>CM077000.1:54443539-60368539 GCA_039090855.1 Macrothele yani
ACACGCCGGGTAAACAGACTGTTTCTCGGTTTCACTCGTTGCGGGTTTGGTTTATTATGACCCGGTTGCTGACGTCACAAACGAGAAAATCGCGTAGGTTTAGGCTTGACCAAGGAGGTTAGAATAAGATATCTGCAGATGTCCTTGTTAATAAAGCACTACGACTTTGCGTGAAGCCTATAACCGCGAGAGACAGCCGTCAAAGTGTGGGAAAGCTGATGGTTTCCAATGCTATTGCAATGCATTGTGTGTTGGCCGAATCTCCTTCTTTGGGCCCAAATGTTTCGAATTTCGCATCATAATTTGCTTCCGATGTGTGAGAAAATGCAAAATTTATAAAATTCTTAGTTATTTTGAAGTCCCTTTCCATTCTTATTTTAAACTGAAATACACGAACATTAGTGCGAATTCAAAATAAAACACAACTTTAAAGTTGAAAACTTTACTCGTCTATGAGGCATAATTCATTCCAGTTTGATATTCACACAGTTTCTGTAACCAAACGCCACGCAGATCCAAAATACACACGTTGAAATTACATGGGTGTTATGTAAACAACGTCAAATTCCCACACCTGGCGGCTTCACGGTTAACAGGCTCATGGCATCTTCAGAAGTATTATTTTAACCTCCTTGGGCGTGACCCCCGGAAAGAGAAGGCCATCGAACAGGTTTGTGACGTCACTGGCGGTGGATCGTCGCATCCCGTGAGAGAGAGAGAGAGAGAGAGAGAGAGAGAGTGAGAGAGAGAGAGAGAGAGCTAGGGCGCATCGGAGCATATTTTCGATGGTCATGATCGTTGTTTTAGAATTTCGGTATTACAGTGAAAAATTGCATCAAAAATGTAACATATCGCTGCAAATGCTTTGTGTGTTAACGATGTTGTAGATCCCGTTTTTTAAATCTGAAAATTAATTTACGGATTCTGTATAATGTTTGGTTGTTGTTGTCGATCAATAACTTTAGGAACAGCAGTGAACAATCGTGGGAGAATGTTTTCAAAGACTACGCCATTGTTTTTAACTGTTATAAAAAAATATCTAAATTAATTGTAATGAAAACTGTATATATATATATATATATCATCATCATCATCATCATTGTCAACCATTATCAATCCACTGCTGGCCGAATGTCTCCCCAAGTTTCTTCCACAACAGTCTGTCTTGTGCCAGTCTCCTCCATGTCCCTCCCTCATACTTTCGAATTTCGTCCACCCATCTTCCATGTGGTCTTCTTCTTGGTCTTTTCCTGTCCCTTGGAATCCAATCTAAAATTTCGGCTGTCCATCGATGATCTGTCCTTCTGGCAGTATGTCCAGCCCATTGCCATTTCAGGGATTTAACTCTGATCATGATGTCTTCCACTCTTGTCATTTTTCGGATCCACGAGTTCCTCTTCTTATCTCTCCTGGTTACACCAAGCATGCACCTCTCCATGCTACTTTGAGTTGTCGGCAGCCTTTGTATGTCTCGTTTAGTTAAGGTCCACGTAACTGCACCATACGTAAGCACTGGAAGGATGCATTCATCAAACACTTTTCTTTTAAGACATAATAGCATATTGCTCTTGAAAATTATGCTGTTTCTTCCAAATGCTCTCCACGCAAGTTTTGTATGCCGATTAATTTCTTCATCAATGTGACCCTCACTTGATATCTGCTTTCCAAGAGAAACATACGTGTCTGTTATCTCCAGTTTTTCTCCATCAATCGATAAATCTTTATTTCTTGTAAAAGCATTGAACATCACTTTTGTCTTCTGAAAGTTCATTTTAAATCCCACTTCTTTACTCTTGTTAGCAAGTTCCTGGATCATACCCTGCAGCTCTGATGGGGTAGTTGCAAAAATGACTGTCATCAGCAAAACGAAGGTGGGTTAGATAATCTCCATTAAACTTTGTCCCTTTGTTTTCCCAGATCAGTGATTAAAAGACATTTTCCAATGTAGAATTAAAGAGCTTCGGAGATATGGTGTCACCTTGTCTCACTTCTTTTCCAATTTTTATGTGTGTTGTCTTTTCAAACAGCCGAATCTTTACACTTGCATTTTCATAGATGTTATTAATAATATTAATGTACGCATCTTCAATACCGCAGGATTTCAGGGCGATTGTAACTGCTGATGGTTTCACCGAATCAAAGGCTGTTTCATAATCGATAAAAGCCATGCACAATGGAAGTTCATATTCCCTCGCTCTTTCAATTAGTTCTCTCAGTACGTGGATATGATCTATTGTGCTGTAGCCATTCCTGAATCCAGCTTGTTCTCTCGGTTGAGCCATGTCCAGGGTCACCTTTAAGCGGTGTGAAAGAACTTTAGTGTAGATTTTATAAACCACCTATAGGAGGCTGATAGGTCTGTAGTTCCTGAGATCCTCAATGTCACCTTTTTTATGTAGCAAGATCATTGTAGCGTTGTTCCAATCCTCAGGAATCTTCCCTTCATTAAGGCATCGAGTGAAAATTTGGGCGAGTACTGTTTCGATTTCTCCACTTGCTTCTTGTATGATGTCTACAGTAATTCCATCTTCTCCTGGAGCTTTTCCCCGCTTCATGTTCTTGATTGCATGTGCAACTTCTGCTGGGAGGACTGGAGGAACTCTAGTACTGGTACCTTTCATGATATCTGGAGTGCATGTATCATCCCTTTCATATAATTTGGAGTAGAAATCTTTCACGCTTGTCAAAATTTCGCCTCTATTTCTTGTTACAGAACTATCTTCCTTTTTCAATGCCATAATCCGTTTCCTTCCCTTACTGAGATGCCCCTTTGCTATCTTTAGGCTTTGGTTGTTTTCAACTGCTTTCCTCACTAGTTCACAGTTGAATTTCCTTACGTCTTCAGTGACACTTTTTCGTACTGTCTTGCATAGCTCTAGATATTCCACTTTGGAAGTCCGATATTCTTTAGTTGTCCTCATCTCTCTTCTCTTTTGCATCAACATTTTGGTTTTTCCTGATAATTTGTTCACATGCAACTTGTTCTTAGACCCAGCTAATTTTGTTGCTGTTTGCATAAGAGCTTTGGTTACTTTTCTGTTAACTTTAGAAATATCCACTTCTTCCGATGTTAGGCCTTCTAAAGCAGAGAATCTGTTCTTCAGTTCCAACTTGAAGGTATTACGGGGTTTTTTAAGTTTGGTTATGCCAATACATTTTGTTAGTGTTATGAGCTTGCTACGTTCGAGTTTAGTGTTGAGGTGCATCTTACATCTCACCAATCTATGGACACTACCTGTGTTGAACTTGTTTAGCACACTGCAGTCTTCTATGACAAATTTTTTGTTACACATAATAAAATCAATTTCACTTGTCATCCCATTTGGATATCTCCATGTCCATTTCCTGTGTGGCTTTTTCTTGAAAAAGGAATTCAAGATGAAAAACCCTTCTGCCTCTGCAAACTCTACGAGAGTATTTCCACGCTGGTTTCTGTTGCCGTGACCAAATTTACCTACTGAAGCTTCATTCTGTTGCCGTTGCCCTATTTTTGCATTGAAATCTCCCATAATTATCGTTAAGTGCTGCTTACCTTTATTATTTAGATGACGAATATCCTCATAATATTCTTCAATTTCTTCTTCAGGATGACTTGTGGTGGGGGCATAAGTTAGAATAATCTGAGCCTGGTATCTTCTCGAGAGTTGGATAACGAGTCGTGCAGCTCTGTCAGAGGAATTTTCAATTTCTACCACTTTATCCTTCAGTTTCTTGTGTATTATAAATCCAACACCACTAGTTCTGCCAGTATTAGTCCCACGATAGTAGAAGAGACGTCCACTTTTCAGTTCATTGAGATCTTCTCCTTTTCTCCTTACCTCACTTAGCCCGACGATGTCCCACTTGATCCTTTGTAGTTCCTCTTCCAATTCAAGAAACCTTGAATCAGAAGATAGGGAGCGTCCATTATACGTAGCCAAGGTCTGCATCAGATGGCAGCCTAGTCCGGTCTTCCGGGGATTCTTAGCACCCTCTGCCTTCATGTCGCACTGGCCGCTGCCTTGGCCAGGTACATTCCAGCTGCCGGAGACTGAGGGCCAAGATTTAAGTTGTGGAGTCATTTTGGAGGGGTTTGGCCATAACTCACCACGCTGGCCAAGCGGGTTGGTGAGTGTGGGATAGCATTTCCTCTAGTCCCGATGGTATAGTTATACCGCTATTGGCGGTCGTCAGAGCCACTTTAGTGGGAACAGGAAGCACCACGAGAAGGCGGGGTTGACATTTGTCAAGGAGAGGCTGTGATGTTACGCATCACCTGACCTTACATCGCATATATATATATATATATATATCATCATCATCACCATCATTGTCAACCATTATCAATCCACTGCTGGCCGAATGTCTCCCCAAGTTTCTTCCACAACAGTCTGTCTTGTGCCAGTCTCCTCCATGTCACTCCCGCATACTTTCGAATTTCGTCCACCCATCTTTCATGTGGTCTTCTTCTGGGTCTTTTCCTGTCCCTTGGAATCCAATCTAAAATTTCGGCTGTCCATCGATGATCTGTCCTTCTGGCAGTATGTCCAGCCCATTGACATTTCAGGGATTTAACTCTGATCATGATGTCTTCCACTCTTGTCATTTTTCGGATCCACGAGTTCCTCTTCTTATCTCTCCTGGTTACACCAAGTACGCACCTCTCCATGCTACTTTGAGTTGTCTGCCTTTGTATGTCTCTTTTAGTTAAGATCCACGTCTCTGCACCATACGTAAGCACTATAAGGATGCATTGATGAAACATATTTCTTTTAAGACATAATGGCATATTGCTCTTGAAAATTATGCTGTTTCTTCCAAAAGCTCTCCAGGCAAGTTTTGTACGCCGATTAATTTCTTCATCAATGTGACCCTCACTTGATATCTGCTGTCCAAGATAAACGTACGTGTCTGTTATCTCCAGTTTTTCTCCATCAATCGATAAATCTTCATTTCTTGTAAAAGCATTGAACATCACTTTTGTCTTCTGAAAGTTCATTTTTAATCCCACTTCTTTACTCTTGTCAGCAAGTTCCTGGATCATACTCTGCAGCTCTGATGGGATAGTTGCAAAAATGACTATGTCATCAGCAAAACGAAGGTGGGTTAGATAATCTCCATTAATCTTTATCCCCTTGTTTTCCCAGCTCAGCGACTGAAAAACACCCTCCAATGTGGCATTAAAGAGCTTCGGAGATATGGTGTCACCTTGTCTCACTCACTTTCCAATTTTTACGTGTGTTGTATTTTCAAACAGCCGAATCTTTGCACTTGCATTTTCATAGATGTTATTAATAATATTAATGTATGCATCTTCAATACCGCAGGTTTTCAGAGCCATTGTAACTGCTGATGGTTTCACCGAATCAAAGGCTTTTTCATAATCGATAAAAGAAATGCACAATGGAAGTTCATATTCCCTCTCTCTTTCAATTGGTTCTCTCAGTACGTGGATATGGTCTATTGTGCTGTATCCACTCCTGAATCCAGCTTGTTCTCTCGGTCGAGCCATGTCCAGTATTACCTTCAAACGGTGTGAAAGAACTTTAGTGAAGATTTTATAAACCACTGATAGGAGGCTGATATGTCTGTAGTTTCCGAGATCCTCAATGTCACCTTTCTTATGTAGCAGGATCATTGTAGCGGTGTTCCAATCCTCAGGAATCTTTCCTTCATTAAGGCATCGAGTGAAAATTTGGGCGAGTACTGTTTCGATTTCTCCACTTGCTTCTTGTATGATGTCTACAGTAATTCCATCTTCACCTGGAGCTTTTACCCGCTTCATGTTCTTGATTGCATGTGCAACTTCTGCTGGAAGGACTGGAGGAACTCTGGTACTGGTATCTTTCATGATGTCTGGAGTGCATGTATCATCCCTTTCATATAATTTGGAGTAGAAATCTTTCACTCTTGTCAAAATTTCGCCTCTATTTCTTGTTACAGAACCATCTTCTTTTCTCAGTGCCATAATCTGTTTTCTTCCCTTACTGAGATGTCCCTTTGCTATCTTTAGGCTTTGGTTGTTTTCAATTGCTTTCCTCACTAGTTCACAGTTGAATTTTCTTACGTCTTCAGTGATACGTTTTCTTACTGTCTTGCATAGCTCTATATATTCCACTTTGGAAGTCACATCTTCTTTAGTTGTCCTCATCTCTCTTCTTTTGCATCAGCATTTTCGTTTTTCCTGATAATTTGTTTACATGCAACTTGTTCTTAGACCCAGCTAATTTTGTTGCTGTTTCCATAAGAGCTTTGGTTACTTTTCTGTTAACTTCAGAGATGTCCACTTCTTCCGATGTTAGGCCTTCTAAAGCAGATAACCTGTTCTTCAGTTTTAACTTGAAGGTATTATGGTGTTTTTTAAGGTTGGTTATGTCAATAGATTTTGTTTGTCTTATGAGCTTGCCACGTTCAAGTTTAGTGTTGAGGTGCATCTTACATCTCACCAATCTATGGACACTACCTGTGTTGAACTTGTTTAGCACACTGCAGTCTTCTATGACGAATTTTTTGTTACACATAATAAAATCAATTTCACTTGTCGTCCCATTTGGATGGCTCCATGTCCATTTCCTGTGTGGCTTTTTCTTGAAGAAGGAGTTCAAAATGAAAAACCCTTCTGCCTCTGCAAACTCAACGAGAGTATTTCCACGCTGGTTTCTGTTGCCGTGACCGAATTTACCTACTGAAGCTTCATTCTGTTGCCGTTGCCCTATTTTTGCATTGAAATCTCCCATAATTATCTTTAAGTGCTGCTTACCTTTATTATTTAGATGACGAATATCCTCATAATATTCTCCAATTTCTTCTTCAGGATGACTTGTGGTGGGTGCATAAGTTAGAATAATCTGAGCCTGGTATCTTCTCGAGAGTTGGATAACGAGTCGTGCAGCTCTGTCAGAGGAATTTTCAATTTCTACCACTTTATCCTTCAGTTTCTTGTGTATTATAAATCCAACACCACTAGTTCTGCCAGCATCTGTCCCACGATAGTAGAAGAGATGTCCACTTTTCAGTTCATTGAGAACTTCTCCTTTTCTCCTTACCTCACTTAGCCCCACGATGTCCCACTTGATCCTTTGTAGTTCCTCTTCCAATTCAAGAAGCCTTGAATCAGAAGATAGGGAGCGTCCATTATACGTTGCCAAGGTCAGCATCAGATGGCAGCCTAGTCCGGTCCTCCGGGGATTCTTAGCACCCTCTGCCTTCATGTCGCACTGGCCGCTGCCTTGGCCAGGTACATTCCAGCTGCCGGAGACTGAGGGCCAAGATTTAAGTTGTGGAGTCATTTTGGAGGGGTTTGGCCATAACTCACCACGCTGGCCAAGCGGGTTGGTGAGTGTGGGATAGAATTTCCTCTAATCCCGATGGTATAGTTATACCGCTATTGGCGGTCGTCAGAGCCCCTTTAGTGGGAATAGGATGCACCACGAGAAGGCGGGATTGACATTTGTCAAGGAGAGGCTGTGATGTTACGCATCACCTGACCTTACATACCATATATATATATATTGATATATTATTCGTCCAGAAGATGAATATGAAAGAAGAAGAGTTCACTGTTACCATACTGGGCAGCAGGTATGTAAACATTTATTTCACTTTTAAAAGTAGACCTCAACAATGAGGATGTAGCACGTGACGTCATCGAGAAGTTTCAGTTAAGTGGCAACAGTCCTTGGAAGTTTCTGAAGGACAAACACAGCTGGCTGCCTTGCAGTTATTGTGTAAAATGCGATCATTAGCGATCAATTTTAACAAAAATATTGAAGAGTTAGGCTCTTCAAAGGTAAAAAATCTTATAAAGGTCATTTTTTATCTATAAGTCAGTGATTTCTGGTAAGGCTGGGAACCTATCTTTTACTTGTTCAAATGCAGTTGGCGTGTAGTGCTTGTAGTTATTGGGCAAGTCGTTTCACTTGTTGATTCGAAGTTTTCAAGTTGAATTTTAAAGGTGTTGGCTTTTGTTCTGCGTAGGTTTTATTGCTACTGACTATTTTCTGATTGAAAACCCTTTAGAGTTTGTCTCTTAGTCAAAAAAAAATCCTAAATCAACGCTATCTAATCTGCACTTCTGTGCGCTTGGGTTTTTCACCTTCAGGGATTTCTATTCAGAAGGTTCCTGGCTGATCAAGGTGGTGTTGAAACTTTTTTATAGAGCTGAAAGTTAATTTGTTAGCCAATCTGACTGTTAGTCAGAATCAAATCTCTTTGGCTGTTCTGAATTTTTTAGGAGAGCTTGACCCACTTTTTTGCGAATTTTCAGCTTTTCACTTAGTATTTTCACTTTTAAGATTATTTGGCTCTCAGTGTTGGAAGATTTTTGTTTTTTACTTTAATATGTCGTTCTATATACACTGCTGGACAATTGCTAAGAACGGATCATAAATGGCTATATAGCGCATAACAAAGTAAGTGTGGTTGGATGCCAAGTGAAATAAAATAATGTCAGAATGCCAGGACATTACAAGAAAGACAATTTATTGTGCTCTGAAATCCAGAAGGCTTTGGAACGTGTTCAAGGGACAAACAGGCCATTTTGTGCAGAATACGTAAATGTGAAAAAAATGCAATTACCGTCCGCAGGCGTTCCGGCGTAAGATGTCAATACGGGATATGGCCACCATGGAGGGCGATGCAAGATTCCACACGTCGCGTAGTGTCATGCTTTGCACAACATTATCAAGCAGCTGTTGGGGTAATTTATCCTATTCCTCTGTCAGTGCACGCATGAGGGTGCCCTTGTTTATTGGAGGGCGTTGGCGACCAGCAAGACTCCTCCCCAAAGCATCCCACACATTTTCAATGGGATTCAGATCTGGAGAACGTGCTGGCCATACGAGTCGTTGAATATCCTCGCTCTCAAGACACTCCTGGACAGCGACTGTTCGATGACATGTTGCGTTGTCGTCCATGAAAATGAATCTATCACCGACAGCACCACGGAACATGCGAACATGAGGTAGCAGAACATCATTAATGGCCAGTCATAGTCCCAGTTGGAAGCACATAGAGGAACATGCGGCCATTGATCATGATGCAAGCCCATACCATAACACTACATGTCAGATATCTGTCCCTTTCCTGTGTGTTTGCTGGACAATATGCAGTACCACTATCACGCCAGATCAGTTGTCGTCGATAATCAGACGATAGACTGCATCTACTCTCATCTGAGAAGAGGACAGCAGACCAGTCGTTATCAGTCCAATTGCGATGTTGATGGCACCATTTCAAACGGGCGGTACGGTGACGTCTGGACAATGGGATGCACACAACAGGACGGCGGGCGTATAGTCCTCCTTTATGAAAACGTCTGGCGACAGTTTTTCGGGAGATCCGCTTGCCAGTAGCAGCCATAAACTGATTTGCTACCTCACTAGCAGTGCTGCGTCGGTGTCTTTTTGTTGATAGCACTATGTACCGATCTTCTGCAGGTGTCGTACTGCAAACACGACCTGCCCCGTGACGTTTGCTACACTCTCCAGTTGTTTGAAATGATTTCCAAAGCCTTGAAACAACACTGTGGCTGACGTCAAACTCCCTGGCAACATCTGTTATTTTTCGCCCTTCTTCAGTCTTGCCAATAATACGGCCACGCGTAAAATCATCTACGTGATGTCGGGAAGACATGCTGAAAATTGCAAGTTCGTCCATTGATTCTTTCCCTTTCAACTTTGCGTTTGAACAACAACGGTCAATACGCGTCAAATCCTATATATCTCTTATCAGCGCTATGACGTAACGAACAAGTTCGGCAATTCAAAATTTGCATACACACAACACGTCTTACTGTATCCCGCACTTATGCTAATTTCCACATTTTCCCGCCTTCCATTTTATGGTTGCTATCGTTGCTATTGTCATCCGTCCTTAGCAATTGTCCGGCAGTGTATTTCCTCCCCAAACCACCGTTGATTTTATTTTTAGTAACCTGGATTTTTAACTGGAGCTGAAGTACACTTTTGTGGAAAAATGCAAATAATGGATAAAATTATTTCCAAATGAAATTTTTTTTTGTATCTAGGTCTGTTTGCAGACTGGGATTATGCTGCTAAATTTATTTACGGATAAATAACGTAGGGCGCAAATCAAATTTATTGTTTTTTTTTCACCTCAATTTTGCTCTAAATTTTTCTAAGTCTTAGAAAACGTTTCCCAGAACTAAGAGGAACACTTTTTATTGAAGAGTTCCTAATTACTCACTAATTAGTGATCACACTAAATTACTATGTAAAAGAATATCCACGATAATAAAATGTTATTTGCTTCAAAACTTTTATATGCCATGAGCTGTTGTATGGTAAAGGCGGTTCGACCAAAACAAAGTAATAGAAAATATTTACTATTTGTACTTTCGGAAAACTTTTCGCGTCCCGTTCGAAGATACTTGCATTCAGCTCATACAGATATTTTCCTTCAATCTCTTAATTTTTTTCCAAATACCGTATTTTGTACTCGGAAGTTAAACTTTCAAAGTAGGACGCCATCATTTCATCAGGGACTGGTTGTCCTTCACTTACGTTACTAAGGCTCGTTGCCATGCTAAAGTCACGTGTCTGCTACAACCTCATATACATTTGCTAAAATGCTTTTTTCCCCAAATGCTTGACCAAAGTAATTAACTAAAGCCTTGTGTTATTAACTAAGGTCTTGTACTTAAATTCAATTAAAAAATGTTTTATGTACATGCCTTACTATATGGTGTAACTGTGAAGTTATCCCTTTTAATGGCACGAATTCACTTTGAACACAAATCTTAGTCTTTTGGAAATCCATACAGATGAACTTTGGGTCCTGTTTTAAAATTTCCACAGCAGCCGGGAACACAACACGGATGTGGCATAATCAAATACCTATCTCATTCAATTACCGGTATATAGAAACTGTAATTAAAATGTTATTTGAAGTAAACCCTAGGAAAGGAACACTATTAATTTCACGCAAGCATAGACAACCATAAAAATCACAAGTCACACGGTTAGGCGAAACGTGGTAATGCAGACCGGACTGTTCGATTAGTAGATCCACGAGGTGTGACGACACTGAAAATGGCGTCACGACTTGATAGGCCTTCAAGATCTCGGAGGTAACGGCTTAGGCCTCAAGTACTCCAGTCGGTTTGGGCATGGGGCACGGTAACCACTCATTTTTTATGCTGCACTGTAAAAATACAAGTGTGAATTCTAGGAATTTCTGAAAATGACGTATAGCAAAGTTGGCGGTAAGTGTCCATCTTTCGACAAAATTTCCATTTTGAAAAGTGCCCTTTTTTTTTTACTTCTGTATATTCACATATTTTAGGTAGGCGGAAATTCCTTTTATTTCAGAAAAATCCTTTTAGTCTTTATAACGAAATTTCGCAAAATTAAAGACGGTGAATTTCTCAAACCCTACACCACATCATCCTTTCACGGCAATTGGTATCGAAACGACAACGATTGAGTTGGATCAGCCGATAACGCACGTCAAAACCACTTAGCCAGAAAGACTTGGAAACTTGAATCACGTTCATACACTCACGGGCAATGAAATTTTCGCACCTAGAAGAAAACATGCTACAACCGCCAAACTTTCCAAACAACTAGAGTGCGTGCTGGTATGTAAATGATCCACGTTCGGTGCGAGTGCGCATGACCGAACACCCTGTGGTGACGCTGCAAGTACGAACCGGCAACTTTATAAGCCGGCGTGTAGTCAATGTCCCATGAAAGCGAAAGGCACCAGCAGACGCAAGCCAAAATACAGAGTGACAAAAATGCCGGATGGACGCCAGAGACGTTGACATTAGCAACTTATGGACTTTGATAGAGGCCTGATCATCGGGCTGAAAACCGCAGGGTGGTCGGCCCGCCGCATAGCCCCCCACGTGGATCGTTCTGACCATACCGTCCGACTGTGTTGGGAGCCGTGGACACGTGACGGCACTGCCACACGGCGGAGCGACTCCGGACGGACAAGGAGGATCACCGGTAGAGAGGATCGACGGATCGTGCGCCAGACACGAACGAATCACTCGGGGACCTGGCACATGTAGCATCTCCCGTATGCCCAAGAACCATTTCCCGACGCCTCGCGGAAGCGAATCTGCGATCCCAGCGCCACTTACGTGTGTTGCCATTAACACCGGAACATCGCTGACTCCATGTGCAGTGGTGCCAGGCCAGACCGAAGTGTGGAATTTAGCAATGAGTGCCGCTTCGTTTTGGGGACAGATGATCATCATGTCCGGATGTGTTGGTCCCCGGGTCAACGGCACAAACCCAACCTCGCTATGGAGGGACACACCTCCCTCGCTGAAGATATTATGGTCTGGAAAGCCATAGCCTACGATAGCCGATCAGCTCTAGTAGGGTGCGTGCATCATTGACGGGCCGGGGGTATCTGGGTGAGATTCTACGCCCCCATGTGCTCCCATTCCTGGCAGGGATTCTAGGTGCGCTATACCAGCACTATAATGCCCGCCCGCACACGGCTCGGATTGCCCAGGACTGCACACGTCATGTCCAGAGAGTTCCATTGCCTGCTCGCTCTCCGGACATGTCCCCTATCGAGCATGTGTGGGAGCATTTGAAACGCCAGCTGCCGCCGTGTCGCACTATCAGGGATTTGGAGCACAGCGTCCAACACGTGTGGGTTTGCTTGTCGCAAGAAAACATCAGGTGTCTGTTCGCCTCCATGCCGGACCGTATTGCAGCATGTATCGCCGCACGAGGCGGTGCGACGCGCTGTTGAAGATGACCGGACTGCGTGCCACAGATCCCTCTGTAATTGTCCTGAAGCTCTGTTTTTGCCATCATGTGTATCATTCATCTGTAGCATTACGTTCACAAAATTTCAGTTCAATCCGATGCTTCCTTCTTGGTGCGCAAATTTCATTGTCCGTAAGTGTAGTAAAACTAATTGCGTGATGAAGATTTTTTGGTCATAAATGCGAGTGATTTAGTCATTTTATTTTATTTTGCAACTTATTATTCTTTTGAGAAATTGTGTGTCAAGATCGCTGTAAATGGAGAAGTGTGATACAACAACAGTAAGTAAATAACCAGTTAAAAATTTATCTGGAAGGTTTTATTTCTTTGTGGAGCTAACATCTGAATCTCAGAGAACAGCTCAGTGATGTTGTATATGATATGTATGAATAGTTGTGTAATACTTTTTTTCTGTAGGAGCGCTGTTAAAAAAATCTACTTAAAAATCAGAACCTTAACCTACCCGGTTTTTTTTAAAGTACAATCGTATCGTAAACGAATACACGACATGCTCAAATATAAGTAACCATACGTACTTACAAATACACTGGCTGAAAGTGAAAAAAGAACACCAAGAAGGAATTGGCGGACGATCATGAAATTTACATATGTTAATGGGGTCGAGTTTACGTAGGTGTGTGATGTTAATTTCGGGACCAACCGGTGAGCGCTTACGCCACAGCACGGCATAATATGCAAATTATCGTCGGTGGTATTTAAGGAGTACGGCGAAGTGAATGTAATCAGTCGTCGGCGTACGGACACGTGCGAAGACCCTGAAGAAGCTGCAATGCCTGGACATGGAAGACGTGTACGATTTCAGCAGTTATCGGACTTTGAGCGAGATCGTCTAGTCGGACTCCGCGAGGCCGGGTGGTCGTATCGTCGTAATGCGGAGCGAATTGGACGGGAAGTAACGGTGGTGGTACGATGGTGGCGTAGATGGTCCGAGGAACATTCGCACACGAGAAGACGTGGAACCGGGAGTCACAGACGGACTGATGAGCGGACCGGTCGACGCATAAGAGCGGCGTTGTCAAGCAGAACATCCACTGCGACGCAAATCCGAGCTGCCGTTGCACCTGAGGTGACTGTGCGAACAATCCGCAACCGTCTACTGGATGCAAGACTACGTGCACGTGTGCCTCTGGCATGTGTACCTCTGACTCCAGCCCACCGTCAGGAATGGCTGCAGTGGTGTCGCCAACGTCTGCACTGGAGAACGCAATGGCGATCTGTCGTGTTCAGCGATGAAAGCAGATTCTGCTTGGGAGCCTCCGATGGCCGTATGCGTGTTCGCAGGCGCACAGGGGAGCGTCTCTACCCTTCTTGCATCCATCAGCGACACACAGGGCCTGCACCTGGTCTCCTGGTGTGGGGAGCGATCAGCTATCACTCCCGTACACAACTAGTGTTTGTACCGGGTACGGTAAACAGCACCTCCTACATCAACAACATCATTCAGCCCGTTGTTGTGCCATTTGTAAGGTCGGGCCTTCGTGGAGTTTTCCAGCAAGATAACGCACGCCCACACACGGCACGTGCAACGCAACATGCACTTTAGGATGTGAGACAACTTCCATGGCCTGCACGTTCACCGGATTTGTTCCCCATTGAGCACGTGTGGGATTTTATGGGACAACGACTTATCCGGTCTCCACGGCCAGCCACGACCATCCCCGATTTACGCGTCCAGGTTGAGGATGCTTGGAACTCAATACCCCAAACTTACATCCAACATCTGTACGACAGACTCCATGCCAGAATTGCACAGTGGGACGCAGTTCATGGCGGTTCAACCTCGTGCTAACCTGGTTACATGGAAATGTTATTTTTCAGTTTACCAGCAAATACAGCTGTATTTTACCATAATGTTTTGATCACGTTATCCTCTGTATTCCGTTATTATGCTGCATAAATTTCGTTGGTATCAGACGTCTCCTTCTTGGTGTTTTTTTCTCTTTCCGCCAGTGTAACTGCGTCAATAAAAATAAATATATTCTCGTATTACTTCACTTTAGGTAATATAAATTTCAAGAGAAATTGTTCAATAAATGTGTAAAGTGACGCACATAAATAATTGGCACAACAAAGTCACTGGTCACAAATAATTTTATTAAGCGTGAAGTATCTTTGAGTGCGTTTTTAGATTAACTATATTTGTGTCAATCTCATAAATAATATATTGTCGCTTCATCACTGTATTTGTCATAAAACTGTGCCAGCATAGCATGAGACAACGAGTACATCTATTATCCTTAATGTGCCGTCGAATAATATACTTCCAGTTGATTCTATGAATAAATTAGTATGTATGGAGTACACGTATTCCGAATTTAAAATCGAGCCGCGAATGGCTTAGTGGTTAGAGACTAAGACTACTGCCCAGCAAACACAGTCATGCTGGGCCAGCACTGGGCAGTTGCCGGCAGCCAGCACTGGGCAGTTGCCGGCAGCCAGCACTGCCAGCAATGGCCCAGCACTATGTTGCCGCTGCCGAACCGTTAATAAAATGTCCTGGCGACCAACAGAAGGGCCAGCAGTTCAGGCCAACAGCTAGCACCCCATCAGTTGTTATATGCCACAACAGGGCCATCAGTTGCCCATCACAGGCAGTAGCTGCCACAAGTGGCCCTGCAAGCACGTGCCAGAAACGATGGCTAGTCTAATGTGGACCGCTAGTTTGCCGGTAGTGGCAGCCGGCAACCACGTGACGTAACGGGTGGCTTGCCGAATCTTGTCCGCCAACTTCCCACAAAAAAAAAAAAAAAAAAAAAAAATTAATGATAACCGCAGTTTCTCAAAGCTACAATTTTTTTTTGCTGCCCTTATGAAACTTGTGAATTATAGCACTGCACTGGGGAAAATTCCTCAACAGACCGGAAAAACGCCCCTTTGGATCTGAAGCGGGGCCGTTGTCGTGGGAGCTGAGCTCTCTACCGACCGGACTAATTTGCTACGCACGAGCGTGTGCTTGAAGCTGTCAGTTTTGTATCGAATGTGCAATCGAATGGTTCCCTCTTTCATTTTACAATATTGCGAGGTATTTTTCATAAAAGTCAGTTTCATATAATTCATAAATTTATTTTTTCAACGTAACGATAATTTTTTTTTTACCTTAAGGGAACTTCACTCATTTTTAAGGAGTGCACATACTTGGAGTCGCTTTCCAAAATTTTGTACTGTCCTTGTCGTCTTGAAAGGAGATTGTTGAATTGATCTATATTACCCGGGTTCATGTCATATTCTGTTACATTTTTAACGTTGTATCTTTCCTTCCCGCTGTCCGAAGCTACATTTGTTTTAAAGAGGAAAGATATTTTATTTTACTTCTCGTTATTTTTAGAAGCGAATTCCTCCCAGTCTTCCGAGTCTTCTGTATTCAACCCATGAATGAGTACATTATATCCACAATGCCTTGCTTTTTCTTTCTTTCAAATAATTAATAAATTTTGTACGCGGATAATTCTTTTTTTTTCAACAAATGTTTTAATGGTTTTCTAGGACATTTGTGTCAAGCGGTTTCAAATTTTTTCTCGTTATTCACCCACTCCATTCCCATGAATAACAATTCATGGAATGGAGTGGGTGTATTTCATGGCTTAATCTGATATCTTCGTCGACGTGGAATTTCATTAGGAAATTAATTCGCCTCTCTACATGTGGATTCTTTTTTCTTAACATCCACTGAAATAACACGATGGCGATAGCGTCGTCTTCAACTAACTGGCACCATGAGAGACACAGCAAGTGTTGCCTCTGCGCATGCGCAGTCCCGTTGTTTCCACCTGCTGTTGGGGTTGCATTGGTTGCCAGCAACGGGCCACTAGTGGCACTTGCTTGGAGGCCCACAATTCACGGCAATGCTGCAGGACTCGCCAACTGATAGCGCTGTCACCAACGGACCACTCCCGGGCCTTGAGCGGCAGATTTCAGCCAGCAGTGACCCATCACTGACAGCTGGTGGCCAGCAGTTTCGCAGCACTTGTGTTATTTCTGGGTGATGGAGGGAACCCAGGTTCAAACCTAGCCTGATAAATTTCTAACAATCAATGAATATCCGCCGTGGATCGGACGAGCACGTTAAGTGATGGCCCCCTGGTAGGAATCCCCCGGTTACATATAAAGGTGTTCATTCGTAAGGCCCCCTGATTTCTCTGCGTCTTCTTTGTGCAAAATCGTACGGTGGCGCCATCTAGTGTGCTCTCTGTCACTTATGAACTAGCCTGTGAGAATCGCTAGATTCACTCTAACCTCCTTCAGTTTCTGTGTCCTGTCCTAAAGGGCACAGAAACTGAATGAGGTTAGAAAAGCACATACATTTGAAATATATGGATTTTTTTGAGTACATACATTTGAAATATACTCGCAATTGATTCCCTGTATGAACTCAAAAATGAGTACGTATTTTTTCCAAAAATGAGACACAAGTACTCGTAGCTATTATAATCCCAGAATGTATTCAAAAACGAGTACATTTTGCTTATTTCTAAGTCCCAACCTTTAACAGTGAGGACATCACAAATTACGTACTTTTTTTATCGTGATTTTTCAAAGCAACAGAATGCGCTGGAACTTGAGATCTTTTGAAACTGACAATGACTTTCAATTATCTTTAAAAAAAGGTGTGTAATGTACTTTTTTATAGTAATATTAGGTGTTCAACTTCATTCTCGGCCACAGGCACGACACGCTGACAGCAAATTATAGCAAATCGAATACGTACCTAATCAGGAAAATAATCCCCGTCGTGTTGAATACATTTGAGCCATCGGTCAGGGAGCTGCCGAATGCCACTGCGGAAAAAAGAGGGCTGTTTCGAGTTGATAAAGTCATCAATACTTGTGTGGACCTCCTCGACAGAAGTGAAGTGCGTATCACTCAGGTAATGTTGCAGGGAACGAAAGAGTTGATAATCCGACGGGACGAAGTCTGGAGAATACGCCGGGTGGGACAAATCTTCCATCCCAGGTCGGTATTCGTGTTTAAAGTCGTTTTCGTGGTGTGAGGACGCGCGTTATCCTGAAGCAACAGGACCGACCTTCTGCCCTTGCCGCTGTATGGCCTTTTCGCCTCCAGTGTGTTACTCACATGAATGAGTTGCTGAAACGAACGCTCAGCATTGACCGTTTCACCAGGTTTTTGCAACACATAGGGTACAAAACCGCGCTGATCCCACCATTTGCACTCCAACAACTTCGTGGCATGGATATTAGGTTTGGCGGTACTGGTGGTAGGCTGACCGGGATACCCCCACGATTTGCGCCGCTTATGATTATCGTAGAGGATCCACTTCTCATCACAGGTCAAAATCTTGTGGAGGAAATCCTTCTTCTTGAATCTGGACAGCAAGAACACAGCAATATCGTAGCGCCTAGACTTGTTTGCAGCTGTGAGTTGGTGGGGCACCGAACAGTCCTCCTTGTGAATCCGTCCAAGCTTGTGCATACGCTTTGATATGGCTTGCCGTGTTACTCCTTGGTCCTAGGTGAGCTCTGACTGTGTGCGACAGGGATCCGCGTCCAACAGTTGTTCCAGTTCCTCATCGTCAACTTTCTGTGGCTGTCCCGGACGTTCTGCATCACGGAGATCGAAATTTCCCTGCTTAGACCGCTGGAACCACTTCTTACACGTACTGTAGGACACAGCAGCCTCACCCAAAGCAGCACAGATCATTTGCTGGGCACTTTTTTCTAGCTGAAACGCGAACAGGAGGTAACGCCTCAAATGTTGCTTCTCGAACGACATTGCATTCACCGTCAACTTTCGTCCCTTCCGTCACTACAGTTGTGAGCGGTTACGGTTGCCTGGAAAGCTGTTGAATGGCGCTGCAATCAGCCATTATCGCACACAGCTATTTGCATTTGCCGACGTTCTATAATCGCTTGCGGTTTGGGGCAAAGAATTAAGTTGCACACCTAATATTTCACAAAACTCCTAAAGATAAAATTTACTCTTGATAGCTATAATAGCTTTTGTCTTAAGAATTCCACAGACTGATATGTAAACATCGTACAATTACTTGTGTGATTGCTGGTTTCTTACACTAACAAAATATACAGGGGTGGGACAGAATAATGTGAACACCATGCTAAGACACGTGACTTTTAATGCAGCTGCGTACATCGCAATACGCAAAGGTATTCACCACTTTTTGGTTGTAATAGTTTTCTCTAGAATCTCAAGGTCATGTTTAAGTGCATTTTAAGTGTCATGATGCAGAATTCTTTAAGGGTGATGAAGAAATGGGCGACCTAGCGGACTTCGAAAGAAGGCTAATTGTTGGTGGCCGGGAGGTTGGTGCCTCCGTTACAAGAGTAGCCAGGGTAGTGGAGGTATCGAGAGCTATTGTGTCTAGCGTCATAGGAGCATACCGTGTCCGTGGTAAAGCCTCGTCTGCGAACACATGAAGGGCCAGAAAAGGACACTGAGTGATAGAGACAGGAGAGCATTAGAATGATTGTTATCCGTAATAAGAAGACCACGGCGCAGAAAATTAGTGCATAGCTCAATCTGCATCTCCAGACACCGGTATCAAAGGAAGCAGTGCTCAGGAAACTGCATAAACAAGATACTCATGGCAAAACTCCTATTGCAAAATATATTAGGGACTTGAATTAATTCCCACTATTTTTTGCCACACAAACGCCTGTGTGTTTCCACAGAACGGCACAGGATAGTCTATTCAAAGTAGTATCCGTTGGCAGCTACGACCCTTTTCCACCTTTGGGGTAACAAATGGATTCCGCGGGAGAAAAATGCAGGCTCTTTCGAGGCGAACCATTCACCTAGTTATTTTTGGATATCCGCGACAGAAAGGAAGTGCTGCTCTGGCAGGCCATGTTGTAGCGACCGGAACAAATGGAAATCCGAGGGAGCAATATCCGGGTAATAAGGCGGGTGGGGTTAGAAGTCCCAGCCAAGTGCCTCCAAGAGTTCCTTCACAGATTTGGCGACATGAGGTCTAGCGTTGTCGTGGAGAAGAATAACCTTTGTAACGTATACTCTATATTCACTTTCCTTTTGATTTTACCATCTCTGGTTATTTTATTTTACTATGTAAATTATCTTCTTACTGAACGAAATATTATTTCACCCGCTGAATGAGATCTGGCAATGAGTGTAAGTCATGACGTGGTGGTAGCTAGTATATAGGCGCGTTCATCGAGACTTAGGGAGAGCTTTTGTTGTTGTTATGAGAGAGCGTTGTTGTTTACGGAGAGCGTTTGTAATACGAGGAGAGATTGTGTTGTTATGAGGAGAGATTCTTCATTATTGTAAAAACAAGTTGTGTGTGTGCTTTAGTTGACCAAGAGTCTTATAATAAAGAAGTTGACCGTAAGTTAGTCTTTCTCAATTCATAGTTTTTGTCAGACCTCTGTCTGGCTGTTAGGTTTATAACATTTATTTACCATAAATAACCAGCGTTAAGACTTTGTTTACGTTCATAATTAACTAACAACAACCTTTTTGAATTCACTATTTTGAAGCTTAGTACAAGTATATCATTAGCTAGCTGGTAGGAAGAGAATCATTCATATGAATTAGCTTAGCGGAAAGAGTTATAAAGCTATACCTTGTCATGTGGGATCCAGTTTCCGAGCTTCTAGATTATTCTCATTGGCTTTAAACGCTTGCTAACCGTTGACTTGTCGACCCGTAGTGTTTCAGACAACTCGTAGAGCGTCTGACATGAATCCTCGTCCAATAAGGCCTCCAATGCGCTATCTTTGAACCTTTTCGACTGCCCACGGCGCTCTTTGCCTTTTACGTCATATTCGTTGGCTTTGAAGCGTCGGAACCACTCTCTGCATGTTGTTTCCGATAGGACATGTTCCCCAATAGGCTTGCACCAGCAAACAAATACTTTCTGCTGCAGATTTCTTGAGATGAAAGCAGAAGAGTAATGCTTCCCGCAAATGCTCCTTTTTTGGTACGAAACTCGACATCGTGAATGCGATACAAACTCGTGTCCTGTGCCCTCCGATCGCGTGTCACACACTGCTTCGCCCAGACTACGGACGGTACGTGCGTGTGGCCCGGTTCACTGCGCACCATTGCTGCGCTATATTGGGCTAGAGCGAGAATTAATTCAAGCACCTAATACAACGTGGACTGCCGTTGCTTGAAAGCGTGTTATGTGGTCGGATGAATTCACAATCCCACTATTCCCCACCGCAGGACGTGTTTACGTGTGGAGAGAGCATCGTCAGAAACGCACAACCTTGATTGTCTGCTCCCAACAGTGCAGCATGGTGGTGGTTCTGTCATGGTCTGGGCAGCCATATCGTGGTGTTCAGCAGCTCTCCCCGATCTCCTTGAAGGGACAGATAACTTCCAGGGTGTATGAAACCATTTTGGCCGACCAAGTCGATCCATTGGCACCGGCACTGCTTCCTGCATGGGGATACTCCAATTCACCGAGCTCGGAATATCCATCATGGTTTGAGGCACGTTAGGACGAACTTTCACACCTTCCTTTAAATCCCCAATCACTAAACTTAAACATCATCGATCCACTGTAGTCTGTGTCTGAAATTAAGGTAAAATCCCGTTATCCTACCTCCTGCGCCTCTCAACGACCTTGAGCAGTTTCTGAATGAAGAATGGTGTAACATCCCACTAACCACCATCCAGTATTTGTATGCGACCATTCCAAGGAGGATTCAGGCTGTTTTGAATTCCAAATGTGGTTGCACACACTATTAGGTACTTAAAACCTTCAAGGCATCAGGTTCTCGAGCGGAATGAGTCAATCATAAAAGTTTAAGGTAGCAGTCTCAAAAGCACGATAATTAAAACAATACACCAGCTTCCGATGAAATTAAGAATTCATTTAATGTATAAGTTAAAGGTTAAAAATAAAGCCATAATAACTTTAGGTCTTCCTAAAGACCATCATCAGATGGAAGTACTAAAGGAACCTTTTGGGTGAGGAGACATGTAAGTAACCTATAGGCAGAACGTGACGTATTGAACAGGTGATCGTACCGTCAAATCCAAATATGATAGTTTTAAATCGATATATGAATACAAATAATCAAGTGGTAAAATTATCAAATAAATAACATGCAAGACAAGTAAGACGTATCAAATAGAAGTCATCGCTCTTTCCAAGTTTATAAGTGAGTCACGGAAAAATTATCATCAGCCGCCAACTTAAACATCATCGAGCCACTGCCAGGTGGTTTGGCAGTTTGTCGTATGTGAGTACGGAGAATTTCGAGGCCGTTGCGGTGCAGTGGAAGCATATCCGGCGCGTGACTGGAAGACCCTGGGTTTGATTCCCGGTGGCAGCCGATGAGAATGTTTCCGTGATTCACTTATAAACGTAGAAAGAGCGATGAACTCTATTTGATGTTCCTCATCCACGTCAACTCTGTATTTATAAGTAAGACGTGGAAAAACAAAAATGAATGAAATAAGGCAAATACATACAATAATGAGACAACCTTACGTAACTTACCTATAATAACTGGATGATGTATACATACTTAGATCCAACTAGAATATGAGAAGTTTTTTAAAATATTAAATATTTTCATTCTGCACAACTGGAGGGAAAATTTTAATAGTCGTGTCCTAGATGTCGGTCTGTTGTAATGAAAATACTCCTGTTTACATACCGACAACTTGGACACAACTATTAAAACTTTCCACTCCAGTTGCGGAGAATGAAAATATTTAATATTTTTTTTACAATTGCCATATTCAAGTTGAATCTAAGTATGTATATCATACAGTTATTATAGGTAAGTTAGGTAAGGATATGCATTTGCCTTACTTCATTCATTTATTCTTTTTCTACGTCTTACTTCTCTTGTATGATATTTATTCGATAATTTGACCACTTGATTGTTTTTATACATATATCGATTTAAAACTATCATATTTGGATTTGATGACATGATCACCTGTTCAATACGTCCCATTCTGCCTGTAGGTTACTTATATGTCTCCCCACCAAAAAACTCTTTTAGTATTTCCATCTGATGACGTTCTTTAGCAACACCGAAAGTCCTTATGGCTTTATTTTTTAGCCTTTTAATTAACTTATACATTAAATAAGTTCTTCACTACATCTGAAGCTTGCGTACTGTTTTAATTATCCCGATTTTCAAACTGCTATCTTAAACTTTTATGATTGACGTAAAAGCTTCTTTTCCAAGTGTTCGCATTATTCTGTTCAACTCGTGTGTAATACCTGGTGCACAAAATGCGGAATAGGAGAAGATATATTCTGTTCTACAATAACCGAAATTCATGCGATAAGCTATTCGCAATATCCGATCTCGTTGCACCACTTTAAAATTAGATTCTTCGACAGACCATTGAAATTTAACAGATAATCACACCAAGTATTCCCACGAATAGCTTTCTCGTCATACGGATAGGGAAAAAGTGAAAACGGAATTTTTCCATTTATATACGAAAGATATATAAATCTTCACTAAAGTTCATTTAAATCTTCACTAAAGTTCTTTCACACCGCTTGAAGGTAACACTGGACATGGCTCAACCGAGAGAACAAGCTGGATTCAGGAGTGGCTACAGCACAATAGATCATATCCACGTACTGAGAGAACTAATTGAAAGAGCGAGGGAATATGAACTTCCATTGTGCATGGCTTTTATCGATTATGAAAAAGCCTTTGATTCGGTGAAACCATCAGCAGTTACCACGGCTCTGAAATCCTGCAGTATTGAAGATGCATACATTAATATTATTAATAACATCTATGAAAATGCAAGTGCAAAGATTCGGCTGTTTGAAAATACAACACACATAAAAATTGCAAAGGGAGTGAGACAAGGTGACACCATATCTCCGAAGCTCTTTAATGCCACATTGGAAAATGTCTTTCAATCACTGAACTGGGAAAACAAAGGGATAAAGATTAATGGAGATTATCTAACCCACCTTCGTTTTGCTGATGACGTAGTCATTTTTGCAACTACCCCATCAGAGCTGCAGAGTATGATCCAGGAACTTGCTGACAAGAGTAAAGAAGTGGGATTAAAAATGAACTTTCAGAAGACAAAAGTGATGTTCAATGCTTTTACAAGAAATGAAGATTTATCGATTGATGGAGAAAAACTGGAGATAACAGATACGTATGTTTATCTTGGACAGCAGATATCAAGTGAGGGTCACATTGATGAAGAAATTAATCGGCGTACAAAACTTGCCTGGAGAGCTTTTGGAAGAAACAGCATAATTTTCAAGAGCAATATGCCATTATGTCTTAAAAGAAAAGTGTTTGATCAATGCATCCTTCCAGTGCTTACGTATGGTGCAGAGACGTGGACCTTAACTAAAAGAGACATGCAAAGGCTGCAGACAACTCAAAGCAGCATGGAGAGGTGCATGCTTGGTATAACCCGGAGAGATAAGAAGAGGAACTCGTGGATCCGAAAAATGACAAGAGTGGAAGACATCGTGATCAGAGTTAAATCCCTGAAATGGCAATGGGCTGGACATACTGCCAGAAGGACAGACCATAGATGGACAGCCGAAATTTTAGATTGGATTCCAAGGGACAGGAAAAGACCCAGAAAAAGACCACATGGGAGATGGGTGGATGAAATTCGTAAATATGCGGGAGTGACATGGAGGAGACTGGCACAAGACAGACCGTTGTGGAGGAAACTTGGGGAGACCTTCGTCCAGCAGTGGATTGATAATGGTTGACAATGATGATGATGATGATACGAAAGAAACTGCGGAAAGGTTGCTGAAAATTCAGAATTTGCCGTTAGCGTATCTTAAAAACGACAATTTGCCATCAGTATAAGAAAAGAATTGCGGAAAAGTTTCTGAAAATTAAGAATTTTTCTGGCGTTACGATAAAATCCGTGAAATTCAGGTTTCTAAGGAGGATTGAGGCGGCTTTGAATGCCAAACGTGGTACCTAAACTTAATTTCACGAAAACTCCGTGAAATTCTGGTTTCTAAGGAGGATTCAGGAGGTTTTGAATGCCAAATGTGGTACCTTACCTTAAATCACGAAAAATTCATGAAATTCTGGTTTCTAAGAAGGATTCAGGAGGTTTTGAATGCCAAATGTGGTACCTAACCTCAATTTCGCGAAACGTCCGTGAAATTCAGGTTTCTGAGAAGGATTCAGGAGGTTTTGAATGCCAAATGTGGTACCTAACCTCAATTTCACGAACAATCCGTGAAATTCAGGTTTCTGAGAAGGATTCAGGAATTTTTGAATGCCAAATGTGGTACCTAACCTCAATTTCACGAACAATCCGTGAAATTCAGGTTTCTGAGAAGGATTCAGGAGGTTTTGAATGCCAAATGTGGTACCTAACCTCAATTTCACGAACAATCCGTGAAATTCAGGATTCTAAGAAGGACTCAGGAGGTTTTGAATGCCAAATGCGGTACCTAACCTCAATTTCACGAAAAGTCCGTGAAATTCAGGTTTCTAAGAAGGATTCAGGAGGGTTTGAATGCCAAATGTGGTACCTAACCACAATTTCGCGAAACGTCCATAAAATTCAGGTTTCTGAGAAGGATTCAGGAGGTTTTGAATGCCAAATGTGGTACCTAACCTCAATTTCACGAACAATCCGTGAAATTCAGGTTTCTGAGAAGGATTCAGGAGGTTTTGAATGCCAAATGTGGTACCTAACCTCAATTTCACGAACAATCCGTGAAATTCAGGATTCTAAGAAGGATTCAGGAGGTTTTGAATGCCAAATGCGGTACCTAACCTCAATTTCACGAAACGTCCGTGAAATTCAGGTTTCTAAGAAGGATTCAGGAGGGTTTGAATGCCAAATGTGGTACCTAACCTCAATTTCACGAACAATCCGTGAAATTCAGGATTCTAAGAAGGATTCAGGAGGTTTTGAATGCCAAATGTGGTACCTAACCTCAATTTCGCGAAACGTCCGTAAAATTCAGGTTTCTGAGAAGGATTCAGGAGGTTTTGAATGCCAAATGTGGTACCTAACCTCAATTTCACAAACAATCCGTGAAATTCAGGTTTCTGAGAAGGATTCAGGAGGTTTTGAATGCCAAATGTGGTACCTAACCTCAATTTCACGAACAATCCGTGAAATTCAGGTTTCTGAGAAGGATTCAGGAGGTTTAGAATGCCAAATGTGGTACCTAACCTCAATTTCACGAAAAGTCCGTGAAATTCAGGTTTCTAAGAAGGATTCAGGAGGGTTTGAATGCCAAATGTGGTACCTAACCTCAATTTCGCGAAACGTTCATAAAATTCAGGTTTCTGAGAAGGATTCAGGAGGTTTTGAATGCCAAATGTGGTACCTAACCTCAATTTCACGAACAATCCGTGAAATTCAGGTTTCTGAGAAGGATTCAGGAGGTTTTGAATGCCAAATGTGGTACCTAACCTCAATTTCACGAACAATCCGTGAAATTCAGGTTTCTGAGAAGGATTCAGGAGGTTTTGAATGCCAAATGTGGTACCTAAACTCAATTTCACGAACAATCCGTGAAATTCAGGATTCTAAGAAGGATTCAGGAGGTTTTGAATGCCAAATGCGGTACCTAACCTCAATTTCACGAAAAGTCCGTGAAATTCAGGTTTCTAAGAAGGATTCAGGAGGGTTTGAATGCCAAATGTGGTACCTAACCTCAATTTCACGAACAATCCGTGAAATTCAGGATTCTAAGAAAGATTCAGGAGGTTTTGAATGCCAAATGTGGTACCTAACCTCAATTTCGCGAAACGTCCGTAAAATTCAGGTTTCTGAGAAGGATTCAGGAGGTTTTGAATGCCAAATGTGGTACCTAACCTCAATTTCACGAACAATCCGTGAAATTCAGGTTTCTGAGAAGGATTCAGGAGGTTTTGAATGCCAAATGTGGTACCTAACCTCAATTTCACGAACAATCCGTGAAATTCAGGATTCTAAGAAGGATTCAGGAGGTTTTGAATGCCAAATGCGGTACCTAACCTCAATTTCACGAAAAGTCCGTGAAATTCAGGTTTCTAAGAAGGATTCAGGAGGGTTTGAATGCCAAATGTGGTACCTAACCTCAATTTCACGAACAATCCGTGAAATTCAGGATTCTAAGAAAGATTCAGGAGGTTTTGAATGCCAAATGTGGTACCTAACCTCAATTTCGCGAAACGTCCGTAAAATTCAGGTTTCTGAGAAGGATTCAGGAGGTTTTGAATGCCAAATGTGGTACCTAACCTCAATTTCACAAACAATCCGTGAAATTCAGGTTTCTGAGAAGGATTCAGGAGGTTTTGAATGCCAAATGTGGTACCTAACCTCAATTTCACGAACAATCCGTGAAATTAAGGTTTCTAAGAAGGATTCAGGAGGGTTTGAATGCCAAATGTGGTACCTAACCTCAATTTCACGAACAATCCGTGAAATTCAGGTTTCTGAGAAGGATTCAGGAGGTTTTGAATGCCAAATGTGGTACCTAACCACAATTTCACGAACAATCCGTGAAATTCAGGTTTCTGAGAAGGATTCAGGAGGTTTTGAATGCCAAATGTGGTACCTAACTTCTATTTCACGAACAATCCGTGAAATTCAGGATTCTAAGAAGGATTCAGGAGGTTTTGAATGCCAAATGTGGTACCTAACCTCAATTTCACGAACAATCCGTGAAATTCAGGATTCTAAGAAGGATTCAGGAGGTTTTTAATGCAAAATGTGGTACCTAACTTCAATTTCACGAAAACTCCGTGAAATTCAGGTTTTTTTCCGTCATTTTGCGGGAAAGGTTGTATCGAAATATGCTTCGTCAAGTCACGAAAGGAAGCATGGGAGTGGGTCGGGAATTTTAGAATTTTATATACAGTGATTACCTTTTTCCCGGTAGCAGTAAACTAAGTCGCAAGTAAAATAAATTCGGTGTAACGAAAATGGGTAACGGAAGTAGTCGGTGAGCTACCTAACTTGATTTTCTTAAACACAGTCAACTCTCTTTTATCCGCGAACCGACTTTGAGGTAATAACTTTTTTAGTCGCTAAAATGTAGGTAATTTTTTTAATCGCGGTAATATTTTTTATCACAAAGAAGAATTGAAGAAGAAGAATGCTGTGACGTTCCTGCCAGCAGGACGCACACGACATAAAGGCAGATAGGAATCAGAATAATCGTCTGCGTAGCTCAGTTGGTAGAGCGACTTGTTCCGGAATAAGCGGACTCGGGTTCGAATCCCGGCGTAGACCAAAAATGACGGAGAAATTTACTTCGTTATAATGCGACTTAAAGACTTTTTGGTAAGGATATTCAATTCTTAGTTCTATCTATGACGTGTCAAGTGCTTGGCATTCAGTTGAATCCATCACTACACTGAAGAGCAATTGAATTAGAGACAGCGGGCGTTATGCAAATATAGCGCCGTGGGCAGCTCTGTAAACGGAAACGACATGACGTATACAGCGATCCGACAATATAAGGAGTGATGCGACGGGAATCAGTAAGAGACGGACGCAGTATGGGTAAGACGAAGGATCTAAGCGCATTTGATCGTGGGCAAATTGTCGAGGCCCGACGAATGGGTCACTCCGTCTCGGAAGTCTTGCAGGCACTGGGATCTTCACGAGCCACTGTGTCACGGGTGCACCGTGAGTACATCGAATCCGGTAAAACCATCCCTGCAAGGGCCAACTGCCGTGGACAACAGCGAGTGGATGAGTGGGGTCATCGTCGGCTTGCTCGCATTGTAACAGTGGATAGACGGGCCACAGTGCCACTCGGCAATTTAACACTGGTGCACAAAAACGTGTAAGCAGCCACACCATCCAGAACCATCTCCTCGCTATGGGGTACAGAAGCCATCGTCCTAGGAGGGTACCGCTGCTGACCGTACATCACAGGGTTCAAAGATTAGCATGGGTGCGCGAACATCACCACTGGACCCAAGACATGTGGAAAAATGTTGCCTGGACTGATGAGTCGAGATTCACGTTGGTACATGCTGGTGGCAGGATACGAGTACGGCGCAAACCACATAAAGCGATGGATCCTTTTTGCCAGCAGGGTACTCTTCAAGCTGGTGGGGGTGGCATTCTCTTCTGGGGATTGTTTACGTGGACTGAAATGGGACCCCTGGTACGTGTGACATCGTCCCTCACAGGTCTACGTTACCTGGATGTCCTGGACGATCATTTGCTCCCGTTTGTGCGTCTTCAACATCCCACTGGGGACCTCATCCTGCAACAAGACAATGCAGCTGCCGAATTGTATCCGAATGGTTGGATGAACACTCCACCGACGTGACCTCGCTTCCTTGGCCAGCTAGGTCCTTTAACCTCAATCCCATCGAGCACATCTGGGTTGCTATCGAGAGAGATGTTTGACAAGACACGCTTCCGGTGCCTATAATGAATAAAGTTTTACGCCTGACGTGTAGTGCAGGGAAGTTTACGTTAAGTCACGTTAATGTTATTGGAAGGTTACTTGACGTAGCTAAAGTGTACCTAATCTTCAAAGTGCTAGAGTTTGTTTAGGTAAGACTCGCACGTGCAATAAATTCATTGAATATGGAACTTCTTTTTACTTAGCGTTCCTCATTATCTTGACTATCAGTACTATAACTTCGGTTTTAGTACATTAGTACCTTGAAGGCTCCTTATTAGAGCGGTAAACACAATATACCCTGGACTTAATGGAGACACTTAATGAAAGAGACTTAACGGCCAGACAGAGGTCTGACAATAATATGAACTGAGAAAAACGTACTAACTTTAAACCTTTTATTGGAGAACTCCTGGTATTATACAACACACACTCTACAAATCACACGACTACTGAATATCCGAACTTTCGTAGAATCGCATAACAATAATTAAGAAGAACCTATCACATAAAACGAAGCTTACTTGGTATAGTTGAGCGCGCCTATATATACTGCATACCACCACGTCATGACTTACACTCGTTGCCACATATCATTCAGCGGGAGAAATAACATCTCGTTAAGTGAGAAGATAATTTGCATAGGAAAATAAAATAACAAGAGATAGTAAAATCAAAAGGAAACTGAATCTAGAGTATACGTTACATGCCTTGTCGAGTCCATGACGAGACGAATCGCCGCCGTCATCAGGGCGAAAGGTGGTGCTACACGTTACTAGACAGGTATCTCTAATTCAATTGCTCTTCAGTACAAGAATAACATCATAGAGTTATCTGAGATTCAGAGGTTAGCTCCACAAAGAAATGCAAACTACCAGATAAATCTTTAACTTATTATTTACTTACCGTTGCCGTATTAAACTTCTCCATTTACAGCAATCTTGACACACAACTCGGGCTTCACTGACATCCATCACACGCCGTACACAAGGACCTTCTGTACTTAATATTCATAATCTTTTTCTCATGTAGACACTTCTAAATCTGACCCTCCCATGACTTCCTTGGTCTTCCTATGCCTTTGCTTCCTGCTACTTGGGCTGAAAGCATTTCTTAGTATGCATCTCATCACTCATTCTTTCAACATAACCAAACCACCTAAGAATATTAGTCTCCACCTTGCTAACAACATTTTGCTTAACATTACACAACTATGTAATCTGAAGTCGTTTGTGTGCTGCATTTCTCCAGCACACAAACAACTCTCATGTTTCTTTTGTAGTACCCCGATTTCAGTGCTATACATGAGAGTCGGGACAATTACACTCTCATACACAGCCATGCGGAACTCCCTTGAGAACCCATCATTCCTGTGAAAACCTCCCAATCCGCTATGAGTTTCAATGAAGAATTCACTCGCCTACTAATTTCACCATCAAATTTGTTCTCTATGTCAAACATGCTTCCTAAATACACAAACTCTTTCACCTGGTGAATCACTGTGCCATTTAGACTTATATTACATTCAGTACTACCAGTTCCTCGCTCGAAAACCATAACTTTGGTTCACTTATTTATACTCAGTTTGAATTTCATGCAAACTTCGTACATCTGATACAACATACTGTGCAACTCACTTTTACTTTCTGCCAACAGGAACGGTGTCATCAGCATACAGCAATCTGCATACACGGATATCACAAAGACATAAACCAGTATTATCTATTTGGGCATCGAGCATGCACGCATCTATAAATATATTAAACAGCCATGGTGACATTACACAACCTTGTCTGACTCCTGTACCAATAGAAAATCCTTTTGATTCAACACCATTCACTTGTACACAAGCTCTACTGCCAGCATACATGGTTTTTACACTATTAAGTAGATTCATAGTAACACCATAATTATTCAATACCTTCCACAAAAGTGTCCTATTTACTCGGTCGTAAGCTTTCTCTAAATCGATGAAGGTGGCAAACACTTTCTTTCCAACAGCCAGATACTTTTCAATCATAACACGCAATGCAAACATTTGGTGAATGCAGCCTTTACGAGGCATAATACCACTCCTAACATCCCACACTTTCTCTAATGTAAAGAACCGTACTTTTTCAATAATGACTTTACCAAACGCCTTTCCTGGCACACTCAGTACGCTAATACCACGATAGTTCCTGCATTCAGTCTGATCCCCTTTTCCCTTATACAAGGGAACAATGATAGCATCCTTCCAATCCCGAGGGACCATTCCCAGCACAACTGGAACATTTCCGTTAACGAGTCAATTACTGAGTCACCACTATATTTCAACATCTCAGCAGTTGTGCCATCTACTCCTGGAGCCTTACCAGTCTGGAGAGGTTTTAGAGCTTTACACCTCTTCTCTTGAGATCCCTCCTGTGCTTTCATCCTTCACTGTGAAAACATCTGCTTCTGCCTACTTTTTTGATCAATTCAAAATTCTCTTATATAACAACTGATTTTTTTTTGTGTGACCAATACAAGGCGACATTCAAAACAAAATATTCATCATCTCAAGTAGCTGTTACCAATTTAACAACAGCTAGATGGGCTGGGAGCGACTCACTAAGGTGCTGGAAAGTTTTCACAGGTATGTGGAGCTATGCTGACTGCAGTGCGTCTGACAGTTGCTGGAGTGTGCTTGGTGGAGGTTCCACAGGGCGAACAACACGATCGAGGTGGTACCACAGATGCTCAATTGGGTTTAAGTCTAGGGAATTCGGGAGGAAGGGGAATTACTTTGAAGACTCCAACGTGCTTTTCCAACCACACTCGGACATTTCTATCTGTGTGACACGTTGCATTGGCGTTCTGGAAGATCCCATCCGCCACAGGAAAGACAATCGGCATGTGTGGGTGTACGTGATCGGCAAGGATGTATTCATAAAGAATTTGGTCCATAGTGACTTCCACAGGTATGAGTGAAACCAGGGATTGCCACGAAAACAATAACCAGACCATAACGCTAACCCCACCAGCTTGTGTTTTTCCAACAATGGTTGAAGAATGTTTGTTCTCCGATGTTTCTCGCCTTATACGCCAACGTCCATCCGTTCGATGAAGCAGAAAACGTGACTCATCGGAGAAGGCAATCCTTTGCCAATCAGCGGACGTCAATTTCCGATAGTGCCGTGCAAATGTAAGCCTTTTTTATCGATGTACCTTCGTCAGGACAGGTGCAGTGACCATCCGTCTGCATCGGAGCCCCATACGCAGCAGGGTTTGCTGAACTGTCGCTTTAGACACACTTCCGGTAGCCCCCATGTTCATTCGGACAGTTTTTTGCTCCACTGTAGCGTATCGATCGGTCCTCACGCACTTTGAAGCCATTGTTCACCTCTCACATCAATGACACATGGTGCTCCGCAGTTTCCACAACGAATATTCGCAATTGTGCAGTTTCTCCAATCATAATGCACTTTAACCACAGCAGCATGCGAACAGTTCCGAAACTGCGCTGTTTCGGAAATACTTCCACCCTTTTCCCAAAAGCCGATAATCATCCCTTTTTGCAAATCTGATAAATCGCTCCTTTTATCCATGACAGCAACGAGTGATACGTTTTCAGATTGCCTACAACACACCTTATATACCCTGCAAACCAGCTCACGACGTGTGTCTACTTTCATTGGCTACGCGCTGTTGACAACAAACGTAGGAAGCGGTCACAATCATGTGACTCGACTGTGTATATAGTAATAATAATAAATATCGTTTTTGAGAAACTAAACAGCTGAAATGCTTACTATAGCCGCCGCCTGCCATAGTTTAGTAAATATTTACTTTTATGATTTATTTATTTTTTGATTGGAGGTTTAACGACCACCGTGAGCAACTCAATGGGCTATAAGCAGTCGCCCGTCCCTAATTTAGGGTCACTGGTTCCAGGGAAGGGAGAGAGCCAGTGCCGTAAGACAAACACAACATCCATGCCTCACCGGGATTCGAACCCGGACCCCTTTCGGACGAATGATCAGAGGCCATCGCTTAGACCACTGCGCCACCTGGGCGGCTTACTTTTATGACTCACATATCTTCTTTCATTGGTTTTACGGCAATAACATTCATTAATCCATCTACCTAAGTACCACACAACGTCAGGAATCAGTAATCCTTCAATGAATGAAATACGGGGATTACACCATTGTACAATACAAATTTAGAAAATGTGAATCCATTTATTGGTGTAAATATGACATGGATGTTAAGTCAGTTAATATCCGAAAACTTGAAAATTTCGTCGTTCGGGATCGGGAATCCAAATCGCGTCTCCCGGATAGCGCCCGAGTATGCTAACCATAAGAGCTGAGACGGGCTGAGCCCGATCCCGAAAGTCCGAAGCATAGTCCGGGCCTGAATCGGGCTCGGGCTGTAGAATATTCATTGCGGTTGGGGCTCGGGTGGGCTCGGGTTCTTAGAAAGATAGAAAGCGAGATATTTTTTTATATACACTGAGGTGCAGGAAAAACTGGTACACCAGTCTAATACTTGGTAGGTCCCCCTCGGGAGCGCAGGATTCCAGAAATACGACGGGCATGGACTCCACTAGCTTCTGGAAATATGCTGTAGGCAATACACACCATACTTCCTGCACAGCATTCCACAATTTGGGTGTATTCCGAGGTCTCGGATTCCTGTGTTCGATCGCGCGTTGCATGGCATCCCAAATGTGTTCTATTACGGGGACCTGGGTGGGAATGGCAGCACCCCAAACTCAGATGAATGCTCCTCTACCCATAATGTGGCGTCCCGACACTTGTGTGGAGGTGCATGGTTCTGTTGCAGCAGGCCCGATCCATTAGCATGAATGCAGGACATGAACGGGTGTACCTCGTCAGAAAGGATGCGCACATAGCGTTGGCCGATCACAGACGTTTGTAGACGTACCAGGGATCCCAGTGAAGTCCAGATAAACACACCCCACACCCTCACGGACCCCCCCCCCCACACACACAAGCCGGTACAGTTTGACAGGCGGTATCCATGGCTTCATAGGGTTTGCGCCACACACGAATCCTTCCATCTGCCCGATGCAGTTGGAAACGCGACTCGTCAGACCAGGCTACTTGTTTCCAGTCATCAAGTGTCCAGTAGCGGTGTTGCCGTGCCCAAGCGAGGCGCATAGCTCTGTGTCGTGCACCCATCAAGGGAACTCGAGTTGGGCGTCGACTCCCAAAGCCCATATCGTGCAGAGTATGTCGCACAGTCCGGACGCTGATGCTTGTTGAGGCTTCAGCATTGAATTCTGAAGATACCTGCGAGAGTGTTGCACGCCTACCGCGTGAAACGATTCTTGACAGCCGACGATGGTAACGTTCACCCAATGTCTTTTCACGGCCACACTGGTATCGTAGGTTGGAGGTTTTGCCGGAAAACTTGTAGTCACGGTACACCCTTGCAATGGTCGTCCGTGAAAATCCGAACTTCGTTTCTACCTCCGAAATACTATGGCCCTTCTGACGAGCGCCAACTATGACACCGCGTTGAAAATCGCTTAAATCGTTATTACTTGTCCTTCTCATGCCGAAAACAGCTCTGACAGCTGACAAGGATGTCTATCGCTTTATATACGCGCTGGCAGACGCAACCGAGTACGCGCATAGGTGACGTTGCTACGTATTTTGCATAAGCTCGTCTGTACCAGTTTTTTCTGGCACTTTAGTGTATAAATGTAATTTTATATGATTTAGCAAATGAGACACTTTATAGTTGGTAAAGGGAATTCGTCGGCAACTGGTTCTGGTTGGGAAGCGGGCATTCGAGATGGTTATTTATTCCGAGCTTTGGTAGAAAATGCCATAGGCTTCGCATTAGTGTGTTTCTGCAAAGAAGAAAAATCTTTTTTCAAAAACTATAGGTATTGGATAGTTGATAGCATGCCGACGATAATTTACTCCCTGTCCCCACGCAGTAGCTCCCTGCTAATTCTGTTTAGAAACGTACATATTGCAACTCAATATGGCCCGATAATATTAGCATTATTGAAGCAAGATACAATTGAAGCACTGCCCGAAGCACTCAGGCGGAAATGGATGTTTAAAGAAAATTGTAGAGTTACACTGTAAAAATAGATAGAGGTTCCTTCCCCACTTCCCATTTGAGAAATACACGGTTAATTGCAGGAGGAGGAGATAGTAGAAGTGTGAAATAAGAGGTGTTTCTTATTAATGGTTCAACAGGTTAGCCAGTTTTCGGGCTCGTTCGGGCTTGGACTCTATCTTGCAATATAAAATTCAAACTCGGGTGGGTTCGGGCTGATATACCACAGGCTCGGGCTCCGAAAATTGAGTCCGAATTCAGCTGTACTACCCACTACACCACCCAGAACGCTTTCCGATTAATTTTGAATATAACCATCACAGTACCTGCCAGTCAAAGCAACCGGAATTCATACACAGCGAATCTGAAGGTTAGAATTCATTTCCGTGATTTCCCGGAGACTTAACGTCCATGTTATACAGGGTGATTCAAAAGTCCCCGAACTCTATACTTCAAAACGTATTTGCTGTAAAACCATAAAAAATATTCGAGTATTGCTGCTTGTGGCTGTTGTGTGTGACCGTGGAAAACTAGCTGCGCCATGTGATAGTATAACGAAGTAAATTTCTCCGTCATTTCTGTCCACGCCAGGATTCGAACCCGGATCCCCTCATTCCGGAATAAGTCACTCTACCAATTGAGCTGACTACTATCTGCCTTTATGTCGTGTGCGTCCTGCTGGCAGGTATATCCCATCCCCCCCCGAAAGAGGGCCGGGGACATGGCCCACGGGTCAGCCGTGACCATGAATCGTTGCAGGCAGCCATCCACTGTAGAACGTGCACTTGAGAACTCCCAGTCAATCTGGTGTGTGGAATGCAACATTACACACATTTATTCTTCGAAGCGCTGGAGAAGGGATTCTCCGATTTTTCCTATCTCGCGGTGTGGAAATAAAATCACACCATTGCGAGATTTTGAACGGTCGGGTCATCCGGATAGTTCGGGCGCCACTATAACGAAGTAAATTTCTCCGTCATTTCCGTCCACGCCAGGATTTGAACCCGGATCCCCTCATTCCGGAATAAGTCACTCTACCAATTGAGCTACGCGGACGTTTATTCTGACTCCTATTTGCCTTTATGTCGTGTGCGTCCTGCTGGCAGGTACGTCACAATAGCACCACGTGACACCACGCTTACGCAGGCGCTGGCAAGCAGTGACGTTCAGTCAGCCTTGAGTCTCACGCAAGAACAGAGAGTCGCTTTGTTGGAAGTTTATTTTGCAGAAAAATCTTACCAACGTTGCATCCAGCTCTTTCAAAGGAAGTTTTCTGATGCTTCTATGCCAGGGAAAACAATGTATGACCTTGGGAATCGGTTTTGCGAGACAAGCAGTGTTCAGGATAAGCCTAAAAGCGTCCGTCCGTCCGTTGTGACGACCATGTTTCTGGAGAAAATTCACTGTTTCCCTGCAGCGCTCTCCCCGGAAGTCACTTCGGCGGCTGTCTCAAGAGTTAGGGGCATCGTATTCAACCTGCCAGAGGGCTACTAAACGTCAAAGCTACGACCGTACATAATTCTAGTAGTGCAAGAGCTACGTTCTTTTGACTCGGAAAAGCGCATTGCCTACTGCTTAAGAGTTTCACGCGCAACAATGTTACTAACCAGCTTAACAACACTGTCTTCACTTACGAGACATGGTTTCATTTGAATGGATATGTCAATAGTCAAAACACTCGCATATGGGCTTCGGTGAATCCACGCGCATTGCATGAGGTTAGACTTCACTGTCAGAAAGTTGGAATGTGGTGCGCCATGTCTAGACCGGCGATTTGTAGGGCCATTTTTTTTTCGACACAACTGTAAATTTCGATGTGTATGCAGACATCATCCATCAATTTGCAGCAGTGCTGGAAGAACACGGACGCTTACTGTTGGTTTCAACAGGATGGGGCAACCTGCCACACATCAAACGACACAATGGAGATGCTCCGCGAGTTCTTCCACGATCGATTAATTTCGAAAAAACTTTGGCCGTCTCGCTCACCAGACTTGAGTCCTCCAGACCTTTATTTGTGGGGCTATCTGAAAGACGCAGTTTACCACAACAACCCTAAGACGGTACAGGACCTGCGGAACAACATCATTATAGCATTGAGGGACATACCAGCCAACACGCTGAAAAGAGTGTGCACCAACATGTGTCGTCGGGTGAATTTGTGTCTTCAACAGAATGGTGGACCATTCCAGCTAATAATCTATTGTAAACTGATTTTCATTACCTGTAAGTATGAGTGTCAATATAACAGTATGTAAAAATACTAAGGAGCAAAGCCCAGAACATAAGAAATACTTTAGAATTTAAAACGAAAGTTGCAAAATAACCTGAAGATCAAAACGCGCAACGCAGCAGTTATGAAAATTCAGAATTCACATTCTATTAAGAAGGGACTCCAGAAAAAAATATTTTTGACTCATACCAAGTACAACATAGAAAAGGTTATGTATTGACCGGTGTGAGTAAAAAGCGAAAAAAGAACGACTGAATGTAGAAAGTGTCGAGAATACTGAGCCTTGGCTTTATCAAGGACCAGCAAAAACTATGCATTTTCTCACTTCCACAAAGACCTATTTGGAAATGGGTTTCTGCAAAGTCATAGATGCAAGTAATAAGCCCACCAAAAAAAAAAAATTAAAAATATATATATATGTCATGACCTCCGCAGAGTTGTATGACCAAGCTTTAGTTAACAATTTAGCTTGCATCCATAACTTTCCTGGCCCGACCCATGCTCTTCATCTGTTACTAATAAACAGAAAGATGATTATAGAAAACTCAAGTTGTAAGAGTGACATAATGAATCAGAAATAATGTTCAGCAATAACGAATTGCCAAGTTCGCTTGAGAGAGAATTTAAACCTGAATAGCAATACAAAAGTATTACAAATTCTTAACATTGCAATAAAAAAGGAAATATTAGTTTTTTTCTAAAGCACAGATTCTTGAAAGAAAACTGGATTATAAAAAACCCCTACTCCACAACTTCTGACAACACAAAAACGAGAATAAAATAAAGACAATAATAAACTAAAGAAATGCTTTGTGAAGGTTATGTGACATAAACAATTAGTTGCAATATGTACAAAGTATTTCAGAAGTGCTTTAAGTGCATAATTAAGTAGTTATTAAGACCTTAACTACATTGAAAATACAGCGCAGACTACAAGAGCAATGAAACGGCCGGCTGCTTGGCCTTAGTTCCCTAAAAAACGCTCAAAGATACCAAGAAAAGAAAGAGTTAAAATCCGCAAAAAAGTTAATAGACTTGCTAGTGCCTAAATGCTTAAAGCAAAAAAAAAAAGAAAAATGTTCAAGAAGTTCAAATATTGAACCCGGAAAACCTAAAACCCAAAGACAATGAAGAGAGCTTACCTCTCATGCAACTTAACTTCTTCCACTCTTGAGGAAACATGGCCGACCTTTCAACCCAAACTTCCAAACACCCCTGCCACTCCCTAGTCGCTGGGGGCAGAGTGGGTGGGGCTGAAGGCCTCCACACACTGAAAAAATCCTACACGCGGAGGTTTTAACTAGAGAAAAAAATATAATTAAGATTGTGGACCTGTATATACATCGCTAAACTCGTGATAGAAATATTTAAATTCAGAGTTCGGGGACTTTTGAATCCCCATGTACTTACACCAATAAACGGATTCACATCTTCCAAATTTATTTTTTTTAATTGTAGGTTTAACGACCACCATGAGCAACTCAATGGGCTATAAGCAGTCGCCCGTCCCTAATTTAGAGTCACTGGTTCCAGGGAAGGGAGAGAGCCAGTGCCGTAAGACAAACACAACATCCATGCCTCACCGGGATTCGAACCCGGATCCCTTTCGGACGAATGATCAGAGGCCATCGCTTAGACCACTGCGCCACCGGGGTGGCCTTCCAAATTTGCATTAGTAAACGTTATTATTTTTGTTATGATTTAATTCCCCTTAGTACAGGGTGAGAGAAAAGTCACTGTACACCTGGCAAAACGATGCACGTACAACTACAAGAGTACCTGCTACAATAAATGCTGAAAATGGCCCTTCCTGTGTGTAGACATACACTATATTGACAAAAGTCACCGGACACCCCTTCAAAAGCAAATGAACGGATCCGCTGCGTTGTTTAGACATGCGGTACAGCTGCAAACGGTATAAAAACAAGCCTGCAGCTGACTACGATCATATCGCACTGTCAGGATGAGTGAAAAATGTCCCGGCGGGAGAAGACTGACTTTCAGAAAAGAAAGATTGTTGGGTGTTATACAAATGGGTTGTCCATAAGAGAAACCGAGAGGCGTTTAAACATACCCAAGTCAACTGTTTTGGATGTACTGAATAAGTGGAAGACACATGGCGTTCTTGAAGCAGCAAAACGTACCGGCACACCAAAGGAAATCAGTGATAGAGGACGTCGAATCCTCAGGGGAGTCGTTACAGCTAATCGACGGAATACTGCACGTGACCTCAGGATACAGGATAGTAAAAATGCTGGAACCTCGGAATGTACACGTACCATTCGCAGAGAACTTCATTCCAAGGTTAACGTGGTCGTGCGGCTGCTCATAAGCCTTTCATCTCCACTCGGAATGCTACTCATCGTTTAGCATGGTGTAAAGGACATTTACCGAGATCAATGGAACGTAGATCAATGGAAACGAGTCCTATGGACTGATGAATCCAGATACACGATCCATCAGTCTGATGGCCGTGTGTGGATATGGCGGCAGCCGGGGGAACGCTATTTACCTCAGTGTACTCTTCCTACGGTCAAGTTTGGATCTGGCACTGTACTCGTGTAGGGTGTTTTTCGTGGTATGGTCCTGGCCCATTGGGTATCGTAGACAAACCTGTAAACCAGCAAGTGTACCTCGATATTCTGGACAATTATGACCTACCAACTCTGTGGCAATACTATGGAACTAAGCCTTGTTCGTACCAGCAGGATAATGCACCGGGCCATAAATCAAGGACTGTTACGGCGTAGTTTGACGAGAATTCTGTATTGTGTGTAGACTTGCCAGCACAGAGCCCTGATCTTAATCCCATAGAGCATCTATGGGATGAATTAGAGCGCCGCATAACAAGTTTGGAACCAAAGCCTACTACTAAGCAACAGTTAGCGGCAGCATTATGTACTGAATGGAAGCGCATACCTATCGATGTGTTCCAAACCCTTGTCGAAAGCATGTCTCGAAGGGTCAGTGCATGCATTAAGGCCAAAGGTGGACCGACACCGTACTAATGTATGTCAATAAATGCTATGCTGTGTTTCTCTTCTAGGTGTCCGGCGACGTTTGTCAATATAGTGTACATCCACGCGTCTGAACATTGTTAACAAAAACAAGTGACATGTCCAACGGAGAAATGTTCCTGATTACTATGGTCATGGCTTCCTGTAGCTCCTGCAGAGAACGGGGTTATTATTGTAAACAGAGTTTTTCAATAAACCTTACAGAGAATAATCCGGAGGCGTCAGATCGGCGCGATTGCATCATCTTACCGTCAGCGCCTGCGCAGTGTGCAAAACGTTTGGAGTAACCTACGTATATTCGCCAAAGGTCATGCCATCTGATATACATTCCCAACTTCCATGTTGTATCGCATCTTGTCCGGGATTAGAACATACTAGACTCTCATTTTGTGTTTTGAAGTGTCACGTCAAGTAGAAGAAAAAGAAAATATGGCAACAATTACGTAATGTAATGTTAAGTTGTCAATGGAAATCAAAGTCGAATAATCGACAGCTGGATTTCTGAAGTTGTCTGATCTCGCACCTTCCGACGTGTGACAGGTGTGGATTCAGCAAACTTAGCCAAGCTGCAAGTTGATGACGTAAGGTATTAAAACAGTTGGGCAATAAACCTGACAGAAGCGCGGTTAGGCGAAAACGGAACATCAAACTACAGCTTTTATTGCAACTATAAATTCGTCTATTCTGTGCTATATATACACTGCTGGCCACCCAAAATGCAACACCAAGTAGGAAGCATCCGATTGGCCTGAAATTCGCAGCATGCTTCGCCCGCGAGAGGACATGCAAACGATTAGCATTGCAGGGTATATACAAATCATGTGCGCCCGGCACGCCACCGAGAAGCACTATAAGAAGGGTGCACAGAAGGCGGGGGTGGAAGTAGTGGAAGTGTGTTGTGCTGCCGGACCTGTGCGTGGGAAGCTTCCTGATGCCTCGTCGCAGAATACGGCAGTCATTCCAGCACGTTTCGGAGTTCGACAGAGGACGAATAGTAGGTTATCGCGACAGCGGTTTATCGTACCGAGACATCGGCGCCCGTGTGGGACGACATGCAGCCGCGGTGAGGCGAGTATGGATTTGGGGGGTGCAGGAGGGACGGACGGACTGACGTGAGGGATTTCCGCAGCCGCGGCACACCACCGAACGAGAGGACCGGCATGTTGTGCGGCGGGCGTTGACGGCTCGCACCGCCACATCACGAACGTTAGCGCAGGAATATAGGGTGTGTTGCGCAACAACCTGTGTCAGCACATACCGTTCGACGTCCTCTGCAGGAGCGAGCACTTGTCGCACGGAGCCCATTGCTCCGATTACTATTGACGTTACACCATCGGCGAGTGCGGCGGCAGTGGGCCGTTGAATGCCGCACCTGGACTACGGAATGGGAGGACATTGTCTTCTTCGATGAATCCCACTTCTGCCTGCAACACCACGATGGCCGGATCCGTGTGTGGCAGCACCACGGCGAGAGACTGTATAATTCCTGCATTATGCATCGCCATACCGGTCCGTCGCCTGGCGTTATGGTTTGGGGCGCAATCGGATATGACACCCGCTCCCCTCTGGTACGCATCGCCGGTACACTCAACAGCCACCGCTACATGTCCGACGTTTTGGAGCCTGTGTAGTCCTCCCTTACCTGCAGGGCCTGCCAGCGGCTTCGTTTTAACAGGACAATGCGCGCCCGCATCGTGCAACAATTCTTCACGGCCCACAATATTACGCACAGTTAACAGTATTAATTGCGCACAGTTCATGCGAATTTTTATTTGAATTAGAACACTAAGAAGTGGAATTCTGTTAAGAATAATAAGATTTGCTTTGTAGAAAAGAAACGTTGAATAATAAATTACATGTTATCTGCTTGTTTGTTCAGCCCGTAAACGGACTGCTTGATGCGCTGATAATCGAAAAGATAGCCTTTAATTTGTTTGGATGTTTAAGGTGGACGTCAAGTAATTTATTCCTATACTTCCAATGGAAAAACTTTTGTACACATTTTCTTCACAATTAATGCGTTCCCAAGGATGAAAATTTGAACAGCGATTAAAATAGCTTCATTTTATAACTTGGTATACTTAATATTTTCTAAAACATAACCATAATTATGCAATCCAACATTTGTTTATCTACTGACGTCATCCAAGTACAGGACGCGCCATCTTTTTTCTGGTTTCAACACCACCAAAGGAAAAGTTATTGTTTTTTTACGCTTTCCATCCGCTAGTTGAAGAAGCGTATATGCTCCAGCTTTGACCGTCCGTCCGTCCGTCCGTCCGTCCGTCCGTCCGCACAATAACTCGGGTAAAAATGGTTCGATTTCAATGAAATTTTAGCATGTGGTAGGGGACCACCTGGGGACGAATCCTATTGAAAATGGACGAAATGGGGTCAAAGGTCAGCACAAAGGAGCGGGATAAATTCCATTGCCTTATGCGTCATAACTTGCGTAAATATGGTTCGATTTCAATGAAAATTTAGTATGTGTTAGGGGATCACCTGCGGGTACAAACTCTATTGAAAATGGACGAAATGGGGTCAAAGGTCAGAACATAGGATCGGGATCCATTCCATTGCCCTTAGCGTTATAATTTACGTAAAAATGCTTCGATTCAAACAAAACTCTATCATGTTGTTCCGGAAGTATACTTTACCGGCTCTGTATTATATTAGCAAAATAGGGTCAAAGGTGAAGTCCTAGTAGCGAGGTTTATTTTACAGCCATTATCCTCATAACTTGAGTAATGACTTGAGTAATGATTTCTGGTATGTTGGAAAGCGTATAATAACAATGCATTGAATGATTTTACTAACTTGTTAATATAATTATGGTTATGTTTTAGAATATATTAAGTATTCCAAGTTATGATATGAAGCTATTTTAATCGATGTTCAAATTTTTACCCTTGGGAACGCATTAGTTGTGAAGAAAATGGGTACAGAAGTTTTTCCGTTGGAACTATAGGAGGCAAAGTTACTTGACGTCCAAATTAAGAATTCAGATTCGCGCTGACTTTAATTATTTATAAATATAACTTCCTGAGAACTACGAAGTGCAGTCAATATGTTTGTTTACAGCAATGACTTTACATTTATTCGCGAAAGTTGTTAATTTATTTTGTTTTCAAAATTAACTTATTCATGAAACAGGATATAAGAGATTGCTGATAAATATGCTAATCAGATACAAAGATGAAACGATTGAGCTTACAGGTCCGTGCGACTTGTGGAACACGCACACATCAATAGTTCGTGTGGCCCCCATGGCTGGCAATAACGGCCGTTACACGCCGCGGCATCGAACGAAAGAGGCTTTGGATGTGGGCTTAGGGTATGTCGGTCCAGGCTGCTTCCGCACGTTGCCACAGTTCATCAGGAATAGCCGCGGGTGGTGCTTGCCGGTCCACTCTGTTGCCGATCAGCGACCAGACGTGTTCGATGGGCGACATATCGGGAGAACAGGCGGGCCACGGCAGCAGTGACACCTGGTGGGCCGTGAAGAATTGTTGCGCGATGCGTGCCACGTGCGGGCGCGCATTGTTCTGCTGAAACGTGGCCGCTGGCAGGTCCTGCAGGTAAGGGGGAACTACATGCTCCAAAACGTCGGACATGTAGCGGTGGCTATTGAGTGTAGCGGCGATGCGTACCAGAGGGGTGCGGGTGTCGTATCCAATTGCGCCCCAAACCATAACGCCAGGCGACGGACCGGTATGGCGGTGCATAATGCAGGTGTCATACAGTCTCTCGCCGCGGTGCCGCCACACGCGGATCCGACCATCGTGGTGTTGCAGGCAGAAGCGGGATTCGTCGGAGAAGACAATGTCGTGCCATTCCGTAGTCCAGGTGCGGCGTTCAACGGCCCACTGCCGCCGAACACGCCGGTGGTGTAACGTCAATTGTAATCGGAGCAATGGGCGCCGTGCGACAAGTCCCAGCTCTTGCAACCGACGTCGAACGGTACGTGCTGACACAGGGTGTTGCGCAACACGCCCTAATTCCTGCGCTAACGTTCGTGATGTGGCGGTGAAAGCCGTCAATGCCCGCCGCACAAGATGCTGGTCCTCTCGTTCGGTTGTGTGCCGCGGCTGCGGAAATCGCTCACGTCGGTCCGTCCGACCCTCCTGCACCCAACGAATCCATACTCGCCTCACGTGGCTTTATGTCGTCCCACACGGGCGCCGATGTCTCGTTACGATAAACCGCTGTCGCGTTAAGCCGCTATTCATCCTCTGTCGAACTCCGAAACGTGCTGGAATGACTGCCGTATTCTGCGACGAGGTGTCAGGATGCTTCCCACGCACAGGTCCGGCAGCACAACACACTTCCACTACTTACACCCCGCCTTCTGTGCACCCTTCTTATAGTGCTTCTCTGTGGCGTACCAGGCGCCCATGATTTGCATATGACCTGCAATGCTAATGGTTTACATGTCCTCTCGCGGGCGACGCAAACTGCGAATTTCAGGCCAATCGGATGCTTCCTTGTTGGTGTTGCATTTTGGGTGGCCAGCAGTGTATTAATATATCGGTTTATGCAGAACTTCGTATTATGCAAGTTCGTTATACAGTATATGGGTTCGACTGTGAATTTTTATATTCGTTAAATGAAAAAAAAAAAGACAGGTGAATCTTTGCCTCATTAAAGCTCTTCCTGATGTCCAAAAAATAAGTCATCTGAGCACGAGATGAAATATTTTGATTGAGTTCTAAAACCACATGAAAAATAAAAGTGACACTAAAACCTGCAAGATCTTTCCGAACTTCAAGAGCTCCTTCTTCAGATGGCGGAAGTACAGCAGCTGCAACAGAAACACGTTAGAATATATAGTTGATGACAAAGTGTCTGAGAGATTCTGCGAAATCTCAGAGACATAACTGGTTTAAAAAATATATATATTTTTTTTCATTGGAGGTTTAACCGCCCCCGGGAGCAACTCAATGGGCTATAAACAGTCGCCCGCCCTAATTTAGGGCTACTGGTTCCAGGGAAGGGAAAGAGCCAGTGCCGTAAGACAAACACAACATCCATGCCTCACCGCGATTCGAACCCGGACCCCTTTCGGACAGAAGCCATCAGTTAGACCACCGCGCCACCGGGGTGGCTTTTAGAAAGATTAAGAACTGAGACGACAGCGCATAAAAACACATATTACGCGAAATATAAACATTAAAAAAGGTTATAACTCCTCCCCGCTCTCAGCTCAGCTGCCCCTTCTCCCCCCCCCCCCGGTATTAGAATACAGCACTCCCCTCCAGCCGAAAAAAAAAGCCGTTTTGCCCATACTCAAGAGACACACAGGCCACGAGGTGCAGTGTCTAGCTGCACGGCATGCCTACTTGCGAACTCTTGTGTTTATGTGCTGTAAAAATGGTTAATTCATTTAATTCAAGAATTTAGATCGGTTGCCTTTAATCATAGGGTTTCGTCAGCGCATGGCTTAATTCAAGCCGGTAACATTTAATACTGATGCTTCGTCATCTAGTGGTTAACTTACTAGTAAATCGATTGTGTTCCTTTGAACTGTTTCCAAATGGTTAATTCATGTATATAAATCGATCAGGTTAAATCGAAAAACATCATCGACAAACTAGTAAACAAACTGATGGCTTGTACATTAGCTTAAATCGGCAACGTTTCGTCGAAATGCTTCATCGTCTAGTAATTAACTTACTAGCTTAAACCGATTTTGTTTCTTTGAACAGTTTCCAAAAGGTTAAATCAATTATATAAACCGATCAGGTTAAGGCGAAAAGTATTATCGATAATAGTAAAGAAACTGATGGCTTGTTCTTTGGTATAAATCGGCAAAGTTTCATCCAAATACTTCATCATATGGCGGTTAACTTACTGGCGTGAATCGATTGTGTTTCATTAAACAATTTCTTAAAGGTTAATTGAAATATTTAAGTGAATTACGTTTAATTGAAAAGCACTGTCGTCTACTTTTAAATTTACTCGTTTAAATCGATTACTTTGCATCTAAATCGTCATCTACTTGAACGTGAAGTTATGGCAATAATAAACATTCTGGCGAGAACATGAAAAGCCATCATAAAAAGTATAATTTCCCATAATTGAGTGAATGTTTATTTTGCTTCAACTAAATATCCTATGTTGAAATCGTACTGAAACTTACCTTGAAAAATGTTGAATTGGGAAGAGGAAGAAAATCCCAAATTGTAGAGAGTAGAAACCGCTGCCACGTAAAAATGATTGAGCAGACGTTGTGCGAAGGTTCTTTTTTTCTGCTGCGTATCAAGCTTAACCATCTGCTCTTTCGCCCCTTTTTTGTCACGTGATCATGTCATTTATGTGCATGAGCTCACAGCAAGAAAGACTGCGCAGTGTCTTTCACCTCAACATCTTGTCCTTCGAATTATATTGTTCCCGATAAAATAAAAAATCCTTGAGTCACATTTTATTTCCAAAATAGGATATTTATGTTCTTACAGACTGGTCATGCGATGCTACTTTCTTCTCTGATTGTTTTATGTGGCATTAATAAATCAAGGCCTTGCTTTGGTCATATAATGCTATTTAGCCACTTTTTAGATATATATATTTTTTATCTTTAACCATGTTATCACGCCCTAGGAATGTCGCGGTAATCGAGGAATACAGATGACATTTTCTTGTTGGTTTAACAGTGTATTTGAATTCCCTAGAAATTTAGGGACCCAAGCTAAAAGTTTACGGACTTCGCGTTGTGATTTCATATGAAACTTTTGCGAATATTTCGCAGAAAACCCATATGCCACATATTGTGAATATACACAGTATTGACAAGTGCGTCACATAGAATCAAGTTTATTAACTTGATTTTGTTTATTATGAAAGATAGATAGAATATGCTACAGCCTTTTGGCGGAGGCCAAATTAAGGTCGGAGTTAATGCAGGTTATCAACATTAGCCTCCTTTACTGGTCCGTGCAGGTCAGGCCTATTACACCGCTACATTCAAAATTAGTATAAGTTCTCAAATTTTTCTGCGAGAATAGCGACCGTGTACGTACACATATACACTGAGTGGCAAAATTATTATGGCCGCCCCGATGGCGCAGTGGTCTAAGTGATGGCTTTTGATCATTCGTCCGAAAGGGGTCCGGGTTTGAATCCCGGTGACGCATAGATGTTGTGTTTGTCTTACGGCACTGGCTCTCTCCCTTCCTTGGAACCAGTGGCCCTAAATTAGGGACGGGCGACTTCTTATAGCCCATTGTGTTGCTCACGGTGGTCCCCAGCAAAAACACAAGTATTTGAAAACTGTTGAGCACCAGCTGGCATGATGGGTCACTGCTGGCTGAAATCTGCCGCTCACGGACCGGTAACGGTCCGTTGGCGGCAGCGCCATCAGTTGGCAGCCATTGATGGCCCTGCATCATCGCCGTGAATTGCGGGCCACCAAGCATGTACCACTAGTGGCCCGTAGCTGGCAACCGAAGAAACCCCAACACCAGGTGGAAATAACGGAACTGCGCACGCGCAGAAGCAACACGTGCTATGGCTCTCGTGGTACCGGTTAGTTGAAGACGACGCTATCGCCATCGTATTATTTTAGTGGACGTTAAGAAAAAAAAAGCACATGCTAGAGGCGAAATAATTTCCTTATGAAATGCTACGTTGACGAAGATATCAGATTAAGCCATGAAATACTAGATTAAAGCCATAAAATACACCCACTCCATTCCCATGAAGAAGAAGAAATAATTTCTGTGTAATCTTTCGTTTCAACATTCACTAAACTGCTTGAAACAAAAGTCCTGGAAAAACATTCGAAAAGCGTTATGTTGAAGAAAAAAAATGAAAAAAAAGAATTATACGCGTACAAAATTTATCAATTATTTGAAAAACAAAACAAAAAACAACAATGCTATGTGGATATAATGTATTCATCCATGGGTTGAATACACAAGACTGGAGGAATTCACTTCTAAAAATAACGAGAAGTAAAATAAAATATCTTTCTTCTTTAAAACAAATGTAGCTTCGGACAACGGAAAGGAAAGATACAAGTTTACAATGTTAAAAATATAACAGAATGGGACACGAACGGATAAATATATTAATTCAACAATCGCCTTTTAAGACGACAAGGATAGCTGGAAACTTTGGAAAGCGCCTTTAAGTTGGTACACTCGTTGAAAAAGTGAAGTTCCGGAAATTAAGGTAAAAAAAGCCGCGGATGGCTTAGTGGTTAGTGTTTCAGACTATCGATGCTGGGTCCCCAGGTTCAAGCCTGGGCTGATCTTTCAGAGATGGTGTGATTTACTAACAATCGCTGAATATCCGCCGTGCATCGGACGAGCACGCAAAGTGACGGCCCCCAGGCTGGACCCACTGGTTAAATGGGTATCCTTTCCTATGTCCTCCCTGAAATTCTCTCACCCATCTATGTGCAATATCGTACTTGTACGGTGGCGCCATCTACTGTACTCTAATCTCACTACAAACTGTTCTGTCAAAAGTCGCTAGACTTGCTCTCATTCCTTCCGTTTCTGTGTCCTGCCCAAAAGGCGATCTCGCTGTAGGTGGCTGGGACCTAAACTCTACTACCTGTGGACGGAAGTCCTACATGAAAATGACAAATTCTCCTCCGGTGTTATTAAGGTAAAAAAAAAAAAATCGTACGTTGAAAAAATAAATTTATGAATTATATGAAACTGAAATTTATGAAACATACCTCGCAATATTGAAAAAAATTAAATAGAGAACCATTCGTTGCACATTCCGCAGAAAAGAGAGTCAGCTTCAAGCCATGCTCGGGCGTGCCAAATCAGTCCAGTTGTTAGAGCGCTCGCATTTCACGCAGACAGTCCTTGTTCGTTTCCAACTAGATCCAAACGGGCGTTTTTCCGGACCTGTTGAGATAATTTCGCCAGCGCAGAAGTTTCGTAAGAAGGAAAAAAATTCGTTGTAGTTTTGGGAAACTGCGGTTATCCTTTGTTATTATAATTTTTTTATGGCTACTACTAGGGAATTGACGGACAAGATTCAGCAAGCCATCAGTTAAGTCACGTGATTGCCGGCTGCCACTGCTGACCTAATTAGGCTAAAACTAGCGGACCACATTAGGCTAGCTATCATTTATGGCACGTGCGTGCAGGGTAGCTGAAGGGCCACTTGTGGCAGCTACTACCTGTGATGGATAACTGATTGCCTTGTTGTGGCATATGACAACTGATGGGGTGTCAATTGTTGGCCAGCTGCTGGTCTTTCTGTTGGCCGCCCTGACATTTTATTGACGGTTCGGCAGCGGCAACCTAGTGCTGGGCCATTGCTGGCAGTGCTGGAACAGCAAGACTGTTTTTTGCTGGGTTGTTAAACCTTTAACGACCATAACGACCATAACGCCAGTACATACAAACGACCATAGCCTCCCGAAACACCTGTCTGGAGTAAGTCAGATTTCCTATCCTTACCTGTTCTTTAAATTTCTCGACCTATGAGGGAGCAACAGGAGTCACCCATATCATTAAGCTGTTTTCTGAGATTCAGAGGTTAGCTCCAAAAAGAAATATAAACTTCCAGATATTGTTACTTACTGTTGTGTCAAACTTCTCCATTTACAGCGATCTTGACATACAACTCGTGCTTCACTGATATCCATTACACGCCGTACACAAGATCTTTTATACTTCATACTCATAATCTTTTTCTCATGCAGACACTCCTGAATCCGATCCACCCATGTCTTCCTTGGCCTTCCTCTGCCTTTCCTTCCTGCCACTTGGGCTAAAAAGATTTTCTTAGTAAGCATTTCATCACTCATTCTTTCAACATGGCCAAACCACCGAAGCATATTGGTCTCCACCTTGCTAACAACATTTTGCTTCACATCACACAACTGCAACCCATCTCCATTCCTCACACAATCAGACCGTGTCTTGCCACAACCCCCCCCCCGTAAGTAACGCATTTCTCCCGGACTCCCATGTTTCTTCTGCAGTACCCAGGTTTCACTGCCATACATTAGAGTAGGAACAATTACTGTTTCATACACAGCCATGCGGAACTCTCTAGAGAACCCATCATTCCTGTGAGAACCTCCCAGAGCAGCTATGACTTTCATAGAAGAATTCACTTGCTTACTGATTTCACTATCCAATTTGTTCTCTCTGTCAAACATGCTTCCTAAATACAAAAACTCACTCACCTGGTCAATCACAGTGCCATTTATGCTTACATTACATTCAGTGCTACCAGTTCCTCTCTCAAACACCATAACTTTGGTTTTTCCCTTATTTATACTCAGTTTGAATTTCATGCAAACTTCGTGCATCCGAGTCAACATACTCTGCAACTCACTTTTGCTCTCTGTCAACAGGACAGTGCCATCAGCATACATCAATCTGCACACATGGATATAAACAAGACATAAGCCAGTATGTAACGTACCAGGAGATGTGACGTACCTGCCAGCAGGACGCACACGACATAAAGGCAGATAGGAATCAGAACAAATGTCCGCGTAGCTCAATTGGTAGAGCAACTTATTCCGGAATGAGGGGACCCGGGTTCGAATCCCGGCGTAGACCAAAAATGACGGAGAAATTTACTTCGTTATAAGTATTATCTATTTTGGAGTCACGCATGCATGTGTCCATAAATATATTAGTCACTATTGTTGTTATTAAACAAAAGAAGTGAAACAACAGACAGTTTCGGGCGTTATGGTATTTAGAGTGATACAAGATTTTTGGGTCATTGTCGTTAAAGGGTTAAACCTCCAATCGAAAAAAATATATATATTGAGACCACCAGACAATTTTATCCAAAGTAGCTATCCCGCAGATTCTCCTGAAGCATGATGACTGAATCTGTGGAAAATGGGAATGCTGAAGGTATGCAGAGACTAATGATTGTGCAAGAAACGATGGACGAAGGAGACGATCTGACGGACTTTGAACGCGAAATGGCCGTGGATGCTAAAAGCATTGACCTGACCATTAGCAAAACGGCTGCGCTTTGTGAAGCGTTCGAGGGCAGCAGTTGTTCAAGTTTACAGAGACTGGACCACAGGTCAAGAAACCAGATGTGAGTGCAAGGCATATGGTCATCAACAGCTATCGGACGCTCGAGCTGAACGGGGAGTAGGCAGACATGTTCTGTTCAACAGACGGGCAACACTTCGTCAGGTTACAGATAATCTGAATCAGAGCCCAAGTGCGATGGCCTCGCAACGCACAGTTTGCCGCACATTAAATCGTATGGACTACAGAAGCGGACAGCCTATCTGTAAGCCATTGCTGTCTGCAGCGAACAAGAAGAAACGTCTCCAGTTCGCTCAAGAACTGGATAGTAAAAGAGTGGAAAAGAGTAATGTGGTCCGGTGAATCATGTTTTGGACTACACCATGCAAATGGAAGTGTGAGGATATAGTGACAGCAGCACGAAAGCATGGACTCACCTTGCATTTCACTATTCTTCAAGCTCCCAGAGGTAAAGTTATGATCTGAGATATGTTTTCATCGGAGTGTTTGCTCCCTTTGATTCTTCTGGAGAACGTCTGACCAAAGGTATTTAATATACACTGAATGGCCACTTTATTATGACCACCTGACAGTTTTAAGCAAATGAGCTATGGCTGCACGCTGTTCCAGCCAGAGGGCGAGGCCAAGGTAAAAAAGGGAAAGCTTAGTGCTTGCGACAGTAGTAGAAGTGATTTTTGGGTGACGAGATGCGTAAAAAAATGCGATTTCACGGATTTTCAACGTGGGATGATTTTAGGAGCTCTGAGCCATGGAGCGAGTATCACCGAAACCATCGCATTCCTGAAATGTTCAAGAATAGCTGTTGTTAAAGTGTTTAAAGACTGGACTTTCAGCCAAAAAAATTGGGTCTCTACTAGCAACGTCTGGTCGTCATCGACTAGTGACTGCTCGGGCGGAACGGAGAGTATTCAGACTGGTAACAGACAACAGAAGGGCAACAGTGCAGAAAATTACAGACCATCTTAATCAAGGATCCCCTCAAATGATCTCTGCACGCACTGTTCGCCGTACACTGCATCGGATGGGATATGGCAACCAAAGGCCTGTTCGAACATCTTTGCTGTCTGCAGTTAACAAAAGAAAACATGTCCAGTTCGCACACGAGCACAAGGATTGCACAGTCGATAATTGGAAACAAATTATGTGGTCCGATGAATCACGATTTCAGTTGCACTATGCTGATAGCCGAGTGAGAATTTGGCGGAAACAGCACGAAAGCATGGACCCCAAATTCATTGCTACAACCCTTCCGGCTGGTGGAGGAAACTTTATGGTTTGGGGAATGTTTTCCTGGCAGGCTTTGGGCCCTTTAACCCTTTAATTTGTGTTAATCAACGTCTGACTGGCACATCATATCTAAACATCGTTGCAGACCAAGTGTATCCTGTCATGTCGATGGTTTATTCAAATGGTGATGGCTACTTTCAACAAGATAATGCGTCCTGCCATAGTGCTCGTATTGTACAGGATTGATTTCAGGAACATGCCGGTGAGTTTACTTTGCTTAGGTGGCCCCCACAATCACCAGATCTCCACCCCAATGAGAATTTTTGGAATGAAGTTGAATGAGCCATCAGACAGCTGGATCCACAAACCTGCAATCTCACACTCCTGGAAAGTGCTATTCATCAAGCAAGATCTCAGATTTCACAAACCACCTATCAACATCTCGTGGAGTCCATGCCACAAAGAATGGACGCAGTATTAAACGCAAAAGGTGGCCCAACGGAGTACTGAGGGGGTGGTCATATTAAAGTGGCCACTCAGTGTTTATTTAAATATGACCACCCAAATGCTTTTAATATTTTATTGAAATATATTTAAGTCCATCCAGTTCTGTTGATGGTCTATCCTAGTGGAGATGGATACTTTCCGCAAGACATTACTCCATGCCATATTCTCTCTTTGTATGTGAATGATTTGAGGAACAGCACGGACACTTTTACCTGCAACATTGACCTCCTCAATTAGTATACTCCACATGGAAATGTCTCAAATGGCAACCTATGACCGTCCCACCCTGGAACTCGGAAAGTTCACGTCCATGCGGCATATCAGCTTCAAAGTTACTGATAACACGACGGAACATCTCAACTTTATGTACGTACCTCCCCACTCACAGCGCGCCTTCCTGCGCAGCCGTTTTTTGCACTTATGCAAATACAGACTGGAATTGTTCCACGGAACAATTCCAGCCGTTCGTTCTCCTTCTCGACTGTATCCTCAGTGTTCTCGGCTGAAGCGTGGGCCCTGATAACAGCGCTTGAATTTGCTCCCGGCTCGTGCGGTGGCCTCATAGCTGCTTACTGATAGTCGTTCTATACTACAGGCTTTGCTGGCATTAAATTGCAAATCTCAAGGCATTATCGTTCTTCTGCATGATTCTCTCCAACGCCTACGCTGTTTTTACGAAGACATTGGGCTCGTTTGGTGCCCGGCTCATGTAAGTCTACCAGCGAATGAGGCCGCTGACGCTGCCGCCCGACGGGGCCATGTTGAGGGCCTGGCCCTAACCCCCCCCTATTACAGCCTCCGACGCTGCTCGGCACAGTGGTTCCATGATCCTCTCCGCTTCAGCTTCAGCCTGGAATTCGTCCGGGTGGGCAGATCGATATCCGTACATCAGCTTTCGTCACAGATGGCCTAGCGAACATTGTTATCGGAGTTCCTCAGCGGTCATCATTCAGCAATTACGCACGGACATGGCACCATTAAATGGCTACTTTTTTCTGATTCGGAAACGTCCCTCCCCGATGTGCTTCTGCGGTTCCGGTCCTGAGACTGTTACTCACTTCCTCCTCTCCTGCCCGGCTTACGATGCATATCGTAGGGTTTGTCTCGGTGTGACAACCCCTCCTTCCACAACTTCCGTCTCTTCTCAAGCGTATTCCTTGTTGGACATTCGGGACGTTTGCGTGCAAAGTTCGGGCCTTGGAGAAATTTATAGTTCTCTCCAGACGTTTCTCAATTTCTAACTGTCCTCTTCTCATGAGCGTTTCACATGATGGACTTTTGTGATGCTGCCGTGACTTTACGTGCTGTTGGAGCATCTGAGTGTTTCATCGTGATCACGAGACATTTTCGCTATTACAGTTCGGCCAACTACTTGCTTTGAGGCACAAAGCTCACTCTATAAGCCTCATCATCTTCAAAAAAAGAAAAAAGAAAGAAAGAAAGGAGAAACCAAGGAGGTTATATTACTGGAGACACCACTGGTTCTGCCGCCAGAGGTCACCGCTAATCTTTGGCGTGACGTCATGGACAGGCAAAAACCGAACTAAAGTATACCGTTGATGAAACAGTAAGCTTGTGTATCATTGATAAAGATTATTGAATTACTCATTTTATCTGTTTATACGCTTAGAAGATTTTGTTCCATTGGTTTCCAAGCAGCTTCTCTTCTGCGGCTGCGTCGTGCCTGCTCATGACGTCATTTGCGGCACAGACGGTGACTTATGGCGGCCAATGCTGCGTGGATAGGAGTGGTGTCTCCAGTAATATAACCTCCTTCGGAGAAACAGAGGTCCAACTCTCAATATTGTCAGGTCAAGTCACGATAGAAACATTGACTCTCCTTATTGTCAGGTCAAGTCACGATAGAAACATTGACTCTCCTTATTGTCAGGTCAAGTCACGATAGAAACATTGGGTGATTTGGAGGTGAGATTCGTGATTGTAATAAAGCAATAATATTCTAAGCTAGTACGGGTCTCGTTTTGTTACTTTGGGTCCATGAAGTGGTGCTTCACCGATTTCGAATAATATGAGTTGCCGTTACAGCTTATAGGTGTGTTACTGTGTCTTACGAGATTTACGTGGTGAACAGCACTTTTGACAGCTCCTTTTCCGATGATGATGACGATACCAGCTCTACTGACTTAATGGAATCGTGATCGTTTCATGTATCAGTGAAGGCTGGTAAGGTGCATTTTCTACTACATTGCTTGCTACCAGGGGTGCCTAACACATTTGATTATTAACTAATAGATATGACACAAAACAACTGTTTGATGTGTTCGGCTGTAATCCATGCTGAAGAGGGGGTTCAATGCTACGGCAGATATCATTACGCTTGTTGTTCAGTAACAGAAAATGTTTACCGACGAATGTCAAAAGATGAAAAAATGAAATTGCAATGTGATAGTTGTCGACGTGGTACATTACATGATTCCGGGGCCCATTCTGAGGAAGCGGCTTATACTAAGAATACATTAATTCCGAGGTGAAATTGGGGAAAGAGTGTGCCCAGTGGCAGTGATTCTCAATCGGTTCTGGAGTCTGTCAACATAAAGCTAGATGCTATTAACGAATTAAAGATTTTTTTTTTGATTGGAGGTTTAACGACCACCGTGAGCAACTCAATGGGCTATAAGCAGTCGCCCGTCCCTAATTTAGGGTCACTGGTTCCAGGGAAGGGAGAGAGCCAGTGCCGTAAGACAAACACAACATCCATGCCTCACCGGGATTCGAACCCGGACCCCTTTCGGACGAATGATCAGAGGCCAACGCCTTAGACCACTGCGCCACCGGGGCGGCGAATTAAAGATTGAGATACTAGATTTGAAGAGATCAGTTGAGTTCTTTTCACAGACGTATGATGGCATTTTGACTTTAAATAAATCACGTTCGATGCTTGAAGACTATCGTAGGGAAATGGTTGCACTTCAGTAGAGGATTTCAAACCAGGATTCTGAAATTTCCAGACTGTCACAGGACAGAAACTTGGAAATACATGGCATCCCTGAGAGTAATGAAGAGACTAATGCTGATCTCTCGAACATTGTGCTTAACATTGCAAAAGATTTGGATTTTGGAGACCTTTCGTGCGATGACGATGTTCATAGAATAAAAACTAAGGGGGCACGGCGTCCCTTGCCAATCATTGTGCAGTTCAAGACCGGAAAGGTAAGAGATATTCTTTTATCAAAGAGTCGGAAGATTTTGAAATTTACTGATATTAGTGCTAATTATTTGCAGGAATCTAGAATTTATGTTAATGAGAATTTGACTGTGCATAACAGAGAATTATTCTGGAATGCGCGGAAATTTCCCAGGGAAAACAATATCAGATTTTGTTGGTATAAAAACGGGCGTATTTTTTGCCGAAAGGAGGAGAATGGAAATGCAATTACCATTAGGAGCAAGAACGACTTGGATCTTAGTCGATTGTGATGGGTATGTGATGTTTCTGTAACTCTATTGGTTGTACATAACTCATTTTTATGACCTGCAATCCTAGTGTTTGTTCTGTGGAATTTTTGCGTGATTTGCTGGTTTCGCAAAATCATTATTAAAAAATGGAAGCACATCACGGCGCACTGTATAATTACGTGAAAAAAATTCATGTGATATGCTCGTGATGTCAGTCGCGTTATTTTCAAAAATCATCTTTGTTCTTTACATGTTCCAATTCTCTGCATTTTTGTGTCTACCATTGCCTTGGAAAAGCCTCCCAGTGGAGTGCGAAAGCTTGGCGAATATTTGTGCTGACTACAGCACAAAAATAAACGGATTTCATACGCTATATGCGTTTCATTATTATTGGATTATCTTGTTGACTTTATTTGTGTTTCAGAGACTTGGTATAATAATACGGATCAACTTGCTTGTAATGTGCCGGGTTTTCGAACTTTTTCTGTTTCTAGATCAAAGGGAGGAGGGGGTTGATATTTGCTAGGTGCTCCTATTCACTTTCGGAGATTGATAAATATATGGTTATAACTGATAATTATGAGTGTATTACTTTAGAGACTGAAGATACCATTATAAGTGCAGCTTATCGCCCTCCGTCTAGAAATCAGTCAGTTTTTCTTGATTTTTTCCCCAGTTATTTGGAGGACGTCAATCAGAGTGGCAAGGCGTTATATTGTTTAGGTGATTTAAATATTGACATGACATCTAATAATAGTGTCTCATATCTATTCAGTGACATCATAGGATCTTCTGGATTTATAAGTGCGGTTACAATCCCCACGAGAATTACACCTGTTGCCTCAACTATACTTGATCTATATATTACGAAAGAGCTTTGTTGCACTACGGGTGTGTTGGCATATAATATAAGTGATCACTTCCCTATTTTTTGTTTGTCGGGTAGTGTGTCTATCTCGGATTTTGTAGACAGGATTTCGATTCGTTCGTATGATCAGCATAGCTTGAAAACGTTTGGTGAGATACTTACTCTTACGGATTGGTGTCCAGTGCTGCATCATGATAATCCCACACATGCATTTGGTGTATTTTGGGGATTATTTTGGAGTTCTTATGAATGTTCATTTCCACTTAAGAGCTTTACACGTTCATTAAAGTGTAGAAAATATTGGTTTACTCGTAGCCTTTTAAGATGTCTAAACAAAAAGAATAGGCTGTTCAAGTTGTTTATACAGTCCAGAAGTGCCTCTGGTTCATCCCAGTTCCGTAGATACAGAAATTGGTTTAATACTAAATTAAAACATGCTGAAAAAAATTATTTAAATCGTTTTACTAGTACCACGGATGGGAAAAGGCTATGGCAATCGATTGATGAATTGGGGCATAGAACAAAAAATGATGACGACCCTCCAATAGAACTTGATCATGGGGGAACTCGTGTCACTGATTTTAATCGTATTGTAGCGATTTTTAATACTTTCTTTGTTTCTTTGCCTGTGAAACTACAGAACGATATTTGTCCCACCAAACTTTGTGTATGTTTTTTTTTTCACCCAGTATCGGCGGACCTTTTGCCTACTATACAGCAGTTGGATTCCTCTAAGGGTGCTGGCCCAGATGATGTTCATCCAAGGGTGATTAAATCTAGAAACTGGTTTATTACCTTTAGCATTTACGACAGGTAGAGTCACTGTTATACATAAAAAGGGTTTGAGATCTAGTGTAGAAAATTATCGTCCAATTACTAATATTACAGTGTTTGCTAAACTTTTGGAAACTAGTACTAAACAGGTTATCTGGCTACTTGGAGAGGAACAAAATTTTACATCCGGTCAGCATAGTTTCCGTCAGGGCTTCTCAACAGAAACGGCTATATTGGATGTTTTTATTTTTTTGCACACAAATATTGACTCAGCAAGAAGTGTCCTAGGTATATTTTGTGACTTAACTCGCGCTTTTGACTGTTTGCATCATGGAATTCTACTGTCAAAGTTAAATCATATAGGGATCCGGGGAGTTCCGCTTTTGTTTTTTAGGAATTATTTTTTACAGAGATCGCAGTATGTTCAGGTTCGTGGCATTCGTTCTTCGGTTCGTGTGGTAAGTTGCGGAATTTCTCAGGGATCGGTGCTGGGGCCGGTTCTTTTTTAATATACATTAATGATATTTTTAATGTTACTTCGGGGGAGCACCGTGTGCTGTTTGCTGACGATACCAGTTTACTCTTTTCCGGTAATTCTTTAATGGAGTTCGTACCTTTAGTTAATTGCGATCTTCAAGCGTTCTTTCGTTGGTTCAGTTGCAGTTATTTAACTATAAAACTAATGCCGTCCTGTTTTCACGTCGTTCTTGTTTATTCGTCTAACCCAACTGGTATTTTTGTGAATGGAGTTCCTATTACATTTAAGACGACTGTTAAATTTATGGGTGTACTTATTCAAGAGTCTCTACGTTGAGATAATTACATTAATTATTTGGCAAATCAGCTTAGATCACGTATAGGAATGGTTTATAGAATTTCGGGTATGTTGGCGATAAGATTAAAACTAATTTTGTATTACTCGTTCATATATCCACTTCTTTCGTATTGTCTACTGGCCTGGGGTCAGACCACGTTGGGTAATGTCAATAGAATATGTATTTTACAAAAGAAATACATTCGCTTATTGGATACTAATAGTGCTATGACTGCCGTTTATATAAAGTAATCCCATTTAATAAACTGTATATATTTTGATTATTGCTTTTTATGCACAATAGAATTTATGCTAATAAGTTTGAGTCTTCTGGAATGTCACCAATTTTCGCATTCTCATGATACCATGGGAAATGTAAACTTCGTTATTCCCAGGGCACGTCGAAATCTTTTACATTACAGTGTTATTGCAGCCGGTCCGCGACAGTGGAATGAATTACCCTTGCACGTTAAATCAATTGTTAACTTCAGGACATTCAGGGGAGTATTATCTACTGAATTATTGGCTGGCTGATATGATTTGAATTGATGTCTTGATTTCTTTTCTGGAATATAGTAGCACATTATTCCTTGTACATATAAATCTTATTACTTTGTTTCACATTTACTTTGCCTTAGTGAGTAAGCCGAAGGATGTTTACATTTCCTTGCTGTGGTTCTCGGATGCCGTTTTGTGTTTAGGACTAGATGACTAACTTTAACTGTTTGATTTTTAACCTTCACTATCGGGAAGGTTAAAAATCAAACAGTGTATCGTTACTTAGCGCCACACAAATATTTATGCTGGGTCTCTTGATCCTGTAATTGCTTAACAGAGTTTAACCTGAAGTTATGCAGCTGCCTGGAATAGGATGTCTTTTTATTTTGTTTAACTGAATTGCATTCATTATTATACGTTTATTTTGGGAATGTGTATTGCTGTTTTGTGTTGTACTTTTGTTATGAATTTTTTTTTTTTTTTTTGGGTTGGAGGTTTAACGACCACCGTGAGCAACTCAATGGGCTATAAGCAGTCGCCCGTCCCTAATTTAGGGTCACTGGTTCCAGGGAAGGGAGAGAGCCAGTGCCGTTAGACAAACACAACAGCCATGCCTGACCGGGATTCGAACCCGGACCCCTTACGGACGAATGATCATAGGCCAGCGCCTTAGACCACTGCGCCATCGGGGCGGCAATTAGGAATTTTTCTTTTCATATTTGTGACTTTGTAGTAATGGGCTATTGGTTTACTCCCTTTGGTTGTCTTGCATATATCAACGTTGTATTTGCTATTGTGGTGTGATTTATGATTAACTCTATTGCTTTGTCTTGTTGATTTTGGTTTGTTTATTGTTGCATGATTGTTTAATGCGCTGTACAGATACTCTTGGGATGTGTATTTTCCGGTTGCATTGGTTTGGTGTATATATACACTGAGTGGCCACTTTATTATGACCACCTGACAGTTTTAAACAAATGAGCTATGGCTGCACGCTGTTGCCGCCAGAGGGCGAGGCTAGTAAAAAAAAAGGGAAAGCTTAGTGCTTGCGATAGTAGCGGAAGTGATTTTTGGGTGACGAGATGGGTAAAAAAATGCGATTTGACGGACTTTCAACGTGGGATGATTGTAGGAGCTCGGAGCCATGGAGCGAGTATCACCGAAACCGCCGCATTTGTGAAATGTTCCAGAGCAGCTGTTGTTAAAGTGTTTAAAGACTAGACTGTCAGCCAAAAAAAAAAAAAACTGGGTCTCTACGTGCAACGTGTGGTCGTCATGGACTAGTAACTGCTTGAGCGGAATGGAGAGTGTCCAGACTAGTAACAGGCAACAGAAGGGCAACAGTGCAGCAAATTACAGACCATCTTAATCAAGGATCCCCTCAAATGATCTCTGCACGCACTGTTCGCCGTACACTGCATTGGATGGGATATGGCAGCCGAAGGCCTGTTCGAACACCTTTGCTGTCTGCAGTTAACACAAGAAAACGTCTCCAGTTCGCACAGGAGAACAATGATTGGGCAGTCGATAATTGGAAACAAATTATGTGGTCCGATGAATCACGTTTTCAGTTGCACCGTGCCGATGGCAGAGTGAGAATTTGGCAGAAACAGCACAAAAACATGGACCTCCAAATGCATTGCTACAACCCTTCAAGCTGGTGGAGGCACCGTTATGGTTTGGGGAATGTTTTCCTGGCATGCTTTGGCCCCTTAATTTGTGTTGATCAATGTCTGACTGGCACATCATATCTAAACATCGTTGTGGACCAAATGCATCCTATCATGTCGATGGTTTATCCTAATGGTGATGGTTACTTTCAACAAGATAATGCGTCCTGCCATAGTGCTCGTATTGTACAGGATTGATTTCAGGAGCATACCAGTGAGTTTACTTTGCTTAAGTGGTCCCCACAATCTCCAGATCTCCACCTCATTGAGAATTTGGGGGTTGAAGTTGAACGAGCCATCAGACAGCTGGATCCACAACCCTGCAATCTCACCATCTTGGAAAGTGCTATTCATCAAGCATGGTCTCAGATTCCACAAACCACCTATCAACATCTCGTGGAGTTCATGCCACGAAGAATCCACGCAGTATTAAAGACAAAAGGTGGCCCAACGAAGTACTCAGGGTGTGGTAATAATAAAGTGGCCACTCAGTGTATATAGATGTAACTAAATCTTTATTTTTTTTTATACTTTGCTTAACAGTGGTTACGTTGGCAGGTGTTAAGATTTCTACGTATTATAACTGTACTGTCTATATGCCACCTAATTTTTAATTACAGTTGATTATCATCATGTATCCTTAACTTACCTGTACTATTAGGATGATTCGTGTCTCACTGTGATTTTCTATGCACTGTATTCTTGGCCTGTCACGCACTTCTTAGTGATCGGGGTGCTCGTCAGGCTTTTTCATTAAAGCCTTTTTCCTTGGCTCCATGACATCCACATACAGTGTTACATGTAGACATAGAGTATTCCTTTACATTTCGTAACATCTACTTTATAAATTTTAGTTTAATTGCATAAGTTCTTTAATTGTAATTAATTTATTGTAATTGAGTTATAACATACTAAGGATACATTACTGAAACTATATTTTGCGTAACTACTTAGCACAGATTTACTGTAATAATGCACTGTTGTGTTAAACTCTGTCATGTATGCTATTGCTGCGGTGAATGGCAGACTATTCAATAAATTCAAGTTTAAGACAGTGGTCGGACATGGTATTACGATAGCGTGTCACGTGATACGGTACCAGTGGCTATATAAGTAGCACCACGGAGAAAACTCCTGAAAAAAAAAGGTAGACGGTTACGGTTCAACGTTTTAGCTCCATGTCCGTCCACTGGCGCGTTGTTCTGTTCAGATCTTCGGGGCCAAATTGCTCATCTGTCTCTATGGAAGATTTACCTCGCCGCCCCGGTGGCGCAGTGGTCTAAGTGATGACCTCTGATCATTCGTCCGTAAGGGGTCCGAGTTTGAATCCCGGTGAGGCATGGATGTTGTGTTTGTCTTACGGCACTGGCTCTCTCCCTTCCCTGGAACCAGTGACTAAATTAGGGACGGGCGACTGCTTATAGCCCATTGAGTTGCTCACGGTGGTCGTTAAACCTCCAATCAAAAAAAAAAAAAAAAAAGATTTACCTCTGAATCTCCTTCTCTGTGGCAGCTAGGGAATCATTGTGCCTTCAGTCGTAAAGTAGGTAACGTGTTTCGTGAAGTAGTACTTGTCATGGAGTGGGGCGATTATAAGAACCGTGTTGGTGTAATAGCCGTGCACAAAGTTGAAAAATAAGCTTCCGAGATCTTCAACATGCTGAAGAAGCTGAAAATCAGCAGAATACTTGTCTACCGGACCATAAAAAGGTTCCTTGAGACTGGGACCATCGCTGACCGTTCCCAAAAGGGCCAGCCGCGTACCGCGAGGACTGCTCGCCTGGTGGAAGCATTGGAATCCCGTATTCGACGAAATGCTTTCAGAGAACAATCAGTGATGGCTCGTTAGTTGAACATTTCAAGAATGTCAATGTCACGCGTGCTGCGGGGTGACCTAAGGGTGAGAGCTTACCGGCGGGGTACAGAGCACTTCCTCACCCGACAAATGAAGCAGCAAAGGGTGCTAAAAGAGAAACGTTTGTTGCAGGGTTACGCATACAATCGCCTCAGACAGATCCTTTTCTCTGATGAAAACATTTTCACTATTGAAGAGGCTTTCAACCGCCAAAATGACGGGGTGTATGCGTCAGCCTCATGAGAAGCTCAGGAGAAAGCTCCAATGATCATAAGGGACCATCATATTGCTTCTGTCATGGTTTGGCGGGAAGTATCCTATACGAGGGTACCACGGAGCTCCAATTTTGTGAGAAAGGAGTGTAAACATCCGCCATAGTCTACCAGGACACAGGGGTTTGGCGCCAGTGGTCAAAAAGGTGAGTCACGCCCTCTTCCAAACAGACAGTGGATCTTTCAGCACGATTCCGCCTCTGCCCGCAAGGCCAAGTCAACCCAGCAATGGCTACAGACGAATTTGCCTTACTTCATTTCTCCAGCTGATTGGCCTTGAACCCATTGGACTACAAGTTGTGGTCCACACTGGAGGACATGGCCTGCAGAAAGAGACACCCGAGTGTTGACAGTCTCAAACGCTCTTTGGTGCGGGAAGTAGCAGCTTTCCCTGTGAATACCCTGTGTAAAGCTATTGATTAGTGTCCACAGAGACTGAAGGACTGTGTGAAGGCAGAAGGATGCCATTTTGAAAAGTGATTGGTGTCATGTATTTATTTTTTTTGATTGGAGGTTTAACGACCACCGTGAGCAACTCAATGGGCTATAAGCAATCGCCCGTCTCTAATTTAGGGTCACTGGTTCCAGGGTAAGGGAGAGCGCCAGTGCTGTAAGACAAACACAACATCCATGCCTCACCGGGATTCGAACCCGGACCCCTTTCGGACGAATGATCAGAAGCCAGCGCCTTAGACCACTGCGCCACAGGGGCGGCGTCATGTATTCACAAGTGTACTACTTACATCATATCACAGGTATATTAAAACATCTTTTAATTTCTTTTGTTATTTCATTGAATACTTTGTAACAGTATTTATGGTAAGACTAGGTATGAATGATAGCAGAATGTGATTTTTTTTTTGTCTTGCAAACTCACCAGTGAAACGTTAGAGAATTAAATAGAATGTTCAGAAGGCTGCGTACTTGCAGGTGATGTTTCATGTGTATTTGGTTGCTCCTACTGCTTCCTTTATGACGTCATTTCGCTCGGTAAGTGCGCGTATGTAAAAGTAGTGCAATTGGTGGTCATGCTGAACAAACAATAATTAATCTCGATTTCGATTGGGAAAATCTACTCATTCAGATCTCCTTATTCGAGTTTCATATTTTATGTTCTGCAGAAACATAAACTGAGCTATAGTTGCGCTACATAACTGTTGAAGACATCAGCTGCAGAACTCGTCTTTTGTAGCATCATAGCAAGACCTGGATACCATTTCTGCTTCAAAGGATAGTTGTGCCGAGTTGTGGTATGCTCCCCTTTCTTTACAATTTCTTAAAAACTTATTCTACACAGAACTTTTCTCGTCTTTGCTTCTCGGTTTAATAACCACCACGTGCAACTCTAAGGACTACACTGCAATACATAAGTGGGTTGAATTCACGGAAGATTCTTGAAAATAAATAAATAAACGAGCAGCTAAGTTGCCGGTAAGTGTCCGTCGTTTGAAGAAATTTCCGTTTTTAAAAGTTTTCGCTTCTTCTAATTTCAGATTTTCTATAGTCAGGAATTCCGTTTGCTTACAAATGTCGAATTCGGGGTTTTCTGTATTTATACAGAAACGTCGGAAAACCTTCGATTTTGACCATGCTGGGTTTCCAACGTGGCTTGTCTTCAACGGAAGCAGCAAGTGCTACCAATGAAAAACACACATCAAGCACAGTCACGAAAGCCGCCCCGGTGGCGCAGTGGTCTAAGGCGTTGGCCTCTGATCATTCGTCGGAAGGGGTCCGGGTTCGAATCCCGGTGAGGCATGGATGTTGTGTTTGTCTTACGGCACTGGCTCTCTCCCTTCTCTGGAACCAGTGACTCTAAATTAGGGACGGGCGACTGCTTATAGCCCATTGAGCTGCTCACGGTGGTCGTTAAACCTCAAAAAAAAAAAAAAAAAAAAACAGTCACGAAATAAGGTAGAACTTTATCTTTTTTTTGATTAGAGGTTTAACGACCACCGTAAGCAACTCAGTGGGCTATAAGCAGTCTCCCGTCCCAAATTTAGGGGCACTGGTTCCAGGGAAGGGAGAGAGCCAGTGCCGTAACACAAACAGACCATCCGAGCCTCACCCGGATTTGAACCCGAACCCCTTCGGACGAATGATCATGAGCCATCACTTAGACCACTGCGCCAGCGGCGCGGCAAAGGTAGAGCTCAACTGACGTGATGATGAAAGGCAAATTTGTCCGTTTAGTTTCTGTTGGAGCTTATTATTTTTTTAATACGTTTGTAATAATTTTATTTTTCACTATTGGAGGACATCGCAAATTATGTTTGCCGCCCCGGTGGCGCAGTGGTCTAAGCGATGGCCTCTGATCATTCGTCCGAACGGGGTCCGGGTTCGAATCCCGGTGAGGCATGGATGTTGTGTTTGTCTTACGGCACTGGTTCTCTCCCTTCCCTGGAACCAGTGACCCTAAATTAGGGACGGGCGACTGCTTATAGCCCATTGAGTTGCTCACGGTGGTCGTTTAAACCTCCAATCAAAAAAAAAAAAAAAAAAAAAAATTAGGTTTTTTTTTTTATCCTGATTTTTCGAAGCAGCAGAATGCTTTGGAACTTCACATCATTTTAAACTGACAACGACTTTCAATTATCTTTAAGAAAGGGTTAAATGTATTGTTTTATAGTACTATTTCACAAATCTTCTAAATATAAAATGTACTCTTAACAGCTATAATAGCTTTTGTCTTAAGGGAACCACAAACTGATACATCATATAATCACCTGGACAAAATAATTTAAGTACACGATTTCTTACGGTAACACAATATGCACTGGAATGCAAAAAGTCATGGGACAGCAGTATGCAAATTTTTAACTGGCGCTGCCGTCGTATATAAAGGCTTCGCCACAATTTTCATCACTTGCGAGGTGTAATCTCGTGAGTCAGGTTGAACAACCGACGTGAATTATCGATGTTCGATTCAGGCATGGTAGCAGGAACCAGACGGATGGGACATTGAATTTCGGACGTTGCGCGAACATTCAACATTCTTTAATTCACGGTGTCACGAGTGTACCGAAAATACCTCATGGAAGGTATTACCACCCACCGTGACCAGCGTCGTCGTCGGGATTACAACATACAATACCAACTTTAAAGATGTGAATCCGTTTTTTGGTGAAAATATGACATGGATGGTAAGTCACATAATCTATAAGTGCTTTCGTGTAGCTAAAAGCATTATAGTAAAACACAAGTCAGCTCAACTTGATGCACGGTAAGACAATAAAATTAATATATGGTTTAAAACCTGAGTTGATGAACCGTAACTTTAATTATGCTGAAAATACAAGTTAAAACCTGATGATAAATTAAAACACTTCATAAGAGCTTTCAGGTCCAGGTCTTCAGATGAGAAATGCGAACATCAGATCATTTCAGATCTAGAGGATTTTAGGAAGAAAGCGTCTGAACCCAAGTCTTAAACAACCCTTAGAAATAGGAAGCTACGAGATTTGGGCTAGAGAGCCCGATAGGAAAGTGCGAACATAAGACAGAGAGCACATTGATTTATAGTCCTCGACAAATGACGTAATATATGTATAAGGTCCCCTAACAGCCACCAGGATATATCATTACCGAGTAACTGATAGTAAAGTAAGACAGATAGGTGGATGGGGTACATGTATAAGGAAAGGGAGAGTAAGGACGAAAAACCCTTAAAAGGTACCTATGGGTGGAGTAAGGGGGTGTATGTACTACAGGTCGAATGGTTATCAGAAACAGGGTTCCATAATGATTAATACATAACTAATATACGGAAAACTCATGTCAATATAAACAGATACAGTGCATAAAAAAACAAGCTTAAAAAGGTGCTTACGGTAATCCAAGGCTTAAGAGGTGCTTACGGTAATGTCAACATATAATGTTTCCAAGCAGTCGAAATAAATTGTGGTAGGTCATCATTATAGCCTCCTGTTCCCACCAGGAATATAGCAAGGCTTTCTGCAAATAATAATGTAGATTGGTGTAACGGGGAAGACATAATATGTACTTCCTCCCAGATCGGAGAGTAGGTACTAGAATTAACTAGTCTAGACAGTGCGGTTGTAGGAAGCCCATTTTCTTATGTCGTATTTATGTTCTTTAATTCTTTTTTCCAAGGTACGGAGTGATGATCCGATGTATGCAACGTTGGGATCCCGTGTATCGTTACTAATTAACGGGATGGAGTATACACCTCCTCTATTTAACATCTGTACTTTGTCACGATCTTTTTTGACCAAAGAGAGAATATTGCAAGTCTTTGACCCAAAGCCAATATCAAATCTCCTGCATATGTTTTTTAATCCTGGAGGGATGATAGGGTGGAATACCACAGAACTTACGTATCCAGGTTTCCTCTTTACACTTTGTAAGGTGATAGTGGAATTATTAGAGAGCTTTCTTAAAACAGACCTCGTAATATGGTCCGGAAAACCATGTCGTGGTTATCTCAAACACCCTATTGATTGCTTGAGGTCGCCGAGTTTCGTCTGAGGAATGGATAAAAAGTCCTACGTAAAAAAAATCTAATAGCAGCAAATTTGTAAGAATGTGGATGATTCGACTTATAAGGAATGATGGATGAGCATGAATTGGGCTTAAGATATACAGAATAATTTAAAGTATTTGTCACTATCTCTTTCAAGCATAAAATCCAGAAATGGCAGCTTACCTTCCACCACAAGTTCAATAGTAAACTTAATAGTATCAAACTCAGACGAAAAACCTGTTGAAAAGTTCTCCACTTCACTCAAGGTGTGCGGCCAGAGTAATAATACGTCGTCTACATACCGCATGAATTATTTAGGTTTATACTAACATTCCTGTAGAATTTTGTTTTCCAGATGCTGTAATAATATTTCCACAAGAATCGGTGACAGGGGCATCCCATTGGGGCTCCCCCGTTTGTACGGTATAGGATGTTGTTGAATTTGAAATATGATCGCTGGAAAACAAGTTTGAGTGCTGCCATAACGGAATGAATCTCAGCTTGTTGGGCAAACCCTTCAGTGGATAGGCGTTCGTGAATGATTTCATGGACCTGAGGAATAGGCACATTATGAAAAAGGGATAGTACGTCGAGAGAAGCCAGCAGAAAAGGTTACCCATTCATAGGGACGGAATTAATAAGGTTGAGTGCTTGTACTAATCCGGAAACTGAATATGCAGATCCCTTAATCAACGGGGAAAGGTATTTAGCAATTGTCTGTTCTGATGGCCTCGTAGTGTTGGCAAAACCAAACACAAGAGGCCGAATGGCATGTCCCCCTTTGTGTACTTTCAACTTGCCAAAAAGGTCAGGAACTCTCAGCCCATAAACAAGTCTTAATTTCTGAAGAACAGACGAAGGTAGCTTGGAATGATTTTTCAGGTGAGCTATCGCTATGAGGGTAGTGGTGGTGGGATCTTTATTCACCATTACATGAGGAACCTGACTAACGGCTTCCTGCATCTTAGTCTGGTATTCATTTTGGCTAATAATCGCAATTTGTGATGATTTACCTGTAGCCAGGATCGCTAATGAAGGATTGTTATGAAGAAGACGTAATTTTTTGATTTCGGCACTTAAGTGTTTAGGCCCAACATTTCTTCCTAAGGAATGACTCTTTTTTATAGTCCTAGTTAAGTGATATCGTGCTGCTTCCTGTTCTTCTGTTGGTAGGGCTTAATTATCGTCTCTGCTTGTGGTATAAATTGTAAATTATTAACCTGGTAGCAGGGATAAGCATACTTCATACCCCGATTTAAGGCACTCATTTGGAAGTGATTCCACTTATAATCTGTAAGTTGAGATAAAGAGTATGTTTATTTCCACCTTGAGATACAATTAAGGTGTTTGTCGAGGTTGTAATTTTTCTTGAACATTTTTGTGAGAATAAGCCTCTCAGCTTGTTAATCTGTATAGACTGGGCCCCTTGAGACGTTTGAAGTCATCGGCCATGGACGTCGCCATAACGACCCAAACTGTAAACCGAAGCTTTGTTGTGGCCAACCTGCGCAGTAGGCAACCGTTACATCGACTGCCATTGACGGTCAGCCAAGCGCTCATCTGGCTTGGTGCCCAGGTCATGCAAACTGGGGTCAAGAATGGACCGCTGTGGTCTTCAGTGATGAATCACGTTTCTGTCTGGGTGCGGACAATCGACGGATCCATGTCTGGCCACAACCCGGAGATCGGACGAATCTCGGTTTCGTTCGCGACCGGCACACCGCCCGTAAAACCTTTCTACTAAAAAAACTGAACTTTCACCTAACACGGTGACTAGTATGATAGGAAACAAGTTAAAGCGTATCATAACCAATGCAATGCATTGGTTATGATACGCTTTCCAACATACTAGAAATCATTACTCAAGTTATTACTCAAGTTATGAGGAAAATGGCTGTGGAATATATCTCACTCCTGTGCCCTGACCTTTGATCCCATTTCGATGATATTCAACAGAACTGGTTTAGTATATCTCCGCAATAACATGACAAAGTTTTGTCGCAATCGAAGCAATTTTACGTAAGTTATGATGCATAAGGGCTATGGAATAGATGCCGCTCCTGTGTCCTAACCTTTGACCCTATTTCGCCCATTTTCAATAGGATTCGTACCCAGGTAGGTCCCTACAACATACTAACATTCCATCCAAATCGAAACATTTGTACCTAAGTTATGACGCATAATGGCGATCGAAGTGATTCCTCTCCTATGTCCTGACCTTTGACCCATATTTGCCCAATATTCAATAGGGTTTGTTCCCAGGTGGTCCCCTACCACATACTAAAATTAAATCGAACCTTTTTTAGGTTATTTACGTTAGTTATGACGCATAAGAGCAGTGGAATAGATCCCGCTCCTATGTCCTGACCTTTGACCCCATTTCGATCACTTTCAATAGGATTCCTTCCCAGGTGTTCATCTACCACATACTAAAATTTTATCGAAATCGAATGATTTTTACGCAAGTTATCGTGCAGACGAACATACGCACACACAGCGTGACGTAATGAGGCAGATGGGAACCGCGACCATCTGCTCGCAAGAGTGTGACGTCATAAAACTTTAATGGGCTCCACACACAATGCGTGGCGTAATGAGACAGATGGCGTGACCGCGCGCCAACATCTAATGGGACGACGCTATGACACTACACTTAAAACGTGGTAATTCGGGGTGGTTATTTAACCAACTAAACGAATTTTCTTAAAGTCGAGATCAAGCTAAATTGATTTTTGTACCAGAAAACGGTAGGTTAACGACTTTCATCTAAATCCTTAGAGCCGTTTTCAAAATAAAATTTACATAAATACAAAAATTGCTCTTTCAAGGTGAACGTCAAGTTATTTTGCTTCCTGTACTTCGAATGGAAAAATTTCTGTACACATTTTTTATCCAATTAATGCGTTCCCCAAGATGAAAATTTGAACATCGATTAAAATATCTTCATTTTATAACTTGCAATACTTAAAATTTTCTAAAACATAACCATAATTATGCAATCCAACATTTGATTGTCTACTGACGTCATGAAAATACAGGGTGCACCATCTTTTTTCTGGACAATTAATGCGTTCACAAGAATGAAAATTTGAACATCGATTAAAATAGCTTCATTTTATAACTTGGAATTCCTAATATTTTATAAAACATAACCATAATTATGCAATCCAACATTTGTTTGTCTACTGATGTCATTAAAGTACAAATCGCGCCATCATTTTTCTGGTTTCAACACCACCAAAGGAAAAGTTATTGATTGCTTTTTAATATAATTATGGTTATGTTTTAGAAAATATTAAGTATTCCAAGTTATAATAAAAAGTTATTTTAATTGATGTTCAAATTTTCATACTTGGGAACACATTAATTGTGAAGGAAATGTATACAAAAGTTTTTCCATTGGAAGTATAGGAAGGAAAATTACTTGACGTCTACCTTAATAATATGGGATAAGGACGATGAAATGGATCGCAATCCTATGTCTTGACTTTTGACCCCATTTCGTCCATTTTCAATAGGGTTCGTTCTAAGGTGGTCCCCTACTACATACTGAAATTTCATCGAAATCGAACCATTTTTACGCACGTTATGACGCATAAGGGCAATGGAATGCATCCCGCTCTTATGTCTTGACCTTTGACCCCAATTCACCCATTTTGAATAGGGTTTGTCCCCAGGTGGTCCCCTACCACATAGTAAAATTTCTATGAAATCGAACCATATTTAAGCAAGTTATGACGCATAAGTGCAATAGAATGGCTCCTACGTCGTGACAATTGACCTTAATTGTCCCATTTTCAATAGGGTTCGTCCCCAGGTTATCCCCTACCATATACTAAAATTTTATAGAAATCGAACCATTTTAACGCCAGTTATCGTGCGTACGGACAAAGCTGGAGCATGTACGCTTCTTCAACCTACGGTTGGAAAGCCGAAAAAACTGCCACACCGCCCGTAAAACCTTTCTACTAATAAAACTGAACTTTCACCTAACACGATGACTAGTATGACTAGTATGCTAGGGAAAAACCGCCCCACCGCCCGTAAAACCTTTCTACTAATAAAACTGAACTTTCACCTAACACGGTGACTAATATGACTAGTATGCTAGGAAAAAACCGCCCCACCGCCCGTTAAACCTTTCTACTAATAAAACTGAACTTTCACCTAACACGGTGACTAGTATGACTAGTATGCTAGGAAAAAACCGCCACACCGCCCGTTAAACCTTTCTACTAATAAAACTGAACTTTCACCTAACACGGTGACTAATATAACTAGTATGCTAGAAAAAACCGCTACACCGCCCGTAAAACCTTTCTAATGTAAGACCGCCCGATTTATCCCCAGTCGAAAATTATTGGGACCACATTGGAAGTGGTCTGCAATCGAACCGACCTGCTCACGATTTCGATGAATTATGAAAGCAAGTCAACCGTGCTTGGTGTTCTATTCCACAGGACGCTATCCGTCGACTTTATGACTTATTGCCATGCCCTATTTCTGCCTTATTGCCGTTTGTTGCGGTGGAACCACTAACTGAAACGTAGCCATTATACTGCATGATAAACATTGTACGTGGCTGAAAATAAAATAAAATTAAACCCTTATGTACTCCAATTTGCATGCTCAATTTCACTGCTCTATCCTCACTCCTTGCATGTGGGGCAATTTCTATGTCGAGCAGTGTATATCATGCATATACCGATGAGTTATTACATTATGACCACCTACCTAATAAGCTGTAGGACCCCCTTTAGCCCGCAAATCAGAGGCCACTCGACGAGGTGGCGATTGGTATCCTAGGGTATTTGGTGCCATAATGTCAGCAGCAGGTCCTCCAGTTCCCGTACATTTCGAGGTGGTGGTGATCTAGCGCGGACCCACTTTTCCAAGTCGAACCACAAATGTTCGATTGGGTTCATGTCAGGTGAATTTGGAGGCCAGGACATTAAACGAAAGTCATCAACATGTTCCTCGAACTACTCCTTGACGATACTGGCAGTGTTGCATGGCGCACTATCCTGTTGGTAATGACCATCACCAGCAGGAAACACATTTGCCATGAATGGATGAACTTGGTCCGCAACGATGTTTAGATACCTGACAGCTGTCAGAGATTGTGCTATTGAGATAATGGGGTCTAAAGTGTCGCAAGAAAACATCGCCAACATCATAACACCACCGTCGCAGGCCTGTTTCCGCCCAACAGTGCATCCAGATGCCATAACCTCCGTTCGTAATCGGCATATCCACGCTCGGCCGTCTACGAGATGCACCAGGAATCTTGATTCGTCAGACCAGGCTATACTTTCTTCCAATCATCCACGGTCCAATCTCGATGATCTTGGGCCCATTTCTGCGTTGTTCGGCAAATGACGTGCAGTGAGCATGGAAACCCGGTTGGGTATTCCTTCCTTCCGCTACGCAGGCACATGCGCAGAAGGCTGCGATAAACTGTATGCTCTGACACATTGCCCTGACCACCACTGCTGTAGCTGCTGGTGATTTGTCGCTCTGTGTCTCTGCAGTCAATGCGCGACAGTTTCCTCTCTGGCATCAATGAGATGTGGACGACACACAGCTGGACGAGGGTTCGACGTTTGGCAATCTGTGCACCACTTTTGATACGTACTCACTACAGCGACACGTGAACAACCCACAAGCAGCGCCATATCCGAGATTGTCGTTCCGAGCCACCGTGCCATTACAATTTGTCTTATTAAACTCCAATAAATCGTCAGAGTTTCACATTCTGACTTCGAACACTCTACTAACCGAAAGCCGATCCTCTGGTAGTATATATACTGCTCTGTGAACTTCACCTGCGCCACCGTTCGGTCTCCAGGCGCGTTCATTTCTCTAGGCTGGGGATGGTCATAATGTAATGGCTCATTGGTATATGTGTACTAGTTATAATTCTACATCATGCAGATTTTTTTGTGTGTAATTGTTGCGAGCGACTACATCCTTTTATATTTGTAATTTTTGGTCTCTTCTTATTGACTCATCTTGTCGTCATAAAATGTGTACACAATTTACTACTCATTTTAACCGGCGGATAAGTTTATCCAGGCGGGATTTTTGGGAGCGGTCCCGCGATTGAGTAACGGAGCTTTAATAGCGACCAGGTTGCGCAAGTGGTGTGGTAGGGTTCCGGCACGACGCGCGCCTATGTGAAATCCAGTCCGAAGGAGTTTGGACGAAAAAAAGCTCTTTTAAGAGCTCGAGAAAGCTCTCAGGCCTAAAGAACCAGCCACGTCGACGTCGCGCCGGTTCCTCTGTTCATTACGAGCGGGACAAGTGCGGGGTCACCCAACGAACAAATTCTATCTAGCCTAGCAATGGGTATGAGCGACACAGAGAATGGTGAGAGTATAGAAGCAGAGGTACTGAACGGGTTGTTCATAGAGCTCAACGGGATCTTGGACAACCCGAACACGAAGGTGTCTAATAGTGCCAGAGGCCAACTTCGACCACTTACTGTATCGAATCCAGCAGGTCTACAGAACATATTATTTGAAAATAAGCTACTTGAAAGGCAGATTAGAGGAACAAGGGTAAGGTGTCTCCTAGTACCAGAAGCCAGCTTCGACCACTACTGGATCGAATCCATCAGGTCTGCATAACACAGCAGTTGGAAATAAGCTACTTGGAAGGCAGACTAGTGGAACGAGAGTAAGGTGTCTCCTAGTGCCAGAGGCCAGCTTCGACCACTACTGGATCGAATCCAGTAGGTCTGCATAACACAGCAGTTGGAAATAAGCTACTTGAAAGGCAGACTAGAGAAATGAGAGTAAGGTGTCTCCTAGTGCTAGAGGCCAGCTTCGTCCACTACTGGATCGAATTCAGTAGGTCTGCATAACACAGCAGTTGGAAATAAGCTACTTGAAAGGCAGACTAGAGGAATGAGAGTAAGGTGTCTCCTAGTGCCAGAGGCTAGCTTCGACCACTACTGGATCGAATCCATCAGGTCTACATAACACAGCAGTTGGAAATAAGCTGCTTGAAAGGCAGACTAGAGGAACGAGAGTAATGTGTCTCCTAGTGCTAGAGGCCAGCTTCGTCCACTACTGGATCGAATCCAGTAGGTCTGCATAACACAGCAGTTGGAAATAAGCTACTTGGAAGGCAGACTAGTGGAACGAGAGTAAGGTGTCTCCTAGTGCCAGTGGCCAGCTTCGACCACTACTGGATCGAATCCAGTAGGTCTGCATAACACAGCAGTTGGAAATAAGCTACTTGAAAGGCAGACTAGAGGAATGAGAGTAAGGTGTCTCCTAGTGCCAGAAGCCAGCTTCGTCCACTACTGGATCGAATCCAGTAGGTCTGCATAACACAGCAGTTGGAAATAAGCTACTTGAAAGGCAGACTAGAGGAATGAGAGTAAGGTGTCTCCTAGTGCCAGAGGCCAGCTTCGTCCACTACTGGATCGAATCCAGCCGATCTACATGACACATCAGTTGGAAATAAGTTACTTGAAAGGAAGACGAAGAACGAGAGAAGAATGACGCGGCGAAGCCGTCTGGGAAGCGATCCTTTGCACCCGTCCTATGTACACTGATTTGGGCTTTTGTTTGGTAGCCCTGCCAACCAAAAGCCCAAATCAGTGTTACAGAATAAATTCCAAACCAAGAACACGATGTTGGTGTACCCAAAAGACCCTGAGATATCTTCCGCCGATGTCAAGGAGGATTTCACCTTCCAGGTGAATCCAGGAATGCTTTGTATCAGAGTTAAAGCGGTGAAAAAAGTGTACAACAGGGGCATTTTCATAGAATGTACGAAAGCAGATGGTGTGAAGTGGATTGTACAGACCGTTGAAGAATGCCTGGAGTTAATTGAAAACAACCAGGTAAAAAAACCGAGCTCGCGAACTGTCCAGAGTGATACTATACGGAGTTAATAGTACTGAATAGAAAGCATGGGTCCAGAAGGATTTTCCACGACAAAACCATCTAAAGGAACCTGAGAGGTGCAGAGTTCTTTTCCCGGTGAAGGAAAAACAGAAAAACGTCCACTGGGTAATCGAAATGTCCGCGGTGGATTTCAAAGCAATTCTGAAAAAGGGCAAAAATAACTATGCCTGGCGAATTCACAGTGTGCGTTAATACATCAAAGAAACCCTTTGCTTCAAAAGCAACGGGTTTGGGCACTACCGTAAAAAGTGCCCCGCCGTTTTTGAGAGCTGTGCCCGGGTATGCCCAGCAGGGCACAGGCACTGGAAATGTGCCAACGATGCCAAATGCTCAAATTGCAGCAGGGCTATTGAACGATTTAAGCTAAGACTGCACACCGAACACTCCAGTTTGGACCCGGACTGCCAGAGTCTGAAAAGGAAGATAGAAAACCAGAGAAACCGAGTGGAGTATAGCTCATAACAACGGCTAGAGGTACTGCGTTACCGGCGAAGAAAGGAGAGACTCTGTACCCATAGAAACTACAATGTTAATAGCGAATAGCTTTATAGCTGTGTCTTACCTTCAATGTGCTTGCTACTGTGGCCTTGTGCGCAAAAAAGAAAAGAAAAGATTGTTCACGGCGAACCAGTCTCCCAGAGGTGCTCAATAGTACGGTCCGTCGAGTACGGCCCCCAAGTTCTTCCCACTCGTACACATGTCCGAAACTGTGGTTTCTCGTGCCCGGGGGGGGGGTCATCATAACGTTCCCTTAAGCAAACGTGCAAAGTGAGCTACTTAAATCTCTGTGGAGTCCGCAAGTGCACTGAACAGGACGATATAGTAATAATTTGCTTTCTACTAATGTCGGCTGCTTAGTGTAATCGAGAATTTTTCACGTGGACACTCTCCTCTTTTTGAATTCTAAATGCCGATAATTTGTTATACAAGAAATAATCGTACTCCTGATTTTCGTTTTTCACTCAATGGTGCGTTGTTATCATTTGTTTCATCGACCTCTTGTGTCGACCCGGTGATTATTTTTGTACATAAACCTTTTTGTATCGTTCTTTTTGTTGTAATATTTGTCCATTCCAATACACTGAACATGGAACCAATGTTCACAGCATAGAATCTCTCCCTTCCCTGGAAACAGTGGCTTTAAATTAAGGACAGGCGACTTCATATGTCCCATCGAGTTGCTCATGGTTGCCATTAAACCCCCAACCAAAACAATACAAAAATAATAATCAGGATATTTTTTTGTACACGGTACTTCTTTTCTGACGTAGGGCCACGTTTAACTTCTCAGATAGTATGGGGCGACTTACGGCCGACCACTTGTGACAAACATAGGCCCCAATTGAAATCATTATAGCGTTAAAAATACGTGTCGCACACTAATCGTGGTACCATATTCGTAAACAGCATGGAGTCCAATTCGCGTACTGCGCAGTACGTCGTGGGTGCGACGCTACCCTCGCTCCCTGTGCGCGGGGGAGATGATGCAATATTTCTGGGTGTGCCGCCGCGTTTGACACGGTCTATCTCGGCAACCGTGAGCGCAACACGACTGTGCATGGTATCATTTTACAGCTCTCGACGAGATCTATTCAAATATACGAAGAACATTTCGCAGTGGTTTGAACTGAACATATAAAAAATTGTTTTCCTGTGAACCAGTGAACACTTTTGATAATAACGCGGTTTATCTGGACAAGCGTGAGTGCAACACGACTGTGCACGGTAACGTTTTAAAGATCTGGACGAGATCTATTCAAATACACTGGTGGAAAGTGAAAAAAGAACACCAAGAAGGAATTGGCGGACGATCATGAAATTTACATATGTTAATGGGGTTGAGTTTACGTAGGTGTGATGTTAATTTCGGGACCAACCGGTGAGCGCTTACGCTACAGAACGACATAATATGCAAATTATCGTCGGTGGTATTTAAGGAGTACGGCGAAGTGAATGCAATCAGTCGTCGGCGTACGGACACGTGCGAAGACCCTGAAGAAGCTGCAATACCTGGACATGGAAGACGTGTACGATTTCAGCAGTTATCGGACTATGAGCGAGGTCGTCCAGTCGGACTCCGCGAGGCCGGGTGGTCGTATCGTCGTATTGCGGAGCGAATTGGACGGGGAAGTATCGATGGTGGTACGATGGTGGCGTAGATGGTCAGAGGAACATTCCCACACGAGAAGACGTGGAACCGGGAGTCACAGACGGACTGATGAGCGGTCTGATCGACGCATAAGAAGAGCGGCGTTGTCAAGCAGAACATCCACTGCGACGCAAATCCGAGCTACCGTTGCACCTGAGGTGACTGTGCGAACAATCCGCAACCGTCTACTGGATGCAGGACTACGTGCACGTGTGCCTCTGGCATGTGTACCTCTGACTCCAGCCCACCGTCAGGAACGGCTGCAGTGGTGTCGCCAACGTCTGCACTGGAGAACGCAATGGCGATCTATCGTGTTCAGCGATGAAAGCAGATTCTTCTTGGGAGCCTCGGATGGCCGTATGCGTGTTCGCAGACGCACAGGGGAGCGTCACCACCTTTCATGCATCCGCCAGTGGCACACAGGGACTACACTTGGTCTCCTGGTGTGGGGAGCGATCAGCTATCACTCCCGTACACAACTAGTGTTTGTACCGGGTACGTCAAACAGCACCTCCTACATCAACAACATCATTCAGCCCGTTGTTGTGCCATTTGTGAGGTCTGTCCTTCATGGTGTTTTCCAACAAGATAACGCACGCCCACACACGGCACGTGCAACGCAACATGCACTTCAGGGTGTGAGACAACTTCCATGGCCTGCACGTTCACCGAATTTTTCCCCCATTGAGCTCGTGTGGGATTTTATGGGACAACGACTTATCCGGTCTCCACGGCCAGCCACGACCATCCCCGATTTACGCGTCCAGGTTGAGGATGGTTGGAACTCAATACCCCAAACAACTTACATCCAACATCTGTACGACAGACTCCATGCCAGAATTGCACAGTGTGACGCAGTTCATGGCGGTTCAACCTCGTACTTACCATGTTACATGGAAATGTAATTTTTCAGTTTACCAGCAAATACAGCTGTATTTTGCCATAATATTTTGATCACGTTATCCTCTGTATTCCGTTATTATGCTGTATAAATTTTGTTGGTATCAGACGCCTCCTTCTTGGTGTTCTTTTTTCACTTTCCGCCAGTGTATATGAAGAACATTTAGCAGTGGTTTGAACTGAACATTTAAAAAATTGTTTTCTTTTGAACCAGTGAACACTTTTGACAATAACACGGTTTATCTGGACAACCGTGAGTGCAAATCGACAGCTCACGGTATCGTTTTAAAGTTCTCGGCGAGATCACGAGATCTATTCAAATATAAGAAGAACATATCGCAGTTGTTTAAACTAAAAATTTAAAAAACTGTTTTCGTGTGAATGGGTTAACATTTTTAACAATGTCGTGGAAATTTGCACAATGAACGCAAGAAAAATTGGAGAAAATCAAAACGAGAGGCAAGAGTAAGTGATGAGTAATGTAATAAGCCCAAGAAGACAGAGCACCACGTTGGGTAATTCGTGTATCAATTTGATTTGGCCGCCCCGGTGGCGCAGTGCTCTAGGCGATGGCCTCTGATTATTCGTCCGAAAGGGGTTCGGATCTCGGTGAGGCATGGATGTTGTGTTTGTCTTACAACACTGGCTTTCACCCTTTCCTGGAGCTGGTGACCATAAATTAGGGTCGGGTGACTGCTTATAGCCCATTGAGTTGCTCACGGTGGTCGTTAAACTTCCAATAAAAAAAATTATGATTTGTATCCAGCATTATTTTTTAAAATTATGTAAGCTACTTTTCATACCATAGACCTGTGTTGGCTATAACAAATTAAATAAACGCTTTGAAACCATACTCGACTAGCTTATTTCAACTCTCCGATTTGCAAGTCGTAGTCCTACATTTTAAACTGAAGTTTCAACCAGAACTAAGCCTATGTGGGGTATTTTGTTGTTGTTGTTTGGCGGTTTAACGACTACTGTTAGAAACTCACTAGGGTGTAAGTAGTCGCCCCTTGTAATTCTGCGACACTGGTTCCAAAGAAGGTAGAGATCCAGTTCCGTAATTAAAAACTCTGGAGTCGAACCCGGACCCATATTGGGAGAATGAATAGAAGCCATCTCCTCGTACAACTTGGACATTGGGGCGGCAGCAAGCTTCTATTTATTTTCAGCGTGGATATTTTTCAAACAAATGTTAAGTAAAGGAGTGCTTTCTTGGAGTCGCCAAAACCTATTTCGGGGCTTACCGAGTTCCATATGTACCTGACGTTGTTTGCAGTAGCCAGTCTCTAATTGAAGACCATTCGTACCAAAACAGAGCCAACTCTTTTGGTCAAGCGAACCATTCATACCTCATCCTGGACTAAATCTAACGGTTCTTCCAAGCCCCGGGCTTCTAAACATTCGACAACTTGGTGGAAATGTTATTGTAGGTAAGTTACGTAAGATTACCTCCTTATTGTATGCCTTACCTCATTCATTTATTCTTTTTGTACGGGCTATTTGTCTTGTATGTTATTTATTCGATAATTTGACCATTTGATTGGTTGTATTCATATATCGATTTAAAACTATCATATTTGGATTTGACGACATGATCACCTATTCAGTACGGTACGTCCTGCCTGTAGATTACTTATTATGTCTCCCCACCCCAAAAGCTTTTTTAGTACTTCCTTCTGATGATAGTCTTTAGGAAGACCGAAAGTTCTCATGGCTTTATTTTTAATCTTTTAACTTATGCATTAAATAAGTTCTTTAACTTCATTGGAAACTTTCCGTACTGTTTTAATTATCGTGCGACTGCTACCTTAAACTTTTGTGATTGACTCATTCCGCACGAGAACCTGATGTCTTGATACCTTATCTAATTGAAGACCATTTGATTAACTTGGGAGGATACAGTTACTTTCGATATCTTTTCAAGAAAATAAGATGTACCCAGTCTTCTGTTACAAAATATTCAATGAAATAACAGAAGACATTTAATGATATTTCAATATACCTGTAATATGGCGTAAGTAGTACACTTGTGAATACATGGCACCAATCACTTTTCACAATGTCATCCTTTTGTCCTCATACAGTCCTTCAGTCTCTGTGGCCACTCATCAATAGCTTTACGAAGGGTCTCCACAGGGAAAGCTGCTACTACCAGCACCAAAGATCGTTTGAGACTTTCAATACCGGGGTGTCTCTTTCTTCAGGCCTGTCTTCCAGCGTGGCCCACAACTCTTTAGGCCTGTCTTCCAGCGTGGCCCACAACTCTTCAGGCCTGTCTTCCAGCGTGGCCCACAACTCTTCAGGCCTGTCTTCCAGCGTGGCCCACAACTTGTAGTTCAATGGGTTGAAGTTTGGGCTGCTTGAAGACCAATCAGCTGGAGAAATGAAGTCCGGCAAATTCGCCTTAAGCCACTCCTGGGTTGACCTGGCCTTGTGGGCAGGGGCGGAATCCTGCTCAAAGCTCCACTGTCGGTTTTGGAAGAGGGTATGACTCACTATTTTGACCACTGGCTCCAAAACCCTGTCCTGGTACACTTTGGCCTATGTTTTCACTCCTTTGTCACAGTAATGGAGCTACGTGGTACCCTAGTAGGAGAATTCCCACCAAACCATGACAGAAGCAAGATGATGGCCCCTCATGATCTTTGGAGCTTTCTCCTGAGTTTCTTGTGAGGTTGACGCATACATCCGGTCATTTTGGCTGTTGAAAGCCTCTTCAATAGTAAAAAGGTTTTCATCAGAGAAAAGGATCTGTCTGTGGTGATTGTCTGCATAACACTGCAGAAAACGTTTTCGCTTTTAGCTCCCTCTGCTGCTTCAGTTGTGTGGTGAGGAAGCGCCGTGTACGCCGTGGGTGAGATCTCACCCTTAGATCACTCCGCAGGACACGTGATATCGACATTCTTGAAATTTTCAGCTCACGAGCCATCACAGATTGTTTTCTGAAAGGATTTCGTCGAGTACGGACTGACACTGCTTTCACCAGATCAGCAGTTCTCACGGTACGCGGCCGTCACCTTCCTGGGGCTGTCAAAGTCTCAAGGAACCTTTTCATGATCCGGTAGACAAACATTCGGCTGATTTTCAGCTTCTTCAGCATAATCTCGGAAGCTGATTTTCCAACTTTGTGCAGCGCTATTACAGCAACACGATTCTCATAATCGCCCCCCCCCACTCTATGGCAAGTACTTCACGAAACACGTTATCTCCTCTGAGACTGAACGCACAATGATTCAGCAGCTGCTTCTTGCCTCCTGGCTGGTCGGTGACGTTGCACACCGTTGCGCGCCATCTGTTGTACGTTTGCAACAGTATTTGTTAAGCTAAGACTTTTGTAACAGTAACGTTTGTAACAGCTATGTATTTGTTTTCCAGCAAAAATTTATGCACACCTTAATTTAAGATGTTTTCTTCACGCTCGTAAATGTGCAAAAATTAAATGAACTATATGAATGAAATGACACAAAACTGCTTGACTGCTGTATTATATTTTTTTATTTAGTGTATGAATGGTTCAAACGAAAACAACGGAAGTGGAAAAAAGAAATGTTTTATTAATACCCTTTAGACAAAAAACTCCCTCCCCATCCCTTGTGGTGCATGTTCTCCATAGAGAATCAAATGCGTGGATTGTATGCTTATCCACATTTTTTTCTTTTTTTTTTTTTTGGTTGGAGGTTTAACGACCAACGTGAGCATCTCAATGGGCTATAAGCAGTCGCCCGCCCCTAATTTAGGGTCACTGCTTCCAGGGAAAGGAGAGAGACAGCTACGTAAGACAAACAGAACATCCATGTCTCACAGGGATTCGAACCCGGACCCCTCTTCGACGAACAGTCAGAAGCCATTACGTTGAAACCAATGGGGAAAATCTACAATTTAGAGCTGAGCAATACGAGCCACAGTGCCTCCACGGCAGTTCCTCTTTGAGTAGGAGAAGGACATTGAAATCCCAGGATGTCATGTTTGGAGGGGGAAAAAAGGGGGGGGGGGTCCGGGGATTCCAACCCATGTTTGAAATGAACACGTGGGTTATGGTCTGTACAGTTCCAACGCTGATATTGGCTCCATTTTTGGCTTTTTTTTATGCCGCTTTGACGCAAAGTTTAGCCTATTAAGGCTGTCTTTGAACGAGTGTAACAAAAATTCTGTCCTATATCTGTAATTCAAATTCTTTTGTACACATTTTCTCAAAAACTATTACTTTGTAGAGTTTGAAATTTTGAGCACAAATAAAAACGACACATATCTAATACGTGTCGCAGTTATTTTTGCGAAACAATTGTTAGATTTTTTTTAAATTCAATTTATCTGACTCGGAAGTATTCCAATTTGGCGCTAGATGGCGCCAGAAGTTAACTTGGCAGTGTTTCTGCGTGGAAGAAACGAAATCTCTTATTTATGTCTGATGTTTTTAATTATCTAGGCCAAATAGAAATCAAAGAATGGGCACTGAAGTGAGATTGGAATCTTCTCTTTTATGGATCATCTTAAATTCTACTGTACGTTAATTTTTTGAAGAGAAAATGTGTACATTACCAGAAAACACTTGAATTTGAGGCAGAAACCACGCCTACCTGCTAAGCTCCACCCCCAAGCAATGTCATTGGTTAAAACGTAACAGGGCGTATTTTGTCTTTTCCTTGTGGAGCCAACGAGAGACCGCTCCCATTCTGAATATGGTAAGGTCTTCAGTCATTCGCTGACGCCAACTTCTGGGACAATCCCTCAAGAGGTAAAAAAACACGCCCAAGGATGATATTTTGCGCCATCTATCGCAGAAGATGAAGCCTAACACTCATTAAAAGACAGCCTTAAGAGTAGCACTGTTTTCCTCTAAGACTAGTCAATGCGCCCTGAGCAGGCCAAACAAAGCTTTCCACATCTCTTGCGCCATTTTCAAACTTTTCCATTGTTTCAACCACTCACAGATGCGTTAAACATTTATCGCTATACAATTTTACAATCCTTCTATGAATGTCACTCGGCTGCATTCCTTCTGGTGGTATAAAACGTATCACTACTTTCGTATCAACTCTTTTGAGCCGCGGATGGCTTAGTGGTTAGCGAGTCAGACTATCAATGCAAGGTCCTCAGGCTCGAGCCTGGGCTGATCTTTCAGAGATGGTGGGATTTGCTAACAATCGCTGAATATCCGCCGTGCATCGGACGAGCACGTTAAGTGACGGCCCCCAGGCTGGACCCACTGGTTAAATGGGTATCATTTCCTATGCCCCTTCTAAAATTCTCTCACCCCTCTATGTGCAACATCGTACTAGTACGGTGGCGCCATCTATTGTACTCTAATCTCACTGCAAACTGTTCTGTCAAAGTCGCTAGACTTGCTCTTTTTCCTTCCGTTTCTGTGTCCTGCACAAAAGGCGACTTCGCTGTAGGTGGCTGGGACCTAAATCTACTCACTGTGGACGGAAGTACTACAAGAAAATGACAATAACTATGTATCAACTCTTTTGAAATCAAAAATTGAAATCGCTCCGCGCAAAGTTTGGAAAACAGGCGGTTATGTTCCACTCGCATAGCTACTACTTTTCTGGCTCTTCCCACTGATATGGAAGCCGCCGATATGTTCAGAGGAGCTATCTATCGCTTTAGAACCATACAATAAGGTACTATTGTACAAAGGCCATTAGCGTACTGCTTTTATCCCCACTTATATGCAAAGTTCAATAGCCGTAGCCAGTGTTGCATTCAGATAGTTTTTTCCGAGGGGGGGGGGGGGGGGCAATAACAAATTTTGAGGGAGCTGAAACTTGTTGACTGATTTTACCTATACATATAATCACCATTTTGTTATTTACATATACATTAATATATAATTTTAAATAGGGTATATAATTTTTCTTATGCTCGTATATCGCAAATGCGAATTCCAAGTAATCTACACATATCATCATCATCATCATTGTCAACCGTTATCAATCCACTGCTGGGCGAAGGTCTCTACAAGCCTCTTCCACAACGGTCTGTCTTGTGCTAGTCTCCCGCATACTTTAGAATTTCATCCACGCATCTTCCATGTGGTCTTCTTCTGGGTCTTTTCCTGTCTCTTGGAATCCAATCTAAAATTTCGACTGGCCATCGATGGTCTGTCCTTCTGGAAGTATGTCCATGCCATTTCAGGGATTTAACTCTGATCATGATGTCTTCCACTCTTGTCATTTTTCTGATCCACGAGTTCCTCTTCTTATCTCTCCTGGTTACACCAAACATGCACCTCTCCATGCTGCTTTGAGTTGTCTGCAGCCTTTGTATGTCTCTTTTAGTTATGGTCCACGTCTCTGCACCATATATAAGCAGTGGAAGGATGCATTGATCAAACACTTTTCTTTTAAGACATAATGTCATATTGCTCTTGAAAATTATGCTTTTTCTTCCAAAAGCTCTCCAGGCAAGTTTTATACGCCGAATAATTTCTGCATCAATGTGACCCTCACTTGATATCTGCTGTCCAAGATAAACGTACGCATCTGTTATCTTCAGCTTTTCTCCATCAATCGATAAATCTTCATTTCTTGTAAAAGCATTGTTACATCACTTTTGTCTTCTGAAAGTTTATTTTTAATCCCACTTCTTTACTCTTGTCAGCAGGTTCCTGGATCATACTCTGCAGCTCTGATGGGGAAGTTCCAAAAATGACTACGTCATCAGCAAAACGAAGGTGAGTTAAATAATCTCCATTAATCTTTATCCCTTTGTTTTCCCAGTTCAGTGATTGAAAAACCTTTTCCAATAGGGCATTAAAGAGCTTGGGAGTATGGTGTGATCTTGTCTCACTCCTTTTCCAATTTTTATGTGATTAAAAACGTAAATATGTAATACCTTTGCTTTAATTCAGTAATGCACCACGGATTTCACGATGGGGTTGTGCAAAATATTGAAGATGCTAGTCAGATAATGCTGTGCCTGAGAAAATCCCGCCCGCTTTCCCTAAACATTAGGAGTGGTAAAAAAATTTACTCTCCTTACTACAAGCCTGTTTCTGATTATTAAGGAATCATTACAGTGTTACCTGAAAACGTATGATGTAAACCATTCCCCTGCCATTTGGTTTCAGCCCCTTTATATTATTTCGATTAGCACATAGTAGTAAAAAAAAACTAACCGTTTGGATGCCAGTTTGAAGTGCCTCAATTGTTTTGATTTCTTTTTTTTTTTTTTTGTCACGGATTGTAAACTACCCACCGTCAGGAAAAAAACAATTTTTTATGGGAACAATTTCTAATAATTTGCTGTTGTTAAAAATTAGGCAGCAAACATTTTGTTGTATTAGAAGCACTAACGGCACGTTAGCTACACTGACTCTTAACAGTATACATGAAAAGTCGGCATGCAGAAGACTGAATGCCGCCCCGGTGGCGCAGTGGTCTAAGCGATGGCCTCTGATCGTTCGTCCGAACGGGGTCCGGCTTCGAATCCCGGTGAGGCATGGATGTTGTGTTTGTCTTACGGCACTGGCTCTCTCCCTTCCCTGGAACCAGTGACCCTAAATTAGGGACGGGCGACTGCTTATAGCCCATTGAGTTGCTCACGGTGGTCGTTAAACCTCCAATCAAAAAAAAAAAAAAAAAAAAAGAAGACTGAAATAAAACTGAATACCAGCTTCCAAAATATGGTGGCGTATTGCAGTGCAAATATCGCTACTCTGTGAAATTAGGTTTTTACTGCGGAAGTAGTCCGAGTTGACAGTGCTTGAAAAATTGTGCCTTGAGCGAGGACTGTTTATGTTTCATTGAAGGATGATAAAAATATAAGATTGGGTGTTTTTTATTATTATGGGTGTTTTATTATTCTTCTTCTTATTATTATATTTTCCATCATTAAGTGTTTTTAATTTAATTAATTTCTCCAAATATTCAGCTGTAAACGAAAACAATTAGACTAAAATATAAGGGGAGATCGCCCAAAACTGACGGGGGGGGGGGGGCGTTTCTGGATTTTCGGGGGCTAAGCACCTCCGAGAAGATGCCTGAATGCATCACTGGCCGAAGCCATAGCTCGTTTCTCTCCTTTAACTGAGATAACAGCCAGCGACATGCTTAGAGGAACCATCTATCATTTTATAATCCCCCAATCCGGTACTATTGTTTAAAGGCAATATGCATACGGCTTTATCACCCCTTATATGCAAAGATATAAAGCTGAAGCTATATTGCTATTTTCGCTCCTTTAACTGAGATTGCAGACAACGCTATCTGAAGAGGCACTATCGATTGCTTTCGAACCCTCCAATACTGTACTACTGTAGAAAGGCCATTTGCATACGGCTTTGATCCCCACTTACTACATATATTCAAAGTTCTATACCCGAATCCATCGTTCTTCTAGTTCCTTCCGCTGCGATCAAGGCAGGCAACATACCCAGTGGCGCCATCTGTCGTATTGTAAATCTACAAAACTGCAGTGTTACAGTAGCATTTCAATTTTCGCCATCCTTCCACTTTCTTGTTACTTTTGCTGTTTCCGTTTGAACCATTTGCTCCATTAATCTCCGTAAGAACGAACACCTGATTTGTACCCTTCTTTCTTTTGTTTCTTCAGACAGAGAGGACTACAACTGAACAGGACGTTTGTCTTCAACTGCATGAAATTTTTATAGAAATATGAAGACGGAAGAAAAAGAAATTCCATCACATCCAGAGTCGCTAATTTCCTTTTCGAAAGGGTTTCTGTTTTCGGCACTCACTGGAATATTATTCTCAATTGCAGCTGCGTTTGCTAAGTCAATGGAAAACATCCACCCTTGCCAGATTGTCGTTTCGAACTATTTAGCTTCCGCGGCATTCTCATTGCCATTCATTGTATTTGCAGGTGAGAACATACTAGGTCCACGTGAACACCGTTTGAACATATTATTGCGATCTGTTTTAGCCGCAATAAGTCAAGCACTGCAGTTTGTTGCAATACGCTATCTCCCACTGGGAGAAGCATTAGTGTTAACCAGTACTACTCCAATTTTTGTTTCTGCTGCAGGAATGATTTTTCTGAAAGAGCCTCTCACCATGCTCCATGTGCTGTCTCTAATAACGACCACCGTCGGAATAATCTTTATCACGGGACTGCCTGACGTCATCGTTCAAGGTACACGAGTTTATACCATAGAAGACATTTATGGCATCACAACAGCACTAGCCTCAGTCGTGGCTTCTACAATGCAGTTTATAATCACCCGAAGAATAAGAATGGTTAATTCTTCAGTCCTTCTATTTAACGGTGGAATGACAGCGTCTATAGTGATTACGATTTTCCTTGCGTGCACAGGAAACTTCAGACTTCACTCTACATACCCTCAGCAAATCTTGATGATTTTCCTCGGAATCCTTGGCTATGCGTGCTGCATTACCGTTATTCTTGCATTAAAGTTTATGGAAGCTGGCCCGGTGTCTACCATCAGACTTTCATCTTCAATAATTTTATCCTTTTTGCCGCAGATACTAATCTTCGCCGATATCCCCAGTGGTACGAAAACAATTGGAGTTGTACTTGTCGGTGTTGCAATTGTTCTGGTAGGGTTAAGCAAACACCTGAACTCCCACATTTTTGTGAAATGCTCAAGATCGTGTGGTGGCTGTTCTTAGTCATTCACTGTTTGATTCTTCAAGGATGTTTGCTGTATTCTTCATTTCTACTCTATCGAGTAATTTTCCAAATATAATTCTTTGTTGCCTTTTAAACAACCATCACCTACGTCATTTTTTTTAAGGGCGTACAGCATTTATTTAAATTTATCTATCTAGGAAGTGTGTCACCTTTCATAAATATCGAAGTTACCTCAATACACCCGAAGAGCAATTGAATTAGAGACAGCTGGCGTTATGCAAATGTGGCGCTGTGGGCGGCCCTCTAAACGGAAACGACATGACTTATGCTGCGATCCGACAATATAAGGAGTGATGCGACGGGAATCAGTAAGAGTCGTACGCAGTATGGGTAAGACGAAGGATCTAAGCGCATTTCATCGTGGCCAAATTGTCGGGTCCCGACGAATGGGTCACTCCATCTCGGAAGTCGTGCAGACACTGGGTTTTACACGAGCCACTGTGTCACGGGTGCACCGTGAGTACATCGAATCCGGTAAAACCATCCCTTCAAGGACCAACTGCCGTGGACAACAGCGTGTGGATGAGCGGGGTCATCGTCGGCTAGCTCACATTGTAACAGCGGATAGACGGGCCACAGTGCAAGAAATCATTCGGCAATTTAACGCTGGTGCACAAAAATGTGTAAGCAGCCACACAGTCTCCTCGTTATCGGGTACAGAAGCCATCGTCCCACGAGGGTACCGCTGCTGACCGAACATCACAGGGTGCAAAGATAAGCACGGGCGCGGGAACATCGCCACTGGACCCTAGACATGTGGGAAAATGTTGCCTGGACTGAGGAGTTGAGATTCACGTTGGTACATGCGGATGGCAGGATACGAGTACGGCGCAAACCACATGAAGCGATGGATCCTTCTTGCCAGCAGGGTACTCTTCAAGCTGGTGGGGATGACATTCTCGTCTGGGGACTGCTTACATGGACTGAAATGCGACCCTTGGTACGTGTGACATCGTCCCTCACAGGTCAACGTTACCGGGATATCCTGGACGACCATTTGCACCAGTTTGTGCGTCTTCAACATCCCACTGGGGACCTTATCCTGCAAGAAGACAATGCACCGTGCCATCGCTCCCGAATTGTAACCGAATGGTTGGATGAACACTCCACCGACGTGACCTCGCTTCCTTGGTCGGATAGGTCACCCGACCTCAATCCCATCGAACACATCTGGGATGCCATCGAGAGAGATGTTCGAGGCTCTGACCCCCTCCATCAAATCTTCGTGAACTGTGGGAGCTTGTTCAGGTGTCGTGGATCCGTATGGCTTCCCAACGCTTCCGGTGTCTTGTCGTCTCCATGCCGAGACGAATCGCCGCCGTCATCAGGGTGAAAGGTGGTGCTACACGTTACTAGACAGATATCTCTAATTCATTTGCTCTTAAGTATATATGAATATATGATTTTCTGTCACCTGGTAATCACAGGAACAAATAGGGCGTCTACTGATCATGAAAAAGTCATGAAATTGAGCAGGTGGTCGTGAAGTAATGAAAAAGTAATGAAATTGAGTGGGTGGTCATGAATTTTTTTTATTTTGTATCAGCACCTGAATGAAGACAAGTTTGCACACCTACAAGAAAACACGAACCGGCACTCTTATAAACCGGTATGTAGTCGATGACCCATGACGTATATATATGGCTTCATCAAAAGCTGATGTTGTGAGGAGGGAATAATTGCAATTTTCTGAATCTTCTAAAAAACAACTGAAACAGTTCAATTCTAAGGAGGGCAAACTGAATCAGTTCTTGATGAATTTACTACAAAGTGCCAACCATGACTATCAAGTTCTTACAGAAGCTGCTATGTATGTTTCATGGCAATGCTGTAGTTAAAAGATGCTTTTCTGTTAACAAGGAACTTTTAATTGAAAACTTAGAAGAAGATGCAGTTGTTGCAAAAGGAAGTGTTTCCCAGTGCAATACTATCGTTAGGTGGTTTAGCTAATAGTGAGAAACAACTGATCGTGGACATCACAATATCAATGATATTAGCAGTCGAAAATGCTTCATCAAAAAGAGTAGAATCCTTAAAGAAGAAGAAATCTGATGACGTGGCCAATTGTAAAAGGAGAGCACTACAAGAACTAAAAGAACTCAAAGATAAGAAAAGAAAGCTTATAGAAAAGGCAAAAGAAGAAGCTGAAGTTCTAGATTCTGAGATAGCAAGTTTAGCTAAGATACTTAAACACTGAGTCTTTCACAGTGAAATTTCAGTCTCCATAAATTTTGTACATTCATAGTTTTTATATTGCCTTAATAAAAACCTGTAAGTTTTTACAGCATTACCATGTTAAAAGAATTTGTGTATTAATACATGTAATGATAAACATTTCTGAAAATAGCCGTGCCCCATCCTAGATGTGAGTTGAATGTTTTTTTTTCTTTAAACACATAAAATTTGGTGAATTGGCATAGTGCAAGCCATACATAATTACATTATTCATGTTAAGCAATTTTAGTGACATAAGAATGACATTCAGCTTTCATCTCAACTGGCTTTCGGGTAAGGGTTCAATAAAAAGCGCCCCCTCCCCGTATAGCCTTTTTAGCAGCAATATTACAGACATTAGTTTTGCCTAAACTATTGTCGCATGGAATTAATTTCAGTGTTTGTAAAAATAAAAAACAACCTGGGATCTCAAGCCAAAGGTACTAGATTATGAGTCTAGAATGGTTGTCATTGTGCTACGCATTGTCGAGAAGTCATGAATTTAACTGAAGATATCATGAAAATTTCATGAAAAAGTCATGAATTTGGTTCATTGGAAATCACTAGACACCCTAACAAACTTCATTGTCACATCTTTGTTTCCGTTCTGTTTGTCTTTTTGTCTCTTACGGACTACACTGAGTGACCACGTTATTATGACCACCCCCTCAGTACTTCGTTGGGCCCCCTTTTGCGTTTAATACTGCGTCGATTCTTCGTGGCATAGACTCCACGAGATGTTGATAGGTGGTTTGTGGAATCTGAGACCATGCTTGATGAATAGCACTTTCATGGAGTGTGAGATTGCAGGGTTGTAGATACAGCTGTCTGATGGCTCGTTCAATTTCATCCCCTAAATTCTCAATGGGGTTAAGATCTGGAGATTGGGGGTGGGAGCGGGGGCACTTAAGCAAAGTAAACACACCGGCATGTTCCTGAAACCAATCCTGTACAATACGAGCACTATGGCAGGACGCATTAACTTGTTGAAAATAGCCATCGCCATTGGTATAAACCATCCACATGGCAGGATGCACTTGGTCCTCAACGATGTTTAGATATGATGTGCCAGTCAGACGTTGATCAACACGAATGAAAGGGCCTAAAATATGCCAGGAAAACATTCCCCAAACCACAACGTTGCCTCCATTAGCTTGAAGGGTTGTAGCAATACATTTGGGGTCCGGGCTTTCGTGCTGTTTCCGCCAAATTTTCACCCATCGGCATGGTGAAAAATTTTTCGACCATCGGCATGGTGCAACTGAAAACGTGATTCATCGGACCACATAATTTGTTTCCAATTATCGACTGTCCAATCCTTGTGCTCCAATACGAACTGGAGACGTTTCTCTTGTTAACTGCAGACAGTAAAGGTGTTCGAACTGGCCTTCGGTTGCCATATCCCATCCGATGCAGTGTACGGCGAACAGTGCTTGCAGAGATTATTTGAGGGGATCCTTGAATAAGATGGTCTGTAATTTGCTGCACTGTTACCCTTCTGTTGTCTGTTACCAGTCTGGACACTCTCCGTTCCGCCCGAGCAGTGACTAGTCGATGACGACCACACGTTGCACGTAGCGAGTCAGTTTTTTGGCTGACAGTCCTGTATTTAAACACATTAACAACAGCTGCTCTGGAATGTATTTAAACACATTAACAACAGCTGCTTCACGAATGCGGCGATTTCCGTGATACTCGTTCCATGGCTGCGAGCTCCTATAATCAATCATCCCACGTTGAAAGTCCATCAAATCGAATTTTTTACCCATCTCGTCACCCGAAAATCACTTCTATTACTGTCGCAAGCACAAAGCTTTCCCTTTTTATACTAGCCTCGTCCTCTGGCGGCAACAACGTGCAGCCATAGCCCATTTGCTTAAAACTGTCAGGTGGTCATAATAAAGTGGCCACTCAATGTATAATCCGGTTCTCAAAACTCTACGAAATTTTCTAATCGTAGACTATTGTGCTGCACCTTTTCGCTCCATCTATCACAATAGGTAAATGATGATGTCATCATCATGGTAGGGAAACACACTTTACAAACACATAGAAAATTACATAATTAATACACAGGGGCTGGACAAAGTACTGTGGACACCACGCTCAGAGACGTGACTTTTAATACAGCTGCGCACGTTTGCAATACGCAAAGGTATCCACCACATTTTGGTTGCGATAGCTTTGTTTAGAACCTCGAGGTCTTGTTTAAGTGCATTTAAAGCGTCTTGTCCAAAACATCTTTCAGGGTGATGACGAAATGAGCAACCTAACAGACTTCCAAAGAGGGCTAATTGTTGGTGTCCGGCGAGTTGGTGCCTCCTTGACAACAGTCGCCAGGGTAGTGGGATTATCGAGAACTACTTGTCTAGCGTCATAACAGCATACCGTGTTCATGGTAAAACCTCGTCTCGGAAACACAAGCGCGGCCGGAAAACAACCATCACTGAGAGACACAGGAGGCATTCAAGAGAATTGTTATCCATAATAAGATAACCACGGCGCCGAAAATTATTGCGGAGATCAATCTGTATCTCCAGATCCCAGTATCAACGAAAACAGTGTGCCATGGAACTGCAAAAACAAGATATTCATGACAGAGCTGCTGTTGCAAAACCTCTGGTGACCCGGGTGAATGCACAAGGGTGACGTCAGTGGTGCCAGGAACATACAACGTGGACTGCGGATGCATGGAAGCGTGTAATGTGGTCGAATGAATTCACATTCACACTATTCTACACCGCGGGACGTATTTACGTGTGAAGTTTACAAGCAGACTATCTGCTCCCAACAATGCAGCATGGTGGTGGGTCCTTCATGCTCTGGACGGTCATATCGTTACTTTCAGAAGGTCCCCTGGTCATCTTGAGAGGACGGGGGAATGACAGGGAGTACGAAAACATTTTGGCCGACCAAGTTCGTCCAATGGCTCGGGCATTGTTTCCTACAGGGGATGCCATCTATAACGATGATAACGCCTCAATTAACAGAGCTCGGAATGTCCAGCCATGGTTTGAGGAGCATCAGGACGAACTCACACACCTTCCTTGGCCCCAATCACCAGACTTAAACATAATCAAACCACTGGGGTCTGCGTTGGAAAACAGTATCCTCGTCCTATATCACTCAAAGACCTGGAGCAGTTTCTGGATGAAGAATGGTGTAACATCCCACTAACCACCATCCAGGATTTGTATGCGTCCATTCCAAGGATGATTCATGCGGTTTTAAATTCCAAAGGTGGTCCCACACCCTACTAGGTACGTAAAACATTCCTTCTGCATGAATAATATTGTAACATCCCACTAACCACCATCTAGAATTTGTATGCGTCCATTCCAAGGAGAATTCTTGTGGTGTTGAATGCTAAAGGTGGTCCCACACACTACTAGGTACGTAAAACATTCCATCTGCATGAAGAATGGTGTACCATCCCACTAACCACCATCCAGGATTTGTATGCGTCCATTCCAAGGAGGATCTAGGTGGTTTTGAATACCAAAGGTGGTCCCACACCCTACTAGGTACGTAAAACCTTCCTTCTGCATGAAGAATGGTGTAACATCCCACTAACCACCATCCAGGATTTGTATACGTCAATTCCAAGGAGGATTCAGGAGGTTTTGAATACCAAATGTGGTTCCACACCCTACTAGGTACGTAAAACCTTCCTTCTCCATGAAGATTGGTGTAACATTCCACTAATCACCATCCAGGACTTGTATGCGTCCATTCCAAGAAGGATTCAGGAGGTTTTGAAAACAAATGTGGTCCCACACCCTACTAGGTATGTAAAACCTTACTTCTGCATGAAGAATGTTGTAATATCCCACTAACCACCATCCAGGATTTGTATGCGTCCATTCCAAGGAGGATTCAGGAGGTTTTGAATACCAAATGTGGTTCAACACCCTACTAGGTACGTAAAACCTTCCTTCTGCATGAAGAATGTTGTAATATCCCACTAACCACCATCCAGGATTTGTACGCGTCCATTTCAAGGAAGATTCAGGAAGTTTTGAATACCAAATATGGTCCCACGCCTTAGTAGGTACGCAAAACCTTCCTTCTGCATGAAGAATGGTGTTACATCCCACTAACCACCATCCAGGATTTGTATGCGTCAATTCCAAGGAGGCTTTAGGAGGTTTTGAATACCAAATGTGGTCGAACACCCTACTAGGTACGTAAAACCTTTCTTCTGCATGAAGAATGGTGTAACATCCCGCTAACCACCATCCAGGATTTGTATGTTTCATTCCAAGGAGGATTCAGGCAGTTTTGTATAGCCAAAGATGGTTCCACACCCTACGAGGTACGTAAAACCTCATTTTCCTATGTGTTCACATTATTCTGCCTAGCCCCTGTATGTAGCAGTGATACAATAGAGTTATGCATAAAGAAGTATGCAGTTTCCAGATGCTGTAAAACGGTAACAGTTGAAGACACAGACCACAACTGTGAACTGTTAGGTAGATGTAGTCATAAAGTTTGTGTCGTGCTACTGAGGGAATGAGCGTACGCGATAGCGCTCGTGTCACGTGACTAGCCATTCAAAATGGCAGCGTCTGCAGTGGAGAAGGCGTTTTGTGTTCTTGAATTGAGCAAAACGGAATCTGTAACTGTTGTGCAATGGCATTTTCGATCGCGATTCGGGAAAGAACCTCCAACCAGAAAATCTATCTGCGATTGGCATAAAAAATTTGAAACTACGGGATGTTTGTGCAAACTTAAAAGTCCTGGACGACCGCGTGTATCGGAAGAAGTCGCCATTCAACGAAGCCCGAGAAAATCAACGCGGAGGGTGAGTCATGAAGTGCAGATTTCACAGTCCACTGTATTGAGAATTTTGAGAAAGAAGCTGAAAAGGATTCCATTCAAGATGTTCACTGAAAATGATCACAGCCACTATCACTTCACTTGATTCAGATATCTTACCTCACGTTTGGGCGGAAATGGATTAACGGACTCGATGTGTGTCGTGTGACTAAGGGTGCACACATAGAACATCTGTGACTGTCTCTAAAAGAAACTTGAAATATCCCGCTACAATTCTATTACAAGTAACATAAAGGGTCTTACATTGTTCTTGTTTTATAGTGCGTTGAAACTGTATACTTCTTTATGAATCACTCTGTATTTTCAGTACTGGATGTAACATCTCAGAAAACAAAAGCTACATTTCCCTGACAGGAATCGAACCCGCATTTCTCGCTTTCCATTTAAGAATAATTGTTCTGGGTGGATTGCACTACCCAGGACAATGAAGTTCAAACTAATTGAAAAAAATATTGTTTTAGCCGAGGAGCCTGAAAAACTTCAGACTTGCGCAGATTAGAACAACCCGGATGCAGCGTTAGTCGATGAAATCGACGCTACGAGGAAGCATTCCGTTGCTTCCACAAGCCCAAAACTGATGTTGAGATTCCTGAGCTATAAATACTTAGCTTCCGTTACTTAGACCCTCGTTGTTCTGGGTGGGGTAACGGTTGCACGCTCCCACGAAAATAGGGAAACGCGGGTTCAATTCCCGCACGAGGAAAATAAATTTTCTATTTTTTTTTTTAGATGTTACACGGGGAACAGTCAGCTAAAAGCAGTTCAGTATCAAATATGATTGCTAAACGGACAAAAAATTAGTCACCACTGTCAGAACTTACCTCATAACGGGTGACGGCGCCTCTTGCCTTGATAACATTATGAGTCCGATGTGGTAGGGACTACACGAGGTTTCTGATGTGTGTAACATCGATTTGCAGCCACTCATGCGTCAGTTGACCCCGATGTTCCGCCAAAGCCCGTGGCTGTCTATTCCGGCATTTCACCTTCTGTTCCAAATAATCCTACAGATTTCCAATAGGATTTAAATCTGGTGATAGTCGAGGAGAGACAGTGTTGCTGATTGTTCGTCGTGCCACTCAGACACAGTTTTAACCCTATGCACAAGGCAATTGTCGTCTTGGAAGACAGGAGTGGCAATGTAATGCTGCTCCTGGAGATGTACGGCAAAGGGCAACACTCCGTCATTCAGAATGCAGAGGTACGCATGCTGGTTCAAATCCATCATCACCACAACGAGAGGGCCCATTTCGTGGTACGAAAAACATCCCCAAAACATCACAGAACCTCCTCCAGCTTGATCAACACCTTAGACTCAATCAGGATTAAAGGCTTCGTTGGACCCACGATGCACTCGTCGCCTCCCATCATTAGAGTACAAACAAAAACCAGACTCTTCAGACCAAATTACTCGTTCCCGATCCTGCCTTTGAACCCATACGTGCGACTCTGTGACTTGCTGTTAAGAGTCATCTTTCGTGGTGTTCTGCTCCAATCATCGCATGCAGTTCTCTTCGTAATGTGCTTCCAGAAATCGGTTGGAGTGGACTTTCACTGACTGCTTGGAGCTACTGTTGCCTGGTTTGAAACCCATTTGCAGTTACTAGGCGTGTAGCATTACGGCGGTCCCTGTTGGTAATAATCGTTTGTTGGTCACAGTTACGTCGCCGATTTTCAGTTGACTGCGAACTGCACGACTGGTTGCAGACCCTCGGGACAGTATTCTTCGACATACCATCAAATTGGGCGACTTCATTCGCTTTGTGTCAGTGGGCACGGCCAAACCCGATGGCTCCTTTTTCCCACTCTGCAACGCCTGTTTTACGACTCATGTTGCAGACTAAATTCAACATACACGTTGCTCTTCACCATTGCACGAGACAAAAATGATTCTGTACACCACGTCAGTGCTATTTATCTTCTAGAAATGCTGACACCAGCGCCATCTGTGCAACCGTTAACCTCCTACTGTTATTTATGTTAGGGGTGACAAATTTTTGTCCGGTGTGCTTAATATTAATATACACGGACGAGCAATTGAATTAGAGATACCTTTCTTGTAACGTGTAGCACCACCTTTCGCGCTGATGACGGTAATGATTCGTCTCGGCATGGACTCGACAAGACACCGGAAACGGTGGGAAGCCATACGGATCCATAACCCCCGAACAAGCTCCCACAGTTCACGAAGATTTAATGGAGGGTCAGAGCCTCGAACATCTCTCTCGAGGGCATCCCAGATGTGCTCGATGGGATTGAGGTCAGGTGTCCTAGCTGGCCAAGGAAGCGAGGTCACGTCGGTGGAGTTTTCATCCAACCATTCGGATACAATTCGGGAGCTGCATTGTCTTGTTGCAGGATGAGGTCCCCAGTGGGATGTTAAAGACGCACAAACGGGAGCAAATGGCCGTCCAGGATATCCCGGTAACGTTGACCTGTGAGGGACGATGTCACACGTGCCAGGAGTCCCGTTTCAGTCCAGGTAAACATTCCCCAGGCGAGAATGCCACCCCCACCAACTTGAAGAGTACCCTGCTGTCAAGAAGGATCCATCGCTTCATGTAGTTTACGCTGTGCTCGTATCCTGCCATCCGCATGTACCAACGTGAATCTCGAATCATCAGTCCAGGCAACATTTTTCCACATGACTAGGGTCCAGTGGCGATATTCTTGCGCCCATGTTAATCTTTGCAGCCTGTGATGTGCGGTCAGCAGCGGTACCCTCGTGGGACGATGGCTTCTGTACCCGATAACGAGGAGACTGTGTGGCTGCTTACACATTTTTGTGCACCAGCGTTAAATTGCCGAATGATTTCTTGCACTGTGGCCCGTCTATCCGCTGTTACAATGCGAGCTATCCGACGATGACCCGCTCATCCACACGCTGTTGTCGACGGCAGTTGGCCCTTGCAGGGATGGTTTTACCGGATTCGATGTACTTACGGTGCACCCGTGACACAGTGGCTCGTAAAAATCCCAGTGCCTGCACGACTTCTGAGATGGAGTGACCCATTCTTCGGGCCCCGACAATTTGACCACGATCAAATGCGCCTAGATCCTTCATCTTACCCATACTGCGTCCGACTCCTATTGATTCCCGTCGCATCACTCCTTATATTGTCGGGTCGCTGCATACGTCATGTCGTTTCCGTTTACAGGGCCAACCACAGCGCCGCATTTGCATAACGCCAGCTATCTCTAATTCAATTGCTCTTCAGTATACTGATGACTACATAAGCTCCTGTTTTACGTCTGTTTGAAGAAGTACGAGTAGTACTTAAAAATAGATGCTGTACAGAATGGTTATTTGCTAAACATAAGTCATCGTTCTTTCCACGTTAGTAAATGAGTCACGCAAAAATTCTCATCGGCCGCGACCTGGAATCGAGCCCAGTGTCTTCCAGTTACGCGCCGGACATGCTACCACTGCACTATTTGTTCAGTTGCTACTTTCTATCCTTGGTGAATCTCCAGCACTGTGTAGAGCTCCATGAAGCAACCTGCCATGTGGTTTGGCCGTTAATTACTTGTGAGTTTGGAGAATTCGAGGCAGCTGTGGTGCAGTGGTAGCATGTGTGGCGCGTAACTGGAAGACCCAGGGTTCGATTCCCGGTGGCGGCCGATGATAATTTGTACGTGACTCACTTATAAACGTGGAAAGAGCGATGACTTCTGTTTGGTGTTCCTGATCCCCGTCGAGTGAATGAATTGATTATTTGCTGCTTGAAATTCAGGTAGAATTTTTATGATAATTTGGTATTCAAGGTTTTATATTCTTCTGGAGCACGATTTTTATCAAATCTAGGTAGTATCCATGTTACAGGTCCTTGAACTTCACTTCTTTTGACAAGAATACGTCTTTAAAGTCAGACCAGTACTAGGTGGGGTCCATGTTACAGGTCCTTGAACTTCACTTCTTTTGACAAGAATACGTCTTTAAAATCAGACCAGTACTAGGTGGGGTCCATGTTACAGGTCCTTGAACTTCACTTCTTTTGACAAGAATACGTCTTTAAAATCAGACCAGTACTAGGTGGGGTCCATGTTACAGGTCCTTGAACTTCACTTCTTTTGACAAGAATACGTCTTTAAAATCAGACCAGTACTAGGTGGGGTCCATGTTACAGGTCCTTGAACTTCACTTCTTTTGACAAGAATACGTCTTTAAAATCAGACCAGTACTAGGTGGGGTCCATGTTACAGGTCCTTGAACTTCACTTCTTTTGACAAGAATACGTCTTTAAAATCAGACCAGTACTAGGTGGGGTCCATGTTACAGGTCCTTGAACTTCACTTCTTTTGACAAGAATACGTCTTTAAAATCAGACCAGTACTAGGTGGGGTCCATGTTACAGGTCCTTGAACTTCACTTCTTTTGACAAGAATACGTCTTTAAAATCAGACCAGTACTAGGTGGGGTCCATGTTACAGGTCCTTGAACTTCACTTCTTTTGACAAGAATACGTCTTTAAAATCAGATCAGTACTAAGTGGCCAGTACGGAAAGTTGATCGTTACGAAAAAATGGGCATCGAGTTCGGTCTAAAAATTTCTATATTATCAAAGCGAAACAAATCAACCTGTTTTCATTCGATAGCTAAGGGAACAGAGACTTGTTAGAGACCTTGAACTTGATAAGCCCGGGGGGGCGGGTTAGGGACTTTCCGCTGGGCTGCGCAAATTTCAAATCTGTGTAACTGGGGATGGTAAGGCGCTACCACGTCGAAATTGGTCTCGAGATCTGTGGATTTAAGATATTTGAAGTGAAATAGAATACAATGTTGGTTGTGTAACTTTGGATCGCAGTTGAAACATTTTTTAAATTTCACAGTGGCGGCATATACTTGTCGAAAAGCTAAGCAGAAATGCATCGAACGTTGTCTACGCGGAAGAGCAACTCGTCAGCTTTCGATAAACACTTAAATGCCCGCGGCAGAACGCATGAGACAGTACCGGCAGCGAAAGAAAATTGCTGCGGCGTAGCACGCGAGCATTTCGGCGGCAGCGACGCACGGACCTATGGACGTAAAGCATGAAAACGATTCTGCCCGTACTTCGGAACACGGAAACGACGAAATGGAAGTGGATTTCGAGAGATCGGCTCGGTTTGAGAAGTTTTGAAGATCGGCGAGTGAACGTTTTGAGAACACGTTTTCAATCCGTTCGGTCATTCGTGCGGATTTTGCGGGAATCTCCAAAACAAAGCTATCGAAAGGCGACGCAACAGGCCGTCCGCTTCATCTGCAAAAGTCACGATTATCAGTGTTCCTGGTGGAGTTGCCTATACAGAAACCTCAGCAGGCCAACTGGTTGTCGACCTGTCGTCACTATCGACGCGAGCTGCAAGATCAGACTCGAGCAGCCTTTGGTTGGCGACATGTGTCTAGTTGATGCAACGGTCAACTATCAGTCGAATTTCATTCTCGGAGTTGTCTACATTCATCCGAATGTTTCGTCGTCAGCCATCGAACGCTACTTGAATACCATGAAAGTATAAAGAAAATCATCCCCGACTTGGGGCTTGGTTGTGGAAACGCCGATAATCATCGCCGGCGACTTCAACGTTGATGTGTCGCGAAATCGAGCCCTCATTGATTTCATGCAACGCTAGTTTCGTCTGAGTTATGTATCGACTGCGCCGTTCACACTCGGCAATACTTATATCGACTTGACATTCGCTAGAAACATTGATGTATCTTGTATGCCATTTGTATCCTACTTCTCTTACCATGGACCAATGATTAATAAACTTGTAATTGACTACTGAATTTGTCTTTCTTTCATTTACTAAATAAATACGATGCGCTAACGAGACGTACTCACGCAAAACCTTGTGGCGATGCTCCGACACAGCCTAACCTATTTTTTTTTTTTTTGTGCCAACTCGCTCTCCAATTTCTTTTCTATGCCATTGTAGACACACTCCTTCATCTTATTATAGGTCTTTCTCTAATTCGGTTTCCAGGAAACTCACTGTTCACAACTCTTTCAGGAAGTTCGATTTTCCATAACTCTTCCAGGAAGCGCACTATCCATAACACATCTACGAAGATTTTTTTCTATGACATTGCGAACACAGTCCTCTGTCTCATCTTAGGTCTTTGTCTACTTTGCTTTCCAGGAAGGTCCTTGTCAACAACTCTTCTAGTAAGCTATTTTCCATGGCATTAAGAACATCGTAAAGGTGTTGTGTTCCATCACGGCAACGCGAGACCACACACAAGTTTGATCACCCGCCAAAATTTATTGGAGCTTGGGTGGGATGTGTTGCCACACCCAGCATACTCGCCTGACCTTGCGCCGTCAGACTTCCACTTGTTTCGCTCTCTTCAACAGTCCTTGCGTGGTATAACGTTCAATTCAGATGAGGCTGTAAATCAGCACCTTGTACAGTTTTTCGCCACGAAAGACAGGTCCTTCTATGAACGAGGCATTCTGCAGCTCACTGAAAGATGACAAAAGGTTATCGAACAAAACGGGCATTACATCATTGATTGATCTTTGTTCTTTCTATCAATGAATGACCTTTGCAAAACATGACTAAAATACATCATGAATTTTCCGACAACCCAATAGTATGTAATTTTTTGAAAATGTTACTTTCGTTACTATATATTTCATCAAGTGCATGTCTTAATGAAAATATGTTGTTTGCGAAAATCGAATTATATCTAAATACTTGTTGAATGGGATTCACACCTTAAAGGCAATAAAAAATCTATACAGGCTCCGTTTATTGGTGTGAAAGTATATTTAAAGAAGAAATGCAAGGAAAAATTGTATCTCCCGAGCTTTCGCTATCTAACCGGGAATCTTTCTCAAGGGTTGCAGACGTTACTAATAAGTCTGGAGAGTATAAACAAAAATATTTCGAAACACTGGTGCTCGGGAAACGTCGTGTTTTGAAACTTGAGGCACGAGGTGATACACGAATTTCTTTCATGCGGAGAATTATCTCAGTATGTTCCTCCACGCGTACGTAATATCAACATATTGGGTATCGTTGCATGCGTAGGGATGTGTGGAGATCTCAATACTTTCTCGGATCAGTGTACCTACCTTTGTAGCCAGTATACGGCGCTATTATCTTTAACTTTAACTCATAACGGGACTGGGTGTTTTTGTGCTACTTCTTTACACAAGGAAGTAGCAGCACACACACACACACACACACACACACACACACACACAAACGCAGTCCCGTTTTGGGACAAAGTAAAGATAATAGTGCCGTATACTGGCTGCAAAGGTACACTGATCAGAGAAAGTATTGAGATCTCCATACATCCCTACGCATGCAACGATACCCAATCTGTTGATATTCCGCCAGCGTGGAAGAACATGCTGAGATGATTCTCCGCATGAAAGAAACCCGTGCCTCGAGCATCAAGTTTCAAAATACGTTTCCTGAGCACCAGTCATAAAGGAAGGATCTATAGAGTGGAAACAGACATGGAAATTCCTCACATAGAAAGTGGCGCCCCCACGGACCTAAAACAGAAGCAAAATGTGACGTGACCCCGTGACGTCCGCAATAGTTGCTACGGCAACCCAGCGCTCGGAGATGATCAGATGATGGCGCCATCAAATAATTTAAATATAAAGAAAAAAACGCACTCAAAGCCGAATATTTTCAGCTTTCTACTGCTACTACCGATGTACTTTTTATTGGCTCCAAGATTTCGGGAGTGCTGAGTTCAACTGGCATAGAGAAATGCACTAAACATAAAAAGGAACTGCAAACAAATAATCAATGACAAACAACAAAACGTCAAATAAATTTCAGAATGAAACACATAATAATCATAGTAATAAGCAAAATAATACCACTTATTAGAACGCTAGAGGAATTGAAAACCAAAAAGAATCTTAAAATTAATAAAGTATTGCGTGTATTCGTCTTCAACACTGCCGGATAGCAAGCCAAAGTCAAAAGTCGAAGTAAAAACATTAACGGACAAAAATCACGTGGTTCGTGGGTGTTCCCTGGGAAACCAGCTGTCAATCAACTGTAGTTCTGTTTTAGGTCGCTGGTGCGCTGCAGTCGACTTCGTGACGTCATGAGTTTCAGCTTTATACAGCCAGTGTCTTCTCTATATATCCTTCCTTTATGGAACTAGTGTTTCGAAATTCTTTTGTTTATACTCGCCAGACTTATTAGTAACGTCTGCAACCCTTGAGAAAGCCTCCCGGTTGGAAAGCGAAAGCTCGGGAGATACAATTTTTTCTTGTATTTCTTCTTTAAATATACTTTCACACCAATAAACGGAGTTTGTATAGATTTGTTTATTATATGTAAATAGTTATATTTTTGAAGTTTTGTGATAGTTATATTTTTGAAATGCTGCACTTTATTTAGTTACTTTGGTTACAGTGCATGCTGCGTGCAACCGTTGATTTCTATGATATAAAAAGCCTGACTTAATTAATTTTGTTTGCACATTTATATTACTATTGGTATTACTGTATTTTTGGACTCCTGTTGTCTATTATGATTGTAGATGTAGTCCCGGGTGCGTATGGACTAAATTCTGTTTTGTTGTGAAGTGGCATGAAATTGTACTTAAATAAAATAAATAAATAAAATAAAGACGAGGGCCGCGGGTGGCCAAGTGGGCAACGTTCGTGACTGCCACGGAAAGGACCACAGGTTCGATCCACTAAATATCCGCCGTGCGTCGGATGGGCACGTTAAGCCGTCGGACCCCGGTTACTGGGCCCCCGGTAATACATAAGGGCGTCTTCCTCCCCCTTTCTACCTCGCTTCCGTGTCACTTTCCTATCGGGCACTCTAGCCCAAATCTCCTAGCTTCCTATTTCTAAGGGTTGTTTAAGACCTGGGGTCAGACACTCTCTTCCTAAAATCCTCTACATATAATCATGATAATCAAAATACAGATGATGGCAAAAACAGAGCTTCAGGACAATTACAGGGATCTGTGGCACGCAGTCCGGTCATCTTCAATAGCGCGTCGCACTGCCTGATACATGGTGCAATACGGTCCGGCATGGAGGAGAACAGACGCCTGATGTTGTCCTGTGGTAGACTGGCCCACACGTGTTGGACGGTGTGCTCCAAATTCCGGATAGTGCGGCACGGCGGCAGCTAGCGTTTCAGCAGGTCCCACACATGCTCGATAGGGGACATTTTCGGGGGGCGGGCAGGCCATGGAAGTGTCGTCTGGACATGACGTAGACAGTCCTGGGCAACCCGAGCCGTGTGCGGGCGGACATTATCCTGCTGTTATAGCGCACCTGGAATCCCGGCCAAGAATGGGAGCACACAGAGCCGTAGGATCTCGTCCACATACCGCTGGCCCGTCAATGATCCACGTATCACTACTACAGCTGATCGGCTATCGTAGGATATGGCTCCCCAGACCATAATGCCTGCAGTGAGGGAGGTGTGGCGCTCGATAGCGAAGGTTGGGATTGTGCCTTTGACCCGGGGACCTCCACACACGGACACGATGATCATCTGTCCCCAAAACGAAGCGGCACTCATCGCTAAACACCACACTTCGCCAGTCTGTGAAGTTCCACGTCGCTCTGGCCTGGCACCATTGCACATAAAGCCGGTGATGTTCTGGTGTTAACGACAGCACACGTAAGGGGCGCTGGGATTACATATTCGCTTCCGCAAGGTGTCTGGAAATGGTTCGTGGGCACGCAGGAGCTGTTACATCTGCCCGTATAGTGGACCGGGTCCCCGTGGGATTTGTTCGTGCCTGGCGCACGATCCGTCGATTCTCTCTACCGGTCGTCCTCCTGGTCCGTCCGGAGCCACTCCGCCGTGTGGCAGTGCCGCCACGTGTCCACTGCTCCCAACACAGTCGGGCAGTATGGTGAGAACGATCAACGTGGCGGGCTATACGGAGCGCCGACCATCCTGCGGTTTTCAACCCGATGATTCGGCCTCTCTTAAAGTCCGTAAGTTACGTAAATTGACGTCTCTGGCGTCTTCCCGGCATTCTTGTCACTCTGTACTCTTGCTTGCGTCGGCCGGTGCTTTTCGCTTTCGTGGGGCATCAACTACACGCCGATTTATAAAGCTGCCGACTCGTGTTTGCAACGCTACCACAGTGTGTGCGATCATGCGCAATCGCACCAAACGTGGATCATTTGCATACCAGCACGCACTCTAGCTATTTGCAAAGTTTCGCTGCTGTAGCATGTTTTCTTCTAGGTGCGCAAATTTCACTGTCCGTGAGTGCATTATAAATATTGATAAATATTCTTTTTTTCGCTTGTGGATATTATACATTTCTTACATGAGAGAAAATGTAGGATGTTCAGAGTGAGTTTGTGTCTGGTAAAGCTGCACTAACCAATTTTTTCATGAAGCATGATGATTGAAAAGTATCTGGCTGTTGGTAAGAAAGTTATTGCTGTCTTCATAGATTTAGAAAAAGCTTACGACCGAGTATTGTAAATAGGACACTTTTGTGGAAATTGTTGAATAATTATGGTGTTACTGTGAATCTACTTAATAGTGTAATATCCATGTATACTTGCAGTAGAGCTTGTGCACAAGTGAATGGTATTTTATCAAAATGGTTTTCTATTGGTGCAGGAGTCAGGCAAGGTTGCGTAATGTCCTCATGGCTGTTTAATAAATTTATGAATACGTGCATGCGTGATGCCAAAATAGATAATATTGGTTTACGATTTGTGGTATCCGTGTGTGGAGATTGCTGTTTGCTGAGGACACTGTCCTGTTGGCAGAGAGCAAAAGTGAGTTACAGAGTATGTTGTCCCGGATGCACGAAGTTTGCATGAAATTCAAACTGAGTGTAAATAATGGTAAAACCAGAGTTACGGTTTCTGAGCGTGGAACTGTTAACACTGAATGTAATGTAAGTCTAAATGGCACAGTGATTGAGCAGGTGAATGAGAGTGTGTATTTAGGAAGCATGTTTGACAGAGAGAACAAATTGGATGGTGAAATTAATAGGCGAGTGAATTCTATATTGAAAGTCATGGCTGATTTGAGAGGTTTTCACAGGAATGATGGGTTCTCAAGGGGTCCCGCATGGCTGTGTATGAAAGTGTAGCTGCCCTACCAGATGTATGGCAGTGAAACCTGGGTACTGCAGAAGAAACATGGGAGTCGTTCGCGTGCTGGAGAGATGTGTTACTTACGGGGTGGCGGGGGTTGTGGCAAGACACGTTCTGTTCGTGTGAGGAATGAAGATGTGTTTCAGTTGTGTATTGTGAAGCAAAATGTTGTTAGCAAAGTGGAGACTATTATTCTTCGGTGGTTTGGCCATGTTGAAAGAATGAGGGACGAGATGCTTACTAATAACTTTTTTAGCCGAAGTGGTAGGACGAAAAGGCAGAGGAAGGCCAATAGTCATAGGAGGAGCATATTCGGGAGTGTCTGTATGAGAAAAAAATTATTGCTAAGGGTATGCAAAAGTTTCCTCCGTTTTAAGGAGAAAGGAGACAGGAACAATCAGAAAACCAGTACGCATTTATTTAACGAAGTATTGGCCATCAGCGTCAATGATCTTTTGCAATTTTTAGGCGACAAATGAATGCTCCTGTGATAGAAGGACTCGGGTTTTGAGCTGAAGAACGCAGTTTCGAAATTTTCCACCCCTGGAAGTGTGGTGAACCGCTGTTGGGATAGGGCATGTTGCATAGAGCGAAACAGATGAAAGTCTGAGGGTGCAATGTCCGGGGAGTACGCCTGGTGCGGTATAACCTCCCAGTGTAACTGTTCAAGGGTTGATTTCGTGGTGGCACCGACACGTGGTCTGGCATTATCGTGTAGCAGGGTGACTGGGTGGCGTCCTTTACCTGTTCATGGGAGTTTTTGCTCGATTGCGGCGTTCAGTTTCATCAGCTAATCGCTATATCGTTCTGCAGTGATTGTTTCTCCCGGTTTCAACAGTTCAAAGTAAAGCACTCCATGCATATCCCACCACCCACACAACAGCACCTTTTTCCCCGTGGATATCCTGTTTTGCAGTGGATGTTGATGAAAGGCCTGGGTCGACACAGGATTGCTAACGTACGGGGTTGTCGCAATAGACCGATTTTTCATCCCCGGTGACAACCTTCCACAAGAAATGCTTCCCTCGAAACCTCTCCAGCAACGACATGCAGCTGTCCAACCGTTGACCAATATTACGCTTCCTTAGAGTACGGGGAACCCACTTACCAATCTTCTGGATCTTCCCCAAGGCCTGTAGACGCCGTACCGTCGTCGACTGAGACACTTTCAAACGTTTCGCCAGTTGCGTGGTCGATTGTGTGTCATCCTCTTGCAACAGCGATTCCAGCTCCTCTTCTGCGAGTTCCTGCGGTCTACCTGCACGTGACTTGTCTTCCAAGCTTAGATTACCTTTCTTAAACCTGGCAAACCATTCTCGACACGTCCTCTCACCCATAACCGTTTCGCCGTACGCTTCACATATTGAACCGTATGCTTCACTCGCACTTTTCCCTAAATTAAACATGAATAACAAACAGTGCCGCAAATGAACTTTATCGACTGCCATGCTTGGCTTCTTGTACGAACTGACAGCACGGGTCGCCGGCCGGTTAGGCTTCTACAGCGTTCGCGCACGGGGGCGGCGGAAACTTTTGCATACCCCTAATAGTATGAAGTATAGAAGATCTTGTGTATGTCATGTGATGGATGTCAGTGATGCCCGAGTTGTGTGTCAAGATCGCTGTAAATGGGGAAGTTTGATACGGCAAGAGTTAATAAATAATCAGTTAAAAAATTTACCTGGTAGTTTGTATTTCTTTGTGGAACTAACTTCTGAATCTCAGGGAACAGGTTAGTGATATGTATGTATGTTTTCGGATTAAATTTTTACAATGGGCCGGACTGACACCCTTCGCGTGCCGCCTGTTGAGAAAAATAGTGCTATATCCGAAATAAAACACAACAAAAAATATTGTAAAATCGCGTTTTATGTACTACATTATATCTGTTGATGTAATACCCAATAAGTCAATAACCAATACAGATAAAAAAGTTGTCACACAAAAATTGCATGTGATAGAACAATAATTCTGATTACATTTTTCAACTCAGTGTGAAAAAGTTACGAAATGAACACATTCCATGGGACAAAACAGTCTTTACTCGTGTAATTAAAACCATATAAAATAATAGGAGAAAAAAGAAGTTGAATTCTTACTTTTAAATCTCTCTGGAACATTTTGACGCCGGCCCGGTTGCACAGTGGTCTAAGTGCTGGTTTATGATCATTCGTTCGAGAAGGGTCCGGGCTCGAATCCCGGTGAGGCATTAATGTTTGTGTTTGTCTTTCGGCACTGGCTCTCAATGTGTTACTTGTCCAACACTGGTTATCCATGTACATTGGGCATTTAACATACTGTAAAATCCACGTTTGATGTATACTTGTTCACAATGTGTTACATGATCAACACTGGCTATATATGTGTATACACACTGTGGCAAAGAATTTTTAAGACTGGGTCTATAAAATGAAATAGAAACAAGAAATTGTAATTTGTTTTGGTTTGTTATTCAAAATAAGTCCCTCCGGCTTCAATACAATTGTTACAGCGATTTAATAATGATTCGAATGCCTGTTCCAGTTCACTTTACGGAATTGCCTCCAAAGCACGCGTCGAAGCTTTTTGTATGGTCAAAATATCATCAAAATAACACCCTTTTAACGTCATTTTAAGTTTTGGGGATAAAGAAAAGTCGCAGGGTGCTAAATCAGGCGAATACGGTGGATTATTTAACACACAGTCGTTTTTTTTTGCCAAATATCTACGAACAAGAAGTGAGGTGTGACTGGGTGCATTATCGTGCAACAAACAACAACTGTTTTCATCTCGATATTTTGGACGAATGCGACAAATTCTGCCCATCAAACGCCTCAAAACAGTTAAATAAAACTCACCAGTAATTGTTTGTCCACTTGGAACAAATTCTTTGTAGATAATACCTTTACTATCGAAGAATGTAATAAGCATTGTTTTGACTTTCGATGGAACTTTTCTTGTTTTTTTGGCTTGTGGCGAGTGTTTTGACTTCCATTCCGCACTTTGTCGCTTTGTTTTAGTATCATATTGAAAACACCATGTTTCATCACCTGTAACAATGGATTTTAAGAAGTTGGGATCATTTTCAGCTGCTGAAATGATGTCTCTGCAATGTGCACTTCTCCTTGATTTTTGTTCATTGGTTAACGTGTGTGGAACAAATTTAGCACAGACTTTTGTTTTGCCTAAATCTTCATGCAGGATGGTTCTAATTGTTTCTTTGTTGATGTTTAAAGACTCTTCCATCATCCTTAGTGACGCACATCGATTGTTTGCCACGACATCACGCACTTTTTCAATAATCTCAGGTGTCCTAGATGAACTTGGTCTTCCGGTACGCTTATCATTTTGTAGCGTATCTCTTCCGTCTAAAAAACGTTTGTGCCACAGGAAAACATTTGATCTGTTTAAACAAAACTCACCGTAAACTTGTTTCATCATTTGGTACGCTTCCGAGGCACTTTTACCAAGTTTTGCGCTAAATTTAAAAACAGCCCTTTGTTCCATCTTAATGATTCAACATGAAAAAAATTTTACTTCTCTAATGAACGGCCGTTTCGTTTGAGTTACTTTAACAACTGCGCAGTACTTTTGGCAGAAATCAAGCAGATGGTCACGGTTTATAACGCATTCGCGATTACACTGGTGGCGCCACCGTAGGCTGAAATCTAGCGCCAGTCTTAAAAATTCTTTGACGCACTGTGTATTGATCATTTGGCATGCTGACAACCATGTATGATTTGCACTTGTTGCTGTGTGATTACTGTCTCCTATTTGTGTCTGCCTTGTATGTCTTTGTACGACCAGGTCCAATAAATCATTTAAAAAAAACCTTTGATAAAGAAAAAATTACATCTATATTTTATGTAGAAACTGTAATCCCAATTTGCAACATTTACATTAAAATCAGTTTTATTAGATAATGATAATTCTGTTACACATACAAAAAAATAATTATTTACATTCGTTCGATATTGTTGATTCGTTCAAAACGTTGATGAACATTTATTATAGAACAGTGAATTAATCCATTTGTTGAGTCCAATAAAAACAATTAAAGAACTTACCAGAATAGCTCCCGTTATCTTGATTAATTCAGGAGTATCACTAAATATGAAGCTCTGGAATAGAAACGATGAAAATGTAAGTGATGATGATTTAATTGTTGTCATCGGACCAGCTTCCATAAACTTCAGGTAAAAAATGTGAGTCACTTGTGCTTCATATCCCAAAATTCCGCAGAAAAAGATCAAATATTGTTGCGAGCCCCTGTAATGAGGAGAAATTTTTCCTGTGCATGCGATGGCAATAATTAACATGAAAGATGACAGTGAATTTTCGGGTGTAATAAGCACGCCTTTTGAGTCCGTTCTGACGCAAAATAAATTTATCAAAGCTATTCAAAGTCAATGGAACTGGTATGGAAAACAATAGTATCTGACGGAAGAAAGAAGTTTTTCAATCGGGTTTTTAATCCCTCAGATATTGCTGTAACGGAATCATGAGCTTACGCCCTCTGGTTGCAGACTTGTGCGTTAAGAAAAACATGAATTTATATAGAAACATTTCGCACCGGAAACGCTTCCTGACCCAGGAAGAATTTTTCAAATAGGACTCTTAGAAACAGAGATATCGACAAAAATAACATGTGACTTTACGTCCCCTGGTGGGAAAACCATAGATTGTTTTAAGAAGAAAGTATTCTCAAAAGGTATTTCCATATGAGCGGTACCGGTCCAAGAAAAATTTTTTAGCAGTTTTCAGGATCCCAGATTTTGCTACAAATACATCAGAAGCAGAATTTAACGCTTATGCTCTCTGGTGGCCAAACCATTCTTTAACCAAACATTAGAAATTATGTGAAAAATATTTTCCATCAGGTTTTGTATGCGATACAGGAAGAATTTTTCAAATCGGAGTTTTAGGAGCAGAAATAACGCTGAAAATGCAATTTACTTTTGTGCCCCCTAGCGGAAAGTCTATGATTTACTTGAAAAGTTTGAATTTATAGAAAAAACATTTCGCATCGGAAACACTACCCAACAAAGAAGGAATTTTTCAAATCGGATTCCTAGAAGTAGAGATATTGACAAAAATAAGATATACATCTACGCCCCTGGCGTAGAAACCATGCATTATTTCAAGATGTTCCTAAAAGGTTTGTCGACATGAGTAGTATCGGTCAACAAACGACTCCTTTTTCAGTCGAGATTTTAGAAACTCATATTTTGCTGCAAATACTTCACAAGCGGAAATTAAGACTTCCACCTGGTGGGGAAACCATTTTTCACAAAAATTAGTAATTATGTGCAAAGGATTTCCCATCAGGAGCTGTATCCGGTGCAGAAAGAAATTTTCAAATCGGAGATTTAGAAGCAGAGATATAGGGGGGGATAATTTACATCTATGCCCCTAGCAGAAAGTCTATTAATTACTTGAAAATTTTGAAATTATATGAAAAACATGTCACACTGGAAACACTATCCAACAAAGAAGGAATTTTTTGAAGGAAAAGGTACGGAACCTTTGGTTCCGTACTTTTTGTGAAAATCGACAAAATGTGCAAATTCTCTTAATTTTGAACACCAGTGTACATTTTCACCGGTAAAAATTGCCCATGGGAATGAAAGCGAGACGATGGCCCAATTCATGTAAGCGACTAACAGCAATGGATTGATGTTTTTCATAGATTTATTAACAGCTCCATTAGAGGAAATAATTAAACCGGCGATGATTGACAATATTAGGCTTTTAGAAAAAGAAGACAACTCTTTTACTTTTTCCAGTTGCAACTTCTTAAAGTAATGTCGCTCAGATGAATCGTGAAGACAGAAGATTGCGGTACTTCCAGTGCAAAAGATTCCTCACCTGGAAACACAAAATGAATGAGATTTTCACATATTCAAACGCTGATAAAACAAAGTAGATTATTACATCAAATACATAGGTCATTTAAAAAGTTTTACACACTGCGCATGCGCTGCCCTTAGGATGATGCAATTGCTCTAATCGTTGAGCCAATTGAGAGTCAGACTTCACCATACAAAGTTGTGTCTACGTGTGCTGTCTAATTTGTTCCTGTTCCGAAGAATTCTGCCTAGAAATGGAGGAAGAAAGTGTCAGATCTCGCATAGCGACCAGCGATCTCACATTAATTGAAACTTTGCGAGGAAAATCCCTACCAAAATTTACAAAACGTTGCGTAAAGTTTGTAGGGTTAGTGTAGTGGATCCTAGCACCGGTCTCGTTCATTTCGTCGACGCCACTTCGTCGACACTCACTTCGTCGACACTATATATGCAAATAGTCGATTCCTCAAAATTTTCGTAAAATCTAGTTTTCAATTTAGAACCACCAAATTTGGTATACTATCTCACTGTACTCTTACACCAACTTGGACCATGGACGGAAGCGGTCGGGTCAAGGGGACCCCATTTAACATTTTCGTAAAATCTAGTTTTCAATTTAGGACCACCAATTTTGGTTTACTATCTCATGGTACTCTAACTTTGATCGTACACGGTTTTTGGAAGGGGTTGGGTCCCGGGGTCAAGCGGCGCCCATACAAAATTTTCGTAAAATCTACATTTCAAAATTGCCTTTATTCTTCAGTAAAATAACATTTCTATGTACATGACAATGGAATTCTGCCAATAAATACAGCGGTATATACATCAGCTGGAAAGTTCCAGTGAAACGCAAAACAAAATATTGTTAAAATCATAAAAAAAATTATTTCGCCACGTAGGGCGAAGGAGAGGCAGACAATAAAGCACGAGCGATACAAACGAAAATGTTTACCTACAGTATTGTAGACAGGGCAAGACATGATTCTATACTATGCACAAATTCCAATTAAGCATTACTACCATACTAAAGATTAAACATTAGGTACTAATTCACAGAAATGCAACAGTGATGCTACATTCAAAATTTACAACATATGTACAGAAGTATTCAGTGACAAGGGGAAATAACGCTAAATGTACTCAGAAGGGCATCTTGTTACATTATATTATACACACAGTGACTAATATTTTAAAAAAATATTCAACATAATGAAGGGGACATTGCGTGGGCAGTAAACTGTGCAGAAGGAAGAATTATATACAACAACATAAAACCCAACATTATCGAAGAGAACATGGGAAACATGGTGAGCTATCTTCAATGGCACATTAAAACAGAAAAATCACAAATAGCGAAGCACCAAAATTAATACGTAAAAACATGATTTGTTACAGTGAACGTGGGCGACAACAAAAATCCCACTTATAGGTTGAGATGTAACTGCAAATTGTGGATATGGAACCACCCAGCCGATTGGGCCCAAGTGGATTGAAAAACGCTATCGGTGTTTGTTGAGGCAGCACGAGAGTGCTCCATTTGGAGGCGAGTGGTTAACCGTGCTAGGAAGCGTCTCCGAATGATAGCACTTGCCTCCTGAGGAGGTGGAATAAGTTTTCAATTCGGAACGACCAAATTTGGTATACTATCTCATGGTACTCTAACTTGGCTCGCAGATAGGGTATTGAAGTGCAGAATTGTGTTGCAGATCTTAAGTAAAAAATGGAAATTTTTGAGGAAATTTTGTACTTACTCCGGGCACCGACCCCTTCCAAAAACCGTGTACTGTCTAAGTTACAGTACCATGAGATAGTATACCAAATTTGGTGGTTCTGAACTTTTTTTTGTTTTTTAGGAATCGACTGTTTTCACATACTGTATAGTGTCGACGAACTGAGTGTCGACGAAATGAGTTGTCAACGACGTGAACCAGACCCCCTAGCACAGTGTCACGGTGGTCTTCCTGTTTCCACCAAGGTCGGAAAAGCATCGAAGACGACCCAAGAAGCGCTCGGCTATTAGATGCAACAGACAACACTTCTGTGGTTATCGTCAACAACATTTTGGAAGAAGATCGACTGAAAACATGTGAAGAGAATGCATATGAAGGAAATATGTCTGCCGCTTTGGTTTTCAGAATCCTAACTGAAAAATTAGAGAACAGAGAGTGGCTGGAGAACGCTTTCCTCATAGTCTGAATGCCGCCGATTGCGGATCCGACCATCGTGGTGCTGCAGGCAGAAGCGGGATTCGTCGGAGAAGACAATGTTGTGCCATTCCGTAGTCCAGGTTCGGCGTTCAACGGCCCACTGCCTCCGCACTCGCCGGTGGTGTAACGTCAATGGTAATCGGAGCAATGGGCGCCGTGCGACAACTGCCCGCTCCTGCAAACGAAGTCGAACAGTACGTGCTGACACAGGTTGTTGCGCAACACACCCTACTTCCTGCGCTAACATTCGTGATGTGGCGGTGCGAGCCGTCAATGCCCGCCGCACAACATGCCGGTCCTCTCGTTCGGTGGTGTGCCGCAGCTGCGGCAATCGTTCACGACGATCCGTCCTGCACCCACCGAATCCATACTCGCCTCACTGTGGCTGGATGTCGTCCCACACGGGCGCCGATGTCTAGGTACAATAAACCGCTGTCGCGATAAGCCACTATTCGTCCTCTGTCGAATTCCGAAACGTGATGGAATGACTGCCGTATGTATTCTACGGCGAGGCACCAGGAAGCTCCCCACGCACAGGTCCGGCAGCACAACACACTTCCACTACTTACACCCCGCCTTCTGTGCACCCTTCTTTAGTGCTTCTCGGTGGCGTGCCGGGCGCACATGATTTGCATATGCCCTGCAATGCTAATCGTTTGCATGTCATCTCGCGGGCGACGTATGCTGCGAATTTGAGGCCAATCGGATGCTTCCTTCTTGGTGTTGCATTTTGGGTGGCCAGCAGTGTAAAACAAAACATTAAAGAGACAAAGAAACTGGCTGTACTAATTTACAGTGTAACTACACAAGTTAATAAATTTCGATGTGAGATCCCTTGGTAGCTCGTAGTACGTCCGAGCGATACTCGATTTCATGCTATGTATTAATGGCAAGCATCTGAGGAGTTATGGAATTAATAGCAGCTGTGATATGCTGCTTCAGTTCCTGCAAATCAATAGAAGCTGTCTGATAGACACGATCCTTTACATAACCCCACATGAAATAATCCAATGGAGTTAGATCTGGAGAGCGAGGAAGCCACGGAATGGGACCACCACGCCTAATCCATCTGTTGAGGAAATGCTCATTTAGGCACTTACGTACATACGTTGACCAAAGCCGAGGAGGTCTTGTTGGAAAAGGACGTTGTCATATCTTTTGATCTGGAGTATAGCGAAATTATCGGATTTCCTGGGGCTTCGTCGGAAACCTTCATTAAATTGGTTAACCGTCTCACCGCTGACGCTAGGCCTACCGGCTTCTCCACGATGTTCCACATAGACAGTTTCTTTAAACTGTTTCATCCACCGCTTAATTGAGTTAGTTGACGGAGAACTACAACCATACTCAAAACGGTACCGTCTTTAAACTTTAATGACAGACTTTAATTCCGTAAGCCACACATCACCTTCTACTGTACGGATGACATGATTACTGATTGCACATTTCTCCTACATTCCTCATCAGGCCACACCTAGCGCCATCTATCGGATTCTGGGAATAACAATTCTGCAAAACAAAAAAATAGAAACCGTGTTAGTAATACGTGACATAGAAAAACAGACAATGCTCATAGTTTTTTTTTTGTACATAATTTTGTAATACGTCCAATAATTCTCAAACACCCTGTATTACTCACCCTCCACAGTACATACGTGGGTTGTACCGAAAGTAATGCAAAAGTGCCAATAACTTTTTTATTAACTGACAGAAGTCGTTCGAATTACACATGTTGGTAGAGTAACTCTTTCTCTATACAAAGGTACTACTCAACATAGTCTCCATCACAAGCGATGCAGTTGCGCCATCGTTGAACCCAACTCTCGAATTCTCTTTGAAAGAACTCTTTCTCTATACAAAGGTACTACTCAACATAATCCCCATCACAAGCGATGCATTTGCGGCATCATTGAACCCAACTCTCGAATCTTCTTTGAAAAAACTCTTTCTCTATACAAAGGTACTACTGAACATAGTCTCCATCACAAGCGATGCATTTGCGCCATCATTGAACCCAACTCTCGAATCTTCTTTGAAAGAACTCTTTCTCTATACAAAGGTACTACTCAACATAGTCTCCATCACAAGCGATGCATTTATGCATTCGTTGAACCCAACTCTCGAATCCTCTTTGAAAAAACTCTTTCTCTATGCAAAGGTACTACTCAACATAGTCTCCATCACAAGCGATGCATTTATGCTATCGTTGAACCCAACTCTCGAATCCTCTTTGAAAAAACTCTTTCTCTATGCAAAGGTACTACTGAACATAGTCTCCATCACAAGCGATGCATTTGCGCCATCATTGAACCCAACTCTCGAATCTTCTTTGAAAAAACTCTTTCTCTATACAAATATACTACTGAACATAGTCTCCATCACAAGCGATGCATTTGCGCCATCATTGAACCCAACGCTCGAATCCTCTTTGAAAAAACTCTTTCTCTATACAAAGTTACTACTCAACATAGTCTCCATCACAAGCGATGCAGTTGCGCCATCGTTGAACCCAACTCTCGAATCCTCTTTGAAAAAACTCTTTCTCTATACAAAGGTACCACTCAACATAATCCTCATCACAAGCGATGCATTTGCGGCATCATTGAACCCAACTCTCGAATCTTCTTTGAAAAAACTCTTTCTCTATACAAATATACCACTCAACATAATCCTCATCACAAGCGATGCATTTGCGGCATCATTGAACCCAACGCTCGAATCCTCTTTGAAAAAACTCTTTCTCTATACAAAGTTACTACTCAACATAGTCTCCATCACAAGCGATGCAGTTGCGCCATCGTTGAACCCAACTCTCGAATCCTCTTTGAAAAAACTCTTTCTCTATACAAAGGTACCACTCAACATAATCCTCATCACAAGCGATGCATTTGCGCCATCATTGAACCCAACGCTCGAATCCTCTTTGAAAGAACTCTTTCGCTATACAAAGGTACTACTCAACATAATCCCCATCACAAGAGATGCATTTGCGCCATCTTTGAACCCAACTCTCGAATCCTCTTTGAAAAAACTCTTTCTCTATGCAAAGGTACTACTGAACATAGTCTCCATCACAAGCGATGCATTTGCGCCATCATTGAACCCAACTCTCGAATCTTCTTTGAAAAAACTCTTTCTCTATACAAAGGTACTACTCAACATAATCCCCATCACAAGCGATGCATTTGCGCCATCATTGAACCCAACGCTCGAATCCTCTTTGAAAAAACTCTTTCTCTATACAAAGGTACCACTCAACATAGTCTCCATCACAAGCGATGCAGTTGCGCCATCATTGAACCCAACTCTCGAATCCTCTTTGAAAGAACTCTTTCTCTATACAAAGGTACTACTCAACATAATCCCCATCACAAGCGATGCATTTGCGCCATCATTGAACCCAACTCTCGAATCTTCTTTGAAAAAACTCTTTCTCTATACAAAGGTACTACTCAACATAGTCTCCATCACAAGCGATGCAGTTGCGCCATCGTTGAACCCAACTCTCGAATCCTCTTTGAAAGAACTCTTTCTCTATACAAAGGTACTACTCAACATAATCCCCATCATAAGCGATGCATTTGCGCCATCATTGAACCCAACTCTCGAATCTTCTTTGAAAGAACTCTTTCTCTATACAAAGGTACTACTGAACATAGTCTCCATCACAAGCGATGCATTTGCGCCATCATTGAACCCAACTCTCGAATCCTCTTTGAAAAAAACTCTTTCTCTATACAAAGGTACTACTCAACATAATCCCCATCACAAGCGATGCATTTGCGCTATCATTGAACCCAACTCTCGAATCCTCTTTGAAAAAACTCTTTCTCTATACAAAGGTACTACTCAACATAATCCCCATCACAAGCGATGCATTTGCGCCATCATTGAACCCAACTCTCGAATCTTCTTTGAAAAAACTCTTTCTCTATACAAAGGTACTACTCAACATAGTCTCCATCACAGGCGATGCATTTGCGCCATCGTTGAACCCAACTCTCGAATCCTCTTTAAAAAAACTCTTTCTCTATACAAAGGTACTACTCAACATAGTCTCCATCACAAGCGATGCATTTGCGCCATCGTTGAACCCAACTCTCGAATCCTCTTTGAAAAAACTCTTTCTCTATACAAAGGTACTACTCAACATAGTCCCCATCACAAGCGATGCAGTTGCGCCATCGTTGAACCCAACTCTCGAATCCTCTTTGAAAGAACTCTTTCTCTATACAAAGGTACTACTCAACATAATCCCCATCACAAGCGATGCATTTGCGCCATCATTGAACCCAACTCTCGAATCTTCTTTGAAAGAACTCTTTCTCTATTCAAAGGTACTACTGAACATAGTCTCCATCACAAGCGATGCATTTGCGCCATCATTGAACCCAACTCTCGAATCCTCTTTGAAAAAACTCTTTCTCTATACAAAGGTACTACTCAACATAATCCCCATCACAAGCGATGCATTTGCGCCATCATTGAACCCAACTCTCGAATCTTCTTTGAAAAAACTCTTTCTCTATACAAAGGTACTACGGAACATAGTCTCCATCACAAGCGATGCATTTGCGCCATCATTGAACCCAACTCTCGAATCCTCTTTGAAAAAACTCTTTCTCTATACAAAGGTACTACTGAACATAGTCTCCATCACAAGCGATGCATTTATGCTATCATTGAACCCAACTCTCGAATCCTCTTTGAAAAAACTCTTTCTCTATACAAAGGTACTACTGAACATAGTCTCCATCACAAGCGATGCATTTGCGCCATCGTTGAACCCAACTCTCGAATCCTCTTTGAAAAAACTCTTTCTCTATACAAAGGTACTACTCAACATAGTCTCCATCACAAGCGATGCATTTGCGCCATCGTTGAACCCAACTCTCGAATCCTCTTTGAAAAAACTCTTTCTCTATACAAAGGTACTACTCAACATAGTCCCCATCACAAGCGATGCAGTTGCGCCATCGTTGAACCCAACTCTCGAATCCTCTTTGAAATAACTCTTTCTCTATACAAAGGTACTACTCAACATAATCCCCATCACAAGCGATGCATTTGCGCCATCATTGAACCCAACTCTCGAATCTTCTTTGAAAGAACTCTTTCTCTATTCAAAGGTACTACTGAACATAGTCTCCATCACAAGCGATGCATTTGCGCCATCATTGAACCCAACTCTCGAATCCTCTTTGAAAAAACTCTTTCTCTATACAAAGGTACTACTCAACATAATCCCCATCACAAGCGATGCATTTGCGCCATCATTGAACCCAACTCTCGAATCTTCTTTGAAAAAACTCTTTCTCTATACAAAGGTACTACGGAACATAGTCTCCATCACAAGCGATGCATTTATGCTATCATTGAACCCAACTCTCGAATCCTCTTTGAAAAAACTCTTTCTCTATACAAAGGTACTACTGAACATAGTCTCCATCACAAGCGATGCATTTATGCTATCATTGAACCCAACTCTCGAATCCTCTTTGAAAAAACTCTTTCTCTATACAAAGGTACTACTGAACATAGTCTCCATCACAAGCGATGCATTTATGCTATCATTGAACCCAACTCTCGAATCCTCTTTGAAAAAACTCTTTCTCTATGCAAAGGTACTACTCAACATAATCCCCATCACAAGCGATGCATTTGCGCCATCATTGAACCCAACTCTCGAATCTTCTTTGAAAAAACTCTTTCTCTATACAAAGGTACTACTGAACATAGTCTCCATCACAAGCGATGCATTTATGCTATCATTGAACCCAACTCTCGAATCCTCTTTGAAAAAACTCTTTCTCTATACAAAGGTACTACTGAACATAGTCTCCATCACAAGCAATGCATTTATGCTATCATTGAACCCAACTCTCGAATCCTCTTTGAAAAAACTCTTTCTCTATACAAAGGTACTACTGAACATAGTCTCCATCACAAGCGATGCATTTATGCTATCATTGAACCCAACTCTCGAATCCTCTTTGAAAAAACTCTTTCTCTATGCAAAGGTACTACTCAACATAGTCTCCATCACAAGCGATGCATTTGTGCCATCGTTGAACCCAACTCTCGAATCTTCTTTGAAAAATATTCAGGTGTGGACTGTTGTACCCACTTCTTCAAAGCCACTTTCACCTCGTCTGTGTCATCAAATCTTTGTCTATGGAGACTGTCCTTCATTGAACCGAACAGGTGGGAATCGGTGGGCGCCAGATCTGGGCTGTACGGTGGATGCAGGACCATTTACCAGCCTAATTTGCTGATCGCCTGATTTGTTGCCAAAAATGTGTGTGGTCTCGCATTGTCATGGTGAATGTGGATCCTTTTCAGCTTCTTGTTCGCAGTCTTTCTCCTTATGGCTTCTCTAAGCTAATGGAGTATCTCAATGTACCGCTCGCTGCTCATGGTACGGCCACGTTCCAGAAAATCAAGGTGACTGACACCCCTGTCATCCCCAAAAAACAGCCACCCTGGCTTTCCGGGCTGATCGCTGGCTCTTGAATCTCTTAGGCAGTGGTGAAGAGGTGTGACAGCATTCCATAGATTGATTCTTCATTTCCGGAACGTAAAATTACTCCCACGTTTCATCCGCTGTCACTAGATCGAAAACAAAATGTGTGTTCATTGGCTTCAAGCGCTCCCAAGAGATCGGAGAAAACGTATCTCCTTCAAATCTGCAACGAAGAAGTATTTAGTGGATTCCATGACATTCTTTAGATGCATTGACATGGTCTATTTCCACAAAATAATCGAAAAGCTGAATGGTGATTCCAAACATCTGAAAATCGGGAGTCTCAGAACACTTGGCCGCAAACTTTCTGATTATTATAAGGAACAAGTGGCAAACATACACAGTGCGTCTTAGAATTTTTAAGACTGGGTCTGTAAAATGAAATAGGAACACGAAATTATAATTTGTTTCGGTTTGTTATTCAAAATAAGTCCCTCCGGCTTCAATACATTTGTTACAGCGATTTAATAATGATTCGAATGCCTGTTCGAGTTCACTTTGCGGAATTGCCTCCAAAGCAGGCATCGAAGCTGTTTGTATGGTCGAAATATCATCAAAATAACTCCCTTTTAACGTCATTGTAAGTTTTGGGAACAAAGGAAAGTCGCAGGGTGCTAAAGCAGGCGAATACGGTGGATGATTCAACACACAGACGTTATTTTTCGCCGAAAATCTACGAACAAGAAGTGAGGTGTGACTGGGTGCATTATCGTGCAACAAACACCAACTGTTTTCATCTCGATATTTTGGATGAATGCGACAAATTCTGCCCATCAAACGCCTCAAAACATTTAAATAAAACTCACCAGTAATTGTTTGTCCACTTGGAACAAATTCTTTGTGGATAATACCCTTACTTTCGAAGAATGTAATGAGCATTGTTTTGATTTTCGATGGAACTTTTCTTGTTTTTTTTGGCTTGTGGTGAGTTTTATGACTTCCATTCCGCACTTTGTCGCTTTGTTTTAGGATCATATTGAAAACACCATGTTTCATCACCTGTAACAATCGATTTTAAGAAGTTGGGATCATTTTCAGCGGTTGAAATTATGTTTCTGCAATGTGCACTTCTCCTTGATTTTTGTTCATTGGTTAACATGTGTGGAACAAATTTAGCAGAGACTTTTGTTTTGCCCAAATCTTCATGCAGGATGGTTTGAATCGTTTCTTTGTTGATGTTTAAAGACTCTTCCTTCATTCTTAGTGACGCACATCGATTTTTTTGCCACAAAATCACGCACTTTTTCAACAATCTCAGGTGTCCTAGATGAACTTTGTCTTCAGGTATGCTTATCATCTTCTAGCGTATCTCTTCCGTCCAAAAACCGTTTGTGCCACAGGAAAACATTTGATCTACTTAAACAAAACTCACCGTAAACTTGTTTCATCATTTGGTACGTTTCCGAGGCACTTTTACCAAGTTTTCCATTAAATTTAATAACAGCCCTTTGTTCCATCTTTATAATTCAACATGAAAAAAACTTTTACTTCTCTAATGAACGGCCGTTTCGTTTGAGTTACTTTAACAACTGCGCAGTACTTTTGGCAGAAAGCAAGCAGATGGTCATGGTTTATAACGCAATCGCAATTGCGCTGGTGACGCCAGCGTAGGCTGAAATCTAGCGCCTGTCTTAAAAATTCTTTGACGCACTGTGTACATCTTGGGAAAATGTTACCCTTGAATTTCAGATGAGCGTTACATACACTCAGTTTATGTGCAACTACAGATACCCATAAGTACTACACTGGTGTGTAAAAATTAAGGACGAAGAGGAGATATTAGAATAACAGCGGAACGAGCAGGCAGAACGATACGAAAGACCACTCAGGAGATAGACTAGTGTCCGGTACGGTAGGGTATGCGCATATATGCATCATGACGTGGGGGGGGGTGTCGGAAAGGTATAAAGCACACGGGCGATGTACGCTCAGCAATCCGGTGAAAGCTATTGCACGGTGTACATCGGTTTGAACGACAGGCAATCCAGTAGACGACGTCTGGATTACTTTACCTGAGGTCGCGTCATTGGGAAGTTGGAAGAAGGTCGAAGTGTGACTAGTGAGTGTGGCCGAGGAGTTCGGGATCGCTCACAGCATCGTTTTACGAGCTTGGAGAGCATTTCAAACGACAGGAACAGCTGCCTGAGAGTTTAGCAGTGGTCGTCCACGAGCAACCACGGCGGCGGACGATCGGTATATTGTCCTACAGGCGAGAAGAGACAGACGGAAGACAGCGGAAGAAATCGCAAGGCACATGCAACAGATAACTGGAAGTTCCAAATCAAATTTTACCGTGGCAAGGAGGCTGCACAAAGGTGGTCTATTTGCACGACGACCAGTACGGTGTGCGTCATTAACGCCTGCTCATCGGAGACGGAAGTTTCTGTGGTGCCAGGAACACAAGAACTGGACACATCAGCAATGGGGTCGAGTTATCTTTACGGATGAGAGCCGATCTAGTCTGACGAGCGATTCTGGACGTATACACATCTGGAGAGAGCAGAGAACACGCAATCACACCTCCGACATCATCGAAAGGACCGGTTTGGAGGTGGCGGAGTTCTCGTTTGGGGCGGTATCATGCTTGGTAGCCGTACTGACCTCCACATCTTCAGAGGAGGTACAGTCACTGGTGTCCACTATTGTACCGAGGTTCTCCTGCCTCACGTGCGTCTGTTTAGAGGTGCTGTGGTTCCTGAGTTCCTCTTCATGGACGACTACGCTACACCTCATAGAACAGTGGCTGTCACAGAGCTGTTGGAGAGTGAAGATATTCAACGCATGGATTGGCCCGCAAGGGAACCGGACCTACATTCAATCGAACACGTGTGGGACCTTCTCAGGAGACGCTTGGCAGCACGTAACCAGCCGCCAACAACGATTCCGCAGCTGAGATTGGCGCTACAAGAGGAATGGGTTGCGATGCCTCAGCAGCTCCTTGACAACCTCGTCCTCAGCATGGACAGACGTTGTAAATCCTGCAACGCAGTCAGGGGTGATCATATCCCCTATTAAAGACTAGATTTTTCTTGGCAGCTGCCTGTTACATGGACGTTTTTGTCTTCCGTCCAGTTGTGCTCGAAGCTACGTTTTCAATAAAGTGCCTTTGTATCCTTCGGATTCCTTGTTTGGACGATTTTGCTCATTTGTCCCATATTCTTACATCTTGGGGATCTTATGGTTTGATTTGGGTCGATGTGGAGCACTTCTGCACGACGTTACATTCGAAAAACCGTCTCGTCCTTAATTTTTTCCCGCCAGTGTAGAAGACCGCAATACCGACCTTTCTAAAATACTTCGACAAGTGATGAAAAGGTGTAATACCCTGTGGAGAGCTGCAAATCGCCCGAAATCTGCAGAAATTATCCAAGCTATTTTGGGACACACACTTAACAGGCCTGGTGTAAAAAGGTGGAATAGTTATACGATGCTATGAAACAAATTCTACGCATAAAAGACAAGTCAGCTACGGTGCATAAAGCATTGGTCTTAAAGAGTGTAGTGAGAGATCAAGACTTCAGTTATATGGAACAATACGTTAAATGTACTAAACCCATCGCCGAGGCCCTACACATCCTCCAAGGTGAAAATGACATGTATTTTGACATCCTATTCCCAACTTTGTTATCATTAAGGCATAAATTACAAACGTTATTGGTTGGAAACCTCGCGTATCGCCGACCATTAGCCTAAACTTATTTGGAAGGTCTATAACGAAGGTTTAAAGAATACTTCACACTGTCATCTTCCCAGGCGGAAAAGGTTGCAGTAGCTGTTTCATGTCACACTAAGTTCAGCCAATTTAAATGGCAATCTTTGTTCCTAATTCCTATTATATCAAAATGAAAACATTACTCATAAATGAATTGTTAAAAGAAATTAAATCGCAATATCTTATGGATGCGCCTTCTACCAGTCGCCAAGTCAATGATGTTTTTTTCTATATTGATTCCAATTCTGAAGATGACAGTGAAAACAAACATCCAACAAGGAAAACTGAACTCATGTATGCACATTTAAGCCTCGAAGAACCAGGATATTTACGTGTGTTACATAATTACAAAGAGGTAAAACCTGTATTTGTGCAGTATAATGCACCTCTGCCCTCCTCAGTGCCCGTAGGACGGTTGTCCTCATACGCTACTACGTATTACAAATTATTGTAAAGCTAATAGACTTTCGGATTACAAATTATTGTAAAGCTAATAGACTTTCGGATTACAAATTATTGTAAAGCTAATAGACTTTCGGATTACAAATTATTGTAAAGCTAATAGACTTTCGGATTACAAATTATTGTAAAGCTAATAGACTTTCGGATTACAAATTATTGTAAAGCTAATAGACTTTCGGATTACAAATTATTGTAAAGCTAATATACTTTCGGATTACAAATTATTGTAAAGCTAATAGACTTTCGGATTACAAATTATTGTAAAGCTAATAGACTTTCGGATTACAAATTATTGTAAAGCTAATAGACTTTCGGATTACAAATTATTGTAAAGCTAATAGACTTTCGGATTACAAATTATTGTAAAGCTAATAGACTTTCGGATTACAAATTATTGTAAAGCTAATAGACTTTCGGATTACAAATTATTGTAAAGCTAATAGACTTTCGGATGAAATGTTTGAAAAGAGGGTTGTTTTAAAAGCAAACCTTACGTATGAAGAAAAGACCACAAACAAACTAGGGAATAAGAAAATTCTACCTTGTTTTGCGACAAACCACCTAGACATTCTTCTACTTTACAATGAGAATTTGTTATTTCTTTACTTTGTGATAATCTAGTTGCTCATTATTTCTGTTGAACTCGTAGTTCACTTTGTGGTTGCCATATTTTGTAGCAATCAGACCTTTCATTCTTTTCATTTCAAGTGATGTAGGGTCTCAGAGTGGTTTCCGTTGGCGTTTAATGCACAATTTGTTATTTCCTGACTGTTTTGTGTGTGTGTGTGTGTATGTTTCAGTGAATTGTTCTTTGTTGAAGACTAAGCTCACATGCAACGGCATTGATATTTCTTTCATTTTTGTACTATTCTCTAACCGAAATAAACATCCCGTTCGTACTTACTACATATGTATTATTTCGTTCAAATCACTTTACTAGCGGCGAAGACGGGGCAACTACTCATGTCATACACGTACAATCTCCAAATACCTACATACACGCATTTAAGGTCCGAGGGGTGGAACAATTGTCAAAAAACCTACACAGCGTGTAAGGGCGTACTGGTTGCTGGTTTACTCACGTTGTACTGTTACCCATAAGTTATTTATTTATTTATTTTATTTATTTTTGTTGTTACATGCTCTTAGAAGAAAAAAAAAAGAAAGAAAAAAGAGTGGGAAAAAAACTTGACAGTACATAAATAATGAACATAGATTGTAACAACAGGGAAGACAAAAGAAAAATCCAAAATGGCCTGACATAGCCCTATACTCCCCGTAGAAGAAACAAATGAAACAACAGATAGACACATCAAGTCAGACAATCAGAACACGTTTTGCCAATCTTTTCCATTTTTTTAATTATTGAAGAAGATAGAGTTTGAATTTTTTTAAATAAATTAAAATTGTTTAAGATACTCAGGTTGCTAGGTAAAGAATTCCAGTATAGAGGGCCTCAGTATTTTAGAGTAAGTTTATTGATTCCGTTTTTTGGAAAAATAGGTTGTAATTGTAGTCTATTCCTTGTTTCATACGAATGTGCATGTGTATTAAAAAATATGAGATCTGAATATAAATTATATTTAATTCGTTTGACCATAATTTTACCAAGATTAAAATAGTATAGTTGAGTAATAGTAAGTATATTATATTTATTAGGATATATCATATTTATTAGGATATACTTCTGTTCTAAAATTTATTAAAAGTCGAGTATTAGGATGTGATTTGAGATCAATTAGTCTAATAAATTTATTTTGTAGAATTGATAATTTATTAATATTGTATTGTGTCGTTTGTCCCCATGATAGTATGCAGTAATTAATATGAGTTTGAAATAGTGTATATATAATACAATGAGATCAATGTTTTAGTTGTTAGATCAGTCAGGATATTACTCACTATACCAATATTTCTAAATAGTTTAATTAAAACAAAATCAATATGTTTATTCCATTTGAGGTCAAAATTTATTGTAGTTCCCAGGTAGTTGAATGAAGGTACTATATCAATTCTTTTATCATTAAGGGATATTTGTGCATTTGGTGTTAAAGGAGATGACGTATTAGAAAAAGTCACGTCTTTAGTTCTTGTTTCCACTACCATTACGCTGTAATGCATTGTAATGGGTAACTGCTACATGTCATTACAATTACCATGTAATTCTAATGACCAGTTCACCTTTACCATGTAATGGTAACGCCAAGTTCTTGTTTTCATTACCATTACGCTTTAATGCATTACCGATTAATTCAATTACGATTTTTCCCAACTCTGCCAACCATCAGGTCACCGCAAACGAAACAAACATTTTGCTTTATCGAGAACTTAGGTTACACTTACAGCTGTTCAACAGAATAGTGTGAACACCTAGGAAAAGTAGGTTTAACGTACCTACTAGGGTGTGGGACCACCTTTGGCATTAAAAACAGCCTGAATCATCCTTGGAATGAACGCATACAGATCCTGGATGGTGGTTAGTGGGATGTTACACCATTCTTCTTGCAGAAACTGCTCCAGGTCCTTGAGAGATGAAGAAGGAGGACAACGGAATCTTACTCTGTTTTCCAACACAGACAGACCACAGTGGCACAATGATGTTTACGTTTGGTGATCGGGGAGGCCAAAGAAGGTCTGAAAGCTCGTCGTCATGTTCTTCAAACAATGATAGGGCATTCCGAGCTCTGTGAATTGGGGCGTTATCGTCTTGATAGATGGCATCCCCTGCAGGAAACAATGCCTGAGGCATTGTATGGACTTGGTCAGCCAAAATGGTTTCATACGCCCTGCCAGTCATCCGTCCTTTCAAGGTGATCAGGGGATCATCTTGATAGATGGCATCCCCTGCAGGAAACAATGCCTGAGCCATTGTATGGACTTGGTCGGCCAAAATGGTTTCATACGCCCTGCCAGTCATCCGTCCTTTCAAGGTGATCAGGGGATCATCTTGATAGATGGCATCCCCTGCAGGAAACAATGCCTGAGCCATTGTATGGACTTGGTCGGCCAAAATGGTTTCATACGTCCTGCCAGTCATCCGTCCTTTCAAGGTGATCAGGGGATCATCTTGATAGATGGCATCCCCTGCAGGAAACAATGCCTGAGCCATTGTATGGACTTGGTCGGCCTAAATGGTTTCATACGCCCTGCCAGTCATCCGTCCTTTCAAGGTGATCAGGGGATCATCTTGATAGATGGCATCCCCTGCAGGAAACAATGCCTGAGCCATTGTATGGACTTGGTCGGCCTAAATGTTTTCATACGCCCTGCCAGTCATCCGTCCTTTCAAGGTGATCAGGGGATCATCTTGATAGATGGCATCCCCTGCAGGAAACAATGCCTGAGCCATTGGATGGACTTGGTCGGCCAAAATGGTTTCATACGCCCTGCCAGTCATCCGTCCTTTCAAGGTGATCAGAGGATCTGCTGCAAACCAAGATATGACCTCCCGGGCGTGACACAAACCCCCACCATGTTGGGAGCAGCCAGTCAAGGTTTGTACACTACTGACGGGGTTATCCACTCGTAAATGCGTCCACCGGTGGGGAATAGTGTGAATGTGGATTCATCCGACCACTTTAAGCGCTTATGTCCAACGGCAGTCCACGTTGTATAGGTCCCGGCACCACTTCCGTCGCCGTTGTGCATTCACCCTAGTCACCAGAGGTTTTATAGTAGGAGCTCTGCCATTATGCAACTCCCTGCTCACTGTTTTCATTGATACTGGGTTCTGGAGATGCAGATTGCGATACATACTAAATTTCAATGCCGTCGTCTTATTACAGGTAACAATCCTTTTTTGATGCTCTCTCAGTCAAGGTCGTTTTCCAGCCTCTCCTGTGCTTCGCAGACAAGGTTTTGCAACGAACAGGGAATGCTGTCATAACGCTAACACAACAGCTCTCGAAAACCCCCAGTACCTTGGCGACTGTTGTCACGTAGGCACCAACTTGCCAGCCACCAACAAATAGCCCTCTTTTGAAGTCCGTTAGGTCGCCCATTTCGTCGTCACCCTGAAGTCAATTTCGCAACAAGACACTTTAAATACACTTAAACAGAACCTTGAAGTTCTGTACAAAGCTATTACAACTAATAAGTGGTGGATACCTTTGCGTATTGCGACGTACACTGCTGCATTAAAAGTCACGTCTCTGAGCATGGTGCTCAAATTATTCTGTCTGACCCCTGTAAATGTGTAAAAGATCCCGACGACCGTTGTGGCTTACAGATGAATGCTCTGGTATCTGATCATGCATTCGAGCAAGTATGTGTTCGAATCCTGGTGAAACATGGATGTCATGTTTGTCTTCGGCACTGACTCTTTGTGTTCCCCGGTACCAGTGATCCTACGCGTGGGATAGGTGACGTGTCTTATATCGCTTGTTAGGTTGCTCATGGTGGTCGTTAAGGCTGTCTTTGACTGAGTGTTAGGGTTCCTCTTCTGAGAAAGATGGCGCAAAAACCACTCCCTGGTGGGCGTGGCTTTTCCGTCTTGAGGGACTGTCTCAGAAGATGGTGTCACCGAATCACTGCAGGCCTCGCGATGTTCAGAATGGAAGCGGTCTCTCGTTGGTTATACAATAGAAACGACGAAACACGGGCTGTTACGTTTTAGCCAATAACGTTGTTTGGGGAGGAGCTCAATAGGTAGGCTGAGGTTTTATAGCTCAAATTCACGGAGTGTGTAAATTGCGAACTAAAATCGGACCGCTCTGAACCCCTATATGTAAATTGCGAACTAAGAGCCAAGACCCCTATGTGTAAGTTGCGAACTAAGAGCCAAGACCGCTATCTGTAAATTGCGAACTAACTTTTCTAGACCCGATGTTTTAACTGCGAACCAGAATTTCTAGACCCGATGTTTTAATTGCGAACAAACTTTTCCGCGCCCATTCTTGCGATATCAAAAAATAAACCGATATAAAAAAATGATTAAAACAATATAAAACAATTTAAAGCAATGTGTTCACGACAACAACGAAACTAGTTCGTCATCCTTGCGCAAGGGCCATGTTAATTTTTTCTGTGATGTTCCATATTTTGTATATGTACATTTGTACTTAATTCATTGTATTCACGAAAACAACAAAACTAGTTTGTCATCCTTGCGCAGGGGCCATGTTAATTTTTTCTGTGATGTTCCATATTTAGTATATGTACATTTGTACTTAATTCATCGTATTCACGAAAACAACAAAACTAGTTTGTCATCCTTGCGCAGGGGCCATGTTAATTTTTTCTGTGATGTTCCATATTTAGTATATGTACATTTGTACTTAATTCATCGTATTCACGAAAACAACAAAACTAGTTTGTCATCCTTGCGCAGGGGCCATGTTAATTTTCTCTGTGATGTTCCATATTTTGTATATGTACATTTGTACTTAATTCATTGTATTCACGAAAACAACGAAACTAGTTCGTCATCCTTGCGCAAGGGCCATGTTAATTTTTTTCTGTGATGTTCCATATTTTGTATATGTACATTTGTACTTAATTCATTGTATTCACGAAAACAACAAAACTAGTTTGTCATCCTTGCGCAAGGGCCATGTTAATTTTTTCTGTGATGTTCCATATTTAGTATATGTACATTTGTACTTAATTCATCGTATTCACGAAAACAACAAAACTAGTTTGTCATCCTTGCGCAGGGGCCATGTTAATTTTTTCTGTGATGTTCCATATTTAGTATATGTACATTTGTACTTAATTCATCGTATTCACGAAAACAACAAAACTAGTTTGTCATCCTCGCGCAGGGGCTATGTTAATTTTCTCTGTGATGTTCCATATTTTGTATATGTACATTTGTACTTAATTCATTGTATTCACGAAAACAACGAAACTAGTTCGTCATCCTTGCGCAAGGGCCATGTTAATTTTTTCTGTGATGTTCCATATTTAGTATATGTACATTTGTACTTAATTCATTGTATTCACGAAAACAACAAAACTAGTCTGTCATCCTTGCGCAAGGGCCATGTTAATTTTTTCTGTGATGTTCCATATTTTGTATATGTACATTTGTACTTAATTCATTGTATTCACGAAAACAACAAAACTAGTTTGTCATCCTTGCGCAGGGGCCATGTTAATTTTTTCTGTGATGTTCCATATTTAGTATATGTACATTTGTACTTAATTCATTGTATTCACGAAAACAACAAAACTAGTTTGTCATCCTTGCGCAAGGGCCATGTTAATTTTTTTCTGTGATGTTCCATATTTAGTATATGTACATTTGTACTTAATTCATTGTATTCACGAAAACAACAAAACTAGTTTGTCAACCTTGCGCAAGGGCCATGTTAATTTTTTCTGTGATGTTCCATATTTTGTATATGTACATTTGTACTTAATTCATTGTATTCACGAAAACAACAAAACTAGTTTGTCATCCTTGCGCAGGGGCCATGTTAATTTTCTCTGTGATGTTCCATATTTTGTATATGTACATTTGTACTTAATTCATTGTATTCACGAAAACAACGAAACTAGTTCGTCATCCTTGCGCAAGGGCCATGTTAATTTTTTCTGTGATGTTCCATATTTAGTATATGTACATTTGTACTTAATTCATTGTATTCACGAAAACAACAAAACTAGTTTGTCATCCTTGCGCAGGGGCCATGTTAATTTTCTCTGTGATGTTCCATATTTTGTATATGTACATTTGTACTTAATTCATTGTATTCACGAAAACAACGAAACTAGTTCGTCATCCTTGCGCAAGGGCCATGTTAATTTTTTCTGTGATGTTCCATATTTAGTATATGTACATTTGTACTTAATTCATTGTATTCACGAAAACAACAAAACTAGTTTGTCATCCTTGCGCAGGGGCCATGTTAATTTTCTCTGTGATGTTCCATATTTTGTATATGTACATTTGTACTTAATTCATTGTATTCACGAAAACAACGAAACTAGTTCGTCATCCTTGCGCAAGAGCCATGTTAATTTTTTCTGTGATGTTCCATATTTAGTATATGTACATTTGTACTTAATTCATTGTATTCACGAAAACAACAAAACTAGTTTGTCATCCTTGCGCAGGGGCCATGTTAATTTTCTCTGTGATGTTCTATATTTTGTATATGTACATTTGTACTTAATTCATTGTATTCACGAAAACAACGAAACTAGTTCGTCATCCTTGCGCAAGGGCCATGTTAATTTTTTCTGTGATGTTCCACATTTAGTATATGTACATTTGTACTTAATTCATTGTATTCACGAAAACAACAAAACTAGTTTGTCATCCTTGCGCAGGGGCCATGTTAATTTTCTCTGTGATGTTCCATATTTTGTATATGTACATTTGTACTTAATTCATTGTATTCACGAAAACAACGAAACTAGTTCGTCATTCTTGCGCAAGGGCCATGTTAATTTTTTCTGTGATGTTCCATATTTAGTATATGTACATTTGTACTTAATTCATTGTATTCACGAAAACAACAAAACTAGTTTGTCATCCTTGCGCAGGGGCCATGTTAATTTTCTCTGTGATGTTCCATATTTAGTATATGTACATTTGTACTTAATTCATTGTATTCACGAAAACAACAAAACTAGTTTGTCATCCTTGCGCAGGGGCCATGTTAATTTTTTCTGTGATGTTCCATATTTAGTATATGTACATTTGTACTTAATTCATTGTATTCACGAAAACAACAAAACTAGTTTGTCATCCTTGCGCAAGGGCCATGTTAATTTTTTCTGTGATGTTCCATATTTAGTATATGTACATTTGTACTTAATTCATTGTATTCACGAAAACAACAAAACTAGTTTGTCATCCTTGCGCAAGGGCCATGTTAATTTTTTCTGTGATGTTCCATATTTTGTATATGTACATTTGTACTTAATTCATTGTATTCACGAAAACAACAAAACTAGTTTGTCATCCTTGCGCAGGGGCCATGTTAATTTTCTCTGTGATGTTCCATATTTTGTATATGTACATTTGTACTTAATTCATTGTATTCACGAAAACAACGAAACTAGTTCGTCATCCTTGCGCAAGGGCCATGTTAATTTTCTCTGTGATGTTCCATATTTTGTATATGTACATTTGTACTTAATTCATTGTATTCACGAAAACAACAAAACTAGTTTGTCATCCTTGCGCAGGGGCCATGTTAATTTTCTCTGTGATGTTCCATATTTTGTATATGTACATTTGTACTTAACTCATTGTATTCACGAAAACAACAAAGCTGGTTTGTCATCCTTGCGCAGGGGCCATGTTAATTTTCTCTGTGATGTTCCATATTTTGTATATGTACATTTGTACTTAATTCATTGTATTCACGAAAACAACAAAACTAGTTTGTCATCCTTGCGCAGGGGCCATGTTAATTTTTTTCTGTGATGTTCGATATTTAATATATGTACATTTGTACTTAATTCATTGTTTTCACGAAAACAACAGAGCTGGTTTGTCATCCTTGCGCAGTGGACCTGTGAATTTTCTGTGTGATGTTCCATATTAGTATATGTGCATTTGTACTTCATTGTATTCACGGAAACAACAAGACTAGTTTGTCATCCTTGCGCAGGGGCCATGTTAATTTTTTTCTGTGATGTTCTATATTTAGAATATGAACATTTGTACTTAATTTATTGTATTCACGAAAATATCTTTATTTTGCAGTAAGTGTAGGCGTCTACGATTAACAAATCTTTTCCTTTTTCAGAGATCTAGCGCGTCACTTCAATCGTAAAACTTGTCGAACAACAAAAGATATATCTAAAGCAAAGCAATCAAAACAGACGAGCTAGCTTAGGTAATTCTAATAGATGTTCAGACATAAAAAACAAAAAAAAAAAAAAACGAGCCACCCCCTTAACTTTGCCGCAGATAAACAAGTAAGGTACCATTGGAAAGCACTCAAAGGGAACTATCATATGATGTGAAGACAAATGCTAATTAAGCTAATTAACATGTTAATTAGCTCACTATCTCCAAATTTTTTCATATAAGGGGCATGTTATTTTATGCGCATTCTATTTAACACAAGGAAAAAACCCCTAAATCTTAAATATCATCTAAATCGGATGATTAATAGCGAAGATATTTGCAAATAAAGCTAGAGGGGGCATCCATATATCTACATCTGGGAACCACACCTTGAATGTTTCCTTCCCTGCAAGAAGAGTGATAATGCAGGAAAGTCTGCATCTTTAACGGAACCTCCGACAGATTGAAAGCAGAGGACCACGAGCATCTACGATAACCTCAGCCATCCAGGGACGGAGTTCATTTACTCTTGCCGTTTCCTTTATAACAACTCCATTTATTCGTGCTAAAGACTTGAATTAGTGTTAGAATAAACAGTGTGTATTTTTCTAATAATGGAAAACCCGAATCTGTGCAAGCTGAAATTTATTTTTAATATCATTACAAATTTTCTGATCATTACACTTTCTCAGGGCAGTGAGTATTCGCGTATCATTAACAGGTTGTTTCACAATAGAAAATTGAAGCAGAACCACGGAATCCGATTTTTTAGAACGTCTTTTGTTAAAAAAAGATCGTTTTGGTGTTATCGGTTTGTCCGTACGTCCGTCTGTGGACACTATATCTCTGCAACTATTAGTCCGATTTCAAAAATTATTTTTGCATTGGGAAGCTTGAAATGTGCCAATGATGATCATTCATTGCGTTTTTTTTTTTTTTTTTTACGATGTGCAATTTTGCCGCTAGAGGGCATAAACGCAGATGATATCGAATTCAAAACACATTTTATTACATACATTTGTTTCTAAACATCCGATCGCAAAAATTCTTTTATTTTCAATTCCATTTATGTCAAAAAGCATTTCATGTATAGCCACTTTTTAAAGTTATACATAGATTTTGCGCTAGAGGCGTTAAAGTAAATTGCGTTTTCCCCAATATCAGTACTTCTAAAACTCCGATTTGAGATATTCTATCTTCGGTAGATACAGCCCCTGATGAGAAATATCTTGCATGTAATTTCTAATTTCTGTTAAAGAACGGTTTGACGACCATGGGGCGTAAGTGTTAATTTCTGCTTCCGATGTATTTGCAGAAAAATCTGAGCTTTTAAAATCGGGATTGAAAAAGTTTCTTTCACCAAAACCACTGACGTCGATAAATTTTGTTTTTTTTGTTTTTTTGGGGTGGGGGTTCTTCTTAAAATAATGTATGATTTCTCCGCCAGGGAGCGTAGATGTATATCATATGTTTGTTAATATCTCTGCTTCTAAGAGTCCGAGTTGAAAAATTTATTTTTTGTTGCATATAGTTTGTGATGCGAAATGTTTTTCATATAATTTCAAAATTTTCAAGTAATTCATAGACTTTCCCCTAGGGGGCGTAAAGGTAAAATGTGTTTTCGCAGATATCTCTACTTCTAAAACTTCGATTTGAAAAATTCTTCCTGTGTCACATACAGCTACTGATGGGAAATGTTTTGTATATAAATTCTTATATTTGGTAGATAATAGTTTGACCACCATCGGGCGTAAGGGTTTATTTCTGCTTCTGATGCATTTGCATTTAAATCTGAGATCCTGAAAACTCGAATGAAAAAATTATTTTGTAGACCCATTTCGCTCTCTTTGGGAAACATTTTCAGAATACTCTTTTTTTACAATAATGTATAGTTTTTCTGCAAGGAAGCGTAGATGCATATCTTATTTCTGTCAATAGCTCTGCTCCTAAGAGTTCGATCTTAAAAATTATTCCTTTGTTCGAGAGCACATCCGCTGCGAAATGATGTTATTTCAAATTTTTCTTAACAAAGAAGTCGTCCACGTATCCGTTTACAGCAATATCTGAAGAACTAAAGCCCCGATTGAAAAACTTCTTTCTTTGGTCAGATACTACTAAATGTGCAAACTCTGTGAGCGTATTTTCTTATCAAAACAATGCATAATTTCGCCGCTAGGGGACGCTAACGTTCTTATTATTATCTTTGCTTTTAAATATGCGATTTAAAAAGTTCGTTCAACATTGGATTCCATTTACCTTGTGGAACACTTTAGGTTAGTATTTGAAGAGTTTTATAGTTTACAGTTTTGTCGCTAGGTGGTACTTGTGTACTTCTGTTTGCAGCTGTATCATTACTTCTAAAAACCCCAATGAGAAATTGTTTTTTTTACTGTATGCTATTCGCGACAATAGAGATGTGCCGCCCCGGTGGCGCAGTGGTCTAAGGCGCTTTTCTATGATCATTTGTCCGTAAGGGGTCCGAGTTCGAATCCCGGTGAGGCATGGATGTTGTGTTTGTCTTACGGCATTGTCTCTCTCCCTTCCCTGGAACCAGTGTCCCTAAATTAGGGACGGGCGACTGCTTATAGCCCATTGAGTTGCTCCCGGTGGTCGTTAAACCTCCAATAAAAAAAAATAAAAAAATAAATAGAAATGTGGAACATTATCCTCTTTAAATAATGCAAAAATTTCCCGCCAGGTGGTGTAAGAGCCAATGCTTTTTTTTTTTTTTTTCGCTACCTTTGCGGGAGACGTATTTGAAAAGTTGAAAAGTTATTTTTCCTTAGCATAGCTTTTTCCACGGAGAACATTCCAAGTATAGTTTCAACTCTCCTATTATGCAAAATTCTTGAGCTAGAAGGCGTAGAGTTATATCATGTTTCTTTCTATATTTGTTCTTTTAGCTGTTCGATTTGAAAATCTGTTTCCGATATCCTGCAGCTATGAGAAAAATTTTGTGCGCTATTTGTTAATTAATTTTTGTAACGTACGTCTTAGATGCTGGTGTTAGAAGAAATGTAGCTGTTTCTATTTCTGTATGTTTTATTGATTGCAAAAATCCGGCTGATGTTTTCTAAATGCTTACATTGACTTTGAATAACTTTGAAAAATATAATTCGTGTCAGAAACGGTTCAAATGATGTGCTGATTACAACAAAAAATTCGTTGTCATCATTCTTTTTATTTAGAATATTTTGAACGCACAAATATAGAGAACGAGGATGTAAATATCAAATATAACTGGGAATACGTATAAAACTCTATGCCGCTTGTCATTGGTCGGCCCAAACGCTTTGTTAGCGTTTCGAATGGCAATTGCAGCAGAATGGCCCAGATTAAATTCATACAGGAAGATGACTCTCAAATCCGGCGTCCGAATATTTTCTTTGCAAGTCACGTTACGTTCAAGCAAACCACGTATGAACCTTGTTCTTCACACACATGCTTGCTATTTATAGTAACTCTGTGACGTAATACCCGTAACACCTGTGGGTGGTTCCATTCCTCTGTGGTGGGGGCCTGTCTCCACTGCTCGTTCGCGCCGGACATTTCATTCCCACCAACCCAATATACCATGGAATATATAAGGACTGGCGTTGCTGTTAACCTACTGAATGGTTACAGATTAATGTCTATGTGCTACAAAAGACACATGACATGTTTGAAATCAAGTTTCATTTACCCCAAATCCACTATTTAAGTAAATTAGGGCATTAGTACAGTTAAAATGATGCAGATACTTGATCCATGCCCTATTTCGAAAATTTCTTTTCTAGCCTCGTGACATTTCGGAATATACAGCACATCAATGTGTTCTTAGTTGAACACATTGAGAAAATGATGACAACCCATTCGGAACACATCGAGAAAGTATCTCCGGAAAATGTATTCGCAATGTGCTACGAGAGTGTTCTATGCTTTTGCCACGAAGTGTCCGGAATGTGTTGTGTAAAACTACTAGCATTTTACATCATAAAACATTTTATGGTGGAAAGAGCTTTGAAAACACACGCTGAACAGGTTGACACCCATTCAGAACAATTTGGCAACATATGAGGAACGCAATGATCACCCAATTTTTCGAAATGACTTTCGCAAAATGCTACGAAATTGTGCGACCTATTCCAAATGATTTGTTATTTTCCACCTCAAAAACTCACTTTTCTTTCATAGATATCGTGCTAAACATGCGAATTAATGGGATCAGCTGTCTTGTAATTTAAATTTGCACCTCTCATGTATTAATTCCACGTGTTAATTTAAAAGAATAAAATTTTCTTTGTTCGAAAGTATGAACGTTTGTCCCATTTTTTCGCCTACAGCGGACGCGTATAACACTTTGCTTTCTTTTTATAGCAAAAAGGACCAATTTACAATAGCTGCTGGTATGACGCTATCTCATCTAAATAATTCTAACATGACGTCAGAGATGCATTACATCACACGATTAACTCTTTTGAAACAGGAAAGCGTTACGTCAGGAATGTTAATTCTACTTTATCATTCATAAAGGACATACAGAATTTTTCACTTAGAATCCTATGGTCTGTCTTTCTGTCTGTTAACCCTTTTTATAGCCACTTCTGGCTATAGGGATCTCCCAATTCTTTATTCGGAAGGGCAATTGTCTTATTTCCCACGTTGAGTAGACGGCTTGGGAAATGCATTTTTCTGCTACTGACAGCATGAGGAGAAACAGACAAAGTGCATCCGGGAACGACTTGACAGGAAACCATCTACGCATTGGCGTCCCCAAGCCCAGGAGGCAGTGGAAACTCCCGGAAAAGCCGCATACTTTGGCCGGCAGGTCCGAGATTCGATCCACCGACAAGAATTCTGTCGTATGAAATTTAATTTTAAGATTTCCCTTGCAAACCTACGATATTTATTTTAGATTGTCACACCAGTTTCTTTTCTCATTTAAGTCTGAAAATTGAGAGGTCCAATACAGTAGGTAACCGTGTGTTTTTATTATTACATGCGCATGCTGAAGAAACATGATTTGAGTACTGTCTTTTACCTTTTTCCTTAAACAACGAAATTCTCAGAATATAACCATTTTTTTTTTGTTTCGCAGAGTATCACCAGTTATTATTTTATTTATATTTGTAGAAGAAATGAAAGGAAAAAAAAACGAAAAAATGCAATTAGATCCGTATTAAACTACACTAAATAAGCTTAATGCTCCAAACGCTACTGGTTACGGTTATTTTCTTAACCGGTAGTCGAAAACGACTAACGCCGAAGAGGCAATTTGCGTGCATATCAAAGGTACACACCCAGATTCGGCTTCTGTATTGCAGCGAAAGGCAGTTTCGTTTTGTATATTACAGACAGTTTAAGCAGTATAACTACAATGGAATATATCAATGAATCGAAACAATATGCAATTACATGCGTATTATACCATAATTCAAGACGGAATAGGCACAAAAGGCAAATCTGCAATATAAAAAACAAGAAAGATGGCACCGAATTTTCGGGTGTAATGAGCACGTCTTTTGAATCCGTTCTGACGCTAATTAAATTTATTAAAGCTATACAAAGTCAATGGAACCAGTCTGGTAAAAAGCAGTATCTGACCGAAGAAAGAAGCTTTTCAATAGTTCTTTTAATCCCGTATATACTACACTGCCGGACAATTGCTAAAGACGGATGACAATAGCAACGATAGCAACCATAAAATGGAAGGCACGAAAATGTGGAAATTAGCATAAGTGCGGGATACAGTAAGACATGTTGTGCGTATGCAAATTTTGGATTGCCGAACTTGTTCGTGACGTCATAGCGCTGATAAGAGATATAAAGGATTTGACGCGTATTGACCGTTGTTGTTCAAACGCAAAGTTGAAAGGGAAAGAATCAATTGACGAACTTGCAATTTTCAGTATGTCTTTCCGACATCACCTAGATGATTTTACGCGTGGCCGTATTATTGCCAAGATTAAAGAAGGGCGAAAAATAACACATGTTGCCAGGGAGTTCGACGTCAGCCACAGTGTTGTTTCAAGGCTTTGGAAATCATTTCAAACAAATGGAGAGTGTAGCAAACGTCACGGGGGAGGTCGTGTTCGCAATACGACACCTGCAGAAGATCGGTACATAGTGCTATCAACAAAAGGACACCGGTGCAGCACAGCTAGTGAGGTAGCAAATCAGTTTATGGCTGCTACTGGCAAGCGGATCTCCCGAAAAACTGTCGCCAGACGTTTGCATGAAGGAGGACTATACGCCCGCCGTCCTGTTGTGTGCATCCCATTGTCCAGACGTCACCGTACCGCCCGTTTGCAATGGTGCCATCAACATCGCAATTGGACTGATAACGACTGGTCTGCTGTCCTCTTCTCAGATGAGAGTAGATACAGTCTATCGTCTGATTGTCGACGACAACTGATCTGGCGTGATAGTGGTACTGCATATTGTCCAGCAAACATACAGGAAAGGGACCGATATCCGACATGTAGTGTCATGGTATGGGCTGTCATCATGATCAATGGCCGTACGTCCGTCTATGTGTTCCAACTGGGACTATGACTGGCCAACGATACATTAATGTTGTTCTGCTACCTCATGTTCGCATGTTCCGTGGTGCTGTTGGTGACAACGCAACATGTCATCGGACAGTCGCTGTCCAGGAGTGTCTTGAGAGCGAGGATATTCAACGCCTCGTATGGCCAGCGCGTTCTCCAGATCTGAATTCCATTGAAAATGTGTGGGATGCTTTGGGGAGGTGTCTTGCTGGTCGCCAATGCCCTCCAATAAACAAGGACACCCTCATCCGTGCACTGACAGTGGAATGGGATAAATTACCCCAACAGCTGCTTGATAATGTTGTGCAAAGCATGACACGACGTGTGGAATCTTGCATCACCCTCCATGGTGGCCATATCCCGTATTGACATCTTACGCCGGAACGCCTGCGGACGGTAATTGCATTTTTTTCACGTTTACGTATTCTGCACAAAATGGCTTGTTTGTCCCTTGAACACGTTCCATCCAGCCGCCCCGGTGGCGCAGTGGTCTAAGGCGCTGTCCTCTGATCATTCGTCCGTAAGGGGTCCGGGTTCGAATCCCGGTCAGGCATGGATATTGTGTTTGTCTTACGGCACTGGCTCTCTCCCTTCCCTGGAACCAGTGACCCTAAATTAGGGACGGGCGACTGCTTATAGCCCATTGAGTTGCTCACGGTGGTCGTTAAACCTCCAATCAAAAAAAAAAAAAAAAAAAAAAGAACACGTTCCAAAGCCTTCTGGATTTCAGAGCACAATAAATTGTCTTTCTTGCAATGTCTTGGCATTCTGACATTATTTTATTTCACTTGGCATTCAACCACACTTATTTTTATGCGCTATATAGCCGTTTATGATCCGTCCTTAGCAATTGTCCAGCAGTGTACTATAAACGGAATGGTGAATTTACGCCCTGTGGTTGCAGACTTATGAGTTAAGAAAAATTTAATGTGAGAAACATTTGGGAGCGGAAGCGCTCTCCAACAAAGAATATTTCAAATCGGGCTTTTCGAAGCAGAGATATGGACAAATATAAGATACGCATCTACGACCCCTAGAGGGAAAACTATGCATTATTTTAGCAAGAAAGTATTCTAAAAAAAAATTCAATGTGAGCGGTATCGGTCCAAGAAAAAACAATTTTAAGTCGAGTTTTCAGGAGCTCAGATTTCGCAGCAAATTCACCAGAAGCAGAATTGAACACATATGCTCCCTGGTGGCCAAACCATGCTTTACTAACTATTATAAATTATATAAAAAAGCTGTATGCGATACAGGAAGAATTTTTCAAATCGGAGTTTTGAAGCAGAAATATCGGGGAAAACACAATTTACTAGCGAAAAGTCTATGATATACTTGAAAATTTTAAATTTGTATGAAAACGTTTCGCATCAGAAACACTATCCAACAAAGAAGTAATTTTTCAAATCGGACTCCTAGAAGTAGGGATATTAACAAAAATATGATATTCATCCACGCCCCCTGGCGTAGAAACCATGCATTATTTTAAGAAGAAGAAAATATTCCTAAAAGGTCTGTCGGCGTGAGTAGTATCGGCCCACAACCGATTTTTTTTTTTTCAGTCGAGATTTTAGAAGCTCAGGTTTTGATGTAAATACATCAGAATATATGATTTATGCCCTCTGGTGGCCAAACCATTTTTTTTTACCAAAAATTATAAATTATATGCATAGGATTTCCCATCCGGTGCAGAAAGAATTTTTCAAATCGCCGTTTTAGAAGCAGAGATATCGGGGGAAACGCAATTTACCTTTACGCCCCTTGGCGGAAAGTCTGTGAATTACTTCAAAATTTTGAAACTACATGGAACACATATAACAGCGGTAACTTTATCCAATAAAGAAAGAATTTTTCAAATCAGACCATTAGAAGCAGAGATATGGGAAAAAAAAATAAGATATACGTCTACGCCCCCTGGCGGCGAAACCATGCAATACTTTAAGAAGAAAATGTTCCACAAAGTTTTATCGACGTGAGTAGTATCGGTCTACAAAGGAATTGTTTTCAATTGAGCTTTTAGAAGCTCAGATTTTGGGCAAATACATCAGAAGCAAAAATTAACACTTACGTCCCCTGGTGGCCAAAGTATTCTTTACCAAAAATTAGAAATTATACGCAAAAGATTTTCCATCCGGAGCTGTATGCGCTGGATAAAGTTTTTTTCAAACCGGAGTTTTAGAAGAAGAGATATCGGGGAAAACGTAATTTACTTTTACGCCCCTAGCGGAAAATATGAGTTTTTTGAGAAAGTAAGTAAACCTGAAGTACTCTTCGACGTAAATGGAATCGAAAGATAAAATAATTTTTTCAATCAGATGCTTAGAAGCAAATATATGTAATAAAATGTGTTTTGAATTCGACATCATCTGCGTTTACGCCCTATAGCGGCAATATTGAACATCGTAATAAAAAAATGAAATAAAGCATCATCATTGGCACATTGAAGCTTCTGAATGCAACAAGAATTTTTTCAAATCGGATTAATAGTTGCAGAGAAATGGTGTCCACAGGCGGACGGATGGACAAACTGATAACATAAGCACGATCGTTTTTCAGAAAAGACGTGCAAAAAAATCAGGCACACTGGTTCACTCGCGCCGGAAACCAATAGGAAAAAAATGAAATATGTAACTGCACGAACTATATCGTAAGTTAAGTTATTTTTGTGCAAAATTAATAACTTATGATGTTCATCATTAAAAGTTGCAATTCTGAATTTGGGGTATAACATTATTACTGCTTCCTTCAACCAACTTCACGTAGAAACACTTTTTCCTAAGCGTCTGTCAGTTTGTGGGGTAAACCGTTTTACAGTAAGTAGAGAAATGTATGTCTTTTTTATGCACGGCCCCTTAGTGGGCGTATGATTGAGTTTTCGCTTATATCTCAGCAAGGTTTTATGCTATCACGCTGTAAATTTGGATTTAAAGGTTTCAAAATATTTGGAATCACATGACTTATTTATATGATATGGTCATAATTCATTTTTTTCCATGACCATGTTTCATAATTTATAATTCCCTTAATATACCCGTTCTGATCTTGTATAGCGGCTCATATTATCTGGGCCTCTTTGTGTTTTACTGTTGCAACACCGAATCACTGTATCTGTTCTTGATTAAATGATAAAAATCAAAAACGATTTTCGCAGTTTAACATTAGCGGCATCTTTTTTCCGTAGCTCACTGTACACGTATTTATTGTTCGATTCGTATGAAATTTGGAATTTAAGGGTTTTATTATGTTCCGAATAGAATGCGCGTAAAATAACATACCTCTTATATTGAAAAATTCGGAGATAGAGAGCTAATTAGCATGTTAATTAGCTTAATTTGCATGTTTCTTTACATCACATGATAGTTCCCTTCAAGTTCTTTCCAACGGTACTTTTCTTGTTTGGATGCGACAAACGGTTCGAAAGTTAAGGGGGTGGCTCGTTTTTTTTTGTTTTTTATGTCTGTACATATAGCGGTCGTGGGCCTTGGTTCGCAATTTACATACAGTTTTAATGGCGGTCTGATTTTAGTTCTCAATTTACACACCCTAGTTCGCAATTTACATACCACCTCAAAATCAGTGGTTCTCTGCTAATGGCTTAGTGAGCAACGTTCGTGACTGCCATGCAGAAGACCTTAGGTTCGATCCCAGACAGGTAAGAACGCTCGATCCATTAAATATATGACGTGTGTCGGATGGGCACGTTAAGCCGTCGGACTCCGGGTACTAGCTCCCCTGTAATACATAAGGGCGTCTTCCTCCCCCTTTCTACTTCGCTTCTGTGTCACTTTCCTATCGGGCACTCTAGCCCAAATCTCCTAGCTTCCTATTTCTAAGGGTTGTTTAAGACCTGGGGCCAGACACTCCCTTCCTAAAATCCTCTACATATGATCTGATCTCTCTGCTAATATACACATTTTCTCTTCAAAGAATTAACATACAGTAGGGTTTAAGATGATTTATGCGAGACAAGATTCCAGTCTCACTTTTGGCCCCATTCATTTATTTCTATTTGGCCTAGATAATTAAAACAAAAAGAAATGAGCGATTTCGTTTCTTTTAAACAGAAACAGTGCTAAGCTAACTTATCGCGCCATCTAGCGTCCAAATTGGAATACTTTCGAGTCAGATAAATGGAATTAAAAAAAAAATTCTAACACTTTTTTCGGAATAATAACAGTGGCACATATTAGCTATGGGTCATTTTTATTTGTGCTCAAAATTTCAAACACCACAAACTAATAGTGTTCGAGAAAATGTGCACAAAAGAATTTACATTGCAGATATAGTATGGAATTTCTCTTACACTCATTCAAAGACAGCTGTAAACTAAAAAAAGGATAACGATTGGAGGCACTGGAACTTTCACAGGCTATTTCGACCTCCGATAGTATGGGGCGACTAACGGCCGACCTTCTGTGACAAAAATAGGTCCCAATTGAAATCATTATAGCGTTAAAAATACGTGACGCACACTAATCGTGTTAGCATATTCGTAAACACCATGGAGTCCAGTTCGTGTACTGCGCAATACATCGTCCGCGGGACGCTCCCCTTACTGCGGGGTACATGATACATATTTCCGGGGGAGCTGCCGAGTTTGACTCAGTCTATCTCGGCAACTGTGACCCCAACACGACAGTGCGTGGTATCCTTTTAAAGCCCTCGACGAGATCTATTCAAATATGCGAAGAACATTTTGCAGTGGTTTGAACTGAACATTTGAAAAATTGATTTCTTGTGAACCGGTGAACTCTTTTGACAATATCGCCGTTTATCTGGACAACCGCGAGTGCAAAACTACTGTGCGTGATATCGTTTTAAAGCTCTCGACGAGATCTATTCAAATATACGAAGAACATTTTAATAGAAGTTCAGTCTATACATACATATATTTGAACAATAATTACCTGGGAGATAGGCAATGTATATTAGGACAAAGTCTTCTATAATACTGTTACACACGTAGTATATGTATTTCGAAAAGACAGAGTTGACTTCGATGATAATGGAATATTTATAGTTGAGCTTAAGAATATTTCTTTATGTACAGTATATATACATTTAAATGTTGAAACCTCACATAGGTTATATTCAGTGAGACATAAAAAACAGCAATGAAGCATATGGAGCAACACATATTTCGCTCACATTACTCCGGTTTCAGTCCCTCTGGCTTCCAATCAATCATGCTCCTTGTCCAGTGTTGTACCACATCATTAAAGGTATTCGACGTTCAAAGTTCAACACAAACACGAACATCAGCACAATTCTACAAGAAGGGGGTGATGAGTTAAAATAATTTTGAGACCATTGTCAAGACTGGATTACGTTGACGCAGCCAGAATGTTAGCAGTTGAAACATTTCGCTGTTCTATGCCAAGCTATTATGAAGTATCAAGATTAAAAGATTTTAAAAAGTCAACAAGTCCCTCCTCGCTCGTCCGGACATGTTTCAGGCTTACACTGTGCCCATCTTCAGCGGTCGGTTGTAAGAGACATCCATATGCTTTTTTTTTGTACTGATTACCTCTCTGTCACCAGTCGACTCATCGCTCATTTGGTCCTGTATCCGTGCGTAGGTTAATCATGTGATTTACGACTTTTGCTATTGTTGCACCATCTGGTGCTCTTTTTCTGTAATTTCATTATTAATCGTTGTTGGATGAGACATTTTCTACAAATTTAGTTTTTATGTACTTTTTTCAGTTCCGTTTTCTTTTATTATTATGCATCGCCAGGGAAACGGCAATTCAAGTGGTGCTTGTTCATTGCAATTAAATCCTCTGTTTTTTTCTATCACAACGGACTCAGAATACAATATATTTTTATGTGTGTTATGCGTAGTATATATTTTCGCATTTTCCCACATGGGGATAGAATTATTATTAATGCAATATGTAATAAGAGATGTTCGTTGCTCACCCATTTTCCAGTTTCTCTTGTGTTCTTCCATTCTTGTTTTTAGTCGTCTTTTAGTAAACTGGTTGTGAACTGGTTAACGCTTTTGACAATGCAGCGAAATTCGCAAAATGAACGCAAGCAAACTAAGACAACATTAAAACGAGAGGCAAGAGCAAGTGATGACGATTGTAAGAAGCCCAAGAAGACAGAGCACCTCGTTGGGTAATTCGTGAATCGATCTGCTTTGTGTTTGCAATGTATCCAGCATTATTTGTAAAAATTATGGAAGCTACTTTTCACATCATAAACCTGTGTTTGCTATAACAAATTAAATGAAAGCTTTGAAACTATACTCGACTAGCTCATTTCAACTCTCCGATCTGCAAATCGTAGTCCTATATTCCAAATTGATGCCTCAAACAGAACTGAGCCTCTATATCTCAACGACTAGTCTTGTGACGATTATATATAGATTAAGATAATACAACGTAGTGGTCAAAAATGTTTTTTTTTATTTTTTTTATTTCTCAAGCCGACCATGGTTTCGTTGGGTATTTACCTAGCTTCATCAGGAAGAATGGCACGTAAATATTCAAATTGTATATGACATCATAAATGGTGTTTACCGTCACGTGTTTTGGTTAGATGCTTCCACGCGTTTGATAGAAATGGCGTGGATGCCGTGTCATTAACAAGTTGCGAAGACTTCTGATATATATGGAAAGTTTCCAAACTATCAAGTTTGGAGGTTGAATCTGGCTTTTCAATAAGTTTTGCTTCTTCAAAGAGAAATTTGTGGTCCTTTTCGTAACAGTGTTTAGTCATCGATGACTTCTTTCGTTTTATGGAAGGGAAAACATTCTGAAATTTCGGAATTAGTCAAACTTATAAATTCCATTGATCCTCACATTCAGTTCAGCTACGAAACTGAAAATAACGGATGCCTACCATTCCTTGACGTCCTGGTAACTCGTTTAAATCATTCTCTCCCAACCACAATTTAGCGGAAGCCTTTCGCTAATTTTTCACCTCCACATGCCAAGTCTAATCACCCTTATCAACAAAAACTCAGTGCCTTTTACAGTTGCGTATATCGCGCGATATATATATATATATGTTCAGATAAAGACAGTTTGGAAAAAGAACTTTATTTCCTTAAACGTGTTGCAGTACAGCGAGGATACAACCCTTCCATTATAGACAAGGCTCTGACAAAATTCCGGAAACCGAAGCCCATCTCCACATTAACTCCTATGATGCGCCCATTGCGAGAGAATTTTACCATTATTCCATTTTCCCGTGACATTGCCTTCAGAATTACGAAAATTCTCAAAACCTTTAATTTTAAGGTAATTTTTAAACCCATAAACAAAATGAGATTTTTAGGATCAAAGGACTGTGTTGAAGACAAAAAACTCGTGGGGAATTTATCAAATTCCATGTGAATGTTGCGCTTCGTATATAGAACAGACCCGTAGAGCCTTGCGTTTTCGATTGAAGGAGCGCAAGACCTACATTCGGAATTGTGACCTAAAGAAGTCATCGATGACTAAACACTGTTACGAAAAGGACCACAAATTTCTCTTTGAAGAAGCAAAACGTATTGACAAAGCCAGATTCAACCTCCAAACTTGATAGTTTGGAAGCTTTCCATATATATCAGAAGTCTTCGTAACTTGTTAATGACATGGCATCCACGCCATTTCTATCAAACGCGTGGAAGCATCTAACCAAAACACGTGAGTGTAAACACCATTTATGATGTCATACCATCGGGATTAGAGGAAATTCTATCCCACACTCACCAACCCGCTTGGCCAGCGTGGTGAGTTATGGCCAAACCCCTCCAAAATGACTCCACAACTTAAATCTTGGCCCTCAGTCTCCGGCAGCTGGAATGTACCTGGCCAAGGCAGCGGCCAGTGCGACATGAAGGCAGAGGGTGCTAAGAATCCCTGGAGGACCGGACTAGGCTGCCATCTGATGCTGACCTTGGCAACGTACAATAGACGCTCCCTATCTTCTGATTCAAGGCTTCTTGAATTGGAAGAAGAACTACAAAGGATCAAGTGGGACATCGTGGGGCTAAGTGAGGTAAGGAGAAAAGGAGATCTCATCGAACTGAAAAGTGGACATCTCTTCTACTATCGTGGGACAGATACTGGCAGAACTAGTGGTGTTGGATTTATAATAAACAAGAAACTGAAGGATAAAGTTGTAGAAGTTGAAAGTTCCTCTGACAGAGCTGCACGGCTTGTTATCCAACTCTCGAAAAGATACCAGGCTCAGATTATTCAAACTTATGCACCCACCACAAGTCATCCTGAAGAAGAAATTGAAGAATTTTATGAGGAAATTTGTCATCTAAATAAAAAAGGTAAGCAGCACTTGAAAATAATTATGGGAGATTTCAATGCAAAAATAGGGCAACGGCAACAGAATGAAACTTCAGTAGGTAAATTCGGTCACGGCAACAGAAACCAGCGTGGAAATACTCTCGTTGAGTTTGCAGAGGCAGAAGGGTTTTTCATCTTGAACTACTCCTTCTTCAAGAAAAAGCCACACAGGAAATCGACATGGAGACATCCAAATGGGACGACAAGTGAAATTGATTTTATTATGTGTAACAAAAAATTCGTCATAGAAGACTGCAGTGTGCTAAACAAGTTCAACACAGGTAGTGACCATAGATTGGTGAGATGTAAGATGCACCTCAACACTAAACTTGAACGTGGCAAGCTCATAAGACAAACAAAATCTATTGACATAACCAACCTTAAAAAACACCATAATACCTTCAAGTTAGAACTGAAGAACAGGTTCTCTGCTTTAGAAGGCCTAACATCGGAAGAAGTGGACATCTCTGAAGTTAACAGAAAAGTAACCAAAGCTCTTATGGAAACAGCAACAAAATTAGCTGGGTCTAAGAACAAGTTGCATGTAAATAAATTATCAGGAAAAACGAAAATGTTGATGCAAAAAAGAAGAGAGATGAGGACAACTAAAGAAGATGTGTCTTCCAAAGTGGAATATATAGAGCTATGCAAGACAGTACGAAAAAGTATCACTGAAGACGTAAGAAAATTCAACTGTGAACTAGTGAGGAAAGCAATTGAAAACAACCAAAGCCTAAAGATAGCAAAGGGACATCTCAGTAAGGGAAGAAAACAGATTATGGCCCTGAGAAAAGAAGATGGTTCTGTAACAAGAAATAGAGGCGAAATTTTGACAAGAGTGAAAGATTTCTACTCCAAATTATATGAAAGGGATGATACATGCACTCCAGACATCATGAAAGATACCAATACCAGAGTTCCTCCAGTCCTTCCAGCAGAAGTTGCACATGCAATCAAGAACATGAAGCGGGGAAAAGCTCCAGGAGAAGATGGATTTACTGTAGACATCATACAAGAAGCAAGTGGAGAAATCGAAACAGTACTCGCCCAAATTTTCACTCGATGCCTTAATGAAGGAAAGATTCCTGAGGATTGGAACACCGCTACAATGATCCTGCTACATAAGAAAGGTGACATTGAGGATCTCGGAAACTACAGACCTATCAGCCTCCTATTAGTAGTTTATAAAATCTTCACTAAAGTTCTTTCACACCGCTTGAAGGTAACACTGGACATGGCTCAACCGAGAGAACAAGCTGGATTCAGGAGTGGCTACAGCACAATAGATCATATCCATGTGCTGAGAGAACTAATTGAAAGAGCGAGGGAATATGAACTTCCATTGTGCATGGCTTTTATCGATTATGAAAAAGCCTTTGATTCGGTGAAACCATCAGCAGTTACAATGGCTCTGAAAACCTGCGGTATTGAAGATGCATACATTAATATTATTAATAACATCTATGAAAATGCAAGTGCAAAGATTAGGCTGTTTGAAAATACAACACACATAAAAATTGGAAAGGGAGTGAGACAAGGTGACACCATATCTCCGAAGCTCTTTAATGCCACATTGGAGGGTGTTTTTCAGTCAATGAGCTGGGAAAACAAGGGGATAAAGATTAATGGAGATTATCTAACCCACCTTCGTTTTGCTGATGACGTAGTCATTTTTGCAACTAGCCCATCAGAGCTGCAGAGTATGATCCAGGAACTTGCTGACAAGAGTAAAAAAGTGGGATAAAAAATGAACTTTCAGAAGACAAAAGTGATGTACAATGCTTTTACAAGAAATGAAGATTTATCGATTGATGGAGAAAAGCTGGAGATAACAGACACGTACGTTTATCTTGGACAGCAGATATCAAGTGAGGGTCACATTGATGAAGAAATTAATCGGCGTACAAAACTTGCCTGGAGAGCTTTTGGAAGAAACAGCATAATTTTCAAGAGCAATATGCCATTATGTCTTAAAAGAAAAGTGTTTGATCAATGCATCCTTCCAGTGCTTACGTATGGTGCAGAAACGTGGACCTTAACTAAAAGAGACATACAAAGGCTGCAGACAACTCAAAGAAGAATGGAGAGGTGCATGCTTCGTGTAACCAGGAGAGATAAGAAGAGGAACTCGTGGATCCGAAAAATGACAAGAGTGGAAGACATTCCTGAAATGGCAATGGGCTGGACATACTGCCAGAAGGACAGATCATCGATGGACAGCCGAAATTTTAGATTGGATTCCAAGGGACAGGAAAAGACCCAGAAGAAGACCACATGGGAGATGGGTGGATGAAATTCGAAAGTATGCAGGGGTGACATGGAGGAGACTGGCACAAGACAGACCGTTGTGTAGGAAACTTGGGGAGACTTTCATCCAGCAGTGGATTGATAATGGTTGACAATGATGAGGATGATGATGATACAATTTGAATATTTACGTGCCATTCGTCCTGATGAAGCTAGGTTTACGTGCCATATTTACGTGCCATTCGTCCTGATGAACCCAGCGAAACCATGGTCGGCTTGAGAAATAAAAAAAAATAATAATAAACATTTGGGACAACTACGTTGTATTATCTTAATCTACATAGAACTGAGCCTACATGTATTTTTTTTCTTTTAGAATTGTCTGATTTTTTATTCTGTATACTTTACACAGATGACAGATATTTTAAGTACGACAATATTTTACACGAAACAGTATTTTATTTCCCGTTACATATAAAACCATCAACTTAATAGAAACAAGACTCATTAACACGCTGGCGAACATTTACAGGAGCACAAGTAGTTAATCCTTTTGCTGAATCCTACAAAAGAGATTGAAATTAACACAAGAATTGCTCCAGTTATTTTTATTCCATCAGAAATGTCGCCAAATATTAGGTTCTGAAACAGAAAGGATGAAAATATGAGGGACGAGGATTTAATCGTAGTCACGGGACCAGCTTCCATGTACTTCAGGGCAAGAATCTGCGTTATCTGACCTGGGAAGCTACATGTCCCAGCCAGTATGATTAGCACTTGTTGCAGACCTTTGTAGTGAAGAGCGAAATTTCCTGCGAAAGCAACGGCGGCAGCAAGAAGAACAACAGATCCCATTCCAGTGTGGAAAATCAACACGAAAGTATTTACATTTCTCATCTTCCGCGTTGCTATGAATCGTCCAGTGTCAGCGCAAACAGAACCTAAAGCTGCAGTGATGCCGTAAATGTCTTCATGAGTGTATATTCTGCCACCTAGAAGGAAGATTTTATACACATCTGTAATCAAGACTATTCCTGTGATGACAGTAATTAGCGATAATACATGGTGCACGCTGATTCGTTCTTTTAGAATGATAGCTGCTGTAAGAGTCACAAAGATCGAAGAACAACTAGAGAGGACCAATGCTTCCCCAAGAGGTAGGTACTGGATGGCGATATATCGAAGCAAGGTGCTTATTAATACGAAAATTGATCGCATAATGATGAGCACACGATGTTCAGCAGGTCCTAATATATTCTCTCCAGATAAAATCACCCACGGCAGCGAAAAGGATGCATTGGCCCAATTAATGTACAAAATAAATAGCCATGGATGGATGTTTTTCATATATTTACTGATCCCTGCAGTACTTGCAACAAGAAATCCTGTAACGATAGACAAGATGATTCCTTTGGAGAGAGAAAACGGCTGTGTTTCATCTTTCTTGTCTTTCATCATCAGCAAATTGTTCTTTCAAAAGGTTCCTCAATAATGCCTTCCGAATATCTGCACCTGTTAAAGAATCAGATGTTGTAGTATGAGTCGACAAAACAAATTTGTTCGCTGTATGAAGTAAAAAATATTGCGGCATACGATATCTACAAAATCCGTTCCATAAAAACAGGCCACCCCGGTGGCGCAGTGGTCTAAGCGATGGCCTCTGATCATTCGTCCGAACGGGGTCCGGGTTCGAATCCCGGTGAGGCATGGATGTTGTGTTTGTCTTACGGCACTGGCTCTCTCCCTTCCCTGGAACCAGTGACCCTAAATTAGGGACGGGCGACTGCTTATAGCCCATTAAGTTGCTCACGGTGGTCGTTAAACCTCCAAAAAAAAAAAAAAAACAAACAGAGAATAATTTGTTTTTAAGTTGGCAACAGTGCGAAGTGGGGAAAATAACCACCCAGACGACTAACTGAATTAAGAAAATATCTATGGCAACAGTTATTAACCGTGACAGACGAATTTTTTTTTATTGGAGGTTTAGCGACCACCGTGAGCAACTCAGTGGAATATAAGCAGTTGGTCGTCCGTAATTTAGGGCCACTCGTTCCAGGGAAGGGAGAGAGCCAGCGCCGTAAGACAAAAGCAACATCCATGCCTCACCGGGATTCGGACCCGGACCCTTGACGGACGAATGATCAGAAGCCATCGTTTAGACCACTGCGCCAGCAGGACGGCGAATTTCGTTCTGTATTTGAGCAGTTGTTTAAGGTACGTCTGTATTTCGCCACACACTTATGGGGGTGAGTGATTTAGAGTTAAGAAGTGAAATGCGTCATGCGATAAAATTTTGCTATTGTATAACGAAGTAAATTTCTCCGTCATTTTGGTCCACGCCGGGGATCGAACCCGAGTCATCTTACTGCGCAATAAGTTGCTCTACTAACTGAGCTACGCAGACGTATCTTCTCGCTGCTATATTCCTTTATGTCGCTTGCATCCTGCGGGGCAGGCACGTCACGCCTCCCCCGAAAGAGGGCCGGGGGCATGTCCCACGGGTCAGCCGGGACCATGTCCCATGGGTCAGCTGGGACCATGTGTCGCTGAATGCAGTCAACCGCTGAAGAACGTACATTGGAGAAATCCCAGTCAGTTTGGTGTGTGGAACGTAACATCCCACACATTTATTTTTCGAAGCGCTGAAGAACGGAGTCTCTGATTTTTCCTCTCTCGCGGTGTGGAAAGAACATCACACCATTGCGAGATCTTGAACGGCCGGGTCATCCGGGAAGTTCGGGCGCCATTTTAACGAAGTAAATTTCTCCGTCATTTTTGTCCACGCCGGGGATCGAATCCGAGTCATCTTATTCCGGAATAAGTTGCTCTACCAACTGAGCTACGCAGACGTATCTTCTCGCTGCTATCTGCCTTTATGTCGCTTGCGTCCTGCTGGGCAGGCACGTCGCAATTGTTTGGGTAAAACGTCTCCAGAAACAGTTGATTTAATGACAAAAGTTTACAGGTGAGTCAACGATTTTTAGATGATTGCAAAAAAAGGCGTTTGTCGGTAGAACTTGCTCTTAGGCCTGGTCGACCTGAAAGTGTTGTTACAGGGAGTATTGTTAACACTGTTTGGGAAATTTTGCAAGAAAATCGACGAATGACGTGTGGAGACTAGCGGCGTCAACTAATATTTCAAAAACGTAGGCATCCCGCGTTCTACGCGACAAATTACAGCTGCATCATGTGTGTTACAGATGACGAGAGAGCAATTATTAGCCAGAGTTCATGGGGTCTCATGTGTGGAAACAAATGATTTCAAAGGATACAAACTTTCTAAACACAGTAATAACTGCCGATGAAACATGGGTTCACAACTTCGAACCCCTGACGAAGCTCGCAACGAGTGTCTGGAAACACACAGGCTCGCCTCCTCCGAAAAAAGTCCGCCAAACGAAATCATCTGGGAAGGTGATGATTATAATTTCCCTTGATCATAAAGGCGTAGTCTACCAGCATGCCGTTCCTCCAGAAATTACTGTCACTGCTGAGATTTACATTTCACTCTTAAAGCCTCTGCGGCGACAAATGGTTTTCCATTGGTGCAGGAGTTAGACAAGGTTGTGTAATGTCACCATGGCTGTTTAATATATTTATGGACGCATGCATGCGTGAGGCCAAAATAGATAATAGTGGTTTATGTCTTGGTGATATCCGTGTGTGCAGATTGCTGTATGCTGATGACACTGTCCTGTTGACAGAGAGCAAAAGTGAGTTGCAGAGTATGTTGACTCGGATGCACGAAGTTTGCATGAAAGTCAAACTGAGTATAAATAAGGGAAAACCCAAAGTTATGGTGTTTGAGAGAGGAATGGGTAGCACTGAATGTAATGTAAGTATAAATGACACTGTGGTTGACCAGGTAAGTGAGTTTGTGTATTTAGGAAACATGTTTGACAGAGAGAACAAGTTAGATGGTGAAATCAGTAGGCGAGTTGTGACGTACCTGCCAGCAGGACGCACACGACATAAAGGCACATAGCAATCAGAATGAATGTCTGCGCAGCTCAGTTGGTAGAGCGACTTGTTCCGGAATAAGCGGACTTGGGTTCGAATCCCGGCGTAGACCAAAAATGACGGAGAAATTTACTTCGTTATAGAGTGAATTCTTCTTTGAAAGTCATAGCTGCTCTGGGAGGTTTTCACAGAAATGATGGGTTTTCTTGAGAGTCCCGCATGGCTGTGTATGAAACAGTAATTGTTCCTACTCTGATGTATGGCAGTGAAACCTGGGTACTGCAGAAGAAACATAGGAGTCGTTTGTGTGCTGGAGAAATGTGTTACTTACGTGGGGTTTGTGGCAAGATACGATCTGATTGTGTGAGAAATGAAGATGTATTGCAGTTGTGTGATGCAAAGCAAAATGTTGTTTGCAAGGTGTAGACCAATATGCTTCGGTGGTTTGGCCATGTTGAAAGAATGAGTGATGAAATGCTTACTAAGAAAATCTTTTCAGCCCAAGTGGCAGGAAGGAAAGGCAGAGGAAGGCCAAGGAAGACATGGGTGAATCAGATTCAGGAGTGTCTGCATGAGAAAAAGATTATGAGTATGAAGTATAAAAGATCTTGTGTTCAGCGTGTAATGGATATCAATGAAGCACAAGTTGGCAGCCCCGGTGGCGCAGTGGTCTAAGCGATGGCCTCTGATCATTCGTCCGAACGGGGTCCGGGTTCGAATACCAGTGAGGCATGGATGTTGTGTTTGTCTTACGGCACTGGCTCTCTTCCTTCCTTAGAACCAGTGGCCCTAAATTAGGGACCGGCGACTGCTTATAGCCCATTGAGTTGCTCACGGTGGTTGTTAAACCTCCAATCAAAAAAAAAAGAAAAAAAGAAGCACGAGTTGTTTGTCAAGATTGCTGTAAATGGCGAAGTTTGGTACGGCAACAAATAAGTAAAAATTTATGGAAGTTTGTATTTCTTTTTGGAGCTAACCTCTGAATCTCAGAGAACAGCTTAGTGATATGTATGTATGTATGTATGTATGTATGTATGTAACTGGTGGGCAAGTAGACACTACACCATGATAACGCCCGCCCACACGTGGCTACTTGTGTTCAACAGTTTCTTAGGAAATGCAGTACTGAAATCATGCCACAGCCTGCCTACAGTCCTAATCTCACCCCGTACGATTTCTGGTTGTTTGCAAAAATGAAAGAGAAGTTCCGTGGTGCAAGTTTCAACACAGATTCTGACGTTATTCAGGCTTGTAAAGCAGCTTTCACAAAATGCCTTCGCCACATGCTTTGAAAAGTGGACTGAACGATGGACCGTTGCATATCATCCGGGGGAAGAAACTTTGAGAAAGGATACCATATATTTTGCTGTACCTATATTTCTTCACTTTGTGTGATTTTACTCTGAGTTCTTACAAAACGGCCGTTGTATGAAAATGGCTAAACTTTCTTATATATATTTATGCAGATGAAGATGCATAGCGAACAAGAATGGAACTTCTTGATTCCAACAAGTCACCGGGAGTATTCCCGGTGGATTATACAGTTGTATCAGAATAATATGACACCTGTCTAATAATGGGAATTACCATCTTTGGCCCGGATGACAGTGGCGGCGTACATCCAAATAATCCCCGAAATTTGCCCGAAGCACACGTGCCCATTAGGACTTCAGCAGAGCACGGAGGTTCCGGAGATGACGCGATTATGTGTCAGCACGTCGAACCGATCGATCAAAGTGGTCCCACAAGAGCTCTATGGGATTGAGGTCGGGGAATTTCGCCGGCCAAAAGAGAACTGAGACATCGCTTCATGTTCCTGGAACAAGACACGCACCTCTTTAGCTACGTGGCGGGGTGCATTCTCCTGTTGGTAGACACCATCACTAAACGTTTAATATGAAAGAATGCATGTGGTCACCGAAGATGAGCAGGTAGACATTAGCGTTCAGGGACTCGGTGGAACCAGCGGTCTCGGGTCATAGCAGGAAAATATTTCCCCAGACATACACACTGCCACTGTCGTCCTGTACGTGACCGACAACCGCGTCCGGGTATTGGTTCTCGTGTGCCTGACGCCGTATCCGCCACCCGTCACTCATGTGGGGTAGAAACAGCTCGTCACTCATGTGGAGTAGAAACAGCCCGTCACTTATGTGGAGTAGAAACTTCGATTTGTCGGAGAAGGCAACCTTTCTCCACTCTTCCACTCTCCAATGACGGTTGTCCCATGCGAACTCAGGCGTCGTTGTCGATAGACCTGGGTTAACATGAGCGCCTTGACGCAGCGTCTACTTAACAGTGTTCGCTCTACTGTTATTCTACTGTTCGGTGTTCGCTCTACTTAACAGTGTTCGCTCTACTTAACAGTGTTCGCTCTACTTAACAGTGTTCGCTCTACTTAGTGTTATCTCTACTTAGTGTTCGCTCTACTTAACAGTGTGACGTCACTAAAAGAGGGAACTCGAAGTCTTCTCTCTACTTAACTCTCTACTTAACAGTGTAACGTCACTAAAAGAGGGAACTCGAAGCCTTCTCTACTTAACTCTCTATTTAACAGTGTGACGCCACTAAAAGAGGGAACTCGAAGTCTTCTCTCTACTTAACTCTCTACTTAACAGTGAAACGCACTAAAAGAAGGAACTCGAAGCCTTGTCTACTTAACTCTCTATTTAACAGTGTGACGCACCTAAAAGAGGGAACTCGAAGTCTTCTCTCTACTTAACTCTCTACTTAGCAGTGTGACGTCACTAAAAAAGAGAACTCGAAGTCTTTTCTCTACTTAACTCTCTACTTAACAGTGTGACGTTACTGAAAGAGGGAACTCGAAGCCTTCTCTCTACTTAACTATCTACTTAACAGTGTGACGTTACTGAAAGAGGGAACTCGAAGCCTTCTCTACTTAACTCCACTAAAAGGAGTTAAGTAGAGAAGGCTTCGAGTTCCCTGTGTGACGCCACTAAAAGAGGGAACTCGAAGTCTTCTCTCTACTTAACTCTCTAGTTAAGAGTGTGACGTCACTAAAAGAGGGAATTCGAAGTCTTCTCTCTACCTAACAGTGTTCTCCCTACTTAACAGTGTTCGCTCTACTTAACAGTGTTCTCTCTACTGTTATCTGGAGCACATACCTGGGTGCTACAGCGTTCATTTGCGTCGTCAATTGCCTTTTACTGTGCGACGGTGGCGACGTTCTCCTCCGGATGGATGGCCTTTGGTGCTTCACAGTTGTAACGTCGGGAGGTCCTCGGTATGTCAGCTGTCCGTTTTTGGTACACCCTTACTAAAGCACCTCACGAACCGCTCTCGAATTCTGCTTTTTCGGAGATGATCCCACTCTAGGCGCGGTAGCCGACGACCATTCCTTTCTGAACGTCCGTCAGATCACCACCTCTTTCCATTGTTCTCACGTGACGCACTATGGCTCATCTGTCCTGGCCGGCCGCTTATATCTCCGTTGCTTGTCACTGTCCCTCTGTGAGGCGTCTGGGCGGGTACACTGTGATTCCGGGGATGGTCATACATATTACTCTGATACGACCGTGTGTGTTTGTCCTACTACACGCGTATCGGGGAAAACCAAGTTTTGCTAAAACGGCGAAGTTAGCTTACTATTTTTACGGCTTCTGAAAGAAAAACGAAAATAAAGAAGAAAGAAAAACAACAGATTTATGTATGAAATGTTCGGTTTCTGATACACCCTCCCATCCATCCTCTTCCGGACCTTCAAACTTATGTTCCGTTCCTTTCGGCTGATTTCCTGTTGGTCAACGCAGTTGTGCGAATTTGAGAAGTTAATCATGCATACAATAAAATCAAATATACGGTACTATCAATCAATCGGGGATAGAAATGCGAAATTAGGCAGATAATTTAATGCATTGAGATTCCCTTTCAGTCACATTTTTTGATCATTCGCCCAAAAGGGGTCCGGGTTCGAATCCCGGTGAGGCATGGATGTTGTGTTTGTATCACGGCACTGGCTCTCTCTCTCTCTTCCCTGGAACCAGTGACCCTAAATTAGGGATGGGCGACTGCTTATAGCCCATTGAGATGCTCACGGTGGTCGTTAAACCTCTAATAAAAAAATTGCGGGTTGATTTACTTACAGCGATTGGCTAGATCGCTGTAAGTAAATCCACAAATAGAGGATATGCAGACATATATATGGATATATTATATATAAATCGATATGTCGATTGATGGAGAAAGCTTGAGACAACCGATTCCTGCCTTTATCTTGGGCAGCAGATATCAAGTGAAGGTCACATTGATGAAGAAATTAATCGGCGTGTAATACTTGGATGGAGAGCTTTTGAAAGAAACAGTAAAATTTTAAGAGCAGTATGCTATTATGTCTCAAAAGAAAAGTGTCTAATCAATGCATCGTGCCAGTGCTTACGCATGGAGCAGAGATATGGACCTTAACTAAAAAAGACAGTGAAAGACTGCAGACAAGTCAAAGTAGCCTGGAGAGAGGCATGCTTGGTGTAACTAGGAGAGATAAGGAGAGGAACTTGTGGATAAGGAAAATGACAGAAGTGGACAACATCATGACCAGAGTGAAATCACTGAAATGGCAATGGGCTGGACATGTAGCCAGAAGAACGGACCACCGATGGACAAACAAAAATTTTAGTCTGGATTCCGAGGGGCAGGAAAAGACCCAGAAGAAGACCCCCATGGGAAATGGATGGATAAAATTCGAAAGTATGCTGGAGTGACATGGAGGAGACAGGCCTTAGACAGACAATTGTGGAAGAAATTTGGGGAGACCTTCATCCAGCAGTGGATTGATAGTGGTTGTTTTATGATGATTATGATGATATGGATATACAGACATATAGCGGATATATCAACATATAGAGGATATGCAGAGGGGGAATACACACCATATATCTGAAGATATACACTCTCTGTATATGCTTTGCTTTCCATCGAGTTATTTTTTTTATTGGGAATTTTATGACTACCGTGACAACTTAACGGTACATAAGCAGTCGCCAGTCCCTAATTTAGGACCACTGACTCCAGGGAAGGGAGAGAACCAGTGCAGTAAGACAAACACGACATCTGTGCTTCAGTGGCACTTGAATCTGGACCTATCTCGAACGAATAGTTAGAAGCCATCGTTCAGACGAGGTTTTAGGTAAAGCCGGCTTTTAATGCAATCGGTGGACGCCTTACTAATCATTTTTTTTTTAAATAACCTATCTATGCTATAAAAACAGCTAAAAATCGGAAATGGGCTCCACTCGACTTCGAAGTTTTTCACCTTTCAACCCTTGTCATGTGAGAATACGTGAATTAACAGCAAACACGTGCTGCGTACAAACAGTAATAGGGTGCGTGGGAGCGCAAGACAAATGGACATTTGGCTTGTGAAGGGAGGCAATCTTTAATATAAGAGAGTTGTCACCTTCGTTCGCACTGGGTGCTATTGCAGCTGGTTTTTGGCACGTGGTAACATTTTTCTGCTGAGGAGGACTCGAGCTGGGAAGAGTGAGACGTGATAAACAAGTGTTCGGTGGTGGCGGACGTTAAATGTGAAGAGTTGAGTTGCAATGGGTTGTCGGAAAAGTCGTGACGAATTTTAGCCATATTTTGCAAAGGTCATTTATTGATAGAAAGAACAAAGATCAATCAATGATATAATGCCCGTTTTGTTCGATAACTTTTTGTCATCTTTCAGTGAGCTGCAGAATGCCTCGTTCATAGAAGGACCCGTCTTTCGTGGCGAAAAACTCTACAAGGTGCTGATTTACAGCCTCATCTGAATTGAACGTTATACCACACAAGGACTGTTGAAGAGAGCGAAACAAGTGGAAATCTGACGGCGCAAGGTCAGGCGAGTATGCTGCGTGTGGCAACACATCCCACCCAAGCTCCAATAATTTTTGGCGGGTGATCAAACTTGTGTGTGGTCTTGCGTTGTCGTGATGGAACACAACATTTTTACGATGAACGAGCTCTGGATGATGGATTCGTTGAAACTGTCCAATTGCCGACAGTACACATTCGAATTGATTGTTTGGTTCCGTGGTAGGAGCTCGAAAAACACGACACCTTTAAAATCCCACCACACTGAGACCAGAACCTTCTGCTGATGAATATCTGCTTTGCATGTCGTTTGAGGCGAAGCAGCACGTCGGGACCAAGACCGTTTGCGCAGCACATTGTTGTACATAATCCACTTTTCGTCACCAATCATCAGTCTCTTCAAAAAAGGATCGTTTTCCTCACGTTCAATGAGCATATTGCAGATGTTTATACGCGCCGTCAATTGAGCTTCTTTGTTTGAGTTCATGAGGAACCCACACATCGAGCTTGCTTTCGTATCCCAGCCTCTTCAGGTGGCCGTGAACGCTTGATTGATGAATGTGCAATGTGTCTGCAAGCTCTCGTGTCGTGTAACGTGGGTTTGACTCGATCAATGCCTTTATTTAGTCGTCATCAGCATAGGTGGGCCTCCCTGACCGAGGAGCATCGTTGAGGTCAAAATCACCAGCATGGAATTTTGTGAACCACCACTGGTACTGACGTTCTTGTAGAGCATTATCACCTTACACTTTACGTAACTTTTCACAAGCTTGACGCGCGTTCTTCCTTTTACGGAAGTAAAACAGTAAAATATGGCGAAAATGCACAGTTTGGTCTTCCATCTTCAACTTGATGTCAAATCTCCGCAAATCAACCAAATCGCTCACTATTCCTTTTAGACTGCAGCTAGAACCGGCACCCGCCGAATGTCATAGCGAAAACAGAGCTGCGCATGCCTCTAGTACTTCCAAAACCGCCCAACCGCCATCGGGTGCCAAAATACGTCATGACTTTTCCGACAACTCAAAACGTTTATGTTGAGTAAAAAATAATTTGGAACATGACAAAAAACGTAAAATTGATGATGAATGCAGAATTTTTAATAACGAATGGAACAGCAAATACTTTTTTATTCAAAGTGTTGGAAAGCCGGTTTTTCTTATCTACCGGAGAAGCATGTCGGCAATGAAGGCATACAACATAGGATGTCATTAGGAGAATCAGCATGGAGTGAAATTTTAGGGATTGATAGGTGAGACGTAATTATAAGTACACCACACTGTGAACACTCAAGAAAAGCATGTAGCGTATTAAATCCGTTTATTTTTGTGGCGTAGTAAGAACAAAGATTCGTCAAGCTTTCGCACTCCACTGGGAGGCTTTCTCAAGGCAATGGTAAACATAACAAGATAGTACAATCATGCAAGGCATTGTTTATGACACGCTTTCCAACATACCAGAAATCATTACTCAAGTTATTACTCAAGTTATGAGGAAAATGGCTGTCGAATAAATCTCGCTCCTATGACCTGACCTTTGACCCCATTTTGATGATATTAAACAAAACCGGTAAAGTGTACTTCCAGAACAACATGATAAAGTTTTGTCTCAATCGAAGCATTTTTACGTAAGTTATAACGCATAAGGGCAATGGAATGGATCCCGCTCCAACGTGCTGAGCTTTGACCCTATTTCGCCCATTTTTAATGAGGTTTGTCCCCAGGCAGTTCCCTACCACATAGTAAAATGTCATCGAATCAAAGCATTTTTAAGCAAGTTATGACGCATAAGGGCAATGGAATGGATCCCACTCCTATGTCGTGACTTTTGACCCCATTTCGTCCGTTTTCAATAGGGTTCATCCCCAGATGGTCCCCTACCGCATACTAAAATTTCATCGAAATCAAACCATTTTTACGCGAGTTATCGTGCTGACGGACAGACGGACAAAGCTGGAGCATTTACGTTCCTTTAACCTCCGGTTGGAAAGCGTAAAAAATGAGAAAGCCTCCTAGTGGAGTGTGAAAGCTTGGCGAATCTTTGTACTTACTACGCCACAAAAATAAACGGATTTAATACACTATATTAGTGTTGATAGGTGAAGTTAGCCAAAATAAAATTGCCCAGCTGAAGGCTTCTTTGATTGTTCAGCAAAGCAAATTTAAGAAACAAAGCAGTGGAAGTGAATATCTTGTTCGTGCTAGTTACGTAATGGCGGAAATAACTGCAAAAGTAGGGACGGCCTTTGCCGATTATACGAATTGCGTTGTTTACCAGCTGTAGCTGAAACAGTGTGTACAGATAAGAAGACATCTTTTCAAAACGTGAACCTCTCTGCCAGAATTTGCACAAGGCGCGTTGAAGAACTGGGGGCACATTTGGATGAGCAACTCAAATATTTGGCAAAGTCATTTGATTATTATGCACTGGAAATGGATGAATGCAATGGCATCGTAGATAATGCACAGTTGATGCTATTTATTGGAGGGATTGATAGTGGCTTTTCATATACATGAAGAGCTTGTTAGTTTATGCAGCTTGAAAGCCAGTAAGGCTGGAAAAGATTTATACAAAAAGGTGAAATAAACTATTAATTATTTGGAACTTGGCTGGGAAAAATCGACAAGTATTACAACCGATGGTGGAAGAAATATGTGTGGCTCCAAAACCGGGGATTTCGGAAGAGTTCGCGCGACGGAATTGTTTCATATGCGATTGTTTCCAAAGCTACAGTAACCGCCGCAGGAAAGCAGCTAGACTGGCTGGGAGTGACTCAATAAGGTGCTGGAAGGTGTTCACAGGTGTGTGGATCCATGCTGACTGCAGTGCATCTGACAGCTGCTGGAGAGGACGTGGTGAAGGATCCATGGAGTGAACAACACAATCGATGTAGTCCCACAGATGCTCAATTGGGTTTAAGTGTGGTTAATTAGGGGGCCAGGGAAGAACTTTGAAGTCTTCATCGTGCTCTTCCGACCACTCTCAGACATTTCCAGCTGTATGACACGTCGCATTGCCGTTCTGGAAGATCCCATCCACCCCAGGGAAGACATTCAGCATATGTGGATGTACGTGATCTGCAAGGATGGATTCATAACGAATTCGGTCCATAGTGCGTTCTAAAGGTATGGGGGACACAGAGAATACCACGAAAACATTCTCCTATAACGCTGCCCTCATCAGCTTTTCTTCCAGCAATGATTGAAGACTGTTTGTTCTCCGATGTTTCTCGCCTTATACGCCAACGTCCATCCGTTAAGCAGAAAACGTGACTCATCGAAGAAGGCAATCCTTTGCCAATCAGCGGAGGTCCGATTCCGATACTGCGGTTCAAATGTAAGCCTTTTCTGCCGGTGCACCTTCGTTAGCATAGGTGCAGTGACCATCCGTCTGCATCGTAGCCCCTGGTTCATTCGCCCAGTGAGTTTCTCAACTGCAGCGTGTCGATCGGCCTTCACGCACCTTCGCAGCCGACGTTCGCCTCTCACATCAATGGCAAGTGAGGCTCCGCAGTTTCCATGTCGCGTATTCGCAATCGTGCTATTTCTTCAATCACGATACACTTTACCCATAGCATCACGCGAACAGTTCACAAACTGCGCTGTTTCAGAAATGCTGCCACACTTCGCCGATAATTATCCCTTTTTGCAAATCTGATAAATCGCTCCTTTTATCAATGACAGCAACGAGTGATATGTTTTCAGAATGTCTACAACACACCTTATATACCTCCAAGCCAGCTCACGACACGTGCATTCTTTCATTAACTACTCGCTGTTGACGTCAAAAGTTGGAGGTGGTCACAATAATGTGACCCGACTGTGAATTTCCCTCTGAGATGAAAGACAATGTGGTTTCAACGAGGAACTACATTCGGCGTAACGGTCTGAACCACCGGCATTCAGACAATTTCTAGAACAAGAAGCTGGTTCAGAGTTCGACGACATTGTGTACTTTCCTGCCGTGAGATCGTTAAGTAGAGGTGCAGTGATAAGTAGATGTTTTCATTTGCAAATAGAAATTGTCGTTTTCATGAAGGAAAAGGGCAAACTTGTGACTCAGTTATCTGATGAAAAATGAATCATACACTCGCGCATTTATTTGGACATAACGTACGCTAATAAACTCAACATGAAACTACAAGGAAAAGGGAAATTGCTACCTGACATGTTCTCTTATCGTGAAGGCTTTTGAAGCCAAATTGTGTCTGCTGTGCAAACACAGGAGCGAAGACATCCTGAGCCATTTTCCGTCTTGCAAATCACTTTATGAATCATTAATTCCATCAGGCGAGTCGAAAACGCTTAAGGACAAGCTCCGTTGCATAATTCAACTGCTCCGAAATGAATGTTCGTCAAGGTTCCGTGATTTTCGTAACAGAAGTAATGAAATTCGACTGTATATAAACCCTGACACTATTGATATCATTCAAGTACCAGAAATGGAAGTTATTGAATTATTGAGCGGAGCTCTCTTTACGAGACTCGAGACAATTTTAGTTGCTCGAGCATAGGTACGAGATGACAGATTCGATCACCGTGATTTTTTGCATGCGATTGGACATTGTCCATGGTCAGGTTTTGACACCTTCCGATTCCCGAAGTTCCGTGTCATTGAGGAATAATCGACCAAAAACTTGCATTTTTACGGGTTTTCTGGGTTTTGAGAAGGGGTCGTTTGTTACCTATCTCGTCCAAAGATCTTCAGCTGATCGCGGTGACACTTGCCACAGAGAAAGGGAAGTACATGGTGAGTGACATGGGGTTGGTATCATGGTGATTGGTTGTGTCGTATCAAAATAATGACCAATAAAAAACTGACCAAATTTAATAATGATTGAAAAAATTCGCTCTCTATACGAGACTGGGGACAATTAGTTGTTCGGGCATAGCTACGACATGACACATCCGATCACCGTGATGTTTGGCATGCAATTGGACATCGTCCATGCTCAGGTTTTGACGCCTTTCTAGGATTCATGTCAGACGCTCCATGAGTTGTCTGAAACACTACGGGTCGATGAGTCAACGGTTAGCAAACGTTTAAAGGCAATGGGAATGATCCAGAAGCTCGGAAACTGGATCCCACATGACAAGGTTATTCTTCTCCACGACAACGCTAGACCTCATGTCTCCAAATCCGTGAAGAAACTCTTGGAGGCACTTGGCTGGGACTTCTTACCCCATCCGCCTTATTCCCCGGACATTGCTCCCTCGGACTTAAATTTGTTCCGGTCGCTACAACATGGCCTGTCAGAGCAGCACTTCCTTTCTGTCGCGGATATCCAGAAATGACTCGATGAATGGTTCGCCTCGAAAGAACCTGCATTTTTCTACCGCGGAATCCATTTGTTACCCCAACGGAGGAAAAGGTCGTAGCTGCCAACGGACACTACTATTCCTGTACCGTTCTGTGGCAAAAAACAGCGGGAATTAATTCAAGCACCTAATATATACTGCACTTGCTGCCCCTTACTATGTATAACTTGAAAGTCAAATTCTGCCCGCATGTTCCCCTGGCTTAGACCGTTGCACCACCAAAGTGGCCAACGAGATCTGCATCTGATTTACTACTTCTTTTCGGCCTTGCACTTACATGAAGTCTTGAACCACGGTTTTGAAAGTTGGCTTCAGCTACAGCACGAACGCTCCTTTCATTTGAAACTAATTAAAGAAACACTAATCGTTCTCATTTCTTACTTTCTCTCACTTTATAAATACGAAATTAAATTCTTACTATTCCTGGAATTTTAAGGTTTTTTTCAAGATAGTTTTCCATGAAGGATTTTATTAACCTTAAAAAACATTCATTTTGATACATTTCAATTTTCCTTTCCTCTAAATGCGAAGACGATACACTGAAGTGCGAAAAGTCACGGGATAGCAGTATGCAAATTTTAACTGACGCCGCCGTCGTATAAAGTCTTCGACACACGCCATGATTTTTATCAGTTGCGAGGTGTAATCTCTTGAATCAAGTTGAACAACCTCCAGTAGGATTATAGCAAGCCGACGTGAATTATGGTGAGTTTGAACGAGGCATGATAGTGGGAGCCAGACGGATGGGATATTCAATTTCCGAAGTTGTGCGAAAATTCAGCATTCCTGGACCCACGGTGTCACGTGTGTACCGAGAATACCCCGTGGAAGGCATTTACCACACACCGTGACCAGCGGCATCTGACTAGGATTGACCATGTTAACAGACAAGCGACAGTGGCTCAAATAACATCCACTTTCAATGCAGGAGGTACCAGAGACATATCCATCAGGTCAGTGCAGCATAATTTAAGCATCCATAGGGTATGGGAGCAGAAGACCTACCAGAGTGCCTTTGTTGACACCACAACATTGGTCACAGCTCCTCACCTGGACTCGTGAACACAGTAATTGGACCCTGGAAGACTGGCAACATGAGGGGGTGTGGTCCGATGAGTCACCCTACCAGTTGTTGATGGTAGGGTGTGGCGCAGACCCCATGAGGCCATGGACTCAAGCTATCAACAAGGCACTGTGGTAGTGGTTTCATACATGTGAGGGTGGTGTCTTTACATGGCACGGTTCGGGTCCTCTTGTGCTCGTAACCACATTTTTAACAGGTACTCGCTTTGTTGTTATGCTGAGTGGCCATTTGCAGCCCTTCATGGACTTCATTTACCCCATCAACGAAGGAATTTTCCAGGCGGACAATTCAGCATGTCATCGTACCTAAGTTGTCCAAAATTGGTTCGAGGAGCATTCTGAACAGTTCCGACGGAAAGTGTGGCTACCACGTTCGCCATACATGAATCCTATAGAGCAATTATGAGACGTGGTGGAAAGGTCCATTCGCACATAAGAGCCTGCACCTACAAATACCATGGTTTCATGCTATGGGCACAATGAGTGTCCAGTTTATTCAAAGAAAGCAAAAATCAGTAACGAAAAAGACGATACAAAACGCTATATACATGGTGATTCAGAACTCATGAGACAAACTTTAAGGGGTGATACAGCACACTGCAACAAACACTTTTTGTATAGGAATGTATGGGCGCGAGTGATGCGTTGAGGCACAAACACAAGAAATTCCCAGCTCATGTGCTATTGACAGATGAGGCGATTTTTACACACGAAGGTGTGTTCAATGTGCACAATTGTCATGTGTAGGCAACCTCTAACCCAAGGTACTTAGAAAGAGGAGAGGTGAGTCCATCGTAACGGCGCCATCTTTCCGCTTCTCTTCGCTGCGCTGTGACGTCACGGTGAAGCTGTAACGCGCACGGAGCCATACCGAGACAGTGTCGTGTGCTCTGTGAATTTTCAATCGAAATAACACAGCTAGTTTTGAGAAAATAATTTTAAAGTAAAAATTGTACAAACATCCAACTATTTTTCAAAATAGAGTAAAAAATATATATACACAATATCTACCAACAAGTAATTGGACACCTGTGATAGCAAAGGAAAACGAAGTTTATTCACCTTCAATAGTTGGTGGAGCCTCCACGAGCGGCGATTACAGCTGCGACCCTCCGGGGCATACTCTCAACCAGGCGTTGTACGACGGCTAGCGGTATTTTCTTCCACTCGGCTTGGAGAAGACAGGTCAGTTCCTTCACCGATTTCGGACGGTGGGGGTACCCCTTAAGTTCACGCTCCAACTAGTCCCAGAGGTGCTCAACGGGGTTAAGGTCCGGGCTCTTCGCAGGCCAGTCCATTCGATTAACCCCATTGTCACCATACCAAGCCATGGTGGACCTCTCAACATGACAGGTGGCATTGTCATCCTGAAAGTAACATGGGTCCACCGCCTAAAACTGCCACAACGTAGGAAGCGCATGGTCATCCAAAATAGTGCAGTAGGTCTAGGAGTTGAGTGTACCAGGAATTGGGACCAAGGGTCCCGTGCCATACCAGGAGAAACACCCCTATAGCATAATTCCAAAGCCGCCGAACTTCACAGTTGGCACAATACATTTCGGCAGGAGGCGTTCTCCAGGCAGACGCCAAACCCAGACCCTGCCATCCGAACGGTAGAGGGTGAACCTTGATTCGTCGCTCCAGAGAACCTGTTCCCACTGTTGACGTTCTTTGAACCACGTTAGCCGGGCAGCGCTATTGGACTTGGTGATCAAAGGCTTGTGGGCGGCGGCACGTCCATGATAACCGAGAAGATGGGCTTCCTTACGGATGGTATTCATCGAAAGAACACTCCTGAATGCCTGTTGAAACTCCTCGCAGATGTGGCCCATCGATTTGGTGCTGTTCTACCGAATTTCTCTGGCCCGCACCCTTCGGTCTCTAACTCTCAGTTTTGTGGGTCTGCCTGGTCGGGGCACATTCCGAAAGCCACCTCTCATCTTCCACTTGCCAATCACGTAGGCCACTGTCGATTTTGGATAGTTCAACTCGCTGGATATGTCACGTATGGATCGGCTATTTCTGTGATTGCCGAAGATTACACCTTTCTCGAAATCAGACAGCTCCGAACTGCGTGGCATCTTGCATGCGACTGGTTGCGTTGTTTTTTCCCCACACGATATTTAACGGCGGCGGCCGTGACGTGTATCAGGACCGCAGATATCGTCGATTGCAGGGGTGTCCAATTACTTGTTGGTAGATAGTGTATATACTGGGAAAAACGGGAATATGACATGAATACTGTTCGATGCTTTTTTGCTGAATATTTTTTTTTTCCAAAAGCACACTGCAATGATTCTTTGGAGCTGGGAAATCTACATTTCATTACGTCGAATCGGTCATTTACCAATTTTATAAAATTAGCAATTTGTTTTCTTTCAGGAAAAAAATACTCTACAGCTTTGATTACGTTGTTATATTGCATCTGGGACGCTAAAACTAATTCTCTGTCTCATGGGGCCTCTTGCATTTGAGTGGATCCATTTTATTTTATGAAACACCTTTAATTCTGATTTATTACGTTCCAGCAAAAGGTCAAATATCTAGGGAGTGATGGTTCCACACTGCAGCGTGTTCCGCGATCAAATATATGATTTCGGAGAAGTTTAATTAGATACGGCACATCGTCAAACATCCGTAGTTTTCGATTTTCATTTACTGGATTTCGAAAAGAAGACAATATTATTGGGGTTATTCCAAGCTGCCTCCAAAACTTGATACCCCCCCCCCAAGATCAGCATAAGCACTAAATAACCCGATTGCTCAACGGCTCGAATTATGTCAGTTAACAGCTTTTGATCCATCTGCTTATCAAAGGAATACTACAGCATATGGTCGTTTCCAAGTTTTCCAGAAGCCTCTCAGCATAAGTACTAAAACGTTACTATGCGGCCGTAAAATTTTATCTGCAGCTGCATCATAACAATATCGGCAACCAACGCTCATTTCACCAAAAGATAAAACTGAAACTTTGTCGAATTCGGTTAGGTGTATAGCATTCATTTTCATCACCTTTAAAACGGACTCAATTAAACCATTGGTAACACAAATTTACCACGCCACCGTTTCAGAGAAGAAATGCTTGGAAGCAGTATGTGCATTTTATTTTTGATGAAAAGATATGCTTTTCGAGAAATAGTATGCAAAACAAGTGCTTGACCTCTATCTTCTTCATTCCATTTTGCTGCTCTCTTTTTTGACACAAGAGTTTGAATTTGCACTTCAGTGAAACAATGGCCAAGCGAATTTATGATAGCTGGCCACCTTTCACTGTTGCTCAGCAAATTTCTGTAAGCGTTTCATTACATTAATTTCCGTTTTCAGGCTTCTTTTCTCGAGGCAAAAGCATTGTTTTACTATTATCAACTGTTTTCTTACGTTTGATAATTCTTCCCGTAGTGAATTATTTTCACTCTTCAGTGACATTATATTTTTGTTCAGACATTCGCACTTCTCACATAACGTTGACAGTATGATAAATGTTGGTCGAGAATGATGTCACTTTCATTGTGACCTGTGATTTGATATTTAATTGTAGATATACTTTCAATTCGATTTAATGCATTTTTTTCTGACCTCTCCGATCTTAAATCGTTCACTTCGAACAGAAGTTTGCTCTTCCATCTGCTAAGGCACATTTTTTGTAGGCACAGCATTTTTTCTCAGTTTTTTTCTGGGAGGCAAGTTCAGTAATTCATTTCTAAGATCTCGCTCTTACTTTGAGACATCAAAGTGCTCTGAACACACTCGTGCTTTCTTTGCGTCGAATACATCCTTTCAAGTTTCGACAGCATTTCACCATCCATTGCTTCATGAAATCTCTATCCGATAGGAAGACATGGTATGTAACATCTAACTTCCTTTCCTTTGAACTGTTATTACCACAAAGTGCAACAGCGTATCCAGGTATTTTCGCGATAGTTGTACACAGAAAACAAATGAAGAAAAAAAAATGAATGAAACGACAAAGCAGGTCGAAAATTGACAAAGAAATGCAGCGAGCAATCGACACCACATCACAAGCTCCGAATGACTCCGAATGCTCAAGAGATCGTTTATGGCCACTGTGACGTCACACTACAGCTCGATGGGTGACAGCTTGCCGGCAGCACAGAAACAAAAGCGATTGAACCTACCTCTCCTCTTTCTAAGTACCTTGCTCTAACCCACACGCTACGCGTACCAAGAACGATTCTCTGTGAATGTGTGTGTGTGTGTGCGGGTATTGTGAACAACTTCTTGCTTGGCCCATATCTACTACCAACGCAACTCGATGGTAGATGTTATCGTGTTTTTCTGGAACAGGTTTCACCAGAATTGCTTCAAGATGTACCACTGGCCGTCCGACAAGGACTGTGGTTTCAGCATGATGGGGCGCCAGCCCATTTCAGCAATAATGTGCGCAATTACCTGGATGCCACTTTTGGGGCGCGATGGATTGGACTTGGTCGGCCAGTCCGTTGGCCACCCCGATCGCGCGATTTATCGAGCGTCGATTACTTCTGACGGGGACATTGAAAGGCCCTCGTTTACGAGACTCCAGTTGACCCTATTGAGGACCTCGTCGCTCGAATATCCGTTGCGGCTGCACGTGTGCGAGAAATACCTGGCATCTTTGAAACTGTACGCCACTCACTCCTTCGACGCTGCCACGCATGTATTACTGTTGGTGAATGCAATTTTTGTAAACGTTGCTGTAAAGAAGCATTTGTCAGCGATATTGTAAGTAAACAATTTATGTTTCCTTTCATGTCTATTTCTTGTGTTTGGGCCTCAACGCGTCACTTGCGCCCATACATACCTATAAAAAAATGTTTGTTGCAGTATGCTCTACCACCCCTTAAAGTTTGTCCCATGAGTTCTGAATCACCTTGTATACAAAAATATACACCGGGAAGGCTTAAAGAAGCCGTTAAACATAAATGACATCACGTCAGGTGAACATGATCCTCGAGACACAGTGGCCGAGGAAAGAAAAACAATAAAAGCACACAACCAAGCGTGATAGGAGGGAAAACAGCATTGACGATTGTAACTACACCAGTTGTCAAACTGAATAAACACTTAGTAAAAGCCATCCAAAATAAAAGATGATACACGCATTGTACAGTATATACAATGCAAGAAATAGAAATGCGGCACTAAGAAAATAAAATGGGTATGAGATGCGTATACAGTAACTTACACAATGCACTGATTCGTTTCCTAAAGGAAAAATAAATCGGGAAAGAAATCTGAATGTCTTCATAAATGAGATCATTCGCTAGGGGACTAGAAAATCCCCTGCAATTAATGGTCGTAAGAAGTAAGTTACGCGTCATTAGGAGAATCTGGTAGCAAAGATTCCGCGTAACAATGATAAGGTTAGATCCGAACCTTGTAGCGACCCAGAGCTGGTTTTAATCTGGCATCCTTAGGTACCTGAGTACAGAGTCAGCTGTATATATCGGTAATCTGCGGAATAGCTTCCGCAGGATCTACCAAAGGCTGACAGGAGGAGATTCAAGTAAAAACAAAGGCATCCTATTTTGGGTTAAAGATTTTACATACAGTTTCAAAGTCAAATGGACCAGAAATAGTAGGCATAATAGACAAGAGTGAACGGAGATCACGCATCTCAAAACGAGAAGGGTCTCGATGAAGAGATATGGAAGGAGGACATGAAGTCTTAGGAGGACAAGATTGATCCTCACCAGAAGAAATAGAAATGCAAGAAGGGGAATCGGAGAGCAACGTTGGAGACTTGTTTCTTTGTACCGAAGTACGATTTCGACGTCGTGCAGTTCCACAGATCGCACCCTCAGCAGAAGACTCTGGATAAGCGACACCAGATGTTGCTATTCCAGGGGTAGAAACCTTCTGGGGGTAAAGTACATCCTACATTGTCGATGTAGAAGGAACCTGTGTGGAGGCAAAAGTTTGATGCAGAGAATTAGGCTTTACGGAAGAAGGATTCTCCAAAGTGAGAAATGCGTCAACTGGAACATGTGTAACCTCATCATGAAAACACGAGGGATCTTTAACAGTAGAGGTGGTAGAGAAATCAGATGTGAGGGAACTGATTTAGAGTCGGTGAAGGATGCAGAATGGTTGTTGGAATGGATGATGGCAGTATGAAACCTCCAGAAGAAGCAGGCGAGAGAATAGGTGTGATTGAGACTGAAGAAGTCGTTGACGCAACTGTTGTCATAGTGGAAGGTGGGTCTAAGATAATTGGAGCACTGTCTGGGTGAGGAAAAGCTGTACGCAATTGGGAACACAGCGACCTTACGTGTCCCGGTGCAGAGCATTGAAAACAAGTAACCCCAACAGTAATGTTGAAAGAACAATGATGTGATCCGCATACAACTTCACATTCCGTAGGAAACGCGGCCTGGCCCTGTAGAAGATTCATTTCTGGTTATAACACTGTTATAGCACATACTGCACACATAAGAGTCATAAAACATGAAGTTGCTCTTTGGAAAGACTCAGCATCAGAAATGTACGTAGTGCGATCAAAATTTTCCAGACTAGGTACGTAGCGCGCCAACAGATGGCAGCACGCGGATGAGCGAAGGGCTGTCGAGGGCAGAGATCTTCATGAGTCATTGTGCCAAGTGGTGTCATTCTGTGAACATCGGCAGCTGCGCTACACGATATTTGGTGACCACGTGCAGACCACAGCTGCGATTTTGGTATGGACTGCAAACTAGAGCACCGAGAGAACATCAAATTCTGTGTCAAACCCGGCAAATCGGAAACGGAGACGCATGAATGTTGCGGCAGGCTTATGTCAATGAGTCGAGTGAGGTAAAGTTTTGAGTGGCAGTCGCGCTTCAAGAGCGGCAGAACGGCCCTGGAAGACGACAAGAGATCAGGGCGACAGTCCACGAGCAAAACCCCAGAAAATGTTGACAAAATTAGGGAACTGGTGCATGAGGATCGTTAGGGAACCATTCAAGGCTGCCCCGGTGGCGCAGTGGTCTAAGCGATGGCCTCCGATCATTCGTCCTAAAGGGATCCGGGTTCGAATCCCGGTGAGGCATGGATGCTGTGTTTGTCTTACAGCACTGGCTGTCTCCCTTCCCTGGAACCATTGACCCTAAATTAGGGACGGGCGACTGCTTATAGCCCATTGAATTGCTCACGGTGGTCGTTAAACCTCCAACCAAAAAAAAAAAAAAAAAAAAAAAGAACCATTCAAGACATTGCTACCATCGTCAATGTGTCATACGGAACAGTGCAAGAAATCCTGACGTCGGTTTTGAAGATGCACCACATTGCTGCAATATTTGTCCCAAAGATTCTGAACCCCGAACAGAAGGCGCTACGTGTCGAACTCTGTCAAGATCTTCGTCAGCAGGTGGTGAACGAACACAAACCAACGTTTCTTTCGTGGGTCATTACTGTGGGACGAGACTTGGGTCTACGGATATGACCCGGAGACCAAACAACAGTCGTCGCAGTGGAGTAGCCCGGCATCTCCACAACCGAAGAAGGCCCGACCGGTCCAGAGCGCAACCAAAAGCATGCTCATCGTGTTCTTCGACATTCGTGGGGTTGTGCATCGTCAATTCGTCCCCCAGTGCCAGACCGTCACGGCCCTTTTTTACTGCAAGGTTCTGCGGCTTCTTAGGAATTACATTCGCCGCAAACGACCTGAACTGTTGCGCAGGGGCAATTTCCTGCTCCATCACGACAATGGAGCAGCTCTCAGAGCGTTAGCAGCACGCCAGTTTTGCAGCCGCAACATCATGACTATCCTTCTTCACCCGCCTTACTCGCCAGATTTGGCCCGCTGCGACGTCTTTCTGTTCCCGAAGATGAAGCTGAAGTTCAAGGGTCGCCGTTTTGAAACCGTGGACGAGATCGAGCGCGAATCGCACACTGTGCTTGACACAATTCGTGAACATGACTTCCAGGGAGCATTCCAACAGTGGCAAAAACGCTGACAGCGGTGTTTCGCTGCCCAAGGAGACTACTTAGAGGGAGATCATAGATAGACTTAAGTAACGTAAGTACTTTGTTGTATATCGGCCTAGTCTCGGAACTTTTTGATCGGACCTCAGGCCATTGTACCTTTGCTAGCGTTACAGCATCTTGCGTCAAGTACTGTTTTTTTTATGTGGGACATCAGCGACAAACAAAATCACTACGATAACGATCCACGCCCCTTTCTAGTTATTTCTCAATATACATGTAGATAGCCATGATCCCGCAGGAGCCGTCGTATAATTTTTTGGTTCGTTTCCAAAAGAATCACTACTTTAGAAAGAAAAAATATACAATCCAGAACCTTTGTAACAATAACAAAAATTGACACTTTATTTGGTAAAAACTACGTGGTTAGAAACTTTTCAAAGGGCTGATTAATAGAATGCTGAATTGAATTGCTCTCCATGCAATTCTATATGGACCCTAGACCGACCACAAAACTCAATACCCGACCTCTCTCTCAAAACCAAGGTCCCGTTTCTTTTCTCTCCAATTTCAAAGTGCCTCTTCTCTCCTAGGAACTTCCAGAAAATCTTTACTGCCCACTTAATCCGATTTTGGAGTTAATCCTCCCCTACCTTGCTACTAATGCGCCCTAGGACCGACGCCAAAACTCAAGACCCGACCTCTCTCTCAAAATCAAAGTCCCGTCTCTTTTCTCTTCCACTTCCAAAGTGCCTCTTTTCTCCTGAGAACTTCCAGAAAATTTTCACTCCATACTTAATCTGATTTCGGAGTTAATACCCCCCCTACGTGGGGCTACCTGTAAACACCGTTAAGCTTACGTTTCTCTCATTAACGCACCTTTGAGGTAATCCCATTGCCACACAAGACTGGCACAGCGAATTGGTAGCACTTGCGTACATGTCAAATTTGGTGGCACTTACGTACTTATCAAGGCGTTCCCAAATCTAACAGGTGCAGCATAGAAAACGAGGTGACACTTGCATACAACATTAGATTTCCCGTGTAACTTAATCTTCACTGAAATTTAATTTTTCAAAATTTACTCAAAGCTTAAAAAAGAATCTAAGTATAGTAACTCTCTTATAAATCAAACAGATCTTAATCTTGAAGGAAAAACCATGTAAAATGTACATCAAATTGGATCAGGGAATCTCTAGAACTCTGCGACATTACGAAAATACGCAAGATGTAAAGAAGTGTTTGAAGCCTTTAGCTTATATTGCAAAATTACAGTACGAACAAACTTTAATCTTGCAGGAATGAAACGATCTAAAAGGTACATCAAACTGGATCACCGAATTTCTAGAACTCTGTGACATCACGAAAGTACCCAAGACGTAAAGAAGTGTTTGAAGTCTTTAGCTTATATTGCAAAATTACAGTACAAACTGACCTTAATCTTGCATGAAAGAAACGGTCTAATAGGTACATCAAACTGGATCAGCGAATCTCTAGAACTCTGTGACATTACGAAAGTATGCAAGATGTAAAGAAGTGGTTGACGTCTTTAGCCTGTATTGCTAAATTACAGTTCAAACAGACCTTAATCTTGCAGGAAAGAAACCATGTAAGAAGTATATCAAACTGGATCAGCGAATTTCTAGAACTCTGCGACATTTCAAAAGTATGCAAGATGTAAAGAAGTGTTTGACGTATTTAGCTTATATTACTAAATTACAGTGCAAACAGACCTTAATCTTGAAAGAAAGAGACGATCTAAAAGGTACATCAAACTGGATCAGCGAATCTCTAGAACTCTGCGACATTACGAAAGTACGCAAGATGTAAAGAAGTGTTTGAAGTCTTTAGCTTATATTGCTAAATTACAGTACAAACAGACCTTAATTTTGAAGAACCATGTAAAATGTACATCTAACTGGATCAGCGAATGGCTAGGACTCTGCGACATTACCAGAGTACTTAAGATGTAAAGAAGGGTTTGAAATCTTTAGCTTACATTGCTAAATTAGAGTAAATTTTGAAAAAATGAATAAAACTATGTATAAAGAAAAAAAAATTTAAATATAAAAAAAAAAAAGGCGAATGTCGCTTACTACTGTTAAACACGTCAGCACAGATGCCGCCAGCACAGATGCCGCCAGTCCTAGGCCTGGATAAAGTGTGAAGGAAAGTTAAAATCATTCAAAATTAAAATATTTAAAATCATTCAAAGTTAAATAATTAAAAATCATTTAAAATCATATCATTCAAAATTAAAATCATTCAAAGTTAAAATCATTCAAAATTAAAATATTTAAAATCATTCAAAGTTAAATAATTAAAAATCATTTAAAATCATATCATTCAAAATTAAAATCATTCAAAGTTAAAATCATTCAAAATATGGGTGAGTTACAGTGACAGTGCTGTTTCTGTATAATTTCAAAAACATGTAATTATCCCCGAGCATAGGACCTTGACATGTATGCATGAGCCACCAAATTTAACGTGTACGGGAGTTTCACTACACCCGCGCAGTGCAATTCAAATACTTATGCACTAAGCCGATTCTAATGCGGCGAATCGCGTGCGTCTGACATCAACAGCATTAAAACATGCCGATTTCGTCCGGTCTGCTCCAAAATAGCGCCAGCAAAGAAATTCTTCGCGAGAATGAACACATGGTATCCATACACAATCGAGTCACACCTCCTACTTTTGACGTCAACAGCACGTAGCCAATGAAAGAAAGCACGTGTCGTGAGCTGGCTTGAATGGTATATAAGGTGTGCAATCTGAAAACGTATCACTCGTTGCTGTTATGGATAAAAGGAGTGATTTATCAGATTTGCAAAAAGGGATGATTAGCGGCTTTCGGACCAAGGGTAGCAGTATTTCTGAAACAGCGCAGTTTGTGAACTGTTCGCGTGCTGCTCCAGTTAAAGTGCATCGTGGTTTGAGAAATGGCGCCATTGCGAATAAGCGACGTGAAAACTGCGGAGTGCCACCTGCCATTGATGTGAGAGGTGAACATCGGCTTCGAAAGTGCGTGAAGGCCGATCGACACGCAACAGTGGAGCAACTCACTGCCCGAATGAACAAGGAAGCTACCGGAAATGTGTCTAAAACCGCAGTTCAGCGAATCTTGCTGCGTATGGAGCTCCGATGCAGATGGGTGGTCACTGCACTTTTGCTAAAGAGGGTGCATCAGCAGAAAAGGCTTATATATGCCCGGCAGTATCGGAATTGAACCTCTGCTAATTGGCAAAGGATTGCCTTCTCCGATGAGTCACGCTTTCTGCTTCATCGAACGGATGGACGTTGGTGTATAAGGCGAGAAACATCGGAGAGCAAACATTCCTCAACCATTGCTGGAAGAACGCAAGCTGGTGGAGGCAGCGTTATGGTCTGGGAAATGTTTTCGTGGCATTCCCTGGGTCCACTCGTACCTGTGGAATGCGCTATGGACCAAATTCGTTAGGAATTTATCCTCGCAAACCACGTACACCCATACATGCTGATTATCTTCCCTGGAGGGGATGAGATTTTCCAACACGACAATACGACGTGTCACACAGCTAGAAATGTCCGAGAGTAGTAGGAAGAGCACGATGGAGATTTCAAACTACCTCCCTGACCTCCTATTTAAACCCAATTGAGCATCTGTGTGACCACCTCGATCGTGTTGTTCGCTCTATGGATCCTACACCACGCACCCTGCAGCAGCTGTCAGATGAATTGCAGTCAGCATGGCTCCACATGCCTGTGAACACCTTCCAGCACCTTATTGAGTAACTCCCATCCCGTCTTGCTGCTGTCCGCGCTGCACACGGCGGTTACTCTGGATATTAGCTGGTGGTCATAATAATGTAACTCGACCGTGTATTTACAATTATTTTTCATAACTTGGGGTTTAGCGAATCTTACAACTAATTTCAAAAGTATTAGCCAAAACGTATCTCACATGCTCTAGGCAAGAAAAATGTTTTGAGCAATCCACTTGTTGCCCCTCAGAATTTGTTAAAGCGATGGATAAAACGCAAACTAGATACACATTCCTAAGAAATCGATTTCTCCGCATCAGTGGTGCCAAAATTAAAGAAGGTATTTTGGCAGGCACTCAATTCGGAGAATTGTTAAGAGATGAGAGATTTCAAGGAAACTTTGACGAAAAATAAGAAAGCTGCTCGTCACAGTTTCAAACGTGTCTGCATAAACTTTTTGGGAAATCACAAGTCCCAAAACTATTGTGAATTCCATTTCATATAGTTCACAAATTTATTTTTTCAACGAACGACTTTTTTATTTTTTACCTTATGGGAACTTCACTCACTTTTAACGAGCGTATCAACTTAAAGACGTTTTCTAAAGTTTTGTGCTGTCCTGGTCTTGAAAGGCGATTGTTTAATTAATATATTTACTCGTTCGTGTCACATTCTGTTACATTTTTAACGTTGTATCTTTTTTTTCCACGGTTCGAACCTAGATTGTTCTAAATAGGAAAGATATCTTATTTTACTTCTGGTTATTTTTAGCAGCGAATTCTTCTAATCACGTGTATTCAACCCATGAATGAGTGCATTGTATTTACATAGCGTTCCTTTTGCTTTTAAATACTTGATCATTTTGTAATGAAAATATTCGTTTTGTACGCGTATAATTCTTATTTTTTTTTCCAACATAACGATTTTTAATGTTTTTTTGGGACTTTTGTTTGAAGCGCTTTAATGTATGTTAGCGAAAGATGATTATACGATACATTTACTAAGCTTTCAAAAATTTTTTCTTGTTGTTTATGGGAATTGAGCGGGTGTGTTTCATTGCTGTTTGTATTTTCGATTCGTTGTGTGTAAGTGCAGGAATTTTGCTGCGAAATAAGTTTCTATAAATGCACAAGAATAACTGACTATTTCTTACAGTTCATTAATAATATTTTCAAAGATTTTCTCCGACGGTAATCATCGTCGACGCGGCATTTCATTAAGAAATTAATTCCTCTCTCTACACATGACTTTTTTTTTCTTAACACCCACTAAATATTCCTTACAGTGTAACAACTTTTTCTGTCGTTTCTCTTTACAGTGTAACAACTTTTTCGAATGTTATTTTTTATAGTGTAACAAATTTTTCGAACGCTTTTCTTTATAATGTAGCAACTTTTCGAACGTTGTTCTTTATAGTGTAACAACGTTTTCTTACGTTATTCTTTATAGTGTATAAACCTTTTCTAACGTTATTCTTTATAGTGTCGCAACTTTTTTTAACATTATTCTTTATAATGTAAATACTTATTCTAACGTTATTCTCTATAGTGTAACTACTTATTCTAACGTTATTTTTTATAGTGTAGTAACTTTTTCTAACGATATTCTTTATAGTGCAGCAACTTTTTCTGGCTTTATACTTCATAATGTAACTATTTTTTTCTAACGTTATTCTTTATAGTGTAACTGCTTATGGTAATGTTAGTCTTTATAGTGTAGCAAGTTTTCCTAACGTTATTCTTTATAGTGTAGCACATTTTTCTAACCTTATTCTTTATAGTGTAACAACGTTTTCTAACGTTATTCTTTATAGTGTAACTTTTTCTAGCGTTATCCTTTATAGTGTAACTACTTATTCTAACGTTATTTTTTCAGTGTAGTAACTAACTTTTTCTAACGCTATTTCTTTATAGTGCAGCAACTTTTTCTGAATTTATTCTTCATAATGTAATTACTTTTTTCTAACGTTATTCTTTATAGTGGAGCAAATTTTCCTAACGTCATTGTTTATAGTGTATCACGTTTTTCTAACCTTATTCTTTATAGTGTAACTACTTTTTCCAACGTTATTCTTTATAGTGTAACTTTTTCTAACGTTATCCTTTATAGTGTAATTACTTATTCTAACGTTATTCTCTGTAGTGTAACTACTTATTCTAACGTTATTTCTATAGTGTAGTAACTTTTTCTAACGATATTTCTTTATAGTGCTTCAACGTTTTCTGAATTTATTCTTCATAATGTAATTACTTTTTTCTAACGTTTTTATTTATAGTGTAACTGCTTATTGTAATGTTATTCTTTATAGTGTAGCAAGTTTTCCTAACGTTATTCTTTATAGTGTAGCAAGTTTTTCTAACCTTATTCTTTATATTGTAACAACTTTTTCTAACGTTATTCTTTATAGTGTAACTTTTTCTAACGTTATTCTTTACACCGTAGCAACTTTTTCTAACTTTATTCTTTACAGCGTAACATCTTTTTCTAACGTTACCGAGAGGCGCAGTCGATTAAGTTCATGAACACGAATAGTTAAGGTTCTGGGTCTGCTTCGTTGGGTTTTTTTTCCCAGAAGGTCGTGTGATCTGATAAACATTCCCAACTTCGATGTCATATCGCATCGTACTCCGAATCATAGTCTACTAGACTCTAATTCTGCGTTTTGAATAATCATGTCAACTTAAAAAAATTACGGTGACACTTACCAAATATAATGTAAGGTTTTCACTGGAAACCAAAGAAGGACAACCGAGAGCTGGATTTCTGAACTTCTCTCTTCTCGCACTTCTCCAAGTGTGACAGATGTGAATTCGGCAAACGTAGACGAGCTGCAAGTGATAATGAGAAGTAGTAAAACACTTTGGTAACAAATCTGTCTGAACAGCAGGAATGCGAAAACACCGAGCTTTTATTGCAGCTATAATCCCAAAACCAGCTTATTCTGTTCACCTTTGAATGTTTCGCCATATCTACTCTCGCAATACTTACAAATACTCGTCCTCATAGAAATGCAATAACACTGAATTTCACCTATCAAGCAATGTACAGTAATGACGTCATTAGTTTAACCAACACGTTCTTGGGAAAACGTTCATGGTGTTCAAAATTGTGCGCAAATGAGGAAAGCGTAAAATTGAGACGCAACGGTAAATTCAAAAATAGCTTGATTCAAAGCTCTTCAAAATTTTTAATGAAGGAATGGAAAAATGCCGGTTGTTTCACCAGGTAGTTACAAAAGAATAAAAAATTAAAACTACAGGGTGTCCACAATGTCTTGTTACCCCTCCTCCCTGTAATAAGAACTGTTGTATGATGTATATGTTGAGGTACACTGTAAAAAAAATTCTGCAGATTTTACGGTTTTAAACCGTTTTCCAGGGTGCCAACACAAAACCGTAAAATCTACAGTTTTATGCCGTGTTGGAGCAAAGCTACAGCTTTGCTCCAACACAATCAACACATTCGTTCCAGCCAAATTTTTGTGTTTTCGTGATTATTTGGACTGTGACTCGCTCCAGCCAAATTCTGTGCTGTTTTCTTCATTAAATGCAGTGTTGGAGCAAAGCTATAGCTTTGCTCCAACACGGCATAAAACTGTAGATTTTACGGTTTTGTGTTGACACCCTGGAAAACGGTTTAAAACCGTAAAATCTACATTTTTTTTACAGTGTATGGTCTGTATTGTGTTTATTACAGATTAGGTACCGGAACCAAGTGTGATACCAGCGAATACACCCTGGAACAGCGAATTGTTGTCAGTGTCTGGGTACACGAACGTCCACACACAGGGAAGACAATGCGTGACGTGCGTGCCGATTTCCAACAACGATTCGACAAAGAGGCCCCTCCAAAAACAGACTCTTCCGCGGTGGGAACATAAACTCTTCGAAGCAGGCAACATCAAGAATAAACCACGAACGGGAAGACCATCAACCAGAGTGCAACAGTGTCAAGCGGTTGAGGAATCAGTTATCAGGTCACCGACGAAGTCGATCCGCAAACGATCAGCGGAGCTTGGAATACCACGATTGACACTGCATAAGCACATGAAGAATGACTTGAATTTGCACGCATATCGCCCGATGTTCGTTCAGGAGTTATCAGACATCGATTTAAACCACAGACGGGATGCATGTGCAATGATGCTTCAGACATTTGCCACAATCCCAAAGCGTGGAAAGGTCATTTTCAGTTATGAATGTGCGATATACCGCAGCTGTCGATTGCGAAACGTTGTGTTCTGGTCCAAGGAAAACCCACATTATGTCGAAGAATTGGAACATCATCCTCCGCATGTCATAATATGAGCTGCAATGAATAGTCGACATCTGTTTGGACCGTATTTCTTTGATGGTCCAGTGAATCAGACAACTTATCTGGACATGGTGCAAACCTGGTTTGTACCACAACTTGGAAATCTTGGCATTCTGAATGACGTATGGTTCCAACAGGATGGGGCACCCGCCCATTACGCAATCGCTGTTCTGAAAAACCTTGGTGAGGTCTTTCGGGATCGTTGGATCGGCCGAGGTTCGGCAGTGTTGCCCGCTCCACTTGAATGGCCACCTCGAAGCCCAGATCTCTCAACGTGTGATAATGCCCTTTGAGGTTTCATAAAAGAGGTTGTTGTACAGCAGCTCTACCAAACCACTGATGAACTTAAAGAAGCAGTGAGACGTGCTTTCTCTCGTATCACCCCGCAACTGCTTCGGAAAATGTCCCACAGAACATGGCGTAAAATTATTTTCTGTCACGATAATGACGGAGCTCAAACGGATCCACTGGATGTTTAAGGATGCCTCAACATATAACTTAAAATATACATCATACAACAGATACATAGCTCACTTACATTTCTTACTACAGGGGAAGGGGGTAACAAGACATTGTGGACACCCTGTAGGTAATAATGAAAGAATGGGAAAATGCAGGTTGTTTCACTAGGTAGTACTATATTGTGCAAATTAATTGGGACAAAGAAAAAAATAACTCTTTTTTTCCAAAACTATGCCTTTATATCATTCTATGCCTTGATATACACTGATAAATATCTGTATAAGTATGAAGTATGTCCTCCTTTAGCAGAAATGGCCTATTCAATTCGTTTTGGCATTGACTCCCCTAATAGAGTGCACATATTTTTGACTTCATAATCGTGGAACCACACTTTAGCATTCGTTATCATGCGTTCTTTGGTTGTGTACAGTCCATTTCACCTAAACGTCTCTTCAAAATATTCCACAAGTTTTCTATAGGATTTAAGTCTGGTGAATTTCCAGGCCAATCAAGCAAATGAATTTGATATTCCAGCATCAGATTCTTGACCAATTTCAAATTGTGACATGGGGCCAAGTCATGTTGAAATGTCCCGTGAAAAGTTTGCGAGAATCGAACAATCCTACGTTGTAATATGTATTTCTACGTACTTGGCTGAATTCGTCATACCTTGAACAGGAACTAAGCTTCCAGTGCCATTTGATGTGAAAAAACCCCAAAACATCTGTTTCAGAGGGTGTTTTACAGTTTGTTTGACTTGCTCAGGTCTTAAGGTTTCACAGTTGCTTCGTCTAACGACATTTGCTTGGTAACCCTGCACAAATAAATGAGTTTCATCACTGAAAATTACCTTTTTCCAGTTGTCAGCAGTCCATGATTTATATTTTTTGGCCCATGCTGAACGTTTTATCTTCATTTTCTCATTCAAATATTGTGTTTTCGTTGGTCTTCTTGCCTTCCGGCCAACTTCCAGAAGCCTACGGCATACAGTTGAACCACTAACATCACAACCACTAGCCAATAAATCTCTTTGAAGGTCGGTGCTTGTTTTTTTGTTGTTTTTTTTTATTCATTTTACTATTTCTGATTAGATATTTATCTGTTCGTGGAGTTGTTTTTCGTTTTCTTCCACATTTACCTCTCCTTTTTGGAGACGATGATCCAGATGCATTGTATCGCGTAAGCAGTCTTGATACACTTTATTTGCCTACACCAACTGCAGAAGCGATATCTCTCACTGTCATAGAAGTGTGATCCTTCAGAGCAATTATTTTTGAACGCTTCCTTGTGAAAATATCCATTTTTCAATACACGAAAGCAACACGTACTCACAGAGAGTAAAACTAACATCCACCTGTCACACACAAAAGCTCACAAATGAAACTGAACTGCCTATTTCCTGTTTAAAACCGGTCAAACCACATTCTTACTACCAAGTTCTAAAAGTCACACCACCTCACAGCTGATAAAACCGGTTTACGTGGGTTTCAGACATCAACTGGCGATCACATTACAATTCTGAGAATAAAATAGCTTGTCCCAAATAATTTGCACGGTATAGAAATGATAGAATGGAAAAATGCAGGTTGTTTCACTGGGTAGTCCTCCAAAGACTCAACTGTTGTTTTCTTCTCACTCTACATAGAAAGACGACGTTTATTCTACAAGTGAACTTGATTCTTGAGAGATGCGTGCCAGTGATTTTCCTGATAAGGCTGTTTTTTGTTGTTGTTGGGGGTTTAACGACCACCGTGAACAACTCAACGAGCTATAAGCAGTCGCCCGCCCCTAATTTAGGGCCACTGGCATACTACAGGGGTGAAGCACGTGTCAAGACGACAGATCTCCAAAGATATATTCCGTCGGTGTAGCTTAGTCGATCAGAGTAACTCATTCCGGAGGGAGGAGACGCAGAATTCCGACGGGCTCCGACGAATTCCTGTTTTCACATTGGCGCCCGACAGTAAAAATGGATCTACAGGCTGTTGAGTTATCCGAAAAAAGTGTGATGTTTGTTCTACATACTGTCTAGAATTAATAAGGGTGGATCCACCTAAGATCTTTGCCTTGTATTTCTAATGGGTAAACTTTTGTAGCCATTTTCTTCACCATTAATGCGTTCCCAAGAATGAAAATTTGAACATCGATAAAAATAACTTCTTATGATAGCCTAGTATACTTAATATTTTCGAAAATTTAACCATAACTAAGTAATCCAACATTTGATTGTCAACTGACTTCATCAATGTACAGGTCGCGCCATCTGTTTTTTGGTCTACACACTATCAACGGAAAAGTTATTGATTTTTAATATGGTTACAGTATGGTTCAATTTTAGGAAACATGAAGTGCACTAGGCTATAATATGAAGTTAATTTTATCGATGTTCAAATTTTCATCCTTGGAAACGCATTAATTGTGAAGAAAATGGCTACAGAAGTTTGCCCGTTGGAAATACAAGGCAAAGATTTTAGATGGATCCACCTTAATGAAAGGTTCCTTCTTTGCTTAAAAAAAATTAAGAGGAGGACGACGTGACGTTCTACAAAGGTGCAGCACGTGTCAAGGCGACAAATATGTAGCGATGTATTTCATCGGTGTAGCTTAGTCGGTTAGAGAAACTCACTCCGGAGCGAGGAGATGCTGGTTCGATCTGCGTCACTGAGAGATTCCTGTTTTTACATTCCAGATGGTCGGGCACGCTAATTCTGCCCGAAAGCAATCTGAGTGTATTGCTATGTCGTTGAACGTCGTTCAGGATGGCTGTGTATACCGTTGCGGAGGGCGTGTATATTGTTAAAAGTTATTGGAAAATAAAGCCTATAATTTACCACAGCGTGAACTTCTGGAGTAGTTTGGGGGAAGAAAAGCACCCGACAAATGGTACGTCACCTGGTTAGCGAAAAAATTTTAAACCACGGGCAATGTCTTGAATCAACACAGGGGGCGGACGTCCTTATTTAGTGGAAGAAAATATGGAAGAGGTGAAGCACAAGCTCCTGGCATTACCGAAGAAGTCACTACGACGTTTGCCCCAAGAAATTGGGTTTTCTATTTCCATCGGCCAAAGAGCCGTGTGACGTGCCTGCCCCGCAGGACTCATACGACATAAAGGCAGATAGCAGCGAGAACGAACGTCTGCGTAGCTCAGTTGGTAGAGCGACTTATTTCGGAATAAGAGGACTCGGGCTCGATCCCCGGCTAGGACCAAAAATGACGGGAAAATCTACTTCGTTATAATGGCGCCCGAACTTCCCGGATAACCCGGCCGTTAAAGATCTCGCAATGGTGTGATGTTCTTTCCACACAGCGAGACAGGAAAACTTAGACAATCCCTTCTTCAGCGCTTCGGAAAATAAAAATGTGTGTGATGTTGCATTCCACACACCAGATTGACTGGGAGTTCTCAAGTGCCCGTTCTTCAGCGGATGGGGGCCTACAACGATACATGGTCCTGACTGACCCGTGGGCCATGCCCTCTGCCCTCTTTCGGAGGGGTGGGGGGAGATGTGACGTGCCTACCCCGCAGGACGCACACGACATAAAGGCAGATAGCAGCAAGAACGAACGTCTGCGTAGCTCAGTTGGTAGAGCGACTTGTTCCGGAATAAGAGGACTCGGGTTAGATCCCCGGCTTGGACCAAAAAATGACGGAGAAATTTACATCGTTATAACCGCTAAGAAAGAGTTGCTTCGTCCGTATCGTGTGACAACTCTTCTGTAGTTGCAAGAACTGGATCTTGAAAAGCTTTGCGTCTTGCTGTCAGTGGTTGCTGACATTTTTGCTCGCAATTCCGAACATTTTTGATTCACTGACGAATCAGGGTTTCATTTGGATGGGTTTGTCAATTCCAAAACTCCTGTGTCTGGTCTACACATAATCCACATGAATTACACCATAAATCCTATTACATCTTGCAAAAGTTAGTGTTGGATGTGCTGTGTCTAGAACCAGAATATTTGGAACCATTTTCTTCAGGAGCGTAGCAAACTTGGCGTCACATGTGAAAGTTTTCAGACAATTTCCGTGAACGAGTGATCCCTAAAGGACTGAGGCCACCTCGTTCTCAGGTTTTAACTCCTCCCGATTTTTCCTTATGAAGATTTATTTTTTATTGGAGCTTTAACTAACAACCACCGTGAGTAACTCAATGGGCTATAAGCAGTCGCCCGTCCCTAATTTAGGATCACTGGTTCCAGAGAAGGGAGAGAGCCAGTGCCGTAAGACAAACGCAACATCCATGCCTCATCGGGATTCGAACCTGGACCCCTTTCGGAAGAATGATCAGAGGCCATTGCTTAGACCACTGCGCCATCGCGGCGGCTGTTTTTTTATTGGAGGTTTAACGACCACCGTGAGCAACTCAATGGGCTATAAGCAGTCGCCCGTCCCTAATTTAGGATCACTGGTTCCAGAGAAGGGAGAGAGCCAGTGCCGTAAGACAAACGCAACATCCATGCCTCATCGGGATTCGAACCCGGACCCCTTTCGGAAGAATGATCAGAGGCCATTGCTTAGACCACTGCGCCGTCGCGGTGGTTTTATTGGGATACTTGAAGTGTCGTGCTTACAACAAATAAGCCTAGCGCGTTAGAAGACTTAGAAAGCAACATCAGTGCAGCAATCAGGATTATTGATGAGTACATGCTGCCGAAGATATTTTTTTTTTTTTTTTTTTGATTGGAGGTTTAACGACCACCGTGAGCAACTCAATGGGCTATAAGCAGTCGCCCGTCCCTAATTTAGGGTCACTGGTTCCAGGAGAGGGAGAGAGCCAGTGCCGTAAGACAAACACAACATCCATACCTGACCGGGATTCGAACCCGGACCCCTTACGGACGAATGATCAGAGGCCAGCGCCTTAGACCACTGCGCCACCGGGGCGGCCCGAAGATATTCGAGCCGCCTCGGTGGCGCAGTGGTCTAAGGCGCTGGCCTCTGATCATTCGTCCGAACGGGGTCCGGGTTCGAATCCCGGTGAGTCATGGATGTTGTGTTTGTCTTATGGCACTGGCTCTCTCCCTTCCCTATAGCCAGTGACCCTAAATTAGGGACGGGCGACTGCTTATAGCCCATTGAGTTGCTCACGAAAAAAAAAAAAAAAAAAAAAAAGATATTCGATAATATGCAGCGCAGAGTTCGAGCGTGTTTGGAAGTCAGTGGAGGACATTTCCAGCATTTATTATAAATGGTGCTGCATTGTTTTACCATCCACGTGACACACGTTGTAAATCACATGTCGTGTTTCTACGTAGAGTGTATTGCAAAGTGTGAGTGATTCTTTTGGGGACGAATATCTAGTGAGACACCTTGAATGCAAAAAAACGGGGGAAAAAGTAGCTCTTTAGTTTTTGAGCTATGACAGTTTAATTCCCGGAATGGTCGCGTTGCGTCGCCTATGCGGGCAGAATCATGTACCTATGCGTGTCTAGTCATGTCTCAAGTAGTGCATGCGTTAACCGCAGACCAGTGGAGCCATTCGTGAGTGAGCAGTTGCAAAATCAATGCAAATATTTGGGTGAGTTTTGACGTAAACATGAGTGATAGAAATTTAAAGCAGCGCATTAACATCAAATGGAGATCGGTAAAAGTGCTACTGCAACGTTAGAGCTATTGAAAGTGGCGTATTGTGACGATACTGTGAAAACGTCAAGTGTGTTTGCTTGGCATAAGAACCGAAAATGCACGCATGTCTCTAAAAAGAGACGAAAAAAATACGCATGTCATGAGATTCAAGACCATAATTGTATGTTTCTTCGATCAATAAAAGATAGTTCATTGCGAATTCGGTGAACATCGAGAAACAGTCAAACAACTGTGCTATTTAGAAGTGTAGAGAGCACGAAGTTTGCATGAAATTCAAACTGAGTATAAATAAGGGAAAAAATCAAAGTTACTGATTTTGAGCAACGAACGAATAGTACTGATTATAATATATAAGTCTAAATGGCACAGAGGTGAATGAGTTTGTGTGTTTAGAAAGCATGTTTCACTTAGAGAACAAATTAGGCGAGTGAATTCTTCATTGAAATTCATAGTTGAGAAGTTTTCACCAGACTGAAGGATTCTGTTCCCTTGTATAAGGGAAAAGGTGATCAGACTGACTGGAAGAACTATCGTGATATTAGCCTACTGAGTGTGCCAGGAAAAGTGTTTGGTAAGGTTGTTATTGAAAAAATACAGGGTCTTACATCAGAGAAAGTATGGGATGTTCAGAGTGGTTTTATGCATGGTAAAGGCTGCACTAACCAAATATTTACGTTACGCATGATGATTTAAAACATCTTGCTTTCGGTAAGAAAGTTTTTGCTGCCTTCATAGATTTAGAGAAAGCTTACGACCGAGTAAATAGGACACTTTTGTGGAAGGTATTGAATGAATATGGTGTTACCGGAAATCTACTTAATAGTGTAAAAGCCATGTATGCTGGCAGTAGAGCTTGTGTACAAGTGAATGGTGTTTTATCAAAATGTTTTTTTTTTTTTTTTTTGGTGCAGGAGTCAGACAAGTTTGTGTAAGGTCACCATGGCTGTTTTATATTTTTATGGATGCGTGCATGCGTGATGCCAGAATAGAAAATACTGGTTTATGTCTTGGTGTTTCCGTGTGTGGAGATTGCTGTATGTTGATGACACTGTCCTGTTGTCAGAGAGCAAAAGTGAGTTGCAGGGTAAGTTTTCTCGGATGTACGAAGTTTGCACGAAATTCAAACTGAGTATAAATAAGAGAAAACCCAAAGGTATGGTCTTTGAGAGAGGAACTACTAGTACTGAATGTAATATAAGGCTAAATGGCACAGTGATTGACCAGGTGAGTGAGTTTGTGTATTTAGGAAGCATGTTTGACAGAGAGAACAAATTGGATGGTGAAATTAGTAGGGGAGTGAAGTCTTCATTGAAACTCATAGCTGCTTTGGGAGGTTTTCACAGGAATGATGGGTTCTCAAGAGAGTCCCGCATGGCTGTGTATGAAAGTGTAATTGTTCCTTCTCTGATGTATGGCAGTGAAACCTGGGTACTACGGGAGAAACATAGGAGTTGTTTATGTGCTGGAGAAATGCGTTACTTACGGGGGGGAGGTTGTATCAAGACATGTTCTGATCGTGTGAGGAATGAAGATGTGTTGCAGTTGTGTAATGTAAAGCAAAATGTTGATAGCAAGGTGGAGAATAATATTCTTAGATGGTTTGGCCATGTTGAAGGAATGAGTGATGAGATAATTACTAAGAAAATATTTTTAGCCCAAGTGGCAGGAAGGAAAGGCAGGGGAAGGCCAAGGAAGTCATGGGAGGACCAGATTCTTTTTTTTTTTTTTTTTTTGATTGGAGGTTTAACGACCACCGTGAGCAACTCAATGGGCTATCCAGACCCCTTACGGACGAACGATCAGAGGCCAACGCCTTAGACCACTGCGCCACCGCAAGGACCAGATTCAGCAGTGTCTACATGAGAATAAGATTATGAGTACGAAGTGCAGAAGGTCTTGTGTACGCTGTGTGATGGATGTCAGTCAAGCTCGTGTTGTGTGTCAAGATCGCTGTTAATGGAGAAGTTTTATAAGGCAACGGCAAGTAAATAATCAGTTAAAAATTTATCTGGTAGTTTGTATCTGTTTGTGGAGCTAACCTCTGAATCTTAGAGAACAGCTTAGTGACATTTATGTATGTATGTATCTATGTATGTATGAAAAGGTTACGAGATTCTGTTCGAAGGAAAAAGAACAGCACTGCGGCGTGACAATTCCTCAAATCATGATGCGCACCAATTCCTGGCAAAAAATAAATTATCAAATTGGATGATCCACCATATTCACCTGATTTATCTCATTGTGATTTCTAGCCATTCTCAAAAAGGAAAACTGCCATGAAAGGACTAAGTTTTCCAGACATTTCTGACATCCAGCATAACTTGACAGAGGTACTCAAGAGCATTCCAGAAACAGAGTTCCAGATATACTTCCAGCAACGGCAACAGCGTCGAACTAAATGCATAGCTCAGAAAGAGGATTACTTAGAAGGTGGCAGCAGCCTCTAGTGCAGAGGCACGAACATATTTTTTCTATAAGGATGTATTCCGGAAATTATATTCTCACAACTCGTACGTTTCAAAACGTCATTTCAAAGTCTGTAGCACTTGCAGATACTCAGACAAAAAATTCATTAATTCAGATTCTGACGCACCGGCGCGAGAAAGAATTTTTAAAATTTATTTCTCGAAGTACTGTATTAGCACAAAGGGTTATATTTTCAGAATATCAGTCCACTGACATAAATGTTATTAACTTTTAGCAACATCAATTGAAAAGCGAATCTCATGAATTCGTTTTCCTAAATATCCGTTCCAGTATCACGCTTTCTGAAATAATACACTAACGGAAAAAAAAATCCCAACACCACGAAAAAATAGTTGTAGAGGAATGAAATTGCGGCAATACATTTGTATAGGTAACATATTTAATCGATTAAGGTTTCAAGATCACAGCATATTGTGAGCGCGAGAAGAACCAGTTTAAATGTGAATGCTGGTACATTAATAACCGGTGTAACCGCCAGAATGTTGAATGCAAGCACGCACACGTTCATGCATTGTGTCGTACAGGTGCTGGATGTCAGTTTGTGGGATGGAGTTCCATGCCTGTTGCACTTGTTCGGTCAATACAGGGACGGCTAATGCTAGTTGGGGGTGACGCTGGAGTTGTCGTCCAATGATGTCCCATACGTGCTTGATTGGTGAAAGATCTGGTGATCTAGCAGGCCACGGCAACATGTCGACACTCTGTAGAGCATGTTGGGTTACAACAGCGGTATGCGGGCGAGCGTTATCGTGTTGGAAAACACCCCTGGAATGCTGTTCATGAATGGCAGCACAACAGGTTGAATCACCAGACCGACGTACAACTGCGCCGTCAGGGTGCGTGGGATAACCACGAGAGTGCTCCTGCTGTCATAGGAAATTGCTCCAAGGACCATAACTCCAGGTGTAAGTCCAGTGTGTCTCGGCCGCAGACAGGTTGGTTGCAGGCGCTCACCTGGCTTCCTTCTAACCAAAACACGGCCATCACTGGCACCCAGGCAGAACCAGCTTTCATCAGAAAACAAAACAGATCTCCACTCCGTCCTCCAATGAGCTCTAGCTTGACACCACTGACGTCGCAAACGGCAGTGGTTTGGAGTTAGTGGAATGCACGCTACAGGGCGTCGGTCTCGGAGCTGTCCTTCAAGTAACCGATTTGTAACAGTTCGTTGTGTCACTGTGGTGGCAACTGCAGCTCGAATTGCTGCCGCAGACGCAGTACGATGCGCCACGGCCATACGCCGTACACGGCGGTCTTCCCTCTCAATAGTGCCACGTGGCCGGCCGGAACCCGGTCTTCTTGAGGCAGTACCTTCCCTTGACCACCGCTGCCAACAATCATGCACAGTGGCTATATTCCTGCCAAGTCGTTCTGCAATATTGCGGAAAGAAAATCCACCTTCTCGTAGCCCTATTACACGACCTCGTTCAAACTCCGTGAGCTGTTGATAATGGCTTCTTCGTTTTCTTAAAGGTATTCTTGACTAACATCAACACACTACGTCGAATCTCAACGATATCAAACGCTAACGAACGTTACAACGCGTATTTACAGCAAACCTGCTTTGCATGTTCCGAGGGGCGCTACTAGCGCCACACGTATGCGCCGAGCGCGAAATTGGCATAGACGTCATCTTACAGATGTACTCTCACCGCCTACCAACTGTCGTTTATCTAACACAACCCCTTCTTGGTGTTGGGATTTTTTTTCCGTCAGTGTATATACAAATAAAATGAAATGAAATATAAAACTAGCTCATACCCCGTGCAATGCACAGGTGAAAAAGCTGTGACTGAATTTATTTTTTATGAAATAAAATAATAGTGATTCCTTTTTATGAAATTATTCTGCAATGCGAAGAAATAGAAATAAAGCATGACATAACACCTACATAACCGAACAAACGTAGCAGACAGTTTTTCGAGGACGTGCGTGTTGCCACAGTTAGTCATTTGTCCAACTAACTTTATTTTATTTTCCGGTATTTCTCCTTGATTTTACGTATTGTGCGATAGCGGTGAGCTAGTTCCGATTTCTGCCACCGGGTAAAAGCAGATGGTGTTGCAAGTACTGAATGACGTTAGAACATTATTACGTTTTATGAAATTGCTCTGCAATGCGAAGAAAATGAAATAAAACATGACATAGCACCTACGTACAGAACAAGCGCCACACACAGTTGTTGGAGCACGTGCATGTTGCCACAAATGGAGTCGTTTGTCTTACTAACTTTGTTTTACTTTCTGGTATTTTTCCTTGATTTTTACATACCGTGCGACAGCGGTGAGCTTGGTTCCGATTTCGGGCACCGGATAAAAGCAGATGGCGCTGCAAGTGCTGAATGACGTCAGAGCGTTAGGGACAAACGTAACCCACAATATATGTTTTATTTTATGCGATAGGGGTGAGCTTAGTTCCGATTTCGGCCACCGGATAAACGCAGATATCGCTGCAAGTACTGAATGACGTCAGATAGTTAGGGACAGACGTAACCTATTTATACAGATTTTATTTACTAGTCGGATTTTGGAAACCGTTCGTGCTGCATCACGGGAAAGCTTTCCGTAGCTGCGGAATAGCCATTGTTTGCTTACATGCGTTTTCCCATTGCCTAACAAAGCGTTATGTTTTAGGGGTTCAGGAAAGTCGCGATTTTCGTAAATTTATTAACGACATATCTAACTATTAATACACACAATTGACGTGGACTAGGGACATCAAACAGAAGTCATCGCTCTTTTCACATTTATAAGATTTCAATGCCGCCGTGGTGCAGTGGTAGCATGTCAGGCGCGTAACTGGAAGACCCGGGGTTCGATTCTCGGTGACAGCCGATGAGAATTTTTCCGTGACTCACTTATAAACGTGGAAAGAGCGATGACTTCTGTTTGGCATATCTCACTTTTGCTCATCATGCGATTGTGGCAATAAATCCTGCCACCTGAAATGGGCTATTCTTCCGCAGACGGTCGCGCGGCTGATTTCTGATTTCTCACAAATAAGACAACGGAAAGCATCAAGCTACTGTTTTCGATGTGGCATCACGTGGTAAAGCTTCTGACAGACATTCCAGTAAGTTGTTGGTCAATTCGTCTATTGTTTTCCATAATGCCTCAATGGAATTTATACCGTCTCGTTAATGACGTCGTACGAGACACAAGCACGTGCATATTATGGTGTTAAAGAAACGGTTTGCTCCCCACTGAAAACCTATGCTCCGAAGGGCACCAAAGGCACCTGCCAAATGATTATACGTTCTTGGTGTTTTCAGGTGTGGTCAGACTCATTTAGATGGTTCAAGAACGCACAAGGTCTCTTGTTCTAAGAACACCAGGTTCTCAAAAACGAAACTTTCTCCACAGAAAGTTCTGTTGCTAACAACATGCTTTTGCAGGAGTTTCGTTTATAAGAGAGCCCTTCTGCAGACAAGTATCTATGTATTTAAAACACACGGTCGTTTCTTTCTACAATCTGCTAGCTCCATCCACTGGAGCGATTTTCATGCTTTTTTTTAAATGAAAGCTACTGACCCACAGATTCGTGATCGCTAATTTTTATTGTCATAATTATTTGTTTTATGTTACCATGGCTTTTTCTCTGTACAATCCGCCGCTCGTTATTCTGGCGTTTGTTCTCGTTTCAGTACTTGCAGCGTCATCTGTGGTGGTCGGATTTGGTACTAAGCCCTCCGCTATCAACTACGTAGTTGTATTTATCGGAACCGGTTTTCTGAGATTTGTAAAAAAAAAATCTCTATGTTATCGTGAACTACCTTCTTTCACGTTGGGAGTGATCACGTTGTATGTAAACAAAGCAGAACGATCACGGAAAATCGGGAACTACTTGAAAGCGATCTGATTCGGTAGTACAGCCAAAAACAATAAAAAAAGATTTAAAAAAATTGAAATAGCATATGTCCACCAGAAAGGAATAAGCTTCCCAACGGTGAAAGAATAACACTGAACAACAATGGCTTTGTTACAAAGACAACTTTAACGGTGTTGTTTGTATTTACGGGTGCTGAAACCAAATATGAAGTCACAATTGCTCCACGGGGCTCCAATTTCTTGTAATGGAACTCTCTATTGGGCTGAATGTTGTGCCTTAAAGAAATTTCCCTACGTTTCCCAACAGGGACATCTGTCTGCAGTCATATGATAGCTGTGTCTCTGAGAATGAGACATACTGGCGCTATTACTTCCTGTTGTGCAATTCCTTCTGGGAATGGGGAACAAAGCAGAATTTTTGTCATTCGAATGCATTTAATCGGTACTGAACGACGCTCATTTTCTCGTGGTCTTAAAAAGTAGTGTTGATTGTGCAAAGTGTACGTTAAATAATGCCGCGTACTCTTGTGAAACAGCCAAACAGTTTCTGCTACATTTGTGGACAATTTACTTTAAAGTCTCAAAGGCGACATTTCACACTGTTTATTAGAAAATCGTATGAACTTTATTTCCAGTGCAAAATGGATGATGAAGAAAAATCTTGGGGGCCTCACATTTGTTGTAATTCACGTGTAATTTTGTTGACCGGCTGGTTGAAGGGATCATGTCAAATGCCATTTGCGATACCAATGGTTTGGAGAGAACCGAAAGACTAATCAGCAGACTGTTACTTCTGCATCACTAAGATATCTGGAATTACAGCTAAGACCAAAGACACGATTCAGTATCCCATTATGCCTTCGGCCATAAAACCTATTCCTTATGGACCAGATCTTGTTGTCCCAATCATGGAGTTTAGATTATAGTGATACTGGTGAAATAAATCCTCACAGCGAAAAAGATATTGAAGTACAACAAGACCCTGATTTCTCGGGAGATTTTGTGCGTCTCCTTATAAGTCAGGAAGAATTGAATGATCTGGTTCGTGAACTTCATTTAGCAAAAAGTCAGGCCGAAATATTGGCATCAAGACTGAAGGGATGGAATCTTTTACAACCAAATACAAAAGTACGTAGTAGTCGTTAACGACAGCAAGAGTTTGAACACTTATTTTCGAAGACTAGTGATCTTGTGTGCTGCAATGATATAGACTTATTGTTTCAAGTCTTAGAACAACAACACAAACCTGAAAAATGGAGACTTTTTTTATAGATTCCTCAAAAATAAGCTTAAGAGCTGTCCTCCTTCATAACGGAAACAGGTATCCGTCAGCACATCAGATCATATGTACAGGATTTTAGGGAGAGTGCATCTGATCCCAGGTCTTAAACAACCCTTAGAAATAGGAAGCTAGTAGATTTGGGCTAGAGTGCCCGATAGGAAAGAGACACGGAAGCGAGGTAGAAAGGGGGAGGAATACGCCCTGAATTATTACCTGAGCGCCAGTACCCGGGGTCCGATCGCTTAACGTGCCCATCCGACGCTCGGCGGATATTTAGTGGTTTAAGCATTCGTAACTGCTCGGCATCGAACTGAGGTTTCTCCGTGGCAGTCACGAACCTTGACCACTAGGCCATACGCCGCCCGATTTTACAACGCTTTCCGCGGTGCTACTTATATAGCTACTGGTACCGTATCACGTGACAGACGGTATTGTAATTTCATGTCCGGCCACTGGGGCGCTGTCTTAAGGTGGACGTCAAGTAATTTTGCTTCCTATACTTCCAATGGAAAAACTTTTGTACACATTTTCTTTACAATTAATGCGTTCCCAAGCATCGATTAAAATAGCTTCAGGTTATAACTTGGAATACTTAATATTTTCTAAAACATAACCATAATTATATTAAAAATCAATAACTTTTCCTTTGGTGGTGTTGAAACCAGAAAAAAGATGGCGCGACCTGTACTTTGATGACGTCAGTAAACAAACAATTGTTGGATTGCATAATTATGGCTATGTTTTAGAAAATAGTTTTTATGAAATGAAGCTATTTTAATCGATGTTCAAATTTTCATCCTTGGAAACGCATTAATTGTCAAGAAAAAGATGGCGCGAGATGTACTTTGGTGACATCAGTAGACAAACCGCATAATTATAGTTATGTTTTAGAAAATATTAAGTATTCCAAGTTATAAAATGAAGCTATTTTAATCGATGTTCAAATTTTCAACATTGGGAACGCATTAATTGTCCAGAAAAAAGATGGCGCGACCTGTTCTTTGATGACGTCAGTAGATAAACAAATGTTGGATTGCATAATTATGGTTATGTTTTACAAAATATTAAGTATTCCAAGTTATAAAATGAAGCTATTTTAATCGATGTTCAAATTTTCATCCTTGGGAACGCATTAATTGTCCAGAAAAAAGATGGCGCGACATGTACTTTGGTGACGTCAGTATACAAACAAATGTTGGATTGCATAATTATGGTTATGTTTTAGAAAATATTAAGTATTCCAAGCTATAAAAGGAAGCTATTTTAATCGATGTTCAAATTTTCATCCTTGGGAACGCATTAATTGTCCAGAAAAAAGATGGCGCGACATGTACTTTGGTGACGTCAGTAGACAAACAAATGTTGGATTGCATCATTATGGTTATGTTTTAGAAAATATTAAGTATTCCAAGTTATAAAAGGAAGCTATTTTAATAGATGTTCAAATTTTCAACCTTGGGAACGCATTAATTGTCCAGAAAAAAGATGGCGCGACCTGTACTTTGATGACGTCAGTAGACAAACAAATGTTGGATTGCATCATTATGGTTATGTTTTAGAAAATATTAAGTATTCCAAGTTATAAAATGAAGCTATTTTAATAGATGTTCAAATTTTCAACCTTGGGAACGCATTAATTGTCCAGAAAAAGATGGCGCGACCTGTACTTTGATGACGTCAGTAGTCAAACAAAGTTGGATTGCATAATTATGGTTATGGTTTAGAAAATATTAAGTATTTCAAGTTATAAAATGAATCTATTTTAATCGATGTTCAAATTTTCACCCTTAGGAATGCATTAATTGTGAAGAAAATGTGTACAGAAGTTTTTCCATTGGAAGTATGGGAAGCAAAATTACTTGAGGTCCACCTTACACAAGAGAGTTGGACCTTTGTCTCGTCTCCTCTGTGCTCTGAAACAATATCGGATTGGTATGCATACTCCAGCGCAATTATTACGGAATACATGCTAACAAAAAATGAACATACTAGATAACTAGGGGGCTTTGGAAGAACTGTTAAGGTTGACGAGACAAATCTCGGAAAGAGAAAATACCATGCGGTACGAGTGGTTGATGGATCTTGGGTGATTTATATGATAGAAAGGGAATCAAAAAGAAGTTTGGCTTGAACTACTTCCTGAAAATAAAAGAGAATTACTACCAATTACCAAGAAAAATTTGGCACCAGGTACAATTATAAATACTGACAAGTGGAAAGAGTGTGATTGTCTTGATAAAGATAACAACTTCGCACATCTCACGGTTGACCACAGTGAAAATTTTATTGACCCGGACACCGGAGCCCACACTCAAAATATTAAATGTTTTTGGAGACATTTAAAAGGTAACGTAATGAAACAAGGTGTACATAAAGACAATCTAGGCGATCGATTGATGGAATTCATGTTCCAAAGGGAATGTAATGCCAGGAGCACAGACGTCTTCGATGAAATGCTTCAAATAATAAGAAATCACGAAAGGCAACGAACGTGGGTGCTTTTGTTTTAAAACTGTGTTTTTCTATATACACTATCTACCAACAAGTAATTGGACACCCCTGCAACCGACAATATCTGCGGTCCTGATACACGTCACGGCCGCCGCCGTTAAATATCGTGTGGGAAACAACAAAGCAACCAGTCGCATGCAAGATGCCACGCAGTTCGGAGCTCTCTGATTTCGAGAAAGGTGTAACCGTCGGGTATCACAGAAATGGCCGATTCATACGTGACATATCCAGCGAGTTGAAGTACCCAAAATCGACAGTGGCCTACGTGATTGGCAAGTGGAAGATGAGAGGTGACTGTCGGAATGTGCCCCGACCCGGCAGGCCCAAAAAACTGAGAGTTAGAGACCGACAGGTGCTGGCCAGAGAAATTCGGAAGAACCGCACCAAATCGACGGGCCACATCCGCGAGGAGTTTCAACAGGCATCCGGGAGTATTCTTTCGATGAATACCATCCGTAAGGAAGCCCATCTGCTCGGTTATCGTGGACGTGCTGCCGCCCACAAGCCTTTGATCACCAAGTCCAATAGCGCTGCTCGGCTAAGGTTGTGCAAAGAACGTCGACAGTGGACCGTTTAACAGTGGAAACAGGTTCTCTGGAGTGACGAATCAAGGTTCACCCTCTACCATTCGGATAGCAGGGTCTGGCGCCTGCCTGGAGAACACCTCCTGCCGGAATGTATTGTGCCAACTGTGAAGTTTGGCGGCGGTGGAATTATGCTATGAGGGTGTTTCTTCTGGTATGGCACGGGACCCTTGGTCGCAATTCCTGGTAGAATCAAGCCGAGACCTACTGCACCATTTTGGATGACCATGCGCTTCCTACGTTGTGGCACTTTTACGGGGTGGGCCCATGTTACTTTCAGAATGACAATGCCACCTGTCATGTTGAGAGGTCCAGCATGGCTTGGTATGGTGACAATGGAGTTAATCGAATGGACTGGCCTGCGCAGAGCCCGGACCTTTACCCTATCGAGCACCTCTGGGACGAGTTGGAGCGTCGACTTGAGGGTTGCCCCCACCGTCCGAAATCGGTGAAGGAACTGACCTGTCTTCTCCAAGCCGAGTGGAGGAAAATACCGCTAGCCGTCGTACAACGCCTGGTTGAGAGTATGCCCCGGAGGGTCGCAGCTGTAATCCCCGCTCGTGGAGGCTCCACCAACTATTGAAGGTGAATAAACTTCGTTTTCCTTTGCTATCACAGGTGTCCAATTACTTGTTGGTAGATAGTGTATTTGTAAATACGAAAGTAAAATAAAATTTCAACATCCGAACGTATTAGTGGCAAGTTCATTCTTTTTTGTTTAGTTCTTTTTCAGTATCCAAGTTATTGTTTTTCATGTAGTCCATGAAATGCAGAGGGTGAGTGGAAAGTTTTGCAATATTTGCATAAACGCATGTTCTGCGGTGGATATGTCACGTGTTTAAACTAGTTCAAGTCGCGCACTGCAGTCAGTCAAATGGGATACAAAGCGGTAGTCGTTGCTGTGAACAGCACTGCATGTTGTCGTTCTGTCTGTGGTTGGAACGCCGATGAACAGCCACAACCGGCTAATTAGGTAACTTTTGCTTTACGGGTTTGAACTCGGCCATAACGCTGCTCAAGCAACGTAAGACATTTGCCATGAGAAAGGGGAAGATTTCGCGGACCACAGCACTGCAACCAGATGGTTCAAGAAATTTCGCTCAGGTGATTGAAACCTCGACGATCAGCCAAGTTCAGGTAGGCACGTGGATTTGGAGGCCGTGCGACAGGCCGTAGAGACAAATCCGACAAGCAGCACTCTGAGATTATCAGGTGAACTGGGCATATCACAGACCACCGTGGTTCATCACCTTCAGGACCTCGTCATGGCCTGCAGGACCTGCTTCATTGTCCCTCATGAACTGACGCCAGGTGAAGCAAACCACTGAGTAGAAATGTGCAGGACACTCCTAGAAACCCCGTGCGTTGTACGTTTCATCAAGAGCATTGCTACGTGCGATGAAAAGTGGGTCTATTTCTGTAATCCTAACACACAGCGGCAGTGGTTGAGCAAAGGCCAGCTTCCTAAACCGGTTCCCAAAAGTAGGCGCTTCGAGCACAAGGTGATGATCTGCGTCTGGTGGAATTTCGAGAGAATAACCCATTACAAATTTGTTCCAGACGGTCGGACCATCAACGCCAACCTCTACTCTGAACAGATGGAGCGGATGTATGCCGTTTTGGAGGAGAAGTACCCGGCACTGGTCAACAGAAAGCGCGCTCTCCCACAGTAGGACAACCCTGGGCTTCATACCGTGAGAACGACCCGGGCAAAACTCCAGCAACATGAAGGCATCGAAATGATGCCACAGCCAGCATATAGTCCAGACCTTGCCCCTGTCGGAAAATTACTTGTTCCGTTCCATGGCCCATTTCCTCCGCTGGCGGCACTTCAACAACCAGGAGGAAGTGGCAGCTGGGGTAAAGGTGTTCTTCGCCTCGAAAGATAAGAACTGGTACAGCCGCGGAATCGAAGAACTGGCAGACAGATGGCTAAAGACGGTGCAACACGATGGCCTATACTTTGAATGCTAGTCAGCTTTCGTCGTAAAGGTACGTATGAAGACATAAAGTGATCCAAATATTGCAAACCTTTCGACTCACCCTCTGTATAATCGAAGAACTGGCAGACAGATGGCTAAAGACGGTGCAGCACGATGGCTAAAGACGGTGCAGCACGATGGCCTATACTTTGAATGCTAGTCAGCTTTCGTCGTAAAGGTACGTATGAAGACATAAAGTGATCCAAATATTTCAAAACTTTCGACTCACCCTCTGTAAAATCGAAGAACTGGCAGACAGATGGCTAAAGACGGTGCAGCACGATGGCTAAAGACGGTGCAGCACGATGGGCTATACTTTGAATGCTAGTCAGCTTTCGTTGTAAAGGTACGTATGAAGACATAAAGTGATCCAAATATTGCAAAACTTTCGACTCACCCTCTGTAGAATCGAAGCACTGGCAGACAGATGGCTAAAGATGGTGCAGCACGATGGCCTATACTTTGAATGCTAGTCAGCTTTCGTCGTAAAGTTACGTATGAAGACATAAAGTGATCCAAATATTGCAAAACTTTCTACTCATCCTCTGTAGAATCGAAGAACTGGCAGACAGATGGCTAAAGACGGTACAACACGATGGCCTATACTTTGAATGCTAGTCAGCTTTCGTCGTAAAGGTACGTATGAAGACATGGAATGATCCAAATATTGCAAAACTTTCGACTCGCCATCTGTAGAATCGAAGAACTGGCAGACAGATGGCTAAAAACGGAGCAACACAATGGCCTATACTTTGAATGTTAGTCAACTTTCGTCGTCTGTAAGTCAGTGCTCCATGGTGCTTTTCGCTTTCATGGAGCATCAACTACACGCCGGTCTATAAGGCTGCCGGTTCGTGCTTGCAACGTACCACAGGGTGTGCGGTCATGCGCACTCGCACCAAACGTGAATCATTTGCGTACCAGCATGCACTCTAGCTGTTTGCAAAGTTTAGCGGTTGTAGCATGTTTTATTCTAGGTGCGCAAATTCCATTGTCCACGAGTGTAGTCAATTCTGTGATCTATGATCCAAGGCATGGTGGAGAAGGAATAGTATTTCTGACACGCACATCATGCCCTTGGGTAGAAACAAGTGCCTCAAATTTCTTCTCTATACTTTCTTAGGTTCGTTGCCATCGGTGTGTCATTTTAGTTGGTAATTCATCAGGAAAGAGCAGTGCTAATCACCCCCATAAATGACTAATTCGCTTAAGTGGTCATAAGAAATCTAAAGGAAAATGAACGCTTTCTGATGCGCGGATTCACTCGTTCCAGTCACGTTCGGTCCACTTCTCAGACAGCGAATGTATTCGTTCAAGATGATATCAGCTGATTTTACTGGTCTCGAGTAAAATAGTTCCAGTTGGTTAAAGGGTTAAGTTCTGTCTGATGAACTCTAGGTATGCTGTAGGCATAGACACACTCCAACATTTTGTGGACTATATGCGAAACCGGATATACGTACTGCAATTCGGTTTAAATCAGGCCCAACTCGGTATTGAATAAGAGTTTCTAATTCAGTGGGCAGTATGTGTAGGTAGGAGTCGTCACTGAATTCACGCAGACCGTAATTCGATGTCAGCATCGATAAACGTCGTGAGTTAACAGAGTATGAAGGAGCGATGACAGTGGGTGATCAACGCGTGGGTCACTCTGTCGCGCAGGTGGTACAGGAATTTCAGTATTCACGTTCTACAGCATGAAAACTGTATCGGGAGTACTCTATTACCGGTATAACATCGCACTGTGGACAGCACTATGAGAGGATGAACGAGGTAGTTGACGTCTCACATTGTTACTACCCCCGGTGAGCTACAGTGGCACAAATCACGTCCGATTTCAACGAGAGAAGTGTCCCAAACTTCTCAAGCAAGATTATCAGGATACCATTATCCGCAATAGATTATGGGAACCATTGACCCACCAGAGTCCCATTCCCGACGCCACGTCACTGGACTGTATGCCTCAACTGGACGAAAGAACATGGATACTGGACTTTGGATGACTGGGGACTAGTATTGTACATGGACACTGGACCTTGGATGATTGGAGCTTAGTCTTGTACATGAACACTGGACCTTGAATGATTGGAGACTGGTCTTGTACACGGACACTGGACCTTTGACGATTGGAGACTAGTCTTATACATGGACACTGGACCTTGGATGATTGGAGACTACTCTTGTACATGGACACTGGACCTTTGATGATTGGAGACAAATCTTGTACATGGACTCCGGACCTTTCATGATTGGAGACTAGTCTTGTACTTTGACACTGGACCTTGGATGATTAGAGACTAGTCTTGAACATGGACCTTGGATGATTGGAGACTAGTCTTGTACATGGACCTTGGATGATTGGAGACTAGTCTTGTACATGGACCTTGGATGATTGGAGACTACTCTTTTACATGGACACTGGACCTTGGATAATTTGAGACTAGCCTTGAACATGGACACTAAATCTTTGGTGATTGGAGACTAGTCTTGTACGTGGACACTGGAACTGGGATGATTGGAGACTAGTCTTGTACATTGACACTGGACCTTGGACGATTGGAGACTAGTCTTGGAATTCAATGAGTCCTGTTTCCAGTTATTCCGCACAGATGGCAGTGTGTGGATCTTAAGGGAACCACACAAAGTGGTGGACCCGGCATACCAACAGGGAACTACTTAGGCTTTTGGAAACTCGGTTATGGTCTGGTGTATATTCAAGTGGCACACGTTGGAACCTCTGGTACATCAAGATGCGTCGAAATACATCAAGATGAGAATTATGCATCCTAAAGAACCGGAAAGCAGTGATCATTATTCTGACATTTCAAGCTTCTGAAAGCAAAAATAATTTTTAAAATCGGACTAATAGTTGCAGCGATATGATGTCTACACACGGACGGGCGGGCAATGTGATAACGTAAGCAAGATCCTTTTTTACAAACGACGCGCTAAAAATAAAAGGGAGAGCCGATTTCCTCCTCATTAAAGCTTTTTCTAATGGTAAACTAGCACGCATTTGTTAGTTTACCATTAGGAAGAGGAAAACAGAGATCGGTTTTAGACTATATGTTCCTCAAATCAAGCAGGAAATTAATACAACGGCAAAAACTTGTACATACAATAAAGCAACGTGCAGCAGCCATTTCTTCCACCTCGTGGCGCAGTGGTCTGTTAGCTGATTCCTAACTATTCATTCGAGATTGATTTAGGTTCAAATCCCAGTTCACTTGGGATGATATATTTTTCTTATGGCCCTGGCTCTCTTGCTTCCCTAGAGCCAGTGACCCTGAATTATGGACTGACGACTGTTATAGGTCACGAGGTTTAGTGTTTCGTCTCACGTCACGCCACTTTGCTAACTCTGTTGTTTATGTGTTGTAGGTAGTTAATTCAGGAGTTTAATTTTATTACGTTTTATTATAAGGTTTCGTTAGCTCATGACATTTCATAAGTTTAACCAGGTAACATTTAATACAAATGCTTCATCATCTAGTGTTTAACTTACTAGTTTAAATCAACTGCATGTGTTTCTTTGAACAGTTTCCTAATGGCTGATTCACTTTTAGGTAAAACCTAAAAGTTTCACCGAGTAACTAGTAAACAAACTGATGGCTTGTCACTAGTTTAAATCGGTAATGTTTCGTCGAAATGCTTCATGATCTGGTGATTAACTTTGATAGCTTGAATCAATTTTGTTTCTTTCAACTGTTTCCTAGTAGTTTATTAACTTTTATAAATCGATCAGGTAAAAATGAAAAGCCTCATTGGCTAACTACGTAGTAAAAAAATTGATGGCTTGCTCACTGGTTTAAATTGGCAACGTTACATCGAAATGCTCCATAATCTGATGATTAACTTACTAGCTTATTTCAATTGGGCTTCATGAAATAATTTCTTAAAGCCTAATTCACATACTTAAGTGACTTAGGTTTATTCGAAAAGCAGAGTCGTTCACTTCTAAATTCACTAGTTCAAATCGATTACTTAGTTTCAAATTCGTCATCTGTTTGCAAGAAAAAAATATGGCAGAAATAACCACTCTGACAAGAAGATGACTATCCATCATAAAAAGTAATATCTCCAATAACTGAATAAATGTTATTTCGCTTCAACTGAATATCCTATGTTGAGAATGTACTAAAGCTTACCTTGAAAAAATGTTGAATTGTAACGCCGAAGATAATTCCAAATCCTAGAAAATTCTGCCACGCACAAATGATTGAGCACACGTTGTGATTTCTTTCTTTCTGCTGCGTATCAAGCGGAACCATCTGCTGTTATGTCACGTGATGCGTTTATGTTCTTGACCTCAGAGAAAGAGATGTTCCAGATAGACGGCGCAGTGGCTTTCGCCTAAACATTTTGTGCTTTGGGTGGTATTGTTCTCGATAAAATAAAAAATTATAAAAAACAAAATTATTTTCCGAAATAAAATTCTTACGTTCGTAAATTTAGTCATGTGCTGGCATTTTCTTCTCTGACCGTTTTTATGTGCCATTGTTAACTAACTTAGGCTTTGCTTTAGACATATTTCTTTTTCGCCACTTTTTTTATATTTTTCTTATCTTCAGCCATATTATCACGTCCCAGGTTTTTTCCTGTGATCGAGGAATACGGATGACATCGTCATCTTAGTGAATCAGTCAGGCTATGTACTTCAGAACTTTAGGGACCCAAGCTTAAAGTATGTACACTGAAGCGAGAGAGAAACCGGTATAGACAAGCTTATGCGAAATACATAGCAACGTCACCTATGCGCGTGCGTACTCGGTTGCGTCCGCCAGTGCGTATATAAAACGATAGACATCCTTGCCAGCTGTCAGAGCTGTTTTCGGCATGAGAATGACAAGTAATAACGATTTCGGCGATTTTCAACGCGGTGTCATAGTTGGCGCTTGTGAGATGGGCCATAGTATTTCGGAAGCAGAAACGAAGTTCGGATTTTCACGAACGACCATTGCAAGGGTGAACCGTGACTACAAGAATTCTGGCAAAACCTCCAACCTACGATACCAGTGTGCCGTAAAAAGACATTGGCTGAACGTGACCATCGTCGGCTGTCAAGAATCGTTTCACGCGACACTCTCGAAGGTAGCATCGAAATTCAATGCTAGAGCCTCAACAAGCATCAGCGTCCGGACTATGCAACGTATCCTGCACGATATGGGCTTTGGGAGCAGACGCCCAACTCGAGTCCCCTTGATGAGTGCACGATACACAGCTATGCGCCTCGCTTGGGCACGGCAACACCGCCAATGGACACTTGATGACTGGAAACAAGTAGCCTGGTCTGACGAGTCGCGTTTCCAACTGCATCGGGCAGATGGAAGGATTCGTGTGTGGCGCAAACCCTATGAAGCCATGGATCCCGCCTGTCAACAGGGAACTGTCCCGGCTGGCGGGAAGGGGGGGCTTAATGGTATGGGATGTGTTTAGCTGGACTTCACTGGGACCCCTAGTACGTCTACAAACATCTGTGACAGACCAACGCTATGTGCGCATCATTTCTGACGAGGTACACCCGTTCATGTCTTGCATTCATGCTGATGGGTTGAGCCCGTTCCAACAGGACAACATTATGGTTAGAGGAGCATTCATCTGAGTTTGGTGTGTTGCCATTCCCACCCAAGTCCCCAGATGTGAACGTGATAGAACACATTTGAGATGCCATGCAACGCGCTATCGAACACAGGAATCCGAAACCTCGGAATTCACCTAAATTGTGGAATGTTCTGCAGGAAGTATGGTGTGCATTGCCTACAGCATATTTTCAGATTATTTTGCTTCGTCGTATTTCTGCAGTCCTGCGCTTCCGTGGGGAACCAAACAAGTATTAGACTCGTGTACCAGTTTATCTGACACTTCAGTGTATATGAACTTCGCGTTGGGATTTCATACTACACCATTTACAAATATTTCGCGAAATAAAACATGTGCCACATATTGACAAGTGCGCCACAAAGAATTAAGTAAATAACATGGCATAGTTCATTATGAAAAAGAGGTAAAATACAGGAATTGGACAGAACAATGTGAACACCACGCACGTGACTTATAATGCAGCTGCGTACGTCGCAATACGCAAACGCGGTGTTTACTGACTTTTGGTTGTAATAGCTTTGTTTAGAACCGGTTTAAGTACATCTAAAGAGTCTTCTTGCGAAATTTCTTTCAGGGTGACGACAAAATGAGCAACCTAACAGACTTGGAAAGAGGGCTAATTGTTGGTGCCAAGCTAGTTGGTGCTTCCGTGATAACAGCCGCCATGGGGGTATCGAGAGCTACTGTGTCTAGCGTTATGACAGCAAACCATGTTCGTGTCAAAACCTCGTCTACGAAACATAAGAGCAACCGGAAAACGACCCTAACTGATAGGGACAAAAGAGCATTAAAGAGGATTTTTACCAGTAATAAGCAGACCACGGCGCCGTAAATTAGTGCGAAGCTCATTCTGCATTTCCAGACCCCAGGATCAACGAAAGCAGTGCTCAGGCAACTGCATAAACAAGACATTCATGGCAGAGCTACTATTGCGAAACCTCTGCTGACTCAGCTGACTGCCAAACGACGACAGCAGTGGTGCCAGGAGCATACAATGTGGACTGCCGATGCATGGAAGTGTGTAATTTGGTGGGAGGAATCCTCATTCACACTATTCCCCGCCGCAGGTCGTGTTTACGTGTGGAGACCACCGTCAGAAGCGTACAACCCAGACTATATAATCCCAATAGTGCACCATCCGAGGTGGTTTTGTCATGTTCTGGGCTGTCATATTGTTGTTTTCAGCAGGTCCCTTGATCACCTTGAAAGGACGTATGACTGGCAGGGCGTATGAAACCATTTTGGCCGACCAAGTCCATACAATGGCTCAAGCATTGTTTCCTGCTGGGGATGCCATCTATCAAGATGATCCCCTGATCACCTTGAAAGAACGGACAACTGGCAGGGCGTATCAAACCATTTTGGCCGACCAAGTCCATCCAATGGCTCAGGCATTGTTTCCTGCTGGGGATGCCATCTATCAAGATGATCTCCTGATCACCTTGAAAGGACGGATGACTGGCAGGGCGTATGAAACCATTTTGGCCGACCAAGTCCATCCAGTGGCTCAGGCATTGTTTCCTGCAGGGGATGCCATCTATCAAGATGATCTCCTGATCACCTTGAAAGGACGGATGACTGGCAGGGCGTATGAAACCATTTTGGCCGACCAAGTCCATCCAGTGGCTCAGGCATTGTTTCCTGCAGGGGATGCCATCTATCAAGATGATCTCCTGATCACCTTGAAAGGACGGATGACTGGCAGGGCGTATGAAACCATTTTGGCCGACCAAGTCCATCCAATGGCTCAGGCATTGTTTCCTGCTGGGGATGCCATCTATTAAGATGATCCCCTCATCACCTTGAAAGGACGGATGACTGGCAGGGCGTATGAAACCATTTTGGCCGACCAAGTCCATCCAATGGCTCAGGCATTGTTTCCTGCAGGGGATGCCATCTATCAAGATGATCTCCTGATCACCTTGAAAGGACGGATGATTGGCAGGGTGTATTAAACCATTTTGGCCGACCAAGTCCATCCAATTGCTCAGGCATTGTTTCCTGCAGGGGATGCCATCTATCAAGATGATCCCCTGATCACCTTGAAAGGACGGATGACTGGTAGGACGTATGAAGCCATTTTGGCCGACCAAGTCCATCCAATGGCTCAGTCATTGATTCCTGCAGGGAATGCCATCTATCAAGATGATAACGAGCCCAATTCATAGAGCTCAGAATGTTCAGTCATGGTTGGAGGCCCAATCATCAGATGTAAACATCATCAAGCCACTGTGGTCTTTGTTGGAAAACAGAGTGAGATCCCGTTATCCTCCTCCTGTATCTCTCAAGGGCCTGGGGCAGTTTTTGCATGAAGGATGGCGTAACATCCCCCTAACCACTATCAAGGATTTGTATGTGTCCATTCCAACGAGGATTCAGGCAGTTCTGAATCCCCAAGGTGGTCCCACAGCCTATTAGGTAGATAAACTTTTCCTAGGTGTTCATGTTATTATGTTCAACATTATGTATGTTGCAGTCTTCTGGTGGAGGAAAAATTAAAGTAAAAGTTAATGCGCCTCATGCAGTTCACACGCACTCCTCAATTCAATATTAAGATAAGTTCTCAAATTTGCCTTTGAAGAACATTGGCGGCCATGTATATAAGCATACATAAGGTGCGTCGCATAAATATATAGACAGTCTACTTTGCGTCGTGAACGCCATGTGAATATAGGTAGGAAGCTGAAGTGGTCCCTAATTGGACATAACCCTACAACAAACGTTTCGATTCGTCGAGGTGACCGGATTGTGTGAAAAGAACACCACAAAGTGAAATAGTGTAATTTTAGGTGTCTCATAAATATAAAGACAACTATGTAAAGTAGCCATATGCAAATGAGAAGTACAAATTAGCATCTTGTACGCACGCGCATGGGCCGTATTTCGGTACAGCCTACAAAAGACAGCTGACTTGCCGTCAGACATTCATTTGCCGAAATGCCATGCAACAATAAACTTTCTGGTGAGGAAGTGCAGAAGATTCGGAGACTGAGAGCAAATATATTGCCTGTAGCGAAGGTTTGTAAAGATATGGGAAGGAGTAGGGCAGTCATTTATGAGACTTTATCGAAACGTGGTGCGTTTACTGCCAGAAAACGGCCTGGAAGGCCTCGAATAACAACCAAACGAGATGATCGTGCTATCATGCGTTTAGTTTCATCCCAAAGGTTATCACTACGTCAAGTTTCTCGAACTGTTGGTGTCACCGTCTCAAAGGACACAGTTCATCGACGAATCAAGGAAAGTCGCAACATTGTGCTCCGTAAAATGCGCCATCTACCACACCTCACGCGGCACCACAAGGAAGCTAGATTGCTATGGGCAAGCAGCCACATGCACTGGACGGACGAATGGATCACAACTATTTTCTCCGATGAGAAAAAGTTCAACCTACAGGGCCCTGACGGTTGGAACTGCTATTGGCATGATTTACGACGAGAGCCACTCACCTTCTTTAGCATACAGAAAGGAAGGAGATCTGTGATGGTCTCGGGAGCTTTTGCGTTCAATGGGACAACGGATATCGCTTTCCTGCAGAGCAGGCAAAAACTCCGAAACGTATCAGGACATACTCAGCAGCCAACTTCTACCGTTTGCCGAAACTCTAGCGTGTGTTGATTACTGTTCTAGCAAGACAATGCCTCTATCCATCGGTCTGCATCAACGGAAATCTGGTTTAACACTCATCATGTGACCGTAATGAATTGGCCAGCACTCAGTACAGATTCGAACCATATCGAGAACCTCTGGGGTATCCTCGCTCGTGTTGTGTATGCGAATGGACGGCAATTCTCAAGTGTGGTGGCATTAAATGAGCAGATTTAAAGAAGCTGGTACGCACTCCGTCCAGAACACTTACATCACTTGGTGAACAGCATGCCCAATCGGGTTTTCAGTGTTATTCGGAACAACTGCTCCACTTTTCGTAACGGATGTGCTCCTAACTAGTAAGTCTTTGTATTTTTGAGAAAGCGTATTTCTGTTTTTTTTTTTCGTGTACTTGGCGTTGGAATTGTTATGTTTCCTTCAAACTATTGTGCAGCTGCGTGTCCTATGGTTTTTTTTTTTTTTTGCTATAAATATGAGGTGTATATTTCAGCTCGTTGTTGTTGTTTTTTTATTTGAGAGTTTGTTCTGTTTCAATATTTATGCGACGCACTATATGTATATAATAACTTTGGAATTGCACATGAGGTCAAAAAGACCACCTTCCTTACGTCTCATGAAGACCGATGGAAGTACCAAAACGTCGTCAGTTCCCATTTCACTAATCGCAGGCTGCCTTGACTTTCTCTGCGCCTGGTGTTGCATTGCTCCAAACCCTTCCCTAAGATCTTTACTCCTGTCCGTGGTATAAACCGTATCTTCGAACTTATACCAACGACTCTTACATATTGTCCGCGATCAGTTCTCGAACTTTTCCCTTTAAAGTTTGGTGTATACACTCTGCAAAAAAAGAAAAAAGAAAAGAACGAAGCACCTGAGAAAGTCATTTTCTCCTAATGAAACTCCGCATGCAAGTACCTTAGGGCCGAATAGGTAAAAGAATAAAAAATAACGGCAAATGACTGATTAGTGGCCCACCACAGCGCACGAGAACCGCCCATCGAGGAAGGTGTATCAAGAGCAAAACTCGTACGTAGTGGAAATTGTAACAGACGATTCCGGTTGCATTAACCTTCGCGGGCTGTGAGGATGTATTGTATCGACGTCGGATCCATGCACACGACGAACAGTTGAGCGAGCTTGAGAGAACATTGGGCCTGAGAGAGGCTTGTTGGTGAAGTCGCACTATCAACAGGCATTTGGGTCGAAGCGGCGCGGAAATCGGACGATGTTCGCTCCTATGGGTGGATGACGGCACAACCCAGTAGCATGAGGGTAGCGGGCGGGCGAGGGCAACGAGAGAACGCGAGGATCGAGGGATTGCGAGAGACTCACGAACAAAATAGAATTCATCGCTCCGAACCACTTGTGCCCATGTTGCGTCATCTACAGGTACAGAAGTCGCCATCTAAACCACTGACAGAAGACCTGCGGCACGAGACTATATTCTAGGAGGCCACAGTTCTCCCTACAACTCACCACCGAGCATCGCTGGCATCGGTTGCACTGGTGTCACGTCCCATCAATGTAAGGTGGTGTCCAGTGACGTCATGTTGGTCTTCAGTGATGAGTCACGGTTTGCACTTGGCACAGATGATCAGCGCATACGTGTCTGGTGACGAACTAACCAGCACACGTATCCTACCTTGGCCGTCGAATGGCACGTGACTCACTTACCTTGAGTGACTGTCTCTGGAGAGACATTTCCTACGATAACTGGACACCCTTCTTAGGCCGCCCCGGTGGCGCAGTGGTCTAAGCGATGGCATGTGATCATTCGTCCGCGAAATGGGTCCGGGCTCGAATCCCGGTGACACATGAATGTTGTGTTTGTCTTAAGGCACTGGCTCTCTCCCTTCCCTAGAACCAGTGGCCCTAAATTAGGGACTAACGACTGTTTATAGCTCATTGAGTTTCTCATGGTGGTCGTTAAACCTCCCATAAAATAAAAAAACACCCTTCGTAGTCCTCCGAACCACGCTCACAGCTCAACGGTATGTTGACGACATTATACGAACTGTCGCGTTGCCATGCCTATCGCAGCATCAACGTGCAATTTTTCAGCAGGATAATGTGCGGCCACACACGAACGTTTTTGGGACGAACGTTTTGGGACATGATGGCCCGCAACCTATGCCCATCTTGGAGTGTCGCCGAACTGGCCTGCAATTTGGCAACCATTTGGCATGTTATGTTACAGGACATTATCCACAAACTGTATGCGTCTATGCCACACCGAGTAACCGATTGTATCCCATCTAGATGTAGGAAACACATACTGACCTGCTTCTTCCAGTTGCTTTTCCGAATAAATGTCTAACGGCTCTGGAATTGCAATCATTTGCAATAATTGCATTGCGCATAACAATTTTCATCTATCTATCTATATATCTATCTATCTATCTATCTATCTATCTACACACACACACGCACACACACACACACACACACACACGCACACACACACACACACACACACACACACACACACACACAATCGAGTCACACTATTGTGACTACCTCCTTCTTTTGAGTCAACACCGCGTAGCCAATGAAAGAAGGCACGTGTCGTGAGCTGGATTGCAGGGTATGTAAGGTGTGCTGTAGGCATTATGAAAACATATAACTCATTTGCTGTCATGGACAAAAGGGGCGATTTATCAGATTTGCAAAACGGGAGGATTATCGGCTTTTGGGCCAAGGGTGGCAGTATTTTTGATTGAAGGATTAACGACCACCGTGGGCAACTCAATAGGCTATAAGCAGTCGCACGTCCCTAATTAAGGGTCACTGGTCCCAGGAAAGAGAGGGAACCAGTGCCGTAAGACAAACAGAAAATCCATGCCTCACCGGGATCCGAACCCGTACCCTTCTCGAACGAATGGTTGGAAGCCATCGCTTAGACCACTGTGCCACTGAGACGGCCAGTATTTTTGAAACAGCTCAGTTTGGAAAGAAATGGCACCATTGCGAATAAATGACGTGGAAACGACGGAGCAACACGTGCCACTCATGTGAGAGGTGAACGTCGGCTGCAAATGTGCGTGAGGGTTCAGCGAACCCTGCTACGTATGGGGTGGTACCCCGATGCAGACGGATTGTCACTGCACCTATGCTAACGAAGGTGCATCGGCAGACAAGGCTAACATTTACACGGCAGTATTGGAATTGGACCTACCCTGATTGGCAAAGGATTGCCTTCTCCGATGAGTCACGTTTTCTGCTTCATCGAACGGATGGACGTTGGTGTATAAAGCTAGAAACATCGGAGAACAAACACTTTTCAAATATTGCTGGAATAACACAAGCTGGTGGGGGCAGCGTTATGGTCTGCAGAATGTTTTCGTGGCATTCCCTGGGACCACTCATACCTGTGGAAGGCGCTATGGACCGAATTCGTTATGAAACTATCCTTGCAGCCCACGTACACCTATTCATGCTGATTGTGTTCCCTATGGCGGATGGGATGTTCCAGCACGACAATGCGACGTATCACACAGCTAGAAATGTCCGAGAGTGATCGGAAGAGCACGATGAAGACATCAAAGCACTTCTCTGGCCCCGTGATTCCTCAGACATAAACCCAATTGAGCATCTGTGGGACCACGTCGATCGTGTTGTTCGCTCTATGGATTCTCCACCACGCACCCTCCAGCAGCTGTCAGATGCATTGCAGTCATCAGGGCTCTACCTACCAGTGAACACCTTCCAGCACCTTATTGAGTCACTCGCAGCCCATCTAGCTGCCGTCTGCGATGCACAGAGCGGTTATTCTAAATATTGGTCACAGCGGTTACTCTGGTGGTCACAATAATGTGACTCGACCACGTATACATATATAGGTGTATCATCATCATCATCATCATTGTCAACCATTATCAATACACTGCTGGACGAAGGTCTCCCCAAGTTTCCTCCACAACGGTCTGTCTTGTGCCAGTCTCCTCCATATCACCCCTGCATACTTTCGAATTTCATCCACCTATCTTCCATGTGGTCTTCTTCTGGGTCTTTTCCTGTCCCTTGGAATCCAATCTAAAATTTCGGCTGTCCATCGATGATCTGTCCTTCTGGCAGTATGTCCAGCCCATTGCCATTTCAGGGATTTAACTCTGATCATGATGTCTTCCACTCTTGCCATTTTTCGGATCGACGAGTTCCTCTTCTTATCTCTCCTGGTTACACCAAGCATGCACCTCTCCATGCTGCTTTGAGTTGTCTGCAGCCTTTGTATGTCTCTTTTAGTTAAGGTCCACGTCTCTGCACCATACGTAAGCACTGGAAGGATGCATTGATCAAACACTTTTCTTTTAAGACATAATAGCATATTGCTCTTGAAAATTATGCTGTTTCTTCCAAAAGCTCTCCAGGCAAGTTTTGTACGCCGATTAATTTCTTCATCAATGTGACCCTCACTTGATATCTGCTGTCCAAGATAAACGTACGTGTCTGTTATCTCCAGCTTTTCTCCATCAATCGATAAATCTTCATTTCTTGTAAAAGCATTGAACATCACTTTTGTCTTCTGAAAGTTCATTTTTAATCCCACTTCTTTACTCTTGTCAGCAAGTTCCTGGATCATACTCTGCAGCTCTGATGGGCTAGTTGCGAAAATGACTACGTCATCAGCAAAACGAAGGTGGGTTAGATAATCTCCATTAATCTTTATCCCCTTGTTTTCCCAGCTCAGCGACTGAAAAACACCCTACAATGTGGCATTAAAGAGCATTGGAGATATGGTGTCACCTTGTCTCACTCCCTTTCCAATTTTTACGTGTGTTGTATTTTCAAACAGCCTAATCTTTGCACTTGCATTTTCATAGATGTTATTAATAATATTAATGTATGCATCTTCAATACCGCAGGTTTTCAGAGCCATTGTAACTGCTGATGGTTTCACCGAATCAAAGGCTTTTTCATAATCGATAAAAGCCATGCACAATGGAAGTTCATATTCCCTCGCTCTTTCAATTAGTTCTCTCAGCACGTGGATATGATCTATTGTGCTGTAGCCACTCCTGAATCCAGCTTGTTCTCTCGGTTGAGCCATGTCCAGTGTTACCTTCAAGCGGTGTGAAAGAACTTTAGTGAAGATTTTATAAACTACTGATAAGAGGCTGATAGGTCTGTAGTTTCCGAGATCCTCAATGCCACCTTTCTTATGTAGCAGGATCATTGTAGCGGTGTTCCAATCCTCAGGAATCTTTCCTTCATTAAGGCATCGAGTGAAAATTTGGGCGAGTACTGTTTCGATTTCTCCACTTGCTTCTTGTATGATGTCTACAGTAATTCCATCTTCTCCTGGAGCTTTTCCTCGCTTCATGTTCTTGATTGCATGTGCAACTTCTGCTGGAAGGACTGGAGGAACTCTGGTACTGGTATCTTTCATGATGTCTGGAGTGCATATATCATCCCTTTGATATAATTTGGAGTAGAAATCTTTCACTCTTGTCAAAATTTCGCCTCCATTTCTTGTTACAGAACCATCTTCTTTTCTCAGTGCCATAATCTGTTTTCTTCCCTTACTGAGATGTCCCTTTGCTATCTTTAGGCTTTGGTTGTTTTCAATTGCTTTCCTCACTAGTTCACAGTTGAATTTCCTTACGTCTTCAGTGATACTTTTTCTTACTGTCTTGCATAGCTCTATATATTCCACTTTGGAAGTCACATCTTCTTTAGTTGTCCTCATCTCTCTTCTTTTTTGCATCAACATTTTGGTTTTTCCTCATAATTTGTTCACATGCAACTTGTTCTTAGACCCAGCTAATTTTGTTGCTGTTTCCATAAGAGCTTTGGTTACTTTTCTGTTAACTTCAGAGATGTCCACTTCTTCTGATGTTAGGCCTTCTAAAGCAGAGAACCTGTTCTTCAGTTCTAACTTGAAGGTATTATGGTGTTTTTTAAGGTTGGTTATGTCAATAGATTTTGTTTGTCTTATGAGCTTGCCACGTTCAAGTTCAGTGTTGAGGTGCATCTTACATCTCACCAATCTATGGTCACTACCTGTGTTGAACTTGTTTAGCACACTGCAGTCTTCTATGACGAATTTTTTGTTACACATAATAAAATCAATTTCACTTGTCGTCCCATTTGGATGTCTCCATGTCCATTTCCTGTGTGGCTTTTTCTTGAAGAAGGAGTTCAAGATGAAAAACCCTTCTGCCTCTGGAAACTCAACGAGAGTATTTCCACGCTGGTTTCTGTTGCCGTGACCGAATTTACCTACTGAAGTTTCATTCTGTTGCCGCTGCCCTATTTTTGCATTGAAATCTCCCATAATTATTTTCAAGTGCTGCTTACCTTTATTATTTAGATGACAAATTTCCTCATAAAATTCTTCAATTTCTTCTTCAGGATGACTTGTGGTAGGTGCATAAGTTTGAATAATCTGAGCCTGGTATCTTCTCGATAGTTGGATAACGAGTCGTGCAGCTCTGTCAGAGGAACTTTCAACTTCTACCACTTTATCCTTCAGTTTCTTGTTTATTATAAATCCAACACCACTAGTTCTGCCAGTATCTGTCCCACGATAGTAGAAGAGATGTCCACTTTTCAGTTCGATGAGATCTTCTCCTTTTCTCCTTACCTCACTTAGCACCACGATGTCCCACTTGATCCTTTGTAGTTCCTCTTCCAATTCAAGAAGCCTTGAATCAGAAGATAAGGAGCGTCCATTGTAAGTAGCCTAGGTCAGCATCAGATGGCAGCCTAGTCCGGTCCTCCGGGGATTCTTAGCACCCTCTGCCTTCATGTCGCACTGGCCGCCGCCTTGGCCAGGTACATTCCAGCTGCCGGAGACTGAGGGCCAAGATTTAAGTTGTGGAATCATTTTGGAGGGGATTGGCCATAACTCACCACGCTGGCCAAGCGGGTTGGTGAGTGTGGGATAGAATTTCCTCTAATCCCGATGGTATAGTTATACCGCTATTGGCGGTCGTCAGAGCCCCTTTAGTGAGAACAGGATGCACCACGAGAAGGCGGGGTTGACATTTGTCAAGGAGAGGCTGTGATGTTACGCATCACCTGACCTTACATCCCATAGGTGTATAATAAAGGTAAGCAGCACTTGAAAAGAATTATGGGAGATTTCAATGCAAAAATAGGGCAACGGCAACAGAATGAAACTTCAGTAGGTAAATTCGGTCACGGCAACAGAAACCAGCGTGGAAATACTCTCGTTGAGTTTGCAGAGGCAGAAGGGTTTTTCATCTTGAACTCCTTCTTCAAGAAAAAGCCACACAGGAAATGGACATGGAGACATCCAAATGGGACGACAAGTGAAATAGATTTTATTATGTGTAACAAAAAATTCGTCATAGAAGACTGCAGTGTGCTAAACAAGTTCAACACAGGTAGTGACCATAGATTGGTGAGATGTAAGATGCACCTCAACACTTAACTTGAACGTGGCAAGCTCATAAGACAAACAAAATCTATTGACATAACCAACCTTAAAAAACACCATAATACCTTCAAGTTAGAACTGAAGAACAGGTTCTCTGCTTTAGAAGGCCTAACATCGGAAGAAGTGGACATCTCTGAAGTTAACAGAAAAGTAACCAAAGCTCTTATGGAAACAGCAACAAAATTAGCTGGGTCTAAGAACAAGTTGCATGTGAACAAATTATGAGGAAAAACGAAAATGTTGATGCAAAAAAGAAGAGAGATGAGGACAACTAAAGAAGATGTGACTTCCAAAGTGGAATATATAGAGCTATGCAAGACAGTAAGAAAAAGTATCACTGAAGACGTAAGAAAATTCAACTGTGAACTAGTGAGGAAAGGAATTGAAAACAACCAAAGCCTAAAGATAGCAAAGGGACATCTCAGTAAGGGAAGAAAACAGATTATGGCACTGAGAAAAGAAGATGGTTCTGTAACAAGAAATAGAGGCGAAATTTTGACAAGAGTGAAAGATTTCTACTCCAAATTATATGAAAGGGATGATATATGCACTCCAGACATCATGAAAGATACCAGTACCAGAGTTCCTCCAGTCCTTCCAGCAGAAGTTGAACATGCAATCAAGAACATGAAGCGAGGAAAAACTCCAGGAGAAGATGGAATTACTGTAGACATCATACAAGAAGCAAGTGGAGAAATCGAAACAGTACTCGCCCAAATTTTCACTCGATGCCTTAATGAAGGAAAGATTCCTGAGGATTGGAACACCGCTACAATGATCCTGCTACATAAGAAAGGTGACATTGAAGATCTCGGAAACTACAGACCTATCAGCCTCCTATCAGTGGTTTATAAAATCTTCACTAAAGTTATTTCACACCGCTTGAAAGTAACACTGGACATGGCTCAACCGAGAGAACAAGCTGGATTCAGGAGTGGCTACAGCACAATAGATCATATCCACGTACTGAGAGAACTAATTGAAAGAGCGAGGGAATATGAACTTCCATTGCGCATGGCTTTTATCGATTATGAAAAAGCCTTTGATACGGTGAAACCATCAGCAATTACAATGGCTCTGAAATCCTGCGGTATTGAAGATGCATACATTAATATTATTAATAACATCTATGAAAATGCAAGTGCAAAGATTCGGCTGTTTGAAAATACAACACACATAAATATTGGAAAGGGAGTGAAACAAGGTGACACCATATCTCCGAAGCTCTTTAATGCTACATTGGAACATGTCTTTCAATCACTGAACTGGGTTAACAAATGGATAAAGATTAATGGAGATTATCTAACCCCTCTTCGTTTTACTGATGACGTAGTCATTTTTGCAACTACCCCATCAGACCTGCAGAGTATGATCCAGGAACTTGCTGACATACAAGGCTGCAGACAACTCAGAGTAAAGAAGTGGGATTAAAAATGAACTTTCAGAAGACAAAAGTGATGTTCAATGCTTTTACAAGAAATGAAGATTTATGGATTGATGGAGAAAAGCTGGAGATAACAGACACATACGTTTATCTTGGACAGCAGATATCAAGTGAGGGTCACATTGATGAAGAAATTAATCGGCGTATGAAACTTGCCTGGAGAGCTTTTGGAAGAAACAGCATAATTTTCAAGAGCAATATGCCATTATGTCTTAAAAGAAAAGTGTTTGATCAATGCATCCTTCCAGTGCTTACGTATGGTGCAGAGACGTGGACCTTAACTAAAAGAGACATACAAAGGCTGCAGACAACTCAAAGCAGCATGGAGAGGTGCATGCTTGGTGTAACCAGGAGAGGTAAGAAGAGGAACTCGTGGATCCGGAAAATGACAAGAGTAGAAGACATCATGATCAGAGTTAAATCCCTGAAATGGCAATGGTATTGGTATTGGTAACTGTGGGTACCAAAGTGGTATCCAGTTTATTGCTATAACGAAATACAAACATAGGAGATTCATTGAAAGTTGTAGAATAGAAAACAAAAGTGCGGCAATGTATGTAGATCCACGATGCAGCACAAAGTTACACATAAAAGAAATGAATAGGCACACGAACAATGAATGGCATACCGGCATGTCAAACGATATGAATAACATATGTGCACAAGTAATATGAAATGTACTATGCCATCATAAATCATCCGAACGGAACTTAATTGTGGTTAGAGCGCAAAACATTATTGAGTAACTCATCAACTTTATAAAAATAACAAAGTTAACAAATATACCACTATTGTAATCCGCGATCGAGGAAAGCACTAACACAGCAAAAACTCACATGTATAGGAAATTTAAAAACCAAGGCACGAATTCAGAAAACAATAGATAAGATAATGATAAAAAGATACTGGGGAGCTCACACAAGTTACGAGACCGATTATTCGTGAAAACACAACAAAAACACACAATTATAGCTAATTGAAAATACATTACTTGTGAAACAGTAAAAACACAAATATAGCAAATTTAAAATACATGGAAAGCATCAGCATCAACAGACACTAAGTCTACATAAACCAGAGAATTTGCGAACGGGTTCGCAAATCCCCTATCATTAAGAGAACAAAAAGTGATCGGTTTGGGGAGGTGAGCTAAAGGTCATCAGCAAGAGGAAATCAGGTATCACATATATGCTTCTCAGCGAGCTCCTTCAAGGAGGCGAGACGGCGCCGTCTAACGTCTCAAAAACGGCACACAGAGATTTAAAAAATGACACATAAGCTTCGAATTGCGTTACCGCTGCAAACAGGTCCAGATCAGGTGAGTGGAGGAATTCTTCAGAACAAACAATCGTACGCGTAAATTGAAAAAAACGTAAAAGTTGCTGTCTGGACAGTGGTCCAGGAACTAGAGGAAACGTATCAATGGCCTGTAGAACCTCAGCATCAGAGAGAGGATTGACAGGACCTGAGCGGAGAAGCATAATGTTTGAAGAATCATCAGGTGGAGATACACTGGAACCAGAAACACCGGGGACACTAGATGAATCCTCAGAAAGAGGCACAGAAAGTTGTTTTAACTTTTTCTGTTTTACAACGCCTTTGGGAGTTCCAATACGCTTCGAAAAAGATGCTGAGGCTGGTGTATCCATAAGTGGATCAGGCTCACCTCCCGAGTCAGGAGACGAGGAAACCAACGTAGCCGAAGAAGCAATACGTAGCAGATCAGCCTTAGTGAAGACTGGTACAACAGCCGAGGCTGCAGGAATACATGGCAACAAGGGTATTGTAGACACGGTTGTAATTGGAGATCCGATATCCGAGAGGCTAGGAGAAGAGCCAGACAGCCGATCTGCCAAACCCCCACTCAACACATCCGGATCGGAACACTCCGCTGTAGACACATCTGTAGTAGAAGACATCTCTGCCAATCTTGAAGATGGATGCACAATTGTACGGGTCGGGAGAGGAGGAAAGGCAGCATTGTCCGTGACTGAAATGTTCGTCTGACGGGAAAACGAAGAAGTCGCGTCAGGCAAACTACCGATAGTCGGGATAGTAGAAAGACCAATGTGGTCAGCAGTGGGTTGCGAACTTCATGAACGTCCACGTCGTAAACATTCACAGGAGGCAGTGGTATGATCCTGTGTTAAACAGTGTGTACAATAGTGAGTGGTGAAAACCTTGAAACTGTACGTTCGTGAGCCAATTTCAACAGTAACTTCTGTAGGGCAATCCGCCAAGGCTTTCTCAGTGGGAACGACGACCAATAATTGACGGCGAGGTCCTGTAGCATGTTCAAATCGAGTTCCGCGGGAAGCGTCAGCGAGGCGACGAACCTTGCCAACAATTTTACATACATGACTGACAAGGAGAGGAAGTGCAGTATCAGGTACTTCCTGTGGAACAGGATAGAACGTGATGTTCACTGGTCGCTTGGAAAGAGGCGAAGGGATGAGATGTTTTGTCCCAGTGGAAAGTCCGTGTGCAAGAAAAAAGTCAGAATCCTCCTTGTGATTGAACTGAACCGAGATGCCCCAAGGAGTACGGGAAATTCCCGCAATGGACGCAAACGACACATGTCCAGAGAGGGCTTCCATATAGTGTGGCAATGGAGTCTTTGGTAAGGCATGAAAGAGCACACCTCTATCCAGGAGGTTATGGAACTCACGGCCAATCTGCGAATTGTCATCTATCGTTACTGTCACCTTGTGGTTGGATACCTGAGTAATAGGTATTGATTGCAAAAGACCATCAGGTTGAGAGGAATCGGACGTAGAAGTAGCGCCTCGTTGCACTGTAGAGGCAAATGACATTCTCGGAAGAGAAGTCTGTTCGGATCCGGCAGGCACAGAAGGCTCTGAGGGAAGAGAAGCACAGGCCGAAGGCAAGTCAATAGAATCAGTAGTACCCCTGGAGGGCACCGAGGCAGATGCAGGAGCTGAAGAAGAAAGCGCAGCCAAGTCCAGTGAATGCACCGGAGCAGGAGTACTAGAAAGCTGGGAAGGCATCTTAGCAGACACATCTGAGGACGAGAGTATGTTTACTTCCATGGACGTGGGAAGTGTGACGTGACGTGCATCCGCCACGCCCAGAGATGATAAGGAAAAAACCGGAAGCCGCCATGTTGGCAGCTTCCAAACGTAAACAACCGAGCAAACGATAAGAAAACGGATGAATATGAACTAATACGAGGAGGAGAACGTTAGAAAATTAGCTCAAAACGTACACAGTACCTTTAAACAGCCAGACCACGCAACAGGCTAGTGAAGGACAAGGTATTCCACACTAAAATGTATAAAATATTGGAGCCACCTACACTACGTCTATCACGAACGAGCAATGGGCTGGGCATATTGCCAGAAGGACGGACCATCGATAGACAGTCGAAGTTTTAGATTGCATTCCAAGGGACAGGAAAAGACCTAGAAGAAGACCACATGAGCGATGGGTGGATGAAATTCGAAAGTATGCGGAAGTAACCTGGAGGAGACTGGCACAAGACAGATCGTTATGGAAGAAATTTGGGGAGACCTTCGTCCAGCAGTGGATTGATAGTGGTTGACAATGATGATGATTATATATATATATATATATATATACGGTATATAAAAAAATTAAAGGTTTTACGTACCAAATAGGGTGTGGGAACACCTTTGGCATTCAAAACCGTCTGAGTTCTTTTTGGAATGGACGCATACAAATCCTGGATGGTGGTTAGTGTGATGTTAGACCATTATTCATGCAGAAACTGCTCCAGGTCCTTGAGAGATGCAGGAGGAGAATAACGGGATCTTACTCTGTTTTCCAACAGAGACCGCAGTGGCTCGATGCTTTTTAAGTCTGATGATTGGGGAGGCCAAGGAAGGTAAGAAAGTTCGTCCTATTGTTCTTTAAATGATGATTGGATATTCCGAGTTCTGTAAATTGGGGCGTTATCATCTTGGAAGATGGCACCCCCTGCAGGAAATAATGCCTGAGCTATTGGGTGGACTTGGTAGTCCGAAATATTTCCATACGCCCTGCCAGTCATCCGTACTTGTAAGCTGATCAGGGGACCTGATGAAAACCCGATATGACAGCCCAGAGCATGACAGAACCACCACCATTCTGCACTGTTGGGAATAGACAGTCTGGGTTGTACGCTTCTGACGGTGTTCTCCAGTCTCCACACGTTAACACGTCCTGCGGTGGGGAATAGTGTGATGTAGATTCATCCGACCACATCATATGCTTCCATGCATCGGTATTCACCCGGGTCACTAGGGTGAATACCATGTTTGGTATTCACCCGTGTCACCAGAGGGTTTGCAATAGCAGCTCTGACATGAATGTGTTGTTTATTCAGTTTCATGCGCATCGTTGTCGTTGGTTCTAAAAACAGGAGATGCAAATTGAGCTCCGTACTCATTTTCAACGCCGTGATTGTCTTATTACTGGTAAGAATCCTCTTTAATGCTGTCCTGTCTCTACCAATCAGCGTCGTTTTCCGGCCGGTGTTACGTAGATGAGGTTTTACCACGAACACGGTATATGCTGCCATGGCGCCAGAGACAGTAGCTCTCGATACCCCCAATATCCTGGCGACTGTTGTCACGCAGTCATCAACTAGTCGGCTGCCAACTTTCGAAGTCCGTTCGGTCGCTCATTTATTCGTCACCATGAAAGAAGTTTTTCAACAAGCGACTTTAAATGCTCAAACAGGACCTTAACGTTTTTTTGCAAAGCTATTACAACCAAAAAGTGATGGATACCTTTGCGGATTGCGACGTACCCAGCTGCATTAAATGTGACGTCTCTGAGCGCGGGGTTTACGTTATTTCAAACAAAGATTTTCGCTCTTTCCACGTTTATAAGTGAGTCACGGAAAAATTACCATTAGCCGCCACCGGGAGTCGAACCCAGGGTCTTCGAGTTACGCGCCGGATATGCTTCCGCTGCACAACAGCGGCCTCGAATTCCTCCAGACTCACACACGCTAACTGCCAAGCCAAGTTGGCAGGTTGCTTCTTGGAGCCCCGCACAATGATGGGGATTCACCAAAGATGGTAAGCAGCAACTTAAGAAATAATTAGAAGGCGAATGAATAATTTAATACAGACATTGTGGTGTAGCGGAAGCATATCCGGCGCGTAACTGGAAGAACCTGGGTTCGACTCCCGGTGGCGGCCAATGAGAATGTTTCCGTGACTCACTTATAAACGTGGAAAGAGCGAAAATCTTTGTTTGATGTTCCTGGTCCACGTAAAATATCTGTATTAATTACGTTATTTTGTCCAACCTCCGAGCATCCATAAAGAATTTGTGAGGTAACAAAGACAACTAAGAACGCGGCCTTAGCTTGCCCACCTACTTCAGTACAATTTAATGACTTTCGTTCTTCAAAACTCTGGATGCAAAAAAGGAAATGATGGCGTTAAGAAACTCTCATGGCAAACAACATATTTTTTTATCAGTTGAAAGAATTCTTATTTTTGATACACAAACTACATGGATTTGGTGTTTATAACATTCGTTCAGCACGGCATTTACTCAATAAAGTTTCAATATGCTTGCTCAGAGCTACAAAGACAATCGAAGATCCCACCAAAATTGCTCCAATGATTTTAACAGTGTTAAGAATATCATCAAATAAAAAATATTGAAACACAAATGACGTAAGTATGGCGCATGAAACTTTGACAGAATTCACTGGACCAACGTCCATAACCTTCGTAGCTAGGAATGCTGTTAGGTTAACCATGAAAGAAATAATTCCGATTGAAATAATCAACGCCTGCTGCACACCCTTGTAAGGAAGTGTGAATTTTCCCACTGACGCTGTGACAATAGTGAAGACGACCGTAGTCACTAATCCAGAATTGGCCATCATGACAGCAGTGCTTACATTTCGGAGTTTCCGCATTATTATGTAAGATATTGTCTCGATACAAACTGCGAAGAAAGCTGCCGTGATGCCATAAATATATTCACTCGTATAAACTCGAGACCTTTCTGTGATGGCCTCATACAGTCCAATAACTAAAACAATTCCCACAACAGCTGATACTAAAGAAAATATTTGGAGAATTTTGATCTCCTCTTTAAGATAAATTGCTGCCACGACAGTTACGGAGATGGGAGCACAACTTATAAGAACTACAGCATCTCCCAGAGGTAAATAACTGATGGCGACATATCGTAGGACAATAAGAGTCCCTCCTAAAATAGATCGAATTGTCACAAGCTTTCGGAAGTTACGAGGGCCTAGTATATTCTCTCCAGAGAAGATCAGCCATGGCAGAGAGAATGAAAAGATGCCGACATAAATGTAAAGAGTTAATTGGCATGGATTGATGTTTTTCATGAATTTCGCAATGGCAGCACTGGAAGTAATAAATGTTCCACAAAGAAGTGACCAGAGGAGTCCTTTTAGGAACGACTGTGGAACTTCTCGTTGTTTCGGCTTCATCCTCCTGGAAATATCCTTTTTAGTGACGTAGCAGTTATTTCTCCCAGCTTCTGTTCTCCACCTGTTTGAATGAAACCAATGGAAAGAATTCTTTGATTGAACAAAATTCATCATTGCAGAAAATGCCATATTACTATGATATACAAGGGTTGACCCAAAACAATTGACATTGTTTTTAAAACAAAACACAATATAAAATAACACACGGTCTAAGCATGATTTATCATAAACAAGTTTGTAAAATCATGCAATGCATTGATTATAATACGCTTTCCAACATACCAGAAATCATTACTCAAATTATGAGAATAATAACTGTGGAATAAATTTCGATCCTGTTCCCTGACCCTTGATGCCATATCGATGATATTCAACAGAACCGGTTTGCTATACCTCCGAAATAGCATGATAAAGTTTTGTCGCAATCGAAGCATTTTTACGTAAGTTATGATGCATAAGGGCTATGGAATAGATCCCGCTCCCGTGTCCTAACCTTTGACCCCATTTCGCCCATTTTCAATAGAACTCGCACCCAGGCAGGCCCCTGCAACATACTAACATTTCATCTAAATCGAAGCATTTTTACGTAAGTTATGACGCATAATGGCGGTGGAAGTGATTCCGCTCCTATGTCCTGACCTTTGAACCCATTTCGCCAATTTTCAATAGGGTTTGTGCCGCCCCGGTGGCGCAGTGGTCTAAGGCGTTGGCCTCTGATCATTCGTCGGAAGGGGTCCGGGTTCGGAATCCCGGTGAGGCATGGATGGTGTGTTTGTCTTACGGCACTGGCTCTCTCCCTTCCCTGGAACCAGTGACTCTAAATTAGGGACGGGCGACTGCTTATAGCCCATTGAGTTGCTCACGGTGGTCGTTAAACCTCAAAAAAAAAAAAAAAAAAAAAAAAAAAAAAAAAAATAGGGTTTGTGGCCAGGTGGTCCCCGAGCACATACTAAAATTTCATCGAAATCTAACCTTTTTTACGTTAGTTATGACGCATAACATCAGTAGAATGGATCCCGTTCCTATGTACTGATCTTTCACCCCATTTCGTTCACTTTAAATAAGGTTCCTTCCCAGGTGATACCTTACCAGATACTAAAATTTCATCGAAATCGAACGATTGTTACGCGAGTTATCGTGCGGACGGACATACGCACACAGCGCGTGACGTAATGAAGCAGATGGGAATCGCGACCATCTGCTCGCAAAAGTATGACGTCATAAAACTTTAATAGGATCCACACACAACGCGTGACATAATGAGACAGATGGCGTGACCGCGCGCCAACATTCTCAAACGCGAGATTGGGACGTCATATGATTTCTAAGTATTGAAAACATTAATGGAACGACGCCATGACACTAAAAACGTTATGATTTGGGGTAGTTATTTAACCCACTAAACGAATTCTCCTAAAGTCGAGATCAAGCTAAATTGATTTCTAGTACCAGAAAACGGTAGGTTAACGACTTTCATCAACATTCTTAGAGCCGTTTTCAAAATAAAATGTACATACATACATACATACATACATACATACATACATACATACATACAAGAATTGTTACTTTAAGGTAGACGTCAAGTAATCTTGCTTCCTATACTTCCAATGGAAAAATTTCTGTACACATTTTCTACACAATTAATGCGTTCCCAAGAATGAAAATTTGAACATCGATCAAAATAGCTTTATTTCATAACTTGGAATACTTAATATTTTCTAAACCATAACCGTAATAATATTTTCTAAACCATAACCGTAATTATGCAATCCAACATTTGTCCACTGACGTCATCAAAGTACAGGTCGTGCCATCTTTTTTCTGGTTTCAACACCACCAAAGAAAACGTTATTGTTTTTTTAATATAAATATGCTAATGTTTTAGAAAATGTTAAGTATTCCAAGTTAGAGTATGAAGTTATTTTAATCGATGTTCAAATTACCATCCTTGGGAACACACTACTTGTAAATGCCGCCCCGGTGGCGCAGTGGTCTAAGCAATGGCCTCTGATCATTCGTCCGAACGGGGTCCGGGTTCGAAGCCCGGTGAGGCATGGATGTTGTGTTTGTCTTACGGGACTGGCTCTCTCCCTTCCCTGGAACCAGTGACCCTAAATTAGGGACGGGCAACTGCTTATAGCCCATTGAGTTGCTCACGGTGGTCGTTAAACCTCCAACCAAAAAACCAAAAAAAAAAAAAAAAAAACACTACTTGTAAAGGAAATGTGTGCAAAAGGTTTTCCATTGGAAATATAGGAAGCAAAATTACTTGACGTCCACCTTAATAGTGTGGGATAAGGGCGATGGAATGGATCCCAATCCTATGTCCTGAACTTTGACTCCATTTGTCCCATTTTCAATAGGGTTCCTTTCCAGGTGGTTCCCTACCACATACTAAATTTTCTTCGAAATCGAACCATTTTTACGTACCTTATGACGCATAAGGGCAATGGAATGCATCCCGCTCCTATGTCCTGACCTTTGACTCCACTTCACCCATTTTTAATAGGGTTCGTCCCCAGTTGGTCCCCTACCACATACTAAACTTTCGTTGAAATCGAACCATATTTACGCAAGTTATGACGCATAAGGGCAATTGAATGGATCCCGCTCTTATGGCGTGACCTTTGACCCCACTTCACCCATTTTCAATAGGGTTCGTCCCCTGGTGGTCCCCTACCACATACTAAAATTTCATCGAAATCGAGCCATTTTCACGTGAGTTATCGTGCCGACAGACGGACGGACGGACGGACGGAAAAAGCTGGAGCATATACGCTTCTTCAACCTACGGTTGGAAAGCGTAAAAAACGAAATCTATTTACATATTAAAACCATCAGCACTTTCGGAGTGCCGTTCACTCCATCATCAGCTGGCCGCCCCGGTGGCACAGTGGTCTAAGCGATGGCCTCTGATCATTCGTCCGAAAGGGGTCCGGGTTCGAATCCCGGTGAGGCATGGATGTTGTGCTTGTCTTAAGGCACTGGCTCTCTCCCTTCCCTGGAACCAGTGACCCTTAATTAGGAACGGGCGACTGCTTATAGCCCATTGAGTTGCTCACGGTGGTCGTTAAAACTAAAATCATAAAAAAAAAAATCATCAGATGTTCCATGCAGCTATCACGGATAGCTGTATATATACACACAGGCGATGTGTGACGTCACAAAGCCAGCTACTTGTTATTCATATACCACAAAACAATATAACATACACAGTAGTTGCCACCAATTAAGTGATATACTTACGAAATATATTAAAGTTCAATGACTTCACAATCGGTATCCAACTTTCATGGAGGTCCACTGGGTAATAATCATTACAACATTTTTTGTCCAACGCTTTAATAAATACACTCTCGGCTATCAGTAAGGTACTGACAGAAGAGGGTGTCAAGAGTATACGAGCATTGCACCAATCCGGAAAATAAGTCCCATTATTAACATTTCTTGCAAGAGAAGTATTTTGAAGGTGTGCTTTAACACTATATTTATGTTCCATTAATCTCAAATTCAAATGTCTCCTTGTGGAACCTACCTAGTTACAAACGCGCTGTTTAGTAACAGGGTCCAAGAGAGAAACATTATATACTCCCCAACGTCGTAATATGTCGGGTTTATCTCTGTCACGCCTGAGTTGTGCAAAAATAAATCCGTGCACTTGACATTAAATTGTAATTCATCTTTGGAACACACATGTGACAGAAAATTCGTTATTCCGGGTAAAAACTCTAATGACCCAATGAACCTCTGATTACTCTCATTAATCCCTACTAATGTAGTGGATCGCTGTACCAAAACTCTTGCATGGATCTTAAGAGTAATGTAATTGGGATACCCAAATTGTTTAGTCATTTCAAAAATTCTATCGATCTCACTACGCAAAGCTGAGTGTGTAGAGGAGTGAGTATATGCTCGTCTAAAATAAAAGTCGATAGTTGACGTCTTCTGCACAAAATGATGGTTTGAACTGTATGGAACAAACATAAGAAGGTTTACGATACACTGAAAATGATAATTTATGAGTAGTTGGATCATGTACGATACTAATAACTAAGAACGGTAAAATATGATTATATTCTAGTTCTACCGTGAGCTTGACTTTCATATTGAACATGAATACCTTAATTAACGAGGAAATGGTTATATACGATCAAGTCACGTTATTGTGGCCACCAGCTAATATCCAGAGTAACCGCCATGTGCAGTGCGGACAGCAGCTAGACAGACTGGGAGTGACTCAATAAGGAGCTGGAAGGTGTTCACAGGTATGTGGAGCCATGCTGACTGCAGTACATCTGACAGTTTCTGGAGGGTGCGTGGTGTGGGGATCCATAGAGCGAACAACACGATCGAGGTGGCCCCCACAGATGCTCAGTTGGGTTTACGTCTGGGGAATTAGGGGAAACGCAAGTACTTTGAAGTCTTCATCGTGCTCTTCTAACAACTCTCAAACATTTCTAGCTGCGTGATACGTCGCATTGTCGTGCTGGAAGATCCCATCCTCACCAGGGAAGACAATCAGTATGTATGGGTGTACGTGGTCGGCAAGGATGGATTCATAACGAATTCGGTCCATACTGCCTTCCACAGGTATGAATGGACCCAGAGAATGCCACGAAAACATTCACCAAACCGTAACGCTACCTCCACTAGCTTGTGTACTTCCAGCAATGGTTGAAGAGTGTTTGTTCTCCGATGTTTCTCGCCTTATACGCCAACGTGCATCCTTTCGATGAAGCAGAAAACGTGACTCATCGGAGAAGGCAATCCTTTGCCAATCAGTGGAGATCCAATTCCGATACTGCCGTTCAAATGTGAGCCTTTTCTGCCGATGCACCTTCGTTAGCGTAGGTGCAGTGACCATCCGTCTGCATCGGAGCCCCATACGCAGCAAGGTTTGCTGAATTGTCGTTTTAGACACACTTCTGGTAGCACCCTGGTTCATTAGGCCCGTGAGTTGCTCCACTGTAGCGTGTCGATCGGTCCTCACGCACCTTTGAAGCCGAAGTTCACCTCTCACATCAATGCCACGTGGAGCTCCACAGTTTTCACGTCGCTTATTCGCAATGGTAGCATTTCTCCAATCACGATACATTTTAACCAGCACGCGAACAATTCACAAACTCCGCTGTCAGAAATACTACCACCCTTGACCCTAAACCCGATAATCATCCCTTTTTGCAAATTTGATAAACTGCTCCTTTCATCCATGACAGCAACGAGTGATATGTTTTCAGATTGCCGACAGCCAACGCGCCTCCTAAAACAAGGCCCAAACACCTCCTGCCCTCTGACGTCACTACAGGTAGACCTCTTGAATTTGACGAACGACCGTAACCATAGTTAGCGTGCGTGATCTTGTGTGATTATTGTAGCGTTGCTTCATGATGTTGTTCGTTGTTCTTGCTGCTGGCTGAATCATATTATTCCATTCTTTGTACTTTATAAAACTACTTTTGCAGTTTTAATATGGCTTCACGTTGTTGTGTACCAAATTGCCGAAGCAATTACGACACAGTTCCTAAAGCCTCAGTGTTTAAATTTCCCGAGGATGAAGAACTACGCTCCAAATGGATTCGTGCAATTCCTTGAGATTTCCAGCCTACAGGAGATTTAAGGGTATGTGTGTCCAATTAGCTCTTGCCGCTCCGGTGGCGCAGTGGTCTAAGCGATGGCCTCTGATCATTCGTCCACAAGGGGTCCGGGTTCGAATCCCGGTGAGGCATGGATGTTGTGTTTGTCTTACGGCACTGGCTCTCTCCCTTCCCTGGAACCAGTTACCCTAAATTAGGGACGGGCGACTGCTTATAGCCCATTGAGTTGCTCACGGTGGTCGTTAAACCTCCAATCAAAAAAAAAATTAGCTCTTTTATAATACAGTTTCTTTGCCATTTTATATTTAGTGTGAAATATAGTCTAGTTGAGAGAACGAACTTTAACTTTAATAATGTACCGCAATACAGTGTTTTATCTGAAGATGTTTGCACCGACATTTAATCGGTTAGTATATAATGGTTACCAGTCTGTAAACTAGGTTGTAATGTACTGTTAATAAAGTTAAATAATTATTAAAACCATCCAAACAGAAGATGTTACACGTGTGACCCACTGAGATAAATATACTGTTGGATGATTTGAATCATGAAAGTACGATCAGGATGAAACAAAAATACGTACAATTCTTGTACAAAAAATACATCCTATCTTTCTTAGAGGAACAAATCAATAACACTTTCATTAAAATTTGGTAAGATATTAGTCACGTACTTTTTTTATTGAAAGCATAGCTAATGCACTCATTTTATCCTCACTCATGGTTCTTTTTAAAAATGTTTTTATTCTCTTCAAAGTTGAGAGGTAATTTTGACCAAAATTACCTCTCAACTAGAAACATTAAAAAATTATTTTTTTTAATGTTGCTAAAGTGACAGTAGGAAACAAAAATAAGCATAGTCTTAATTTGTGTTTTTCAAAGGTGGTACCTTTCTTTCAAAAAGAATGAAAAAAAAAAACTCTTAATATTTCCCAGTCATCACATCTTTCCTAGTGATCTACAACATCTTGCATACAAATTAATTGGATCTAGGTTTAAAACCTTGCTGCATTTTGAACATAAAACTTCATTCATAATTGCGCCATGACAAACAACAAATTTAATGGCGTTCCAGTGCAAGTGGAAAAATTAAAACGGAATTTCCCTTTTTATTTAGCCATCAAAGTAGCAGCTCAAAATCGAGTTGCTAAACAGTTTAACCAACATAACTAACATTTTGTATCTCTTGAACTGGAAAAACAATCTCCCTCCCCAAAAGTAGTTAATAAATAAGAAAACCTTATAAAAAAATACCAATAAATATATTGTCAAAATTGTATCGCATTTTCACAATGTTTTATTGTATCACAAGGTTGTCTTATTTATTGACTTCTTGGGGGGGGGGGGGGGAGTTGTCCTTTTTTTTTTTTATTGGAGGTTTAATGACCACCGTGAGCAACTCAATGGGCTATAAGCAGTCGCCCGTCCCTAATTTAGGGTCACTGGTTCCAGGGAAGGGAGAGAGCCAATGCCGTAAGACTAACACAACACCCATGCCTCATCGGGATTCGAACCCGGACCCATCTCAGAGGAATGATCAGAAGTCATCGTTTAGACCACTGCGCCACCGGTGCGGCGTTTTTCATTTTGGAGAAAACGTATTCAAATACACTGAAGAGCAACTGAATTAGAGATACCTGTCTAGTAACGTGTAGCACCACCTTTCGTCCTGATGACGGCGGCGATTCTTCTCGGCATGGACTCGACAAAACACCGGAAGCGTTGGGAAGCCATACGGATCCACGACACCTGAACAAGCTCCCACAGTTCACGAAGATTTGATGGAGAGGGTCAAAGCCTCGAACATCTCTCTCGATGGCATCCCAGATGTGCTAGGTGGGATTGAGGTCAGGGGACCTAGCTGGCCAAGGAAGCGAGGTCACGTCGGTGGAGTGTTCATCCAACCATTCGGATACAATTCGGGAGCGATGTCACGGTGCATTGTCTTGTTGCAAGATGAGGTCCCTAGTGGGATGTTGAAGACGCACAAACGGGAGCAAATGGTCGTCCAGCGTATCCCGGTAACGTTGACCTGTAAGAGACGATGTCACACGTACCAGGGGTCCCATTTCAGTCCACGTAAACAGTCCCCAGACGAGAATGCCACCCCCACCAGCTTAAAGAGTACCCTGATGGCAAGAAGGATCCATCGTTTCATGTGGTTTGCGCCGTACTTGTATCCTGCCATCCGCATGTGCCAACGTGAATCTGGACTCATCAGTCTAGGCAACATTTTCCTACATGTCTAGGGTCCAGTGGCGATGTTCCCGCGCCCATGCTAATCTTTGCACCCTGTGATGTGCGGTTATCAGCGGTACCCTCGTGGGACGATGGCTTCTGTACCTCATAGCGAGGAGATGGTTCTGGATGGTGTGGCTGCTTACACGTTTTTGTGCACCAGCGTTAAATTGCCGAGTGATTTCTTGCACTGTGGCCCGTCTATCCGCTGTTACAATGCGAGCTAGCCGACGAAGACCCCGCTCATCCACACGCTGTTGTCCACGGCAGTTGGCCATTGCAGGGATGGTTTTACCGGATTCGATGTACTCACGGTGCACCCGTGACACAGTAACTCGTGAAAATCCCAGTGCCTGCACGACTTCCGAGATGGAGTGACCCATTCAACGGGCCCCGACAATTTGCCCACGATCAAATGCTCTTATATCCTTCGTCTTACCCATACTGCGTCCGACTCTTACTGATTCCCGTCGCATCAGTCCTTATATTGCCGGATCGCTGCATGCGTCATGTCGTTTCCGTTTACAGGGCCGCCCACAGCGCCATATTTGCATAACGCCAGCTGTCTGTAATTCAATTGCTCTTCAGTGTATTTCAGACGAAATTTAGCAGAATTGAACCTCATCTTAATAAAATATTACTTATCTTTTGTTTTTCAATTCGGGAAAAGAACTTAAACCGAACGATCTACAATTGAAATAGTACACTGACTAATAAGCATATATTATGTACTAAAAAACCCTATTCCTGAATTACGAGAGGTAAAATAGCACAAGGACAGACACTTGTGTGTAAAACAACATACAGTTCACCTCACATTAAATCCTTTTCCCACAGCCATGCAACAGACGCTTATTCAATGTTTCGCAGCTCGACACGACCACTTACTAACTTTGCTGATGATATGCTATATAGGCAGATAATTCACGAGTTTAAACCCATTCATTTTTTTCGTCAAATTTAATCAGCCGATATCTTGTTCTCTAGTTAAAATTATAAACGTTTCGTTGAGAAACTTCGCGATCCTGTGGTTAGGTTACAGCAGGAATTCATTGTGGTTCGTTAAGAAGTTTCCTAATGGTTTATTCACTAGTTATAACTGATCACGTTTCAATGATAATCGTCATCTGCTTTTTTTTTTTTCGCTTGGAGGTTTAACGACCACTGTGAGCAACTCAATGGGCTATAAGCAGTCGCGCGTCCCTAATTTAGTGCCACTGACTCCAGAGAAGGTAGAGAGAGTCAGTGCAGTAAAACAAACACACAACATCCATGCCTCACCGGGATTCGAACCCGGATCCCTTTCGGACGAATTATCAGAGGCCATCGCTTAGACCACTGCACCACTGGGGTGGCGATTATTTTAAATTCACTCGCTTAAAACTATTACGTTGCGTTGAATTCGTCATCTGATTGGATGAATATCATCATTATAGAGATAAACGTTTTGCCAGAAAAAAAAGTCTACACATCTTGAAATTAAAATATTTTCATTTTTTTTTTTGGATTGAAGGTTTAACGACCACCATGAGCAATCCAATGGGCTATAGCGGTGGCGCATGGTCTAAGCGATGGCTTCTTATCATTCGTCCGAAAGGTCCGGGTTCGAATTCCGGTCAGGCATGGATGTTGTGTTTGTCTTACGGCACTGGCTCTCTCCTTTCCCTGGAACCAGTAACCCAGAATTATGGACGGGCGACAGCTTATAGACAATTGAGTTTCTCACGGTGGTCGTTAAAACCAAAATAAAAAAATGGGCTATAAGCAATCGCCCGTCCCTAATTTAAGGCCACTGGTTCCAGGGAAAGGAGAGAGCCAGTGCCGTAAGACAAACACAACATCCATGCCTCACCGAGATTCGAGCCCGTACCCCTTGCGCACGAATAATCAGCAGCCATCGCTTTGACCTCTTCTCCACCAGTGAGGCAAAATTAAAATATTTCGTAGCTTGCTAAACGTTTGTTGTGTTTTAACTAAGCACGTTATAATGAAACCTTACTGAAACCTACCTACCTCATATGATGTTGAAATATGACGAGAAAAGAAATGTCGAATGTTAGAAGTAGGGCGCCGCTTTGGCGTACAACTATGGTTATGTTGATGTTGTTTGAACATTTCCGCTCCTACTGTTTATTGACACGTGATCTCTGTTTATTTGCGCGAACTAACGAAAGATGTTTCAGGAAAGTTCAACGTAAATCAAGATTGACGGAAATTGGGTTTTATATTTATCAAACACGGTCCGGCTTTCACATAAATAACTCGTGCTTCGAATGCTCTTATCTGTACAGTAAACAGGGTGATCCGCAGTGGCGCAGGACGACGTAAAATTTATCTGGGGCTAAATATTTTTCAAATTGCTCTCAACCTTCTTCCGTAATGTGAAACACACGATCGAGTCACATTATTGTGACCACCAGCTAATGTCCAGAGTAACCGCCGTGTGCAGCGCGGACAGCAGCTAGATGGGCTGGGAGTGCCTCAATAAGGTGCTGGAAGGTGTCCACAAGTATGTGGAGCCATACTGACTGCAATGCATTTGATAAGTGCTGGAGGGTGCGTGGTGGAGGATCCATAGATCGAACAAAAAGATCGAGGTGGTCCCACAGATGCTAAATTGGGCTTAAGTCTGGGGAATTAGGGTTACAGGTAAGTACTCTGAAGTCTTCATCGTGCTCTTCCAACCACTCTCGGACATTTCCAGCTGTGTGACACGTCACATTTTCGTGCTGGAAGATCCCATCCGCCCCAAGGAAGACAGTCAGCATGAATGGGTGTACGCAGGGCCTGATTTCTGCACGTGCACAGGGCCTCAGATTTTGGGGGGCCTCCAAACTACCTCCAAAAACCAAATATATTTTAAGTCTCTTCATGCCAAATTAATGAAAAAAGAGACTGCTTTGTTAACAATTATCTGCGACAATATTGCAACGAATCAACAAAGGAGCACTTCCTTTTCAATCTTCCATGGGCAATTTGTCGTTAGTTTTAACCATTATATGAGTCAAATATTGACTTCATCCTGAATTTCGTGATAAACAAATTCGAACTGTTCGAGAAAGAATCCAGCCAGTTGTTAGGGAGAGAAATGGATTATGAATCCTCAAGAAGGAAGAAAATATCCAAGAAATGACTTCTAGATGATTCATCAACTCCAGACGTTGTTTTTAATAATCGAGATTCCTTCATCACTCAAACCTTTTAGGTAATATGTGACAATCTTGTTTCACACTTGCAAACCAGAAAGAAGTCATGTGAGGAATTGGACTCTACATTTGGATTTGTCTACAAGAATGACCTAAGTGATGTGATGAAAGCAGCTGAATTGTTGCAAAAGCCGTATTCAAATGAACTTGAAGAAGACTTTGCTCAAGAGTTCCTTCAGTTTCGAATCCTGACGAAACAATTCATTCACTGAGAGCACAGATCCCCTCACTTGCCTTGGGAAGTTAAGGGACTTGAATTTAGTTTATAGTTTTCCCATTGGTGACACATGGCATAGGATTTTTTTACCAATACCAATTTCCAACTGTTCAAACGAACGCTCGTTTGCGTTCTGAAAAGAACAAAGCATTACAGTTTAAAAGAGTCAATTGATGTTCTTCATATCATCATCATCATCATCATCATCATCATTGTCAACCATTATCAACCACTGCTGGACGAAGGTCTCCCCAAGTTTTCTCCACAACGGTCTGTCTTGTGCCAGTCTCCTCCATGTCACACCCGCATACTTTCGAATTTCCATCCACCCATCTCCATGTTGTCTTCTTCTGGGTCTTTTCCTGTCATTTGGAATCCAATCTAAAATGTCATATACTGTCCATTAAAAGTGATGTAACAGCAGATTTATGTTTTGACGATATAATTGATGATTTTGCAGCCACAAAAAGTAGAAAAAATCCATTTTTTTTAATGTCCTGCTGCCTATTCAACAGTTAAAAATTACCAAGTATTTTTTAAATATTTTTATTCATACATTTTTAATGGTTTGTTTAAAAATAGGGTGTAACTTATAATCACGCTCTTGTAATAACATGTAGGTATGGTTTGTTTTTCCTTGAGATCTCATATCACGGGTGAAACCTATATTCGGATGAATACGGTAATTTATACATGAAAAGCATTTCTGTAAAACATGTAGAATTTACTAAAAATATTTTTATTAATATTAGTTTTGTGAGAAAAAGATTTGAGAATCAGTATTCATAATTATGTAGGGTTTATTTTCACATAAATGAAAATACGGAAAAAGTTCAAATGGCGCTACTTTATTTAAAGACTGTTGTAATAATTCACATGGACGGTTGCAATAATTTATCTCACAATGTGTGTTTTCAGCTGTAACATTTTGTGGTGGATTATTTCTTACACCTTAAACTACCATCGGTTCATCATTTCCATTAAATTAATGGTAGACTAGAGGTTTTAAATTATATCTCTGGGAGGATTGTTATTTGTTTTGTAAATGACACTATAAAACAAAAAAAAAAGAATTGAAGAGTAGTTAATTAATGCTACAGTTGTAAGCTCTGCGGATGCGGGGAAGTACAAGTGGTGTGAATGCTCGTCCATTACAAGCCACATTGGCTATAAAGTTGACTAGCATGTGAGATGTATTTTAATGCTTTACTACTAGTAACATTGTTTGCAAAAAAAAAAAATATATTTACCAGCAAATATTCTTTTCAACTGTTGGGTGAAAATTTTAATCGAGGGGCTCCAGACATAGGATGTGCACAGGGCTTCCGCTAACCTAAATCGGGCCCTGGGTGTACATGGCTTGCAAGGATGGATTCATAACGAATTCGTTCCATAGTGCGTTCCACAGGTATGAGGGCACTCAGGGAATGCCACGAAAACATTCCCGCCGCCCCGGTGGCGCAGTGGTCTAAGGCGTTGGCCTCTGATCATTCGTCCGTAAGGGGTCCGGGTTCGAATCCCGGTCAGGCATGGATGTTGTGTTTGTCTTACGGCACTGGCTCTCTCCCTTCCCTGGAACCAGTGACCCTAAATTAGGGACGGACGACTGCTTATAGCCCATTGAGTTGCTCATGGTGGTCGTTAAACCTCCAATCAAAAAAAAAAAAAAAAAACATTCCCCAGACCATTACGCTGCCTCCACCAGCTTGTGTTCTTCCAGCAATGATTGAAGAGTGTTTGTTCTCCGACGTTTCTCGCCTTATACACCAACGTCCATCCGTTCGATGAAGCAGAATACGTGACTCATAGGAGAAAGCAATCCTTTGCTAATCAGCGAAGATCCAATCAGCGGCTGATTTACCACTAAGGCAACTAGACTGTGTCCTATGGGTCCCAGGCTCTAGAGGGCCCTAGTTTTAGAATACAGAAAAATGGAGAGCATAGAAACAGAAAAACTTATAAAAGGGGGTACTGTTATTTTAATTTACTTGAATAAAATAAAGTTGGGGTAATTTTTTATTTTATCTCGAATGGTTACTAAAGAAATAAGAACGTATAATAGCTCTATTCCGAGCACGCCTGTGTTCTTACGAGTGCGATAGAGAGGGCATGCGATGTAAAGTGTAGTTCTTTACATTTTGAATGTGCGATAGAGAGCGCATTCAAAATGTAAAGTGTTGTTCCTGGATATGCATGAACCTCTTTGACTGTATTTACAATTATTTTTTTATAACTTTTAATTTAATAAGTTAAATGAAAATATTTTTTATTTAAATAATACTCATATAACAATAAAATTATACTACCAATTATTATATTCTTAACTTAAAGATAAGTTCATTAGAAAATCTTATAGGAGCAAATTCAAATATGGGTGGCAGCATAGAAAATTTGGTCTAAAGCCCCAAAAATCCGGCACTGGGTCTAATTCCGATACTGCCGTGCAAACGTAAGCCTTTTCTGCCGATGCACCTTCGTTAGCATAGGTTCAGTGACCATCTGTCTGCATCGGAGCTTCACACGAAGCAGGGTTCGCTGAACTGTCGTTTTAGACATACTTCCGGTAGCCCCCTGGTTCATTCAGCTAGTTAGTGAGTTGCTCCACTGTAACGTGTCGATCGGCCCTCACGCACCTTCGAAGCCGACGTTCACCTCTCACATCAATGGCACGTGGTGCTCAGCAGTTTTCATGTCGTTTATTCGCAATGGTGCTATTTCTCCAATCACGATACACTTTAACCACGGCAGCACGCGAACAGTTCACAAACTGCGCTGTTGAAGAAATACTGCCACCCTTGGCCCGATGGCCAATAATTATTATCCTTTTATCCAAGACAGCAACGGGTGATATGTCTTCAGATCATGATCATATGTAGAGGATTTTATAAAGAGATTGTCTGACCACAGGTCTTAAACAACCCTTAGAAATAGGAAGCTAGGAGATTTGGGCTAGAGTACCCCATAGGAAAGTGACACAGAAGCGAAGTAGAAAAGGCAGGAAGACGCCCTTATTTATTACCGGGGGGCCAGTACCCGGGGTCCGACGGCTTAACGTGCCCATCCGACGCACGGCGGATATTTAGTGGATCGAGCGTTCGTACTTGCCTGGGATCGAACCTGAGGTCCTTTCCGTGGCAGTCACGAACGTATGTCTTGCGATCGGATCGGATTATATGTAGATGATTTTAGGAAGGGAGTGTCTGATCCCAGGTCTTGAACTACCCTTAGAAATAGGAAGCTAGGAGATTTGGGCTAGAGTGCCCGATAGGAAAGTGACACGGAAGCGAAGTAGAAAGGGTGAGGAAGACGCCCTTATTTATTACCGGGGGAACAGTACCCGGGGTCCGACGGCTTAGTGTGTCCATCCGACGCACGGCGAATCTTTAGTGGATGGAGCGTTCGTACCTGCCTGGGATCAAACCTGAGGTCCTTTCCGTGGCAGTCACGAACGTTGCTCACTAGGCCACCCACGGCCTGTATGTCTTCAGATTGCACTTAAGAGCAAAACTGAAGACTAAGGAAAACTTTAGAACTTTATATATCCTCCGAGTCAGCTCGTGACATGTGCCTTCTTTCATTGGCTACGCGCTGCTGACGTCAAAAGTAGGAGGTGGTCACAATAAGGTGACTCGACTTTGTGTATACACTGCCTGAGAGAGAACGCCACACCACGAAGACTTCGATGCAGCGCCGCGCAAATTACAGGGTGGGTGCACACGTAGAAGTTATTCAAATGATTGCATTTGCAGGCAATCATTTGCATAACTTGTAATACTGTCACATATTTCTGCCATTTAGCTGAGACCACACACACACTGTAACTGGGACTGAGTTGGTCACATGACCACAGTGACTACCGTTCGTTTCAGGGGCTCTTCTTTCTAGTGGGCTATGTATGCCGCCTCATTGACGTCAAATGAAAAACCGATGAGAGCGTAGATCCCTGTTGGACCCAAGCTAAGAAACATCTAAGAACCTTGGAATGTGGGTGGGTCATTATAAAATTTAAAAGTACCTGTGATGAGATGGACGTTCACATGAGGAACGTGGATCCAGACCTCCTGCCCGAGCAGGACTTTTGCTATTCAGCTACTCATTTACTGTAGTGGCTATTGAGAAAATCTAGGGACTGGTTACTAATACGGATTTTCATTTCGGAATGTTTCCAGTGAAAAGAAAAGCTTTTTTTTTTTCCATTTTCTTAGCCTCGGATGCCCATAATGACCCGCCCGCACTTGTGATCCGTTTGGGTAGGGGAAATTTAAAAATGCTGTGGTATGGCTTGTAGCAGATATAATATTTTATATAAAACACAAAACGTATGTTTGTCTGAAGCAGCAAAAACTCTCGAACGCCGAACTGTGGCATCGTGAAATTCGCATAGCTTATTAATACTGGAATTTCTAGGTCAACGCAACTATTTTATTATATCTAAGTTATTCCGTTCACGAGTTACGAATTAATTAATAATCTAATCAATAAAGTCAGCGTCGTTTGCTACGTCATCGTTGTTCTGGTCCAAATCTGAAAGCACGTGACTACATTATTCGCCGCGGAAGATCCACAGGTGTTTCTATTCTTTTAGAACTCTGCATAAAAAAATGCAAAAACGAACTTTGTGAAATATTAACGAAACGGGCTGAAATTTTCATCAACACCATGAATTGGTGATAAGAGGACTCAATCAAAATTTCACCGGAATCCTATCAAAACTTTTTAAAATAGGCATGGGATTTTTAATTCATCGGTAAACAGAAATATATACGCAGAAACAAAGATACGTTTTTAGCTTTTTTATCCTAGAGATTTTGTTTAATATCATCGAAATGGGCTTTTATATCCCAGAGATTTTGTTTAATAAATCGAAATTAATTGACCCCATTTCGATGATATTAACCAATTTTGTTTACTATCATCAAAATGGGGTCAAAGGTCAGGGCACAAGAGTGAGATTTATTCCACAGTCTTCATAACTTGAGTAATGATTTCTGGTATGCTGGAAAGCGTATCATAATCAATGCATTGAATGTTTTTACTAACTTATTTAAACTTTCGGACTTTCGCCCAACTCCTGTGTCTTTCAAGCAAAGCTGTTGGCAATCAGAGAGGCGCTGCTATGGGCTCTGAAAAGCAGCAACGCGAGGGAAATAAAAATATTCTCTGACAGGCAAGCAGCATTAAAAGGTCTTGGTCAGTTCAGAAGCAAAACCCTGCGAGTCAGGGAGATTAAGTCCCTACTTGAGACAGCAGGTGATACGGCGATTTCTTTCCACTGGATCCGAAGCCATGTCATAACCATTGGAAATGGGAGAGCAGATTAGCTCACCAGGGGGCGTTGTCGTAATCTTATTTTTGACCAGATATTGACAAAAATAAGATTTGAAACAGCGCTTCCTGGTGGCTCAACCAATTTTTACCAAAAATTAGAAATTATATGTAAAACATTTTCCATCAAGAGCTATATCCGGTGAGAAAGAGTTTTTCAAATCGGAGTTTCACAAGCAGAGATATCGGGAGAAACGCCATTTACTATAACGCCCGTTAGCGGAAAGTCTATGAATAAATTGAACATTTTTAAATTAGATGAAAAACATGTCACATCGGAAACTCTATCCAATACAATAGGAATTTTTCAAATCGGTCCTTTAGAAGCAGAGATATTGACAAAAGTAAGATATACATCTACGCCCTCTAGCGGAAAAACCATGTAATGTTTTAGGAAGAAACTTTTCCGAAAAGGTTTATCGACGTGAGTAGCATCGGTCCATGAACGAATTTTTTCAATCTAGATTTTGGAAGCTCAGATTTTGTGGGAAAACATCAGGTGCAAACTTTATAATGAATTGCGGCACCTCCACTTGGTGATCACAGTGGATGGGAACTGTATTTAACATAATGACTTGTATATCGAGACGTAATCTGCTTTTTTTTTTTTTTTTTTTCGGTTGTTTGATTTTTTGGTTGTTTGATTCTCCTAATGATAACTTTATTGTTTGTAATTTAAAACTACTGACCTCATTGTAAAACTGATCTAGGGAGCATGAGACATTGTCAGGCCTGGCTGGGCATCGTTTCAACTGATTTATCTGCAACACTGTTCTTTTGTTTCTTGCTCAGCAAAAAAAAATGAATTGAATACGCCCCTGGTGGCCAAACCATTGCTTATCAAAAATTAGAAATTTTGTGCAAAACATTTCGCATCAGGAGATGTATCCGCTGCAGAAAAAGGTTTTCAAATCGGAGTTTTAGATGTAGAGATATCGGGGAAACGCAATTCACTTTTACGCCCCCTAGCGGAGAATCTATGAGTAACCTGAAAAAGTGACTATACCTAAAATACTCTTCAACATAAATGGGATCGAAAGGTAAAAGCACTTTTTTTTTTTTTTTGAGTGGAGGTTTAACGACCACCGTGAGCAACTCAATGGGCTATAAGCAGTCGCCCGTCCCTAATTTAGGGTCACTGGTTCCAGGGAAGGGAGAGAGCCAGTGCCGTAAGACAAACACAACATCCATGCCTCACCGGGATTCGAACCCGGACCCCTTCGGACGAATGATCAGAGGCCAACGCCTTAGACCACTGCGCCACCGGGGCGGCAAAAAAGCACTTTTTTAATGAGATGCTTAGAAGCAAATACAGTATATGAAATAAAAAAGTATTTTGAATTCGATATCATCCGCATTTACGCCCTCTAGCGGCGAAATTTTACATCGTAAAAAACAGGAAATAAAGGTTCATTATCCGCATATTTCAAGCTTCCCAATGCAAAAAAAAATTTCAAATCGGACAAATAGTTGCAGAGCTATGGTGTCCATAGATGGACGGAAGGAAGGACGGACAAATCGATAACATAAGCACGACCTTTTTGCAGAAAAGACATATTTAAAATAGCGGCAGAGTAGGTGGGCCGAAGGGAATACGGGGAGGAAAACGAACCGTATCTTTCCCAGATTCTCGACAAAGAGAACAAAATCAGATGAGTTTCTTAACCAGGTATTCAACGCCATGATCTGGTCTAAGGCGTTGGCCTCTGATCATTCGTCCGTAAGGGGTCTGGGTTCGAATCCCGGTCAGGCATGGATGTTGTGTTTGTCTTACGGCACTGGCTCTCTCCCTTCCCTGGAACCAGTGACCCTAAATTAGGGACGGGCGACTGCTTATAGCCCATTGAGTTGCTCACGGCGGTCGTTAAACCTCAAAAAAAAAAAAAAAAAAAAAAACGCCATGATCGTCTTACGATGTTAATCCCAAGGAGGTTAGAAGAAGAGGAGGTGAAGGGACCCGTTTTGAGTGAAGCCAAAACAGATCAGCTGTTTCTGTCCTCTTTCTGAGGCGGAGGGAGTCTGTGCTGCGGTAGTTCGGGAACGTGACGTCACTTCCTGTGGCTTAAGCAGTTTTGCTTAGCGCATGCAAACCAAGGATGGAAAGAAGGCATATTTCGTTCTTCTTATTTCTTAACATTAGGCATTTGGTTATATTTTAAACATGGCTACTTGCACATGGGCAGTATACATGGTTACTTGCATATGGACAGTAAGTAACCATGCGCACTATGCACTTCCGCTCAAAAAATCATTATTTTGTTGAATTTTTTAAAGAAACACCAACACATATTTTTCTGTTTTTTCTGGAATTTTTTTATTATGGGAATGAATATTTCAGCTTCAATTTTTTTCATGCCTGTATGGGTAGAGTACGGGTCCGAAAAACCCGTTCAAAATCGCGATTTCCCCATAGAGATATACAGGAGATTCTTAGGTTGGGCGCATTGGCGTAGTCAGCTGATAAAAAGTGACGTCACGCCGGAAGCACAGGTAGAGGGGCTGTTGCCACCTCCTCTTACTTCTAACCTCCTTCGTTCATCCGACAAGTCACATCAACATTATCTTCAACTGCTGCCGTGCTTGATGTCCACATATCACCACGAAATCCTTCATTTATGTTTCTTGTTTATCTTCGAATGGATCGCCACTGGCAGGTGACATTGGCGACCCTTTCTGAAGCTCTCTCCTATTTTCGTTCTCCGTCTCTCCTTCGAGCCCCTCCCTACCTTATTTCCCACTCGACCTCCTTCATGAACCGCGCTTTTACCCATCTCTCATCCATCCTCCTAATCTCCCTATCTTCCTGGCTTGCGCCGGGATCGTAACAGTCCGCGCTCTTCTTAATCCCGACCTCACTTGAAAGGATCTTTCAAATCTTTCTCCGCTACTCCTTCTTACCCGCAAACTACAGTGGGTTTAAAAAGTATTTGTGCACGAGTGATACCATCATTATGTCGTAAATAAAGTCCAAAATAATTGTCTAATATTTAGTATGCATACCGTTTATACACAGTGTGGCAAAGAATTTTTAAGAATGGGTCTGTAAAATGAAATAGAAACAAGAAATTATAATTTGTTTTGGTTTGTTATTCAAAATAAGTTCCTCCGGCTTCAATACACTTGTTACAGCGATTTAATAATGATTCGAATGCCTGTTCCAGTTCACTTTGCGGAATTGCCTCCAAAGCACGCGTCGAAGCTGTTTATATGGTCGAAATATCATCAAAATAACACCTTTTGATGTCATTTTAAGTTTTGGGAGTAAAGAAAAGTCGCAGGGTGCTAAATCAGGTGAATATGGTGGATGACTCAACACACAGACGTTATTTTTCTCCAAAAATCTACGAACAAGAAGTGAGGTGTGACTGGGTGCATTATCGTGCAACAAACACCAACTGTTTTCATCCCGATATTGTGGACGAATGCGACAAATTCTGCCCATTAAACGCCAAAAAACATTTAAATAAAACTCACCAGTAATTGTTTGTCCACTTGGAACAAATTCTTTGTGGATAATACCCTTACTATCGAAGAATGTAATGAGCATTGTTTTGATTTTCGATGGAACTTTTATTGTTTTTTTGGCTTGTGGTGAGTTTTTTGACTTCCATTCCGCACTTTGTCGCTTTGCTTTAGGATCATATTGAAAACACCATGTTTCATCACCTGTAACAATCGATTTTAAGAAGTTTGGATCATTTTCAGCGGCTGAAATGATGTCTTTGCAATGTGCACTTCTCCTTGATTTTTGTTTCATTGGTTAACGTGTGTGGAACAAATTTAGCACAGACTTTTGTTTTGCCCAAATCTTCATGCAGGATGGTTCGAATCGTTTCTTTGTTGATGTGTAAAGACTCTTCCAACATTCTTAGTGACGCACATCGATTGTTTCCTACGAAATCACGCACTTTTTCAATAATCTCAGGTGTCCTAGATGAACTTGGTCTTCCGGTATGCTTATCATCTTCTAGCGTATCTCTTCCATCCAAAAACATTTATGCCACAGGAAAACATTTGATCTACTTAAACAAAACTCACCGTAAACTTGTTTCATCATTTGGTACGTTTCCGAGGCACTTTTACCAAGTTTTGCATTAAATTTAATAACAGCCTTTTGTTCCATCTTAATAATTCAACATGAAAAAAATTGTACTTCTGTAATGAACGACCGTTTTGTTTGAGTTACTTTAACAACTGCGCAGAACTTTTGGCAGAAAGCAAGCAGATGTTCACGGTTGATAACGCATTCGCGATTACACTGGTGGCGCCACCGTAGGCTGAAATCTAGGGCCAGTCTTAAAAATTCTTTGACGCACTGTGTATTAATAATGGCTTGCAGCTTTCTTGGCATAGACTCTAGTAATTTTTTAGTCGTGTCTTGTGCAATATTCTGCCGTCCTTCAATTACTGCTTGTTTTAGATCATTTTTCACAGAAAGTTTTCTTTTCCTTAAATATAAATCCAATAAATACCACAAATTCTTGATAGGGTTAATGTCTGGAGACTATGGAGTGGTATCAAGCCTCTCGCGAACATTATACAGTAACCACTCTTCTGTGATACGTGCAGTGTCTTTCGGATCGTTATCCTGTTGAAAGAGATAAAAAATCACATATGCCTAATTTCGCTGCGCTGTTTGCTAAATTGCTGCGCAACACATCAAATATATTTCTTTGCATTCATTACACCCTCAATAAATGCAATTTTACCCACTCCATTGTAGCCCATGCAGCCCCTTATCATTATATGACCTCCACCATGCTTCATAGTTGCTTTGAGATTTTGTTGCTGGAGTTCAGTAGTCTGCGCTACGCAAACTTTTTACCGTCAGAGCCAAACAGATTGATCTTTGTTTTGTTAGAAAATATAACATTCTTCCAGAATTCGACCGGTTTATTGAAGCGAGCTTTAGCGAAATCCAAATGTTTCTGTCTATTTCTTTTACTAATAAAAGGTTTTCCTTGCCGTTCTGCCGTGTAACTGTGCACGATGCAGCACATTACTTATTGTTTGAGCATAAACAGTAGGGTAGTCCTTATTTACATAGTAATTTTTTTTTCATATTCTTACCCCCAAATATTGTTGTGTCTGTGGAAAAAACGTTACATAAAAAATTTGGGGATGATTAGAGATTTTTATGACGTGTCACACCGAATCCAAACTTCATAAGTAGGTTGTATCGGCAGTTAACATAAGGTATTTAAGGACAAGAGTGGAAGACATCATGATCAAAGTTAAATCCCTGAAATGGCAATGGGCTGGACATACTGCCAGAAGGACAGACCATCGATGGACAGCCGAAATTTTAGATTGGATTCCAAGGGACAAGAAAAGACCCAGAAGAAGACCACATGGAAGATGGGTGGATGAAATTCGAAAGTATGCGGGAGTGACATGGAGGAGACTGGCACAAGACAGACCGTTGTGGAGGAAACTTGGGGAGACCTTCGTCCAGCAGTGGATTGATAATGGTTGACAATGATGATGATGATGATTTAAGGATACGACACCACTCGCGAAATTTAAGCGCACACGGAAGACGAAAAAGAAGTCCACAGGAAACATCCATCTTTCCTGCTTCATAACCTTGCAAGCACGACCTACTCCTCCGTATATTTGCGCATGCGCCATTGGAACGTAGTATGGGAATTCCCCTTATGTACTTGCGCGCTCTGCAGCAATTGAACGTGCTGGTTTCCAGTTGCCAGTAAGTTAGTGTAACGCAATAAAAAAACAAGTGTGAACAATGAACATGTCTTCAGCTTCATACGTTTCAGTTGTAACTCGCAAAAACTCCGAAGTCTGGCTGTTCAGGCAACCAATTGATATTATTCCGGATAAGAAGCTCCCGTCCAATTGATATTATTCCGGATAAGAAGCTCCCGTTCTTCCTTATAAGAACGGAAAAGAATACAGTTAAGAATGCTTCAAGCATTATCTCGCAAGAGCTTCTGTCAATCTGGGGAAAAGCCCGAATGCCTACTGTGACTGACTACGTCATCATCCCAAAGGTTCAGAAGTACAACCAGTGGCGTGCTCTTTGGAAAGGAAGTTCTCGGCGATCTGAACCGCAGAAAAACTCTTCACCGAGGAATTGACAAATCTTTTCGATATAACCCATGCTAACGCCCTTGACGTGATTACCATTTTTGAAGACAAAGAGTTTCTTTTGACCCAAAAAGAGAAGGGAAGGAAAGGATACATTTGCAAAGGTTGAACTAGCCTCATCGAGTAGCAGCAGCGCTGGAGAGGAATATCGCAAAGCAACCACAGCAACAGCAGGTTTTCCAAAGAAAATGAAACGAGCGAGGAAGAACATTGTTTCGCCAGCGCTTGCCTTAGCACTTGATCGCACTAAGGTGAGCGACCGAAATGCAGTCTACGTGCTCTCAGCAACTGCTGCCACTCTGGGACATAATGTAGAAGAATTTTCGATTAACCGTAGCACCATACATAGATCAAGACTTGAGGCAAGAAACAAAATTGCAGACTTGCTGAAAGAAACCTTCGATGCCCAAATTCCCCTCACAGTCCAATGGGACGAGAAAATCCTTCTGGAATTCACCCAGTTTCTGTCTGTCGACCTCAGCTAGTGGGACATATCATTCAATTATCAATCAGCAATGAATACTGTTAAATCCCTGAAGGTAGTAAACGACTCAACCGAGTGAGGAGTGGTGCTGATGCATGACTACAACAGCATTCTCGCAAATAACGAAGACCAGAAACAGTCCTGCTGCAGGTTGTGGAGGAACACAGGAAGAAATTTCCAAATGCACTAAAAATGACCATGAGTGAGAGTAAACAGCAAACTGAATAGTAACTGAAGAGTGTTTAATGTTTATTTACGGACAATGGACAATGCCATTCCTTTATTTACTTGTACAATAAAAGAATTTAAGAGGTGGATTCTGATATGACGTCTTGTGTTTCACTGTTTCATTAAGTAAAGAAATACGTAAAGTTCGAACTCCGTGTGACACCTCTTAAAATTACCTGATCAGCTGAAAATTTAAGGTAACATCACTTTCTCAACCCCGTGAGCAATATTAACAGGTAAGACATTAACATTTTTAATCTTAGTTTATAAGAACCACCCTAATAAACAGTCTTACCTGATAGTGTCACAAGTTGTACAGCTAGAGTTCGAGCATTAGTAAATGGTTTTTTCCTCACTTCTTTCACAACATGGCGGTGCTCCCTGGTAGTAAGAATCTTTGGACGACCGGTTTTCCTCTCGTTATCTGTGCTACCAGTTTCGCCGTACTTTTTCACTACATATTTGACTGTCGAATAGTTCAAATTCAAAATTTCACCAATTTTTCGAGAACTTTTCCCTTCTGTACGCAAAAAACAAATTATTTACCGCATGTGTTTGGGTAACTCGGACTTCTTACGTGTCATGTTGAACTACAACTCGTACTCAGCAGTGCCGCTAGTCTGAAATTCACACATACTACTGTATCAACCACTTGACGCTTGTGGTACTTATAATACCGCTGCAGATCGGTTTATGCAAATTTAAGAGGTGACGTAGTGATGTCTCTGCTGTGTGCAAATACTTTTTTTGGTAGCGATTTTTTTGTAATTGCTCAGTGCACTTTTTTCTAACGAATTCAACAGAAACATTTTTACGTAAATAATTGACATTCATATTCAAGAATGTCAATTATATTATCCTGTGATGGTTACATTCAAATTAATCGGAAACTTGAGACTTGGTCGTTCTGTGTGGTGTAGTGGTTAGCATACCCGGGCGCTATCTGGGAGACGCGGGTTCGAGTCCCGCTCCAGGACGATGAAATTTTCAAGTTTTCGGATATTATCTGACTTTCCATCCTTGTCACATTTACACCAAAAATCGTATTGTCATCCTGAAAATTTGTATTCATATCCATCTTTGCAATGAAGCAGTTTTTAGCTGTGTTTATCTTGTTTTATGACATCATTGCGAAAACACTTGGTGTGCAAATACTTCTTTTACCCACTGCATGCTCTCCTACGCTCTTTGATTATTTCTCTCTTCCCATCTCTTGCCTCACCTGAAAGCCTTCTCTATATCCCTGCTCCTTATCTATCATTTCTTTTTCCCCTTTCCTTCCAGGGTGATAACCTTCTCCTCTTTTCCGTTTCCATTAAACTCCTCTATCGTCCCCTCCGTTCGCCTTCTTCTTTCCCCTTCCAATTCCCTCAATTCCTTCGTCTTCTCTCTCTGCTGTCTGGTCTGCCTCCGTTTCACCATTCTCTTCTCCCCTTGAGAAAAATACACATTGGCAATTTCTTCGTGATCATCTTCCGGTCCCAGCAACTCTTTACAGAATAACTCTTCTTCCCTCTCCCCTCTGCCCGTTTTGCTACTTGACAGCTGATGTGCATCCTGTATAACTTTACTGTCACATACTTCTGCCATTACTCCATAGGGTTATTTCCAATGTTGGTCTCATCTGCAACCAAGATCTAACATTTGACGCCTAAATCTCTTTCTCCTTCGAACTGTACATCCACCATCCAGACTACCATTTGCAGGTTCATACGTGTTTGTTCCAGCAAAACACGTTGTCTATGTCTCCCATCATCGCTTCCGAATTGCCACAGTTTTATCTACATTGTACCAAGCCAGCAACGCTTTACAGTCACTTTTAATGCCTCGCCTTCTTGCTCGCCTGAAATTGGAATATTCAACGGATGCTCGATCTTCTACTTTGGACTCTTTCTATACGACCTGGTCCTTTAATTATGGATGGTTCCGGATCTGCAATGATCATGATGACTGCTTTCCATTGTAATAATTCATTTTCCTCATGATTGTACAAATCAAGCAATTTCTACATTTTTTGAACTAAAAACTGAATTCCCCCTTTAAAGATAATTTTGTTTGTAATTATTGTACATACACTGCCTGACAGAGAAAATACCACACCACGAAAACGAGAACGCAGCGCCATGCAAATTGAAGGGTGGGTGCACACGTACAAGTTATGCAAATGATTGCATTTGCAGGCCTATCCCACCTACAGCGTGCGGGATATAAGCGGGCAATCAGCCTGTGAGGCCACCAGTCGGGACGTAGTCACGGCCGCGAGAAGTGAGTGGTTCTGCTGTAACTGTGTCTGCAGAAAGAAAAGGGGCCCCGATGCCGTTAAGACACCGTCATACGCGATTTCGTCAAACGGATAAGCTCACGAGAGGTGTCATTGTAGGCCTCCGTACCGCTCGATGGTCCGTGCGTCTTATTGCGGAAGAAAAGCAACACCATGCTACAATCGTTGGTTGCATATGGAGACAGTGGTCCCAGGAAGGATCTGTGCAACGTCGTAGTGGGACTGGAGCATGGAGACGGACGTCCGAGCCCACCGATCGTCGTATCCGACATCATGCTGTATCGGACCCACAGGCTACAACGGGCGACATTTTGCAGAGTGTACGGGGAGGCTCGGATACTCAAATATCGACGAGGGACAGTATTGTGCCAATTGGCTGCGTCTGATTTGCTATCCAGCCGTCCGTTGCGAAAGCTACCCTTAACACCGAGCCATCGCCGTCATCGCTTGGTGTGGTGTCTCTCAAAAGCTGCATGGGGTGTTGAATGGAACAGTGTGGTGTTCAGCGACGAATCTCGGTTCTGTCTCTCCACGGATGATCGCCGTGTTAAAGTCCGGAAACGACGTGGCAAACGGGCGGATTCCTCCACCATTGTGTAGCGCCACACGGCCCAGCAATTTGGAATCATGGTGTGGGGTGCTATCAGCGCCAACAGTCACTCCCCGCTAGGACGCATTACGGTCACATTGACGACACGCCGATATGCTGCGGTCCGTTTCACTACCGTATGTACATGGCATCCCAAATGCCGTTTTTTTACAGGATGGCGCACTACCGCATACCACTCGGATCAGCCTGAATGCTTCACACGGTGTGCGGATGCTTCGGTAGTCAGCACGATCCCTCGACCTTTTGCTCATAGAGCATCTGTGGGATACGAATGGACTTCGGTTGAGTACTCTCCCACCCCCGCAAAATGAAGATAAACTGTGGACTCGGATCAACACCACATGGTCCACGATATCCCAGGACTCTATTCGGACTCTCATCGCCTCGATGCCAGGTCAGATTGAACGCTGTATCTTACATTCTTACATCTTGGGGATCTTACGGTATGATTTGCGTCGATGTAGAGCACTTCTGTACGACGTTACATTTGAAAAACCGTCTCGTCCTTAATTTTTGCACGCCAGTGTATTATGAGACACCTAAAATTACACCATTTCACTTTGTGGTGTTCTTTTCACACAATCCGGTCATCTCGACGGATCGAAACGTTTGTTGTATGGTTATGTCTAATTAGGTACCACTTCAGCTTCCTACCTATATTCGCATTGCGTTCACGGCGCAAAGTCGACTGTCTCTATATTTATACGACGCACCTTAGTTACTCCCGCCAAATAAGGTACTTTTATCGTAGCTTGCGCACCGCGTGCTGTGTCGTCGTCATGCTAATTTTCATATGTCGTAACTACACACGCTGATAACCAATTATCGTCGCCAAAGACACTCAAGAATCATACAAAAAAATTATGATTCTTTGAGTGTGTACTTTAACCTTTAAGTGGTCGTAAACAGTTTGCTGAAGAGATGTTGGAGAGCATTGCAAGTGCTGAATCTTTCCTGAGACAAATCTGTTTCTCGGATGAGCGCACTTTCCATGTTTTTGGAATGGTTAATAAACAGACTGTGAGAATTTGGGAAACTGAATATCCGCATTGTAGCCTACAATGGAACATGAAAATGCTAGCCCAAAAGTGAATGTTTGGTGTGGCAAAATGGTGGAACGCCGCCCAGGTGGCGCAGTGGTCTAAGCGATGGTCTCTGATCATTCGTCCGAACGGGGTCCGGGTTCGAATCCCGGTGAGTCATGGATGTTGTGTTTGTCTTACGGCACTGGCTCTCTCCCTTCCCTGGAACCAGTGACCCTAAATTAGAGACTGGCGATTGCTTATAGCCCATTGAGTTGCTCACGGTGGTCGTTAAACCTCCAATCAAAAAAAATGGTGGATTGGACCCGGTTTTTTTAGGAAGCGACCGTGAGAGCTGAAAATTACCTGGACATGATTGAGCACTTTGTGTATCCCCAATTGGATGAACTTGCAACTCCGGTCATTTTCCAACAAGATGGGGCGCCGCCTCATGGGGATTTTTTTTTTGGTTGGAGGTTTAACGACCACCGTGAGCAACTCAATGGGCTATAAGCAGTCGCCCGTCCCTAATTTAGTGTCACTGGTTCCAGGGAAGGGAGAGAACCAGTGCCGTAAGACAAACACAACATCCATGCCTCACCGGGATTCGAACCCGGACCCCGTTCGGACGAATGATCAGAGGCCATCGCTTAGACCACTGCGCCACCGGGGCGGCGGAATTTTATTGTGAGGATGGCTCTGAATCCCAAATTTCCCATTCGATGGATTCGGCGTGGTGGTCCCATTGCATGACACCCACGTTCACCGGACTCACTTTTTTATTGGGGATTCAGCAAGGTTGAGATTTACAACACAACCTGTTGCAGATATTGCTGACCTAAAGAAGAGGATTACAGACGCATTGCGGAAAGTTAATACGGACATCTAACGAATATGGTTGGAACTGGAATACCGTTTAGACATTGTTCGGGAGACTAATGCTGGCCATGTCGAATGTATGTAAAACTGTTCTACATTTTTGTAATTCTCAATCTTTTACATACAATTTTGATTAATAGATGGCGCCAGGTGCACATCGCACTGCAGAGACTCTATGTATGAAGTAAGAGCGTCACTTCCAGATTCGCCTCTGTGGTCAGAGGTTGTCGTGAATTGTGTATCGAAGAGCTCATCGTGTCTACGTGTTATTTTTTATGTAATAAATTGTTGTGTTTTAAAATGTTCATATGCTAATCAGTAGCGAAACTAGCACAACGTGCCCCCCCCGCACAAGATTTACTTCAGCGAGCCCCTTAGCACAAAACAAAAATTTTCCCAGGATTTGGAACACGAGCGAGGATGTGTTTTCTGCGGTATGTGTGTAGTTCGGAAGGAGAAGGGGTCAGGAAGATAAGGAGATGTTCTGAAAAAGTAAGAGGAGGGGGGGGACATACAGCCCTGTAGTTTTAACTTTTGAATAATTTTTGGAAGAGAAATACTGTGTAAGGTTATTAATCAGCCAATCAGGATTAACATGGTGCGCAGATCAATGCATGAACATAAAATATCGCAAGGAACGTATATAATAAACATTTATCGCATATAATAAATTCAGCAAAATACCTATATTTAAATGGTTAAGGTTAATACTTATAACACTTCATAATCATCTGTTTTACTTTCACTTGTTTCTTAAAAAATGACAGCTTTTAAACTTTGAACAATTGACGAGCTAAACTAACCATAACTCTTTTCATGAGAAACTTCACTTGAGCTTAAGGCTGTCTTTGAATGAGTGTTAGGCTTCATCTTCTGCGATAGATGGCGCAAAATATCATTCCTTGGGCGTGGCTTTTACGACTTGTGGGATTGCCCCAGAAGTTGGCTTCAGCGAATGACTGAAGACCTTACCATATTCAGAATGGAAGCGGTCTTTCGTTGGCTCCACAATGAAAAGACAAAATACGCCCTGTTACGTTTTAACCAATGACATTGTTTGGAGGTGGAGCTTAGCAGGTAGGCGTGGTTTCTGTCTCAAATGCAAGTGTTTTCTGGTAATGTATACATTTTCTCTTCAAAAAATTAACGTACAGTGGAATTTAAGATGATTTATAAAAGACAAGATTCCAATCCCACTTCAGTGCCCATTCTTTGATTTCTCTTTGGCCTAGATAATTAAAAAAATCAGACAGAAATGAAAGGTTTCATTTCTTCCACACAGAAACACTGCCAAGCTAACTTCTGGCGCCATCTAGTGCCAAATTGGAATACTTTCGAGTCAGATAAATTGAATTTTAAAAACAATTCTAACAATTTTTTTGGAAAAATTACTGCGACACGTATTAGCTATGAGTCGTTTCTATTTGTGCTCAAAATTTTAAATTGAACAAAGTAATAGTTTTCGAGAAAATGTGTACAAAATAATTTGCATTACAGATATAGGACATAATTTCTGTTACACTCATTCAAAGACAGCCTTAACAGGCTCAGCGTAAAAAGAACTTGGGTTTGGGAAGTTTCTTCGCGCGCTCTCCTTCTCTTCTTTTCCTCCGATGCTGGGCTCCACTTGGACATTTTTGTGACATTTTGCAAATGGATGTTGTTCGCTTGTATATTAAAGTTGTTACACAGGGAATGAGACAGACATGCTTACTATAAAAAAGCACTAAAATCAATAGCAGCGTTTAATTCTTTTGTTCAAAATAAAACACATCATATGAAGAAATCACCCTCTTACAAATCGCAGATCTGCGACTACCGTGACTAAATGCGCCTGTCGTGTTCGTAATGCTAGGTGTCTAACTGTTTGGCACATCCTTTACGGGGGATTCCCATATGGCTTCGCACTTTTCCTCAGTAACACAGAGGGAGGGCAATTGGAGAGCGATCGTATTACATGCCGGAGCCAAAGGCGGGAATAATTTCAATCTGTAAGGTGTCCAGTGTTTTAAAAGTGAAACTTGACATTTTTTTACCAATGACATTTATTTACCTGCAAAGCTAAATACAGGGTGTCCGAGAATTGTTGGACACATTACAAAATTTTGTACAAAAAAACTATGACCATTGTCTGTTTTCCTATGTCACGTATTACTAACACGGTTTCTATATTTTTGTTTTGCAAAATTATTTTTCCCAGAATCCGATAGATGGCGCTAGGTGTGGCCTGATGAGGAATGCATGAGAAATGCGCAGTCGGTAGTCATGTCATCCGTACAGCGGAAGGCAATGTGTGTGTTATAGCTTGCGGAATTTAAGTCTGTCATTAAAGTTAAAAGACAGTACCGTTTAGAGTATGGTTGTAATCCTCCGTCAACGAATTCAATTAAGCGGTGGATGAAACACTTTAAAGAAATTGGCAATGTGGAACATCGTGGAGGAGCCGGTAGGCCTAGCGTCAGCGGTGAGACGGTTGACCAAGTTAATGAAAGTTTCTGACGAAGCCCCAAGAAATCAGTTCGTAAAGCAAGCAGAGAGCTGTGCATTACGAAATAGACAGTTAACGATATCCTGCACAAGAAATTAAAGTTTCATGCTTATAAAATTCAAATAGTGCAAAAGATGCATGTAAATGATCACACTCTGCGATACGATTTCGCTGTGGATGTGCTGAATCGAGTGGAAAACGACGAAAACTTTCTCAGTACTGTAATTTTTAGTGATGAATCCACATTTCATGTATCAGGTATTGTGAATCGTCACAACTGTAGGATATGGGGCAGTGAACCGCCTCATGCTGCTATTGAACTGGAACGTGATTCTCCAAAAGTTAATGTGTGGTGCGCCCTATCAAAAAAAGAAGTGATTGGCTCTTTCTTCTGCAAAAAACATAAATGATGGCATTTACTTGGATATGCTAGAAAATTTCGCTATACCCTATATCAAAAGATATGACGTCGTTTTCCAACAAGACAACGCGCCTCCGCATTGGTCAAGGTGTGTACGAAAGTGCCTAAATGAGCATTTCCCCAACAGATGGATTGGGCACGGTGGTCCCATTTCGTGGCCTCCTCGCTCTCCAGATCTAACTCCATTGGATTGTTTCATGTGGGGTTATGTAAAGGATCGTGTCTATCAGACGCCTTGCACTAATTTGAAGGAACTGAAGCAGCGTATCACAGCTGCTATTAGTTCCATAACTCCTCAGATGCTTGCCAATACATGGCATGAAATCGAGTATCGTTTGGACGTACTACGAGCAACCAAGGGATCTCACAACGAAATTTATTAACTAGTGTAGTTATATTGTAAGTTAGTACAGTCAGTTTCTTTCTATCTGTTAAATGTTTTGTTTTATATAATTTTGTAATGTGTCCAATAATTTTCGGATACCCTATATATCTTAAAGGAAAATATTAATCTTTGGGCAAATTATTTGTTTGTTTGCTTGTTTGTTTTTGTGCATGCTCGGATTTTTTCATGAAACTATAACTGTCAGCTGTAGTACGCCCCTCCCCAACTGGGGGGGGGGGGGCTACGGAGGTGGTAGTTACGGCACTGGTGCTAATTCACTGTAAGTGGAGCAGTGTTTTTTTCCTCTTTCCAACCATAGGTTGAAGAAGCGTTTATGCTTCAGCTTTGTCCGTCCGTCCGCACGATAACTCACGTGAAAATGGTTCGATTTCGACGAAATTTTAGTATGTGGTAAGGGACCACCTGGGGACGAACCCTATTGAAAATGGGCGAAACAGGGTCAAAGGTCAGGCCATAGGAGCTGGATCCATTCCATTGCATTTATGCGTCATAAATTGCGTAAAAATGGTTCGATTTCGATGAACTTTTAGTATGTGGTAAGGAACCACCTGGACACAAATCCCTTTGAAAATGGGCGGAATGGGATCAAAAGTCAGGACATAAAAGCGGGAGTCATTCCATTGCCTTTATGCGTCATAACATGCGTAAATATGGTTCGATTTCGATGAAAGTTTAGTATGTGGTAGGGAACCACCTGGGCACGTACCCTATTGAAAATGGGCGAAATGGGATCAAAGGTCAGGCAGGGCATAAGAGCGGGATTTTATTCCATTGCCCTTATGCGTCATAACTTGCGTAAAAATGGTTCGATTTCGATGAAATTTTAGTATGTGGTAGGGAGCCACTGGAGACGAACCCTATTGAAAATGGGCGAAATGGGGTCAAAGGTCAGGACGCTGGAGTGGGATCCATTCCATTGCCCTTGTGCATCGTAACTTTCCTAAAATGCTTGGATTGCGACAAAACTTTATCATGTTGTTCCGGAGGTATAGTGATCCGGCTCTGTTGAATATCAACTAAATGGGTTCAAAGGCCATTGCACAAAAGCAAGATTTATTCCACAGCCATTATTCCCATAACTTGCGTAAAACTGCTTCTGTAACAAAACTTTATCATGTTGTTCCGGAGGTATAGTGAACCGGTTCTGTTGAATATCAACGGAATGGGGTCAAAGGTCATTGCACAAAAGCAAGATTTATTCTACAGCCATTATTCTCATAACTTACGTAAAACTGCTTCTATTGCGACAAAACTTTAGTATGTTATTCCTGAGTTATACTGAACCGGTTCTGTTGAATATCATCGAAATGGGGTCAAAGGTCAGGACACAAGAGCGAGATTTATTCCACAGCTGTCATCCACATAACTTGAGTAATAATTTCTGGTATGTTGGAAAGCGTATCATAATCAATGCATTGCATGATTTTACTAACTTGTTTAGATATATCGTAGCAATCAAGATGGAAACAGGAAATCAAAAAATGATTAAATCAAATCAACCGAACCATCCCCCCAACCTACCAATACCAACCAACAAAAACTTGATAAACACACAGTTGACGTGGAGCAGAAACATTAAATAGAAGTCATCGCTCTTTCCCCGCTTATAAGTGAGTCACGAAAAAATTCTCATGGGCCGCCACCAGGAATCGAACCCAGGGTCTTCCAGTTACGCGCCGAATATGCTTCCACTGCACCATAACGGCCTCGAAATTCTTTAGACTCACATACGACAAACTGCCAAACCACATGGCAGGGTTGTTTCTTTGGAGCCAAAACTGTTATGATTATTTGTAATTGGTTGCACCTTTTTAGGACACCCTGAATATTAATACACAAAATGACTTTGTAAGGTTCCAAGGATCAGAGATCACGTGGGCTTGGCTTGTCCCCCTTCTACAGTGTTGTTTTTTAATGTTTTTAAAGAAAACTTTGGACACACAAAGTAACGGGTTGTAAGAGAAGCACTCATAACAAAAAACACTTTATTTAAGGCTGTCTTGGAATGGGTGTTAGGCTTCATCTTCTGCGATAGATGGCGCAAAATATCACTCCTTGGGCGTGGCTTTTACGTCTTAAGGGATTGTCCCAGAAGTTGGCGTCAGCGAATGTCTGAAAACCTTACCATATACTGAATGTAAGCGGTCTCTCGTTGGCTCCACAATGAAAACACAAAACACGCCCTGTTACGTTTCAACCAATGACATTGTTTGGGGTGGTGCTTAGTTGGTAGTTGTGGTTTATGTCACAAATTCAAGCGTTTTCTGGTAATGTACACATTTTTTATTCAAAAAATTAACGTACAGTAGAATTTAAGATGATCTATAGAAGACAAGATTCCAATCTCACTTCAGTGCCCATTCTTTGATTTCTATTTGGCCTAGATAATTAAAGAAATCGGACAGAAATGAGAGATATCGTTTCTGCCACACAGAAACACTGCCAAGCTAACTTATTGTGCCATCTAGCGCCAAATTGGAATACTTTCGAGTCAGATAAATTGCATTTTTTAAAAAATTCTAACAACTTTTTCGGAAAAATAACTGCGACACGTATTAGCTATGGGTCCTGTTTAATTGTGCTCAAAATTTCAAACTTTACAAAGAAATAGTTTTTGAGAACATGTGTACAAAATAATTTGCATTACAGATATAGGACAGAATTTCTGTTACATTCATTCAAAGACAGCCTTAATCGACTGCAACTCTATAATTACACATGATCAGAGACGCAAACGATATGGGTTTGATACTTATAAACGATATGGATTTGATACTTATAAACGATATGGATTTGATACTTATAAACGATATGGATTTGATACTTATAAACGATATGGATTTGATACTTAGAAGATTCGTTCAGCACAGCGATGAACATTTACTGAATAAATCATTTCTAATATGTTTGCTCATAGCTACGAGCACAATTGAAAATCCCAACAGAATCGCTCCAATTATTTTATCGCTGTTAGGAATATCATCAAATAAAAGAAACTGCAGCAGAAATGATGAAAATATGGTGCATGACACTTTGACTGAATTCACTGGACCTACTTCCATAATCTTAGTAGCTAGGTATGATGTTACATTGGACATGAAAGTCATCATTCCTATCACAATTACCAAACCCTGTTGTAATCCCTTGTAAGGAAGCGTGAATTTTCCCATTGACGCTGTGACAATAGTGTATACGACCATATTCACTAATCCAGAATTGCAAATCATAACAGCAGTGCTCACATTACGGAGCTTTCTCAATATAATGAAACTTGCTGTCTCCGTACAAACTGCGAAGAAAGCTGCTGTGATGCCATAAATATATTCCGTCGAATAAACTCGAGATCCTTCCGTGATGGCCACGTGCACACTGGTAATTAAGATAATTCCCACAACAGCCGTTATTAAGGAAAGTACATGGAGCATTTTGATTTTTTCCTTAAGGTGAATTGCTGCTATGACCGAGATAAAGATGGGAGAAGAACTTGATAAAACCACTGCATCTCCTAGTGGTAAATAACTGATGGCTACATATCGTAAAATAATAAGTATTCCTCCTAAAACTGATCGAATTGTCACAGTTATTCGGTAGTTGTGGGGGCCAAGTATGTTCTCACCAGAGAAAATTAGCCATGGCAAAGAGAATGAAATGATGCCCCAATAAATGTAAAGAGTTAATTGCAATGGATTAATATTTTTCATGAATTTCCCAATGGCAGCACTAGAAGTAATAAGGGTTCCGCAAATGACTGACAAGATGAATCCTTTGAAGAACGACTGTGGAACTTCTGGTTGTTTCGGCCTCATCATCCTGGAGATCTCTCTCTTTCCAATGACTCAGCAGAAGCTTCTAGTACCTTCAGTTCTCACCTGTACAAATGAACCCAAAAGAATTCTTAAAGTATTTATATGAAATAAAATCCACCATCCCACACATCACAGAATATTTCGTATATGTTACAAGTATGTAGCACTGAAACATTGAGACTTTTCAGATACGTTGCGCAATGTAACAGTAATGTTTCAGAAACCTTATGGTTACGCCAAAATGTCCTCAGACGTTACATAACTTGGAAACATAATCGATACGTTACAGTGAAAGGTCTTTGTAGCTTCAATATACCACTTTCATGTTACTGTTACAAATTTGAAAGATATTTGTTACATCATCATATTACTGTTACGTATTTACTACGTTTAACATTATAGTTTTAAAAAACTTTATAAAATTACATTAAAAAATATTGCACTCGACAGCTGTTTCAAAAGAAACTTTTTCACATGTTCAATGCAGTCCACTGTCCTTTGGGAACAGTAGCTGCGTTTATACACTGAAGAGCAATTGAATTAGAGACAGCTGGCGTTATGCAAATATGGCGCTGTGGGCGGCCCTGTAAACGGAAACGACATGACGTATGCAGCGATCCGGCAATATAAGGAGTGATGCGACAAGAATCAGTAAGGGTCAGGCGCAGTATGGGTACGACGAAGGATCTAAGCGCATTTGATCGTGGGCAAATTGTTGAGGCCCGACGAATGGGTCACTCCAACTAGGAAGTCGTGCAGGCACTGGGATTTTCACGAACCACTGTGTCACGGGTGCACCGAGAGTACATCGAATCCGGTAAAACCATCCCTGCAAGGGCCAACTGCCGTGGACAACAGCGTGTGTATAAGTGGGGTCCTCGTCAGCTAGCTCGCATAGTAACAGCGGATTGACGGGCCACAGTGCAAGAAATCACTCGGCAATTTAACGCTGGTGCACAAAAACGTGTAAGCAGCCACACCATCCAGAACCATCTCCTCGCTATATGGAATACAGAAGCCATCGTCCTAATAGGGTACCGCTGCTGACCGCACATCACAGGGTGCAAAGATTAGCATGCGCCTGGAAACATCGCCACTGGACCTTAGACATGTGGAAAACTGTTGCCTGGACAGATTGGTCGAGATTCACGTTGGTACATGCGGATGGCAGGATATGAGTACCGCGCAAACCGCATGAAGCGATGGATCCTTCTTGCAGCAGGGTACTCTTCAAGCTGGTGGGGGTGGCATTCTCCACTGGGGACTGTTTACGTGAACTAAAATGGGGCCCCTGGTACGTGTGACATCGTCCCTCACAGGTCAACGTTACCGGGATATCCTGGACGACCATTTGCTCCCGTTTGTGCGTCCTCAGCATCCCACTGGGGACCTCATCCTGCAAGAAGACAATGCACCGTGCCATCGCTCCCGAATTGTATCCGAATGGTTGGATGAACACTCCACCGACGTGACCTCGCTTCCTTGGCCAGGTAGGGCAACTGACCTTAATCTCATCGAGCACATCTGGATGCCATCGAGAGAGATGTTAGAGTCTCTGACTCTCTCTCCATCAAATCTTCGTGAACTGTGGGAGCTTGTTAAGGGGTCGTGGATACCTATGGCTTTCCAACGCTTCCGGTGTCTTGTCGTGTCCATGCCAAGACAAATCCCCGCCGTCATTAGGACGAAAGGTAGTGCTACACGTTACTAGACAGGTATCTCTAATTCAATTGCTCTTCAGTGTATATATTGGTAACAAAAGAAATAAAAATCGGTCCGAAATGAGGGTGTCGAATTTCTATTATACAGAGTATATTTCAGCGAAAAAAAAAGGAAAGAAAATCGAATTCGTCATTTCTCTAAATACATACCAATATGAAATTTCTCAGCTTCAAGTAAAAAAAGCATGCTGGTATAGTATAGTAATACAACAACACACCCATCTACTTAGGTTTTATAACATGCTTTTTAGAATTCAAAAATTTTAATAATCAAAACAATTACTTAATTTCAAATGATCTTGAATCACCAAAAAAAAAAAATAATAATAATAAAATAAAAGAAAGAAAAAGAAAGGGATGAGATATAAATTCAACTAACTAGCTAACTCGAATACGACAGTATGATCAAAGAATATCCCAGTAGAACGTGGATATACGACTACGAGAGTGCTTCGCTGAAATGTCATAAACGCCTGCGCATCCACGCCGTTGCCAAACCAAAAATATTAAATATCGCAGGAATGTAACATCAAGGTAGGAATTATGTACAATGGAAACTATAAAACAGTAGTATCGGTGAATGCTATTCATAACGTAAATGTAATGTACAAAGTGTTATGTTCCAAAATACACTGCTGGCCACGCAAAATGCAACACCAAGAAGGAAGCATCCGAAATGCCTGAAATTCGCAGCATGCGTCGCCCGCGAAAGGACATGCAAACGATTAGCATTCCAGGGCATATGCAAATCATGTGCGCCCGGCACGCCACCGAGAAGCACTATAAGAAGGGTGCACAGAAGGCGGGGGTAAGTAGTGGAAGTGTGTTGTGCTTCCGGACCTGTGCGTGGGAAGCTTCCTGATGCCTCGTTGCAGAATACGGCAGTCATTCCAGCACGTTTCGGAGTTCGACAGAGGACGAGTAGTGGCGTATTGCGACCGCGGTTTATCGTACCGAGACATCGGCGCCCGTGTGGGACGGCATCATGCCCCAGTGAGGCGAGTATGGATTCGGTGGGTGCAAGAGGGACGGACGGACCGACGTGAGCGATTGCCGCAGCCGCGGCACACCACGAAACAAGAGGACCGGCATGTTGTGCGGCAGGCAATGACGGCTCGCACCGCCACAACACGAACGTTAGCGCAGGAATTAGGGTTTGTTGCGCAACAACCTGTGTCAGTACGTACCGTTCGACGTTGTCTGCAGGAGCGGCGACTTGTAGCACGGCGCCCATTGCTCCGATTACCATTGACGTTACACCACCGGAGAGTTAGGTGGCAGTGGACCGTTGAACGTCGCACCTGGACTACGGAATGGCACGCCATTGATTTCTCCGACGAATTCTGCCCATCTAACACGTCTGGTCGCTGATCGGCAACCGAGTGGCCCTGCAAGCACCACCCGCGGCTACGCCTGATGAACTGTGGCAACGTGTGGAAGCAGCCTTAACCGACATACCCCAAGCCCACATTCGAAGCCTCTTTCGTTCGATGCCGCTGCGTGTAGCTGCCGTTATTGCCAGCCATGGGGTCCAAACGAACTATTGATGTATGCGTGTTCCGAAAGTCGCACGGGCCTGTAAGCTCAATCGTTTCATCTTTGTATCTGTTGTTATGTGTCCAGTAAATCTGGCTTTGCTATCTCGTGCCCTTCTTGGTGTTTCATTTTGGGTGGCCAGCAGTGTAAATGATCTTCAGGATCTGGATATGCTATATATCGGTTCAACTACCAGATCACTAAAAATTCGATTAAGTGAACACCAATATAACGTCCGCAGTAAGTCGTCGAACACGGCATTATCAAGACTGGCTGATTCTGATATCCACTCCCTACTTTGGGATCAAGCTCGTGTGCTAATTACATCTATATCGTACGTTTAAGCAATATTCACCGAAAGTCTCATCATACATTGTTTGCAACATTTCTGTTGCAATGAGGAAATACCCCATTATATTCGATCTCAATGGGAGAAGATTGTACTTATCAAAAGACGAAATAATACCTAGAACTTTTCGATTAACAAACTTTTGGAACTATACCCACTCGTCTTGTGTCTTTCAACGTCATAATCTTGAACTGACCACAACTTCATCTACACTGTATTGACAAAAGTCACCGGAGACCCCTTTGAAAGCAAATGACCAGATCCGCTGCGTTGTTAAGATGCGCAGTACAGCTGCAAACGGAATAAAAACAAGCTTGCAGCTGACCGCGATCATATCGCACTGTGAGGTTGAATGAAAATGTCGCGGCGGGTGAGAACTGACTTTGAAAAATGAAAGATTGTTGGGTGTTATATTCATAGGTTGTCCATAAAAACACCGAGAGGCGTTTAAACATACCCAAGTCAACTATTTTGGATGTACTGAATAAATGGAAGACACATGGCATGCCTGAAGTAGCGAAACGTACCGGCAGACCAAAGAAAATCATTGATAGAGGAGACCGAATGCTCAAGAGACTCGTTATAGTTAATCGACGGAGTACTGCACAAGACCTCAGTGTACAGGTGAGTAAAAATGTTGGAACCTCGGTATGTACACGTATTATTCGCAGAGAACTTCATTCCAAGGGTTACCGTGGTCATGCGGCTGCTCATAAGCCTTTCATCTTCACTCGGAATGCTACTCGTCGTTTAGCATGGTGTAAAGAGCATTTATCGTGGACCGTAGATCAATGGAAACGGGACCTATGGACTGATGAATACAGATATACGATCTATTAGTCTGATGGCCGTGTGTGAGTATGGCTGCAGCCGGGAGAACGCTATTTACCTCAGTGTACTGTTCCTACGGTCAAGTTTGGAGCTTGCAGTGCACTCGTGTGGGGGTGTTTTTCGTGGCATGGTCGCGGCGCATTGGTTATCTTGGTTAAACCTGTTAACCAACACGTCTAGCTTGATACTCTGGACAATTATGCTCTACCAATCCTGTGGCAATACTGTGGAACCGGGCCTTTTTGGTACAAGCTGGATAATGCACCGATCTATAGAGCATGGACTGTCACTGCGTGGTTTGACAATAATTCCGTATCGTGTGTGGACTGGCCAGCACAGAGCCCTGCTCTTAATCCCATAGAGCACCTATGGGATGAATTAGAGCGCCGCATAAGAAGACTGGAACCAAGGCCTACTACTAAGCAACAGTTAGCACCAGAATTATGTACTGAATGGAAGCGCATACCTATCACTGTGTTCCAAAACCTTGTCGAAAGCATGTCTCGAAGGGTCAGTGCACGCATTAAGGCCAAAGGTGGACCGACACCGTACTAATGCATGTCAATAAATGCTATGTTGTGTTTCTCTTCTAGGTGTCCGGTGGCTTTTGTCAATATAGTGTATACATCATCGAACCCAATTACCTTGAAGTGTATATCAGCTGTAACTAAACGTCTGTTGATTTTAATCTGAGGATGAGTATGGAGCATACTGGAAAATTCTTATTTTAACTTGTATATATTGTTTTTAACATACAACATATGTTAGTATCAAATCTTCAACAAGATATGAATGCTTCAATACTGGATTGTTTGTTTTAAATCGTGTCAAAGACGGTGTTTCTACATGCGGACTTTTTCACTTAATTAATTTGTACGGGTCTTAATGCAACTTCTTTTTCGGAATATCGTGGACTGTACTCTTTGGCACGTTAGCTTGTTGTGACAGCCGCCTCACGGACTTGTATGGGCTCTTCTGTATCCTGTTCTGGATATCCTGTGTAATTCCATTCAAAACATCTTCATTATTTTCTTGTACATTACTGCAATTCGTACGTTCAGTGCACAGTCATTATTCGGCCACCCTGTATAATTTCTTTACACAGTGTGAACATAATACTTTGCGTCGAATTCGTCATCTGACTGGATAAGAATTTTTTGCACAAATAAGCCTTCTGTCGACAAGTAGTCCTCATAAAATTCGTCATCTCACTGGACAAGAAAAGTTTTGCATAAATTCACCTTCTGGTGACAACGTGAGTAGTCCTCATAAAATTCGTCATCTGACTGGACAAGAAAAGTTTTGCATAAATAAACCTTCTGGCGACAACGTGAGTAGTCCTCATAAAATTCGTCATCTCACTGGACAAGAATTTTTTTGCATAAATAAACCTTCTGGCGACAACGTGAGTAGTCCTCATAAAATTCATCACACTGGACAAGAAAAGTTTTGCATAAATAAACTTTCTGGCGACAACGTGAGTAGTCCTCATAAAATTCGTCATCTCACTGGACAAGAAAATTTTGCATAAATAAACCTTCTGGCGACAACGTGAGTAGTCCTCATAAAATTCGTCATCTCACTGGACAAGAAATGTTTTGCATAAATAAACCTTCTGGCGACAACGTGAGTAGTCCTCATAAAATTCATCACACTGGACAAGAAAAGTTTTGCATAAATAAACTTTCTGGCGACAACGTGAGTAGTCCTCATAAAATTCGTCATCTCACTGGACAAGAAAAGTTTTGCATAAATAAACCTTCTGGCGACAACGTGAGTAGTCCTCATAAAATTCGTCATCTCACTGGATAAGAAAAGTTTTGCATAAATAAACCTTCTGGCGACAACGTGAGTAGTCCTCATAAAATTCGTCATCTCACTGGATAAGAAAAGTTTTGCATAAATACACCTTTCTGGTGACAACGTGAGTAGTCCTCATAAAATTCGTCATCTCACTGGACAAGAAAATTTTTGCATAAATAAACCTTCTGGCGACTACAGCGTGAATGGTCCTCATAAACTTCGTCATCACAATGGACAAGAAAAGCTTTGCATAAATAAACCTTCTGGCGACAACGTGAGTAGTCCTCATAAAATTCATCACACTGGATAAGAAAAGTTTTGCATAAATAAACTTTCTGGCGACAACGTGAGTAGTCCTCATAAAATTCGTCATCTCACTGGACAAGAAAAGTTTTGCATAAATAAACCTTTTAGCGACAACGTGAGTAGTCCTCATAAAATTCGTCAACACACTGGACAAGAAAAGTTTTGCATAAACAAACCTTCTTGCGAGAACGTGAGTAGCCTCATAAAATTCGTCATCTCACTGGACAAGAAAATGCTTGCATAAATAAACCTTCTGGCGACAACGTGAGTAGTCCTCATAAAATTCGTCATCTCAGTGTACAAGAAAATTTTTGCATAAATAAACCTTCTGGCGACAACGTGAGTAGTCCTCATAAAATTCATCATCTAGTGTACAAGAAAATTTTTGCATAAATAAACCTTTTAGCGACAACGTGAGTAGCCTCATAAAATTCGTCAACACACTGGACAAGAAAAGTTTTGCATAAACAAACCTTCTTGCGAGAACGTGAGTAGCCTCATAAAATTCGTCATCTCACTGGACAAGAAAATGCTTGCATAAATAAACCTTCTGGCGACAACGTGAGTAGTCCTCATAAAATTCGTCATCTAGTGTACAAGAAAATTTTTGCATAAATAAACCTTTTAGCGACAACGTGAGTAGCCTCATAAAATTCGTCAACACACTGGACAAGAAAAGTTTTGCATAAACAAACCTTCTTGCGAGAACGTGAGTAGCCTCATAAAATTCGTCATCTCACTGGACAAGAAAATGCTTGCATAAATAAACCTTCTGGCGACAACGTGAGTAGTCCTCATAAAATTCGTCATCTAGTGTACAAGAAAATTTTTGCATAAATAAACCTTCTGGCGACAACGTGAGTAGTCCTCATAAAATTCGTCATCTAGTGTACAAGAAAATTTTTGCATAAATAAACCTTTTAGCGACAACGTGAGTAGCCTCATAAAATTCGTCAACACACTGGACAAGAAAAGTTTTGCATAAACAAACCTTCTTGCGAGAACGTGAGTAGCCTCATAAAATTCGTCATCTCACTGGACAAGAAAATGCTTGCATAAATAAACCTTCTGGTGACAACGTGAGTAGTCCTCATAAAATTCGTCATCTAGTGTACAAGAAAATTTTTGCATAAATAAACCTTTTAGCGACAACGTGAGTAGCCTCATAAAATTCGTCAACACACTGGACAAGAAAAGTTTTGCATAAACAAACCTTCTTGCGAGAACGTGAGTAGCCTCATAAAATTCGTCATCTCACTGGACAAGAAAATGCTTGCATAAATAAACCTTCTGGCGACAACGTGAGTAGTCCTCATAAAATTCGTCATCTAGTGTACAAGAAAATTTTTGCATAAATAAACCTTCTGGCGACAACGTGAGTAGTCCTCATAAAATTCGTCATCTCACTGGACAAGACAATTTTTGCATAAATAAAGCTTCTGGCGACTACAGCGTGAATAGTCCTCATAAAATTCGTCATCACAATGGACAAGAAAAGCTTTGCATAAATAAACCTTCTGGCGACAACGTGAGTAGTCCTCATAAAATTCGTCATCAAACTGGACAAGAAAGGTTTTGCATAAATAAACCTTCTGGTGACAACGTGAGTAGTCCTCATAAAATTCATCACACTGGACAAGAAAAGTTTTGCATAAATAAACTTTCTGGCGACAACGTGAGTAGTCCTCATAAAATTCGTCATCTCACTGGACAAGAAAAGTTTTGCATAAATAAACCTTCTAGCGACAACGTGAGTAGCCTCATAAAATTCGTCATCACACTGGACAAGAAAAGTTTTGCATAAACAAACCTTCTGGCGAGAAAGTGAGTAGCCTCATAAAATTCGTCATCTCACTAGATAAGAAAATTTTTGCATAAATAAACCTTCTGGTGACAACGTGAGTAGTCCTCATAAAATTCGTCATCTCACTGGACAAGAAAATGTTTGCATAAATAAAACTTCTGGAGACTACAGCGTGAATAGTCCTCATAAAATTCGTCATCTCACTGGACAAGAAATGTTTTGCATAAATAAAGTAAACGCGAGTAGTCCTCATAAAATGGAAAAATTTCGTGTGAATGTTTAGTGTGCTTCAAGTAAATACCCTGAGATGAATCCATACTGAAACTTACCTTCGGGAATATGGAATTGGGATGAGAAAGGAAATGGCAAATGCTTGAAGCTGGAGACCTCTGCCACGTAGAAAGTAATGCGCAGTTTTGAGTAAATCTCGTCTTTCTGCTGGGTATGAGGCTTAACAGCCTTGCGGTTTCATTTTTATTGGCTCTTAATTCCGTTGTTTTATGTGCTTGAGCTAGTGGACAGATGTTCGAGGCAGTTAAAGGCTACTAAAGATTGACAGATATGGGTTTCCAATCCATCACACACGGTTCAGTGAATTTCAAGTAAACATCTTTTGCTTCGAGTGGTATTGTTCTCGATAAAATAAATTATTACGGATCACATCGTACTTCCAAAATAGGGTACTTACATTACGAAGAATGGTCACGTGACTGTATTTTCCTTTCTGATGATATTTATGTGAAATTACTTTAAAAAATATCATTTATCCAGTACTTAGGTTTACAGCAATAAATCGTTTTTGTAATTCATAAGGAATGAAATAACATTTAAATGAGAAAATATAATGAAGCAAAATTATAAAATGTATTTAATTAATGCTTTGTTCCCCAGCTATTTAGCTTTAATCCCAGCTTTGCGTCTTCATGGCATACTGTGAAACAAGGTTTTCTAAAACATTGTGTTGAGCAATACGATTCCAAATTTGAATTACATCTTCAATGAATTAAATTTTGGTTGTTGGCTCCTTTTTTACGCTTTCCAACCGTAGGTTGAAGGAGCTTATATGCTCCAGCTTTGCCCGTCTGTCCGTCTGACCGTGCGTCCGTCTGTCTGTCCGCACGATAACACGCGTAAAAATGGTTCGATTTCGATAAAATTTTAGTATGTGGTAGGGGACCACCTGGGGACGAACGCTATTGAAAATGGGTGAAGTGGGGTCAAAGGTCAGGACATCGGAGCGGGATCCCTTCCATTGACCTTATGCGGCATAACTTGCGTAAATATGGTTCGATTTCGATGAAATTATAGTATGTGGTAGAGGACCAACCCTATTGGAAATGGACGAAAAGGTCAGGACATAGGATCGGAATCCATTCCATCACCCTTATCCCACACTACACTCCTTACCACCCAAAATGCAACACCAAGAAGGAAGCATCCGATTGGCCTGAAATTCGCAGCATGCGTCGCCCGCGAGAGGACATACAAACTATTAGCATTGTAGATGCAAATCATGTGCGCCCGGCACGCCACTGAGAAGCACTATAAGAAGGGTGCACAGAAGGCGGGGTGTAAGTAGTGGAAGTGTGTTGTGCTGCCGGACATGTGCGTGGGAAGCTTCCTGATGCCTCGTCGCAGAATACGGCAGTCATTCCAGCACGTTTCGGAGTTCGACAGAGGACGAATAGTGGCTTATCGCGACAGCGGTTTATCGTACCGAGACATCGGCGCCCGTGCGGAGCGACATCCAGCCACAGTGACGCGAGTACGGATTCGGTGGGCGCAGGAGAGACGGACGGACCGACGTGAGTAATCTCTGCAGCCGCGGAACACCACCGAACGAGAGGACCGGCATATTGTGCTGCGGGCATTGACGACTCGCACCGCCCCATCACGAACGTTAGCGCAGGAATTAGGGTGTGTTGCGCAACAACCCGTTTCAGCACGTACAATTCGACGCCATCTGCAGGAGCGGGGACTTGTCGCACGGCGCTCATTGTTCCGAATACAATTGACGTTATACCACCGGCGAGTGCGGCGGCAGTGGGCCGTTGAATGCCGCACCTGGACTACGGAATGGCATGACATTGTCTTCTCCGACGAATCCCGCTTCTGCCTGCAACACCACGATGGTCAGATCCACGTGTGGCGGCACCGCGACGAGAGACTGTATGACGCCTGCATTATGCATCGCCATACCGGTCCGTTGCCTGGCGTTATGGTTTGGGGCGCAATTGGATATGACACCCACACCCCTCTGGTACGAATCGCCGGTACACTCAACAGCCACCGCTACATCTCCGACGTTTTGGAGCCTGTAGTCCTCCCTTACCTGCAGGACCTGCCAGCGGCCACGTTTCAACAGGACAATGCGAGCCCGCTCGTGGACGCATCGTGCAACAATTGTTCACGGCCCACCAGGTGTCACTGCTGCCGTGGCCCGCCTGTTCCCCCTGATATGTCGCCATCGAACACGTCTGGTAGCTGATCGGCAACCGAGTGTCCCGGCAAGCACCACCCGCGGCTATTCCTGATGAACTGTGGCAACGTGTGGAAGCAGCCTGGACCGACACACCCCAAGCCCACATCCAAAGCTTCTTTTTCTACACCTCGGCGTGTAGCGGCCACTATTTCCAGCCATGGGGGCCACACGAACTATTGAAGTCTGCGTGTTCTGCAAGTCGCACGGTCCTGTAAGCTGAATCGTTTCATCTTTGTATCTGTTGTTATGTGTCCAGTAAATCTGGCTTTGCTATCTCGTGTCCTTCTTGGTATTGCAATTTGAGTGGCCAGCAGTGTATTAAAGGAGCAATTCTTGTATGTATGTAAATTTTATTTTGAAAACGGCTCTAAGGATTTTTAACAAAGTCGTTAACCAACGTTTTTATGGTACTAGAAACCGATTTAGCTTGATCTCGACTTTAGGAAAATTCGTTTAGAGGGTTAAATAACCTCCCCAAATTACCACGTTTTTAGTGTCATGACGTCGTCCCATTAGATGTTGGCGCGCGGTCACGCCATCTGTCTCATTACGTCACGCGTTGTGTGTGGATCTTATTAAAGTTTTATGACGTCACACTCTTGCGAGCAGATGGTCGCGATTCCCATCTGTCTCATTATGTCACGCGTTGTGTGCGTATGTCCTTCCGCAATATAACTCGCGGAAAAGTCGTTCGATTTCGATGAAATTTTAGTGTTCTTTTTTTTTTTTTTTTTTTTTTTTTTTTTTTTTTTTGATTGCAGGTTTAACGACCACCGTGAGCAACTCAATGGGCTATAAGCAGTCGTCCGTCCCTAATTTAGGCTCACTGGTTCCAGGGAAGGGAGAGAGCCAGTGCCGTAAGACAAACACAACATTCATGCCTCACGGGATTCGAACCCGGACCCCTTTCGGATGAATGATCAGAGGCCATCGCTTAGACCACTGCGCCACCGGGACGGCGAAATTTTAGTATGTGGTAAAGGAACTCCTGGGAAGGTACCCTATTGAAAGTAAACGAAATGGGGTCAAAGGTCAGGACATAGGATCGGGATCCATTCCAAAGCTCTTATGCGTCATAACTAACGTAAAAAAGGTTCGATTTCGATTAAATTTTAGTATGTGGTAGGGGACAACCTGGGAACAAACCCTATTGAAAATGGCCGAAATGGAGTCAAAGGTCAGGACATAGGAGCGGAATCACTTCCATCGCCATTATGCTTCATAACTTACGTAAAAATGCTTCGATTGCGACAAAACTTTATCATGTTTTTTCGGAGGTATACTGAACCGGTTCTGTTGAATATCATCGAAATGGGATCAAAGGTCAGAGCACAGGAGCGAGATTTATTCCACTGCCATTATCCTCATAACTTGAGTAATGATTTCTGGTATGTTGGAAAGCGTATAATCAATGCATTGCATGATTTTACTAACTTGTTTGATAATTTATACGACACTTCGAACCAAAAATTTTTTGATCGGGCTTAAGTCCGGTGATTGTGGTGGCAAATCAAGATGCTGAACATTTTTTTTTTCTTGAAACCATATTTTCACTACTTTAGCACGATGACAAGGAGCATTGTCATCTTGAAAAATAAAATGGCCGACAAAAGTCTTCTAGCTAGATGTTTTTTTTTAATATCCAAATGCATTTCTGCGCGTTTACCGTACCATCGACAATATGGAGTTTTCCAACACCATGTGCACATATGCAGCTCCAAACCATGACCTTCACCGTATGCTTAACAGTAGTCACTAAACAACTTGGATGGAATTCTATAGGTTTGAAACTGTTTATATAGACACTACTGTGATTCCTATTAAAGCAAAATTCTGGTTCAGCACTGAAAATAACGTTATTGCTTGAATGCCCATGAGACGTGCTGTTTTGCCCACTGAAGTCTACGGTGTCTGATTTTCAGTTAACAGTGGTTTACACGTACGTGCCTTTGCACCACGTACAGTGTTAAAAATTTTACTTAAAAATAAGAACCTGAACTTACTCATATTTTTAAGAACAATCCTATCATAAACGAGTACATGAAAATCTCAAATATAAGTAACCACACGTACTTACAAATAACTGCGCCAATAAATATAAATATAATTTCGTATTACTTCATTTTAGATAGTATAGATTTCAAGAGAAATTGTTTAATAAATATGTAAAGTGACACACATAAATAATTAGTATAACAAAGTCACTGATCACAAGTAATTTAATTATGCATAGATTATCTTTGTGTACGTTTTTACATTAAGTGTTAATCTCATAAATAATATATTGTCGCTTCATCACTATATTTGTCATAAAATTGTGCGGTCCATTTGCCCCGCATGTGACAACGAGTGTATCTATCATCCCAGATGTGCCATCGAATAATATACTTCCAGTTGATTCTATGAATAAATGTTTTCCAAACTTGAAATGCGGCGGCAGGTTGCCTAGTGGGCAACGTTCGTGACTGCCATGGAGAAGACCTCCGGTTCGATCAAAGGCAGGTACGAACGCTCGATCCACTAAATATCCGCCGTAAGGCGTATGGGCACGTTAAGCCGTCGGACAACAGGTACTGCCCCCCCCGGTAATAAATACGGACGTCTTCCTCCCCCTTTCTACCTCGCTTCCGTGTCACTTTCCTATCGGGCACTCCAGCCCAAATCTCCCAGTTTCCTATTTCTAAGGGTTGTTTAAGACCTAGGGTCAGACACTCCCTTCCTAAATTCCTCTACAGATGATAATAAAACTTGAAATCAAGTCGCGGGTGGCTTAGTGGTTTGAAATTCAGGGCCACGGGTGACATAGTGGGCAACGTTCGTGACTGCCCCGGAAAGGGCCTCAGGTTCGATCCCAGGCAGGTACAAACACTAGATCCAGTAAATATCCGCCGTGCGTCGGATGACACAGTACACAGTTCGTCGCGGCCTTCTGCGCATGGGCCTGCGTAGCCGAAGACCCAGGGGGATCCCCATGTTCACTGCACGTCATTTCCAACAACGCACGAAATGGGCCCAAGATCATTGAGATTGGACGGTAGATGATTGGAAGAAAGCGGCCTGGTCTGACGCATCAAGATTTCTGGTGCATCACGTAGACGGCCGATCGCGGATACGCCCATTACCAACGGAGCTATGGAATTTGGATGCACTGTTTGGTGGAGACAGGCCGACGGCGGTGTTGTTTTGTAGGTAATGCTTTCTTGGGATACTTTAGGCTCCATTATCCCAATAGCACATTTCCTGACAGCTGAACGCGTCTGTGAACCAAGTTCACCATTCATGGCAACTGTGTTCCCGCTGGTGATAGCCATTACCAATAGGATTATGTGCCATGCCACTCTACCAGAATCGTCCAGGAGTGATTCGCGGAACATGCTGGTGACTTTCTGTTAATGCCCTAGCCTCCAAATTCACCTGACATGAACTCCATCGAACATTTGTGTCGATTTGGAAAAGCGGATGCGCGCTAAATCCCCTCCAACCCCGAAATGTACAGGAAGTGGAGGACCTGCTGTTGACATTATGATGCCAGATACCCCAGGATACCTATCGCCACCTCATCGAATCGATGCCTCGCCGAGTGGCCGCTGTTTTGCTGGCTAAAGGAGGTCCTGCAGCTTACTATGAAGGTGGTCATAATGTAATGGCTCATTGATAAAATGTATAATGCAGTTATTTACACTTATCTTGAATGTAATGTCTTGCTCTTTTATAATCGATTGGTTTGGTTTTATTTTAATCTTATTTTATTATTGTTTCTTCCTTGTATTACTATTTTATTTATTCTATTTACTTTATTTATTCCGGTATTATGCTGACTTGAAATTGCAATTATTATTTAACTGTTGGAGTTTATTATTCCACAGGTAAATTATGTCAATTAAGTAATTTATATAAATTAAGTTTATTTTAATTGCCAACCATTGTTTATTTTTTCCTTTATTAGCTTTCCGTTCTTCATGTCATTTACACTTATCTTGATTTACTTGCTAGGTAACATGACGTTAAAGTGTTTTTATATATAGTAAATTATATAAATTAAGTTTCTTTTAATTGCCAACCACTGTTTATTTTTTCCTTTATTAGCTTTCCGTTCTTTTAATTGCCAACCGTTGTTTATTTTTCCTTTGTTAGCTTTCCGTTCTTCTTGTTATTTACACTAATCTTGATTTACTTGCTAGGTAACATGATGTTAAAGTGTTGATGTAAGGTCAGGTGATGCGTAACATCACAGCCTCTCCTTGACAAATGTCAACCCCGCCTTCTCGTGGTGCATCCTGTCCCACTAAAGGGGATCTGACGACCGCCAATAGCGGTATGACTATACCATCGGGATTAGAGGAAATGCTATCCCACACTCACCAACCCGCTTGGCCAGCGCGGTGAGTTATGGCCAAACCCCTCCAAAATGACTCCACAACTTAAATCTTGGCCCTCAGTCTCCGGCAGCTGGAATGTACCTGGCCAAGGCAGCGGCCAGTGCGACATGAAGGCAGAGGGTGCTAAGAATCCCCGGAGGACCAGACTAGGCTGCCATCTGATGCTGACCTTGGCTACGTATAATGGACGCTCAGAATCTTCTGATTCAAGGCTTCTTGAATTGGAAGAGGAACTACAAAGGATCAAGTGGGACATCGTCAGGCGAAGTGAGGTAAGGAGAAAAGGAGAAGATCTTATTGAACTGAAAAGTGGACATCTCTTCTACTAGCGTGGGACAGATACTGGCAGAACTAGTGGTGTTGGATTTATAATAAACAAGAAACTGAAGGATAAAGTTGTATAAGTTGAAAGTTCCTCTGACAGAGCTGCACGACTCGTTATCCAACTCTCGAGAAGATACCAGGCTCAGATTATTCAAACTTATGCACCCACCACAAGTCATCCAGAAGAAGAAATTGAAGAAATTTACGAGGAAATTCGTCATCTAAATAATAAAGGTAAGCAGCACTTGAAGATAATTATGGGAGATTTCAATGCAAAAATAGGGCAACGGCAACAGAATGAAACTTCATTAGGTAAATTCGGTCACGGCAACAGAAACCAGCGTGGAAATGCTCTCGTTGAGTTTGCAGAGGCAGAAGGATTTTTCATCTTGAACTCCTTTTTCAAGAAAACGTCGCACAGGAAATGGACGTGGAGACATCCAAATGGGACGACAAGTAAAATTGATATTATTATGTGTAACAAAACATTCGTCATAGAAGACTGCAGTGTGCTAAACAAGTTCAACACAGGTAGTGACCATAGATTGGTGAGATGTAAGATGCACCTCAACACTAAACTTGAACGTGGCAAGCTTATAAGACAAACAAAATGTATTGACATAACCAACCTTAAAAAACACCATAATACCTTCAAGTTGGAACTGAAGAACAGATTCTCTGCTTTAGAAGGCCTAACATCGGAAGAAGTGGATATATTTCTGAAGTTAACAGAAAAGTAACCAAAGCTCTTATGGAAACAGCAACAAAATTAGCTGGGTCTAAGAACAAGTTGCATGTGAACAAATTATCAAGAAAAACCAAAATGTTGATGCAAAAAAGAAGAGAAATGAGGACAACTAAAGAAGATGTGACTTCCAAAGTGGAATACATAGAGCTATGCAAGACAGTACGAAAAGGTATCACTGAAGACGTAAGGAAATTCAACTTCCAAAGTGGAATACATAGAGCTATGCAAGACAGTACGAAAAGGTATCACTGAAGACGTAAGGAAATTCAACTGTGAACTAGTGAGGAAGCCAATTGAAAACAACCAAAGCCTAAAGATAGCAAAGGGACATCTCAGTAAGGGAAGAAAACAGATTATGGCACTGAGAAAAGAAGATGGTTCTGTAACAAGAAATAGAGGCGAAATTTTGTCAAGAGTGAAAGATTTCTATTCCAAGTTATATGAAAGGGATGATACATGTACTCCAGACATCATGGAAGGTACCAGTACCAGAGTTCTTCCAGTCCTCCCAGCAGAAGTTGCACATGCAATCAAAAACATGAAGCGGGGGAAAGCTCCAGGAGAAGATGGAATTTCTGTAGACATCATACAAGAAGCAAGTGGAGAAATCGAAACAGTACTCGCCCAATTTTTCACTCGATGCTTTAATGAAGGGAAGATTCCTGAGGATTGGAACAACGCTACAATGATCCTGCTACATAAAAATAGGGACATTGAGAATCTCAGGAACTACAGACCTATCAGCCTCCTATCAGTGGTTTATAAAATCTTCACTAAAGTTCTTTCACACCGCTTGAAAGTAACACTGGACATGGCTCAACCGAGAGAACAAGCTGGATTCAGGAGTGGCTACTGCACAATAGATCATATCCACGTACTGATAGAACTCAGTGAAAGAGCGAGAAAATATGAACTTCCATTGTGCATGGCTTTTATCGATTATGAAAAAGCCTTTGATTCGGTGAAACCATCAGCAGTTACAATGGCTCTGAAATCCTGTGGTATTGAAGACGCATACATTAATATTATTAATAACATCTATGAAAATACAAGTGCAAAGATTCGGCTGTTTGAAAATACAACACACATAAAAATTGGAAAGGGAGTGAGACAAGGTGACACCATATCTCCGAAGCTCTTTAACGCCACATTGGAAAATGTTTTTCAATCACTGAACTGGGAAAACAAAGGGATAAAGATTAATGGAGATTATCTAACCCACCTTCGTTTTGCTGATGACATAGTCATTTTTGCAACTACCCCATCAGAGCTGCAGAGTATGATCCAAGAACTTGCTGACAAGAGCATAGAAGTGGGATTAAAAATGAACTTTCAGAAGACAAAAGTGATGTTCAATGCTTTTACACGAAATGAAGATTTATCGATTGATGGAGAAAAGCTGGAGATAACAGACACGTACGTTTATCTTGGACAGCTGATATCAAGTGAGGGTCACATTGATGAAGAAATTAATCAGCGTACAAAACTTGCCTGAAGAGCTTTTGGAAGAAACAGCATAATTTTCAAGAGCAATATGCCATTATGTCTTAAAAGAAAACTGTTTGATCAATGCATCCTTCCAGTGCTTACGTATGGTGCAGAGACGTGGACCTTAACTGAAAGAGACATACAAAGGCTGCCGACAACTCAAAGCAGCATGGAGAGGTGCATGCTTGGTGTAACCAGGAGAGATAAGAAGAGGAACTCATGGATCCGAAAAATGACAAGAGTGGAAGACATCATGATCAGAGTTAAATTCCTGAAATGGCAATGGGCTGGGCATACTGCCAGAAGGACAGACCATCGATGGACAGCCGAAATTTTAGATTGGATTCCAAGGGAGAGGAAAAGACCCAGAAGAAGACCACATGGGAGCTGGGTGGATGAAATTCGAAAGTATGCGGGAGTGACATGGAGGAGACTGGCACAAGACAGATTGTTGTTAAGGAAACTCGGGGAGACCTTCGTCCAGCAGTGGATTGATAATTGTTGAAAATGATGTTGATGATGATATAAATTAAGTTTCTTTTAATTGCTAAACATTGTTTATTTTTTCCTTTATTAGCTTTCCGTTCTTTTAATTGTCAACCTTTGTTCATTTTTCCTTTATTAGCTTTCCGTTCTTCTTGTTATTTACACTTATCTTGATTTACTTGCTAGGTAACATGATGTTAAAGTGTTTTTATATATAGTACATTATACAAATTAAGTTTCTTTTAATTGCCAACCATTGTTTATTTTTTCCTTTATTAGCTTTCCGTTCTTTAATTGCCAACCGTTGTTTATTTTTTTTTATTAGGTTTCCGTTCTTCTTGTTATTTACACTTTTCTTGATTTACATGCTAGGTAACATGATGCTAAAGTGTTTGGTGTACGTAACGTTACTAATGTGTTTGTGATGATAATGATGTTGGGTGTATGTAATGTTTTTGATATTTTTATTGCAATGTTATTGCTTACTGTAATGTTTTCCTTTTGCTATTATTTAGTGTAGCGAATGCGTTCAGCTTAGTGTTACTGACTTAGTTTCATTTTATTCCGGATTTATTTGATGCTGCCATGATATTAATGTGTTTGGTATAAACAATGTTAATATGTATGTTATACACTGGTGTTCAAAATTAAAAGAATTTGCACATTTTGCCGATTTTCACAAAAAGTACGGAACCAAAGGTATAAATTCTGCCGCCGAATAAGGAACGCAAATTTGCATTGTCGAATGCGTAAGCGTTCAGGTGCGTGTGGTCGGAGCTGTGACAGCGGAGGGCATGAAAAGCACACGTGGCTTTTCCCACGATTAGTTCGCTCTTACTCCTCGGCGGCATTCGTTGTGTTTCTTGCAGGCGTTGGTTCAATTTCATAAGCAATCAGGTAAAATGAGTTGCCACGAACGTATTGATGACGGAATGAGGTGGAGAATCGTCGGTAGGTTGGAGGCAGGGCAATCGCAAGTGCAGGTTGCTACAGAGCTCAATGTAACACCCAGTGTCGTCCGCAATTTGTGGAAATAGTTTAAGGACACCGGATCCATATCGAGAAGGCCTGGGCAAGGTAGTCCAAGAGCCACGACGGCCAATGAAGATCGTTATTTGGCACTTTCAGCGAGGCGCCACAGGACTTCTACAGACGCACAGCTATCGCGTGACCTGCATGCCGCCACTGGAATCCGAGTTTTAAGGGTTACTGTTTCACGAGGACTTCGCGAGAGAAGGATTTTTGCCAGAAGACCCGCTGTTTGCGTCTCGCTCACTTCAGCACACAAGAGAACGCGTTTAGCATGGTGCAGACAACATCAACCTTGGACAGGACTTCAGTGGGGTAACGTTCTCTTCACAGACGAGTCGCGATTAAGCCTGGACACTGATTCTTGACGTACCTTCATCTGGAGAGAACCTGGGACCCGATACCTTTCCTCCAACATCCGAGAAAGGGATCGCTATGGCAGCGGAGGTTTCATGGTCAGGGCAGGCATCATGTTGGACGGCCGCACACCTCTCCATGTGTTTGACAGAGGCTCCCTGACTGCTGAGAGGTATGGGGATAAGATCTTACAGCCCTATGTTCGACTTTTCAGGGGCGCAATTGGCCCTCGATTCTTTTTTATGAATGACAACGATCGTCCACATAGGGCTCACCTGGTCGACGATTATCTTGAAAGTGAGGATATTCGCAGGATGGATTGGCCAGCCAGATCGCCAGATCTCAACTCTATCGAAAATGTCTAGGAGGCTCTTGAGAGGGCAATTGCAGCTCGCCATCCCCCTCCTAGAACCATCCAGGTACTGAAAACTGCGTTGCAGGAGTGGGACCGACTGCCACAGGGACTCGTCAACTGCCTTGCTTCCAGTATGACGTCATGCTGTGAGAGCTGTATGACTGTGAGAGGGGACCATACCCCATATTAGTCATTTTATGTTCAATCTTGCAACGTGGATTTTGGACATTCCTGCGCTGATGAGCCTTACTGACGATCAGGAGTGCGTACCATGACTGTTGTATGGTATAATTTTTTCTCTTATATAACTGTGTATTCATACCAAATTTCATTAAAATGTGTCCGTTAGTTTTTCAGAAATTCGACAAAATGTGCAAATTCTCTTAATTTTGAACATCAGTTTATATATAATAATAGTTAATTTGCTAATCTTCTGCTAATTTTTGTGCAGCGTTTTTAATGAAAGTAAGTAATAACTAAAACTGATGGAAGCGATTGGTAATCATTATTGAACTATATAAGAGAAACTTACCTTTAAAAAGGGCTTTTGCAAAAGTTTTGTAACGTACCAGGAGATGTGACGTACCTGCCAGAAGGACGCACACGACATAAAGGCAGATAGGAATCAGAATAAAACGTCCGCGTAGCTCAATTGGTAGAGTGACTTATTTCGGAATGAGGGGATCCGGGTTCGAATCCTGGCGTGGACAGAAATGACGGAGAAATTTACTTCGTTATAATGGCGCCCGAACTATGCGGATGACCCGACCGTTCAAAAATCTCGCAATGGTGTGATGTTATTTCCACACCGCGAGATAGGAAAAATAAGAGAATCCCTTCTCCAGCACTTCAGAAAATAAAAAAAAAAAATAAAAAAAATCAGGGGGAGATGATGTAACGTACCAGGAGATGTGACGTACCTGCCAGAAGGACGCACACGACATAAAGGCAGATAGGAATCAGAATAAAACGTCCGCGTAGCTCAATTGGTAGAGTGACTTATTCCGGAATGAGGGGATCCGGGTTCGAATCCTGGCGTGGACAGAAATGACAGAGAAATTTACTTCGTTATAGTTTATTATGTGAGATATATTCGATTTTAATTTTAATTTTTAATTTCTTTTCCTTTTTTAAATTTGAGTTTGTTCTCTTTTGCACTTTCCAAACTTAACGTGATGTTTTCTCTCTCACATAAATTGAGGTTGGCAACGCTATGAGGTCCGTACGTAAGTGGCGTATGTATGTGATAAGAACAAAACAAAATATACATATAATTGCTACGCAGTAGCTGTGAGAAGAGGGATTGTGAATGTGAATGTTAATACTCCTTTTGGATACGAGATTGCTTAATTGCTATTTAAGTATAGTTGGAGGCTACGTATTCTACTTTAATGAAATATTGTTGAAGGCTACGTATTCTACTTTAATGAAGTATTGTTGAAGGCTACGTATTCTACTTTAATGAAGTATTGTTGAAGTATTGTAGAAGGCTACGTATTCTACTTTAATGAAATATTGTTGAAATATTGTTGAAGGCTACGCATTCTACTTTAATGAAGTATTGTTGAAGGCTACGTAATCTACTTTAATAAAATATTGTTGAAGTATTGTTGAAGGCTACGTATTCTACTTTAAAGAAAGTGTTGTGTTTCGTAGTTAAGTATTATTGTTGATATTAACTGAAATTCCGGTGTTGTGTTTCATAATTAATTGTTATTGGGGATATTAATCCCCTTTTAGTTGTTCTCGCCGTGTTGAAGTAAACATGTTCAAGTGCCTATTGACAGCAATAAAGGATTAGCTGTAAGTAAAACCTCTTGAACTTTGTTCGAGTGACTCCCATTTCACTATAGGTGAAATGTTGATTCATGTAATGTTTTTATCAAGTCAGCTTCACACAAACGCTACAATTAGTAATAGCCCTTAAAAGGGCCGTTTTGTTATATTTTCCATTTCTGCATGTGGGATAATTTCGTTTCCCTCTAATTGAAATTTTCTAAGAGTGTTTATTTCTGTATTGCAATTTGAAGGCACTGATCCACGAAATGCACTTGCCTCTTGCGAAGTTCCAAGGCAGTGCGATGATCAGCTAACCGAGGGGTGACAGAGACAAGGGACCACAGGAACACAAGATACAAAGGCGTTGCCTCGATGATCAAGTTTGGGGAAAATATATTTCTACCAGCAACGTTGATATCCCACGTTGGTAAAACAGCAGTGGGGGCGACTCCATTGGAGCACATGTGCACGTGAACGTACAATCAAAAATAATTAAAATTCAATAGCCAGATACTGCACATTTGTTATACTAACACCCTGAGATAAGAAGAAATATTTGTTATTTGCTTGCTGTCTGTTGAAGAAAATGCGAAACAATTTTCGCGAAGAGTTATCGTATAGAGATGAGCTCGGGCCAGTTCGGGGCTCGGACTGGCTCAGAATTCATTAACTACCGAAAATCCCGGGTCCGGGCTCCGAATTACACGTCTTGAATTTCATTGTGGATTTTTTACCATTGTGGAATGATTTTCAATTTCCTAAGCTAGCTGCCATTGCAAGACAAATTTTGCTTAGCAAGACTTGCATTATGCATTGTCCAAAGCTATGACCCAAGCAAGGATTAGTTTAAGGAGATCTGGTATCGAAAAACTGGGAAAAAATAACATTCCCATTGTTTGTATTTTATTAAAAATCAAGAATCTTATCTTTAAAATGATGTATTAATTTCCAAAATTGTGCAGTTAGAAGTATTGTTATTTATTTTTTAAAATTTCCTCACTCCCGCGATTTTTGGGGTGACGTTTATTTTTAGTGCAGCAGGTCGAGTTTTAGAGAAAAGAAGACCAAGTTGAAGCGATGAGGCATTAGATGCAATTCTCTCTCTCTCTATTTTCATGATGAACTTGATCTGGAAACAGCACACACATATGATAATATTGTGATTATTATACTATTAAGCGCAAAGCTTTGTTAATGTTAAAAAATGCAGAATAATCTGGTCTGGAATGGTTTTACGTTCTTTTTTTTTAATTTTGGAAATTTCCTTACATGCTTTTTTTTATATTCCACTACATCACTTTAAACTAACTTTACCAATTAGCATATATGTAAATTATATTGCAAAGATTAGTTTTCTAGAGTCAAAATTTCAAGCACTTGCGACTGTCTGTACGGCGTTGTACGTTTTCTAATGCAGTTAATTCAAAATAAAAGTAAATTTAGAAATAAAAAGAGATGACGAATGGAATTTTTTTGTTTTTAAACGATTTTCTTTTCTTCAGCTTTTACCAAAATTACTGATTCCCTGGTACGGTCGAAAGGCACGTTGATTATTTATTTATTTTCAAATCCACATTTTAGAACATTTGGCTGTATGCGTAGTATTTCTAAAAATATATTAATATTGTGAAGTGGATTAACTGAACTAAACTTTTTAAACTAATGATTTTTAAACTAATCATTGCTTGGGCCATATCTTTGGCCAGTGTATAATGCATAAATGCAAGCCTTGATAAGCAAATTTTTTCAAGAATCCGGGCCCGAGCTCTAGGCCTTTGAACCCGGGCTGGCCCGGGCTCCTAAAATTGAGCCCGAACTCATCTCTATTATCGTGTACTGTTTGGTAAACTATAGGTTTTCGGTAAACTTAATCATATGTGCGATCGAGAAACAGTGCTCGTTGACTCAGCGGAGGCTTTAGGCAAGTTGGTGGAGGTTTGCAATTAAGTTTCTGTGGGAGCACATATCAGATGTGCACAGCTGGAAGTCATTTGTGGTGTATCGTTGCGTTCCTTCGCTTTTCTCTGGCTCTTCTGTGTGGTGCGTTGTGTTTTGTTGACCTGTTATATTGTGAAGTGTAGGATTTCATTTATGATAAAGGTATTGATTAAATTACATTTTCAGTACAAAAGGAAATACATCACGGATTTGAGTAAGTTAACAGTTTCATAGTTAAAAGAACTGGCATTTTCTATCTTGTCGTTGGAAAGAAAAATGGAAATAAAACAGAAAAATAGAAAAGAAAACAGAGTAACGCCTCAGTTTAGTATAGTGCAGATAACAATAAAAAAATTGGGATTTTTAAAGAAAATTTGAGCAAGATATTTACGAAAACAACTTGTGGATCCGTGAATGTGAAGTAACCAACCGACTATATGGCCTTCTCTGCGTATCACGATGAAAGGGCGCACGACAAAAGAGCGAACAACGAAAGAGCGCACCACAAAATGGCAAACGACAAAAGGGCGCAAGACAAAAGAGCGATGCGCCAAAAGGGCGGACGAAAAAATTATGACGCAAAACAGAGGCGATACGGCAAAAGGGAGAAGCGGAAAAAGGCGCTATGACAAAAGGGCGAATCCACGGGCTTGATATTTTTCTACTTCAACTGCAAGGTTTCTAAAATATATTACTTCTCCAAAAACGGCACCGGAATGAGCAGATTACGTATTTCTTTGTGTATTCAAATCCCAACTGAAATCAAACGTCTCATTATATATACTATATACCAACAAGTAATTGGACACCTGTGATAGCAAAGGAAAACGAAGTTTATTCACCTTCAATAGTTGGTGGAGCCTCCACGAGCGGCGATTACAGCTGCGACCCTCCGGTGCATACTCTCAACCATGGTTTTGTACGACGGCTAACGGTATTTTTCTCTACTCGGCTTGGAGAAGACAGGTCAGAGACTTAACCGATTTCGGACGGTGGGGGCACTCCTTAAGTCGACGCTCCAACTCGTCCCAGAGGTGCTCGATAGCGTTAAGGTCCGGGCTCTGCGCAGGCCAGTCCATTCGATTAACCCCATTGTCATCATACCAAGTCATGGTGGACCTCGCAACATGACAGGTGGCATTGTCATCCTGAAAGTAACATGGGTCCACCCCGTAAAACTGCTACAACGTAGGAAGCGCATGGTCATCCAAAATGGTGCAGTAGGTCTCGGCGTTGAGTCTACCAGGAATTGCGACCAAGGGTCGCGTGCCATACCAGGAGAAACACCCCCATAGCATAATTCCACCGCCGCCGAACTTCACAGTTGGCACAATCCATTCCGGCAGGAGGCGTTCTCCAGGCAGACGCCAAACCCAGACCCTGCCATCCGAACGGTAGAGGATGAAACTTGATTCGTTGCTCCAGAGAACCTGTTTCCACTGTTCAACGGTCCACTGTCGACGTTCTTTTCACCACGTTAGCCGAGCAGCACTATTAGACGTGGTCATCAAAGTCTTGTGGGCGGCAGCACGTCCATGATAACCGAGCAGATGGGCTTCCTTACGGATGGTATTCATCGAAAGAACACTCCCGGATGCCTGTTGAAACTCCTCGCGGATGTGACCCATTGATTTGGTGCGGTTCTTCCGAATTTCTCTGGACAGTACCCATCGATCTCTAATTCCCAGTTTTGTGGGTCTGCCGGGTAGGGGCACATTCCGACGGTCACCTTCCACTTGCCAATCACGTAGGCCACACTGTCGATTTTGGGTACTTAAACTCGCTGGATATGTCACGTATGAATCGGCCATTTCTGTTATACCCGACGATTACACCTTTCTTGAAATCGGAGAGCTCCGAACTGCGTGGCATCTTGTATGCGACTGGTTGCGTTGTTGTTTTCCACACGTTATTTGACGGCGGCGGCCGTGACGTGTATCTGGAGTGCAGATATCTTCGATTGCAGGGGTGTCCAATTACTTGTTGGTAGATATTGTAGAAGACGAATGAATAATAAATACACCGTTGACGTATATTAGGAACATCAAATACAAGTGGAAAGAGCGATGACTTCTACTATGTAGAAGCATGAGGGATTCTTTTGCCAATACTATGTAGAAGTCATCACTCCATATTTTAAACGTGGAAAGAGTGATGGCTTCTATTTGATGTTCTTAACGTTTCTTGCAAATTGGTAAAATAGTTCTCTCAGTTTAGTGAATCGTTAGTGTGGTAGTCGTGCGCCTTTTTTGTCGCACCGCTCTTTTGTCGTGCGCCCTTTTCTCGGTACGCCCTTTTCTTGTATTTCCCTTTTGTCGTGCGCCCTTTTGTCGTTCGCCCCTTTTGTCGTGTGCCCTTTTGACGTGTAATTCTTTCCCTGTCTGCTGTATGCAAATCAGAGTGGTGAATCTAGTTGGATGAATTTTGGTTTCTCTGATCTGTCTCACCTAACTCAAAAAATGAAGAAGCATGAACGCGCAGTGTCGGATTTAACTCTAGAGTTCAACCTTTTGGGAAAGATAGACATTCGCCAACAACTTGATAGCGCCTATCGTCTGAATATTAAAAGGCATAATGAGCAAGTTACAAAAAATCATTCTGTCCTTTCAAAAATTATTGAATGCATAAACTTTTGCGGCGCATTTGACCTAGCACATCGAGGCCACGAAGAAAGTGAGGAGTCCTTTAATATTGGCGCTTGTAGAGGCCTTTTTAATTTTTCAGCAGAGTTTGATGCATCTTTAAAAGACCATCTTATTAACGCAATGCTTTTCAAATGAACATCCAAAGAAATTCAGAATGATTTGCTAGACTGTATGCTTACTACCTGTCAAGAAAAATCAAAGAAGAAATAACAAGTGCAAGTTTTATTTCAATGATCTCAGATAAAACAACAAATATTTCATCTGTATTCCAACTGGAAATTGTTTTCTGTATGTGTTAACTAATGGACGACCTGTTGAAAATACTAGTTTTTTGTTATTCCTCCCCGGACATGACGCAACGTCTATGGCTGCATGTATTCCTGCTGCCTCGGGAAAAGTTGTTGACAATCCTGACAAAGTAATATCCCAGAGTTATGACAGTACTAGTGTGTCTAATGAGTATCCATCACGGGGGTGCTAAAGCTATTATTCAGCAATACGCATATTTTGTACATTGCTATACACACCAATTAAATTTGATTGTGGCGCAGTGTGCAAGTCAAAACCAACAAATTCGAGTGTTTGTTTTCAAATCGGACTGCTGTAACTAATGTTTTTCGCAACTTTCCACAGAGGATTGATGTTCTGGATGAGGTTATTGGCAAAAGAATCCCTCATGCTTCTGCTGCAAGGGGTATTTTCAAGATTCGAACGGCTAATAATGTGTGTGAATATAGAATACATCTGGTTGAGAAAATAGAATCCACGCAGTCAACAGCAATTAACCTAGCAAGCGTCGTTGGATGATCCAGTGCTTGCATTTTGGCTCACATTCTTTCACAACATTATACCACATGTGGATGTTTTATTCACGGTCGAGTCACATTATTGTGACCACCAGCTAATGTTCAGAGTAACCGACATGTGAGTAACCACCAAGAGTTACCACCTTCCAGCACCTTACTGAGTCACTCCAAGCCCGTCTAGCTGCTGTCCGCGCTGCACACGGTGGCCACTCTAGTTATTAGCTTGTGGTCTCAATAATGTGACTCGATCGTGTAATTATATGCAATATCTACACTGTTAAAAAGTTGTCTGAAATTCACGAGCCACTTTCCGTGAAATGAAGGAAAAAATCTGAATTTCACGGATTTTTCGTACGCCAAAAAAATTCTGAACTTTCAGAAACTTTTCTGCAATTTATTTGTTATATTGTCAGTAAATTGCCGTTTTTAAGATGTGTTAAGGGAAAATTCTGAATTTTCAGAAACTTTTCTGCAATTTCTTTGTTATATTGTCAGTTAATTGCACGTTTTTAAGATGTGCTAACGGAAAATTCTGAATTTTCAGAAATATTTCAGCAATTTCTTTGCAGTTAACAGGAAATAAAATGTCTACATCACTTGCAGTAATGTGAAAACGAATTCATATTCGCTCAGTTAGTTTTACCTTCAACGTGAATTCGATTTTGGAGACATTATGGTTTAAGGTAGTTCCACCTAAATTCTCTGCCTTATGTAAAACTTCTTTACATATTATCTGCGCAATTAATGTTTTTTTTTTTTTTTTTTTTTTTTTGATTGGAGGTTTAACGACCACCGTGAGCAACTCAATGGGCTATAAGCAGTCGCCCGTCCCTAATTTAGGGTCACTGGTTCCAGGGAAGGGGGAGAGCCAGTGCCGTAAGACAAACACAACATCCATGCCTGACCGGGATTCGAACCCGGACCCCTTACGGACGAATGATCAGAGGCCAACGCCTTAGACCACTGCGCCACCGGGGCGGCACGCAATTAATGTTTCCCCAAGGATGAAAATTTGCACATCGATTAAACTAAATTTAAGTTATAGCATGGGATACTTAATACTTGCTAAAACGTAACCGTAATTAAGCAATCCAACATTTGCTTATCTACTGACGCCATCAATGTACAGGTCGCGCCATCTATTAACAGGTCTGAACACTACTCAAAGAATGATTGATTTTTAATATAATTAAGGTTATGTTTTAGCAAGTATTAAGTATCCCATGCTATAACTTAAAGTTAGTTTTATCGATGTGCAAATTGTCATGCTTGGGAAAACATTAATTGCGAGAAAAATATGTAAAGAAGTTTTAGTATTGGAAACATAAGGCAGAGATTTTAGGTGGAACCACCTTGATGGTGTCCTGTTGCTCAGTCCTGGAAACACATAAATCTGGCCAATTTATGTGAACTTTCATTCAGGACTGACAACAGTCCAACGCATTTTCTATATGAGGAAATGAGAAAATGTGTGATCATTTTTTTAAGTGGTCTCTCATTTTTCTTGACACTGTGTAGGAGGTTGATATATATATCTATATATATATATCCTCTTAAGAAAAAAAAAACTTGAGAAAAAGTCAGAAATCTTTTCTCGGAAAATTTCTCTTTAAAAATTAATCTGTAGCTTCCTGGTGAGGTTGCTCGGGGTGTGTCCTTTAGGTAACTGTAGTTGTTGTTTTTTTATGCTGTCAGTAGGTCGGAGGGAGAACATTGTATTTTAGGTGAATCGTTGGAACGTCACTTCATAAATTTGTTTTCCCATTTTATTTTTCTGGGGGAAGAAGAGAAAAAAAAATATATATATATATACATGGAATACCGCTAGGAAGTATACAACATTTTCCTAATTTTCCTTAAGGAATTGAGTGAAAAAAAAAAAAAAGCAGGCAGTTCACCTCCGAAAATGTGTTTTAAAAGTGATTACCATGAATTAAAAATGCTATGTAAAAACATAAACAAGAATGTGAAATTTCTGTAACCTTCCTGGGTGTTTGTTAAAAGCAAAGCGGAAAAGCAAATTACCAAAAAAGAAAAGAAAAAGAATTTACAACCACTCATTAAATGGTTTATCAATAAATGCAGACCGACTGGTCTTTTTACAAAATTGAATTATTGAGTTTTGTAATGTGTTGTGTGATTAATATATGTTAGTCAATAGCATGTGTCCACATTAGTTTAGCCTAGTGGGTGGATCGGATTTGGGGCTCTGCCCATTTATTTTGCACGTCACAAACAGCAAAAGTCCTTGAATAACACAAATTGTTTTTTTTTTTTTTCTTTTTTTTTCGGCCACAAAAATGAAATAACTCTCTTGTACTGCAACGACTAATTTCTTATTATTGTCATCAGTTGTGGGAACAAATTAAGCTTTCATATAGATATAACTGTAAGTTTTGCGTGTCTCCTTTTAATATCCATATTCAGAGGGAAAGGGTTGAAATTTAAATTTAAATTTAAATTTGCATCTGCCAACTTTAATTTAACTTAGTCTCCTCCCACCCCCACAACAATGGTCAAGATGTGCGGTTTCTAACGCAAAGCACCTCCGTCCGATCTTCACCACCGAAAAGAAAGGATTTTCTGGCGTGTAAGGGCTTCAAAATTGAGCTTTTCCGATTTTGTGAAATTTTTGCATAAGTAGACTACGGAAAAAACTTGAAAACGACTTTTGTGAAATAAACACAGTTACTGACTACGGAAAAATCTGAGAAAATCTAAGTTAAAAAATTCGGAAAATCTATGTTAAGAACGCGGAAATTCTGTTAGAAGACGGGCACTTACCGAAAACTTTGCTGAACATTATTTTCAGAAATTTTTCGTTAATTCACACCACTTATTTTTTACAGTGATAAACATTTACATAATTATGATACATTTCATGTACCATTAATCTTTTATGATAATTACTGTTGTTCTTTTTTTTTTTTTGCTATTTTGCTATTTTCACAGCTTCTTTTGCGCTGAAAATCGCCGTCATTGCACACTCAAATTCAAAGCCATCTCTCTCGTGTTTGCGTTCGAATAATTTTTCTAACAAGAGAACAGTCCGGACCGTTGTCGATAGATGCATCGTTCTTGTTATACACTGGTGTGCAAAAATTAAGGACGAAGAGGAGAAATTAGCATAACAGCGGAACGAGCAGGCAGAACGGACCGAAAGACCACTCAGGAGATAGACTAGGGTCCGGTACGGTAGGGCATGCGTATATATGCAGCATGAAGTAGGGGGGAGGGGTGTCGGAAATGTATAAAGCTCACGGGCGGGGTACGCTCAACAATTCGGTGAAAGCTATTGCACGGTGTACATCGGTTTGAAAGACATCGAGTTGCTGCACCGTGTGATATGGCCAACAGGCAATCCAGTAGACGACATCAGGATGACTTTACCCGAGGTCGCGTCATTGGGAAGTTGGAAGAATGTCGAAGTGTGACTAGTATGGCCGAGGATTTCGGGTTCGCTCACAGCATCGTTTCACAAGCTTGGAGAGCATTTCAAACGACAGGAACAGCTGTCCGAGAGTTTAGCAGAGGTTGTCCACGAGCAACCACGGAAAATATACCGCGGACGACCGGTATATTTTCCTACAGGCGAAAAGAGACAGACGGCAGACAGCGGGAGAAATCTCAAAGCACACGCAACTGACAACTGGACGTCCGTTATCGCGTTTTACCGTGGCCAGGAGGCTGTACAAAGGCGGTCTTTTTCCACGACGACCAGTACGGTGTGTGCCATCAACGCCTGCTCATCGGATACGGCGGTTTCTGTGGTGCCAGGAACACAAGAACTGGACACATCAGCAATGGGGTCGAGTTATCTTTATGGATGAAAGCCGATTTAGTCTGACAGAGCGATTCTGGACGTATACACATCTGGAGAGAGCAGGGAACACGCAATCACACCTCCAACATCATCGAAAGAGACCGGTTTGGAGGTGGCGGAGTTCTCGTTTGGGGAGGTATCATGCTTGGTAGCTGTACTGACCTCCACATCTTCCAAGGAGGTTCAGTCACTGTTTTCCACTATTGTACCGAGGTTCTCTCGCCTCACGTGCGTTCCTCTTCATGGACGACAATGCTACACCTCATCGTGCAGTGGCTGTCGCAGAGCTGCTGGAGAGTGAAGATATTCAACGTATGGATTGGCCCGCAAGGTCCCCGGACCTAAATCCAATCAAACACGTGTGGGATCTTCTCAGGAGACGCTTGGCAGCACGTCACCAGCCGCCAGCAACGATTCCGCAGCTGCGATTGGCGCTACAAGAGGAATGGGCAGCGATGCCTCAACAACTGCTTGACAACCTCTTCCTCAGCATTGACATACGTTGTAAATCCTGCAACGCAATCAGAGGTGATCATATCCCCTACTAAAGACTGGATTTTTCTTGGCAGCCATCTGCCACATGGACGTTTTTGTCTTCTGTGCAGTTGTGCTCAAAGCTACTTTTTCAATAAAGTGCCTTTGTATCCTTTGGATCCTTTGTTTGGACGGTTTTGCTCACTTATACCATATTCTTACATTTTGGGAATCTTATGGTATGATTTGAGTCGATGTGCAGCACTTCTACACGACGTTACATTCGAAAAACCGTCTGGTCCTTAATTTTTTGCACGTCAGTGAATCATTTGATAGTACTGATGGGGTAATGGATAATGACAAACTTTTAGGTGCAATAGAATATATATGATCTGATCTGATCATATGTAGAAGATTTTAAGAAGGGAGTGTCTGACCCCAGGTCACAAACAATCCTTAGAAATAGGAAGCTAGGAGATTTGGGCTAGATAGCCTGATAGGAAAGTCACACGGAAGTCAGATAGAAAGGGAGGAGAAAGACACCCTTATTTATTACCGGGCGGCCAGTACCCGAGGGCAGACGGCTTAACGTGCCCATCCGACGCACTGCGGGTATTTAGTGGTTCGAACGTTCGTACCTGCCCAGGATCGAACCCGAGGTCTTCTCCAATACAGTCACGAACGCTGACCACTAGGCCATCCGCGGCCTATGAATATAAATGATGAAGTTACAGGATATAAATAGAACACTGGTAGAGACAATATCCATGGAATCTCCATTACTCTTGTGGCCCGTACGAGAATGGTTTTTGTTGTTTTAAGCATAATTTGGCATGCATTACAAAGTATTCATGAATGGATATTCAGTATAGCGTTTTTAGTAATGGATATACATTGCACTGACCTTTTGTGTACGACAAAATATATGAAGTTATTTAATTATGGAATGATCCAAACAAAAAGTAGTTCTCTCACTGAGTACATTTCATGAATGAATGCTATTTCCTCGCAATCTTCTCTAATACGTTCCTCAGTTAGGCCAGTTTAAAAAGAATACTGGAGAGCTGTTTGCAGTGGTGTATTCAGGCTTCTTTTCGGGGGTGCTTAGCCTCCCCCCCCCCCCCCCTGAAAATCCATGAACGCCCTTCCGTAGGTTTTTGGGTGATCTCCCTTTATATTTAGTTTAATCATTTTAGTTTATAGCCGAATATTTGTAAAAATTAATTAAAAAGAAATTAGGAAAATGAAAAATATTATAATAATAATAAAGAAAAAAAAACCCATCCCCATGGACTTCAATTAAAAATTTCTATCATCTCCAATAAAATATTAAACAGTTCGCGCTGAATGGACAATTTCTCAAGCACTGACAATTCAGACTACTTCCGCAATAAAAACCTAATTCCACAGAGTAGAGATGCTTGCACTGCAATACATCATCATATTTTGCAAGTTGGCATTCAGCTTTATTTCAGTCTTGTGGATGCCGACTTTCCATGTATATACGGTTAAGACTCAGTGTGCGCCACCCCGGTGGCGCAGTGGTCTAAGCCATGGCCACTGATCATTCGTCCGAACGGGGTCCGGGTTCGAATTCCGGTGAGGCATGGATGTTGTGTTTGTCTTACGGCACTGGCTCACTCCCTTCCCTGGAACCAGTGACCCAAAATTAGGGATGGGCGACTGCTTATAGCCCATTGAGTTGCTCACGGTGGTCGTTAAACTTCCAATCAAAAAAAAAAAAAAAAAAAAAAAAAAAGCAGCAGTGTAGCTAACGTGACGATAGTTTATCCACATACAACGAAATATTTGCTACCTAATTTCTAATTTCTAACAATAGGAAATTATTAGAAATAGCAAATAATTAGAAATTATTCTCACAAATTTTTTTTTTTTCTGTGGCGGTGGGTAGTTTACACTGTTAAAAAAATCGAGGCACCTCAAACTGGCATCCAAACGGTTAGCGAGTTTGTTTGTTTTTACTACAATGGGCTAATCTAAATAATCTGATCGGGATGAAAACAAGTGGCATGGGAATGGTTTGCACCATACGTTTTTAGGTAACACTGTAATGATTCCTTAATAATCAGAAACACGTTTGTAGTAAGGCGAAGACATTTTTTACCACTCCTTATGCTTTTTTGGGAGGAAGGGAGATATTTTTTCCAGCACAGCATTATCTTACTCGGATCCTTAATATTTTACACCACCCCATGGTGCATTAGAGTTAAAGCAAAGGTATAACACTTTCACATTTTAATCATTTGTATGTGTAGATTTCTTGGAATTTGCATTTCCGATATACGAGCATCAAATTTTTTTTTATACACTATTTAAAATTTTTATATATATTAATGTACACTTAAGTGCCAGAAAACGTGGTACAGACGAGCTTATGCAAAATACATAGCAACGTCACCCATGCGCGTACTCGGTTGCCTCCGCCATTGCGTATATAAAGCGATAGACATCCTTGCCAGCTGTCAGAGCTGTTTTCGCCATGAGAATGACAAGTAATAACGATTTAAGCGATTTTCAACGCAGTGTCACAGTTAGCGCTCGTGAGATGGGCCATAGTATTTCGGAGGTAGAAACGAAGTTCGGATTTTCACGGACGACCATTGCAAGGGTGTACCGTGACTACAAGAATGTAAAAAGACATTGGGTGAACGTGACCATCGTCGGCTGTCAAGAATCGTTTCACGCGATAGGCGTGCAACTCACTCGCAGATATTATCGGAATTCAATCCTGGAGCTTCAACAAGCATCAGCGTCCGGACTGTGCAACGAACCCTGCACGATATGGGTTTTGGGAGCCGACGCCCAACTCGAGAGATCTTGATGGGTGCACGACACAGAGATATTCAACTCGCTTGGGCATGGCAAAACCCCCACTGGACCCTTGATAACTGGAAACAAGTAGCCTGGTCTGACGAGTCACGTTTCCAACTGTATCGGGCAGATGGAAGGATTCGTGTGTGATGCAAACCCCATGAAGCGATGGATCCCGCCTGTCAACAGGAAACTCTACCAGCTGGTGTGTGTGTGGGGGGGGGGCGTAATGGTATGGGTTGTGTTTAGCTGGACTTCACTGGGACCCCTGGTACGCCTACTAACGTATGTGACCGGCCAACACTATGTGCGCATTCTTTCTGACGAGGTACACTTGTTCATGTCCTGCATTCATGCTGATGGGTTGGGCCCGTTCCAACAGAACAATGCACCTCCACACAATTGTTGGGGTGTTGCCATTCCCACCCAAGTCCCCAGATCTGAACGTGATAGAGCACATTTGGGATGCCATGCAACGCGCTATCGAACACAGGAATCCGAGACCTCATATTACACCCGAGTTGTGGAATGCTCTGCAGGAAGTATGGTGTGCATTGCCTACAGCATATTTCCAGAAGCTAGTGGAGTCCATGCCTCGTCGTATTTCTGCAGTCTTGCGCTCCCGTGGGGGACCTACCAAGTATTAGACTGGTGCACCAGTTTTTCTGGCACTTCAGTGTATGTATGAATAATAAAATTGTGATTGTATGTATATAAACAGTCAACAAGTTTCAATCCCCTCAAATCTGTAATCCCCCCTCCCCGAAAAAAGTATCGGAATACAACGCTGGGTGTTTGGAAGTATTCAGGACAAATAGTGACATAACCACATTTATAAAATTTCAAAGCGGAAACGGTTTTGAAATCGAGGTGCTGAAAACTGATGGTGCGCAGAAGACTGCAGACGAAGAAAGTGGTCTCTGTGCCTAAAGTTTATGTCTGATGTTACCAACACAGTGTCCATTATGAATTAAACCATGTTTTTGTAGGGACTTCTTACACTTAGTTTTATAGAAAATTATTGCAAGAAGTTCTAATATAACATTCATATTATACATATATTACATAATATGATGCTCATGAACAAGGCTATGCCGCCCCGGTGGCGCAGTGGTCTAAGGCGTTGGCCTCTGATCATTCGTCCGAAGGGGTCCGGGTTCGAATCCCGGTGGCCGCCCCGGTGGCGCAGTGGTCTAAGGCGCTGGCCTCTGATCATTCGTCCGTGAGGGGTCCGGGTTCGAATCCCGGGGAGGCATGGATGTTGTGTTTGTCTTACGGCACTGGCTCTCTCCCTTCCCTGGAACCAGTGACCCTAAATTAGGGACGGGCGACTGCTTATAGCCCATTGAGTTGCTCACGGTGGTCGTTAAACCTCAAAAAAAAAAAAAAAATCCCGGTGAGGCATGGATGTTGTGTTTGTCTTACGGCACTGGCTCTCTCTCTTCCCTGGAACCAGTGACCCTAAATTAGGGACGGGCGACTGCTTATAGCCCATTGAGTTGCTCACGGTGGTCGTTAAACCTCCAATAAAAAAAACAAAAAAAACAAGGCTATAGTGGCTCCCCCTCTTGTCCATAGCAGCTCAAAGTTTGGATATAAACATATCTTATGATCCTCTATCTAAGCAACATACTTTGGTTTTCTAATCAGCAACAACCACATGTCCGTATCCTTCTAAGGACACTTTCGCAAGAAGTTTAAGCATCATTAGTCACGCAACACAGTATTAACGTAAAATGTAACTTTAATGTGGAACGAGATAAATGCTGTAATATTTTACATGTTATTACCACGCAGCTGTGAACATTTGCCAGACAAGAATGAATTCATCTGTTTCCTGAGTGACATGAGAACAACAGAAGAACATACCAGTAGAGCTCCGGTTATCTTGAATCCATTGGGAATATCATAGAAGAGGAAAATCTGTAACAGAAATATAAACACCAATCCAGTTGATAACCTAACTGTCGAAACTGGTCCTGCCTCCATGAACCTTAATGCCAGAAATAATGTAATTTGCGAAATTGCAGTGCAAAATCCTAGAAAGATGATCAGTACTTGTTGAAGACCTTTGTAGTGAAGGCTAAAATGTCCAGTACATGCTGTGAAAACTGAAAACATTATAATCGCTACTAAACCACCATTGAACGTTATTACTGATGCATTAACACTTCTTATCTTTCTTGCTATCAGAATGCTTGCTGTTGAAGTACCGACTGAAGCCAATGCTGCTGTGATGCCGTATATGTCTTCTATTGAGTAAATTCTGGAAGCTTGGAAGATGATCTCGAACAGTCCCGTGATAAAGATTATTCCTACCATGGTAGTTATGAGTGAAATCCAGGAAATCACAGTGAAGGCTTCCTTTAAAATAATTCTTGCTACGACAGTTACGAAAACTGGCGTAGTATTCATTAAAACCGATGCCTCGACTATTGGTAGGAAGCGAAGTGAAACATTCTGTAGTATCATTGCTAGTGCTGCTAAAATAGATCGACATAATATGGTTATACGGTAACCACTAGGGCCAAATATATTCTCATCTGATAAAATTACAAATGGCAGTGCCAAGGACATTGAAGCCCAGTTCATGTAGAGGACTATCTGCCATATATTAATATTTTCCAGGTATTTGACTATAGCACATATGCATGCATTACTGGCACCGTTCACAATAGAAAGAATTAAGCCTTTAAAAAAGAAGTAAATATTCCGGACACCAGAAGTGAATTCTCTTTTCCTATCTTCATTCTTTTAAGAATTAATTACTCTTTTCGATGGTGGTTGAGAACTGCACAATGTTCGCCAATTCTTCAACCTGTCAAATAGAGAAAAAAATTCCATAGAAATTAAAATTTTAAAAACATGCATTTTTACAATAATCTCAAATATGCTAAGAAAGTAATCACGAGTTGCAATTTAAAACGAGTTATACAGGATAATTGCAGACTTTGGTAATAAATTTACCATCTTTAACATTTCTTCACACCACATCCATCCAGGGACGTTCAATGTGAATCCGTCGCCCCGGTGGTGCAGTGGTCTAAGCGATGGCCTCGTCCAAAACAGTTTCATGTTCAAATCCCAGTGAGGCATGGATGTTGTGTTTGTTTTACGGTACTGGCTCTCTCCCTTCCCTGGAACCAGTGACCCTAAATTAGGCACGTGCGACCGCCTATAGCCCATTGAGTTGCCGAAAGTGGTCGTTAAACCTCCAATCAAAAAAAAAAAAAAAAAAAGGTGGATCCACCTTAAATCTTTGCCTTGTATTTTCAATGGAAAAAACTTCTGTCGCCATTGTCTTCTTAATTAATGCGTTCCCAAAGATGAACATTTGAACATCGATAAAAATAACTTCATATTATAGCCTAGTATACGTAATATTTTCTAAAACTTAACCATAATTATATTAAAAATCAATAAAGTTTCCTTTGGGGGTGCTGAGACCAGAAAATAGATGGCGCTACATCTACATATGACTAAATGATATCACGTCGTATTTTTTTCAATAATTTCATTAATTTTTGGTCTGCAATGAACATTTGTGTTCATCTGTGCAATAGTCCGAAATGTTTAAAGTGATTCAAGAAATTTAGATTAAAAATTCTAACTTCAGCTGAAAATGTTGCAGAGTGAGCTTCCTGGTTTATTTCGGAATTAAAAAACAGCAGCTTTTACAATTCTGTTAACATTTTCAGCTAAATTGTTATCATAACATTTTAATCTAAGTGGTTAAACTGATTCTAACATTGCAGACTGTCGCATGGATACAATTATTGAAAAAAACTGCGACGTGATGGCATTTAGTAAGTCACATGTAGATGTGGCGCCATCTATTTTCTGGTCTCAACACTACGAAGGGAAAAGTTATTGATTTTTAATATAATTATGGTTAAGGTTTAGAAAATATTAAGTATACTAAGCTATAATATGAAGTTATTTTTATCGATGTTTAAAGTTTCATCCTTGGTAGCCCATTAAATGTGAAGAAAATGGCTACAGAAGTTTGCCCATTGGAAATACAACGCAAAGATGTTAGGTGGATCCACCTCAAAGAAACTCTGTGCACGCCGGTTAGTTGTTGTACGAGAGTATTACCGACGTGCTTGCGCCCTTCTGAATCTATTTTATCAGCTAAAATGTGAAATTATTGCGTGGTATATCTTTCCTTTAAAATAAAATATTGTTACAGTGTTTTTATGTAATACATTTCCATATGCAATTGATGAACTGTCAATTGGTAAAACAGTGAAGATACCTACGTAAGAGCGTGTTGGTTCTCCTCTATAGCGCGAACAGAAGCCTGTACTTGCCGAGATATCGAACCTGAGGCTGAGGTTGACTGCCACGGACGAACCTCAGCCTCAGGTTCGATCCCGGCAGGCACGAACGTTCAAAGCACTAAATATCCTCCGTGCGTCGGGTGGGCAGGTTAAGTTGTCGAACCCTGGGTGCTGGCCCCCTGTTAATAAATATGGTCTTCCTCTTCCTTTCTACCTCGTTTCCGTGTCCTTTTCCTATCGTGCACTCTAATTCAAATCTCGTAGCTCTCTATTTCTAATGGTTCTTTAAGAGCTGGGGTGAGACACCCCCTTCCTAAAATCCTCTACACATGACCTGAGCTATTGACTCCACCAGATGCCGGAGAGTTTCCGGAGGGAATGCCAGCCATTAGTGTTGCAGCATTGTCCACAACTGCACCCGAGACGTCGGTCCAGGATCCATGGATCTGATATTCCGCTCCACAATATTCCAGTGAGTTTCCAGTTTGCAACCATTAAGTGGTTCTCAAGGTCCCCAGAGTTTGAAACCATTAAGTGGTTCTCAAGGTCTTAGGAGTTTGTAACCATTAAGTGGTTCTCAAGGTCCCCGGAGTTTGCAACCATTAAGTAGTACTCAAGGTCCCAAGAGTTTGAAACCATTAAGTGGTTCTCAAGGTTCCAGGAGTTTGCAACTATTAAGTGGTACTCAAGGTCCCCGGAGTTTGAAACAATTAAGTGGTTCTCAAGGTCCCAGGAGTTTGCAACCATTAAGTGGTACTCAAGGTCCCCGGAGTTTGAAACAATTAAGTGGTTCTCAAGGTCACAGGAGTTTGCAACCATTAAGTGGTTCTCAAGGTCCCAGGAGTTTGCAACCATTAAGTGGTTCTCAAGGTCCCCGGAGTTTGAAACCATTAAGTGGTTCTCAGGGTCCCAGGAGTTTGAAACCATTAAGTGGTTCTTAAGATCCCCAGAGTTTGAAACCATTAAATGGTACTCAAGGTCTCAGGAGTTTGCAACCATTAAGTGGCTCTCAAGGTTCCCGGAGTTTGAAACCACTAAATGCTACTCAAGATTTCCGGAGTTTGAAACCATTAAATGGTACTCAAGGTCCTCGGAGTTTGAAACCATTAAGTGCTAATCAAGGTCCCCGGAGTTTGAAATCATTATGTGGTTCTCAAGGTCTCCGGAGTTTGAAAACATTAAGTGGTACTCAAGGTCCCCGGAGTTTGGAACCATTAAGTGGTTCTCAAGGTCCCAGGAGTTAGCAACCATTAAGTGGTACTCTAGGTCCCCGGAGTTTGAAACCATTCAGTGCTTCTCAAGGTCCCCGGAGTTTGAAACCATTAAGTGCTACTCAAGGTCCCCGGAGATTGAAATCATTAAGTGGTTCTCAAGGTCCCCGGAGTTTGAAAACATTAAGTGGTGCTCAAGGTCCCCGGAGTTTGGAACGATTAAGTGGTTCTCAAGGTTCCCGGAGTGTGGAACCATTAAGTGGTTCTCAAGGTCCCCGGAGTTTGAAACCATTAAGTGCTACTCAATGTCCCCGGATATTGAAATCATTAAGTGGTTCTCAAGGTCCCCGGAGTTTGAAAACATTAAGTGGTACTCAAGGTCCCCGGAGTTTGAAACCATTAAGTGGTTCTCAAGGTCCCCGGAGTTTGAGACCATTAAGTGGTTCTCAAGGTCCCCGGAGTTTGAAACTATTAAGTGGTTTTCAAGGTCCCAGGAGTTTGAAACCATTAAGTGGCTCCCAAGGTCCGCGGAGTTTGAAACCATTAAGTGGTTCTCAAGGTCCGCGGAGTTTGAAACCATTAAGTGGCTCTCAAGGTCCCCGGAGTTTGAAACCATTAAATGGTACTCAAGGTCCCCGGAGTTTGAAACCATTAAGTGCTAATCAAGGTCCCCGGAGTTTGAAATCATTAAGTGGCTCTCAAGGTCCCAGGAGTTTGAAACCAGTAAGTGGTACTCAAGGTCCCCGGAGTTTGGAACCATTAAGTGGTTCTCAAGGTCCCCGTAGTTTGAAACCATTAAGTGCTACTCAAGGTTCCCGGAATTCGAAATCATTAAGTGGTTCCCAAGGTCCCCGGAGTTTGCAACCATTCAGTGGTTCTCAAGGTCCCCGGAGTTTGAAACCATTAAGTGGTTCTCAAGGTCCCTGAGTTTGAAACCACGTAGTGGTTGCAAACTCTGGGGAGTGTTCCTCGAGCCATGCCTGGGTAGTTGCAGCCCGGTGGGACACTGCATTATCATTCTAAAACAGACTCTCGGCCGCAGGAGGCGCAGAAGGCCATGAAAGCATATAGGTGATTAGCAGGCACTTGCTGGTTGCACGCAATGGTTAAGGACTTATACAGACACACTAACGGACATAATGTGTCCCGTGGAAAGGCGACCCGTCGCCGCGGTGGCGCAGTGGTCTAAGCGAGGACTTCTTATCATTCGTCCGAAAGGGGTCAGGGTTCGAATCCCTGTGAGGCATGGACGTTGTGTTTGTCTTGTGGCACTGGCTCTCTCCCTTCCCTGGAACCAGTGACCCTAAATTAGGGATAGGCGACTGCTTATAACCCACTGAGGTGCTCACGGTGGTCCTTAAACCTCTAATAAAAAAAAATCCAATAAAAAAAAACCTCCAATAAAAAAAAGCCCTCCAATAAAAGAAAAAACCTCCAATCAAAAAATATAAAACATGCACTACAAAAAAAACACCTCCAATAAAAGAAAAAACTTCCGATCAAAAGCAAAAAACCTCCAATCTAAAAAAGCCCCTCCAATAAAAAAGAAAACCTCAAATAAAAAAAAAACCTCCTATAAAAAAACCTCCGATCAAAAGCATAAAAACTCCAATGAAATAACAACCTCCAATAAAAAAAACCCTGCAATAAAAAAAAACATCCAATAAAAAAAACACTTCCAATAAAACAAAACTCCGATCAAAAGCAAAAAACCTGCAATCGAAAAAAAAAACGTTCCAATAATAAAAAAGAAAACCTCCAATAAAAAAACACCTCCTATAAAAAAACCTCCGATCAAAAGCAAAAAACCTCCAATCGAAAAAAAAAACGTTCCAATAATAAAAAAGAAAATCTCCAATAAAAAAAAACACCTCTAATAAAAAAAACACCTCCAATTAAAAAAAACTTCCAATCAAAACAAACCTTCAATAAAAAGAAAAGCTTCGGTCCAAAAAATATCCAATCAAAAAAACCTCCAATCAAGAAAACAAAACCTCAGATCAAAAAAACAACAACCTCCAATCAAAAAAAAAAAAAAAAAAAGCTACCCAAGCCATCACAGAACCACCACCACCTTGAAAAGAGCCGACCTGGTACTGCCGCATCAAGCCTCTTTCGGAAACTTGCGCGCATAAATTTTGTTAATTAATTTCGATGATCTAAATGTGGTAACAATAACACTGGGTGTCCTAGAATTGGCGACACAGTCTCATCGTTGGTACCTGTACGCTTCGTGTTTCATACGAGCTCCGCATGAACTCATATGCCACAATAAAGTTAAAATTTAAAACTACTCGTTACATTCCTGTATCAGTTTTCTTTTTAAATTTATTTTGATACCTCCAAAAGAAAGAAAAATGTTTGCCTAAAAATAAACCTGCACCCGACACTCATACTCATCTGCAGAGCAGCAAGCGAAGAAAGACGCTTTTTATTAAAATCAACAACTACAAAATTTATTTTGACGTATTGCTTAATTTACTTACACTGGCGGAAAAAAAATTCCTAACACCACGAAAAAATAGTTGTAACCAACACACGGCCATCACTGGCACCCAGGCAGAACCGGCTTTCATCAGAAAACACAACAGATCTCCACTCCGTCCTCCAATGAGCTCTAGCTTGACACCACTGACGTAGCAAACGGCAGTGGTTTGGAGTAAGTGGAATACACGCTACAGGGCGTCTGGCTCGGAGCTGTCCTTTAAGTAACCGATATGTAACAGTTCGTTGTGTCACTGTGGTGACAACTGCAGCTCGAATTGCTGCCGCAGACGCAGTACGATGCGCCAAGGCCATACGCCGTACACGGCGGTCTTCCCTCTCAGTAGTGCCACGTGGCCGGCTGGAACCCGGTCTTCTTGAGGCAGTACCTTCCCTTGACCACCGCTACCAACAACCATGCACGGTGACTACATACCTGCCAAGTCGTTCTGCAATATTGCGGAAAGAAAATCCACCTTCTCGTAGCCCTATTACACGACCTCGTTCAAACTCCGTGAGCTGTTGATAATGGCTTCTTCGTCTTCTTAAAGGCATTCTTGACTAACATCAACACACTACGTCGAATCTCAACGATAACTAACGCTCACGAACGTTACAGCGCGTATTTACAGCAAAGCTGCTTTGCATGTTCCGAGGGGCACTACTAGCGCCACACGTATGCGCCGAGCGCGAAATTTGCATAGACGTCATCTTACAGATGTACTCTCACCGCCTACCAACTGTCGTTTATCTAACACAACCCCTTCTTGGTGTTGGGATTTTTTTTCCGTCAGTGTATAAATTAATAGTGGGACCTGATAAGTTATATAACATCACATCACTTAAAATTCAGTAAGGTTGAGCCTTAAGTTTCACATAACCGCTTTCTACCAATCCGACTGCTACGAGGCGAGCAATAGTTTTTCATTTTCAAATTTCATTTATTGCTGAACATGCAAGAGACTAAATTACGTGAGTCATAACAAAAGTTCTGAGCACGTTAATCTAAGACGGAAACGGAAGATGCGATCGGGAAAATGCTTGCGTCATGTCAAGGTGAGACTCGCAGCAGCGCAGTGGTGTCAGAACGACGTGCTACCATTTGCTGTGTGGACGTGGGAGGGTTTGGAAATGAAAGCGTGCAGCTCCTTAGGTCGAGTCACAGCGTTGGACTAACGCTCATACGTGAAAATAGAAACTCTGTGGGGGAAGACTCCGACACAGATCCACACCACCTTGCAAGAAGTTAGTGGGGAAGGAGCTCTAGATCGAAACACAATTTCTTTCTGAGGACAAAGTTGAGACCTAAAATTCGCCAAAAGTGCCCCAACTTGTTAGAAGCGGAAGCGATCTTGTTGCATGACACCGCATCGTTTTATAGTGCAGCGTCATTACAGAGACTTTTGTCGAAATATGGCTGAGAAACTTTATCCCACCCACCATACAGCCCTGATTTCAGTCCACCCGACTTTGATCTTTTCCCAAGGTTAAGAAATCAGCTCAGTGGTATCCGCTACGAATTGCTGGACGAACTGTCATTGGACGTGGCCCGAGTAATACGACAGCTGAACAAATATGGCGTACTGCGGGGCATCCAGAACATAACTCACCGCTGGCAAGCTGTCATTAACAATGCTGTCATTAACAATGGAGGGGAATACATTGAACGGCAATAAGGTAATTTTTTTGGTTACTTCACATTTTTCTCAAAAATGGACAGGGTGCAGAACTTTTGTTATGGCACCCGTATTTAGATTATGTCTTATCCTGAATCCTCTCGGTCCTTTAGTTGACGATGGTCATTCTGCGTCAGTTGCGTTTCCGCCCTTCGTCCAGGAGAAGGGACTGGTAACCTCCGTGGATAAAAACGCTGCTCAGGAGCCCTCGATACTTTCGCAACTTCTTCTTCTAACACTTTTACCTCTGCTACTGCACCTAAACGCATTTCACTCTTTCACCTCCTCTCTGCACCTTAAGAATCCTTTTCGTTTTTCCCTGCAATCCCGATTTCGTCAAGTTTTCCCTTTGATTTTCTCCGTCGTTTTCGCTTGTTCTGTGCTCTTCAGCATGTCCTTACCTAGTGGTCCTTTAGTTTGTTATGACCACCGTATTTAGACGTTACCTTCACCTCCATTGGTTAGCGCGGGGTTTGCCCTCATCCAGTCGGGGTTGGCTCTACGGTGGACGATGACCACTCGTCATTTCGAGCGGATGATCTTGTGGATAATTAAACATCTGCCTTTGAAAATTTATTTGGCCCTAACTCTCACCCTATTTCTGGAGTCCTATTATCAACGTGCTTTCGAATACATTTATAAATCTTTAAGTACGATAGAATGCACATAAGCCCGCCTGAGTTGTGTTCCCAGACACAGAGGTTGGGTGACAGTTATTACATAAGTTTTACCTTAGGACCAGATTTAAGCTGGGCTTCCTTTGTGGACTTCAGCCACATAGTCGCAGTTCTGGCCTATTGTTAGCTGAGGCTAATCCCTACGTTACACCGCCGTGCTTGTTCTTCTTTGCAAATGCCAGGCATGAAATTACCTTTCATTTCGTTTTCAGAATTTTGCACCTGTCCTAGCGTCCGCGTTCCAAACTTCCTTCCCAGGCGAAAGCGGGGAGAGGGGGGGGGAGTTAAACAGCAAATTTTTATGCGATATGTGACAGGATAATACGCCCTGCAACCCTAATCAGAAATTACTCTAATAAAAATTATCAATTAATTAACCGAATCAATTAGTAATTAAATCCCAAATTTGGGTATTTACTTTCCCGAAGCAATGTGCCCGAAATCACGAGGGGATTCTGAAAAGTTCTCGGCCTAACCCGCTTCCTGAAATTGTAGCATATTTTGTCACTGTAGCTCGAAAGAGTGTTATTTTGTATTGTAAAGTCCCAATTTCCAGACTAATAGCTTTTTTTACGCTTTCCAACCGTAGGTTGAAGAAGCATATATGCTTGTTCTTCTGTCCACACGATTACTCGCGTAAAAATGGTTCGATTTCGATGAAATTTTAGTATGGGGTAGGGTACCACTGGGGTGAAACCCTATTGAAAATGGGCGAAATGGATTCAAAGGTCACGACATAGGAGCAGGATCAATTCCATTGCCTTTATGCGTCATAACTTGCTCGTAAATATGATTCGATTTCAATGAAATTTTAGTATGTAGCAGGGGATCACCTGGGGACGAGCCCTATTGAAAATGGGTAAAGTCGGTCAAAGGTTAGGACATAGGAGCGGGATGCATTCCATCGCCTTTATGCGTCATAACTTACGTAAAAATGCTTCGATTGAGACAAAACTTTATCATGTTCTTTCGGAAGTATACTTTACCGGTTCTGTTGAATATCATAGAAATGGGGTCAAAGGTCAGGTCATAGGAGCGAGATTTATTCTACAGCCATTGTTCATGTTCATATGTAGAGGATTTTAGGAAGGGAGTGTCTGACCCCAGGTTTTAAACAACCCTTAGAAATAGGAAACTAGGAAATTTGGGCTAGAGCGCCCGATAGGAAAGTGACACGGAAGCGAAGTAGAAAGGGGGAGGAAGACGCCCTTATTTATTACCGGGGGCCAGTACCCGGGGTCCGGCGGCTTAACGTGCCCATCCGACGCACGGCGGGTATTTAGTGGATCGAGCGTTCGTACCTGCCTGGGATCGAACCTGAGGCCCTTCCTGTAGCAGTCACGAACGTTGCCCACTCGGCCACACGCGACTCTCTACAGCCATTATCCTCATAACTTGAGTAATAATTGGAGTTATGATTTCTGGTACGTTGAAAAGCGTATCATAATCAATGAATGCATTGCATGATTTTACTAACTTGTTTTTTTTTTATTGCATATGTTTGACGACCTGAACTGAATCATAAATGCAGAGTGTTAAATTTTCGAATGGGGAACTCCGGGCTGTCATGAAATTTCTGTTCCTGCGGAAGAAAACTGCAAAAGAAATCTATGAGTGCATGACGCAAACATTAAGTGACAAGTATAATGAATAAAGTTCTCCGCTGGACGTGTAGTGCAGGGAAGCTTACGTTAAGTCACGTTAGGGTTATTGGAAGGTTACTTGACGTAGCTAAAGTGCACCTAATCTTCAAAGTGCTAGAATTTGTTTAGGTAAGACTCGCACGTGCAATAAATTCATTGAATATGGAACTCCTTTTTACTCAGCGTTCCTCATTATCTTGACTATCAGTACTATAACTTCGGTTTTAGTACATTAGTACCTTGAAGGCTCCTTATTAGAGCGGTAAACACAATATACCCTGGACTTAATGGAGACACTTAATGAAAGAGACTTAACGGCCAGACAGAGGTCTGACAATAATATGAACTGAGAAAACGTACTCACTTTAAACCTTTTATTGGAGAACTCCTGGTATTATCAAACACACACTCAACAAATCACACGACTACTGAATATCCGAACTTTCGTAGAATCGCATAACAATAATTAAGAAGAACCTATCACATAAAACGAAGCTTACTTGGTATAGTTGAGCGCGCCTATATATACTGCATACCACCACGTCATGACTTACACTCGTTGCCACATATCATTCAGCGGGAGAAATAACATCTCGTTAAGTGAGAAGATAATTTGCATAGGAAAATAAAATAACAAGAAATAATAAATTCAAAAGGAAACAATCTAGAGTATACGTTACACAAGTGCCCTTCAAATTCCAATGTGAAAGAATGGCATGTCAACTTTCACCGTGGAGTCCTTGAGACCGGAGATACAGCAAGATCTGAGAGGGCTAATTGTGCATCGTGCTCATTCATGACTCGATTTTGTCAGATCGGCAAATTTCCCTTAAAACAGTAGCTAAGGTACTGAAGATATCCAGGGAACGTGTTGGGTTCATAATTCATGCGCACTTGGATATGCAGAAGGTGTCAGCGCACCAAATGTTTCTTTTTTACGCTTTCCAACCGTAGGTTGAAGAAGCGTATATGCTCCAGCTTTTTCCGTCCGTCTGTCCGTCCGTCCGTCTATCTGTCGGCACGATAACTCACGTAAAAATGGTTCAATTTCGATGAAATTTTAGTATGTGGTAGGGGACCACCAGGGAACGAACCCTATTGAAAATGGGTGAAGTGGGGTCAAAGGTCACGCCATAAGAGCTGGATCCATTCAATCGCCCTTATGCGTCATAACATGCGTAAATATGGTTCGATTTCGATGAAATTTTAGTATGTGGTACCTGGGCACGAACCCTATTGAAAATTGGCAAGTTGGGGTCAGAGGTCAGGCAGGTCATAAGAGCGGGATTTGTTCCATTGCCCTTATGCGTCATAACTTGCGTAAAAATGGTTCGATTTCGATGAAATTTTAGTATGTGGTAGGGGGCCACTGGGGACGAACCCTATTGAAAATGGGCGAAATGAAGTCAAAGGTCAGGACACTAGAGTGGGATTCATTCCATTGCCCTTGTGATTCATAACGTACCAAAAAATGTTTGGATTGCGACAAAACGTTATCATGTTGTTCCGGAGATATAATGAGTCGGTTCTGTTGAATACCAACGAAATGGGGTCAAAGGTCATTGCTCAAAAGCAAGATTTATTCCACAGCCATTATTCTCATAACTTGCGTAAAACTGCTTCTATTGCGACAAAACTTTAGTATGTTATTCTTGATGTGTACTGAACCGGTTCTGTTGAATATCATCGAAATGGGGTCAAAGGTCAGGACACAGGAGCGAGATTTATTCCACAGCCATTATCCTCATAACTTGAGTAATAATTTCTGGTATGTTGGAAAGCGTATCATAATCAATGCATTGCATGATTTTACTAACTTGTTTTTTGTTTTTTTTTATTGGAGGTTAAACGACCTCCGTGAGCAACTCAATGGGCTATAAGCAGTCGCCCGTCCCTAATTTAGGGTCACTGGTTCCAGAGAAGGGAGAGAGCCAGTGCCGTAAGACAACACAACATCCATGCCTCGCCGGGATTCGAACCCGTACCTCTTTTGGACGAATGATCCCCAAATGTTTAAACGCTGATGAGAAACGAAAACAAGTAGACGCTTCCAAATCGGTTTTGCAGCATTTTGAGCGAGATCGTGATAACTTTTTCTAGCGAGTTGTCACTTCTGATGAAACGTGGTTACATCACTACGATCCAGAGACGAAACAACAGTCCCTGCAATGGCGGCATTTGGGTTCTTCACTGGCAAAGAAATTCAAGACTCAAAGGTCACCAGGAAAGGTCATGGCAACGGTTTTTTTTTTGGGGGGGGGATACGGAAGGCGTTTTACTCTCTGACTATCTCCCGAAACGCCAAACAATAAATGCTGAATACTATTCCAACTTGGTGTGCCGATTAAAAGAGACGTTGAAGGATACAAAGCCGAGAAAAACTGCTGAAAGGCGCGCTCTGTTTGCAGGACAATGCGCCGGTTCACAAGGCTGGCAAGACAATAGATGTTTTGAGGGATCTGGGGTTTAAGTGCATAGACCATCCACCGTACTCACCAGATCTTGATCTATGGGACTATTTCTTGTTCCGAAACCTCAAAAAAAGTTTGAAAGGGAAGCATTTTTCGAATGATTCGGAGGTGATATCAGATCAGATCAGATGTAGAGGATTTTAGTAAGGGAGTATCTGACCCCAGGTCTTAAACAACCCTTAGAATTAGGAAGCTAGGAGATTTGGGCTAGAGTGTCCGATAGGAGAGGGACATGGAAGCAAGGTAGAAAGGAGGAGGAAGACGCCTTTATTTATTACCGTGGGGCCAGTACCCGGGGTCAGACGACTTTACGTGCCCATCTGACCCACGGCGGATATTTAGTGGCTCGAGCGTTCGTACCTGCCTGGGATCGAACCTGATGTCACTCCTTGAAATTGAGTGAAGTTCCCTTAAGGTAAAAAAAAAAACTGTCGTTACTTTGAAAAAAATAAATTTAAGAATTACATGAAACTGATATTTATGAAAAATACCTCGCAATATTGTAAAATGAAAGAGAGAACCATTTGATTACGCACGTAACACACAGCTTCAAGCACACGCTCACGCGTGGCAAATTATTCCGGTCGGTTGAGAGTTCACCTCAAACGCCGGCAGCCCTGGTTCGTATCCACCCAGATCCAAACGGGCGTTTTTCCGGTCTGTTGAGAAAATTTCCACAGAGCAGTATTATAATTCACAAGTTTCGTAAGGGGAGAAAAAAAAGTTGTAGCTTTGAGAAACTGCGGTTATTCTTGATTTTTATTTTATGGCTAGTACAGGGAAACTGGCGGACAGGATTCGGCAAGCCATCAGTTATGTCGCGTTATTGCCGGCTGCTACTACCGGCAAACTGGCGGACCACATTAGGCTAGCCATCATTTCTGGCACGTGCTTGCAAGGCCGCTGAAAGGCCACTTGTGGCAGCTACTGCCTGTGATGGATAACTGATGGACATGTTGTGGCATATGACAACTGATGGGGTGCTAACTGTTGGCCAGCTGTTGTTCTGAGCTGCTGGCCCTTCTGTTGGCCGCCCGGACATTTTATTGACGGTTCGGCAGCGGCAGCATAGTGCTGGGCCAACAAGACCGTTTTTGCTGGGACGACAAATGCAATAATTAGTATTCAGTGAACTTAAGTAAATTATCGTCATTTCATAATCGAATCCTTCGTAGGGTGAGATCACTGTTTATACGAGTCAAGTACTGTTTTCTTTGACATATTTGTCCAGATCATAATATAAATTGATTCTCAGTTACACACACGCACACACAATAACATGCTTAATGGTTAATAGTTAATACGCCGCCCCGGTGGCGCAGTGGTCTAAGGCGCTGGCCTCTGATCATTCGTCCGTAAGGGGTCTGGGTTCGAATCCCGGTCAGGCATGGATGTTGTGTTTGTCTTACGGCACTGGCTCTCTCCCTTCCCTGGAACCAGTGACCCTAAATTAGGGACGGGCGATTGCTTATAGCCCATTGAGTTGCTCACGGTGGTCGTTAAACCTCTAAAAAAAAAAAAAAAGTTAATACAGCAAACTCTCGTACGCAGAATATGATTCCGTTCTGTTGGCCCAACGACTTTGATTTTAATTCTTCAGTTTTAGGATATAACTCCCAAAATCCAAATGTAACACAATTTTCCGATTGTTTTGTTCCTCGAACCTCTGATTTACCCAAACCAATATTCATCCATATTTAAAACAAAGCAAGTATAGCAAATCAAAATTATAAAGACAGAGCCTAAGAATAATTTACTAGCGCATATTGAAGCTTTAATTGATTCCTAATTCCTGTAAATGCACATCATCGTACGTAGCAAGGGTTTTCCTTGTGTATACTTCCGAAATAAATGGAATATGGATTCAAAGGGGAGTGCGATTGCCAAAGATCAAAGACTAAAAGACGCACGCAAAATAAATAAATAAATACATAAAAAATAGCACAAGGCGGGAGAGAAGAATGTTTGCGAGAAACAAGAAATATGATCACGGGAAGGGAAAGACAGATACTTCAAAAACAGAATGACCTAAATTTATCAACAACCTGACTACATGGTACACATGCAAGTGCAGGCCGGTCCAAGCCTGCCTACGAAATTGTAGGCCAGGCCCGTAAGTCTTAAATTAGAGGCAGGCCTGGCCCGTACAGGGCTCTAATCTGAGAGAAGAGCAGTAAGCAGTTCGCAAAGGGATCAGACGAATTGCTTTAGGGGTACGAGACAGAAGGTGAGCAGCTATCGGACAGAACTGTCGCTATAGACGAAACCTGCATGCCAGATTTTGAACCAAAACTGAAATCTCAGTCCTCTCAGAGAAAACTTCCAAAACCACCTCGCAAAAATAAAAAAAATAAAAAAATCCGCAGTCAACTATCGAAGTTTAAGCTGATGATAATTATGACTTATGAGAAGGTTGTAGCGTTAGCAACAGTTAGAGTACCCGAGGAGACCACTGTAACACCAGAACACTGCAGAAGGTTTCTCCAAATTATTTTGCGCCTTAAGATTCGCCAAAGAAGGACAGACATGCTCGAAGCTGGTGTCATCATTTTGGACAACGCGAGACCTCGTGTTGCCCGTACAGTGAGAGACATTCTGGAAAAGTATGGAACGGAACTGCTTCCCTACGAGCCATATACACTGAAGAGCAATTAAATTAGTAATACCTGTCTAGTAATGTGTAGCACCACCTTTCGCCCTGATGACGGCGGCGATTCGTCTCGGCATGGACTCCACAAGACACCGGAAGCGTTGGGAAGCCATACGGATCCACGACCCCTGAACAAGCTCCCACAGTTCACGAAGATTTGATGGAGGGGAGTCATCTCTCTCGATGGCATCACAGATGTGCTTTATGGGATTCAGGCCAGGTGACCTAGCTGGCCAAGGAAGCGAGGTCACGTCGGTGGAGTGTTCATCCAACCATTCGGATACAATTCGGGAATTGCATTGTCTTGTTGCAGGATGAGGTCCCTATTGGGATGTTGAAGACGCACAAACGGGAGCAAAGGGTCGTCCAGGCATATCCCGGTAACGTTGACCTGTGAGGGACAATGTCAAACGCACCAGGGGTCCCATTTCAGACTACGTAAACAGTCCCCAGACTAGAATGTCACCCCCACCAGCTTGAAGAGTGCCCTGCTGGCAAGAAGGATCCATCGCTTCATGTGCTTTTCGCCGTACTCGTATCCTGTCATTCGCATGTACCAACGTGAATCTCGACTCATCAGTCCAGGAAACATTCTTCCACATGTCTAGGGTCCAGTGGCGATGTTCCCGCGCCCATGCTAATCTTTGCACCATGTGATGCGTGGTTAGCAGCCGTACCCTCGTAGGACGATGGCTTCTGTACCCTATAGCGAGGAGATGGTTCTGGATGGTGTGGCTGCGTACACGTTTTTGTGCACCAGCGTTAAATTGCCGAATGATTTCTTGCACTGTGGCCCGTCTATCCGCTGTTACAATGCGAGCTAGCCGACGATGACCCCGCTCACCCACACGCTGTTGTCCACGTTGGCCCTTGCAGGGATGGTTTTACCGTATTCGATGTACTCACGATGCACCTGTGACACAGTGGCTCGTGAAAATCCCAGTGCCTGCACGACTTCCGAGATAGAGTGACCCATTCGTCGGGCCCCGACAATTTTGCCCGCGATCAAATGTGCTTAGATCCTTCGTCTTACCCCTACTTCGTCCAACTCTTACTGATTCCCGTCGCATCACTCCTTATGTTGTCGGATTGCTGCTTACCTCATGTCGTTTCCGTTTACAGGGCCGCCCACAGCGCCACATTTGCATAACGCAAGCTATCTCTAATTCAATTGCTCTTCAGTGTAGTCCCGACATGAGTCTACTAGACTATGACTTGTTTCCAAAGCTGAAGAAGGCACTCCAGGGGAAACGACTTAGTAGAGGCCTGCACGGGCATAATTTGGTGCGACCGGCCAGGCCCAAGCCCGTGCGTTTAAGGTCCAGCCCGGTCCGGCCTGTTTCAAATATGTATTAGATACTCGGCCAGGTTCGGCACGGGCCGGTCAATTGCAGCTCTTATTTAGACCCGGTCCGGTCCGTGATGTGCCATTTGGCATTATTTTGTCTTTCTATAATAGTTTATTAGCTTTACTACCCGGCCTTTTTGCCCGAGCTTTAGGCTTATTAATTTCATATTCCCTTATATGTCACTGAAAAAGTCGGGGGAAAAAATGATGCTTGCAAGAAAGAAAAAAGCTGATTTCACAAATTCGGTCATTACAAATTATTTATTCATAGTGTGATTATTTCCAACACTTGGCCGTACATTGCTGTCACAAATATTTGTCGAGAATTAAAGCAACGAAATGTACAGAATGTATGGAATCTGTAGAGTCAAACGGACCAACGAATTATTTAACACGTGTCCAGGAGACACAGCATTAGAACACTGACTGAACAAAATTCGTTAACAATTTGTTATCGACGATCAAATGCATCACGTGCCTTCAGTCTCAGACGTCTTTGAGGGGCGAATCTCTGGGATAAGAAAGTTTAAAACGTATATTTGCGAATATTTTATGAAACTGGCTGAAATTTTAATATACACCGTAAATCGTTAATGACCTCCAAATTTCGCCTGAATTGGTAAATAACTTTTTAAATTAGCCATCAAAATTTTATTAACCGTTTCTGCGTACAGTAGCGAACAAAAGTATTTGGCGAAACACTTTTTCGACCGTAATAGTTTTTCTGCTGGACCAAATGGGGTCATTTTGGGATATGATATGTGTTATTCAGTTGTAAACATGACCCATATGCAGATGGATCGGAAACCTTAACACAGATCAGGTACCGAGCTTAATCGCAAAGATCATACAAATTGACCAACAAAGTAGGTGTGTATCACATTCATTTAATGCGACGATAACAGAAAACAAGTACGAGAAAACGATAAAACAATAACTAATACTTAGTGGGATAACCACGAGACTTAATTACAGCTGCACAACGGGTCGGAATCGAGTCCACTAGCTTCTCGACGGTGACCTGCGGAATTTGCGGCAATTCTGCAGACAGCTGGTCGAACTTCTGGGCCCTATTCCGGCAGGTTTTCTTCGCACATCGTCACTCCAGCTCCTCCCACATGTGCTCGATGGGGTTGAGGTCTGGAAATTGACTTGGCCAGTCTAGACGTGTGACCTGTTGCTACTGGAAGGCTGCCTTCACTACTCTGGAGGTGTGCTTCGGGTCGTTGCCTTGTTGCATGATCCATCCGGGTGGCATGTTCTGGTTTGCCCATAGGAAGACATCGTTGATGAGCATGTTCGTATAGCTCTGGCCGGTCATTATTCCGTCAATCTTGATGATGGGGCCCATTCGATTGCGACAGAAGGCGCCGTAAACCATGAGCGATCCTCCTCCGTGCCTGACAGTCCGCTGAATGAACTTGGAGGTTGAATCTCTGGCCACATGGACGTCGTACGTATCGGATGCCATCACTTCCGAACAAGTTGAACTTGCTCTCGTCGGTGAAAAGCACCTTACTCCTGTCCGCCGCGGTCCAGTGTCGATAACGGCGCGCGAACGCGACTCTGGCTCGTCGATTATTGACTCCGATGAGTGGTTTCTTGGCGGGGCGTCTTCCATTCAATCCACCAGCAATGAGACGACGGGAGATGGTCATTTGGCTGACGTTCAGGTCGTCGCTGTCGCGGAATTCGGTGGCGATGTCCACAGCAGTCAAGGTGGGATCAGCACGAGATCGACGGAGGATGCGTCTATCCTGACGCAACGTAGTGTAACGAGGCCTACCACCTCGCGGACTGTTCTCGACGGTCCCAGTCTTCTTATAACGTTGCGGGATAGCTGAAATGGACTGGTGTCGGATCTTCAGGGCCCTCGCAATGTCGGTGACGCGCATTCCGGATTCCATCATGTTCAGGGCCGCCTGGCGAGCTCCAACAGAGATCTCCGCCTTTTCGCCCATTTCTGAAAACCTAAGATTGAGTTATTATCACACTACACATCACAAAACCCACAAAAATCACAATAAAAACATTAATACATGCAGCAAACAAATGGGTAATAATTGGCGACTCTTGAAATATGGCCCATTTCGAACGACAAATTCGCTCTGAGCAAAACACAAACTATACGCGGCATTGTAACCCACGAATCAACACATATCATATCCCAAGATGATCCGATTTGGTCCAGCAGAAAAAAAAATTATGGTCGAAAAAGTGTTTCGCTAAATACTTTTGTTCGCTACTGTATATATTTCTGTTTACCTATGAATTAAAAATACCATGCCTATTTTAAAAGGTTTTGACAGGATTCCGGTGAAACTTTGAGGTACTCCTCTTATTACCAATTCATGGTGTTGATAAAAAATTCAGCCAGTTTCGTTAAGATTTCGCAAAGTTCTTTTTTGGCATTTTTATTGATTAGCTTATTAATTAATTCATAACTCCCATACAGAACAACGTAGAGATCTTAAAATAGTTGCGTTTACCTAGAAATTTCAGTATTAATAAGCTATGCAAATTTTACGATGCCGCAGTTCGGCGTTCGAGAGCTTTTGCTGCTTCAGACAAACAGACGTTTTGTGTTTTATATATAAGATTAAAATGTGAAACTTAAATAATGAAATGAGATGTTATTGAAAATATTTAGTTGAATGGAAGCCTAAAAATATTAACTAAACTTTGACAAATCGAAAAATACAACCTTTAGAAAGAGAGATAAAGGAAGATTAAGCGCGTTCAGAATCTCCCTTTCTCTGAACTAGTAAGCGGTAACATTACAAAAGTGAATCCCTATACAGATTAGGGATAGAAGAAAAAATCCATGTCGTCCCCACTCTCTCATACAAACACACATACACATGCACCCTCACCCTACGGCAGACATCCTCCGTCTCCCACTCTACACAGCACATACACCCGCTCGAGGTAGAATTTTTTTTGTTGTCAACAAGCCCCAAAAGGTTTTACGATCTTAATACCTACGGATTGGTAAAAACACACCCAAGTAACACAACCTTGCAAATTAACGTAGGCCCAACACTGGGCCACCGTCTTCTATTCCTAAATGACGATGGCTCAACGTTGTGCCTACGTTAAATTGCTAGGCTGTGCTACCTGGGCAGTGATTATCTCTAGGAACAGTTACATAAGCAGTTAATAGGAACACACCAGGAAATCGGGGAACACGGCTTTTTTCTTTCTTTACCATTGTGATAAAAAGAATGGGTCGAATCGGCCCGGCCCGGCTAGGTCGTAAGTGTCTGAAGAAACGCCCGACCCGGTCGTAAGTGTCTGAAGAAAAGTCCGGCCCGGTCGTAAGTGTCTGGAGAAAGGCCCGGCCCGGTCGTAAGTGTCTGGAGAAAAGTCCGGCCGGTCGTAAGCGTCTGGAGAAAGGCCCGGCCCAGACGTAAGCGTCTGGACAAAGGCCCGGCCCGGTCGTAAGTGTCTGGAGAAAGGCCCGGCCCAGTCGTAAGTGTCTGCAGAAAAGTCTGGCCCGATCGTAAATGTCTGGAGAAAAGCCCGGGCCGGTCGTAAGTGTCTGGAGAAAAACCTTGCCCGGTCATAAGTGTCTGGAGAAAGGCCCGGCCCGGTCGTAAGTGTCTGGAGAAAAGCCCGGCCTGTTCCGTTGCTTTGTTATCTAAACTAAAAAAAAAGCCGCACCATTGGAACGGTGGTCTAAGCAATGGCTTCTCTCTGATCATTCGTCCGAAAGGGGTCCGGGTTCGAATCCCGAGAGAGGCATGGATGTTGTGCTTGTCTTACGGCACTGGCTCTCTCCCTTTCCTGGAACCAGTGACCCTAAATTAGGGACGGGCGACTGCTTATAGCCCATTGAGTTGCTCACGGTGGTCGTTAAACTTCTAATTAAAAAAAAAAAAAAAGGCCCGACCCGGCCCGTGCGGACCTCGACGTTTTAGTACTATTCAGGATGTTTCTATTGAGGTGACCCGAGTAATCCGACGCCTCAACAATGGAGGTGTCCTGACTGGAATACAAGACTTGCCCAAACGTTGGGCCGCTGTCATAAAGAAACATGGAGATTACTTCGATCCGTTGGGCCGCTGTCATAAAGAAACATGGAGATTACTTTGAAGACCTGTAAAAGTATGTTGTGAAGACAACTCACAGTGTGCAAAACTTCTGAAATGACCCTGGTATATTATGTTTTCGTAACAAAAATGGTACTTAAATCATTGTTCGGGCGATTGTGTGATACCTATGTATCAGTATGTGGACCCTTTAAGGCCAAAACCTATTTTAGCTATCAAGAGTAAACTTTGCATTATAGTTTTGTGAAATCATAGGAAAAAACAGCACATATAAGTTTATTTTAAAGTAATAGAAAGCCATTGTTAGTTTATAAAGATCTCAGATTCCAAAGCATTCTGTTCCTTCGAAAAACCACGATAAAGAAAAATACGTCACTTGTAATAAATCCTCCTACAGGAAAAATAAAAATATTTCAAACCTATTCGAAAAAAATGAGCTCCCTCAGAAAATAAAACTACTAATTCATCCTCATTAATAACAACAACAAAAAAAAAAAAGATTGCGCCATGCGGGTTCTACCTTATACATGACTGCACCAGCAAAAACACTGGTTTGGGGAAACTTCTGGTCGCCAGGTGGCAGTGATGGGTCAGTGCTGGCTGAAATCTGTCGCTCGCGGTACAGCAGGGATCCGTTTGTGGTAGCGCCATCAATTGGCAGGTTATATTACCCCGCTGATGGCTCTGACGCGTTTCAGTGAATTATGGTCCTGCAAGCTATCGCCACGACTGGTTCGAAGCTGGCAACCTAAGCACGAAGAGCAAGAAGCGGGACTGCGCATGTGTAAAAGTAACACGTGCACAGAGTCTCATGCCAGTTGTTTGATGTTGATGCCATCCTGTAATTGTAGTAGTTACTTGAACATTATTACTATAATGGCTCAAACAAGTGAAAGCTGAGATAATTTTTTTAATCTCCGCGCTCTTAACAACGATGTTAGTTTCTATCTAAGAATATTTTAATAGCGTAATTCAAAAGCTGGATCATATTTCTTGCCAAAATTTGTCCTGTCTGTTGAGCCGATTATCGATTCATTTTGCTTGCAATAGAATAAGGTGAACATTTGTTCTTTGAGATTTCATTAAGACAGCGACGTTCTTAAAAAGCGAGGGAGGCACGTGTAAGCGTGAGGCAATAGGAAGATAATATGACATCAACACATAAATGAATAAAACAATCACGTTTCAGAACCACAAGCACTGCACTAAACTTCGAAAAAACGTCTTTAAGTTGTACTTAAGATGGACGTCAAGTAATTTTGCTTCCTATACTTCCAATGGAAAAATTTCTGTACAAATTTTCTTCACAATTAATGCGTTCCCAAGGATGAAAATTTTAACATCGATTAAAATATCTTCATTTTATAACTTGCAATACTTAATATTTTCTAAAACATAACCATAATTATGCAATCCAACATTTGTTTGCCTACTGACGTCATCAAAGTACAGGTCGCGCCATCTTTATTCTGGTTTCAACACCACTAAAGGAAAAGTTATTGATTTTTAATATAATTATGGTTATGTTTTAGAAAATATTAAGTATTCCAAGTTATAATATGAAGTTATTTTAATCGATGTTCAAATTTGCATCCTTGGGAACACAATATTTGTGAAGGAAATGTGTACAAAATTTTTTTTATTTTTTTATTTTGGAGGTTTAACGACCATCGTGAGCCACTCAATGGGCTATAAGCAGTCGCCCGTCCCTAATTTAGGGTCACTGGTTCCAGGGAAGGGAGAGAGCCAGTGCCGTAAAACAAACACAACACCGATGCCTTACCGGGACTCGAACCCAGATCCCACAAAAGTTTTTCCATTGGAAGCATAGGAAGCAAAATTACGCTGCCCCGGTGGCGCAGTGGTCTAAGCGATGGCCTCTGATCATTCGTCCGAAAGGGGTCCGGGTTCGAATCCCGGTGAGGCATGGATGTTGTGTTTGTCTTACGGCACTGGCTCTCTCCCTTCCCTGGAACCAGTGACCCTAAATTAGGGACGGGCGACTGCTTATAGCCCATTGAGTTGCTCACGGTGGTCGTTAAACCTCCAATCAAAAAAAAAAAAAAAAAAAAAAAAAAAAAAAAAAAGAAGCAAAATTACTTGACGTCCACCTTAATTTATTTGATTATAGGTTTAACGACCACCGTGAGCAACTCAATGGGCTATAAGCAGTCGGCCGTCCCTAATTTAGGGTAACTGGTTCCAGAGAAGGGAGAGTGCCAGCGCCGTAAGGAAAACACAACATCCATGCCTCACCGGGACTTGAACCCGGACCCCTTTCAGATAAATGATCAGAGTCTATCGCTTAGACCAGTTGCACAACTGTTGAAAATGAGGGAAGTTTCTTCAACGTACAAAAAAAATAATTACTTTGAAAAAAAAATAAAAAAAATACATAAAACAGACATTTACGAAAAATAACTCGCGATATTGCAAAACTAGAAGAGACGACTTAGTTTCACACATTGCTCAGAAAAGAGGATCGCCTTCAAGCAGCCAGTTTAACAGGATACGCGGTGTTATTGTTATAACACCCGCTTTGTAGCCAAACTGTCCACAGCTGCATTTTACAGATGGCTGGAGAAAATTTCCTCAACGAGGTGACGTCACGAAGTAAATTTCCCTGAAGAGTACAAACAGCACCTACGAGTCCTGACATCGACCGCTTGGAGGGCAAAAAGTAAGAATGTTGTTGGTCGGGAAAGCTTAAGGAATTGCGATGTCATCATCTACAAGAAAAGAGGTGCTATCCAGCGTGGCGTAGAATCCAACACGTGGTGAAAAAATAGCAATCACGTTGTTCGAGAAACGTTCAGGTGTTGTGAAACGTCCAGAATTAGTTATCCCGTGCTTTCTTTTTCAATTTTTCTTCCGATGCTATCTTGTGATGGCAACTCATGACTCTTTTGTGGCATATGACAGCTGTGTGGTCCGCTGCTCGTCCTATTGTGGCACGTGACAACTGATTTGTGCCATCTGTTCGCTCGCTGCTGGCCTCTTTGTGGCACATGACAACAGATTTGTTCCAGCTGTTGGCCCGCTGCTAGTCCTATTGTGGCATATGACATCTGATGGGTGCCAGCTTTTGGGCCGCTGCTGGTCTTGGGCATATGGCAACTGATGGGTGCCAGCTGTCGACCCGCTGCTGGTCCTATTGTGGCATACGGCAAATGATGGGTGCCAGCTCTCTGCCCTCTGCTCGATGACAACTGATAGGTGTCAGCTGTTAAGCCGCTGCTGCTCCTATTGTGGCATACAACAACAGATGGGTGCCATCTGTTATGCCACTGTTGGTCCTATTGTAGCACATGATAACTGATGGGTGCCAGCTGTTGAACCGCTGCTGGTTCTGTTGTAGCATATAACAACTGATGGGTGTCAGTTTTTGGCCAGGTGTTGGCCCGCCGCTGGATGGCAACTGATGTGTGTCAGCTGTTATGCCGCTGCTGGTCCTATTGTGGCCTAAAACAACTGATGGGTGCCAGCTGTTATGCCACTGCTGGTCCTATTGTAGCATATAATAACTGATGGGTGCCAGCTTTTGAACCGCTGCTGGTTTTGTTGTGGCATATAACAACTGATGGGTGTCAGTTTTTGGCCAGGTGTTCGCCCGTCGCTGGATGACAACTGATGGCTGCCAACTGTTGGGTACCTGCTGGTCCTATTGTGGCACATCATAACTAATGGATGCCAGCTGTTGAGCCGCTGCTGGTCCTATTGTGGCATATGAAAACTGATGTGTGCGATCCTTTGCCCCGCTGCTGGATGACAACTGTTGGGTGCCAGCTTTTGGGCAGCTGCTGATCCTGTTGTGGCACGTGGCAACTGATTGGGGTGCTAGGTGTTGGGCCACTGCTGGCCCATGCTGTGTCCGCGGACATTTTATTGACTTGGGACTTTTTATTGACTGCTGAGCCGCTGCTGGCTGGCAGCGCTAGATTGAGTGCCAGCCCAGCAAGATTGTTATTGCTGGAGTACGTTATGGGTCTATAAGGCTCAAGGGTAGCACTCGTTCCAGTCACTAAAAATGTCTTTGGTTCAAGACACCCATTGGGAAAGAATTCGTAAAAGGGCTGGAAAAGCCAAATTAGGAGGATTTGCGATTTTTTTTTTTTTTTTTGTAAATGCGGAAAACCCAAAAACTGGTTTTTTTTTAATAAACGCAATTACTGAGTATGGAAAATCGGTCAAAATACTAAAGTTGAAAATCACAAACTTTTAAAACGGAAATTTCGTTAAAAGACGGACACCCACTGGGTACTTTCCTGCACGTATTTTTTTCAGGAATGTTCCGTGATTTCAAACCACTTATTTTTTTTTTCAGTTCAGTAACCAAGTGATACAGGGTACGAGCTTCTGATTTCTTCTATTTGGGTTAGAATTCTGGAAAAGTCCCAAATGTTATGTTTCTCCTTTTTGCGACATTTCTCTTCCTTTCCTGGAATTAGCGCCTCTAAATCTAGGATGGAAGATTCCTGATAACCTGAAATGCTCGTAGTGAATGTTAAAATGCGTAAAAAGAGATTACAATTTTTTTATTTATGCAGTAGGTCTGAATATTCTATAAAACATCATGTTCAAATGCACAGAGATTGATCCCGGCAAAGCAAGAAAATCTAAATTGTCAGCTTATAATACGGATCGCAACATTTTTTAAGAAAATCATTCTTACACATTTTAATAAAAGTAATAAATCATACACTTAACCTAACCTAATCTTTTTGATAAAGAAATTGTTTCAGACATGACCATTCTCCTTGCAATAATATAACTTCGAAAAAAGTTAAACAGCGAGATTTTTCTTAAAAATTAAAGGAATTCCGCGTTCTATATATACAGTAGAAGCAAAGTGGGAAAATGGGTAAATGCAAATGTTTCCGTCCGCGAATTGTTCGACTACTTCTCAATGACCTAGAGATCTGAAAATTGGTATGCTGATATTTTTAACGTCGGTATACCTAGAAAAGACCGAAAACAAACAAACAAACAAAAAAAACGAATAAGAATGACGGCTTTGGAATACTGTCTGGTTGAATTTTTCGTGAATATCTCGACCACTTCTAAATGACCTGGAGATCTGAAAATTGGCATGCTGATAGATCTTAACGTCCGTAGCCTATACGTAGAAAATTCCAAAAATGAAACAAAAAAATCTAAATCCGGTTTTGGAACACTGCTTGAATTTTTCGTAAATTGTTCGACCACTTCTAAATGACCTGGAGATCTGAAAATTGGCATGCTGATAGATCTTAACGTCCGTAGCCTAGACATAGAAAATTCCGAAAACGAAATAAAAAAATCGCAATCTGGTTTTGGAACACTGCTAGAATTTTTCGTGAATTGCTCCGGAACTTCTAAATGACCTAGAGTTATGAAAATGGGTATGCTGATAGATCTTAACGTCCGTGGCCTATACATAGAAAATTCCGAAAACGAAACAAAAAATCACAATCCGGTTTTGGAACACTGCTTGAATTTTTTGTGTATTGCTCAACCACTTCTGAATGACCTAGAGATGTGAAAATTGGTATGCTGATAGTTTTAATGTCCGTAGCCTAGACGTAGAAAATTCCGAAAACGAAATAAAAAAAATTGCAATCCGGTTTTGGAACACTGCTAGAATTTTTCGTGAATTGCTCGACCACTTCTAAATGACCTAGTGACCTGAAAATTGATATGCTGATATGTCTTAAGGTCCTGATGCCCAGAAAAGTCCGTAAACAAAAAACAATCAAAAGGGAGGCTTTGGAATAGTGTCTGCTTGAGTTTTTCTACCTCTTATACACTTAGAAATGCCTGAAAACAAAAAAATTCAGAAGAGTGGCTTAGCTTTACTGTTCAAAATGCTGATAGGGTTAACAATAATTATGCCAAAAACGTTGAAATGTGAAAATTCCATGAAATTTTTATTTGCAGTTAAGGGGCGTTAAAGCCTGGGTCGTTTTACGTCAAACCTTATCCCTGGTGTAAATCGTAAAACATCTAGTATCTTAAATTACGTTTCTTTCTTTCCCTTAATTACTTTTCCCTTTCTTAAATTTTATGTTCAAAAAATGATTTTATATATTCATCTTTCCGAGAACGAGCAAGACGGCTAGGCTAGTCTGCCTATAAAGTAACTATCTTTTCATAATGAGATGTCGCCTTTTCTATTAATAAATAACATTACATACCAAAATGTCTTCAAGTGTAGATGTCGACGACGCGGGAAAAAAATCCTCCAAACGAGTCTGCCGGAATCATTTGACGAGGAGTCGATTTCATCTGCTTATGACTTCGGTAGTCCTTTATGTGTTCTTCCCAAACGCTCTCAACAAATCCAGCTGCAGATCACCAAGGGAGAGAAGAAGGCGTACTGTTCTCTGAATGACTGCCGCTGTCTGTTTAATCGGAGTGACCTTAAGACAAAAAATTTGTGTATATGTAAGCTGGCGAGGATAAAAGATTTTCTTACAGATACAAAGCTAAGTGATGATAGGCTGATACGTCTATCCCATCAGAACTTCCGAAGTTGTCCAAACCAGCTGAAATGATAAAGGACTCACTGATGCGTGTGTTATTTATATATGGCGTTCGACAAAGGCAATTGCAGCTTTCCTACTACCAGTTTAATCATCTGTAAAAAGTACACGCATCCCATGTATTCAGTTTGCATGGTAACCATTGGCGCACCCACTGGAAGGAGGGGCCTCGAGTGCTTAAGCCTCCTCCCCCAAGGAGACGAAGAACGACGTACTGCACAAAAAACATTCAAAAATATTATTTTCCATGTTCAAAAAACTATACAGTGTCCACTAGTTACATTCCAAAGCCCCAAAGAGATTAAGAGAGACGTACGTCACAAATTAAACATTCAAAAATAATTTTTTACGTGCTCAAAAAATTATACAGTGTCCGCTAGTTACATTCCAAAGCCCCAAAGAGAGTAAGAGAGATGTACGTCACAAATTAAGCATTCAAATATATTATTTTAGATGTTCATTAAACTACATAGTGTCTACTAGTTATATCCCTAAGCAGCATGGGGATTAAGAGAGATGTACGTCACAAATTAAACATTCAAGATGTACCTCACAAATTAAACATTCAAAAGTATTATTTTACATGTTCAAAAAATTAGTGTCTACTAGTTATATCCCAAAGCCCAAAGCAGATCAAGAACGACGTACGTCACAAATTAAACATTCAAAAATATTATTTTACATGTTCAAAAAACTACATAGTGTCTACTTGTTAAATCTGAAAGCCCCAAAGAGAGTACGAGAGATGTGCGTCACAAATTAAGCATTCAAAAGTATTATTTTAGATGTTCATTAAACAACATAGTGTCTACTTGTTATATCCCTAAGCCGCATGGAGATTAAGAGAGATGTACGTCACAAATTAAACATTCAAAAGTATTATTTTACATGTTCAAAAAATTAGTGTCTACTAGTTATATCCCAAAGCCCAAAGCAGATCAAGAACGACGTACGTCACAAATTAAACATTCAAAAATATTATTTTACATGTTCAAAAAACTTCATAGTGTCTACTTGTTAAATCTGAAAGCCCCAAGAGAGAGTACGAGAGATGTGCGTCACAAATTAAGCATTCAAAAGTATTATTTTAGATGTTCATTAAACAACATAGTGTCTACTTGTTATATCCCTAAGCCGCATGGAGATTAAGAGAGATGTACGTCACAAATTAAACATTCAAAAGTATTATTTTACATGTTCAAAAAATTAGTGTCCACTAGTTATATCCCAAAGCCCAAAGCAGATCAAGAACGACGTACGTCACAAATTAAACATTCAAAAATATTATTTTACATGTTCAAAAAACTACATAGTGTCTACTTGTTAAATCTGAAAGCCCCAAAGAGAGTACGAGAGATGTGCGTCACAAATTAAGCATTCAAAAGTATTATTTTAGATGTTCATTAAACAACATAGTGTCTACTTGTTATATCCCTAAGCCGAATGGAGATTAAGAGAGATGTACGTCACAAATTAAACATTCAAAAGTATTATTTTACATGTTCAAAAAATTAGTGTCCACTAGTTATATCCCAAAGCCCAAAGCAGATCAAGAACGACGTACGTCACAAATTAAACATTCAAAAATATTATTTTACATGTTCAAAAAACTACATAGTGTCTACTTGTTAAATCTGAAAGCCCCAAAGAGAGTACGAGAGATGTGCGTCACAAATTAAGCATTCAAAAGTATTATTTTAGATGTTCATTAAACAACATAGTGTCTACTTGTTATATCCCTAAGCCGCATGGAGATTAAGAGAGATGTACGTCACAAATTAAACATTCAAAAGTATTATTTTACATGTTCAAAAAATTAGTGTCTACTAGTTATATCCCAAAGCCCAAAGCAGATCAAGAACGACGTACGTCACAAATTAAACATTCAAAAATATTATTTTACATGTTCAAAAAACTTCATAGTGTCTACTTGTTAAATCTGAAAGCCCCAAAAAGAGTACGAGAGACGTGCGTCACAAATTAAGCATTCAAAAGTATTATTTTAGATGTTCATTAAACAACATAGTGTCTACTTGTTATATCCCTAAGCCGAATGGAGATTAAGAGAGATGCACGTCACAAATTAAACATTCAAAAGTATTATTTTACATGTTCAAAAAAATTAGTGTCCACTAGTTATATCCCAAAGCCCCAAGCAGATCAAGAACGACGTATGTCACTAAATTAAACATTCAAAAATATTATTTTACATGTTCAAAAAACTACATAGTGTCTACTAGTTACATCTCAAAGCCCCAAAGAGAGTAAGATAGATGTAAGTCACAAATTAAGCATTCAAAAGTATTATTTTAGATGTTCATTAAACAACATAGTGTCTACTTGTTATATCCCTAAGCCGCATGGAGATTAAGAGATGTACGTCACAAATTAAACATTCAAAAAACTACACAGTGTCTACTAGTTACATCTCAAAGCCCCCAAAGAGAGTAAGAGAGATGTAAGTCACAAATTAAGCATTCAAAAGTATTATTTTAGATGTTCATTAAACAACATAGTGTCTACTTGTTATATCCCTAAGCCGCATGGAGATTAAGAGAGATGTACGTCACAAATTAAACATTCAAAAGTATTATTTTACATGTTCAAAAAATTAGTGTCTACTAGTTATATCCCAAAGCCCAAAGCAGATCAAGAACGACGTACGTCACAAATTAAACATTCAAAAATATTATTTTACATGTTCAAAAAACTTCATAGTGTCTACTTGTTAAATCTGAAAGCCCCAAAAGAGTACGAGAGACGTGCGTCACAAATTAAGCATTCAAAAGTATTATTTTAGATGTTCATTAAACAACATAGTGTCTACTTGTTATATCCCTAAGCCGAATGGAGATTAAGAGAGATGCACGTCACAAATTAAACATTCAAAAGTATTATTTTACATGTTCAAAAAATTAGTGTCCACTAGTTATATCCCAAAGCCCCAAGCAGATCAAGAACGACGTATGTCTTCTAAATTAAACATTCAAAAATATTATTTTACATGTTCAAAAAACTACATAGTGTCTACTAGTTACATCTCAAAGCCCCAAAGAGAGTAAGATAGATGTAAGTCACAAATTAAGCATTCAAAAGTATTATTTTAGATGTTCATTAAACAACATAGTGTCTACTTGTTATATCCCTAAGCCGCATGGAGATTAAGAGAGATGTACGTCACAAATTAAACATTCAAAAAACTACACAGTGTCTACTAGTTACATCTCAAAGCCCCCCAAAGAGAGTAAGAGAGATGTAAGTCACAAATTAAGCATTCAAAAGTATTATTTTAGATGTTCATTAAACAACATAGTGTCTACTTGTTATATCCCAAAAGATTAAGAGAGATGTACGTCACAAATTAAACATTCAAAAAACTACACAGTGTCTACTAGTTACATCTCAAAGCCCCCAAAGAGAGTAAGAGAGATGTACGTCACAAATTAAGCATTCAAAAGTATTATTTTAGATGTTCATTAAACAACATAGTGTCTACTTGTTATATCCCTAAGCCGCATGGAGATTAAGAGAGATGTACGTCACAAATTAAACATTCAAAAAACTACACAGTGTCTACTTGTTAAATCTGAAAGCCCCAAAGAGAGTACGAGAGATGTGCGTCACAAATTAAGCATTCAAAAGTATTATTTTAGATGTTCATTAAACAACATAGTGTCTACTTGTTATATCCCTAAGCCGAATGGAGATTAAGAGAGATGCACGTCACAAATTAAACATTCAAAAGTATTATTTTACATGTTCAAAAAATTAGTGTCCACTAGTTATATCCCAAAGCCCCAAGCAGATCAAGAACGACGTATGTCACAAATTAAACATTCAAAAATATTATTTTACATGTTCAAAAAACTACATAGTGTCTACTAGTTACATCTCAAAGCCCCAAAGAGAGTAAGATAGATGTAAGTCACAAATTAAGCATTCAAAAGTATTATTTTAGATGTTCATTAAACAACATAGTGTCTACTTGTTATATCCCTAAGCCGCATGGAGATTAAGAGAGATGTACGTCACAAATTAAACATTCAAAAAACTACACAGTGTCTACTAGTTACATCTCAAAGCCCCCAAAGAGAGTAAGAGAGATGTAAGTCACAAATTAAGCATTCAAAAGTATTATTTTAGATGTTCATTAAACAACATAGTGTCTACTTGTTATATCCCAAAAGATTAAGAGAGATGTACGTCACAAATTAAACATTCAAAAAACTACGCAGTGTCTACTAGTTACATCTCAAAGCCCCCCAAAGAGAGTAAGAGAGATGTACGTCACAAATTAAGCATTCAAAAGTATTATTTTAGATGTTCATTAAACAACATAGTGTCTACTTGTTATATCCCTAAGCCGCATGGAGATTAAGAGAGATGTACGTCACAAATTAAACATTCAAAAAACTACACAGTGTCTACTTGTTAAATCTGAAAGCCCCAAAGAGAGTACGAGAGATGTGCGTCACAAATTAAGCATTCAAAAGTATTATTTTAGATGTTCATTAAACAACATAGTGTCTACTTGTTATATCCCTAAGCCGAATGGAGATTAAGAGAGATGCACGTCACAAATTAAACATTCAAAAGTATTATTTTACATGTTCAAAAAATTAGTGTCCACTAGTTATATCCCAAAGCCCCAAGCAGATCAAGAACGACGTATGTCACAAATTAAACATTCAAAAATATTATTTTACATGTTCAAAAAACTACATAGTGTCTACTAGTTACATCTCAAAGCCCCAAAGAGAGTAAGATAGATGTAAGTCACAAATTAAGCATTCAAAAGTATTATTTTAGATGTTCATTAAACAACATAGTGTCTACTTGTTATATCCCTAAGCCGCATGGAGATTAAGAGAGATGTACGTCACAAATTAAACATTCAAAAAACTACACAGTGTCTACTAGTTACATCTCAAAGCCCCCAAAGAGAGTAAGAGAGATGTAAGTCACAAATTAAGCATTCAAAAGTATTATTTTAGATGTTCATTAAACAACATAGTGTCTACTTGTTATATCCCAAAAGATTAAGAGAGATGTACGTCACAAATTAAACATTCAAAAAACTACACAGTGTCTACTAGTTACATCTCAAAGCCCCAAAGAGAGTAAGAGAGATGTACGTCACAAATTAAGCATTCAAAAGTATTATTTTAGATGTTCATTAAACAACATAGTGTCTACTTGTTATATCCCTAAGCCGCATGGAGATTAAGAGAGATGTACGTCACAAATTAAACATTCAAAAAACTACACAGTGTCTACTTGTTAAATCTGAAAGCCCCAAAGAGAGTACGAGAGATGTGCGTCACAAATTAAGCATTCAAAAGTATTATTTTAGATGTTCATTAAACAACATAGTGTCTACTTGTTATATCCCTAAGCCGAATGGAGATTAAGAGAGATGCACGTCACAAATTAAACATTCAAAAGTATTATTTTACATGTTCAAAAAATTAGTGTCTACTAGTTATATCCCAAAGCCCCAAGCAGATCAAGAAAGACGTACGTCACAAATTAAACATTCCAAAATATTATTTTACATGTTCAAAAGACTACATAGTGTCTACTAGTTACATCTCAAAGCCCCAAAGAGAGTGTACGTCACAAATTAAGCATTCAAAAGTATTATTTTAGATGTTTTTTTTATTGGAGGTTTAACGACCACCGTGAGCAACGCAATGGGCTATAAGCAGTCGCCCGTCCTTAGTTTAGGGTCACTGGTTCCAGGGAAGGGAGAGCCAGTGCCGTAAGACAAACACAACATCCATGCCTCACCGGTATTCGAACCCGGGCCTCTTTCGGACGAATGATCAGAAGCCACCGCTTAGACCACTGTGCCACCGGGGAGGCTATTTTAGATGTTCATTAAACAACATAGTGTCTACTTGTTATATCCCTAAGCCGCATGGAGATTAAGAGAGATGTACGTCACACATTAAGAATTCAAAGAGATTACTTTACATGTTCAAAAAACTGCATAGTGTTTACTGGTTATATCCTAAAGCCTAATAGAGATTAAGAGAGATGTACGTCACAAATTAAACATTCAAAATTATTATTTTACATGTTCTAAAAACTACATAGTGTCTATTAGTTATCTCTTCGGCAGCTCATGCACGATTTTTCTTGCACTGGGGGGCAGAGATCGTTTCAGACACCCTACGTGTATGTCAATATTTATCTATCTAATGTATACGTACAATATGTGCGTATACTATATACAGTACATGCACACACTGTGTAAGTATACTACATATATACACTGGCGTGCAAAAATTAAGGACGAGACGGTTTTTCGAATGTAACTTTGTGCAGAAGAGCTCCACATCGACTGAAATCATACCATAAGATCCCCAAGATGTAAGAATATGGGACAAGTGAGCAAAACCGTCCAAACAAGGAATCCAAATGATACAGAGGCACTTTAGTGAAAAAGTAGTCTTGTTCCGGTTCAGAATTTTCTTCATTATAAAATCCAGCTTTCTGAGCAGTTCTAAATGACCATTGAGCCTACTGAATCCCAAGCTGCGTGTACAAAATCAATGGCAATTTTCACATCAATTTTCGTCTCCTTTCTTGCCTCCATGTCTAAAACCTTATTAGCCTCTTCGATAATGCCCTCTTAGGCATCGGATGATCCCCTGATCAAGGATCTGCAGTTAAAAAGCAGTGTTTGGAGGGAGATACAACACCTAAATTGAATCTAGCTTTGTGCAACATCTGTGGGCGGAACAGTGGTCCAAAACAAATTTTCCTCTTCTGTGTCTTCATTTCATTGTCCCATTCCTTTAACTAGGCTTCCAAAATAGAAAAAGTCATCCAAGCTTTCTTATTATGCAGGAAAATATGGAATTCCTGCAAAACACGGATGCTTCTTCGATTTACCAATCACAACGGTTTTTCTCTTGTCTGAACCATCCATATTGCACGTAAGAAGAAGTGTCAAACTATCAAAGAAGAAGCCAACAACGAACATTTAACTAATAGAAATCGTATTGTTCAACCCAATCTTTAAAAACCTTGTTCACAGTATTAAAGCTAAACGTTGGGCAACAAAATATTAGGTACATTTTATTATTTGGCTTCATTATATTTCTGTATTTAAATGTTATTTCATTCCTTGTGAATTTAAGTATTGGATATATGATCCTTTTGATTAGAGATACGACTTGGTCATGATTTTTCAATGTATCTGAAGAACAAAAGTAGATACATTGAAAAGTGAGACAGTTTTGAAATCTCCATGAAATTTCGCATGTAATGACGTATAAATGATGAAATAGCTATGCAAATTAGTTAGCTACAAAGGAGTTAAACTTAAATATTCACGGATTTTGTAGGTAATGCAACACTTTTACATACCACTGTAAGAGCTATTAGGTGCGAAACTTAATTCTCGGCCTCTAACCGCAAGCGATCATAGAACGTCGGCAAATGCAAATAGCTGTGTGCGATAATGGCTGATTGCAGGGGTATACAACAGCTTTCCAGGCAACCGTAACCGCTCACAGCTGTAGTGACAGAAAGGACGAAAGTTGACGGTGAAAGCAATGTTGTTCGAGAAGCAACATTTGAGACATTGCATCCTGTTCGAGTTTAAGCTGGAAGAAAGTGCCAGCAAATGTTCTGTGCTGCTTTGCGTGAGGCTGGTGTGTCCTACGGTACGTGTAAGAAGTGATTCCAGCGGTTTAAGCAGGGAAATGTCGATTTCCGTGATGCAGAACTTCCGGGCCATCCACAGAAAGTTGACAATGAGGAACTGGAACAACTGTTGGACCCGGATCCCTGTCGCACACAGTCAGAGCTCGCCCAGGAACTCAGAGTAACACGGCAAGCCATTGCAAAGCGCCTGCTCAAGCTTGGATAGATTCACAAGGAGAACCGTTGGGTGCCCCACCAACTCACAGCTGCGAACAAGTCTAGGCGCTACGATGTTGCTCTGTCCTTGCTCTCTAGATTCAAGAAGAAGGATTTCCTCCACAAGATTTTGACTTGTGATGAGAACTGGATCCTCTACGATAATCCTAAGCGGCGCAAATCGTGGGTTTATCCAGATCAGCCTACCACCAATACCGCCAAACCGAATATCCATGCCAGGAAGTTGTTGCTGTGCGTATGGTGGGATCAGCGCGGTGTCCTACATTATGAGTTGCTCAAACCTGGTGAAACGGTCAATGCTGAGCGTTATTGTCAGCAACTCATTCGTATGAGTGACGCACTGGAGGCGAAAAGGCCATACACCGGCAAGGGCAGAAGGTTGGTTCTGTTGCTTCGGGATAACGCGCGTCCTCACACAGCGAAAACGACTTTAAACACGATCACCGACATGGAACGGGAGATTTTGTCCCACACGGCGTATTCTCCAGACTTCGCCCAGTCGGATTATCACCTCTTTCTCTCCCTACACCATCACCTGAGTGATAGGCACTTCACTTCTGTCCAGGAGGTACACACAAGTATTGATGACTTTATCAACTCAAAACAGCCCTCTTTTTTCCGCAGTGGCATTCGGTAGCTCCCTGACCGATGGGTCAAATGCATCCAACACGACGGAGATTATTTCCCTGATTAGGTACGTATTCGATTTGCTATAATTTGCTGTCAACGTATCGTGCCTGCGGCCGAGAATTAAGTTGCATATCTAATACAGATCGATCTGACTGAGACGTGTAGCCAGTAAATCAGCTGATTGAAGATCGTGTCTGTCGAGTCATCAATGTGAAAATTAGAAGTTCTGACACTCTGAAATGTTCTTACAGAGGGTTGTTTAAGACACAGCAATACAGTTCGTAGATCAATTTGTCGCTCGAACTTCCATTATAAACTCAGCAACATATGCCCGTTCGTTTCCCAGTACTCATTATGATTACTTATGCGCAAAGACGTATTAATGACAAAACCAAAGTACTAAGCAAAGGAAATTGGAGTTTGTGTTCTGTTGCTTCGTAAAATAAGAAGAGAAGGAACAGAAATATTGAAAAGCAAGTGAAACACTTGAAACTACATTACACCATGAACGACCGTACTTATTATACAGGGTGATTCATAAAGAAGTATACAGTTTCAACGCACTATAAAACAAGAACAATGTTGTAAGGGAATGTTTCAAGTTTTTTTAGAGACAGTCACAGATGTTCTATGTGTGCACCCTTAGTCACACACACATCGAGCCGGTTATCCATTTCCACCCAAACGCAAGATAAGATATCTGAATCAAGTACAGTGATAGTGGCTGTGATACGCTGTTTCAGCTCCGCTAGATCAACAGGAAGGGGAGGCGCGAATACCTTGTCCTTTACGAACCCCCACAGGAAAAAGTCACAAGGTGTTAAATCAGGACTTCTGGGTGCCCATTGGGTCAGTGGCGTGTTGTAGCCCGCGGCTCATCCAATCCATCAGGGAGGAAGATGTTCATCCAGATAATCTCACACGTGACACGCGCGCTATCGCCTACGCCACTTCCCTCAGTAGTGGGACACAAACTTTATGAGTACATCTACCTAACGGTTCGCAGTTGTGGCCCGTTTGGGCCGCGGGTGGCCTAGTTGGCAACGTTCGTGACTGTCACGGAAAGGACCTCAGGTTCGATCCCAGCAGGTACGAACGCTCGATCCACTAATTATCCGCAGTGCGTCGGATGGGCACGTTAAGCCGTCGGACCCCGGGTACTGCCCCCCCCCCGGTAATAAATAAGGGCGTCTTCCTCCCCCTTTCTACTTCGCTTCCGTGTCACTTTCCTATCGGGCACTCTAGTCCAAATCTCCAAGCTTCCTATTTCTAAGGGTTGTTTAAGACCTGGGGTCAGACACTCCCTTCCTAAAATCCTTTACATATGATCATATGATCATGATCATGTTGTATCCCGTGTCTTCAACTGTTACTGTTTTACAGCATCTGGAAACTGTATACTTCTTTATGAATCACCCTGTACATACTAGCCTGTAGCCCGTCTAAGGACGTTTGTTTTTAAGTTTTAAATAAATATTAATATATAGGGGATATTTCCCGTCTTATGGCGGTAAAATTCTTAATTGAAGCAGATTGAAAACGAATCAAATAGACTCCAGCTTTTTTTGTGAGGAAATACAGTAAAAACTTATATGGTAAGAACTCATTCATTTTCAAGAGACCTCGCGATAAATAAGTATTGTGTGTAAAATATTCGTTGTTGTTTAACAATTTTCCTTGTAGTCCAGTTGTTTTCGGGTAAACTTACTTTAACGGTCGTTAATAAAGTACGTCCGAGATTACAAGGGGAAGGGGAGGTTTCCTGACAACCGGACCAAATGTGATATGGGGGTGGGGGAGATTCAGTAATTCGGATGTCCAGCGACAAAAATATGGTGGAATCGTAATATTAAAAATCTCCCCGTTTGTTCACATTGGAACAGATACAGGAGGATAGTGTTTTTTTTGGTTTTTTTTTTTTTTCCGCAGTACTTTGCGACAGAGTCTGCAAGTATCTTTGCAGACTCGTGAAAATTTCATATAAACATAATAAACGGTTGGTCGCTTTAATTTTCAGATATTTAACATCTTTGAGAGTTTATTTGAATAAATTGACAACTGGGAACAGGGGCGTAAGTCAACCTCTACGTATAACCACGCTGAAAATTTTAATGCAATAAAAACAGTTTTAAAATAACCTCATTTACGGCAAAACGTACCCAGTGCAATAAAAAAGAAGTATTTGTTGAATGCGAAAAATTGTGTTTTATATCGTTCTATGAAATTTGCTAATATATTTGCTGAGAGTCAGATCAGATCAGATCATATGTAGAGGATTTTAGGAAGGGAGTGTCTGACCCCAGGTATTGAACAACCCTTAGAAATAGGAAGCTAGGAGATTTGGGCTAGAGTGCCCGATAGGAAAGTGACACGGAAGCGAGGTAGAAGCCCTTTTTTCTAAATGGGGAGTCCCCAGAATCCGATGGCTTAACGTGCCCATCCGACGCACGGCGGGTATTTAGTGGTTGGAACGTTCGTACCTGCCCAGGATCGAACCTGAAGTCATCCCTATGGCAGTCACGAACGCTGACCACTAGCCCACCTCCGGTCCCTTTCTGAGAGTACTTTAAACATACAACAAAAAAATTTGAACATTTAAATAATTACTGCAAATTTTAAAGCAGTTGTTGAAACATTTAAGTAACACTTCAGTAATTATTGCAACGCAACTTGTAATATTCAAACAATGACGATCGATTTTATGTAAAATGGGGATGATTTTTATTGGAATTTGAGCGTAACGGGAAAATTTACTTCATTATATATCTTCGTTTTGTTTAATCTTTTTTTCTTCTTTTAATAGTTAAAAAAAGGTACGAAATGTTTCAGATTTTTTATTATATTTTGGTAAATCAGAATATTAATATTAAGTTCTCGTTTTTGTACTACCAAGTCTTTTGTGATATGTAGATTATATAATCGGGAGTGTTGCTTCCTTGAATGCGTTCGTTCACTTGTAGATAGTTATTTCAGAATGATAAAATTTGGGTAGCATTTGGGAATATATTAATCCCTAAATAATAAACATTTTCTGAAGCAAACGTGTAAATATATGGAAGATTCCTTTAAATAGTTACATGTTTTCTCTGTTTCACAACGGACTTATTCACTGAAGAGCAATTGAATTAGAGACAACTGGCGTTGATGACGGCGGCGATTCGTCTCAGCTTTGGACTCGACAAGACATCGGAAGCGTTGGGAAACCATACGGTTCCACGACCTCTGAAGAAGCTCCCACAGTTCACGAACATTTGATGGAGGGGGTCAGAGCCAGGAACATCTCTCTCAATGGCATCCCAGATGTGCTCGATGGGATTCAGGTCAGGTGACCCAACTGGCCAAGAATAAGAGATCACGTCGATGGAGTGTTCATCCAACCATTCGGATACAATTCGGGAGATGCATTGTCTTGTTGCAGGATGAGGTCCCCAGTGGGATGTTGAAGACGCACAAACCGTAGCAAATGGTCGTCCAGGATATCTCAGTAACGTTGGCCTGTGAGGGACGATGTCACACGTACCAGGGGTCCCATTTCAGTCCACGTAAACAGTCCCCAGACGAGAATGCCACCCCCACCAGCTTGAAGGGTACCATGCTGGCAAGAAGGATCCATCGCTTCATGTGGTTTGCGCCGTACTCGTATCCTGCCAGCCGCATGTACCAACTTGAATCTCGACTCATCAGTCCAGGAAACATTTTTCCACATGTCTAGCGTCCAGTGGCGATGTTCCCGCGCCCATGCTAATCTTTCCACTTTGTGATGTGCGGTCAGCAGCGGTACCCTCGTGGGACGATGGCTTCTGTACCCCATAGCAAGGAGATGGTTCTGGATGGTGTGGCTGCTTACACGTTTTTGTGCACCAGCGTTAAATTGCCGAGTGATTTCTTGCACTGTGGCCCGTCTATCCGCTGTTACAATGCGAGCTAGCCGACGATGATCCGGCTCAAGCACACGCTGTCGTCCACGGCAGTTGGTCCTTGCAGGGATGGTTTTACCGGATTCGATGTACTCACGGTGCACCCGTGACACAGTGACTCGTGAAAGTCCCAGTGCCTGCACGGCTTCCGAGATGGAGTGACCCATTCGTCGGGCCCCGACAATTCGCCCACGATCAAATGCTCTTATATCCTTCGTCTTACCCATACTGCGTCTGACTCTTACTGATTCCCGTCGCATCACTCCTTATATTGTCGGATCGCTGCATGCGTCATGTCGTTTCCGTTTACAGGGCCGCCCACAGCGCCACATTTGCATAACGCCAGCTGTCTCTAATTCAATTGCTCTTCAGTGTATATCACAATCATCATTATTGCAAACCATTATCAATCGATTGCTGGATGAAGGTCTCCTCAAAGTTTCTTCCACAATCGTTTGTCTTGAGCCTGTCTCCTCCATGTCACTCCAGCATGCTTTGGAAATTCATCAGCCATCCATCTTCCATGGAGTCTTCTTCTGGGGTTTTTTCTGTCTCTCGGATTCCAGTCTAAAATGTCGGTTGTCTATCGGTGGTTCGTTCTTCTGGCAACATGTCCAGTCCATTGCCATTTCACTGATTTCACTCTGGACAAGATGTCGTCCTCTCTTGTCGATTTCCTTACCCACAAGTTCCTATTTTTATATATATACACACTATATTGACAAAAGTCATCGGACACATCTTCAAAAGAAAATGAACGGATCCGCTGCGATGTTCAGATGCGCGGTACAGCTGCAATCGCTATAAAAATAAGCGTGCTGTTGAACTCCATCATATCACACTGTGAGGTTGAGTGAAAATGTCGCAGCGGGAGAGAACTGACTTTGAGAAACAAAAGATCGTTGGGTGTTATATTAGTGGGTTGCCCATAAGAGAAACCTAGAGGCCTTTAAACATACCTAAGCCAACTGTTTTGGATGTACTGAATAAGGGGAAGACACATGGCGTGCCGGAAGCAGCAAAACTTACCGGCAGACCAAAGAAAATCAGTGATAAAGGACGTCGAAGACTCAGGAGGGTCGCTACAGCTAATCGACGGAGTACTGCACAAGACCACAGTGTACAGGTGAGTAAAAATGCTGGAACTTTGGTATGTACACGTGCCCTTCGCAGAGAACTTCATTCCATGGGTTGCCGTGGTCGTGCGGCTGCTCATAAGCCTTTCATCTCCATTCGGAATGATACACGTCGTTTAGCAGGGTGTAAAGAACATTTATCGTGCACCGTAAATCAATGGAAACGGGTCCCATGGACTGATGAATCCTGATACACGATCCAGCAGTCTGATGGGCGTGTGTGGGTATGGCGGTAGTCGGGGGAACGCTATTTACCTCAGTGAACTGTTCCTACGGTCAAGTTTAGAGCTGGTAGTGTACTCGTGTGGGGGTGTTTTCCGTGGCATGGTATTTGAAATATATTCACTTACGTAATTTCTCACTTCTCCACCCAATGTCTGACTGCACCATAATAATGGTATGATCATCGTTTTTTATGGGTCTTTGCATGGGCAAAATTGTGAATTACCAAAGAGTAGTCTATAACCCAGAGTTATTTCCTTTTATACACATATTATCACGAATGTGTTAAACCTTTTTCTCCCAATAAAGTCCTTTTTTCATTTTTTATTCTTGAGACTGCTGAAAATGATCTTTCAGCAGAACATTTCGTGACTGATAAGGTTAAAACCCATTCTCAAAGCTATTTCTAAGCTTTGAAATGTACTCTGAAGATTGTTATTAATGAAGGAAGTCTACATATCCCGTGGTGTGCTCAAGTCTTAGGCATTCATATAAGACTGGAAATGTAGACATTCCTTGCTGAGAAAGTTTTCTATGTCTCCTTGGTAGCTATGAACATGTTCATTTGATCTAGCCTCTATGTCCCGAGTAGTGATGGTCTCTTTTAAATCCCTGAAAAATTCAAACCTTTCCAGAACAACTTCGTATGATTTCCTCCTGTTTGCTAAATTACTCATTAAAGAATCCATGATCTTAAAAAAACGTGTTTACTCTTGCTCAGTTAATGCTTTCAGTCCACGCACATGGAGTGACGGCTACAAATAATACACTCACGTACAATGAAGTTTGCTCTCCTAGAAAAAAACATGGCACAACCGCGAAACTTTGCATATAGCTAGAGTGCGTGCTGGTATGCAAATGATAAACGTTTGGTGCGAGTGCGCATTACCGTACACCCTGTGGTGGCTCTGCAAGCCCGAACCGGCAGCCTTATAAACTGGCGTGTAGTCGTTGCCCCATGAAAGCAAAAAGCACAGGCCGACGCAGTCAAGGGTACAGAGTGACAAGAATGCCGGGTAGACGCCAGAGACGTCGATTTACGCATCTTATAGATTTTGAGAGAGGCCTGATCATCGGGCTGAACACTGGATGCTGGTCGGCGCGCCGTATAGCACAGCCACGTGGATCGTTCTGACCATACCGTCCGATTGTGTTGGGAGTAATGGACACATGGCGGCACTGCCACACTACGGAGCGTCTCCGGACGGACTAAGAGGACCTCCGGTAGAGAGGATCGACGGTTAATGCGCCAGGCATGAACGGATCCCACGGCGACCCGGTCCACTATACAAGCAGATGTAGCGGCTTTTCTGTGCCAACAAACTATTTCGCGAAGCCTCGTGGAAGCGAGTCGGCAATCCTAGCGCCCCTTACGTGTGCTCCCATTAACAACGGAACATCTCCGGCTTCGTTTGCAGTGGTGCCAAGCCAGAACGACGTGCAACGCCACAGACTGGCGACGTGTGGTGTTTAGCGATGAATGCCACTTCGTTTTGGGGACAGATGATCATCATGTCCGGGTGTGGAGGTCCCCGGGTCAACGACATAGTCCCAACCTCGCTATCGAGCGCTACACTTCCCCCAATGCAAGCATTATGGTCCGGGGGCCATTTCCTACGATAGCCGATCAACTTTAGTAGTGTTTCGTGGATCATTGACGAGCCAGCGTTATGTGGATGAGATCCTACGGCTCCATGTGCTCCAATTCCTGGCCTGGATTACAGGTGCACTCTACTAGTAGGATAATGCCCGCCCACACACGGTTAGAGTTGCTCAGGACTACCTACTTCACATCCAGACACTTCCGTGGCTTGCCCGCTCCCCGGACATGTTCCCTATCGAGCATGTGAGGAACCAGTTGAAACGCCAGCTGCCGCCGTGCCGCACTATCCGGGATTTGGAGCACACCGACCAACACGTGTGGGCCAGTCTGCCGCAGAGCAACATCAGGCGTCTGTTTGCCTCCATGCCGCAGTCCGGTCATCTTCAATAGCGCGTCGCACGAGGCGGTGCGTCGCGCTATTGAAGATGACAGGACTGAGTGCTAAAGATCCCTCTGTAATTGTCTTGCAGCTCTGTTTTTGCCATCATGTGTACCATTTATCTGCATCATTACGTCCATAAAATTTCAGTTCATTCCGATTCTTCGTTCTTGGTGCGCAAATTTTATTGTCCGTGAGTTTATAAGTTTTAAAAATTAATAAATTTTGTAAAATTATTTAAGCAAACATTTTCTTGGGTGCATGGTGGTGCTAAAATATTCATAAAAAAAACTCTTACAGCTTGGCGCACCCCTAAATCTGGCGCCTTGGGCCCGAAGTTTAAATCGGCCCGGGCCCTACATATATAAACTTAGTTTGCACCAAAAAGTGGTGCAACACGAGCTGCACCGCTCTCTGAGAAAACATGCATCATTTTCTGGTGCAAAAATCCTAACAAGATGGTGTAACCGTACACCACTTTATGGGGTAAGGATGCACCATTTTATAGAGCAACCTTACTCCATAATATGGTGCACAGCTGCACCACTTGTTGGTGTAACTTTTCCAAAATAGTTCCACAGTTCCACTTATTGGTGCAACATATCACAAAAAAAAATATATATATATATATATAGTCAACGTATCAATATACACTGAAGAGCAATTGAATTAGAGACAGCTGGCGTTATGCAAATGTGGCTCTGTTGGCGGCCCTGCAAACGGAAACGACATGACGTATGCAGCGATCCGACAATATAAGGAGTGATGCGACGGGAATCAGTAACAGTCGGACGCAGTATGGGTAAGACGAAGGATCTAAGCACATTTGATCGTGGCCAAATTATCGGGGTCCGACGAATGGGTCACTCCATTTTGGAAGTCGTGCAGCACTAGGATTTTCACGAGCCACTGTGTCACGGGTGCACCGTGAGTACATCGAATCCGGTAAAACCATCCCTACAAGGGCCAACTGCCGTGAACAACAGCGTGTGGATGAGCGGGGTCATCGTCGGCTAGCTTGCATTGTAACAGCGGATAGACAGGCTACAGTGCAGGAAATCACTCGGCAATTTAATGCTGGTGCACAAAAACGTGTAAGCAGCCACACCATCCAGAACCATCTCCTCGCTATGGGGTACAGAAGTCATCGTCCCACGAGGGTACCGCTGCTGACCGCACATCACAGGGTGCAAAGATTAGCATGGGGGCGGGAACATCGCCACTGGACCCTAGACATATGAAAAAATGTTGCCTGGACTGATGAGTCGTGATTTACGTTGGCATATGCGGATGGCAGGATACGTATACGGCGCAAACCACATGAAGCGATGGATCCTTCTTGCCAGCAGGATACCCTTCAAGCTGGTGGGGGTGGCATTCTCGTCTGGGGACTGTTTACGTGGACTGAAATGGGACCCCTGGTACGTGTGACATCGTCCCTTACAGGTCAACGTTACCGGGATATCCTGGACGACCATTTGCTTCCGTTTGTGCGTCTTCAACATTCCAGTGGGGACCTCATCCTGCAACAGGACAATGCAGCTCCCAAATTGTATCCGAATGATTGTATGAACACTCCACCGACGTGACCTCGCTTCCTTGGCCAGTTGGGTCACCTGACCTCAATCCCATCGAGCACTTCTGGGATGCCATCGTGAGAGATGTTCGAGGCTCTGACCCCCCTCCATCAAATGTTCGTGAACTGTGGGAGCTTGTTCAGGGGTCGTGTATCCGTATGGCTTCCCAACGCTTCCGGTGTCTTGTCGAGTCCATGCCGAGACGAATCGCCGCCGTCATCAGGGCGAAAGGTGGTGCTACACGTTACTAGACAGGTATCTCTAATTCAATTGCTTTTCAGTGTAGGTTTACACGCAGGTTTATAAGACTTTAATCTTAAATCTTTGCTAAGACGTCGGGAAACAGTGCTGACACTGACCTCTTTTGAATGTAGAAAGTCCTCGATTTTCTTGCACGAACTCCTCGGAGAACGCATAACTATTAGCCTTATGGTATTGTCATCACGAGGGGTTGTTTTCCCTGGATGTCCACTTCTCTTTCAGTCGCTAAATTCATCAGTATCTCGGCGTTTCATGATCGTATTATGAATGGCAGTCTTACTAACATTCACCTTTCTGCTTATGTCACATTCGGAGTATCCTTCATGATATAAAATCACTCTTTGTGCCCTCTGAGTAATAATACTTCGCTTTTTTGCCCATTTTTCGCTATATAGAAAAAACGTACAAAACATCTCAGCATGAAAACCAGATGTAAAATGACGCTCGCACGCTTCCCCCAACTGTATCAACAGCTGCGCTGTAGGATGATGCATCATTGACAGGACGTTGAGTAATACAAACAGTAGCTGACGCAATTTGACAGAAATCTCCTAATACCAACTCGTGGTCTTAAACTTTTACAAATGGCTGTATATTCTAATCAAGCGGAGAGGCGGTGTAGGTAAATATTTAGTGGAAAAACCTTATTAAATAAAATAAATTATTAATGATTTTCTTATCTTCAAGTTTTCTTGTGATTTGGTAAGTGGTTTCTAATTGAGAGACTGTATTTATATATTGCATTTTTCGATTACTCCTCATGCAGTGAAGCTCTTGTATTGAAATGATATTTATTTTAGGTTAGGTTCTCTCGTCTCCAAAGGAGACTCGTTATACTGCGTTAGTAAATGCGATGATTGCTAAAGATTTCCTGAGTATTTTTTCTTGAAAAATTCTTTTCCTCTGATGCAAATTCAGCCTCGACATGTAAACAGATATTTATGACCTCTCCAAACAGATGGTGATAAAGATTCAGGACGCAATCTTTCCAGAAGTACCTTTATAGTTCCTGCGTCATAAGCTATTAAATCTCTGCTGCAAATGCAGCTCCGTGGGTTTTTGCTGTGATGTACCAGTTACCAGATGTTTCAAGAAATCTTACTGTATTACGTATTTATACAATACCGTCAACAGATTTCACCCTATTCCTTTCCTGAAAGGATTTAATTATATCAACTTCAACTAGTCATCGTAGAGAAAGAATAGCTATTTTATAGATTTTCTGGAAGGCAACCATCAGTGCCTTTTGGATGTGAACAGCTGATTTATTCCGTTACATCAACTACAATAGATTTCAATATCCGCGACAACTATTTTAATCGTACGACGGATATTTTTCTTCGCTACGTCACTCATCATCTTGTTCAGTAAGTATTGGAATATAGAGTTTTTTTTTTAAATGTATAACTATTGCGCCAGCGCCACCCACTGGAGCGATTTTTATGATTTTTTTTAAATGAAAGCTACTGATCCACAGATTTGTCATCGCTAATTTTTATTGTCATAAGTAATTTTTTTATGTTACCATAGCATTTTCTTTGTACAATCCGCATTAAGCGGAACGATACGCGGGAAATCGGGAACTACTTCAAAGCGTTCTGATTCGGTAATAGAGCCAAAAATAATAAAAAATAAACGAAATAGCCTATGTCCACCGGAAAGAAGTAAACTTCTCAACCGTGAAATATCCAAATCGGTTGAGTAGTTCCCGAGATAAGTAATAACAATTCCGTATATTATCGTGAACTACCTTCTTTCACGTTGTGTGAGATCAGGTTGTATGCATACAAAGCGGAACGATACACGGGAAATCGGGAACTACTTGAAAGCGATCTGATTCGGTAGTATAGCGAAAAATAATAAAAAATAATAATAAATAAACGAAATAGCCTATGTCCACCGGAAAGGAATAAGCTTCCCAACGGTGAAAGAATTATCCAAATCGGTCCAGTTGTTTACGAGATTACCTCAAACACACAAAGTTTCGCTCTTTATATATTAGTATAGATTATACACTGAGTGGCCACTTTATTATGACCACCTGACAGTTTTAAACAAAAGAGCTATGGCTGCACGCTGTTGCCGCCAGAGGGCGAGGCTAGTATAAAAACGTAAAGCTTAGTGTTTGCGACAGTAGTAGAAGTGATTTTTGGGTGACGAGATGGGTAAAAAATGCGATTTGATGTACTTTCAACGTGGGATGATTGTAGGAGCTCGGGGTCATGGAGCGAGTATCACCGAAACCGCAGCATTCGTGAAATGTTCCAGAGCAGCTGTTGCTAAAGTGTTTAAAGACTGGTCTGTTTGCCAAAAACCTGGGTCTATACGCGCAACGTGTGGTCGTCATCGACTAGTGACTGCTCGGGCGGAACGGAGAGTGTCCAGAGTGGTAACAGATAACAGAAGGGCAACAGTGCAGCAAATTACAGACCATCTTAATCAAGGATCTGTGCACGCACTGTTCGCCGTACACTGCATCGGATGGGATATGGCAGCCGAAAGCCTGTTCGAACACCTTTGCTGCAGTTAACAAGAGAAAACGTCTCCAGTTCGCACAGAAGCACAAGGATTGGACAGTCAAAAATTGGAAACAAATCATGCGGTCCGACGAATCACGTTTTCAGTTGCACCATGCCGATGGCCGAGTGAGAGTTTGGCGGAAACAGCAAGAAAGCATGGACCCCAAATGCATTGCTACAACCCTTCGGGCTGGTGGAGGCAACTTTATGGTTTAGAGAATGTTTTCCTGGCATGCTTTGGGCCCTTTAATTCATGTTGATCAACGTCTGACTGGCACATCATATCAAAACGTCGTTGCGGACCAAGTGCATCCTGTCATGTGGATGATTTATCCCAATGGCGATGGCTACTTTCAACAAGATAATGCGTCCTGCCATAGTGCTCGCATTGTACAGGACTGATTTCAGGAACATGCCGGTGAGTTTACTTTGCTTAGGTGTCCCCCACAATCTCCAGATCTAAACCCCATTGAGAATTTGTGGGATGAAGTTGAGCAAGCCATCAGACATCTGGATCCACAACCCTGCAATCTCACACTCCTGGAAAGTGCTATTCATCAAGCATGGTCTCAGATTCCACAAACCACCTATGAACATCTCGTGGAGTCCATGCCACGAAGAATCGGCCGCAGTATTGAAGGCAAAAGGTGGCCTAACGAAGTACTGAGGGGGCCACCTCAGTGTATAATGATACAAAAAAATTGTTAAAACGAAACTGAGAAAAAAAGCACATTTTCAACCCCATTGTGTAGATACATTATATTGACAAAAGTCTCCGGACACCTAGAAGAGAAACACAACAAAGTATTTATTGATATACATTAATACGGTGACGATCCACCTTTGGTCATGCATGCACTGACCCTTCGAGACAGGCTTTCGATAAGGTTTTGGAACACAGCGATTGGTATGCGCTTCATTCAGTACATAATGTTACCTCCAACTGTTGCTTAGTAGTAGGCCTTGGCTCTAAATTTCTTATGCGGCGCTCTAATTTATTGAAAAATTTGCTCTATGGGATTAAAATCAGGGCCCAGTGCTGGCCAGTCCACACACGATGCGGATTTATCGTCAAACCACGCCGTAACTGTCCTGGCTTTACGGTTCGGTGTATTTTCCTGCTGGTTCCAACAAGGCTCGGTTCCATAATATTGCCACAGAGTTGGTACTTCATAACTGCTCATAATATCGAGGTAGACGTGCTGGTTAACAGGTTTGTCCACCATAGCCAAAGGGCCGGGACCATACCAAGAAAATCATCCACACACGAGTACACTGCCAGCTCCAAACTTGATCTTAGGAACAGTACACTGTGGTAAAAAAGCGTTGCCCCTGCTGCCGCCATACCCACACACGGCCATCAGACTGATGGATCGTGTATCCGGATTTATCAGTCGATAGAACCCGTTTCCGTTGATCTACGGTCCACGATGAATGTTCTTTACACCATGCTAAAGGACGAGTAGCATTCCGAGTGGAGATGCTTCAGGCACGCCATGTGTCTTCCACTTATTCAGCACATCCAAAACAGATGACTTGGGTATGTGTAAACACCTCTCGGTTTCACTTATGGACAACTCACTAATATAACCAATAATATTTCCTTTCTGAAAGTCAGTTCTCACTCGCAGCGACATTTTCACTCAATCTCACAGTGTGATATGATCGCGGTCAGCTGAAAGCTTGTTTTTATACCGTTTGCAACTGTACCGCGTATCTTAACAACGCAGCGGATCCGTTCTTTTGCTCTTGAAGGGGTGTCTGGTGACTTTCGTCAATATAGTATGTGTAGACACGATATCATTTCGGGTCACTGAAGAATGCCGCAATACTCCTCATGCAAGCCCGTCAACGACGGGTAAGCACATGTTTAAACAATAATGAGGAACGTCATCGTTAAATTCGTGTACGAGTAGTTGGAAACATTAATGGGAATATTTTGAAAATTTGTTGTTGGTGACCCATCTTATAGACTTCCCATTAATAATTCAACCGTTCATTATAGTTACACATTTTATTACAATGCGTGTTATATGATAAGAAAAAGAATCAGTCACAGCTTTTCAACAGTGTATGGCACGGGTTATAGACCAGTTTAAGTTTAAAGATGATGCCAGCTAGAGCAGTGGTTCCTAACCGCCGATCCGAGGCTTTTTCTTCCGGAGAAACAAATGAATTTATTTATTTTACTTTTGAATCGAAATGGAGTCAAAGTACGAGGAAATCTAGATTTAATTCTTTTGAACACCTGTTACCAAAGATCGAAGGAAGCTTGGATCGGTAATCTATTCACAAAAAGATCTGAACTCATGCAGGCTAACTCACTAGGAAAAGGAAAGTTTTGTTGAATTTCCTTCTGATACCAGTCTGGTATCTGAACTTATGCAGGCTAACTCACCAGGAAAAGGAAAGTTTTGTTGAACTTCCTTCTAATGCCAGTCTGGTATTTGAACTCAAGCAGGCTAACTCACCTGTAAAAGGAAAGTCTTGTTGAACTTCCTTCTGATGCCAGTTTGGTATTTGAACTCATGCATGCTAACTCACCAGGAAAAGGAAAGTTTTGTTGAACTTCCTTCTGATACCAGTCTGGTATCTGAACTCATGCAGGCTATCTCACCAGGAAAACGATAGTTTTGTTGAACTTCCTTCTGATGCCAGTCTGGTATCTGAACTTATGCAGACTAACTCACCAGGAAAAGGAAAGTTTTGTCGAACTTCCTTCTGATGCCAGTCTGGTATCTGGACTCATGCAGTCTAACTCAGCAGGAGAAGGAAGGTTTTGTTGAACTTCCTTCTCATGCCATTCTGGTATCTGAACTCATGCAGGCTAACTCACCAGGAGAAGGAAAGTTTTGTAGAACTTCCTTCTGATGCCAGTCTGGTATCTAAACTCATGCAGGCTATCTCACCAGGAAAAGGAAAGTTTTGTTGAACTTCTTTCTGATGCCAGTCTGGTATCTGAACTCATGCAGGCTATCTCACCAGGAAAAGGAAAGTTTTGTTGAACTTCCTTCTAATGCCAGTCTGGTATCTGAACACATGCAGGCTAACTCACCAGGAAAAGGAAAGTTTTGTCGAACTTCCTTCTGATGCCAGTCTGGTATCTGAACTCATGCAGGCTAACTCACCAGGAAAAGGAAAGTTTTGTCGAACTTCCTTCTGATGCCAGTCTGGTATCTGAACTCATGCAGGCTAACTCACCAGGAGAAGGAAAGTTTTGTATAACTTCCTTCTGATGCCAGTCTGGTAGCTAAACTCATGCAGGCTATCTCAATAGGAAAAGGAAAGTTTTGTTGAACTTCCTTCTAATGCCCGTCTGGTATCTAAACAAATGCAGGCTAACTCACCAGGAAAAGGAAAGTTTTGTCGAACTTCCTTCTGATGCCAGTCTGGTATCTGAACTCATGCAGGCTAACTCACCAGGAAAAGGAAAGTTTTGTCGAACTTCCTTCTGATACCAGTTGGGTATCTGAACTCATGCAGGCTATCTCACCAGGAAAACGATAGTTTTGCTGAACTTCCTTCTGATGCCAGTCTGGTATCTGAACTCATGTAGGCTAACTCACCAGGAAAAGAAAAGCTTTGTTGAACTTCCTTCTGATGCCAGTTTGGTATCGATATTTAGATTCAAATCTATGACTCAGTTTTGGAGTATTATTGAGAAACGGTGTATGTTGGAAGAATTTTTTCAAAACCATTACAACAAGTGTATTGAAAGTTTTAATTTTATTAACTGTTTCATTTACGTCAGAATTTGTAGGAAGGTTACACAGACACATTTTGTACAAACTCTGTTTGTAGTTGGTCCCCCAGAAATAGAGGAATTCAAATACTCCGAAGGAATCAACGTCTCGGGAGAATACGCGTGGGAGATGTTTAGAGAGAAACGCTGACGCACTCATGGTTTAAGTGCGTGAGCGGTAAAAGTTCGGAGGTGAGCTTTTGGGAATGAATCTACATAGCAGAGCAAACCAGATGGCGAACTCAAGAAATGTTTATAACAAGGGATGGAATGCCATTGCTGTTTCATTCACACTTATAAAAAAATTGAATCAAAAGATATTTACGAATTCGCTTTTAGAGGGGAGGGGGCGTTCGATTATTGGCAGTTCGTAAGGAATGTCAAAGCAAAAGCAAGCCCTGCTATGGTTTAAACGGGTCACCCTCCCACCGTCAAAAACGAATATAATTAAAAAGGAATACCACTTGTAAGTAACGTAACATTGTTTCACTATATCTTCTCAATTCGCGCATGTATTTAACGAATTCCTTAATATATTAAATTATATAAATCAATTAAGGAATAAATATCTGGTTTCATCATCATCATTGTCAACCATTATCGATCCACTGCTGGACGAAAGTCTCTCCAAGCCTCTTCCACAACGGTCTGTCTTGTGCCAGAGTCCTCCACGTTACTCCCGCATACTTTCGAATTACATCCACCCATCTCCCATGTGGTCATCTTCTGGGTCTTTTCCTGTCCCTTGAAATTTAATCTAAAATTTTGACTGTCCATCGATGGTCTGTTCTTCTGGCAGTATGTCCAGCCCATTGCCATTTCAGGGATTTTACTCTGATCATGATGTCTCCCACTCTTGTCATTTTTCTGATCCACGAGTTCCTATTCTTATCTCTCCTGGTTACGTTAAGCATGCACATCTCCATGCTCTTTGAGTTGTCTGCAGCCTTTGTATGTCACTTTTAGTTAAGGTCCACGTCTCTGTACCATGCGTAAGCACTGAAAGGATGCATTGATAAAACACTTTTCTTTTAAGACATAATGGCATATTACTCTTGAAAATTATGCTGTTTCTTCAAAAAGCTATCCAGGCAAGTTTTATACGCCGATTAATTTCTTCATCAATGTGATCCTCACTTAATATCTGCTGTCGAAGATAAACGTACGCATCTGTTATCTTCAGCTTTTCTCCATCAATCGATAAATCTTCATTTCTTGTAAAATCATTGTACATCACTTTTGTCTTCTGAAAATTCGTTTTTATTCCCACTTCTTTACGCTTGTCAGCAAGTTCCTGGATCATACTCTGCAGTTCTCATAGGGTAGTTGCAAAAATGACTACGTCATCAGCAAAACGAAGGTGAGTTAGATAATCTCCATTATTCTTTATCCCTTTGTTTTCCCAGTTCAGTGACTGAAAGACATTTTTCAGTGTGGCATTAAAGAGCTTGGGAGGTATGGTGTCACCTCTATTCACTCACTTTCCAACTTTTATGTGTGCTGTATTGTCAAACAATATTCTTCATAATACATGGAAAATTCACGGAATATTCAAGCAAAGCAAAATGAATTTTGCTTGTACCACTTACTGGTCATCCATGTAACACTTATCAGAAAACTTGAAAATTTCAACGTCCTGGAGGGGGAATCGAACCCCGCATATCCCGATTACCGGTCGAGTGTGCTAACAATTACACCACCCATGACAGTGATGTTCCAAGCAACTGAGACCAGGACGAAAGTTTTCTGAGAAGTGTTACATGGTTGACCAGTGAGTGATACAAGGAAATTCAGTTTCCATGTTTTCTGAGAAGTGTTACATGGATGACCAGTAATTGATACAAGCAAATTCAGTTTTCAAGTTTTCTGAGAAGTGTTACATGGATGACCAGTAAGTGATACAAGCAAATTCAGTTTCCATGTTTTCTGAGAAGTGTTACATGGATGACCAGTAAGTGATACAAGCAAATTCAGTTTTCAAGTTTTCTGAGAAGTGTTACATGGATGACCAGTAAGTGATACAAGCAAATTCAGTTTCTATGTTTTCTGAGAAGTGTTACATGGATGACCAGTAAGTGATACAAGCAAATTCAGTTTTCAAGTTTTCTGAGAAGTGTTACATGGATGACCAGTAAGTGATACAAGCAAATTCAGTTTTCACGTTTTCTGAGAAGTGTTACATGGATGACCAGTAAGTGGTACAAGCGAAATTTTGCTTTGCTTGAATATTCTGTGAATTCTCCATGTATTATGAAGAATATTTTATCCTTCATTGATTTATCTGTGGTACTGTGGATTACATCCGTCCGAATGGGATTTGGGATTGTGTCAAAATGCTATGACGAAGCATGGATGCTTCGACTAGCGAAAAATCTGAGACCCGTGAGCAGCAATTGACCGAAGCATTCAACGAAGACTTTCCTAGACCCATATCTAAGAGATTTATTCCATTGCCTAAGAAGGTTTGTATGGAGAAACAGGACTTCCTGTGAGCAGCAATTGACTAAAGCATTTAATGAAGGGTGTGTCCGACCGATGTCTCAATGAACTATGCCCTGCAAGCCTTTTTAGATAATGGCATACTTCACTGTGATATGAGTCGAGAACACCCTTCATTGAAAGATTCGGCAAACTTCTGCTCACACGAAGTCCTGTTTCTACCTACAAGCCTTCTTAGAGAATGGCATACTTCACTGAGATATGTGTCGGGAACATTCTTCATTGAAAGATTCGGCCAACTGCTGTTCACAGCAAGTCCTGTTTCTCCATACAAGCCTTCTTGGAGGATGACATAATTCACTGAGATGTAGGTCGGGAACAGCCTTCATTGAATGCTTAGGGTCAAGTGCTGCTCACAGGAAGTCCTGTTTCTCCACACAAGCCTTCTTAGATAATGGCATACTTCACTGAGATATGGGTCGGGAACACCCTTCATTGAAAGATTCGGCCAACTGCTGCACACACGAAGTCCTCTTTCTCCATGCAAGCCTTCTCAGAGAATGGCATACTTCACTGAGATATGAGTCGGGAACACTTTTCCTTGAAAGATTCGGCCAACTTCTGCTCACAGGAAGTCCTGTTTCTCTATACAAGCCATTTTGGAGAATGGCATAGGGAACAGCCTTCATATAATGCCTCGGTCAACTGCTGAGCACAGCAAGTCCTGTTTCTCCGTTCAATCCTTTTCAGAAGAGAGCTAACCCGTGAAAAGTCTGGGCCCCGGTAAGATGCATAAACTAATTTTACCTTCATTTTGAGTCTCTTTCTCTGTGTAAATTTTAAGTTCATTCTCCTTAAGCGTTTGAACATTAACGCTATATTTTTCTCACTCAATGAATGTTTTGTGGCAGCAATCTTGAAGTCAGTGTGAATGACGTGCGTGTGTTCACAAGATAAGAACGAATTATATAATGCACAGAAAGAGCAGCGTAAAGTGTGGGGTTGTGTGGATAGATTAACGTGACCTTAAGCACAATGGACAAAAATTTTGTCATTCGTGTCATAACTTACCTAAGGTGCGTCGCATAAATATAGATACAGTCGACTTTGCGCCATGAACGCAATGCGAATATAGATAGGAAGCTTAAGTGGTACCTAATTAGACGTAACCCTACAACAAACGTTTCGATTCGTCGAGATGACCGGATTGTGTGAAAAGAACACCACAAAATGAAATAGTGTAATTTTAGGTGTCTCATAAATATAAAGACAACTATGTAAAGTAGCCACATGCAAATGAGATGTACAAATTAGCATGTTGTACGCACGCGCATGGGCCGTAATTTGGTACAGCCTACAAAAGACAGCGGACCTTCCGTCAGACATTTATTTGCTTAAATGCCACGCAACAGTCAACTTTCTGGTGGGGAGATGCAGAAGATTTGGAGGCTGAGAGCAAATGGATTGCCTGTAGCGAAAATTTGTAAAGCCATGGGGAGCAGTAGGACAGTCATATATAAGACTTTATCGAAACGCGGTGCGTTAACTGCCAGAAAACGGCCTGGAAGGCCTCGAATGACAACCAAACGAGACAATCGTGCCATCATGCGTTTAGCTTCATCCCAAAGGTTATCACTACGTCAAGTTTCTCGGACTGTTGGTGTCACCGTCTCAAAGGACACAATACATCGACGAATCAAGGGAAGCCGCAACATTGTGCTCCGTAAACTGCGCCGTCTGCCACACCTCACGCGTCGACACAAGGAAGCTAGATTGTTATGGTCAAGCAGCCACAAGCACTGGACGAACGTGTGGATCACAACTATTTTATCCGATGAGAAAAAGTTCAACCTGGACTGTCCTGACGGTTGGAACTGCTATTGACATGATTTACGACGCGAGCCACGCACCTTCTTCAGCAGACAGAAAGGAGGGGGATCCGTGATGGTCTGGGGAGCTTTTCCGTTCAATAGGACAACGGATATCGCTTTCCTGCAAGGCAGACAAAACTCCGAAACGTATCAGGACATACTCAGCAGCCACCTTCTACCGTTTGCCGAAGCTCTAGCGGGTGCTGATTTTTCTGTTCCTGCAAGACAATGCCTCTATCCATCTGTCTGCATCAACGAAGAGCTGGTTTAACACTCATCATGTGACCGTAATGGATTGGCCAGCACTCAGTCCAGATCTGAACCCTATCGAGAACCTCTGGGGTATCCTAGCTCGTGATGTGTATGCGAATGGACGGCAGTTCTGAAGTGTAGTGGCATTGAAAGAGCAGATTGAACGATGCTGGTACGCACTCCGTCCAGAAAACTTACATCACTTAGTGGACAGCATGCCCAATCGGGTTTTCAGTGTTATTCGGAACAACGGCTCAACTATTCGTACTCGAGGTGCTTATAACTAGTAAGTCCTTATATTTTTGAGACAGCGTATTTCTGTTTTTTTCTTGCACTTGGCGTTGGAATTGTTATGTTTCCGTCAAACTATTGTGCAGCTGCGTGTCCTATGCTATTTTTGCGATAAATATGAGGTGTACATTTCAGCTCGTTTTTGCTTCTTTTTTATTCGAGAATTTGTTCTGTCCCTATATTTATGCGACGCACTATAATAGCCGGTGACGGAGCCTCTTGCCTTCATAACAGTATAAATGTAGTGTGGCAGAGGCTACACGACGTTGTAGATGTATTGAACATAAATTTGCACCCAGTCATGCGTCAAATGATCCCCACGTTTCGCCAGAGTACATAGGTGTCTATTCCGGTGTTTCACCTCCTGTTCCAAATGATCCCACAGATTTTCAATAGGATTTAAATCTGGGAATTTTGCGGGCCAGTCGAGGTGAGACAGTGACAATGTTACTGATTGTTCGATGTGCCACACAGACAAAGGTTTGGCCCTGTGCACACGGCAATAGTTGCCTTGGAAGACAGGAGTGGTAATGTGATGCTGCTCCTGGAGATGTAAGCAAATAGCAACACTTCGCTATTCCAAATGCAGAGGTACGCATGCTGGTTCAAATTCATCGCCACTGCAAAGAGAGATCCCATTTCGTGGTACGGAAAACATCCCCAAAACATCACAGAACCCCCTCGAGTTTCAACAACACCTTCATTGGGCCTGTGATGCACTTGCCGCCTCCCATCATTGGAGTACAAACAAAAACCAGACTCAAGAGACAAAATTACTCGTTTCTAGTTCTCCATAATAAAGTTTTGGTGCCTCTGAGCCCATTGATAACGTTCGACTTTTTGACTTGCGGTTAAAAGACGCCTCTTCCGTGGCACTCTGCTCCGGATGTCCATCGCACGCAGTTCGTGTCGCAATGTCCTTTCGAAAATTGGTTGGAGTGGACTTTCATTGACTGTTTGGAGCAACTGTTGCCTGGTTTGAAACCAATTTGCAGTTACTAGGCTCGTGAAACATGGCTGCGGTCCCTGTTGGTGAGAATCGTTCTCAGGCCACAGTTATTCCGCCGATTAACAGTTGACTACAAAATACACTAGTGTTTGTAGACCCGCTGGACAGTACGTTTCGACACACAAAAAAGTGAACGACTTCATTCCCTTTGTGTCAGTGGGTACGGCCAAACCCAATGGTCACTTTTGCCACTCAGCAACGTCTGGCTTACGACCCATATTGCAGACTGAATAACACACACGTTGCCCTTCACCACAGCACGAGATAGAAATGATCCTGTAAACCATGTCAGTACTGCTTATCTCCCAACAATGCTATCACGGAGCCCTTTGTGCAACCGGTATCTTCCTACTGTCATTTCTGTTAGGGATTACTTATTTTTTGCCGGGTGTGCTCACGTTGTATTTCCCCTGCTAGCTATATGTAAAGAAGCTGTATTTGTTTTGAAATGTTGGTGCCTTAAGAAGTAGCGGTTCAGTTTGTTGCCTTAATCGAAAAGTAGAGCTGATAATTATTTATCATACTGATGACAATTCTCTTTAAGGCATTGTTGCACTAAATTTCCTGGATGCGAATAGAAGATTAATTTCGTAGGTACAAAATATTGTTTTCTGACAGATCGCATGTTTGCTTTATGCCTGACACCACAAATACAATGATGCAGGACCTGTAGGTACTTTTTGAACACGCCTTGCTTTACGAATAACTACAGGCCTTTACGAATAACTTCTTTGCCTATGTTTGCATCAGACAAGGTATGTTCAACAATAACAAATCAAAGATGCAGCACCTGTAGTTATTTGTTGAATACACCTTGCTTTACAAATAACTACAGACTCGGCTCGTTTGCCTATGTTTGTATCAAGCAAGGTGTGTTCAACAAAAACAAATGCAATAATGCATGACTTGTAGTAATTTGTTGAACACACCTTGTCTTACAATGTTGCCTATGTTTGCATCAAGCAAAGTGTGTTCAACAATAACAAATGCAGAGATGCAGCACCTGTAGTTATTTGTTGAACACACCTTGCTTTACAAATAACTACAGGTGCTGCTTCTTTCCCTATGTTTTCATCAAGCAAGGTGTGTTCAACATTAACAAATGCAATGATGCAGGGCCTGTAGGAATTTGTTGAACACAATTAGTTTTACAAATATCTAAACGTGCTGCTTCTTTGTCTATGTTTGCATCAAGCAATGTGTGTTCAACAATAACAAATGCAAAGATGCAGGACCTGTAGTTATTTGTTGAACACACTTCGCTTTACAAATAACTACAGGTGCTGCTTCTTTGCCTATGTTTGCATCAAGCAATGTGTGTTCAACAATAACAAATGCCAAAATGCAGCACCTGCAGTTACTTGTTGTACACACCTTGCTTTACAAATAACTACAAATGCTGCTCCTTTGCTTTTGTTTGCATCAGGCAAGGTGTTCTCAACAATAAGAAATGAAAAAATCCAGCAATTGTAGTTGTCATTTGATGAACACACTTTGCTTTGCAAATATCTACACGTGCTGCTTCTTTGCCTATGTTTGCATCAAGCAAGGTGTGTTCAAAAGTAACAAATGTCATGATGCAGGACCTGTAGTTTCTTGCTGAAAACATTTTGCTTTACAAATAATTACAGGTGCTTCTTCTTTGCTTACATTTGCATCAGACAAGGTGTGTTCAACAGCTACAGGTGCAGCTTCTTTGCCTAGGTTTGCATCAGGCAAAGTATGTTCAACAAGAACAAATAGAAAGATGCAGCACCTGTAGTCATTTGTTAAACACACCTTGCTTTGCAAATAACTACACGTGCTGCTCCTTTGTCTATGTTTGCATCAGGCAAGGTGTGTTCAAGAATAACAAATGCAAAGACGCAGCAACTGCAGTTGGTATTTATTTAACACACCTTGCTCTACAAGTATGCACAGGTGCTGCTTCTTTGCCTATATTTGTATCGAGCAAGGTGTGTTCAACAGTAACAAATGCAATGATGCAGGACCTGTAGTTTGTTGAACACAACTTGCTTTGCAATGTTGCCTATAATTGCATCGAACAAGGTGTGTGCAACAATAACAAATGCAAAGATGCAGAACCTGCAGTTATTTGTTGAACATACCTTGCTTTACAAATAACTATAGGTGCTGCTCCTTTACCTATGTTTGCATCAAGCAAGGTGTTCTCATCAATAAGAAATGCAAAAAAGCAGCAACTGTAGTTGTTATTTGTTGAACACACATTGCTTTACAAATAGCTACAGGTGCTGCTTCTTTGCCTATGTTTGCATTGAGAAAAGTGTGTTCAACAATAACAAACGCGAAGATGCAGCACCTGTAGTTATTTGTTGAACACACGTTGCTTTAGAAATAACTACAGGTGCTGCTTCTTTGCCTACGTTTGCATCAGGCAAGGTGTGTTCAACAACTACAGGTGCTGATTCTTTCTTATGTTTGCATCAGTCAAGGTGTGTTCAACAAAAACAAATGCAAAGCAGCACCTGTAGTGATTTTTTGAACACACCTTGCTTTATGACTGATGCCAACAAAGGCAAAGAAGCATCAACTGCAGTTATTTGTTGAACACACCTTATTTTATGTAGTTATTTGTACAATAATAACTACTTTCTTTTTACCTCCAATTAAACTTAACCATACGCTATTTTTCTTTATCTATTAGGTAAAGGAGACATTTCGTTGCCGTAAAGAAAAAGGCGAAAGAGAAGAATAATGGAAAGAAATAAGAAACCTTTCTTAAGGATTGCTGCTTTCTGGAAAGGACTACTATTTGCAATTGTTAACGGAGCATGTACGGCGTTCTTTAGCGCAATCGCAAAATATATGGACAACATTTCTCCATGGCAACTCCTTGCCTATGGTTTTTTCGCAGCTGCATCATTGTCGCTGCCTTGGGCAGTTTCTACTGGAGAGAATCTGTTGGGGCCTCGTGATTGTCGAATACTAATGGTTGTTAGATCAATTTTGGCAGCGGTATGTCTTCTATCACAACTTTTTGCAGTCCGCTACATTCCAATAGGAGAAGCTGTTGTTCTAGTTAGCACTGCCCCGATTTTTGTCACCTTAGCAGCGAGGATACTTTTGAAAGAGGCTCTCAACGCTCTTCGGATAATTTCTCTGATAACAACCGTTGCAGGAATTATTCTAATTACAGGATTACACGATTCCGTCACTCAAGGTTCCAGAGTTTATACTACTGAAGATATTTATGGGTTTTCAGCAGCACTGATTTCAGTCGCTTTCACGACTGCACAGTTCATAATAACCAGAAAGATAAGACATGTTAATTTGCCGGTCTTTAGTTTCAACGGTGCTTTGGTATCTTTCATAGTAATGACGATTTTCTCGATTTGTGTGGGTAAATTTGATCTTCATCGCAAGGGTCTTCAACAGTTTTTGATAATAATATGCGGCATACTTGGGTTTATAGCCCAGATTGCACTGTTTCTCGGGCTGAAGCTCATGGAGGCAGGGCCCGGTACTACGGTTATAGTTGCAACGAATGTTTTCTTGTCATTTATGTTCCAGTTCTTCATATTCGATGAAAATATGTACTGGATAAAAATAATTGGGGCTGTGCTTGTGTGCTGTTCAGTTATTTTCGTGGGATTGAACAAACAGATAAATTCTATCTTTAGTAGATGCTCAGGATGAGGTGCAAACAGAAGCTGTTTCGGCGCTTTGCTGAAGATTGTGCCATCGGATGTAAGTAAAAACATGTGCAATATGGTTGTATATTACTAAATAAATCACATTTTTGGGAAGTGTGCTTTTGCATAGGGAGTAATTTTAAGATGTTCAGTGGCCTGAGAAATCTTAAGAGATTCTATGGCCCGTGCAATGACACTTTTATTGTCATTTACCTAACAATTGCAAATTCTTATGAAATTTGGTAGGGTTGTTTACTGCCTTGGAGCAGCACGGGTTTGCAAAATACGATAATGCATTGACTCGTCATGTATCATGTGGCAATAAATTTTGATAACGCATAATTGTGCTTTGTTTTTTCATTTATTGAGGCTTCCTTCCGTTTCGCTAAAGGGAATAAATTTTGATGAAGCATAACTGTGCTTTGTGTTTTTACATGCCTTCACGCTTCCTTCCGTTTCGCTAAAGGCAATGAATTTTGATAAAGCATAACTGTGCTTTGTGTTTTTACATGCCTTCAGGCTTCCTTCCGTTTCGCTAAAGGCAATGAATTTTGATAAAGCATAACTGTGCTTTGTGTTTTTACATGCCTTCAGGCTTCCTTCCGTTTCGCTAAAGGCAATGAATTTTGATAAAGCATAACTGTTCTTTGTGTTTTTACATGCCTTCAGGCTTCCTTCCGTTTCGCTAAAGGCAATGAATTTTATAAAGCATAACTGTGCTTTGTATTTTTACATGCCTTCAGGCTTCCTTCCGTTTCGCTAAAGGCAATGAATTTTGATAAAGCATAACTGTGCTTTGTGTTTTTACATGCCTTCAGGCTTCCTTCCGTTTCGCTAAAGGCAATGAATTTTGATAAAGCATAATACATGCCTTCATCCGTTTTCTGAGTTTTTACATGCCTTCAGGCTTCCTTCCGTTTCGCTAAAGGCAATGAATTTTGATAAAGCATAACTGTGCTTTGTGTTTTTACATGCCTTCAGGCTTCCTTCCGTTTCGCTAAAGGCAATGAATTTTGATAAAGCATAACTGTGCTTTGTGTTTTTACATGCCTTCAGGCTTCCTTCCGTTTCGCTAAAGGCAATGAATTTTGATAAAGCATAACTGTGCTTTGTGTTTTTACATGCCTTCAGGCTTCCTTCCGTTTCGCTAAAGGCAATGAATTTTGATAAAGCATAACTGTGCTTTGTGTTTTACATGCCTTCAGGCTTCCTTCCGTTTCGCTAAAGGCAATGAATTTTGATAAAGCATAACTGTGCTTTGTGTTTTTACATGCCTTCAGGCTTCCTTCCGTTTCGCTAAAGGCAATGAATTTTGATAAAGCATAACTGTGCTTTGTGTTTTTACATGCCTTCAGGCTTCCTTCCGTTTCGCTAAAGGCAATGAATTTTGATAAAGCATAACTGTGCTTTGTGTTTTTACATGCCTTCAGGCTTCCTTCCGTTTCGCTAAAGGCAATGAATTTTGATAAAGCATAACTGTGCTTTGTGTTTTTACATGCCTTCAGGCTTCCTTCCGTTTCGCTAAAGGCAATGAATTTTGATAAAGCATAACTGTGCTTTGTGTTTTTACATGCCTTCAGGCTTCCTTCCGTTTCGCTAAAGGCAATGAATTTTGATAAAGCATAACTGTGCTTTGTGTTTTTACATGCCTTCAGGCTTCCTTCCGTTTCGCTAAAGGCAATGAATTTTGATAAAGCATAACTGTGCTTTGTGTTTTTACATGCCTTCAGGCTTCCTTCCGTTTCGCTAAAGGCAATGAATTTTGATAAAGCATAACTGTGCTTTGTGTTTTTACATGCCTTCAGGCTTCCTTCCGTTTCGCTAAAGGCAATGAATTTTGATAAAGCATAACTGTGCTTTGTGTTTTTACATGCCTTCAGGCTTCCTTCCGTTTCGCTAAAGGCAATGAATTTTGATAAAGCATAACTGTGCTTTGTGTTTTTACATGCCTTCAGGCTTCCTTCCGTTTCGCTAAAGGCAATGAATTTTGATAAAGCATAACTGTTCTTTGTGTTTTTACATGCCTTCAGGCTTCCTTCCGTTTCGCTAAAGGCAATGAATTTTGATAAAGCATAACTGTGCTTTGTGTTTTTACATGCCTTCAGGCTTCCTTCCGTTTCGCTAAAGGCAATGAATTTTGATAAAGCATAACTGTGCTTTGTGTTTTTACATGCCTTCAGGCTTCCTTCCGTTTCGCTAAAGGCAATGAATTTTGATAAAGCATAACTGTGCTTTGTGTTTTTACATGCCTTCAGGCTTCCTTCCGTTTCGCTAAAGGCAATGAATTTTGATAAAGCATAACTGTGCTTTGTGTTTTTACATGCCTTCAGGCTTCCTTCCGTTTCGCTAAAGGCAATGAATTTTGATAAAGCATAACTGTGCTTTGTGTTTTTACATGCCTTCAGGCTTCCTTCCGTTTCGCTAAAGGCAATGAATTTTGATAAAGCATAACTGTGCTTTGTGTTTTTACATGCCTTCAGGCTTCCTTCCGTTTCGCTAAAGGCAATGAATTTTGATAAAGCATAACTGTGCTTTGTGTTTTTACATGCCTTCAGGCTTCCTTCCGTTTCGCTAAAGGCAATGAATTTTGATAAAGCATAACTGTGCTTTGTGTTTTTACATGCCTTCAGGCTTCCTTCCGTTTCGCTAAAGGCAATGAATTTTGATAAAGCATAACTGTGCTTTGTGTTTTTACATGCCTTCAGGCTTCCTTCCGTTTCGCTAAAGGCAATGAATTTTGATAAAGCATAACTGTGCTTTGTGTTTTTACATGCCTTCAGGCTTCCTTCCGTTTCGCTAAAGGCAATGAATTTTGATAAAGCATAACTGTGCTTTGTGTTTTTACATGCCTTCAGGCTTCCTTCCGTTTCGCTAAAGGCAATGAATTTTGATAAAGCATAACTGTGCTTTGTGTTTTTACATGCCTTCAGGCTTCCTTCCGTTTCGCTAAAGGCAATGAATTTTGATAAAGCATAACTGTGCTTTGTGTTTTTACATGCCTTCAGGCTTCCTTCCGTTTCGCTAAAGGCAATGAATTTTGATAAAGCATAACTGTGCTTTGTGTTTTTACATGCCTTCAGGCTTCCTTCCGTTTCGCTAAAGGCAATGAATTTTGATAAAGCATAACTGTGCTTTGTGTTTTTACATGCCTTCAGGCTTCCTTCCGTTTCGCTAAAGGCAATGAATTTTGATAAAGCATAACTGTGCTTTGTGTTTTTACATGCCTTCAGGCTTCCTTCCGTTTCGCTAAAGGCAATGAATTTTGATAAAGCATAACTGTGCTTTGTGTTTTTACATGCCTTCAGGCTTCCTTCCGTTTCGCTAAAGGCAATGAATTTTGATAAAGCATAACTGTGCTTTGTGTTTTTACATGCCTTCAGGCTTCCTTCCGTTTCGCTAAAGGCAATGAATTTTGATAAAGCATAACTGTGCTTTGTGTTTTTACATGCCTTCAGGCTTCCTTCCGTTTCGCTAAAGGCAATGAATTTTGATAAAGCATAACTGTGCTTTGTGTTTTTACATGCCTTCAGGCTTCCTTCCGTTTCGCTAAAGGCAATGAATTTTGATAAAGCATAACTGTGCTTTGTGTTTTTACATGCCTTCAGGCTTCCTTCCGTTTCGCTAAAGGCAATGAATTTTGATAAAGCATAACTGTGCTTTGTGTTTTTACATGCCTTCAGGCTTCCTTCCGTTTCGCTAAAGGCAATGAATTTTGATAAAGCATAACTGTGCTTTGTGTTTTTACATGCCTTCAGGCTTCCTTCCGTTTCGCTAAAGGCAATGAATTTTGATAAAGCATAACTGTGCTTTGTGTTTTTACATGCCTTCAGGCTTCCTTCCGTTTCGCTAAAGGCAATGAATTTTGATAAAGCATAACTGTGCTTTGTGTTTTTACATGCCTTCAGGCTTCCTTCCGTTTCGCTAAAGGCAATGAATTTTGATAAAGCATAACTGTTCTTTGTGTTTTTACATGCCTTCAGGCTTCCTTCCGTTTCGCTAAAGGCAATGAATTTTGATAAAGCATAACTGTGCTTTGTGTTTTTACATGCCTTCAGGCTTCCTTCCGTTTCGCTAAAGGCAATGAATTTTGATAAAGCATAACTGTGCTTTGTGTTTTTACATGCCTTCAGGCTTCCTTCCGTTTCGCTAAAGGCAATGAATTTTGATAAAGCATAACTGTTCTTTGTGTTTTTACATGCCTTCAGGCTTCCTTCCGTTTCGCTAAAGGCAATGAATTTTGATAAAGCATAACTGTGCTTTGTGTTTTTACATGCCTTCAGGCTTCCTTCCGTTTCGCTAAAGGCAATGAATTTTGATAAAGCATAACTGTGCTTTGTGTTTTTACATGCCTTCAGGCTTCCTTCCGTTTCGCTAAAGGCAATGAATTTTGATAAAGCATAACTGTGCTTTGTGTTTTTACATGCCTTCAGGCTTCCTTCCGTTTCGCTAAAGGCAATGAATTTTGATAAAGCATAACTGTGCTTTGTGTTTTTACATGCCTTCAGGCTTCCTTCCGTTTCGCTAAAGGCAATGAATTTTGATAAAGCATAACTGTGCTTTGTGTTTTTACATGCCTTCAGGCTTCCTTCCGTTTCGCTAAAGGCAATGAATTTTGATAAAGCATAACTGTGCTTTGTGTTTTTACATGCCTTCAGGCTTCCTTCCGTTTCGCTAAAGGCAATGAATTTTGATAAAGCATAACTGTGCTTTGTGTTTTTACATGCCTTCAGGCTTCCTTCCGTTTCGCTAAAGGCAATGAATTTTGATAAAGCATAACTGTGCTTTGTGTTTTTACATGCCTTCAGGCTTCCTTCCGTTTCGCTAAAGGCAATGAATTTTGATAAAGCATAACTGTGCTTTGTGTTTTTACATGCCTTCAGGCTTCCTTCCGTTTCGCTAAAGGCAATGAATTTTGATAAAGCATAACTGTGCTTTGTGTTTTTACATGCCTTCAGGCTTCCTTCCGTTTCGCTAAAGGCAATGAATTTTGATAAAGCATAACTGTGCTTTGTGTTTTTACATGCCTTCAGGCTTCCTTCCGTTTCGCTAAAGGCAATGAATTTTGATAAAGCATAACTGTGCTTTGTGTTTTTACATGCCTTCAGGCTTCCTTCCGTTTCGCTAAAGGCAATGAATTTTGATAAAGCATAACTGTGCTTTGTGTTTTTACATGCCTTCAGGCTTCCTTCCGTTTCGCTAAAGGCAATGAATTTTGATAAAGCATAACTGTGCTTTGTGTTTTTACATGCCTTCAGGCTTCCTTCCGTTTCGCTAAAGGCAATGAATTTTGATAAAGCATAACTGTGCTTTGTGTTTTTACATGCCTTCAGGCTTCCTTCCGTTTCGCTAAAGGCAATGAATTTTGATAAAGCATAACTGTGCTTTGTGTTTTTACATGCCTTCAGGCTTCCTTCCGTTTCGCTAAAGGCAATGAATTTTGATAAAGCATAACTGTGCTTTGTGTTTTTACATGCCTTCAGGCTTCCTTCCGTTTCGCTAAAGGCAATGAATTTTGATAAAGCATAACTGTGCTTTGTGTTTTTACATGCCTTCAGGCTTCCTTCCGTTTCGCTAAAGGCAATGAATTTTGATAAAGCATAACTGTTCTTTGTGTTTTTACATGCCTTCAGGCTTCCTTCCGTTTCGCTAAAGGCAATGAATTTTGATAAAGCATAACTGTGCTTTGTGTTTTTACATGCCTTCAGGCTTCCTTCCGTTTCGCTAAAGGCAATGAATTTTGATAAAGCATAACTGTGCTTTGTGTTTTTACATGCCTTCAGGCTTCCTTCCGTTTCGCTAAAGGCAATGAATTTTGATAAAGCATAACTGTGCTTTGTGTTTTTACATGCCTTCAGGCTTCCTTCCGTTTCGCTAAAGGCAATGAATTTTGATAAAGCATAACTGTGCTTTGTGTTTTTACATGCCTTCAGGCTTCCTTCCGTTTCGCTAAAGGCAATGAATTTTGATAAAGCATAACTGTGCTTTGTGTTTTTACATGCCTTCAGGCTTCCTTCCGTTTCGCTAAAGGCAATGAATTTTGATAAAGCATAACTGTGCTTTGTGTTTTTACATGCCTTCAGGCTTCCTTCCGTTTCGCTAAAGGCAATGAATTTTGATAAAGCATAACTGTGCTTTGTGTTTTTACATGCCTTCAGGCTTCCTTCCGTTTCGCTAAAGGCAATGAATTTTGATAAAGCATAACTGTGCTTTGTGTTTTTACATGCCTTCAGGCTTCCTTCCGTTTCGCTAAAGGCAATGAATTTTGATAAAGCATAACTGTTGCTTTGTGTTTTTACATGCCTTCAGGCTTCCTTCCGTTTCGCTAAAGGCAATGAATTTTGATAAAGCATAACTGTGCTTTGTGTTTTTACATGCCTTCAGGCTTCCTTCCGTTTCGCTAAAGGCAATGAATTTTGATAAAGCATAACTGTGCTTTGTGTTTTTACATGCCTTCAGGCTTCCTTCCGTTTCGCTAAAGGCAATGAATTTTGATAAAGCATAACTGTGCTTTGTGTTTTTACATGCCTTCAGGCTTCCTTCCGTTTCGCTAAAGGCAATGAATTTTGATAAAGCATAACTGTGCTTTGTGTTTTTACATGCCTTCAGGCTTCCTTCCGTTTCGCTAAAGGCAATGAATTTTGATAAAGCATAACTGTGCTTTGTGTTTTTACATGCCTTCAGGCTTCCTTCCGTTTCGCTAAAGGCAATGAATTTTGATAAAGCATAACTGTGCTTTGTGTTTTTACATGCCTTCAGGCTTCCTTCCGTTTCGCTAAAGGCAATGAATTTTGATAAAGCATAACTGTGCTTTGTGTTTTTACATGCCTTCAGGCTTCCTTCCGTTTCGCTAAAGGCAATGAATTTTGATAAAGCATAACTGTGCTTTGTGTTTTTACATGCCTTCAGGCTTCCTTCCGTTTCGCTAAAGGCAATGAATTTTGATAAAGCATAACTGTGCTTTGTGTTTTTACATGCCTTCAGGCTTCCTTCCGTTTCGCTAAAGGCAATGAATTTTGATAAAGCATAACTGTGCTTTGTGTTTTTACATGCCTTCAGGCTTCCTTCCGTTTCGCTAAAGGCAATGAATTTTGATAAAGCATAACTGTTCTTTGTGTTTTTACATGCCTTCAGGCTTCCTTCCGTTTCGCTAAAGGCAATGAATTTTGATAAAGCATAACTGTGCTTTGTGTTTTTACATGCCTTCAGGCTTCCTTCCGTTTCGCTAAAGGCAATGAATTTTGATAAAGCATAACTGTGCTTTGTGTTTTTACATGCCTTCAGGCTTCCTTCCGTTTCGCTAAAGGCAATGAATTTTGATAAAGCATAACTGTGCTTTGTGTTTTTACATGCCTTCAGGCTTCCTTCCGTTTCGCTAAAGGCAATGAATTTTGATAAAGCATAACTGTGCTTTGTGTTTTTACATGCCTTCAGGCTTCCTTCCGTTTCGCTAAAGGCAATGAATTTTGATAAAGCATAACTGTTCTTTGTGTTTTTACATGCCTTCAGGCTTCCTTCCGTTTCGCTAAAGGCAATGAATTTTGATAAAGCATAACTGTGCTTTGTGTTTTTACATGCCTTCAGGCTTCCTTCCGTTTCGCTAAAGGCAATGAATTTTGATAAAGCATAACTGTGCTTTGTGTTTTTACATGCCTTCAGGCTTCCTTCCGTTTCGCTAAAGGCAATGAATTTTGATAAAGCATAACTGTGATTTGTGTTTTTACATGCCTTCAGGCTTCCTTCCGTTTCGCTAAAGGCAATGAATTTTGATAAAGCATAACTGTGCTTTGTGTTTTTACATGCCTTCAGGCTTCCTTCCGTTTCGCTAAAGGCAATGAATTTTGATAAAGCATAACTGTGCTTTGTGTTTTTACATGCCTTCAGGCTTCCTTCCGTTTCGCTAAAGGCAATGAATTTTGATAAAGCATAACTGTGCTTTGTGTTTTTACATGCCTTCAGGCTTCCTTCCGTTTCGCTAAAGGCAATGAATTTTGATAAAGCATAACTGTGCTTTGTGTTTTTACATGCCTTCAGGCTTCCTTCCGTTTCGCTAAAGGCAATGAATTTTGATAAAGCATAACTGTGATTTGTGTTTTTACATGCCTTCAGGCTTCCTTCCGTTTCGCTAAAGGCAATGAATTTTGATAAAGCATAACTGTTCTTTGTGTTTTTACATGCCTTCAGGCTTCCTTCCGTTTCGCTAAAGGCAATGAATTTTGATAAAGCATAACTGTTCTTTGTGTTTTTACATGCCTTCAGGCTTCCTTCCGTTTCGCTAAAGGCAATGAATTTTGATAAAGCATAACTGTGCTTTGTGTTTTTACATGCCTTCAGGCTTCCTTCCGTTTCGCTAAAGGCAATGAATTTTGATAAAGCATAACTGTGCTTTGTGTTTTTACATGCCTTCAGGCTTCCTTCCGTTTCGCTAAAGGCAATGAATTTTGATAAAGCATAACTGTGATTTGTGTTTTTACATGCCTTCAGGCTTCCTTCCGTTTCGCTAAAGGCAATGAATTTTGATAAAGCATAACTGTGCTTTGTGTTTTTACATGCCTTCAGGCTTCCTTCCGTTTCGCTAAAGGCAATGAATTTTGATAAAGCATAACTGTGCTTTGTGTTTTTACATGCCTTCAGGCTTCCTTCCGTTTCGCTAAAGGCAATGAATTTTGATAAAGCATAACTGTGCTTTGTGTTTTTACATGCCTTCAGGCTTCCTTCCGTTTCGCTAAAGGCAATGAATTTTGATAAAGCATAACTGTGCTTTGTGTTTTTACATGCCTTCAGGCTTCCTTCCGTTTCGCTAAAGGCAATGAATTTTGATAAAGCATAACTGTTCTTTGTGTTTTTACATGCCTTCAGGCTTCCTTCCGTTTCGCTAAAGGCAATGAATTTTGATAAAGCATAACTGTGCTTTGTGTTTTTACATGCCTTCAGGCTTCCTTCCGTTTCGCTAAAGGCAATGAATTTTGATAAAGCATAACTGTGCTTTGTGTTTTTACATGCCTTCAGGCTTCCTTCCGTTTCGCTAAAGGCAATGAATTTTGATAAAGCATAACTGTGCTTTGTGTTTTTACATGCCTTCAGGCTTCCTTCCGTTTCGCTAAAGGCAATGAATTTTGATAAAGCATAACTGTGCTTTGTGTTTTTACATGCCTTCAGGCTTCCTTCCGTTTCGCTAAAGGCAATGAATTTTGATAAAGCATAACTGTGCTTTGTGTTTTTACATGCCTTCAGGCTTCCTTCCGTTTCGCTAAAGGCAATGAATTTTGATAAAGCATAACTGTGATTTGTGTTTTTACATGCCTTCAGGCTTCCTTCCGTTTCGCTAAAGGCAATGAATTTTGATAAAGCATAACTGTGCTTTGTGTTTTTACATGCCTTCAGGCTTCCTTCCGTTTCGCTAAAGGCAATGAATTTTGATAAAGCATAACTGTGCTTTGTGTTTTTACATGCCTTCAGGCTTCCTTCCGTTTCGCTAAAGGCAATGAATTTTGATAAAGCATAACTGTGCTTTGTGTTTTTACATGCCTTCAGGCTTCCTTCCGTTTCGCTAAAGGCAATGAATTTTGATAAAGCATAACTGTGATTTGTGTTTTTACATGCCTTCAGGCTTCCTTCCGTTTCGCTAAAGGCAATGAATTTTGATAAAGCATAACTGTGCTTTGTGTTTTTACATGCCTTCAGGCTTCCTTCCGTTTCGCTAAAGGCAATGAATTTTGATAAAGCATAACTGTGCTTTGTGTTTTTACATGCCTTCAGGCTTCCTTCCGTTTCGCTAAAGGCAATGAATTTTGATAAAGCATAACTGTGCTTTGTGTTTTTACATGCCTTCAGGCTTCCTTCCGTTTCGCTAAAGGCAATGAATTTTGATAAAGCATAACTGTGCTTTGTGTTTTTACATGCCTTCAGGCTTCCTTCCGTTTCGCTAAAGGCAATGAATTTTGATAAAGCATAACTGTGCTTTGTGTTTTTACATGCCTTCAGGCTTCCTTCCGTTTCGCTAAAGGCAATGAATTTTGATAAAGCATAACTGTGCTTTGTGTTTTTACATGCCTTCAGGCTTCCTTCCGTTTCGCTAAAGGCAATGAATTTTGATAAAGCATAACTGTGCTTTGTGTTTTTACATGCCTTCAGGCTTCCTTCCGTTTCGCTAAAGGCAATGAATTTTGATAACGCATAACTGTGATTTGTGTTTTTACATGCCTTCAGGCTTCCTTCCGTTTCGCTAAAGGCAATGAATTTTGATAACGCATAACTGTGATTTGTGTTTTTACATGCCTTCAGGCTTCCTTCCGTTTCGCTAAAGGCAATGAATTTTGATAACGCATAACTGTGATTTGTGTTTTTACATGCCTTCAGGCTTCCTTCCGTTTCGCTAAAGGCAATGTATTTCGATAAAGCATAACTGTTCTTTGTGTTTTTACATGCCTTCAGGCTTCCTTCCGTTTCGCTAAAGGCAATGAATTTTGATAAAGCATAACTGTGATTTGTGTTTTTACATGCCTTCAGGCTTCCTTCCGTTTCGCTAAAGGCAATGAATTTTGATAAAGCATAACTGTGATTTGTGTTTTTACATGCCTTCAGGCTTCCTTCCGTTTCGCTAAAGGCAATGAATTTTGATAACGCATAACTGTGATTTGTGTTTTTACATGCCTTCAGGCTTCCTTCCGTTTCGCTAAAGGCAATGAATTTCGATAAAGCATAACTGTGATTTGTGTTTTTACATGCCTTCAGGCTTCCTTCCGTTTCGCTAAAGGCAATGAATTTTGATAAAGCATAACTGTGATTTGTGTTTTTACATGCCTTCAGGCTTCCTTCCGTTTCGCTAAAGGCAATGAATTTTGATAACGCATAACTGTGATTTGTGTTTTTACATGCCTTCAGGCTTCCTTCCGTTTCGCTAAAGGCAATGAATTTTGATAACGCATAACTGTGATTTGTGTTTTTACATGCCTTCAGGCTTCCTTCCGTTTCGCTAAAGGCAATGAATTTTGATAACGCATAACTGTGATTTGTGTTTTTACATGCCTTCAGGCTTCCTTCCGTTTCGCTAAAGGCAATGAATTTTGATAACGCATAACTGTGATTTGTGTTTTTACATGCCTTCAGGCTTCCTTCCGTTTCGCTAAAGGCAATGAATTTTGATAAAGCATAACTGTTCTTTGTGTTTTTACATGCCTTCAGGCTTCCTTCCGTTTCGCTAAAGGCAATGAATTTTGATAAAGCATAACTGTTCTTTGTGTTTTTACATGCCTTCAGGCTTCCTTCCGTTTCGCTAAAGGCAATGAATTTTGATAAAGCATAACTGTTCTTTGTGTTTTTACATGCCTTCAGGCTTCCTTCCGTTTCGCTAAAGGCAATGAATTTCGATAAAGCATAACTGTTCTTTGTGTTTTTACATGCCTTCAGGCTTCCTTCCGTTTCGCTAAAGGCAATGAATTTTGATAAAGCATAACTGTTCTTTGTGTTTTTACATGCCTTCAGGCTTCCTTCCGTTTCGCTAAAGGCAATGAATTTTGATAACGCATAACTGTGCTTTGTGTTTTTACATGCCTTCAGGCTTCCTTCCGTTTCGCTAAAGGCAATGAATTTTGATAAAGCATAACTGTGCTCTTTGTGTTTTTACATGCCTTCAGGCTTCCTTCCGTTTCGCTAAAGGCAATGAATTTGATAAAGCATAACTGTTCTTTGTGTTTTTACATGCCTTCAGGCTTCCTTCCGTTTCGCTAAAGGCAATGAATTTTGATCATAACTGTGATTTGTGTTTTTACATACCTTCAGGCTTCCTTCCGTTTCGCTAAAGGCAATGAATTTTGATAACGCATAACTGTGATTTGTGTTTTTACATACCTTCAGGCTTCCTTCCGTTTCGCTAAAGGCAATGAATTTTGATAACGCATAACTGTGATTTGTGTTTTTACATGCCTTCAGGCTTCCTTCCGTTTCGCTAAAGGCAATGAATTTTGATAAAGCATAACTGTGATTTGTGTTTTTACATGCCTTCAGGCTTCCTTCCGTTTCGCTAAAGGCAATGAATTTTGATAAAGCATAACTGTTCTTTGTGTTTTTACATGCCTTCAGGCTTCCTTCCGTTTCGCTAAAGGCAATGAATTTTGATAAAGCATAACTGTTTTTTGTGTTTTTACATGCCTTCAGGCTTCCTTCCGTTTCGCTAAAGGCAATGAATTTTGATAAAGCATAACTGTTTTTTGTGTTTTTACATGCCTTCAGGCTTCCTTCCGTTTCGCTAAAGGCAATGAATTTCGATAAAGCATAACTGTTCTTTGTGTTTTTACATGCCTTCAGGCTTCCTTCCGTTTCGCTAAAGGCAATGAATTTCGATAAAGCATAACTGTTCTTTGTGTTTCTACATGTCTTCAGGCTTCCTTCCGTTTCGCTAAAGGCAATGAATTTTGATAAAGCATAACTGTTCTTTGTGTTTTTACATGCCTTCAGGCTTCCTTCCGTTTCGCTAAAGGCAATGAATTTTGATAAAGCATAACTGTGCTTTGTGTTTTTACATGCCTTCAGGCTTCCTTCCGTTTCGCTAAAGGCAATGAATTTTGATAAAGCATAACTGTTTTTTGTGTTTTTACATGCCTTCAGGCTTCCTTCCGTTTCGCTAAAGGCAATGAATTTTGATAAAGCATAACTGTGCTTTGTGTTTTTACATGCCTTCAGGCTTCCTTCCGTTTCGCTAAAGGCAATGAATTTTGATAAAGCATAACTGTGCTTTGTGTTTTTACATGCCTTCAGGCTTCCTTCCGTTTCGCTAAAGGCAATGAATTTTGATAAAGCATAACTGTTTTTTGTGTTTTTACATGCCTTCAGGCTTCCTTCCGTTTCGCTAAAGGCAATGAATTTTGATAAAGCATAACTGTTTTTTGTGTTTTTACATGCCTTCAGGCTTCCTTCCGTTTCGCTAAAGGCAATGAATTTTGATAAAGCATAACTGTTCTTTGTGTTTTTACATGCCTTCAGGCTTCCTTCCGTTTCGCTAAAGGCAATGAATTTCAATAAAGCATAACTGTTCTTTGTGTTTCTACATGTCTTCAGGCTTCCTTCCGTTTCGCTAAAGGCAATGAATTTTGATAAAGCATAACTGTTCTTTGTGTTTTTACATGCCTTCAGGCTTCCTTCCGTTTCGCTAAAGGCAATGAATTTTGATAACGCATAACTGTGATTTGTGTTTTTACATGCCTTCCGGCTTCCTTCCGTTTCGCTAAATGCAATGAATTTTAATAAAGCATAACTGTGCTTTGTGTTTTTGCATGCCTTCAGGCTTCCTTCCGTTTCGCTAAATGCAATGAATTTTAATTAAGCATAACTGTGCTTTGTGTTTTTGCATGCCTTCAGGCTTCCTTCCGTTTCGCTAAATGCAATGAATTTTAATAAAGCATAACTGTGCTTTGTGTTTTTACATGCCTTCCGGCTTCCTTCCGTTTCGCTAACGGCAATGGATTTTGATAAAGCATAACTGTGCTTTGTGTTTTTACATGCCTTCAGGCTTCCTTCCGTTTCGCTAAAGGCAATGAATTTTGATAAAGCATAACTGTGCTTTGTGTTTTTACATGCCTTCCGGCTTCCTTCCGTTTCGCTAAAGGCAATGAATTTTGATAAAGCATAACTGTGCTTTGTGTTTTTACATGCCTTCAGGCTTCCTTCCGTTTCGCTAAAGGCAATGAATTTTGATAAAGCATAACTGTGCTTTGTGTTTTTACATGCCTTCAGGCTTCCTTCCGTTTCGCTAAAGGCAATGGATTTTGATAAAGCATAACTGTGATTTGTGTTTTTACATGCCTTCAGGCTTCCTTCCGTTTCGCTAAATGCAATGAATTTTAATAAAGCATAACTGTGCTTTGTGTTTTTACATGCCTTCAGGCTTCCTTCCGTTTCGCTAAAGGCAATGGATTTTGATAAAGCATAACTGTGCTTTGTGTTTTTACATGCCTTCAGGCTTCCTTCCGTTTCGCTAAATGCAATGAATTTTAATAAAGCATAACTGTGCTTTGTGTTTTTACATGCCTTCAAGCTTCCTTCCGTTTCGCTAACGGCAATGGATTTTGATAAAGCATAACTGTGCTTTGTGTTTTTACATGCCTTCCGGCTTCCTTCCGTTTCGCTAAAGGCAATGGATTTTGATAAAGCATAACTGTGCTTTGTGTTTTACATGCCTTCAGGCTTCCTTCCGTTTCGCTAATGGCAATGAATTTTGATAAAGCATAACTGTTCTTTGTGTTTTTACATGCCTTCAGGCTTCCTTCCGTTTCGCTAAAGGCAATGAATTTTAATAAAGCATAACTGTGCTTTGTGTTTTACATGCCTTCAGGGTTCCTTCCGTTTCGCTAAAGGCATGAATTTTGATAACGTATGATATTCTCTGCACTTGTCTACTTCATGATAAAGCATCATGTATAACGTATAATAATGGTTAGCCATTTGTGTAACGCAAATAAATTTAAAGAACATTCATGTTGCTTCTTTGGTAGTTGGCAAGTAACATGTAGTGCCTTTTTGTAATATGAATTAATGAGTTTTTCTCATATTTTGGTAATGCTATCCAGTCATCTGCACGGCTGGAAAATGTGCGACAAAAACTTCTTGTTACCTAGCTGAAAGAGGTTACAATTCAGATGATGAACAAATATTTCATTTCTTGTTAAACTGTTGGTGCTGTAATAATTTTACTATTCGGTTTCTACAAATGTGTTAAAAAATCATTTTAATGGGTTTTGGAAGATTCCCAATAAACAAAGCTTTGTGTGTGTTGCTTATTATTGTTTAAAAGGTCTCTCATTTGAGTTGTCTTAAGGTAAATTTTGATTTGTTTCAGATTTCTGAATTTTGAAAATGCTACGTAAATTTAGCAATGAGAAAATTCTCAACCCTTTTCAGATTTGTCATTGTGTTGACAAACGTTTCCTTTTTCATTGAGTTCCTTAACCTTTATGTTACAGGGAAAAGACGTACATTTTCTGCTAACTTTAGCGTAATTCGCTGTTATTTTTGGAAGGACGCCAGATTCGAAAAATGGAATATGTAATGGACCTTACTCATCGCCCACTGCAAAGAAGAGGCTCTGAAACGATTTAGTCATGTGACCAAAAGAATCTTAGCTTCTCTGATCTGAACCACTGCAGGTGAAGTCGTGAACGCCATTAGTTCATTTTTTTTTTTGATTGGAAGTTTAACGACCAGCGTGAGCAACTCAATGGGCTATAAGCAGTCGCCCGTCCCTAATTTAGGGTCACTGGTTCCAGGGAAGGGAGAGAGCCAGTGCCGTAAGACAAACACAGCATCCATGCCTGACCGGGATTCGAACCCGGACCCCTTACGGACGAATGATCAGAGGCCAGCGCCTTAGACCACTGCGCCACCGGGGCGGCCCATTAGTTCATTAGTGTCTTGCTGTGAAGTTATTCATATTTTACTATTTTTATTCCTTATTGTGATTTCTTTTCCGAAGAGAAACGAAGTAACATTCGTAATAACATATAATGTTCATTTACCACTGCAACAGAAGAAAATGTTAGAGCGTTTTGAAAATAAAACAAGAAAGTTGACACCGAATTTTTGGATGTAATAAGCACGTCTTTTGAATCCGTTCTGACGCAAATTAAATTTATCAAAGCTATTCAAAGTCAATGGAACCGGTATGGAAAACAATAGATCTGACCAAAGAAAGAAGATTTTCAATCAGGTTTTTAATCGCTCAGATATTGCTGTAAACGGAATCGTGAGCTTACGAACTCTTAGAAACAGAGATATCGACAAAAATAAGATGTGACTTTACGTCCCCTGGCGGGAAAACCATGCATTATTTTAGGAAGAAAGTATTCTCCAAAGGTTTATCCGTATAAGCGGTATCGGTCGAAGAAAAAAAAATTAGTCGAGTTTTCAGGAGCCCAGATTTTGCAACAAATACTTCAGAAGCAGAAATTAACACATATGACCCCTGGTGGCTAAACCATTCTTTACCAAACATTAGAAATTAGGTGAAAATATTTTCCATCAGGTCTTGTATGCGATACAGGAAGAGATTTTCAAATCAGAGCTTTAGGAGAAGAAATAATGCCAAAAACACAATTTACCTTTGTGCCCCCTAGCGGTAAGCGTATGATTTACTTGAAAATTTTGAATTTATAGGAAAAACATTTTGCATCGGAAACGCTATCCAACAAAGAAGGAATTTTTAAAATCGTGCTCTTAGAAGAAGAGATATTGACAAAAATAAGATATACATCTACGCCCCCAAGAAGAAAATTTTCCTAAAAGGTTTGTCGACATAAGTAGTATCGGTCAACAAACGACGTTATTTTCAATCGAGAATTTAGAAGCCCATATTTTGCTGCAAATACAACAGAAGCGGAAATTAAGATTTACACCCCCTGGTGGCCAAACTATTTTTGTACAAAAATTTGAAATTATGTGCAAACGATTTCCCATCAGGAACTGTATCCGGTGCAGAAAGAATTTTTCAAATCGGAGATTTAGAAGCAGAGGTATAGGGGGAAGCGCAATTTACCGCTACGCCCCTAGCGGAAAGTCTATGAATTACTTGAAAATTTTGAAATTATATGAAAAACATGTCACACGGAAAATACTATCCAACAAAGAAGGAATTTTTCAAATCGGACTGCTAGAAGTAGAGATACTGAGAAAAATAAGATGTACATCTACGCCCCCTGGCGTAGAAACCATGCACTATTTTAAGAAGAAAATGTTTCTAAAAGGTTTGTCGACATGAGTAGTATCGGTCAACAAACGATGTTTTTTTCAATCGAGAATTTAGAAGCTCATATTTTTCTGCAAATACTACAGAAGCGGAAATTAAGATTTACGCCCCCTGGAGGCCATACTATTTTTTTACAAAAATCAGAAATTATGTGCAAACGATTTTCCATCAGGAGCTGTATCTGGTGCAGAAAGAATTTCTCAAATCGGAGATTTAGAAGCAGAGATATAGGGGAAAACGCAATTTACCTTTACGCCCCTTAGCGGAAAGTCTATGAATTACTTGAAAATTTTGAAGTTATATGAAAAACATGTCACACGGAAAACACTATCCAACAAAGAAGGAATTTTTCAAATCGGACTTCTAGAAGTAGAGATATTGACCAAAATAAGATGTACATCTACGCCCCCTGGCGGAGAAACGGTGGAATAGTTTAAGAAGAAAATATTCCGAAAAGGTTTATCGATGTGAGTGGCATCAGTCCACGAAAGAATTTTTTAATCGATATTTTAGAAGCTACGATTTTATGGCAAATACATCAGAAGCAAAAATTAACAGTTACGCCCGCTGGTGGCCAAAGTATTCTTTAACAAAAATTTGAAATTATATGCAAAAGATTTTCCATCAAGAGATGTATCCGCTGAAGAAAAAATTTTCAAAGTGGAGTTTTAGAAGAAGAGTTATCGGGGAAAATGTAATTTACTTTTACGCCCCCTAGCGGAAAATCTATGCGTAATTTGAAAAAGTAACAATTTCTAAAATACTCTTCGACATAAATGGAATCGAAAGATATGATTTTTTTTTCAATCGGATGTTTAGAAGCAAATATGTGGAATAAAACGTATTTTTGAATTCGACATCATCTGCGTTTACGCCCTCTACCGGAGAAATTGTACATCGTAAAAAAAAAACGAAATAAGGATCATCATTGGCATATTTCACGCTTCCCAATGCAAAAATAATTTTTCAAATCGGGCTAATAGTTGCTGAGATATCGTGGATACAGACGGACGGACGGACGGACAAACCGGTAACAGAAGCACGAACTTTTTTACAAAAGACGTGCTAAAAAAAGGATTATTTTCTTCTATCCGATGGTTTCTATTTTTACTGATATACCTGGAAGATTTCTTTTCTGTCGTAAGTAATATACCGTGCAAAATTTAGGGTTTTATATATACATTGAAAACAGAATTTGTTATGCACATGTTTTGTTATTAAAACTATCTCAGTTGTTTAAAGGTTTAGCTTTTCCGTAAGATGTATACATCTTACGGAAAAGCTTTTTTTTTCACCATTTTTATTTTCTTTAGTAGTAGCGTTACTAAGCACCATAAGTTCAAACGACAAAAGGCCACAATTCCAAAAAATAACGACAGTAGAAGAAACTCAGAAAATATGTTCAAGTCAAGCAAAAGAAATGCGAAAAGTACTTGCAAGTCTTCTTTCTTGAGTAATCCATAAGTAATGAACACACTGGCACCGCACACCGGTAATCGTAACATTACGGGTATAGGCCAGAACCAAAAATACCGGCGCCGGAACCTTCGAAATGGCGACGGGGCAACGTACTTCAATAAAAATACAAAGAAATTGAAAAAAGTTCCGCAAAAATATAACAGAGAGTTCACCAGGAACGAAACAAAAATTGTAAACAAGCCGCCATCTTGGAATCGATGCAGACATATGCCATCAAAAACATTAAAATATTCGTATTTTGTGCGGCAAAATTCAAAATTCCCATCAGCTGGAATTCTAAGCGAAAACTTCGCAAATACTTTGACAGTTTCGTTATTAGCTTTCTCTCATTTTGTGTGAAACTTTCAAAGTAATTTGTGAACTAAATATTAGCCTATTTTATGCATATTGCAACACAACCTTCGAAGTTTCCATCAGCTCACGTTTTATGAAATTCTCACGCTACTCTGTCAACCCATCAGCAGAATACTGACAGCTGAGACGACGCACACACACACACTGTAGCTGGGACTAAGTTGGTCACATGACCTCAGTAGCAGTCGTTCGTTTCATGGGATCAGCGTCATTTTCTTGTAGGACTTCCGTCCACAGGGAGTAGAGTTTAGGTCCCAGCCACCTACAGCGAGATCGCCTTTTGGGCAGGACACAGAAACGGAAGGAATGAGAGCAAGTCTAGCGACTTTGACAGAACAGTTTGTAGTGATATTAGAGTACAGTAGATGGCGCCACCGTACAAGTACGATATTGCACATAGAGGGGTGAGAGAATTTCAGGTGGGGTATAGGAAAGGATACCCATTTAACCAGTGGGTCCAGCCTGGGGGCCGTCACTTAACGTGCTCGTCCGATGCACGGCGGATATTCAGCGATTGTTAGTAAATCACACCATCTCTGAAAGATCAGCCCAGGCTTGAACCTGGGGACCCAGCATCGATAGTCTGAAACACTAACCTAAGCCATCGTTTCATGGCCTCTTGTTTCCAGTGGACTATGACTTTACTCATGTGACGTCAGAAGTGGGTTTCTGCGGACCAACAAGGCAGCTGATTCAGTGTTGTTGCTATTTTATTACCCCTTACTCTTGGCCAATATTTACAATCTTAACGTCATGAAGTAATAAAAAGGAATTAATAGAGCTGCAAGATGAAGAAGAAACTAATTTCTTAGAAGAACAAATCAAGTTTGCAATAATGTTTCAAGAAAATTTTGCATTCGATGTTTATTTCGCAACCACTAAAAACCTACAACTGTCGCATGCTACGCAGTCTACTTAAAAATAGAACGAATGTGTAACATTAAATAAAAGAACTACAAATGTGTTTCGTTCTTTCGGGAAAGAACGTTGTACTTAATACACAACTTACCGAACCAAATATGCAATCAGTTTTCCCCTTCTTTTTATTTTTTTATTTTATTTTAGAAATTAAAATTCGAAGGAACACAACCAGGTTTTAACAACCTTCGATCCGTAGTGTCATGATATTCAAAATCTTCCTCGTTAAAGTGGGATTGCGATGGAAATCATCCCGTATCATTTTACTCAGCCATTCCTTTAAAATGTTCGGCCTTTTCACAGGAAACTTATCGGAAGTTCCCTTTTCCTCTTTACATTTTAGGTGACAGGACTTGATTGCACAACCACACAATGAGCAAAAAGTCAGACATGCCGTTAATAAATATATAAAAAACCGCAATTTACCTGAACCCTTACAACGTATTCCTTGTTAAGCAATGGAAAAAACGAATGCATGCAAACAAACCATTGCTGGTCCGCAGCCACCAAACATATTTCCCATGATCCAATGCGAAGTGAATAAGATTCATTTATTGCATAGACAACGCATACAGGTAGACTGCGAAAATACGTGAAAAGTTTTGGCTCCAACATCAAAAAGAGAAATGTCGCGTGATCAACAATGTTAAAAGAAATTTCTACAACTTTTCACCGGCGATGAACGAATTAAATGGTTAAATAGATTCTGTGCATTTATAGTAATAAGTGGGTCCAATGTTCCCTAAATTTTTATTACGATTAGTAAGGGCAATCATTCCGTCTAAGTTTCTCATATTTGCAGTAATGGTTATCATATACGGGAAGAAATAATCAATATTGAGATTCGATTCCCAATGTAGAGAACGCTGTCTATCTATCTAAACATATAAATTCCATTTGTCTGAACGTTTGTCCCATATTGTTGGCGCCTCCTTGTGCTTGCCTGTTTTAATTGTTAAATCTCTGTCTCAAACAATATCCTTTTTCATTGTTGTAATATTCGTGTTCATTGTTTCACATTTGGAACACACCTGTTTCAGTTTGACGAAGCATTATTGCGTGTATTTTTGTGTCACTCCATATCAAGGTAAGAATCTTCTGACAATAAAGTATAGCCAATCAACACAGATCACGCGCGTACCACTTTGCTTTGTTGTCATAGCAACAAAAACCGATTTTTCACAGCTGCTGGTGTGACGTCTTCTAATCCAAATCATTCTGACATGAATTCTGAGATGCATTACGTCCCACGATTAAAATCATTTCAGAAACTCTTTAGAAACAGGAAAATGTTACGTCATGAATTTTGGTTCGACTTTGTTGTTCATAAACAACATACAGAATTTTTCATTTAGAATCTTATCCCATGAAATTTAATTTTAAGATTCCCCTTGCGAACCTAAAATGATTATTTTAGATTCTCATACCAATTTCTTTTTTCATTTAAGTCTAGAAATTGAGGGTTCCAATACTGTAGGTAACAGTGTGGGTATTATTATTTCATATGTATGCTGAAGAAATATGATTTGGGAACTTTCTGTTTCCTTAAACCACAAAATTCTCAGATTTTCCCTTACTCCACCCAAGAATATAACCAATTTATATATGTAGAAGAAATTAAAAAAGAAAGAAAAGAAAATTACTTTTTGTGTGCTGCTGTGCGTGACCTATCAAAACATTTTTACATCTGAATTTGCGTAATTCTCAGTTCACAAACAAAAAGGAAATACCTGGTTGTTAAAAGTTACTCTACATAGCTTGTTTTCCCCCGTCATTTTTGACGGGCTTCTATCTAGTTACACAATAAAATAATCATTCGTGGTAAAAAGAATGAATCAATATGCTTTAAATTTTCGCAAATATTCATCACAATACTGTAATCACGGTCTATTGTCATGCCTATCTATGCACATACATACACTGCTTGCCACCCAAAATGCAACACCAAGACGTAAGCATCCGACTGGCCTGAAATTCGCAGCATGCGTCGCCCGCGAGAGGACATGCAAACGATTAGCATTGCAGGGCATATGCAAATCATGTGCGCATGGCACGCCACCGAGAAGCACTATAAGAAGGGTGCACAGAAGGCGGGGTGTAAGTAGTGGAAGCGTGTTGTGCTACCGGACCTGTGCGTGGGAAGCTTCCTGATGACTCGTAGCAGAGTACGGCAGTCATTCCAGCACGTTTTGGAGTTCGACAGAGGACGAATAGTGGCTTATCGCGACAGCGGTTTATCGTACCGAGACATTGGCGCCTGCGTGGGATGACATTCAGCCACAGTGAGGCGAGTATGGATTCGGTGGGTGCAGGAAGGACGGACGGACCGACGTGAGCGATTGCCGCAGCCGCGGCACACCACCGAACGAGAGGACCGGCATGTTGTGCGGTGGGCATTGACGGCTCACACCGCCACATTACGAACGTTAGCGCAGGAATTAGAGTGTGTTGCGCAACAACCTATGTCAGCACGTACCGTTCGACGTCATCTGCAGGATCGGGGACTTGTCGCACGGCGCCTATTGCTCCGATTACCATTGACGTTCCACCACCGGCGAGTGCGGCGGTAGTTTGCCATTGAACGCCGGAATGTCACGACATTGTCTTCTCTGACGAATCCCGCTTCTGCCTGCAGCACCACGATGGTCGGATCCGCGTGTGGCGGTACCGTGGCGAGACACTGTATGACGCCAGCATTATGCATCGCGATACCGATCCGTCGCCTGGCGTTGTGGTTTGGGGCGCAATTATATATGACACCCTTACCCTTCTGGTACGCATCGCCGGTACATTCAACAGCCACCGCACCATCTCCGACGATTTGGAGCATGTAGTCCTCCCTTACCTGCAGAACCTGCCAGTGGCCACGTTTCAACAGGACAATGCGCACTCGCACGTGGCACGCATTGCGCAACAATTTTTCACGGCCCACCAGGTGTCACTGCTGCCGTGTCCCGCCTGTTCTCCCGATATGTCGCCCATTGGACATGTCTGGTAGCTGATAGGCAACCGAGTGGCCCGGCAAGCACCACCCGCGGCTACGCTTGATGAATTGTGGCAAAGTGTGGAAGCAGCTGGGACCGACATACCCCAAGCCCACATACAAAGCCTCTTTCGTTCGATGCCGCGGCGTGTAGCAGCCCTTGTCGCCAACCATGGGAGCCACACGAACTATTGATGTCTGCGTGTTCCGCAAGCCGCACGGGCCTGTAAGCTCAATCGTTTCATCTTTGTATCTGTTGTTATGTGTCCAGTAAATCTGGCTTTGCTATCTCGTGTCCTTCTTGGTAGTGCATTTTGGGTGGCCAGCAGTGTATTTTAAGTAAAATCATTCTGAATACGGCAATGTCACTTCTGTAAATTTTTATGCTTTAACTGCGTACATCGGGATTTATGGTTCTGTGCTTAATCTATGCTTTAATCCGCCATCCTATACACAGTCGTATCAGAATAATATGACCATCTGCCTGATAATGAGAATTACCACACTTTGCTACGATGACAGCGGCGAGACTGCTTGACATGAACGCAATGAGGTCCTGAAAGGTTGCGAGATGCACACATGCTCATTCGGACTGCAGCAGAGCACGGGGTCCCGGAGATGACGTGGTTGTTGTCGGCACGTCGAACTTGTCGATCCAAATAGTCCCAGAAGTATTCTGTACGAAGTAAATTTCTCCGTCATTTTTGGCCCACGCCGGGAACCGAACCCGAGTCCACTTATTCCGGAACAAGTCGCTCTACCAACTGAGCTACGCAGACGTTCGTTCTTGCTGCTATCTGCCTTTATGTCGTGTGTGTCCTGCGGGGCAGGCACGCCCCCGCAGGACACACGGGGAGGGGGCATGGCCCACGGGTCAGCCGTGACCATGAATCATCGTTGGCATCCATCCGCTGTAGAACGTGCACTGAAGAACTCACAGTCAATCTAGTGTGTGGAATGCAACGTCACACACATTTTATTTTTCGAAGCGCTGAAGATGGGATTCTTTTATTTTTCGTATCTCGTGGTGTGGAAAGAACATCCCACCATTGCGAGATCTTTAACGGCCGAGTCATGCGGAAAGTTCGCCATAGAACGAAGTAAATTTCTCCGTCATTTTTGGTCCACGCCAGGAATCGAACCCGAGTCCACTTATTCCGGAACTAGTCGCTCTACCAACTGAGCTACGCAGACGTTCGTTCTTGCTGCTATCTGCCTTTATGTCGCGTGCATCCTGCGGGGCAGGCACGCCACAACCTGCCTAACAACGTGTTACTTTATCATTTGCTCTCACAACAGCAGCCAGAAGTCTTAGTAAAAAATCAATGCCGCCCATGAATCAAGGAACACCTGCTGTAGAACATCCATAGGAACCGGTGGGTTTGTCTGGCTGGAACAGATCTTACCCATTCGTGCCACAAATTCTCAACGGGGTTGAAATCCGGCGATCGGGTGGATACTAGCTTATTACCGTTGGACTCTAAAAGGTATGTAGTACAACCAAAGTACAAAAGAAAATCTAAAATAACTATTTTTTAAGGTAAATGTAATGAATTGCTTGTAGCGAAATCTACCTGCCAAAATGAAGGCTTATTGTATGCTGAAACAACAGGTTGCTGGAGAACTATGCCAGATAGCACAATTTAGCAAGCAGATTTGTAATCCACATGACAAGTACTGTATGACTCGGCATATGTAGGCTTTGTAACAAACCAAAAGTTTATTTTTATTTTTCAGTGAAATCAATATTGAGGTTCAGTTCCCAATCTAGAAAATGATGTCTATCTATGTAAACATATACAGAAGATGAGTCGAAAGTTTTGCAAAATTTGCATAAATGCGTGCGCTGCGTCGGGTATGTCATGTGTTTAAACTAGTTCAAGTCGCGCACTGCAGTCAGTCGAAAGGAATATAAAATCTGACATATGAAGGAAAATAAATTACCTTTTGGAGGTTTGCCTCGTTCTTGTAACATTTTTTAGACCTTAGTAGCGAAGTTCATGTAACGTCTCGCAGGGCAAGTTGAGGTTTTTTTAATCCTTCTCCTCTGCATGTTACACACGTATTTTTGCAGGTCCAACTCATTTTACTATCCTTAACGTAGGCTTGTTGTCCATGTTGATTTCATTTTTAGTTTAAATGCCATTTGAGCTATTACATTTTTTAATTTTTAAAGAACTATACATATACACCATGTTGACAAAAGTAACCGGACACCCCATCAAAAGTAAATGAACGGATCCGCTGCGTTGTTAAGATGCGCAGTACAGCTGCAAACGGTATAAAAACAAGCCTACCGTTGACCGCGATCATATCGCACTGTGAGGTTGATTTAAAACAGTGTTCCGCAACCGGTTTGACCCCCAAAAGGTGAAAGGTGTAACGCGAACTTTTACCTATTACCAGTGTGTCCCCAAAAGGTGAAAAGTGTGACGCGAACTTTTACCTATTACCAGTGTGCCCCCAAAAGGTGAAAGGTGTAACGCGAACTTTTACCTATTACCAGTGTGTCCCCAAAAGGTGAAAAGTGTGACGCGAACTTTTACCTATTACCAGTGTGCCCCCAAAAGATGAAAGGTGTAACGCGAACTTTTACCTATTACCAGTGTGCCCCCAAAAGGTGAAAGGTGTAACGCGAACTTTTACCTATTACCAGTGTGCCCCCAAAAGATGAAAGGTGTAACGCGAACTTTTACCTATTACCAGTGTGCCCCCAAAAGGTGAAAGGTGTAACCCGAACTTTTACCTATTACCAGTGTGTCCCCAAAAGGTGAAAAGTGTGACGCGAACTTTTACCTATTACCAGTGTGCCCCCAAAAGATGAAAGGTGTAACGCGAACTTTTACCTATTACCAGTGTGCCCCCAAAAGGTGAAAGGTGTAACGCGAACTTTTACCTATTACCAGTGTGCCCCCAAAAGATGAAAGGTGTAACGCGAACTTTTACCTATTACCAGTGTGCCCCCAAAAGGTGAAAGGTGTAACGCGAACTTTTACCTATTACCAGTGTGCCCCCAAAAGGTGAAAGGTGTAACGCGAACTTTTACCTATTACCAGTGTGCCCCCAAAATGTGAAAGGTGTAACGCGAACTTTTACCTATTACCAGTGTGCCCCCAAAATGTGAAAGGTGTAACGCGAACTTTTACCTATTACCAGTGTGCCCCCAAAAGGTGAAAGGTGTAACGCGAACTTTTACCTATTACCAGTGTGCCCCCAAAAGGTGAAAGGTGTAACGCGAACTTTTACCTATTACCAGTGTGCCCCCAAAAGATGAAAGGTGTAACGCGAACTTTTACCTATTACCAGTGTGCCCCCAAAAGGTGAAAGGTGTAACGCGAACTTTTACCTATTACCAGTGTGTCCCCAAAAGGTGAAAAGTGTGACGCGAACTTTTACCTATTACCAGTGTGCCCCCAAAAGGTGAAAGGTGTAACGCGAACTTTTACCTATTACCAGTGTGTCCCCAAAAGGTGAAAAGTGTGACGCGAACTTTTACCTGTTATAAGTGTGTCACCAAAAGGTGAAAGGTGTAACGCGAACTTTTACCTATTACCAGTGTGTCCCCAAAAGGTGAAAAGTGTGACGCGAACTTTTACCTATTACCAGTGTGCCCCCAAAAGATGAAAGGTGTAACGCGAACTTTTACCTATTACCAGTGTGCCCCCAAAAGGTGAAAGGTGTAACGCGAACTTTTACCTATTACCAGTGTGCCCTCAAAAGATGAAAGGTGTAACGCGAACTTTTACCTATTACCAGTGTGCCCCCAAAAGGTGAAAGGTGTAACGCGAACTTTTACCTATTACCAGTGTGCCCCCAAAAGGTGAAAGGTGTAACGCGAACTTTTACCTATTACCAGTGTGCCCCCAAAATGTGAAAGGTGTAACGCGAACTTTTACCTATTACCAGTGTGCCCCCAAAAGGTGAAAGGTGTAACGCGAACTTTTACCTATTACCAGTGTGCCCCCAAAAGGTGAAAGGTGTAACGCGAACTTTTACCTATTACCAGTGTGCCCCCAAAAGATGAAAGGTGTAACGCGAACTTTTACCTATTACCAGTGTGCCCCCAAAAGGTGAAAGGTGTAACGCGAACTTTTACCTATTACCAGTGTGTCCCCAAAAGGTGAAAAGTGTGACGCGAACTTTTACCTATTACCAGTGTGCCCCCACAAGGTGAAAGGTGTGACGCGAACTTTTACCTATTACCAGTGTGTCCCCAAAAGGTGAAAAGTGTGACGCGAACTTTTACCTGTTATCAGTGTGTCACCAAAAGGTGAAAGGTGTAACGCGAACTTTTACCTATTACCAGTGTGCCCCCACAAGGTGAAAGGTGTGACGCGAACTTTTACCTATTACCAGTGTGTCCCCAAAAGGTGAAAAGTGTGACGCGAACTTTTACCTGTTATCAGTGTGTCACCAAAAGGTGAAAAGTGTGACGCGAACTTTTACCTATTACCAGTGTGCCCCCACAAGGTGAAAGGTGTGACGCGAACTTTTACCTATTACCAGTGTGTCCCCAAAAGGTGAAAAGTGTGACGCGAACTTTTACCTGTTATCAGTGTGTCACCAAAAGGTGAAAGGTGTGACGCGAACTTTTACCTGTTATCAGTGTGTCACCAAAAGGTGAAAAGTGTGACGCGAACTTTTACCTATTACCAGTGTGCCCCCACAAGGTGAAAGGTGTAACGCGAACTTTTACCTATTACCAGTGTGTCCCCAAAAGGTGAAAAGTGTGACGCGAACTTTTACCTGTTATCAGTGTGTCACCAAAAGGTGAAAGGTGTAACGCGAACTTTTACCTATTACCAGTGTGTCCCCAAAAGGTGAAAAGTGTGACGCGAACTTTTACCTATTACCAGTGTGCCCCCAAAAGATGAAAGGTGTAACGCGAACTTTTACCTATTACCAGTGTGCCCCCAAAAGGTGAAAGGTGTAACGCGAACTTTTACCTATTACCAGTGTGCCCTCAAAAGATGAAAGGTGTAACGCGAACTTTTACCTATTACCAGTGTGCCCCCAAAAGGTGAGAGGTGTAACGTGAACTTTTACCTATTACCAGTGTGCCCCCAAAAGGTGAAAGGTGTAACGCGAACTTTTACCTATTACCAGTGTGCCCCCAAAATGTGAAAGGTGTAACGCGAACTTTTACCTATTACCAGTGTGCCCCCAAAAGGTGAAAGGTGTAACGCGAACTTTTACCTATTACCAGTGTGCCCCCAAAAGGTGAAAGGTGTAACGCGAACTTTTACCTATTACCAGTGTGCCCCCAAAAGATGAAAGGTGTAACGCGAACTTTTACCTATTACCAGTGTGCCCCCAAAAGGTGAAAGGTGTAACGCGAACTTTTACCTATTACCAGTGTGTCCCCAAAAGGTGAAAAGTGTAACGCGAACTTTTACCTATTGCCAGTGTGCCCCCAAAAGGTGAAAGGTGTAACGCGAACTTTTACCTATTACCAGTGTGTCCCCAAAAGGTGAAAAGTGTGACGCGAACTTTTACCTGTTATCAGTGTGTCACCAAAAGGTGAAAGGTGTAACGCGAACTTTTACCTATTACCAGTGTGTCCCCAAAAGGTGAAAAGTGTGACGCGAACTTTTACCTGTTATCAGTGTGTCACCAAAAGGTGAAAGGTGTGACGCGAACTTTTACCTGTTATCAGTGTGTCACCAAAAGGTGAAAAGTGTGACGCGAACTTTTACCTATTACCAGTGTGCCCCCACAAGGTGAAAGGTGTGACGCGAACTTTTACCTATTACCAGTGTGCCCCCAAAAGGTGAAAGGTGTTACGCGAACTTTTACCGATTATCAGTGTGCCCCCAAGAGGTGAAAGGTGTAACGCTAACTTTTACCGATTATCAGTGTGCCCCACAAGGTGAAAGGTGTGACGCGAACTTTTACCTGTTATCAGTGTGTCACCAAAAGGTGAAAAGTGTGACGCGAACTTTTACCTATTACCAGTGTGCCCCCACAAGGTGAAAGGTGTGACGCGAACTTTTACCTATTACCAGTGTGCCCCCAAAAGGTGAAAGGTGTTACGCGAACTTTTACCGATTATCAGTGTGCCCCCAAGAGGTGAAAGGTGTAACGCTAACTTTTACCGATTATCAGTGTGCCCCACAAGGTGAAAGGTGTGACGCGAACTTTTACCTGTTATCAGTGTGTCACCAAAAGGTGAAAAGTGTGACGCGAACTTTTACCTATTACCAGTGTGCCCCCAAAAGGTGAAAAGTGTAACGCGAACTTTTACCTATTACCAGTGTGTCACCAAAAGGTGAAAAGTGTGACGCGAACTTTTACCTATTACCAGTGTGCCATCAAAAGGTGAAAGGTGTAACGCGAACTTTTACCTATTACCAGTGTGTCACCAAAAGGTGAAAAGTGTGACGCGAACTTTTACCTATTACCAGTGTGCCCCCAAAAGGTGAAAGGTGTGACGCGAACTTTTACCTATTACCAGTGTGCCCCCACAAGGTGAAAGGTGTGACGCGAACTTTTACCTATTACCAGTGTGCCCCCAAAAGGTGAAAGGTGTTACGCGAACTTTTACCGATTATCAGTGTGCCCCCAAGAGGTGAAAGGTGTAACGCTAACTTTTACCGATTATCAGTGTGCCCCACAAGGTGAAAGGTGTGACGCGAACTTTTACCTGTTATCAGTGTGTCACCAAAAGGTGAAAAGTGTGACGCGAACTTTTACCTATTACCAGTGTGCCCCCACAAGGTGAAAGGTGTGACGCGAACTTTTACCTATTACCAGTGTGCCCCCACAAGGTGAAAGGTGTTACGCGAACTTTTACCGATTATCAGTGTGCCCCCAAGAGGTGAAAGGTGTAACGCTAACTTTTACCGATTATCAGTGTGCCGCACAAGGTGAAAGGTGTGACGCGAACTTTTACCTGTTATCAGTGTGTCACCAAAAGGTGAAAAGTGTGACGCGAACTTTTACCTATTACCAGTGTGCCCCCAAAAGGTGAAAGGTGTGACGCGAACTTTTACCGATTATCAGTGTGCCCCCAAGAGGTTAAAGGTGTAACGCTAACTTTTACCGATTATCAGTGTGCCCCACAAGGTGAAAGGTGTGACGCGAACTTTTACCTGTTATCAGTGTGTCACCAAAAGGTGAAAAGTGTGACGCGAACTTTTACCTATTACCAGTGTGCCCCCAAAAGGTGAAAGGTGTTACGCGAACTTTTACCGATTATCAGTGTGCCCCCAAGAGGTGAAAGGTGTAACGCTAACTTTTACCGATTATCAGTGTGCCCCACAAGGTGAAAGGTGTGACGCGAACTTTTACCTGTTATCAGTGTGTCACCAAAAGGTGAAAAGTGTGACGCGAACTTTTACCTATTACCAGTGTGCCCCCAAAAGGTGAAAGGTGTGACGCGAACTTTTACCTGTTATCAGTGTGTCACCAAAAGGTGAAAGGTGTTACGCGAACTTTTACCGATTATCAGTGTGCCCCCAAGAGGTGAAAGGTGTAACGCTAACTTTTACCGATTATCAGTGTGCCCCACAAGGTGAAAGGTGTGACGCGAACTTTTACCTGTTATCAGTGTGTCACCAAAAGGTGAAAAGTGTGACGCGAACTTTTACCTATTACCAGTGTGCCCCCAAAAGGTGAAAAGTGTAACGCGAACTTTTACCTATTACCAGTGTGTCACCAAAAGGTGAAGAGTGTGACGCGAACTTTTACCTATTACCAGTGTGCCATCAAAAGGTGAAAGGTGTAACGCGAACTTTTACCTATTACCAGTGTGTCACCAAAAGGTGAAAAGTGTGACGCGAACTTTTACCTATTACCAGTGTGCCCCCAAAAGGTGAAAGGTGTGACGCGAACTTTTACCTATTACCAGTGTGCCCCCACAAGGTGAAAGGTGTGACGCGAACTTTTACCTATTACCAGTGTGCCCCCAAAAGGTGAAAGGTGTTACGCGAACTTTTACCGATTATCAGTGTGCCCCCAAGAGGTGAAAGGTGTAACGCTAACTTTTACCGATTATCAGTGTGCCCCACAAGGTGAAAGGTGTGACGCGAACTTTTACCTGTTATCAGTGTGTCACCAAAAGGTGAAAAGTGTGACGCGAACTTTTACCTATTACCAGTGTGCCCCCAAAAGGTGAAAAGTGTAACGCGAACTTTTACCTATTACCAGTGTGTCACCAAAAGGTGAAAAGTGTGACGCGAACTTTTACCTATTACCAGTGTGCCATCAAAAGGTGAAAGGTGTAACGCGAACTTTTACCTATTACCAGTGTGTCACCAAAAGGTGAAAAGTGTGACGCGAACTTTTACCTATTACCAGTGTGCCCCCACAAGGTGAAAGGTGTGACGCGAACTTTTACCTATTACCAGTGTGCCCCCACAAGGTGAAAGGTGTGACGCGAACTTTTACCTATTACCAGTGTGCCCCCAAAAGGTGAAAGGTGTTACGCGAACTTTTACCGATTATCAGTGTGCCCCCAAGAGGTGAAAGGTGTAACGCTAACTTTTACCGATTATCAGTGTGCCCCACAAGGTGAAAGGTGTGACGCGAACTTTTACTTGTTATCAGTGTGTCACCAAAAGGTGAAAAGTGTGACGCGAACTTTTACCTATTACCAGTGTGCCCCCACAAGGTGAAAGGTGTGACGCGAACTTTTACCTATTACCAGTGTGCCCCCACAAGGTGAAAGGTGTGACGCGAACATTTACCTATTACCAGTGTGCCCCCAAAAGGTGAAAGGTGTTACGCGAACTTTTACCGATTATCAGTGTGTCCCACTAGGTGAAAGGTGTGACGCGAAATTTTACCTATTATCCTATTGTAAGAAATTAACTGTAGAGTTTTATTTTAAAATTTTATCCTTGTTTCATATGGTTGTATTTCATTCTCTGCCGCTGCACTAATTAAATTAGATGAAGCTTGTTTATTCTTTATTACATGCCGCGAATTTTTATGTATTCTGAGAAATTCAAGGTAAATTATTTACTCACAGTTGCTATATCGTAGTTTTGCTTATTGATATATATTTCTATTTCTGGCCTCTACCGCTGTGCGTTGCGGCTTCTTTGTTACATTTGACGTATGTTCTGTGTACGCTTTACCCTAAAAGTGCGGAGATTAGCAAAACTTTCCCTGTCTTTTATTATTTAATTACGTTGTTTTGGTATTTGTCCGTGTTTGTTAGTGCTTCTTCAATTTTACTACTTTTCTCCTGTACCGATGCACTCACACATTGTTAGACTTTATTTTAAATAAGTCGGTATATGTGTCCCTTCTTCCCTTTGAAGAGCATAGGTCCCGCGTCTTACAATTATTTCAGTTCTATCACAGCTGTGCTCTGACGTAGTCCGAAAATAGTGATTGCTAGTCAGTCTTGCTATTTTCTCTTACTATTAAACTATTTTATTTTTCCAATATGGACGAGTTCCTTGTACGGAGTGTTCCGTCCACGAGTGCAAGTAGTGACAGCATTGAGCCCGAAAAAAAGAAACAAAAATTAGTGCACCGGCAGTATAGTGGTAACTATTTATCTCACTTTTTTTTTTAATTTTTTATTTATTTATTATTATTATTTTTTTTTTTTTTTTTGGTGTAGTGATAAAACATTCCCCATCCCCGAGTATATCGTTTGTGGTGAAAAACTCAGTAATGCTGCTACGGTTCCCAGTAAATTGAAACGACATTTGTCAACAAAGCATTCTTCTCTGTCAAGCAAAGATATCAATTATTTTCGTCGGTTGTTGGAACAAAACGAAAAATAAGCAACGCTCATGACTGTGACAGTACGGGAAGCTAGCTATCAGGTAGCCGAACTTATCGAAAAGGCTTAAAAACTACACACAATAGCTGAAACGATGTTAATGCCTGCTTGTAAATACACTAACGGAAAAAAATCCCAACACCAAGAAAGGGTTGTGTTAGATAAACGACAGTTGGTAGGCGGTGAGAGTACATCTGTAAGATGACGTCTATGCAAATTTCGCGCTCGGCGCTTACGTGTGGCGCTAGTAGCGCCCCTCCGAACATGCAAAGCAGGTTTGCTGTAAATACGCGCTGTAACGTTCGTGAGCGTTAGTTATCGTTGAGATTCGACGTAGGGTGTTGATGTTAGTCAAGAATGCCTTTAAGAAGACGAAGAAGCCATTATCAACAGCTCACGGAGTTTGAACGAGGTCATGTAATAGGGCTACGAGAAGGTGGATTTTCTTTCCGCAATATTGCAGAAGGACTTGGCAGGAATGCAGCCACCGTGAATGATTGTTGGCAGCGGTGGCCAAGGGAAGGTACTGCCTCAAGAAGACCGGGTTCCGGCCGGCCACGTGGCACTACTGAGAGGAAAGACCGCCGTGTACGGCGTATGGCCGTGGCGCATTGTACCTGCGTCTGCGGCGGCAATTCGAGCTGCAGTTGCCACCACAGTGACACAACGAACTGTTACAAATCGGTTACTTGAAGGACAGCTCCGAGCCAGACGCCCTGTAGCGTGCATTCCACTTACTCCAAACCACTGCCGTTTGCGACGTCAGTGGTGTCAAGCTAGAGCTCATTGGAAGACGGAGTGGAGATCTGTTGTGTTTTCTGTTGAAAGCCGGTTCTGCCTTGGTGCCAGTGATGGGCGTGTGTTGGTTAGAAGGAGGCCAGGTGAGCGCCTGCAACCAACCTGTTGCGGCCGAGACACACTGGACCTACACCTGGAGTTATGGTCTGGGGAGCAATTTCCTATGATAGCAGGAGCACTCTCGTGGTTATCCCACGCACCCTGACGGCACAGTTGTACGTCTGTCTGGTGATTCAACCTGTTGTGCTGCCATTCATGAACAGCATTCCAGGGGGTGTTTTCTAACAGGATAACGCTTGCCCGCATACCGCTGTTGTAACCCAACATGCTCTACAGAGTGTCGACATGTTGCCGTGGCCTGCTAGATCACCAGATATTTCACCAATCGAGCACGTATGGTACATCATTGGACGACAACTCCAGCGTCACCCCCAACCAGCATTAACCGTCCCTGTATTGACCGACCAAGTGCAACAGGCATGGAACTCCATCCCACAAACTGACATCCAGCACCTTTACGACACAATGCATGAACGTTTGCGTGCTTGTATTCAACATTCTGGCGGTTACACCGGTTATTAATGTACCAGCATTTTACATTTAAAATGGCTCTTCTCGCGCTTACAATAAGCTGTGATCTTGAAACCTTAATCGATTAAATATGTTACCTATACAAATGTATTGCCGCAATTTTATTCCTCTACAACTATTTTTTCGTGGTGTTGGGATTTTTTTTTCCGTCAGTGTAAATGGTAAAAATAGTCCTGTGTTCAGAAACTGCTAGTGAAATTTCAAAAAGTCCTCTCTCTGCTGACACAATCAATCGTCGAGTTAGTGACATGCCCAGTGACATTGAAGACATTATGAAGGAGGAAATCAACAGAAGTCAGGAGTTCTCACTTCAGATCAACGAGTCCACTGATATTAGCGGTTATGCACAACTTCTTGCCTACATCGGTACATCGATGGAGACGTAATTGCAAATAATTTCGCTTTTTGCCAAGAACTTCCCCCGCAAGCGACCGGTGAAGAAATATTTCGTGTGGCTAATGAATATGTGCTCCATAATGATTTAAAATGGAAGGATTGTGTTAGTGTTTGTACAGACGGAACCGCTTCTATGACAGACCGAGTGAAAGGATTTGTAGATAAAGTACTATACCGTGCAAATGAATTGGGACAAGCTATTTTATTCTCAGAATTGTAATGTGATCGCCAGTTGATGTCGGAAACCCACATAAACCGGTTTTATCAGCTGTGAGGTGGTGTGACTGTTAGAACTTGATAGTAAAAATGTGGTTTGACCGGTTTTAAACAGGAAATAGGCACTTCAGCTTCAGTTGTAAGCTTTCGTGTGTGGCAGGTGGATGTTAGTTTTTGCTCTCTGTGAGAACGTGTTGCTTTCGTGTATTGAAAAATGGATATTTCCCCAAGGAAGCGTGCAAAAATAATGGCTCTGAAGGATCACACTTCTATGACAGTGAGAGATATCGCTGCTGCAGTTGGTGTAGGCAAATCAAGTGTATCAAGACTGCTTACGCGACACAATGCATCTGGATCATCGTCTCCAAAAAGGAGAGGTAAATGTGGAAGAAAACAAAAAACAACTTCACGAACCGACAAATATCTTATCAGAAATAGTAAAATGAATAAAAAAAAAATAAAAAACAGGCACCGACCTTCAAAGATATTTATTGGCTAGTGGGTGTGATGTTAGTGATTCAACTGTACGCCGTAGGCTTCTGGAAGTTGGCCGGAAGGCAAGAAGACCAACGAAAAACAAATAAAAATAGTTAAATGCGAAAATGAAGATAAAACGTTTAGCATGGGCCAAAAAATATAAATCATGGACTGCTGACGACTGGAAAAAGGTAATTTTTAGTGATGAAACTCATTTACACTGGCGGAAAGTGAAAAAAGAACACCAAGAAGGAATTGGCGGACGATCATGAAATTTACATATGTTAATGGGGTCGAGTAGTAGGTGTGATGTTAATTTCGAGACCAACCGGTGAGCGCTTACGCCACAGCACGGCATAATAGGCAAATTATCGTCGGTGGTATTGAAGGAGTACGGCGAAGTGAATGTAATCAGTCGTTGGCGTGCGGACACGTCCGAAGACCCCAAAGAAGCTGGAAGACGTGTACGATTTCAGCAATTATCGGACTTTGAGCGAGGTCGTCCAGTTGGACTCCACGGGGCCGGGTGGTCGTATCGTCGTATTGCGGAGCGAATTGGACGCGAAGTATCGGTGGTGGTACGATGGTGGCGTAGATGGTCCGAGGAACATTCCCACACGAGAAGACGTGGAACCGGGAGTCACAGACGGATTGATGAGTGGACCGATCGACGCATAAGAAGAGCGGCGTTGTCAAGCAGAACATCCACTGCGACGCCGCAAATCCGAGCTGCCGTTGCACTTGAGGTGACTGTGCGAACAATCCGCAACCGTGCAGGACTACGTGCACGTGTGCCTCTGGCATGTGTACCTCTGACTCCAGCCCACCGTCAGGAACGGCTGCAGTGGTGTCGCCAACGTCTGCACTGGAGAACGCAATGGCGATCTGTCGTATTCAGCGATGAAAGCAGATTATGCATGGGAGCCTCCGATGGCCGTATGCGTGTTGGGAGCGTCTCCACCTTCCTTGCATCCGCCAGCGACACACAGGGCCTACACTTCGTCTCCTGGTGTAGGGAGCGATCAGCAGTCCCTCCCTTACACAACTAGTTTTTTTACCGGGTACGTTAAACAGCACCTCCTACATCAACAACATCATTCAGCCCGTTGTTGTGCCATTTGTAAGGTCGGTCCATCGTGGTGTTTTCCAGCAAGATAACGCACGCCCACACACGGCGCGTGCAACGCAACATGCACTTCAGTGTGTGAGACAACTTCCATGGCCTGCACGTTCACCGGATTTGTCCCCCATTGAGCACGTGTGGGATTTTATGGGACAACGACTTATCCGGTCTCCACGGCCAGCTACGACCATCCCCGATTTACGCGTCCAGGTTAAGAATGCTTGAAACTCAATACCCCAAACTTACATCCAACATCTGTACGACAGACTCCATGCCAGAATTGCACAGTGTGACGCAGTTCATGGCGGTTCAACCTCGTACTAATACATGGAAATATTATTTTTCAGTTTACCAGCAAATACAGCTGTATTTTGCCATAATGTTTCGATCACGTTATCCTCTGTATTCCGTTATTATGCTGTATAAATTTCGTTGGTATCAGACGTCTCCTTCTTGGTGTTCTTTTTTCATTTTCCGCCAGTGTAATTTCTTTTTTGCCAAGAACTTCCCAAGAGAGCCACCGGTGAAGAAATATTTCGTGTGACTAATGAATATGTGCTCCATAATGATTTAAAATGGAAGGATTGTGTTAGTGTTTGTACAGACGGAGCCGCTTCTATGACAGACCGAGTGAAAGGATTTGTAGCTAAAGTACGCGAAGTAAATCCTAACATACATGCGGTGTGATCATTGTTTCATTCACCGTGAAGCCATTGTTGCTAAGTCTCTGCCATTTTTTCTGAAAGTTGTGCTGGACGAAGTAGTAAAAGTCGTGAACCTCATCAAATCGTGGCCCCGAAATTCGCGGCTTTTTACCGTTTTGTGTCAGGAAATGGGATCAAAACGCATTACCCTCCGGTTACATACAGAAGTACGGTGGTTATCAGGAGGAAAAGTGTTAACGCAAATATTCGAACTTAAAGAGGAGGTACATGCATTTTTGACTGTTGAGAAGCATGAGTACGCGGATTTATTTGCAGATGATGAACGGGTATATGTAAGTTGGCATGTCTTTCCGATATTTTCGTACACTTGAATGAGCTGAACAGAAAAATGCAAGGTAGGAACGAAATATTCTGACTAGTATGGATAAGATTCAAGGATTTGGGAATAAGCTGAATTTGAGGATATAGAGAATTGAAAATGAGTCGTTTGAGATGTTCCCGACTGTATCGCTAATTGCTGACGGTAACAAAGTGGCGATGGACTTAAAGAAGATTTAGAAATCTTGCAGCAGAAGTTCAAGAAGCATTTTGGAGATAGTGTTCGTGATTTCAGATGGGTTCGTGATCCATTCGTTGCGAATTCAAAACCTCTTCCGAGTAATATACAAGAGGAACTCGCAGATTTAAAAGCAGATAGAACATTGAAATTAAAACTTATCGAAGTGCCTTTGAATACATTTTGGTTGTCAATAAGAAGTGAATACCCGGCTATCTCCGAGATGGTAGTTAAGTGTTATCGCCATTTTCAACTACATATTTGTGTGAACTGGGCTTCTCGACATTGACTGAAATTAAGACATCAAAGGGGGAGAGACTCAAATCCGTCGATGAAGAAATGAGACTTGTATTGTCAACGATTCCGCTACGAATCAGTCGCCTGTGTGCAGCTAAGAAGGCGCAAGTATCACATTGAAGGTATCAGTAGAAATATTTACTCTAATAGTAATAGAAATGTGTACTTTCTTGTATTTTCTGCAGCGAATTAAAGTTCGTTAATTGCTAATAAACGCACCAGTCGATTTCTGTTTAATAATAATACACAGTGTGGCAAAGAATTTTTAAGACTGGTTCTTTAAAATGAAATAGAAACAAGAAATTATAATTTGTTTTGGTTTGTTATTCAAAATAAGTCCCTCCGGCTTCAATACACTTGTTACAGCGATTTAATAATAATTTGAATACCTGTTCCAGTTCACTTTGCGGAATTGCCTCCAAAGCACGCGTCGAAGCTGTTTGTATGGTCGAAATATCATCAAAATAACACCCTTTTAACGCCATTTTAAGTTTTGGGAATAAAGAAAAGTCGCAGGGACCTAAATCAAGCGAATACGGTAGATGATTCAACACACAGACGTTATTTTTCGCCAAAAATCTACGAACAAGAAGTGAGGTGTGACTGGATGCTTTATCGTGCAACAAACACCAACTGTTTTCATCCCGGTATTCTGGACGAATGCGACGAATTCTGCCCATCAAACGCCTCAAAACATTTAAATAAAACTCACCAGTAATTGTTTGTCCACTTGGAACAAATTCTTTGTGGATGCATTTTCGATGGAAACTACTATCGAAGAATGTAATGAGCATTGTTTTGATTTTCGATGGAACTTTTCTTGTTTTTTTTTTTTTTTTTTTTTTGGCTTGTGGCGAGTTTTTTTACTTCCATTCCGCACCTTCTCGATTTGTTTTAGGATCTTATTGAAAACACCATGTTTCATCACCTGTAACAATCGATTTTAAGAAGTTTGGATCATTTTCAGCGGCTGAAATGATATCTCTGCAATGTGCACTTCTCCTTGATTTTTGTTCATTGGTTAACGTGTGTGGAACGAATTTAGCACAGACTTTTGTTTTGCCCAAATCTTCATGCAGGATGGTTCGAATCGTTTCTTTGTTGACGTTTAAAGACTTTTCCATCATTCTTAGTGACGCACATCAATTGTTTGCCACGAAATCACGCACTTTTTCAATAATCTCAGGTGTCTTAGATGAACTTGGTCTTCCGGTATGCTTATTATCTTCTAGCGTATCTCTTCTGTCCAAAAAACGTTTGTGCCACAGGAAAACATTTGATCTACTTAAACAAAACTCACCGTAAACTTGTTTCATTATTTGGTACGTTTCCGAGGCACTTTTACCACGTTTCGCGTTAAATTTAATAACAGCCCTTTGTTCCATCTTAATAATTCAACATGAAAGAAATTTTACTTCTCTAATGAACGGCCGTTTTGTTTGAGTTACTTTATCAACTGCGCAGTACTTTTGGCAGAAAGCAAGCAGATCGTCATGGTTTATAACGCATTCGCGATTACACTGGTGGCGCTACCGTAGGCTGAAATCTAGCGCCAGTCTTAAAAATTCTTTGACGCACTGTGTATACTTCACGACAGGACTTGAATCTTCTAGGATGTTCTTGATTTACATAAAGCTCTCCAACTTACCATTATTCTGGAACATTCTATAAACGTCTAATTCATTTTTGCCGCTTCTAGAACATTCTACACGACACTTCGGTCTCTGTCTGCTATGTTACATGGCCGAATTTTCTAGACATAGCTTTTGGCACACGTCCATTTCTATTAACTATGTAATTATTATTTGCAAATTGTGTAATTTCATTACCAAGTAATTCCATTGCGTTTGAATGGCATTATTAAATAATTTAATAATGTCATCTTCATTGTAGTGCATTGCAGATTAATTCCATTACCTTATGCAAACCATACTTGGGATTACCTTGTATTGCATTACCTGTTACTGCATTACCTTGTAATTGTTCCAACCCTCGCATTACCTTGTAATGGATTACACGTTAATTGTAATCTGTACTTCGATTACTTTGTAATGCATTCCTGCCCAACTCTGATATCCAGTTGTTAAACATCAGAGTAAGAACAATATACAGCCATTTGAGACCTTCTTGAAAACCGAACACTCCTGTGAAATCCTGCAAAAACAGCTGGAGGTGCATTTAGACCCCTTCTCAATTCAAATGGACCGTAAATACACTTCGCCAAAGGAAACTGTTTCTGTTAAAAATATATGCTGAATTGAAACTCATATCAAACGGGGCAGAAATATCGATATCAAAGATCTAGATGTATTGGCTGCATGTACTTATTACAGTGGCTTAAATGGTAGGAAGAAAGTTGCAGCTGCTTTACCCCAACAGTGTTTGAAAAGAATACGCTGCGGTGATTTCTTTGTCAGTTCAGCTGGTGTGAACAACTACAGATTTTCTGATGATCACTTAGGTTCGTATATTTTAATCATAAACTTTTTTATCCTCAAAAGTGCATATGTACTAAATTTTAGCCCGAAGGCCAAGCTGAATAAACAAACACGGGCAATCTTTCAGAGAACTCACGATCTGCTGTTAGATACGTTGAGAGTGTTTGGGAAGATAACGTCAAGATTGTGCGGAAATCATATGCACATGAAAACCATGCTTCAGTAGAACTATTTCAGCACACTAGTTGGGAATATTCTTTTCTGAAGACACTCACACCTGCTGTTGAAGACATTTTGGTACGTAAAGTTATTTATTACTCAGAAAAAGTGATGCCGCTTTAAGAAAAGATAGTATTAGGTTGTCGGAAAAGTCGTGACGTATTTTGGCACCCGATGGCGGTTGGGCGGCTTTGGGAGTACTAGAGGCATGCGCAGCTCTGTTATCGCTTTGGCATTCGACTGGTACCAGTTCTAGCTGCAGTCTAAAAGGAATAGTGAGGAATTTGGTTGATTTGCGGAGATTTGACATCAAGTTGAAGATAAACTGCGCATTTTCGTCATATTTTACTGTTTTACTTCCGTAAAGAGAAGAACGCGTGTCAAACTTGTGAAAAATTGCATAAAGTGTACGGTGATAATGCTCTACGAAAATGTCAATGCCAGCAGGGGTTCGCAAAATTCCGTGCTGGTGATTTTGACCTCAACGATGCTCCTCTGTCGGGGAGGCCCACCGAGGTTGATGACGACCAAATCAAGGCATTGATCGAGTCAAACCCACGTTACACAACACGACAGATTGCATACACATTGCACATCCATCATTCAAGCGTTCAGGACCACTTGAAGAAGCTGGGATACGTAAGCAAGCTCGATGTGTGGGTTCCTCATGAACTCAAAGAAGCTCAATTGACGGCGTGTATAAACATCTGCGATGTGCTCATTGAACGTGAGGAAAACGATCCTTTTTTGAAGCGACTGAAAACTGGTGACGAAAAGTGGATTGTGTAGAACAATGTGCTGTGCAAACGGTCTTGGTCCCGACGTGCTGCTTCGCCTCAAACGACATCCAAACCAGACATTCATCAGCGGAAGGTTCTGGTCTCATTGTGGTGGGATTTTAAAGGTGTCGTGTTTTTCGAGCTCCTACCACGGAACCAAACAATCAATTCGAATGTGTGCTGTCAGCAATTGGACAGTTTGAATGAATCCATCATCCAGAAATGTCCAGAGCTCGTTCATCGTAAAGGTGTTGTGTTCCATCACGACAACGCGAGACCACACACAAGTTTGATCCCCCGCCAAAAAATATTGGAGTTTGGGTAGGATGTGTTGCCACACCCAGCATACTCGCCTGACCTTGCGCCGTCAGACTTCCACTTGTTTCGCTCTCTTCAACAGTCCTTGCGTGGTATAACGTTCAATTCAGATGAGGCTGTAAATCAGCACCTTGTACAGTTTTTCGCTACGAAAGACAGGTATTTTTATGAACGAGGCATTCTGCAGCTCACTGACAGATGACAAAAGGTTATCAAACAAAACGGGCATTATATCATTGATTGATCTTTGTTCTTTCTATCAATAAATGACCTTTGCAAAACATAGCTAAAATCCGTCATGACTTTTCCGACAACCCAATAGTTTAATTTAGAGGCACATCGCTAAATTCCATATGTTTCCTCAAAACCTTCGCGCGTTTCTTTATCTTCTGCATCAAAACTTGTTTCTCAAAAAGAAGACAGGTTTAGATGTAATTCTAGAAACATCCACTCAAGTCATAATATTACTTTTGACGTAGAATTACGTCTAATGTCTTATTGAGCCATTGAGCGGGGTGTCATGTTAGCTATGGGAGCGTTACCAAATGCTGTTACGCAGGTTCGCCGCTCAGTACGTAGCAACCGTTTCACATCGGATCAAAAGTGTTTAACTGCTAAAGAACTTCGGAACCTAAAAAAGCTTCATTGTTAAAATCCATTAATCAGTCTTAAAACCAAACATTATTTGGCAAACCTAATGTGCTGAAAGAAATCTAAATTGCAGGTATATAAATATACTTTAAAACTCTATGCACACTTTCATAAATTACGGTGAAATGCAGGTATTACACCAGTGACAGTGACAAAACAACTTTTCAGTAAATGAACCAACTTTCCTTTTAATCTATGAAACGTTTAGTTATTTCAATTATTTACACTGAAGAACAATTCAATTACAGATACCTGTCTAGTAACGTGTAGCACCACCTTTCGCCCTGATGACGGCGGCGATTCGTCTTGGCATGGACTCGACAAGACACCGGAAGCGTTGGAAAGCCATACGGATCCACGACCCCTGAACAAGCTCCCACAGTTCACGAAGTTTTGATGGAGGAAGGGGTCAGAGCCTCGAACATCTCTCTCGATGGCATCCCAGATGTGCTCAATGGGATTGAGGTCATATGACCTAGCTGTCCAAGGAAGCGAGGTCACGTCGGTGGAGTATTCATCCAACCATTCGGATACAGTTCGGGAGCTGCATTGACTTGTTGCAGGATGAGGTCCCCAGTGGGATGTTGAAAACGCACAAACTGGAGCAAATAGTCGTCCAGGATATCCTCGTAACCCCCTTGTGAGGGACGATGTCACACGTACCAGAGGTCCCATTTCAGTCCACGTAAACAGTGCCCAGACGAGAATGCCACCCCCACCAGCTTAAAGAGTACCATGCTGGCAAGAAAGATCCATCGCTTCATGTGGTTTGCGCCGTACTCGTATCCTGCCATCCGCATGTACCAACGTGAATCTCGACTCATCAGTCCAAGCAACATTTTTCCACATGTCTCGGGTCCAGTGGCGATGTTCCCGCGCCCATGCTAATTTTTGCACCCTGTGATGTGCGGTCAGAAGCGGTACCCTCGTGGGACGATGGCTTCTGCACCCCATAGCGAGGAGATGGTTCTGGATGGTGTGGCTGCTTACACGTTTTTGTGCACCAGCGTTAAATTGCCGAGTGTTTTCTTGCACTGTGACTCGTCTATCCGCTGTTACAATGTGAGCTAGCCGACGATGACCCCGCTCATCCACACGCTGTTGTCCACGGCAATTGGCCCTTGCAGGTATGGTTTTACCGGATTCGATGTACTCACGTTGCACCCGTGACACAGTGGCTCGTGAAAATCCCCGTGCTTGCACGACTTCCGAGATGGAGTGGCCCATTCGTTGGGCCCCGACAATTTTCCCACGATCAAAGGCGCTTAGATCCTTCGTCTTACCTATACTGCGTCCGCCTCTTACTGATTCCCGTCGCATCACTCCTTATATTGTCGGTTCGCTGCATACGTCATGTCGTTTCCGTTTACAGGGCCGCCCACAGTGCCACATTTGCATAACGCCAGCTGTCTCTAATTGCTCTTCAGTGTATATGAACACGTCAACACATACAAACAAATCTTTGAAATTGAGAACTATTAAGTAATTGCATTATATTCCAGGTGAAGTGGAATGAACTGCACACATCATTTGTGACGTGTTTGCGCTGCAGGACCCACAGGAGATAAAGGCAGATAGCTGCGGGAGCATACGTTCGCGTAGCTCAGTTGGGAGAGCGACTTATTCCGGAATGAGGGGACCTGGGTTTGATGCTCGGCGTGGACAAAGATGACGGAGAAATTTATTTTGTTACATATTGCAGTATATGAAACCAGTCTATTTCATTGAAACATAGAAGTTAGTTAATAGCCATTAAACCATAAAAACCTTGTTCCTTTGGCTTCAGATGAACTCTCGTATTTGATATCAGGCTTCCTGATAGGTGTTAGTCTCTTGTTCAGTATGATATCAGACTTTCTGATAGGTGTCAGTCTCTTGTTCGGCAGATCGCACATGCGATAAAGGCAGATAGCAACAAAAGAATACGTCCGCGTAGCTCAGTTGGGAGAGCGACTTATTCCGAAATGAGGGGACTTGGGTTCGATGCCCGGCATGGACAAAGATGACGGAGAATTTTATTTTGTTATATATTGTAGTATATGAAATCAGTCTATTTCATTGAAACATAGAAGTTAGTTAATAGCCATTAAACCATAAAAACCTTGTTCCTCTGGCTTCAGATGAACTCTTGTATTTGATATCAGGCTTCCTGATAGGTGTTAGTCTCTTGTTCAGTATGATATCAGGCTTTCTGATAGGTGTCAGTCTCTTGTTCGGCAGATCGCACATGAGATAAAGGCAGATAGCAGCAAAAGAATACGTCCGCGTAGCTCAGTTGGAAGAGCGACTTATTCCGGAATGAGGGGACTTGGGTTCGATGCCCGGCATGGACAAAGATGACGGAGAATTTTATTTTGTTATATATTGTAGTATATGAAATCAGTCTATTTCATTGAAACATAGAAGTTAGTTAATAGCCATTACACCATAAAAACCTTGTTCCTCTGGCTTCAGATGAACTCTCGTATTTGATATCAGGCTTCCTGATAGGTGTTAGTCTCTTGTTCAGTATGATATCAGGCTTTCTTATATGTGTCAGTCTCTTGTTCGGCAGATCGCACATGGGATAAAGGCAGATAGCAGCAAAAGAATACGTCCGCGTAGCTCAGTTGGGAGAGCGACTTATTCCGGAATGAGGGGACCTGGGTTCGATGCCCGGCATGGACAAAGATGACGGAGAAATTTATTTTGTTACATATTGCAGTATATGAAACCAGTCTATTTCATTGAAACATAGAAGTTAGTTAATAGCCATTAAACCATAAAAACCTTGTTCCTTTGGCTTCAGATGAACTCTCGTATTTGATATCACGCTTTCTGATAGGCGTTAGTCTCTTGTTCAGTATGATATCAGGCTTTCTGATAGGTGTCAGTCTCTTGTTCGGCAGATCGCACATGAGATAAAGGCAGATAGCAGCAAAAGAATACGTCCGCGAAGCTCAGTTGGGAGAGCGACTTATTCCGGAATGAGGGGACCTGGGTTCGATGCTCGGCGTGGACAAAGATGACGGAGAAATTTACTTTGTTATATACTGCAGTATATGAAACCAGTCTATTTCATTGAAACATAGAAGTTAGTTAATAGCCATTAAACCATAAAAACCTTTTTCTTTTGGCTTCAGATGAACTCTCGTATTTGATATCAGGCTTCCTGATAGGTGTTAGTCTCTTGTTCAGTATGATATCAGGCTTTCTGATAGGTGTCAGTCTCTTGTTCGGCAGATCGCACATGAGATAAAGGCAGATAGCAGCAAAGAATACGTCCGCGTAGCTCAGTTGGGAGAGCGACTTATTCCGGAATGAGGGGACTTGGGTTCGATACCCGGCATGGACAAAGATGACGGAGAATTTTATTTTGTTATATATTGTAGTATCTGAAATCAGTCTATTTCATTGAAACATAGAAGTTAGTTAATAGCCATTAAACCATAAAAACCTTGTTCCTCTGGCTTCAGATGAACTCTCGTATTTGATATCAGGCTTCCTGATAGGTGTTAGTCTCTTGTTCAGTATGATATCAGGCTTTCTGATATGTGTCAATCTCTTGTTCGGCAGATCGCACATGGGATAAAGGCAGATAGCAGCAAAATAATACGTTCGCGTAGCTCAGTTGGGAGAGCGACTTATTCCGGAATGAGGGGACCTGGGTTTGATGCTCGGCGTGGACAAAGATGACGGAGAAATTTATTTTGTTACATATTGCAGTATATGAAACCAGTCTATTTCATTGAAACATAGAAGTTAGTTAATAGCCATTAAACCATAAAAACCTTGTTCCTCTGGCTTCAGATGAACTCTCGTATTTGATATCAGGCTTCCTGATAGGTGTTAGTCTCTTGTTCAGTATGATATCAGGCTTTCTGATAGGTGTCAGTCTCTTGTTCGGCAGATCGCACATGAGATAAAGGCAGATAGCAGCAAAGAATACGTCCGCGTAGCTCAGTTGGGAGAGCGACTTATTCCGGAATGAGGGGACTTGGGTTCGATGCCCGGCATGGTCAAAGATGACGGAGAATTTTATTTTGTTATATATTGCAGTATCTGAAATCAGTCTATTTCATTGAAACATAGAAGTTAGTTAATAGCCATTAAACCATAAAAACCTTGTTCCTCTGGCTTCAGATGAACTCTCGTATTTGATATCAGGCTTCCTGATAGGTGTTAGTCTCTTGTTCAGTATGATATCAGGCTTTCTGATATGTGTCAATCTCTTGTTCGGCAGATCGCACATGGGAAAAAGGCAGATAGCAGCAAAAGAATACGTTCGCGTAGCTCAGTTGGGAGAGCGACTTATTCCGGAATGAGGGGACCTGGGTTTGATGCTCGGCGTGGACAAAGATGACGGAGAAATTTATTTTGTTACATATTGCAGTATATGAAACCAGTCTATTTCATTGAAACATAGAAGTTAGTTAATAGCCATTAAACCATAAAAACCTTGTTCCTTTGGCTTCAGATGAACTCTCGTATTTGATATCAGGCTTCCTGATAGGTGTTAGTCTCTTGTTCAGTATGATATCAGGCTTTCTGATATGTGTCAGTCTCTTGTTCGGCAGATCGCACATGCGATAAAGGCAGATAGCAGCAAAAGAATACGTCCGCGTAGCTCAGTTGGGAGAGCGACTTATTCCGGAATGAGGGGACCTGGGTTCGATGCTCGGCGTGGACAAAGATGACGGAGAAATTTACTTTGTTATATACTGCAGTATATGAAACCAGTCTATTTCATTGAAACACAGAAGTTAGTTAATAGCCATTAAACCATAAAAACCTTGTTCCTTTGGCTTCAGATGAACTCTCGTATTTGATATCAGGCTTCCTGATAGGTGTTAGTCTCTTGTTCAGTATGATATCAGGCTTTCTGATATGTGTCAATCTCTTGTTCGGCAGATCGCACATGAGATAAAGGCAGATAGCAACAAAAGAATACGTCCGCGTAGCTCAGTTGGGAGAGCGACTTATTCCGGAATGAGGGGACTTGGGTTCCATGCCCGGCATGGACAAAGATGACGGAGAATTTTATTTTGTTATATATTGTAGTATCTGAAATCAGTCTATTTCATTGAAACATAGAAGTTAGTTAATAGCCATTAAACCATAAAAACCTTGTTCCTCTGGCTTCAGATGAACTCTCGTATTTGATATCAGGCTTCCTGATAGGTGTTAGTCTCTTGTTCAGTATGATATCAGGCTTTCTGATATGTGTCAGTCTCTTGTTCTGCAGATCGCACATGGGATAAAGGCAGATAGCAGCAAAAGAATACGTTCGCGTAGCTCAGTTGGGAGAGCGACTTATTCCGGAATGAGGGGACTGGGTTTGATGCTCGGCGTGGACAAAGATGACGGAGAAATTTATTTTGTTACATATTGCAGTATATGAAACCAGTCTATTTCATTGAAACATAGAAGTTAGTTAATAGCCATTAAACCATAAAAACCTTGTTCCTCTGGCTTCAGATGAACTCTCGTATTTGATATCAGGCTTCCTGATAGGTGTTAATCTCTTGTTCAGTATGATATCAGGCTTTCTGATATGTGTCAGTCTCTTGTTCGGCAGATCGCACATGGGATAAAGGCAGATAGCAGCAAAAGAATACGTCCGCGTAGCTCAGTTGGGAGAGCGATTTATTCCGGAATGAGAGGACCTGGGTTCGATGCTCGGCGTGGACAAAGATGACGGAGAAATTTACTTTGTTATATACTGCAGTATATGAAACCAGTCTATTACATTGAAACATAGAAGTTAGTTAATAGCCATTAAACCATAAAAACCTTGTTCCTTTGGCTTCAGATGAACTCTCGTATTTGATATCAGGCTTCCTGATAGGTGTTAGTCTCTTGTTCAGTATGATATCAGGCTTTCTGATATGTGTCAGTCTCTTGTTCGGCAGATCGCACATGGGATAAAGGCAGATAGCAGCAAAAGAATACGTCCGCGTAGCTCAGTTGGGAGAGCGACTTATTCCGGAATGAGGGGACCTGGGTTCGATGCCAGGCATGGACAAAGATCACGGAGAAATTTATTTTGTTACATATTGCAGTATATGAAACCAGTCTATTTCATTGAAACATAGAAGTTAGTTAATAGCCATTAAACCATAAAAACCTTGTTCCTTTGGCTTCAGATGAACTCTCGTATTTGATATCACGCTTCCTGATAGGCGTTAGTCTCTTGTTCAGTATGATATCAGGCTTTCTGATAGGTGTCAGTCTCTTGTTCGGCAGATCGCACATGAGATAAAGGCAGATAGCAGCAAAAGAATACGTCCGCGAAGCTCAGTTGGGAGAGCGACTTATTCCGGAATGAGGGGACCTGGGTTCGATGCTCGGCGTGGACAAAGATGACGGAGAAATTTACTTTGTTATATACTGCAGTATATGAAACCAGTCTACTTCATTGAAACATAGAAGTTAGTTAATAGCCATTAAACCATAAAAACCTTTTTCCTTTGGCTTCAGATGAACTCTCGTATTTGATATCAGGCTTCCTGATAGGTGTTAGTCTCTTGTTCAGTATGATATCAGGCTTTGTGATATGTGTCAATCTCTTGTTCGGCAGATCGCACATGGGAAAAAGGCAGATAGCAGCAAAAGAATACGTTCGCGTAGCTCAGTTGGGAGAGCGACTTATTCCGGAATGAGGGGACCTGGGTTTGATGCTCGGCGTGGACAAAGATGACGGAGAAATTTATTTTGTTACATATTGCAGTATATGAAACCAGTCTATTTCATTGAAACATAGAAGTTAGTTAATAGCCATTAAACCATAAAAACCTTGTTCCTTTGGCTTCAGATGAACTCTCGTATTTGATATCAGGCTTCCTGATAGGTGTTAGTCTCTTGTTCAGTATGATATCAGGCTTTCTGATATGTGTCAGTCTCTTGTTCGGCAGATCGCACATGGGATAAAGGCAGATAGCAGCAAAAGAATACGTCCGCGTAGCTCAGTTGGGAGAGCGACTTATTCCGGAATGAGGGGACCTGGGTTTGATGCTCGGCGTGGACAAAGATGACGGAGAAATTTATTTTGTTACATATTGCAGTATATGAAACCAGTCTATTTCATTGAAACATAGAAGTTAGTTAATAGCCATTAAACCATAAAAACCTTGTTCCTTTGGCTTCAGATGAACTGTCGTATTTGATATCAGGCTTCCTGATAGGTGTTAGTCTCTTGTTCAGTATGATATCAGGCTTTCTGATAAGTGTCAGTCTCTTGTTCGGCAGATCGCACATGAGATAAAGGCAGATAGCAGCAAAAGAATACGTCCGCGTAGCTCAGTTGGGAGAGCGACTTATTCCGGAATGAGATGACTTGGGTTCGATACCCGGCATGGACAAAGATGACGGAGAATTTTATTTTGTTATATATTGTAATATCTGAAATCAGTCTATTTCATTGAAACATAGAAGTTAGTTAATAGCCATTAAACCATAAAAACCTTGTTCCTCTGGCTTCAGATGAACTCTCGTATTTGATATCAGGCTTCCTGATAGGTGTTAGTCTCTTGTTCAGTATGATATCAGGCTTTCTGATATGTGTCAATCTCTTGTTCGGCAGATCGCACATGGGATAAAGGCAGATAGCAGCAAAAGAATACGTTCGCGTAGCTCAGTTGGGAGAGCGACTTATTCCGGAATGAGGGGACCTGGGTTTGAAGCTCGGCGTGGACAAAGATGACGGAGAAATTTATTTTGTTACATATTGCAGTATATGAAACCAGTCTATTTCATTGAAACATAGAAGTTAGTTAATAGCCATTAAACCATAAAAACCTTGTTCCTCTGGCTTCAGATGAACTCTCGTATTTGATATCAGGCTTCCTGATAGGTGTTAGTCTCTTGTTCAGTATGATATCAGGCTTTCTGATAGGTGTCAGTCTCTTGTTCGGCAGATCGCACATGAGATAAAGGCAGATAGCACCAAAAGAATACGTCCGCGTAGCTCAGTTGGGAGAGCGACTTATTCCGGAATGAGGGGACTTCGGTTCGATGCCCGGCATGGTCAAAGATGACGGAGAATTTTATTTTGTTATATATTGTAGTATCTGAAATCAGTCTATTTCATTGAAACATAGAAGTTAGTTAATAGCCATTAAACCATAAAAACCTTGTTCCTCTGGCTTCAGATGAACTCTCGTATTTGATATCAGGTTTCCTGATAGGTGTTAGTCTCTTGTTCAGTATGATATCAGGCTTTCTGATATGTGTCAATCTCTTGTTCGGCAGATCGCACATGGGAAAAAGGCAGATAGCAGCAAAACAATACGTTCGCGTAGCTCAGTTGGGAGAGCGACTTATTCCGGAATGAGGGGACTTGGGTTTGATGCTCGGCGTGGACAAAGATGACGGAGAAATTTATTTTGTTACATATTGCAGTATATGAAACCAGTCTATTTCATTGAAACATAGAAGTTAGTTAATAGCCATTAAACCATAAAAACCTTGTTCCTTTGGCTTCAGATGAACTCTCGTATTTGATATCAGGCTTCCTGATAGGTGTTAGTCTCTTGTTCAGTATGATATCAGGCTTTCTGATAGGTGTCAGTCTCTTGTTCGGCAGATCGCACATGCGATAAAGGCAGATAGCAACAAAAGAATACGTCCGCGTAGCTCAGTTGGGAGAGCGACTTATTCCGGAATGAGGGGACTTGGGTTCGATGCCCGGCATGGACAAAGATGACGGAGAATTTTATTTTGTTATATATTGTAGTATCTGAAATCAGTCTATTTCATTGAAACATAGAAGTTAGTTAATAGCCATTAAACCATAAAAACCTTGTTCCTCTGGCTTCAGATGAACTCTCGTATTTGATATCAGGCTTCCTGATAGGTGTTAGTCTCTTGTTCAGTATGATATCAGGCTTTCTGATATGTGTCAGTCTCTTGTTCTGCAGATCGCACATGGGATAAAGGCAGATAGCAGCAAAAGAATACGTTCGCGTAGCTCAGTTGGGAGAGCGACTTATTCCGGAATGAGGGGACCTGGGTTTGATGCTCGGCGTGGACAAAGATGACGGAGAAATTTATTTTGTTACATATTGCAGTATATGAAACCAGTCCATTTCATTGAAACATAGAAGTTAGTTAATAGCCATTAAACCATAAAAACCTTGTTCCTCTGGCTTCAGATGAACTCTCGTATTTGATATCAGGCTTCCTGATAGGTGTTAGTCTCTTGTTCAGTATGATATCAGGCTTTCTGATATGTGTCAGTCTCTTGTTCGGCAGATCGCACATGGGATAAAGGCAGATAGCAGCAAAAGAATACGTCCGCGTAGCTCAGTTGGGAGAGCGATTTATTCCGGAATGAGAGGACCTGGGTTCGATGCTCGGCGTGGACAAAGATGACGGAGAAATTTACTTTGTTATATACTGCAGTATATGAAACCAGTCTATTACATTGAAACATAGAAGTTAGTTAATAGCCATTAAACCATAAAAACCTTGTTCCTTTGGCTTCAGATGAACTCTCGTATTTGATATCAGGCTTCCTGATAGGTGTTAGTCTCTTGTTCAGTATGATATCAGGCTTTCTGATAGATGTTAGTCTCTTGTTAGGCAGATCGCCCATGCGATAAAGGCAGATAGCAGCAAAAGAATACGTCCGCGTAGCTCAGTTGGGAGAGCGACTTATTCCGGAATGAGGGGACTTGGGTTCGATGCCCGGCGTGGACAAAGATGACGGAGAAATTTACTTTGTTATATATTGCAGTATGTGAAACCAGTCTATTTCATTGAAACATAGAAGTTAGTTAATAGCCATTAAACCATAAAAACCTTGTTCTTCTGACTTCGGATGAACATTCCGTATTTGATATCAGGCTTTCTGATAGTTGTTAGTCTCTTGTTCAGTAATTAATCCGGGAATTCTATTCGTATAGTTGAAAGAAAAATGAATGTGTTAACAATTATTAATCTGTGAATAGGATTCACGGATTAATAATTGTTCAGTAATTAATCCGTGAATTCTATTCGTATAGTTCAAGGTCATAACTTTTAATCCATTAATTAGATTAAAAGTTATGACCTTCCAAATTTGAAAATCGATTTTTAAGTTGTCAGCATTGAAAGGTGAATATCTCAAAAGCTCTTTATCGTACGATAAAAACTAAAATACCTGCAGATAGAGCTTTCAAAACTCTGTAAGAAGATCCTACATTCCTTTTTAACTTTAAAAAATTTACAGAAATTAATTTTTAATTTTTAAAAAATTTCAGTTATTAAAGGTACCTAGAAAAACTGTTGTGGAACGTGTAAGAAACCACAGAAACCGTAAATCGGAGGAAAAGCGAAGGCCAGAGTGTTCGAAAAAAATTTCTTTGACTCCATCTGAAAAGATGAAATTGTACAGACAGCGGAAGAAGGAACTCGTGCAAGATAAGGCGCAGAGTACTCAGCTGTACACCTCTACTGCTACGTAGCCCAAACTGTCTACAAGCGGAAAAAAATTTCAAAATGAGAGGAAAAAAACTATTCGAATGCGTACAACACGACAAAAGAAGAATTTCCGATTCTTCTCCATTAACAACTGTACGTGTTTTATCGTTCAACGTACAAAGGTTACGTGATCATTATGGAGATTTACTAGTCGACGATGTTATAAACCGATCCGATGTTATGGCTCTTAGTGAAAATTGGATGCACGACGATTATACCATTCCGATTGAGGGAAACAGTTGTATTTCGCAGTATATGCAGCCATCTCAGCGAGCAGGTGGTGTTGCTATATACAAGAAGAACAATTCTCCAGTTTCCATCGTACGACATACACTTGAAACCTGTTACGCTGATGAAATTAATTACCTTTGCAGGTGTTAAAGGCAAGTTCAGTGATATTTGTGCAGCTGATATATTTCCTCGTGATAACGAAACCGATAAAGTGTTGCTAATGTGTGCATATATTACCCCAGGAACTAAGTTAAACGATGCTAAACGTTTTATATTACGACAACTGTTAGCTTATGCACATCTAAAGTGTCTGAATCTTTCAGTTTAATCCGTTGTTTGAATTTAGATAAGTAACCGATCTCGTTAGATGGCGATTTAAATCTTGATTTGTCTACAGCCGAAAACGAATCATTCATCACCTTCATACAAGAACAATTTGGACTTACACTTTCAAACGGATGTTTAACAAAGCCCTTCTCTTGCTCAGTTCTGGTAGCCGCATCTACGTGGTATTTCATAGATACTTATCTATAAATGTTTCAACACGCAATTATGCTACCTACATTTCCAATCATAAAGCTAAGTTTACAATTGTACAAGAAAAAAAAAAGAAGTTGAAAACGATTCTTAAATATATCTACACTGGTGGAAAGTGAAAAAAGAACACCAAGAAGGAATTGGCGGATGATCATGAAATTTACATATGTTAATAGGGTCGAATTTACATAGGTGTGATGTTAATTTCGAGACCAACCGGTCAGCGCTTACGCCACAGCACGGCATAATATGCAAATTATTGTCGGTGGTATTTAAGGAGTACGGCGAAGTTAATGTAATCAGTCGTCGGCGTACGGACACGTGCGAAGACCCTGAAGAAGCTGCAATGCCTGGACATGGAAGACTAGTCGGACTCCGCGAGGCCGGGTGGTCGTATCGTCGTATTGCGGAGCGAATTGGACGCTAAGTATCGGTGGTGTTACGATGGTGGCGTAGATGGTCCGAGGAACATTCCCACACGAGAAGACGTGGAACCGGGACTCACAGACGGACTGATGAGCGGATTAATCGACGCATAAGAAAAACGGCGTTGTCAAGCAGTACTTTCACTGCGACGCAAATCCGAGCTGCCATTGCACCTGAGGTGACTGTGCAAACAATCCGGAACCGTCTACAGGATGCAGGACTACGTGCACGTGTGCCTCTGGCATGTGTACCTCTCACTCCAGCCCACCGTCAGGAACGGCTGCAGTGGTGTCGCCAACGTCTGCACTGGAGAACGCAATGGCGATCTGTCGTGTTCAGCGATGAAAACAGATTATGCTTGGGAGCCGCCGATGGCCGTATGCGTTTTCGCAGACGCACAGGGGAGCGTCTCCACCCTTCTTGCATCCTCCAGCGACGCACAGAGTCTCCTGGTGTGGGGAGCGATCAGCTATCACTCCCGTACATAACTAGTGTTCGTACCGGGTACGTTAAACAGCACCTCCTAAATCAACAACTTCATTCAGCCCGTTGTTGTGTCATTTGTAAGGTAGGTTCATCGTGGTGTTTTCCAGCAAGATAACGCACGCCCACACACGGCACGTGCAACGTAACATGCACTTCAGGGTGTGAGACAACTTCCATGGCCTGGACGTTCACCGGATTTGTCCCCTATTGAGCACGTTTGGGATTTCATGGGACAACGGCTTATCCGGTCCCCACGGCCAGCCACGACCATCCCCGATTTACGCGTCCAGGTTGAGGATGCTTGGAACTTAATACCCCAAACTTACATCCAAGACGACAGAGTCCATGCCAGAATTGCACAGTGTGTGACGCAGTTCATGGCGGTTCAAACTCGTACTAACCATGTTACATGGAAATGTTATTTTTCAGTTTACCAGCAAATACAGCTGTATTTTGCCATAATGTTTTGATCACGTTATCCTCTGTATTCCGTTATTAAGCTGTATAAATTTCGTTGGTATCAGACGTCGCCTTCTTGGTGTTCTTTTTTCACTTTCCGCCAGTGTATATTCAAATATTATAATTATATTACATTGTAAAAGCTTTGTAAACCTATTATACACTTTCAATAAATGTTTCATTTTTTAAAACAACTTGAAATATTTTCACTTCTCCAACCCGACGTAATTCTACGTAAACTCTGGGAGACCTAGGCGAACCACGGTGAGAGAGAGAGAGAGAGGACCGATGGGTTGTCCGACATGCGCGAAGTGACCCAACAGCCACGATTGCGGATATTCAGCGAGCAGTGGTGCCCTCCATGCATCGTCTGATTAGTACCAGCACCATTGGCAGACGGTTTCACGACGTAGAACTACATGCACGCAGACTGTTATGAAGACTGCTCTTAACACCATTGCATCATCGCCAAAGACTTCAATGGTGTTGTGGCCAGATTGTCGTGGATCCACTCAGAATGGCAGCGGGTGATCTTCAGTGACGAGTCCCGCTTCTGTCTTGGAGGATGACCAATGAATCCGCGTGTGGAAGGAACCGTGGTCAGCGACAAGATGAACGGTTTGTTGTCGAGCGTCACACATCCAGAGGGCGTGGTGTGGTAGTGTGGGGGTGCAATTGTCTACGATGCCAAATCACCTTCGGTGTTCATTACAGGCACTTTGAGAGCTCAACGTTACATTAATGAGGTCCTGCCAACCAGTGGCCCTACCTTTTCTAAACGCTCACTCCTACGCTATTTTCTAACAGGCCAACGCTCGTCCGCATTGTGCTGCTGTCTCGAGAGCTTGCGTTTGAGGCACTGACACGCTGCCATGGCAAGCCTCATCGCCAGACTGATCGGCTATTGCGAATGTGTGGCATGCTATAGAACGCGCTATCCACACTCCACCCCTGCTGCATAGTCTGCAGGAACAGCGTGCGAAGATTCAAGCTGCATGGGATGGTTTATCGGAGGACACCATAAGGAAGCAGTACAACTCCATACCGAGACGTCTGGCATTTTGTGGAAGCGAACATGGCGGCCCGACGCCATAATGAGATACCCTACTTATTGGCGTGTAGCTCAATAAATATTGCCCATGTCAGTCTTAATGTTTAACCATTTATTGTTCCTGGTAACTTTTACCTTTCTTGCGAATAGCACTGCAATCCGACACGTCCTTCTGGGTGGAACTACTTTATCGACGATGAATGTAATTATTCATTTGCAGAAGCGAATCGTCATGTTGGTTGGGCATGAGGTGCTGCTCAATAAAATGCAGCATTATTTGACGAAGTATTTCCAAACTCGCGAAACCTTAGAGATCATAACCAACAGTGAGGCTTGCAATGGCAGCGTGTCTTTAGAATTGCCACGAGTTTTGAACCACTTCGTCAAATAATGCTGCGTTTTCTCCCACGATACCGTGTGCCCAACCTACATGACGCCTGGTTTCTGTGAATGAATAATTAGTTTCGCATCTGTTCATTTATTGTCTAGTCAAGTCATCGCTTTCAAGTTGTTGAAAGGTTCTATTATCCAGTTTGCAGTTTGCTGTCTACCTATCTTGAGAAAGCCAACTAGTTGATGTGCGGAAAGCTTGGAAACTTTGATTTTCTATTCTACGCCAAGAAATTCGGATCCCAGGTAGCACAGCCTTGCAATTTTACGGAGGACACTGAGCCACCGTCTTTTAGGAATAGAAGACGGTGGCTCAGTGTTGAGACTACGTTAAATTGCAAGGCTGTGCTACCTGGGATGTTGACTACCTATCTTGAGAAAGCCATCTGGTTCATGTGCGAAAGCTTGGAAACTTTGAAATTCTGTTCTACGCCAAGAAATTCGGATGCTGTCTACCTTCCTTGAGAAAGCCACCTGGTTCATGTGCGAAAACATGGAAACTTTGAATTTCTATTCTACGCCAAGAAATTCGGATGCTGTCTACCATCCTTGAGAAAGCCATTTGGTTCATGTGCGAAAGCTTGGAAACTTTCAAATTCTTTTCTACGCCAAGAAATTCGGATGCTGTCTACCTTCCTTGAGAAAGCCATCTGGTTCATGTGCGAAAGCTTGGAAACTTTGAATTTCTGATCTACGCCAAGAAATTCGAATGCTGTCTACCTTTCTTGAGAAAGCCATCTGGTTCATATGCGAAAGCATGGAAACTTTGAATTTCTATTCAACGCCAAGAAATTCGGATGCTGTCTGCCTTCCTTGAGAAAGCCACCTGGTTCATGTGCGAAAGCTTGGAAACTTTGAATTTTTGTTCTGCGCCGAGAAATTCGGATGCTGTCTACCTTCCTTGAGAAAGCCGCCTGGTTCATGTGCGAAAGCTTGGAAACTTTGATTTTCTATTCTACGCCAAGAGTTCGGATGCTGTCTACCTTCCTTGAGAAAGCCACCTGGTTCATATGCGAAAGCATGGAAACTTTGAATTTCTATTCAACGCCAAGAAATTCGAATGCTGTCTACCTTCCTTGAGAAAGCCACCTGGTTCATGTGCGAAAGCATGGAAACTTTGAATCGCTATTCTACGCCAAGAAATTCGGATGCTGTCTACCTTTCTTGAGAAAGCCATCTGGTTCATGTGCGAAAGCTTGGAGACTTTGAATTTCTGTTCTACGCCGAGAAATTCGGATGCTGTCTACCTTCCTTGAGAAAGCCACCTGGTTTATATGCGAAAGCATGGAAACTTTGAATTTCTATTCAACGCCAAGAAATTCGGATGCTGTGTACCTTCCTTGAGAAAGCCACCTGGTTCATGTGCGAAAGCTTGGAAACTTTGAATTTCTATTCTACGCCAAGAAATTCGGATGCTGTGTACCTTCCTTGAGAAAGCCACCTGGTTCATATGCGAAAGCATGGAAACTTTGAATTTCTATTGAACGCCAAGAAATTCGGATGCTGTCTACCTTCCTTAAGAAAGCCACCTGGTTCGTGTGCGAAAGCTTGGAAACTTTGAATTTCTGTTCTACGCCGAGAAATTCGGATGCTGTCTACCTTCCTTGAGAAAGCCACCTGGTTCATGTGCGAAAGCTTGGAAACTTTGAATTTTTGTTCTACGCAGAGAAATTCGGATGCTGTCTACCTTCCTTGAGAAAGCCATCTGGTTGATGTGCGAAACCTTGGAAACTTTGATTTTCTATTCTACGCCAAGAGTTCGGATGCTGTCTACCTTCCTTGAGAAAGCCATCTGGTTGATGTGCAAAAGCTTGGAAACTTTGATTTTATATTCTACGCCAAGAAATTCGGATTACTAGTAAAGTTATCGCGGGCGACGCATGCTGCGAATTTCAGGCCAATCGGATGCTTCCTTCTTGGTGTTGCATTTTGGGTGGCCAGCAGTGTATACACATATATATATATATATATATATATATATATATATATATATACTTAAGAGCAAAACTGAAGACTAAGGAAAAAACTTTAGAATTTAAAACGAAGGTTGCAAAATAACCTGAAGATCAAAACGCGCAACGCAGCAGTTTTGAAAATTCAGAATTCACATTCTATAAAGATATACCTAAGCAAAAAAATACATATATAATTTTGACTCACGCCTAGTACAACATAGAAAAGGTTATGTATCTACCTGTGTGAGTAAAAGGAGAAAAGATAAAAAAATAAAATAAAAACAACTGAATGTAGAAGGTGTCGAGAATACTGAGCCTTGGCTTTATCAAGGACCAGCAAAAACTCTGCATTTTCTCACTTCCACAAGACCTAGTTGGAAATGGGTTTCTGCAAGGCCATAGATGCAAGTAACATTCCCACCTAAAATAGTTTAAAAAATATATATATGTCATGTCCTCCGTAGAGTTGCTTGACCTAGCACTAGTTAACAATTTCGCTTGCATCCATTAACCTTCCTGGCCCGACCCATGCTCTTCATCTGTTCTATTATTAACAGAGAGAAGAAGATTAAAGAGAACTCAAGCTGTGAGAGTGACATAATAATTAGAAATGATTTTTCAGCCATAACGAAAAGCCAAGTTCGTTAGAGAGAGAATTTAAACCTGAAAATCAATGCAAAAGAAAACCAAATTTTTTACATTGCAATTAAAAAGGAAATATTAATTTTTAACGAACAGATTTGAAAGAAAACTTGAGTCTAAAACCCCCTACTCTACAACTTATGACAGCACGAAAACGAGAATAAGTTAAAGATAATAATTAACTAAAGAAAACTTTGTGAAAGTTATATACCTTAAACAGTTAGTTTGCAATATGTACAAAGTATTTCAGCAGTGCTTTAATGCATAATTAATTAGTTATTAAGAACTTAACTACTTTGAAAAAACAGCGCATTGAAAAAGGAACAAGCTTAGCCATCTTCTGTTCCTAGGTACCCCAAAAGACGCTCAAAGTTACAAAGAAAAGAAAGAGTTAAAACCCTGCAAAAATGTTAACAGACAAACCAATGCCTAAAAGCTGAAAAGCTAAAAAACAACAGAGAAAAAGTACCTGAAGTACAAACATTGAACTTATAAAACCTAGAACCCAAAAACAAGGAAGAGAGCTTACCTCTTGTGTGACAAAAACTTTTCTCCTCACAAGAGAAGAACATGGCTGACCTCTTCCGCCACTCCCTAGTCGCTGGGGAGCAGAGAAGAAGTAATTTCTACTATACTCAAAGTTTGTCCCCTAGATATTAACAGTTATGATTTTGAAAACCTCTATACTAATCTGCCTCTTTCAGATATAATCACTACCTTTAAAGAGCTGTATGCAGAATTTAAACTTAACCAATTTGTTAATGTAGGAACTTGGAACTCTTATCTCAATTGCTGCATAAAAAATAACCATATCTTATATAATAATACTCTCTATAAGCAAGTGAACGGTATTCCCATGGGAACATCAACGTCCACGAATATCGCTAATCTATTCCTGTTCTTTAAGGAATATAAATTCATTAAAAATCACCCCACCTGCTCAGATAACTACCTTTACACTTTTAGATATATATTGATGATCTGCTGTGTATCAATAATTCAGAAGTTATAGAGAGTGATTTTGATAATATCTATCCTAGCTCTCTTAACTTATGTAAAACCAACCACAGTAATCAGGAACTTGAGTTCCTAGACTTAAGCATTAAGCTCAACAGAGGTAACCCATCTATTAGCCTCTTTGATAAAAGAGTTAATTTTCCTTTCAAAGTAATTAAATATCTACACTGGAATAATAACATTTCAACCAAAGTAATTGAGAATGTACTAATTTCTCAGGTCCTAAGAATTTCAAGAATCTGCAGCAACAATTTGGACTTCAATTACCACATTGATATACTATTAGAATGTGTTCCAGAGAACGAAATTCCTTCTTCTTTCATCAAAAGAACTAAGAAAAATTATTCTGAATAATAGAGTAAGGTTGGCAGATCTGCTTTAATTTTCTACACAGTTAATAATATGATTCTGACCAATCAAAGCCGTAAGGAAGTTGGCTAGAGGATGCCTATTAACTACCTAAAGGAACCTTAGTGCTATGGATATGACGGTCCTATTAAAACAAAAAATTAAATAATATAAACAAAATCACAAAAAAAGCTTAAAAATCTGTTTATAAAAGAAAATAAAAACAAATAAAAAGAAAACTAGTTATTCATCACTAGGATAGCTATACTAAAAATAGTAAAACCAACATTAAAATTAATAAGATTCTGATTAATCTATAGAAGCTCACTAAGGTGATTTAATACATGCAAAGATTATTAAATACACTGCTCGTGTTTTTTATAATATTTCTCATGTATTCAGGAGAGTTAATTCTGCTCTTTCTGATCATGCAGATCCACAGTCTTAAGTTTATATTCTTTTTTTCTCTGGTTAAAATCTCCGCGCGTTGGTTTCTTGCTGTATGAGGAGGCCATCAGCCCCACCCTCTCTGCCCCCCAGCGACTAGGGAGTGGCGGAAGAGGTCAGCCATGTTCTTCTCTTGTGAGGAGAAAAGTTTTTGTCACACAAGAGGTAAGCTCTCTTCCTTGTTTTTGGGTTCTAGGTTTTATAAGTTCAATGTTTGTACTTCAGGTACTTTTTCTCTGTTGTTTTTTAGCTTTTCAGCTTTTAGGCATTGGTTTGTCTGTTAACATTTTTGCGGGTTTTAACTCTTTCTTTTCTTTGTAACTTTGAGCGTCTTTTGGGGTACCTAGGAACAGAAGATGGCTAAGCTTGTTCCTTTTCAATGCGCTGTTTTTTCAAAGTAGTTAAGTTCTTAATAACTAATTAATTATGCACTTAAAGCACTGCTGAAATACTTTGTGCATATTACCTTAACTGTTTAAGGTATATAACTTTCACAAAGTTTTCTTTAGTTAATTATTATCTTTAACTTATTCTCGTTTTCGTGCTGTCATAAGTTGTAGAGTAGGGGTTTTAGACTCAAGTTTTCTTTCAAAAATCTGTTCGTTAAAAATTAACATTTCCTTTTCTAATTGCAATGTAAAATTTGGATTTCTTTTGCATTGATTTTCAGGTTTAAATTCTCTCTCTAACAAACTTGGCTTTTCGTTATGGCTGAAAATCATTTCTAATTATTATGTCACTCTCACAGCTTGAGTTCTCTTTTAATCTTCTTCTCTCTGTTTAATAGTAACAGATGAAGAGCATGGGTCGGGCCAGGAAGGTTAATGGATGCAAGCGAAATTGTTAACTAGTGCTAGGTCAAGCAACTCTACGGAGGACATGACATATATATATTTTTTTAAACTATTTTAGGTGGAAATGTTACTTGCATCTATGGCCTTGCAGAAACCATTTCCAACTAGGTCTTTGTGGAAGTGAGAAAATGCAGAGTTTTTGCTGGTCCTTGATAAAGCCAAAGGCTCAGTATTCTCGACACCTTCTACATTCAGTTGTTTTATTTTATTTTTTTATCTTTTCTCCTTTTACTCACACAGGTAGATACATAACCTTTTCTATGTTGTACTAGGCGTGAGTCAAAAATTATATATGTATTTTTTTGCTTAGGTATCTTTATAGAATATATATATATATATATATATGATCCATTACATTATTGCCACCCGCAGCCTAGAGAAATGACCGCGCCTAGAGACCGAACGGTGGCGCAAGTGAGGTTCACAGTGTTTACAGTCAGAATGGGAAAAGCTGCCGATTTATAGGAATTTGGTAAAGAACAAATTGTGATATAGCCCGGCACCTCGGAATTACGATCTCGGAAACAGCGAGGGTTGTTTACGTGCCTTGGTTGTGAGTACGCATCAAAAATGGTGCTCAGATGACCAAAGGACGTACTGTCGTCCAGCCATGCCCCATCTGCAGCTCATTGACTCCAGGGGGAGTCCAAAATATCGCGCATTGTTCACAGCGACTAAGCGGCCACAGTGCGATATATCACCCGCAGCTACAACAGTGGTAATCAGTGCAACGTGTCACAGCACACAGTTCTTCGCAGCCTTCTGCGCATTGGTCTAGCCGGGTTCCCATGCTCACTGCACGTCATCGCCAACAACGCGTGAAATGGGCCCAAGATAATCGAAATTGTACCGTGGATGATTGGGAGGAAGTGGCCTTGTTTGACGAATCAAGATTCCAGGTGCATCAACTAGATGGCCGAGCGCGGTTACGCAGATTACCAACGGACGCTACTGCAGCTGAATGCACTGTTGGGCAGAAACAAGCCGGCGGCGGTGGTGTTATGCTGTGGGCGATGCTTTCTTGGGACACTTTAGGTCCCATTATCCCAACAGCACAATCCCTGACAGCTGTCAGGTATCTGAACATCGTTGTGGACCAAGTTCACCCATTCATGGCACCTGTGTTTTCTGCTGGTGATGGCCATTAACAACAGGATAATGGGCCATGACACACTGCCAGAATCTTCAAGGAATGGTTCGAGGAACATGCTGACGACTTTCTGTTAATGCTCTGGCCTCCAAATTTTTCTGTCATGAACCCAATCGAACATTAGTGGTTCAACTTGGAAAAGCGGGTTCACACTAAATCACCACCTTCCCAAAATGTAATGGGAACTGGAGGACCTGCTGTTGACATTATGGTACCAGATACCCCAGGATACCTATGGCCAGGGGTTAATTTGTGCCGGAGCGCATCGGAGCGTAGTTCCGGTACTTTTTTCCCTGCTGGAGCTGAGCTCCCCGACTAATTTGCAACAAACTCTCGTCTCACATTTACACCTGGGTTGAAAATTTCTGAGTTTGTGGTGTGCCGAAAAAAATATGTTAATCTGTCAAACTGCAGCATCTTCAAGCAAATAAACAACACACTCCCCGTCCCGAGTTTTACTGGCCCCAGCTGTTGTACACTAATCCCACACAAGTAACAAAAAGATGATAGGAGTCCCTCAATTACTGTATTAACCATGGCAATGGCACTGTGGCAGGCACATTTGCATAGAAAGATAAGGGAGTTTCCCTTCCGGAGAGTGAAAGGGGATTGAAGTTTCTAGGATGAGGACATTTTCAGTCAACAGTTGAGGGGTCGGCCGGTCGGGTGGGGATGGATATGGAAAAGAAAAATAGGACTTCAAGTACTAAATGGTGGCTCAGTGTTGAGACTTAGTGACAAAATTAGAAATATTTACAATAGTTCACCCAGAACCAAAGAGAATTGAAAGAAGTTGCAGCAGATTTAGAGCAGGAAATATCAAAAATAGAAAGAGTTATTGAGACACGTTGCTGTGCTTCTAGCTACAGAACTGTCAAAGCCGTTTGGCGAAATTACAAATGTGTGCATGGACATTTTCTGAGGGCTTCACAAGATTCTACAAAAGATTCAAAACATAGGTCAACATTTTTGGGAATTGTTAAAAACTGGCATCCGCAGGTTTCGTCATAAATTTGGGATTGATGCTGGATGTTTTATAAGAACTATCAGAACTCTCTCTTCAGTTGTAAGACAGAAATATGAATTTAGTTGAAGCTCATCGTCTAATTTGCATAATAATTGCAGTATTTGAGTCTAGAATGGAAACTCCAGGGAAAATCATTCCGAAGCCCAATCATCTGTACAACAAGGCACTTTCAAGCAAGTGGCGTTAAGTGAAAGACGAGTTACTGAAATATCTTCTTCAGAGTTTCATAAAAGTCTGGCAAACAACTTGAGAAGACGAACAAAGATTATGAGGAACTTATAACGCAAGTGAAAGTTTTACGTACCAGCTACTAACCTGATTCCCCAGATATTTTATATGGGGGAAAGGAGCTAAAAAAACCTTGTGACCGTTTTAAAATAAACGCTAGAGAGGTAATTAAAGATTTTAGAATATATACACTGAAGTGCTAGAAAAACTGGTACACCAGTCTAATACTTGGTAGGTCCTCCACGGGAGCACACGACTGCAGAAATACGACGGGCCATTGACTCCACTAGCTTCTAGAAATATGCGGTAGGCAATGCAGGTACTTCCTGCAGAGCGTTCCAAAATTCGGGTGTATTTCGAGGTCTAGGATTCCTCTGTTCGATAGCGCGTTGCGTGGCATCCCAAATGTGTTCTATCACGTTCAGATCTGGAGACTTGGATGGGAATGGCAACACCCCAAACTCAGATGAATTCTCCGCTAACCATAATGTGGCGTCCCGATACTTGTGTGGAAGTGCATTGTTCTGTTGGAACAGGCCCAATCCATCAGCATGAATGCAGGACATGAATGGGTGTACCTCGTCAGAAAGGATGCTCACATAGCGTTGGCTGGTCACAGATGTTTGTAGACGTACCAGCGGTCCCACTGAAGTCCAGATAAACACCCCCCATATTATTACGGAACCCCCCCCCCACACACACACACACACCACCACCACCAGTCGGTGCAGTTCTGTGTTGACAGGCGGGACCCATGGCTTCATGGGGTTTGCGCCACACACGAATCCTTCCATTTTCCCGATACAGTTGGAAACGCGACTTGTCAGACTAGGCTACTTGTTTCCAGTCATCAAGTGTCCGGTGGTGTTGCCGTGCCCAAGGGAGGCGCATAGCTCTGTGTCGTGCATCCATCAAGGGGACTCGAGTTGGGTGTTGGCTCCCAAAGCCCATATCGTGAAGAGTACGTTGCACAGTCCGGACGCTGATGCTTGTTGAGGCTCCAGCATTGAATTCCGATGATACCTGCGAGAGTGTCGCGTGAAACGATTCTTGAGAGCCGACGATGGTCATGTTCACCCAGTGCCTTTTACGGCCACACTGGTATCGTAGGTTGGAGGTTTCGGCGGAATTCCTGTAGTCACGGTGCACCCTTACAATGGTCGTCCGTGAAAATCCGAACTTCGTTTCTACCTCCGAAATACTATGGCCCATCTCACGAGCGCCAACTATGACACCGCTTTGAAAATCGCTTACATTGTTATTACTTGTCATTCTCATGCCGAAAACAGCTCTGACAGCTGGCAAGGATATCTATCGCTTTATATACGCAATGGCGGACGCAACCGAGTACGCGCATAGGTGACGTTGCTATGTATCTTGCATAAGCTCGTGTGTACCAGTTTTTCTGGCATTTCAGTGTAAGTCCACTTCCGAGAGAGAAGTGAAAAAGCAGTCTGAAAACCTTGAATTCCATTGTGAACTGTATCCCCATATCTACTACAGAATGTGAAAGGAGCTTCTCTGCAATGTACAGCATTGTAACGCCACAGAGAACGTCATTAAACACTGGCACAGTGTCTGAATCAATGTTCTTAAAATTATTTGGGCCTTCACTAAAACATTTCAAACCAAAAGAATACGTGAAAAAGTTGGCTGGCAAAAGGCGCATCACACTGCTGATGATTTCAACTTCAGAGTGGCCAATAAAAAGGAAGACAATTTGGAAATGTTGGTCCTGTAGAGTTTTTTGTGAAATATAGTTATATGGCCATTATTCTGGTAAGATTGAAAAAGTTCCCTTATTCCAGTAAGTTTTGCATTTTGCAATTTTAAACAACAGTTTCTACATTTTGTAAACCATACCAATACTTTTAGGGAGAGAGAAAAGAAATTGTCAAATTGCTTTAAATAAATTTAAAGACATTTCATGATTTGCATGCTTGACAGCAATGCGGTACCGTAAATTAGATATTCATAAAAAATGTCAAAATTTCAGTCTTTATTATTTATCAATTATATATATTTCAACAAAAATGTGGTTAAATAGGCAGTAATTAAATAAAATGTACAGTGTAAAGAACCCAAAAATATCAAACTGAACAACAGAAGTAACCCTCCCTCCATGTGTATTTTTCATAGAACAATTACTGAGATAATTTTTATCATTTCGGTACATCACTCATTCACGGTACCATTTTCCGTAATATTTTTAGAGCTCCGGTACTTCTTTCTCTAGAAATTAAGCACTGGTTGGCTGGTATTACGGTATTGTTGATGTGTTCTGTTATTAGCGATAGCTCTCTGCTATGTCTTGGTCTGGGTATTCTATGTCTCATGGTGGGGTCCACTCCTTTGAACTGCAGGACGCCTATCCTGAATGCGTTGGCAACCGCTGATGGCTCCCGCTGCTGGCTTTGTTTAGTCTGTTCTTTGATGCTCTCTCATGTTTGTTATTAGGCATTGTATTATCTTCTGCAGCACGTTGTTCGATGCTCTATGTTTGTAGTTGATCACCCAGTTCTTGCTTGATGGCTTCCAGCTGATGGTACCATGTTCTTCGTGACTATGGTCCGTGTCTGATCCGCTAGTTGCTTAGTTGCTATTCGCTGACTTGAACCGCTGGGTATTGCATTTGCTATTTATTATACAGTTTCTTCCTGTACATTGTCATATCTGTGTCCGTTTTATTCATATGGTAGTATGATCGCATTGTGCCCATGCTCATTTCTGTACGTAGTGAGTTCTCGTGATGTCCATGCTCATGTCTGGACGTAGTGAGTTCTCGTGATGTCCATGCTCATTTCTGGACGTAGTGAGTTCTCGTGATGTCCATGCTCGTTTCTGGACGTAGTGAGTTCTCTTGATGTTCATGCTCATTTCTGGAAGTAGTGAGTACTCGTGATGTCCATGCTCATTTCTAGACGTAGTGAGTTCTCGTGATGTCCATGCTCATTTTTGGACGTAGTGAGTTCTCGTGATGCCTATGGTCATTTCTGGACGTAGTGAGTTCTCGTAATGTTCATGCTCATTTCTGGAAGTAGTGAGTTCTCGTGATGTTCATGCTCATTTCTGGACGTAGCGAGTTCTCGTGATGTCCATGCTTATTTGTGGAAGTAGTGAATTCTCGTGATGTTCTTGCTCATTTCTGGACGTGGTTGGTGAGTTTGCATGATGCCCATGCTCATTTCTGGACGTAGTGAGTTTGCATGATGTCTATGCTCATTTCTGGACGTAGTGAGTTTGCATGATGTCCATGCTCATTTCTGGACGTAGTGAGTTTGCATGATGTCCATGTTCATTTCTGGACGTAGTGAGTTTGCATGATGTCCATGCTCATTTCTGGACGTAGTGAGTTTGCATGATGTCCATGTTGATCTCATGCGTTGGACGTTACTTCGCTCCGGCTTGGTCTTGGGTTTAGTATTCTTGAAGCATCTTCAACGGATTGTTGACTATTTCTTGTGTTAACCATGAGAGGGGCAACGTCACTTGTTTCATTGCTTCCCTTCGGTGACTAACCTATTTGTCGAACGGACACCCTCGACCCAAAGCTCGGACGCGAGTGACTTTATCCTGTGACACACCCAAAGCAGTATATGCTAATTTCTTTTTAATATCCTCCTGCTGAGGTTGAGATCAGTATGCAGATTTTTAACTAGTGGATATTTTATCTTTTTAACTGATGTTGTTAGCACTAGACAGCGCCATACATTCCTAGGACTGTTTCGATACCTTTTCAGGTAGGTATTCTCAAGTCGAAATCCACGACGGCTGGCGATGGTTCTGGTTGGTATCGAACCTAGGTCCGCTTGGTTGGTAGCTGCTTACGCTATCCACTAAGCCCTCTATTATTATTGTTATTATTATTATTCACTTAGTTATTGCAAAAGTGTGATTTATGTTTCAACAAAGTTGTGCAGAAATATACATTCATTAGCTAACATTAGAAGGTGAAAACTCGTAATTGCCTTACGAGTTTAGATAGTGCAGTGAACATTTACTTTCTGATAGAAAGTAAACGAAAATAAACAGAATTTTTACTTTCGTTTACTTCTTGATGTAGTGAATTTTATACCAAACAAGTTAGTAAAATCATGAAATGCATTGATTATGATACGCTATCCAACATACCAAAAATCATTACTCAAGTTATGAGGATAATGGATGTAGAATAAATTTCGCTCCTATGCCCTGACCTTTGACCCCATTTTGATGATATTCAACAGAACCGGTTAAGTATACTTCCGGAACAACATGATAAAATTTTGGCTCAATCGAAGCATTTTTACGTGTTATAACGAATAAGGGCGATGGAATCGATTCCGCTCCTATGTCCTGAACTTTGACCCCATTTCGCCCATTTTCAATAGGGTTTGTTACCAGGTGGTCCCCTAGCATATTCTAAAATTTCATCGAAATCGAACCATTTTTACGCACGTTATGGCCCATAAGGGCAATGGAATAGATCCCGCTCCCATGTCCTGACCTTTGACACCATTTAGCCCATTTTCAACAGGGTTCGTCCCCAGGTGGTCCCCTACTACATACTAAAATTTCATCGAAATCGATAGATTTCGATGAAATTCGCGTAAAATGGTTTGAACCATTTTACGCGAGTTATCGTGCGGACGGACAGACAGACGGGCAAAGCTGGAGATTATACTCTTCTTAAACCTTCTGTTGGAAAGCGTAAACAAAAACGATGACACCGAATTTTCGGGTGTACATAAGCACGTCTTTTGAATCCGTTCTGGCCCAAATTAAATTTATCAAAGCTATTCAAAGTCAATGGAACCGGTATCGAAAACAATCTGACGGAAGAAAGAGGTTTTCCAATCGGGTTTTTAATCCCTCAGATATTGCTGTAAACGGAATCGTGAGCTTACGCCCTCTGGTTGCATAATTGTGCGTTAAGAAAAACATGAATTTATATGAGAAACATTTAGCACCGGAAACCGGTGCAGAAAGAATTTGTATCCGGTGCAGAAAGAATTTTTATCCGGTGCAGAAAGAATTTTGTATCCGGTGCAGAAAGAATTTTTCTAATCGGAGATTTAGAAGCAGAGATATAGGGATAAACGCAATTTAACTCTACGCCTCCTAGCGAAAAGTCTATGAATTACTTGAAATTTTTGAAATTATGTGAAAAGCATGTAACACATGAAAACACTATCCAACAAAGAAGAAATTTTTCAAATCGGACTCCTAGAAGTAGAGATATTGACAAAAATAAGATATGTATCTACGCCCCCTGGCGGAGAAACTGTGGAATATTTTAAGAACAAAATGCTCCGAAAAGGTTTATCGACGAGTGCCATCAGTCCACGAAAGAATTTTTTCAATCGATATTTTAGAAGCTCAGATTTTTATGGCAAATACATCAAAAGCAAAAATTAACGCTTACGCCCTCTGGTGGCCAAAGTATGCTTTACCAAAAATTTGAAATTATATGCAAAAGATTTTCCATCCGAAGGTGTATCCGCTGAAGAAAAAAAATTCAAATCGGAGTTTTAGAAGAAGAATTATCGGTAAAATTTTAATTTACTTTTACGCCCCCTAGCCGAAAATCTATGCTCAATTTTAATAAGGATTTTTTCAGTTGGATGTTTAGAAGCAAATATTTGGAATAAAAAGTGCTTTTGAGTTCGACATCATCTGCATTTACGCCTTCTAGCGGCGGAATTGTACATCATAAAAAAAAAAAGCGAAATGAAGCATCATCATTCGCATATTTCAAGCTTCCCAACGCAAAAAGAATTTTTCAAATCGGACTAATAGTTGCAGAGATATCGTGGGTACAGACGAACGGACAAACTGGTAACACGAGCACGATCTTTGCCGCCCCGGTGGCGCAGTGGTGGTGAAGCTGTTTTTTCTCGCTCCGTCTTTGGATCGAGCTTGTGTATTATTTGCCGTTTCTACGTTCGTTATTTTTATTATTTTGTGTATCTGAATGGTTGGTGCACCAGTTTGTCTAGCGAGTTGCCTTGTAAGTACTTCTTTTACGTTTTGTGACTGTTTTATTTTTGTCTCGACGACACGCTGTCGTTGACCAACGCCTGTGTTGGACTTTTGCGTTTCAGCTCATCAAGTGTTTCTTTTTGCAACCTTGCCGAGTTGGTAATCGTTGCGTGTGTTGTATCCTGCTTTCGTTTTGCGATAAGCGTCTTTGCTTTCGCTTAAGTTCATCCCTCCGCGTTGGGTTTGTTTACCTTTCGTGCGAGGCCTAAAGCTTGCTGATGTTCGCCGCTGATGATGATGATGCCGCTACTCTAGCGGGTTCTTGCTCGCCGTCCGCTCGTCCTGCCAAGTTCCACCGATTGTCTTCCCCGTCTCGCTCTGCTGTTGGTGACGTCATTGACGGTACTACGCCTGCACCTTTGACTTCAATGGAGAGCTCTCAGAGCGCCGCTGATTTTCCTTCTCTGTCTCCGACTCTTCATGCTACTGTTTCACGATCTTCCTCGGCTTCTCAGCGCGGCGCTAAACTGGATTACGCTGCTGTGGCTTCAGGCTTCTCTTCAACTTCGACTGCATCACGTGTTCCCCTTGCTATTAGTTCTGGTGTCTCGTGTGTCAGAGTGCAAGATGTTCTTCGCATCACAGTTCCAGACTCTTCCGCAGAAGGTAAGGATTTACTTTCTCGCCAGCAACTTGGCCTCGTTTTCGAGGCCCTGCCTGTTTCACTCCTTTAAAGCTGTATTCGACAGCCCTGCGTCGCATTCTCCCTACCGGTGCTGTGACACATATGGCTCGTAAGCCACGTTCTGTGGTGGTTTACTTTTCGACAATGACTCACGTTGATCTAATGCAAACGACCGGGATTGTCGTTCGCCGCCGAACTTTGTTTGGTGTCCCGGTTTCTCAGCCTTCGGTGCTCCTGACGCTTTTCCCGGTTGCACTAGAGCTTTCTGACGTCTTGCTACGCCATGCGCTATCTCAGTGCGGGAGGGTGATCGGTCCGATCCGATCACTTTCCGCGGCTCCGAACGATCCAGAGGATAAATCTATCCTCGGTCTCCGTCGCCAGTGCGGATGGTTTTTGCTAATGATCATGATGCTGCTTCCTGTCCTTCGGTGCTTGAATATGTAATTGGTAGTCAACGTTTTCGTGTGGAAGTGTTCCAAGATCTCCGTTGCTTCCAATGTAAGGGTACTGGGCACGTCCGTTCCCAGTGCCCTCATCTCGTCCCTCTACGCAAACCTGCTTCTGCGTCGGCTGATGTTCCTGGATCGTCTTCTGTGACCCAATGTGCTCCACCATCTTCGGAATTCTCCTTATTACCGCTTTGCCTGTTTCGTCGGAACCTCCTGCCTCTTCCCTTCCTTCCTTGGAAGTGTCTTCTGCTTCATCTCCTACTGCAGTTCGCCCGGTATCAAGTGTTGCTGACCCCCTTTCTTCTAGCACCGGATCTTACTCGACGATTATCTCGGCTTCCCCGCCTCCCTCGTCTCTTCTTACAGCGCCAGTTACTACTGCTTCTGTTGTTTTTCTAGAGTTCCGGTTCAGTCTTACCACCATCTCCACTGCATGATCCTACTCCCCTTTAGCTGGGTGGACCAGGTTGAACAAATTGGTTCGGTTCCTTCTAATGCGCCCGCTACTGTGTCTGATGATGGTTCTTCTACGGACCCCATGGAAGCTGTTTCCTCCCCAGAGTCTCGTGCTTCTGATCCCGTCCCCCCGTTTTGTCCCTCTGTTCCACTTACCTCCGAGATGGTTCCCCATCTTGCCAACTCGAACTACAATTGGACGCCGTTCATTTCTCGACAGGTTTTACCATCTGCTGAAGCGTTGGGCACCTTAGCCCTGGTGGATCTGACGATCGCCCCTTCCGGCTTCCAGCGCTCCCTGATACCAGCGAGATTCCTCCCTTAGCGGTTGAAATTGCCACTCCGGATTTTATTCTTCTTCTCTGTGCGGTTTTTCGACTCAGCTGGAAGGATCTTCGTCTTTGGTTTCCCTTCTGTGCGAATCCTGCTGATCGTGTGAACATCTGGCGCCACTTTGCTACGTTTTTTCAATGGCGAGTGTCCCCGCGTCCTCGTCAGCCATGCCCAGAATTGCCTGATTTCACTTTCCGCTACACTACAAGGTGTTCCTCGATTATTGTAACAACGTGTTCCTGCTCGATAGACAAGAATGTTGGGTTTTCCTGACCCAGGGCTTGATCGTAGCACTGCATGTAAGGACCTTTGGACTTTTCTGTACGACTTTCGTCGCCTACGCTCCTAAACTGTTTATTGTTGCTTGCCTGGACTGCACCCCTGTGGTGACTTTTTGTGATGTTTCTTTTTTTTTTTTTTTTTTTTTTTTTTTTTTTTGACTGGAGGTTTAACGACCACCGTGAGCAACTCAATGGGCTATAAGCAGTCGCCCGTCCCTAATTTAGGGTCACTGGTTCCAGGGAAGGAGAGAACCAGTGCCGTAAGACAAACACAACATCCATGCCTCACCGGGATTCGAACCCGGACCCCGCTCGGACGAATGATCAGAAGCCATCGCTTAGACCACTGCGCCACCGGGGCGGGGCGGCTGTGATGTTTCTATGCCGTTGTTTGTCGGTTTCCTGGCCTACTGTCCAGTGTTGCGTTTGTATCTTTTCTCTGTATCTTTGTCAGCTTTGCTTGTTTTACCCTGTTTTCACCTGAATTAATGCGTTTTTGTACGTTTCGTATGTTTGTTGTTTTTGCTCCCGACTTGTGTTTCGTGCTGTGCGATATTTTTTTTGTGTGTTTTTTTCCCATTGTTTTGGTGTTTGTATTCATGTACTGTGCGGGGTCAATTTTATTTTTTGGTGTTTTTTTTGTCCCTTCGGGGTTTTTTAGTTCTGTGTGCAGCTGAGTCTGTCGCTGTATTCTTTTGTGTTTTACGTCGACCGCAAGCCGTTGGTCAACGCATTTCTCTTCTTTTCTTTTTTGCCTTTCACTATGTCTATGTGTTGGTTTTTCTTCTATGTTACTTGATCTTTGTTAGTTACGTCTTGGAATGCTGCGATGTAGTTGCTTTTTGTTTGCGCTGCGGTGTTATGTTGCCAGTGTGCCTTGGCGCACCTTCTGTTCCCGTGATTTGTTGTATGTTGTGTTTAGCTTTTAATAATAAAGATTTATTTGAAGGCAGTGGTCTAAGGCGCTGGCCTCTGATCATTCGTCCGTAAGGGGTCCGGGTTCGAATCCCGGTCAGGCATGGATGTTGTGTTTGTCTTACGGCACTGGCTCTCTCCCTTCCCTGGAACCAGTGACCCTAAATTAGGGACGGGCGACTGCTTATAGCCCATTGAGTTGCTCCACGGTGGTCGTTAAACCTCCAATCAAAAAAAAAAAAAAAGCACGATCTTTTTCAAAAGACGTGCTAAAAAGGTTTACTGCGTCGGAAAGTACATTTTTTGGGATGAAAGTTCGAAAAATTATATGTTCGTAATTGCCTCGTACAATTAATTTTGAAGTCCTTACTTGCCATATGTAATTCCTTTTAAGCTGCAAGACATCATTTTTCAGCACGTCTTTTGTAAAAAACGATCGTGCTTATGTTACCGGTTTGACCGTCCGTCCTTCCGTCCGTCTGTACCCACGATATCTCTGCAACTATTAGTCCGATTTGAAAAATTATTTTTGCGTTGGGAAGCCTGAAATATGTGAATGATGATCCTGTATTTCGTTTTTGTTTTACGATGTACAATTTTGCCTCTAGAGGGCGTAAATGCAGATGATGCCGAATTCAAAAATATGTTTTATTCCACATACGTATTTGCTTCTAAACATCCGATTGAAAAAATTATTTTATCTTTCGATTCCATTTTTGTCGAAGAGTATTTTAGATATAGTTACTTTTTCAAATTATGCATAGATTTTCCGCTAGGGAGCGTAAAAGTAAATTACATTTTCCCCGATAATTCTTCTGCTAAAACTCAGATTTGAAAAACATTTTCTTCAGCGGATACACCTCCTGATGGAAACTCCTTTGCATATAATTTCTAATTTTTGGTAAAGAATACTTTGGCCACCAGGGAGCCTAATTATTAATTTTCGCTTCTGATGTATTTGCCATAAAATCTCAGCTTCTAAAATATCGATTGAAAAGATTATTCCGTGGACTGATGCCACTCACATAGATAAACCTTTTTGGAATATTTTCTGCTTAAAATATTCCACAGTTTCTCCGCCAGGGATCGTAGATGTATATCTTATTTTCCTCAATATCTCTACTTCTAGGTGTCCGATTTGAAAATGTTCTTCTTTGTTGGATAGCGTTTTCAGTGTAACATGTTTTTCATATAATTTCAAAATTTTCAAGTAATTCATAGACTTTCCACTAGGGGGCATAGAAGTAAATTGCTTTCCTCCTATATCTCTGCTTCTAAATCTCCGATTTGAAAAATCTTTCTGCACCGGATACAGCTCCTAATGGGAAATCGTTTGCACATAATTTCTAATTTTTGTAAAAAAAAATGGTTTGGCCACCAGGGGGCGTAAATCTTAATTTCCGCTGCTGATGTATTTGCAGCAAAATATGAGCTTCTAAATTCTCGATTGAAAGAAACGTCGTTTGAAGACCGATAGTACTTATGTCAACAAACCTTTTAGAAACATTTTCTTCTTAAAATAATACATATTTTCTACGCCAGGGGACGTAGATATATATCTTATTTTTGTCAATATCTCTACTTCTAGGAGTCCGATTCGAAAAATTCCTTCTTTGTCGGATAGTGTCTCCAACGTGACATGTTTTTCATATAATTTCAAAAGTTTCAAGTAATTCGTAGACTTTCCGCTATGGGGCGTAAAGATAAATGGCTTCCCCCTATATCACTGCTTCTAAATCTCCGAGCCGCCCCGGTGGCCCATTGGTCTAAGCGATAGCCTCTGATCATTCGTCCGATCGGGGTCCGGGTTCGAATCCCGGTGAGGCATGGATGTTGTGTTTGTCTTACGGCACTGGCTCTCTCTCTTCCCTGGAACCAGTGACCCTAAATTAGGGACGGGCGACTGCTTATAGCCCATTGAGTTGCTCACGGTGGTCGTTAAACCTCCAATCAAAAAAAAAAAAAAAAAAAAAAGAATCTCCGATTTGAAAAAAAATCTGCACCGGATGCAGCTCCTAATTGGAAATCCTTTGCATATAATTTCAAATTTTTGTAAAATATGGTTTGGCCACCAGGTGGCATAAGTCTTAATATCCGCTTCTGATGTATTTGCAGCAAAATATGAGCTTCTAAAATCTCGACTGAAAAAATAGTCGTTTGTTGACCGATACTACTCATGTCGAGAAACCTTTTAGGAACATTTTCTTCTTTAAATAATGCATGGTTTCAACGCCATTTTTGTCAGTATATCTACTTCAAGGTGTCCGATTTGAAAAATTTCTTCTTTGTTGGATAGTGTTTCCGACGCGAAATGTTTTTCCTGTAAATTCAAAATTTTCAAGTAAATCGTAGACTTTCCGCTAGGGGGCACAAAGGTAAATTGCGTTTTCTGCGTTATTTCTGCTTCTAAAACTCCGATTTGAAAACTTTTTTCCTATATTGCATACAAGACCTGATGGAAAATATTTTTCACATAATTTCTAATGTTTGGTAAAGAATGGTTTGGCCACCATATATTTGTAGCAAAATCTGGGCTCCTGAAAACTCGACTAAATTTTTTTTTCTTGGACCGATACCGCTCATATGGAAAAACTTTTTGAGAATACTTTCTTCCTAAAATAATGCATGGTTTTCCCACCAGGGGACGCAAAGTCACATCTTATTTTCGTCGATATTTTTGTTTCTGAGAGTCCGATTTGAAAAATCATTTCTGTGTTGGAGAGCGTTTTCGGTAAGAAATATTTCTCATGTAAGTTCATGTTTTTCTTAACGCACAAGTCTGCAACAAGAGGGCGTGAGCTCACGATTCCGTTTACAGCAATATCTAAGGGATTAAAAGCCCTATTGAAAAACTTCTTTCTTCCGTCAGATATTATTGTTTTCCATACCGGTTCCATTGACTTTGAATAGCTTTGACAAATTTAATTTTTTGTCAGAACGGATTCAAAAGACGTTCTTATTACACCCGAAAATTCGGCGTCATCTTTCTTGTTTTAGAGTATCACTGAGATTATTGTAAAAATATACGTTTCTAAAATTAAAGTATCTTTGTTTTTATTCTCTATTCAACAGGTTGAAGAATTTGTGAACATTGTGCAATTCTCAACTGCCACCGGATAGAGCAATCAATTTCCAAAAGCATGAAGACTGATAGAGAGAAAACACTTCCTGCCTCTTTTTCGAAAGGCTTGATTATTTCTGTTGTGAACGGTGTCAGTAATTCGTGCTTGTGTGCTATAATCAAATACCTGAAAAATGTTGATCCATGGCAATTAGCTCTCTATATGAACTGGGCTTCAATGTCGTTAGCATTGCCGTTGGCAATTTTGTCGAACAGGAATATATTTGGACCTCGAGATTACCGTCTAATCATATTAAGTAGATCTATTTTGGCAGCACTAACAATGCTACTGCAGTATATTGCAATTCGTTTCATGCCAATAGTGGAGGCAATGGTTTTAACGGGTAGCACCCCGGTTTTTGTAACGGTCGTAGCAAGAATATTTCTAAAGGAAGCCTTTACTATGATTTCCTGGATTTCACTCATAACTACCATGGTAGGAATTATCTTAATCACGGGACTGTACGAAACCATTGTCCAAGGTTCCAGAATTTACTCAACAGAAGACATATACGGCATCACAGCAGCATTAGCTTCAGTTGGTACTTCAACAGCAAACATTCTGATAGCGAGAAGGATAAGAAGTGTTGACGCATCAGTAATAACGTTCAACGGAGGTTTGGTAGCGATTATCACGTTTTCTGTTTTCACAGCATGCACTGGACATTTTAGCCTTCACTACAAAGGTCTTCAGCAAGTACTGATCATGTTTCTCGGGATTTGCACAGCAATTTCGCAAATTACATTATTTCTGGCATTAAAGTTCATGGAAGCAGGACCAACTTCGACAATTAGGCTATCATCTGGATTGATGTTTACATTTCTATTTCAGATTTTCCTCTTTTATGATGTTCCCAATGAATTCAGAGTAACAGGAGCTATTTTTGTGTGCTTTTCTGTTGCTATTGTTGCACTCAGCAAGCAGATTAACTCATATTTGTCGTGCAAATTTTGACAGCTCAGTTAAGTGGAGGAAACATGCAACTTGTGTAATCTTATGGAATTTAGTGTTGAATAGTAAAAGTGTATATTGGGATGACACTTCTTCATTACTGATTAACAGTTAAACTTCGTGCAAAACAATTGGCTTAGTGAAAATACTCTAAAGGGAAACAAAACCAAAATAGGTGTAACGGCGGTAGCTTCTCCATCGTCACCTTATGTACAACTTAATCAGACTTAGAATCCCACGAGAACCATCACACATGACTGGGTACCTTATTCTCTCAGGGAAGACGCCGTTAATTCATATTTTTTATATACACTGCTGGCCACCCAAAATGCAACACCAAGAAGGAAGCATCCGATTCGCCTGAAACTTGCAGCATGCGTCGCCCACGAGAGGACGTGCAAACGATTAGCATTGCAGGGCATATGCAAATCATGTGCGCCCGGAACGCCAGCGAGAAGCACTATAAGAAGGGTGCACAAAAGGTGGGGTGTAATTAGTGGAAGTGTGTTGTGCTGCCGGACCTGTGTTTGGGAAGCTTCCTGATGCCTCGTCGCAGAATACGGCAGTCATTTCAGCACGTTTCGGAGTTGAACAGAGGGCGAATAGCGGCTTATCGCGACAGCGGTTTATCGTACCGAGACATCGGCGCCCGTGTAAGACGACATCCAGCCACAGTGAGGCAAGTATGAATTCGGTGGGTGCAGGAGGGACGGAAGGACCAACGTGAGCGATCAGCCGCGGCACACCACCGAACGAGAAGACCGGCGTGTTATGCGGCGGGCATTGACGGCTCGCATCGCCACATCACGAACGTTGGCTCAGGAATTAAGGTGTGTTGCGCAACAACCTGTGTCTGCACGTACTGTTCGACGTCGTCTGCAGGATCGGGGACTTGTCGCAAGGCGCCCAATGCTCCGACTAACATTGACGTTACACCACCGGCGAGTGCGGCGGCAGTGGGCCGTTGAAGGCCGCACCTGGACTACGGAATGACACGACATTTTATTCTCCGACGAATCACGCTTCTGTCTGCAACGCCACGATGGTCGGATCCGCGTGTGGCGGCACCGAGGCGAGAGACTGTATGACGCCTGCATTATGCATCACCATAGCGGTACGTCGCCTGGCGTTATACACTGCCGGACAATTGCTAAGGACGGATGACAATAGCAACGATAGCAACCATAAAATGGAAGGCAGGAAAATGTGGAAATTAGCATAAGTGCGGGATACAGTTAGACGTGTTGTGCGTATGCAAATTTTGGATTGCCGAACTTGTTCGTGACGTCATAGCGCTGATAAGAGATATAAAGGATTTGACGCGTATTGACCGTTGTTGTTCAAACGCAAAGTTGAAAGGGAAAGAATCAATTGACGAACTTGCAATTTACAGTATGTCTTCCCGACATCACCTAGATGATTTTACGCGTGGCCGTATTATTGGCAAGATTGAAGAAGGGCGAAAAATAACAGATGTTGCCAGGGAGTTCGACGTCAGCCACAGTGTTGTTTCAAGGTTTTGGAAATCATTTCAAACAAATGGAGAGTGTAGCAAACGTCACGGGGAGGTCGTGTTCGCAGTACGACACCTGCAGAAGATCGGTACATAGTGCTATCAACAAAACGACACCGGCGCAGCACAGCTAGTGAGGTAGCAAATCAGTTTATGGCTGCTACTAGCAAGCGGATCTCCCGAAAAACTGTCGCCAGACGTTTGCATGAAGGAGGACTATACTCCCACCGTCCTGTTGTGTGCATCCCATTGTCCAGACGTCACCATACCGCCCGTTTGCAATGGTGCCATCAACATCGCAATTGGACTGATAACGACTGGTCTGCTGTCTTCTTCTCAGATGAGAGTAGATACAGTCTATCGTCTGATTGTCGACGACAACTGATCTGGCGTGATAGTGGTACTGCATATTGTCCAGCAAACATACAGGAAAGAGATCGATATCCGAAATGTAGTGTCATGGTATGGGCTGGCATCATGATCAATGGCCTACGTCCCTCTATGTGCTTCCAACTGGGACTATGACTGGCCAACAATACATTAATGATGTTCTGCTACCTCATGTTCGCATGTTCCGTGGTGCTGTCGGTGATAGATTCACTTTCATGGACGACAACGCAACATGTCATCGAACAGTCGCTGTCCAGGAGTGTCTTGAGAGCAAGGATATTCAACGCGTCGTATGGCCAGCACGTTCTACAGATCTGAATCCTATTGAAAATGTGTGGGATGCTTTGGGGAGGAGTCTTGCTGGTCGCCAATGCCCTCCAATAAACAAGGACACCCTCATCCGTGCACTGACAGAGGAATGGGATAAATTACCCCAACAGCTGCTTGATAATGTTGTGCAAAGCATGACACGACGTGTGGAATCTTGCATCGCCCTCCATGGTGGCCATATCCCGTATTGACATCTTACGCCGGAACGCCTGCGGACGGTAATTGCATTTTTTTCACGTTTACGTATTTTGCACAAAATGGCCTGTTTGTCCCTTGAACACGTTCCAAAGCCTTCTGGATTTCAGAGCACAATAAATTGTCTTTCTTGTAATGTCCTGGCATTCTGACATTATTTTATTTCACTTGGCATCCAACCACACCTACTTTTTTATGCGCTATATAGCCGTTTATGATCAGTCCTTAGCAATTGTCCAGCAGTGCAGTTTGGGGAGCAATTGGACATGACACCAGTACCTCTCTGGTACGCATCGCCGGTACACTCAACAGCCACCGCACCATCTCCGACGTTTTGGTGCCTGTAGTCCTCCCTTACCTGCAGGACCTGCCAGCGGCCACTTTTGAACAGGACAATGCGCGCCCGCACGTTGCACGCATCGTTTAACAATTCTTCACGGCCCACCAGGTGTTACTGCTACCGTGGCCCGCCTGTTCTCCCGATATGTCGCCCATTGAACAAGTCTGGTCGCTGATCGGCAACTGAGTAGCCCGGTAAGCACCACCCGCGATGAACTGTGGCAACGTGTGGAAGCAGCCTGGACCGACATACCCCAAGCCCACATCCAAAGCCTCTTTCGTTCGATGCCGCGGCGTGTAGCGGCCGTTATTGCCAGCCATGGGGTCCACACGAACTATTGATGTCTGCGTGTTCCGCAAGTCGCAGGGGCCTGTAAGCTCAATCGTTACATCTTTGTATCTGTTGTTATGTGTCCAGTAAATCTGGCTTTGCTATCTCGTGTCATTCTTGGTGCTGCATTTTGGGTGGCCAGCAGTGTATCTGAGAGAACAAATAATTGTGTTCAAATAAGAAGCGATCTGTATTAATGCACAAATTAGTTCTTTAACATCAAACAGAAATCATCGCTCTTTCTACGTTTATAAGTGAGTCACGGAGAAATTCTCATAGGCCGCCACCGGGAATCGAAACTAGGGTCTTCCAGTTACGCGCCGGACATGTTACCACTGCACCACAGCGGCCTCGAATTCGCCATACTCACATACGACTAACTGCCTGCTTGATGTTCTTAGTCCATGTCAGTTGTGTGTATTAATTATTCATTCGCCTCTTAGTTGTTTTTTCAGTTCCTGCTTTCCATCTTTGGTGAATCCCCAGCATTGTGCGGGGGCTCCAAGAAGCAACCTGCCATGTTGTTTGGCTGTTAGTCGTTTGTGAGTCTGGAGAATTCGTAGTGGTGGCATTTCCGGCGCGTAACTGGAAGACCCTGGGTTCGATTCCCGGTGGGGGCCGATGATAATTATTCCGTGACTCACTTATAAACGTGGAAAGAGCGAAGACTTCTGTTTAATGTTCCTAGTCCACGTTAATTGTGTGTATTAATTATTCATTCGCCTCCTAGTTCTTTAAACAAGCTGCCGATGTACCTGAATCAAATGATCTCCAAAATTTTCTCTTTCAGAACATCGGATATACGATACATTATTTTTTCTCACTGGCATGCTTGTTTATTTGAGTACCGTCTCTCGTGCATTTCAACACTCAAACTGCGCATGCGGGTCTTAGCTCTGGATGCAGGAATCGACTTGGCATTGATTGGAGAGACGAGGGAATTTGAGGAACCTGCCTCTGGCTCCCTCTGGTTGTCATAACTGATACGAACTTTATATCTTTTGATAAGTCTTGAACCTTTCCGTCAGTATAATAACAGATCTTCCCTAAACACTGTTTAATGGATTCTGATAATGCACCGATGTTCACCGTCAGATCTGAGATGGGTGGCTTCCGCCGATGGTGTCGTTCAACGACCCATCTAACACGGTGGTAAAGTTCTCAACATACGGACCATCTTGTCTTCTCGTATTTTTACGATTACGCAGGGATTGCTGCTCATCCAGCTTAAGGGTGTGGCGATCCCAAGGCCAACCAACATATACTGTATGATGTTTCTGTTGTTGTTTTTTTAGTTTTCGTTGTTACCTTGACACGCACCTACCTCAGTTGTACAAGTTGCTGAGGTTGTGATAATGCGCGGTCGCCAGAGTTTAGTTTCTCGCTTATTCTCCATTTTAGGTTCATTCGTTTTTCTGAGCTGGGTTAGCTAAAGCTAACTGAATGTTTGCGGGGACCTGTAAAGTGGAAAAGGGGATGCTTGAGGCTAAGGTTTCTGGAGGTCAGGGTGTAGTTTCCAGCACTTACCAACACACCTACACTCCTGCTTCATCCTAAAGGTGCGACTGAGAACTAACCCACTTCCAGTCAATGAAGTCTGTGACCAAGTGGAGTCCAGGGCTTCTAACGGCATGTCGTTACGAACGACTGGGTGACCCTGAAATAATTGAAGCAAAGATTTCCCTGGGCCATGGTGTAGTTGCCAACAGCTACAAACACTCCACCTTACCTACATAAGATGATAAAAAATATATAAACTGAAGTGCCAGAAAAACTGGTTCAGACGAGATTATGCAAATTACATAGCAATGTCACTTATGCGCGTACTCGGTTGCGTCCGCCAGTGCGTAAATAAAGCGATAGACATCCTTGCCAGCTGTCAGAGCTGTTTTCGGCATGAGAATGACAAGTAATAACGATTTAGGCGATTTTCAACGCGGTGTCATAGTTGGCTCTCGTGAGATGGGCCGTAGCATTTCGGAGGTAGAAACGAAGTTCGGATTTTCGCGGACGACCATTGAAAGGGTGCACCGTGACTACAGGATTTCCGGCAAAACCTCCAACCTACGATACCAGTGTGGCCGTAAAAAGACATTGGTTGAACGTGACCATCATCGGTTGTCAAGAATCGTTTCATGCGACACTCTCGCAGGTATCATCGGAATTCAATGCTGGAGCCTCAACAATCATCAGCGTCCGGATGCGCAACGTACCCTGCACAATATGGGCTTTGGGAGCCGACGTCCAACTCGAGTCCTCTTGATGGGTGCACGAAACAGAGCTATGCGCCTCGCTTGGGCACGGCAACACCGCCACTGGACACTTGATGACGGGAAACAAGTAGCCTGGTCTGACGAGTCACGTTTCTAACTGTATCGGGCAGATGGAAAGATTCATGTGTGATGCAAACCCCATGAAGCCATGGATCCCGCTTGTCAACAGGGAACTCTACCAGATGGTGGGGAGTCAGTAATGGTATGGGTTGTGTTTATCTGGACTTTACTGGTACCCCTGGTACGTCTACAAACGTCTGTGACCGGCCAACGCTATGTGCGCATCCTTTCTGACGAGGTACATCCGTTCATGTCCTGAATTCATGTTGATGGATTGGGCCTGTTCCAACACGACAATGCAAATGTCGGGAGGCCACATTATGGTTAGAGGAGCATTCATCTGAGTTTGGGGTGTGGCCATTCCCACCCAAGTCCCCAGATCGGAACGTGAAAGAACACATTTGGGATGTCATGCAACGCGTTATCGGACACAGGAATCCGAGATTTCGGAATACACCCGAATTGTGGAACGCTCTGCAGGAAGTATGATGTGCATTGCCAACAGCATGTTTCCAGAAGCTAGTGGAGTCAATGCCTCGTCATATTTCTGCAGTCCTGCGCTCCCGTGGGGGACTTACCAAGTATTAGACTAGTGTACCAGTTTTTCTGGCACTTTTTTTTTTTTTTTTTTTTTTTGATTGGAGGTTTAACGACCACCGTGAGCAACTCAATGGGCTATAAACAGTCGCCCGTCCCTAATTTAGGGTCACTGGTTCCAGGGAAGGGAGAGAGCCAGTGCCGTAAGACAAACACAACATCCATGCCTCACTGGGATTCGAACCCGGACCCCTTTCGGACGAATGATCAGAGGCCAACGCCTTAGACCACTGCGCCACCGGGGCGGCTTTCTGGCACTTCAGTCGATATTGTATATACAGGATGATCAGGATCGACCGCACAATAAACCCACCGGACGATTCCTCCTTGGAGAAAAAAGCCGAAAACCGTTGTCCGCTGTCCGATCGGACGTCGCCTTCCGAAGATATACTCGCCGAAACTTTGTGACGTCACTTCCTGTAAGAATACAGACATTAGAAATAACTTACCCAATCACTTGGACAGAAAACATGTAATTTATTGATGTGTACCACTACAACACAAATGATAAAACACGTGGATTCGTGTCAGATAACAATGTGTTCAAAATGACCGTGCTGCCCCGGTGGCGCAGTGGTCTAAGGCGCTGGCCTCTGATCATTCGTCCGTAAGGGGTCCGGGTTCGAATCCCGGTCAGGCATGGATATTGTGTTTGTCTTACGGCACTGGCTCTCTCCCTTCCCTGAAACCAGTGACCCTAAATCAATGACGGGCGACTGTTTATAGCCCATTGAGTTGCTCACGGTGGTCGTTAAACCTCCAATTAAAAAAAAAAAAAATGACCGTCTTGTAGTGCGGAACAGGCGGCAGCCCGCCGAGGAATACACATCTGCAAGCGTTGCAGCATAGCAGGGGTTACAGTTGTGAGGGCCGCGTGTAAGGTGGCCACTAAGTCGTGCAGGCTGTCGACAGGCCGTCGATATAGCAGTTCCTTTAGATGACCCCAGAGGAAGAAGTCCAGTGGGTTAGGATCCGGCGATCTAGCTGTCCATGCGACAGGACCACCACGGCGAAGTCATCAACAGGGATATTCCGTGTCCTACCACTGGCAAACATTTGCAGTGTAATGCGCCGGTGCTCCATCATGCTGGAATCATAGATTGCTTAGAACAACTAATGGTACGTTTCCCAGTAAGTCAGGCAGAACATCACGTAGGAACACTATGTAGTTGGCAGCTGTGACACGTTCGGGAAGAAGATATGGTCCCACTAGGATATCGCCCACAATACCACACCAGATATTAACACCCCACCGGGCTTGTTGAGCGTGTTCACGTGTTACGTGCGGATTGTCCAATGCCCAGACATGACTATAATGGGTGTTCCAGATACCCTGCCGTTTAAACCTTGCTTCATCAGTCCACAAGATCCGGCGGATGAAACTATTACCGGCAGCATGTTGCTGTAGCATCCACTCACAGTATGCCTGTTGAGTATAATCCTGTGGTAATAGGCCTTGCACCAGTGTGATGCGATATGGATGCAGGTCTTCGTCGTGTAGAACGGCAAGTATATGGTACTTTGGCGCACACCGAAATGTAGCGCGATCACACAGCTGCTGGTCGTTGGCTACTCCTCAATGAACACTATATTAGTATGGCGTCCTCGAGGGATGGTTTTCTCACAGAGGGTTCAGCGTCACTGTCTACACTTGGACGTGGCGCGACATTGCCTGTGTCGCGCCATTCGAGCGTCAAGCCGCCGTATGACCTGAGCGTCTGGGTGCCGTTGTGCTGGGTATTGCTCGCTGTAGGCCCTTGCTGCACGCAATGCTGAACAATGGCATTCCCCCAATAGGAGATACATGTCGCAATACTCTCTCAAAGTGTACGACATATCGCTACCCACACAACTGTCAAATGTACCAACGCAGTATGAGCTTAACTGCTACCGTCGCCAACACTTTTTAATCCCTACCTGCCGTATCGCGCAGGCGTACAAATGATGGTTTCACGCCACCACGTCCTTCGAATTTGCATACCCACCCCGTGCCACATTTTAAAATATTGATTGCCTTTTTTTTAATGATTTATTTTTTAATTGGAGGTTTAACGACCACCGTGAGCAACTCAGTGGGCTAAGAGGAGTTGTCCGTCCTGAATTTAGGACCACTGGTTCCGGGAAAGAGAGAGAGAGAGAGAGAGTGTGTCAGTGCCGTAGGAAAAACACAACATCCATGCTTCACCGGGATTCGAACGCGGACCCCTTTCGGAAAAATGATCAGAAGCCATCGCTTTAGACCGCTGCGCCACCGGGGCGGCTTGATTACCTTGTGATACGTGCGTCTGTATAAGTATCCACGTCGCTCTTCAACGAGCGTGTGCGTTACCGGATGTGACGTCACGAAACTTTCGGCGTGTATATCTCCGCAATCCGCCGTCCGATCGGACAACGGACAACGGTTTTCGGCTTCTTTCTCCAGGAGGAATCGTCCGGTACGTTTATTGTGCGGCCGATTCTAATCAGGTGTGAGAACTGGGTGTTCTCTGATGTGCTTTCTTGTGTTTATTCCTTTTGCTTACAGGTTCCCTCTTTCCTTTGGCCCTTACTTCCTTTCCCCGTCCCTTGTGTTGCCTTAGGTAAGTATGTAGGGAAGCTTACAACTTCTCTACTTAACGGGAAACCGTATTCTCCTTAAACTCTCATATTTTCTGTACCTTCCTATCAAAGCACTCAGCTCCGGATTCTAAAAATATTTTTTTTCTCTCAACAAAAGGCGCAGCTCCCTGAGAGTTTGGAACTCTGGACCTAAAGTTAGGAAATTTTCGTTCGAGAACAAGAAAGATATTGGGCCGAAGTTGTAACGTACCAGGAGATGTGACGTACCTGCCAGAAGGACGCACACGACATAAAGGCAGATAGGAATCAGAATAAAACGTCCGCGTAGCTCAATTGGTAGAGCGACTTGTTCCGGAATAAGCGGTCTCGGGTTCGAATCCCGGCGTAGACCAAATATGACGGAGAAATTTACTTCGTTATAAAGTAAACTAGCGATGTTACGGGAAGACAAAATGCACACTATTATAGTCAACAGTGACTCGGAAGGTGACTTTTCGAACGATGATTGTGACTCTGATGATACGCTAATTGAAATATCGACAGAGAGTGATAGTGCAAATCTTTTCATCCAGTAGACTTCACTAGTGGCAAGACACTAAATGTCGATTAAATGTATTTGTTCTTTGCCTTTAGCATGTCGATAACAAAAACGAAAAAGTTATAAATTTCTCAATATTGGTCCACAAAAGCCTTGTTTCACACCCGAATTTTCTTTCAGACAATGTCCATAAACAGGTACCTAGATGTTCACAGTATGCTTCTTTTCTCCAGTCTTACTCCTGACTGATAAACTGTACAAATTGAAACCTCTCATAGATCAACTTCGGACTGTGTTCAAATAAACACTGCACCCCTACCAGAATCTATGTATTGATAAATCACTTGTCGCTTTTAGAGGTCGGCTGGGTTTCAAACAATACATACCGAGCAAGAGACATAAATTTGGAATAAAACTGTTTGTTCTTTGTGATGTGGAAACCGGTTTCATATTAGATTTTTTTTTTTTTTTTGTGTATACCGGGCAAGGAACAGACACAGCGAATAAATTATCTTTAGGAGTGTCTGGTGCAGTTGTCACAACCCTTATGGAACCCTACCTTGCTAAGAGACATTCTTTGTTTCTGGGTAATTGGTATACCAGTCCCGCTCTCTTTAACTTTCTGCATAAACATCGAACTAATGCCTGTGGCACTGTAAACAAAACCGAAAGGGAATGCCTTAACTGCTACAGAAATTGCACAAAGGTGCGACAGATGCTTACCACGATGGAAATATGATAGCACTGAAGTGGATGGACCACAGAGAAGTACGCATGTTGACTACGATGCATACTAATGAAATGACACCGACGTCACGCTCTTTCTTTTTTGGGGAGACATACTTTAAAAGTTCTTTTTCGTTAGCATAGCATTCTCCATGAAGAATATTTTTCGCCTATTTTTAACTTCACCGTCTTCCGCTGGGACTCATATAATTATGCAATGTTTTCTTCTCTCGAACATTTCTTCTTTTAACTGTTCGATTTGATTTTTTTTTTTGTTTAATACCTTCCATGAGCTGTGAGAAACTTCTTGTGCGCCATTTGTTAATTTTCGTTACATGCTTTTTAGCCGCTGGTGGAAAAAAAGTAGATGTTTCTATTTCTGGATGTTTTAGCGATTGTTGAAACCTATTGAATGTGTTCCTAATCGCTTCATGCTTTGAGAAATTAAATTCGCGCCAGAACAGAATTGAAAGACGTGCGCATCACAACCAAAAATTCGGTTTCATTTTTCTTGTTTACTATTTGTTTCATTTTTTGTCAAAAAGTCTTTTTTCAGTGTTTCTTTCAGGCATAAATCCAGGAGGGGGCGAAGCCCTCCCTGAAACGACCATTCGCTCCCCCGGTGACATTTTAGGTTACCGAGCCAAATTTTAATAAATTCAGGCTATGATGAAAAAGGAAGTTTCGTTTCTTTTTATGATACAAATATTTCTTCAATTTTATTCTTTTAAATATTTGTTCAAATGGTACTAGTTATAGTTTATTTTATTAAAAAGTGTATTACGACGCATGGTATTCTTCAAAATATAATAAGTAGACTAATCATACCTAATTGTCTAGGAATCGTGATTCAGAAACAAGAGTGCATTGAATGCATTTTTACAGATAAAAATTTCAAGCCTGCGGAACCTCCCCCTTCCCTCCTTTAGCTGAAAACAGTTTGTTATTCTGGAAATGTTTGAAGAAGTAATTTAATTACTATATCAGGTATGTATATAGAATTTTTCTTCGGGAACGAAAAAAGGAAGTTTTTGAAATCCACCATCTGGAACAAAATTAAAGTTAATGAAAAATTGAAGAAAAATTAAAGCATTTCTCTTCTAATGCAAGTTGATTCGTTTTTATTAAATTAAGGCATTTTTTTTCCTAACGTAAGTCGCATTTTAACCAAAAACAAATAAATGAAGCATTTTCCGGGGGGGGAGATACCTCCTCCAAATGCGCCCCTGCGCTAGATATATAGTAATTACTTCTATATATATAAATATAGTAGTTAAAATTATATATATATATATATATATATATAGCAAATGGAAAACTTGCCCCCTCTAAGGTTTCATTTGACCCCCCTCCCCCCTGGCCAAAAAGTCCTGAAATAAACACTGTTTTGCTTTTCCTAGAGGCCTGTATTGAAACAGATGACAATTTTAATCGGTTCTGAAAGCATTTACCACCAGGGATTTATCCAGAAATTTTAAATTAGGGGTGTGCTGAGAAAGTTTGTGGGGTTTAAAAAAAAATTTGCAGGAAGGGGAGGATGTAAACAAATCTTTCGAATGCTAAAAATTGTTGTAGCTTTCACTATTAATAAAATTGGGTAAAACTTTAGAAAATGGAGAAATGTTGATTTTTTTTTTTTTTCGTAGCTAAGTATGATTAAACCGGGAATCTTTCCTTTTCTTTTCTTTTTTTTTTTTTTTCTGCCATTGGATTTTATAATGTTGCCAAACTCAAATGCTCACCTAAATATTTTGAGCAGTGCATTTAATGGAAAATTAGATTTTTCACTCACCATGAGGGTGATAAATATTTTTAAAACTTTCTTGGTGGTCTTCAGTTGAGGTTCAATAATATTTGTTTCAATTTAATTTTTTTCGAGTGCTCTTCCAATGCAGTCCCTTAGTGAAATTGTTTTGTCGAAATGCTTTGCTTTTTTCTGTTATCTCTTTTCTACTTTATAGTGGGAATTACTCATGCGGTCGTTGTGAAAGTGCTGTTACTGAACGTTGTCATATCTTGGATTTCCCTTCTCGCAGTATGTAAATCATATCTTGAATTCGTCTTTTCGCAGTATCCAGGCCTGGTGAGTAAACAATTTTTAACGATGTCTGCAGCGGATGGAGATAGATAAAGTAGCAGTACGGGATCTTTTTACAGATATTTCACAGTTCCTGAGACTTCTAACTCGCTTTATCCAGTCAGATTGTAATTAGGTCTGCTTTAGCTGTGGTATATAGGTGGCCATACATTCCAATAGCTTTTACTGTATTACGTATTTATATTCTGCCATCAATAGATTTTGCCCCACTTCTTTACTGAACGGATTTAAAATATTATGTGTGATATCGAAACAACAACTAATCATTGAATACAGTGAGCAGTTCCTATTTTCGGGAAGACAGCTGCCAGAGTTCAGAGATTTGAATATGATAAAGTGATTTACATTCATTCCATGAGTCACAACTTACTTCAATGGGCGTCACCAATATTTTGCATCTGCAGTGAACATTTTGCTTTTGTTCTAGCCTCATTACCTCTTTTGGTAAGTATTGAAATATACAGAACTTTTATAAATAGCAAATTATCATTATTATTCAAAAATACAAATTTTATAGACTAGGGTGCAGAATTTTGAAAACTGCGTAGTTTCATCTCTACAAATTACTGTATTTCCTTATGCATTTCGTTTGACGGCGACATAAATACCAACTTTGAAATCATCTTAGTGTTCTGTTTTACTTCATCAGTCACTAATAATTCTGATAATTGCAATCAAGAGTTTGCGTCAGTAGTTGTCTTCATTTTATGGTTCAATAATTAGAATCACTATTCCTAAATGCTTTCAGCATTTAGGTCAGTAGTTTTCTTCATTTTATGGTTCAATAATTAGAATCACTATTCCCAAATGCTTTCAGCATTTAGGTCAGTAGTTGTCTTCCTTTTCTGGTTCAATAATTAGAATCACTATTCCTAAATGCTTTCAGCATTATTGAACCATAAAATGAAGACAACTACTGACTATTCCTAAATGCTTTCAATAGTAACTATTCCTAAATGCTTTCAGCAATTAGGTCAGTAGTTGTCTTCATTTTATGGTTCAATAATTAGAATCACTATTCCCAAATGCTTTCAGCATTTAGGTCAGTAGTTGTCTTCCTTTTATGGTTCAATTATTAGAATCACTATTCCTAAATGCTTTCAGCATTATTGAACCATAAAATGAAGACAACTACTGACTATTCCTAAATGCTTTCAATAGTGACTAATCCTAAATGCTTTCAGCATTTAGGTCAAAAGTTGTCTTCATTTTATGGTTCAAAAATTAGAATCACTATTCCTAAATGCTTTCAGCATTTAGGTCAGTAGTTGTCTTCATTTTATGGTTCAAAAATTAGAATCACTATTCCTAAATGCTTTCAGCATTTAGTTCAGTAGTTGTCTTCATTTTATGGTTCAATAATTAGAATCACTATTCCTAAATGCTTTCAGCATTTATGTCAGTAGTTGTCTTCCTTTTATGGTTCAATAATTAGAATCACTATTCCCAAATGCTTTCAGCATTTAGGTCAGTAGTTGTCTTCCTTTTATGGTTCAATAATTAGAATCACTATTCCTAAATGCTTTCAGCATTATTGAACCATGAAATGAAGACAACTACTGACTATTCCTAAATACTTTCAGCATTCAGGTCAGTAGTTGTCTTCATTTTGTGGTTCGAAAATTAGAATCACTATTTCTAAATGCTTTCAGCATTTAGGTCAGTAGTTGTCTTCATTTTATGATTCAATAATTAGAATAACTATTCCTAAATGTTTTCAGCATTTAGGTCAGTAGTTGTCTTCCTTTTATGGTTCAATAATTAGAATCACTATTCCTAAATGCTTTCAGCATTTAGGTCAGTAGTTGCCTTCATTTTATGGTTCAATAATTAGAATCACTATTCCTAAATGCTTTTAGCATTTAGGTCAGTAGTGGTCTTCCGTTTCGGGTTCAATAATTAGAATCACTGTTCCTAAATGCTTTCAGCATTATTGAACCATAAAATGAAGACAGCTACTGACTATTCCTAAATGCTTACAGCATTTTGGTCAGTAGTTGTCTTCATCTTATGGTTCAATAATTAGAATCACCATTCCTAAATGCTTTCAGCATTTAGGTCAGTAGTTGCCTTCATTTATGGTTCAATAATTGGAATGACTATTCCTAAATGCTTTCATCATTTAGGTCAGTAGTTGTCTTTTATCGTTCAATTATTAGAATCACTATTCCTAAATGCTTTCAACATTATTGAACCATAAAATGAAGACAACTACTGACTTTTCCTAAATGCTTTCAATAGTGACTATTCCTAAATGCTTTCAGCATTTAGGTCAGTAGTTGTCTTCATTTTATGGTTCAAAAATTAGAATCACTATTCTTAAATGCTTTCAGCATTTAGGTCAGTAGTTGTCTTCATTTTATGATTCAATAATTAGAATAACTATTCCTAAATGCTTTCAGCATTTAGGTCAGTAGTTGTCTTCCTTTTATGGTTCAATAATTAGAATCACTATTCTTAAATGCTTTCAGCATTTAGGTCAGTAGTTGTCTTCATTTTATGGTTCAATAATTAGAATCACTATTCCTAAATGCTTTTAGCATTTAGGTCAGTAGTTGTCTTCCTTTTATGGTTCAATAATTAATATCACTATTCCTGAATGCTTTCAGCATTATTGAACCATAAAATGAAGACAACTACTGACTATTCCTAAATGCTTTCAATAGTGACTATTCTTAAATGCTTTCAGCATTTAAGTCAGTAGTAGTCTTCATTTTATGGTTCAATAATTAGAATCACGACTCCTAAATGCTTTCAGCATTTACGATAAATGCAGTGGATCCTTCGTTATATGTTTTCCACTTTTATGCCGAATTCTGTGATATTACTTATATTTTAGAGTAGTTTCCACCTGTTTCTTTCAGTCAGGTTATAGGGTAAACAGTGGCGATTTCGTGATCATTTCAAAAACCATTTTGAACACAAAAATTTGCCGACCATGTTTATCGAACTCCAGTGCCCCACATGTAACACAATAACACATTTGCATATAATTCCAGTCACTTGGAGAACAGTAAGACTGTACGTTCGTGTTCCACAACACATGTTTTTGCATAATGTTTATATTATGCACTTTATATATAGTTACCAACATTACGTGAATGTAAAAAAATATAAAAGTAATTTATACGGGATATATTGCACAGTCAAACATGGAAGAAATACATATTTTTATTAATAAAATGCTCTCTTTTTCCATAAAATGCCATTTTGACATTTTAATTTCAGTCATCACCAGCTTTCGCAGGTATTACACGTGAACACATCTTCATTTTCATCGAAAGAGTTCCGAAACGTCATGTGGTAACGTAACATGGAATAGCTAGATTGAACTCACAGAACTCTTCTACTTTTTTTTTCCATCCTCGTTATAGTTGTGTCCTCAAAACACGCCATCCCTTTTATCGTCTTCTATTTGCGGCACTGTATATATGAGCTATATTTTATTGCATTTCAATTACATCAACTACACTGGTGTGTGAAAATTAAGGACGAAGAGGAGAAATTAGCATAACAGCGGAACGAGCTGGCAGAACGGACCGAAAGACCACTCAGGAGATAGACTAGGGTCCCGTGCGCATTGTACGCTCAGCAATTCGGTGAAAGTTATTGCACGGTGTACATCGGTTTGAACGACGTCGAGTTGCTGCCACCGTGAGATATGGCCAACAAGCAATCCAGTAAACGACATCTGGATGACTTTACCCGAGGTCGCGTCATTGGGAAATTGGAAGAAGGTCGAAGTGGGACTAGTGTGGCCGAGGAGTTTGGGATCGCTGACAGCATCGTTTCACGAGCTTGGAGAGCATTTCAAACGACAGGAACACCTGTCCGAGAGTTTAGCAGTGGTCGTCCACGAGCAACCACGGCAACGGACGACCGGTATATTGTCCTACAGGCTAGAAGAGACAGACGGCAGACAGCGGGAGAAATCGCAAGGCACATTCAACAGACAACTGGACGTCCGCTATCGCGTTTTACCGTGGCCAGGAGGCTGCACAAAGGTGGTCTGTTTGCACGACGACAAGTACGGTGTGTGTCATTAACGCCTGCTCATCGGAAACCACGCTTTCTGTGTTGCCAGGAACAAAAGAACTGAACACATGAGCAATGGGGTCGAATTCTCTTTACGGATGAGAGCCGATTTAGTCTGACGAGCGATTCTGGACGTATACACATCTGGAGAAAGCAGGGAACACGCAATCACACCTCCAACATCATCGAAAGGGATCAGTTTGAAGGTAGCAGAGTTCTCGTTTGGGGCGGTATCATGCTTGGTAGCCGTACTGACCTCCATATTTTCCAAGGAGTTTCAGTCACTGGTGTCCGCTATTGTACTCAGGTTAATTAATACAGACATTTAACGTGGACCAGAAACATCAAACAAAGATCTTCGCTCTTTCCACGTTTATAAGTGAGTCACGGAAAAATTCTTATTGGCCGCCACCGGGAGTCGAACCCAGTGTCTTCTAGTTACGCGCCGGATATGCTTCCGCTACACCACAGCTGTCTCGAATTCCTCCAGACTCACACATGCTAACTGCCAAGCCAATTTGGCAGGTTGCTTCTTGGAGCCCCGCACAATGCTGGGGATTCACCAAAGATGGTAAGCAGCAACTGAAGAAATAATTAGAAGGTAACTGGAAGACCCTAGGTTCGACTCCCGGTGGCGGCCAATGAGAATTTTTCCGTAACTCACTTATAAACGTGGAAAAAGCGAAGATCTTTATTTGATGTTTCTGGTCCACGTTAAATGTCTGTATTAATATTTCATTCGCCTTCTAATTATTTCTTCAGTTGCTGTTTACCATCTTTGGTGAATCCCCAGCATTGAGCGGGGCTCCAAGAAGCAACCTGCCAAATTGGCTTGGCAGTTAGCTACCTCACAGTGGACGTTAAACCTCTTATTAAAAAAAAATATTTTTTTTATTGGATTTTTAACGACCACCGTGAGCAACTCAATGGGCTATAAGCAGTCGCCCGTCCCTAATTTAGGGTCATTGGTTCCAGGGAAGGGAGAGAGCCAGTGCCGTAAGACAAACACAACATCCATGCCTCACCGGAATTCGAACCCGGACCCCTTTCGGACGAATGATCAGAGGGCATCGCTTAGACCCCTGGGCCACCGGGGCGGCAAAATATATATTTAGGTTATAACTTAAAATCTTATACAAAGGCCAGCGGCCTAGGTGCCTTGAATTTAAAATAGGTGAGAAATAATCTGTTAAGTGCCTTTCATTAGGTTTCATAAAATTTTTACAAATATGAAATATCTATGATGTAACTTAAAATCGTCTAAATAGTTCAGCCACTGTTAACTAACCTTTATTGCTTGTTATCACATGAGAAATATTAAAATCATAACTCAAGATTTAAGGAGTCAGAAAGCTTCTACATAAGCCTTGTGTTATTTTGATCTACATACCCATTGATATCTCGAGGAAAACTCTCAAATTTCGTTTTGTTCATCTATAGGAAAACGCGCAGACTTTGACAAGATCTCGGAACGAAACGCAATTTGTGTACATCCCCTTACTTGAGAAGGTGTAAGAATTTTCCGGTGTGGGATTTTCCCTCCCCTTACACTTTGCTCAGCAGTACGAGAAAGTGTGCGAGTTTTCCGGCACCTGGCCCTGTACGTCGCATTCTGAAGGCAAGGAGAAAGGTCGCTCCTGAAAGAATACAGGCGTTCGAAGCAAGGAGGTTATATTACTGGAGACACCACTGGCTCTGCCGCCATAGGTCACAATTAATCTGTGGTGTGACGTCACAAGCAGGCCAAAATGAACTAAATTATACCGTTGATGAAACAGTAAGCTTGTGTATCATTGATAAAGATTATTGAATTACTCATTTTATCTGTTTATACGCTTAGAAGCTTTTGTTCCATTCGTTTCCAAGCAGCTTCTCTTCTGCGGCTGCGTCGTGCCTGCTCATGACGTCATTTGCAGCACAGTCGGTGACTTATGGCGGCCAATGCTGCGTGGATAGGAGTGGTGTCTCCAGTAATATAACCTCCTTGGTTTGAAGCAAACAATATCTAACTGAGAAAAAGTTAAGGCTCTGCGAGACGTAACCAGCGCCGCCATATCCTAGGATACAAGATGAAGTGCGCAGAAACCAACATACAGGCTGATGCTGGAGCAGACTGCGCGTGCATGCTTGTGTTGTTTTGTTGACTTCAATTCTGGCAAAGAACAGTCAGCCGAGCTACTCACAACACGTGATTGTTACCTTCTCTGTAGCATAATAACTTCGCAAATCGGATATGGTAGTTTCTAGACCCACATGTGATTAGAGAAAAGACCTAGGCAAATGGCAAACTGTAGCGTCTCATTATTTCAGATGCTTACGCACAAGCGTCTCACCAGGGGTCTCTTATTACCCGCACAACTCACGGCGGGCTAGATGAATTTTGCATTGCTGTTGTGTGTTTTTAAATTTGAATATCTCTGCAACTTAAAAATATAAATTAGTTATTTTTGTTTTTGCACTTACATCCTGTTATGTTGTGCACCATTCTGTGTTTCAGACAGTCGCGATAAAAAAAAGAAATGAACAGGATAAAGTCTATTTCCATGAAATTCCGACCGACCCAAAGAGAAAAACGTGTTGGATCTACGTAATTAGTCGCCAAGGTTGGTCCTAAATTTTATAAATAGTTTCATAATGTCATTACTATACCGTGCAAATTAATTGGGACATGCTATTTTATTCTCAGAATTGTAATGTGATCGCCAGTTGATGTCGGAAACCCATGTAAACCGGTTATATCAGCTGTGAGGTGGTGTGACTGTTAGAACTTGATAGTAAGAATGTGGTTTGACCGGTTTTAAACAGGAAATAGGCACTTCAGCTTCAGTTGTGAGCTTTCGTGCGTGACAGGTGGATGTTAGTTTTTGCTCTCTGTGAGTACGTGTTGCTTTCGTGTATTAAAAAATGGATATTTCAACAAGGAAGCGTGCAAAAATAATTGCTCTGAAGGATCATACTTCTATGACAGTGAGATAAATCGCTTCTGCAGTTGGTGTAGGCAAATCAAGTGTATCAAGACTGCTTACGTGATACAATGCATCTGGATCATCGTCTCCAAAAAGGAGAGGTAAATGTGGAAGAAAACGGAAAACAACTCCACGAACTGATAAATATCTAATCAGAAATAGTAAAATGAATCCAAAAAAAACAAGCACCGACTTTCAAAGAGATGTATTGGCTAGTGGTTGTGATGTTAGTGATTCAACTGTACGCCGTAGGATTCTGGAAGTTGGCCGGAAGGCAAGAAGACCAACGAAAAAACAATATTTGCATGCGAAAATGAAGATAAAACGTTTAGCATGGGCCAAAAAATATAAATCATGGACTGCTGACGACTGGAAAAAGGTAATTTTCAGTGATGAAACTCATTTATTTGTGCAGGGTTACCAAGCAAATGTCGTTTGACGAAGCAACTGCGAACTCTTAAGACCTGAGCATGTCAAACAAACTGTAAAACACCCTCTGAAACAGATGTTTTGGAGTTTTTTCACATCAAATGGCACTGGAAGCTTAGTTCCTGTTCAAGGTATGACGAATTCAGCCAAGTACGTAGAAATATTACAACGTAGGATTGCTCCATTCTTGCAAACTTTTGACGGGACATTTCAACATGACTTGGCCCCATGTCACAATTCGAAATTGGTCAAGAATGTCATGCTGGAAAATCAAATTCATTTTCTTAATTGGCCTGGAAATTCACCAGACTTAAATCCCATAGAAAACTTGTGGAATATTTTGAAGAGACGTTTTGGTGAAATGGACTGTACAACCAAAGAACGCATGATAACGAATGCTATAAAAGTGTGGTTCCACGATTATGAAGTCAAAAATATGTGCACTCAATTAGTGAAGCCAATGCCAAAACGAATTCAAGAGGTCATTTCTACTAAAGGAGGACATACTAATACATATATTTATCAGTGTATATCAAGGCATAGAATTATATAAAGGCATAGTTTTGGAAAAAAGAGTGATTTTTTACTTTGTCTCAATTAATTTGCACAGTATAGTAATTGTCGAAACCAGCAAAAGTTCAAAACGTTTTCCACAAGTTATGGGAGATGGAATGATGCATTTATAGCTTACTACTCCTTCAATAAGAAAACAAAATGGGCGTAAGATTTGAGATTGCTGTCCCTCGTATTTGACGAATTCACTGAGAACAGTTATTTGTATTGGTAAAATATTATAAATTATGGTCATTTTTTTTATTCAGCCTTCTTTAAGTAGTAACTCCAGTTAATTGTCATATTTAACTAACTTTTCTTTACAAGAAGTAAGCCTGTAAATGTTTTGTTCTGTAGGCCTAGTATTTATTTTACTTCGATACAAGATGATACTCTTATAGTGATCTTGTAAAGGGCTACGAATATTTGTATTTCAGCTTGAAAAAAGATGCATAATGCTTCGTTAACGGTAGTCGGACGGAGCGGTAATTTCTCATCGCGTTCTTTCTATCCCGTTCTGTTGTTATTTCCGTTTTTATTTTCCCACTTTTTTGTTCTGTTTTTTTTTTTTTATTTCCGCCCATAAATGTGTGCATTTCAGCTTGAAAATGAGGCAAAAAGGACGAAGTTGGGAACTTTGTAAAAATTAATGCTTGGAGGGCAAAGGTGTTCACCTCCCACCCTTCTAAGTGCACCATGTTATTTAAAATAGTGGAAGCCTTGATATCATCATGCTTTCAGAGTCCTCAAGGCATGGTGGATGAAATTGTAGATGTAAAGTCAAAAAGTATGAACATCAAAATTTATTTGGCTATACAAACGGAAGCACAAACTGGCAGGGAACGACCCTGTATGATCCAAAATAAGTGCCAGAAACATTTTTTTATGAGTTTTATTTTCCTGATGTACTTGAGCGCTGTTCTAATACATATAATGATGGTATTTTTTAAAAGTTTCATTTTGTCTCATTACACAACTTTCTTTCTGTCCACATCACTCCGGTATGCTTTCGAATTTCATCCACTCATCTCCCTCATGGTCTTTTTTTGTCCCTTGGTATCCCGTCTAAAATATCAGTTTTCCAAAAGTGGTCAGTTCTTCTAGAAATAGGTCCAGCCCATTTCCGTTTCAGGGTTTTTACTTTTATAATGATGTCATCCACTCTTGCCATTTTTCTGATCCATGAGTTCCTCTTCCTATCTTTCCTATCTGCATCGAGCATTCTTCTTTCAGTTGTATGCAGCCTCTGTATGCCTTTTGTATTTACAGTCCACTTCTCTGTTCCATAGGTAAGAACAGGAAGGATGCATTGATTAAACACTTTTCTTTTACAACATATTGGTAAATTGCTCTTTAAAAATGTACTGTTTCTTGCAATGCTCTCCAGCCAAGTTTATACACCTATTAATATACACAGTGCGTCAGAGAATTTTTAAGACTGGGTCTGTAAAATGAAATAGAAACAAGAAATTATAATTTGTTTTAGTTTGTTATTCAAAATAAGTCCCTCCGGCTTCAATACACTTGTTACAGCGATTTAATAATGATTCAAATGCCTGTTCCAGTTCACTTTACGGAATTGCCTCCAAAGCATGCGTCGAAGCTGTTTGTATGGTCGAAATATCATCAAAATAACATCCTTTTAACGTCATTTTAAGTTTGGGGAACAAAGAAAAGTCGCTGGGTGCTAAATCAAGCGAATACGGTGGATGATTCTACACACAGACGTTATTTTTCGCCAAAAATCTACGAACAAGAAGTGAGGTGTGACTGGGTGCATTATCGTTGCAACAAACACCAACTGTCTTCATCTCGATATTATGGACGAATGCGACGAATTCTGACCATCAAATGCCTCAAAACATTTAAATAAAACTCACCAGTAATTGTTTATCCACTTGGAACAAATTCTTTGTGGATAATACCCTTACTATCGAAGAATGTAATGAGCATTGTTTTGATTTTCGATGGAACTTTTCTTGCTTTTTTTGGCTTGTGGTGAGTTTTTTGACTTCCATTCCGTACTTTGTCGCTTTGTTTTAGAATCATATTGAAAACACCATGTTTCATCACCAGTAACAATCGATTTTAAGAAGTTTGGATCATTTCCAGCGGCTAAAATGATGTCTCTGCAATGTGCACTTCTCCTTGATTTTTATTCATTGGTTAACGTGTGTGTAACAAATTTAGCACGGACTTTTGTTTTGCCCAAATCTTTCGAAGAGTTTCTTTGTTGATGTTTAAAGACTCTTCCATCATTCTTAGTGACGCACATCCATTGTTTGCCACGAAATCACGCATTTTTTCAATAATCTCAGGTGTCCTAGATGAACTTGTCTTCCGGTATGCTTATCATCGTCTGGCGTCTCTCTTCCGTCCAAAAAACGTTTGTACCACAGGAAAACATTTGATCTACATAAACAAGACTCACCGTAAACTTGTTTCGTCATTTGGTACGTTTCCGAGGCACTTTTACCACGTTTTGCGTTAAATTTAATAACAGCCCTTTGTTCCATCTTAATAATTTAACATGAAAAAAATTTTACTTCTCTAATGAACGCCTGTTTCGTGTGAGATACTTTAACAACTGCGCAGTACTTTTGGTAGAAAGCAACCAGATGGTCACGGTTTGTAACGCATTCTCGATTACACTGGTGGCGCCACCGTAGGCTGAAATCTAGCGCCAGTCTGAAAAGTTCTTTGACGCACTGTGTATTCTTCACTGTAGCCATCTTTTGATATCTGTTGTCCAAGGTAAATGTACGCATTGGTTGCTCCTACCAAGGTAAATGTACGCATTGGTTGCCCCGATCAACTGCTAACTGTTCAATTCTTGTGAAAGCTTTGTGCATCATTTTTGTTTTCTGTGAGGTAATTTTCACTCCTACTTCCTTACCTTGTCAGCAAGTTCATGGATCACTTAGTTCATGGATCTCTGTAGCTGTAAGGGGGCAATCAAGAAATAGCTATGTTGTCAACAAACAAAGGTGGTTGAAATGATCTCTGTTAATATTTATTTTCTTGTTTTCCCAGTTCAATGACTGAAAGACAGTCTGCAATGGGGTATTGAAGAGTTTGGGAGAAATGGTATCCCCTTGTCTCACTCCTTTTCCAATTCTTATGTAGTAATTTTTATTTGAGCTTTTTATCTCAGTAATTTTTATTGTGCTGTTTCCACCGAGCAGTCTAACCTTTGCACTTGCATTTCCATGGATGTCCTAAGTAATATTAACATTATCATACCATCAAAGCTTCTATTTCAATACTATCTTGTTTCTTGGGTGCCGTGATCTGTTTTTTTCTTTTTTTTTTTTTTTTTTTTTCATTATTAAGATGCCTTATTGCTTTCTTCAGGCTTTGGCTGTTCTCAATTGCTTTTTTGACTATTTCATAATTGAATTTTCTTATGTCTTCAGTGATGATTTTTCGCAGTCTTGCATAGCTCTACATATTCCACTTTGAAGATTGTTAAATATTTCTAAACAATTAAAATCTATAATTCCTTTAAGTAACGCAGTAAGCCACTTACCAGCTGCAGGAAGATCTATCCTTAGTAATCACACAGAGAAAAAGGGGATTCCACACATAAAAACGCTTCATGACAACACACTAATATTTATTGTACATCTCCACAAAACGGTAATAACTCACTATTCCAACACGCACACCCTCTACATATCGCCGACATTGTTGTTGTTCAGTCAAAGATCAACCACTTAGATTACTAACCGACGTGAGCAGCAGAAGGGGATCTTCTTTTCAGGAGGCAACGCTCGCTAGAGTAAACAACTATAAAACGTTTCGAGCAGCGCCACCTGCAATTCTGTTAAGTGTTCGCTGAGACGTCTGGTACGAAGAACTCTGACAGTCATATTTCTAATAATAATTTCTAACAGAAATTACATTTTCTTCGTATATCTTCTTCTCCCTTCTTTTTTGTATCAGCAGTTTTGTTTGTTTTGATATTTTCCAGATGTGGTTTTTGTTCTTAGTATCACCTATTTTTGTCAGTGTTTTCATAAGGGTAATGTTTCTGTTAACTTCAGAGGTGTGTACTTCTGTTGCTAGACCTTCTATAGTACACAGAATCGGTTTCTCAATTCCAATTTGAAAGTTTTATGATGTGTTTTAAAGGTTTGTCACGTCAATACATTTTCAGAATTTGGCCTCAATATAGTTGCTTTGTAGCATAACAAGTTGTAAAACCTTTCTACAAATTTCCCCCGCTTTAGCATTTAATGGTTTAGATTTTATATGGTACCATATACGGCAATTATGAGTAGTATCTCACCCCAGTATATTTTGTCTTTGACACTAATTTGTGTGGCATAATAATTTGTATAAGTAATGTTGCGTAGCTTTTTTAACTACCTTTCTTTTTGTTTCATAGCTCAGTTTATGCATTGTGCTGTTTTTACTCTGATGAAATGTACTCAGTCAGTACCATTCATTGCAATTAGGTCCATATCTGAGTATATTTGTTCAATCTCGCCTGTTTGGCTGAGATTTTGTTGTATCATAGTATAGTTTTGTTGTAGCATAACAAATTGTATAGTGCACTGAAGAGCAATTGAATTAGAGACAGCTGACGTTATGCAAATGTGGCGCTGTGGGCGGCCCTGTAAACGGAAACGACATGACGTATGCAGCGATCCGACAATATAAGGAGTGATGCGACGGGAATCAGTAAGAGTCAGACGCAGTATGGGTAAAACGAAGGATATAAGCGCATTTGATCGTGGGCAAATTGTCGGGGCCCGACGAATGGGTCACTCCATCTCGGAAGTCGTGCAGGCACTGGGATTTTCACGAGTCACTGTGTCACGGGTGCACCGTGAGTACTAGCTGATGACTTTACCTGCACCGTCAAAGTGTTGACTTCGCAGGAAAACGTTGAACTCTCTCGAAAGTTTTGGGATTCATAGGATCCCTGACGGCGCTGCAATAGCTAGCCCGTCAGTCACCGGAAACCACAGTCTTCTACTCGGACAGATTCGGTCTAGAGACCTGTGGGGATCTGCCTCCATCACGGGACCGGTACCTTACACCCCTCTGTCACAACCCGTGTGTGCGACGTGCTATGGGCAGTTGGGGCAAGCAACATTTTCAAGAAAATCCTATCTCGTGGCCGGGAGATCGCCCGCCAACGCGAGTTTTTTTTGGGGGGGGACAAATGTCCTTTATTAGGTATCTGAGTAGATTACAAACACATGCACATTTCACTATGAGGGTCTCATGCACCCCTCTCACATGTAACGTACCAGGAGATGTGACGTACCTGCCCGAAGGACGCACACGACATAAAGGCAGATAGGAATGAGAATAAAGCGTCCGCGTAGCTTAATTGGTAGAGCAACTTATTCCGGAATGAGTGGACCCGGGTTCGAATCCCGGCGTAGACCGAAAATGACGGAGAAATTTACTTCGTTATAATGGCGCCCGAACTATCCAGATGACCTGACAGTTCAAAATCTCGCATTGGTGTGATGTTATTTCCACACCGCGAGATAGGAAAAATAAGAGAATCCTTTCTCCAGCACTTCGAAAAAAAAAAAAAAAAAATAAGGGGGAGATGATGTAACGTACCAGGAGATGTGACGTACCTGCCCGAAGGACGCACACGACATAAAGGCAGATAGGAATGAGAATAAAGCGTCCGCGTAGCTTAATTGGTAGAGCAACTTATTCCGGAATGAGTGGACCCGGGTTCGAACCCCGGCGCGGATAAAAATGACGGAGAAATTCACTTCGTTATACACAATATTCAAACACTGAAAAAATATTAAAAACGAATCACAACATCGTCCACAGCGCTCGGGCCAGTGCTGTGGTGATGACTCCGGGCCAGGGTCATCAAAAATACCTTGGTCAATAGACCCAAAAGCTCAATGTTGAGAGCACCGTACCTCCGAGGGTACTACCACCGTCAACAATAGTTGACTCGACTCTTCCTTTGCTCAAGTTCCCTAATAAGACTAGGGCATGTCTTACTGAAGCTGGAGTGTGAGACGTCCAACTTCAGGCGGAACTTGGCATTCGCAGCTGTGCAGTTGCTGCACTTTGGTGCGACTGCACACTGGTGGTGCTGGTGCCCAACTTCACTGCAATTGCCGTACCTTGCTTCTGACTCGGAGCAGCTGCCTCGGAAATGACCGAAGCCATTACACCGAAAGCACCTGACCTCCCTCAAAAATTCCTTTAGACGGAGCACTGACCAACCCAAGTTCAGTGTCTTCCGCCTCACCAAGTGCTTGAAGGCCTTTGGCTCCACGTCTGCTACCCAGTGGACCCTACCTCCCTTGCCCTTGATGGGGGAACAGGCTTTGAACCCGTTCTCGAGCTCTGGGTTCTGCCCGCAAACCGCCTGCTCGAACTCGTTCCCTGAGAGATCCCCGTCGACCCCATAAACTATCAACCGGGGGTTTCTCTTTCGTGGGGCCATGGGGAGTGTGCAATCCTTGGTCAGCGGATTGTTTCTCAACTCCTGGGCAAGGCGGTCGAGCTCCCCGGGATGGGAACACTCCACCGCGACCCCTCCTTTCCTTATGCTCCGAAAGCTCTTGACCCCTATCTGCAGTTTAGTTGGGTTGACTGCTGTTTTCAGGGTCTTCTTCGTGTCCTCTGAGGACGCACTCTCAACTGTCGGGTAGACTAAAAGCACGTGTCTCCTGTCTCCCGACTTTACCTTCTTCTTTTTATTCTCAATCGGGGTGGGCGAAGGCCCTTTCGCCTTGCTAGCCCCTTTCCTAGCCACTTCGGCGTAGGAAACCACTTTCACGTCGGATTCGCAGCCCGACTCCTCGCGAACGGACAGCCTGCCTTCGACATAGGCTACCCGTGCTGCTTGCTCGTAACAAGCCTTGTTAATACTGCTCAGGGCAGCTTTCACCTTTTCTCTCCTTGAGGAAGTGACCCGTGAGTCCAAGAGAACGGACTCAACTTCCCAAGTGAGGTTGAAAATGTGGCTCACAAACGCCTCAGGTGTAAGCACCGGGGGTGTCCTGGGATGCGTACTTCCCACCAAAGATACCTCTGGGCAACCCGCGGACGACCCCTCAGGAGCCCGAGAGGATTCGGGCTGGAGTGGTGTTTTACCCTTCCTTGCCATGGGCGGAACTGGCAAGGGGGTGCTTACACCGCTAGCTGACTGAGGCTGCTCAGTCGAGGCTCCCTTCGTGGGTGTAGCGGCTTTAGAGCCCTTCGCTGGGGAAAGCGTCTTTGACGGTTTCCCCCTGGCATTGGGCTCTACCTTCCGGCTGTTCTCGGAAGAGGGGCTAACCCCTTTAGCACTGCCGACAGGGCTTGGTAGTGCTTCTGCCGCTATTTTCTGCGTCCGGGTTGACCCGGACGATTTGGGGACTGACCCCTTAGGTTTCACTCTACCCGTCTGGGTAGTTGTAATCTCTGTGGGAGAGACGAAAAACACAAAATTTTCTTCTAAGTACTGAGTGGGCACCCAGAGGTTCTCCCACTCTTGTCAAACCTTAGAAGCCGGGCGCTCGGGCTTTGGGCGGACGAGGGTACAAAGGGCCCCTTCGTCCGCGGGACCAGAACGGCGACGACGTACCCGAAACTGATACCAGAGTCTCTATGCGGGCTGAACGGAACTTCGCCCTCACAAAGGCGTTTTCACTAAGTCCCGTCACTGCTCTTATTTCTGGGGAACGTAAGGAGTCCCGTTTCTTAAAAGAAAAATCGCGAGATCGGGATGAAACCCCGTCTCGCGGTTGATATCGTCAGTTCTGCTTGACATTGCAGTATTGCTCAAACAAGTCACACGCTGAGAACTCTCACCCGGTCGGTATCAGAGTGACCGGTCGCACCGTGAGTACATCGAATCCGGTAAAACCATCCCTAAGAGGGCCAACTGCCGAGGACAACAGCGTGTGGATGATCGGGGTCATCGTCGGCTAGCTCGCATTGTAACAGCGGATAGACGGGCCACAGTGCAAAGAAATCACTCGGCAATTTAACGCCGGTGCACAAAAACGTTTAAGCAGCCACACCATCCAGAACCATCTCCTCGCTAAGGGGTACAGAAGCCATCGTCTAACGAGTGTACCGCTGCTGACCGCACTTCACAGGGTGCAAAGATTAGCATGGGCGCGGGAACATCGCCACTGGACCCTAGACATGGGGGAAAATGTTGCCTGGACTGATGAGTCGAGATTCAAGTTGGTACATGCGGATGGCAGAATAGGAGTACGGCGCAAACCACATGAAACGATGGATCCTCCTTGCCAGCAGGGTACTCTTCAAACTGGTAGGGGTGGCATTCTCGTCTGGGGACTGTTTACGTGGAATGAAATGGGACCCCTGGTACGTGTGACTTCGTCCCTCACAGGTCAACGTTACCGGGATATCCTGGACGACCATTTACTCCCGTTTGTGCGTCTTCAACATCCCACTGGGGACCTCATCCTGCAACAAGACAATGCACCGTGCCATCGCTCCCGAATTGTATCAGCATGGTTGGATGAAGACTCCACCGACGTGACCTCGCTTCCTTGGCCAGCTAGGTCACCTGACCTCAATCCCATCGAGTACGTCTGGGATGCCATCGAGAGAGATGTTCGAGGCTCTGACCCCCCTTCATCAAATCTTCGTGAACTGTAGGAGCTTGTTCAGGGGTCGTGGATCCGTATGGCTTCCCAACGCTTCCGGTTTCTCTTCTAGTCCATGCCGAGACGAATCGCCGCCGTCATCAGGGCGAAAGGTAGTGCTAAACGTTACTAGACAGGTATCTCTAATTCAATTACTCTTCAGTGTATATATACTGTATATATATATATGACAATATGAGGTTTAGTATCTTTGTTTTTGTTTGGTGGCATTTTTAATCTGATTAACTACATCCAATTGGTGTCATTTGTTACAATTAGCACTGCATCTGAGGATATGTTGTCATTGATATCTTCTTGACTATAATTTTCTTGTATGTAGCACAGCAGTGTTGAAGCATAATACATAATTAATGGAGTATTTGTATGATGTTACAAAGCAATGGCTTAGTTTTTTGCATTGTGCTGTATATCATGTAACATATATAACGAAGTGAATTTCTCCGTCATTTCTGTCCACGCCAGGATTCGAACCCGGATCCCCTCATTCCGGAACAAGTTACTCTACCAATTGAGCTACGTGGACATTTTATTCTGATTCCTATCTGCCTTTATGTCGCGTGCGTCCTTCTGGCAGGTACGTCACATCTCCTGGTACGTTACATCATCTCCCCCTTATTTTTTTTTTTTTTTTTTTTTTTTTCGAAGTGCTGGGGAAGGGATTCTCTTATTTTTCCTATCTCGCGGTGTGGAAATAACATCACACCATTGCGAGATTTTGAACGGTCGGGTCATCCGGATAGTTCGGGCGCCATTATAACGAAGTGAATTTCTCCGTCATTTCTGTCCACGCCAGGATTCGAACCCGGATCCCCTCATTCCGGAACAAGTTACTCTACCGATTGAGCTACGTGGACATTTTATTCTGATTCCTATCTGCCTTTATGTCGCGTGCGTCCTTCTGGCAGGTACGTCACATCTCCTGGTACGTTACACATATTATTGCTCCAATTAATACTTCATCTAATATCATTTTGTTACAGTATACTACAGCTCTATTGTAGCATGATAATTTTATAGCAGTATCATTTGAATAGCATAATGTTACAAAGCTCTACACTACACCTTAACTTTTTATGCATTAGTTTTTGCATTGAGTTGTTTTTCATTAGTTGAAGTGTAGTGAGTCACTACCATTTTGCGCTAACTGTGATATCAACATGCCCAAGTGCTGGTACTTATTACCCCACCTCAGTAGATCTTGCCAATAGCAATCTTTTTGGTGGGACTTTGTTGTACTATACCAGTGTAGTATCATAGCAATTTGCATAGTACTTGAATAAGAGATCACAAAGTTGTTATTTTTCCTTCATTTATTTTTGTGTAAACAGCTTAGTTCTTTAATTGCACTGTTTTTCAGGCCGATGAAGTACAATTAATATTAATCAGTATCATGCCTAAGTATATTTTCCCACTCAATTTTTTATCTGGGATTTTGTTGTAGTACAGTAGGACTGTAGCATGACAATTTCTAATAAGTTTTTTATTTTGTTCTGTTTGATAGCACACCTGTTGTATAGTGTCAATTTCATCTGATGAACTATAAACAATTAGTGCCATGTGTTATTAGCACCTCACCTGAGTATTTTATCATTGATTCCTTTTTGACATATATTTCGTTCTAGTATTGCAAAATAATAATAAGCATAGTTTATGATAGTTACAAAGGTTTTTTTTCGGTTTACTAATCTATTATATGTGCAGTGAACTGTTTTTCACTTTTCATCTGATAAATTATATTAGTCATTATCATTTTTTCTCATTAGTACTTTGCCTGATTACATTATGCCACTGGCACATAGTTGACCATGATTTGATTTTATAGTATAGTAGTTCTTTAGTATAACCATTTGCACAATTTTTTTTCTTCGGATGTCTTTAACAGTTTAGTTTCTGTATGGTGACATTTTCATCTGATAAAGTATAATAAATCACATTTGTTGCAATCAGCACCTTGCCTAATTTTTTTTTCTTGCTGCTGACGCCATATTTTTCTCATTAAACCTACTTTTTATGGTCACAGAAATTATTCTCGGGTGCATGGGCAAAATAGTTAATGTTTTCTTCAATCAGATTATGGTACTGAGTCTGTCTGCTTTGGTTTGTTGTTTTACATGTGGCATGTCCAGTACCAAAATCTGGTTGTTGAAAATAATGTTGATATTTTTAGCTTAAGCTGGCTGCTGCTTATACCTATTTCATCGTATTAGTTAAGTAATGAAGTTTTCACTAAATTAATTAACACAACATATATACTCATAAATTTTATACTGTTATATTTCTACCTCAGCTGAATTAAAGCCCCCTCCCCATGTTTGTCATCAAAATGCCTAGAAACAGGCTGCATTTCATTCTAATTGTATCACAGATTGTGGAAAAATGTATCTGACTTATTACATAAGATACATTTCAGTTCAGTTACATCTCTAGTTACACAAGAAAAAAGTGAATAAATTAGCAAATTAGAATGTGAAGAAATTTTCTGAGAACTTGATGCCCACACAAATGTAAAACTTCCTACGTTCATTAAAAACCTAATTAAAAAATAAAATAAAAAGAAGCTTACCCACACAGTATTTGTTGCTTGAACTTCAAATCTGTTTACTGCTGCAATTCATATCATTAAAAGAAATGTTTGTGGCGGACATTTTTATATAAATCCACTACAAAACATTTAATTCAAATAGTCAATAATTCTTCTCTCTCCACGTGACATTCTTCATTAGCTGCAATGTGCTCCACTGTAAGCACACGTGTTTATCCTCTTGAAAAGTTGTCCTCCAAACTATTCTAATGAGAAGACAGGGGGGGATGGGTACAAGGATACCAGAGGGCTCAGATATGCAAAAAAATTCCCAAAGTATTTATCCACCTAACCCCCTCCCCACTCCTTCCCAAATTCTGTTGCTGATAAACGAAGAGATCTCATTTTTGTTTGTCCCTGTACAACTGAGTAATGGCTTTTGAAATAAAAATTTCCAACGACCTCTGTACAAGCCTGTGACATATAGCAGCCTGCAATGAATGATCAGATCAGATGTAGAGGATTCTATGAAGGGAGTGTCTAACCCCAGGTCTTGAACAACTCTTATAAATAGGAAGCTAGGAGATTTGGGCTAGAGTGCCCGATAGGAAAGTGACACGGAAGCGAGGTAGAAAGGGGGAGAAAGACGCCCTTATTTATTACCGGGGGGGCAGTATCCGGGGTCCGATGGCTTAAAGTGCCCATCCGACGCACGGCGGGTGTTTAGTGGTTCGAACATTCGTACCTGCCCAGGATCGAACCTGAGGCCATCCCTATGGAAGTCCCGAACGCTGACCACTAGGCCACCCACGGCACCTGAAATGAATGAACTAAGCTTCTACCTTATTTATGAAAAATAAAAAATCTCATTTTAAGTGGGATGCTTACTTTTGCCTCACTGTATTAATTGAACAAAGCTTCACTAATGTGCAGAGATATGGTAATATTGTCAAAAACAATGTGTGGCACATGAAGCAACGTAAGATTAAAATACTGCTTGGTTACAAACTGCTTGTGGCTTCTGTATGGAAATACCTGCAAGTCATTTTTAATATATTCGTACAGGTGTTATTATACATTGGAATATGCATGTGCATAAGCAATATTTGAATCATTACAGGTGAAACTTAAAAAAAATGGTTTTAATGTTTTATGATTTATACCATGTGGCAGCAAAAATTGATATGCAGTAAGCAAAACTGGAGAAGTTATAGCAACATTTTAAATACCTAACTTTCTTAATTATTTCCTTCATTCTCTAAAAATTTCCCACAGAAATCTAATGTGGATTACTAAGTATGCTATAACATATAAGCTGGGTGCATAAGCAATTATAATGCCCTTGAATTCTTTGTTTTGTTTTAATAAAATGGACCAAGTTTTCTTGCACTGCAATTAGCTAATAGACTGAATATCTTTCACCCAACTAGTTTTTGGTGTTTGTAGTTTTTCAGCGATTTTTTTTTCTTTTGTGCATGCAAAAAAATTAGCATTTATGATGCTTCAGTTGAGCACTATGTTTTTCACAAATTGTCAGTAAAGTTTTTAGCAGCTCTTAAAAGGATTAAAACCACACTGAAGATAAAAGCATAGTATTTGGAATCACATGCACTGCAGGAGCTTCATATACAAATACAGAATATGGCAAATATAATAATTTTTCTTTTTTTTTTCCCACACATTTTTGCACACATTACTAAGCTTACAATTTCAGTAGCTTTTGATTACGTCAAACGAATCTATACTGACGTAAACACACACTGTTCACAAACTGCACACAAATTTATATATACATATAATAGAATATAAAAATTCTAAACATAAAGCAAAATGTTGAACTTAGCAAAACAAAAAAAGAGAGAAACGAGAAAAGGAACAACTATCACCATATCCATTCACCCGAACCAGGCTAACTTCAAGCGATGAAAATGTACCGAACATAAGAATGCATGGAAGCATAATAATTACTGACTCTTTGTCGGCTTCGTCAAGGGCAAAGAACAAGAAAATCACTCATTAACCAAGGGCATAACAGGAAGGAAATAACATTATTTATACTAATGGGGATGATTTTATGAAATAATTTATTTGTTTAATTGTTTACTTTCACTTTCCTCTTCCCTTAATATAAAGCACTAGCAGTGGTATGATGACGAGATGTAATTCGCGAGGGAACTTTTCAGGGGTGTCATATACAGGTGGTTGTTCGGGGCTTGGTGGTGGGAATATTATTATTTATTTTGTCAGAGCTATTATTTTTTGTTTCTTTTTTTTGGGCTTTTTTTCATTCTAGTTTGGTCCCTACTGTAGAGTTAGGTGCTGTGTGACCTCCTTCGGGGGTGGAAACTTTTAATCCTTTTCAGGTTCCTTTGCTTAACACTGTGATTTTGTTGTCGTCAGGGGTGAGTGTAACATGAGCTCATCAGTGTCTTTTGTGTGGTGATTTAGAAATATTCGTGCAATCACCAAGTTCAGCGGGTGAAATTTTATGAATGAAAAATATATTCCTGTAATTTTCCAGTAAATTTATTTTAATTCGTTTGGTTATTGGCATTTATCATCCTTTTGCTTATCGTTTTGAATATCTGGAACTCTCTATTTACATAACATGATATTTCTGCCTGATGGAACAGCCTGTTGGTGATTTTCTTGTTGCTTGCCCTTGACGAAGCCGACAACGGCAAGCAACAAGAAAATCACCAACAGCTTCCCTGCATTCTTATGTTCGGTACATTTTCATCGCTTGAAGCTAGCCTGGTTAGGGTGAATGGACAGATTGTTGTTTCTTTTCTCGTTTCTCTCTTTTTTTTTGTTTTTCTAAGTTCAAAATTTTGCTTTATGTTTAGAATTTTTATGTTATTTGATCTTTCTCCTATGCAGCCTTTGGCGCTGCTTTGGAATTTCAAATTTGTTCAAGGGTTTTCTGTTTTTTCACTTAATATGCTTTTGCTATAAGAGAATATATTATTAAATAAAAATTCCTACAGTACCAAATTTATGTAGCTTCTCTGCAAACCTTTCATTTTTTTAATGACGCACTCTTTCATGCTGCAGTAGTTTTAGCCAACAAATGTGCCAAAAACACTGCAGCATCACAATGCTTGATAGTATAACATTCGATTGAGAACAGTTATATTATTTTTAACATCTTGCACATGCCTAATCAGGCATGCAGGGAAAAAAATATGTCCTAGGCAATACAATTTTTGAGCTCTGGTGTAACGTATATTTTGTCCATTAGCAGACTAACAATCTTATGATTTTCAAGATCTACTTTCTTTTTCAAATAAGCTATTAATGTTATTCACACCTTTATGGTTTAGGGTTGCACCTGGTTTTTCAGGTACATAGGATGTGGTAGTGTAAGTACATCACCGTTTTTCAGTGTGTATGACACAGGATGGTAAAAATAAACCGTTGATTGGATGTTTAACGACCACCGTGAGCAACTCAATGGGCTATAAGCAGTCACCCGTCCCTAATTTAGGGCCACTGGTTCCAGAGAAAGGAGAGAGCCAGTGCTGTAAGACAAACACAACATCCATGCCTCACCGGGATTTGAACCCGAACCCCTTTCGGACGAATAATCAGAGACCATCGCCTTAGAACACTGCACCACCGGGGCGGCAAATAAACCGTTTTCAGCCCACACTACAAGATATGTAATGTACCCCACTTGTGTTGAGGTAGTCAATTTAACTTGTTCTGTTAAAAATGTTATTTTTAAGTTAATTTTTCTGCCTCGTCAGATAAACTGTTCACTGAATGATTTACATATATTAGAGATACCTTGTCTTTTCTTATGACAAAATGTTCACTGAAGTGATTTACAAATATTATAACAGTAACCCAGGGGCTAAAATGTATATTCCTCCTTTGGGAGAAAAGATATTGGTGTGCAAGTTTTATGTGCACTATACTTAGATTTACACTCTAGTACACAACTCTTCTGTCCCCTCTAAAAGTAAGAGGAAACAACCCAGGTAGCAATATTATGTAGGACCAACCGTGGGCTTTCAACGGTCGGCCCAGCGACTCGACGGCCAACAATTGGATATGTGTTGGTTCAACGGTTGGACCCACATTAGAAAACTGTTGCAAACAGTTTTCGAACCATATTTACGCAAGTGAAATCGAACTATATTTACGCAAGTTATGAAGCATAAGAGCAATGGAATGCACCTCGCTCCTATGTCCTGACGTTTGATCTCATTTCGCCCATTTTCAATAGGGTTCGTTCCAAGGTGGTCCCCTACCACATACTAACATTTCATCGAAATCGGATCGTTTTTACGCGAGTTATCGTGCGGACGGACGAAGCTGGAGCATATACCCTTCTTGAACCTACGGTTGGAAGGCGTAAAAAACAACAGCAAACACCACCGATTATCAGGAAAGTTTGTGCAAGCACTCCTCACCGCAATTCTGGGCGGAAGGGGGAAAGGTTCTAACACAGATCTTTTCCCTTGGATGGAGGTTGTATGAAAGCTGTTTATAGCACAGCAGGCCAGTAAAAAAGTTGCCTTCGGTGGGAAGCGTGAATACTTCTTTCATCTACCACTAAAAGAAAGGCTAAATTATTTTAAGCGTTCCTTTCAAAATAAGTACTGTAACGTAACTCTTCTTCGTGTGAGAGATTGGTGTTACGCTATGTCTAAAACCATGACTAAGGAAATGTTAAACTAAATGAGAGTACGATACAATAGTTGCACGGGATGGCTCAAGTTAAGGTTTTACGGCCAGACGAAACATATACAGAAGTCAAACTTACGATAAACCTTTCATTGGTCTAGCAATATTTGATGAAATCCAAAATATAGCACTACAAGTTGTAAACTTCACATCTATCTTAACAGCGATCTAACATCTCCACACACGCCGCCCCGGTGGCGCAGTGGTCTAAGCGATGACCTCTGATCATTCGTCCGAAAGGGGTCCGGGTTCGAATCCTGGTTAGGCATGGATGTTGTGTTTGTCTTACGGCACTGGCTCTCTCCCTTCCCTGGAACCAGTGACTCTAAATTAGGGACGGGCGACTGCTTATAGCCCATTGAGTTGCTCACGGTGGTCGTTAAACCTCCAATCAAAAAAAAAAATCTCCACACACATACACTAAGTATTTTTTTACGCTTTCCAACCGTAGGTTGAAGAAGCGCAGATGCTCCAGCTTTGTCCGTCTGTCTGCCCGCACGATAACACACGTAAAAATTGGTTCGATTTTCGATAACATTTTAGTACGTGGTAGGGGACCTCCTTGAAGTTGACGTGTTTTGGCGAGCTCCAGAAAGTTGGAAGTTTTTTGTGTTAATATAACTAGTTCTGCAGTTCTTACTAACCTGAGTTGTGTGTAAGTGTTTCATCTTCCATCCGAGAAATCCTGGTCATTGGTAAGTCATTTTCAAGCATAATGTCTTCATTTTCCCATCCTTCTCGGCGTTTGTTTACATTCGCCAGCAATACAAATGGCGGCTTCCGTTTCCTCCGGCTTCCTGGGTCTTCAACAGTAAACGCCTCTTATTCTAGATACGTCACTCACCGTCAGTTCGGCTTCGCCCAAGATCGTGTGGCCAAAAATCTACGTCAACAGGAGAAAGCAATTACTACGGCGTTTCCTGCAGTTCAGGAATCTTCTTCTTCAGCACGGAAACGTTCAGTTTCTGGGATGACATTGAAAAATATGAGTGTCATGGATAAGACTTCGACTATTGCTAGTCCAACTTCGTCTACATCCACTGAAAAGTTTCATTCTCCACCAAGGACTCCCAAGAGCTTCGCGCAAGACCCCAACCCAAATGCAGCGCCTGCTCGTACTTCTTTCACCAATTCGGCTTCACAACAAAGTCGTCCAAGAGCTTATGTTGACATTGCACCGGATTCTGAGGTCGGCAGACAATATCGATCTTTAAAAACCAGGACTGTGTTGTATAAGGCTCTCCCTCAGACCCCGATACCGCAGTATCTAACTGCAACTGAGCATCTAATCCCAAAAGAATCCACTGAAGGAGTTACCCGATGCCCACGAGGCATATCAGTTCTTTTTCAGATAAATGCTATGCTGATTTAGCGCTCAAACAGAGTATTACGATCAAACCTCGAGAACTTTTGGCAAACAGCTTGATGTTTAGACAAGTATGGATCACGTTCTATCTGGTACCTTTAGAGGTGCCAGATTCTGCTTTGCCACTAGTGGTGTCTCAGTGGTGTAAGGTTCTGGGCGAAGTTCAGATAGTCTCAGATGCTCCACGTGATTCCACACATAAGCATGCCACAGGCCATAAACGGCAAGTTTGTATGGTCTTCCCTTCGGAAAAAAATAGAAGAGCATTTCCAGATCAAGGGGCAGTGAGAATAGATAATCATATGTATGCCTTTGGGATTTATTCAGAAGAATATTGTAATTATCGCCGGGATGCAGGACATTTAAAACCCCAATGTGCAAACAACTATTCTTCAGTTGAGCAGCTTCGACAAGTCTCTCCTCCTTCGCTTCCTGCTGATCAATATGTTGCTACTCCTAGGGCTGCGGATAACATCCTTGATCTAGCACAACAGGCACACCCGCTTTCTTCTTCAGTCGAGGCGATGCAAGTTGAAGTTCCATCTTCGGGTGAATCTGTTCAGCTTCCAACTGACTCTACTCCTGTCAACACTATTCAAGATCCCCCTCCTGTGGAGGACGGTGTCACTTCTGCTACATCCAAGGGTGAACCTCGAGATACTTCAGTATCCATGGAAGCTGATGCGGAAGAACCTGCGCTCACCATCAACAGCGGTTCGTCGCCTAAGCAAACTGAGAGTAAACGCTCTAGAGTCTCGCTCTCGCTTCAGACCCTTCCTGCCAATGATGACGCTAGTGCTGAAAGTGTGGACCTAAAAGTGACTGCGGATCCAGCTTCATCTTCACGCTCAGCTCCTTCGCAACAACTCCTGGACTCGGATGAGTCCATGGAACCGGATTCTGTGGTGCTTCCGATACTATCGCATCCTTCGTGTCTCAAAGGACCTCTTCCGCCTGAGGCTCTTGCGACTGTACTCTCGACGGAAAACTTCACAACAGTAGGAATAGCCACATCTTCACTTCCGAGTTTTTCCAGAAGGGGTTTGGTCCATTTCACCGAAAATCACTTGACCGAAGGGTCACTTCACCGAAAATCACTTCACCGAAAAGTTTATTTCACGGAAAGGTCGTTCATCGATCGAAAAGTTCATTTCACCGAAAGTTTATTTCATCGAAACGTTCATTTCACCGAAAGGTCGTTTCACCGAAAAGTTCACTTCATCGAAAGTTTATTTCACCGAAAAGTTCATTTCGACGAAAGGTCGTTTTGCCGAAAAGTTCACTTCACCGAAAGATCACTTTATCGAATGTTCACTTCATCGAAAGATCGTTTTAATCAACTGCTAATTTCGATCCAAAGGCTTCTTTAAATTTGAAACTCAAATTTATTTATTTATTTGTTTTCGTGAGATGCAACCTAATGTCGATCTCATCCACAAATTTGTCTCCTAATACCTCAAATATCAGTACTACTCTAAAAACGCGTGTTTCAGTAAAATCTCAGGTGTGGAACGGGTGTGGTTCATAACGTCGACGTCCAAAATGTCGACAGCAAAAAAGTCAACAGGGTCCAGAAAATGTCCGCATTGTACTCTAACTTAGACGGTGGACAGTTTCCAAAACTGGTCGGGGCCCGTGATCAAGAGCCCCCCCCCCCCCCCCACACACACACACACTAAATTTTCCGTAAAATCTACAGTCTTTAATTTAGAACCACCGAATTCTTTTCCTCTCTCCTTTTTTGGAATCACGGACTGATAACAATTAATGATTCTGTAAGTGATAATATCGGGACATTGTGAATTTCCCGATTAAATATCTAAGAAGTTCCTGACAGCGCATAGAGAACAGACTGCAATGGGGATGTTACGTTTCGGTGAAGTGATCTTTCGGTGAAATGAACTTTTCGGTGAAACAGCCTTTCGGTGAAATGAACTTTTCGATGAAATGACCCTTCGGTGAAGTGAACCTTTCGGAGAAATGACCTTTCGGTGAAATGAACTTTTCGATGAAATGACCCTTCGGTGAAGTGACCCTTCGGTGAAGTGAACCTTTCGGAGAAATGACCTTTCGGCGAAATGAACTTTTCGGTGAAGTGATTTTTGGTGAAGTGAACTTCGGTTAAATGATCTTTAGGTGAAACGAGCGATACTCTTCCAGAAGTATTCAGGAGACCCAGTAGCTGGTCACCTTCTGCTACAGAACTGTATGGCTTACTTGAAAGTGCATATTTCTACATATACGTTTGTTACACTTGCACTGCGTTCCCGTTTCAGGGCAAGGATGAAACAGTACTTCGATTTGGCGGAGAAGCAGCTGTGCGACTCAACCCATGACGCGCCAAATTAGCTTTGCTTCTTTTAACTGTCGCGGGTGTTCCAACCCTTTTTCAAATGCCATTACCTTTGAAGATTTTTCTTCCAATTTACCAGATGTTCTTTTTTGGCGGGAAACTAATTGTACGAATACCCTTTTCATCGTTGCAGAAAGTGGCCATACAAGTTCGTGCATTGCTATGGCTCTCAGCCGAGATCCGGTGTCGCAATAGCGGTGCGTCAGAAATTTTCCTCTACTTCTTCTAAAATTTCTGAGACCGCCATCAGACCAGGTATCTTCTTGGCACTCCGGCTGGTGATATCTGGCGTTATTTTCCACCTTTTCAAATTACACATGACGATGAATAATGCTGTTGCCCGAGACTTAATTGAAAATCTCATCCAGTACGTTGACCGAATTACCTCAACAGATGTCATCATCGTTGGGGGAGATTTTAATTGTACTTTAGATTCAGACATGGATCGCCTTTCCTCCAGGGAATACCGTTCCACTGTCATTCAGACTTTATCCTCTTTTTTACAAAAAAGCCTCTTTACTTGGTGTTTACCTAAACCTCCACCCTTTCATTTGGGTTTTTTCTTAGCGGACGTCTGGAGCTTGTGCTCCAGCGGCCGCGAGGCTTGATCGATTTTATGTCTCCACTCATTTTCGTTCCACGTTTCGTCCTGCTCACTATTCCGTCTCCACCTCCTCTGATCATGATATTTGTTACATTTCTTTCTCTTTGCCTAATCAATTCCACCCGAAATTCTGGTCATGGTCTCTACCGGAAGATCTTCTACTTGATTCAAATTACTTTATCCGAAATTACCACCATCTTGCAATCTGCTATAGGTGCCCTGGAGCCTGGTTCTGATCCATTGACACATTGGATTATTGCTAAATCTAAGGTAATTGGCTTTTCACGTCGTTACTCCGCACTTACTCACTTTCAAAATTCCATGGACGTTGTCCACCTTTGCAACGCCCTTAAATGCCTATCGCCGGAGTCTTCCACTTATCGTACAAATTGGCCGCACTTCGTCAACTTCAGGAGAAAGCAGCTCATCAGGCCTTACGGCGTATTAAGATTCAACCCCTCGCAGCAGACATTCAAGATCCAGTCTTGCTCGCTGGGGCTGAGCAGTTTCTCATTTCCTCCTCTAACTTAACTCATCTCACTCTTGAGGATGGCACTGTTACAAGTGATCCAGTGCTCATCCAACAGTCCATTTCAAATCAATTCTATCAGCGTTTCAATCCTCCTCTACCTACTCTTCATACCACTTCCTCTCTTTTTTTCACAACTCCCTCAGGTTCCGGCTTTTCTCTTTTCTTCACTTCTTTCTGCGATTTCCTCTGAGGAACTGTTGAATTCTCTTACTGCTCTAAATCAACATTCTGCTCCCGGTCATGGTGGTCTCCCGGCTGTTTTCTACCGTACTTTTGCTCCTCCCCTTCGACCCTTATTACTTGAATGTTTTAACGCTTTCCTCTCCGGGCATAAACTTCCTTCTACTTTCACGGTTGCCTCGATTCGATTATTACCTAAGAAAGAAGATCTGATCAGTTTAAACAATTGGCTGCCAATCAGTGTATTGAATGCAGGTTATAAAATTTATACAAAACTTCTTGGTTCTCGGTTAAATCTGGTTCTTCCGCATATCATTTTGGGTGATCAGACGTATTCCATTCCGGAGCATTCCATTCATGAGGCCATTCTGCTTATCCAACAACAGGTGTTTTTGGCTGAGCGACGTGCCGAACTTCTGGCGGTGTTTTTATTAGATCAGCGTCAGGCGTTTGACCGTATCTGATATCCGTATCTTCTCCAAATACTTCGATCCTTTTGTTTTCCTGAATCCTTTTGTTCTGTTATCCTGAACTTATATTTTGATTCCTTTGTCCACATTCGCACAGCAGCGCTTCTGACTGAGGGCATCCCTCTTAGTGCTGGTATTCGGCAGCGATTTTCTCTTTCTGGTCAGTTGTTTTCGCTTGCATTCGAAACTTTTTTAGTTCTTTTGTGGAATCGCCTTGCTCCATCTCCGCTTTCCCTTACCCCTACTGATAATCATCATGCGTTTGTGTTAAAGGCGTATGCTGACGATCTTATTGTCTTCATTCAAAATGATACTATGTTTCAACTTCTCTATTATTTTTATTCCAACTATACGAGAGCGTCCGGGGCAGCACTGAGCACCGCCAAGTGCACGGGGCTGTGGTGTGGGACTTGGAGCTCTCGCACTGACCGGCCCTGGGGCGCCACTCGGTCTAACACCGGTCAGCGCTTCCTTGGGATCTCAATTAGCAGGTCATCTATTCTGTCTCCTTTTTCTAGTTCTGCGCTCCTTGATTCTTTTTTTCGGTCTCTCTCGAATTTGAGGCACGTTCGGTCTTGTCTTTCGGTACGAGGTCAGGCTCGCGTCGTTTCCACCTTTCATCTTTCCTTACCTCTTTACTTCTGGAGTACTCAGGCCGTTCAGCGCTCTTTCTTGGATGCTATTACTTGAGCAATTTCTGATTTCCTTTCGCCAGGTCGTCATTAGGTGTCACCGAGGATTCTGACCTTGCCAGGAACGTGGAGAGGAATTGCTCTCCCTGATGTCCATTTGAGATATAAAGCCACCAGAGTTGGATCCATGCTCCGTCTGCTCTTAACTCTCTATTCTCCCGCAGGCTGCACATTGGATGCAATTCTTGCGCTGAGGAATATGCGTTTAACGTTCATCATCATTTCCTTAAGATGGACAAGCTCCAATTTACACCTTCAAGACTACCTCTTGCAGTACGGGAGGGGTTATGCTTCTGGCGAGAACTCCCTTTAACACGAATTCCACCTAGTTGTGTTCAAGATCTGCTGGAGGAGCCACTATTCTAATCTTCCGTCATTCATCAGCGCACTAGGGATTATTTCCTTTTTTGCAGACTGGATTTCTGCAGGAGTCCTAACGGTGGCTCAGGTGGTTGGTCCGGATCTGCGGTGGCTCCCACTGACCAGACTCTCTACTCGCATTCCTAATACTCAAGCGAATGTGGCTCGAATTATTCTCTTGCAAACCACATTCTCCAGTATATTTCCTACATTGGTGTCGCAACTTGGTCTTGCATATCATTTCTCAGTTTCCCTTGCATTGTCGTTCTCCCTTGCCACGCCGGAAGGTCCTGTTCTTGTCCATACCCTTAAACCCAGCTCCCTTTATCATCATTTTCTGGTAGATTCTGCTTTTTCCAGTCTCGATTTCCAATGTTCTTCACAGGGTTGTTTAATTTGTGGGGCTGCTCCGCACAAAACGTTCGGTCTCCCTCCTGAACGTGAACTCCAGTGGCGTTTCTTACTGGATCGCCTTGCGAGCCCTGAACGTCTTGCTCGTTGGGGTCTGTTGCAATCTCCGGATTGTTCTTTTTGTTCAATTATTGGCGACACTCCTCACACTTATAATGATTTTTTAATCCTCCAACCACTTTTTCAGTTTCTGAATACTTTGCTTTTTTTTTTTTTTTGATTGGAGGTTTAACGACCACCGTGAGCAACTCAATGGGCTATAAGCAGTCTTCCGACCCTAATTTAGGGTCACTGGTTCCAGGGAAGGGAGAGAGCCAGTGCCGTAAGACAAACACAACATCCATGCCTCACCGGGATTCGAACCCGGACCCCGTTCGGACGAGTGATCAGAGGCCATCGCTTAGACCACTGCGCCACCGGGGCGGCTTTTTTTGCTTTGCTCCGTTTGTCCTTTTCCCCACACACAATTCGATTACAATTTCCTTGTTCCATATAAGCCATTTGTTCCGCATAAACCCAATGTCTGTTCTTATTTTTTTCTCCTCGCTAAATTAGTTATTTATCAATATTGGCAGTAGCTCCCAGTGTTCCGTCTGTGGGGGAGTCTGGAGAGGCCCTTCGATGTCTTTTTTGTGAATCTTTGGTCACGAGACTAACGCAGCAATTTACCTCATTTTCCAGACCAGCAGACCTGCTTGTTGTTCAGAACAAGTGGACCCACTGACTCAATAGTTTTCTGTACGAAATGGTTCTTGTCGGCTCCTCTTGTAATCCCGTTTCCTTTTGTTTTGAGTTGTTTTGTAGCATTTTCTCCTCCCGCGTTTGAGATCGGTGTTTTCCCTCATGGCCTTTCGCCCAGCTGCTTCACCTGGTGGGTTTTTTTCAGTGCTTTTGAGTGTTTCTGTTGGTGTAATTTTGACATTTTTTTCATCCCTGGGTGTTTTTTGTTACTGATCTGTCTTGTCTTCAACCCATCATTGTTAGAGCTTAATTTGTGTTGGCTATTATCTTAATGTACATTATACTGAAATGCCTTTTGCTTTACGGTTTAACTATGCTCCGTTCTTCCAGTGATTGTTCAGTATCATCTTATTTGTTATGTTACATCCTTCACATGTTTCGGTATCTGTCTGTGTTTTGTATTTTAACTAGTTTGTCTCACGATTCAGAGCCATCTGGTTTTTGTGCATTATTTGCGGCACCATGAAAGTGTTATGTTAGGTAGACAAGATTGACTATTCTAATTTTTGTCATGGGTGTCTTACATATGTTCTCTGATTTCTTGTCTTATTTTGTTCCCATGTATGGGCTGTTTTAGCATGAATTGTACATATATCTGTACCAATGGTTTTTCTTCAAAAAAATAGGCATGGTAACATGTATACAGTTTTTTTACCTAAAAGGGAGTGTTTATGCTGGGGTAATTTTGAGATTTTCATCCCAGGGTGTGCTTTTGTTGCTTATCTTTATTGTCTTCAACGCAACATTTTTGAGCGTAATTTGTGTCGCGTATTACACTGCTCGCAACCCAAAATGCAACACCAAGAAGAAAGCATCCGATTGGCCTGACATTCGCAGCATGCGTCGCCCGCGAGATGACATGCAAGCGATTAGCATTGCACGGCATATGCAAATCATGCGAGCCTGGCACGCCTCCGGGAAGCACTATAAGTAGGATACACAGAAGGCGGATTGTAAGTAGAGGAAGTGTGTTGTGCTGCCGGACCTGTGCGTGAGAAGCTTTCTGATGCCTCGTCGCAGAATACGGCAGTCATTACAGCACGTTTCGCTGTTCGACAGAGGACGAATAGTAGCTTATCACGACAGCGGCATATCGTAGCGAGACATCGGCGCCCGTGTGGGATGAGATCCAGCCACAGTGAGGCGAGTATGGATTCGGTGGGTGCAGGAGGGACGGACGGACCGATGTGAGCGATTACCGGAGCAGCGGTACACCACCGAACGAGAGGACCGGCATGTTGTGCGGCGGGCATTGATGGCTCGAACCGCCACATCACGAACGTTAGCACAGGAATTAAGGTGTGTTGCGCAAGAGCCTGTGTCAGCACGTACCGTTCGACGTCGTCTGCAGGAGCGGGGACCTGTCGCACTGCGCCCGTTGCTCCGATTGCCATTGACGTTACACCACCAGTGAGTGCGGCGGCAGTGGTCCGTTGAACGCCGCACCTGGACTATGGAATGACACGACATTGTCTTCTCCGACGAATCCCTCTTCTGATTGCAACACCACGACGGTGGGATCCGCGTCTGGCAGCACCGCGGGGAGTGACTGTATGACGCCTGCATTATGCATCGCCATACCGGTCCGTCGCCTGGCGTTATGGTTTGGGGCGCAATTGGATATGACACCCGCACTCCTCAGGTACGCATCGCCGGTACACTCAACAACCACCGCTACATCTCCGACGTTTTGGAGCCTGTAGTCCTCCCTTACTTGCAGGACCTGCCAGCGGCCACGTTTCAACAGGACAATGCGCGCCTGCACGTGGCACGCATCGTGCAACAATTCTTCACGGCCCACCAGGTGTCACTGCTGCCGTGGCTCGCCTGTTCTCCCGATATGTCGCCCATCGAACACGTCTGGTTGCTGATCGGTAACCGAGTGGCTCGGCGAGCACCACCCGAGGCTACACCCGATGAAATGTGGCAACGTGTGGAAGCAGCCTGGATCGACATACCCCAAGCCCACATCCAAAGCCTCTTTCGTTCGATGCCGCGCCTTGTAGCGGCCGTTATTACCAGCCATGGGGGCCACACGAATTATTGATGTCTGCGTGTTCCGCAAGTCGCACGGGCCTGCGTAAGCTCAATTCTTTCATCATTGTATCTGTTGTTATGTGTCCAGCAAATCTGGCTTTGCTATCTCGTGTCTTTCTTGGTGTTGCATTTTGGGTGGCCAGGAGTGTAGTTAATTTATACGAGTACAATCATAGACTTCATTTATTATGATTTAAAATTCTGACACTAACAATATGTTTTTGTTTTTTTGTCTAAACAGGTGCATTAGTTAAAGGAGACGTTTCATTGCTGTTAAGAAAAACAAGTATGCCGGAGATAAATGAGAAATCTTCTTTTGTAAGAAATGCTTCGTTCTGGAAGGGGCTACTGTTATCGATCATTAGCGGAGCAATTATTGCCTCTATCAACGCTATCACAAAATATGTGGACAACATTTCTCCATGGCAGTTACTTACCTACAGTTTCTGCGCAAATACCACACTGTCGTTGCCTTGGGCGGTTTTCTCTGGAGAGAATCTCCTGGGGCCTCGTGGCTGTCGAACACTCATGATTGCTAGATCAATTCTAGCAGCAACTGCTCTTTTATCCCAGATTTTTGCAATTCGGTATATTCCACTGGGAGAAGCAGTTGTTCTTGTGAGTGCTGCCCCTATATTTGTTACTTTAGCAGCCAGGATATTTATGAAAGAGACTCTCGATGCCATTCGGATAATTTCTCTGATAACAACCCTTGTAGGAATAATTCTAATTACAGGATTACACGAGTCTGTCATTCAAGGTTCCAGAGTTTACGCTACTGAAGATATTTATGGGTTTTCCGCAGCGCTGCTTTCGGTCGCTTCCACGACTGCGCAGTTCGTAATCACAAGAAAGATAAGACATGTTAACCTGGCAGTCTTCTGTTTCAACGGCTCTTTGGTTTCATTTATTGTAATGGCTATTTTCACGATATGTATGGGCACATTTGATTTCCATCGCAGGGGTCTTCAACAGTTTTTGATAATATTATACGGAATAATTGGCTTTACGGGGCTGATTACACTGTTTCTTGGTCTGAGGCTGATGGAGGCGGGTCCCAGTACTATTGTTGTAGTTTCAACAAATATTTTCCTATCATTTCTCTTCCAGTTTCTCATATTCGGTGAGACCATGTACTGGATGAAAGTTATTGGGATTGTGCTGGTCTGCTGTTCAATTATTTTTGTGGGGTTGAACAAACAGATAAATTCTTTCCTCTCAACTAAATGCTCATTTTTCTTGTATGAGGTGTAATTGAGAGCTGCTTCACCGTTTTGCTGAAGATCGTGATATGTACTCAGTGCTAGAAATCGAAATTTTGAAGTGCCGGTATGTTTATTTTTAGCTAAAAATAATCTGGAAAAAATATTGAGTGTGTGCAAAAGTTCTACCCGTTTTTGTAATAGATATAAATTGCGATCTGAGTATTTGCATCCCAGATGACGCTGCGATGCTGAATTTTCGGCCAATAAAGCGTGGAGCAGTAGAGCATTTAGAGGCACTAGGTTTGTGTGAGTAAGTCATTCGTAACGGAAATCACAGACGATGTAACATGGCATGCGATAACGACCACAATAGACATTGTTTACTGTACGAGTTCGATAAAGACAGTACTGCAGCCGCAACATCTGTCAAGTGTATGGGGGATGCAGTTGATGGTAGCACATGTCGCCGTTGATTTCGGATATTCCGGAATGGAGACAGAAGTTGTAAAGAGCAACCACGTTCTGGACCTCCATCCGTGGTTTCTGACGAGGATGTGGACCAAGTCATTACAAATGACTCACATCCAACAGTTCAGGAATTAATAGAAACGTTATCGGTACACAGAACAATGGTCGAAAGACAGATGCATGAGCTTGGGTTCATCACCAAGTTCGATAACTGGATTCCGCACCAGCTTTCTGCAAAGCAACGACAAGAGAGAATCGGTATCTGTGTTTGTTTGCTTTCTCGTCACAGAAATGAACCGTTGTTAGGACGAGTTGTAACTGGTAATGAGAAATGGGTACTGTACTGTAATGTCGTCGACGGACTGTGTGCCAAGGTGCGAAGCCTACTCCATCGACCTCAAAAGAGGACTGCATCCCAAAAAAAGGTTTTGTTGGGCTTTTCGTGGGATGTCCAGGAAATAATCCACTGGGAGGTGTTGGCACCTACCCGAACGATAAATGTTGACCTCTACTGCTAACGGTTGCACAGATTGCGTTAAAAACTGACATCGAGGCGGCCAGCAGTCGTGACTCGCAAAGGCGTGATCCTTCATCACGATAACGCCAGACCTCACGCTGTTTTAATCACTCGGCAAAAATTACTGGACTTTGGTAGGGAAGTGTTACCTCACCCGGCGTATTCTCCTGACCTGGCAAGTACGCATTACCATCTTTTTCGATCGTTACAGAACACCTTCGCTCTCCAAAACTCCGATGATGTGGACGATGTGAAAACGGCATTACATGACATTTTTTACTCTAAAACACAGGAGTTTTACCGGCGTGGGATTCACAAAACCTACTCATAGACATATGGCAATTATGTTAAATCCTAGGTACGTTATTTGTTGTGTTCTCCTCCTTTCTTTGTAACCTACAGAAACGGGTAGAACTTATGCACATATCCAATACCTTAACCAGAAAATCTCCAAAACTGAAGAAGCAAAAAACGAATTTCCAGGATGAAAAATCTCCTGTGTTCGAAAATGCAACACACAATTCCATAGAATTCTATTGCACCATGTTTAGAACGAAGAGTCTCTATCTACCGCAGGACCAACGTATTATCGAATCTTCCGAACCCTGGCTAATCTTTAGCGTTTCAGATGGATTTGAATCCACAACTTTCAAGTCCCGAGCTGAGAAAGCAGTTTTCTTCCAATATGGATTTTCGTGAAGTAGAAAGTCGGGCAAACAGAATGAATATTCAGTCTTTAATTATTAGCAATCTCATCACCGTAAAAAAAAAAAACAAAAAAAACAGTAAGAATTGAACATATACCTCACGTGCACACCACTCCAACCCTTTACGGTTTCCACACAGCTATTTATCAAGGACACGAAGTGCATAAGGTTTTTATGTTTAAAACGCGCACTCCTTATTCCGGGCCAAAAAAAAAATCATTTCAGCAGTTCTCACTACTAAAATTACTGCCTGTATGCACATTTCTTGTAACAAAAAGTACCGGTATGAAATACTAGGAAACAAGAAGTGCCGGTATGTCATACCGGCGTGTACTGGCTCATTTCGAGCACTGCATTTACTGAAAGCGAAAACAGGTGCAATAGGGGGGTATGCCACTGAATCGCATGTTTTGCATGTGGAGTAATTGCAAGACATTCCGCTTCCTGAGACAACCGTTTCCGCACGGCGGTGATAGCATATTATGTACTACAATGCGTAATTATCATTTTTCTCGCAGTCTGCCCGTTGGTAGTAATTGTTAGAAAGTGTAAAAATACTTCCATTTCTTTATTTCATCTGTCATTCCCGACTTCATTGAAAGCAGATCATGAGGGTTTAATAAAGAATTGGTATGGATTTAATTATTTTCTCCCTAATTTTTCATTTATTTCAATCAATCATTTTCACATTATTTGCGTAATTTTATTTTTAGTTCAGCGTGTATCTAAAAAACAAATTGATGTTTTATAGATTAATACTTTTATAAATTTCAGGATAAATAATACAGAAAGTTTCTTAGGATCCAAATTAGTTATAATTAAAAGCGAATTGTATGCAATTTGGGGTGTTACGGTTGAAATGAATTTTATGTGATGTGGGTAATAAAAATATCAATGTTATGTGTGTGATTGAAAATAATAAAGGTATACATATACACTGTGTAAATATGGAAGTATATTTGTGAATTATTGTATAAATACCATATACGTGTTATTTGAAACAATAGGAAAAACATGTGGTCATTATGTTCACACTTGAATTGTGCCTTTCGTATATTTCACATATACACTGGCGGAAAGTGAAAAAGAATTTACATATGTTAATTGGGTCGAGTTTACGTAGGTGTGATGTTAATTTCGGGACCAACCGGTGAGCGCTTACGCCACAGCACGGCATAATATGCAAATTATCGTCGGTGGTATTTAAGGAGTACGGCGAAGTGAATGTAATCAGTCGTCGGCGTACGGACACATGCGAAGACCCTGAATATGCTGCAACGACTGGACATGAAAGACGTGTACGATTTCACCAGTTATCGGACTTTGAGAGAGGTCGTCTAGTCGGACTCCGTGAGGCCGGGTGGTCGTATCGTCGTATTGCGGAGCGCATTGGACGGGAAGTATCGGTGGTGGTACAATGGTGACGTAGATGGTCCGAGGAACATTCCCAAACGAGAAAACGTGGAACCGGGAGTCACAGACGGACTGATGAGCGGACCGATCAACGCATAAGAAGAGCGGCGTTGTCAAGCAGAACATCCATTGCAACGCAAATCCGAGCTGCCGTTGCAACTGAGGTGACTGTGCGAACAATCCGCAACCGTCTACTGGATGCAGGACTACGTGCACGTGTGCCTCTGACTCCAGCCCACCGTCAGAAACGGCTGCAGTGGTGTCGCCAACGTCGGCACTGGAGAACGCAATGGCGATCTGTCGTGTTCAGCGATGAAAGCAGATTTTGCTTGGGAGCTTCCGATGGCTGTATGCGTGTTCGCAGACGCACAGGAGAGCGTCTCCACCCTTCTTGCATCCGCCAGCGACACACAGGGCCTACACCTGGTCTCCTGGTGTGGGGGAGCGATCAGCTATCACTCCCGTACACAACTAGTGTTTGTACCGGGTACGTTAAACAGCACCTCTTACATCAACAACATCATTCAGCCCGTTGTTGTGCCATTTGTAAGGTCGGTCCATCTCGGTGTTTTCCAGCAAGATAACGCACGCCCACACACGGCACGTGCAACGCAACATTCACTTCAGGGTGTGAGACAACTTCCATGTCCTGCACATTCACCGGATTTGTCCCCCATTGAGCACGTGTGGGATTTTATGGGACAACGACTTATCCGGTCTCCACGGCCAGCCACGACCATCCCCGATTTACGCATCAAGGTTGAGGATGCTTGGAACTCAATACCCCAAACTTACATCCAAACATCTGTACGACAGACTCCATGCCAGAAATGCACAGTGTGTGACGCAGTTCATGGCGGTTCAACCTCGTACTAACCATGTTACATGGAAATGTTATTTTTCAGTTTACCAGCAAATACAGCTGTATTTTGCCATAATGTTTTGATCACGTTATCCTCTGTATTTCGTTATTATGCTGTATAAATTTCGTTGGTGACAGACGTCTCCTTCTTGGTGTTCCTTTTTCACTTTCCCCCAGTGTAAATAATTAGCTAAAGATGACAGGACGTTTCTATCTTACTTAACTGTGTGAATATGCTGTTAGCACAGAAGCTGGTGGCTATGCTGGAATGCAGAATTTCGAGTTCCTTTCAAGCAAAAGCATTCCCCTTCCTACAATTTTGTTCAGGAAAAGTGAGTATGGAATTTCATATGGGACCCCACAATTGCCCAATAACTTTAATTTATCAGAATAAAGCTGTTTTTGATCACCAGATAACCCACTGACGTAGCCCATGCAATGCATCTTTGATTTCACTTGTACACTAGTTGTTCTGCAAGAAAGTAGCACACGAAAAATTTACCCGAAGCGTGGTTTTGTGACGTCAATGCATACGGTCTACACTGAAGAGCAATTGAGTTAGAGATACCTGTCTAGTAACGTGTAGCACCACCTTTCGCCTTGATGACAGCGGCGATTCGTCTCGGCATGGACTCGACAAGACACCGGAAGCGTTGGGAAGCCATATGGATCCACGACCCCTGAACAAGCTCCCACAGTTCACGAAGATTTGATGGAGGCGGTTCAGAGCTTCGAACATCTGTCTCGATGGCATCCCAGATGTGTTCGATGGGGTTGAGGTCAGATTACCTAGCTGGCCAAGGAAGCGAAGTCATGAGGGTGAAGTCTTCATCCTACAATTCGGGATCGATGGCACAGTGCATTGTCTTGTTGCAGTGTGGGTTACCAGTGGGATATTGAAGACGCACAAGCGGGAGCAAATGGTCGTCCACGATATCCCGGTAACGTTGACCTGTGAGGGCGAAATCACACGTACCAGGGGGTCCCATTTCAGTCCACGTAAGCAGTCCCCAGACGAGAATGCCACCCCTAACAGTTTGAAGAGTACCCTGCTGGCAAGAAAGATCCATCGCTTCATGTGGTTTGCGCCGTACTCGTATCCTGCCATCCGCATGTACCAATGGAAATCTCGACTCATCAGTCTAGGCAAATGTTTTCCACATGTCTAGGGTCCAGTGGCGATGCTCCCGCGCCCATGCTAATCTTTGCACCCTGTGATATGCGGTCAGCAGCAGTATACTCATGGGACGATATCTTCTGTACCCCATAGCGAGGAGATGGTTTTGGATGGTGTGGCTGCTTACACGTTTTTGTGCACCAGAGTTAAATTGCCGAGTAATTTCTTGCACTGGGGCCCGTCTATCCGCTGTTACAATGCGAGCTAGCCGACGATGACTCCGCTCATCCATACACTGTTGTCCACAGCAGTTGGCCCTTGCAGGGATGGTTTTACCGGATTCGGTGTACTCACGGTGCACCCATGACACAGTGGCTCGTGAAAATCCCAGTGCCTGCACGACCTCCGAAATAGAGTGACCTATTCGTCGGGCCCCGACAATTGGCCCAAGTTCAAATGCGCTTGGATCCTTCGTCTTACCCATACTGCGTCCGACTCTTACTGATTCCCGTCGCATCACTCCTTATATTGTCGGATCGCTGCATACGTCATGTTGTTCACGTTTAGAGGGCCACCCACAGCGCCACATTTGTATAACGCCAGCTGTCTCTGATTTCAATTGCTCTTCAGTGTATAGGCCATAATTAAAATATTGCGATGAATATTTGTGAAAAACTTAGAACACGTAGATCAATTTCTTAATGCGAATGACTATATTATTGCTTTAATATGCACATGTTTTCTAGATTGGGAATTGAACCTCAATATTGATTATTTCTTCCGTATATGATAATCGTTACAGCAAATATGGAAAAGTCAGGTGGAAAGGTGGCACATACTAACCGTAATAAAAAATTTACTGGAGATTGGAATCACGTTATTACCATAGAGGCACAGATTCTGCTTAATGATTTAATTCGTTTCTCACTGGTTGTAAGTTGTAGAACTTTCTCTTAAGATTTTTGACTAAGAGCACGTGACATTCCCCTTTTCTGATGTTGGAGCCATGAATTGTGACGTCATTTGCAGTCTGCCCGTAGCCCACTGGAAAGAAGAGGCCCTGAAACAAAGGGCTGTCACTGAGGTCATGTGACCAAATGCGTCCCAGCTACTGTGTGTGCGTCGTCTCAGCTATCAGTAATCTGCTGATGGGCTGAATCGGAAGGGTGAGAGAGTAGCGGGAGAATTTCATAAAACTTGCGCTGATCGAAACTTCAAAGGTTGTGTTGCAATATGAATAAAATGTGCTAATATTTAGTTCAGCAATTAATTTGGAAGTTTTACGCAAGATGAAGGAAATGTTAATGTTTAAACGAAACTGACAAAGTATTTACGAAATTTTCGCTTAGAATTTCAGCTGATAGGAACTTTGATATTTCCCGCACAAAATAAATGACATATGCTGTTGTTTAGTTGACAAATTATTTGAAACGTTGTGGCACGAAATGAGAATATTTTAATGTTTTAGATGGCATATTGGATGTCTGCATCGAATCCAAGATGGCGGCTTGTTTACAATTTTTGTTTCTCTCCTAGTGAACTCCTTGTAGGATTTTTGCGGCACTTTTTTCAATTTCCTTCTACTTTTATTGATGTGCTTGGCTCCGCCGCTATTCCAGAGGTTCTGGGGTCGGTATTTTTGGGTCTGACCTATACCCATAATGTTAACAATACCGGTTTGCGATGTCAGTGTTTTCCTTATTCATGGATTACTCAAAGAAGATGACTTGTCAGTACTTTTTGGATTTATTTTGCTTGATTTGAACACATTTTCTGAATGTTTTTTACTGTCCTTAATTTTTTGGAAGGGTGGACTTTTGTCGCTCGAACTTATAGCACTTAGTAAATCTACCACTAAGGAAAACAAAAGCGGTGCAAAAAACATTTCCGTAAGATGTATATACTTACGAAAATGCTTAACTGTTAAACAACTGTGATAGTTTTACCAGCAAAACATATGCATAACAAATTGTTTTTTTCCATGTACACTGGCGGAAAGTAAAAAAAGAACACCAAGAAGGAATTGGCGGACGATCATGAAATTTACATATGTTAATGGGGTCAAATTTACGAAGGTGTGATGTTAATTTCGGGACCAACCGGTTAGCGCTTTCGCCACAGCACAGCGTAATATGCAAATTATCGTCGGTGATATTTAAGGAGTACGGCAAAGTGAATATTATCAGTCGTCGGCGTACGGACACGTGCGAAGACCCTGAAGAAGATGCAATGCCTGGACATGGAAGACGTGTACGATTTCAGCAGTTATCTGACTTTAGTCGGGCTCCGCGAGGCCGGGTGGTCGTATCGTCGTACTGCGGAGCGAATTGGACGGGAAGTATCGGTGGTGGCGTAGATGGTCCGAGGAACATTCCCACACAAGAAGACGTGGAACCTGGAGTCACAGACGGACTGATGAGTGGACCGATCGACGCATAAGAAGAGCGGCGTTGTCAAGTAGAACATTCACTACGACGCAAATCCGAGCTGCCGTTGCACCTGAGGTGACTGTGCGAACAATCCGCAACCGTCTACTGGATGCAGGACTACCTGCACGTGTGCCTCTGGCATGTGTACCTCTGACCCCAGCCCACCGTCAGGAACGGCTGCAGTGGTGTCGCCAACGTCTGCACTGGAGAACGCAATGGCGATCTGTCGTGTTCAGCGATGAAAGCAGATTTTGCTTGGGAGCCTCCGATGGCCGTATGCGTGTTCGCAGACGCACATGGGAGCGTCTCCACCCTTCTTGCATCCGCCAGCGACACACAGGGCCTACACCTGGTTTCCTGGTGTGGGGAGCGATCAGCTATCACTCCCGTACACAACTAGTATTTGTACCGGGTACGTAAACAGCACCTCCTACATCAACAACATCATTCAGCCCGTTGTTGTGCCATTTGTAAGGTCGGTCCATTGTGATGTTTTCCAGCAAGATAACGCACGCCCACACACGGCACGTGCAACACAACATGCACTTCAGGGTGTGAGACAACTTCCATGGCCTGCACATTCACTGGATTTGTCTTCCATAGAGCACGTGTGGGATTTTATGGGACAACGACTTATCCGGTCTCCACGGCCAGCCACGACCATCCCCGATTTACGCGTCCAGGTTGAGGATACTTGGAACTCAATACCCCAAACTTACATCCAACATCTGTACGACAGACTCCATGCCGGAATTGCAGAGTGTGACGCAGTTCATGTCGGTTCAACCTCGTACTAATACATGGGAATATTATTTTTCAGTTTACCAGCAAATACAGCTGTATTTTGCCATAATGTTTTGATCACGTTATCCTCTGTTTTCCGTTATTATGCTGTATAAATTTTCGTTGGTATCAGACGTCTCCTTCTTGGTGTTCTTTTTTCTCTTTCCGCCAGTGTATATATAAATAACTAAACTTCGCACATTATGTTAATATTATTTAAGACAGAAAAGAAATCTTACCTGTATATCAGTAACAGCAGAAACCAACGGGTTGAAGTAAATAATAGTTCTTTTTTTTTTTTTTTCCCCGAAAACGCTAAATTTTCTTCTGTTGCAGTGATAAATGAACGTTATATGCTATTACGAGTGTTAATTCGTTTTTATTTGGAGAAAACCCCCACAATAATAAATAAAAGTAATAAAATGTAAACTACTTCACAGCAACACTCAAACGGAGTGTTGCTGTGAAGCGATTTTCATTTCAGGACAGGGAAGCTGAGACCATTTTAGTCACATGACTAAATCGTGCAAGCCGGCCCCGGTGGCGCAGTGGTCTAAGCGATGGCCTCTGATCATTCGTCCGAACGGGGTCCGGGTTCGAATCCCGGTGAGGCATGGATGTTGTGTTTGTCTTACGGCACTGGCTCTCTCCCTTTCCTGGAACCAGTGACCCTAAATTAGGGACGGGCGACTGCTTATAGCCCATTAAGTTGCTCACGGTGGTCGTTAAACCTCCAATCAAAAATTAAAAAAAAAATCGTGCAATTTGCCTGTATGTAAGTGCCAGCAATTATTTGCTTAGATGCGTTTTCCCATTGCCTAACAAGTTACGTTGCAGGGTTCAGGAAAATCTCGATTTTCGTAAATTTATTAACGACATACCTAACTTTTGCTCATCATATGGTTGTGCTAATAAAATCTGCCACTTAAATGCATAGAGGAAGGAACAACGTTAATAATTTCCCTCCAAAAAAGCCAAAACTATTAAAGGAATGGCTCTTTAAAATGAAACGCGATGATTTCCATCTCGATGTTCATTCTCGAATATGTTTTGCCTCGTTTAACGAAGAAGATTTTGAATATTTTAACACTAAAAATCGAAGGCAGTTAAAACCTCGAAGAGTTCCTTCGAATTTCAATTTAAAAAAAATAATAATAGTAAAATAAAATAAAAGTACTAGGAGAAAACTGATGGCATATTTAGATCAGTGAATAACGAATGAAATAAGAGTACGTTCTCCCCCCCCCCAAACGAAATAAACCAGTGGCGTCGGCACCCATTTAGGTTGGGTGTGCGTTTTTACGTGAAAAAACACGCACAAATTATTTCCGGAGTGTGTAAATTGCGAACTAAAATCGGACCGCTCTCAACCCCTATATATAAATTGCGAACTAAGAGGAAAGACACCTATGTGTAAATTGCGAACCAACTTTTCTAGACCCGATGTGTAAATTGCGAACCAACTTTTCTAGACCCGAAGTGTAAATTGCGAACCAACTTTTCTGCGCCCATTCTGACGATATCAAAAAATAAACCAGTAGGAAAAAATAATGATTAAAACAATCTAAAACAATCCAAAATTTTCGCGAATAGCAGTAGATTTTGGGGTAGAGTAGGAAGCTAATTTCTTTGTCATCGCATATAGAAGCATATGGGATTAGTGAGTAAAAATTAAATTTTACGTTCTTTACAAAAATAGTAGCATATGGGATGACATAAAGAAGTTCTGTCATATTTATGTCATCCCATATATTAGGTGTACAAATAAGTTTTAAGGCGCTTTAAGACAAATCAACATGTAATTTGTGAGAAAACAACAATACCTTTACGAATCAAAATATGCGCCTTCATTATCTATCACCTTCCGCCATTGGTCGGGCAGCTGACGGATTCCGGCCATGAAGAATACTTTTTTGTTTGACGCGATGAAATCGTCAACCCATTTTTGAACTTCGTCACATGTCCGGAACCGTACAGCAGACAAACCATGTTGCATCGATCAGAGCAAATAATAGTCTGAAGGTGCTATATCGGGACTATACGCCGGGTGCTCCAAAACTTCTCAGCCAAGCGTCAGTAACGTTTTCTTGGCCGATTTGGCTATACATGCTGCCTAGCGTTGTCATGCAGTAATTTCATGGGACGCAATCCTTTGCCTGTGAATGGATGTTTCCGACAGATTTCCTGGTTCAATCGCAGCAATTGTTGCTTTTAGCGATCAGCAGTAAGAGTTTGACCCTGTTCTAATAGTTCATAATAGAGCACACACCCTTCATATCCCACCAGATGCACAGCAGAACTTTCTTGTAGTGAATATTGCGCTTTGGTGACGAAGTCGTTGCTTCATCGGTGTCTATCCAGTGTTCTTTCCATTTGGCATTGACATACCATATCCACTTTTCATCACCCGTAACGAGTTTTCACAGGAAATACTTCCGGTGTTGTTTATTCAACAGAATCAAACACTTCATGACACGCTGATCCTTGTTCCTCTGGCTCAGGTCATGTGGCACCCATTTCCTTTCTTCTGAATCTTTCCCATTGCGCGTAAACGATTGGAAATGGTTTGTTGAGTTACCCCCAGTTATTCAGCTAGTTCTGTTTGCGTTTCAGACGAATCTTAATCCAGCAATGCGTGCAGTTCCTTATGTGTAACCTTCTGCGCAGGCGCCGTTGCGTTTTTGACCGCTAACAGCCATATCACCTGCTTTAAACCGTCTAAACAAAAACACACACGTGCTTTTCGATACACTATTCTCCCCCAGAACAGAACAGATCGAGGCCCATACTTTTTGCAGCACTTTTTCCTTGATGAAATTCGCAACGAATGCAGTGTCGAATAAAGGCAGTATCGTTTGCCATCTTTCACCTACCGATGTGCAAGTGCGTTTGACTGTTGGGCAAACTTCTGTGTCGCATTTTATAATCTGGGCCAATTACGGTCACATGACAACAACGTGGTGGAATGTCGGATATGTAAATTAGCGGTATACGTCACACAAAAAACGCTTTAAAACTTATTTGTATACCTAATCGGAGCATATGGGATGACACAAAGAAATTACATTCCTACTCCACCCCATAATCGACTGGCATCCGCGAAACTTCGGAGATCATAACCAACAACGGGTCATGCAATGATAGCGTCCCACTGGAGTTGCCACTTGTGTGGATCCAGATTTTCAAGCAGTGAATACCTTTGTTTTTCTACCATAATTCCGCGTGCTATACGAGCATAACGCCTCGTGTTTTTGAATGCCTAATTCTTGTTCTTCAGTGAAAATACATTCGATTTCTAAATTCATTTTTAAATACTGGTAGTATTTATTGTCTTTATAACATACTTTCTTACGATAAAATATTCATTTTCATGTTATTATTACTTATGCGTGACAGAGTCTATAGGAATAGGTATCTTGATCTATTGCAATTACAGCGTTTCTCAAATTCGCATGATACTCGAGGTCATGCAAGTTTTTCTGGTTCCTAAGGCGCGCACCAGATTGCAGGATAACAGTTTTATTGCAGCTGGACCCCGTGAATGGAACAGACTGCCATTATACATCAAGGAAATAGTGGACTCTGGGGTATTTCAAAAACTGCTACGAGAGTTTTTGTTGTTTGATTGAGTTCCTGTATTCTTTCTTTCACGGTATGCTCAACACCGTTCGTATTTCTAATGTTGCTATTTTTATTGCTTTCACCTGACACATCTACCTTTGGAGATCAGGGGCTCGTCAGGCTTAAATTTAAACCTTTTTCTCTGGCTCCATGCTATAGTTCCATAGTACATTACGCTATCTTTGTTTTTTGATGAATTACTTTGTACTGATTTTTTGGTCAATTGTAAAAGAGTTTTAGTGCTTGAATGTTTGTGATTATTATGCTAGATATACTATCTACCAACAAGTAATTGGACACCTGTGATAGCAAAGGAAAACGAAGTTTATTCACCTTCAGTAGTTGGTGGAGCCTCCACGAGCGGCGATTACAGCTGCGACCCTCCAGGGCATACTCTCAACCAGGCGTTGTACGACGGCTAGCGGTATTTTCTTCCACTCGGCTTTGAGAAGACAGGTCAGTTCCTTCACCGATTTCGGACGGTAGGGGCACCCTTAAGTCGACGCTCCTACTCGTTCCAGAGGTGCTTGATAGGGTTAAGGTCCGGGCTCTGCGCAGGCCAGTCCATTCGATTAACCCCATTGTCACCATACCAAGCCATAGTGGACCTCGCAACATGACAGGTGGCATTGTCATCCTGAAAGTGACATGGGTTCACCCCCGTAAAACTGCCACAACGTGGGAAGCGCGTGGTCATCCGAAATGGTGCAGTAGGTCTCGGCGTTGAGTCTACCAGGAATTGCGACCAAAGTTCCTGTGCCATACAAGGAGAAACACCCCCATAGCATAATTCCACCGCCGCCGAACTTCACAGTTGGCACAATACATTCCGGCAGGAGGCGTTCTCCAGGCAGACGCCAAACCCAGACCCTGCCATCCGCATGGTAGAGGATGAACTTTGATTCGTCGCTCCAGAAAACCTGTTTCCACTGTTCAACGGTCCACTGTCGACGTTCTTTGCACTACGTTAGCCGAGCAGCGCTATTGGACTTGGTGATCAAAGGCTTGTGGGCGGCAGCGCGTCCATGATAACCGAGCAGATGGGCTTCCTTACGGATGGTATTCATCAAAAGAACACTCCCGGATGCCTGTTGAAACTCCTCGCGGATGTGGCCCATCGATTTGGTGCGGTTCTTCCGAATTTCTCTGGCCAGCACCCGTTGGTCTCTAACTCCCAGTTTTGTGGGTCTGCCGGGTCGGGGCACATTCCGACAGTCACCTCTCATCTTCCACTTGCCAATCACGTAGGCCACTGTCAATTTTGGGTACTTCAACTAGCTGGATATGTCACGTATAGATCGTCCATATCTGTGATACCCGACGATTACACCTTTCTCGAAATCAGAGATCTCCGAACTGCGTGGCATCTTGCATGCGATTGGTTGCGTTGTTGTTTCTCACACGATGATTAACGGCGGCGGCCGTGACGTGTATCAGGACAGTAGATATCGTCGATTGCAGGTGTGTCCAATTACTTGTTGGTAGATAGTGTATATCTTAGGTGGTTTGAGCTCTTGTTTACTCTTGGAATAAATAGTTAGTACTAAATGTCATCAATTTATATTAAACTCTGTGATGTTACTGGGATTCCATGTTTTCATTCCATTGTGCTAAAATTGTGTTAATACACTGCTGGACAATTGCTAAGGACGGATCATAAACGGCTATATAGCGCATAAAAAAGTAAGTGTGGTTGGATGCCAAGTGAAATAAAATAATGTCAGAATGCCAGGACATTACAAGAAAGACAATTTATTGTGCTCTGAAATCCAAAAGACTTTAGAACGTGTTCAAGGGACAAACAGGCCATTTTGTGCAGAATACGTAAACGTGAAAAAAATGCAATTATCGTCCGCAGGCGTTCCGGCGTAAGATGACAATACGGGATATGGCCACCATGGAGGGCGATGCAAGATTCCACACGTCGTGTCATGCTTTGCACAACATTATCAAGCAGCTGTTGGGGTAATTTATCCCATTCCTCTGTCAGTGCACGGATGAGGGTGTCCTTGTTTATTGGAGGGCATTGGCGACCAGCAAGACTCCTCCCCAAAGCATCCCACACATTTTCCATGGGATTCAGATCTGGAGAACGTGCTGGCCATACGAGGCGTTGAATATCCTCGCTCTCAAGACACTCCTGGGCAGCGACTGTTCGATGACATGACATGTTGGGTTGTCGTCCATGAAAATGAATCCATCACCGACAGCACCACGGAACATGCGAACATGAGGTAGCAGAACATCATTAATGTATCGTTGGCCAGTCATAGTCCCAGTTGGAAGCACATAGAGGGACGTACGGCCATTGATCATGATGCCAGCCCATACCATGACACTGCATGTCGGATATCGGTCCCTTTCCTGTATGTTTGCTGGACAATATGCAGTACCACTATCACGCCAGATCAGTTGTCGTCGACAATCAGACGATAGACTGTATCTACTCTCATCTGAGAAGAGGACAACAGACCAGTCGTTATCAGTCCAATTGCGATGTTGATGGCACCATTGCAAACGGGCGGTACGGTGACGTCTGGACAATGGGATGCACACAGCAGGACGGCGGGCGTATAGTCCTCCTTTATGCAAACGTCTGGCGACAGTTTTTCGGGAGATCCGCTTGCCAGTAGCAGCCATAAACTAATTTGCTACCTCACTAGCTGTGCTGCGCCGGTGTCTTTTTGTTGATAGCACTATGTACCGATCTTCTGCAGGTGTCGTACTGCGAACACGACCTCCCCGTGACGTTTGCTACACTCTCCATTTGTTTGAAATGATTTCCAAAGCCTTGAAACAACACTGTGGCTGACGTCGAACTCCCTGGCAACATCTGTTATTTTTCGCCCTTCTTCAATCTTGCCAATAATACGGCCACGCGTAAAATCATCTGGGTGATGTCGGGAAGACATACTGAAAATTGCAAGTTCGTCAATTGATTCTTTCCTTTTCAACTTTGCGTTTGAACAACAACGGTCAATACGCGTCAAATCCTTTATATCTCTTATCAGCGCTATGACGTCACGAACAAGTTCGGCAATCCAAAATTTGCATACGCACAACACGTCTTACTGTATCCCGCACAATTTCCTAATTTCCACATTTTCCTGCCTTCCATTTTATGGTTGCTATCGTTGCTATTGTCATCCGTCCTTAGCAATTGTCCGGCAGTGTATTTAATTTCAGTTTAGTACATATGAAAATTTTGATGTTTGTGTTTTGTTCAATTTGGTGTACTGTGTTGTGTGGCAGAATTTTCATTCAATTCAAATTCAAATTCAAATTTGCGCTTGTTTGTTTATTGTCAAGTCGAGTCACCACGTTTAAATTGCTGAAGCGTTCTGTTATTCAATTTTCTGTCTACCTTCCTTGAAAAAGCCATCTGGTTGATGTGCGAAAGCTTGGAAACTTTTATTTCTATTCTACGCCAAGACACTAGTGTAGTTATGCTATTTAAGTATAGTTGTTGCACATTTCCTTGTTTTTTATTTAGTTTTTAGTTGTTGTTGTTATTGAAACCCTAGTTTGTTTCCATATTACGTATTTGTCTGGGTTTCTAAATGTTTTGGTTTGCAAAGAATTATTACCAAGTTTATGTTCCAGATGTTTCACCAATGTCTACCAATAAGAACATGAAAATCTAATACAGGGTGTACACAAATTAGTTGGGCAAAAAGAATGGTTTATTATGCGTAGTTATATAGGCACACATGAGAGTGAACAAGATAGTGAAACGCACCAAGTTTACCTTTTTCACAAATGTTCGATGTGGCTGCCCTTCGTTACTCTGCAAATGTCCCATCGGTACATCAGTTCTTGCCATATGTTAGTGAGCATGTTCACGTCGATCAAACCAAGTGCAGTGCTCATTCGTGATTTCAATTCAGGAATGGATTTCGGAAGCGGCAGACGGTAAACCTGGTCTTTAACAAAACCCCATACACTGAAATCTAGGGGTGAAAGATCTGGTGATCGTGCTGGCCATGGACAGTAGTGTCTCTTTTCGGCGCACTTTTGTGGTATTCTCGACGGAAACTTCGTTGCACTTGCACGGCGGAATGCGTTTCATGGAGCCACAGACAGCATTTCGCTTTTTTCACCGCCGGTATACGTCTCCATCGTTACGCGAACACAGAACGAATGATGAACAACCGTGACCTACAGCTCACTGAGACGTGGACATGACACACCTAGCGCCATCTATCCGCTAACTTAGGATACACTAAGACTCATCTGCATTTGAACCAGTAACTTACAATTAATATTTCGCACATTATTCACTTACGAAATTGCCCACCTAATTTGTGTACACCCTGTATATCGTGTATGAGAAGTGCTTCATTAAAAGCTTCACCATGATTAAGGGCGTTGTTCTCCTGCATCATGCGAAATAAAAATTGAACACAAAATTGTTTTGGTATATTTTGACAACCTTGATTCGTTTTTCTAAGAAATTAATTTCTTCTTAGTCTTGTATCTCTATGAATCCGTTAGCACACTTAATGACGTTAAGATTACGAATATTGTCCAACAGTAAGAGGTAATCAAATATTGAGTTGGCGCGAATGAAATGTCCAGGGCGAACAAGCAGAGGAGACAGGCCCCCACCACAGCGGAATGGAACCACCCACAGGTGTTGCGGGTATTACGTCACAGAGTTACTATAAACAGCTAGTACGTGTGTGAAGAACAAGGCGTGATTTGTTTGGACGTAACGTGGCTTGCAAAGGAAACATGCAGACGCTGGGTTTGTATTTTTTTTTTTTTTGATTGGAGGTTTAACGACCACCGTGAGCAACTCAATGGGCTATAAGCAGTCGCCCGTCCCTAATTTAGGGTCACTGGTTCCAGGGAAGGGAGAGAGCCAGTGCCGTAAGACAAACACAACATCCATGCCTCACCGGGATTCGAACCCGGACCCCTTACGGACGAATGATCAGAGGCCAACGCCTTAGACCACTGCGCCACCGGGGCGGCACGCTGGGTTTGAGAGTCATCTTCCTGTATGAATTTAAACTGGGCCATTCTGCAGGAATTGCATCCCGCCCGGAACGTTAAAAAAGCGTTTGGGGAAAATACAGACAACGAACCAACCATTCAGCAATGGTCTGTGACAATTATGCATTATCAAAATTTGTTGGCACTTACTAAACGAAGAAAGCCTCAACGCATGTAAAAACACAAATCACAATTATGCATTATCAAAATTTGTTGCCCTTAATTAAACGGAAGGAAGCCTCAAGGCATGTAAAATGACAAATCACAATAATGCATTAACAAAATTAGCTACTCAACGCAAGGAAGCCTCAAGGCACGTAAAAACACAAATCAAAATTATGCATTATCAAAATTTGTTGCCCTTAATTAAACGGAAGGAAGCCTCAGGGCATGTAAAATGACAAATCACAATAATGCATTAACAAAATTTGTTGCTTCTTACTCAACGCAAGGAAGCCTCAAGGCACGTAAAAACACAAATCAAAATTATGCGTTATCAAAATTTGCTACTCAGCGGAAGGAAGCCTCAAGGCATGTAAAAACACAAATCACAATAATGCATTAACAAAATTTGTTGCTTCTTACTCAACGCAAGGAAGCCTCAAGGCACGTAAAAACACAAATCAAAATTATGCGTTATCAAAATTTGCTACTCAGCGGAAGGAAGCCTCAAGGCATGTAAAAACAAAAATCACAATAATGCATTAACAAAATTTGTTGCTTCTTACTCAACGCAAGGAAGCCTCAAGGCACGTAAAAACACAAATCAAAATTATGCGTTATCAAAATTTGCTACTCAACGGAAGGAAGCCTCAAGGCATGTAAAATCACAAAACGCAATTATGCATTAACAAAATTTGTTGCTTCTTACTCAACGCAAGGAAGCCTCAAGGCACGTAAAAACACAAATCAAAATTATGCGTTATCAAAATTTGCTGCCTCTTACTCAACGGAAGGAAGCCTCAAGGCATGTAAAACCACAAATCACAATTATGCATTACCAAAATTTGTTGCCTCTTACTAAACGGAAGAAAGCCTCAAGGCATGTAAAATCACAAATCACAATTATGCATTATCAAAATTTGTTGCCCTTAATTAAACGGAAGGAAGCCTCAAGGCATGAAAAAACACAAATAACGATTATGGATTTTCAAAATGTGTTGTCTTTAGCGAAACGGAAGGAAGTCTCAAGACATGAAAAAACATAAAGCACAATAATCGTTATCAAAATTTATTTCTACAAGATACAAGATATGTCAATGCATCATCCTATTCTGCAAACCCGAGCTACCCCAAGTCAGAAAACAACACACGGCATTACCAATTTTCAAAATAGTTTTCAATAGTTAATTAACTGACAATAAAGTTGTCATTTACACGGACTACAGAACGTCTCGAGATTTCTTAGACCACTGAACGTCGTAGAGTTGCTCCCCATGCAAAAGTACAATTTCCAAAAATGTGATTTATTTAGTAATACGCAACTATATTGCAGCTACTTACGTCAGGTGGCAGAATCTTCAGCAAAGCACCGAAGCAGCTTCCGTTTTCACCTCATCCCCTGAGCATATCTAGTTGAGAGGAAAGAATTTATCTGTTTGCTCAATCCCACAAAAACGATTGAACAGCACACAAGCACAGCCCCAATTATTTTAATCCAGTACATATTCTCACCGAATATGAAAAACTGGAACATAAATGATAAGAAAATATTCGTTGCAACTATAACCGTAGTACCGGGCCCTGCCTCCATGAGCTTCAGCCCGAGAAACAGTGTAATCTGAGCTATAAACCCTATAATACCGTATATTATTAGCAAAAACTGCTGAAGACCCTTGCGATGAAGATCAAATTTACCCATACAAAGCGAGAAAATCGTCAATACTATGAAAGATACCAAAGCCCCGTTGAAGCTCAAGATTGGGAGATTAACATGTCTTATCTTTCTTGTTATTACGAACTGCGCAGTCGTGGAAGCGACCGAAATCAGTGCTGCTGAAAACCCATAAATATCTTCAGTAGCATAAACTCTGGAACCTTGAATGACGGATTCGTGTAATCCTGTAATTAGAATTATTCCTACAATGGTTGTTATTACAGAAATTATCCGAATGGCATTGAGAGCCTCTTTCAAAAATATCCTCGCTGCTAAGGTGACAAAAATTGGAGCAGTACTAACTAGAACAACAGCTTCTCCTATTGGAATGTAGCGGACTGCAAAAATTTGTGATAAGAGAGCTGTGGCTGCCAAAATTGATCTAACAACCATTAATATTCGACAATCACGAGGACCCAGGAGATCCTCCCCAGATGAAACAGCCCAAGGCAATGACAGTGACGTAACTGCGTAAAAAGCAAAGGTAAGAATTTGCCATGGTGAAATGTTGTTCACATATTTTGCGATTGCGTTAGAGGACGCCATAGCTGATCCGCTAACAATTGAAAATAGTAGTCCTTTCCAGAAAGCAGTAATCCTCACAAAAGAAGATTTCTTATTTCTCTCCATTATTCTTCGCCTTCTTCTTACTCTTTACAGCAACGAAATGTTTCCTTCGCCTATAATAGATAAAGAACAATTGCGTATTGTAAGTTTAAGAATTTCAAATAAAGCAGATTTTACCACTGTATTACATAACTACATACATCTAGTGATCACTGAGTTAAGACCACCCCTATTAAAAGTGGATGCGGTCCGTTGTCCACGTGATTTCCGAGAGGGCGCGATTAGTTGACTAATGTAGCATATACACTGAGTGGCCACTTTATTATGACCACCTGACAGTTTTAAGCAAATGAGCTATGGCTGCACGCTGTTGCCGCCAGAGGGCGAGGCTAGTTTAAAAAGGGAAAGCTTAGTGCTTGCGACAGTAGTAGAAGTAATTTTGGGTGACCAGATGTGTAAAAAATGCAATTTGACGGACTTTCAACGTGGGATGATTGTAGGAGCTCGGAGCCATGGAGCGAGTATCACCGAAACTGCCGCATTCGTGAAATGTTCCAGAGCAGCTGTTGTTCAAGTGTCTAAAGACTGGACTGTCAGCCAAAAAACTGGGTCTCTATGTGCAACGTGTGGTCGTCATCGACTAGTGACTGCTCGGGCGGAACGGAGAGTGTCCAGACTGGTAAAACACAACAGAAGAGCAACAGTGCAGCAAATTACAGACCATCTTAATCAAGGATCCCCTCAAATGATCTCTGCACGCACTGTTTGTCGTACACTGCATCAGATGGAATATGGCAGCCGAAGGCTTGTTCGAACACCTTTGCTGTCTGCAGTTAACAAGAGAAAACGTCTCCAGTTCACACAGGAGCACAAGGATTGGAGAGTCGATAATTAAAACAAATTATGTGGCCCGATGATTCACGTTTTCAGTTGCACCATGCCGATGGCCGAGTGAGAATTTGGCGGAAACAGCACGAAAACATGGACCCCAAATTCATTGCTACAACCCTTCAAGCTGGTGGAGGCAACGTTATGGTTTGGGGAGTGTTTTGCTGGCATGCTTTGTGCCCTTTAATTCATGTCTGACTGGCACATCATATCTTAACATCGTTGTGGACCAAGTGCATCCTGTCATGTGGATGGTTTACCCCAATAGCCATTACTACTTTCAACAAGATAATGCGCCCTGCCATAGTGCTCGTATTGTACAGGATTGGTTTTAGGAACATGCCGGTGAGTTTGCTTTGCTTAGGTGGCCCCCACAATCTCCAGATCTCAACCCCATTGAGAATTTGTGGGATGAAGTTGAACGAGCCATCACACAGCTGGATCCACAACCCTGCAATCTCACACTCCTGGAAAGTGCTATTCATCAAGCATGGTCTCAGATTCCACAAACCACCTATGAACATTTCGTGGAGTCCATGCCACGAAGAATCGACACAATATTAAAGGCAAAAGGTGGCCCAACGAAGTACTGATGGGGTGGTCATACTAAAGTGGCCACTCAGTGTATAAGCATACAACGTAACCTTTTTGGTGTGCGAGATTGGTGTTACGCTATGTCTAGAACCAGGACTACGGAAATGTTGAACTAAATGAGAATAAGATGCAATACTTGCACGGGATAGTTCAAATTAAGGTTTTACCGGCAGATGAAACATATGCAGAAGCCAAACTTACGATAACTTTTGATTGGTCCAGCAAACGATTGATGAAATGCACAATATAGCATTGCTAGTTTTATACTTCACATCATCATCATCATCATCATTGTCAACCATTATCAATCCACTGCTGGACGAAGGTCTCCCCAAGTTTCCTCCACAACGGTCTGTCTTGTGCCAGTCTCCTCCATGTCACTCCCGCATATTTACGAATTTCATCCACCCATCTATTATTATTATTAATAATATTTATGTATGCATCTTCAATACCGCAGGATTTCAGAGCCGTGGTAACTGCTGATGGTTTCACCGAATCAAAGGCTTTTTCATAATCGATAAAAGCCATGCACAATGGAAGTTCATATTCCTCGCTCTTTCAATCAGTTCTCTCAGTACGTGGATATGATCTATTGTGCTGTAGCCACTCCTGAATCCAGCTTGTTCTCTCGGTTGAGCCATGTCCAGTGTTACCTTCAAGCGGTGTGAAAGAACTTTTAGTGAAGATTTTATAAACCACTGATAGGAGGCTGATAGGTCTGTAGTTCCTAAGATCCTCAATGTCACCTTTTTTATGTAGCAGGATCATTGTAGCATTGTTCCAATCCTCAGGAATCTTCCCTTCATTAAGGCATCGAGTGAAAATTTGGGCGAGTAAAATTTGGGCGAGTACTGTTTCAATTTCTCCACTTGCTTCTTGTATGATGTCTATAGTAATTCCATCTTCTCCTGGAGCTTTCCCTCGCTTCATGTTCTTGATTGCATGAGCAACTTCTGCTGGGAGGACTGAAAGAACTCTGGTACCTTTCATGATGTCTGGAGTACATGTATCATCCCTTTCATATAATTTGGAGTAGAAATCTTTCAATCTTGTCAAAATTTCGCCTCTATTTCTTGTTATAGAACCATCTTCTTTTCTCAGAGCCATAATCTGTTTTCTTCCCTTACTGAGATGTCCCTTTGCTATCTTAAGGCTTTGGTTGTTTTCAATTGCTTTCCTCACTAGCTCACAGTTGAATTTCCTTACGTCTTCAGTGATACTTTTTCGTGTTGTCTTGCATAGCTCTATATATTCCACTTTGGAAGTCACATCTACTTTAGTTGTCCTCATCTCTCTTCTTTTTTGCATCAACATTTTGGTTTTTCCTGATAATTTGTTCACATGCAACTTGTTCTTAGACCCAGCTAATTTTGTTGCTGTTTCCATTAGAGCTTTGGTTACTTTTCTGTTAACTTCCGAAATATCCACTTCTTCCGATGTTAGGCCTTCTAAAGCAGAGAATCTGTTCTTCAGTTCCAACTTGAAAGTATTATGGTGTTTTTTAAGGTTGGTTATGTCAATACATTTTGTTTGTCTTATGAGCTTGCCACGTTCCAGTTTAGTGTTGAGGTGCATCTTACATCTCACCAATCTATGGTCACTACCTGTGTTGAACTTGTTCAGCACACTGCAGTCTTCGATGACGAATTTTTTGTTACACATAATAAAATCAATTTCACTTGTCGTCCCAATTGGATGTCTCCATGTCCATTTCCTGTGTGGTTTTTTCTTGAAAAAGGAGTTCAAGATGAAAAATCCTTCTGCCTCTGCAAACTCAACGAGAGTATTTCCACGCTGGTTTCTGTTGCCGTGACCGAATTTACCTACTGAAGTTTCATTCTGTTGCCGTTGCCCTATTTTTGCATTGAAATCTCCCATAATTATCTTCAAGTGCTGCTTACCTTTATTATTTAGATGACGAATTTCCTCATAAAATTCTTCAATTTCTTCTTCAGGATGACTTGTGGTGGGTGCATAAGTTTGAATAATCTGAGCCTGGTATCTTCTCGATAGTTGGATAACGAGTCGTGCAGCTCTGTCAGAGGAACTTTCAACTTCTACCACTTTATCCTTCAGTTTCTTGTTTATTATAAATCCAACACCACTAGTTCTGCCAGTATCTGTCCCACGATAATAGAAGAGATGTCCACTTTTCAGTTCAATGAGATCTTCTCCTTTTCTCCTTACCTCACTTAGCCTGACGATGTCCCACTTGATCCTTTGTAGTTCCTCTTCCAATTCAAGAAGCCTTGAATCAGAAGATAGGGAGCGTCCGTTATAGGTAGCCAAGGTCAGCATCAAATGGCAGCCTAGTCCGGTCCTCCGGGGATTCTTAGCACCCTCTGCCTTCATGTCGCACTGGCCGCTGCCTTGGCCAGGTACATTCCAGCTGCCGGAGACTGAGGGCCAAGATTTAAGTTGTAGAGTCATTTTGGAGGTGTTTGGCCATAACTCACCACGCTGGCCAAGCGGGTTGGTGAGTGTGGGATAGCATTTCCTCTGATCCCGATGGTATAGTTATACCGCTATTGGCGGTCGTCAGAGCCCCTTTAGTGGGAACAGGATGCACCACGAGAAGGCGGGGTTGACATTTGTCAAGGAGAGGCTGTGATGTTACGCATCACCTGACCTTACATCCCATACTTCACATATAATACCTTAACTATCTATCGTATAATCTATCTTAACAGCGATCAAACATCTCTACACACGCCTATACACTAAGCAACTGTTGTATCGTCCTTTTTATCTAACAATCATATCACATTTATACGTCACTTTCTCTGACCTCAAAATTATTGCCAACCTCATTCATGTGAGAGAGAAGATGTCACGTTAAGTTCGGAAAGTGTAAGAGGAAAGAAACCCAAATTTACATAGGAAAAGGAACTAAAAATGAAAGTTAAATTAAAATATACGTCCAAATTCGTAGCTTGATGGGTAAACGGAAGGATTTATCGCACTTTGAGAAATGACAGGTTGTAGCGGCTGAACCGGTGACTTGTTCGCGAGCCGCCGTAATTAAAGTGTATGAGGACTGGCGTGTAAATGGTCAAACACCTACCGGGAGGCAAGACAGCGAGAGGTGAGCGCCGGATCCAAACAACACATTGTGACTGGACACCGAAAGAGTTTTCATGTATCTAATATGTTAAACCACTGATTTCGGCTAGGAACCGGAAAGTTCGTTTACAGTAGTGTCAGGAACATTGTAACTGGACACTGGAAGAGTTTCCCCGTATCTAATATGTTAAACTACTGATTTCAGCAAAGAACCGGAAAGTTCGTCTGCAGTAATGTCAGGAACATTGTTTCTGGACACTGGAAGAGTTCCCATGTATCGAATACGTTAAAGCACTGATTTCGGCTAAGAACCTGAAAGTTCATCGGCAGTGTTGTCAGGGACATTTTGACTGGACACTAGAAGAGTTTCCACGTATCTAATATGCTAAACCGCTGATTTCGACGAAGAACCAGAAAGTTCGTCAGCAGTGGTGTCCGGAACACAGTGACTGGACACTGGAAGAGTTTCCATGTATCTAATATGTTAAACCACTGATTTCGTCGAAGAACCAGAATGTTCGTCCACAGTGATGTCCGGAACACAGTGACTGGACACTGGAAGAGTTCCTATGTATCTAATATGTTAAACCACTGATTTCGCCGAAGAACCAGAAAGTTCGTCCACATTGGTGTCCAGAACACTGGAAGAGTTTCCATCTATCTAATACCTTAAACCACTGATTTCGGCGAAGAATCAGACAGTCCGTCTACAGTAATGTCAGGAACATTGTGTCTGGACACGGAAGAGTTCACGCATGTATCTAATATGTTAAAGTACTGATTTCGGCTAAGAACCTGAAAGTTCATCGGCAGTGTTGTCATGGACATTGTGACTGGACATTGGAAGAGTTTCCCCGTATCTAATATGCTAAACCACTGATTTTGGCGAAGAACCGGAAAGTTCGTCTGCAGTAGTGTCAGAAACAGTGTGTCTGGACACTGGAAGAGTTTCCAGGTATGTAATATATTAAACCACTGATTTCGGCGAAGAACCAGAAAGTTCGTCCGCAGTGATGTCCGGAACACAGTAACTTGACACTGGAAGAGTTTCCATGTATCTAATTTGTTAAACCACTGATTTCTGCGAAGAACCGAAATGTTCGTCTACAGTAGTGTCAGGAAGATGTCTGGAAAAGTTTCCATATATCTGATATGTTAAACCATTGATTTCAGTAAAGAACCGAAATGTTCGTCTACAGTAGTGTCAGGAACATGTCTGGAAAAGTTTCCATATATCTGATATGTTAAACCATTGATTTCAGTAAAGAACCGAAATGTTCGTCTACAGTAGGATCAGAAACACTGTGACTGGACAATGGAAGAGTTTTAGAGGTGTCTAATATGTTAAATCACAGATATCGGCGAAGAACCAGAGAGTTCGTCCGCAGTAGTGTCCGGAACACAGTCACTGGACACTGGAAGACATGAAAAAGTCATGTGGTATGATGATGCGCGGTACAGTTTGTTTCGTACCGACAGTAGGAAGAGGGTTTGACTGGTGCCATATTAACCAACGAGCCCAGCTTGCGTTATAAACACAATTAAAATTTCTGGATGTGGTGTCACGCTGTGGTGAATGTTCTGTTGGAACGGAATGGGTCTCATGACATATTGCTGGAAGATCGGATGTTTTATCTGAGCATTGTTGCCGATCAAGTCCATCTTGCAATATTAACTCTTTATCCAGTAGGTGACGCCTGTTTCGTGGACGACAATGCTAATACCCAAGTATGTTCCGCTGTGGTTCAACAGTGTTCAGCGAGGATGAAAGTGACTTTTACCATCTTCCCTGGCCACCACAAAGCCCTGATCTGAACACCGTTGAGATAAGCATACCGGTCAAAATATTAGTCACCCCCTATCAGAAATTACCTAATAACGGGTGACCGCGCCTCTTACCCTAATAGCAGCATGAATCCGGTGTCGTAGAGACTCCAAAAGACTGTGGATGTATTGAACTTCGATTTGCAACCACTCGTGCGTTAATTGGTCCCGACGTTCTGCCAGAGCACGTGGGTGTCTATTCCAGAGTTTCACCTTCTGTTCCAAATAAATGTTCAATAGGATTTAAATCTGGGGATTAAGCATGCCAGTCGAGGTGAGACAGTGCTGATGATTGTTCGACGTGCCATTCAGACACAGTTTTAGCCCTCTGTGCACACGGCAATTGTTGTCTTGGAAGACAGGAGTGGCAATGTGATGCTGCTCCTGGAGATGTAGAACACTTCGTCATTCAGAATGCTGAAGTACGCGTGCTGGTTCAAATTCATCGTCACGGCAACGAGAGAGCCCATTTCGTGGTACAGAAAACTTCCCCAAAACATCCCAGAACCCCGTCCTGCTTGAACGACACCTTCGACACAATCAGAATCAAAGGCTTCATTGGGCCTACAAGGCACTCGTCGCCTCCCATCATTCGAGTACAAATAAAAACCAAGACTCATCAGACCAAGTTACTCGTTTCCAAATTCCCCACAGTAAATTTTGGTGCATCTGAGCCCCATTGATAACGTGCGACTTGTTGTTAAAAGATACCTCTTCCGAGGTACTCTGCTCCAGATGTTCATCGCATGCAGTTCTCGTCGCAATGCCCTTTCGGAAATTGGTTGGAGTGGACTTTCGTTGACTTTTTGGAGCAATTGTTGTCTGCTTTGAAACAAGATTTGCAGTTACTAAGCGTGAAAAATGACGGCGGTCCCAGTATGACGAAGTAAATTTCTCCGTCATTTTTGGTCTACGCCGGGATTCGAACCCGAGTCCGCTTATTCCGGAACAAGTCGCTCTACCAACTGAGCTACGCAGACGTTCATTCTGATTGCTATCTGCCTTTATGTCGTGTGCGTCCTGCTGGCAGGTACGTCACACCAGGTAGGAGAGATTTGTTTTCCGGCCACAGTTATGTCGCCGATTTTCAGTTGACTGCTAACTACACCACTGTTTATAGACCCACTGGACAGCACGCTTCACACACCAACAAATTGGGAGACTTCATTCACTTAGTGTCCGTGGGTGGGGTCAAACACGATGGCTCCTTTTTGCCACCGAGTTGCGTCTGTCTTACGACCCATATTGCAGAATGAATTCAACACACACGTTGCTCTTCACCATTGCACGAGACAGAAATGATCCTGTATACCACGTGAGTGCAATGTATCTCTCAACAATGCTATCACGGAGCTCTCTGTGAAACCGGTAACTTTATCATGTGTGCTTCTCTGGGGTATATTAGGAAGCATAAATCTTCCAAATATGTGGAGACAATGTGATCAGACAAAGTCATCGCTCTTTACACGTTTTTCTTTAATTAACACACAGCAACCGTAAAATTGCTTTCTGGACACCGCTCGGATCGAACCCCAGATTTCTCGATAACTACCAGAGTGCGTTCGTCTTACGCTACGGTGGCCAACACTCCACGGCGCTATGTGTGTTTATCTGTCAGTCTAACTTCACAAATCCGTAGAGATAGGCTCAGCGAGGACTTTGTCTATTCACATTGTCTCGACGTATTTGGAAGATTTTCACTATCCCTCTCGCCCTTTGGATTTATCACTGGGAAAAAATTTTGGTAATTCAACAAAAATGATGTTGAATCAACAAAATTGCTTGTCGATATACAGCAACAAAAACTTTTGGTTAATTTGTAAAATTATTTTGTTGAAAATTTAACAACATTAATTGTTATCACGACAAAACGTTTTGTTCATTTAACAAAATGATTAGGTCAATTTTGGGAATTTCTTTGATCCAACAATACATATTGTTATCGTGACACAATAAGTTTTGTTGCTATAACAATATGTTTTGTTGCAGCAACAAAACATATTGTCATGATAACAATATGTTTTGTTGGATCAAATAAATTCCCAAAAATCGACCTAATTATTTTGTTAAATCAGCAAAACGTTTTGTCGGGATTAAAAAAATTGTTAAATCTTCAACAAAATAATTTTGCAAATTCAACAAAAAATTTTGTTGACTGTATATCGACAATTTTTTTGTTGAATCAACAAAACGTTTTTTCTCAGTGATTAGCTATAATTTAATAGCTTGTGCCGTTAAGCTCCACCAGATAGAGACGTATCAGTTGCTAAGCCCATCTCTACTGATTTGTGAAGTCAAGTGATGACAGATAAACACACTTAGCGCCGTGGATTGTTGACCAACGCAGAGTAAGGCGAACGCATTCGGCTAGATATGGAGATATCTGAGGTTCGATCCCAGCGGTGTCTGGATAACAATTTTTTGATTGCTGTATGTTAATTAAAGAAAAACGTGGAAAGTGCGGTGACTTTGTCTATTCACATATGTTAGAAAAGTAGATCCGAGCGAAAAAGTCCTCTTCTATCAAATCTGAGCCATTATAATGGCTACCTGCTGTAGACGTAGATGTCCACTAGCACCTTGTGGAATCTATGACAAACCGCATACGTGCTGGCTAAAGGAGGTTCAATCCGGTATTGAATGAGAGTTTCTAATTCAGTGGCTGGTAGGTTTACCTCAGTTGTAAACATAATCTAGTGCAGAGAGATTTACCGTTGCTCGTAGGAATGCATTCAACAGAGGAGATTTAGATATGACTATCTACTTCTGTTTCAAATGCGAACGCATTTCCTCTTCCACGCTTAAATTTAAACGGGATAGCCTCTATCATTAAACATGTTATTAAGTGTTACGGACTACCTCATTTTTTAAATATCTCCTAAATAAATATGCTGTTTATTCACTACAATGGAGTTTCTAAATGATTCCTACAAGGGACAGATTTGTTGATCTGAGGACGCCAGTCCTTATTGTAACACCCGGCAAATTGAAGGATGCTTGAATACTCAATTATTGCGATGGCATTTCTTGTTGTATCTCCAGATGAAGATATGTCGCCGCCCCGGTGGCGCAGTGGTCTAAGGCGCTGGCCTCTGATCATTCTTCCGTAAGGGGTCCGGGTTCGAATCCCGGTGAGTCATGGATGTTGTGTTTGTCTTACGGCACTGGCTCTCTCCCTTCATTGGAACCAGTGACCCTAAATTAGGGACGGGCGACTGCTTATAGCCCATTGAGTTGCTCACGGTGGTCGTTAAACCTCCAATCAAAAAAAAAAAAAAAAAAATGAAGATATACCCTGCAAATTGAGAACAACACAAGTTCATTTAGTTACAAATTATTTTTTCTATTATTTATTAGAATGCAATATTGTATGTATCACAGCAGTATATTTTCTTTCTTTCACGGTACTTACCACGTTGTTTAAATAATTTGAAATCACGACATGCAGTATCATACACTGCTGGCCACCCAAAATGCAACACCAAGAAGGAAGCATCCGATTGGCCTGAAATTCGCAGCATGCGTCGCCCGCGAGAGGACATAGAGACGATTAGCATTACAGGGCATATGCAAATCATGTGCGCCCGGCACGCCACCGAGAAGCACTATAAAAAGGGAGCACAGAAGGTTGGGTGTAAGTAGTGGAAGTGTGTTGTGCTGCCTGACCTGTGCGTGGGAAGCTTCCTGATGCCTCGTCGCACAATACGGCAGTCATTCCAGCACGTTTCGGAGTTGGGAAGAGGACGAATAGTGGCTCTTCGCGACAGAGGTTTATGGTACCCAGACATCGACGCCCGTGTAGCATGACATCCAGCCACAGTGAGGCGAGTACGGATTCGGTGGGTGCAGGAGAGACGGACGAACCGACGTGAGCGATTGCCGCAGCCGCGGCACACCACCAAACGAGAGGACCGGCATGTTGTGCTGCGGGCATTGACAGCCCGCACCGCCACATCACGAACGTTAGTGCAGGAATTAGGGTGTGTTGCGCAACAACCTGTGTCAGCACGTACCGTCTGACGTCGTCTGCAGGAGCAGGGAATTGCCGCACGACGCCATTGCTCCGATTACCATTGACGTTACACCACCGGCGAGTGTGGCGGCAGTGGGTCGTTGAACGCCGCACCTGGACTACGGAAGGGCACGACATTCTCTTTTCCGGCGAATCCCGATTCTGCCTGCAACCCCACGATGGTCGGATCCGCGTGTAGCGGCACCGCGGCGAGAAACTGTATGACGCCTGCGTTATGCATCGCCATACCGGTCCGTCACCTGGCGTTATGGTTTGGGGCGCAATTGGATATGACACCCTCACCCCTCTGGTACGCATCGCCGGTACACTCAACAGCCACTGCTACATCTCCGACGTTTTGTAGCCTGTAGTCCTCTCCTACCTGCAGGACCTGCCAGCTGCCACGTTTCAACAGGACAATACGCGTCCGCACGTGGCACGCATCGTGCAGCAGCTCTTCACGGCTAACCAGGTGTCACTGCTGCCGTGTCCCGCCTGTTCTCCCGATATGTCGCCCATCGGACACGTCTGGTCGTTGATCGGTAACCCGCGGCTACGCCTGATGAACTGTGGCAAAGTGTGGAAGCAGCCTGGACCGACATACCCCAAGCCCACATCCAAAGCCTCTTTCGTTCGATGCCGCGGCGTGGAGCGGCCGTTATTACCAGCCATGGGGGCCACACGAACTATTGGTGTCTGCGTGTTCCGCAAGTCGCACGGGCCTGTGAGCTCAATCGTTTCATATTTGTATCTGTTGTTATGTGTCCAGTAAATCTGGCTTTGCTATCTCGTGTCCTTCTTGGTGTTGCATTTTGGGTGGCCAGCAGTGTATATTATACCTTGTATCTATATCATGTCACGTAACATATTCTATTTAAAGGTATTCCCTTTCTTCTTCTGTTTATGTATCTGACGAGGGTTCTAGGAAGCCTGAAAGTTCTTATACCTCAAACTATATAGAAAAATATCTTTAAATTCAGCCGATGAATTTGAATTTGTATTGTGTGTGACTATTCTCATCATGATCGTGCATCGAAGGCAACTACCTCGATATCTTTTTGATTATTTCTGAACAAATTTGAATCAACTAATGCCTCATCTCCGTTGTTGGAAGGAATAGCGCCAGAAGCTCTGCCATCTGGATTGATTAAGTTGTAAACTCTGTGTAAGGATATATTTCTTGGAAAAGAAAAAGAGTTACGTGCTTCTATTAGGTGTGCAACTTAATTCTCGGCCTCTAACCGCAAGGGATCATAGAACGTCGGAAAATGCAAATAACTGTCTGCGATAATGGCTGATTGCAGCGCCACCCAACAGCCTTCCAGGCAACCGTAACCGCTCACAGCTGTAATGACTGAAGGAACGAAAGTTGACGGTGAAAGCAATGTCGTTCGAGAAGCAATATTTGAGGCACTGCCTCCTGTTCGCGTTTCAGCTGAAAAAAGTGCCACGGAAGACCAGAAAATGATCTGTGTTGTTTTGTGTGAGGCTGCTGTGTCCTACAGTACGTGTAAGAAGTGGTTCCACCGGTTTAAGCAGGGAAATGTCGATCTCCGTGATGCAGAACGTCCGGGACAGTCACAAAAAGTTGACGATGAGGAACTGGAACAACTGTTGGACGCGGATCCCTGTCGCACACAGTCAGAGCTCGCCCAGGAACTCGGAGTAACACGGCAAGCCATTGCAAAGCGCCTGCACAAGCTTGGACGGATTCATAAGAAGGGTCGTTGGGTGCCCCACCAACTCACAGCTACGAACAAGTCTAGGCGCTACGATGTTGCTGTGTCCTTGCTCTCCAGATTCATGAAGAGATTTTGACCTGTGATGAGAAGTGGATCCTCTACGATAATCCTAAGCTGCGCAAAGCGTGGTTTTATCCAGGTCAGCCTACCACCAGTACCGCCAAACCGAATATCCATGCCAGGAAGCTGTTGCTGTGCATATGGTGGGATCAGTGCGGTGTCGTACACTATGAGTTGCTCAAACCTGGTGAAACTGTCAATGCCGAGCGTTATTGTCAGCAACTCATTCATGTGAGTGACGCAATGGAGGCAAGAAAATCATACACCGGCAAGGGCAGAAGGTCGGCCTTATTTGTTTAGGATAGCGCGCGTCCTCACAACACGAAAACGACTCTAAACACGATCACCGACCTGGGATGGGAGATTTTGTCCCACCCGGCGTATTCTCCAGACTTCGCTCCTTCGGATTATCACCTCTTTCACTCCCTGCAACATCACCTGAGTGATACGCACTTCACTTCTGTCGAGGAGGTCAACACAAGTATTGATGACTTTAGCAACTCGAAACAGCCCTCTCTTTTCCTCAGTGGCATTCGGCAGCTCCCTGGCCGATGGCTCCAATGTATCCAACACGAAGGGGATTATTTCCCTGATTAGGTACGTATTCGATTTGCTATAATTTGCTGTCAGCGTGTCGTGCCTGTGGCCGAGAATTAAGTTGCACACTTAATATTATATACTTATGTGACATCACGATTTTCCTGCAGTATAATTAGTGTTTAAAATAAAATTATTTCTTTCTTAAATATTCTATCTGATAGCACGTTCTCTGGATCATGAACCTACATCTAGATTTCCAAGATAACAGAGCATTCCTTAAAATTGCTAGTGGTATTTTATTCCAATCCTCTTTCCACTGCTTTCCATAGTCCAATCATTGTTTTAGATCTGCGTTTGGAAAGCGCTCTTTTTAGCAGTCTGAAGGAACAATACTCCATTGGTGACAAATCAGGGGACTTTGAAGGTATATGAGCAAAAGGTATGGACTTGATACACGTCTCGGTTTTCATTTTTCACGAAATAGAATGGTAGATTTGAATGTATGACTGGTATCCATATCCTGATGGAATTCCACTCTTTGAGGGCTCTGTGGATAAAGGGATGGTATTTCCTCTTTAAATATGGGTGTTAAAACCTTACCTTGGTAATATGGATAATAGATTTTAACATTCTTATCAACTTTTTTTAATTTTAATTTCCCATTGTACGAAAAATCAGCAATAATCATGAATTTTTTACTGAAACTTTCTTTGAAACCAAGTTCGTAAGTCTTTTTCTGCTCTTTAGCTATATCAAATCGACATTTTTTTTGTAACAGTCGTTTAGGTAGACCTACGATTCATCAATAGTCACAATAAATTAAAATCTGTCTTCGGCTAAGGGATTTTCATAAAGAAGGCTACACCGTGCTCTAGGCTTAGCCACGTGCTTAGACAAAAAGTGGTGAACATTGAGTTTCTTTTTTTTTTTCTTTTTTTTTTTTTTGACATTCAAATCTTTATTCATTAGCTTGTTTATAGTTGATACAGATATTTTTAACTACTTACCGATTGCTCCTTGTCTCGGTAGATTTTTTTTTAATTCCGGAGAACTTACTTTTGAAATACGTCATAGATTTCTTCTGTTGGATGGATTGGGAAACGAATTTCCGTGAAGAAATATTTTAAATAACATGATAGTAATATAATTTTTTTAATATTTTCACTGTACACTACGTTCCCTTCATTCAGAAAACTTGAAAATTTTCATTTTCAAGTTTTCTGAATGAAGAGAGCATGGTGTACAGTGAAAAATATTAAAAGATTTACTTTTGAAATAGTCGTAAAAGCACGCACATCCTTTGGATATTTGTTTGGTGTTTTTTTCCTCTTAAGAGCATTGTTTGACAGTTTTTCCCTCTATCATTAATAATATTGCTCATTTTACACTCAGAAATGCTATGTGTTTTTGTCTTGGTAATATCCGTGTGTGCAGATTGCTATATGCTGATGAGACAGTCCTGTTGGCATAGAGCAAAAGTGAGTTGCACAGTATGTTGTCCCGGATGTACGAAGTTTGCATGAAATTATAACTGACTATAAATAAGGGAGAAATCAAAAATCGAAGTAATAGTTTTTAAGTGAGTAGCTATTAGCACTGGACGTAATATAAATCTAAGTGCACTCAGGAAAACGTTTTGGTAATTCAACAAAAAAATTGCTGAATCAACAAAAAAATTCAGTCGATATACACTGAGTGGCCACTTTATTATGACCACCCCCTCAGTACTTCGTTGGGCCACCTTTTGCCTTTAATACTGCGTCGTTTCCTCGTGGCATGGACTCCACGAGATGTTGATAGGTGGTTTGTGGGATCTGAGACCATTCTTGATGAATAGCACTTTCCAGGAGTGTGAGATTGCAGGGTTGTGAATCCAGCTGTCTGATGGCTCGTTCAACTTCATCCCACAATTTCTCAATGGTGTTGAGATCTGGAGATTGTGGGGGCCACCTAAGCAAAGTAAACTCACCGGCATGTTCCTGAAACCAATCCTGTACAATACGAGCACTATGACAGGAAGCATTATCTTGTTGAAAGTAGCCATCGCCATTGGGATAAACTATCCACATGACAGGATGCACGTGGTCCGCAGCGATGTTTAGATATTATGTGACAGTCAGACGTTGATCAACATGAATTAAAGGACCGAAAGCATGCCAGGAAAACATTCCCCAAACCATAACGTTGCCTCCACCAGCTTGAAGGGTTGTAGCAATTCATTTGGGGTCCATGCTTTCGTGCTGTTTCCGCCAAATTCTCACTCTGCCATCGGCATGGTGCAACTGAAAACGTGATTCATCGGACCACATAATTTGTTTCCAATTATCGATTGTCCAATCCCTGTGCTCCTGTGCGAACTGGAGACGTTTTCTCTTGTTAACTGCAGACAACAAAGGTGTTCGAATAGGCCTTTGGCTGCCATATCCCATCCGATGCAATGTACAGCGAACAGTGCGTGCAGAGATCATTTGAGGGGATCCTTGATTAAGAAGGTCTGTAATTTGCTGCACTGCTGCCCTTCTGTTGTCTGTTACCAGTCTGGACACTCTCCGTTCCGCCCGAGCAGTCACTAGTCGATGACGACCACACGTTGCACGTAGAGACCCAGTTTTTTCTCTGACAATCCAGTCTTTAAACACTTTAAAAACAGCTGCTCTGGAACATTTCACGAATGCTGTGGTTTCGGTGATACTCGCCCCATGGCTCCGAGCTCCTACAATCATCCCACGTTGAAAGTCCGTCAAATCGCATTTTTTACCCATCTCGTCACCCAAAAATCACTTCTACTACTGTCGCAAGCACTTAGCTTTCCCTTTTTATACTAGCCTCGCCCTCTGGCGGCAACATCGTGCAGCCATAGCTCATTTGCTTAAAACTGTCAGGTGGTCATAATAAAGTGGCCACTCAGTGTACACTGAACAAAAACGTTTGTTAAATTTACAAAATTATTTTGATGAAAATTATTGTTCATTCTACAAAACTTATTGTTATCATGACAGAACGTTTTGTTCATTTAACAAAATAATTTTGTCGATTTTGGGGAGTTTCTTTGATCCAACAATATGTATTATCGTGATAAAACATTTTGTTGCTGCAACGAAACGTATTGTTATCGTGACAGTAATTTCTTGCTCCAACAAAATTTAGTTATGTAGCTGGGCCACTTTTTGTCCCTAAACTTTTTTTTACTGATAGCAACAATTTTAGGCGATGCCCTTCGACCCTAGATGCCCCCCATTTCTTTTCCCCCGCTGTATTTACTTTCTAGTGTTGTTCAAATGAATTTGGGCGGTGCTATGTCACGAGGACATTTTTTCAAAGCCAGCGGAAAATCCCTCAAGAGCGGATTCGAGCCTGAAACCTTTAGCTCAGGAGCTAGGCGTGCTGCTCACACGGCTGCACCTGTTCCGGCAAGGGTGTTCTTTTCAGCGAATTCAGCATTTGAAGTTAGGTTTATTACCTTCTGGAATGTTCACAGACGATTTGTACTTGACATAACAATGTATTGACATTATCTTGGTGCGCATGTAACATGTTTCTAAATCAGATTTATTTTTTAATGTTTTCCTTAGTTTTTTGATGAAACAAATTATTGACATTTTTGGTTAGACGAAAAAAATCGTAATATTTTTTTTAACGTTCTATATGTTCCAGGGTACTATCACCATGCAATCTTTGGTTGCCGCACGAATTTTGAAACACGCTGTATATCCATACGTATAACCTTATAACGAAGTAAATTTCTCCGTCATTTTTGGTCTACGCCGGGATTCGAACCCGAGTCCGCTTATTCTGGAACAAGTCGCTCTACCAACTGAGCTACGCAGACGTTCATTCTGATTGCTATCTGCCTTTATGTCGTGTGCGTCCTGCTGGCAGGTACGTCACAAACTATACATGAAATCAAGCTCTATACATAAATTACAACTCTTATCAATTTTTATTTGCAATCAGGAACCGCAAGCCGTCTTAAGAAATGTATCATAGCTTTATCAGAAATCTGAGTTTAAATTTAATATGTGCCCCTGTGCATCTAATAAGATGCGGATTCTATCGTCTTCATTGCAATTATGAGTCTACAAAGTTAGGCCAAATTATCCCTAAAATTCACTGAATCTAACTGTAGGAAATCAATCCTTATTTTGCAGTACACAGTGCGTCAAAAAATTTTTAAGACTGGCGCTAGATTTCAGCTTACGGTGGCGCCACCAGTGTAATCGCGAATGCGTTATAAACCATGACCATCTGCTTGCTTTCTGCCAAAAGTACTGCGCATCTGTTAAAGTAACTCAAACTAAACGGGCGTTCATTAGAGTAGTAAAATTTGTTTCATGTTGAATTATTAAGATGGAACAAAGGGCTGTTATTACATTTAACGCAAAACTTGGTAAAAGTGCCTCGGAAACGTACCAAATGATGAAACAAGTTTACGGTGAGTTTCGTTTAAGTAAATCAAATGTTTTCCTGTGGCACAAACGGTTTTTGGACGGAAGAGATACGCTAGAAGATGATAAACATACCGGAAGACCAAGTTCATGTAGGACACCTGAGATTATTGAAAAAGTGCGTGATTTTGTGGCAAACAATCGATGTGCGTCACTAAGAATGATGGAAGAGTCTTTAAACATCAACAAAGAAACGATTCGAACCATCCTGCATGCAGATTTGGGCAAAACAAAAGTCTGTGCTAAATTTGTTCCACACACGTTAACCAATGAACAAAAATCAAGGAGAAGTGCCCATTGCAGAGACATCATTTCAGCCGCTGAAAATGATCCAAACTTCTTAAAATCGATTGTTACAGGTGATGAAACATGGTGTTTTCAATATGATCCTAAACCAAAGTGACAATATGCGGAATGGAAGTCAAAAAACTCACCACAAGTCAAAAAAACAAGAAAAGTTAAATCGAAAATCAAAGCAATGCTCATTACATTCTTCGATAGTAAGGGTATTATCCACAAAGAATTTGTTCCAAGTGGACAAACAATTACTGGTGAGTTTTATTTAAATGTTTTGAGGCGTTTGATGGGCAGAATTCGTGGCATTCGTCCAGAATGTCGAGATGAAAACAGTTGGTGTTTGTTGCACGATAATGCACCTAGTCACACCTCACTTCTTGTTCGTAGATTTTTGGCGAAAAATAATGTCTGTGTGTTGAATCATCCCCCGTATTCGCCTGATTTAGCCCCCTACGGCTTTTCTTTATTCTCAAACTTTGAAATGACGTTAAAAGGGTGTTATTTTGATGATATTTCGGCCATACAAACAGCTTCGACGCGTGCTTTGAAGGCAGTTCCGCAAAGTGAACTGGAACAGGCATTTGAATCATTATTAAATCGCTGTAACAAGTGTATTGAAGCCAGAGGGACTTATTTTGAATAACAAACCAAAACAAATTATAATTTCTTGTTTCTATTTCATTTTACAGACCCAGTCTTAAAAATTCTTTGCCACATTTGTATAATCTCATGTAATGACGTAATTGTTCATATGCTATTATGTTTTGTTTATTCAAGTCAAGTGAGATGTGTATATATCACGTCACGCATTGTTCTCGTGACAAGCACTATTGATATACGTGCTGTAACGGCAAAATGTATCTTCAGAGCTGTTCTTTCCTTCGTGTCATAAAGTTGAAGTCAGTAGTCATAGTCGTGTTCTATTATTAGTTTAAATGTTTACAACTTCTTATGATTTTTATAACGTTAATAAATAATATATTTAACTACACAATCATGTCTTTAGTTTGGCAACTCACTGTGCAATGTATATCATTTTGCAATGCTCCATAAATTTTCCCATAATTTACAAAATTAGGTCAAATTATCCCTAAAATTCACTGAATCTAACCAAAATAACACGCAATAAACACTAGTATAGAAATACGTCGGAGTTATTAATATATATTAGAAATTCTTACCTCTGAATGTCTCTATCAGAGTTGACAGTTCCCAGTCTTCTAACAATGCACTCACTTCGTAGTCAGCTTGCCGCCCCGTTGGCGCAGTGGCCTAAGCGATGGCCTCTGATCATTCGTCCGAACGGGGTCAGGGTTCGAATCCCTCTGAGGCATGGATGTTGTGTTTGTCTTACGGCACTGGCTCTCTCCCTTCCCTGGAACCAGTTACCCTAAATTAGGGACGGACGACTGCTTATTATAGCCCATTGAGTTGCTCACGGCGGTCGTTAAACCTTCAATCAAATCAAATCAGCCGCCCCGGTGGCGCAATGATCTAAGGCGTTGGCCTCTGATCATTCGTCCGTACGGGGTCCGGGTTCGAATACCGGTCAGGCCTGGATGTTGTGTTTGTCTTACGGCACTGGCTCTCTCCTTTCCCTGGAACCAGTGACCCTAAATTAGGGACGGGCGGCTGCTTATAGCCCATTGAGTTGCTCACGGTGGTCGTTAAACCTCCAATCAAAAAAAAAAAAAAAATCAAATCAAATCGTAGTCAGCCATAATTCAAAGCGAAAGCGCAGAACGAGATTCTTCTGGTCAGTGGTAGTCTGGTAGGACCCGTATGGAGTAGGTAGCTAGTAATCACGTGAGTTTTGGCTTAAGGTTGATGCCACCACCTCCATATAGTCAAATTAACAAAATATATCCAACGAAATAATTTTGTGTTGCCAACAAAACAGTTCTGATGGAGCTTTGCAAAAGCAACAAAATAAATCAATAAAACAGCTCAACAAAATTATTTTGTTGTTTCAAACACTTTTTTTTTCAGTCTGGCACAGTGATTGACCAGGTGAATGAGTTTGTGTATTTACAAAGCATGTTTGTCAGAGAGAACAAATTAGATAGTGAAATTAGTAGGCGAGCGAATTCTTCATTGAAAGCCATAGCTAGGTCTTCACAGGAAAGATGGGATGTCAAGAGTTCCACATGGCTGTGTATGAAAGTGCAATTGTTCATACTGTGATGTATGGCAGGGGTTTGTGGCAAGACACATTCAGATCGTGTGAGGAATGAATATATGTTGCAGTTGTGTAGTGTGAAGCAAAATGTTGTTAGCAAGGTGGAGACCAATATTCGTTGTTGGTTTGGCCATGTTGAAAGAATGAGTGATGAGATGTTTACTAAGAAAAATTGCTTAGCCCAAGTGGCAGAAAAGAAAGGCAGAGGAAGGCCAATGGAAAGGTCCAGATTCAGAAAGGTCTGCATAAGAAAATGATTATGAGTATTATAATGAATAAAATTCTCCGGCTGGACGTGTAGTGCAGGAAAGCTTACGTTAAGTCACGTTAGGGTTATTGAAAGGTTACTTGACGTAGCTAAAGTGTGCTTAATCTTCAAAGTGCTAGAGTTTGTTTAGGTAAGACACTCACGTGCAATAAATTCCAAGAATATGGAATTTATTTCTACTCAGCGTTCCTCATTATCTTGAATATCAGTAATATAACTTCGGTTTTAGTACATTAGTACCTTGAAGGCTCCTTATTAGAGCGGTAAACACAATATACCCTGAACTTAACGTAAACACTCAATGAAATAGACTTAACGGCCACACAGAGGTCTGACAATAAAATGAACTAAGAAAACGTACTCACTTTTAACCTTTTATTGGGGAGCTCCTGGTATTACTCAAATACACACTCCAAAATAACACAACTACTGATAGCCCGAACTTTCGTACTATCGTAATATCGTAGAAAAGTAGGTAAATCGCATATCAATAATCAGGAAGAACCTATCACATATAAAACGAAGCTCTCTGGTATACTTGAGCGCGCATATATATACTGCATACCACCACGTCATGACTTACACTCGTTGCCACATATAATTCAGCGGGAGAAACAACATCTCGTTAAGTGAGAAGATAATTTGCATAGGAAAATAAAATAACAAGAGATAGTAAAATAAAAAAGAAACTGAATCTAGAGTATACGTTACAGTATGAAGTATACAAGGTCCTGTGTACGTCGTGCGATAGATGTCAGTGCAGCCCGAGTTGTGTGTCAAGATCGCTGTAAATGGGGAAGTTTGAATCGGCAACAGTAAGTAAATAATAATTTAAAAATTTATATGGTAGTTTGCATTTCTTTGTGGAGCTAACCTCCGAATCTCACAAAACACCTTTGTTGTACTGTATGTATATACAGTGAAGAGCAAATGAATTAGAGACAGCTGACGTTATGCAAATGTGGTGCTGTGGGCGGCCCTGTAAACGGAAACGATATGACGTATGCAGCGATCCGACAATATAAGGAGTGATGTGACGGGAATCAATAAGAGTCGGACGCAGTATGGGTAAGACGAAGGATCCAATAGCATTTGATCGTGGGCAAATTGTCGGGGCCCGACGATTGGGTCACTCCATCTCGGAAGTCGTGCACGCACTGGGATTTTCACGATACACTGTGTTACGGGTGCACCGTGAGTACATCGAATCCGGTAAAACCATCCCTGCAAGGGCCAACTGCCGTGGACAACAGCGTGTGGATGAGCGGGATCATCCACGGCTAGCTCGCATTGTAACAGCGGATAGACGGGCCACAGTGCAAGAAATCACTCGGCAATTTAACGCTGGTGCACAAAAACGTGTAAGCAGCCACACCATCCAGAACCATCTCCTCGCTATGAGGTACAGAAGCCATCGTCCCACGAGAGTACCGCTGCTGATCGCACATCACAGTGTGCAAAGATTAGCATGGGCGCGGGAACATCGCCACTGGACCCTAGACATGTGGAAAAATGTTGCCTGGACTGATAAGTCGAGATCCACGTTGGTACATGCGGATGGCAGGATACGAGAACGGCGCAAACCACATGAAGCGATGGATCCTTCTTGCCAGCAAGGTACTCTTCAAGGTGGTGGGGGTGGCATTCTCGTCTGGGGACTATTTACGTGGAATGAAATGGGACCCCTAGTGCGTGTGACATCGTCCCTCACAGGTCAACGTTGCCGGGATATCGTGGACGACCATTTTCTCCCGTTTGTGCTTCTTCAACATCCCACTGTGGACCTCATCCTGCGCCAAGACAATGCAGCTCCCGAATTGTATCCGAATGGTTGGGTGAACACTCCACCGACGTGACCTCGCTTCCTTAGCCAGCTAGGTCATCTGACCTCAATCCCATCGAGCACATCTGGGATGCCATCTAGAGAGATGACCCCCTCCATCAAATGTTCGTGAACTGTGGGAGCTTGTTCAGGGATCGTGGATCCGTATGGCTTCCCAACACTTCCGGTGTCTTGTCGAGTCCATGCCGAGATCAATCGCCGCCGTTATCAGGGCGAAAGGTGGCGCTACACGTTACTAGACAGGTATCTCTAATTCAATTGCTCTTCAGTGTACGTGCCGCACACTTATCGTGTTAGCATATTCGTAAACGACATGGAGTCCAATTCGCGTACTGCGCAATACGTCGTACGCGCGACGCTTCCCGTTCTCCCTGTGCGCCGGGGAAGTGACGCAATATTTCTGGGTGTGTCGCCGCGTTTGACTGAGTCAATCTCGGCAACCGTTAGCGCAACACGTCTGCGCGTGGTAGCGTCTTAAAGCTCTCGACGAGATATTGAAATATACGAAGAACATTTCGCAGTGGTTTGAACTGCACATTTGAAAAATTGGTTTCTTGTGAACCGGTGAACATTTTTGACAATAACGCGGTTTACCTGTACAACCGTGAGTGCAAAACGACTGTGCCTGGTATGTTTTAAAGCTCTCGACGAGATCCATTTAAATATATAAAGAAAACACCGCAGTGGTTTAAACTAAAATTAAAAAAAATCTTTTCGTGTGAATGGGTTAACATTTTCGACAATGCATTGAAATTCGCAGAATGAACGTAAGCAAAAGTAGAGAAAACCAAAACGTGACGCAAGACAAAGTGATGAGGACTGTAAGTAGCCCAAGAAGACTGCAGCCCAACGAACTGGATAGTATCGAGAACGCCTGAAAGCAGCCACCGCCGCCAAACAAAAACCCAACACACCGATAGAACCCGTTCCCGGCCCATCTCGAACTCGCGCCAACAAGCATAAATCGACAGAAATGACTTCAGAGCAAGAACAGCTGATGGCAAATAAACAAAATACACCAATCAAATTTGTACCCGGTCCAACGGAGGAAGTACAGCCATCAATATCTTCAACATCGAGTACAGCGGTATACACTGGCGGAAAGTGAAAAAAGTACACCAAGAAGGAGACGTCTGATACCAACGAAATTAATACAGCGTAATAACGGAATACAGAGGATAACGTGATCAAAACATTATGTCAAAATACAGCTGTATTTGCTGCTAAACTGAAAAATAATATTTCCATGTATTAGTACGAGGTTGAACCGCCATGAACTGCGTCACACTGTGCAATTCTGGCATGGAGTCTGTCGTACAGATGTTGGATGTAAGTTTGGGGTATTGAGTTCCAAGCATCCTCAACCTGGACGCGTGAATCGGGGATGGTCGTGGCTGGCCTTGAAGACCGGATAAGTCGTTGCCCCATAAAATCCCACACGTGCTCAATGGGGGACAAATCCGGTGAACGTGCAGGCTATGGAAGTAGTCTCACACCCTGAAGTGAATGTTGCGTTTATAACGAAGTAAATTTCTCCGTCATTTCTGTCCACGCCAGGATTCGAACCCGGATCCCCTCATTCCGGAATAAGTCACTCTACCAATTGAGCTACGCGGACGTTTTATTCTGATTCCTATCTGCATTTATGTCGTGTGCGTCCTTCTGGCAGGTACGTCACATCTCCTGGTACGTTACACGTTGCACGTGCCGTGTGTCGGCGTGCGTTATCTTTCTGGAAAACACCACGATGGACCGACCTTACAAATGGCACAACAACGGGCTGAATGATGTTGTTGATGTAGGAGGTGCTGTTAAACGTACCCGGTACCAACACTAGTTGTGTACGGGAGTGATAGCTGATCGCTCCCCACACCAGGAGACCAGGTGTAGGCCCTGTGTGTCGCTGGCGGATGCAAGAAGGGAGGAGACGCTCCCCTGTGCGTCTGCGAACACACATACGGCCATCGGATGCTCCCAAGCAGAATCTGCTTTCATCGCTGAACACGACAGATCGCCATTGCGTTCTCCAGTGCAAACGTTGGCGACACCACTGCAGCCGTTCCTGACGGTGGGCTGGAGTCAGAGGTACACATGCCAAAGGCACACATGCACGTAGTCCTGCACCCAGTAGACGGTTGTGGATTGTTCGCACAGTCACCTCAGGTGCAACGGCAGCTAGGATTTGCGTCGCAGTGGATGTTCTGCTTGACAACGCCGCTCTTCTTATGCGTCGATCGGTCCGTTCATCAGTCCGTCTGTGACTCCCCGTTCCACGTCTTCTCGTGTGGGAATTTTCCTCGGACCATCTACGCCACCATCGTACCACCACCGGTACTTCCCGTCCAATTCGCTCCGCAATACGACGATACGACCACCCGGCCTCGCGAAGCCCGACTAGACGACCTCTCTCAAAGTCCGATAACTGCTGAAATCGTACACGTCTTTCATGTCCAGGCATTGCAGTTTCTTCAGGATCTTCGCACGTGTCCGTACGCCGACGACTGATTACATTCACTTCTCCGTACTCCTTAAATACCACCGACGATAATTTGCATATTATGCCGTGCTGTGGCGTAAGCGCTCACCTGTTGTTCTCGAAATTAACATCACACCTACGTAAACTTGGCCCCATTAACATATGTAAATTTCATGATCGTCCGCCAGTTCCTTCTTGGTGTTCTTATTTCACTTTCCACCAATGTATGTCAACTGGTTCATTTCTACTCTACGATATGCAAGTCGTAGGCCTTTGTTCCAAACTGACGGCTCAGTCAGAACTGAGCCTACCTGAATATTTTTATATTTATTGATGCTGCAATGGCTTTAATTTGTGTGCAGGTAGACAAAGATGTGGAGTGAAAAAACAAAAAAGGAAAAAAGAAGCAATGCTGTGGTAAGGGTCTGAATAACTGACTTGATCTTAGCCAATATCTTAAACACTCCCATCTCTCTTGTGCCGACAATGTGTCCACGATCAAGGTATCTCAGACCACCATGTTTACCCATGCTCGTCTATTGAAATACACTGCTGGGAAGCAAATTTATCGACTACGTTCGATCGGGGTTTTCCCACTCTGCTTGGGGGTGCCCATGTCAACTACCCACCACCCCTATCTCTAATGTTTTGTCCACTGAGTATATGTAAATATATGTTGATTCCGAAATGAAACAAAAAACCATTGAGTAAACGTACTGAATCAGATAATGGTTGGTGTAAATAAATAATTAATATATATCAAATACGTGGAGATAATGTAAATGGACGATATCATCACTCTTCCCACGTTATTTTTTAAACAACGCATAGCGACTGAAAAATTGTATTCCGGCACTGCTGGGATCGAACCCCAGAACTCTCGATAACTAGTCGAGTGCGTTCGAATTTACGCTACAGCGCCAACAATTCTCAGCGCCATGCGTGGTTTATCAGTCAGCATCTGACTACACGAATACGTATTGATGGTCTCAGCAACTGAGATGGCGTCATCTGGTGGCATTTAACGCAACAGCTATTTTAATTGTAGCTGATAAATTCAAAGGGCGATAGAAATGGTTAATATATATCAAATACGTGGAGATAATGTAAATGGACGATATCATCACTCTTCCCACGTTATAATTCTCATGGCGCTGAGAATTGTTGGCGCTGTAGCGTAAATTCGAACGCACTCGACTAGTTATCGAGAGTTCTGGGGTTCGTTCCCAGCAGTGCCGGAATACAATTTTTCAGTCGCTATGCGTTGTTTAAAAAATAACGTGGGAAGAGTGATGATATCGTCCATTTGTAAATAAATAAGTTATTTATCACAAATGCTGAAAAGATTTAGCGGAGATATTGAAGCGGTGTAAAATATTGTACTCAAATATTAAAAGAGATGATGATGGAAAATCTCGATTTGCAAATATCAAATCAATTACCGCTTCATGATGGGAAATGAAATATTGAGATAATTTCAGAATGTTTGTGCATTATAAACGCCGTTCGAAAAAAATGCGTTATGAATCCCCATAACTTCGAACTGGAACTATGCAAATATCTGTTTTCTGTACTCTAGTTGATATCGTCTTTAAACTTGAATAATAACAATTATGCATTAAAAAAAATACTATGTGTTCCAGTACTTACTGAAAAAGATACTGATTGAAGCAAAAAATCCACCTTACGAGAAAATTAGTCGTCACAAATTCTGAAATCCGTTGTCGTTGACGCAACGAAGCAAGTCAGTTCATCAAATCCAAATCGTATTAACCATTGCCTTCTAGAAAATCTACGAAATAAATATTGATTCTCTACGATGACTAGTTGAAGTTGCGATGTTGCGCGAAATGTTTCAAATCTTTTCAGGAAAGGAATTGGTTCCAATTTCTTGACGGTAATGTATAAATACGTAGTAATATAGTAAGACTTCTTGAAACGTCTGGTAACGGGTACACCACAGCAAAAGCCCACGCAGCTACATATTCTGCAGAGGTCGAACATGTCACATGAAATGTAAAGGTACATCTGGAAAGATTACGCATTTAACCATCTTATCTCCGCTTACCCTGAGGTCAGTAAACGCTGTTTACATACCAAAGTTGAATTTGCATCTTACGAGAAGATTTATGCACGATATAAAACGCAGGAAATCTTTAGAAATGACCGCTTTTACAATCACAATGTAACGAATCCCCGACGAAAGGAGATAACTTAAAATAAATAGTTTTTCAATGTAACAGTGCATAATACATACACGGTCGTATCAGAATAATATGACCACTTGCCTAATAATGGGAATAACCACCCTTTGACCGGATAACAGCGGCGAGACCGCGTAGCATGGATGCAATGTGGCTCTGGAAAGTTGCCCGCGGCACAAGTACCCATTGGGACTACAACAGAGCACAGAGGTCCCGGAGATGACGTGGCTGTGGGTCTGCACGTTTAACCTCTCCATCCAAATAATCCCCCAAGTGCTTTATGGGATTGAGATGTGGCGATTTCGCAGGCCGAGGGAGAGCAGAGACATCGCTGTCGTGCTCCCGGAACCACTCACGCAACGCCTTAGCTACGTGGCAAGAAGCATTGTCCTGTTGGTAGACAGCATCACCATCAGGACAAACGTCCCACATGAGGAGATGCATGTGGTCAGCGAGGATGGACAGGTAGCCATTGGCGTTCAGGGACCCATGCATTGCTACCAATGGTCCCAGGTCATACCAGGAAAACATCTCCCAGACATGCACGCCACCGCACGTCACTTCTGTGGAACAAAAATCTCGATTCGTTGGCGAATTCAACCGTTCCCCGCTCTTCCACTATCCAATGATGGTAGTCCCAATCGAACGGCAGGCGTCGTTGCCGATGGACCTGGGTCAACAAGGGTGCCTTGACGCAGCGTCGACTCCGAAGATCCATGCGTAACAGGGTTAGCTCTACTGTTTTCAGGAACATGTACCTGGGTACCCCAACATTTATTTGCGTGGTCAATTGCCGCACTGTTGCGCGTCGATTGCCCATTACTAGTAGATGGAGATCACATTCTTCTCTGGGACCGATGGTCTTTGGGGCTTCACAGCTATGAAGTCGGGAGGTACTCTGTGTGCCAGCGGTCCAATCTTAGTACAGACTTGCTACAGCTCCTCGCGAACAGACCAGATAGTCTGCTATTTCTGATATGCTTTTACCCTTGGCGTGGTAACCGGTAATCATTCCTGCGAATAGCCCACGAAGTCAGCTGTTTCTGAGATGTTTGCGAAGAGCCCACGAAGTCTGCTGTTTCTGCGATGTTTGCGAAGAGCCCACGAAGTCTGCTGTTTCCGAGATGCTTTCACCCTTGGCGTGGTAGCCAGTAATCATTCCTGCGAATAGCCCACGAAGTCAGCTGTTTCTGAGATGTTTGCGAAGAGCCCACGAAGTCTGCTGTTTCTGAGATACTTTCACCCTTGGGGTGGTTGCCGGTAATCATTCCTGCGAAGAGCCCACGAAGTCTGCTGTTTATGAGATGTTTGCGAAGAGCCCACGAAGTCTGCTGTTTCTGAGATGCTTTCACCCTTGGCGTGGTAGCCGGTAATCATTCCTGCGAATAGCCCACGAAGTCAGCTGTTTCTGAGATGTTTGCGAAGAGCCCACGAAGTCTGCTGTTTCTGAGATGTTTGCGAAGAGCCCACGAAGTCTGCTGTTTATGAGGTGCTTTCACCCTTGGGGTGGTTGCCGGTAATCATTCCTGCGAAGAGCCCACGAAGTCTGCTGTTTATGAGATGTTTGCGAAGAGCCCACGAAGTCTGCAGTTTTTGAGATGCTTTCACCCTTGGGGTGGTAGCCGGTAATCATTCCTGCAAAGAGCCCACGAAGTCTGCTGTTTCTGAGATGTTTGCGAAGAGCCCACGAAGTCTGCTGTTTCTGAGATGTTTGCGAAGAGCCCACGAAGTCTGCTGTTTATGAGGTGCTTTCACCCTTGGGGTGGTTGCCGGTAATCATTCCTGTGAAGAGCCCACGAAGTCTGCTGTTTATGAGATGTTTGCGAAGAGCCCACGAAGTCTGCAGTTTTTGAGATGCTTTCACCCTTGGCGTGGTAGCCAATAATCATTCCTGCGAAGAGCCCATGAAGTCTGCTGTTTCTGAGATGCTTTCACCCTTGGAGTAGTAGCCGGTAATCATTCCTGCGAAGAGCCCACGAAGTCTGCTGTTTCTGAGATGCTTTCATCCTTGGCGTGGTAGCCGGTAATTATTCCTGCGAAGAGCCCACGAAGTCTGCTGTTTCTGAGATGCTTTCACTCTTGGCGTGATAGCCGGTAATCATTCCTGCGAAGAGCTCACGAAGTCTGCTGTTTCTGAGATGCTTTCACCCTTGGCGTGGTAGCCGGTAATCATTCCTGCGAAGAGCATCAAACTCTGCTGCTTCTGAGATGTTTGCGAAGAGCCCACGAAGTCTGCTGTTTCCGAGATGCTTTCAACCTTGGCGTGGTAGCCGGTAATCATTCCTGCGAAGAGCCCACGAAGTCTGCTGTTTCTGAGATGCTTTCACCCTTGGCGTGGTAGCCGGTAATCATTCCTGCGAAGAGCCCACGAACTCTGCTGCTTGTGAGATGTTTCCGAAGAGCCGACGAAGTCTGCTGTTTCCGAGATGCTTTCACCCTTGGCGTGGTAGCCGGCAATCATTCCTGCGAAGAGCCCACGAACTCTGCTGCTTCTGAGATGTTTGCGAAGAGCCCACGAAGTCTGCTCTTTCTGAGATGTTTGCGAAGAGCCCACGAACTCTGCTGTTTCTGAGATGTTTACGAAGAGCCCACGAAGTCTGCTGTTTCCGAGATGCTTTCACCCTTGGCGTGGTAGCCGGTAATCATTTCTGCGAAGAGCCCACGAAGTCTGCTGTTTCTGAGATGCTTTCACCCTTGGCGTGGTAGCCGGCAATCATTCCTGCGAAGAGCCCACGAACTCTGCTGCTTCTGAGATGTTTGCGAAGAGCCCACGAAATGTGCTGTTTCTGAGATGTTTGCGAAGAGCCCACGAAGTCTGCTGTTTCTGAGATGTTTGCGAAGAGCCCACGAAGTCTGCTCTTTCTGAGATGTTTGCGAAGAGCCCACGAACTCTGCTGTTTCTGAGATGTTTACGAAGAGCCCACGAAGTCTGCTGTTTCCGAGATGCTTTCACCCTTGGCGTGGTAGCCGGTAATCATTCCTGCGAAGATCCCACGAAGTCTGATGTTTCTGAGATGCTTTCACCCTTGGCGTGGTAGCCGGCAATCATTCCTGCGAAGAGCCCACGAACTCTGCTGCTTCTGAGATGTTTGCGAAGAGCCCACGAAGTCTGATGTTTCCGAGATGCTTTCACCCTTGGCGTGGTAGCCGGTAATCATTCCTGCGAAGAGCCCACGAACTCTGCTGCTTGTGAGATGTTTGCGAAGAGCCGACGAATTCTGCTGTTTCCGAGATGCTTTCACCCTTGGCGTGGTAGCCGGTAATCATTCCTGCGAAGAGCCCACGAAGTCTGCTGTTTCTGAGATGCTTTCACCCTTGGCGTGGTAGCCGGTAATCATTCCTGCGAAGAGCCCATGAACTCTGCTGCTTGTGAGATGTTTGCGAAGAGCCGACGAAGTCTGCTGTTTCCGAGATGCTTTCACCCTTGGCGTGGTAGCCGGTAATCATTCCTGCGAAGAGCCCATGAACTCTGCTGCTTGTGAGATGTTTGCGAAGAGCCGACGAAGTCTGCTGTTTCCGAGATGCTTTCACCCTTGGCGTGGTAGCCGGTAATCATTCCTGCGAAGAGCCCACGAAATCTGCTGTTTCTGAGATGCTTTCACCCTTGGCGTGGTAGCCAGTAATCATTCCTGCGAAGAGCCCACGAAGTCTGTTGTTTCTGAGATGCTTTCACCCTTGGCGAGGTAGCCGGTAATCATTCCTGCGAAGAGCCCACGAACTCTGCTGCTTGTGAGATGTTTGCGAAGAGCCGACGAAGTCTGCTGTTTCCGAGATGCTTTCACCCTTGGCGTGGTAGCCGGCAATCATTCCTGCGAAGAGCCCACGAACTCTGCTGCTTCTGAGATGTTTGCGAAGAGCCCACGAAATCTGCTGTTTCTGAGATGTTTGCGAAGAGCCCACGAAGTCTGCTGTTTCCGAGATGCTTTCACCCTTGGCGTGGTAGAAAGTAATCATTCCTGCGAAGAGCCCACGAAGTCTGCTGTTTCTGAGATGCTTTCACCCTTGGCGTGGTAGCCGGTAATCATTCCTGCGAAGAGCCCACGAACTCTGCTGCTTCTGAGATGTTTGCGAAGAGCCCACGAAGTCTGCTCTTTCTGAAATGTTTGCGAAGAGCCCACGAAGTCTGCTGTTTCCGAGATGCTTTCACCCTTGGCGTGGTAGCCAGTAATCATTCCTGCGAAGAGCTCACGAAGTCTGCTGTTTCTGAGATGCTTTCACCCTTGGCGTGGTAGCCGGTAATCATTCCTGCGAAGAGCCCACGAACTCTGCTGCTTGTGAGATGTTTGCGAAGAGCCGACGAAGTCTGCTGTTTCCGAGATGCTTTCACCCTTGGCGTGGTAGCCGGTAATCATTCCTGCGAAGAGCCTACGAAGTCTGCTGTTTCTGAGATGCTTTGACCTTTGGCGTGGTAGCCGGTAATCATTCCTGCGGAGAGCCCACGAACTCTGCTGCTTCTGAGATGTTTGCGAAGAGCCCACGAAATCTGCTGTTTCCGAGATGCTTTCAACCTTGGCGTGGTAGCCGGTAATCATTCCTGCGAAGAGCCCACGAAGTCTGCTGTTTCTGAGATGCTTTCACCGTTGGCGTGGTAGCCGGTAATCATTCCTGCGAAGAGCCCACGAACTCTGCTGCTTGTGAGATGTTTCCGAAGAGCCGACGAAGTCTGCTGTTTCCGAGATGCTTTCACCCATTGCGTGGTAGCCGGTAATCATTCCTGCGAAGAGCCCACGAAGTCTGCTGTTTCTGAGATGCTTTCACCCTTGGCGTGGTAGCCGGTAATCATTCCTGCGAAGAGCCCACGAACTCTGCTGCTTCTGAGATATTTGCGAAGAGCCCACGAAGTCTGCTGTTTCCGAGATGCTTTCACCCTTGGCGTGGTAGCCGGTAATCATTCCTGCGAAGAGCCCACGAACTCTGCTTCTTCTGAGATGTTTGCGAAGAGCCCACGAAGTCTGCTGTTTCCGAGATGCTTTCACCCTTGGCGTGGTAGCCGGTAATCATTCCTGCGAAGAACCCACGAAGTCTGCTGTTTCTGAGATGCTTTCACCCTTGGCGTGGTAGCCGGTAATCATTCCTGCGAAGAGCCCACGAAGTCTGCTGTTTCTGAGATGCTTTCACCGATGGCGTGGTAGCCGGTAATCATTCCTTTTTGAACGTCCGTCAAATCACTACCTCTGCCCATTGTGCTCACCTTACGCATTACGACTGATCAGTCATGCCCAGCTGCTTATATCTCCTTGTGGTTCACCTTGTCACTTGCACTCTATGACCCGCCTGGGAGGGTATACTGTGACTTCTGGGTAGGTCATATTATTCTGATACGATTATGTATATTATGTATTAGTAATCGAAAAAAAAATCAATAGGTAAATGCTTCAAGTATCTCAATTCGAAACCACTTACCAAATCACAAGGGAACTTGAAGATAAGAAAATAATTCTTTTATTTAATCAGTACTAAAGATTTTTCCACTAAATATTCAGTTACACCGCTTGTCCGCTTTATTCCAATGTAATAAATTGTCCATTGTTTTACGTTCAATAAGTAAATTACTATGTACACTGGTGGGCAAAAATTATGGACTAATAGGAGAAATTAGCATAACAGCGGAACGAGCAGGCAATACGGACCGAACCACCACTCAGGAGATAGACTAGGGTCCGGTACGGCAGGGCATGCGCATATATGCAGCATGACGTAAGAGAGGGGGGTGTCGGAAGGGTATAAAGCACACGGGAGGTCTACGCTCAGCAATTCGGTGAAATCTATTGCGCGATGTACATCGGTTTGAACGACGTCGCGTTGCTGCCACCGTGTGATATGGCCAACAGGCCATCCAGTAGACGACATCTGGATGGCTTTACCCGAGGTCACATTATTGGGAAGTTTGAAGACGGTTGAAGAGTGACTAGTGTGGCCGAGGAGTTCAGGATCACTCACAGTATCGTTTAACGAGCTTGGAGAGCATTTCAAACGACAGGAACAGCTGTCCGAGAGTTTAGCAGTGGTCGTCCACGAACAACCACGGCGGCGGACGACTAGTATATTGTCCTACAGGTGAGAAGAGACAGACGGCAGACAGCGGGATAAATTGCAAGGCTCATGCAACAGACAACTGGACGTCCGTTATCGCGTTTTATCGTGGCCATGAGGCTGCACAAAGGTGGTCTATTTGCACGACGACCAGTACGGTGTGTGCCATTAACGCCTGCTCATCGGAGACGGCGGTTTCTGTGGTGCCAGGGACACAAGAACTGGACACCATAGCAATGGGGTCGAGTTCTCTTTACGGATGAGAGCCGATTAAGTCTGACGAGCGATTCCAGACGTATACACATCTGGAGAGATCAGGGAACACGCAATCACTCCTCCAACATCATCGAAAGCCGGATTGGAGGTGGCGGAGTTCTCGTTTGGGGCGGTATCATGCTTGGTAGCCGTACTGACCTCTACATCTTCCAAGGAGGTTCAGTCACTGGTGTCCGCTGTTGTACCGAGGTTCTCTTGCCACACGTGCGTCTGTTTAGAGGTGCTCTGGGTCCTGAGTTCCTCTTCATGGACGACAACGCTACACCTCATCGTACAGTGGCTGTTGCAGAGCTGTTGGAGAGTGAAGATATTCAACGCATGGATTGGCCGGTAAAGTCCCCGGATCTAAATCAGATTGAACACGTGTGGGACCTTCTCGGAAGACGCGTGGCAGCACGTCACCAGCCGCCAGCAACGATTCCGCAGCTGCGATTGGCGCTACAAAAGGAATGGGCGCGATGCCTCAACAGCTCCTTGACAAACTCGTCCTCAGCATGGACAGACGTTGTAAATCCTGCAACGCAGTCAGGGGTGATCATATCCCCTACTAAAGACTGAATTTTTCTTGGCAGCCGCCTGTCACATGGACGTTTCTGTCTTCTGGCCAGTTGTGCTCGAAGCTACCTTTCCAATGAAGTAGCTTTGTATCCTTTGGATTCCTTGTTTGGACGCTTTTGCTCACTTGTCTCTTATTCTTACATCTTGGGGATCTTATGGTATGATTTGAGTCGATGTGGAGCACTTCTACACGACGTTACATTCGAAAAACCGTCTGATCCTTAATTTTTGCACTCCAGTGTACTTCCCGATAAGAGCAGATCCTTTAGCTCTTGCGTGATTGAGTCGCAGCAGATTCTACTTGCTGTTTCAACGCAAAACACAGATGCTCGATTGGATTGATTGTTGTCTGGGGGAATTTGTAGGCCAGCAAAACAGCTGGAAGTCTCGTGTTCCGCGAACTTTCTCAAACAGTCTGGACAGTGTTGAAGGCGCACTATCCTGCTTAAAGAAGGTACTACTAGAAGGGAATACCTTGCTATGAAAGAACGTACCTGGTCTGCAACCGTGATTAGGTTGGTGGTAGACGTCATAATTTTCTGCACGTAACTGCCTGGACTCGGGGTTTTCCGGCAGAACATTGTCCAAAGCAATACGCTTCCCCCACCGACTCGTTTTCGTTCCACGGGGCAACTTACTGCCAACACTTTCACAGGTAAACGGCGTACATACACCCGACCGTTGGTATGGTGAAACAGAAAACAAGACTCATTCGACCAGTCGACATTCTTCCAACCATTCAAAATCAAGTGTTGATGCTCACATGCCCATTGTAGGCGCTGTGACGTAATATTCTAATTCAAATTTCATTTTTAGTTCCTTTTCCTATGTATATTTGAGTTTGTTCTCTTTCGCACTTTCCAAACGTAGCGTGATATCTTCTCTCTCATATGAATCAGGTTGGCAACAATTTTTAGGTCAGAGAGAGTTGACGTATGAATGTGATAAGAACGTTAGATAAAAAGGACGATACAGCAGGGTTTTTGTTGTTGTTTTTTTCTTTGATTGAAGGTTTAACGACCACCATGAGCAATTCAATGGGCTATAAGCAATCGCCCGTCGCTAATTTAGGTTCACAGGTTCTAGGGAAGGGAGAGAGCCAGTACCGTAAGACAAACACGACATTCACACCGGGATTCGAACCCAGATCCTTCACGGACGAATGATCATAAGCCAACGCTTAGACCACTGCGCCACCGGGGCGGCTAGAGCAATTGTTCAGTGTGTGTGTGTGTGTGTGTGTGTGTGTGTGTGTGTGTGGAGATATTCGATCGCTGTTAAGCTAGATTATACGACAGATAATTATGGCATTATATGAAGTGTGAAACTCGCAGTGCTATATCTTGGATTTCGTCAAATATTGCTGGACCAATAAAAGGTCATCGTAAGTTTTACTTCTGTATATGTTTAATCTGGCCGTAAAACCTTAATTTGAGTTATCCCGTGGAACTATTGCATCGTATTCTCATTTATTTCAACATTTCCGTATTCATGGTTTTAGACGTAGCGTAACACCAATCTCGCACACGGAAAAAGTTTGCGTTATAGCGCTTTCAACCGTAAACCGACGTTATCATGGGTACTCGGAGAGGGCTAGCAGCTACGCAGCCTCATTTTCAGCAAAGGTTCAATGCACTGTGTGTTGTAACACATTTCTTCCGTCACCAGTATTCAAATTACCGGCCAGTTACGTCAAATTATCTCTTCTGCTGGTTTCTACCAAATGGGATAGCCTTCGCTCATCTGTAGCATCGATAAGCCATCGTCATCGTACACCTTGTCAGCTGTTCGTGATTTTTCCTTCTTAGTACTTACCACGACTGACCATGAGAAGCCCACAACCCTTACCGGATAGAAAAGGCTCTACCCAGTCGTCTCACCTTACTGGTTAGAAAATGCTTTACCCAGTCCTCTGACCTTACTGGATAGAAAATGCTCTACCCAGTCATCTGAACTTACCGGATAGAAAATGCTCTACCCAGTCGTCTGACCTTACCGGATAGAAAATGCTCTGCCCAGTCGTCTGACCTTACCGGATAGAAAATGCTCTACCCAGTCGTCTGACCATTACATTTGGGCCTTTGTCAAACTCGCTTAAGAAGTCTGCTACATTTCCCATCTGAAGAACAAGTGTGTCACTGCTTAATAGAGCTCAGTATCAGGTGTTATTTATACCGTTTTATGAAATTCACACTATAAGGAAGTAAATTTCGCCGTCATTTTTATCCGCGCAGGGGTTCGAACCCGGGTCCCCTCATTCCGGAATAAGTCACTCTACCAATTGAGCTACGCGGACGTTTGTTCTGATTGCTATGTGCCTTTATGTCGCGTGCGTCCTTCTGGCAGGTACGTCACATCTCCTGGTACGTTACATCATCTCCCCCTTATTTTTTATTTTTTTCGAAGTGCTGCTCTTATTATTCCTATCTCGCGGTGTGGAAAGAACATCACACCAATGCGAGATTTTGAACGGTCGGGTCATCCGGATAGTTCGGGCGCCATTATAACGAAGTAAATTTCTCCGTCATTTTTATCCGCGCCAGGATTCGAACCCGGATCCCCTCATTCCGGAATAAGTCACTCTACCAATTGAGCTACGCGGACGTTTTATTCTGATTCCTATCTGCCTTTATGTCGTGTGCGTCCTTCTGGCAGGTACGTCACATCTCCTGGTACGTTACAGTACGTATGAAGACATAAAGTGATCCAAATATTGCAAAACTTTCGACTCACCCTCTGTATAATCGAAGAACTGGCAGACAGATTGCTAAAGATGGTGCAACACGATGGCCTATACTTTGAATGCTAGGCAGCTTTCGTCGTAAAGGTACGTATGAAGACATAAAGTGATCCAAATATTGCAAAACTTTCGACTCACCCTCTGTATAATCGAAGAACTGGCAGACAGATGGCTAAAGATGGTGTAACACGATGGCCTATACTTTGAATGCTAGGCAGCTTTCGTCGTAAAGGTACGTATGAAGACATAAAGTGATCCAAATATTGCAAAACTTTCGACTCACCCTCTTTAGAATCGAAGAACTGGCAGACAGATGGCTAAAGACAGTGCAACACGATGGCCTATACTTTGAATGCTAGGCAGCTTTTGTCGTAAAGGTACGTATGATGACACAAAGTGATCCAAATATTGCAAAACTTTCGACTCACCGTCTGTATTTAATACTGATGCTCACAAAGTAATCGTCAGTTGTGTTGATCACAATGGGGAAAGCAAAGGATCTTTCGGAGTTCGATAAAGAGATTATGGTGGATGCCCGTCTGGCTGGAGCGATCCTTTTGAAAACTGACTGTTTTCGCAAAATGTGAGATATCCCCTGTCTTTAATCAGTAGGAAAAGAAATTGTGGTGCATCGACAATCTGCCAGAAGCGAAATCTCCGTCGTCTTAAACAGGCAACAAAGAACATGGCTTCCTGTGCGTAGCAAATGACCGAAGCCTTCAATGAAGGCTACTCTCGACCCATATCTCAGCGCAGCAAATTCAAGAGGATCAGTACTTGCAGGCGCATGCCAACACGATAACCACTGATTTCTGCGAACAACCGGAAAGTTCGACTACAGCGATGTCAGAAACACCGTGACTTGACACTGAAAAAAATTCGTGTGGTTCAACGAGTCTCCGTACACCTTGTTCTGTACTGACGATAAGCATTGTTGTTGAATAGCTGTGTACCCTCGTTTGGGGTTCCAGTGTGTCTTGTTAATGTGTCGGTAGGTGTTTCTCACTTTTACATCAATTGATGGAGAATGCACTAGGAGACTTAGGGATTGGTATTTTAAAAGATGTCGTAAGCAGAGGGGTTAGACACTGCCAAAAGTATCCATTAAACATATAAGTTCTTTATTGACGAAGGAGAGGGATCTTCTTGCCCTTCTTGCGTTAGTAACCAAATATCTGTAACCACTGTCAAGGAGACAGTATCATTTGCGTTGTCTACTAGATTGTTGCGAAAATATTGGAGAAAACAAGAGAGAGTTGTCGGCGCTGGAGAACACTGTTCCCGCTCTAAAACCAGACGTGAGTCAGTCCCGTTAGCAGTTTAACGAAAACAGGAGGATAATACTGCAGAAGCTCAAATTTTCCTCTTCACTGAAGAAATGAAAAGCACTAACTACACGGTCGAGTCACATTATTGTGACCACCAGCTAATATCCAGATTAACTGCCGTGAGCAGTGCGGACAGCTGCTAGATGGGCTAGGAGTCACTGAATAACGTGCTGGAAGGTGTTCGCAGCTATGTAGAGCCATGCTGACTGTAGTGCATCTGGCAGCTGCTGGAGGGTGCGTGGCGAAGGATCCGTAGAACGAACAACATGATCGAGGTGGTCCCACAGATGCTCAATTGGGTTTAAATCTGGGGAATTAGGGGGCCAGGGAAGTACTTTTAAATCTTCATCATGCACGTCGCATTGTCATTCTCGAATATCCTATCCCCCCATGAGAGACAATCAGAATGTATGAGTGTACGTGGTCTGCAAGATGGATTCATAATGAATTTGGTCCATAGTGCCTTCCACAGTATGAGTGGACCCAGGAAATGCCACGAAAACATTCCCCAGACCATAGTGCCGCCCCCACCAGCTTGTGTGCTTCCATCAATGATTGAGTAGTGTTTGTTCTCCGACGTTTCTCGCTTCATACGCCAACGTCCATCTGTTAGATGAAGCATAAAACATGACTCATCGGAGAAGGCTATGCTTTGCCAATCAGCAGAGGTCAAATTCCGATACTGCCGTGCAAATGTAAGTCTTTTCTGTCCGTGCACCTTCATTAGCATAGCTGCAGCGACCATCCGTCTGTATCGGAGCCCCATACGACGCAGGGTTCGCTGAACTCTCGTTTTAGACACACCCCTGGAAACCCCTTGGTTCATTCGGCAAATGAGTTGCTGCACTGTAGCGTGTCGATCGGCCCTCGTGCTCCTTCGAATCAGGCGTTCAGCTCTCACATCGATGGCACGTGATGTTCCGCAGTTTCCATGTCGCTTATTCGCAATGGTGCCATTTCTCCAATCATGATACACTTTAACCAGAGCAGCACGCGAACAGTTCACAAACGGCGCTGTTTCAGAAATAATGTCACCTTTGGCTCGAAAATCCTCACTTTTTGCAAATCTGATAAATCGCTCCTTTTATCAATGACAGCAACAAATGATATGTTTTCAGAATGCCTACAGTGCACCTTATATACCCTACTAGCTAGCTCACGACACGTGCCTTCTTTCATTGGCTACGCGCTGTTGACGTCAAAAGTAGGAGGTGGTCACATTAATGCGACTCGAATGTGTACCATTCTTGGAGCAACAATTAAATTGTTCTTGTTTATTAATAGAGTCTAGTTCTAATTTGAATGCAATTAGTTGAATTTTCAGATATGTAAGCAAAGAATTAACACCATCCTACTAGAGACAATAACCAACCAAGCCACATTTGATAGTTCCCGTGGGATTCTAAAGCCGATCAAGTGTTTCGTAGGGTGACAGCGAAAACGCGAAGGACTCTACAGTTTCTGCTTGTTTCCCCCTTAGATTATTTTCATTCAGCAATTGTGTCGTGTGAAGTTGCAATGCTAATCATTCACGCAGAACGATTGTTAACAGAAAATGTAAATTTACTGTACAACGATAAATGCCACAATTTTATGCAAGTTACATATTTTTTTAACATTTGCCCTAAAAGTATGAATTAACTGTTTGCTGAGTGCAATAATAACAACAGAAAAAACCCCACAAGTAGAGAGCTCCGGTTATTTTGAATCTATTGGGAACATCATACAATAAAAGTGGAAAACTTGAAGCAGTAACGTAAACACCAATTAAGATGATAACCTGATTGTTGAAGCTGGTCCTGCCTCCATGAGCTTTAAGATCGACGTCAAGTAATTTTGCTTCCTATACTTCAAATGGAAAAACTTCTGTACACATTTTCTTCACATTTAATGGGTTCCCAAGGATGAAAATTTGAACATCGATTAAAATAACTTCATATTATAACTTGGAATACTTAATATTTTCTAAAACATAACCATAATCATGCAATCCCATATTTGTTTGTCTACTGACGTTATCAAAGTATAGGTCGCGCCATCTTTTTTCTGGACAATTAATGCGTTCCCAAGGATGAAAATTTGAACAGCGATTAAAATAGCTTCATTTTGTAATTTGTAATACTTGAGATTTTCTAAAACATAACCATAATTATCCAATCCAACATTCTTTTGTCTACTGACGTCATCAAAGTACAGGTCGCGCCATCTTTTTTCTGGACAATTAATGCGTCCACAAGGATGAAAATTTGAACTTTGATTAAAATAGCTTCATTTTGTAACTTGAAATACCTAATATTTTCTAAAACATAACCATAATCATGCAATCCAACATTTGTTTGTCTACTGACGTCATCAAAGTACAGGTTGCGCCATCTTTTTTCTGCACAATTAATGCGTTCACAAGGATGAAAATTTGAACATTGATTAAAATAGCTTTATTTTATAACTTGGAATACCTAATATTTTCTAAAACATAACCATAATTATGCAATCCAACATTTGTTTGTCTACTGATGTCATCAAAGTACAGGTCGCGCCATCTTTTTTCTGGACAATTAATGCGTTCCCAAGGATGAAAATATGAACATCGATTAAAATAGCTTCATTTTATAACTTGGAATACCTAATATTTTCTAAAACATAACCATAATTATGCAATCCAGCATTTGTTTGTCTACTGATGTCATCAAAGTACAGGTCGCGCCATCTTTTTTCTGGACAATTAATGCGTTCACAAGGATGAAAATTTGAACATTGATTAAAATAGCTTCATTTTGTAACTTGGAATACCTAATATTTTCTAAAACATAACTATAATCATGCAATCCAACATTTGTTTGTCTACTGACGTCATCAAAGTACAGGTCGCGCCATCTTTTTTCTGGACAATTAATGCGTTCCCAAGGATAAAAATTTGAACATCGATTAAAATAGCTTCATTTTATAACTTGGAATACCTAATATTTTCTAAAACATAACCATAATCATGCAATCCAACATTTGTTTGTCTACTGATGTCATCAAAGTACAGGTCGCGCCATCTTTTTTCTGGACAATTAATGCGTTCACAAGGATGAAAATTTGAACATTGATTAAAATAGCTTCATTTTGTAACTTGGAATACCTAATATTTTCTAAAACATAACCATAATCATGCAATCCAACATTTGTTTGTCTACTGACGTCATCAAAGTACAGGTCGCGCCATCTTTTTCTGGACAATTAATGCGTTCCCAAGGATAAAAATTTGAACATCGATTAAAATAGCTTCATTTTGTAACTTGGAATACCTAATATTTTCTAAATCATAACCATAATTATGCAATCCAGCATTTGTTTGTCTACTGACGTCATCAAAGTACAGGTCGCGCCATCTTTTTTCTGGACAATTAATGCGTTCCCAAGGATGAAAATTTTAAGATCGATTAAAATAGCTTCATTTTGTAACTTGGAATACTTAATATTTTCTAAAACATAACCATAATCATGCAATCCCACATTTGTTTGTCTACTGACGTCATCAAAGTACAGGTCACGCCATCTTTTTTCTGGACAATTAATGCGTTCCCAAGGATGAAAATATGAACATCGATTAAAATAGCTTCATTTTGTAACTTGGATTACTTAATATTTTCTAAAACATAACCATAATTATGCAATCCAATATTTGTTTGTCTACTGACGTCATCAAAGTACAGGTCGCGCCATCTTTTTTCGGGACAATTAATGCGTTCCCGAGGATGAAAATTTGAACATCGATTAAAACAGCTTCATTTTATAACTTGGAATGCTTAATATTTTCTAAATCATAACCATAATTATGCAATCCAGCATTTGCTTGTCTACTGACGTCATCAAAGTACAAGTCGCGCAGTCTTTTTTCTGGTTTCAACACCACCAAGGAAAAAGTTATTGATTTTTAATATAATTATGGTCATGTTTTAGAAAACATTATGTATTCCAAGTTAAAATTTGAAGTTATTTTAATCGATGTTTAAATGTTCGTCCTTGGGAATACACTAATTGTGAAGGAAATGTGTACAAAAGTTTTTCCATTGGAAGTATAGGAAGCAAAATTACTTGACATCCACCTTAATGAGAGTAGTAATATAATTTGGAAAAAGCCTGTGAAAATCCCTTGAAAGATGAGTAAAACTTGCTGAAGACCTTTGTAATGAAAGCTAAAATGTTCAGTGCATGTGTGACGTATATTCTAGATTAACTTTCCTTTTTTAGTTTCCTTCCCTATGTAAATCTTGAGTTTATTCTCAGTATTCTTCACGCTTAACGAAATATCTTGTCTCTCAAACGAATACGTTTGGCAACACAATTGAGGTTGAATGAACGTGACGTATGCCTGATCTTGATAAGAGCAAGAGATTAAAACGACGACTGATCTATTGCTAGAGAGCGCTGCTTGAAAGCGTTGTACCGTCGAGAGGGTTGCTCGAGAGCGTAGTAAGAGAGCGATTTTTTTTTTATATTTTTTTATTGGAGGTTTAACGACCACCGTGAGCAACTCAATGGGCTATAAGCAGTCGCCCGTCCCTAATTTAGGGTCACTGGTTTCAGGGAAGGGAGAGAGCTAGTGCCGTAAGACAAACACAACATCCATGCCTCACCGGGATTCGAACCCGGACCCCGTTCGGACGAATGATCAGAGGCCATCGCTTAGACCACTGCGCCACCGGGGCGGCAGCGATTATTACGAGCGTTGGATTGTAAACTGATTATTATTAATAGGAGTGTTGTGATAATGTGTGGTGTGTGGAGTACATTGTGATGTTATCGTTCAGTTATGGAAGTGCTACTACAGCCTGAATAAAGCTACGAATTCCGTAAGTTGACTTCTGTTATTTACATGTTTCGTCTGGCCGTTAAGGTTTTTTTCATTTAGGAACTATTTCTTAGTATGTTGATGTGTTAAAACAGCGTAGAAGTAGAAAAGACTTTTACGCTACACGTGCTGTAAGAATTGAGTACGTGATAATCGATACCAAACTGCCGTTGAACGTTATTATTATGCATCAACGCTTCTTATCCTTCTCACTGTCAGAATACTTACTGTTGAAGTACCGATTGAAGCCAATGCTGCTGTGATGCCGTATATGTCTTCTGTTGAGTAAATTCTGGAACCTTGGACGATGGCCTCGAAGAGTAAGATTATTCCCACCATGGTAGTTATGATAAAAATCCAAGAAAATACATTGAAGGCTTCCTTTAGAAACATTCTTCCTGCGACCGTTACAAAAACCGGCGTAGCACTATAGTTAAAACCACTACCTCGACTAATGATATGCACCGAACAGCAATATCCTGTAGAAACATTGTTAGAGCTGCTGTAGTAGATCGACTTATTACGATTATACGGTAACCTCGAGGTCCAAATATTATCCCGCCAGACAAAATCGCCAATGGCAATGATTCGACATTGAACCCGAGTTCGTATAGAGAGCTAATTGCCATGGATTAATATTTTTCAGGTATTTAACTATAGCAATTATGCATGAATTACTGACTCTGTTCACAATAGAAAGAATCAAGCCTTTCGAAAGAGAGAGAGAGAGAGCTGACATTGGGAGTGTTTTCTCTCAGTCATTCTTCATGCTTTTGGAAATTGATTGCCCTTTCCTAACGCAGTTGAGATTTGCACTATGTTCACAAAGCTTTCAACCTGTTAAATAGAGAAGGAAAACAAATAAATATCAATTTTAGAAACATACATTTTTACAAAAATCTCAATCATACTCTAAAAGAAATCATGACTTGCAATTTAAAGCGAATTACATGAAGCAATAACAGACATTGATAATTAATACAGACATTTAACGTGGACCAGGAACATCAAACAAAGATCCTCGCTCTTTCCACCTTATAAGTGAGTCACGGAAAAATTCTCATTGGCCGCCACCGGGAGGCGGCCAATGAGAATTTTTCCGTGACTCACTTATAACGTGGAAAGAGCGAGGATCTTTGTTTAGACATTGATAAAACAATTATAATTTGTAGAGTACTAATTTGCTGATGCAGCTGTTAGGTAATGAATTATTGTTAATCATCAAAACTCACTTTTGCAATAACTAAGTTAATACTACTATGACTAAAAATAATAACTGGAAGATTTTTAGCCAAATATATATGCCACCATTCAAAAACGTCAGTTGAAGGGCTATGCCTGAAAACAAAATAATATATCAATCTAATCAACATATAAGATCTTTGCGGAAAACATGAGAAACAACTCAAAAAGTACTTCTGAACAACAACATGTCCTCACTGCTGTGGTGGCTACAGCTGACGAAGCCTTTACTCCGCTGAACCAGAATGCAACGCAGCTCTATCCTCAACCAGAAAATAATCCAGATCCCCTGCAAACGCGGAAAATCAAAATTCTGGTCCATAGTTCTGGAAAACACTGACAAAAACTCCTCACCACCGTGGATAAAAAAAAAAGATCCCCTTTATCAAGAAACCCGGCTATTCTTTATTTACTACAAGTTACAGATGATGACACATGTGGAATGTTAGGAAAAGCCAATGAACTAATAAAACATAGTTTTGCCCGCTGCTCCCTACTTGCTTCAAAACAGTACCTTAACAGACACGACCAGGCAGTCGAAATCTTACATCAAGAGCTTGGCGTTCAACAGAGTCTTATCCAAGGCCACACTCCCACTTCAACCAGAACTTATTCTGGATGCAATTCCTTAGAAGATACGACCGGGTAGAGAGCGATGACTTCTATTTGATGTTTCTAATACACGTCAACTGTGTATTTATTAATGCCATAACACTTGGAATACTGTCCCCTATTAACATTTATTAGGGGATATGTCCAACCCTCCCTGCAATGCACGCATGACATCGGTCGTGCATGCTGTTGATAAGATTGTCTAGCAAATCCTGAGGTAAGTTGCGCAACTCCTGTTTCAGCGCCATAACCAGTCCATTTTTAGTACTCGGTGGGGGATAGGGCACCATCGAAGATGCAAATTGCAGCGCGCGTGCAAATGTGAGGCATGCATAACGCCATTGGATACGTCACACCAGGGGGTATAATAGGGAGCAGGTTTTTAAACTTGCTATCGCTAAACTCGACCATACGCAGTTGGTAACAAGTAAAATGCCGCGTAGGAGGACGAGACAACCATACGAACACTCGACAGAGTGTGAAAGAGGTAGAAACGTGGGACTCAAAGAAGTTGGTTTATCGTACAGTGTTATTGCACGCCTTAGGCGTAACGCAACTACCGTTATGCGTGCATGGCGTCAATGGACAGCAGAAAGTTCTACGTATCGTCGTGCAGGGTCTGGAGCGCGAAATCGCACGATCAAGCTGGACGACAGGCAATTGCACCATATGGCAGTAGTGTCGCGCACAGCACCATCCATGACACTTACGCAGCAGTGGAGGATAGTCACACATTGTATGATGTCTGCAAGAACTGCTCATCAACGATTGCTGCAGAGAGGCCCTCTTTGCTCGCCGTCAATTGGTGCGACTTTCCTTGACTCTGAACCATAGGTGGCTTCAATTACAATGGTGCCACGAACGTCGAAGCTGAAGTGCTGAATGGGAGCATAGTAAGTTTTCAGACGAGTCTAGATTAAATTTGATGCATCAAAACGGGCAAATCCTTGTATGCAGATACCGTGGTGAACGGCATCTGGAAGGCTGCACTGTGCAACGCCATAGTGTTCCCAACCCGAGTGTGATGGTCTGGGGCGCTATTGAGTTTCATTCACGCACTCGGCTACTGCGAATCACAGGCACATTGAACAGCCAACGCAACATCCCGGAAGTGTTGGAAGCTGAACTTCTACCCTTCCTTCAGACGATCCCGGGAGACGTCTTCTAACAAGACAATGCCCGACTCCATGTTGCTGTAGTGTACTGTACAATGCGTACTCTGTGCGCGCATCAAGTCGCTCGTCTTCCCTGGCCTGCTCGCTCGCCAGATTTGTCGCCTACAGAGAAATTATGTGGTGTCATCGCGCACGCGCAATGACTGGCTCGCATGGCCTTCGCTGCCTGTCACAAACAACGAATTCTGGACGCATGTAGAAGCTGAATGGAAAGCAGTACCACAGAATGGAATGCAGTACCGCAGAAGACCATCCAAACTCTGCTTACAGGGACACTGGGATCGCAGGTTTGCTTCCGCGAGGCGTCGGGAAATGGTTCGTGGGCACACAGGAGCCGTTACATCTACCTGCCTGTATAGTAGAGGTTTGCACGGACCCGGCCTGCGGGCCGGGTCGGGCCTTTGCTCATTTTTATATTGGGAAAACGGGCCGGGCCGGGGCTCCATTATTTAATGTAAAACAGTATGGGCCGAGCAGGGTTTTTATATATATATATATATATATATATATATATATATAAATGGATGTAAGGTCAGGTGATGCGTAACATCACAGCCTCTCCTTGACAAATGTCAACCCCGCCTTCTCGTGGTGCATCCTGTTCTCACTAAAGGGGCTCTGACGACCGCCAATAGCGGTATAACTATACCATCGGGATTAGAGGAAATCCTATCCCACACTCACCAACCCGCTTGGCCAGCGCGGTGAGTTATGGCCAAACCCCTCCAAAATGACTCCACAACTTAAATCTTGGCCCTCAGTCTCCGGCAGCTGGAATGTACCTGGCCAAGGCAGCGGCCAGTGCGACATGAAGGCAGAGGGTGCTAAGAATCCCCGGAGGACCGGACTAGGCTGCCATCTGATGCTGACCTTGGCAACGTACAATGGACGCTCCCTATCTTCTGATTCAAGGCTTCTTGAATTGGAAGAGGAACTACAAAGGATCAAGTGGGACATCGTGAGGCTAAGTGAGGTAAGGAGAAAAGGAGAAGATCTCATCGAACTGAAAAGTGGACATCTCTTCTACTATCGTGGGACAGATACTGGCAGAACTAGTGGTGTTGGATTTATAATAAACAAGAAACTGAAGGATAAAGTTGTATAAGTTGAAAGTTCCTCTGACAGAGCTGCACGGCTTGTTATCCAACTCTCGAAAAGATACCAGGCTCAGATTATTCAAACTTATGCACCCACCACAAGTCATCCTGAAGAAGAAATTGAAGAATTTTATGAAGAAATTTGTCATCTAAATAATAAAGGTAAGCAGCACTTGAAAATAATTAAGGGAGATTTCAATGCAAAAATAGGGCAACGGCAACAGAATGAAACTTCAGTAGGTAAATTCGGTCACGGCAACAGAAACCAGCGTGGAAATACTCTCGTTGAGTTTGCAGAGGCAGAAGGGTTTTTCATCTTGAACTCCTTCTTCAAGAAAAAGCCACACAGGAAATGGACATGGAGACATCCAAATGGGACGACAAGTGAAATTGATTTTATTATGTGTAACAAAAAATTCGTCATAGAAGACTGCAGTGTGCTAAACAAGTTCAACACAGGTAGTGACCATAGATTGGTGAGATGTAAGATGCACCTCAACACTAAACTTGAACGTGGCAAGCTCATAAGACAAACAAAATCTATTGACATAACCAACCTTAAAAAACACCATAATACCTTCAAGTTGGAACTGAAGAACAGGTTCTCTGCTTTAGAAGGCCTAACATCGGAAGAAGTGGACATCTCTGAAGTTAACAGAAAAGTAACCAAAGCTCTTATGGAAACAGCAACAAAATTAGCTGGGTCTAAGAACAAGTTGCATGTAAATAAATTATCAGGAAAAACGAAAATGTTGATGCAAAAAGAAGAGAGATGAGGACAACTGAAGAAGATGTGACTTCCAAAGTGGAATATATAGAGCTATGCAAGACAGTACGAAAAAGTATCACTGAAGACGTAAGAAAATTCAACTGTGAACTAGTGAGGAAAGCAATTGAAAACAACCAAAGCCTAAAGATAGCAAAGGGACATCTCAGTAAGGGAAGAAAACAGATTATGGCACTGAGAAAAGAAGATGGTTCTGTAACAAGAAATAGAGGCGAAATTTTGACAAGAGTGAAAGATTTCTACTCCAAATTATATGAAAGGGATGATACATGTACTCCAGACATCATGAAAGATATCAGTACCAGAGTTCCTCCAGTCCTTCCAGCAGAAGTTGCACATGCAATCAAGAACATGAAGCGGGGAAAAGCTCCAGGAGAAGATGGAATTACTGTAGACATCATACAAGAAGCAAGTGGAGAAATCGAAACAGTACTCGCCCAAATTTTCACTCGATGCCTTAATGAAGGAAAGATTCCTGAGGATTGGAACACCGCTACAATGATCCTGCTACATAAAAAAGGTGACATTGAGGATCTCGGAAACTACAGACCTATCAGCCTCCTATCAGTAGTTTATAAAATCTTCACTAAAGTTCTTTCACACCGCTTGAAGGTAACACTGGACATGGCTCAACCGAGAGAACAAGCTGGATTCAGGAGTGGCTACAGCACAATAGATCATATCCATGTGCTGAGAGAACTAATTGAAAGAGCGAGGGAATATGAACTTCCATTGTGCATGGCTTTTATCGATTATGAAAAAGCCTTTGATTCGGTGAAACCATCAGCAGTTACAATGGCTCTGAAAACCTGCGGTATTGAAGATGCATACATTAATATTATTAATAACATCTATGAAAATGCAAGTGCAAAGATTTGGCTGTTTGAAAATACAACACACGTAAAAATTGGAAAGGGAGTGAGACAAGGTGACACCATATCTCCGAAGCTCTTTAATGCCACATTGGAGGGTGTTTTTCAGTCACTGAGCTGGGAAAACAAGGGGATAAAGATTAATGGAGATTATCTAACCCACCTTCGTTTTGCTGATGACGTAGTCATTTTTGCAACTAGCCCAACAGAGCTGCAGAATATGATCCAGGAACTTGCTGACAAGAGTAAAGAAGTGGGATTAAAAATGAACTTTCAGAAGACAAAAGTGATGTACAATGCTTTTACAAGAAATGAAGATTTATCGATTGATGGAGAAAAGCTGCAGATAACAGACACGTACGTTTATCTTGGACAGCAGATATCAAGTGAGGGTCACATTGGTGAAGAAATTAATCGGCGTACAAAACTTGCCTGGAGAGCTTTTGGAAGAAACAGCATAATTTTCAAGAGCAATATGTCTTAAAAGAAAAGTGTTTGATCAATGCATCCTTCCAGTGCTTACGTATGGTGCAGAGACGTGGACCTTAGCTAAAAGAGACATACAAAGGCTGCAGACAACTCAAAATAGCATGGAGAGGTGCATGCTTGGTGTAACCAGGAGAGATAAGAAGAGGAACACGTGGATCCGAAAAATGACAGGAGTGGAAGGCATCATGATCAGAGTTAAATCCCTGAAATGGCAATGGGCTGGACATACTGCCAGAAGAACAGACCATCGATGGACAGCCGAAATTTTAGATTGGATTCCAAGGGACATGAAAAGACCCAGAAGAAGACCACATGGGAGATGGGTGGATGAAATTCGAAAGTATGCAGGGGTGACATGGAGGAGACTGTCTTGTGCCAGTCTCCTCCATGTCAATATATATATATATATATATATATATATATATATATATATGAGCAAACCAATCGATGTACGGTGCCTTTCTCGTTTGGAAAACTCGCAACATACAGCAGCAGGATAAGATTGAATAATTTCCGCTGTTGAAAAAAATAGAAGTTTTACGACATCCTTCCCTCCTACAAAACAATTGGAGTGGGTCAGCTCCCTTAGCTTTTCAATGTGAATGTGGTCCCTTATCTCTAACTTTCACCCTCCTCTCGTGCTTCAGGGAAGGCTATTGACTGCAGCATTTCTAAACCGAGCCACCGCTCGCAGACGATCTTTTTATTGCTCTGGTCGGCGGCACTTTGTTCTCTGGATATGTGAAAAGCTTTTAAGTTGTCTTAAACGACACGGGAGAAATGAGCTGGGAGAAACTTACTTCTGTGTAAAAATCTGTGCCGTATTTTTTTCCCTATTTGTACTCTCGGGCAGCCGTTTTTAAAACTTCTGTGACTCTGATTAGCTGGGAGGTCTGTCGTTGTGCTCAGTTCAGTGTTGCTGATAAATGCTCTTCCTTACTTATTATAGAGTTTACGAAAGAGAAAGATTTTCGCAAAAAAATTAAATCGCTTCCGGAGAATATGTGCTTGTAGACAATGTAAAGGGGGAAATCGATATTTGGAAATATTTTAAATTACTGTCCCGTTCTGAAACTAGTTAGCCGGAAAATGTTGGGCAGTGCACTAAATGCAAAAACGTTTTGAGTTGCGATAACACTGTAACGTATACTCTAGATTCAGTTTCTTTTTGATTTTACTAGCTCTTGTTATTTTATTTTCCTATGCAAATTATCTTCTCACTTAACGAGATGTTGTTTCTCCCGCTGAATTATATGTGGCAACGAGTGTAAGTCATGACGTGGTGGTATGCAGTATATATATAGGCACGCTCAAGTATACCAAAGAGCTTCGTTTTATATGTGATAGGTTCTTCCTGATTATTGATATGCGATTTACCTACTTTTCTACGATATTACGATAGTACGAAAGTTCGGGCTATCAGTAGTTGTGTTATTTTGGAGTGTGTATTTGAGTAATACCAGGAGCTCCCCAATAAAAGGTTAAAAGTGAGTGCGTTTACTTAGTTCATTTTATTGTCAGACCAATGTCTGGCCGTTAAGTCTATTTCATTGAGTGTCTACGTTAAGTTCAGGGTATATTGTGTTTACCGCTCTAATAAGGAGCCTTCAAGATACTAATGTACTAAAACCGAAGTTATATTACTGATATTCAAGATAATGAGGAACGCTGAGTAAAAATAAATTCCATATTCTTGGAATTTATTGCACGTGCGTGTCTTACCTAAACAAACTCTAGCACTTTGAAGATTAAGCACACTTTAGCTACGTCAAGTAACCTTTCAATAACCCTAACGTGACTTAACGTAAGCTTTCCTGCACTACACGTCCAGCCGGAGAATTTTATTCATTATAACACAAAACCTGAAACATCGCATCTTAAGCGGCACAAATGTGCTCTCCCCCCCCCCCCACACACACACACACGAGAGACATATTGGGTTCCAGCGATATGGTATGCCAGCTGATATAGGTGCAGTTTATAAAGTCATAAAATCTTCTCCCGGTAGAACGATCGGACTCATAATTCAGGATATTTCGTACTTTTCGAATTTTTTTTTTTTTTTGATTGGAGGTTTAACGACCACCGTGAGCAACTCAATGGGCTATAAGCAGTCGCCCGTCCCTAATTTAGGGTCACTGGTTCCAGGGAAGGGAGAGAGCCAGTGCCGTAAGACAAACACAACATCCATGCCTGACCGGGATTCGAACCCGGACCCCTTACGGACGAATGATCAGAGGCCAGCGCCTTAGACCACTGCGCCACCGGGGCGGCCACTTTTCGAATTAACCCCCTTCCTTATCCCCAAGGATATTTCCGAATCCGGCGGCAGGGAATGATAATTTGAAAACCCAGAAAATTTGAAAGGCATGGAAATTGTCTTTTTCATGCAATATTTTTGAGATACAAGACCCCCCCCTCCCATCCTCGCACGTCACGGTTAATTCAGAAACATTCTCAATTAACGTTTATTGTAATAGAATACGTGTAGCAATTAAGAAAACGAAAAACTCTTCAGGAGTCGAATGACCGGAGTGCACGAGGTGTCAAATTCCTGTTTTGGTAATTGTTGAAATTTTGTCCACCGGCCCGGGCCGGGTCTTCGACGTGCGGGCTTGGGCAGGGCCGGGCTTTCCAAATTAAGACCTCTACTGTATAGTGGGCCGCGTCCCCGTGGGTTCCGTTCGTTTCTGGCGCACGATCCATCGATCAACTCTACCGGTGGTCTTCCTGGTCCGTCCGGAGCCGCTCCGTTGTGAGGCAGTGCCATCACATGTCCGGTTATCAGCGCCCGTGTTGGATTTACTTATTACTAAATTTTCCGCCTTCCTCACCACGAATCGGTATGTAATTGTAATCGTTTGCAGCTTGTACCACAACTAATCACCCCCATAAATTTTAATTGTGATTGCTTGTTTCTTTCTTTTTGTTGTAATTTCTATTACCAGCAGTGTATAAATTTATTGATTTTTTTTTTTTTCGATTACTCCTCATGCAGTGAAGATCTTGCATTGAAATGCTATTTATTTTTAAGTTTCTTCCTTCGTCGGATTCGTTATTCTGCGTTTGTGAAAGCGATCTTTCCTAAAGATTTCCTGAGTAATGTATCGTGAATGAACCTTACCTTCTCGACTGATGCAAATTCTGCCTCGATATGTAAACAGCTTCATTATCACCTCTCTGCGCAGAAGGAGATAAAGATTTAAGACGTCATCTTTCCAGAAGTACCTTTACAGTTCATGTTTCATAAGCTATTAAACCTCTGCAGCAAACGCTGCTGCGCGGGATTTTGCTGTGATGCACGAGTTACCAGACGTTTCAAGAAGTATTACTATATTATGTTTTTATACATTACCGTCAACAAATTTTACCCTATTCCTTTCCTGAAAGGATCTAAACTATATCGCAACTTTAATAGATTTCCTGGAGACCAACCGCTAGTACCATTTGGATGCGATCAACTGATTTGTTTCGTTTCATCAACCACAATGGATTTCAATATTTGTGGAAACTATTTTAATCGTACGATGGATGTTTTTCTTCGCTACGTCGTTTACCATCTTTTTCTGTAAGTACTAGAATATAAAGTATTTTTTAAAAATGTATCATTATTCTTCAAGTTGTAACGTATACTCTATATTCACTTTCCTTTTGATTTTACTATCTCTGGTTATTTTATTTTACTATGTAAATTATCTTCTTACTGAACGAAATATTATTTCACCCGATGAATGAGATCTGGCAATGAGTGTAAGTCATGACGTGGTGGTAGCTAGTATATATAGGCGCGTTCATCGAGACTTAGAGAGAGCTTTTTGTTGTTGTTATGAGAGAGCTTTGTTGTTGTTTACGGAGAGCGTTGTTGTTTACGGAGAGCGTTTGTTATACGAGGAGAGATTTTGTTGTTATGAGGAGAGATTCTTCATTATTGTAAAACAAGTTGTGTGTGTGCTTTGGATGATCAAGCGTACCGAATAAAAAAGTTACCGTAAGTTAGTCTTTCTCAATTCATAGTTTTTGTCAGACCTCTGTCTGGCTGTTAGGTTTATATCATTAATTACCATTAACAACCAGCGTTAAGACTTTATTCATGTTCCTAATTAACTAGTAACAACAATCATTTGAATTCACTATTTGAAGCTTAGTACAAGTATATCATTCAGTAGCAGAAGCATTATACTTAAGCTCAGTAGGAAAGCTTCATTATTATCATTCATTATAATTAGCTTAGCGGAAAGCAAAATAAAGCTAATCATTATAAAGTTTAAGGTGGAGGTCTAGTGATTTTGCTTCCTATACTTCCAATGGGCAAACTTCTGTACACATTTTCCACAATTAATGCGTTCCCAAAGATGAACATTTGAACATCGATTAAAATAACTTCATATTATAACTTGCAATACTTAATATTTTCTAAAGCATAACTATAATTATATTAAAAATCAATACCTTTTCCTTCGGTGGTGTTGAGACAAGAAAAAAGACTGCGCGACCTGTACATTAATGACGTCAGTAGACAAACAAATGTTGGATTGCATAATTATGGCTATGTTTTAGAAAATATTAAGTAGTCCAAGTTATAAAATGAAGCTATTTTAATCGATGTTCAAATTTTCATCCTTGGGAACGCATTAATTGTCCAGAAAAAAGACTGCGCGACCTGTACATTGATGACGTCAGTAGACAAACAAATGTTGGATTGCATAACTATGGTTATGTTTTAGAAAATATTAAGTAGTCCAAGTTATAAAATGAAGCTATTTTAATCGATGTTCAAATTTTCATCCTTGGGAACGCATTAATTGTCCAGAAAAAAGACTGCGCGACCTGTACATTGATGACGTCAGTAGACAAACAAATGTTGGATTGCATAACTATGGTTATGTTTTAGAAAATATTAAGTAGTCCAAGTTATAAAATGAAGCTATTTTAATCGATGTTCAAATTTTCATCCTTGGGAACGCATTAATTGTCCAGAAAAAAAGACTGCGCGACCTGTACATAGATGACGTCAGTAGACAAACAAATGTTGGATTGCATAATTATGGTTATGTTTTAGAAAATATTAAGTAGTCCAAGTTATAAATTGAAGCTATTTTAATCGATGTTCAAATTTTCATCCTTGGGAACGCATTAATTGTCCAGAAAAAAGACTGCGCGACCTGTACATTGATGACGTCAGTAGACAAACAAATGTTGGATTGCATAATTATGGTTATGTTTTAGAAAATATTAAGTATTCCAACTTATAAAATGAAGCTATTTTAATCGATGTTCAAATTTTCATCCTTGGGAACGCATTAATTGTCCAGAAAAAAAGACTGCGCGACCTGTACATTGATGACGTCAGTAGACAAACAAATGTTGGATTGCATAACTATGGTTATGTTTTAGAAAATATTAAGTAGTCCAAGTTATAAAATGAAGCTATTTTAATCGATGTTCAAATTTTCATCCTTGGGAACGCATTAATTGTCCAGAAAAAGACTGCGCGACCTGTACATAGATGACGTCAGTAGACAAACAAATGTTGGATTGCATAATTATGGTTATGTTTTAGAAAATATTAAGTAGTCCAAGTTATAAATTGAAGCTATTTTAATCGATGTTCAAATTTTCATCCTTGGAAACGCATTAATTGTCCAGAAAAAAGACTGCGCGACCTGTACATTGATGACGTCAGTAGACAAACAAATGTTGGATTGCATAATTATGGTTATGTTTTAGAAAATATTAAGTATTCCAACTTATAAAATGAAGCTATTTTAATTGATGTTCAAATTTTCATCCTTGGGAACGCATTAATTGTCCAGAAAAAAGACTGCGCGACCTGTACATTGATGACGTCAGTAGACAAACAAATGTTGGATTGCATAATTATGGTTATGTTTTAGAAAATATTAAGTAGTCCAATTTATAAAATGAAGTTATTTTAATCGATGTTCAAATTTTCATCCTTGGGAACGCATTAATTGTCCAGAAAAAAGACTGCGCGACCTGTACATTGATGACGTCAGTAGACAAACAAATGTTGGATTGCATAATTATGGTTATGCTTTAGAAAATATTAAGTAGTCCAAGTTATAAATTGAAGCTATTTTAATCGATGTTCAAATTTTCATCCTTGGGAACGCATTAATTGTCCAGAAAAAGACTGCGCGACCTGTACATTGATGACGTCAGTAGACAAACAAATGTTGGATTGCATAATTATGGTTATGTTTTAGAAAATATTAAGTAGTCCAAGTTATAAATTGAAGCTATTTTAATCTATGTTCAAATTTTCATCCTTGGGAACGCATTAATTATCCAGAAAAAAGACTGCGCGACCTGTACATTGATGACGTCAGTAGACAAACAAATGTTGGATTGCTTAAAACGTAACTTATTTTTTCCTTCGAACGTATTTTTTCCCCTGTGTCTTTGGGTCCTCTTAGTTATTTTTTCAGAATTTAAAGAAGGTACGTTTGCGCTGGAGACAGCGTCAGATTTCAGTACCTTTCGCAAAGGCAATCCAAGTAATCAATTGTTCATATTATCTTCGTAATCACAACGATGAAATGTTCGCTGCAAATTCTGGTGTACTTAAGGTTGACATAGTCCTGTCTTCGAGACTTGTTTATTTATTCTTTTGCAAGCACTGGTTTATTTCGGGAAAAAGCAAGCAAGCAATACAATATTTTGTCCTTTCCGGTACCTGTGTTTATTCCGACACGTTTCAGCGGAACACGAAGACATTTGTTAGAAAAACTAAAAGGCGCGCGATTTGCGCAGCTAAACTAACTATTTATATAGATGCATACAGTAGATGCACTATCAATTAATAGTTTTACATGTACACTAATAAATACATAGCTAACGATAAAATAATCTAGTTTGATGGAATAAAGCGCATGCCAGAAAACTCTTCTCGCAACGAATGACATCCCAGCAGCCCCGGAGATGACAAAGCAGAACAGTGACGTCACAACTGGCCCCCAGCCTCTCTCATGAGGACAGTGTCGGCATTCGGTTTTACAAAGCGACGCTCATCAGATCATATGTAGAGGATTTTAGGAAGGGAGTGTCTGACCCCAGGTCTTAAACAACCCTTAGAAATAGGAAGCTAGGAAATTTGGGCTAGAGCGCCCGATGGGAAAGTGACACGGAAGTGAGGTAGAAAGGGGGAGAAAGACGCCCTTATTTGTTACCGGGGGCAGCACCCGGGGCCCGACGGCTTAACGTGCCCATCCGACGCACGGCGGATTTTTAGTGATTCGAACGTTCGTACCTGCCTAGGATTGAACCCGAGGTCTTCTCCACGACAGTCATGAACGCTGACCACTAGGCCATCCGCGGCCCTTTACAAAGCGACGGTCATAGGTCATATGTAGAGGATTTTAGGAAGGGAGTGTCTGACCCCAGGTCTTAAACAACCCTTAGAAATAGGAAGCTAGGAGATTTGGGCTAGAGCGCCCGATGGGAAAGTGACACGGAAGTGAGGTAGAAAGGGGGAGAAAGACGCTCTTATTTGTTACCGGGGGCCAATACCCGGGGCACGACGACTTAACGTGCCCATCCGACGCACGGCGGATATTTAGTGGTTCGAGCGTTCGTACCTGCCTAGGATTGAACCCGAGGTCTTCTCCTCGACAGTCACGAACGCTGACCACTAGGCCATTCGCGGCCCTTTACAAAGCGACGGACCAGCCCTTCTCTCTTTTATAGCCCTGAAAAACCCACACTTTCAGGTCTCTATAGGGGTTGGTTAGGTGCTGACCGTGCCTAGCCCTTTGCAAAGCCGAAGAACAGCTTACCATTTAGCTCTATATCCCTCTCTTCTTATCCCAGTGGTTGGTAACGTTTTTGGTCTTGCTAATCAGTAAAACATTTTTCAGTCCTGTTGGTATTTTTCAGTATATATAAATATATACACACAGTCGAGTCACATTATTTTTATCACCTCCTACTTTTTTCGTCAGAAGCTCGTTGCTAATGAAAGGATGGTACGTGTGGTGAGCTGGTTTGGAGGGTATATAAGGTCCTGTATTAATCATATTTCTTTCACACCGCTTGAAGGTAACACTAGGCATGGCTCAACAAACCGAGAGAACAAGCTGGATTCAAGAGTGGCTACAGCACAATAGATCATATCCACGTACTGAGAGAACTAATTGAACGAGCGAGGGAATATGAACTTCCATTGTGCATGGCTTTTATCCATTATGAAAAGGCCTTGATTCGGTGAAACCATCAGCAGTTACAATGGCTCTGAAATCCTGCGGTATTGAAGATGGGTACATTAATATTATTAATAACATCTATGAAAATGCAAGTGCAAAGATTCGGCTGTTTAAAAATACAACACACATAAAAATTGGAAAGGGAGTGAGACAAAGTGACACCATATCTCCGAAGCTCTTTAATCCACATTGCAAAATGTCTTTCAATCACTGAACTGGAAAAACAAAGGGATAAAGAATAATGGAGATTATATAACCCACCTTCGTTTTGCTGATGACGTAGTCATTTTTGCAACTACCCCATCAGAGCTGCAGAGTATGATCCAGGAACTTTCTGACAAGAGTAAAGAAGTGGGATTAAAAATGAACTTTCAGAAGACAAAAGTGATGTTCAATGCTTTTACAAGAAATGAAGATTTATCGATTGTTGTAGAAAAGCTGAAGATAACAGACACGTACTTTTATCTTGGACAGCAGATATCAAGTGAGGGTCACATTGATGAAGAAATAAATCGGCGTACAAAACTTGCCTGGTGAGCCTTGGGAAGAAACAGCATAATTTTCTAGAGCAATATGCCATTATGTCTTAAAAGAAAAGTGTTTGATCAATGCATCCTTCCAGTGCTTACGTATGGTGCAGAGACGTGGACCTTAACTAAAAGAGACATACAAAGGCTGCAGACAACTCAAAGTAGCATGGAGAGGTGCATGCTTGGTGTAACCAGGAGAGATAAGAAGAGGAACTCGTGGATTCGAAAAAATGACAAGAGTGGAAAACATCATGATCAGAGTTAAATCCCTGAAATGGCAATGGGCTGGGCATACTGCCAGAAAGACAGACCATCGATGGACAGCCGAAATTTTAGATTGGATTCCAAGGGACAGGAAAAGACCTAGAAGAAGACCACATGGGAGGTGGTTGGATGAAATTCGAAAGCATACGGGAGTGACATGGAGGAGACTGGCACAAGACAGACCGTTGTGGAGGAAACTTGGGGAGACCTTCGTCAAGCAGTGGATTGGTAATGGTTGACAATGATGATGATGATGATGATATATATATATATACATATATATATATATATATATATCTAACCCACCTTCGTTTTGCTGATGACGTAGTCATTTTTGCAACTAGCCCATCAGAGCTGCAGAGTATGATCCAGGAACTTGCTGAAAAGAGTAAAGAAGTGGGATTAAAAGTGAACTTTCAGAAGACAAAAGTGATGTTCAATGCTTTTACAAGAAATGAAGATTTATCGATTGATGGAGAAAAGCTGGAGATAACAGACACGTACGTTTATCTTGGACAGCAGATATCAAGTGAGGGTCACATTGATGAAGAAATTAATCGGCGTACAAAACTTGCCTGGAGAGCTTTTGGAAGAAACAGCATAATTTTCAAGAGCAATATGCCATTATGTCTTAAAAGAAAAGTGTTTGATCAATGCATCCTTCCAGTGCTTACGTATGGTGCAGAGACGTGGACCTTAACTAAAAGAGACATACAAAGGCTGCAGACAACTCAAAGTAGCATGGAGAGGTGCATGCTTGGTGTAACCAGGAGAGATAAGAAGAGGAACTCGTGGATTCGAAAAAATGACAAGAGTGGAAAACATCATGATCAGAGTTAAATCCCTGAAATGGCAATGGGCTGGGCATACTGCCAGAAAGACAGACCATCGATGGACAGCCGAAATTTTAGATTGGATTCCAAGGGACAGGAAAAGACCTAGAAGAAGACCACATGGGAGGTGGTTGGATGAAATTCGAAAGCATACGGGAGTGACATGGAGGAGACTGGCACAAGACAGACCGTTGTGGAGGAAACTTGGGGAGACCTTCGTCAAGCAGTGGATTGGTAATGGTTGACAATGATGATGATGATGATGATATATATATATATATACATATATATATATATATATATCTAACCCACCTTCGTTTTGCTGATGACGTAGTCATTTTTGCAACTACCCCATCAGAGCTGCAGAGTATGATCCAGGAACTTGCTGAAAAGAGTAAAGAAGTGGGATTAAAAGTGAACTTTCAGAAGACAAAAGTGATGTTCAATGCTTTTACAAGAAATGAAGATTTATCGATTGATTGAGAAAAGCTGGAGATAACAGACACGTACGTTTATCTTGGACAGCAGATATCAAGTGAGGGTCACATTGATGAAGAAATTAATCGGCGTACAAAACTTGCCTGGAGAGCCTTTGGAAGAAACAGCATAATTTTCAAGAGCAATATGCCATTATGTCTTAAAAGAAAAGTGTTTGATCAATGCATCCTTCCAGTGCTTACGTATGGTGCAGAGACGTGGACCTTAACTAAAAGAGACATACAAAGGCTGCAGACAACTCAAAGCAACATGGAGAGGTGCATGCTTGGTGTAACCAGGAGAGATTAGAAGAGGAACTCGTGGATCCGAAAAAATGACAAAAGTGGAAGACATCATGATCAGAGTTAAATCCCTGAAATGGCAATGGGCTGGACATACTGCCAGAAGGACAGATCATCGATGGACAGCCGAAATTTTAGATTGGATTCCAAGGGACAGGAAAAGACCCAGAAGAAGACCACATGGGAGATGGGTGGATGAAATTCGAAAGTATGCAGGGGTGACATGGAGGAGACTGGCACAAGACAGACCGTTGTGGAGGAAACTTGGGGAGACCTTCGTCCAGCAGTGGATTGATAATGGTTGACAATGATGATGATGATGATATATATATATATATATACAAAATGCAAACAAAGTCAACAGATAAAAAAATTTTGAAGTTGTAAAGCGCCAAAAGGCTGCATCAAAGAAAAATCAAACTAAATACTGAAAAACACCAATAGGACTGAACTTTGTTTTACTGATTAGCAAGACCAAAAACGTTACCAACCACTGGGATTAGAAGAGAGTGATGTAGATCTATGGTAAGCTGTTCTTCGTGGCTTTGTCAAGGGCTGGGCACCGACAACACCTAACCAACCCCTATAGAGACGTGACAGTGTGGGTTTCTGCGGAAATTTAGTCTGCAACGTATCGGCAACGAGCCTACCGGAAGCAGGATAAGCAGCAACATCCAAGTAAAAATATAAGAGAAATAAAAAAGTAATAATAATAATAAATGAAATAATAAATAAAATAATTAATATAACAATAAATTAACAAAAAAATTAGAACGCACCCACTCCGAACACAGCCCAAGTTACATTCCGAACCCCTTCACATCCAAAACCAAACCCGAAAAAAATACTAAAATAAAAAAATAGAATTAAAAAAAATGGGAGACTCTCTCATAAATAAAACAATTTAAAAAAACCTGACACTACCTACAGCATAGTTTTTTAAAATTGTTTTATTTATAAGAGAGTCTCCCATTTAGTTTTTTAAATTTCTATTTTTTTATTTTTATTATTTTTTTTGGGGTTGGTTTTGGATGTGCAGGGGTTCGGAATGTAACTTGGGCTGTGTTCCGAGTGGGTGCGTTCAAATTTATTTTTTTTATTGTTATAGCAATTATTTGATTTATTATTATTTTTTTATTTTTTTATTTTTATTTCTTTTATTTTTTTACTTGGCTGTTGCTGCTTATGATGCTTCCGGTAGGCTCGTTGCCGATACGTTGCAGACTAAATTTCCGCAGAAACCCACACTTTCAGGTCTCTATAGGGGTTGGTTAAGTGTTGCCAGTGCCTAGATCTTTGCAAAGCCACGACGAACAGCTTACCATATAGCTCAATATCCCTCTCTTCTTATCCCAGTGGTTGGTAACGTTTTTAGTCTTGCTAATCAGTAAAACATTTTTCAGTCCTGTTGGTGTTTTTCAGTGTATATAAATACACTGTATATACACACAGTTGAGTCACATTATTTTTACCGCCTCCTACTTCTTTCGTCAGAAGCGCGTTGCCAATGAAAAGAAGCTACGTGTGGTGAGTTGGTTTGGAGGGTATATAAGGTCTTGTATTAATCATATATTAATCATATAGGGCCCTGTATTAATCATATATTAATCATATAGGGTCCTGTATTAATCATATTTGCGATGTTAAAATACTTTTGTTTGATAAAAAATATCCTGTATTTGCGTATTTTCATCATTTATTTAAAGAACCTAATCACATATTTGAAAGGGTAACCAATTTAACGCAAGACTTTATTCAAACAGTGCTCTAATGCTGTAGAATTATTGCAGATATTAACACACCTGAAAATTCTGAAAACAAAAGGTTACGAAGTAGCGGAAATGCTAAATCTGAACTTTATAGGTTTCTTATGAAACTTGGGGACTGCATACAAAAAAGGCAAACGCAAGTTATAATTAGCTATCTTTAGCCCTTTATGCAATGCAATAATCTTGCAATAATGCAATAATATGCAATGCAAACCCTTTGACAAATTAGGTAAGATCAAGGAAATTAGAATTTTTACTAAAATAAATTTTTGGATATAACTTTGTTTCGGAAACATCCTGTTCTTTAGCTTCGAACGTGAGCTGTTCTTTTTTATTCGTGGGTTTAACGAGCGTCGTGAGCAACTCAATGACCTGTATGCAATCGCCCGTCCCTGGTTACAATAAAGAGAGAGAGTGCAAGTTCCGTAAGGCTGCTACAACATCCATGCTTCACCGGGATTCGAACCCGGATCCATCATCAGAAGCCAACGCTTAGACCAGTGCGCCACCGGGGCAGCACAGCATGCGTTTATTTATTTTAATGAAGGAAAACTCTTCACTAACTCATTGTTGCTGAAGTTTCGAGTCTTAGACATGAATAAATGTGGTACATCCGTCCTTCCCTCGGCATATTTTGCACACTTGCTCTCTGTCTGTCTGTATGTCTCTCTCTCTCACCAGCTCTTTCTCTCTCTTTATCACTCTCTCTGTATCACTTTCTCTCTCTCTCTCTCTCTCTGTATCACACACACACACACACACACTCTGTCTCTATCTCTCTCTTTTTTTTAATTGAAAGTTTAACGAACACCATGAGCAACTCCATTGGGCTATAAGCAGTCGCCCGTCCCTAATTTGGGGCCGCTGGTTCAAAAGAAAACCAGTGCCGTAAGACAAACACAACGTCCATGTCTCAGCAGGATTCGAACCCGGACCCTTCTCGAAAGAATGATCATAAGCCACCGCTTAGACCACTGCGCCACCAGGGTGCCCTCTCTCTCTCTTTTTCCTTCTGTCTCTCTCTGTATCACTTTCTGTGTCTGTCTCTGTCTCGCTCTCTGTCTCTTTCTGCTGCCCCAGTAGCGCTGTGGTCTAAGCGCAGCCTTCTGACTATTCATCCGAGATGGGTTCTTGTTCGAATCACGATAAACATATGTCCGAGATGGGTTCGTGTTCGAATCACGATGAGTCATATCTCCGAGATGGGTTCGTTTTTGAATCAAGATAAACATATGTCCGAGATGGGTTCGTGTTCTAATCACGGTGAGTCATATCTCCGAGATGGGTTCGTGTTCGAATCACGGTGAGTTATATGTCCAAGATGTGTTCGTGTTCGAATCACGGTGAGTGATATGTCCAAGATGTGTTCGTGTTCGAATCACGGTGAGCGATATGTCTGAGATGGGTTCGTGTTCGAATCACGATGAGTCATAAGTCCGAGATGGGTTCGTGTTCGAATCACGATGAGTCCTATGTCCGAGATAGGTTCGTGTTCGAATCACGGTGAGTCCTATGTCCGAGATGGGTTCTTGTTCGAATCACGGTGAGTCCTATGTCCGAGATGGGTTCGTGTTCGAATCACGGTGAGTCCTATGTCCGAGATGGGTTCGTGTTCGAATCACGGTGAGTCCTATGTCCGAGATGGGTTCGTGTTCGAATCACGGTGAGGCACGGATGTTATGTTTGTCTTACGTCACTGGCTCTCTCCCTTCCCTGGAGCTAGTGGCCTAGTGGTCTAAGCGCAGTCCATTCGTCTGTGAAAAGGTCCAGGTTCGAATCTTGGTAAGGCATGGATGTTGTGTTTGTCTTACGGCCTTGGCTCTCTCCGTTCCATGGAACAAGTGACCCTAAATTAGGGATGGGCGACTGACTGCTTATAACCCATTGACTTGGTCACGCTGGTTGTTAAAACCCCCAATCGAAAAAGAAAAATTGCAAATTTTTTTTTATATTTAATTACAATTTCTGATTGCCTCCTGCAGAAAGCCAAGCTATGGACGCCCATGACTATATCCATACGATAAAAAGTAATGATTTCGTTCTTACGATGAGTCAGTCCTACGTAAGATATCCTCAAATGTAACAAACCAGTTCAGAAAGAAAAAGATTAATTGCATCTCTAAGAAAATCGACCTTTCTATCTGCAACCGATTCAAAACATAAACATAAACACAAGATACCTAAACCTTTTATAGTTAAAACTAGATATTTTCTTTTTGTTTGTGAACTTAGAACTGCGCAATTGCAAATATTAGGGTCATTTCAAAAGTTTTGCACACTGTGGGTTATCTCTTAAAAAACGAATTTATTTCACAACATACCTTTACAGGCCTTTGAAGTATCCTTCATGTTTCTTTATGACTGTGGCCCAACGTTTGGGCAAGTCTTGTATTCCAGTCAGGACACCTCCATTGTCGAGACGTTGGATTACTGGGGTCACCTCATTAGAAACATCCTAAATCGTACTCAATCGTTTCCCCCGGAGTGGCTTCTTCAGTTTTAGGTGGACAAATGGTAATCTGATAGGCTCATATCAGGACTGTATGGCACGTTGAGAAAGAATCCCCATCCGGACTCTTCCAGAAAATCTCTTACTGTACACGCAAAATGCGGCCTAGTGTTGTAGTGCACCTGATTCGACAATACCGGGCCTTCTGTGGCGAATCTTTGGGCCCAAAAGATTTTAAAGAAACCTGTAGTATTCCGTTCTTACAGTAGTGCCCTTGGGAACTCTGTCTGTGGCTATCACTCCAAACTTGTCATAGGCAATAATCATCATCAGCTTAACCTTCGGTGGAATTTTCTCTGGCGAGGTGATTCTGGATGTTTCCTCTGAGCGGACTGAGATTTCAGTTCTGGTTCAAAATCTTGTATCCAGGTTTCGTCTATAGCAACAATTATGTCCAAAAATGCTCGCTTTCTGTCTCGTACCACTGATGCAATTCTCCTGCGATCCCTTTGCGAACTGCTTGCCTTCTGTCTCGTACCACTGATGCGCTTCTCCTGCGATCCCTTTGCGAACTGTTTGCCTTCTGTCTCGTACCGCTGATGCGCTTCTCCTGCGATCCCTCTGCGAACTGCTTGCCTTCTGTCTCGTACCGCTGATGCGATTCTCCTGCGATCCCTTTGCGAACTGCTTGCCTTCTGTCTCGTACCGCTGATGCGCTTCTCCTGCGATCCATTTGCGAACTGCTTGCCTTCTGTCTCGTACCGCTGATGCGATTCTCCTGCGATCCCTTTGCGAACTGCTTGCCTTCTGTCTCGTACCACTGATGCGCTTCTCCTGCGATCCCTTTGCGAACTGTTTGCCTTCTGTCTCGTACCGCTGATGCGCTTCTCCTGCGATCCCTCTGCGAACTGCTTGCCTTCTGTCTCGTACCGCTGATGCGCTTCTCCTGCTATCCCTTTGCGAACTGCTTGCCTTCTGTCTCGTACCGCTGATGCGCTTCTCCTGCGATCCCTTTGCGAACTGCTTGCCTTCTGTCTCGTACCGCTGATGCGATTCTCCTGCGATCCCTTTGCGAACTGCTTGCCTTCTGTCTCGTACCGCTGATGCTATTCTCCTGCTATCCCTTTGCGAACTGCTTGCCTTCTGTCTCGTACCGCTGATGCTATTCTCCTGCGATCCCTTTGCGAACTGCTTGCCTTCTGTCTCGTACCGCTGATGCGATTCTCCTGCGATCCCTTTGCGAACTGCTTGCCTTCTGTCTCGTACCGCTGATGCGCTTCTCCTGCGATCCCTTTGCGAACTGCTTGCCTTCTGTCTCGTACCGCTGATGCGATTCTCCTGCGATCCATTTGCGAAATGCTTGCCTTCTGTCTCGTACCGCTGATGCGATTCTTTTGAGATCCCTTTGCGAACTGCTTGCCTTCTGTCTCGTACCGCTGATGCGATTCTCCTGCGATCCCTTTACGAACTGCTTGCCTTCTGTCTCGTACCGCTGATGCTATTCTCCTGCGATCCCTTTGCGAACTGCTTGCCTTCTGTCTCGTACCGCTGATGCGCTTCTCCTGCGATCCCTTTGCGAACTGCTTGCCTTCTGTCTCGTACCGCTGATGCGCTTCTCCTGCGATCCCTTTGCGAACTGCTTGCCTTCTGTCTCGTACCACTGATGCAATTCTCCTGCGATCCCTTTACGAACTGCTTGCCTTCTGTCTCGTACCGCTGATGCGATTCTCCTGCGATCCCTTTGCGAACTGCTTGCCTTCTGTCTCGTACCGCTGATGCGATTCTCCTGCGATCCCTTTGCGAACTGCTTGCCTTCTGTCTCGTACCGCTGATGCGCTTCTCCTGCGACCCCTGCGAACTGCTTGCCTTCTGTCTCGTACCGCTGATGCGCTTCTCCTGCGACCCCTTTGCGAACTGCTTGCCTTCTGTCTCGTACCGCTGATGCTATTCTCCTGCGATCCCTTTGCGAACTGCTTGCCTTCGGTCTCGTACCGCTGATGCTATTCTCCTGCGATCCCTTTGCGAACTGCTTGCCTTCTGTCTCGTACCGCTGATGCGATTCTCCTGCGATCCCTTTGCGAACTGCTTGCCTTCTGTCTCGTACCGCTGATGCGCTTCTCCTGCGACCCCTTTGCGAACTGCTTGCCTTCTGTCTCGTACCGCTGATGCGATTCTTTTGAGATCCCTTTGCGAACTGCTTGCCTTCTGTCTCGTACCACTGATGCGCTTCTCCTGCGATCCCTTTGCGAACTGCTTGCCTTCTGTCTCGTACCGCTGATGCGCTTCTCCTGCGATCCCTTTGCGAACTGCTTGCCTTCTGTCTCGTACCGCTGATGCGCTTCTCCTGCGACCCCTGCGAACTGCTTGCCTTCTGTCTCGTACCGCTGATGCGATTCTCCTGCGATCCCTTTGCGAACTGCTTGCCTTCTGTCTCGTACCGCTGATGCGCTTCTCCTGCGACCCCTTTGCGAACTGCTTGCCTTCTGTCTCGTACCGCTGATGCTATTCTCCTGCGATCCCTTTGCGAACTGCTTGCCTTCGGTCTCGTACCGCTGATGCTATTCTCCTGCGATCCCTTTGCGAACTGCTTGCCTTCTGTCTCGTACCGCTGATGCGATTCTCCTGAGATCCCTTTGCGAACTGCTTGCCTTCTGTCTCGTACCGCTGATGCGCTTCTCCTGCGACCCCTTTGCGAACTGCTTGCCTTCTGTCTCGTACCGCTGATGCGATTCTTTTGAGATCCCTTTGCGAACTGCTTGCCTTCTGTCTCGTACCACTGATGCGCTTCTCCTGCGATCCCTTTGCGAACTGCTTGCCTTCTGTCTCGTACCGCTGATGCGATTCTCCTGCGATCCCTTTGCGAACTGCTTGCCTTCTGTCTCGTACCGCTGATGCGATTCTCCTGCGATCCCTTTGCGAACTGCTTGCCTTCTGTCTCGTACCGCTGATGCGATTCTCCTGCGATCCCTTTGCGAACTGCTTGCCTTCTGTCTCGTACCGCTGATGCTATTCTCCTGCGATCCCTTTGCGAACTGCTTGCCTTCTGTCTCGTACCGCTGATGCGCTTCTCCTGCGATCCCTTTGCGAACTGCTTGCCATCTGTCTCGTACCGCTGATGCGCTCCTCCTGCGATCCCTTTGCGAACTGCTTGCCTTCTGTCTCGTACCGCTGATGCGCTTCTCCTGCGATCCCTGCGAACTGCTTGCCTTCTGTCTCGTACCGCTGATGCTATTCTCCTGCGATCCCTTTGCGAACTGCTTGCCTTCTGTCTCGTACCGCTGATGCTATTCTCCTGCGATCCCTTTGCGAACTGCTTGCCTTCTGTCTCGTACCGCTGATGCTATTCTCCTGCGATCCCTTTGCGAACTGCTTGCCTTCTGTCTCGTACCGCTGATGCTATTCTCCTGCGATCCCTTTGCGAACTGCTTGCCTTCTGTCTCGTACCGCTGATGCGCTTCTCCTGCGATCCCTTTGCGAACTGCTTGCCTTCTGTCTCGTACCGCTGATGCGATTCTCCTGCGATCCCTTTGCGAACTGCTCGCTGCCCTTCACTCAGACTATGTGGAACCTATTTGGCAACCACTTTTCTCTTCTGTAATTTTTTAGTTAGGATTCTGAAAACCGAAGCGGTAGACATATTTGCTTCATATGCAATTTCTTTACATGTTTTCCGTCGATCTTCTTCCAAAATGCTGTTGACGACAACCACAGAAGTGTCGTTTGTTGCATCTGATGGCCGCCTGCTTCTTGGGTCGTCTTCGATGCTTTCCCGATCTTGGCGGAAACGAACCCACCGTAGCACTGTGCTACGATCCACTACACTAATCTCACAAACATCACACAAAGCCTTAAGGATTTCGGTAGGAGAGTTTCTCGCAAAGTTTCAATTTTAATGCGGGATCACTGGTCTCTACGCGAGATCTGACTTGACTGACTTTCCTTTTCCATTTCTAGGCAGAATTTTTCGAAAGTGGAGCAAATTAGCCAGCAAACGTAGATACAACACTGAAGTATAACTCACAACAGACGTAACGATTGGAGGATTGCATCATCCTTCGGGAAGCGCCTGCGCGGTATGCAAAACTTTTGAAATGACCTACGGTAGTTGATGCGCAGAAGCACAAACAGCATTTTTCTTCCTTTTTCGTTTCTTGTGCAGGTATATTTAAAAGCATATCTGCTAGTAGCGTGTCACATGCAATAATATAGCGAGGGTTAGGACTCAAACTGTCAGAGTTATTCCCTGTCCGCAGGTCGTCCTATTTACAGGTAAAATGATTGATGATGTAAAAACCCATACACTCTCATCTTATTCTGCGAAGCATAAACCGTTGTTTTGTAAAGTCCTTTGCCAACGTTCCGCCATAGCAGCGTTCCCACGGCGATACCAGGTTTCGAGAAAAGTAACTCTCTGATGCGTGTTTTCACATCCAGCACTGCAGCGAAATACCGTTCTCGTAGGAAATGGGCCATAGAAAGAAATAGGTGGCAGTCAGATGGAGAAAGATCCGGACTGTATGGAGGATGAAGCAGGATCTCAACCACTTCCAGTCACTGTAGTTTTCGTGGCCCACTCTAAGATACGTCTTGGGGTTTTATCCACTTGCAGCAACCCCCGCTTCCTGTTGATGATCAATGGATAGTTTTGGCACAAAGCCTCATGAACCCCCCTCCAGTTTTTCCGTGTAAGGGTTTCCGTTCACAGTCAGACCATCCGGCGAGAATTCCTAGTGTACAGGACTCCCACAATTCCACCAAATGTGTCTCCAATCGCCCTATTTGTACTACTGGTTGTTCTTGTTGTGGCTTCTTCCACTGTTTCCTAGTGGTAGGATAACGCAGGGATATACACTTTTCATCACCTATGACGATACGACACCAAAAACCTATCGTTCTGCGGAACTGACAGCAAACTGCAACAGAGAGCGACAAGTTCGTTGATGGGCCTGTTAAGGTGCCTATCCATGGGGAACCATTTGATAGCGCCTTATTGAAGAAACCAAGCTAATTTACGTGACGGATTATGATGGATTGGTACAATCCAAACTCAGTTTCCAGTTGTGTCTAGGTACTCGGGTAGCCTGGCGAGACTTCGGCTCTGGTGCCAGTGTAAGTGGTTGACTAACGTACTGACCTCAGCTTGTTTTCGAGACTTTTGTCCCATCATTGAAACTCAGCAACGGTTTTCGTGCAGTGCTGATGTCTGCTGTTTCACGCCTTCTGACTCAAACTTTCCTCCCACTGTTGCGCCCACATTTAACCCTTTTTCCCAATAACAGCGTAGGGGACTCCAAATAGTACGTTTATTGACCACCATCCTCTGCTCACCTGGTGGTGTAACGGGGTTCCGTGTCAGATGCACTTCTTCAGCCTTGTGCGTTGTACGTCATCACCGTACCCGGTCGCGTGCGTTTTGCACAGTAATATGAGAACAACAATATGTGTATCTCAAAAACGGGACTAACGTTTGGAGCACCCTGGTTCAACAAGGTTCATTTCCCAGTGACCATCTTGGCTCATTAAAAGGGTTCGAGAGTTGGTTCAGAACCCCTCTAACGATAGCTAATGACTTCAAATGCAAGAACCATTACCTTCCGCACATGAAATGATGCCCAACTTTATGCGTATGTCAAAACGGGGCTAACGTTTGACTCACTCTGGTTCAACAAGGTGGGAAAGCACAAGTTTGTCCGCTACGGGCATCGAAATCTTGTCCTCTTACTCCAGAGCAAGTTGATCTCCCAACTAAGCTACGCTTACAGGAATATTTCTCTGCAGATTTGTCGTCTTGAAACATGTTTTTACCTCTGTAGTACGCCACAAAAGTTCATTTCCCTAGTGGCTCTCTTGACTTATTGGAGAGATTCAAGGGTTGGTTAAGAATCCTCTATCAATAACTAATGGCTTCAAATACAAGAAGCATTACACTTCACGCATGAATGTATGTCGAACATTATCTGTATATCAAAGCGGGACTAAAGCTTTCCAGTGACTCTCTTCCCTGACTGGAGGAACGGGAGGATTGAATGAGAACCCTCAATCCATTACTAATAGCTTGAAATGCAAGAACCAGTATCTTTCGCCTAGGAATGGGTGCCCAACATAATGTGTAGCTCAAAGCGGGACCAACGTTCGAGTCACCCTGGTTCAAAAAGGGCCATTTTCCAGTGACTCTCTTGCCTGATTGGAAGAATGGGAGCAAATGCTGAGAAACCTCAATTACTAATAGCTTTAAATGCAAGAACCAGTATCTTTCGCTTAGAAATGGTTGCCCAACATTATGTGTAGCTCAAAGCGGGACCAACGTTTGACTCACCCTGGTTCAAGAAGATCTATTTTCCAGGGACTCCCTTGCCTGATTGGAATAATGGGAGGATATGCTGGCAACCCTCAATTACTAATAGCTTTAAATGCAAGAACCAGTATCTTTCGCTTCTGAATGGGTGCCCAACATTATGTGTAGCTCAAAGCGGGACCAACGTTTGATTCACCCTGGTTGAACAAGGTTCATTTTCCAATGACGCTCTTGCCTGATTGGAAGAATGGCTTTAAATGCAAGAACCAGTATATTTCGCGTAGGAATGCGTGTCCAACATTATGTGTAGCTCAAAGCGGGACCAACGTTTGACCCATCCTGGTTCAACAAGATTCATTTTCCAGTGACTCTCTTGCCTAATTGGAAGAAGGGAGGATATGCTAAGAACCCTCAATTACTAGTAGCTTGAAATGCAAGAACAGGTGTCTTTCCCCTGGGAATGGGTGCCCAAGATTATGAGTAGCTCAAAGCAGGACCAACGTTTGACTCACCCTGGTTCAAAAAGGTCCATTTTCCAGTGACTCTCTTGCTTGATCGGTGGAATGGGAGAATTTTTTGGGAAAGCTCAATCCAATAATGACATGAAAGAACCAGTGTCTTTAACCTAGGAATGGGTTCCCAACAATATGTGTAGCTCAAAGCGGGACCAACGTTTGACTCACCCTGGTTCAAGAAGATCTATTTTCCAGGGACTCCCTTGCCTGATTGGAATAATGGGAGGATATGCTGGCAACCCTCAATTACTAATAGCTTTAAATGCAAGAACCAGTATCTTTCGCTTAGGAATGTGTGCCCAACATTATGTGTAGCTCAAAGCGGGACCAACGTTTGATTCACCCTGGTTGAACAAGGTTCATTTTCCAATGACGCTCTTGCCTGATTGGAAGAATGGCTTTAAATGCAAGAACCAGTATATTTCGCGTAGGAATGCGTGCCCAACATTATGTGTAGCTCAAAGCGGGACCAACGTTTGACCCATCCTGGTCCAACAAGATTCATTTTCCAGTGACTCTCTTGCCTGATTGGAAAAATGGGAATATTAGTTGAGAACCCTCAATTCATTAATAATAGCTTGAAATGCAAGAACCAGTTTCTTTTGCCTAGGAATGGGAACCCAACATTATGTGTAGCTCAAAGCGCGACCAACGTTTGACTCATCCTGGTTCAACAAGGTTTATTTTCCAGAGACTCCCTTGCCTGATTGAAAGAATGTGAGGATTGGCTGACAGCCCTCAATTACTAATAGCTTTAAATGCAAGGACCAGTATCTTTTGCTTAGAAATGGGTGCCCAACATTATGTGTAGCTCAAAGCGGGACCAACGTTTCACTCACCCTGTTTCAACAAGGTCCATTTTCCAGTGACTCCCTTGCCTGATTGGAAGAAGGGAGGATATGCTAAGAACCCTCAATTACTAGTAGCTTGAAATGCAAGAACAAGTGTCTTTCCCCTGGGAATGGGTGCCCAAGATTATGAGTAGCTCAAAGCAGGACCAACGTTTGACTCACCCTGGTTCAAAAAGGTCCATTTTCCAGTGATTCTCTTGCTTGATCGGTGGAATGGGAGAATTTTTTGGGAACGCTCAATCCATTAATAATAGCTTGACATGAAAGAACCAGTGTCTTTCGCCTAGGAATGGGTTCCCAACAATATGTGTAGCTCAAAGCGGGACCAACGTTTGACTCATCCTGGTTCAACAAGGTTCATTTTCCAGTGACTCTCTTGCCTGATTGAAAGAATGGGAGGATTGGCTGAGAACTCTGAATTACTAATAGCTTTAAATGCAAGAACCAGTATCTTTCGCTTAGAAATGGGTGCCCAACATTATGTGTACATCAAAGCGGTACCAACGTTTGACTCACCCTGATTGAACAAGGTTCATTTTTCAGTGACACTCTTGCCTGATTGGAATAATGGCTTTAAATGCAAGAACCAGTATATTTCGCGTAGGAATGCGTGCCCAACATTATGTGTAGCTCAAAGCGGGACCAACGTTTGACTCACCCTAGTTCAACAAGATTCGTTTTCCAGTTACTCTCTTGCCTGATTGGAAGAATGGTAGGATTGGTTGAGAACCCTCAATCCATTACTAATAGCTTTAAATGCAAGAACCAGTATCTTTCGCTTAGGAATGTGTGCCCAACATTATGTGTAGCTCAAAGCGGGTCCAACGTTTGACTCACCCTAGTTCAACAAGTTTCATTTCCCAGTTACTCTCTTGCCTGATTGGAAGAATGGGAGGATTGGTTGAGAACCCTCAATCCATTACTAATAGCTTTAAATGCAAGAACCAGTACTATTCGCTTAGGAATGTGTGCCCAATACTATGTGTAGCTCAAAGCGGGTCCAACGTTTGACTCACCCTAGTTCAACAAGTTTCATTTCCCAGTTACTCTCTTGCCTGATTGGAGGGGTGCGAGGGTTGATTGAGAAATCTCTATCGGTAACTTAACGCCTCCTAATGCAAAGAAGCAGTTCCTAGGGTTGCTTCTTTTACATACTTTGCTTCATGTAGTATTTTCATGAAATTTGCTTATTTGCTTTTCTTTTTTTATCTCAGATACTAAAACTTTATATATGCAATTTTTCTTTATTTAAACAGGTAAACTAGATAAAGGAGACATTTTATTGCCGTAAAGAGAAGGAAGAAAACGAAGAATGGCGGAGAGAAATGAGGAATCCTCTTCTGCAAGGCTTACTTCTATATGGAAAGGCCTAGTGTTTTCAATTGTTAGCGGAGCAGCATTTGCATCTGCAAACGCAATCGCGAAGTATGTGGACAACATTTCTCCATGGCAACTCCTTACCTTTTGTTTGTTCGGGGCTACGTCATTCTCACTGCCTTGGGCTGTTTTCTCTGGAGAGAATCTTCTGGGGCCTCGTGATTATCGAATACTCATGATTGCTAGATCAATTCTGGCAGCAATTGTTCTTTTATCACAAATTTTTGCTGTCCGGTATATTCCAATAGGAGAAGTTGCTGTTCTGGTTAGCACTGCCCCAATTTTTGTAACTTTAGCAGCCAGGATATTTATGAAAGAGGCTCTCAACCCCTTCGGATAATTTCTCTGGTAACAACCGTTGCAGGAATAATCCTAATCGCAGGATTGCACGAGTCCCTCATTCAGGGTTCCAGAGTTTATGCTATTGAAGATATTTATGGGTTTTCAGCGGCCCTTGTTTCTGTGGCTTCTAGTACAACACAATTCGTATTAACAAGAAAGATAAGACATGTTAATCTGGCAGTTTTCTGTTTGAATGGCACTTTCATATCTTTCATTGTAATGACGATTTTCACCATACTTATGGGTAGATTCGATCTTCACCATAAGGGTCTTCAACAGTTTTTGATTATTCTATACGGGATAGTCGGATTTATAGGCCAGATTTCAGTGTTTCTCGCTCTGAGAATGATGGAGGCAGGTCCAAGTACTACGGTTATAGTTGCAACAAATATCTTCCTATCATTTCTGTTCCAATTTTTCATATTCGGTGAGACCATGTACTGGATTAAAGTAATTGGGGTTGTGCTTGTGTGCTGTTCAATTCTTCTTGTTGGGCTGAACAAGCAGATTGATTCTATGTTCCGTACTAGACGCTCAGAATCAAGTTAAAATGGAAGCTGCTTCACCACTTTGCTGAAGATTGCGTCATCTCGCCAAAGTGAAAATGGAAACAATGGGATTAACTTACATTTGTGTACCACTGAATCCTATTTTTTGCAAGTGTGTTTGAATGGGAAGTAATTGTAAGACATTCGACGGGATGAGGAATTCGTTTCACTGCGGCGGTAATAGCAGTGCAAGTATTAATAAGCGTAATTTCGCTTCTAACATTTTGCCCGTTGGTAATGATTGTTATAACGAATAATGTTTCAACTCTTTTTGCTTACGTAATGACATTTACATATTCTCTTGGTGTTTAATTGTATTTCTCGCCAGTATATACCTCATGGAAAATTAATTTACATCGACGAGCCATTATATTATGCCCACCCCTGGCTTAGAGAAATGAGCTCGCCTGGAGACAGAACGGTTGCGCAAGTCAAGTTCACAGAGCAGTATATATACAACCCGAGGACCCTATAACGAAGTAAATTTCTCCTTCATTTTTCTTCACGGCGGGAATCGAACCCGAGTCCACTTATTCCGGAAGAAGTTGCTCTACCAACTGAGCTACGCGGACGTTCATTATCGCTGCCGTCTGCCTTTATGTCGTGTGCGTCCTGCGGGGCAGGCACGTCACATCTCCCTCCCCCCTGAAAGAGGGCCGGGGCATGGCCTACGGGTCAGCCGTGACCATGTATCGTCGCTGGCAGCCATCCGCTGTAGAACGTGCACTTGAGAACTCCCACTCAATCTGGTGTGTGGAATGTAACGTCACACACATTTATTTTTCGAAGCGCTGAAGAAAGGATTCTCTTATTTTTCTTGTTTCGCGGTGTGGAAAGAACATCACACCATTGCGAATTCTTGAACGGCCGGGTCATCCGTAAAGTTCGGACGCCATTATAACGAAGTGAATTTCTCCGTCATTTTTGGTCCACGCCGAGAATCGAACCCGAGTCCACTTATTCCGGAATAAGTCGCCCTACCAACTGAGCTACGCAGACGTTCGTTATCGCTGCTATCTGCCTTTATTTCGTGTACGTCCTGCGGGACAGGCACGTCACAACCCGCTTTCGGTTAGTAGAGTGCGAGGAGTCAGAATGGGAACAGCTGCCGATTTATCGGAATTTGATAAAGGCCAAATTGTGATGGCGCGGAGACTCGGAATTGAGATCTCGGAAACGGCGCGGCTTGTGGGTTGTTCACGTGCCGCTGTAGTGAGTACGTATCAAAAGTGGTGCACAGATGGTCAAGCGAAGAACACTCGTCCAGCCGTGTGTTGCACGCAGCTCATTGATACCACAGGGGGACGGAGGCTGTCGCGCACTGTTCACAGCGGCCGCAGGACAACAGTGCGACATATCACCCGCAGCTACAACGGTGGTAATCAGGGCAATGTGTGACAGCACACAGTTCATCGCAGCCTTCTGCGCATGGGCGGATGACCAAGCAGGGTTCCCATGCTCACTACTCGTCATCGCCAACAACGCATGAAATGGGCCCAAGATCATCGAGATTCGACCGTCGATGATTGGAAGAAAGTAGCCTAGTCTGACGAATCAAGATTCTTGGTGCACCACGTAGAAGGCTGAGAGCAGATACGCTGATTACCAACAAAGGCTATGGCACCTGGATGCACTATTGGGCGGAAATAGGCCGGCAGCCGCGGTGCTATGCTGTGGGCGATGTTTTCTTGGGACACTTTACGCCTAATTATCCCAATAGCACAATCCCTGACAGCTGTAAGGTATCTGAACATCGTTGCGGACCACGTTCACCCATTCACGGCAACTGTGCTCCCTGCTGATGATCTCCATTACCAACAGGATAAAGCGCCATGCCACACTGCCAGAATCGTCAAGGAGTGGTTCGAGGAATATGCTGATGACTTTCTGTTAAAGCACTGGCCTACAAATTCACCTGACATGAACCCAATCGAACATTTGTGGTTCGCCTAAGAAAAGCGGGTTCGTGCTAAATCACAACCACGCCGAAATGTACAGGAACTGGAGAACCTGCTGTTGACATTATGGTGCCAGATACCCCAGGATACCTATCGCCACCGCATCATGCCTTGCGGAGTGCCCTCTGTTTTGCGGGCTAATGGGGGTCCTACAGCTTATTAGGTAGGTGGTCATAATGTAATGGCTCATCCATGTATACATACATACGTTCTCCCTGTTCGGTGATGGAATAAACTCACTGGTCTGTACCGATAAATCCTACATTGCACTGCATCCCACATATGCTCAATGGGACTCATTTTTGAGCATAATACGAGGGTGAATCGAAAAGTAATGAGCACTATTTTTTTTTTTGGCAACAGTTTAATAGATAGACAAAACAAAACATATACACAGTGAAACTATATTTTTTAGCTATTTTTCAACATGAGAACCAAGATACTCGAGACATCAGCGTGGTGCCAGTTTTAGTATACGTTTTTCATGAAAGTTCGTTTTCTGCTCGTATAGCCGCCACCTGTGGACATCCGATTTGACTCGAATCGAAGCGTTGGCCGCCCAAGAATATTTTCAAGGGACCAAACAGATCAAAGTGTGAAGGTGCCAGATCCGGACTTTAGGGTGGGTGCTGGAGCACCTCCCAGTCCAAATTGCTCAAATTTGTCACGAACGTCTTGTGCAGCATGTGGGCGAGCATTATCATGAAGCAGTCTGACACTTGCAGCGTCTGTGTTGGGTCTTTCGTCACGAAGGACACGACACAACTTTCTCAGTGTGTTAGCGCAGGTTTTGGAATTTACAGTGGTGGTCCCCGTTGTGAGAAACTCCACCAAGAGAACGCCATGCACGTCCTAGAGCACCGATACACGGACCTTTTTTGTTCAGATTGGGTTACTCTGAGTTTTTTTTTTTTTTTTTTTTTTTGGTGGAGGGGTGTTGGAATGTTTCCACACATGTTCCCGCCTTTGTGTCATTCCAGAACTACTATAACTTCTACGGTCTTCGAAAAACCGACAGTGCAAAGCTTGCGAATGTTGACTCGTCCCCCACCCACAATTTTCTTCCACCCAATAGTCATTCCCCATTCAAATCCCCACAATTACATCGGGTTACGTAGTGGAGAGCTGACACGCCCTGCTTTTAAAGTCTGTATATATCCTCGGAGATTAATAACGACTGTTACTCGCTTCACCTTGACTTTCCTGTCAGGCAGTCGCCAAATCTTTTAGCTTCCTATTTCTATAAGATCTGGGCACTTCTTAAAATCCTCTACATAAATCTCTACCTCCCTTCTCTGTCACTTTCCTATCGCGCACTCTAGCCCAAATCACCTAGCTTCTTACTAGTACTTCTAAGGGTTGTTTAAGACTTGGGGTCAGACACTCCCTTTCTAAAATCCTCTACATAAATATCTACCTTGCTTCCGTGTGACATTCCTGTCGGGCAGTCTAGCCCAAATCTCCTAGTTTCCTACTTCTAAGGGTTGTTTAAGACCTGGAGTCAGACACTCGCTTCCTAAAATCCTCTAAATAAATCTCTATCTCGCTTTCCTGTGACTTTCCTGTCGGGCACTCTAGTCCAAATCTCGTAGCTTCTTATTTCTAAGGGTTGTTTAAGACCTGGGGTCACACACTCCCTTCCTAAAATCCTCAACATAAATTTCTGCCATGCTTCAGTGTGACTTTCCTGTCGGGGACTCTAGGCCAAATCTCCTAGCTACTTACTTCTAAGATTTGTTTAAAAACTGGGATCAGACACCCCATTCCTAAAATCCTCTACGTAAATCTCTACCTCGCTCCCGTATGATTTTCCTCTCAGACACTCTAGCCGAAACTTCCTAGCTTCCTACGTCTACCTCGCTTCCGTGGGATTTTCCTCTCGGACACTCTAGCCGAAACCTCCTAGCTTCCTACGTCTACCTCGCTTCCGTATGATTTTCCTCTCGGACACTCTAGCCGAAACCTCCTAGCTTCCTACGTCTACCTCGCTTCCGTATGATTTTCCTCTCGGACACTCTAGCCGAAACCTCCTAGCTTCCTACGTCTACCTCGCTTCCGTATGATTTCCCTCTCGGACACTCTAGCCGAAACCTTCTAGCTTCCTAGGTCTATGGGTTGTTTGAGGCCTGGGGTCTGATATTCCCTTCCTAAAATCCTCTACATAAATCTCTAAATCCCTTCCGTGTGACTTCCTGTTCTTCAATATACTTCACTATGTCGAGAAAATTTTCTTGATTTACATAAAGCTCTCCAACTTCCCATCATTCTGGAACATTGTACAAACGTCTAACCCGTTCTTGCCGCTTCTAGGACATTCTACACGACACTTCGGTCTCTTTCTGCTATTTTACATGGCCGACTTTTCTAGACATGGCTTTTGGCGCACGTACATTTTTGTAAACTATTAGTATGTAATTATTATTTGCAAATTGTGTAATGTCATTACCAAATAATTCCATTGCGTTTGAATGGCATTTTGAAATAATTGAATCATATCCTTTTCATTGTAATACGTTACAGATTAATTCCGTTACCTTGTGCAAACCATATTTGGGATTACCTTGTAATGTATTACACGTTAATTGTAATCTGTACTTCCATTACTTGGCAATGCTTTCCTGCCCAACTCTGGTAATGAAGCCTTTATTGGCATTTACTTAACGATTATACACTATCTACCAACAGGTAATTGGACACCTGTCATAGCAAAAGAAAACGAAGTTTATTCACCTTCAATAGTTGGTAGAGCCTCCACGTGCGGCGATTACAGCTGCGACCTTCCGGGGCATACTCTCAACCAGGCGTTGTACGAAGGCTAGCGGTATTTTCTTCCACTCGGCTTGCAGAAGACAGGTCAGTTCCTTCACCGATTTTGGACGGTATGGGCACCCATTAAGTCGACGTTCCAACTCGTCCCAAAGGTGCTCGATAGGGTTAAGGTCCGGGCTGTGAGCAGGCCAGTCCATTCGATAAACCCCACTGTCACCATACCAAGCAATGGTGGACATCGCAACATGACAGGTGGCATTGTCATCCTGAAAGTAACATGGGTCCACCCTGTAAAACTGCCACAACGTAGGAAGCGCATGGTCATCTGAAATGGTGCAGTAGGTCTCGGCGTTGAGTCTACCAGGAATTGCGACCAAGGATCCCGTGCCATACCAGGAGAAACACCCCCATAGCATAATTCCACCGCCGCCGAACTTCACAGTTGGCACAATATATTCCGGCAGGAGGCGTTCTGCAGGCAGACGCCAAACCCAGACCCTGCCATCCGAACGGTAGAGGGTGAACCTTGATTTGTCACTCAAGAGAACCTGTTTCCACTGTTCAACGGTCTACTATCGACGTTCTTTGCACCACGTTAGCCGAGCAGCGCTATTGGACTTGGTGATCAAAGGCTTGTGGGCGGCAGCACGTCCATGATAACCGAGCAGATGGGCTTCCTGACGGATGGTATTCATCGAAAGAGCACTCCCGGATGCCTGTTGAAACTCCTCGAGGATGTGGCCCATCGATTTGGTGCGGTTCTTCCGAATTTCTCTGGCCAGCACCCGTCGGTCTCTAACTCCCAGTTTTATGGGTCTGCCGGGTCGGGGCACATTCCGACAGTCAGCTCTCATTTTCCACTTGCCAATCACGTAGGCCACTGTCGATTTTGGGTACTTCAACTCGCTGGATATGTCACGTATGGATCGGCCATTTCTGTGATACCTGACGATTACACCTTTCTCGAAATCAGAGAGCACCGAACTGCGTTGCAAGTTGCATGCGACTGGTTGCGTTGTTGTTTCCCACACGATATTTAACGGTGGCGGCCGTGACGTGTATCAGGACCGCAGATATCGTCGATTGCAGGGGTGTCCAATTACTTGTTGGTAGATAGTGTATATTTTTTCAAAATGTGATTATTCTTTCTTGTGTTATCTGCCTTGTGGCAGTGAAGGTTTGCAGAGTACAATGCTGCATTCTCTCGTCATGTATCTCGAGGTAATAAATTTTCATAATGCGTAACTGTGTATTGTGTTATTATCTTCCCCTCGGCTTCTTTCCGCTTATCTAGATTATTAAAACGGGAATTGATGCTTACCGAGGTAGCACAGCCTCGCAAATTAACGTTGGCCCAACAATGAGCCGCCATCTTTTAGAAATAGAAGACGATGGCTCAGTGATGGGCCTACGTTAAATCGCAAGGTGGTACTACTTGGATATCTACCTGTTGATTTTAATACAACCTTAGAGTGTATACTGATGCTGCTTAGTATCATTTTTCCATTGGCAATAAATTTTCATTCCATATCGCAAGGGCTTTTTTTTTTCTGGAGAAAAAAGTGCAGGTACTCTTAAACGTAAGTTGCAAAGTTATGGGAGGTTAAATGGTGTAGACCTAATAAAAAGCAACATGGGACGCGGGTGGCCTAGTGGGCAACGTTCGTGACTGCCACGGAAAGGATCTCAGGTTCGATCCCAGGCAGGTACGAACTTCTATCCACTAAATATCCGCCGTGCGTCGGATGGGCACGTTAAGCTGTCGGATCCCGGGTACTGCCCCCCCCGGTAATAAATAAGGGCGTCTTCCTCCCCCTTTCTACTTTGCTTCCGTGTCACTTTCTATCGGACACTCTAGCCCAAATCTCCTAGCTTCCTATTTCTAAGGGTTGTTTAAGACCTGGGGTCAGACACTCCCTTCCTAAAATTCTCTACATATGATTATTTGATCAAAAGCAACTTAATTTCTTGTACATTTTCTTTTAGTTTTGTTATGAATGTACGGTGCAAACTGCAAAAACACAGGGTGTCCGAAAAATAACTGTGCACTGAAAGTAACACTAAGCATGTCGAATTGGTTCCTACTGGAGGTGAAGGAAATGGGACCCACCGACGTCCAGACATGTCTGCATACGCTTCTGCATGTTGGTGAAGATCTTTCTAAGGTATATGGTGTGTTTTGTTGGATGCGAGTCGTTGTTGCAGCGTGTAGCTCATGAAGTGTATGCAAATTACCTATATACACCTTCCCCTTCAGTACTCTCCACAGAAAAACGTCAGGCGGTATCAGATCCGGTAACCGGGTAGGCCACTGTCCCGGGAGATGATGTGTTTTCCGAGGAATTCCTCCAGAAGCTGCATTGATGCGTAAGCGGTGTGAGCAGTTGCACTGTCTTGCTGGAAGCAATTTTCTTTACCTCCTGTCACGTGAGTTCGGATATGAATGGTTGTGACAGACGCCTCACGGACTTGTGTGCATTTCTCTGTATCCTATACGGCCTCGTCTTCCGTGGATGACCTACCGAGGAGGCATCCAGAACACTACCAGTTTCCCGAAACTACGCTATGAGCTGACGTACCACATAACGGTGAGGGACGTCTTCAACGCGAAATTTCCTAGCGAACTGTTTTTGCATTTCGTCCGTGTTCTTGCCGTCATGGCGAAAGACATGTTGCACCAAAAACACTCTCGGTTTAACCGACAACACCATTGTCCTTGTGCTAAGACGAGTGATCAATCGACACGTCTCTCTCCGTCAACCAAAGGCCCGGGAATGACCTTCGCTCGGACTGAAGCCTCGGGGTAGAAAGACATGAAGGTTAGCAGACACAGAGCACGTCCACATGGCGGGTCCCTTCTCCTGCAATTCCATTCAAAATTTATTTATTATTACATTACTGCAATTCGTACATTCAGCGTGCAGTAATTATTCGAACACCCTGTATAATTCCCATGCTGACATTTTATTAAATTACACAAAAAAGCTATGTATAATTACATAAAATGTATATACACTGGCGTGCAAAAATTAAGGACGAGACGGTTTTTCAAATGTAACTTCGTGCAGAAGTGCTCCACATCGACTCAAATCATACCATAAGATCCCCAAGATGTAAGAATATGGGACAAGTGAGCAAAACCGCCCAAACAAGGACTCCAAAGGATACAAAGGCACTTTATTGAAAAGGTAGCTCCGAGCACAACTGGACAGAAGACAGAAACGTCCATGTGACAGGCGGCTGCCAAGAAAAATCCAGTCTTTATGATCACCCCTGACTGCGTTGCAGGATTTACAACGTCTGTCCACGCTGAGGACGAGGTTGTCAAGGAGCTGTTGAGGAATCGCGACCCATTCCTCTTGTAGCGCCAATCGCAGCTGCGGAATCGTTGCTGGCGGCTGGTGACGTGCTGCCAAGCGTCTTCCGAGAAGGTCCCACACATGTTCGATTGGATTTAGGTACGGGGACCTTGCGGGCCAATCCATGCGTTGAATATCTTCACTCTCCAACAGCTCTGCGACAGCTACTGTACGATGACTTGTAGCGTTGTCGTCCATGAAGAGGAACTCAGGACCCACAGCACCTCTAAACAGACGCACGTGAGGCAGGAGAACCTCGGTACAATAGCGGACACCAGTGACTGAACCTCTTTGGAAGATGTGGTCAGTACGGCTACCAAGCATGATACCGCCCAAAACGAGAACTCCGCCACCTCCAAACCGGTCCCTTTCTATGATGTTGGAGGTGTGATTGCGTGTTCCCTGCTCTCTCCAGATGTGTATACGTCCAGAATCGCTCATCAGACTAAATCGGCTCTCCTCCGTAAAGAGATCTCGAGCTCATTCCTGATGTGTCCAGTTCTTGTGTTACTGGCACCACAGAAACCGCCGTCTCCGATGAGCAGGCTTTAATGGCACACACCGTAGTGGTCGTCGTGCAAATAGACCACCTTTGTGCAGCCTCCTAGGTACGGTAAAACACGATAACGGACGTCCAGTTGTCTGTTGCATGTGCCTTGCGATTTATCCCGCTGCCTGCCGTCTGTCTCTTCTCGTCTGTAGGACAATATACCGGTGGTCCGCCGCCGTGGTTGCTCGTGGACGACCACTGCTAAACTCTCAGACAGCTGTTTCTGTCGTTTGAAATGCTCTCCAAGCTCGTGAAACGATGCTGTGAGCGATCCCGAACTCCTCGGCCACATTAGCCACACTTCGACATTCTTCCAACTTCCTAATGACGCGACCTCGGGTAAAGTCATCCAGATGTTGTCTCCTGGATTGCCTGTTTGCCATATCACACGGTGGCAGCAACTCGACGTCGTTCAAACCGATGTACATCGTGCAATAGCTTTCACCGAATTGCTGAGCGTACACCGTCCGTGTGCTTTATATCCTTCCGACCCCCCCCCCCCCCGTACGTCATGCTGCATATATGCGCATGCCCTACCATACCGGACCCTAGTCTCTCTCCTGAGTGGTCTTTTGGTCCGTTCTGCCCGCTCGTTCCGCTGCTATGCTAATTTCTCCTCTTCGTCCTTAATTTTTGCACACCAGTGTATTTATTAATTATACATAGTATTACAAAGAGCTAGTTATCCATGACAGTTTAATAATACTTAACAAATGCTGAAACTGGAATTTCTGTCAAACTTACCCTCAAATGAGAGTTAAATTTACACTCAGGATTACAATTACAGGTTCATGCGAAGCACCTAACGGTTTCTTACACCGAAATATGCGAACTAATCGCGATGGTGGAAATCACCGGTTCATTCAAATATTTAGAAGTGCAAACAATTCCGTGAAACACTAAAGCAAACCAATAATTTTGGGTTACAAATTGTCGAATACCTTGTGGACCAAACCTGTTACCATGGCCAAAAATTTCTTTGTGCACTTCAAGACATACAACGAGTTATCCAGCAGCTTCACCTCCTGTTTCTATCACTTATCTCCGCATCCCCCCCCCCGTCCTCCCACCATCCCATAGAATCATCCTTTTCTTTCTGTTCATGAGATCTATTCCTTTGAAATTAATAAATATAAACTCTACGTCAACGATACTCAGAATAGTATAACTATACTAGAAATTCGAATTTATTAGCGTAGAATTGAAATCAAAGTTTCCAAGCTTTCGCACATCAACAACATGGCTTTATCAAGGAAGGTAAACAGCAAACTGAATAATACAAGCGTCATTTCAAAAGTTTTCCACACTGTGGGTTGTCAAACGAATTTATTTCACAGCATACCTTTACAGCCTTCGAAGTAATCTCCATGTCCTTTTATGACAGCACCCCAATGTTTGGGCAAGTCTTGGATTCCAGTCAAGGCACCTCCATTAGTAGATAGAAATGACCGATCCGGCGTCAAGGATGCATCCTTCTAGGAGAAGGAATGGGGGCGCGGCCTGGCGCAGGGGGTGTGGCTTGCGGCAGGAGGATGAGAGAGCGTGGCAGGTGGCGCTAGTGTGTAGGGTCGATGCTGATGTGCTGCCCCCTAGCGGTGCTTTTTGGAACTTTATTATTTTCTCGGGAGATTTATTGGACTTAAATTTTTGGGAAGTCTTTCCAATATTTTTTGTTTCCTCGAATTTGTTTTGTTAAACATATATTTTTAGAACTTCCCTGGGGTGTTAGGAATTTTTACAGACGTTGCATTGTTTTTTTAATTCCTTCCATTTGTTCACAAGCAAAGCTTAGCGCCGACTCCGTGCAGGAGAAAATGGCGTTGGCTGACGTCATGGTTTTGTCTGATAGCACGGCGGTGTCACCCATCATAGTGACTCATCCCAAAACATGTGGCGCACAAAATGACAACGTGGGGAAACTAAAATGTCGGACAAAAGATAGCGGAACATGAATCAACAGGAACGAAATCTTTTCTAACAAAGCATTTCCTCGTCTAAATTAAAATTGGAGGGAGAACAAATATAAGAATTAAAAAAATAATGCAACGTCTTTAAGACTTCCTAACACCTCACGGAAGTTCTAAAAATATTTGTTTAACAAAACAAATTCGAGGAAACAAGAAATATTGGAAAGACTTCCCAAAAATTTGTCAAAGTCCAATAAATCTCCCGAGAAAATAATAAAGTTCCAAAAAGCACCGCTAGGGGCACCACATCACGTACACATCCTCTTTCCCTCACTCGGTCGCTGCCATCCCTCAAAGATCCATCGAAAGTTCCAAAAAGCACCGCTAGGGGCAGCACATCAGCTTCTACCCAAAACACTAGCGCCACCTGCCATTTTTCATGTTCTAAAGGTATTCTATATACTCCTTTTTGTAAGTCAGGGATCTTTTGTTTTGTTTTATTTATCATTGTCGCCATGGCTGTTACAGATTGTCCAATACCTTTCTTATAATTTCCTGCTTAATGATTAATTCTTGCTGTCACTTTATCTATACAGGGTGTACAGGAAAGTCCTTAAACAGGGAAATAACGTTTGAAAGCAAAATGCTAGAGTTGTGGAAGTAGTGTTTACATATAGTAAAGTGACTATATTCTATGACCGATTGCACCACCCCTAGCGGCGAATTTTGGAAGTTAACAATCCCATCGCGAGAACCAAGAGAGATAGCGAAAAAAGTCAATAGCAAACGTGTAGAGTGTCACCGATTTAGTATGAAATGATGCCCTATATTCACCAAAAATCTCCAATAGAAGTCCGGAAATGCAGATCTCTCGGTATCCGATCACCGGCATAAATACGTCACGAATGACATCGCAAAGCGTAAAATCTGTAAACGAATTTTACCTGCAAAACAGCGAAGGGTGGATGAAAGTATGCAAATGGAAACGCTACGTCATACCTCATCGGGAAGCATAAATTTGCGGTCAGGGAAGGTTTGCCAGACAGTGCGTGGACTGGATCTTCGAGTCTACACATGGCTAGTTATTCCAACGAAAAGTACTGCGAGATGGTTATGTTGTACGGGGAATGCGGTCGTCGGGTAAAAGAGGCAGCACGCCAATATGCATCACGTTTCCTTAATCGTTCTCATCCTACTGCGGCTACTATCATCAAGGTCGTTCGCCGGCTGAGAGAAACCGGGAGCATTACAAGTCGTTCCCGTTCAGGTAGGCTGACACTTGCAGGTGTGCACGTGCAGCCAGTCGGCGTCCTGGCTCCTGGCCCATGCGCTAGCCCACCCACACTGCAGTACGAGAGACATTAGTGCGACGTGTGGCCTTACATTTGGTCGTGTATGGTAAATTTCTACAACCCCGTATTATCCAAACATGCAGTAACGTAACACCTGAAATGCTGCTGAACGTCCAACAAGAAGTTTTCGCTCGAATACAGATGTGTATTGCTGCCGATGGTGGACACATCACGAATGTTTAAATATTAGTACTGGCATTTTGTATTTCTAGGACATTATTTTGCGTTTTTCTTCTTCATAATGTTCTACTGCTGTGTGAATTTCCTACTACTTTACTGTACAGTACATAATAAATTGTACCTTGCTGACACGTACATGTATTAGTTTTATTAGTAAATTTGCATCACTTTGTAATGTTACACTTCTGCACGCGATGAGTGATGTATTTATGCCCGTGATCGAATACCGAGAGATCTGCATTTCCGGACTTCTATTGGAGTCTTTGGTGAATGTAGGGCGTCATCTCATACTAAATCGGTGACGCTCTACACGTTTGCTATTGACTTTTTTTCGCTATCTCTCTTGGTTCTCGCGATAGGATCGCTAACTTCCAAAATTCGCCGCTAGTGGTGCTGCAATCGGTCTCATCTGATAGAACATAGTCACTTTACTAATATGTACACACTACTTCCACAACTCTAGCATTTTGCGTTCAAAAGTTATTTCCCTGTTTAAGGACTTTCCTATACACCCTGTATATGGAAGAGATCCTATGTATTGTTTTCGATCTTGCTCATGTTTATCTTCTCTTTGCTCGGTAGCCTTGCTTATATTATTTATTTTAGTTTTACATTTTTTAATTAAGTCACTTATTACGTCTTCAGAATATTCATGAGTTTTTGCTACTGTTGTTATCCACATTAATTCTTCTTTCTGAAATTCAATCTTGCTTGTATGTGTATATGACCTCTTTATCAAATTGTAAAGAGCATTTATTTTGTGCTATCGGAAGGTTAGAGTTATTCGGAATCAGTATTGTCACATACGATGTTTTACGATGTACTTTAAATTAAAACGACAATCCGATTTTTGGCGTAAATATGACAAGGATGGTAAGTCAGATAATATCCGAAAACTTAAAAAAAATTTTCATCGTCCTGAAGCGGGACTCGAATCCGCGTCTCCCAGAAAACGCCCGGGTATGCTAACCACTACACCACCCACAACGAACATACCCGGCGTTTTCTGGGAGACGCGGATTCGAGTCCCGCTCCAGGACGATGAAATTTTTTTTAAGTTTTCGGATATTATCTGACTTACCATCCTTGTCATATTTACGCCAAAAATCGGATTGTCATCTTCAAAATTTGTATTATATGGCGTAATCCCGTATTTCTTTCATGATTTATCTGCTTCTCCGGGCAAACACGGGATAAGATTCTTAACTTCCAGATTCGCTAAACATGAATGCCGGTTGCTTCGACTAGCGAATCCTGTGATGGTTAAATTCAAATTGATCGGAAACTTGAAACTTGGTCGTCCTGGGTGGTGTAGTAGTTAGCATACCCGGGCGTTTTCTGGGAGACGCGGATTCGAGTCCCGCTCCAGGACGATGAAAATTTTTTTTAAGTTTTCGGATATTATCTGACTTACCATCCTTGTCACATTTACGCCAAAAATCGGATTGTCATCTTCAAAATTTGTATTATATGGCGTAATCCCGTATTTCTTTCATGATTTATCTGCTTCTCCGGGCAAACACGGGATAAGATTCTTAACTTCCAGATTCGCTAAACATGAATGCCGGTTGCTTCGACTAGCGAATCCTGTGATGGTTAAATTCAAATTGATCGGAAACTTGAAACTTGGTCGTCCTGGGTATTGTAGTAGTTAGCATACCTGGGAGTTTTCTGGGAGACGCGGATTCGAGTCCCCCTCCAGGACGATGAAAATGTTCAAGTTTTCGGATATTATCTGACTTACCATCCTTGTCACATTTACGCCAAAAATCGGATTGGCATCTTCAAAATTTGTATTATATGGCGTAATCCCGTATTTCTTTTATGACTATACTATTGTTCTGTTCCATTTTTAGAGTTAAAACTATAATTGCAAAAAATTCTGTAAACCTTTCTGCCAAGATTTTTAAATTCTCTTCTTGCATATTTGAAACTTAAAAAACATCATCTACGTAACGTTTATGTACTAATGGTTGTTCTGCTAATGTGGTTATTACTTTGCTTTCAAGTTATTGTAATATTATCTCAGCAAATAAACAAGAGAGAGGTTGCCCCATTGGGCCACCCTTTTTCTGAACAAATATATTATTGTTACAACAAAAGTAATTATTTTTGGAGATATCGATGTAAGGTCAGATGATGCACAATATACTACAGCCTCTCCTTGACAAATGTCAACCCCGCCTTCTCGTGGTGCATCCTGTTCCCACTAAAGGGACTTTGACGACCGCCAAATAGCGGTATAACTTTACTATCGGGATTAGAGGAAATGCTATCCCACACTCACCAACCCGCTTGGCCCGCGTGGAGAGTTATGACCAAACCCCTCTAAAATGACTCCAAAACTTAAATCTTGGCCCTCAGTCTCCGGCAGCTAGAATGTACCTGGCCAAGGCAGCGGCCAGTGCGACATGAAGGCAGAAGGTGCTAAGAATCACCGGTTCTCCGGTGATTCTTAGCACCTTCTGCCTTCATGTCGGGGATTCTTAGCACCTTCTGCCTTCATGTCGGGGATTCTTAGACCTTCTGCCTTCATGTCGGTGAATCTTAGCACCTTCTGCCATCATGTCGGTGATTCTTAGACCTTCTGCCTTCATGTCGATGATTCTTAGCACCTTCTGCCTTCATGTCGGTGATTCTTAGCACCTTCTGCCTTCATGTCGGTGATTCATAGCACCTTCTGCCTTCATGTCGGTGATTTTTAGCACCTTCTGCCTTCCTGTTAGTGATTCTTAGCACCTTCTGCCTTCATGTCGGTGATTCTTAGCACCTTCTGCCTTCATGTCGGTGATTCTTAGCACCTTCTGCCTTCATGTCGGGGATTCTTAGACCTTCTGCCTTCATGTCGGTGAATCTTAGCACCTTCTGCCATCATGTCGGTGATTCTTAGACCATCTGCCTTCATGTCGATGATTCTTAGCACCTTCTGCCTTCATGTCGGTGATTCTTAGCACCTTCTGCCTTCATGTCGGTGATTCATAGCACCTTCTGCCTTCATGTCGGGGATTCTTAGCAGCTTCTGCCTTCATGTCGGTGATTCTTAGCGCCTTCTGCCTTCATGTCGGTGATTCTTAGCACCTTCTGCCTTCATGTTGGTGATTCTTAGCACCTTCTGCCTTCATCTGATGATGACCTTGGCTACGTATAATGGACGCTCCTTATCTTCTGATTCAAGGCTTCTTGAATTGGAAGAGGAACTTCGAAGGAGCAAGTGGGACATCGTCGGGCTAAGTGAGGTAAGGAGAAAAGGAGAAGATATCATTGAAATGAAAAGTGGACATCTCTTCTATTATCGTGGGACAGATACTGGCAGAACTAGTGGTGTTGGATTTAGAACAAACAAGAGACTGAAGGATAATGTTGTAGAAGTTGAAAGTTCCTCTGACAGAGCTGCACGACTTGTTATCTAACTCTCGAGAAGATACCAGGATCAGATTATTCAAGCTTATGCACCCGCCACAAGTCATCCTGAAGAAGACATTGAAGAATTTTACGAGGAAATTCGTCATCTAAATAATAAAGGCAAGCAGCACTTGAAGATTATTATGGGAGATTTCAATGCAAAAATAGGGCAAACGGCAACAGAATGAAACTTCAGTAGGTAAAAACGGTCACGGCAACAGAAACCAGCGTGTCAGGTCAAGTCACGATAGAAACATTCAGGCACTTTGAAGGTGAGATTTGTGATTGTAATAAAGCAATATTCTAAGCTAGCACGGGTCTCGTTTTGTTACTTTGGGCCCATGAAGTGGTGCTTCATCGATTTTGAGCATAATAAGTTCCTGTTACAGCTTATAGATGTGTTACTGTGTCTTATGAGATTTACATGGTGAACAACACTTTTGATAGCTCCTATTCCGATGATGATGACGATACCAGCTCTACTAACTTAGTGGAATCGTGATCGTTTCATGTATCAGTGAAGACTGGTAAGGTACATTTTCTACTACATCGCTTGCTGCCAGGAGTGTCTATCATATTTGAGAGCTCATTGACTATTAACTTATAGATATAACACAAAAATTTTGTTTGATGTGTTCGGCTGTAATCCATGCTGAAGAGGGGGTTCAATGTTACGGAAGATGCCGCGGCAGTTATCATTATGCTTGTTGTTCAATAACAGAAAATGTTTACCGACGAATGTCCAAAGAGAAAAAATGAAATGACAATGTGATAGTTGCCGACGTGGTGCATTACATGATTCCAGTGTCCATTCTGAGGGAGCGGCTTCCACTACAAAAAACATTAATTCCGAGGTGAAATTGGTGAAAGAGTGTGCCAGTGGCAGTGATTCTCAGTCGGTTCTGGAGTCTGTCAACATAAAGCTAGATGCTATTAACGAATTAAAGATTGAGATACTAGATTTGAAGAGATCAGCTGAGTTCTTTTCACAGAAGTATGATGACATTTTGACTTTAAATAAATCACGTTCGATGCTTGAAGACTATAGTAGGGAAATGGTTGCACTTCAGCAGAGGATTTCGGACCAGGATTCTGAAATTTCCAGACTGTCACAGGAAAGGAACTTGGAAATACATGGCATCCCTGAGAGTAATGAAGAGACTAATGCTGATCTCTCGAACATTGTGCTTAACATTGCAAAAGGGTTGGATTTTCGGAGACCTTTCGTGCGATGACGTTGTTCATAGAATAAAAACTAAGGGGGCACGGCGTCCCTCGCCAGTCATTGTGCAGTTCAAGACCGGAAAGGTAAGAGATATTCTTTTATCAAAGAGTCGGAAGATTTTGAAATTTACTGATATTAGTGCTAATTATTTGCAGGAAACTAGAATTTATGTTAATGAGAATTTGACTGCGCATAACAGAGAATTATTCTGGAATGCGAGGAAATTTTCTAGAGGGAAAACGATATCAGATTTTGTTGGTATAAAAACGGGCGTATTTTTTGCCGAAAGGAGGAGGATGGAAATGCAATTATCATTAGGAGCAGGGACTACTTGGTTGGATCTTAGTCGATTGTGATGGGTATGTGATGTTTCTGTAACTCTATTGGTTGTACATAATTCATTTTTATGACCTGCAATCCTAGTGTTTGTTCTGTGGAATTTTTGCGTGATTTGCTGGTTTCAAAAAATCGCAGTTTGCGATTGTTGCACATTAACGCTCGTAGTTTATTTGACAAATATGACCTGTTTTTGGAGTTTTTGGGGTCTTTGGATTACCTTGTTGATTTTATTTGCGTTTCAGTGACTTGGTTTAATAGTGTGGATCAACTTACTTGTAATGTACCAGGTTTTCGAACTTTTTCTGCTTCTAGATCAGGGGGTAAGGGTGGGCAGGTTGCTATTTTTGCTAGGCGCTCCATTTCACTTTCGCAGATTGATAAATATGCGGTTATAACTCATAATTATGAGTTTATTACTTTAGAGACTGAAAACACCATTATAAGTGCAGTTTATTGCCCTCCGTCTGGAAATCAGTCAGTTTTTGTTGATTTTTTTTCCAGTTATTTGGAGGATGTCAATCAGAGTGGCAAGGCGTTTAGGTGATTTTAATATTGATATGACATCTACTAATAGCGTCTCATATCCATTCAGTGATATCATAGGCTCTTCTGGACGTATAAGAGTGGTTACGATCCCCACGAGAATTACATCTGTTACCTCAACTATACTTGATCTATGTATCACGTATGATTTTTGTTGCACTACGGGTGTGTTGACATATAATATAAGTGATCACCTCCCTATTTTATGTACCTACCTCGGATTTTGTGGGCAGGATTTCGATTCGTATTCGTTTCTACGATCAGCATAGCTCAAGAACTTTTGGTGAGATACTTACTGTTACGGATTGGTGTTCGGTGCTACAACATGATAATCCCACACATGCCTTTGATCAGAGGAGACTTTAGATCTTTTGGGGCCTTAGGCGCTAAAAGGTTCAGGGGCCCCTCCCCTTTCTTATGCCTTCAGATTAACAAAAAAAAAGGGTGGGGAGTCAAGAAAAGGTGTTTACCCTTTTTTTAAATGCCATTGCTTCCTATTATTAGAACTTTCTGTAAGAAACAGTGCTAGTGTAATAATTTTGTCTGTCCGTGCACATCGAACTTTTTGATTTTAGAGATATCTCAAAAATTATTTTTGCGGCTAATAGGAAATCAATTGATATTCAATTTGGCACTTTAAATACCCGTATCCCATTTATACCTGCACTGCAGTTATCAGAAACAGAAGCATGCAAATTAAATGCAAAAGATCCGATTTGAAAATGGAAAAGTAGGGACCGCAGGTTTTTGAGTAAAAGTATCATTGAAACTTTTTATTTCTTTTTCAAAAGCTAGTTTTAAGTCAATTTAAAGAACAGAAAAGGTGAGAATACTTGATAATTATCGGTATTAAACCAAGGGAGTAGAAAGTAATGAGAAAACGCTGTTGCAATACAATATAAATTACTTTTAACACTATTAAATAAGATGGTGTGATATTCTCAAATTTCTTTATTTTTTCAGCCTAAATATTAATAACTCTTTTGTCCTAAGAAGAGTTATCCTGTGAAGAAGTATTTTTTCTTCATTGATTATCCTATAACGAAGGAAAAAACAATTAACAGCGAACACGCCCGATCATCAGGAAAGTTTTTACAAGTACTCCTCATCTCAACTCGGGAAGAATGTGGGACGTTTCCAACACAGATGTGTTCCCTTGACTGGAAGTACCATGAAAGCAATTTATAGCACAGTAGGCTAGTTAAGAATTCGCCTTAAACGATGAAAAGTGTGGGAAGCGTGAATACCTTCTTTCCCTACCACTAAAAGGAAGGATAAATTATTTTAACCGTTCCTTTCAAAATAAGTACATTGATAAGAACTCGAAAATTCTGAATATCAGCAACAGCAAGAAAACAATTTTTATTATTAATATGAGAAAGTAAAATATAAATTGACAATACAAAGTAGTCGCTTTAAGGATTGATTTGCTTCGGTCCGTGAAAACCAAAACTGAAAATCCAATTATATATTTTCGGGGGCCCTCAAACAACGAGGCCCTGGGCGCGCGCCTAGTACGCCTAGCCGGAAATCCGCCCCTGCCTTTGATGCATTTTGGGGATTATTTTGGAGTTCTTATGAATGTTCTTTCCCACTTAAGACCTTTACACGTTCATTAAAGTGTAGAAAACCTTGGTTTACTCGTAACCTTTTAAGATGCCTAAACAAAAAGAATAGGCTGTTCAAGTTATTTATACGGTCCAGAAGTGCCTCTGATTTATCCCAGTTCCGTAGATACAGAAATTGGTTTAATACTAAATTAAAAAATGCAAAAAAAAAAATATTATTTTAATCGTTTTACTTGTACCACGGATGGGAAAAGGTTATGGAAATCGGTTGGTGAATTGTTGCATAGAACAAATGATGACGGCCTGGGGGAACTCGTGTCACTGATTTGAATCGTATTGTAGAGATCTTTAATACTTACTTTGTTTCTTTGCCTGTGAAACTACAGAACGATATTCCTGGGGTTTTTGGTGACTTTTCTGACTTTTTGTCCCACCAAACTTTGTGTGCATCTTTTTTTTTTTTTTTTTGACCCAGTATCAGCGGATCTGTTGCCTACTATACAGCAGTTGGATTCCTCTATAAGGGTGCTGGCCCGGATGATGATCATCCAAGGGTGATTAAATCTGTTGCTCAGTTTTTGTTGGTACCATTGGAACATATTTTTAATCGTATTCTAGAAACTGGTTTATTACCTTTAGCATTTGCGACAGGTAGAGTCACTGTTATACATAAAAAGGGTTTGAGATCTAGTGTAGAAAATCATCGTCCAATTACTAATATTACAGTGTTTGCTAAACTTTTGGAAAGACTAGTACTAAAGAGGTTATCTGGCTACTTGGAGAGGAACAAAAATTTTCATCCCGGTCAGCATGGTTTCCGTCAGGGCTTCTCAACAGAAACGGCTATATTGGATGTCCTTAATTTTTTGCACACAAATATTGACTCAGCAAGAAGTGTCCTAAGTATATTTTGTGACTTAACTCGTGCGTTTGACTGTGTGTATCATGAAATTCTATTGTCAAAGTTAAATCATATAGGGATCCGGAGAGTTCCGCTTTTGTTTTTTAAGAATTATTTTTTACAGAGATCGCAGTATGTTCAGATTCGTGGCATTCGTTCTTCGGTTCGTGGGGTAAGTTGCGGAGTTCCTAAAAAATATCATTAAAAATATCATTAATGTATGTTTTAATATACATTAATGATATTTTTAATGTTACTTCGGGGGCGCACCGTGTGCTGTTTTCTGACGATACCAGTTTATTCTTTTCCGATAATTCTTTAATGGAGTTGGAACCTTTAGTTAATGGCGATCTTCAAGAGTTCTTTCGTTGGTTCAGTTGCAGTTATCTAACTATAAACCAAGATATAACTAATGCCGTCCTGTTTTCACGTCGTTCTTATTTGTTCGTCTAACCCAACTGGTATCTTTGTGAAAGAAGTTCCCATTACATTTAAGACGACTGTTAAATTTCTGGGTGTACTTATTCAAGAGTCTCTAAGTTGGGATAATTACATTAATTATTTGGCAAATCAGCTTAGATCACGTATAGGAATGGTTTATAGAATTTCGGGTATGTTGACGATAAGATTAAAACTAATTTTGTATTACTCGTTCATATATCCACTTCTTTCGTATTGTCTACTGGCCTGGGGTCAGACCACGTTGGGTAATGTCAATAGAATATACATTTTACAAAAGAAATACATTCGCTTATTGGATACTAATAGTGCTATGATTGCCGTTTGCTGTTCATATAAAATAATCCCATTTAATAAACTGTATATATTTTGATTATTGCTTTCTATGCACAATAGAATTTATGCTAATAAGTTTACGAGTCTTCTGGAATGTCACCAATTTTCGCATTCTCGTGATACCATGGGAAATGTAAACTTCGTTATTCCCAGGGCACGTCGAAATCTTTTACATTACAGTGCTATTGCAGCCGGTCCGCGACAGTGGAATGAATTACCCTTGCACATTACATCAATTGTTAACTTCAGGGCATTCAGAAGAGTATTAACTACTGAATTATTGGCTGGCTGATATGATTTGAATTGATACCTTGATTTCTTTTCTGGGATATAAAGGCACATTATTCTGTCTTGTTGATTTTGGTTTGTTTATTGCTGCATGATTGTTTAATGTGCTGTACAAATATTCTTGGGATGTGTATTTTCCGGTTGCATTGGTTTGGTGTATATATATAAATGTCCTAACTAAATCATTCATTATTTTTTTATACTTTGCTTATCAGTGATTATGTTGGCATGTGTTAAGATAACTACGTATGTAACTGTACTGTCTATATGCCACCTAATTTTTAATTACAGTTGATTATCATCATGTTTTCCTTAACTTACCTGTACTATCCTATTATGATTATTCGTATCTCACTTTGAATTTTTGTGCACTCTGTTCTTGGCCTGTCACACACTTCTTGAGGACCGCGGGCTCGTCAAGCTTTTTCTTTAAAACCTTTTTCCCTGGATCCATGTCATCCACATACAGTGCTATATGCAGACATAATTATTCTCTTACGTTTCCTTACATCTACTTACTGCACTTTGGTTTAATTGTGCAAGTTCTTTAATTGTTATTCATGGAACGTTTATTGTAATTGTGTTATAACATACTACGGATACATTACTAAAACTTTATTTTCTTTTGTTTAACTACTTAGCACAGATTTACTGTAATAATGTATTGCTGTGTGGAATTCTGTCATGTATGGTATTGCTATGATGAATGGCAGAATATTCAATAAATTCAAATTCAAATACTCTCTTAGAATTTGCAGAGGCAGAAGGGTTTTTCATCGTGAAATCCTTTTTCAAGAAAAAGCAGAAAAGGAAATGGACATGGAGACATCCAATTGGGACGACAAGTGAAATTGATTTTATTGTGTGTAACAAGAAATTTGTCATGGAAGACTGAAGTGTGCTAAACAAGTTCAACACAGGTAGTGACCATAGAATGGTAAGATGTAAGATGCACCTCAATGCTAAACTCGAGCGTGACAAGCTCATAAAACAAACAAAGTGTATTGACACGACCAAGCTTAAAAAACATCATAATACCTTCAAATCGGAACTGAGGAACAGATTCTCTGCTCTAGAAGGTCTAACGTCGGAAGAAGTGGACATCTCTGAAGTTAACAGAAAACTAACCAATGCTCTTATGGAAGCAGGAACAAAAATACCTGGTACTAAGAACAAGTTGCATACGAACAAATTATCAGGAAAAAACCAAAATTCTAATGCAAAAAAAAAAAAAAAGAGAGAGATGAAGACAACTAAAGGAGATGTGACTTCCAAAGTGGAATATATAGAGTTATGCAAGACGGTACGAAAACGTATCCCTGAAGATGTAAGGAAATTTTAACTGTGAACTAGTAAGGAAAGCAATTGAAAACAACCAAAGCTTGAAGAGAGCAAAGGGACATCTGAGTAAGGGAAGAAAACAGATTATGCCTCTGAGAGAAGAAGATGGTTCTGTAACAAGAAATAGAGGCGAAATTTTGACAAGAGTGAAAGATTTCGACTCAAAACTGTATGAAAAGGATGATACATGTACTCCAGACATTACAAAAGGTACCAGAGTTCTTCCAGTCCTCCCAGCAGAAGTTGCACATGCAATCAAGAACATGAAACGGGGAAAAGCTCCGGGTGAAGATGGAATTACTGTAGATATCTTACAAGAAGCAAGTGGAGAAATTGAAACAGTACTCACCCAAATTTTCACTCAATGCCTTAATGAAGGGAAAATTCCTGAGGATTGGAACAATACTAAAATGATCCTGTACATATAAAAGGGGACATTGAGGATCTCAGGAACTACAGACCTATCAGCCTCCTATCGGTGGTTTATAAAATCTTCACTAAAGTTCTTTCACACCGCTTGAAGGTGATAATGGACATGGCTCAACCAAGAGAACAAGCTGGATTCAGGAGTGGCTACAGCACAATAGATCATATCCACGTACTGAGAGAACTAATTGAAAGAGCGAGGGAATATGAGCTTCCATTGTGCATGGCTTTTATCGATTATGAAAAAGCCTTTGATTCGGTGAAACCATCAGCAGTTGCAATGGCTCTGAAATCCTGCGGTATTGAAGATGCATACATTAATATTATTCATAACATCTATGAAAATGCGAGTCCAACGATTCAGATATTTGAGAATACAGCACCCATAAAAATTGGAAAGAGAGTGAGGTAAGGGGACACTGTATCTCCCGAACTCTTTAATGCCACATTTAAAAAATGTCTTTCAATTACTGAACTGGAAAGACAAAAGGAAAAAGATTAATGGAGATTATCTAACTCACCTTCGTTTTGCTGATAACGTAGTCATTTTTGCAACTACCCCATCAGAGCTGCAGAGTGTCATTCAGGAACTTGCTGACAACATTAAAGAAGTGGGATTAAAAGTGAACTTTCAGAAGACAAAAGTGGTGTGCAATGCTTTTACAAGAAATGAAGATTTATCGATTGATGGGGAAAAGCTGGAGATAACCAATACCTACATTTATCTTGGACAGCAGATATCAAGTGAGGGTCACAGTGATGAAAAAATTAATCGGCGGATAAAACTCGGATGGAGAGCGTTCGGAAGAAACAGTATAATTATCAAGAGCAATATGCCATTATGTCTTAAAAGAAAAGTGTTTGATCAATGCATCCTTCCAGTGCTTACGTATGGTGCAGAGACGTGGACTTTAACTAAAAGAGACATACAAAGACTGCAGACAACTCAAAGGGGCATAGAGAGGTGCATGCTTGGTGTAACCAGGAGAGATAAGAAGAGGAACTCGTGGATCCGAAAAATGACAAGAGTGGAAGACATCATGATCAGAGTAAAATCCCTGAAATTGCAATGGGCTGAACATACTGCCAGAAAGACAGACCATCGATGGACAGTCGAAATTTTAGATTGGATTCCAAGGGACAGGAAAAGACCCAGAAGAAGACCACATGGGAGATGGGTGGATGAAATTCGAAAGTATGCAGGAGTAACATGCAGGAGACTGGCACAAGACAGGCTGTTGTGGAAGAAACTTGGGGAGACCTTCGTCCAGCAGTGGATTGATATGTTTGACAATGGTGATGAAAATGATACTAAGTTATTTTCTATTTCTTTAATCTGTACCTTTCTTAATTTTTTTGCTCTTGCAAGATTTGTATTATAATTCTTATGGCATCTGATATTGGTGTATTTGGGTACAGAGCTTTTACATCGATACTGGCCATAATAATATTTGGTTTGTTTGTTAAATCTATATTTTTAATGTATTATATAAATTCAACAGCATTCTATACATTATATAAATTGTTAGACATCTTTTTGATAAATATTGATATAAACGCTTTTCAAGATTTGTTAACGAAGATTTTCCCTTTGTCACAATTAATCTTACTAACATATTTTCTTTATGTGTCTTAATTTTCGGTAATGATCTTGGTAGAGTTGCTCCCATAGGAGAGAAATTGTTTTTTATTTCATCTGGTAATGTACTGTAGTTCCGTATTTTTGATTTGTCTGTCTGTGGAATCATATTTAATAATATGGGCTTGCAGTTCTTTCTTCTATTGCCTTTTCCATTTTTTGATAGCCGTGCAATACTTGCTATCACAACAACTATTAAATGGCCAATTCAACGTGCATATTACAAAGAATATTATAAATTGAATCGGTACCATCCGTTTTTAGACCACATTAAAACGCAACTTTGTGAAAAATTCAAAAATCACAAACATTTAATTTCGTCCCTAGAAAAAGTAATTCCAAATAGTTCTGGCGCCACTACGCTACGCCAGAGAATTTGGAAGAGTGCACTACTTCTTGCAGCAAAGTTCTTCCGAATCCAGAAACATTACGCGCCGAATTTTCTGTCTGGCAATCTAAATGGCGAAAAGAAACTCAACTACCTAACGCTACCACTGAAGAGCTTATTAAATGCCAGGCAACGTTATTTGCGAACATGAGCAAATTGCTGTAAACTCTCGCTAACCTACCAGTCTCTACAGCAACGCCTGAAAGAACACTTTTCCTGTTTTAGACGTTTAAAACGGTATTTGAGCAATTCAACCAGCGAAACTCGTTTGAATGGGCTAGCCTTGATGTCTGCTCATCGATATATTGAGATAAATTGAGATGATGCCATCCAGCGATTCGAAAAGTCTGAAAAATCGTCGCATTGTTTTGTAACGACATACACTGAAGAACAATTGAATTAGAGATACCTGTCTAGTAACGTGCAGCACCACCTTTCGCCCTGATGACGGCGGCGATTCGTCTCGGCATGGACTCGACAAAACACCGGAAGCGTTGGGAAGCCATACGGATCCACAACCCCTGAACAAGCTCCCACAGTTCACGAAGATTTGATGGAGGAACATCACAGATGTGCTCGATGGGATTGAGATCAGGTGAAAAAGCTGGCCAAGGAAGTGAGGTCACGTGGGTAGAGTGTTCATCCAACCATTTGGATACAATTCGGGTGCTGCATTGTCTTGTTGCAGGATGAGGTCCCCAGTGGGATGTTGAAGACGCACAAACGGGAGCAAATGGCAGTCCAGGATATCCCGGTAACGTTGACTTGTGAGAGACGATGTCACACGTACCAGGGATCCCATTTCAGTCCACGTAAACAGTCCCCACACGAGAATGCTACCCCCACCAGCTTTAAGAGTACCCTGCTGGCAAGAAGGATCCATCGCTTCATGTGGTTTTTCGCCGTACTCGTATCCTGCCATCCGCATGTACCAACGTGAATCTCGACTCATCAGTCCAGGCAACATTTTTCCACATGTCTAGGGTCAAGTGGCGATGTTCCCGCGCCCATGCTAATCTTTGCACCATGTGATGTGCGGTCAGCAGCGGTACCCTCGTGGGACAATGGCTTCTGTACCCCATAGCGGGGAGATGGCTCTGGATGGTGTGGCTGCTTACACGTTTTTGTGCACCAGCGTTAAATTGCCCAGTGATTTCTTGCAGTGTGGCCTGTCTATTCGCTGTTACAATGCGAGCTAGCTGAATATGACCCCGTTCATCCACACGCAGTTATCCACGGCAGTTGGCCCTTGTAGGGATGGTTTTACCGGATTCGATGTACTCACGGTGCACCCGTGACACAGTGGTTCGTGAAAATCCCAGTGCCTGCATGACTTCCGAGATGAAGTGACCCATTCGTCGGGCCCCGACAATTTGCCCACGATCAAATGCGTTTAGATCCTTCGTCTTACCCATACTGCGTCCGACTCTTACTGATTCCCGTCGCATCACTCCTTGTATTGTCGCATCGCTGCATACGTCATGTCGTTTCCGTTTACATGGCCGCCCACCGCGCCACATTTGCATAATGTCAGCTGTCTCTAATTCAAATGCTCTTCAGTGTATATTCAACAGTTTTGTGGTTCCTTTCTTTTTTTTTTTTTATTCAATTGTTTCTGTTTTTTTTAAATAAAGTAATCCCATTTTGTTCCACAACTTAATATTTTAGGGTATCATTTTCTTATCAGATTTCGACAAGTACAGTAAACTCTGTATTATCTGGCATCGACGCCGGAAATGGTTGTTGATACCAAGGAAAGACTGACCCCTGAAAAGGTTTGTGGCCCCCCAGTAAGAAAATGTTTAGAACGACAGGTTTATGGCTGTCATAAACCTGTCATTATTTATGAAGTGGCGGTTAATTTCATTCTCTCCCTCCATCCCTGCACACGTCGCAAGAAGCAAACTGACCTCCACCAAGTACAAGGAAATAAGTGAGAACGTTCTCAACCTAAGCATGAGCTTCATGCTTTCATTTCTCACCCCATTTCATTTTCAAATGACAACACGCTGACTGAAATTTGCAAATCTCACTCCTCACCCATGTCAAGAAGCAACAGGCCACCGCAAAATGATATGTCGGATGTAATTGTAATTCATCTTCTACCGACGCCACTTCCTTCCCTCTCCGGCTATTCGGACCGAAAACGAAACCAAAGCAGTATTTACTTGAGCATTCGATCTCCGGCTCTCCTGGCGCAGCTTTGGACCCTGTTGTCTGTGAAGTTTCAACTTCGAAATGCAATCGCTCACTGCCCTCTCAAATTTCTAAACATAACCCATCCCAGTTTGGCATCTTGAAGTTATAAAGAAACAATAAACTGCGATTCCAACTGCCATTTTTTTTTCGTCTCTCTTAACACGATAAATAAATAAATAAGCGATCTCAAAAATATCTGATAACAAAACAATTCCGATTAATATAGTGCCAGACACAGAATTTCCTGTACTTGTATAAATTTGTTACTGTTGACCAGTGGGTATTAGTGAGAAAAAATGTCCTTCTGAAGTAAGATTTATCACAGGAAACAAAAGAAACAATTTGTTAAAAAAAATGAACAAAAGAGATAATAGTGAATACAGACATTTAACGTGGACCAGGAATATCAAACAAAGATCTTCGCTCTTTCCACGTTTATAAGTGAGTCACGGGAAAATTCTCATTGGCCGCCACCGGGAGTCGAACCCAGGGTTTTCCAGTTACGCGTCGGATATGCTTCCGCTACACCACAGCCTCGAATTCCTCCAGACTCACACACACTATATGCCAAGCCAAGTTGGCAGGTTGCTTCTTGGAGCCCCGCACAATGCTGGGGATTCACCAAAGATGGTAAGCAGCAACTGAAGAAATAATTAGAAGGCGAATGAATAATTAATACAGACATTTAACGTGGACCAGGAATAACAAACAAAGATCTTCGCTCTTTCCACGTTTATAAGTGAGTCACGGAAAATTCTCATTGGCCGCCACCGGGAGTCGAACCCAGGGTCTTCCAGTTACGCGCCGGATATGCTTCCACTGCACCACAGTGGCCTCGAATTCCTCTAGACTCACACACGCTAACTGCCAAGCCAAGTTGGCAGATTGCTTCTTGGAGCCCCGCACAATGCTGGGGATTCACCAAAGATGGTAAGCCGCAACTGAAGAAATAATTAGAAGGCGAATGAATAATTAGTACAGACATGCGGCAGCATATCCGGCGCGTAACTGGAAGACCCTGGGTTCGACTCCCGGTGGCGGCCAATGAGAATTTTTCCGTGTCTCACTTATAAACGTGGAAAGAGCGAAGATCTTTGTTTGATAAGATAATAGTGACTACTGTTGATCTAATAACTTACGATAAACAAGCAAAAAATTTTTTGCCCAAAACATTTTCGGGGGTTGGACCCAAAAACCCATTTCAGGGGTACACCATGCAGGAAAGGTAGTTGCAGGCTACTTATCATGTTTTTGTCACATATCGTGTGGTTTCCTCGATTGTGGGAACTTCTGTACCTTTATCGTAGTATATGCTTTTGTTGTGTTTTACATGTTCTCTTCTTTTTGCGCACTGCGTTGTACAGCCATGTTCTTGTAAATATATTTACCTGTTGTTTTGTGCTCTGCTTTCACTCTGCACGTCATCACATGCTTTATTAATTATTCATTACTTTTGCTTGTGCATCATCTTCCTCAAGCATATATTGTTCCTTATTAATGATTTTAACATTTTGTCATCCTTAGTTGACTGCCGTATCACATTCACCTGTAATATTTCATCAGTATCGCTCATTGTTTTGTTGTTTATTTTGCCATATGTGGTACGCCTGTATTCCCTATAATTTTGCCAATAAAGTATATTTTGAAATACTTTTTTTAAGAATGTAGTTGTAGCTACTTCTTAAAAACGTAGCTTTCCAAGCACCGTATCTAAGAGATGAAAAACGTGCTATTTGGTTCAAATGTTCTGGATTAAATTATTTAACTTCTAATCATTAAAAGAAACGCTTGATTTCGAAAGTAACAAGTTTTAACAAGTGGTACTAGGGGTGTTCAAATGAAAAGGTACGAAACGACACTATGGGTATAAATGAAGACTTTATTCAAAGTATACACCATAGGTCGCAGCACAACGATCCCATTGATTAACGAGCCGAAGGATTCCTTGTTCCCAGAATTCCTGTATCCGTGACGAGACCCAGTCCTGCACAGCGTCCTTGAGTTCGTCGTCCGAGTGGAAGCGCTTCCCTTTCAGATGTTTTTTCAGGGGACCAAACACATGGAAATCGCAGGGCGACATGTCCGGGCTGTAGGGCGGATGGTCAAGCTGCTCCCACTGGAACTTGGTCAGTTCCGCGTGTGTGACCCTGGAGACGTGTGGACGCGCGTTATCATGGAGCAGAACCACACCCTCCGTGAGCAGCCCCGGTCTTTTGTTCTTAATGGACCTGCGTAGGCTTCGGAGTGTCTCACAGTACACATCGGAGTTAATGGTTCGTCTGTGCTGGAGGAATTCAACAAGTAGTCAATTGGACGGCGCTCTTTATAAGAGCCTCTGCTCTCTCCTGCGCATGCGGGCGCCCGCGCATGCTCCGATCCACGCCGGGGACTCCAATCGCATCCCTAGATGTGTCGCTACGTTCTCTCATAGCGGCATAGGCAAATATGTTAACGGTTACGTTCTTATGACGTTTCGTACCTTTTCATTTGAACACCCCTAGTATATGACCTATAGGTGTGGATTACATCCCGATCATTTTGATTTTTTGCATTAACAAAACGCCTATAGATGGCGACACGTTACAAACGTTAAAAACTGAGTGCCCTGGCTACGGATGAAAGCCATTGCATTGGTTGCACGAAGGTGTCACTTGCATGTTCGCAGAAACTGAAAAAAAAAAAATTGTGGTCAGATATCCTGAATGCAAGCCGATTGGTTCAAAATATCTGACGTAATTCAACATTTCCGCTTCTTTACATCGTTTTCTTTCTTTCTTTCTTTTTCCTTTTTGATTGAAAGTTAATCAACCACCGGGAGCAACTAACGAGGCTATAAGCGGTTGCTCGTCCCTAATTAATGACCATTGGCTCTAGGGAAAGGACATAAGCACTGCCCTAAGACAAACACAGCATCCAAGCCTCACGAGAAGGGATTCGAACCCGGACCCATCCTGGACAAATGGTCATAAGCCAGCACTTAGACCACTGTGCCACCGGGACGACACGTTGTTGTCCGCTCATAAACTGTGCATACTGCAATGACGATGATACAATTGTTGACTGATGATTTATTTGATTAAACAGAGTTGCATTCTGCACAATTCTAGAGCAAAACATTTGGGTGCACTTCGGTTTGCGCCCATCCGTCGTCTGCTGCAAGGGACGCGGTGCTAGTAACGTACTGCCATCTATCGAGCGAAATGAAATACGCTGCGTGGGTTATTTCTGTAATGAATGCGTTTGTACAATATTTTGGCAGGCCAATTTCTATGTTCTTTTGATCTCTTATGGCACATGCGTCGCGAAACCCCAGAAATCACTTAGTTGGTCATTAAGAAAGAAAAACATCCTCAAGCCAAATTTCTCGGAAAGCTTTCGAGAACTCTTTGTCTAGAAGTGAATGGCTGTTGTAGAGGATAGTATAGTTTTCATTTCTTCGCTTTTCATACTTTCGCACGCTGTACGTTTTTACGCTGTACTCCAACATGCAATGGGAAATTTCTTCAGTACGTTCAACTGTAAATTTCTGTTTTTCTACTAAAAATTCCCTACTTTTTTTTTTTTTTTTCTATTTTTACTGCATGCACATGCACCCAGAAGTTCTACAGAAAAAAATTAGCAACCAGAATTAGTGTTATTGAAATAATCTCTGTAGTACCTTCCAAAAACAAAAAAGCCGCCCCGGTGGCGCAGTGGTCTAAGCGATGGCCTCTGATCATTCGTCCGAACGGGGTCCGGGTTCGAATCCCGGTGAGGCATGGATGTTGTGTTTGTCTTACGGCACTGGCTCTCTCCCCTTCCCTGGAACCAGTGACCCTAAATAAGGGACGGGCGACTGCTTATAGCCCATTGAGTTGCTCACGGTGGTCGTTAAACCTCCAATCAAAAAAAAAAAAAAAGGGGCACGGTCCGATTTCCAGGGGAGGGAAATGCCCCCCCTCCCCCTCCTCTATGGGTGCCCATGCTTAAAAGGACCTTTATTGAGTGTTAATTGTGTGCCTATTATGAAACATTCAGTGGAACGTATAAGATGTGTTTCCTCCAGAATGAAAACCTGTCTTTCTGGTACAATAATTAAATTAGATTTATTAAGTACCAGGAAAGAATTGTTAGGTATGCGAATCATCACCTCAAAGTACTGTTCTGAGGATTTACTGTTCTCAAAGTACTGTTCTGAGGATTCCGTGAGAATAAATATTCCAGAATATGGTCTGTCAAATGATTTTTTCTGAGACCCATCTGAAAGTCTGCGTTTCAGGAGCCGCCAGTTACTCTCTACTCCTTGAGAATGAGCACCAGTACAAGGATCCACGAAATTGAGAGACTGGTTTTTGTACCTTTATCCTTCGCAACTTCCTCGGAAAAACGCTTCCAATAACAGAAACATGGCGAACCTTCAGGACTTTTTAACCTGGGGTGCTATTGGCACATCAGAGGAGGCACGTTTGCCATTTGCTATATACAGTATATATGTATAGTGTATTACTACAATATCCACATAAATAGAAGTAATTAGCAAAATCAATAAAGGAAAATAAGCAAAAACCAAGGACAAATTTGAAATTCCAAAGCGCCAGAGGCTGCATAGATCAAATAATATAGAAAAGTGAAACTAATGAGCAGATTTTGAAAGAAAGAAAAAGTAAAACAAAAAATTCTCTTTCTTTCAAAATTTGCTCATTAGTTTCACTTTTCTATATAGAAGTAATTACTATATCATCATCATCATCATCATTGTCAACCATTATCAATCCACTGCTGGACGAAGGTCTCCCCAAGTTTCCTCCACAACGGTCTGTCTTGTGCCAGTCTCCTCCATGTCACTCCCGCATATTTACGAATTTCATCCACCCATCTCCCATGTGGTCTTTTTCTGGGTCTTTTCCTGTCCCTTGGAATCCAATCTAAAATTTCGGCTGTCCATCTATGGTCTGTCCTTCTGGCAGTATGTCCAGCCCATTGCCATTTCAGGGATTTAACTCTGATCATGATGTCTTCCACTCTCGTCATTTTTCGGATCCACGAGTTCCTCTTCTTATCTCTCCTGGTTATACCAAGCATGCACCTCTCCATGCTGCTTTGAGTTGTCTGCAGCCTTTGTATGTCTCTTTTAGTTAAGGTCCACGTCTCTGCACCATACGTAAGCACTGGAAGGATGCATTGATCAAACACTTTTCTTTTAAGACATAATGGCATATTGCTCTTGAAAATTATGCTGTTTCTTCCAAAAGCTCTCCAGGCAAGTTTTGTACGCCGATTAATTTCTTCATCAATGTGACCCTCATTTGATATCTGCGGTCCAAGATAAACATACGTATCTGTTATCTCCAGTTTTTCTCCATCAATCGATAAATCTTCATTTCTTGTAAAAGCATTGAACATCACTTTTGTCTTCTGAAAGTTCATTTTTAATCCCACTTCTTTACTCTTGTCAGCAAGTTCCTGGATCATACTCTGCAGCTCTGATGGGGTAGTTGCAAAAATGACTACGTCATCAGCGAAACGAAGGTGGGTTAGATAATCTCCATTAATCTTTATCCCTTTGTTTTCCCAGTTCAGTGATTGAAAGACATTTTCCAATGTGGCATTAAAGAGCTTCGGAGATATGGTGTCACCTTGTCTCACTCCCTTTCCAATTTTTATGTGTGTTGTATTTTCAAACAGCCTAATCTTTGCACTTGCATTTTCATAGATGTTATTAATAATATTAATGTATGCATCTTCAATACCGCAGGATTTCAGAGCCGTGGTAACTGCTGATGGTTTCACCGAATCAAAGGCTTTTTCATAATCAATAAAAGCCATGCACAATGGAAGTTCATATTCCCTCGCTCTTTCAATTAGTTCTCTCAGTACGTGGATATGATCTATTGTGCTGTAGCCACTCCTGAATCCAGCTTGTTCTCTCGGTTGAGCCATGTCCAGTGTTACCTTCAAGCGGTGTGAAAGAACTTTAGTGAAGATTTTATAAACCACTGATAGGAGGCTGATAGGTCTGTAGTTCCTGAGATCCTCAATGTCACCTTTTTTATGTAGCAGGATCATTGTAGCATTGTTCCAATCCTCAGGAATCTTCCCTTTATTAAAGCATCGAGTGAAAATTTGGGCGAGTACTGTTTCAATTTCTCCACTTGCTTCTTGTATGATGTCTATAGTAATTCCATCTTCTCCTGGAGCTTTCCCCCGCTTCATGTTCTTGATTGCATGAGCAACTTCTGCTGGGAGGACTGAAAGAACTCTGGTACCTTTCATGATGTCTGGAGTACATGTATCATCCCTTTCATATAATTTGGAGTAGAAATCTTTCACTCTTGTCAAAATTTCGCCTCTATTTCTTGTTATAGAACCATCTTCTTTTCTCAGAGCCATAATCTGTTTTCTTCCCTTACTGAGATGTCCCTTTGCTATCTTAACGCTTTGGTTGTTTTCAATTGCTTTCCTCACTAGCTCACAGTTGAATTTCCTTACGTCTTCAGTGATACTTTTTCGTGCTGTCTTGCATAGCTCTATATATTCCACTTTGGAAGTCACATCTTCTTTAGTTGTCCTCATCTCTCTTCTTTTTTGCATCAACATTTTGGTTTTTCCTGATAATTTGTTCACATGCAACTTGTTCTTAGACCCAGCTAATTTTGTTGCTGTTTCCATAAGAGCTTTGGTTACTTTTCTGTTAACTTCCGAAATATCCACTTCTTCCGATGTTAGGCCTTCTAAAGCAGAGAATCTGTTCTTCAGTTCCAACTTGAAAGTATTATGGTGTTTTTTAAGGTTGGTAATGTCAATACATTTTGTTTGTCTTATGAGCTTGCCACGTTCCAGTTTAGTGTTGAGGTGCATCTTACATCTCACCAATCTATGGTCACTACCTGTGTTGAACTTGTTCAGCACACTGCAGTCTTCGATGACGAATTTTTTGTTACACATAATAAAATCAATTTCACTTGTCGTCCCAATTGGATGTCTCCATGTCCATTTCCTGTGTGGCTTTTTCTTGAAAAAGGAGTTCAAGATGAAAAACCCTTCTGCCTCTGCAAACTCTACGAGAGTATTTCCACGCTGGTTTCTGTTGCCGTGACCGAATTTACCTACTGAAGTTTCATTCTGTTGCCGTTGCCTTATTTTTGCATTGAAATCTCCCATAATTATCTTCAAGTGCTGCTTACCTTTTTTATTTAGATCACGAATTTCCTCATAAAATTCTTGAATTTCTTCTTCAGCATGACTTGTGGTGGGTGCATAAGTTTGAATAATCTGAGCCTGGTATCTTCTCGAGAGTTGGATAACATGTCGTGCAGCTCTGTCAGAGGAACTTTCAACTTCTACCACTTTATCCTTCAGTTTCTTGTTTATTATAAATCCAACACCACTAGTTCTGCCAGTATCTGTCCCACGATAATAGAAGAGATGTCCACTTTTCAGTTCAATGAGATCTTCTCCTTTTCTCCTTACCTCACTTAGCCCGACGATGTCCCATTTGATCCTTTGTAGTTCCTCTTCCAATTCAAGAAGCCTTGAATCAGAAGATAGGGAGCGTCCGTTATAGGTAGCCAAGGTCAGCATCAAATGGCAGCCTAGTCCGGTCCTCCGGGGATTCTTAGCACCCTCTGCATTCATGTCGCACTGGCCGCTGCCTTGGCCAGGTACATTCCAGCTGCCGGAGACTGAGGGCCAAGATTTAAGTTGTAGAGTCATTTTGGAGGTGTTTGGCCATAACTCACCACGCTGGCCAAGCGGGTTGGTGAGTGTGGGATAGCATTTCCTCTGATCCCGATGGTATAGTTATACCGCTATTGGCGGTCGTCAGAGCCCCTTTAGTGGGAACAGGATGCACCACGAGAAGGCGGGGTTGACATTTGTCAAGGAGAGGCTGTGATGTTACGCATCACCTGACCTTACATCATAAATAGAAGTAATTAGCAAAATCAATAAAGGAAAATAAGCAAAAACCAAGGACAAATTTGAAATTGCAAAGCGCCAGAGGCTGCATAGAAGATAGATCAAATAATATAGAAAAGTGAAACTAATGAGCAGATTTTGAAAGAAAGAAAAAGTAAAACAAAAATTCTCTTTCTTTCAAAATTTGCTCATTAGTTTCACTTTTCTATATAGAAGTAATTACTATATATATATATATATATATATATATATATAGTAGTGGCCAAAATTGTGGAAACCTTTTGGAAAAAGTGTGTTTTGTGAGGTTTGATGGTCCATAACACCACTTTTTTTTTTTTTTTGAGTAATGCCATAAAATATAATTTTATGGAAAGATATCAGTGGAACGATAATTTCTTCAAGAAAGTAGTGCAACAAAGTTTGTTCAATTATCTGAATTCTATGAAAAGTTATAGCCAAATAACCAGAAAAAGGAAGCACAACTTGCTTAGGTTGATATGAAGTAACTTTCCTTCATTTGAATGTAGCCAATGGGCATGAGTGTTTAGAGAGCCAATCAGATGTCATCTTGTTTTAGCAATGAGCAATCAGGTCACAGTAGAATTCAGCTACTGACGTCATGTATTGGAGCTGAGAGGAGGACATTTGTCAGTGTGTAATGTGATTGCTGTCAAGTTGGTTGGGATTTTTTGTGTAAGTGTGTTCTTTCATTTAGTGAGCTTGTGAAACGTAATAAAATTAAAGAAATGGCGCAAAGATTGACTGATCACCCAGAAAGCAATGTAAAATAGTAGGCTACTATTCAGTGAACAAGGCTTCAGTTATGAAGAAATTAGAAGAAAAATTGATGAAAACTTAACCAAAGTCGGCATTTTTAAATTCTTGAAGAGGTATAAGGAGACTCAGTCACTACAAAACCAGACTGGTGAAGGCAGGAAAAGGTGCACAACAGCAAGTGATGATAGAAGAATTAAGAGACTGTGCCTAGGTGACAGAAGAAAATCATCTGGATGTATACAAGACGAAATGGCGCAATGAAATGTGAAGTTCGGCGCAAACTGCAGGAATTTGGTCTAAAAGCTAGAATTCCACGAAAAAAGCCATTTTTATCTCTCAAACAAAGGTTGAAAAGATTAAACTGGGCTAAAACCCATGCTATCTGGACATCGGAACAATGGGACAGTGTCATTTGGAGTGATGAGACCAAAATCTCCCTGTTTGGTAGTGATGGCATAAAATACGTAATTAGAAGAATCTGAGAAGATTTGCATCCTGATTGTATTGCATGAACCGTGAGTGGGTGTTATGATCCGGGGTTGTATGACATCAAAAGGTGTGGGCAGAATTTGCGTGATTAATGGGAATATAAATGGCCAAAAATGCATTAATGAAATACTTGAGCCCAAACTGAAGCCTTCCGCACGCGATCTTTTCCAAGATAATGAAGCATTTATATTTCAAAAGGATTCAGCTCCATGTCGTACTACTGCAAAAAGTGGTTTGAAGATAATCATATTCCCCTGCTGGAATGGCTTGGGAATAGCCCAGACCTTAACCCCATCGAAAATCTATGGGGCCGACTAAAGAAACTTATTAGTCAGAAGCAACCCGGCAATAAAACCCAATTAATAGAATTCAATCTTGGTTTCACATTGTAACAGCTGCAGAACTAAAAACTTGGTTCACTTCATGGGAAGGCGTTACAAGGCCGTAATTAACGCTAAAGGTTATACAACTAAGTATTAACTGACATGGTGAGAATTTTTGTTATCTCATTTTTTCTATGTTTAACTTTTCTTCTTTATAACTATTGTTCTAATACAAAATCCTTCATAAATGTTATTGCATTACATTATTGATGAAATTATCTTTCTATTGATATATAATTTTATGGCATTACCCCCAAAAAAAGTGGTATTATGAGCAATCAAACCACAAAAATACACTATTTCCAAAAAGGTTTCCACAATTTTAGCCACTACTGTATATATATATATATATATAGCTCAGGTGCATATTTAGAGGCACAGCCAGGGAGGGGGCTTTGCCCCCGCCGATTATGTTTAATTTCTTAAAGTTTCTGCTCAAAACGCGACTTCCATACATCAACTTACATTAAAAAAATGCTTTAATATTTTCTTCTATTTTTCATTAACTTTCATTTTGTTCTGATGGATTTCAAAGACTTCCACATTTCGTCGCCTCCCGACCGAAAAAATTATATATACTCCACTGATGGGGGTCGGGGGGGGTGTCAGGGTGTGTGTGTTGGTTTCGCCGGACGTGAAGTCTTTTATCAAAGAGGCTAATAGATGGGTTACCTCTGTTGAACATACTCCTGATCGTGAATCACGATTCCCTGGCCATGAGGTATGGTTACTCTACTTATTTTATTTTTAAAGAATACACTTTTTAGCAAAATAAATTATAATAATTAATACACTTTTAGCAAAATAAATACACTTTTTAGCAAAATCATAATATTAATTTTTAATACACTTTGAGTATACCGAAATAAATTATTAATTATACAAATATTAACATCAAGTTAAAAAAGTTTATAATGTGGAGAAATGTTCTTTAAGACATTAAAAGAAACAAAACTTTCTTTTCCCTTACAGCTTGAATTTATTATTACACTGCTGGCCACCCAAAATGCAACTTAACCAATAAGGAAGCATCCGATTCGCCCAAAATTCGCAGCATGTGTTGCCCGCAAGACGACATACAAACGATTAGCATTGCAGGGCATATACACATCATGTGCGCCCGGCACGCCACCGAGAAGCACTATAAGAAGGGTGCACAGAAGGCGGGGTGTAAGTAGTGGAAGTGTGTTGTGCTGCCGGACCTGTGCGTGGGAAGCTTCCTGATGCCTCGTCGCAGAATGCGTCAGTCATCCCAACATCGCACGTTTTTGGAGTTCGACAGATGACGAATATGGCTTATCGCGACAGCGGTTTATTGTACCGAGACATCAGCACCCGTGTGGGACGACATCCAGTCACAGTGAGGCGAGTATGGATTCGGTGGGTGCAGGAGGGACGTACATACCGACGTGAGCGATTTGCGCAGCCACGGCACGCCACCGAACGAGAGTACCGGCATTTTGTGCGGCGGGCATTGACGGCTCTCACGGCCACATCACGAACGTTAACGCAGGAATTAGGGTGTGTTGCGCAACAACCCCTGTCAGCACGTACCGTTCGACGTCGTCTGCAGGAGCGGGGACTTGTCTCATGGCGCCCATTGCTACGATTACCATTGACGTTACACCACCGGCGAGTGCGGCGGCAATGGGCCATTGAACGCCGCACCTGGACTACGGAATGGCACAACTGTCTTCTCCGACGAATCCCGCTTCAGCCTGCAACACCACGATGGTCGGATCCGCGTGTGGCGGCAACGCGGCGAGAGACTGTATGACGCCTGCATTATGCATCGCCATACCAGTCCGTTGCCTGGCGTTATGGTTTGGGGCGCAATTGGATATGACACCCGCACCCCTCTGGTACGCATCGCCGGTACACTCAACAGCCACCGCTACATCTCCGACGTTTTGGAGCCTGTAGTCCTCCCTCACCTGCAGGACCTGCCAGCGGCCACGTTTCAACAGGACAATGCGCACCCGCACGTGGCACGCATTGTGCAACAATTCTTCACGGCCCACCAGGTGTCACTGCTGCCGTGGCCCGCCTATTTTCCCGATATGTCACCCATCGAACACGTCTGGTCGCTGATCGGCAACCGAGTGACCCGGCAAGCACCACCCGCGGCTACGCCTGATGAACTGTGGCAACTTGTTGAAGCAGCCTGTACAGACATACTCCAAGCCCACATCCAAAGCCTCTTTCGTTCGATGCCGCGGCATGTAGCAGCCGTTTTTGCCAGCCATGGGGGCCACACGAACTATTGATGTCTGCGTGTTCCGCAAGTCCCACGGGCCTGTAAGCTCAATCGTTTCCTCTTTGTATCTGTTGTTATGTGTCCAGTAAATCTGGCTTTGCTATCTCGTGTCCTTCTCGGTGTTGCATTTTGGATGGCCAGCAGTATATTTAGCTCGATAACGTAAAATGTCTTCAGGGAGGGGGGTCGTTTCAGGGAGGGCTTTGCCTCCCCCGCTCCTTCCCCTGTTGCATGCCTGAAAGCAACTCTGGACGCACGGTCGGACTGTAAACAGCGATGACGTAACAGAGGCTGCAGCGGTAAAAGGAAGGAGCGGAGGAGCCTATCGGGAAATGTGTAATTTCCGGTGATTCTACTTTACTTCCTTCTAGCAGACGACCGGGGCCGCAAACCGAAGTGCATCCAAAAATTTTAGGTTATATATTCAAATCCGAAAAGGCCCTAATAAAGTCGGATTTTTAGCAAGGTCGTAAAAAAAAAAAAAAAAATCCGGATGGGGCCAAATGAAAGTTTCCGAAATCCATCTGGACAAAAGAAAAAGTTAATGAGAAATAGAAGAAATAATTAAAGCACTATTTCCATTGTAAGTTGATGCCTTTTTATTAAATTAAAGGATTTTTTTCTAATGTAAGTCGCATTTTAACAAAGAAATGAAACACTTTCGGGGAAGGGAAATGTGTCCCGCTTTCTTTGATTATATCCCTTTGGCTCTCCCTCTGAATAAATAAGCCCCTGATATTTAGGAATCCTTCAACCATTTAGCGATGCAATCAAACTATTCTCCAAATCCTCAGTTTTTACAGAAAACATAATTTTTTTCTTCTCAGCGTCACATAAATTTTACGGAAAAATGAGTTTTATCATTTTATAATTTGAGCCCATTTCAATTATAGGATGAGTTCAAATTATAAAATGTTATTGGTGTGGGCCATCTTAGAAGACGCTTGTAAGATAGAGATGAGCTCGGGCTCAATTTTAGGAGTCCGGGACCGAAGGGTCCCGCTTTCTTTGATTATATGGGTCCCGCTTTCTTTGATTATATGGGTCCCGCTTTCTTTGATTATATGTGTCCCGCTTTCTTTAATTATATGTGTCCCGCTTTCTTTGATTACATGTGTCCCGCTTTATTTGATTATATGTGTCCCGCTTTCTTTGATTGTATGTGTCCCGCTTTCTTTGATTATATGGGTCCCGCTTTCTTTGATTATATGTCTCCCGCTTTCTTTGATTATATGTGTCCCGCTTTCTTTGATTATATGTGTCCCGCTTTCTTTGATTGCATGTGTCCCGCTTTCTTTGATTATATGTGTCCCGCTTTCTTTGATTATATGTGTCCGGCTTTCTTTGATTATATGTGTCCCGCTTTCTTTGATTATATGTGTCCGGCTTTCTTTGATTATATGTGTCCCGCTTTCTTTGATTATATGTGTCCCGCTTTCTTTGATTATATGTGTCCCGCTTTCTTTGATTATATGTGTCCCGCTTTCTTTGATTATATGTGTCCCGCTTTCTTTGATTATATGTGTCCCGCTTTCTTTGATTATATGTGTCCCGCTTTCTTTGATTATATGTGTCCCGCTTTCTTTGATTATATGTGTCCCGCTTTCTTTGATTATATGTGTCCCGCTTTCTTTGATTATATGTGTCCCGCTTTCTTTGATTATATGTGTCCAGCTTTCTTTGATTATATGTGTCCCGCTTTCTTTGATTATATGTGTCCCGCTTTCTTTGATTATATGTGTCCCGCTTTCTTTGATTATATGTGTCCCGCGTTCTTTGATTATATGTGTCCCGCTTTCTTTGATTATATGTGTTTGCTAAGCCCGGGCCCGGGTTCTCCGAAAAAAATTCTTAGCAAGGTTTGCATTATGCACAAGCCAAAGCTATGGCCCAATCAAGGATTAGTTTAAAAATCATAGGTTTAAGAAGTTTACTTCAGTTAATCCACTTCATAATATTAATATGTTCTTCGAAACACTATGAATAAACGCAAATATTCTCAAATGGGGACTAGAAAATAAATAAATAATCGATGCACATGATGTTCGACTATACCAGGGGAATCAGTGATTTTGCCAAAAGCTGAAGATAAGAAAACCTTTTAGAAACACAAAATATTCCATTCGTTATTTCTTCTGGATTTCTACATTTGCTTTTATTTTGAATAAATTGCATTACAAAACATACAACTCTTTACAGACAGTCACACGTGCTTTAAATTTTTACTCTAGAAGGCTAAACTTTGCAATATAATTTACATATATTCTAACTGGTAAAGATAGTTTACAATGATGTAGTAGAGTATAAAACAAGTTAGTAAAATCATGCAATGCATTAATTATGATACGCTTTCCAAAATACCAGAAATTATTACTCAAGTTATGTGGATAATGGCTGTGGAATAAATCTCGCTCCTGTGTCCTGAAATTTGACCCCATTTCGATGATATTCAACAGAACCGGTTCACTATACCTGCGGAACAACATGATAAAGTTTTGTTGCAAAAGAAGCAGTTTTACGTAAGTTATGAGAATATTGGCTGTGGAATAAATCTGGCTTTTGTGCAATGACCTTTGACCCCATTTTGTTGTTATTCAACAGAACCGGTGCACCATACCCCCGGAACAACATGATAAAGTTTTGTCGCAATCCAAGCATTTTAGGTAAGTTATGATGCACAAGGGCAATGGAATGGATCCCACTCCAGTGTTCTGATCTTTGACCCCATTTCGCCCATTTTTAATAGGGTTGGTCCCCAGTGACTCCCTACCACATACTAAAATTTCATCGAAATCGAACCATTTTTACGCAAGTTATGACGCATAAGGGCAATGGAATATATCCCGCTTTTATGCCCTGCCTGACCTTTGACCTCATTTTGCCTATTTTCAATAGGGTTCGTGCCCAGGTGGTTCCCTACCACATACTAAATTTTCATGGAAATCGAACGATATTTACTCATGTTATGATGCATAAAGGTAATGGAATGGATCCCGCTTTTATGTCCTGACCTTTGACCCCATTTCGCCCACTTTCAATAGGGTTCGTCCCCATGTGGTTCCTTACCACATACTAAAATTTGATCGAAATCGAACCATTTTTACGCAAGTTATGACGCATAAGGGCAATGGAATATATCCCGCTCTTATGCCCTGCCTGACCTTTGACTCCATTTTGCCTATTTTCTATAGGGTTCGTGCCCAGGTTGTTCCCTACCACATACTAAATTTTCATGGAAATCGAACCATATTTGCGCATGTTATGACGCATAAAGGCAATGGAATGGATTCCGCTCCTATGTCCTGACCTTTGACCCTGCTTCGCCCATTTTCAATAGGGTTCGTCCCCAGGTGGTCCTCTACCACATACTAAAATTTCGTCGAAATCGAACCATTTTCACTTGAGTTATCTTGCGGACGGAAAAAGCTGGAGCATATACGCTTCTTCAACCTACGGTTGGAAAGCGTAAAAAAAGCATGTAAGAAAATTTCAAAAAAACAAAAAACAAAAAAGAAGACGTACGAGCATTCCAGACCAGATTATTCTACATTTTGTAACATTAACATAGCTTTGTACTTAATAGTGTAATAATCACGATATTATTCTATGTGTGTGCAGTTTCCAGCTAGTGCATCATGAAAATTGCGTACCGTTTAAAAAAAAAGAATCGTATCTAATGCTTCAGCGTTTAACCTTGATCTTTTTTCTTTTAAAACTCTACCTGCTGCATTAAACACTCTCTCGCTTGCAGAACTACTGTCTGGTATACCTAGTACACGTCTCGCAGTGGCCGCTAGTTTGGGAAATTGGGAAATCTTCCACCACGGTAACAAATCCACACCTTCAAAGTGTGTTTCTCCCGTGCGCATTTCCACATACTTACAAATTTTATCTGGATCGGGATCATGAATTTCAAACACATCTTCCAAATCTTCAAATAAGCCTGCAGATTTTTTTCTGGAAAAAAAAAGAGTAGAAAAATGAAAAAAAAATCATTGCTGAAGAAATCAAGCTGCAGATCTAGAAGTGACACCACCCGTGTATTTAACCCTAGAAATTCGGATAACCTTCCCAAAGTGGCCTGCTCCGATAGATGGCGCTCTGGCTACGCACATTTCACAGTCAACCACTCCCTCAACTTCATTGATCTCATCACAGGGGCGCATACACAAGGAATTGAGAGCAATTAACACAGGGCAACCACAAAATGTACTTGGCAGACCGTATTATGGAATATATATTCCGACGGAATTGCCGAATTTCCTCAGAACATTGCTTTGAAGTCCTGATTCCTGCAATCAGGCAGTTCTTCCCTGGCAGATAAAGCTTTTCTTTCTTTCATTCTGCTAGGTAGGCAGTTTCAGATTCATGAGGAAAACTCACTCTTCCATCGTAATAAATATTTTATACATATGCAAGAATGTACATTCATAAAGGCCCTTTTAAGGGCCACCTAAAATCCATATTATTCACTTCCTTTGCTCATTTCACAACGTTACGCTACGCTTCACGATTTAGCGATAACGTGTCGCCATCTATCGTCTCTTCAGAAACTACTTTTGGGCCACTTTCGGAAAGTTTACCAGAAATTCTTTAATATTTGGTAACCAGTTATAACAATAATATCCAGGGAATTATTATTTAATTACAGTTTTTCGTGAAGGTAACTTATAAACAATGAAATTGGATATATATATAAAGATTCAGTAATGAAATTCAACATGTGTAATGCCAAGCCTGGACCCGGGTTTTTCGACTCTTAATTAATCCTGAAACCGCCCGAGCCCGACTCTATTGTAAGGTATCGGGTGCTGACAGACGGCGACATAAAAGCTGTTTGTATTCTAAATATTTTTACATACTTCTTCCTTGGTTATTTTAATTTTGCTCTTTAGGTGACTGATTTTTATCTGTAATTAAACCTGATAGCTTTATTTGGTTTTAATCTTAATCGTAATTATTTGTAATTCTTCGAACTTTTACATTTTAAATTTCATAGTATCTGTTACATAGGAAATGTGGTGCATATTTTTCTACAAACTGAGTCCTTGTGATTAGATTTTGGCGCCATCTAGTAGTAAACCTGAACAGTCGCTTCTGGTGATTTCCCATTTAAAATTGGAGAACTGTTTCGTTTCACCAACAGAAATGAATTCCAAAAATTTTGAAAACCGGTTTCACGTCGTGAGATTCTATGGCAAAAAAAAGGGCTAAACTTCCACGTTCGGTCCCTCTAGTTACGAAAGCAATAGTAGATGGCGCCACGGTAGCACTTCATCTATCCTACGTTCTTCTGGCATGTGAAATGCATTCCGCTATCTCATGACTATGTGTTGATGCGGCTCAACGTTTAGGACAATTCATGTGTCGGAAGAAGTACGCTTCAGGGAATGATGAGTACTCTTCCCGCACACTTGGTACGTGTTTTTTTTATGCTGAGATTTCTATTGATAGATTGATGATTCTCACATATTTTTTCGCCAAAGGATTGTCTTACGATGAGGCGATTGAAGAAACCTCACATCCACTGAGACAGTTAGCGACTGGTATTTGTATTGCAGACAACTAGTCTCACAGTTTATGGTAGCCTTGCAATGTAAATGTACTTGGCAGACCATATTCTGAAATATTTATTGCGACGGAATTGCCGTCTTTCCTCTTAACATTGCTTTGAAGTCCTGATTCCTGCGATAAGACAGTTCTTCCCTGGCAGATAAATCTTTCCTTGCTTTTATTCTGCTAGCTACACAGTTTCATATTCTTCCGTTAAAATAAATATTTCACACATATGCCACAATCAACATTCAAAAAGGTCCTTTTAAGCGCCACCTTTCATCCATATTATTCGTTTCCTTAGCCACTTTCACAACGTAACGAACGCTTCACGATGTAGTGATAACGTGTCGCCATCTATCGTCGCTTCATAAAACTATTTTTGGGCTGAACGTGGAAGGTTTACCAAAAAAAAACTTTGACATGTATTTTTTTTTTTACTTTTTGTTAAGAAAAATATTTTTACCCCTGAATGACACTGGAAAGAAAAAGTGAACTCGGAAATACAATTTTGTACAGGAGCATTAATAATACTGTTTCTCGTGCAATATCCCCTGTCGTTTCCCGACTTTGAAACTTTAGTCTCCCACTTACAACTGATTTCCTATACCTAAACACAGTCGAAAAATTATAAGGCATTGGCGCGCACACGGGGAGGGGGAGCTTTGGGGACTTAACCCCCCTCCTCCTCCTCAAGATATTAAGAGCGACGTACGTCACAAATTAAACATTCAAAATTATTATTTGACATGTTCAAAAAAAAATTACATAGTGTCTACTAGTTATATCCCAAAGCCCCAACGAGATTAAAAGCGACGTACGTCACAAATTAAATATTCAAAAACATTATTTTGCATGTTCAAAAAATTACATTTAATATATATACGTATATCCCCGCCCAACAGGAATTCCTGGGAGGCATAAATAACAGGGGATGCCACGGTATAGCAACCCCGCTCAGCAACCACAGACTCGAAAAAATGGAAGTCCGCCTATTCTAAAAATTCATCTCCTAACCGAAAGACCCTCGCCACACTGAATTGGAACCAACCAGGTCCTTTATTAACTTCCAAAAAGTATAATTGCATCATTAAGCAAAATGACCGAATTAATACAAACCTTCAGTATCAAACAAAATCTAACCATCGTTTGGAAGACGAAAAAGTAATGAATCAAGCTATTGGCTTGACAACTTAAAGTAAACCGGCCTTGGGTTAAACAAATACAAGGGTTCCAATTAACAGTGCAAGAACAATACATCACATTATCAATGAATTTCTCAGTTTGAAGTACTGTAACATATGTTCTATTTTAACTTTCATTTTTACTTCCTTTTGCTATGTAAATTTGAGTTTCTTCTGTTTTGCACTTTCCAAACGAAACGTGATATCTTCTCTCTCACATGAATGAGGTTTGGCAACACCCTGAGGTCAGTACGTAAGTGACGTATGCATGTAATAAGAACAAGACGAGATATACGAGGTCAGATCAAAAAGTTCCCAGACTAGGCCGATATACAACAAAGTATTTATTACTTAAGTCTGGCTATGATCTTCCCCAAAGTAGTGTCCTTGGGCAGCGATTTACCGCTGCCAGCGGTTTTGCCACCGTTGGAACGCTCCCTGGAAGTCCTGTTCGCGAATCGTGTCAAACACCGTCTGCGATTCGCGCTGGATCTCGTCCACGGTTTCAAAACGGCGACCCTTGAGTTTCAGCTTCATCTTCGGGAACAGAAAGAAGTCGCAGGGGGCCAAATCCGGCGAGTAAGGCGGGTGAGGTAGGGTAGTCATGCTGTTGCTGCTGCAAAACTGGCGTGCTGCTAACGCTCTGTGAGCTGCTGCATTGTCGTGATGGAGCAGGAAATCGCCCCTGCGCCGCATTTCAGGGCGTTTGCGGCGAATGTCCTCCCTAAGATGCTGCAGAACATCGCAGTAAAAAAGGGCGGTGATGGTCTGGCCCTGGGGGACGAATTCGCGGTGCACAACTCCACGAATGTCGAACAACACGATGAGCATGCTTTTGGGTGCGCTCCGGAGCTGTCGGGTCTTCTTCGGTCGTGGAGATGCCGGGCTCTTCCACTGCGAAGACTGTTGTTTCGTCTCCGGGTCGTAAAGGTACACCCAAGTCTCGTATCCACCGATGACTCGCGACGTTGGTTCATTCACCAACCACCTACTGACTTTTCGACATTTTGTGGGAAATAAGAAAAAACTAATTTTGAAGATGCCAATCCGTTTCTTGGTGTAAATATGACAAAGATGGTAAGTCAGTAGATGTCCGAAAACTTGAAAATTTCGTCGCTCTGGAGTGGGAGTCGAACCTTGTCTCCCAGACAGCGCCCGGGTATGTTAACCACTACACCACCCAGAACTGCCCCAGATAGCGCCCGGGTATGCTAACCACTAAACCACATAGAACGACGAAGTCCTAATTTTCCGATGAATTTGAATATAACCATCACAAGATTCGCTTTAGCGAATCTTGTGATGTTTAGCGAATCTGGAGGTTAAGAATCCTATCCCGTGATTTCCCGGAGAAGCAGATAAATCATGAATGGAATACGAGATTACACCATACAATACAAATTTGGAAAATGACAATTCTAAGGCGTTGGCCCCTGATCATTCGTCCGAAGGGGTCCGGGTTCGAATCCCGGTGAGGTATGGATGTTGTGTCTGTCTTGCGGCACTGGCTCTCTCCCTTCCCTGGAACCAGTGACCCTAAATTAGGGACGGGCGACTGCTTATAGCCCATTGAGTTGCTCACGGTGGTCGTTAAACCTCCAATCAAAAAAAAAAAAAAAAATGACAATCCGTTTTTTGGTGTAAATATGACAAGGATGGTAAATCAGATAATATCCAGAAACTTGGTTGCTTCGACTAGCAAATCCTGTGATGGTTATATTCAAATTTACGGGAAACTTGAGACCTGGTCGTTTTGGGTGGTATAGTGGTTAGCATACCCGAGCGCTCTCTGGGAGACCCAGGCTCCATTCCCGCTTCAGGCCGACGAAATTTTCAAGTTTTCGGATACTATCTGACTTACCATCCTAGTCATATTTACACTAAAAAACAGATTGTCATCTTCAAACAAAATTTGTATTCTACAGTGTAATCCCGTATTCCGTTCATGAAGAAAAAACTATTTATAAAAAATACAGCTTAACTGAGGTTTGCAAAAAATTTCCGACTCTAGAGATAGCACTATCTCTAATAAATACATGTATTTTTTAAATGTTTCGTCCCTAATAGAAATATACGATAAATAAAAAAAAAATGGGGTTGCCCGCTTTTTTGCACCAAAATGTCATAAATTTCATTATATTTCGCATTTGGTAAAGGATAGAAAAACTAAATAATGTTAGTAAAATGTGTTTAATGACCACTAAACATTACAAATCTCTTTGTTAATAAACAAATAAAATATTACAATTTTAGTCATTGGTCTGCATCGTACTTGAAAGAGTTGGAAACGGGTCAAAACGTTTGGACCTGAAATTCGCAGCATGCGTCGCCCGCGAGACGACATGCAAACGATTAACATTGCAGTTGCATGTGCAAATCATGTGCGCCCGGCACGCCACCGAGAAGCACTATAAGAAGGTGCACAGAAGGCGGGGTGTAAGTAGTGGAAGTGTGTGTTGTGCTGCCGGACCTGTGCGTGTGGGAAGCTTCCTGATGCCTCGTCGCAGAATACGGCAGTCATTCCAGCACGTTTCGGAGTTCGACAGAGGACGAATAGTGGGTTTATCGTACCGAGACATCGGCGCCCGTGTGGGACGATATCCAGCCACAGTGAGGCAAGTATGGATTCGGTGGGTGCAGGAGGGACGGACGGACCGACGTCAGCGATAGCCGCAGCCGCGGCACACCACCAAACGAGAGGACCGGCATGTTGTGCGGCGGGCATTGACGGCTCGCACCGCCACATCACGAACGTTAGCGCAGGTATAAGGGTGTGTTGTGCAACAACCTGTGTCAGCATGTACCGTTCGACTTCGTCTGCAGGAGCGGGAACTTGTTGCACGGCGCACATTTCTCCGATTATCATTGACGTTACACCAGTGCGGCGGCAGTGGGCCGTTGAACGCCGCACCTGGACTACGGAATGGCATGACATTGTCTTCTCCGACGAATCTCGCTTCTGCCTGCAACACCACGATGGTCGGATCCGCGTGTGGCGGCGAAAGACTGTATGACGCCTGCATTATGCATCGCCATACCGGTCCGTCGCATGGCGTTATGGTTTGAGGCGCAATTGAATATAACACCCGTACCCTTCTGGTACGCATCGCCGGTACACTACACAGCCACCGCACCATCTCCAACGTTTTGGAGCCTGTAGTCCTCTCTTACCTGCAGGACCTGCCAGAGGCCACGTTTCAACAGGAAAATGCGCGCCCGCACGTGGCACGCATCGTGCAACAGTTTTTCACGGCCCACCAGGTGTCACTGCTGCCGTGGCTCGCCTATTATCCCGATATGTCGCCCATCGAACACGTCTGGTCGCTGATCGGCAACCGAGTGGCCCGGCAAGCACCACCCGCGGCTACGCCTGATGAACTGTGGCAACGTGTGGAAGCAGCCTAAACCGACATACCCCAAGCCCACATCCAAAGCCTCTTCCGTTCAATGCCGCGGCGTGTAGCGGCCCTTATTGCCAGCCATGGGTGCCACAGGAACTATTGATGTCTGCCTGTTCCGCAAGTCGCACGGGCCTGTGAGCTCAATCGTTTCATCTTTGTATCTGTTGTTATGTGTCCAGTAAATCTGGCTTTGCTATGTCGTGTCCTTCTTGGTGTATTTTGGGTGGCCAGCAGTGTATTACAATTTTATTCATCGGTCTGCATCGTACTTGAAAGAGTTGGAAACGGGTCAAAACTTTTGGACCCGGACTCGACCCGGCCCCGGTCGACATATACACTGGTGTTCAAATTAAAAGAATTTGCACATTTTGACGATTTCCACAAAAAGTACGGAAGCGTACACGTGCGTGTGGGCGGAGCTGTGACAGCGGAGGGCATGAAAAACACACGTGGGTTTTTCCGCGATTAGTTGGCTCGTACTCCTCGTCGACATTCGTTGTGTTTCTTGCAGGAGTGGGTTCAATTTCATAAGCAATCTGGTAAAATGAGTTGCCACGAACGTATTGATGACGGAATGAGGTGGAGAATCGTCGGTAGATTGGAGGCAGAGCAATCGCAAGTGCAGGTTGCTACAGAGCTCAATGTAACGTCCAGTGTCGTCTGCAATTTGTGGAAACAGTTTAAGGACACCGGATCCATATCGAGAAGGCCTGGGCAAGGTTGTCCAAGAGCCACGACGGGCAATGAAGATCGTTATTTGGCACTCTCAGCGAGGCGCCACAGGACTGCTACAGCTGCACAGCTATGTCGTGAGCTGCATGCCGCCATTGGGACGCGAGTTTCAGGGGTTACTGTTTCCCCGAAGGCTTCGTGAGAGAGGGATTTTTGCCAGAAGACTCGCTGTTTGTGTCCCGCTCACTTCCGGACACAAGAGAGCGCGTTTAGCATGGTGCAGACAACATCAGCCTCGGACTAGACTTCAGTGGGGTAACGTTCTCTTCACAGACGAGTCGCGATTCAGCCTGGACACTGATTCTCGACATACCTTCATCTGGAGAGAACCTGGGACGCTATACCTTTCCTTCAACATCCGAGAAAGGGACGCAGCTATGGCAGCGGAGGTGTCATGGTCAGGACAGGCATAATGTAGGACGGCTGCACACCACTCCGTGTGTTCAACAGAGGCTCCCTGACTGTTGAGAATTATAGGGATGAGATCTTACAGCCCTATGTTTGACTTTTCAGGGGCGCAGTTTCCCCTCGGTTCCTTTTTATGCACGACAACGCTCGTCCACATAGGGCTCACCTGGTCGACGATTATCTTGAAAGTGAGGATATTCGCCGGATGGATATCCTCACTAAACGCTCTAACGAACAATTATTAAATAACAAATATTTTACACAGGATGTTACTTATCACGAGGTCTTTTGAAAAACGGAAATAAATAGCATATAATTTTTAGTTCTAACATGAATGAGTTCTTACTGTATAGAATTTTTCAATATTTCCTTACAGAAATCCGGCGTCTACTTAATTTGTTTTCAATTTGCTTCAATTAAAAATTTCACTACTTCATAGGACGGGATACCTCCCCTATATATTAATATTTATTTAAAGCTTAAAAACAACAGTCCTAGGGCGGGTTATACGCTAGTTTTGAAATAATGTGAATGCTTCAACTTGAGCTTTTTTTCTATTAAAAATAAATAAAAAGGAAACGTATCATAGTTTATATGTGACTTTAATGGGCTTAAATGTCATTTGTCCATAGAAGAAATATGAAAATGTTGTAGCCGCCCCGGTGGCGCAGTGGTCTAAGGCCTCTGATCATTCGTCCGTAAGGGGTCCGAGTTCGAATCCCGGTCAGGCATGGGTGTTGTGTTTGTCTTACGGCACTGGCTCTCTCCCTTCCCTGGAACCAGTGACCCTAAATTAGGGACGGGCGACTGCTTATAGCCCATTGAGTTGCTCACGGTGGTCGTTAAACCTCCAATCAAAAAAAAAAAAAAAAAAAATGTTGTACATAAAGAAAAAAAAAAAGACATTGGCACGCCGAAGATCATATCCTTTCACTTCTGTCGTGTTACTAAAAGACATTCCTCGGAAATTTTCGACAACCATTAATGGTAAATAATGGACAGGACGACTCGTTGATAACAACCTCTAATCGAAGGAATAAAGATGAAGACATTATAAAACAAGGAAGATAACACCGAATTTTCGAGTGTAATAAGCACGTCTTTTGAATCCGTTCTGACGCAAATTAAATTTATCAAAGCTATTCAAAGTCAATGGAACCGGTAGGGAAAACAATAGTATCTGACGAAAGAAAGAAGTTTTTCAATCGGGTTTTTAATCCCTCAGATATTGCTGTAAACGGAATCGCGAGCTTACGCCCTCTGGTTGCAGACTTGTGCATTAAGAAAAACATGAATTTATATGAGAAACATTTAGCACTGGAAACGCTCTCCAACACCGAAAGAATTTTTCAAATCGGACTCTTAGAAACAGAGATATCGACAAAAATAAGATGTGACATTACGTCCCCTGGTGGGAAAACCATGCATTCTTTTAGGAAGAAAGTATTCTCAAAAGGTTTATCCATATGAGCGGTATCGGTCCAAGAAAAAAAAATTTAGTCGAATTTTCATGAGCCCAGATTTTACTGCAAATACATCAGGAGCAGAAATTAACACTTATGCCCACTGGTATCCAAACCATTCTTTACCAAACATTAGAAATTATGTGAAAAAAAAATTACATCATGCAGGTCTTGTATGCGATACAGGAAGAATTTTTCAAATCGGAGTTTTAGAAACAGAAATAACGCAGAAAACGCAATTTACATTTGTGGCCCCTAGCGGAAACTATGATTTACTTGAAATTTTTGAATTTATAGGAAAACCATTTCGCATCGGAAACACTATCTAACAAAGAAGGAATTTTTTTTAAATCGGACTCTTAGAAGTAGAGATATTGACAAAAATAAGATATACATCTACGCCCCTTGGCGTAGAAGCCATGCATTATTTCAAGAAGAAAATGTTGCTAAAAGGTTTGTCGACATGAGTAGTATCGGTCAACAAACGACTTTTTTTTTTTTGCGATCGAGAATTTTCAAGCTCATATTTTGCTGCAAATACATCAGAAGCGGAAATTAAGAATTACGCCACCTGGTGGCCAAACCATTTTTTACAAAAATTAGAAATTACATGCAAAGGATTTCCCATCAGGAGCTGTATCCGGTGCAGAAAGAATTTTTCAAATCGGAGATTTAGAAGCAGAGATATAGGGGAAAAGGCAATTTACCTTTACGACCCCTAGCGGAAAGTCTATGAATTACTTGAAAATTTTGAAATTATGTGAAAAACATGTCACACTGGAAACAATATCCAACAAAGAAGGAATTTTTCAAATCGGACTCCTAGAAGTTGACATATTGACAAAAATAAGATATACATCTACGCCCCCTGGCGGAGAAACTGTGGAATATTTTAAGAAGAAAATATTCCGAAAATGTTTATCGATGTGAGTGGCATCAGTCTACGAAAGAATTTTTTCAATCGATATTTTAGAAGCTCAGATTTTATGGCAAATAAATCAGAAGCAAAAATTAACGCTTACGCCCCCTGGTGGCCAAAATATTACTTATCAAAAATTTAAAATTATATTCAAAAGAGTTTTCATCAGGAGGTGTATCCGCTGAAGAAAATAAATTTCAAATCGGAGTTTCAGAAGAAGAGTTATTGGGGAAAATGTAATTTACTTTTACGCTCCTTAGCGGAAAATCTATGCGTAATTTGAAAAAGTAACTGTATCTAAAGTACTCTTGGACATAAATGAAACCCAAAGATAAAAGAATTTTTCAATCGGATGTTTAGAAGCAAATGTGTGGAATAGCGGCGAAATGTATATCTTGTTTTTGTCAATATCTCTACTTCTAGGAGTCCGATTTGCAAAATTCCTTCTTTGTTGGATAGAGTTTCCAGTGTGACATGTTTTTCATATAATTTCAAAATTTTCAAGTAATTCATAGACATTCCGCTAGGGGGCGTAGAGGTAAATTGCGTTTCCCCCTATATATCTGCTTCTAAACCTCCGATTTGAAAAATTCTTTCTGCACCGGATACAGCTCCTGATGGGAAATCCTTTGCACGTAATTTCTAATTTTTGTAAAAAATGATTTGGCCACCAGGTGGCGTAAGACTTAATTTCCGCTTCTGATGTATTTGCAGCAAAATATGAGCTTCTGAAATCTCGATTGAAAAAAGTGGTTTCTTAACCAATACTACTCATGTCGACAAACCTTTTAGGAACATTTTCTTCTTGAAATAATACATGGTTTCTCCGCCAGGGAGCGTAGTAGTATATTTTATTTTTGTGAATATCCCTGCTTCTAGGAGTCCGATTTGAAAAATACGTTCTTTGTTGGATAATGTTTCCGATGCGAAATGTTTTTCCTATAAATTCAAAATTTCCAAGTAAATCTTAGACTTTCCGCTATGGGGCACAAAGGTAAATTGCGTTTTCTGCTCCTAAAACTCCGATTTGAAAAATTCTTCCTGTATCGCATACAAGACCTAATGGAAAATATTTTACACATAATTTCTAATGTTTGGTAAAGAATGGTTTGGCCACCAGGGGGCATAAGTGTTAATTTCTGCTTCTGATGTATTTGTAGCAAAATCTGCGCTCCTGAAAACTCTACCGATTTTTTTTTTTCTTGGACCGATAGCGCTCATATGGAAAAACCTTTTGAGAATACTTTCTTCCTAAAATAATGCATGGTTTTCCCACAAGGAGATGTAAAGCCACATCTGATTTTTGTCGATATCTCCGTTTCTAAGAGTCATTTTTGAAAAAAATTCTTTCTATGTTGGAGAGCGTTTCCGGTGCGAAATGTTTCTCATATAAATTCATGTTTTTCTTAACGCACAAGTCTGCAACCAAAGGGCGTAAGTGCACGATTCCGTTTACAACAATATCTGAGATATTTAAAACCCGATTGTAAAAACTTCTTTCTTCCGTCAGATACTATTGTTTTCCATATCGGTTCCATTGACTTTGAATAGCTTTGATAAATTTAATTTGCGTCAGAATGAAATCAAAAGACGTGCTTATTACACCCGAAAATTCGGTGTCATCTTTCTTGCTGTTTACTCTTTTCAGTTTTCTCTCTGCTAAACCTACGTATACACATTCCACATGGACAACCGTTGTAATGAGCAATACCCCCTGATATTCCTATTTTGTTTTCAAACGGGGACTATGAACACCGGCAGAGAAGTTTTTCTATCCAGTGTGTGGTTTTCCCAAGCGTTTTACCCGAACCCCCTTGATAAACATACCGACGTATGTCGATGCAACCACTTGTTGGTACGTAGGCTACCTGATGAGAACTTTAGTTCGAAATCATATGGTAGTGGGGAAATACCATTTGTCACGTGATCCAACAGAGGTTGCTTGACCATTTTAGAAAAAAAAATATTTTTGTGTTTGTGGTTAGCTATATGAATGTTGAGTTCAAAAAGAATATTTTTATTTTTTTATTTTTTTCGTAATTCCAATGGCGGCCATTTTTGTTTCATGGCGCGTGCTGATTTTTGTGTTAGCAGGTGTTTACGGTAACTTACATTACTTAGGACTGGTTTATTCTACGTTACTGAAACAAACACCGTTCTCTTCATAAAGAAACAGTCTAAAATTTTGATCCAGTACACGTCTCGTTAATTTTGCTTCCAAATTGGTCAAAATACTCACTGAAATGTGATGTTTAGATGGAAAAAATTTCAACTTTTAGAGGGATATTTCTAAAAATTGTCATATTGTCGTTCCTTACTTTGTGATATACATTCTCGGAAAACCTAAAAAGTTAAAAATATAACCAAAAAAAAAAAAAAGCTTGGGGGAAAAATGCTGGAATTTTGGGGGCCCCTGAAAATTGGGGGCCCTAGGCCAGTGCCTTACGGGCCTAGTCGGCAATCAGGGACTGTTCTTTGCACGTGTTGCCCTTCGCAAATACGTGAAATCTGTGCTAGTTACGCCATCTATTCGCAAGCGATGTAAACTTATTGGTACACCCAATAAAAGTTATTAAGGTAAGTTTACAAGAAAACAACTTTCCGAGTTTAGTGCTGATTATATTACACATTTTGCAAAATATAGATCTATCTAAACGCTCTAACCAACAATTATTAAATAACAAATATTTTACACAGGATGTAATTTATCGCGAGGTCTTTTGAAAAACGGAAATGAGTAGCATATAATTTTTAGTTCTAACATGAATCAGTTCTTACTGTATATGTTTTTAATATATTCTCTTACAGAAACCCGGCATCTATTTGATTTGTTTTCAGTCCGCTTCAATCAAAAATTTCACCCCGTCGTAGGACGGGGTACATCCCCTATATATATTTGAAGCTTAAAAACAGCCGTCCTAGGGCGGGCTATACGATAGTTTTGAAATAATGTGAAAACTCCAAACTTGAGCTTCTTTTTTTATTAAAAATAAATTTAAAAAAAAGCGTCATATTTTATCTGTGACTTAAATGGGCTTATATGTCATTTGTCTTGAAGAAATATGAAAATGTTGTACATAAAGAAAAAAAAAACAAAAAAAACATTGGCACGCCGAAGATAATTTTCTTTTACTTCTGTTGTGAATTTAAAAGACATTCCTCGGAAAATTTCGACAACCATTAATGGTAAATAATGGACAGGAAGACTCGTTAATAACAACCTCTTATCGAAGGAATAAGGAAGAAGACATTATAAAAAAATAAGGGCTTTTTTTTTATTTTCTTCTCTTGCATCTGCGCCCTCATCTTTTGGGCGAAATTCGTCGCACTTTTAAATCATCCGCAATGGCGACAACAGAGATGTCCTCATCCGTCGGATCCAATATCTGGACTTTGGGGACGAAGAGGCTAATTAATTGCAATTTCTCTTATCCTTTTCGCCATTCCCGACCCCCACTTGCTCTTCGATGTCAAGATAAAAGAATATCGAGTGTCTCACCCTGCGCCGCTAGGTTAAAGGTCATGGGGACCCGTCGACGTTGCTCAGTAAACACTTGAAAACGGCCTTCCTGAGATTCCGCGCGAGACATCTTGTATCTGCTCGGAATGTCTGCGGAAGATGAGGATCAGAAGAATCAGCCTCCTCAGCAGCTCCTAGAGTAGCAACGATGTTGGGAATGACAAGATCTATGCCGCTTCCACGTAAAAGACGCAGTGTTGTTTTCCGTCATGGTGATATTGACGCTCAAGACCTCGTTTTTCAAAATGTTTTAGAGAAAGGTTCTTTTTGGGGCACTTCGTGTAGGAGGCTTCTTACTCTGCGAGTGCTATCAAGACTTCGGGAACACCAAGAACAAATACGCCTTTGCCGACTTTTTCTTTCAGTTTTGTAACTTTCTAGAATATGCTAATAGGAACTGACATGTTTTCGCTTTTGTTTTGTTTTGTGACTAATTTCTGCGGAAGGTGGCAGCACTGAGCTGCTGTTTGGTCATTCCAAACGGCGTCTTTTTCGTCTATGTTCACTTCTCTAGCCTACAAAGGCGTACTTCAGTTAGAGACGGGCAAACAGATTCTTTCGATTTGACTCACTAAAAAGATTGGTTCAGACGGATTCGTTCGGTGATACTTCGTGTTTAGAAAACGATTTGTGCCTAATGAATCGATTCTGAGTCGGATCATTTCATTCGTTTCGTTTGGTGATAAGTTACTTCCGGTTTAGGGAACGATTTGTGTATAGGGAGGTGATTCTGAGTCGGATTCCTTCATTTGTTTTCTTTGGTAATACTTCCGGTTTAGAGAACGTATAACGAAGTAAATTTCTACGTCATTTTTGTCCACGCCGGGCACCGAACCCGAGTCCTATTATTCCGGAATGAGTCGCTCTACCAACTGAGCTACGCAGACGTATGTTATCGCTGCTATTTGCATTTATCTCATGTGCATCCTGCGGGGTAGGCACGTCACAAACGATTCGTGTATAGGGAGGTGATTCTGAGTCCAATCTCTTCGTTGGTATCCTTTGCTAATACTTCCTGTTTAGAAAACGATTTGTATATAGGGAGGTGAATCTGAGTCGCATCCCTTCGTTGGTATCCTTTGGTAATACTTCCGGTTTAGAAAACGATTTGTGTATAGGGAGGTGATTCTGAGTCGGATCCCTTCGTTGGTATCCTTTGGTAATACTTTCGGTTTAGAAAACGATTTGTGTATAGGGAGGTGATTCTGAGTCGGATCCCTTCGTTGGTATCCTTTGGTAATACCTTCCGTTTAGGGAAAGATTTGTGTATAGGGAGGTGATTTTGAGTCGAATCCCTTCGTTGGTATCTCTTGGTAATACTTTCGGTTTAGAAAACGACTTGTGTATAGGTGATTCTGAGTCAAATCCCTTCGTTGGTATCCTTTGGTAATACTTTCGGTTTAGAAAACGATTTGTGCATAGGGAGGTAATTCTGAGTTGGATCCCTTCGTTGGTATCCTTTGGTAATACTTTCGGTTTAGAAAACGATTTGTGTATAGGGAGGTGATTCTGAGTCGGATCCCTTCGTTGGTATCTCTTGGTAATACTTTCGGTTTAGGGAAAGAATTGTGTATAGGGAGGTCATTCTGAGTCGGATCCCTTCGTTGGTATCCTTTGGTAATACTTCCGGTTTAGGTAATACTTTCGGTTTAGAAAACGATTTGTGCATAGGGAGGTAATTCCGAGTCGGATCCCTTCGTTGGTATCCTTTGGTAATACTTTCGGTTTAGAAAACGATTTGTGTATAGGGAGGTGATTCTGAGTCGGATCCCTTCGTTGGTTTCCTTTGGGAATACTTCCGGTTCAGAGAACGATTTGTGTCTAGGGAATGGATTCTGAGTGGGGTCCTTTCGTTGGTTTTGTTTGGTAATACTTCCGGGTTAGAGAACGATTTGTGTCTAGGGAATCGATTATGAGTCGAATCCTTTCCTTTGTTTTGTTTGGTGATACTTCCGGCTTAGATAACGATTTGTGTCTAGGTAACAGAGTTAGAAACGGGTCAAACGTTTGGGGCCCGGACTTCACCACGTTGCTGAGTAAACACTTAAATGTATTATCATCATCATCATTGTCAATCATTATCAGTCCACTGCTGGATGAAGGTCGTCTCCCCAGGTTTATTCAACGGACTGTCTTGAGCCAGTCTTTTCCATCCACCATCTCCCACGGGATTTTTTCTAAGTCTTTTCCTGTCCCTTGGAATTCAGTCTATAATTTCGATTGTCCATCGGTGGTCCGTTCTCCTAGCAATATGTCCAGTCCATTGCCATTTCAGGGATTTTACTCTGATCATGATGTCTTCCACTCTTGTCATTTTCCTTATCCAAGAGTTTCTCTTTTTATCTTTCTTGGTTACACCAAGCATGCATCTCTCCATGCCTCTTTCAGTTGTCTGCAATCTTTGTATATCTTTTTTAGTTAATGTCCACGTCTCTGCTCCGTACGTAAACACCAGAAGGATGCATTGATTAAGCACTTTTCTTTTAAGACATAACGGCATATTGCTCTTAAAAATTGTACTATTTCTTCCAAAAGCTCTCCAACAAAGATTTTTATGCCAATTAATTTCTTCACCAGTGTGACCCTCGCTTGATATCTGCTGCGCAAAGTAAATGTAGGAATTTGTTATCTCCGATTTTTCCCCATCAATTGATAATTCTTCATTCCTTGTAAAAGCATTGTACTTCATTCAGTTTTGTCTTCAGAAAGTTCATTTTTAATCTCACTTCTTTTCTCTTGTCAGCAAGTTTTATTACCACCCCCAAATTGGGTTGGCGAACCATCTGTTGCGTCTTGTTCGCTGCAGTTGGATTAAATTATCTTTTGTAGAGGCCGAAATATGCAAAATATCTCCGTGAAATTTTCTTAGTGGTGTTCGGCGATGAAATTAGGTTGCCACGGTAGGCTCTCCAATCTCAGGGTCAACAAGATGTTACGTTGTGTTTCATATGGACCAACATGTTTCTGGATGATACTCTGCAGCTCTGAAGTATCATTTCAAAGATCTCTGAAGTGTTCTTTGATTTTTTTTTTTTTTTTTCCCTTTTCAAAAATAAAATGGAAATAAAACCGGGTCAAGAAATTGTCGACCCGGGAACCCGTTTCCATCTCTGCTAGGGAAACGATTCTGAGTCGGATCCTTTCGTTCGTTTCGTCCGGTGATTCTTGCGGTTTAGAGAACGATTTGTGTCTAAGGAACCGATTCTGAGTCGAATCCTTTTGTTCGTTGATAGTTGACACCATATATTATGGAGATGCCTTCATGGTTGACACTTTCGGTTTGGAGGGCGATTTTTAAGTTTAAATTTGCTTTTAATTCTTACCGAAAGTTTTCCCCTTGGTTTTCATATACACAGTGTGGCAAAGAATTTTTAAGACTGGGTCTGTAAAATGAAATAGTGTATCTTATTTTTGTAAATGTGTATCTTATTTTTGTCAATATCTCTACTTCTAGGAGTCCGATTTAAAAAATTCCTTTGTTGGATAGTATTTCCAATGTGACACGTTTTTCATATATTTTCAAAATTTTCAAGTAATTCATAGACTTTCCCCTAGGGGGCGTAGAGGTAAATTGCGTTTCCCTCTATATCTCTGCTTCTAAATCTCCGATTTGAAAAATTCTTTCTGCACCGGATACAGCTCCTCATGGGAAACCGTTTGCACATAACTTCAAATTTTTGTTAAAAAATGGTTTGGCCACCAGGTGGCGTAAGTCTTAATTTCCGCTTCTGATGTATGTGCAGCAAAATATGAGCTTCAAAAATCTCGAATGAAAAAAAAGTCGTTTCTTGACCGATACTATTCATGTCGATATACCTTTTAGGAACATTTTCTTCTGGAAATAATGCACGGTTTCTCCGCCAGGGAGCGTAGATGTATATCTTATTTTTGTCAATATATCTACTTCTAAGAGTCCGATTTGAAAAATTCCTTCTTTGTTGGATAGTGTTTCCGATGCGAAATGTTTTTCGTATGAATTCAACTTTTTCAAGTAAATCATAGACTTTCCGCTAGGAGGCATAAAGTTAAATTGCGTTTTCTGCGTTATTTCTGCTTCTAAAACTCCGATTTGAAAAATTCTTCCTGTACCGCATACAAGACCTGATGGAAAATATTTTTCACATAATTTCTAATGTTTGGTAAAGAATGGGTTGGCCATCAGGGGGCATAAGTGTTAATTTCTGCTTCTGATGTCATCATCATTGTCAACCATTATCTATCCACTGCTGGGCGAAGGTCTCCCCAAGTTTCCTCCACAACGGTCTGTCTTGTGCCAGTCTCCTCCATGTCACTCCCGCATACTTTCGAATTTCATCCACCCATCTTCCATGTGGTCTTCTTCTGGATCTTTTCATGTCCCTTGGAATCCAATCTAAAATTTCGGCTGTCCATCGATGGTCTGTTCTTCTGGCAGTATGTCCAGCCCATTGCCATTTCAGGGATTTAACTCTGATCATGATGTCTTCCACTCTTGTCATTTTTCGGATCCACGTGTTCCTCTTCTTATCTCTCCTGGTTACACCAAGCAAGCACCTCTCCATGCTGCTTTGAGTTGTCTGCAGCCTTTGTATGTCTCTTTTAGCTAAGGTCCACGTCTCTGTACCATACGTAAGCACTGGAAGGATGCATTGATCAAACACTTTTCTTTTAAGACATAATGGCATATTGCTCTTGAAAATTATGCTGTTTCTTCCAAAAGCTCTCCAGGCAAGTTTTGTACGCCGATTAATTTCTTCACCAATGTGACCCTCACTTGATATCTGCTGTCCAAGATAAACGTACGTGTCTGTTATCTCCAGCTTTTCTCCATCAATCGATAAATCTTCATTTCTTGTAAAAGCATTGTACATCACTTTTGTCTTCTGAAAGTTCATTTTTAATCCCACTTCTTTACTCTTGTCAGCAAGTTCCTGGATCATACTCTGTAGCTCTGATGGGGTAGTTGCAAAAATGACTATGTCATCAGCAAAACGAAGGTGGGTTAGATAATCTCCATTAATCTTTATGCCTTTGTTTTCCCAGTTCAGTGATTGAAAGACATTTTCCAATGTGGCATTAAAGAGCTTCGGAGATATGGTGTCACCTTGTCTCACTCATTTTGTAGCAAAATCTGGGCTCCTGAAAACTCTACTAATTTTTTTTTTCTTGGACCGATACCGCTCATATGGATAAACCTTTTGAGAATACTTTCTTCCTAAAGTAATGCATGGTTTTCCCACCAGGGGACGTAAACTCACATCTTATTTTTGTCGATATCTCTGTTTCTAAGAGTCCGCTTTGAAAAATTCTTCCGGTGTTGGTGAGCGTTTTCGGTGAGAAATGTTTCTCATATAAATTCATGTTTTTCTTAAAGCACAAGTCTGCAACCAGAGGGCGTAAGCTCACGATTTCGTTTGCAGCTAGCTATATATGCATACTTAAAAACCCGCATTGAAAAACTTCTTTCTTCCGTCAGATTCTATTGTTTTCCATTCCAGTTCCATTGACTTTGAATAGCTATGATAAATTTAATTTGCGCCAGAACTGATTCAGAAGACGTGCTTATTACACCCGAAAATTCGGTGTCATCTTTCTTGGGTGTTTTTCTTTTTTCGCACCGAAAGCATCGACATATCTTAATCTCGTTGGTAATTGACTTTTATTTTTGCATTCTATGGGCATCGCGGCTAGCCTAGAATATTCGCCACTGCTGTAAAGGTATGTTGTGAAATAAATCCGTTTTTTTAAGAAATAACCCACAGGGTGCAAAACTTTGAAATTACCCTCGTAGAACTTAGCAAAATAAGTGTCCTAAAATCACGAAACCACAAAACGCGCATAGTTTTACAAAATAGTGTTCAACCTTTATTTACTTTTCCGCAAAGCATTTATTCCATCATCTTCGTTTACTTTTATATTTGAATAAATGCGCAGTAAAAAAAAAAGTCGGTTTAGCTGTGCTTCCGAAAAGGAATTTTTATTAATAATTCATTAAATATTTTAATGTTGAAAATGACCTCTCGGTCAGGGATGTCGCTAGACTTCGAAATCAGGATGGGCGACGGGTGGAGAGCATTATTTTTGGTGGGGCAAGTTTGTTAAAAAAATTTATTTCTGAGGAAACACTAAAAGAACGAATTTTTAATGCTTCTTTTTTTTTCTTTTTTTTTTTTTTTGATTGGAGGTTTAACAACCACCGTAACAACTTAATGGGCTACAAGCTGTCGCCCATCCCTAATTTAAGGTCATTGGTTCCAGGGAAGGTAGAGAGCCCGTGCTGTAAGACAAATACTACATCCATGCCTCACCGGGAGTCGAACCCGGACTCTTCTCGAACGAATGGTCACAAAACAACGTTTAGACCATTGCACCACCGGGGGCAGTCTTTAATGGTGTCGTGCGCGAAGCGACCCTCTGGAAATCGTGCGCGAAGCGACCACGTTATATTTTACCGTGGACGAAGCGACCCTGCTAATCGAATCATTTTACTTATATCATCATCATCATCATTGTCAACCATTATCAATCCACTGCTGGACGAAGGTCTCCCCAAGTTTCCTCCACAACGGTCTGTCTTGTGCCAGTCTCCTCCATGTCACCCCTGCATACTTTCGAATTTCATCCACCCATCTCCTATGTGGTCTTCTTCTGGGTCTTTTCCTGTCCCTTGGAATCCAATCTAAAATTTCGGCTGTCCATCGATGATCTGTCCTTCTGGCAGTATGTCCAGCCCATTGCCATTTCAGGGATTTAACTCTGATCATGATGTCTTCCACTCTTGTCATTTTTCGGATCCACGAGTTCCTCTTCTTATCTCTCCTGGTTACACCAAGCATGCACCTCTCCATGCTGCTTTGAGTTGTCTGCAGCCTTTGTATGTCTCTTTTAGTTAAGGTCCACGTCTCTGCACCATACGTAAGCACTGGAAGGATGCATTGATCAAACACTTTTCTTTTAAGACATAATGGCATATTGCTCTTGAAAATTATGCTGTTTCTTCCAAAAGCTCTCCAGGCAAGTTTTGTACGCCGATTAATTTCTTCATCAATGTGACCCTCACTTGATATCTGCTGTCCAAGATAAACGTACGTGTCTGTTATCTCCAGCTTTTTTCCATCAATCGATAAATCTTCATTTCTTGTAAAAGCATTGAACATCACTTTTGTCTTCTGAAAGTTCATTTTTAATCCCACTTCTTTACTCTTGTCAGCAAGTTCCTGGATCATACTCTGCAGCTCTGATGGGGTAGGTTGCAAAAATGACTACGTCATCAGCAAAACGAAGGTGGGTTAGATAATCTCCATTAAACTTTATCCCCTTGTTTTCCCAGCTCAGCGACTGAAAAACACCCTCCAATGTGGCATTAAAGAGCTTCGGAGATATGGTGTCACCTTGTCTCACTCCCTTTCCAATTTTTATGTGTGTTGTATTTTCAAACAGCCTAATCTTTGCACTTGCATTTTCATAGATGTTATTAATAATATTAATGTATGCATCTTCAATACCGCAGGTTTTCAGAGCCATTGTAACTGCTGATGGTTTCACCAAATCAAAGGCTTTTTCATAATCGATAAAAGCCATGCACAATGGAAGTTTATATTCCCTCGCTCTTTCAATTAGTTCTCTCAGCACATGGATATGATCTATTGTGCTGTAGCCACTCCTGAATCCAGCTTGTTCTCTCGGTTGAGCCATGTCCAGTGTTACCTTCAAGCGGTGTGAAAGAACTTTAGTGAAGATTTTATAAACTACTGATAGGAGGCTGATAGGTCTGTAGTTTCCGAGATCCTCAATGTCACCTTTCTTATGTAGCAGGATCATTGTAGCGGTGTTCCAATCCTCAGGAATCTTTCCTTCATTAAGGCATCGAGTGAAAATTTGGGCGAGTACTGTTTCGATTTCTCCACTTGCTTCTTGTATGATGTCTACAGTAATTCCATCTTCTCCTGGAGCTTTTCCCCGCTTCATGTTCTTGATTGCATGTGCAACTTCTGCTGGAAGGACTGGAGGAACTCTGGTACTGGTATCTTTCATGATGTCTGGAGTGCATGTATCACCCCTTTCATATAATTTGGAGTAGAAGTTGCACATGCAATCAAGAACATGAAGCGGGGAAAAGCTCCAGGAGAAGATGGAATTACTGTAGACATCATACAAGAAGCAAGTGGAGAAGGGGTGATACATGGAGTGCATGTATCACCCCTTTCATATAATTTGGAGTATTCTTTTCTCAGTGCCATAATCTGTTTTCTTCCCTTACTGAGATGTCCCTTTGCTATCTTTAGGCTTTGGTTGTTTACAATTGCTTTCCTCACTAGCTCACAGTTTAATTTCCTTACGTCTTCAGTGATACTTTTTCGTGCTGTCTTGCATAGCTCTATATATTCCACTTTGGAAGTCACATCTTCTTTAGTTGTCCTCATCTCTCTTCTTTTTTGCATCAACATTTTCGTTTTTCCTGATAATTTATTTACATGCAACTTGTTCTTAGACCCAGCTAATTTTGTTGCTGTTTCCATAAGAGCTTTGGTTACTTTTCTGTTAACTTCAGAGATGTCCACTTCTTCCGATGTTAGGATTTCTAAAGCAGAGAACCTGTTCTTCAGTTCCAACTTGAAGGTATTATGGCGTTTTTTAAGGTTGGTTATGTCAATAGATTTTGTTTGTCTTATGAGCTTGCCACGTTCAAGTTTAGTGTTGAGGTGCATCTTACATCTCACCAATCTATGGTCACTACCTCTGTTGAACTTGTTTAGCACACTGCAGTCTTCTATGACGAATTTTTTGTTACACATAATAAAATTAATTTCACTTGTCGTCCCATTTGGATGTCTCCATGTCCATTTCCTGTGTGGCTTTTTCTTGAAAAAGGAGTTCAAGAAGAAAAACCCTTCTGCCTCTGCAAACTCTACGAGAGTATTTCCACGCTGGTTTCTGTTGCCGTGACCGAATTTACCTACTGAAGTTTCATTCTGTTGCCGTTGCCCTATTTTTGCATTGAAATCTCCCATAATTATTTTCAAGTGCTGCTTTCCTTTATTATTTAGATGGCAAATTTCCTCATAAAATTCTTCAATTTCTTCTTCAGGATGACTTGTGGTGGGTGCATAAGTTTGAATAATCTGAGCCTGGTATCTTCTCGAGAGTTGGATAGCGAGTCGTGCAGCTCTGTCAGAGGAACTTTCAACTTCTACCACTTTATCCTTCAGTTTCTTGTTTATTATAAATCCAACACCACTAGTTCTGCCGGTATCTGTCCCACGATAGTAGAAGAGATGTCCACTTTTCAGTTCGATGAGATCTTCTCCTTTTCTATATACACATAAATCGTAGTCAAATTACTTACATCTAATTATAATTAATTACTTACATCAAGTTTCTTATACTAAACACAAGTTTTTAATATCATTATACATGTATATATATACAAATCGTAGTCAAGTTATTTACATCTAATTAATTAAGTACTTACATCTTCTGAATTTTGTAGCTTTTGTCGTTAGTCCAACTTGGTAAGATAGCTTAATTCTTTCAGGTATTTTTTAAGGTCTTTAAATTTCCAAATTTGACGTGTGATGCACAAACAACAATTAAAAGAATTAGGACAACTTGGTCCAAAAAGGAAGAAAATGTGTATACAAGTAGAAGAACGCATTCGTAATATCATGGCGGAATTTGGAAATTCTAAAAACCTTAAAAAATGCCTGAAAGCATTAAGCTGTCAAAATTCAGAAGATGTAAGTACTTAATTAATTAGGTGTAAATAATTTGACTACGATTTGTATATATATATGTAAAATGATATTAAAAACTTGTATTTAGTATAAAAAACTTGATGTAAGTAATTAATTAATTAGATGTAAATAATGTGACTACGATTTGTATATACATATATACACTGACGGAAAAAAAATCCCAACACCAAGAACGGGTTGTGTTAGATAAACGACAGTTGGTAGGCGGTGAGAGTACATCTGTAAGATGACATCTATGCAAATTTGGCGCTCGGCACATCCGTGTGGCGCTAGTAGCGCCCCTAGGAACATGCAAAGCAGGTTTGCTGTAAATACGCGCTGTAACGTTCGTGAGCGTTAGTTATCGTTGAGATTCGACGTAGGGTGTTGATGTTAGTCAACAATGTCTTTAAGAAGACGAAGAAGCCATTATCAACAGCTCACGGAGTTTGAACGAGGTCGTGTAATAGGGCTACGAGAAGCTGTATTTTCTTTCCGCAATATTGCAGAACGACATGGCAGGAATGTAGCCACTGTGCATGATTGTTGGCAGCGGTGGTCAAGGGAAGGTACTGCCTCAAGAAGACCGGGTTACGGCCGGCCACGTGGCACTATTGAGAGGGAAGACCGCCGCGTACGGCGTATGGCCGTGGCGCTTCGTACCGCGTCTGCGGCAGCAATTCGAGCTGCAGTTGCCACCACAGTAACACAACGAACTGTTACAAATCGGTTACTTGAAGGACAGCTCCGAGCCAGACGCCCTGTAGCGTGCATTCCACTTACTCCAAACCACTGCCGTTTGCGACGTCAGTGGTGTTAAGCTAGAGCTCGTTGGAGGACGGAGTGGAGATCTGTTGTGTTTTCTGATGAAAGCCGGTTCTGCCTGGGTGCCAGTGATGGCCGTGTGTTGGTTAGAAGGAGGCCAGGTGAGCGCCTGCAACCAACCTGTATGCGGTCGAGACACACTGGACCTACACCTGGAGTTATGGTCTGGGGAGCGATTTCCTATGACAGCAGGAGCACTCTCGTGGTTATCCCACACACCCTGACGGCACAGTTCTACGTCGGTCTGGTGATTCAACCTGTGGTGGTGCCATTCATGAACAGCATTCCAGGGGGGGGTTTCCAACAGGATAACGCTCGCCCGCATACCGCTGTTGTAACCCAACATGCTCTACAGAGTGTCGACATGTTGCCGTGACCTGCTAGATCACCAGATCTTTCACCAATCGAGCACGTATGGGACATCATTGGACGACAACTCCAGCGTCACCCCCAACCAGCATTAACCGTCCCTGTATTGACCGACCAAGTGCAACAGGCATGGAACTCCATTTCATAAACTGATATCCAGCACCTGTACGACACAATGCATGAACGTTTGCGTGCTTGCATTCAACATTCTGGTGGTTACACCGGTTATTAATGTACCAGCATTTCACATTTAAAATGGCTCTTCTCGCGCTTACGTTAAGCTGTGATCTTTAAACCTTAATCGATTAAATATGTTACCTATACAAATGTATTGCCGCCATTTCATTCCTCTACTACTATTTTTTCGTGGTGTTGGGAATTTTTTTCCGTCAGTGTATATATATAAGTAAAATTATTCGATTAGCAGGGTCGCTTTGCTTCGTCCACGATGGAATATAACAGGGTCGCTTGGCGCACGATTTTCCACAGGGTCGCTTCCCGCACGTAATCGTCTTTAATGCTTTCCACTACCGGCTACAAAGGAATTCGTGCAACGCCCCCCCCCCCCCACTCCACCACCTGGACACACAAGAAAAACAAACAATGATTTCGCAATATGTAAAGGATACTTTTGTCCAGTTCCAACCGAATTGACTGCGCACATTTTTTTAAACAAAGTTTGGGAATATCAAATTTCGTCTTGATTAGTTAAACAGATTTTATGCCATTTCATTCTTTAAAAAAATCCCGAAGATACCGTATCTCCCATTTTGTTGCACTTACTGGCACCGAAAGAGGAAGTACTCTCGAGATATGCAAAGTAGTTTCAAATTCAAATATGTAAAAAACTTACAGTTACAAATAAATGTAACTTGACCGTATTACCTTAAAATCTTTGAAACAGTATTACTGTGCTTATTAATTTTTTTTTCAATAAACACTGTTGCATTAGGTTAAAAGTAATTTATCGAAGAAACTGAAATTTCCTTTCCCTTCCCCTACATTACTAGTAGCCTTCCCTAGAACTTACCAGTAGCTACGCCTTCCAGCAAGTTTTGTATTTTCCACTTTTCTTACAAGAATACGAAATAAAATCATACGAGTTTTAGGTATTTTAATGATTTAGCATTGTATAATTTTTTTTGGTGTATCTCTTTTGTCATGAAAATTAAGTACACACTTTTGCTGCTAATGTTTCGCTTTACGTCAGGTTTAAAGTCGAAAATGAAGAAACCACACTAAATTTTTCAGTTTTACGAGAAATACATTGAATGCGTAAGTAGTATACATTTCTCACATACTTTATATCTTATGCCACACAACGAAGTATATTTCTCCGTCATTTTTGCCCACCCCGGGTATCGAGCTCGGGTCCCTTCATTCCGGAATAAGTCGCTCTCACAACTGAGCTACGCGGACGTATGCTCTCGCTGCTATCTGCCTTTATCTCATGTGCGTTCTGGGGTACAGGCGCGTCACCCCTGTTTGCTTATCATGAGTTTATTTATCTGTTTAATGCTTTGATTCACTAGAACAACAGATCCAACTTATCCTACTTTTACAGAGGACAGCACCGTTTTTATGAGAACTAATTCGTTCTTCTCCAGTTTTGCAATCTTAAAAAACATGATTTACAAATTGCAGGACAACCTTAGTGAAGATTTTGTAAACAACTGATAGCAGTTTGATGGGTCGGTAGTTTCTGATATTCTAAAGGTCCTCCTCTCTTACGTAGCATTATTTTTGTCATCAAGAATCTTCCCTTCATCGAAGAATTACGTGAAAACTTCAGCGAAAATGTCGTTTCTATTCCTCTAATGCTTCCTTGTACAATGTAGTATACACTAAGTGGCCACTTTATAATGAACACTCCCTCAGTACTTCATTGGGCCACCTTTTGCCTTTAATACTGCGTCGATTCTTCGTGGCATGGACTCCACGAGATGATGATAGGTGGTTTGTGGAATCTGAGACCATGCTTGATGAATAGCACTTTCCAGAAGTGTGAGAATGCAGGGTTGTGGATCCAGCTGTTCTGATGGCTCGTTCAACTTCCTCCCACAAATTCTCAATGGGGTTGAGATCTAAAGATTGTGGGGGCCACCTAAGCAAAGTAAACTCACCGGCATGTTCCTGAAACCAATCTTGTACAACACGAGCACTGTGGCAGGACACATTATCCTGTTGAAAGTAGCCATCGCCATTGGGATAAACCATCCACATGACAGGATGCACTTGGTCCGCAACGATGTTTAGATACGATGTGCCAGTCAGACACGAATTAAAGGGCCTAAAGCATGTCTGGAAAATATTCCCCAAACCATAACGTGGCCTCCACCAGCTTTAAGGGTTGTAGCAATGCTTTTGGGGTCCATGCTTTTGTGCTGTTTCCGCCAAATACTCACTCGGCCATCGGCATGGTGCAACTGAAAACATGATTCATCGGACCACATAATTTGTTTCCAATTATCGACTGTTCAATCCTTGTGCTCCTGTACGAACTGGAGACGTTTTCTCTTCTTAACTGCAGACAGCAAAGGTGTTCGAACAGGCCTTCGGCTGCCATATCCCACCCGATGCAGTGTACGGCGAACAGTACGTGCAGAGATCATTTGAGGGGATCCTTGATTAAGATGGTCTGTAATTTGCTGCACTGTTGCCCTTCTATTGTATGTTACCAGTCTGGACACTCTCCTTTCCGCCCGAGCTGTCACTAGTCGATGACGACCGCACGTTGCACGTAGAAACCCAGTTTTTTGGCTGACAATCCAGTCTTTAAACACTTTAACAACAGCTGCTCTGGAACATTTCACGAATGCGACGGTTTCGGTGATATTCGCTCCATGGCTCCGAGCTCCTACAATCATCCCACTTTGAAAGTCTGTCAAATCGCATTTTCTACCCATCTCGTCACCAAAAATTCACTTCTACTACTGTCGCAAGTACTAAGCTTTCCCTTTTTATACTAGCCTCGCCCTCTGGCGGCAACAGCGGTCAGCCATTGCTCATTTGCTTAAAACTGTCAGATGGTCATAAAAAAGTGGCCATTCAGTGTATACTCAGTGGTGTAGTGTTAATTGAAAAAATACAAAAATGCGCGCTGCCTTTACGTCTTCAGGTATCTTTCCCTTCTTACCTCTCTTCCCATTCAGTCTCTCCCATTTCTACTTTCTTATATTTACAGTATAAGAAAGTATAGTGACAGGTTGCAATCAGTCTTCCGGATTTACACGTTTTGTCATTCAAGGAACAAGATTTCACCATTTTTGTAAGAAAACATTGAAACGTTGAGGCTCAAATTGGGGCCGTTTTGGGGTACAAAAATTAAAATCAGACAGTAAGATGTCGTTTGAAGCGGAAACTAATTTAGAGTGCAACAGTGAAAGCCATTTATTACTAGGGTCTTAGTTCTCCAGATATTTGGATAGGGGCAGTTTGGGTACAGAACGGACAATTATATAATCCGCCTGAAAACGAGCGGCAGAACAGCCGGGAGATTTATTGCGTCGACTGAATTTTTCCGACTGTGTGAAACGGGCCAAAAGCCACAAAGAGTAAAATAATCTCCTCTGCTTCCAGGCTAATTAAGGAGAACTCGTAACTGGACTTAATTCACTGAGACTCATAACTAGACTCCTTAACAATGACTATATTAATTTAATTCCCAATTACAATAATTTTCACACTGCAATATCTTCACCTCAACGCTCTTAACAGCAGTAGAAATCGGAGTTTCAAGGGATTCCTTAATCATTTGAAAGGGGAAAAGGGAGCCAAATATTCATTACTTTTTTGGAAGGGAAGAAGTGAGCCAAATACTCCTTACTCTTTCGTAAGAGATGATGGGAGCCAAATTTTCTTTACTCTTCTACAAGAGAAGAAGGGAGCCAAATATTCCTTACTCTTTTGCAAGGGAAGAAGTGAACCAAATATTCCTTACTCTTTTGCAAGGGAAGAAGAGAGCCAAATATTCCTTACTCTTTTGCCAAAGAAGAAGGGAGACAAATATTCCATACTCTTTTGCACGGGAAGAAGTGAGCCAAATGTTCCTTACTATTTTGCAAGAGAAGAAGTGAGCCAAATATTCCTCACTCTTTTGCAAGGGAAGGAGCCAAATATTCCTTACTCTTTCGCAAGAGATGATGGGAGCCAAATGTTCCTTTCTCTTTTGCAAGAGATGATGGGAGCCAAATGTTCCTTACTCTTTTGCAAGGGAAGAAGTGAACCAAATATTCCTTACTCTTTTGCAAGGGAAGAAGAGAGCCAAATATTCCTCACTCTTTTGCAAGGGAAGGAGCCAAATATTCTTTACTCTTTCGCAAGAGATGATGGGAGCCAAACGTTCCTTACTCTTTTGCACGGGAAGAAGTGAGCCAAATGTTCCTTACTCTTTTGGAAGAAAAGAAGTGAGCCAAATATTCCTCACTCTTTTGCAAGGGAAGGAGCCAAATATTCCTTACTCTTTCGCAAGAGATGATGGGAGCCAAATGTTCCTTACTCTTTTGCACGGGAAGAAGAGAGCCAAATGTTTCTTACTCTTTTGCAAGATAAGAAAGGAGACAATATTCCTTACTCTTTTGAAAGGGAAGAAAGGAGCCAAATATTCCTTACTCTTTTGCAAGGGAAGATGGGAGCCAAATATTCTTTACTGTTTTGCAAGGGAAGAAGGGAGCTAATATTCTCTACTCTTTTGGAAGGGAAGAAGGGAGCCAAATATTTCTTAGTCTTTGGCAAAAGAAGAAGTTAAATATGCCCCACTCTATTAAAACGAAAGACGGAATTTAAATTATGCCCGACACTTCTGCAAGGGTAGAAGGCGCTAAATATTCCCTGCGCTTTTGCAAGGGCAGAGCTGTGTTAAACATGCCCTACATGATTACAAGCGAAGACAGGACCTAAATGTACCCTACAGTTTTTCAAAGGAAGGAGAAACTAAATATGAGATACGAAGAAGAATGTTAAATATGCCCTATGGTTTTAAATATTCCCAATGCGGGAATATTTATTCCATTGTAAAAGCGCGATTTCATGCTGCTCCTGCCTGCTCCCATTGGTTAAGGAAATGGGGAGGGGGCAGCATGCCCGGTCACAAAATTGGTGGATCTCGTGCAAACCTATGCTGATGCTGTACGTATAAGAGTTTCACGTAAAAAAAAATAAGAAAGGAAGAAAGAAAGTAAGAAAAGAAAACCATTCAGAGTTCTCCATCTGACCTGCTGATGGGATTGCGTTAAACTCTCTGCTTAAAATGATCATAACTGTTGTCAACCGTAATGTCAATCTGAGTTCATTTCATTATCTAGCCTCTCTCATCGTTCTTTTGCTGAAATCAGCAGAGCATCGACCAGAGTCATTCTGCCGCCGATATGATGGGTGCTGGTAATATCTTCTCAACTTTCCGTGGTCAACCCATTAGCAAACAGATAAACTCAATGGATGCGAGGATGGGTGAAGTGTAACGATATTTACATCATTAAGCGCTTCAGTGTCTGATACTGAACATCAAACAGGTGCGCTTGTAAACACAAATTAACCTCTTCTTCTTTTTACTTAAAAGGTCACAAGAAAGAGAGGTTGGTTTTTTTTAATTTCCATTTCTACAACCACATCTTTCTTTCTTCTTTTTCTTCAAACAGAAAGAAGCAGCTATTGAATAGAAAAAAATAATGAATGATTCCCACAGTGGAGTTGGTAAGGTATTTTATTTATCTAACAAGTTTAATTCTTTTTTTTTTTTTTTTTTTTTTGTTAAACACAAACGTAAAGAACAACTTCCAGCGTTTGTTTTTTTTAACACATATTACTATTTTTATTTTCGTTTCCGTGTTAGTGAAACACCTACTAGTATTTAAAGCTATGAAAAGTCTCCTAGACCTAATTTTGAGCCACTTGTAACAGTGGAGCCAACGATACAGCAACCACCTTGGCCATCTCAATCTTCAGATCTCAATATCATTGAACATTTGTGGGAATGTCTGAAGCGAATAGTCAGATCACGCTTTCCACTTCCAACATTACTGTCACAGTTGACTTTAGGATAACTGGGCATACGGACAACTGGGCACACAAACATCTGGGCAGAAATGTTATGGGGCAGTATAAAAATTGCCGTTTCTTGGCACTCTGATGGGAACTGAATCGAGAAAATGCTCCCAGTAGGACAAGCGACAATCAGAATTGAGTTTGCGGAACCAAAAGTACATTCGTGAATACAAAATTAAAAAAAAAAAAATTACAAAGAACATTTCTTAAACCTGTGGGTTTCAACGAAATAAAGAAATTACAGCAGAATTCGTACTATGTTCAGAAAAGGACGACATGGTGGGATTTTTTTAATAACGCTGTGCTTTTACTTAGGCACAAAATATGGAAATATTAATAACTTGATATTCATAACATATCAAGTTATTAATATTTCTCTTTTGCTTACTTAGGCACAAAATAATAATTACTATGCCTCATGCGCAGGCCTTTTAAACAGTGTTTATTCAACGGATGTATATTCATAACGATTGCGTATCATCTCAAGTTACTAATATTACGCATTTGCTCAGACACTAATTATTTCATAAGGCCTAGGATTTTTTAACAGGTTTTATTCTAACCATGTCATGTTCGTAAAGTTTACACATCAAATCAAATTAATAATATTGGTATAACTACTATACCGTGCAAATTAATTGGGCCACGCTATTTTATTCTCAGAATTGTAATGTGATCGCCATGTCGGAAACCCACGTAAGCCAGTTTTATCAGCTGTGAGGTGGTGTGACTGTTAGAACTTGATAGTAAGAATGTGGTTTGACCGGTTTTAAACAGGAAATAGGCGCTTCAGCTTAAGTTGTGAGCTTTCGTGTGTGACAGGTGGATGTTAGTTTTTGCTCTCTGTGAGTACGTGTTGCTTTCGTGTATTGAAAAATGGACATTTCCCCAAGGAAGCGTGCAAAAATAATTGCTCTGAAGGATCACACTTCTATGACAGTGAGAGATATCGCTTCTGCAGTTGGTGTAGGCAAATCAAGTGTATCAAGACTGCTTACGCGATACAATGTATCCGGATCATCGTCTCCAAAAAGGAGAGGTAAATGTGGAAGAAAACGAAAAACAACTCCACGAACCGATAATTATCTAATCAGAAATAGTAAAATGAATCCAAAAAAAACAAGCACCGACCTTCAAAGAGATGTATTGGCTAGTGGTTGTGATGTTAGTGATTCAACTGTACGCCGTAGGCTTCTGGAAGTTGGCCAGAAGACAAGAAGACAAACGAAAAAACAAAATTTGAATGCGAAAATGAAGATAAAACGTTTAGCATGGGCCAAGAAATATAAATCATGGACTGCTGACGACTGGAAAAAGGTAATTTTCAGTGATGAAACTCATTTATTTGTGCAGGGTTACCAAGCAAATGTCGTTAGACGAAGCAGCTGTGAACCCTTAAGACCTGAGCATGTCAAACAAACTGTAAAACACCCTCCGAAACATATGTTTTGGGGGTTTTCACATCAAAAATTTGCTTGATTGGCGTGGAAATTCACCAGACTTAAATCCCATAGAAAACTTGTGAAATATTTTGAAGAGACGTTCAGGTAAAATGGACTGTACAACCAAAGAACGCATGATAACGAATGCTATGAAAGTGTTGTTCCACGATTATGAAGTCAAAAATATGTGCACTCAATTAGTGGAGTCAATGCCAAAGCGAATTCAAGAGGTCATTTCTACTAAAGGAGGACATACCAATACAGGTATTTATCAGTGTATATTAAGGCACAGAATGATATAAAGTCATCGTTTTGAAAAAAAGAGTGATTTTTATTTGTCCCAATTAATTTGCACAGTATAGTAGGAAGGATAAGAAGAGGAACTCTTGGCTCAGGAGAATGACTAAAGTGGAAGACTTGATGAAAGTAAAATTCCTGAAATTGCAATGGCTTGGAACTATTTCTAGAAGAACGGACTAAGGATGGACTACTTAAATATTAAACTGGGTACCAACGGATATAAAAAGACCCGGAATACCACGTGGGAGATGGTTGGATAAAATTCGAAAGCATGCCTGTGTGTCATGGAAGAGAGTGGCTCAAGACAAACAGTTGTGGAAGAAACTTCGGAAGACCTTCATCCAGCCGTCGTCCATTAACGTACTATTGGACGAATCCACAAATCAACTACTGGATGAAGATTTCCCCAATTTTTTTTTCCAAATACTTTTGACTTGAGCTAGTCCAATCGACATTCCGACATGCTTTGAAATTTCATCCACCCATTTCCCACGTGGTCCTCTGGGTCTTTTCATGTCCGTTGGTGCCCAGTCTAATATTTCAGTAGCGCATCCGTCGTCGGTTTTTCTAGCAATATGTCCAACCCATTTCAATTTCAAGGATTTTACTTATATCATGTCTTCCTCTTTAATCATTCTCCTGAGCCAAGGGTTCCTCTTCTTAAACTTCTTAGTTACTATACTGTGCAAATTAATTGGGACAAAGTAAAAAATCACTCTTTTTTTCAAAACTATGCGTTTATATCATTCCATGCTTTGATATACACTGATATTAGTATGAAGTATGTCCTCCTTTAGCAGAAATGACCTCTTGAATTCGTTTTGGCATTGACTCCACTAATTGATTGCACATATTTTTGACTTCATAATCGTGGAACCACACTTTTATAGCATTCGTTATCATGCGTTCTTTGGTTGTATAGTACATTTTTCCTAAACGTCTCTTCAAAATATTCCACACGTTTTCTATGGGATTTAAGTCTGGTGAATTTCCAGGCCAATCAAGCAAATGAATTTGATTTTCCAGCATGAAATTCTTGACCAATTTCGAATTGATTGTGACATGGGGCCAAGTCATGTTGAAATGTCCCGTCAAAAGGGTGCAAGAATGGAACAATCCTACGTTGTAATATTTCTACGTACTTAACTGAATTCATCATACCTTGAACAGGAACTAAGCTTCCAGTGCCATTTGATGTGAAAAAACCCTAAAACATATGTTTCAGAGGATGTTTTACAGTTTGTTTGACATGCTCAGGTCTTAAGGGTTCACAGTTGCTTCATCTAACGACATTTGCTTGGTAACCCTGCGCAAATAAATGAGTTTCATCACTGAAAATTACCTTTTTCCAGTCGTCAGCAGTCCATGATTTATATTTTTTGGCCCATGCTAAACGTTTTATCTTCATTCTCGCATTCAAATATTCTTTTTTCGTTGGTCTTCTTGCCTTCCGGCCAACTTCCAGAAGCCTACGGCGTACAAATGAATCACTAACATCACAACCACTAGCCAATAAATCTCTTTGAAGGTCGGTGCTTGTTTTTTTTTTTTTTTTTTTTTTGGATTCATTTTACTATTTCTGATTAGATATTTATCGGTTCGTGGAGTTGTTTTTCGTTTTTTTCCACATTTACCTCTCCTTTTTGGAGACGATGATCCAGATGCATTGTATCGCATAAGCAGTCTTCATACACTTGATTTGCCTACAACAACTGCAGAAGCGATATCTCTCACTGTCATAGAAATGTGATCCTTCAGAGCAATTATTTTTGCACGAAACGTGGCAGCTGACAGGTCCTGCAGGTAAGGAAGGACTACAGGCTCGAAAACGTCGGAGATGTAGCGGTGCCTGTTGAATGTACCGGCGATGTGTACCAGAGATGTGAGGGTGTCATATCCGATTGCGCCCCGAATCATAACGCCAGGCGACGGACCGATATGGCGATGCATAATGCAGGCGTCATACAGTCTGTCGCCGCGGTGCCGCCACACGCGGATGCGACCACCATGGTGTTGCAGGCAGAAACGGGATTCGTCGGAGAACACAATGTCGTACCATTCCGTAGTCCAGGTGCGGTGTTCAATCGCCCACTGCCGCCGCTCTCGCCTGTGGTGTAACTTCAATGGTGATCGGAGCAATGGGCGCCGTGCGACAAGTCCCCGCTCCTGCTGACGTCGTCGAACGGTACGTACTGACAAAGGTTGTTGCGCAACACACCCTAATTCCTGCGCTAACGTTCGTGATGTAGCGGTGCGAGCCGTCAATGCCCGCCGCTCAACATGCCGGTCCTCTCGTTTGGTGGTGTGCCGCGGCTGTGGCAATCACTCACGTCGGTCCGGCCGTCCCTCCTGCACCCACCAAATCCATACTCGCCTCACTGTGGCTGGATGTCGTCCCACACGGGCGCCGATGTCTCGGGACGATAAACCGCTGTTGCGATAAGCCACTATTCGCCCTCTGTCGAACTCCGAAACGTACTGGAATGACTGCCGTATTCTGCGACGAGACATCAGGAAGCTTCCCACGCACAGGTCCGGCAGCACAACACCCTTCCACTGCTTATACCTCGCCTTCTGTGCACCCTTCTTGTAGTGCTTCACGTTGGCGTGCCGGCCGCACATGATTTGAATATGCCCTGCAATGTTAATCGTTTGCATGTCCTCTCGCGGGCGACGCATGCTGCGAATTTCGGGCGAATCGGACGCTTCCTTCTTGGTGTTGCATTTTGGGTGACCAGAAGTGTGTGTATATATATATCATCATCATCATCATCATCATCATCAACCATTATCAATCCACTGCTGGACAAAGGTCTCCCCAAGTTTCCTCCACAACGGTCTGTCTTGTGCCAGTCTCCTCCATGTCACTCCCGCATACTTTCGAATTTCATCCACCCATCTTCCACGTGGTCTTCTTCTGGGTCTTTTCCTGTCCCTTGGAATCCAAACTAAAAATTCGGCTCTCCATCGATGGTCTGTTCTTATGGCAGTATGTCCAGCCCATTGCCATTTCAGGGATTTAACTCTGATCATGATGTCTTCCACTCTTGTCATTTTTCGGATCCACGTGTTCCTCTTCTTATCTCTCCTGGTTACACCAAGCATGCACCTCTCCATGCTATTTTGAGTTGTCCGCGGCATTTGTATGTCTCTTTTAGCTAAGGTCCACGTCTCTGCACCATACGTAAGCACTGGAAGGATGCATTGATCAAACACTTTTCTTTTAAGACATAATGGCATATTGCTCTTGAAAATTATATATATATATACATATATATACATCACAGCCTCACCTTGACAAATGCCAACCCCGCCTTCTCGTGGTACATCCTGTTCCCACTAAAGGGGCTCTGACGACCGCCAATAGCGGTATAACTATACCATCGGGATTAGAGGAAATGCTATCCCACACTCACCAACCCGCTTGGCCAGCGTGGTGAGTTATGGCCAAACCCCTCCAAAATGACTCCACAACTTAAATCTTGGCCCTCAGTCTCCGGCAGCTGGAATGTACCTGGCCAAGGCAGCGGCCAGTGCGACATGAAGGCAGAGGGTGCTAAGAATCCCCGGAGGACAGGACTAGGCTGCCATCTGATGCTGACCTTGGCTACGTACAACGGACGCTCCCTATCTTCTGATTCAAGGCTTCTTGAATTGGAAGAGGAACTACAAAGGATCAAGTGGGACATCGTCGGGCTAAGTGAGGTAAGGAGAAAAGGAGAAGATCTCATTGAACTGAAAAGTGGACATCTCTTCTACTATCGTGGGACAGATACTGGCAGAACTAGTGGTGTTGGATTTATAATAAACAAGAAACTGAAGGATAAAGTTGTAGAAGTTGAAAGTTCCTCTGACAGAGCTGCACGACTCGTTATCCAACTCTCGAGAAGATACCAGGCTCAGATTATTTAAACTTATGCACCCACCACAAGTCATGCTGAAGAAGAAATTGAAGAATTTTATGAGGAAATTCGTGATCTAAATAATAAAGGTAAGCAGCACTTGAAGCTAATTATGGGAGATTTCAATGCAAAAATAGGGCAACGGCAACAGAATGAAACTTCATTAGGTAAATTCGGTCACAGCAACAGAAACCAGCGTGGAAATACTCTCGTAGAGTTTGCAGAGGCAGAAGGGTTTTTCATCTTGAACTCCTTTTCAAGAAAAAGCCACACAGGAAATGGACATGGAGACATCCAAATAGGACGACAAGTGAAATTGATTTTATTATGTGTAACAAAAAATTCGTCATAGAAGACTGCAGTGTGCTAAACAAGTTCAACACAGGCAGTGACCATAGATTGGTGAGATGTAAGATGCACCTCAACACTAAACTCGAACGTAGCAAGCTCATAAGACAAACAAAATGTATTGACATAACCAACCTTAAAAAACACCATAATACCTTCAAATTGGAACTGAAGAACAGATTCTCTGCTTTAGAAGGCCTAACATCGGAAGAAGTGTATATTTCTGAAGTTAACAGAAAAGTAACCAAAGCTCTTATGGAAACAGCAACAAAATTAGCTGGGTCTAAGAACAAGTTGTATGTGAACAAATTATCAGGAAAAACCAAAATGTTGATGCAAAGAAGAAGAGTGATGAGGACAACTAAAGAACATGTGACTTCCAAAGTGGAATATATAGAGCTATGCAAGACAGTACGAAAAAGTATCACTGAAGACGTAAGGAAATTCAACTGTGAACTAGTAAGGAAAGCAATTGAAAACAACCAAAGCCTAAAGATAGCAAAGGGACATCTTAGTAAAGGGAAAAAACAGATTATTACACTGAGAAAAGAAGATGGTTCTGTAACAAGAAATAGAGGCGAAATTTTGACAAGAGTGAAAGATTTCTACTCCAAATTATATGAAAGGGATGATACATGTACTCCAGACATCATGAAAGGTACCAGTACCAGAGTTCTTCCAGTCCTTCCAGCAGAAGTTGCACATGCAATCAAGAACATGAAGCGGGGAAAAGCTCCAGGAGAAGATGGAATTACTGTAGACATCATACAAGAAGCAAGTGGAGAAATCAAAACAGTACTCGCCCAAATTTTCACTCGATGCCTTAATGAAGGGAAAATTCCTGAGGATTGGAACAACGCTACAATGATCTTGCTACATAAAAAAGGTGACATTGAGGATCTCAGGAACTACAGACCTATCAGCCTCCTATCAGTGGTTTATCAAATCTTCACTAAAGTTCTTTCACACCGCTTGAAGGTGACACTGGACATGGCTCAACCGAGAGAAGAAGCTGGATTCAGGAGTGGCTACAGCACAATAGATCATATCCACGTACTGAGAGAACTAATTGAAAGAGCGAGGGAATATGAACTTCCATTGTGCATGGCTTTTATCGATTATGAAAAAGCCTTTGATTCGGTGAAACCATCAGCAGTTGCAATGGCTCTGAAACCCTGCGGTATTGAAGATGCATACATTAATATTATTAATAACATCTATGAAAATACAAGTGCAAAGATTCGGCTGTTTGAAAATACAACACACATAAAAATTGGAAAAGGAGTGAGACAAGGTGACACCATATCTCCGAAGCTCTTTAATGCCACATTGGAAAATGTCTTTCAATCACTGAACTGGGAAAACAAAGGGATAAAGATTAATGGAGATTATCTAACCCACCTTCGTTTTGCTGATGACATAGTCATTTTTGCAACTACCCCATCAGAGCTACAGAATATGATCCAGGAACTTGCTGACAAGAGTAAAGAAGTGGGATTAAAAATGAACTTTCAGAAGACAAAAGTGATGTACAATGCTTTTACAAGAAATGAAGATTTATCGATTGATGGAGAAAAGCTGCAGATAACAGACACGTACGTTTATCTTGGACAGCAGATATCAAGTGAGGGTCACATTGGTGAAGAAATTAATCGGCGTACAAAACTTGCCTGGAGAGCGTTTGGAAGAAACAGCATAATTTTCAAGAGCAATATGCCATTATGTCTTAAAAGAAAAGTGTTTGATCAATGCATCCTTCCAGTGCTTACGTATGGTGCAGAGACGTGGACCTTAGCTAAAAGAGACATACAAAGGCTGCAGACAACTCAAAATAGCATGGAGAGGTGCATGCTTGGTGTAACCAGGAGAGATAAGAAGAGGAACACGTGGATCCGAAAAATGACAAGAGTGGAAGGCATCATGATCAGAGTTAAATCCCTGAAATGGCAATGGGCTGGACATACTGCCAGAAGAACAGACCATCGATGGACAGCCGAAATTTTAGATTGGATTCCAAGGGACAGGAAAAGACCCAGAAGAAGACCACATGGAAGATGGGTGGATGAAATTCGAAAGTATGCGGGAGTGACATGGAGGAGACTGGCACAAGACAGACCGTTGTGTAGGAAACTTGGGGAGACCTTCGTCCAGCAGTGGATTGATAATGGTTGACAATGATGATGATATATATATATATATATATATATATATATATATATATTTATCATCATCATCATCATCATCATCATCTACCATTATCAATCCACTGCTGGACGAAGGTCTCCTCAAGTTTCTTCCATAGTTGTCTGTCTTGAGCCCGTCTCCTCCATGTCTCTCCAGCATAGTTTCGAATTTTGTCCATCCATTTCCCATGAGGTCTTCTGGGTCTTTCCCTGTTCCTCGGAATTCAATCTAAAATTTCGGTTGTCCATCGGTGGTCTGTTCTTCTGGCAACATGTGCAGCCCATTGCCATCACTCTGGTCATGAGGCCGTCCACTTTTGTCATTTCCCTTATCCACAAATTACTCTTCTTATCTTTCCTGGTTACACCAAGCATGCATCTCTCTATGCCTCTCTGAGTTGTCTGCAGTCTTTGTATGTCTTTTTAGTTAAGGTCCATGTCTCTGCTCCATACGTAAGCACTGGCGGGATGCATTGATTAAATACTTTTCTTTTAAGACATAATGCTCTTAAAAATTGTACTGTTTCTTTCAAAAGTCTCCAAGTTTTATACGACGACTGATTTCTTCATCAATGTGAACCTCACTTGATATGCTGCCCAAGGTAAACGTAGGTATCGGGTGTCTTAAGCTTTTCTCCATCAATCGATAAAACTTCGTTTCTTGTAAGAGCATTGTACATCACTTTTGTCTTCTGAAAGTTCATTTTTAATCCCACTTCTTTACTCTTGTCAGCAAGTTCTTGGATCTTACTCTGCAGCTCTGAAGGAGTAGTTGCAAAGATGACTACGTCATCAACAAAACGAAAGTGAGTTAAGTAATCTCAATTAATTTTTATCCCAAGCTTATTAATCTTCAATTCCACATTGCCAAATGTCTTTTAATCAGATCAGATCAGATCAGATGTAGAAGATTTTAACGAAAGGGAGTGTCTGACCCCAGGTCTTAAACAACCCTTAGAAATAGGAAGCTAGGAGATTTGGGCTAAAGTCCCCGATAGGAAAGTGACACGGAGACGAAGTAGAAAGGGGGAGGAAGACGCCCTTATTTATTACCAGGGGGCCAGTACCCGGGGTCCGACGGCTTAACGTGCCCATCCGACGCACAGCGGATATTTTGTGGATCGAGCGTTCGTACCTGTCTGGGATCGAACCTGAGGTCCTTTCTGTGGCAGTCACGAACGTTGCCCACTAGGCCACCTAAGGTCCTTTCCGTGGCAGTCACGAACGCTGCCCACTAGGCCACCCGCGGCCCTCTGTCTTTCAATCATTGAACAAAGAGATATATATATAAAATTGAGAAATTTTATACTTAAGGTCTTTTCCCGTTTTGAACTTCCGACTGAGGCATTTATGCAATGGTATGAAAAAGTTACAGAGAAAATCTTGATCAATATGAAACATAACTCAAATAGATGTATAAATGTTGGTAAACCGATTCATGGAAGTATATTCACAGATATTATAAAGCTCCGCAAATCTTTCATAATAACCTTTGTAGACAAGGCAAAAACAACTTTGCAGTGATTTGCAAGAGATTCCATCACCAATTGGTTGAAGAAGAGTTGACAAGAGGAAGTGCCTATACCTCTATACCACAAAAAAAAGAAGTGATTGTTAAAAAAAATCATAGCCTTGCAAAATAGACTAAAAATCTCGAATATTAAGGTCAAAATACCTTTCTTATACTTAGTGTCAAAATTTCACAAGAACCCAATTGAATTTCGATGTATTACAGCTGCTACCAACTGTTATGGCGTAGAAGCGGGTAACAAACTGGAAAAATGTCTTTGCAAAAGTTTAGACACTGTGGAACACACTTGGATCATCAGAAACAACACCCTTGTTCTTTATATGTTGAGAAATCATTCCTCTGACCTACCACTAGACATACAGACATACGACTTTAAAAATCTCTTTGAACGTCAATCAATCTTAACGACTTAGAGCGCATTTGCGATATTTTATATGATGCATACCATGATATACTAAAAATAACAAGAGACAACCGGAGTCACTTAAAAACCACGTATATATTTAATAACTATCTGGCTTTGGGTTCAAAAATATATCTTCAAACACAAGGAATACCCATGGGCTCAGTATTTTCGAGCATTCTAGCAAATTTATACCTGCATGTATATGAAAGAACGTTCACTTATCTGCCTGAAGATGGTAAAATGTTCAGGCATATACTTAATAGTTTTTAACTTTGACAATTTTGACACAAAAATTAAGGAAATCAATCCGGAAAGTTTAGACCTAGTTTTTACCGTATGTTGTGACCGGAATGTGCACTACCTAGATATTGAAATCAATAATGGTGTTACCACTATTTTTGACAAAAGAAGAAGATATACTTTTAAAGTGAATTATTTAAGCGACTGGAAATCAAACATTTCCACCCAAATCTTCAGAAATATCATCATATCTGAATATTTCAGATGTATTCACCTTTGTAGTAACTCAGAAGCTCTCATCATATAATTAAAACAACTATTTAACACACTACTTTCTAATGGCTTTCCACTTCCATTTCGTAGGAGATATTTTGGTCAACCCTTAAACTGTAACATTTCAAAAAAATACTTTTTCCAGCACAAACCAATTACATTTCAGCAACTGATTAAAAAATGACTTCACAAAGTTAAAACTTTCTTTTTCTAAATGCACCACATGGCAGGTCTCTTGTGGTCGAACTGCCTACTTACCAATATTTGCTATCTTCTGTTACACCTAGTACTTCCTGCACAAAAGTCTAATACACTCCAATAACTGATATTGACTTGGCTGGATATATAGTGTCTAAATGTCTGGAATGGTGTTCTATTGACTTAATATATCTCAGATTTGATCTACAATGATGTTAGTGAATTTTGTTGTTTTGCTTGCTTTTTGTAATTTCGTGGCTTGCTTGTTGAGCTTGGTTACATATTTCGGTGACCTCGGGAACACACGGGTGGCTTTCAACATTTTGCATACCCGTATTGAAAGGTCACCAGGTCCAGTATTCCCCTGAAGAGATTGGTCCTATATTTCATTCCTTCTACTTATTGTATTATTTACTTATTTATATTTTATTTCATCTTGGATTAAGCATTCTGCAGCTATAGAAGATACATGCCTTTCCAGGCTTCTTGTTTTGTTCTGTGTGATTTTCATTATAATGATTGTCAATAATGTGAATATCTACTTTATATATATATATACTTAAGAGCAAAACTGAAGACTAAGGAAAAACTTTAGAATTTAAAACGAAGGTTGCAAAATAAAGGTTGCAAAATAACCTGAAAATCAAAACGCGCAACGCAGCAGTTTTGAAAATTCAGAATTCACATTCTATAAAGAAGATACCTAAGCAAAAAAATACATAAATAATTTTGACTCACACCTAGTACAACATAGAAAAGGTTATGTATCTACCTGTGTGAGTAAAAGGAGAAAGGATAAAAAAATAAAAACAACTGAATGTAGAAGGTGTCGAGAATACTGAGCCTTGGCTTTATCAAGGACCAGCAAAAACTCTGCATTTTCTCACTTCCACAAAGACCTAGTTGGAAATGGGTTTCTGCAAGGCCATAGATGCAAGTAACATTCCCACCTAAAATAGTTTAAAAAATATATATAAGTCATGTCCTCCGTAGAGTTGCATGACCTAGCACTAGTTAACAATTTCGCTTGCATCCAATAAACCTTCCTGGCCCGACCCATGCTCTTCATCTGTTACTATTAAACAGAGAGAAGAAGATTAAAGAGAACTCAAGCTGTGAGAGTGACATAATAATTAGAAATGATTGCAATTAAAAAAGGAAATGTTAATTTTTAACGAACAGATTTTTGAAAGAAAACTTGAGTCTAAAACCCCCTACTCTACAGCTTATGACAGCACGAAAACGAGAATAAGTTAAAGATAATAATTAACTAAAGAAAACTTTGTGAAAGTTATATACCTTAAACAGTTAGTTGCAATATGTACAAAGTATTTCAGCAGTGCTTTAAGTGCATAATTAATTAGTTATTAAGAACTTAACTACTTTGAAAAAACAGCGCATAGACAGCGCATAGCAAAGGAACAAGCTTAGCCATCTTCTGTTCCACAGTCTTAAGTTTATATATTTTTTTCTCTGGTTAAAATCTCCGCGCGTTGGTTTCTTGCTGTATGAGGAGGCCATCAGCCCCACCCTCACTGCCCCCCAGCGTCTAGGGAGTGGCGGAAGAGGTCAGCCATGTTCTTCTCTTGTGAGGAGAAAAGTTTCTGTCACACAAGAGGTAAGCTCTCTTCCTTGTTCTTGGGTTCTAGGTTTTATAAGTTCAATGTTTGTACTTCATGTACTTTTTCTCTGTCGTTTTTTAGCTTTTCAGCTTTTAGGCATTGGTTTGTCTGTTAACATTTTTGCGGGTTTTAACTCTTTCTTTTCTTTGTAACTTTGAGCGTCTTTTGGGGTACCTAGGAACAGAAGATGGCTACGCTTGTTCCTTTGCTATGCGCTGTCTATGCGCTGTTTTTTCAAAGTAGTTAAGTTCTTAATAACTAATTAATTATGCACTTAAAGCACTGCTGAAATACTTTGTACATATTGCAACTAACTGTTTAAGGTATATAACTTTCACAAAGTTTTCTTTAGTTAATTATTATCTTTAACTTATTCTCGTTTTCGTGCTGTCATAAGCTGTAGAGTAGGGGGTTTTAGACTCAAGTTTTCTTTCAAAAATCTGTTCGTTAAAAATTAACATTTCCTTTTTTAATTGCAATCATTTCTAATTATTATGTCACTCTCACAGCTTGAGTTCTCTTTAATCTTCTTCTCTCTGTTTAATAGTAACAGATGAAGAGCATGGGTCGGGCCAGGAAGGTTTATTGGATGCAAGCGAAATTGTTAACTAGTGCTAGGTCATGCAACTCTACGGAGGACATGACTTATATATATTTTTTAAACTATTTTAGGTGGGAATGTTACTTGCATCTATGGCCTTGCAGAAACCCATTTCCAACTAGGTCTTTGTGGAAGTGAGAAAATGCAGAGTTTTTGCTGGTCCTTGATAAAGCCAAGGCTCAGTATTCTCGACACCTTCTACATTCAGTTGTTTTTATTTTTTTATCCTTTCTCCTTTTACTCACACAGGTAGATACATAACCTTTTCTATGTTGTACTAGGTGTGAGTCAAAATTATTTATGTATTTTTTTGCTTAGGTATCTTCTTTATAGAATATATATCATCATCATCATTGTCAACCATTATCAATCCACTGCTGGACGAAGGTCTCCCCAAGTTTCCTCCACAACGGTCTGTCTTGTGCCAGTCTCCTCCATGTCACCCCTGCATACTTTCGAATTTCATCCACCCATCTCCTATGTGGTCGTCTTCTGGGTCTTTTCCTGTCCCTTGGAATCCAATCTAAAATTTCGGCTGTCCATCGATGATCTGTCCTTCTGGCAGTATGTCCAGCCCATTGCCATTTCAGGGATTTAACTCTGATCATGATGTCTTCCACTCTTGTCATTTTTCGGATCCACGAGTTCCTCTTCTTATCTCTCCTGGTTACACCAAGCATGCACCTCTCCATGCTTCTTTGAGTTGTCTGCAGCCTTTGTATGTCTCTTTTAGTTAAGGTCCACGTCTCTGCACCATACGTAAGCACTGGAAGGATGCATTGATCAAACACTTTTCTTTTAAGACATAATGGCATATTGCTCTTGAAAATTATGCTGTTTCTTCCAAAAGCTCTCCAGGCAAGTTTTGTACGCCGATTAATTTCTTCATCAATGTGACCCTCACTTGATATCTGCTGTCCAAGATAAATGTACGTGTCTGTTATCTCCAGCTTTTCTCCATCAATCGATAAATCTTCATTTCTTGTAAAAGCATTGAACATCACTTTTGTCTTCTGAAAGTTCATTTTTAATCCGACTTCTTTACTCTTGTCAGCAAGTTCCTGGATCATACTCTGCAGCTCTGATGGGGTAGTTGCAAAAATGACTACGTCATCAGCAAAACGAAGGTGGGTTAGATAATCTCCATTAATCTTTATCCCCTTGTTTTCCCAGCTCAGCGACTGAAAAACACTCTCCAATGTGGCATTAAAGAGCTTCGGAGATATGGTGTCACCTTGTCTCACTCCCTTTCCAATTTTTACGTGTGTTGTATTTTCAAACAGCCGAATCTTTGCACTTGCATTTTCATAGATGTTATTAATAATATTAATGTATGCATCTTCAATACCGCAGGTTTTCAGAGCCATTGTAACTGCTGATGGTTTCACCGAATCAAAGGCTTTTTCATAATCGATAAAAGCCATGCACAATGGAAGTTCATATTCCCTCGCTCTTTCAATTAGTTCTCTCAGCACGTGGATATGATCTATTGTGCTGTAGCCACTCCTGAATCCAGCTTGTTCTCTCGGTTGAGCCATGTCCAGTGTTACCTTCAAGCGGTGTGAAAGAACTTTAGTGAAGATTTTATAAACTACTGATAGGAGGCTGATAGGTCTGTAGTTTCCGAGATCCTCAATGTCACCTTTTTTATGTAGCAGGATCATTGTAGCGGTGTTCCAATCCTCAGGAATCTTTCCTTCATTAAGGCATCGAGTGAAAATTTGGGCGAGTACTGTTTCGATTTCTCCACTTGCTTCTTGTATGATGTCTACAGTAATTCCATCTTCTCCTGGAGCTTTTCCTCGCTTCATGTTCTTGATTGCATGTGCAACTTCTGCTGGAAGGACTGGAGGAACTCTGGTACTGGTATCTTCCATGATGTCTGGAGTGCACATATCATCCCTTTCATATAATTTGGAGTAGAAATCTTTTCACTCTTGTCAAAATTTCGCCTCTATTTCTTGTTACAGAACCATCTTCTTTTCTCAGTGCCATAATCTGTTTTCTTCCCTTACTGAGATGTCCCTTTGCTATCTTTAGGCTTTGGTTGTTTTCAATTGCTTTCCTCACTAGTTCACAGTTGAATTTCCTTACGTCTTCAGTGATACTTTTTCTTACTGTCTTGCATAGCTCTATATATTCCACTTTGGAAGTCACATCTTCTTTAGTTGTCCTCATCTCTCTTCTTTCTTGCATCAACATTTTGGTTTTTCCTGATAATTTGTTCACATGCAACTTGTTCTTAGACCCAGCTAATTTTGTTGCTGTTTCCATAAGAGCTTTGGTTACTTTTCTGTTAACTTCAGAGATGTCCACTTCTTCCGATGTTAGGCCTTCTAAAGCAGAGAACCTGTTCTTCAGTTCTAACTTGAAGGTATTATGGTGTTTTTTAAGGTTGGTTATGTCAATAGATTTTGTTTGTCTTATGAGCTTGCCACGTTCAAGTTTAGTGTTGAGGTGCATCTTACATCTCACCAATCTATGGTCACTACCTGTGTTGAACTTGTTTAGCACACTGCAGTCTTCTATGACGAATTTTTTGTTACACATAATAAAATCAATTTCACTTGTCGTCCCATTTGGATGTCTCCATGTCCATTTCATGAAACGGGGAAGAGGTCCAGGAGAAGATGTAATTACGGTGGACATTATACAAGAAGCAAATGGAGAAATTGAAACTACAGTGTCCCAAGTTTTCACCAGATGTCTTAATGAAGAATATATATATATATATATATATATATATATATATATATATATATATCATCATCATCATTGTCAACCATTATCAATCCACTGCTGGACGAAGGTCTCCCCAAGTTTCCTCCACAACGGTCTGTCTTGTGCCAGTCTCCTCCATGTCACCCCTGCATACTTTCGAATTTCATCCACCCATCTCCTATGTGGTCTTCTTCTGGGTCTTTTCCTGTCCCTTGGAATCCAATCTAAAATTTCGGCTGTCCATCGATGATCTGTCCTTCTGGCAGTATGTCCAGCCCATTGCCATTTCAGGGATTTAACTCTGATCATGATGTCTTCCACTCTTGTCATTTTTCGGATCCACGAGTTCCTCTTCTTATCTCTCCTGGTTACACCAAGCATGCACCTCTCCATGCTTCTTTGAGTTGTCTGCAGCCTTTGTATGTCTCTTTTAGTTAAGGTCCACGTCTCTGCACCATACGTAAGCACTGGAAGGATGCATTGATCAAACACTTTTCTTTTAAGACATAATGGCATATTGCTCTTGAAAATTATGCTGTTTCTTCCAAAAGCTCTCCAGGCAAGTTTTGTACGCCGATTAATTTCTTCATCAATGTGACCCTCACTTGATATCTGCTGTCCAAGATAAACGTACGTGTCTGTTATCTCCAGCTTTTCTCCATCAATCGATAAATCTTCATTTCTTGTAAAAGCATTGAACATCACTTTTGTCTTCTGAAAGTTCATTTTTAATCCCACTTCTTTACTCTTGTCAGCAAGTTCCTGGATCATACTCTGCAGCTCTGATGGGGTAGTTGCAAAAATGACTACGTCATCAGCAAAACGAAGATGGGTTAGATAATCTCCATTAATCTTTATCCCCTTGTTTTCCCAGCTCAGTGACTGAAAAACACCCTCCAATGTGGCATTAAAGAGCTTCGGAGATATGGTGTCACCTTGTCTCACTCCCTTTCCAATTTTTACGAACTAGGCTGCCATCTGATGCTGACCTTGGCTACTTACAATGGACGCTCCCTATCTTCTGATTCAAGGCTTCTTGAATTGGAAGAGGAACTACAAAGGATCAAGTGGGACATCGTGGGGCTAAGTGAGGTAAGGAGAAAAGGAGAAGATCTCATCGAACTGAAAAGTGGACATCTCTTCTACTATCGTGGGACAGATACTGGCAGAACTAGTGGTGTTGGATTTATAATAAACAAGAAACTGAAGGATAAAGTTGTAGAAGTTGAAAGTTCCTCTGACAGAGCTGCACGACTTGTTATCCAACTCTCGAAAAGATACCAGGCTCAGATTATTCAAACTTATGCACCCACCACAAGTCATCCTGAAGAAGAAATTGAAGAATTTTATGAGGAAATTTGTCATCTAAATAATAAAGGTAAGCAGCACTTGAAAATAATTATGGGAGATTTCAATGCAAAAATAGGGCAACGGCAACAGAATGAAACTTCAGTAGGTAAATTCGGTCATGGCAACAGAAACCAGCGTGGAAATACTCTCGTTGAGTTTGCAGAGGCAGAAGGGTTTTTCATCTTGAACTCCTTCTTCAAGAAAAAGCCACACAGGAAATGGACATGGAGACATCCAAATGGGACGACAAGTGAAATTGATTTTATTATGTGTAACAAAAAATTCGTCATAGAAGACTGCAGTGTGCTAAATAAGTTCAACACAGGTAGTGACCATAGATTGGTGAGATGTAAGATGCACCTCAACACTAAACTTGAACGTGGCAAGCTCATAAGACAAACAAAATCTATTGACATAACCAACCTTAAAAAACACCATAATACCTTCAAGTTAGAACTGAAGAACAGGTTCTCTGCTTTAAAAGGCCTAACATCGGAAGAAGTGGACATCTCTGAAGTTAACAGAAAAGTAACCAAAGCTCTTATGGAAACAGCAACAAAATTAGCTGGGTCTAAGAACAAGTTGCATGTGAACAAATTATCAGGAAAAACCAAAATGTTGATGCAAAAAAGAAGAGAGATGAGGACAACTAAAGAAGATGTGACTTCCAAAGTGGAATATATAGAGCTATGCAAGACAGTAAGAAAAAGTATCACTGAAGACGTAAGGAAATTCAACTGTGAACTAGTGAGGAAAGCAATTGAAAACAACCAAAGCCTAAAGATAGCAAAGGGACATCTCAGTAAGGGAAGAAAACAGATTATGGCACTGAGAAAAGAAGATGGTTCTGTAACAAGAAATAGAGGCGAAATTTTGACAAGAGTGAAAGATTTCTACTCCAAATTATATGAAAGGGATGATATATGCACTCCAGACATCATGAAAGATACCAGTACCAGAGTTCCTCCAGTCCTTCCAGCAGAAGTTGCACATGCAATCAAGAACATGAAGCGAGGAAAAGCTCCAGGAGAAGATGGAATTACTGTAGACATCATAAAAGAAGCAAGTGGAGAAATCGAAACAGTACTTGCCCGAATTTTCACTCGATGCCTTAATGAAGGAAAGATTCCTGAGGATTGGAACACCGCTACAATGATCCTGCTACATAAGAAAGGTGACATTGAGGATCTCGGAAACTACAGACCTATCAGCCTCCTATCAGTAGTTTATAAAATCTTCACTAAAGTTCTTTCACACCGCTTGAAGGTAGCACTAGACATGGCTCAACCGAGAGAACAAGCTGGATTCAGGAGTGGCTACAGCACAATAGATCATATCCACGTGCTGAGAGAACTAATTGAAAGAGCGAGGGAATATGAACTTCCATTGTGCATGGCTTTTATCGATTATGAAAAAGCCTTTGATTCGGTGAAACCATCAGCAGTTACAATGGCTCTGAAAACCTGCGGTATTGAAGATGCATACATTAATATTATTAATAACATCTATGAAAATGCAAGTGCAAAGATTAGGCTGTTTGAAAAAAAAAAAAAAAAATATATATATATATATTGATAGATAGAGACAGAGAGAGAGAGAGAGAGAGAGAGAGAGAGAGAGAGAGAGAGAGAGAGAGAGAGAGAGAGAGAGAGAGAGAGAGAGAAAGAGAGAGAGAGGGGGGAATGCAAGTTCAGGTGATGCGCAACATATCGCCTCTCCTTGACAAATGTCAACCCCTCCTTCTCGTGGTACATCCTGTTCCCACTAAAGGGGCTCTGACGACCACCAGTAGCGGTATAACTATGCCATCGGGATCAGAGGAAATGCTATCCCACACTCACCGACACGCTTGGCCAGCGTGGTGAGTTATAGCCAAACCCCTCCAAAATGACTCCACAACTTAAATCTTGGCCCTCGGTCTCCGGCAGCTGGAATGTACCTGGCCAAGGCAGCGGCCAGTGCGACATAAAGGCAGAGGGTGCTAAGAATCACCGGAGGACCGGACTAGGCTGTCACTTGATGCTCACCTTGGCTACTTACAACGGACGCTTCCTTTCTTCTGATTCAAGGCTTCTTCAATTGGAAGAGGAACTACAAAGGATCAAGTGGGACATCGTCGGGCTAAGTGAGGTAAGGAGAAAAGGAGAAGATCTCATTGAACTGAAAAGTGGACATCTCTTCTACTATCGTGGGACAGATACTGATAGAACTAGTGGAGTTGGATTTATAATAAACAAGAAACTGAAGGATAAAGTTGTAGAAGTTATAAGTTCCTCTGACAGAGCTGCACGACTCGTTATCCAACCTTCGAGAAGATACCAGGCTCAGATTATTCAAACTTATGCCCCCACCACAAGTCATCCTGAAGAAGAAATTGAAGTATTTTATGAGGAAATTCGGAATCTAAATAGCAAAGGCAAACAGCACTTGAAGGTCATTATGGGTGATTTCAATACAAAAGTAGGGCAACAGAAACAGAATGAAACTTCGGTTGGTAAATTTGGTTACGGGAACAGAAATCAACGTGGAAATACTCTTGTGGAATTTGCAGAAGCAGAAAGGTTTTTCATCATGAACTCTTTTTTTCAAGAAAAAGCCACACACAAAATGGACGTGAAGACATCCGCGAGCGATGACAAGCGAAATTGATTTTATTATGTGCAACAAAAAATTCGTCATCGAAGACTGCAGTGTGCTAAACAAGTTCAACACAGGTAGTGACCATAGATTAGTGAGATGTAAGATGCACCTCAACACTAAACTCAAACGAGGCTCATAAGACAAACAAAATGTATTGACATAACCAACCTTAAAAAACACCATAATACCTTCACGTTGGAACTGAAGAGCAGATTCTCTGCTTTAGAAGGCCTAACATCGGAAGAAGTGGATATTTCTGAAGTTAACAGAGAACTCACCAAAGCTTTTATGGAAACAGCAACAAAAATAGGTGGTACTAAGAACAAGTTACATATGAAGAAAATTTCAGAAAAAACAAAAATGTTGATGCAAAAGAGAAGGAGATGAGGACAAATAAGTAAAGACGTAAATTCCAACGTGGAATATATAGAGCTGTGCAAGACAGTGCGAAAAGGTATCACTGAAGACATAAGGAAATTCAATTGTGAACTAGTGAGGAAAGCAATTTAAAACAAGCAAAGCCTGAAGAGAGCAAAAGGACATCTCAGTAAGGGAATAAAACAGATTATGGCTCTGAGAAAAGAAGATGGTACTGTAACAAGAAATAGAAGCGAAATTTTGACAAGGGTGAAAAATTTCTATTCAAAACTATATGAAAGGGATGATACATCTATTCCAGACATCACGACAGGTACCAGTGCCAAAGTCCCTCCAATCCTCCCTGCAGAAGTTACATATGCAATTAAGAACATGAAACGGGGAAGAGGTCCAGGAGAAGATGTAATTACGGTGGACATTATACAAGAAGCAAATGGAGAAATTGAAACTACAGTGTCCCAAGTTTTCACCAGATGTCTTAATGAAGGGAAGATCCCTAAGGATTGGAACAATGCTACAATGATCTTGCTCCATAAAAATTGTGACATTGAGGATCTCAGGAACTACAGGCCCATCAGTCTCCTTTCAGTGGTTTATAAAATCTTCATTAAGGTTCTTTCACATCGCTTGAAGGTAACACTAGACATGGCGCAACAAAGAGAACAAGCTGGATTCACGAGTGGCTACAGCACTATAGATCATATCCACGTACTGAGAGAACTAATTGAAAGAACAAGAGAATTTGAACTCCCATTATGCATGGCTTTTATTGACTATGAAGAGGCCTTCGATTCCGTGAAACCATCAGCAGTAACAATGACTTTGAAATCCTGCGGTATTGAAGATGCATACATTAGCATTATTAATAACATCTATGAAAATGAAAGTTCAAAGGTTCGGACATTTGAGGATACAGCACAAATAAAAATTGGAAAGGGAGTGAGACAAAATGACACAATATCTCCCAAGCTCTTTAACGCCACATTGCAAAATGTCTTTCAATCATTGAACGGGTAAAATAAAGGGATAAAGATTAATGGAGATTACTTAAAACACTTTCGTTTTGCTGATGACGTAGTCGTTTTTGGGACTACCTCTTCAGAGCTGCAGAGTATGATCGAAGAACCTTCTGACAAGAGTAAAGAAGTGGGGTTAAAAATGAACTTTCAGAAGATAAAAGTGATGTACAATGCTTTTAGAAGAAACGAAGATTTAGCGATTGATGGAGAAAAGCTTGAGACAACAGATTCCTACATTAATCTTGGGCAGGAGATATCGAGTGAGGGTCACATTGATGAAAAAGTTAATCGGCGTTTAAAACTTGGTCGGAGAGATTTTGGAAGAAACAGTACAATTTTTAAGAGCAGTATGCCATTATGTCTTAAAAGGAAATTATTTAATCAATGCATCCTGCCAGTGCTTACGTATGGAGCAGAGACATGGACCTTAATAAAAAAAGACATACAAAGACTGCAGACAACTTAGAGAAGCACAGAGAGATGCATACATGATGTAACCAGGAAAGACAAGAAGAGGAACTTGTGGATAAGGAAAATGACAGGAGTGGACGACATCATGACCACAGTGAAATCACTGAAATGCCAATGGGCTGGATATGTTCCCAGAAGAACGGACCACCGATGGACAACCGAAATTTTAGACTGGATTCCGAGGGACATGAAAAGACCCAGAAGAAGACTCCATGGGCGATGGATGGATGAAATTCGAAAGTATGCTGGAGTGACGTCGAGGAGACAGGCCCAAAACAGACAATTGTGGAAGATATTTGGGGAGACCTTCATCCAGCAGTGGATTGATAATGGTTGTTGTTGATGATGATGATGATCATCATCATCATCATTGTCAACCATTATCAATCCACTGCTGGACGAAGGTCTCCCCAAGTTTCCTCCACAACGGTCTGTCTTGTGCCAGTCTCCTCCATGTCACTCCCGCATACTTTCGAATTTCATCCACCCATCTTCCATGTGGTCTTCTTCTGGGTCTTTTCCTGTCCCTTGGAATCCAATCTAAAATTTCGGCTGTCCATCGATGGTCTGTTCTTCTGGCAGTATGTCCAGCCCATTGCCATTTCAGGGATTTCACTGTGGTCATGATGTCGTCCACTCCTGTCATTTTCCTTATCCACAAGTTCCTCTTCTTGTCTTTCCTGGTTACATCATGTATGCATCTCTCTGTGCTTCTCTAAGTTGTCTGCAGTCTTTGTATGTCTTTTTTTATTAAGGTCCACGTCTCTGCACCATACGTAAGCACTGGAAGGATGCATTGATCAAACACTTTTCTTTTAAGACATAATTGCATATTGCTCTTGAAAACTATGCTGTTTCTTCCAAAAGCTCTCCAGGCAAGTTTGGCCAGCGTGGTGAGTTATGGCCAAACACCTCCAAAATGACTCTACAACTTATGATGATGATATATATATATATATATAGAGAGAGAGAGAGAAACAAAATCTATTGACATAACCAACCTTAAAAAACACCATAATACCTTCAAGTTGGAACTGAAGAACAGGTTCTCTGCTTTAGAAGGCCTAACATCGGAAGAAGTGGACATCTCTGAAGTTAACAGAAAAGTAACCAAAGCTCTTATGGAAACAGCAACAAAATTAGCTGGGTCTAAGAACAAGTTGCATGTGAACAAATTATCAGGAAAAACCAAAATGTTGATGCAAAAAAGAAGAGAGATGAGGACAACTAAAGAAGATGTGACTTCCAAAGTGGAATATATAGAGCTATGCAAGACAGTAAGAAAAAGTATCACTGAAGACGTAAGGAAATTCAACTGTGAACTAGTGAGGAAAGCAATTGAAAACAACCAAAGCCTAAAGATAGCAAAGGGACATCTCAGTAAGTGAAGAAAACAGATTATGGCACTGAGAAAAGAAGATGGTTCTGTAACAAGAAATAGAGGCGAAATTTTGACAAGAGTGAAAGATTTATACTCCAAATTATATGAAAGGGATGATATATGCACTCCAGACATCATGAAAGATACCAGTACCAGAGTTCCTCCAGTCCTTCCAGCAGAAGTTGCACATGCAATCAAGAACATGAAGCGAGGAAAAGCTCCAGGAGAAGATGGAATTACTGTAGACATCATACAAGAAGCAAGTGGAGAAATCGAAACAGTACTCGCCCAAATTTTCACTCGATGCCTTAATGAAGGAAAGATTCCTGAGGATTGGAACACCGCTACAATGATCCTGCTACATAAGAAAGGTGACATTGAGGATCTCGGAAACTACAGACCTATCAGCCTCCTATCAGTAGTTTATAAAATCTTCACTAAAGTTCTTTCACACCGCTTGAAGGTAACACTGGACATGGCTCAACCGAGAGAACAAGCTGGATTCAGGAGTGGCTACAGCACAATAGATCATATCCACGTGCTGAGAGAACTAATTGAAAGAGCGAGGGAATATGAACTTCCATTGTGCATGGCTTTTATCGATTATGAAAAAGCCTTTGATTCGGTGAAACAATCAGCAGTTACAATGGCTCTGAAAACCTGCGGTATTGAAGATGCATACATTAATATTATTAATAACATCTATGAAAATGCAAGTGCAAAGATTAGGCTGTTTGAAAATACAATACACGTAAAAATTGGAAAGGGAGTGAGACAAGGTGACACCATATCTCCGAAGCTCTTTAATGCCACATTGGAGGGTGTTTTTCAGTCGCTGAGCTGGGAAAACAAGGGGATAAAGATTAATGGAGATTATCTAACCCACCTTCGTTTTGCTGATGACATAGTCATTTTTGCAACTACCCCATCAGAGCTGCAGAGTATGATCCAGGAACTTGCTGACAAGAGTAAAGAAGTGGGATTAAAAATGAACTTTCAGAAGACAAAAGTGATGTTCAATGCTTTTACAAGAAATGAAGATTTATCGATTGATGGAGAAAAGCTGCAGATAACAGACACGTACGTTTATCTTGGACAGCAGATATCAAGTGAGGGTCACATTGGTGAAGAAATTAATCGGCGTACAAAACTTGCCTGGAGAGCTTTTGGAAGAAACAGCATAATTTTCAAGAGCAATATGCCATTATGTCTTAAAAGAAAAGTGTTTGATCAATGCATCCTTCCAGTGCTTACGTATGGTGCAGAGACGTGGACCTTAACTAAAAGAGACATACAAAGGCTGCAGGCAACTCAAAGCAGCATGGAGAGGTGCATGCTTGGTGTAACCAGGAGAGATAAGAAGAGGAACTCGTGGATCCGAAAAATGACAAGAGTGGAAGACATCATGATCAGAGTTAAATCCCTGAAATGGCAATGGGCTGGACATGCTGCCAGAAGGACAGATCATCGATGGACAGCCGAAATTTTAGATTGGATTCCAAGGGACAGGAAAAGACCCAGAAGAAGACCACATGGGAGATGGGTGGATGAAATTCGAAAGTATGCAGGGGTGACATGGAGGAGACTGGCACAAGACAGACCGTTGTGGAGGAAACTTGGGAGACCTTCGTCCAGCAGTGGATTGATAATGGTTGACAATGATGATGATGATATATATATATATATAGAGAGAGAGAGAGAGAAAGAAAGAGAGAGAGAGAGAGAGAGAGAGAGAGAGAGAGAGAGCGAGATTTTTTTCCTAGGAAATTTCTGTCGAAAACTAGAAAATTTCTGTCGAAAACTAGGGAATTTCTGCCTATGACCTGGGGAAAAATTTGAGGAACAAGTTGGCAGCACTGAACGGTAAACGGTAAAAATACCCCTGAAAACTGAAAAGCGGTAAAAATGGCCCCGGAAAAATACCCCCGGAGGAAATGCCCCATAACAAACGGTTCACTGTAAACTGCCACACAGGAACACTGATGTGTTTCAGTGTTTCGGTGTGGCAATTTACCGAGGCAACCCTGCCAAACATCTTTTAGCAACTTGGCCACAAAAGTTCAAAGGGGGAGGGGGGGGCTAAAAGATTGCCGTTTCTGGGCCTATATTGAGAACTGAATTGGGAACTCCAAACGAATTTCGCGAAAACGTTCCATGTAAGCCAAGCGAGAATTGTACTTTAATTTGAAGGAATAAATGGCTGAAGATCCGAGGTACACTTGGTTTGGAAGGGGGGGGGCTCTACCTCAACTGGGCAGCTGGAGTCTGTCAGTGTATCCAGGAAGTTACCCTTGAAGTGTCCGCGAAGTCCGTGAGTTTTGGGAGGGGGCTTTCCCCGAAAATGTTAAAATGGACGTAGAGCTTGAACCTTGCTTTGTATAATGATTCTATACACGACCATGAATTTTCAGGAGGGTGGGGTGAATTCAACCTCCCCCAAGTTTCTAAGAGCGCAGACAAGTGTTCAAGGTAAGTGATTTACTCGCAATTTCTATGCTTCATGTGTTGTGTTTAATGGCAAACTATGTATGGCCTCCCCCCCCCTGCCCCAGAAATTTGGCGAAGTCTGTAAAAGGAATACGAGGTGCTTGGTTTGGAGAGCTCTACACCCAACTTCCGTAATTTTTATATTCTGGACCTCTAGAGTTGGTCAGTGTATCCTAGATGTTACTCCTGAATAGCTCTTAGAAACGGGGGGGGTTTCACCCCTCCTGAAAATTCACGTTCTTATACAGAATCATTATATAAAGCATGGTACTAATGCTTACAGCTCTACGTCCATTTTAAAATTTTGGGGAGAAAGCCCCCCCCCCAAACTCGCGGGCATTTCAAGGGGAACTTCCTGGATACACTGAGAGGCTCGAGCGGCCCAGAATATAATATTACCTAAGTTGGGGGTAGAGCCCCCCCCTTCACACACACACACCAAGTGTACCTCGGATCCTCGGCAATTTATTTCTTCAAATTAAAGTACAGTTCTCGCTTGGCTTACATGGAACGTTTTCGCGAAATTCGTATGGAGTTCGCAATTCAGTTCTCAATATAGGCCCAGAAACGGCAATCTTTATAAGCCCCCCCCCCGCAGTCTTGAACTTTTGTGGCTAAGTTGCTGAAAGATGTGTGGCAGGGTTGCCGGTAAATTGCCACACCGGAACACTGCTACACATCAGTGTTCCTGTGTGGCTGTTTACAGTGAACCGTTTGTTCTGGGGTATTTTTTCCGCATTTCAGTTTTCACGGGTATTTTTTCCGGGGGTATTTTTACCTACATCCGCACGAAATAGTGTGCAAGTTTTCTTGGATCCATATTTCCTCTTGTGAGTGATTGTGATAACACCATCGAGAAAGTCACGCCACCCCACGCCACAATGTAAATTGTGGAATTCTTACCTCTTCACCTTTTTTCAGAAACTTGCACGATCTTTACCACTTTAAAATAATGACCAATTTTTAAGTTTTAAAATAGGGATATAAAACTCATCATCACGCTACACGCTACCACAATTTTCTTTATCAAGAAAAGTCCACCACAGAAGGAAAGAAAAAAAATTCTAAACAAGACGGTAAAACAGTGACAAATGTTTAACGCAAGATTTTAATGACATAGTAAGGTAGAATGACCTAGACACTGTTAAGTCGTTTCCGGGTCATATCCCACACCAAATTCTCATTCTTCTTTGAGTACTCCACACAAGATGGAGATTTATGTGTTAGCTAATGCCCAGGCGTCTCAGTATCGACCACTGTCCATAACATTGGCTCCGTTTCAACCCCACCAGTAGCATATAATTCTTTCATCTGTAGAAGGCCACACACGATTGGAGGGAATGGGAGAGTTTATAGCCCTCAGGGAGAGGTAACCACCCTCGGGGCTCGTCGCTTGTGGGAGGAAAAAAAAAGTGATTTATATTACTTGGGAAGCCAGCGCAGCAACCCTTCGCATTTCAATGCCATGAAATTCGGTTGTTTGAAAAAATCCTTCGACAAGTGCGAAAGTCGGTGTGTCATCGGTGTGCGGTGTCTGCCGTAAAACACATGTTAATGTGGTTTCTATAGGAAGATTCAGCCGCTCCGCTGCTGAAGCAAGAGCTGCTCACATCTTTCGGCTGGTACATACTTATTCAGGGCAAGATAAGGCATTTTAACGCCTATTAGACATTTTTCCGAGCAGTAAAAAACTTTTTTTTTAATGCCTTGCTTATTTTTATTCTTCCAATTTGTTCTTTTCGTTTACACTTGAAAGTGAACCGATGAATAAAACAAGAAATGTGATACCGAATTTTCGGTTGTAATGAGCACGTCTTTTGAGAATCCGTTCTGACCAGGGCCCGACTTAGGTCAGTCGAGGCCCCGTGCACATCCTATATCTGGGATAGAGATAAGCTCGGGTCCGGGTTCGGACGGGTTCGGACGGGTTCAGAATTCGTTACCTACCGAAAAGCCCGGGCTCGGAATTACACGTCTTGAATTTCATTTATTGCATTATGCATTGTCCAAAGCTATGGCCCAAGCAATGATTACTATAAGGAGGTCTGGTATCGAAAAACTGGGGAAAAAATCACATTCCCATTTTTTGTATTTTATTAAAAATCAAGAATCTTATCTTTAAAATGATGCATTAATTTGGGGTTCAAACATTTGGGCACCGGACTTTTGGGCACCGGACTTTTGGGCACCAGACATTTTGGCACCGGACATTTGGGCACCCGGACATTTGGGCGCATTCCCTTTTAAAGCAATGAAATTGCGCTGCGTTAAAAATTATAGTGTTCCTATATTTCTCACTACTTGAGCAAGTGGTGTGCACAAAACTTTTTTCACTTATATCTCATAATCATTAAGAAATTGAGACATATTTACGATTTTCTGCCTGAAAGACGGGGCGGACATTTGGGCACCCGAACATTTGGGCACATTCTCTTTTAAAGCAATGAAATTGCGCTGCGTTAAAAATTATAGTGTTCCTATATTTCTCCCTACTTGAGCAAGTGGTGTGCACAAAATTTTTTTCACTTATATCTCATAATCATTAAGAAATTGAGACATATTTACGATTTTCTGTCTGAAAGACGGGGCGGACATTTGGGCACCCGAACATTTGGGCACATTCTCTTTAAAGCAATGAAATTGCGCTACGTTAAAAATTATAGTGTTCCTATATTTCTCCCTACTTGAGCAAGTGGTGTGCACAAAAATTTTTTCACTTATATCTCATAATCATTAAGAAATTGAGGCATATTTACGATTTTCTGTCTGAAAGACGGGGCGGACATTTGGGCACCGGACATTTGGGCACTCGGACATTTAGGCACAATCCCTTTTAAAGCAATGAAATTGCGCTGCGTTAAAAATTATAGTGTTTCTATATTTCTCCCTACTTGAGCAGGTGGTGTGCACAAAAATTTTTTCACTTATATCTCATAATCATTAAGAAATTGAGGCATATTTACGATTTTCTGTCTGAAAGACGAGGCGGACATTTGGGCACCGGACATTTGGGCACATTCCGTTTTAAAGCAATGAAATTGCGCTGCGTTAAAAATTATAGTGTTCCTATATTTCTCCCTACTTGAGCAAGTGGTGTGCACAAAAGTTTTTTCACTTATATCTCATAATCATTAAGAAATTGAGGCATATTTACGATTTTCTGTCTGAAAGACGAGGCGGACATTTGGGCACATTCTCTTTTAAAGCAATGAAATTGCGTTGCGTTAAAAATTATAGTGTTCCTATATTTCTCCCTACTTGAGCAAGTGGTGTGCACAAAAATTTTTTCACTTATATCTCATAATCATTAAGAAATTGAGACATATTTACGATTTTCTGTCTGAAAGACGGGGCGGACATTTGGGCACCGGATATTTTGGCACCGGACATTTGGGCACCCGGACATTTGGGCACATTCCCTTTTAAAGCAATGAAATTGCGCTGCGTTAAAAATTATAGTGTTCCTATATTTCTCCCTACTTGAGCAAGTGGTGTGCACAAAATTTTTTTCACTTATATCTCATAATCATTAAGAAATTGAGACATATTTCCGATTTTCTGTCTGAAAGACAGGCGGACATTTGGGCACCGGACATTTGGGCACATTCCCTTTTAAAGCAATGAAATTGCGCTGCGTTAAAAATTATAATGTTCCTATATTTCTCCCTACTTGAGCAAGTGGTGTGCACAAAATTTTTTTCACTTATATCTCATAATCATTAAGAAATTGAGACATATTTACGATTTTCTGTCTGAAAGACGGGGCTGACATTTGGGCACATTCTCTTTTAAAGCAATGAAATTGCGCTGCGTTAAAAATTATAGTGTTCCTATATTTCTCCCTACTTGAGCAAGTGGTGTGCACAAAAATGTTTTCACTTATATCTCATAATCATTAAGAAATTGAGACATATTTACGATTTTCTGTCTGAAAGACGGGGCGGACATTTGGGCACCGGACATTTGGGCACCGGACATTTGGGAACCCGGACATTTGGGCACATTCCCTTTTAAAGCAATGAAATTGCGCTGCGTTCAAAATTATAGTGTTCCTATATTTCTCCCTACTTGAGCAAGTGGTGTGCACAAATTTTTTTTCACTTATATCTCATAATCATTAAGAAATTGAGGCATATTTACGATTTTCTGTCTGAAAGACGGGGCAGAAATTTGGGCACCGGACATTTGAGCACATTCTCTTTTAAAGCAATGAAATTGCGCTGCGGTAAAAATTATAGTGTTCCTATATTTCTCCCTACTTGAGTAGGTGGTGTGCACAAAATTTTTTTCACTTATATCTCATAATCATTAATAAATTGAGACATATTTACGATTTTCTGTCTGAAAGACGGGGCGGACATTTGGGCACCAGAACATTTGGGCACATTCTCTTTTAAAGCAATGAAATTGCGCTGCGTTAAAAATTATAGTGTTCCTATATTTCTCCCTACTTGAGCAAGTGGTGTGCACAAAATTTTTATAACTTATATCTCATAATCATTAAGAAATTGAGACATATTTACGATTTTCTGTCTGAAAGACGAGGCGGACATTTGGGCACCGGACATTTGGGCACCGGACATTTGGGAACCCGGACATTTGGGCACATTCCCTTTTAAAGCAATGAAATTGCGCTGCGTTCAAAATTATAGTGTTCCTATATTTCTCCCTACTTGAGCAAGTGGTGTGCACAAATTTTTTTTCACTTATATCTCATAATCATTAAGAAATTGAGGCATATTTACGATTTTCTGTCTGAAAGACGGGGCAGAAATTTGGGCACCGGACATTTGAGCACATTCTCTTTTAAAGCAATGAAATTGCGCTGCGGTAAAAATTATAGTGTTCCTATATTTCTCCCTACTTGAGTAGGTGGTGTGCACAAAATTTTTTTCACTTATATCTCATAATCATTAAGAAATTGAGACATATTTACGATTTTCTGTCTGAAAGACGAGGCGGACATTTGGGCACCGGACATTTGGGCACATTCCCTTTTAAAGCAATGAAATTGCGCTGCGTTAAAAATTATAATGTTCCTATATTTCTCCCTATTTGAGCAAGTGGTGTGCACCAAAAATTTTTCATTTATATCTCATAATCATTAAGAAATTGAGGCATATTTACGATTTTCTGTCTGAAAGACGGGGCGGACATTTGGGCACATTCTCTTTTAAAGTAATGAAATTGCGCTGCGTTAAAAATTATAGTGTTCCTATATTTCTCCCTACTTGAGCAAGTGGTGTGCACAAAATTTTTTTCACTTATATCTCATAATCATTTAAGAAATTGAGACATATTTACGATTTTCTGTCTGAAAGACGGGGCGGACATTTGGGCACCGGACATTTGGGCACCGGACATTTGGGCACCCGGACATTTGGGCACATTCTCTTTTAAAGCAATGAAATTGCGCTGCGTTAAAAATTATAGTGTTCCTATATTTCACCCTACTTGAGCAAGTGGTGTGCACAAAATTTTTTTCACTTATATCTCATAATCATTAAGAAATTGAGACATATTTACGATTTTCTGTCTGAAAGACGGGGCGGACATTTGGGCACATTCTCTTTTAAAGTAATGAAATTGCGCTGCGTTAAAAATTATAGTGTTCCTATATTTCTCCCTACTTGAGCAAGTGGTGTGCACAAAATTTTTTTCACTTATATCTCATAATCATTTAGAAATTGAGACATATTTACGATTTTCTGTCTGAAAGACGGGGCGGACATTTGGGCACCGGACATTTGGGCACCGGACATTTGGGCACCCGGACATTTGGGCACATTCCTTTTTAAAGCAATGGAATTGCGCTGCGTTAAAAATTATAGTGTTCCTATATTTCTCCCTACTTGAGCAAGGTGGTGTGCACAAAATTTTTTTCACTTATATCTCATAATCATTAAGAAATTGAGGCATATTTACGATTTTCTGTCTGAAAGACGGGGCGGACATTTGGGCACATTCTCTTTTAAAGCAATGAAATTGCGCTGCGTTAAAAATTATAGTGTTCCTATATTTCTCCCTACTTGAGCAAGTGGTGTGCACAAAATTTTTTTCACTTATATCTTATAATCATTAGGAAATTGAGACATATTTACGATTTTCTGTCTGAAAGACGAGGCGGACATTTGGGCACCGGACATTTGGGCACATTCCCTTTTAAAGCAATGGAATTGCGCTGCGTTAAAAATTATAATGTTCCTATATTTCTCCCTACTTGAGCAAGTGGTGTGCACAAAAAAATTTTCATTTATATCTCATAATCATTAAGAAATTGAGGCATATTTACGATTTTCTGTCTGAAAGACGGGGCGGACATTTGGGCACATTCTCTTTTAAAGCAATGAAATTGCGCTGCGTTAAAAATTATAGTGTTCCTATATTTCTCCCTACTTGAGCAGGTGGTGTGCACAAATTTTTTTTCACTTATATTCTTATAATCATTAAGAAGTTGAGACATATTTACGATTTTCTGTCTGAAAGACAGGGCGGACATTCGGGCACCGGACATTTGGGCACAAATGTTTAAGGGGCCGTATAAGAATTGCCCTTTCTTGGCCCAATAGTAAGAGTTTGACCGAGAAAATGTTCGTTGCAAGTTAGTTAGGCATTAAATATTTACGGGCACGTGCCTACTCAGCAAACCCGTATGTGTGTGTGGGAGGGGGGGGGGGTAAATACTAAAAGTGTAAAATAGGAAAATTTTCTCGTCCGAACGGGAGATTTTCAGCATTTACAAGCTACAACTCGACACATTATCTGAGCGCATGTGCCTACTCTGAAAACGTGGGGGGAGGGGGGGGTAATACCAAAACTATAAAATTTGAGAAATTCATCGTCCAATCGGGGGTATTTTAACATTTACAAGCTACAACTGGACAGATTATTTGAGGGCACGTACCTACTCAGCAAACTTATCGGGGGAGGGGGATTATATGATAATTGTGAAATTGTGAAATATAAAGAATTTCTTGTCCGACGTGTTCTTACTCAGCAAACCTGTCGGGGAGATTTCCAGAAGTGTAAAATATGAAGAATTTCTCTTTCTACCTGGAGATTTTCATCGTTCACATGCCTTCAGATAATGTGTCGAGTTGTAGCTGCTAAATGCTGAAAATCTCCCGATCGGAGGAGAAATTCATTATATTTTACACTTTTGGTATGCCCCCTTCCCCACACACACACAGTTTTGCTGAGTAGGCACATACCCTCAAATAATGTGTCCAGTTGTAAATGCCAAAAATCTGCCGATCGGACGAGAAATTCGTCTTCATATTTTACACTTTTGAAATTACCCCCCCCCCCGGACGGGTTTGCTGCGTAGGCACATGCGCTCAGAACAGAAAATTTGTCGAGCTGCAGCTTGTTAATACTGAAAATCTCCCGATCGGACAAGAAAGTCTTCATATTTTACACTTTTGGTATCCACCAAAACCCCCACCCCCTCACATACACAGGATTGCTGAGTAGGCACATGCCTTCTCAAATAATGTGTCTAGTTGTAGCTTGTAAATGCAAAAAATATCCCGATAGGACGAGGAATTTTTCATATTTTACACTTTTGGTATTTACCCCCCCCCCCCCCCATCGCCGACAGGTTTCCAGAGAGTGCACATGCGCTGAGAAATTTGTCGAGTTGCAGCTTGTATATGCTGAAGAAATGAGAAATTCTTGATATTTTACGGTTTAGGTATCCCCCCCCACCACCACCACTAGTTTCCTGAGGCAGCAGATGCCCTCAGGCAATTCGATGACTTGTAGCTTGTAATGGCTGAAAATCTCCCGATCGGACCAGAAATTGACAGGTGTGATTAATATTTTTGTCCGGTTAACTTAGCTGCACTCACCAGAATGAATAATTCCCGAAAAATACGAAAATTAAATATTTATACGGCCCCCCACGGAAACCATTAGGCAAATCCTGACAGGGGTGATTAATATTTTTGTCCGGTCGGCTTAGCTGCACTCACCAGAATGGATAATTCCCGAAAAATACGAAAATTAAATATTTATACCGCCCCCCACGGAAACCGTAAGGTAAATGCTGACAGGGGTGATTAATATTTTTGTCCAGTCAGCTTAGCTGCACTCACTAGAATGGATAATTCCCGAAAAATACGAAAATTACATATTTATACCGCCCCCCACGGAAACCGTTAGGTAAATCCTGACAGGGGTGATTAATATTTTTGTCCGGTCAGCTTAGCTGCACTCACCAGAATGGATAATTCCCGAAAAATACGAAAATTAAATATTTATACGGCCCCCACGGAAACCATTAGGTAAATCCTGAGAGGGGTGATTAATATTTTTGTCCGGTCAGCTTAGCTGCACTCACCAGAATGGATAATTCCCGAAAAATACGAAAATTAAATATTTATACCGCCCCCACCCCACAGAAACCATTAGGTAAATCCTGACAGGGGTGATTAATATTTTTGTCCGGTCAGCTTAGCTGCACTCACCAGAATGGATAATTCCCGAAAAATACGAAAATTAAATATTTATACCGCCCCCCCACAGAAACCATTAGGTAAATCCTGACAGGGGTGATTAATATTTTTGTCCGGTCAGCTTAGCTGCACTCACCAGAATGGATAATTCCCGAAAAATACGAAAATTAAATATTTATACCCCCCCCCCCCCCCCACAGAAACCGTTAGGTAAATCCTGACAGGGGTGATTAATATTTTTGTCCGGTCAGCTTAGCTGCACTCACCAGAATGGATAATTCCCGAAAAATACGAAAATTAAATATTTATACCGGCCCTCCAGAGAAACCATTAGGTAAATCCTGAGAGGTGTGATTAATATTTTTGTCCGGTCAGCTTAGCTGCACTCACCAGAATGGATAATTCCCGAAAAATACGAAAATTAAATATTTATACCGCCCCCCACGGAAACCATTAAGTAAATCCTGACAGGGGTGATTAATACTTTTGTCCAGTCAGCTTAGCTGCACTCACTAGAATGGATAATTCCCGAAAAATACAAAAATTAAATATTTATACCGCCCCCACGGAAACCGTTAGGTAAATCCTGACAGGGGTGATTAATATTTTTGTCCGGTCAGCTTAGCTGCACTCACTAGAATGGATAATTCCCGAAAAATACGAAAATTACATATTTATACGGCCCCCACGGAAACCATTAGGTAAATCCTGACAGGGGTGATTAGTATTTTTGTCCGGTCAGCTTAGCTGCACTCACTAGAATGGATAATTCCCGAAAAATACGAAAATTACATATTTATACCGCCCCCCACGGAAACCATTTGGCAAGTCCTAACAGGGGTTATTAATTTTTTTGTCCGGTCAGCTTAGCTGCACTCACCAGAATGGATAATTCCCGAAAAATACGAAAATTAAATATTTATACGGCCCCCACGGAAACCATTAGGTAAATCCTGACAGGGGTGATTAGTATTTTTGTCCGGTCAGCTTAGCTGCACTCACTAGAATGGATAATTCCCGAAAAATACGAAAATTAAATATTTATACCGCCCCCCACAGAAACCATTAGGTAAATCCTGACAGGGGTGATTAATATTTTTGTCCGGTCAGCTTAGCTGCACTCACTAGAATGGATAATTCCCGAAAAATACGAAAATTAAATATTTATACCGCCCCCAGAGAAACCATTAGGTAAATCCTGAGAGGGGTGATTAATATTTTTGTCCGGTCAGCTTAGCTGCACTCACCAGAATGGATAATTCCCGAAAAATACGAAAATTAAATATTTACACGGCCCCCACGGAAGCCAAAGTCAGTTAATAAAGAACGCGCCGCGCCGAATTAGGGGGGGGGGAAGAAATTTACCCGGACGCTTTAGAAGAATATGTCGCTGAGATATCGATAGTTGAACTTTTGGACGTATGTCAGCTTGCCTGCAGTGAGCATGTGCAGCGTTAACATATGAGTTGGGGGGGGGGGGGCATGTACAAATGCACTTAAAAAAGGACAACCAACATGTTGTCTGTTCATACATTAGAGGCGTTCGATGTGATTCTCTGAGACAGTCACTGCAAATGTTATGCGTTACATTTGACAATGCACGTATTATGCTGCACATGTTCACTGCAGGGAAAGCTGTCATGCGTCCAAAATTTCAACGATTGATATCTCAGCGAAACATTCCTGTAAAGCGTCTGGGTAAATTTCTCTCCCCTAATTCGGCACTACGCGCTTTTAATTGACTTTGGTTTCCGTGCGAGGGGAGGGAGGGGGGCGTGTGAATATTTAATTTTTGTATTTTTCGGAAATTATCTATTTCGGGGCGTGAAATTATCATAGCTGAATTGTCGTCTGTTTGCTGCGTGTTTTGGATTTTTCACTTTACTGCTACGACCAACTGTTACTTTCCTATTCCTTTGGAAACACTCTTTCTGAAACACCCCGTATGTCTTAGATTTTGTCATTAAAGTACGTCACGAACTAATTCCGCCTATCGGGTATATACCTGGATAATGTGACAAAATACACTGCTCAAAACAATTAGGGGATATCTTAGTTTTGTATGAAAACCTTGGAGATTGGAATAGGAATACAGACTATGTGTGAAGAAAAATATGGCCGAAACAATTAGTAATTTAAATTTAATAATTTTTGAGGTGACGAACGTAAAAATGCTTATTTATAAACATATCATAAAAATGAAAATAAAGGCAAATTTATTGCCAGAAAATTGGATTTAATAAGGGGTATGGTTTCCCCTGACCGAAAGCAATGTTGGGTATCGTTTCCCCTGACCGAAAGCAAACCTGTGAGGTATGGGATCAATCAGAGTATTAATGAGGAATTGGGGAATTCCATCTCACTCAGGCAGAAGAGCACTTTGCCGCCCCGGTGGCGCAGTGGTCTAAGGCGCTGGCCTCTGATCATTCGTCCGTCTGGGGTCCGGGTTCGAATCCCGGTGAGGCATGGGTGTTGTGTTTGTCTTACGGCACTGGCTCTCTCCCTTCCCTGGAACCAGTGACCCTAAATTAGGGACGGGCGACTGCTTATAGCCCATTGAGTTGCTCACGGTGGTCGTTAAACCTCCAATCAAAAAAAAAAAAAAAAAAAAAAAAAAAAAGAAGAAGAGCACTTTCCAATTGCTGCACTCTTTGTGGAGGGGTTAATTGAGCAGCTACCCTTCTCCCCACAACGTCCCGACTGTCTCGATGGGATTCATGTCTGGGGAACATACTGGTCAGTGCATTCGAATGATTCCCTCGTCAAACAGGAAATCGTCCACACATCGAGAACGAGCAATTATCGTCCACGAAAATGAATTAATCTCCGATTGCTGCAGCATAAGAGACGAGTAAGCGTCTGAGGATCTCATCCCTATCTACCACTGAGCAGTAAATGTTCCATTTCTGATTATATAAAGGTCGGTTTGACCTTTGATATATACACTGAAGAGCAATTGAATTAGAGCTAACTGTCTAGTAACGTGTAGCACCACCTTTCGCCCTGCCCGCTCACCCTTATCTGCCCCTCTTGAAATTAATACCCACTGGCTCTTTTTGCATAATCGCCTCCCTGTTCCGTATTTTCTCTTTCGCATGTCTCTTCTCTCCTCCCCTCTCTGCTCCTTCTGCGCACAGGAGGCAGACGTTTCTCACGTCTACCTTTACTGTCCCATCCTGATGCCTCTCCTCCACCAGGCTTTCCGGATTGCCAATCGCTCTTGTTCTCAAGATCTTCCGTTCACTGCCTACAGACATCTTCTTCTGCGGGCTCATCCACCTACAACTCTTCCTTCAGTATGTGCCTATCTTTTCGTGCTGGTTAAACACGTTATTTACGTATACCTTCAACAACTCCGCAGCATTTCCTCGCCGGTCTCTTTACACCAGGCCAGCGCAGCACTTTTGTGCCATTTTCAAGATCGATTGCTTTCTCGACTCCGCCTGGAGTACCAGTCGGCTTCTTCCAGTCGTCGAGAAGCCACCTTCTATGCTACCTGGGCGCCGGCCGCTCCATGGTTTGCGATTGATTCTGGACTGCTACACCTATCAGAACCCTAGGACATTCTACACCTCCTTTGCTGAGTTCCTTGGCACCCTGGTGGCCCTCCTCCACTCTACGACTCGTGCAATCCACACTACCGTTGAATTGTGAATGCTAATGCCATCTCAGTGTATTTTCATGCTTACTCGTGTACATTACTTACTTTCACCCCGCCTGTATTATGTTGCTTTGGTGCCCTCGTTAAATAACTTGCACAATTGTGCACGCTGTGTTTTTATCTCATGCATGTAATGTTTTACCTTCACGGCGGTGTTTGTGCTGTTCTTTTTCTAATTGTGTGCTATTGTTTCGCCTGTCTTATCCTGTAAATCATGCCCAGCCAATGTCATGTGACACGATGTGTTTCTCTTTGTCACTTCTGCAATTTTTTATTCAATAAGCTTTGCTTGCAGCATTTGTTATTCATCCCCATTGTCATTGCAGTGTATATACCATCATGTTTTTTAACAGCTTTGTATTATTTCCCAGTGAGATGCCCAATACTGTACGTCTCCCTCTTATGTTTTCTTATGATAAATTAGAATAAAGCGATTTTGAAAACCTTTCGCCCTGATGACGGCGGCGATTCGTCTCGGCGTGGACTCGACAAGACACCGGAGGCGTTGGGAAGCCATACGGATCCACGACCCCTGAACAAGCTCCCACAGTTCACGAAGATTTGATGGAGGAGGGTCAGAGCCTCGAACATCTCTCTTGATGGCATCCCAGATGTGCTTGATGGGATTGAGGTCAGTGACCTAGCTGGCCAAGGAAGCGAGGTCACGTCAATTGAGTGTTCATCCAACCATTCGGATGCGATTCGGGAGCTGCATTGTCTTGTTGCAGGATGCGGTCCCCAGTGGGATGTTGAAGACGCACTAACGGGAGTAAATGGTCGTCCAGGATATCCCGGTAACGTTTACCTGTGAGCGATGATGCCACACATACCAGCGGTCCCATTTCAGTTCACGTAAACAGTCCCCAGACGAGAATGCCACCCCCACCAGCTTGAAGAGTACCCTGCTGGCAAGAAGGATCGATCGCTTCATGTGGTTTGCGCCGTACTAGTATCCTGCCATCCGAATGTACCAACGTGAATCTCGACTCATCAGTCCAGGCAAAATTTTCCCACATGCCTAGGGTCCAGTGGCGGTGTTCCTGCGCTCATGCTAATCTTTGCACCCTGTGATGTGCGCTCAGCAGCGGTACCCTCGTGGGACGATGGCTTCTGTACCCCATAGCAAGGAGATGGTTCTGGATGGTGTGGCTGCTTACACGTTTTTGTGCACCAGCGTTAAATAAGGAGGCCACCTGGGGATGAACATTATTGAAAATGGACAAAATGGGGTCAAAGGTCAGGACATAGGAGCGGGATCCATTCCATTGCCCTTATGCGTCATAACTTGCGTAAAAATGGTTCGATTTCGATTAAATTTTGGTATGTGGTAGTGGGCCGCCTGGAGACGAACCCTATTAAAAATGGACGAAATGGGGTCAAAGGTCAGGACATAGGAGCGGGATCCATTCCATTGCCCTTGTGCCTCATAACGTACGTAAAAATCTTTCGATTTCGATGAAAATTCAGTATGTGGTAGGGAACTACGTGGGGACGAACCCTATTGAAAATGAAAGAAATGGGGTCAAAGGTCAGGACACAGGACCGAGATTTATTTCACAGTCATTATCCCCATAACTTGACTAAAAAATGCTTCTATTGCGACAAAACTTTAATATGTTGTTCCGGAGGTATACTGAACAACTTTTATTTAATAAAATCAAAATGGGGTCAAAGGTCAGGTAACAGGAGCGAGATGTATTCCACAGCCATTATCCTCATAACTTGAGTAATAACTTGAGTGATGATTTCTGGTATGTTGGAAAGCGTATCATAGTCAATGCATTGCATGATTTTACTAACTTGTATTTTCTGCAGCAACTTTATTCATAGACCTTCCTGTACTGTACTGTGACATATTCGTCTCCCAGTGTATTATTTTTTCAAACATTATCTTGGTTTTCGGCAGCCAAAACGAGCTCATAAATAAAAATCCTCAGTTCATCCATCGGAGGGAAAACAAGGGTCACGCCTGCTAGAGTTAATGAAGAAACAAAAACAGTGGGTCCGTTGTATTTTTGGGGAGTGGCCAAGTGCAAACAAACTCGAAGCGCAGCATATCAAGACGAGCTTGTTCTCCAAAGGCACCGTAAGGAACACAGGATGTTGTGGAAGAGTTAGTGAAACGAAGAGAATGTTTATTTTATTCAAAATGCTCTGGATGATTTCGAATGACAGCTGGTTTAAATAATAGAGGAACCGAAGACAGAAAAAGAAATTTTCTCTTGAGCGAGTACGTTACACTCGAAACTCCTTATAACTTCACAAAGCATTCACACGTGTGCTGACATTTTGAGTTTTTAAGACTCTGACGGTTTGTGAAAATTCTTAAATCATATATACGACAGTGACATTTTCAAAGAAGGATGCGCACAACATTCTTCTTTTCTTGGTTTTCTCTCTCTACTTATCTGTCGGGTTCTTTACATTTCCCTCTCTGTAAGCACTTCATTTTCTGTCTGTTTTTGTGTTCTTCTTTCTTCCTGGGTTTGTTTGTCTCTCTGTCAGCTTCTATCTTTCTGTTATTGTATTCCAACCGTTGTCTCGTTTTATGATCTGCATATTACTGAATCTCCATTTCTTCCTTTTTAGCACGTCTTTTGTAAAAAAGATCGTGCTTATGTTATCGGTTTGTCCGTCCGTCCGTCCGTAGACACGATAGATATCTCTGCAACTAATAGTCCGATTTGAAAAATTCTTTTTGCATTAGGAAGCTTGAAATGTGCGAATGATGATTCTTTATTACGTTTTTTTTTTTACGATACACAATTTCGCCGCTAGAGGGAGTAAATGCAGATGATATCGAATTCAAAATACATTTTATTCCATATAATTGCTTCTAAACATCCAATTCAAAAAATGTTTTACCTTTCGATTCCGTTCATGTCGAAGACTGTTTCAGGTATAGTTACTTTTTCAAGTTACGTCCTCTAGGGGGAGTAAAAGTAGATTGCGTTCTCCCCGATATATCTCCTTCTACGGGTCCGATTTGAAAAATAATTTCTTTGTTCGAGAGCGTTTCCGTGGGGAAAGTTTCTCACATAATTTCAAACATTTCTTAGCTAACAAGTCTGCCACCAGAGGGCGTAAATTCACGTTTACGTTTACAGCAGTATCTGTGGGACTAAAACCCCAATTGAAAAACTTCTTTCTTCGACTATGCAAACTCTGTGTGCGTATTTTCTTTCCAAAATAGTGTACACTTTTGCTGCTAGGGGCCTAAATGCCTATTCTGTTTTTCTCAATATCTCTGCTTTTACATGTACGATTTAAAAAATTCTTTCAACACCGGATGCCATTTCCCTTGTAGAACACTTCAGGCTAGTATATAAGGAATTTAGTAGTTCACAGTTCTGTCGGTAGGTGGTGTTTCCGCAGTTTCCAGATTTATCGCAGCTTTGAAAAACGCTGTTGAGAAATTTCTTCTTTACTGTATGCCATTCGCTACAACAGAGATGTGGAACATTATCCTCTTTAAATAAAGCAAAGATTTCCCGCTAGCTGCGTAAAGGTCGAAACCTTTTTTTTTTCCCGCTATATCTGCTTCCGGGAGACGTATTTGAAAAGTTATTTTCTCTTAGCATAGCTTTTTCCATGACGAATATATTTGTGCCTATTTTCAACTTTTCCGTTATGCAAATTTTTTCCGCTAGCAGACGTAGACTCACTCATATCATGCTTCAATATTTCTCCTTTTGACTGTTCGATTTGAAAATCTCTTTGTCTTTGGTACCTTCTTTGTAGTACAGTGGCGTGCAAAAATTAAGGACGAGACGGTTTTTCGAATATAACGTCGTGCAGAAGTGCTCCACATCGACTCAAATAATACCATAAGATCCCCAAGATGTAAGAATATGGGACAAGTGAGCAAAACCGTCCAAACAAGGAATCCAAAGGATACAAAGGCACTTTATTGAAAAGGTAGCTTCGAGCACAACTGGACAGAAGACCGAAACGTACATGTAACAGGCGGCTGCCAAAAAATCCAGTCTTTAGTAGGGGATATGATCACCCCTGACTGCGTTTCAAGATTTACAACGTCTGTCCATGCTGAGGATGAGGTTGTCAAGGAGCTGTTGAGGCATCGCGGCCCATTCCTCTTGTAGCGCCAATCGTAGTTGCGGAATCGTTGCTGACGGCTGGTGACGTTTTGCCAAGCGCCTCCCGAGAAGGTCCCACACGTGTTCGATTGGATTTAGGTCCGGGGACCTTGCGGGCTAATCCATGCGTTGAATATCTTCACCCTCCATCAGCTCTGCGACAGCCACTGTATGATGAGGTGTAGCGTTGTCGTCCATGAAGAAGAACTCAGGATCCACAGCACCTCTAAACAGACGCGCGTGAGGCAGGAGAACCTCGGTACAATAGCGGACACCAGTGACTGAACCTCCTTGGAAGATGTGGAGGTCAGTACGGCTACCAAGCATGATACCGCCCCAAACGAGAACTCCGTCACCTCCAAACCGGTCCCTTTCGATGATGTTGGATGTGTGATTGCGTGTTCTCTGCTCTCTCCAGATGTTTATACGTCCAGAATCGTTCGTCAGACTAAATCGGCTCTCATCCGTAAAGAGAACACGACCCCATTGCTGATGTGTCCAGTTCTTGTGTTCCTGGCACCACAGAAACCGCCGTCTCCGATGAGCAGGCGTTAATGGCACACGCCGTACTGGTCGTCGTGCAAATAGAACACCTTTGTGCAGCCTCCTGGTCACGGTAAAACGCGATAACGGAAGTCCAGTTGTCTGTTGCATGTGCCTTGCGATTTCTCCCGCTGTCTGCCGTCTGCCTCTTCTCGCCTGCAGGACAATATGCCAATCATCCGAAGCCGTGGTTGCTCGTGGACGACCACTGCTAAACTCTCGGACAGCTGTTCCTGTTGTTTGAAATGCTCTCCAAGCTCGTGAAACGATGCTGTGAACGATCCAGAACTCCTCGGCCACACTAGTCGCACTTCGAACTTCTTCCAACTTCCCAATGACGCGACCTCAGGCAAAGTCATCCAGATGTCGTCTACTGGATTGCCTATTGGCCATATCACACGGTGGCAGCAACTCGACGTCGTTCAAACCTTTATACACCGTGCAATAGCTTTCACCGAATTGCTGAGCGTACACCGCCAGTGTGCTTTATACCCTTCCGAAACAACCCCCTCTCCCCGTAAGTCATGCTGCATATATGAGCATGCCCTACCGTACCGGACCCTAGTCTATCTCCTGAGTGGTCTTTCGGTCCGTTTTGCCTGCTCGTTCCGCTGTTATGCTAATTTCTCCCCTCTCTCCTTAATTTTTGCACACCAGTGTATGTGTAATTTTTTGTTCGCCATTTGGTAATTATCACAGCAGGGTTTTTAACCGCTGGTGGAACTAAGCAGATGTTTCTATAAATTTTGTATTTCTGGATGTTTTATCGATTGTTGGAACAAGTTGATTGTTTTCGAAACCGGTTCCATTGACTTTGAATAACTTGATAACTTTACAAATTTTGAAGATGACAATCCGATTTTTGGCGTAAATGTGACAAGGATGGTAAGTCAGATAATATTTGAAAACTTGAAAATTTTTTTCATCGTCCTGGAGCGGGACACGAACCCGCGTCTCCCAGAAAACGCCTAGGTATGCTAACCACTACACCACCCAGAACGACCAAGTTTCAAGTTTCCGATCAATTTGAATTTAACCATCACAGGATTCGCTAGTCGAAGCATTGTCCCGCTCCAGGACGATGAAAATTTTCAAGTTTTCAAATATTATCTGACTTACCATCCTTGTCACATTTACGCCAAAAATCGGATTGTCATCTTCAAAATTTGTATTATATGGCGTAATCCCGTATTTCTTACATGATTGATAACTTTAATTCGCGTCAGAACGGATTCAAAAGACGTGCTCATTACATCCGAAAATTCGGTGTCATCTTTCTTGTTTACGCTTTCCAACCGTAGGTTGAAGAAGCGTATATGCTCCAGCTTTGTCTGTCTGTCCGCACGATAACTCGCGTAAAAATGGTTCGATTTCGATAAAATTTTAGTATGTGGTAGGGGACCACCTGGGGACGAACCCGATTGAAAATGGGTGAAGTGGGGTCAAAGGTCAGAATATAGGAGCAGGATGCATTCCATTGCCCTTATGCGTCATAACTTGCGTAAATATGGTTCGATTTCGATGAAATTTTAGCATCGAAATGGGGTCAAAGGTCAGGTCATTAGAGCGAGATTTATTCTACAGCCGCTATCCTCATAGATTGAGTTATAACTTGAGTAATGATTTCTGGTATTTTGGGAAGCGTATTATAATCAATGCATTGCATGATTTTACTAACTTGTTTCTATCTGTAAATGACATCATGAAAGTAATGCCTCATCCCTCATAAGATTTTTATTTGTCTCAGCAAAAATGTGAACCTTGGTGGCAAAATACTTGGACGTATAATTAATTATGCTAGCCTATTCAAAGTATTGCCCATTACTTTCCATACGTTTCCGCCATCTTTGAGCCCATTGGTAAAATCCACTTGGACAAATTCCTGAGGCTGTCGTTTCGCCACAGCCAGTTTAGCGTCTGCCACATCTTCGTGACGTTCCCCACGAAGGGTGTTTTTCAAAGGGGCAAACAGGAAAAGGTCTGAGGTCATCACCGTCCACCCTATTTCGGCAATAGCCTGTGAAAGTCTCCATTGAGGTGTGGGGACGTGCATTATCATGGTGTAAAACAACACTATGAAGTGGAATGTCACGTCTTTTTCTTCTGATAGCTTCCTTTAGCTTCTTCAATGTCTGCACATAGTGAGCACTGTTTATTGTTGCAACTCCAGGATGGTGGCACGATGATCAGCTGTGATGAGGTCTTTCAGTCGTTGCCTGTTGGCATCTGTCACTGCAGTTGCGGGTCATCCACTCCGTTGTTTGTCCTGCACTGAACTTTCTCCCTCTCGAAACCTCTTCATCCATCATTGGACATAACTGATATTGATTGTGGCAGCTCCATACACCGCCAGGAGTCTTCTGTGGATTTCTGGAACCTCACATCCCTCTTTTTCCAGGAATTCAATTACGGCTCGCTGCTTTTCTCTGTCATTCATGATCTTTACTTCCGATTCTGAAAATAAAACTTGTTCCCACATTGGTAACATATCATAGTATATGTATATTCTTCTGACATTGGTGCCGATGAGGAACGAGGGGGAGGGGTTCTTGTGTGATGGTGCTGGGCTCTGTTCCTTCCCTGGGACCAGTGAACCCAAATTAGGTACAAGTGACTGCCCTTAATGTTTTTCCTGGCGTCGTCAAACCCGAAACTGTGAAAACAAAAATTTGCCTGTGACGTCGATCGAAACCGCGTCTCCTCGCTCCGGAGTGAGTTGTTCTAACGGCTAAACTATACCGACGGAATGTATCGCTGCAGATTTGTCATCTTGACACGTGCTTCACGTTTGTAGTACGTCACAAAACAAACAAACAAATGTCTGTCTCTGTCAACAGATTTAACTTTTCTTGATCAGCCTATTCTTGTATCTACCCGGCCTTCATATTTTTCTATCTGTCTGCTCCTCTTTATCTCTGTTTTCCTGTTCTATCTGTATTTGTACTCCATTCTTCATGGGTATTTTGCTGCTTATGATATGTCTGTTTCCGTATCACAGTTTCTTTTTAGCTATCTGTTTCGAATTGTTTTATATCTGTCTAACTCTCAACCTTCCTGTCTTGCCCTGTTAATCGGTGTATCAATATTTCTCTTCTGTCTAATTTTGTCTCTCTTCTTTTCTGGGTATTTTACTGTCTCTCTCCCTGTCTGTCTGTCTATCTCTGTATTTTTACATAGCGCTCTCTGATCTGTCAGGTTTTGCATTTCCCTTCCTTCGTGGGAATTTGCCTGTCTTTTTTTTTCTGCTTGGCTGTTTACCTGTCCCACTTCTCTGTCTTTCTCTCTTTTGTTCTTATTCTGCACGATTTTGTACTTCCATTTCTTCCTATTCCTAAATCAATGTTTGTGCTTTTGTAGCTTCATATATCGTATCTTTCTACACATCCCTCTCTCTATTATTGTTATGTTTATACAAAGCTTTCATTTTGGGTGTTTGCCTTCTCTCTCTCTCTCTCTCTCTGCTTGCAGTTCTACCAACTATTCTGTCTGTCTGTGCATCTCTGTAAACCTCTCTTTTTCGGTTCGTTCTGTTTCTTGTATCTCTCTTTCTTCATGGGTAATTGCCTTCATTTCTGCCTTTTTGTTTCTTTATCTTCCCACACATCTCTCTTCCAAGTGTTTGTCTCAGTACCAGCGTCCTTGCACTGTGATTTTCGTTCTTTCTCCCTGTTTATCCGCTTTTCTCTTTTTCGCCATTTTTCTGTCAGCTTCTCTCTGTTTCCTTTTTCAGTTGTTAGAACGTCTTTTGTAAAAAAAGATCGTGCTTATGATAGCGGTCTGTCCGTCCACCCGTAGACACCATATCTCTGCAACTATTAGTCCGATTTAAAAATTCTTTTTGCATTGGGAAGCTTGAAATGTGAGAATGATGATCCTTTATTTCGTTTTTTTTTAACGATGTATAATTTCGCCGCTAGAGGGCGTAAATGCAGATTGCAGATGATGTCGAATTTAAAATACATTTTATTCCATATATTTGCTTCTAAGCATCTTATTGAAAAAATTCCTTTATCTTTCGATCTCATTTATGTCGAAGAGTATTTTCAGTATAGTTCCTTTTCCTCTTACGCATAGAGTTTCCACTAGGGGGCGTAAAAGTAAATTACGTTTTCTCCGATATCTCTTCTTCTAAAACTCCGTTTTGAAAAATTATTACTTCAGAGGATACAGCTCTTGATGGAAACTCTTTTGCATATAATATATAATTTTTGGTAAAGAATACTTTGGCCACCAGGTGGAGTAAATGTTAATTTTTGCTTCTGATGTATTAGCCAAAACATCTGAGCTTCTAAAATCTCGATTAAAAAAATTCGTTCGTGTACTGATACCACTCACGTCGACAAACCTTTTAGGAATATTTTCTTCTTAAAGTAATGAATGGTTTCTACGCCAGGGGGCGTAGATGTATATCTCATTTTCGTAAATATCAGTACTTCTAGGCGTCCGATTTGAAAAATTATTTCTTTGTTGGATAGTGTTTCCGATGTGAAACGTTTTTCATATAAATTCAAAATTTTGAAGTAAATCATAGACTTTCCGCTAGGGGACGCAAATGTTCACCGATATTTCTGCTTCTAAAATTCCGATTTGAAAAATTCTTCCTGTATCGCATAAAGCTCCTGATCGGAAATGTTTTTCATGTAATTCCTAATATTTGGTAAAGAATGGTTTGGCCACCAGAGGGCATAAGTGTTAATTTCTGTTTCTGGTGTAAATCTGATCTTCTGAAAACTCGACTAAATATTTTTTTATTTTTTTTTTTTTTTGGACCAATACTTCTCACATCGAAAAACCTTTTGAGAATACTTTCTTCTTAAAATTATGCTTGGTTTTCCCGCAAGGAGGCGTAGATTCATGTCTTATATTTGTCCATATCTCTGCTTTGAAGAGTCCGATTTCAAAAATTCTTTGTTTGTTGGAGAGTGATTCCGCTGCGAAATGTTTCTCATATAAATCCAAATTTTTCTTAACTCATAAGTCTGCAACCAGAGGGCGTAAATTCACGATTCTGCTTACAGCAATATTTGCGGGGTTAAAAACTCGATTGAAAAACTTCCTTCTTCGGTCAGGTACTATTGTTTTCCATACCGGCTCCATTGACTTTGAATAGCTTTGATAAATTTAATTCTCGTCAGAACGGATTCAAAAGACGTGCTCATTACACCTCCATAATTCGGTGTCATCTTTTGCTTACGTTTTCCAACCGTAAGTTGAAGAAGCGTATATGCTTCAGCTTTGTCCGTCTGTCTGCCCGTCAGCACGATAACTCGCGTAAAAATGGTTCGATTTCGATAAAATTTTAGTATGTCGTAGGGGACCACCAGGGGACGAACCCTATTGAAAATGGGTGAAGTGGGGTCAAAGGTCACGCCATAAGAGCGGGATCCATTTCATTGCCTTTATGCGTCATAACATGCGTAAATATGGTTCGATTTCGATGAAATTTAAGTATGTGGTAGGAAACTACTTGGGCACGAACCCTATTGAAAATTGGGGTCAAAGGTCAGGCAGGGCATAAGAGCGGGATTTATTCCATTGCCCTAATGCGTCATAACTTGGGTAAAAATGGTTCGATTTCGATGAAAGTTTGGTATGTGGTAAGGAACCACCTGGGAATGAAACCTATTGAAAATGGGTGGAATGGGGTCAAAGGTCAGGACATAAAAGCGGGATCCATTTCATTGCCTTTATGCGTCATAACATGTGTAAATATGGTTCGATATCGATGAAATTTTAATATTTGGTAAGGAACCACCTGGGGACGAACCCTATTGAAAATGAGCGAAATGGGGTCAAAGGTCATAGCATAAAGGTGGAATCCATTCCATTGCCTTTATGCGTCATAACATGCGTAAATATGGTTCGATTTCGATGAAATTTTAGTATGTGGTAGGGAATCGCCTGGGCACGAACCGTATTGAAAATGGGCGAAATGGGGTCAAAGGTCAGGCAGGACATAAGAGCGGGATTTGTTCCTTTGCCCTTATGCGTCATAACTTGCGTAAAAATGGTTCGATTTCGATGAAATTTTAGTATGTGGTAGGGAGCCACTGGGGACGAACCCTATTGAAAATGGGCGAAATGGGGTCAAAGGTGGAGTTGGATCCATTCCATGCCCTTGTGCATCATAACTTACCAAAAAATGTTTCGATTGCGACAAAACGTTATCATGTTGTTCCGGAGGTATAGTGAACCGGTTCTGTTGAATATCAACGAAATGGGGTCAAAGGTCATTGCACAAAAGCAAGATTTATTCCACAGCCATTATTCTCATAACTTGCGTAAAACTGAATCTATTGCGACAAAACTTTAGTATGTTATTCTTGAGGTGTACTGAACCGGTTCTGTTGAATATCATCGAAATGGGGTCAAAGGTCAGGACACAGGAGCGAGATTTATTCCACAGCCATTATCCTTATAACTTGAGTAATAATTTCTGGTATATTGGAAAGCGTATCATAATCAATGTATTGCATGATTTTACTAACTTGTTTTTGAATTTCTTTCATTTCCTGGAGTTTCTTCTGTCTCCCTGTTCGTTTATCTATTTGCAAGCTTCATTTTTCTTTCTATATCAATCATTTGTTTCTGTGATACTGCGAAATACCCGTTACCGAGAATATAGTAGGTCCCTTTTTCTCCAGCTTAGAGTCAGCGGGGAAGGAAAGCTTACGACAGCTATCAAGGGCAGATCAGCAACAGTAATATTCACTCGTAACGAAAGAGTTTCCCAGGGTAATCAAGCATTATACGTTAGGGAAACACTCTCATCTTAGAGTGTTATTGCAGTCAGTTTAATTATGTCTTCAGCTTATATTTTCACGATGAACGACAGTGATTCTAGACTACGTAATTAATTTATAGCTTTTGCGGAGCTAAGTGTTGTTGTCTTCAATACTCAGGATCCCAGAGACAATCGAGTAGGCCTTACAGCTAAAAGTTTTATTGAAGTCGTTTTTATGATGCCTTCAGCTAACTGTTACACGATGAACGAACGTGATCCCAAACTACGTAATTATTTTTCAGATTACATAGGGTCACTTGCCGTTTCTTCAGAGAAAGAGGTAGTGAGGGGGCGGGTTGAAACGAAAAAGAAACCAGGGGTTTCGGACGGAAAATTTGTAATAGGAAAAGGTGGCGGACATGACTCTTTGAGTTTTGGGACTCGAAACGTGAAGGAGAAGATTACACGGGAAATAAGGAAATACGAAAGGCGGTGATTAAAAAAGAGATAAATCAAAATAAAAATAAGCCTTATCTAATAATAAACGGACGAGAATAGTCTCAGATGCGTTTACTGCTTTTTTCGTGTCACAAAAATTGCAATTTTAGCCCAAAGGATGAAAGTAGATGACCTGTTTTGGGAGAACGCAGTTTTCAGTGTTTTAACGTTTTAAGACTGGGAGCATTGTCGTGCCTGTTTTTGTATCTCAGTGATTTATGTACAGGACATTAGGATGGGAGTGTTTTACCTTACTCCGTGTCTTAAAAAACCCTTTGAAGTAGGAAGCTAGGAGATTTGGACTAGAATGCCAGACAGGAAAGTCACACGCAAGCGAAGTAGAGATTTATGTAGAGGATTTTAGGAAGAGAGTGTCTGACTCCAGGTCCTGAACAACTCTTAAAAGTTGGAAACTTGGAGATTTAGGCTTGAATGCCCGACAGGAAAAGCACACGCTAGCGAGGTAGAGATTTATATAGAGGATTTTAGGAAGGGGTGTCTGACCCCAGGTCCTGAACAACTCTTAAAAGTTGGAAACCTGGATATTTAGGCTTGAATGCCCGACAAGAAAGTCACACAGAAGCGAGGTTGAGATTTATGTAGATGATTTTAGGAAGGGGGTGTCTGACTCCAGGTCCTGAACAACTCTTAAAAGTTGGAAACTTGGAGATCTAGGCTTGAATGCCCGACAGGAAAATCGCACGCTAGCGAGGTAGAGATTTATGTAGAGGATTTTAGGAAGGGGGTATCTGACCCCAGGTCCTGAACAACTCTTAAAAGTTGGAAACCTGGATATTTAGGCTTGAATGCCCGACAAGAAAGTCACACAGAAGCGAGGTAGAGATTTAATTAGAGGATTTTAGGAAGAAAGTGTCTGATCCCAGGTCCTGAACAACCTTTAGAAATAGGAAGCTAGGAGATTCGGGATAGAGTTCTCAACAGGTAAGTCACACGGAAGGGAGGTAGAGATTCATGTAGAGGATTTTAGAAGGTGAGTGTCTGACCTTAGGTCTCAAACAACCCTTAGAAGTAGGAAGCTAAGAGATTTGGGCTAGAGTGGGTGATAGGAAAGTCGCGTGGAAGCGGAGTAGAAAAGAGGATGAAGACGCCCTTATTTATAACAAGGGGCAAATATCCGGGATCCGACAGCTAAATGTGGCCATCTCAAGGATGGGGAATATTTAGTTGTTCCAGAATTCATTCCTGGTTGGGATCGGTCCTGAGACTTTTCCGCGGCAGTCATGTTGATCACCAGGTCATCCCCGGCCGGTTTATGTATCTTTCTTTTGGACAGGGTATTTATCTTTCTTCCTTCATAATTTTTTATTCCATTTCTCTCTCTCTCTCTGTCTCTGTCTCTCTGTCTCTGTCTCTGTGTCTCTCTCTCTCTCTCTCTCTCTCTCTCTCTCTCTCTCTCTCTCTCTATCTATCTATCTATCTATCTATCTATCTATCTATCTATCTATCTATCTATCTATCTATCATCTCTCTCTCTCTCTCTCTCTCTCTCTCTCTCTCTCTCTCTCTCTCTCTCTCTCTCTCTATCTATCTATCTATCATCTCTCTCTCTCTCTCTCTCTCTCTCTCTCTCTCTCTCTCTCTCTCTCTCTCTCTCTCTCTCTCTATCTATCTATCTATCTCTCTCTCTCTCTCCCAACTCAAAAAATTAAAATATTTAAAAGCTTGTTGTCAATATTAAAATTTTGAACTGTAAGCACACCGGACAGAAAATTTGTCATCCCCAACAGAAATAAAAGCAGGAAGCTACCGGTTGAACAGAGGGCGCCGTGATAGCATTGTTGTGAAATAAACAGCTTTGACGTGATGTACAGTTAATTTCTGCCTCGTTTCGACGTGAAGAGCAACGCGTGTGTTTAACTTAGTCTGCAATATGGATCGTAAGACAGATGTTACTCAGTGGCAAAAAGGAGCCACCGTGTTTGACCGTGCCCACGGACACAAAGTTAATGGAGTCACCCAATTTGTTGTTGGGTCGAAGCGCAGTGTCCAGTTGGTCCACAAACAGTGGTGTAGTTCTCAGTCAACTGAAAATCGGCGACGTAACTGTGGCAGGAAAACGATACTCACCAACAACATTGACTGCCGCCTTGTTTCACGCCTAGTAACTTCAAATCGGTTTCCAAACCAGGCAACAATTGCTCCAAACAGTCCATGGAAGTCCATTCCAACCAATTTCCGAAAGGACATTGTGACGAGAACTGCATGCGACGGACATCTGCAGCAAAGTACCAGAGAAGAGCACCTTTTTAACAGCAAATCACAAAGCTGCATGTTATCAATGGGCTCAGAGGCACCAAAACTTTACTGTGGAGGATTGGAAACGAGTAATTCGGTCTGATGAGTCTCGTTTTTGTTTTGTACTCCAATGATGGGAGGCGACGAGTGCATCACATGCTCAATAAAACCTTTAATCGTGATTATGTCGAAGGTGTAGTTCAAGCTGGAGGGGGTTGTGTGACGTTTTGGGGATGTTTTTCGTGCCACGAAATGGGCCCTCTCGTTGTGGTGACGATGGATTTGAACAAGCCTGCGTACCTCCGCATTCTGAATAATGTAGTGCTGCTCTTTGCACTACATTTCCAGGAGCAGCATCATATTACCACTCCTGTCTTCCAAGATGACAATTGCCGTGTGAACAGGGGGCTAAAACTGTGTCTGAGTAACACGACGAACAATCAGCAACACTGTCTCACCTCGACTGGCCCACCAAATCCTCGGATTTGAATCCTATTGAAAATCTGTGGGATCATTTGGAACAGAAGGTGAAATGCCGGAATAGACACCCACGTACTCTGCTGGAGCTTCGGGACCAATTGACACACCAGTGGCTGCAAATCGAAGTTCAATACATGCACAAACTCATGGAGTCTCTACCATACCAGATTCATGCTGTTATCAAGGCAAGAGGTGCCGTCACCCGTTATTAGGTATGTTCTGATAAAGGTGACTAATTTTTTGTTCGGTGAGTTTTTTGTTTGTTTTTGTTTTTGAGGTTTAACGACTACCGTGAGCAACTCAATGGGCTATAAGCAGTCACCCGTCCCTAATTTAGGGTCACTGGGTCCAGGGAATGGTGAGAGCCAGTGCCGTAAGACAAACACAACATCCATGCCTCACCGGCATTCGAACCTGGGCCCCTTTCGGACGAATGATCAGAGGCCATAGCTTAAACCACTGCGCCACCGAGGGCGGCTTCGGTGAGTTTATCAAATCTTGAAGATTTTTTTATTAAAATCTTGAATACAAAAGAACGGCCCTGTTGTGCTTAAGGTCTTAGGAGCCAGTGGTGTAGTTGGGCCGGAACGTTCCGGAACGGCAGTCCGGCACTTTTTTTCCAACCGGCACTCGTTCCGGTACGTTCTATCCTAATATATAATTAGCTAGAAACCTCCTCCTCCTCCTCCTCCGTGCCACTTTTTAAGTCGTCATAGCAACAACCGAGAAACAAATATTTGTGACGTCACGCTTAGCATTTCGTGTAGGTGACGTCATCACATACACGCGCACAGTCAACGCGTATATCACTTTGTTTTGTTGTCATAGCAACAAAGAACACAGCTGCTGGTGTGACGTCATCTAATCCGAATCATTCTCACATGACGTCTGAGATGAGTTACGTCACGCGGTCAACTTTTTAGAGGTGCGAAAACTTTACATCAGGAACTTTCGGTTCACTACCTGAACCGGTGTTTAGCCATCTGTATGTGGCAACATCAAGAGTACGACGATCTGACGACATCAAGATAAAAAGAGTTCACCGAAAAGAACAAGGGAAATTGATACAGGGTTCACAGTCAGTGTATACGAAAAATGTTGTGTACAAGGAAGTGTTGACGAAATAGGGACTAAAGGTTTTACAAAACACATAACAAAAAGATAGCCCGTCGTATCAAATTCCATAACCGACTTCTCGAGAATTTTTTAGAAAGCTGTGAGCCAACGTCGCCATCTATTGACGTGGAACTCAAAAACTCTATATCATAAATTCTGACTCAACAAATTCTCTATCATAAATTTTATTTTTCCCCGTCATTATTGACGGGCTGTCATCTAGTGAAGTATTATTTGTTTTCTTTTTAAAATGAGAATGTCCTATAATTATTTTCCAATAAAAATATGCAACAGAAAAACTCCACAATTAGTGTAATTAACGTCCCATGATTGTTCGAAGTACAGTTAGTCTCTAAATCCATTCTCATTGGGAAGTTCCTTTAAAGTCCTTTTTCTTCTCTTGTTAAGAATTTTGAGGTGGGGATATTACGTGGGAAATTACTGTAAATGTAAATTTAATTAATCTAGTCATGTAAATCCTAAAGTCGGATTTTGACTGATCAGGTGGAATGGATAGAGGGGATAAGAAGAGAAAGGTATTGAAGATGTAAAAGCAGAGTGCGTTCCTATTCCTTTTCAATTAGTACTACAACCCTGTTGGTAACTATAAACCAGAGTTGGGCAAAATCGTAATTGAATTAATCGGTAATGCATTACAGCGTAATGGTAATGGGAACAAAAACTGAGCGTTACCATTTCATGGTCATTAGTATTACATGGTAATTGTAATGACATGTAGCAGTTACCCATTATAATCGTAATGATTAATGGTTAACTATATGTTGGTAATTAACCTATAAGTTATGAGTAACAATACAAAGTGAATAAACCAGCAACCAGTACACCCTTATATGTTGTGTAGGTTATTTGACAATTGTTCAACCCCTCGGACTTCAAATGCGTTTATGTAGGTATTGGAGATTGAACGTGTAGGACATGAGTGGTTGCGCCGTCTTCGCCGCAAGTAAAGTGATTTGAACAAAATAATACATGTGAAGTAAGTACGAATGGGATGTTTATTTCGTTTAGAGTTACTCATTTCGTCCATCTCCAGAATAGTATTCTTGTGTATTGCATACGTTTCGCTGTCCAAACTAATTACCCCACTATAACTACAAGCATTTATTAGCACTACACTCACAGTTCAGCAACTCAACCCTGCGGAATATTACAGAATTTTGCGAACTCTTGACATTTTTGCCGTACTTCTCAAGTGTTGTTGTCCATTACTTGTCCGATACGAACACTGGACTAGCGAGCGACTGACTACTTTATATATACTTCACGACAGGACCTGAACCTTCTGGAGTATTCTTGATTACATAAAGCTCTCAACTTCCCACTGCACGATCATTCTGGAACATTCTACAAACGTCTAACCCATTCTTGCCGCTTCTAGGACATTCTACTCGACACTTCGGTCTCCGTCTGCTATGTTACACAGTCGACATTTCTAGACATAGCTTTTGGCACACGTACTATACTGTGCCAATTAATTGGGACAAAGTAAAAAAATCACTCTTTTTCCAAACCTATGCCCTTATATCATTCTATGCCTTCATATACACTGATAAATACCTGTATTAGTATGAAGTATGTCCTCCTTTAGCAGAAATGACCTCTTGAATTCGTTTTGGCATTGACTGCACTAATTGAGTGCACATATTTTTGACTTAATAATCGGGGAACCAAACTTTCATAGCATTCGTTATCATGCGTTTTTTGGTTGTACAGTCCATTTTACTTAAACGTCTCTTCAAAATATTCCACGCGTTTTCTATGGGATTTAAGTCTGGTGAATTTCCAGGCCAATCAAGCAAATGAATTTGATTTTCCAGCATGAAATTCTTGACCAATTCCGAATTGTGACATGGGGCCAAGTCATGTTGAAATGTCCCGTCAAAAGTTTGCAAGAATGGAACAATCCTACGTCGTAATATTTCTACGTACTTGGCTGAATTCATCATACCTTGAACAGGAACTAAGCTTCCAGTGCCATTTGATGTGAAAAAACCCCAAAATATCTGTTTCAGAGGGTGTTTTACAGTTTGTTTGACATGCTCAGGTCTTAAGGGTTCACAGCTGCTTCGTCTAACGACATTTACTTGGTAACTCCGCACAAATAAATGAGTTTCATCTCTGAAAATTACCTTTTTCCAGTCGTCAGCAGTCCATGATTGATATTTTTCGGCCCATTCTAAACGTCTTAGTGTCTTTTCGTTGGTCTTCTTGCCTTCCTGTCAACTTCCACAAGCTTACGGCGTACAGTTGAACCACTAACATCACAACCACTAGCCAATACATCTCTTTGAAGGTGGGTGCTCGTATTTTTTTTATTTTTATTTTTTTTTTTTTTGGATTCATTTTACTATTTTTGATTAGATATTTATCGGTTCGTTGAGTTGTTTGTCGTTTTTTTTCAACATTTACCTCTCTTTTTTGGAGAAGATGATCCAGATGCATTGTATCACGTAAGCAGTCTTGATACACTTGATTTGCCTACACCAACTGCAGAAGCGATATATCTCGCTGTCATAGAAGTGTGATCCTTCAGAACAATTATTTTTGCACGCTTCGTTGGAGAAATATCCATTTTTCAATACACGAAAGCAACACGTACTCACAGAGAGCAAAACCTAACATCCACCTGTCACACACGAAAGCTCACAACTGAAGCTGAAGTGCATATTTCCTGTTTATAACCGGTCAAACCACATTCTTACTATCAAGTTCTAACAGTCACACCACCTCACAGCCGATAAAACCGGTTTACATGGGTTTTCGACATCAACTGGCGATCACATTACAATTTTGAGAATAAAATAGCTTGTCCTAATTAATTTGCACGGTATAGTACATTTCTATAAACAATTAGTATGTAATTATTACTTGCAAATTGTGTAATTTCATTACCAAATAATTCCATTGCGTTTGAATGACATTATTAAATAATTGAATTATATTATCTTCATTGTAATGCATTACAGATTAATTATATTACCTTGTGCAAACCATACTTGGAATTACCTTGCAATGCATGACCTGTTACTGCATTACCTTGTAATGCATTACAAGTTAATTTTAATCTGTACTTTGTAATGCATTCCTGCCCAACTCTGTTAAAAACCCACTGCGTTCCATCAAAATCAGAGGTCATCTGCACCTGTAATAAACTTCCACTCCCACACGTTAGAAATTAACAAAAGGCAACTCTCGCGAAAAATCTACCCAAAGTTAAATTACAGCAGATAAATCATTCCACACAAATGTGCTGTGAGAGCGTCACCCCCACCCCCTCCATCCCCCAGTCTTCCAACGCACACATATTTGCCCAACCGCAGAACACTATAAATACGACCCTATCTTCCATATAGCTCCTCGAGAAAGATGAATGGATTCAATTTGCCTACCTAAGAAGGCACCCTCCGTTATCACTAAAGCTATTTTTTCACGCTCTTTCAAGGTTCGCCTTCATAAATACTGATACTCGTTTCTTTCAGACATTAGGAATTGAGGGCGTGCTTTCTTCTTTCTGCCCAGCTACTAAAAATTGAGTCAGTTATTGCGGAAACGACTTGAATGATGAAATATTTTTAATAATCTATCCACGTGACGTATGCCATTTTTTTTAACTTAGGAGGAATTCTAGCAAGAGGAATGGGTTATGAAAGCTGGCCAAAAAATCTTCCCGTTTCGGAGAGCGAGCAGTTCATTCAGACTTCCCCGCCTTCTCCCTGAAAACACTTAAGAACATGCTCAGAGATAAGAGGGACTTTGAAGTTCATCCGCTCACACTTCGGGTTGAACACTTCAAAAAAAAAAAGATAAAAGATTTTATGGTTGCGAAGAGTCCAGACAAAGTGATACGCTGCTCACGTTCTTTCGAAGCAATTGGCTTTTCTTACTTGGTGAGTAGGTTTTAGTGGGAAACTATTTTTGCATTCTAAGTTGAAGTTATATTTGTATCACAAGGATTGAGTTTGTTCAACTTGGTCGCTAACGTATTTTACAAGCAAAATAATTAATCTTGAATACAAAGTTACAGTTCACTTTGTAACGTACACTGTAAGAAATAATTGGTGTGAACTCATGGAAGATTTCTGAAAATATAGTTGCTATAGTAGGTATCGGTCCCGGACGATTCGTCCAACGACGATTGGTCCAATGTCCGATTCGTCCAATGGTACGATTGGTCCAACGCCGATTCGTCCAATGGTATCATCTTACCAACGGTAAACTGTTTTGTTTTCCAGAAAGGAATAAGGATTTAAATTATTCTGCTCATTATATCCTTTTGAAAGATCATTTCCGTATATTTGGTAATTGTAAACATTTTACATAAACCTGGTAAAAGGCACTCAATGGAGCATTTCTCAGCTGTTTGCAAAGCACCTAGGCGCGGGCCTTTTAGAATATTTTAAGTTACAACCTAGATATTTGGTATTTGTAAACCTTTTATAAAACCTTACAAAAGGCACTCATCGTATAATTTCTCATGTCTTTACAAGTCACCTAGGCCGCGGGCCTTTTTAGAAGATTTTAAGTTACAACCTAGATATTTGGTATTTGTAAACATTTGATAAAACCTTATAAAAGGCATTCAACGGATCATTTCTCAGCTCTCTACCAGGCACCTAGGCCGCGGGCCTTTTTAGAAGACTTTATGTTACAACCTAGGTATTTGGTATTTGTAAATATGTTATAAAATCTAATAAAAGGCGCTCATCGTATCATTTCTTAGCTCTTTACACGCACCTAGACTTAGGCCTTTTAACACTTTTTATTCTACTGATGTCATATTCTAACGTTTAAGTAAAGTTAAAAATATTAGCATAACATTAGTAAGTTTTCTTGATAGGTAAACGTTATGAATCTGACATCGGTAGGATAAAAACTGTTAGAAAGACATAGGTCTAGGGCCTGTGAATTAATATTTCGTGCTTAAGTAAAAACGCAATGTTAACTTGCTTTGATAGGTAAACGTTATGAATATGACATCGGTAGAATAACATTTTTTAAAAAGGTCTAGGCCTAGGGCCTGTGAATTAATATTTCATGTTTAAGTAAAATCACAATATTATTAACTTGATTTGATATGTAAACATTATTAATCTGACATCGGTAGAATATAAACTGTTAAAAAGGCCTAGGCCTTACGAATTAACATTTCGTGCTTAAGTAAAAGCGCAATATTATTAACTTGATTTAATATGTAAACGTTATGAATATGACATCGGTAGAATACAAAGTGCTAAAAAGGCCTAGACTTATAGCCTATGAATTAATATTTCGTGCTTAAGTAAAAGCGCAATGTTATTAATTTGATTTGATATGTAAACGTTATTAATATGACATCGCTAGAATAAAAACTGTGAAAAGGCCTCTGTCCGAACCCGACCAGAACGTTTCCATTGGCCAGCTGGCGGAACCCCACTGCATGCTACAAACAGAAACGGAAAACTAGTATTTTATATTATTTCATGCAAAAGAGAAACATTGAAGTTAATTGAACGGCTCGTACATCAGTAACTTCATACGGCAGCAAGGACAGTAAACAAAGCAAAAAAAAAAAAAAAAAAAAAATCTGTAACCACAATATTACGCATGGAATGTAACATTATTTTACATTCTTTGTACTACCGGCACTTTCGTATAACATCGGAGATAGAATCAGAACAGATGAGACTTTTATAGCACGAGTAGTACTTTGGACAGATAGGACGGAATTGGACCAATCGTCCATTGGACGAATCGTCATTGGACCAATCGTACCATTGGACGAATCGTACCTTTGGACCAATTGTCCATTGGATGAATCGGCATTGGACCAATCGTCGTTGGACGAATTGTACCAGACCCGTAGGTATACATGATTTTCAGAAATTTCCGTTTTTAAAAGTGCCAGTTTATTTTAACTTCCGTATTTTCACGTAGACAGAAATTCCGTTTATTTCAGAAAAGTCCATTTCACGTTTTTCGTATTTAATCTGAAATTCCGCAAATCCTCCCGTTGGGCTCAAGATCGTACCACCGTCGTTAGAGCTGGCTCAACAGGTAACTCGCGCATTAAACAACTGAGCCACAGGCGCTCAGCCGTCCGAGTCCGTGATCCCCGGAAAGAGAAGGCCATTGCACAGGTTTGTGACGTCACTGGCGGTGGATCGTCGCAGCCCATGAGAGAGATTGCATGTGCGCATCGGGGCATATATCCTATGGTCACGATCGTTGTTTTAAAATTTCGGTATTTCAGTGAAACATTGCAACACAAATGTATAATAACATATCGCTGCAAATGCTTTATGTATTAACGATGTTGTAGATCCCGTTTTTTAAATCCGAAAATCAATTTGCGGATTATGTATATATTTTGGTTGTTGCTGTCAAGCAATAACTTTAGGAACCAGAATCAACAATCGTGGGAGAATATTTTCAAAGACTACGTCATTCTTTTTAACTGTTATAAAAAACATAACTGAACTAATTGTAATGAAAGCTATTTATACACTTAGCGGCCACTTTATTTTGACCACCTGACAGTTTTAAGCAAATCAGCTATAGCTGCACGCTGTTGCCGCCAGAGGGCGAGGCTAGTATAAAATGGGAGAGCTTAGTGCTTGCGACAGTAGTAGTAGGGATTTTTGGGCGACGAGATGGGTAAAAAATGCCATTTGACGGACTTTCAACGTGGGATGATTGTAGGAGCTCGGAGCCATGGAGCGAGTATCACCGAAACCGCTGCATTCGTGAAATTCTCCAGAGCAGCTGTTGTTAAAGTGTTTAAAGACTGGACTGAATTCCTTTCAGATGTCTCTTGAGAACAGAAAACAACCACAAGTCGGACGGTGCCAAATCTGGGCTGTGGGTAGGATGTTCAAGAACTTCAAATTCTTCGTCACAGATGAACTGAATTCCTTTCAGATGTCTCTTGAGAGCAGAAAACAACCGCAAGTCTAACGGTGCCAAATCTGGGCTGGATGTAGGGTGTTCAAGAACTTCGAACTCTTCGTCAGAGGTGAACTGAATTCCTTTCAGATGTCTCTTGAGAGCAGAAAACAACCAGAAGTCGGACGGGGCCAAATCTGGGCTGTAGGTGAGATGTTCAAGAATTTCAAACTCTTCGTCAGAGGTGAACTGAATTGCTTTCAGATGTCTCTCTAGGGCATAGAACAACCAGTAGTCGGACGGCGCCAAATCTGGGCTCTAGGTAGGATGCTCAAGAACTTCAAACTCTTCCACAGAGGTGACCTTTCAGATGTCTCTTGAGAGCAGAAAACAACCAGAAGTCGGATGGCGCCAGATCTGGGCTATAGGGAGGGTGTTCAAGAACTTCAAACCCGATTTTCTATATGACCTCTGAAGTGAAAGAACTGGCTTGGGGTTTAGCGTTATCGTGTTTCACAATCATTGCCCCTCCACCCTTCCCCACGCATTCTATTTATTCCTTGCTGTAACTTCTTTTAAGGCATGCGCGTAGCTCTCAGAATTGATGGTCGTTCCTTTGATCATGTACTTCTGATGAATAATGCCTCTGTAGTTCCAGAACACAGTGAGACAGTGAGTACTCCTGATGAATTATGCATCTGTTGTTCCAGAACACAGTGAGACAATGAGTACTCCTGATGAATAATGCCTCTGTAGTCCCAGAACACAGTGAGACAGTGAATACTCCTGATGAATAATGCCGCTGTAGTCCCAGAACACAGTGAGACAGTGAGTACTCCTGATCAATAAGCCTCTGTAGTCCCAGAACACAGTGACACAGTGAGTTCTCCTGCTGAATAATGCCTCTGTAGTCCCAAAACACAGTGAGACAGTGAGTGCTCCTGATGAATAATGCCTCTGTAGTCCCAGAACACAGTGAGTACTCTTGATGAATAATGCCTCTGTATCCCAGACACTGTGAGACAGTGAGTACTCCTGATGAATAATGTCTCTGTAGTCCCAGAACATAGTGAGACAGTGAGTACTCCTGATGAATAATGCCTCTGTAGTCCCAGAACATAATGAGACAGTAAGTACTCCTGATGAAGTAATGCCTCTGTAATCACAGAACATAGTGAGACAGTGAGTACTCCTGATGAATAATGCCTCTGTAGTCCTAGAACACGGTGAGACAATGAGTACTCCTGATGAATAATGCCTCTGTAGTCCCAGACACAGTGAGTACTCCTGATGAATAATGTCTCTGTAGTCCCAGAACATAGTGAGACAGTAAGTACTCCTGATGAATAATGCCTCTGTAGTCCCAGAACACAGTGAGACAGTGAGTACACCTGATGAATAATGCTTCTGTAGTCCCAGAACATAGTGAGACAATGAGTACTCCTGATGAGTAATGCCTCTGTAATCACAGAACACAGTGAGTACTCCTGATGAATAATGCCTCTGTAGTCCCAGAACACAGTGAGACAGTGAGTACACCTGATGGATAATGCCTCTGTAGTTCCAGAACATAATGAGACAGTGAGTACTCCTTCTGAATAATGCCTGTGTAGTCCCAGAACATAGTGAGACAGTGAGTACTCCTGATGAATAATGCCTCTGTAGTCCCAGAACATAGTGAGTACTCTTGATGAATAATGCCTCTGTATCCCAGACACTGTGAGACAGTGAGTACTCCTGATGAATAATGTCTCTGTAGTCCCAGAATATAGTGAGACAGTGAGTACTCCTGATGAATAATGCCTCTGTAGTCCCAGAACGCAGTGAGACAGTAAGTACTCCTGATGAGTAATGCCTCTGTAATCACAGAACACAGTGAGTACTCCTGATGGATAATGCCTCTGTAGTCCCAGACACAGTGAGACAGTGAGTACTACTGATGAATAATATCTCTGTAGTCCCAGAACATAGTGAGACAGTGAGTACTCCTGAAGAATAATGCCTCTGTAGTCTGAATAAATGGTATATATACACTTCCAGCGGGTTGATAGATATCTCGGGTGACTTCCTTCTAGTAATTCCCGCCATACATTTCCTTCTATTTCATTCACTGCAAAAGCGTTTCCCTTGCCTTCTGTCCTAGCAATATTCTTACTTCTTCTCCGCACAAAATCACCAACGAGACTCTCTGTTTATGACTCCTATCCGTCCCATTCTATCGCTATCTGTCCCCAAGAGAAAAAATGCTCTTGACGTAAGAAGTTGTACTCCGATTGTCCCTGGCGGGCTCTCTCGGGGCCGCCGGGACTCCTCCTCCTCTCTATATTTAAGGGCCTGGCCACCGGATTAAGAACTTGCTTGTGACGTCACGCTAAGCGACGGGCATGTCCATGGGTAGCTGAAAACATTGTGAAAATGTTCATTATTTGCTTCACAGTATTTAAATTCCTTTTGACTGATGATTGTGAGCAATTACTCCATGTACAAAATGTAAAATTTGTGTTAAAAAAGCGGTAAAGAAGGTTGAACAGTTGAATGTGGTAAACGGAAAATGTTCAAAATGTAATCAAACCACACAAAATGCGACACCGAGAAGGACACAAGATAGCAAAGCCAGATTTATTGGACACATAACAACAGATACAAAGACGAAACGATTGAGCTTACAGGCCCGTGCGACTTGCGGAACACGCAGTTTGTGTGGCTCCCATGGCTGACAATAACGGCCGCCAAACACCGCGGCATCGAACGAAAGAGGCTTTGGATATGTGCTTGGGGTATGTCGGTCCAGGCTGCTTCCACATGTTGCCACAGTTCATCAGGCGTAGCCGCGGGTGGTGCTTGCCGGGCCACTCGTTTGCCGATCAGCGACCAGACGTGTTCGATGGGCGAGATATCGGGAGAACAGGCTGGCCACGGCAGCAGTGACACCTGGTGAGCCGTGAAGAATTGTTACATGATGCGTGCTACGTGCGGGCGCGCATTGTCCTGTTGAAACGTTGCCGCTGGCAGGTCCTTCAGGTAAGGGAGGACTACAGGCTCCAAACCATCGGAGATGTAGCGGTAGGTGTTAAGTGTACCGGCGATGTGTACCAGAGGGGTGTGGGTGTCATATCCAATTGCGCTCCAAACCATAACGCCAGGAGCCGGACCGTTATGGCGATACATAATGCAGGCGTCATACAGTCTCTCGCCGCGGTGCCGCCACATGCGGATCCGACCATCGTAGTGTTGCAAGAAGAAGCGGGATTCGTCGGAGAAGACAATGTCGTGTCATTCCGTAGTCTAGGTGCGACGTTCAACGGCCCACTGCCGCCGCACTCGCCGGTGGTGGAACGTCAATGGTAATCGGAGTAATGAGCGCTGTGCGAAAAGTCCCTACTCCTGCAGATGACGTCAAACGGTACGTGCTGACACAGGTTGTTGCGTAACACACCCTAATTCCTGCGCTAACGTTCGTGATGTGGTGGTGCGAGCCGTGAATGCCCGACGCACAACGTACCGGTCCTCTCGTTTGGTGGTGTGTTGTGGCTGCGGCAATCGCTTACGTGGGTCCGTCCGTCTCTCCTGCACCCACCGAATCCATACTCGCCTCACTGTGGATGGATGTCGTCCCACACGGGCGCCGATTTCTCGGTACGATAAACCGCTTTCGCGATAAGCTACTATTCGTCCTCTGTCGAACTCCGAAACGTGCTGGAATGACTGCCGTATTCTGCGACGCGGCATTAGGAAGCTTCCCACGCACAGGTCCGGCAGCACAACACACTTCCACTACTTACACCCAGCCTTCTATGCGCCTTTCATATTGTGCTTCTCGGTGGCGTGCCGGGAGCACATGATTTGCATATGCCCTGCAAAGCTAATCGTTTGCATGTCCCCTCGCGTGCGACGCATGCTGCTAATTTCAGGCCAATCGGAATTCTTCCTTCTTGGTGTTTAATTTTGTGTGGCCAGCAGTGTAAATTTGAACTGGGACTAAAGTGCGCTTCTATGTTTTTAAATATATTTTTAAATAACTACTCTAAGCTGAAAAATTGAGTGCTTAAATAACAGGTCAGGGAAAGCAAAAAATGTTATGTTTACAGAAGCTACTTAATGATTCTGGTCTTTCTGTGTGCATCACTAACAATAGGAATATCTCCAAATTTTGGCAAAGACGTTTGATAATCATCGTTACAGGGGAACTAAATAAATCCTAACCCCAGTTTAACTACCCAATGCAAGTAAATATATTTGTATCTTGAATTTTATATACCATTTGTATTTTCGATTTTCATTACATGTGTGGGTAAAAATTACCATGGATGTTCTTGCACATGTTCGTAACTATGGGGAGCGAAATCAGTACAAGATAAGCTTATTTTTAATTTATTTATTTATTATTTATTTCTATGTACACATTTTGTGGAAGCGATTGCTGATCCAGACATTCAGCATTCAGTGCGCATGGCGGATTGTGACTCACTTAAGTCAGCCGTCTTGCATGCAATGAAATTTGACTCATCGCGCCATTCTAGGAGTCCTAGAAAAACAGTTCGTATGGCGACTGCAGCAGTAAGTCCGATCAATGCATCAGTCGAAACTAAACTCGAAGAGCTTTTGGATCTCCTTCGCAGAGATGTTAAACATCGTCCTGTTACGTCTCCTGGCCGGAGAAAAAGTGATACGCCGTCTAGAAAAATGGAGTGCTGGTATTGTGGATTAAGTGGGCATCGCATTTTTGAGTGTAGAAAACGGTTGAGAGAGGTGAAAAAAGTCGAAGGAACAGGCTTCGGGAAACCCTCAGAAGTCAGTTTCGAGGGGCGAGAACTGAGGCGGCAAGAGCAGCCCCGCATGGTGAAAGCGCACGTCACAGGTCTTTCTGGGGATTACAGTGGTTTAAGAGTTGAGGGGATGATAAATGAAACTAAATGCCAATTTGTGCTGGATATTGAGGCGAATATTACATTAGTCCGTCCGGATTTTTTCGAGCAAATTAAGGAACCTGCAGATTGTTTGATAGGTGAGCAACGGGTTGAGATTCAAACTGTGAATGGAGATGGTTTAGTTGCTCTTGGAACCGCAGGCGTCGAAATACGAATTGGAAATAAATGCTGCAGACACAGGGCAGTGATTGCTGATATCGTTGAAAAATGCATCCTGGGTCTCGATTTTCTTAGTGAGAACGGATATGTTTTGGACCTTAAAAATGGAACCCTGAAGACGGAACATGGGGAAATGGTTCTCATGAGGAGTCAACATGGGCACCTGAGGTCGCAAAGGGTCACAGTTCTCGCAAAAGAAAAGTGTGTTTTACCAGCAAAAAGTGAAACAATTCTGGCAGGATGTTTGCCTAAGCTTTCACTAGAATTTCCGATGGCAGTATGCGAAATGTCCGAAATTTGCCCGTTACCGAAAAATGTACTTGTAGCGAGAGCGCTGGTAAAAACAGCACATTGCATCCCCGTAAGAATAGTTAACCTGAGTGACGTCGATGTAAAAATAAAGGAAGGGTTAGCACTTTGCTCCTTGAATCCTGTGATTTTGGCGCGTAGCAGCAGAGGAAGGATCCCACCCGACTCGCGCGTGGGAGGGAGCTGCGAAGTACCGGAGCATCTGCGTGACCTTGCAGCGGAGGCCACGGCGTGCCTGAGCACGTATGTCACAGAGCTTACCAGGAGATTGGAGAAGGTACATAGCTTTGCTTGGAAGAATATTAGAATAGCTGCTGAAAGAATGAAGACCAGATATGACGTGCAGGCTGCAGAGAAAGTGCTTAAGGAGGAAGACTTAGTCTTACTCTATAACCCACGAAGGCAAAAGAGAAAGTCACCCAAATTACAGCGCCCGTGGGAAGGTCCTTATGTTGTAAAGAAAAGAATCAACGATGTTCTTTACAAAGTTCAATACAATAATAGACCAGTTAGAGTTACCTCGATAGGCTTAGACCGTATAGGGCAGGAAATACCAAATCATAAACGGTTGAAGGATGAGTGTCTCAGGTGATTGGTTAGTTTCCCGTTGGTTAACTTGTTGATGTGAAAGGATGAGAAACGGAGAGCCTGAGAACTTGGAATGAGTTTGTTGGTTGTAATAAGTTTGTATAGTGTACACGGTGTTGTGTTCTATTGGTGGAAATATTTTAATATTGCAATATGTCGTGTGCAGTGGTAGTGGAACTGTGTAATGTCAATTAATTATGTAGTGTCGTATTTGTGTACTGCCCTGGGGCGTGGCAGTGTAAATAATTATGCAGGTATGCATGGAATGTGGGCGTTCCCTGAGATTCGTTAGAAAAGGGGATGTGTCCGGGGAATGCCAAAGACCAATTCAAGGCGATTGTTTTGAGGAAGAGCAGAGACGACGATGCGCAAGGAAAGAGGGGTACTGATGAGTTCTATCTAGGGTAGGCAGCTCCGGGTGGTGGAATCGCTGCGAATCACAGGTAGCTTATATGCACTCCAGACGAATTGCATTTTAAGAAGGGGGCGATGTGACGCCCCCCCTCGCATAATTAATTGGCGAGAGGCGTGGCTATAATTAACGGTAATTGAAACTTGATTGGGGGTTTTAATTAACAGAGAGTTATAATTTAAACACTTGCGAGGGGCGGTATATTAAGAAAAGATCTGCTGGCACTTGGAATTCAAGTGGCGAGTTGCAGGTGTTTGCCACGAGAGCAAAGAGCCCATAAACGGAAATGGGACGGGTCAGAGTTCAAAAGCTATTTCCCATGACTCAAAAATGTTTGGACGCCAAAAGCGTTTGAAGCTTTTGTCTGTGCCGCTCATGAAACAATGGGAAAGCTCTTGGACTTGAAGAGCGGTTTAACAATAAATATGTCGCGGTTTCAAGTGGTAGAATTCACCGCTTACCAACGTTTTGGAGACGAGAGATTGTTGTTTTTTTTTTTTTTTTTTTTGATTGAAGGTTTAACGACCACCGTGAGCAACTCAATGGGCTATAAGCAGTCGCCCGTCCCTAATTTAAAGTCACTGGTTCCAGGGAAGGGATAGAGCCAGTGCCGTAAGACAAACACAACATCCATGCCTCAGCGGGATTCGAACCCGGACCCCCGTTCGGACGAATGATCAGAGGCCATCGCTTAGACCACTGCGCCACCGGGGCGGCAGATTGTTGTTGAGAGGAGCAGAATCCGTTTGATAGCCGAGAGAACTAGGCCTTTTTTTTTTTCTCGCGCTCGAAAATGCTTGCCGTCTGCTGCCGGGGTCTTGCGTTCTGAGCATACGAAGAGAAACCAGCTAAGAGCATAAGCTGATGAATAACTAGCACGAACTTTACCTGAAAACTTTCTTCACCTTGCCGGACCACCGATACCTGCCGTAAGGAGCCATTTCAATTGAAATGCAAGAGAAATAAAATAATCACGAAATTGCCTCGCTCATGCAGAGAGGATAGGAGAACCGCCTGGCCCCAAGAACGACGCAGCCCCCTGCAGAGAGAAAGCCCCTGAAGAAACCACTACCCTCTTCGTGTTCAAAGAGGGGAGAGAACTTTTGTGCGTGTGTCTGAGTACGTGTGTTCAGCGACTAGAGACGACGTTGTTTTGGCCACAGCAAAGAAAGGATAGTAATGGAAGTTAAGAACAAACTACCAGTGTGAGTGTTTTTGTGTTTGTTGGTGTCATCAATACTTTGGATACTCGAGGACATATGTAGGTACTTTTTATTAGTATTTTCTTTGCGGTCCATTGTGAACGAACAGACTTTTCGTTAGGACATATTTTCTGAAACACCGAAGAGGGCCAAAGTTGGCCGGAAGTTATAGCTTTTATTATTAGATGAAGTATCCGGTGTAATTTATGCATATATCTATGAAATCCCTGTTTTAATTATTATACTGTGCCTCCATTGGTGTATTGGTGTACTGTGTCGGCTAATTGGCTAACGAGGTATTGGCGGATCCAGTGATTCGAATTGCAGTCTGGAATTAATTTGGCATCCTGATATCTGAAGACCAAAAGGTCGCAACAACACGTTTTCGGGGCCTCAAGCTCTGGGGCCCTACGTTCGCGCTTAGTACGCTGGAAATCCGCCACTAATCTAACTGGAAATCCGCCACTGTTAGTAACTGTGCCGCAACCTACAACACAGGGCTACATCAACTGTCCTTCGCTGAACACTTTAAGGACGTAGAACTAGTGACATAGTGCCATGAAATAGTGACAATTGACGTAGTTCTACGTTCTAGGTTGCGGCACATTTGTTATTGTGCCCCTTTGTTTTTGCCTGTTCAAACCGCAAGTTACAATTACGGGCCTCCCTCCCTGCGGTTAATCTTTTACGGCCAACATTCTTCCACTGTCCTTTGATTTGCTTACCCAACGACGGACAGTTCTTATGTCCAAAGTTCCAGAACCATAAACTGCAACTAATCTTAAAGAAATTTCTTTAGGAGGTATATTTTCACGATTAAAAACTCTCTAACTGAAGGTTGTATGTCACCCGTCGACACAGTTTGAAAGGAATCATCCATTTTAAACACAATAAAGGGCAAACAAACAAACGCACGAAGTTCTGTTAGGTAATAAAATGAATCTAGTTTGTCTAGTTGCTGGGCAACAAGTCATGCGCGGGATACTTGCGCAGAAGCATTACTTTTTTTTTTTTTTTTATCGAAGGTTTAACGACCACCGTTAGCAACTCAATGGATTATAAGCAGTCGCCTGTCCCTAATTTAGGGTCACTGGTTCGAGGGAAAGGAGAGACCCAGTGCCGTAAGACTGTCAACACAACATCCATGCCTCACGGGATTCGAACCCGGACCCCTTTCGGTCGAATAATAATCAGAGGCCATCGCTTAGACCACTGCGCCGCCATTACTTATTGAACACGCCTTGTACTAAAATAATTATCTGTTCGTTCCCCTACCCCCAAAAAATCGACTAATATTAGAAGATGAATTGATACTCCGCCAGTTTATTGATTATTTTAAATATACCCCATTGAGATGCCTAAGATAGTTTACGCATCTTGCATTTTTTACAGCATTTCGCTGGAAGAGAAACAAACTGAGGCAGTTTAAATAGACCGCAATGCATCTTGGCCATAAATTATGGCAGCAGTCTTTTAAATCACGTTAACGCGCGGCGGAGAAATATCATCTTTCGCATCTTTGACCTTCTGTGCAGCTCATAAAAAGTGAACCTCTCAAAATCAACAGCCCGAAATGTTTGGAACGACGATTCTGGGCTCGTGGGTTTCATCGTGCCTCGACACAATTCGAAATTTCACCATGTTTATGCGACGCACAGACTGAACTGCATGCCACGCTTCCAACTATAAAAAAAAACATGAGCAAGTTCAATGTTCCTTTGGGTAATAGGGGTTGCCGAAGTCTGCAAGATTCAGGTATGCGACGTGCATAAAAATGTTACCCTGATATAAACATCGTAAGTTAGAATATGATGAAGAAACGAGGCTATCACAAAGTTGCCGGCGATTTTAACTGTTTGATACACCGTAACTATAAAAAGATGTTGTTTGATAGAATGCATTGTTTATCGTGGCTCTGGTACAAAATCTTAAATGAGGCTCACCTCCACACACACACACTTAAAAAAAAAAAACAAAAAAACAAGTATTGAAATCTCTAAAAAAACATGGTTCATGTATTAAGTGTACAAATAAGTTTTAAAACTTTTTAAGACAACGCAACATGTAATTTGAGAGAAAACAGCAGTACCTTTACGAATCAAAACATGCGACGTCATTATCTATCACCTTCCGCACAGCAGACAAACCATGTTGCCTCGATCAGAAAAAATTAAGATGGAGATGATGTGACGTAGTACAGAGGTGAAAACATGTGTCAAGACGACAAATCTGCAGCGAGACATTCTGTCCGTGTAGTTCAGTTGGGCGAGCGAGCGACTTACTCCGGATTGAAGAGACACGGATGCGATTCCTGTCGCCGACAAACTTGTGTTTTCACTTTATGACTGGGAATTATTATAAAGTCCGTTAAAACACAAAACGTCACTGCTAAATTATCTTCAGGGTTTACATAATAAGTCATTGTATTTTCCACTGTTCTTAGAAGAACACGGGTTAAAAGCTTAAGATTCTTGGATTTTCTAATGATTTAGCGTTGTATACTTTTCTTAGTGCATCTTTCTTTTTTACGCTTTCCAACCGTAGGCTGAAAAAGCGTATATGCTCCAGCTTTTTCCGTCCGTCTGTCCGTCGGCACGATAACTCACGTAAAAATGGTTCGATTTCGATGAAATTTCAGTATGTGGTAGGGGACCACCTGGGGACGAACCCTATTGAAAATGGGACAAATGCGGTTGAAGGTCACGACATAGGAGCGGGATCCATTCCATTGCCCTTATGCGTCATAACGTGCGTAAAAATGGCTCGATTTCAATGAAATTTTAGTATGTGGTACGGGATCACCTGGAGAGGAACCCTATTGAAAATGGGACGAAATGGGGTTAAATTTCAGGACATAGGATCGGGATCCATTCCACCGCCCTTATCCCATACTATTAAGGTGGACGTCAAGTAATTTTGCTTCCTATATTTCCAATGGAAAAACTTTTCTACACATTTCCTTCACAATTAGTGTGTTCCCAAGGATGAAAATTTTAACATCGATTAAAATAACTTCATATTATAACTTGGAATACTTAATATTTTCTAAAACATAACCATAATTATATAAAAAATCAATAACTTTTCCTTTGGTGGTGTTGAAACCAGAAAAAAAGATGGCGCGACCTGTACTTTAATGACGTCAGTAGACAAATAAATGTTGGATTGCATAATTATGGTTATGTTTTAGAAAATATTAAGTACTCCAAGTTATAAAATGAAGCTATTTTAATCGATGATCAAATTTTCATCCTTGGGAACGCATTAATTGTGAAGAAAATGTGTACAGAAGTTTTTCCACTGGAAGTATAGGAAGCAAAATTACTTGACGTCCACCTTAAAGGAGCAATTCTTGTATCTATGAAAATTTCATTTTGAAAACGGCTCTAAGGATTTTGATGAAAGTCGTTAGCCTACTGTTTTCTGGTACTAGAAATCGATTTAGCTTGATTTCGACTTTAGGAAAATTCGTTTAGTGCGTTAAATAACCACCCAGAATTAGCACGTTTTTAGTGTCATGGCGTCGTCCCATTGATGTTATCCATGCTTAGAAATCTTATGACATCACAATCTCGCGATTGACATGTTGGCGCGCTGTCACGCCATCTGTCTCATTACATCACGCGTTGTGTGTGGATCCTATTAAAGTTTAATGACGTCACACTCTTGCGAGCAGATGGTCGCAATTCCCGTCTGCTCATTACGTCACGCGGTGTGTGCGTATGTCCGTCCGCACGATAACTCCCGTAAAAATCTTTCGATTTCGATGAAATTTTATATGTGGAAGGGGAACACCTGGGAAGGAACCCTATTGAAAGTGAACGAAATGGGGTCAAAGGTCAGGACATAGGAGTGGGATCCATTCCACTGCTCTTATGCGTCATAACTAAAGTAAAAAAAGTTCAATTTCGAATAAATTTTAGTGTCTGGTAGGGGACAAACCCCATTGAAAATGGGAGAAATGGGGTCAAAGGTCAGGACATAGGAGCGGAATAACTTCCATCGCCATTATGCGTCATAACTTACGTAAAAATGCTTCTATTTTGATGAAATGTTAGTATGTTGTAGGGGCCTGCCTGGGGACGAATCCTATTGAAAATGAGCGAAATGGGGTCAAAGGTTAGGACACATGAGCGGGATCTATTCCTTAGCCCTTATGCATCATAAATTACGTAAAAATGTTTCTTTTGCGACAAAACTTTATCATGTTATTTCGGAGGTATATTGAACCAGTTCTGTTGAATACCATCGAAATGGGATCATAGGTCAGGGCACAGGAGCGAGATTTATTACACAGCCATTATCCTCATAACTTAAGTAATGATTTCTGGTTTGTTAGAAAGCGTATTATAATCAATGCATTGCACGATTTTACTAACTTGTCTTAGTGCATTTTTTTTTTTTAACTCTATGTGAAGCCACAGGGGATTTCGACCAATTACGGTTACAAATTCAAATTGAGAGGTGTGGGTGGATAGTAGTGAAAAAGCAGAAACTATCTCTTTGACCCCCACTGTACACAGCGGAATGAATTCTTAACCCTTGGTGAGTCATCGTATGGAATTCTGTGTTCGTCTTCTAGCTTCTGTTTCTGACCAATTGGAAATCATACGAGACAAAAGTAAAACTATTTTATAAACCCGCCTCTTTCTCTCTCACTCTCTCTATATCTATTATTTGCATAGGCATGCCTCCTGGACCCTTGGTCTTGGTGGGCCCCTAGGCCCCTATAGACCTCCCCCTCCCTTAATCTGGCCCTAGTTGAGTTGTAGATTATAAACATTTTTATAAAGGATTACATCAAATATCGCAATTAAGAAAATAAGAAATTATGAAAACTTTACGTGGCTCAGAAAACCAAGCTGTGGGGATGGGAACACGAAGCGGTCAAAACGCAATGTTTATACGACCCCTTTAAATTTTTGTGGATAGTTCTCCGGGTGGCCACTTTTCACAGCATAATAAAGTTTATGCTCTTATATTGAGTTTACGATAACTGCACACCGTACACCTGTGCACACGTAGTGTTTCTTTTCAGGCATACATCTGGGGGGAGTTCTCCCGGAAAAGACAATCCCCCTCCCCACGGAGACATTTTAGGTTACGGAGCCCAAATGTTAATAAATTCAGTCTATAATGAACAAGTTAGTAAAATCATGCAATGCATTGATTATAATACGCTTTCCAACATACCAGAAATAATTCCTCAAGTTATGAGGATAATGGCTGTGGAATAAATCTCGGTCCTGTGCACTGACCTTTGATCCCATTTCGATGATATTCAACAGAACCGGTTCAGTATACCTCCGAAATAACATGATAACGTTTTGTCGCAATCGAAGCATTTTTACGTAATTTATGATGCATAAAGGCTATGGAATAGATCCCGTTCCTGTGTCCTAACCTTTGACCTCATTTCGCCCATTTTCTATAGGATTCGTCCCCAGGCAGTATACTCCTACAACATACTAACATTTCATCAAAATCGAAGAGTTTTTACGTACGTTATGACGCATAATGGCGATGGAAGTTATTCCACTCCTATGTCCTGACCGTTGACCCCATTTCACATATTTTCAATAGGGTTTGTCCCCAGGTGATCCCCTACCACATACTAAAATTTCTTTGAAATCGAACCATTTTTACGCGAGTTATCGTGCCGACAGACGGACGGACAAAGCTGGAGCAATATACGCTTCTTCAACCTACGGTTGCAAAGCGTCAAAAAGAAAGTTTCGTTTCTTTTGATGCTACAAATATTTCTCCATATTTTTTTTTAAAATGTGTTCAAGTATTGTAGTTTATTCTGCTAAAAAGTGTTTTAACGACGTATGTTTTTCTTCAAAACATAATAAGTAGGCTAATCATACGTAATAGTCAGGGAATCATGATTCAGTATCAAGAGAATGTTGAATGCAGTTTAATCGATAAAAAATTCAAGCCTGCCGATCCCCTGCCCCGAACCCTCTCCCCCTCATTTAGCTGAAGAAAGTTTGTCCTTGAAATGTTTGAAGAAGTAATTACTATACCAGGGATGGTCATAGATTTTTTTTCCCGGCGGGGAACGGGGCTACGAAAAACGGAAGATTTTGAAATCCACTAGAGCAAAATAAAAGTTAATGAAAAATAGAAGAAAAATGAAAGCATTTTATTCTAACGTAAGTTGATGCATTTTTATTAAATTAAGGTATGTTTTTTTCTAACGTAAGTCGCATTTTAACCAAACACACAAAAAAATTAAACTTTTGGGGGTTCAAGCTCCCTCTAAATCGCCCCTGTACAATATATATGTCGTAATTATTTCTATATATGTAAATATAGTAGTTAAAAATTATACATATATATATACACAAAAATCATCACAAAATCTGAAAGTTGGAGCAACTGATTCGGAAAACCGAAAGACGACATCAAATAACCAACCGGGAGAAAAAAAATAAAAGTCGTTTTTTTTCTCCCGGTTGGTAATTAAATGTTTTCTTTGGGTTTTCCCAATAAGTTGCTCCAACTTTCAGATTTTGTAATGATTTTTAAAACTGATTTTTCATCTTTCCTTACATAAGCAGCCTCTGATGCTACGTAATTTCAAAAGCAATTTTGAAAATTAACGTGTGAATTTTAATATATCATCATCATCATCATCGTCAACCATTATCAATCCACTTCTGGACGAAGGTCTCCCAAGTTTCTTCCACAACGGTCTGTCTTGCGCCAGTCTCCTCCATGTTACTCCCGCATACTTTCCAATTTCATCCACCCAGCTCCCATGTGGTCTTCTTCTGGGTCTTTTCCTGTCCCTTGGAATCCAATCTAAAATTTCGGCTGTCCATCGATGGTCTGTCCTTCTGGCAGTATGTCCAGCCCATTGCCATTTCAGGAATTTAACTCTGATCATGATGTCTTCCACTCTTGTCATTTTTCGGATCCACGAGTTCCTCTTCTTATCTCTCCAGGTTACACCAAGCATGCACCTCTCCATGCTGCTTTGAGTTGTCTGCAGCCTTTGTATGTCTCTTTTAGTTAAGGTCCACGTCTCTGCACCATACGTAAGCACTGGAAGGATGCATTGATCAAACACTTTTCTTTTAAGACATAATGGCATATTACTCTTGAAAATTATGCTGTTTCTTCCAAAAGCTTTCCAGGCAAGTCTTATACGCCGATTAATTTCTTCATCAATGTGACCCTCACTTGATATCTGCTGTCCAAGATAAACGTACGTGTCTGTTATCTCCAGCTTTTTTCCATCAATCGATAAATCTTTATTTCTTGTAAAAGCATTGAACATCACTTTTGTCTTCTGAAAGTTCATTGTTAATCCCACTTCTTTACTCTTGTCAGCAAGTTCCTGGATCATACTCTGCAGCTCCGATGGGGTAGCTGCAAAAATGACTACGTCATCAGCAAAACGAAGGTGGGTTAGATAATCTCCATTAATCTTTATCCCTTTGTTTTCCCAATTCAATGACTGAAAGAAATTTTGCAATTGGCATTAAAAAGCTTGGAATATATGGTGTCACCTTGTCTCACTCCCTTTCCAATTTTCATGTGTGTTTTATTTTCAAACAGCCGAATCTTTGCACTTGCATTTTCATAGATGTTATTAATAATATTAATGTATGTATCTTCAATGCCGCAGGATTTCAAAGCCATTGTAACTGCTGATGATTTCACCGAATCAAAGGCCTTTTCATAATCGATAAAAGCCATGCTCAATGGAAGTTCATATTCCCTCGCTCTTTCAATTAGTTCTCTCAGTACGTGGATATGATCTATAGTGCTGTAGCCACTCCTGAATCCAGCTTGTTCTCTAGGTTGAGTCATGTCCAGTGTTACCTTCAAGCGGTGTGAAAGAACTTTCGTGAAGATTTTATAAACCACTGATAGCAGGCTGATAGGTCTGTAGTTCCTGAGACCCTCAATGCCACCTTTTTTATGTAGCAGGATCATTGTAGCATTGTTCCAATCCTCAGGAATCTTCCCTTCATTAAGGCATCGAGTGAAAATTTGGGCGAGAACTGTTTCGATTTCTCCACCTGCTTCTTGTATGATGTCTACAGTAATTCCATCTTCTCCTGGAGCTTTTCCCCTATTCATGTTCTTGATTACATGTGCAACTTCTGCTGGGAGGACTGGAAGAACTCTGGTATCTTTCATGATGTCTGGAGTGCATGTATCATCGCTTTCATATAATTTGGAGTAGAAATCTTTCACTCTTGTCATAATTTAGCTCAACTGCAATTTCTTGTTACAGAACCATCTTCTTTTCTCAGTGCCATAATCAGTTTTCAATTGCTTTCCTCACTAGTTCACAGTTGAATTTCCTTACGTCTTCAGTGACACTTTTTCGTACTGTCTTGCATAGCTCTATATATTCCACTTTGGAAGTCACATCTTCTTTACTTGTCCTCATCTCTCTTCTTTTTTGCATCAACATTTTGTTTTTTCCTGATAATTTGTTTACATGCAACTTGTTCTTAGACCCAGCTAATTTTGTTGCTGTTTCCATAAGAGCTTTGGTTACTTTTCTGTTAACTCCAGAAACATCCACTTCTTCCGACGTTATTCCTTCTAAAGCAGAGAATCTGTTCTTCAGTTCCAACTTGAAAGTATTATGGTGTTTTTTAAGGTTGGTTATGTCAATACATTTTGTTTGTCTTATGAGCTTGCCACGTTCCAGTTTAGTGTTGAGGTGCATCTTACATCTCACCAATCTATGGTCACTACCTGTGTTGAACTTGTTTAGCACACTGCAGTCTTCTATGACGAATGTTTTGTTACACATAATAAAATCAATTTCCCTTGTCGTCCCATTTGGATGTCTCTATGTTCATTTCCTGTGTGGCTTTTTCTTGAAAAAGGAGTTCATGATGAAAAACCCTTATGCCTCTGCGAACTCTAACGGCGTATTTCCACGCTTGTTTCTGTTGCCGTGACCGAATTTTTCTACTGAAGTTTAATTCTGTTGCCGTTGCCCTATTTTTGCATTGAAATCTCCCATAATTATCTTCAAGTGCTGCTTACCTTTATTATTTAGATCACGAATTTCCTCATAAAATTCTTCAATTTCTTCTTCAGGATGACTTGTGGTGGGTGCATAAGTTTGAATAATCTGAGCCTGGTATCTTCTCGAGAGTTCGATAACGAGTCGTGCAGCTCTGTCAGAGAAACTTTCAACTTCTACAACTTTATTTACGCTCTCCAGACCTTATGCCTCTGGACTTTTCCCTTTGGAGCCATCTTAAATCACAGGCGTAATCAACACCGCCACTAAATGTAGCAGATCTGCAACAGCGTATAACATCCGCCTGTTACTCTGTTAATGGGGACATGCTGCAACGCACGCATGGTCAGCTCGTAGAACGGTTGCAGGCGTCCATCGTTGCTGAAGGGCAACATTTTCAGTATGCAAATATCTAAGATGTATTTTCTAAACTAATAAAATCTCTACAGCATTATGCATTCACATCTTGTAACGTTTTCTAAATACTCTGTTATTGCTTCCTGATATTGTGATTTTCTTGGGGCCACATTCCCAGACCCCTTCCATCTGTTGTTATGGGACAAAAACATTTATGTTTTGTTTTTGCCTCGCTGAATAAGTTTATATTCGACATTTTTGTCCTATTTGCGAAGGGGGCGTGATAGCTCCCTCACCCCCGAAAAGGAGGTCCAGGGGATCCCTCGTGGTGTTATTGTGTGCGCCATAGGGGGTTTTCTATACAACTGCACAAGACGTAAATCGCTAACTGCCATTGCTCGTGAGATATTGGCCTAATCAAGGACTTTCTTTGTAACACTGTATATACACTCACGGACAATGAAGTTTGCGCACTTAGAAGAACACATGCTACAACTGCGAAACTTTGGAAATAGCTAGAGTGCGTTTGGGGCGAGTGCGCATGATGGCACACCCTGTGGTGGCGCTGCAAGCACGAACCAACAGCCTTATAAACCGACGTGTAGTCGATGCACCATGAAAGCGAAAAGCACCGACCGAAGCAAGCAAGAGTACAAAGTCACGGGAATGCCGGGTAGACGCCAGAGACGTCGATTTACCCAACTTACGGACTTTGAGGGAAGCCAGATCATCGGGCTGAAAACCACAGGGTGGTCGGCGCGCCGTATAGCCAGCCCCGTGGATCGTTCTGACCATACCGTCCGACTGTGTTGGAAGCAGTGGACACGTGACGGCACCGCCACACGGCGGAGCGGCTCCGGACGGACCAATAGGACAACCGGTAGAGAGGATCGACGGATCGTGCGCCAAACACGAACGGATCCTACGGGGACCCGGTCCACTATACAGGCAGATGTAGCGGCTTCTGTGTACCCACGAAACATTTTCCGACTGCTCGCGGAAGAGAATCTGCGATCCCAGCTTTCCTTACGTGTGCTGCCATTAACACCGGAACATGGCCGGCTCCGTGTGCAGTGGTGCCAGGCCAGAGCGACGTGGAGCGCCACAGACCGGCGACGTGTGGTGTTTAGCGATGAGTGCCGCTTCGTTTTGGGGACACATGATTATCCTGTCCGGGTGTGGAGGTCCCCGAGTCAACGGCACAATCCCAACCTCGCAATCGAGCTCCACACCTCCCTCACTGCAGGCATTATGCTCTGGGAAGCCATTGCCAAAAATAACCGATCAGCTCTAGTAGTTGTATTCTGATCATTGACGGGCCAACGGTATGTGGATTAGATCCTACAGCGCCATATGCTTTTATTCCTGGCCAGGACTCCTGGTACGCTATACCAGCAGGATAATGCCCGTTCCCAGGACTGCCTACGTCATGTGCAGACACTTCCATGGCCTACCCGCTCCCTAGACATGTCCCCTAATGAGCATGCGTGGGAGCAGTTGAAACTGCAGCTGCCGCCATGCTGCACTATCTGGGATTTGTAGCACACCGCCCAACACGTGTGGGCCAGTCTACCGCAGGACAACATCAGGCGTCTGTTCGCCTCCATGCCGGACCGTATTACAGAAAATATATGGCCACACGAGGCGCTGCGAAGCGCTACTGAAGATGACTAAACTGCGTGCCGTCGATCCCTCTGTAATTGTCCTGCAGCTCTGTTTTTGCCATCATGTATCAATACGTCCATAAAATTTCAGTTCAGTCCGATGCTTCCTTCTTGGTTCGTAAATTTCATTACCTGTGAGTGCATATACTGTATCATCGTCATCATTGTCAACCATTATCAATCCACTGCTGGACGTAGGTCTCCCCAAATTTCTTCCACAACGGTCTGTCGTGTGCCAGTCTCCTCCATGTTACTCCCTCATACTTTCGAATTTCATCCACCCATTTCCCATGCGGCCTTCTTCTGGATCTTTTATTGTCCCATAGAATCCAGTCTAAAATTTCGGCTGTCCCTCGATTGTCTGTCCTTCTGGCAATATATCCAGCCCATTGCCATTTCAGGGATTTTTCTCTGATCATGATGTCTTCCACTCTTGTCATTTTTCTGATACACGAGTTCCTCTTCTTATCTCTCCTCGTAACTCTAAGCATGCATCTCTCCATGTGTCTTTGAGTTGTCTGCAGTCTTTGTATGTCTCTTTTAGTTAAGGTCAACGTCTCTGCACCATACATAAGCACTGGAAGGACGCATTGATCAAACACTTCTCTTTTAAGACATAATGGCATATTGCTCTTGAAAATTATATTGTTTCTCCCAAAAGCTCTCCAGGCAAGTTTTATACGCCGATTAATTTCTTCATCAATGTGACCCTTACGTGGTATCTGCTGTCCAAGATAAGTGTAGGTATTGGTTACCTCCAGCTTTTCCCATCAATCGATAAATCTTCATTTCTTGTAAAAGCATTGTACATCACTTTTGTCTTCTGAAAGTTCATTTTTAATCTCACTTCTTCACTCTTGTCATCAAGTTCCTGAATCAAACTCTGTAGCACTGATGGGGTAGTTGCAAAAATTACTATGTCATCTGCAAACCGCAGATGAGTTAGACAATCTTCATTAATCTTTGTCCCTTTGTTTTAGTGATTGAACGACATTTTCCAATGTAGCATTAAAGAGTTTGGGAGATATAGTGTCACCTTGTCTCACTACCTTTCAAATTTTTATGGGTGCTGTATTCTCAAATAGCCGAATATTTGCACTTGCATTTTCATAGATGTTATTAACAATATTAATGTATGCATCTTCAATATCGCAGGATTTCAAAGCCATTGTAACTTCTGATGGTTTCACCGAATTAAAGGCCTTTTCATAATCGATAAAAGCCATGCGTAACGGAAGTTCATATTCCCTCGCTCTTTCAATTAGTTATCTCAGTAGGTGTATATGATCTATTGTGCTGTAGCCACTCCTGAATCCAGCTTGTTCTCTATAGGTTGAGTCATGTCCAGTGTTACCTTCAAGCGGTGTGAAAGAACTTTAGTGAATATTTTATAAACTAGGCTGATAGGTCTGTAGTTCCTGAGATCCTCAATGTCACCTTTTTTATGTAGCAGGATCATTGTAGCGTTGTTCCAATCCTCAGGAACCTTCCCTTCATTTAGGCATCGAGTGAAAACTTGGGCGTGTACTGTTTCAATTTTTCCACTTGCTTCCTGTATGATATCTACGGTAATTCCATCTTCTCCTGGAGCTTTTCCCCTATTCATGTTCTTGATTGCATGTGCAACTTCTACTGGGAGGACTGGAAGAAGAACTCTGTTACTGGTACCTTTCGTAATGTCTGGAGTACAGGTATCATCCCTTTCATATAGTTTTGAGTAGAAATCTTTCACTCTTGACAAAATTTCGCCTCTATTTCTTGTTACAGAACCATCTTCTTTTCTCACAGCCATAATCTGTTTTCTTCCTTTACTCAGATGTCTCTTTGCTCTCTTCAGCCTTTGGTTGTTTTCAATTGCTTTCCTCACTAGTTCACAGTTGAATTTCTTTACGTCTTCAGTGATATTTTTTCGTACCTTCTTGCATAGCTCTATGTATTCCACTTTGGAAGTCACATCTCTTTTATTTGTCCTCATCTCTCTTCTTTTTTGCATCAGAATTTTTGTTTTTCCTGATAATTTGTTCATATGCAACTTGTTCTTAGTGTCCGCTATTTTTGTTGCTGTTTCCATAAGAGCCTTGGTTAGTTTTCTGTTAACTTCAGAGATTTCCACTTCTTCCGACGTTATACCTTCTAGAGCAGAGAATCTGTTCTTCAGTTCCAACTTGAAGGTATTATGATGTTTTTTAAGGTTGGTCATGTCAATACACTTTGTTTGTTTTATGAGCTTGCCTCGCTCGAGTTTAGCATTGAGGTGCATCTTACATCTTACCATTCTATGGTCGCTACCTGTGTTGAACTTGTTTAGCACACTGCAGTCTTCTATGACGAATTTTTTGTTACACATAATAAAATCAATTTCACTTGTCATCCCATTTGGATGTCTCCATTTCCATTTCCTGTGTGGCTTTTTCTTGAAGAAGGCGTTCATGATGAAAAACCGTTCTGCCTCTGCAAACTCTACGAGAGTATTCCCAGGCTGGTTTCTGTTGCCGTGACCAAATTTACCTACTGAAGTTTCATTCTGTTGCCGTTGCCCTATTTTCGCATTGAAATCTCCCATAATTATCTTTAAGTGCTTCTTGACTTTATTATTTAGATGACGAATTTCCTCATAAAGTTCTTCAATCTCTTCTTCAGGATGACTTGTGGTCGATGCCTAAGCTTGAATAATCTGAGCCTGGTATCTTCTCGAGAGTTGGATAACAAGTCGTGCAGCCCTGTCAGAGGAACTTTCAACTTCTACAACTTTATCCTTCAGTTTCTTGTTTATTATAAATCCAACACCACTAGTTCTGCCAGTATCTGTCCCACGATAGTAGAAGAGATGTCCACTTTTCAGTTCAATGAGATCTTTTCCTTTTCTCCTTACCTCACTGAGGCCGACGATGTCCCATTTGAATCTTTGTAGTTCCTCTTCCAATACTGTATATATATATATATATAGCAAATGGAAAACTTGCACCCCTACCTCCACCCCCTTCCGATCGAAGAGTCCTGACAGAAACGCTGGGCACACGGACAACTGGCCACATTCACTTGCCAAGAAATGGCATTTCTACGCGGCCCATAAACGTTTGTGTCCAGATATCTTTGTATCCCGATGTCCGTGTGCCCAGTTGTCCGAACCCCCTTATATGCATTAGCTTGTCAGTTATTGTGTGCTAAATAGGTTTTTGTGGTTGTTGCTTTAATTTTGAGTGCCATTATATTTTGCACAGATTAACGTTTGATTAAAAGTTTTGGTGTCAATGCATTTTCCCAAAACATTAGCAGCAGATTTAACATAAATTTATTTGCAAGTTAGACGCCAGTGAGACGATGGAGAGAAAAAAAAAAGAAGGAAAGAAACGGGGTCAGCCGAAAGGGGAATCTCCGAAATGGGGAGATAAAGCTGAAGAAATACGGGAGAAAAGTTCGCTGTCTGGATAACAAGAGCTGCAAGGTCACACGGTGAAACCAATAAGGCACAGATGAGAGGGTGGATGAAATACGGGTAAAAAAATCTACTTAGGGAGGAACGATATCGTTTCAGAGAGAAAAGAAATCCATCCTGAGTACTGCGAAAATTGTAACAACGTTTTGTGAAAGATCGGCTAAAACACCACCGTTAATGGGATGAGATGGGGAAGGCATTGACTGAAGCTTCTGAACGTGGGGTTCCCCTTCTAATGCAAACCGATAACAATCCCCCCTTTCTTCCAAAGATATGAAGGATCGCGGGTGGGTCAGAAAACTCCTCGTAGATAAGTGTCCCGCTGAGGGGAAGGGAAAGGAACAAGGGAAAGTTGTCTTGTACGGGTAACCTTACGTAACTGCAGCATGACTGACTGGAAGCAATGGCGTCGAAACTACGGGGGCAGCAGAGGCAACTGCCCCGTACTCATTTGTGTGCAGGGGTGAAACATCGCATTTGACCCTTCACTTTTATTATTTTTTTAATCATGACCGTAATCAGAAATCGGATGAATAAATGCTTTTTTTTTTTACGTTTCGCGTCATTTAAAATTCTTTGTGATAAAACTTAATATTATCTCCTCATTTGATTATTAACCAAGGCCGCCCCGGTGGCGCAGTGGGATGTAGGTAAAAATACCCCCGGGAAAAATACCCCCGGAGAAAATACCCCCGAAAACTGAAAAGCGGAAAAAATGCCCCCGGAAGAAATACCCCCAGAACAAACAGTTCACTGTAAACTGCCACACCGGAACACAGATGTGTGGTAGTGTTCCGATGTGGCAATTTACCGGCAACCCTGTCACACATCTTAAGCAACTTGGCTACAAAAGTTCAAGGGGGGGGGGGTTATAAAGATAGCCGTTTCTAGGCCTATATTGAGAACTGAATTGGGAACTCCAAACGAATTTTGAGAAAACGTTGAGAATTGTACTTTTATTAGCGAGAATTGTACTTTAATTTGAAGAAATAAATTGCCGAGGATCCGAGGTACTCTTGGTTAGGGGGGGTTCTACCCTGAACTTCCGTAATATTATATTCTGGGCCGCTGGAGTCTGCCAGTGTATCCAGGAAGTTCCCCTTGAAGTCTACGCGAGGTCCATGAACTTGGGGGGGGGTGCCCCTAAAATGTTAAAATGGACATAGAGCTGTAAACATTAGTATCATACTTTATATAATGATTCTGTACACGACCACGAATTTTCAGAAGGGTGGGGTAACCGTCCCATAGTTTCTAAGAGCTATTCAGGGGTAACATCGAGGATACACTGACCGACTCTAGAGGTCCAGAATATAAAATTACGGAAGTTGGGGGTAGAGCCCTCCAAACCAAGCACCTCGTATCCCTCTCACAGTCTTCACCAAATTTCTGGGGGAGGGAGGAAGGGCATACATAGTTAACCATTAAACACAACATGAAGCACAGAAATTGCGAGCAAATTTTGAACACTTGTTGGCGCTCTTAGAAACTTGGGGAGGGTGAATTCACCCCACCCTCCTGAAAATTCGTGGTCATGTACAGAATCATTATGTAAAGCATGGTTCTAATGTTCACAGCTCTACGTCCATTTTAACATTTTGGGGGAATCCACCCCCCAAGATCATGGACCTCGCGGACACTTCAAGGGGAACTTCCTGGGAGTAGGAGTGATAGGTGCTTTTGGTCAAAACAATTCTCGCTTGGCTTACATGGAACGTTTTCGCGAAATTCGTTTGGAGTTCCCAATTCAGTTCTCAATATAGGCCCAGAAACGGCAATCTTTATTCCCCCCCCTCTTTGAACTTTTGTGGCCAAGTTGCTGAAAGATGTGTGGCAGGGTTGCCGGTAAATTGCCACACCGGAACACTGCCACACATCAGTGTTCCTGTTACAGTGAACCGCTTGTTCTGGGGGTATTTCTTCCGGGGGTATTTTTTCCGGGGCATTTTTTCCGCTTTTCAGTTTTCGGGGGTATTTTCTCCGGGGGTATTTTTTCCGGGGGTATTTTTACCGTTTACCGGCGCAGTGGTCTAAGCGATGGCCTCTGATCATTTGTCTGAAAGGGGTCCGGGTTTGGATCCCGGTGAGGCATGGATATTGTGTTTGTCTTACGGCACTGGCTCTCTCCCTTCCCTGAAACCAGTGACCCTAAATTAGGGACGGGCGACTGCTTATAGCCCATTGAGTTGCTCACGGTGGTCGTTAAACCTCTAATCAAAAAAAAAAATTGTTAACCATATAGCATTGGCGTAAGGAAAGGGAGGGGCTCAGGGGCTCAAGCTGCCCCCCCCCCCTTTCCTTCATTGGATGTCAAGGCACATTTTTCTCTTGAACGCCGAATCACACGATTCCTTTTTCTCTTTCAAAACCGAGTTTTAAATCTTATTCATCAAAAATATCAAGATGAATCTGGAAAACAGATAGAAAACTGACTCAAATCACATTTTTTCCCGACGAAGTCGCGGATGTTCTCGAACCCCCTTTGGATTCGTTTCATTAGCGCATTTTATCACGTGCAAGCAACACACCCTCAGGGTTCACACGCTGTCGCTCACGGATGTAGGTAAAAATAACCCTGGATAAAATACCCCTGAAAACTGAAAAGCGGTAGAAATACCCACGGCAGATCAAACACTCACATCTCCCAATATCATGCATATTTCGCAGTTACCTTCGACGCTTTCTCTGTTTGTTAATAACAGTCTACACACATAAACTGCATGCAGTGAAACAGACTGAATAGAAGTCATTCTTGTAGTAATACCAAAGCGATTTACTTGTGCAATCAACAAAAATCCATTGGACGAAGGTATTTCTTTAACTTCGGAAAAATTTCCCCGGAGGAAATACATCCAGCAGATCAAACACTCACATCTCCCAATATCATACATATTTGCAGTTACCTTCCCGCTTTCTCCGTTTGTTAATAACTGTCTACTATGCTTTATATAATAATTCTGTACACGACCACGAATTTTCAAGAGGGTGGGGGGAATTCACCTTCCCCAAGTTTCTAAGAACCCAGTCAAGTGTTCAAGGTAAGGGATTTGCTCGCAATTTCTATGCTTCATGTTGTGTTTAGTGGCAGACTATGTATGCCCTTCCCATCTCTCCCAGAATTCTGGTGAAGTCTGTGAAAGGTATACGAGGTGCTTGGTTTGGAGGGCTCCACCCCAAACTTCCGTGATTTTATATTCTGGACCTCTAGAGTCGGTTAGTGTATCCTCGATGTTACCCCTGAAGAGCTCTTAGAAGAGCTCGGGGAGGGGGAATTCACCCCACCCTCCTGAAAATTCGTGGTCGCGTACAGAATCATTATACACTAGCGTGCAAAGATTAAGGACGAGACGGTTTTTCGAATGTAACGTCGTGCAGAAGTGCTCCACATCGACTCAAATCATACCATAAGATCCCAAAGATGTAAGAATATGGGACAAGTGAGCAAAACCATCCAAACAAGGAATCCTAAGGATACAAAGGCACTTTGTTGAAAAGGTAGCTTCGAGCACAACTGGACAGAAGACAGAATCGTCCATGTGACAGGCGGCTGCCAAGAAAAATCCAGTCTTTAGTAGGGGATATGATCACCCCTGACTGCGTTGCAGGATTTACAACGTCTGTCCATGCTGAGGACGAGGTTGTCAAGGAGCTGCTGAGGCATTGCGGCCCATTCCTCTTGTAGCGCCAATCGCAGCTGCGGAATCGTTGCTGGCGGCTGGTGACGTGCTGCCAAGCGTCTTCCGAGAAGGTCCCACATGTGTTCGATTGCATTTAGGTCCGGGGACTTTGCGGGCCAATTCATCCGTTGAATATCTTCACTCTCCAACAGCTCTGTGACAGCCACTGTACGATGAGGTGTAGCGTTGTCATCCATGAAGAGGAACTCAGGACCCACAGCACCTCAAAACAGACGCACGCGAGGAAGGAGAACTTCGGTACAATAGCTGACACCAGTGACTGAACCTCCTTGGAAGATGTGGAGGTCAGTACGGCTACCAAGCATGATACCGTCCCAAATGAGAACTCCGCCACCTCCAAACCGGTCCCTTTCGATGATGTTGGACTTGTGATTGCGAGTTCTCTGCTCTTTCCAGATGTGTTTACGTCCAGATTAGCGTGTCAGACTAAATCGGCTCTCATCCGTAAAGAGAACTCGACCCCATTGCTGATGTGTCCAGTTCTTGTGTTCCTGGCACCACAGAAACCGCCGTCTCCGATGAGCAGGCGTTAATAGCACACACCGTACTGGTCGTCGTGCAAATAGACCACCTTCGTGCAGCCTCCTGGCCACGTTAAAACGCGATAACGGACGTCCAGTTGTCTGTTGCATGTGCCTTGCGATTTCTCCCGCTGTCTGCTGTCTGTCTGTTCTCGCCTGTAGGACAATATACCGGTTGTCCGCCACCGTGATTGCTCGTGGACGACCACTGCTAAATTCTCGGACAGGTGTTCCTGTCGTTTGAAATGCTCTCCAAGCTCGTGAAACGATGCTGTGAGTGATCCCGAACTCCTCGGCCACACTAGTCACACTTCGACCTTCTTCCAACTTCCCAATGACGCGACCTCGAGTAACAGATTGCCTGTTGGCCATATTACACGGTGGCAGTAACTCGACGTCGTTCAAACCGATGTACACCGTGCAATATCTTTCACCGAATTGCTGAGCGTACACCGCTCGTGTGCTTTATACCCTTCCGACACTCCCCTCACCCCTACATCATGCTGCATACATGCGCATGCCTTACCATACCGGATCCTAGTCTATCTTCTGAGTGGTCTTTCGGCCCGTTCTGCCTGCTCGTTCCGCTGTTATGATAATGTCTCCTCTTCTTCCTTAATTTTTGCACACCAGTGTATAAAGCATGATACTAATGTTTACAGCTCTACGTCCATTTTAACATTTTGGGGGAAAGAAGCCCCCAAAGCTCACGGACCTCGCATACGCTTCAAGAAAAACAACCTGGATACACTGACAGACTCCAGCGGCCCAGAATATAATATTACGGAAGTTGGGGGTAGAGCTCTCCCAAACCAAGTGTATCTCGGATCCTCGGCAATTTATTTCTTCAATGCTCGCTTGGCTTACATGGAACGTTTTCTCGAAATTCGTTAAGAGTTCCCAATTCAGTTCTCACTATAGTCCCAGAAACGGCAATCTTTATAGCCCCCCCCATTGAACTTTCATGGCCAATTGCCCGAAACTCGTATGAGCCGGCATGAAAGTTCAGATAAACAAAATAATTCTTTCCCTCGTTAGGCACCTTGGAAAACTGCCACAAATAATTCGGAAATTTGAAAAACTGCCCCATTATCGTCACACATTCAATGTGTTCTTCGAAGAAACAGCAATTTGTGCCCGGCACCTTAATGAAAAATATGTGGCAACTTTCCAAGTTGCTGAAAGATGTGTAGCAGGGTTGCCGGTAAATCGTCATACGGGAACACTGCCACATATCAGTGTTCCTGTGTGGCAGTTTACAGTGAACCGTTTGTTCCAGTGGTATTTCTTCCGGGGGTATTTTTTTACCGCTTTTCAGTTTTCAGGGGTATTTTATCCGGGGGTATTTTCACCGTTTACCGTCACTCACATTCCTGGAAGATGCCTTTATTAACAACAAGACAAGAGGGAAAATCAACCACTGCGATAAAGCTTGTCAAATTGTGAAGCTGTTGTTTTTTTGTTTTGCTTTTTTACCCCAATATCAAGAAATTACAAAAAAATTATATCAACGCTTCCTGTCTAAACAGCCACTCCGGAAAATACATTTTCTACTCTCAGGCGCCAGAAAATGTATCTTCAAAACACAATGTCTGATTCTCGACATTCTGGACTTGCATCGCTGAACATTCATCGAGAAGTAAATACAGGATCCACATTTTGATCGCGGCGAAGCGCAGTTATCTTGTACAATGATGTATAATTTTATTAAAATACTAGCAAAACTTTGTATTTTCAATATTCTGCACTATTATTTATTTCATAAAATAACTAATAATTGCGCCTTTATAAATAACACCGAGAAATTGAACACTGAGAGAGAAGTACTCTATTTTACATTAACTACATTTAATAAATATTAGGTGTACAAATAAGTTTTAAAGCGTTTTTTGTGTGACGCATGCCGCTAATTTACATATCCTACATTCCCCTGCAGTGGCGTCGGAACTCTTCTTTGACAGCAGGGGCAAGATGTCGGATAACAAAATATTTCACCCTGGCATAAAATTTATCTTACTACTGTAAGAGAAGACGTGCTGACTTAATTACGAAAATTTGCTGAAAAACAAATTTTTTTTTCGATTAAACATTCATCTATAAAAAAAAAAAAAAAAAACACTTTTCATATCCATATAGTTTCTCAATGTAAACTAACTGTACACATGAACGGCGTTAAACTATAGATCTTGATACTCCCGGATTGGTATGAATTCCGCAGGAATCGTAACCGTAGACGCTATAATTAAAAATTGATGGAACTTATATCTCATTCCTCATTCTACTTCCACTTACCTATTTAGTTTTACTCATTTTTTTAGAGGAAGACTAATTTTTTACACTTAATGAGAAAAAACATTGCTGGTCTGCAAACGGAAACCAGCCCTCTGGAGTGCTTAATGGGGCTAACATTTCTTGGCATCTCAGGAGTGAGTAACATTAAAAAAAAAATTCAGATTTCTAGATAGTTCATGGTAAAAAAAGAAGAGCAATACTCAATTTTTATCAAAAAGAAAAACAAACCGAATGTTTGAGATCTCTAATCACGAACATATGTAATTTGAAAAGGAAGAAAACTGAGGGGGCAAATGTGATGTTTTGCCCCCACACTCATTTGCGTGCGGGGGCAACTGCCCCCTCTGCCCCCGCGGTTCCGACCCCGCTGTTCCCCTGCGTTGTTGTCATGTGACCGTAACTGGTCCAGAGTACAAAATGTGACACAGAAGTTCGACCAAACATCAGAGGGCCGCGGGTGGTATAGTGGTCAACGTTCGTGACTGCCAAGGAGAAAACTTCGGGTTCGATCCCAGGTAGGTACAAACGCTCAAACCACTAAATATCCGCCGTGCGTCAGATGGGCATGTTAAGCCGTCGGACCCCGGGTACTGGCACCCCTGCAATAAATAAGGGCGTCTTCCTCCCCGTTTCTACCTCGCTTCCCTGTAACTTTCCTATCGGGCACTCTAGCCCAAATCTCTTAGTTTCCTATTTCTAAGGGTTGTTTAAGACCTGGGGTCAGACACTCCCTTTCTAAAATCCTCTAAATATCAATCAGACGCACTTGCACATCGGTAGGTGAAAGATGACAAGAGATACTGCCTTTATTCGACACTACATTCGTTATGAATTTCATTAAGGAAAAAGTGCTGCAAAAGCATGTGCATCGATCGATCTGTTCTGTTCTGGGGGAGAATATTGTACCGAAAAGTACGTGTGAGTTTTGGTTTAGACGGTTTAAAGCAGGTGATTTTGATGTTAGCGATCCAGAACGTAGCGGCGCCCCGCAGAATGTTGCACATGAGGAACTGCAAGCATTGCTGGATGAAGATTCGTCTCAAACTCAAAAAGAACTAGCTGAACAACTGGGGGTAACTCCAAGAAACCATTTCCAATCTTTTACGCACAATGGGAAAGATTCAGAAGGAAGGAAAATGGGTGCCACATGACCCGAGCCAGAGGAACAAGGATGAGCCTGTGAGGAAGTGTTTGAATCTGTTGAATAAACAACGCAGAAAGTCTTTCATGTAGAAAATCGTTACGGGTGATGAAAAGTGGATATGGTACGACAATCCCAAAAGCACAAAACACTGGGTAGACCCCGGTGAAGCAACGACTTCGACACCGAAACGCAATATTCGCTCCAAGAAAATTTTGCTGTGCAACTGGTGGGATATGAAGGGTGTGCTCAATTATGAACTATTGGAACAGGGTCAAACTGTTACTGCTGATCGCTACAAGTAAAAATTGCTGCGATTGAACCAGGAAATCTGTCGGAAACGTCCATTCACAGGCAAAGGATTGCGTCCCGTGAAATTACTGTATGACAACGCTAGGCCGCATGTCACGAAATCGATCAAGGAAACGTTATTGACGCTTGGCTGTGGAGTTTTGGAGCACCCGGCGTATAGTCCCGACATAGCCCCTTCAGACTATCATTTGTTCCGATCGATGCAACATGGTTTGTCTGCTGTACGGTTCTGGACATGTGACGAAGTGCAAAAATGGGGTTGACGACTTTATCGCGTCACACGACGAAGTATTCTTCATGGCTGGAATCCGTTAGCTTCCCGACCGATGGCGGAAGGTGATAGATAATGACGGCGCATATTTTGATTCGTAAAGGTATTGTTGTTTTCTCTCAAATTACACGTTGCTTTGTCTTAAAACGCTTTAAAACTTATTTGTACACCTAATATATAGCCCTCTACAGTAGCCATTATGTCTTAAAAGAAAAGTGTTTGATCAACGCATCCTTCCAGTGCTTACGTATGGTGCAGAGACGTGGACCTTAACTAAAAGAAACATACAAAGGCTGCAGACAACTCAAAGTAGCATGGAGAGGTGCATGCTTGGTGTAACCAGGAGAGATAAGAAGAGGAACTCGTGGATCAGAAAAATGACAAGAGTGGAAGACATCATGATCAGAGTTAAATCCCTGAAATGGCAATGGGCTGGACATACTGCCAGAAGGACAGCACACTTCTCTTAAACTGGGAGTGATTGTCTGGAGAGCCTTTTCCAAAAATATCCGGACAACATTGGATGGCCTCCGTACAACCCTCGGATCGCAACTGTACATCGACGACATTCTACAACCTGTTGTGGTGCCGTCGAATCTAAAAGCCAAAATTTTTCATTCGATTCCAAGGGGCAGGAAAAGACCCAGAAGAAGACCACATGGGAGATGGGTGGATGAAATTCGATAGTACGCGGGAGTGACATGGAGGAGACTGGCACAAGACAGACCGTTGTGGAAGAAACTGGGGGAGACCTTCCTCCAGCAGTGGATTGATAATGGTTGACAATGATGATGATGACATTATATAAGGCTTCGTATCAAAATTTTCTAAATCAGTATTTTAATTATCAATAAAATTGTTAATTTATTAATGAATTTATATAATTATTCTGTAATGAATTATTGATAATTAACGCTTAATTATTAATTGGTTACCCTAGATTAGAAATTATGTTCGGTGTTTGGATATGAATCTACTTAAGCCCTCTCCATAATTTTTGAATTGCTACGTTCCTGCCTTACAGAACTGTGAATTTTTTAATACCGTTTCAAAGATGTGGGTTATCTTCTCCTCACTCTGTCTAGTATAAGTAAAGAAAATGTTTCACGAAGTACCATGCTTTAAATTATCAGTATGAGTAAAGAAATAGTTTCACGAAGTACCATACTTTTAATTATCAGTATGAGTAAAGAAAAAGTTTCATGAAGTACCATTCTTTTAATTATCAGTATGAGTAAAGAAAAAGTTTCATGAAGTACCATACTTTTAATTATCAGTATGAGTAAAGAAAAAGTTTCACGAAGTACCATACTTTTAATTATCAGTATGAGTAAAGAAAAAGTTTCACGAAGTACTATACTTTTAATTATCAGTATGAGTAAAGAAAAAGTTTCACGAAATGCCATACTTTTAATTATCAGTATGAGTAAAGAAAAAGTTTCACGAAATACCAAACTTTTAATTATCAGTATGAGTAAAAAAAGTTCCCAAAGTACCATACTTTTAATTATCATTATGAGTAAAGAAAAGGTTTCACGAAGTACCATACTTTTAATTATCAGTATCAGTAAAGAAAAAGTTAAACGAAGTACCATATGAGGAAAAAAAGTTGACGAAGTTCCAGCCTTATCAGAAACTACTGAATCTGAAATTCCTGAAAGGGATCATTGCTTTTATAAGAGGAGGAACTGTAACGTACCAGGAGATGTGACGTACCTGCCAGAAGGACGCACACGACATAAAGGCAGATAGGAATCAGAATAAAATGTCCGCGTAGCTCAATTGGTAGAGCAACTTATTCCGGAATGAGGGGATCCGGGTTCGAATCCCTGCGTAGACCAAAAATGACGGAGAAATTCACTTCGTTGTAATGGCGCCCGAACTATCCGGATGACCCGACCGTTCAAAATCTCGCATTGGTGTGATGTTATTTCCACACCGCGAGATATGGAAAAATAAGAGAATCCTTTCTCCAGCACTTCGAAAAAAAAAAAAAAAAAAAAAAAAAAAATAAGGGGAAGATGATGTAACGTACCAGGAGATGTGACGTACCTGCCAGAAGGACGCACACGACATAAAGGCAGATAGGAATCAGAATAAAACGTCCGCGTAGCTTAATTAGTAGAGCAACTTATTCCGGAAGGAGTGGACCCGGGTTCGAACCCCGGCGCTGATAAAATGACGGAGAAATTCACTTCGTTATAGAACGTTTTCACAAAGTACCTGCCTCTTTGTCATCAGCAGAAACGTGGATTTCCGACTATAGGCACTCCTAGGGCCCCAAAGCTTGGGGGCCCCGAAAACGTATAAGTGGTTTTCCACTTTTGTTATGGTTTTTAAGGACAGAAATAAATAAATCCTTGAAATGACCACTTTGTTTGTTTTGTTAATTGATATTTTACTTTCTGATATCAGTAACATGTATTTTGTCGTGGATACGTCTTTAAAATCAGTACCATGGGGACAGCCTCTGGGAACACTTGACCTACATAATTTCTCACGATTGATCAAATGCTTATAATTTCTAAATCATAACAAATAGCTAAAATACAATAACTGACATAAAATGAGTAATAACCTGCGATTCTAAAAATATCAGCTTCAAGGTTATGCGCATGCACGGGGAGAGGAGAGAGCATCGGCCATTTTGAGGTCGAAAAAGCCGTCGAATGCATGAAGAGATGCATGTTTGGTGTAACCAAGAAAGATAAGAATATGAACCCGTGGGTAAGGAAAATGACAAGAGTGGATGACATCATGATCAGAGTAAAATCCCTGAAATGGCAATGGACTGGACATATTGCTAAGAGAAAGGACCACCGATGGACAATCGAAATTATAGACTGGATTCCAAGGGACAGGAAAAGACTCAGAAGAAGACCACGTGGGAGATGGGTGGATGGAGAAGACATCAGATCATATGTAGAGGATATTAGGAAGGGAGTGTCTGACCCCAGGTCTTAAACAACCCTTAGAAATAGGAAGCTAGAAGATTTGGGATAGAGTGCCTAATCGGAACGTTGCACGGAAGCGAGGTAGACGAAGACACCCTTATTTATTACCGGGGGGCCAGTACCCGGCGCCCGACGGCTTAACGTGCCCATTCGACGCACGACGGATATTTAGTGGTTAGAGCGTTCGTACCTGCCTGGGATCGAACCCGAGGTCTTCTCCGTGGCAGCCACGAACGTTGACCACTAGGCCGCTTGCGGCCCATGGAGGAGACATGCCAGTCCATAGTTGAAGAAACTTGGTGAGACCCTTTTTCAGCAGTGGATTGATAATTATTGACAATGATGATGACATATTCAAATTTGTAGTTCAAAGTAGATTTGTCCGGGTCAAATCCTGGCTGGGTCCAAATATATATGAGGGCCGGGTCCAGGTCCGGGTCCAAAATTTTTGACCCGTTTCCAACTCTGCTTTGTACACAGCGACATTAAACGTTTACCCTTAGTGTGACACTGGCTTTGAAATATGTTTGCCTTTCAGCCACTGTTTGTGACCGAGTAGAAATCATACAAGACAAAACTAAAACTATTTTACTTCCCTCTATATATAAATATATTAGCTGTGTACTATTTGCGGTTTAGCGGCATACCCATGGGCGGCGGAACCTAATATTTTCAAGGGGACTCCAATTTCGCCGAGAGCGAAAACAATTTTAAAAAAGTAAGGGGAGAGAGAGAGAGAGAGAGAGAGAGAGAGAGAGAGAGAGAGAGAGATAAATAAATAAAACAACTTTGGTTAGATGAGTGTATACTCGTACATATCATCTTCATCAACAATTTTCAATCCACTGCTAGATGAAGGTCTCCCCAAGTACTTTCCATAAGTTTCTGCCTTGAACCTGTCTCTTCCAATTCACTCCAGCAGGCATTCGTATTTCATCCACATATGGTGCAAAGACATTAATGTCTCTGCTCCATCTTTCGCATGGTCTTGTTCTGGGTCTTTTCCTGCTCCTTGATTTTATATCTAATATCTCAGTTGCTCAAAGACGGCCAGTTTTCTAGCAATATGCCCGGCCGAAAACGCACGCACATTCGTCCAGAATTGTTTATCTTCTGTGTGACAAAACACTAAGAAAGATCTGTGGTGCTCTTTGCACAACAAGTAGTATATTCACTACTTAATTTGAGTTCGAGTTCATTTGTTCAGTTATTTATTTCTCAGACGTAAATATTTAATGGGTTTCCTGATCTCGAGTAAGACACATTCAGACTCGGGGACAAAAAAAAAAAAAAAAAAAGAAGAAAGAACTCACAGAGAGAAGGAGAGAGACCCCTTCTCCGCCCAGGTTATTGTTTTAAAGAAATTTAAAGAATTATGTAATGATCTTTTTTAAGGAGAAAAACACAGCATTGAATTAACTTTTCAGTATTAATTGTGCGAAATCAATTTTCAAAAGTGTACATAAAGAGTTTTCCAAAAAACTGCGAAGCATGGTGACGGTATCCAGGAAATTGTTAAAAAACAACAACTGTACATTATATGTGAACCACATATTTTTAAGATGTTCCCTGGGTGGACCCCTTCAGTGAGGGGGATCATAAAATTCCAGAGGGGGTACAGACCCCCGCGTCCCCTACCTTCCGCCGCCCATGGGCAATGGTGGGCTTCTAGCCTATAGCCGCGTTAATTCCGCCCTGCGATACACGTATCATCTCTTATCCGATTTGCTGCCCCGGTGGTTCAGTGGTCTAAGCGATGGCCTCTGCTCATTCGTCCGAACGGGGTGCGGGTTCGAATCCCAGTGAGGCATAGATGTTGTGTTTGTCTTACGGCACTGGCTCTCTCCCTTCCCTGGAGCCAGTGACTCTAAATAAGGACGGGCAACTGTTTATAGCCCATTGAGTTGCTCACTGTGGTCGTTAAATCTTAAATAGCCGCCCCGGCGGCTCAGTGGTCTAAGTGATGGCCTCTGCTCATTCGTCCAAACGGGGTCCAGGTTCGAATCCCGGTGAGGCATGGATGTTGTGTTTGTCTTACGGCACTGACTCTCTCCCTTCCCTGGAGCCAGTGACTCTAAATAAGGACGGGCAACTGTTTATAGCCCATTGAGTTGCTCACGGTGGTCGTTAAATCTTAAATAGCCGCCCCGGCGGCTCAGTGGTCTAAGGATTGGCCTCTGCTCATTCGTCCAAACGGGGTCCAGGTTCGAATCCCAGTGAGGCATGGATGTTGTGTTTGTCTTACGGCACTGGCTCTCTCCCTTCCCTGGAGCCAGTGACCCTAAATTAGGGACGGGCGAATGCTTATAGCCCATTGAGTTGCTCACGGTGGTCGTTAAAATTCCAATAAAAAAAATATCCGATGACGTGTGAAAACCTATAGCGGCAGTATTCAAAGAACGACGCGCTGAAGCATCTCAGTTGATCGTGGTTACCGTAGCGAGAAACCACTTGTCTTCGTGTACATAGTAGCCTAACTCTGTTTGTATGATCCGACGGTGATACCGCCCACAAAAACCACCAAATCGCAGCTAAAGAAATACGCACTTACAACGGAATTTCCAGGAACCTCCACAAAGGAAACAAACATTACTAGAGAAGTGCTCAAAGAAAGGAAATAAGGTCAAAGCAGTTGCTCGTTACGACTACACAGATGTCTTGTGACTTGGTTTTGAGTGTTGTGCTAATGATTGCTAACAAGCATGCGCTTCTTCGACAATCACTAGGTACTTGCTTCAACGCTAATGATGTTCGTGTCCTTAAAGCATCATTAGCACCTGCTTGGTGTTAAAGTGTCGGAAATGGAAAAACCTGCTCCGTCTACTTCGCCAAGTGTAAAGTGATTTGGGATTTCTATTACTGTCGGTGCCCGCGGATCGAGAGGGACATCTTTATGATCCATAACACCAGTATATTGGGTCATTCAGGATGGATGATGATAGTAATTTAACGCTGCGGATGAACTAAGTGAAATAGGCAAGACCAGTGAGCATATTTACGCATCAGAATCGACGGGTAACTTAAAAATTTCGTCAGGTATTCAAGTTACTGAATTTACTGTCTTGTTTCCACAGCTGTATATTCAAATTCACACGATACTTGCTTTGAATAAGAATTAGTCTACGGTGGACTATAGGCAGTGGCGTAACTGCCACCTCCGCAGCCCCCGCGGCTGCGGGGAGTAACGAAGGGGCATACTGCAGCTGCCAGTTATAGTGTTATGGAAAAATTCGAACATGCACAATAATTAACCTAAAGATTCACATTTTGCTTTGAGGTATATTTAGCTTTGCTTAAAGAAATTCCTAGTTTCACTTTTAAAACATTGAATGTCCTACAGATTGAAAGTATTCGGCTGTTTGACTTCAGGTTGTTATACGATCGCTCTCCAATCGCCCTCTCCCTGCCCTGCTTAGGAAAAGCGCCAGGCCACAATGGGATTCCCTGTGGAGGATGTGGGAAAACAATCAGTTACCTAGGATTACATGCACGACAGGCGTCAACATCTATTCACAGCAGCCGCAGATGTGCCATGTGTAAGAGGGTGATTTCTTCAAGGGATTTATTTTAGTTTTGGACAAAGCAATTACACGTATTGTCAAATCTATTACTTAAGAATTCGGAGACGCACAATAATTAACCCAAAGAATCATATTTTGCTTTAAGATATATTTAGCTTCGCCCAAATAAATGCCTAGTTTCACTTTTAAAACACTGAATGCCCTACAGATTGAAAGTGTTCGGCTCTTTGACTTCGGGTTGTAATACGATTGCTCTGCAATGGGTTGTAAATAGTACGATCGCTCTTCAATTGCCCTCTCCCAGCCCTGCTTAGGAAAAGCACCAGGCCACAATGGGATTCCCGTGGAGGATGTGGGAAAACAGTCAGTTACCTAGGATTACATGCACGACAGGCGTCAACATCTATTCACAGCAGCCGCAGATGTGCCATGTGTAAGAGGGTGATTTCTTCAAGGGATTTATTTTAGTTTTGGACAAAGCAATTACACGTATTGTCAAATCTATTACTTAAGAATTCGGAGACGCACAATAATTAACCCAAAGAATCATATTTTGCTTTAAGATATATTTAGCTTCGCCCAAATAAATGCCTAGTTTCACTTTTAAAACACTGAATGTCCTACAGATTGAAAGTGTTCGGCTCTTTGACTTCGGGTTGTAATACGATTGCTCTGCAATGGGTTGTAAATAATACGATCGCTCTCCAATTGCCCTCTCCCTGCCCTGCTTAGGAAAAGCGCCAGGCCACAGTGGCATTCCCCGTAGACGAAATGGGAGAAAAAAGGATTACGTGCACGTGTTACCTAGGATTATTATTACGTGTTACCTAGGATTACGTGCACGACAAGTATCAACATTTATTCGCAGCAGCAGCAGATCTGCCATGTATAAGAGGGTAATTACACTGGCGGAAAGTGAAACAAGAACACCAAGAAGGAGACGTCTGATACCAACGAAATTTATACAGCGTAATAACGGAATACAGAGGATAACGTGATCAAAACATTGTGGCAAAATACAGCTGCATTTGCTGGTAAACTGAAAAATAACATTTCCATGTAACATGGTTAGTACGAGGTTGAACCGCCATGAACTGCGTCACACTGTGCAATTCTGGCATGGGGTCTGTCGTACAGATGTTGGATGTAAGTTGTTTGGGGTATTGAGTTCCAAGCATCCTCAACCTGGACGCGTAAATCGGGGATAGTCGTGGCTGGCCGTGGAGACCGGATAAGTCGTTGTCCCATAAAATCCCACACGTGCTCAATGGGGGACAAATCTGGTGAACGCGCAAGCCATGGAAGTTGTCTCACACCCTGAAGTGCATGTTGCGTTGCACGTGTCGTGTGCGGGCGTGTGTTATTTTGCTGGAAAACACCACGATAGACCGACCTTACAAATGGCACAACAACGGGCTGAATGATGTTGTTAATGTAGGAGTTGCTTTTTAACGTACCCGGTACAAACGCTAGTTGTGTACAGGAGTGATAGCTGATCGCTCCCCACACGAGGAGACCAGGTGTAGGCCCTGTGTGTCGCTGGCGGATGCAAGAAGGGTGGAGACGCTCCCCTGTGCGTCTGCGAACACGCATATGGCCATCGGAGGCTCCCAAGCAGAATCTGCTTCCATCGCTGAACACGACAGATCGCCATTGCGTTCTCCAGTGCAGACGTTGGCGACATCACTGCAGCCGTTCCTGACGGTAGGCTGGAGTCAGAGGTACATATGCTAGAGGCACACGTGCACGTAGTCCTGCATCCAGTAGACGGTTGCGGATTGTTCGCACAGTTACCTCAGGTGCAACGGCAGTTCGGATTTGCGTCGCAGTGGATGTTCTGCTTGACAACGCCGCTCTTCTTATGCGTCGATCGGTCCGCTCATCAGTCCGTCTGTGACTCCCGGTTCCACGTCTTCTCGTGTGGGAATGTTCTTCGGATCATCTACGTCACCATTGTACCACCACCGATACTTCCCTTCCAATTCGCTCCGCAGTACGACGATACGACCACCCGGCCTCGCGGAGTCCGACTAGACTACCTCGCTCAAAATCCGATAACTGCTGAAATCGTACACGTCTTCCATTTCCACGCATTGCAGCTTCTTTAGGGTCTTCGCACGTGTCCGTACGCCGACGACTGATTACATTCACTTCGCCGTACTCCTTAAATACCACCGACGATAATTTGCATATTATGCCGTGCTGTGGCGTAGGCGCTCACCGGTTGGTCCCGAAATTAACATCACTCCTACGTAAACTCTACCCTATTAACATATGTAAATTTCGTGATCGTCCGCCAATTCCTTCTTGGTGTTCTTTTTTCACTTTCCGCCAGTGTGCATCAAATGATTTATTTTAGTTTTGGACAAGGCATTTACACTTATTGTCGAATCTATTATATTACTTAAAAAGTTAAAACTACAGTGCACGAGGTACCACCATTACTTTTGCAGACACTTCTCTGACTTACGACCCCCCCCCCCCTCCGCAACCACCACGCACACCGCGAAAGATGCATCCTTCCCTTGTATTCGAAATCCTGGAAAAATTACTGTGCTTAAGCGTGCTGAAGTAAATCTTGCGGGTGGGGTGGGGGGCGCACGTTGTACTAATTACGCCATTGAGTAGAATTCTGCACGGACATGGCCCTGGGACCGGGCTGTGTTTTCATCACTTAAGTAAAAAAATTCCGAGCTCGGAGCGGGCGGGATCTGCACTGGAAGGATTAGCATTTTACTACCGCATTAAAACAACAAAATATTTTCGTCTCACGAAACGAAGACTCATTTGCTAAATAATCAGATGGTGAACTTCACTGAGTGAAACGAACCTGCCACCGAATGCATTGATTAATTTCAGCTTGAGCCGACAAGTCAGGCTGTAAAGATGACCGTCTCAAATGGGACGACTTATTTCTTTCAAGGTTGAAATCAAATTCTCTTTTCAATTCGTTCGTTTTAGTGACTATAAATAAAACGCATGGCATTTTTTTTTTCTTTTCCCAGAAATATTTACAGAGTTATCAGCTTCTTAAAACCAAAACAAACTGACGCCATTCATTGCTACAGCAGAAATGAGGAAATTCGAAGTATTTCTTTACGTATTTGATGATCGAGGACTACTTTGTTTGTTCGTAAGTGTAGACAAGTTAATAAAATCATGCAATGCATTGATTATGGTACACTTTCCAACATACCAGAAGCCATTACTCAAGTTATGAGGATAGTGGCTGTGGAATAAATCTCGCTCCTCTGCCCTGACATTTGACCCCATTTCGATGAAATCCAACAGAATTGATTCAGTGTACTTCGGGAAAAACATACTAAAGTTTTGTCGGAATAGAAGCATTTTTAGTTAAATTATGAGGATAATAGCTGTGGAATAAATCTCGCTCTTGTGGCCTGACCTTTGACCTCATTCCGCCCATTTTTAGTAGGGTTCGTCCCCAGGTTTGTCTCCTACCACATACTAAAATTTAATCGAAATCGAACCATTTTTACAGTTGTTATCGTGCGGACAGGCAGACAGACAGACGGACAAATCTGGAGCATAATCGCTTCTTCAACCTACGGTTGGAAAGCGTAAACAAGTTAGAAAAATCATGCAATGCATTGATTATATGATACACTTTCCAACATACCAGAAATAATTACTCAAGTTATGAGGATAATGGCTGTGTAATAAATCTCGCTCATGTGCCCTGACCTTTGACCCCATTCATTTCGATTACATTCAACAGAACCGGTTCGGTATACCTCCGAAACAACATACTGAAGTTTTGTCGCAATATAAACATTTTTAATCAAGTTATGAAGATAATGGCTGTGGAATAAATCTAGCTCATGTGCCCTGACCTTTGACCCCATTCATTTCGATTACATTCAACAGAACCGGTTCGGTATACCTCCGAAACAACATACTGAAGTTTTGTCGCAATATAAACATTTTTAATCAAGTTACGAAGATAATGGCTGTGGAATAAATCTAGCTCCTGTGCCATGACCTTAGACCTCACTTTGTTGATATTCAACAGAACCGATTCACTATACCTACGGAACAACATGATAAAGGTTTGTCGCAATCGAAGCATTTTCACATAAGTTATGACGCATAAGGGCAATGGAATGAATCCACTCCTATGTCCTGACATTTAATCCCATTTCGCCCAATTTCAATAGCCTTAGTCCCCAGGTGATTCCCTACCACATACTAAACTTTCATAGAAATCGACCCATTTTTACGCAAGTTATGACGCAGAAGGGCAATGGAATGGATCCTCCTCCTATGTACTGACCTTTGATCTCATTTCACCCATTTTCAATAGGCCTTGTACCCAGGTGATTCCCTACCTCATACTAAATTTTCATCGAAATCGAACCATTTTTACGCAAGTTATGACGCATAAGAACAATGGAATGGATCCCTGACGTCCGTCTGTCCATCTGCCCGTCTGTCTGCGTATATGCTCAGAAAAAGCTGGAGCATATACCCTTCTTCAACCTACGGTCGGAAAACGTAAAAAAGGATAATTATTTACATTTTTGTATCAGAAGTAGGAAGTTAGACCGAAACATCAAAAATGCCACGAATTTCTACGAGAAACGTCACGTCTGTGTGTGTGTGTGTGTGTGTGTGTGTGTGTGTGTGTGTGTGACATTCTTACTACAACTAAGATAGTTCTGTTCAGTACAGACATTTGTTTCTCTGTATAACTGGGGATTTCCAAACTTTTCTGAATAGCGGACAACGTAGTAAAACTGAATACGACTCAAGTGCCGCTTGAAAAAGAAAAGTGAAAATGCAGGTGTTTATTATGAATACCCAGTGGTGGAAATGGGAATATTTCGCTGCCGGAACGCAACGTACAACTTGTAGTGTTGTCACCAAAACCCGTCAAAATGACGTCGCAGCGTTTTGTCTATTTCTGACTCCATAGTCAGAATTCGTCAAAAAGGCTTAAAGCAGTTTTGACGGGTTTTGGCGACAACACTACAACGTTACAAGTGAATGCATTAGAAATTTAATATTCGCAAACCCATTTGCTGTACACATTTAACCATATAAGGAAATTTCGTAATTAAACTTTAAAATGAAATAGTCACATTTAGCTAAAGTCAGAGCTGTTTTCTTTATTCAGAAGTACGTTTCTTATTAGAAAGACCACGCGAATGTTTGCCGGTGCGATTAAAGGTATCACCCTTTTTGGAGGTGTCCTCAAATAACAAACATCGGAGAAAAAACGTCAGCTCGTATTTGAGGCAGAGATATGTAAGTAACTACTGTTTATGGGATGGCAAAGTAAAGAAATTCGGCTTTGTCTGAAATATCCATTTATTCAGCTGCAGTATCTATTATAACTTTGATTTGAAAAAAAATCATCTCCTAAAATAATCTCCAAAGTTTTTGTTTCAACAAGTCTTCTTGCATCTTTTCTTCACGTTCTCTGCAAGCCAAAAAATCTTCATTTCTCCTTCCGTCATTCAACCATTTCCGTACGTACGGCTCGGGATTGAAGTTCTTTGAAGGAGGTCCGTTTATTTTTATGAACATGAGGTTGAACGTTTAAAGCGTTTCTTAAATCAGTTATTATCAAATTCATGGTGCTAAAACCTCTTTCACACTCAGCTGTTAATATAGCAACCGCAGTAATAGATTTTAATAAGACTTTTAAACGATGTGAAACTTTTTTGGTTTCCTTGAAATGTCTGAACTCTTCAATGACTTTCCTTTCTTCTTCCAATTCGAATATTCGGCATAAACTTAGAATCTCTCCTTCTCCATATAAAATATCTATGTCGCTCGGCCAAAAAGACCGATACAAAACCTGAAGTTGTTTTACAATGTCCTCGCTGCCGGAATAATCTGGCAGATAAATTGTTGGCAACACTCCGAAAAAACTGAACACGGTTTATCTTCCCGTCAGATTTATATCCCCTTGAATGTAAGTCCACCCCTTTGAACACCGTATTTTTTACGGCATCTGATGCTACTAAATAAAACTCGTCAAAACTACCATCAGCTAAATCCTGGAAAACTTTCACTGTAAGGGAAATATGCGAATGTGCTTTTGGTAACGATACAGAATTTCCTCGAAGACGTAGTGACAATGAACGAAGTTCCTTTAAGGCGGTTTTCATTAGTGCCAAATTTTTTCAGGAAGCATGTGCTCGTAAGTCTTTTCAGTAAGCCAGAAAACATGCTTCTTTCTTTACTATCCCTTGAAGCATCAGAAGATGCAGCTTTAAAATGCAAAGCCAAGGCTGGAAACATATTCCAGACAGCAGATACTGTTCGCTCACTAGATGCGACCCATCTTGTTCCAAGAACTCTCCCGATTGAAGAAAAGAGAACTGCAGTTTCTTCAGCACAGTGATGCAACTCGCGGGCGTTCTTTGGTGAAGCGTGATACAACGAGTATAATTTATCGCAAAGCGATTTAAAACTCTGTATGCCGTAAACCTCTTTAATTACGTCCCCGACAGCAAGTTCTAACTTATGATTTGCACAGTGCCATATAATAAGTTCGGGAATATTTTTTTTAAGCTGTTGAGCCACACCAGATATGGAACCTGCGAAGTTTGCAGCTCCGTCGGATGTGAAAGATATCAGACTATTTTTAATAAGCTCTATTGGAAAGTACTTCACCAAGCAGTTCATAATCGATTCAGTTATTGCTGTTGCTTTCAAATCGTGTAATTCAACCAAGTCAAAAAATAGAGTTTGGGCATTTATATCATCCGGATCTATGGACATTCTTATGCAGATTATGAGTACTGAGAGTCGGCTTACAGTTGTACACTCATCAACCAAGATACCGAATTTTATATTTTGGGAGATGATTTCTTCACAGAACTTTTTACGCATGTCATTTCCTATAGAATCGCAAATATCCGTACATGTCTTCCTAGACTGCAATATCCTCCCCATCTCGGTGCCGTTTTTCTTTTGAAGATCAATCAAACCAGGAAAATCGGCAAAAGGTCTATTGTTCTTCGCAATGAAATATGCGGTATTGAATATTTCGTACGTGTTGTCCACTTTATTTTTATTTATTTTTTCAACAATATTTTCAAAGACGCCTTCAGAACGTTTTGCGTTCATTTTAGAAGCTTCTTTATGAGCGTGACTTTCTCTGTGCTCCTTTACTTTTTTCCTTAGAGCCGTATTTTGCTTCTTCTTATCATCAGCCGTAGATCTAACTTTGCAATCTATCAACTCCTTAGAAAGCCTTGCACCAGTTAAAAATTCTAAAACGTTCATATTCCCGGCGGTTTTACCGACGGCCCATCCTAAACACCCATTTTTTAAAACAAGCCAAGAGTACTCTTTCAAAAAATACTTACTTTGATCCTCAGTCCAACACTCGGGTTTACCATTTGTTGAGCTTTGCCGAGATTCAGATTCTTCTAATGAACTTCCTGATGCAGTGATTTCCTTTGACTGTTGTATTTTCGGCGATTTTCTTAGTGATACTTCACACGGAGTCTGAGCTCGAACAGGCGTGGGGAAGGTTTCCAAATTCCCGAGTTCTGTTTTTTTTTTCCTTTTGACACATCTTTTTCCCCAAAGAAATCTGTTAGTGTTCTTTTCATTATTTTCAGTTGTTTTCCTTTCTCACACAAGAACAAATTAAAACTTAAAACAACGACTACAATATCAGTCAAAAAGCCACGTCCTACTACGACAGGAGCTGGAGTTGAAGTGACAGCATGTGTAGAGTGTAGTAATTAAGCTCGTTGCCAGGTTACAGGAGCTGCGAAGTCATTTTATTCCAAGAGCGGAGACAGGTTGCAAGGTCATCGAGCAATCAGTTCCTGTCATGACCTTCGCTCACACGCCAACACTTCGCACTCATCGTGGAATTAAGCGACGTTGCAGTCGTCACCATGGCGGGAAATCGCGAAGGAAGGACGCCAGACGGCGAAGAGAAAAAAATTTGAGAACTACAGCTACAACTCTGGTAGTACCTACACAAATGGCGAGTAAGCTTTATTAGAGGAAAATAAAAAAAATAATAATTTGAAACGACGAACAATTAATACAAGATGGTGTCATTAATTGAAATGTATAATGCATTACGAAATGTTTTATTAAAATTTGGATGTATGAATGGTAGCCTTATCTTGATGGAGTTCTACTATTTAAAGGCTCTGGGGATAAAGGAATGGTACTTCCTCTTTAAATATAGGAGTTAAAACATTATTTTGGTAATAAGCAGAATTGATTTTAACATTCTTTTCAACTTTTCTTAACTTTAATTTCCCATTGTAAGCAGAGCTCGATTTAAGACTAGTGGGACCCTGGGCACAAACAATTTGGGGCCCCCATCCCAGGGCATGAATCGTACTCTTAATAAATTAACAATGGTACTTACGTATTAAGGCAGGAGAATAATTGCTTCGTGGAATTATTATATAATGTAGTAAGATATTAGAATAATTGCTTCATATTATAGTAATTGTATAAGGCACAAGAAAAGTGCTGCCTTAATACACAATCACTATCTACGTTAATAAATGCAGGAAACAATAAATGTTCAAAAACTGTTAATTAAGGTGGACGTCAAGTGATTTTGCTTCCCATACTTCCAATGGAAAAACTTCTGTACACATTTTCTTCACAATTAATGCGTTCCCAAGGATGAAAATTTGAACATCGGTTAAAATAGCTTCATTTTATAACTTGGAATACTTAATATTTTCTGAAGCATAATCATAATTATATTAAAAATAAATAACTTTTCCTTTGGTGGTGTTGAAACCAGAAAAAAGATGGCGCGACCTGTTCTTTGATGACGTCAGTAGACAAATAAATGTTGGATTGCATAATTATGGTTATGTTTTAGAAAATATTAAGTATTCCAAGTTACAAAATGAAGCTATTTTAATTGATGTTCAAATTTTCATCCTTGAGAATGCATTAATTGTGAAGAAAATGTGTATAGACGTTTTTCCATTGGAAGTATAGGAAGCAAAATTACTTGACGTCCACCTTAAAAGTAAACATTTTATCTCCAGTCGCTGACACAAAAGTACTTGAACTCACTTTGTATTCATCGTAGTAAGCTTTTCTTTGGTTTCTTTAAGGCAAAATCAGTAATCAGCGAGTTAAATTTTTCTTCTTCTTCTGAGCGAATTATTTTCACGTTCTTCTTCTGAGCGAGTTATTTTCACATTCTTCTTCTTCTGAGTGAGTTATTTTCACGTTCTTCTTCTTCTGAGCGAGTTATGTTTACGTTCTTCTTCTTCTGAGCGAGCTATTTTAAGTTCTTCTTCTTCTGAGCGAGCTATTTTTACTAACCCATGTTTCTCTGTCCACGATTTGTCCTAAACATCAAACATGGGTTAGTAAAAATATTTCTTTAAATATTCATGTTAATTTTTGAAATAAAACGGATTTAAATAAGTGTAGCCCACCTAATTGCCATCTTTCAAATGGATATTAATAATCGATATTTTTTGAAGCAACATATCGATGCATATTTGCGCTCGGATAAAATTAACTGGTGCAATCTGCCGTCGCCGATTTTGCTGCCCATAATAATAAAAATTAAATGTTAGTTCTTAAATTTGGGGGTCTGGGCACGGGCCCCTTGTGAGAGGGTTGGTTCGAGCGATTAGAATAACATAGTGTAAACATATGCATATAATACTTTTTTTTTGAGAGAGAGAGAGAGATTTACCTTCCACATACTTAAGTTGCACAATATGTTAAAGCAAGTGTTTGTGCTGTGCGGTGTAATTCAATGAAATTCTGGTATTTATATTCTGTTTTGCTACTGTGACTGGTGCGATAATTTCATCCAAGACTCTAAGCTGTCAGATGTTTATTGTTTTTTGGCCCAGTGGCCGGGGTTGAAATTGTGTCAAAAATTTAATCTCACTCTTGTTAAGTTTTACAATAAATATAGGCCAAGTGGCCTTTGAAAAACCTAAACCTCAGTGCAGTGAAGTTTTAGATATTTTCAGTTTAAATTTTCATCACATGGTTCAAGTGCATCCCCCTCAGCAATGACTGAGGTGGGAAAGTAATCTTATGTTATTGTGGTAAAAACCAATGTTTTTGTCCTAAACCATTATATTTGATCATCGCCACTTTTAAAAGGTTATTTACACGTGTACATTGTATACCATTAAATTTTAGTGTTTACAAATTTGGTACACATGCAAACAATAGTTACCTTTCTTACACTTCCAGGTGTATCTACTCAGCAAACGCAAACCACGCAAACAATACAATAGTAACTTTTGGGAGTTACCAAATTCAGTGGTGCATTTTTTTTTTCTATTTTTTTTCATGGCCTTATTCAAAATTTCAGTTTTGTTTCGAAATGCATCCACCCATCTCCCAAATTCCAATTTTTCCATAATTTACATATAGATTTCAATATTAGCATAAAATAGTCTCTTTTGTTAATAACCTCTTAAAATTTCAATATAACACGTGTGCCCTTGCGTAAATCAAGCTCTGGTTGCACATGAAACCAGCAAAAATTACCAAGTATTTAATGAAACTTTCTTTGGATTTTTGGAACCAAGTTTGTACCTCTTTTTCTGCTCTTTTGTTATAGTAAATCAAACTTTCGTCGCTCCAGTTGTTTATGTACACTGAAGAGCAATTGAATTGGAGACAGCTGGCGTTATGCAAATGTGGCGCTGTGGGCGGCCCTGTAAACGGAAACGACATGACGTATGCAGCGATCCGACAATATAAGGAGTGATGTGACGGGAATCAGTAAGATTCGGACGCAGTATGGGTAAGACGAAGGATCTAAGCGCATTTGATCGTGGGCAAATTGTCGGGGCCCGACGAATGGGTCACTCTATCTCGGATGTCGTGCAGGCACTGGGATTTTCACGAGCCACTGTGTCACGGGTGCACCGTGAGTCCATCGAATCCGGTAAAACCATCCCTGCAAGGGCCAACTGCCGTGGACAACAGCGTGTGGATGAGCGGGGTCATCGTCGGCTAGCTCGCATTGTAAGAGCGGATAGACGGACCACAGTGCAAGAAATCACTCGGCAATTTAACGCTGGTGCACAAAAACGTGTAAGCAGCCACACCATCCAGAACCATATCCTCGCTATGGGGTACAAAAGCCATCGTCCCACGAGGGTACCGCTGTTGCCCGCACATCAGTGTGTAAAGATTAGCATGGGCGCGGGAACATCGCCACTGGACTGTAGACATGTGGGAAAATGTTGCCTGGACTGACGAGTCGAGATTCACGTTGGTACATGCGGATGGCAGGATACGAGTACGGCGTAAACCACATGAAGCGATGGATCCTTCTTGCCAACAGGTACTCTTCAAGCTGGTGGGGGTGGCATTCTCGTCTGGGGACTGTTTACGTGGTCTGAAATGGAACCATTGGTACGTGTGACATCGTCCCTGACAGATCAACGTTACCGGGATATCCTGGACGACCATTTACCCCAGTTTGTGCGTCTTCAGCATCTCACTGGGGACCTCATCCTGCAACAAGACAATGCAGCTCCCGAATTGTATCCGAATGGTTGGATGAACACTCCACCGACGTGACCTCGCTTCCTTGGCCAGCTAGGTCACCTAACCTCAATCCCATCGAGCACATCTGGGGTGCCATCGAGAGAGACGTTAGAGGCTCTGACCCCCTTCATCAAATCTTCGTGAACTGTGGGAGCTTGTTCAGGGGTCGTGGATCCGTATGGTTTCCCAACGCTTCCGGTGTCTTGTCGAGTCCATGCCGAGACGAATCGCCGCCGTCATCAGAACGAAAGGTGGGGCTACACGTTACTAGACAGGTATCTCTAATTCAATTGCTCTTCAGTGTAGATCGATGCTTCATCAATTGTCACAATAAATTTCTACCCGCCTCCGGCTAAGTGATTTTCATAAAGAAGAGTCCACCGTATTCTGCGCTCAGGAACCTGCCTACAAAAAAGGCTGTGGAAATTATGTTGTTGTTTTTTTCTCAAATTCAAATAATCGTTTTTTACCTTGTTTACAGTTCATGCAGAGATTTTTGACGACTTAGCGATTGTTCTTCAAGTCGTTGGGTTTTCTTTTAGGCCCAAACGCCTTGCTCCTGAAATATTTGTAAAGGTTTGCACCTTCTTTGGATATTCCTTTGGTGTTCTTTTTCCTGCTAAAAGCAATCCTTGGCAATTTCCGCCTCTATTGGTAATAATATTGCTTATTTTACATTTAAAAAGGCTAATTCCTTGGTTTTCATGCGCTTTTTAATTACAGAATACGAATATTTCTCTTCGTATAGAGCAAAAACATAACCTTCTCTCCACAGCTTGTTTACGTGCGCCATTTTCTTAGCGGACGATATTTCTGCAGCAGGTGTTTCTTTCGAGTTCATCTAATATGTTGTTGCCAGTTTCAATTGCTTGTACTTCTTTTATTTTCTGTAATTTCTTATCAAAAACGTTCTGATATGTGACCCTCTGTAAATATTGCCCATATTGTTGTTCTTATTTTTTTAAATAAATATTTGTTCCCATAATAGCTGATATTTTATTCAGACAATGCAAATCCAAAATCCTTCCACAATGCTCCGCTTTTCTTCATATATATTATTTCGCCTTTTCGAACAAAAGCTGTTCAAAAGTAAACGCCTATAAAATCTGAAGCTGTACAGCTCATTAAAGAAGATTCTAGAGAAAGACTAAATATCCTCTTTTTGTACGTAGAGTTCATCCAGGCGGATAATGAGGGCAAAAAAATGCGCCGTTTGGCACAGCAATAAATCCTTCTATCGCTCAAACCATTAACTGGGGGAGCCGGGGGGAAAAAACTGCGTAGTGCAATCCGCAGCACTTCTTGAACCCAAGCCCGGTGGTTTCGAGTTTCTCAACGGCATCACGTGACACTGAGTCCCTAGGTCACCGCTCTAGGGACCTCTCAGGCGAGAGAAGTGATTCCCGTAATGCATTCTTTGCCGGCCGTCTACCAAAATTACTTTTTTTCCATTCAAGTAGGATTGTTAGCAATTATTCTTAGAAAGGAATGTTTCTTTCAGGTAGCAAGCGAAACTTTTAGGTTACTTCTACAAAAGTGGTCCTCAACTATTCTTTTGTTTGGGATTATTAAACATGCCATCGTAATAAGAAGAAAACTCCTTCCGGTGTTTCAGTTACACATCTGCAGGGCCGGATTAAGTAAGTCCTGAGTGGGCCCCTAGGCTAAGACATGTGAGTGGGCCCCGAGGCTGAAATATCTGAGTGGATCTCTAGGTTAGGCATCTGAGTGGGCCCTAAGATTAGGATACCTGAGTAGGCCCCTAGGTTAAGGCATCCGAGTGGCCCCGAGTCCAGGACATCTGAAGGCACCCTAGTTTAGGGCATCCGAGTGGGCCACGTAGCTAGAACATCTGAGTGGACCCCTAGGTTAGGGCATCCGAGTGGGTCCTGAGGCTAGGACATCTGACTGAACCCCTAGGTTAGGGCATCACTCGAATGCCCAAACCTAGGGGAGAAATCGCAGTGCATCCGATTGGGCCCCGATATTAGAACACCTGAGTGAGCCTCTTCTAGGTGAGGGCATCCGATTGAGCCCCGAGATTTGGACACCTGAGTGGGCCACTAGGTTAGGGCATCCGAGTGGGCCCCGAGTCCAGGACATCTGAGGGGACCCCTCGTTTAGGGCATCCGAGTGGGTCCCGAAGCTAGGACATCTGACTCGACCCCTAGATTAGGGCCCCGAGGCTAAGGCATCTGAGTGGGCCCCTAGGTTAGGGCATCCGTGTGGGCAGCGTGGCTAGAACATCTGAGTGGACCCATAGGTTAGGGTATCCGAGTGAGCTCCTAGGTTAGGGTGTTCGAGTGGGCCGTGAGGCTAGAACATCTGAGTGGAACCCTAGGTTAGGGCATCCGAGGGGGTCCTGAGGCTAGGACATCTGACTAGACCCCTAGATTAGCGCATTCGAGTCAGCCCCTGGGTTAGGGCATCACTCGGATGCCCAAACCTAGGGGAGGAATCTCAGTGCATCTGAGTGGGCCCCTAGGTTAGGGTATAATTCGGATGCCTAAACCTAGGAGAGACATCGGTTAGGTCATCTGAGTGGGCCGCGAGGGAAAAACATCTGAGTGAATCCCTAGGTTAGGGCATTCGAGTGAGCCCCTAGGTTAGGGCATCCGAGTGGGCTCCGAGTCTAAGACATCTGAGTGGGCCCCGAGTCTAAGACATCTGAGTAGGCCCCTAGGTTAGGGCATCCGAGTGGGTCCTGAGGCTATGACATCTGACTGGACCCCTAGGTTAGCGCATCCGAGAGAGTCCCTAGGTTAGGGCATCACTCGGATGCCCAAACCTAGGGGAGGAATCTCAGCGCATCTGAGTGGGCCCCTAGGTTAGGGTACCATTCGGATGCCCAAACCTAGGGGAGGCATCGGTTAGGGCATCCGAGTAGGCCCCGAGGCTAGGACACCTGAGGGGGGCCCTGTGTTAGGGCATCCGAGTAGGCCCCAATCCTAGGATATCTGAATGGGCCCCTAGGTTAGGGCATCCGAGTAGACCCCGATGCTAGGTCATCTGAATGGGCCCCTAGGTTAGGCCATCTGAGTGAGCCCCGAGGCTAGGATCAGAGTTGGAAATGGGTAAAAAATTTTGGACCCGGACCTAAACCGGACAAATCTGCTTTAAACTATAAATTCGAATACATCATCATCATCATCATCATCGTCGTCGTTACTATCATTGTCAATCATTATCAATCTACTGCTGGATGAAGGTCTCTTCAAGTTACTTTCACAACGGATTGACTTGGGACAGTCTTTTGCATCCATCCATCTAGAACGTGGTCTTCTTCTGGGCCTTTTCCTGTCCCTTAGAATCTAGTCTAAAATTTTAGTTGTTCATCGATGGTCCGTTCTCCTGGCAATATGTCCAGCCCTTTGCTCGTTCTTGACAAACGTAGTGTTGGTGGCTCCTATATTTTATGCGTTTTAGTGGGGAATACCTCGTTCCTCACTCACCTGTTGCGTGACACGCCTGTACGTTTTGAGCTACTTTTCTGGCGTTATCATCCTTGTATTAGTTCATATTCATCCGTTTTGATATCGTTTGCTCGTTTGTTTACGTTTGGAAGCGGCCAACATGACGGCTTCCGGCCATTCCTTATCAACTCTTGGCTTGGGGGATGTTCGTCACGTCACACCTCATACGTCTATGGAAGTTGGCATACTCTCGTCCTCAGATGTGTCTGCTCAGATGCCTTCACAGCTTCCTAGTACTGCTGCTCCGGTGCCTTCACTGGACTTGGCTGTGCTTCTTTCTTCAGCTTCTGCCTCTTCCTCAGTGCCCTCCTGGGTACTACTGATACTACTGCCTTGCCTTCTGCCTGTGCTCCTCTTCCCTCACAGCCTTCTGTGCCGGCCGGCTCAGCACAGACTTCTCTTCCGAGGATGTCATTTGTCTCTACAGTGCAACGAGGCGCTGCTTCTACGTCCGATTCTTCTCAACCTGATGGTATTTTGCAATCAACACCTATTATTCAGGTATCCAACCACAAGGTGAAGGTAACGAATGATGACAATTAGCAGATTGGCAGTGAGTTCCATAACCTCCTGGAGAGAGTTGTACTCTTTCATGCCTTACCAAACACTCCTTTGCCACGCTACATGGAGGCCCTCTCTGGACTTGTGTCGTCTGCGTCTATGGCCGGAATTTCTCGTACCCCATAGGGGTATATCAGTGCAGTTCAAGCACAATGAGGATGCTGATTTTTTTTCTTACACACGAGCTTTCGATTGGAACAAATCATCTCATCCAATTCGCCTCTTTCCAAGCGTCCGGTGAACATCACGTTCTATCCTGTTTCACAGGAAGTTCCTGATACTGCGCTTCCTCTCCTTGTCAATCATGTTTGTAAAATCGTTGGCAAGGTCAGTCGCCTCTCTGACGCTCCACGCGGAACTCGAATTGCACATGCTATGGGACCTCGCCGTCAGTTGTTGGTCGTTTTTCCCACTGAGAATGCCTTGGCGGATTGTCCTACAGACGCTACTATAGAAATTGGTTCCCGCACGTACAGTTTCAAGGATTTCACCATTCGCTATTGTACTCACTGTCTTACACAGGATCATATCACTGCCTCCTGTGTGCGCATACGCCGTGGTGTTTCTTCTAGCTCGCCTCTCAGTGCCGATCATACGGGTTCTTCTATCATCCTCTCTTCTAGTGTTTTGCCAGACGCCACCTCTCCTTCTCTCCGTCAGACGCACCTTCCAGACAAGGACAATGATCGCTTTCCTCCTCTTCCACACCGTATGGGCGTGAATCATCTTTCTGGGTCAGTCGCGAAATCATCCACTATTTATGTGACTCCGGCGGTGGCGTGTGACGACTAAGATGTGTCGAGTGGTGCTTCGGCACTCCGACCGACTGGCTTTCCTCTGTGTCTCTCGCATATCATCATAATATATGTCATCATAATCCCATCACTTCATGAAGAAGACTTCCAGTTATTCCAGATTCCCCAGACATTAATACCATCGGGCATCTACGGTTTGTGTTGGAACAGCAAATCCGATCTGCAACGGCTCAACCACAGAACTTACAAGAGTTAAAGGAGCTATTGGTAACGTATTGGCATCAGATACGAGGAAGACTTCCATCATACTCTTAAAGATTTCCAGTCATCATACTTTCGTCATAAGTATGAAGACTTTCAGTCATCATACCATCGGGCATCTACGGTAGGCGCACTAGGCACGCACCTAGGTCCCCCCAGAGCTTGAGGGGTCCCGAAAATGTATATAATTCGGTTGCCAGTATTGTTTTGGTTTTCACGGACCGAAATAATTCAATCCTTAAACCAACCCCTTTATTTGTATCATCAATTGATATTTTATATTATATTGACAAAAGTCACCGGACACCCATTCAAAAGCAAATGAACGGATCCGCTGCGTTGTTAAGATGCGCGGCACAGCTGCAAACGGTATAAAAATAAGCCTGCAGCTGACCGCGATGATATAGCGCTGTGAGGTTGAGTGCAAATGTCGCTGAACTGACTTTGAGAAAGGAAAGATTGCAAGGTATTATATTTGTGGGTTGTCCATAAGTGAAACCAAGAGGCGTTTAAACATACCCGAGTCAACTGTTTTGGATGTACTGAATAGGTGGAAGACACATGGCGTGCCTGAAGCAGCAAAACGTACCAGCAGACCAAAGAAAATCAGTGATAGAGGACATCGAAGCCTCAGGAGAGTCGTTACAGCTAATCGGCGGAGTACTGCACAAGACCTCAGTGTACAGGTGAGTAAAAATGCTTTAACCTCGGCATGTACACGTACTATTCGCAGAGAACTTCATTCCATGAGTTACCGTGGCCGTGCGGCTACTCACAAGCCTTTAATCTCCACTCGGAATGCAACTCGCCATTCAGCATGGTGTAAAGAACATTTATCGTGGACCGTAGGTCAATGGAAACGGATCCTGTGGACTGATGAATCCAGATACACGATCAATCAGTCTGATGGCCTTGCGTGTGTATGGCGGCAGCCTGGGGAACGCTATTTACCACAGTGTGCTGTTCCCACGGGCAAGTTTGGAGCTGGCAGTGTACTCGTGTGGGGGTGTTTTTCGTGGTTTGGTCCCTGCCCATTGGTTACCGTGGACAAACCTGTTGACCAGTACGTCTACCTCGATATTCTGGACAATTATGTCCTACCAACTCTGTGGCATTACTACGGAACCGAGCCTTGTTGGTACCAGCAGGATAATGCACCGAGCCATAAAGCAAAGACTGTTACGGCGTGGTTTGACGATAAATCCGTATCGTGTGTAGACTGGCCAGCCCAGAACCCTGACCTTAATCCCGTAGAGCACCTATGGGATGAATTAGAGCACCGCATAAGAAGTTTGGAACCAATGCCTACTACTAAGCAACAGTTAGCGGAAGCATTATGTACTGAATGGAAGCTCATGCCTATCGCTGTGTTCCAAAGCCTTGTCGAAAGCATGTCTCGAAGGGTCAGTGCATACATTAAGGCCAAAGGTGGACCGACACCGTACTAATGTATGTCAATAAATGCTATGTTATATTTCTCTTCTAGGTGTCCGGTGACTTTTGTCAACATAGTGTAATTTTCCCTTGCTGTTCTTGATACTCCATATTTTCGAGTTCTTATGGATGTCCTTGAAAGGAACAGTTAAAATGATTTAACCTTCCGTTTAGTAGTACGAAAAGGAAGAATTCATGCTTCCCCCACTTACATTGTTTAAGGAGAATACTTAACTAGGTTGCTGTTATATACGAATTTACACGCAATGTGCTGATAAATTTAGGAAAATTCTATTTTCAACGCCTTTAAAAAAGCGTTAAATTTGCCACGTAACTTGCAACTGACTGAAATAATCAGTTTTGCCTATAATGTATCAAACGCAAAAATAACTTTTACTGTAACTGAAGTAGTCTTTTCTCAGCTTAAAGCTAAAATTTAGTACATTTCCACATTGAGAACTCCTTGCGGGAAGTTTATGAACCAGTAGTGAAATTTAAAATGGGAAAATTTTAATGAATTTTTATGTCCTATCATTCGAAGAAATAATTTTTGAGAAATTTGTGAAAACCAAATTTTGTGGTTTTCAGCGCCTCTAAACAGGAAATGAACGAAAAATTTGGAAAATTTAAATATTTGAGAAGGAACACTTCAGTACAGTCTGAGAGGCACAAAAATATTTTTACCTTTAAGTTGAATAGTTTCTTCACAACAGAACTTTAATTTTTTGACTTTTCGATTTTGGCAGCCCTTAGCGGTAAATTCATGAAGTATATCATCATCATCATCATTGTCAACCATTATCAATCCACTGCTGGACGAAGGTCTCCCCAAGTTTCCTCCACAACGGTCTGTCTTGTGCCAGTCTCCTCCATGTCACTCCCGCATATTTACGAATTTCATCCACCCATCTCCCATGTGGCCTTTTTCTGGATCTTTTCCTGTCCCTTGGAATCCAATCTAAAATTTCGGCTGTCCATCTATGGTCTGTCCTTCTGGCAGTATGTCCAGCCCATTGCCATTTCAGGGATTTAACTCTGATCATGATATCTTCCACTCTCGTCATTTTTCGGATCCACGAGTTCCTCTTCTTATCTCTCCTGGTTATACCAAGCATGCACCTCTCCATGCTACTTTGAGTTGTCTGCAGCCTTTGTATGTCTCTTTTAGTTAAGGTCCACGTCTCTGCACCATACGTAAGCACTGGAAGGATGCATTGATCAAACACTTTTCTTTTAAGACATAATGGCATATTGCTCTTGAAAATTATGCTGTTTCTTCCAAAAGCTCTCCAGGCAAGTTTTGTACGCCGATTAATTTCTTCATCAATGTGACCCTCACTTGATATCTGCTGTCCAAGATAAACATACGTATCTGTTATCTCCAGTTTTTCTCCATCAATCGATAAATCTTCATTTCTTGTAAAAGCATTGAACATCACTTTTGTCTTCTGAAAGTTCATTTTTAATCCCACTTCTTTACTCTAGTCAGCAAGTTCCTGAATCATACTCTGCAGCTCTGATGGGGTAGTTGCAAAAACGACTACGTCATCAGCAAAACGAAGGTGGGTTAGATAATCTCCATTAATCTTTATCCCTTTGTTTTCCCAGTTCAGTGATTGAAAGACATTTTCCAATGTGGCATTAAAGAGCTTCGGAGATATGGTGTCACCTTGTCTCACTCCCTTTCCAATTTTTATGTGTGTTGTATTTTCAAACAGCCGAATCTTTGCACTCGCATTTTCATAGATGTTATTAATAATATTAATGTATGCATCTTCAATGAAGTATATACGAGATATTTAAAGTGCCAAATTCAATACCCTTTGGTTTCCTATTAGCCGCATAATTAATTTTTTTAAATATCTCTAAAAACAAAAAGTTCGATGTGCACCGACAGACAAAGTGATTACACTAGCACAGTTTCTTACAAAACGTTCTAATATTAGGAAAATAGAATGACATTTTAAAAAGAAAAAAAAAACTTTTTTCTAGACTGTACTGGTTTTTTTTTTTTTTTTTTTTTTGTTAATCTGACGGATGAAAATTTCTGAAGCGATAAGGAGGCGGGGGGGCGAAATTTTCTAGCCCCCAACTCCACCCCTTCTGAATGAAGTCACCTCTGGTGAACCTTTGCCTCCTCAACAAGTTTTTGCCATTGTTCTCTAAATAGTTTGGGCCATTATTTTCTAGTTTTGGCAGCCCAGGTTTTTTGTGTCCTCCACAACTCCATCTATTCATCTTTGGTCGTCTTCGTCTTTCTTCAGGATGTTCAAACAATACTTACTTAGGAGCTTCATTTTCCTCCGTTCGCACCAAATGGCCAAGCCACGTCAATCCTGAGGACCTAAACATGTTAAAAACAGTAGGGTCTTCATAAATGAAGTATAATTCTTTGTTGTAGCGTTTCCGCAAGAGCCCACCGCCACATATTGGGTTAATTATTTTCCTGAGATTTTTTCTTTCAAATGCATCCAACAGTCGTTTACTTTTCCTAGTTAGTGCCCTTCCCTGGAACCAGTGGCCTTAAATTAGGGACGGGCGACTGCTTATTACTCATCGAGTTGCTCATGGTGGGCGCAAAACCCATAAACAACAAAAGATCTATTCGCGTAAGAACAGAAAGGGACATCTAAGAGTATATCCGCCTTTACTGTGCCATCGAAGCTCAGGGCCGCCGGATTAAGCTTCAACAATTTTTTATTTGGAGCAAACATGGACAGGAAGATACAGATGGCCTGTGTTTAACAGTTACCAAAAGATAAACAAGTAGATGACCTATTTACAATGACGATGAGATATTTACACTACGTGGATGCACTATATACAATGTAAGCAAATTCATAACACTGACAATACTGGACTGAAGGTTGACTTACTCTATGTACAACATATGTTCGCAATGTGCATCAGCAGAGTGCCATCTCTAATAGGTGAACACCAGTACAAGGTATAACTATAAATTTTACAGTGCAAAAACAAACATGTATATTTTGAGCAATCTTGAAAAAAAAAAAAAAGAGCAGAAAGCTTATACTTTTCAGTATCTGAAAGATAAGCGAATAAATGATTTAATTACAATGATGGTGTGAACTCTATACAAATTGAATGCAATATCTCTATTGTGAAACACTGTCAAATTATAAAAAGAACTATTACTTAGGCTGAAACAAGTGCCTCAATCACAATACTATAGATTAACTTGTAATGAACAACAACATATGTACAGAAGGTGCAACGGCATAGGGAAGACGCCGCCCCGGTGGCGCAGTAGTCTAAGGCGTTGGCCTCTGATCATTCGTCCGAAAGGGGTCCGGGTTCGAATCCCGGTGAGGCATGGATGTTGTGTTTGTCTTATGGCACTGGCTCTCTCCCTTCCCCTGGAACCAGTGACCCTAAATTAGGGACGGGCGACTGCTTATAGCCCATTGAGTTGCTCACGGTGGTCGTTAAACCTCAAAAAAAAAAAAAAAAAAAAAAAAAAAAATAGGGAAGACACTAATAATGTATTACAATGCCATGGTACAACTGTAAATTTCACAGTGCAAAGAGTAAAGTATATTAGTACAAACAGAACTTGCGTTTTACAGAAAATTTATACTTCGGGTACAATACAAATAATGAAAATATGAAACTGACTCTTTGTACAGCAAATGTGCAATACAGTGCAGAACATTATGTAATAGACTGATTATTTCCTGGTAGGCACATGTGACATGAGAAAAACCACACTGTGTAACATTAACATATAATTGAAATATTATCAAAACGTTTGCTCCGCACCATGAGCTTAAAACTTAAGACATCTTATCTTGACTCAACATGCGAGATGTGCCGAACATAAATTTTACAGTGCAATTAGGAAAGTACATTAGTATATACAAAACTGAGCTTTTGGCATAGCAACTATACTTCAGGTATAGTACAAATATCTGAACGAGGAACAATTACTCTTTGTACAACAAAAGTGCTAAACCTCGCTGAACATTGTGTAATCGACTGATCAGATACCTTTATGTACATGTAACATGAGCAAAAAAGGATTAAGGCCTTAGAGGGCCCCAAGGCTAAGACATTTGAGTGGACCCCAAGTCCAAGACATCTGAGTAGGTCCCAAGTCCAAGACATCTGAGTGGGCCTCTACAGAACTTATGATAGGGTATCATTATGAAATCCGTTAAAACACGGAGCTGTAGCATTATACTTATGATACGTACACCGATGAGACGTAACATTATGACCACTCCATCCTAGAGAAATGAGCGCGCTTGGAGACTGAACAATGACGCAGGTGAAGTTTACAGAGCAGTATATATATATATATATACAACCCGAGGACTGGCTTTCGGTTAGTAGAGTGTTGGGAGTCAGAATGGGAAAAACTGCCGATTTATCGGAATTTGATAAAGGACAAATTGTGAAGGCACGGAGCCTCGGAACTACGATCTCGGAAACGGTGCGGCTTGTGGGTTGTTCACGTGCCGGTGTACTGAGTACGTATCAAAAGTGGTGCACAGATGGCCAAACGACGAACCGTCGTCCACAGAGCGTTGATGCCAGAGGGGAGCGGAGATTGTCACTCATTGTTCGCAGCGACCGCAGGGCCTCAGTGCGACAAATCACCCGCAGCTACAACAGTGGTGATCAGAGCAATGTGTCACATCACACAGTTCATCGTAGCCTTCTGCGCATGGATATACGTATCCGAAGACCCATCCGGGTCCCCATTCACTGCATGTCATAGTCAACAACGCATGAAACGGGCCCAAGATCATCGAGATTTAACTGTGGATGACTGGAAGAAAGTGGTCTGGTCTGACGAATCAAGATTCCTGGTGCATCACGTAGACGACCGAGAACGGATACGGCGATTACTAACGGAAGCTATGGCACCTGAATGCACTGTTAGGCGTAAACAGGCCGGCGGTGTTGTGCTATGAGCGATGTTTCTTTGGGACACTTCAGGCCTCATTGTCCCAATAGCACAATCCCTGACAGCTGTCAGGTATCTGAACATCGTTGTGAACCAAGTTTACCTATTCATGGCAACTGTGTTCCCTGCTGGTGACGGCCATTACCGATAGCATAATGCGACATGCCACGCTGCCAGAATCGTCGAGGAGTGGCTCGAGGAATATGCTGGTGACTTTCTGTTAATGTCCTGGACGAGAACCCAATCACCTGACATGAACCCAATCGAACATTTGTGGTTCTACTTGGAAAAGTGGGTTCGCGCTAAATCAGCACCTCTCCAAAATGCGCGAGAACTGGAGGGCGTGCGGTTGTCATTATGGTGCCAGATACCGCAGGATACCTATCGCCACCTCATTGAATCGATACCTCGTTGAGTGGCCGCTGTTTTGCGGCTAAAGGGTGTCCTACGGCTTATTAGGTAAATGGTCATAATATAATGGGTCATCGGTGTAATACGTAGTGCATTCTTCAAGCTAATAAATTATCTGCAGAGGGTTTCACAATAACCCATCGTATTTTTCATAGTTCTCATAAGAGCGTGAGTTTAAAGCTTAAGAACCCTACATTTTGTCTTGGAGTTTCAAATGATTTAGCTTTGTATACTTTTTTTAGTGCATCATTTTTCATGGGATGTAGGTAAAAATACCCTCGGAGAAAGTACCCCTGAAAACTGGAAAGCGGTAAAAATATCCCCGGAAGAAATACCCCCAGAACAAACGGTTCACTGTAAACTGCCACACAGGAACACAGATGTGTGGCAGTGTTCCGATGTGGCAATTTACCCGGCAACCCTGCCACACATCTTTCAGCAAACTTGGCCACAAAATTTCAAGGCGCGGGGGGGGGGGGGGACTATAAAAATTGCCGTTTCTGGGCCTATTTTGAGAACTGGATTGGGAACTTCAAACGAATTTCGCGAAAACGTTCCACGTAAGCCAAGCGAGAACTGTACTTTCATTTGAAGAAATAAATTCCCGAGGAGCATTTGGTTTCGGGGGGGGGGGAGGCCTACCACCAACTTCCGTAACATTATATTGTGGGCCGCTGGAGTCTGTCCGTGTATCCAGGAAGTTCCCCTTGAAGTGTCCACGAAGTCCGTGAGCTTTGGGAGGGGGCTTTCCCCCAAAATGTTAAAATGGACGTAGAGCTGTAAACATTAGAACCTTTCTTTATACTGTATAATGATTCTGTACACGACCACGAATTTTCAGGAGGATAGGGGAACCCCCCCGTTTCTAAGAGCTCTTCAGGGGTAACATCGAGGATACACTACAGGTCCAGAATATAAAATTACGGAAGTTGGGGGTAGAGCCCTCCAAACCCAGCACCTCGTATCCCTTTTGCAGACTTTACCAAATTTCTAGGAGAGGGAGAAGGCAATACATAGTTTGCCATTAAACACAACACATGAAGCATAGAAATTTCGAACAAATACCTTACCTTGAACACTTGTCTGCGCTCTTAGAAACTTGGGGGAGGGTGAAATCACCCCACCCTCCTGAAAATGCGTGGTCGTGTAAAGAATCATTTTGTAAAGAAAGGTTCTAATGCTTACAGCTCTACGTCCATTTCAACATTTCGGGGGAAAGCTCCCTCCCAAAGCTCACGGACTTCACGGACACTTCAAGGGGAACTTTCTGGATACACTGACAGACACCAGCGGCCGAGAATGTAATATTACGGAAGTTGAGAGTTGAGCCCCCACCCCCACCCCCCAAATCAAGTGTACCTCGGATCCTCAGCAATTTATTTCTTCAAATTAAAGAACAGTTCTCGCTTGGCTTACATAGAACGTTTCGCGAAAGTCATTTGGAGTTCCCAATTCAGTTCTCAATATAGGCCTAGAATCGGAAATCTTTATAGCCCCCCTTGAAATTTTGTGGCCAAGTTGCTGAAAGATGTGTGGCAGGGTTGCCGGTAAATTGCCACACCGGAACACTGCCACACATCAGCGTTCCTGTGTGGCAGTTTACAGTGAACCGTTTGTTCTGGGGGTATTTCTTCCGGGGGTATTTTCACCGCTTTTCAGCTTTCAGGGGTATTTTTTCCGGGGGTATTTTTACCGCTTTTCAGTTTTCAGGGGTATTTTCTCCGGGGGTATTTTCACCGTTTACCCTTTTTTGCTATGCAATGTGAAGTTCCTTGGTACGACTATTAACTGTTCGAAGTGCAAATTGGGAGGTGTGGGTGGATGATAGTAAAAAATGTGAAACTGTCTCGATGACCCCAGCGACATGAAACATTAAACCTTTATTGACCCTTGATGAGTCACTGACGTGAAATTTGCTCGTCTATTAACCGCGACAAGCCCCGTTGGGGAACTTGCGTGCATAAATTTTGTTAATTAATTCTGATCGTCTAAAGTGGCAACAATGACATTGGGTTTCCTAGAATTGGCGACCGAGTCTCATCGTTGGGAGCTGTACGCGTTGTGTTTCACTCGAGATCGTACGAGGTTGTCGCAAGAACTCATATGCAGCAAAGAAATTAAGTTTTAAAACAAACATTTCTGCATCGTGTTTTAAATCGTGGTACCTTCAAAAGAAGGAAAACGGTTTACCTTAAAATAAACCGCTACCCGAGTCTCATACACATTCGCAAAGCAGCAGCGAAGAAAAACACGTTTGTTTAAATAAAGAATTATAAAATTTATTTTGACAAATTTCTTAATTTATGTACAAATTAATAGTAGGACCAGATTAAGTTATATTAAAACATCCCTGTAAAAATGGTTAAGGTTAAGCCATAGGTTTATACAGTAGATATGTTTCCTAGCAATCCAACTAGTACGAGGTAAGCAATAATATTTCATTTTCAAATTCCAATGATTACTCAGCTTGCAAGGGATTGAAATACTTGGATGATGTCTTACGCTGAATCCTTTTCTATTCATCTCTTGTTCCTGGAGTTGATTATGAGGCTTCACATCCCGTGGCGTTCGTGCTTGCGTCCGCGATTCGGCGCCGGTATCCTCCACAGTTAAAATTCAACCCGGGAGCCCTTGATCCTTATACAGCTTCATCTCCTCACACTATCTTTCTTTTTCGTACTATCAACTTGGCATCCTTTCCACTGCTACCTTTCAATGACACCTAACATATTACGAAATTTGTGAGTCCGACTTTTTGACCCACGCAGGAATAAGCATTTTACCAACCAACAACCCTTATTTCTCCTAGTTTTCGCTTTTATTTTCCCCATCGGTTTCGCTTTCTGTCGTGCTCCTAGGCGTGTTCTTACCTCTTGGATGTGTCACTCTCGCTTTCATTGGTTCCTGCCTGCCTATTGTTAGCTAAGGCACGTAATATGTAATCCACCGTGCTGGTGCTTTGCAAATGCCTGGCAATGAAAATACCTTTCACTTCGTTTGCGGAATTTTGCACCTGGCTTGGCGTTAGCGTTCCGATCTCCTTCCCACGCGAAGTTAAAGCAAGTAAAAAAAAAAGAAACCCGCAATTTTTTATCCGACCTGAGGTGGGATAATAACTCCCTGTAAACCCAGTCAGGAATTACTCTAATTAAAATGATTAATTAATTATGTTCATTAATTAAGATAGTTAATTAGGTAATTAAATCTCGAATTTGGGTATTTCTTAATTAAAGTAATGTGCCCGAAATTGGAAGAATTTCCGTGGTAACACGTCCTCCAGCCTTTTTTTCTGACCGAGTAAGTAGAAATCATATGAGACAAATGTAAAACCATTTTATAAACCTCTCTCTCTCTCTCTCTCTCTCTCTCTTTCTCTCTCTGCTGTCTCTGTCTCTCTCTTTCTCTTTCTCTCTCTCTCTTTCTATCTCTCTCTTTCTCTCTCTCTCTCTCTCTCTCTCTCTCTCTCTCTCTCTCTCTCTCTCTCTCTCTTATTTGCCCAGACATTCCTCCTGGGCTCTTGGTCATGGTGGGCCCCAAGGCCCCTATAGATCCCCCTTAATCAGGCTATGACCAAGCTGTAAATATTTCAAACCCCCTTTGCTTTTTGAAAAGCAGTAATACCGTCTCGGAAAAGAAAATGTCTTTGAAAGAAAAATTAAATGTTCTTGAAGAATATGTTACAGTCATTCAAAAATTTACAATGATATTTTGACACTTTAAGGTTTCTTTTGTATGCTTTTTTACAAATGTACCCTAGGAAAACATATAGACGAAATTCCATTGTATTTATACAGTATAAAAACATTGTAATCGACCGCCACCTCCATACACGAGAACCTAAGTATACGTGCATATGCATGGATGAGAATAGAATAAGCACAGGAACAAAATCAGGAAATGCTTTATGAGGCGCAAGCATTTACTCTCACGCAGATTGGAAACGAAAAAAGAAATGAAAGAAAAAGACACTAAAGAAAAAAGGGTTAATCCGTACACACATACATACATGCATATACGCTGGCAAAGAAGAACTTCCGGCGTCCCCAAGCTGGCTAAGCAAGCGCGGGGGCGTTTTTGCGGTGCCGTCTAAACATGAAGAGGTCAAAGGTCACAGATCTCGGACGGATGTCAAAAAAAGAATAAATAGTCATGTTTTAATATACACGAAAGCCGACGATGTTGCTCTTGTCCCTGAGTCAGTCGCAGTGTTTGGATATTACTCTTAGTGAAAGGGACCGCTCTCTAATTAAATCACAACCCGACGTATAATTAATAAACGCTACGTTTGTTTGCTTATGAAGTCTTCCGAAAACTTTACTGTGCGACAAATATATTTAAGTTGTTAAAATCTGAGGTTGCAGGTTAAATCTACGTTACAATATCAGACAAACGAGACATAACTGCCGTCGTCGTGCCTGTACTCATTCCCTTATCTTTAAATAGCTTCACCGTGACATTTATTCTGTGTGAATAACCAACGCATTTGCAACTGTTAACTGCGGGGGATAGTGTTGTATTCTTCCTCAAGGGCACGACTACGATGAAACATCGATATATCATTATTTTGTTTTTAGAGAGTATCGCTTTACACTCTCAGAGTAACTCGATGGTTTTAGTTGTAAATGAAATAATGGCACCTCTATTCATGGTTTACTGTGGAAATAACATTTTACGGGTCTTATAGAGGTAATTATTTAAAAGAGTTGGTAGCCAAATTTTCGAACTAGAACCTAGTTCATCATCAGGACTACGTTACTGGAGTAGTTGTTGCCACTCAGTCGGAAGTATCCAACCGCAATTATCGTTTATTGTGGTATTTAATCGTGGTATAGCGAGAAGAAGAAGTACCACAATGAACGTTAATTGCGGTTGGATACTTCCGAATGAGTGGCAGCAACTACTCCAGTGACGTATCCTGCAGATGAACTAGATTCTAGTTCGAAAACAATGAACTAGGTGCTAGTTCGACCGATTTTCAAACTAGAACCTAGTTCATCATCAGGACTACGTCACTGGAGTAGTTGCTGCCACTCAGTCGGAGGTATCCAACCGCAATTATCGTTTATTGTGGTAATTAATTGTGTTATAGCGAGAAGAAGAAGTACCACAATAAACGATAATTGCGGTTGTATACTTCCGACTGAGTGGCAGCAACTACTCCAGTGAGACGTAGTCCTAAAGATGAAGTAGGTTCTAGCTCGAAAACAATGAACTAGTTTCTAGTTCAAATTTTTTTCGAATTAGAACTTAGTTCATCATCAGGACTACGTCACTGGAGTAGTTGCTGCCACTCAGTCGGAAGTATCCAACTGCAATTATCGGTTATTGTGGTACTTAATTGTTAATTGTGGTATAGTGAGAAGAAGAATTACCACAATAAACGATAATTGCGGTTGGATACTTCCGACTGAGTGGCAGCAACTACTCCAGTGACATAGTCCTGCAGATAAACTAGGTTCTAATTCGAAAACAATGAACTAGGTTCCAGTTTGAAATTTTTCGAACCAGAACCTAGTTCATCATCGGGACTACGTCACGGGTAGTTGTTGCCACTCAGTCGGAAGTGTCCAACCGCAATTATCGTTCATTGTGGTATGGCGAGAAGAAGAAGTACCACAATTAACGATAATTGCAGTCGAACACTTCCGACTGAGTGGTAGAATCTACTCCAGTGACGTAGTCTTGAAGATGAACTAGGTTCTAGTTCGAAAATTTGACCACCAACTCTTTTAAATAAATACCTCTTTAAGACCCGTAAAATAGTTATTTCCACAGTAATCGATGATTTTGTAAAACTTTAGCTCTGTGGTGGGGAACCTTTTCATGTTGGAAGGCCGCATTAGGTTAGCTGCAATTTAACAAGGCAGCATTCAAGAAATTTCAATTAGATAAACGTCGAAAAGACAAATTATTACGTACACCCACCTATCAGCGTGTGACATAAACTTTTGCACGCAGGACAGCATCCATACGTCGTGGTACGGACGCAATGAGATTCCGTAACACGGACTCGGGTATCGCTGACCAACAATCTAAGAGTGCTTGGCATAGGGCAGGTAGAGATGTAGGTGGACGGTTGATTACGAACAGCTCGATTCACCAAAGTTTGTAAGCAGCAACTGAACAAATAATTAGAAGGCGAATGAATAATTAATACAGACATTTGACGTGGACCATGAACATCAAACAGAGGTCATCGCTCTTTCTACGTTTATCCAGCATTGTGCGGAGCGCTCCAAGTAGCAACGTTATCGCTCTTTCCACGTTTATCCCCAGCATTGTGCGGGGCTCCAAGAAACAACCAGCCAATTTGCTTGGCAGTTAGTGTACACAGTGCGTCAAAGAATTTTTAAGACTGGCGCTAGATTTCAGCCTAAGGTGGCGCCACCAGTGTTATCGCGAATGCGTTATAAACCGAGGTCATCTGCTTGCTTTCTGCCAAAAGTACTGCTCAGTTGTTAAAGTAACTCAAACAAAATGGCCGTTCATTAGAGAAGTAAAATTTTTTTCATATTGATTTATTAGGATGGAACAAAGGCCTGTTATTAAGTTTAACGCAAAACTAGGTAAAAGTGCCTCGGAAACGTACCAAATGATGAAACAAGTTCACGGTGAGTTTTGTTTAAGTAGATCAAATGTTTTCCTGTGGCACAAACGTTTTTTGGACGGAAGAGATACGCTAGAAGATGATAAGCATACCGGAAGACCAAGTTCGTCTAGGACACTTGAGATTATTGAAAAAGTGCGTGATTTCGTGGCAAACAATCGATGTGCGTGACTAAGAATGATGGAAGGTCTTTAAACATCAACAAAGAAACGATTCGAACCATCCTGCATGAAGATTTGGGCAAAACAAAAGTCTGTGCTAAATTTGTTCCACACACGTTAACCAATGAACAAAAATCTAGAAGTGCACATTGCAGACATCATTTCAGCGGCGGAAAATGATCCAAACTTCTAAAAATCGATTATTACTGGTGATGGAACATGGCGTTTTCAATATGATCCTAAAACAAAGCGACAAAGTGCGGAATGGAAGTCAAAAAACTCACCACAAGCCAAAAAAACAAGAACAGTTCTATCGGAAATCAAAACAATGCTCATTACATTTTTCGATAGTAAGGGTATTATCCACAAAGAATTTGTTCCAAGTGGACAAACAATTACTGGTGAGTTTTATTTAACTGTTTTGAGGCGTTTAATGGGCAGAATTTGTAATTTGTCGCATTCGTCCAGAATATCGGGATGAAAACAGTTGGTGTTTGTTGCACGATAATGCACCCAATCACACCTCACTTCTTGTTTGTAGATTTTTGGCGAAAAATAACAACAGTGTGTTGAATCATCCACCGTATTCGCCTGATTTAGCACCCTGCGGCTTTTCTTTATTCTCAAAACTTAAAATGACGTTAAATGGGTGTTATTTTGATGATATTTCGACCATACAAACAGCTTCGACGCGTGCTTTGGAGGCAATTTTGTAAAGTGAACTGGAACAGGCATTTGAATCATTATTAAATCGCTGTAACAAGTGTATTGAAGCCGGAGGGACTTATTTTAAATAACAAACCAAAACAAATTATAATTTCTTGTTTCTATTTCATTTTAGAGACCGAGTCTTAAAATTTCTTTGCCACACTGTGTATGTGAGTCTGGACGAATTCGAGGCCGCTGTGGTGCAGTGGAAGCATATCCGGCGTGTAACTGGAAAATCCTTAGTTCGATTCCCGGTGGCGGCCAATGAGAATTTTTCCGTAACTCACTTACAAACGTGGAAAGAGCGATGACCTCTGTTTGATGTTCCTGGTCCACGTCAAATGTCTGTAGTAATGTTATCTTCTGAGAACTCAATCAGTTCCATTTATAGTACTTTAGGAGTCATAGAACGAAATCATGAGCGTGTCAGGTATCAAAATAATCCTTATGGAGGCTTACTAATGTTTTAATTGTGGCCGTCAGTCGGAGAGCATTATTTAGTTGAATCCTCTTTTACTCTTTGATATTTTAAATACGGTCATTTTAAACAATGAAAGAAAAATAATAAAAAACCAGAAAAACATATTAATAAAAACAAAAGGATTTGTCCTAAAAATTTTGGATTCACTCAAAAGGCAGCAGGTTTCCTACCCCAGCTTTAGCTCATGTGAATTATCAAGGAAAAAGGAATTTCAATTTTACCCATGTTATTTCAATAAAGATTTTGTAGATTCTGAATATTCCACAAAATCACGTGTAAGAGAGATCTGACCCGTTCCCGAACACCTATTCCCACCTCCTTATGGGTATGGTGAGAGTTCTCTACGCATTGGAGGGGGGGGAAGGAATGAGAAAATAAAAATAAAGTCAAAGAGGTTCGGTGGCCTGTATATTGCAAGCCCGGTAATTATCGGGACGAGGATTAATTAGAGAAATTTAAGGTTCTAACTCGGCCCCTTTTGAAACCTATCTGTGATCCGGACCCCTTTTCGCCAGTAAAATTTCACCGAGGCTGAATCGGAAAGTTTTGAGAAAATGGAAATTATTAAAATTTGAGAAAAAAATTAACGGATTCCGAATGTTAGAGGAATATGAAGAATTCCGCTGTAACATTATCTCCCGCGGTTCCAAAAAAAAAAAAAAAACAAGAAAGATGACACCGAATTTTCGGGTGTAATAAGCACGTCTTTTGAATCCGTTCTGACGCAAATTAAATTTATCAAAGCTATTCAAAGTCAATGGAACCGGTATGGAATACAATAGTATCTGACGGAAGAAAAAGTTTTTCAATCGGGTCTTTAATCCCTCAGATATTGGTGTAAACGGAATCGTGAGCTTGCGAACTCTTAGAAACAAAAATAAGATGTGACTTTACGTCCCCGGGTGGGAAAACGATGCATTATTTTAGGAAGAAAGTATTCGAAAAAGGTTTATCCATATGAGCGGTATCGGTCCAAGAAAAAAATTTAGTCGAGCTTTCAGGAGCCCAGATTTTGCTTCAAATACATCAGCAGCAGCAAATAACACTTATGACCCATGGTGGCCAAACCATTCCCAGCAGGTCTTGTATGCGATACAGGAAGAATTTTTCAAATCGGAGTTTTAGGAGAAGAAAACGCAATTTACCATTGTGCGCCCTAGCGGAAAGTTTATGATTTACGTGAAAATTTTGAATTTATGGGGAAAACATTTCGCATCGGAAACACTATCCAACAAAGAAGGAATTTTTCAAATCGGACTTTTAGAAGTAGAGATATTGACAAAAATAAGATATACATCTACGCCCCCTGGCGCAGAAACCATGCACTATTTTAAGAAGAAAATGTTTCTAAAAGGTTTGTCGACACGAGTAGTATCGGTCTACAAACGACGTTTTTTTCAATCGAGAATTTAGAAGCTCATATTTTGCTGCAAATACATCAGAAGCGGAAATTAAGATTTACGCCCCCTGGTGGCCAAACCATTTTTTTACAAAAATTAGAAATTATGTGCAAACGATTTCCCATCAGGAGCTGTATCCGGTGCAGAAAGAATTTTTCAAATCGGAGATTTAGAAGCAGAGATATAGGGAGAAACGCAATTTAACTTTACGCCCCCAGCGGAAAGTCTATGAATTACTTGAAAATTTTGAAATTATATGAAAAACATGTCACACGGAAAACACTATCCAACAAAGAAGGAATTTTTCAAATCGGACTCCTAGAAGTAGAGATACTGACAAAAATAAGATATACATCTACGCCCCCTGGCGGAGAAACTGCGAAATATTTTAAGAAGAAAATATTCCGAAAAGGTTTATCGATGTGAGTGGCATCAGTCCACGAAAGAATTTTTTCAATCAGTATGTTAGAAGCTCAGATTTTATGGCAAATACATCAGAAGCAAAAATTAACACTTACGCCCCCTGGTGGCCAAAGTATTCTTTACCAAAAATTCGAAATTATATGCAAAAGCTTTTCCATCAGGAGATGTATCCCCTGAAAAAATTTGTTTTCAAATCAGAGTTTTAAGAGAAGAGTTATCGTGAAAAATGTAATTTACTTTTACGCCCCTAGCGGAAAATCTATGCGTTATTTGAAAAAGTAACTATAACTTATTTACTCTTCGACATAAATGGAATCGAAAGATAAAAATTTTTTTTCAATCGGATGTTTAGAAGCAAATATGTGGAATAAAACGTAATTTTGAATTCGACATCATCTGCATTTACGCCCTCTAGCGGCGAAATTGTGCATCGTAAAAAAGAACGAAATGAAGGATCATCATTCGCATATTTTGAGCTTCCGAATGCAAAAAGAATTTTTCAAATCGGACTAATAGCTGCTGAGATATCGTAGGTACAGACTGACGGACGGACGGACATGCCGATAACAGAAGCACGATCTTTTTTTACAAAAGACGTGCTAAAAAGAAATAGTAAGATAACTGTTCCTATCGGCAAGGTGGTTCGTAAAGTGTTTCTCTACGCTTTGGGAAAAAAGAAGACAAAAAAAAAAAAAAGGTATGGGAAAACAAAAATAAAGTGAAAGAGGTTCGGTGGCCTGTGTATTGCAAGCCCGGTAATTATCGGGACGGAGATTAATTAGAGTAATGTAAGGTTCTAAATCGGCCCCTTTTGAAACCTATCTGTGATCCGGACCCCTTTTCGCCAGCAAAAATTCACCGAGGCTGAATCAAAAAGTTTTGAGAAAATGGAAATTATTCAAATTTGAGGAAAAAAAAATAAAAAATTCTGAATGTCAGAGGAATACGAAGAATTCCGCTGTAACACGCCACTGTTTATCAACACTGGCAGTAAGTCGTCGTTGGCTGCTACACGTTGAACAACGTCAGTGGTCACGCGTGAGAGTTTTTCTCACGCTACCTTTTGCCGCTATTTTAAGTAGTCTACTCAATAATAACACTTCAGAATTCCTTCATTGAGAGAAATATACAGGGTGATTGAAAAGTCGTGCCACTCTGCCCCTGTGTTTCTTCATTTTGTGCGATTTTTCTCTCAGTTTTTATGGAACTGCAGTTGTAATACACTCACGGACAATGAAATTTGCTCACCTATAGAAGAAAAACATACTACAACAGCGAAACTTTGCAAATGGCTAGAGTGTGTGCTGGTATGTAAATTATCCACGTTTGGTGCAACTACCCATGACCGCACACCCTGTGGTGGCGCTGCAAGTACGAACCGGCAGCCTTATAAACTGGCATGCAGTCGATGCCCCATGAAAGCGAAAAGCACCGGCCGACCCAAGCAAGAGTACAGAGTGACAAGAATGACGGGTAGATGCCAGAGACGTCGATTTACGCAACTCATGGACTTTGAGAGAGGCTTAATCATCAGGCTGAAAACCGCAGGGTGGTCAGAGCGCCGTATAGCCCGCCATGTGTATCGTTCTGACCATGCCGTCAGGCCGTGTTGGGAGCAATGGACACGTGACGACACTGCCACACTGCGGAGTGGCTCCGAACGGAGCAGGAGGTAGAGGGGATCGACGGATCGTGCGCCAGGCACGAACGGATCGTGCGCCAGGCACGAACGGATCACACGGGGACCCGGTCCACTATACAGTCAGATGTAGCTGCTCCAGTGTACCCACGAACCATTTCCCGACACTTCGCGGAAGCGAATCTGTGATCTCAGTTCCCCTTACGTGTGCTGCCATTTAAAACCGGAACATCGCCGGCTCCGTTTGCAGTGGTGCCAGGCCAGAGCGACGTGGAACGCCACAGACTGGCGACGTGTGGTGTTTAGCGATGAGTGCCGCTTCGTTTTGGGGACAGATGATCATCGTGCCCGGGTCTGGAGGTCCTCGGGTCAACCGCACAATCCCAACCTTGCTATCGAGCGCCACACCTCTCCCACTGCAGGCATTATGGTCTGGGGAACCATAGCTTATGATAGTCGATCAGCTCTAAAAGTGATACGCGGATCACTGACGAGCCAGCGGTATGTGGATAACATCCTACCGCCCCATGTGCTCCCATTCCTGGCCAGGATTCCAGGTGCGCTATACCAGCAGGATAATGCCCGCCCGCACACGGCTCGAGTTGCCCAAGACTGGCTACGTCATGTCCAGACAATTCGATGGCCTGCCTGTTCCTCGGACATGTCCCCTATCGAGCATGTGTGCGACCAGTTGAAACGCCAGCTGCAGCCGTTCCGCACTAACCGGGATTTGGAGCATACAGTCCAACACGTGTGGGCCAGTCTGCCGCAGGACAACATCAATCGTCTGTTCGCTTCCGTGCCGGGCCGTATTGCAGTATGTATCGCAGCACGAGTTGGTGCGGTGCGCTATTAAATATGACCGGACTGTGTACCACAGATCCCTCTGTAATTGTCCTGCAGCTCTGTTTTTGCCATCGTATGTGTCATTCATCTGTATCATTACGTCCATAAAATTTCAATTCAATCCGATGCTTCCTTCTTGGTGCGCAAATTTCATTGTCCATGAATGTACACTCAAGAGCAATTGAATTAGAGATACCTGTCCAGTAACGTGTAGCACCACCTTTCGCCCTGATGACGGCGACGATTCGTCTCGGCATGGACTCGACAAGACACCGGACACGTTGGGAAACCACACGGATCCACGACCCCCGAAGAAGCTTCTGCAGTTCACGAAGATTTGATGGAGGGGGTCAGAGCAAAGAACATCTCTCTCGATGGCATCCCAGATATGCTCGATGGGGTTGAAGTCAGGTGACCTAGCTGGCCAAGGACGCGACGTCACGTCGGTGGAATGTTCATTCAACCATTAGTATACAATTCGGGAGCGATGGCACGGTGCATTGTCTTTTTGCAGGATAAGGTCCCCAGTGGGATGTTGAAGACGCACAAACGGGAGCAAATTGTCCTCCAGGATATCCCGGTAAGGTTGACCTGTGAGGGACGATGTCACACCTACCAGGGCTCCCATTTCAGTCCTCGCAAACAGTCCCCAGACGAGAATGTCACCCCCACCAGTTTGAAGAGTACCCTGCTGGCAAGAAGGATCCATCGCTTCATGTGGTTTGCGCCATACTCGTATCCTGCCATCCGCATGTACCAACGTGAATCTCGACTCATCAGTCCAGGCAACAGTTTTCCACATGTCTAGGGTCCAGTGGCGATGTTCCCGCGCCCATGCTAATCTTTGCACCCTGTGATGTGCGGTCAGCAGCGGTACCCTCGTGGGACGATGGCTTCTGTACCCCATAGCGAGCAGATGGTTTTGGATGGTGTGGCTGCTTACACGTTTTTGTGCACCAGCGTTAAATTGCCGAGTCATTTCTTGCACTGTGGCCCGTCTATCCGCTGTTACAATGCGAGCTAGCTGACGATGACCCCGCTCACCCACACGCTGTTGTGCACGGCAGTTGGCCCTTTGAAGGCATGGTTTTACCGGATTCGATGTACTCACGGTGCACCCGTGACACAGTGGCTCGTAAAAATCCCAGCGACTTCCAAGATGGAGTGGCCCATTCGTCGGGCACAGACAATTTGCCCACGATCAAATGCGCTTAGATCCTTCTTCTTACCCATACTGCGTCCGACTCTTACTGATTCCTGTTGCTCTTCAGTGTATATCCTGTGGGTTTTCTCCTCTCTTTCCGTCATCTTGGTTTTTCTGTTTTTGTTGTTTTAGCTCTCGAAGAAGTTGGACCCCCTTTGAAATTATTTCGTTCCGTTTCCTGTATTTAGAAATTTAAGATTCCTAGATTTTAGTCTTGGAATTTAATAATTTAGCATTTTACACTTTTCTTGGTGCATCTTTTTCGTTATACAATACAATACAATACAATTATTTATTGCACACATTTAAAACTTACAGTTATATGAAAGTGCAATACGCCAGAAGGAATTTGAACACATTGGTTGTAAGGCGATTCCCCCTATCAGATGTAAGAAAAAGAATAAAACATATGGCATATACACTGACAAAAAAATCCCAACACCACGAAAAAATAGCTGTAGAGGAATGAAATGGCGGCAATACATTTGTATAGGTAACATATTTAATCGATTAAGGTTTCAAGATCACAGCTTAATGTAAGCGCGAGAAGAGCCATTTTAAATGTGAAATGCTGCTACATTAATAACCGGTGTAACCGTCAGAATGTTGAATGCAAGCACGCAAACGTTCATGCATTGTGTCGTACAGGTGCTGGATGTCAGTTTGTGGGAGGGAGTTCCATGCCTGTTGCACTTGGTCGGTCAATACAAGGACGGTTAATGCTGGTTGGGGGTGACGCTGGAGTTGTCGTCCAATGATGTCCCATACGTGCTCGATTGGTGAAAGATCTGGTGATCTAGCAGGCCACGGCAACATGTCGACACTCTGTAGAGCATGTTGGGTTGCAACGGCGCTATGCGGGCGAGCGTTATCCTGTTGGAAAATACCCCCTGGAAAGCTGTTCATGAATGGCAGCACAACAGGTTGAATCACCAGACCGAAGTAAAACTGTGCAGTCAGGGTGCGTGGGATAACCACGAGAGTGCTCCTGCTGTCATAGGAAATTGCTCCCCATACCATAACTCTAGGTGTAGGTCCAGTGTGTCTCGGCCGCAGACAGGTTGGTTGCAGGCGCTCACCTGTCCTCCTTCTAACCAACACACGGCCATCACTGGCACCCAGGCAGAACCGGCTTTCATCAGAAAACACAACAGATCTCCACTCCGTCCTGCAATGAGCGCTAGCTTGACACCACTAACGTCGCAAACGGCAGTGGTTTGGAGTAAGTGGAATGCACGCTACAGGGCGTCTGGCTCGGAGCTGTCCTTCAAGTAACCGATTTTTAACAGTTCGTTGTGTCACTGTGGTGGCAACTGCAGCTCGAATTGCTGCCGCAGACGCGGTACGATGCGCCACGGCCATACGCCGTACACGGCGGTCTTCCCTCTCAGTAGTGTCACGTGGCCGGCCGGAACCCGGTCTTCTTGAGGCAGTGCCTTCCCTTGACCACCGCTGCCAACAATCATGCGCAGTGGCTACATTCCTGCCAAGTCGTTCTGCATTATTGCGGAACAAAAATCCACCCTCTCGTAGCCCTATTACACGACCTCGTTCAAACTTCGTGAGCTCTTGATAATGGCTTTTTCGTCTTCTTAAAGGCATTCTTAACTAACATCAACACACTACGTCGAATCTCAACGATAACTAACGCTCACGAACGTTACAGCGCGTATTTACAGCAAACCTGCTTTGCATGTTCCGAGGTGCGCTACTAGCGCCACACGTATGCGCCGAGCGCAAAATTTGCATAGACGTCATCTTACAGATGTACTCTCACCGCCTACCAACTGTCGTTTATCTAACACAACCCCTTCTTGGTGTTGGGATTTTTTGTTCCTAAGTGTATGAAAGCAAGTAAGATGGTTATAACAGAAGCACCACTGTTAGCAGCATGCTTGGAACTACAGTTTAATGATAGGGTTGAGATTCGTTATGGAGATCAGGGTGATTTACAATGTAATTTCGCAGAGTCAAGGAAAACTTTTTGATATTTTCAAGGGATCTGATGCTCTCTGGGAGATTATTCCATAGGATAATGGCTTTATACAGTATGCTATTTAAACCATAATTAAGTCTAACACACGGCTGACACAATTTGTTGTTAGCAACAGATCTGGTGAAGATAGAATAATCCAGATATTTGATGTCAGATTGAAAAATAGGCAGTTTAAGATGCATTATTTTAAAAAACATGATACCTAGTTCCAAGGTAAAAATTTAATGAATTTTTAGAATATTTAGTTTTAGAAATAATGGTTTAGAATGAGACATGTAATCTGTGTTCAGCATATAGCGAACAGATTTCTTCTGTAATTTGAGCAAGCATAACTTGTTGTTTGCACTTATATTTAAATACCAAGATTCCAGACAATAGGAGAGACGGGTATAAATAAAAGCATAGTAAAATGTTTTTAGGACATTGACAGGGAAGAGATGCTTAATTTTACCAAGCAGGCCAACCTGTAAGGAAACTTTTTTTAATACAAACTGAACATGCGTATTCCAGTTAAAGAATTCATCAAACCAAACACCAAGATACTGAACTTTGTCCACAATTTTAAGAGGGAGATCATTAATCCTGACTGGAAAGTTATTTATGTCTTTTTATACTTTTCTTGGTGCATCTTTTTCGTTATGCAATGTGAAGTCACAGTGGATTTCGTACATTAACGGTTCCAAGTGCATTCAATAATTTAGCATTTTATACTTTTCTTGGTGCATCTTTTTCGTTATGCAATGTGAAGTTACAGTGGATTTCGTCCATTAACTGTTCAAAGTGCAAACACGGAGGTGTGGGTGGATGGGAGTGAAAAAGCTGTCTCGCGGACCCCACAGTACACGTTTTACCCTTAGTGAGTCACTGACTTGAAATCTGTTCGTCTTTTAGCCATTGTTTGTGATTCGAGGGGAAATCATATACGAGACAAAAGTAAAACTATTTTACTTCAAACACTGAGTGGCCACTTTATTATGACCACCCCCTCAGTACTTTGTTGGGCCACCTTTTGCCTTTAATACTGCGTCGATTCTTCGTGGCATGGACTCCACGAGATGTTGATAGGTGGTTTGTGGAACCTGAGACCATGCTTGATGAATAGCACTTTGCAGGAGTGTGAGATTGCAGGGTTGTGGATCCAGCTGTCTAATGGCTCGTTCAACTTCATCCCACAAATTCTTAATGGGGTTGAGATTGTGGGGGCCACCTAAGCAAAGTAAACTCACCGGCATGTTCCTGAAACCAATCCTGTACAATACGAGCACTATGGCAGGACGCATTATCTTGTGGAAAGTAGCCATCGTCATTGGGATAAACCATCCAGATGACTGGATGCACTTGGTCCGCAACGATGTTTTGATATGATGTGCCAGTCAGTCGTTGATCAACACGAATTAAAAGACCCAACGCATGCCAGGAAAACATTCCCCAAACCATAACGTTGTCTCCACCAGCTTGAAAGGTTGTAGCAATGCATCCATGCTTTCGCGCTGTTTCCGCCAAATTCTCACTCGGCCATCAGCATGGTGCAAGTGAAAACGTGATTCATGGACCACATAATTTGTTTCCAATTATCGACTGTCCAATCCTTGTGCTCCTGTGCAAACTGGAGACGTTTTCTCTTGTTAACTGCAGACAGCAAAGGTGTTCGAACAGGCCTTCGGCTGCCATATCCCATCCGATGCAGTGTACGGCGAACAGTGCGTGCAGAGATCATTTGAGGGGGCTCCTTGATTAAGATGGTCTGTAATTTGCTGCACTGTTGCCCTTCTGTTGTCTGTTACCAGTCTGGACACTCTCCGTTCCGCCCGAGCAGTCACTAGTCGATGACGACCACACGTTGCACGTAGAGACCCAGTTTTTTGGCTGACAGTCCAGTCTTTAAACACTTTAACAACAGCTGCTCTGGAACATTTCACGAATGCGGCGGTTTCGTTGATACTCGCTCCATAGCTCCGACCTCCTACAATCAGCCCACTTTCAAAGTCCGTCAAATCGCATTTTTTGCCCATCTATTCACCCAAAAATCACTTCTACTACTGTCGCAAGCACTAAGCTTTCCCTTCTTTTTATACTAGCCTCGCCCTCTGGCGGCAACAGCGTGCAGCCATAGTTCTCTTGCTTAAAACTGTCAGGTGGTCATAATAAAGTGGCCACTTAGTGTTTAAAGGGTTAGAGGAAAGAACATACGATGTCCGTTTTTTGCTATTTTTCGCTGGATAGCTCATTATTTTGGTTGTAATGACTACTGTGCGGCTGTATAATCTCATCGGGTTAAAAAGTAACAGTGTCCTCAAAATTAGGTTTATAGAATCGGCTTACTGGTTAAAAACAGACAATGTCCACACGCTACTGGGAAAGAACAAGGAACGCCACAGCGCACCTGCGAGAGGATGACAAAATCAGATCAAGAAATAACATTCGCTTCGAAGTTTTGACCTCACCGGCCGGGTTAAGCAATTAAACATCAATTAAGCAGAAGAAAAAGAACCAAGGCTATAGCCATTACTACAGCGAACAGGACTTTGAGAAAAGTGGAGTTTTAGCTTCCAGATAGTGCTTACCATGGACATCTGCCGATTTCGCATGCTAAATATGATGCCTTGCAGATTCTGAAGAGATTTTGCCACCCTGAAACACAGCTTTTGTACGAGACTTTACCTCATAAGTAAGTAAAACTTTAGTGTATTCGTACCAACCGCAATGGTGGACATTTCCAGTTCTGATGTGTGAAAAATTTGGACATTACCTCGTTTTTTCCAGTCTTTTTGGGGTGTCAAAGTCAAAAAAAAAAAAAAAAAGGTTTTTTTTTACTGTACAACAATAAATTTCTGTTTATGACTCAAAATAGTATAACTATACTGAAAATCCGAAATTTCTTGGCGTAGAATACAAATAAAACTTTCCAAGCTTTCGTCCATCAACCAGATGGCTTTTTCAAGAAAGGTAGACAGCTAACTGCAAACTGGATAATAGAACGTTTCAACAATTTAAACGCGGGGACTTGACTAGACACTAAATGAATAGGAGCAAACGTGATATTTTGAAGAAACGATGTCACGTTGGTTGGGCACGCGGTACTATGGTAGAAAACTCAGCATTATTTGAAGAATGGATTCCAAATACGTGGCAACTCCAGAGAGACGTTATCATGTCAAGCCTCGCAGCTGGTCAAGATTTCCAAGGTTTCACGAATGGCAGTAGATTTTGGCGTGGAGTATGAAGCTAATTTCCTTACATCACACCATATAGGATCTGCGGACTTGAACTTGACTTCTTCAAAGTTTGTCCAAACGTTCGTTTGGAATTAGAATCAGCGAGCATAAAAGGGATACAAGAGACGGAAAAAATAACCACTGCCCTATCAAAAGAGAAGTCAAGTTCAAGTCCGCCGATCCTATATGGAGTGATGTAAGGAAATTAGCTTCATACTCCCAAGCCCAAATCTACTGCCATTCGCGAAACCTTGGAAATCTTGACCAGCTGCGGGGCTTGCAATGAAAACGTCTCCCTGGAATTGCCACGTATTTGGAAACAATTCTTCAAATAATGCTGAATTTTCTACCAACCAACGTGACCTTGTTTCTTCCCCAACCAACGTGACCTTGTTTCTTCGAAACATCACATTTGCTCCTGTTCATTTATTGTCTATTCAAGTCATCACGTTCAAACTGTTCAAACGTTCTACACTGCTGCCCACCCAAAATTCAACACCGAGAAGGAAGCATCCGATTGGCCTGAAATTCGCATCACGCGTCGCCCGCGAGAGGACATCCAAACGATTAGCATTACAGGTCATATGCAAATCATGAGCGCCCGGCACGCCACCGAGAAGCACTATAAGAAGGGTGCACAGAAGACGGGGTGTAAGTAGTGGAAGTGTATTGTGCTGCCGGACCTGTGCGTGGGAAGCTTCCTGATGCCTCGTCGCAGAATACGGCAGTCATTCCAGCACGTTTCGGAGTTCGACAGAGGACGAATAGTGGCTTATCGCGACAGCGGTTTATCATACCGAGACATCGGCACCCATGTGGGACGACATCCAGCCACAGTGAGGCGAGTATGGATTCGGTGGGTGCAAGAGAGAGGAACGGAGCGACGTGAGCGATTGCCGCAGCCGCGGCACACCACCAAACGAGAGGACCGGCATGTTGTGCGGCGGGCATTTACGCCTCTCACCGGCACATCACGAACGTTAGCGCAGGAATTATGGAGGGTTGCGCAACAACCTCTGTCAGCACGTACCGTTCGACGTCGTCTGCAGGAGCGGAGACTTGTCGCACGACGCCCACTGCTCCGATTACCATTGACGTTACACCAACGGCGGGTGCGGCGGCAGTGGGCCGTTGAACGCCGCACCTATACTACGGAATGGCACGACTTTGTCTTCTCGAACGAATCCCGCTTCTGCCTGCAACACCACGATGGTCGGATCCGCGTGTGGCGGCAACGCGGCGAGAGACTGTATGACGCCTGCATTATGCATCTCCATACCGGTCCGTCGCCTGGCGTTATGGTTTGGGGCGCAATTGTATATGACACACGCACTCTTCTGGTAAGCATCGCCGCTACACTCAACAGCCACCACTAAATCTCCGACGTTTTGGAGCCTGTAGGACCTGCCAGCGGCCACGTTTCAGCAGGACAATGCGCGCTCGCACGTGGCACGCATCGTGCAACAATTCTTCGCGGCTCACCAGGTGTCACTGCTGCCGTGGTCTTCCTGTGCTCCCGATATGTCTCCCATCGAACACGTCTGGTCGCTGATCGGCAACCGAGTGGCCCGGCAAGCACCACCCGCCGCTACACCTGATGAACTGTGGCAACGTGTGAAAGCAGCCTGGACCGACATACCTCAAGCCCACATCCAAAGCCTTTTTCGTTCGGCGTGTAGCGGCCGTTATTGCCGGCCATGGGGGCCACACGAACTATTGATATCTGCGTGTTCCGCAAGTCGCACGGGCCTATGAGCTCAATCGTTTCGTCTTTGTATTTGTTGTTATGTGTCAAGCAAATTTGGCTTTGCTATCTCGTGTCCTTCTTGGTGTTGCATTTTGGGTGGCAAGCAGTGTATTATCCAGTTTGCGGTTAGCTGTCTACCTTCCCTGAAAAAGCCATCTGGTTGATGTGCGAAAGCTTGGAAAGATTTATTTGTATTCTAAGCCAAGAAATTTCGGATTTTCAGTATAGTTATACTATTTTGAGTATAATTTGGTGTACAGTTCCTATTTATTGAATCTGTTTATGAATTTTGTATAACCCCTAGCTATAAACTGAAGAGCAATTGAATTCGAGATATCTGTCCAGTAACGTGTAGCACCACCTTTCGTCCTGATGACGATGGCGATTCGTCTCGGCATGGACTCGGCAAGACACCGGAAGCGTTGGGAAGCCATACGGATCCACGACCCTAAACAAGCTCCCACAGTTCAAGAAGATTTCATGGAGGGGGTCATCTCTCTCGATGGCATCACAGATGTGCTCAATAGGATTGAGGTCAGGTGACCTAGCTGGCCAAAGAAGCTAGGTCACGTCAGTGGAGTGTTCATCCAACCATTCGGATACAATTTGGGAGCGATGGCACGGTGCATTGTCTTGTTGCAGGATGAGGTCCCCAGTGGGAAGTTGAAGACGCACAAACGGGAGCAAATGGTCGTCCAGGATATCCCGGTAACGTTGACCTGTGAGGGACGATGTCACACGTACCAGGGGTCCCATTTCAGTCCACGTAAACAGTCCCCAGACGAGAATGTCACCCCCCACCAGCTTGAAGAGTACCCTGCTGACAAGAAGGATCCATCGCTTCATGTGGTTTACGCCATACTCGTATCCTGTCCAGGCAACATTTTCCCACATGTCTAGAGTCCAGTGGCGATGTTCCCGCGCCCATGCTAATCTTTGCACGCTATGATGTGCGGTCAGCATCGGTACGATCGTGGGACGATGGCTTCTGTACCCCATAGCGAGGAGATGGTTCTGGATGGTATGGCTGCTTACACGTTTTTGTGCACCAGCGTTAAATTACCGAGTGATTTCTTGCACTGTGGTCCGTCTGTCCGCTCTTACAATGCGAGCTAGCCGACAATGATCCCGCTCATCCACACGCTGTTGTCCACGGCAGTTGGCCCTTGCAATGATGGTTTTACCGGATTCGATGTACTCACGGTGCACTCGTGACACAGTGGCTCGTGAAAATCCCAGTGCCTGCACGACTTCCGAGATGGAGTGACCCATTCGTCGGGCACTGACAATTTGCCCACGATCAAATGCACTTAGATCCTTCGTCTTACCCATACTGCGTCCGACTCTTAGTGATTCCCGTCGCATCACTCCTTATATTGTCGGATCGCTGTATAGGACATGTCGTTTCCGTTTACAGGGCCGCCTACAGCGTCACATTTTCATAACGCCAGCTGTCTCTAATTCAATTGCTCTTCAGTGTATATTAAACTTCATTATAGTGATTGTTCCCTTGTTATGTTTTTTTTTTGTCTGGATTTCAGTCCCGTCAGATTGAAAGTTAAAAACTTAGTAAAGCAATTTTGTGACATCGTATGTTCTTTCTCCTTACCCTTCAATTTGATTCACTCCAGGCAAATTCACTCCAGACACAGGCAATGTGAACATTAGAGAAACAGTTGAAATAAATAAAAGAGAGAGCAAATACACTTGCATGATCTCACTTGGTGTGCGAAATGCGTTTAACACAGTGTGGTGGCCGGCTGTCCTTCATTAGATAAAGGAACAAAGGATCCCCAAAAACTTGTTCGGAGTTGTGAGTGATTTCCTCTCCAACAGAGAAATTATTTTTCAATTTGGCGATAAAGAAAGTATCCAAAGGGTTGCCCATCCTTGCCAATATAGCTCTTGGACAGAAGTTTGAAGATGGAGTTACGACACAGGCATATGCCAATGATTTTGTTATTCTGATCACCTCAATCCTCACGTATAACGTAAATGTCTTTTTGTACTGCCACGTTATTTTAAAACATCACCATACGAAGAAAAAGTTCCCAAATTAAACCCTAACGGCCATACGAAACATTTAAAAACAGAAGTCAAACTTACGGAAATGATGCTTTATTTCTCCAGCGCAGATATAGCACTTCACATAACAAATCGGTATCAACACTCCACATTAAGCGCTCCACACACCACACACCACGCTCTACAACGCTCCACAACGCTTCAACCCAAGCAACTGTAGTATCGTAGTTTATATCTCTCGCTCTTATCTCATAACAGGCATACGTCACCTTCATTCAACCTCAATTATGTTTCCAACAGTATTCGTTTGAGAGAAAAAATATCACGTTAAGTGTGAAGTACACTGTTAAAAATTTCACAGTTAGATTACGGGCAATGGCCGGCAACTGGGGCCCGGCCGTTGCCCATAAAACTACGGCTTGGCCCATTTTTTGAAAGCCCATGAAATTACGGTCTGAACCCTAAATACTAAGCCCATAATCTGAAGAGCAACGCCCACAAAAAATAAGTTTGACCGTATTGAGCTACGCCATAATTTGAAGGGCATTGCCCATAAAAAAATAAGTTTGACCGTATTGAGCTACGCCATAATTTGAAGGGCATTGCCCATAAAAAATAAGTTTGACCGTATTGAGCTACGCCATAATTTGAAGGGCTATACCCGAAAAAATAAGTTTGACCGTATTAACTTAAGCTGTAATTTGAAATGCAATCCCTGTAAATATGAAGTTTGGCCATATTCGGTTAAGCCTCACGGCAAGTAGTCACCGACTTTTACATAAATGCATTTTTTGTGGAAGAGTGTGCAAGTAAATGCATGTTTTTTGTGGAAGAGTGTGTGAGTGTGAAATTGTTGGATACTTACATTATAACTGAATCAATTCAGTTCTAAATGTGAGTAATGATATTTTCATATCTTAAAATCAGGTTTATTACAATATGATAAATAATGACATCAGTTACACACAGATTTGTTTAACATTAGGCTTTACGAACTCTGTACACACAGTTGGTTGAACAATACTTACGTTTCTTTTAGACATGTTTTAATTGGAGAATTATTTCTAAAGCACAGTTGGTTGAACAATACTTAGTTTCTTTTAGACATTTTAATTTGCACATACGTACTTATGTAGTATTTGCATGAATGAATACAAAGGGCAGTTATGTAGTAAAGATATGTACAGGCATATTCTTGTATTTATATGTTATATCAATGACAAACAGAACTACGAACTGGCATCCGAGTACATTGCGTCTATAAGGGTATTCAATCCACAATGGTGTCAAAGTTGGTTTTTCATGTAGGTTTTGGCTAGTATTACATTTGACATAGGGTTGAATCATGCTTTTTTTGTTTTCACATTCACTGCCTTGTGTGCTGGTTCATTTTACATTCTACTGAGCACTGTGTTGTCAGTGTTCCCAGAACTTTTACTGTCTTGTTTCCTATCTCTAATTTTTGGATATTTACCTACTTTTCACATGTTTAGTAAAATTATGTCAAAAACTGGAAGTACTGCTTTTGAAAGATCACATTGCTTCCCCATAATTAAGGTATCAGAAAGAAAAGAAAAAAATACTTGAATGGAAATGAGAGCTTTTGAACTTGATAGGGCATAATTTCAAATCTCAGACCCCCCACCCAAAAGAAGAAACACTTGTTTAGACCCTGATTCTAACTGAGTCATTGTAGAACATTAATGCATATCAATATTTCTAAAATATTAAATGACTTCAGTGACTAAACCTGTTCTTTCATTGTTGTGTTGCCACAAGGAAACCATTTTGGAGCACAAATTTTTTTTTTTTGGAAAACTACTAAATAGTTGTATTTATAATATCTTGGCAATACCTGAAGATACTGAAACAATTTTTATTGATGTGCAAATCAGGTGTTTAGTGACAAAGGAAAAGAACACGGCAGAATCTTTAAATTTCTCAAAAAACAATTTCATCACATCATTTTGTACCAATTTCAGCACTATCATCTTAAAACATGAAATACATGCTTTGCATATTGAACATTTTGAATAGACCTTTAAAATAGGAATTACAAAACGTGTAAAAAAATTTTCATATTTTTTAACTTAAAAAAAAAGTAGCTTCTGATTTATCTTAAAATATAAATTTTCTTGGGCATCCAGGTTTTACTACCTGGGTAGGTAAATAATTTATGTATATACCCAGCTGCGCATGTAACATTTCAGATATTTTCCAAGCCCTGCTTAAAGTGACACAGGTGAAAGATTTCACTCGCAGAAATTTAGAATGAAATCAATTCTTTTTTACATTTAACTTTAATTACTACATTTGCAAAGCAAAGAAACTGTTCATGATATATTTTCACTGTCATTTTCTTGGCCAGCATTTACCAGATTCAGTAAAAAAAGAATAACCGTCGAAACTCGTTATAATGAAATTCAAGGGGGACAAAAAAAAAATTGTAGCAACGTATTGTTCTTAAAACATTACAAATTTTTCATTAAAAAGTTAGTATGTACTACAGAAATTTTCATTACGCATAAGATTGCAATACTGTAAAAGTGAAATAGTGCCCACAGAGACAAGCAAAGGTAATTTTTTTGTAATGGGAAGTTTTTGCTAAAGTAGTAATAATGAAATATATAAGCTTTAATTAATAGGTATATATGAAATTATGTACTGTATATATTTTTACTTATACATATCAGGGTTTGAAAAATACCATGCCTGAGTCGTGTGAATCATTGACCTGGGCAGGTAAATAAATAATCTAGTTGCCCTAGGTGCCAGACTGGGCAATTAAATCTAAAAATCAAGTTCAGAATATAATTTTCTACTACAAGAAAAAAGACAGTCATCGCATGTCATGTTGCTTTTCACTGCTAATCACTGGAAGTTGTATTATTGTTACGCAGTGCCAAGGACAGAAGAATATCACTTCTTTAATTATATTATGCTTTAGGTCCATAAATTGGAAGCATATGTAATTTTGCTCCAAATGTTTAAAGTCAGCGACTGAATGCATGCCTCTGATGGAACTAGCCTCTTGTGTTTATTGACAAAGGGTTAAAACTTCATATTTTTCATATTTTAATGTATTTCATATTTTTTCAGATATTTCATATTTTAAACGTGTTTTAAAGATTTTTATTGTAATATAGACCTGTGAGTCTGACACTGTGAAGAGAAGCTGCGATAGGAATAATGCATCGCTCCAGTGAAGATGTGAAGCTTTGGTCCGTTAAAAGGAAGGTTTGTTGCTGTGTGGAAATGACGGGTACAAGAGAAAGAGGACTTACGTTATTGGCAGAAGAGCAATAAATGTTGTAGTGATACGCTACAGAAAATAGGTCCACAGCAGCCACCCTTTCTTTTGTTGTATCCTGTACGCTGTTGGCAGGAAAAACCGGATAAAACCTCTTCGATTTGCAAAAGATACATATGAGTAAGATAGAAACTCGCGTGCGAACAAGCTATTAACAGAAGAACCAAAAGTGCAGAGACACAGCAAATCTGTTCAAACCAAAACCGGAATTTATAGTTCCCCAGTTTTCTGTACAACATAGAAAAGCATATTAGTACTTTCGGTAAATGTGTACTTCAGCGTCCTAAACTATTTCGTTGGAAAAATTTAACTGTGGGTGAAAAGTTCGATGCACACATTTTTTTAAGCATGCAAAATAATAGGGAAAGGTGAAAAATTATATTTTTAAATAAAAAGGAAATAATTTTTCTGAAGTATTAACCTGCGAGTACGATGGTTTGTAGAAGGTGGTGCGGGAGGCTGAAGCGATGCTAACGGCCACCACGTGAAGGTGCTGTGCGACGGAGCGAAGTACGAGTTGGTAGCAAATGCGTGGAAGAATACGACAGCAGTAGGGTATATTTTTCAGAAGAGTATCGTGTAATTGTGCGCAGAAGTAGTTCAAACCTGTTTTATTCATTTTTGAGAAAGATATGTGCAGAATGTCGTTATTAGTGGTTTCACAGTGTCTCCGAATGGAAAGAAATTAAGGAATGTAAAATAATTTATGTACGACAGAAGTTTTGAGGAAGACGTTTTGGTTCCGGTTGAACCCAAAGTTTTAGTTTTGGTTTGGAAGATGTGCACAGGTAGGTGATTTCTTCAAGCACTTCATTTGCAGTTCTGCTGTTATTCAGTACATCGTAGCTCACATTTTTTTCCTCGTGACATGGATATTTTTCAAAATAAGCAATTTTCTTCAATTCATATATCGCACTATAGCAGGGAGACAGCTTCTTGTATTGTGGCGGATAATGAAATTTTAAGCCCTGACGAAATCCGAAATGACTGACGATTTTGTACTTCCGCTTTCTCAAAATTACCCTTAAAAAAAACAAAAACTTACAATGCTGCACAAATTCAACCTCTTTCTTTCTGCGTATGCCTACAAGACTCTTCGATGACTACGTACTGCTAAACCGCTTCCTTCTTAATTCTTCCGCCCGTTACTTGCCCTTCTCAACGAAGCTTCCATTCACCGGACTCCACCTTGATGCCGTTGTCGCTCTCTCGTCCTATGCCTATACCGCACGTACTCTTCCAAACCATCGCACTCTCAGGTAAATACTTTGGAAAACTTATTTCCTTTTATCTAAAAATACTATATTTTTGCACCTTTTCGCATTATTTTGCATGCTTAAAATATTGTATGTCACACTTTTCCCACACAGTTACATTTTTCCGACGAAATAATTTAGACGCTAAAGTACACATTTACCAAACTTTCTATTTCGGATCAGGGAATCATATGCGAAAGAATGAAAAATTTCACATCTGCTTTAAAAACAATTACAAAACATAAACAAACTATATTGTGTAGCATATGAGTATAAAATGGTTCGCTCTCCTGGCAAGAAGGTACTTGCTTGGACTTGTAGTCATCCGCACGTGAATTGCACGGCGAAGCGAATCTTCCTTTCAACAAAGCAAATCTTCACATCGTTGCCGTAGTGATGTGTTAGGCCTACCACAGCGTCGCACTTGCAAGTCAATATTACAAGTTTCCGACAAAATAATTTAGGACGCTAATCTACACATTTACCGAATAATCTGCCAATGATGAAGATTGGAGTGCCATTTCAGGTGGATTCAGTAGTTTTAAAGAGTTTGTAGAAATCAATGAAAATGCATTATTGGGGAATTGAGGGATATTCAAGAAATAGCCAATGAAATTCAGGATGATGATGAAGAGACATAACGAAGAATTAACAAAAGATCCCCAGACTGTCACGAAAGCAGTGTAGAAGCTTTGGAAACACTGTCACTACATACAACTCACCGATACATCTAATTGCCACACATTCCTGTTTAAACAAACTTGAAAAAGCTGTTTTCAATGAGAGGCAACAGCAGAAACAGTCTTCAATTTTACATAACTTTAAAAAGCCATAAATATAAAAAAGGAATGTAATTAAAATTTTGAGATCAAGTAATTTACATTTTTGAGTAATCTAAGCTTTAAAGTGTTAAATTTAACTAAGTAAATTCAATCATTGATATTTTTCTTATTTTGCATGTTATTCTCATGTTAATTACTTTTTAAACTTAATTTTGGCTGGAATTACACTAACTTTTACTTATGCTGCGCTCTTATTTATGCATGCTTTGGTTTGCGCTGACATATATGTGAAATATTACTGTATACATGTGATGATGAGGTGATTATAGATATAATTAAAAAATATATATTTTTTAGCTCTTCTGGTTTCCAATTAAATTTATGTAATTTATGTGTTGAGTGGTAAAAAAGCTGTTTTCAATGAGAGGCATATGGGGTTTGTATATATGCAGATTTCCATTGTTTGCTTCTTCCTGCTGAAAACTAAGCTAGGGATGCCTATGAGTTAACTGAATATACCATAGTCACAAAATGATTGATAATTATATACTAAGGAATGTGAGTGAAATGGTATTCCTAAAAGCAATCAAAACCATGTAGCAGTCAGGGAGAATCACAAATGTGTTTCCTGAACGAAAATGTGACATTTCATCACATGAAACTTTTTTCCCACCTCTAAATTGAGGCCATTGGTTCTAGGGAAGGAGAAAGCCAAAGCTGTTATGTTATGTAAAAAACAGGTTTCTTTTTTAAAGGTTTTAACGGCTAATGTGAGGAACTAAATGGGATATAAGCAGTCCCCGTCCCTAATTTAAGAGTCACTGGTTCCAGGGAAGAGAGAACGCCAGTGCTGTAAGACAAACACAACATCCATGCCATACCGGGATTCAAACCCGGACCCACTTGGACAAACAATCATAAGATGGTGCTTAGACCACTGCACCACCAGGGTGGCAAAACTAATGCCTCATATGGGACTCAAACCATATGTTAAATTGTGACTGCTAGCCAAAAACCTTGATGTACAACCAACTCTGATACCAGAACGGCTTGAACATCCTCTAGACCAATAGTTCTCAAAGTGGGTTTCACTAAAATAATAGAAGGGGGGCCATATGCGGATTTGTTAGCAACCATACCGAGTCACATAGTGAACCAATTTTCAAAACAAAATTAATCTGAATTTATGGCTAGTGCTGGTAGGATGTGTGGTGAAGTTTAGCATATTTAGCTGAAATTTCTGAAAAATGAACTAGTGGAACTTCTCATTACAGGGTGAAAACAATCTGTTCAATGTTGAAAAAACAAAACACAAGCAATGACCAAAAAACTTTATGAGAAAACCAAATTACAGGGAACAGCTCTGACCAATTTTCATAACTGAATTCATTATCATCAGAAAATGAGCAAACAATTGGAAACTTGATGTTAAACAGCTAATAATCGTCCATCTCTGCACTCTCCAAACATTTACAAGGCAGTATTTCCCATTCCCACTGAATGAACTAGTTACTCATTCACATACAATGCAGAAATGTGTAATCTTCTATTGCCAAATAAAAAACTTATGAGACATCTTTTAACTCTGGTTGGTTTGAAAAGCATTTGTTCTTTGAAATCACTGACTAGTTTTTTTTTGTTTTTTTTATTGGAGGTTTAACGACCACCGTGAGCAACTCAATGGGCTATAAGCAGTCGCCCGTCCCTAATTTAGGGTCACTGGTTCCAGGGAAGGGAGAGAGCCAGTGCCGTAAGACAAACACAACATCCATGCCGGACCGGGATTCGAACCCGGACCCCTTACGAACGAATGATCAGAGGCCAGCGCCTTAGACCACTGCGCCACCGGGGCGGCGACTAGTTTTTGGATTCCAATGGAAAAATAATTTCTAAAATTGTCGAGCACTGCCTTAAGTATTTGTTGCCTTTTACAACTACATATTTATGTGAAACTAGTGTTTTATCCTTAACCACCATAAAAACTAAATATTGAAATAAGCTGGATGTTGAAGATAACTTGTTTGTACATAAGCAAGAAAACTCAAAATATTGATGAACTTTGCAAGAGTAAATGAGCTCATACATCTTACTGATACTAAACAAATGACTTGACCAGTTTTATTTGATTTTTTTTTTAGCCATTTGTGCAATTTCTGTGACATCAGTGTATGTAATTTTAGCAAATATACGTGTGTGTTTGTATTTTTTATATATTTTATACCCACATAAACACACTGGAATAAACTTTTCATTAAAGAATATGCCTGTACATATCTGTACTCCATAGCTAATCTTTGTATTCATTGGTGCAAATATAATACTTCACAAGTTCTTAAGTACATGAGCAAATGAAAAGGAGTCTTAAAAAAAACCCAAAGTATTGTTCAGCCAGTTTGTGCTTTAGAAATAATTCTGTCTAAATTCAGGAGTTGAACACTATGCCGTAAAAAAAAAAGCACAAAACGATAAGACAATATTTATGCGTGTTATATTGCAAAATGGAATTCATTTCAGACTACAAACATACGAAGAATGCTACGTAATTCCCAAATCAGCATGTACAGATCGAATTTATTCGACATCCTAGTCAACGCTAGGTATAAACCTGGCGATAAAGACTTGCACAGAAAGTAAAACACTGTATCATATTGATAGTAAAACATATATGGATGTGAGAGTTATGCCCCTACCCCAGTCAAATGAAATCTTAGCTACTACATAGATTTTCCTGTGTGACAATGCTTCAGCCACCCTCGTTTGGTGGTGAAACTTTTAAAATTATATATATATATATATACGTACACAGTTCGTGAGCTTAATATCAAACAAAAATGTGTGTAATTGATTTCGTTACTTTTACATATCATAATAAACTTAATTTTAAAAAGTGTCTACTCACATGTTTTCATGGCGTCTTTCCTGCACATGTTCGTGACTTGGTGTATCGTGTTCGTCAGTTAGGGATGGGCGATATTTATCAATATCTCGAAATATCGATATTTTTGTCCGATATTTCGATATATAGTATTGATATCCAAGTTACGATATATCAGAAAATCACTATATCGGTGCGATATTCAATATATCAGCCCATGGCTGATGTGATTTAACTTGTGGAATGAAATCTGTGTTCTTTCCTCTGGCATGTCACGAAAATTATATTGCTTGAGGACTATCAAACTGCGATCTCATTATCGAGATTCACATGATATTATGTCACCTTCCGATTTCTAGAACTTTACAAGGGAAAATATCTGCGCCGCCCCGGTGGCGCAGTGGTCTAAGGCGCTGGCCTCTGATCATTCGTCCGTAAGGGGTCCGGGTTCGAATCCCGGTCAGGCATGGATGTTGTGTTTGTCTTACGGCACTGGCTCTCTCCCTTCCCTGGAACCAGTGACCCTAAATTAGGGACGGGCGACTGCTTATAGCCCATTGAGTTGCTCACGGTGGTCGGTAAACCTCCAATCAAAAAAAAAAAAAAAAAAAAAAAATATCTGCTGTGTTGAAAACCTCGATGGTTGAAAATTTTAACTATTAGTTGACAGTAGGCACCCAGAAAACAAATTTAAGGAACGGTTGATAGCAGATTGTTCTTTTGCCCATGAGTATTATGTTTGAAGTAAACTGGCACTTTGACCAAAATTAAATACATACCAATGACACACAATTTGAAGTGAAGCATTTTTTTTTTTTTTTTGTTAGTGATAAAGTATGTAGATCTTAACAGCTGGGTAAGGAAATGCAAAACAGCTTTTCGAGAGTTTTCTTGATGTCTTACAAGTTATGTAGTATAAAGTTTGTTGTAATTCAGGCTATGTATATATCAGACGTAATTTTTTTTATCATCCTTTGACAATTATCTTGTTAATACATAGTGAAACTTCCTGAAGTAATTATATAATCTGGTAAAAATATGGGCATAACAACTTTCGCCTTGATCTGCTGATTTTCCCACACTTACAGCATGTTATTTCCTCTGATTGTCCATTCGTTTTTTTGTTATCTAGGAGAGACAGGCTTTCATACATTAATTAGTAAATATATACTTGATGAATTTGGATTATGATATTTTTTTTATGTTTTTCATACATTAATTAGTATGGCTTTCATTAATTAATTAGTAAATATATATACTTGATTAATTTGGATTACGATATTTTTTATGTTTTTATTTTTATAATCATATTTTAATGGAGGACTAATAATCGTTAGCATTTTTTTAAATATCTTTCTGGAAAAATAATTGCTTTCTATGAAAACGCCATCACAAATTATTCGTATTCTAATTACTGTTTTTAACAAAAATGTCACTTGTAAACATATTATAAGCACTTTAATTTTTTTGCTTATGCCATGGGAACTATTTTTGCTTACACCATAGAAGTAATTATATCTGTATACTCCATTAACATTGTGTTCTGTCTTAAACGATAAAAAAAATAGCAAACATTGTTCACACCTTCTGAAAAATATAAATGTATACAAAATGCTCTAAAAATTACAATAACAAAGTTTTTTTAAAGATTTTTTTCCATAACATTTCCTTGCAAGCTGATATAATGTTGTTAACTTTTGACATTTGCATCCCAATAAAAATAGTTATTCTTTCTATAATTCAGTTATTCCCATGTTAATTGATGGTTAAGATTCCAGTCTGCTGGGATTAATAAGTACTTTTGTTTTTTTTGTCATTTATGCCATACTGAAGCTTCAACTTACCTTTTCTCGAAATGTTGGAAATACATATTTCTCATAATCTCACATTGATGAAAAACTCATGAAAACATTCCTTTGCAACTGGGATTTTTGGAAACTTCTTGGCAGAAACCATATCCCTGTTCGTCGAGCAATGCCCACACATGAAACAAGAAAATCACCTTTTGGGTTTTGGAAAGTATATTCAGCATTTCTGCAGATTACAAGCTCACTTCTGTTGCATGATTTTTTTATTTATTTTTGCATCAAAACTTTCTTCTATATATTTTTTTTTATTTTAATATCTGAAAAACAATATTTTATGTGTTTTTCATATCACTAAAAATACAGCTTGAGAGCTGCAATCTTGCATAAAGATAGTTTTAAGCTATAAAATGTAATAATAAAGGACAAATAAAATTGCTCCCTTTTAGCAGGAGAAAGCAGCTCTTGAAAAAAAAAATTCAGCTGATGTTTCTAAGAAGTTATCTGAGAAAACTGGTAGGATATTTATTCCCCACATTCACTGCCAAGCGTGTGTATTATAATTAGTTATTACTTATTACCAAAACAATTTTTTAAGGTAAAGAATATTTTTATGTCTTAAGAGACACATATGGTTGAGTCGTCATTAGACTATGTAAATGCTATCTGTGGAGAGTAGTTACTCAATTATGTTTGCTCATGCTGATGAAACAATCCTGTTGGCAGAGAGCAAAAGTGAGTTGCAGCGTATGTTGTCCCACATGTATGAAGTTTGCATGAATTTCAAACTTAGTATATGAAAGGAAAAACCCAAAGTTATGTTTTTGACAGATGAATTGTTAGTATTAAATCAAACAGATCAGTCTAAATGGCAAAGAGATTGATCAGGTAAATCAATTTACATATTTAGGAAGCATGTTTGACAGAGAAAACAAATTAGGTGGTGAAATTAGTAGGCTAGTAAATTCATCTTTGAAAGTCACAGCTACTTCAGGAGGATTTTGAATAAATGATGAATGATAGGTTCTCAAAAAGGTCCCTAATAGTTGTGTGTGAAAAAGTACAGTAATTGTTCTTACTCTGATGTGCAGCAGTGAAGGTGGAGTACTGCAGATGAAACATAGGAGTGATTTGCGAGCTGTAGAGATGTGTTACTTATGGGGGTGGGGGCAAGATATGTTTAGATCATGTGAGGAATGAAGAGGTTTTGTAGATGAGTAATGTGAAGCAAAATATTGTTTGTAAGGTGGGGACAAATATTCTTGGGTGGTTTGGAGAATGAGTGGTGAGATGATTACTAGGAGAATTTATTCTGCACAAGTGACAGGAAGAAAATGTAGAAGTTCAAGGGAGGACCAGATTCAGGAATTCCTGCATGAGAAAAAGAGAATAAATGTGAAGTACAAATGGTCTTGTGTGTGATGGGTGTCAGTGAAGCTCAAGTTGTGAGCTGAGATCACTGTAAATGCAGATGTTTGATACATCAAGAGTAAATAAAATGTATGTCCATCAGTTTTAAACTTTAATCCAGCAGATAAGCTCTCATCAAGAAACTAACCTATGATCTTAGAGAACAGCTTAGTGATATATATGCATGTAAAGAGAAAATCCCTCATCTACAGCAAGTTGAATATAACTAGAGGTGAGGAATCAGTACTTATTTTTGTGTTGTTTTAGTGTTAATAAGTGAAACATTAAATGCTATATCCCATTTGAGTTCAAAACTGTAAAAATTTTTTTTAAATCTGCTGACTTCCTTAATTTTAAGGATAGACTCCACCAATGAGCATTTAAAATGTAAAAAAAAAAAAAATGATATGATATCAAAGATAGCTCCTCAGGTGTTTTAGACTTGATAAAGAATACTTCAGATATTTATTGTGTACAAGTTTTTAATGGAGATGAGAAATCCAAAGAAATGGACTGAGAACTGGAAAAAAATGCTTGAAGTGAAGTGAAGTGGTGTGTGTGTGTGTGTGTGTTGATCTCCATGAGCATCTAAAGTTGTTCCCGAATGTGTAGAAGCTTGATTCACCATAAGCAGACACATGTCCCTAATTTAGGGCGAGTGGTTCCAGGAAAGACAAGACAGGAACAACTTCTTTATGTATTTTACCACTTGGTAGGCACATTTTCCATGATTATTTAGGTACTGAATAGTTTCCATGACATTTAATGAACATTTCATGACTGAATAGATTTTATTCATGACATTTAATAAATAGATTTCTTGACTGAATAGATTTCATGACATTTAATTGCTAAAACCTGGAAAGAGCGACATCTTTGTATATTCACTGACGCCACATATTTGGAGGATTTTCACATTTAATGAACAGTGCTTCTTATTTTGAAAATTTGACTGTTTTCTAGCAGTTTCTGAGGAAGACGTAATCTTTTTGTATGAGAATTTTCCTGATATTGATGCTGAATCAGTTGTAGCAGGTATAAAATCATATACAATTTTTGCAAACTTGATCAAATGTAAAACCGATGGGCACAATATGCAAGGTATTCGTATAATCTGAGCATTGTTTCAGCTAATATATTAATATAGTCTTTAATGGTAGTCTAAGAATTCCCTTCCTACAGCTAGTGTCAAACATTTGGCACAATGTATTGCCTTTTAATCAAACCAAGAACCCATATTTATGAGTACAAATGCAATTTTTACATTGCACATTTATTAGATTTTAGCAGGAAAAGAATTTTGAAAAAAGTACCTTGTATACTGTAAAGAAACACTAGAGAAATCAAATGAGGAAGAGCACTGCACATTAAAACTTTTCTGGACAACAGAATTTTGTTAATGCCATTCCGTTTAAGAATAACAGTTTTCACAAAAAAAAAAAAAAAAAAAAATATGTTCACAGTTTTTATCAAGAGAGAAATAGACATAATGACAAAATGGATAACACTGGGCAAATTAGGTCGAAACCTGTTAACAAGGTTTGTTGTATTTTCAGTTTTTTTTTGTTTTTTTTGTTATTTTTTTACAAAAAAAATTATATATGTATCTACAGTGTATATGCACACTAACTTTGAAATGATATATTTTCATGTATGTATGCAAACTTCTTCAAAATTGCATTAAAAAAGCTCTAGCCATTTACCTCTCAACAACATTATGACTTTGCAGAACATTCTGCATTAGAAATTGCAATAATATGCTGTGATTACAGGCTAAGGGGGTAATGTTTCAGACAGAAGTAACCCAGTGATTTTGTTTTAGGCATTTTACTCCGCTTTTGTACTTAAATAAACATTTCGAATAATGGAAAAACCTTAACATGTGTAGAATAATCAAATCAATGAGACTTATTTACCCAATTGCCTGTGGTTTACTGGTCTTCCATGTAGCAAAATATTTCTTCCACAAATTCCATTTCAAGTGTGTTTTTTTATTCATATATATTCTTTAAAAAGATGTTGAGTGTGCTTAACAGGAAAGTTGACATCTAATTTGTTTACTTTCAAATGATAACCAAAGCCTTCAAATATCGTTGGTGACAGTTGATACTATCCACAGCCCCCCCCCCATTAGTGGAAGGGGAGTGCAGATGTTATATAAACACAAAAGTGCACAACACTTTTATGATTGCTTTTTGACTAATTTTGTCTCACTGTATCAACAGTCTTGCATAGGTAGCAATGTTAAGTACAGAGAATCATGATAACATGTTTTGTTAAAAAAAACAGTTTCCGCATTTATGTTCTGTAAATTTATGTGACAACTTCCTGCCCTTTGGCCACTTTCATCCCATCTGTGCTCTGCCCCTTCATTAAGAAATGCAACAAGGGGCATATATAGATTTTTTCTGATGGCGTGCCAATGAAATGAAAAAAAATTAAATCCACCAGGACAAAATAAAACAATGAGAATAGAAAAAATTTAAAAAAATTTGTAACGTAAATTAATGAATTTTTTTATTAAATTAAGCATTTTTGTTTCCAATGTAAGGCACATTTTAACAATAAATAAAACACATTTAAACACTTTCGGGGGGGGGGGGGCATAAATATATGCCACCTTACATTACATAAATGTATAAAATATATAATATAAATACGCCCTTACATTACCTTGGCTACGATGTAAACAACCCTGATGTTGGCTTTCCAGCTCAGCATACAAGATATATTTTTAGCGAATTTTTATGATTTATAAAAACGTAAAATGTTAATTCCGCTGTCGAAAATATTTATTTACGTAACAAAACAACGTAAAAGGGCAAAATAAAAGCACTAACCCATGGCGTCGGTCTTGTAAAAAAACGTTAAATATCAATTCCGCTATCAGAAATAATTATTTACACAACAAAACGACTGAAATGGCAAAATAAACGCACTACGTTTATTTCCAAGTACAGCGACCGTCTTGTAAAAGGTACGAAGTTAGTAATATACAGTACTTTTCTGAGATATCACTATTTTAATGGTATTAACAAAACTTGATTGCAGCTATATTTTCAAGCTGCAGGATAATTTAGTACTGGCTGAGATTTGTGCGAACAAGCCAACAGCCAATTAGTCCCAAGTTCCCAATAGCCAATACTTAGCACAACATTGGATCGGATTCAGTGATAACCCTGATGCAGTATGCAGTGAATAAACCGAAATATCAGTCTTATTGAGATCAGAAGTATTGAAAAATATCGAAAAATCAATCTGATATCATCATCATCATCATCGTCAACCATTATCAATCCACTGCTGGACGAAGGTCTCCCCAAGTTTCCTCCACAACGGTCTGTCTTGTGCCAGTCTCCTCCATGTCACCCCTGCATACTTTCGAATTTCATCCACCCATCTCCTATGTGGTCTTCTTCTGGGTCTTTTCCTGTCCCTTGGAATCCAATCTAAAATTTCAGCTGTCCATCGATGATCTGTCCTTCTGGCAGTATGTCCAGCCCATTGCCATTTCAGGGATTTAACTCTGATCATGATGTCTTCCACTCTTGTCATTTTTCGGATCCACGAGTTCCTCTTCTTATCTCTCCTGGTTACACCAAGCATGCACCTCTCCATGCTATTTTGAGTTGTCTGCAGCCTTTGTATGTCTCTTTTAGTTAAGGTCCACGTCTCTGCACCATACGTAAGCACTGGAAGGATGCATTGATCAAACACTTTTCTTTTAAGACATAATGGCATATTGCTCTTGAAAATTATGCTGTTTCTTCCAAAAGCTCTCCAGGCAAGTTTTGTACGCCGATTAATTTCTTCATCAATGTGACCCTCACTTGATATCTGCTGTCCAAGATAAACGTACGTGTCTGTTATCTCCAGCTTTTCTCCATCAATCGATAAATCTTCATTTCTTGTAAAAGTGCAAAGATTAGGCTGTTTGAAAATACAACACACGTAAAAATTGGAAAGGGAGTGAGACAAGGTGACACCATATCTCCGAAGCTCTTTAATGCCACATTGGAGGGTGTTTTTCAGTCGCTGAGCTGGGAAAACAAGGGGATAAAGATTAATGGAGATTATCTAACCCACCTTCGTTTTGCTGATGACGTAGTCATTTTTGCAACTACCCCATCAGAGCTGCAGAGTATGATCCAGGAACTTGCTGACAAGAGTAAAGAAGTGGGATTAAAAATGAACTTTCAGAAGACAATCTGATATATTGATCTTTAAATACAGATATTTTCGATTCAATATATCGGTCTCAGAAATATTAAAAGATATCATACTTTTGAAAATATCGCCCATCCCTTCGTCTTGGTAAAAAAAACGAGCAATCCCCGTAAAATCACGTGACGACTCGCTGACCAATAGCAGAAAGTGGCGCATGCCGCATTCCTTTTCTGTCATTATCGTTCATTGGCTAATCTGTGCCTCTTAGCAACGCCCGTAAAATTACGGTTAGGAACGTTGTCCTACATATCCATGCCCGTTAAAATACGGGCATCGCCTTTAAACTGCAGAAACGCGCCTTGATCGTAAAAGTACACGGGCAACAAGACTTTTTTTACGGGAATTTTTAACAGTGTATAACTCAAGATTTACATAGGGAAAGAAACTAAAAAGTAAAGTTAATTTAGAATATAAGTCACACACGATTAAAGAAAAAAGCTCATAGGACCTTGGTCTTGTTGGAGGAATAGAGTGTAAAGAACAAGATCTTATTTGCTCCTGAAAAAAACAACATTAATGGAGTTTCCTAAAGCAGGTCAAATGGAAGTCCCCCCCCCCAAATGCTCGTTCCAAGATATAACCATAAAAGCGGTTCAGAAAATGAAATATTTGGGTGTTATTATTGATACTAAGTTACCAGGATTAGCACATCTAGAGTTTATAAAAGAAAGAATTCTCGCAATTTGGAATAGACTGCAGGGCATGGAATTATCTGGTAGTATACTTATGGTGTCCCGCTGCGTTGGGGGTACTTTTTTTGAAAAAAAATTCAAGAATGGGTACTTTTTTTGGAGTGGAGGGGGAGTCTAACACACAAAAACACATAAACGTTGAAACAAAATGATATCAATATAAATTTTTAAGAAATTGAGAATCATATGTAGAGGATTTTAGGAAGGGAGTGTCTGACCCCAATTCTTAAACAACCCTTAGAAATAGGAAGCTAGGAGATTTGGGCTCGAGTGCCCGATAGGAAGGTGACACGGAAGCGAAGTAGAAAGGGGGAGGAAGACGCCTCTATTTATTACGGGGGGGGAGTATCCGGTGTCCGACGGCTTAACGTGCCCATCCGACGCACGGTGGATATTTAGTGGATCGAACCTGAGGTCCCTTCCGTGGCAGTCACGAACGTTGCTTACTAGGCCACATACGGCCCCGATACAAGATAATGCTATCAGTTCATATATAAGCTGTGTATATACACTATCTACCAACAAGTAATTGACACCTGTGATAGCAAAGGAAAACGAAGTTTATTCATCTTCTATAGTTGGTGGAGCCTCCACGAGCGGCTATTACAGCTGCGACCCTCCGGGGCATACTCTCAACCAGGCGCTGTACGACGGCTAGCGGTATTTTCTTCCACTCGGCTTGGAGAAGCCAGGTCAGTTCCTACATCGATTTCGGACGCTGTGGGCACCCCTTAAGTCGACGCTCCAACTCGTCCCAGAGGTGCTCGATAGGGTTAAGGTCCGGGCTCTGCGCAGGCCAGTCCATTCGATTAACCCCATTGTCACCATACCAAGCCATAATGGACCTCGCAACATGACAGGTGGCATTGTCATCCTGAAAGTGACATGGGTTCACCCCGTAAAACTGCCACAACGTAGGAAGCGCATGGTCATCCAAAATGGTGCAGTATGTCTCGGCGTTGAGTCTACCAGGAATTGCGACCAAGGGTCTCGTGACATACCGGGAGAAACACCCGCATAGCATAATTTCACAGCCGCCGAACTTCACAGTTGGCACAATACATTCCGGCAGGAGGCGTTCTCCAGGCAGACGCCAAACCCAGACCCTGCCATCAGAACGGTAGAGGGTGAATTGATTCGTCTCCCCAGAGAACCTGTTTCCACTGTTCAACGGTCCACTGCCGACGTTCTTTGCACCACGTTAGCCGAGCAGCGCTATTGGACTTGGTGATCAAAGGCTTGTGGGCGGCAGCACGTCCATGATAACTGAGCAGATGGGCTTCCTTACGAATGGTATTCATAACATTCCCAAATGCCTGTTGAAACTCCTCGCGGATGTGGCCCATCGATTTGGTGCTGTTCTTCCGAGTTTCTCTGGCCAGCACCCGTCGTTCTCCAACTCCCAGTTTTGTGGGTCTGCCGGGTCGGGGCACATTCCGACAGTCACCTCTCATCTTCCACTTGTCAATCACGTAGGCCACTGTCGATTTTGGGTACTTCAACTCGCTGGATATGTCACGTATGGATCGTCCATTTCTGAGATACCCGACGATTACACCTTTCCCGAAATCACAGAGCACCGAACTGCGTGGCATCTTGCATGCGACTGGTTGCGTTGTTGTTTCTCGCACGATATTTAACGGCGGCGGCCGTGACGTGTATCAGGACCGCAGATATCGTCGATTGCAGGGGTGTCCAATTACTTGTTGGTAGATAGTGTATATGCGGTGTAGCGGCATACCTCCTGTGCCCTTGGTAATGGCGTGTTCACGGATTATAGCCCGGATAGACGTCCCTTCCCCCCTTAATCCAACCGCAGCCTAAGCGCCGCTAAACCTAGAGGAACAGTGCTTTAGTGTCACTAAGTCTCACTAAGGCTCTTCTGCATCACTGAGTTTAACAAAAACTTATTTTAAACCTTGTAACATTTTTACCAGACGTGCACAATTTAATGAGCATGAGAAAAAGGTTCTCGAAGTACAATTTGTAAACACCCCGTCTTGTAAGCAAAAAACAGACTGATATATGTCAATTACTCTCATGCGCAATGCTTAAAGAACACTGCTCCCCTTCTTCAGCAAAACTTACTGCGATACAAATGTAGAGCACTTTTTTCCAAGTGTCTTGAAGAGTTCTTCATTTAAACAAGCTGTTATTTCCACCCTTGTTTAAAATGCAGCACATCTTTTCTGTCAGTAAAATAAGCTTGCAGTTAACGTGTTGAAATGTTTCCCCTAAGAGCACTCACACTCTCTCTCTCTCTTGGTCGTCCGAAACACTGCACCTGCTTTTAAAAAAAGGCAGAAACCCACAGCAACGGAAGTGAAAGAGACTCCGCTCCGTAAAATGGTTCGCTGGCAAGGAACCAACATCGCGTTCTGCTACGTTTATTGCAGAAAAGAAACGTGCGTCGACTTTAATAAATTATCTTTTTAACACTGGCTGATGAGTGAAAATATTTGACATAGTAGTCATTAGAAGTGGGAGAAAATGGATTTCGTGTATTGCAAGTAGCTCAGAAGTCACGTTTATACTCGTACTTCCGCACTGAAAAGAACTAGCGAAACATCCTGTTGACGGAAGCCTTTATTTTAAGTCGCATGCAAACGATTTTATTTCCGTTTTTTTTTTTTTTGGTTTTAGAATTCAGAATTGGTGACGTACTTACAAGTTTGACTTTACAAGTTTCTTCACGGAAAAAGCAATCCCACTGTGAATCTCACAAACTTGCCGGTGAAACTCACAAACTTGACTCTAACCCACATTCTTCTGCTGATCGCCGAATGCTTTCCAAACTAAACAACGCCGGCAAAAGCCTATCGCTGCTACTTGCCATCTTGAAATTCACGTCACCTCTGTACTACAGAAAGACGGACGCACAAAATCGCAGGTTTCGTGTCCGCTGCAAACAATGCTTGAAGTAACTCTTTGTAGAAGCAGGAATTCTCACTAATTCCAGACGATGGGTGGAAGAAGCATGACGCATTTTTCAAAGCGGAGAAGGAATTATCATTCATTCCAGTCGATGTGTGGGAGGAGCAGCACACATTTTTCGAAGCGAAGGAGCAATTCCTATTAATTCCAGACGACGTGCGCAAGAACTATTACACATTTTCTGAATAGAAGAAGGAATTCTCATTAATTCTAGACGATGTGTGGAAGAAGAATCACACATCTTTCGAAGCGAAGAAGAAATTCTCATTCATTCCAGGCGGTATGTGGAAGAAGCTTCATTCATTTTTCGAAGCGAAGAAAGAATTCTAATTAATTCCAGACGATGTGTGGAAAGCATCAGACACTTTTCGAAGCAAAGAAGGAATTATTCTCATTAATTCCAGACGACGTGCGCAAGAACTATCACACATTTTCTGAAGAAAGGGAAGAATTCTCATTAATTCCAGACGATGTATGGAAGAAGCCACACACATTTTCCGAAGCGAAGAAGGAACTCTCATTAATTCCAGACGACGTGCGCAAGAACTATCACACATTTTCTGAAGAAAACGAGGAATTCTCATTAATTCCAGACGACGTGCGCAAGAACTATCACACATTTTCTGAAGAAAACGAGGAATTCTCATTAATTCCAGACGATGTATGGAAGAAGCAACACACATTTTCCGAAGCGAAGAAGGAATTCTCATTCATTCCAAACGATGTGTAGTAGAAGCATCACATATTTTTTAAAGCAAAGAAGGAATTCTCATTAATTCCAAACGATGTGTAGTAGAAGCATCTCATATTTTTCAAAGCGAAGAAGGAATTTTGATAAATTCCAGACAATGTGTGGAAGGAACATCACACATTTTTCGAAGCGAAGAACGAATTCTCATTCATTTCAGACGATGTGTGGAAGAAGCATGACACATTTTTCAAAGCAGAGAAGGAATTCTCATTCATTCCAGACGATGTGTGGAAGGAACATCACACATTTTCCGAAGCGAAGAAGGAATTATCATTCATTCCAGTCGATGTATGGGAGAAGCATCACACATTTTCCGAAGCGAAGAAAGAATTCTCGTTAATTCCAGACAATGTGTGGAAGGAACATCACACATTTTTCGAAGCGAAGAAGGAATTCTCATTAATTCCAGACGATGTGTAGAAGGAACATCACACTTTTTTTTTTTAATTTGGTTGACATTAAATGTCTGTAAATACTGTTTCACACGTTATGCCGCAGTTCAGCTATCGGGAGATTGCAAAAGGACGTTAACAAAGTATTGGCAATTGAAGTCAAGTATAATAATAATAAGTATCTGTACTTACAATATTCATAGTGGCTGTCGGGGATTCATATGTGCGTCATCAAAGAATGAATTTTTTCAATTGTGAAGTTAAAATTCATGATATTGTAAAATCTACTCCAGATAAAATTAAACAAGATGAATTTTTACAATGCAAATAAATCCTTTAACATCGATGAAATAAGAAACTGAATTAAAACCTTGTTGAATTTTTTTAAAAAACGAACTATAATCCTGAAGAGGAAACAATCTGGACCGCGAAGCACCCTGATATATAATGAAACTGAAGATGAATTATACTTTTGCCGAAACCTCAAAAACGAACAATCTTGAAAAAGAAAATAAAAAAATACAAATCTCCCGAATGCGAAGCACCAAACTAGTTTCTGCTAACATTCGTAGCCATCATCAGTGGTAGGTGCACGGACATTAGGATTACTGCACTCACTCCTCAGGTATGCAGCTTAACCCCAATGTATGTTCAGCCCTGTCGTGTAGATATTTGCGCATCATGATTTGGGTTCCACTGCACATATCAATGGTGTCGCCATCTGTAGTCAAACAAAAATACACTAGTAGCTTTTATGTAGAAATATTCACCTGTATTTTTACGTAATATTTGATGTCACATGTTTTTTGTTAATGTTTTTCCTCTTGAAATGTTTTCTCTCCTGTTCAATAAGGTATCTCCATGCAAACTGAAGCTCTACTGGACTATTAACGTTACAGTTGTATCTCTTGGTTTTCTCAATGACTACAGCCTCGGAGGTTAGAATCTGGGCATGTGATATATGTGATGTTAGAATTTTTGTGTTAGTCCAGTCAGGAGTTACATGATTTTTGATACAATGTTGTATTAATGAAGTTTTTTCATCTTTTCTTGTCCAATTCGTAATATGTTCATTTAATCTAGTCAAAAATCTTCTGCGCGTACTTCCGATATATACTTTGTCTTTTTGGTTATCATCCTTAACTGTTGGAATGACATAAACGCCAGATTTATTTAGAATTGATCTATTATTAGTAGTAGTAAGTATGCTTCCATTGTCAATAACTGTTTCTGCAATGTTAATATTGTTGTTGTAACATTCTTTTTTAAAATAGTACTAAATAGGAGGTAAGTATGGAAATTTTCCATAATATTGCTGTATTTCTTTTTTAATCTTATTATCGGAACGATGTATACTGGCCGTAATGTTGTTATATAAAGATTTGACTAATCCTTTACTATATCCAAATTCTTCTGCAGTTTTTTCAATCCATTTAAGCTCTTTGATCTCCGATTCTTTATTGGATGAGTGTGTCATGGCTCTTTTAATATAAAAGCGGAACGCATTCCGCAAATTGAGAACGTCATCCAAAGATTGCCTAATGCAAATAAAAATCCTACAAGATTTAAAATGGTCCGTGCCATCAACAACGTGTACAACACCAATGAAAATACAAGAATCACATATGAGCGTGAAGCCCTAATGAAGTTGAGAAACAACCCTGCTATAAAGTGTATTATGGCGGACAAATCTAAGCAGATTGTCATCTTAAATACAGATGAATATAATAACAAGATGACAGAAGCAATCAATAAGTTGAATGCCATCGTAGTCAATAAGGACCCTGTTGACAGTATAATTAGGAACTTGGCTAATATAAAAAATCACAGTGACTTACCTACAATTATTAAAAGCAAATGTATTCCACCAGTAGGTTCTTGTACACCAAATATTTTTGGTAAAATAAAAACACATAAGACTGACGAACCTATTAGGCCTATTGTTAATAAGAATTTATCTCCAACTATTAACTTAGAGAGAGCACTATTTAACTACATCAAACCATTCTACAATAGCCATGAAGCCAGTATTACTAATGCTACTGAAGTTATCAACAAGTTAAAAACAATTAAAACCTCCAATTTCACAATGGCCAGTTTAGATGTCATCTCTTTATATCCCAATACTCCAACCGATGTCGCTATTGACTTAATTAATTCCAGATTGGAAGATGAAAATCTTACTGATAAAGTCAGAAACAGTATTATATCTGCATTATTTTTTGTTGCAAATAATAATTATTTCACATTTAATGGGATAATTTATAAACAGCAATATGGCGCCCCTATGGGGTCCCCAATTTCAGGGCTACTGGCTGAAGTCGTTCTGCAAGATATTGAAAACTGTATATTAGATCATTCTAATATATGCTTACCATATGTATATCTCCGATACGTAGATGATATTTTACTGTTTTGGCAGCACTCCAATCTTGAAATGGATAATTCCATTGCTAAATTTAACAATTGTTATCAATCTATACAGGTTAGTAAAGAAATTGAGGTTAATGGCCAGCTAAACTTCTTGGATATATCTATACAAAAGGATAACGGAATTATAGATTATGTATACCGGAAGCCATCATATGTACAGGCAATTATCCCAAGAGATTCTACACACCCTTGGAAATATAAGACTGCACCGTTCCGCTTTTATATTAAAAGAGCCATGACACACTCATCCAATAAAGAATCGGAGATCAAAGAGCCTAAATGGATTGAAAAAACTGCAGAAGAATTTGGATATAGTAAAGGATTAGTCAAATCTTTATATAACAACATTACGGCCAGTATACATCGTTCCGATAATAAGATTAAAAAAGAAATACAGCAATATTATGGAAAATTTCCATACTTATCTCCTATTAGTACTATTTTAAAAAAAGAATGTTACAACAACAATATTAACATTGCAGAAACAGTTATTGACAATGGAAGCATACTTACTACTACTAATAATAGATCAGTTCTAAATAAATCTGGCGTTTATGTCATTCCAACAGTTAAGGATGATAACCAAAAAGACAAAGTATATATCGGAAGTACGCGTAGAAGATTTTTGACTAGATTAAATGAACATATTACGAATTGGACAAGAAAAGATGAAAAAACTTCATTAATACAACATTGTATCAAAAATCATGTAACTCCTGATTGGACTAATACAAAAATTCTAACATCACATAGATCACATGCCCAGATTCTAACCTCCGAGGCTGTAGTCATTGAGAAAACCAAGAGATACAACTGTAACGTTAATAGTCCAGTAGAGCTTCAGTTTGCATGGAGATACCTTATTGAACAGGAGAGAAAACATTTCAAGAGGAAAAACATTAACAAAAAACATGTGACATCAAATATTACGTAAAAATACAGGTGAATATTTCTACATGAAAGCTACTAGTGTATTTTTGTTTGACTACAGATGGCGACACCATTGATATGTGCAGTGGAACCCAAATCATGATGCGCAAATATCTACACGACAGGGCTGAACATACATTGGGGTTAAGCTGCATACCTGAGGAGTGAGTGCAGTAATCCTAATGTCCGTGCACCTACCACTGATGATGGCTACGAATGTTAGCAGAAACTAGTTTGGTGCTTCGCATTCGGGAGATTTGTATTTTTTTATTTTCTTTTTCAAGATTGTTCGTTTTTGAGGTTTCGGCAAAAGTATAATTCATCTTCAGTTTCATTATATATCAGGGTGCTTCGCGGTCCAGATTGTTTCCTCTTCAGGATTATAGTTCGTTTTTTAAAAAAATTCAACAAGGTTTTAATTCAGTTTCTTATTTCATCGATGTTAAAGGATTTATTTGCATTGTAAAAATTCATCTTGTTTAATTTTATCTGGAGTAGATTTTACAATATCATGAATTTTAACTTCACAATTGAAAAAATTCATTCTTTGATGACGCACATATGAATCCCCGACAGCCACTATGAATATTGTAAGTACAGATACTTATTATTATTATACTTGACTTCAATTGCCAATACTTTGTTAACGTCCTTTTGCAATCTCCCGATAGCTGAACTGGCGTAACGTGTGAAACAGTATTTACAGACATTTAATGTCAACCAAATTAAAATATCGTAGCCACGTAAAAAGTATGTTCATCGCAAATTGGCGAAAATTTAACAACGATATATGGAACATCACACATTTTTCGATGCGAAGAAGGAATTCTCATTAATTCCAGACGATGTGTGGGAGAAGCATCACATATTTTTCAAAGCGAAGAAGGAATTTTCCAGAAGTTGTGTGGAAGGAACATCACAAATTTGCCGAAGTGAAGAAGGAATTCTCATTCATTCCACGCGATGTGCGGAAGAAGCAACAAGCATTTTTCGAAGAACCTAACGGTCTGCAATTCCAGGTTTACGTTCGGTCGTAAATACAAAATGCAAACCCATTTGCCGGTGGCGATATTCTAACCCACATACTTTTAGCTCCGGAGCCGAATGCTTTCCCAATTAAGCTACTCCGGGAAGGGCTTATTACTGTTACTTGCCATCATGACGTGTGCACCACCTCTGTAACACGTCACACGACAGGAAATAAGCCCAAAACGCGAGAAAAAATGATCTGCAGATATTTAAAATCGTATAAAAAAATATGTGGTGTGAACCGTCTTCACGACAGCCTTAGTCAGAAGCGAGTGGTCTGGCTTCTGAGCAAGGCTGTCGTGAAGGCGGTTATCTCAAACCGATGGATTTAAGCACGTTTTTAACAGTTCATATACAAAAAATTACTACCTGAGAAATCGTTGAAAAACTAGAATATGATGAACTCACAGATGATTTTGCCACTGTTAAAACAAGAATGTTCTACATCATATGAAAAACAGTGTTTACAATCCGGAATTTTTGGCAGTTTCACTAGGGTTTTTTTTTTTTACGTAGAACGACGTCTAACTCCGTGGACAGTATGAGGCGACTTATGGCCGTCCGCCTGTGACCAGGGCCGGATTAAGAAAGGGGGGACTATAGCTTTAGAGCCAACCACGACCAATGGCCCAGGAAGTATGCTTGAGAAAAATAATAGATAAATAGATACAGAGAGGGGGAGAGAGAGAGAGTTAGAGACAAAGAGAGGAAGGTAGGGGGAGAGAAAGTGAGAGGGGAGGGGGATAGAGAGCGAGGGTAATTAGAGCGGGAGGGGAGAGAGAGGGGGATGGAGAGCGAGAGGGAGGGGAGAAAGGTGGAGGGGAGAGAAAGAGAGAGGGGGAGAGAATGGGAGAGGAGATAGAGAGGGGGAGGGGAGTGAGAGAGAGGGAATGGAGATCGGAGAGAGAGAGGTGTTTATAAAATAGATTTACTTTTGTCTCGTATGTTTTTTACTTGGTCAGAAACCGAGACTGGAAGACGAACAGATTTCAAGGCAGTGACTTACCACTGGCAAAGGTTTCATGTCACTGTGTACAACGGGGTCGGCGAGACAGTTTCAGCTTTTTCACTACTATCCACCCGCACCTCCCAATTTACACTTAGAACTGTTAATGATCAAAGTCCCCTGTGGCTTCACATCCCATAACAGAAAAGATGCATTAAGAAAGGTATACAATGATAAATCATTAAAAAATGCAAGACAAAATCTAGGAATCTTAAGCTTTTAAATCGTGTTCTTGTGAGAACACTGAAAAATACAGTGACTTATTATGAAAACAGTACAGATAATTTTGTAGTTACAGCTTCGAGTTTTAACCGACTTCATAATAATTCCCCGACATAGGTTCTTTTGGGCCCAACTCAGATGTCTTAACCTTGGGGCCCACTAAGACCTTAATCCGGACCTGCCTGTGACAAAAATAAGTCCCAATTGAAATCATTATACCGTTAAAGATACGTGCTGCACACTAATCGTGTTAGCATATTCGTAAACAGCATGGAGTCCAATTTGCGTACTGCGCAATACAACGTGCGCGCGACGCTCCCCTCTTTCTCTCTGCACAGAGGAGATGATGCAGAATTTCTGAGTGTGCAGCCCCGTTTGACTTAGTCTATCTCGGCCACCGTGAGCACAACACGACTATGCGTGGTATCGTTTTAAAGCTCTCGACGAGATCTATTCAAATAAATAAAGAACATATCGCAGTGCTTTGAACTAAACGTTTAAAAAACTGTTTTCGAGTTTAACATTTTCGACAATGCCGCGGAATTCGCAGAATGAACGCAAGGAAAAGTGGAGGAAATCAAAAAGAGAGGCAAGAGCAAGTGATGAGGAGTGTAAGAAGCCTAAGACAATTGCAGCCCAACAAACTAGAGAGTATCAAGAATGCCTGAAAACAGCCGCCACCAAACAAAAATCCAATACACCAATTGAACCCGTACTCGGCGCATCTCGAACTCGCGCAAAGAAGCAAAAATTGACAGAAACGACTTCAGCGCAAGAGCAGCAGACGGCAAATAAACAAACTACAGGGATCGAACTTGTACCCGGTTCAGCGCAGGAAGCACAGCCACCAAAATCTTTAACATCGAATATAACGATAACCAGGAGAGATAAGAAGAGGAACTCGTGGATCAGAAAAATGACTAGACTGGAAGACATCATGATCAGAGTAAAATCCCTGAAATGGCAATGGGCTGGACATACTGCCAGAAGGACAGGCCATCGATGGACAGCCGAAATTTTAGATTGGATTCCAAGGGACAGGAAAAGACCCAGAAGAAGACCACACGGGAGATGGGTGGATGAAATTCGAAAATATGCGGGAGCAACATGGAGGAGGCTGGCACAAGACAGATCGTTGTGGAAGAAACTTGGGGAGATCTCCGTCCAGCAGTTGATTGATAATGGTTGACAATGATGATGATAACGATATATGTCGACTCGTTCGCCTGCTGCAACTATAGAGAGTTGAAACGTTCTTTCGTCGATCAAGATTTCGGCTTTGCTAGTAATTATGCGACCGTTTTTTGCGCTTTCCAACCGTAGATTGAAGACGCGTTTATGTTCCAGCGTTGTCCGTCTGTCTGTCCGTCCGCACGATAACTCGCGTAAAAATGGTGCGATTTCGATTACATTTTAGTATGTCCTAGGAAACCGCCTGGGGACGAAACCTATTGCAAACGGGCGAAATTTGGTCAAAGGTCAGGACATAAGGGCGGTATCCATTCCATTGCTCTTATGCGTCATAACTTATGTAAAAATGCTTGGATTACGACAAAACTTTAACACCTTATTCCGGATATATACCGAACCGGTTCTGTTGAATATCATCGAAATGAAGTCCAAGGTCAGGACACAGGAGTGACATTTATTCCACAGCCATTATCCTCATAACTTGACTAAAAATGCTTCTATTGCGACAAAACTTTAGCATGTTGTTCCGGAGGTACACAGAACTGGTTCTGTTGAATATAATCGAAATGGGGTTAAAGGGAAGAACACAGGAGCAAGATTTATTCCACAGCCATTATCATCATAATTTTAGTAATGATTTTTGATATGTTGGAAAAATTTCATGATTTTTCTGACTTGTTGGTTTAAGAATGATTTGCGAATCGTTGGCCAGAAGCAAATTGAAACTTTACGTAACGTCTTTTCCGGTGTATAATAGAAAAATGATAACATGTATAAGAGAAATTCTATACCGTTATTTGGGGCCGATTTTTTTTTTTTTTTTCGTTGTTAACACTGGAGGAAAGTGAAAAAAGAACACCAAGAAGGAATTGGCGGATGACCATAAAATTTACATATGTTAATGGTCGAGTTTACGTAGGTGTGATGTTACTTTCGGGACCAACCGGTGAGCGCTAACGCCACAGCACGGCATAATATGCAAATTATCGTCGGGGGTATTTAAGGAGTATGGCGAAGTGAATGTAATCAGTCGTCGACGTACGGACACATGCGAAGACCCTGAAGAAACTGCAATGCCTGGACATGGAAAACGTGTGCGATTTCAGCAGTTATCGGACTTTGAGCGAGGTCGTCTAGTCGGACTCCGCGAGGCCGGGTGGTCGTATCGTCGTATTGCGGAGCGAATTGGACGGGAAGTATCGGTGATGGTGCGATGGTGGCGTGGATGGTCCGAGGAACATTCCCACATGAGAAGACGTGGAACCGGGAGTCACAGACGGACTGATGAGCAGACCGATCGACGCATAAGAAGAGAGGCGATGTCAAGCAGCACATCCACTGCGACGCAAATCCGAGCTGCCGTTGCACCTGAGGTGACTGTGCGAACAATCCGCAACCGTCTACTGGATGCAGGACTACGTGCACGTGTGCCTCTGGCATGTGTACCTCTGACTCCAGCCCACCGTCAGGAACGGCTGCAGTGGTGTCGCCAACATCTGCACTGGAGAACGCAATGGCGATCTGTCGTCTTCAGCGATGAAAGCAGATTCTGCTTGGGAGCCTCCGATGGCCGTAAGCGTGTTCGCAGATGCACAGGGGAGCGTCTCCACCCTTCTTGCATCCGCCAGCAACACACAGGGCCTACACCTGGTCTCCTGGTGTTGGGAGCGATCAGCTATCACTCCCGTACACAAGTAGTGTTTGTACCGGGTACGTTAAACAGCACCTCCTACATCAACAACATCATTCAGCCCGTTGTTGTGCCATTTGTAAGGTTGGTTCATCGTGGTGTTTTCCAGCAAAATAACGCACGCCCACACAGGGCAGGTGCAACGCAACATGCACTCCAGGGTGTGAGACAACTTCCATGGCCTGCACTTTCACCGGATTTGTCCCCCATTGAGCACGTGTGGGATTTTATGGGACAACGACTTATCCGGTCCCCACGGCCAGCCACGACCATCCCCGATTTACGTGTCCAGGTTGAGGATGCTTGGAACTCAATACCCCAAACTTACATCCAACATCTGTACGACAGACTCCATGCCAGAATTGCACAGTGTGACGCAGTTCATGGCGGTTCAACCTCGTACTAACCATGTTACATGGAAATGTTATTTTTCAGTTTACCAGCAAATACAGCTGTATTCTGCCATATTGTTTTGATCACGTTATCCTCTGTATTCCGTTATTGTGCTGTATAAATTTCGTTGGTATCAAACGTCTCCTTCTTGGTGTTCTTTTTTCACTTTCCGCCAGTGTATAAACACCGCCACTGTTCCCAATGGACTGCGGACTGCGTTGAACCTGTGAAAACGTAAACAACTCGTTATACGACTGTTGTTTCTTTTGAAAGATCTGTCGAGTGTAATATTTTTTATTGTGGTTTTACAAAGTTTATTAAAATTATAATGTTCAACGTAGTAAATACGTAAGAGTAATGTAACGAAGTTACAAATATCTTTCAAATACGTAACAGTAACATGAAGTTGGTATGTTGAAGTTACAAAGGCCTTTCGCTGTAACGCATCGGTTATGTTTCAAAGTTATGTAACGTTTGAGGACAGTTTCACGTAACCTTATGGTGTCAGAAACATTACTGTTACATTGCAAAACGTATCTGAAAAGTCTCAATGTTTCAGTACTATGTACTTATAATAAATAAATAAATAAATCGCTCTTTCCACGTTCCAGAAACACATAGCAACCGAAAAATTGTTTTCAGCCGCCGCCGGGGAATTGAATCCACGGCGGCGGCTGAAAACAATTTTTCGGTTGCTATGTGTTTCTGGAACGTGGAAAGAGTGATGTATTTATTTTTTTACTGACGCCACGTATTTGGAAGATTTTCACCTTTGGATCTCGCCGTTTGGATTTAACTGCTATAATATACACTATCTACCAACAAGTAATTGTACACCCCTGCAATCGACGATATCTGCGGTCCTGATACACGTCACGGCCGCCGCCGTTAAATATCGTGTGAGAAACAACAACGCAACAAGTCGCATGCAAGATGCCACGCAGTTCGGAGCCCTCTAACTTCGAGAAAGGTGTAATCTCGGGTACCACAGAAATGGCCGATCCATACGTGACATATCCAGCTAGTTGAAGTACCCAAAATCGACAGTGGCCTACGTGATTGGCAAGTGGAAGATGAGAGGTGACTGTCGGAATGTGCCCCGACCCGGCAGACCCACATAACTGGGAGTTAGAGACCGACGGGTGCAGGCCAGAGAAATTCGAAAGAACCGCACCAAATCGATAAGCCACATCCGCGAGTGTTCTTTCGATGAATACCATCCGTAAGGAAGCCCATCTGCTCGGTTATCATGGACGTGCTGCCGCCCACAAGGCTTTGATCACCAAGTCCAATAGCGCTGCTCGGCCAACGTGGTGCACAGAACGTCGACAGTGGACCGTTGAACAGTGGAAAGAGGTTCTCTGGAGCGACGAATCAAGGTTCACCCTCTACCGCTCGGATGGCAGGGTCTGGCTTTGACGTGTGCCTGGAGAACGCCTCCTGCCGGAATGGATTGTGCCAACTGGGAAGTTCAGCGGCCGTGGAATTATGCTATGGGGGTGTTTCTCCTGGTATGGCACGGTACCCTTGGTCGCAATTCCTGGTAGACTCAACGCCGAGACCTACTGCACCATTTTGGATGAACATGCGCTTCCTACGTTGTGGCAGTTTTACGGGGTGGACCCATGTTACTTTCAGGATGACAATGCCACCTGTCATGTTGCGAGGTCCACCATGGCTTGGAATGGTGACAATGGGGTTAATCGAATGGGCTGGCCTGCGCAGAGCCCGGACTTTAACCCTATCGAGCACCTCTGGGACGAATTGGAGCGTCGACTTAAGGGGTGCCCTCACCGTCCGAAATTGGTGAAGGAACTGACCTGTCTTCTCCAAGCCGAGTGGAATAAACTACCGCTACCCGTCGTACAACGCCTGGTTGAGAGTATGCCCCGGAGGGGCGCAGCTGTAATCGCCACTCGTGGAGGCTCCACCAACTATTGAAGGTGAATAAACTTCGTTTTCCTTTGCTATCACAGGTGTCCAATTATTTGTTGGTAGTTAGTGTATATGTATATGTATATATTATAATTCAAAGCAGATTTTTCCGGGTCTGGTTCTGATAGTCACAGATCCGGTTCGGATCGGGACCAATCATGTGACGTCCGTCCTGTTCGAGGTCTAAAATTTTTTGCCCGTTGCCAACTCTGAACTGAGGTACGTTGTAAACTAGATGTCATTTATCTAAGTAGTAGAGTGTGTTGCAAAATGCAAAATATGACTTGGGGGGGGGGGTCCACCTAGTGAAATACCCTGTACGACAAGAGGATACAAAACCTGGCTCATCGTTTCGATAAATGTGTCAATAATGGTGGAAACTACATGGAGAAGTTTAATAAGGTATGGCTAATATCTGGTAAAAATAACATTTTTTTTTTGCATGTAGATCCTCATTTAAGTTTAATAATAGCCTAACGGTTCTTACTTTCCAAATATGTCTCTAATTTTACTTAGTTTTTCTTCGACGACACTTTAAAAATAAAATTTTCTAAACAGAAATAGAATTCCACAAAATATTTGTTGACACTTTTATTGCAAAACATAAAATATTTCTTAATATATTCTATATAAACTCAGTCTCATTAATTTAATCCCTACTTCTGTATTCACAATCTTCTGTACCAGTAACACATCTCAGCGCATTTCCTGTCATTACGCGATAGTTCTCACTAGAAGTTTTCCTTTTATTTTGTTTTTCTTCTCAGCAGTTTTTTTTTTCCCCGCTTGGATGTGCGTTGAGTCCTATCAAGTTTCCATCAAAAGAGTAAATAATGTTGCACAAGAGCAGATGCAAAACTAGCACAGGGTTCATTTCCTCGAAGGACATGAAGAATATCATACGTAAGTACTTCAGAAATGCCCGAGTTTAGCATCCATTTTAGAAAAAAGGATTCATCTTTGGTGTTTGTAAAGAAGACACTGACTAAAATAATCATATTGTCATTATCACTTTCAATGGCAGGATTGTTAGAGTTAGTTAGTTTTTTTTTGTTTTTTTTTTCTTGGACGCTTTCTTTCACGTTGTATTCTCTTGCTTTAGTTCCAAAGCCCAAACGTGTTGAGGCCATCCGGTTCTTCCCCTTGATTTTCTGTCGTTCGCTGCAACGCAACTCGTCACCAAGGAAGCCTACAAGCGGAAGTAAGAAAAAAAAATCAGAAACGCACATCTTAAATATCTACCATGAAATTCATTAAGTATTTCGAAAATATGCAATTAATGTAAAAATAACGTAATGGAATTCACAGTGCAACAAGTTAGTAAAATCATGCAATGCATTGATTATGATACGCTTTCCAACATACCAGAAATTATTACTCAACTTATGAGGATAATCGCTGTATAATAAATCTCGCTCCTGTGCCCTGACCTTTGACCCCATTTCGAATGTATTAAACAGAATTGGTTCAGTATACCTCCGGAGCAACATACTAAAGTTTTGTCGCAATAGAAGCATTTTTTAATCAAGTTATGAGGATCATTGCTGTAGAATATATCTCGCTCCTATGCCCTGACCTTTGACCCCATTTCGAATGTATTAAACAGAAATGGTTCAGTATACCTCCGGACAACATACCAAAGTTTTGTCGCAATAGAAGCATTTTTAATCAAAATATGAGGATCATTGCTGTGAAATATATCTCGCTCCTGTGCCCTGACTTTTGACCCCATTTTAATGATATTAAACAGAAATGGTTCAGTATACCTCCGGAACAACATATTAAAGTTTTGTCGCAATAGATGCATTTTTTAATCAAGTTATGAGGATCATGGCTGTGGAATAAATCTCGCTCCTGTGCCCTGACCTTTGACCCCATTTCGAATGTATTAAACAGAATTGGTTCAGTATACCTCCGGACAACATACTAAAATTTTGTCGCAATAGAAGCATTTTTTAATCAAGTTATGAGGATCATTGCTGTAGAATATATCTCGCTCCTATGCCCTGACCTTTGACCCCATTTCGAATGTATTAAACATAATTAGTTCATTATACCTCCGGAACAACATACTAAAGTTTTGTCGCAATAGAAGCATTTTTTAATCAAGTTATGAGGATAATGGCTGTGTAATAAATCTCGCTCCTGTGCCCTGACTTTTGACCCCATTTCGAATGTATTAAACAGAAATGGTTCAGTATACCTCCGGACAACATACTAAAGTTTTGTAACAATAGAAGCATTTTTAATCAAAATATGAGGATCATTGCTGTGAAATATATCTCGCTCCTGTGCCCTGACTTTTGACCCCATTTTAATGATATTAAACAGAATTGGTTCAGTATATCTCCGGAACAACATATTAAAGTTTTGTCGCAATAGAAGCATTTTTTAATCAAGTTATGAGGATCATGGCTGTGGAATAAATCTCGCTCCTGTGCCCTGACCTTTGACCCCATTTCGAATGTATTAAACAGAATTAGTTCATTATACCTCCGGAACAACATATTAAAGTTTTGTCGCAATAGAAGCATTTTTTAATCAAGTTATGAGGATCATGGCTGTGGAATAAATCTCGCTCCTGTGCCCTGACCTTTGACCCCATTTCGAATGTATTAAACAGAATTGGTTCAGTATACCTCCGGACAACATACTAAAATTTTGTCGCAATAGAAGCATTTTTTAATCAAGTTATGAGGATCATTGCTGTAGAATATATCTCGCTCCTGTGCCCTGACCTTTGACCCCATTTCGATGATTTTGAACAGAGCAGGTTCAGTACTTTTCCGGGAAAACATGATGAAGTTTTGCCGCAATCGAAGCATTTTTACGCAAGTTATGACGCAGAAGGGCGATGGAATGGATCCCGCTCCTATCCTCACCTTTGACCCCATTTTTCCCATTTTCAATAGGGTTCCTTCCCAAGTCGTCCCCTACCACAATCTGAAATTTCATTGAAATCGAACCATTTTTACGCGAGTTATCGTGCGGACAGACAGACAGAGGGACAAAGCTGGAGCATACATGCTTCTTCAATCTACGGTTGGAGAGCGTAAATTTAAAAGCATTGGTACTTCCATAACAAGAGGGCTGCCCCGGTGGTGTAGTGTTCTAAGCGATGGCTTTTGATCATTCGTCTGTGAAAGAGTCTGGGTTCGAATCCCGTTGAGGCATGGATGTTGTGTTTTGTCTTTGGACACTGGCTGTCTCGCTTCCCTGGAACCAGTGGCCTTAAATTACGGACGGGCAACTACTTATAGCCCATTGAGTTGCTCACGGTGGACGTTACATCTTAAATAAAAAAATAGAGGTAGGATCAGGGGTGCCGACTTCACCAAATAATTCGGGAAGAAGGGAGGGTGGGGTGTCATGCGTGAAGCAATCAGACGAGGGGGGGATGTCTTTTCCGTTGTCAGAACGAAAACTAGAACAACAAGTTAGTAAAATTATGCAATGCATTGATTATGATACGCTTTCCAACATACTAGAAATCATTACTCAAGCTATCACTCAAGTTATGAGGAAAATGGCTGTGGAATAAATCTCACCCTTGTGCCCTGACCTTTGATCCATTTCGATGATATTCAACAGAATTGGTTCAGTATACCTCCGAAATAACATGATAAACTTTTGTCGCAATCGAAGCAATTTTACGTAAGTTATGATGCATGAGGGCTATGGAATAGATCCCGCTCCTGTATCCTAACATTTCGCCCAATTTCGCCCATTTTCAATAGGATTCGTCCCCAGACAGGTCCCTACAACATACTAACATTTCATCCAAATCGAAACATTTTTACGTAAGTTATGACTCATAATGGCGATGGGAGTGATTCCGCTCCTATGCCCTGACCTTTGACCCCCCATTTCGTCAATTTTCAATAGGGTTTGTCCCCAGGTAGTCCCCTACCACATACTAAAATTTAATCGAAATCGAACCTTTTTTACGTTAGTTAGGACGCATAAGAGCATTGGAATGGATCCCGCTCCTATGTCATGACCTTTGACCCCATTTCGTTCACTTTCAATAGGGTTCCTTTCCAGGTGTTCCCCTACCACATACTAAAATTTCATTGAAAACGAACGATTTTTACGCGAGTTATCGTGCGGAAGAACATACGCACACAACGCGTGACGTAATGAGGCAGATGGGATTCGCGACCATCTGCTCGCAAGAGTGTGGCGTCATAAAACTTTAATAGGATCCACAAACAACGCGTGACAATGAGACAGATGGCGTGACCGTGCGCCAACATCTAATGGGGTGACGGCATGACACTACACTAAAATCGTAGTAATATGGTGTGGTTATTTAACACACTAAACGAATTTTCCTAAAGTCGAGATCAAGCTAAATCGATTTCTAGTACCAGAAAACGGTAGGTTAACGACATTCACCAAAAAAATCCTTATAGCCATTTTCAAAATAAAATTTACATACATACAAGAATTGCTCCTTTAAGGCTGTACGAGACCCGCCATCTTGTATTGCTGCCTTCTCTTATTAACCAACGGGCAAGCGTATTTCACAAATTGCTCGTGAAATGTTGCACATTTTGGAACACCGTTTGTGGCTAACGCAAGATATATAATAAATAAAGAGTTCCCTGGTTTCAGATTTTAATTTTGGACCCTTTGAGTATTTTTTATTAATTAATAAAACTATGGAAGACGCCTTGGTACGACTTTGTGTTCCCAAGGATGAAAATTTGAACATCTTATAACTTATAATCCAACATTAGTTTGTCTACTGACGTCATCAAAGGTCAGGTCGCGCCATCCTTTTTCTGGTTTCAACACCACCAAAGGAAAAGTTATTGATTTTTAATATAATTATGGTTATGTTTTAGAAAATATTAAGTATTCCAAGTTATAATATGTAGTTATTTTAATCGGTGTTCAAATTTTCAACCTTGGAAACACATTAATTGTGAAGGAAATGTGTAGAAAAGTTTTTCCATTGGAAATATAGGAAGCAAAATTACTTGACGTCCATCTTAATAATATGGGATAAGGGCGATGGAATGGATCGCAATCCTATGTCCTGACCTTTGACCCCATTTCCAATAGGGTTCATCCCCAGGTGGTCCCCTACCACATACTGAAGTTTCATCGAAATCGAACGATTTTTACGCACGTTATGACGCATAAGGGCAATGGAATGCATCCCGCTCTAATGTCCTGACTTTTGAAGCCACTTCACCCATTTTGAATAGGCTTCGTCCCCAGGCGGTCCCCTACCACATAGTAAAATTCAATTGAAATCGAACCATATTTACCCAAGTTATGACGTATAAGGGTAATGGAATTATCCCGCTCCTATGTCGTGACCTTTGACCCCATTTGTCCCATTTTCAATAGGGTTGGTCCCCAGGTGGTCCCCTACCACATACTAAAATTTCATCGAAATCGAACGCTTTTTACGCCAATTATCGTGCGGACGGACGGACGGACAAAGCTGGAGCATATACGTTTCTTCAACCTACGGTTGGAAAGCGTAAAAAAATGGGGGGGGCAAGAAAAACTGCGGGATTCGGCGTATATTTGTATATTTTAAACCGCAATTGTAATTGCTTATCAGCAAATGAACAACGAAACAGAAATATTTTTTTGCAGAATATTAATGTTTTTAAAAATAAAATTCAGCCTTTGAATTTATAAAAACATCCGGAGAGATTTTATTTCCAAACGTTTATTTAAAAAAATGAGAAATGAGCTGAGTTAGTTAAACAAAGAGCAAGAAGAGCAAAAAGTAGATAAATAAAGGTGCTGGAGATTGTACGTTTATGTATTTTTATTTATTTTATTTTTGATAATTGTTTTAAACATTTACCACATACATCACGAGAACATGTCAAACACAGCAAGATGCTAAAAATCCAGTTTCTTATCGAATGAGCAATGCTAAATATGTGAAATAAATTAATTTTGTTATTTATTAAATTTTTGAAAATAAATCGCTTCAGACTCATAAGGTGGAGATTGGTCTACCTTATGAGGATAAAGCGCTTATTTAATTAAACGGGACAAAAAATATTGGGTGGGCACTGCTCCCCCCCACCTCCCAGTAAAATTATTGGAGGGTCAAGTTCACCTTGCCTCTTTCCCCTAGTCGGCACATATGAGTATGATAATATGCTCTAAAAAACGGCAAAGTGTTAAAATTACACGAAATATGCACTTAAAATCTAAATTAATCGTTCCTAAGTTTTTCTTATTTCCCTTCAACTAAATGCTATGGATCCAGAAACGATTTTTCGAGTATGAAATGATGAATCCCACACAATGCAATGCATGTCTCTTACACCGAACAACCAAAGGATTATGACCAGCCCAGATGGAAACGGCTCACGGGTCAGCGGGTCACGGGGTCGACAATTCCATGCGGATCAAAAGGGTCGGGTCAAGGTGTTCCTGACACGATTCCGACCCGGTCTTTCTTTCGTTTTAGTTTTGAATTGAAATAACAGGGTGTCTACTTGTCATGAAAGTCATGAAAAGGTCATGAAATTGAGTGGGTGGTCATGAAATTGTCTTTTTTGTATCAGCACCTGACAGCTGTAGTCGTAAAATCAGCAGAGGGTATACTACACTGAAGAGCAATTGAATTCGAGATACCTGTTTAGTAACGGGTGGCACCACCTTTCGCCCTGATGACGGCGGCGATTCGTCTCGGCATGGACTCGACAAGACACCGGAAGCGTTGGGAAGCCATACGGATCCACGACCCCTGAACAAGCTCCCACAGTTCACGAACATTTGATGGAGGGGGTCATCTCTCTCGATGGCATCACAGATGTGGTCGATAGGATTGAGGTCAGGTGACTTAGCTGGCCAAGTAAGCGAGGTCACGTCGATGGAGTGTTCGTCCAACCATTCGGATACAATTCGGGAGCGATGGCACGGTGCATTGTCTTGTTGCAGGATTAGGTCCCCAGTGGAATGTTGAAGGCGCACAAACGGGAGCAAATAGTCGTCCAGGATATCCCCGTAACGTTGACTGTGAGGGACGATGTCACACGTACCAGGGGTCCGATTTCACTCCACGTAAACAGTCCCCAGACGAGAATGCCACCCCTACCAGCTTGAAGAGTACCCTGCTGGCAAGAAGGATCCATCGCTTCATGTGGTTTGCGCCGTACTCGTATCCTACCATCCACATGTACCAACTTGAATCTCGACTCATCAGTCCAGGCAACATTTTCCCACATGTCTAGGGTCCAGTGGCGATGTTCCCGCGCCCATGTTAATCTTTACACACTGATGTGCGGGCAGCAGCGGTACCCTCGTGGAACGATGGCTTCTGTACCCCATAGCGAGGAGATGGTTCTGGATGGTGTGGCTGCTTACACGTTTTTGTGCACCAGCGTTAAATTGCCGAGTGATTTCTTGCAATGTGGTCCGTCTATCCGCTGTTACAATACGTGCTATCCGACGATGAACTCGCTCATCCACACGCTGTTGTCCACGGCAGTTGGCCCTTGCAGGGATGGGTTTTACCGGATTCGATGTACTCACGCTGCACCAGTGACACAGTGGCTCGTGAAAATCCCAGTGCCTGCACGACTTCCGAGATGGAGTGACCCATTCGTTGGGGCCCCGACAATTTGCCCACGATTAAATGCGCTTAGATCTTTCGTCTTACCCATCCCGCGTCCGACTCTTACTGATTCCCGTCGCATCACTCCTTATATTGTCGGATCGCTGCATACGTCATGTCGTTTCCGTTTACAGGGCCGCCCACAGCGCCACATTTGCATAACGCTAGCTGTCTCTAATTCAATTGCTCTTCAGTGTATGCCAAATCCTAAAAAATCAGAGGTTATACTACATGGATAAAAAAAAAGGCACGGTATCCTAGGGGGAGTACCGTGCCTCTTTAACAATTATGATTATGAGCTCACTTACCGATACGAATAAGATATCTTCTCTCTCCTGTCAATTATGACATGTTGAAGAGCATGCACAAGATTATTTTAACTCCCTTTGAAATCATCATCATTGTCAACCATTATCTATCCACTGCTGGACGAAGGTCTCCCCAAGTTTCCTCCACAACGGTCTGTCTTTTGCCAGTCTCCTCCATGTCACTCCCGCATACTTTCGAATTTCATCCACCCATCTTCCATGTGGTCTTCTTCTGGGTCTTTTCCTGTCCCTTGGAATCCAATCTAAAATTTCGGCTGTCCATCGATGGTCTGTCCTTCTGGCAGTATGTCCAGCCCATTGCCATTTCAGGGATTTAACTCTGATCATGTCTTCCACTCTTGTCATTTTTCGGATCCACGAGTTCTTCTTCTTATCTCTCCTGGTTACACCAAGCATGCACCTCTCCATGCTGCTTTGAGTTGTCTGCAGCCTTTGTATATGTCTCTTTTAGTTAAGGTCCACATCTCTGCACCATACGTAAGCACTGGAAGGATGCATTGGTCAAACACTTTTCTTTTAAGACATAATGGCATATTGCTCTTGAAAATTATGCTGTTTCTTCCAAAAGCTCTCCAGGCAAGTTTTGTACGCCGAATAATTTTTTCACCAATGTGACCCTCACTTGATATCTGCTGTCCAAGATAAACGTACGTGTCTGTTATCTCCAGCTTTTCTCCATCAATCGATAAATCTTCATTTCTTGTAAAAGCATTGAACATCACTTTCGTCTTCTGAAAGTTCACTTTTAATCCCACTTCTTTACTCTTGTCAGCAAGTTCCTGGATCATACTCTATTGAAATGTATCCCATAAAGCCTGAGCCGCGCGGGTGGCGCAGTGGGCTAAGCGATGGCCTCTGATCATTCATCCGAAAGTTGCCCGGGTTCGAATCCCTATGAAGCATGGATACTGTGTTGATAGTTGTCTTACGGCACTGGCTCTCTCCCTTCCCTGGAACCAGTGACCCTAAATTAAGGACGGGCGACTGCTTATAGTCCATTGAGTTGCTCACGGTGGTCGTTAAACTTCCAATCAAAAAAAAAATAAAAAAGAAAAAAAAAGCCTGACGAGATAAATCCTTACAGCACTGTTCTTCTCTAGAAGAAACTCTTAATCAACTATCAGTTGCTGAACGATGATTCATCCACCAAGATCTTACATATTTTTTTGGATTAAATCGTTCAATGGGCGGTCTATTTGAATTTATGAACATCAGGTTAGATACACTGCTGGAGATGAACAAAGTTGCTCTGAGATCGGTTATAATGTTCATTAAACTGAATTCTCATTCGCATTCGGCTGTCGAACAAGGCAGAGTTGAAATCAACTTGTACGTTTTCAGTATATTCTCTCAGTCTCTGAATAGCTTGCATTTCATCAAAATTAAAACGTCTACAGATTCGCTTTGTTTCTAGTTCTTCATAGCGCACGTCGTCTGTTTTTATATTTATTCTCTCTAATTTAAAGAATATCTTTAAGAAGTTGTACATTTTCACTGTTTGAATCTGAACACAGTATTGATTTCATCCTGTCACCCGTGCTTTGAATAAACTCGTTAGGTTAATAGGTACAATTTTGTTAAGAATCAATGGAATATTTTTAAATAATAACTCCCCGTACGCTGCTAATGCTAAATGAGTTTTTTCCCCAGGATTCTCTCTGAAGCTCGTTATAATTCTTATGGTTCTTTTTATTAGATGTTCAGCTGTTGGCATCGATGTTGTTCGAGATTGAAGTTCTGTTGATAATATGGACATTGAAGGTATTTTTTTATTTATTTTTTTGATTGGAGGTTTAACGACCACCGTGAGCAACTCAATGGGCTATAAGCAGTCGCCTGTCCCTAATTTAGGGTCACTGTTTCCAGGGAAGGGAGAGAACCAGTGCCGTAAGACACACACAACATCCATGCCTCACGGGATTCGAACCCGGACTCCGTTCGGACGAATGGTCAGAGGCCATCGCTTAGACCACTGCGCCACCGGGGTGGCCCATTTGAAGGTATACGCTATTTTGTCAAAAAAAAAAAAAAAAAAAGTAGAGGGTATACGGCGTATACCGCCGTATACACTTCACTACAACGCTGGCACCTGAATGAAGACAAGTTTGCCGCCCCGGTGGCGCAGTGGTCTAAGGCGTTGGCCTCTGATCATTCGTCCGTAAGGGGTCCGGGTTCGAATCCCGATCAGGCATGGATGTTGTGTTTGTCTTACGGCACTGGCTCTCTCCCTTCCCTGGAACCAGTGACCCTAAATTAGGGACGGGCGACTGCTCATAGCCCATTGAGTTGCTCACGGTGGTCGTTAAACCTCCAATCAAAAAAAAAAAAAAAAAAAAAAAAAAGAAGACAAGTTTGCGCACCTAGAAGATAACACAAACCGACACAGTTATAAACCGGCGTGTAGTCGATGCCCCATGAAAGTGAAAAGTACCGGCTGACGCAAGCGAGAGTACAGAGTTGCAAGAATGCCGGGTAGAAGCCGGAGACGTCGATTTACGCAAATTACGGACTTTGAGAGAGGTCTGATGATCATTGGGATAAAAAACCGCAGGGTGGTCGGCGCGACGTATAGCCCGCCACGTGGATCGTTGTGACCATGCGCCGCGGGTGGCCTAGTGGGCAACGTTCGTGACTGCCGCGGAAAGGACCTCAGGTCCGATCCTGGGCAAGTACGAACGCTCGATCCACTAAATATCCGCCGTGCGTCGTATGGGCACGTTAAGCCGTCGGACCCCGGGTACTGGCCCCCTGGTAATAAATAAGGGCGTCTTCCTCCCTCCTCCCCTTTCTACTTCGTTTCCGTGTCACTTTCCTATCGGGCACTCTAGCCCAAATCTTCTCGCTTCCTATTTCTAAGGGTTGTTTAAGGCCTGGGTTCAGACACTCCCTTCCTAAAATCCTCTACATATGATCATGATCATTTGTTCTGACCATGCCGTCCGACTGTGTTGGGAACTGTGGACACGTGACGGCACTGCCACACGACGTACAGACATTTTAGCAGCAATGATATTATAGACACATCAGTTTTGCCTAAATTATTGTCGCATGGAATTAATTTCAGTGTTTGTAAAAATAAAAAAGAAACTGGATCTCAAGCCAAGGGTACTAGATTATGAGTCTAGAATGGTTGTCATTGTGCCACGAATTGTCGAGAAGTCATAAATTTAACTGAAGATGTCATGGAAAAGTCATGAAAAAGTCATGAATTTGGTTCATAGAAATTCAGTAGACACCCTGAAAAGATATTTTAAAGAGCCGTTAAGAGGTTTTTGAAACAATACTTCAGAGCTACAGAGTATGATCCACGAACTTGCTCAGATGGGTAAAGAAATGGGGATTAAAAATGAACTTTCAAAACACAAAACTCATGTACAATGCTTTTACAAGAAATGAATATTTATCATTTGATGGGGAAAACTTTGAGATAACCAATTCCTACATTTACCTTGGACAGCAGATATCAAGCGAGGGTTACATTGATGAAAAAATTACTTGGCGTATGTATACAATGTGGTTAGGAAGGTTTTGGAAGAAACAGTGCAATTTTTAAGTGTAATATGCCTTTATGTCTTAAAAGAAAAGTGTTTAATCAATCCATCCTGCCAGTGCCCATGTATGGAGCAAAGACATGGACACTAAAAATGAAATACAAAGACTGCAGGCAACTGAAAGAAGTATGGAGAGATGCATACTTGGTGTAAGCAAGAAGGGTAAAAGGAGGAACTCCTGGATAAAAAAATAACAAGAGTGGAAGACATTACGATCAGAGTAAAATCCCTGAAATGGCAATGGGCTGGACATATTGCCAGGAGAACGGACAACCGATGAGCAACTGAAATTTTAGACTGAATTCCAAGGGACAGGAAAAGACCCAGAAGAAAGGTACTGTACGTGGGATGTGGGTGAATGGAGGAGGCTGGCCCAAGACAGATCGCTGTGGAAGAAACTTAGGGAGACCTTCATCAAGCGGTGGATTGATAATGATTGATGATGATGATGTAATCGAGTTTACAGGAAAATACCCAGAAGAAGACCACATGGGAGATGGGTGGATGAAATTCGAAAGTATGCGGGAGTAACATGGAGGAGATTGGCACAAGACAGACCGTTGTGAATGAAACTTGGGGAGACCTTCGTCCAGCAGTGGATTGATAATGGTTGACAATGATGATGATGATAGCTCAAAGCAGACCCTCACAGCACAGAATATTTCGTATATGCTACAAGTATGCATCACTGAAACATTGAGACTTTTCAGATACGTTGCGCAATGTAACAGTAATGTTTCAGAAACCTTACGGTTACGTCAAAATGTCCTCAAACGTTACATAACTCTGAAAAATAAGCGATACGTTACAGTGAAAGGTCTTTGTAACTTCAACATACCAACTTCATGTTACTGTTACGTATTTGAGAGATATTTGTAACTTCATTACGTTACTGTTGCGTATTTGAAAGGTATTCGTGACATCATCATATTACTGTTACGCATTTACTACGCTGTATGTTATTGTTTTAATAAACTTTGTAAAATCACAATTAAAAATATTACATTCGACAGCTGTTTCAAAAGTAATAACAGTCGTATTACATTTCCACAGGTTCAACGCAGTCCGCTGTCCATTGGAAACAGTAGCGGTTTTTTTATATTGATCACAAAAGAAATAAAAATCGGTCCCAAACGAGGGTGTCGAATTTCTATTATACAAACTATATATTTCAGCGAAAAAAAGAAAGAAAATCAAATTCGTCATTTCTTTAAATACCTACAAATCGAAATTTCTCAACTTCAAGTAAAAAAAACATGCTGGTATAGTATACTAATACAACAACACAGCCATCTACTTAGATTTTATAAAATGCTCTTTAGAATTAAAAAATTATAACAATCAAAACAATTACTTTCTGATGACCTAGAATCACACACACACACACACAAAAAGGGTGAAATATTAAATCAACTAACTCTAGTACGACAGTATCATTAAAGAATATCCCAGTAGCATGTGGAAATACGACTGCGAGAGTGCTTCGGTGAAACGGCGTGGATGCGCATGCGCATCCACACCGTTGCCAAACCAAAAATCTTAAATATCGACGGAATGTAACATCAAGGTAGCAGTTATATACAATGGAAACAATAAAACAGTAGTATCGTTGAATATTTTTAACGTAATCGTAATGCACAAAAAGTTATGTTCCAAAATAGATGTTGCTGAAATGTAATTGTAAGATATCTCTGAAAGTGTAACGAAAATAAGAGATTGTATCATTATTGATACATATCTGAAACGTTTTGTGCTGTGTGGGGATTTGTCCGTGTCGAGTCCAATGATGTGACAGCCGGATCCGGGTCCAAAATTTTTGACCCGTTTCCAACAACACTGTCCCCAATAACAGCAGACCGAACCCTGTTACGCATGGGTCCCTGGAGTCGACGCTGTGTCAAGGCGCTCAAGTTAACACAGGTCCGCCGCCCCGGTGGCGCAGTGGTCTAAGGCGTTGGCCTATGATCATTCGTCCGAAGGGGTCCGGGTTCGAATCCCGGTGAGGCATGGATGTTGTGTTTGTCTTACGGCACTGGCTCTCTCCCTTCCCTGGAACCAGTGACCCTAAATTAGGGACGGGCGACTGCTTATAGCCCATTGAGTTGCTCACGGTGGTCGTTAAACCTCCAAAAAAAAAAAAAAAAAAAATAACACAGGTCCATCGGTAACGTTGCCTGCAGTTCGTATGAGACTGCCGTCATTGAACAGTGGAAGCAAAGAATATCTAACGCTTAAAGAAGGTCAATTCTCATAGAGATAACGTAAAACAGGCGGCAGAAGCGCCACCACATCTTAAGAGAATATATGCTCTGCGGGGAAGTTAACATTCAGCAGTAAAACACGTTAGGGGGATTACGGCAGTGAAGCTTTTCTTTGATCCACGATGGTTTCCTTCGATCTGATGACTATTTGTTTAGACAAGTTTTTTTTCTGCTGTTTTCTGATATCCCGCCTATCCTTTATTTTGGTGAGAAAAATATGCAATAACATTAGTCATCATCATTGTCAACCATTTTCAATCCACTGCTGGACGAAGGTCTCCCCAAGTTTCTTCCACAACGGTCTGTCTTGTGCCAGTCTCCTCCATGTTACCCCCGCATACTTTCGAATTTCATCCACCCATCTCCCATGTGGTCTTCTTCTGGGTCTTTTCCTGTCCCTTGGAATCCAATTTAAAATTCCGGCTGTCCATCGATGGTCTGTCCTTCTGGCAGTATGTCCAGCCCATTGCCATTTCAGGGATTTAACTCTGATCATGATGTCTTCCACTCTTGTCATTTTTCGAATCCACGAGTTCCTCTTCTTATCTCTCCTGGTTACACCAAGCATGCACCTCTCCATGCTGCTTTGAGTTGTCTGCAGCCTTTGTATGTCTCTTTTAGTTAAGGTCCACGTCTCTGCACCATACGTAAGCACTGGAAGGATGCATTGATCAAACACTTTTCTTTTAAGATATAATGGCACATTGCTCTTGAAAATTATGCTGTTTCTTCCAAAAGCTCTCCAGGCAAGTTTTATACGCCGATTAATTTCTTCATCAATGTGACCCTCACTTGATATCTGCTATCCAAGATAAACGTAAGCATTAGTATTTCTATTTAAATTAAATTTCAGCAAATATTACAGTTAGGCCTAAAGATCCGTACAAAATGTAGACATTTCCTAGTATTTGGCATTACTGAAAATGTTTCTGAAAGGCTGAGGAACAAACAAAAGCCTTAACTAACCCGATTGGCGTAACAAAACTAACATATCCGATTTGCGAAGTGATTATGCTACCGAGAAGGTAACAATCACGTGCTGTAAGTAGCTCGGCTGACTGTTCTTTACACAAAGAATTGAAGTCAACAGAAATACGCATGCGCAGTCTGCTCCGGCATCAGCCTGTATGTTGGCTTCTATGCACTGCATTTTATTTCTTAAGATATGGCGGCGCTAGTTACGTCTCGCCGAGCCTTAACTTCTGCCTGGGATCGAACCTGAGGTAAAGAATATCTAACTGAGAAGAAGTTAAGGCTCGACGAGACGTAACTAACGCCATCATATTCTAAGATACAAGATGCAGTGCACAGAAACCAACATACAGGCTGATGCCGGAGTAGACTGCGCATGCGTATTTCTCTTGACTTCAATTCTGGTAAAGAACAGTCAGTTTCACTCACAGAACGTGATTGTTACCTTCTCGGTAGCATAATCACTTCGTAAATCGGATATGTTAGTTTTGTTACGTCAATCGGGTTAGTTAAGGCTTTTGTTTGTTCTTCAGTTTTTTTAGAAACATTTTCGGTAATGCCAAATGCTAGGCTTGTCTGCATTTTGTACGGATCCTTAGGCCTAACTATAATATTTGCTAAAATATGATTTAAACAGTAATACTAATGTTATTGCATAATTTTCTCACCAAAATAAGAAACGGGTGGGATATCAGAAAACAGCAAAAAAAAAAAAAAAAAACTCCTCTAAGCAAATATTCATCAGATCGAAGGAAACCATCCTGGATCAAAGAAAAGCTTCACTCCCTTAGTCCCCTAACGTCTTTTGCTCCTGAATGTTTGCTTTCCGAAACAGCACATAATCTCTTAGGTTGTGGTGGTCCTGTTGTCGCCTGTTTTACGTTATTTCTACAAGAGTTGGCGTTCTTCACGCGAAGCTGTATATTCTTTGCCAGAGGTCATCTCTGTGGCAGTCACGAAAGCTGACCACTAGGCCACCCGCGGCCCAAATGAAAGCAAACGAATTATATAGTAAGCAAAAATTTGGCAAACTTCTACGTGGACATTAGCGTTTTGGTTATTTTACTATCTGATTTGTGGCACAACCACGACCCGCCAATGCTGCTGTCCCGCCAAATCACATCAAATAGTATTAAGCTAAAAATAGCAGAGGATATTTTGGAACCGTCTTTAAAACTGATTCGAAAAGGGATAAAAAGAAATGAGACAATAAAAAAAACGTTTTGGGGCATGAAGAGTCAAACTCCCCGTGGTATTCTCTGGGAAAGATCACTGTGGTAGGCTGACCTGGATAAATCCACGATTTGCGCCGCTTAGGATTATCGTACTGGATCCACTTCTCATCACAGGTCAAAATCTTGTGGAGGAAATCATTCTTCTTGAATCTGGAGAGCAAGGACACAGCAATATCGTAGCGCCTAGACTTGTTCGCAGCTGTGAGTTAATGGGGCACCCAACGGCCCTCCTTATGAATCCGTCCAAGTTTGTGCAGGCGCTTTGCAATGGCTTGTCGTGTTACTCCGAGTTCCTGGGCGAGCTCTGACTGTGTGTGACAGGGATCCGCGTCCAACAGTTGTTCCAGTTCATCATCGTCAACTTTCTATGGCTGTCCCGGACGTTCTGCATCACGAAGATAAAAATTTCCCTGCTTAAACCGCTGGAACCACTTCTTACACGTACTGTAGTACACAGCAGCCTCACCCAAAGCCGCACAGATCATTTGCTGGCACCTTTTTTCAGCTGAAACGCGAACAGGAGGCAGTGCCTCAAATGTTGCTCCTCGAACGACATTGCGTTCACCGTCAACTTTCGTCCCTTCTGTCAGTACAGCTGTGAGCGGTTACAGATGCCTGGAAAGATCTTGGATGGCGCTGCAATCAGCCACTATCGCACACAGCGATTTGCATTTGCTGACGTTCTATGATCGATTGCGGTTAGTGGCCGAGAATTAAGTTGCACATTTAATACATGCCGCTAAAAATTCTTATTACATCGATGTTCACATGCACCTGTTGCTCAACCAGTTAAAATTTGAAGTTTAAAAACATTTCACCATTAAAATCCAATAAAAAGTTAAAATTACGCCATGCTCAAGATCACCACCATTCCACTAAAACTCCCATTAAACTCTCGTTAAAGCTTTTCAACTTTTCTAAAGCCATCTTCAGAACTGTCATCTGGCACACGATGTTGTAGACTGACCACGTGCGTTAGATGATTCCACTATGGGGTTCATCTATGTGTGCGAAAGGGCTAAACGATCCGCTGAACTCTAACGGTTTGTCGTGCGCTTCTCGGTATTCCACGAGCCTGAATTAATACGTATTTTGTCTACACGTGTTTTAGATCTGTGAGTCTAGCATATCGTATTGTTCAGATTTTGAATTTTTTAGAACTGTTCTGTTTGCTTTATGGTGAACAACTGCCTGACGAAGTCGCCCGTCTGGTGACGAAAGCTTGCATTTCTGCTATCTAGTGTATATTCACGCTAATAAACGGATTTTTATACATTATAATCATGTACACATTTCCTAACAAAATGCAGAAGAATTTGTGTGCAATTTTATCGAAATTTATACAATGTGGATTAGTATTTTGTTTGTATAAAAAAAATACCCTCATATTACTTTCTCAAGAAAAAACAAGTCGATTGGCATTGTTGTACATTGGACAAAATGTTTTCACTAATTTGTGAGCAATTTTACCGACGTAAGGGGTTCGGGTTCGAATCCCGGTAAGGCATGGGTGTTGTGTTTGTCTTACGGCACTGGCTCTCTCCCTTCCCTGGAACCAGTGACCCTAAATTAGGGACGGGCGACTGCTTATAGCCCATTGAGTTGCTCACGGTGGTCGTTAAACCTCAAAAAAAAAAAAAAAAAATTTACCGAAATTTGACTGTGTGAAATAGAATTTTATTTTTGCAATACCTTCGTAGTACTGTGTCTCAAGAAAAAAAAAACTAGCGTTGTTGTACATTAGGCCAAATGTGTTCCTTAATACTGATTATGAAAACATTATGCATACATTTGCCGAAAAAATTCTCACCAACCCAAAGGCCTCCAATATACACTGACGGAAAGTGAAAAAAGAAGGAATTGGCGGTCGATCATGAAATTTACATATGTTAATTGGGTCGAATTTACGTAGGTGTAATGTCAATTTCCGGACCAGCCGGTGAGCGCTTAGGCCACAGCACGGCATAATATGCAAATTATCGTCGGTGGTATTTAAGGAGTACGGCGAAGTGAATGTAATCAGTCGTCGGCGTACGGACACGTGCGAAGACCCTGAAGAAGCTGCAATGCCTGGACATGGAAGACGTGTACGATTTCAGCAGTTATCGGACTTTGAGCGAGGTCGTCTAGTCGGACTCCGCGAGGCCGACTAGACGACCTCGCTAGGACTCCGCGAGGCCGGGAGGTCGTATCGTCGTATTGCGGAGCGAATTGGACGGGAGGTATCGGTGGAGGTACGATGGTGGCGTAGATGGTCCGAGGAACATTCCCACATGAGAAGACGTGGAACCGGGAGTCACAGACGGACTGATGGGCGGACCGATCGACGAATAAGAAGAGCGGCGTTGTCAAGCAGAACATCCACTGCGATGCAAATCCGAGCTGCCGTTTTACCTGAGGTGACTGTGCGAACAATCCGCAACCGTCTACTGGATGCAGGACTACGTGCACGTGTGCTTCTGACTCCAGCCCACCGTCAGGAACGGCTGCAGTGGTGTCGCCAACGTCTGCACTGAAGAACGCAATGGCGATCTGTCGTCTTTAGCGATGAAAGCAGATTCTGCTTGGGAGTCTCCGATGGCCGTATGCGTGTTTGCAGGCGCACAGGGGAGCGTCTTCACCCTTCTTGCATCCGCCAGCGACACACAGGGCTTACACCTGGTCTCCTGGTGTGGGGAGCGATCAGCTATCACTCCCGTACACAACTAGTGTTTGTACCGGGTACGTTAAACAGCACCTCCTACATCAACAACATCATTCAGCCCGTTGTTGTGCCATTTGTAAGGTCGGTCTATCGCGGTGTTTTCCAGCAAAATAACAAACGCGCGCACACGACACGTGCAACGCAACATGCACTTCAGGTGTGAGACAACTTCCATGGCTTGCGCGTTCATCGGATTTGTCCCCCATTGAGCACGTGTGGGATTTTATGGGACAACGCCTTATCCGGTCCCCACGGCCAGCCACGACCATCCCCGATTTACGCGTCCAGGTTGAGGATGCTTGGAACTCAATACCCCAAACTTACATCCAACATCTGTACGACAGATTCCATGCCAGAATTGCACAGTGTGACGCAGTTCATGGCGGTTTAACCTCGTACTAACCATGTTACATGGAAATGTTATTTTTCAGTTTACCAGCAAATACAGCTGTATTTTGTCATAATGTTTTGATCACGTTATCCTCTGTATTCCGTTATTATGCTGTATAAATTTCGTTGGTATCAGACGTCTCCTTCTTGGTGTTCTTTTTTCACTTTCCGCCATTGTATTTAAGTTAATTACGATTGTTGTGCATTGTACACGATATCTTCAATAATATTGAATATGAAAATATAAAAGATGGATTCGCCAAAATCAAAAAGCAGACAAATTTGTGTATAATTTTATCGTAATTTACGTTGTTTGGTATATATTTTAGTTTGAAAAAAACACTTTCGTGGCAGTTTGTCTGAAGAAAAATTAAGCGCACTAGCATTGTTGTGCGTTGAACCATATGTTTTCAACAATGTTGATTGTGAAAATATTATAGATAAGTCGATTAGCATTGATTAGCATTGAGTATTTGCCGAACGAAAATGCACACAGAATTGAAAAAAAAATGCATTCAAATAGAATAAAATTTTGTTTGCATAAACTTGTTTATACTAACCAAGTTATATTATCAAAACTTAACGATATACACGGTCGTATCAGAATAATATGACCACCTTTCGGCCGCGGGTGGCCTAGTGGGCAACGTTCGTGACAGCCACGGAAAGGACTTGAGGTTCGATCCCAGGCAGGTACGAACGCTCGATCCACTAAATATCCGCCGTGCGTCGGATGGACACGTTAAGCCGTCGGACCCCGGGTATTGGCCCCCCGGTAATAATTAAGGGCGTCTTCCTCCCCGTTCTACTTCGCTTCCGTGTCACTTTCCTATCGGACACTCTAGCCCAGATCTCGAAGCTTCCTATTTCTAAGGGTTGTTTAAGACCTGGGGTCAGACACTAACTTCCTAAAATCCTCTACATATGATCATTTGATCATAATATGACCATCAGGGACCGCGGGTGGCCTAGCGGTCAGCGTTCGTGACTGCCATGGAGATAACCTCAGGTTCAATCCTGGGTAGGTACGAACGTTCGAACCGCTAAATACCTGTCGTTCGTCGGATAGGCACGTTAAGTAGTCGGACCCCGGGTACTGCCCGCCCCCCCCCGGTAATAAATAAGGGCGTCTTCCTGCACCTTTCTACCTCGCTTCCGTGTCTCTTCTTTCCTATCGGACACTCTAGCCCAAATCTCCTAGCTTCCTATTTCTAAGGGTTGTTTGAGACCTGGGGTCAGACATTCCCTTCCTAAAATCCTTTACATATGATCTGAATATGACCACCAAAGCTGCAGGTGGCCTAGTGTTCAACGTTCGTGACTGCCACGATGAAGACCTCGGGTTCAATCCCAGGCAGGTACGCACACTCGAACCACTAAATATCCGCCGTGTGTCAAATGGGCACGTTAAGCCGTCAGCCCCCGGGTGCTGGCCCCCGGTAATAAATAAGGGTGTCTTTCTCGCCCTTTCTACCTCGCTTCCGTGTCACTTTCTTATCGGGGCACTCTAGCCCAAATCTCGTAGCTTCATATTTCTAAGGATTGTATAAGACCTGGGGTGAAACAATCCCTTCATAAAATCCTCTACATATGACCTGATCTGATCTAATATGATCACCTATCTAATAATGGGAATAACCACCCTTGGCCCGGATGACAGCGGCGAGACGGCGTGGCATGGATTCAATGAAGCCCTAGAAGGTTGCCCGAGTCACGCGTGCCCATTCGGACTACAGCAGAGCACGGAGGTCCCGGAGATGACGTGGCTGTGTGTCTGCATGTCGAACCTGTCGATCCAAATAGTGCAACAAGTGCTCTATGGGATTGAGGTCGCCGGCCAGGGGAGAACGGAGACATCGCTGTCGTGTTCCTGGAACCAGTCGGGCACCCTCTTTGAGACGTGGCAGGGCGCATTGTACTATTGGTACACACCTTCACCACCTGGGTGAACGTCCAACATGAAAGGATGCGTGTGGTCAGCGAGGATGGACAGGTAGCCATTAGCGTCCAGGGACACATCCAGTGCTACCAGCAGTCGCAGGTCCCACCAAGAAAGCATCTCCAAGACATGGACACTGCCACCGCCTGCATGTACTTGCCCGACAAGTGTGTCCGGGTTTGGGATCACGTGTCTGTGACGCCGCATACGCCATCGCCCGTCTCTTCTGTGGAGTAGAAAACTGGATTCGTCGGAAAAGGCAACCTTTTCCCACTCTTCCACTGTCCAATGACGGTAGTCCCATGCGAACTGCATGCGTCGTTGCCGATGGATCTGGGTTAACATCGACTCCGGAGACCCTTGCGCAACAAGGTTCACACTACTGTTATCGGAGACACGTAGGTTGCTGGGTGCCCCAGCAATCATTTGCGTAGTCAATTGCTGCACTGTTGCGCGTCGATTGCCCTTTACCAGTCAACGGAGGCGACGTTATCCTCTGGGGCAGATGGCCTTTGGGGCTCTACAGTTATGACGTCACGAGACATTCGGTGTGTCAGCTGTCCATTCTTGGTATAACCCTTACTACAGCATCTCGCGAACAGCCCACGAAGTCTGCTGTTTCTGAGATACTTCCATCCTTGGCGCGGTTAAAATAAACGGGTACTTTTAATAACGGACATTTCCGAAAAACACCTACTGGCAACTTTGCTGCACATTATTTTAAGAAATTTTCCGTGAATCGATGAAGAGCTAATTAGTCATCTCTACTCTGCCGCAGAAAGCTCCTCTGAGTGTTAAACCTGAAACGAAATTTTTCCAATGCCTTCTTCGAAATCATTTTTCACAGTGAATGATAGCCATTCATTCTGTGCTGGTTCGTTCACTCACTTAATATTTAAAACTGTTGGTTCTTGAGTATTTAACCTAGTTTTCAAATTTTTGGTAAAATTATGTCAAAAACCTGAAGAGCAGATTTTTTCACGATCATAATACTTTCTGCATCTGAGGCAGTGTTTGCGGTAAGTTTTTGGACATGGAGGAAAATACTTCTCACATGATTTTCAAAAAGTTTTTTGTGATTACTAGAAGCAGCACCCTCTCCTCCTCCTTCAATTTGCAAACGACTGTCTTAAAAATTCTCACTTCTAAAAAAACTTTTTTTTAATTTCATTAAATTTTTTAAATTTCTATTTCTAAGGGTTGTTTAAGATCTGGGGTCAGACACTCCCTTCCTAAAATCCATATGATCATTTGATCATAATATGACCATGTATTACAATAAAAAAATCTGTTTTTTTAGACATGCGGTTTTTTAAATTATTTTAATGGGTACAACAAAATTTTAAATGGTATAATAATTTCTAAGATTAAAAACTTGCATCCTTACATCTGCGGCAAAACGGAAATTCTGTGAGTACAATTCTTCCGCCACATGCAATTTAGTATTGCGACAGTTTTCAATACTAAATACAATATACACTGCCGGACAATTGCTAAGGACGGATGACAATAGCAACGATAGCAACCATAAAATGGAAGGCAGGAAAATGTGGAAATTAGCGTAAGTGCGGGATACAGTAAGACGTGTTGTGCGTATGCAAATTTTGGATTGCCGAACTTGTTCGTGACGTCATAGCGCTGATAAGAGATATAGAGGATTTGACGCGTATTGACCGTTGTTGTTCAAACGCAAAGTTGAAAGGGAAAGAATCAATTGACGAACTTGCAATTTTTAGTATGTCTTCCCGACATCACCTAGATGATTTTACGCGTGGCCGTATTATTGGCAAGATTGAAGAAGGACGAAAAAATAACAGATGTTTCCAGGGAGTTCGACGTCAGCCACAGTGTTGCTTCAAGGCTTTGGAAATCATTTCAAACAAATGGAGAGTGTAGCAAACGTCACGGGGGAGGTCGTGTTCGCAGTACGACACCTGCAGAAGATCGGTACATAGTGCTATCAACAAAAAGACACCGGCGCAGCACAGCTAGTGAGGTAGCAAATCAGTTTGTGGCTGCTACTGGCAAGCGGATCTCCCGAAAAACTGTCGCCAGACGTTTGCATGAAGGAGAACTATATGCCCGCCGTCCTGTTGTGTGCATCCCATTGTCCAGACGTCACCGTACCGCCCGTTTGCAATGGTACCATCAACATCGCAATTGTACTGATGACGACTGGTCTGCTGTCTTCTTCTCAGATGACAGTAGATACAGTCTATCGTCTGATTGTCGACGACAACTGATCTGGCGTGATAGTGGTACTGCATATTGTCCAGCAAACATACAGGAAAGGGACCGATATCCGACATGTAGTGTCATGGTATGGGCTGGCATCATGATCAATGGTCGTACGTCCCTCTATGTGCTTCCAACTGGGACTATGACTGGCCAACGATACATTAATGATGTTCTGCTACCTCATGTTCGTATGTTCCGTGGTGCTGTCGGTGATAGATTCATTTTTATGGACGACAACGCTACATGTCATCGAACAGTCGCTCTCCAGGAGTGTCTTGAGAGCGAGGATATTCAACGCCTCGTATGGCCAGCACGTTCTCCAGATCTGAATCCCATTGAAAATGTGTGGGATGCTTTGGGGAGGAGTCTTGCTGGTCGCCAATGCCCTCCAATAAACAAGGACACCCTCATCCGTGCACTGACAGAGGAATGGGATAAATTACCCCAACAGCTGCTTGATAATGTTGTGCAAAGCATGACACGACGTGTGGAATCTTGCATCGCCCTCCATGGTGGCCATATCCCGTATTGACATCTTACGCCGGAACGCCTGCGGACAGTAATTGCATTTTTTTCACGTTTACGTATTCTGCACAAAATGGCCTGTTTGTCCCTTGAACACGTTCCAAAGACTTCTGGATATCAGAGCATAATAAATTGTCTTTCTTGTAATGTCCTGGCATTCTGACATTATTTTATTTCACTTGGCATCCAACCACACTTACCTTTTTATGCGCTATATAGCCGTTCATGATCCGTCCTTAGCAATTGTCCAGCAGTGTATATACGTTTATAATTGAGAATACAAAAACTGTACGTTCCTAATTGACAATACTGCAGATTACTAATTGAGAATAATCTCAGTTTCTCATATTTTTAATAGAAAAAGTGATCATTGTATTCGTTTGCTAGGAGTCACTTATCAGTATTTTGAGAATTAAAACCCATGGCATGTTCACATTGTTCTTTTAATGGCTAAAACAGACTGCCATCAGTAGTTTTACTTTGATTTAAGTACAATAAAAATAAAAGCATTTGAGTTGTACGTTTCTTAAATGCAGAACGGCTATTTCTTTCTTTACAACGCTGTAATGTCGGGCGGTTACGTACTATCGAAGCCTACGAGGATCGTTAAAGAAGCCTGTTATTTTGGGCCAAATTTCCTGAAAAAAACGGAAGCACTTTTGTTTCTTTCCAACGCCACCAGACGCCGCTTTTACCGAGGACAAATTTGCCTTACTTAGTGCTTTTAGTATACTGCCTTAAGTTACGAAACTGCATACTTCTCGTTTTTTACGCTTTCCAACCGTAGGTTGAAGAAGCGTGTATGCTCCAGCTTTTTCTGTCCGGCTGTCGGCGCGATAACTTGCGTAAAAATGGTTCGATTTCGATGAAATTTTAGTGTGTGGTAGGGGACCACCTGGGGACAAACTCTATTGAAAATGGACGAAATGGGGTCAAAGGTCACGGCATAGGAGCGGGATCCATTCCATTGCGTCATAACTTGCGTAAATATGGCTCGATGTCAATGAAATTTTAGTATATTGAAGGGGATCACCTGGGAATGAACCCCATTGAAAATGGGTGAAGTGGGGTCAAAGGTCAGGACACAGAAGCGGGATGCACATCATTGCCTTTATGCGTCATAACGTACGTAAAATTGGTTCGATTTCGATGAAATTTTAGTATGTGGTAGGGGAACACCTGGGAACAAACCCTATTGAAAATGGGCGAAATGGGATCAAAGGTCAGGACATAAGATCGGGTTTCATTCCATCGCCCTATGCTATTAAAGGAGCAATTCTTGTATGTATGTAAATTTTATTTTGAAAATGGCTTTAAGGATTTTGATGAAAGTCGTTAACCTACCGTTTTCTGGTACTACAAATCGATTTAACTTGATCTCGACTTTAGGAAAATTCATTTAGTGCGTTAAATAACCACCCCGAATCACCCCATTTTACACCCAGTATTTGTCATTTTCTTGTATTTGTCCACAGTGAGTAGAGTTCAGGTCCCAGCCACCTACAACGAGATCGCCTTTTGGGCAGGACACAGAAACGGAACGAATGAGAGCAAGTCTAGCGACTTTGACAGAACAGTTTGTAGTGAGATTAGAGTACGGTAGATGGCGCCACCGTCCTTTCCTATGCCCCCCCTGAAATTCTCTCACCCCTCTGTTGCACACAGAGTCGTGAGATAATTTCAGTAACTCACCCCTCTGTTGCTCTCAGAAGGGTGAGAGAATTTCGGGGGGGGGGGCATAGGAAAGAATACCCATTTAACCAGTGGGTCCAGCCTGGAGGCCGTCACTTAACGTGCTCGTCCGATGCAAGGCGGATATTCAGCGATTGTAAGTAAATCACACCTTCTCTGAAATATCAGCCCAGGCTCGAACCTGAGGACCTTGAAATGATAGTCTGACTCGCTAACCACTAAGCCATATGCGGCTCAAATACCACGTTTTAGTGTCATGGCGTCCTATTTATGTTACCCATGCTTAAAAATCTTACGTCACAATCTCGCGATTGAAATGCTGGCGCGTGGTCACGTCATCTGTCTCGTTACGTCACGCGTTGTGCGTGGATCCTATTAAAGTTTTATGACGGCAAACCCTTTCGAGCAGATGGTCGCGATTCCCATCTGCCTCATTACGTCACGCGTTGTGTGCGTATGTCCGTCCGCACGATAACTCGCGTAAAAATCGTTCGATTTCGATGAAATTTTAGTATGTGGAAGGGGAACACTGGGAAGGAATCCTATTGAAAGTGAACGAAATGGGGTCAAAGCTCAGGACATTGGAACGGAATCACATCCATCGCTATTATGCGTCATAACTTACGTAAAAATTCTTCGATTTGGATAAAATGTTAGTATGTTGTAGGGGCCTTCCTGGGAACGAATCCTGTTGAAAATGGGCGAAATCGGGGTCAAAGATTAGGACACAGGAGCGGGATCTATTCCATAGCCCTTATACATCATAACTTACGTAAAAATGTTTCCATTGCGACAAAACTTTATCATGTTATTTCAAAGGTACACTGAACCGATTCTGTTGAGTATCATCGAAATGGGATCAAAGGTCAGGGTACAGGACCGAGATTTATTCCACAGCCATTATCCTCATAACTTGAGTGATAACTTGAATAATGATTTCTGGTATGTTGGAAAGCGTATAATAATCAATGCATTGCATGATTTTACTACCTTGTTTTTCAATTATTTTTATATAAAAGAAATGTAGTATGGTATTGCTGTGTGCCTTTTGTATATTCTTACAAGCAAGTTTAGAGCAAGTAACTGTGGAAACTTTGATTTGTTTACATGATACTCATGAAGTTTCAGCTGTGTGCATTTTCGAGTTGCATGGTTTTTGATGGCAGTAATCGTGTTAATATCAAACTGGAATGAATTATGCTTCATAAAAGAGTGAAGTTTTTAATTTTAACGTTATATTTGTTTTGAACTAACACGGACGTTTCATGAATTTGAGTTTGAAATAGAAATAGACAGGTGCCTCAATATAATTACGAATTTTTTTTAATTCAGCAGCATTTTCTCACACATCGGCGGCAAGTTACGATATACAATTAGAAATATTTGCTACGAAAAAATGTGATTCTGCGAAAACAAGATGCATTGCAATAATCTTGGAAACCACCAGCTTTTCTACACTTTAAAGGCTGACGCTCACAGTAGTATAGGCTACAAGAAAAAGTAGTACTGCCCGATTAACGCTATATTTGTTTTGAACTTTCACGAACGTTTCATGGCGGCAGCCTCCAGATATCTCATTCTAACGTCCTTGGGTGTAACTGACTGACACATCATCATCATCATCATCATTATTGTCAACCATTACCAATCCACTGCTAGACGAAGGTCTACCCAAGTTTCTTCCACAAAGGTCTGTCTTGTGTCAGTCTCCTCCATGTTACTCCCGCATACTTTCGAATTTCATCCACCCATCTCTTGTGTGGTCTTCTTCTGGGTCTTTTTTGTCCCTTGGAATCCAATCTAAAATTTCGGCTGTCCATCGATGGCCTGTCCTTCTGGCAGTATGTCCAGCCCATTGAAATTTCAGGGATTTAGCTCTGATCATGACGTCTTCCACTCTTGTCATTTTTCGGATCCACGAGTTCCTCTTCTTATCTCTCCTGGTTACACCAAGCAAGCACCTCTCCATGCTGCTTTGTGTTGTCTGCAGCCTTTGTATGTCTCTTTTAGTTAAGGTCCACGTCTCTGCACCATACGTAAGCACTGGAAGGATGCATTGATCAAACACTTTTTTTTTAAGGCATAATGGCATATTGCTCTTGAAAATTATGCCGTTTCTTCCAAAAGCTCTCCAGGCGAGTTTTATACGCCGATTAATTTCTTCATCACTGTGACCCTCACTTGATATCTGTTGTCCAAGATAAACGTACGTATCTGTTATCTCCAGCTTTTCTCCATCAATCGATAAATCTTCATTTCTTGTAAAATCATTGTACATCACTTTTGTCTTCTGAAAGTTCATTTTTAATCCCACTTCTTTACTCTTGTCAGCAAGTTCCTGGATCATACTCTGCAGCTCTGATGGGGTAGTTGCAAAAATGACTACGTCATCAGCAAAACGGAGGTGGGTTAGATAATCTCCATTAATCTTTATTCCTTTGTTTTCCCAGTTCAGTGATTGAAAGACATTTTCCAATGTGGCATTAAAGAGCTTCGGAGATATGGTGTCACCTTGTCTCACTCCCTTTCCAATTTTTATGTGTGTTGTATTTTCAAACAGCCGAATCTTTGCACTTGCATTTTCATAGATGTTATTAATAATATTAACGTATGCATCTTCAATACCGCTGGATTTCAGAGCCATTGTAACTGCTGATGGTTTCACCGAATCAAAGACTTTTTCATAATCGATAAAAGCCATGCACAATGGAAGTTCATATTCCCTCGCTCTTTCAATTAGTTCTCTCAGTACGTGGATATGATCTATAGTGCTGTAGCCACTCCGAAATCCCAAAGTAATCGAGGTAGTTGCCTTCAATGCACGATCTTAATATTATTAAGATCGTGCATTGAAGGCAACTACCTCGATTACTTTGGACTATTTCTGCACGAATTTGAATTCTCCTAAATATACATATATTAAAATTCTATATAGCAGGTCATCGATGTATTTATTGTGTCTCGAAATGTGTAACTTCGTTGATCATATCGGAATGCTAGATTACGGTAGAGGACTGATAAATTGTACCATGAATGTTATTTATTAGTCATAATATTATTCATCGCTTTCGTAAGAAAAAATAAAAAAATTCTGGCGATTATGGAGAAAGTTTATGCGATTTAATTCTGTATGACAGCACACCCACTTGCCACCAGCAGCGGCTAATCGTTTCTATTATCCTTGGTAAAAGCGCCATCTGGTGAGCTTTCCGGCGTAAATGATTCCTGGTTTTGAAGGCCGAAATAGCAGGTTTCTCTCATGAGCGTGATCCCCCGTAGACTACGATACTACGCAACCGCCAGACATCGCCTGTGTTGCCACTTCAGGATTCCGAAATATAAGCCAACGAAAGAGTTCGCTTACTGCCTGAATGACCTAAAGTTTTACACATTTTTTTAATGATAAAAAGTTTTATTAATACAGTGGAACACGTGTATAACGAAGTTAAAGGGTGGGTTAAAAACATTCGATATGTGTGCACTGTAAGACATAAGAAGCGTATAATTACGAAAAATTTCTGGAGATAAGATGCAACAAAGTTGGAGAGAGTCCGTCTTTTAACTATATCTCCGTTTTCTAAAGTTCTCGTTTCTTTTAACTTCCACATTTTTACAGGTTTTCCGTAATCAGTAATTCCGTTTATTCCAAAATTATCTGTTTCGGGGGTTTTCAAATTTGTACAGATATTTCTCAAACTTGAAAAATCCGAATTTTTCAACCTTTGCTCAGAGATTTCTTTTTCAGACGGAATTCGATCCCACTGTCTTTGGATTGGCTCAATAGCAGCCACGTGCCTTACCACTGAGCCAGAAAGACGCAGCAGTTGCAGTCACATTCAAGGTAGAACTCCAACTGCGAGATAATGAAGTGTTGTTTGTTTCGCTGTTAAAATTTTTGCAGTAGGTTGCACCAAAAAGTAATGCTACACCAGCTGCACCACATGAAAACGCAAAAACATGCTGCAATTATGCACCACGGCATGACATCCAACCTGCATGGTGCGAAGTTTCACCCATTGTACTATGCATACAGGGTTTGGACAGAATAATGTGAACACCACGCACGTCACAATACGCAAAGGTATCCAGCACATTTTGGTTGTAATAGCTTTGTATAGAACTTCAAGGTCCTGTTTAAGTGCATTTAAAGTGTTATAACGAAGTAAATTTCTCCGTCATTTTCTGTCTACGCCGGCGATCGAACCCGAGTCCTCTTATTCCGGAATTAGTCGCTCTACCAACTGAGCTACGCAGACGTTCGTTCTCGCTGCTATCTGCCTTTATGTCGTGTGCTACCTGCGGGGCAGGCACGTTACATCTCCCCCTCCGAAAGAGGGCCGGGGACATGGCCCACGGGTCAGTATTTTCGTTTATATACGAATGAAATTGCGAAAAGGTTTCTGGAAATTCAGAATTATACCTTGGAAAGGTTTTCTGGAAATTCAGAATAGCCATATGGAGACGAAAAAAGTGAGAACAAAGTATTTTCGTTTATATACGAATGAAATTGCGGAAAGGTTTCTGGAAATTCAGAATTATGTCTTGGAAAGGTTTTCTATTTTGGAAAGGTTTTCTGATAATTCAGAATTGTCATATGGAGACGAAAAAAGTGAGAACAAAGTATTTTCGTTTATATACGAATGAAATTGCGGAAAGGTTTCTGGAAATTTAGAATTATATCTTGGAAAGGTTTTATGGAACTTCAGAATTGTCATATGGAGATGAAAAAAGTGAGAAGTATTTTCGTTTATATACGAATGAAATTGCGGAAATATTTCTGGAAATTTAGAATTATATCTTGGAAAGGTTTTCTGGAAATTCAGAATTGTAATATGGAGACGAAAAAAGTGAGAACAGAGTATTTTTGTTTATATACAATTGAAATTACGGAAAGGTTTCTGGAAATTCAGAGCACATCTTATAAACGGAAATTTACCTTCAATATAAGAAAGGAAATTTCCAGAAAAATGTTTTTTTTTTTAATTAAAAAAAAAATTTCGGATAGGTTTCCGAAAATCTAGAATTTTCCGTTAACATGTCTTAAAAACGGCAATTTACGGTCAATAGAAGAAAGGAATTCTAAAATGGTTTCCGAAAATTCAGAATTTTCCTCAAACATGTCTTAACCCTTTAAGTGGCCGATGTATCTGAACCGCAGAAAGTTTTCTGATGTCGAATTGCCGTCACCCACACCTACCTCAATCACTCCTTTTGATAACCATATCACTCTTACCCTCCGATTGTCCACCGCCCCCTTCCCCGATCGTCGGGGGAGGAGGACAATCGAAAAGAGTGATATTATTGAATATAGATTCCAATGTCCGGCATGCTATTTTAAATATCTTCCCCACCTCTTTTTCATTTATATAAAACCCTCCCTCAAGACTTTAAAATTTTTTGCGATAATGAGAAAAAAAACAAAAAAAACACACGAAAAAAAGCAGAAATTCTCCATTATTGAATGGGGTTTTTTTTAATTAAAAAAAAAAACATTTCAGTGAAGCACGTAAGATTTTGAGTCTTGAAATGATGGGAAACCATCTATTCTCTGGCGAGAAAAACATCCGGAAAGGGTTTAATTGGATAGATTAAATCACGTCACGAGTATAGAGCAGGTCTAAACTAAATTACTGGGGAATCGATGATCTTTATTACTCAGGACTTTGAAATATTTGTTCTCTTCAATTGAATCAAGCTACCCCTTAGTCTAGTTAATCTTGTGCCAGCAACTGCGGTTACACAATTAAACATTTTAATAACTAAAGTTTCTTATTTTTCCTACTTTGCCAAAGATATGAAACAGTGAAATCATCATATCTTTACCAAGTGATCTTGTATAGAACTTAGATAAACAAGTTAATAAAATTATGCAAGGCATTGATTATGATTTCCAACAGACCAGAAATCATTACTCAAGTTATAAGGATAAAGGCTCTGGAATAAATCTCGCTCGTGTGCCCTGACCTTTGACCCCATTTCGATGATATCACACAGAATTGGTTCAGTATACCTCCGGAACAACATACTAAAGTTGTGTCTCAACAGAAGTATCTTTAGTCAAGTTATGAGGATAATGGCATGGAAATAAATCTTGCTCCTGTGCCGTGACCTTTGACTCCATTTCTATTATATTCAACAGAACCTGATCAGTATACCTCCGGAACAATATGATAAAGTTTTGTCGCAATCGAAGCATAAGTTATGACGTATGAGGAAGATGGAATGGATCCCGCTACAATGTCCTGATTTTTGGTCTCATTTCGTCCATTTTCAATAGAGTTCTTTCCCAAGTTGTCCCCTACCACATACTAAAATTTCATCGAAATCGAACCATTTTTAAGCGAGTTATCGTGCGAAAAAACAGACAGACAGATGGACAAAGCTGGAGCATATACGCTTTCCAACCTGCAGCCTACGGTTGGAAAGCGTAAAAAACTAGGATTAGGTATCCTACTATTCTAAGTTTCAGAAGGTAATATCTGTAAGAGAAAAATGTTCACATAGCGACCGAGTTTTACGAAAGCTACGGCAAAACAATTCCTTTTACCCTCCCACCTACTCAGTACAGACTATAAACCTGTCACTTGTGATACATTTATAGTCTATTCCCTTTAGTTCTTCATCCTCTGCTCCATAATCCAATTCATGATGGAAAGTGCTAGTACGGTATCCCTGACACGAACATCCTGGCACTGGGTAGAAATCCTTACACGGACATCCTGGCACTGGGTAGAAATCCTGACACGAACATCCTGGCACTGGGTAGAAATCCTGACACGAACATCCTGGCACTGGGTAGAAACAAGTGACTCAAACCTATTCTCGCTCTCCTGTCTGATGTTCGTCAACATTATTTTAGCCATTTTATCAGGTAATCAGTCAGAAAGGAGTAGTGCCAATTATCCTCCTAAATGACAACCTTGGATAACAAAGCTACGGGGGAAAGCAACACTTTCTGATGCCCAGGTTCACTCGTTCCAGCAGCATTAGGTCCACTACTTAGACAGCGAATATATTCATAGGGGCTGATTTCCGCTTATTTTGCTTGCGTTTCCTAGCTTATCCTAATTCCCGTTTACCCTAATTACGTTTTATCCAATCCCTTTTTCCCGAATTCCCATTTTCCCTAATTTCGTTTGCGGTAATCTCTTTTCCCGAAATTCACGTTTGCCAGAATTCATTTTACCCCAATCGTGTTTACCCGAAATCGCGTTTACCCTAATTCCCATTTCCCCTAATTTCGTTTGCCCTAATCTCGTTTCCCCTAATTCACGTTTGCCCGAGTTCCGCTTATCCCAATCGTATTTACCCGAAATCGCTTTTACCCTAATTTCCATTTCCCCTAATTTCGTTTGCCCTAATCTCGTTTGCACTAAATCTCGTTTGCCCTAATTCCCATTTGCCCTAATCGCGTTTACTCCAATCGTGTTCACCGAGAATCGCTTTTACCCTAATTCCCATTTCCCCTAATTTCGTTTGTCCTAATATCACTTGCACTAAATCTCGTTTGCCCTAAACACATTTATTCGTATCACATTTGTCCTAATTTTAGTTAATCGGAATAAAACAGTGGGTCTTGATATTTCAAGAAAATTCTTACCCTTCTTGTTGATGATGTCGACCACCATGCCAGCAAAAGTGTAAAGCAGTGCACGTGGTTACTACCATTATGCTGCTAGTTATTAACGCACAGGCAATGTACCTCGTCTCCTCCAGCTCCCTCTCCCTCACAGAAAAACTGACAACTGAAATTTAGACTGGATTCCAAAGGACAGAAGGAGGCCAAACCACGTGGGAGATGGATGGATCAAATTCGAAAGCATGCCGGTGTAACAAAGAGGAGGCAGACTCAAGACAGGAACTTGTGGAAGAAACTTTAGGAGGCCTTCTTTTTTTTTTTTTTTTTTTTTTTTTTGATTGGAGGTTTAACGACCACCGTGAGCAACTCAATGGGCTATAAGCAGTCGCCCGTCCCTAATTTAGGGTCACTGGTTCCAGGGAAGGGAGAGAACCAGTGCCGTAAGACAAACACAACATCCATGCCTCACCGGGATTCGAACCCGGACCCCTTTCGGACGAATGATCAGAGGCCAACGCCTTAGACCACTGCGCCACCGGGGCGGCTTAGGAGGCCTTCATCCAGCACTGGACTGATAATGGTTAACAATGATGATGAAAACTAAAGTAAAAGAATAACTATAAAATATATATAAAAATAAAAGAATAACTGTGTCGAACAAAGCTTTCCTGTATTAAAACTAAAAACCTTCCAACTATTGTCCAAAGTTAAAAAATTTCCATTTGCCATTTCTTTAAAAATAGTTTTATTGATTTTCGTGTTGCAGAAAATATATCAGATTGTAATAAAGAAGCGGTGTCACACGATTGGTCGAATAACGATTGGTCGACAGTAACGATTGGTCGGCAGCACGATTGGTCGACATAACGATCAGTCGACCGTAACGACTAGTCAATAGTAACGACTGGTCGAGATAACCATTGGTTCAGAGGATTATGGTTTACATTCGCAGCGGTACCTCTCAGAACGTACTGACCTCTCAAAACGTAACGTTCTTTTTTAGAAATAATATCTTTTAGAATGTAGTCCTCAGAACGTACATCATTATTAACATATTATTTCCAAATAGGCCCCCGTGTCATCTTTTGTACTCTAAGTGAAATCTATATAGAGGGCCTTCTGAACGATGTTATTTCCGAAAGGGCCCCGGGGCACTTTAGGTATAGGCACCTTGGGGAAACTGCCACACCTAATTCGGAAACTCGGAAAATTTCCCCACCAGAAAATTCCCGCACATTCAAAGCGTTTCTCGGAAGAACGGCGATTTGTATTCGTCCCCTTAATGAAAACCATGTGGCAATTTTCCGGTAGGACAATTTTTCTGTGTGTGGCAATTTTCCGGGTTGCTGAAAGATGTGTGGCAAGCTTCCGGTGGGGCAATTTACTGCCAAGCTGTTGGCACTTATTCAAAAAAATTTTTTTCCAAGTTCCGTTGACCATTTTATGTCGACCAATGTTGACTAATCGTTATATCGACCAGTCGTTACTGTCGACCAATCGTTATGTCGATCAAACGTGCTGTCGACCAATCGTTACTGTCGGCCAATCGTTATGTCGACTAATCATTAATGCCGACCAATCGTTATATCGACCAATCGTGTGTCGGCCAATCGTTATGTCGACCAATCGTTACATACCTATATGTATTCCTCCCTATTGTTTACGATGGTGTCAAAACGCCTGGATAGGTCTGGAATGCCATTCTTGAAAAAAAAAACGTGCTGGTTTTGCTGCGAAGAAATATTCAAGGAAATTCTGGAGATCAACAACATTGTTGAACGTTCTGCCATGGAGTGCATTCGACGGAGATCGGAACAGGTGATAGTCTGAAGTGGTGACATCTGCCGGATGTGGAAGGATCTCCCGTTTCATGTCCTGAATGGCCATTTTGGTCATGTTTGCACTGTGAGGGCATGCGTTATCATGTTGGAGAAGGACACCATTGCGTCGATGTGGCCATTTCTGCTGAATTGCTCCCTGCACACGGCGGAGTTGCTCACAATAGAGTGCAGTGTTGATGGTCCGATTTCTCGGCAGCATTTTCCAGTGAATAATGTCTTCCATGTCCCACCAGACACACAACATGATCTTCGCAGGATGAAGGTCATGTTTTGGACTTGGTGTGGGCGTCTTGTTCGGGCTTAACTATTCCCTCCGATGCCTGAAATTCACGTGCACGCAGCACTTTTCATCTCCAGTAACAATACGTGACAGAAAGGGTTTGTGTTGCTGAGAACAACGAGCGAGGAAGGAACCACATATGGCAATACGCTGATTCTTGTTGCTCTCGGTGAGAGTGTGAGGCATCCAAGACCCCAATTTCTGGACATTTCCCATACGTTCCAGGTGTTCCACCACTGTGGCCTGATCACAATCCATCTCAGTGGCCAATTCGCGAGTGATTTGATGCTGATCCAAGTGGATGAGATGGCTCGAACGATCCTCATCAAAGTAAGATGGATGACCTGAGCGTGGAGAGCCGTTGAGGTCAAAATTGCTATCTGGGAGCCGCTCAAACCATTTTTGGGCTGTCCTCGGAGCAATAGCATCCTCCCCATACACAGCACAAATTTGTCGAGCAGCCTCGGCGGCTGTGGATCCCTGGTTAAACTCGTAGAGGAGCAGATGTCGGAAATGTTCAAACCTCTCTACTTGACACTCCATACTTCCGAACCTGAAAACCAAAAAACCCATTAGCCACAATCACACAACGCAATATGATTTAGATACACGATATTACTGGCCCTACATTTTGATATACAAGTGTCCATCTGCACCGTCACTACTGACCTGAGAAACACTCGTGAAATAAAACGGCCGCCTCGGTGGCGCAGTGGTCTAAGGCGCTGGCCTCTGATCATTCGTCCGTAAGGGGTCTGGGTTCGAATCGGGGGTCAGGCATGGCTGTTGTGTTTGTCTTACGGCACTGGCTCTCTCCCTTCCCTGGAACCAGTGACCCTAAATTAGGGACGGGCGACTGCTTATCGCCCATTGAGTTGCTCACGGTGGTCGTTAAATCTCCAATCAAAAAAAATAAATAAATAAAAATAAAACGGCATGAACTTATGCATCAATCCAATAAAAAGGTGGAACTGAATTAACAAAAAGGGATTTTCACTACTCTCGTACGGGGTGGAAAGGCCGATACTAAGAACTCTTAAAATGGGCCATCTGCGTCTACAATTCCAGCAAATGCATTGTACTACTATTTCTTACTTTAACTAGGGGCTGCGCCTCTAGGCTCGATACGCTCGTTTCCAGAGTAGCACTCGGGCCCTGCAGCCCGATCTCCAAGTATATCACATAAAATAAAAACTGGAAAATTCATGTAAAAATTTTAATTTTTATTGCATGTCTAAGCAAATAACTCTTGTTATTCCGAAATTTCAGACTTTTTTTTTAATGTCGTTAATTTTTTCAAAGTCGGACTTTTGTCGTTTAAACTTATAGCACTTACTAAATTTACCACTAAGGAAAACAAAAGCTGTCCAAAAAGAATTTCCGTAAACCATAAACCGTTATGCTAAGCCGTTAAGGTGGACGTCACGTAATTTTGCTTCCTATACTTCCAATGGAAAAAACTTTTATACACATTTCCTTCACAATATTGTGTTCCCAAGGATGAAACTTTCAACATCGATTAAAATAACTTCATATTATAACTTGGAATACTTAATATTTTCTAAACCATAACCATATAAAAAATCAATAACTTTTCCTTTGGTGGTGTTAGAACCAGAAAAAAGATGGCGCGACCTGTTCTTTGATGACGTCAGTAGACAAACAAATGTTGGATTGCATAATTATGGTTATGTTTTAGAAAATATTAAGTATTCCAAGTTATAAAGTGAAGCTATTTTAATCGATGTTCAAAGTTTCATCCTTGGGAACGCATCAATTGTGAAAAAAATGTGTGCAGAAGTTTTTCCATTGGAAGTATAGGAAGCAAAATTACTTGACGTCCACCTTAAACAACTGAGATAGCTTTACCAACAAAACATATGCATGACAAATTCTCTGCGTTACCGTGGCAGCAGGACACGGGACCGAAACGTTCCTCTGGGGTTATCGTGAAGACAGACAAGCCGTACGTTTCTTTCTTTTGCGTTTTCAAAAATTGCTTAAAAATCAGAAAATGACTTTTTAAAAAAAAAAAATTTTGTAAAAAAGGGACGATAGTTGTAAGTGTATGCCGTAAAAATTGCAATGCGTTCTGATTTATAGTTTGCCATATATCCGTTTTTTTAAATGGATCCCATCGCGAAATAGAGAATTTTGTGAAATTTAAAAATTTAATTTCTCGTAAACTAAATCGAAATTCAAAAAAAAAAAAAAAAAAGGTTACGAGGTGCAAAATTCGGTCATGGCACTACATGCCTTCAAAGTTTCGTGGTTCTGTTGCTGTTAGTGTGTCCGGAACGCCACCTGATAGCACTATTTTGCTTACCTTAACTTTGAAATACAATAGCTCTTGAAGTATCGCTAGAATCGAAAAACGGTATATTTCAGCGTGTTCTCCAAGCAATTCTCTACGAACGATGTAAACTTCATATTTTTTGAGTTCAATACGTTTTGCGCTGCGAGCTAGGAAAGCAAGAATGCCACGAAATTTCTAAAACAGCGGCAGCAGTTACTTTTTTACAGTGCTGGCCACCCAAAATGTAACACCAAGAAGGACACGAGATAGCAAAGCCAGATTTACCGGACACATAACAACAGATACAAAGATGAAACGATTGAGCTTACAGGCCCGTGCGACTTGCGGAACACGCAGACATCAATAGTTCGTGTGGCCCCTATGGCTGGCAATAACGGCCGCTACACGCCGCGGCATCAAACGAAAGAGGCTTTGGATGTGGGCTTGGGGTATGCCGGTCCTGGCTGCTTCCACACGTTGTCACAGTTGATCAGGCGTAGCCGCGGGTGGTGCTTGTCGGGCCACTCGGTTGCCGATCAGCGACCAGAGATGTTCGATGGGCGACATATCGGGAGAACAGGCTGGCCACGGCAGCAGTGACACCTGGTGGGACGTGAAGAATTTTTGCACGATGCGTGCCACGTGCGGGCGCGCATTGTCCTGTTTGAACGTGGCCGCTGGCAGCTCCTGCAGGTAAGGGAGGAATACAGGCTCCAAAACGTCGGAGATGTAGCAGTGGCTGTTGAGTGTACCGGCGATGCGTACCAGAGGGGTGTGGGTGTCATATCCGATTGCGCCCCAAACCATAACGCCAGGCGACGGACTGGTATGGCGATGCATAATGCAGGCGTCATACAGTCTCTCGCCGTGGTGGTGCCAGAAGCGGGATTCGTCGGAGAAGACAATGTAGTACCATTCCGTAGTCCAGGTGCGGCATTCAACGGCCCACTGCCGCCGCACTCGCCGTTGGTGTAACGTCAATGGTAATTGGAGCAATGGGCGCCGTGCGACAAGTCCCCGCTCCTGCAGACGACGTCGAACGGTACATGCTGACACAGGTTGTTACGCAACACACCCGAATTCCTGCGTTAACGTTCGTGATGTGGCGGTGCGAGCCGTCAATGCCCGCCGCACAACATGCTGGTCCTCTCGTTCGGTGGTGTGCCGCTGCTGCGGCAATCACTCACGTCGGTCCGTCCGTCCCTCCTGCACCCACCGAATCCATACTCGCCTCACTGTCTTTGGATGCCGTCCCTCACGGGCGCCGATGCCTCGGTACCATAAACCGCTGTCGCGATAAGCCACTATTCGTCCTCTGTCGAACTCCGAAACGTGCTGGAATGACTGCCGTATTCTGTGACGAGGCATCAGGAAGCTTTCCACGCACAGGTCCGGCAGCACAATACATTTCCACTACTTACACCCCGCCTTCTGTGCACTCTTCTTATAGTGCTTCTCGGTGGCGTGCCGGGCGTACATGATTTGCATATGCCCTGCAATGCTAATCGTTTGCATGTCCTCTCGCGGGCGACTCATGCTGCGAATTTCAGGACAATCGAATGCTTCCTTCTTGGTGTTGCATTTTGGGTGGCCAGCAGTGTAGAATAGAGAGATAAAAACTGGATGTGACGGCTACAATGGCTGCGTTAAGGACTAGCCGCATAATGGTAGTAACCATGTGCACTTCTTTACACTTTTGCTGGCATGGTGGTCCACATCATCAACAAAAACGGAAAGAAGAATTTTTTTTTCAATATCCAGACCCACCGTTTTATATCGGTTAACAAAAATTAGGGCAAACTTGATACGGGCAAACGGGAATTAGGGCAAATGAAATTTAGTGCAAACGAGATTAGGACAAGCGAAATTAGGGGAAATTGGAATCAGCGTAAAAGCGATGCGATTTCGAGTAAACGTGATTCGGGCAAACGTGGATTAGGGGAAACGTAATTAGGACAAAGGAAATGAGGGGAAATGGGAATTAGGGTAAAAGCGATTTCGGGGAAAACGCGATTGGGGTAAAAATGATTCGGGCAAACGTGAATTAGGGGAAACGTGATTTCGGTAAACGTGAATTAGGAGAAACGAAATTAAGGGAAATGGGAATTCGGGTGAAAGAGATTGGGGTAAACGTGATTAGGGCAAACGGGTATTTGGGGAAATGGGTGTTCACCATTTTGCTCACCCCGAGTTAATTCGTTCCAGCTGGTTAAAGGGTTAAAAACGGCAATTTGCCGTCAATTGACGAAAAGAATCGAGGAAAGGTTTCTGAAAATTCATAATTTTCCGCTGAGATGTCTTTAAAGCGGCAGTATACCGTCAATATAAGAAAGGAATTGTGGAAAGGTTTTCAAAAATTCAGAATTTTCAGCTAACTTGTCTTAAAAACGGCAATTTGCCGTCAATTGACGAAAAGAATCGAGGAAAGGTTTCTGAAAATTCATAATTTTCCGCTGAGATGTCTTTAAAGCGGCAATATACCGTCAATATAAGAAAGGAATTGTGGAAAGGTTTTCAAAAATTCAGAATTTTCAGCTAACTTGTCTTAAAAACGGCAATTTGCCGTCAATTGACGAAAAGAATCGAGGAAAGGTTTCTGAAAATTCATAATTTTCCGCTGAGATGTCTTTAAAGCGGCAGTATACCGTCAATATAAGAAAGGAATTGTGGAAAGGTTTTCAAAAATTCAGAATTTTCAGCTAACTTTTGGCAATTTTACCGTCAATTGATGAAAAGAATCGAGGAAAGGTTTCTGAAAATTCATTATTTTCCGCTGACATGTCTTTAAAGCGGCAGTATACCGTCAATATAAGAAAGGAATTGTGGAAAGGTTTTCAAAAATTCAGAATTTTCAGCTAACATGTCTTAAAAGCGGCAATGTACCGTCAATAGACGAAAGAGATTGCGGAAAATCTTCTGAAAATTAAGATTTTTTCGCTAACATGTCTTAACTTATAAACGAGGTTCTACTGTGCTATATAAAAAAATCCAAAGTGTGTCTAATAATGAAAAATGACCTGCAAAGCTGTGCTCTTTTTCTGAATAGAGCAGTTCAGTCATTGACCTAAAGTTTCATCTCCCAAATCACAAAAGCAAAAAGGTTTCATACTTCAATTAGTAATCTCTCCCTCTTTCTCTTACGTTCTCTGTTTACCTTACACAACAGAGATCTCAGCTTTCTTTATTAGACATCAGTCCCAAGGAGTGGATTTGTATTTTCTCCGACGTCCGCACAACGAGACGCAAAGCATTCACTAGAAAATAAAAAGAGGTCCTACTTAAAATCGAGCGTAAGGTCAAAGGGCGGATGCTGAAGTCTCACATAACCTTAACCTTTTTTTTATTTTGTGTTCTTTTCCCTTTTTTTCAAAAAGCGTCGGCTTTTTAAGTGTTGGTTCGCAATGGAGATAGATTTACTTGACATTCAAGAAGCAAATACATATTAAAAAAGAAAGAAAAGAGGTCCAAAGAGTAAGCTAGCCGACGGGATTCAAGACAATTGTAGTCATTTCAATTTTCTTTTTCTCGTAACCTCTCACTTTTTTCTATGAATGTGTAGCATGTGATTATTACATGGAACGCTCAATGGGGATATGACGAGGCCCATGCAGCTGGGAATGAATAACACGAGCCACTTGAGACATAATGCGGCGTTTTAAGGTGTTCGTAAGACACAAGTGTTTGAGAGGGTTCAGCTAGTGAACATCAAACTAATGGTGTTGGATTCCCCACTTGGGCGTTTTGTAAGAACAGCAAGATTAACCAACAATAGGAATGCCATCACAACAGCGGGTACAAACAATAAGCATTTCATTTGATAAACAAATACTGAAATTCAGTATATTTCTCAGTATCCCAAAATCTTTTGCTATTCCAAGAAAAAGGAGATATCGTATCCCCAAACAAGTAGAAACGCCACTGGAACATTTGCATGAACTGAACTCGTTACGGTGCAAGAGCCTATATTAAAAGAAATAAAAACACCGCTGTTGGCCGAGTGATCTGCGCAAATCATTTATCCGAGATGGGCCGGGGTTCAATACCTACATTTATTTTGGACAACATACACTGTAAGCGATGCCTAAATTCACCTTGAACAACAGAGATTGTAAGCGATGCCTAAATTTACCTTGGACAACAGATATTATAACCGATGCCTAGATTTACTTGGACAACAGACATTGTAAGAGATTCTTAAATTCGCCTTGCACAACCCATATTATAACCGATGCCAAAATTTACCTTGGACAACAGATTTTGTGAGCGATTCCTAAATTTACCTTGAACAACAGACATTGCAAGCGATGCATAAATTTACCTTGGACAACAGATATTGTAAGCGATGCTTAAATTTTCCTTGGACAACAGATGCTGTAACCGATGCCTAAATTTACTTGGACAACAAACATTGTAAGAGTTTCTTAAATTCGCCTTGCACAACCGATATTGTAACCGATGCCTAAATTTACCTTGGACAACAGATTTTGTAAACGATGGTTAAATATTAGTTTGGACAACAAACATTGTCAGCGATTCCTAAATTTTCCTTCGACAACAGGCATTGCAAGCGATGCATAAATTTACCTTGGACAAAAGATATTGTAAGCGATGCCTAAATTTACCTTGGACAACAGATGCTGTAACCGATACCTAAATTTACTTGGACAACAAACATTGTAAGAGATTCTTAAATTCGCCTTGCACAACCCATATTGTAACCGATGCCTAAATTTACCTTGGACAACAGATTTTGTAAACAATGCATAAATTTACCTTGGACAAAAGACATTGTAACCGATGCCTAAATTTATCCTGTAAAACAGATATTGTTACCGATGCTTAAATATAGCTTGGGCAACAAACATTGTAAGCGATTACTGAATTTACCTTGGACAACAGACATTGCATGCGACGCATAAATTTACCTTGGGCAACAGATATTGCAAACGATGCTTAAATTTACCTTGGACAAAAGACTTTGTAACCGATGCCGAAATTTACATTGGACAACAGATATTGTAACCGATGCTTAAATATAGCTTGGAAAACAAACAATGTATGCGATTCCTAAATATACCTTGGACAACAGACATTGCAAGCGATGCATAAATTTACCTTGGACAACAGATATTGTAACCGATGCTTAAATTCACATTGGACAACAGATATTGTAACCGATACTTAAATATAACTTGGACAACAAACAATGTAAGCGATTCCTAAATATACCTTGGACAACAGACATTGCAAGCGATGCATAAATTTACCTTGGACAACAGATATTGTAACCGATGACTAAATATATCTTGCACAACAGATATTTTAATCGATGCCTAAATTTACCTTGGACAACAGACATTGTAACCGATTTCTAAATTTACCTTGGACAGCAGATATTGTAACCGATGCCTAAATTTACCTTGGACAACAGATATTGTAACCGATGCTTAAATATAGCTTGGACAACAAACAATGTAAGAGATTCCTAAATATACCTTGGACAACAAACATTGCAAGCGATGCATAAATTTACCTTGGACAACAGATATTGTAACCGATGCCTAAATTTACATCTGACAACAGATATTGTAACCGATGCTTAAATATATCTTGGACAACAAACAATGTAAGTGATTCCTAAATATACCTTGGACAACAGGCATTGCAAGCGATGCATAAATTTACCTTGGACAACAGATATTGTAACCGATGCCTAAATTTACCTTGGACAACAGACATTGTAACCGATTTCTAAATTTACCTTGGACAGCAGATATTGTAACCGATGCCTAAATTTACCTTGGGCAACAGGTGTTACCGATACCTAAATTTACCTTGGACAACAGGTGTAACCGATGCCTAAGTTTACCTTGGACAACAGATATTGTAACCGATGCCTAAATTTACCTTGGGCAACAGATTTAACCGATGGCTAAATTTACCTTGGACAACAGACATTGTAACAGATGCCTAAATTTACCTTGAACAATAGATATTGTAAGCGATGCTTAAATTTACTTTGGACAAAAGACATTGTAACCGATGCCTAAATTAACCTTGGATAGCAGTCAATCTAATAAACGCCTAAATATACCTTGGACAATAGACATCAAGCATGGGCCACATCGTGAAAGATTTTTTTATTTTTTTTTTTGAATGAAGGTTTAACGACCACCGTTAACAACTCAATGGGCTATAAGCAGTCGCCCGTCGATAATTTAGGGCCATTGGTTCCAGGAAAGGGAAAGAGCCAGTGGGACAAACACATCAGTGCCTCATTGGGATTTGAACCCTGACTCTTCTCGGACAAATGGTCACAAGCCAGTGCTTAATCCACTGCACCATCGGGCGGCAGGGCGAAAGTAATAAGCGAATAAATCTTGGTTGAAGAGCATTTGGAAGAAACAGAACAACTTTCAAGAACAGTTTGCCATTACGTCTGAAAAGAAAAGTGTTTAATCAATCCGTCCTTCAATATCTTACTTATGGATCAGAGGAATAAATCTTTACTAAAACATACATTCAGAGGTTAAAAACTACTGAAAGATGGTCAGGTGCGTGATTTGTATAATCAGGAAAGATAGGAAGAGAACTAGTACATCAGCAAAATGATGGGAGTTGATGACATTAAAATCAAGGTAAAAACCCTGAAATGCCCATGGGCTGAACATATTACTGGAAAAACAGACATCCGATGGACAGCTGAACAATTGAACTGGACATCTAGAGACAGGAAAACACCCCGAAGAAAATCATCTGGTAGATGTGAGAATGGAATTCGAAAGCATACCGGCTGACATGGAGGAAACTGGCTCAAGACAGAAAGTAGCTTTGGCCGAACTTCATCCAGCTTTGGATTGATAATGGTTGATGATGATGATGATGATGACGACGACGTACAGTATATTTATATTCATATATGAATGTCGTATGCTTTACTCTATTTAATAATCACCCAAAAAATTTATATATATATATATATACTGTATATACATATACACTATATTGATAAAAGTCAATGGACACCCCTTAAAAAAGCAAATGAACGGATCCGCTGCGTTGTTAAGATGCGCACACCTGCAAACGGTATAAAACAAGCCTGCAGTTGACCACGATTATATCGCACTACGGGGTTGAGTGAAAATGTCGCGGTGACAAAGAACTGACTTTGAGAAAGGAAAAATTGTTGGGTGTTATATTAGTGGGTTGTCCATAAGAGAAACCGAGAGGCGTTTAAACATACCAAAGTCAACTGTTTTGTTGGATGTACTGAATGAGTGGAGGACACATGCCGTATGCCTGAAGCCGCAAATCGTACCGGTAGACCAAAGAAAATCAGTGATAGAGGACGTCGAAGCCTCAGGAATGTCGTTACAGCTAATCGACGGAGTACTGCACAAGACCTCAGTGTACAGGTGAGTAAAAATGCTGGAACCTCGGTATGTACGCGTACCATTCGCAGAGAACTTCATTCCATGGGTTATCGTGATCGTGCGGTTGCTCAGAAGCCTTTCATCTCCACTCGAAATTCTACTGGTCGTTTAGCATGGTGTAGAGAACATTTATCGTGGACCGCAGATCAATGGAAACTGGTCCTATGGACCGATGAAACCAGATACACAAACAAACAAACAGTCTGCGGCCGTTTGTAGGTATGACGGCAGCCAGAAGAACGCTATTTACAACAGTGTACTGTTCCTTTGGTCAAATTTGGAGCTGGCAGTGTACTCATGTGGGGGTGTTTTTCGTGGTATGTTCCCAGCCCATTGGTTATCATGGACAAATCTATTAACCAGCACATCTATCACGATATTCTGGACAATTATGCCCTACCAAGTCTATGGCAATACTATGGAACCGAGCCTTGTTGGTGCCAATGCACAGAGCCATGAAGTAAGGACTTTTACGGCGTGGTTTGACGATAATTCCGTATCGTGTGTGGACTGGCCAGCACAGAGCCCTGATCTTAATCTCATAGAGCACCTATGGGATGAATTAGAGCGCCGCATAAGAAGTTTGGAACAAAGGCCTACTACTAAGCAACAGTTAGCACCAGAATTATATACTGAATGGAAGGCGCATACGTATCGCTGTGTTCCAAAACCTTGTCGAAAGCATGTCTCGAAGGGTCAGTGCATGCGTTAAGGCCAAAGGTCGACCGATACCGTACTAATGTATGCCAATAAACGCTATGTTGTGTTTCTCTTTTAGGTGTCCGGTGACTTTTTTCAATATAGTGTACTTAAAAAGTTACAGAAAGTCTATTGGGAGGGTTGTATGAGTCGTGCACAAGTTTGCGTGTGGCATAAACTTTTTAAAGATGGTCATGAGAGTGTTGAAAGGGATGAACGGTCTATGAGCCCCGTAACCAGCAAAAGTGAAAACAATGCCGAACTTGTGTTGTGCGGGAAAAATCGCCGAATCACTTTTCAGGAGTTATCTGAAGACTTCTACATTAGTTTCGGTTCAGTTCAGTCGATTCTTACGGTTGATTTGGGTATGAGACAAGTCTCAGCCAAATTTGTGATAAAATTGTTCTCAACTGCGCAGAAACATGCACGTGTTTCAGCTGCAAGTGACCTGCTTGTGTGCGTCGAAAACTTTTTAAAAACTACCATAACTGGTGATGAATCGTGGATTTTGTGGGTATTACCCCGAAACCTATTCTAGACGATTAATTAGTCTGTTATAGAAAGATTTTCCCTAGTTTTGTTAAAACGTAGAATATCTGGAGGACGTTTCTAGTACGCTATCTGTATTAATGATACTTTTTTTACGCTTTCCAACCGTATTTTGAAGAAGCGTATATGCTCCACTTTTGTCCGTCCATCCGCCCGCACGATAACTCACGTAAAAATGGTTTGATTTCGACGAAATTTTAGTATGTGATAGGGGACCACCTGGGGACAAACCCTATTGAAAATGGGTGAAGCAGGGTCAAAGGTCAGGACATCGGAGCGGGATCCATTCCATTGCTCTTATGCGCCATAACTTGCTTAAAAAATGTTCGATTTCGATGAAATTTTAGTATGGGGTAGGGGAACGACCTGGGGACGATCCCTATTGAAAATGGGTGAAATTGGGTCAAAGGTCAGGACATGGGATCTGGATCCATTCGATTGCTTTTATGCTTCATAACTTGCGTAAAAATGGTTCGATTGCGATGAAATTTTAGTATGTGTTAGGGGATCACCTGGGCACGAATCCTATTGAAAAGTAGCGAAGTGGGGTCAAAGGTCAGGCAGGGCATAAGAGCGGGATATATTCCATTGCCCTTATGTGTCATAACTTGCGTAAAAATCGTTCGATTTCGTTGAAATTTTAGTATGTGGTAGGGAGACACTGGAGACGAACCGTATTGTAAATGGGCGAAATCGGGTTAAAGGTCAGGACACTGGAGTGGGATCCATTCCATTGCCCTTGTGCATCATAACGTACCTAAAAAATGCTTGGATTGCGACGAAACTTCATCATGTTGTTCCGGAGGTATAGTGAACCGGTTCTGTTGAATATAATCGAAATGGGGTCAAAGGTCAGGACACAGGAGCGAGATTTATTCCACAGCCATTATCCACATAACTTGAGTAGTAATGTCTGGTATGTTGGAAAGTGTATCATAATGAATGCTTTGCATGATTTTACTAACTTGTTTGAGTATAGCGCTTACTTTACGTACTTTGGGAAAAACTGGGTATTGTTGGGTAACAATGCAAGTATACAACTCCTTGTGTTTAGGAAGACAAGTGGGACATATGTGATCCTGAAAGGTATACGTGATTACACCATACAACACAATTTTTGAAAATGCCAATCCGTTTTTTGGTGCAAATATGGCAAGGATGGTAAGTCAGATAATATCCAAAAACTTAAAAATGTCGTCGTCCTGGAGCTGCAATCGAACCCGCGTCTCCCAGATAGCGCCCGGGTATGCTAACCACTACACCACCCAGAAGGACCAAGCTTCAAGTTTCCAACTAATTTGAATATAACCATCACAGGAATCGCTAGTCGAAGCAACCAGCATTCATGTTTAGCGAATTTGAAGGTTAAGAATCCTATCCCGTCTCGACTAGCGTATCCTGTGATGGTTATATTCAAACTAGACGAAACCCGTCAGAATCGACGGTCAGTTTGTTGTTGTTGTTGTTGTTTTTAAAGAATAAATTCATTAAAACAACGAATGTAAACTTTATTTGATTGACAAATTCATTTAACCACTTCAGTAAAGACAATAGTCCAGGTTCGTGATTATTATTATTATTATTATTATTTTAACTGAAGGTTTAACGACCACCGTGAGCAACTCAATGGGCTATAAGCAGTCGCCCGTCCCTAACTTATGGCCACTGACTCCAGGGAAGGGACACAGCCAGTGCCGTAAGACAAACACAACATCCATGTTTCACCGGGATTCGAACCCGGACCCTTCACGAACAAACCATCATAAGGCAGCGCTTAGACCACTGCGCCACGGGGTCGGCCAGATTCGCGATGAGCATCACGACTGTACCCTATTTCAGTCGTAAAATGTGAGGCACAACGTACACTCATCTCGATCGTGTGCAAAAATCCAACTGGATAGCGCACTCTGTCACTCTCATCTTCACTCACAACTGTGTTCGTAAATGTTGTTGGAATGAGATTCGCGTTGCGAATACTGTTCACCCGTCGGAATCGACAGTTAATTTTTTTTTTTTTTTTTTTTTTTTGATTGGAGGTTTAACGACCACCGTGAGCAACTCAATGGGCTATAAGCAGTCGCCCGTCCCTAATTTAGGGTCACTGGTTCCAGGGAAGGGAGAGAGCCAGTGCCGTAAGACAAACACAACATCCATGCCTCACCGGGATTCGAACCCGGACCCCTTACGGACGAATGATCATAGGCCAACACCTTAGACCACTGCGCCACCGGGGCGGCTTTTTTATTTTGAAAAGAATAAACTCATATGAAACAACAAATGTAAACGTTATGTAACGTACCAGGAGATGTGACGTACCTGCCAGAAGGACGCACACGACATAAAGGCAGATAGGAATTAGAATCAATGTCTGCGTAGCTCAGTTGGTAGAGCGTCTTGTTCCGGAATAAGCGGACTCGGGTTCGAATCCCGGCGTAGACCAAAAATGACGGAGAAATTCAGTTCGTTATAATGGCGCCCGAACTATCCGGATGACCCGACCGTTCAAAATCTCGCATTGGTGTGATGTAATTTCCACACCGCGAGATAGGAAAAATAAAAGAATCCTTTCTCCAGCACTTCGAAAAAAAAAAAAAAAAAAAAAAAAAAAATAAGGGGAAGATGATGTAACGTACCAGGAGATGTGACGTACCTGCCAGAAGGACGCACACGACATAAAGGCAGATAGGAATTAGAATCAATGTCTGCGTAGCTCAGTTGGTAGAGCGACTTGTTCCGGAATAAGCGGACTCGGGTTCGAATCCCGGCGTAGACCAAAAATGACGGAGAAATTCACTTCGTTATAATGGCGCCCGAACTATCCGGATGACCCGACCGTTCAAAATCTCGCATTGGTGTGATGTTATTTCCACACCGCGAGATAGGAAAAATAAAAGAATCCTTTCTCCAGCACTTCGAAAAAAAAAAAAAAAAAAAAAAAAAAAATAAGGGGAAGATGATGTAACGTACCAGGAGATGTGACGTACCTGCCAGAAGGACGCACACGACATAAAGGCAGATAGGAATTAGAATCAATGTCTGCGTAGCTCAGTTGGTAGAGCGACTTGTTCCGGAATAAGCGGACTCGGGTTCGAATCCCGGCGTAGACCAAAAATGACGGAGAAATTCACTTCGTTATAATGGCGCCCGAACTATCCGGATGACCCGACCGTTCAAAATCTCGCATTGGTGTGATGTTATTTCCACACCGCGAGATAGGAAAAATAAAAGAATCCTTTCTCCAGCACTTCGAAAAAAAAAAAAAAAAAAAAAAAAAATAAGGGGAAGATGATGTAACGTACCAGGAGATGTGACGTACCTGCCAAAAGGACGCACACGACATAAAGGCAGATAGGAATCAGAATAAAACGTCCGCGTAGCTTAATTAGTAGAGCAACTTATTCCGGAAGGAGTGGACCCGGGTTCGAACCCCGGCGCGGATAAAAATGACGGAGAAATTCACTTCGTTATAGTTATTTGATTGGCAAATTCATTCAACCATTTAAGTAAAGACAATAGTCCAGGTTTCGTGATTTTTTTTTCTTTTTTTTTTTTACTGAAGGTTTAACAACCACCTAACAATGGTCAACGGAATGTTTACTTACATCTTTACATAATGGGAAACGTCTTACCTACGTGAATAAACTGGATCGAATGAATGTTAAATTGTATATATACATCACACAGTCCAACGGCATAACGGAAGCAGGTCTTCGAGAGTGTTCGCTGTTCCGATGAGAACTATGATACGAATGCCTGCTAGCATTGCTTTGCGCAACGGTTCGCTCAGAAAAGAGAAGACTTCGGACTATCTCAGTCCCTCCGTGCCTCGCCTACAACAGCGCGGGAGTCAACCGCACGCTTCTCCCATAGACTTTACATGGGAACTTTGCCACCCCACAACGCCCGAACCTTTGCCCCAATCTCCCTTTTCTCTTCAACTAGCACATCTACATGGTAAGACCTTTATTTTGATACCTCAACCATATTTTTACGTTCAGCCGCTCTCTCAAAAAAGGACTCACTGTAAAAAACCTTATAGAATTAATTTGTAGATTAATCGGAAATTTGAGACTTGGTCGTTCTGGATGTTCTAGGTGGTGTAGTGGTTAGCATACCCGGGAGCTATCTTGGAGACGCGGGTTCGATTCCCGCTCCAGAACAACGAAATTTTCAAGTTTTCGGATATTATTTGACTTGCCATCCTTGTCATATTTACACCAAAAAAAAAAAAAAAACGGATTGTCATCTTCAAAATATCCAGCTGTGGTACATTAAAAGTCTCTACATTTCAAACAGTAAAAGGCTAATGCCATCATTATTTACACCAATATTAGTTTTAATGATCAGCATTATTTTATAAAGCTGATCATCAGTAAAATAAGATAAAGGGATTCAGGATTGCATTGGTTTGAATTATAGAAATTTGTTAAGTTCTGGTAATATTTGGCATACCAGTAGATTTAACTGTTTGTGAAGCGGTGCATATTTCAAGCAGAAAAATCTGATCTACTGTATTTTTGAGCTGTGGTCTACTGATTTTACGTCAGAGTATCTGGCAACACTGCCGTAGGGTTACTTGACAGGAAATCACCCCACCTTTCGTTTCACCAAAGGGCCACTTGATCAAAACGTTCATTTCACAGAAGGGTCACTTCACGGGAAATTTACTTCACCGGAAAGATAATTTCACTGACAGGTCATTAGAACGAAACGTTCATTTAACCGAAGAGTTCCTTGTTTGAAACGAAATGTTCATTTCACTGAAGGGTCGCTTGACAAGAGAATGCTTTACCGAACAGTTCGTTTCATCGAAGGGTCACTTGATCGAAGCTTTCATTTCACCGAAGAAGTCAATGACATGAAATTACTGAACTGGAAAAATAATTTCACTGAAGGGTCACTTGATCGTAACATTTATTTAACTGAAGAGTCACTTGATTGAAACAAAACGTTCATTTCACTGAAGGGTCGCTTGACAAGAGAATACTTTACGGAAAAGTTCGTTTCATCGAAGGGTCACTTGATCGAAGCTTTCATTTCACTGAATAGTCAATCGACATGAAATTACTGAACTGGAAATATAATTTCACTGAAAGGTCACTTGATCGAAACATTTATTTAACCAAAGAGTCACTTGATTGAAACAAAATGTTCATTTCACTGAAGGGTCGCTTGACAAGATAATACTTTACGGAAAAGTTCGTTTCATCGAAGGGTCACTTGATCGAAGCTTTCATTTGACCGAAGGGGCACGTGGCATTAAATTGCTTCAACGATAATATCGTGATATCGAAGGGTTACTTGATCGAAACGTTCATTTCACGGAAAGGTCACGTGACCGGAAATTACTTCACCGGAAAAAAGTTCTACAGAGAGGTCTGTGAAAACACAGGATTCTCCACGCCGGGCATCGAATCTAGGTTCCTCCACTCCGGAGTAAGTCTCCCAACTGAGCTACGCAGACATATGCTCTCATTGCTATCTACCTTTACCTCATGTGCGTCTTGCGGCGCAGGCACGTGACATCTCCGCCGTCCTGGAACGGCCCTCTTTCGGGACCCGTGGGCCATGTGTCGCTATAGGCAGTAATCCGCTGAAGAACGTGCTTTTGAGAACTCCCAGACAATTTGGTGTGTGGAACGTAACATCAACACACACATTTATTTTTTCGAAGCACTGGAGAAGGGATTCTCATTTTTTCCTGTCTCGCGGTGTGGAAAGAAAGTCACATCATTGCAGGAAATTTAACGGCTAGGTCATCCTTGAAGTTCGGGTGCCAATGTGAAAACACAGGTTTGTCCGTACCGGGCATCGAAGCTGGGTCCCCTCACTCCGGAGTAAGTCACTCTCCCAACTGAGCTACGAGGACATGTGCTCTCATTGCTATCTGCCTTTATCTCATGGGGCAGGCACGTCACAGGTCACTTGAGCAAAACGTTCATTTTACCGAAGGGTCACGTGACGAAAAAATACTTCACCGAGAAAATCGTATAATCGAAGGGACACTTGATCGAAACATTCATTTCACGGAAAAGTCAGCTGACCGGAAATTACTTAACCGAAAAGATCGTGTCAGTGAAGGGTCACTTGATCGAAACGTTTATTTCATTAAAGGGTGACAAGAAATTACTTTACCGAAAAATTCGTTTCATCGAAGGGTCACTGGACAAGAAATTACCACACCGAAGAGTCACTAAATCGAAACCTTCATTTTTTTCATTTCACCGAAGGGTCACTTGAAAGGAATTATTTCACCGAAAAGATCGTTTCACACAAGGGTCACTTGATCGAAAGGTAAATTTCACCTTAAGGTTACTTGATCGAAAGTACATTTCATCGAACTGTTGCTTCACCTAAAAGTTCAGTCAATAAAGACTTCATGGCTTCCTCTAATTTACTGTCAGTAACGAAAAAAGCTTAGCTTAACGGGAATCACAGAGGATAAATTTATTAAGGTTCATTACATCTCAAACTTTCGATCTATACACTAGATCTTCGTCTGGAGTTCCCCAGTCTTACTACTTCCACGGGTTTGGGAGTAGAAAGACATCGGAACTACCAGTGAAAGTAGCAAGACGCAGGAACACCTGACGATGATCTGGTGTATCGATCGAAATTTTGAAAGGTGATGAACCTTAAGAAATCCATCCATTATAATCCCCATGAAGTTTTTTCGTTACTAAAAGTTCATTTCATCGAAAGACCATTTCACCGAAGAATTTATCGAAGATTTTGGATTTTTTTACAGGTGCTGTTGAGGTGTAGAAGTCTAAAGTTTTCGGTCAACGCCCCGGTCTTTAGAAGCGTCATTTACTTTTGCTGTCAACAAAAGATATTTAATGTTGTTGTCATTTTTTTTTTACATAGTTTTGCTACGCGCACTACCAGAAGCAGCAGCTGTGAGGTATTTATAGTCGCTATTAGTACCGGAGCGGCAGCTGCAGCTATATTAAGGCTGTTTCTAAACGAGTGTTAGGGTTATAACGAAGTAAAATTTCTCCGTCATTTCTGTCCACGCCAGGATTCGAACCCGGATCCCCTCATTCCGGAATAAGTCACTCTACCAATTGAGCTACGCAGACGTTTGTTCTGACTACTATCTGCCTTTATGTCGTGTGCGTTCTGCTGGCAGGTACGTCACATCCCCCCCCCCCGAAAGAGGGCCGGGGGCATGGCCCACGGGTCAGCCGTGACCATGAATCGTTGCAGGCAGCCATCCGCTGTAGGACGTGCACTTGAGAACTCCCAGTCAATCTGGTGTGTGGAATGAACGTCACACACATTTATTTTTCGAAGCGCTGGAGAAGGGATTCTCTGATTTTTCCTATCTCGCGGTGTGGAAAGAACATCACACCATTGCGAGATTTTGAACGGCCGGGTCATCCGGATAGTTCGGGGGCCATTATAACGAAGTAAATTGCTCCGTCATTTTTGGTCTACGCCGGGATTCGAACCCGAGTCCGCTTATTCCGGAACAAGTCGCTCTACCAACTGAGCTACGCAGACGTTTGTTCTGACTACTATCTGCCTTTTAGTCATGTGCGTCCTGCTGGCAGGTACGTCACAGGGTTCGTGTTCTAATCTATATCTGCAATGTAAATTGTTTTGTACACAGTTTCTCGAAAACTATCACTTCGTACTGTTTGAAATTTTGAGCACATATAAAACCGACCCATAGCTAATATATGCCACAGTATTTATTCCGAAACATTTGTTAGAATTGTTTTTTTAATTCGATTTATCTGACGCGAAAGTATTCCAGTTTGGCGCTAGATGGCGCGATAAGTTAGCATAGCAGCGTCTTTGTCTGGAAGCAACGAAATCTCTTATTTCTGCCTGACTATTTTCTAATTTACTGAGCCAAATAGAAATCAATGAATAGGGGCAAAAGTGAGATTGGAATCTTGTCTTCTATTGATCATCTTATATCCTACTGTACGATCATTTTTTGTAGATAAAGTGTGTATATTAGCAGAGAACCCCTGAATTTTAGCTATAAAAACTCGGCCTACTTACTACACTCTACGCCCAAATAACATCATTGATTTAAACGTAACAGCACGTGTTTTGTCGTTTCATTGTGGAACCAACGAGGTACCTCTTCCATTCTGAATATAGTGAGGTCTCCAGTGATTCGCTGACGCCAACTTCTGGCATAGTCATTCAAGACGCAAAAGCCACGCCCAAGGAATGATTTTCTGCGCCATCTATCGCAGAAGATGAACCCTAACACTCATTCACAGACAGCCTTAAACGATTACATTATACGCAAACTTGCGCTATGAGTGAGTAGCTATATATATAAAGCTGAGATGTTCTGTCGTGTTATCGGTAACTTGAAGCGGATATGCCGCATGGACATGGACTTTCCGAGCTCCGGCGTGGGCTGGTCATAGGATATTTTTTGAGTAACGTTTCCGTAAGGAGCATTGGGCTAAACTAAACATACCAATATTGATTCTAAGCAATGTCGTGATGAGATGAAAGCAGGACGATGCACCTACAGCAAAATAAATAAATAAATAAATAAATAAATAAATAAAATAAATGTTCAGAAAGGCCGCACAAACTGACAGAACGTGACAGAAGAGCAATGCTAAGAAATGTTAAGAAACCCAGTTCTTCTTCTGCCATTTCCACCGCTGCTGAAGTAGGAAATGCTTGTAATGGCTCGGTTAGTACTATAACTATTTGCACAGAGATGAGATCAGATCATATGTAGAGGATTTTTGGAAGGGAGTGTCTGACCCCAGGTCTTAAACAACCCTTAGAAATAGGGAGCTAGGAGGTTTGGCATAGAGTGTCTAATAGGAAAGTGACACGGAAGCGAGGTAGAAAGCAGGAGGAAGACGCCCTTATTTATTACCGGAAGGGCAGTACCCGGGTCCCTACGGCTTAACGTGCCCATCCGACGAACGGCGGATATTTAGTAGTTCGATTCGAGCGGTCGTACCTGCCTGGGATCGGACCTGAGGTTTCTACGTTATCCGCAGAGAGTTGCACAGTGTGGATTATTATAACTTGTGAGCAGCGGGTGCGGCTAGTGGGGTGGGGCACAGAAAACACACGTCACCAGAGGCTGATCTGGGATTTTCGAGAGGGTAGAGAGAGCGGGCGTAAGTGCCGAAAATTACCGGGGACCTTTCTGATATTTTCCCACAAAATGAAAAAGGTGTTCTAAGTGTGTCTATAAATTCTTCCAATTAATTAACGAAAGTAATATATTAATTAAATAACAAGGAACTATACGCCAACTGTACTTAAATAGTATAACTATACTAGTGATCCGAAATTCCTTGGGGTAGAATAGAAATCAAAGTTTTCAAGCTTTCATCAACCAGATGGGGTTTTTAAGGAAGGTAGATAGCCAACTGGATAATACACTATCTACCAAAAGGTACTTGGACACGCCTGCAATCGACGATATCTGCGGTCCTGATACACGTCACGGCCGCCACCGTTAAATATCGTGTGGGAAACAACAACGCAACCAGTCGCATGCAAGATGCCACTCAGTTCGGAGCTCTCTGACTTCGAGAAAGGTGTAATCGTCCAGTATCACAGAAATGGCCGATCCATACGTGACATATCCAGCGAGTTGAAGTACCCAAAATCGACAGTGGCCTACGTGATTGGCAAGTGGAAGATGAGAGGTGACTGTCGGAATGTGCCCCTACCAGGCAGACCCACAAAACTGAGAGTTAGAAACCGACGGGTGCTGGCCAGAGAAATTCGGAAGAACCGCACCAAATCCATGGGCCATATCCGCGAAGAGTTTCAACAGGCATCCGGGAGTGTTCTTCCGATGAATACCATCCGAAGGAAGCCCATCTGCTCGGTTATCATGGACATGCTTCCGCCCACAAGCCTTTCATCACCATGTCTAATAGCGCAGCTATGCTAACGTGGTGCAAAGAACGTCGACAGTGGACCGTTGAACAGTGGAAACAGGTTCTCTGGAGCGAAGAATCAAGGTTCACCCTCTACCGTTCAGATGGCAGGGTCTGGGTTTGGCGTCTGCTTGGAGAACGCCTCCTGCCGGAATGTATTGGGCCAACTGGGAAGCTCGGCGGCGGTGGAATTATGCTATGGGGGTGTTTCTCCTGGTATGGCACGGGATCCTTGGTCGGAATTCCTGGTATACTCAACGCCGAGACCTACTGCACTATTTTGGATGACCATGCGCTTCCTACGTTGTGGCAGTATTACGGGGTGGACCCATGTTGCTTTCAGGATGACAATGCCACCTGTCATGTTGCGAGGTCCACCATGGTTTGGTATGGTGACAATGGGGTCAATAGAATGGACTGTCCTGCGCAGAGCCCGGACCTTAACCCTATCGAGCATTTCTGGGACGAGTTGGAGCGTTGACTTAAGGGGTGCCCCCACCGTCCGAAATCGGTGAAGGAACTGACCTGTCTTCTCCAAGCCGAGTGGAAGAAAATACCGCTAGCCGTCGTACAACGCCTGGTTGAGAGTATGCCCCGGAGGGTCGCAGCTGTAATCGCCGCTCGTGGAGGCTCCACCAACTATTGAAGGTGAATAAACTTCGTTTTCCTTTGCTATCACAGGTGTCCAATTACTTGTTGGTAGATAGTGTAGAACGCCTCAAGAATTTGAACGCGGTGACTTGACGTGACAATAACGAAGAGATGCGAACGTAAGTAGGTATTTAAAGGCAGGAGGCGTTATTCTCGTTCATCACGCGCGGAATCAAAGGAAAACCAAGAGGCAATCACTATCAAGTCACCACCAGGGCCCGAATTACACGGAATCCCCTCAAGAACCAAGGACGTGCAGGGGCGTATCCAGAGAGGTAAGGCTCAGGGGGTCCTCCCCACCCCCTCCGAGTCATTCCCCTCTGAATCCGTTCCTGGACGTCCCGTTCAGGGACGTCCAGGGAAATGGCTCGAACTACTGAATATCCGCCGTGTGTCGGATGGGCACGTTAAGCCGTCGTACCGTGAATATGAAGCGCTGTTTGGAGTGCTGTGTCTCCCATCGTTCCTGGATTCCAAGTGACTGCTAAAGCTGTTCTTTGATGAGTCACGCTTTTCACTCTTTCAATCTGGGCGTGTTTAGATTTGGTCACAGTCCGACGAACGATTTTCGTCGGACTGTGTTCTTCCAATTGTTGAGTTCGTCGGAGGCTCCGTCACCGCATGGAGTTGTTTTTCATGTATGGGACTCGACCCGTTGGTTATTATATACTGCAAACCATGAACTCTGAAGTGTACCTCGACTATCTGGATAATTCTGCCTTACCAACAATGTGGCAGTATTATGGAAATCATCTTTGTTTCTTCCAATAGGATGGAGCTCCCTGCCACATAGCACGGCGTGTGTAGGACTGGTTTCCTAAATATGAGGAGGATTTATTAAACTGGCCTGCTCAAAGTCCTGATCTTAGTCCCATAGAACACCTCTGTGGTGAACTGGAGCCACCGATACGAAATCGACCACAACGACTCTCTTCGCTTTCCATTCTGGCAGCAGCTTTGCAAGGACGAAGAACGAATGGCGCGCCATTTCAAGTTGGACGTCAGATGACTGGAAAAAGTGGGCTGGTCTAACGAGTAGGATTTTTTTCTCCACTCCTTACGTGGTCATGTGCGTGGATGAAGTAAACAACATAAGACACTTAATCCGTCCAGCATGGTCTCCATATTGCAAGCCAGTGGAGGCGATTGTATGGTGTGGCGCATGTTTACCTGACAGGAACTTGGTCTCCTGGTGCATGTGGAACAACGTATGACTGGTGTTCACTATCGTGAATTGCTTGCTGACTCTGTACACGCAGCAGTGTTGAACTTTTTCCCGAATGGCGACAGTATCTTCCAAGAAAAAAATGCGAAAAGTCAGAGGTCCAGTCCTGTGTAGAAATGATTTGAGGAACACAGTAGACTTGCATCATATCGACTGACCCCCGAACTCCCCGATATCAACTCCATAGAGCACTTGTGAGACACTATGAAACGGCATATCAGGCGTCTGGATACACCAATCACCTCCATACCTTCATTGAAGTCCAAATTACACACAACCTGATTGGCCAAACTGAGAGCGAAAGGAGGACCTGCGAAGCATTAAATAGTGGTCATAAGTGTATATACACATATGCCAAAAATTCTGTGCCACTCCGGTGGCGCAGTTGTCTAAGCGATGGCTTCTGATTTTTCGCCCGCAAGGGGCCCGGATTCAAATCCCGGTGAGACATGGATGTTGTGTTTGCCTTACGGCACTGGCTTTCTCCCTTCCCTGGAACCAGTGGCCCTAAATTAAGGACGGGCGACTGCTTATACAGAAGAGCAATTGAATTAGAGATACCTGTCTAGTAACGTGCTCCCACAGTTCACGAAGATTTGATGGAGGGGGTCAGAGCCTCGAACATCTCTCTCGATGGCATCCCAGATGTGCTCGATGGGATTGAGGTCAGGTTACCTAGCTGGCCAAGGAAGCGAGGTCACGTCGGTGGAGTGTTCATCCAACCATTCGGATACAATTCGGGAGCTGCATTGTTTTGTTGTAGGATGAGGTCCCCAGTGGGATGTTGAAGACGCCCAAACGGGAGCAAATGGTCGTCCAGGATATCCCGGAAACGTTGACCTGTGAGGGACGATGTCACACATACCAGGGGTCCCATTTCAGTCCACGTAAACAGTCCCCAGACGAGAATTCCACCCTCACCAGCTTGAAGAGTACCATGCTGTCAAGAAGGATCCATCGCTGCATGTGGTTTGCGCCGTACTCGTATCCTGCCATCCGCATGTACCAACGTGAATCTCGACTCATCAGTCCAGGTAACATTTTGCCGCATGTCTAGAGTCCAGTGGCGATGTTCCCGCGCCTATGCTAATCTTTGCACTATGTGATGTGCCGTCATCAGCGGTACCCTCGTGGGACGATGGCTTCTGTACCCCATAGCGAGGAGATGGTTCTGGATAGTGTGGCTGCTTACACGTTTTTGTGCACGAGCGTTAAATTGCCGAGTGATTTCTTGCACTGTAGCCCGTCTATCCGCTGTTACAATGCGAGCTAGCCGACGATGACCCAGCTCATCCACACGATGTTGTCCACGGTAGTTGGCCCTTGTAGGGATGGTTTTACCGGATTCGATGTACTCACGGTGCACCCGTAACACAATGGCTCGTGAAAATCCCAGTGTCTGCACGACTTCCGAGATGGAGTGACCCATTCGTCGGGCCCCGACAATTTGCCCACGATCAAATGCGTTTAGATCCTTCGTTTTACCCATACTGCGTCCGACTCTTACTGATTCCCGTCGCATCACTCCTTATATTGTCGGATCGCAGCATACGTCATGTCGTTTCCGTTTATAGGGCCGCCCACAGCGCTACATTTGCATAACGCCAGCTGTCTCTAATTCAATTGCTCTTCAGTGCAGTTCATTGAGTTGCTCACGGTGGTCGTTAAACCTTCAATCAAAAAAAAAAAAAAAGTTGTACAATGCACTTGCCCTGAATGCACCTTAAGCTGTTTTAAATCTTAAATTAAATGTTTGGCATCATGCCAACCAAGGAATTTAGAAGGAAAATGGTACATCCAATAGCCTTTGATCTTCTGCCGAGCTGAGTATGACGTCACAGCCTCCGTGAACCATCGCTGGAGTAAAGTCAAGGTTCTTTAACAGCTTGCGCTGTAATGGCGATTACTCGCTGCGTTTCTTTGTCAAATTTAGCCTTGCTTTGACCTGCTCGTTTACTATTTGTTTTTTCATTTGTTTTCTGTGTAGCGTACAAATATCTTGAAAATGCCTGAATGCGCTGCCTCGCTTTCTAGCAAACACGGCTCGAAGAAAACTTCTTTCAAACCACATGTTAGATCATGAAACAAGTTTGCAGTGCGGAACAATATTTAGCATTTTGCCGAAACGTAATAGTTTAAAATTGAAAGGTGCTTCATAAAGTGAAATGGATTCGCAGGAATGTACATATACAGTGTGGCAAATAATTTTTAGGACTGGGTCTCTAAAATGAAATAGAAACAAGAAATTATAATTTGTTTTGGTTTGTTATTCAAAATAAGTCCCTCCGGCTTCAATGCACTTGTTACAGCGATTTAATAATGATTCGAATGCCTGTTCCAGTTCACTTTGCGGAATTGCCTCCAAAGCATGAGTCGAAGCTGTTTGTATGGTCGAAATATCATCAAAATAACACCCTTTTAACGTCATTTTAAGTTTTGGGAATAAAGAAAAGTCGCAGGGTGCTAAATCAGGCGCTAACGGTGGATGATTCAACATGCACACGTTATTTTTAGCCAAACATTTACGAACAAGAAGTGAGGTGTGACTGGGTGCATTATCGTGCAACAAACACCAACTGTTTTCATCCCGATATTCTGGACGAATGAGACGAATTCTGCCCATCAAGCGCCTCAAAACATTTAAATGAAACTCACCAGTAATTGTTTGTCCACTTGGAACAAATTCTTTGTGGATAATACCCTTACTGTCGAAGAATGTAATGAGCATTGTTTTGATTTTCGATGGAACTTTTCTTGTTTTTTTGGCTTGTGGTGAGTTTTTTGACTTCCATTCCGCACTTTGTCGCTTTGTTTTAGGATCATATTGAAAACACCATGTTTCATCACCAGTAACAATCGATTTTAAGAAGTTTGGATCATTTCCAGCGGCTGAAATGATGTCTCTGCAATGTGCACTTCTCCTTGATTTTTGTTCGTTGGTTAATGTGTGTAGAACAAATTTAGCACAGACTTTTGTTTTGCCCAAATCTTCATGCAGGATGGTTCGAATCGTTTCTTTGTTGATGTTTAAAGACTCTTCCATCATTCTTAGTGACGCACATCGATTGTTTGCCACGAAATCACGCACTTTTTCTATAATCTCAGGTGTTCTAGATGAACTTGGTCTTCCGGTATGCTTATCATCGTCTAGCGTATCTCTTCCGTCCAAAAAACGTTTGTGCCACAGGAAAACATTTGATCTACTTAAACAAAACTCATCGTAAATTTGTTTCATCATTTGGTACGTTTCCGAGGCACTTTCACCTAGTTTTGCGTTAAACTTAATAACAGCCCTTTGTTCCATATTAATAAATCAATATGAAAAAAATTTTACTTCTCTAATGAACGGCCATTTTGTTTGAGTTACTTTAACAACTGCGCAGTACTTTTGGCAGAAAGCAAGCAGATGGCCTCGGTTTATAACGCATTCGCGATTACACTGATGGCGCCACCGTAGGCTGAAATCTAGCGCCAGTCTTAAAAATTCTTTGACGCACTGTGTATATAAGAAGCAGCATGAGACACAGAGTTCACTTAGCAGCCAACGTGCTATCTAACAGCGCAAGATAAACTAGATTATTATTTCCTGAAAAAAAAATTGCTAATTTTATGAAATTAGTAAATTATTATTTCGATTTCGGAGTGTGTAAATTGCGAACTAAAATCGGACCGCTCTCAACCCCGATATGTAAATTGCGAACTAAGAGCCAAGACCCCTATGTGTAAATTGCGAACCAACTTTTCTAGACCCGATGTGTAAATTGCGAACCAACTTTTCTAGACCCGATGTGTAAATTGCGAAACAACTTTTCTAGACCCGATGTGTAAATTGCGAACCAACTTTTCTAGACCCGATGTGCAAATTGCGAACCAACTTTTCTAGACCCGATGTGTAAATTACGAACCAACTTTTCTAGACCCGATGTGTTAATTGCGAACCAACTTTTCTAGATCCGATGTTAAATTGCGAACCAACTTTTCTAGACCCGATGTGTAAATTGCGAACCAACTTTTCTAGACCCGATGTGTAAATTGCGAACCAACTTTTCTAGACCTGATGTGTAAATTGCGAACCAACTTTTCTAGACCCGATGTGTAAATTGCGAACCAACTTTTCTAGACCCGATGTGCAAATTGCGAACCAACTTTTCTAGACCCGATGTGTAAATTGCGAACCAACTTTTCTAGACCCGATGTGTTAATTGCGAACCAACTTTTCTAGATCCGATGTTAAATTGCGAACCAACTTTTCTAGACCCGATGCGTAAATTGCGAACCAACTTTTCTAGATCCGATGTGTAAATTGCGAATCAACTTTTCTGCGCCCATTCTGACGATATCAAAAAATAAACCAGTATGAAAAAATAATGATTAAAACAGTGTAAAACAATTTAAAGCAATGTGTTCACGAAAACAACAAAACTAGTTTGTCATTCTTGCGCAGGGTCCATGTTAATTTTATCTGTTATGTTCCATATTTAGTATATTTACATTTGCACTTAATTCATTGTATTCACGAAAACAACAAAACTAGTTTGTCATCCTTGCGCAGCAGGGGTCATGTTAATTTTCTCTGTGATGTTCCATATTTAGTATATTTACATTTGTACGTAATTAATTTTATTCACGAAAACAATAAAACTAGTTTCTCATATTTCCGCAGGGGCCATGTTAATTTGCCGTGTGATATTCCATATTTAATATATGTACCTTTGTACTTAATTCATTGTATTCACAAAAACAACAAAACTAGTTTGCCATTCCTTCCGCAGGCCCTATGTTAATTTTTTTTTTGTGATGTTCCATATTTAGTATATGTACATTTGTACTTAATTTATTGTATTCACGAAAATATCTTTATTTTGCAGTAAGTGTAGGAGTCTACGATTAACAAATCTTTTCCTTTTTCAGAGATCGAAAGCATTACTTCCATCGTATCGAACAACAAAAGATATATCTAAAGCAAAGCAATCAAATCAGACGAGCTAGCTTAGGTAATTCCAGCAGATGTTCAGAGAAGTCAGTTCGGAACTTACATATAGCAGTCATGGGCCTTCGTTCGCAATTTACATATAGAGTTTTAATGGCGTTCTGATTTTGGTTCGCAATTTACACATTTTAGTTCGCAATTTACATATCACCTTTCGATTTTATCAACTGTTAATTACCTAATGCCATTGCAGTGTTATCTGGGGGGGGGGGGAAGAGAGATATTTAGCACGCACGCGCACACACACACACACACACACACACACACACACACACACACACACACACACACACACACACACACAGACTATTGTGCCTTCGGACTCTTAAAAAGAGCGCTTTCTAAAGGCAGATCTAAAACAATGATTGGACTATGGAAAGCAGTGGAAGAGGAGTGGAATAAATGAGCACTACCAATTTTAACAAATGCCCTGTTACCTTGGAAATCTAGATGTAGGTTCATACTCCAGAGAAAGGGCTATCAGGTAGAACATTCTAAAACAATAATTGGACTATGGAAAGCAGTGGAAGAGGAGTGGGATAAAATACCACTACCAATTTTAAGAAATGCCCTGTTATCTTGGAAATCTAGATGTAGGTTCATAGTCCAGAGAAAGGGCTATCATGTAGAACATCCTAAAACAGTGATTGGACTATGGAAAGCAGTGGAAGAGGAGTGGAATAAAATACCACTACCAATTTTAACAAATGCCCTGTTACCTTGGAAATCTAGATGTAGGTTCATAGTCCAGAGAAAGGGCTATCATGTAGAACATTCTAAAACAGTGATTGGACTATGGAAAGCAGTGGAAGAGGATTGGAATAAAATACCACTACCAATTTTAAGAAATAGCCTGTTACCTTGGAAATCTAGATGTGAGGTTCATAGTCCAGAGAAAGGGCTATCATGTAGAACATCCTAAAACAGTGATTGGACTATGGAAAGCAGTGGAAGAGGAGTGGAATAAAATACCACTACCAGTTTTAAGAAATACCTGTTATCTTGGAAATCTAGATGTAGGTTCATAGTCCAGAGAAAGGGCTATCATGTAGAACATTCTAAAACAGTGATTGGACTATGGAAAGCAGTGGAAGAGGAGTGGAATAAAATACCACTACCAATTTTAAGAAATACCTGTTATCTTGGAAATCTAGATGTAGGTTCATAGTCCAGAGAAAGGGCTATCATGTAGAACATCCTAAAACAGTGATTGGACTATGGAAAGCAGTGGAAGAGGAGTGGAATAAAATACCACTACCAGTTTTAAGACATACCTGTTATCTTGGAAATCTAGATGTAGGTTCATAGTCCAGAGAAAGGGCTATCATGTAGAACATCCTAAAACAGTGATTGGACTATGGAAAGCAGTGGAAGAGGAGTGGAATAAAATACCACTACCAATTTTAAGAAATGCTCTGTTACCTTGGAAACCTAGATGTAGGTTCATAGTCCAGAGAAAGAGCTATCATGTAGAACATCCTAAAACAGTGATTGGACTATGGAAAGCAGTGGAAGAGGAGTGGAATAAAATACCACTACCAGTTTTAAGAAATACCTGTTATCTTGGAAATCTAGATGTAGGTTCATAGTCCAGAGAAAGGGCTATCATGTAGAACATTCTAAAACAGTGATTGTTCTATGGAAAGCAGTGGAAGAGGAGTGGAATAAAATACCACTACCAATTTTAAGAAATGCCCTGTTACCTTGGAAATCTAGATGTAGGTCCATAGTCCAGAGAAAGGGCTATCATGTAGAACATTCTAAAACAGGGATTGGACTATGGAAAGCAGTGGAAGAGGATTGGAATAAAATACCACTACCAATTTTAAGAAATGCCCTGTTACCTTGGAAATCTAGATGTAGGTTCATAGTTCAGAGAAAGGGCTATCATGTAGAACATTCTAAAACAGTGATTGGACAATGGAAAGCAGTGGAAGAGGAGTGGAATAAAATACCACTACCAATTTTAAGAAATACCTGTTATCTTGGAAATCTAGATGTAGGTTCATAGTTCAGAAAAATGGCTATCATGTAGAACATTCTAAAACAATGATTGGACAATGGAAAGCAGTGGAAGAGGAGTGGAATAAAATACACCACTACCAATTTTAAGAAATGCCCTGTTACCTTGGAAATCTAGATGTAGGTTCATAGTTCAGAGAAAGGGCTATCATGTAGAACATCCTAAAACAGTGATTGGACTATGGAAAGCAGTGGAAGAGGAGTGGAATAAAATACCACTACCAATTTTAACAAATGCCCTGTTACCTTGGAAATCTAGATGTAGGTTCATAGTCCAGAGAAAGGGCTATCATGTAGAACATTCTAAAACAGTGATTGGACTATGGAAAGCAGTGGAAGAGGAGTGGAATAAAATACCACTACCAGTTTTAAGAAATACCTGTTATCTTGGAAATCTAGACGTAGGTTCATAGTCCAGAGAAAGGGCTATCATGTAGAACATCCTAAAACAGTGATTGGACTATGGAAAGCAGTGGAAGAGGAGTGGAATAAAATACCACTACCAGTTTTAAGAAATACCTGTTATCTTGGAAATCTAGACGTAGGTTCATAGTCCAGAGAAAGGGCTATCATGTAGAACATCCTAAAACAGTGATTGGACTATGGAAAGCAGTGGAAGAGGAGTGGAATAAAATACCACTACCAATTTTAAGAAATGCTCTGTTACCTTGGAAACCTAGATGTAGGTTCATAGTCCAGAGAAAGAGCTATCATGTAGAACATCCTAAAACAGTGATTGGACTATGGAAAGCAGTGGAAGAGGAGTGGAATAAAATACCACTACCAGTTTTAAGAAATACCTGTTATCTTGGAAATCTAGATGTAGGTTCATAGTCCAGAGAAAGGGCTATCATGTAGAACATCCTAAAACAGTGATTGGACTATGGAAAGCAGTGGAAGAGGAGTGGGATAAAATACCACTACCAATTTTAAGAAATGCCCTGTTATCTTGGAAATCTAGATGTAGGTTCATAGTCCAGAGAAAGGGCTATCATGTAGAACATCCTAAAACAGTGATTGGACTATGGAAAGCAGTGGAAGAGGAGTGGAATAAAATACCACTACCAATTTTAAGAAATGCCCTGTTACCTTGGAAATCTAGATGTAGGTTCATAGTCCAGAGAAAGGGCTATCATGTAGAACATTCTAAAACAGTGATTGGACTATGGAAAGCAGTGGAAGAGGAGTGGAATAAAATACCACTACCAATTTTAAGAAATACCTGTTATCTTGGAAATCTAGATGTAGGTTCATAGTCCAGAGAAAGGGCTATCATGTAGAACATCCTAAAACAGTGATTGGACTATGGAAAGCAGTGGAAGAGGAGTGGAATAAAATACCACTACCAGTTTTAAGAAATACCTGTTATCTTGGAAATCTAGATGTAGGTTCATAGTCCAGAGAAAGGGCTATCATGTAGAACATCCTAAAACAGTGATTGGACTATGGAAAGCAGTGGAAGAGGAGTGGAATAAAATACCACTACCAATTTTAAGAAATGCTCTGTTACCTTGGAAACCTAGATGTAGGTTCATAGTCCAGAGAAAGAGCTATCATGTAGAACATCCTAAAACAGTGATTGGACTATGGAAAGCAGTGGAAGAGGAGTGGAATAAAATACCACTACCAGTCTTAAGAAATACCTGTTATCTTGGAAATCTAGATGTAGGTTCATAGTCCAGAGAAAGGGCTATCATGTAGAACATCCTAAAACAGTGATTGTTCTATGGAAAGCAGTGGAAGAGGAGTGGAATAAAATACCACTACCAATTTTAAGAAATGCCCTGTTACCTTGGAAATCTAGATGTAGGTCCATAGTCCAGAGAAAGGGCTATCATGTAGAACATTCTAAAACAGGGATTGGACTATGGAAAGCAGTGGAAGAGGATTGGAATAAAATACCACTACCAATTTTAAGAAATGCCCTGTTACCTTGGAAATCTAGATGTAGGTTCATAGTTCAGAGAAAGGGCTATCATGTAGAACATTCTAAAACAGTGATTGGACAATGGAAAGCAGTGGAAGAGGAGTGGAATAAAATACCACTACCAATTTTAAGAAATACCTGTTATCTTGGAAATCTAGATGTAGGTTCATAGTTCAGAAAAATGGCTATCATGTAGAACATTCTAAAACAATGATTGGACAATGGAAAGCAGTGGAAGAGGAGTGGAATAAAATACACCACTACCAATTTTAAGAAATGCCCTGTTACCTTGGAAATCTAGATGTAGGTTCATAGTTCAGAGAAAGGGCTATCATGTAGAACATCCTAAAACAGTGATTGGACTATGGAAAGCAGTGGAAGAGGAGTGGAATAAAATGCCACTACCAATTTTAAGAAATACCTGTTATCTTGGAAATCTAGATGTAGGTTCATAGTCCAGAGAAAGGGCTATCATGTAGAACATCCTAAAACAGTGATTGGACTATGGAAAGCAGTGGAAGAGGAGTGGAATAAAATACCACTACCAGTTTTAAGAAATACCTGTTATCTTGGAAATCTAGATGTAGGTTCATAGTCCAGAGAAAGGGCTATCATGTAGAACATCCTAAAACAGTAATTGGACTATGGAAAGCAGTGGAAGAGGAGTGGAATAAAATACCACTACCAATTTTAAGAAATGCTCTGTTACCTTGGAAACCGAGATGTAGGTTCATAGTCCAGAGAAAGAGCTATCATGTAGAACATCCTAAAACAGTGATTGGACTATGGAAAGCAGTGGAAGAGGAGTGGAATAAAATACCACTACCAGTTTTAAGAAATACCTGTTATCTTGGAAATCCAGATGTAGGTTCATAGTCCAGAGAAAGGGCTATCATGTAGAACATCCTAAAACAGTGATTGGACTATGGAAAGCAGTGGAAGAGGAGTGGGATAAAATACCACTACCAATTTTAAGAAATGCCCTGTTATCTTGAAAATCTAGATGTAGGTTCATAGTCCAGAGAAAGGGCTATCATGTAGAACATCCTAAAACAGTGATTGGACTATGGAAAGTAGTGGAAGAGGAGTGGAATAAAATACCACTACCAATTTTAACAAATGCCCTGTTACCTTGGAAATCTAGATGTAGGTTCATAGTCCAGAGAAAGGGCTATCATGTAGAACATTCTAAAACAGTGATTGGACAATGGAAAGCAGTGGAAGAGGAGTGGAATAAAATACCACTACCAATTTTAAGAAATACCTGTTATCTTGGAAATCTAGATGTAGGTTCATAGTCCAGAGAAAGGGCTATCATGTGGAACATCCTAAAACAGTGATTGGACTATGGAAAGCAGTGGAAGAGGAGTGGAATAAAATACCACTACAAGTTTTAAGAAATACCTGTTATCTTGGAAATCTAGATGTAGGTTCATAGTCCAGAGAAAGGGCTATCATGTAGAACATCCTAAAACAGTGATTGGACTATGGAAAGCAGTGGAAGAGGAGTGGAATAAAATACCACTACCAATTTTAAGAAATGCTCTGTTACCTTGGAAACCTAGATGTAGGTTCATAGTCCAGAGAAAGAGCTATCATGTAGAACATCCTAAAACAGTGATTGGACTATGGAAAGCAGTGGAAGAGGAGTGGAATAAAATACCACTACAAGTTTTAAGAAATACCTGTTATCTTGGAAATCTAGATGTAGGTTCATAGTCCAGAGAAAGGGCTATCATGTAGAACATCCTAAAACAGTGATTGGACTATGGAAAGCAGTGGAAGAGGAGTGGAATAAAATACCACTACCAATTTTAAGAAATGCTCTGTTACCTTGGAAACCTAGATGTAGGTTCATAGTCCAGAGAAAGAGCTATCATGTAGAACATCCTAAAACAGTGATTGGACTATGGAAAGCAGTGGAAGAGGAGTGGAATAATATACCACTACCAATTTTAAGAAATACCTGTTATCTTGGAAATCTAGATGTAGGTTCATAGTCCAGAGAAAGGGCTATCATGTAGAACATCCTAAAACAGTGATTGGACTATGGAAAGCAGTGGAAGAGGAGTGGAATAAAATACCACTACCAATTTTAAGAAATGCCCTGTTACCTTGGAAATCTAGATGTAGGTCCATAGTCCAGAGAAAGGGCTATCATGTAGAACATTCTAAAACAGGGATTGGACTATGGAAAGCAGTGGAAGAGGATTGGAATAAAATACCACTACCAATTTTAAGAAATGCCCTGTTACCTTGGAAATCTAGATGTAGGTTCATAGTTCAGAGAAAGGGCTATCATGTAGAACATTCTAAAACAGTGATTGGACAATGGAAAGCAGTGGAAGAGGAGTGGAATAAAATACCACTACCAATTTTAAGAAATACCTGTTATCTTGGAAATCTAGATGTAGGTTCATAGTTCAGAAAAAGGGCTATCATGTAGAACATTCTAAAACAATGATTGGACAATGGAAAGCAGTGGAAGAGGAGTGGAATAAAATACACCACTACCAATTTTAAGAAATGCTCTGTTACCTTGGAAATCTAGATGTAGGTTCATAGTTCAGAGAAAGGGCTATCATGTAGAACATTCTAAAACAGTGATTGGACTACGGAAAGCAGTGGAAGAGGAGTGGAATAAAATACCACTACCAATTTTAAGAAATACCTGTTATCTTGGAAATCTAAATGTAGGTTCATAGTCCAGAGAAAAGGCTATCATGTAGAACATTCTAAAACAGTGATTGGACTATGGAAAGCAGTGGAAGAGTAGTGGAATAAAATACCACTACCAATTTTAAGAAATACCTGTTATCTTGGAAATCTAGATGTAGGTCCATAGTCCAGAGAAAGGGCTATCATGTAGAACATTCTAAAACAGGGATTGGACTATGGAAAGCAGTGGAAGAGGATTGGAATAAAATACCACTACCAATTTTAAGAAATAGCCTGTTACCTTGGAAATCTAGACAGGGTTCCCACTCAAAAGTAATAAAAAATTCCCTGACTTTTCCAGGTTCTCCAGGTGGTTTTTAAAGTTTTCCAGGGTGGCATGTTGCAAAGAATTGTTACATTTCATTCCATTCCATTCATTGTTCTCACCAAAGCACACACTTGTAAATTCTTTACGTAATTTGTCTTTATAAAATTACCTGCTTTCATTAATAACAACTAACTGTGCACATTATTTTCTGTACCAAAGTTCCGTGAACTTTTGTGAATACTATCCCCACGGAATTTGTAAATACATTCCCTTAGAAACAGGTCATATGTAAGAAAAAAATCTGTCAGTTGAATAGTTTCAGTTTTTCTATAACATAATGCAGCTAAGCTTAATAATGGAATGGCTCTGTTCAAAGAAACATTGTTTCAAGAGAACCAACTGACAAAGGACTTTGATCCATCATTTGGTTGGTTCTCTTGTGAAGTGTTTCTTCAAGCAGGAGCCATTGTGCCTAATTGTTCCATGTTATAACAACTGCCTGCAGAAATTGAACAAAAGCTTAATAACTGGCAATTTTAAAAATTCAATTTTGCGTCTTTTTGTAGAGAATAAAGGAAATACTTAATATAACTGAAAGTAATTGCAAGCAAAAGTTTGAAATCTTGAAAAAAATACGTTTTTTAGGCAAAATAAAGTGTCCATTGATTTTTACAAAAAAAAAGGGGGCTGGCTAATTTTCCCTGATTTTTGGAACCATTTTCAAATTCCCTGAGAATTCCAGGTTTTCCCTGTTTTCCAGGTTAAGTGGGAACCCTGCTAGATGTACCGTAGGTTCATAATCCAGAGAAAGGGCTATCAGATCGAACATTTGAAACATAAATAATATTATTTTAAGGTGGTTCCACCTAAAATCTCTGCCTTATATTTACAATGGTAAAACTTCTTTACATATTTTCTTCACAGTTAATGTATTTCCAAGGATGAAAATTTGCAGATCGATAAAACTAACTTTAAGTTATAGCATGGGATACTTAATACTTGCTAAAACATAACCATAATTATATTAAAATCAATCATTTTTCTTTGAGTAATGTTCAGACCTGATAATAGATGGCGCGACCTGTACATTGATGACGTCAATAAACAAACATATGTTGGATTGCTTGGTTATGGTTATGTTTTAGCGAGTATTAAGTATCCCGTGAAATAATTTAAAGTTAGTTTTATCGATGTGCAAATTTTCATCCTTGGGAATACATTAATTGCGAGAAAAAAAGGTTAAGAAGTTTTACCATTGGAAACATAAGGCAGAGATTTCAGGTGGAACCACCTTAAACGATAATTATATTGCGGAAAATCGCTCTAAAAATGTGTGAACATCCTCTATGGCTTGCTGTATGCAGTTATCTCCCCCCCCCCTCCCTGTAATTTTCATCTTCCTTTTTTTTGTCAGTTGGTTTGAGTTGAAATTTAATTTTCTTAATCCTCTTTAGGTCGTCGCAGGCTCTCAAGCGTCGTTTAAACGCGCATAATACTGTTACGTCTCTACCAGATACCTATTTTATAATATTATTATTATTATTATTATTAATTTTTTACAGCATAGAAATTTCGACAGAATGAAAATTCAAGATACCGAAGCATCTGCGGATCTCTAAGAAGAACACTGAAGATAAAAAACAAGTTAAAACACCCAATCAAAGTTTTATGAAGCTATGATAATGCCTTGTTTGCTACATAGAGCCGAAACTTGGACTGTGAGAAACTAAAACGCGAACAGAAAGAATATCCAAGCAGCTCAAATGAAATTACTTAAGGTCAGCTAAGGAATGTACTAAGTTAGCCCGAAAAAATAAACGAAGAAATCTAAAAATAAATAAATATTTTTGCATTAAATGGTAAAATTGATTGTTATAGAAAGAAATGCAAAGAATACCTTCCTCTGTAAACCTCAAGGGAAGTGGGATCGAGAAAGACAGCGAAGACCATGGAATTATTAGTGAAACCGGAGATTAATATGAAACTGCAGAGTTACTTCCCTCTATAAACTCCAAGGAAAGAGGATTCAAGGAGAACCGTGAAGAAGACAGAAGTATCAATGGAAGGGGAGAATAGTAACTGAGATTAATGAGTAATGAGAAACTGACAGTTACCTCCCTCTACAAATCTCACGAAAACAGGTGTCGAGGAAGACGCCGAAGAAAATGGAAACATCAGTAAAGTTGGAGAATAATCACGACAATTTATAAGAAACCGACACTTACCTTTTACTATAAACTTCAACGGAAGAGAGATTGAGAGAGGCGGTGAAGATGATCGAAACATCAATGAAACCACAGATAAATAAGAAACTGCACAGTTATTCCCTCTATAAACTCCAAGGAAAGAGGGATCGAGGAAGACTGTGATAATAGAAATATCAATTAAACTGGAGATTAATAAGAAACTGTACAGTTATTCCCTCTATAAACTCCAAGGAAAGAGGGATCGAGGAAGACCGTGAAGATGATGGAAATATCAATGAAACTGGTGATATATAAGAAACTGTACAGTTTCTTTCCTGTATAAACTCCAAGGAAAGAGGGATCGAGGAAGACCGTGATAATAGAAATATCAATTAAACTGGAGATTAATAAGAAACTGTACATTTAATTACCTCTATAAACTCCAAGGAAAGAGGGATCGAGGAAGACCGTGAAGATGATGGAAATATCAATAAAACTGGAGATATATAAGAAACTGTACAGTTACTTTCCTGTATAAACTACAAGGAAAGAGGGATCGAGGAAGACCGTGAAGATGATCGAAACATCAATGAAACCACAGATAAATAAGAAACTGCACAGTTATTCCCTCTATAAACTCCAAGGAAAGAGGGATCGAGGAAGACCGTGAAGATGATGGAAATATCAATGAAACTGGTGATATATAAGAAACTGTACAGTTTCTTTCCTGTATAAACTCCAAGGAAAGAGGGATCGAGGAAGACCGTGATAATAGAAATATCAATTAAACTGGAGATTAATAAGAAACTGTACATTTAATTACCTCTATAAACTCCAAGGAAAGAGGGATCGAGGAAGACCGTGAAGATGATGGAAATATCAATAAAACTGGAGATATATAAGAAACTGTACATTTAATTACCTCTATAAACTCCAAGGAAAGAGGGATCGAGGAAGACCGTGAAGATGATGGAAATATCAATAAAACTGGAGATATATAAGAAACTGTACAGTTACTTTCCTGTATAAACTACAAGGAAAGAGGGATCGAGGAAGACCGTGAAGATGATCGAAACATCAATGAAACCACAGATAAATAAGAAACTGCACAGTTATTCCCTCTAAAAACTCCAAGGAAAGAGGGATCGAGGAAGACTGTGATAATAGAAATATCAATTAAACTGGAGATTAATAAGAAACTGTACAGTTATTCCCTCTATAAACTCCAAGGAAAGAGGGATCGAGGAAGACCGTGAAGATGATGGAAATATCAATGAAACTGGTGATATATAAGAAACTGTACAGTTTCTTTCCTGTATAAACTCCAAGGAAAGAGGGATCGAGGAAGACCGTGATAATAGAAATATCAATTAAACTGGAGATTAATAAGAAACTGTACATTTAATTACCTCTATAAACTCCAAGGAAAGAGGGATCGAGGAAGACCGTGAAGATGATGGAAATATCAATGAAACTGGTGATATATAAGAAACTGTACAGTTACTTTCCTGTATAAACTACAAGGAAAGAGGGATCGAGGAAGACCGTGAAGATGATCGAAACATCAATGAAACCACAGATAAATAAGAAACTGCACAGTTATTCCCTCTATAAACTCCAAGGAAAGACTGATCGAGGAAGACCGTGATAATAGAAATATCAATTAAACTGGAGATTAATAAGAAACTGTACAGTTACTTCCCTCTATAAACTCCAAGGAAAGAGGGATCTAGGAAGACCGTGAAGATGATCGAAACATCAATGAAACAACTGGAGATATATAAGAAACTGTACAGTTACCTTCCTGTATAAACTCCAAGGAGATAGGGATCTAGGATGACCGTGAAGACGATGGAAATATCAATGAAACTGGAGATAAATAAGAAACTGTACAGTCACTTCCCTGTACAAACTCCAAGGAAAGAGGGATCGAGGAAGACCGTGATAATAGAAATATCAATTAAACTGGAGATTAATAAGAAACTGTACATTTACTTACCTCTATAAATTCCAAGCAAGAGGAAGACCGTGAAGATGATGGAAATATCAATGAAACTGGAGATATATAAGAAACTGTACAGTTACTTTCCTGTATAAACTACAAGGAAAGAGGGATCGAGGAAGACCTTGAAGATGATCGAAACATCAATGAAACCACAGATAAATAAGAAACTGCACAGTTATTCCCTCTATAAACTCCATGGAAAGAGGGATCGAGAAAGACCGTGATAATAGAAATATCAATTAAACTGGAGATTAATAAGAAACTGTACATTTAATTACCTCTATAAACTCCAAGGAAAGAGCGATCGAGGAAGACCGTGAAGATGATGGAAATATCAATAAAACTGGAGATATGTAAGAAACTGTACAGTTATTCACTCTATAAACTCCAAGGAAAGAGGGATCAAGGAAGACCGTGAAGATGATCGAAACATCAATGAAACCACAGATAAATAAGAAACTGCACAGTTATTCCCTCTATAAACTCCAAGGAAAGAGGGATCGAGGAAGACCGTGATAATAGAAATATCAATTAAACTGGAGATTATTAAGAAACTGTACAGTTACTTCCCTCTATAAACTCCAAGGAAAGAGGGATCTAGGAAGACCGTGAAGATGATCGAAACATCAATGAAACTGGAGATATATAGGAAACTGTACAGTTACTTTCCTATATAAACTCCAAGGAAAGAGGGATCTAGGATGACCGTGAAGACGACGGAAATATCAATGAAACTGGAGATAAATAAGAAACTGTACAGTCACTTCCCTCTACAAACTCCAAGGAAAGAGGGATCGAGGAAGACCGTGATAATAGAAATATCAATTAAACTGGTGATTAATGAGAAACTGTACATTTACTTACCTCTATAAACTCCAAGCAAAGAGGGATCGAGGAAGACCGTGAAGATGATGGAAATATCAATGAAACTGGAGATATATAAGAAACTGTACAGTTACTTTCCTGTATAAACTACAAGGAAAGAGGGATCGAGGAAGACCGTGAAGATGATCGAAACATCAATGAAACCACAGATAAATAAGAAACTGCACAGTTATTCCCTCTATAAACTCCAAGGGAAGAGAGATCGAGGAAGACCGTGATAATGGAAATATATTAAACTGGAGATTAATAAGGAACTGTACAGTTATTCCCTCTATAAACTCCAAGGAAAGAGGGATTGAGGAAGACCGTGAAGATGATCGAAACATCAATGAAACTGGAGATAAATAAGGAACTGTTCAGATATTATCTCTATAAGCTCCAAGGAAAGAGGGATCGAGAAAGGCCGTGAAGATGATAGAAACATCAATGAAACTAGAGATTAATAAGGAACTGTTCAGATATTATCTCTATAAGCTCCAAGGAAAGAGGGATCCAGGAATACCGTGAAGATGATCGAAACATCAAAGATCCATCGCTTCATGTGATTTGCGCCGTACTCGTATCCTGCCATCCGCATGTACCAACGTGAATCTTGACTCATCAGTCCAGGCAATATTTTTCTACATGTCTAGGGTCGAGTGGCGTTGTTCCCGCGCCCATGCTAATCTTTGCACCCTGTGATGTGCGGTCAGCAGCGGTACCCTCGTGGGACAATGGCTTTTGTACCCCATAGCGAGGAGATGGTTCTGGGTGGTGTGGCTGCTTGCACGTTTTTTGTGCACCAACGTTAAATTGCCAAGTGATTTCTTGCACTGTGGCCCGTCTATCAAACTGTTACAATGCGAGCTAGCCGACGATGACCCCGCTCATCCGCTCGTTGTCCCCGGCAGTTGGCCCTTGCAGGGATGGTTTTACCGGATTCGATGTACTCACGGTGCACCCGTGACACAGTGGCTCGTGAAAATCCCAGTGCCTGCACGACTTTCATTCGTCGGGCCCCGACAATTTGCCCACGATAAAATGCGCTTAGATCCATCGTCTTACCCATACTGCATCAAACTCTTAGTGATTCCCGTCGCATCACTCCTTATATTGTCGGATCGCTGCATACGTCATGCCGTTTCCGTTTACAGGGCCACCCACAGCGCCACATTTGCATAACGCCAGCTGTCTCTAATTCAATTGCTCTTCAGTGTAGTTACAGCAAGATATATGTTATTCTTTCTCAAAATATCTTCCGTCGGATGATATGCATCGATCCCATCATCGCTCAGTCCACTTTCAAAGCATGTGGCAAAGGCATTTTGTGGAAGCTGCTTGAGCGACCCTTTTGTACAGCTTGAATGACGTCAGCATCTGTGTTGAATGTTGCGCCACGGAACTTCTCCTTCATTGTTGGAAACAACCAGAAATCGCACGTGTGTGTCGACGTCAGGACTGTTGGCAGATTGTGGCGTGATTTCAATGATGCATTTCGTAAGAAACTATTGAACACAAGCAGACGCGAGTAATCCAGTTCCAGTTGCCCACCAGTTCAGGTCGCGTAATCCAGTTCCGGTTGCCCACCAGTTCCGGTCGCGTAATCGATATGTGTCATCTCAGACGCTTCAAACGTAATACTCAGCATTGACAGTAATTTGTGGAGGAACGGCATGTTGGCAGACTACAACACCTTTATGATCAAAGAAAATTATCATTACCACCTTCCCAAATGATTTGGTTTGGCGAACTTTTTCGGAGGAGGCGAGCTTGTGTGTTTTCAGAAACTCGTTGTGCGCCCTTGTTTCATCGGGAGTTATTACTGTGTTTAGAAAGTTTGGATCCCTTGCAATCATTTATTTCCACTCATGACACACCTGAACTCTGGCTAACAATTGTTCCCTCGTCAGGTAAATAGGTACCCATCTGGAACACACACGATGCAGCAGTAATTTGCGGCTTATAATGCGGAATGCAGACGTTTCTGAAATGTTAGTTGACGCCTCTATGTCTTCACACGTCATTCGTCGACCTTCTTGCAGGATTTCCCAAACAATATTAACAATACACTTCGTAACAACACTTTCAGGTCGACCGGGCCTAGGAGCGAGTTCTGCCGACAAACGTCTTTGTTTGAAATCATGGTGCCATCTAAAAATCGTTGACTGACCCAAACATTTATCTTTGTAAGCTTTTTTCATTATATCAACTGTTTCTGAAACCGTTTTACTCAAACGATAGCAAAATTTTATCGCACAACGCATTTCACTTATTAGCTCACCTCTATAGCTGTATGGCAAAATGCAGACGTGCCTTAAACAACTGCGCAATAAAAAATCAGAATCGTGTGCCACGATTAATGACTGTTGCCATAGGTACTTCCTTAATTCAGTTAGTCGTCTGTGTGGTTATTTGTCCACTTCGCAGTGCTGCCAACCCAAAAAAAATTATATAACGAAGTAAATTTCTCCGTCATTTCTGTCCACGCCAGGATTCGAACCCGGATCCGCTCATTCCGGAATAAGTTGCTCTACCAATTGAGCTACGCGGACTTTTATTCTGATTCCTATCTGCCTTTATGTCGTATGCGTTCTTCTGGCAGGTACGTCACATCTCCTAGTATGTTACATCATCTCCCCCTTATTTTTTTTCTGAAGTGCTGGAGAAGGGATTTTCTTATTTTTCCTATCTCGCGGTGTGGAAATAACATCACACCATTGTGAGATTTTGAACGGTCGGGTCATCCGTATAGTTCGGGCGCCATTATAACGAAGTAAATTTCTCCGTCATTTTTATCCGCGCCAGGATTCGAACCCGGGTCCCCTCATTCCGGAATAAGTTGCTCTACCAATTGAGCTACGCGGACGTTTTATTCTGATTCCTATCTGCCTTTATGTCGTGTGCGTCCTTCGGGCAGGTACGTCACATCTCCTGGTACGTTACAGTTACTCTCAGTTTTTATGGAACGGCCTTTATATATTATGTTGCCGTAAGACACGGGGACTTAAATTATTATACACGTGATTGCATGATGTCTATGTATGAGTCTATCGAGTCCTTAAGATAAAGGCTATTATAGCTATCAAGAGTAAATTTTATATTTTCAACTTTTGTGCACTAAAACTATAAAACAGTACATTTCAACTTCAAATTGAAAGTTGTTGTCAGTTTAAAAGCATCTCAAGTTACAAAACATTTTGTCGCTTCGAAAAATCACGAGGAAAAAAATGCTTAATTTGTGATACGTCCTCCTACAGAGAAAAATAAAATTATTACAAAACCTATTCATGAGCTCCAACAAGAAAATGGAATGACTACACTCACAATAATGAACTTAGAAATAAATCCGTAGGGTTTTTTTATTGATGTAGGAAACAAATTAGTATAGCCGAGCTTTCGCGCACAAACGTGTGGCTTTGTCAAGGCTGATTAAAATCTAACTAATGCTGAGAGAATCAGCAGTGATAGTTAACATTTGAAAATATATATACATACATAAACTTACATTGAGTTAAGTTCACATTGTTCGGAACGGGAAAAGCGCGAGACAAAATCTCACCGAGGGAAGTATAAAACATAATGAAAACTTGGTCTTAAGGTGGACGTCAAGTAATTTTGCTTCCCATATTTCCAATGGAAAAACTTTTGTACACATTTCCTTCACAATTAGTGTGTTCCCAAAGATGAAAATTTGAACATCGATTAAAATAGCTTCATTTCATAACTTGGAATACTTAATATTTTCTGAAACATAACCATAATCATATTAAAAATCAATAACTTTTCTTTTGGTGGTGTTGAAACCAGAAAAAAGATGGCGCGACCTGTACTTTGATGACGTCAGTAGACAAACAAATGTTGGATTGCACATTTATGGTTATGTTTTAGAAAATATTAAGTATTCCAAGTTATAATATGAGGCGATTTTAATCGATGTTCAAATTTTCATCCTTGGGAACGCATTAATTGTGAAGAAAATGTGTACAGAAGTTTTTCCATTGGAAGTATAGGAAGCAAAATTACGTGACGTCCACCTTAACATTTCAAGAAATTCGTCCACAGAGGGTGCAGGTCACGGGAAAGAGCATCGTTGCATGCGTACGTCGTTGTGAGGATTTGAACTCATTCTCTATAGGCGGGTCAAAGCGGGTATAGTGTACGGTGCTATCTGTTTGTATCTTGTCCTCTGTGGTATTACATTTCTTAGGCAAACTTCTCTGGAGAGGGCAGAGTTGAGGGTCTCATTTCTCACGTTCCTTTTGTGCTCTGTCACTCTAGCACCAAATGATCTTTTAGTCATCCATATGTAGCACCTTTGCATTCTGTCAGGATATTCTAGTGGAAAACAGTAAACACCAGCTTTCTGGTCAAGGGAAACTTCTCTCATGGGGATATTCATAACTGAGGTAGTTGTTCTAATACCGATGCCCATTCCTAGTTTCTTTAAGCCATTTTTTTTATAAAAAAACGTGAAGCCTGGGATGTACTGTAGTGATCCTATAAAGTGTAGATGGCGCTTGCGGGTCGGTGCATTTTCATTAATGCGGTTCTTTACTTCATCAAGGATCGGAGTTACGAGTTCTCTCCTAAAACCAGCAGATGCTGCTTGATTAAAGATGCTTCTAATTTCTATTTCTTTGGCTTCATTATCTGAAGAAAACTGGATTGCTCTTCTTAGACGGGTTCGAAATACGCTGGTTTCATATTCCAAAGGTGAAACTGTGTCAGACGCAGGAAAATTTGGAACCGCACGAAGTTCATAACATACTCTAGTGCGTAAATTTCCATTTTCGAATCTGTGTAGGAGCACATTAAGATACGGTAGTTTACTTTCATTTTCGAGTTCTATGGTGAAGTTGATAAAGGTATGTATTCCATCAATCCTTCTCAGGAAAGAGTCCAGTGAATTTCTACCATGAGGCCAAATGAAAAATATGTCGTCTGCATACCTGTGCCATGTTGAAGGTATTGGCGCAGGGTCATTTAGAATTTTATTCTCGAGAGCACGCAGCAATGTTTCCGCAAGACAGTGGAGAGCCCATTGGTGCGCCTATGGTTTGCTTGTAAATTTTTCCGAGGAATGTGAAAAAATTGTTATTTGTCGCTAGGTTTAGTAGGCTGCTCATCTCTTATGGTTTATCACTCACAATAATTACGAAAAAAATACATCGTCGGGCAACTAGAATTTTACCTTGAACGTGACTCTAGTTTCTGAGTGTTTCGGGCTCAGTGGTTAAAACGCGCGGTTCCTTTAGAGCCAAACCAAACCCCCTGGGATAGAATCCTACCGGGGTGAAAGGATTACATGGCATAAGGGTTGTTTTCGGTCTTCAATTTTGCGAAAATTTTGTATAAATAAGGAAAACTCCGAAACGGACTTTTCTGAAATAAACGGAACTAGACAAAAGCAGTCGGAATCGACGCTGATTTTTGTTTCTTTTTTTTTTTTTTTTTTTGAAAATAATAAACTCATATGAAACAACAAATTTAAACTTTATTTGATTGCCAAATGCATTCAACCACTTCAGTAAAGACAATAATCCAGGTTCGTGATTATTTTTTTTTATTGGAGGTTTAACGACCACCGTGAGCAACTCAATGGGCTATAAGCAGGCGCCCGTCCCTAATTTAGGGTCAGTGGTTCCAGGGAAGGGAGAGAGCCAATGGCGTAAGACAAACACAACATCCATGCCTCACCGGGATTCGGACCCCTGTTTCAGACAAATGATCAGAGGCCATCGCTTAGACCACTGCGCCACCCCTTTGGATATTCGTTGGGTGTTTCTTTTCCTGTTAAGAGCAATGCTTGACAATTTCACCCTCTATTATTAATAATATTGCTTATTTTACATTTAGAAATGCTAATTTCATGATTTTCTCAGGGTTTTTTAATATCAGAATACGAACATTTCTCTTCGTGAAGAGCAAAAACATAGCCTTCTATCCACAGCTTGTTTACATACGCCATTTTGTTAGCAGACAATATATGCAGCAGGTGTTTCTTTCATGTTCATCTAATACGCTGTTGCCAGCTTCAATTGTTTGATCTTCTTTTACTTTCTGTAATTCCTTATCAAGAACGTTCTAAAAACGTTTGAACTTCCTCTGTATCTTTACACATATATTGTTTGATGTATAAAGTCCAGACTACGGTTCTTGTGTAGTTCATACTAATGTGGAGGTCTCCAAATCAACATACAAGTTTCACATCGTTATGAGTAAAATATTGTACATCAATTAAAGCACAAGTTTTATATTGCCTTAGATTTTATGAACGTAATCGTTTTATCAGCAGCATTTTCTAATGAAGTCATTACATCCTGTTTTTAAACAGTACAATGATTTTTTTTTCTCTGTATCGGAAAGTACATATACTAATATCTTGCCCCCGTTTCTAAAACTACATCCGATGCCACAGGTTGTAAGTATTCTCTAAAATCATGGATCAAGCCTGTTACTTTGAGTTGAAACCTGTTACATAGCTTCTAGATTTCTTCAACATACACTATATATATTGACAAAAGTCCCCGGACACCCTTTCGAAAGCAAATGAACAGATCCGCTGCGTTGTTAAGATGCGCGGTACAGCTGCAAATGGTAAAAAAACAAGCCTGCGCTGACCACGATCATATCGCACTGTGAGGCTGAGTGAACATGTAGCGACGAGAGAGAACTGACTTAGAGAAAGGAAAGATTGTTGGATGTTATATTAGTGGGTTGTCTATAAGAAAAACCGAGAGGCGTTTAAACATACCCAAGCCAACTGTTTTGGATGTACTGAATAAGTGGAAGACGCACATGGCGTGCGTGAAGCAGCAAAACGTACTAGCAAACCAAAGAAAATCAATGATAAAGGACGTCGAAGCCTCAGGAGATTCGTTACAGCTAATCGACGGAGTACTGCACAAGACCTCAGTATACAGGTCTGTCGAATTTTGAAGTTCCTTAGCGAGATCTGATATTGAGGATAACCTATCGCATAGATTTTTTTTTTTTTTTTTTTGTTTTGTTTATTGTGGCACAGGATACTTCTCCTTTCCCCTATTTGGTGCACCAGCTATTTATTATATAATGCGTTACTGCAAGAAACCGGGTATTTATTGTACCGATGATTTTACGATGTCTGTGTATCAATCTTTGGACAACTAAGGACAAAAGCTATCAAGAGTAAATTTTATATTAGTTTTTGTGTGTGTGTGTGTGTGTGTGTGTGTGTGTGTGTGTGTGTGTGTGTGTGTGTGTGTGAAATAATACTATAAAAAGTAAATAATACTATAAGTAAGTACATTTCACCTTTTTTAAAGATAAATCATAGTCATTGTCAGTTTAGAAACATCATGTTGCAAAGCATTCTGTTGCTTCGAAAAACCACGATGAAAATAGCTTAATTTTTTAAAAGTCCTCCTAGAGGGGGGGGGGATTTTCAAATCTATTCAGAAAAATAATAAGCTCCAACAAAATATAAAATGACTAAATCACTCACATTGACAAAAAACAAAATTTCTTTGTCGAGCAATTCGATTTAAGATGTACGTGAGTCGAACTACCGAGCGTTTGTGGATCAGTTGGTTAAGGCGCAAGTCACCTATTTATTATTTAATGCATTACTGCAAGAAACCGGGTACTTATTGTACCGATGATTTTACGATGTCTGTGTATCAGTCCTTGCACAACGTAAGACAAAAGCTATCAAGAGTAAATTTTATATTAGTTTTGTGTGTGTGTGTGTGTGAAATAATTCTATAAAAATAAATAATACCATAAGTTTTATTTTCTGTGTGAAATAATACTATAAGTACATTTCACCTTTTTCAAAGATAAATCAAAGTCATTGTTAGTTTAAAAAAATCATGTTGCAAAGCATTCTGTTGCTTCGAAAAACCACGATAAAAATAGCTTAATTTTTGAAAAGTCCTCCTACAGGGAAAAAAAAAAAAAATACAAACCTATTCAGAAAAATAATAAGCTCCAACAGAAAATAAAATGACTAAATCACTCACATTGACAAAAAACAAAATTTCTTTGTCGCGAAATTCGTTTTAAGATGTACGTGAATCAGATTGCCGAGCGTTTGTGGATCAGTTGGTTAAGGCGCAAGTTGCGTGTTCGATCCCTGACCTGACCGGAAGGATTGTCTGGGTGGGGTGGGGGGGGGGTGCTATACAGGGTTGTTGGTTTTGCGGAATTTCAGTTTAAATATGGAAAAACCAGAAATGGACTTTTCAGAAATAAACGGAATTTCTGTCTACGCGAATATCTGTGAAAATTCGGAAGTTAAAATGAACGGGTGCTTTTAAAAACGGAAATTTCTGAAAGAGACGGATACCCACCGGCAACTTTGCAGCACGTTATTTTCAGAAAATGCCCGTGAATTCACACCACTTATTTTTTTACAGTATAGCGACGTCCCTGGTTCAAAGATGGCGGAATTGTATAGAAAGTGATGAACAATACTTTGAATAGGTTAGCATTATTAACAATACGTCCAAGAATTTTTGCCACCAAGTTTCACATCTTTTGCTGCTAAAAATAAAAATCTCATGAGAAACGAGGCATTATATTCAAGATGCCCTTCATAATTTTCGTAAGTATTCTTTACGGAGGACATTTTTCACGGAACAACTTTGTTAAAGTATAAAATATTTTTTTTTTAATTTCCGCAATGAAATTTCGCCCCGGATCCAGCAAAAGTTTCATCCGTCCCTGCCTTCTCCGCTTCCCTTCCACCTACATTTATTAAACATACATCTCTTGGGCAAACACACCGTTTTCACCCTCGCCTTACAAGCTTTCAATCACTGAATTTCTATTTGGAAAAACTTAAGGTTTACAAATTTTGAAGATGGCAACCCGATTTTTGGTGTAAATGTGACAAAGATGGTAAGTCAGGTAATATCCGAAAACTTGAAAATTTCATCGTCCTGGAGCAGGACTAGAACCCGCGTCTCCCAGATAGCGCCCGGGTTTGCTAACCACTACACCACCCAGAACGACCAAGTCTCAAGTTTCCGATAATTTGAATACAATGGACGTGCTGGGTGGTGTAGTGGTTAGAAAACCCGGGCGCTATCTGGGAGACGCGGGTTCTAGACCCGCTCCAGGACGATGAAATTTTCAAGTTTTCGGATATTACCTGACTTACCATCTTTGTCACATTTACACCAAAAATCGGAATGTCATCTTCAAAATGTATATTTTATGGTGTGATCCCGTATTTCTTTCATGATGTATCTGCTCCTCCGGGCAATCACGGGATAAGATTCTTAACCTCCAGATTCGCTAAACATGAATGCCGCTTGCTTCGACTAGCGGATCCTGTGATGGTTATATTCAAATTGATCGGAAACTTGAGACTTGGTCGTTCTGGGTGGTGTAGTGATGAGCATAGCCGGGCGCTCTGGGAGACGCGGGTTCGAGTCCCGCTCCAGGACGATGAAACTTTGAAGTTTTCGGATGTTATCTGACTTACCATCTTTGTCACATTTACACCAAAAATCAGATTGTCATTTTCAAAATTTGTATTATATGGTGTAATCCCGTATTTCTGTCATAACTTAAAGTTTATTTTTAATCCAAAAGCATCTTAACCACCGCTTCAGAGGAAGTTGAAAAGCATTTGAACAGGCGATCATGATAAACACAAAACACCCAAGAATTGGCTCATTTATTCGATGTCACGCGAAACATGTAAAATTTTAATTTTGGGGCAGTTATTAAAATTTTTGCACTCGTTAAATGTTTTGCGTATTGCGTATCTTAGTATCTTGTTTTACGTATTGCGCAGTTTATACTTACATTACTGAATGTAATGTAAGTATAAACGGCACTGTGATTGACCAGGTGAGTGAGTTTCTGCATTTAGGAAGCATGTTTGACAGAGAGAACAAATTGGGTGGTGAAATTAGTAGGTGAGTGAATTCTTCATTGAAAGTCATGGCTGCTTTGGGAGGTTTTCACAGGAATGTTGGGTTTTCAAGAGAGTCCCACATGGCTGTGTATGAAAGTGTAATTGTTCCCACTCTGATGTATGGCAGTGAAACCTGGGTACTGCAGAAGAAACATAGGAGTCGTTTGTGTGCGGGAGAAATGCGTTACTTACGTGGGGTTTGTGGCAAGACACGGTCTAATTGTGTGAGGAATGAAGATGTGTTGCAGTTGTGTGATGTGAAACAAAATGTGGTTAGCAAGGTGTGACCAATATGCTTTGGTGGTTTGGCCATGTTGAAAGAATGAGTGATGAGATGCTTACTAAGAAAATCTTTTTAGCCCAAGTGGCAGGAAGAAAAGGCAGAGGAAGGCCAAGGAAGACATGGGTGGATCAGATTCAGGAGTGTCTGCATGAGAAAAAGATTATGAGTATGAAGTATTAAAGATCGTGTGTACGGCGTGTAATGGATATCAGTGAAGAATATTGATGCGGGATCAGTAACTAAAAATATATGGTAGTTTGTATTTCTTTGTGGAGCTAACCTCTGAATCTCAGAGAACAGCTTAGTGATATGATCATGGTGATGATGTATCTTAGTCATATTTTTATGCTAGCTATAGTTTTCAATTAACAAGTAGTATTTGTATTCGATTCATTGATAACAAATTAGTGATTGAGTAGTTTTAACCTGATATAATGTAATATACCAAAGATAGCCCCCCCCCCTCTTTTTTCTCGATCTGGTTCTAACGAAGTTCAATTTTTTTTTTAATTTTCCCTCAGCTTCATTATATGCGTGTTCGACTATATTATTTACCTTCGACAAATCGATGAGTAGTTAATGATTTAGTAGTTTTAACCTGCCATAATGTAATATGCTAAACAGATCCGGATTAAGGGGGAGACTATAGGGGAAATAGCCTTGGAGGCCACCTTGACCCAGTGCCCAGGAGACACCCCTGGGTAAGTAATAGATATACAGGTAGAAAGAGACAGATAGACAGACAGGAGAGTTTATAAAATAGTTTTACTTTTGTCTCGTGTGATTTCTACTTCCTGAGAAACAGAAACTGAAAGACGAACAGATTTCAAGGCAGTTACTCACTAAGGGTAAAGGTTTCATGTCGCTGTGTACAGTAGGGTCGGCGAGACAGTTTCAGCTTTTTCACTACCATCCACACACATCTCCAAATTTGCATTTGGAACCGTTATTAGTCGAAGTACCCTATATGGCTTCACATTGCACGACCAAAATGATGCACTAAGAAAACTACACACTGCTAAATCATTAAAAAATTCTAGACAAAATTTAAGGATCTGAAGCTTTTAACTCATGTTCTTATGAGAACAATGAAAAATAATGTGACTTATTATGAGAACTCTGCAGATGTTTTATTAGTTTGAAGAATGTACTACGTATTAATTATCACAAGTACACTATATTGACAAAAGTCACCAGAAACCTAGAAGAGAAACACAACATAGCATTTATTGACAAACATTTGTACGGTGTTGGTCCATCTTTGGCCTTAATGCACGCACTGACCCTTCGAGACATGCTTTCGACAAGGTTTTGGAACGCAGCGATAGGTATGCGCTTCCATTCAGTACATAATGCTGCCGCTAACTGTTGCTTAGTAGTAGGCCTTGGTTTCAAACTTTTTATGCGGCGCTCTAATTCATTCCATAGGTGCTCTATGGGATTAAGATCAGGGCTCTGTGCTGGCCAGTCCACACACGATACAGAATTATCGTCAAAGCACGCCGTAAGGTTCCTTGCTTTATGGCTCGGTGCATTATCCTGCTAGTACCAGCAAGGCTCGGTTCCATAGTATTGCCACAGAGTTGGCAGAGAATAATTGTCCAGAATATCCAGATAAACGTGCTGGTTAACAGGTTTCTCCGCAATAACCAATGGGCCGAGATCATACCACGAAAAACACTCCCACACGAGTATACACTGCCAGCTCCAAACTTGACCGTATATAGGGACAGTCGTCATCATCATCATCATTGTCAACCATTATCAATCCACTGCGGGACGAAAGTCTCCCCAAGTTTCCTCCACAACGGTCTGTCTTGTGCCAGTCTCCTCCATGTCACTCCCGCATACTTTCGAATTTCATCCACCGTACACTGTGGTAAATAGCGTTCCCAGGCTGCCGTCATATCCACACACGGCCATCAGACTGATCGATCGTGTATCTGAATTCATCAGTCCATAGCGCCAGTTTCCATTGATCTACGGTTCACAATAAATGTTCTTTACACCATGCTAAACGACGAGTAGCATTCCGAGTGGAGATGAAAAGCTTATAAACAGCCGCACGACCACGGTGCCCCATGGAGTGAAGTTCTCTGCGAATGTTACGTGTACATACCGAGGTTCCATCATTTTTACTTACATGTACACTGAGGTCTTGTGCGGTACTTCGTCGATTAGTTGTAAGGACTCTCCTGAGGCTACGACGTCTTCTATCGCTGATTTTCTTTGATCTGCCGGTACGTTTTGGTGCTTCAGGCACGCCATGTGTCTTCCACTTATTCATTACATTCTAAACAGTTGACTTGGGTATGTTTAAACGCCTCTCGGTTTCTTTTATGGACAACCCACTAATATAACACCCAACAATCTTTCTTTTCTCAAAGTCAGTTCTCTGCTGCGGCGACATTTTCACTCAACCTCACAGTGCGATGTGATCGCGGTCAGCTGCAGTCTTGTTCTTATACCGTTTGCAGCTGTACCGCGCATCTTAACAACACAGCGGATCCGTTCATTTGCTTTTGAAGGGGTGCCCGGTTACTTTTGTCAATATAGTGTATATTGCTACAGTTTCGTAATTTCATTATGATTCTCCGTCATAATTACTTGAGGGCCCACTCAGATGTCTTAGGCTATATAGGGGTCCACTAAGGCCTTAATCTAGCCCTGGTGCCAAAAATAGATCCTCTCCCTCTTTTCATGTGTCGGTTCTAACGAAGGTAGTATATATCAAATGTTTTTTAATGTTCCTTCAACTTCGGTATACATACGCGTTCAACTTTATTACTTAACTTCGATTACTTCACAAATAGTTTATGTTTGACTATTTAACCTGGCACAATGTAATGCCAAAGACGCCCCCTCTTATCTATCGGTTGTAACAAAATTCAAATACCTCATATGCTTTTAAATTTTCCTTCAACTTCATTTATATACGTGTTCGACTATATTATTTACCATTGATTAATTGATAAATAGCTAATGAATGAGTAGTTTTAACCTGTCACAATGTAATACGCCAAAAATAGCCCCCCACACCGTCCGCCTTTTTTTTTTCTTTCTTTCTTTCTTTTTCAGAGATTTAACAACCACCGTGAACAACTCGGTGAGCTTAAGCAGTCGCCCGACCTTAAATTAGGGCCACTGGCTCCAGGGAAGGGAGAGAGCCAGCGCAGTAAGACAAGCACAACATCCATGCCTCACCGGGATTCAAACCCGGACCCATCACTGACGAATGATCAAAAGCCATCGCTTAGACTACTGTGCCACCCCTCCCCCTTCTTTTTATTGGTCCTCCGGTGAAGTTCGCATACATCAACTGTTTTTGAGTTTTCATTCAACTTCATTATATAACGCGTTTGACTGTAATGATTACATTCGATTAATTGATGAATAATTTATGACTGAGTATTTCAGGCGCAACGCTACGGGTGGGTGGGCTTAAAAAACGTTTCTTTGAGCCTACCCTCCTTAGCCTCCCCCCCCCCCCGCAAAAAGAAGAAAATAAGCAGTTAGAACACACGGCGAGTGCGCAACCATATAAGATTTTAGGGAATTAGGGAAATTGGATAAGCGTACGTTAATATTTCGATATTAGAAAAAATAACTACTTTCAACAACATTAGATAGGTGCACAAGTGCCTTTGAAAATTAGGAAATCTGGGAATGCAGAATTTCATCTTCAAAGAAGTGGGATTTTATTGGTTTAAATTAATTCTTCTGAAGTATCGCAGCATTTGTGGGTATAAAATCTGTAAAATTTCGATGCCTAAAACTCATCGTTGAAACAAGTAAATAAATAAGCAATACTTATGGAATGGCTTCACACAGTGATATACAGACACTGTAAAGTTTTGAAAATATTTCGAATTCACAGGAATTTTATTATATAAAATGGATTTTGTTTAAGTGTTCGTACTTCTGGAAAATGCAGGAAGCCCTATGAGCGAATGTCTAAGAGAATAGTAGAAAGCAGAGCGCATTTAAGGAGACGGGTGCTTGGGGGCTGGAAAGTATTTTAGGGCCCCAGTATTAGTGGCTCATCGAGGATTTCACTATGAGTGGATGAGTAAAAATACCCGGGAGACATCATTCCCAAAATATGATGAGGAAGCGATAAAAATATTCCCGCCGTATTGCAATATGCTACACTGATTCGTGCACGAATCAGTGGTAGCAAGAAAATGTAAAAATGCATGCAAACATATCATTAAGCTGTTCTCTGATATTCAGAGGTTAGCTCCTCAAAGAAAAACCATCTGACAAATGAACATTTATAACAGATAATACAAACCCCCATATAAATTTTTAACTGATTATTTACTTACTGTTGCCGTATCAAACTTCTCCATTTACAGCGATCCTGGCACACAACACGAGCTTTAGTAACATCCATCACACGACGTACACAATACCTTATATACTTCATACTCATAATCTTTTTCTCATTCAGGCACTCCTGAATCTGATCCTACCATGGCTCCCTTGGCCTCCCTCTGCCTTTCTTTCCTGCCACTTGGGCAGAAAACAAATTCTTAGTAAGCATCTCATCACTCATTCTTTCAACATGGCCAAACCACCTAAGAATATTAGTCTCCACCTTGTTAACAATATTTTGCTTCACATTACACAATTGCAACACATCTTCATTCCTCGTGTAATCTGAACGTGTCTCCCCACATGCCCCCCGCCCCCGTAAGTAACGCATCTCCTCCAACACACAAACGACTCCTATGTTTCTTCTGCAGTACCCAGGTTTCACTGCCATACATCAGAGTAGGAACAATTACACTTTCATACACAGCCATTTGTGACTCTTTTGAGAATCCATCATTCCTGTGAAAACCTCCTAAAGCAGCTAATGACTTTCAATTAAGAATTCACTCGCCAACTAATTTCGCCATCTAATCTGTTCTCTCAGTCAAACAAGCTTCCTAAATACACAAACCCATTCACCTGGTCAATCACTGTGGCATTTAGACTTATGTTGCATTCAGTACTACCAGTTCCTCTCTCAAAAACCATGACTTCGGTTTTTCCCTTATTTGCATGGTTGAAAAATGGATACCAGTTCAGTTCTGCTTTAATCGCCCCCCCTCCAAGGGTTGGGTTCCGCTTGTTGAAATTATATCGAAGTAGTGGACATAATAATGTAATTCAGATATCATGATTCAACCGCATTCTTAATGTATGAAAATTACCCCAATTACAGATGTGTACAAAAAATTTCTGTAATGCTTTCGAATGATTTGAGGATGGAACATATTTTTTGGATTCCTCCAAAAAAAAAAAAAAAAACGGAAAGAAATAGAAATTTCTTTTCACAAGGCAGTTTCTTATAGTTTTTGTTGTGCTATTTGAAAAAAAAATAACAAAAAAAAACCCCTGTAACTCCGTCAATTCTTCGAGAACACTGCAAAATTCTGGAGCCCCTTGAAAATGCTGGGCCCGGAGTTTCACCCCCGCCCTCCCCTCTCTTAAATGAGCTCTGGCAGAAAGTCATGAATTTTGGAATTATAGTTTAACAAGTACAACGAAGTAAATTTCTCCGTCATTTCTATCCCCGCCAGGATTCGAACCCGGGTCCCCTCATTCCGGAATAAGTTGCTCCACCAATTGAGCTACGCGGACGTTTTATTCTGATTCCTATCTGCCTTTATGTCGTGTGCGGCCTCCTGGCAGGTACGTCACATCTCCTGGTACGTTACATCATTTCCCCCCTTTTTTTTTTTTTTTATTATTATTATTCGAAGTGCTGGAGAAGAGATTCTCTTATTTTTCCTATCTCGCGGTGTGGAAATAACATCACACCATTGCGAGATTTTGAACGGTCGGGTCATCCGGATAGTTCGGGCGCCATTATAACGAAGTGAATTTCTCCGTCATTTTTATCAGCGCCAGGATTCGAACCCGGGTCCCCTCATTCCGGAATAAGTCACTCTACCAATTGGGCTACGCGGACGTTTGTTCTGACTACTATCTGCCTTTATGTCGTGTACGGCCTTCTGGCAGGTACGTCACATCTCCTGGTACGTTACACAAGTTAGTAAAATCATGCAATGCATTGATTATGATACGCTTTCCAACATACCAGAAATCATTACTCAAGTTATGAGGATAATGGCTGTGGAATAAATCTCGCTCCTGCACCCTGACCTTTGAACCCATTTCGATTATACTAAACATAACTGGTTCAGTACATCTCCGGAACAACATGATAAAGTTTTGTTGCAATGGAAGCATTTTTAGTCAAGTTATGAGGATAATGGCTGTGGAATAAATCTCGCTCCTATGCCCTGACCTTTGGCCCCATTTCGATGATATTCAGCAAAACCGGTTCAGTATACTTCTGAAACAACATACTAAAGTTTTGTCGGAATCGTGGCATTTTTACGTCAGTTATGATGCATAAGGGCAATGGAATGGATCCCCGCTCCTGTGTCCTGACCTTTGATTTCGTTTCGTCTATTTTCAGCAGGGTTCGTCCCCTACAGTTTGTCCCCTACCACGTACTAAAATATCATCGAAATCGAACTTTTTTTTTTTACGCGAGTTATCGTGTGCAGAGACGGACAAAGCTGGAGCATAAACTCTTCTTCAACCTACGATTGGAAAGCGTAAAAAAAGATGAGAGGGAGAGAAGGAGAGCGAGCGCTGGGGAGGGGGTTCCGCGTCAATTTACAAATCAAAATTCATAAACATCCTTACGAGAGAAAAAATAAATAAATAAATAAATTAAATAATTAATTAATAAACTGCGTTAAGTAAGCTAAAATTGCGAAGTGGTATCTTGCAATGGAGATTCCTACCTATGGTTCCCAGTACGTACTACATACACTGAATATGTACTATGTACAGAATGCACTCGAAAACACAAAACAAAAAAAAAACAAAAAAAGTACCCATAATTATAAATTTTACGTGTCCTTTGGGACCCACATTTTAATTCCGAAAACATGCCATTTGGCAAAAGTAAAATTCGTGAAGATTAGGTGAAGAATGAAAACATCCAGCAATGCACCGTCCATCAAGATTATGTAAATGTACAAATGTCCTCATTAATTTATTAAACCTTTCAGCTCTTTTAATCAATACTGGAACAGTTGAAATTTAAAATTTGAGAAACAAAGAAACTTACATTCAATGAAAACAATTATATTGTTCTCATTGAATGTAAGTTTCTTTGTTTCTCAAATGAACAATTATATTGTACTAAAAGTTGTACGTCTACTTCAATGATTGTTCGTTAAAAGACAAAAGAACTGTTCAAGAGCAGTCGTCACACAGTTCCTGTGTTTTGAAAAATAAAATCCGCTGTGGTGTTCTGAGCTGACTTAAAATGCATTGCCTTTGTGTAGTTCCATTATGATAAAACGTAGTTGAATATGATGAAATTTAATTATGCCATTACTTGATTTTTCTTATAGATTGCTTTCAAAGAGCATAAATTAAAGTGTGGAACAATGTACAGTACAGGGGCGCCGACTTCACCAAATTACTGAGGGGAAGCATATCCGGCGCGTAACTGGAAGAGTCTGGGTTCGATCCCCGGTGGCGTCCCCACGATGGGCGCCAATTGTTAACATGTTCATTCTTATCTTTATAAATATTGTGTGGTTAAGTCTCATATGGTTGAAAATAGTAATTAACACGTAATAACCAAATGATAATAATTGTATGCAAAAATGTCAAAGAAACTTGTATTCTTCCTTCATTTAATTCCCTGTAGGTGTTGTCCGTAAGCTGTGCTATGTTTGTTGGCTGTTCCGCTTAAAACTTCGAATTCCTTTATCTTATGTCCTGCTTTCCTTCATCTCTCCTGCTGTCGAGAAATCCCCTAACCTGCCGGTCCTCCTATAAGACCTCCCAGCCTACCCTGGGCCAATTCCTAGGGCCGCGGGTGGCCTAGTGGTCAGCGTTTGTGACTGCCATGGATGTAGCCTCAGGTTCGATACCGGGTAGGTACGAACGCTTGAACCACTAAATACCCGCCGTGCGTCGGATGGGCACGTTAAGCCGTCGGACCCCGGGTACTGCCCCCCGGTAACAAATAAGGGCGTCTTCCTCCCCCTTTCTATATCGCTTCCGTGTGACTTTCCTATCGGGCACTCTAGCCCAAATCTCCTAGCTTTCTATTATTAAGGGTTGTTTAAGACCTGGGGTCAGACACTCCCTTCCTAAAATCCCCTACATATGATCTGATCTGATCTGGGGCAATTCCTTCATCCTGCTATGTGCCACTGCTCGCTCTCGAAGCCCAGAGACAACTCTCTTCTCGCCTCCTTCTCCCCTGTCTCCCAAAAATGCCCTAAAGCATATCCTAAAGTTCCCCGTGAGAAACAACCACACCGCCCTCGGTAAATCTCAAGCCTCAAAGTAAAATGTGAGGGGCTAGTGCATTTGTCGGCAACCTTGAAATCTGTAAAGCATCAAAAGAGGCGCGATAGAGTTAATCTCCATTCAACAAACAATGTGCATATACTAATCTTAGACAGAATGTCGTCTTAGTAAGTAACCGTGCATCTGGTGTCTAATGGGGAACTGACTCTGAGAAATTTCTCTCCCGCTTTGGGGAAACACAGGAATGGGAGCACGAGATGGAAAAAGTTTGCGTTTTGAGATTTTATATGAAATCCTAAAACCCCGTATAAAATCTCTGTAACACAGGCGTGAAGAGATCAGACGTGGGAGGAGCACGTCTGTTCCTTTTTTTTTTTTTTTTTTGATTGGAGGTTTAACGACCACCGTGAGCAACTCAATGGGCTATAAGCAGTCGCCCGTCCCTAATTTAGGGTCACTGGTTCCAGGGAAGGGAGAGAGCCAGTGCCGTAAGACAAACACAACATCCATGCCTCACCGGGATTCGAACCCGGACCCCTTACGGACGAATGATCAGAGGCCAGCGCCTTAGACCACTGCGCCACCGGGGCGGCCGTCTGTTCCTTTGTCAGGAGGAAAATAAAAATTAAAAGCGGGGGGGGGGGGGGCAGAGGGCTAGAAAAATGATGAACTAGGATATTCGACGTATATTTTGAAACGCAATTGTAACTGCTTGTCAGCAAATGAACAAGGGAATAGAAATATTATTTTTCTGAATATTAATATTTCTAAAAATGAAATTCAGTCTGCGATTTTATAAAAATATCCCGAGAGATTTTGTTTCCAAACGTTTATCAAAAATATGAAAAATTAGCCCTGTTACTCAAACAAAGGACGAGAAGCGCAAAAAATAACTGGATACATAAAGGCGCTAGAGATTATACTTTTCTGTATTTTTATTTTTCATAAATGTTTTAAACAACACAAGAACATGTTGAATAAAATACGGGGCTAACAATCAAGGTTCTTATGAAATAAGCAATGCTTTATATGAGAAAAAGGGTTTACTTATTTTGTTATTTATAAATTTTTCGGAAATAAATCGCTTTGGCCTCATAAGGTGGAGCTTGGTCCACTTTACGAGGCCAAAGCGATTATTTAATAAAACAGGACGAAAAATATTGAGTGGGCACTGCTCCCTTAGTAAAATTATTACGGGGGCAAGATTCACCTTGCCCCCCTATAGTCGGCGCCTATGTACAGTACATTTATTTTTCATTGGCTTATATAAGGATAAATATTCATTATATCTTGATTCTTTTGATTTGAAAGGAACCAGAATATCTCACGAAAGTACCCACTTTTTAAAAATCTGTGGGTCGCTAGCTCAGTGGCGCACCCAGGAATTTTTGTTGAAGGGGCTGTATATATAGTTATAGTTTATGTAACAAGGATTTTTGTTGGAGGGAGCTGTATATATATATACATATATGCCTATAGTTTATATGCGGTTGTGACGTACGTCGCTCTTAATTTCTTTGGGGCTTTGGGAAGAAGACACTATGTAATTTTTTGAACACGTGAAATAATATTTTTGAATGTTTTATTTGTGACATACATCGCTCTTAATCTCTTTGGGGATTTGGGCAGAAGACCCCGTGTAATAGAAAACACTATATCAGACAATATGTAATTTTTTGAACATGTGAAATAATATTCTTGAATGTTTAATTTGTGACGTACATCGCTTTTAATCTCTTTGGGGCTTTGGGAAAAGGACACTATGTTATAGAAGGCACTGTGTCAGTCACTAAGTAATTCTTTGAACATGTAAAATAATATTTCTGAATGTTTAATTTGTAACGTACGTCGTTCTTAATTTCTTTGGAGGGCTTAAGCCCTCAAAGCGCCCTCCGTGGGTGCGCCAATGCCCTAGCTTGACAATAGTACAATGGTAGCTCTGTTACCCCCAAGTTTCGAACAGCTGGCGTTGCCAGTGAGTAGATTTAAACCTGACATAATGTAATATGCCAAAGATAGCCTTTTCCTTCTGTCTGGTTATAAAGAAGTTGATATCGAATATTTTTGACTCTGTCTTCAACTTAGTTATATACGAATTCGACTGTAATAGCAAAACTAATTTAGCGGCTAAATTGAAACTGTCCACTTACCATTTCGAATTTTTTCCTGTCATCTGAACTGCTGTTCTCACTTTTGACCTCTGTTTTAAAAGCAAGTTGTGGATGTGTCCTTCCGGGGTCGTCTTGTGCTAAAACTTCCATGAGGTACGCTATGTAGCTCGTCGCAAGCCTCAAAGTTTTGATTTTGGACAGTTTGGTGTCAGCCGGAACATTAGGTATACAGTCCCTCAGCTCGGCGAAGGCGTTGTTGATGGACAACGTTCTCCTCCTCTCCTTCCGGTTAGCTGTAACTCTTCTCTTCATACTCCTCACCGGAACGATCGGGCCGCAATCGGAAATCTGCCCGATGACGGCTTGGCTAGCCGGCAGGACCGTCGATACACCGCCCGGTGGTGAACCGATGCCGTACGAGGAGGGCGGTGGGCTATAATCCGAGCTCCCGGGAGAAAGTTCGGGACTTTGCGGGAATGCCTGCCACAAGTACAGCGTCTCCCCGGTGGGACTGTGCGCGTAGTAAGGCTGGTACACCGCGGTCTTGGCAACCGCGTCGGCGGGAAGATGGCCCGCGGCGAAACTCTGGCCGAAAGACCCGAGGAAGCTCATGCTTTGTGTCAATATGGCAACCACTTGATGCTTGCTCTAATAGAAACCAGAGCCTTCAGGCAGTAAGGACGGCACGTGGCTTAAGAGAAACCCAGACACCCTCTAGAGAAATGGGGGGAGGGAGGCGCATGGGGGTGTGACAAGTGACCCTGCGCACCAACGGACTGTCTGGACAGTTGCGACTCCATTAGGCACGGATCGAATGCCCGGATGATGTGGAGGATGGGGCTATTGTCTGGCCACGCCTTCTATGCGCCGCTTGAAGCGATAACGTTCGCTTCTCACACCCCCTCTTTTTAAGTATACAGACCTCTAGTTTAGAAAAAGAAAAAAGATGCAGCGAATATAGATTTTCATCCTGTTTTATCCTTCTTCATTCTCCGCGAGACACAGTTGCATCCTCAGGCGAAAGAATTGATAAGCGAGATCTTTTGGAAAAGAATAGCTCCCGACAAATTGAGAAGCAAACTAAATCCGCAGTAAATTGTTCCTATATTTAGCATTTTTTTACATAGAGTCAGAGTCAGAAGTACGCGCTTCCTTATACAGAGGAAGTTCTCACATTTTTTGTACAATTTTCCAGCAATTTAATTAATGTTAAAAAAAAATTACATTTATCTGATATTACATTTATCTTTCTCTAGAGAACCTACAACTAGATTTCTAAGATAACAGGGTCTTTCTTAAAATTGGTAGTGGTATTTTATTCTATTCCTCTTCTACTGCTTTCCATAGCCCAATCAATTAGCGTTTAGAAAGCGCTCTTTTTTGCTGTCCGAAGGCATTTTTTACGTAGAGTCAAAAGTACGCGCCCCTTTATACAGAGGAAGTTCCCACATTTTTTGTGCAATTTTCCAGCAATTTAATTATTGTTCAAAATAAATTACATTTTTCTCAAATGTTCTATCTCGTAGCTCTTTCTCTAGAGAACCTACAACTAGATTTCTAAGATCACAAGGTCTTTCTTAAAATTGGTAGTGGTATTTTATTCTATTCCTCTTCCACTGCTTTCCATAGCCCAATCAATTAGCGTTTAGAAAGCGCTCTTTTTTGCTGTCCGAAGGCATTTTTTACGTAGAGTCAAAAGTACGCGCCCCCTTATACAGAGGAAGTTCCCACATTTTTTGTACAATTTTCCAGCAATTTAATTAATGTTCAAAATAAATTACATTTTTCTCAAATGTTCTATCTGATAGCTCTTTGTCTAGAGAACCTACAACTAGATTTCTAAGATAACAGGGTCTTTCTTAAAATTGGTAGCGGCATTTTATTCTATTCCTCTTCCACTGCTTTCCATAACCCAATCAATTAGCATTTAGAAGGCGCTCTTTTTTGGCTGTCCGAAGGCACAATAGTCCATTAGTGACACATGAGGAGACTTTGAAGAAATATGAGCAAATGGTATAGAGACTTCATACCCGTCTTTTTTTCCTTTTATTTTTGCAAAAAATAGAGTGGTAGATCTGGATGTATGCAGTGGCGTACACCGGAACCCCCCCCCGCAAGAAATATTTTCCAGGCCCTTTTGCGAAAATACATTAGCTTTCAATTACTGATCATTTTAACTTCCATAGTATTAACTAGGCTTTGCGGGTGATTTAATAAATCAAATTCTTTGGAATGTACGAATGTTTTTCGTAAAATCAAAATTATTCCACTTTATTGCGCGAAAAATAAATGTGTAGATTGTAATTAGAACGTGATTGTTCTGGTTTTATACCGACACAAATTACTACAAAATACTCAAAGTTAATCATATCATGCAAAATCCACTAAATATCCGTCGTGCCCATCCGACGCACGGCGGATATTTAGTGGATCGAGCGTTCGTACCTGCCTGGGATCGAACCTGGGGTCCTTTGCGCGGCAGTCACGAACGTTGCCCACTAGGCCACCCGCTGCCCAAATCCCAGGCAGGTACGAACGCTCGATCCACTAAATATTCGCCGTGCGTCGGATGGACACGTTAAGCCATCGGACCCCGGGTACTGGCCCCCGGTAATAAATAAGGGCGGCTTCCTCCCCTTTCTACTTCGCTTCCGTGTCACTTTCCTATCGGGCGCTCTAGCCCAAATTTCCTAGTTTCCTATTTCTAAGGGTTGTTTAAGACCTGGGGTCAGACACTCTCTTCCTAAAATCCTCTACATATGATCATGATCTTTGAAAGCTATGTTCTGTGCAGAGCCCATTCAAGGCGGCAGGGGCCGGACGGTATTTGGGGGCCCAGTATTAGTGACATATCTAGGACTTCACTATGGGTGGATGAATAAAAATACCCAGGAGAAAACATTCCCAAAATATGATGAGGAAGCCATAAAATTATCTCCGCCATATTTAAGTGTGTATCCCATGATTCATGGACGAATCAGTGGTAGAGAAAGGAAATGTAAAAATATGTGGTTGAAAAATGGATACCAGTTCAGTTCTGCTTTAATCCAGGTTCAGCTTGTTGAAATTATATCGATGTAGTGGACAAAACTCCTTGTCTTTAGTAGACAGAAAATATCCCAAACACAAGTACTATATTTACTTTTGAATAACACACCTATTGATATAGTACAAAGCTTTGAGCATCTGGTAATTCATTTTAAATTCCGACTTAAGATCGAATAACCACATAGATTCTTCTGCAAATCAAATCCTAAAAATATTGGGATTGTTAGCAAAATTATATCAAATCTAACTACTAAAAGACTTAAACTTTTATACTACACACTTATACAATCACATATTAATTACTGCTTTTCCTCATGGCGACAAACAACTGAAACAAATATCAATAAACTACAAATATTACAGAATCTAATATATAAAACACAAAACGTCTGTCAGAAGCAGCAAAAACTCTCGAACGCCGAACTGTGGCATCGTGAAATTTGCATAGCTTATTAATACTGGAATTTTTAGGTCAACGTAACTATTTTAAAATCTCTAAGTTATTCCGTTCGCAAGTTATGAATTAATTCATAAGCTAATTAATAAAGTCAACGTCGTTTGCTACGTCCTCGTTATCTGTTCCAAATCTGAAAGCACGTGACTGCATTCATCGCCGCGGCACGTCCACGCACATTCACCAGTGTTTGTGTTCTTTGAGAACTAACTGTGCTTAAAAAAATGCAAAAACGAACTTTGCGAAATCTTAACAAAACGGGCTGAAATTTTTATCAACACCATGAATTGGTAATAAGAGGAGTTCCTCAAAATTTCACCGGAATACGGTCAAAACTTTTTAAAATAGGCATGGAATTTTTAATTCATCGGTAAACAGAAATATATACGCAGAAACTGTTAATAAAATGTTGACGGCTAATTTGAAAAGTTTTTTACCGATTCAGGCGAAATTTGGAGGTCATGTTCCTATTAACGATTTATGGAGCTCATTAAAATTTCAGCCTGTTTCATAAAATATTCGCAAAGATACGTTTTTAACTTTTTTTATCCCAGAGCTCCTCAAAGACGTCTGAAACTAAAAGCACGTGATGCATTTGATCGTCGATAACAAATTGTTAACGAATTTTGTTCAGTCAGTGTTCTAATGCTGTGTCTCCTGGACCCGTGCTAAATAATTCGTAACGCTTTTGGTCCCGTTTGATTCTACAGATTCCATACATTCTGTACCGGGCAAAGCCGGATAGTAAAGCTAGTAAATACATAAGGTTATTAGACTTAAAAACAAATTCTGCTTCTCGTATCATCTTCCAATTTCTCACTTATCACCATACTCATGTCAACTGCAACCATTATGGAATTTCATCTGTTAAACAATTATTTGACTTTAAAATCGGTAAATTAATGTTCCAAAGAATTAAACAAAATCTACACACAGATATCATTGAATTGAATTTCCTTGCTCATGGCTACAAAACGAGACATAGATCATTATTAAGACCCATACATCCAAGTGTGCCGCCCCGGTGCATGGCGCAGTGGTCTAAGGCGCTGGCCTCTGATCATTCGTTCGTAAGGGGTCCAGGTTCGAATCCCGGTCAGGCATGGATGTTGTGTTTGTCTTACGGCACTGGCTCTCTCCCTTCCCTGGAACCAGTGACCCAAAATTAGGGATGGGCGACTGCTTATAGCCCATTGAGTTGCTCACGGTGGTCGTTAAACCTCCAATCAAAAAAAAAAACCAAAAAAAAAAAAACATCCAAGAGCCCTCATGATGAAACGGAGCTTGAATTGTACACGTCCTGAATTTTGAAATGCTGTTAACAAGTTCGTTGCTATCTTTTAATTCTTGTTGTTAACTTCCTAAACATTGCGTGGTTGAGTTGCTAAGTCTCATATAGTTGAAGATGATAGTAAAATTGTATGCAAATAATTCTTGCGATTCGTAAACAGTCTAAGAAACTTTTATTCTTTTCTTCATTTAATTGCCTGCAAAGGTTGTCCGTTAGCTATGCTATATTTCCTAACTCTCCCGCTTTCGTCTCTCGTGCTGTCGTGAAATCTCCTGACCTCCCGGTCCACCTAAGACCTTCCCCGTCTCGCCTGGGGCAATTACCTCGTCGTACTTTCGTGACCGCTCGCTACCTAAACCTAGAGACAACTGCCCTCTCGTTTTCCCTCTCTTGTCTCCAAAAAATGCCCTTAAGCATATCCTAATGTCCCTCGAGAGAAGGAACCGCACCGCTTTCGGTAAATCTTAAGCCTCAAAGTAAAAATGTGAGGGGCTAGTGCATTAGTCGGCACCATTGAAATTGAAACCCGAAAAGCATCAAAAGAGGCGCCAAAGAGTTAATCTCCATACAAAGGGCAAATACTACGTATAGACAAAATGTAGTCTTAGTAAATAACCGTGCATCTGGTGTCTAATGGGGAACTGACTCTGAGAAATCTCTCTCACGCTTTGTGGAGACAAAAGAATGGGAGCACGGGGTGGAAAAAGGTTGCACTTTGAGATTTTATATGAAATCCTAAAACCCCGTATAAAATCTATGTAACAATGCACAGCTTGTTGAGTTGACTATAATAAATAACTTAAACTTATTCAAAGAAAAACTTAAAAAATACCTGATGCGTTAAATTAAAAAATATGATAATAAAAAGCAAATTATTTACAATATAAGTAACACTTAACATTACTGCTGTGTTTCATGAACCCATGCTTGCGTGTCTACATATTCGGGAAATCAGGGCTTTTGCTAAGGATTCTCTGAGGCCTTTTCCCTGATTGCTGTTCTCTGAAATACAGAATACTGGTGTACATTCATAAATCCTAAAGGTAACAGCAAGAATAAAAACTTTATTATTATTATTAAAAATAGTATAATCTAATATCATGATTCAAACGAATTCTTAATGTATGAAAATTTCCTTCAATAACAGATGTGCACAAAAAAGCATCAATAATGCTTTCAAACGATTTGAGGATGGACTCGGGGGAGGAAGGGGGTGACTATATTTTTTTCGGGCTCTTCCTAAAAAAGCGGAAAGAAATAGAATTTTTTTTTCACAAGGCACTTTCTTGCAGTTCTTGCTGAGCTATCTGAAAAAAAAAAAAATGTAGAACTCTGTCAATTCTTCAAGCGTCCTGCATAATTCTGGGACCGCTTGAAAGTGCGCGGGCTGCCACCCCCTAGCCCCCCTCTTAAATGATCTCTGGTTTTGTGGATAAAGGAATGGTTCAATTCAGTTCAATTAATTTATTGCTCTTGCTGTTACATACTAAAGTAATAATTCGAAACAGTTGCATATCAGCCAAAAAATAACAACAGGGAAGATCAAGGAAAAGACCTCGCAGAGACCTGACAGAGTCTCGATCTTTTTAGGTATAAGAAACCAAGAACATTCACAAAATAGCAGCAGCAAAGTTAAGAGAGAGAGAAAAAAAGAGTTACAGATCTAAAATACAACATGTTAACTACATGTAAGTTAGATTATTACTTATGGCTGTCCTAACTGGGGTAGCTGCAAAAAAACAGCAAAGGAATATTATTACCTCGTTTCAAAATAAAACCCTACGTATGATGGTTGGACTTGATGGAAGAACCTAATTCCATACATTATACAATGTATAACCTGGCTAAGAGGTACTATGAAAAAGCTAAAGATCATCCCAACCCTCTTGTGAGGGAGGCCCTTAATTACACTGTTTGTGATACTGGTGGATATAAAAGGCCGAAAGACATTTTGAGTAAAGTTCCTGCCGCGGGTGGCCTAGTGGGCAACGTTCGTGACTGCCACGGAAAGGGCCTCAGGTTCGATCCCAGGCAGGTACGAACGCTCGATCCACTAAATATCCACCGTGAGTCGGATGGGCACGTTAAGCCTTCGGACCCCGGGTACTGGCTCCCCGGTAATAAATAAGGGCGCCTTTCTCCCCCTTTCTACTTCGCTTCCCTGTCAATTTCCTATCGGGCGCTCTAGCCCAAATCTCCTAGTTTCCTGTTTCTAAGGGCTGTTTAAGACCTGGGGTCAGACACTCCCTTCCTAAAATCCTATACATATGATCATGATCATAGTTCCTGAAAAGAACCCAATTCATAGCTACACTTGTAAAAAAAAATAATATTAATAATTGGGATTAGAGAGCTGAGCGTATTCTTCACCCGTGTGAAGAACTGTTGCTACGTATAGAAGTACCAAACTCTCCTCAGCCAATGGGAAAAATTATTTTCCCCGATTGGCTCCTGAGTAACGAGGCAAATAGCCGACTCCTACCAGAGCACTGAGCAAACGGCAATTTTTGATTTATCAGGTGCCTAATTTTGAAAAACATAAACTATTTTAATAGCTTTGTTTTGTGAGCGAACTGTCTGCTGCGCTGGGATTTTTTCTGTTTCGTGTTTGCTTGCTATTTCTTTTCAGGTTTCCCCCTTTCCGGTATCCTTTCCTGGTTTTCTCCTGCTGGATGTTGGTTGTTGGGTTGTTGCTCTGTGAGGAATGCTTCTGCAGGTAAGTATGTAGGTTAGTTTATAACTTCATTACTTAACGGGAAACCGTATACTTCTTACACTCCTTCCGTACTTTTTTTTCATACTATCCCATCAGGGCAATCTGTTCCCGCTTCTCAAATTTTCCCTTTTTCACCTGCCAAGAGGCGCCTGTGGGTTCGGGTCCCTAAACCTAAGTTAGGAAACTTCTATTCAACATGTAAATTAGATATCTCGTGTTATATTCAATTGAAAAATTGGAAAGGGAGTGAGACAAGGTGACACCATATCTCCAAAGCTCCTTAATGCCACATTGGAAAATCTGAACTGGGAAAACAAAGGGATAAAGACTAATGGAGATTATCTAATCCACCTTCGTTTTGCTGATGACGTAGTCATTTTTGCAACTACCCCATCAGAGCTGCAGAGTATGATCCAGGAACTTGCTGACAAGAGTAAAGAAGTGGGATTAAAAATGAACTTTCAGAAGACAAAAGTGGTGTTCAATGCTTTTACAAGAAATGAAGATTTATCGATTGATGGAGAAAAGCTGGAGATAACAGACACGTACGTTTATCTTGGACAGCAGATATCAAGTGAGGGTCACATTGATGAAGAAATTAATCGGCGTACAAAACTTGCCTGGAGAGCTTTTGGAAGAAACAGCATAATTTTCAAGAGCAATATGCCATTATTATGTCTTAAAAGAAAAGTGTTTGATCAATGCATCCTTCCAGTGCTTGCGTATGGTGCAGAGACGTGGACCTCAACTAAAAGAGACATACAAAGGCTGCAGACAACTCAAAGTAGCATGGAGAGTTGCATGCTTGGCGTAACCAGGAGAGATAAGAAGAGGAACTCGTGGATCCGAAAAATGACAAGAGTGGAAGACATCATGATCATAGTTAAATCTCTGAAATGGCAATAGGCTGGACATACTGCCAGAAGGACAGACCATCGATGGACAGCCGAAATTTTAGATTGGATTCCAAGGGACAGGAAAAGACCCAGAAGAAAACCACATGGGAGGAGGGTGGGTGAAATTCGAAAGTATGCGGGAGTGACGTGGAGGAGACTGGCACAAGACAGACCGTTGTGGAGGAAACTTGGGGAGACCTTCGTCCAGCAGTGGATTGATAATAGTTGACAATAATGATGATATTCAATAGACAGTATATTGAAGCAAATAAAACATTAAGGTATTAAGAAGCTGAGTTCCCTCCCCCCCCCCATACCCAATCTCCATTGTTAAAGATTCCCCTTCCTCTGGTCGTCTCCAGAATCCCCATCTGATATTTCCTCTTAAAACACAGGAGTTCAATGTTTTTTTGTTGTTTTTTTTTTGGTTATACACTATATTGACAAAAGTCACTGGACACCTAGAAGAGAAACACAACATAGTATTTATTGACATACATTAGTACGGTGTTGGTCCACCCAGTGGCGTACCGACCCCCCCCGCGAGAAAAATTTCGAGGCCCTTCTGCGAAATTTATTAGCTTTCAATTGCTGAACAGTTTTAACTTTCGTATTATTTGCAATGCTTAACGGCCGTTTCAATAAATTGAATTCTTTGGAATCTGCAAGTATTTTTCATAAAACAAAATCATTACTTTACTGCGTAAAATACAAATGTGCACTTCGTGATTAAAATGTTTGCCGTACTTTCATACCGATACAAAGTACTCCAAAAAAAATTATGCTAAAGTTAATCTTATCATGCAAATTTTATTTTTTTAGAAAACTATATGAAAGGCCAGACTTTAAATGCCTCACGATCACACACACACACACACACACAGAACATATAACAGCCGTGTGACAACGTGCCTAATGACCTTTTCTGGTTTATACAAAAATACTGAACTTAAGTAAGCAAACAAATAAGAAACAATTAAGAATTGTGGCACAAAACACGCAAAATTACTTTAATCATTTATTTACACTTGAATATATAAAAACTAAAAGGGGCTCTGACGACCGCCAGTAGTGGTATAACTATACCATCGGGATTAGAAGAAATGCTATCCCACACTCACCAACCCGCTTGGCCAGCGTGGTGAGTTATGGCCAAACCCCCTCCAAAATGACTCCACAACCTAAATCTTGGCCCTCAGTCTCCGGCAGCTGGAATGTATCTGGCCAAGACAGCGGCCAGTGCGACATGAAGGCAGAGGGTGCTAAGAATCACCGGAGGACCGAACTAGGCTGCCATGTGATGCTGACCTTGGCTACTTACAATGGACGCAACCTATCTTCTGATTCAAGGCTCCTTGAATTGGAAGAGGAACTGCAAAGCATCAAGTGGGACATCGTCGGGCTAAGTGAGGTAAGAAGAAAAGGAGAAGATCTCATTGAACTGAAAAGTGGACATCTCTTCTACTATCGTGGGACAGATACTGGCAGAACTAGTGGTGTTGGATTTATAATAAACAAGAAACTGAAGGATAAAGTTGTAGAAGTTGAAAGTTCCTCTGACAGAGCTGCACGACTCGTTATCCAACTCTCGAGAACATACCAGGCTCAGATTATTCAAACTTATGCACATACCACAAGTCATCCTGAAGAAGAAATTGAAGAACTTTATGAGGAAATTCGTCATCTAAATAATAAAGGTAAGCAGCACTTGAAGATAATTATGGGAGATTTCAATGCAAAAATAGGGCAACGGCAACAGAATGAAACTTCAGTAGGTAAATTCGGTCACGGCAACAGAAACCAGTGTAGAAACAATCTCGTAGAGTTTGCAGAGGTAGAAAGGGTTTTTCATCATGAACTCCATTTTAAAGAAAAAGCCTCAAAGGAAATGGACATGGAGGCGTCCAAATGGATTGACAAGTGAAATTGATTTTCTTATGTGCAACAAAAAATTTGTCATGGAAGACTGCGGTGTGCTGAACAAGTTCAACACAGGTATAGTGACTATAGAATGGTAAGATGTAAGATGCACCTCAATGCTAAACTCGAGCGTGGCAAGCTCATGTATGTATTAAAGTGTATTGACATGGCCAACCTTGAAAAGCATCATAATACCTTTCAAGTTGGAACTGAAGAACAGATTCTCTGCTCTAGAAGGTCTAACGTCGGAAGAAGTGGACATCTCTGACGTTAACAGAAAACTAACCAAGGCTCTTATGGAAACAGCAACAAAAATAGCGGGTACTATGAGCAAGTTGCATATGAACAAACGATCACGAAAAACAAAAATTCTGATGCAAAAAAGAAGAGTGATGAGGACAACTAAAGAAGATGTGACTTCCAAAGTGGAATATATAGAGCTATGCAAGACGGTGCGAAAAAGTATCACTGAATAAGTAAGGAAATTCAACTGTGAACTAGTAAGGAAAGCAATTGAAAACAACCAAAGCCTGAAGAGAGCAAAGGGACATCTGAGTAAGGGAAGAAAACAGATTATGGCTTTGAGAAAAGAAGATGGTTCTGTAACAATTAATAGAGGTGAATTTTGACAAGAGTGAAAGATTTCTACTCAAAACTATATGAAAGGGATGATACATGTACTCCAGACATTACGAAAGGTGCCAGTACCAGAGTTCTTCCAGTCCTCCCAGCAGAAGTTGCACTTGCAATCAAATACATGAAACAGGGAAAAACTCCAGGAGAAGATGGAATTACCGTAGACATCATACAAGAAGCAAGTGGAGAAATTTAAAGGAAGATTCCTGAGGATTGGAACAACGCTACAATGATCCTGCTACATAAAAAAGGGGACATTGAGGATCTCAGGAACTACAGACCTATCAGCCTCCTATCAGTGATTTATAAAATCTTCATTAAAGTTCTTTTACACCGCTTGAAGGTAACACTGGATATGGCTCAACCGAGAGAACGAGCTGGATTCAGGAGTGGCTACAGCAAGATTGAAGTAGTAAAGTTGGGTAATAATCCATTACCCAACTTTACTACTTCAATCTTGGAAAAATCATATCCACGTACTGAGAGAACTAACTGAACGAGCGAGGGAATATGAACTTCTGTTGTGCATGACTTTTATCGATTATGAAAAGGCCTTTTATTCGGTGAAACTATCAGCAGTTACAATGGCTTTGAAATCCTGCGGTATTGAAGATGCATACATTAATATTATTAATAACATCTATGAAAATGCAAGTGCAAGGATTCGGCTCTTTGAGAATACAGCACCCATAAGCATTGAAAAGGAGTGGAGACAAGGCGACACCATATCTCCCAAACTCTTCAATGCAACATTGGAAAATGCCTTTCAATCATTGAACTGGGAAAACAAAGGGATAAAGGTTATAGGGGATTATCTACCTCACCTTCGTTTTGCTGATGACATAGTCATTTTTGCAGCTACTCCATCAGAGCTGCAGAGTATGATTCAGGAACTTGCTGACGAGGGTAAAAAGTGCGATTAAAAATGAACTTTCAGAAGACAAAAGTGATGTACAATACTTTTACAAGGAATGAAAATTTATCGATTGATGGGAAAATCTACCTACATTCATCTTGGACAGCAGATATTAAGTGAGGGTCACATTGATGAAGAAATTAATCGGCGTATAAAACTTGCCTGGAGGGCTTCTGGAAGAAACAGTATAATTTTCAAGAGCAGTATGACAAAAGAAAAGTGTTTGATCAATGCATCTTTCCAGTGCTTACATATGGTGCAGAGACGTGGATTTTAACTAAAAGAGACATACAAAGACTGTAAACAACTCAAAGTAGCATGGAGAGGTGCATGCTTGGTGTAACCAGGAGAGATAAGAAGAGGAACTCGTGGATCAGAAAAATGACAAGAGTGGAAGACATCACGATCAGAGTAAAATCCCGAAAATGGCAATGGGCTGGACATATTGCCAGAAGGACAGACTATCGATGGACTGCTGAAATTGTAGAATGGATGCCAAGGGACAAGAAAAGACCCAGAAGAAGACCGCATGGGAGAAGATGGGTGGATGAAATTCGAAATTATGTGGGAGTAACGTGGAGGAGACTGGCACAAGACAGATCGTTGTGGAAGAAACTTGGGGAGACCTTCGTCCAGCAGTGGATTGATAACGGTTGACAATGATGATGATGATGATAATGATATAAAAAAATACAATTAATATAATATCACAATATTTTGTACAGAGTAAAAAAATTCTCTTGACTCTCTCATAGAAAAAGATGATTCTGCTTCTTCGTTCCAGCGAAGAACATCTTTTAGTTCATTTTACAACAAGTCCTTGGCCCTCTCCTTTTTAATATCTACATAAATGACATTTTTTGTTCTATTACTGATATGGATCTTTTACTCTATGCAAACGATATCACTATGTTCACTAGATTTAATAACACGGATGAAGATCTCCTTATAATCAATGCCCAATCTTAAAATATTTTGGATTGGCTAAACTCAAATAAGTTAATTATTAATACTTCAAAAATCAAATTTATGATTTTTTTCTAAAAATCAACTCCTGCCTCACACATACTTAACTTTCACTATGAATAATAACAGTATTGAGGCTGTTACCTCATTACTATACTTAGGTATAACTATTACTACTGACCTTAAATGGAATACACATGTAAATGTTATTTTACATAAAATCTCCAAAAATATAGATATTGTCTGCACAGTATTAACAAATCTCTCCCCAAAAACTTTGATTCTTTTATACTATACTTTATTTCGGTCGCATAAAAACTATGGGATTTTAACGTGGGGTCAGACTGCAAAATATAACTTCAAAAACTTCAAATAATGCAAAACAAATTTATTAAATTAATTGAACTTAAATTTCATACACATTCACAGTTTTCTTTTCAACCTCACATCACGGTTAACGCAAATAAATTTAATATCCTTACCATTACCCAACTTTACTACTTCAATCTTGGAAAAATCATGTTTAAAATTTAGAATAAAAAATAATTATTTTACTAACCGCATTAAAATTACTCCTCCGACACACATATGTGATACCCGCTCTTAAACGCAAATTATCTCTCCAAGGACGGAAGCCATGAAACAAAGTTTGAATTTTTCTCGTCCTCACTACTGGAACTCTTTACCAGTTGAATTAACAACTATTAATAAATTTTCCCTATTTAAAAAAACCCTTAAAATTCATATCATGAGATATAATAACTGACTTGTTCACAATTAAAAGATTATCATAACAATCTTACATCTTTTTTAGCACGTCTTCTGTAAAAAAAGATCGTGCTTATGTTACCGGTTTGTCCGTCCGTCCCCATGATATCTCTGCAACTGTTAGTCCGATTTGAAAAATTCTTTTTGCATTGGGAAGCTTGAAATATGCAAATGATGATCCTTCATTTCGTTTTTTTTTTTTTTTTTACGATGTACAATTTCGCCGCTAGAGGGCGTAAATGCAGATGATGTCGAATTCAAAAATACGTTTTATTCCACATATTTGCTTCAAAAAATCTGATTGAAAAAAATATTTTATCTTTCGATTCCATTTATGTGGAAGAGTATTTTAGATATAGTTACTTTATCAAATTACGCATAGATTTTTCGCTAGGGGGCTTTAAAGTAAATTACATTTTTCCCGATAACTCTTCTTCTAAAACTCCGATTCGAAAAAAAATTTCTTCAGCGAATACTTCTCCTGATGGAAAACCGTTTGCATCTAATTTCAAATATTTGGTAAAGAACACTTTGGCCATCAGGGGGCGTAAGCGTTAATTTTTGTTTCTGATGTATTTGCCACAAAATCTGAGCTTCTAAAATATCGATTGAAAAAATTCTTTCGTGGTCTGATGCCACTTACATCGATAAACCTTTTCGCAATATTTTCTTCTTAAAATATTCCATAGTTACTCCGCCAGCGGGCGTAGATGTATATCTTATTTTTGTCAATATCTCTACTTGTAGGAGTCCGATTTGAAAAATTACTTCTTTATTGGATAGTGTTTTCAGTGTGACATGTTTTTCATATAGTTTCAAAATATTCACGTAATTCACAGACTTTCCGCTAGGGGCGTAGAGGTAAATTGCGTTTCCTCCTATATCTCCGCTTCTAAATCTCCGATTGGAAAAATTCTTTCTGCACCGGATACAGCTCCAGATGAGAAATCGTTTGCACATAATTTCTAATTTTTGTAAAAAAAATGGTTTGGCCACCAGGTGGCGTGAATCTTAATATCCGCTTCTGATGTATTTACAGCAAAATATGAGCTTCTAAATTCTCGATTGAAAAAACCGTCGTTTGTAGATCGATACTACTCATGTCGACGAATCTTTTAGAAACATTTTCTTCTTAAAATAATGTATGGTTTCTACGCCAGGGGCCACAGATGTATATCTTGTTTTTGTCAATATCTCTACTTCTAGGAGTCCGATTTGAAAAATTCTCTCTTTGTTGGATAGTGTTTCCAGTGTGACATGTTTTTCATATATTTTGAAAATTTTCAAGTAATTCATAGGCTTCCCGCTAGGGGGCGTAAAGTTAAATTGCTTTCCCCTCTATATCTGTGCTTCTAAATCTCCGGTTTGAAAAATTCTTTCTGCACCGGATACAGCTCCTAATGGGAAATACTTTGCACATAATTTCTAATTTTTGTAAAAAATTGTTTGGTCACCAGGTGGCGTAAGTCTTAATTTCCGCTTATGATGTATTTGCAGCAAAATATGAGCTTCTAAAATCTCGGTTGAAAAAAAAAGTCGTTTGTTGACCGATACTACTCATGTTGACAAACCTTTTAGGAACATTTTCTTCTTGAAATAATGCATGGTTTTCTGGTTTCGCAGAGAACTTCATTCCACGATAACCCATGCAATGGAGTTCTCTGCGAATGGTACGTGTACATACCGAGATTCCAGCATTTTTATTCACCTGTACACTGAGGTCTTGTGCAGTACTCCGTCGATTATAGCTGTAACGTCTCTCCTGAGGCTTCGACGTCCTCTATCAATGATTTTCTTTGGTCTGCCGGTTACGTTTTGCTACTTCAGGCACGCCATGTATCTTTCACTTATTCAATACATCCAAAACAGTCGACTTGCGTGAGTTTAGGACATTTGGGCACAAATCTTGAGGGGCCGTACAAAAATTGCCCTTTTTTTTTCGCTTTGAGGGTTATTGAATGGAGAAAACGTTTCCAGTAAGACAATTATAATTGAATTAAAAAAATATTACAATGCACAAATTTTGAAGATGACAATACGTTTTTTTTTTTTTTCGGGGTGTAAATATGACAAGCATAATATCCGAAAACTTGACAATTTCGTCGTCCTGGATCGGGATTGCATAGCTCATAATCATGAATATGGATTATATCATATTCATGATTACATAGCACCAAGGATTTCCATGGGGAGAGCCCCCCCCCGTTATTATAGCCAAATTTTTGATAAATTTAAAACACTAAAATAGACGAAACCTTTTTTTAAATGTTTGACAGCCTTGAAAGAGGTAAGGATTTTTCTTAGCCCCCCCCCCCCCCACAGCACACATTAAATGTTCCTAATTTCGTTCGTATTTTCTTATTTACGATATTTTTCTATAAACTATAACTAAGCAAATTCTCTGCGAGTATGAGCAAACCCAGGAAACTTGTCGAGGGGAGGGGGGGGGGGTCTTAAAACCTAAAATAGGAAATATGAAGCATTTCTGGTCCGATCGGGAGATTTTCAGCCATTACAAGCTACAAATCATCGAATTGTCTGAGGGCATCTGCTGCCTCAGGAAACTAGGGGGGGGGAATACCAAAAGCGTAAAATATCAAGATTTCTCATTACTCTTCCGATCGGGAGATCTTCAGCATTTACGAGCTACAACTCGACGAATATTCTCAGCGCATGTACACTCTCTGGAAACCTGTCAGCGATGAAGGGTGGGGGAGGGGGTGGGGAGTGGGGTTGGGGGTAATACCAAAATTGTAAAATATGAAAAATTCCTCGTCCGATCTTGAAATTTTTGACATTTACAAGCTACAACTCGACACATTATTTGAAGGCATGTGTCTACTCAGCAATCCTGTGTATGTGAGGGGGGAGGAGGGTGGATACCAAAAGTGTAACATATGAAGACTTTCTCGTCCGATCGGGAGATTTTCAGTATTTACAAGCTGCAACTCGACACATTATCTGAAAGCATTTGAATGATGGAAATCTCCGGGTAGGAAGAGAAATCTTCATATTTTCACACTTTTGGCAAATCTTCATATTTCACACCCCCAACAGGTTTGCTGAGTAAGCACATGCCTTCAAATAATGTGTCGAGTTGTAGTGCTGAAAATCTCCCGATTGAACGAGAAAATTTTCATATTTTACACTTTTGGTATAGACCCCCCCCCCCTTATTGGGTTTACTGAGTAAGCACATGCCCTACTTTACTGAGTAAGCACATGCAAACTACAACTCGAGACATTAGTCTCGAGTTGTAGTTTGTACTAACTACAACTCGAGACTAATGTCTCGAGTTGTAGTTTGTAAATGATGAAAATCTCCCGGTCGGTAGAGAAATTCTTCATATTTTGCGCTTATGGCAGTACAACCCCCCCCCCCCCCCGACAGGTTTGCTCAGTAGGTTCTTGCCTTGAGATAATGTCTCCAGTTTTAGTTTGTAAATGCTGAAAATCTCCCGATCGGACGAGAAATTTTTCATATTTTACACTTTTAGTATTAACCCCCCCCCCCCCCACGAGAGGTTTGCTGAGTAGGCACGTGCCCGTAAATATTTAGTTAGTGCCTAAGTAACTTACGGCGAACATTTTCTCGGTCAAACTCTTACTATTGTGCTAATAAACGGCAATTGTTATACGACCCCTTAAACATGTGCGCCCAAATGTCCGCCCCGTCTTTCAGACAGAAAATCATAAGTATGTCTCAATTTCTTAATGATTATGAGATATAAGTAAAAACAATTTTGTTCACACCACTTGCTCAAGTAGGGAGAAATATAGGAACGCAGCGCAATTTTAACGCAGCGCAATTTCATTGCTTTAAAACGGAATGTGCCAAAAAACCCCGAAGATTAAGAAAGCCTCCGAACTGGTCTGTGACGTCAGAGCTAGTGGGCCGACAGACTCGAGCCTCCAGCTCTCCGCTCCTGAAAACGCCGACGAAGTACCGCGGTGTTTACGCAGAGAAATGGTTTCTCGACTGCGATACTAGACAAATCGAGCACACAGCAATAAACTGACCGTTTTTTTCTCTGTATTTTTTATCCTTAGATATCAAAAGATTAGATCATTAGTTTTCATTTATTTTCTCAGTTTCCTGCAATGATATCTGTGAATTCCAAAATTTTGCTCTTGTGCTAGGAAACAATTTTATGTACGTGCTTTAAAAATAAATATTTCAGGAAAATTTTCCTTTAGTCTTCAATTTGGCTAAAGGAACAAAAACATAATAGTTTTTTCACGCATAACATGAAAAGCCCAACATTTTACGTTAAGCATTTTTGCAACTATGATTTGTTTTAAGTGCGTGAATGGCAAATTTGTAGGACTTTATGAACGTAATCATTTTACTTAAAACTTTTAGAAATTCCCTTTGCGTTCGATTTATTAAAAAAAAAAAAAGAAAGAAAGACCGTTCTCTAATTACGTAACGAACGCGAAAGCAAAATTTCTGATTCAGTGAGTATATTTCCTGAAAATACGGTAAGACGTGTGTTTAGATCTTGCAACTACTTCTAGAAAGTAAAAAAAACAAACACAAAAACATTATAAATTAAAATCCCTCAGGAAAAATGCCTTTGTCAGATGAATATGGAAGGCATTAATTTGGGTATCTTCGAATTTATGCACAAAACATTGCAAATTTTTTGCTGGGAAATCAGAATGTCACACCCTTTTTTTCTCCAAACTTTGTAAAAACATATTTTACACAAAAGGTATTAATTTTCTCCAGCAGTATAACATTGTAAGGCAAACTTTTTTTTCAACTGAAACAGATATTGAAAATATCAATTAACACATTAGACTCCACCAAAAAACGGAAAACACAAGCATCAACAAATGTGTCCCTTCATTATGCATAAGTACTTTCTTTTTTGCCCGATGTGCTTCTTGCAGAGAGAAACATCTCACTGCCAATATTCTTGAAGCTATCCTTATATACATGTGAATGATGTGACTAGGAATTCAACTAGGAATTAAAGTGCTACTTTGTAGAAGAGTTCAATGTAGACAATTCAAGTTCATAGTTTTCTAATCGGAACCTCAAGTTAAACTTACTTTAACTTAAATTGTACGCAGAAGATTCTATCGTGAGAACAATTAGGCTTAAATAACCTTTGAATTCACGGTGGGTTCAAAATCCATTATTGTTATGGAAGAAATCCATTTTCTTTGAAGGCTTTCATCTTTAGGAAAGCTGAAAACAGTGGCTTCCACGCATGCTGTATAATAACGCTAATTCACGTGCACGACGACAACCGAAAGCTCAACGCTGACCAATGCTGCATGAACGTGAAGCTAATATCGGCACTCCCCTTATGTTTGCCCTTTGACCCCTCTGGAGAGAGGGATTGCGATGGCCCTCTGACGGTGACGTCACACCCCTTCGCTTTTAGCGCGCTGGGGCTTTCTCTCCAGGGGGTTTTGAATGTGCCCAAATGTCCGAACCCCGACTTGCGTATGTTTAAGCCAGTGCTGTATTCGTAAAATCTGCAGAGGGCATATACTGTGTGTAAATCCTAAAAAATCAGAGGTTATACTACATGGATTAAAAAAAAAGAAAAAAAAAATGCACGGTACCCTCGTGGAGGGGGGAGGGGGTACCGTGCCTTTTTAACAATTATGACTATGAGCTCACTTACCTATATGAATAAAGTATCTTCTCCTCTCTCCTGTCAATTATGACATGTTGAAGAGCATGCACAAGATTACTTTAATTTTTATTGAAATATATCCCATAAAGCCGGAGCCGCCCCCCGGTGGCGCAATGGTATAAGTGATTGCCTCTGATCATTCGTCCGAAAGTGGTCCGGGTTCGAATCCCGGTGAGGAATGGATGTTGTGTTGACAGTTGTCTTACGGCACTGGCTCTCTCCCTTCCCTGGAACCAGTGACCCTAAGTTAGGGACGGGCTACTGCTTATATAGCTCATTGAGTTGCTCACGGTGGTCGTTAAACCTCCATTCGAAAAAAAGAAAAAGCCTGACAAAAGGAGGCCTTACAGCACTGTTTTTCTTTAGAAGAAACTCTTAATCTACTATCAGTTGCTTACTAGACGATGATTCATCAACCAAGGTCTTACATATTTTTTTGGATTAAATCGTTCAATGGACGGTCCATTTGAATTTATGAACATCAGGTTAGATACTGTACATTGGAGATTAACAAAGATACTCTGAGATCGGTTATAATGTTGTTCATGAAACTGAATCCTCGTTCGCATTCAGCTGTCGAACAAGGCAGAGTTGAAATCGTTCTTAATGGGGGTTTTAAGTTTTCTGGTACAACTTGGACGTTTTCAGTATATTCTCTCAGTCTCTGAATAGCTTGAATTTAATCAAAATTAAAACGTCTACAGATTCGCTTTGTTTCTAGTTCTTCATGACGCACGTCGTCTGTTTTAATATTTATGTTCTCTAATTCAAAGAATATTTTTAAGAAGTTGTACATATTCACTGTTTGAATCTGAACACAGTCTTGATTTCATCTTGTCAACCGTGCTTTGAATAAACTTGTTAGGTTAATAGGCACAATTTTGTTGTTAGGAATCAATGGGGTATTTTTAAATAATAATTCCTCGTTCGCTGCTAATGCTTTAAATGAGTTTTTTCACCAGGATTTTCTCCGAAGCTCTCTATAATTCTTATAGTTCTTTTTAGTAGATGTTCAGCTCTTGGCAGCGATGTCGTTCGAGATTGAAGTTCTGTTGTTAATATGGACATTAAAGGTATACGCTATTCTATCAAAAAAAAAAAAAAAAAAAAAAGCGGAGGGTATACAGCGTATACGGCCGTATACCCTCCACTACAGCCCTGGTTTAAACGCCTCTCGGTTTCTCTTACGGACAACCCACTAATATAACACCCAACAATATTTCCTTTAATTAATTGGCAGTTAGCGTGTGTGAGTCTGGAGGAATTCGAGGCCACTGTGGTGAGTGGAAGCATATCCGGCGCGTAACTGGAAGACCCTGGGTTTGATTCCCGGTGGCGGCCAATGAGAATTTTTCCGTAACTCACTTATAAACGTGGAAAGAGCGAAGACCTTTGTTTGATGTTACTCTTTCCTTTCTCAAAGTCAGTTCTCTTCCACTGCGACATTTTCACTCAACCTCATAGTGCGATATGATCGAGGTCAGCTGCAGGCTTGTTTTTGTACCGTTTGCAGCTGTAGAGTGCATCTTAACAACGCAGCGGATCCGTTCATTTGCTTTTGAAGGGGTGTCTGGTGACTTTTGTCATTATAGTTTATATTAAAAACTGGCACATTTTGATCTGGGTGGGCGGCAGGGTTTGCATGACAGATTTCAGCGCTCGCACACCCCTGGCGACGCCCCTGGCTGGGAGGCCTAAAGGTAAATTGCATTTCCCCCGACATCTCTGCTTCTATAAGTCAGATTTGAATTTTTTTTTTTTTTTTTCCTGCTTCGGCTACAGCTCCTGGTAGAAAATGTTTTGCATATATTTCTAATTTTGGTATAAAATAGTTTGGCCACCAGGGGGCGTAAGTGTTAATTTCTGCTTCTGATGTATTTGTAGCAAAATCTGAGTTTGTGAAAACTGGGTTGAAAAATCTTTTCGGAGACCGATACCTCTCACCTCGGAAAACCTTTTGAGAATACCTCCTGTTTAAAATAGTGCATAGCCTTTCCGGCAGTTGTCGATATCTCTGATTCTAAAGCCTGATTTGAAAATTTCTTTGTTGGAGAGCGTTTCCGGCGCGAAATATTTCGCATATAATTTGAAATTTTATTTAACGCACAGTGTGGCTCTACTAGGCGTAAGCTCACGTTTTCCGTTTATCTGCGGGACTGAAAACCCGATTGAAGAAATTATTTTGCGGTCAGATACTACTAACTATGAAAACTTTGTATGTATTTTATTTCCAAAATAATGCCAAATTTTGCCGCTAGGGACCGCAAATATTTAAAATGTTTTTCTCGATATCTCTATTTTAAATGTGCGATTTAAAAAATTATTTTAACACCGTACGTCTTTTACTTTATGGAACCCTTCAGGTTTGTGTTTGAGGAGTTTTTAGTTCACATATCTGTCTCTAGATGGTGCTCGTGCGCTTTTGTAAATGTATCTCCGTTTCTAACAACCGTATTGAGAAATTTCTTTTTTTACTGTATGCCATTCGCTACAATAAAGATGCGCATTATCCTCTTTAAATAATGCACAGATTTTCCTCTGGGGGCGTAAAGGTCAAAACCCTTTTCTTGCTATCTCTGGTTCCGGGAGACGTGTTAAAAGTTATTTTTCCTTAGCATAGCTTTTGCTTACGTCTATTTTCAACTTTTCCATTATGCATGCAAAATTCTTCCGCTAGAAGGCGTAGAGTTATATCATGTTTCCTTCTATATTTCCTTTTTAACTGTTTTATTTGAAAATCACGTTGTGTGTAATACCTTCTTTCCTTTATTTGTTATGAGAAACTTTTGTGTGCTATGAGAAAAATTTTATGCGCCAGAGAGCAGAGCCCATTTGAGAGGGGGAGGCTTCAACCCAGGGCCCTACAGTTTCAAGGGGCCCCAAAAATATGCATGATGCTTGAAGAATTGACTGAATTCTATAGGGTTTTTTTTTTTTTTTTTTTCGCAAATAGCACAACAAAAACAATAAGAAACTAACTACCTTGTGATTTTTTTTATTTCTTTCCCCTTTTTTTAGGAGGAGTCCGCAAAAAATGTAGTCACCCCCAGTCCATCCTCAAATCTTTCGAAAGCATTACAGATGTTGTGTGTGTGTGTGTGTTTGCACAAATTTTTATACATTTAGAATTCGTTTGATTCATGATATTTGAATCATATTATTTTGTTCACTAATTTGATGTAATTTCAACAAGCTGAACGGGGGGACGGAGAGTGGGTAAAGCAGAAGTGAACTAGTGTTCATTTTTCAACCGGTAAACGGTAAAAATAACCCCGGAGAAAATATCCCTAATAACTGAAAAGCGGAAAAAATGTCCCCGTAAAAAAAAATACCCCCAGAACAAACGTTTCACTGTAAACTGCCACACAGGAACACTGATGTGTGGCAGTGTTCCGTTGTGGTAATTTACCGACAACCCTGCCACACATCTTTCAGCAACTTGGTTACAAAAGTTCAAAGGGGGGGGGTCTATAAAGATTGCCGTTTCTGGGCCTATATTGAGAACTGAATTGGGAACTCCAAACGAATTTCTCGAAAACGTTCCATGTAAGCCAAGCGAGAATTGTATTTTAATTTGAAGAAATAAATTGCCGAGGACACGAGGTACACTTGAGGGGGGACTCAACCCCCAACTTCCGTAATATTATATTCTGGGCCGCTGCAGTCTGTCAGTGTATCCAGGCTGTTCCCTTTAAAGCGTCCGCGAGGTCCGGACCCCCTCTATTTGTTAGTTTTCGTATAACATACTTTTTAGCCGCTGGTGAAAATAAGTAGCCGTTTCTATTTCGGGTTGTTTTATCGATTGAAGAAATCCGGTTCATCCCCCCTTCCTGCCCATTGACTTTGAATAACTTTAATAAATTTTATTCCCGTCTGAAAGAATTCAAAAGACGGACTCATAACAACCTAAAATTCGGTGTCATCTTTCTTGATGAATGCTGTAAACGTAGGTTCAATTTAATACTTTCGAAAACTACTATTTTTTCGAACATTGCTCATGAAGAATCTTGGCGTACGTCAAGACGAGTGAAAAAGATATTCCGAGATAGTCATTCGTCTTTGTTCTCCTCCAGTTTCAGAATGGACAATCCCTTTTTATGACTTTCGCAGACGATGACAGCCTCAGATTCCCACGTAACAGAGAGTCCAAGTCGTCACATTGTGATTGTTACCGAGAAAACATCTTATTCCCCTGCCTGTCGCGTAAACACTGTTCTTCACCTCCGAAACGCCTTCTGTCATCGTCCTCTTCTGGGTGGCCCGCTCCCTTGACCCCTACCTCCCTAGCAGTTTCACTCTTGACTGCACACGTAGGGTTCATGCTTTCATGAGTGCTTGATTCCTCATTGTTCGTACTGGACTTTCCAATTTTTTTTTCCCTTTTTTTTTAGTCTTGCTCCTCACGTAGTTCGTCCAATTCTCGATCTGTTCTCCAACTCTTCATTACACGACTCGTTTTTTCGCCTCATCAGCATTTTTTGTGATGTTTTTCACCTCAGATGTCTAGTTAGGAAGAGAACACAGCCACGCCATTGACCACAAAGTTTACCTTTCTCGTCATTACCAAGTTCGGCTGTAAATGAAAAAAAAAAAAAAAGGAAAAAAAAAATTAACAGCACTGTTTTCATCGTTATTTTCAGGACCATTTGACCAGGTGACCTTTTAAGAGAAAATAGGAACCCTGGGTATTTTTCAAAGTTCATACGGGAAAGAATCGACTTCATTATTCCAAAGAAATAAATACAAGCGGCCAGAATATATGGAATAAATGGGCTGCGGGTGGCCTAGTGGGCAACGTTCGTGACTACCACGGAAAGGACCTGAGGTTCGATCCCAGGCAGGTACGAACGCTCGATCCACTAAATATCCGCCGTGCGTCGGATGGGCGCGCTAAGCCGTCGGACCATGGGTTATGCAGCTATTTGTCATTTTCTTGTAGGACTTCCGTCCACAGTGAGTAGAGTTTAGGTCCCAGCCACCTACAGCGAGATCGCCTTTTGGGCAGGACACAGAAACGGATGGAATGAGAGCAAGTCTAGCGACTTTGACAGAACATTTTGTGGTGATATTAGAGTACAGTAGATGGCGCCACCGTACAAGTACGATGTTGCACACAGAGGGGCGAAAGAATTTCAGGGGCGGTATGGGAAAGGATACCCATTTAACCAGTGGGTCCAGCCTGGGGGCCATCACTTAACGTGCTCGTCCGATGCACGGCGGATGTTCAGCGATTGTTAGTAAATCACACCATCTCTGAAAGATCAGCCCAGGTTCGAACCTGAGGACCTTACAATGATAGTCTGAATCGCTAACCACTAAGCCATCCGCGGCTCCGGACCATGGGTACTGGCCCCCGGTAATAAATAAGGGCGTCTTCTTCCCCGTTTCTACTTCGCTTCCGTGTCACTTTCCTATTGGGCACTCTAGCCACAATCTCCTAGCTTCCTATTTCTTAGGGTCGTTTAGGACCTGGGGTCAGATACTTCCTTCCTAAAATCCTCTACATATGATCACATATGGATAAAAGCGAGAGCCAGACAATGGACGGGGTTCCTCGGGATAATTCCGTGTGCCCACGATTATAAATAAGGCACCAAATTTCAGAAGCATATTCTATAGGGGTTCGGGCCAGAGTTAGAAACGGGTCAAAAAATTTGAACACGGGCGTCACATAATTTGGCAGGACCCGGAAAAATCTGCTTAGAACTATAAATTCGAAACTAAATTTATAACTTTATAATTTTACATAATCACACACACACACACACACACACACACACACACACACACACACACACACACACACACACATACACACACACTGAGGGCGTTCAAAAGGTCCCTCCGCAGTAATGTTAAGGCTGTTTCACTTAATCTTGATTGTGCTACAGTCAAGATTTCTGAATAAAGTAACTTGTTGTATGTTTAATTTCAGTTTTTGCTGTTTTCTTGATAACGTATCAAGCTTCAGAATATGTCCCACAGCAACACCAATTTTCACCAGCTTCTGATGAGTTGAAAGTTTCCAAAATGTTGATGTAGATTTCATCATTGACCCTCAGAAGGAAGGAACACTCATGAAATCAACATTCACATTTTGGAGTTGCTGTGAAACATATTCTGGTTTTCATAATGAGACGAAGCAACTTCCAGCATTCGCTCTTCCTCTTTTTGTTTTCAACAAGAACGTATTTGTTGGCCTCGACTCCTTCAATCTCCTTAATATTAAATTCATCCATATTAACAAATAATGCATTAATTCCAACGCGACATGCCGTGGAACGGGATGTTAGCACGTCAAACGAAAACCTCTGAATGCTCAACGGAATGTTAGCACGTCAAACGAAAACCTCTGAATGCTCAACGGGATGTTAGCACGTCAAACGAAAACCTCTGAATGCTCAACGGGATGTTAGCACGTCAAACGAAAATATCTGAAGGCTCAACGGGATGTTAGCACGTCAAACGAAAACCTCTGAATGCTCAACGGGATGTTAGCACGTCAAACGAAAATCTCTGAATGCTCAACGGAATGTTAGCACGTCAAACGAAAACCTCTGAATGCTCAACGGGATGTTAGCACGTCAAACGAAAACCTCTGAATGCTCAACGGGATGTTAGCACGTCAAACGAAAATCTCTGAATGCTCAACGGAATGTTAGCACGTCAAACGAAAACCTCTGAATGCTCAACGGGATGTTAGCACGTCAAACGAAAACCTCTGAATGCTCAACGGGATGTTAGCACGTCAAACGAAAATCTCTGAATGCTCAACGGAATGTTAGCACGTCAAACGAAAACCTCTGAATGCTCAACGGGATGTTAGCACGTCAAACGAAAACCTCTGAATGCTCAACGGGATGTTAGCACGTCAAACGAAAACCTCTGAATGCTCAACGGGATGTTAGCACGTCAAACGAAAATCTCTGAATGCTCAACGGAATGTTAGCACGTCAAACGAAAACCTCTGAATGCTCAACGGGATGTTAGCACGTCAAACGAAAGCCTCTGAATACTCAACGGGATGTTAGCACGTCAAACGAAAATCTCTGAATGCTCAACGGGATGTTAGCACGTCAAACGAAAACCTCTGAATGCTCAACGGGATGTTAGCACGTCAAACGAAAATCTCTGAATGCTCAACGGAATGTTAGCACGTCAAACGAAAACCTCTGAATGCTCAACGGGATGTTAGCACGTCAAACGAAAACCTCTGAATGCTCAACGGGATGTTAGCACGTCAAACGAAAATCTCTGAATGCTCAACGGAATGTTAGCACGTCAAACGAAAACCTCTGAATGCTCAACGGGATGTTAGCACGTCAAACGAAAACCTCTGAATGCTCAACGGGATGTTAGCACGTCAAACGAAAACCTCTGAATGCTCAACGGGATGTTAGCACGTCAAACGAAAATCTCTGAATGCTCAACGGAATGTTAGCACGTCAAACGAAAACCTCTGAATGCTCAACGGGATGTTAGCACGTCAAACGAAAGCCTCTGAATACTCAACGGGATGTTAGCACGTCAAACGAAAATCTCTGAATGCTCAACGGGATGTTAGCACGTCAAACGAAAACCTCTGAATGCTCAACGGGATGTTAGCATGTCAAATGAAAACCTCTGAATGCTCAACGAGATGTTAGCACGTCAAACAAAAACCTCTGAATGCTCAACGGGTTGTTAGCACGTCAAACGAAAACCTCTGAATACTCAACGGGATGTTAGCACGTCAAACGAAAGCCTCTGAATACTCAACGGGATGTTAGCACGTCAAACGAAAATCTCTGAATGCTCAACGGGATGTTAGCACGTCAAACGAAAACTTCTGAATTATCAATGGGCCGCCCCGGTTGCGCAGTGGTCTAAGCGATGGTTTCCGATCATTCGTTCGAGAAGGGTCCAAGTTCGAACCCGTAGGGCATAGATGTTGTCTGTGTTTGTCTTACGGCACTGGTCCTCTCCCTTCCCTGGAGCTAGTAGCCTAAATTAGGGGGCGGGCGACTGCTTATAACCCACTGAGTTGCTCACGGTGGTCGTTAAACCTCAAACCAAAAAAAAAAAAAATTATCAGTGGTATGTTAGCACGTCAAACGAAAACCTCTGAATGATCAGGAACTGCTGACAAGAGTAAAGAAGTGGGAATAAAGTGAACTTTCAGAAGACAAAACTGATGTTTTACAAGAAATGAAGATTTATCGATTGATCGGGAAAAGCTGGAGATAACCGATACATTTACCGTGGACAGCAGATATCAAGTAAAAGTCACATTGATGAAGAAATTAATCGACGTATAAAACTTGGTTGGAGAGCTTTTGGAAGAAACAGTACAGTTTTTAGGAGCATTAAGAAATTAGGTCTTAAAAGAAAAGTGCTTAATCAATGCATTATTCCAGTTCTTACGTACGGAGCACAGATGTGGACTTTTATTAAAAAAGACATACAAAATCTGCAGAAAATGAAGGAAGCATGGAGATATGCATGCTTGGTGTAACCAGGCAGGATAAAAAGAGGATCTTATGGATAAGGAAAGCGACACGAGTGAAAGATATCATGATCAGAGTAAAATCCCTGAAATGGCAATTTGCTGGACATGTTACCAGAAGAACGGACCACCATTGGACAACCGAAATTTTAGAGTGGATTCCAAGCGAAAGGAAAAGACCTAGAAGAAGACCACGATGGGTGGATGAAATTCGAAAGCATGCGGGAACGGCATGGAGGAGGATGGCGTAAGATAGACCGTTGTGGAAGAAATTTGGTGAGACCTTCATCTAGCTGTGGATTGATAATTGTTGTTGATGATGATTCATACATATATATATACAGTATATTGAAAAAGGTCACCGGACACCTAGAAGAGGAACACAACATAGCCTTTATTGGCATACATTAGTAAGGTGTCAGTCCACCTTTGGCCTTAATGCATGCACTGACTCTTCCAGACATGCTTTCGCAAGGTTTTGGACACACATCGATAGGCATGCGCTTCCATTCAGTACATAATGTTGCCGCTAACTGATTCATAGTAGTAGGCCTTGGTTCTAAACTTCTTATGCAGCACTCTAATTTATCCCATAGGTGATCTATTTGATTAAGATCAGGGCTCTGTGCTGGCCAGTCCACACACAATAAAGAATTATCGCTAAACCACGCCGTTGGTTCAGTGCATCATGCTGCTAGCACCAACGAGGCTCGGTTCCATGGTATTGCACCAGAGTTGGTAGGGCATAATTGTCCAGAATATCGAAGTAGACGTGCTGGTTAACAGGTTTGTCCACGATAACCAATGGGCCGGGACCATACCACGAAAAACACCCCCACACGAGTACACTGCCAGCTCCAAACTTGACCGTAGGAACAGTACACCGTGCTAACCATACACACACACGGCCATCAGACTGATGGCTCGTGTATCTGGATTTATCAGTCCATAGGATCCGTTTCCATTGATCTACGGTCTACGATAAATGTTCTTTACAACATGCTAAACGACGAGTAACATCCCGAGTGGAGATGAAAGGCTTGTGAGCAGCCGCACGACCATGGTAACCAATGTAATGAAGTTCTCGGCGAATAGTACCTGTAAAAAACGAGGTTCTAGCATTTTTACTCACCTGTACCCTGAGGTCTAGTGCAATACTCCGTCTATTAGCTGTAACGACTTTTCTGAGGCTTCGACGTCCCCTATCACTGATTTTCTTTTTTCTGCCAGTACGTTTTGCTGCTTCAGGCACGCCATATGTCTTCTACTTATTCAGTACATGCAAAATAGTTGACTTGGGTATGTTTAAACGCGTCTCGGTTTCTCTTATGAACAACCCACTAATATAACACACAGCAATCTTTCCTTTCTCAAAGTCAGTTCTCTCTCGCCGCAACATTTACACCCAACCTCACAGTGCGATATGACCGCGGTTAGCTGCACGCTTGTTTTCATACCGTTTGCAGCTGTACCGTGCATCTTAACAAAGCAGCGGATCAGTTCATTTGCTTTTGAATTGGTGTCCGGTGACTTTTGTTAATATAGTGTACATGGATTCGACAAAATAATGTGAACACCTGGAAAATAGGAGATATGTCTCGATTAATAAGGTGTTGGACCACCATTTGCCTTTAATACAGCTTCCAACCTTCTTGGAATAGATTCATACAGCTTATGAATAGTCTCCAGAGCAATGTTGTACTATGTCTTTCTTAATAAAGTGTTGGACCACGATTTGCCTTTAATACAGCTTCCAAACTTCTTGGAATAGATTTATACAGTTTTTGAATAGTCTCCAGTGGTATGTTGTAATATGTCTTTATTAATAAGGTGTTGAATCAGCATTTGCCTTTAATACAGCTTCCAACCTTCTTGGAATAGATTCATACAGCTATTGAATAGTCTCCAGTAGAATGTTGTACTGTGTCTTTATTAATATTGTGTTGGACCACGATTTGCCTTTAATACAGCTTCCAAACTTCTTGGAATAGATTCATACAGTTTTTGAACAGTCTCCAGTTGAATGTTGTACTATGTCTTTCTTAATAAAGTGTTTGACCACGATTTGCCTTTAATACAGCTTCCAAACTTCTTGGAATAGATTCATACAGCTTTTGAATAGTCTCCAGTAGAATGTTGTACTGTGTCTTTATTAATATTGTGTTGGACCACACGATTTGCCTTTAATACAGCTTCCAAACTTCTTGGAATAGATTCATACAGCTTTTGAATAGTCTCCAGTAGAATGTTGTACTGTGTCTTTATTAATATTGTGTTGGACCACGATTTGCCTTTAATACAGCTTCCAAACTTCTTGGAATAGATTCATACAGTTTTTGAACAGTCTCCAGTTGAATGTTGTACTATGTCTTTCTTAATAAAGTGTTGGACCATCGATTTGCCTTTAATACAGCTTCCAACCTTCTTGAAATAGATTCATGCAGCGTTTGAATAATCTCTTGTGGAATGATGTACCATTCGTCGATCAGAACATTAGCTAATTGCTTCAGTGATGTTGTAGGAGGAAATCTGCTTCTCGCTCTGCTCTCCAAAACTGCACAAAGTGATCCAATGATATTGAAGTCAGGGGATTGAGCTGGCCAGGGCAGATCTTGAAGTTCATCCTGGTTCTCTTCAAACCAAGATTGAACTGTTCTGGCTGAGTGTATGGGCGCATTATCATCTCAAAAGCTAGCATCATTGTTTGGGAAACAACATTTGTAACATAGGATGCACCTGATCACCTAGGGCGTCCAAGTACTTCCTGTCAGTAACTTTACTATGTAGGGTAATGATCGGGCCAACCGAATACCAAGATATGGCCGCACAAATCATCTCAGATCTACCACCATGTTGAACAGTGGGAACCAGACATTTGGGATCGTACGCTTCCTTTGGGGTTCTCCTTACACAAACCTGCTGTTGGGAATAATGTGAATGAGCTTCTTGGGTACTGTTTTTGTGGAAACAAGATCTTCTAGGTGGATATTGAATTCACCAGTCGCTTTTGCTGCAGCAGTTCTGTGTTGTACGGACACAATCCTTTTTAGTTTTCGACGGTCCCTCTCACTCAATATTCTTTTTCATCGATGAATTCTTGCCATTCTCCGATATTCTTCTACGCCGATTCAATTTTCTTCATTTCCGATGGAGTGTCTGCTTCTTAGCCGATGAAGTTTGTTGTTCGATATTCTTCTACGCCGATTCAATATTCTTCTTCACCGATAAAGTCTTACCATTCTTCGATACTCTTCTACCCTGATTTAATATTCTTCTATTCCGATGAAGTTTTTCCTTCGTCGCCGCTGAAGTCTTGTCATTCCTTTCACATTCTTCTACGCCGATTCAATATTCTTCTTCTCCGATGAAGTCTTTCCTTGTTCGCCGATAAAGTTTTGCCATTCCTTAGATATTTTCCTATGCGGATGCAATATTATTATTCTCCGACGAAGGCTGTCGTTCTTCGCCGATGAAGTCTTGCAATTCCTTCAATGTTCTACACCGATTCAATATCCTTCTTCTTCAATGAAGTCTTTCCTTCTAAGGCGATGAAGTCTTGCAATTCCTTCGATATTCTACGCCGATTCAGTATTCTTTTTCTCCGACGAAGTCTTTCCTTCTTTGCCAATGAAGTCTTGCAATTCCTTCGATTTTCTACGCCGATTCAATATTTTTCTTCTCTGCCAATGAAGTCTTGCCATTCCCTCGATATTCTACGCCAATTCAATATTCTTCTTCTCTGATGAAGTCTTTTCTTCTTCGCCAATGAAGTCTTGCCATTCTTTCGATATTGTGCATCGATTCAATGTTCCTCTTTTCGGATGAAGTCTTTCCTTCTTCGCCGATGAAGTCTTGCTACTCCTTCGCTATTCTACGCCGATTCAATATTCTTCTGCTCCGACGAAGTCTTTCCTTCTTTGTCAATGAAGTCTTGCAATTCCTTCGATATTCTACGCCGATTCAATATTCTTCTTCTTCTCCGATGAAGTCGTTCCTTCTTCACCGATGAAGTCTTGCCATTCTCCACGGTTATGTACGCAGTCATAAGCGTGGAGACCGTTGCTGTTGAAAAATGAAGAAATTTGGCTATGTTTACAGATGCTCCTGCTAAATGGGTTACCATGATTTGTCCTCTTTGAAAGTATGACAGGTCACTCATTATACCAAACACACGTACGAAACGCTGCTGACCATAACTTGTAGTACACTGCCTACAGGGGTGCAGTCAAGGCCTCGTGGAGCCTGGCGCAACTTTTTTGCAAGACCAGGCGGCGACAGGCTACATTTTATCTAACTGAATCGGAGTTCTACTTATCTAACTGAATTGGACTTTTACTTATCTAACTGAATTGGACTTTTACTTATCTAACTGAATCGGAGTTTTACTTATCTAACTGAATCGGACTTTTACTTATCTAACTGAATCGGAGTTTTACTTATCTAACTGAATCGGACTTTTGCTTATCTAACTGAATCGGAGTTTTACTTATCTAACTAAATCGGACTTTTACTTATCTAACTGAATCGGACTTAATTTACTTATCCAATCGTCGCCCATCGAAATCGAAATTTTTTAACACAAATGATTAATCTTACCAGAGTCTCTCTCTCTCTCTCTCTCTCTCTCTCTCATGGTGGCTATGCACAAATCCATAGATCTTTAACTTACCGAAATCACCTCAGAAATAGCCCAAATAGCCCAAATAGCCCGTGAAGTTAGTACCAGACAGTATGTGTATCAGGAGCGAATATTCGGGGTGTGCTAAGTGTGCGGCGCACACCCATAGAGATGCGCAATTTAACCTATATATTATCGTTATTATTTTTTAGGATTTATCTAATAAAACTCGCCAGAGTTCGTCCTAAGGCTTCGAGTGGTAGTTAAAATTAAATTCCCCACCTAATGTTTCCAGTTAAAAGAAAAGGCTCGTTCAGTAAGCATATCGCATTCGTGCTGGAATCCTCGGGTGTGCTGTTTCGCGTGCTCACCTCCGGCGACCTTAAAGCAGCTGTGGTACAAGCGCTTCCCAGATGGCGCTGCAAGTCACTTTCTTATTTCTCAGTGGTTTCACATGTAACAGCGGAACTCTCAGGGTGTGCTACCTAAAATGAGCACCGCTTGAGTTCCACGGAGCAGTGCAATTCAACGATTGTTGAACGGGTTGCTGTTATATTATTTTTTTATTTTCTTTTTATGTATTTCCGATAAGACTCGCTGAAGTTTGTCCACTAAACTTAATTCCCTTGTGAAACATTTTCGTGAAGAGGAGAAGTTTCGTTGCTCCGTGCAGTAAACAAAGTGATCTTTGCAGCTGTAGCAGTGCTATTTTACCAGCGGACATCCCCAAGTCGTCAATTGTAATTCAAAGCTCTCCAGATGGCGCTACAGGTCACATTTTTATTTTCTCGTGGATCCAACGCAGAGATTTAAATTCCCAGGGTGTGCACGCTTAAAAAAGCACCACTTGTGATACACATAAACACCCTTCAACGTTCTGCTACGAGTTACTGTTTTTTTTTTTAGTTTTTTTTCGCTCGGTGAATCAGTGCGTTAATGAGCACAGATTTAAATATACGATTCGAATTTTGACATCCATTTAGGTTAACGATGTACTAAGTGTCCCATTTTCTGCCAGAGATTTTGTAGATTGTGTAAAGCGGGTTAAAGAGAGTAAGACTCGTGCTGTATTTAAAACTTATATATATATACAAAAAAATACCGAAAGTTTATTCATCACTCTAGTATTTGCACAGGAAATTCAAATATTTCTTACAATGCAGTGTATGTAAAGATCTTTACCGTAAGTTATTGGACGACAGCTAAATAAAAGAAAGGCTTTCGTATGTTCAAAATCAATGCCCGAATTTTGCAGCTCGGAATGTGTAACAAAATTTGTGCGTGTTTTTTCCATAACAGCAGTAGCATCGGAACTATTTTTTCGCAGTACAAAATACACTGAAGAGCAATTGAATTAGAGACAGCTGGCGTTATGCAAATGTGACGCTGTGGGAGGCCCTGTAAACGGAAACGACAATACGTATGCAGCCATCCGACATTATAAGGAGTGATGCGACGGGATTCAGTAAGAGTCGTACGCAGTATGGGTAAGACGAAGGATCTAAGCGCATTTGATCGTGAACAAATTGTCGGGGCCCGACGAATGGGTCACTCATCTCGGAAGTCGTGCAGGCACTGGGATTTTCACGAGCCACTGTGTCACGGGTGCACCGTCAGTACATCGAATCCGGAAAAACCATCCCTGCAAGGGCCAACTGCCGTGGACAACAGCGTGTGGATGAGCGGGTTCATCGTTGGTTAGCAAACATTGTAACAGCTGATAGACGGGCCACAGTGCAAGAAATCACTCGGCAATTTAACGCTGGTGCACAAAAACGTGTAAGCAACCACACCATCCAGAACCATCTCCTCGCTATGGGGTACAGAAACCATCGTCCCACGAGGGTACCGCTGCTGACCGAACATCACAGGGTGCAAAATTTAGCATGGGCGCGGGAACATCGCCACCAGATCCTAGATATGTGGAAAAATGTTGCCTGGACTCATGAGTCGCGATTCACGTTGGTACATGTGGATGGCAGGATTCGAGTACGGCGCAAACCACATGAAGCGATCGATCCTTCTTGCCAGCAGGGTACTCTTCAAGCTGGTGGGGGTGGCATTCTCGTCTGGGGACTGTTTACGTGGACTGAAGTGGGACCCCTGGAACGTGTGACATCGTCCCTCACAGGTCAACGTTACCGGGATATCTTGGACGACCATTTGTTCCCGTTTGTGCGTCTTCAGCATCCCACTGGGGACCTCATCCTGCAACAAGACAATGCGGCTCCCGAATTGTATCCGAATGGTTGGATGAACACCCTACCAACGTGACTTCGCTTCCTTGGCCAGCTAGGTCACCTGACCTCAGTCCCATCGAACACATCTGGGATGCCATCGAAAGAGATGTTCGAGGCTCTGACCCCCTCCATGAAATCTTCGTGAACTGTGGGAGCTTGTTCAGGGGTCGTGGATCCGTATGGCTTCTCAACGCTTCCGGTGTTTTGTCGAGTCCATGCCGAGACGAACCGCCGCCGTCATCAGGGCGAAAGGTGGTGCTACACGTTACTAGACAGGTATCTCTAATTCAATTGCTCTTCAGCGTAGTTTCTCAATGTCAACTAACTGTACACATAAGCGGCGTTTAACTATAGATTTTGATAATTCCGAATTGGTAGGAATTCCGCAGGAATTGTATCCGTAGATGCTATAATTAAACATTGAAGGAACTTATATTTCATTCCTCACCCTACTTCCATTTCCCTATTTATTTTTACTCATTTTTATAGACTAATTTTTTATACCTAATGAGACACAAAACATTGCTGGTCTTCAAACGAGAACCAGCCCTCTGGACTGTTTAACGGGGCTAAGCATTTCTTGGCCTCTTAGGAGTGACATTAAAAAACAAATCAGATTTCTAGATAGTTCATGGTGAAAAATGAAGAGCAATACTCAATTTTTATCAAAATGAACTAAAAAAAAAAAAAAAAAAAAGAAAACTACAACGAATGTTTGAGATTTCCAATCACAAACCTGAGGGGACAAATGTGTTGTTTTGCCCCCACACTCATTTGAGTGCGTGGGCAACTATCCCCCCCCCCTCTGCCTCCTCGGTTCTACTGCCGCTGTTAGAGTTGATAAAATTGAATGGTTAATGAGAAATAATAATGATAAAAAAGATAAAGACATTTTTTTCTGTTGTCCTTTCAATATAACTTGAAAATCCTTAATCGTTGAGTAAGCGAGCAACTGAGACCTGAGCTTATAGACTGGTTAAGTTAGCCTGCAGTTAATCCGACACCCATGCGCGCATCTGTCGAAAAACTGCCATAAACCTATGTAGTAGGCAAGTCAGCCTACAGTTAATTCCACACCAATGCGCACATCTATCGAAAAACCGCCATACATCTATGTAGTAGGTAAGTCAGCCTGCAGTTCATCTGACACCCATGCGCACATCTGTCGAAAAACCGCCATACATCTATGTAGTAGGTAAGTCAGCCTGCAGTTAATCCAACACCCATGCGCACATCGTTCGAAAAACTGCCATACATCTGTGTAGTAAGTAAGTCAGCCTGCAGTTAATCCGACACCCATGCGTAGGTAATGACACCCATGCGCACATCTGTCGAAAAACTGCCATACATCTATGTAGTAGGTAAGTCAGCCTGGAGTTAATCCCACACCAATGCGCACATCTGTCGAAAAACCGCCATACATCTATGTAGTAGGTAAGTCAGCCTGCAGTTAATCCAACACCCATGCGTACATCGTTCGAGAAACTGCCATACATCTATGTAGTAGGTAAGTCAGCGTGCAGTTAATCCGACACCCATGCGCGCATCTGTCGAAAAACTGCCATACATCTGTGTAGTAGGTATCAGCCTGCAGTTAATCCAACACCCATGCGCACATCGTTCGAGAAACTGCCATACATCTATGTAGTAGGTAAGTCAGCGTGCAGTTAATCCGACACCCATGCGCACATCTGTCGAAAAACTGCCATAAATCGATGTAGTAGGCAGGTCAGCGTCGCCTGAGGGCGGTACAAAATTTAAGAAAGATGGATTCTGTCTTATGTGGCTCTCAGTGGAAATATCAAGACTGTTCACTTCTGTAACATACAGTGACAATTCTCAGCGCCTAGACTAGAGGATTAGCAACTGTTACAGTCAGACTTATTTTCTAATGAAAACAAAGGTAAAAGTAAGAGGCTCTACCACTAAATTAACACTAAATTAATCTCGCTGGAATTGTTCAGGGTTATATACGTTGTCGATCGAACAAGAAATTGCACGTGACCTAGATTTTAAGACACTTGTTGGTAATTTTGCGAATAAAAGTATGCAAAATGAAATTTTAATTTACGTTGGACCAGTCAAGTCATTAGTTTCTTTCCATTTAGATCACATTGTATTTTTTTTTTTTTTTTTTTTTGCATCTTGAAATTATTGAATAAATACTGTGTTGCCACACAAATGAATTACATAGATTTTTTGAGCCATTGTCTAAGGCGCGAAGACACCGAGCGCCGGTCCTGGATGGTAGAATTTGAGCTAGAAAATGCATAAAAGCATATTACTACCTATATTAAAAAACATTTTTACTATATACTTATGTCAAAAGAAAGTCTGTTCTCTACCTTGAAAGTTTAGTCGGGCTTGGAAGATCTGCGCATGTGCATTCAAGCTGTTAGACACAAAGTATGTTGTTGTTTAAAATCACTACTAAGAGCGTAGACTTGTCTCAAAAGTTGGAGGGGAGGGATTGGAGGTTGCTATGATAAGTTTGGGGGGACGGGAGCAGTTATAAAATCATATTTTGTTCCTTTAAAGAATTGCCGTAATAATTTTAAGAGATATGTGCAATATTTTGTTTTATTCACACAAGTAAAGGGCATACGTTTTGCAAGCTAAAGGTAATTAAAAAAGTTTATGGAAATACGCATTTTTTTTTACGAAACATTTCTAATGTTAAGTCTCCTTTCAATCAAACTTGGTAAGATTAAGTAAAAAATATAGTTAATGCCTAAGAGCACATAACCCTTCATCTGGACTCCGAGTGCACCTGACCTCCACCCTGACTCCGAGTGCACCTGACCCTCCACCCTGACTCCGAGTGCACCTGACCCTCCACCCAGAATTTGAGTGCACCTGACCCACCGCCCGGAAATTACAGCTGGTGGCGTTTTTAAACCTCACAATCCCCTGAAATTATATTTCACACTACGGAAGGTTGAGAGCAATTTTAAAAATATTTAGCCACGGATAAATTTTAGGTCACATTACGCCACTAGTGGCTGTTGGTGGTGGGTCTCTCTCTGTGTCTCGTACTACGCTGCCGAATAGGTGTCTATACGACCTAATCACACCGACTGATTCCAGATCGCAGAAATTCCCCATTTGTACAAAATTGGTTTACACAGGGACAGCCGGAGAAAATCTCGATATTTGCGTCCCATCTCAGTTTCAGCTGCGTTTAAAATGTAGTGCCTCCCCTGAAATTATATTTATATTATAACTATATTATAACACATTGCTATATTATAACACATTATATTATAACACATTGCTATATTATAACACATTATATTATAACACATTGCAAAAAATTTTTTATCATATTTCTTGAGATGAAAAGGATAAGATACCTGGCAATATTTTTAAATTTTAGATGAAATGGAATATATTGTATGGTAATGCGCGGTACGGAAGGGGGGGGGGGCTCGTGCCACCAAGCGCCGGGGGTCTCAGAGGTTCTTAAATCGTTCCTGGGATTAAGGCCTTAGTGGGGCCCTAGACTAAGACATCTGAGTGGGCCCCTAATAACTTATGACGAAAATTCGTTGAAGTCCGTTAAAACACGCAATGCTTGTGATAATACGTATAGTGCATTCCCCAAACTGATAAATTTCCTGCAGTTTTCATAAAAAGTCACTATTTTCCACTTTTCTCACAAGAACATGAGTTAAAGGCTTCAAGTTTCCTAGATTTTGTCTTGGAATTTAATAATTTAGCATTTTATACTTTTTTTGGTGCATCTTTTTCGTTATACAATGTGAAGTCACAGTGGATTTCGTCCATTAACGGTTCCAAGTGCAAACACGGAGGTGTATGTGGATAGTAGTGAAAAAGCTGATAACTGTCTCACCTGGACCCCGCTGTACACAGCGACATGAAACCTTTGCCCTTAGAGACTCACTGCCTTGAAATCTGTTCTAGCTACTTCTTGTGATCGAGTGTTATACGAGAGAAAAACTATTTTACACTTTTCTCTACATAAGTATATATGTCGTTTTATTATTTGCGATGTAGCGGCCTACCTTCTGGGTCTTTGGTAATCGTGTGCTCCTAGCTACAGCTCTGTTAGATCCCTCCCCCTTTAATTCGGTCCTGGCGTTGCGCATGGTCCATGGACCTTGCAGCAGATGGCCTAGTGGTCAGCGTTTGTGACTGCAAAGGAGTAACCTCAAATTCGATCCCAGGTATGTACAAACGCTCGAGCCACTAAATATCCGCCGTGAGTCTGATGGGCACGTTAAGCCGTCGGACCCCGGGTGCTGCCCCCCCCCTGGTAATAAATAAGGGCGTCTTCCTCACCCTTTCAACTTCGCTTGAAATTTGAAAGGCGAAGATGACGATAAAAAGAACTATTCATGTCGGAGAACAAAATATTTTATCATGGCATAAAATTTATTGTACTACTGAAAAAGAAGACGTGCTGACTTTATTAGGAAAATTTGCTGAAGAAATTTTTTTTTCGATTAAACATCCATCCACAAAAAAAAAAAAAAAAAACCTTTCATATCCATATACACTGAAGAGCAATTGAATTAGACATACCTGTCTAGTAACGTGTAGCACCACCTTTCGCCCTGATGACGGCGGCGATTCGTCTCGGCATGGACTCGACAAGACACCGGAAGAGTTGGGAAGCCATACGGATCCACGACCCCTGAACAAGCTCCCACAGTTCGCGAAGATTTCATGCAAGGGGGTCATCTCTCTCGATGGCATCACAGATGTGCTCGATGGGATTGAGGTCAGGTGACCTAGTTGGCCAAGAAAGCGAGGTCACGTCGGTGGAGTGTTCATCCAACCATTCGGATACAATTCGGGCGCTGCATTGTCTTGTTGCAGGATGAGGTCCCCAGTGGGATGTTGAAGACGCACAAACGGGAGCAAAATGTCGTCCATGATATCCCGGTAGTGTTGACCTGTGAGGGACGATATCACACGTACCAGGGGTCCCATTTCAGTCCACGTAAACAGTCCCCAGACGAGAATGCCACCCCCACCAGCTTAAAGAGTACCATGCTGGCAAGAAGGATCCATCGCTTCATGTGGTTTGCGCCGTACTCGTATCCTGCGATCCGCAAGTTCCAGCGTGAATCTCGACTGATCAGTCCAGGCAACATTTTTCCACATGTCTACTGTCCAGAGGCAATGTTTCCGCCCCCATGCTAATCTTTGCACCCTGTGATGTGCGGTCAGCAGCGCTACCCTCGTGGGACGATGGCTTCTGTACCCCATAGCGAGCAGATGGTTCTGGATGGTGTGGCTGCTTACACGTTTTTGTGCACCAGCGTTAAATTGCCGAGTGATTTCTTGCACTGTAGCCCGTCTATCCGCTGTTACAATGCGAGCTAGCCGACGATGACCCCGCTCATCCACACGCTGTTGTTCACGGCAGTTTGCCCTTGCAGGGATGGTTTTACCGGATTCGATGTACTCACGGTTCACCCGTGACACAGTGGCTCGTGAAAATCCCAGTGTCTGCACGACTTCCGAGATGGAGTGACCCATTCGTCGGGCCCCGACAATTTTCCCACGATCAGATGCGCTTAGATCCTTCGTCTTACCCATACTGCGTCCGACTCGTACTGATTCCCGTCGCATCACTCCTTATATTGTCGGATCGCTGCATACGTCATGTTGTTTCCGTTTACAGGGCCGTCCACAGCACCACATTTGCATAACGCCATTTATCTCTAATTCAATTGTTTTTCAGTGTATATACTTTAGTTTCTCAGTGTAAACTAACTGAACACATAAACGGCGTTAAACTATAGATTTTGATACTTCCGGATTGGTACGAATTCTACAGAAATTGTAGCCGTAGACGCCATTATTAAATATTGAAGGAAATAATATCTCATTCCTCACCCTACTTCCATTTCCTTATTTATTTTTATTCATTTTTTTTTTGGGGGGAATACCAATTTTTTGCATCTAATGAGACTCAAAACGTTGCAGGTTTTCAAATGGGAACCAGCCCTCTGGACTGTTTAAAAGAGCTAGTAGTATTTCTTGGCGTCTCAGGAGTAGGTGGCAATAAAAATATTCAGATTTCTAGATAGTTCATGGTGAAAAATGAAGACCAATACTCAATTTTTTTCAAAATGAACTTCAAAAAAAAAATTAATGTTTGACATTTCCAATCACGAATATATGTAATTTGAAAAGGAAAAAAACTGAGGGGGCAAATGTGATGTTTCGCCCCCACACTCATTTGTGTGCTGGGGCAACTGCACCCTCTGCCCCCGGGGTTCCGTCGCCCTTGCATAACAGCGCACATCCAACCTAAATGGGCACACGACGCCATTGTATATATATCTTCATCATCATTGTCAACCATTATCAATCCACTGCTGGATGAAGGTCATCCCAAGTTTCTTCCACAACTGTCTTCTTACGCCAATCCCCTCCATGTAACTCCCGCATGCTTTCGAATTTCATCCACCCAATACCTGCGTGGTCTCCTTTTGGGTCTTTTCCTGTCCCTTGGGATCCAGCCTAAAATTTCGGTTACCCCTCGGTGAACCGTTCTTCTGGTAACATGTCCAGCCAATTGCCATTTCCGGGATTTTATTCTGATCGTGATGTCTTCCACTCTTGTCATTTTCCTTATCCACGAGTTCCACTTTATATTTTTCCTGGTTGCATCAAGCATGTATCTCTCCATGGTTCTTTCAGTTGTCTGCAGTCTTTGTATGTTCTTTTTTTTTTTTTTTTTGTACGTTTTACAACCGTAGGTTGAAGAAGCGTATATGCTCCACCTTTGTCCGCCTGTCTGTCTGCCTGTTCGCACGATAACTCGCGTAAAAATGGTTCGATTTTGATGAAATTTTAGTATGTGGTAGGGGACAACCTGGGAAAGAATCCTATTGAAAATGGGCGAAATAGGGTCAAAGGTCAGTACATTGGAGCGGGATCCATTCTATCGCCCTTATGCGCCATAACTTACGTAAAAATGCTTCGATTGCGACAAAACTTCACCATGTGGTTCCAGAAATATACTTAACCGGTCCCGTTTAATATCATTGAAATGGGGGCCAAGGTCAGGGCACAGGATCGAGATTTATTCCACAGCCATTATCCTCATAACTTGACTAAAAATGCTTTTGTTGCTGCAAAACTTTAGTATGTTGTTCCGTAAGCACACTGAACCAATTGTGTTTAATATCATCGAAATGGGGTCAAAAGTCAGAACAAGTTATTACTCAAGTTATGAGGATAATGGCTGTAGAATAAATCTCGCTCTATGACCTGACCTTTGACCTCATTTCAATGATATTAAACAGATCCGGTTCAGTATACTTCCGGAACAAAATACAAAAGTTTGGTCGCAATAGAAGCATTTTTAGTCAAGTTATGAGGATAATGGCTGTGGAATAAATCTCACTCCTGTGCCCTGACCTTTGGCCCCATATAGATTATATTCGACAGAACTGGTTCAGTATGCTTCCGAAACAACATCATAAAGTTTTGTCGCAATCGAAGCATTTTTACGTAAGTTATGAAGCATAAGGGAGATGGGTGGAATGGATCCCGCTCCTATGTCCTGACCTTTGAATCCATTTCGCCCATTTTCAATAGGGTTTATCCCCAGGTTGTCCCTTACCACATGCTAAAATTTCATGGAAATCAAACCATTTTTACGCGAGTTATCGTGCGAACAGACAGACAAAGCTGGGGCACATACGCTTCTTCGACCTACAGTTGGAAAGCGTAAAAAACACAAAGGCTGCTAGTACTTTAAAGAAAGGTTTCGTACTTCATAATGAATGTGCTATCATGCTGAAGAAACTTTATTTTCTGCGTGTGTTTGGAATATTTTAGCGGCGGCAACGAAAAATGGAATAAAAAAATCAAAGCATTTTTTGTTAATGTAAGTTAATGCATTTTTACATTTTTATAAAGTCAAAGCATTTTTCTTTTGTAAGGCGCATTTTGACCAAAAACATGAAGCACTTTCGAGTAGTGGCGGATTTCCGACTAGGCGCAATAGGCGCGCGCCTAGGGCCGCAGAGCTTAAGGCGCCCCGAAAACGAATAAATGGATTGCCAGTTTTATTTTGGTTTTCACGGACCGAAACAAATCAATCCTTAAAGCGACCACTTTGTTTGTATTGTGAATTGATATTTCGCTTTCTGATATTAATAACATATATTTTCTTGCTTTGTTGATACCCCAAATTTTTGAGTTCTTACCGATTTAATTGTTTTTTTGTTTTTTTTTTGATTGGAGGTTTAACGACCACCGTGAGCAACTCAATGGGCTATAAGCAGTCGCCCATCCCTAATTTAGGGTCACTGGTTCCAGGGAAGGGAGAGAGCCAGTGCCGTAAGACAAACACAACATACATGCCTGACCAGGATTCGAACCCGGACCCCTTACGGACGAATGATCAGAGGCCAACGCCTTAGACCACTGCGCCACCGAGGCGGCATTTAATTGTTTTGAAAGGAACAGTTAAAATAATTTAGCCTTCCGTTTAGTGGTAAGTGAAAGAAAGATTCACGCTGCCCACAATTTTCATTGTTTACGGTGAATGCTTACCTGGCCTGCTGTTATATAAATTACTTTCATGCTACTTTCAGATAAACGAAAACATCTGTGTTGGAACTTTTCCTCCTTTCTTACAGCTAAGTAGCGATGAGGAGTTCTTGTAGATACTCTCCTTATGACCGGGGATGTTTGCTGCTAATTGTTTTTTTCCCTTTGGGGTTGGGTAATCAAATTCTTTCTCGGCCCTAATCCCCTAACCAGCCTAAACATAAAGAGTTAATATTTAGGCTGAAAAAATAAAGAAATTCGAGAATATCACACTACTTATATTTCTTTTATTTAATAGTGTTAAAAGAAATTTCTATTTTGCAACAAAATGTTCTTATTACTTTTCTTATGACTTTCTCCTCCGCTGGTATAAAACTGATAAAGATGTGGTTCCTACTTTTCCAATTTCAAACCTGATCTTCTGCATTTAATTCTTATGCTTCTGTTTCTGATAACTGCAGTGCTTCTATAGAAAAAGATCTCACGCATCTTTCTGAAAGAATAAAAAAATGCAGAACTTCTCAATTTCCCTATGAAAATAAAAAATAAAATGCTTCCAAGAAACACATTCTCGCTTTCCTGCACTATCTGATTAAATTCTCACTGTCCAAGTTTCTTATTCTTAGTCCATTGCATTCGTCTATACCATGGACGACTGAATCTCTTCGATTTAGGGAATTGTTCGCCACAGAAAAACTCCTCCACGAAAAGTCATCCACCTGTGACGTACCTTCCAGCAGGACGCACACGAGATAAAGGCAGATAGCAATCAGAATGAACGTCTGCGTAGCTCAGTTGGTAGAGCGACTTGTTCCGGAATAAGCGGACTCGGGTTCGAATCCCGGCGTAGACCTTCCAGCAGGACGCACACGAATGAATTTACGCACACGGAGAAATTTACTTCGTTATAATGGCGCCCGAACTTTCCGGATGACCAGACCGTTCAAAATCTCGCAATGGTGTGATGTTCTTTCCACACCGCGAGATAGGAAAAATCAGAGAATCCCTTCTCCAGCGCTTCGAAAAATAAATGTTTGTGACGTTGCATTCCACACACCAGATTGACTGGGAGTTCTCAAGTGAACGTTCTACAGTGGATGGCTGCCTGCAACGCTTCATGGTCACGGCTGACCCGTGGGCCATGCCCCGGCCCTCCTTCGGGGAAGGGGGGGATGGCCAAAAATGACGGAGAAATTCACTTCGTTATACACCCTTTTCAAATGAAGTACTGTGCACAAATTGCATTTAACCCTAATTTTCTAATGTGGTGTACATTTCCGGTTGCCAATGTCTTTAAGTATCTTATTTTTGCTTGACACCATGATCGCTGCCTACTGATTTGCTCATAACGTAGAAAAAAAAAAAAAAAAGATTTTCCAAAGCTGAAGCAATGGAAATTGAAACGCATTTCAATTTCATAACAATGTATACGTAATGTACTGATAAATTTAGAGAAACTCCATTTTCGGGGCTTTAGCCTTAAATTTGCCAGGTAATTTGCAACTGAAAAGGTGCTGAAGTAATCAGCTTTGCCTAATGTATCAAACTCAAAAATAACTTTTGCTATAACTGAAATGGTCTCTTCGTAGCGTAAAGCTAAAATTTACTGAATTTCAATTTCGAGAACTCCTGGAGATAAATTTATAAACCAGTAGTGAAATTTAAAATCGGTAAAATTGTTTATGTAGTATCATTCGTAAAAATAATTTTTGAAAAATCTGCGAAAACCAAATTCTTTAGATTTAGCAGGAAATTAACGAACTAATTGGAAAATTCAAATATTTGTGAAAAAATAGTTAAGTCTGCTCTGAGAAGCATAAAAATAATTTTTTTCCTCTAAGTTAAATAGCTTGTTCCCAATAGAACTTTATTTTTTTGAAATTTTAACTTTGATAGCCCTTAACCGTAAATTCATGAAGTATATGGGATATTTAAAGTGCCAAACTTTATATCCATTGATTTCTTATTAGCCGCAAGAATAATTTTTGAGATATCTCTGAAAACAGAAAGTTCGATGTGCACGAAAATACAACAGTGAGTACACTAGCACTATTTTTTTACAAAACGTTCTAATAATAGGAAGATAGACTGTCATTTAAAGAAGCGTAAAAACCTTTTTCTTGACTTTACTTTTTTTATTTGTTAAATCTGACGGATAAAAATTTCTGAGGCGATAAGAAGGGGGAGGGGGGCCTGAATCTTTTAGAGCCTAGGGCCCCAAAAGATCTAAAGTCGCCTCTGCTTTCGAGAGTAACCAAGGCTCTTTGCCCCCCCCCCCCCGTCTAAAGACGCCACTGCTTATGCGTGTATATTTACAATAGAATCATTACGGTAGTATTTTTGCTTGTCAACCATTAAAAAAAAAAACGGGGAGTAATTGAAACTTCCTCCAATTAGGATTTACGCTCACAAGAACATCAGAAACGATATCATTACATCAACACGTCCATGATTACCAAAAGGGAGACGTTAAGAAACAAAGTATAAAACAAATGTGTTTTATCGTCTTCTGTGCGATCAAAAAAATTCTGATAAGGTAAATGATGTTTTCTACAACGTATATCTTCCGCTTTTCCCGAGACAAGGTGGCGAAAAGTTTGAACACTTACGGTTTCATTCTAGCTGGGAACTAACAATAATAATGATTGAAGAAGTTCACTATCGACGTACCTATACGGGGCTGCTGTCATCTGCACGTGAGATCTATCATCAAGTTAGCCTACGGGCCTCATGAAGGGGAGTTATCTATTGGGTAATAATTATGCTCGGGCGCATTAGGCGAGCACGGGGGAAAGTCGGTTGCTTGACTTCTAATAAACAGAAAGACAGAGGTGTTGACATACTTAAAGTCCCCCTAAAACCTGCTTCCCACAGCATTTTTGCTGCAGCGCATCACATTATTCTCATTCACCCGAAGCGCGAGCAATATATTTAGATGAAAAAAAAACAAAAACTATCTATTGCTCTGATTCGAACCATGGCGGTTATGGTGCCCGAGTGGTCTGAGGCGCCGGCTTCTGACCGTTCGTCCGAGATATGCTCTAGTCAGAATCCCGGACGATTCCCTAGTCGAAGCAACCGGCATTCATATTTAGGGAATCTGGAGGTCAAGAATTCTATCCCGTGATTCCCCGGAGGAGCAGATAAATCATGAATGGAATACGGGATTACACCATACAATAGAAATTTTGAAGATGTGAATCCGTTTTTTGGTGTAAATATGACAAGGATGGTAAGGCAGATAAAATCCGAAAACTTAAAAATTTTGCCGTCCTGGAGCGGGAATCGAAACGCCGTCTCCGGTACAGCGTCCGAATATGTTAAACCAATACACCACCCAGAACGACCAAGTTTCAAGTTTCCGATTAATTTGAATAAAACCGTCACAGGATTCGCTAGTCGAAGAAACCGGCATTTATGTTTAGCAAATCTGGAGGCGCCGCCCCGGTGGCGCAGGGTCTAAGGCGCTGGCCTCTGATCATTCGTCCGTAAGGGGTCCGGGTTCGAATCCCGGTCAGGCATGGATGTTGTGTTTGTCTTACGGCACTGGCTCTCTCCCTTCCCTGGAACCAGTGACCCTAAATTAGGGACGGGCGACTACTTATAGCCCATTGAGTTGCTCAGTGGTCGTTAAACCTCCAACCAAATAAAAAAAAAAAAAAACAAATCTGGAGGCCAAGAATTCTATCCCGTGATTGCCCGGAGGAGCAGATAAATCATGAACGGCCGTCCCGGTAAAGCAGTGGTCTAAACGATGGCTTCTGATCATTCGTCCGAACGGTGTCCGGGTTCGAATCCCGGTGAGGCATGGATGTTGTGTTAGTCTTACGGCACTGGCTCTCTCCCTTCCCTGGAACCAGTGACCCTAAATTAGGGACTGGCGACTGCTTATAGCCGATTGAGTTGCTCACGGTGGTCGTTAAACCTCCAATAAAAAAAATAATAATCATCATGAATGGAATACGAGATTTTTTTGTTTTTTTTTATTGGAGGGTTTTTTTTTGTTTTGTTTGGAGGTTTAACGACCACCGTGAGCAACTCAATGGGCTATATATAAGCAGTCGCCCGTCATTAATTTAGGGTCACTGGTTCCAGGGAAGGGAGAGAGTCAGTGCCGTACGACAAACACAACATCCATGCCTCACCGGGATTCGAACCCGGACCCCTTTCGGACGAGTGATCAGAGGCCGTCGCTTAGACCACTGCGCCACCGGGGCGGCAAATACGAGATTACACCATATAATAGAAATTTTGAAGATGAGAATCCGTTTTTTGGTGTTAATATGAAATGGATGGTAAGTCAGATAATACCCGAAAACTTGAAAATTCCGTTGTCCTGAAGTGGGATTCGAACCCGCGTCTCCCAGATAGCGCCCAGAACGACCAAGTTTCAAGTTTCCGATTAATTTGAATATAACCATCACTGGATTCGCTAGTCGAAGCAACCGGCATTCATGTTTAGGAAATCTGGAGATTAAGAATCCTATCCCGTGGTTGCCCGGAGGAGCAGATAAATCATGAAAGAAATACGGGATTACGCCATATAATAAACATTTTGAAGACGACAATCCGTTTTTTGGTGTAAATGTGACAAGGACGGTAAGTCAGATAATATCCGAAAACTTGAAAATTTCATCGTCCTGGAGCGGGACTCCAGTCCACGTCTCCCAGATAGCACCCGGGTATGCTAACCACTACACCATCGATAACGACCAAATCTCAAGTTTCCGATTAATTTTAATATAACCATCACAGTATTCGCTAGTCGAAGCCGGTAGCTTCAACTTATGAATCCTGTAATGGTTATATTCAAATTAATCGGAAACTTGAAACTTAGTCGTTCTGAGTGGTGTAGTGGTTAGCATACTCGGGCGCTATCCGGGAGACGAGGGTTCGATTTCCTCTCCAGGAACACAAAATGCTTAAATTTTTAGATATTATCTGATTTAACATTCATGTCATATTTACACCAAAAAAAACGGATTCACATCTTCAAAATTTGTGCTGTATGCAGTGTTTCTTCCAGGACTTTTTGGCCGGGGGGGCAAATGGAACCCTAGAGGGGCAAGTTTTCCATTTGCTTTATATACACTATAATAATTTTAACTACTATATTTATGTATATAGAAGTAATTACTATATATCTAGCACAGGGGCGCATTTAGAGAGGACCTTGCCACCCCCTCCCCCGGAAAATGAGTTTTTTTTTTTTGGTTTAAATGCTACTTACATTAGAAAAAAATGCCTTAATTTAATAAAAATATATCGACTTACATTGAAAAGAAAATGCTTTAGTTTTTCTTCAATTTTTCATTAACTTTGATTTTGTTCCAGATGGTGGATTTCAAAAACTTTCTATTTTCTTCCCCCTCCCCCCCCCCGAAGAAAAAATATATATACAACTCTGATATAGTTATTACTTCTTCAAACATTTCAGGAATAACAAACTTTCTTCAGCTAAAGGAGAGGGGGGCTTCCGCAGGCTTGAAATTTTCATCTATTAAAATGCATTCAACGCACTCTTGATCCTGAATCACGATTCCCAGGCAATTAGATATGATTAGTCTACTTATTATATTTTGAAAAATACCATGCGTCGTAATACACTTTTTAATAAAATAAACTATAACTAGTACCATTTGAACAAATATTTAAAAAAATATAATTGGAGAAATATTTGTAGCATAAAAAGAGACTAAACTTCATTTTTCATCATAGCCTGAATTTATTAAAATTTGGCTCAGTATCCTGAAATGTCTCCGGCGGGGGGTCGTTTCCGGGAGGGCGTCGCCCCCTGGATGTATGCCTGAAAGAAACACTGGTTGTATGGTGCAACCCCGTGTTCCATTCATGCGGAATATTTTTTATTCTTGCTGTTTGTGTCTGAATGAAAGAATATTTTTTCCTTTTGGATATATTTGGAATTTTGCACATGATGCCGTTCTTTGCGTGCGCAAGCAGGAAACCACTTCTGCAAAGGAAGTCACGTGAATTATTGCTTTACTTATGGTAAGGGTCAAGCGCAAGTCCAGCACCTTTCGCGCAAAAACGCAAAAAAAGAAAAGAAAAAGGAAGAAGGCAGATGATGTTAGTAGGAAGCAGAACGAAGCGGGTGAGGAAGCAAGTGATGTGTTCGAAATGGAAAGTGTCAGAAAAGGTCAAAATCGCACGTGGCACTGTTAACAAAAGATCTTTCTTTCGGGGAAAATCGCGCTGATGCGCAGCACCGATTAACGACTTACAACGATTACTGTTCGCTTTAATAGTAAGTCTGGTCGCCGACTCGTAAATGTGGAAAAATGCCAGTGCCTTTGTAAACATTGCTGGAGAGAAGGGCTATTAAATATGCATCGTTCTCTACGCGGCGGGCACATATTTATGAGCCTTGGACGGAGCGAAACGGTTGCTAGTTCGCTTGGTTCCTTCTGCCTCAACTCCAGTAAACAGTACCACTTTGCAAGGGAGACCACACAGCGAGAGGGCTACAATGCCGACATTTTACGACCGTCCGACTTTATTGTATAATGTTTTCAAGGACTACATTTTCTTCCCTTGGTTTTTATTTATGTGTAAAACTCTCTTGTTTTTTACGGTGCCTAAGGGTATTTGCAAATGGAAATGACACTGTCACCAGAATAGAGGGATTTATACACCATCTCCAACACCCACATAAAAAAAAAATCCACCCCCTCCATTTGGAAGGCTGTAACACACACAGAGAGAAGTATATATACTTTTTTACTTTTGTGTTAGTCCTTTTTTACGCTTTACAACCGTAGGTTGAAGAAGCGTATATGCTCCAGCTTTGTCTGTCCGTCAGCACGATAACTCGCGTAAAAATGGTTCGATTTCGATGAAATTTTAGCATGTGGTAGGGACCACCTGGGGATGAACCCAATTGAAAATGAACGAAATGGGGTCAAAGTTCAGGACATAGGAGCGGGATCCATTCCACCATTCTTATGCGTCATAACTTGCGTAAAATTGGTTCGATTTCGATGACAATTTAGTATGTGGTAAGGGACCACTTTGGGAGGAAACCTATTGAAAACGGGCGAAATGGAGTCAAAGGTTAGGACATAGGAGCGGGATCCATTCCATTGCCTTTATGCTTCATAACGTGCGTAAGAATGGTTCGATTTCGATGAAAATTTAGTATGTGGTAAGGGACTACCTCTGCCGCCCCGGTGGCGCAGTGGTCTAAGCGATGGCCTCTGATCATTCGTCCGTAAGGGGTCCGGGTTCGAATCCCGGTGAGGCATGGATGTTGTGTTTGTCTTACGGCACTGGCTCTTTCCCTTCCCTGGAACCAGTGACCCTAAATTAGGGACGGGCGACTGCTTATAGCCCATTGAGTTGCTCACGGTGGTCGTTACACCTCCAATCAAAAAAAAAAAAAAAAAAAGGGACTACCTGGGGACGACTCCTATTGAAAATGGACGAAATGGGGTCAAAGGTCAGGACATATCAGCGGGATCCATTCCATTGCCCTCATACGTCATAACTTACGTAAAAATGCTTCGATTGCGACAAAACTTTATCATGTTGTTCCGGAAGTATACTGAACCGGTTCTGTTGAATATAATCGAAATGGGGTCAAAGGTCAGGACACAGGAGAGAGATTTTTTCCACAGCTGTTATCCTCATAACTTCTGTAATGATTTCTGGTATGTTGGAAAGCGTATCATAATCAATGCACTGCAGGATTTTACTAACCTGTTATTATCATACTAGAAAACCTGTCAATAATGACGGGGGGAAAGAAGATCAGTAATTTTTGAATAATCGGGAATAATTTTTGAATAATTGAATAATCAGGAATGACGGGGTGAAAGAAGATCAGTAATTTTTGAATAATCAGGAATAATTTTTGAATCATTGAATAATCAGGAATGACGGGGGAAAGAAGAACAGTAATTTTTGAATAATCAGGAATTTTTTAAGTTTGTGGTGCCTATTGGTGTAGAAAAGGGCGGAGCTCAGCCCCCCCCCCCCCTTCCTCCTCCGTTGGATATCAAGGCACATTTTTCTCTTGAACGCCGAATCACATGATTTCTTTTTCTCTTTCAAAGCTGAATTTTAAATCTTGTTCATCAAAAAGAAATAAATCTGAAAAACCGATAAAAAATTGATTCAAATCACATTTTTTACCAACAAAGTTGCGGATTTTTCAAATCCTTTTAAATTCGTTTCGTTGGCGTATTTTTCCACATGCAAGCAACACACCCTCAGTATTTACTCGCTGTAGCTCAGACTCCTGGAAGATGCCTTTATTAACAACTAGCATTACTACCCGGCTTTGCCCGGGCTTTAGGCTTATTAATTTCATATTCCCTTATATGTCACTGAAACAATCTGGAAAAAAATTGATGCTTGCAAGAAAGAAAAAGCTGATTTCACTAATTTGGTCATTACAAATTATTTATTCATAGTGTAATTACATATATTTCAGTACTTGGCCGTACACAACATTTTTGGTTTCTCCTTCATCGGCGACAGTATATAATTTTCCTGGATCCTTTCCTCTTGATATTCCAACATACAGTTATCCATCTGAGAAGCATCAAATGCATCGCGGGCTTTCGGTTTCAGACGTCTTTAAAGGGCGAATCTCCTGGATAAAAAGTTAAAAACGTACATTTGCGAATAATTTATGAAACTGGCTGAAATTTTAATGAATACCATAAATCCTTAATAGCGACATGACCTCCAAATTTCACATGAATCGGTAAATAACTTTTTAAAGTAGTCGTCAAAATTTTATTAACCGTTTCTGCGTATGTATTTCTGTTTACCGATTAATTAAAAATTCCATATCTATTTTAAAAAGTTTTGACCGGTTTCCGGTTAAATTTTGAGGGACTCCTCTTATTACCAAATCATGGTGTTGAAAAAATTTCAGCCCGTTTCGTTAAGATTTCGCAAAGTTCGTTTTTGCTTTGTTTTTATGGGCAGTTCTCAAAGAATAGAAAAATCTGTGGATGTGCCGCGGCGATCATTGCAGTCACGTGCTTTCAGATTACGATGACTTAGCAAACAAGCGCTGACTTCATTATTAGCTTATCAATTAATTCATAACTCGCGAACGGAACAACGTAGATATCTTAAAATAGTTGCGTTGACCTAGAAATACCAGTATTAATAATCTATGCGGATTTCACGATGCCACAGTTCAGCGTTCGAGAGTTTTTGCTGCTTCAGACAAACAGACGCTTTGTATTTTATACACTGAGTGGCCACTTTATTTTGACCACCTCCTCATTACTTCGTTGGGCCACCTTTTGCCCTTAATACTGCGTCGATTCTTCGTGGCATGGACTCCACGAGATGTTGATAGGTGGTTTGTAGAATCTGAGACCATGCTTGATGAATAGCACTTTCCAGGAGTGTGAGATTGCAGGGTGGTGTATCCAACTGTCTGATGGCTCGTTCAACTTCATCCTACAAATTATCAATGGGGTTGAGATATGGAGCTTGTGGGCGCCACCTAAGCAAAGTAAACTCACCGGCATGTTCCTGACACCAATCCTGTACAACACGAGCACTATGGCAGGAAGCATTATCTTGTTGAAAGTAGCCATCGCCATTGGGATAAACCATCCACATGACAGGATGCACTTGGTCCGCAACGATGTTTAGATATGATGTGCTAGTCAGACGTTGATCAACACGAATTAAATAGTCCAAAGCATGCCAGGAAAACATTCCCCAAGACATAACGTTGCCTCCACCAGCTTGAAGGGTTGTAGCAGTGCATTTGGGGTCCATGCTTTCGTGCTGTTTTCGCCAAATTCTCACTCGGCCATCGGCATGGTGCAACTGAAAACGTGATTCATCGGACCACATAATTTGTTTCCAATTATTGACTGTCCAATCCTTGTGCGAACTGGAGGCGTTTTCTCTTGTTAACTGCAGACAGCAAAGGTGTTCGAACAGGCCTTTGGCTGCCATATCCCCATCCGATGCAGTGTACGGCGAACAGTGCGTGCGGCGATCATTTGAGGGGGATCCTTGATTAAGATGGTCTGTAATTTGCTGCACTGTTGCCCTTCTGTTGTCTGTTACCAGTCTGGACACTCTCCGTTCCGCCCGAGCAGTCACTAGTAGATGACGCCCACACCCAGTTTGTTGGCTTACAGTCCAGTCTTTAAACACTTTAACAACAGCTGCTCTGGAACATTTCACGAATGCGGCGGTTTCGGTGATACTGTCTCCATAGCTCCGAGCTCCTACAATCATCCCACGTTGAAAGTTCGTCAAATTGCATTTTTTACCCATCTCGTCACCCAAAAATCACTTCTGCTACTGTCGTAAGCACTAAGCTTTCCCTTTTTGTTATCCTTGCCCTCTGGTGGCAACAGAGTGCAGCCATAGCTCATTTGCTTAAAAATGTCAGGTGGTCATAATATAAAGTGGCCACTCAGGGTATATAAGGCAAGACAAGAGGAAAGACCAACCACTGCGATAGAATCCTTATCAAGTTGTGAAGCAGCTGTTTTTCTGTTGTTGTTTTTTTTTTTTTACCCCAATATTGAGAAAATATACTAAAAATTCTATCAACGTTTCCAGTCTCAACAGCCACTCCGGAGAGTACATTTTTTACTCCCAGGCGCCTGAAAATGCATCTTCGAAACACAATGTCTAATTTTCGACTTTCTGGACTTACATTGTTAATCATTCATCCAGAAGTAGAAGTAAATACAGGATCCACATATTGAATGCAATGCCAGCGAAGCGCAGTTACCTTGTAAAATGTTGCTAAGATATGTAAGTACAATTTTATTAAAGTACAAGCACAACTTTACATTTTCAATAGCCTGCACTATTATGTATTTCATAAAAAAAACTAATTTTAGAATTGCGCCTTTGTAGTTTACTCTGAGAAATTGAATACTGAGAGAGAAGTACTCTATTTTACATTAAACACATTTAATAAATATGTAGCCCTCCACATTACATAAGGAAGGCATTGTATAAAAAAATTTGTAAATCAGTATTTTAATTTATCAAGAAAATTTTTAATTTAGTAATGAATTTACATAATTATTCAAAATAATGAATTATTGATAATTAACGCTTAATTATTAATTGATTATCCTAGATTAGCAATCGTTTTTGGCATTTGGGTATGTAACTACTTGAGCCCTCACCCCATAATTTTTCATTTGCTACACCCCTGGTTCAAATGTGAAAGTATGTTTCATGAACATTACAACAATAAAAAAAAAAACGGTATATTGGTTGAGGCAAGGATTATACAATTAAAATATGCTAGCGCTCGTATTTTCCCAGTGTTCTTTCGCAGCATATAAGATGTTTTCAATTGGCTGCTGATGAAATAAACAAAACAAATAACCACAGCCAGTCGCAATATTTCCGACATTTTTTTAAAATGAGATCTTTAGAAAGCAAGCAGGTTCACGTGCAACAAAACCCCTCAAAAATACATTATAGCCCTAAAGCGCGCGTTGTTTTATTTATAGTAAAAAAAATCACGCAGATAGCAAGCAACTACGTTCCCTTGTTCCTGCTGTTGCCATAGAGCAGAAAAGTATTAAAGCAGTAAACGCATTTTCAGAGACTTAGAATTGCGTAGATGCAAATGTTACAGTGTTATGGTAGTTCACGTGCAGAAGCACAAACAGTATTTCTTCTTTTCTTTTCTTTTTTCTTTCTGTTTCATTTCTTCTAAAAATATTAATAAAAGAACACCTGGTTATATTCTACGGAAAAGGTTTAGTTATATTCTGAGAATATCGTGGTTTAAGGAAACAGAAGTTTCCAAAATTAATTTCTTCAGCATACGCACGAAATAATAATAACGCACTGTTAGCTACTGTATTGGAACTCTCAATTTTTAGTCTTAATTGGGAAAAGAAACTGGTTTGACAATCTAAAATAATGATTTTAAGTTTTTCAAGGGGAATCTTAAAATTAAATTCCATACGGTAAGATTCTAAATGAAAAATTCTGTATGTCGTTTATGAACGACGAAGTAGAACGAAAATTCCTGACCTAACGTTTTCCTGTTTCTAAAGAGTTCATCGTATGACGTAACACATCTCTGACGTCATGTCAGAATGATTTGGATGAGATGACATCACACCAGCAGCTATGGTCTTAATGCTATGACAAAATAGCAAATATCGGTCTTTTTTTTTTTTTTTTTTGATTGGAGGTTTAACGACCCTGTGAGCAACTCAATGGGCTATAAGCAGTCGCCCGTCCCTAATTTAGGGTCACTGGTTCCAGGGAAAGGAGAGAACCAGTGCCGTAAGACGAACACAACATCCATGCCTCACCGTGGTTTGGAACCCAGGCCCTTTCGGACGAATGATCAGAGGCCATCGCTTAGACCACTGCGCCACCGGGGCGGTAAAAATATCGGTCTGAATGTATTGCTATGACAACATAGTAAAGTGGTACACGCGTAAGCTGTGCGCGTGTACCACTTCGAAACAAAATGGGACAAACGTTCAGACAAAGGAAATTATAAGATAGTATAACTATTTTATAATTAGTATAACTAATAATATCAGTAGTATAATACTATCATTAGTATGATAGCTATGCTCTCATAGTAGTAGTAGTAGAAGTAGTAGTAGTAGTAGTATATACTATTACTACTACTATATGTACATACACTGAAGAGCAATTGAATTAGAGATACCTGTCTAATAACGTGTAGCACCACCTTTCGCTCTGATGACGGCGGCGATTCGTCTCGGCATGGACTCAATAAGATACCGGAAGCGTTGGTAAGCCATACGGATCCACGACCCCTGAACAAGCTCCCACAGTTCACCAAGATTTGATGGAAGGGGGTCAGAGCCTCGAACATCTCTCTCGATGGCATCCCAGATGTGCTCGATGGGATTGAGGTCAGGTGACCTAGCTGGCCAAGGAAGCGAAGTCACGTCGGTGGAGTGTTCGTCCAACCATTCGGATACAATTCGGGAGCGATGGCACGGTGCATTGTCTTGTTACAGGATGAGGTCCCCAGTGGGATGTTGAAGACGCACAAACGGGAACAATTGGTCGTCCAGGATATCCCGGTAATGTTGACCTGTGAGGGATGATGTCACACGTACCGGGGATTCCATTTCAGTCCACGTAAACAGTCCCCAGACGAGAATGCCACCCCCACCAGGTTAAAGAGTACCGTGCTGGCAAGAAGGATCCATCGCTTCATGTGGTTTGCGCCGTACTCGTATCCTGCCATCCGCATGTACCAACGTGAATCTCGACTCATCAGTCCAGGCAACACTTTTCCACATGTCTAGGGTCCAGTGGCGATGTTCCCGCGCCCATGCTAATCTTTGTACCCTGTGATGTGCGGTCAGCAGCGGTACCCTCGTAAGACGATGGCTTCTGTACCCCCCCCCATAGCGAGGAGATGGTTCTGGATGGCGTGGCTGCTTACACATTTTTGTGCACCAGCGTTAAATTGCCGAGTGATTTCTTGCACTGTCGCCCGTCTATCCGCTGTTACAATGCGAGCAAGCCGACGTTGACCCCGCTCATCCACACACTGTTGTCCACGGCAGTTGGCCCTTGCAGGGATGGTTTTACCGGATTCGATGTAATCACGGTGCACCCGTGACACAGTGGTTCGTGAAAATCCCAGTGCCTGCACGACTTCCGAGATGGAGTGACCCATTTGTCGGGCCCCGACAATACCCATATTGCGTCCGACTCTTACTCATTCCCGTCGCATAACTCCTTATATTGTCGGATCGCTGCATACGTCATGCCGTTTCCGTTTACAGGGCCGTCCACAGCACCACATTTGCGTAACGCCAGCTGTCTCTAATTCAATTGCTCTTCAGCGTATACACAAAATTCTGTGTTTTGTCCACTCTGGAAATCCTCCGATAAACTTGTTTCTGGTGACTTACTCGCTCTCCCAAATCGAACTCAAAAATCATATCCTTAAGAAGTTCCCCACGATTACTTTTAAAACATTCTAAACCTGCAAGGATTCTTAATTATTTACATATTCATTAAAATTCAACAATTAAAAGATATTTACATTACATTACACTTCATAAAATAAACATTCCCGTTCCATTACGCTATTATTAAAGGTTATTTACATTTACCACTATTACAATGCTTTGTGACAGATGTGTTCTGCCTCCGTTATGAAATCAAGGACAACTGAACTCATAATTATTAATTTTGCGGCTTACTGTCTGCCTTAGTTAGCAAGTAGCAGCAGTTTCTGATTTCAAAAAGAAGTCAGAAAACATAAGTCGCACGCAACCACAAGTAGCAGAAGTAATACTTAAATACTAAGGGTGATCCATTTAAACCAGTACCATGTGATTTACTTATAACTTTTTTATAAATAACAACAAAATCATACAGCAAGTTCAGAATTATACATGTGGTATTGGAGAATCATTTTATCAAAGCAAATGTTGGAATTGTCTTCCATTTTCTTGTAAACACAGTTGAACACGCCGCACCATATTCAGTGATGTCTCATGTAGAGTACGAGCAGTAACATTGCCAATTTCAGTCGTGATTGTTTCACGCAATGCATCCAATGTTTTTGGATGGGTTTTGTAAACTCTATCCTTTAAGTAGCCACATAAAAAAAAAAAGACAGGGGAAGTTAAGTCCGGAGATCGGGGAGGCCATATTTTTTTTGAAATTGCTCTGTCATCAAAGAAGCTGGTTATGAGTTCCATTGAGACTTTCGATATGTGACACGTAGCGCCATCCTACTGAAAGTAGCCCTCTGTCAATTCAATGTCATCAAGTTGTTCCACAAATTCATTGAATATGCGGCAATAAACGTTAGTGTTGACAGTCTCAGAAAAAAAAATGGGGCCAATAATTTTCGTAGACGAAACCGCACACCACACACCAACCTTTTGTGAATGCATCGGTGTTTCACACATAACGTGTGGGTTTTCGGCAGCCCTGTATCTACTGTTTTGCGAATTGACGTAGCCTGACAGATGAAACCAGGCTTCATACGTAAACCATGTGATGGAGAGAATATCAGATCGCAAATTAAGAAAATTTAGAAACCATTTGCACTAACTTACTCTCTTTCCCTTGTCCGGTTCCTGCAGCTGGTGGATTACGTGCACTTTAAATCGTCGAATATTCGCTCTTTTTTTTTTTTTTTTTTTTTTTTTGCTGCCCATTGACAAGTTCCGTATGAATATGCTGTTTGTTGGCTTAATCTGCGTAACGATTTCGTCGGAGATTAAAGTAAACGTTGCCGAACATAGTCCACACGCGTTAGGGGCATCGGAGGGTGATGTCTACCGCTACCGCTGAGAAGAGAACCGGTTTGCTTCAGTTTTTTTGCCATCGACATAATTGTTGACTTGCTTGGCACTTTTCGAACTCCAAACTCTCTTCTAAATGCTCGTTGCGTTTTGATGACAGAATTGTTTACCCAATACGATTTCACTAAAAAACACGCTCTGGAACAGAGTACTGCATGTTTCTGAATGCACGCAAGTGAATGACAACGCAACAACAAACAAATCACGAGCTGAGTTACAGTTACGGTTAACAATCTTCTTCACGGTGGCGGTTTTCATTCTCCAGGAGTTGCCGCTTCTATTGAAAAAAAGAGGAAGTTCCTTGCGCGATCTCTCGCAAAAATGTAAGATTTTTTCAGTTGTTACCATCGGTTAGAAAGCATCGAATATCGATGTTTCACCGATATTATCGGTGACCGTACCGTGAACTAACTACGCTAACGGGTATAACCAATTTTCGTCAAGGTATTTCTTTATTATCATCAGAATTTTTACTTCATTTCTGTTCAGAGATGTTTGCCTAGCTTTGAAAGTTTTTGTAGAACCAGGGCTTGAGAGGAAAGGGCTTCACCACCTGAGACACGCAGCCGAGCTTGATGACATAGCCGCGCTGGCCTTTCAGTAGCCAAGAGCCATGGGGAGCTGTGCTCTAAAGAAGCACCATAGGAAAGGCACTTTCAGTCAATGTTATTACCGTATTTAACGTATTACAGTCTGCCATCTATTGCACTGCGCACTCAAATACACTGCTGACCACCCAAAATGCAACACCAAGAAGGAAGCATCCGATTGGCCTGAAATTCGCAGCATGCGTCGCGCGCGAGAGAACATCCAAACGATTAGCACTGCAGGGCATATGCAAATCATGTGCGCCCGGCACGCCACCGAGAAGCACTATAAGAAGGCTGCACAGAAGACGGGGTGTAAGTAGTGGAAGTGTGTTGTGCTGCCGGATCTGTGAGTGGGAAGCTTCCTGATGCCTCGTCACAGAATACGGCAGTCTTTCCAGCACGTTTCGGAGTTCGACAGAGGACGAATAGTGGCTTATCGCGACAGCGGTTTATCGTACCGAGACATCGACACCCGTGTGGGACGACATCCAGCCACAGTGAGGCGAGTATGGATTCGGTGGGTGCAGAAGCGACGGACGGACCGACGTGAGCGATTGCCGCGGCCGCAGCACTCCACCTAACTAGAGGACCGGCACGTTGTGCGGCGGGCATTGACAGCTCGCACCGCCACATCACGAACGTTAGCGCAGGAATTAGGGTGTGTTGCGCAACAACCTGTGTCAGCATGTACCGTTCGATGTCGTTTGCAGGAACGGGGACTTGTCGCACGGCGCCCATTGCTCCGATTACCATTGACGTTACACCACCGGCGAGTGAGGCGGCAGTGGGCCATTAAACGCTGAACCTGCACTACGGAATGGCACGGAATTGTCTTCTCCGACGAATCCCGCTTCTGCCTGCAACACCACGATGGTCGGATCCACGTGTGGCGGCACCGCGGCGGGAGACTGTATGACGCCTGCACTATGTATCGCCATACCGGTCCGTAGCCTGGCTTTATGGTTTGGAGCGCAATTGGATATGACACCCATACCCCTCTGGTACGCATCGCCGGTACACTCAACAGCCACCGCTACATCTCCGACGTTTTGGAGCCTGTAGTCCTCCCTTACCTGCAGGACCTGCCAGCGGCCACGTTTCAACAGGACAATGCGCGCCCGCACGTGGCACGCGTCGTGCAACAATTTTTCACGGCCCACTAGGTGTCACTGCTGCCGTGGCCCACCTGTTCTCCCGATATGTCGCCCATCGAACACGTCTGGTCGCTGATCGGCAACCGAGTGGCCCGGCAAGCACCACCCGCGGCTACGCCTGATGAACTGTGGCAACGTGTGGAAGCAGCCTGGACCGACATACCCCAAGCCGACATCCAAAGCCTCTTTCGTTCGATGCCGCGGCGTGTAGCGGCCGTTATTGCCAGCCATGGGGGCCACACGAACTATTGATGTCTACGTGTTCCACAAGTCTCACGGGCCTGTAAGCTCAGTCGTTTCATCTTTGTATCTGTTGTTATGTGTCCAGTAAATCTGGCTTTGCTATCTCGTGTCCTTCTTGGTGTTGCATTTTGGGTGGCCAGCAGTGTATTAGAAATGGTCTTTTTCGAAAACAAAAGTTAAGGATTTTGGGTCATAAACTCAGACAACATTGATGTAATAGTATAAATGCGATAATTTTAAATGAACAATTTCTGTCGTGAATGCTTTTCCTTTAAAAAGTAGTTTGCTTACTATACTAACTATATTTTTCTGATGTCAAAAACTCAGGGTGTCTTTCTTTTTTTTTTTTTTTTTTTTTTTTTTTCTTAGTAATTCTCTAGAAAAGTTTATTGGTTTAAAACCTCTTTCTCTCTGTCACAAACATTAGTTGTTTAAAACTTTTAAGACACGGAAAGTTACTGAGTTCTTCACACTCCGCAAAAGTAGTTCAAATAAAAATTACTTACTTACATCTTGCATCCATCGTGATTTCTAAAGGTCACTGCGTTTAAAAGTGGTGAACAAAATTTACTTCATGAAACGAAGGTATGTTCCTTATTGCACAAACTAGAAAATTTTTTTTCATTGTACAAAACGTTAAACTGTTTTTTTCATTGCCCAAACGAAAAAAAAAAAAAAAAAAAAAAAAGCTTGTCTTTCTCACTGCCTTTGAGTCAATCGATTTGTTTTTTTGTTTTTTTTCCATTTTCTGCAGAGCTTTCTTCCGCCACACTAATACTGAATTTCTGCTCAGAAAACGAATTTGAATAAATGTTCGTATTCGGCAAAACCGACAAATAGCATCTTTGATGACAGATAAAAAACGTTTTTCTAGATCATTTATGAGTCCCCTAATAACACCTTTCCATTTTTTACGCTTTCCAACCGTAGGTTGAAGAAGCGTATATGCTCCAGCTTTGTCCGTCCGTCCGCATGATAACTCACGTGAAAATGGTTTGATTTCGACGAAATTTTAGTATGTGGTAGGGGACCACCTGGGGACGAACCCTATTGAAAATGGGCGAAGCAGGGTCAAAGGTTAGGACATAGAAGCGGGATCCATTCCGTTGCTCTTCTGCGTCATAACTTGCGTAAACATTGTTCAATTTCGATGAAATTTTAGTATGTGGTAGGGAACTACCTGGGCACGAGCCCTATTGAAAATGGACGGAATGGGGTCAAAGGTCAGGACATAAAAGCGGGATCCATTCCATTGCCTTTATGCGTCATAACATGCGTAAATATGGTTTGATTTCGATGAAATTTTAGTATGTGGTAGGGAACCACCTGGGCACGAATCCTATTGGAAATGGGGTTAAAAGTCAGGCAGGGCATAACAGCGGAATATATTCTATTGCCTTTATGCGTCATAACTTGCGTAAAAATGGTTCGATTTCGATGAAATTTTAGTATGTGGTAGAGAGCCACTGGGGACAAACCCTATTGAAAATGGGCGAAATGGCGTCAAAGGTCAGGACACTGGAGTGGTGGGATCCATTCCATTGCCCTTGTGCATCATAACTTACCTAAAAATGCTTGGATTGCGACAAAACTTTATCATGTTGTTCCGGAGGTATAGTGAACCGGTTTTGTTGAATATCAACGAAATGGGCTCAAAGGTCATTGCACAAAAGCCAGATTTATTCCACAGCCATTATTCTCATAGCTTGCGTAAAACTGCTTCTATTGCAACAAAACTATCATGTTGTTCCGGAGGTATAGTGAACCGGTTCTGTTGAATATCATCGAAATGGGGTCAAAGGTCAGGACACGGGAGCGAGATTTATTCCACAGCCATTATCCACATAACTTGAGTATTCATTTCTGGTATGTTGGAAAGCGTATCATAATCAATGCATTGCAGGATTTTACTAACTTGTTTAAATGTCCTGTCGTGAACTGCGCAGAAAATCTTTTCGAACTGTTTAATAATAATATCCCGTCAAGCAGCCAACAGTAGTCTTATCTTGAACAGAATTAGTTTTGGGGAAGTTTTTTGAAATAGTTCCCAAAGAAGGATCTTTATGGGGTTCCGATAAAGATCTTTCTTAATAAACACGAAAGGACGTGGAAAAACAATGACCTGTCCTTTTGTGTCTATATGCGTATTTCAGCACGTCACGTCGGCACATGATGACATTTCGTTAAAAAAACGGAAATAAAAATCAACGCTGAGTGTAAAACTTAAGTAAAACACAAAGTGAAACAAATGCTATATATATAAACCAAGAAAAGGCGCGGTCGTGCAAAACCATAACAGAGGAAAATTTGGTCTTGTAGGGAAGTTGACAAACGAAGCTCAGGGAGCAGGCCAGTGCGATGACGTAGAAACAAGTGGCCAACCCGTTTTCCACCCACCCCTTCAGACACGGGTCGTCATTCAGTTCCTCAAAGGGACGGGCTATCCCTTTCCTCTGTAAAGCCCTGTTGTAGAACAGCGTTGTATCTTCAGTCATTTTCAGTTCGGGTGTTTCATTTTGAAAGTGTGTCTTAAAGGTCGTTTACAGTGCCAGATCAAACACATCTTCATTAACACAACACGAACAGCAGGCAAACATTACAATATTTACAAAATTATATATATACATTATCAAGTCATCGAACATTTGGACCGACCTCGGATTCCCGCTCGCAGTTTCAATGAGTACTCAGTCACTAGTCAATGGTTACTCAGTCCCGATGTTTTTCACCGATTTGTAAGGCCAACCGTACTCAATGTGCGGAGTATGTATTATTAGTCAGTAGTTACATGTATTATTAAGACCCCCTTTACAATGGAAGAATATGTAATTCACAGCCTTTCCTTCCCATAGTGCACTTTTGTCAACAAGAATAAAAACATCGATGTTTCCACCAATCATCATCATCATCATCAATGTCAACCATTATCAATCCACTGCTGGACGAAGGTCTCCCCAAGTTTCCTCCACAACGGTCTGTCTTGTGCCAGTCTCCTCCATGTCACTCCCGCATACTTTCGAATTTCATCCACCCATTTTCCATGTGGTCTTCTTCTGGGTCTTTTCCTGTCCCTTGGAATCCAATTTAAAATTTCGGCTGTCCATCTATGGTCTGTTCTTCTGGCAGTATGTCCAGCCCATTGCCATTTCAGGGATTTAACTCTGATCAAGATGTCTTCCACTCTTGTCATTTTTTGGATCCAAGTGTTCCTCTTCTTATCTCTCCTGGTTACACCAAGCATGCACCTCTCCATGCTGCTTTGAGTTGTCTGCAGCCTTTGTATGTCTCTTTTAGCTAAGGTCCACGTCTCTGCACCATACGTAAGCACTGGAAGGATGCATTGATCAAACACTTTTCTTTTAAGGCATAATGGCATATTGCTCTTGAAAATTATGCTGTTTCTTCCAAAAGCTCTCCAGGCAAGTTTTGTACGCCGATTTAATTTCTTCACCAATGTGACCCTCACTTGATATCTGCTGTCCAAGATAAACGTACGTGTCTGTTATCTCCAGCTTTTCTCCATCAATCGATAAATCTTCATTTCTTGTAAAAGCATTGTACATCACTTTTGTCTTCTGAAAGTTCATTTTTAATCCCACTTCTTTACTCTTGTCAGCAAGTTCCTGGATCATACTCTATAGCTCTGATGGGGTAGTTGCAAAAATGACTATGTCATCAGCAAAACGAAGGTGGGTTAGATAATCTCCATTTATCTTTATCCCTTTGTTTTCCCAGTTCAGTGATTGAAAGACATTTTCCAATGTAGCATTAAAGAGCTTCGGAGATATGGTGTCACCTTGTCTCACTCCTTTTCCAATTTTTATGTGTGTTGTATTTTCAAACAGCCGAATCTTTGCACTTGCATTTTCATAGATGTTATTAATAATATTAATGTATGCATCTTCAATACCGCAGGTTTTCAGAGCCATTGTAACTGCTGATGGTTTCACCGAATCAAAGGCTTTTTCATAATCGATAAAAGCCATGCACAATGGAAGTTCATATTCCCTCGCTCTTTCAATTAGTTATCTCAGCACATGGATATGATCTATTGTGCTGTAGCCACTCCTGAATCCAGCTTGTTCTCTCGGTTGAGCCATGTCCAGTGTCACCTTCAAGCGGGGTGAAAGAACTTTAGTGAAGATTTGATAAACCACTGATAGGAGGCTGATAGGTCTGTAGTTCCTGAGATCCTCAATGTCACCTTTTTTATGTAGCAAGATCATTGTAACGTTGTTCCAATCCTCAGGAATTTTCCCTTCATTAAGGCATCGAGTGAAAATTTGAGCGAGTACTGTTTCGATTTCTCCACTTGCTTCTTGTATGATGTCTACAGTAATTCCATCTTCTCCTGGAGCTTTTCCCCGCTTCATGTTCTTGATTGCATGTGCAACTTCTGCTGTAAGGACTGGAAGAACTCTGGTACTGGTACCTTTCATGATGTCTGGAGTACATGTATCATCCCTTTCATATAATTTGGAGTAGAAATCTTTCACTCTTGTCAAAATTTTGCCTCTATTTCTTGTTACAGAACCATCTTCTTTTCTCAGTGCCATAATCTGTTTTTTCCCCTTCCTGAGATGTCCCTTTGCTATCTTTAGGCTTTGGTTGTTTTCAATTGCTTTCCTTACTAGTTCACAGTTGAATTTCCTTACGTCTTTAGTGATACTTTTTCGTACTGTCTTGCATAGCTCTATATATTCCACTTTGGAAGTCACATCTTCTTTAGTTGTCCTCATCACTCTTCTTTTTGCATCAACATTTTGGTTTTTCCTGATAATTTGTTCACATGCAATTTGTTCTTAGACCCAGCTAATTTTGTTGCTGTTTCCATAAGAGCTTTGGTTACTTTTCTGTTAACTTCAGAAATATCCACTTCTTCAGATGTTAGGCCTTCTAAAGCAGAGAATCTGTTCTTCAGTTCCAATTTGAAGGTGGTATGGTGTTTTTTAAGGTAAACAACAAAACAATGAGCGATACTGATGAAATATTACAGGTGAATGTGATACGGCATTCAACTAAGGATGACAAAATGTTAAAATCGATAATAAGGAACAATATATGCTTGAGGAAGAGGATGCACAAGCAAAAGTAATGATTAATTAATAAAGCATGATGTGATGACGTGCAGAGTGAAAGCAGAGCACAAAACAATAGGTAAATATATTTACAAGAACATGGCTGTACAACGCAGTGCACAAAAAGAAGAGAACATGTAAAACACAACAAAAGCATATACTACGATAAAGGTACAGAAGTTCCCACAATCCAGGAAACCACACGATATGTGACAAAAACATGATAAGTATTACAGAACATCGTGGAAACTTGGGCAAACTCCCCAAGTGAAACACAAGGATACACAAAATACAAACAGCAAGCCGTGCAGTATTGCATCGGTCCAAAAAACAATGACATGGGACGAGCAAAAAATACATGACGTCAAAGAATGTGAAAATGCAAGACAGAAATAAGGTATAAATTAAAAGATACAACACAATGCAGCAAGGAAAAAACAGAAAGAACAAAGTATCGCAGGGCAATACCTCTCGTATTGCTCCTAGAGAACAAATACACGGTGCGCAACTCAATGAAGGTACAGGCAGCAAAAGCAGACACATGAGTGAAGAATAAGTATTAAGGACAGGTGCAACGAAGAAACAAATACAGCACGGTACATGCACACGAATTACACAAAAATTGCAGAAAACCCCTACAATACAAATCATAAGCAGTTACATGACAAACACTTAGTAGACGCTGTGACGAAGCACCAGGAAGAGAGAACACAAAATCTCGACTGATGCATTCAGATCTTCGAAGCTGGAAAAAAACAAAAAAATCAGAAAGAAAGATGAATGGAAGATCCAGTGATTTCGAACCAACCGGTCCCCTGCGCCCAGATAGACCGGAAAGAGGCTTGAGATTGAGGGTGGAAGCAGCGAAGTTCTCCAGGCGTAGTCGAGACACGATGCGATTCCTAAAAATCGACCGTAAGGCCGCGCCAGCAGAGAGGATACTAGGCGTGGTAGCAGGAGAGCGGAGAGATTGATGATAAAGAAAACGACGTTTCACAAGTACGAAGAGATAGGCACAGGCATCCGGCAAAATAGCCGGGGGATGTTTGGTAAGCAATAGCCACTCGTACGCTTGAAAAGGGATGTCTCTGGAGCAAATGGTGCCTACAAGACGAAAGGCAGACGAGGAAATCGGGGAACACGGTTCTTTTCTTTCTTTACTATTCCGATAAAAAGAATGGGTTGACTTGGCCCATCCAGGGCAGACCTCTACTGTAAGTGCCTCTCCTCATCTCTGTGATTACGTCCTGGGCTATGTCATGGAAGTAAGTAAAGCCAGTAAAACAGTTGAACAGACGAGGAAATCGGGGAACACGACTTTTTTTCTTTCTTTACCATTGCGATAAAAAAAATCGATCAATTTGGCCAGCCCCGTCCGTGACCAGGTATCTTTGTTTCATAATCAGGACAGTTTTTCAAAAAAAGTAGCACTTCTCAAAAGGACGCTTATTCCACCAAAGCCGTATAAAACAGACGATTCACATGTATTTACTATTGGATGATATTTGATTCAGCAAATTTTCATCACCCAAAATTCTTTTATACATTTCACCACATGATAATGAATTATTTACTTTAATTTGGAACTGACATTTTTTTTTTCAACGTCTAACCGATTTTTATCATCTGTGCACAGTGAAAATACTCGTTCAACAGCCGAAATTGACGTTGGAATTGAAAAAATTACACTAACTACAATCTTGAAATCCACAAATTCGTTGCTTTGAAACAAAGTGGACCATTTTTCATCCATTGGAAAATTACAAAATCCACTTAAGATACTCCTAACAATAAGTTTAATTCATTAGTTTCATCAAACAATGAAATTTTCATGGCAGTAGCTGGTAATAAATATTGAGCCCCTTTTGGACTTCGTAATATTTTATATCAGTTTTTAGCATCAACCAATCTGTTGAACAAGGATAATTATCTAAGCTAATCACTTATTAGTTTAATCAATAGCTGTTGAATAAAAGTCGATGAATTCCCTTTTAAGTTGATTGGATAAATCTGGATCATCTAAAACTGAAGCTCATGGCACCAAAAAGGTTTTGCTGAAGTCGTGTTTGCGTCTGATGTTGAAAAGTAGTTACAACATCTATCGTTTCTGGTAACAGTAAATCTAAGATGTAGTTACAACATCTATCATTTCTGGTAACAAAATCAAGGATTTTGCATCTAAAAAGTGAGTAAACATACTTTCGTTGTTGCATTATGTATAGCATTCATCTTAATTATCCTTTTAATTTTTACAAAAGTTCAGGATAAATCAGGACGAAAACCCAAAGTTCAGTACAAAATCAGGACATTCTTGAAAACAGGACAAGCTTACAAAAATCAGGATAATCCTGATAAAATCAGAACATCTGGGCACGCTAGTCAGTAAGTGTCTGGGGAAAAACCTGGCCCGGCACTGCCCGTTGCTTTTTTTTTTTTTTTTTTTTTTTTTGTAAACTAAACTCGCGGAACGGCCCGGGCAGCCCCGGTGGCGCAGTGGTCTAAGCGATGGCCTCTGATCATTCGTCCGAATGGGGTCCGGGTTCGGATCCCGGTGAGGCATGGATGTTGTGTTTATCTTACCGCACTGGCTCTCTCCCTTTCCTGGAACCAGTTACCCTAAATTACGGACGGGCGGCTGCTTATAGCCCATTAAGTTGCTCACGGTGGTCGTTAAACCTCCAATAAAAAAAAAAAAAAAAAAAAAGACGGCCCGGCTCATGCAGACCTCTACTCTTACCTTCCACAGTGTCACACTGTTAGGTTCTCTTGTAATGTAGAAGGGCAGACAGTTTCGTGCAAGGAAGTTTCATATTGTTTGTACGAAACAATATGTTTCCCTCTTTTCTGCAGAGGCAGAGAACACAGCGAAAAATAAACGTACAATATTTAAACATATACAAAACATGGCCGTTTTAAGAATCGTTCCTGAATTAAAAATACCTCATAGAGGAAGCTAACGGGTAAACCTAGGCGGAATGCCGACAGACGCCGCAGAAGCGAATAACACAAGCGAGATAACGATCGTGCGCCATCTATCGTCGTCAACGATTAATAAAAGCTCTTTCCCGTGTTGTAAAGTTTATTTTAACGTAACAAGCATTTTTCCAGTTTAATTTCGAGCACCGTAGATATATACCTACTAGATTGCTGGTTTCAATTTGGCTTTCAGTAAATCACAGTATGACCAACTGTTAATTCAGTCACCCCATGCTTGATAGTGTTTAACGATGGGTCCTTTCATGTCAAAAAAGAGAATCAGCATTAATTTTCGTGCCGAAGAGACAACTTTGAACTTCTTTCTGCATGGGAAGCTCGGATGTTTCCGTTCCATGCGTTGCCTTTTGGTCTTGGAGTCGTAATGAATGACCCAAGTCTCGTCATCAGTGGTAATCCTCTCCAAAACACCGTGATATGACTCATACCGCTGCAAAATAATTCGGCAAATTTCCTGGTGCTTGTGCGCATCAGACAACTGCCATCAAAGAGTTCTAATAAGTATACATTAAATTTTGTGTTAAGTTGCCGCTGTGAACATGATGACGTCATCGGAATAAAGGAAAATAGACGAAGTCAGAATTACGCACAAAGACGCTATATCCATTTATAAAAATTGCCGCAATGCGAAAATAATGAGTTGAGCATAAAATAAAAAGACAAAAGATGCCGACTTCTGGTGGGAAACACAAAGTGATAAAATCCACATGATGAAAATTGTCTGCAGCCTTTGATGACTAGAAATAACGTTGTATATCATACACAATTATCTGTGTCGGCGAGTAGCAAAGCAACACAGAGAACTCAATGTGTGGTGACGGCGTGTCGTTGGAAAGGAAAGAAGAAATGAAAAACGTAATATGGAGAGCTCGTTTGATTTGCCGCAGGTAACCCGCGCACGTGTTGCAGTTAGCCTGGGAACTCGAGTAACATTGTAACACTTAGTTGTTTTTTTTTATTGTATTTAAAGCAAGTTTTTAATTTATTAAATTTTTTACATTTATGACATAAATTACGCATTTTTACGTGTAACTTCCCAACCCTGGTGACTGTATAGATTGAAAAATATTCAGACACCATAAAATAATAATTAGAAAAAAATTACTTTAAGAATGGACTGTGGGCCCCGGTGGTACAACACCGCCTTCCACCCCCTCTTGTCAAGCCTGAGGACGTGACCACGTGCCATCTTTGCCTCATTGTTCTCGTTCTTTAAATTTGTTCTTGCGTGAGAAGACCAACAGAAAATAATGAAAAGAACACTAACATTTCTTTGGGAAGAAAGATGAGTCAAGAGAGAAAGAACGGCAGCTCGGAAATTCGGGAACTTCCCCATGCTGAAGCTTGAACTCGTGGCATTGAACTGTACGCCGGGTTACGGGAGTCAATAAAACCCGTTTTCACCACTGGTTGGAGTGGTATTTTATTCACAGGTGGACGGACATAGCAATACTATAAGAACGTACAGCCGGTAGCGCAGTGGTCTAAACACTGGATACTGACCATTCGTTCGAGATGGGTTCGAATTCGAGTGAGGCATACATGTTGTATTTGATGGCTCTACTGGCAGTGGCGTAGAAATGAAGGGGGGGGGTCCGTAGGGGGATCAAGCCCCCTCATTTGATATCAAGGCACAGTTTTCTCTTGTACGCCGAATCACATGATTTCTTTTTCTCTTTTAAAGCCGAATTTTAAATCTTGTTGATTAAAAATATCAAGATGAATCTGAAAAACCGATAAAAAACTGACTCAAAGCACATTTCTTTTTTTTTTCTAACGAAGTCGCGGATTTTTTTAATCCCTTTGAATTCGTTTCATTGGCGCATTTTTCCAAGTGCAAGCGACACACCCGCAGGGTTGACTCGCTGTCGCTCACACCCGTGGAAGGTGCCTTTATTAACAACCAGCCTGTTGTACCCGTCGTTGACGGGTTAATGATAGTATAAAGTAAAAGCTATATCGGCAAGTAAATTAAGACTGGTAAATCAAGGATTATACAACTTTGTAGCACAACTTTCCGGAATAGAATATTAGGATAAGAAAATGTATTTGAATTATTTAGTAGTTGTCACGTCCAATGTAAATAATTCAAAAAGTTTGAAAGCGGAAGGCTTATGCAATGAAATTGATTGAGATGAAAAGTACCTTATTCTTGTAGAGCCTCGGGATAAACAATATTAACAGTCCTTCCATTCGGAGCAACGATGTAAAGATTTTCCCCATTTCCGACTCTGGAACGGAATTCCAAAAAAGAAACGCCTAAAATGTATGGTGAACTACTTTTCTGCGCGCCTTAACGTTCGGTGTGATCAGGTTGATGTTAACAAAGCGGAAAGACACACTCAGATCGGGTAGAAATGCGTAACATTAAATAACTAAAAATCAAATTCAAATTTAAAAAAAATCGCTTCGAGGTGCACCAGAAGATGTCTACAGGTACCTTCATAACAAATTTCGTCGCTCTAGGTCGCCTAATTCTATATGAAATCCGAACGACAGACGCTTTTTTTACATGCAAGCTGATTACACCCAACGCAAAGGCGCGAAGATAAGTAGTTCACGATAAATTTGAGCCATTTCTTGTTTAGAATTACGTTAAAACAACGTTCTATTTTTTAGCTCACAACGTCGTCACAGTATGATGACCTACTGACGTATGACACTTTTGAGTTAATTACGCAGTTTGAAAAACTACGTTCTGTCTTCTTTTTTTCTTCTCCGCCCTCAAGGTCGTAATACAATCGGCAAACAACGCTTACAAAAAAGGGCGTAATAAACGTATTTACGAATGAAAATAGTCGTAACGGAATTCTGAAAAAGAAACGCCTAAAATGTATGATGAACTACTTTTCTGCACGCCTTAACGTTCGGTGTGATCAGGTTGATGTCAACAAAGCGGAAAGGCACATTCAGATCGGGTAGAAACGCGTAACATTAAATAACTAAATATCAAATTCAAATTTAAAAAAATCGCTTCGAAGTGCACCAGAAGATGTCTACAGGGACCTTCATAACAAATTTCGTCGCTCTAGGTCGCCTAATTCTATGCGAAATCCGACCGACAGACACACACGCAGTCTGTTTTATATAGAGAGAGATAGAGATAAGACAAAAGGAAAGGCCAACCACTGCGATAGAATCCTTATCCAGTTGTGAAGCTCCTGTTGTTTTTTTTTTGGGGGGGGGGGGTTGTCGTTTTTTTCACCCCAATATTAAGAAATTACTAAAGATTCTATCAACGTTTCCAGTCTTAACAGCCACTCCGGAAAGCACATTTCCTGCTCTCAGGCGCCAGAAAATGTATCTTCGGAACACAATGTCTAATACTCGACTTTCTAGACTTGCATTGTTAAACAATCATCGAGAAGTAGAAGTAAATACAGGATCCTCATTTTAAAGGCAATGCCGGCGAAGCGCATTTACCTTGTACAATGATGCTAAGATATGTAAGTATAATTTTATTAAAGTACTAGCAAAACTTTACATTTTCAATATTCTCCACTATTATTTAGTTTATAAAATAACTAATCTTAAAATTGCGCCTTAATAAATAACTCCTAGAAATTGAATACTGTGAGAGAAGTACTCTATTTTACATTAACCACATTTAATAAATATATTTCCCTCCACATTATACACTGAGCGGCCACTGTATTATGACCACCCCTCAGTACTTCGTTGGGCAACCTTTTGCCTTTAATACTGCGTCGATTCTTCGTGGCATGGACTCCACGAGATGTTGATAGGTGGTTTGTGGAATCTGAGACCATGCTTGATGAATAGCAGTTTCCAGGAGTGTGAGATTGCAGGGTTGTGGATCCAGCTGTCTGATGGCTTGTTCGATTTCATCCCACAAATTCTCAATGGGGTTGTGATCTGGAGATTGTGGGGACCACCTATGCAAAGTAAACTCACCGGCATGTTCTTGAAACCAATCCTGTACAATACGAGCACTATGGCAGGACGCATTATCTTGTTGAAAGTAGCCATCGCCATTGGGATGAACCATCCACATGACAGGATGCACTTGGTCCGCAACGATGTTTAGATATGATGTGCCAGTCAGACACGAATTAAAGGGCACAAAGCATGCCTGGAAAACATTCCCCAAACCATAACGTGGCCTCCACCAGCTTTAAGGGTTGTAGCAATGCATTTGGGGTCCATGCTTTCGTGCTGTTTCCGCCAAATTCTCACTCGGCCATCGGAATGGTGCAATTGAAAACGTGATACATCGGACCACATAATTTGTTTCCAATTATCGACTGTCCAATCCTTGTGGTCCTGTGCGAACTCGAGACGTTTTCTCTTGTTAACTGCAGACAGCAAAGGTGTTCGAACAGGCCTTCGGCTGCCATATCCCATCCGATGCAGTGTACGGCGAACAGTGCTTGTAGAGATAATTTGAGGGAGTCCTTGATTAAGATGGTCTGTAATTTGCTGCACTGTTGCCCTTCTGTTGTCTGTTACCAGTATGGACACTCTCCGTTCCGCCCGAGCAGTCATTAGTCGATAACGACCACACGTTGCACGTAGAGACCCAGTTTTTTGGCTGACAGTCCAGTCTTTAAACACTTTAACAACAGCTGCTCTGGAATATTTCACGAATGCGGCGGTTTCGGTGATACTCGCTCCATGGCTCCGAGCTCTACAATCATCCCACGTTGAAAGTCCGTCAAATCGCATTTTTTACCCATGTCGTCACCCAAAAAGCATTTCTACTACTGTCGCAAGCACTAAGCTTTCCCTTTTTATACTAACATCGTCCTCTGGCGGCAACAGCGTGCAGCCATAGGTCATTTGCTTAAAACTGTCAGGTGGTCATAATAAAATGGCCACTCAGTGTATAAGGCTTTGTATCAAAATTTTGTAAATCAGTATTTTAATTATCCATAAAATTCTTAATTTATTAATGAATTTATATAATTATTCTAAATAATGAATTATTGATAATTAACGCTTAATTAATAATTGATTATTCTAGATTAGCAATTATATTCGGTGTTTGGGTATGAAAGTACTTAAGCCCTCCCCATAATTTTTGAATTGCTACGTCCCTGCTCACTCCTTTCTAAATTAGGGACGGGGTGACTGCTTATAGCCCACTGAGTTGCTCACGGTGGGGGTTAAACCCCCAAATATATATATAAATAAAGAAGAAGAAGAAGAACGTACCGCCATCTTCTTCCTCCTTAAAGACGTGTTAAAATCATTACGAGAATTTCGTGGTTTACTAAACAACATTCGGTGGACAGTTAGGAGATGAAGCAGCAGAAAGTGGAGATTCCAGTGAGCATATGAGGGAAAATATATTTAAATGCTCAAGGACTCTTTTGGAAATGAATTAACGGAATTTACTTTCCATCTGTATAAGTATCATCCTCCGATATATGGTTTCCAAACCGCAACACAGAAACATTTAACAGCATGCCGACGGATTGGAATTTAATGGATTGTGTGAGAAAAAAAAATGACATTTTTTTTTCTGTCTAACGTTTCTTGAGGAAACCTACCACAAGAAATATGGGGGGTAACTTCATGAAAAAGAAAAATTTAAAAAGGCACCCACATACCTCAGCAATGACTAAATGCAACAATTCGAGAGTGTTAGGATTGGTGGGAAAAAAAGAATCCTTTTTTCTTCTCTCCTCAGCTGCAAAGCGCGCTTAATTGCTGAGCTGCATATTTTTTTCCCCTAGCTACACACGGGAACAATGAATGGTCCTATTCTCCAAAAAATAATGATTACAGCATAAGATTTGTCGCATTTAATAGGCACCTCGCGGCATGCCGTTGAACCATAAAAATGACATTAAATTATTTTGGCGGTGATGAAAACGATACTGGACTCCATCATTCGTGATAAAAAAGAGGCACGTTCTTACTGCACGCGAACATAGGCGTAGATGTGTCTCAAAAGTTGGGGGGAGACGCAGACGGTTCCTATGATTAAACGAAATATTTCACGTAATCTGTATCATCATCATTGTCAACCATTATCAATCCACTGCTGGACGAAGGTCTCCCCAAGTTTCCTCCACAACGGTCTGTCTTGTGCCAGTCTCCTCCATGTCACCCCTGCATACTTTCGAATTTCATCCACCCATCTCCCATGTGGTCTTCTTCTGGGTCTTTTCCTGTCCCTTATATATATATATGTATATCAACCTACAGCATTGGACAAAACAAGGTGAACACCTGGGAAATAGGAGATATGCCTTTATTAATAAGGTGTTGGACCACGATTTGCCTTTAATACAGCTTCCAACCTTCTTGGAATAGATTCAGAAAGCTTTCGAATAGTCTCCAGTGGAATGTTGTTCTATGTCTTTATTAATAAGGTGTTGGACCATGATTTGCCTTTAATACAGCTTCCAACCTTCTTGGAATAGATTCAGAAAGCTTTCGAATAGTCTCCGGTGGAATGTTGTGCTATGTCTTTATTAAGTAGGTTTTGGACCACCAATTGCCTTTAATACAGCTTCGAACATTCTTGGAACAGATTCGTACAAATTTGTAATAGTCTCCATTTTAATGTTGTACTATGTCTTTATTAATAAAGTGTTGGACCACCATTTGCCTTTAATACACTTCCAACCTTCTTGGAATAGATTCATGCAGATTTTGTACAGTCTCCAGTGGAATGTACCATTCGTCGATCAGAACATCAGCAATTGCTTCAGAGGTGCTGAAGAATGGAATATGCTTCTCATTCTATTCTCCAAAACTTCCCTCAGTGGTTCGATGTTATTCGTGTCAGGTTATTGAGCTCGCCAGGGCAGAATTTGGAGTTCATCTTGGTGCTCCTCAAACCAAGACTGAACTGTTCTGGCTGTGTGTATGGGTGAATTATCACTATCCAAAACTGCCCACGATGATATTCAAGTCAGGTGATTCATCTGGCCAGGGCATATGTTGAAATTCATTTTCGTGCTCCTCAACCCAAAACTGAACTGTTCTGGCTGTGTGTATGAGTGAATTGGCACTCACCTCCAAAACTGCCCACGATGATATATCAAGCCAGCTGATTCAATTGGGCAGGGCCGATGTTGTAGATCATCTTGATGCTCCTCAAACCAAGACTGAACTGTTCTGGCTGTGTGTATGGGTCCATTATCACTGTCCAAAACTGCCCACGATGATATTCAAGTCAGGTGATTCAGTTGGGCAGGTCAGATGTTGAAATTCATCTTTTTGCTCCTCAAACCAAGACTGAACTGTTCTGGCTGTGTGTATGGGTCCATTATCACTGTCCAAAACTGCTCACGATGATATTCAAGTCAGATGATTCAGTTGGGCAGGGCCGATGTTGTAGATCATCTTGGTGCTCCTCAAACCAAGACTAAACGAAATGTTCTAGCTGTGTGTATGGGTCCATTATCACTGTCCAAAACTGCCCACGATGATATTCAAGTCAGGTGATTCAGTTGGGCAGGGCCGATGTTGTAGATCATCTTGATGCTCCTCAAATCAAGACTAAATGAACTGTTCTGGCTGTGTGTATGGGTCCATTATCACTGTCCAAAACTGCCCACGATGATATTCAAGTCAGGTGATTCAGTTGGGCAGGTCAGATGTTGAAGTTCATCTTTTTGCTCCTCAAACCACGACTGAACTGTTCTGGCTGTGTGTATGGGTGCATTGTCACTCTCCAAAATTGCCCACGATGATATTCAAAGAGACAGATATATATATATATATATATATATATATATATATATATATATATATATATATATATATATATATATATATATGTGGGATGTAAGGTCAGGTGATGCGTAACATCACAGCCTCTCCTTGACAAATGTCAACCCCGCCTTCTCGTGGTGCATCCTGTTCCCACTAAAGGGGCTCTGACGACCGCAAATAGCGGTATAACTATACCATCGGGATCAGAGGAAATGCTATCCCACACTCACCAACCAGCTTGGCCAGCGTGGTGAGTTATGGCCAAACACCTCCAAAATGACTCTACAACTTAAATCTTGGCCCTCAGTCTCCGGCAGCTGGAATGTACCTGGCCAAGGCAGCGGCCAGTGCGACATGAAGGCAGAGGGTGCTAAGAATCCCCCGGAGGACCGGACTAGGCTGCCATTTGATGCTGACCTTGGCTACCTACAACGCACGCTCCCTATCTTCTGATTCAAGGCTTCTTGAATTGGAAGAGGAACTACAAAGGATCAAGTGGGACATCGTCGGGCTAAGTGAGGTAAGGAGAAAAGGAGAAGATCTCATTGAACTGAAAAGTGGACATCTCTTCTATTATCGTGGGACAGATACTGGCAGAACTAGTGGTGTTGGATTTATAATAAACAAGAAACTGAAGGATAAAGTGGTAGAAGTTGAAAGTTCCTCGGACAGAGCTGCACGACTCGTTATCCAACTATCGAGAAGATACCAGGCTCAGATTATTCAAACTTATGCACCCACCACAAGTCATCCTGAAGAAGAAATTGAAGAATTTTATGAGGAAATTCGTCATCTAAATAATAAAGGTAAGCAGCACTTGAAGATAATTATGGGAGATTTCAATGCAAAAATAGGGCACCGGCAACAGAATGAAACTTCAGTAGGTAAATTCGGTCACGGCAACAGAAACCAGCGTGGAAATACTCTCGTTGAGTTTGCAGAGGCAGAAGGATTTTTCATCTTGAATTCCTTTTTCAAGAAAAAGCCACACAGGAAATGGACATGGAGACATCCAATTGGGACGACAAGTGAAATTGATTTTATTATGTGTAACAAAAAATTCGTCATCGAAGACTGCAGTGTGCTAAACAAGTTCAACACAGGTAGTGACCATAGATTGGTGAGATGTAAGATGCACCTCAACACTAAACTGGAACGTGGCAAGCTCATAAGACAAACAAAATGTATTGACATAACCAACCTTAAAAAACACCATAATACTTTCAAGTTGGAACTGAAGAACAGATTCTCTACTTTAGAAGGCCTAACATCGGAAGAAGTGGATATTTCGGAAGTTAACAGAAAAGTAACCAAAGCTCTTATGGAAACAGCAACAAAATTAGCTGGGTCTAAGAACAAGTTGCATGTAAACAAATTATCAGGAAAAACCAAAATGTTGATGCAAAAGAAGAGAGATGAGGACAACTAAAGAAGATGTGACTTCCAAAGTGGAATATATAGAGCTATGCAAGACAGTAAGAAAAAGTATCACTGAAGACGTAAGGAAATTCAACTGTGAGCTAGTGAGGAAAGCAATTGAAAACAACCAAAGCCTAAAGATAGCAAAGGGACATCTCAGTAAGGGAAGAAAACAGATTATGGCTCTGAGAAAAGAAGATGGTTCTATAACAAGAAATAGAGGTGAAATTTTGACAAGAGTGAAAGATTTCTACTCCAAATTATATGAAAGGGATGATACATGTACTCCAGACATCATGAAAGGTACCAGAGTTCTTCCAGTCCTCCCAGCAGAAGTTGCACATGCAATCAAGAACATGAAGCGGGGGAAAGCTCCAGGAGAAGATGGAATTACTATAGACATCATACAAGAAGCAAGTGGAGAAATTGAAACAGTACTCGCCCAAATTTTCACTCGATGCCTTAATGAAGGGAAGATTCCTGAGGATTGGAACAATGCTACAATGATCCTGCTACATAAAAAAGGTGACATTGAGGATCTCAGGAACTACAGACCTATCAGCCTCCTATCAGTGGTTTATAAAATCTTCACTAAAGTTCTTTCACACCGCTTGAAGGTAACACTGGACATGGCTCAACCGAGAGAACAAGCTGGATTCAGGAGTGGCTACAGCACAATAGATCATATCCACGTACTGAGAGAACTAATTGAAAGAGCGAGGGAATATGAACTTCCATTGTGCATGGCTTTTATCGATTATGAAAAAGCCTTTGATTCGGTGAAACCATCAGCAGTTACCACGGCTCTGAAATCCTGCGGTATTGAAGATGCATACATTAATATTATTAATAACATCTATGAAAATGCAAGTGCAAAGATTCGGCTGTTTGAAAATACAACACACATAAAAATTGGAAAGGAGTGAGACAAGGTGACACCATATCTCCGAAGCTCTTTAATGCCACATTGGAAAATGTCTTTCAATCACTGAACTGGGAAAACAAAGGGATAAAGATTAATGGAGATTATCTAACCCACCTTCGTTTTGCTGATGACGTAGTCATTTTTGCAACTACCCCATCAGAGCTGCAGAGTATGATCCAGGAACTTGCTGACAAGAGTAAAGAAGTGGGATTAAAAATGAACTTTCAGAAGACAAAAGTGATGTTCAATGCTTTTACAAGAAATGAAGATTTATCGATTGATGGAGAAAAACTGGAGATAACAGATACGTATGTTTATCTTGGACAGCAGATATCAAGTGAGGGTCACATTGATGAAGAAATTAATCGGCGTACAAAACTTGCCTGGAGAGCTTTTGGAAGAAACAGCATAATTTTCAAGAGCAATATGCCATTATGTCTTAAAAGAAAAGTGTTTGATCAATGCATCCTTCCAGTGCTTACGTATGGTGCAGAGACGTGGACCTTAACTAAAAGAGACATACAAAGGCTGCAGACAACTCAAAGAAGCATGGAGAGGTGCATGCTTGGTATAACCAGGAGAGATAAGAAGAGGAACTCGTGGATCCGAAAAATGACAAGAGTGGAAGACATCATGATCAGAGTTAAATCCCTGAAATGGCAATGGGCTGGACATACTGCCAGAAGGACAGACCATAGATGGACAGCCGAAATTTTAGATTGGATTCCAAGGGACAGGAAAAGACCCAGAAAAAGACCACATGGGAGATGGGTGGATGAAATTCGTAAATATGCGGGAGTGACATGGAGGAGACTGGCACAAGACAGACCGTTGTGGAGGAAACTTGGGGAGACCTTCGTCCAGCAGTGGATTGATAATGGTTGACAATGATGATGATGATGATATATATATGTGTGTGCTAAACAAGTTCAACACAGGTAGTGACCATAGATTGGTGAGATGTAAGATGCACCTCAACACTAAACTTGAACGTGGCAAGCTCATAAGACAAACAAAATCTATTGACATAACCAACCTTAAAAAACACCATAATACCTTCAAGTTAGAACTGAAGAACAGGTTCTCTGCTTTAGAAGGCCTAACATCGGAAGAAGTGGACATCTCTGAAGTTAACAGAAAAGTAACCAAAGCTCTTATGGAAACAGCAACAAAATTAGCTGGGTCTAAGAACAAGTTGCATGTGAACAAATTATCAGGAAAAACCAAAATGTTGATGCAAAAAGAAGAAGAGATCAGGACAACTAAAGAAGATGTGACTTCCAAAGTGGAATATATAGAGCTATGCAAGACAGTAAGAAAAAGTATCACTGAAGACGTAAGAAAATTCAACTGTGAACTAGTGAGGAAAGCAATTGAAAACAACCAAAGCCTAAAGATAGCAAAGGGACATCTCAGTAAGGGAAGAAAACAGATTATGGCACTGAGAAAAGAAGATGGTTCTGTAACAAGAAATAGAGGCGAAATTTTGACAAGAGTGAAAGATTTCTACTCCAAATTATATGAAAGGGATGATATATGCACTCCAGACATCATGAAAAATACCAGTACCAAGAGTTCCTCCAGTCCTTCCAGCAGACGTTGCACATGCAATCAAGAACATGAAGCGAGGAAAAGCTCCAGGAGAAGATGGAATTACTGTAGACATCATACAAGAAGCAAGTGGAGAAATCGAAACAGTACTCGCCCAAATTTTCACTCGATGCCTTAATGAAGGAAAGATTCCTGAGGATTGGAACACCGCTACAATGATCCTGCTACATAAGAAAGGTGACATTGAGGATCTCGGAAACTACAGACCTATCAGCCTCCTATCAGTAGTTTATAAAATCTTCACTAAAGTTCTTTCACACCGCTTGAAGGTAACACTGGACATGGCTCAACCGAGAGAACAAGCTGGATTCAGGAGTGGCTACAGCACAATAGATCATATCCACGTGCTGAGAGAACTAATTGAAAGAGCGAGGGAATATGAACTTCCATTGTGCATGGCTTTTATCGATTATGAAAAAGCCTTTGATTCGGTGAAACCATCAGCAGTTACAATGGCTCTGAAATCCTGCGGTATTGAAGATGCATACATTAATATTATTAATAACATCTATGAAAATGCAAGTGCAAAGATTAGGCTGTTTGAAAATACAACACACGTAAAAATTGGAAAGGGAGTGAGACAAGGTGACACCATATCCCCGAAGCTCTTTAATGCCACATTGGAGGGTGTTTTTCAGTCGCTGAGCTGGGAAAACAAGGGGATAAAGATTAATGGAGATTATCTAACCCACCTTCGTTTTGCTGATGACGTAGTCATTTTTGCAACTACTCCATCAGAGCTGCAGAGTATGATCCAGGAACTTGCTGACAAGAGTAAAGAAGTGGGATTAAAAATGAACTTTCAGAAGACAAAAGTGATGTTCAATGCTTTTACAAGAAATGAAGATTTATCGATTGATGGAGAAAAGCTGGAGATAACAGACACGTACGTTTATCTTGGACAGCAGATATCAAGTGAGGGTCACATTGATGAAGAAATTAATCGGCGTACAAAACTTGCCTGGAGAGCTTTTGGAAGAAACAGCATAATTTTCAAGAGCAATATGCCATTATGTCTTAAAAGAAAAGTGTTTGATCAATGCATCCTTCCAGTGCTTACGTATGGTGCAGAGACGTGGACCTTAACTAAAAGAGACATACAAAGGCTGCAGACAACTCAAAGAAGCATGGAGAGGTGCATGCTTGGTGTAACCAGGAGAGATAAGAAGAGGAACTCGTGGATCCGAAAAATGACGAGAGTGGAAGACATCATGATCAGAGTAAAATCCCTGAAATGGCAATGGGCTGGACATACTGCCAGAAGGACAGATCATCGATGGACAGCCGAAATTTTAGATTGGATTCCAAGGGACAGGAAAAGACCCAGAAGAAGACCACATGGGAGATGGGTGGATGAAATTCGAAAGTATGCAGGGGTGACATGGAGGAGACTGGCACAAGACAGACCGTTGTGGAGGAAACTTGGGGAGACCTTCGTCCAGCAGTGGATTGATAATGGTTGACAATGATGATGGTGATGATATATATATATATATAAGGAAGCTGTTCTACAATAATGCAATTTTTTTCCCATCCACAGGCACCAGTCTATTGTAAGTTTTAAATATGTTAAGACCTTAGGGTCAATAGTTAAAAACTACAAACTTAACTCTTCGAGCTACATTCCTGTAATTACTACTTGTTCTTGTGATGAACATAAAGAAACAGTTCACTATGATAAGAATTACAACCATATTATCACCGGAAACTTGAGTTTTGTTGAAAATGAAAAGCTTAGGAATTTATTAGAGTATGGCTCTAAATTCAGACCTTCCTTCACAATTTCCAAAGAAAGGATTCTTGAGAGCTTCACTCAAGATGTAAATAAGTACATCGTAAAAACCAGTTTAACGTACAATCAGCCTATTGAGGCCTTCGCAGAATGGAAATATAATATAATCAATAGCTTCACCGGTGAGTTGGCAGGTCTGGACTTTTGTTTCGACAGAAATCTCTTTTCTCTGGAGAAGCTAAAAGGTCACTCTCCAAACTACAAGACCAATTTATTTTTACCACTACGGATAAAGCTAGCAATAATTTTGCAATTATCTGTAAGAAGTTCTATTTTGAATTGTTAACTATGGAACTCAATAATAGAGTAACATACGAGCCCGTAAGTTATTCTACCAAGCAGTTAGAAAATCGGTTTAAGGCATTCTTCAAGAAACTTAAAATTCCGCAAACTAGAAGATATGGGCCTGAATTTCCATTTCTTTTTGCAACGGTTAAGTTTCATAGGGATCCTGTGAAGTTCAGGTTCATAGCTAGTGGAGTAAGGAGTCATAAAAAGAAAATAGATCTTGCTTTTGAAGATGTCTTAAAGAAGGTTTTGAAACACATTAGAAACTGTTCTAACTTGATGTACAGAGATTTTTGGATAATTAATAATAATGCAGAAGTAATTTCTACTATACTCAAAGTTTGTCCCCTAGATATTAATAGTTATGATTTTGAAAACCTATATACTAATCTGCCTCTATCAGATATAATCACTACCTTTAAAGAGCTGTATGCAGAATTTAAACTTAACCAATTTGTTGATGTAGGAACTTGGAACTCTTATCTCAATTGCTGCATAAAAAATAACCATATCTTATATAATAATACTCTCTATAAGCAAGTGAACGGTATTCCAATGGGAACATCAACGTCCACGAATATCGCTAATCTATTCCTGTTCTTTAAGGAATATAAATTCATTAAAAATCACCCCACCTGCTCAGATAACTACCTTTACACTTTTAGATATATTGATGATCTGCTGTGTATCAATAATTCCAGTTATAGAGAGTGATTTTGATAATATCTATCCTAGCTCTCTTAACTTATGTAAAACCAACCACAGTAATCAGGAACTTGAGTTCCTAGACTTAAGCATTAAGCTCAACAGAGGTAACCCATCTATTAGCCTCTTTGATAAAAGAGTTAATTTTCCTTTCAAAGTAATTAAATATCTTCACTGGAATAATAACATTTCAACCAGAGTAATTGAGAATGTACTAATTTCTCAGGTCCTAAGAATTTCAAGAATTTGCAGCAACAATTTGGACTTCAATTACCACATTAATATACTATTAGAAAGTTTTCTAGAGAATGAAATTCCTTCTTCTTTCATCAAAAGAACTTTAAGAAAAATTATTCTGAATAATAGAGTAAGGTTGGCAGATCTGCTTTAATTTTCTACACAGTTAATAATATGATTCTGACCAATCAAAGCCGTAAGGAAGTTGGCTAGAGGATGCCTATTAACTACCTAAAGGAACCTTAGTGCTATGGATATGACGGTCCTATTAAAACAAAAAAATTAAATAATATAAACAAAATCACAAAAAAAGCTTAAAAATCTGTTTATAAAAGAAAATAAAAACAAATAAAAAAGAAAACTAGTTATTCATCACTAGGATAGCTATACTAAAAATAGTAAAACCAACATTAAAATTAATAAGATTCTGATTAATCTATAGAAGCTCACTAAGGTGATTTAATACATGCAAAGATTATTAAATAAACTGCTCGTGTATTTTATAATATTTCTCATGTATTCTGGAGAGTTAATTCTGCTCATTCTGATCATACAGATCCACAGTCTTAAGTTTATATATTTTTTCTCTGGTTAAAATCTCCGCGCGTTGGTTTCTTGCTGTATGAGGAGGCCATCAGCCCCACCCTCACTGCCCCCCAGCGTCTAGGGAGTGGCGGAAGAGGTCAGCCATGTTCTCCTCTTGTGAGGAGAAAAGTTTTTGTAACACCAGAGGTAAGCTCTCTTCCTTGTTTTTGGGTTCTAGGTTTTATAAGTTCAATGTTTGTACTTCATGTACCTTTTCTCTGTCGTTTTTTAGCTTTTCAGCTTTTAAGCATTGGTTTGTCTGTTAACATTTATGCGGGTTTTAACTCTTACTTTTCTTTGTAACTTTGAGCGTCTTTTGTGGTACCTAGGAACAGAAGATGGCTAAGCTTGTTCCTTTTCTATGCGCTGTCTATGCGCTGTTTTTTCAAAGTAGTTAAGTTCTTAATAACTAATTAATTATGCACTTAAAGCACTGCTGAAATACTTTGTACATATTGCAACTAACTGTTTAAGGTATATAACTTTCACAAAGTTTTCTTTAGTTAATTATTATCTTTAACTTATTCTCGTTTTCGTGCTGTCATAAGTTGTAGAGTAGGGGGTTTTAGGCTCAAGTTTTCTTTCAAAAATCTGTTCGTTATAAATTAACATTTCCTTTTTTAATTGCAATGTAAAATTTGTTTTTCAGGTTTAAATTCTCTCTCAAACGAACTTGGAATTTCGTTATAGCTGAAAATCATTTCTATTTATTATGTCACTCTCACAGCTTGAGTTCTCTTTAATCTTCTTCTCTCTGTTTAATAGTAACAGATGAAGAGCATGGGTCGGGCCATGAAGGTTAATGGATGCAAGCGAAATTGTTAACTAGTGCTAGGTCATGCTACTCTACGGAGGACATGACTTATATATATATTTTTTAAACTATTTTAGGTGGGAATGTTACTTGCATCTATGGCCTTGCAGAAACCCATTTCCAACTAGGTCTTTGTGGAAGTGAGAAAATGCAGAGTTTTTGCTGGTCCTTGATAAAGCCAAGGCTCAGTATTCTCGACACCTTCTACATTCAGTTGTTTTATTTTATTTTTTTTCTTTTCTCCTTTTACTCACACAGGTAGATACATAACCTTTTCTATGTTGTACTAGGTGTGAGTCAAAATTATATATGTATTTTTTTGCTTAGGTATCTTTATAGAATGTGAATTCTGAATTTTCAAAACTGCTGCGTTGCGCGTTTTGATTTTCAGGTTATTTTGCACCCTTCGTTTTAAATTCTAAAATTTTTTCCTTAGTCTTCAGTTTTGCTCTTAAGTATATATATAATAGTTCTACTTTTGTCTTGTATGGTTTCCACTTGGTCAGAAACAGAATGTGGAAGACGAACATATTTCAAAACGGTAACTCACCAAGGATAAAAGTTTCATGCCGCTGTGTACAGCGTTGTCGGCGAGACAGTTTCAATTTTTTCCTTTCCATCCACCCACACATTATAATTTTCATTTGGAACAGTATAACGTAACCTCTTTTCGAGCTTGAACTTTTATCGCTCTTCTTACGTTATTTTGAAACATAACCATACGATGAAAGAGTTCCTAAATTAAACCTTAACGGCCAGACGTAACATTTAAACAGAAGTCAAACTTACGGAAATTGGCCTTATTTCAGAACTATTACATCAGCACAACATAGCACTTCACATGTTACTTAACAAAAAAGTATCAACCACACATCCAACACCCCACACGAGCAACTGTTGAATCGTAGTTTTTATCTATGGTTCTTATCTCATACAGTTACACGTCACGTTCATTCTGACCTCAATTGTGTTGCCAACAGTATTCATTTGAGAGAGAAGATATCACGTTAAGTGTGAAGTATAACTGAGAACAAATTCAAAATTTACATAGGGAAAGAAACTAAACAGGAAAGTTAAATTAGAATATACGTCACAACAGTTAATGGTTGAAGTCCCCTGTGGCTTCATGTTGCATAACAAAAAAGATGCACCAACAGAATAGTATATTAAATCATTACCAAATATAAGACAAAATCTAGGAATCTTGTGCTTTTAGCTTATTTTCTTATGAGTACAGTGGAAAATTTATTAAGGTTTAGCAATTGCAGCTATAAAACATATTATGAAAACTCTGCAGATAATTTATTAATTTGAATAATACACTATGTATTAATTATCTCAAGCATATTGCTACAGTTTCGTATTTTAATGGACTTCATAAGGATTCCCCGTCATAAGTTCTTTTAGGGCCCACTAGCACCTTAATCCGGCCCTGCCTAGAATGTTCAAGGACTTGCTGGAAGTAACTCGACCATGTAAGTTAATGATGGGGTCAGCCGAATACCAAGACATGACCGCCGAAATCATCGGAAATCCACCCTTATGTCTGACAGTTGGAACTAGACTTTCCGAATTCTACGCTTCCTTGGGAGTTCTCCAAAAAACCCCGATCTATGTACTATTGGGAACAAGGTAAATGAAGACTCATCGGACCATTTCACACGTTTCAAGGCATCAGCTGTGCAGGTTTACGCTCGTGACACCGTATTTTTTGCATTGTAGGACAAAGGTTTAGCAATTGCTGCTCTTCCATGGATGTTGTCTTTGTGACGTTTTCTGGCGACCGTTTTTGAGGAAACAGGGTCTTCCAGATATGTAGATATTGAATTCAACTGCAACTCTGGCCGCAGTAGTAGTTCTGTGCTGTCTGGATACAATCCTTGTTGTTATTATTCGATTGTCCCTCTCATTCATTCTCGGTTTTCACCAACTATTCATCTTCGCCGATGAAGTCTTGCCATTCCTTGTGTTTCTAGTCATAACTGCGGAGACTGTTGCTCTTGAAGCACCAAACAATTTAGCTGAACGGGACCTTACGTCGGTGTGATGAGTGACCTGTCATACTTCTGACTTTTATCACACCTTATAGTCTTCATCTATCTATCTCCCCATTCTAATTCATTCTTCTATTCCTCTCTATTATAGTAAGAGGAAGCGAAATAAGATTCCTGGTCGCTCTCTCCCGGTTCTCCCACTCCTTTCCCTCTAAATTGGTAAATCTACACTGGCGTGCAAAACTTAATGACCGTTAGGTTATTTCGCCGTAGCTTCGCAATGAAGCTCCCTGGATAGATGAATATCATACCACAGAGACTTCAGAATGTACTATAACGAAGTAAGTTTCTCCGTCATTTTTGGTCTACGCCGGTAATCGAACCCGAGTCTGCTTATTCCGGAACAAGTCACTCTACCAACTGAGCTACGCAGACGTTTGTTCTGACTGCTATCTGCCTTTATGTCGTGTGCGTCCTGCTAGCAGGTACGTCACATCTCCCCCCGAAAGAGGGCCTGGGGCATGACCCACGGGTCAGCCGTGACCATGAATCGTTGCAGGCAGCCATCCGCTGTAGAACGTGCACTTGAGAACTCCCAGTCAATCTGGTGTGTGGAATGCAACGTCACACACATTTATTTTTCGAAGCGCTGGAGAAGGGATTCTTGATTTTTCCTATCTCGCGGTGTGGAAAGAACATCACACCATTGCGAGATTTTGGACGGTCGGGTCATCCGGAAAGTTCGGGCGCCATTATAACGAAGTAAGTTTCTCCGTCATTTTTGGTCTACGACGGGAATCGAACCCAAGTCCGCTTATTCCAGAACAAGTAGCTCTACCAACTGAGCTACGCAGACGTTCGTTCTGACTGCTATCTGCCTTTATGTCGTGTGCGTCCTACTAGCAGGTACGTCACAGTACCAAACGGGGGAATGAACAAATACATGTGCAAAAATGAATACAGAAGTGTACACTTGGACTTTACAAAGAACTGACCGTAAAGCAGTACACACCATAGTACAGAGCCATCGTTTTCACACATGGATTACAGCAAAGAGGTGGTCGTCAGTAAGGAATATGATGTCCCCTAACAGCAATGGTTGCGTTGCAGCGTCTGGCCATACTTAACACGAGGCTGTCGATGAATTCTCGGGGCAACTTTGCACATTCCTTTCCTAGTGCACGTTTCAACTGATGGAAATTTTCCAGCGAATGTGGGTGTGTCGCAAGACATCTCCCCAGAGCGTCCCACACATGTTCAGTGGGTGCAGATCCGGGGAGTACGCAGGCCAGTCCATACGAGTGATATCCTTACTTTCCAACAGCTCATCTACTGCATGTGTACGATGGGGTCTCGCGTTATCAATCATAAACACGAACTTGGAACCAATGGCACCTCGGAATGGGGCGTACATGGGAAAGGAGCACCTCTTCGCAGTAGCGGTTTGCGGTTGCAGAACCTCCTTCGAAATTGTGGAGCTCAGTACGACCATTCAGCGTGATGCCTTTCCAGACGAATACACCAACACCGTCATACTGATCTCTTTCGGTAATGTTAGCCGGTCGATAATGTGTTTCCATCTCTCTCCAGATCAGCTGACGTCCAGAATCACTTGTGGTACTGAAACGACTCTCATCCGTGAAGTGTATTGCTCTGTGGTCTAATCCTTGTGGTCCTTACACTATTATAATCGATGTCTCCGATGGGTAGGGTTTAATCGGATGCAACGTTCAGGTTGTCGGGCAAATAGTCCACCTTTATGTAGACGTCTGGCAACGGTGAACCGCGATACGGCAAGTCCTGTGGTTATCTGCAGTTGCTTCACGATATTGCCCGCTGTCTGGCGTTGATCACGTTTGGCTTGTAGGACCATATATCGGTCATCTCTTGGCCGACCACCACTGGCCTTTCATATATCGTTGCCTGTAGGACCATATATCGGTCATATCTTGGCCGACCATCACTGACCTTTCATATATCGTTGCCTGTAGGACCATATATCGGTCATCTCTTAGCAGACCACCACTGACCTTTCATATATCGTTGCCTGTAGGACCATATATCGGTCATCTCTTGGCCGACCACCACTGACCTTTCATATATCGTTGCCTGTAGGACCATATATCGGTCATCTCTTAGCCGACCACCACTGACCTTTCATATATCGTTGCCTATAGGACCATATATCGGTCATCTCTTGGCCGACCACCACTGACCTTTCATATATCGTTGCCTGTAGGACCATATATCGGTCATCTCTTGGCCGACCACCACTGACCTTTCATATATCGTTGCCTGTAGGACCATATATCGGTCATCTCATGGCCGATCACCACTGACCTTTCATATATCGTTGCCTGTAGGACCATATATCTGTCATCTCTTAGACGACCACCACTGACCTTTCATATATCGTTGCCTGTAGGACCATATATCGGTCATCTCTTAGCCGACCACCACTGACCTTTCATATATCGTTGCCTATAGGACCATATATCGGTCATCTCTTGGCCGACCACCACTGACCTTTCATATATCGTTGCCTGTAGGACCATATATCGGTCATCTCTTGGCCGACCACCACTGACCTTTCATATATCGTTGCCTGTAGGACCATATATCGGTCATCTCATGGCCGATCACCACTGACCTTTCATATATCGTTGCCTGTAGGACCATATATCGGTCATCTCTTGGCCGACCACCACTGACCTTTCATATATCGTTGCCTGTAGGACCATATATCGGTCATCTCTTAGCCGACCACCACTGACCTTTCATATATCGTTCCATGTAGGACCATATATTGGTCATCTCTTGGCCGACCACCACTGACCTTTCATATATCGTTGCCTGTAGGACCATATATCGGTCATCTCTTGGCCGACCACCACTGACCTTTCATATATCGTTGCCTGTAGGACCATATATCGGTCATCTCATGGCCGATCACCACTGACCTTTCATATATCGTTGCCTGTAGGACCATATATCGGTCATCTCTTGGCCGACCACCACTGACCTTTCATATATCGTTGCCTGTAGGACCATATATCGGTCATCTCTTAGCCGACCACCACTGACCTTTCATATATCGTTCCATGTAGGACCATATATCGGTCATCTCTTGGCCGACCACCACTGACCTTTCATATATCGTTGCCTGTAGGACCATATATCGGTCATCTCTTAACCGACCACCACTGACCTTTCATATATCGTTCCATGTAGGACCATATATCGGTCATCTCTTGGCCGACCACCACTGACCTTTCATATATCGTTGCCTGTAGGACCATATATCGGTCATCTCTTGTCCGACCACCACTGATCTTTCATATATCGTTCCCTGTAGGACCATATATCGGTTATCTCTTGTCCGACCACCACTGACCTTTCATATATCGTTGCCTGTAGGACCATATATCGGTCATCTCTTGGCCGACCACCACTGGCCTTTCATATATCGTTGCCTGTAGGACCATATATCGGTCATCTCTTAGCCGACCACCACTGACCTTTCATATATCGTTCCCTGTAGGACCATATATCGGTCATCTCTTGGCCGACCACCACTGACCTTTCATATATCGTTGCCTGTAGGACCATATATCGGTCATCTCTTGTCCGACCACCACTGACCTTTCATATATCGTTCCCTGTAGGACCATATATCGGTCATCTCTTGGCCGACCACCACTGACCTTTCATATATCGTTGCCTGTAGGACCATATATCGGTCATCTCTTGGCCGACCAGCACTGACCTTTCATATATCGTTGCCTGTTGGACCATATATAGGTCATCTCTTGGCCGACCAGCACTGACCTTTCATATATCGTTGCCTGTAGGACCATATATTGGTCATCTCTTGGCCGACCACCACTGACCTTTCATATATCGTTGCCTGTAGGACCATATATCGGTCATCTCTTGGCCGACCACCACTGACCTTTCATATTTCGTTGCCTGTAGGACCATATATCGGTCATCTCTTGGCCGACCACCACTGACCTTTCATATATCGTTGCCTGTAGGACCATATATTGGTCATCTCTTGGCCGACCAACACTGACCTTTCATATATCGTTGCCTGTAGGACCATATATCGGTCATCTCTTGGCCGATCACCACTGACCTTTCATATATCGTTGCCTGTAGGACCATATATCGGTCATCTTTTGGCCGACCACTACTGACCTTTCATATATCGTTGCCTGTAGGACCACCACTGACTATTCATATATCGTTGCCTGTAGTACCATATATCGGTCATCTCTTAGCCGACCACCACTGACCTTTCATATATCGTTGCCTGTAGGACCATATATCGGTCATCTCTTAGCCGACCACCACTGACCTTTCATATATCGTTGCCTGTAGGACCATATATCGGTCATCTCTTGGCCGACCACCACTGACCTTTCATATATCGTAGCCTGTAGGACCACCACTGACCATTCATATATCGTTGCCTGTAGGACCATATATCGGTCATCTCTTAGCCGACCACCACTGACCTTTCATATATCGTTGCCTGTAGGACCATATATCGGTCATCTCTTGGCCGACCACCACTGACCTTTCATATATCGTTGCCTGTAGGACCACCTCTGACCATTCATATATCGTTGCCTGTAGGACCATATATCGGTCATCTCTTAGCCGACCACCACCGGCATTTCTAACAGCTGTTCCTATCGTTTGCAAGGTCTTCCACGCACTTGAAACAATGCTATGGGTCACGCCGAACTCGTCGGCGACGCTCGTTACGATTCGCCTATCCTTCAGCTTTCCGATTATTCGACTAAGTGTAACGACATCTAAATGTCTCTGCGTGGACATTTTCTCGTCTGCGACACACTAACAATCCACTCGGACCACTTTACAACGCCGCACACTTTCGCTTTCCGATTCCCGCTTTGCTGCGAGATGCTCCTTATATCCATTTCAGCGCTGTCGTGTGACCTACGACACCACATTTCGGAAATTCGCATTTGCATCGTCTTTCTGCTGATCCGCTTGCGTTATGCATATCGCCTCAAGCTTGTGTGTTTCACTGTGCGGCTATAATCTGCGGCACTGAAGTCCATCCTTAAGTTTTGAACGCCAGTGTACTAAATTTTGATAACCATTCTTCTTCCAATCATATAATTTTCTCTATTAAAGCCCTTCTTTAGGCAAACTTCCATTTTAACTTCCACACTAATCCTCGCATGAATCTTTTTATTTTTCCCTGGCCCTTTGCTATACTGTGTCATACGTTTTTGTATTATACACTGAGTGGTCACTTTATTATGACCACCTGACAGTTTTAAGCAAATGAGCTATGGCTGCACGCTATTGCCGCCAGAGGGCGAGGCTAGTATAAAAAGGGAAAGCTTGGTGCTTGCGACAGTAGTTGAAGTGCTTTTTGGGTGACGCGATGGGTAAGAAATGCGATTTGACGGACTTTCAACGTGGGATGATTGTAGGAGCTCGGAGCCATGGAGAGAGTATCACTGAAACCGCCGCATTCGTGAAATGTTCCAGAGCAGCTGTTGTTAAAATGCTTAAAGACTGGACTGTCAGCCAACAAACTGGGTGTGGTTTTCATCAACTAGTGACTGCTCGGGCGGAACGGAGAATGTCTAGACTGGTAACAGACAACAGAAGGGGAACAGTGCAGCAAATTACATACCATCTTAATCAAGGATCCCCTCAAACGATCTCTGCACGCACTGTTCGCCGTACACTGCATCGGATGGGATATAGCAGCTGAAGGCCTGTTCGAACAACTTTGCTGTCTGCAGTTAACAAGAGAAAACGTCTCGAGTTCGCACAGGAGCACAAGGATTGGACAGTCGATAATTCGAAACAAATTATGTGGTCCGATGAGTCACGTTTCCAGTTGCACCATGCCGATGGCCGAGTGTGAATTAGGTGGAAACAGCAAATGCATTGCTACAACCGTTCAAGCTGGTGGAGGCAACGTTATGGTTTGGGGAATGTTTTCCTGGCATGCTTTGGACCCTTTAATTCGTTTTGATCAACGTCTGACTGGCACATCATATCTAAACATCGTTGCGGACCAAGTGCATCCTGTCATGTGGATGGTTTATCCCAATGCCGATGGCTACTTTCAACAAGATAATGCGTCCTGCCATAGTGCTCGTATTGTACAGGAGTGGTTTCAGGAACATGCCGGTGAGTTTTCTTCGCTTAAGTGGCCCCCACAACCTCCAGATCTCAACCCTATTGAGAATTTGTGGGATGAAGTTGAACGAGCCATCAGACAGCTGGATCCACAGCCCTGCAATCTCACACTCCTGGAAAGTGCTTTTCATCAAGCATGGTCTCCGATTCCACAAACCACCTATCAGCATCTCGTGGAGTCCATGACACGAAGAATCGACGCAGTATTAAAGGTAAAAGGTGGCCCAACGAAGTACTGAGGGGGTGACCATAATAAAGTGGTCACTCAGTGTATATAATTGTGCATCTGGTTGTACCTGTATTGATATTATTGTGAGTATTTGTTGACTTTAATAGATTCTTATCCTTTGTTATATTATTGTGGTACAAACGAACTAACTATCTTTATTGTGTTTTATTTACAGCTAAATCGTATTATAATTCATTTTTTTGCAATTTCCTTCTCTAATAAGTGTCGTAAATGACCTGGATGTCTTGTTGTATTCACATTGTGTTTTGGAAGTTTGTATTGTTATGGTGTTTGATGAATGTAATGCTGTTTGGTTTGATGTAGCAAAAAATTACAATAAATTTAAATTCAAATTCTTTCTCCTCTCACTTCTCCTCGCACAACTTCTTATTTTCATCTGACATTCTAGCTTTTTCAGTTACCTCTTTAACCCTTATCTCCTATCATCGAATTTCCCTATCACCCTTTAATTTTAACAAAATCTCTAATTTAATAAACCTTATCCTTCTGATTCAAATGGTCGCATTCCTAGCTAACAACACACTCCTCTTCTACATTTTTTTTTTTTTTTTGAAGAAGTTCTGATCCCCACCCTTATCCTCATTGCTATAAACTGTGCATCCCCAGAACGCCTTCAAGCAGGAATTTACCTTCTTTTTTATACCATTTTCGGTTCTCTTCCCCTCATTCTCTCATTTCTTTTATTCCCAACCCCTACTCGTTTTCATACACTCTTTTGAATCCTTCTCCCTCTTACTTTCCTATCTTTCTTATTCTGGCCTTTCTTATTAAACTTACTCTTTTCTTGGCAAAATACAAGAGTTATTTGTGAAAGAAACCTCTTGTTGAGTTTAAACTTTTTGCATTTTGTCTTCTTAGTAAGCACTGTATGGCACTTAATGGGAAGATCACAGACTTCTAGAAAAGTATTTCTTTGAGCGATATAAAGTTTAAATACAAATATATACAATTAAAATGTCATTAAAATATTAAAAGTTTCTTTATAAAAATTAGTACACTTCACACATCTTTCCTGTAGGAGCTAGTCTCTTCGAGTACCTCATATTTTATCCATTAGTTCAATATGAGGTATTCGGGGAGACTAGTTCCTACAGGAAAGGTATGTATGACGTAGAAGTCTTGTCTTACTTCTACGTTGATTTAACACATCAATATACTAAGAAATAGTTCCTAAATGAAAGAAACCTTAACGGTCAGACGAAACATGTAAACAACAGAAGTCACACTTACGGAAAAGATGCTTTGTTCAAGGTTGTAGCACACACATCGTAACATAGCATATTGCAGTAAACGCACCACACAACTCTTAACACAACGCCCTCTTTTCAATGCTCGCTTTGATACAATGCACTCTTTCAAAGCTCTCTCTCTCAACGCTCCCCCACCCACAGATTAGTCGTCCTTTTTTATCTCTTGTTCTTATCAAATCAGGCATACGTCACGTTCATTCAACCTCAATAGTGTTGCCAACGGCATTCGTTTGAGAGAAAAGATATTACGTTAAGAGTGAAGAATAACTGAGAATAAACTCAAGATTTACATAGGGAAACAAACTAAAAAGGAAAGTTAATTTAGAATATACGTCACATACACTGACGGAAAAAAATCCCAACACCACGAAAAAATAGTTGTAGAGGAATGAAATGGCGGTAATACATTTGTATAGGTAACATATGTAATCGATTAGGGTTTCAAGATCACAGCTTAATGTAAGCGCGAGAAGAGCCATTTAAAATGTGAAATGTTGGTACATTAATAACCGGTGTAACCGCCAGAATGTTGAATGCAAGCACGCAAACGTTCATGCATTGTGTCGTACAGGTGCTGGATGTCAGTTTGTGAGATGGAGTTCCATGCCTGTTGCACTTGGTCGGTCAATACAGGGACGGTTAATGCTGGTTGGGGGGACGCTGGAGTTGTCGTCCAATAATGTCCCATACGTGCTTGATTGGTGAAAGATCTGGTGATCTAGCAGGTAACGGCAACATGTCGACACTCTGTAGAGCATGTTGAGTTACAACAGCGGTATGCGGGCGAGCGTTATCCTGTTGGAAAACACCCCCTGGAATGCTGTTCATGAATGGCAGCACAACAGGTTGAATCACCAGACCGATGTACAACTGTGCCGTCAGGGTGCGTGGGATAACCACGAAAGTGCTCCTGCTGTCATAGGAAATTGCATCCCAGACCATAACTCTAGGTGTAGGTCCAGTGTGTCTCGGTCGCAGACAGGTTGGTTGCAGGAGCTCACCTGGCCTCCTCCTAACCAACACACGGCCATCACTGGCACCCAGGCAGAACCGGCTTTAATCGGAAAACACAACAGATCTCCACTCCGTCCTCCAATGAGCTCTAGTTTGACACCACTGACGTCGCAAACGGCAGTGGTTTGGAGCAAGTGGAATGCACGCTACAGGGCGTCTGGCTCGGAGCTGTCCTTCAAGTAACCGATTTGTAACAGTTCGTTGTGTCACTGTGGTGGCAACTGCAGCTTGAATTGCTGCCGCAGACGCTGTACGATGCGCCAAGGCCATACGCCGTACACGGCGGTCTTCCCTCTCAGTAGTGCCACGTGGCCGGCCGGAACCCGGTCTTCTTGAGGCAGTACCTTCCCTTGACCACCGCTGCTAACAATCATGCGCAGTGGCTACATTCCTGCCAAGTCGTTCTGCATTATTGCGGAACAAAAATCCACCCTCTCGTAGCCCTATTACACGACCTCGTTCAAACTCCGTGAGCTGTTGATAATGGCTTCTTCGTCTTAAAGGCATTCTTGACTAACATCAACACACTACGTCGAATCTCAACGATAACTAACGCTCACGAACGTTACAGCGCGTTTTTTTTTTTTTTTTTTTTTTTATATTGGAGGTTTAACGACCACCGTGAGCAACTCAATGGGCTATAAGCAGTCGCCCGTCCCTAATTTAGGGTCACTGGTTCCAGGGAAGGGAGACAGCCAGTGCCGTAAGACAAACACAACGTCCATGCCTGACCGGGATTCGAACCCGGACCCCTTACGGACGAATGATCAGAGGCCAGCACCTTAGACCACTGCGCCACCGGGGCGGCACAGCGCGTGTTTACAGCAAACCTGCTTTGCATGTTCCGAGGGGCGCTACTAGCGCCACACGTAAGCTCCGAGCGCGAAATTTGCATAGACGTCATCTTACAGATGTACTCTCACAGCCTACCAACTGTCGTTTATCTGACACAACCCCTTCTTGGTGTTGGGATTTTTTTTTTTTTCCGTCAGTGTATGTGAAGTGTACTAATTTTTATAAAGAAACTTTTAATATTTTAATAGCATTTAATTGTACATGTATATATATTTATTTAAACTTTATATCGCCCAAAGAAATTATTTTCGAGAAGTCTGTGATCTTCCCATTATTTGCATACAGCGCTTACTAAGAAGACAACATTCAAAGAGTTTAAACTGAACAGGATTTTTCTGTCACAAATAACTCTTGTATTTTGACAAGATTATGTCGTCTACGCATGTTTCTATAACTCAAAAGTTTTTTGAATAATATTAGCTTATTCTCTTCTTAACACTGACTCCCCAAAGCTCACGTAGAAGCCCCCCCCTCCTCCTCCCCTAGAAGGAAGAATAATTCTAGCAACTGTTTTGCTAAAACTTAGGTGTTATGATCTCACACGAATCACCCACGTTCTCCCCAATATGTCTTTCTTTAAAAAAAAAACCTTCTGATCTCTATCAGCATCGTCGGAGCCTTCTTCACCAGAATTAATTGTACCGACAAAAATATTTAAAATCACTAATTGCTTACTCTTCGGCTGCTCACATAGGTCTAGTTTTAGCAAAAATTATATCTTTTAAATCTTTAGGTTTCTACACAGCTATCCTAATAATATTTACACACGATCCCACCTCCTTCGCTCAATTTTTACGCTTTTTAGGTTGAAGAAGCGTACATGCTCTAGCTTAGTCCGTCAGTCTGTCTGTGTCTCCGCACGATAACTCTCGTAAAAAAGGTTCGATTTCAATGAAATTTTAGTATATGGTAGGGGACAACCTGGAGACGAACCCTATTGAAAATAGACGACATGGGGTCAAAGGTCAGAACATGGGAGTGAGATCCATTCCAGCGCCCTTATGCGTCACAACTTAAGTAAAAATGCTTCGATTGCGACAAAACTTTATCATGTTGTTCCAGAGGTATACTGAATCGGTTCTGTTGAATATTATAGAAATGGGATCAAAGGTCAGGGCACAGGAGCGAGATTTATTCCACAGCCATTATCCTCATAACTTGAGTAATATCTTGAATAAAAATGCTTCTATTGCGACGAAATAAAACATGTTGTTCCGTACCGACTTTGGAAGTAGTTCCGCCAAAAAATGTTTTGTCAGCAATTTTACAGCAGAAGGACTCTGTCACTTTTTTCTCTGCACTGCGGATTCGTCGGACTTTCGTTTGAGGTGCTACACCTTCGAAGCTCCAGACCCTTGATTGTTCTTTTGTTTACGAATCATAGTGATAAATCCACGATTCATCACCAGTTACGATGTTGTAGGTGTCTTTACTACGTTCTCCTCTGAATTTAGACAGCCTGAATTGGCTGCATTTAACTCGACTTGTCTTCTGCTGGTCCGTGAGTGAATGAGGCAACCAATAGGCGTATCGCTTCCTGACATGATTGTTTGTGTAGCAGTTGATCCAATGCCCACGGCATTCTCTATTTCATGATATGTAACATGAGGATCTTCTTCGATAAATTTTCTTGCAGCATCGATGTTTTCAGTTGTTACCGCGATATGGGGCCAACGACAGCGAAAGTCATTTTCCAAAGAATTTTTTCCTCTTCTTACATTCAAGAAACGGGTCTCTGATGACTGTGGCAAGAGAAGGAGCAGACTCTGGAAAAATATTTGATAGCGATTAAAAACACTACGGTGCACCTAAACCCTTTATAAACTCATAGAAAATCATTTCACAAAAATCACGTCTCGACAGCTCCATTTTAGCGTGCCAAATGATGTCAACTGTGTTCCATTCTTCTGCCGCGTGCAGGGCCGGTTTATCCTAGAAGCACATGTAGCACAGGCTATAGGGCCCGGCGCTGCATTAGTACTCTGATCGGTAAAAATTGTGCTTGTTTGCTCGCTTCTTTTCCCATGACGTCACGCACATGCAAGGCCGTTTGTTTGAGAACTGGTTACCACGATAACCAAGCTGAAACTCGCAAGGAATGCTGGGTAGAACACTGGATGTCTTCTTATGACGTTCAGAGCAGAAGCAGAAGTTTCGCTTTTTCTTCGTGGTGGTGATGTTCCAAAAATAAAATCTATGGGTGTGTGCGATATTTTCTAACGGAAACCTTTTGCGTGTGAAACTGATATTTTAATGAACTCGTATCAAAGGTACGACTATTTACATGTGATGTTTTGTGACACATGCACTGCGAAAAATTACTGCTATATAAAGGTAAATCATGGTACGTTTTGGACCATTTCAAAGAACAAACAAGTTAGTAAAATCATGCAATGCATTGAATATGATACGCTATCCAACATAGCAGAAATCATTACTCAACATGTAACGTACCAGGAGATGTGACGTACCTGCCAGAAGGACGCACACGACATAAAGGCAGATAGGAATCAGAATAAAACGTCCGCGTAGCTCAATTGGTAGAGTGACTTATTCCGGAATGAGGGGATCCGGGTTCGAATCCTGGCGTTTATAGAAATGACGGAGAAATCTACTTCGTTATAATTGCGCCCGAACTATCCGGATGACCCGGCCGCTCAAAATCTCGCAATGGTGTGATGTTTTCCACACCGCGGGATAGGAAAAATCAGAGAATCCCTTCTCCAGCGCTTCGAAAAAAAAAAAATAAAAAAAAAATAAGGGGAGATGATGTAACGTACCAGGAGATGTGACGTACCTGCCAGAAGGACGCACACGACATAAAGGCAGATAGGAATCAGAATAAAACGTCCGCGTAGCTCAATTGGTAGAGTGACTTATTCCGGAATGAGGGGATCCGGGTTCGAATCCTGGCGTGGATAGAAATGGCGGAGAAATTAACTTCGTTATAAACAATAAATCTCGCTCCTGTGCCCTGAGCGTTGACCCCATAACAACAATATTCAACACATCCGGTTCAGTATACCTCCGGAACAACATACTAAAATTTTGTCTCAATAGAAGCATTTTTAATCAAGTAATAAGGATAATGGCTGTGGAATAAATCTCGATCCTGTGCTCTGACCTTTGACCTCACTTCAATGATATTCAACAGAACCGGTTCAGTACATCTCCGGAACAACATGATGAAGTTTTGTCGCAATCGAAGCATTTTTACGCAATTTATGATGCATAAGGGTGATAGAATGGATCTCGCTCCTATGTCCTGAACTTTGAGCCCATTTCGTCTATTTTCAATAGGGTTCGTCCCCAGGTTGTTCACTACCACATACTAAAATATCAACGAAATCGAACCATTTTTACGCGAGATGTCGTGCGGACAGACAGACGGACAGAGCTGGAGCATATACGCTTCTTCAACCTACGGTTGGAAAGCGTTAAAACGAAATGAAGCGCCACAGAATGGAGACACATCGTTCATTGAGAAGTTCCGTCCTTCGATTGTTATATATATATATTTTTTTTATTAATAGCGAAATGTGATTCAGTTTTTTAGTTTCATTGTGTGAGTATTAGGAAATAAATTTACAAAAAAAGTAATTAGAAAGTATCAATATTATTATTTCCGAAGTCCGTCGCATGCGAGAATCTATACCGTGGTCTTCTTTTGTGGTGAAAGCATGGCAGTTCTAATATTGTACACATAGTGCTCGTTATTTGAACTCCAAGTACACCAACATAACAGTCATTCCATAGGTATATTATCGAGATTGTGTTGAAGATTTACCTTAAATTTGATGGTTACCAACTACAGCGACGAACGCTCTTTTCCAAAATTGAAACGAATTGAAAACGAAGTAATAGCTAGTATGGGCCAAACAAGACAGAACTACCATCTCTCTGATGAGTACTGAGCATTAGAGAAATGAACACGTCGAGGATAACTCATGAGTATTCGGTTGCCAAGTCTCGTAAACGCTTAATCTGAACCACGTAACTTACTGAAGTTCAATAAAAAGTGTACTCAACTGCATAGGTGCCGACAGGGGGGGTTCACAGGGGTCACATAACCCCTCATGTAGAATTATTTTCCCCCTTATTTTATTTTATTTATTACTTTTTTTCACAGAACTGGACCACAAGAAAACATGGAGTTTGGGGCGTTTAATTTAATATCCCAATTTTATTAGAAATTTGGAATTGTAAACGATAACGTGAAAGCGGAAAACCTAGCAAACCGTAAGGTAGCAGTGGCGGTGGAACAACCCATGGCCACCGGGCCCGGTCAATAATTTTAGCCAAGATTTTTATTTGGCTGATTTTTGTTGTGATGTGCCTTAGAAAGTAGCTCTAGGTAAGTGGTCAGGTGGTCCTAATCCCTAACAAATATCCTTAGGCATTGTTTTTCTTCTGTTTGTTCAAGGAAACGGGAGTCGCCCCAGTGGCACAGTGGTCTAAGCGATGGCCTCTGATCATTCGTCCGAACGGGGTCCGGGTTCGAATCCCGGTGAGGAATGGATGTCGTGTTTGTCTTACGGCACTGGCTCTCTCCCTTCTCTGGAGCCAGTGACCCTAAATTAGGGACGGGCGACTGCTTATAGCCCATTGAGTTGCTCACGGTGGTCGTTAAACCTTCAAAAAAAAAAAAAAAAAAAAAAAAAAAAAGGAAACGGGAAGGAAGGAGGGCAGTGGCATAACTACCAACGCCTCAGCCCCGGGAGTGGGGCAGGTAACCAAGGGGCGTACTGCATTTCAAAATTGCCTTTATTCTTCAGTAAAATAACATTTCTATGTACATGACAATGGAATTCTGCCAATAAATACAGCGGTATATACATCAGCTGGAAAGTTCCAGTGAAACGTAAAACAAAATATTGTTAAAATCATAAAAAAAATTATTTCGCCACGTAGGGCGAAGGAGAGGCAGACAATAAAGCACGAGCGATACAAACGAAAATGTTTACCTACAGTATTGTAGACAGGGCAAGACATGATTCTATACTATGCACAAATTCCAATTAAGCATTACTACCATACTAAAGATTAAACATTAGGTACTAATTCACAGAAATGCAACAGTGATGCTACATTCAAAATTTACAACATATGTACAGAAGTATTCAGTGACAAGGGGAAATAACGCTAAATGTACTCAGAAGGGCATCTTGTTACATTATATTATACACACAGTGACTAATATTTAAAAAAATATTCAACATAATGAAGGGGACATTGCGTGGGCAGTAAACTGTGCAGAAGGAAGAATTATATACAACAACATAAAACCCAACATTATCGAAGAGAACATGGGAAACATGGTGAGCTATCTTCAATGGCACATTAAAACAGAAAAATCACAAATAGCGAAGCACCAAAATTAATACGTAAAAACATGATTTGTTACAGTGAACGTGGGCGACAACAAAAATCCCACTTATAGGTTGAGATGTAACTGCAAATTGTGGATATGGAACCACCCAGCCGATTGGGCCCAAGTGGATTGAAAAACGCTATCGGTGTTTGTTGAGGCAGCACGAGAGTGCTCCATTTGGAGGCGAGTGGTTAACCGTGCTAGGAAGCGTCTCCGAATGATAGCACTTGCCTCCTGAGGAGGTGGAATAAGAGCGGGGAAGCGTTGTTGAAGATGGAAAGCATAGACAGTGAACTTCACAAGAAGAAAAATATAACGGCACACAGGAGGCAAGTGAGTAGGTGGATGCTTTGTTTGGAGTAGCCAAGCATATGCAAGAAATGGTAACGATCGAGCACAAATTTGATCAGCAAGACGAAATGCTGTGTTTAGGACTGGCAGGAGAACGAGGCAGAATAGGTATTGATGCAGCTTCCAGTTATAGAGTTTTGAAAAACTTCAAACACGCACAAAGACAAACAATCAAATAATTAACCCAAAAGTTCATATTTTCTTTTAAGGCACATTTAGCTGCTTAAATAAATGTCAAGTTTCACTTCTAAAGCACTGGATGTCCTACAGATTGAAGCTATTCGATCGTTCTCCAATCGCCCTCTCTCTACGCTGCTGAGAAAAAAACGCGAGGCCACATGGGGATTCCCCACGGAGGATGTGGGGAAATAGTCAGTCAGTCACCTAGGATTACATACACGAAAGGCGCCAACGTTTATTTACAGCAGCCACGGATCTGCAATGTACAAGAGGGTGATTTTTTCAAGTTATTTATTTTAGTTTTGTACAAAGCAATCACATGTATTGTTAAATCTATTACTTAAAAACAGCAAAACTACAGAGCTATAGGTTCCGGCATTAGGGAGGGGGAGGGGGTGCACGTCTTGCTACTTACGCCACTGAAGGAGGGTGCACCACGATTTGAAATTTCAGGCCCGGTCAACGAACTTCACTTTCCGCCGCCCTTGTAAGGTAGTACACACCCAAACAAGTTCCGCTCTGGGTGGTGTGTGCTGAACTTAAAAGGCTTGGCGTGGCCCTGTTCGACACTGCTCATTATTTTGAAAACAGTTACCAATGTAGATGATAATACATGACTATTACTAGCATACACTTTCTTCAAGAGCAGCATCAATTAATAATAATAATAATAGTAGTAGTGTTCAAGTGCAGTAAGTAAGTAGTAGTAATAATCTTTCATTTTCACGAATTACTGTTTTCTACATATTAGCCAAAACTTTATTAATTACACTTGACCCCCCTTGAAAAAATTCCTGCAGGCGCCCATGCTCAACTGATAATTTATAGATTCGTTTTGTGTTAAGCTTAGGAAGTGGCTAAATTAATTTCAGGAAAATGCTACCAAATGTGTCCAGTAAAGTCATCCTGAAAGTTGTTTTAGAGATTATAACGCAATCTCTTTTCGTGCTGAAATATTGTCGCTCTTACGTTATGTCCAAATCATTAGAAAAGAATACGATTCAACACTTCCTAATTAAATCTTTACGGCCAGACGAAACATAAGACAGAAGTCAACTTACGGTAATTGATTCTTTATTCCACTATTATATCAATAGCATAGATCGCACTTGGAAAATAACGTAATTCACATCACCACATATCCACTCTAGCAACTGTTATCTCATCCTTTTGTCTATCGTTCTTATCTCATACATTCATACGTCACGTTCACTCTGACCACAAGAGTGTTGCCAACAGTATTCTCGTGAGAGAGAAGATGTCACGTTAAGTTGGGAAGTATAACTGAGAACAAACTCAAAATTTACATAAGGAAAGAAACTAAAAATGAAAGTTAATTTAGAATATACGTCACAAGATCAACTACTTACTAGACATGTAATCCAAATGTTCTATATGCATTACATTGAATAAAAATTTATGAAATATTATCATTTTTCTCATACCCAAGGTTACCATCATTCAACTATTTTTCCCACTCCCCACGAAAGTTGCAAAATATACAGGGTGTCCACAAACTCTGTTTACAACTTTGCACAATTATTACGGACACCCTGTACTATATAAGTTCATGGTATTTGTTGTATAACATACAGGCATTTGACGTGGACTAGGAACATCAAACAGCAGCCAGCGCTCTTTCCACGTTTATAAGTTAGTCACGGGAAAATTCTCATTGGCCACCACCGGGAATCTAACCCAGGGTCTTTCAGTTACGCGACGGATATGCTGCCATTACACCACAGCGGCCTGTATGTGAGTCTGGAGGAATTCGAGGTTGCTGTGGTGCAGTGGAAGTATATCCAGCGCGTAACTGAAAGACCCTGGGTTAGATTCCCGGTGGCGGCCAATGAGAATTTTCCCGTGAATCACTTATAAACGTGGAAAGAGCGATGGCTTCTGTTTGATGTTTCTGGTCCACGACAAATGTCTGTATTAATTATTCATTCATCTCCTAATTATCTGTTCAGTTACTGCTTATCGTCTTTGGTGAATCCCCAGCATTGTGCGGTGCTCCACGAAGCAATATGCCAATTTGCTTAGCAGTTAATGTATGCGAGTCTGGAGGAATTCGAGGCTGTTGTGGTGCAGTGGAAGCATATCCGGCGCGTAACTGGAAGACCCTGGGTTCGATTTCCGGTGGCGGCCAATGATTTTTTCCGTGACTCACTTATAAACGTGGAAAGAGCGATGGCTTCTGTTTGATGTTCCTAGTCCACGTCAATTGTATGTATTAATTATTCATTCGCCTCCTAATTATTTGTTCAGTTGCTGCTTACCATATTTGGTGAATCCCCAGCATTGTGCGGGGCTCCAAGAAGCAACCTGCTGATTGGCTTGGCAGTTAGTGCACGTGAGTCTGGAAGAATTCGAGGCCGCTGTGGTGCAGTGGAAGCATATCCGGCGCGTAACTGGAAGACCCTGGGTTCGATTCCTGGTGGTGGCCAATGAGAATTTTTCCGTGACTCACTTATAAACGTGGATAGAGCGATGACTTCTGTTTGATGTTCCTAGTTCTCGTCAAATGTCTGTAAGTAATTGGACACCCGTGATGGAAAAGGAATACGAAGTTTATTCACCTCCAATAGTTGGTGGAGCCTCCACGAGCGGCGATTACAGCTGCGACCCTCCGGGGCATACTCTCAACCAGACGTTGTACGACCGCTAGCGGTATTTTCTTCCACTCGGCTTGGAGAAGACAGGTCAGTTCCTTCACCGATTTCGGACGGAGGGCACCCCTTAAGTTGACGCTCCAACTCGTCCCAGATGTGCTCGATAGGGTTAAGGTCCAGTCCATTCGATTAACCCCATTGTCACCATACCAAGCCATGGTGGACCTCGCAACATGACAGGTGGCATTGACATCCTGACAGTAACATGGGTCCACCCCGTAAAACTGCCACAACGTAGGAAGCGCATGGTCATCCAAAATGGTGCAGTAGGTCTCAGCGTTGAGTCTACCAGGAATTCCGACCAAGGGTCCCGTGCCATACCAGGAGAAACACCCCCATAGCATAATCCCACCGCCGCCGAACTTCACAGTTGACACAATACATTCCGGCAGGAAGGGTTCTCCAGGCCGACGCCTAACCCAGACCCTGCCATCCGAACGGTAGAGGGTGAACCTTGATTCGTCGCTCCAGAGAAACTGTTTCCACTGTTCAACGGTCCACTGTCGACGTTCTTTGCACCACGTTAGCCGAGCAGCGCTATTGGACTTGGTGATCAAAGGCTTGTGGGCGGCAGCACGTCCATGATAACCGAGCAGATGGGCTTCCTTACGGATGGTATTCATCGAAAGAACACTCCCGGATGCCTGTTTAAACTTCTCGCGGATGTGGCCCATGGATTTGGTGCGTTTCTTCGGAATTTCTCTGGCCAACACCCGTCGGTCTCTAACTCCCAGTTTTGTGGGTCTGCCGTGTCGGGGCACATTCCGACAGTCACCTCTCATCTTCCACTTGCCAATCATGTAGGCCATTGTCGATTTTGGGTACTTCAACTCGCTGGATATGTCACGTATATGGATCAGCCATTTCTGTGATACCTGACGATTACACCTTTCTCGAAATCAGAGAGCTGCGAACTGCGTGGCATCTTCCATGCGACTGGTTGCGTTGTTGTTTCCCACACGATATTTAACGGCGGCGGCCGTGACGTGTATTAGGACCGCAAATATCGTCGATTGCAGGGGTATCAAATTACTTGTTGGTAGATAGTGTATTATTGTAATCACTTTCATGACTTCCGTCACATGCCGCAGAAAATGGCCTTTCTTGTAAAAGTTTTACAACAGCGGAAGTTCGATATAAAGCCATTTTGTGGACAATCGCCGTCGTTTTGGTCTTCCCACATCCATAACATTTGGCAGTTTCATCTTTTGGAAACATCTGCCGAAAAAGTGGTGGACCAGCATGGCTGGCAGCACTGAATGGCACGTTGTGTTGTATCAAAAAAGACGTAAACAACAATTCAGCACGAGTTACATTTCCTTGAGTATTATCTGATGTTTTAAAAAACGTAGTCAGTTTGGAGTTACTATCAGTACACTTCACATTACCTTTGTGTGTGTGGGTGGTTTTTTTTTTTTTTTTTATTGGAGGTTTAACGACCACCGTGAGCAACTCAATGGGCTATAAGCAGTCGCCCGTCCCTAATTTAGGGTCACTGGTTCCAGGGAAGGGATGGAGCCAGTGCTGTAAGATACACACACAACATCCATACCTCACCGGGATTTGAACCCGGACCCCTTTCGTACGAATGATCAGAGGCCATCGCTTAGACCACTGCGCCACTTTTTGTTTGGGACCATTTAGATGATGAAAAATATCGTTTCTGCCTCCGTGGGCAGTGTTGATATCGTTTCGGCAAATGTTGCAAAATGCAAATTTTACACCTTTATTAGATTTACTGATAGACTGGAATTTTGCGGTGTATGAAAATAGCTTTTTACATTTTACTTCCTTAAAAGTTTGAAAATAACTTTTACATGGCATAATCTTAGTACTCATCTTTATAGATTTGCATAAAAGCTAAACTAACAACTCGCTCCTCCCGGTATTTCAACTCTACAACAAAGAAACAACACCACACACTAAAAACAACACACATAAGAAATTATTCTCTTTTTTTTTTTTTTTTTTGCTACAACAACATTGCTCAACAGTGTGCATGCAGATTTTACCCTTCTCTTTCATTGGCTGCGATTTCCCTCCCAAGAGGAGACCAATCAACTGCTACGATGAAGTAGCGTCTACAGGGACTGAAATACCATGGCCGCTCGATCAGCATTACCACTCGCTCGATCAAGTCGGGCCGTGGAAATACAAAATGTGACGGCCACCATCGCAGACTCTGCTCATGCCTCTAGTGTCGGCACTCGGCACGTCAGTTGAGCACTCCCGTAGAGAGAGAGCTACCACAGGACGTCACGAAGCCGGCGAGTCAAAGATGACATCATTGCGCGACACAGCGCTCGTAAGGTCCGGTAGAAAATTTAAGTGGATGGCTGCAGGGGAATGAAATATTTCGATTGAGCAATCGAAATGTTAAAAAATCCGTAAAAAAAGACCTCTACCCGTAAATCAGTAAAATTAAGCAGAAATCTGTAAATTTTACGGATAATCCGTAAAAGTTGGCAAGGAGCTTTGTTGGGGATTAGGACCACCCGATCACTTACCTAGAGGAACTTTGTAGCCTAAGACACATACATCACAACAATCGCACATATACCAAAATAAAAAAATTGAAAATAAAAATCTTGGCTGGAATTATTGACTGCTCTCGGGCCCTAGCGGCCCGGGCGGTTCCGCCGCCACTGATTCAAAATGGTAAACGGTAAACTCCCCCACCAGAAAATTCCCCCACCGGTAAATTCCCCCACCTTTTTGAGTCGTATTTTGAGTAAAATTCATTTGTGCACGGTCCCTGACTGAAAGGGGGGGGTACCGGTCGGAAAACTACCCCATCGGTAAATTCCCCACCTTTTTTAATCGTATTTTGAGTAAAGTTCATTTCTGCACGGTCCCTGACCGAACAAGATGGGGGAATTTACCGATGGGGGAATTTTCCGGTGGGGGAGTTAACCAATATTCATTCAAAATACGTGCCGATTACCAGCTCTAGCCCTGGCCGATTACAACCTAAAATTGGTGTCATCTTTCTTGTTAGCTATATTTATCTTCAAGAAACTAGTGTATGTCAGATTCTTTGCTAAAAAAAGATGCATGGAAATTATTATTGTTATTTCGCTGTCGTCGCTGACGGTACATTATTAATAAGCGCAAATTGGTGATATAAAGAACGTGAAAACACTGTCCGCCAAGAAAACAGACCCCACCCAGGAAAGATCCCTTCGAACCGTGGGATTTTTTCGACTTTAAAGGGTGCTTAAGTAATCGATATGCACGTGCAGAGAGCGGCATGCTTCTGTGCCCTCGATTATGCCCCTTAATAACCCATTCTTCGGAAGCAGCAAAAACGATCTTCATGTTGCTCGGTGGGTGGGTGTGGCAGGGAAAACGACACTAGGAAGCGACGCCGACAGAGGTCAGTCACACAAGATGCGTGGGTCAGAGGGGTGATCTCGGTAGTGCCCCCCCCCCTAGTAACAGCCACCGCCCAGCTGAATCAACATCGGCACTTGTCAGGTTTTAACTCACTCCAAGTTTCGCTTCCCTTGCGAAGTCACCCCTCGTTTCCATCTCGCTTTTCCCACAAAGAATCGACGGTTTTGTTTGGAGATGACGTTCCGAAGTGCGGAGGATACAAAACGCGCATTGTTGAGGTTTCAAGGGGAAGAAATTACCGCAGACAAAGTGCTCAGTGGCTGCAGGGGGACACAGGGGATGAGCAATTCATAAGTTACGTCCTAACAACATTCCGAGGCGTAGACAACAAAGCTAGATTTATTTATTTTTTAATTCCTCTTAACATCTTAATTTAATATAATGCCTGGCAGTTAAAACCCCTATGGAGAATTAGTACTCTGTCATTGGCTCAATACAACAGCCGGGATGGTATATTAATATTCAGAGCATGGGTGGCCCATAGCTTAATTAATTTCCAGGAGCGGCAAACACAAATTGAAACTGCGAATAAGCCGCCCCGATCGCGCTGTGGTCTAAGCGCTGGTTTCGGACCATTCGTCCAAGACGGGTCCGGGTTTGAATCCCGGTGAGGCATGGATTTTGTGTTTGTCTTACGGTGTTGGCTCTTTCCGTTCCCTGGAACCAGTAGCCCTAAATTAGGGATACATTCAGAGAGTTTTTCCCCGGAGGGGGGGGCAATTGCAAAATTTCAGGGGCTGATATATACATATCACCGCAATTTTGTTATTTCTCTCTGTATATATATATATATATATATATATATATATATGGGATGTAAGGTCAGGTGATGCGTAACATCACAGCCTCTCCTTGACAAATGTCAACCCCGCCTTCTCGTGGTGCATCCTGTTCCCACTAAAGGGGCTCTGACGACCGCCAATAGCGGTATAACTACACCATCGGGATCAGAGGAAATTCTATCCCACACTCACCAACCCGCTTGGCCAGCGTGGTGAGTTATGGCCAAACCCCTCCAAAATGACTCCACAACTTAAATCTTGGCCCTCAGTCTCCGGCAGCTGGAATGTACCTGGCCAAGGCAGCGGCCAGTGCGACATGAAGGCAGAGGGTGCTAAGAATCCCCGGAGGACCGGACTAGGCTGCCATCTGATGCTGACCTTGGCAACGTACAATGGACGCTCCTATCTTCTGATTCAAGGCTTCTTGAATTGGAAGAGGAACTACAAAGGATTAATTGGGACATCGTGGGGCTAAGTGAGGTAAGGAGAAAAGGAGAAGATCTCATCGAACTGAAAAGTGGACATCTCTTCTACTATCGTGGGACAGATACTGGCAGAACTAGTGGTGTTGGATTTATAATAAACAAGAAACTGAAGGATAAAGTGGTAGAAGTTGGAAGTTCCTCTGACAGAGCTGCACGACTCGTTATCCAACTATCGAGAAGATACCAGGCTCAGATTATTCAAACTTATGCACCCCCCACAAGTCATCCTGAAGAAGAAATTGAAGAATTTTATGAGGAAATTTGTCATCTAAATAATAAAGGTAAGCAGCACTTGAAAATAATTATGGGAGATTTCAATGCAAAAATAGGGCAACGGCAACAGAATGAAACTTCAGTAGGTAAATTCGGTCACGGCAACAGAAACCAGCGTGGAAATACTCTCGTTGAGTTTGCAGAGGCAGAAGGGTTTTTCATCTTGAACTCCTTCTTCAAGAAAAAGCCACACAGGAAATGGACATGGAGACATCCAAATGGGACGACAAGTGAAATTGATTTTATTATGTGTAACAAAAAATTCGTCATAGAAGACTGCAGTGTGCTAAACAAGTTCAACACAGGTAGTGACCATAGATTGGTGAGATGTAAGATGCACCTCAACACTAAACTTGAACGTGGCAAGCTCATAAGACAAACAAAATCTATTGACATAACCAACCTTAAAAAACACCATAATACCTTCAAGTTGTAACTGAAGAACAGGTTCTCTGCTTTAGAAGGCCTAACATCGGAAGAAGTGGACATCTCTGAAGTTAACAGAAAAGTAACCAAAGCTCTTATGGAAACAGCAACAAAATTAGCTGGGTCTAAGAACAAGTTGCATGTAAATAAATTATCAGGAAAAACGAAAATGTTGATGCAAAAAAGAAGAGAGATGAGGACAACTAAAGAAGATGTGACTTCCAAAGTGGAATATGTAGAGCTATGCAAGACAGTACGAAAAAGTATCACTGAAGACGTAAGAAAATTCAACTGCTAACTAGTGAGGAAAGCAATTGAAAACAACCAAAGCCTAAAGATAGCAAAGGAACATCTCAGTAAGGGAAGAAAACAGATTATGGCACTGAGAAAAGAAGATATTTCTGTAACAAGAAATAGAGGCGATATTTTGACAAGAGTGAAAGATTTCTACTCTAAATTATACGAAAGGGATGATACATGCACTCCAGACATCATGAAATATACCAGTACCAGAGTTCCTCCAGTCCTTCCAGCAGAAGTTGCACATGCAATCAAGAACATGAAGCGGGGAAAAGCTCCAGGAGAAGATGGAATTACTGTAGACATCATACAAGAAGCAAGTGGAGAAATCGAAACAGTACTCGCCCAAATTTTCACTCGATGCCTTAATGAAGGAAAGATTCCTGAGGATTGGAACACCGCTACAATGATCCTGCTACATAAGAAAGGTGACATTGAAGATCTCGGAAACTACAGACCTATCAGCCTCCTATCAGTAGTTTATAAAATCTTCACTAAAGTTCTTTTACACCGCTTGAAGGTAACACTGGACATGGCTCAACCGAGAGAACAAGCTGGATTCAGGAGTGGCTACAGCACAATAGATCATATCCATGTGCTGAGAGAACTAATTGAAAGAGCGAGGGAATATGAACTTCCATTGTGCATGGCTTTTATCGATTATGAAAAAGCCTTTGATTCGGTGAAACCATCAGCAGTTACAATGGCTCTGAAAACCTGCGGTATTGAAGATGCATACATTAATATTATTAATAACATCTATGAAAATGCAAGTGCAAAGATTAGGCTGTTTGAAAATACAACACACATAAAAATTGGAAAGGGAGTGAGACAAGGTGACACCATATCTCCGAAGCTCTTTAATGCCACATTGGAGGGTGTTTTTCAGTCACTGAGCTGGGAAAACAAGGGGATAAAGATTAATGGAGATTATCTAACACACCTTCGTTTTGCTGATGACGTAGTCATTTTTGCAACTAGCCCATCAGAGCTGCAGAGTATGATCCAGGAACTTGCTGACAAGAGTAAAGAAGTGGGATTAAAAATGAACTTTCAGAAGACAAAAGTGATGTTCAATGCTTTTACAAGAAATGAAGATTTATCGATTGATGGAGAAAAGCTGGAGATAACAGATACGTAGGTTTATCTTGGACAGCAGATACCAAGTGAGGGTCACATTGATGAAGAAATTAATCGGCGTACAAAACTTGCCTGGAGAGCTTTTGGAAGAAACAGCATAATTTTCAAGAGCAATATGCCATTATGTCTTAAAAGAAAAGTGTTTGATCAATGCATCCTTCCAGTGCTTACGTATGGTGCAGAGACGTGGACCTTAACTAAAAGAGACATACAAAGGCTGCAGACAACTCAAAGCAGCATGGAGAGGTGCATACTTGGTGTAACCAGGAGAGATAAGAAGAGGAACTCGTGGATCCGAAAAGTGACAAGAGTGGAAGACATCATGATCAGAGTTAAATCCCTGAAATGGCAATGGGCTGGACATACTGCCAGAAGGACAGATTATCGATGGACAGCCGAAATTTTATATTGGATTCCAAGGGACAGGAAAAGACCCAGAAGAAGACCACATGGGAGATGGGTGGATGAAATTCGAAAGTATGCAGGGGTGACATGGAGGAGACTGGCACAAGACAGACCGTTGTGGAGGAAACTTGGGGAGACCTTCGTCCAGCAGTGGATTGATAATGGTTGACAATGATGATGATGATATATATATATATATATATATATATCTGGAGCTCTATGGGTTAGTTGCAAAAATGACTACGTCATCACCAAAACGAAGGTGAGTTAGATAATCTGGGGTTCGGACATTTGGGCACCGGACTTTTGGGCACCGGACATTTGGGCACATTCCCTTTTAAAGCAATGAAATTGCGCTGCGTTAAAAATTATAGTGTTCCTATATTTCTCCCTACTTGAGCAAGTGGTGTGCACAAAATTTTTTTCACTTATATCTCATAATCATTAAGAAATTGAGACATATTTACGATTTTCTCTCTGAAAGACTGGGCGGACATTTTGGCACCCGGACATTTGGGCACAAATGTTTAAGGGGCCGTATAACAATTGCCGTTTCTTGGCCCAATAGTAAGAGATTGACCGAGAAAATGTTCGCCGTAAGTTACTTAGGCACTAAATATTTACGGGCACGAGCCTACTCAGCAAACCTGTCGGGGGGAGGGATATATCAAAAGTGTAAAATATGCGCAATTTCTCGTCCGATCGGGAGATTTACAAACTACATACTACAACATTTACAAACTACAACTGGAGACATTATCTCAGGGCATAAACCTACTGAGCACACCTGTCGGGGTGTGTGGGGGGGGGGGGGGGGGGTAATACTAAAAGTGTGAAATATAAAAAATTTCTCTCCCGATCGGGAGATTTTCAGCATTTACAAGCTACAACTCGTAACATTGTCTGAGCGCACGTGCCTGCTCTGAAAACTTGGGGGAGGAGGGGTATACCAAAAGTGTAAAATATGAAGATTTCTCTCCCGATCGGGAGATTTTCAGCATTTATAAGGTACAACTCGGCAGATTATTTGAGGGCACATGCCTACTCAGCAAACCTGTCGGGGGGGGGGTATGATAATTGTGAAATATAAAGAATTTCTGGTCCGATCGGGAGATTTTCAGCATTTGCAAACTACAACTGGAGACATTACCTCAGGGCATGAACCTACTGAGCAAACCTCCTGGGGGGGGGGGGTATACCAATAGTGTAAAATATGAAGTCTTTCTCGTCCGATCCGAAGATTTTCAGCATTTACAAGCTACAACCCCCCCTCTCGCCCGATAGGTTTTCCTGAGTAGGCACATGCCCTCAAATAATGTGTCCAGTTGTAAATGCCGAAAATCTGCCGATCGGACGAGAAATTCTTCATATTTTACACTCTTAAAATTACTCCCCCGCCCCCGGATGGGTTTGCTGCGTAGGCACATACGCTCAGAACAGAAAATTTGTCGAGTTGCAGCTCGTAAATGCTGAAGATCTCCCGATCGGAAGAGTAATGAGAAATCTTGATATTTTACGCTTTTGGTATCCCCCCTCCCTAGTTTCCTGAGGCAGCAGCAGCCCTCAGACAATTCGATGACTTGTAGCTTGTAATGGCTGAAAATCTCCCGATCGGACCAGAAATTTTTTATATTTCATATTTTAGGTTTTAAGCCCCCCTCCACACACACACACACTCGACAAGAGTCCTGGGTTTCCTCATACTCGCAGAGAATTTGTTTAGTTATAGTTTATAGAAAAATATCGTAAATAAGAAAATACGAAATTACGGACATTGTATGTGTGTTGGGGGGGGGCTAAGAAAAATCCTTACCTTCTTCAAGGCTGTCAAACATTTAAAAAAAGGTTTCGTCTATTTTAGTGTTTTAAATTTATCAAAAATTTGGCTATATTAACGGCGGGGGGCTCTTTCCCCTTGGACACCCAATTGTCGTTTGTCTTACTGGAAACGTATTCTCCATTCAATTGCCCTCACAGCGAAAAAAAACGGCAATTTTTGTACGGCCCCTCAAGATTTGTGCCCAAATGTCCGGGTGCCCAAATGTCCGGTGCCCAAAAGTCCGGTGCCCAAATGTCCTAAACTCAGATAATCTCCATTAATCTTTACCCCTTTGTTTTTCAAGTTTAGTGATTGAAAGACATTTTCCAATGTGGCATTAAAGAGCTTGGAGGATATGGTGTCACCTTGTCTCACTCCCTTTCCAATTTTTATAGGTGCTGTATTTTCAAATAGGTGAATCTTGCACCTGCATTTTCATAGATGTGATTAATAATACAGTATTAATGTATGCATCTTCAATACCGCAGGATTTCAAAGCCATTGTAACTGCTGATGGTTTCACCGAATCAAAGACCTTTTCATAATGCAGGAACTTGCTGACAAGAGTAAAGAAGTGGGATTAAAAATGAACTTTCAGAAGACCAAAGTGATGCACAATGCTTTTACAAGAAATGAAGATTGATCGATCTATGGAGAAAAGCTGGAGATAACAGACACGTACGTTTATCTTGGACAGCAGTTATCAAGTGAGGTCATATTGATGAAGAAATTAATCGGCGTATAAAACTTGCCTGGAGAGCTTTCGGAAGAAACAACATAATTTTCAAGAGCAATATGCCATTCTGTCTTAAAAGAAAAGTGTGATCAATGCATCCTTCCAGTGCTTACGTATATTACAGAGACGTGGATATTAACTAAAAGAAACATACAAAGACTGCAGACAACTCAAAGCAGCATGGAGAATTGCATGCATGGTGTAACCAGGAAAGATAAGAAGAGGAACTCGTGGATCCGAAAAATGACAAGAGTGGAAGACATCATGATCAGAGTAAAATCCCTGAAATGGCAATGGGCTGGACATATTGCCAGAAGGACAGACCATCGATGGACAGCCGAAATTTTTTATTGGATTTCAAGGGACAGGAAAAGACCCAGAAGAAGACCACATAGGAGATGGGTGAATGAAATTCGGAAGTATGCGGAAGTAACTTGGAGGAGACCGACACGGTAAACGGTAAAAATACCCCCGGGGGAAAATACCCCAGGAGAAAATACCCCTGAAACCTGAAAAGCGGGAAAAATGCCCCCGGAAAAAATATCCCCGGAAGAAATACCCCAAGAACAAACGGTTCACTGTAAACTGCCACACAGGAACACTGATGTGTGGCAGTGTTCCGGTGTGGCAATTTACCAGTAACCCTGCCACACATCTTCAGCAACTTGGCCTACAAAAGTTCAAAGCGGGGAGGTCTATAAAGATTGCCGTTTCTGGGCCTATATTGAGAACTGAATTGGGAACTCCAAACGAATTTCGCGAAAACGTTCCATGTAAACCAAGCGAGAATTGTACTTTAATTTGAAGAAATAAATTGCCGAGGATCCGAGGTACACTTCGTGGGGGGGGGGCTCAACTTCCAACTTCCGTAATATTATATTCTGGGCCGCTGGAGTCTGTCAGTGTATCCAGGCTGTTCCCCTTGAAGCGCCCGCGAGGTCCTTGAGTTTTGGGGAGGGGTGGGATTCCCCAAAATGTTAAAATGGACGTAGAGCTGTAAACGTTAGAACCATGCTGTACATAATGATTCTGTACACGACCACGAATTTTCAGGAGGGTGGGGTGAGTTCACCCCCCCGAAGTTTCTAAGAGGGCATGCAAGTGTTCAAGGTAAGGGATGTGCTCACAATTGCTATGCTTGATGTTGTGTTTAATGACAAACTATGTATGCCCTCCCCCAGAAATTTGGTGAAGCCTATGAAAGGGATACAAGGTGCTTGGTTTGGAGAGCTCTACCCCCAACTTGCGTAATTTTATATTCTGGACCTCTAAAGTCGGTCAGTGTATCCTCGATGTTACCCCTGAATAGCTCTTAGAAACTGGGGGGGGATACCCCACCCTCCTGAAAATTCGTGGGCGTGTACAGAATCAATATATAAAGCATGATACTAATGTTTACAGCTCTACGTCCATTTTAACATTTTGGGGGAAAGCTTCCCCCAGCTCATGGACCTCGCGGATACTTCAAGCGGAACTTCCTGGATACACTGGCAGACTTTAGCGACACAGAATATAATATTACGAAAGTTTAGGGTGGAGCAACCCCCCCAATTAAATGTACCTCATATCCTCGGCAATTTATTTCTTCAAATTAACGTACAATTCCCGCTTGGCTTACATGCAACGTTTTCGCGAATTTCGTTTGGAGTTCCCAATCCAGGCCCAGACACGGCAATCTTTATAGACCCCCCCCTTGAACTTTTTTAGGCAAGTTGCTGAAGATGTGTGGCAGGGATGCCGGTAAATTGCCACACCGGAACACTGCCACACATCAGTGTTCCCGTGTGGCAGTTTACAGTGAACCGTTTGTTCTGGGGGTATTTATTCCGGGGGTATTTTTTTCCGGGGGCATTTTTTCCGCTTTTCGGTTTTCAGGGTTATTTTCTCCGGGGGTATTTTTACCTACATCCGGCTGGCACGAGACAGACCGTTGTGGAAGAAACTTGGGGAGACCTTCGTCCAGCAGTGGATTGATAATTATCAATCCATAATGGTTGACAATGATGGTGATGATATATACATATATATAAAAAGATTTCTACTCCAAAATATATGAAAGGGATGATACATGTACTCCAGAGATCATGAAAGGTACCAGTACCAGAGTTCTTCCAGTCCTCCCAGCAGAAGTTGCACATGCAATCAAGAACATGAAGCGGGGAAAAGCTCCAGAAGAAGATGGAATTACTGTAGAAATCATACAAGAAGCAAGTGGAGAAATCGAAACAGTACTCGCTTAAATTTTCACTCGATGCCTTAATGAAGGGAAGATTCCTGAGGATTGGAACAACGCTACAATGATCTTGCTACATAAGAAAGGTGACATTGAGGATCTCAGGAACTACAGACCTATCAGCCTCCTATCAGTGGTTTATAAAATCTTCACTAAAGTTCTTTCACACCGCATGAAGGTGACACTGGACATGACTCAACCGAGAGAACAAGCTGGATTCAGGAGTGGCTACAGCACAATAGATCACATCCACGTACAGAGAGAACTAATTGAAAGAGCGAGGGAATATGAAATTCCATTGTGCATGGCTTTTATCGATTATGAAAAAGCCTTTGATTCGGTGAAACCATCAGCAGTTACAATGGCTCTGAAATCCTGCGGTATTGAAGATGCATATATTATTATTATTATTAATAACATCTATGAAAATGCAAGTGCAAAGATTCGGCTGTTTGAAATTACCACACAATAAAAATTGGAAACTGAGTGAGACAAGGTGACACCATATCTCCGAAGCTCTTTAATGCTACATTGGAAAATGTCTTTCAATCACTGAACTGGGAAAACAAACAGATAAAGATTAATGGAGATTATCTAACCCACCTTCGTTTTGCTGATGACATAGTCATTTTTGCAACCACCCCAGAGCTGCAGAGTATGATCCAGGAACTTGCTGACAAGAGCAGAGAAGTGGGATTAAAAATTAACTTTTAGAAGACGAAAGTGATGTTCAATGCCTTTAAAAGAAATGAAGATTTATCGATTAATGGATAAAAGCTGGAGATAATAGGCACGTACGTTTGTTTATCTTGGACAGCAGATATCAAGTGAGAGTCACATTGATGAGGAAATTAATCGGCGTACAAAACTTGCCTGGAGAGCTTTTGGAAGAAACAGCCTAATTTTCAAGAGCAATATGCCATTATGTCTTAAAAGAAAAGTGTTTGATCAATGCATCCTTCCAGTGCTTACGTATGGTGCAGAGACGTGGACCTTAACTAAAAGAGACATACAAAGGCTGTAGACAACTCAAAGCAGCATGGAGAGGTGCATGCTTGGTGTAACCAGGAGAGATAAGAAGAGGAACACGTGGATCCGAAAAATGACAAGAGTGGAAGACATCATGATCAGAGTTAAATCATTGAAATGGCAATGGGCTGGACATACTGCCAGAAGAACAGACCATCGATGGACAGCCGAAATTTTAGATTGGATTCCAAGGGACAGGAAAAGACCCAGAAGAAGACCACATGGAAGATGGGTGGATGAAATTCGAAAGTATGCGGGAGTGCCATTAAGGAGACTGGCGCAAGACAGACCGTTGTGGAGGAAACTTGGGGAGACCTTCGTCCAGCAGTGGATTGATAATGGTTGACAATGATGATGATGATGATGATATCAATACATATGAAACTTTTAAATAGAGTATAAAAATTTCTTATGGTCGTATATCGCAAATGCAAATCCAAGAAATCTACACGTAAAGTGATTAAAAATGTGAAAATATTATATCTGTGCTTTCATTCAGTAATGCACCACGGATTTCACCATGGGGTGGAGTAAAACATTGAGGATGCTTGTAAGATAACGCTGTGCCAGAAAAAATGCCCCCAAAGTATTAGGAGTGGTAAAAATGTCCTTGCCTTACTACAAGTGTGTTTCTCATTATTATTAAGGAATCATCACACAGTTACCTGAAATCGTACGGTGTAAACTAGAGATGAGTTCGGGCTCAATTTTAGGAGCCCGGGCCCGGATTGTTGGAAAATTTTGCTTATGAAGGCTTGCATTTATGCATTATACACTGGCCAAAGATATGGCCCAAGCAAGTATTAGTTTAAAAATCATTAGTTTAAAAGTTAAGTTCAGTTAATCCACTTCACAGTAATAATATGTTTTTTAGAAATACTACGCATAAAGCCAAATGTTCTAAAATGTGGATTTGAAAATAAATAAATAATCAACGTGCCCTTCGACCGTATCAGGGAATCAGTAATTTGGGTAAAAGCTGAAAAACGTTTAGAAACAAAATATTCCATTCGTTATTTCTTTTTGATTTTTAAATTTACTTTTATTTTGAATAAATTGCATTATAAAACGTACAACGCCGTACAGACAGTTGCAAGTGTTTGAAATTTTGACTCTAGAAAACTAATCTTTGCAATATAATTTACATATATGCTAATTGGTGAAGGTAGTTTAGAGTGATGTAGTAGAATATAAAAAAAAAGTATGTAGGGATAAATCCAAAATTAAAAAAAAAAAGAACGTGAAAGCATTCCAGACCAGATTTTTGTAACATTAACAAAGCTTTGCACTTAATAGTATAATAATCACGATATTATCATATGTGTGTGCAGTTTCCGAGTTTAGGACATTTGGGCGCCCGGACATTTCGGCACTCTTGAGGGGCCGTACAAAAATTGCCGTTTTTTTTCGCTGTGAGGGCAATTGAAAGGAGAAAACGTTTCCAGTAAGACAAACGACAATTGGGTGTCCAAGGGGGAAAGAGCCCCTCCCCCCCGTTAATATAGCCAAATTTTTGATAAATTTAAAACACTAAAATAGACGAAACCTTTTTTAAATGTTTGACACCCTTGAAGGAGGTAAGGACTTTTCTTAGCCCCCCCCCCCCTCACAGCACACATAAAATGTCCGTAATTTCGTATTTACGATATTTTTCTATAAACTATAACTAAACAAATTCTCTGCGAGTATGAGGAAACCCAGAACTCTTGTCGAGTGTGTGTGGAGGGGGGCTTAAAACCTAAAATATGAAATAAAAAAATTTCTGGTCCGATCGGGATATTTTCGGCGATATTTTTCTATAAACTATAACTAAACAAATTCTTTTTCTTTTCTTTTCTTTTATTGGAGGTTTAACGACCACCGTGAGCAACTCATGAGCTATAAGCAGTCGCCCGTCCCTAATTTAGGGTCACTGGTTCCAGGGAAGGGAGAGAGCCAGTGCCGTAAGACAAACACAAACATCCATGCCTCACCGGGATTCGAACCCGGACCCCGTTCGGACGAATGATCAGAGGTCATCGCTTAGACCACTGCGTCACCGGGGCGGCCTAAACAAATTCTCTGCGAGTATGAGGAAACCCAGGACTCTTGTCGAGTGTGCGTGTGGAGGGGGGGGGGGCTTAAAACCTAAAATATGAAATAAAAAATTCTGGTCCGATCGGGAGATTTTCAGCCATTACAAGCTACAAGTCATTGAATTGTCTGAGGGTATCTGCTGCCTCAGGAAACTAGGAGGGGGATACCAAAAGCGTAAAATATCAAGATTTCTCATTACTCTTCCGATCGGGAGATCTTCAGCATTTACAAGCTACAACTCGACACATTATTTGAAGGCATGTACCTACTCAGCAATCCTGTGTATGTGAGGGGGGGGAGGATACCAAAAGTGTAAAATATGAAGACTTTCTCGTCCGATCGGGAGATTTTCAGTATTTACAAGCAGCAGCTTGACAAATTTTCTGTTCTGAGCGTATGTGCCTACGCAGCAAACCCGTCCGGGGGCGGGGGGTGGGGGTAATTTCAAAAGTGTAAAATATGAAGCATTTCTCGTCCGATCGGCAGATTTTCGGCATTTACAACTGGACACATTATTTGAGGGCATGTGCCTACTTTCCTAACCTTTCCAGATCAAGTTCATCATGAAAAGAGAGAGAGAGAGAGAGAGAGAGAGAGAGAATTGCATCTAATGCCTCAGCGCTTCAACTTGATCTTCTTTTCTCTAAAACTCGACCCACTAAATACCAACATCACCCAAAAATCGCTGGAGTGAGGAAATTTTAAAAATAAAAAACAATACTTCTAACTGCACAATTTTGGAAATTAATGCATCATTTTAAAGATAAGATTCTTGATTTTTAATAAAATACAAAAAATAAGAATGTGATTTTTTCCCAGTTTCTCGATACCAGACCTCCTTAAACTAATCCTTGCTTAGGCCATAGCTTTGGACAATGCATAATACAAGTTTTGCTGAGCCAAATTTTACAAATCCACAATGAAATTCAACACGTGTAATTCAACCGGGCTCGGAATTACACGCGTTGAATTAATTACAGTAATGAAATTCAAGACGGTTAATTCCGAGCCCAGGCCCGGGTTTTTCGATAGTTAATGAATTCTGAGCCCGGGCCCGAGCTCATCTGTAGTGTAAACTACTCCCTTGCCATTTGGTTAAATCCCATTTCGATTATTTAGGTTAGCGACATAGTAATAATAAAAAAAAACTAACTAACTGTTTGGATCCCCGTTTGAGGTGCCCCAATTTTTTTATTTTATTTTTTTTGTAGTCATAGATAGTAAGCCACCTACCACAAGGAAAGAAAATTTCTTTAGTATAAAAATTTCTAATAATTTGGTATTGTTAAAATTTCGGTGGCAAATATTTTGTTGGATTGGAAGCACTATGGTCATGTTAGCTACACTGAGGCTTAACAGTATATAGGGAAAGTCGGCATCCAGAATAAACCTGAATGACAGCTTCCAAAAATATTATGATGTATTGCAGTGCAAACATCTCTATGTGGAGTTAGGTTTTTATTGCGGAAGTAGTCTGAGTTGGGGTTCGGACTTTTGGGCACCGGACATTTGGGCACCCGGACATTTGCGCACATTCCCTTTTAAAGCAATGAAATTGCGCTGCGTTAAAAATTATAGTGTTCCTATATTTCTCCCTACTTGAGCAAGTGGTGTGCACAAAAATTTTTTCACTTATATCTCATAATCATTAAGAAATTGAGACATATTTACGATTTTCTGTGTGAAAGACGGGGCGGACATTTGGGCACCGAACATTTGGGCACATTCTCTTTGAAAGCAATGAAATTGCGCTGCGTTAAAAATTATAGTGTTCCTATATTTCTCCCTACTTGAGCAATTGGTGTGCACAAAAACTTTTTCACTTATATCTCATAATCATTAAGAAATTGAGACATATTTACGATTTTCTGTCTGAAAGACGGGGCGGACATTTGGGCACCGGACATTTGGGCACATTCTCTTTGAAAGCAATGAAATTGCGCTGCGTTAAAAATTATAGTGTTCCTATATTTCTCCCTACTTGAGCAAGTGGTGTGCACAAAAACTTTTTCACTTATATCTCATAATCATTAAGAAATTGAGACATATTTACGATTTTCTGTCTGAAAGACGGGGCGGACATTTGGGCACCGAACATTTGGGCACCCGGACATTTGGGCACATTCTCTTTTAAAGCAATGAAATTGCGCTGCGTTAAAAATTATAGTGTTCCTATATTTCTCCCTACTTGAGCAAGTGGTGTGCACAAAATTTTTTTCACTTATATCTCATAATCATTAAGAAATTGAGACATATTTACGAATTTCTGTCCGAAAGACTGGGCAGACATTTAGGCACCCGAATATTTGGGCACATTCTCTTTTAAAGCAATGAAATTGCGCTGCGTTAAAAATTATAGTGTTCCTATATTTCTCCCTACTTGAGCAATTGGTGTGCACAAAAACTTTTTCACTTATATCTCATAATCATAAAGAAATTGAGACATATTTACGATTTTCTGTCTGAAAGACGGGGCGGACATTCGGGCACCGGACATTTGGGCACATTCTCTTTTAAAGCAATGAAATTGCGCTGCGTTAAAAATTATAGTGTTCCTATATTTCTCCCTACTTGAGCAAGTGGTGTGCACAAAACTTTTTCACTTATATCTCATAATCATTAAGAAATTGAGACATATTTACGATTTTCTGTCTGAAAGACTGGGCGGACATTTGGGCACCCGAACATTTGGGCACATTCTCTTTTAAAGCAATGAAATTGCGCTGCGTTAAAAATTATAGTGTTCCTATATTTCTCCCTACTTGAGCAAGTGGTGTGCACAAAAACTTTTTCACTTATATCTCGTAATCATTAAGAAATTGAGACATATTTACGATTTTCTGTCTGAAAGACGGGGCTGACATTTGGGCACCGGACACTTGGGCACCCGGACATTTGGGCACATTCTCTTTTAAAGCAATGAAATTGCGCTGCGTTAAAAATTATAGTGTTCCTATATTTCTCCCTACTTGAGCAAGTGGTGTGCACAAAACTTTTTCACTTATATCTCATAATCATTAAGAAATTGAGACATATTTACGATTTTCTGTCTGAAAGACGGGGCGGACATTCGGGCACCGGACATTTGGGCACATTCTCTTTGAAAGCAATGAAATTGCGCTGCGTTAAAAATTATAGTGTTCCTATATTTCTCCCTACTTGAGCAAGTGGTGTGCACAAAAACTTTTTCACTTATATCTCATAATCATTAAGAAATTGAGACATATTTACGATTTTCTGTCTGAAAGACGGGGCGGACATTTGGGCACCGGACATTTGGGCACCCGGACATTTGGGCACATTCTCTTTTAAAGCAATGAAATTGCGCTGCGTTAAAAATTATAGTGTTCCTATATTTCTCCCTACTTGAGCAAGTGGTGTGCACAAAAATTTTTTCACTTATATCTCATAATCATTAAGAAATTGAGACATATTTACGATTTTCTGTCTGAAAGACTGGGCGGACATTTGGGCACCCGAACATTTGGGCACATTCTCTTTTAAAGCAATGAAATTGCGATGCGTTAAAAATTATAGTATTCCTATATTTCTCCCTACTTGAGCAAGTGGTGTGCACAAATTTTTTTCACTTATATCTCATAATCATTAAGAAATTGAGACATATTTACGAATTTCTGTCCGAAAGACTGGGCAGACATTTGGGCACATTCTCTTTTAAAGCAATGAAATTGCGCTGCGTTAAAAATTATAGTGTTCCTATATTTCTCCCTACTTGAGCAATTTCTGTCCGAAAGACTGGGCAGACATTTGGGCACCCGAATATTTGGGCACATTCTCTTTTAAAGCAATGAAATTGCGCTGCGTTAAAAATTATAGTGTTCCTATATTTCTCCCTACTTGAGCAAGTGGTGTGCACAAAATTTTTTTCACTTATATCTCATAATCATTAAGAAATTGAGACATATATACGATTTTCTGTCTGAAAGACTGGGCGGGCATTTGGGCACCCGAACATTTGGGCACATTCTCTTTTAAAGCAATGAAATTGCGCTGCGTAAAAATTATAGTGTTCCTATATTTCTCCCTACTTGAGCAAGTGGTGTGCACAAAAATTTTTTCACTTATATCTCATAATCATTAAGAAATTGAGACATATTTATGAATTTTCTGTCCGAAAGACGGGGCTGACATTTGGGCACCGGACATTTGGGCACCCGAATATTTGGGCACATTCTCTTTTAAAGCAATGAAATTGCGCTGCGTTAAAAATTATAGTGTTCCTATATTTCTCCCTACTTGAGCAAGTGGTGTGCACAAAACGTTTTTCACTTATATCTCATAATCATTAAGAAATTGAGACATATTTACGATTTTCTGTGTGAAAGACGGGGCAGACATTTGGGCACTGGACATTTGGGCACCGGACGGACATTTTGGCACCCGGACTTTTGGGCACAAATGTTTAAAGGGCCGTATAACAATTGCCGTTTCTTGGCCCAATAGTAAGAGTTTGACCGAGAAAATGTTCGCCGTAAGTTACTTATGCACTAAATATTTACATAACATGTCGAGTTATTAATATTGATAATAAAACTAAAATTTTAAAAATTTATCGTCCAATCGGAAGATAAATAGCATTTACAAGCTACAACTCGACTGATTATTTGAGGGCACGCGCCTACTCAGCAAACCTGTCGGAAGGGGGGGGGCTAAATGATAATTCTGAAATATAAATAATTTCTAATCCGATCGGAAGATTTTCAGCATTTACAAGCTACAACTCGACACATTACCTGAGCGTATGTGCCTACTCTGGAAACCTGTCGGGGGAGGGGGGGTGATACCAAAACTGTAAAATTTGAAAAATTTATCGTCTGATCGAGAGATTTTCCGCATTTACAAACTACAACTGGAGACATTATCTCAGGGCATGAACCTACTGAGCAAACCTATCGGGGGAGGGGGGGGAATCCTTACCTCCTTCAAGGCTATCAAACATTTGAAAAAAGGTTTCGTCTATTTTAGTGTTTTAAATTTAACAAAAATTTGGCTCCCCCATGGTTGCTCTTGGTGCTATGCAATCATGAATATGATGTAATCCATATTCATGATTATGAGCTATGTAATCCCGATTCAGGACTACGAAATTGTCAAGTTTTTGGATATTATGCTTGTCATATTTATATCCAAAAAAAATGTATTGTCATCTTCAAAATTTGTGCATTGTAATATTTTTTAAATTCAATTATAATTGTCGTTTGTCTTACTGGAAACGTTTTCTCCGTTCAATTCCCCTCACAGCGACAAGAAACGGCAATTTTTGTACCGCCCCTAAAGATTTGTGCCCAAATGTCCGGGTGCCCAAAAGTCCGGTAAATGTCCTAAACTCGTCTGAGTTATCAGTGCTTGAAATGGCGTACTACGGGGCGTCCAGGACCTACCTCACCGCTGGCAAGGTGTCAATAGCAGCAGAGAGGAGTACATTGAACAGCAATAAGGAAAGCTTTTTCCGTTACTTCACACTTTTCTGAAAAATGGACAGCGTGCATAACTTTCGTTATGACCCTCGTAGACCTCACCCGAAGTTCATCCCATAGGTATTCAACTGGATTGGTGGTCCGTGCTCTGAGCATGAGCGGCCCCAGGAGCTCAGAACTTGGGGGGGGGGCTAAGCATCATACGGGGAGTGGGAGAGGCACACATTTTAAAGTACTTGGCAGAAATTTTGGCAAAAATTACGTTTATGTAAATTTTTCCCGAAGCTGATGATACTATCCCCAGAAGAAAGAAGTATGTGGTACATACTGTGTGTACTATTTTATTCAACGTATGTAGGAATTATGGATGCGAACTTCCATGGCCTTGAAAAAAGTTACTATTTCTTTCGCAGCTATTTTAACTTATTTACACAGGTTTTTTTTTTTTTTTTTTTTGTTAAGTATTTTTTTTTAAATATTTGCTCTCATAAAACGGTGCATGATTTTTAGTTTGCAACCTAACAGGGAATATCTCTTTCTCTCTCATATTTTACGCTTTCCAACAGTAGGTTGAAGAAGCGTATATATGCTCCAGCTTTCTCTGTTCGTCTGTCTGTTCGCACGATAACTCGCTTAAAAATGGTTCGATTTCGATGAAATTTTATTATGTGGTAGGGGACGAACTGGGGACGAAACCTATTGAAAATGGACGAAATGGGGTCAAAGGTCAGGACACAGGAGTGGAATCCATTCTATCGTCCTTATGTGTCATAACTTACGCAAAAATCCTTCGATTGCGACAGAACTTTATCATGTTGTTCCGGACATATACTGAACCGGTTCTGTTAAATATCATTGAAATGGGGTCAAAGGTCAGGGCACAGGAGCGAGATTTATTCCATAGCCATTATCCTCATAACTTGACTAAAAATGCTTCTATTGCGACCAAACTTTAGCAAACAAATTTTGAAGATAACAATCCGTCTTTTGGTATAAATATGAAAAGGATGGTAAGTCAGACAATATCCGAAAACTCGAAATTTCGTCATCCTGGAGCGCGAATGGAATCCGCGTCTCCGAAATAGCGCCTGGGTATGCTAATCACTACACCACCCAGAACGACAAGTCTCAAATTTTCGATTAATTTGAATATAACCATCACAGGATTTGCTAGTCGAAGCAACCGGCATTCATGTTTGCGAATCTGGAGGTTAAGAATCCAATCCCGTGATTGCCCGGAGGAGCAGATAAATCATGAATGAAATAAGGGATTATACCCGTAATATAGCCCGAGTATATGCTGTACCCGGGCCCTATCTGGGAGACGCGGTTTCCGCTCCAGGACGACGAAATTTTCAAGTTTTCGGATATTATCTGACTTACCATCCTTGTCACATTTACACCAAAAAACGGATTGTCATCTTCAAAATTTGTATTGTATGGTCTAATCCCGTATTTCAGTCATGAAATTTTAGTATGTTGTTCCGGAGGTATGCTGAACCAATTCTGTTGAATATCATTGAAATTGGGACAAAGGTCAGGGCACACGAGCGAGATTTATTCCACAGCCATTATCCTCATAACTTGACTAAAAATGCTTCTATTGCAACAAAACTTTAGTATGTTGTTCCGGAGGTATACTGAACCAATTCTGTTGAATATAATCGAAATGGGGTCAAAGCTCAGGGCACACGAGCGAGATTTATTCCACAGCCATTATCCTCATAACTTGAGTAATGATTTCTGGTATGTTGGAAAGCGTATCATAACACAGGCCTGCAACCAAAAAAGTGTTTAGAAACCAATAGCTGATTCTCATAGATTTTTGGATGCTGATTTCAGGAAGAATAGTCAAAAAATTCCATTACGTACCATTTTTTCACAAATTGAAAATTTTGATTTTCGTAGCCACCAATCCATTGTGTTATAATCTACTAAGGAAGGGGATGAGCATTTAGTGTCATAAGTCGTCATTACTGGCGAAAGCTGGAGATTTTTAGGGCAGTCTCTGGTGCGAAAAAAAAAATTTTTTTAAGTAATAATATGTCGAAAAAAAGTTTTGTTTGGACAGATTTTACTTCAAAATGGCTCTTATTCGTCGAGAGCCTACGTTAAAAATCACCATGATTCACCAGTCATTATCATGAGGAGAATTCCAGGAACATCAAGTGTGACCGGAAATGAGGTAGTTGATGACTCACTCCCTTTCGTTCCTCTCCCCTATTCCACGCTTCCCGCTCTCTGCTCAGTTGTACTTTGATTTTTGAGTGAAACGGTTGTGTGCTGAGCAGTGCAATTTTTCTCAAGGTGTTATATCTGTAGAGGTTAAAATTATTTTCCCGCAGCGGATGAGTATACTCATTTTCATAGTTTCACATTTAAAGTTTTAACCTATAAAATGTACTAAATGGCAGCAAGGGCTTGTCTTAATTCACCTGATTCCTTTTGTTATATTTGTGGGTAATTTGTAGTGTAGAAACATAAAAAGAAAAATAACAGATTTTGTGAAGAAAGTATATTATGCATATTTCGGTGTAACACTTGGTGACCAGAATAAGTCATGGGCCCCACACAAAGTGCGTTACCCTTGTGTAGAAGAACTTGCGAAAGTGGTCAAAAGGCACGAAAAAGTCTTTCCTTTTTGCAATCACTAAAATCTGGAGGGAACCTAAAAATCATAGTGATGACTGCTACTTCTGTTCGTGTAACGTGCAGGGGTACAATTTAATTAATAAGAGAGAAATATTTTATCCAAACCTCCCGTCGGCAATACGCCCTGTTCCTCATAGCTCAGAAATACCTGTGCCTAAACTTACTGAGAAACTAGAAGACATTCCTGAAGACTCTGAAGACGAAGGTCAGGCTTATGACGAGGACTTTCACGGTGTTTCAGATAGCAGCGAGCCCAAACCTTTTTCCCAGCTGGAATTGAATGATTTAGTCAGAGATTTGGGCCTTTCTAAAGAATCTGCAGTACTCTTAGGCTCTAGGCTAAAGGAAAAGAATTTATTGTCTCCTGGTACCTCTTTCTCATGGTTCAGAAAGAGAGAAACACATTTCGTTCCATACTTTTCTCAAGATAGTGGCTTGGTTTACTGTAGCAATGTCCCTGGATTGATGGAGATGTTTAATATACAGTATGACGTGAACGAGAGGAAGCTCTTTATTGACTCGTCAAAAAGAAGCCTCAAAGCAGTGCTTCTGCATAATGGCAGCAAGTATGCTTCAGTGCCATTAGGGCATTCTGTGTACTTGAAAGAATGCTACGAGAATTTAGCCTTGATTCTCACCAAATTAAAATATAAAGATATTGGATGGACGATATGCGGTGATCTAAAAGTGCTTAAAAAATCGCATTTAGACTAAAATCACATTTGGACTACTTTTCCGGAAATCTTGGTGCTGTTGGTGAAGAACAGGGAGAAAGATTTCACCAAGACATCAAGGAGATGGAGCGTAGATACCAAGGTAGGTGGAACGCCAATATGATTGCGGACTACTGTTGGATGCTTAACAGAGAAGACCCGCATACTGCCTACAAGAGACAAAGTGTCAAAAGGAGCTTTCAGGGGAAAAGGAAAAAGACAGCATAAGGACCTATGAATACCAGGATGTATTAACAATGGTAACTACTCTTATTAATATAATTTAGCAAATTATTTCCAATAGTTTGATAAATAATAAATTTGTAAAAAAAACACTTAAAAATATTTTGAAAAGACCTATTTTTCGCCAGAGTATGTAAAATAGGCTTTATTCCCCATACATTCAAGCCCATTTTGTGAAAAATTCTTACGTGATTGAGAAAAATGGATGCCATATTTGAAATCAGCGCACCAAACAATATAAAAATCAGTCATTACATTGTAAACACTTTTTCATGACTCAAATTTTGCAGGCCTGTGATAATCAATGCATTGCATGATTTTACTAACTTGTTTGATAATACTTTTGCTCAGGGATCTAAATTATGGGTATTTTTTGCTGACATGCTACGCTGTATAACATTTCTGAGAAATCACTTCATCGACAGCTGTTTCACAATGGTGTATGGAAATATTTTAACAGCAGAGATCATCAATGAAATCTTAAGCAAAGACTCAGGTGAAATCAAAGTATGCCATAGACTAAAACCTCAGTATCTTACTCTAAAAGGAAATGAACGATAAAAGGTATCCCCAGAAAAAAGTTTGTTCTCATTGACCACAGCGAAGGGAATAAATACTATATTTCATTGGAAATTTAGAAGCGTTGAATGTTTTTCAACTTATTGATACACATTCTTATACAATATTATGAATAGCCCTCTACCATTTACTACTAACAATAAGCCCACCAAAGCTGCATTTGGTGTGAAAGAACAGAACGAACCATAAGCATCAAGAAGGTTGGTTGGTTGGTTGGTTTTTATGGCGCAAGGGCCATGTTTGGCCAAAGAGCGCCAGACATAAGACAGACAAACAAACAGTATTAAAAACGTGCTATGAAGCTTAAAATATGGCTGATCAATTAAAACTGAAGAATGAGAACGATGGAAGGGCTAAAAAAGATAATGAAACAAATAGTATTAAAAACATTATACAATGATTAAAATCTAGCTGATTCAGTAAAACTGAGAAATGAGTATGATGATAGGGCTAAAATCTAGATACGTTTAAAATAGTCAATTTGTTTAAAAAATGAAAAAACAGCAACAGTATTGCAGTGGTCATTTAGGAGCCGCAGCAGTGTAGCGGCGACCTCATTCAACAAATGAGAATGAAAGAAATGAAAACGTACATCACGAAAACGAACACAAGTACACAGAAGATGAGTGACTGTGAGTCGGCAATTGCACGTCTCACACATCGGCGCAGTGTCGCCACACAGCAAAAAGAAAGCGATGAGTGAAACGACAATGTCCAATGCGGAGATGCGCAAACACCACTTCCTCCCTACGGTTCCGACGATATGGGGTTTTCCAGACTTCAAGATTCGGTTTAATACGATGCAGCTTATTTTCCACCTGTTGGTCCCACAGACCCTGCCACGTTCGCTTGATATAGTCGCGAACGATAAAGCGGAATAAGCATCAAGAAGAATGTTTACTTTCCATTAAAAATACAATAAATGGCATGAGGGTCCGGGGAAAGAAGTCCCTTTTACCTTTTCCGAAAGAAATTATGATTTCCATAAATTCACTTATCGGGTTGTACGACGATATAAGGTCATTCAATGTTAAACACATACGGACTTCTCGGCTAACAAAGTGTTTCAATTATATTCTTTGGTTTCACTGGGGTAAATGTGTTTTCTTCTTAATTTGTTTCTACTCTTGCTCCGTGTACATAGATTCGAAGGAAGGGACTCCTTTCTCGAGAAGAAAGATTGCACCGCAGCTACGTTTAGCTACGTTAGTCTTCCTCGTCGGCAAACAAGGTATAATCGCACCTTGCTTGCTGACGAGGAAGACTGTAACGGCGCTAAGAACCAGTACTTGCATCAATAGGCCTGGTTCTATCCACTGCCTACAACAGCGTGCTGGTGATATATCCATACTACCGGTATGGCGCGCAATACGGCGATAAGACCATTCCGCTTCCTGGAGCCCGACGACGCGGCCCCTCTGGAACTCTTCCAACTGCTGGAATTGCTTCCGAACTTTTCTCCGAGACATACTTCACTTGCAAAGGATGCAACCAACACAACAGCATGGGTCAGAATGCCAAGCGCGGCTTTTTGGCACGTTTTTTGAAAAAAGATCGTGCTTCTGTTATCGGTTTGTCAGTCCGTCCGTCCGTCTGTACCCACGATATCTCAGCAACTATTAGTCCGATTTGAAAAATTCTTTTGCATTGGGAAGTTTGAAATATGCAAAAGATGAACCTTTAATTTGGTTTTTTTACGATGTACAATTTTGCCGCTAGAGGGCGTAAATGCAGATGTCGAATTCAAAAATACGTTTTATTCCACATATTTGCTTCTAAACATCCGATTGAAAAAATTATTTTATCTTTCGATTCCATTTATGTCGAAGGGTATTTTAGATATAGTTACTTTTTCAAAATACGCATAGATTTTCCGCTAGGGGGCGTAAAAGTAAATTACATTTTCCCCGATAACTCTTCTTCTAAAACTCCGATTTGAAATTTTTTTCTTCAGCGGATACATCTCCCGATGGAAAAAAATTTTGCATATAATTTCAAATTTTTGGTAAAGAATACTATTTTTGCTTCTGATGTATTTGCCATAAAATTGTAGCTTCTAAAATATCGATTAAAAAATTCTTTCGTGGACTGATGCCACCCACATCGATAAACCTTTTCGGAATATTTTCTTCTTAAAATATTCCACAGTTTCTCCGCCAGGGGGAGTAGATGTACATCCTATTTTTGTCAATATCTCTACTTCTAGGTAGGAGTCCGATTTGAAAAATTCCTTCTTTGTTGGATAGTGTTTTCCGTGCGACATGTTTTTCATATAATTTAAAAATTTTCAAGTAATTCATAGACTTTCCGCTAGGGGCGTAAAGGTAAATTGCGTTTCCCCCTATATCTCTGCTTCTAAATCTCAGATTTGAAAAATTCCTTCTGCGCCGGATACAGATCCTGATGGGAAATCGTTTGCACATAATTTCTATTTTTTGTAAAAATTGGTTTGGCCACCAGGTGGCGTAAGCCTTAATTTCCGCTTCTGATGTATATGCAGCAAAATATGAGCTTCTAAAATCTCGATTGGAAAAAAAAGTCGTTTGTTGACCAATACTACTCATGTCGACAAACCTTTTAGGAACATTTTCTTCTTGAAGAAATGCATGGTTTCTACGCCCCCTGGCGTAGATGTATATCTTGTTTTTGTCAATATCTCTACTTCTAAGAGTCCGATTTGAAAAAATTCCTTCTTTGTTGGATAGTGTTTCCGATGCGAAATGTTTTCCATCTAAATTCAAAATTTTCAAGTAAATCCTAGACTTTCCGCTAGAGGGCATAAAGGTAAATTGCGTTTTCTGCGTTATTTCTGCTCCTAAAACTCCGATTTAAAAAATTCTTCCTGTATCGCATACAAGACCTGATGGAAAATATTTTTCACATAATTTCTAATGTTTGGTAAAGAATGGTTTGGCCACCATTGGTCAGAAGTGTTAATTTCTGCCTCTGATGTATTTGTAGCATAATCTGGGCTCCTGAAAACTCGACTAAATTTGTTTTCTTGGACCGATACCGCTCATATGGATAAACCTTTTGAAAATACTTTCTTTCTAAAAATAATGCATGGATTTTCCACCAGGCGACGTAAAGTTACATCTTATTTTTGTCGACATCTCTGTTTCTAAGAGTTCGTAAGCTCGCGATTCCGTTTACAGCAATATCTGAGGGATAAAAATCCGACTGAATAACTTTTTTCTTCCGTCAGACTCTATTGTTTTCCATACCGGTTCCATTGATTTTGAATAGCTTTGATAAATTTAATTTGCGTCAGAACGGATTCAAAAGACGTGCTTATTACACCCGAAAATTCGGTGTCATCTTTCTTGTTTTCATTCATTCTAGCAAGCCCATTTCATGTAGGACTTCCGTCCACAGAGAGAAGGTTTAGACCCAAACCAGTTTGTATGTAAGAAAGAGCACAGCAGATGGCGCCACCGTACAAGTACGATGTTGCTCATGGAGGGTTGAGAGAAAGTCAAATGAGGGACGTAGGAATGGATACCCAACGTAACCGAGGGGTCCAGCCCGGGGACTGTCATTTAACGTACTCGTCCGATGCACGGCGGATATTCAGCGATTGTTAGCAAATCACACCATCTCTGGAAGATCGGCCCAGGCTTGAACCTGGGGACCCTCTATTGACAGTATGACTCGCTAACTACTACGCCATTCGGTGCTCAATGGCAAGCGCGCGCAACGGGACGACCTTATATAGCCAGTAAGGCACAGCGTTACAACCCCTCCTTGCTTGCGTTACATGCGCGGCCGAGCGAGATACTTGAATCATTTGCATGTCTCACGATGTCAAACCTGCCCACCAAGTTTCATTCCTGTCGGTTGCTTCCTTCTGGGTGCAACTATTTTTTTACTATGAGTGTATTTGATATTCGCGAAATTACAGAGAAAACCCTAAAATTCGCGAAAAACAAATTGCGGAAATTCGTGCCGTGAAACATTTACTAACCTAACGATGAGAGAAATTACTTTTAAAGGTGAATCAATTGGAGCAGCTGCGTCAATGATTCTCTGCCACATGGTGACAGGACTTGTTAGTGCTTTAGGACAGGGAAGAGAGAAATTGAAGTGATACAGAACAAACGATGTATAACTACGGCGAAGTTACTTTTAAAGGTGAATCAGTAAGAGTAGCTCCGCCAATGATTCTCTGCCACAATGGTGAAGAGACTTGTTAGTGTTGTGGGACAGGAAAGAGAGAAATTGAAGTGACACAGAACAAACGATGCATAACTACGGATAAGTTACTTTTAAAGGTGAATCGGTAGAAGCAGCTGCGCCAATGATTCTCTGCCACATGGTGACATGACTTATTAGTGCTTTGGGACAGGGAAGAGAGAAATTAAAGTGATACAGAACAAACGACGTATAACTACGGAGAAGTTACTTTTAAAGGTGAATCAGTAAGAGCAGCTCCGCCAATGATTCTCTGCCACAATGGTGAAGAGACTTGTTAGTGTTGTGGGACAGGAAAGAGAGAAATTGAAGTGACACAGAACAAACGATGCATAACTACGGATAAGTTACTTTTTAAGGTGAATCGGTAGAAGCAGCTGCGCCAATGATTCTCTGCCACATGGTGACATGACTTATTAGTGCTTTGGGACAGGGAAGAGAGAAATTGAAGTGACACAGAACAAACGATGTATAACTACCGATAAGATACTTTTAAAGGTGAATCAGTAAGAGCATCTCCGCCAATGATTCTCTGCCACAATGGTGAAGAGACTTGTTAGTGTTGTGGGACAGGAAAGAGAGAAATTGAAGTGACACAGAACAAACGATGCATAACTACGGATAAGTTACTTTTAAAGGTGAATCGGTAGAAGCAGCTCCGCCAATGATTCTCTGCCACATGGTGACATGACTTGTTAGTGCTTTGGGACAGGGAAAGAAAGAAATTGAAGTGACACAGAACAAACGATGCATAACTACGGATAAGTTACTTTTAAAGGTGAATCGGTAGAAGCAGCTGCGCCAATGATTCTCTGCCACATGGTGACATGACTTATTAGTGCTTTGGGACAGGGAAGAAAGAAATTGAAGTGATACAGAACAAACGACGTATAACTACGGAGAAGTTACTTTTAAAGGTGAATCAGTAAGAGCAGCTCCGCCAATGATTCTCTGCCACAATGGTGAAGAGACTTGTTAGTGTTGTGGGACAGGAAAGAGAGAAATTGAAGTGACACAGAACAAACGATGCATAACTACGGATAAGTTACTTTTAAAGGTGAATCGGTAGAAGCAGCTGCGCCAATGATTCTCTGCCACATGGTGACATGACTTATTAGTGCTTTGGGACAGGGAAGAGAGAAATTAAAGTGATACAGAACAAACGACGTATAACTACGGAGAAGTTACTTTTAAAGGTGAATCAGTAAGAGCAGCTCCGCCAATGATTCTCTGCCACAATGGTGAAGAGACTTGTTAGTGTTGTGGGACAGGAAAGAGAGAAATTGAAGTGACACAGAACAAACGATGCATAACTACGGAGAAGTTACTTTTAAAGGTGAATCAGTAGAAGCAGCTGCGCCAATGATTCTCTGCCACATGGTGACATGACTTATTAGTGCTTTGGGACAGGGAAGAGAGAAATTAAAGTGATACAGAACAAACGACGTATAACTACGGAGAAGTTACTTTTAAAGGTGAATCAGTAAGAGCAGCTCCGCCAATGATTCTCTGCCACAATGGTGAAGAGACTTGTTAGTGTTGTGGGACAGGAAAGAGAGAAATTGAAGTGACACAGAACAAACGATGCATAACTACGGATAAGTTACTTTTAAAGGTGAATCGGTAGAAGCAGCTGCGCCAATGATTCTCTGCCACATGGTGACATGACTTATTAGTGCTTTGGGACAGGGAAGAGAGAAATTGAAGTGACACAGAACAAACGATGTATAACTACCGATAAGATACTTTTAAAGGTGAATCAGTAAGAGCAGCTCCGCCAATGATTCTCTGCCACAATGGTGAAGAGACTTGTTAGTGTTGTGGGACAGGAAAGAGAGAAATTGAAGTGACACAGAACAAACGATGCATAACTACGGATAAGTTACTTTTAAAGGTGAATCGGTAGAAGCAGCTGCGCCAATGATTCTCTGCCACATGGTGACATGACTTATTAGTGCTTTGGGACAGGGAAGAGAGAAATTGAAGTGATACAGAACAAACGACGTATAACTACGGAGAAGTTACTTTTAAAGGTGAATCAGTAAGAGCAGCTCCGCCAATGATTCTCTGCCACAATGGTGAAGAGACTTGTTAGTGTTGTGAGACAGGAAAGAGAGAAATTGAAGTGACACAGAACAAACGATGCATAACTACGGATAAGTTACTTTTAAAGGTGAATCGGTAGAAGCAGCTGCGCCAATGATTCTCTGCCACATGGTGACATGACTTATTAGTGCTTTGGGACAGGGAAGAGAGAAATTGAAGTGACACAGAACAAACGATGTATAACTACCGATAAGATACTTTTAAAGGTGAATCAGTAAGAGCAGCTCCGCCAATGATTCTCTGCCACATGGTGACAGGACTTGTTAGTGCTTTGGGACAGGAAAGAGAGAAATTGAAGTGACACAGAACAAACGATGTATAACTACCGATAAGATACTTTTAAAGGTGAATCAGTAAGAGCAGCTGCGCCAATGATTCTCTGCCAGATGGTGACAGGGCTTTTTAGTGTTTTGGGACAAGAAAGAGAGAAATTGAAGTGATACAGAACAAACGATGTATAACTACGGAGAAGTTACTTTTAAAGATGAATCAGTAAGAGCAGCTGCGCCAATGATTCTCTGCCACATGGTGACAGGACTTGTTAGTGCTTTGGGACAGGAAAGAGGGAAATAGAAGTGATGCAGAACAAACGATGTATAACTACGGAGAAGTTACTTTTAAAGGTGAATCAGTAAGAGCAGCTGCGCCAATGATTCTCTGCCACATGGTGACAGGACTTGTTAGTGCTTTGGGACAGGAAAGAGAAAAATTGAAGTGATGCAGAACAAACGATGTATAACTACCGATAAGATACTTTTAAAGGTGAATCAGTAAGAGCAGCTGCGCCAATGATTCTTTGCCACATGGTGACAGGACTTGTTAGTGCTTTGGGACAGGAAAGAGAGAAATTGAAGTGACACAGAACAAACGATGTATAACTACGGAGAAGTTACTTTTAAAGGTGAATCAGTAAGAGCAGCTGCGCCAATGATTCTCTGCCACATGGTGACAGGACTTTTTAGTGCTTTGGGACAGGAAAGAGAGAAATTGAAGTGATGCAGAACAAACGATGAAACGATGAATAACTACAAAGAAGTTACTTTTAAAGGTGAATCAATAGGAGCGCCAATGATTCTCTGCCATGTGGTGATAGCGCTGGTTGATATTTCGGGATAGCAAAATAGAAAACTGCCGTCCTCCATTGCAAAAAATGTAAAATTTTAAAGAACATCACAAAAAAAAAAAAAAAAAAAGATCGGAAGGAGAAGTGACGGAGGTGGAATCGTAGTTTGTAGTTGAACTGTGAAACCGTTCTTCGTCATTTGGTGAGATGCTAAGCTGCTGTTTGAAAGCTTCCAGATAGTTTGTTGCCTACAGAGAAGCGGGATTTAGATCTAGGGCGAGGGACTTCACGTTCAGTGGATCCGTCGAACCATAGGCGTAGCGGGACCAAAAAGAATTTTTGGACAGAGCTCCCCTCCCCGCAGATGACACTTCAGCCCTCCCAGATGATTCTTACCCCCCCCGCCTTCTGGTACCCAGGTACAGCGCGAAATTTAGATCTGGGGGTGGTTTTCACGCTCAGTGGATCCCTGGAACCATAGGCGTAGCGGGACCAAACATTTTTTTGGACAGGGCTCCCCCGAAGATAACGGTTCAGCCCTCCCAGAGGATTCTTACCCCCCACCCCTGTTCTGGTACCCAGGTACAGCGCGGGATTTAGATCTGGGGGTTGGGACTTCATGTACAGTGGATCCTTCGAACCGTAGGCGTAGCGGGACCAAATGTTTTTTTAAACAGAGCTCCCCCCCCGCAGATGACGCTTCAGCCCTCCCAGAGGATTCTTACCCCCCTCCCGGTTCTGGTACCCAGGTACAGCGCGGGATTTAGATCTAGGGGGATTCACGTTCTGTGGATCCGTCGAACCATAGGCGTAGCGGGACCAAAAATAATTTTTAGATAGAGCTTTCCCCAGCAGTTGACGCTTCAGCCCTCCCAGATGATTCTTACCCCCCCCGGTTCTGGTGCCCAGGTACAGCGCGGGATTTAGATGTGGAGGGGGGGGATTTCACATTTAGTTAATCCCTCGAGTCATAGGCGTAGCGGGATCAAAAGTTTTTTTGGGGGTAGGGGGAGGGGTGTGGTGGGCAACAAAAGTAAGTGTAAACTGATGTTTTTCCTGGGGGAAGGGCATTGTCAGAAATATTTTCTCCGAAAGTGCTCCTGTTCATTTGCCATAACTTAAGTTTTTTTACGTGCCTAATATATCCAAAACTAGGAGGTGTGCCAGGTTTGTTTATTCACCCTAATGAGGATGAGAAAAACATGCCTTTCAAAGCACCTCAGGCTGTCATCCGATGATGAAAACCGTCATCAGATGACGGCATGCTCTTGCGTATGGAATGTATGCTTGTCCAGCCATTGCCGTTTCAGGGATTTAACTCTGATCATGATGCCTTCTACTCTTGTTAGTTTTTGGATCCATGAGTTCCTCTTCTTACCTCTCCTGGTTACACCAAGCATGCACCACTTCATGTTCTTTGAGTTGTCTGTAGTCTTTGTATGTCTCTTTTAGTTAAGGTCCACGTCTCTGCACCATACGTAAGCACTGGAAGGATGCATTGATCAAACACTTTTCTTTTAAGACATAATGGCATATTGCTCTTGAAAATTATACTGTTTCTTCCAAAAGCTCTCCAGGCAAGTTTTGTACGCCGATTTATTTCTTCATCAATGTGACCCTCACTTGATATCTGCTGTCCAAGATAAATGTAGGTACACTTGACAACTGTTTCAAAAACAAAAACAATCGAATTACGAGTTGTTTACGTTTTTACAGGTTCAACGCTGTTCGCTGTCCATTAGGAACAATTGCGGCGTTTATATGTTGATAACCAAAGAACTAAAAATCGGTCACAGATGAGGGTGTTGAATTTCTATCATACATGTGGAATAGACTGTATTTCAGCGAAAAAAAGAAAGAAAATCAAATTTGTCATTTCTCTAAATACCTACCAATATGAAGTTTCTCAGCTTTAAGTAAAACAAGTTAGTAAAATTATGCAATGCATTGATTATGATACGCTTTCCAACATACCAGAAATTATTACTCAAGTTGTGTGGATAATGGCTGTGGAATAAATCTCGCTCCTGTGTCTTGACCTTTGACCCCATTTCGATTATATTCAACAGAACCGGTTCACTATACCTCAGGAATAACATACTAAAGTTTTGTCGCAATAGAATCAGTTTTACGGAAGTTATGAGAATAATGGCTGTGGAAAAAATATTGCTTTCGTGCGATGACCTTTGACCCCATTTCGATTATATTCAGCAGGACCGGTTCACTATACCTCCGGAACAACATGATAAAGTTTTGTCGCAATAGAAGCATTTTTAGGTAAGTTATGATGAACAAGGGCAATGGAATGGATCCCACTCCAGTGTCCTGACCTTTGACCCTATTTCACTTATTTTCAAAAGGGTTCGTCCCCAGGTGGTTCCTTACCACATACTAAGATTTCATAGAAATCGAAACATTTTTACGCAAGTTATGACGCATAAGAGCAATGGAATAAATCCCTCTCTTATGCCCTGCTTGACCTTTGACCCCATTTCACCCATTTTCAATAGGGTTCGTGCCCAAGTAGTTCCCTGCCACATACTAAAATTTAATCGAAATCGAACCATATTTACGCATGCTATGACGCATAAAGGCAATGGAATGAATCCCGCTTTTATGTCTTGACCTTTGACCCCATTCCGCCCATTTTCAAAAGGGTTCGTCCCCAGGTGGTTCCTTACCACATACTAAGATTTCATCGAAATCGAAACATTTTTACGCAAGTTATGACGCATAAGAGCAATGGAATAAATCCCTCTCTTATGCCTTGCTTGACCTTTGACCCCATTTCACCCATTTTCAATAGGGTTCGTGCCCAAGTAGTTCCCTGCCACATACTAAAATTTAATCGAAATCGAACCATATTTACGCATGCTATGACGCATAAAGGCAATGGAATGAATCCCGCTTTTATGTCTTGACCTTTGACCCCATTCCGCCCATTTTCAAAAGGGTTCGTCCCCAGGTGGTTCCTTACTACATACTAAGATTTCATCGAAATCGAAACATTTTTACGCAAGTTATGACGCATAAGGACAGTGGAATGAATCCCGCTCTATGTCCTGTCTGACCTTTGACCCCATTTCGCCCATTTTCAATAGGGTTTGTGCCCAGGTAGTTCCATACCACATACTAAAATTTCATCGAAATCGAACCATAATTATACATAAAGGCATTGGAATGGATCTCGCTTTTATGTCCTGACCTTTGACCCCATTCCGTCTATTTTCAACAGGGTTCGTTCCCAGGTGGTTCCTTACCACATACTAAACCGTTTTTACGTAAGTTATGATGCATAAAAGCAATGCGATGGATCCCGCTCCTATGTCCTGACCTTTGACCCTATTTCACCCATTTTCAGTAGCGTTTGTCCCCAGGTGGTTCCCTACCACATGCTAGAATTTCATCGAAATCGAATATTTTTTTACGCAAGTTATGACGCATAAGAGCAATGAAATCGATCCCGCTCCTACATCCTGACCTTTGACCCTGTTTCGCCCATTTTCAATACGGTTCGTCCCCAGGTGGTCCCCTACCACATACTAAAATTTCGTCGAAATTGAACCATTTTCATGTGAGTTATCGTGCGGACGGACGGACGGACGGACAAAGCTGGAGCATATACGCTTCTTCAACCTACGGTTGGAAAGCGTAAAAAAACATGCTGGTATAGTATACTATTAGGTGTGCAAATTAATTCTCGGCCACAGGCACGACACGTTGACGGCAAATTTAATACGTACCTAATCAGGGAAATAAACCATGTTGTATTGGATATATTTGAGCCATCGGTCAGGAAGCTGCTGAATGCCACTGCGGAAAAAAAGGGCTGTTTCGAGTTCATAAAATCTTCAATACTTGTGTGGACCTCCTCGACTGAAGTGAAGTGCGCATCACTGAGTTGATGTTGCTGGGATCGAAAGAGGTGATAATCCGACGGGGCAAAGTCTGTAGAATACGCCGGGTGGGACAAAATCTCCCATCCCAGCTCGGTGATCGTGTTTAAAGTCGTTTTCTCGGTGTGAGGACGCGCGTTATCCTGAAGCAACAAGACAGACCTTCTGCCTTTGCCGGTGTATGGCCTTTTCGCTTCCATTGCGTCACTCGCACGAATGAGTTGCTGACAATAACGCTTAGCATTGATCGTTTCGCCAGGTTTGAGCAACTCATAGTGTAGGACACCGCGCTGATCCCACCATATGCACAGCAACAACGTCCTGGCGTGGATATTCGGTTTAGCGGTACTGGTGGTAGGCTGACCTAGATAAACCCACGATTTGCGCCGCTTAGAATTATCGTAGAGGATCCACTTCTCATCACAGGTCAAAATCTTGTGGAGGAAATCCTTCTTCTTGAATCTGGAGAGTAAGGACACAGCAACATCGTAGCGCCTAGACTTGTTCGCAGCTGTGAGTTAATGGGGCACCCAACAACCCTCCTTGTGAATCCGTCCAAGCTTTTGCAGGAGCTTTGCAATGGCTTGCCGTGTTACTCCGAGTTCATGGGCGAGCTCTGACTGTGTGCGATAGGGATCCGCGACCAACAGTTATTCCAGTTCCTTATCGTCAACTTTCTGTGGCTGTCCCGGACGTTCTACATCACGGAGATCGGAACCACTTCTTACACGTACTGTAGGACACAGCAGCCTCATCCAAAGCAGCACAGATCATTTACTGGGCTTCCGTGGCACTTTTTTTTTCAGCTGAAACGCGAACGGGAGGCAGTGCCTCAAATGTTGCTTCTCGAACGACATTGATTTCCCCGTCAACTTTCGTCCCTTCTGTGACTACAGCTGTGAGCGGTTACGGTTGCCTGGAAAGCCGTAGGATGGCGCTGCAATCAGCCATTATCGCAGACAGTTATTTGCATTTGCCGACGTTCTATGATCGATTGCGGTTAGGGGCCCAGAATTAAATTGCGCACCTAATAATACAACAACACAGCCATCTACTTAGATTTTATAGAATGCTTTTTTAGAATTAAAAAATTGTAATGATCAAAACAATTACTTACAGATAATCTTGAATCACAAAAAAAAAAAAAAAAATAGGGATGAAATATTAAATCAACTAACTCGAGTACGACTGTAAGAACGGACATATTAACCATGTTATTTTATATTAATGACGAACATTATGTTAATTTTTCATGACGAAAAGTCATTACAAGCCGAAAATGGCGACAGAAAGTTCGTGAACATTTCTTAGTTTTCAGAGGTCGAGAACTTCAGACAAAGGACTTTAGTTTCCCACGCCTTAGAAGGGCGAGGCCTTTTTCGACGAACTGATAGCATCGTCAATGACACCGCGACTTTCGCTGTACATTGTTGGTGTCGTCCAGACGCCTACAAGTCTGGAAAACCACCATCCACCCTTGCACGAACATAACAATGTGTATTGTGTTATTATAGGAATGTACTTCGGCGGTAGGATTACTTTCTCAAAGGGGGCACTCACTAATGGAGGATCTGACGGGGACCGCGAAGACGCGGAAGGTAGTATTAAAACTCATCAGCAGGAAGCCGGCCCACCGCCCATGGGCGTGGTCGGTGAAGGGCGCGAAAGGTGACCCACGTGACCGTAAAGGCGAGCCTCATCAACAGATCAGCGTGAGAACAAGGTCAGCGCTGAGGTCTTCGCGCAGGCGCAGCGTGTGTGTGTGTGTGGGGGGGAGTCTAGCATGTCCCTTGAAGAGGAGCTGTGAGTTAGTCTGCTTTCGTTCAACGGAGAGAGGAGTTCTCCGATAGAAGGAGCCGCGAAGCGTTTGCCTTATATTGTGTGTGGGCCGAGGGACGCTCAGGGAGAGTTTAGCGAGCATCTATCCTAGAAGACACAGAACGCTCAGCTGCAGCGGAATAGGCCCTAGTCAGGGATTCCGCTGGTGTAGTAGATATTTCGCTACAGGGAATACGAGCTTAACACAGGCTAAGACTGGAACATATGGTAGAGAAGAATAGTTAGACTACTATTTCTTAAGATTTACAGAGATATAGATCTACTGAGTGTCAGGTAGACTGTATGTTAGAACTTCAGCGCTGAGCGAGACTTTCTCAAGAAGTGATCATTCTAGCTTTCGTGTTTCACGATCCTTGTCAGGTTCAATCCTTAGTGAAACCTGATGTTAGAGAACGAGTAATCCACCTCCGTCTAGACTCTAATTGTTTACGTAATAAATATTTGTGTGTTCTCAAAATAGTATAACTATACTAAAAATCCGAAAATTCTTGGCGTAGAATAAATATAAAATTTTCCAAGCTTTCGCACATCAACTAGATGGCTTTCTCAGGGAAGGTAGACAGCAAACTGGATAATAGAACGTTTCAACATTTTGAACGCGGTGACTTGACTAGACAATAAATGATTAGGAGCAAACGTGATATTTCGAAGAAACGAGGTCACGTTGGTTGGGCACGCGGTACAATGGTAGAGAACTCAGCATTATTTGAAGAATTGATTCCAAATACGTGGCAGCTCCAGAGAGACGCTATCATTGCAAGCCTCACAGCTGGTCAAGATTTTCAAGGTTTCGCGAATGGCGGTAGATTTGGCTGTGGAGTATGAAGCTAATTTCTTTGCATCATTCCACATAGGATCGGCGGACTTGAACTTGACTTCTCTTGATAAGGCAGTGGTTATTTTCCCGTCTCTTGTATCCCTTTTATGTTCGCTGATTCTGATTCCAAACGAACGTTTGGTCATTCCGATGTAGTATCGCCTGGAGCCGTGTGAATATTATTCGGTCCGTTCAGCTGTTGTCGCTCAGTCTTCCCGAATCACAGATTTAATATTAAAATGGGGAAGGTTTCGTTTGTTCGCTCGAACACAGAGTTTGGGGAGTGTTTCGGAGAAGCACAAACACTTCCTTGTTGTTGTGAGAGACCATATAGCGTGGACGCCTCAGATCCATAAGTAGGAGGCGGCGCTACAACACGTGACTAGTACTTTCGCTCTCACAACGACAGTAACACCAAACAATCTCCCAGTAGCACCTGGAAATACGACTACGAGAGTGTTTCGGTGAAATGGCATAAATGCGCAAGCGCATCCACGCCGTTGCCAAACCAACAATCTTAAATATCTCCAGAATGTAACATCAAGGTAGCAATTATGTTGTGACGTGCCTGCCCCGCAGGGCGCACACGACATAAAGGCAGATAGCAGCAAGAACGAACGTCTGTGTAGCTCAGTTGGTAGAGCGACTTGTTCTGGAAAACGTGGACTCGGGTTCGATTCCCGGCGTGGACCAAAAATGACGGAGAAATTTACTTCGTTATAATGGCGCCCGAACAGGGACGGATAACCCGACCGTTAAAGATCTCGCAATGGTGTGATGTTCTTTCCACTCCGCGCGACAGGAAAAATAAGAGAATCCCTTTTTCAGCGCTTCGAAAAATAAATGTGCGTGATGTTGCATTCCACACACCAGATTGACTGGGAGTTCTCGAGTGCGCGTTGTACAGCGGATGGCTGCCTGCAACGATTCATGGTCACGGCTGACCCGTGGGCCATGCCCCCTGCCCTCTTTTGGGGGGCAGATAGCTGCAAGAACGAACGTCTGCGCAGCTCAGTTGGTAGAGCGACTTGTTCCGGAATAAGTGGACTCGGGTTCGATTCCCGGCGTGGACCAAAAATGGCAGAGAAATTTACTTCGTTATAATGTACAATGGAAACTATAAAACCGTATCGGTGAATGCTACTTTTAACGTAACCGTAATGTACAAAGAGTAAAAATAGATGTTGCTGAAACGTAATTGTAAGATATCTCTGAAAGTGTAACGAAAATGAGAGATTGTAACATTACTGATACATATCTGAAACGTTTTGTGCTTTATGGGTATGTACGTCCTTGCTTCGCATGCCGCTTAAAGTTTTTGATTAGTCTATTAAACTGAAACACAAAAGAAAAAAATATTCTTATTATTTACTTAAAATTTTTTTAGCAAGATGCTACCGTGTTTCAGAAAAGATGGTGTTCTCTGTAACCATCCTACAAATTTTGAAACATTGTATCTGCATCCATGAATTATCACAAACCTCTTAACAGATCTGCGTGCGTTTTCATGTAGTGTCCTTTGACATGAAATATTTATCTTTTCAGCGTTATGATACGCTGATAAGGATTTTAAATTTCTGAACCTGTTTTTCTGTACCGACCGCTAATGTTTGTTCTAATCGCTTGATAAAAGGGAAATTCGTACTTGCACCATCCCGACCTGAACTTTTCTGTTACTTCCTAAGAGCATTAGTGGTATGAAAAAAAAAATTGGATTCGATCCGCGATTATTGACTATCGTGATGCCTCTGACGAGGTGGTGAAAGTTGGATGACCTCAGGGTCACAGTTGGGCGCATGCCGTCTGCCGGGCTGATACACGATGCTGAAAGAAAAGTCAAACAAACCCCTTTCCTATAAACGGCACATCAGTATCACGTGACCTCCTGTGCAGGAAGTTTTGTCTATTGCTTACTGCTTTGTATATTACAGATATGGTGAAAAAGCTTTCTTCCGATACGGGTGGTCTTAAAGCGAAAATGCACGAGACAGCTATACATGAAACAAGGACATGATGATTATAACTGGGGGGAAACAAGGCTGAACAGGTATATATTGTACAAATACACCAAGTGGCCAAATTACAATGACCACCGGGTTAGTGCGTTGTTAGACCAGATTTTTCCCTTTAATACTACACTGCTGGCCACCCAAAATGCAACACCAAGAAGGAAGCATCCGATTGGCCTGAAATTCGCAGCATGCGTCGCCCGCGAGAGGACATGCAAAAGATTAGCGTTGCAGTGCGGCATATGCAAATCATGTGCGCCCGGAACGCCACCGAGAAGCACTATAAGAAGGGTACACAGAAGGCGGGATGTAAGTAGTGGAAGTGTGTTGTGCTGCCGGACCTGTGCGTGGGAAGCTTCCTGATGCCTCGTCGCAGAATACGGCAGTCATTCCAGCACGTTTCGGAGTTCGACAGAGGACGAACAGTGGCTAATTGCGACAGCGGTTTATCGTACCGAGACATCGGCGCCCGTGTGGGAAGACATACAGCCACAGTGAGGCGAGTATAGATTCGGTGGGTGCAGGAGGGACGGACGGACCGACGTGAGCGATTGCCGCAGCCGCGGCACACCACCGAACGAGAGTACCGGCATGTTATGCCGATGTGTGTGCAGTTTCCAGATCAAGTTCATCATGAAAAGAGAGAGAGAGAGAGAGAGAATTGCATGTAATGCCTCAGCGCTTCATCTTGATCTTCTTTTCTCTAAAACTCGACCTGCTGCACTAAAAACCAACGTCACCCAAAAATCGCGGGAGTAAGGAAATTTAAAATAATAAATAAAAATACTTCTAACTGCACAATTTTGGAAATTAATACATCATTTTAAATATAAGATTCTTGATTTTTAATAAAATACAAAAAATGGGAATGTGATTTTTCCCCCAGTTTTTCGATACCAGACCTCCTTAAACTAATCCTTGCTTGGGCCACAGCTTTGGACAATGCATAATGCAAGTCTTGCTAAGCAAAATTTGTCTTGCAATGGCCTTAGGAAATTGAAAATCCTTCCACCATGGTAACAAATCCACAATGAAATTCAACACGTGTAATTCAACCGGGCTCGGAATTACACGTGTTGAATTAATTACAGTAATGAAATTCAAGACGTGTAATTCCGAGCCCGGGCCCGGGTTTTTCTGTAGTTAATGAATTCTGAGCCCGTCCGAGCCCGGGCCGCGCCGGAGCTCATCTCTAGAGAACACCTTCAGAAGCGTAAAACCCATACTGTCTGCTCCCAAGAGTGGTGGTGGTTTTGTTATGCTCTGGGAGGTCATATCGTGATTTCCAGTCGGTCCCCTGATCGCCTTGAAAGGATGGATGACTGGCAGGGCGTATGAAACCATTTTGACGGATCAAGTTCATCTAACGGCTCAGTCACTGTTTCCTGCAGAGGATTCCATCTATCAAGATGATAACGCCACAACTCACAGAGCTCGGAATGCCCAATCATGGTTTGAGGAACATGGGGACGAACTTTCACACCTTCCTTGGACTACCAAATCACCAGACTTAAACATCATGGAAATATTGTGGTCTGTGTTATAAAACAGTAAGATCCAGTTTTCCCCCTCCTTCATTTCTCAAGGACCTGGATCAGTTTCTGCATGAAGAATGGTGTAACATCCCACTAACCGCCATTCAGGATTTGTATGCGTCCATTCCAAGGAGGATTCAGAGGGTTTTGAATACCAAATATGGTCCCACACCCTACTAGTTACGTAAAACCTTCTTTCTGCATGAAGAATGGTGTAACATCCCACTAACCACAATTCAGGATTTGTATGTGTCCATTCCAAGGAGGATTCAGAAGGTTTTGAATACCAAATGTAGTCCCACACCCTACTAGGTACGTAAAACCTTCCTTCTGCATGAAGAATGGTGTAACAGCTCACTAACCACTATCCAGGATTTGTATGCGTCCATTCCAAGGAGGATTCAGGAGGTTTTGAATACCAAATGTGGTCCCACACCCTACTAGGTACGTAAAACCTTCCTTCTGCATGAAGAATGGTGTAACATCCCACTAACCAGCATTCAGGATTTGTATGTGTCCATTCCAAGGAGGATTCAGGAGGTTTTGAATACCAAATGTGGTCCCACACCCTACTAGTTACGTAAAACCTTCCTTCTGCATGAAGAATGGTGTAACATCCCACTAACCAGCATTCAGGATTTGTATGTGTCCATTCCAAGGAGGATTCAGGAGGTTTTGAATACCAAATGTGGTCCCACACCCTACTAGTTACGTAAAACCTTCCTTCTGCATGAAGAATGGTGTAACATCCCACTAACCACCATCCAGGATTTTAAGGTGTCCATTCCAAGGATGATTCAGAAGGTTTTGAATACCAAATGTGGTCCCACACCCTACTGGTTACGTAAAACCTTCTTTCCGCATGAAGAATGGTGTAACATCCGACTAACCACCATTCAGGATTTGTATGCGTTCAATCCAAGGGGGATTCAGAAAGTTTTGAATACCAAATATGGTCCCACACCCTACTAGGTACTAAAACCTTTTTCTAGGTGTTCACATTATTTAGTCGAGCCCCTGTATGTATATTAAGTTCGAAAGCATGAGGGGATCACATGGAAGAGAACCGCTGAATACAGGCAATCATGCGAGAGACCTGGGGTAATATTTATCCAGCAGTGCATTGAGAATTGTTGATGACGATACCTGGTGGATTTTGTTTTGGAAGAATTGAAGAGCGAAGCTTTTCAAGGCTAATTAAAGCTCAATGCCATTTGTTCCGTTTAAAAAAAAAAAAGTCGGAAAGAAAAGATCAACGTTGCAGTAAACATTCAATGCTCACAAACACTATTGAGACCTTATACTCGTGTGGCCTAATCCATTAAAAAAAAGAGAACAGGGAGGTCGTTCACATTCTCTTGTACTTTTTTTTTTCATTTCCCTTCGTAAATAGACGGAAATGTTTTCATTTAAGAAGTCACCCCCATGCTTCGAGAAATTCCAGCTGACAAGCGGTTTTACGCTTTCTTCGATGTCCCCCACCTGCTGTAGAGTATGTTATTTCGGCGACAGCTGCTTGGTCGTAAAAAAAAAAAAGAAAAAAGTGGGCAGAAGACCGTGTCCCTTCTTGGTTAAATGTCATGAACTTGTGTCCCTGTTTTACTCGGAGAATTAGTTTCGATATGCACAGTTTCTCTTCTGTTTTTTCATCGCTGATCGAAGGAAGCGAATAAAAAAAAATATATATATATATATATATATATATATATATATATATATATATTGCACCTCAATACTAAACTGGAACGTAGCAAGCTCATAAGACAAACAAAATGTATTGACATAACCAACCTTAAAAAACACCATAATACCTTCAAGTTGGAACTGAAGAACAGATTCTCTGCTTTAGAAGGCCTAACATCGGAAGAAGTGGATATTTCTGAAGTAAACAGAAAAGTAACCAAAGCTCTTATGGAAACAGTAACAAAATTAGCTGGGTCTAAGAACAAGTTGCATGTGAACAAATTATCAGGAAAACCTAAAATGTTGATGCAAAAAAGAAGAGAGATGAGGACAACTAAAGAAGATGTGACTTCCAAAGTGGAATATATAGAGCTATGCAAGACAGTACGAAAACGAATCACTGAAGACGTAAAGAAATTCAACTGTGAGCTAGTGCGGAAAGCAATTGAAAACAACCAAAGCCTAAAGATAGCAAAGGGACATCTCAGTAAGGGAAGAAAACAGATTATGGCACTGAGCAAAGAAGATGGTTCTGTAACAAGAAATAGAGGCAAAATTTTGACAAGAGTGAAAGATTTCTACTCAAAATTATATGAAAGGGATGATACATGTACACAAGACATCATGAAAGGTACCAGTACCAGAGTTCTTCCAGTCCTTCCAGCAGAAGTTGCACATGCAATCAAGAACTTGAAGCGGGGAAATCCTCCAGGAGAAGATGGAATTACGGTAGACATCATACAAGAAGCAAGTGTAGTCGAAACAGTACTCGTCCAAATTTTCACTCTATGCCTTAATGAAGGGAAGATTCCTGAGGATTGGAACAGCGCTACAATGATCCTGCTACATAAGAAAGGTGGGATTGTGGATCTCAGGAACTACAGACCTATCAGCCTCCTATCAGTGGTTTATAAAATCTTCACTAAAGTTCTTTCACACCGGTTGAAGGTAACACTGGACATGGCTCAACCGAGAGAACAAGCTGGATTCAGGAGTGGCTACAGCACAATAGATCATATCAACGTACTGAGAGAACTAATTGAAAGAGCGAGGGAATATGAACTTCCATTGAGCATGGCTTTTATCGATTATGAAAAGGCCTTTGATTCGGTGAAACCATCAGCAGTTACAATGGCTTTGAAATCCTGCGGTATTGAAGATGCATGCATTAATATTATTAATAACATCTATGAAAATGCAAGTGCAAAGATTCGGCTGTTTGAAAATACAACACACAAAAATTGGAAAGGGAGTGAGAGAAGGTGACACCATATCTCCCAAGCTCTTTAATGCCACATTGGAAAATGTCTTTCAATCACTGAACTAGGAAAACAAAGGGATAAAGATTAATGGAGATTATCTAACTCACCTTCGTTTTGCTGATGACGTAGTCATTTTTGCAACTACCCCATCAGAGCTGCAGAGTATGATCCAGGAACTTGCTGACAAGAGAAAAGAAGTGGGATTAAAAATGAACTTTCAGAAGACAAAAGTGATGTTCAATGCTTTTACAAAAAATGAAGATCTATCGATTGATGGATAAAAGCTGGAGATTACAGATACTTACGTTTATCTTGGACAGCAGATTTCAAGTGCGGGTCTCATTGATGAAGAAATTAATCGGCGTACAAAACTTGCCTGGAGAGCTTTTGGAAGAAACAGCATAATTTTCAAGAGCAATATGCCATTATGTCTTAAAAGAAAAGTGTTTGATCAATTCATCCTTCCAGTGCTTACGTATGGTGCAGAGACGTGGACTTTAACTAAAAGAGACGTACAAAGGCTGCAGACAACTAAAAAACATGGAGAGGAGCATTCTTGGTGTAACCAGGAGAGATAAGAAGAGGAACTCGTGGATCCGAAAAATGAAGAGAGTGGTGATCAGAGTTAAATCCCTGAAATGACAATGGGCTGGGCATACTGCCAGAAGGACAGACCATCGATGGACAGCTGAAATTTTAGATTGGATTCCAAGGGGCAGGAAAAGACCCAGAAGAAGTCCACAAGGGAGATGGGCGGATGAAATTCGAAAGTATGCGGGAGTAATATGGAGGAGACTGGCACAAGACAGACCGTTGTGGAAGAAACTTGGTGAGACCTTCATCCAGCAGTGGATTGATAATGGTTGATGATGATGATGATGATATCTATATATACACTGCTGGGCAATTGCTAAGGACGGATCATAAACGGCCATATAGCGCATAAAAAAGTAAGTGTGGTTGGATGCCAAGTTAAATAAAATAATGTCAGAAAGACAATTTATTGTGCTCTGAAATCCAGAAGGCTTTGGAACGTGTTCAAGGGACAAACAGGCCATTTTGTGCAGAATACGTAAACGTGAAAAAAATGCAATTACCGTCCGCAGGCGTTCCGGCGTAAGATATCATTACGGGATATGGCCACCATGGAGGGCAATGCAAGATTCCACACGTCGTGTCATGCTTTGCACAACATTATCAAGCAGCTGTTGGGGTAATTTATCCCATTCCTCTGTTAGTGCACGGATGAGGGTGTCCTTGTTTATTGGAGGGCATTGCCGACCAGCCAGACTCCTCCCCAAAGCATCCCACACATTTTCTATGGGATTCAGATCTGGATAACGTGCTGGCCATACGAGGCGTTGAATATCCTCGCTCTCAAGACACTCTTGGACAGCGACTGTTCAATAACATGTTGCGTTGTCGTCCATGTAAATGAATCTATCACCGACAGCACCACGAAACATGCGAACATGAGGTAGCAGAACATCATTAATGTGACGTTGGCCAGTCATAGTCCCAGTTGGAAGCACATAGAGGGACGTAGACATTGATCATGATGCCAGCCCATACCATGACACTACATGTCGGTTATCGGTCCCTTTCCTGTATGTTTGCTGGACAATATGCAGTACCACTATCACGCCAGATCAGTTGTCGTCGACAATCAGACGATAGACTGTATCTACTCTCATCTGAGAAGAGGACAGACAGCAGACCAGTCGTTATCAGTCCAATTGCGATGTTGATGGCACCATTGCAAACGGGCGGTACGGTGACGTCTGGACAATGGGATGCACACAACAGGACGGCGAGCGTATAGTCCTCCTTCATGCAAACGTCTGGCGACAGTTTTTCGGGAGATCCGCTTGCCAGTAGCAGCCATAAACTGATTTACTACCTCACTAGCTGTGCTGTGCCGGTGTCTTTTTGTTGATAGCACTATGTACCGATCTTCTGCAGGTGTCGTACTGCGAACACGACCTCCCCCGTGACGTTTGCTACACTCTCCATTTGTTTGAAATGATTTCCAAAGCCTTGAAACAACACTGTGGGTGACGTCGAACTCCCTGGCAACATCTGTTATTTTTCGCCCTTCTTCAATCTTGCCAATAATGCGGCCACGCGTAAAATCATCTAGGTGATGTCGGGAAGACATACTGAAAATTGCAAGTTCGTCAATCGATTCTTTCCCTTTGAACTTTGCGTTTGAACAACAACGGTCAATACGCGTCAAATCCTTTATATCTCTTATCAGCGCTATGACGTCTCGAACAAGTTCGGCAATCCAAAATTTGCATACGCACATCACGTCTTACTGTATCCCGCACTTATGCTAATTTCCACATTTTCCTGCCTTCCATTTTAGGGTTACTATCGTTGCTATTGTCATCCGTCTTTAGCAATTGTCCGGTGGGATTAAAAATGAACTTTCAGAAGACAAAAGTGATGTTCAATGCTTTTACAAGAAATGAAGATTTATCGATTGATGGAGAAAAGCTGGAGATAACAGACACGTACGTTTATCTTGGACAGCAGATATCAAGTGAGGGGTCACATTGATGAAGAAATTAATCGGTGTACAAAACTTGCCTGGAGAGCTTTTGGAAGAAACAGCATAATTTTCAAGAGCAATATGCCATTATGTCTTAAAAGAAAAGTGTTTGATCAATGCATCATTCCAGTGCTTACGTATGGTGCAGAGACTTGGACCTTAACTAAAAGAGACATACAAAGGCTGCAGACAACTCAAAGCAGCATGGAGAGGTGCATACTTGGTGTAACCAGGAGAGATAAGAAGAGGAACTCGTGGATCCGAAAAATGACAAGAGTGGAAGACATCATGATCAAAGTTAAATCCCTGAAATGGCAATGGGCTGGACATACTGCCAGAAGGACAGATCATCGATGGACAGCCTAAATATTAGATTGGATTCCAAGGGACAGGAAAAGACCCAGAAGAAGACCACATGGGAGATGGGTGGATGAAATTCGAAAGTATGCAGGGGTGACATGGAGACTGGCACAAGACAGACCGTTGTGGAGGAAACTTGGGGAGACCTTCGTCCAGCAGTGGATTGATAATGGTTGACAATGATGATGATGATGATGATATATATGTTATCGTTAAAGTATGAAATCCGTTGTTTCATAGAATACCTAGTTGTTTCATGAAATAACTGATCAAGTCAGTTAAAGCGTAAAACTCACTTGTATTCTATGGTTTAACTAGTTATTTCATAGAATATCGATCTACACCCCGTTAAAGTGTAAAATAACCGAGTAACTAAATACCAAATTCAGAAGGCTGTAAAGTGAGAACCACTGGTCAGAAATAACACACCATTTTCAACCCCCTATGAAGTGTTATATAATAATAATGATATTAACTTATGAGTACTTCGTCTCAACCTGATAATGAAGTGCTGGTTGAAAAAACAAGGTTAAATAATGCCATTAGTAAAGTATGTATAGTTTGTTCACAAGAATGCAGTGAAAACGTAGTTTGTTCGAAATGTAATGAGCCTGTCGACATGTCATGTTTAGAAGACTATGTTTTGGAAGACAAAGTTGTACAGAAGATCTGCAAATTGTTTTTTAATGAACTGAATGTTCAGAGGGAAAGAGAAAACTCTAAAGAATGTGTGGAAATTTAAGCTAAGAAGATGAAATTAATGTCAGATAAATCTCATTCTGAAGCCTTTGCGGGGCTTACAGTCCGTATCCCAGTACCTTAAGTTGACAGAGGAAGGGGTGACGCTAGACCTATTTTAGCTGTTATCATGAAAATAACCGAAGAAGGATTTTTTCAATTGGGAACAAGAAACGGCTGCATAAAACAGCTATATTCCAGATCCCAGTTTAGCGCCTGGGAACAAAAACTAATTCAGATCGAAGAAGTGCCGGATATAGAGAAATCTCTCCGGTCGGTTGCTACAGCTCAAAGTTTAGGTACCGGTCAGGGAATTAAAAAATGTTCATGTAAAACGCAGTGTGTCAACAAAAAATGTATTTGTTTTAGAAATAATGTTCTATGCAATTCCAAATGCCATTTTAGTAATCCCTGTTGTAACAAATGATTTTATTGTGTCTTTATATAAATAACTTTTTGTATGCTGTATAAATCAATCAAATAGTTTATTTTACACTTTAACTGTCTATCATCAGTTAATTTTAGAATACCTAGTTATTTCATAGAATAAATAGTTAAAGTGTGGAATTATTAATTTATTACACGCTTTAACTAACTTGATCAGTTATTTCATGAAATAACTAGGTATTCTATGAAATAACTGAATTATACACTTTAACGGTAAGATATATATAATATCTCATCATTGCAGGGCCATAGCCAGAAAACGTTTTCAGGGATGGTTTCTGAATTTGAAAATAAATTTTCACCATACGTTATGCGTATGTTAAATTTTTTACTCTGTCTTATTTTACTTGCACATGAAATTCTTCTATTTAATACTCCCCATTTTTAAATACTCTGTTACATGTCTACTTACACAAGTATATGGATCTGACTGCCCTTACCTAGTACGGCATTCCGGGTATAGCGTTTAAACTCCCAAAACATCGGCGTCCGTATAAGGTGGCAAGAGGGGGGGGCATTTGCCCTCACTGAGGAAAACGTTTTGTTAATTCAGCAAAAAAATTGTTGAATTTCCAAATGTATTTTGCTGAAAATTATTGTTGATTCTACAAAATTTATTGTTTACATGACAAAACGTTTTGTTCATTTAACAAAATGCCTAGGTCGATTTTTGGGAATTTGTTTGATCCAACAATGTGTATTGTTATCGTGATAAAACGTTTTGTTGCTGCAACCAAACATATTGTTATCGTGATATGTAGTTTCTTGTTTCAACAAACTTCAGAGTTTTGTAGCTGGGCCATTTTGTCACTAAACTTTTTTTCCGATGCCAACACTTTGTCTGTGCAGGAATTTTAGGAGGGGGCCCTTCGACCCTGGGTGTCCGCCATTTTTTTTCTTCCCGCCGTATTTATTTTCTACTGGTGCTTAAATGAATGAGGAAATTTTTTCCCAGCCAACGGATTCGAACCTTAGACCTTTAGTTTACGAACTAAGATTACTAACCACTCAGCTATACCTGTTCTTACGCGTACATTCTAGAATGTTCACGGACGATTTATACTTGACATAACGATGTACTGACAGAATTTTGTTGCGTGTGTAAGATATTTCTAAATCCGATTTCTTTTTAAATGTTTTCCTTAGTTTTTGATAAAACAAATTAACATTTTTGGTTAGACAAAAAAAAAATCGTAATTTTTTTCTTAACGTTCTGTATGTTCCAGTGTAGTCTACTATCACCATGCAATCTTTGCTTGCATCACGAATTTTGAAGCACCCTGTATACACTGAAGAGCAATTGAATTAGAGATACCTGTCTAGTAACGTGTAGCATCAACTTTCGCCCTGATGACGACGGCGATTCGTCTCGGCATGGACTCGACAAGACACCGGAAGCGTTGGGAAGCCATAGGGATACACGACCCCTGAACAAGCTCCCACAGTTCACGAATATTTGATGGAGGAGGGTCATCTCTCTCGATGGCATCACAGATATGCTCGATGGGATTGAGGTCAGGTGACCTAGGTGGCCAAGAAAGCGAGGTCACGTCGGTGGAGTGTTCATCCAACCATTCGGATACAATTCGGGAGCTGCATTGTCTTGTTGCAGGATGAGGTCCCCAGTGGGATGTTGAAGACGCACAAACGGGAGCAAATGGTCGTCCAGGATATCCCGGTAACGTTGACCCATGAGAAACGATATCACACATACCAGGGGTCCCATTTCAGTCCACGTAACCAGTCCCCAGACGAGAATACCACCCCTACCAGCTTGAAGAGTACCCTGCTGGCAAGAAGGATCCATCGCTTCATGTGGTGGTTTGTGCCGTACTCGTATCCTGCCATTCGCATGTACCAACGTGAATCTCGACTCATCAGTCCAGGCAACATTTTTCCACATGTCTAGGGTCCAGTGGCGATGTTCCCGCGCCCATGCTAATATTTGCACCCTGTGATGTGCGGTCAGCAGCGGTACCCTCGTGGGACGATGGCTTCTGTACCCCATAGCGAGGAGATGGTTCTGGATGTTGTAGCTGCTTACTCGTTTTTGTGCACCAGCGTTAAATTGCCGAGTGATTTCTTGCACTGTGGCCCGTCTATCCGCTGTTACAATGCAAGCTATCCGACGATGACCCCGCTCATCCACACGCTGTTGTCCACGGCAGTTGGCCCTTGCAGGGATGGTTTTACCGGATTCGATGTACTCACGGTGCACCCGTGACACATTGGTTCGTGAAAATCCCAGTGCCTGCACGACTTCCGAGATGGAGTGCCCCATTCGTCGGGTCCCGACAATTTGCCCACGATCAAATGCGCTTAGGTCCTTCGTCTTACCCATACTGCGTCCGACTCTTACTGATTAACGTCGCATCATTCCTTATATTGTCGGATCGCACACACGTCATGTCGTTTCCGTTTACAGGGCCACCCACAGCGCCACATTTGCATAACGCCAGATGTCTCTAATTCAATTGCTCTTCGGTGTATATGGCCTATACATGAAATCAAGCTCTATACATAAAATTACAACTCTTATCGTTACCTCATTTGCAAATTTTGGTTTGCGATCAGCAACCGCAAGCTGTCATAAGAAATGTATCATTGCTTTATCGGAAATCTGGGTTTAAATTTAATACGTGCCTCTGTGCATCTAATAAGATGCGGATTCTATCGTTGTAATTAAGAGTCTACAAAGTGAAGCCAAAGTGTCATTGAAATGCACTGAATTCAACCAAAATAACACACAATAAACACTAGCATAAAAATATGTCAGAATTGTTAAGGTGTATTAGAAATACATATGTCTAAATGGCACAGGGATTGACCATATGAATGAGTTTGTGTATTTAAGAAGCATGTTTGACAGAGATAACAAATTGGATGGTGAAATTAGTAGGAGAGTTAATTCTTCGTTGAATTTTTTTTTTCTGTGTGCCTCACATTGTACCTGTATATTCAATGTTTTTATTTCGTCATATATCTTCTGCTCATTCGTTCGTCATATTGCTCATATAAATTGTACGTACACATCCTGTATATTTCGCTGTTCATTCTATACATATACATATTCCTTGGTACTGTGTATGCTCCGTTTTGGAGCCGTCCTACAAGCTCATTCCTTACTGTCTGCATCTTACATATCTCAGTCATGCACATTTCAATTGCATCATTATGTTCTGCGTCATTTGTATTTATATTTTCATTGCATTGTATGTATATCTCACTTTTTTTTTTTTTTTGGTTGGAGGTTTAACGACCACCGTGAGCAACTCAACGGGCTATAAGCAGTCGTCCGTCCCTAATTTAGGGTCACTAGTTCCAGGGAAGGGAGAGAGCCAGTGCCGTAAGACAAACAACATCCATGCCTCACCGGGATTCGAACCCGGACCCCGTTCGGACGAATGATCAGAGGCCATCGCTTAGACCACTGCGCCACCGGGGCGGCTATCTCACTTACTGCACATAGTTCGTTCCCTGTTCCTATATATGGCTTCACGCACATCTGTATATACTTCGCCTAAATTGTACATTTATTCAGTCTCACGGATATCTTTTCCATTATCACACCCTGCACCGTTGCACTCATGTTGTATCATCGCTCATATATCTCACTAGCACTGTATTATATATATACACCCCTCATACTGTAACTTGCGCATTCGCTGTATATATACACACCTCTCATACTGTAAATAGCGCACTTCTTGAATACATACTCGGTAATTTTGTTTTGTAGTCAGCTCATCTATTTCACTTGCTTTGTAAATACCCCTTGCATAATGTAAATTGCACACACTTTGTATATTTCTGACTCCTGTTATTATGATTTCAGGCATTGTAAAGGCACATGCCGCCTACCACCTTCGTTCCCTGTAAATTTCGCTCAGAATAAAACATTTTGAAAGTTTGTGTGCTGGAGAAATGCGTTACTTACGGGGGGGGGGGGGGGGTTGTGGCAAGACACGTTTTGATTGATTGTGTGAGAAATGAAGATGTGTTGCAGTTGTGTAATGTGAAACAAAATGTTGTTAGCAAAGTGGAGACCAATATGCTTCTTGAAAGAATGAGTGAAAAAAGATTATGAGTATGAATCACAGAAGATCTTGTGTACGGCGTGTGATGGATGTGAGTGAAGCCCGAGTTGTATATCAAGATCGCTGCAAATATAGTAGTTTGATACGGCAACAGTAAGTAAAAATTATCTGGTACTTTGTATTTCTTTGAGGAGCTAACCAAAGGCGACTTTAAATCTTTTGGGGCCCTAGGCGCTAAACGATTCTGGGCCCCCTCCTTCCCCTTCTTATCGCCTCAGAAATTTTCATCCGACAGATTAACCAAAAAAAAAAAAAATGTTTTTGCGCTTTTTGAAATGCGATTCTATAATAAAATATTAGAACGTTTTTGCAGAAACAGTGCTAATGTTTGGCTGTACGCGCACATCCAACCTTTTTGTTTTTACAGATATTTCAAAAATTATTTTTGCGGCTAATAGCAAATCAAAGGACACTACGTTTGGCACTTTAAATATGCCATATTCTTCTTGAATTTACGACTAAAGGCTGTCAAAGTCGAACATTCAAGAAAATAAAGTTCTCTTGTGAAGAAATATTTTTGTGCCTCTCAGATTAGGCTTAACCGTTCTTTCTCAAATACTTAAATTTTCGAATCAATTCATTAATTTCCTGCTAGAGGTACTGAAGGACAATAAATGTGGTTTTCGCAGATTCTTCGAAAATTACTTTTGCTAATGATAGGACATAAAATTTCATTAAATTTTGGCCATTTTAAATTTCACTACTAGTTCATAAATTCCCCTCTAGTTCTGGAATTGGAAATTTAATAAATTTCAGCTTAACGCTACGAAGACCATTTCGGTTACGGCAAAAGTTCTTTTTTAGTTTGATACGTTTGGCAAAACTAGCTGTTTGCCGCCCCGGTGGCGCAGTGGTCTAAGCGATGGCCTCTGATCATTCGTCTGTAAGGGGTCCGGGTTCGAATCCCGGTGAGGCATGGATGTTGTGTTTGTCTTACGGCACTGGCTCTCTCCAGGTCCCTGGAACCAGTGACCCTAAATTAGGGGCGGGCGACTGCTTATAGCCCATTGAGTTGCTCACGGTGGTCGTTCAACCTCCAATCAAAAAAAAAAAAAAAACTAGCTACATTAGTACATCTTCAGTTGCTATAGTTACTTGGCGAATTTAACGCTAAAGGCGCTGAAAATGGAGTTTCGCTAAATTTATCAATACATTTCGTATAAATTGTCATGAAACTGGAATAAGTTTCAATTACAATACATGCCATCTCCATTGCTTCAGCTTTAGAAAATCCCCTTGTTTTTACGTTATGAGCAAATTAGTCAAATTAGTAGGCAACGACCATGGTATCCAGCAAAAATAATATACTTGAAGACACTGGCAACCGGAGAAGTTCTCCACGTTACAAAATACGGGTAAATTTAAATTTGTGCGCAGTACTTCGCTTAAAAAGGGTGGATGACTTTTCGTGGAGGAGTTTTCTTGTGGCGAACGATTCTCTAAATCGAAGAGGTTCAGCCGTCCATGGCATAGACAAGTGTCGTGGACCAAAAAGTTGGACAGTAAAAATTTCATCAGTCATTCCATTTTAAAGATGGCTCCGTTTTCTTTTATTACGTCAAAAAGATGCTTAAGATTTTCTTTATACCTCCACTGCAGTTATCAGAAACAGAAGCATAAGGATTAAGTGCATAAGATCCATCTTTAAAATGGAATAGTAGGAACCAAAATTTTACGAGTAAGAGTATCATTGAAACTTTTATTGGCCGCCCGGGTCGCGCAGTGGTCTAAGTTTTTTTTTTTTTTTTTTTTTTTGGTTGGAGGTTTAACGACCACCGTGAGCAACTCAATGGGCTATAAGCAGTCGCCCGTCCCTAATTTAGGGTCACTGGTTCCAGGGAAGGGAGAGAGCCAGTGCCGTAAGACAAACACAACATCCATGCCTCACCGGGATTCGAACCCGGACCCCTTTCTGACGAATGATCAGAGGCCATTGCCTTAGACCACTGCGCCACCGGGGCGGCTTAGTGCTAGTTTAAGGGGGTTCGGTAGGTTGTATGTCGGCCATGTTATTTTTTTTTTTGATTGGAGGTTTAACGACCACCGTGAGCAACTCAATGGGCTATAAGCAGTCGCCCGTCCCTAATTTAGGGTCACTGGTTCCAGGGAAGGGAGAGAGCCAGTGCCGTAAGGCAAACACAGCATCCATGCCTCTCCGGGATTCGAACCCGGACCCCTTTCTGACGAATGATCAGAGGCCATTGCCTTAGACCACTGCGCCACCGGGGCGGCTTAGTGCTAGTTTAAGGGGGTTCGGTAGGTTGTATGTCGGCCATGTTATTTTTTTTTTTGATTGGAGGTTTAACGACCACCGTGAGCAACTCAATGGGCTATAAGCAGTCGCCCGTCCCTAATTTAGGGTCACTGGTTCCAGGGAAGGGAGAGAGCCAGTGCCGTAAGGCAAACACAGCATCCATGCCTCTCCGGGATTCGAACCCGGACCCCTTTCTGACGAATGATCAGAGGCCATTGCCTTAGACCACTGCGCCACCGGGGCGGCTTAGTGCTAGTTTAAGGGGTTCGGTAGGTTGTATGTCGGCCATGTTATTTTTTTTTTTTTTGATTGGAGGTTTAACGACCACCGTGAGCAACTCAATGGGCTATAAGCAGTCGCCCGTCCCTAATTTAGGGTCACTGGTTCCAGGGAAGGGAGAGAGCCAGTGCCGTAAGACAAACACAACATCCATGCCTCACCGGGATTCGAACCCGGACCCCTTTCGGACGAACGATCAGAGGCCATCGCCTTAGACCAATACGCCACCGGGGCGCGGCTGGTCTAAGTTTGTTGTCAATTTAAGGAATAGAAAAGGTGAGAATACTTAATAATTATCAGTATTAAACTAGGGGAGGAGAAAGCAATAAGAAAATGCTATTGCAATACAATAACAAAATGTTTAATACAATTCAACAAGAAAAAGATAAACAGTGCAACATTTGCGAATTTCTTCATTTTGCAGCCTCAGCACACACTTTTGCGAAAAAAAAAAAAAAAAAAAAGGAGAAGAACGGAGCACCCCGAGAATGTCCTTTGATCCTAATGAAACTCTGCATGCAAGTACCTCAGGGCCGAATATGCAAATGATTAATTAAAAAATAACTGCCAATGACTAAATCGCAGCCCGCGACAGCGCATGAGAACCGCATCGAGAAGGATACATCAAAAGCAATGGGTGACGCAACAGGTCGTAGAATGCGTCGACGTACCGGACAATTGTGACAGCGAATTACTATTACATTAACCTCCAGACTATGAGGATGCCACGACGACGGATCCGTGCACACCACGAGAAGTCGAGCGGGTTTGCGAGACGATATATAATTGGGCTGAGAGAAGCTGGTTGGTCAAGTCGCCGTATCGCCAGGCATTTGTATCGGAGCGACGCGGCAATTGGACGATGTTGGCGCCAATGGGTCGAACACGGCACCCCAATCTAGCGGCAGACGGGCAGTGGACGGCCGAGGGCAACGACAGAACGCGAACAATGAGACAGCCGCACGAACAGAACTGAATTCGTCGCTCTCGACAATCCGTGGCCATGTTACGTCGTCCACGGGTACGGAAGTGGGCATTCGGACCGTTGCCAGACGAGTTGTGGCACAGGGATTACATTCGTAGAGGCCAATCCGCCGCTTACTACTGATTAGAGAGCATCGCAGGCACCAGTTGCAGTGGTGTCGGACCCGATCGACGAGGGATAATGTCCAGTGGTGTTATGTTGTCTCCAGTGATGAGTCACGGTTTGCCCTTAGCGCCGATGACCAGCGCATGCGTGTCCGGAGACGAGCCGACCAGCGCACGGATCCTGCTTTTACCGTGCAACGGCACAGGGCTAGGACACCCGATCTGACTATCTGGGAAGCTGTTTCCTACGATAGCTGGACACCCTTCGAAGTCCTCCGTACTACCCTCACGGCTCAACGGTACGTCGACGCATTCTACGACCTGTTGTGTTGCCCTTCCTGTAGCACATCACCGAATAATTTTACAGCAGGATAATACCCGGCCACACACGGCACAGCTCTCTGGGGCCTGCCTCTGTAATATCGACACTGTTCTAGGCCTGCCCAGTCACCCGATTTCTCACCGATCAAACATGATGGGACCCCACCTAAACACATCCCGAAATGTCGGCGAATTGGCCCACAATTTGGACACCATCTGGCATTCCATACCTCAGAACAGTATCCGTAAACTGTATGTGTCTCTGCCACGCTGGGTTTCTGCTTGTATCCAAGCGAAAGGTGGCGCTACAATACAACTTACTTCTTCTACTCATGTAACTGTTTTATCCGGATAAATGGCCCAACTGCTGTGGAATTGCAATCATTTCCTCTCCTATAATAAATGTACATTACACATGACAATTTTCATCTTGATTGGATGATTTCTTCTGCGTGCTTCGCTTTCTTTCTTCCTTCCTTTTTTTTTTTTTTTTTGTTCTTTATAACGAAGTAAATTACTCCGTCATTTTTGGTCTACGCCGGGATTCGATTCCAAGTCCGCTTATTCCGAAACAAGTCGCTCTACCAACTGAGCTACGCAGACGTTCATTCCGATTGCTATCTGCCTTTATGTCGTGTGCGTCCTGCTGGCAGGTACGTCACATCTCCCCCCCCCAAGAGGGCCGGAGGCATGGCCAACGGGTCAGCCGTGACCATGAATCGTTGCATGCAGCCATCCACTGTAGAACGTGCACTTGAGAAATCCCAGTCAATCCGGTATGTGGAATGCAACGTCACACACATTTATTTTTCGAAGCGCTGGAGAAGAGATTCTCTGATTTTTCCTATCTCACGGTGTGGAAATAACATCACACTATTGCGAGATTTTGAACGGTCGGGTCATCCGGATAGTTCGGGCGCCATTATAACGAAGTAAATTTCTCCGTCATTTTTGGTCTACGCCGGGATTTTAACCCGAGTCCGCTTATTCCGGAACAAGTCGCTCTACCAACTGAGCTACGCAGACGTTCGTTCTGATTGCTATCTACCTTTATGTCGTGTGCGTCCTGCTGGAAGGTACATCACATCTTTTTTCTTTCTTTTTAGCGAGGAGAAGATTGTATTAGCTACTTTGGTTCAGGGTGGTGTAGAAAGATTAGGGCTAAGGAAGAACTTAATTATACTACTCCAGAGAGAAAAGGTAGTAAACAGCAAACACCCCGGATCATCAGGACAGTTTCTACAAGCACTCTTCATCGCAGCTCAGGAAAGGCAGGTAAAAAGTTCCAACACAGATGTTTTTCCTAGGCTGGAAGTCATATGAAAAAGTAATTTATATCACAGCCAGTTAAGTATTCGCCTTAAACAATGAAAAGTGTGGGAAGCGCCACTTCTTGTTTCACCTATCACTAAAAGGAAGGCAAGGTTATTTTAACAGTTGCTTTCAAAACAAGTACATCGATAACAATTCGAAAATTTAAAAGGAGAAAGTAAGTTATCAATTGACAAAAAAGTGGTCACTTTAAGGATTGATTTATTTACGGTCCCTGAAAAGCAAAACAAAACTGGCAATCCAATTATACGTTTTCGGGGCCCCTCAAGCTCTGGGGTCCTAGGCCTAGTGGGAAATCCGCCCCTGGAGGTAACCTCTGAATATCAGAGAACAGCTTAGTGATGGGTATGCATGTGTACGTGGATGTAACTGGACAATCGTCTAGACATCCTGTGAGCAACCAACAAAACACACGTGGAGACCTACTGACATTAAAAAAAAAAAAAACCTTTCACAGTTACCATGTGTTTTGACATTAAAAGTAAGTTGTCATTTATTGTAGTTTTTTTTTTATTTATTTTCTCCAATAGCATACTGAAGTTGTATACTTTATTTATGGACGCCCAGTATATTATCCCTGCTGTGGCAGCAGCAATCCACTGCTGGGCAACGATTTCTCGAAAACATTTCCCGGAAATTTGTCTTGAGGGTGTATTTTTTCATTCTTGATGTCTATCTAACTGAGTGATCTTAGAGGTTTCTTGGCGCATGCATGTAAAATGCAAGCGACTAAAAGGATCAAAAGAGAAAAAAAAAATATTTATTGTCCTCTCCCGGTTTTCAATTAAATTTATGCGTTGCAAATATTGCACAGTATAAATTTGCATATGATGTTTGCATGTGTTATTTGTATTTACAATTTCTGTTTGTCCCCTCCTGAAAATTAAGCCACACGCGCGCGCGCCCAAGCCCCAGAACCACTCTCTGGCTACTACTCTCCTTCATCGGCTGTAAGAAGAATGTCTTTTTATGCAAAAGAATGTGCGATAAGATCATCATCAATCCACTGCTGGATGAAAGTCTCCCCAAGTTTCTTCCAGAAATGAAGACAGGTTATGGGTCACGTGTCAGCGAGTCACCGAGTCGACAATTTCTTGCACGTCAAACCGGTCGGGTCAAGGTGTTTCCTGACGCGATTTCGACCCGGTTTTAGTTTTGAAAAGAAAAAATATTTCGAAGAACCCTTTAGAGGTCTTTGAAATAATACTTCACAGTCGCAGAGTGTGATCCAGGAACTTGCTCAGATGGATAAAGAAATGTGATTAAAAATGAAGACAAAACTGTAGTACAATGCTTTTATAAGGAATGAAGATTTATCAATAGATGGAGAAAAGCTGGAGATAACCAATTTCTACATTTACCTTGGGCAGCAGATATCAAGCGAGGGTCACATTGAAGAAGAAATTAATTCGCGTAAACAACTGGGTTGAAGAGCTTTTGAAAGTACAATTTTTAAGAGCAATACGCCATTATGTCTTAAAATAAAAGTGTTTAATTACTGCATTCTTTCAATGCTTACGTATGGAGCAGAGACGTGGACCTTAACTAAAAAAGACATACAAAGACTGTATGTAGACAGCTGAAAGAGCATGGAGAGATACATGCTTGGTGTTACCAAGAAAGATTAAAAGAGAAACTCGTGGATAAGGAAAATGACAAGAGTGGAAGACATCATAATCAATAAAATCCCTGAAACGGCCGTGGGCTGGACATATTTCCAGGAGAACGGACCACCGATGAACAACCGAAATTTTATACTGGATTCCAAAGGACGGGAAAAGACCGAGAAGAAGACTACGTGGAAGATGGATGGATGGCGGAGACGGGCCCAAGACAGTCCGTTGTTGAAGAAACTTGGGGAGACCTTCATCCAGCAGTGGATTGATAATGATAGACAACGATGATCCTGCTGCTGATATATTCGAATCTATAGTTCAAAGCAGGTTTGTCCGAGTCGGGTGCAGTTATGTGACTGCCGGTTCCGGGTCGGGTCCAGTTATGTGACGGCCGGGTCCGGGCCAGGTCCAGTTATGTGACGGCCGGGTCCGGACCAGGTCCAGTTATGTGACGGCCGGGTCCGGGTCGTGTCCAGCCATGTGACGGCCGGGTCCGGGTCGGGTCGGGTCCAGTTATGTGACGGTCTGGTCCGTGCCGGGTTCGGGTCCAAAATTTTTGACGCGTTTCCAACTCTGGTTTCTTTCACAAGTCTGTCTCCAGCTATTTTCTTTTATATCACTCTGCGATACTTTCGCATTTCATCCCCCCATCTCCCACGTGATCTCCTTCTGTTTCTTTTCCTGTACTGTGGTTTCCAATCTAGTACACGGTCGAGTTACATTATTGTGACCACCAGCTAATATCCCGAGTAACCGCCGTGTGCAGCGCGGACAGCAGCTAGACGCGTTGGGAGTGACTCAATAAGGTGCTGGAAGGTGTTCACAGGCATGTGGAGTCATGCTGACTGCAGTGCACCTGACAGCTGCTGGAGGGTGCGTGGTGGAGGAACCATAGAGCGATAAACACGATCGAGGAGGTCCCACAGATGCTCAATTGGGTTTAAGTCTGGGGAATTAGGGGATCAGGGAAGTACTTTGAGATAGTCATCGTGCCCTTCCAACCACTCTCAGAGATTTCTAGCTGTGTGACACGTCGCATTGTCGTGCTGGAAGATCCCATCCACTCCAGGAAAGACAATCAGCTTGTATGCGTGAACGTGGTTTGCAAGGATGGATTCATAACGAATTCGGCCCATAGTGTCTTCCACCGGTATGAGTGTACCCAGAGAATGCAACGAAAACATTCCGTAGACCATAACGCTGCCCCCACCAGCTTGTGTTCTTCCAGCACTGGTTGAAGTGTGTTTGTTCTCCGATGTTTTTCGCCTTATACGCCAAAGTCTATCCGTTCGATGAAGCAGAAAACGTGACTCATCGGAGAAGGGAATTCTTTGCCAATCAGCGAAAGTCCAATTCCGATACTTCCGTGCAAATGTAAGCCTTTTTTGTCGATGCACTTTCGTTTGCATAAGTGCAGTGACCATCCGTCAGCATCGGAGCACCATACGTAGCAGGGTTCGCTGAACTGTCGTTTTAGAAACACTTCCGTTAGCCCCCTGGTTCATTCGGCCAGTGAGTTGCTCCACTGTAGCATGTCAATCAACCCTCGCTCACCTTCCAAGCCGTCGTTTATCTCTCATATCAATGGCACGTGATGCTCCGCAGTTTCCACGTCGCTTATTCGCAATGGTGCCATTTCTGCAATCACGATACACTTTAACCACCGCAGCATGCGAACAGTTCACAAATTGCGCTATTTCAGATATACTGCCACCCTTAGCCCGAAAGTTGATGATCATCCCTTTTTGCAAATCTGCTAAATCGCTCCTTTTATCCATGACAGCACCGATTTTGGCAACTGCAGTGGTATCGAATAACTTTCTGAAAATCCTCGAGGAATCAGAATTGCCACAGAGACTGCTTCACTCATTACAAAAGGCAGTCATTCTACAAATCTGCAATATCGATCGCTACAAAATTCCCAAATTTCCAGACTTGAGATGAATACCTCCTCCTTTTGCTCACCGGCTTTACCCGAGATAGTCGACAACAAGGGAATCAATAATAATAACAATAATAATAAAAATAGCAACTTTCCTCTCTAAGAAATTAAAATTTATTTTGATTTTGCTTTTAAATAGCCATCAGAACCTTTTCACCATTTTAGTTTGCTGCTCTTTCAAATTAAGAAAAAGACAAGTCACCTCACCGTGACTTTGCCTTTTTCTTAATTTATTTCCTGTCTTATTCTGGGATTTTATATATTAGTTATTCTGTTATAATTTTTATTTAGTTTTTAGTTATTAGTTAGAATAAGTCTTATTCTGTCTCATTCTGAGATTTTATTTGCTGTTAATAATTCCATTAGCAGTGGTACCAATAACTTGCTTTTAAAACATTTAGCAAATGTTGATATAACAATACGATAATAACAATAATAATAAAGCAACTTTCCCTCTGAATAAATTAAAATTTATTATTATTTTAAATAGCCATCAGTACATTTTTCTCCACTAAAATGGCCTGCTCTTTCAAATTAAGAAAAGGACAAAAGTCACGTCATCATGACTTTGTCTCTTTGTTAATTTATTTGCTGTCTTATTATGAAATTTTATATATTAGTTATTCTGTCATTAGCTATTCTCTATATTAGTTATTATTTTTTATTTAGTTTTCAGTTATTAGTTAGAATAAGTCTTATCCTGAGATTTTATTTGCTGTCAATAATTCCGTTAGCAGTGGTACCAATTACTTGTTTTTCATTTAGAAAATGTTGATATAATTTTTATTGGTACGCTAACAAAAATAATAATAAAGCAACTTTCCTTCTAAGAAATTTAAATTTGTTTTGATTTTGATTTTAAATAGCCATCAGAATATTTTTCTCCATTTTATTGACCACCAGGACATTTTTATTTAATTTAGTGGCCTGCTCTTTCAAATTAAGAAAGGGAGAAAAGTCGCGTCACCGTGACTTTGTCTCTTTGTTAATTTATATGCTGTCTTATTCTGTCTTATCCAGAGAATTTATACATTAGTTGTTCTGTTATTTAGTTATTTTATGTATTAGCTATTTAGTTATTAGTTTTTATTTAGTTTTCAGTTATTAGTTAGAATAAGTCTTATTCTGTCATTCTGAGATTTTATTTGCTGTCAATAATTCCATTAGCAGTGGTATCAATAACTTGTTTTTCATTTAGTAAATGTTGATATAATTTTTATTATTACGATAATAACAATAATAAAGCAACTTTTCCTCTAAGAAATTTAAATTTATTTTTATTTTAAATAGCCATCAGAACATTTTCTTCCAGTTTATTATTCTGCTATTTCAATTTAAGAGAGAGACAAAAGTCACCTAAACGTGTGGGAAATTAGAATCATTGACAGCAAATATTCCAATTTCTTAATTGCCGAAAATATTGTTGACGTAAATAAATGATATTCATATTCACTTGAGATAAACTTCCGCATGGTGTAGTTTTCATGAACCATTGCATCAGAAAAGTTATTTACCCAGAGGTTAATTATTCCTCCTCGGAAAGTTGTCCTTGACTTACATATGACTATTTGGTCAGTCACCGCCACCGTTGATTTCGATGCATAAGTGGTTTTTATCTATAGAGAAGATGATGCAACACTTACAACTTGTGTCGTCGGCGTACCTTGAAATAAAAAATGAAAAAGGTCATTTTCTGTTCTCACGGTTTTCAGATTCTCTGAAGACGTTGATGTAATTCAAGATCAGCTTTTAAAATAAGATTTCCACTAGGCGTATGATGTTTTCCCCAAATGAGGTAATTAGTATGCAAAAATAGGCAAAAAATTGTAAAGAAAGTATTGCGCATCATTATGAAAAATACAATATATACGCCACTATAATAAGCACAGGGATGCCATGGAATTTCCGGGTGTAATAAGCGTAATTTTTGACCCAAAAAAGAAGAGTGAGTGTGTAAAATGATAACTTATTCATTTTGCATACGAAATCTTATAAAACAGGGTATATAAAAAAAGTGTTTTTTTTTGTGTAGAATGGGGTATAATGAAAAAAAGGAAATAAAAAAAGGCCATATCTAAAAGAAAATAATGCATATCTTCCTTTTAGAAAGGGAGATGGCAAATAATGCATAAATCCCTTTTATATATGGCAAATAATGCATAAATCCCTTTTATATATAGCAAATAATGCATATCCCTTTTTTATATATGGCAAATAATGCATATCTCCCTTTTAGAAAGGAGAGATGGCAAATAATGCATATCTCCCTTTTATATATGGTAAATAATGCATATATCCCTTTTATATATGGCAAATAATGCATATCTCCCTTTTATATATGGCAAATAATGCATATCTCCCTTTTAGAAAGAGAGATGGCAAATAATGCATATCTCCCTTTTATATATGGTAAATAATGCATATATCCCTTTTATATATGGTAAATAATGCATATATCCCTTCTATATATGGCAAATAATGCATATCTCCCTTTTATAAAGGCAGATGGCAAATAATGCATATCTCCCTTTTATATATGGCAAATAATGCATATTTCCATTTTAGTAAGAGAGATGCAAATAATGCATATCTCCCTTTTATATATGGTAAATAATGCATATCTCCGTTTTAGAAAGAGAGATGGCAAATAATGCATATCTCCCTTTTAGAAAGAGAGATGGCAAATAATGCATATCTCCCTTTTATATATGGTAAATAATGCATATCTCCCTTTTAGAAAGGGAGATATGCATTATCTACCATATCTCCCTTTTAGAAAGTGAGTTATGGCATTATTTCGAAAAATACACTTGTGCTCCTTATCGGAAAATCGTGCAAATCTCGAAGTACAATATCCACCTACAACAAATTTCACAAAAAATAACTGTCAGACACAAAACAATTTTTTTTTCAGTCGCATTTCTGGAAGCGGAAATACGGTTCTCAATGCAATGAAATGCTAAAAGTAATGGGATACGTACCTAGTATCATATAGGACCTACTCTAACACGGCGAAGTGCAACAACTCGACATGGCATCGATTTCACAAGTGGCCGAAAGGCTTCTGGAAGATGCTGAGCCATGCCTTTTGAATAACCGCCCACAGTTCTCTGGTATTTGTAGGTGCAGGATCTTAGGTGTGAATGGACTTTTCCACCACGTCCCATAAGTGCTCTTTTGGGTTCATGTCGGACGAACGTGGTGACCACACCATCCATCGGAATTGTACAGAATGCTCCTCGAACCAATTCTTGACAACTTGGGCCCGATGGTATGGTGCATTGTCCGCCTGGAAAATGCCATTGTTGTTGGGGTACATGAAGTCCATGAAGGGCTGCAAATTGTCACCCAGCAGAGCAACAAAGCGATTATCGGTTAGTAACGCGTTTACAAGGACCCAAAACCGTGCCACGTAAAGACACCCCCCACATGTATAGAACCACCATCGGCTTGAAATATTTTTGTATGACAAATTTTTTACTCCGCTGGCACCGGCATCGAACACGAAATTCCACAGTACACATTGTTCTTTGAAATAATTTTTTCTCTTTTCAAAAATAAAACGAAAATAAAACCGGGTTGATATCGCGTCAGGAATACCTTTACCCAATCCGTTTCAGTGCCGAATTTAAGGCTTTTGGGGCCCTAGGCCAAATTTTCTATGCAGACACCTCCCCCCCGGCCATCCATATTTGAATTAGCTCGTATGAGATTTTCTAATAAACTCATCTTTAAGGTGGACGTCAAGTAATTTTGCTTCCTATACTTCCAATCAGTGGCGTAGGAACGGTGGGTACAGGGGTACAATGTACCCTCCTCAATTTTGGAGAGGGGTACGTTAATATATACTGCCCCCCCAGATATGAGCAAACACAAACCAATCATTCATAAAGAGTGAACTGTAAAATTTATATGCTACTTATTTTTTTTTCATTCTCTTTTTTTTTCAAAGAAATCACGGGTCATCTGGGTTTTTTTTATATCCGAAGCTTGTAGTGAGAGGCTTTTCATCCACCAAAAACTGGCCAACCATCTGGGAAACTCCAGCAAATTAGTTCTGCAGGGAAACGACGAGTACGAAGTTTTTGTTAATAACTTCAAAAAGCATATCGTAGGGCTAGGGCTTGATAACATACTTGTGATCAGTGTTTCTTTTCTCTTAAAATTCCATGCATCTTGATCAGGTCGTCCTTTCTGCACTTAAAAAAAAAAAATTTAATGCACAAGTGGACATTTCAGCGCCCGCAGCCCCGGCACTAAAATTGTTTTCTGTCTTAAGATCTGTAGCAATACAACAAGTGCATTACGGATTTCACATACCACTCATAGAACTCCTATTCCTCGATATCTCCACCATCATTTAGCTTTGCACCAGACCAATGTGCTTTTTACATCAATTGTCAGCCTATGTATCGTTCAAAGTTTTTAATATAGACTTCATAATGCTTCAATGGTCTATATTTTAATATACACTTTAATGCTTCTACGCGGGTATTGCAGTTTTTATCTTTCTACGGTTTTACTTTATTAACGTAAACAAAATGATAAGAAATTTAATTCGTTCTTGTACAGAGTTATATAACATTTCCTGAGAAATCCCTCTTTTCTAAACCCTGCTGACAGAAATTTATCCTAATGTTGACTTGTCCCTGCTCAGTATTTTAATGGAAAAAAAAGTACAAAAATTAACAAGACAGAACACAAAACAAAAACTTCTCCATTCATTTTCTGATAAGAAATTAATAATGGGGAATTTTTGTCAGCAATAAAAATAATAATGGTAATAATTAATAATAATATGATGATAACAATGTTCATTCGAATGAATTCTTGATCAGTATACGTATTTTATAAAAACTCTAATATACTACCCCCTCCCCAAAAAAAAAAATTCGGAGGGGGTCATCCATAGATGGCTTAATCCTTGAGATGCAAGTTTCATGAGCTTGTACCCCCTAAATCAAAAGCGTTCTTACGCCACTGCTTCCTATGGAAAAATTTCTGTACACATTTTCTTCACAATTAATGCGTTCCCAAGGATGAAAATTTGAACATCGATTAAAATAGCTTCATTTTATAACTTGGAATGCTTAATATTTTCTAAAACATAACCATAATTATGCAATCCAACATTTGTTTGTCTACGGACGTCATCAAAGTACAGGTCGCGCCATCTTTTTTTCTGGTTTCAACAACACCAAAGGAAAAGTTATTGATTTTTAATATAATTATGGTTATGTTTTAGATAATATTAAGTATTCCAAGTTATAATATGAAGTTATTTTAATCGATGTTCAAATTTTCATCCTTGAGAACACACTAATTGTGAAGGAAATGTGTACAAAAGTTTTTCCATTGGAAGTATAGGAAGCAAAAATTACTTGACGTCCAGCTTAAGTTAAGAATGTAATAATTGGTAGTATAATTTTATTGTTATATAAGTATAATCTAAATAAAATTTATTTTGATTGAACTTGTTATTAAATTAAAGGTTATAAAAAAATATTTGAAAATATAGTCTTGGTTCATGCATGTCCAGGAACAACACTTTACATTTTGAATGCGCTCTCTATGACACATTCAAAATGTAAAGAACTACACTTTACGTCGAATGGGCTCTCTATCGCATTCGACGTAAAGGAACAACACTTTACGTGGCTTGCCCTCTCTATCGTACTCGTACGAACACGGGCGTGCACGCAATAGAGCTATTATTACGTTCTTATTTCTTTAGTAACCATTAGAGATAAAATAAAAAAATACCACTATTTTATTTTATTCAAGTAAATTAAAATAGCGGTATCTCCCTTTTCTAAGTTTTTCTGTTAAATGCTCTCCATTTTTCTGGATTCTTCACCTGGGGCCCTCTAGAGCCTGGGGCCCCTAAGCCGCCGCGGCCTAGTTGGCCTAGTGGTAAATCTGCCACTGACCTGTTTGACCCACAAAGAATTGTAGACCCGCCGACCCGTGAACTTTTTCCATCTCTAGTGTTGTGGGGTTAAAGGGACAGACACACACACACACACACACACACACACACACACACACACACATGGTCTACGAGCATAAAGTCTATTTTGGTGAAAGCGATTGCGGATAGTTTGGCTTGACAACCTGCATCCTGTTGACACGAGTAGCAACATCAAACAAAGATCTTCGCTCTTTCCACGTTTATAAGTGAGTCATATATTCCACGTTAAATGTCTGTATGAATTAAGCATTAGTCCTAATTATTTGTTCAATTGCTGCTTACCATCTTTGGTGAATCCCCAGCATTGTGCGGGGCTCCAAGAAGCAACCTTTGAAATTGGCTTGGCAGTTAGCGTGTGTGAGTCTGGAGGAATTCGAGGTCGCTGTGATGTAGCGGAAGCATATCCAGCACGTAACTGAAAGACCCTGGGTTCGACTCCCGGTGGCGGCCAATGAGAATTTTTCCGTGACACTTATAAACGTGGAAAGAGCGATGACCTCTGTTTGATGTTCCTAGTCCAGTCAAATGTCTGTATTAATTATTCATTCGCCTTCTAATTATTTCTTCAGTTGCTGCTTGCCATCTTTGGTGAATCCCCAGCATTGTGCAGGGCTCCAAGAAGCAACCTACCAAATTGGCTTGGCAGTTACCGTGTGCGAGTTTGGAGGAATTCGAGGTCGCTATGGTGTAGCGGAAGTATATCCGGCGCGTAACTGGAAGACACTGGGTTCGACTCCCGGTGGCGGCTAATGAGAATTTTCCGTGACTCACTTATAAACGTGGAAAGAGCGAAGATCTTTGTTTGATGTTGCTGGTCCGCGTTAAATGTCTGTATTAACAACTCAGAGGACTTGAATACCCTTTTCACAGACATAGCTATAGTTCCTATACATGTACACTGAAGAGCAATTGAAGTAGAGACAGCTGGCGTTATGCAAATGTGGCACTGTGTACGGCCCTGTAAACGGAAACGACATGACGTATGCAGCGATTCGACAATATAAAGAGTGATGCGACAGGAATCAGTAACAGTCGGACACAGTATGGATAAGACGAAGGATCTAAGCACATTTGATCTTGGGCAAATTGTCGGGGATCGACGAATGGGTAACTCCATCTCGGAAGTCGTGCAGGCACTGGGATTTTCACCAGCCACTGTGTCACGGGTGCACCGTGAGTACATCGAATCCGGTAAAACCATCCCTGCAACGGCCAACTGCCGTGGACAACAGCGTGTGGATAAGCAGGGTGATCGTCAGCTAGCTCGCATTGTAACAGCGGATAGACGGGATTCAGTGCCACTCGGCAATTTGACGCTGTTGCACAAAAACGTCTAAGCAGCCACACCATCTAGAACCATCTCCTCGTTATGGGGTACAGAAGCCATCGTCCCACGAGGGTACTGCTGCTGCCGCACATCACAGGGTGCAAAGATTAGCATGGGCGTGGGAACATCGCCACTGGACCCTAGACATGTGGGAAAATGTTGCCTGGACTGATGAGTCGAGATTCACGTTGATACATACGGATGGCAGGATACCAGTACGGCGCAAACCACATGAAGTGATGGATCCTTCTTGCCAGCAGGATACTCTTCAAGCTGATGGGGGTGGCATTATCGTCTGGGGACTGTTTACGTGGACTGAAATGAGGCCCCTGGTACGTGTGACATCGTCCCTTACTGGTCAACCTTACCGGGATATCCTGGATAACCATTTGCTCCCGTTTGTGCGTCTTCAACATCCCACTGGGGACCTCATCCTGCAACAAAGCAATGCAGCTCCCGAATTGTATCCGAATGGTTGGATGAACACTCCACCGACGTGACCTCGCTTCCTTGGCCAGCTAGGTCACCTGACCTCAATCCCATCGAGCACATCTGGGATGCCATCGAGAGAAATATTCGTGGCTCTTACCCCCTACATCAAACCTTCGTGAACTGTGTGAGCTTGTTTAGGAGTCGTGGATCCGTATGGCTTCCCAACGCTTCCGGTGTCTTGTCGAGTCCATGCCGAGACGAATCGCCGTCGTCATCAGGGCGAAAGGTGGTGCTACACGTTACTGATATGATTACACAGCTAGTAAAGAATGTGAAAGCCGGGAGCGCTCCTCGGCCAGACGAATTGCATGGATTTTGGTTGAAGTATTTTGACATCTTCATCAACGAATAGCTATGCAATTCAATATAATGCTACAGAATTCTGCCACAGAAGATTGGATGACAACAGGTCGCACATTCCTTATAATGAAAGATCAAGGAAAAGGCAATGAACCTACTAACTATCGTCCAATTACATGCCTCCCAACAACATTCAAACTTTCCACAAGGGTACTAGCAAGATCAATATATGTCTACTTATGGGGAAACAATTTGTACCCAATAGAACAGAAGGGGAACTTCAAAAAATCAAGAGGCTCAAAAGATCAGCTGCTAATGGACAAAATGGTACTAAAAAACTCCAAAAGAAGAAAAACGAATTTGAATATGGCATGGATAAATTATAAAAAGGCCTTTGACTCATTGCCCCACAGCTGGATTAACACTTGTTTGGAACTATTTGGAGTTAGCAAAAACATCTACCGATTCATCAAAGAAAATATGAAAAACTGGAAAACGGTGTTACATGCATATGGTGAAGAACTCGGAGAAGTTAATATCAAGAGAGGCATATTTCAAGGGGATTCTTTGTCGCCTTTATTGTTTAATATCTCTTTAATTCCATTGTCAATGATTTTGAACAAAACAAAAATGGGCTACCACATTTCGGACCAACATGGAAAAATAAACCATCTGCTGTACATGGATGACCTTAAATTGTATGCAAAAAGTTCCGCCGAACTTAAAATATTGCTGCATGCAGTGCAAATATTTAGTGATGATATACAAATGGAATTTGGACTGGAAAAATGTGCACTATTATCCATGCGCAGGGGAAAAGTCCAGAATATAGAAGGAATAGAACTAGAAAATGGTAATATAATGAAATCATTGTCAGATAATGACAATTATAAATACCTTGGAATTCTTGAATCAGATAACATCTTACATACAAAAGTCAAAGGTCTGACTCAGAGTGAGTATATCAAGAGAGTAAGAGAAATATTGAAATCAAAACTAAATGGTGGAAATACAATCAAAGCCATAAATACATGGGCCATTCCAGTAATTAGATACCCAGCTGGAATAATTGATCGGACCCAAAAGTGAATTAGAAATACTGGATCGGAAAACTCGAAAGTTATTGAACGTGCATCATGCACTCCATCCAAAAAATTAATGTTGACAGATTGTATTTACCACGGAAGATTTGAGGCAGAGGGCTACTACAAGTACAACAAGTAGTAGAGGAAGAAAAAAGAAGCCTGAATGATTACGTCAACAGAAGCAGAGAAAAGCTACTTCAGGCAGTGAATAATGAAAATATCTTTAAAATAACAGAAAAAAAAGGCAGAATACAAGAGGAAACAGTTTGAAAGCAGATTATACGGCTGGAAGAAGAAGCCACTGCATGGACAATTTCTAAAGAATATTGATGGGAAAAGTGACAACAACTTGACTTGGGCATGGCTGAAATCGGGTTCCATCAAGAAAGAAACAGAAGGTCTGATTTTTGCTGCACAAGAACAGGCATTGCAAACAAATGTTGTGAAGGCTAAAATCCAGAAAGTCAGTGATAATCCAAAGTGTCGACTTTGTCAAGAAAAAGATGAAATTGTGTCTCATCTAATATGTGAATGTAGCAAAATTGCACAGACAGATTACAAAGTTAGACATCACAGGGTTGCACAATTTATTCATTGGTTATTATGCAGAAAGCACAATCTGCCAGCATCGAAAAACTCATGGAAACACAAGGCTGAGAAAGTCATAGAAAATAATGAAGTCAAGATCTTGTGGGATTTCAGAATTCAAACCGATCGACACATAGAACATAATACACCAGACAATAACAGTCATAGAAAATCGGAATAATTGATATAGCGATCTCTGGAGATGCCAGAGTCAATAAAAAAGAATTGGAAAAAATGACTAAATATAGAGACCAGGCTATAGAAGTTACCCGGTTATGGACTAAACACACAACGGTAGTCCCCATTGTAGTCGGGGCACTTGGAACAATGTCAAAATATTTTATGAATCATTTTGAAAAATTGCAGTTTTCTGATATGCCACCTACAGAACTGCAGAAGACAGCTTTACTTGGGACATCATATACGTATTTTACGCCGATTCTTGACTGATACCTAGGTCTCCGGTGGAAACTCGTATCAGTTCAACAATACCAGTCAATGATAATTTGTTGTTTATTTTGTTTGTCAGAGGCTGTGATTCGTATATTTCGAATAAAATAATAATAATAATATTAATTATTATTATTATTATTATGCTGTTGTTTTGTGTTCTATGTCGACTGTAAGCGAACGCCCCATCTAAAAAATATTTCAAGATTTTTAAGATTTGTTCTTCGCTTCCAGTTTTTGTTATAAATTTTCCAATAATAATAATAATAATAATAATAATAATAGGACAAAGTATGCAAGTGTAAAACCAGTCAATGATAATTTGTTGCTTATTTTGTTTGTCATAGGCTGTGATTCGTATATTTCGAATAATAATAATTATATCATTATTATTATTATGCTGTTGTTTTGTGTTCTATGTCGACTGTAAGCGAACGCCCCATCTAAAAAATATTTCAAGATTTTTAAGATTTGTTCTTCGCTTCCAGTTTTTGTTATAAATTTTCCAATAATAATAATAATAATAATAATAGGACAAAGTATGCAAGTGTAAAACCAGTCAATGATAATTTGTTGTTTATTTTGTTTGTCAGAGGCTGTGATTCGTATATTTCGAATAAAATAATAATAATATTAATTATTATTATTATTATTATTATTATGCTGTTGTTTTGTGTTCTATGTCGACTGTAAGCGAACGCCCCATCTAAAAAATATTTCAAGATTTTTAAGATTTGTTTTTCGCTTCCAGTTTTTGTTATAAATTTTCCAATAATAATAATAATAATAATAGGACAAAGTATGCAAGTGTAAAATCCAGTCAATGATAATTTGTTGCTTATTTTGTTTGCCATAGGCTGTGATTCGTATATTTCGAATAATAATAATTATTATTATATTATTATTATTATTATGCTGTTGTTTTGTGTTCTACTTCGAATGTAATCAACCCCCCCTTCCCACAAAGCGACCTGGCTGCGTTCCTGGTACATGAGAAATTCGATTGTTAATCGGTACTTTTCCTTTGCACAATAAAATATAAAGTAGAATTTTAAACGTGGAAATTTAGGACGGATAAGGAATTTGCTTCCTAACAAGTGTCTTCCTCACGAAATATAAATGTAAACAATATTTAACAATCACGAAATTTAAGATCTCTAGGAATACTGACTGCATTACAAGCATTTTAGACTAATGCAGTGAGCAAACAAAAATCATTTAAGTGAAAGACTCGAAGTGTAATGAAATGTCACATATTACAGTTAGCACACCTTCCTGTTGTCCAAATTGTTTACTTCTGTGGAACCATTTCTCCCTCTTTAAAAGTTTCCACCCTGATTTCAAGGACAAACGGAAGAATCGATTCTCGCTTGATGAACTCGGAAGTCATACAACCTCAAAGATATTTTTACCCGCGTGATCAATGCGTGATAAAGGGTGGGGCATCTAGTACATTAGGAAGAGTAAAAAAAAAACCGCATAATTAAAGAAAGAGATGTGTGTTTGTGAATAAACCGCCGTTTGCTTGAAGGACAGACGTCTCATATAAATACCGGAAGATTTGAGGAGTAAGCATCAGTTCAACAGCTGCCGTCTGTTAACAAATCTTTGGAAGGACTTCCTCCGACAACCCTCAGCCTTCATCATGAAATACTTGGTAAGTAAAAGATGCTCAGCTTTCGATAACTTCATGGTCTTTATTTTAACAGTATTTGGCCATGCAATTACCCTTGTTCACGCTTTCCAACCGTAGGTTGAAGAAGCGTACATATATGCTCCAGCTTTGTTCGTCCGCACCAAAACTCACGTAAAAATGGTTCGATTTCGATGAAATTTTAGTATGTTGTAGGGGACAACCTGGGGACAAACCCTATTGAAAATAGGCGAAATGGGGTCAAAGGTCAGGATATAGGAGGGGGATCCATTCCATTGCCCTTATGTGTCATAACTTACCTAAAAATAGTTCGATATCGATGAAATTTTAGTATATGGTAAGGGGCCACCTGAGGACGAGCCCTATTGAAAATAGGTGAAATTGGGTCAAAGGTCAGGACATAGGGAGGGATCCATTCCATTGCTCTTATGCGTCATAACTTACCTAAAAATGGTTCGATATCGATGAAATTTTAGTATGTGGTAAGGGGACCATCTGGGGACGACTCCTATTGAAAATAGACGAAATGGGATCAAAGGTAAAGACATAGGAGCGGGATCCATTCCATTGCCCCCTTATGCGTCATAACTTACCTAAAAATGCTTCTAATGCGACAAAACTTGAGTATATTGTTCCGGAGGTATACGGAACCAGTTCTGTTTAATGTTATCGAAATAGGGGTAATGGTCAGGACATAGGAGCGAGATTTATTCCACAGCCATTGTCCTCATAACTGGAGTAATGATTTCTGGTATGTTGGAAAGCGTAAAATAATTAATGCATGGCATGATTTTACTAACTTGTTTCAGATTTTAACGTGGTTTATTTAAGGCTAGAGAATATAGTAGTTCATCATATTGGCCGGGTCTGTCCTAGTGGTCAACGTTCGTGACTGAAGCGGAGAGACCTGAGGTTCGATCCTAGGCAGGTACGAACCACTAAATAGCCGCCGTGCATCGGATGGGCGTGCTAAGCCTTCGGACCCCGGGTACTGGTCCCCCGGTTATAAGTAAGGGCGTCTTCCTCTTCCTCGCTTCCGTGTGACTTTCCTATCTGGCACTCTAGCCCAAATCTCCTACCTTCCTATTTCTAAGGGTTGTTTAAGACCTGGGGTCCGACACTCCTTCCTAAAATCCTCTACATCTGATCTGTTCTAGTTCATCACATCCTATATGCCTAACATCATGATTTTCCACCCCGGTGGCGCAGTGGTCAAAGCGCTGAGTTCGGTCTCAATTATAAGAGCTAGAGCACGTCCGATCCCGAAGTTTGTCAGCCTGAGACGGAATTTTAAACGGCAGATAGAGCTTCGTTGTTTTTCATTTTCATCATAGCATCTTTCAAAGCGACATCAAACAATTCTTCTAGATCACTTTTGAACATATCCTCACGCACACTCTCATTTTCTCCTTGACGCGCACGGTGCTTCTTAAGAGACAAATACCGTTCATAAAGTTTTGAGGGCTTTCTCACACATGAATCATTCCGCTGCCTAGGGGATCTCTGATGCCTAGGAATCATCCCACGCTGCCAAAGAGTCACGACTGCTTCATATGTCAGCCCACTTACTCAACTAGGCAATTTCATGTAGTACTTCCGTCCACAGAGAAGGTTTAGACCCAAACCACCTACAACGGGTCCGCGTTTTGGGCAGGGCACAGAAACGGAATAAGAGAGAGCAAGTCTAGCAACTTTTTTTTTTTTTTTTTTTTTTTAATTGGAGGTTTAACGACCACCGTGAGCAACTCAATGGGCTATAAGCAGTCGCCCGTCCCTAGTTTAGGGTCACTGGTTCCAGGGAAGGGAGAGAGCCAGTGCCGTAAGACAAACACAACATCCATGCCTGACCGGGATTCGAACCCGGACCCCTTACGGACGAATGATCAGAGGCCAACGCCTTAGACCACTGCGCCACCGGGGCGGCCCTAGCGACTTTGAGACAACAGTTTGTAAGTGAGAGAGGGCACAGTAGATGGCGCCACCGTATAAGTACAATTTTACTCATACATGGGTCAGAGAAATTAGGAGGGGTTGCCGCCCCGGTGGCGCAGTGGTCTAAGGCGCTGGCCTCTGATCATTCGTCCGTAAGGGGTCCGGGTTCGAATCCCGGTCAGGCATGGATGTTGTGTTTGTCTTACGGCACTGGCTCTCTCCCTTCCCTGGAACCAGTGGCCCTAAATTAGGGACGGGCGACTGCTTATAGCCCATTGAGTTGCTCACGGTGGTCGTTAAACCTCCAATCAAAAAAAAAAAAAAAAAAAAAAAAAAAAAAAATTAGGAGGGGGTTAGGAATGGACACCTTTATATGTAATCGGGGCTCCTTACCCGGGGGCCGTCATTTAACGTACTCTTCCGATGAACGGCGGATTACTCAGTGATGTCAGCAAATCACACCACCTCTAGAAGATCAGCCCAGGCTTGAACCTGGGGACCCTCCATCAGTAGTCTGCTTCGCTAACCACTGAGCCATCCGCAGCATTTGTAACTCACTGACAAGATCTTGCCTTCTTCTAAATGGTAAAACTGGACCATTCGGAGCCCATCCAATCCACAGGGAAGTCCTGCTGTAGATAAATTAGAGAGTGGCTATCCAAGAAGCCAGTTAGTGGGAGCTGATCTCAAGCTAGATGTCGACATGGTTATTTATACCGGAAAAGAAGAGAAATTTGTGTTGGCTACTGAAAAGTACTTTTTTGGGCGACCACTAAACCGAAGCGTAACAAGGTTAAATTTTGTACACAAATTACTGCATCATAATGAACATAAATGAGAAAACACCCGCAAGATTTACTTCAAGACCCCTAACGCAGTAATTTTCCCAGGATTTAGAACACGAGGGAGAATGTGTTTTTCGCCGTGGTGGTGGTGGAGGAAGGAGTCAGGAAGTTATGGAGAGTGTCTGAAAAGTAAGGGGAGGGGGGGGATATCCCTAGAGCACTGTAGTTTTGCCTTTATAAGTATTTTCTGGAACAGAAGTACCTAATGCAAGGTTATCAATCAGCCAAAACACGGTGTGCGAACCGATGCATCATACATTTTATCGCAAGAAACGAATTCGGCAAAATATATTTAAATGGTTAATATTAATAACTATAAGACTTTGGTGATCGTTACTGGTTGCATACAAATAGACAATTCAGTGTTCTACACCGTAAGAATGCAATATAAACTTGCGTAGCTACAGGTATTTATTTGCATAAAATATTATACACCCATACCTATGAATAAATAAGTTCCGTATTTAGGTGTAGCTAATTATTTATGTTTCTATTAGTCGAGCTTTCGCATCTCACCGGAGGACTTTTTCAAGGCTTCATACAACTGCTAAGAATAAGTTACATGATGTTGCAACTAAATACGGAAGTTATTTATTAATTTATTTGCATATTTTCTTTCGCCGATACTATGCTCCATTTGGACACTTTTGTGACATTTTGCAAATGGATGTTGTTCGCTTGTATATTAAAATTTCCATACAGTGAATGAGACAGACACACTTACTATAAATAAGAACTAAAAGCAATAGCAAGTGTAACAAAGTGTATTTTGTTTTTGTCCAGAACTAAAGTAAATCACTTTAAGAAATCACCCTCTTGTACATCACAGATTTGCGACTGCTGTGAATGAATGTAGGCGCCTGTCGTGTACGTAATCTAGCTTTCTTTTAGCACGTCTTTTGTAAAAAAGTTCGTGCTTATGTTATCGGTTTGTCCGTCCGTCCATCTGTAGACACCATATTTCTGTAACTGTTAGTCCGATTTGAAAAATTATTTTTGCATTGGGAAGCTTGAAATATGTCAATGATGATCCTTTATTTCGATTTTTTTTTACGAGGTACAGTTTCGCCGCTAGAGGGCGTAAATGCAGATGATATCGAATTCAAAACACATTTTATTCCATATATTTGCTTTTAAAAATCCGACTGAAAAAATTATTTTATCTTTCGATTCCATTTATGTCGAAGTGTATTGTAGGTACAGTTACGTTTTCAAATTACGCATAGATTTTCCGCTAGGGGGCGTCAAAGTAAATTACGTTTTCCCCGATATCTTTTCTTCTAAAACTCCGATTTGAAAATTTTTTTCTTCAGAGGATACAGCTTCTGATGGAAAATCTTTTGCATATAATTTCAAATTTTTGGTAAAGAATACTTTTGCCACCAGGGGACGTAAGTGTTAATATTTGCTTCTGATGAATTTGCCATAAAATCTGAGCTTCCAGAATCTCGATTGAAAAAATTCGTTCGTGGACCGATGCCACTCACATCGATAAGCCTTTTTGGAATATTTTCTTCTTAAAATATTGTATGGTTTCTCCACCAGGGGGCGTGGACTTATATCTTATTTTTCTCAATATCTCTCCTTCGAGAAGTCCGATTTAAAAAATTCTTTCTTTATCGGATAGTGTTTCCGATGCGAAATGTTTTTCATATAAATTCAAAATTTTCAAGTAAATCATAGACTTTTTGCCAGAGGGCGCAAAGGTAAATTGCGTTTTCCCTGATATTTCTGCTTCTAAAACTCCGATTTGAAAAATTCTTCCTGTATTGAATACAGCTTCTGATGGGAAATGTTTTCCATATAATTTCTAATATTTGATAAAGAATGGTTTAGCCACCAGGTTGCATAAGTGTTTATTTCTGCTTCTGATGTACTTGCAGCAAAATCTGAGCTCCTGAAACTCGACTAAAATTTGTTTTTTGTTGGACCGATACTACTCACATTGAAAAACTTTTTGAGAATACTTTCTTCCTAAAATAATGCATGGTTTTCCTGCCAGGGGGCATAGATGCATATCTTATATTTGGCCATATATCTGCTTCGAAGAATCCGATTCGAAAAATTCTTTCTTTGTTGGAGAGTGCTTTCGCTGCGAAATGTTTCTCATATAAGTTCAAATTTTTCTTAAAGCACAAGTCTGCAACCAGAGGGCGTAAGTTCAGGATTCCGTTTACAGCAATAACTAAGGGATTAAAAACCCGATTGAAAACTCCTTTCTTCGGCCATTTCCATACCGGTTCCATTGACTTTGAATAGCTTTGATAAATTTAATTTACGTCAGAACGGATTTAAAAGACGTGCTCATTACACCCAAAAATTTGGTGTCATCTTTCTTGCTTCTTTCTGTTCTCTCTTTCTCTGAAGCTGGAACAGAACATTTATTGTCAATTTTTTATTCCTTTTTGATTGGAGGTTTAAAGACCACCGTGAGGTACTCAGTGGGCAATGAGCGGTTGGCCGTCCCTAATTCAGGGCCACTGTTTTCCGGGAAGGGAGAGAGAGAAAGTGCTGTAAGACAAACACAACATCCATGCCTCACCGGGATTCGAACCCGGACCCATCTCGGACAAATGACTAGAAGTCATCGCTTAAACCAATACGCCAGCTGGAGCTGCTTGTCAATTTACAGCAAATTTTAATTGTTATAAAAACTTACGAAAATATGTGCATTTTTCGCAAAAATAAATATATTATAGATTTACGGCTTGTCCATTTTAAAAGAAAAAATCTATCTGGTGGTGGGGGAGCGATTGCCCCAGTTGTCCCCCGGTGGATGTTCTACTGTGCGGGGTAACCAAAATGTGTATTTTGTAATCCGGAAGTGGAATTTTTTGCAATTACAATGCCTTCTCATATTGGTATGAGAACATAAAAATAGCGACGGGGTGTAGGGGATGGTATGCGGGAACAAGAAACTTTATACTTCAGTGATGTCAGGAAAAGTGAGGGGCGAGGGGGAATACCGATGCTGTGATCAGGGCACACCTAACCAATGGTGTAGTGGGGCCAGAAAGAACGAGGACAGCGTTCCGGTATTTTTTTTTTTTCTAGCCGGCAAGCGTTCCGTTAAACTCTATAGAGCATAACATGTTTTATTTTTAAAATGCGAATGTTCTATAATTCTTTTCCAATAAAAAAAAAAATGCAACAGAATAGTTGGTGGAATTCCCATGTTCGCTTGAAGGTAGAGTTAATCTTTAATTCCGTTCTCACTTGGCAGTCCCTTGAAATTCCTTTTTCTACTGTTGTTAAGAACGTTGAGGTGGGAATATTGCAATGGAAAAATTATTGCAATCGGGAATTTAATTAATGTAGTCATTATTAAGGGGTTTTAGTTGTGAGTCTCAGTGAATTTAGTTCAGTTACGAGTGCGCCTTAATTACGCTGGAAGCAGAGGAGATTATTTTCCTATTTGGAGTTTTAATCCCGTTTCACACAGGCGGAAAAAAATCTGTCGAAGCAATAAATTTTCCAGTCTGATCTACAGCTCGGTTTCAGGCGGATTTTATAATTGTCTGTGCTGTACCCAAACTGTCCCTATCCAAATACAAATATTCCGAGAACAAAGACTCCCAGTAATAAATGGCTATAAATTGCACTTTAAATTAGTTTCCGCTTCCAACGATGTCTTCCTCGATAACATGGGGCTGATTTAGTTTTCGCACCTCAAAAACGGCTCCAATTTGGGCCCCAACATTTCAGTGTTTTCTTACTAAAATATTGAAATCTTGTTCCTTGAATGCCAAAACGTGTAAATCCGGAAGTCTGATTTTGACCGAACGCTATACATTTTCATATTATAAATATAACAAAGTGAAAAAGGGAGAAGCTAATGAAGAGGCAAGAAGGGAAAGGCATTGAAAGGCACCACAAGTTCCTGTAGTTTTCTAGTTAGCACTACATCCCTGCGCGTAACCCTAAAGCAGCCCCTGAATTAAGTGCTGAATTTCAAGGATGTAAACGTTGGAGTGTACATAGACTCAATCAGCTGGGCAAAGCTTGCGAAACATTGGGGATGAAGGTTAATTAACTACACTATATTGACGAAAGTCACCAGACACCCCTTCAAAAGCAAATGAATGGATCCGCTGCGTTGTTAAGATGCGCGGTACGGCTGCAAACGGCATGAAAACAAGCCCGCAGCTGACCGCGATCATATCGCCCTGGGAGTTTGAGTGAAAATGTGGCGACGGGAGAGAACTGACTTTGAGAAATTCCTTTCTCAGATTGTTGGGTGTTATATTATTGGGTTGTCCATAAGAGAAACCGAGAGCCGTTTAAACATACTCAAGTCAACTGTTTTGGATGTACTGAATAAGTGGAAGACACATGGCATGCCTGAAGCAGCAAAACGTATCGGCAGACCAAAGAAAATCAGTGATAGAGGACGTCGAAACCTCAGGAGAGTCGTTACAGCTAATCGACGGAGTACTGCATGCGACCTCAGTGTACAGGTGAGTAAAAATACTGGAATCTGGGTATGTACACGTACCATTTGCAGAGAACTTCATTCCATGGGTTACCGTGGTCGTGCAGCTGCTCATAAGCCTTTCATCTCCACTCGGAATGCTACTCATAGTTTAGCATGGTGTAAAGAACATTTATCGTGGATCAATGGAAACGGGTCCTATGGACTGATGAATCCAGATACACGAACCATTAGTTTGATGGCCGTGTGTGGGTATGGCGGCAGCCGGGGGACGCTATTCACCACAGTGAACTGTTCCTGTGGTCAAGTTTGGAGCTGGAAGTGTCAAATGTGGGGGTGTTTTTCGTGGTATGGTCCCGGGACTCGCGGCCCATTGGTTATCGTGGACAAACTTGTTAACCAGCACGTCTACCTCGATATTCTGGACAATCATATTCTACCAACTCTATGGCAATACTATGGAACCGAGCCTTGTTGCTACCAGCAGGATAATGCTCCGAGCCATAAAGCAAGGACTGCTGCTGCGTAGTTTGACTATAATTCCGCATCGTGTGTGGACTGGCCAGCACAGAGCCCTGAACTTAATCCCGTAGAGCACCTATGGGATGAATTAGAGCGCCACATAAGAAGTTTGGAACCAAGGCCTACTACTAAGCAAAATTAGTGGCATCATTATGTACTGAATGGAAGCACATACCTATCGCTGTGCTCCATAACTTTGTCGAAAGCATGTCTAGTAGGGTCGGTGCATGCATTAAGGCCAAAGGTGGACCGACACCGTACTACTTTATGTCAATAGATGTTGTGTTGTGTTTCTCTTCGAGGTATCCGGTGACTTTTGTCAATATATTATATATTGTAATTGGACGATTAGCTTACCGGAAACTAGAGGCCGCCCAGGTGGCGCAAGGGTATAAGCGCTGACCACCCCTACCAGGGGGGCCAGGGTTATGAGCCTGGTTCATGGCAGTACCCCTTCCTCTTCCCCTAAACCTGCTATCCTAAATTATGGGCGGGCACTGCTTAGAGTTCCTTACGATCAGTGGCGTTAGAACAGCAGAGGATAAATAGTCATCTGCCCCAGTGCTCATTTGCGTGGGGCCGCGGGTGGCCTAGAGGTCAGCGCTCGTGACTGCCATAGGGATGACCTCAGGTTCGATCCTGGGCAGGTACGAACGTTCGAACCCCTAGATATCCGCCGTACGTACGATGAGCACGTTAAGCCGTCGGACCCCGGGTACTGGCCCCCCGGTAATAAATAAGGGCGTCTTCCTCCCCCTTTCTACCTCGCTTCCGTGTTACTTTCCTATCAGGCACTCTAGCCCAAATCTCCTAACTTCCTATTTCTAAGGGTTGTTCAAGACCTGGGGTCAGACACTCCCTTCCTAAAAATCCTCTACATATGATCTATGCTCATTTGCGTGGAGGCAGTGTCCAGTAGTTTCATATCTGGGTCATCATCATTGTCAACCATTATCAATCTACTACTGGGCGAAGGTCTCCCCAAGTTTCTTCCACAACGGTCTGTCTTGTGCCAGTCTCCTCCATGTTACTCCCGCATACTTTCGAAATTTAATCCATCCATCTCCCATGTGGTCTTCTTCTGGATCTTTTCCTGTCCCTTGGAATCCAGTCTAATATTTCGGCTGTCCATCGATGGTCTGTCCTTTTGGCAATATGTCCAGCTCATTGCCATTTCAGAGATTTTACTCTAATCACGATGTCTTCCACTTTTGTCATTTTCCTAATCCACGAGTTCCTTTTCTTATCTCTCTTGGTTACCCCAAGCATGCACCTCTCCATGCTATTTGAGTCGTCTACAGTCTTTGTATGTCTCTTTTAGTTAAAATTCACGTCTCTGCACCATATGTAAGCACTGCATTGAAGCAGGATGCATTGATCAAACACTTTTCTTTTGGCATATTGCTCTTAAAAATTACACTGTTTCTTCCAAAAGCTCTCCAGGCAAGTTTTATACACCGATTTATTTCTTGATCAATGTGACCCTCATTTGATATCTGCTCTCCAACATAAATGTAGCTATCGGTTATCTCCAGCTTTTCCCCATCAATCGATAAATCTTCATTTCTTGTAAAAGTATTGTGCATCACTTTTGTCTTCTGAAAGTTCATTTTTAATCCCGCTAATTTACTCTTGTCAGCAAGTTCCTGGGTCATACTCTGCAGCTCTGATGGGGAAATGTTGCATGAAAGATTTTTTGGAAGGCGGTAGATTTTTACAGTGAAGTATTTTGGCTTTAAACCTGGGATTAAAAATTGGAAGACGGCAGTGATAAGCACTTGTCTGTGTAGCTTAATTGGGAAAGCATTCGGCTCCGGTGCAGAAGGATGTTTGTTCGAGTTCACCACCGGCAGAGAGAGGGCTTGAATTTCTCAAAAGGAGAGCTATAATTAATACAGGCAATTGACGTGGATTAGGAATATCAAACAGATGTCTTCGATCTTTCCATGTTAATAAGTGAGTCACAGAAAAATTCTCAATGGCCGCCAAAGGAGGTCGAACCCAGGTCTACCAGTTATGCGCCGGACATACTACCACTGCACCACAGCTGTCACGAATTCCATCTTTGGTGAATCCCCTGCATTGTGCGAGGCTCCAAGCTCCAAGAAGCAACCAGCCAAGTGGCTTGGCAGTTAGTCGTATGTGAGTATGGAGGAATTCGAGGTCGCTGTGGTGCAGTGGTAGCATGTCCGGCGCGTAACTGGAAGAACTGGGTTCGATTCCTAGTGGCGGCCAATGAGAAGTTTTCCGTGACTCACTAATAAACGTGGAAAGGGCGATGACTTCTGTTCGAGGAGAGCTATATATGATGTACTACAGAAGTGAGGCACATGTCAAGACGGCAAGTAGCAGTGCTAAGCTCTTGCCGGCGTAGCTGAATTTGGGAAAGCATTCGGCTCCGGAGCAGAAGGAAGTTAGTTCGCCTGTTGCCACCGGCAAATTTGGGATTCACAACTGCATAGGAAAGCTCATTTTTTGTTCAGCCCTCTTATAGATACACTGTACAAAAAATTCTGAAATTCCCGAACCACTTTCTGTCATTTATTTCGTGAATTAACGAAGCATAATTATGATACAACCATTTCCGTGAAATAACGGAAAGAAACCTGAATTTCACCGATTTTTTGTACCTCGGGAAAATTTTGTATTTTCATAAACCTTTCCGCAGTTTCTTTCTTATATTGACGCTAAATTTCCGTTTTAGAGATGTGTTAACGAAAAATTCTGAATTTTCAGAAACCTTTCCGCAGTTCCTTTCGTATATTAACGGGAAAACTCCATTCTCACTTTTTCCGTATCCCTATGACGAGAAATTGCCGGCAATAAGAGCGATTGATGAGATATTTGATGTTTGATTAACTTTTAAAATTTCAATCATCCGTCGAATTTTGAAGTTCCATAGCGAGATCGGATATTGTGGATAGCTTATCACATGAATGCTGTTTATTGTGGCACAGGATATTTCTCCTATTTTGTGCACCAGCTATTTATTATTGCGTTACTGTAAGAAACAGGTACTTAATTTATTCTACATGTGATTATTCGAAGTCTATGTATTGGTTTTCGGACAACTTAAGACAGCTATTATGTAGCTATCAAGAGTAAATTTTATATTTAGAAGTTCTTTTTGTGAAATAATACTATAAAAAAGTACATTTCACCTTTTTAAAGATTAGGGGCGCGGGTGGCCTAGTGGTCAACGTTCCTGACTGTCACGGAGAAGGCCTCAGGTTCGATCGCAGGCAAGTACGAACCCTCGAACCACTAAATATCCGCCCTGCATCGGATGGGCACATTAAGCCGTCTCGCCCCTGGTACTGCCCCCTCCCCTCCGTAATAAATAAGGGCGTCCTCCTCCCCCTTTCTACCTCGCTTCCGTGTCACTTTCCTGTCGGGAACTCTAGCCCAAGTCTCCTAGCTTCCAATTTCTAAGGGTTGTTTAAGACTTGGGATCAGGCACTCCCTTCCTAAAATCCTCTACATATGATCTGATCTGATTTTAAAGAAAACGGAAAGTCATTGTGAGTTAAAAAAATCAAGTAGCACACTTACATTGGCCAACGGTTGGCTCAATGATATTTTTGCGTAGGCAGCGTTGGGCGAAGGTTGCGTTGTTTATCGAAGATTGGCCAACGGTTTTTCCAACCACACATGACCAACCATTTATCAACAAATGACCACTTAACCGTTGGACGATGGTTGTCCAACAACACATGACCAACCATGGTTGTCCAGGACACACGATCACATTGGAAAACTGTTGCAAACAGTTTTCCAATGTGGGTCCAACCGTTGAACCAACACATATCCAATTGTTGGCCGCCGAGTCACCTCGTCGCTGGGCCGACCGTTGAAAGTCCACGGTTGGTCCAACATAATATTGCTACCTGGGTTGTTACTTCGAAAAATCACGATGAAAATTCCTCCTACAGAAAAAAAAAATTACAAACCTATTCAGAAAAATAATAAGCTCCAACAGAAAATAAAATGAATAAATCACTCGCATTAATGGCAGAAAAAAAAATAATAAAAAAAATCGTTTGTTTTATGGTGTGCTTGATGTCTCGTTTCCCGAGCGTTTGTGGCTCAGTGGTTAAAGGGCATGCGTTACCTGATGAACCAACCCAAACGACAGGGGTTTGATCCTGACTGCTGCGAAACGATTATTATCTGCGGAAGGGCTGAAAAACTGCAGGTTGGTCAATTTTGCGGAATTCCAGTTTAAATACGGAAAAACCTCAAATGATTTTTTTCTTTTTCAAATAAACGGAATTTCTGATTACGGAAAATCTGTGAAAATACGGAATTTAAAATAAACAGACACTTTTATAAAACGGGAATTTCTGGAAAAGACGGATACTTACCGGCAACTTTGCTACACGTTATTTTCAGAAATGTTCAGTGAATTTACGCCACTTAAATCTTACGGTGTAGTGTGCTTTAACGGATGCTATGATTAAGATTTTCTCTATACTTTTCTTTCTAGACTGTCTTCGTTATTCTGTGCCTTGCAGCATGTGCCATGTCTGCAGTGGTTCCTTTAATCTCACCACTGGGACTGGGAACTGTTCCAGTGAGCACGATTTCTCATGGTGGACTCATTGGCCTTCATACCATTGGCTCACCTCTCCTGCTTAACTCACCACTTCATCACAGAACACTTCTCATTTAAGGTAAGTCACATGTCAGTTACCTAACACTTCCATAAAATAAAGCCATCTTCTTCTGAATGTACACTGGTGCTCAAAAAGTAAATGATAGTCTGCAAAAATATACACTGGCGGAAAGTGGAAAAAGAACACCAAGAAGGAATTGGCGGACGATCATGAAATTTACATATGTTAATGGGGTCTAGTTTACGTAGGTGTGATGTTAATTTCGGGACCAACCGGTGAGCGCTTACGCCACAGCACGGCATAATATGCAAATTATCGTCGGTAGTATTTAAGGAGTACGGCAAAGTGAATGTAATCAGTCGTCGGCGTACGGACACGTGCGAAGACCCTGAAGAAGCTGCAATGCCTGGACATGGAAGACGTGTACGATTTCAGCAGTTATCAGACTTTGAGCGAGGTCGTATAGTCGGACTCCGCGAGGCCGGGTGGTCGTATCGTCGTATTGCGGAGCGAATTGCACCAGAAGTATCGGTGGAGGTACGATGGTGGCGTAGATGGTCCGAGGAACATTCCCACACGAGAAGACGTGGAACCGGGAGTTACAGACGGACTGATGAGCGGACTGATCGACGCATAAGAAGAGCGGCGTTGTCAAGCAGAAAATCCACTACGACGCAAATCCGAGCTGCCGTTGCACCTGAGGTGACTGTGCAAACAATCAGCAACCGTCTACTGGATGCAGAACTACATGCATGTGTACCTCTGACTCCAGCCCAAGGTCAGGAACGGCTGCAGTGGTGTTCCCAACGTCTGCACTGGAGAACGCAATGGCGATCTGTCGTGTTCAGCGATGAAAGCAGATTCTGCTTGGGAGTCTCCGATGGCCGTATGCGTGTTCGCAGACGCACAGGGGAGCGTCTTCACCCTTCTTGCATCCGCCAGCAACACACGGGGCCTACACCTGGTCTCCTGGTATGGGGAGTGATCAGCTATCACTCCCGTACACAACTAGTGTTTGTACCGGGTACGTTAAATAGCACCTCCTACATCAACAACATCATTCAGCCAGTTGTTGTGCCATTTGTAAGGTCGGTCCATCGTGGTGTTTTCCAGCAAGATAACGCACGCCCACACACGGCACATGCAACGCAACATGCACTTCAAGATGTGAGACAACTTCCATGGCCTGCACGTTCACCGGATTTGTCCCCCATTGAGCACGTGTGGGATTTTATGGGACAACGACTTATCCGGTCTCCACGGCCAGCCACGACCATCCCCGATTTACGCGTCCAGGTTGAGGATGCTTGGAACTCAATACCCCAAACTTACATCCAACATCTGTACGACAGACTCCATGTCAGAATTGCACAGTGTGACGCAGTTCATGGCGGTTCAACCTCGTACTAACCATGTTACGTGGAAATGTTATTTTTCATTTTACCAGCAAATACAGCTGTATATAATGTTTTGATCACGTTATCCTCTGTAATCCGTTATTATGCTGTATAAATTTCGTTGGTATCAGACGTCTCGCTCTTGGTGTTCTTTTTTCACTTTCCGCCAGTGTATTTCGAATTTTTTATTTTCAAAGTTAATAAAGACAGCTGGTTTTAGCCACTTGTTTTGGGAAGAAAAGCTGAGCGTGCTTTAATTGGCTCAAAATTAAATCATGTATCAAAATGGCCGACGCATACAAACTTTAAAAAAATCTGATCACCTTGTCAGAAACTTCTGCATCCGCCAATGTTAAAGGCTGTTAGCACATTTTATCTGGTGGCGTCAAAGTTATATAATTCTGAGTGCTTTTGACAAATATAATCAAATTCAACTGTTTTTAGAACAAGTTTTATTTTCCTTTTTACGAAATTACTTCTTTAAAAGTTTGTTGAATCTGTCTGTATGAACAAGGCCATCTAGGAAGCACAAAGCCATGGCAGTAGAGAAGATTTCCCTGTTTTAGTGAGTCACGCGGAAATCTAGCCTTCCGATTGGTTCCCAAGGCTGTCGTGTGTGACATCAAACGCGGCACAGACGTATCAGTCTGTGTATCATGAGAATGACGTCACAAACGGAGGGAACTCATCCCTAATGTGTTTTCTATGCAGCCTTGATATGTGTTTGTGAATCAGGAAAAAAATAATATAACCTAACTGTTACAACTATTTCTGATTTAACAAAGAGTTAGCGCTGCTTTGTAATTTTCGATAACAAGTTTGAATTCTTCTCTTTTCAGGACCATGCGCTGTGACAAAATTCAAGAGATCTGTTCTGGAATCTTGAGGATAACCGATGTTGCTAACCAGTCCAACTGGCATTTCGTACAAACAGATATTAATGAACGTCTATTATTTTAAGACGTGATGATTCTTCTTTTGCTTTTGAAATAAATGCTTGTTTAAGTTTTACAATGGCGTTATTTTTTTAGCTTGCATTTTCTGTCTGTTTATCTTTTTAGTTTTTAAAATGTTATTAGTTCACTTCAGACGCAAAAAAAAAAAAAAAAAAAAAAAAAAAGGATTCCGTACACCAACTACTGTATTAAGTTATATCAAAACTCTAATTTCCACTTGTTCTGCTGTGCGCTGTTGACCAATCAAAACACGCTGAATGTCAGCACGTACAAGGGAAAATGAATTGCCGCGGTGGTGGCGATATGTTGTCATTTCATTTTTTCTATTTGACGCTGTAAATCCAGGCCTTATGTACTTGCTTAATTTGTTCAATAAAGTGAAAGCAGTGGTCTAAGCGATGGCTTCTGATCATTCGTCCGAGATGGGTCCGGGCTCGAATCCCGGTGAGAGGCGCAGTGGTCTAAGGCGCTGGCCTCTGATCATTCGTCCGTAAGGGGTCCGGGTTTGAATCCCGGTGAGGCATGGATGTTGTGTTTGTCTTACGGCACTGGCTCTCTCCCTTCCCTGGAACCAGTGACCCTAAATTAGGGACGGGCGACTGCTTATAGCCCATTGAGTTGCTCATGGTGGTCGTTAAACCTCCAATTAAAAAAAAAATCAGTAGGAGCACCTGACCCAATAATTTTCTGCCACCTGGTGACGGTGCTTATTATTTCAGGCCAGGGAAGAGAATTATGACCTTTAAACTATGGGAAGAAGTAAAAAAAATATCTATTCTGGAAAATATTACTCATGGCGATAAATTAAGAGATATCTATAAATCTTTAAATTTAAAAAATCAGGCAAAACTAGAAATCGTAATGAATACTGAATTTGTAAATTACATTTGGAAACAACAACTTCAGATTAAATTAAGTACACACATCAGCGATCTGAATTTTAAAATTTCACACAACATAAATTCAAATTTTTTTTTTTTAATTTTCTAATCATAAATGATTACACAAAATACGTCTATCAAGCGACCCGTATTGCAAACATTGTGGTCTCTTGGAGAACACTAAACACATTTTTGTTGAATGTGATTTTGTAAAAAACATTTGGACATGGTTAAAGATTGGACCTTATTCACCTCGCATTGCATCATGGGAAAGCTTTTTCATGGCCGCGGACCAACAATAGTTTGTTTGCATGCGTTTTTTACATTGCTTAACATAGCGTTACGTTTTCGAGAGGTTCATGAAAATCGCGATTTTTATGAATTTACTATCTTTACTACCCGGCTTTGCCCGTGCTTTAGGCTTATTAATTTCATATTCCCTTATATGTCACTGAAAAAATCGGGGGGAAAATTGATGTTTGCAAGAAAAAAAAAAGCTCATTTCACAAATTCGGTCATTACAAATTATTTGTTCATAGTGTGATTATTTCAGCTCTTGGCCGTATATTGCTGTCACAAATTTTTGTTGAGAATTAAGGTGGACGTCAAGTAATTTTGCTTCCTATACTTCCAATGGAAAAACTTTGTACATTTTCTTCACAATTAATGCGTTCACAAGGCTGAAAATTTGAACATCGATTAAAATAGCTTCATTTTATAACTTGGAACACTTAATATTTTCTAAAACATAACCACAATTATGCAAACCAACATTTGTTTGTCTACTGACGTCATCAAAGTACAGGTCCCGCCATCTTTTTTCTGGACAATTACTGCGCTTCCAAGGATGAAAATTTGAACATCGATTAAAATAGCTTCATTTTATAACTTGGAACACTTAATATTTTCTAAAACATAACCACAATTGTGCAATCCGACATTTGTTTCTCTACTGACGCCATCAAAGTACAGGTCGCGCCATCTTTTTTATGGTTCCAACACCCCGAAAGGAAAAGTTATTGACTTTTCATATAATTATGGTTATGTTTTAGAAAATATTAAGTATTCCAAGTTATAATATGAAGTTATTTTACTCAATGTTCAAATTTTTATCCTTGGGAACACAATAATTGTGAATGAAATGTGTACAAAAGTTTTTCCATTGAAAGTATAGGAATCAAAATTACTTGACGTCCACCTTAAAGCAACGAAATGTGCAGAATGTATGGAATCTGTAGAATCAAACGGACCAAAAGCGTTACGAATTATTTAACACGCGTCCAGGAGACACAGCATTAGAACCCTGGCCGAACAAAATTCGTTAACAATTTGTTATCGACGATCAAATACATCACGTGCTTTCAGTTTCAAACGTCTTTGAGGGCGAATCTCTGGGATAAAAAAGTTAAAAACGTATATTTGCGAATATTTTATGAAACTGGCTGAAATTTTAATGAACACCATAAATCGTTAATAGAAACATGACCTCCAAATTTTGCCTGAATCGGTAAAAAACTTTTTAAATTAGCTGTCAAAATTGTATTAACCGTTTCTGCGTATATACGTAATTCGGTTTACCGATGAATTAAAAATTCCATGCCTATTTTGAAAAGTTTTGACCGGATTCCGGTGAAAATTTGAGGGACTTCTTATTACCAATTCATGGTGTTGATAAAAATTTCAGCCTGTTTCGTAGAGATTTCGCAACGTTGGTTTTTGCATTTTTTTAAGCACAGTTCTCAAAGAATAGAAACACCTGTGGATGTGCCGCGGCGTTGAATGCAGTCACGTGCTTTCAGATGTAGGAAACGACGCTGACTTTGTTGATCAGCTTATTAATTAATTCATAACTCGCGAACGGAACAACATAGAGAACTCAAGACAGTTGCGTTGAGCTAGAAATTCCAGTATTGATAAGCTATGTAAACTTCACGATGCCACAGTTCGGCTTTCGAGAGTTTTTGCTGCTTCAGACAAACAGACGTTTTATGTTTTATATATAAGATTAACGACATGTCTAACTTTTGCTCACCCTATGGTCATACTAATAAATCCTGTCACCTAAATTGCACAGAGGAAGAAAGAAATAACTTTCCATAATTTTCCTCTGAAAAGGACGAATGCCGCAGACCAGGTGGCGCAGTGGTCTAAGCGATGGCTTCAGATCATTCGTCCGAAAGGGGTCCGCGTTCGGATCCCCGTGAGGCATGGATGTTCTGTCCGTCTTACAGCACTGGCTCTCTACCCTCCCTGGAACCAGTGGCCCTAAATTAAGGACGAGAGACTGCTTATAGCAAGGTACTTAGAAAGAGGAGAGGTAGGACCAATCGCCTTTGTTTCCGTGCCGCCGGCGGGCTGTGTCCCTACGAGCTAGAGTGTGACGTCACAGTGGCCATAACCGATCTCTTGAGCATTCGAAGTCATTTTTTTTTTTTTTTTTTGGTTGGAGGTTTAACGACCACCGTGAGCAACCCAATGGGCTATAAGCAGTCGCCCGTCCCTAATTTAGGGTCACTGGTTCCAGGGAAGGGAGAGAGCCAGTGCCGTAAGACAAACACAACATCCATGCCTGACCGGGATTCGAACCCGCACCCCTTACGGACGAATGATCAGAGGCCAGCGCCTTAGACCACTGCGCCACCGGGGCGGCCATTCGTAGTCATTCGGAGCTTGTGCTGTAGTGTCGATTACTCGCTGCATTTCTTTGTCAGTTTCAAACCTGCTTTGTCCTTTTCATTCCTTTTTTTTTTCCTTGATTTGTTTTCTGTGTAACGTACAACTATCTTGAAAATGCCTGGATACGCCGTTGTCCTTTGTTGTAATCACAGTTCAAAGGAAGTTAGATATTTCATACCATGCTTTCACATCAGAGATTTATTGAAGTAACCGGTAGCGAAATGCAGTTGAAAGGATGCATTCGATGGAAAGAAATCTCGAATGTGTTCAAAACATTTTGATGTCTCGAACTACGAGCGAGATCTTAGAAATGAATTGCTGAACTTGCCTGCCAGAAATAAATCTGAGAAAAGATGCCGTGCCTACGAAAAATATATACCTTGTCAGATGGAGGAGCAAACTTCTGTTCGAAGTGAACGGTTTAAGAACAGAGAGGTCTGCAAAAATACGTGAGATCGAATTGAAAGTATATCTCCAATTAAACGTCAAATCACATCAATTCAGAATAAAAGTGAGAGCATTCCTGGCCAACATTTATCACCGTCAAAGTTAAGTGAGAAGTGCGAATGTCTGAACAAAAAAATAATACAACTGAAGAGTGATAATAATTCACTACGGGAAGAATTATCAAACGTAAGAAAACAGTTGGTAATTGTAAAACAATGCTCTTGCCTCGAGAAAAGAAGCCTGTAAACGGAAATTGATATTTTGAAACGCAAATGCAAGAATAGAAATTTGCTGAGCAACAATGAAAGGTGGCTAGCTATCATAAATTTACTCGGCCATTGTTTCACTGATGTGCGAATTCAAACTCTTGTGTCAAAAAAGTGACCAGCAAAATGGAATGAACAAGATATACACCGAAGAGCAATTAAATTATAGAGACAGCTGGCGTTATGCAAAGTGACGCTGTGGGCGGCCCTGTAAACGGAAATGACATGACGTATGCAGCGATCCGACAAAATAAGGAGTGATGCGACATGAATCAGTAAGAGTCGGACGCAGTATGGGTAAGACGAAGGATCTAAGCGCATTTGATCGTGGGCAAATTGTCGGCGCCCGACGAATGGGTCACTCCATCTCGGAAGTCGTGCACGCACTGGGATTTTCACGAGCCACTGTGTCACGGGTGCACCGTGAGTGCATCGAATCCGGTAAAACCATCCCTGCAAGGCCCTACTGCCGTGGACAACAGCGTGTCTGTGAGCGGGGTCATCGTCGGCTAGCTCGCATTGTAACAGCGGATAGACGGGCCTCAGTGCAAGAAATCACTCGGCAATTTAACGCTGGTGCACAAAAACGTGTAAAGCAGTCGCACCATCCAGAACCATCTCCTCGCTATGGGGTATAGAGGCCATCGTCCCACGAGGTACCGCTGCTGACCGCACATCACAGGGTGCAAAGATTAGTATGGGCGCGGGAACATCGCCACTGGACCCTAAAAATGTGAGAAAATGTTGTCTGGACTGATGAGTCGAGATTCACGTCGGCACATGCGGATGGCAGGGTACGAGTACGGCGCAAACCACATGAAGCGATGGACCCTTCTTGCCAGTAGGGTACTCTTCAAGCTGGTGGGGGTGACATTCTCGTCTGGGGACTGTTTACGTGGACCGAAATGGGACCCCTGGTACGTGTGACATCGTCCCTCACAAGTCAACGTTACCGGGATATCGTGGACGACCATTTGCTCCCGTTTGTGCGTCTTCAACATCCCGCTGGGGACCTCATCCTGCAACAAGACAATGCAGCTCCCGAATTGTATCCGAATGGTTGGATGAAAACTCCACCGACGTGACTTCGCTTCCTTGGCCAGCTAGGTCACCTGACCTCAATCCCATCGAGCAGATCTGGGATGCCATCGAGAGAAATATTCGAGGCTCTGACCCCCTCCATCAAATCTTCGTGAACTGTGGGAGCTTGTTCAGGAGTCGTGGATCCATATGGCTTCCCAACGCTTCCGGTGTCTTGTCGAGCCCATGCTGAGACGAATCGCCGCGGTCATCAGGGCGAAAGGTGGTGCTACACGTTACTAGACACGTGCCTCTAATTCAGTTGCTCTTCAGTGTACATAGCAGAGGTATTTGCGTCTTAATCGGATGGGGAGCTTGTTTCTCCTCACACAAAACATCGAATCTGGAAACAATGTTCGATACAGCTACGGAGATCTCCTTCTCAACGTTAACTTTGCTTTTATATTTGTATTTTTGTGAACCAGAGCTGAAAATCCTGCCTCACAAAGGTTGGATGTGACAAAAGAGAGAATTACTCTCAGGGTTTTCTTATTCAATTCTGGGTACTACTTTGCCACACTGTTCCAAACCTCTGGCAGAGTTCCGGAAGAGAATGTCATTTTTAGTGTGGAGTCTGAAGAAATGTCTATTAATTATTCTTGCTCAGCAATACTGAAGATTGATGGTGAATCTACTGTAGAGGTGGGTACAAAATCACGTCACGGTTACTTTGTAACGTTACTAAAATGTCACTGTCACGGTTTGTGATCAGCGGCAAAAATAAATCACCGTTCCAAAATCACGAGAACATTTGTTTCCTGAATTGTTCCAAATTCACGCTACTTTCGGTGAACGACAGGTGCGTTGCAAATCAAGCGTTCCCAACACGCTACTTTCGTGAACCGCTCCGAAATAACTGGATATTAAATATAGACATTTCCAATCTTTTTCACTCAGTAATCTCACTTTTAAATCAAGCTACTTTTATTAACCACTCCACAATCACTTATATTAAATATTGATATTTCTCAGCTTTTCAATCAGTAATCTCACTTTTAAAGCTATTTATTTGACGGTGTTGGGTGTTTTTTAATTTTAAGTGACATTTATATATGCTACTTTGCACCCAAACCACCGTTCAATGAAGTTCTAAAGCACCAAGATTTTTATTTTAGGGGTAGAGCACAAAATTTCAGAAAAATGCAATTATTGGCAAAAAATATACCCGAATAAAAATCTTTGTGTTTAGGTCTGTCTACAGACCGAATAAATGAATTATAAATAATAATTCATTTGTCTTCCACTTGAAAATTTTTCAGGGGAATTCGAGGCCGCTGTGGTACATGGAAGCATATCCGACGCGTAACTGGAAGACTCTGGGTTCGATTCCTTGTTGCGGCCAATGAGAATTTTTCCGTGACTCACTTATAAACGTGGAAAAAGCGATGAACTATGTTTGATGCTCCTAGTCCACGTCAAATGTCTGTATTAATTATCCCTTCGCCTTCTAATTATTTGTTCAGTTGCTGCTTACCATCTTCGGTGAATACCCAGCATTGTGCGGGGCTCCAAGAAGCAACCTGCCAAATTGGCTTAGCAGTTAGTGTCTGTGAGTCTGAGGGAATTCGAGGCCACTGTGGTACAGTGGAAGCATATTCGGCGCATAACTGGAAGACTCTGGGTTCGATTCCCGGTGGCGGCCAATGAAAATTTTTCCGTGACTCACTTATAAACGTGGACAGAGCGAAGATCTTTGTTTGTTGTTGCTGGTCCACGTTAAATGTCTGTATTAATTATTCATTCGCCTTCTAATTATTTCTTCAGTTGCTGCTTAAAATCTTTCGGGAATCCCCAGCATTGTGCGGGGCTCCAAGAAGCAACCTGCCGAATTGGCTTGGCAGTTAGTGTCTGTAAGTCTGGAGGAATTTGAGGACGCTGTGGTACAGTGAAAGCATATCCGGCGCGTAACTGGAAGACCCCGGGTTCGATTCCCGGTGGCGGCCAATGAGAATTTTTCCGTGACACTTATAAACGTGGAAAGAGCGATGACCTCTGTTTGATGTTCCTAGTCCACGTCAAATGTCTGTATTAATTATTCATTCGCCTTCTAATTATTTGTTCAGTTGCTGCTTACCATCTTTGGGGGATCCCCAGCATTGTGCGGGGCTCCAAGCAGCAACCTGCCAAATTGGCTTAGCAGTTAGTGTCTGTGAGTCTGAGGGAATTCGAGGCCACTGTGGTACAGTGGAAGCATATCCGACGCGTAACTGGAAGACCCTGGGTTCGATTCCCGGTGGCGGCCAATGAGAATTTTTCCGTGACTCACTTAAAAAGGTCGAAAGGGCGATGACCTCTGTTCGGTGTTCCTAGTTCACGTCAAGTGTCTATTAATTAGAGAGATTCAGTTTAATGACTAGCTAATTACACAGTTTGTTACGCGTTTTTCTTTTTTTTTTTTTTTTACGTAGGACTACGTTTAACTCCGCGGATAGTATGGGGCGACTTACGGCCGACCTCCTGTGACAAAAATAGGTCCCAATTGAAATCATTAGAGCGTTAAAAATACGTGACGCACATTTATCTTGTTACCATATTCGTAAACAGCATGTACTCCAACTCGCGTACTGCGCAAAACTTTGTTCAGGCGACGCTCCGCTCGCCCCCTGTGCGCGAGGGAGAGGATGCAATATTTCTCGGGGTACAGCGGCGTTTGAATCAGTCTATCTCGGCAACCGTGAGCGCAAAACGACTGTGCGTGGCATCGTTTTAAAACTCTCGACGAGATCTATTGAAATATACGAAGAACATATCGCAGTGGTTTAAACTACATTTTTGAAAATTATTTTCGTGTGAACGGGTGAACGTTTTTGTGAAAGCCGCGGAATTCGCAGAATGAACGCAAGCAAAAGTGGAGAAAATCAAAACGAGAGGCAAGAGCAAGTAACGAGGAATATAAGAAGCCCAAGAAGATAGAGCACCACGTTGGGTAATTCGTGTATCGATTTGCTTTGTGTTCGCAATGTATCCAGCATTATTTGTAAAAATTATGTAATCTACTTTTCATATCTTAGACCTGTGTTGGCTATAACAAGTTAAATAAACTCTTTGAAAACACACTCGACTAGCTCGTTTCAAATCTCCGATCCGCAAGTCGCAGGCCTACGTTCCAATCAGAACTGAGCATATCTGTACATAATTTTTTTTTTTTTGGAGTTCTTTGATTGTTCAGTTTAACGTTCCAGATGATTGTACCGAAAAACATTTGGTTCCAGGAAAATAAAACCCGATAAAAAAAAATTGTTTTTACTGATCGCTGTCTTGGCATGCAACCGAAATACACCCCATTTAACCCACAAAACAGCGGCCACTCGGCGAGGTATCGATTCGATGAGGTAGCGATGGGTATCCTAAGGTATCTGGTACAATAATGTCGACAGCAGGTCCTCCAGTTCTTGTATATTGCGGGGGTGGTGGTGATGATTTAGCGCAAACCCGCTTTTCCAAGTAGAACCGCAAATGTTCGATTGGATTCATGTCAGGTGAATTTGGAGGCCTGTGCATTAACAGAAATCCACCAGAATGCTCCTCAAACCACTTCTTGACTATTCTGGCAGTGTGGTATGGCGCATTATCCTGTTGGTAATGGTCATCACCAGCAGTGAACACAGTTGCCACCATTGGGTGAGCTTGGTCCGCAACGATGTTCAGATACCTGACATCTGTCAGGGATTGTGCTATTGGGATAACGGGGCCTAAAGTGTCCCAAGAAAACATCGCCCGCAGCATAACACCTCCGCCGCGGGCCTCTTTCCTCCCAACAGTGCATCCAGGTGCCGTAGCCTCCGTTGGTAATCGGCGTATCAGCGCTCGGCCGTCTACGAGATGCACCAGGAATCTTGATTCGTCAGAGCAGGCCACTTTCTTCCGATCATCCACGGTCCAATCTCAATGATCTTGGGCCCATTTGATGTCGATAACGTGCAGTGAACATGAGGACTCAGCTGGATATTCGGCTACGCAGGACCATACGCAGAAAGCTGCAATGAACTGTGTGCTGTGACACTATGTCTTGATCATCCCTGTTGTAGGTGCAAGTGATTTGTAACACCCTGGCCCTGCGGTCACTGTGAACAATGCGCGACAATCTCCTCTCCCCTCTAGCATCAATGAGCTTCTGGCGACGGTGCGTCGTTTGGCCATCTGTGCACCACTTTTGATACGTACTCACTACAGCGACACGTGAACAACCCACAAGCCACGTCGTTACCAAGATTTCCGAGGCGACATGCAATCACAATTTGTCTTTTATCAAACTCCGATACATCGGCTGTTTTTTCTATTCTGACTCCGAACGCTCTACTAATAGAAAACCGATCCTCGGATTGCATATATACTGCTCCGCGAATTTCAACTACGCCATCCTTCAGACGCGCTCATTTATCTAGGCTGGGGGTGGTCATAATGTATTGACTCATCGGTGTAGTACATACAGTAGGCAATGAGCGCCCTTCTTGCGTTGGCGGAAATATTCCGAACTAGCTATAATTCCTGCTTTCAGACATCACCGCACCGCCCTGGTTTTCTGCATTGCCATTGAGCCTTCAGTTTGTGTGGGACCCACTTAACGAACTTCTTGACCTTACCAATTAAGTGGAGATGTTCGGAAATGGTTGACTCCGACACATTGTACTGTTTGGGGAGTTTTCTGACTGTGACGCGAGGATTTGCCTTCAGAGCGTTGTTATCAAAGACCAAATGTGGTTCTCGATCCTCCTCATCTTGCAAGCTCGTGTCACTGGAAGGAAAGCTTTCAAACAACTGGCGAACAGTACGTTCAGATGTTGCCTCCTCGCCCAGGGCCGTAGCCAGGGAAGAGCCAGGCCGGGCTGAGCCGGACCTGTGTTTCCTTCTGCCCGTCCTAGCGACTCATCTCTTTTACACCTTTTGCCCGACCACTTTGTATCCTTCCCCCGATCTCAATCATCAGCCGCCCCTCCCGACTTGCTTGCCTGGCTACGGGCCTGTCCTCGACCACATTGCGGTAGGTTTGTGCCGCATTACCTAAGACTACCAAACTTCCTCATTTTCTGCGCGCAATCCTCAATTTCAATGCTTCGTCGTCAAATTCGTCAAAACTTATCCAGGGCGTGAAATGTCCTCATTTTCAGGGAACAGTCCTCAATTTCGTCAAAACTGATTCAGGGCATGAAATGTCCTCATTTTCTGGGAATAGTTCTCAATTTCAATACTTTGTCCTCAATTTCGTCAGAATTGATTCAAGGCCAGAAATGTCCTCATTTTCTGAGAACAGTTCTCAATTTCATCAAAACTGATTCAGGGCGTGAAATGTCCTCATTTTCTGGGTAAAGTCCTCAATTTCAATGCTTCGTCCTGAATTTCGTAAAAACTAATTCAGAGCGTGAAATGTCCTCATTTTCTGAACAGTCCTCATTTTTGTCAAAACTGATTCAGGGCGTGAAATGTCCTCATTTTCTGGGAAGAGTCCTCACTTTCGTCAAAACTGATTCAGGGCGTGAAATGTCCTCATTTTCTGGGAAGAGTCCTCAGTTTCAGTGCTTCGTCCTCAATTTCGTTAAAACTGATTCAGGGCGTGAAATGTCCTCATTTTCTGGGAATAGTCCCCAATTTCAATGCTTCGTCCTCAATTTCGGAAAACTGATCCAGGGCGTGAAATATACTTATTTTCTGGGAACAGTCCTCAATTTCAATGCTTGGTCCTCAGTTTCGTCAAAGCTGATTCAGGGCGTGAAATGTCCTCATTTTCTGGGAACAGTCCCCAATTTCAATGATTCGTCCTCAATTTCGGAAAACTGATCCAGGGCGTGAAATATACTTATTTTCTGGGAACAGTCCTCAATTTCAATGCTTGGTCCTCAGTTTCGTCAAAGCTGATTCAGGGCGTGAAATGTCCTCATTTTCTGGGTAAAGTCCTCAATTTCAATGCTTCGTCCTGAATTTCGTAAAAACTAATTCAGAGCGTGAAATGTCCTCATTTTCTGGGAAGAGTCCTCACTTTCGTCAAAATTGATTCAGGGCCTGAAATGTCCTCATTTTCTGGGAAGAGTCCTCAGTTTCAGTGCTTCGTCCTCAATTTCGTTAAAACTGATTCAGGGCGTGAAATGTCCTCATTTTCTGGGAACAGTCTACAATTTCAATGCTTCGTCCTCAATTTCGGAAAACTGATCCAGGGCGTGAAATATACTTATTTTCTGGGAACAGTCTTCAATTTCAATGCTTGGTCCCCAGTTTCGTCAAAGCTGATTCAGGGCGTGAAATGTCCTCATTTTCTGGGTAAAGTCCTCAATTTCAATGCTTCGTCCTGAATTTCGTAAAAACTAATTCAGAGCGTGAAATGTCCTCATTTTCTGGGAAGAGTCCTCACTTTCGTCAAAATTGATTCAGGGCCTGAAATGTCCTCATTTTCTGGGAAGAGTCCTCAGTTTCAGTGCTTCGTCCTCAATTTCGTTAAAACTGATTCAGGGCGTGAAATGTCCTCATTTTCTGGGAACAGTCTACAATTTCAATGCTTCGTCCTCAATTTCGGAAAACTGATCCAGGGCGTGAAATATACTTATTTTCTGGGAACAGTCCTCAATTTCAATGCTTGGTCCTCAGTTTCGTCAAAGCTGATTCAGGGCGTGAAATGTCCTCATTTTCTGGGAACAGTCCCCAATTTCAATGCTTCGTCCTCAATTTCGGGCAGGGCGTGAAATGTCCTAATTTTTTGGGAACAGTCCTCAATTTCGTCAAAATTGATTCAGGGCGTGAAATGTCCTCCTTTTCTGGAGACAGTCCTCAATTTCGTAAAAACTGATACAGGGCATTAAATGTCCTCATTTTCTAAGGACAGTCTTCAATTTCAATGCTTTATCCTCAATTTCGTAAAAACTGATTGAGGACGTCGAATGTCCTCAATTTCTTAGTTTTTTTGTCCTCAATCTTTGAAATTTCCCCTCAAAAAAAATTGAAATAAAAAGAATGTGCTAATCAAAATTCATAGAACTCAATAAAATCTACCAAATGCAAGCAAATTTAGCATTAATTACTTATTTAATTGGCAGAAAATGGATTCATAAATGTGTGGAACTATTTTCCAAAGCGGATGAATTCTTCCTTGAATTAAGTTAGGAATCACGCAATATTAATTGGAAACATGCCGAAACATCGAAAAAAGTCATCTCTATAACCGTGTTACTACGATTTCGTTTCTGTTTTAAATATTTATTTTCTATTTTAACTGGATTTAACTAAAATCTTTTTAGGATGGGGGAAACCAGTTTCTTGCAATCCAGTTTCTTACAATTAAATAAACAATTGATGCAAAATTTTGTTGCATTCATTTGGTAAATTCCATTGAGAATCCCACAACTTTTGTTCATTACATTTTTCATTAAATTGTTTCTTCAAATGAAGTTATTGGACTTGGAATATTCCTTCTCATAGATATAACATACAGGTATTTCACGATTTTTTCTCGCTCAGTGTATAGTAATTTTCTGGCTGCAGATATTTATTCTTGTGCAGAATCACGATGAAATTTCAATACGAAATCGAAATGTAGCTTTGTTTGCATGTGCTGCCCCCTGAGAGTAAGATTTAAAATTTATCGGAAGTAATATTCTGCATGACAAGGCGCGTCGCATAAATGTACAGTCAGTCTACTTTGCGTCGTGAACGCAATGCGAATATAGGTGGGAAGCTGAAGTGGTACCTAATTAGACATAACCCTACAATAAACGTTTCGATCCGTCGAGATGACCGGATTGTGTGAAAAGAACACCACAAAGTGAAATAGTGTAATTTTAGGTGTCTCATAAATATAAAGACAACTATGTAAAGTAGCCATATGCAAATGAGTAGTACAAATTAGCATCTTGTACGCACGCACATGGGCCGTAATTCGGTACAGCCTACAAAAGACAGCTGACTTGCCGTCAGACATTCATTTGCCGAAATGCCACGCAACAATAAACTTTCTGGTGAGGAGGTGCAGAAGATTCGGAGACTGAGAGCAAATGGATTGCCTGTAGCGAAGATTTGTAAAGCCATGGGAAGGAGTAGGGCAGTCATTTATGAGACTATCGAAACGTGGTGCGTTTACTGCCAGAAAACGGCCTGGAAGGCCTCGAATAACAACCAAACGAGATGATCGTGCTATCGTGCGTTTAGTTTCATCCCAAAGGTTATCACTACGTCAAGTTCTCGGACTGTTGGTGTCACCGACTCAAAGGACACAGTTCATCGACGAATCAAGGAAAGTCGCAACATTGTGCTCCGTAAAATGCGCCGTCTGCCACACCTCAAGCGGCGCCATAAGGAAGCTAGATTGTTATGGGCAAGCAGCCACATGCACTGGACGGACGAGTGGATCACAACTTTTTTTTTTCGATGAGAAAAAGTTCAACTTGGACGGCCCTGACGGTTGGAACTGCTGGGGACCTTTTGCGTTCAATGGGACAACGGATATCGCTTTCCTGCAAGGCACGCAAAACTCCGAAACGTATCAGGACATACTCAGCAGCCCCCTTCTACCGTTTGCCGAAACTCTAGCGGGTGTTGATTTTCTGTTCCAGCAAGACAATGCCTCTATCCATCGGTCTGCATCAACAAAAAGCTGGTTTAACACTCATCATGCGACCGTAATGGATTGGCCAGCACTCAGTCCAGATCTGAACCCTATCGAGAACCTCTGAGGTATACTAGCTCGTGATGTGTATGCGAATAGACGGCAGTTCTCAAGTGTGGTGGCATTGAAAGAGCAGATTGAACGAAGCTGGTACGCACTCCGTCAAGAACACTTACATCACTTGGTGGACAGCATTCCCATGGTTTTCAGCGTTATTCGGAACAACGGCTCCACTATTCGTACCGGAGGTGCTCGTAACTAGTAAGTCTTTATATTTTTGAGACAGCGTATTTCTGTTTTTTCTTATATTTGGCGTTGGAATTGTTATGTTTCCGTCAAACTATTGTGCAGCTGCATGTCCTATGCTATTTTTGCTATAAATATGAGGTGTACATTTCAGCTCGTTGTTGCTTCTTTTTTTTTTTTTTTTTTTCGAGAATTTGTTCTGTTTCTATATTTATGCGACGCACTATACCATTTTATTGCTATGTTATACTTATTTCACATAAAAATCATCCTTCAGATATTTCATAACATTCTTTCCTAACCTTCGGCTTTACCATAATGTGTCAGATATTGTCCTCGATCATGTCTTTATTTTGAAACGAAATTGTCCTCAATTTTGCATTGAAGTTGAGGACAAATGCCATTTTGCCTTCAATTTCCTTCTCAAAAATCTGGTCACCTTAGCATTACGACCCAATTTGAACTCATGCAGCAGAACCACCCGCAACTCACTCCTTCCTAAAATGTTGTACAGATCAATCACTCTCACAGGCTAGCAACGACTGCAGCTCAACCGATTGTGGCATCTGTGTCTCCTTTCAACTCTTACGAATGGTGCTGCGAGCGGTTGGTCTGCAAGCATTGTCTGCGAGTTGAATGTGGCACCTCAGAAAATCGGCCATTATTTTCATTAAAATCTGCCATTTTTTTTTCAATTATTAAATCGGCCATTATTTTCATTCAAATTGGCCATTTTTTTCAATTATTAAATCGGGTATTATTTTCATTATTTTCATTAAAATCGGCTATTATTTTCATTAAAATTGGTCATTATTTTTCAATTATTAAATCGGCCATTATTTTTCAATTATTAAATCGGCCATTATTTTTCAATTATTAAATCGTCCATTATTTTCTCCCGAATAGGCCATTATTAGGAACGGGTGATTCATGTCACGCAATTATTTACTGGTCAGAGAAATTATTGCGAGAGAAACAAAAAACAAAAACAAAAAATGCGACGAGAAATCTAGAAATCTTTAACTTCCGTTTACAAAGAATTTTCCCCTTCATTTTCAATTTTAAATGCAAAACATTTATGTAACTAAATGGTATTTAACAACAATGTAGGACAGGGGGAACACCGTGAAAAAAAATTACGATCATGGAGAAATAAATCTTCGCTCCCTTTAGCTTCCGTTGTCAGAAATTTTGTTTATATTTTTAAGGTGAAACACAAACATTTCTGCAACAAAATGATATTTAGCAACAATATTTGGACACAGGAAACGTCACGGAAAAACAAATTACGATTACGGGAATATTCTTTGTTCCGTTGAGTTTCCGTTTTCAGAAAACTTTCCTTCATTTTCGAGCTTAATATTTATGGAATAAAAAAATTAGTGACAATACGGGGCAGAGAGGGCATCTCAAATAAATAAAACGAAAAAAAGAAAATACTTTTAAATTACAACGCTCCGTCTAACTTCCGTTTTCGGAAATCGTTTCCTCCTTTTTCAAGCTAAAACACAAACATTTATGCAATAAAATGATATTTAACAATAATATGGACAGAACGAACATTGTGAGAGGGGAAAAAAATACTACGACTATGGGAGAACTCTTTACTTCGTCTAATTACGTTTTCGGCAAGTTTGAAAGACGGAATTCCGTCCCCAGGTGGAAAACTTGCTCTCATGATCGGAAGTCTGCAAAAGGACACTAAACTTCAGCTCGTGAACGGAAATTGGAAGTCTAAAGTTCGGAAAGTTTTGAAACAGGGAATTACGTTCCCGGATGAAAAACGTGCCGCTCATGATCACAAATCTCCGAAAGATGATTAAACAGTGTTCTGGGATTATTATTATTTTTTTTTCTGCAGGATCGGAATAAAGTTCCTGGGATATTGTTTTTGTCTGAAGGACCAAAATAAAGGTTCTGGAGATATCGTTTTTGTCTGCAGCACCAAAATAAAGGCTCTTGGGATATCGGTTTTGTCTTCAGGACCAAAATAAATGTCCTAGGAATACAGTTTTTGTTTGCAGGACCAAAATAAACGTCCTGGGGATATCCTTTTTGTCTGCAGAATCGAAATAAACGTCCTGTGGATATCGTTTTTGTCTTCAGGGCCAAAATAAAGGTTCTGGGAATTTATTTTGTGTCTGCAGGACCAAAATAAAGGTCCTGGGGATATCGTTTTTGTCTGCAGGGCCAAATTAAAGGTTCTGGGAATTTATTTTGTGTCTGCAGGACCAAAATAAAGGTCTTGGGGATATCGTTTTTGTCTTCAGGGCCAAAATAAAGGTTCTGGGAATTTCTTTTGTGTCTGCAGGACCAAAAAAAAAAGGTCCTGGGGATATCGTTTTTGTCTGCAGGACCAAAATAAAGGTTCTGGGAATTTCTTTTGTGTCTGCAGAACCAAAATAAAGGTTCTCTGGATATCGTGTTGTTTTGTTTTGTTTTCAAGACAAAAGCAAAGGTCCTGGGGATATCGTGTTTTTTTTTTTATTTTGTTTTCAAGACAAAAGTAAAGGTCCTGGGGATATCGATTTTGCCAGCAGAACCAAAATAAAGGTTTTGGGATTATCGTTTTTATCTGCAGGACCAAAATAAGGGTGTCCTTTCTTATCTTCAAGTAAGAAAAAATAATTTTATCCTCTCTTATCTTTAAGTAAGAAAAAGAATTTTGTCATCTCTTCGTCTTTAAGTGAGAAAAGGAAAAGCACTCTTTTTTTTAACGCCCCGAATCTCTTTCTTTCCTACCTTTTCCTCCTCCATCTCTCTATCCTCTATCCATCTCCAAGTAAGAAAATAAAAATAACTCTTTCCCCTCCAATGCTCTTTCTTTCCTACTTTTCTTCCCATCTGTCTCTCTCTCTTTCTCCCCTTCACGCAGTAAAAAAAAGGAAAAGCGCTCTATTTTCCCCAAATCCTTTCTTTCTTACTTTTCCTCTCCCTCTCCCTCCGCATCTAAGTGAGAAAAGGAAAAGCTATCTTTTCCCCCAATCCTCTTTCTCTTTCCAACTTTCGCTTTCTCTCGCTGTCTTCTCTACATAATTAAGTAAGAATAAAGCACTCATTTAATTCCCAACTTTCTTTTTTACTGCGTTTTGTACTCTCTCTCTCTCTCTCTCTCACTGTCTGTCCCCTCTCCACTTCTAAGTAAGGAAAGCAAAGGAAAACAAAAATACTCTTCTTCTACAGCTTTCTTATTTTTGCATACTTCTTTCTCTCCCTCCTATCTTTTTCCTCTCTCTCTCGCTCTCTAAGTATCAAAAACTCATTCCATTTTCCCTGAACTTTTGTTTTTTTACTTTCTTCTACTTACAACTAAAACTTAAACAAGAGGGTAAGAGAGAGGATTACATGCTCTCCCTGTATTTCTAGCAGGTGAAGTACGTGTACATCACCCGTAAAAGAACATGCTCCTCTTTTTCTTTGCGAGTTTTAGGAGCCGTGCTATCGAATAAAGTAAATATCGAGGTCAATAAATATATGTTTCCCAAGCACCGATATCGTGCGTCGGAGAAAAACAAAACAAATATTGTTCTCATAGTTCAAGTACCCCGACGAAAAAGAAGTTCTCAAATCTGGCTAGTAGGTGCAGAGATACAGTTTCCACAGAATAACGGTTGGATGCACCCATAAAAAAGGGAAATTTTGCGTACTTCACATGTAGAAAGAGTACTAAAAATTGAAAAGTATTATCATGGAAATAATTATCTTCTTTGTGAAGGGCAGCTAACAACGAAGAAATGAAGTGCAAAGTTATGTAAAAATTTGGAAATACATACGAAATCGCCGTGGGAATAATATAGAATGATGCAATGTGCAAACAAACTGAAGTAATAGAAGCATAAGAAATCTAAAATGACAGTTAACACACCTTTTGTTGTTCAATCATCTTCCTTCCTTGAAGGTAGATCGCTTATAAGCCTTCCGCCCTCCTTTCAAGGACAAAGGGACCGATCAGTTCTAGTCTAATGAACTCTGCGACCGGCCAACTTGACTGTTTAATATGAATCAAAGCGGAAAAGAAAATATACCCGCTTCAAGGGTGAAGCATCAAGCAAAAGTAAAAAGAAGTAGTTGCATAATTAAAGACAAAAGGCTGGTTTGTGTAGAAATTTCCGTTGCTTGAAGGACAGACGTCTCGTATAAATATTAGGAGATATCGCCAGTGGTCATCAATTAAACAGCTGCCGTCCGTTAACGACTCTTTTGGGAAGAACTTCCTCCGACAACATCCAACTTTCATCATGAAATTCTTGGTAAGTAGAATATGTTCATCTTCTTATTATGAATGTTAGCAGCTCTTCATTTAAAAACGAACGGCTACACAAGTTTCAAGTTGTTGATTTTTTTTTTTAAGACGGTTATATTTAGTCACGCTATTTTGATATGGACACTTCGAGACGGAGGTATTTTGATAAAAAAGAAATGGCAGTACTAAACTATGAAATAAAAATTCGTTAGTTTAAATATCGAATATAGATCACACAAACAGATTACCTGGGAGTTTAAAAGCTGAAATGCGCAATTTATTAACATTTTATAAAAATGGTTATAAAACAAAAAAGCGACAATTAGAAAAGTTCATTTAAATTAAAAAATCTGTAAGTTTTTCGTGCTGTTTAACCAGGTCAGAAAATTCGAAACATTTCTCTCATTTCAGAATTTGCCAGAGGTTTACCGACAATATGAGTTTCAGCTTCATTTGCATCAGCTTCTTCGTCAACTTGTAATTCTGAGTCTTCTAGAACTAGGACAAGCCGCCAACGGTAACCGATAGCTCGGGTACAGTTGGCATATTTTGAGCGAAGCTATTGCAAAATCTAAGCTCATTAAGGCGTCTCTTATAACAAATTCTAAAACACGAATGCGTAAAATTTATGACTTCCAGAACAAAAGTACGGAACATTCTAAAAAAGAAAGGCCTAAAATTTATCATGAACTACTTTCCTGCACGCCTTCACGTTGGTTGTGACCAGGTTGCATGTAAGCAAAGCGGAAAGACACTCAGAACGGGAACGTTTTTCATTTTGTATCGCGAAAGACGGACACACATACACCAACTTCGTTTTATTATTATACACAGCTGGCGACCCAAAATGCAACACCAAGAAGGAAGCATCCGATTGGCTTGAAATTCGCAGCATGCGTCGCCCGCGAGAGGACATGCAAACGATTAGCATTGCAGGGCATATGCAAATCATGTGCGCCCGGCACGCCACCGAGAAGCACTATAAGAAAGGTGCACAGAAGGCGGGGTGTAAGTAGTGGAAGTGTGTTGTTCTGCCGGACCTGTGCGTGGGAAGCTTCCTGATACCTCGTCGCAGAATACGGCAGTCATTCCAGCACGTTTCGGAGTTCGACAGAGGACGAATAGTGGCTTATCGCGACAGCAGTTTATCGTACCTAGACATCGGCGCCCGTGTGGGACAACATCCAGCCACAGTGAGGCGAGTATGGATTCGGTGGGTGCAGGAGGGATGGACAGACCGACGTGAGCGATTGCCGAAGCCGCGGCACACCACCGAACGAGAGGACCGGCATGTTTTGAGGCAGGCATTGACGGCTCGCACCGCCACATCACGAACGTTAACGCAGGAATTAGGGTATGTTGCGCAACAACTTGTGTCAGCACTTACCGTTCGACGTCGTCTTCAGTTGCGGGGACTTGTCGCACGGCGCCCATTGCTCCGATTACCGTTGACGTTACTCCACCAGCGAGTGCGGCTGCAGTAGGCCGTTGAACGCCGCACCTGGACTACGGAATGACAAGACATTGTCTTCTCCGACAAATCCCGTTTCTGCCTGCAACACCACGATGGTCGGATCCGCGTGTGGCGGCACCGCGGCGAGAGACTGTATGACGCCTGCATTATGCATCGCCATACCGGTCCATCGCCTGGCGTTATGGTTTGGGGCGCAATTGGATATGACACCCGCACCCGTCTGGTACGCATCGCCGGTACACTCAACAGCCACCGCTACATCTCCGACGTTTTGGAGCCTGTAGTCCTCCCTTACCTGCAGGACCTGCCAGCGGCCACGTTTCAACAGGACAATGCGCGCCCGCACGCGGCGCGCATCGTGCAACAATTCTTAACGGCTCACTAGGTGTTACTGTTGCCGTAGCCCGCCTGTTCTTCCGATATGTCGCTCATCGAACACGTCTGGTCGCTGATCAGCAACTGAGTGGCCCGGAAGCACCACCCGCGGCTACGCCTGGTGAACTGTGGCAACGTGTGGAAGCAGCCTGGACCGACATACCCCAAGCCCACATCCAAAGCCTCTTTCGTTCGATGCCGCGGCGTGTAGCGGCCGTTATTGCTAGCCATGGGGGCCACACGAACTATTGATGTCTGCGTGTTCACAAGTCGCACGGGCCTGTAAGCTCAATCGTTTCATATTTGTATCTGTTGTTATGTGTCCAGTAAATCTGGCTTTGCTATCTCTTGTCCTTCTTGGAGTTGCAGTTTGGGTGGCCAGCAGTGTAGATTAAGCAAATGTTGAGCTAAGAGACGGAGTCTTTCCATTTCTTCGTTTTTCAATTCGAACGATTTTTTTTAAATTAATGTAGTGAGCTGACTTTCGTGAAACGGTTCAAGTAAAAAGGCCATCTAGTTTTTTTTTTTACTTTCGACAACCCTACATATGTCAAGCCGAAAGAAAAATCATATCATTGAAAAATCACTGATTTGTGACATGGGGTCGGTGGTCGTAGTGATTGATCGTGTCCTATAGGAATAATGACCATTAAAAAACCGACCAATTTTAAGAATTTTAATTGAAATTTCTCAAGGACACGGAATTTCGGAAATAGGAAAGCTTCAAAACCTGACCACGGACGATGTCCAATCGCATGCCAAAAATCACGGTGATCGGATGTGTGATGTCATAGCTATGCCAAAATAACTAATTGTCCCGAGTCTCGTATATAGAGAGCGAATTTTCTCAATTATTATTAAAATTTTTCAGTTTTTTAATATTATTTTTATACGACACGAGCTATTACCATGATACCAACCCCATGTCACTCACCATGTCCTTCTCTTTTCTGTGGAAAGTGTCACCGCGATCAGCTGAAGTTCTTTGGAGGAAATAGATAACAAACGACCCCTTCTCAAAACCCGAAAAAGGTCCTTTCCGTGGCAATCACGAACGTTGCCCACTAGGCCACCCGCAGCCCTAAGAGTGAAACGAAAAACCCCATTTGCGACCGAAGTCATTGATTAATTGCAGCTTAAACCGACGAGTCGGGCTTGAAGATGAGAATGTGAAATGGCACGATTTATTTATTTTAAGGCTGAAATTCAATCCGTTTTCACGTCTTTGGCTTTAGTGACTGAAACACGTAGCTTCTTTTTTCTTTTCCGAGAAATTTTGCGTGAACAGTGTTACCAGCTTCTGGAAACTAAAACTGAAACGAGCTTGTGGCGTCATTCGTTGCTACAGTGGAGATGACGAATTTCGAAATATTTGTTTACATATTAGAGGATCCAGCACTATTTTTTGGAATTTAAGTATAGAGACAGGTTTTGAATCCTAAAACTGTTCGGAAAAGTAAACGACGCAGTTAACATGATAAGTACGTTACAGTGAATTCTGAAATAGGTACCTGATACGCCTATATTTTTCAGTACTTCAAACAGAGGTCATCGCTCTTTCCACGTTTATAAGTGAGTCACGGAAAAATTATCATTGGCCGCCATCGGGAATCGAACCCAGGGTCTTCCAGTTACGCGCCGGATATGCTTCCGGTGGCTGCCAATAAGAATTTTTCCATGACTCATTTGTAAACGTGAAAAGAGCGATGACCTCTGTTTGATGTTCGTAGTCCACGTCAAATGTCTGTATTAATTACTCATTCGCCTTCTAATTATTTCTTCAGTTGCTGCTTACCATCTTTGGTGAATCCCCGGCATTGTGCGGGGTTCCAACAAGCAATCTGCCAAATTGGCTTGGCAGTTAGTGTGTGTGAGTCTGGAGGACTTAGAGGCCGCTGTGGTGCAGTGGAAGCATATCCAGCGGGTAACTGGAAGACCCTGGGTTCGATTCCCGATGGCGGCCAATGAGAATTTTTCCGTGACTCACTTATAAACGTGGAAAGAGCGAAGACCTCTGTTTGATGTTCCCAGTCCACGTCAAATGTCTGTATTAATTATTCTTTCGCCTTCTAATTATTTCTTCAGTTGCTGCTTACCATCTTTGGTGAATCCCCAGCATTGTGCGGGGTTCCAACAAGCAACCTGCCAAATTGGCTTGGCAGTTAGTGTGTGTGAGTCTGGAGGACTTCGAGGCCGCTGTGGTGCAGTGGAAGCATATCCAGCGGGTAACTGGAAGACCTGGGTTCGATTCCCGATGGCGGCCAATGAGAATTTTTCCGTGACTCACTTATAAACGTGGAAAGAGCGAAGACCTCTGATGTTCCTAGTCCACGTCAAATGTCTGTATTAATTATTCATTCACCTTCTAATTATTTATTCAGTTTCTGCTTACCATCTTTGGTGAATCCCCGGCATTGTGCGGGGTTCCAACAAGCAACCTGCCAAATTGGCTTGGCAGTTAGTGTGTGAGTCTGGAGGACTTCGAGGCCGCTGTGGTGCAGTGGAAGCATATCCAGCGGGTAACTGGAAGACCTGGGTTCGATTCCCGATGGCGGCCAATGAGAATTTTTCCGTGACTCACTTATAAACGTGGAAAGAGCGAAGACCTCTGATGTTCCTAGTCCACGTCAAATGTCTGTATTAATTATTCCTTCACCTTCTAATTATTTATTCAGTTTCTGCTTACCATCTTTGGTGAATCCCCGGCATTGTGCGGGGTTCCAACAAGCAACCTGCCAAATTGGCTTGGCAGTTAGTGTGTGTGAGTCTGGAGGACTTCGAGGCCGCTGTGGTGCAGTGGAAGCATATCCAGCGGGTAACTGGAAGACCCTGGGTTCGATTCCCGATGGCGGCCAATGAGAATTTTTCCGTGACTCACTTATAAACGTGGAAAGAGCGAAGACCTCTGTTTGATGTTCCCAGTCCACGTCAAATGTCTGTATTAATTATTCTTTCGCCTTCTAATTATTTCTTCAGTTGCTGCTTACCATCTTTGGTGAATCCCCAGCATTGTGCGGGGTTCCAACAAACAACCTGCCAAACTGGCTTGGCAGTTAGTGTGTGTGAGTCTGGAGGACTTCGAGGCCGCTGTGGTGCAGTGGAAGCATATCCAGCGGGTAACTGGAAGACCCTGTGTTCGATTCCCAGTGGCGGCCAATGAGAATTTTTCTGTGACTCACTTATAAACGTGCAAACAGCAATGACCTCTGTTTGATGTTCCTAGTCCACGTCAAATGTCTGTATTAATTTTTCAATACTCTTTAAAAGTTTCTGGGTGTGTGGATATTCATTTGTCCACTTCGAAAATGTATATTCTTCCATTTAAGGAAGAACTGCCTCATTTCCAAAAAATGGCGAAGAATGCTCGAACAAAGTAGAAAACGGATCATGTAGGAACTGTCGTAAACTGGAAATTCTAAGCCGGGCTTAGGCCGAGCTTCCCAAATTAAGGCCCAGGCTGATTTCCATACCCTCGCACCCACCTTGGTCATGTTCTTGTTCATACTGCCAGATAATTTCCTTAATATTTTTCAGTATTACAAGAAACTGTAGACTCTAACGAATTAAATTTCTCCGTCATTTTTGGTCCACGCCGGGGATCGAACCCGAGTCCACTTATTCCGGAACAAGTCGCTCTACCAACTGAGCTACGCAGACGTTCGTTCTTGCAGCTCTCTGCCTTTATGTCGTGTGCGTCCTGCGAGGAAGGCACGTCACATCTCCCCCCCCGAAAGAGGGCCGGGGGCATGGCCCACGGGTCAGTCGTGACCATGAATCGTTGCAGGCAGCCATCCACTGTATAGAACGTGCACTTCAGAACTCCCAGTCAATCTGGTGTGTGGAATGAAACATCGCACACATTTATTTTTCGAAGCGCTGGAGAAGGGACTCTCTTATTTTTCCTATCTCGCGGTGTGGAAAGAACATCCACATCATTGCGAGATCTTTAACGGCCGGGTCATCCGGGAAGTTCGGGCGCCATTATGACGAAGTGAATTTCTCCGTCATTTTTGGTCCACGTCGTGGATCGAACTCGAGTCCACTTATTTCGGAACAAGTCGCTCTACCTACTGAGCTACGCAGACGTTCGTTCTTGCTGCTATCTGCCTTTATGTCGTGTGCGTCCTGCGGGGCAGGCACGCCACAACTCATTTCACTTACAAAGGACAATAAATTCCCTCACAGGCCGTACCGGTTGCGCAGTGGTCTAAGCGTTGGTTTATGATCATTCGTCCGAAAGGGGCACGGGTTCGAATCCCGGTGAGGCATGGATGTTGGGATTGTCTTACGGCACTGGCTCTCTCCCTTTCCTGGAGCAGGTGGCCCTAAATAAGGGACGAACGACTGCTTATAGCCTAATGAGTTACTTATGTTGGTCGTTAAAACACCGATCAAAAAAGAAAAAAAAATCCTTCACAGACTCCAGGTGCACATACACACACATTCTTGAGCGTCACGCTAGGGTGGGGAGATTAGGCGTTGACCAAATGGGGTCTCGGTTTTGGCCACAGATAGTCGTCACTCTTGAGTGGCACTACCGTGGAACGCATCTCATTCGGAGTTGGAAACGGGTCAAACATTTTGGAACTGGACCCGACCCGGATCTGTAACTGACACGGGCTCGGCCCGGACAAATCTGCTTTGAACTATAATACAGAATGTCCGAGAATTATTGGACGCATTACAAAATTATATAAAACAAAACATTAAACGGATAGAAAGAAACTCACTGTACTAACTTACAATGTAACTACACAAGTTAATAAATTTCGATGTGAGATCACTTGTTTGCTCGTAGTACGTCCGAAGCGATACTCGATTTCATGCCATGTATTGGCAAGCATCTGAGGAGTTATGGGATTAATAGCAGCTGTGATACGCTGCTTCAGTTCCTGCAAATCAGTACAAGGCGTCTGATAGACACGATCCTTCACATAACCCCAGATGAAATAATCCAATGGAGTTAGATCTGGAGAGCGACGAGGCCACAAATGGGACCACCACGCCCAATCTATCTGTTGGAGAAATGCTCATTTAGGCACTTACGTACACATGTTGACCAATGCGGAGGACGCACCGTCTTGTTGGAAAACGACGTCATATCTTTTGATCTGGGGTACAGCGAGATTTTCTAGCATATCCAAGCAAATGTCACCATTTATGGTATTTTCGCAGAAGAAGAAAGAGCCAATTGCTTCTGTTTTTGATAGAGCGCACCACACATTAACTTTTGGAGAATAACGTTCCAGTTCAACAGCAGCATGAGGCGGTTCACTGCCCCATATCCTACAGTTGTGACGATTCACAATACCTGATACATGAAATGTGAATTCATCACTAAAAATTACAGTACTGAGAAAGTTTTCGTCGTTTTCCACTCTATTCAGCATATCCACAGCGAAATCGTATCGCAGAGTGTGATCATTTACATGCATCTTTTGCACTATTTGAATTTTATAAGCATGAAACTTGAATTTCTTGTGCAAGGATATCGTGAACTGTCGATTTCGTAATGCATAGTTCTCTGCTTGCTTTACGAACGGATTTCCTGGGGCTTCGTCGGAAACTTTCATTAACTTGGCCAACCGTCTCACCGTTGACGCCAGGCCTATCGGCTCCTCCAGGATGTTCCACATTGCCAGTTTCTTTAAACTGCTTCATCCACGGCTTAATTGAATTCGTTGACGGAGGATTACAACCATACTCTAAACGGTACCGTCTTTTAACTTTAATGACATACTTTAATCCCGCAAGCCATAACACACACATCGCCTTCTGCTGTACGGATGACATGACTACTGATTGCACATTTCTCATACATTCCTCATCAGGCCACACCTAGCGTCATCTATCGGATTCTGGGAATAACAATTCTGCAAAACAAAAACATAGGAACCGTGTTACTAATACGTGACATAGAAAAACAGACAATGTTCATAGTTTTTCTAGTACATAATTTTGTAATGTGTTCAATAATTATCGGACACCCTGTATATTGTACATAAAGGGCATTCGAAAAGAGTCTCCGCAGTGGGTCTTTTATGTTAGACGGAAATCAAAAAAATGTATTATAGGAACGTAAAGTTCATTCACTTACTTAGAGGAAGTATTGAAACTGTCGTCCTTCATTTGAAAAACATAATCTAACTGTTTTCAAACACATATGTCAAAAAGCTGTTCCACCTAATTTTGATGACGCTACAGTCAATATTTATGAGATAAGCAACTTGTATGTTGAATTTCAGTTATTGCTGTTTTCTTGATAACATAGCAAACTTCAGAATATGTTTCACAGCAACACCAATTTTCTTAAGTTTATGATTAGTTGAAAGTTTCCAAAATGTGGATGTTGTTTTCATCATTGTCCCTCAGATGGAAGAGACAGTTTTTCTTCTGAGGACACTCTTCCTTCATGTTGCATGACAAATCATTTTTCAGTCCGCGGGCACCAGTATCAAGCACAAAATTCCACAGTGCGCATTTTGTTTTGAAAATAAAAATTTCTTTTTGTTTTCCAAAAATAAAACGGAAATAAAACCGGAACGAAATCGGATCAGGAACACCTTGACCCTACCCGTTTGACCCGCTAGACATCGTCTGCTCGTTGACCCCCTGACCTGTTTCCACCTCTGGTCTCATTTGCGTATCCTTCAAATAGTGAAAATTCATTTTTTCTTATGAAAACAACGTAAAGTTTTATCTATGACTATACTGATGAATGAAAAGCTGAAGACGAATGCGAAAAAGAAAAGAACTGCGGTTCTGTCCCTCTCAAGTCAAGATTTCAGTCAGGCACTGAAGAGCTCCACTGCTGCTTCACTCCACCTAACACTTCACCTCGGGCACCAAACCTTCCCCAGTTTCTGGCGTGATACTCAAACGTGACACCACAGAGTGTTTTTGTGGGTATCTTTAAAGTACTAGCTCCATTGCATTTAAGGCCGATTTATAAAATTGGAAGTACTGGGGTACTGTTGGTGACTCCAGTTATTTTCACGCTGTTTTCATTATCATAGGTCATTATCAGTCCACTGCTGAATCAAAATCTCACCAAGTCTCTTCAGCAACTCAGCGTGTTGAACCAGTCTCTTCCATGTCGCTACGGCATGATTCGAATTACAAGCCAGTGGCGTAACTAGAAATGTCACGTTTGGAGGGGGTGGGGCTTGGGAGGAGAGCTTAAAGAAAACTCTCATCAATAGTTGCTCACGGTTCGTACTCTTATTTTCAAGAAATAAATAAAAATTAAGTACCTTATCTTTTACTGTAGTGTGTGTGTGCAGAAAAGCGAAAGGTTAAGAATATACGTGAATACGAGGAATCCCTTTGAAGTCGGCGCTACAGGTATCCTTCCGCCCAATCCCTTGAAATGTTGGCAGAACACAATTCAGAAAAAGAGCACCGGAACACGGAGCGACGTCTCAGTGGGAGACTCGGCGTCCACTCGCGGTGTAACTTAAGAAAGCAGTTTTAATGGGTTGAATACATATACACTGGCGGAAAGTAAAAAGATAACACCAAGAAGGAGTTTGCGGACGATCATGAAATTTACATCTGTTAATGGGGTAGAGTTTACGTAGGAGTGATGTTAATTTCGGGACCAACCAGTGAGCGCTTACGCCACAGCACGGCATAATATGCAAATTATCGTCGGTGGTATTTAAGGAGTACGGCGAAGTGAATGTAATCAGTCGTCGGCGTACGGACACGTGCGAAGACCCTGAAGAAGCTGCAATGCCTGGACATGGAAGACGTGTACGATTTCAGCAGTTATCGGACTTTGAGCGAGGTCGTCTAGTCGGACTCCGCGAGGCCGGGTGGTCGTATCGTCATATTGCGGAACGAATTGGACGGGAAGTATCGGTGGTGGTACGATGTGGGCGTAGATGGTCCGAGGAACATTCCCACACGAGAAGACGTGGAACGGGGAGTCACAGACGGACTGATGAGCTGACCGATCGACGCATAAGAAGAGCGGCGTTGTCAAGCAGAACATTCACTGCGACGCAAATCCCAGCTGCCGTTGCACCTGGGGTGACTGTGCGAACAATCCGCAACCGTCTACTGGATGCAGGACTACGTGCACGTGTGCCTCTAGCATGTGTACCTCTGACTCCAGCCAACCGTCAGAAACGGCTGCAGTGGTGTCGCCAACGTCTGCACTGGAGAACGCAATGGTGATCTGTTGTGTTCAGCGATGAAAGCAGATTCTGCTTGGGGGCCTCTGATGGCCGTATGCGTGTTCTCAGACGCACAGGGGAGCGTCTGCACCCTTCTTGCATCCACCAGCGACACACAGGGCCTACACCTGGTCTCCTGGTGTGGTGATCGATCAGCTATCACTCCCGTACACAACTAGTGTTTGTACCGGGTACGTTAAAGAGCACCTCCTACATCAACAACATCATTCAGCCCGTTGTTGTGCCATTTGTAAGGTCGGTCCATCGTGGTGTTTTCCAGCAAGATAACGCACGCCCACACACTACACGTGCAACGCAGCATGCACTTCAGGGTGTGAGGCAACTTCCATGACCTCCACGTTCACCGGATTTGTCCCCCATTGAGCACGAGTGGGATTTTATGGGACAACGACTTATCCGGTCTCCACGGCCAGCCACGACCATCCCCGATTTACGCGTTCAGGTTGAGGATGCTTGGAACTCAATACCCCAAACTTATCCAACATCTGTACGACAGACTCCATGCCAGAATTGCACAGTGGGCGGTTCAACCTCGTACTAACCATGTTACATGGAAATGTTATTTTTCAGTTTACCAGCAAATACAGCTGTATTTTGCCATAATGTTTTGATCACGTTATCCTCTGTATTCCGTTTCGTTGGTGTCAGACGTCTCCTTCTTGGTGTTCTTTTTTCATTTTCCGCCAGTGTAGGTTGGATAATTGTTCGATAAAACATCAGAGAGGAATTCATATATACATTATCTACATGAATTCCTCTCTGGTGTTGCATCGGGGATTGAATGATTTTCTAAATTATGATAGGAATGTTTTCTCAGCGGGTTTTTCCATTTTTATTCTTCGGAGATACAGGATCAAGGATAAAGAGCTGTAGTCGAGGTTGAGAGGAGTTACATTTCGCACACGAGATGCGAGGGAGATAGACTCATACATAGTACATATGCACCTAGCTGGGGGGGGGCGGCAAAAATAGGCCAATTATTTCGGCCAATTTAGGTTGTTGTGCATTTTATTAATTTTCAAGAATTTTTTTAATATACACTATATTGACAAAAGTCACCGGACACCTAGAAGAGAAACACAACATAGCATTTACTGACATACATTAGTACGGTGTCAGTCCACTTTGGCTTTAATGCATGCGCTTACCCTTCGAGACATGCTTCCGATAAGGTTTTGGAACACAGCGATAGGTATGCGCTTCCATTCAGTACATAATCCTGCCGCCAATGGTTGCTTAGTAACAGGCCTTGGTTCGAAACTTCTTATGCGGCGCTCTGATTCATCCCATAGGTGTTCTATGGGATAAAGATCAGGAGCCTGTGCTGGCCAGTCCACACACGATACGGAATTATCGTCAAAACAGGCCGTAACAGTCCTTGCTTTATGGCTCGGTGCATTATCCTGCTGGAACCAACAAGGCTCGGTTCCATAATATTGCCACAGAGTTCGTAGCGCATAATTGTCAAAAATATCGAGGTAGACGTGCTGGTTAACAGGTTTGTTTACGATAACAAATAGGCCGGGACCAAACCACGAAAAACACCCCCACACGAGTACACTGCCAGCTCCAAACTTGACCGTAAGAACAGTACACTGAGGTAAATAGCGTTCCCTCGCCTGCCGCCATACCCACACACGGCCATCACACTTATGGATCGTGTATCTGGATTCATCAGTCCATAAAGCCCGTTTCCATTGATCTATGGTCAACGATGAATGTTCTTTACAACATGCTAAACAACAAGTAGCGTTCCAAGTGAGGATGAAAGGCTATTAAAAGCCGCACGACCACGGTAACCCATCGAATGAAGTTCTCTGCAAATGGAACGTGTACATACCAAGGTTCCAGCATTTTTACTCACCTACACACTGAAGTCTTGTGCAGTACTCCGTCGATTACCTATAATGACTCGCCTGAGGCTTCGACGTTCTCTATCTCTGATTTTCTTTGGTCTGCCGGTATGTTTTGCTGCTTTAGGCACGCCATGTGTCTTCCACTTATTCAGTACATTCAAAACAGTTGACTTGGGTATGTTAAAACGCCTCTCGGTTTCTCTTATGGACAACCCACTAATATAACACCCAGCAATTTTTCTTTGCTCAAAGTCAGTTCTCTCCCGCCGCGACATTTTCACTCAAACTCACAGCGCGATATGATCGCGGTCAGCTGGAAGCTTGTTCTTATACCATTTGCAGCTGTACCGCGCATCTTAACAAACGCAGCGGATTCGTTCCTTTGCTTTTGAAGGGTGACCGGTGACTTTTGTCCTTATAGTGTATGTATATACACTGCTTTTTTTACCCGTTTCCATCTCTGACCCCCACACACACAACCAGATGCGGACTTCAACTGAATTCTGGACTGAACATAGAAACTACCTTCACTATCACTGTTAAAGATTTTGTAGTAAGTTGCACCAAAGATTGGTGCTACTGCAACTGCACCATTTTCTGAGAAAAGATACACCATTGTGTAGTGCAAACAAAATCCAACAACATGGTGCAATGTTGCACCACGTTATAGTACAAGGTTGCACCCTGTTGTTGGTCTTTGTTTGCTCCAGACAATGGTTCATCGTTTCTTAGAAAGTGGTTTAGTTGGAGTTATACCACTCTTTGGTGCAGTTGGAGCAGCACCACACTCTGGTGCAGTTGGAGCAGCACCACACTCTTTGGTACAGTTGGAGTTGTACCACTTTTTGGTGCAACCAACCACAATATTTTTAACAGTGTACACTGCATCGGCTAGGACGAAACGAGATTTCGAACAACCAGACAACTCGGAGAATCGAGACTGTACTGTAATCGCGAGAAGCGAGATCCGGTTCACACAAAGGATTAGGAAGAGCTTCTTTAGTTATGTCGTTGTTAAGTGACTGTTTTCCTAATCACTTCTGTTTATGTTCCCTTTTTAGACTGTCGTCGTCGTTCTCTGTCTTGCAGCATGTGCCATGTCTGCTGTTGTACCTGTAATCTCACCTCTAGGACTTGCAACCGTACCCGTAGGTAGCCCGTGGCTTACGGAAGCTCCATTGTTCATGGTGGAATTCTTGGTGTTCGCCCCATTGGCTCACCTCTTCTGCTCCACGCACCTTTAGGTGCTAAGACTATTCTTCTCTGAAAACGAAAAAGTGAGTTTTTTTAATCATGTCTTTTTAAAATCTCCATCTATACATAGTATAAAATAAAGTCCCCGGTAGGAGACTGTCTGTTTGTTCGGGCTAATCTCGAGAATTGCTGGACGGATTTTGATGCGGTTTTCACCATTCCATAGAGCATTTGTCGAGGAGGGTTTAGGTGTATGAAACTGTAATCTATGACAAAAGGGAGCCGAGCAGTAACGATTTTAGTGAACGAAGAAACCGGCGTTCGCATTCTTTCGTGGCTTCCACTGCCTAAACAACGATGCGCGGTAACCGGTTTACGAAACTTTTTTGCGCATTGGGAAACAGACGTGAGGCGCATGCGCGGCGGTCGGTCTGACAGCATGTAAAACCACAGACTAAATGCGTAGTTACATCGGACACTAAAAGAGATTTGTTTTATAGGCGCTCGCATAGACTAAATGCTTAGTTGTTTTCGTTCACACTTATGTATCTCTTTGAGTAGCTCTTTAATTAAAATTTAAATATTGTATTAACATTATGCCGAGGCAAAAATCGAATATAAGTAGTGGTACATGGACGCTAAAAGAATTTGTTTATCCCGGCGTAATGAAACTTTCCAGGAAACAGAATTTCGAATGGCAAAGAATGGCTTTACAAAGAGAAAGATTGTCGCCTGTTGAACGTAATAATAGTCTCTCTTTAGATTCGCCGTAAATTCTAAATTGCCACCGTGTGAAACCGTGCGTGTCACTTGTTTGCTTATAAACTACTGTTGTGAAAATTGCAACACCATGAAGAGTTGATGGCAACCACGTGAAACTTACAAGACACGCAAAGCAGGGTAGGACATGCTAATGATTAGAAGTACAGAGTCATTACATATGTCTGGGCCCGGCAGCGCCTTCTGCACAGTCGAGTGAAGGGTATAAAGAGACTGCTGTTTAAGATACACACCAGTAGTGCATCGCGGACAGCGAGTTGTAAAAGATACAATAATGCCTCAGCGACGACGAAAGGCGCAACATCACCATACGACAGAGTTTGAACGGGGACGAATGATTGTTCTACGTGAAGGTGCATTTTCGTACCGCGACACTGCTGCACGGACGAGGCATCACGCCACTTCAGATATGCGCGTATGACCGCAGTGGAAAACCAGTTGCATGGACAATCTGGCAGTCGACCGAGAAATCTGACGACCCCGCGGGATGACCGACACCTCGTCCTCATGGCAGTGACAAACCGTTCAGCATCTTCGCAAGTGTTAGCACAACAGTGGAGCACTGCAACAAGTGTAGCATTCTCTGCCTCCACTGTTCGACGCTGTCTGCTGCACAGAGGACTGGTTGCACGCATCCTTCGGCGGCGGATTTCTTTGTCCCTGAACCTCAGCCTGGAATGGGGTTTTCAATGCAAACAATGGCGTGCTAATTAACAACGTGTCGTGTTTTTGGATGAGTCCCGATTTCATCTGGAACTACCATGATGGACGCATATGCATTAGACGGTATTGTGGTGAGTGCCTTCTTCCAGCATGCATTGGCGAGCGTCATACGGGCCGAACGCCAAGTGTGATGGTGTGCGGTGCGATTAATTCCATTCGCGATCTTGGCTGCTATGACTTGAGGGCAATCTCAACAGCGACCGCTACATCACGGAAGTTGTACGGGTAGAAGTCATACCCTTCCTTCAGAGCATTCCTGGCGCTATATTCCAGCAGGATAATGCCCGATCACATGTTGCCAGGCCTTCTTCGCAGGACAGCAGACACAGCTGTTCTAGCCTTCTTCGCAGCACAGCAGACACAGCTTCTTCCCTGGCCTGTACGTTCGTCAGACATGTCGCCTGTTGAACATGTCTGGGATATGATCACTCGGCAACTGGCCCATCGAAGTCATCCAGCGGTTATTACGAATGATCTGTGGACTCGAATAAATGGCGCCTGGAGATCAATCACCCAGGACTCCATCCAACGCCTTTTCGATTCAATACCACGCCGTCCAGAAGCTATTTTTGCAGTTCGCGCGGGCTTCACAAGATACTCATTTTTGCAGGTAACAATTGTTGTATTGTTCTGAAAATTAAATCACTTATTTACAGCCATGTCAGTATTTTGTGGTATAAATTTCATTAGAATCACATGATTACTTCTTGGTGTTGCAATTTTCACAAGCAGTAGTGTGGTCATCATATCTAAGTATGCCGCCCCGGTGGCGCAGTGGTCTAAGCGATGGCCTCTGATCATTCGTCCGAACGGGGTCCGGGTTCGAATCCCGGTGAGGCATGGATGTTGTGTTTGTCTTACGGCACTGGCTCTCTCCCTTCCCTGGAACCAGTGACCCTAAATTAGGGACGGGCGACTGCTTATAGCCCATTGAGTTGCTCACGGTGGTCGTTAAACCTCCAATCAAAAAAAATATATATATATATCTAAGTATCTGTAAATCTTATTCGAAAAAAAGAGAATGCTTCGTGAATTTCAGAATTTTTTTACAGAGCAGTGTAGCGAATCCTGAAGCAGACATCATGAGGAAACATTTTTTAAACAAGAAAGATGCCACAAAATGTTCGGGTGTAACGCGCACGTCTTTTGAATCCGATCTGACGTGAATTAAATTTATCAAAGCTATCCAAAGTCAATGGAACCGGTTAGGAAAACAATTATATCTGACCGAAGAAAGAAGTTTTTCAATCGGGTTTTTAACCCGGCAGATATTGCTGTAAACCGAATAGTGAACTTACGCCCTCTGGTTGTAGACTTATGAGTTAGGAAAAATTTGAATTTATATAAGAAACATCTCGCACCGGAAACTCTCTCCAACACAGAAAGAATTTTTCAAATCGGACTCTTAGAAACAGAGATACCGACAAAAACAAGATGTGACTTTACGTCCCCTGGTGGGGAAAATATGCATTATTTTAGGAAAAAGGTATTCTCAAAAGGTTTTTGCGTATGAGCGGTATCGGTCCAACAAAACAAAGCAAAACAAAAAAAATTATCGAGTTTTCAGGAGCCCAGATTTTGCTACAAATACATCAGAAACAGAAATTAACACTTATGCCCCCTGGTGGCCAAACCATTCTTTACCAAACATTAGAAATTATGTGAAAAATATTTTCCATCAGGTCTTGTATGCGACACAAGAAGAATTTTTCAAATCGGAGTTTTAGGTGCAGAAGTAACGCAGAAAACGCAATTTACCTCTGTGCTCCCTATAGCGGAAAGTCTGATTTACTTGAAAACTTTGAATTTATAAGAAAAACATTTCGCATCGAAAAGACTATCCAACAAAGAAGGAATTTTTCAAATCGGACTCCTAGAATTAGAGATATTGACAAAACTAATATAAACATCTACGCCCCCTGGCGTAGAAACCATGCATTCTTTCAAGAAGAAAATTTTCCTAAAAGGTTTGTCGACATGAGTAGTATCGGTCAACAGGCTACTTTTCTTTTCAATCGAGATTTTAGAAGCTCATATTTTGCTGCAAATACATCAGAAGCGGAAATTAAGACTTACTCCACCTGGCGCCCAAACCATTTTTTGCAAAAATTAGAAATTATATGCAAACGATTTCCCATCAGGAGCTGTATCCGGTGGAGACATTTTTTTTCAAATCGGAGATTTAGAAGCAGAGATATAGGGGGAAACGCAATTTACCTCTACGCCCCCGAGCGGAAAGTCTATGAATTACTTGAAATTTTTGAAATTATATGAAAAACATGTCACACTGAAAACACTATCCAACAAGAAAGATGACACCGAATTTTCGGGTGTAATAAGCACGTCTTTTGAATCCGTTCTGACGCAAAAATTTTTTATCAAAGCTATTCAAAGGCAATGGAACCGGTATGGAAAACAATAGTATCTGACGGAAGAAAGAAGTTTTTCAATTGGGTCTTTAAACCCTCAGATATTGGTGTAAACGGAATCTTGAGCTTACGAACTCTTAGAAACAGAGTTGTGGACAAAAATAAGATGTGACTTTACGTCCCCTGGTGGGAAAACCATGCATTATTTTAGGAAGAAAGTATTCTCAAAAGGTTTATCCATATGAGCGGTATCAGTCCAAGAAAAAAAAATTTAGTCGAGTTTTCAGGAGCCCAGATTTTGCTACAAATACATCAGAAGCAGAAATTAACACTTATGACCCCTGGTGGCCAAACCATTCTTTACAAAACATTAGAAATTATGAGAAAAATATTTTCCATCAGGTCTCGTATGCGATACAGGAAGAATTTTTCAAATCGGAGTTTTAGGAGCAGAAAACGCAATTTATCTTGACGCCCCCTAGCGGAAAGTCTATGAATTATTTGAAAATTTTGAATTTTTAGGAAAAACATTTCACACTAAAAACACTATCCAACAAAGAAGGAATTTTTTAAATCGGACACCTAGAAGTCGAGATATTGACAAAAATAAGATATACGTCTACGCCCCCTGGCGCAGAAACCATGCACTATTTTAAGAAGAAAATGTTTCTAAAAGGTTTGTCGACACGAGTACTTCGATCTACAAACGACGTTTTTTTCAATATAGAATTTAGAAGCTCATATTTTGCTGCAAATACATCAGAAGCGGAAATTAAGGTTTACGCCCCCTGGTGGCCAAACCATTTTTTTTTCTTTTTACAAAAATTAGAAATTATGTGCAAACGATTTTCCATCAGGAGCTGTATCCGCTGCAGAAAGAATTTTTCAAATCAGAGATTTAGAAGCAGAGATATAGGGCGAAACGCAATTTACCATTACGCCCCCTAGCGGAAAGTCTATGAAGTACTTGAAAATTTTGAAATTATATGAAAAACATGTCACTCGGAAAACACTATCTAACAAAGAAGGAATTTTTTAAATCGGACTTCTAGAAGGGGAGATATTGACAAAAATAAGATTTACATCTACGCCCCCTGGGGGAGAAACTGTAGGATATTTTAGGAAGAAAGTATTCCGAAAAGGTTTATCGATGTGAGTGCATCAGTCCACGAAAGAATTTTTTCAATCGATATTTTAGAAGCTCAGATTTTATGGCAAATACATCAGAATAAAAAATTAACACTTACGCCCCCTGGTGGCCAAAGTATTCTTTACCAAAAATTCGAAGATATATGCAAAAGATTTTCCATTAGGAGATGTATCCGCTGAAAAAAAGATTTTTCAAATCGGAGTTTTAGGAGAAGAGTTATCGGAAAAAATGTAATTTACTTTTACGCCTCCTAGCGGAAAATCTATGTGTAATTTGAAAATGAAACTATATCTAAAACACTCTTCGATATAAATGGAATCGAAAGATAAAAGAATTTTTTCAATTGGATGTTTAGAAACAAAACTGTGGATTAAAACGTAATTTTGAATTCGACATCTGCATTTACGCCCCCTAGCGGCAAAATTGTGCATCGTAAAAAAAAAAACGAAATGAAGGATCATCATTTGCATATTTCAAGCTTCCGAATGCAAAAAGAATTTTTCAAATCGGACTAATAGTTGCAAGATATCGTGGGTACAGGCGGACTGACGGACAGACAAACCGGTAACATAAACACGATCTTTTTTTACAAAAGATGTGCTAAAAAGCAAACGTTCAGGAAGGCTGCACAAACTAACAGAACGTGACACAAGAGCAATGGTAAGAAATGTTAAGAAATATCTTTCTTCCTCTGCCGTTCTAATCGCTGTTGCAGTATGAAATGCTTGTAATGACTCCGTTAGTACCGAAAATATCCCTACAGAGTTTCACAGTGTGGGTTATTATGGTAGAGCAGAGGCACACAAGTCACACATCACTACTGCGAATACGAAGCGCCGTTTGGAGTGGTGTATCTCCCGTCGTTCTTCGACTGTGAGCGACTGGAAAGTTGTTCTTTGGAGTTAGGAGTCACGCTTTTCGCTCTTCCAATACGATTGGTGCATTTGGATTTGGCGATAGCCCAGTGAACGATTTTCGTCCAACTGTGCTCTTCCAACTGTTAAGTTTTATGGAGGTGTTTTCCGCAAATTGAACTCGGCCCGTTGGTTATTATACCAAAAACCATGAACTCTGAGGTAAACCTCGACGTTCTTGATAATTCTGCCCTACCAACAATGTGGTAGTATTATGGAAATGGCCGTTGTCTCTTCCAGCATGATGGAGCTCCCTGCCACACTGCACTGAATGGCTTCTTGAAAATGAGATGGAATAATTAGACTGGCCTGCTCAGAGTCCTGATCTTTACCCCATAGAACACCTCTGGGATGAACTGGAGGACGGATACAAAATCGTTGACAAAGACCGTTTTCGCTTTCCATTGTGGCAACAGCTTTGCAGGACGAATGGCGAGCCATTCCTGTCGAAAAGTAATGGAAATTGTTTGATAGTATGCCTCGAAGAGCTACCCCTGTCATACAAGCAAAAGATGGACAAACTAACTACGAATTGCGATAATAAAGCCATTTGTATTCGGACACAATGTTTTAACATTATGTCCGAATACTTTTGATAATATAGTGTATAGTTATTTCTTAAACATAGTTCAAAATCAGATTTAACAAGTTAGTAAAATAATGCAGTGCATTGATTATGATACGCTTTCCATCATACCATAAATCATTACTCAAGTTATGAGGATAATGGATGTGGAATAAATCTCGCTCCTGTGTCTTGACCTTTGACCCCATTTCAATGATATTCAACAGAACCGGTTCGGTATACCTCTGGAACAACATACTAAAGTTTTATCGCAATAGAAGCATTTTTAGTCAAATTATGAGGATAACGGTTGTGGAATAAATCTCGCTCCTGTGCCGTGACCTTTGACCCCATTTCGATGATATTCGACAGAACCGGTTCAGTATATCTCGGGAACAACAAGTTAAAGTTTTGTCGCAATCGAAGCATTTTATTTTTACGTAAGTTATGACGCATAAGGGCAATGGAATGGATCCCCCTTCTACACTGACGGAAAAAAAATCCCAACACCACGAAAAAATAGTTGTAGAGGAATGAAATGGCGGCAATACATTTGTATAGGTAACATATTTAATCGATTAAGGTTTAAAGATCACAGCGTAATGTAAGCGCGAGAAGAGCCATTTTAAATGTGAAATGCTGATACATTAATAACCGGTGTAACCGCCAGAATGTTGAATGCAAGCACGCAAACGTTCATGCATTGTGTCGTACAGGTGCTGGATGTCAGTTTGTGAGATGGAGTTCCATGCCTGTTGCACTTGGTCGGTCAATACAGGGACGGTTAATGCTGGTTGGGGGTGACGCTGGAGTTGTCGTCCAATGATGTCCCATACGTGCTCGATTGGAGAAAGATCTGGTGATCTAGCAGGCCACGGCAACATGTCGACACTCTGTAGAGCATGTTGGGTTACAACAGCGGTATGCGGGCGAGCGTTATCCTGTTGGAAAACACCCCCTGGAATACTGTTCAGGAATGGCAGCACAACAGGTTGAATCACCAGACCGACGTACAACTGTGCCGTCAGGGTGCGTGGGATAACCACGAGAGTGCTCCTGCTGTCATAGGAAATTGCTCCCCAGACCATAACTCCAGGTGTAGGTCCAGTGTGTCTCGGCCGCAGACAGGTTGGTTGCAGGCGCTCACCTGGCCTCCTTCTAACCAACACACGGCCATCACTGGCACCCAGGCAGAACCGGCTTTCATCAGAAAAAACAACAGATCTCCACTCCGTCCTCCAATGAGCTCTAGCTTGACACCCCTGACGTCGCAAACGGCAGTGGTTTGGAGTAAGTGGAATGCACGCTACTGGCGTCTGGCTCGGAGCTGTCCTTCAAGTAACCGATTTGTAACAGTTCGTTGTGTCACTGTGGTGGCAACTGCAGCTCGAATTGCTGCCGCAGACGCAGTACGATGCGCCACGGCCATACGCCGTACACGGCGGTCTTCCCTCTCAGTAGTGCCACGTGGCCAGCCGGAACTCGGTCTTCTTGAGGCAGTACCTTCCCTTGACCACAGCTGCCAACAATCATGCACAGTGGCTACATTCCGGCCAAGTCGTTCTGCAATATTGCGGAACAAAAATCCACCTTCTCGTAGCCCTATTACACGACCTCGTTCAAACTCCGTGAGCTGTTGATAATGGCTTCTTCGTCTTCTTAAAGGCATTCTTGACTAACATCAACACACTACGTCAAATCTCAACGATAACTAACGCTCACGAACGTTACAGCGCGTATTTACAGCAAACCTGCTTTGCATGTTCCGAGGGGCGCTACTAGCGCCACACGTATGCGCCGAGCGCGAAATTTGCATAGACGTCATCTTACAGATGTACTCTCACCGCCTACCAACTGTCGTTTATCTAACAACCCCTTCTTGGTGTTGGGATTTTTTTTTCCCGTCAGTGTATGTCCTGAGCTTTGATCCTATTTTTTCCATTTTCAATAGGGTTCGTCCCCAGGTGGTCCCCTACCACATACTAAAATTTCATCGAAATCGAATCATTTTTACGCGAGTTATCGTGCGGACGGACAGACAGACGTACAAAGCTGGAGCATATACGCTTCTTCATCCTACGGTTGAAAAGCGTAAAAAAAAAGCCTTCTCTATTAAGAAAATGTTTTAGACATTTTTTAATTGACTTTATGAATAACTTCTGATAAACTTCATGGGCTTTATCAATTTCTTTTCTTATTGCTCATGTCGAAATTTAGTTCATTAGAAAGTTCTTTCTCCTGCTTCACAAAAAAGTTGATGATAAATCTGAACTTTTTGTAAAGAATTATCCTTGAGATGTAATTAACCACTGATGCACTTTCAAAACATTTTTCTTTTCGTTCAGTAAATCATGAGGCTAAATATCAGCTTTCGGTCATGATTTAGTAAATAGTTATAATTTTGTGGATTTTTTTAGAGAGTATTTGATTTGTGCAGTGCAAATTGTAATTAAATCGTTGCTTCCGGTAATGAAAATCTTTAGTGTTTTTAAAGCAGGTTACCAAAAAATTCTCGTAAAGAATTTATAGTTTGCTGTTCCAACCGTTTTAACATGTCACCTTTGAGGTGATTCACATGTCAAAACGGCAAATTGCAACGACAATCAGCACCGCTTTAGTTCAAGCGGTACAATATCCGACTCCATAGAAAGAAGATACGTGTTCGAATGCTATCATCTGCAAATTTGAACTTTTCTTCACATTAAACTTGTGTATATGAGTAGTTGCGTGTTTAATTATTTTTTTTTTTTACTAAATTCGCATTTTTCTTCTTTTTTTTTTTTTCAGATCAGTGATGGATAATAGAACTGGAATAATTTCTACACAAAGATCAAATACCTTGTTGATGCTATAACGACATGAAAAGCCTTTAGTACATCATCTTCAATTGGATGTGATGAGTTTCTGCTTATGAATAAAATATTTTTAAACCTTGAACTCTATTATGATTAATACACTATTATGATTAATACTCTATTATGATGCTCTTTTATGTTAGTTCTCATGAACAAAGGCGAATCAAAAAATTAGTTACACTTCTGAATAAAAAATAAAATAAGATAAAGAGATATACTTAGGGATGCATGTTTTTCCAATTATTTACATGTTGTCCTAATCGTTTACTTAATCGGTTTTTAGTACTTCCTATATAAAACTTAGTTTCAGTTCCCACATTGTGGGTAGTGGGAATGGATGTAGGTAAAAATACCCCCGGGAAAAAATACCCCTGAAAACTGAAAAGCGGAAAAAAATGCCCCCGGAAGAAATACCCCTAGAAGAAATACCCCCAGAACAAACGGTTCACCGTAAACTGCCACACAGGAACACTGATGTGTGTCAGTGCTCCGGTGTGGCAATTTACCGGCAACCGCTGCCACACATCTTTCAGCAACTTGGCTACAAAAGTTCAAAGGGGGGGGACTATAAAGATTGCCGTTTCTGGTCCTGTATTGAGAACTGAATTGGGAACTCCAAATGAATTTCGCGAAAACGTTCCATGTAAGCCAAGCGAGAATTGTACTTTAATTTGAAGAAATAAATTGCCGAGGATCCGAGGTACACTTGGTGGTGGTGGAGGGGAGGGGCACTTCAGTAATTTTATATTCTGGACCTCTAGAGTCGGTCAGTGTATCCTCGATGTTACCCCTGAATAGCTCTTAGAAACTAAGAGGGGGAGGGGGTTACCCCACCCTCCTGAAAATTCGTGGTCGTGCACAGAATCATTATATAAAGCATGGTACTAATGTTTACAGCTCTATGTCCATTTTAACATTTTGGAGGAAATCCCCCCCCCCAGCTCATGGACCTCGCGGACACTTCAAGGGGAACTTCCTGGATACACTAGCAGACTCCAGCGGCCTAGAATATAATATTACGGAAGTTCAGGGTAGAGCACCCCCCCCCAACCAAGTGTATGGCTTACATGGAACGTTTTCGCGAAATTCGTTTGGAGTTCCCAATTCAGTTCTCAATATAGGCCCAGAAACGGCAATCTTTATAGACCCCCCCCCCCGCCGCCCCTTGAACTTTTGTAGCCAAGTTGCTGAAGATGTGTGGCAGGCTTGCCGGTAAATTGCCACCCCGAAACACTGCCTCACATCAGTGTTCCTGTGTGGCAGTTTACATTGAGCTGTTTGTTCTGGGGTATTTTTTCCGGGGGCATGTTTTTCGCTTTTCAGTTTTCAGGGTTATTTTTTCCCGGGGGTATTTTTTTTTACCTACACCCATTCCCACTACCCAGAATGTGGGAACTGAAACTAAGTTTTATATAGGAAGTACTAAAAACCGATTAAGTAAACGATTAGGACAACATGTAAATAATTGGAAAAACAAAAAAAATGTGCACGTCTTTAATGGAATATTGCTGCAAAACAGAAGCAGTACCGGATTTTGAGAATATATCAATTGTATGCAGACATAAAACTGAACGTGCCATACGTTATGCTGAGACGATCGTTATCGAACAGACTGAAGAGAACAACTGTAACAAAAATGACCCAATAGAATTGCCTTTACAATGGAGAATACTAGTCGAGGAGGAGAGAGTGCCGAAATTATTTTAAAGTATGGAGGTAACTTGGGGAGACCTTCGTCCAGCAGTGGATTGATAATGGTTGGCAATGATGATGATGATGATATAAAATTGTATGGCATAGAAATGTTGTAGTAAGTAATGTGATTTATAGTTGATTTAAAAAAAAAAGTGCATTTAATAAACTGCAGGAACATATCGATTAACATCGAATAGTTCAGTTTCATCGACGTAGGCGGCGCGCATTGTAGTGGTCATATAGGTATATAGGGGCCTCTCACAAGGCTCTTGTGTCCTTCAAGTAATGACAACTGTTGCCTGAGGATGGTATTTATACACCGAAATGCATAGCAATCTGTAAAGATCGTCAACTACTATTTGAGGACACTATGGAATATGACTTGAAGTTTTAGCCTTTCAGTTTCTCTCCTTAGTTATTTTTTATGTGTATCATCGCCATAAGGTATGTTTATAAATATTTTAAAGTTATCATTAGAGGACATTTTCATTGTGTGGAACCATATGGCTGAGTCCTAATCATACATACAGCTTGGTCATCTGTGACGGCGGGGAGGATTGGTTCGCATTTGTGATTTGGCCTATTTAAATTTCATCTGCCTTTTAATATCATATACAGTATATGGACTGAGGGATGTAAGGTCAGGTGATGCGTAACATCACAGCCTCTCCTTGACAAATGTCAACCCCGCCTTCTCGTGGTGCATCCTGTTCCCACTAAAGGGGCTCTGACGACCGCCAATAGTGGTATAACTATACCATCGGGATTAGAGGAAATGCTATCCCACACTCACCAACCCGCTTGGCCAGCGTGGTGAGTTATGGCCAAACACCTCCAAAAATAACTCTACAACTTAACATCTATGAAAATGCAAGTGCAAAGATTCGGCTGTTTGAAAATACAACACACATAAAAATTGGAAAGGGAGTGAGACAAGGTGACACCATATGTCCGAAGCTCTTTAATGCCACATTGGAAAATGTCTTTCAATCACTGAACTGGGAAAACAAAGGGATAAAGATTAATGGAGATTATCTAACCAACCTTCGTTTTGCTGATGACGTAGTCATTTTTGCAACTACCCCATCAGAGCTGCAGAGTATGATCCAGGAACTTGCTGACAAGAGTAAAGAAGTGGGATTAAAAATGAATTTTCAGAAGACAAAAGTGATGTTCAATGCTTTTACAAGAAATGAAGATTTATCGATTGATGGAGAAAAACTGGAGATAACAGATACGTATGTTTATCTTGGACAGCAGATATCAAGTGAGGGTCACATTGATGAAGAAATTAATCGGCGTACAAAACTTGCCTGGAGAGCTTTTGGAAGAAACAGCATAATTTTCAAGAGCAATATGCCATTATGTCTTAAAAGAAAAGTGTTTGATCAATGCATATCTGCAGTGCTTACGTATGGTGCAGAGACGTGGACCTTAACTAAAAGAGACATACAAAGGCTGCAGACAACTCAAAGCAGCATGGAGAGGTGCATGCTTGCTGTAACCAGGAGAGATAAGAAGAGGAACTCGTGGATCCGAAAAATGACGAGAGTGGAAGACATCATGATCAGAGTTAAATCCCTGAAATGGCAATGGGCTGGACATATTGCCAGAATAACAGACCATAGATGGACAGCCGAAATTTTTGATTGGATTCCAAGGGACAGGAAAAGACCCAGAAAAAGACCACATGGGAGATGGGTGGATGAAATTCGAAAATATGCGGGAGCGACATGGAGGAGACTGGCACAAGACAGACCGTTGTGGAGGAAACTTTGGGAGACCTTCGTCCAGCAGTGGATTGATAATGGTTGACAATGATGATGATGATATGGACTGAACATATTTGAGTGCACTGGACTCTTGATGGCATTACCTCCAAGTGATTAGTTATGTCAGATTAAATATACGTCAGAGAATAGTATTGTTATATAAGATATGGAAAATAAATATTTAATATGCTAGAATTTACGCAGTGACTACATTATATATATATATATGGGGAAGAGGGAAAGGAAAAGAAAAAAAAAGGAAAAAGCCTGCCTGTAGCAGATGATCGCCGATACTACTATGTCGGTAATAAGTCAGCCTATTGCAAATGGTCGCAGATATTATTGCTCTCATACATTGGATGTGGTCTGCTTCAACGTACATAAAATGTCCTTGGCTACTCAAGAATAACGTGCGAAGAGTTTTTTCACAAACATACACACTTCTTGTTAAGTTGTGTACGGTTATGATTATATACTATTTCTATAACACGTTTTGATCAAATGATACTAATACCGTTAGTATCACATTTGAATAGAAGGGATGGAACTATATTTTGAAAGATTTTATCCAGACGTGAGTTTTAAAGACAAGCTGGTTTTCTCTGAAAGGGAGCAATTGAACGCCATGAAAATAGTGCTAGTGCTGATTTTTCAGCTCTCGTTTGCAGTTGGGATTTAAAACAAACTTTTAATGCAAATTTTTAGCAAGTCTTGAGATCCCAGAAGGGACAATGCAGCAAGTTTATAGTGCGCGCGTGTTCGTCCTCCATAAAGCGTTTTTTTTTTTTGTTTTTTGTTTTTTTCTGACCAGAGCTGCGTTGCATTCAGAATTTTTTCCAGGGGGTAATTACAAAGTGGGGGGGGCTCAAACCTGTTGATTTATTATATATACATATAATCACAGTTTTGTTATTTATATATACATATACACTATATTGACAAAAGTGACCGGACACACCCCTTCAAAATGAAATCACCGGATCCGCTGCGTTGTTAAGATGCGCGGTACAGCTGCAAACGGCATGAAAACATACCTGCAGCTGACTGCGATCATATCTCACTGTGAGGTAAAGTAAAAATGTCGTGGAGTGAAAGAGCAGACTTTGAGAAAGGAAAGATTGCTGGGTGTTATATTAGTGGGTTTAAACATACCCAATTCAACGAGAGGCGTTTAAACATACCCAAGTCAACTGTTTGGGATGTACTGAATAAGTGGGAGAGACACGCGGCGTGCCTGAAGCAGCAAAACGTACCGGCAGGCCAAAGAAAATCAGTGATAGAGGACGTCGAAGATTCAGGAGAGTCGTTATAGCTAATCGACGGAGTATTGCACAAGACCTCAGTGTACAGGTGAGTAAAAATGCTAGAACCTCTGTATGTGCAAGTACCATTCGCAGAGAGCTTCATTTCATGGTTACCGTGGTCGTGCGGCTGCTCATAAGCCTTTCATGTGCACTTGGAATGCTACTCGTCGTTTAGCATGGTGTAAAGGACATTTATTTTGTACCGTAGATCAATGGAAACTGGTCCTATGGACTGATGAATCCAAATACACGATCAATCAGTCTGATAGCCATGTGTGGGCATGGCGGCAGCTGGGGGAACGCTATTTACCTCAATGTATTGTTCCTACGGTCAAGTTTGGAGCTGGCAGTGTACTCGTGTGGGGAGTGTTTTTTGTGGTATGGTCCCGGCCCATTGGTTATCGTGGACAAACCTGTTAACCAGCATGTCTACCTCTACATTCTGGACAATTAATCCCTACCAACTCTGTGGCAACAATGGAACCGAGCCCTGTTGGTACCAGCAAGATAATGCACCGAGCCATATAGCAAGGACTGTTACGGCGTGATTTGACGATAATTCCGTATCGTGTGTGGACTGGCCAGCACAAAGCCCTGTTCTCAATCCCATAGACGACCTATGGGATGAATTAGAGCACGCAAAAGACCTACTCCTAAGCAACAGTTAGCAGCAGCATTATGTACTGAATGGAAGCGCATACCTATCGCTGCGTTCCAAAACCTCGTCGAAAGCATGTGTTGAAGAGTCAGTGCACGCATTAAGGCACAAGTCGGACCGACACCATGCTAATGTATGTCAATAAATGCTATGTTGTGTTTCTCTTCTAGGTGTCCTGTGGCTTTTGTCAATATAGTGTATATAATAATAAATATAAAATTTTTAAATAGAGTATAAACATTTTCTTATGTTCGTATATCACAAATACAAATTCCAAGAAATCTACATATACAGGTGATTAAAAATCTAAAAATGTTGTTCCTTTGCTTTAATTCAGTAATGCACCATGGATTTCACCATAGGGTGATATAAAATATTAAGGATGCTAGTAAGATAATGCTGTGCTGGAGACCCGCCCTCCTCCCCCAAAGATTTGGAAGTGGTAAAAATGACCTCACCTTACTAGCAAGCGTGCTGTTAATTAAGGAATCATTACAGTGTGTGTTACCAGAAACCGTATGGTGTAAATAATTCCCCTGCCAGTTGGTTTCAGCCCCTTTAGAGTATTTAGATTAGCACATAGTAGTTAAAACAACAAAAAAAACTAACCGTTTGGATGGCAGTTTGCTGTGTCTCTATTTTTGTTTTCGGTAGCAATATAAATGAAGCCGAATGCCAGCTTCCAAAAGATGACGTATTGCAGTAAAAACATCTCTACTCTTTGGAACTGGGTTTTTATTGCGGAAGTAGTCAGAGTTGTCAGTTCTTGAAAAATTGCCCCTTCAGCGAGGATTGTTTAATATTTTGCTGAAGGATGATAGAAATTTCAGATTGAAGTCTACGTGGATGTTTTTAATATTATTCCTCATTTTTTAAAGATTTCTTTCGAATTAATTTCTCCAAATATTCAGTTATAGACGAAAACAGTTATATTAACCATAAGAGGAGATCGTCCAAAAACCTACGGGGACATTCATGGATTTTCAGGGGATATGCACCCCCGAGAAGATGCCCAAATACATCCCTGTACCAGAGCAACTACCCCTTTCCGTTCTGATTAATTTATCATATCACCCCTCAAAGTACTGTAACTATACTAAAAATCCGAAATTTCTTGGCGTAGAATACAAATAAAACTTTCCAAGCTTTCGCACATCAACCAGATGGCTTTCTCAAAGAAGGTAGACAGCTAACTGCAAACTGGATAATAGAACGTTTCAACACTTTGAACGCGGTGACTTGACTAGAAAATAAATGATTAGGAGAAAATGTGATATTTCGAAGAAACGAGGTCACGTTGGTTGGGCACGCGATACTGTATTAGAAAACTCAGCATTATTTGAAGAATTGATTCCAAACACGTGGCAACTCCAGAGAGACGCTATCATTGCAAGCCTCTCAGCTGGTCAAGATTTCCAAGGTTTCGCGAATGGTGGTAGATTTGGGTGTGGAGTATGAAGCTAATTTCTTTACATCACTCCATATAGGATCGGCGGACTTGAACTTTACTTCTCTTGATAGGGCAGTGGTTATTTTCCAGTCTCTTGTATCCATTTTATGTTTTCTGATTCCAAACGAACGTTTAGTCATTCCGATGTAGTATCGACTGGAGCCGTCCGCATATTTTAGTGGCATGGCATAAACACCTGCCTCATTGAGAGGAGGGGGCTTGTCAATATTTCTCTTAAGCATCGTATATAAATATGCCGGAGAGCTTATGCCTACACCGAAGTTCATCCTCACCGAAGTTCATCCTCCTGCTCCTATTCATTTACTGTCTTGTCAAGTCACCGCGTTGAAAGTGTTGAAACGTTCTATTATCCAGTTTGCAGTTAGCTGTCTACCTTCCTTGAAAAAGCCATCTGGTTGATGTGCGAAAGCTTGGAAAGTTTTTTATTTGTATTCTACGCCAAGAAATTTCGGATTTTTAGTATAATTATACTACTTTGAGTATAATTTGGTGGGATGTAGGTAAAAATACCCCCGGAGAAAATACCCCTGAAAACTGAAAAGCGGAAAAAATGCCCCAGGAAGAAATACCCCCGGAAAAATACCCCTAGAACAAACGGTTCACTGTAAACTGTCAAACACGAACACTGTGTGGCAATTTACCGGCAACCCTGCCACACATCTTTCAGCAACTTGGCCACAAAAGTTCAAAGAGGGGGAGGCTATAAAGATTGTCGTTTCTGGGCCTATATTGAGAACTGAATTGGGAACTCCAAACGAATTTCGCGAAAACTTTCCATGTAAGCCAAGCGAGAATTGTACTTTAAGAAATAAATTGCCGAGTATCCGAGGTACACTTGGTTGGGGGGGGGGATTTCACCCAGAACTTCCGTAATATATTCTCTGGCCGCTGGAGTCTAGCAGTGTATCTAGGAAGTTCCCGTTGAAGTGTCCGCGAGGTCCATGAGCTTTGGGGGCTTCCCCCCAAAATGTTAAAATGGACGTAGAGCTGTAAACATTAGTACCATGCTTTATATATTCATTCTGTATAAAACCACGAATATTCAGGAGCGTGGGGGTAATTCACCCCCCCTTGTTTCTAAGAGCTCTTCAGGGGTAACATCGATGAAACACTGACCGACTCTAGAGGCCCAGAATATAAAATTACGGAAGTTGGGGGCAGAGCCCTCCAAACCAAGCACCTCTCACAGGCTTCACCAAATTTCTGGGGGAGGGGGAAGGGCATACATAGTTTGCCATTAAACACAACATGAAGCATTGAAATTGCGAGCAAATCCCTTATCTTGAACACTTGTCTGCCCTCTTAGAAACTTGGGGAGGGTGAATTCACCAAACCCTCCTGAAAATTTGTGGTCGTGTACAGAATCATTATGTAAAGCGTGGTTCTAATGTTTACAGCTCTACGTCCATTTTAACATTTTGGGGGAAGCCCCTCCCCAACGCTCACGGACGCTTCAAGGGGAACAGCCTGGATTCACTGACACTCCAGCGGCCAGAGAATATAATATTACGGAGGTTCGGGGTAGAGCCCCCCCCCCCACCACCAAGTGTACCTCGGATCCTCGGCAATTTACATCTTCAAACTGAAGTACAATTCTCGCTTGGCTTACATGGAATGTTTTCGCGAAATTCGTTTGGAGTTCCCAAATCAGTTCTCAATATAGGCCCAGAAACGACAATCTTTATAGACCCACACCCCCTCCCCCGCCCCTTGAACTTTTGTAGCCAAGTTGCTGAAAGATGTTTGGCAGGGTTGCCGGTAAATTGCCATACATCAGTGTTCCTGTGTGGCAGTTTGCAGTGAACAGTTTGTTCTGGGGTATTTTTTTCCGCTTTTCAGTTTTCAGGTATATTTTCTCCGGGGGTATTTTTACCGTTTACCAATTTGGTGTATAGTTCCTACTTATTGAACATATCACCCTTGTTGTAGGCCTTTGTAAAAAGACATGTTTGAATATTTCCGTGTCATACTGCTTGTTAAAACACGTTTTTGAGAATTTAAAAGGAAACATTCTGCTGAGAATCCCGATAGCGTAGCTTGACTCTTCTGACTGCCCATGGCATTTTCTATACCGCGTTTTGCTTTCCCACGCGAAGGTCCCTGAAAGAGCTGCGGGGGTCGGTCAGTGCTGCCGAATCTAAAATCTCTAGCGAATCCACCCCCTAACAAACCCTTTCTCACAGAAAGCAGACAGCCTATTGACAGACGTCTTTAGAGTTACATCACAGCAATTGAGGAGCCACAGGTCATTCCGTGGACGTCTAGGTTTCAGGGCACCTCTCTTCGTGACCTTTAACCTGCGTTCCCCTAGATCAAAGAAGCACTTCGGCGCTAGGATTAGTAAAGTATCAATTATCCTACAGTCCACTAGCAGTAAGTTTCCGGACGCTGGGAGCGCGCGGGCTTAGGGTGTCGTCACAGAAGAAATAACAGTAACAACCTCCTCCCCTCCCTTAATGCCCCTGAAACCCTGCGTCTTGTCACCGCAGTCAGTTGACGTTTCACTTTCGCGTTTTTGAGATCACGGAAGTCAGAAAAATAACTTTTTTCCTCCCTTCTCTCTTCAGAAGAGAAACGGAGATTAAAATAATACAACCTGAGATAACAAAATGACAAGTGGTTTTCTGCACTTCAAAAAATGTCATTCATCACAATCTGAAAGCAATTTAATATTCTCATTCATCTTCGGAGATAAATTCTCGGAAAAGCGGCGAATACGGCGAGCAACAAATTCATTTCTTTTACTAAATTTCATTTCTTTTACATAGAATAAAGGTAATGCTCATATTTAATCACATGTTTCAATGGATGCGTACACTAAGATCAAAACGAAAATACAGTGTAAACGAATTATAAACACACAGAAATATTAATTAAATAACTAGTGCGTACCCCATGTCATTCACGGTTGAAAAAGCTGTGACTGAATTTTTTCTTGTCATATAGGAGAAGATGGAATTACTGTAGACATCATACCAGAAACAAGTAAAGAAATTGAAACAGTACTCGCACAAGTTTTCACTCGATGCCTTAATGAAGGGAAGATTCCTGAGGATTGGAACAACGCTATAATGATCCTGCTACATAAAAAAGGGGAAATTGAGGATCTCAGGAACTACAGACCTATCAGTGGTTTATAAAATCTTCACTAAAGTTCTTTCACACCGCTTCAAGGTGACACTGGACATGGCTCAACCGAGAGAACAAGCTGGATTCAGGAGTGGCTACAGCACAATAGATCATATCCACGTACTGAGAGAACTAATTGAAAGAGCGAGGGAATATGAACTTCCATTGTTCATGGCTGTTATCGATTATGAAAAGGCCTTTGATTCAGTGAAACTATCAGCAGTTACAATGGCTTTGAAATCCTGCGGTATTGAAGATGTTATTAATAATATTAATGTATGCATCTATGAAAATGCAAGTGCAAAGATTCGGCTGTTTGAGAATACAGCACACATAAAAATTGGAAAGGGAGTGAGACAAGGTGATACCATATCTCCCAAGCTCTTTAACGCCACATTGGAAAATGTCTTTCAATCACTGAACTGGGAAAACAAAGGGATAAAGATTAATGGAGATTATCTAACCCACCTTCGTTTTGCTGATGACGTAGTCATTTTTGCAACTACCCCATCAGAGCTGCAGAGTATGATCCAGGAACTTGCTGACAAGAGTAAAGAAGTGGGATTAAAAATGAACTTTCAGAAGACAAAAGTGATGTTCAATGCTTTTTACAAGAAATGAAGATTTGTCGATTGATGGAAAAAAGCTGGAGATAACAGATGCGTACATTTATCGTGGACAACAGATATCAAGTGAGGGTCACATTGATGAAGAAATTAATCGGCGTACAAAACTTGCCTGGTGAACTTTTGGAAGAAACAGCATAATTTTCAAGAGCAATATGCCATTATATCTTAAAAGAAAAGTGTTTGATCAATGAATCCTTCCAGTGCCTACGTATGGTACAGAGACGTGGACCTTAACTAAAAAAGACATACAAAGACTGCAGACAACTCAAAGAACCATGGAGAGGTGCATGCTTGGTATAACCAGGAGAGATAAGAGGAACTCGTGGATCAGAAAAATGACAGGAGTGGAAGACATCACGATCAGAGTAAAATCCCTTAAATGGCAATGGGCTGGACATACTGCCAGAAGGACAGACCATCGATGGACAGTCGAAATTTTAGATTGGATTCCAAGGGACAGGAAAAGACTCAGAAGACCACATGGGAGATGGGTGGATGAAATTCGAAAGTATGCGGGAGTAACATGGGGGAGACTGGCACAAGGCAGACCGTCGTGGAAGAGGCTTGGAGAGACCTGCGTTCAGCAGTGGATTGATAATGGTTGACAATGATGATGATAGCAACACGAATCGTAATAAAACGCATAACTGTAATAAACGGTTGAATTATTAATGAGCAGTGCATAAGTTAGGTCACCAACAACAAAATTTTCGTAAGATTCCCATTCATTTTTAATTTTTCCAACTACTCTTATACGAATTTAACGATAACGTTCCTCATTATTGTATAAACATGTGCTTATTTGTCATTGACGGGTTTGCATTGGAGTATTGCGGCATTCTTTCAGTGACACGAAATGATATCGTGTCTAGATAACTACACAATGGGGTTAAAAATGTGTTTTATTTTGCCAGTTTGGTTTTAACATTTTTTTTTATTTTGGTATCATTTTATAATCTATACCAATATCTAAAGAGAAACTTTGTTTATGTGTTTGAGGTAATCTCGAAAACTACTGAACCGATTAGTATAATTCTTTCACCGTTGGGAAGCTTATTTCTTTCCGGTGGACATAGGCTATTTCGTTTATTTTTTTATGAGTGTACTACCGAATCAGATCGATTTCAAGTAGTTCCAGATTTTCCGTGTATCGTTCCGCTTTGTTTACAATACAACCTGATCACACCCAACGTGAATGAAAGTAGTTCACGATAATATACAGAATTTTTTTTTTACTAATCTCAAAAACAACTTAACCGATTCAGAAAAATGCCATTACCTACTTGACGGCGGAGGGCTTAGTTCCAAGTCCGACCCCCGCAAAAAGGCGAATGGCACTGCAAATACTGAAGCGAGAACAAACTCCAGAATAACGAAAGGCGGATTGTACAAGAAAAATACCAAGGTAACATAAAAAAAATACTTATGACAAAAAATAGCGATGACAAATCTGTGGATCAGTAGCTTTCATTTAAAAAAAAAAAATCATGAAAATCGCTCCAGTGGGTGGCGCTGGCGGATGGGGTCAAAGTTAAACGAAATGGGGGTCAAAGGTCAAGACATAGGAGCGAGATCCATTCCATCAACCTTATGCGTCATGACTTACGTAAAAGTGCTTCGATTGCAACAAAACTATATCATGTTGTTCCGGAGATGTACTGAATCGGTTCTGTTCAATAACATCGAAATTGGGTTAAAGGTCAGGGCACAGGAGCGAGATTTATTCCACAGTCATTATCCTCATAACTTGACTAAAAAATGCTTCGATGGCGATGAAACTTTAGTACTTTATTCCGGAGGTATACTAAACAAATTCCGTTTAATATAATCGAAATGGGGTCAAAGGTCAAGACATAGCAGCGGGATTCATTCCATCCCTCTTATGCATCATAACTTACGTAAAAATGCTTCGATTGCAACAAAACTATATCATGTTGTTCCGGAGATGTACTGAACCGGTTCTGTTGAATATAATCGAAATGGAGTCAAAGGTCAGGGCGCAGGAGCGAGATTTATTTCACAGCCATTATCCTGATAACTCTACTAAAAATGCTGCTACTGCGACAAAACTTTAGTATGTTGTTCTGGAGGTATATTGAACCACTTCTGTTTAATATCATCGAAATGAGGTCAAAGGTAAAGGCAGAGGAGCGAGATTTATTCCATTTATTCCACAGCCGTAATCCTCATACTTAACTAAAAATGCTTCGATTGCGACAAAACTTTAGCATGTTTTTCCGGAGGTATACTAAACCAATTCTGTTTAATAACATCGAAATGGGGTCAAAGGTCAAGACATAGCAGCGGGATCCATTCCATCCCTCTTATGCATCATAACTTACGTAAAAATGCTTCGATTGCAACAAAACTATATCATGTTGTTCCGGAGATGTACTGAACCGGTTCTGTTTAATAACATCGAAATGGGGTCGAAGGTCTGGGCAAAGGAGCGAGATTTATTCCACAGCCATTATCCTTATAACTTGAGTAATGATTCCCGGTAAGTGGGAAAGCGTATCATAATCAACGCACTGCATGAATTTACAAACTTGTTTAATTACAGAATGCGAATAATTCTCTTTGTAAAGAGGAAAAACCATAACCTATCCACAGCTTGTTTACGTGCGCCATTTTCTCAGCAGACTATATTTAACTGCAGCAGATGCTCCTTTCAATTCTTTGAACTTGTTTTATTTTCTGTAATTTTTTTTATCGGAAACTTTCTAAAAAAGTGAACATCCTCTGTAAACGGATAAAGCTCTTTTTTTTTTTTTTTGGGATTGGAGGTTTAACGACCACCGTGAGCAACTCAATGGGCTATAAGCAGTCGCCCCTCCCTAATTTAGGGTCACTGGTTCCAGGGAAGGGAGAGAGCCAGTGCCGTAAGACAAACACAACATCCATGCCTCACCGGGATTCGAACCCGGACCCCTTTCGGACGAATGATCAGAGGCCATCGCTTAGACCACTGCGCCACCGTGGCGGCCGGATAAAGCTTAGCGCTGCAACTTTGCAGTCTTAACACCGCCGAGATAAGTACATCTTTTTTAGTTTTTTTTTCTGGGGAATTTCCTGTTGCAAATGTATTATATTAGTCACATTCTAAGAGTAGACTCAAATCGTAATTTAAAAAAGGTAAAAAACTTATTCGAAAAGTCCTATTCAGACAGTTTTCAACATCAGCTTCACATATGTAACTCCGAATGTTTAACCGTTTGGTTACCTTTAACACATTCAGTACCAGCCACTCAGCAGGGCGTTTAAACCCATAGATTGCAGCCCCGGGGGCGCAGTGGTCTAAGCGATGGCTTCTGACCATTCGCCTTAGTCGGGTCCGGGTTCGAATCCCGGTGAGGCATGGATGTTTGTCTTTCGGCAATGGCTCTCAATATGTTACTTGTCCAACACTGGTTATCTGTGTACATTTAGCATACTGTAAATTCCATGTTTGATGTATACTTTAGAGATGGGCTCAGAATTCATTAACTACCGAAAACCCCGGGCTCGAAATTACTTCTTGAATTTCATTACCGTAATTAATTGAACACGTATAATTCCAAGCCCGGTTGAATTTCATTGTGGATTTGTTACCATGGTGGAAGGATTTTCAATTTCCTAGCTAGCTGCCATTGCAAGACAAATTTTGCTTAGCAAGACTTGCATTGTCCAAAGCTATGGCCCAAGCAAGGATTAGTTTAAGGAGGTTTGGTATCGAAAAAATCTTTCCCATTTTTTGTATTTTATTACAAATCAAGAGTTATCTTTAAAATGATGTATTAATTTCCAAAATTGTGCAGTTAGAAGTATTATTTTTTTTAAATTTCCTCACTCCTGCGATTTTTCGGGGTGACGTTGGTTTTTAGTGCAGCAGGTCGAGTTTTAGAGAAGATAAAGTTGAAGCGCTGAGGCATTACATGCAATTTTCTCTCTCTCTTTTTTCATGATGAACTTGATCTGGAAACTGCACAGACATATGATAATATTGTGATTATTATACTTTTGAGCGCAAAACTTTGTTAATGTTACAAAATGCAGAATAATCTGGTCTGGAATGCTTTTACGTTCTTTTTTTTTAATTTTGGAAATTTCCCTACATGATTTTTTTTTTATTTTCTACAGCGCTCTAAACTACCTTTACCAATTGGCATATATTTAAATTATATTGCAAAGATTAGTTTTCTAGAGTCAAAATTTCAAACACTTGCAACTGTCTGTACGGCGTTGTACGTTTTTATAATGCAATTTATTCAAATTAAAAGTAAATTTAGAAATCAAAAAGAAATAACGAATGGAATTTTTTGTTTCTAAACGATTTTCTTTTCTTCAGCTTTTACCCAAATTACTGATTCCCTGATACGGTCGAAGGGCACGTTGATTATTTATTTATTTTCAAATCCACATTTTAGAACATTTGGCTTTATGCGTAGTATTTCTAAAAACGTAATATTGTAAAGTGGATTAACTGAACTAAACTTTTTAAACTAATCCTTGCTTGGGACATATCTTTGGCCAGTGTATAATGCATAAATGCAAGCCTTCATAAGCAAAATTTTCCAAGAATCCGGGCCCGGGCTCCTAAAATTGAGCCCGAATTCATCTCTAGTATACTTGTTCACAATATGTTACATGATCAACACTGTCTATATCTGTGTAAATTGATTATTCGGCATGCTGTCAACCATGTATGATTTGTACTTGTTGATGTGCAATTTGTCTCCTGTTTATGTCTGCCTTGTATGTCTTTGTACTACCAGCTCCAATAAACCATTTAAAAAAAACAACTTCCAATCAAAAAAGAAAAAAAACCCCACAGGCCATCCATTTAAAGCCCCCCCTCCCCTTTACACAGCAACTCAGAAAATTGTTTATTATTCCTAAATGGTCGGTCCTAGAAAATTGAAATTCTGTACATACCTGTGGCGCATTGGTGTAAAAGATGGCTTCTGACCATTGGTCCGAGATGGGTCCGGGTTCGAATCCCGGTAAGGCATGGATGTTGTGTTTGTCTCACGGCCGTGGCTCTCCTTGCCCTGGAACCAGTGGCCCTAAATTAGGGACGGGATACCGCTTATAGCCCACTGAGTTGCTCACGGTGGTCGTTAAACTTCCAATCCAAAAAAAAAAAAAAACGTCCTAGTAGACTTTGTGTGTATGATATCTGCTTGTAGGGACGGAAGCTCGTATGTTAATTAGCATATGCCAACCTTGCTCCCACATGTTTGAGAAGATTGTCCCACAGCATAACAAATAAAATAAGGTCCTTTTTGCAAATAAACTATACAGGGTGCCCAGTAAAGTCGCTTCTCATCCCCGTAACTTTCGAACGCCGACAGCAATAGCCATAAAAAGGGTGTCTAGGTATAGTAAAGTGGCTATGTGCTGCTCGATGAGACCGCTTACAGCGCCTCCTAGCGGCAAAGTCAGGAGTTAGCGTGCCGATCTCGAAAACCATACGAAATACGGGAAAATAGTCAATCGCAAAGTTGTTGAGGAGCATTGATTTAGTACGAAAAGACACCTTGTGCACACAAATGCTAAGAATAGAACGCGTACAATGCTCGTTTGTTCGCGATGTCGAACACTGTGTCGTCACGAAACGCGTCAGAAAGGAGCAATTAGTTGTCACTAGGAACATTTACCGTCGGTGCTCAATGTGCTCTCGGTCAGCCACAATACACATTTGGACTCTAGATTGAATCTCACGCTGCACATTTTGCAGCATGCCAGGTGACACGCTGGAAAAAGCATCAGTTATACGGCGTTGAACGTCCTGCAACGTTGTCAGAGGGGTCTGATACGCCTGCTCTTTGAGGTAGCCCCACAGGAAGAAGTCCAATAGGGTGAGGTCCGGTGAGCCTGCAGGCCACTCTACGCAACCACCATAGTCGATGATTTGTTGCTGGAATGTCTCGACCAGGTACGTTTGTACGTTTCCTGGCTGGTGCGGAGGTGCGCCGTCATGTTGGAACCAAACATTTCGCAGTTGAGTCGAGCTAGTACTTTGCGGAAGGCGATATTATCCCCTTTCTGACGCTTTTCGTGACGTAAGTGTTCGACATCGCGAACAAACAGAAACGAGCGTTGTACGCGTTCTATTCTTAGCATTAATGTACGCAAAGTGTCTTTTCGTACTACATCAATGCTGCTCTACAACTTTGTATTTGACTATTTTCCCGTATCTCGTATACTTTTAGAGATTCACACTCTACCTCCTGACTTTGCCGCTAAGAGGCGCTGTAAGCGGTCTCATGGAATAGCGCATAGCCACTTTTCTGTACATAGAAACCATTTTTATAGCTGTCGGCGTTCGAAAGTTACGGGGCTGAGAAAGGACTTTACTGGGCACCCTGTATATCAACAAATGCTGATGAAAGCCCGGCGTTCTTTCTCTCTCAGCTTTGTGACTATATATCTGATATTCAAGAGAGGGGGAGAGAAGACCAGTAGAAAATCATTGAGGCCCAAGTACCAAACGTAACGGTTTTATTATCTTAGGGTTCGGCCGCTATTTTTCTCTGGCTCGTGCTACTTCAGTTGCTACAGACTCTGTACTTTCATAAGTTCGTCTTCCATATTGGAATACTTATCGGAAAAATCAATTTATTTCTTTACACTTATCCTATCACGTAAGTGAGAGCCACTGCCGGCCTGTATCGATCGCTTCGTACACGTTTGCACTCTTTCTCTCCCCAACAAAGGCTTAATGCCTCATTTCCGCGCATGTGGTCTTACCAGAGTCCATATCCCGGACCCTGCACTTCACGAAAAACCACTTCTTACTCCTACGAGCACTCAACTCCAACTTTCTCTTCTCCATCGTAAAATTTCAGAGGACCAACTTCCTCGCTCTTTCTTCCCGCCTTGGGGCGATCACGTCCCCCTGGTGTGGAGCGCGTTCAAAGATGGCTGCCTCACCTCTTTGCAGCCCTCCCCCACTCTTCCGTGACCTCCGAGCTATAACCTGACCTTTGAACTTCTCTTACGTGACCCCGAGGCGTCCTTACGCCGCTTCTGCTTTCCGCGTCCCCTGCAAACCTGAAATCGCCCCATCTAGGAGCAATAGCTGTGGCCTCTGTAAATACATAGAATAACAACTGTATACATCGGAATGTCATCGAAATATTGCATTCTTCAGACGTCTGGCGTCTGTTATTTCAACCTCGTTTCATGTGTTTCTTCGCCCTAAAAGACGATCGTTAATAATTTCTCACAGGTAATCTTCAAACATACATGAGCTTGCCGAGAATATTTACGTTTCCATGAAATTACCTAACCTAATGTCCATCACATAATTCCGTAATATTTCAGTCTCTATAAATTATGCAAATTAGCGTACATTACATAGTTTATGCAAGCGATTAATTCTTCGCCCTTACACTGCTATAACATGATCTAGGGTTGAGAGGAACACCCCAGTTCATACAGTACCATCACAGTTGCACTCACTTTCTTGCTCTTCAGGCACACTTTACATTTTCTTGTGGTGTGCCTATCACCTTTCAAAGAAGGGAATTTTGATAGAACATGCTTCTTCAATTTTCTATCAAGCTGAAATGGAGGATCCTTTGCTGGGACTCTTTTTAGAGGCTGTACTTTGGGGCTGTTCATGGTTGATGATGATGTGGATGCGTCAGATGGAGCCGGAGACGGTGTCTCCTTTATTCCTGTGTTATGAATGAAGTCCCTGCAGACTGTTTTGCATGAATGTCAGAAATGTATATACTTTGTGTTGGAGTTCTTTCCGATATGGTCTCAATGCGTTGAGAAAGGTCCATTGTAAAAAAACACTTTCTTAGGCCACTTTTCCGTATGAATGGATACATTGCTAGGTATTGGTCTGCAGTATCTACTCCATGCATATGCTATTTGTAGTCCACAATACATTCTGGCTATTTGCAGCCAGAATGTATGCTATTTGTAGTCCACAATACAAGTTAAGGCTCAGCTAGACGTAACTAGCGCCGCCATATCTTCAGAGAAAAAAATGCAGTGCACAGAAGCCAACATACAGGCTGATGCCGGAGCAGACTGCGCATGCGTATTTCTGTTGACTTCAATTCTTTGGGTAAAGAACAGTCAGCCGAGCTACTCACAGCACGTGATTGTTACCTTCTCGGTAGCATAATCACTTCGCAAATCTGATATGTTAGTTTTGTTACGCCAATCGAGTTAATTAAGGCTTTTGTTTGTTCTTCAGTTTTTCAGAAACATTTTCAGTAATGCCAAATACTAGGGAATGTCTGCATTTTGTACGGATTCTTAGGCCTAGCTGTAATATTTGCTGAAATTTAATTTAAATAGTAATACTAATATTATTGCATATTTTTCTCACCAAAATAAGGGATGGGCGGGATATCATAAAACAGCAACAACAAAAAACTGCTCTAAGCAAATAATCGTCAGATCGAAGGAAACCATCGTGAATCAAAGAAAAGCTTCACTGCCGTAGTACCCCTAACGTGTTTTGCTCCTGAATGTTAACTTTCCCGCACAGCATATTACCTCTTAAGATGTGGTGGCGCTGTTGCCGCCTGTTTTACGTTATCTCTACGAGAGTTGACATTCCTTAAGCGTTAGATATTATTTGGTTGTGATACGTCCACCAAGGTTACACGTGTTGATTAGTAAGGGGAAAACCTGCATTTATCTGCCATCTATATTCTCAAAGACTATGACAGTACAAAATTTAGGCGCCGAATGTAAACTCAATTTGCTCACGCCCGCTCTAAAACGACTTAACTGACCGACGGCCGCACGCATGAATGTCCAGTTAAAGGCCTTGACTGGTTTACGATATTGAACGTGTTATTATTATTTTTTTTTTGTATTATTTATTATTACGTTTCACCACTGTTTTAAAGAACATTTTATACGTTCTTATATGCTTAAATTTCCTTGATTTTCTTCTTCTGCTCTTTCATACGAGGGCTTCACTGACATTGTGATGCACTACAGAGGTGATGCACATGTCAAGACAGCAAGTAGAAGTGATAAGCCCTTGCCGGCGTAGCTTAATTGGGAAAGCATTCGACTCCGGAGCAGAAGGATTCCGGTTCGAGTTCACCACCAGCAGAGAGAGGGCTTGAATTTCTCAAAAGGACAGATATATGTGATGTACTACAGTGGTGAGGCACATGTCAAGACGGCAAGTAGCAGTGGAAAGCCCTTGCCAGTGTAGCTTAACCGGGAAAGCATTCGGCTCCGGAGCAGAAGGATTCCGGTTCAAGGCCACCACCAGAGAGAAGGCTTAGATTTCTCAAAAGGAGACGCATGTGATGTACTACAGAGGTAAGGCACATGTCAAGACTGCAAGTAGCCCATGCCGGGGTAGCTTAATTGCGAAAGTATTTGGTTCCGGAGCAGTCTCTCCACAGAGAAATATGTGTTCTGACATGCGCCCCGAACGTGTAAAAAAATTTTACCTACTGGCCGTTAGGTTCTTCGAAAAATGTGTGATGTTCCTTCCACGCATCGTCTGGAATTAATGAAAATAATTTCTTCGCTTCGAAAAATGCGTGATGCTTCTTTCGCACATCGTCTGGAATTAATGAGAATTTCTTCTTCGCCTCGAAAAATGTGTAATTCTTTTTCCACACATCGTCTGGAATTAATGAGCATTCCTTCTTCGCTTCGAAAAATGTGTGATACTTCTTCCACACATAGTCTGGAATTAATGAGAATTCGGCTTTCGCTGCAAAAAATGTGTAATGTTTCTTTCACACGTCGTCTGGACTTAGCTTCAAAAAATGTGTGATGCTTCTTCCACACACAGTCTGGAATTAATGAGAATTCCTTCTTCGCTTCAAACAATGTGAGATTCTTCCACACATAGTCTGGAATTAATGAGAATTCCTTCTTCGTTTCAAAAAATGTGTGATGCTCCTTCCACACATAGTCTGGAATTGTCTAGAATTCCTTCTTCGGTTCGGAAGATAAGTGATGCTTCTTCTACACATCGTTTGGAATTAATGAGGATTCCGTCTTCGCTGCAAAACATGTGTGATGTTCCTTCCACACATCGTCTAGAATTAATGTGAATTCCTTCTTCGCTTCAAAAAATGTGTGATGCTTCTTCCACACATCGCCTGGAATTCCTTCTTCGCTTCGAAAAATGTGTGGTGTTCTTCCACACACCGTCTGGAATTAATGAGATTCTTCGCTTCGAAAAATGTGTGATGCTTCTTCCACACATCGTCTGGAATTAATGAGAATTCCTTCTTCGCTTCGGAAAATGCGTGATGCTTCTTCCACACATCGCCTGGAATTTAGGAGAATTCCTTCTTCGCTTCAAAAAATGTGTAATGTTTCTTTCACACGTCGTCTGGACTTCGCCTCAAAAAATGTGATGCTTCTTCCACACATAGTCTGGAATTAATGAGAATTCCTTCTTCGCTTCAAAAAATGTGTGATGCTTCTTCCACACATAGTCTGGAATTAATGAGAATTCCTTCTTCGCTTCAAACAATGTGTGATGTTTCTTCCACACAGTCTGGAATTAATGAGAATTCCTTCTTCGCTTCAAAAAATGTGTGATGCTCCTTCCACACATAGTCTGGAATTAATGAGAATTCGGCTTTCGCTGCAAAAAACGTGCGATGCTCCTTCCACACATAGTCTGGAATTGTCTAGAATTCCTTCTTCGGTTCGGAAGATAAGTGATGCTTCTTCTACACATCGTTTGGAATTAATGGGGATTCCGTCTTCGCTGCAAAACATGTGTGATGTTCCTTCCACACATCGTCTGGAATAAATGTGAATTCCTTTTTCGCTTCAAAAAATGCGTGATGCTTCTTCCACACATCGCCTGGAATTTAGAATTCCTTCTTCGCTTCGAAAAATGTGTAGTGTTCTTCCACACACCGTCTGGAATTAATAAGAATTCCTTCTTCGCTTCGGAAAATGCGTGATGCTTCTTCCACACATCGCCTGGAATTTAGGAGAATTCCTTCTTCGCTTCGGAAAATGTGTGATGCTTCTTCTACACACAGTCTGGAATTAATGAGAATTCCTTCTTCGCTTCAAAAAATGTGTCATGCTTCTTCCACATAGTCTGGAATTAATGAGAATTCCTTCTTCGCTTCAAAAAATGTGTGATGCTTCTTCCACATAGTCTGGAATTAATGAGAATTCCTTCTTCGCTTCAAAAAATGTGTGATGCTTCTCCCACACATAGTCTGGAATTAATGAGAATTCCTTCTTCGCTTCAAAAAATGCGCGATGCTTCTTCCACACATCGCCTGGAATTTAGAATTCCTTCTTCGCTTCGAAAAATATGTAGTGTTCTTCCACACACCGTCTGGAATTAATAAGAATTCCTTCTTCGCTTCGGAAAATGCGTGATGCTTCTTCCACACATCGCCTGGAATTTAGGAGAATTCCTTCTTCGCTTCAAAAAATGTGTGATGCTTCTTCCACATAGTCTGGAATTAATGAGAATTCCTTCTTCGCTTCAAAAAATGTGTGATGCTTCTTCCACATAGTCTGGAATTAATGAGAATTCCTTCTTCGCTTCAAACAATGTGTGATGCTTCTTCCACATAGTCTGGAATTAATGAGAATTCCTTCTTCGCTTCAAAAAATGTGTGATGCTTCTTCCACACATAGTCTGGAATTAATGAGAATTCCTTCTTCGCTTCAAAAAATGCGTGATGCTTCTTCCACTCATTGCCTGGAATTTAGAATTCCTTCTTAGCTTCGAAAAATGTGTGATGCTTCTTCCACACATCGCCTGGAATTAATGAGAATTCCTTCTTCGCTTCAAAAAATGTGTGACGCTTCTTCCACACATAGTCTGGAATTAATGAGAATTCCTTCTTCGCTGCAAAAAACTTGTGATGCTCCTTCCACGCATAGTCTGGAATTGTCTAGAATTCCTTCTTCGGTTCGGAAGATAAGTGATGCTTCTTCTACACATCGTTTGGAATTAATGAGGATTCCGTCTTCGCTGCAAAACATGTGTGATGTTCCTTCCACACATCGTCTGGAATTAATGAGAATTCAGTCTTCGCTGCAAAAAATGTGTGATGTTCCTTCCACACATCGTCTGGAATTAATGTGAATTCCTTCTTCGCTTTAAAAAATGCGTGATGCTTCTTCCACACATCGCCTGGAATTTAGAATTCCTTCTTAGCTTCGAAAAATGTGTGGTGTTCTTCCACACACCGTCTGGAATTAATGATAATTCCTTCTTCGCTTCGAAAAATGTGTGATGCTTCTTCCACACATAGTCTGGAATTAATGAAAATTCCTTCTTCGCTTCAAAAAATGTCTTCCACACATCGTCTGAAGTTAGTGAGAATTCCTTCTTCTACGGATGGTTACTTCAACATGGTTTGCGGCAGCCCCGAAACCTGCGATGTGCTTCCTCTTTTCTCAAGGAAGAGGGAATATATGTGACGTACTACAGAGGTGATGCACATGTCAAGACGTCAAGTAGCAGTAATAATCCCTTGCCGGTGTAAATTAATGGGGAAAACATTCTAATCCGGAGCAGAAGGATGTGTGCGAGTCTTCCCGCCGGTAAATTTGGTTTCCACACCACCATATAAGTCACCCAACCGCAGGTATCACCGAGGCAGAGGCCCCGAAGCTGCAGCGGGCCTGTACGGCATAACCATATTTTGATTAGCTAGTAAACAACAGCAGGTAAAACAGTATGGTTAAATTCCAGTGTCATTAACAAAGCCAATAAGAAAATAATTCTGTTCTACAGACTTTCCGTGCGTTTCATTAGCACTCATTAATCGCTATTGTATCGTAAAAATAAGTTTCGTCATTGTGAGGAAAGGACTGATAATAGTTTTTCTGGGTCGCTTCTGGTTTTCTGTGTTTGTACAGCAAACAAAAGGGTGCTTTGTCAGAGGCACACGTGCCCTTAAGAGAAATGCTATCTGAATGCTTGGTTATCTCTGGCGTTATCCTGCGAAGAAGACGGTGAGTGCACCATCAATTCATATCTCGTTCAGCATGCTTGTAAGGGGTTTGACACGACCTTCTCGACGTATAATCATCTCGTGAACTTCGAACTGTATTAGAGGTGAAGAGATTATTTGTTCTGAGGAGGTGTTGATAACATCGTATCTTCAATTAATAATAGCCACCTAGTACCGGAGGCCACAGGAAATTTGATAAGCAGGAGCAGATTATGAAGCAGCAAAATAAGAAAGATCAAGAGAGATAGATGCTCAAGTCTTTCTTTTCTTGCTTTTAAGGAAGGAATAGACGGTACTTTTTTTTTTTTTGAAAATAGTAAACTCATATGAAACAACAATTGTAAACTTTATTTGATTGACAAATTCATTCAACCGCTTCAGTAAAGACAATAGACCAAGTCCGTGATTTTTTTTTTTTTTTTTGTGACTGAAGATTTAACGACCTCCGTGAGCAACTCAATGGGCTATAAGCAGTCGCCCATTACTAATTTAGGGTCTGTAGTTCCAGGGAAGGGAGAGAGCCATTGGCGTAAGAAAAACACAACATCCATGCCTCACGGGATTTGAACCCGGACCCTTCACGAATGAATGATCATAAGTAAGTCAACGCTTGGGCTATGTAGGGTCGTTGGTTTCAGGGTGTCACGCCAATTCGTCGCGTGCGTCAATTCGTCTCCTGCGTCAATTCGTCGACTACGACAATTCGTCGCGGACAAATTCGTCGACTACGTCAATTCGTCGCGTTGACAGATTTTGGTTACATACAAAACGAATGCAGGGAAACGTATGATTTCGAACGTCTCCCCCCCCTGATCAAATTTATAAATTTTGGACACTCAGACAAGATAGGAATATTACGCTTTTTCTTTGGCACTAAAAATATTAGACGGTAGACGGTTTCGGAACGGGTAAGAGCCCCCACATACAAAATTTTCGTAAAATCTATAATTTTCAATTCAGAACCACCAAATTTGGTGTCATGAAACTCTAACATAGACGAGAGACGGTTTTTGGAAAGGGTCGCGGCCGGGGGGTCAGAGCCCCCTCCATACAAAACTTTCGTAAAATATACAGTTTTCAATTTAGAACCACCAAATTTGGTATATTATCCATGGTATTCTAACTTAGACTGTAGACGGTTTTTGGAAAGGGTCGGAGCCCGGGGTTCAGAGCCCCCCCCCCCCCCAAAAAAAACAAAATTTCGTAAAATCTAGTTTTTAATTTAGAACTACCAAATTTAGTATACTATATCATGGTACTCTAACTTAGACGGTAGACGGTTTTTGGAACGGGTCGAGGCCCGGGTGTTAGAGCCCCCCCCCCTACGAAATTTTCGTAAAATCTACATTTCAAAATTGTCTTTATTCTTCAAATAAAAATAGCATTTCTATGTACATGACAGTAGAATTCTGCCAATAAATACAGTGGTATATACAACAACTGGAAAGTTCCAGTGAAACGTAAAACAAAATATTGTTAAAACCATAAAATTATTTCGCCCCGAAGGGCGATGGAGAGGCAGACAATAAAGCACGAGCGATGCAAATGAAAATGTATACTACAGTATTGTAGACAAGAAAAGACATGATGCTATACTATTCACAAATTCCAATTAAGTATTACTACCATACTCAAGATTAAATATGCACAAGGTACTAATTCACATAAAAGACCATGGGTGAGAGGGAACTAACAGGTGCAACAGTATTTAGAAATATGACAGAAATGGTAGAAACAATTAAGCACAAATACTTATTATATGCACAGAATTATGCAGTGACAAGAGAGAAATACGCTAAACTGACCCAGGAGGGCAACTTTACAAAAAAACAGAAATCGAACAGTAATGCAATTCATAAGTGCCATGTCATATGTACAGAACAATACAGTGACAAAAAAGAAAGCCGCTAAGCATACCCAGAAGGGCAGCTTCTCATAAAAACAGAAATGTAACAGTGGTGCTACACTCAAAATTTGCATCATATGTACAGAAGTATTCAGTGACAAGGGGGAGAATCACTAAAAGTACTCAGAAGAGCATCTTCTTACATTAAATTATATACACAGGGACAATAAAATTTCAAAATATATTAAACATAATGTAGGGGACATTGTGTGTGCAGTAAACTGTGCAGAAGAAAGAATTATATACAACATAAAACACAACAAAATCGAAGAGAACATGGGAAACATGGTGAGCTATCTCCAATAGCACATAAAACAGAATAATCACAAATAGCGAATCATGTGGGTGAAAAAGGAGACTCCACCTAGGAGCCTCATACCACCAAAATTAATACGTAAAATCATGAGTTGTGACAGTGAATGTGGGCGACAACAAAAATCCCACCTACAAGTTGAGACGTAGCTGCAAATTGTGGATATGGAACCACCCAGCCGATTGGGCCCAGGTGGATTGAAAAACGTTATCGGTGTTTTTGAGGCAGCACGAGAGTGCTCCATTCGGAGACGAGTGGTTAACCGTGCTAGGAAGCGTCTCCGAATGATAGCACTTGCCTCCTGAGGAGGTGGAGTAAGAGCAGGGAGGCGTTGTTCAAGATGGAAAGCATATACAGTGAACTTCACAAGAAGAAAAATGTAACGGCACACAGGAGGCAAGTGAGTAGGTGGATGCTTAGTTTGGAGTAGCCAAGCATATGCAAGAAATGGTAACGATCGAGCACAAATTCGATCAGCAAGACGAAATGCTGTGTTTAGGACTGGCAGGAGTACGGGGCAGAAGAGGTATTGATGTTGGACGTCGCTGACTTCAGGGCAAAAGGAACAATGTGGAGAGGTGAGAAGGGTCATGCGAAATAGTACTGATGGGGCGGGGAGACGAAGGTGAAGAAATTGCCAATGGACATTGAGTTCAAGAGGGGAGGAAAGGGGAGAGGTAGAGGCTGTCCAGATGGCGGGGAGAAGAGAAGGAGAAGCAGAATGAACAGAAAGTGGAAGTGCGGGAGGGGAAAGAAGGAGCCAATAAAGAGAAGAGGAGGAGATAGAAGTAACTAGAACCGGGGAGCTACGAGTGAGGAGAAAGAACGGTAGAGAAAAAGGGGCGGAGGGGACCGAGAAGAGACCATCAGGGGAAGCGAGGAGTGGAAAGAGGCTCCAAAGCGCTGTGCGAAGGAGAAGATATTCGTTAGCAAGAGTAATGGTTGGAGATAGAAACAGGGAAGAAAGAGGTCTCCAGGTTAGATCAGAAGTTACGAGAGAACAGACAGTTATCACACCAGAGCGGATCCAATGAGGAAAGTAAAAGTAAGGGAGGTTAGGAGGGTGAATAAGAGAAGAGAAGAGAAGAAGAGAGGTTCATCTAGAAGATCAAGAGTTGAAGAAGGAGATGAACGGAGAAGAGGAAGCGAACGAAAGAGAGAAAGGCCCTCTCGCAGGACAGAAGGGAGGTGGGACGGAAGAAGAGAGTATGAATCCATCTTCAGAAACAGTAAGAAGGTGAAAGATGGGTCACGAGAAGAAGCAAGAACATTCAAGGTAGCGGTAAGGGACGGAACAATTGAAGTGGCAAGACGAATGAAATGAATAATGCGATGTGTTTTATAAAGGACTGCTGGATCAGGAAGCTGGATGCCACCTAATGAGGCTGGTAGATGAAGCGCGGCAGGTTTAACCCAGTGATGTGAAGACCAGATGACGGAAGTTGAGAGGCGAGTGATGGTCATCATTTGTGACACGGGAACAACCGTCGACATCCAAGAGTATTCGCATAGGGAGATAAGTTGTCGACGAACAATGGCTGCTCGTTGACGGAACGATGTGAAAGGGCGGGCCTTACTCCAGTATGCAGCAGCCCGTTGTATCCGGGGAAGAAGAGCAGTCCAGGTGGCAGATGCAGAAGCCAAGGGCAAACCGACATACGCACCAAGGATCTTCTGTGTAGTGGCTGTCCACTGCGCACCCCAAGGAGAATCTACAGTTTTCAATTTAGAACCACCAAATTTGGTATACTATCTCATGGTATTCTAACTTAGACTGTAGACGGTTTTGGGAAAGGGGTCGGAGCCCGGGGTTCAGAGCCCGGAGGGTTAGAGCCCCCTACAAAATTTCGTAAAATCTAGTTTTCAATTTAGAACCACCAAATTTCGTATACTATCTCACGAAACTCTAACTTAGACTGTAGACGGTTTTGGGAAGCGGTTGGAGCCAGGGGGGTCAGACCCCCCATGCAAAATTTTCGTAAAATCTACAGTTTTCAATTTAGAACCACCAAATTTGGTGTACTATCTCACGGTACTCTAACTTAGACGGTAGAAGGTTTCTGGAATAGGTCAAGGCGCGGGGGTTAAGAGCCCCCCACATACAAAATGTTCGTAAAATCTACAGTTTACAATTTAGAACCACCAAATTTGGTATCATGAAACTCTAACTTAGGCGGGAGACTGTTTTTGGAACGGGTTGTGGCGTGGTGGGTCAGCCCCCCCACACACACACATACAAAATTTTCGTAAAGTATACCGTTCTCAATTTAGCACCATCAAATTCGGTATACTATCGCATGGTATTCTAACTTAGACTGTAGACGGTTTTTTGTGAAGGGTTTGAGCCCGGGGTTAGAGCCCTCCCCATACAAATTTTCGTGAAATCTACAGTTTTCAATTTAGAACCACCAAATTTGGTATACTATATCATGGTACTCTAACTTAGACGGTAAACAGTTTTCAGAATGGGTCAAGGCCCGGGGGTAACAGCCCCCCCCCCATACAAAATTTTCTTAAAATCTACATTTTTCAATTCAGAACCACCAAATTTGGTGTCATGAAATTCAAACTTAGCGGGAGGCGGTTTTTGGAACTGGTCGGGGTCCGGGGGTTCAGAGCTCCCCCACCCCCCGTACAAAATTTGCGTAAAATCTACAGTTTTCAATTTAGAACCACCAAATTTGGTATTCTATCTCATGGTACTCTAAGTTAGACGGTTTTTGGAACGGGTCGGGGCCCGGGGGTTTAGAGCCTTCCCCCTACAAAATTTTGTAAAATCTACAGTTTCCAATACAGAACCAAATTTGGTATACTATCTCATGGTACTCTAACTTAGACAGTAGAAGGTTTTTAAAACGGGTCGGGCACGGAGTCAGAGCCCCCCCCCCCCCGCATAAATTTTTTTCGTAAAAACTACACTTTTCAATTTAGAACCACCAAATTTTGTATACTATCTCACGAAACTCTAACTTAGACTGTAGACGGTTTTTGGAAGCGGTTGGAGCCAGGGGGTCAGAGCCACCCCCTTCCATACAAAAATTTTCGTAAAATCTACAGTCTTCAATTTAGAACCACCAAATTTGGTATACCATCTCATGGTACTCTAACTTAGATGGTAGACGGTTTTTGGAATAGGTCAAGGCGCGGGGGATAAGAGCCCCCCACATACAAAATTTTCGTGAAATCTATAGTTTTCAATTTAAAACCACCAAATTTGGTATCATGAAACTCTAACTTAGACGGGAGACGGTTTGGGGAATAGGTCGGGGGTTAAGTGAAACCCCCCCCCTCCCCCATTAAAATTTCGTAAAATCTAGTTTTCAGTTTAGAACCACCAAATTTGGTATACTATATCATGGTAATCTAACTTAGTTTGTTTTTGGTACGGGTCGGGGCACTGGGGGTTACAACCCCCACCCACAAAATTTTCGTGAAATCTACATTTCAAAATTGCCTTTATTCTTCAGTAAAATAACATTTCTATGTACATGACAATGGAATTCTGCCAATAAATACAGCGGTATATACATCAGCTGGAAAGTTCCAGTGAAACGTAAAACAAAATATTGTTAAAATCATAAAAAATATTTCGCCACGTAGGGCGAAGGAGAGGCAGACAATAAAGCACGAGCGATACAAACGAAAATGTTTACCTACAGTATTGTAGACAGGGCAAGACATGATTCTATACTATGCAAAAATTCCAATTAAGCATTACTACCATACTAAAGATTAAACATTAGGTACTAATTCACAGAAATGCAACAGTGATGCTACATTCAAAATTTACAACATATGTACAGAAGTATTCAGTGACAAGGGGAAATAACGCTAAATGTACTCAGAAGGGCATCTTGTTGCATTAAATTATACACACAGTGACTAATATTTTAAAAAAATATTCAACATAATGAAGGGGACATTGCGTGGGCAGTAAACTGTGCAGAAGGAAGAATTATATACAACAACATAAAACCCAACATTATCGAAGAGAACATGGGAAACATATTGAGCTATCTTCAATGGCACATTAAAACAGAAAAATCACAAATAGCGAAGCACCAAAATTAATACGTAAAAACATGATTTGTTACAGTGAACGTGGGCGACAACAAAAATCCCACTTATAGGTTGAGATGTAACTGCAAATTGTGGATATGGAACCACCCAGCCGATTGGGCCCAAGTGGATTGAAAAACGCTATCGGTGTTTGTTGAGGCAGCACGAGAGTGCTCCATTTGGAGGCGAGTGGTTAACCGTGCTAGGAAGCGTCTCCGAATGATAGCACTTGCCTCCTGAGGAGGTGGAATAAGAGCGGGGAAGCGTTGTTGAAGATGGAAAGCATAGACAGTGAACTTCACAAGAAGAAAAATATAACGGCACACAGGAGGCAAGTGAGTAGGTGGATGCTTTGTTTGGAGTAGCCAAGCATATGCAAGAAATGGTAACGATCGAGCACAAATTCGATCAGCAAGACGAAATGCTGTGTTTAGGACTGGCAGGAGAACGGGGCAGAATAGGTATTGATGTTGGACGTCGCTGACTTCAGGGCAAAAGGAGCACTGCGGAGAGGTGAGAAGGGTCATGCGAAACAGTACTGATGGGGCGGGGAGACGAAGGTGAAGAAATTGCCAATGGACATTGAGTTCAAGAGGGGAGGAAAGGGGGAGGTAGATGCTGTCCAGATGGCGGGGAGAAGAGAAGGAGGAGCAGAATGAACAGAAAGTGGAAGTGCGGGAGGGGAAAGAAGAAGCCAATAAAGAGAAGAGGAGGAGAGAGAAGTAACTAGAACCGGGGAGCTACGAATGAGGAGAAAGAACGGTAGGGAAAGAGGAGCAGAGGGGACCGAGAAGAGACCATCAGGTGAAGCGAGGAGTGGAAAGAGGCTCCAAAGCGCTGTGCGAAGAAGAAGATATTCGTTAGCAAGAGTAATGGTTGGAGATAGAAACAGGGAAGAAAAGAGGTCTCCAGGTTAGATCAGAAGTTACGAGAGAACGGACAGTTATCACACCAGAGCGGATCCAATGAGGAAAGTAAAAGTAAGGGAGGTTAGGAGGGTGAATAAGAGAAGAGAAGAAGAGAGGTTCATCTAGGAGATCAAGAGTTGAAGAAGGAAATGAACGGAGAAGAGGAAGCGAACGAAAGAGAGAAAGGCCCTCTCGCAGGACAGGAGGGAGGTGGGACGGGAGAAGAGAGTATGCATCCATCTTCAGAAACAGTAGGAAGGTGAAAGATGGGTCACGGAAAGAAGCTAGAACATTCAAGGTAGTGGTAAGAGACGGAACAGTTGAAGTGGCAAGGCGAATGAAATGAATAATGCGATGAGTTTTATAAAGGAAAGCTGGATCAGGAAGCTGGATGCCACCCAAAGAGGCTGGCAGATGAAGCGTGGCAGGTTTAACCCAGTGATGTGAAGACCAGATGACGGAAGTTGAGAGGCGAGTGATCGTCATCATTTGTGACACGGGCACAACCGTCGACATCCAAGAGTATTCGCATAGAGAGATAAGTTGTCGACGAACAACGGCTGCTCGTTGACGGAACGATGTGAAAGGGCGGGTCTTACTCCAGTAGGCAGCAGTCCGTTGTATCCGGGGAAGAAGAGCAGTCCAGGTGGCAGATGCAGAAGCCAAGGGCAGTCCGACATACGCACCGAGGATCTTCTGTGTAGTGGCTGTCCACTGCGCACCCCAAGGAGCATCAGTGCGGGCAGCCCATGCCCCGCACCATAAGCCAGTACTTTTAGTGGCATTCAGCGCTGCTCCAGATAATGCAACATACTGTTGATATACAGAATACAGGCGATCAAATTGAGATTCATCCCGGACGCAAAAGGTCACATCATCAGCATAGGCGGTGAAAATCATTCGATGATGACGAGTACTAGCCCCTGTCGGCGGTAGACATCCAGGAGTGATCTTCGGGCTGCTAACAGGAAAGGCTCAAAAGCGAGAGCGAATAGCTGGCCGGAGAGCGGACATCCTTGCCGGATGCCTCGCTTAAACGGAATTGGAGCGGTTAGAAATGTAGCCGCTCGAACATGGAAACTAGCTCCCTGATAAAGGGCCAAGAGTGCGGAAGAAAAGGTAGGAGGAAAGCCAAATTGTGAAAGGACAACAGAGAGATAAAAATGAGAAACGTTATCAAAAGCGGACTTTTGATCCAGATTGAGGAAGGCAAGAGGTTCACAAAAAGAGCGAGCGAGGAAGTGAAGATGAAGGAGAAGAGAAACGTTAGTGGAAATAGTCCGACCAGGCACAGTGTATGTCTGGTCAGGAGAAATAACGAAAGAGAGAACAGAATTAAGGCGACGGGATAAGAGTTTTGTATAGAACTTATAGTCAGTGTTTAGGATGGAGATAGGGCGCCAGTTTCCAAGATCCAAGAGGTCACCCTTCTTAGGAAGGAGGATGGTGTGTGCCAAAGTAAAGTCGGGCGGTAACGCAGGAGAGGAAAAAGCAGACGAGAAACACGCAGACAGAAAAGGCAGAAGGCACGGTAGAAAAGCACGATAAAAGGACAGAGGAAGGCCGTCAGGTCCAGGAGCGGCATGAGGATTGAGAGTAGCGAACGCCTCGCGGAGTTCGCGAAGAGAGAAAGGAGAGAGTAAAGAAGTAGATAAAGTAGAGGGGACCTGAGGAAGAGAGGAGAGAAGAGGAGAAGCTAATGAGGATGAAGACTGCGTTACCGCACTGTACTTGGCGATGAAATACTGTCTGGTGAAAGTGCATAGCTTCGATGGGTTCGAAGTGATGGAACCATCCTGGAGGCGAAGATGACGCAAAGATGTAGCAGAACGATGTTGAGATTCCAAGGCGGTTAAGTAATCGTGAGAATCAGCTGTAGGGGAGAGATGCAAGAAATGCATCCTGCAGGCTGCATCGGATGCGCGAGGAAGAAGCAAAGCATGGAGATCTGCCAGATAGCCGGGGTATTGCGGATCATCAAGAGAGAGCATCGACAATAGAGCACGTAGATTCGCAATTTTCATATCGCTCTCATTCCGAGAGGCATGGGAGTAGCGCCGTACAAAAAGGACCAAGTCATGTTTGACACTGAGCCACAGTTGCATCGCGTCGGACGTAGTATCAAGAAGGGGCTGACGACTTCGGAGGAACTCACGCACAGCAACACAAAATTGTTGATCATCCAGGAGCGAGTCCGGAAAAGTCCATACTCGTTGAGTCCTTGAAGGTGAAGGCGAAACACACACCGACAGACTGACAATACTGTGGTCTGAAGCGGCGGAAGGATGATGGGCAGCAGCTGCGATCGACGGGAGAAGAGCAGTCGAAACATAAAATTTATCCAACCGTGCTGCCGTAGTGCTGCCATGGATGGAAGAGCGCCAGGTAAAAGAAATTTCCGACGGGTGTAGATGCCGGAACGCATCAACCAATTGAAAATCATCAACTAGCTGGGAAATCTGTAATACATGTTGTCTGCGGTATTCTCCAACGGTTGAATTGCGGTCAAGGGCCGGCAACAACGTACAATTGAAATCTCCGCCGATGAGAATGTATTCAGACGGTGGGATGCATGACAGCTCTGTACGGAGTGTGGAGAGAAGATCAGGTAACAGACGTTCATCACAGGGGACATATATGTTAAAAACATGATAGGTCACGTTTTCAATGCAAAAGACAGCGACTTGGAGGTTGTCCACATGTAAGGCACGAATCACTGGCGTCGAAATCAGAGGGAGTAGGCGGTGATGGATCCCAAGTGCAAGGCCACCATTCCGTCCAACTCGATAAGCATGGTGAAAATCGTAGGGCCAAGCCCGCCAACGAGAGAACAAAGTGGTAGCAGAGCAATTGGTCTCTTGGAGCAAGAGAAGATCTGCGTGTAGAGGCGCCAAGTCCTCATACACTAGAGCATTTCTAGGAGAAGCAGAGAACCCTCTGCAGTTAAGTGTGACCACCTTGAATCGGTAGGTCCTTCCCAGGTCGACACGCACGTGCGCTGGAATCTGTTATTTTCTTCGCTTGCTTCTTCATTCTGTCAACACTAAATTTGAGATCGGGATAGGAAAGCACAAGATTTCGATACACAGATATCACACTAGAAACTTGGGTTAGAACAGTAGGAAGATCAAGCAAATGACGTGCAACAAACTGATTAAAGAATCTAGGATGTTTATGAGAGCATAATACTTCATATATTTTATGAAGAGAAAGCGACAGTTTTCAATTTAGAACCACCAAATTTGGTATACTATCTCATGGTAATCTAACTTAGACGACAGACGGTTTTTGGAACGGGACGGGCACGGGGTCAGAGCCCACCTCATAAAAAATTTCGTGAAATCTACAGTTTTCAATTTAGAACCACCAAATTTGGTATACTATATCACGGTACTCTAAAGTAGACGGGTTTTTTTCCTCTGTCGAATTCCGAAACGTGCTGGAATGACTGCCGTATTGTGTTACGAGGCATCAGGAAGCTTCCCACGCACACGTCCGGCAGCACAACCACTTCCACTACTTACACCCTGCTTTCTGTGCACCCTTCTTATAGTGCTTCTCGGTAGCGTGCCGGGCGCACATGATTTGCATATGCCCTGCAATGCTAATCGTTTGCATGTCCTCTCGCGGTCGAAGCATGCTGCGATTTTCAGGCCATCGGATGCTTCCTTCTTGGTGTTGCATTTTGGGTGGCCAGCAGTGCATATTTGACGGGCGTATTATTACACTCATCGTCCAAAAAATAGTTGCACCTAGGAAGACGTGTCGCACTACAATGCTTTTCGGGAGGAAGGTAAAAGTTACCAGGGTGGCGCAGTGGTCTAAGGCACTGGCCTCTGATCATTCGTCCGTAAGGGGTCCGGGTTCGAATCCCGATCAGGCATGGATGTTGTGTTTGTTTTACGGCACTGGCTCTCTCCCTTCCCTGGAACCAGTGACCCTAAATTAGGGACGGGCGACTGCTTATAGCCCATTGAGTTGCTCACGGTGATCGTTAAACCTCCAATTAAAAAAAAAGGTTACCAGGAAGAGTAAATGATTAAACATTGAGACTGGTATGGGCAATATTTATTGAGCTACGCACCAATAGTGTATCTCAGTATGGCGTTGGTCGCCATGTTTGCTCACACAGCATGCCAGACATCTCTGCATGGAGTTGTACAGGTTCCTAAAGGTGTCCTCCGATAAACCATCCCATGCAGCTTCAATCTTTTCACGCAGTTCCTGCGGATTGTGCCGTAGGGGTGGAGTGTGTGGATAGAGCGTTCAATAGCATCTCACACATTTTCAGTTGGCGATAGGTCTGGCAATGCGGCTGGCTATGGCAGAGTATCAGTGCCTTGAAGGCAAGCTCTCGAGACAGCAGCAGTATGCGGACGAGCGTTGTCCAGTTGGAAAATCGCACCGGAGTGAGCGTTCAGAAAAGGTAAGGCCACTGGTTTCAGGACCTATTTACGTAACACGTTGGGCTGTCAAAGTGCTTGTAATGAACACCAAAGGTAATCTGGCATCGTAGGCAATTGCACACCATGCCTTCTGCACGTGTGACGCTCGACAACAAACTGTTCATCTTGGCACTGACCACAATGCCTCCACACACGGGTTCGTCGGTCGTCTCCTCCAAGACAGAAGCGGGACTCGTCGCTAAAGATCACCCGCTGCCACTCTGAGTGGCTCCATGACAGTCTGGCACGACACCATTGCAGTCTTTCCCGACGATGCAATGGTGTTAAGGGCAGTCGTCGTAACGGTCTGCGTGCGTGTAGTCCCGCGTTATGCATCAGTCTTCCAATGGTGCTGGCAGTAATCAGACGATGCATGGCGGGCACCACCGCTCGCTGAATATCCGCAATCGTGGCTGTTGGATATCTCCGAGCATGTCGAATAACCCGTCGGTCCTTTCTCTCCGTTGTTCGTCTAGGTCTCCCAGATCCTTTCTATCGCTGCTGCGTGCCTTGTTCTATCCACTAACGCCAACAGCGTGCTATTGTGATATCCGCACTACCAGTATGGCGCGCAATACGGCGATAAGACCATCCCGCTTCCCGGAGCCCTACGACGCGTCCCCTCTCGAATCTCTCTAAATGCTCGAATTGCATCCAAACTTGCTTTTCCGACGCATACTTCACTTGCAAAGGGTGCAACCAACGCAGAATGGCAAGCACCGTTTCTTTCAGGACTTTTTGGCCGAGGGGAGGGGCAATGGAACCTTAGAGGGGTAAGTTTTATATTTGCTATATACTTATATATAAGCAAGTGGAGAAATTGAAACAGTACTCGCCCAAGTTTTCACTCGATGCCTTAATGAAGGGAAGATTCCTGAGGATTGGAACAACGCTACAATGATCCTGCTACATAAAAATGGTGACATTGAGGATCTCAGGAACTACAAACCTATCAGTGGTTCATAAAATCTTCACTAAAGTTCTTTCACACCGCTTGAAGGTAACACTGGACATGGCTCAACCGAGAGAACAAGCTGGATTCAGGAGTGGCTACAGCACAATAGATCATATCATATCCACGTACTGAGAGAACTAATGAAAGAGCGAGGGAATATGAACTTCTATTATGCATGGCTTTTGTCGATTATGAAAAGGCCTTTGATTCGGTGAAACCGTCAGCAGTTACAATGGCTTTGAAATCCTGCGGTATTGAAGATGCATACATTAATAACATCTATCAAAATGCAGGTGCAAAGATTCGGCTATTTGAAAATACAACACACATAAAAATTGGAAAGGGAGTGAGACAAGGTGACACCATATCTCCGAAACTCTTTAATGCCATATTGGAAAATGTCTTTCAATCACTGAACTGGGAAAACAAAGGGATAAAGATTAATGGAGATTATCTAACTCACCTTCGTTTTGCTGATGACGTAGTCATTTTTGCAACTACCCCATCAGAGCTGCAGAGTATGATCCAGTAACTTGCTGACAAGAGTAAAGAAGCGGGATTAAAAATGAACATTCAGAAGAAAAAGTACAACTTTTACAAGAAATGAAGATTTATCGATTGATGGAGAAAAGCTGGAAATAACAGATACGTACGTTTATCTTGGACAGCAGATGTCATGTGAGAGTCACTATGATGAAGAAAATAATCGGCGTACAAAACTTGCCTGGAGAGCTTTTGGAAGAACAGCATAATTTTAAAGAGTAATATGCCATTATGTCTTAAAAGAAAAGTATTTGATCAATGCATCCTTCCAGTGGTTACGTATGGTGCAGAGACGTGGACCTTAACTAAAAGAGACATACAAAGGCTGCAGACAACTCAAAGCAGCATAGAGAGGTGCATGCTTGGTGTAACCAGGAGAGATAAGAAGAGGAACACGTGGATCTGAAAAATGACAAGAGTGGAAGACATCATGATCAGAGTTAAATCCCTGAAATGGCAATGGGCTGGACACACTGCCAGAAGGACAGACCATCGATGGACAGCTGAAATTTTAGATTGGATTCCAAGGGACAGGAAAAGACCCAGAAGAAGACCACATGGGAGATAGGTGGATCAAATTCCAAAATATGCGGGAGTAACATGGAGACTGACATAAGACATATCGTTGTGGAAGAGGCTTGGAGAGACCTTCGTCCAGCAGTGGATTGATAATGGTTGACAATGATGATATAATTTTAACTACTATATTTATATTTAGAGAAGTAATTACTATATATCTAGCAAAGGGGCGCCTTTCACCCCGGAAAACGTTTCATTTTTTTTGTTTTTGGTTAAAATGCGACTTACGTTAGAAAAAAAATGCCGTAATTTAATAAAAATGTATCAACTTACATCAGAAAAATATGATTTAATTTTTCTTCAATTTTTCATTAACTTTATTTTGTTCCAGATGGTGGATTTCAAAAACTTCCTCTTTTCGCCCCCCCCCCTAAGAAAAATTATATATACATCCCTGATATAGTAATTACTCCTTCAAACATTTCAGGAATAACAAACTTTTTTGGCGGGTTCCGCAGGTTTGAAATTCGTATCTATTAAAATGCATTCAACGCACTCTTGATCAGACAATTAGGTATGGATTAGTCTACTTATTATTTTTTGAAGAATACCATGCGTCGTAATACACTTTTGTATAAAATAAACTATAACTAGTACCATTTGAACAAATATTTAAAAAAATATAATTGGAGAAATATTTGTAGCATAAAGAGAAACTAAACTTCAGTTTTCATCATAGCCTGAATTTATTAAAATTTAACTCTGTAACCTAAAATGTCTCGGGAGGGGGGGGAGATGGTCGACAACCTTATATAGCCGGTCAGACACAGCGCTACGACCTCTCCTTGCTGACGTCACATGCGCGGCCGAGCGTGATACCTTAATCATTTGCATATCAAACCTAACCACCAAGTTTCATTCCTGTCGGTCGCTTCCTTCTGGGTACAACCTTTTTTTTTTTTTGATGCTGAGTGTAATTAAAATTGTTTGGAAGCTATAGGTATTTTTCGCAAAACCAAAATTGTTACACTTTATCGCGTGTAACACAAATATGCACGTTGTAGTTAAAATGACTGTCCTGGTTTTATACCAAAACAAATTATTACAAAATACTTATTCCAAAGTTGAACATGTCATGCAAATTTTATTCTTTTTCAGAACTAAGACCAGCCTGTTTGAAATCCCTCACAATCACACACAAAAAATACGCAACTTCCGTGTCTAAACGATTTATAGGAAAATGCAAAACATAAGTGAGCGAATAAAAAAGTAACACAAATTTTGAAGATGACAATCCGATTTTTGATGTAAATGTGACAAGGATGGTAAGTCAGATAATATCCGAAAACTTGAAAATTTTCATCGTCCTGGAGCGGGACTCGAACTCGCGTCTCCCAGATAGCGCCCGGGTATGCTAACCAGTACACCACCCAGAACGACCAAGTTTCAAGTTTCCGATCAATTTGAATTTAACCATCACAGGATTCGCTAGTCGAAGCAACCGGCATTCATGTTTAGCGAATCTGGAGGTTAAGAATCCTAACCTCCAGATGCTTAACCTCCAGATTCGCTAAACATGAATGCCGGTTGCTTCGACTAGCGAATCCTGTGATGGTTAAATTCAAATTGATCGGAAACTTGAAACTTGGTCGTTCTGGGTGGTCTAGTGGTTAGCATACCCGGGCGCTATCTGGGAGACGCGAGTTCGAGTCCCGCTCCAGGACGATGAAAATTTTTTTTTCAAGTTTTCGGATATTATCTGACTTACCATCCTTGTCACATTTACGCCAAAAATCGGATTGTCACCTTCAAAATTTGTATTATATGGCGCAATCCCGTATTTCTTTCACAAAAAAGTAACAATTAAGAATTGTGGCACAAAAAGAGTAAAATATCTTCAATTATATACTCTTGAATATTAAACACAAAATATAACATTATTTTGCATATTGTATAAATCTTTTCTTTAGACTCCGCTATTTAAAAAAATGACACAGATCTCTGTTTTTGCGCTCTCGCCAAGAAACGCTTTTTCAGCTCGTATTCTGAAGGATGCGTAGTTATGTGCAAACAAGTGTGAACCATTCGTCCGGGATGGGTTCGGGTCAGAGTTTTTAAACTTTGTCGAAAGCATGTCTCGAAGGGTCTGTGCATGCATTAAGGACATAGGTGGACCGACACCGTACTAATGTATGTCAATAAATGCTATGTTGTGTTTCTCTTCTAGATATCCGGTGACTTCTGTCAATATAGTGTACACTGTATATACACAGGGCGTTCAAAAAGTCTCTCCTCAGAGTATTTATTGAACGTTATATGGTCGCAGGTTATATAGAAATCATAAATTGTACACTATCTACCAACAAGTAATTGGACACCCCTGCAATCCACGATACCTGCGGTCCTGATAATCGTCACGGCCGCCGTTAAATATCGTGTGGGAAACAACGCAACCAGTCGCATGCAAGATGCCACGCAGTTCAGAGCTCTCTGATTTCGAGAAAGGTGTAATCGTCGTGGTATCACAGAAATGGCCGATCCATACAGGACATATCCAGCTAGGTCGCCCCGGTGGCGCAGTGGTCTAAGCGATGGCCTCTGATCATTCGTCCGAACGGGGTCCGGGTTCGAATCCCGGTGAGGCATGGATGTTGTGTTTGTCTTACGGCACTGGCTCTCTCCCTTCCCTGGAACCAGCGACCCTAAATTAGGAACGGGTGACTGCTTATAGCCCATTGAGTTGCTCCCGGTGGTCGTTAAACCTCCAATCAAAAAAAATATATATCCAGCTAGTTGAAGTACCCAAAATCGACAGTGAGCTACGTGATTGGCAAGTGGAAGATGAGAGGTGACTGTCGGAATGTGCCCCGACCCGGTAGACCCACAAAAACTGGGAGTTAGAGACCGACTGGAGAGAAATTCGGAAGAACCGCACCAAATCGATGAACCACGTCTGCGATGAGTTTCAACAGGCATCTGGGAGTGTTCTTTCGATGAATACCATCCGTAAGGAAGTCCATCTGCTCGGTTATCTTAAACGTGCTGCCGCCCGCAAGCCTTCGATCACAAAGTCCAATAGCGCTGCTCGGCTAACGTGGTGCAAAGAACGTAGACAGTGGACCGTTGAACAGTGGAAACAGGTTCTCTGGAGCGAAGAATCAAGGTTCACCCTCTACCGTTTGGATGGAAGGGTCTGGGTTTGGCGTCTGCCTGGAGAACGCCTCCTGCCGGAATGCATTGTGCCAACTGTGAAGTTCGGCGGCGGTGGAATTATGCTATGGGGGTGTTTTTCCTGGTATGGCACGGGACCCTTGGTCGCACTTCCTGGTAGACTCAACGCCGAGACCTACTGCATCATTTTGGATGACCATGCGCTTCCTACGTTGTGGCAGTTTTACGAGGTGGACCCATGTTACTTTCAGGATGACAATGCCACCTGTCATGTTGCGGGGTCCACCATGGCTTGGTATGGTGACAATGGGGTTAATCGAATGGACTGGCCTGCGAAGAGCCCGGACCTTAACCCTATTGAGCACCTCTGGGACGAGTTGGAGCGTGGGCTTAAGGGGTGCCCCCACCGTCCGAAATCTGTGAAGGAACTGACCTGTCTTCTCCAAGCCGAGTGGAAGAAAATACCGCTAGCCGTCGTACAACGCCTGGTTGAGATTATGCCCTGGAGGGTCGCAGCTGTAATCGCCGCTCGTGGAGGCTCCACCAACTATTGAAGGTGAATAAACTTCGTTTTCTTTTGCTATCACAGGTGTCCAATTACTTGTTGGTAGGTAGTGTATTACAGAAACTTGTAGTTTACTGACTGACTTACAGGAAGTGTTGAAATTGTCGTTCTACACATAACCAAACTGTTTTACACAAGTTTTCAAACACATCTGCGAGAGTCAAAAAATCCCTTCACAGTAATGTTAATGCTGTTCCACTTAATTTTTCTTTTTTATTTTATTGGAGGTTTACCGACCACCTTGAGCAACTGAGTGGGCTATAAGCAGTCGCTCGTCCCTATAACTTAGGGCCACTGGTTCCAGGGAAGGGAGACGGCCAGCGCCGTCAGACAAACACAACATCCATGCCTCAACGAGATTCGAACCCAGACCCTTCTTGGACAAATGATTAAAAGCCATCGCTTAGACCACTGCACCACCGGCGCGATGCATTTGATTTTGATGGTGCTACACTCAAACATTTTCAGTTACATAAGTAACTTGCTGTACACTGGCGTGCAAAAATTAAGGACGAGACGGTTTTTCGAATGTAACGTCGTGCAGAAGTGCTCCACATAGACTCAAATCATACCATAAGATCCTCAAGATGTAAAAATGAGGCAAGTGAGCAAAACCGTCCAAACAAGGAATCCAAAGGATACAAAGGCACTTTATTGAAAAGGTAGCTTCGAGCACAACTAGACAGAAGACAGAAACGTCCATGTGACAGGCGGCTGCCAAGAAAAATCCCGTCTTTAGTAGGGGATATGATCACCCCTGACTGCGTTGCAGGATTTACAACGTCTGTCCATGCTGAGGACGAGGTTGTCAAGGAGCTGTTCAGGCATCGCGGCCCATTCCTCTTGTAGCGCCAATCGCAGCTGCGGAATCTTTGCTGGCGGCTGGTGACGTGCTGCCAAGCGTCTCCCGAGAAGGTCCCACACGTGTTCGATTGGATTTAGGTCCGGGGACCTTGCGGGCCAATCCATGCGTTGAATATCTTCACTCTCCAACAGCTCTGCGACAGCCACTGTACGATGAGGTGTAGCGTTGTCGTCCATCAAGAGGAACTCAGGACCTCTAAACACACGCACGTAGCGTAGGGCAGGAGAACCTCGGTACAATAGCAGACACCAGTGACTGAACCTTCTTGGAAGATGTGGAGGTCAGTACGGCTACCAAGCATGATACCGCCCCAAACGAGAACTCCGCCACCTCAAAACCGGTCCCTTTCGATGATGTGGGAGGTGTGATTGCGTGTTCCCTGCTCTCTCCAGATGTGTATACGTCCAAAATCGCTAGTCAGACTAAATCGGCTCTCATCCGTAAAGAGAACTCTACCCCATTGCTGATGTGTCCAGTTCTTGTGTTTCTGGCACAACAGAAACACTACTGGTCGTCGTGCAAATAGACCTTTGTGCAGCCTCCTGGCCACGGTAAAACGCGATAACGGACGTCCAGTTGCATGTGCCTTGCAATTTCTGCCGTCTGTCTCTTCTCGCCTGTAGGGAAATATACCGATCGTCCGCCGCCGTGGTTGCTCGTGGACGACCACTGCTAAACTCTCGGACTGCTGTTCCTGTCGTTTGAAATGCTCTCCAAGCTCGTGAAACGATGCTGTGAGTGATCCCGAACTCCTCTGCCACACTAGTCGCATTTCAACCTTTTTCCAATGACGCGACCTCGGGTAAAGTCATCCAGATGTCGTCTACTGGATTGCCTGTTGGCCATATCCCACGGTGGCAGCAACTCGACGTCGCGTCGTTCAAACCGATGTACACCGTGCAATAGCTTTCACCGAATTGCTGAGCGTACACCGCCCGTGTGCTTTATAACTTGCCGACACTCCCCATTCCCTGCGCCATGCTGCATATATGCGCATGCCCTACCGTACCGGACCCTAGTCTATCTCCTGAGTGGTCATTCGGTCCGTTCTGCGTGCTCGTTCCGCTGCTATGCTAATTTCTCCTTTTAGTCTTTAATTTTTGCACATAAGGGGACATTTTTAAATTCAGTTTTTGATGTGTTCTTCATAACATATCAAGCTTCAGAATATGTTTCACAGCAACACAAATTTTCACCAGCTTTTGATGAGTTGAAAGTTTCCAAAATGTTTGTTTGATTTTGTCATTGCCCCTCAGAAGGAAGGAACACTCGTGAAATCAACATTCACATTTTGGAAACTTTCAGCTCATCAGAAGTTTGTTAAAATTAGTGTTGCTGTGAAACATTCTGGGTTTCCTAATGAGGCGAAAGAACTTCCAGTATTAGCTCTTTCTCTTTTTGTTTCCAACAAGAACGCATTTGTTTACCTCGACGCCTTTTCCAATCTCCTTAATATTACATTCATCCATATTAACCTACAGTAATGGCCAAAATTGTGGCAAGCTTTTGGAAAAAGTGTATTTTTGAAGTTTGATGGCTCATAACACCACTGTTGTTTGGAGTAATACTATATATCAACGGAAAGATAATTTCATCAAGAATGTAATGCAACAAAGTGTGGCCAATTATCTGTATTCTATGAAAAGTTATAGCCAAATAACCAGAAAACGGAAGCACAACTTGCTTAGGTTGATATGAAGTAGCTTTCCTTCATTTGAATGTAGCCAATGAGCATAAGTGTTTAGAGAGCCAGTCAGGTGTCATCTTGTTTTGGCAATGAGCCAGTCAGGTCACAGTAGGATTCAGCTATTGATGTCAATGCCATGTATTTAAGCTGAGAGAACATTTTTCAGTGTGTTATATATTGCTATCAAGTTGGGGTTTTTTTTTTTTTGTATTCTTTCATTCAGTGAGCATGTAAAACGTAGTAAGATTAAAGAAATGGCGCAAAGAGTTGATTGGTCACCCAGAACGCGATGTAAAATACTACTATTAAGTGAACAAGGCTTCAGTTATGAAGAAATTAGAAGAAAAATTGATGGAAACTTAACCAAAGGTGGCATTTCTAAATTTTTGAAGAGGTATAAGGAGACTCAGTCACTACAAAACCAGACTGGTTAAGGCAGGAAAAGGTGCACACCAGCAAGTGATGATAGAAGAATTAAGAGACTGTGTCTAGGTGACAGAAGAAAATCATCTGGGTGTATACAAGACGAAATGGCGCAATGAAATGTGAAGTTCAGTGCAAGGGCGGTTCGGCGCAGACTGCAGGAATTTGGTCTAAAAGCTAAAATTCCACGAAAAAAGCCATTTTTCTCTCTCAAACAAAGGTTGAGAAGATTAAACTGGGCTAAAACCCATGTTATCTGGACATCGGAACAATGGGACAGTGTCATTTGGAGTGATGAGACCAAAATCTCCCTGTTTGGTAGTGATGGCATAAAATACGTAATTAGAAGAATCTGAGAAGATTTGCATCCTGATTGTATTACATGAACCGTGAGTTGGTGTTATGATCCGGGGTTGTATGACATCAAAAGGTGTGGGCAGAATTTGCGTGATTAATGGGAATATAAATGGCCAAAAATGCATTAATGAAATACTTGAGCCCAAACTGAAGCCTTCCGAACGTGATCTTTTCCAAGATAATGAAGCATTTATATTTCAAAAGGATTCAGCTCCATGTCATGCTGCTGCAAAAAGTGGTTTGAAGATAATCATATTCCACTGCTGGAATGGCTTGGGAATAGCCCAGACCTTAACCCCATCGAAAATCTATGGAGCCGACTAAAGAAACTTATTAGTCAGAAGCAACCCGGCAATAAAACCCAATTAATAGAATTCAATCTTGGTTTCACATTATAACAGCTGCAGAACTTAAAAACTTGATTCACTCTGTAGGAAGGTGTTGTAAGGCCGTAATTAACGCTAAAGGTTACCCAACTAAGTATATAACGAAGTAAATTTCTCCGTCATTTCTATCCGCGCCAGGATTCGAACCCGGATCCCCTCATTCCGGAATAAGTTGCTCTACCAATTGAGCTACGCTGACGTTTTATTCTGATTCCTATCTGCCTTTATGTCGTGTGCGTCCTTCTGGCAGGTACGTCACATCTCCTGGTACGTTACAAGTATTAACTGACATGGTGAGAATTTTTGTATCTCTCATTTTTTCTCTGTGTTTCACTTTCCTTCTTTATACCTGCTGTTCTAATACAAAATCTTTCATTACATTCTTGATGAACTTATCTTTTCATTGATATAAAATTTTATGGTATTACTCCAAAAAAAAAAAAATTGGTGTTATGAGCCATCAAAACTCAAATACTTTTTTCCACAATTTTGGCTACTACTGTATAAGGTATTAATTCCGACACGACATGCAATGGAACAGTCTTTTAGCACGTCGAACGAAAATGAATGCTAAAGACGCGATGTGAAAAGTAACTGTCTTACAATGTGACACCCGGGGTGTGAGAGAATTAATCACCAGAGAAGCAGGTGACAGACGTTTGCCTATATCTTGCTCCTGAAAATCGCACTGTAAATAAACGTAAAGGAAGTATCGTTTTACGATGTGGTATCGTCGGTCGGTATAAATCTCTTTAAGATAGAGACGGCAATATTTTTTTATGACAAATCATTTTTCACTTCGCTCGCACCAGCATCTAGCACAAAATTTCCCCGTACGCATTTTCCCTTGAAACTCATTTTTTTCTTTCCAAAAAAAAAAAGAAAAGAATAAAACCCGGTCGAAATTGGGTCAGGAACAGCTTGACTCGACGCGCAAGAAAATTTCAATCCGTTGAACCGCTGACCAGTTTCCATCTCTGGTCCGGGTTCGAATCCAGTGTGGAATGGATGTTGTGTTTTCTTATGGCGTTGGCTCTCTCGCATTCCTGAAACCAGTGGCCCTAAATTAGGGACGGACGACTGATTATAACCCTGAGTTGCTGACGGTGGTCATTAAACCCCAATAAAAACAAGAAAGATGACACCGAATTTTCGGGTGTACTAAGCACGTCTTTTGAATCCGTTCTGACGCAAATTAAATTTATCAAAGCTATTCAAAGGCAATGGAACTGGTATGAAAAACAATAGATCTGACAAAAGAAAGATTTTCAATCTGGTTTTTAATCCCTTTGATATTGCTGTAAACGGAATCTTGAGCTTACGAACTCTTAGAAACACAGATATCGACAAAAATAAGATGTGACTTTACGTCCCCTGGTGGGAAAACCATGAATTATTTTAGGAAGAAAGTATCCTCAAAAGGTTTATCCATATGAGCGGTATCGGTCCAAGTAAAAAAAATTAGTCGAGTTTTCAGGAGCGCAGATTTTGCTACAAACACATCAGAAGCAGAAATTAACACTTATGACCCCTGGTGGACAAACCATTCTTTACCAAACATTAGAAATTATGTGTAAAATATTTTCCATTAGGTCTTGTATGCGATACAGGAAGAATTTTTTAAATCTTAGTTTTAGAAGCAGAAATAACGCAGAAAACGCAATTTACCTTTGTGCCCCTAGCGGAAAGTCTATGATTTACTTGAAAAATTTGAATTTATAGGAAAACATTCCGCATCGGAAACACTATCCAACAAAGAAGGAATTTTTCAAATCTGACTCTTAGAAGTAGATATATTGACAAAAATAAGATACCTCTACGCCCCCTGGCGTAGAAACCATGCATTATTCTAAATTTTCTTAAAAGGATTGTCGACATGAGTAGTATCGGTCAACAAACTACTTTTTTTCAATAGAGATTTTAGAAGCTCATATTTTGTTGCAAATACATCGGAAGCGGGAATTAAGGCTTACGCCACCTGGTGGCCAAAACATGTTTCTACAAAAATTAAAAGTTATGTGCAAACGATTTCCCATCAGAAGCTGTATCCGGTGCAGAAAGAATTTTTGAAATCGGAGATTTAAAAGTGGAGATATAGGAGGAAACGCAGTTTACATTTACGCCACCTAGCGGAAAGTCTATGAATTACTTGAAAATTTTGAAATTATATGAAACACATGTCACACTGGAAACACTATCCAACAAAGGAATTTTTCAAATCGGACTCCTAGAAGTAGAGATATTGACAAAAAAGACGTACATTTACGCCCCATGGCGGAAAAACTATGGAATATTTTAGGAAAAAAATATTCCAAAAAGGTTTATCGATGTGAGTGGCATCAATCCACGAAAGAATTTTTCAATCGATATTTTAGAAGCTGATATTTTATGGAAAAAAATCATAAGCAGAAATTAACACTTACGCCCCTGGTGGCCAAAGTATTTTTAACCAAAAATTTGAAATTATATGCAAATGATTTTCCATCAGAGGTATCCGCTGAAGAAAAAATTTTTCAAATCGGAGTTTCAGAAGAGTTATCGGGGAAAATGTGACTTACTTATACGCCTCCTAGCGGAAAATCTATGCGTAATTTAAAAAAGTAACTATATCTAAAATACTCTTCGACATAAATGGAATCGAAATATAAAGGAATTTTTTCAATGCAATGTTTGGAAGCAAATATGTGGAATAAAACGTATTTTTGAATTCGACATCTGCATTTACGCCCTCTAGCGGCAAAATTGCACATCGTAAAAAAAAAACGAAATAAAGGATCATCACTCGCATATTTCAAGCTTCCCAATGCAAAAAGAATTTTTCAAATCGGACTAATAGTTGCAGAGATATCGTGGGGACGGACGGACAAACAGATAACATAAGCACGATCTTTTTTTACAAAAGACGTGCTAAAAATCTAATACACAAAGCTTTATCCTCACTGATATAGAAATTTAATTTATACAGTTCTTCAAAATGTACATTATTTTGTAAAGATCTAAGGATTGTACTGCCTAACTTCAAAGATTGAAAAACAAAAGTTGATTCTAAAGTTAACTAAGCTTTTAATAACTTTGTTGTGACTGCTTTTTGTTGGAAATCATTTGAATATTTGGTTGCAACATGGAGGTTCGCATTTTTAGCTGATCCTCTAGATGGGTATTCGTCATTTGTGACCTGAAGGGCGTCTTGATTTGAGTTAGGTAGAATGTACACTGAAGAGCAACTGAATCAGAGACAGCTGGCGTTATGCAAATGTGGCGGTGTGGGCGGCCCTGTAAACGGAAACAACATGACGTATGCAGCTAACCGACAACATGAGGAGTGATGCGACGGGAATCAGTAACAGTCGGTCGCGATAAGGGTAAGACGAAGGATCTAAGCGCATTTGATCGTGGTCAAATTGTCGGGGTCCGACCAATGGGTCACTCCACCTCGGAAGTCGTGCAGGCACTGAGATTTCCACGAGCCTCTGTGTCACGGGTGCACCGAATCCGGTAAAACCATCCCTGCCAGTCCCAACTGCCGTGGACAACAGCGTGTGGATGAGCGGGGTCATAGTCGGCTAGATCACATTGTAACAGCGGATAGACTGGCCACAGTGCAAGAAATCACTTGGCAATTTAACGCTGGTTTACAAAAACGTGTAAGCAGCCACACCATCCAGAACCATCTCCTCGCTATGGGGTACAGAAGCCATCGTCCCACGAGGGTACCGCTGCTGACCGCACATCACAGGGTGCAAAGATTAGCATTGACGCGGGAACATCGCCACTGGACCCTACACCTGTGGAAAAATGTTGCCTGGACTGATGAGTCGAGATTCACGTTGGTACATGCGGATGGCAGGATACCAGTACCGCGCAAATCACATGAAGCGATGGGTCCTTCTTGCCATTCTCGTCTGGGGACTGTTTACGTGGCCTGAAATTGGGACCCCTGGTACGTGTGACATCGTCCCTCACAGGTCAACGTTACCGAGATATCCTGGACTGCCATTTGCTCCCGTATGTGCGTCTTCAACATCCCACTGGGGACCTCATCCTGCAACAAGACAATGAATGCACTGTGCCATCGCTCCCGAATTTTATCCGAATGGTTGCATGAATACTCCACCGACGTGAAATCGCTTCCTTGGCCTCAATCCCATCGAGCACATCTGGGATGCCATCGAGAGAGATGTTCGAGGCTCTGACTCCATCAAATCTTCGTGAACTGTGGGAGCTTGTTCAGGGGCCGTGGATCCGTATAGCTTCCCAACGCTTCTGGTGTCTTGTCGAGTCCATGCCGAGACGAATCGCCGCCGTCATCAGGGCGAAAGGTGGTGCTACACGTTACTAGACAAGTATCTCTAATTCAATTGCTCTACAGTGTAGATTTGCAACAAGTGCTTGAAAAGCAATAAAACATGTTTCGTGCATGTTACAGAAGGCGTGGATATTCTACAGAGGGAAAGTCCAAAGTTTTGCAATATTTGCATAAACGCATGTGCTGCGGCGGGTATGTCACGTGTTTAAACTAGTTCAAGTCGCGCACTGCAGTCAGCCGAAAGGGATATAAAGTGGTAGTCGTTGCTGTGAACAGCATTGCATGTCGTCGTTCTGTCTGCGGTTGGGACGCCTAAAAGATGAACAACCACAACCGGATAATTAGGGAACTTTTGCTTTACGATTTTGAACTCTGCCATAACGCTGCTCAAGCAACACGAAACATATCTCATGCGAAAGGGGAAGGTTCCGTGGACCACAGCATCGCAGCTAGATGGTTCTAGAAATTTCGCTCATGTGAGAGAAACCTCTACGATCAGCCAAGGTCCGGTAGTCCGCAAACCGTAGATTCGGAGTCCGTGCGCCAGACCCTAGAGACAAATGCAATAACCAGCACTCAGAGTTATCAGGCGAGCTGGGCATATCAGAGACCACCGTGGTTCGTCACCTTCAGGACATCGGCAAGGTCTGCAGGAGCTGCCGCATTGTCCCTCACGAACTGATGAAGCAAACCGCCTAGTGGAAGTGTGCACGAAGCTCCTAGAAAACTCGCGCGATGTACGTTTCATTAAGAGAATTGTTACGTACGATGAAAAGTGGGTCTATTTCCGTAGTCTTAACACACAACGGCAATGGTTGAACACGGGAAATCTTCCTGAACCTGTTGCCCAACGTGGGCGCTTCGAGCACAAGGTGATGCTCTGCGTCTGGTGGAATTTCGAGGGGATAATCCATTACGAATTTGTTCCAGACGGTCGCACCATCAACTCCAAGCTCTACTCTGAACAGCTGGAGCGGTTGTATGCCGTTTTGGAGAACTACCCGGCAGTGGTGAACAGAAAGCTTGCTCTCCTACAGCAGGAAAACTCTCGGCCTCATATCGCGCGAACGACTCGGGCAAAACTCCAGGGCATCTAACTGATGCTACACGGATCAGTCTCGTCGGACTATTACTTGTTCAGGTCCATAGTCCACTTCCTTCACGGGCGGGACTTCAACAACCAGATGGAGGTGGCAGCTGGGGTGAAGGAGTTCTTCGCCTTGAAGGACAAGAACTGGTACCACCGCGGAATCGAAGAACTGGAAGACAGATGGATAAATAGGGTGCAACAAGATGGCCTATACTTTGAATGCTATTGGGTTGTCGGAAAAGTCATGACGTATTTTAACCATGTTTTGCAAAAGTCATTTATTGATAGAAAGAACAAAGATCAATCAATGGTATAATGCCCGTTTCGTTCGATAACCACGATGTCTGATCTGTCAGTGAGCTGCAGAATGCCTCGTTCATAGAAGGACCTGTCTTTCGTGGCGAAAAACAGTACAAGGTGCTGATTTACAGCCTCATCTGAATTGAACGTTATAACCCGCAAGGACTATTGAAGAGAGCGCAACAAGTGGAATTATGACGGCGCAAGGTCAGGCGAGTATGCTGGGTGTGGCAACACATCCAACCCAAGCTCCAATAATTTTGGGGGGGGGTGATCAAACTTGTGTGTGGTCTCGCGTTGTCGTGATGGAACACAACACCTTTACGATAAACGAGCTCAGGACGTTTCTGGATGATGGATTCGTTCAAACTGTCCAATTGCCGACAGTACACATTCGAATTGATTGTTTGGTTCCGTGGTAGGAGCTCGAAAAACACCACCACACTGAGACCAAAACCTTCCGCTTATGAATGTCTGCTTTGGATGTCGTTTGAGGCGAAGCAGCACGTCGGGACCAAGACCGTTTGCGCAACACATTGTTGTACACAATCCACTTTTCGTCACCCATTATCAGTCTCTTTAAAAAAAAGGATCGTTTTCCTCACGTTTAATGAGCATATCGCAGATGTTTATACGCGCCGTCAATTGAGCTTCTTTGAGTTCACGAGGAACATACACATCGAGCTTGCTTACGTATCCCAGCTTCTTCAGATGGTCGGGAACGGTTGAATGATGGATGTGCAATGTGTCTACAATCTCACGTGTCGTGTAACGTGGGTTTGACTCGATCAATGCCTTGATTTGGTAGTCATCAACCTCGGTGGGCCTCCAGGAACGAAGAGCATCGTTGAGGTCAAAATAACCAGCACGGAATTTTGCAAACCATTGCTGGCACTGACTATCTTGTAGAGCCTTATCGCCGTACACTTTACGTAACTTTTCACAAGCTTGACGCGCGTTCTTCCCTTTACGGAAGTAAAACAGTAAAATATGGCGAAAATGCACAGTTTAGTCTTCCATCTTCAACTTGATGTCAAATCTCCGTAAATCAACCAAATCGCTCACTGTTCCTTTTTAGAATGCAGCTAGAGCTGGTACCAGTCGAATGCCAAAGCGATAACAGAGCTGCGCATGCCTCTAGTACTCCCAAAACCGCCCAACCGCCATCGGGTGCCAAAATACGTCATGACTTTTCGGACAACCCAATAGTTAGCTTTATTCGTAAAGGTACGTATGAAAACATAAAGCGATCCAAGTATTACGAAACTTTCGACTCACCCTCTGTATTGCTGCATTTTTCCATATTTGAATTGGATCTTTCTTAGGATTTGTTCTGCAAAATTTGGAATCACCCGAAAGGCCGCAACTAATGGCCTAGAAGTCCGCTAGTTCCCCACCCCCTGTCCTAGACCAAAAGTTACGAATCCTCGTCCGCCTAAGACACTTGCGATTCAGCTGTTCTTTCCACCTCTAGGCCAGATTTCATCTTGCGCATGCGGAGATGTACTTCTGCAGCTACACCACATTTCATCGGTGTCAGGATAGTTTCTTACGTTCGACAAAATCTGAATAACATAAAAATATATATATATTGTTCTTCAAAAGCTAAACAGTCGAAATACACTGCTGAGCACCCAAAATGCAACACCAAGAAGGAAGCATCCGATTGGCCCAAAATTCGCAGCATGCGTCGCCCGCGAGAGGACATGCAAACGATTAGCATTGCAGGGCATATGCAAATCATGTGCGCCCGGCACGCCACCGAGAAGCATTATAAGAAGGGTGCACAGAAGGGGGGGGTGTAAGTAGTGGAAGTGTGTTGTGCTACCGGACCTGTGCGTGGGAAGCTTCCTGATGCCTCTTCGCAGAATACGCCAGTCATTTCAGCACGTTTCGGAGTTCGACAGAGGACGAATAGTAGCTTATCGCGACGGGGTTTATCGTACCGAGACATCGGCCCACAGTGAGGAGAGTATGGATTCGGTGGGTGCATGAGAGACGAACGGACCGACGTGAGCGATTGCCTCAGCTGCGGCACGCCACCGAACGAGAGGACCTGCATGTTGTGTGGCGGGCATTGACGGCACGCACCGCCACATCACGAACGTCAGCGCAGGAATTAGGGTGTGTTGCGCAACACACCCTAATTCTTGCGCTAACGTTTGATGTAGTCTGCAGGAGCGGGGACTTGTCGCACGGCGCACATTGCTCCTATTACCATTGACGTTACGTCCCCTGCGAGTGCGGCGGCAGTGGGCCGTCCGTTAAACGCCGCACCTGGACTACGGAATGGCACGATATTGTCTTCTCCGACGAATTCCGCTTCTGCCTGCAACACCACGATGGTCGGATCCGCGTGTGGCGGCACCGCTGCGAGAGACTGTATGACGCCTGCATTATGCATCGCCATACCGTTCCGTCGCCTGGTGTTATGGTTTTGGGAGCAATTGGATATGACTCCCGCACCCCTCTGGTACGCATCGCCGGTACACTCAACAGCCACCGCTACATCTCCGACGTTTTGGAGCCTGTAGTCCTCCCTTACCTGCAATACCTGCCAGCGGCCACGTTTCAACAGGACAATGCGCGCCCGCACGTGACACGCGTCGTGCAACAATTCTTCACGGCCCACCAGGTGTCAATGCTGCCGTGGCCCGTATGTTCTCCCGATGTGTCTCTCATCGAACACATTTGGTCGCTGATCGGCAACCGAGTGGCCCGGCAAGCACCACCCGCAGCTACGCTTGATGAACTGTGGCGACGTGTGGAAGCAGCCTGGACCGACATACCCCAAGCCCACATCCAAAGCCTCTTTTGTTCGAAGCCGCGGCGTGTAGCGGCCGTTATTTCCAGCCATGGGGCCCACACGAACTATTAATGTCTGCGTGTTCCGCAAATCGCACGGGCCTGTAAGCTCAATCGTTTCATCTTTGTATCTGTTGTTATGTGTCCAGTAAATCTGGCTTTGCTATCTCGTGTCCTTCTTGGTGTTGCATTTTGGTTGGCCAGCAGTGTACTTACTATTGCCGTAGTTATAGTTTAGCAAATATTTACTTTTATGACTTAGATATTTTCTTTCATTGGTTTTTTTTTTTTTTTTTTTTTTGATTGGAGGTTTAACGACCACCGTGAGCAACTCAATGGGCTATAAGCAGTCGCCCGTCCCTAATTTAGGGTCACTGGTTCCAGGGAAGGGAGAGAGCCAGTGCCGTAAGACAAACACAACATCCATGCCTCACCGGGATTCGAACCCGGACCCCTTTCGGACGAATGATCAGAGGCCATCGCTTAGACCACTGCGCCACCGGGGCGGCTCATTGGTTTTACAACAATAACATTCATTAATCCACCTACTTAAATACCACTGAATGCCAGTAATTATAAAACCTTATTGTTTGTAGCTGTGATTTAGTTCGACTTAATATGTTACCGAATTGTGGATCTGTGTGGTCATGAATAAATGCAATTTGTCGAACGTAAATGCAAATATATAATCTGGAATCATTCGTTTTATTTCACATCCAAACAGATCTTGGCATACGAAAGATGCAGAACATAAGTTTTCTATAAAGAGCACTAAAGTATTCTACAATTTTTTTTACAAAAGACTAAAAATGAAATAAACTAAAAGTTCCATTGACATCGATAAATTGTAACAGTTTTTCTTAAGAAAACAAGGCGCGTTTAGAAAGCGGATTCGGTCTGTTCTGCGTTTCGTCGCGGTGATTGAATGAGACAGATAGGCGTCGTGACAGTCGTCAAAACGTCATTTTGATCTCTGAGACGTCTCTGTGCGAAAGCGTTCCTTCTTCGGAGCTCCTCAGCCTGCATTTAGTACAGCAAAGTTAAAAGATTTCACAATGAATCATAGAGATTGTGGTGTGCAATCAATATTTTTATTTTCACGTATTGATATTTAGGTGTCAGTTTCAGTTCAGTGAATGTTTTCAGCACGGAAAAGGGAGTATAGAAGTGACAGTGTGTCCTACTCTTCCTGTGCTAACGACACGAAGCTGGATTTGCAGGATTTTTATTCTTCGGCGATGAAAGTAGTCCTATTTTGAGGAAAGAATGCTTCGAAATGGTGAGCTGAGGTTGGAAACTCATAACTTTTAACATGGTAAATAAAGAATGAGATTGTAGGGAAAGTGTTGGATGATCAGAAATTTTTAGATTGCTTTTAATAAAAAATTCGAGAAAAAGAAGTTCAAAGAATTGAAACTGGAAACAGCGGATTGATCAAATGATCATATGTAGAGGATTTTAGGAAGGGAGTGTCTGACCCCCAGGTCTTAAACAACCCTTTAGGAATAGGAACCTAGGAGATTTGGGCTAGAGTGCCCGATAGGAAAGTGACACGGAAGCGAAGTAGAAAGGGGAGGAAGGCGCCCTTATTTATTCCCGGGGGCCAGTACCCGCGGGTCCAACGGCTTGACGTGCCCATCCGATGCACGGCGGATATTTAGTGGATCAAGTGTTCGTACCTGCCGGTGATCGAACCTGAGGTCCTTTCCGTGGCAGTCACGAACGTAAGGCAACAGCTGATTAGACGGACACCAAAGAAACATCTGTTACAGTTAAATATCGTCTGCTAAGAAAATGGCGCATGTAAATAAGCTGTGGATAGAAGCTCATGCTTTTGCTCTTTAAGAAAAGAAATATTCGCATTCTATAATTAAAAGTTGCTGTGAAAATCATGGAACATTTTTTTTTACACTTTCCAACCGTAGGTTGAAGAAGCGGATATGCTCCAGCTTTGTCCGTCCGTCTGCACGATAACTAGCGTAAAAATGGTTAGGTTTCGATGAAATTTTAGTATCTGGTAGACCACCTGGGGACAAACCCTATTGGAAATGGGATCAAAGGTCAGGACACAGCAGCGGGATCCATTCCATGTCCTTATGCGTCGTAACTTTCCTAAAAATGGTTAGATTTCGATGAAATTTTAGTATGTCGTAGGGGACTACCTCGAAACGAACCCTATTGAAAATGGATGAAATGGGGTCAAAGACTAGAGCATAGGAGCGGGATCCATTCTACTGCTCTTATGCATCATAACTTATGTAAAACTGCTTCCATTGCGACAAAACTTTATCATGTTGTTCCGGAGATGTACTGAACCGGTTATATTTAATATCACCGAAATGGAGTTAAAGGTCAGGACACAGGAGCGAGATTTATTCCACAGCCATTATCCGCATAACTTGACGAAAAATGCTTCTATTGCGACAAAACTTTAGTATGTTGTTCCGGAGGCATACTGAACCTTTCTGTTGAATGTCGTCGAAATGGGGTCAAAGGTCAGGGCACAGGAGCGAGATTTATTCCCCAGCCATTATCCATATAACTAGACTAAAAATGCTCCTATTGCGACAAAACTTTAGTATGCTGTTCCGGAGGTATACTGGATCAATTCTGTTTAATATCTTCAAAATGAGGTCAAATGTCAAGACACAGGAGTGAGATTTATTCCGCAGCCATTTTCCTTATAACTTGACTAAAAGTGCTTCTATTGCGATGAAACTTTAGTATGTTGTTCCCGAGGTATACTGAACTTTTTAGCACATCTTTTGTAAAAAAAGATCGTGCTTCTGTTATCGGTATGTCCGTCCGTCAGTACCCACGGTATCTCTGCAACTATTAGTCCGATTTGAAAAATTCTTTTTGCATTCGGAAGCTCGAAATATGTAAATGATGATCCTTTATTTCGTTTTTTTTTACGATGCACAATTTCGCCGCTAGAGAGCGTAAATGCAGATGATGTCGAATTCAAAATTACGTTTTATTCCACATATTTGCTTCTAAACATCCCATTTAAAAAATTATTTTATCTTTCGATTCCATTTATGTCGAAGAGTATTTTAGATAGTTTCTTTTTCAAATAACGCATAGATTTTCCGCTAGGGGCGTAAAAGTAAATTACATTTTTCACTATAACTCTTCTTCTAAAACTCTGATTTGAAAAAAAAATTTTTCAGCGGATACATCTGATGGAAAATCGTTTGCATATAATTTCGAATTTTTGGTAAAGAACACTTTGGCCACCAGGGGACGTAAGTTAATTTTTGCTTCTGATGTATTTGCCATAAAATCTGAGCTTCTAACATACCGATTGAAAAAATTATTCGTGGACTGATGCCACTCACATCGATAAACCTTTTCGGAATATTTTCTTCTTAAAATATTCCAGTTTCTCCGCCAGGGGCGTAGATGTATCTTATTTTTGCCAATATCTACTTCTAGGAGTCCTATTTGAAAAATTCTTTCTTTGTTGGATAGTGTTTTCCGTGTGCCATGTTTTTCATATAATTTCAAAATTTTCAAGTAGTTCATAGACTTTCCGCTAGGGGGCGTAAAGGTAAATTGCGTTCCTCCCTATATCTCTGCTTCTAAATCTCCGATTTGAAAAATTCTTTCTGCACCGGATACAGCTCCTGATGGGAAATCGTTGGCACATAATTTCTAATTTTTGTAAAAAATGGTTTGGCCACCAGGTGGCGTAAGACTTCATTTCTGCTTCTGATGTATTTGCAGCAAAATATGAGCTTCTAACATCTCGATTGAAAAAGTCTTGTTGACCGATGCTACTCACGTCGACAGACCTTTTAGGAACATTTTCTTCTTGAAATAATGCATGGTTTCTACGCCAGGGAGCGTAGATGTATATCTTCTTTTGTCAATATCTCTACTTCTAAAAGTCCGATTTGAAAAATTCCTTCTTTGTTGGATAGTGTTTCCGATGCGAAATGGTTCCCATAAATTCAAAATTTTCACGTAAATCATAAACTTTCCGCTAGGGCGCATAATGGTAAATTGCGTTTTCTTCTCCTAAAACTCAGATTTGAAAAATTCTTCCTGTATCGCATACAAAACCTGATGGAAAATATTTTTTACATAATTTCTAATGTTTGGTAAAGAATGGTTGGGCCACCAGGGGTCATAAGTGTTAATTTCTACTTCTGATGTATTTGTGGCAAAATCTGGGCTCCTGAAAACTCGACTAAAATTCTTTCTTGGACCGATACCTATCATATAGATAAACCTTTTGTGAATACTTTCTTCCTAAAATAATGCATGGTTTTCCCACCAAGGGACGTAAATTATTTTTGTCGATAACTCTGTTTCTAAGAGTTCGTAATAAGCTCACGATTCCGTTTACAGCAATATCTGAGGGATTAAAGACCCGATTGAAAAACTTCTTTCTTCCGTCAGATACTATTGTTTTCCATATCGGTTCCATTGACTTTGAATAGCTTTGATAAATTTAATTTGCGTCAGAACGGATTCAAAAGACGTGCTTAGTAAACCCGATAATTCGGTGTCATCTTTCTTGTTCTTTTTAATATCAATGGGGCTAAAGGTCAGGGGACAGGGGCGATATTTATTCCACAGCCATTATCCTCATAACTTGAGTGATGATTTCTGGTATGTTTGAAAGCGTATCATAATCAATGCATTGCAGACCATTTCTAAATGTAAAATAAGCAATATTTTTAATAATAGAGGGGGAAATCGTCAAGCATTGCTTTTAACAGGAGAAAGAACACCAAGCATATCTAAGGAAGCTACATACTTTTACGACTATTTCAAAAGTAAGGTTTCTGGTCCTAAAAGAAAATCCACCGACACAAAGAGCAATCACTATAGAAGAACAACCAGAGAGGGTCCTCCCCTTGTAATTTTTATAGCGTAGACTAAAAACACTTTCTGTATCAACTGTAAACAAGATAATAAACAAAGATTTGAATCTTAAAAAAATCCTAATGTTTACTACCTTTTGCCTAGTCACGTGGCTGAGCGCATAACACGGGGTAGACTTCTTTATGAAAATCCCTTAGATGGAGGCGGATGGAAATTTGTGACTATTGATGAAGCATGGAACTGCCTAAACGATTGTAACAAGAAAGGTCGATTTACTATTGAAAAAGAGAAGAAAGACTTACAAACGTGGTTCTGAAGAAAGTTTTAGTAAAGGATTCATTATTATTACTCTATCCTCGTACAACGGAAAATTAAAGTAAGGAAAGTTAAAAAGAATGTTAAGATGGATTCTACATATTACCAAAATAATGTTTTAACTCCTATATTTAAAAAAGAAATACAATTCCTTTATCCGCACAGCCTTCAAAGAGTAGAACTCTATGAGGCTAAAGCTACCATTCATGCAGCCAAATTTATTTCTTGAAAAAGAAAATGAAAAAAATGACTGGTATCAAATCTGTGCATTTTGTTCATATTCCTTCAAAGTCCCCATGAGTCATCAATGGACTATTCTGCCTTCGGACTGCTAAACGGACTGGTAAAAAAAGATTGGTATCAAATCTATACCTAAAATGAAAATCCTCCAAATACGTTGCGTCAGTAAATAAACAAAGACATCGCTCTTTCCACGTTTTAGCAACACACAGCATCCGAAAAATTGTTGTTCGGCGGTGACAGAATAACAATTTTTCGGTTGCTGTGTGTTGCTAAAACGTTGAAAGAGTGATGTCTTTGTTTAATTAAGTCTATACTTTTTGCTCATATTCCTTCAAAGTCCCCAAATGTGTCACCAATGGACTATTGTGCCTTCGGACAGCTAAAAAAAAAACTAGTAAAAAAAGACTGGTATCAAGTCTATACCTTTTGCACATATTCCTTCAAAGTCTCCTGATGCGTCACCAATGGACATTTGTGCCTTCGGACTTCTAAAAAGACTAGTAAAAAAACCGGTACGAAGTCTAGACATTTTGCTCATATTCATTTTTTTTTAGGTTTAATGACCACCGTGAGCAACTCAACCGGCTATAAGCAGTCGCCCGTCCCTAATTTAGGGTCACTGGTTCCAGGGAAGGGAGAGAGCCAGTGCCGTAAGACAAACACAACATCCATGCCTCACCGGGATTCTAACCCGAACCCCGTTCGGACGAATGATCAGAGGCCATCGCTTAGATCACTGCGCCACCGGGGCGGCCTCATATTCCTTCAAAGTGCCCTAATGTGTCGCCAATGGACTATTGTGCCTTCGGACTGCTAAAGACTCGTATGAAGTCTATACCTTTTGCACATATTCCTTCAAAGTCCCCTGATGCGTCAACAACGGACATTTGTGCCTTCGGACTTCTAAAAAGACAAGTAAAAAAACTGGTACGAGGTCTAGACCTTTTGCTCATATTCCTTCAAAGTCCCCCTAATGTGCCAACAATGAACTATTGTGCCTTCGGAATGCTAAAAAGACTGGTATGAAGTCTATACCTTTTGCACATATTCCTTCAAAGTCCCCTGATGTGTCACTATGGACTATTGTGCCTTTGGATGCCAAAAAGACTGGCATCAAGTTTATACCTTTTGCTCATATCCCTTCAAAGTCCCTTGATGTGTCACCAATGGACTATTGTGCCTTCGGACTGCTAAAAAGAACGCTTTCGAAACGCAGACCTAAAACAATGATTGGACTACGGAAAGCAGTGGAAGAAGTGTGGAATAAAATACTAATACCGATTTTAAGAAATGCCCTGTTATCTTGGAAATCTTGATGCAGGTTCAAGTCCGGGGAAAGGGCTATAAGACAGTACACTTAAGAAAGAAAATAATTTTATTTAAAGCATTAATTACAGAGTGTTTCGAAAAATGTTTGCAATTTTTGGATAAGCGCATGTGCTGCGGCGGGTATGTCAAGTGTTTCAACTAGTTCAAGTCGCGCACTGCAACCACTCTAAAAGGATATAAAGTGGTGGTCGTTGCTGTGAACAGCATTGCATGTCGTCGTACTGTCTGTGGATGAGACGCCTAAAAGATGAACAGCCACAACCGGCTAATTAGGGAACTTTTGCTTTTCGAGTTTGAACTTGGGCATAACGCTGCTCAAGCAACACGAAACATTTGTCATGCGAAAGGGGAAGGTTCCGTGGACCACAGCACCGCAACTAGATGGTTCTAGAAATTTCGCTCAGGTGACAGAAACCTCTACAATCAGCCACGGTCAGGTAGTCCGCGAACCGTGGATTCGCAGGCCATGCGCCAGGCCGTAGACGCAAATCCGACAACCACCACTCAGACTATCGGGCGAGCTGGGCATATCACAGACCACCTTGGTTCGTCACTTTCACGACTTCCTCACGGTCTACACGAGCTGCCACACTGTCCCTTACGAACTGACGCCAGCTGAAGAAAACCACCAAGAGGAAGTGTGCACGAAACTCCTAGAAAACCCGCGCGATGTATGTTTCATCAAGAGAATTGTTACGTGCGATGAAAAGTGGGTCTATTTCCGTAATCCTAACATAAAACGGCAGTGGTTGAGCCCGGGCCAGCGCCCTGAATCTATTGCCAAATGTGGGCGCTTCGAGCACAAGGTGATGCCCTGCGCCTGGTTGAATTATCGAGGGGATAATCCATTACGAATTTGTTTCAGACGGCTGGACCATCAACGCCGCACTCTATTCTGAACAACTGAAGCGGATATATGAGGTTCGGGAGGAGGAGTACCCGGCAGTGGTGAACAGAAAGCGCGTTCTCCTATAGCAGGACAACGCTTGGCCTCGTACCGCGTGAACGACCCGGGCAAAACTCCAGAAACTTGCAGGCATCGAACTGATGCTACACCCAGCATATAGTCCGGACCTTGCCCCGTCGGATTATTATTCCGGTCCATGGCCCACTTCCTTCGTGGGCGACACTTCAACAACAAGGAAGAAGTGGCCTTTGGGGTGAAAGCGTTCTTCGCCTCGAAATACAAGATCTGGTACCACCGTGGGATCGAAGAACTGGCAGACAGATGGCTAAAGACGGTGCAATACGATGTCCTGTACACTGAAGAGCAATTGAATTAGAGATAGCTGGCGTTATGCAAGTGTGGCGCTGTGGGCGGCCCTGTAAACGGAAACGACATGACCTATGCAATCCAGAGTTTGCTTTCCATCAGAACAAGCTCTCCTATTCTGCATCGTTGTTTATAGAGCTTGACCACTAGACAGACAACATGGATATTTTAACTACTTCCTATTGTTTTAATTGTAAAGCTGTTGGACATGTCAAGTCGGTATGTACCCACCATCAGAAGTCATCTCCTTCCACAGAACCTGAGAATCCTGTTTTATCTAGACCTACTGGTTCTTCAATAAACCAATCCCTTCCTTACCACTTACTGTTGCTCCTGTTCAGAGTGTGCAGCTTAGTATTGTTTCCTCTTCTACATTGTCTTCGGTTGTGGGAAGACTCCTCCCGTCCAGTGATACTTCCCTTCCTAGTTGTTACCTTGTAGAGGCTCTTTCAAACTCTCCTGCATGTACTCCTGATAATGTTACTCCTAGTTTACCTGTAAGTGTTTCTTCAATGGCCATTTTGTGTTGTTTTTTTGTTGGTTGGAGGTTCTTTTTTTTTTATTTGAGGTTTAACGACCACCGTGAGCAACTCAATGGGCTATAAGGAGTCGCCCGTCCCTAATGTAGGGTCACTGGTTCCAGGGAAGGGAGAGAGCCAGTGCCGTAAGACAAACACAACATCCATGCCTCACCGGGATTCGAACCCAGACCCCTTTCGGACGAATGATCAGAGGCCATCGCTAAGACCACTGCGCCACCCATTTTGTGTCGTCCTGGAGGATCGGAGGCAATCCCTTAATCTTCTCCTGCGGATTGGTCAGCAGCTAAGATTCCTGATCACTTACATTCATTCGCCTCCCCCCCCACCGAAAAAAATCTTAGATGCCCTTTTGCGAAAATCTATTAGCTTTTAATTACTTAAAATTTTAAATTTCACATTATTAAGTAGGTTTTACGGTCGTTTTAATAATTCAAAGTCTTTGTGACTTACTGGTATTTTTCGTAAAACCAAAGTTATTGCACTTTATTCCGGGTAACACAAACGTACACGCTGTAATTAAAATGATTGATTGCCATGGTTTTATGTCAGTAGGAAGTATTACAAAACATTTACGCCAAACAAACTTAACTCATGCAGATTTTATTCTTTTAAAGAACTGACGTAGGCCTCTTTAAAATGTATCACCATCACACAAACAAAACATGTAACTTCCGTGTGACTGCCTAATGACCTTTTCCAATTTATGCGAAAATACAGAACATGCATAGTTGTTACTTTTTTATTTGCCTATTTAAGAATTACGACACACAAAACGAGTAAAACTACATAAATTACTTACTCTTGAATATAAAAAACACACGACACACAATGCTTTGCACATCGTAAAACTTTCTCTTGACACTGTTTTAAAAAATGACACAGGTTTCTGCGTCTCAGTTCATTATATTGTGATGATACGTAATTACGAGCAAAAACTTTAATACATAACACCTTATCTTCATTGGTGTAAAATTTCATTCATTGAACTGATATTTTTTTCGCATTCTCTTATTAATATTCATGTATAGAAACTATATGACTGTGAAAGGGGCCTAAAGTCGTCTGGAACAACTACTTTCTCGTCATCCAGTTTTTATAAACTTAAACTGCGGAAAAAAATTGCTTTTCTTCTTTTAAGGCTGTCTTTGAATGTGTTTTAGGGTTCATCTCCTGCAACAGATGGCGTAAAAAAATCACCCCTTGGGTATGGCTTTCACGTCTTGAGTGACTGTCCCAGAATTTGGCGTCAGCGAATCACTGCAGACCTCACCATATTCAGAATGGAAGCGGTCTCCCGTTGGCACCACAATGAATAGACAAAATAGGCGCTGTTACGTTTTAATCAATGACGTTACTTGGGAGCGGAGCCCAATAAGTAGGTGGTACTTAGTAAGTAGGCGTAGTTTCTGTAGCTGAAAGTCAGGGGTTCTCTGTAGATGTACACATTTTCTCTTCAGAAAATGAACGTACAGTAGGATTTCAGATCTATAGAAGACAAGATTCCAATCTCACTTTTGCCCCTGTTCATTGATTTCTATTTGGCTCAGATAATTAGAAAAATCAGGCAGAAATAAGAGATTTCGTTGCTTCCAGACAGAAACACTACTATGTTAACTTATCGCGCCATCTAGCGCCAAACTGGAATGCTTTCCAGTCAGATAAATTGAATTTTAAAAAGAATCCTAATAAACTTTTCGAAATAATAACTGTGGCATATATTAACTACGGGCCTTTTATTTGTGCTCAAAATTTCAAACACTACAAAGTAATAGTCTTCGAGAAAATGTGTACAAAAGAATTTACATTCCAGATATAGGTAGAAGATGAACAATAACACTCATTCAAAGACAGCCTTAACATTTCTTCAAAAGCTTCTGTAAAAAGTTCCTGCCTATTCCATTAACCAGTTTCATATGAAATATCTAACAGCTTTTGCAAAATCTTTTGTAAAAACTTAAATTTGTAAACACTTTTGCAGCTGGAGGTCCTCTTGGCCGTAAGGCCCACCCACAATGCAGAGGTTGTGGGGGCTAACAGTAAAGCCCTGGATTCTGTTTTACCTCCAGCTGATGTTTTTCTATAAAATGAGAATGATTTTTATCACTTTCTTACCGCTATTTTCCGCCTTTCGAGTCATGGTATGTTTCTTATTACCAATGGGACAGACCCTCCTGGCGTTGTTATGGTGAGAAAACACAAGGCCATCGAATACGTGTCCCCCTCACTCCGGAGTAAGTCGCTCTCCCAACTGAGCTACGCAGATAGAATGTCTCGCTGCAGATTTGCCGTCTAGACATACACTGAAGAGCAACTGAATTAGAGATACCTGTCTAGTAACGTGTAGCACCACCTTTCACCCTGATGACAGCGGCGATTCGTCTCTGCATGGACTCTACTAGACACCGGAAGCGTTGGGAAGCCATATAGATCCACTACCCCCTGAACAAGCTCCCACAGTTCACAAAGATTTGATGGAGGAGAGTCAGAGCCTCGAACATTTCTCTCGATGGCATCCCAGATGTGCTCGATGGGATTGAGGTTAGGTGACCTAGCTGGCCAAAAAAGCGAGGTCACGTCGGTGGAGTGTTCATCCAACCATTTGGATACAATTCGGGAGCTGCATTGTCTTGTTGCAGGATGAGGTCCCCAGTGGGATGTTGAAGACGCACAAACGGGAGCAAATGGTCGTCCAGGATATCCCGGTAACGTTGACCTGTGAGGAACGATGTCACACGTACCATGGGTTACATTTCAGTCCATATATACAGTCCCCAGACGAGAATGCCACCCCCATCAGCTTAAAGAGTACACTGCTGGCAATAAGGATCTGTCGCTTATGTGGTTTGCGCCGTACTCTTATCCTGCCATCCGCATGTACCAACGTGAATCTCGACTTATCAGTCCAGGCAACATTTTCCCACATGTCTAGGGTCCAGTGGCGATGTTCCCGCACCTATGCTAATCTTTGCAGCCTGTGATGTGCGGTCAGCAGCGGTACCCTCGTGGGACGATGACTTCTGTACCCCATAGCAAGGAGATGGTTCTGGGTGGTGTGGCTGCTTACACGTTTTTGTGCACCAGTGTTAAATTGCCGAGTGATTTCTCGCACTGTGGCCCGTCTATCCGCTGTTACAATGCGAGCTAGCCGACGATGACCCCGCTCATCCACACGCTGTTGTCCACGGCAGTTGGCCCTTGCAGGGATGGTTTTACGGAATTCGATGTACTCACGGTGCACCCGTGACACAGTGGCTCGTGAAAATCCCAGTGCTTGCATGACTTCCGAGATGGAGTGATCCATTCGTCGGGCCCCGACAATTTGCCCACGATCAAATGCACTTAGATTCTTCGTCTTACCCATACGGCATCCGACTCTTACTGATTCCCGTCGCATCACTCCTTATATTGTCGGATCGCTGCATACGTCGTGTCGTTTCCGTTTACAGGGCCGCCCACAGCGCCACATTTGCAAAACGCCAGCTGTCTCTAATTCAATTTCTCTTCAGTGTATGTATTCACCTCTGTAGTACGTCACATCATATCCCTCTTAATTGTTTTTTTTTTTTTTTTGGAAGCGAAATAGGAATTTTTTTTTTTATTGATTCCAAACAATGAGTGGAACAAACACACATTTTTCGAAGAACCCAACGGACAGTTGACCCATTTTCCACAATCAAGCGCCAATGTGAAAACACATGTTTGTCCGCTACGACATCGTTCTGCCTGCTCGTTCCGCTGTTATGCTAATTTCTCCTCTTCGTCCTTAATTTTTGCACACCAGTATCGAAGAAACTTCATATTTTTGTGTTCAGTACTTTTTGCGCTGCTAGCTAAAAAAGCGCAAGTGTCGCGAAATTTCTAAAACTGCAGCGGCGGCAGTGGAGTTTTTTTTTTTGTATAGAGAGATTGTAGCTCAATATGCCTGGAGGGGTAGTAGTAGTAGGCTGTTTATCCTACAACAGGAAGGCTGAAGGGTTCGGATTTTGTTTGCCATTATTTTCTTACTGATCCTGATTCGGAAAAATCTGGGTACTGAAATATTAAAGATAATTTTAAAATAAAAAATGCAGGAATTTCCTCTAAATATTTTACTGTTGATAGTTATTAGTTACTTAAAGTTATAACTATTTGGATTACCTGGCAAAAGCCAATTGAAAGCAAATGCTGTACCTACAGTCAACCTTCTAGGTCAAATTGGCCGTTAGCATATTGTAACTGCTAATCCTCATGAATCATCATTCATTCCTACACTGTAAAAAATCTGAAATTCCCGGACAACTGTACGTAATTTCTTTCGTGAATTAACGAAGAATACTACCTTTCAGTGAAATGACGGGGAAAAAAACCTGGATTTAACGGACCTTTCGTGCCATGGGAAAATTCTGAATTTTCAGAAACCTTTCGGCAGTTTCTTCCTTATATTAAAGGTAAATTACCGTTTTAGAGATGTTAACGGAAAATTCTGAATTTTCAGAAACCTTTCCGCAGTTTCTTCCTTATATTAAAGGTAAATTACCGTTTTAGAGATGTGTTAACGGAAAATTCTGAATTTTCAGAAACCTTTCCGCAGTTTCTTCCTTATATTAGAGGTAAAACCGTTTGACATCTGTTAATGGAAAATTCTGAATTTTCAGAAACCTTTCCGCAGTTTCTTTCTTATATTAACGGTAAATTACCGTTTTAGAGATCTGTAAACGGAAAATTCTGAATTTTCAGAAACCTTTCCGCAGTTTCTTTCTTATATTAACGGTAAATTACCGTTCTCACTTTTCCGTATCCGTATGACGAGAAATTTCCTCTTACAGTAGCGATTCGTGGAAATACTTAGGTTTGATTAACTTTCAAATTTCAGTCGTCTGTAGAATTTTGAAGTACCGTAGCGAGATCGGATATTGTAGATAGCATATAACATAGATTTTGTTTTTGTTTTTTTTGCGGCCCAGGATATTTCTCCTTTCCCTTATTTGGTGCACCAGCTACTTATTATATATTGTGTTACTGTAAGAAGCTAGGTACTTATTGTACCGATGATTATACGATGTCTTTGTATCAGTCTTTGGACAACTTAAGACAAAAGCTATTATAGCTATCGAGAGTAAATTTCATATTTAGTTTTCGTGTGTGAAATAATACTATAAAAAGTACATTTCGCCTTTTTTAAAGATAAATCAGTTTTAAAAAATTATGTTGCAAAGCAATTTGTTGCTTCGAAAAACCACTATGAAAAATGCTTGATATTTGAAAAGTCCTACAGGAAAAAAATTACAAACCTATTGAGAAAAATAATCAGTTCCAGCAGAAAATAAAATAATGACTAAATCACTCACATTAATGACAAAAAAAACAAATTTTCTTTATCGTGCGATTCGTTTTATGACATACGTGAGTCTGGTTGCCGAGCTTCTGTGGCTCAGTTGGTAATGGCACAAGTTGCCTGCCCGACGAGCTGTAACGTCGAGAGTTTGATCCTGGCCGATGCGGGTAAGTGCTGTGCAGGTTTGTTGATTTTGCAAAATTTCAATTTAAGTACGGAAAAACCACAAATTGATGTTTCTGAAATAAACTGAATTTCTGTCTACGGAAATAACTGAAAATACGGATGTTAAAATGAACGGGCAATTTTACAAACTGAAATTTCTGAAAAACACTGATTCCTACCGGCAACTTAACATTTACAACGCTATAGCGTTGTACATGTTAGACCTCCAGCATATAGATTACATGGGCGTGAAGTGACAAGATTAACTTTGGAAACCTTTCGCATTCAATAGGCTAGCATTCCGATTGTCAGCGCATCAGGTATTTCGTACGAATTTTTGTTTGAATTAGAACGCTAATTAGTGGAATTCTGTAAATAGTATTTGTTTTGTAGAAATGGAACGTTGATTAATAAATTACATATCGTCTACTTCTTGTTTGTTCAACCCGTTAACAGAACTACTTGACGCGCTGATAATCGAAAGGCTAACCAGAAACCTCATCACAGCTGATCATCGTTTCACCATCCAGGAGTTGTGTGATGCAATTCATTGTGGTCATAGTGCTATGGAAACATTAATTAGGGATCTATGGAAACATTCACTGGGAAACATTAATTAGGGATTCTGTACCGCAGATCCCTAATTAATGCTATGGAAACATTAAGAATCTATGGAAACATTCATTAGGAAACATTAATTAGGGATTCTGTAGCCCAGATCCCTAATTAATGCTGTGGAAACATTAATTAGGGATTCTGTACCGCAGATCCCTAATTAATGCTATGGAAACATTAAGAATCTATGGAAACATTCATTAGGAAACATTAATTAGGGATCTATGGAAACATTCACTGGGAAACATTAATTAGGGATTCTGTATTGCAGATCCCTAATTAATGCTATGGAAACATTAATTAGGGATTATGTAGACCAGTTCCCTAATTAACGCTATGGAAACATTAATTAGGGATTCTGTAGCCCAGATCCCTAATTAATTCTATGGAAACATTAATTAGGAATCTATGGAAACATTCATTAGGAAACATTAATTAGGGATTCTGTAGCCCAGATCCCTAATTAATGCTGTGGAAACATTAATTAGGGATCTATGGAAACATTCACTGGGAAACATTAATTAGGATTCTGTAGCGCAGATCCCTAATTAATGCTATGGAAACATTAATTAGGGATGTATGGAAACATTCATTAGGAAACATTAATTAGGGATTATGTAGACCAGTTCCCTAATTAATGCTATGGAAACATTAATTAGGAATCTATGGAAACATTAATTAGATATCTATGGAAATATTAGGAAACATTAATTAGGGATTATGTAGCCCAGATTCCTAATTAATGCTGTGCAAACATTAATTAGGGATCTATGGAAACATTCACTGGGAAACATTAATTAGGGATTATGTAGCCCAGATCCCTAATTAATGCTATGGAAACATTAATTAGGAATCTATGTAAACATTCATTAGGAAACATTAATTAGGATTCTGTAGCGCAAATCCCTAATTAATGCTATGGAAACATTAATTAGGGATCTGGGCTACAGAAAGAATTTGTCCAAAGTGGATCCCAAGAAACTTAACCCGTGAACAATGTGAGCAAAAGGTGGGCATGTGCCGGAACATCTTAGACTTATGGGAGAGAGGGTGAGGTGTTTTTCTCTAATGTTGTGAAGGGGGATGAAACCTGGGTGTTTTTTTCAAGACCCAGAAACAAAACTTGCTTCAATGGAATCGCACCACCGCTTATCTTCACCTCGACAGAAAAAGGTGAGAAAAACTCGTTCCGCAGGGAAAGTTATGGTGACAGTTCTCTGGGACCAACGTTTTGTCACTTTGAATGATTTCCTTGAACGGGGTGCAACAATAAACAGTGCTCACTATATACAGGCATTGAAGAAGCTAAAGGAAGCTATCAGAAGGAAAAGAAGCGACATTCCACTTCAAAGTGTTGTTTTACACCATGACAATGCACGGCCCCACACCTCAATGGAGACTTCACCAGCTATTTCCGAAATGGGGTGGACGGTGATCCCGCAACCACCTTACAGTCCTGATTTGGCTCCCTCAGACTTTTTCCTGTTTGCCCCTTTGAAAAATACTCTTCGTGGGGAACGTTTTGACGATGTGACAGACATTAAACTGGCTGTGGTGAAACGACAGCTTCGGGAATTTGTCCAAAATGGATTTTACCAATGGGTTCAAAGATGGCGGAAATGTATAGAAAGTGATGGACAATATTTTGAAGAGGCTCGCGTTATTAACAATATGCCCATGTATTTTGCCACCAAGTTTCAAATTTTTGCTGGTGCAAATAAAAATCTTATGAAGGACGGGGTATTCTTCTCAGTATGCCCTTTGTATATGTTACCTCTAAAGCTCGAAAGCCGTTAATGTGCACATTACCTAGCTAATCTGCAGATTAACTGATTTGCCCCGTTAACGTGCGGAATCAAGAGTTTTCCGCATTTTACCTAGGTAATGTGCACATTAACGGCTTCCGTATCGTTAAAGTTCAAAAATTTGTTTCTCTCATTTCCTTTCACTACACTTTCCCCGTCTCCCTCCACTTTTAGTTTGGTTTCGCCTGTTTCTCTCATTTCCTTTCCCTACACCTTCCCCCTCCACTTTAGTTTCGTTTCGCCAGCGTCTAGTCGTCGCCGGTTGTTTTTATTTCTCGTAATTGGCGTCGGCTGCCAGTGCGTAGGTAGCATAGCTAATTCTGTTTTCAAATTAGTTTCTGCCTGTTAGCGCGTGAATCTGTGTCGTGATTTTTTTTAAAGCAGATAAATTTAACTCCTAGTATGCAAGCAAGCACCGAATTGGTGAGTAAAATGAGCAAATCTACAGATAGGTGTGCTTGTCGCAAAAACCAATTGCTATGTAATTCAAAGTGTCGCCAATCTTTAGATTGCACTAATAAAGTAAGCATAATTTTATCATATGTTTTGCAAATTAATTTCCTTAATTATAATATTTTAAACAGTTTGATTATTTCTATTATAGGTTTTTAATTGATTGATGATTGATTCTATCAACTAATTTGTTGATTGTTTGATTATATTAACTTGATTCTTTATATATCGAAAAATAAATAAATAACATTATGTTAATTTAAGCGTACAGAAACGTTGCTGTTGTTCCAGCAAAGATCTTATGTTCACTTTAACGAGTGCCTAGTAGGTAATGTGCAGATTATCTAGGTAATTTGAGCAATGAAACTATTTTCGGCACTTTAACGGATCACCCTAGTTAATCTGCACATTACCTAGATAATCTGTAGAATAACTGATTTATACACTTTAGCGGTAATATATATACCACTTTTAAAATAGAAGTAATCGCTCTTTCCATGTTTTATAAGTGAGTCACGGAAAAAATTCTCATCGGCCGCCACCGGGAATCTAACCCAGGATCTTCCAGTTGCGCGCCGGACATGCTTCCACTGCACCACAGCGGTTTCGAAGTTCTCCAGACTTACATACGATAAACTGCTAAACCACATGCGAGGTTGCTTCTTTGGAGTCCCGCGCATTGCTGGGGATTCACCAAAGATGAACAGCAGCAACTGAACAAATAACTAGAAGGCGAATGATTAATAAATACACAGTTGACGTGGACTAGGAACATCAAAATAGAAGTCATCGCTCTTTCCACGTTTTATAAGTGAGTCACGGGGAAAATTCTCATCGGCCGCCACCAGGAATCGAACCCAGGTCTTCCAGATACGCGCTGGACATGCTTCCACTGCCATGTGGTTTGGCAGTTTATCGTATGTGAGTCTGGAGAACTTTGAGGCGGCTGTGGTGCAGTGGAAGCATGTCCGGCGCGTAACTCGAAGACCCCGGGTTCGATTCCCGGTGGATGCCGATGATAATTTTTCCGTGACTAACTTATAAAACGTGGAAGAGTGATTGCTTCTATTTTGATGTTGCTAGTCCACGTCAACTGCGTATTTATTATACCACTTTCTCTGCAGTAAGTTTGAATGTGCTGAACGAGGAGTCAAACCATTCAGCCTTTGCTGTCTAGTTTTGTTCCTTAAAAAAAAGATTTAACCCTCTTCATCATCGTAATTGATAGTTTATCGAACTCTGAACTATAAATTTCAAATACTTGGGTAGAATTCCTATTCAGAGGCAACAACAGCTCGTCCTAAGTGATGCAGTAAATTAACTATGCACGGATATACATACTTTATGGCTCCACTACACAGAGACCATTGTGTTCTCGCATGAGTAGAGGGAGAGTTACACACCCACACCAGAGATGGAAATAGGTCATGGGTCAACGAGTTGGGTCATGGTGCTCCTGACCTGATTTCTACCCGGTTTTATTTCAGTTTTATTTCTAAAAAGCAAAAAATAAAACTTCACACTATGAAATTTTGTTCTCGATACTGGTGTCCGCTGACTGAAAAATTATTTGTCATGCAATATGAAGGAAGAGTGTTCACAGAAGGAAGAGTGGCATTTCCTTCTGAGGGGCAATGACTAAAAGAGCATCCACGTTTTGGAAACTTTCAGCTCATCACAAACTTGTGAGAATTACTGCTGCCGTGAAACATATTCTGAAGCTTGATCAAGAACACAGCAAAAAACTGAAATTAAACATACAAGTTGCTTAATTGAAAAAAATGTACTGTATCGCCATCAAAATTAGATGGAACAACCTTAACATTACTGCGCAAGGACTTTTTGACTCTAGCAGATGTGTTTGAAAACATGTGTTAGGTTATGTTTTCCAAATGAAGGACGGCAGTTTTTAATGCTTCCTCAAAGTGAGCAAATTATACGTTCCTATAATACATTTGTTTGATTTCTATACACTGAGTGGCCACTTTATTACGACCCCCCCCCCTCCTCAGTACTTCGTTGGGCCACCTTTCGCCTTTAATACTGCGTCGATTCTTTGTGGCATGGACTCCACGAGATGTTGATAGGTGGTTTGTGGAATCTGAGACCATGCTTGATGAATAGCACTTTCCAGGAGTGTGAGATTGCAGGGTTGTGTATCCAGCTGTCTGATGGATCGTTCAACTTCATTCCACAAATTCTCAATGGGGTTGAGATCTGGAGATTGTGGGGGCCACCTAAGCAAAGTAAACTCACCGGCATGTCCCCGAAACCAATCCTGTACAATACGAGCACTATGGCAGGACGCATTATCTTGTTGAAAGTAGCCATCGCCATTGGGATAAACCATCCACATTGCAGGATGCACTTGGTCCGCAACGATGTTTAGATATGATGTGCCAGTCAGACGTTGATCAACACGAATTAAAGGGCCCAAAGCATGCCAGGAAAACATTCCCCAAACAATAACGTTGCCTCCACCAGCTTGAAGGGTTGTAGCAATGCATTTAGGGTTCATGCTTTCGTGCTGTTTCCGCCAAATTCTCACTCTGCCAACGGCAGGGTGCAACTGAAAACGTGATTCATCGGACCACATAATTTGTTTCCAATTATAGACTGTCCAATCCTTGTGCTCCTGTGCGAACTGGAGAAGTTTTCTCTTGTTAACTGCAGACAACAAAAGGTGTTCGAACAGGCCTTTGGCTGCAATATCCCATCCGATGCAGTGTACGGCGAACTGTGCGTGCAGAGATCATTTGAGGGGATCCTTGATTAAGATGGTATAATTTGCTGCACTGTTGCCCTTCTGTTGTTTTACCAGTCTGGACACTCTCAGCTCCGCCCGAGCAGTCACTAGTCGATGACGATCTCACGTTGCACGTAGAGACCCAGTTTTTTCGCTGATATTTTAGTCTTTAAACATTTTAACAACAGCTGCTCTGGAACATTTCACGAATGCAGCAGTTTCGGTGATACTCGCTCCACGACTCCGAGCTCCTACAATCATCCCACGTTTAAAGTCCGTCAAATAGCATTTTATACCTATCTCGTAACCCAAGAATCACCTCTACTACTATCGCAAGCACTAAGCTTTCCCTTTTTATACTAGCCCCGCCCTCTGGCGGCAACAGCGTGCAGCCATAGCTCATTTGCTTAAAACTGTCAGTTGGTCATAATAAAGTGGCCACTCAGTGTATAACTTAAAAGACTTTCTCCGCAGTGGGTATGTTATCGCCTATACGACAGTGGCGTATCTTGGGTTTGGGAGCTGGGCTATCTCCCCCCCCCCGCCCTACTGTTTTTTTTAATTGCGAAGTTTAATTTTTAGTTGTTAAATAATAGAAGTAACTTTTTTTTTACTAAATTTTAGGTACATGCTATGAGGATTAGGATTTGAACACTTATTTGTACATGAACTCCATTCTTCTTCTGAATACTTTATTTTTGCTTGAACTCCATTCTTCTTTCCTTTTGTGTGAACTTGAGTGTTACGTTTTCATAAAATGTTTCTTCCAAGTCATCATCATCATCATTGTCAACCATTATCAATCCACTGCTGGACGAAGGTCTCCCCAAGTTTCCTCCACAACGGTCTGTCTTGTGCCAGTCTCCTCCATGTCACCCCTGCATACTTTCGAATTTCATCCACCCATCTCCTATGTGGTCTTCTTCTGGGTCTTTTCCTGTCCCTTGGAATCCAATCTAAAATTTCGGCTGTCCATCGATGATCTGTCCTTCTGGCAGTATGTCCAGCCCATTGCCATTTCAGGGATTTAACTCTGATCATGATGTCTTCCACTCTTGTCATTTTTCGGATCCACGAGTTCCTCTTCTTATCTCTCCTGGTTACACCAAGCATGCACCTCTCCATGCTTCTTTGAGTTGTCTGCAGCCTTTGTATGTCTCTTTTAGTTAAGGTCCACGTCTCTGCACCATACGTAAGCACTGGAAGGATGCATTGATCAAACACTTTTCTTTTAAGACATAATGGCATATTGCTCTTGAAAATTATGCTGTTTCTTCCAAAAGCTCTCCAGGCAAGTTTTGTACGCCGATTAATTTCTTCATCAATGTGACCCTCACTTGATATCTGCTGTCCAAGATAAACGTACGTGTCTGTTATCTCCAGCTTTTCTCCATCAATCGATAAATCTTCATTTCTTGTAAAAGCATTGAACATCACTTTTGTCTTCTGAAAGTTCATTTTTAATCCCACTTCTTTACTCTTGTCAGCAAGTTCCTGGATCATACTCTGCAGCTCTGATGGGGTAGTTGCAAAAATGACTACGTCATCAGCAAAACGAAGGTGGGTTAGATAATCTCCATTAATCTTTATCCCCTTGTTTTCCCAGCTCAGCGACTGAAAAACACCCTCCAATGTGGCATTAAAGAGCTTCGGAGATATGGTGTCACCTTGTCTCACTCCCTTTCCAATTTTTACGTGTGTTGTATTTTCAAACACCCTAATCTTTGCACTTGCATTTTCATAGATGTTATTAATCTTCTTCATATTTAAAAATGTTTTTCTCTATTGACAAAACAGCCAAGTTTTTCGAATGTGCATGTCCTTCTGTGGCTCTAAGATATATCTTGATTCTTTTTAATGCGGAAAAACTTCTTTCGGCAGTTGCAGTTGTTGGCGGAAACTTTAATAATAGGTCTGCTAATTTGTACACCTCACTAAACACTATGTCCAATTTATTCAACTTTATGTAACACGTAATATATTTTACTGATTGTTTTTGTATTCATCAAGGGAATAAAACACCTTCAGTTCATTCTTTAATCGAGCTGTATCAAAATTTGAAGCCTAGAGTTCCTTAAGTTTTGACAGTATATGTTCAGGGAAGCTTTCACAAAATTTATCAAAACAGGTCGAATCCAACAAAGCCACGAATTTAAGATATAATATCTCTGATTTTAATTCATTGACACTTCACAAAAACTGAAACAACTCTCGCGAAACACGTGCTCTTATGGGCGGAAGCATGAGAGTGACTGAGGTAGTCTAAGTCTTCTCTTTTCAGAGCGAACCGTTGCCCAAAGCAATGGGACATTCCCCTCCACCCGCTCATTCATGTTGTCATGGAAACGCTAGCAGGCGATCGTATGGAAGGTCCTCGAATCAGAACAAAGAAGACTCTGGAAGTGATGCCGTTGGTCTTCGCTCGTCAGACTAAGTCTAAGAAGCGAATCCGCACGTGTTTTTTTCGCAGCTAAAGCATCGGCATATCTTAATACCGTTGATAGTTGACTTTTATTTGTGTATATTTAACTGACTTATTTGTGCATTCTCTGGGCTACGCAGCTAGAGTAGCTAGCCTCGAATATACGCCACTGATATAAGAGTATTATAGTTCAAAGCAGATTTGTCCGGGTCGGGTCCAATTATGTGACGTCCGGGTCAGATTCGGGTACTCAGATTCTGGTCGGGTCCAATTATATGACGCCCGGGTCGGGGCAATTTTGTGAATTATATGACGCCCGGGTCGGGGCAATTTTGTGACCGGGTATTTACAAATTCGGGTCGGGTCCAATTATGTGACGTCCGGGTACTTACAGATTCTTGTCGGGTCCTTACAGATTCGGGTCGGGTCCAATTATGTACGTCCGGGTAGGGGCAATTATGTGAAATCCGGGAAAGGAGCGGGTGCTTACAGATTATGGTCGGGTTCGGATACTTACAGATTCGGGTCGGGTCCAATTATGTGACGTCCGAGTACTTACAGATTCGGGTCGGGTCCAATTATGTGACTTCCGGGTCAGGTCCGGGTACTTACAGATTTGGGTCGGGTCCAATTATGTGAAGTCCGGGTCACCGGGTACTTACAGATTCTGGTCGGGTCCGGGTATTCACAGATTCGGGTCCAATTATGCGACGTCCGGGTTCAAACTGTTTGACCCGTTTTCAAATCTGACAAACACACGCATGCATGCACGCGCACAAATTTAGCGATCAAATAAACACGTTGAACGTGCAACATATTCAAATTCCGTCGTAATAAGTGCAGTAATTCTGATTAATCTTACAAACTGAAAGAGCAAAACAATATACAAACTGTATATCATTATCTTATAATAAAAAGCACATATTTTGTGCTGACTGTATGAAAACAGTGAAAATAAAAAGATATTGCAGGTGAAAATTTTTAGGAGGGGTCCCGACCACTAGGACCCTCCCCTTGCCTACGTTCCTGCCCTTAACTCTAGTATATTTTTTACTATTCTACTGCGCTGTTTAAACAGGATGTTCCATCTTACTTCTAAATTCCATTTTTCGGAACATAAAAAATTTCTTGATAAGAAAGTATGTGTTTAAACATACCCTATCCCTTTAAAAAAAATGCAAAAATTAAAAAAAAAGTAAATATGCAATGAGAACTGATTATCATTTTTAAAAGTTATGGTTCCTAAATGAAATTTAAAGCATATTTCTTAATAGTCAGAGAAAGTTTATAAAGCATGCATATTTTACAAAAAAACTTTTTTAGTAAAAACTACTTTATTTTGTACAGTACGTTTTGTAAGCCTCTCATTTTGGTGACTAGATTACTTTTTCACACGAGAAAATGAAAAAAGGCTGCTAAAAAGGTGAAAAATAGACAAAATGCAAGGAAACTTACTGTAAATTATGCAGTCATTAGTTCAAGTTATTTTTTTCAGTTACAGGTTGACAAGCTTCGGTGTGTCGTGCACTGACATTTTAAATAAATTTTCTTTTCGTGCGGATATTCCAAATAAAATTGTGAAGACTAGACGAGACCCGAATCCAAGAAATGTTGCCATCTTGGAAAACTTACTGAAGACTGCAGAGTCACAAGGCGTTGTCTGAATTACAAGTTAGTAGTTCCACACTATTCTGGCATTTTGAGCGTAGTTCCGTTTCGTGGGTAGGTCCTAGATGAAATATTGATATTATGAAGACTGTGTTAGGCAAAACTTGCTTCTGCTCTGAACTAGACACATAGTTAGAAATCCGAGAGATGTTGCCAACCCGGAAAACTTACTGAAGACCGTGAGTCACAGAGTTTGCCGAAAGTTCCATACTGTTCTGGCATTTTGAGCGTAGTTCCGTTTCGTGGGTAGGTCCTAGATGAAATATTGATATTATGAAGACTGTGTTAGGCAAAAGTTGCTTCTGCACTGAACTAGACACATAGTTAGAAATCCGAGAGATGTTGCCAACCCGGAAAACTTACTGAAGACCGTGAGTCACAGAGTTTGCAGAAAGTTCCATACTGTTCTGGCATTTTGAGTGTAGCTCCGTTTCGTGGGTAGGTCCTAGACGAAATTTCGAGATTGTGTACACAGTGTGTTAAGCGAAGGTGCTTCCGTATTGAACTAGACACATGAATAGAAATCCAAGGAATGTTGCCAAGAACTGTTGCCATCCTGGAAGAGTTTCCTGCTCCTCTTCTCTTTGTAGTATTTCGCAAAATGTGACGTACAGGAGGGTTCCTGTAGCTATGGCGTTGAGAATTCCTTCTACAAGTGCAGCATCTGCGCCTTCTCCAAGGTTTTTCTCAGTTATCATTGCAATCACCATTCCAAGTGGCGACATCGAAGCAAAAACTAGCATGTAGATGGCAACTAAACGGGCGCGACTTCCCGAAGCTAAGACTTCCAGCCCAACCACAAAGGCAATGACGAATTTATGCACCGCAATGGCTGCGAATAGAATCCAGATACCTTTATCCGTTTTCTGCATCCCGATAGCGAAACCTTCGAAAAGGGAATGGAATGACAAAGCTGCAACTGTCAGCAGCCCAGACACTGAAAATCCGACTGGTACGGAACTCGCTCGTGAGCGTTTCCTGCATTGAAGTTCCATTGAAACCACAATACTGTTTTGATCGGCTTGCTTTTCCTGCTGATGTTCCGAATCAGGAATTGGATCGCCTGGACATGATGGCCCAATGCATGAGTTGCTTCGAGAAAAAGAACGAATGGCGCGGGTTTCCGTGGGAATGTGACTATGTCCCCCAAGGAAGAAATGAAGAATCTCTTCCAAGAGATAAACGGCGAAGAAACCACAACAAACTACGAATTCTGGAATGGGGAAATGCTCGTGATCTTCTTCTTCTGCCGTTTCAGGTGGAGTAGTGCTGTTTAGATATGTGGTGTTATTTTGTTCTAAAGCCAAAAGAACCTCCTGGGACACCAATGTGGAAGGCAGATTAGCTTCTAAGCTTGTTGTAGTTCCATCACTAAGTTTATTTTCTTGAGCATCGGAATATTTCTCAAAGCCTTCTCTCGCTTCAGGAAGAAGATGAATTAAGCAGGTAGCCAAAAGAACTCCGCCTCCCAAATATATTAGAAAAGTTGTGACTAATTTACCTTTTCGAGCTCTGCATTTTTTCACAAGCAGGACCCACGCAGTCACAAGACAAAAGATTCCTCTGCACAAAAACGGGAAGAACACCAAACAGAAAGGTGCCGGCGAAAAGCAAAAGTACCGTCAGCACCTGAGATGCGACATGTATCGTTTTGGCAGTCATGATGAATTTAAATTGCTTCGAAGGGAAGCAGATGAACGCGACTGGGAAAGAGACTGAGAAGCGATATCCTATTCCTTTTAAATGGTCGTACATGAAAAGATACGAGCTCCCCTTTGATACTTTACTCAGATAGCTGCCGGAAAACAATGAGCGCGGACGATAAGGAACAGAATTTTATCCCTTGTCATTGTTTAAAACTTCACGGTGCCTTTCGCCGCAGATAGATAGCGAGGAAATTCCTACTGTTTAAGCGGAGTGCTCTCTCGTCGTAAGAAGATGTATGTCGAAATCAAATGCGTGCATGGCAGAATTCTTTGTTTGTGGCAGTCGGGTAAATGTTTGTTTGATATCTTCGTGTAATGTTGAACAACAGAATATGGAAATGAAATTATGTCCGTGAACAACACATTTTTTTTATTGGATTTTATATATATATATATATATATATATATATTTTATTGGAGGTTTAACGACCACCGTGAGCACCTCAATGGGCTATAAGCAGTCATCCGTCCCTAATTTTTTTTTTTTTTTTTTGATTGGAGGTTTAACGACCACCGTGAGCAACTCAATGGGCTATAAGCAGTCGCCCGTCCCTAATTTAGGGTCACTGGTTCCAGGGAAGGGAGAGAGCCAGTGCCGTAAGACAAACACAACATCCATGCCTGACCGGGATTCGAACCCGGACCCCTTACGGACGTCCTTAATTTACGGTAACTGGTTCTAGGGAAGGAAATGGGCTATAAGCAGTCATCCGTCCCTAATTTACGGTAACTGGTTCCAGGGAAGGAACAGAACCATCGCCCTAGAACAAATACAACATCCCTGCCTCACCGGGTTCGAACCCGGAGCCATCTCGGACGAATAATCAGAAGCCATCGCTTAGACCACTGCGCCATAGGGATGGCTTATTTTTCATTTATTGATCTTGCTGTTACATATTAAAATTAATAATTCTTAACAGTTAAACATAAACTTATAAATAGCAGCAGGGAAGATCAAGGAAAAGGCCTCGAGGAGACCTGACCAGCCTTGAACTCCCTAGGTTTAAGTCAAGACAAGAACATTCATATAACACCGACAAAGTAAAAAATAGATATATATCGGATTAAATATCTAAGTATCATATTGAATTGACAACATATCAAGGGAAAAATAATTTTAAAGTAATGAAAAATATGAGTTGTCTCCCTTTACCCAATCCTCATTGTATAGATTCCTCGTCCCTTGGTCACTGAATCTTCACCTCGGAAGTCCCTCTCATTCTCCCCTCAGTCGAATAATCCCTATCAATCAACCTCCCATCATGTACTAAGAAATATATATCAGTTGTTAAGTAAGTAGTGTTTTAATTTCTTTTTAAACAAATTGAAGTTATTAATAGATATTAATTCTGCAGGCAAAGAGTTCCAAAACTCCGGACCAGAATAATCTAGGCTTTGTTTGGTAGTTTGTGTTCTAGGTGTAGTAATCCTCAACAAAGCTTGGTTACGAATATCATACCTGTACGTAGCAGTATTAATACCTATAAGCTCCTGTCCAAGGTTCATTTTAATTCGTTTGTACATAATTTTGCTTAAGTTGAAGTGAAACAGTTGCTGAATTGTTAGAATGTTATATTTGTTCGGGTTGACTCTGGAATATCTGAAAGTATTTGGCCCTCAATAAAATATCTCAGTAGGACCACAATTTCGGGTCCTTGTTGATAAGTCACACCTAAAATTCACAGTAACATAAATTATGCACCAATGGATTAAATACAATTACGTACCTTCAATCTTTAGACCACCTGACGCACATTGTTGGTGTGTAATTTTTCTTTGTTATTGGAATTATTGACACCTCTCAATGCATGTGATATTCCAAAAATAATTCCCTGGGAGATGAAATATTCGATTTTTCAATCTTTTCTTTTATGTACACTATGTACAAACACTATTGCACTCTGGTTTCAGCTGTGTAAATGCAAAAATCACTATATACATGTTGATACACTGTCTTATTTCATAAATGTTCTCTGTACCTATAGTACTAATAGTTTATTTGAAGTTTAAGAATTTATCAATAAAAGTCATATTCCATCTACATTCACTGTACATGTTGCGCCAGTAGTTAAACTTGAAGTTTAAAATATTTGACTGTTGAAATCCAACATAGGTTTAAAATCACAGCATGCCTGAGATCACCAACCTTTCCATCAAACACCTGTTGAAGCTTTTCGACTATTTTTATAGTCATCATCGGAACATCAGTCTAAACTACGATGTTGCACACTGCCAATGTGCACTAGATGATTCCCTACGGGGTCTCTCTACGTGTGCGAAAGGGCTGCAGGATCACGTGCTCCTCCATGCATTCTTAAGTTTCATGTTTTGTTTTCCTTTTTCTGGTACTGTGCTGCCATCTATATTTCATTTGCAGTCTAATTCTCCTATGTTTCTTTCATTCCTTTTTCCCCTCCCCTTACCATCCCTTCTTTCATTCTCCATTGATGATCTCTATATTATTTTTCTCTTTTTATCAATGCCTTCCATGGTTCTGCTATAATGATACGTTCATTATTATTACAGGCTCTGTGTTTATTTATTTTTTTATGGTGAGAGCCTCTTAGTACCTCAACTCCATTCACTCTTATATCCGCTTTTCATTTGAATATCTTCAAATTTTGGTTTTGCATTTTTTTCAATACAGTACTGTACCACAGCAGTAACATTCTCTCCCTTTTTCCCAATTTTTAATACGTTGATTTCTTCTTTTTATAAGTCTATTTTTGGTTCACCCACAATAATATATACCCTTTTTTTTTAATTCTTAGTTGTTCTCGTGTTCTAAAGGTATTCTATACACTGAAGAGCAACTGAATTAGAGATACCTGTCTAGTAACGTGTACCACCACCTTTCGCCCTGATGACGGCAGCGATTAGTCTCGGCATGTACTCGACAAGTCACCGGAAGCGTTGGAAAGCCATACGGATCCACGACCCCTGAACAAGCTCCCACAGTTCACGAAGATTTGATGGATGGGGTGGGGGTGGGGGGGTCAAAGCCTAGAACATCTCTCGATGGCATCCCAAATGTGCTCGATGGGATTGAGGTCAGGTGACCTAGATGGCCAAGGAAGCGATTTCACGTCGTTGGAGTGTTCATCCAACCATTCGGATACAATGCGGGAGCGATGGCTCGGTGCATTGTCTTGTTGCAGGATGAGGTCCCCAGTGGGATGTTGAAGACGCACAAATGAGAGCAAATTGTCGTCCAGGATATCCCGGTAACGTTAACCTGTGAGGGACGATGTCACACGTACCAGGGGTCCCCTTTCAGTCCACGTAAACAGTTCCCAGACGAGAATGCCACCCCCACCAGCTTGAAGAATACCCTGCTGGCAAGAAGAATCCATCGCTTCATGTGGTTTGCGCCGTACTGGTATCCTGCTATCAGCATGTACCAACGTGAATCTCGACTCATCAGTATAGGCAACATTTTTCCACATGTCTAGGGTCCAGTGGCGATGTTCACGCGCCCATGCTAATCTTTGCATTTTGTGATGTGCGGTCAGCAGCGGTACCCTCGTGGGACGATGGCTTCTGTACCCCATAGCGATTAGATGGTTCTGGATGGTGTGGCTACTTACACGTTTTTGTGCACCAGCGTCAAATTGCAGAGTGATTTCTTGCACTGTGGCCCGTCTATCCGTTGTTACAATGCGAGCTAGCCGACGATGACCCCGCTCATCCACACGCTGTTGTCCACGGCAGTTGGCCCTTGCAGTGATGGTTTTACCGGATTCGATGTACTCACGGTGCACCCGTGACACAGTGGCTCGTGAAAATCCCAGTGCCTGCACGACTTTCGAGATGGAGTGACCCATTCGTCGGGCCCCGACAATTTGCCCACGATCAAATGCGCTTAGATCCTTCGTCCTACCCATACTGCGCCCGACTCTTACTGATTCCCATCGCATCACTCCTTATATTGTCGTATCACTGCATACGTCATGTCGTTTCCGTTTACCGGGCCGCCCACAGCGCCACATTTGCATAACGCCAGCTGTCTTTAATTCAATTGCTCTTCAGTGTATACTCCTTTTTCTTATAAGTACAAAAAGCAGTATATAGAATACTTTTAGAACATGAGAACAGCCTATTGTTTTTATCATGAAGCCTATTTTTGGTTTATTATGCATCAACCAAAAATACTTATAAAAAAAAAAAAAAAAAGAAGTCAACTTATTAAAAATTGGGAAAGGGAGAGAATGTTACTGCATTGGTACAGTACTGTATTGAAAAAAAAATGCGAAACCAAAATTTGAAGATATTCAAATGAAAAGCGGATATAAGAGTGAATGGAGTTGAGGTACTAAGAGCCTCTCACCATAAAAACAAAAACAAAAAAAACACAGAGCCTGTAATAATAATGAACGTATCATTATAGCAGAACAATTGAAGGCATTGATAAAAAGAGAAGCCGTGAGCAACTTTATATTCTTTATCTCCGTGAGCAACTCAATGGGTTATAAGCAGTCGCCAGTTTCTAATTTAGGGTCACTGGCTTCAGCGAAGGGAGAGAGCCTGCGTCGACGGATTTGCCAATAAGCCCACTAGGCCCGTGCCTAAGGCGCAAATTGTAATGGTAGTAAAAAATAATATTTTGTTAGCCCATAAAAATAATGAAATAAAATTTTAAAATTAAGTTGGAAACTAACATTTAGTCCGAAAACTACTGCATACAAGATTTCGTTTTCGAATTCCCGTTTTCTTCGATTTGAGAAATCAGATCATGTATAGAGGAATTTAGGAAGGGAGGGTCTGATCCCAGGTCTTAAACAACCCTCAGAAATAGGAAGCCGAGAGTTTTGTGCTAGAGTGCCAGATAGGAAATTGACACAGAAGCGAGGTAGAAAGACTCCCTTGTTTATTACCAGGGGGGTCAGTGCCCCGGGGCCTACGTCTTAACGTGACCATCCGACGCATGGTGGATATTTGGTGGTGCGAGCGTTCGTACCTGCCGGATCGAACCTGAGGTTCCCCCGTGGCAGTCACGAACGCTGACCAGCAGACTATCCGCGACCCGATTTGTGAAAATAGATAAACATAGAAACATGTACAATTAATCTGTTTGACTACGCTCAAGATCTGAAATGAATACGCCGCCCCGGTGGCGCAGTGGTCTAAGCGATGGCTTCTGATCATTTGTCCGAAAGGGGTCCGGGTTCGAATCCCGGTGAGGCATGGATGTTGTGTTTGTCTTACGGCACTGGCTCTCTCCCTACCCTAGAACCAGTGGCCCTAAATTAGGGACGGGCGACTGCTTATAGCCCATTGAGTGGCTCACGGTGATCGTTAAACCTCCAATCAAAGAAAAAAATGAATACTAACGGATTGGAGGGAGGGGATGCATGGAATGTAAGCGTTGCACTTTGGAGCCCGATAAAAATTTTCTGGCTTAGATAAAGAGAGGTCGCTTTGGGCTTTAGAGGAGGGATATTTGCAGGTCGTTGACGCAAAGTTGTTCCATCTCACCTCAGAATGAATACAATGGTAGGCGGCAGGGCAAGGGCTGAATTGAATTTTTTTTTTTTTTTTTTGGAGGTTTTAACGACCACCGTGAGCAACTCAATGGGCTATAAGCAGTCGCCCGTCCCCAATTTAGGGTCACTGGTTCCAGGGAAGAAGGAGAGAGCCAGTGCCGTAAGACAAACACAACATCCATGCCTGGCCGGGATTCGAACCCGGAACCCCTTACGGACGAATGATCAGAGGCCAGCGCCTGAGACCACTGCGACACCGGGGCGGCAGGGCTGAATTGCGCTGACATATATATCAAACAGGGGCGTACTGATAGCACCAGCAAGCCCAGCAGTGCATGGTTGAAAGGACCTCTAACCTGAGCAAAAAGATTTTATAAAATTTTTGTGGAAACTTTGTACGAAACTGGATAAAGGAGTAGCCAAGAATTAAGGCAGCTATGAATGACGTACTAAGACTAAAAGCATTCTTTTTTTTTTTTTTTGTTCTTTTCATAAAACCTTTAGAAATCATTTTCGTTGCTTTAATTCATAAAAACTGGACGACAGGAAAGCGGCTATTCAAGAGAACTTGAGGCACCTTTTCACAGCCCTCGCAATCGTTTCTATGCATGTTTGTTTACAAGAAATATTAGTTTAAGGTGGTTAAATCTCTGCCTTATGTTTCCAATGGCAAAACTTATTTACATATTTTCTTCACAATTAATGTATACCCAAGGATCAAAATTTGCACATCGACAAAACCAACTTTAAGTTATAGCATGGGATACCTAATACTTGCTAAAGCATAACCATATTTATATTAGAAATAAATTTCTTTAGTAATGTTCAGAGCTGTTAATAGATGGCGCGACCTGAACATTGATGACGTCAGTAGACAAACAAATGTTGGATTGCTTAGTTATGGTTATGTTTCAGCAAGTATTAAGTTATCACAAGCTGTAACTTAAAGTTAGTTTTATCGATCTGCAAATTTTTGTCCTTGGGAATACATTAATTGCGAAGAAAATATGTAAAGAAGTTTTGCCATTGGAAACATAAGGCAGAGATTTTAGATGGAACCTTTATACCAATGAAAATAGTGCGTACAATTGTTTGCACATTAATTCATTATCCTTCAGAATATAATGTAGTAAAGTGTTTTTCGTGGGAGTGAAAAATCGGAGACCTGCGTAATTTTTCTTTTATAACAGTCAAAAGATTTTTTTTTTCACCGTGTGCAAAGCATTTTGGTCCGCCCCAGTGGTCTAAGTGATGGCCTCTGATCATTCGTCCGAAAGGGGTGCTGGTTCGAATCCCGATGAGGCATGGATGTTGTTTTTCTTACGGCACTGGCAATCTCCCTTCCCTGAAACCAGTGACCCTAAATTAGGGACGGGAGACTGCTTATAGCCCATCGAGTTGCTCACAGTGGTCGTTAAACCTCCAATAAAAAAAAAAAATTGTGGCATTATGTTGAACCTGTTTTTTACGCTTTCCAATCGTAGGTTCAAGAAGCGTATATGCTTCAGCTTTGTTCGTCTGTCTGTTCGCCCGATAACCCGCGTAAAAATGGTTCGATTTCAATGAAATTTTAGTATGTGGTAGGGGATAACCTGGGGGGAACCTATTGAAAACGGAAGACATGGGGTCAAAAGTCAAGACATAAGGGCGATGGAATGGATCCCTCTCCTATGAGTCATAAGTTAGGTAAAAATGCTTCGATTGCGACAAAAGTTTATCATGTTGTTCCGGAGGTATTCTGAGCCGGTTCTCTTGAATATCATCGACATTTTTAGTCAAGTCAGGGCATAGGAGCGACATTTATTCCACAGCCATTATCCTCATAACTTGACTAAAAATGCTAATCCTAAATAAATCCATCGCTCTTTCCCCGTTAAGCAACACACAGCAACCGAAAAAATTGTTTTTCGGCCGCAGTCGCGTAATTGAATCCCGAATCTCTAGATATCTAGCCGAGCGAGTTAGCCTTACGCCACAGCGGCCAACAATTCACGGCGTTATGTGTTTGTTTTTCAGTCAGCGCTCGGCTAGATAGAGATTCGGGATTCAATTCCCCGACGGCGGTCGAATAACAATTTTTCGGTTGTTGTGCGTTGCTTAACGTGGAAAAAGCGATGGATTTATTTATTCAACTGACGCCACGTGTTTAGTTTTACTTTGGATCTCGCCCTAGGATTTAATTGCTATAATTCATATATAACCAGTGCCGTTAATACCCACCAGATGGAGAAGTCTCAGTAGCCGAGCCCATCTAACCGATTTATGTCAGATGCCGACTGAAAAATAAAAACACACATAGCGCCGTAAATTTTTGGCCGCTGTGGTGTGAGGCTAACCAGCTCGGCTAGATATCGGGATTCAATTCCCCAACGGCGGTCGAATAACAATTTTTCGGTTGCTGTGCGTTGCTTAACGTGGAAAGAGAGATGGATTTATTTAAAAATGTTTCTATTGTTGCAAAACTTTAATGTGTTGTTCCGGAGGTATATTGAGCCGGTTCTGTTGAATATCATCGAAATGGGGCCAAAGGTCAGGGCATAGGAGCGAGATTTATTCCACAGCCATTATCCTCATAACTTGACTAAAAATGCTTCGATTGCGACAAAACTTTAGTATATTGTTCCGGAGGTATACTGGAATAATTCTGTTTAATATGATCGAAATGGGGTCAAAGGTCAGGGCGTAGGAACGAGATTTATTCCACAGATCCTTATAACTTGAGCAATAAGTTGAGTAATGATTCCTGGTATGTTGAAAAGCGTATCATAATCAATGTATTGCATGATTTTACTAACTTGTTTATATTCCAGAGTAAATAATTTAAGTAGTTTCAAGTTTTTCGTGCTACAGTTGTTAACTTAGCTATTTTCTTACTTATGCTGTGACATTTCGTATAAATCTGTAAAGGAATAAGACTGTCAGACGGCAGCTGAATGTTTTTGTGTGTGCAATCGTGAAGCATTTCGAAAAGCAGGTCTTAGTTCTTTAAAATCACACACTTTGCATAATATGGTTAACTTGTACGTAAGTATTTTGTAGTAATTTGTATCGGTATAAAACCAGGGCAATCATTTTGATCACAATGTGCACATTTGTGTTTCTCGCAATAAAGTGGAATAATTTTGATTTTACGAAAAACGCTCGTAGCTTCCAAAGAATTTGATTTACACTGCTGGAAAACTGCTAAGGACGGATCATAAACGGCTATATAGCGCATAAAAAAGTAAGTGTGGTTGGATGCCAAGTGAAATAAAATAATATCAGAATGCCAGGACATTACAAGACAATTTATTGTGCTCTGAAATCCAGAAGGCTTTGGAACGTGTTCAAGGGACAAACAGGCCATTTTGTGCAGAATACGTAAACGTGAAAAAAATGCAATTACCGTCCGCAGGCGTTCCGGCGTAAGATGTCAATACGGGATATGGCCACCATGGAGGGCGATGCAAGATTCCACACTTAGTGTTATGCTTTGCACAACATTATCAAGCAGCTGTTGGGGTAATTTATCCCATTCCTTTGTCAGTGCACGGATGAGGGTGTCCTTGTTTATTGGAGGGTATTGGCGACCAGCAAGACTCCTCCCCAAAGAATCCCACACATTTTCTATGGGATTCAGATCTGGAGAACGTGCTGGCCATACGAAGCGTTGAATATCCTCGCTCTCAAGACACTCCTGGACAGCGACTGTTCGATGACATGTTGCGTTGTCGTCCATGAAAATGAATCTATCACCGACAGCACCACGGAACATGCGGTAGCAGAACATCATTAATGTATAGTTGACGAGTCATAGTCCCAGTTGGAAGCACATAGAGGGACGTACGGCCATTGATCATGATGCGAGCCCATACCATGACACTACATGTCGGATATCGGTCCCTTTCCTGTATGTTTGCTGGACAATATGCAGTATCACTATCACGCCAGATCAGTTGTCGTAGACAATCAGACTATAGACTGTATCTACTCTCATCTGAGAAGAGGGCAGCAGACCAGTCGTTATCAGTCCAATTGCGATGTTGATGGCACCATTGCAAACGGGCGGTACGTTGACGTCTGGACAATGGGATGCACACAACAGGACGGCGGGCGTATAGTCCTCCTTCATGCAAACGTCTGGCGACAGTTTTTCGGGAGATCCGCTTGCCAGTAGCAGCCATAAACTGATTTGCTACCTCACTAGCTGTGCTGCGCCGGTGTCTTTTTTTTTATAGCACTATGTACCGATCTTCTGCAGGTGTCGTACTGCGAACACGACCTCCCCCGTGACGTTTGCTACACTCTCCATTTGTTTGAAATGATTTCCAAAGCCTTGAAGCAACACTGTTGCTGACGTTGAACTCCTTGGCAACATCTGTTATTTTTCGCCCTTCTTCAATCTTGCCAATAATACGGCCACGCGTAAAATCATCTAGGTGATGTCGGGAAGACATACTGAAAATTGCAAGTTCGTCAATTGATTCTTTCCCTTTGAACTTTGAGTTTGAACAACAACGGTCAATTCGCGTCAAATCCTTTATATCTCTTATCAGCGCTATGACGTCACGAACAAGTTCGGCAATCCAAAATTTGCATACGCACAACACGTCTTACTGTATCCCGCACTTATGCTAATTTCCACATTTTCCTGCTTTCCATTTTATGGTTGCTATCGTTGCTATTGTCATCCGTCCTTAGCAATTGTCCGGCAGTGTATTTAAACACCCATAGAGCCTAGTAGTTAATAATACGGAAATAAAAACTATGAGTAATTGAAAGCCAATAGATTTTCAGAAAAGGGCCTCGAAAACATATTTTGTACCCTAGTTATTCCGGTACGCTACTGATATCAAAAATTAAAAGTTGTTAAAAAAAAACAAAAACAGGTAAAGAAAGAAGACAAACTTCTACCAAAGCAGTAATTACAAACATTCAATTCATTTAGAGATTGATAGCGAAAATCAAAAGCAAGGAATTTTTGTCAACGGAAGAAGAAATTTTGTTGTGCAAGATTCTGAGAGGTTGACCCACCTGTGATTCATACCATCTCAAATTTTCCCCAAAAATTACCAGTTGTTACTACCCTTACTATGTGGTAAAACCCATTAACTTTTTTGTTCTTATGTGTATTGTTCACATTTTATGCGAGTCCTTTAAAAATGGAAAAAAATCTGTTTTTGCCCATACAACGCTGCGCAAACAACTTGCCACCTGCATTTCTTCTACAGTATTATGAAATGTACTAGCATAGACCTTTGTAAAACGTACAAGAAGTGCATCGCAATTCAATTGCGCAAGGTCATTCAAGATCACGTAATGCCGCGTTTACCAGAGTTTTTTTGCCATTTTCAAGCCTGAACTGCATCTTGCGCATTCGATTTGTCACTGCAAATGAGGTGTCATTGGATAGAGCTATATTAGTGCATAAAACATTGAGGCAAGTTTAGTTTTGGTACCAAATTCCAAAAACTTCAGAATTTGGCACATATTTGAACTCTTGTATCTCCCTGCGCGAACAATATATTGAGACAACACTGACTGTTTAAACACTCTTATTATACTTAATAGGAAATTAAACTTTACTGAGGCAGTTGAACAGAAAATAATTTTTTTTTCTCAGAGAAAATTTCTTTCCTGGATGTTGGTTTCTATCATTTTGGCAATGGCATTTCAGACAAACATAACTGATTTATTAAAGTTACAATCTCTAATATATAAACATATGATACTTTTGCTTATAAACAAGAATCGAATCCACATCACTTTTATAAAAAAAAAAAATTCACAACCTATTTATGCATATTGGTGCACTTTTGTTTTAACGTTACATTTTCAAATATTTTTATTTCTCCATTATATACATTTATAACCACTTCTTGTAAGACTTGTATGTTTTTTAAGCAAAAACCTTAAATGGATCAGCTCCAGAAAGTTGTATAGGACCAAAGAAGACTGTGCTTCGGTGTACAGTGTCAATATCATCACGCAATGGCCGTTTAAACTCCTCAGCTCCTTTTTTGGTGAAGAAATTTCATTCGAAACATGTAATCGCCACAATCTTCTAGAAGTGTTTGCCAATGTAAAACCGCTTATCATACATAACGGCATAGTAAGAATGTGGCTGAAGTTCATATTTACAGTCTTGATCAGCAAGCAGTTTAATCTCATTCCTATTATTCTCCCTCTCAGAAATCTGAAACAGTGATGAAATTTTAAAATAGATTTTTAATGACACCACTTTCAATTTATTTTCAAAGAATGTATTTTTTATTTTTATGTTTCTATAATTCTTACTGTTATTTTGAAAATAAGGACTAAAAAGATTAAAGTAATACATCCTATTTCAAAAGAAATTCTAAATTAGTTATGTTGATAATGGAAAAGAAATAAATAAAATTGCATTTCATAAATTAAAAAATAACATACCTCATTATTTTCGATGATGTCAGGGTGAAGTTCGTCATCTTGCTCAACTTCTGCGTCTTCGACACTGCAACTAAACATTTCAGTCTGTTTTCATTTTGCTGAAATGTGACATCACCTGTTCCCGCGTCAGATATTCATCTGGACAAAAATTTCTTTTGTCCGTCAAATGAAAGATTTCTCATCATCTTTGCAACATTATGTGCTGTGAATTTAATGCCTGTATCGCCTGTATTAAAGCATTCTTGAAGGAACTGTTTTTGGTTCAGTCATGTGACCTTTCTTTATGGTTTCAGTCCCCATCCTTCTTCACACACTAGACTTTAATAGGTTTGACTTTTATCGTATGTACTGAGGTTTTTCAAAGTCTGTAGTACTTTGATAGGGGTTTTTTTTTTTTTTTTTTTTTACTAGTTTCCATTCTTTTTGCAAATGCATTTTTTGCTTTGTCCTGCCCTGTGAGTTTTTTTAAGTATCTGGTGTTCTCCAGCAATATGTAGAAATAAATCATCAGCCGTTTCAAATGTCGAAGTGCAGTTGTCTTCTGGGCAAAACATTAAAGCGACAAACTTTCGGCTAAGGGATGCTGTCTTAATTTTCAGGGTTTGGTCTGATTTTTGCCTGGAACTGAATGCATGAATAGTGGAAAATTTAAAGTTAAAATCCAAACTACTGTATATGATTTTTTTCCCATTTCCAAAATACTTCCAAAAAATAATTCCACTGTCTTCAAATTTCACAGTGTGATATCACTGGATATCTGATATTTTAATAGAGCCAATAAAACTTTCTTTTTTGTAGATTTCAATGACCGAAATCTTCGCATTCTTTATGCGTTCTTTAAAAATAAGAGCATCACGCACATCATTTTCTAAGGCAACATCATGACCCTCGCTTAGATATGATCTATCTTATATACATCTCTGCAACAGCACTATCAGCCTGGTCTTTCTCTCTGAGGTTCATTATAATCATGCCGGAGTACTTTCAACCCTAATTGTTTGGCCATCAGGCAACTACTCTTGGCACAAACGTTAACAGAATAACAACCAGCATTGTCAGTTTTAAAGTAGAATTTTTTACATGAGGAAAATCTAGTTTGAATTGATTCAATGTATACTGTGACACACATAAGGTAGATAGTGCATCTTGGTCACAGCTCTCAAGAACAGTGAAATAAACTGCTTTATCCAGCTTTCCATCAACCTCAGTAACAAATACATCAACATGCATTGATATGCCTCTTTTTACAAAATAATCCTGCTGTTTTTCACGGTAGTTCTGTGGCAGTATTTTTTGAGACCAGTCTTGCAGCCAGAATGCTGTTTCTTCATCTGTTTGATCCAGTGTATAACGAAATAAATTTCTCAGTCATTTTTGGTCTACGCCGGGATTCGAACCCGAGTACGCTTATTCCGGAACAAGTAGCTCTACCAACTGAGCTACGCAGACATGTATTCTGATTCCTATCTGCCTTTATGTCATGTGCGTCCTGCTGGCAGGTACGTCACATCCCCCCCCCCTCGAAAGAGGGCCGGGGGCATGGCCCACGGATCAGCCGTGACCATGAATCGTTGCAGGCAGACAACCACTGAAGAACGTGCACTTGAGAACTCCCCGTCAATCTGGTGTGTGGAATACAACGTCGCACACATTTATTTTTCGAAGCACTGGAGAAGGGATTCTCTGATTTTTCCTGTCTCGCGGTGTGGAAATAACATCACACCAATGAGAGATTTTGAACGGTCGGGTCATCCGGGTAGTTCGGGCGCCATTATAACGAAGTAAATTTCTCCGTCATTTTTGGTCTACGCCGGGATTCGAACCAGAGTACGTTTATTCCGGAACAAGTCGCTCTACCAACTGAGCTACGCAGACATGTATTCTGATTCCTATCTGCCTTTATGTCATGTGCGTCCTGCTGGCAGGTACGTCACAAGTGCTACAGCCTTTTCCTGCTTAACACCTCTCGTAATGTGCCTCATGTATTCCACAACATGCTTACTAGCAATTTTAAAATCATAAACCATTTTATCTTTTTCAGCACAATCTCCGAGATTTGCGATTGCAATAGACATTTCATCTAGAGATAACAAAAGCGATTGACACTGGAAGCAGTTGGCATGCTGATCATGATCACATGATTTTCATGTCAGCATCATCTGTGGAACTTAAGGAAACTTTAGCACAATGACTTGCACATATGCTGCTGCTGCTCTTACAATGGACTTTGTAAGTTGTTTTCAGGCATCTTTTTCCCCTGTCTAATTTTTCTATGAGGTATTTTTGATTAGTAATATATATGTCTAGTTTCTTTACAATGTCGTGGAGAATTGAAAACCCATTGAGGTCATCAGCTGATGTGTTATCCAAACCACTAAGAAATCGACGTTGGCTTGGATTAAAACAATTGAGTAAATGCATCAATGAAGATTTACTTAGACCATCAAAATCAATCTGTTAACAGAACTGAAGGTAATCACACACCACATGAGTTTTCAATGCTGTGAGCACTGCATGTGCTTTGACTTGTTTCTGTCCTGAATCATATTTCAAAGTGGTAGTTCCATAAGTCACATCTTGAAGAGTGTCAGTTTTAAATAAAAAGTCCAAAAAATGGCCTACCTTGTGCATATCCAGGATGTTTCTAGTGATTTTGTGTTCAGTAGGCACATGTCCAGGTCCCCAATGTGCATGTAATACTCGCGCTCGTTTGACCATTGTCTGTGAACATCCAAACGTATTAGCAACTTCAGACTTTATATATCTTTCATGATTTTCCAAAGATAAGATTGAAAACTTTTGAAAGCTGATATAATTAACTTTATCGTTTCATCTACCTCTGCATCACTACAGCTGCTTTTGTCAGACATTACATCTCGAAACGCTTGTTCCTGTTCAGGTGCCATTTTCTTGGATAATGTTTTGAAAGTTACAGTAGCTTCTCTGTACTTACGTTTCATGTATCGAACAATTCTCTTAGAGACCTCAGAAATTGGAGATTTCAGCTGAAATTTAACTGGACTTATGCCTTCAATATATGATTGTATAAATGAATTGGTTTAACTTCTATTTCTTTCAACTAAACAAAAATTTGGAACTTTGAAGTTCGGATCATTGTTACTCCTGGTTGGTTGATCCTCTGTGTTTTCTATGCAAGCTAATTCCTTTTTCAAGAAATAATCACGGTGTTGTGGACATACAGTTCCTCCAAACAGGCATTTTGAACAAGGATAATGTTCACAAATTCACTTGTAACTTTTCCAACTTGCACTTCTAAGTCCTCTCACATTTTTGTTTGAGTTAGGCTTATGCTGAGGGTACTTTGATTTTTACCCTAATGTTAAAAGAAAAGTAAAAACATACCTTTATATTACTTTTTCATGTCCATGGAAGAAATATTCTCTGCAAATAAGTAATAAATAACTCTTATATAAAATTGAATTAGACCCTTGTTTATAAACAAATGTATATATGTTTATATATTACAGCTTGCGACTTTAATAAATCAGTTATGTTTGTTTGAAATGCCATATGCCAAAATGTGAGAAGCCAACTTCCAGGAAAGAAATTTTCTGATAATTTTTTTTTCTGTTCAACTTGCCTCAATAAAGCTTAATTTCCTATTAAGCATAATAAAGAAGTGTTTAAACGGTCACAGTGTTGTCTCAATATATTGCTCGCGCAGCGAGATACAAGAGTCCAAATGTGTGCCAAATTCTGAAATTCGGTACCAAATAACTGCCAGTGCACTGAACTTGCCTCAGTGTTTTATACACTAATATAGCTCTATCCAATGACACCTCATTTGCGGTGGCAAATTAGTGCGCAAGATGCAGTTCAGGCTTGAAAATGGCGAAAAACATTGGAAAACGCGGCATTACGTGACTTTGGATGACTTTACGCAATTGACTTGCCATGCACTTCTTGTATGTTTACAAAGGTCTATGCTAGTACATTTCATAACAGAAGAAATGCAGGTGGCAAGTTGTTTGCGCAGCATTGTATTGGCAAGAACATTTTTTATGTATCACAAAAACAGATTCTTCTCATTTTTAAAGGTGACCTTTGACTGGTCATAAAATTCGAACAATACAACATAGGAACAAATAAAATTGGATTTTACCATTTAGTAAGGGTAGTAACAACTGGTAATTTTTGGGGGAAGATTGGAGATTGTGTGATCACTCACCTAATGTTATGTGGGTGATCACACAATCTCTCAGAATCTTGCTCTTCATTGTTAAAAGAAAAAGTCTTCCAAATACGTGGAGTCAGTAAATAAACAGAAATATCGCCCTTTCCACGTTCCAGAAACCCAAAGCAACCGAACAAATGTTATTCGGTCACCGCCGGGGAACTGAATCCACGGATCTCTATGTCCAGCCGAGCGCGTTAGCCTTACACCACGGTGGTTTGCTATGACGATCAATAAATCGAAAGGACAGTCCTTAAAATAGCTGGTATAGACTTTGATACCAGATATTTTAAGGACTGTCCTTGTGAGAGAAAGCAGTTTCTCTCATGGCCAGTTTTACGTAGCGTGCTCAAGAGTTAGTTCTAGCAGTTTGGTAATGCTGGCGGATGATTCCAGAACAGCCAACGTAGTGTACAAAGCAGCACTAACATAAGTCAATATATTCTTTTCATTCGTTCATCGCTATAAAAATATTTAGTTACAAATGACAACACTCCGCATCTTATAAGGATGAAGAAATTCATGCTATAAACATTATGTATTTGAATGCATTTTATTACCAATATGATATAATAAAGTTATAGAACAAACCGATAAAGTGTATTAGAATATAAACTTATGGAACAAATTATATTATGGTATGGTATAAAATCCTGTATTATAGAAATATTTTTAATATCACGTTCGAAGAACGGGTACTTAGCTAGTTATAATATAAAAAAACTGGCAACTACTCAATCGTAATCCAAACTGACTGAAAATTTGCCAATGATCGCAAAGATAGATTGAATGAAATGCAAGAAAGGATCACAATGTACAGATAAAACAAAGGATAAAAATTGAACAAGAATCCTTGCTTAAATTACTTTCCTTTCTTTAATTTTATGTTCAAAAATGATTTTATACATGACTGCTACTCATTAAACGTACATCTATCACTAGCGATCTGACTTCATTCAGTACTTGCAGCGCCATCTGCTTTTATCCGGTGGCCGAAATCTGAATTAAGCTCACCGCTATCGCACGAGCTGCGACGTCAACGCTCTAACGTCATTCAGTACTTGCAGCTCCATCTGCTTATCTCAGGTGGCCACTTTATTATGACCACCCCCTCAGTACTTCGTTGGGCCACCATTTGCCTTTAATACTGCGTCGATTCTTCGTGGTATGGACTCCAAGAGATGTTGAAAGGTGGTTTGTTGGATCCGAGACCATGCTTGATGAATAGCACTTTCCAAGACAAATTGCATGGTTGTGGATCCAGCTGTGTGATGGCTCGTTCAACTTCATCCCACAAATTCTCAATGGGGTTGAGATCTGAACATTGTGGGGGCCACCTAAGCAAAGTAAACTCACCGGCATGTTCCTGAAACCAATCCTGTACAATACGAGCACTATGGCAGGACGCATTATCTTGTTGAAAGTAGCCATCGGCATTGGGGTAAACCATCCACATGACAAAAAGCACTTTGTACTCAACTATGTGCAGATATGATCTGCCAGCACGACGTTGATCAACACGAATTAAAGGGCCCAAAGCATGCCAGGAAAACATTCCCCAAACCATAACGTCGCCTCCACCAGCTTGATGGGTTGTAGCAATGTATTTGGAGTCCATGCTTTCGTGCTGTTTCCACCAAATTCTCACTCGGCCATCGGAATGGTGCAACTGAAAACGTGATTCATCGGACCACATAATTTGTTTCCAATTATAGACTGTCCAATCCTTGTGCTCCTGTGCGAACTGGAGAAGTTTTCTCTTGTTAACTGCAGACAGCAAAGGTGTTCTAACAGGCCTTCTGTTGCCATATCCCATCCGATGCAGTGTACGGTGAACAGTACGTGCAAAGATCATTTGAGGGGATCCTTGATTAAGATGGTCTGTAATTTCCTGCACTGTTGCCCTTCTGTTGTCTGTTACCAGTCTGGACACTCTCCGTTCCACCCGTGCAATCACTAGTCAATGACGACCACACGTTGCACCTAGAGACCCAGTTTTTTGGCTGACAGTCCAGTTTTAAACACTTTAACAACAGCTGCTCTGGAACATTTCACGAATGCGGCGGTTTCGGCGATACTCTCTCCATGGTTCCGAGCTCCTACAATCATCCCACGTTGAAAGTTCGTCAAATCGCATTTTTTACCCATCTAGTCACCCCAAAAATCACTTCTACTACTGTCGCAAGCACTAAGCTTGCCTTTTTTATACTAGTCTCGCCCTCTGGCGGCAACAGCGTTTAGCCATAGCTCATTTGCTTAAAACTGTCAGGTGGTTATAATAAAGTGGCCACCTAGTGTATATCCTAATATTGAAAGGTTTAATTGACTATAGTCCGCAAGAGAAAACCAAAGTGAAATCTGCAGAATGCTTCAGGAAATTCATTCTCAATGCACCTCCAATAAAGCTTCCCAAGCTGTCAGAGGTTTTTTTTTTTTTTTATTGCAAATTCTTGAAATCCGTAAAACTTAAGAAATTATTAGATTACGAAAAACACTTCGGGTGTTAGATAAACAATGATATATCCTAGGTTCAAAATTAAAGAGCTTTTTTTACGCTTTCCAACCGTAGGTTGAAGAAGCGTATATGCTCCAGCTTTGTCCGTCCGTCCGCACGATAAATGGCGTAAAAATAGTTCGATTTCGATAAAATTTTAGTATGTGGTAGGGGACCACCTGGGGACGAATCCTATTGAAAATGGGACAAATTGGGTCAAAGGTCACGACTTAGGAGCGGGATACATTCCATTGCGCTTATGAGTCATAACTTGCGTAAATGGTTCGATTTCAGTGAAATTTTACTATGTGGTAGGGAACCAACATTATTTAAAATGGGTGAAGTGGGGTCAGAGGTCAGGACATAAGAGCGGGATGCATTCCATTTCCCTTATGCGTCATAACGTGCGTAAAAATGGTTCGATTTCGATGAAATTTCAGTATGTGGTAGGGGATCACCTGGAGGACTAACTCTATTGAAAATGTACGAAATGGGGTCAAACGTCAGGGCATAGGATTGCGATCCATTCCATCGTCCTTATCCCATATTAAGATGGACTTAAAGTAATTTTGCTTCCTATACTTCCAATGGAAAAACTTTTGTATACATTTCCTTCACAATTAATGTGTTCCCAAGGATGAAAATTTAAACATCTATTAAAATAACTTCATATTATAACTTGGAATACTTTATATTTTCTAAAACATAACCATAATTATATTAAAAATCAATAACTTTTCCTTTGGTGGTGTTGAAACCAGAAAAAGGATAGCGCGACCTGTATTTTGATGACGTCAGTAGACAAACAAATGTTGGATTGCATAATTATGGTTATGTTTTAGAAAATATAAAGTATTTCAAGTTATAAAATGAAGCTATTTTAATCGATGTTCAAATTTTCATCCTTGGGAACACAATAATTGTGAAGAAAATGTGTACAGAAATTTTTCCATTCGAAGTACAGGAAGCAAAATTACTTAACGTTCACCTTAAAGGAGCAATTCTTGTATGTAAATTTTATTTTGAAAACTGCTCTAAGGATTTTTTTTTTTTTTTTTTTTTATGAAAGTCGTTAACCTACAGTTTTCTTGTACTAGAAATCGATTTAGCTTTATCTCGACTTTAGGAAAATTCGTTTAGTGGGTTAAATAACCACCCCGAGTTACCACGTTTTTAGTGTAGTGTCATGGCGTCGTGCCCTTAGATGTTGGCGCGCGGTCACGCCATCTATCTCATACGTCACGCGTTGTGTGTGGATCCTATTAAAGTTTTATGACGTCACACTCTTGCGAGCAGATGGTCGCGATTCCCATCTGCCTCATTACGTCACGCGTTGTGTGCGTATGTTCGTCCGCACGATAACTCGCGTAAAAATAGTTCGATTTCGATGACATTTTAGTATGTGGTAGGGGAATACCTGGGAAAGAACCCTATTGAAAGTGAACGAAATGGGATCAAAGGTCAAGACATAGGAGCGGGATCCATTCCACTGCTCTTATGAGTCCTAACGTAACAAAGGTTCGATTTCGATTAAATTTTAGTATGTGGTAGGAGACCACCTGGGGACAAACCCTATTGAAAATTGGCGAAATGGGGTTCAAATGTCAGGACAAAGGAGCGGAATCACTTCCATCGCCATTATGAGTCATAACTTACGTAAAAATGTTTCGATTTGGATGAAATGTTAGTATGTTGTAGGGACCTGTATGGGGACGAATCCTATTGAAAATGGGCGAAATGGGGTCAAAGATTAGGACACAGGAGCGGGATCTATTCCACAGCCCTTATGCATCATAACTTACGTAAAATTGCTTCGATTGCGACAAAACTTTTTCATGTTATTTCGGAGGTATACTGAACCAGTTCTGTTGAATATCATCCAAATGGGATCAAAGGTCAGGGCACAGGAGTGATATTATTCCACAGCGATTTTCCTCATAACTTGAGTAATAACTTTAGTAATGATTTCTAGTATGTTGGAAAGCGTATCATAATCAATGCACTGCATGATTTTACTAACTTGTGATATACACTCACGGGCAATGAAATTTCCGCACCAAGAAGGAAGCATCGGATTGAACTCAAATTTTATGGACGTAATGATGCAGATGAATGATACACATGATGTCAAAAAACAGAGCTGCAGGACAATTACAGAGGGATCTGTGGCACGCAGTCCGGTCATCTTCAATAGCGCGTCGCACCGCCTCGTGGGGAGATACATGCTGCAATACGGTCCGGCACGGAAGCGAACAGACTCCTGATGTTCTGCGCCAGACTGGCCCACACGTTTTGTACGGTGTGCTCAAAATCCTGGATAGTGCGGCACGGTGGCCGCTGGCGTTTCAACTGGTCCCACACATGCTCGATAGGAGACATGTCCGGGAAGCAGGTAGGTCATGGAAGTATCTGGATATGACGTAGCGAGTCCTGGGCAACCCGAGCCGTGTGCGGGCGGGCATTATCCTGCTGGTATAGCGCACCTGGAATCCTAGCTAGGAATGGGAGCATATCGGGACGTAAGATCTGATCCACATACCGCTGAACCGTCAATAATCCACTTGCACTAATACAGCTGATCGGCTATCGTCGGCAATAACTCCCCATGCCTGCAGTGGGAGAGATGTGGCGCTTGATAGCGAGGTTGGGATTGTGCCGTTGTCCCAAGGACCTCCACACCCCGACACGATCATCTGTCCCCAGAACGAAGCGGCACTCATTGCTAAACACCACACGTCGCAATTCTGTAGCGTTCCACGTCGCTCTGGCCTGGCACCACTGCACACGGAGCCGGCGATGTTAATGGCATCACACATAGGGAGCGCTGGGATAGATTCGCTTCCACGAGGCGTCGGGAAATTGTGGGCACACAGGAGCCGCTACATCTGCCTGTATAGTGGACCGAGTTCCCGTGGGATCCGCTCATGCCTGACGCACGATCCGTCGATCCTCTCTACCGGTGGTCCTCCTGGTTCGTCCGGAGCCGCTCCGCCTTATGGCAATGCCGTCACGTGTCCACTGCTCCCAAAATAGTCGGACGGTATAATCAGAACGATCCACGTGGCGGCTGTAAGGCGCGCCGACCACCCTGCGGTTTTCAGCCCGAGGATCAGACCTGTCGTCTCAAAGTTCGTACGTTGCGTAAATCAACGTCTTTGGAGTCTACTCGGCATTCTTGTCACTCTACTTTTGCTTGCGTCTGCCGCTTTTAGCTTTCATGGGGCATCAACTACACGCCGGTTTATAAGGCTGCCGGTTCGTGCTTGCGGCGCCACAGGGTGTGCGGTCATGCGTAATAGCACCAAACGTGCATCATTTGCATACCAGCACGCACTCTATTTGCAATGTTTCGCAGTTATAGCATGTTTTCTTCTAGGTGCGCAAATTTCATTGTTCGTGAGTGTATATCGAGATATAAGTCAGAACCTTTAAACTCCATTTTAATATCCAGAAAATTGCTACCAAAGTTATCCTTCTCAGTCTTCAGCAAACTTAAGTTCTTTGGATATATGCCCTCCAAAGCAAAATCAGTGTTACAAGATCTGAAACATATGAGATCATTAACGTAACGAAAGCCGACCATATCAAGATGAAATTTTGTCTCAAAGGCATGTAGATATGAACCAGGAAAAGCCACGAACGGTAACCAATAACTCTGGTACAGTTGGCAAATTTTGAGCGAAGCTATTGCAAAGTCTAAAGGCCGCCCCGGTGGCGCAGTGGTCTAAGGCGCTGGCCTCTGATCATTCGTCCGTAAGGGGTCCGGGTTCGATCCCCGGTGAGGCATGGATGTTGTGTTTGTCTTACGGCACTGGCTCTCTCCCTTCCCTGGAACCAGTGACTAAATTAGGGACGGGCGACTGCTTATAGCCCATTGAGTTGCTCACGGTGGTCGTTAAACCTCCAATAAAAAAAAATAAAAAAAACTCTAAAGCTCATTAACCCGCCAGGTGGCAGGAGTTTTCGGAGAGGCAATGCAAAATTCTGCCACATGAATAACAGGAGACTCCAAAAAGCTTCCCGTCTTTCTGTAGTATTCGTAGTCTTTAAGATGCGCTTATATGCGTTCTCGCCACTTTTGAACAGGTTTCCGATGAACGTAGTATTGCGTCGTCGTCGCTTTGGGCACAGAAATTTACGAACGTATATATACGTGCTGGCCATCAGGAGGGTTAAAGCGCCTATTATAACAAACTAAAAAACGAACGCGTAAAATTTATGACTTCCAGAGCAAAAGTACGAAACATTCTAAGAAAGAAATGCCTAAATTTTATCATGAACTAATTTCCTGCCCCGCCTTCACGTTGGCTGTGATTAGGTTGCACGTAAACAAATGCGGAAAGACACTCAAATCAGGAACCACGTTTTTCATTTTGTATCGCGAAAGACAGACACAAACTTCCTTTTATTGTTATAGATTAAGCAAGTGTTGAGCTAAAAGACTGAGTCTTTCCATTTCTTCCTTCTTCAATTGAAACTATTTTTTTTAATGTTAGCGAGTCTACTTTCGTGAAACGGTTCAAGTGAAAAAGCTATCTAGTTTTAATTGAAATTCCTCAATGACACTGAATTTCGGCATCGAAAGGCGTCAAAACCTGACCATGGACGATGTCCAATCGCATGCCAAAAATCACGGCGATCGTATGAGTCATGTCGTAGCTATGCCTGAACAACTAATTGTCCTTGAGTCTCGTATAGAGAACGAACGTTTTCGATTTTTATTAAAATTGGTCAGTTTTTTAATGTCATTATTTTTATACGACAAGACCGATCACCATGATACTATCCCCATGTCACTTACCATGTCCTTCCCTCTCTTTGTGGCAAGTGTCACCGAGATCTGCTGAAGGTCTTTGGTAACAAACTATCCCTTCTCAAAACCCGGAAAATGCAAGTTTTTGGACGATTTTTCTTTACTGACGCACGGAATTTTGGGAATCTGAAGGAGTCAAAACCTAACCATGGACGATGTCCAATCGCATGAAAAAAATCACGGTGATCGGATGGGTCATCTCGTACCTATGCCCGAACAACTAATTGTCTCGAGTCTTGTAAAGAGAGTTTATCTCAATTAGCTAGAAGACTGGAGAAATGTGTACCCATAAGTACACCTTATTTGTATGAAAATATTTCTGGTCATATAGTTATTGAAGATGCATAGATTACATAGAGTATCCCATTGATTCTTGTCGATGTTCAGAAGCTCATGAAAGTGAAGAAAATAATAATCCAAAACTGTTCTCAAATCTATTGAAGTAAACAGATTGGCCAAGTCAAAAGTTTCGACATATTGCAATGCTTCATTGGCTTTAATATATTCCAGTAGTCGTCTATCATTAATTACCCAAGTTGAATCAGCAATATTACAGCGGGTCATAGATTTTAGCGGGAGCGTGACGTACCATTTTTGACTGATATTTTTAGAATGACATAGCAAGAAACTCTTACACCAAACACCACGTCAGCAGTTTGTCGGTCTGCCTGTTTTTGATAAATAACACCCTTCTCGTAAACCGTTTGAGATAGACAAAAATTTTCCGAACGGCTTTCGAGAACCGGGAGTAATGAACACATGCTTGCACTTTGTATACCTCCGTATGACTTTGGTTTTCGCTGAATGTCTCCGGAGCAGTTTGAGGAGAAGGCTTGAAAAATTTGTAGATAGCCTTTAACAGGGTCGGCCTTACTACTTCGGGGGCCCAAGGCAAAGATTAACTTAGGTGACCCCCTAATAGTATTTTTAACTGAAAAACCGTGCATGATGCTTAATTGTAAAAATGAGTTTTCAATCAGATTTGAGTACGTATTTTCCTCTCAATAGCAGGAAACTAAAATAAAAAAATACATTGTTATTGAACATATGAACTTAATTAAGGCTTACCTGAAATTCTCCGAATGCTTCCTACAATATGCTTATTTTTGTAAATGTCATTGTAGCTTGCTGCTTCGTGATTTCTGCATAAACTTTTGGGCACATAACTTAAAGTGTAACGTTAATCACACTGTTAGAACTGTTATAGGAAACTCAAACGAGAAAAATGCTTTCCTAGAGTAATAATTTTTATAGTTCGCTCTAAATATTACAGTATATTTGTTTACAATGTCATACAAGTATTGTGAAAGAAATGTTAATTTTAATGGTTTGAAAAGTCACTTTTCTTGCATTTTTAAGCTTTCGAACCGTATTTTGAAGCGTATACGCTCCAGCTTTGTCTGTCCACACAATAAATCGCGTAAAAATGGTTCGATTTCGATGAAATTTTAGTATGTGGTAGAGCACCTGGGAAGGAACCCTACTGAAAATCAACGAATAGGGTCAAAGGTCAGGACAAAGGAGATCCATTCCATCACCCTTATGCATCATAACATACGTAAAAATGCTTCGATTGCGACAAAACTCCATGTTGTTCCGGAGATGTACTGAACAGGTTCTGTTTAAAAATAATCGAAATTGCGTCAAACGTCAGAGCACAGGAGCGAGATTTATTAAATAGCCATTATCCTCATAACTTGATTAAAAATGCTTCTATTACGACAAAAGTTTAGAATATTGTTCCGGAGGTATACTGAATCAATTCTGTTTAATATAATCGAAATGGGGTCAAAGGTCAGGACACAGGCGTGAGATTTATTCCACAGCTATTATCCTCATAACTTGAGTAATGATTTCCGGTATGTTGGAAAGCGTATCGTAATCAATGCATTGCTCGATTTTACTAACTTGTTTAGAAGCAAAACCTGCAAGTACTTTGGATAGGTCTAAAGACGAAGCAATATCATTTTCAACTGATATTAAAGATAGTCTAACTAATCGTTCTTTAGTTATTGTCTATCCGAAATAAGTTTTGAGAAGCTTTAATTCTGAAAAACTTCTCGCTCCCAATGCAAAGGTAACGCGAATCGTTAGTAATTTCCACAGGGTAATTGAGACTTTCGGGAGTGCTTTGTTTAACCTGTTCATGAAAATATAACTGCATTGGAGATAAATTTTCAAGTATAATGTTAATTAATGATTTTTTAATGCTGTTAGTAGACCTGTATCACCTATATCATTCTCTGTACCGTCATTTGCTGTGAGAAATATTTTCAATTTTCCGTTTATAAAATTTAGAAACATGAATTTTCTGTTTTATATCTAAAGCTGGCGGAAAATAAACTAAACTTCACTGCAAAGCATAAAGAGGGGAACAGCTGTTTTTATATAGATTCACTTACCAGCACTCACACCTCCCCCAAAAAAAAAAACTAGTGGGACAAGAGAAAAGGCTTACTTCAACTGTTTATCTTTTTAACGATTTTTTTTAACTAATACGGATTAAAAATTGGATCATGACAGAAAATGGATATATCATTAAAATCTGCGGCCCCTAGAATTGGCAGCACTAGGCCAAAGGATTGCTCGCCTATGCCAAAGGCCGGCCCTGTCCTTTAGAAACCTAACGTAAGTACTAAGCCAGAGGTTCCCAATCGCTGCGTCGTGACACCCTAGAGCTTCCCCGGTCTTGTTACGGGGCGTCGCGACAATAAGAGAAAACTAAAACTTGTAATTTATAGTGAAACGCAATATGCAAACTTCCAAGACTTGTACATACACTACCAACAAGTAATTGGACACCTGTGATAGCAAAGGAAAACAAAGTTTATTCACCTTCAATAGTTGGTGGAGCCTCCAACTCGTCCCAGAGGTATTCGATAGGATTAAGGTCCGGGCTCTGCGCAGGCCAGTCCATTCGATTAACCCCATTGTCACCATACGTCACCATGGTGGACCTCGCAACATGACAGGTGGCATTGTCATCCTGAAAGTAACATGGGTCCACCCCGTAAAACTGCCACAACGTAGGAAGCGCATGGTCATGCAAAATGGTGCAGTAGGTCTCGCCGTTGAGTCTACCAGCAATTGCGACCAAGGGTCCCATGCCATACCAGGAGAAACACCCCCATAGCATAATTCTACCGCCGCCGAACTTCACAGTTGGCACAATACATTCCGGCAGAAGGCATTCTCCAGGCAGACGCCAATCCCAGACCCTGCCATCCGAACGGTAGATGGTGAACCTTGATTCATCGCTCCAGAGAGCCTGTTTCCACTGTTCAACTGTCCACGTTCTTTGCACCACGTTAGCCGAGCAGCGCTATTGGACTTGGTGATCAAAGGCTTGTGGGCGGCAGCACGTCTATGATAACCGAGCAGATGGGCTTTCTTACGGATGGTAGTCATCAAAAGAACGCCCCTGGATGCCTGTTGAAACTCCTCGCGGATGTGGCCCATCGATTTGGTGCGGCTCTTCCGAATTTCTCTGGCAAGCACCCGTCGGTCTTTAGTTCCCAGTTTTGTGGGTCTGCCGGGTCGGGGAACATTCCGGCAGTCACCTCTCGTATTCCACTTGCCGATCCCGTAGGCCACTGTCGATTTTTGGTACTTCAACTCGCTGGATATGTCACGTATGGATCGGCGATTTCTGTTATACCCGACGATTACACCTTTCTCGAAATCAGAGGGCTCCGAACTGCGTGGCATCTTGCATGCGACTGGTTGAGTTGTTTCCCACACGATATTTAACGGCGGCCGTGACGTGTATCAGGACCGCAGATATCGTCGATTGCAGGGGTGTCCAATTACTTGTTGGTAGATAGTGTATTTTCAAGAATGAATTTTAAAAAGAATGCAGAAAAAAAGAAACATTTTTCTTGCTGTGAAAGCGCTCCCTTGATCCTAGTTCCGGACTGTAATACTCTTTACAAACTTGGCGTGACGTCATGCCGATCTCGCTCCCCCTGCAATCTGAAAATGGACTGAGCCAGGCAAGGTAAAGCGGTAACGTCTGCCGTGCCTGTGGCGCAGTGGTTTAAAGCGCTGGCTTATGCCCATTTGCCCTAGTGGCGTCCGGGTTAGAATCCCGGTGAGGAATGGTGATCCATGCCTCACCGGGACTGAGCACCGGGATTTCTGTGCTTGTCTTTCGGCACTGGCTCTCAATGTGTTACTTGACCAACACGCTCTCTGTAAGTTGGTCATTTAGCATACTGTAAAACCATGTTTGATGTACACTGACGTGCCAGAAAAACTGGCACAGACGAGCTTACGCAAAATACATAGCAACGTCACCTATGCGCGTACTCAGTTGCGTCCGCCAGTGCGTATATAAAGCGATAGATATCTTTTTCGGCTATCAGAGCTGTTTTCGGCATGAGAATGACAAGTAATAACGATTTAAGCAATTTTCAACGCGGTGTCATAGTTGGCACTCGTGAGATGGGCCATAGTATTTCGGAGGTTGAAACGAAGTTCGGATTTTCACTGAAAACTGTTGCAAGGGTGCACCGTGACTACAAGAATTCCGGCAAAACCTCCAACCAACAATACCAGTGTGGCCGTAAAAAGACATTGGGTGAACGTGACCATCGTCGGCTGTCAAGAATAGTTTCACGCGACACTCTCGCAGATATAATCTGAATTCAATGCTGCAGCCTCAACAAGCATCAGCGTCCGGACTGTGCAACGTACCCTGCACGATATGGGTTTTGGGAGAAGACGCCCAACTCGAGTCCCCTCGATGGGTGCAAGACACAGAGCTGTGCGCCTCGCTTGGGCACGGCAACACCGCTACTGTACATTTGATGACTGGAAACAAGTAGCCTGGTCTGAAGAGTCGCGTTTCCAACTGTATCAGGCAGATGGAAGGATTAGTGTGGCTCAAACCCCATGAAGCCATGGATGCCGCCTGTCAACAGGGAATTGTACCGGTTGGGGGTGGGGTCCGTAATGGCATGGGGTGTGTTTAGCTGGACTTCACTGGGATCCCTGGTACGTCTACAAACGTCTCTGACCGACCAACGCTATGTGCGCATCCTTCCTGACGAGGTACACCCGTTCATGTCCTGTATTCATGCTGATGGGTTGAGCCTGTTCCAACAGGTCAATGCACCTCCACACAAGTGTCGGGACGCCACATTATGGTTAGAGGAGCATTCATCTGAGTTTGGGGTGTTGCCATTCCCATCCAAGTCCCCAGATATGAACGTGATAGAACACATTTGGGGATGCCTTGCAACGAGCTATCGAACACAGGAATCAGAGCCCTCGGAATACACCCGAATTGTGGAACACTCTGCAGGAAATATGGTGTGTATTGCTTGCAGCATATTTCCAGAAGCTAGTGGAGTCCATGCCCCGTCGTATTTCTGCAGTCCTGCGCTCCCGTGGGGGACCTACCAAGTATTAGACTAGTGTACCAGTTTTTCTGGCACTTCAGTGTATACTTGTTCAAAATGTGTTACTTGTCCAACACTGGCTCTGTGTACGTTGGTCATTTAGCATACTGTAAAAATTATGTTTAGTGTGTTACTTGTTAACAATGTGTTACTTGATCAACTCTGGTCTGTGTAAATTGATAAATTGGCATACTGTAAAATGTATGATATTTACTTGTTCTGTGAAAAATCTGTATTCTGTCTATGTCTGCAAACCACCAGGTCCAATAAATCACTTTAATGTTTAAACCTCCAATCAAAAAATAAAAAGCAGTAACGTCCTGCCACCGCATTGTTGGGCGCTTAGTTTACTACGCAGTTTTCCCGATACATATGTAGCGTTTATAAACATTCGTTAGAACTAAGCTGCTGGCTTTTAGAAACTAAAGGTATTTATCTCTATGTGAGTGCGTGTTGGTTTATGGTAATGGAGAAGTTTTTAAATAAAAATCGTGATGTAGAAGTTGCAAATAATTCTAAACAGGCGAGAAGGAACAAGTCTAGAAATTTTGATGACACATACTTGGATTTCAGTTTCACGTATACTGTTCTTAAGAACGAAGAACGTCCTCGGTGTATAATCTGCCTGAATACAAGCTAGTGATGTAAATTACAATTTTCTTTTAAAACAAATACCACAAACTCTAATTTGGGCAATTTTTGTTTTTAATTTTGGGTACACGGGCGTCTCACGGAAAATGCGACTTGTAAAGGGCTGCGCGGTCACAAAACCGTTTGGGAAACTCTGCACTTTGTCCTTTAGTCCGACTGTCAGTCAGAGCGTTTCGATTAATATTTAGAACCATTAAGAAGTGTAATAATAAAATTAGCTCTCCTTACAGTGCAAAACTAAATCGCTTTGACTTTTTTTACGCTTTCCAACCGTAGATTGAAGAAGCTTATATGCTCCAGCTTTGTCACTCTTTGTCTTTCCGCACGATAACTAGCGTAAAAAAATGATTCGATTTCGACGAAATTTTAGTATGTGGTAGGGGACAACTGGGGACGAACCCTGTTGAAAATGGACGAAATGGGGTCAAAGGTCAGGACATAGGAGCGGGATCCACTCCATCGCTATTATGTCATAACTTACGTAAAAATGCTTCGATTGCGACAAAACTTTATCATGTTGTTCCAGGAATATACAGAGACTGTTCTGTATAATATAATCGAAATGGAGTCAAAGGTCAGGGCAAAGGAGCGAGATTTATTCCACAGCCATCCTCATAACATTCAGTAATTATTTCTGGCATGTTGGAAAGCGTACCATAATCAATGCATTGCAAGATTTTACCAACTTGTTTCTCATTTCATCCAACACTTCATAGCGCTATTATAAAGAATAATATGGCACCAATGTTAAAACTGAGTTTTTAAATACAGGATTTTTTTTTTAAGTCACTAATGTTAGCTACATGTTTCTAAACGTACGGTCCCAACGCTATATTTACACTGAAGAGCAATTGAATTAGAGATACCTGTCTAGTAACGTGTAGCACCACCTTTCGCCCTGATGACTGCGGCGATTAGTCTCGGCATGGACTCGACAAGACACCGGAAGCGTTGGGAAGCCATACGGATCCACGACCCCTGAACAAGCTCCCACAGTTCACGATTTGGCAGCGATGGCACTGTGCATTGCCTTGTTGCAGGATGAGGTCCCCAGTGGGATGTTGAAGAGGCACAAACGGGAGCAAATGGTCGTTCAGGATATCCCGGTAACGTTGACCTGTGAAGGACGATGTCACACGCATCAGGGGTCCCATTTCAGTCCACGTAAACAGTCCCCAGACGAGAATGCCACCCCCACCAGCTTTAAGAGTACCCTGCTGGCAAGAAAAATCCATCGCTTCATGTGGTTTGCATCGTACTGGTATCCTGCTATCCGCATGTACCAATGTGAATCTCTACTCATCAGTCCAGGCAACATTTTTCCACATGTCTAGGGTCCAGTGGCGATGTTCCCGCGCCCATGCTAATCTTTCCACTTTGTGATGTGCGGTCAGCAGCGGTATCCTCGTGGGAAGATGGCTTCTGTACCCCATAGTGAGGAGATAGTTCTGGATGGTGTGGCTGCTTACACGTTTTTTGTGCACTAGCGTTAAATTCCACAGTGATTTCTTGCACTGTGGCAAGTCTATCCGCTGTTACAATGCGATCTAGCCGACGATGACCCCACTCATCATCACGCTGTTGTCCACGGCGGTTGGCCCTTGCAGGGATAGTTTTACCGGATTCGATGTACTCACGGGGCACCCATATCAGTGGCTCGTGAAAATCTCAGTGCCTGCACGACTTCCGAGATGGAGTGATTCATTCGTCGGGCCCCGACAATTTGCCCACGATCAAATGCGCTTAGATCCTTCGTCTTACCCATACTGCGTCAGACTCTTACCGATTCCCGTTGCATCATTCCTTATATTGTCGGATCGCTGCATACGTCATGTCGTTTTCCGTTTACAGGGCCGCCCACAGCGCCACATTTGCTTAACGCCAGCTGTCTCTAATTCAATTGCTCTTCAGTGTATTTTAAAGTTAAATATATTCAAAAATGGCACCTTTTGAACTGTGTGGGCGGTAGGGTGATAGAGACAAATTTCAGGGTGGGCTAAAACCTACCCTCGCACCCCCTTGGCGACGTCCTTTTGTGTGACCAATCCCCATTGCTGCGCAAGTGTCGTGGATGGTGGTGTGCGTGACGTCACTGCCATACGGTGCAAGTGCCTGGCTTCCCGCTCGGTTGTGCGATTTCGAGCTACAGACCCTGCACGACGATACGTAGAATCTTCTGCTGTCCATTGAAGTCACACACGCATAACGGCAGCTGCGTTACTCCAAACTTGTGCAGCAATATTACGGTATGATAAACCACCTTATCTAAGTCCAACGATTGTGCCTCTTTCAAACTACGTCAAGTGTCCGTATGAGTGTCTCGTCCTCCTACGCGGTACCGTTTATATGTTAACAGACTAGTTTAGCGATAGCATGTTCAAAAACCTGCTCTCTGTAAGCCTTTTATACCCCCTGGGGTGAAGTTTCCGATGGCGTTGCGCGCGCCTCACATTTGCATGTGAGCTGCAATTGTAATAATTTGCATCTCCCACGGTGAACATTTCGCCAATCCAGAAAATTCACCCCCCCTCTGAAAAATAAAATAAAAATTAAGAAATTTAATCCACCCAGCAAGTTCCGTGCAGATCCGAGCATTTCTTCATGGAGTTGCAATTTCTATTAACAGCAGTAATGGGTGGTGCACTGGTCAAAACACTGGCTTCTGACAATTCTTCAGAGATGGGTCTGGGTTCGAATCCCAATGAGTTATAGATGCTGTGTTAGTCTTACGGCCCTAGCTCTCTCCCTTCCCAGGTACCAGCGGCCCGAAATTAGGGACGGACTACTAGCCCGTTGCGTTGCTCTCGGTGGTCGTTAAACCCTGAAGAAAAGAAAAAGTGGATACTATAAAAGATGAGACTGATCCGCCATTCTATAAATATTTTAATTAATTCCAGTTAAAACAAACGAAATTTCGCCACGATCATCAATATGACTTTGTTAGATGCCGACGTTGATGTTCCGACTTCTCAGAGCATCCCAAATGAATATATATATTCATTTTTTTTTATTGCCACTATTTCTATTAGGGGGAAAATTTTCAAAAACAGTATAAAAAATAAACTGAGGAGATTTGACGTCCTCAGTCAGTTTTTACAGAATTCAGGACGAAGCATTGAAATTTAAGACTGTTCCCAGAAAATTAGGACATTTTACGTCCTCGATCAGGTTTTACGGAATGGAGGAGGAAGCATTGAAATTGAGAACTGTCCCCAGAAAATGAGAACATTTTACATCCTCAATCAGTTTTTACAGAATTGAGGACGAAGCATTGAAATTGAGGACCGTCACCAGAGAATGAGGACATTTCACGTCCTCAGTTTTTACAGAATTGATGAAGCATTGAAATTGAGGACATTTCACATCCTCAGTCAGTTTACGACATTGAGGAAGCATTTAAATTGAGGACCGTCCCCAGAAAATTAGGACATTTCAAATCAGTTTTTACAGAATTGAGGAAGAAGCACTGAAATTGAGGATATTTCACTTTCTCAGTTTTTATGGAATTGAGGACGAAGCATTGAAATTGAGGACATTTGACGTCCTCAGTCAGTTTTTACAGAATTGAGGAAGAAGCATTGAAATTGGGAACTGTCCCTAGAAAATGAGGACATTTGAGGTCCTCAATGAGTTTTAGAAGAACGAACTCTGTCTTAAGATGGTTGAATTATATTGAGGAAAATATTCGTAATATGGGTGGACTACTTACAAACAAGGAGAAAAATTACAGGGAAAGATTTCAGGTGGAAATGCCCCTACCTCCATTCTTTTGATTACATTTCTTATCCGAAGTCTCGCCCAAGAAAAAATTAAAAACGTTATGCAGTTGTTTCTCAAAGAACAGAAAAGAAACTTTTGGAAGGAAGCCATTTTGGCTAAAAACCATAAAGTAAAAATTCCGGTCGGAAAGGAATGAAGGAAAATTCGGCAAGGATATGAAAAAGTATTGCAATGGGCAGAACAGAAGAAGGGTGCGCGTAATCTTCCTCAAAAGTTGAAAAAATGATGAATTAAAAACTGGAAGCGAAGAAAAATGTTTCTAAACAACCATAACTATTCGATCGACAAAGAAACATGCATCTGCCACTTTTCTTTCGTCTAACACTTTTTTAATCTATTTTCTTCTCTCTCCCTTTTTTTATCCACGTTTAAAATAAATGAGTCGTTCGCTTTTCCGTCCAGAGTAGGGCGCACGCGCGCACGTGCTAATGGAGTGCGTCGTCGAGTGAACGGCCCTCTCTGCCCGTCATCGCTTGGCAGATGCTCTTCTTCAGAGCCAAGATCGGAGCTCGCGTGGAAGTTGTCATCGACCGCCAGCTCAATTAACAAGGAATTAGTTCGGCGTGTGCCGCTGAGCGCAGGTGCCCTTCTCGAGGTCGTTAAATATTTACGTCCGTACCAGGGCAGACCGGCAAAGGGCCATTCCATAACTCTTCGTTCTGACGAAGGATGAAAAGTACTGACTTTGTCTTATCTGATTCATTAAACGTGTTTCTCTGAGGTCGCAGATAATAGTGCTTCGGCCAAGCAAAGCCGATTGGCACATGACTATCTCTGTGTAATTGTTTAGTTGAAGGAATGAATGGGGGCTCTTAACTGCGCCACGCGGAGGTCAAGGAAGACCATATCTGTGCAAAATCGGCGAAAGAAAGACGGGACTCCCTAATAATTGCAGATGCCACTGGATTACAGAAGTTTCAACAAAAATAGCAGCACTGGACCATTTCCGGAACCACAAACCATACTTGCGGTGACCCAGTCTTTCTTCACTAGTGTTGCCAGAAACTTTAGAAAGATTCCTTTACCTTCACAAAACCTCAGAACTCTGTCCTAAGTTACAGAAAAATTATAAAATTAGGACTGAACTTGCTTTTCATTTTCAACTTTTTCTGTAATAGCCACCACAAACCCCTAGAGTTACATCCAAAAATGTAAGCACCTGAAAATTGTTTAACCGCCTTAAACTGCAGATATACACCGATGAATCATTACATTATGCAGGGGTGTAACTGGGCATTTCTGCGCCGCGGGCAAACTGCAAAATATTGCGCCCCAATCAGCCTCTCCATTTCTATATATCTGTCTCTTCCTTTCACCCTCTCCCAATCTCTATATCTGTCTCTCCCAATCTCTTTCTATATCTGTCTCTTCCTTTCAACGTCTTTCACACAGTCTTTCACACACCCCAAAAGAACAGAAAACAGCATTGAAAATCTAAGCGAGCACAAGCTACAGAGAAGAATTTAAGAAAAATAGCTTTATATTAAAGACAGCAAAAAGCAGTTACAATTTCAACAAGAAAGCCGACACCGAATTTTCGGGTTTAATAAGCACGTCTTTTGAATCCTTTCTGACGCAAATTAAATTTATCAAAGTCAATGGAACCGGTATGGAAAACAATAGATCTGACCAAAGAAAGATTTTCAATCGGGCTTTTAATCCCTCAGATATTGCTGTAAGCGGAATTGTGAGCTTACGTACTCGTACAAACAGAGATACCGACAAAAATAAGATGTAACTTTACATCCCTGGTGGGAAAACCATGCATTATTTTAGGAAGAAAGTATTCTCAAAAGGTTTATCCGTATAAGCGGTATCTGTCGAAGAAAAAATTAGTAGGGTTTTCAGGAGCCCAGATTTTGCAACAAATACTTCAGAAGCAGAAATTAACACATGACCCTTGGTGGCTAAACCATTCTTTACCAAACATTAGAAATTATGTGAAAAATATTTTCCATTAGGTCCTGTATGCGATACAGGAAGAAATTTTCAAATCGGAGCTTTAGGAGCAGAAATAACGCCATTTACCTTTGTGCCCCCTAGCGGAAAGTGTATGATTTACTTGAAATTTTTGAATTTATAGGAAAAACATTTCGCATCGGAAACACTATCCAACAAAGAAGAAATTTTTCAAATTTTACTCTTAGAAGTAGATATTGACAAAAAGATATACATCTACGCCCCCTGGCGTAGAAACCATGCATTTTTTCAAGAAGAAAATGTTCCTAAAAGGTTTGTCGACATGAGTAGTATCGGTCAATAAACAGTTTTTTTTTCAATCTAGATTTTAGAAGCTCATATTTTGCTGCAAATACAACAGAAGCGGAAATTAATATTTACGCCCCCTGGTGGCCAAACTATTTTTTTACAAAAATTAGAAATTATGTGCAAACGATTTCCCATTAGGAGCTGTATCCGGTTCAGAAAGAATTTCAAATAGATTTAGAAGCAGAGATATAGGGGGAAGCGCAATTTACCGCTACGCCCCCTAGCGGAGAGTATGAATTACTTGAAAATTTTGAAATTATGAAAACATGTCACACGGAAAACACTATCCAACAAAGGAATTTTTCAAATCGGACTCCTAGAAGTAGAGATATTGACAAAAATAAGATGTACATCTACGCCCCCTGGCGGAGAAACGAATATTTTAAGAAAATATTCCGAGAAGGTTTATAGATGTGAGTGGCATCAGTCCACGAAAGAATTTTTTTAATTTATATTTTAGAAGCTACGATTTTGTGGCAATTACATCAGAAGCAAAAATTAACACTTACGCCCCTAGTGGCCAAAGTATTCTTGGCCAAAAATTTGAAATTATATGCAAAAGATTTTCCATCAGGAGATTTATCCGCTGAAGAAAAAAATTTCAAATCGGAGTTTTAGAAGAAGAGTTATCGGGGGAAATGTAATTTACTTTTACGCCCCCTAGCGGAAAATCTATGCGTAATTTGAAAAAGAAACTATCTAAAATACTTAGACAAATGGAATCTAAAGATTTTTTTTTTCAATCGGATGTTTAGAAGCAAATACGTGGAATAAAACGTATTTGAATTTGACATCTGCATTTACGCCCTCTAACGACGAAGTTGTACATCGTAAAAAAACGAAATAAAGTATTATTTGCATATTTCAAGCTTCCCAATGCAAGAAGAATTTTTCAAATCGGACTAATAGTTGTAGAGATATCGTGGGTACAGACGGACGGACAAACTGATAACAGAAGCACGATTTTTTTTTTACAAAAGACGTGCTAAAAAATATAACAGTACTACAACGACTTTCTAACGAAACTTGGCGTAAAAAAGTAACAATGAAAATGTGACCGTTTTTACAGCTTTCCGCAACTGCTTCGGAGTTCGGACTTTCAGCACGGCATCAAGAGGACCGAATGTAGCTGACAGTCGTGGCATGCAGCCACAATAAAGACAATAGCCTCCGAAAAAAAAATCTTCAAAAATGTAAACAACATCCTTATCTTGCAACACACGCACAGTCCATCGAACTAAAGTACTGGGGGCTCCATTGTTGTAGAAGGTGGCCATGGTTCTTCAGTTGTACGGACTATACAACCACGCCTTCATTACTGAATGTGAGCAACTAACAACTCCTGAACATTTGACGGAAGTTGATTTTAAATTGTGCCAAGAACTTGTGTAAGGTTTCAGTTCCAATTGTAATCGCATTCCAAACAGTGATTTCTGTGCACTTTCTTGAGCTGCAGCCCAGTCTGTCCCGCCCTAGTTACGGCTCTGCATTATGACACCTAGAGAAATGAGCGCTCCTGGTGACCGAATGGTGACTCATGTGAAAAGGGACGGATTCGGTTACAAAACCAGGCTGGGAATTTTAGTCTTGTGGTGCACTAAAGAAACACCTCATAAATTGTCCCATGAAAAAATTATGTTAACTCCTGGATTAAAGAGAACTGTTGAAATATGCATTGTAAAAACTAATTAAATCGTGAACAAATTTTAACAGTGAAAGAATTTTAAAAATCCACTCATGGTTGAATGTAGCACACCAAACCATACTCAAAACTGGGTGTTGTATAAGATAATTATACTTATTTGGTCACTGATCGTCTACTGCGCAACGCTATTTTTTTTAGTTTGAATTTTAACGACCACCGTGATTAACTCAATGGGCTATAAGCAGTCGCCCGTCCCTGATTTAGGGTCACTGGCTCCATAGAACGGAAATAGCCAGTGCCGTAACACAACATCCATGCCTCACGGGATTCGAACCCGGACCCCGTTCGGACGAATGATCAGAGGCCATTGCTTAGACCACTTCGCCACCGGGACGGCACTGCTATTCGCACCACCACCTTGAATAAATTCCTTTTTCAAGTCTACCCCATTATTTTGACTCACGAAATACCATTTTGATTCATGAATTAGTACCCGTAAATCGTAGTTTCATTCAAGACAAATATGTATACGGATTTCGAAACATCTCTTTCGGAGAATCGCTTTGTGCTCTATGTCTGTTCGTGGATAGTGTTCCTATTCTATTGCCTTCTTAAAGATTACCAAAGTAGGATAAAGCGTACCAAGCACAATTCGGCTCCAAGTCGAACAACCTATGCTTAACCGTAATTAGCTTAATTTATTTATAACAGTGCGTTTGGTCCGACAGCAAATTTTTCACTGGTCAGAAAATTTTGCTTTGTCATTTTAGAGCAAACTCCCAACATATGTATCGCTAGAAGTAAAAGCCATTTTTCTTAAGACAGCAACGCTTTAGAGAGATAATATACGCGGTGATTCATAAAGAAGTATACAGTTTCCAGATGCTGTAAAACAGTAACAGTTGAAGACATGGACCACAACTGCGAACCGTTAGGTAGATTTATTCATAAAGATTGTGTGTCTCTACTGAGGGAAGTGACGTAGGGGATAGCGCGCGTGTCACGTGAATAGTCAGTCAAAATGGCAGCGTCTGCTGTGGATAAGGCGTTTTGTGTTCTTGAATTGAGCAAAACGGAGTCTAACTGTTGTGCAACGACATTTCGATCGCGATTCGGAAAAGAACCTCCAACCAGAAAATCTATCTACGATTGGCATAAAAAAATTCGAAACTACCGGCTGTTTGTACAAACTTAAGTCCTGGACGACCGCGTGTGTCGCGTTTGGGCGGAAATTGATTACCGGCTCGGTGTGCGACTAAGGGTGCACACATAGAACATCTGTGACTGTCTAAAAAAACTTTAAAAAAAAAATTGTAGGGGAATGTTTCATGATCATAAATTATCATATGTAGAGGATTTTAGGAAGGAAGTGTCCGACTCCAGGTCTTAAACAACCCTTAAATAGGAAGCTAGGAGATTTGGGCTAGAGTGCCCGATAGGAAAATGGCAGGCAAGCGAGGTAGAAAGGGGAAGGAAGACGCCCTTATTTATTACCGGGGGGGGGGGCTAGTACCCGGAGTGCGACGGCTTAACGTGCCCATCCTACGCACGGCGGATATTTAGTGGATCGAGCGTTCGTACCTACTGGGATCGAACCTGAGGTTCTCTCCGTGGCAGTCAAAAACGTTGCCCACTAGGCCACCCGCGGCCCCCTCTAATTCTGTTACAGGTAACAAAATCTTACATTTTTCTTGTTTTATAATGCGTTTAAACTGTATATTTCTTTATGAATCACCTTGTATAAAGCGCAAATGAAGTTTACGATTCTTATCCAATAGTACCAAAATAATTATTCATTCTTTTCAAACAGACTGCACAAAGAGGAATGGGTAATAGTGAGTCATTTCTCGAGTGGTCCACTGGAAAACATCCCGGTGGCACAATCAGCCCCTGCAGGTGAAGTTCACAGCAGTATATATACACTGAAGAGCAATTGAATTAGAGACCGCTGGCGTTATGCAAATGTGGCGCTGTGGGCGGCCCTGTAAACAGAAACGACATGACGTATGCAGCGATCCGACAATATGAGGAGTGATGCGACGGGACTCAGTAAGAATCGGACGCAGTATGGGTAAAACGAAGGATCTAAGCGCATTTGATCGTGGGCAAATTGTCGGGGCCCGACAAATGGGTCACTCCATCTCGGAAGTCGCGCAGGCACCGAGATTCTCACGAGCCGCTGTGTCACGGGTGCACCGTGAGTACATCGAATTTGGTAAAATCATCCCTGCAAGGGACAACTGCCGTGGACAAGTGTGGATGAGCGGGGTCATCGTCGGCTTGCTCGCATTTAAACAGCGAACGGACGGGCCACAGTGCCACTCTGCAATTTAACGGTGGTGCACAAAAACGTGTAAACAGCCACACCATCCAGAACCATCTCCTCACTATGGGGTACAGAAGCCATCGTCCCACGAGGGTACCGCTGCTGACCACACATCACAGGATGCAAAGATTAGCATGGGCGTGGGAACATCGCCACTGGACCCTATAGACATGTGGAAAAATGTTGTCTGGACTGATTAGTCGAAATTCACGTTGGTACATGCGGATGGCAGGATACGAGTACGGCACAAACCACATGAAGCGATTAGTCTTTCTTGCCAGCAGGGTACTCTTCAAGCTGGTGGGGGTGGCATTCTCGTTTGGGGACTGTTTACTTGGACTGAAATCGCACCCATGGTACGTCGTGTGACACGTCCCTTACAGGTCAGCGTTACCGGGATATCCTGGACGACCATTTGCTCCCGTTTGTGCATCTTCAGCATCCCACTGGGGGCCTCATCCTACAACAAGACCACAGTGCCATCGCTCCCGAATTGCATCCGAATGGTTGGACGAACACTCCACCGACGTGACCTCGCTTCCTTGTCCAGCTAGGTCACCTGACCTCAATCTCATCGAGCACATCTGGGATGTCATCGAGAGAGATGACCCTCCATCAAATCTTCGTGAACTGTGGGAGCTTGTTCAGGGGTCGTGGATCCGTATGGCTTCCCAAGGCTTCCGGTGTCTTGTCGGGTCCATGCCGAGACGAATCGCCGCAGTCATCAGGGCGAAAGGTGGTGCTACACGTTACTATACAGGTATCTAATTCAATTGCTCTTCAGTGTAAAACTCAAGGACCGGCTTTCGGTTAGTAGAGTGTTCGGAGTCAGAATGAGAAAAGCTGCCGATTTATCGGAGTTTGGTAAAGGACAAATTCTGATGACACGGCGCCTCGGAACTACGATCTCGGAAACTGCGCGGTTTTGTGGGTTGTTCACGTGCCAGTGTAGTGAGTACGTATCAAAAGTGGTGCACAGATGGCCAAACGACGAGCCATCGTCCAGCCGTGTGTCGTTCGCAGCTCATTGATGCCAGAGGAGAGTGGAGGCTATCGCGCATTGTTCACAGCGATTGCAGGGCCACAGTGCGTCAAATCACTTGCAACTACAACAGTGGTGATCAGCGCAATGTGCCACAGTACATAGTTCTTCGCGGCCTTCTGCGCATGGGCCTGCGTAGTCGCAGACCCAGCCGGATCCCCATGCTCACTGCACGTCATCAACGCATGAAATGGGCCCAAGATCATAGAGATTGGACCGTGGATGATTGGAAGTGGCTTGGTCTGACGAATCAAGGTTCCTGGAGCATCACGTAGACGGCAGAGCGCGGATACGCATATTACCAACGGAAGCTATGGCACCTGGATGCACTGTTCGGCGAAAACAGGACGGGGGAGGTGTTATGTTGTGTGAGATGCTTCCTTGAGACACTGGTCTTCATTACCCCAATAGCACAATCCCTGACAGCTGTCTGGTATCTGAACGTCGTTGTGGACCAAGTTTAATCCATTCATGGTAACTGCGTTCCCTGCTGGTGATGGTCATTATATTGACAGTATAATGTACCATGTCGCACCGATTGTCAAGCAGTGGTTCAAGAAACATGCTTTCTGTTAATACCCTGGCCTCCGAATTCACCTGATATGAATCCATTCGAGGTTAGAGTTGGAAAAGCGGATTCGTGCTAAATCACCACAACCCCGAAATGTACGGGAACTGGAGGACCTGCTGTTGGCATTATGGTACCAAATACCTCAGGATACCTATCGCCACCTCATCGAATAGATGCCTCGCCGAGTGGCAGCTCTTTTGCGGGCTAAAGGGGGTCCTACAGCTTATTAGGTAGGTGGTGATATAATGGCTCAGTGTACATTGTGAAGGTTTTCTGTGCTTCCCAGGCAGAAGTATTTACGCAGCGGCAGAATTTTCGAAAAATCTACGTCGAAATTTCCTCCTAGTCCTTTATTCTCTTCATGACCCAACGCATGTTAGAAAAGCGCTAGTCCCCCTGCTACGGGCATCATGCCATTGGGTAGAAACAAGTGTCAAACATCTCTCCATTCTTAGGTCGGTTGCCATTGTTGTAGCACTTTAGCAGGTAATCAGTCAGGAAGGATTAGTATCAATCATCCCCCTAAATGCCCCTTTGAATGACAAAGCTAAGGGAAAAGATCGGAGGCACGACAGGGACCCTATGCCACTCGATAAAACGAAGATACTCAAACATCTCTCTCAACACAAATTTGGAAGATGTGAATCCGTTGATTGGTGTAAATACGACATGGATATTAAAGTCAGATAATATCCGAAAACCTGCAAATTTTGTTATCTGGTGCGGGAACCGATTCCACGTCTCCCGGATAGGACCCGAGTATGTTAACTACTAAACCACCCAGAACGACCAAGTTTCCGATGTGTGCAGTGGTTAGCATACTCGGGCGCTATCCGGGAGACGCAGGTTCGTTCCCGCTCCAGGATGACGAAAGTTTGAAGTTTTCGGATTTTATCCGATTTAAAATCCATGTCATATTTACATTAATAAACGGATTCACATCTTCCGAATTTGTATTGAACAGTGGTGTAATCCCGTATTTCATTCACTGATCTCTCCTTTCTTAGGTTCGTCGCCATTGTTATAGCAGGTAGTCAGTAAGGATTAGCGTCAGTCATCCCCCCTAAATGACTACTTTGAATAACAAAGCTAATTGGTATACACAAACTAATCAATACAGACATTTGGCGTGGACCAGGAACATCAGAGGTCATCGCTTTTTCCACGTTTATAAGTGAGTCACGGAAAAGTTCTCATTGGCCGCCACCGGGAATCGAACCCAGGGTCTTCCGGTTACGCGCCGGATATGCTTTCACTGTACAACAGCGGCCTCGTATTCCTCAGACTCCCACTGCCAAGCCAATTTGGCAGGTTCCTTCTTGGGGTCCCGCACAAATTAGAATTTTTCCGTGGCTCACTAATAAACGTGGAAAGAGCGATGACCTCTGTTTGATGTTCCTGGTCCACATCTAATGTCTGTATTAATTATTCATTCGCCTTCTAATTATTTGTTCAGTCGCTGCTTACCATCTTTGGTGAATCCCCAGCATTGTGCGGGGCTCCAAGAAGCAACCTGCCAAATTGGCTTGGCATTTAGTGTGTGGGTCTGGAGGAATTTGGGGCCGCTGTGGGGCAGTGGAAGCATATCCGGCGCGTAACTGGAAGACCCTGGGTTCGATTCCCGGTGGCGGCCAAAGATAATTTTTCCGTGACTCACTTATAAGCGTGGAAAAAGATGACCTATTTGATATACCCAAATTATGATAGGGAAAGCTTGTCCCTCTGACGCGTACATCATGAAACTGGATAAAACGAAAATACTTTCTCAGGTTCGTCGATCGCTGCCATTGGTAGATAAATTTAGCAGGCAATCAGTCAGAAAGGATTGGTGTCAATCATCCGCTTAAATGGCCACTATGGATAACAAAGCTAGGAGAAAAGTCTCAAGGCACGATAGAGAAAGGAAAAAAGTCCCCGACACGTACATCATGCCACCAGATAAAACGAAAATACTCAAACATCTCTCCTTCCTTAGGTTAGTCATTATCGTTATAGCCCTTTGAGCAAGTAATCATTCAAAAAAGATTAGTGTCAATCATCCCCTAAATGACCAGCTTGAATAACAAACTTACACGTCAAGATAAAACTGTCTTTGCACGATTATAAAAACCTTAATCTAGTACACCACCATTCACAAGCTAAAATATTATTTACACTTAAGAACAATATGTACAGATAAAAGCATCAGTAAATTAACTAGATGAGATCTTTCGGGTCCCCTAGGGATCCATTATCAAACTTGAAAGCGCCACCTGAGTGCACAAGACTTATAAAAACAGAAGACGCCCGTCATGCATCTGTAACCATGGGCACAACAGTGTATACAAATGTTATTGTACCCGGAAATTAAAAACTCATTAATATATTATTTATAAACTGGGAGGTTTTAGAGTCTTTATATATTGGCGCCAAGATAGTGGTATGGCTGTGGGTAATTCTTCGTTACAACACAAGTCATCAAACCACATAATGAACATTGATTCAGTGAAAAAAGTGTCCCTTTTGTTTCTGGTAAAGGCCAAGTGGTGTATGTCCGCCCAACATGGGGTATATCGTCCACCAGACACCAATCGAGCAAGTGCTGTGGTTGTTGCTCCAGTTCTGACATCATATTCATGTTCCGACGCTCGAACCCTTAACGTCCGTAGTGTGGAACCGATATACACCATTAATTTGTCATGGTAATCTGCTTGTAGAGGTATATAATATATACCAAGTTTTTGTTCATTACACACTTGGTCGTGGTCCTGTCTTATCGTTGAAAAAATATTTGATGTGAGCATTCCGAAAGCCAGTTGACGTTTATTGCAAATTAGATTCAAAAATAAATCACATTAGGGGCGTAATTCACCAAGCCAACAAATCGTTTACAAACGTTTTCACGTTGTAAACTTGTAAAAGAAAGTCGTTGTATTTGTTGAGTCAGTTTTCGAACACAGCCCTGAGGGTATCCAAATTGTGTAGCAATTGAGGCAATGTAAGTAATTTCAGCTTGCCTCGTACGTACCGACGACGAGTGGGTAAACGCTCTTCTGATATAAGAACGAATAGCAGCAAATTTAAATACAGTGAGGTGGCAGGAAGAAAAAAAGAATGAGGGTTGGAATGTGGAAAGGTTTCCGATAAACAGAATGTGATATTATTGTCAGCTGGGTTTCTAAAAAGCATAAAATCCAGAAAAGGTAACTGAAATTGTTCTTCATGTTAAACAGTAAATTTGATTGTTGGGTAACCTGAAGATAAGGCAAGGGCAAATTGTTGTAAGCGTTCGATAGAGTGTTGCCAGGACACCAATAAATCGTCAAAATATCTGATTTACATTGCCGGTTTATATGGGGTACTGTGTATCACATTTTCAACAGTCTGCAAAACCACCTCAGCCAAAACAGGGGACAAAGGTGACCCCATAGGAGTACCCCCTTTTTGGCGGTAAATAATTTCATTAAATTTAAAGGTGCAATGAGTTTCAGTGCTTCCATAATTGCAAATGTGTCAGCAGAAGTTCAGGAACGGATGCTAATCGTTCTTCAATAATCTCATGGGCTTGTAAATAAAATGGGAACGTTAGGAAATAATGAAGTAACATCTAACGAAGCCATAATAAATTTTTGATCACCAGAACTAAAAGCTTTAATATTGTTGAGAGCCTGTAGTGTTCCCTGGACAGAATACCTAGACTTCCTGAAAAGCGGATCCAAGAAGGATGCAAGTGCCTTTTCAAGGGTTCTAGTTGGGTTATTAAATCCAGACACCAAAGGTCGAATGGGGAAACCCTCCTTATCAGTCTTAATCTTGCCAAAAACCCGTGGTACATTACGTCCATTAGGGGCTGCATATGAGAAAAAATAGAGGGCGGTAAGTATCCCTGATTCTTCAATTTGCTTAAGGCTCTAACGGTAGCCGCTGTAGGGTCAGAATGAACAACTTTATGTGGTATATCACTCAACGCCTCCGGCATTTTGTCTTGGTATTCACTCTTGTCCAAAAGAACTATCTGTTGTGATTTGTCTGCTGAAACAACTGCCAGTTCAGGGTTATTGGAAAGTTTCAACAATTGTTTCCGCTCATACTTAAGTGCTCTTAGGGTTTGGTTATCGTGACGTTTCGTGTTGTGAGTTAGAATCTTGGTAATAGAGTAGCGAGTAGATTACTTTTCGTTAGAAGGTAGAGCGGAAATTATGTTTTCGACCTGTGGAATAATCCTTAAAAGCTCCATGCTGAATGATTGGTAGTTAAACTTAGCGCCTCTATTAAGAGCAGTTATCTGGATATCCGACAACTATTGAAACCAAATTAAGAAATGGGGGATTAGTGTCAACACGTCTTGAAAAGGTTGGACGAGTTGACCATGATCGCTCATAGATTTCGTCCGTCACCAACATCCTCAGTTTGTGAACGTGTCTTTGTTGAATACTAAATATCTATGTAAAGACGTACAATAGGCAATTAATAACTTACCCAGAATAATATGATGTACTTGCCTAGATAACCAGGTATATGCCCTTCTATTTAAATAATCCAGGTAACCTCAATACGGATTTCTGTTAGTCTTTTGCGTTCCGCTGAATGTAGAACATTCATGTCCTGTTTTGATCGAGGACGCATCCTAATTCTTAGAAATCTCTATATACTAGATGGCTGCCTACAGTTGATAAGGCCAGATGACAGTTTTCAATCGCAAGTAGTCTTCTGAACTTACGAAAAATCGCACTGCACGTTCCATGGGCACACCAAAACATAAGTATAATAGGTCATATGGGAGATATTACACAGGAGTTTAAGCAGCAGTGAAATATGACATCCTAATATTTTATTTCGTGCCTCAATGCTTACACCTCAAGATAAAACTGTCTTTGCACGATTATAAAAAACCTCCATCTAGTACACCACCATTCACAAGCTAAAATATTTATTATTTACACTTAAGAACAATATGTACAGATAAAAGCATCAGTAAATTCACTAGTAGAGATCTTTCGGGTCCCTTAAGGATCCATTATCAAGCCTGAAAGCGCCACCCAAGTGCAGTGCACAAGACTTCTTATACAAACAGAAGACTCTTGCATCTGTAACCATGGACACAACAATGTATACAAATGTTATTGCATCCGGAAATCAAACTACTCATTAATATATTATTTATGAACTGGGATGTTTTAGAGTCTTTATACATATATTGGCGCCAAGATAGTGGTATGGCTGTGGGTAATTCTTCGCATACCTCATGTTGGGCGGACATACACGACATACACCACTTGGCCTTTACCAGAAACAAGACTTTCACTGAATGTTCATTATGTGGTTTGATGATTTTTGTTGTAACGAATTACCCACAGCCATACCACCATCTTGGCGCCAATATATAAAGGCTAAAACCTCCCAGTTTATAAATAATATATTAAAGAGTTGTTTAATTTCCGGGTACAATAACATTTGTACACATTGTGACCATGGTTACAGATGCATGACGGGCGTCTTCTGTTTTTATATAAGAAGTCTTGTGCACTGCACTTGGGTGGCGCTTTCAGGCTTGATAATGGATCCCTAGGGGACCCGAAAGATCTCGCCTAGTTAATTTACTGATGCTTTTATGTGTACATATTGTTCTTAAGTGTAAATAATAAATATTTTAGCTTGTGAATGGTGGTGTACTAGATGGAGGTTTTTTATAATCGTGCAAAGACTTATCTTGAGGTAAGCATTGAGGCACGAACTAAAATATTAGGAAATCATATTTGACTGCTGCTTGAAAACTCCTGTGTGTAATATCTCCCATATGACCTATTATACTTATGTTGTGGTGTGTCCATGGAACGTGCAGTGAGACTTTTTCGCAAGTTCAGAAGACTACTTCCGATTAAAAACTCATCTGGCCTTCCTTATTAACTGTAGGGAGCCATCTATTATACCGAGATTTCTAAGAATTAGGATGTGGCCTCGATCAAAACAGGACTTTAATGTTCTACATTCAGCGGAACGCAAAAGATTGACAACAGAAATCCGTATTAAAAGAGGTTACCTGGATTATTTAAATAGGAGGGCATATACAGCATACACCCGGTTATCTAGGAAAGTACATCAGATTCTGGGTAAGTTATTAATTGCCTATTGTACGTCTTTACATACAGAGATATTTAGTATTCAACAAAGACATTCACAAACTGAGGATGTTGGTGACGGACGAAAAATCTATGAGCGATCATGGTCAACTCGTCCAACCTTCTCAAAACATGTTGACACTCATCCCCCATTTCTTAATTTGAGTTCAATACAGTTGTCGGATATCCAGGTAATTGCTCTTAATAGAGGCGCTAAGTTTAACTACCCATCATTCAACATGGACTATTTAAGGATAATTCCACAGGTCGAAAACATTTCCACTTTACCTTCTGACGAACAGGAATCTACTCTTTAGTAGAAGTTCAATCTATACATATATTTGAATACTAAATTGCGTGGGAGATAGGCAATGTATATTAGGACAAAGTCCTCTATAATACTGTTACACACGTAGTATATGAGTTTCGAATAGACAAGTTGACTACAATGATAATGGAATATTTATAGTTGAAATTAAGAATATTTCTTTATGTACAGTATATATACACTTAAATGTTGGAACCTCACATAAGTTATATTTAGTGAGACACAAAAACGGCAATGAAGCAACACATATTGCGCTCACCTTACTCCGGTTTCAATCCTTCTGGCTTGCAATCGATCATGCTTCTTGTCTGGTGTTGTACCACATCATTAAAGGTATTCCACGTTCAAAGTTCAACACAAATACGAACATCAGCACAATTCTACAAGAAGGGTGTGATGAGTTCAAATAATCTTGAGATCATTGTCAAGACTAGATTACGTGGATGGAGCCAGAATCTTAGCAGTTGAAACATTTCGCTGTTCTATGCCAAGCTATTATGAAGCATCAAAAGATTTAAAAACTTTAAAAAAGTCAACAAGTACCTCCTCGCTCGTCCGGACATGTTTCTGGAAATACTGTGCCCATCTTCAGCGGTCGGTTGTAAGAGACATCCGTATGCTTTTATTGTACTGATTACCTCCCTGTCACTAGTCGACTCATCGCTCATTGGTCCTGTATCCGTGCGTAGGTTAATCATGTGATTTACAACTTTTTGCTATTGTTGCACCATCTGGCGTTCTTTCCTGTAATTTCATTATTAATCGTCGTTGGATGAGATATTTTCAACAAATTTAGTTTTTATATACTTTTCTTCAGTTTCTTTTTCTTTTGTTATTATGTATCGCCAGGCAAACGGCAATTCAAGTGGTGCTTGTTCGTTGCAATTAAATCCTCTGGTTTTTTCAATCACAGCGGACTCAGAATATAATATCTTTTTATGTGTGTTATGCGTAGTATATATTTTTGCATTTTCCCACATGGGGATAGAATTATTATTGATGCAATATGTAATAAGAGATGTTCGTTGCTCACCCTTTTTCCAATTTCTCTTGTGTTCTTCCATTCTTGTTTTTAGTCGTCTTTTAGTACTACCTATGTAGATATTATTAATATTACTGGTGTCGTTATTCTTCGTGGGTATACCGTATACTCCTGCTCTATGCATAATTTCGTTGTTACTGTAATCAGCTGTAAGGAATTTGTTATTATCTATTACATTATCTGCGAATCTTATATTCACTTTATTACATTCCTTTTTCAAAATGCTGCTTAACTGTGGTATGTAAGGTAAACGTCCGCAAAATTTTGTGATGTTCTCAACGTTATTTTCACTCTTAGGTCTGTTAATACTGGTTTTATAATTTCTATACATCTTCCAAATGTATCTTTTATCATATCCAAATACTGTGACTGTTTCTACGATCCATTTCATTTCTGCCTGTTCTAAACTTCTATTTGACGTATGGGAAACAGCTCTTCTAATAAATGAATGAAATGCAGCTTCTTTATAATGTTTAGGTGGATTGAATCATTTGGTATAATTACTGGCACATAAGTCTTTCCTGTTACTGAGTAGTTGATACGTCCTTGATGTTTACAAAGCAGAATGTCAAGGAAGGGCAATTGTCCATTATTTTCTTTCTCGACAGTAACCTGTATTGTTGGATAGTTTTTGTTATTTTTTTTAATAAACCTCATTAAGCTATCTTCTGAGTATTGCCAGATGACAAGAATGTCATCCACATATCGTAGGAATATCATCGGTAAATGTTCTTGTTGAAGTACTTTGTTTTCCATGTGCTGTAGTACGACTTCTGACAACAGGTCCGAAATTGGGAAGCCCATGGGGGATCCAAATTTCTGTCTGTATATTGCTTGATTATATCCGAAATAATTTTCTGTAATTAGGTTGAATGCAGATATAATACTGTTAACCTCAATCTCTTGTACTCCAGCTGCAATCAATTTTTTGTTTACAAGATTAATAGCTTCGCGTGTGTGAGTATTCAGGTGTAATGCAACGACATCTAGGCTCACAATTATACAATCGCCATTGTCAATATTTTTAATTCTCTCAATGACTTCTGTAGAGTTATTTACTGTATATGCGTGATTTTTAAAGAAGGGGTTAAGATATTTGAACAAAGCTTTTTCAGGGTTTATGGTAGGTGCAATAGTTTTAATAAAAATAATCCTAATAGGGCAATCAGCTTTATGTGTTTTAAACTTTCCAAATGTACTAGGTATGGAAGATCCTACTGAAGGATAGGACTTATTTTTGACTTGCAATGGAAGTTTACTATGATTTTTTAACATTGTTAATTTTCTAATTATTGTAATTATTGTATCTGTGGGGTCCTTCCTTATTACTTCAGTGTTTAGTTTTTCAATAGCTTGCAGTATCTTCTCATGAAATTCCTCCTTATCAACTATTACAAGTTGCTTGGATTTGTCAGCCATAACCATCTGAATGTCATCACGTTGTTTAATTTAAGCAGTTCTTGGCGTTCGTATTTGATACTATTTCGTTGTTGAAGATGATCTTTTAAAGTGCAAATCGTCCTTGCTAACTTAAACCTCACTGGGTTTTGACGTTTCTTGGGCAAGTTTGAAATAATCTCTTCAAGGTGTGGCAGTAAGACTTCAGCTTTTGGGATATCTTGTTGATACGCATATTTAACACCTATTAAGTTCCTTAATCTGTAGTTCGTTCCATACAACCTGTGATTTGTTTAGATATAGATCTCCAAAAGGTGGTAAATTCGCATGTCTATATTTGTGCTGCGAGTCCATCAACCTCTTAAGTTTCTGTTCATGTTGTAATTTGTAAGTCTGTTGTAATCTTTCGGCAATCATATAGACTTTTTGAAGTTCAAAATCAAACTCCTTTTTATTGTTGCAAAGTCCAACGCTGTCATTATATTTTTGATATGACTGCTTACTAAAGTAATTAATCCATTTCCTTTTTGATCTAATAAAAGCATTTAGCCTTTTTAATTCACAGATTTTCATTATTCTGCCATCTCCCTGATTTAAAGGGTTAGTGCGAATCCTCAATAAATTTGGTATCACATCATTCTTTTTACAGGCTTTCAAGAAAAGCAGATGTTCTAGTTCTTTGGCTAATTTAATTCTAACTTTTTTGAAGGTTTTTATGATTACTACTAGTTGTGATTTAGACATTTTGGCGCAGGTTTAGGCTCTTAGCGCGACTTATCGACCAGTTCCCCGAAGGGTCATAGTTATAAATTTCCAGTTGAAAAACGTTTTAGTAGAAGTTCAATCTATTCATACATATATTTGAATACTAAATTTCGTGGGCACAGTATTGCCAGAAACAAGTCCGGACGAGCGAGGAGGGACTTGTTGACTTTTTTTTTTTTTTTTTTTTAAAGTTTTTAGATCTTTTAATTTTGATACTTCATAATAGCTTGGCATAGAACAGCGAAATGTTTCAACTGCTAAAATTCTGGCTGCGTCAACGTAATCTAGTCTTGACAATGATCTCAAGATTATTTGAACTCATCACACCCTTCTTGTAGAATTGTGCTGATGTTCGTATTTGTGTTGAACTTTGAACGTGGAATACCTTTAATGATGTGGTACAACACCAGACAAGAAGCATGATCGATTGCAAGCCAGAAGGATTGAAACCGGAGTAAGGTGAGCGCAATATGTGTTGCTTCATTGCCGTTTTTGTGTCTCACTAAATATAACCTATGTGAGGTTCCAACATTTAAGTGTATATATACTGTGCATAAAGAAATATTCTTAATTTCAACTATAAATATTCCATTATCATTGAAGTCAACTTGTAGTACATGAGTTTCGAATAGACGTGTGTAACATTATTATAGAAGAGTTTGTCCTAATATACATTAGGAATCTACTCGCTACTCTATTACCAAGATTCTAACTCACAACACGAAATGTCACGATAACCAAACCCTAAGAGCACTTAAGTATGAGCGGAAACAATTGTTGAAACTTTCCAATAACCCTGAACTGGCAGTTGTTTCAGCAGATAAATCACAACAGATAGTTCTTTTGGACAAGAGTGAATACAAAGACAAAATGCCGGAGGCGTTGAGTGATATACCACATAAAGTTGTTCATTCTGACCCTACAGCGGCTACCGTAAGAGCCTTAAGCAAATTGAAGAATCAGGGATACTTACCGCCCTCCATTTCTTCTCATATGCACCTCCCTAATGGACGTAGTGTACCACGGGATTTTGGCAAGATTAAGACTCATAAAGAGGGTTTCCCCATTCGACCTTTGGTCTCTGGATTTAATAACCCAACTAGAATCCTTGAAAAGGCACTTGCATCCTTCTTGGATCCGTTTTTCAGGAAGTCTAGGTATTCTGTCCAGGGAACACTACAGGCTCTCAACAATATTAAAGCTTTTAGTTCTGGTGATCAAAAATTTATTATGGCTTCGTTAGATGTTACTTCATTATTTCCTAACGTTCCCATTTTATTTACAAGCCCATGAGATTATTGAAGAACGATAAGCATCCGTTCCTGAACTTTCTTCTGCTGAGACATTTGCAATTATGGAAGCACTGAAACTCATTGCACCTTCTTTAAATTTAATGAAGTTATTTACCGCCAAAAAGGGGGACTCCTATGGGGTCACCTTTGTCCCCTGTTTTGGCTGAGGTGGTTTTGCAGACTGTTGAAAATAATGTGATACACAGTACCCCATATAAACCGGCAATGTACATCAGATATTTTGACGATTTATTGGTGTTCTGGCAACACTCTATCGAACGCTTACAACAATTTGCCCTTGCCTTATCTTCAGGTTACCCAACAATCAAATTTACTGTTGAACATGAGGAACAATTTTAGTTACCTTTCCTGAATTTTATGCTTTTTAGAAACCCAGCTGACAATAATATCACATATTCTGTTTATCGGAAACCTTCTCACATTCCAACACTCATTCTTTTTTTTCTTCCTGTCATCCTCACTGTATTTAAATTTGCTGCTATGCGTTCTTATATCAGAAGAGCGTTTACCCACTCGTCGTCGGTACGCACGAGGCAAGCTGAAATTACTTACATTGCCTCAATTGCTACGCAATTTGGATACCCTCGGGGCTGTGTTCGAAAACTGACTCAACAAAGACAACGACTTTCTTTTACAAGTTTACAAAGTGAAAACGTTAGTAAACGATTTGTTGGCTCGGTGAATTACTACCCTAATGTGATTTATTTTTTGAATCGAATTTGCAATAAACATCAACTGGCTTTCGGAATGCGCACATCGAATATTTTTTCAACGATAAGACAGGACCACGACCAAGTGTGTAATGAACAAAAACTTGGTATATATTATATACCTCTACAAGCAGATTACCCTGACAATAAATTAATGGTGTATATCTGTTCCACACTACGGACTTTAAGGGTTCGAGCGTCGGAACATGAATGTCAGAACTGGAGCAACAACCACAGCACTTGCTCGATTGGTGTCTGGTGGACGATATACCCCATGTTGGGCGGACATACACCACTTGGCCTTTACCAGAAACAAAAGGGACACTTTTTTCACTGAATCAATATTCATTATGTGGTTTGATGATTTGTGTTGTAACGAAGAATTACCCACAGCCATACCACTATCTTGGCACCAATATATAAAGACTCTAAAACCTCCCAGTTCATAAATAATATATATTAATGAGTAGTTTGATTTCCGGGTACAATAACATTTGTATACACTGTTGTGCCCATGGTTACAGATGCATGACGGGCGTCTTCTGTTTTTATATAAGAAGTCTTGTGCACTGCACTTGGGTGGCGCTTTCAGGCTTGATAATGGATCCCTAGGGGACCCGAAAGATCTCGCCTAGTTAATTTACTGATGCTTTTATCTGTACATATTGTTCTTAAGTGTAAATAATAAATATTTTAGCTTGTGAATGGTGGTGTACTAGATGGAGGTTTTCTATAATCGTGCAAAGAAAGTTTTCTCTTGAGGTGTAAGCTTTGAGGCACGAAATAAAATATTAGCATGTTGAATAACAAAGCTAACAGGAAACATCCAAGGCATAAAACAGAAGGGCTAGTCCTCCTGACATGGGCATCATGCCACTGCGTAGAAACAAGTGACTCAAACATCTTCTCTCTCCTTTCTTAGGTTCGTCGCCATTGTTAAAGCCCTTTGAGCAGGTATTTGGTCAGAAAGAATTAGTGTCAATCATCGCTCTAAATGACCAGTTTGAATAACAAAGCTAACAGGGAACATCCAAGGCATAAAACAGAAGGGCTAGTCCTCCTGACATGGGTATCATGCCACTGCGTAGAAACAAGTGACTCAAACATCTTCTCTCTCCTTTCTTAGGTTCGTCGCCATTGTTAAAGCCCTTTGAGCAGGTATTTGGTCAGAAAGAATTAGTGTCAATCATCTCTTTAAATGACCAGTTTGAATAACAAAGCTAACAGGGAACATCCAAGGCATGAAACAGAAGGGCTAGTCCTCCTGACATGGGTATCATGCCACTGCGTAGAAATAAGTGACTCAAACATCCTCTCTCTCCTTTCTTAGGTTCGTCACCATTGTTATAGCCCTTTGATATGAGCAGGTGATCAATCAGAAAAGATTAGTGTCAATCATCCCCCTAAATGACCACTTTGAATAACAAAGCTAAGGGGGAAACGCAAGGCATAACAGAGAAGAGCTAGTAACCCTAACCAGAGATGAAAACAGGTAAAGGTGTTCCTGACTCTATTTCTACCGTGTTTTATTTACGTTTTATTTTCGAATAAAAAATATTTCAATGAACCCTTCAGAGGTCATTGAAATAATATTTCTGAGCTGCAGAGTTTGATCCAGGAACATGCTGATAAGGGTAAAGAAATGGGGTTTGAAAATGAACTTTCAGAAGAAAAAACTGATGTACAATGCTTTTACAAGGAATGAAAATTTGGTTATTGATGGGGGAAAGCTGGAGATAACCAATTCCTACATTTACCTTGGGCAGCAGATAAAAAGCGAGGGTCAAATTGATGCAGACATTAATTGGCGTATAAAATTTGGTTGGAGAGTTTTTGGAAGAAACAGTAAAATTTTTAAGAGCAATATGCCATTATATCTTAATGGGAAAATGTTTAATCAATGCATCCCTCCAGTGCTTATGTACGCAGCACAGACCTTGACTAAAAAAGACATGCAAAGACTGCAGACAACTGAAAGAGGTATGGAGAGATGCATGCTTCGTTTAACCAAGAAAGATAAAAAGAGGAACTCGTGGATAAGGAAAATAACAAGAGTCAAAGACATCACGATCAAAGTGAAATCTCTGAAATGGCAATGCGCTGGACACATTGCTAGAACGGACCAACGATGAACAACCGAAATTTTAGACTGGATTCCAAGGGACAGGAAAAGACCTAAGAGAAGATCACGTGGGAGGTGGGTGGATGGACGAGACTGGCCGAAGGCAGTCCGTTGTGGAAGAAACGTGGAGAGACCTTCATCCACCAGTGTACTGATTCCGATTGACAATGATGATGAAGAGGTGCACTATATTGACAAAAGTCACCAGACACCTAGACGGAAACACAACATAGCATTTATTGACATACGGTAGTATGATGTCGGCCCATCTTTGAACTTAATGCATGCACTGACCCTTCGAGACATGCTTTCGACAAGGTTTTGGAACACAGCGATAGGTATGCGCTTCCATTCAGTACATAATCCTGCCGCTAACCGTTGCTTAGTAGTAGGCCTTGATTCCAAACCTCATATGCGGCGTTCTAATTCATCCCATAGGTGCTCTATGGGTTTAAGATCAGGGCTCTGTGTTGGCCAGTCCACACACGATACGGAATTATCGTCAAATCACGCCGTAACAGTCCTTGCTTTATGGCTCGGTGCGTTATCCTGCTGGTACCAACACGGCTCGGTTCCATAGTATTGCCACAGAGTTGGTAGGGCAGAATTGTCCAGAATATTGAGGTAGACGTGTTGGATAACAGGTTTGTACACGATAACCAATGGGCCGGGACCATACCACGAGAAACACTCCCACAAGAGTACACTGCCAGCTCCAAACTTTACGGTAGGAACAGTACACTGTGGTAAATAGCGTTGCCCCGGCTGCTGCCATACCCACACACGGCCATCAGACTGATGGATCGTGTATCTGGATTCATCAGTCCATAGGACTCGTTTCTATTGATCTACGATCAACGTTCTTTACACTATGCTAAACGACGAGTAGCAATCCGAGTGGAGATGAAAGGCTTATGAGCAGCCGCACGACCACGGAATGAAGTTCTCTGCGAATGGTACATGTTTCATACCGAGGTTCCAGCATTTTTACTCACCTGTACACTGAGGTCTTGTACAGTACTCCGTCGATTAGCTGTAACGACGCTCCTGAGCCTTCGACGCCATGTGTCTTCCACTTATTCAGTACATCCAAAACATTTGACTTGGGTATGTTTAAACGCATCTCGGTTTCTCTTATGGACAACCCACTAATATAACACCCAACAATCTTTCATTTCTCAAAGTCAGTTCTCTCCCGCCGCGACAGTTTCACTCAACCTTACAGTGCGATATGATCGCGGTCAGCTGCAGCCTTATTTTTATACCGTTTGCAGCTGTACCGCGCATCTTAACAACGCAGAGCATTCGTTCATTTGCTTTTGAAGGGGTGTCTGGTGAGTTTTGTCAATATAGTGTATATTCGAGTTTATAGCTCAAAGCGGATTTGCTCGAGTCTGGTCCAATTATGTGACTGCCAGGTTCGGGTCGGGTCGTGGTCCAACATTTTTTGACCCGTTTACAGCTCTGCCCCTGACACGGACAACATGCCAACGAGTAGAAAAAAGTGAATCAAAAATATTATCTCTCTTTTCTTAGGTCCCTTTTGTCAGGTAATCAGTCGGAAAGGATTAGTGTCAGTCATTTTCCTGAATGTCGACTTTGAATAGCTAAACCAAGAGGAAAGCAACGATTTATGATGCACAGGTTCACTCGCTGCAGTCACGTTACGCCCACCTTTTAGACGGCGAATATATTCGACGGAGCTGGTATCAGCCAATTTTCCAAACCCCGAGTTAATTCGTTTCAGCCGGTTAAATGGTTAATGTTCGAATATGGGGCATTACAACGTTAAGATTAGAAGAAAAATATCTATCAAGACTACAACCTCTCTCTCTCTCTCTCTCTCTCTCTCTCTCTCTCTCTCTCTCTCTCTCTCTCTCTCTCTCTCTCTCTTTCTCTCTCCAGTGCCCTCTTTCTGTTTCCTTGGTATTTCTTTTTTACTTCGGAAAAATAACAACAGAAGAACAACGAAAAAAAAAACTGGATGTGGCGTGGTAGGCGTGTTTGTCCAACAACGTCACTTCTCTAAGATCGGTGACCGTAAGGAGGAACACTCCTTTCAGCCTAAGTTGCTCAAACCTGGTAAAAAAACTGATAAAAAAAAACAGACAAAAGCCCATGAATTTTAATTCCGTATGCAGCCATGCTCACAGACTGCAAATACCAATGAATGAATTTGCCATCTCTCCCTTAATGCTATCTTTGAATGAGAGTTAAGGGTTCATCTTCTGCGATACATGGTGTAAAAAAATCACTCCTTAGGCGTGACTTTTACGTCTTGAGTGACTGTCCCAGAAGTTGGTGTCAGCAAATCATTGTAGACCTCACCATATTCAGAATGGAAGCGGTCTCTCGTTGGTTCCACAATGAAAGGACAAAATATGCGCTGTTACGTTTTAACCAATGACGTTATTTGGGGGTGGACCCCAGTAAGTAGATGGAGCTCAGTAAGTAGGCGGAGTTTCTGTAGCTCAAATTCAGGAGTTCTCTACTAATGTACACATTTTATCTTCAAAAAATGAATATACAGTAGGATTTAAGATGATCTGTTGAAGACAAGATTCTAATCTCACTTTTGCCCCTATTCATTGATTTCTATTTGGCTCAGATAATTAGAAAAATCAGGCAGAAATAAGAGATTTCGTTGCTTCCAGACAGAAACACGGCTATGCTAACTTATCGCGCCATCTAGCGCCAAATTGGAATGCTTTCGAGTCAGATAAATTGAATTTTAAAAAAGATCCTAACAAATGTTTCGGAATAATAACTGTGGCACATATTGGCTATAGGTCGGTTTTTTTTTTTTTTTTTTGGTGCTCAAAATTTCAAGCACTACAAAGTAATAGTCTTGGAGAAAATGTGTATAAAAGAATTAACACTGTAGATATAGGGTAGAAGATGAACCCTGACACTCAATGACAGCCTTAAAGACGAAACATAAAATACACACATCAAACTTTATTGTAATGATATGTGGGGGAACCTGTTGGCATGATTCGCTTTTTGAGCTGACGTTAAGAGGCTGAACGATGATTGTATATTCGCAAAGTGATATCAGAAGAATTGCAGATTCGTTACAACTTAGGAGCTATTCCCGCGCCAAGCCCCGTTTGGTAACTTGCAGGCATACATTTTGTTAATTAATTCTGATCGTCTAAAGTGGCGGATTGGCCCACCGGATCCCGGTGTCCCGCTCGAGAAATGGCCCACTTTCGGGTATTCCATTCGTCCGTATTTTTCGGAACCAACGAATAAATATTTCGGTACGTATGAACAATAATTCTTAACTTCAGGTAAGCATTATACGTATCTGTGCGAAAAGCTATTTCCTTAAAAGAAATAAGAAGTGAAGCTAACTACTGTCTATACTTCGATTCACCCTAAGATGGCACTGCAGTATAAGTTACAAGAGCCTACACACTCACTGAGCCTTCGGGAACTGCCGAGAATTATGTTCATCCGCGTCACTCCCAATGCACTGTGTCCTGCTGTTAGCAGCTGTCAATCACATGCCACATCAACTCACTGGCGTCCTTGTCTCCCAAACACTGCATATCTACGCATGCGTGTGTTCAGTGGCGTAGGAACGGGGGGGGGGTACAATGTACCCCCAAATTTTGGAGAGATGTACATTAATATCTACTGTACCCCCCCCCCCCGATATGAACAAACACAAACCAATCATTCATAAAGAGCGAACTGTAAAGTTTATATGCTACTTATTTTTTTTATTCTCTTTTTTTTTAAATAAATATCACGGGTCATCTGGTTTATTTTTAAATCCGAAGCTTGTAGTGGGAGGCTTTTCATCCACCAAAAACTGGCCAACCATCTGGGAAACTCCAGCAAATGAGTTCTGCAGGGAAACGACGAGTGCGAGTTTTTTTTTTAATAACTTCAAACAGCATATGGAGGGCGAGGGCTTGATAACATACTTGTGATCAGTGTTTCTTTTCTTTTAAAATTCCATGCATCTTGATCAGGTCGTCCTTTCTGCACTTTAAAAAAAAAATATTAATGCACAAGTGGACATTTCAGCGCCCTCAGCCCCGGCACTAAAATTGTTTTCTGTCTTAAGATCTGTGGCAATACAACAAGTGCATTACGGATTTCACATACCACTCATAGAACTCCAATTCCTCGATATCTCCACCATCATTTAGCTTTGCACCAGACCAATGTGTTTTTTACATCAATTGTCAGACTATGTATCGTTCAAAGTTTTTAATATAGACTTCATAATGCTTCAATGGTACTATCTTCGCGGGTAGAGCAGTTTTTATCTTACTGCGGTTTTACTTTATTAACGTAAACAAAAATGATAAGAAATTTAATTCGTTCTTGCAAAGAGTTGTATAACATTTCCTGAGAAATCCCTCTTTTCCAAACTCTGCTGACAGAAATTCATCCTAATGTTGACTTGTCCCAGCTCAATATTTTAATGGGAAAAAAAGTACAAAGATTAACAAGAGAGAACACAGAACAAAAAACTACTCCATTCATTTTCTGATACGAAATTAATAATGTGAACGTTTTGTCAGCAATAAAAATAATAATGGTAATAATTAATAATATGATAACAAGTTCATTTGGATGAATTCCTGATCAGTATACGTATTTTATAAAAACTCTAATACTACCCCCCCCCCCAAAAAAAAAAAATTCGGAGTGGTCATCCATAGATGGCTTAATCCTTGAGATGTAAGGTTCATGAGCTTGTACCCCCTAAATCAAAAACGTTCCTACGCCACTGTGTGTGTTGGTCCGATTTTAAAACTTAATTTCTGAAAATAGATCATTTTGAGATTTATGTCTAAAATAACTATATGCACTTATGAGTAAACAGCTAGGACAATATGAAGTATGATTCTGGGCAATAAATGCGTTGATTTTCACGAAAAATGTTGGGAACTACTTTTAGTCGCGGCGGTAGGTTTCACATACCTTCCCCTTCAGTGTCATCTTAGGATGAATCGAAGTAGAGTAGACGTAGGTCGTTGAATGTGGAGCCCAGGATCAATGGTAGGCCCTACCCTCTTGTAATCTTGAAGGAGAACTCATTATGACGACCCATCATCTCCACACCCTTATCCATAGACTAACACAGAGCAAATTCTGACAGAAATGTTCCTATATGGTGATATCCTATCACACCCACATTTATCTTAAAAGAAACAACGATTTACGAAAAAAATACATATCCAAAGTATTGTTTACCTGATATTGTCAAAGTATTTTGCACGTTGCTGTTCTGTGAGGCACGTGCTCCCGGCCCGAGAGGTCTTTTGTTACGGGTTTTTGGTTAGTTATAAATGTACACATTTTCTCTTCAAAAAATGAATATACAATGGGATTTAAGATGATCTGTTGAAGACAAGATTCCAACCTCACTTTTGCCCCTACTCATTGATTTCTATTTGATTCAGATAATTAGAAAAATGTACCTCACAGAGCAACAACGTGCAAAATATTTTGACAATATCAGGTAAATAATACCTTAGATATTATGTATTTTTAATCAAAAGCACGTTTATAGCATAAGACAACCCTTAAGGTTGCCTCATGAATTGAATATTTCGTAACGATTTAAGAGTGCTGGTTCATATGTCAAAATAATGGATAGAATGCGGTAGCTGCTACTGCGAAAGATCTTGTGTTTTAATCTATTGTATATAGCTTTTAACCTCATGTAAATAAATATTGTTCAGTATAGCACTTGAGGATATTTTTTACATGAAATTGGATCGTGCAATGACTTAGGTCTATGTTTTTATACGTAATTGGATAGACTTAAAACGAGCGTCAAATTAAGGAGGAATCACCAATTCCATTGCGGAGTAAGTGATGAGTGCCTAAATAAATACAAAAATGTATTGCTTAGAAAAATTGTTGCATGGTATCCGAAATTTTTTAACTTTCATAATCTCGATGGTAATTTAATTGGAAATAGGGTCTTTCTTCAAGAGACTAGTGATTTTGACAAAACCGTATTTTTCAAAGGAAAATAATTATCTTATATCCCGTTTTGAGCGTGGTTTTTGAGCGGATTTTCAAAATCTTTTTATTCTTAAATTCTTGTTAAAAAAATTTCTCGAAATTTTTAGAAGAATCAAGGAATTTTAAGAATGTATTTATAGTACAATGCATGTTTCAACAGTTCTCTTTCATCCAGGATATAACAGAATTTATTTAATGAGGGAATTAATTAGGTGTTCCCCTGTGGGTACGGCTATTTTCATAATGGACCGCAAAATCTAAAATTTCCGGCCCGGTTTGGTCGTCCCAATCCGCGTCTGGTGGTAACAATGACGTTGGGTTTCCTAGTATAGGCGAACCAGTCTCATCGTTGTGGCCTGTAAGCGTTTGTTTCATAAGAGCTCGAACGAGGTTGTTGCAAGAACTCATATGTCGCAAAGAAATTAAGTTTTAAAAATTAACCTTTCAGTATCATGTTTTGAATCGTAGTACCTTCAAATGAAAGAAAACTGTTTATCTAAGAACCTACATTCATATATTCTTTTGCAGAGCAGCAGCGAAGAAAAACACGTTTGTTTAAAGAAACAACTATAAAATTAATTTTCACATATTTCTTAATTTAGGTACAAATTAATGTTGGGACCAGATTAAATTAAATTAAAACATCACTGTAAAAAAATGTTTAAGTTTAAGCCTATAACATTTCCTAGCAATCCAACTATTGGGTTGTCGGAAAAGTCATGACGTATTTTGGCACTCGATGGCGGTTGGGTAGTTTTAGAAGTACTAGAGGAATCCGCAGCTCTGTTATCGTCATGGCATTCGACAGGTGCCAGTTCTAGCTGCAGTCAAAAAGGAATAGTGAGCGATTTGGCTGATTTGCGGAGATTTGACATCAAGTTGAAGATGGAAGACCAAACTGTGCATTTTCGCCATGTTTTACTTCCGTAAAGGGAATAACGCGCGTCAAGCGTGTGAAAAGTTGCGTAAAGTGTACGGTGATAATGCTGTACAAGAACGTCAGTGCCAGCGGTGGTCCGCAAAATTCCGTGCTGGTGATTTTGACCTCAACGATGCTCCTCGGTCGGGGAGACCCACCGAGGTTGATGACGATTAAATCAAGGCATTGATCGAGTCAAACCCACGCTACACGACGCGAAACATTGCAGACATATTTCACATCCATCATTCAAGCGTTCACGACCACATGAAGAAGCTGGGATACATAAGCAAGCTCGATGTGTGGGTTCCTCGTGAACTCAAACAAGCTCAATTGACGGTGCGTATAAACATCTGCGATATGCTCATTAAACGTGAGGAAAACTATTCTTTTTTGAAGCGACTGATAACTGTTGACGAAAAGTGGATTGTGTACAACAATGTGCTGCGCAAACGGTCTTGGTCCCGAAGTTCTGCTTCACCTCAAACGACACCCAAAGCAGACATTCATCAGCAGGAGGTTCTGGTCTCAGTGTGGTGGGATTTGAAAGGTGTCGTGTTTTTCAAGCTCCTACCACAGAACCAAACAATCCATTCGAATGTGTACTGTCGGCAATTGGAAAGTTTGAACGAATCCATCATCCAGAGCTCGTTCATCGTAAAAGTGTTGTGTTCCATCACGACAACGCGAGACCATACACAAATTTGATCACCCGCCAAAAATTATTGGAGCTTGGGAGGAATGTGTTACCACACCCAGCATACTCGCCTGACCTTGCGTCATCAGACTTCAACTTGTTTCGCTCTCTTCAACAGTCTTTGCGTGGTATAACATTCAATTCAGATGAGGCTGTAAATCAGCACCTTGCACAGTTTTTCGTCACGAAAAACAGGTCTTTCTATGAACGAGGCATTCTGCAGCTCCCTGAAAGATGGCAAAAGATTATCGAATAAAACGGGCATTATATCATTGATTGATCTTTGTTCTTTCTATCAATAAATGACCTTTGCAAAACATGATTAAAATACGTCATGACTTTTCGATAACCCAATAGTACGTGGTGAGAAATAATATTTCAGTTTCAACTTTCAGTGATTATTCAGCATACAACGGATTGAAATACACTATCTACCAGCAAGTAATTGGACACCTGATTGCACAGGAAAACGAAGTTTATTCACCTTCAATAGTTGGTGGAGTCTCCACGAGAGGCGATTACAGCTGCGACCCTCCGGGGCATACTCTCAACCATGCAGGCTTTGTACGACGGCTAGCGGTATTTTCTTCCACTCGGCTTGGAGACGACAGATCAGTTCCTTCACCGATTTCGGACGGTGGGGGCACCCCTTAAGTCGACGCTCCAACTCGTCCCAGAGGTGCTCGATAGGATTAAGGTCCGGGCTCTGCGCAGGCCAGTCCATTCGATTAACCCCATTGTCACCATACCAAGCCATGGTGGACCTCGCAACATGACAGGTGGCATTGTCATCCTGAAAGCAACATGGGTCCACCCCGTAAAACTGCCACAACGTAGGAAGCGCATGGTCATCCAAAATGGTGCAGTAGGTCTCGGCGTTGAGTCTACCAGGAATTGCGACGAAGGGTCACGTGCCATACCAGGAAAAACACCCCCATAGCATAATTCCACCGCCGCCGAACTTCACAGTTGGCACAATACATTCCGGCAGGAGGCGTTCTCCAGGCAGACGCCAAACCCAGATCCTTCCATCCGAACGGTAGAGGGTGAACCTTGATTCGTCGCTCCAGAGAACCTGTTTCCACTGTTCAACGGTCCACTGTCGATGTTCTTTGCACCACTTTAGCCGAGCAGCGCTATTGGACTTGGTGATCAAAGGCTTGTGGGCGGCAGCACGTCCTTGATAACCGAGCAGATGGGCTTCCTCACGGATGGTATTCGTCGAAAGAACATTTCCGGATGCCTGTTGAAACTCCTCGCGAATGTGGCTCATCGATTTGGTGCGGTTCTTCCAAATTTCTCTGGCCAGCACCCGTCGGTCTCTAAATCCCAGTTTTGTGAGTCTGCCGGGTCAGGGCACATTCCGACAGTCATCTCTCATCTTCCACTTGCCAATCACGTAGGCCACTGTCGATTTTGGGTACTTCAACTAGCTGGATATGTCACGTATGGATCGGCCATTTCTGTGATTCCCGACGATTACACCTTTCTCGAAATCAGAGAGCTCCGAACTGCGTGGCATCTTGCATGCGACTGGTTGCGTTGTTGTTTCCCACACGATATTTAACGGCGGCGACCGCGACTTGTATCAGGACCGCAGATATCGTCGATTGCAGGAGTGTCCAATTACTTGTTGGTAGATAGTGTATTTGGATGATTTCTTACCCTGCATCCTCTGCTGTTCCTTACTTGGAGTAGATGATGGGTCTTCTCATCCCGTAGCGTGCTTTCTGGTGTCCGCGATACGGGGATAGTATCCTTCGTGGATAAAACGCAGCCAGAGGAACCGTGATACTTGTGCATCTTCTCCTAACACTCTTTTTCTCTATCATGAACTTGGCATCCTTTCCACTCCTACCTTCCAATGACACCTAACATACATCTTACGAAATTTGAGAATCCAACTTTTTGACCCACGCACGGACAACATTTTGCCAAACCATATCCAGTTCTGATTTCTTCAAGTTTTCCCATTTTATTTCCACTTCGGTTTCTCTTTTTTTTTTTTTTTTTTTTTTTTTTTGATTGGAGGTTTAACGACCACCGTGAGCAACTCAATGGGCTATAAGCAGTCGCCCGTCCCTAATTTAGGGTCACTGGTTCCAGGGAAGGGAGAGAGCCAGTGCCGTAAGACAAACACAACATCCATGCCTGACCGGGATTCGAACCCAGACCCCTTACGGACGAATGATCAGAGGCCAACGCCTTAGACCACTGCGCCACCGGGGCGGCTCGGTTTCTCTATCTCCGTGCTCCTAGGCTTCTCCTCACCTCTTGGAGGTGAGGAGAAGCCTAGGAGCACGGAGACCAGTGGTCCGCCGTCCGGTGGATGTTAAGCAGTGGCTATTTCGAACTGACCCACCAGTGGTCCGCCGTCCGGTGGATGTTAAGCAGTGGCTATTTCGAACTGACCCACCAGTGGTCCGCCGCCGGTGGACGTTAACCAGTGGCTATTTCGAACTGATGTTCTACTGGCCAGCTGACCACCTGTCGAGATAAGCCCTATAAAAATTCATTTGGCCCTAACTGTTACCCTGTTTCGGAGTTCTATTATCAGACCATCCGAGAAACCCTTTTTAACGCTTTCCAACCGTAGGTTGAAGAAGCGTATATGCTCCAGCTTTGTCTGTCCGTCAACACGATAACTCACATGAAAATGGTTCGATTTCGATGAAATTTTAGTATGTGGTAAGGAACCACCTGGGGACGAACCCTATTGAAAATGGGCGAAATGGGGTCAAAGGTCGGGACATAAAAGCGGGACTCATTCCATTGCCTTTATGCGTCATAACATGAGTAAATATGGTTCGATTTCGATGAAATTTTAGTATGTGGTAGGGAACCACCTGGGCACGAACCCTATTGAAAATAGGTGGAATGGGGTCAAAGGTCAGACAGGACATAAGAGCGGGATATATTCCATTGCCCTTATGCGTCATAACTTGCGTAAAAATGCTTTGATTTCGATGAAATTTTAGTATGTGGTAGGGAGCTACTGGGGACGAATCCTGTTGGAAATGGGGTCAAAGGTCAGGACACTGGAGTGGGATCCATTCCATTGCCCTTGTGCATCATAACTTACCTAAAATGCTTGGATTGCGACGAAACTTTACCATGTTGTTCCGGAGGTATAGTGAACCGGTTGTGTTGAATATCATCGAAATGGGATCAAAGGTCAGGTTACAGGAGCGAGATTTATTCCACGGCCATTATCTTCATAACTTGAGTAATGATTTCTGGTATGCTGGAAAGTGTATCATAATCAATGCATTGCATGATTTTACTAACTTGTTAAATCTTTAAGTATGCTCGCAGGCACGTATGCCCGTCTGAATTATGTTCCCTCGACACAGAGCCTGGATTGCATAAGCTTTACCTTTTTACCATATTTAGGCTTCTTTCTTGGACTTTCGCCGTGTAGTCGCCACTGGCCTATTGTTAGCTAGGTCTGTAATATGTAATCCGGCGTACTGTTCTTCGCAAATGCCTGGCAATAAAAATACCTTTCACTTCGTTTGGGGAATTTTGCAACTTCCCACGCGATGGAAAAGCAAGAAGAAGAAAAAAAGAAAAAGAAACCAGCAAATCCTTCTGCGACTTGGAGTGGGATAATATCCCCTGTAAACCCAAGCAGGTATTACTCTAATTAAAGAAACGATTAATTATGTTGGCTAATTAACATAATTAATATAATTATCATGATCATCAACCATTATCAATCCACTGCTGGACGAAGCTCTCCCCAAGTTTCCTCCACAACGGTCTGTCTTGTGCCAGTCTCCTCCATGTCACTCCTGCATACTTTCGAATTTCATCCACCCATCTCCCATGTGGTCTTCTTCTGGCTCTTTTCCTGTCCCTTGGAATCCAATCTAAAATTTCGGCTGTCCATCGATGGTCTGTCCTTCTGGCAGTATGTCCAGCCCATTGCCATTTCAGGGATTTAACTCTGATCATGATGTCTTCCACTCTTGTTCTTTTTCGGATCCACGAGTTCCTCTTCTTATCTCTCCTAGTTACACCAAGCATGCACCTCTCCATGCACCTTTGAGTTGTCTGCAGCCTTTGTATGTCTCTTTTCGTTAAGGTCCATGTCTGTGCACCATACGTAAGCACTGGAAGGATGCATTGATCAAACACTTTTCTTTTAAGACATAATGGCATATTGCTCTTGAAAATTATGCTGTTTCTTCCAAAAGCTCTAAAGGCAAGTTTTGTACGGCGATTAATTTCTTCATCAATGTGACCCTCATTTGATATCTGCTGTCCAAGATAAACGTACGTGTTTGTTATCTCCAGCTTTTCTCCATCAATCGATAAATCTTCATTTCTTGAAAAAGCATTGAACATCACTTTTGTCTTCTGAAAGTTCATTTCTAATCCCACTTCTTTACTCTTGTCAGCAAGTTCCTGGATCATACTCTGCAGCTCTGATGGGGTAGTTGCAAAAATGACTACGTCATCAGCAAAACGAAGGTGAGTTAGATAATCTCCATTAATCTTTATCCCCTTGTTTTCCCAGCTCAGCGACTGAAAGACATTTTCCAATGTGGCATTAAAGAGCTTCGGAGATATGGTGTCACCTTGTCTCACTCCCTTTCCAACTTTTATGTGTGCTGTATTCTCAAACAGCCGAATCTTTGCACTTGCATTTTCATAGATGTTATTAATAATATTAATGATATTAATGTTATTAAATATAATTATATAGGTGGAGGGTGTTTTTCAGTCGCTGAGCTGGGAAAACAAGGGGATAAAGATTAATGGAGATTATCTAACCCACCTTCGTTTTGCTGATGACGTAGTCATTTTTGCAACTACCCCATCAGAGCTGCAGAGTATGATCCAGGAACTTGCTGACAAGAGTAAAGAAGTGGGATTAAAAATGAACTTTCAGAAGACAAAAGTGATGTTCAATGCTTTTACAAGAAATGAAGATTTATCGATTGATGGAGAAAAGCTGGAGATAACAGACACGTACGTTTATCTTGGACAGCAGATATCAAGTGAGGGTCACATTGATGAAGAAATTAATCGGCGTACAAAACTTGCCTGGAGAGCTTTTGGAAGAAACAGCATAATTTTCAAGAGCAATATGCCATTATGTCTTAAAAGAAAAGTGTTTGATCAATGCATCCTTCCAGTGCTTACGTATGGTGCAGAGACGTGGACCTTAACTAAAAGAGACATACAAAGGCTGCAGACAACTCAAAGAAGCATGGAGAGGTGCATGCTTGGTGTAACCAGGAGAGATAAGAAGAGGAACTCGTGGATCCGAAAAATGACAAGAGTGGAAGACATCATGATCAGAGTTAAATCCCTGAAATGGCAATGGGCTGGACATACTGCCAGAAGGACAGATCATCGATGGACAGCCGAAATTTTAGATTGGATTCCAAGGGACAGGAAAAGACCCAGAAGAAGACCACATAGGAGATGGGTGGATGAAATTCGAAAGTATGCAGGGGTGACATGGAGGAGACTGGCACAAGACAGACCGTTGTGGAGGAAACTTGGGGAGACCTTCGTCCAGCAGTGGATTGATAATGGTTGACAATGATGATGATGATGATACCTGGAATTTAGGGGGGGGTTACCAGAAGCAATGTACCCGAAATTAGAATTTTCGCGGCAATAGAGCAGTGAAGAACAGCCAAGTGGATTAACTCGCACGTGGAATCTATTTTTCTGAATGGGGTGGGTTATATCTATATGGAGAAATATTTCTTACTTACTGCTTCCGCCGGGGAAGTGGCGTAACTACCACCCCCATGCAAGTGAGATAACGGTATAGTTAAGCAACGACGCCCGATCGAATGCAACCGATAGCAGCGCCCCTAGTGGCAAAATGCGGAAGTTAGCCATTGCAAATTTAAAACTGAAAGAGAGCAAACGTTCCAAATACAAAGTTGTAGAGCACCAATTAGTTAGTACAAAACGATATTTATTTCACACGGATAAGATAAATTGTCGCCTGAATACCATAAAATGTCCGAAATCGATGCGTGACGACTCGAATCTGCATATTCACATTTCGCAAATGCAGCCGTATGCAAATGCAGATTGTAACGTTGTACCGTACCTACGATATAAAAACCAGTAGCAGGAGGTACCCCTGATCAGAAGTTTATGCCTACGTTCGCTGTGTGAGAGTGGCGAGCTTCACTCAATCCCAATATTGCGGGATGGTGCTCATTTACGGCGAATGCCTACGGACAGAGATACTACCAACTATTACAGGATATCATACCTGACTTTTTAGATGACATTCCCCTGTCCGCATTACGTTCCTTGTGGTTCCAACATGACTGTGCCCCCTGCACACCAGCCAGCAGCAGTACGACGCTTTCTCAGATTGTTTTGGGCAATGAATCATCGGGTATGGTGGTGCTGTTAAATGGTCTCCACGATTGCCGAACCTCACTCCGTTAGATTTCTTCCTCTGGGGTTACGTAGAAAATCAACAGCGCCTACAAGTCTGCTGGATCTATGTCGTCGTGTTACAGATGCTTGCAATAGTGTGACACCTTTCTATTTTCACGAAAACAAATGTGTATCGTGAGCAATGGCGAACTCTTCGAACATACTCGACATTAAGTTTTTATCACTGCGAGCCAGTTTGCTTTTTTTTGGGAGGGGTTTTGTTTTGCCTGACGTCATCAAAACTGTATTGACATAAATACGCATTTATGCAATAAATTGTGTGTATTTACTCATATCTATTGCCTGTTCCCTTCAAACGTTCACACAAAAGGTCGCGCATCGATTTCGGAAATTTTACGGAATTCAGGGTGACAATTTATCTTATCCGTGTGAAACAAATGTCGTTTTGTACTAATTAATTGATGCTCTACAACTTTGTAATTGGAAATTGTGCTCTACCTCTTTTCGTTTTGCAATGGCTAACTTCGGCATTTCGCTACTAGGGGCGCTGCTATTGGTTGCATTCTATCGGGCGTAGTCGCTTTACTATACCGTTATCTCATTTGCATAACTGTACCTCTCTCCGTTCGCAAGTCATTTCAGGCTAAAGGGACTTTCCTATGCACCCTGTATATACACTGAAGAGCAATTGAATTAGAGATACCTGTCTAGCAACGTGTAGAACCACCTTTCGCCCTGCTGATGGCGGCCATTCGTCTCGGCATGGACTGAACAATAAACCGGAAGCATTGGGAAGCCATACAGATCCACGACCGCTGAAGAAGCTCCCATAGTTCACGAATATTTGATGAAGGGGAGTCAGAGCCTCGAACATCTCTCTCGAGGGCATCCCACATGTGCTCGATGGGATTGTGGTCAGGTGAACTAGCTGGCCAAGGAAGCGAGGTCACGTCGGTGGAGTGTTCATCCAACCATTTCGATACAATTCAGGAGCGATGACACGGTGCATTGTCTTGTTGTAGGATAAGGTCCCCAGTGGGATGTTGAAGAGGCACAAACGGGAGCAAATGGTCGTTCAGGATATCCCGGTAACGTTGACCTGTGAAGGACGATGTCACACATACCAGGGGTCCCATTTCAGTCCACGTAAGCAGTCCCCAAAGGAGAATACCACACCCACCAGCTTGAAGAGTACCCTGCTGCTGCCAAGAAATATCCATCGCTTCATGTGGTTTGTGCCGCACTCGTATCCTGCCATCCGCATGTACCAACGTGAATCTCGACTCATCAGTCCAGGCAACATTTTTCCACATGTCTAGGGTACAGTGGCGATGTTCCCGCGCCCATGCTAATCTTTGCACCCTGTGATGTGCGGTCAGCAGCGGTACTCTCGTGGGACGATGGCTTCTGTACCCCATAGCGAGAAGATGGTTCTGGATAGTGTGGCTGCTTACACGTTTTTGTGCACCAGCGTTAAATTGCCGAGTGATTTCTTGCATTGTGGCCCGTCTATCCGCTGTTACAATGCGCGCTAACCGACGATGACCCAGCTCATCCACACGCTGTTGTCCACGGCAGTTGGTCCTTGCAGGGATGGTTTTACCGGATTCGATGAACTCACGGTGCACCCGTGACAGTGGCTCGTGAAAATCCCAGTGCCTGCACGACTTCCGAGATGGAGTGACCCATTCGTCTGGCTCCGACAATTTCCCCACGATCAAATGCGCTTAGATCCTTCGTCTTACCCATACTGCGTCCGACTCTTAGTGATTCCCGTCGCATCACTCCTTATACTGTCGGATTGCTGCATACGTCATGTCGTTTCCGTTTACAGGGCCACCCATACCGCCACATTTGCATAACTCCAGCTGTCTCTAATTCAATTGCTCTTCAGTGTAGTTTTTTCAAACGGCAATAGGGTCATGTGACCCCTCAAAGCTGTGTGAAATTTTCTCAGAAAAACAGTGGGATATTTACAGCTGCAGTCTGCAGCTAAAAACACCGCACACCATAAAGGCGGGTTTTCCTAACGACGGGTTTCATATGCAGCGGAGAACGGAAAACGCTGCCGCCCCGGTGGCGCAGTGGTCTAAGCGGTGGCCTCTGATCATTCGTCCGAACGGGGTCCGGGTTCGAATCCCGGTGGGGCATGGATGTTGTGTTTGTCTTACGGCACTGGCTCTCTCCCTTCCCTGGAACCAGTGACCCTAAATTAGGGACGGACGATTGCTTATAGCCCATTGAGTTGCTCACGGTGGTCGTTGAACCTCCAATCAAAAAAAAAAAAAAAAACGGAAAACGCTCCCCAATCACGTCGGGCTCTGAGTAATGTAATACGCCGGCGTGGAGTGTTTTCCTCTACGGGATTAGACGACGACGGGATAAACAAACCAGTCGTGACCCAGGAGTGTGAGGACGTCTACTCGTGCAACAATGCAGTGCGTTTTAAAAACGTGTAAAAACGCGTGTTTCGAATACGAAACTATGTGTTTTTTAGCTTGTCAAGTACTTGGAAGAAGTGAAAGAAGAGGAGAATTTCATACTTGAACCGTTCCACAAAATAAGACCAATTGGTGCGATGTATTTATGTCGGGAAAAAGGTGTGTTTAAATAGTTTGATAGAAAACCTTTTGCTTGATGATGAGCTTAAGTTTAAAGCATATTTCAGATTCACAAGGGAGCAGTTTAATTTCATTTTGACTCTTATTGAAGATAAAATAGCCTGTAATTCATATAATCAAGTGAAGAAGCCAATAATACCTGTAGAAAAACTTGCCCTTACTCTGAGGTAAGTAACTAGAGGAGCATGTATTACTAAAACAAATATTTGTGCAATTACGGATCATTTTTTATTAAATATGTATAACTAGAAATTTTACTACATTAAAAAAATCATATACAATAGAGCAATGAATAATTCTGAAAAAATAATTTTTAAAGGTGTAGAATCCACCTAAATCGCGCATTGAAGTAGGATAAAAATTATTCCCATAGTTTTTTTGTTTTGTTTTTTTTACTCATTACTGTCGCTAAAGGCGTATGCAAAAGCGTCTCTGAGGGTGTTGCTTTCGTGAGTTGAATACTATTCCATAAAATAAGATATCCACGAACCAATTCTATCAATTGCTCACCCTTGGAAGCTGAGAAGCGATCCAATAACATTGTTAAAAATAATAGGTTATTAATCGAAATAAAACGAATTATCTTGGAGAATGAATTGTACTAGCGCGCTACGGAATTGAAGGTTCTCAAAGCAGTAGCCTTATCACGCCGGTCGTCTCAAGCCGGCGGAGAACCGATTTCCTCCTTCTAGGAAAACAGTCTGGGTTAATTCCATTGTACAAGTGGGGAGATAGTAAATCAATTATTACGTGCGTCAGTGTATCCAGAAGAATTAAGCCGTCTTCACACGTTAATTAAAAGTAAAAAAATGGCATTTGATGAAAGCTTTAATAAAAGATAATCCCATATTAAAAAGGTTAAAATATTTAACATATAAGGCCTTTCAGGACTCACACCGGTCCTATCATCAGATGTAAAATGCACAAACAGGATCAGATGATATGTAGAGGATTTTAGGAAGGGAGTGTCTGACCCCAGGTCTGAAACAATCCTTAGAAATAGGAAGCTAGGAGATTTGGGCTAGAGTGCCCGATAGGAAAGTCACACGGAAGCGATGTAGAAAGGGGGAGGAAGACTCCCTTATTTATTACCGGAGGGGAAGGGGGAGTATCCGGGGTCCGACGGCTTAACGTGCCGATCCTACGCACGGCGGATATTTAGTGGTTCGAGCGTTCGCACCTGCCCAGGATCGAACCCGATGTCTTATCCGTGGCAGTCACGAACTTTGACCACTAGGCCACCCGTGGTCCCAGGGTGACACAAACAGGATCATTGATTACAAGACTATATATACAGGGTTGACAGGTGACGGCCAAACACACAAGGGGGTCAATATGAAAATACACGATACATGTAAACATAGAGGAGGAAGATTATCGTCCATTCGAGTCTCTAAGAAATCGCTGGTTCGGCTCGTCTCTTGCCATCCTATAACAATTTCCAGGGAAGAGGGATAGTGGAAGGGAAATCATCATTGCAGCACGAATATCTAAATTTATAAATGAGAAGGCTTTCTGTAAACAGGTTTGATGATCTCGTTTTTGCAGTGGCAAGGATATCAGCCCTGGACCAATCAGGTTGACGCGTACCCTGTAGACATAGGCGGGATTAGGCCGTAGTACTGAAAATATTTCGGACATTATATTTGTGTTCATATAGTCTATTTCTCAAGGTTCGCAACGTAGAACCAATGTATACTTGATCTTCGGTGTTTGGATGAGTGGCGTATATTCGAGGCTAGCTGCGAAGCCCAGAGAATGCATAAATAAAAGTCAATTAAATATTCACAAATAAAAGTCAACTATCAACGGTATTAATATACGTCGATGCTTTCGGTGCGAAAAAAATACGAGCGTATTCGCTTCTTTCGATTATGAGAATCAGTCTGGCGAGCGATGATCAACAGCATAACGCAGTAGGTCTGCGAGAGCCTTCGCTGTTCTGATGCGAAGAGCTTCCATACTAACGCCTGCTAGCGTTTCCATGACAACATGAACGAGTGTATGGACCCTTGCTTGGCGCAAAGGGTTCGCTGAGAAAATCGAAGACTTGGGACTACCTCAGTCCCTCCATGCTTCCAGCGCGTGTTTCGCGAGAGCTGTTTCAGTTTGTGTGAAGTGTCAATGAATTAAAATCAGCGATATTATATTTTAAACTCGTGGCTTTGAACTGTTTTGATAAATTTTGTGAAAGTTTCCCTGAACATCTACTATCAGAGCTTAAAAGACTCTATGCTTCAAATTTTGATAAAGCTTGATTAAAAAATGAACTGAAGGTGTTTTATTCCCTTGATGAATACAAAACAAATCAGTAAGAGATATTACTTGTTACATAAAGTTGAATAATTGGACATGGTGTTTATTGAGGTGTACAAATTAGCAGATCTGATATTTAACTTTTCGTCAACAACTGCAACTGCCGAAAGAAGTTTTTCCGTATTAAAAAGAATCAAGATGATTACAAGACAGCTTTATTCCCTTCTCGAATCAGAAGAGCATTCGACATTTCCTCCGATATTCCTTCTAGACTAAGTGAATTAAAAAACTTTATCGATTTGGCCACTGATGCAGGATATGATACGAACATGGTACATAGATATATCGAAAGAAACAAAAAGAGGCACGCCGATCTTTCTATTCCCGCGGCTACGCTATCTGGGATCTATTCCTTACGTACCAAATGTTTCCTATAAACTCAAGAACGCGCTCAGAAAGATGAGCCTCGGTGTTGGCATAAGATCTCAGACATCTTTATATGCTATGCTTAAGCGAAATACTGACGAGCTCCCACTTTCCAACAAAGCAGGCGTTTATGCCATCCCTCTACAATATCCGGATGGCTCCAAGCGATAATACATTGGGATGACCAAGCGTTCATTTAGCATTAGAGTTAACGAGCATAGAGGGATATAAAGAACGGCAAATTAACCGCTGCCCTATCCAGAGAAGTCTAGTTCAAGTCCGCCGTTCCTATGTGGGATGACATAAATAAATTAGCTGCTTACTCTACTCCTAAGTCCACTGCCGTTCGGGAAACATTGGAGATCATTACCAACGATGAGGCCTGCAATGATAGCGTCTCGCTAGAATTACCACGAATTTGGAACCAATTCTTCAAATAATTAATGCCTTTTGTTTTCCCCCAAGGATTCTACGTGCAAAACGAACATGATGCCTCGCGCTTTTATTGAATAATTATGTTCGCATCTCTTCGTTTATTGTCAAGTCACCGCGTTCAAATTGTTGAAACGTTGTATTGTCCAGTTTGCTGTCAACCTTCCTTGAGAAAGCCATCTGGTTGATGTGCGAAAGCTTGGAAACCTTGATTTTATCTACGCCAATAAATTTGGATAACTAGTATAGTTGTACTATCTTATAGTTTTTAATTGTTAAGTAATAGAAGTAAAGTTTTTTCTAAATTGTAGGTACATGTTATTGCTAACATGATATCTTGATTCTTTAATACGCAAAATATATATACCTTCTCATTCTTATCTCCATGCATATGTCACTTACGTACTGACATCAAGGGTGTTGTCAAACCACATTCATGTGAGAGAGAAGATATCACGTTAAGTTGGGAAGTGCAAAAGAGATCAAACTCAAATTTAAATAGAAAAATGAACTAAAAATGAAAGTTAAAATATAATATACGTCACAAGAGGTATCACAGTTTCTTTGGGGGTTTTCTTGGCAGTTCAGTGCACGCTGCGTAACAATAAAATAAACTATTGTGCAGTGAACCTGTAGTACAGAAAATCAGAAGATCATATTTCAGCAATAGTTTCTTCAACAGTGCTTGAATGCTTTAAAACTAAAACAACTTATTAAAATTTTTCAAATTCGAATTTTAACAAAAAGGCTTCCAAGAGCATAACGTTCTCTTGTAAGGCACACACATATCAAATTTAGTCCCTACGTTCTGTAGTTTCCTCTGTGGAGGACTGACAGACAGACGTTGTAATTTTATTGATCTAGATCGGTGTTTCACAATCGCCAATCCGCGAGAAACGAGTGAATTTTTTTTTTTTTTTAATCGAAATGGAGTCAAAATAAGAGGAAATCTAGGTATAAATTTTTCAACACCTGTCGTGGAAGATTAAAGGAAGATTGGATCGCTAATCTCTTCACAGAAGATCTGAACTCCTGCAGGCTAACTCACCAGTAAAAGGAAAGTTTTGTTGAACTTCCTTCAGATGCCAGTCTGGTATCTGAACTCCTGCAGGCTAACTCACCAGTAAAAGGAAAGTTTTGTTGAACTTCCTTCAGATGCCAGTCTGGTATCTGAACTCCTGCAGGCTAACTCACCAGGTAAAGGAAAGTTTTATTGAACTTCCTTCTGATGCCAGTCTGGTATCTGAACTTCTGCAGGCTAACTCACCAGGAAAAGGAAAGTTTTGTTGAACTTCCTTCTGATGCCTGTCTGGTATCCGAACTCCTGCAGGCTAACTCACCAGGAAAAGGAAAGTTTTGTTGAACTTCCTTCTGAAGCCAGTCTGGTATCTGAACTCCTGAAGGCTAACTCACCAGGAAAAGGAAAGTTTTGTTGAACTTCCTTCTGAGGCCAGTCTGGTATCTGAACTCCTGCAGGCTAACTCACCAGGAAAAGGAAAGTTTTGTTGAACTTCCTTCTGAGGCCAGTCTGGTATCTGAACTCCTGCAGGCTAACTCACCAGGAAAAGGAAAGTTTTGTTGAACTTTCTTCTGATGCCTGTCTGGTATCTTAACTCCTGCAGGCTAACTCATCAGGAAAAGGAAAGTTTTGTTGAACTTTCTTCTGATGCCTGTCTGGTATCTTAACTCCTGCAGGCTAACTCATCAGGAAAAGGAAAGTTTTGTTGAACTTTCTTCTGATGCCAGTCTGGTATCTGAACTCCTGCAGGCTAACTCACCAGGAAAAGGAAAGCTTTGTTGAACTTCTTTCTGATGCCAGTCAGGTATCGACATTCAGATCCAAATCACTGACTCAGTTTTGGTATATTATGGAGGAAGAGTTTTCAACAGGGTGCTCTAAAAAAAAAAACTATTTTAATCAAAACCGTGCTCCCTGGCCATTTTCCCGTTTCTGTAGCGTATATAAGATCTCACAAAATATTTGAATGGAATCGGAGCATTCTAAGCCTTGCCGCCAGTATGTCACTAATTTCCAAAAATGTTCGCACTCCGTGAATGGCTTTGATAGGTAGAAATGAAACAAAAATGCAAATTAGTAAATTATAATTGTTTAATTAATTGAATAATCGATACCACACAAATCAAACAAAAGCTTCTTAAATCTTTTTCAAAGTCTTCTTTTTAGAATCAAGGATATTCCGACGGTGATTTTCAACCACCTGAAGAAGAAACTGTCGCTGTTCTTCATCCTTTGTGGTGCTTTTGGCAAAATCTTGGATCAGCTGTACTGATCTTTCTGCCAGATCATTCACGACTTTAACGTGAAGTACGAACGCTTCGGCTTCTAAATAATCAGGATCCAGACTCCACTGACTTGGTGGCTTATTCAACCAATGAGAATTCGAACCAAGCGCTTGGAAAATGAACCACGACTTCGGGCCGATTAGGGACACCTACCTAGTAGATGAGTTGAGTGTTGGGAAAACAGGAACTCCTCTTTCCAATAGATGATCTGATTTTACTTTGCGAAGTTCACAAGAAATTTGAAGCTTTTCAGCTTGGGACAGGCTATTTGTAAATAATGAGAATGGAGCTATCTCTTCAGTCAAATACCAAAAATGTCTTTCCAAAGCCGTGATAGCAGCAGCAGCAACGTCTGGATCAACCTCGCGGTAATCATTCAGATCATGCCACAGTTGAAGATCGTTAACTAGAGCATCTATCCCAATCGGAGCTGACAACCATGCTTTTACATGAAAAAGCGCATTGAAGAGACATGTGCGTTTCAGCAATTTCATTTTGACGGCATTATACTTCAGCTGATGTCCAAATGCATACATATTTGCTGAATAGAGGACAGTAGACATCCAGCGAGCAAAGTCTCCTGGACCATGCTCGCTGGATGCCTACTGTCCTCTATTCAGCAAAGATACAAGCATTTGGAAATCAGCTGAAGTATGATGCCGTTAAAATGAAATTGCTGAAACGCATATGTCTCTTCTACCTATCAAAGCCATTCACGGAGTGCGAACAATTTTGGAAATAAGTGACATACTGGCGACAAGGCTTAAAATGCTCAGATTCCTTCAAATTTTTTGTGAGATCTTATATACGCTATAGAAATGTGAAAATAGCCAGGGAGCACTGTTTTGAAATAATTAGTTTTTTTTTTTTTTTTGAGCACCCTAATTTTCAAGTCTCAGCGACAAAGCTCTAAAATTATTGGTAACTTTTTTCCATCACGTATTTATTGCGAGAAAACCTTTTCAGCCGTTCCGGTAAACAAAACAAAACACAGGTACATAATGGACATTAATGTTGCGCAGAAATGATATTAACGGTAGGGAGAATATTGTGATATATTGATTTCCAGCAAAAACAAAAGTGTTGGGAAACTGTTGGCTACCAGCTGGCAGTGGTGGGTCACTGCTGGCTGAAATCTGCCGCTCACTGCACGGTAGCGATCCGTTGGTGGCAGCGCCACCAATTGGCATCCATTGATGGCCCTGCATCATCGCCGTGAATTGCGCGTCTCCAAGCAAGTGCCATCAGTGGCCCGTAGCTGGCAAACGAAGCAAACCCCAACACGGGATGGAAGCAAAGGTACCGCGCATGTGCAGAAGCAATACGTGCTGTGTCTCTCGTGATACCTATTAGTTGAAGACGACGCTATCGCCATCGTGTTATTTTAGTGGATGTTAAGAAAAAAAAGCCATATGCAAAGCGGCGAATTAATTTCCTAATGAAATGCCACGTGGAGCAAGATTACCGTCGGAAGAAAAATACATAAATAATTGTTAATGAACTGTAAGAAATAGTCACTTACTCCCATGTATTTATACAAACTAATTTCGTAGCAAAATTCTTGCACTAACACACAAAGAGTCTGGAATATAAACAGCCATGAAATACACCCACTCCATTCACATGAATAACAAAAAGTAATTTATGTGTAATCTCTGGTTTTAAACCGCTTCAAACAAAAGTCCCGGGAAAACATTAAGAAATCGTTATGTCGGGAAAAAATAAGAATTATACGCTTATAAAATTTATCAATTATTGGAAAAAGAAAAAAAGCAACGCTACGTGGATATAATGTACTCATCCATGGGCTGAATACACAAGATTGGAGGGATTCGCTGTTAAAGTAACGACAAGTAAAATAAAATATGTTTTCTCTTTAGAGCAAATGTAGCGTTGGACCGCGAAAAGGAAAGATACAACGTGAAAAATGTAACAGAATGTGGCATGAACGATTAAATAAATTAATTAAACAATCTCCTTTCAAGACCACAAGGACAGCACAAAATTTTGAAAAAGTCTTTAATTTGGTATACTCGTTGAAAATGAGTGAAGTTTCCTTAAGGTAAATAAAAACAATTGTTACGTTGAAAAAATAAATTTGTGAATTATATGAAACGGACATTTATGAAAAATACCTCGCAATGTTGTAAAATTAAAAAGAGAGCGAGGAAAAGAGGCTCAGCTTCAAGCAGAGACTTCTGCGTCGTTTCCAGCAAAATTCGAACGGGATCTACTTGGAAACGACGCAGAAGTTTCAGGACCTGTTGAGAAAATTTCCCCATTGCCGTTCCCTCATGAGCATTCGTTGGGACCTTTTTCAGGACCTGTTGAGAAAATTTCCCCATCGCCGTTCCCTCATGAGCATTCGTTGGATTGGGGAGTGGGAGTAGTTGTGTCTTTAGGAAACTGTGGTTATCTTTTTTATGGCTACTACTGGGAAATTGGCAGACAAGATTCGGCAAGCCATCAGTTACGTCACGTGATTGCCGGCTACCGCTGTCGGGGAAACTAGCGGACTACATTAGGCTAGCCATCACTGATGGTACATGCTTGTGGCAGCCACTGCCTGTGATGGATAACTGATGGCCCTGTTCTGGCATATGACAGCTGATGGGGTGCCAACTGTTGGCCAGATGCTGGCCTGAACTGCTGGCCCATGTGGTAGACGCCGGAACATTTCATTGACGGTTCGGCAGTGGCAACATAGTGCTGGGCCAGTGCTGGCTGGGCCCAGCAACCCCGCTTTTGCTGGGTTATGGGTTACTCTTATTAATCACTAAAGAATATTAACAGATTAAAATATATTAGCTGTAAGTAGGTGCCATGGAATAATCTGGTATATATAAATTATGGGGGGGGGGTCAGCGTCATTTTCTTGTAGGACGTCCACAGGTAGTAGAGTTTAGGTCCCAGCCACCTACAGCGAGATCGCCTTTTGGGCAGGACACAGAAACGGAAGGAATGAGAGCAAGTCTAGCGACTTTGACAGAACAGTTTGTAGTGAGATTAGAGTACAGTAGATGGCGCCACCGTACAAGTACGATATTGCACATAGAGGGGTGAGAGAATTTCAGGTGGGGTATAGGAAAGGTTACCCATTTAACCAGTGGGTCCAGCCTGGGGGCCGTCACTTAACGTGCTCGTCCGATATTCAGCGATTGTTAGTAAATCACACCATCTCTGAAAGATCAGCCCAGGCTTGAACCTGGGGACCCAGCATCGACAGTCTGAAACACTAACCAATAAGCCATCCGCGGCTATATAAATTATGGATTGTAAGCAGTGATTATTATAATATAGAATATACGAGATTAAACTGCTCGAAAATAGTCTAAAGGTTTTATTTCAGCATCGCCGGTCCGCGAATGTAAAAAGGTTCAGAAGGAACCACTGATCTAGATGAAAAAATTGGTGCAAAATAATATGACAGCCCCGTGGTTTTACTGCCCCCCCCCGGTCTTCCCGCCCCCATGCCACTTGTGGTGCGTTGGAGAGAAATAGTTCGTCTCTATTCCTGACGTCGATTTTTAATAAAGTTGCTAACTTCTAAGACACGATATGGTTCACTAATATCTTTCACAATGATATCTGCTATTGCTGAGAAAAATAAATAAAGAAAAAATGGTAAACTGTGGGCAAATAATGGTCAGTGGTCGGCAAGGACCACCCGCGCTCCATTTCACCCACCCACTCTCTACATATGATTATAGGCTTTGAGCGGCACAACCTGCGCGGGCGATGCGACACCTTGTTACCTGCGGCGCCAGACACTCAGCCATCCACGTAAGAAGCAGTAGTGTCTGCGGACGCAGGTTGACGCTTGCTGACGGCAGACGCACGCCCTTCCTCCCACGCCAGGTGCAGAGGTCGCCGCTAACGAGGTGGGAGGTAGGCACGTCAACGCACAACAACAGGTAGCTTTCATTGCGCTGCGGGAACGCAAAAACAATAGATATCAAATATTCTGGTCTGTAGGTCAGCCTGTCAAGCTTAGAACGATCTCCAAAAATGAAGATGACCTCACTACAACTTGAGTTGTTTCATAAAAACAATACAAATGTTGAGCAACCTAAAATAATATATAATCAGCGGCTTAGACAGCATTTGGCTATCCAGGATTACTGTTTTCGCGGGTCCAGAAAAATTACACATATGCATGGTGCAGAGACGTGCACCTTAACTAAAAGAGACATACAAAAGCTGCAAACAGCTCAAAGCAACATAGAGAGGTGCATGCTTGGTGTAACCAGGAGAGATAAGAAGAGGAACTCGTGGATCAGAAAAATGACAAGAGTGGAAGACATCATGATCGGAGTTAAATCTCTGAAACGGTAATCGGCCGCTCCGGTGGCGCAGTGGTCTAAGGCGCTGGCCTCTGTTCATTCGTCCGTAAGAGATCCGGGTTCGAATCCCGGTGAGGCATGGATGTTGTGTTTGTCTTACGGCACTGGCTCTCTCCCTTCCCTGGAACCAGTGACCCTAAATTAGGGACGGGCGACTGCTTATAGCCCATTGAGTTGCTCACGGTGGTCGTTAAACCTCCAATCAAAAAAAAAAAAAAACGGTAATCGACTGGACATACTGCCAGAAGGACAGACCATCGATGGACAGCCGAAATTTTAGATTGGATTCCAAGGGACAGGAAAAGATACAAAAGAAGACCTCATGGGAGATGGGTGGATGAAATTCGAAAGTATGCGGGAGTGACATGCAGGAGACTGGCACAAGACAGACCGTTGTGGAGGAAACTTGGGGAGACCTACGTCCAGCAGTGGATTGATAATGGTTGACAATGATGATGATATCATTGTCAAGCATTATCAATCCGCAGCTGGATGAAAGTCTCCCCAAGTTTCTCCCCTAACGGTCTGTCTTGAGCCGATCTCCTCCATGTCACTCCCGCATGCTTTCGAATTTCATCCACCCATCTCCCACGCGGTCTTCTTTAAGGTCTTTTCCTGTCCCTTGGAATCCAGTCTAGAACTTCGGTTGTCGATTGGTGGTCTGTCTTTCTGGCAATATGTCGAGCCCATTGCTATTCCAAGGATTTTACTCTGATTTATGAGTTCCTCTTCTCACCTTTCCTGGTTACACCAAGCATGCCACCTCTCCATACTTCTTTGAGTTGTCTGCAGCCTTTGTATGTCTCTTTTAGTTAAGGTCCACGTCTCTGCACCATACGTAAGCACTGGAAGGATGCATTGATTAAACACTTTTCTTTTAAAACATAATGGCATATTGCTCTTGAAAATTGTACTGTTCCCCCCCTCTCTCTCTCTCTCTCTCTGTATATATATATATATATATATATATATATATATATATATATATATATATATATATATATATCATCATTGTCAAACATTATCAATCCACTGTGTAACGTACCAGGAGATGTGACGTACCTGCCAGAAGAACGCACACGACATAGAGGCAGATAGGAATCAGAATAAAACGTCCGCGTAGCTCAATTGGTAGAGTGACTTATTCCGGAATGAGGGGACCCGGGTTCGAATCCTGGCGCGGATAAAAATGACGGAGAAATTTACTTCGTTATAATGGCGCCCTAACTATCCGGATGCCCCTACCGTTCAAAATCTCGCAATGGTGTGATGTTATTTCCACACCGCGAGATAGGAAAAATAAGAGAATCCCTTTTCCAGCACTTCGACAAAAAAAAAAAAAAAAAAAAAATAAGGGGTAGATGATGTAACGTACCAGGAGATGTGACGTACCTGCCAGAAGGACGCACACGACATAGAGGCAGATAGGAATCAGAATAAAACGTCCGCGTAGCTCAATTGGTAGAGTGACTTATTCCGGAATGAGGGGATCCGGGTTCGAATCTTGGCGTGGACAGAAATGACGGAGAAATTTACTTCGTTATAACTACTGGACGAAGGTCTCTCCAAGCCTCTTCCACAACGGTCTATCTTGTGCCAGTCTCCTCCATGTTACTCCCGCATACTTTCGGATTTCATCCACCCATCTTCCATGTGGTCTTCTTCTGTCCACGAATATCGCTAATCTATTCCTGTTCTTTAAGGAATATAAATTCATTAAAAATCACCCCACCTGCTCAGATAACTACCTTTACACTTTTAGATATATTGATGATCTGCTGTGTATCAATAATTCCGAAGTTATAGAGAGTGATTTTGATAATATCTATCCTAGCTCTCTTAACTTATGTAAAACCAACCACAGTAATCAGGAACTTGAGTTCCTAGACTTAAGCATTAAGCTCAACAGAGGTAACCCATCTATTAGCCTCTTTGATAAAAGAGTTAATTTTCCTTTCAAAGTAATTAAATATCTACACTGGAATAATAACATTTCAACCAAAGTAATTGAGAATGTACTAATTTCTCAGGTCCTAAGAATTTCAAGAATTTGCAGCAACAATTTGGACTTCAATTACCACATTAATATACTATTAGAAAGTTTTCTAGAGAACGAAATTCCTTCTTCTTTCATCAAAAGAACTTTAAGAAAAATTATTCTGAATAATAGAGTAAGGTTGGCAGATCTGCTTTAATTTTCTACACAGTTAATAATATGATTCTGACCAATCAAAGCCGTAAGGAAGTTGGCTAGAGGATGCCTATTAACTACCTAAAGGAACCTTAGTGCTATGGATATGACGGTCCTATTAAAACAAAAAAAATTAAATAATATAAACAAAATCACAAAAAAAAGCTTAAAAATCTGTTTATAAAAGAAAATAAAAACAAATAAAAAAGAAAACCAGTTATTCATCACTAGGATAGCTATACTAAAAATAGTAAAACCAACATTAAAATTAATAAGATTCTGATTAATCTATAGAAGCTCACTAAGGTGATTTAATACATGCAAAGATTATTAAATAAACTGCTCGTGTATTTTATAATATTTCTCATGTATTCTGGAGAGATTAATTCTGCTCATTCTGATCATACAGATCCACAGTCTTAAGTTTATATATTTTTTTCTCTGGTTAAAATCTCCGCGCGTTGGTTTCTTGCTGTATGAGGAGGCCATCAGCCCCACCCTCACTGCCCCCCAGCGTCTAGGGAGTGGCGGAAGAGGTCAGCCATGTTCTCCTCTTGTGAGGAGAAAAGTTTTTGTAACTCAAGAGGTAAGCTCTCTTCCTTGTTTTTGGGTTCTAGGTTTTATAAGTTCAATGTTTGTACTTCATGTACCTTTCTCTGTCGTTTTTTAGCTTTTTCAGCTTTTAAGCATTGGTTTGTCTGTTAACATTTATGCGGGTTTTAACTCTTACTTTTCTTTGTAACTTTGAGCGTCTTTTGTGGTACCTAGGAACAGAAGATGGCTAAGCTTGTTCCTTTTCTATGCGCTGTCTATGCGCTGTTTTTTCAAAGTAGTTAAGTTCTTAATAACTAATTAATTATGCACTTAAAGCACTGCTGAAATACTTTGTACATATTGCAACTAACTGTTTAAGGTATATAACTTTCACAAAGTTTTCTTTAGTTAATTATTATCTTTAACTTATTCTCGTTTTCGTGCTGTCATAAGTTGTAGAGTAGGGGGTTTTAGACTCAAGTTTTCTTTCAAAAATCTGTTCGTTATAAATTAACATTTCCTTTTTTAATTGCAATGTAAAATTTGTTTTTCAGGTTTAAATTCTCTCTCAAACGAACTTGGAATTTCGTTATAGCTGAAAATCATTTCTATTTATTATGTCACTCTCACAGCTTGAGTTCTCTTTAATCTTCTTCTCTCTGTTTAATAGTAACAGATGAAGAGCATGGGTCGGGCCATGAAGGTTAATGGATGCAAGCGAAATTGTTAACTAGTGCTAGGTCATGCTACTCTACGGAGGACATGACTTATATATATATTTTTTAAACTATTTTAGGTGGGAATGTTACTTGCATCTATGGCCTTGCAGAAACCCATTTCCAACTAGGTCTTTGTGGAAGTGAGAAAATGCAGAGTTTTTGCTGGTCCTTGATAAAGCCAAGGCTCAGTATTCTCGACACCTTCTACATTCAGTTGTTTTATTTTCTTTTTTTTCTTTTCTCCTTTTACTCACGCAGGTAGATACATAACCTTTTCTATGTTGTACTAGGTGTGAGTCAAAATTATATATGTATTTTTTTGCTTAGGTATCTTTATAGTATGTGAATTCTGAATTTTCAAAACTGCTGCGTTGCGCGTTTTGATTTTCATGTTATTTTGCACCCTTCGTTTTAAATTCTAAAATTTTTTCCTTAGTCTTCAGTTTTGCTCTTAAGTATATATATATATATATATAGATCTTTCATATTGATACCTGCTATTGTATATATATACCTAAAAAGCTAAAACCATAAAAGCAGCTAAAAGCAAATATAATTTATTTATTTTTTTACATACTTACATTCTGAAGATCGAAACGCGCAAGTTTTGAGTATTCTATTATTTTTATTATTATTATTTTTTATTATTTTTGTTGTAGTTTCCACTTTGCAGGTTGTGTATATATAATATACACTATCTACCAACAAATAATTGGACACCCCTGCAATCGACGATATCTGCGGTCCTGATACACGTCACGGCCGCTGCCGTTAAATATCTTGTGACAAAACAACAACACAACCAGTCGCATGCAAGATGCCACGCAGTTCGGAGCTCTCTGATTTCCAGAAAGGTGTAATCGTCGGGTATCACAGAAATGGCCGATCCATACGTGACATATCCAGCGAGTTGAAGTACCCAAAATCGACAGTGGCCTACGTGATTGGCAAGTGGAAGATGAGAGGTGACTGTCGGATTGTGCCCCGACCCGGCAGACCCACAAAACTGGGAGTTAGAGACCGACGGATGCTGGCCAGAGAAATTCGGAAGAACCGCACCAAAACGATGGGCCACATCTGCGAGGAGTTTCAACAGGCATCCGGGAGTGTTTTCGATGAATACAATCCGTAAGGAAGCCCATCTGCTCGGTTATCATTTACGTGCTGCCGCCCACAAGCCTTTGATCACAAAGTCCAACAGCGCTGCACGGCTAACGTGGTGCACAGAACGTCGACAGTGGATCGTTGAACAGTGGAAACAGGTTCTCTGGAGCGACGAATCAAGGTTCACCCTCTACCGTTCGGATGGCAGGGTCTGGGTTTGGCGTCTGCCTGGAGAACGCCTTCTGCCGGAATGTATTGTGCCAACTGTGAAGTTCGGCGGTCGTGGAATTATGCTATGGAGGTGTTTCTCCTGGTATGGCACGGGACCCTTGGTTGCAATTCTTGGTATACTCAACACCGAGACCTACTGCACCATTTTGGATGACCATGCGCTTCCTACGTTGTGGCAGTTTTACGGGGTGGACCCATGTTACTTTCAGGATGACAACGCCACCTGTCATGTTGCGAGGTCCACCATGGCTTGGTATGGTGACAATGGGGTTAATCGAATGGACTGGCCTGCGCAGAGCCCGGACCTTAACTCTATCGAGCACCTCTGGGACGAGTTGAAGCGTCGACTTAAGGGGGGCCCTCACCTTCCGAAATCGGTGAAGGAACTGACTTGTCTTCTCCAAGCAGAGTGGAAGAAAATACCGCTAGCCGTCGTACAACGCCTGGTTGAGAGTATGCCCGGTGGGTCGCAGCTGTAATCGCCGCTCGTGGAAGCTCCATCAACTATTGAAGCTGAATAAACTTCGTTTTCCTTTGCTATCACAGGTGTCCAATTACTTGTTGGTAGATAGTGTATGTGCTTATGACACATTGCCCTGATCACCACTGTTGTAGCTGCGGGTGATTTGTCGCACTGTGGCCCTGCGGTCGCTGTGAACAATGCGCGACAGCCTCCGCTCCCCCTCTGGCATCAATGGGCGACGGTTCGTCGCTTCGCCATCTGTGCACCACTTTTGATGCGTACTCACTACAGCGGCACGTGAACAACCCACAAGCCCCGCCGTTTCCGAGATCGTAGTTCCGAGGCGCCGTCAATTTTCCTTTTATCAAACTCCGATAAATCGGCAGCTTTTCCCCATTCTAACTCGAAAATGGTCGTTGGGTTGTATATATACTGCTCTGTGAATTTCACCTGCGCCACTACTCGATCTCTAGGCGAGCTCATTTCTGTAGGCTGGGGTAGTTATAATAGAATGGCTCATCGGTTTATATTTCTTAGTATTGTTCAACATAAGAATCGACACGCTCGAGACTTTCATTCCAGCGTGGTACCAGTTTTAGTATACCTTGTTCATAAAAGTCCCATTTCTGGGCGTATAGCCACCGGCGGATAATTGATTTGATGTCGTCAGCCGCCCAGGAATGTTTTCAAGGGACCAAACAGATGAAAGCCCGAAGGAGCCAGATCCGGACTGCACGGTGGGTGCTGGAGCACCTCCCATCCAAATTGCGCAATTTTGTCACGAGCGTGTTGTGCAGCATGTTGTCAGGAAGCAGTCTGACATTTGCAGCGTCCTCTGCTGGGTCTTTTTGTCACGAAGGGCAGGACGCAACTTTCTCAGTGTGTTAACGTAGGTTTTGGCATTCACAGTGGCCCCCAATGGATGAAACTCCATCAAGAGAAAGCCATGCATTTCCCAGAACACCGTCGTGAGGACTTTTGCGTTCCGTCATGGACGTCAGATTGCGTTACTCTGAATTTTGGGGTGACGGTGAGTCGGAATGTTTCAAACCATGCTGGCTTTCTTTGTTTCAGGAGTGTAATGGCACGCTCAGGACTCAACGCCCGTCACAACGGCAGCCAGAAATGCATGTCCTTCTGCATAACGCATCAAGTGGACCAAGGACGACATCATTCTCAGTCCCTTCTTGTCATCCATGAAGTTCTTGGGCACCCATCGCATACTGACCTTGCGAAATTGCCATTTGTCATGCACACTATCATATCGTATACCGTACGAAATGTTGAACTTCTGTGTCGATGTGCGCAGATGGGTCCGCCGGTCACTCAGAATTGCTTGTTCAATGCCTCTCGCAGTGGCAGGTGATGACGCGGTTACAGGTCGACCGGAACGTGGCGAATCGGTACGGTTGCCATGGCAATCTGCAAAGAAACGGCACCATCCGAAGATGTGTCCAGGCAATCACCACTATGCACTTCAACTATTTCTTTGTGAATTTCCGTCGGAGTTTTCAGTTTAGCCCAGAAAAATCGGACTACACCGCGTTGCTCTCCATTCGCAGACGACGCTAACGCGACATCTTTGTGCCATCGTTCACAATGTCTTCCACCACGGCGACACATGATCCAACTAAACCGGTCTCAAACCAAACAAGCCGCCCCGGTGGCGCAGTGGTCTAAGGCGCTGGCCTCTGATCATTCGTCCGTAAGGGGTCCGGGTTCGATCCCCGGTGAGGCATGGATGTTGTGTTTGTCTTACGGCACTGGCTCTCTCCCTTCCCTGGTACCAGTGACCCTAAATTAGGGACGGGCGACTGCTTATAGCCCATTGAGTTGCTCACGGTGGTCGTTAAACCTCCAATCAAAAAAAAAAAAAAAAAAAAATCAAACCAAACAACACAAAAGTCCAACCAAAGCGGTCTCAAACCAAAAGTCGGTCAAACCAAAAAAAAAAAAAAAAAAAAAGTCGGTCTCAAAAAAAACCAAAAGTCGGTCTCAAAAAAAACGGAAGTCGGTCTCAAGAAAAACCAAAAGTCGGTCTGAACCAAACCAAACCAAAAGACGGTCTGAAACCAAACTTACGTATAAATATACTTCGACCGTTTCTTCGTGAATTTCCGTCGGAGTTCTCCGTTTAGCCCACAACAACTGGACTACACCGCATTGCTCTTCATTCGTAGACGACGCTAACAACAAACGCGTTAAACCAAAACCAAAAGTCTGTCTAACCCCCCCCACCCCCCCACCCCCTCCCCCAACTCTTTTTGGTTTTGGTTTAAAACAAACCAAACCAAACCAAAACAGACCAAAACCAAAAGTCGGTCTCAAAAATAAAAAAAAACAAAAGCCGGTCTCAAAAAAACCAAAAGCCGGTCTCAAAAAAAACCAAAAGCCGGTCTCAAAAAAACCAAAAGTCTGTCTCAAAAAAAACAAAAGTCTGTCTCAAAAAAACCAAAAGTCGGTCTCAAAAAAACCAAAAGCCGGTCTCAAAACAAACCGGTCACCGATCCATGATCCAACCAAACCGCTCACCGCAAGGTACTTCGACCATTTCTTTGTGAATTTTTGTCGGAATTCTCCGTTTAGCCCACAAAAATGGGACTACACCGCGTTGCTCTTCATTCGTAGACGACGCTAACAAACGCGACATCTTTGTGCTGTCGTTCACACTGTCTTCCACCACTGCGACATCTGATCCAGCCAAACCGGTCTGTAGCTTGATATCTAAACTCGTTGTCTGCCAGACTGCAACCCGCTATGTACTTGCAAACTGCAACGGGAAAAAATTGCTGTGCGTTACTTTTCGATCCTCCTTAGTAAAAAAAATTTCAAACTTCGTCAATTCCGTTATCGAAAATTTTCACCTCCCTTATCAAGCTTAAGTGCTGACATTTGTAGGGGATAGTAACATCTGCAGGATACGAGTATATATAGTGGGAACATCGCTGGAACAAAAAAAAAAAAAAAAAAAACGGATTCCCTTTACCCCACCTCTCCAAAAAAAAATCTTGTTTAGTTATGCATTGATCTCGAGAATACCCGAAATGATAACGGAAATGACAGAATTCGTCGAATCCGAGGAAGAATGTCCTGCTTGAAGACTACAGGGAATTCTTTGCACAGTCTTCCGTTTTCGGAAATCGTTGTCCACAGTTTGATGCCGAAATTTAAACATTTATGCAGTAAAATATTTAACAATACTGGACAGAGTCAACATCGTGAGAAAAAATAAATTACGATAACGGGGGAAGTCTTCAGTCCGTTTTCGATAGTTTTGAACGACAAGATACCGTTCCGTGACGGAAAGCGACCCCTCCCTACTTCCCAAATATTTCTCTTCAGATGTGCATCGATCTCGAGAATGACCCAAATGGTGGGAAAAACAAGCTGAATTTCGCGGAAGAATCTCGTGCATGTGCCATTGGTTACGATGGATGGAAAATAAAGATTCTACAGAGTAACTTTTGGTTCAAGTTTTAGTTTACTGGATATTTTTTTATTAGTGGAGTTGTTTCACTTTAGTAGCAGTTGAGATGTCCTATTCACAAGAAGCAAGAGTTGTAACATCGGCGTGTATTACCTTTTCTCGTGTCTGTTTCCCTTTACGTTTCTCGCACCACCTACTGTTGAATGAATCATAGGCTTTCAAAATAAAGTTCAAGTGATGCATTAAATTGACTTTGTCCGGCGATACTTCACAATCCACTGTGGACAAAAGTGATTCGACACATTCGTGCAGGAGCAATAGCGTGCTCCAGCGTAGACACGTGGTCGATAAGGTATAAAAACGGTAATGGGAGTATGCTCATCTCAATTGCTGATAAAATGGCTATCACGTGAGAGCTCTCAGAGTTTCAAAAGTACATTATAATAGGCTGCTCAATTGGAGGTATGAGCATAACAAACATTGTTGATGTCAGACAGGTCGCTAAATCGACTGTGACCTTTGTCTTCAACAAGTTGAAGAAGACGGGACATTGCAGGAATTCACCTCGTCCTGGAAGACCCACAAAACTGCAATCCATTGTAGGTATGAACATAAGTAGCATTGCTGATGTCAGACAGGACACTAAATCGACTGTGGCCTTTGTCATCAACAAGTGGAAGAAAACGGGACATTGCAAGAATTCATCTCGCCCTGGAAGACCTACAAAACTGCAATCCATTGGAGGTATGAACATAAGTAGCATTGCTGATGTCAGACAGGTCACTAAATCGACTGTGGCCTTTGTCATCAACCAGTGGAAGAAGACGGGTCATTGCAGGAATTCACCTCGCCTTGGAAGACCCACACAACAGCAATCCATTGTAGGTATGAACATAAGTAGCATTGCTGATGTCAGACAGGTCACTAAATCGACTGTGGCCTTTGTCATCAATAAGTGGAAGAAGACGGGACATTGCAGGAATTCACCTCGCCTTGGAAGACTCACGCAACTGCAATCCATTGTAGGTATGAACATAAGTAGCATTGCTGATGTCAGACAGGTCACTAAATCGACTGTGGCCTTTGTCATCAATAAGTGGAAGAAGACAGGACATTGCAGGAATTCACATCACCCTGGAAGACCCACAAAACTGCAATCCATTGGAGGTATGAACATAAGTAGCATTGCTGATGTCAGACAGGTCACTAAATCGACTGTGGCCTTTGTCATCAACCAGTGGAAGAAGACGGGACATTGCAGGAATTCACCTCGCCTTGGAAGACCCACACAACTGCAATCCATTGTAGGTACGAACATAAGTAGCATTGCTGATGTCAGACAGGTCACTAAATCGACTGTAACCTTTGTCATCAACAAGTGGAAGAAGACGGGACATTGCAGGAATTCACCTCGCCCTGGAAGACCCACAAAACTGCAATCCATTGGAGGTATGAACATAAGAAGCATTGTGATCAGAGTTAAATCCCTGAAATGGCAATGGGCTGGACATACTGCCAGAAGGATAGACCATCGATGGACAGCCGAAATTTTAGATTGGTTTTCAAGGAACAGGAAAAGACCCAGAAGAAGACCACATGGGAGATGGGTGGATGAATTCCAAAAGAATGCGGGAGTAACATGGAGGAGACTGGCACAAGACAGACCGTTGTGGAAGAAACTTGGGGAGACCTTTGTCCAGCAGTGGATTGATAATTGTTTACGATGATGATATATATATATATATATATCATCATCATCATCATCGTCAACCATTATCAATCCACTGCTGGACGAAGGTCTCCCCAAGTTTCCTCCACAACGGTCTGTCTTGTGCCAGTCTCCTCCATGTCACTCCCGCATATTTACGAATTTCATCCACCCATCTCCCCATGTGGTCTTTTTCTGGGTCTTTTCCTGTCCCTTGGAATCCAATCTAAAATTTCGGCTGTCCATCTATGGTCTGTCCTTCTGGCAGTATGTCCAGCCCATTGCCATTTCAGAGATTTAACTCTGATCATGATGTCTTCCACTCTCGTCATTTTTCGGATCCACGAGTTCCTCTTCTTATCTCTCCTGGTTATACCAAGCATGCACCTCTCCATGCTGCTTTGAGTTGTCTGCAGCCTTTGTATGTCTCTTTTAGTTAAGGTCCACGTCTCTGCACCATACGTAAGCACTGGAAGGATGCATTGATCAAACACTTTTCTTTTAAGACATAATGGCATATTGCTCTTGAAAATTATGCTGTTTCTTCCAAAAGCTCTCCAGGCAAGTTTTGTACGCCGATTAATTTCTTCATCAATGTGACCCTCACTTGATATCTGCTGTCCAAGATAAACATACGTATCTGTTATCTCCAGTTTTTCTCCATCAATCGATAAATCTTCATTTCTTGTAAAAGCATTGAACATCACTTTTGTCTTCTGAAAGTTCATTTTTAATCCCACTTCTTTACTCTTGTCAGCAAGTTCCTGGATCATACTCTGCAGCTCTGATGGGGTAGTTGCAAAAATGACTACGTCATCAGCAAAACGAAGGTGGGTTAGATAATCTCCATTAATCTTTATCCCTTTGTTTTCCCAGTTCAGTGATTGAAAGACATTTTCCAATGTGGCATTAAAGAGCTTCGGAGATATGGTGTCACCTTGTCTCACTCCCTTTCCAATTTTTATGTGTGTTGTATTTTCAAACAGCCGAATCTTTGCACTTGCATTTTCATAGATGTTATTAATAATATTAATGTATGCATCTTCAATACCGCAGGATTTCAGAGCCGTGGTAACTGCTGATGGTTTCACCGAATCAAAGGCTTTTTCATAATCGATAAAAGCCATGCACAATGGAAGTTCATATTCCCTCACTCTTTCAATTAGTTCTCTCAGTACGTGGATATGATCTATTGTGCTGTAGCCACTCCTGAATCCAGCTTGTTCTCTCGGTTGAGCCATGTCCAGTGTTACCTTCAAGCGGTGTGAAAGAACTTCCTTAGTGAAGATTTTATAAACCACTGATAGGAGGCTGATAGGTCTGTAGTTCCTGAGATCCTCAATGTCACCTTTTTTATGTAGCAGGATCATTGTAGCATTGTTCCAATCCTCAGGAATCTTCCCTTCATTAAGGCATCAGTGAAAATTTGGGCGAGTACTGTTTCAATTTCTCCACTTGCTTCTTGTATGAGGTCTATAGTAATTCCATCTTCTCCTGGAGCTTTCCCCCGCTTCATGTTCTTGATTGCATGTGCAACTTCTGCTGGGAGGACTGGAAGAACTCTGGTACCTTTCATGATGTCTGGAGTACATGTATCATCCCTTTCATATAATTTGGAGTAGAAATCTTTCACTCTTGTCAAAATTTCGCCTCTATTTCTTGTTATAGAACCATCTTCTTTTCTCAGAGCCATAATCTGTTTTCTTCCCTTACTGAGATGTCCCTTTGCTATCTTAAGGCTTTGGTTGTTTTCAATTGCTTTCCTCACTAGCTCACAGTTGAATTTCCTTACGTCTTCAGTGATACTTTTTCGTGTTGTCTAGCATAGCTCTATATATTCCACTTTGGAAGTCACATCTTCTTTAGTTGTCCTCATCTCTCTTCTTTTTTGCATCAACATTTTGGTTTTCCTGATAATTTGTTCACATGCAACTTGTTCTTAGACCCAGCTAATTTTGTTGCTGTTTCCATTAGAGCTTTGGTTACTTTTCTGTTAACTTCCGAAATATCCACTTCTTCCGATGTTAGGCCTTCTAAAGCAGAGAATCTGTTCTTCAGTTCCAACTTGAAAGTATTATGGTGTTTTTTTAAGGTTGGTTATGTCAATACATTTTGTTTGTCTTATGAGCTTGCCACGTTCCAGTTTAGTGTTGAGGTGCATCTTACATCTCACCAATCTATGGTCACTACCTGTGTTGAACTTGTTCAGCACACTGCAGTCTTCGATGACGAATTTTTTGTTACACATAATAAAATCAATTTCACTTGTCGTCCCAAGTGGATGTCTCCATGTCCATTTCCTGTGTGGCTTTTTCTTGAAAAAGGAGTTCAAGATGAAAAATCCTTCTGCCTCTGCAAACTCAACGAGAGTATTTCCACGCTGGTTTCTGTTGCCGTGACCGAATTTACCTACTGAAGTTTCATTCTGTTGCCGTTGCCCTATTTTTGCATTGAAATCTCCCATAATTATCTTTAAGTGCTGCTTACCTTTATTATTTAGATGACGAATTTCCTCATAAAATTCTTCAATTTCTTCTTCAGGATGACTTGTGGTGGGTGCATAAGTTTGAATAATCTGGGCCTGGTATCTTCTCGATAGTTGGATAACGAGTCGTGCCGCTCTGTCAGAGGAACTTTCAACTTCTACCACTTTATCCTTCAGTTTCTTGTTTATTATAAATCCAACACCACTAGTTCTGCCAGTATCTGTCCCACGATAATAGAAGAGATGTCTACTTTTCAGTTCAATGAGATCTTCTCCTTTTCTCCTTACCTCACTTAGCCCGACGATGTCCCACTTGATCCTTTGTAGTTCCTCTTCCAATTCAAGAAGCCTTGAATCAGAAGATAGGGAGCGTCCGTTATAGGTAGCCAAGGTCAGCATCAAATGGCAGCCTAGTCCGGTCCTCCGGGGATTCTTAGCACCCTCTGCCTTCATGTCGCACTGGCCGCTGCCTTGGCCAGGTACATTCCAGCTGCCGGAGACTGAGGGCCAAGATTTAAGTTGTAGAGTCATTTTGGAGGTGTTTGGCCATAACTCACCACGCTGGCCAAGCGGGTTGGTGAGTGTGGGATAGCATTTCCTCTGATCCCGATGGTATAGTTATACCGCTATTGGCGATCGTCAGAGCCCCTTTAGTGGGAACAGGATGCACCACGAGAAGGCGGGGGTTGACATTTGTCAAGGAGAGGCTGTGATGTTACGCATCACCTGACCTTACATCCCTATATATATATATATATATATATAAGATGCATACATTAATATTATTAATAACATCTATGAAAATGCAAGTGCAAAGATTCGGCTGTTTGAAAATACAACACACATGAAAATTGGAAAGGGAGTGAGACAAGGTGACACCATATCTCCGAAGCCCTTTAATGGTTGGTTGGTTGGTTGGTTCATTGATTTTATTGGCGCAAAGGCCATGGTTGGCCAAAGAGCGCCAAACAAAAGACATCAAAAGAGAACAAAATCAATAAAATAAGTACACAAGGCTAAAAACAGGATGAAGCGGTAAAAGTGAAAGATGGAAATGAATACGGTAAAAACTACAAGACAGACAGACAAACAAACAGTATTAAAAACGTGCGATGAAGCTTAAAATATGGCTGATCAAATAAAACTGAAGAATGAGAACGATGAAAGGGCTAAAAAAGATAATGAAACAAACAGTACTAAAAACATGATACAAAGATTAAAATCTAGCTGATTCAGTAAAACTGAAAAATGAGTATGATGATAGGGCTAAAATCTAGATACGTTTAAAATAGTCAATTTGCTTAAAAAATGAAAAAACAACAACAGTATTGCAGTGGTCATTGAGGAGCCGCTGCAGTGTAGCGGCGTCCTCGTTCAACAAATGAGAATGAAAGAAATGAAAACGTACATCACGAAAACGAACACAGGTACACAAAAGATGAGTGACGGTGAGTCGGCAGTTGCACGTCTCACACATCGGCGCAGTGTCGCCACACAGCAAAAGGCGGTGAGTGAAACGACAATGCCCAATGCGGAGACGCGCAAGCACCACCTCCTCCCTGCGGTTCCGACGAGATGAGGAGTTCCAGATTTCGAGAATAGGTTTTATACGATGCAGTTTATTTTCAACCTGTTGGTCCCACAGACCCTGCCACGTTCGTTTGATATGATCACGAACAAGAAATCGAAAATCGCGATGAAAGAGTGGCAAGGGTGTGACGACCAAAGAGGAAGCAGATCTAGCGGCCGCATCAGCACACTCGTTACCCGAGATTCCAACATGCCCAGGAATCCAGACGAATTGAATCTGGACACCGGCCTCGAGCAAGGAACGAAGAAGCCCTCGTACGTTCAAAAGAAAAGGATGATTACAATAGTCCAGCGATGACAAAGACTGCAGGACACTTAAGGAATCCGTATAGACCATAGAACTATGATGAGAACTCGACTGAACATGAAGAAGTGCAAGATACACAGCATGCATCTCCGCCGAAAACACCGTGGCCCCAGCTGGGATCCGCGCTACTGACACGTCATCAACACAGACAGCTGCGGATCCAACGACTCCATGCATCTTGGAGCCATCAGTGAAAATGGGAGTGTATTCAGATTTGAGGGCACGGTGCTCAGCGAAGAGCTGCTGGTACACTGACGCAGGGGTTGAGGATTTGTCGAAAGACGTAAAGGTGGTATCAACCATGACACCAAGTGGGTGCCATGGAGGATCCCCAAAGCCCCTGATCGCTGCAACAAGCGACAAGTCGAGCCCTGCATCACGAGCTACGGCCGCCATACGAAGACCGAAGGTTGGAACGCACGAGGGCCGGTTCGCAAATAAACGAGCATGCTGAGGATGGAAAACTGCACCGTACAAAGGATGGTCTGGAAGAGACCGAAGTTTTAAGTAAAAGTGGACAGACAGCTGCAGACGGCGTAATTCAAGCGATGGTTCGTTCGCATCAGCGTAAAGGCTGGGAATCGGAGATGTTCGAAATGCTCCCGTACAAAGACGCAGCGCCTGATGATGAACAGCGTCCAAAGGCCGGAGAACGGAAGGATGGGCCGAGCCATACACGATACATCCGTAATCCAGTTTCGACCGAATTAAGGAGTGGTAAATGCGAAACAAAGAGATCCTGTCTGCGCCCCACGAAACTCTCGAAAGGATTTTTAGAATAGAAAGAGCACGCAGACAGGAAATCTTGAGCCGCCGAACGTGCACACGGAACGTAAGCGCACGGTCGACGGTCAGTCCAAGGAACTTGGTCTCCGGCAAAACTGGAATGGCTGCACGGTCCAAATACAGCTCGGGGTCAGGATGGAGGCCACGCCTCCGGCAGAAATGAACACACGCTGTCTTGTCGGGAGAAAGAACGAAACCATTGCTATTCGCCGCTTTAAAAATCTGATTAATACTAGACTGCAACTGCCGTTCAATGAAACGCATGCTCGATGACGATCAGAAGATGTGCAAGTCATCGACATACACAGTAGCCGAAACCGCAGGAGGAAGATTTGTGAGGAGACAATTAATGCGAAGGATGAACAATGTGACAGATAAAATGCAACCTTGAGGAGCACCTTGTTCTTGGTGGAATGTTGCAGATAGCGTCGTACCCAGGCGCACCTGGAACACCCGATTGCGAAGAAAATTTACAATAAAGGTCGGTAGATTCCCTCGCAATCCGCATGCGTGGAGGTCACGGATAATCCCGTGCCGCCACGCACGATCATAGGCTTTCTCGATGTCAAAGAATACAGAAACCAGGTGCTGCCTACGCACGAACGCCTCGCGCACAGATGTTTCAAGGTGCAGGAGATGATCGTGAGGTGAACGATGACGCCGAAAACCGCTTTGTGATGGTGAAAGTAATTGATGATGTTCTAAAAAATGAATTAATCGTGAGTTAACCATGCGTTCGAGAACTTTACACAGACAGCTAGTGAGAGCAATTGGGCGATAACTAGAGGGAGACTTAGGATCCTTGCCAGGCTTCGGAAAAGGTAGAACAAAAGCCTTTCGCCAAGACTCCGGGAAACTGTGTTCTAACCAGATGCGGTTGTATAAGATTAAAAGGTTCTCGAGAGACGCCTGGGAGAGATTACGGAGCATGTCGTAGTGGATGTCATCGGGACCGACAGAAGTAGCCCCGGACCGATGCAGAGCCACCCGAAGTTCACACATGCTGAAGGGGAGTTATAACCAGTGTCGGTATACGGCGCAAAAGAGATTCTCTGGCGTTCCGCGGAGGATTGAATCCTATGAAAGGAGGCCGGATACGCCAGATCACTCGAAACGGAGGCAAACGCCTCCCCAAACAATCTGCAATCTCCCCGACGTCAGCATATGTGCAGCCGTTACTCTCGAGAATGGCAATCTGGTGTGAACTGTAGGTACCCCGGATCTTACGAATCCTTTCCCACACAGTTTTCGAATTGGCACGTGAGGTAAGAGATGATACATACTGGATCCAAGACTCCCTCTTGCTACGTCGACGCACCAACCGAGCATAGGATTTAGCACGTTTAAAAGCAACGAGATTAGCCTCGGTTGGGTAACGCCGAAAAGTAGACCAGGCCTTGTGTTGAGCTCTCCTAGCCGCTGCGCATTTAGGGTTCCACCAAGGTTTCGGAATTCTGGGGAGCATCGTAGATGTTTTACGAATTGAAAGATCAGCTGCCTGAAGAATACAAGTTGTGACTTTAAGTACAGCTGCGTCGATTGACTCTTGGGTCACCATTTCAGAAGATATCACCGCGGACGATGTGAAGACCTCCCATCTGGCACAATCCATCCTCCATCGAGGTGGGCGGGAGGCAGAATATGGCACGTTTGCATGGTGCCAGAGGACGATTGGGAAGTGGTCGCTCCCGTGGAGATCCTTACACACCGTCCATGACCAGTCAGCAATGATCGATGGTGAACCCAAGGTCAAATCGATCGCACTGAAAGATCTTGTCGGCTCATGGAAGTAAGTGTCAGCACCGGTGTTTAAAAGGCACACAGAGGCCGAGCACAGAAGAGACTCTATGCGACGACCTCTAGCGCTGGCGCTGACACTACCCCACAAAGGATGATGAGCATTAAAGTCACCCAAAAGAAGGAAGGGTGAGGGCAGCTGATCAATCAAGCTCTCCAGAACAGAGACGCTAACATCCTCATCCGGTGGTAGATAAACACTGCAAACAGTAAGAGGCACAGGCATAGAAATACGAACCGCCACGGCCTGCACAGTTGTGGAAACCGCGACGGAAGATACCGGAACCCTGTGAGGGACGAGAATAGCGACACCCCCACAGGCTATATTTCCAGACGAGTGGTCTGTCCGAAATGCACTGTAGCCTCGAACTGAAAGCAGGTCCGATGGTTTAAGCTTTGTCTCCTGAAGACAAAGGCACACCGGAGAGTACAAATAAAGCAGATGTTTCACGTCATCAAAACTGGTGCGAAAACCTCGGCAGTTCCACTGAATTATTGAACCCATGGGTAAAAATGAAATGAAAAAGGAAATGGTTAAACTTGGTCAGCCTCCATTTCCTCTGGTGAGCGTTCCCCCAGATTTGGTGGTGTGTGACCAGGGGCCAAGATTGGTGAATGCTTTGTCCCAAGTGTCTTGGCGGGATTTGCTCTCCGTTGATTGTTTGGCTGAGACTTTGAAGGAGAAGAAATGCTCTTCTTATCCTTGACCTTGGTGTTGGTGTTAGTGTTGGCGTTTTTGCCAGAAGAAGTGGCCTGAGTTCCCTTGCTGGTGTTGGAGTGAGTCTGCTTCGGTGAAGTGGCGGGTGCCGCTTTCAGACTCCTAGCTCGCGACTGGAGTGCCTCCAGTCCGGCTGCGATGATTTCCTCCATATTGAATGGACATTTAGGGGAGATCTGAACGTCGGTCTGAATGGCAACCGTAGATTTGGCAACCACCACTGAAGCGTATGATCGCCGATCAGATGTAACGGGAACCACTCTTCTTCTGGCCTCAGGATAGGAAATATTTTCCACCGTTTTGAGCCTTTGGATTTCCTTCTCCTCCTTCCACTTGGGACAATCTTTGGCTGATGCTGGGTGTGAACCCTTGCAGTTCACACAAAACTCGGCCTCGGCCACACATTCTGAGAGGAGATGCTCTGTGGCACCACAGCGTCCACACCTAGGAGAACTCCTACATGACTGCTGAGAGTGGCCGTACGACTGGCACCTAAAACATCTCAACGGGTTGGGAATGTACGGGCGTACCTCGAGGTGGAGATACCCTGCCTTGATGGATGTAGGCAGGGAAGGGCAGTTGAAAGTCAAGATAATGTTCCAGGATGGGACAAACTGCCCATTCCTCCTAAAAGAAATGCGTCGCACACCCGTAACATGTTGGCTCCTCAGTTCTTCGAGAAGCTCATCCTCAGAGCAATCAATAAGATCCCGAGAGGAGACAACACCCCGAGATGAATTTAGGTAACCGTGTGATGTTATTTTGACAGGCGTCTCGAGCAGCATGCTGGTGTTGATAAGTGTGGAACTGTAGGCCACAGTAGACATCTCAACAAGAAGATCTCCAGACTGGAGCTTCTTGACGCTCTTAGGAGAGCTTGCAATTGATTGCAGTGCTTTGTGGATCCAAAATGGACTTTTGGCACTCAAAGGCTTTGAAGGGTCCAATGAGTGCACAAAAAAGAATCTAGCATTGGAAACATCCGTGACAAATTTTTTGGCGGAAGGACCTGAACCTTCCTCTATACCTCTTTTAGTTTTGGGTTCATGGGAAATTTCATTGAGAGCCATGAAAAATTTAAAGGATTCATCCGCCAACTTCCCCACCCACAATCGAGCCCAACAAGGGAGAACCGGAGGTCCGCAAGCCCAAGTGGACGCAGGACACGGCTCTAGGGATAGCAAGCGGATATAGCAAGTTGATAGGGCAGACATGCGCTCGGCGAGCACCCAGACTTTCCCATGCCTGGGGAACACCCCTTTGGCATGCCCACCCTATCCCCAGACTCACCCTGTCGTACGAGACGACAAGCCGTTAGAGGTCTGGGCTCCACTCGGACACAGACCTCATTGACTAGGAGTGGGTTAGTTCCCAGCCGCCCGTTTAGGGTGAAGCAGGGGGCAAAGAGGAGTGTTGGCAACTGGCGACAACAACACCCAGGCCTCCAGAAAGCTCAGCCTCCAGCTTCCCCTTTTCCACCTTACGGGTCACCGCACACGGCAAACGTGCAGGCAGGTCTAGCTAACCAGCTCGGAAAAACAAAGAAAGAAACATGAAATGGAGAAGACAGGAAAGAAAACGAGAAACTAAAATCCTGAGCTGGCGCATAATCACAACCTCAGCAACCTACAACTGAGGCGGGTTCATGTAAAGTGAAAAAACATAAAAAATGTGAAAATCATCACATATAGTACATGTTGGCTCGGGCCGTGGGGACGCCATCCCCATCAGCTGGATGAACAGCTGTCCCTTCGGTGATGTAATCATTCAAGACGAAATGACAAAATGATCCTTCACAAGGTCAGCTCGGGCCGTGGGGGCGCCGCTCCCCAAATAACTGGAAAACCAGTTATCCCCGTGCGGGGAGCCCTTTAATGCGACATTGGAAAATGTCTTTCAATCACTGAACTGGGAAAACAAAGAGATAAAGATTAATGGAGACTATTTAACCCCCTTCGTTCTGCTGATGACGTAGTCATTTTTGCAACTACATCATCAGAGCTGCAGAGTATGATCCAGGAACTTGCTGACAAGAGTAAAGAAGTGGGATTAAAATGAACTTTCAGAAGACAAAAGTGATGTTCAATGCATTTACAAGAAATGAAGATTTATCGATTGATGGAGAAAAGATGGAGATAACAGACACGTACGTTTATCTTGGACAGCAGATATCAAGTGAGGGTCACATTGATGAAGAAATTAATCGGCGTATAAAACTTGCCTGAGGAGCTTTTGGAAGAAACAGCATAATTTTCAAGAGCAATATGCCATTATGTCTTAAAAGAAAAGTGTTTGATCAATGCATCCTTCCAGTGCTTACGTATGGTGCAAAGACGTGGACCTTAACTAAAAGAGACATACAAAGGCTGCAGACAACTCAAAAAGCATGGAGAGGTGCATGCTTGGTGTAACCAGGAGAGATAAGAAGAGGAACTCGTGGATCAGAAAAATGACAAGAGTGGAAGACATCATGATCAGAGTTAAATCCCTGAAATGGCAATGGGCTGGACATACTGCCAGAAGGACAGACCATCGATGGACAGCCGAAATTTTAGATTGGATTCCAAGGGACAGGAAAAGACCCAGAAGAAGACCGCATGGGAGATGGGTGGATGAAATTCGAAAGTATGCGGGAGTGACATGGGGGAGACTGGCACAAGACAGACCGTTGTGGAGGAAACTTTGGGAGACCTTCGTTCAGCAGTGGATTGATAATGGTTGACAATGATGATGATATATATATATAACAAAATTGTCAATATATGTATGTAATCAGTCAAAAAGTTTTAGCCCCCTCGAAATTTGTAATTGCACCCCCCCCTCCCCCTTCACCGGAAAATCCTCTCTGAATGCAACAGTGGGTCCACTTGATGTTATTCATGGAAACATGAACTGTGTCCTGGATGACTCAATGCTCCCAAAGTTGTGGCAGTTCTACAGAAACGACGATTGTTTCTTCCAGGACAACTATGCCACTTGTCATGTTTCCAGGGCCACAATGCGATGGCATGAGGAAACTCGGGTCTCGTGGATGGAGTGGCTTGCTCACAACCCAGACCTCAATTCTGTTGAACACCTATGGGATGCACTATAGATTGGTGAGATTTAGACCAACACTACTTGTTTTCGCTGACAGAGTTGTTCAACGTACTCAAGGCAGAACATCCTGCTCTCTGTACTCCATGGGCTTGTGAACAGTTTACATCGGCAGGTGGCTGCTGTAATCTCTGCAAATGGACGACCTCCCTGCTACTGAAGTAAATACAACCAAGGGCGTAGAAGGGCCTTAGCGTCGCTAAGGCACTTTTTTCCTAGGCTTAGCGTCGCTAAGGCACTTTTCATAGTTAAAGTGGGACAAAGGTACTTTTAGATGGCCATGTAGGCAGAAATGGCAATTTCTGTGTTTTACAAGCAAACGTATTCGTGCCGCCCCGGTGGCGCAGTGGTCTAAGCGATGGCCTCTGATCATTCGTCCGAAAGGGGTCCGGGTTCGAATGCCGGTGAGGCATGGATGCTGTTGTTTGTCTTACGGCACTGGCTCTCTCCCTTCTCTGGAACCAGTGGCCCTAAATTAGGGACGGGCGACTGCTTATAGCCCGTTGAGTTGCTCATGGTGGTCGTTAAACCTCCAATAAAAAAAAAAAAAAACATATTCGTACATCAAATGAATGAGTGTGTTACGGTCGGTTCACGCTCTATGGCGTTTCATTTTAGTATTATAAGAGAACGATAACTTCTTTGTTACGACCGCAATCTTCAAAATGACGTTGTAGGACATAGATTACCCGTATGTTAAAACTTCATTAAAAAATAAAAAATCAGCACAGAAATATTAGACAAGTATAAAGCACAACTGACAAGTGTTTTATGGTTGCAGTAGGATTTTTTTGCTGAAGTCTTCACTTAGCCCATCTCCTAGTTCTTTACGGGTAACGCGAAATGAAGACCCGGTATCTGGCTAACCGCTGCAGCGAATCCTGGATCGGAGACCAGGCCCAGGGCTCTCTCCTCCTAGGATTACAGTGGTCACAAATCAGTGACGAGTGACTGCCTACGGCCCAGGATACTCATAGTGTTCATAAACACCCCCCCCCCTCACACACACACACACACACAAAATATAACCATTTTTATTTTTTTGATTGTGTGTTTAACGACCACCGTGAGCAACTCTATGGGCTATAAGCAGTCGCCCTTCTTTAATTAAGAAATACTGGCCCTGGGGAAAGGAAAGAACAAGTGCCGTAAAACAAACACAACATCCATGCCTCACCGGGATTCGAACCCGGACCCAACTCGGACGAATGGTCAGAAGCCATCGCTTAGACTACTGCGCCACCGGGGCGACAGATATCCATTACTACCTCCCTAATTCATAGGAGAGGCTGATAGGCCAAATAAGTGAAAACACACTGAATATTTGAAATCGTTTAGAATCACGTTCATCGCAAAGACACTTTCTTTCTTATAGAAATAAAAAAAGAAAGTTATGTTTTTGGCATGTGGCTCACACGTAACAGTCATTCTTTTGTTTTAAATTGCCTAAGCTCAGCAGTTTTGACAAAAATTAATAAAATCACGAATAATAAAATTTAATAAAAAATTATAAATGATTAAAGGAAGTCAGACTAAAAAAAAAATATTTTACACTGAAGGGCAATTTAATTAGAGATACCTGTCTAGTAACGTGTAGCACCACCTTTCGCCCTGATGACGGCGGCGATTCGTCTCGGCATGGACCCGACAAGACACCGGAAGCGTTTGGAAGCCATACAGATCCACGATCCCTGAACAAGCACCCACAGTTCACGAAGATTTGATGGAGGGGGGGGCATAGGCCCGAACATCTCTCTCGATGGTATCCCAGATGTGCTCGATGAGATTGAGGTCAGGTGACCTAGCTGGCCAAGGAAGTTATGTCACGTCGGTAGAGTGTTCATCCAACCATTCGGATACAATTCGGGAGCTGCATTGTCTTGTTGCAGGATGAGGTCCCCAGTGGGATGTTGAAGACGCACAAACGGGAGCAAATGGTCGTCCAGGATATTCCGATAACGTTGACCTGTGAGGGACGATATCACATGTACCAAGGGTCCCATTTCAGTCCACGTAAACAGTCCCCAGACGAGAATGCCATGAAGAGTACCCTTCTGGCAAGAAGGATCCATCGCTTCATGTGATTTGCGCCTTACTCGTATCCTGCCATCCGCATGTACCAACGTGAATCTCAAATCATCAGTCCAGGCAACATTTTCCCGCATGTCTAGGGTCCAGGGGCGATGTTCCCGCGCCCATTCTAATCTTTGCACCCTGTGATGTTCGGTCAGCAGCGGTACCCTCGTGGGACGATGGCTTCTGTTCCCCATAGCGAGGAGATGGTTCAGGATGGTGTGGTTGCTTACACGTTTTTGTGCACCAGCGTTAAATTGCAGAGTGCTTTCTTGCACTGTGGCCCGTCTATCCGCTGTTACAATGCGAGCTAGCCGACGATGACCCCGCTCATTCACACGCTGTTGTCCACGGCAGTTGGCTCTTGCAGGGATGGTTTTACCGGATTTCGATGTACTCACGGTGCACCCGTGACACAGTGGCTCGTGAAAATACCAGTGCCTGCACGACTTGCGAGATGGAGTGACCCATTCGTCGGGCCCCGACAATTTGCCCACGATCAGATGCGCTTAGATCCTTCGTCTTACCCATACTGCCTCCGACTCTTACTGATTCTCGTCGCATCACTCCTTAGATTGTCGGATCGTTGCATACGTCGTGTCGTTTCCGTTTACAGGGCCGCCCACAGCGCCACATTTGCATAACGTTAGCTGTCTCTAATTCAATTGCTCTTCAGGGTACAAGTCTGTTTTCCGGGGTTTTTTTGCCTAATCCTTTTACCGCTAAGGCATTTTTTTATTTAGAACTACATCACTGAATACAACACTGTTGTTCTATTAACTTAGTGTCGAATCACTTTTGTCCAAATAGTGTAGCACAAGTAGAAGTCACTCCGTTCTTAAAGTGACTCACCTTTTACTAAATGGCAAAAAAAAAAAAAAAAAAAAAACAACTGTCAATTTGCAATCGGATGAGTGATGTATGTAGTGCTAAATAAAAAAGTGCCAGAGCGGTGAACGGATTAGTCAAAGACAACCCGGAAAGAAGACTTTCAAAAGCTTTTTAAAGTTTGACTTGTTTTAATCATTTATAATTTTTATGAAATTTTATTATACATGACGTTATTAATTTTGTTAAAACTGCTGAGTTTAGGCAATTTAAAACAAAAGAATGAATGTTGCGTGTGAGTCACATGCCAAGAACATAATTTTTTTTTTCCATAAGAAAGTGCCTTCGCAGTGAACATGATTCTAAACGATTTTAAATATTAATAATATTTTAAATATTCAACGTGTTTTTATTGATTTGGCCTATCAGCCTCTCCTATGAATTAGGGGAGGCAGTAATGGACATCAGTGCCGCACCGGTGGCGCAGTGGTCTAAGGCGCTGGCCTCTGATCATTCGTCCGTAAGGGGTCCGGGTTCGAATCACGGTCAGGCATGGATGTTGTGTTTGTCTTACGGCACTGGCTCTCTCCCTTCCCTGGAACCAGTGACCCTAAATTAGGGACGGGCGACTGCTTATAGCCCATTGAGTTGCTCACGGTGATCGTTAACCCCCTCCCAGCATATATTTTGTGGGGAGGGGGTGTTAATGAATACCATGAGTATCCACAGGACCATAGGCAGTCACGCATCGCTGATTTTGGGCCACTGGCCCCGAGATGGGGAGAGTCCTGGGCCTCCTTATTCCAGAGATCAGCCAGAATCCAACGCTTCTGACCACTTGTCTACAGGGGCTTCCTTTCGGGTTACTCAAAAAGAACTAGATGTTCTAAGTGACGACTTCAGCATAAATCCCACTGCAACCATGAAAGACTTGTCAGTTATGCTATACACTTGTTTAATTTTCTGTGTTGCTTTATTTCTTGTTAGTAAAGTTTTAACATGCGGAGAACCTACCTCCTATAACGTCATTTTGAAGATTGCGGTCGTGACAAAGAAGTTTTCATTCTCTTAACACTAAAACTCTTGCGATTCATGAAACACCATACAGCGTGAACCAACTGTAACACGATCATTCGTTTGTTGTACGAATACGTTTGCATATAAAACACAGCAATTGCCATTTCTGCCTACATGGCCATCTAAAAGTACCTTTGTCCCACTTTAACCATGAAAAGTGCTTAGCGGCTGAAGATTGCGGTCGTGACTAAGAAGTTTTCATTCTCTTAACACTAAAACTCTTGCGATTCATGAAACACCATACAGCGTGAACCAACTGTAACACGATCATTCGTTTGTTGTACGAATACGTTTGCATATAAAACACAGCAATTGCCATTTCTGCCTACATGGCCATCTAAAAGTACCTTTGTCCCACTTTAACCATGAAAAGTGCTTAGCGGCTGAAGATTGCGGTCGTGACAAAGAAGTTTTCATTCTCTTAACACTAAAACTCTTGCGATTCATGAAACACCATACAGCGTGAACCAACTGCAACACGATCATTCGTTTGTTGTACGAATAAGTTTGCATATAAAACACAGCAATTGCCATTTCTGCCTACATGGCCATCTAAAAGTACCTTTATCCCACTTTAACCATGAAAAGTGCTTAGCGGCTGAAGATTGCGGTCGTGACAAAGAAGTTTTCATTCTCTTAACACTAAAACTCTTGCGATTCATGAAACACCATACAGCGTGAACCAACTGCAACACGATCATTCGTTTGATGTACGAATACGTTTGCATATAAAACACAGCAATTGCCATTTCTGCCTACATGGCCATCTAAAAGTACCTTTGTCCCACTTTAACCATGAAAAGTGCTTAGCGGCTGAAGATTGCGGTCGTGACAAAGAAGTTTTCATTCTCTTAACACTAAAACTCTTGCGATTCATGAAACACCATACAGCGTGAACCAACTGCAACACGATCATTCGTTTGATGTACGAATAAGTTTGCATATAAAACACAGCAATTGCCATTTCTGCCTACATGGCCATCTAAAAGTACCTTTGTCCCACTTTAACCATGAAAAGTGCTTAGCGGCTGAAGATTGCGGTCGTGACAAAGAAGTTTTCATTCTCTTAACACTAAAACTCTTGCGATTCATGAAACACCATACAGCGTGAACCAACTGTAACACGATCATTCGTTTGATGTACGAATACGTTTGCATATAAAACACAGCAATTGCCATTTCTGCCTACATGGCCATCTAAAAGTACCTTTGTCCCACTTTAACCATGAAAAGTGCTTAGCGGCTGAAGATTGCGGTCGTGACAAAGAAGTTTTCATTCTCTTAACACTAAAACTCGTGCGATTCATGAAACACCATACAGCGTGAACCAACTGTCAACACGATCATTCGTTTGATGTACGAATAAGTTTGCATATAAAACACAGCAATTGCCATTTCTGCCTACATGGCCATCTAAAAGTACCTTTGTCCCACTTTAACCATGAAAAGTGCTTAGCGGCTGAAGATTGAGGTCGTGACAAAGAAGTTTTCATTCTCTTAACACTAAAACTCTTGCGATTCATGAAACACCATACAGCGTGAACCAACTGTAACACGATCATTCGTTTGATGTACGAATAAGTTTGCATATAAAACACAGCAATTGCCATTTCTGCCTACATGGCCATCTAAAAGCACCTTTGTCCCACTTTAACCATGAAAAGTGCTTAGCGGCTGAAGATTGCGGTCGTGACAAAGAAGTTTTCATTCTCTTAACACTAAAACTCGTGCGATTCATGAAACACCATACAGCGTGTACCAACTGCAACACGATCATTCGTTTGATGTACGAATAAGTTTGCATATAAAACACAGCAATTGCCATTTCTGCCTACATGGCCATCTAAAAGTACCTTTGTCCCACTTTAACCATGAAAAGTGCTTAGCGGCTGAAGATTGCGGTCGTGACAAAGAAGTTTTCATTCTCTTAACACTAAAACTCTTGCGATTCATGAAACGCCATACAGCGTGAACCAACTGTAACACGATCATTCGTTTGATGTACGAATAAGTTTGCATATAAAACACAGCAATTGCCATTTCTGCCTACATGGCCATCTAAAAGTACCTTTGTCCCACTTTAACCATGAAAAGTGCTTAGCGGCTGAAGATTGCGGTCGTGACAAAGAAGTTTTCATTCTCTTAACACTAAAACTCGTGCGATTCATGAAACGCCATACAGCGTGAACCAACTGTAACACGATCATTCGTTTGATGTACGAATAAGTTTGCATATAAAACACAGCAGCTGCCATTTCTGCCTACATGGCCATCTAAAAGTACCTTTGTCCCACTTTAACCATGAAAAGTGCTTAGCGGCTGAAGATTGCGGTCGTGACAAAGAAGTTTTCATTCTCTTAACACTAAAACTCTTGCGATTCATGAAACACCATACAGCGTGAACCAACTTTAACACGATCATTCGTTTGATGTACGAATACGTTTGCATATAAAACACAGCAATTGCCATTTCTGCCTACATGGCCATCTAAAAGTACCTTTGTCCCACTTTAACCATGAAAAGTGCTTAGCGGCTGAAGATTGCGGTCGTGACTAAGAAGTTTTCATTCTCTTAACACTAAAACTCTTGCGATTCATGAAACATCATACAGCGTGAACCAACTGTAACACGATCATTCGTTTGATGTACGAATACGTTTGCATATAAAACACAGCAATTGCCATTTCTGCCTACATGGCCATCTAAAAGTACCTTTGTCCCACTTTAACCATGAAAAGTGCTTAGCGGCGCTAAGCATAGAAAAAAGTGCCTTAGTGCCGCTAAGCCTAAAAAAACTGCCTTAACGACGCTAAGCCGTGCTAAGGCCTTCTACATCCCTGAAGTAGTCAAGGAGTAAAAACTATAATGATAAAAAAAAAATTGAGCGTGTCATCCGCTGTGTTCTCGCACAAGGAGAGAGTCAAGCAGTAAAAAGTGTAATCAGAAAAAAACCAAAAAAAAAAAAAAAAAAACCCCTTTTTGAATGCGACACACAATGAATATTGAAATTCAGTTGTAATAACTAGAACTAACGTGATTAATCTCATAGATTTAGGAGGAAAATGGTGCACAAACTGTATATAATTATGTCATAAAATGTACATACTGTGAAATGACCGTATGAAAACAATAAGGAAAAAAATAATGTACATGAAAATTTTTAGCAGGGGTTCAGATCCTTTAGGGTCTCCAGCTTGGCTATCCACTACTCTGGAAGTGCAAAACAATCTGGCTTTAACAGTCGTCCATTTTTATCCAAGTAATGCTATCCCCAGGGTGCCACGGTTTCAGTATTTCAAATGATGATAATGGACGCCCTTATAAAAGATCAAGTGTAATTTTATTTATGATGTGTGATTTTAACAAGTAAACATTTTAGAATCTTCATCTCTCCATCTGTATGTTATTAACGTGCACAAGACACCGTTTTGGAGCCTTTACTTGGATTTTTTGCACACATTCAAAACAAATTTTCTGGTCCATTCTCATCTTCAAACCCCGCCCCTGTTTAAAAATATTTTAATCCAACTCAATCAGGGGTGATTGCGAGGTGAAATAAAGAAACCCGAAAACTCCGAGTTCTGTGCAATATACAGGGGTTGGACAAAATAATGTGAACACCTAGGAAAAGGTTTTACATACCTAGTAGGGTGTGGCATTCAAAACCACCTGAATCCTCCTTGGGATGGATGCATACAAATCGTGGATGGTGGTTAATGGGATATTACACCATTCTTCATGCAGAAAGAAGGTTTTACGTACATACTAGGGTGTGGGACCACATTTGGTATTCAAAACCTCCTGAATCCTCCTTGGAATGGATGCATACAAATCCTGGATGGTGGTTAGTGGGATGTTACACCATTCTTCATGCAGAAGGAAGGTTTTACGTACCTAGTAGGGTGTGGGACCACATTTGGTATTCAAAACCTCCTGAATCCTCCTTAAAATGGATTCATACAAGTCATGGATGGTGGTTAATGGGATATTACACCATTCTTCATGCAGAAAAGAAGGTTTTACGTACCTAGTAGGGTGTGGGACCACATTTGGTATTCAAAACTTCCTGAATCCTCCTTGGAATTGGATGCATACAAATCGTGGATGGTGGTTAATGGGATATTACACCATTCTTCATGCAGAAAGAAGGTTTTACCAACCTAGTAGGGTGTGGGACCACATTTCGTATACAAAACCTCTTGAATCCTCCTTGGAATGGACGCATACAAATCCTGGATGGTGGTTAGTGGGATGTTACACCATTCTTCATGCAGAAGGAAGGTTTTACGTACCTAGTAGAGTGTGGGACCACATTTGGTGTTCAAAACCTCCTGAATTCTCCTTGGAAAGGACGCATACAAATCTGGATGGTGGTTAATGGGATATTACATCATTCTTCATGCAGAAAGGTTTTCCAAGTAGGGTGTGGGATCACATTTCGTATACAAAACCTCATGAATCCTCTTTGGAATGGACACATACAAATCGTGGATGGTGGTTAATGGGATATTACACCATTCTTCATGCATAAACTGCTCCAGGCCCTTGAGAGATCCAGGAGGAGGATAACGGGATCTTATTCTGCTTTCCAACACAGAACACAGTGGTTCGATTATGTTGAAGTCTGGTGATTGGAGAGGCCAAGGAAAGTGTGAAAGTTCGTCCTCATGTTCCTCAAACCATGACTGGACATTCCGAGTTCTATGAATTAGGGCGTTACCTTGACAGATCCTTGCAGGAAACAATGTCTGAGCCATTGGATGTAGTTAGTCACTCAAAATGGTTTCACATGCCCTGCCAGTCATCCGTCTTTTCAAGGTGATCAAGAGATCTGCTGAAAACCACAATATGACTGCCCACAGCACGACAGAACCACCGCCATGCTGTACTGTTGGGAGCAGACAGTCTGAGTCACACACTTCTGACAGCGTTCTCCTTACATAAACATGTCCTGTGGTGGGGAATAATGCAAATGTGGATTAATCCGACCACATTACTTGCTTCCATGCACCGACAGTCCATGTTATATGCTCCTGGCACCAGTGCCTTCACCGTTGAGCATTCACCTGGGTCACCAGAGGTTTTGCAATAGCAGTTCTGCCTGTATATCTTGTTGATGCAGTTCCCCGCACACTGTTTTCGTTGATACTGGGGCATGGAGATGCAGATTGGGCTCCACACTAATTTATGGCGCCATGGTCTTCTTATTACGGGTTAACAATCCTCTTTAATGCTCTCCTGTCTCTATCAGTCAGGGTTTTTTACCGGCCGCCCTTGTACACAGACGAGGTTTTGCCACGAACACGGTATTAGAGGTGGATGGAGGTACTACTTCGTTGATATTGGTGTCTGGAGATTCTGATTGAGCTCCGCACTAATTTTTGGCGCCGTGGTCATCTTATTGCGGGTAACAACCCTCTTTAATGCTCTCCTGTCTCTATCAGTCAGGGTCGTTTTCCAACCGTTCTTGTGCTTCACAGGCAAAGTTTTGCCACGAACACGGTATGCTGTCATGACGCTAGACACAGTAGCTCTTGATACCCCACTACTCTGGCGACTGTTGTCACGGAGACACCAACTAGCCGGCTACCAACAATTAGCCCCCTTTTTAAGTCCATTAGGTAGCTCATTTTGTCGTCACCCTGAAAGAAATTTTACAATAAGAGACTTTAAATGCGCTTAAACAGGACCTTGAGGTTCTAAACAAAGCCATTACAACCCAAAAGTGGTGTATACCTTTATTGCAACTTACACAGTTGCATAAAAAGTCAAGTCCCCGAGCATGATGTTCATATTATTCTGTCCGAGCCTTGTATATACATGCATATTATGCACGTTTTAACTAGCAGCAAACCAAAGACACTAGTGTCGCTGTGCAGTCTAACTTCGCATATATCCCTGTACCAAATTTTATCCTAGTGTGCTAGAAATCCTTTAGACACAGCATTTTCGAAATAAAATTTCGCACTTTATATTATATATTAATTGAGCAGTCTGTGGACAGACTAGAAGTCGACAGCGGGGTGTGCTCAATTTCTAACTGAATCTAAAATAACAAAATTATTTGACAACAGGGTGTCCGAGAATTATTGGACACATTACAAAATTATGTAGAAAAGAAACGATGAGCATTGTCTGTTTTTCTATGTCACGTATTACTAACACGGTTTCTATATTTTTGTTTGGCAGAATTGTCATTCCCAGAATCCGATAGATGGCGCTAGGCGTGGCCTGATCAGGAATGTATGAGAAAGCGCAATTAGTAGTCATGTCATTGGTACAGCAGAAGGCGATGTGTGTGTTATGGCTTGCGGAATTAAAGTCTCTCATTAAAGTTAAAAGACGGTACCGTTTAGAGTATGGTTGTAATCTTCCGTCAACGAATTCAATTAAGCGGTGGATGAAACAGGTTAAAGAAATTGGCAATGTGGAACATCGTGGAGGAGCCGGTAGGCATAGCGTCAGCGGTGAGACGGTTGACCAAGTTTATGAAAGTTTCCGACGAAGCCCCAGGAAATCCGTTCGTAAAGCAAGCAGAGAACTGTGCATTACGAAATCGAAAGTTCATGATATCTTGCACAAGAAATTAAGGTTTCATGCTTATAAAATTCAAATAGTGCAAAAGATGCATGTCACACTCTGATCACACTCTGTGATACGATTCCGCTGTGGATATGCTGAATCGAGTGGTAAACGACGAAAACTTTTCAGTACTGTAATTTTTAGTGATGAATCCATATTTAATGTATCAGGTATTATGAATCGTCACAACTGTAGGATATGGGGCAGTGAACCGCCTCATGCTGTTATTGAACTGGAACGTGATTCTCCAAAAGTTAATGTGTGGTGCGCTCTATCAAAAAGAGAAGTGATTGGCCCTTTCTTCTTCTGCGAAAAAACCATAAATGGTGACATTTGCTTGGATATGCTAGAAAATTTCGCTATATCCCAGATCAAGAGATATGACGTCGTTTTCCAAGAAGCCTCCGCATTGGTCAACGTGTGTACGTAAGTGCCTAAATGAGCATTTCCCAACAGATTGGTTGCGCGTGGTGGTCCCATTCCGTGGCCTCCTCGCTCTCCAGATCTAACTCCATTGGATTACTTCATGTAGGGTTATGTGAAGGATCGTGTCTATCAGACGTCTTGTACTGATTTGCAGGAACTATCACAGCTGCTATTAATTACATAACTCCTCAGATGCTTTCCAATACATGGCATAAAATCGAGTATCGCTTGGACGTACTACGAGCAACCAAGGGATCTTACATCGAAATTTATTAACTTGTGTAGTTACATCGTAAGTTAGTAGTCAGTTTCTTTCTATCTGTTTAATGTTTTTTTATATAATTTTGTAATGTGTCCAAAAATTATCGGACACCCTGTACACTATATTGACAAAAGTCACCGGACACCTAGACGAGAACACCTAGACGAGAAACGCAACATAGCATTTGACATACATTAGTACGGTGTCGGTCCAACTTTGGCCTTGATGCATGCAGTGTCCCTTCGGACATGCTTTCGACAAGGTTTTGGAACACAGCGATAGGTATGCGCTTAAATTCAGTACAGAATGCTACCACTAACTGTTGCTTAGTAGTAGGCCTTGGTTCCAAACTTCTTATGCGGTACTCTAATTCATCCCATAGGTGCTCTATGAGATTAAGATCAGAGCTCTGTGCTGACCAGTCCACACACGATCCGGAATTTTCGTCAAACCACTCTGTAACAGTCCTTGCTTTATGGCTCGGTGCATTATCCTGCTGGTACCAACAAGGCTCAGTTCCATAGTATTGCCAGAGTTGGTAGGGCATAATTGTCCAGAATGTCGAGGTAGACATGCTGGTTAACAGGTTTCTTTACGATAACCAATGGGCCGGGGCCATACCACAAGAAACACCCCCACACGAGTACACTGCCAGCTCCAAACTTGACTGTAGGAACAGTACACTGTGGTAAATAGCACTTCCCTGGCTGCCGCCATACCCACACACGGCCATTAAACTGATTGATCGTGCATCTGGATTTATCAGTCCACAGGACCAGTTTCCACTGATCTGCAGTCCACGATAAATGTTCTTTACATAATGCTAAACGACGAGTAGCATTCCGAGTGGAGATGAAAGGCTTATGAGCAAACACACAACCACGGTAACCCACAGAATGAAGCTATCTGCGAATGGTACGTGTACTTTCCGAGGTTCCAGAATTTTTACTCACGTGTACACTGAGGTCTTGTGCAGTACTCCGTCGATTAACTGTAACGACTCTCCTGAGGCTTCAACCTCCTCTATCACCGATTTTCTTTGGTCACCGTTACGTTTTGCTTTTTGAGGCACGCCATGTGCCTTCCACTTATTCAGTACATCCAAAACAGTTGACTTGCGTATGTTTAAACGTCTCTTGGTTTCTCTTATGGACAACCCAATATAACACCCAACAAACTTTTCTTTCTCAAAGTCAGTTCTCTCGCGCCGCGACCTTTTCACTCAACCTCACAGTGTGATATGATTGCAGTCAGCTGCAGGCTTGTTTTCATACTGTTTGCAGCTGTGCCGTGCATCTTAACAACGCGGCGGATCCGTTCATTTGCTTTTGAAGGGATGCCCGGTGACTTTTATCAATATAGTGTAGATGCAAATTCCAAAATGACGAAAAAAGCCTTCCTTTCAGCATGCATGCTGTTTTTAGAATGATCTGAGCTGCTTCGATTAAATTTTCTGACAATTCAGCTGAAAATGTTAACAGAGCTGTAGGAACTGCTCATTAAAAAATGAGCAGTTGGGTTTGCTGGTTTATTTATTCCAAAATAAACCAGCAAACCCACCCAGAGAAATTTTCAGCTAAATATTATCAGACAATTTCATCTAATGCCTCAAACCATTCTAAACTTTCACATGGATAGACACAAGTTTTCATTCCCGTCTGAAAATTATTGAAGGAAAATGTGACGTGATTGCATTTACCAAGTCACGTGTAAATGTGGTGCCATCTATTTGCAGGTCTCCACAGTACCAAAGAAAAAAACTTATTTTTAATATGATTATGAGTAAGTTTTAGCAAACATTAAGCATACTAGGCAATAATTAAAAAGTTGTTTTTATTGTGCAAATATTTATCCTTGGGAATACATAAATTGCAAAGAAAATGTCGATAGAAGTTTTTACCATTGGAAACATAGGGCAGAATTTTTAGGTGGATCCCCCTTTAAAGGACCTATAAATTTTGGGCTTCACATCTTTTTGATGCTACACCTCTGGTTGCCTTCTTGCATTTCTCTCATGTCAGGTAGCACTTTTAAATTCAGGAAGGTATAGTGTCAACAAAATCTAAAAGAGCATCCAAATGTTATGTCTCTCAAAATGTAGGTCTAGTAGCACCTCTTGTTTGGTTCTCCTTCACTTTCAACTTGCCTTCCTCTTCCTGACCAAGTTAGCTACAAACATCAGACAGATGAAGAAAAGAAAAAGCTGAATTTTTAACCAAGTGAAAAAACAGAAGACCCATCTCGGATGAATGATCATGATGGCTTCTGATCATTCATCCGAGATGGGTCTGGGTTCCAATACCGGCGAGGCATGGATGTTGCGTTTGTCGTATGGCATTGGCTCCTCTCCCTTCCCTGGAGTCAGGGGCCCTAAATTAAGAATGGGCGACTGCTTATAGCACATTGAGTTGCTCGCGGTGGTCGTTAAACTCTCAATAAAAAAAACGGCAGGTGAGAAAGAACGAATATAATGCAACAGCTCAGTGATTTGTTTATGTAAATATTAAAATGGAGAACATCACTGTATACACAACCAACATAAAATTAATGAATTCAAACCAAAATGAAATGTTTAAAGGCATTGACATTGATTCAGATTGTTTGCTGTTGTACTTGCAAGATCATCAAATCAGCTCAAGTTCCCTCTTGTGTTAGCAAGCTTTGCTTTCTTTTCAGCAAGTTCCACAGCCATATTTGTCTTACACTGACTGCAGCTGCACAGCTTTATTTATTATTTGATTGGAGTTTTAACGACCACCGTGAGCAACTCAATGGGCTATAAGCAGTCGCCCGTCCCTAATTTAGGGGCACTGGTTCCAGGGAAAGGAGAGGGCCAGAACCGTAAGACAAGCACAACAACCATGTCTCATTGGGATTCGTACCCAGATCCCATCAAGGACGAATGATCAGAAGCCATCGCTTAGACCACTGCGCCACCGGGGTGGCACAGGATCATTTGCTTACTTTGTCTTTCTACTGATCCCACTTCTACATTGTCACTTTCTTTTTTTCTTATAACTTTATAATTTAATTCACGTTGAACGAAGAAACAAAGACGACTTTTGAAAAATAGCTCAAGTGACATCATTAACAATATTACATGTATTCTTAGTTATACACTGAAGAGCAACTGATATTAGCTGTCTAGTAACGTGTAGCACCACCTTTCGACCTGATGACGGCGGCGATTAGTCTCGACAAGACACCGGAAGCCATACTACCCCTCAACAAGCTTCCACAGTTCACGAAGATTTGATGGAGTGTTCATCCAACCATTCGGGAGCTGCGTTGTCTTGTTGCAGGATGAGGTCCCCAGTGGGATGTTGAAGACGCACAAACGATCGTCCAGGATATCCCGGTAACGTCGACCTGTGAAGGTCGTCACACGTAAACAGTCCCCAGCCGAGAATGCCAACCCCACCAGCTTGAACAGTACCCTGCTGGCAAGAACAGTCCAGGCAACATTTTTCCATATCTCTAGGGTCCAGTGGCGATGTTCCCGCGGCCATGCTAATATTTGCGGTCAGCAATATTAATGGTTCTGGATGGTGTGTCTGCTTACACGTTTTTGTGCACCAGCGTTAAATTGCCGAGTGATTTCTTGCACTGTCGTCCACGGCAGTTGGCCCTTGCAGGGGTTTTACCGGATTCGATGTATTCACGGTGCACCCGTGGCTCGTGAAAATCCCAGTGTCTGCACGACTTTCGCGATGGAGTGACCCCATTCGTCGGGCCCCGACAATTTGTCCACGATCAAATGCGGTTAGATCCTTCGTCTTACCCATACTGCGTCCGACTCTTACTGATTTTTTTTTCGGTACTGGTACAGTATTTGTTATTTTCTTGTAGGACTTCCCTCCACAATGAGTTAGAGTTTAGGTCCCAGCCACCTACAGCGCAGGACACAGAAACGGAAGGAATGAGAGCAAGTCTAGCGACTTTAACAGAACAGTTTGTAGTGAGATTAGATTACAGTAGATGGCGCCACCGTGCAAGTACGATATTGCACATAGAGGGGTGAGAGAATTTCAGGGGGTCATAGGAAAGGATACCCATTTAACCAGTGGGTCCAGTCACTTAACGTGCTCGTCCGATATTCAGCGATTGTTAGTAAACCACACCATCTCTGAAAGATCAGCCCAGGTTCGAGCCTGAAGACCTTGCATCGATAGTCTGAACTGCTAACCACTAAGCCATCCGCGGATCCTCTTACTGATTCAGTTCGATCCGTAGGCCTATGTGCCATTTTCTTGTAGGACTTCCGTCCATAGTGAGTAAAGTTTAGGTCCCAGCCACCTACAGCGAGATCGCCTTTTGGGCAGGGTACAGAAACGGAAGGTATGAGAGCAAGTCTAGCGACTTTTGACAGAGCAGTTTGTAGTGAGATTAAGAGTACAGTAGATGGCGCCACCGTACAAGTACGATATTGCACATCTGGGGTGAGAGAATTTCAGGGGGTCATAGGAAAGGATACCCATTTAACCAGTGGGTCCAGCCTGGGGGCCGCCACTTAACGTGCTCGTCCGATGCACGGCGGATATTCAGCGATTGTTAGTAAATCACACCATCTCCGAAAGATCAGCTCAGGCTTGAACCTGGGGACCTTGCATCGATAGTCTGAAACACTAACCACTAAGCCATCCGCGGCTCCTCTTACTGATTCCCGTCGCATCACTCCTTATATTGTCGGGTCGATGCATACGTCATGTAGTTTCAGTTTACAGAGCCGCCCACAGCGCCACATTTACATAAGACCAGCTGTCTCTAATTCAGTTGCTCTTCAATGTATGTAGGGATACGTAAATTTCGGCAAAAAAAAATCGAAATTTTGCAAAAAAGAATATTTTAAAATAATAAATTTCGCATTTATTCGCAAAAACTGAAGACACAAGAAAATTGTTTTCCAAAGTTTACTTTACTTAGTTTACTGTTTTTCAAAGTTTATTTACTGGTAAGCTAAGTACCAAGATACTTAGTTAAAAGCTAACAACATTGTAGTAGTCTCTATATATTCTCTTCCTTTAGTCTTTGCCTTCTGTCAGTAATAACGGTGTTGTGCATACTGAAATATCTCTCAGCATCCACACTGTTAACAGAATTATGGAGGCTTTGAATAGCTGCCTTTGCATAGTTTAAATGGCAGCATTTTTTTGTTGCTTTTAATCTCTGTATGTCATCAACAAGTCTCTTGGTTGACCACTGTAAGTAGCTGTCTGTGAAAATGATTGTATCCATCGATGAGCTCATCCCATGGTATGTCTTCAAAAAATTGTGCTTTAGAGAAGCTTTCCAATAAGAAGCTTGTGTTCGAAGATGATGTGGGTGTGGTCGCGGCTATAGAGGGAACAAAAAAGTCTGCCAATATGCTGGTAGGCTTCATTTGTTGCGTTGGATGCCATGTGGAGTTAATTTGCCCTTCTAGACGAACATTACAAAACTTGCACATCACGATATTTGTATCGCTTAAATACAATACCTCGTGGTCAAACTCTTTCACTATCAACTAATTCCTTCTTAGGGCGGCCCACATTGATATACCGCTATCAAACGGATCGCGAGTATTGTAGTCTACTAGCGAAATGCAGAAACAAACATGTGCTTACTAGTATTCTTTCAAGGCTAGCCAGGCAGTGTGACTCACCGAGAGGGAAAAAGGCGTGGCCTAGGATTTCCCGGGTAACACACGCTGAGTAGGACACGCACGGCGCAAGTGCTGCGCGAAATTAAGTCCTATTTTCGCTTTAAAAAATGTTAATTATAGAGATGTCGCAGAAAAGTAGTTAAAATCAAATTTTCGTATTTATTGGCTTAAATTGGCAAATACGAAAATTACGTATCCCTAGATGTATGGTATGCTGCAATGTGTTTTTTTTTTTTAAGGTTTAACGACCACCGTGAGAAACTCAATGGGCTATAAGCAGTCGCCCGTCTAATTTAGGGTCACTGGTTCCAGGGAAGGGAGACAGCCAGTGCCGTAAGACAAACACAACATCCATGCCTCAACGGGATTCGAACCCGGGCCCCTTACGGACGAATGATCAGAGGCCATCGCTTAGACCACTGCGCCACCGGGGCGGCGCAATGTGTTTCCATCCTTTAATAATGCATGTCAAACCATTGGTAGTTCCATAGACAAGGTTCATACTCTTCCAAGTAAAATGAATTAAGACTTTTTAAAACCCAATTATCACGTGTGTGTGGTTGGTGGGTACTGGGTAGGTATTTTAGCAAGTTCAAACCATTAAACTTAGTTGGGACAGGCACACACCTTCAATGATCTGCCTGTGTTTACCCCCTATTGTCGGTTTATTTTAGTAACTTTGAGTTGCCCCACTTTTTTTGGCGTTTTTCGAAATCATTTTATTTTGTGGAATATTTTGAAAGGGTAAATTATTTTCATATTCACCCTCCGGCAAAAATGCATCACTAACCTGAGTCAACTGAAGCCCATCACGATTTGCTAACGGGTATCGTTCACTTGATCGAAAGGTACATTTCACCGAAGGGTCATTTGACCAAAAAGTTCACTTCACCGAAGGATTACTTTACCTAAAAGTTCATTACATCGAAAAATCATTCCACCGCATATTCAGTTTATGGAAAACTTAGAATTTCATTGTTAAAGATCTGTTATGGAGTGTGGTGCGGGTTTTTGAAAAACTGCCCACCTAAACATTATGGGATTTTATGAAAAAAAAAAAATGCACTTTTAATTTCTATGAAACACCTCTCCATAAGTAGGTTTTTCGAAATATAACATTAATTATAAGGCCTAGATCTGGGCCTCTTTATCAAATTTTAATCCTCCGAGCTCACATTCATAAGGGTTACATAGCAGATCAAGTAAATAATGTTCCACTTTCACTCAACCAAGCATTAATTTTTTGACCGTAGGCCTAGATGCAGGCCATTTTAACAGATTTCAATCCTACTCATATTCATTACATAAAATTTAAATTAAAATATGTTGCACTGTTGCTCAAGCCTAAAACATTCATTTTGGGAAATTTTAGCAAATTTTAATCCTCCTTGTTCATATTCACAAGGTTTACACAGCAAGTCATATTAACGTTAGATTTTTACCCAGACTCAAAATGTTAATTTTGGCTCCTTGACCTAGATTTGGGCCCCTAAAACAATTTAGCAAATTTTAAGCTTCGGTGTTCATATTCATATGGGTTATAACCCATAACAAGCAAAGTTGATAATTTCATACATTTACTCAGACACAAAAATCAATTTTAGGTCCCTAGGCCTCAGCTCAGGCCTTTTTAGCAAATGCGTGCTCATATTAGTTACCCACGCTGTCAAGTTAGTAACTTTGCCCTTTTAGTCATGTTTACACATGAAATCAAGTTAATAATTTTGCACTTTTACCCAGGCATAAAACATTACATTTAAAGGCCGCAGGCCTGGGCTCTTTTAATAAATTTTAAGCTACTGTGCCGATAGTTTTCTAAAAAGGCCTAAGCCGAGCCTAGGAACCTAAACTAAAATTGATTGTTTTTGTCTGAAAAAATTTGCAACATTATTAATTTGACTTTTTATGTAAACCTTATAAAAATGAGCATGCACGTTTAAAATGTGTTAAAAAGGCCTAAACCAAGGCCTAGGGACCTAAAATTGATTGTTTTTGCCTGAAAAAATGTGCAAAATTATTAATTTGACTTTTTATGTAAACCTTATGAACATGATTAAAATTTGCTAAAAAGGCCAAAGCCTAAGGACTTAAAATTAATTACTTTTGTCTTAAAACTTAATCTTTGCATTCACCATGCTTAAACAGATCCTGTAATGAAATCCCAACTGACTCTTCGATGAAATGAACTTTTAGGTGAGACCTTTCGGTGAAGTGAACTTTTAGGTAAAGAGACCTTTCGGTGAAGTGAACTTTTAGGTAAAGAGACCTTTCGGTGAAATGAACTTTTAGGTAAAGAGACCTTTCGAGCAAGTGACCTTTCGGTGAAACGAATGTTTTGATCAAGTGATTTTCGGTCAAGTGACCCTTCGGTGAAGTAAACTAGAGATGGGCCCGGGCTTGGACGGGCTCAAAATTCATTAACTACCGAAAAACACGGGCGCGGGCTCGGAATTACATGTCTTGAATTTCATTACTGTAATTAATGAAACACATGTAATTCCGAGCCCGGTTGAATTACACGTGTTGAATTTCATTGTGGATTTGTTACTGTGGTGGAAGGATTTTCAATTTCCTAAGCTAGCTGCCATTGCAAGACCAATTTTGCTTAGCAAGACTTGCATTATGCATTGTTCAAAGCTATGGCCCAAGCAAGGATTAGTTTAAGGAGGTCTGGTATTGAAAAACTGGAGAGAAAAAAATCACATTCCCATTTTTTTTTTTTTTTGTATTTTATTAAAAATCAAGAATCTTATCTTTAAAATGATGTATTAATTTTGAGAATTGTGCAGTTAGAAGTATTGTTATTTATTTTTTAAAATTTTCTCACTCCCACGTTTTTTGGAGTGATGGTTTTTAGTGCAGCAGGTCAAGTTTTAGGGAAAAGAAGATCAAGTTGAAGCGCTGAGGCATTAGATGCAATTCTCTCTCTCTCTCTCTCTTTTCATGATGAACTTGATCTGGAAACTGCATACACATATGATAATATTGTGATTATTATACTATTAAGCGCAAAGCTTTGTTAATGTTACAAAATGCAGAATAATCTGGTCTGGAATGCTTTTACGTTCCTTTTTTTTTTTTTTTTTTTTTTTATTTTGGAAATTTCCTTACATGCTTTTTATTATATTTCACTACATCACTCTAAACTACCTTTACCAATTAGCATATATGTAAATTATATTGCAAATATTAGTTTCTAAAGTCAAAATTTCAAACTCTTGCAACTGTCTGTACGGCGTTGCCGTTGTACACTTTGTAATGCAATTTCTTCAAAATAAAAGTAAATTTAGAAATCAAAAAGAAATAACGAATGGAATTTTTTTTTTTTCTAAACGATTTTCTTTTCTTCAGCTTTTACCAAAATTACTGATTCCCCTGATACGGTCGAAGGGCACGTTGATTATTTATTTTCAAATCCACATTTTAGAACATTTGGCTTTATGCATAGTATTTCTAAAAACATAATAATATTGTGAAGTGGATTAACTAAACTAAACGTTTTTTAACTAATGATTTTAAAACTACTCCTTGCTTGGGCCATATCTTTGGCCAGTGTATATTGCATAAATGAAAGCCTTGATAAACAAAATTTTCCAAGAATCTGGGACGGGGCAGGCCCAGGCTCAGCAAACACATGTAATCAAAGAAAGTGGGCTGGGCCCAGCTCTCTAGGCCTTTGGGCCTGTTGATTAGCATCCCTTTCTCAGTCCAGTTGTGGCAATCTGCTGCTACTACAGTCAACCATTCCGTTATGTCTTCCACACAGGCAGCACCCTAATGCTTCTACATAATCTTCATCCTCTATTCTCTCCAGGGCAACAACTGATTAGCCTCCATTCCCTAAAGGTCAAAAATCTTAATCCATGTGCTGACGGTTTGCTGATTTAAGGTGGCAGCCACCTATGCTTTTTTTTTTTTATTGGAGGTTTAACGACCACCGTGAGCAACTCAATGGGCTATAAGCAGTCGCCCGTCCCTAATTTAGGGTCACTGGTTCCAGGGATGGGAGAGAGCCAGTGCCGTAAGACAAACACAACATTCATGCCTCACCGGGATTCGAACCCGGACCATGTTCGGACGAATGATCAGAGGCCATCGCTTAGACCACTGCGCCACTGCCACCTATGCCTGTCGGCAATACATTTTTTGGAATTTATTCAGTACAGCAATTATAGCGACGAGTGAATTTGCTGCCGTGGTGATGCAGTGGTCTAAGTGCTGGCTTCCGATACTCTTTTGAGATGGGTCTGGGTTTGAATCCTGTTGAGGCATGGATATTGTATTTGTCTAACAGAACTGTGTCTCTCTCTCTCTCCCTTTCCTGGAACCAGTGACACTAAACAAAGAACAGGTGACTGCTTATAGCCCACTGAGATGCTCACAGTGGTTATTACATTGTTGACGACATGGTAAGAAATCGGTTGGGGTACTGAAAAGTGGCTGCAAAGTGGATTCCCCTACTTGCTGACAGATAAACACAAGGCAAATTGTCTTGTCACCAATGGAAGTATCAATGACGACGTAAGCAACACTTTTTGATCGAGTCTTCACATGTGATGAAACATTTTTTTCATGATTTTGATCTAGAATATCAATAATAAGTCACTTCTGTCTCGGCACAATCCACTAAAAACTTCCACCTAATACATGTTTATTTAAACTAAAAACATATGCACAGATAAAAGCCGAAAAACTTAAAATGGCGATCTTTCGAGCTTGCTCCAAGTAAAAGTGCCATTGATGTACCGAGGGCATATATATATATATACAAGCAGACACTACCATCATGTACTGGTTGTTCAACTCCCCCCCCCCCACACACACACACAAATAAAAAAAGACATTTCACAAAGGCAGATAAAAACATTAATATAAAAACACCCATAGGTTAAATTCCTGGCTAAAATTGGGGTTTTTAAGTTCTTAAGACAGAGTCGACATAGTTGTAGTATGTTGCTAGGAAGCTCATCGTTGCAACTTATATCAGCCAACAATGTGAAGAACAATGACTCAGTACATAAGGTGTCTCGTCTGTTAACAGTGAAGGAGAGATGTTTTACATTATCCCAAAATGGGGTGCATTGACCTTGAGTCACAGTACAATACACCCCATATTGGGATAATTTCTTCGATAAAAAGGGAACAGTGTATGAGCATGTTGCTCCACAAGGAAAATCTGTTACTAGTGCCTATTAAGTTCTTCTAAAGAAATGTTTTTCTCCAAAACGCCCAGAATATGCACAAACTGGTTGGATTTTGCATCAAGGCGATGAATGCCCTTGCACATCATGCTTTGCTTACTCAGCAGGTTATCCAAGATCTAGGCATCGAAACGATGGCATACCCTCCGTACTCACCGGAGCTGGTGCCGTGCGACTTCCACCTATTCTCCGAAGTGAAAAAACAACTTTGTGGACGTCTGTTTGCTTCAAATACTGAATTGACTAACACTGTGATGTGTATCCTGAACCACACATGTAAAAGGAAGGGCTTTGAACACACCTACCAGAAGAGGATACAAAGATGGGACAGGTGCATTCAGGTAGAGGGATAATACTTCAAAAGTATGTAAGCATGTTTACTGCATTACACCTGCACCCCATGTAAAATCAGCCCCGTTACTTTTTTGAACAACCCTTGTGTTGGGTTGGCCAAAAAGTAATTGCATTTTTCCCCCTGTGTAAATGAAAGGCAAATTTTCAATGGGAAACAAAAACTTTAGTTAACAATATATTATCCATTTTATTCGATGACCTTTTGCCATCTAGCAGGCAAGTTCACGATTCCGCTCTCAAAAACGTTTTTCTTTTTGGCAAAAAAACATTTCCAAGAACGATTTGATAGCATCATAAGCAATGAATATTTTACCATTCAAGGAGTTTCTCAATGAACAAAACAAATGGTAGTCTGTTGGTGCCAGGTCTGGCGAATTTGGTGGATGTGGTAACACATCCCATCCAAGCTGCAAAAATTTTTGACGAGTGACCAAACTTGTTTGTGGTCTTGCGTTATCATCCTGGTGAAACACAACGCCTTTACAATTCACCAATTCTAGATGCTCACTGCATCAGTTTATTTATCCAGCTGATGACAGTACACATCTAAATTAATGGTTTGGTTCCTTGGAAGCAATTCCAACATACACAATACCTTTGAAATTCCACCAGACTGACACCATAACCTTTCTTCGATGCACATCTGCTTTTAAAGTGCTTTGAACAGGTTCATAAGACTTGCTCCACGATCTTTTTCGTTCGACGTTAGTTGTAGACGATCCATTTTTATAGTCTGTTATACATTTCAAAAATGGATCGTTTTCTTCACATTTCAAGAGCGAATGGTAGACATCAACACTCTTAGTGAGATGAATTTCTATGAGCTCATGTGGTACCCACATATCAAGCTTATTAACGTATTCCAGTTGCTTTAAGTGGTTTTCAAAGCTTAATTTCGATATGTTCAGATTCTCAGCAATCTCTCATGTTGTTAAACGCCGATTGGATTCGTTCAATGCCTTTTTTGTCATCAACAACTTCGATTGGCCTTCTAGAGCGCAGTGCATCTTTTACGTCAAAATCTCCAGACCAAAATTTTGCAAACCCATACTGACACTACCATAGTTTTAAGGCATCAAATACAAGTCATCGCTCTTTCCACGTTTATAAGTGAGTCACGGAAAAATTCTCATCAGCCGACACAGGGAATTGAACCCAGGGTCTTCCAGTTATGTGCCGGATATGCTTCCTCTGCACCACAGCGGCTTCGAAATTCTCCAGACTCACAAACGACGAACTGCCAAACAAACCCCATGGCAGGGTTGCTTCTTTGGAGCCCCGCACAATGCTGGGGATTCACCAAAGATGGTAAGCAGCAACTGAACAAATAACTAGAAGGCGAATGAATAATAAATACACAGTTAACGTGGATTAGGAACATCAAATAGAAGTCGTCGCTCTATCCACATTTATAAGCGAGTCACGGAAAAATTATCGGCCGCCACCGGAAATCAAACCAAAGGGTCTTCCAGTTATGTGCCGGATATGCTTCCACTGCACCATGCTTGTCGTTAGCGAGTCTGGAGAATTTCGAGGCCGCTGTGGTGCAGTGGAAGCATATCCGGCGCGTAACTGGAAGACCTGGGTTCGATTCCCGTGGCGGCCGATGAGAATATTTTCATGACTTACTTATAAACGTGGAAAGAGCGATGACTTCTATTTGATGTTCCTAGTCAACGTCAACTGTGTATTTATCATTCATTTGCCTTCTAGTTTTAAGGCATCTCCACCATACACATCACAACTTTTTATGAGCTTGAACATCATTATTTCCTTTTCAGAAGTAATACTGCAAAACATGACAAAAATGTTGCTTTCGATTGTTCATTTTGAAATAAATGACAAACAAACACTTGTTAATGAAATTGTGCACTTTCTGTTCTGTTCCTAAAACAAGCTTGAACTAATAGTTATCACATTACATAATGAACTTGCAGTTTCAAATGAAGTTAGTTACATTTCAAGACATGTTTCGCCATCTTTGTGTAAAAAACGTAGCCCACCCAATACTTTAATGATACATCCTGGCATGCAGATTGCTGTTATGGCAGTGAAACCTGGGTACTATAGAAGAGACTTGGAAGTCATTTGTGTGCTGGAGAGAAGTTACTTATGGAGACGTTCACGGCAAGATGTAATTTGATCAAGAGCGGAATGCAGCTGTGTAATGTGAAACAAAATGGAGACAAATAATCTGAGGTGTTTTTGTTTTTGGTCATGCTGGAAGAACGAATGCAGTGATGGAAAGTTGCAAAGTCACTTTTGGAGCCGGAAAAATAAATTTTTTAGCAGCAAAATGTGTTTTTGGAGCACGTAAAATACATTTTTGGAGCAGCAAAATGTGTTTTTGGAGCACGTAAAATACATTTTTGGAGCAGCAGAATGTGTTTTTGGAGCAGGTAAAAATACATTTTTGGAGCAACAAAATGCGCTTTTGGAGCAGGTAAAATACATTTTTGGAGCAACAAAATGCATTTTTTGGAGCAGCAAATGTGTTTTGGAAGCAGATGAAACACATTTTAGGAGAAACAAAAGGCATTTTTGGAGCAGATAAAATACATTTTTGGTGTAAGAAAACATTTTTTCGGAACAGGTAAAATATTAGTAAATAGAACAAACTCTTAAGCAAAAAAATGTTTGGAACTAGATGCACCCTACTCAAATTTAAAACATTTGCATTGAAATACACACACATATGCAAAGATTTTATTTTTCAAATAGATCAAAAAATTTGTAACCATAGCAGGATTTTATTATTAATCATTCATTTTACAAAAAAATGTTTTTTTTTTTTTGCTGCTTTTCTTAATATTTATAATTGCTCACTTCTATTTTTTTTTTTTTTAAGATAGTAAATAGTTAGCAATGTTTTATTTTGCTTCTTTTAATAGTACCTGTCCACTTTCTATTGCACTTGTCTTTTTTTTTTTTTTTTTTTTTAATGAAAGGAATCCAACTGATGCAAAAGTTCAGCTTCTTCCCGTTTCAAATCACCTTGTGAGCATTCAATTTCTTCTTCTCTTTTTCGCTTATTTTGCTGCATTTTTTCAGCACTAATCAGCTCTTGATATTTTTTCCAAGATTCTTTATAAGCTGTCAGAAGTTTTTTGATTACATTAATTTTACTCACATCTCCATTTAGTCTCTTGACATGATCTTTGTACTTCTTGCTCAACGCACCATGCCTAACAATCATCGTGGTCACCATGTACTAGGCTAAAATCACAGCCACATGGCTTACAAAACATGATTCGGCAAAACTTCAGATGCTTCATAAAAAGGCCTTTTTTTATTTCTTTACTATCAATATACTATCTATATCGCGATACACTTGACAATAAGTTTTATCTGACTTTGTTCTTTTTGTTGTCATAGCTGTTTCACTGCTACGTTTCATATTGTTTTAATCTACATTACCCCTTTCCACTCTAACACCTTTTCACCCATACTCACCGAGCAATCTGTTTTTTGTTTTGTTTTTTTCTGTAGTAGAGGCCAGAACTTTGCAGTGTAAGCTCAGCTTTGGTTTGCCAACCCCTACATACGAGCTATAGAGGCATCATCAGCGTGGCGGGTGACACCAGACACACAAGCTATTCGTCGAAAAAGAAATTTATTGCAAGCTATAGAGGAATCATCAGCATGGCGGGTGATACCAGACATGGCGATGACTTATCTTTTTCTCTATTTGGTGAAAAAGAAATGTCTCGCGAGCCCGCCCCGACATGTGAGCTACAGGGGCGTCATCAGCGTGGCAAGAGCCAAATTTAACAACAAAAAAAGTCTCGCAAGCATCAACATGCAAGCTATAGAGGCGTCATCGGCGTGGTGGGAGCGAGCTATTCAACAATTTTGTAGTGTCGGGTGTCACCAGACAGTCTAGTGGAAAGGGTTAAAACGTTTGCACCGAAATTTTCACAAGCACAAAACCATACGTAATTAATGTAAAGAGTTCGAAAAGGGTCCGAGTTGAGATTCCTTTCGGCTTTTGCACACGGCACTCTCAAATGGCTGTACGGGGAATCACGTGGCAAAACTTCGCCTCCGTTGGCGGGGGAAGTCAGAACATTGAAGGCGCACAGGACTATCTGTAATTTCAACCAAAAGATGGTAGAAAATTGTGTGCAGGGATCTTGCATGGGCTTTTCCGTGGTTTTTTTGGGTGACTTCCGTAAAACCGTGGGATGGAGTGGAAATCCGTACAAAGTACGGAAAATCCGTAAAAGTTGCCATCTCTGAATCCTTTAGAAACAGAACCATTGTACCCTGCCATGGGAGAGCCATTTTCAGTCATCCTCCGTGCCAACGATATAGCTAATGACTGACCTTATGCTGTATTTAAGTAATCGCGCACCTCACCCGGAACAAAATAACTGCACCATTCCAAACAGCAGGGAACGACATATAAACAAACTCAATTGCACAACACTCTGAAAGACCACCAAACCATCTGTAAACAATCATCAGGATTTTATAATGTACAGCATCGTTTCTCCTACATACCACACAATTGCAACATAACTCCTGCTCCGTAAGCTCCATCTACATCGCGAAACCTATTAGTCACTTACGCCGAAAAAACAATGATTAAAAGGTAGGTGAAAAACATTCCGAAATGTTGGGATTGGCGGTACGCATTGATTAAGCCTTGTTATATGTTTAACCAAATTATGCGTAGACCTTAAAAAATAGTCATTCGATTCGCCATTTAAAACGCCATTTTTGGAAGGAAAATTTTTTTTACCACTGGGCAGTTTTTGCTGTGGATTGCCATTTCGGTGCAGTTGGGCGCAAATATTAACATTTTTTCGTAATTTGTAGCATTTTGGTGCCATTGGCTCAAACTTTTCTTCACTGATGAATGACAAGAAAGAAAGCTAGACGAAGGCCAAGGAAATCATGGGACCATATTCAGGAATGTCTGCATTAGAAATACACCAATGAGCTATTGCAGTATGACCTCCCCCCCTTCCTTCCCAGCCCACAAAACAGCAGCAACTTGGTGAGGCATCGGTTTCATGAGGTGGCGATAGGTATCTGGTATATTATATCAACAGCAGGTCCTCCAAATCCTGTACATTGGAGGGGGGGGGGGGGGGTAATTTTGCACGAACCCGCTTTTTCAAGTCGAACCACAAATGTTCAATTGGGTTCGTGTCAAATGAATTTGGAGGCCAGGGCATTAACAGAGAGACGCCAGCATGTTCCTCGAACTACTCCTTGACGATTCTGGTAGTGTGGCATGACGATTCTGGTAGTGTGGCACAATGTTCAGATACCTGATAGCTGTCAGGGATTGTGCTAATGGTGCTTTAAGTGTCCCAAGAAAACATTGCCCACAGCATAACACCACCACCAGTCTGTTTCCGCCCAATAGTGCATCCAGGTGTCATAGCCTCCATTAGTAATCGGCATATCTGTGCTTGGCCATCTATATTAAGTGCCAGGAATCTTGATTCGCCAGACCAGGTCACTTTTTTCCAATCATCCATGGCCCAATCTCGATCTTGGGCTCATTTCATGTGTTGTTGGCGATGAGGTGCAGCGAGCACGGGGCCCCGGCTGGGTCTCTGGCTATGCAGGCCCATGTGCAGAAGGCTGTGATTGACTGTGTGCTGCGACACATTGCCCTGATCACCACTGTTTTGCATCAAAATTTATTTTTAAGTTTGCATCCACTAAGGTCTTCAAGCATGTCCACATCCACTATTGCAGGTCTTCCAGCTTTGGGAGGGCCTGACAGGTCAAAATTTCCCTCTCAAAGCCATTTGAACCAATGACAACACTGACACAATGTGATATGGCATTGGGGTACACACTGGTTATGTTCCTTACAGCACATATGATGTAGTGCTACCAAGATGAAACTCATACAGCATGCAATGGCAGATGTGCTACTTGTCCACTTCCATGGTGGCTGGCACTTACACTCTTCGCATTCTGATGGCCACCTACCTACTGGTGTTGTGCCGATGTGCTGCGCAAACTCAGAGGCCAATGTGCACCATTGCTGGAGGCTTCGGGTACTTCATCATTTGAGGTTATTAAGGATGTGCAAAAGTTTCTGCCATTTTAAGGCAAAAGGTGACCCAGGAATAATCAGGAAATCAGTACATATTTATTCAACGAAATACTGGCCATTAGCATCAATGACCTTTTACCATTTTTCAGCCAACAAATGAATGCCCCTCTCAAGGGTTTTTTTTTTTTTTTGATTGGAGGTTTAACGACCACTGTGAGCAACTCAATGGGCTATAAGCAGTCGCCCGTCCCTAATTTAGGGTCACTGGTTCCAGGGAAGGGAGAAAGCCAGTGCCGTAAGACAAACACAACATCCATGCCTCACCGGGATTCGAACCCAGACCCCTTTCGGACGAATGATCAGAGGCCATCGCTTAAACCACTGCGCCACCGGGGCGGCCTCTCAAGGTTCGTACCCTTCCAAGCAATATAAATTCAAGCACTTTTCAAACCCGAATTATCATATGTGTGTGTTGTCGGCCGATCAGTAGGTAGGTATTTGAGTAAGTTCAAACTATTAATCTTAGCTGGGGCAGGCACACCTTCAATAAACTGCCATTACCCACAGTTGGTTTATTTTATTAACTTTGAATTGCCCCTCTGTTTTGGTATTTTTCGAAATCATTTCATTTTGTGGAATATTTTGAAACGATACATTATTTTCATTTGCTGGTATGATGACACTTATTGTTTGCTTTAATATTTTATTTTTGATACATGACTAATGATTTTTTTAATGCAGGCAGGAGACGAAGAGTCCACACATGAAGCACAAGCAATTCCTGGAAGTTCCACCCTCCTGCAAGAATGCATCCCTAACCCCAGTAAACAGAAGCCCATCACAATTTGCAAATACATCATTACACTTATTTTACTCACTAGTGATGTCATAGCCAAGGTACCAGCTATCTATACGCTACCCTGGGTTGAACGCAAATTCTGCGCTATTTTGATCAGCTTGATGTTTTTATCTGAACTACACAGAAATCTCCTATACATCTTTTTAGCAGAAACAATTATTTAACACATGCTGTTTCATATCATTACTTAACAAACAAAACAGTTTTTTAAGTACTATTTAAAGAGCCTTAAACTTTTTCAAGTACTTGAAAATTAACTTTTTTATTCAAGGAGCGTACGAACCATGCCTCTGATAGAAGGAATAGAGTTTTGAGCTGAACGCAGTGACGAAATTTTCCACCTCTGGAACTGTGGAGAACCACTGTTGAGATAGGGCATGTTGCATAGAGCGAAACAGATGAAAGTCTGAGGGCGAAATGTCCGGGGAGTAAGCCGCATGCGGTAAAACCTCCCAGTGTAATTGTTCAAGGGTTGATTTTCATGGTGGCACCGACATGTGGTTTGGCATTATCGTGTAACAGGATGACTGGGCGGCAACCTTTAGCTGTCCATGGGCGTTTTTGCTTGATTGCAGCGATCAGTTGATGAAACTAATCGCTATATCATTGTGCAGCGATTGTTTCAAGAGTTTGAAGTACATCACCCCATACATACCCCACCGCACACACAACAGCACCTTTTCCCCGTGGACATCTTGTTTTGCAGTGGATGTCGATGGCTGGCAGGGGTCGACCCAGGATCGCTTGCTTACGGGGTTGTTGCAATAGACCCATTTTTCATCCCCGGTGATAAACTTCCACAAGAGATTCTTCCCTTGAAACCTCTTCAGCAACAACATGCAGATGCCCAATATTACACTCTGTTAAAGTATGCAGAACCCACTTACCAATCTTCTGGATCTTCAATAAGGCCTGCAAACGCCAGACCACCATTGATTGAGCCACTTTTAAATGTTTCGCCAGTTGCGTGGCCGATTGTGTGGCATCCTCTTGCAATAGCCATTCCGGCTCCTCGGCTGCAAGTTCCTGCGGTCTACCTGCACGTGGCTAGTCTTCCAAGCTTAGATCACCTTTCTTAAACCTGGCAAACCACTCTCGATACGTCCGCTCACCCATAACTGTTTCGCTATACGCCTGACATATTGAACTGTATGCTTCACTTGCACTTTTCCCTAAATTATATATCAATAACAAACAGTGCCGCAAATTAACTTTATCATCCGCAATGTTTGGCTTCATGCACGAAGTAACAGCAAGGGTCGCCGGCAGGTTAGACCCCTACAACGCCTGCTAGCATAGGCAGCGAAAAGTTTTGCATGCTCCTAATACAGGGTTCCCACTCAAAAGTAATAAAAATATTCCCTGACTTTTCCAGGTGCTTTTTAAAGTTTTCCAGAGTGGCATGTTGCAAATAATTGTTACATTTCATCCCATTCCATTCATTTTTCTCACCAAAGCACACACTTATAAATTCTTTACGTAATTTGTCTTTATAAAATTACCTGCTTTTCATTAATAACAACTAACTGTGCACATTATTTTCTGTACCAAAGTTCCGTGAACTTTTGTGAATACTACCCACATGGAATTTGTAAATACATTCCCATAGAAACAGGTCATATGTAAGAAAAAATCTGTCAGTTAAATAGTTTCAGTTTTTCTATAACACAATGCAGCTAAGCTTAATGATGGAATGGCTCTGTTCAAATAAACATGTTTCAAGAGAACCAACAGACAAAGGACGTTGATCCATCATTTGGTTGGTTTTCTTGTGAAGTGTTTCTTCAAGCAGGAGCCATTGTGCCTAATTGTTCCATGTTATAACTGCCTGCCTGCAGAAATTGAACAAAACCATAATAACTGGCAATTTTAAAAATTCAATTTTGCATCTTTTTTTGTTAGAGAATAAAGGAAATACTTAATATAACTGAAAGTAAGATCTACCAAATTCTAGGCAGGCAGTAATTGCAAGCAAAAGTTTGAAATCTTGAAAAAATAAGTTTTTTTGGCAAAATAAAGTATCCATTGATTTTTACAACAAAAAAAAAGGGGTAATTTTCCCTGAGTTTTCCCTGACTTTTACAAAAAAGGGTAACTTTCCCTGAGTTTTCCCTGATTTTTGGAACCATTTTCAAATTCCCTGAGAATTCCAGGTTGAGTGGGAACCCTGTAATACTTTCTTTCCTTCTTTCCAACCCAATATGGATGTACGAACAGTAATGACTTCTTGCAAATAAAAAGGGGGGGGGGCTGAATAAGTCCAAATTGCTAATATTTTACTGTATACCCAATTTGCAACAAATACAAAAAGAAATACAAACACCAATATTTCCCCCATATTATACCCATTTTTATTTCCTATGAAGGTCAATTTTGCATTTCTTACATATATCATAGTAACAATAAATGTATTTGGTAATTTACAATTATTAAAATATATCAATCACATTTCCATAGTGACAGAAGAGAAACATAACATGCGGCAGACATATCTAAATATGATGTGAAAACATCAATGGCAAATGACAAACTGAAAAAGGTTCGATATCCTTATTAAATAGCAGACTTTAGGCACTTAGAACACTATTATAACCACCGCAAACCGTGAAGTTCTTGTCTCCTTCAGGAAAAAAAAATTTAAAGCATCTATTTACATAATTACAAGGACTTGAATCAAACAGCCACTGAAAAAAAAAAAAAAAGAAAGCTGTGTATTTTTCTGCAGTCAATCATCAACCAGAAAAAAAAAATGGGATAATCATACTTACACCAATATATACAAAGTAATGCTCTAAAACCACTTATACACAAATTGCTCCATTCCATTATGCAGTTTTGCAAATTTTAAAGCAAATATTAAGTTGCTATGGGTATAGGTATAAATTTATATTCGCCACGATTTCAGACTAAAAACTTCTGAGAAGAAAAGAAAAATGCATAACTTAAAAACAATGAGAAATTTAAAAATCTCTGGTTATGGGACAGTAATTGCAAAATAGAGGGTAAAATAGAGATACAATTTTATATATATATATATGGAAGCAGGGGGAAAAACAAATATACAGAACTGACAAAAAGAAAAGAAAAAAGGTTCTGGGAGAGGGTAATTACGTTTGAGACATTGCAGCTGCTTAAAATTAACAATTAAAAACAAATGATTTATATATATTTATATATATATAGTAAACAAACAAAAATAAGCTCAAGTTACAAACACATATACATACAACCTAGCAAGGATACCTTATATATTTTCATCCACACTTAAAATGCACACACAAAAATTACACAAGATTAACAAAAGCTGGACATTACAGTAAAAGTAATGGTTCAGGGGTTGCTAGCAGGCAAAACACCCTACTTTGGCTTCAAGCACTATTTTTAAAGTGACAGTTTTTCCATCCAGTCTCATGCTACATACATCCTATTATTAGCTATATGGCATGTGTATTTATTATCCAATCTTGGATCTTACTATTTACATAATTAAACCTGCCCAATAGATTTCTGTAAAAATGATCCTTTCATTCGTTTGCACCGAGGCAAGCAAACAGAAGCACAGGAGTTTCAAGCAAAGGTTTCAAAATTCAATGCTGCAACCAAGGCACACTACAAAGGGCAGGTTATGTCGTATGCAATTATACCAGCAAAGGTATATGAACCACTATATGCGCTAATATATATCATGTAGGTACGAAAATATTACAGTGTACAACTGTATATAACTTAGTGGCTTTCTGGGGACCTTCATGATTGCAGCCAACTTGCATATGCACCCCCCAAATAGCACCAAATGTTCTAAGCCACAGACGATGTTCTCACACCACACAATAATGACAATCAAGCTTTGCTTCTTCAAGGTAAATGAGATGCCAACAGAGATCCCTTAACAAGGACACAGCTGACACAGCAAAGCATGCAATGTTAGACTTTGTAGAGAAGTCCCAAATGGTGGTTCACACAGCTAATATCCTGAAATGGAAGAAAAAAAGTAAGAGCTATTAATAACATTCATACATACACCATATACATATCATACATAACAATAATTGTTCTCATAAACAAATATAATTTGTTCTCCTCAAACAAATATATGCCACATTAACTTTACTGGTGGTGACAGTGTAAATGTCTTGTATGCTGGCAGTAGAGCCTGTGTATGAGTGAATGGAGTTTTATCACAATGGTTTTCTATTGGTGCAGGATTTGGGAAAGGTTGTGTAATGCCAACATGGCTGTTTAATATATTTATGGATGTGTGCATGTGTGATGCCAAAATAGATAATACTAGTTTAAGTCTCGGCGATATCCGTGTGTTCAGATTGATGTATGCTGATGACACTGTCCTGTTGGCAGAGAGCAAAAGTGAGTTGCAGGGTATGTTGTCCCTGATGTACCAAGTTTGCATTAAATTCAAACTGAGTATAAATAAGTGAAAAACCAAAGTTATGGTTTATGAGAGAGGAACTGGTAGTACTGAATGTAGCATAAGTCTAAATGACACAGTGAATGAGTTTGTGTATTTAGGAAGCATGTTTGACAGAGAGAACAAATTGGATGGTGAAATTAGTAGGCAAGTGAATTCTTCATTGAAAGTCATGGCTGCATTGGGAGGTTTTCACAGGAATGATGGGTTCTCAAATGAGTCCCGCATGGCTGCTTATGAAAGTGTAATTGTTCCTACTCTGATTTATGGCACTGAAACAGTACTATAGAAGAAACATAAGAGTTCGTATGCTAGAGAAATGTGCGACTTACGGGGGGGGGGGGGCAACGTTCTGATTGTGTGAGGAATGAAGATGTGTTGCAGTTGTGTGATGTGAAGCAAAATGTTGTTAGCAAGGTGGAGACTAATATGCTTCGGTGGTTTGGCCATGTTGAAAGAATGAGTGATGAGATCCTTACTAAGAAAATCTTTTTAACCCAAGTGGCAGGAAGAAAAGGCAGAGGAAGGCCAAGGAAGTCATGTGAGGATCAGATTCAGGAATGTCTGCACGGAAAAAGATTGGGTATGAAGTATAGAAGGTCTTGTGTACAGCATGTGATGAATGTCAGTGAAGCCCGAGTTGTATGTCAAGATCGCTCTAAATGGAGAAATTTGATACACCAACCTTAAGTAAATATTATCTGGTAGTTTGCATTTCTTTGTGGAGCTAATCTCAGAGAACAGCTTGTGGTCTTACAGACACAAACAGAATGCAGGTGATAAACAGGCAGACAGCAGGAATTCCCAATAGCCAAATGTGGGTAAATGTGGTGATCTGAGCAACTTCGATCGTGGATGCATCGTCGATGCAAGACAGATGGGTCTTTTTTTTTTTTTTTGATTGGAGGGGTTTAACGACCACCGTGAGCAACTCAATGGGCTATAAGCAGTCGCCCGTCCCTAATTTAGGGTCACTGGTTCCAGGGAAGGGAGAGAGCCAGTGCCGTAAGACAAACACAACGTCCATGCCTCACCAGGATTTGAAGCCACTCAATGGGCTATAAAGCAGTCGCCCGTCCCTAATTTAGGGTCACTGGTTCCAGGGAAGGGAGAGAGCCAGTGCCGTAAGACAAACACAACGTCCATGCCTCACCAGGATTTGAAGCCACTCAATGGGCTATAAAGCAGTCGCCCATCCCTAATTTAGGGTCACTGGTTCCAGGGAAGGGAGAGAGCCAGTGCCGTAAGACAAACACAGCATCCATGCCTCACCAGGATTTGAAGCCACTCAATGGGCTATAAGCGGTCGCCCGTCCCTAATTTAGGGTCACTGGTTCCAGGGAAGGGAGAGAGCCAGTGCCGTAAGACAAACAACAGCATCCATGCCTCACCAGGATTTGAAGCCACTCAATGGGCTATAAAGCAGTCGTCCGTCCCTAATTTAGGGTCACTGGTTCCAGGGAAGGGAGAGAGCCAGTGCCGTAAGACAAACACAACGTCCATGCCTCACCAGGATTTGAAGCCACTCAATGGGCTATAAAGCAGTCGCCCGTCCCTAATTTAGGGTCACTGGTTCCAGGGAAGGGAGAGAGCCAGTGCCGTAAGGCAAACAACAGCATCCATGCCTCACCAGGATTTGAAGCCACTCAATGGGCTATAAAGCAGTCGCCCGTCCCTAATTTAGGGTCACTGGTTCCAGGGAAGGGAGAGAGCCAGTGCCGTAAGACAAACACAACGTCCATGCCTCACCAGGATTTGAAGCCACTCAATGGGCTATAAGCGGTCGCCCGTCCCTAATTTAGGGTCACTGGTTCCAGGGAAGGGAGAGAGCCAGTGCCGTAAGACAAACAACAGCATCCATGCCTCACCAGGATTTGAAGCCACTCAATGGGCTATAAAGCAGTCGCCCGTCCCTAATTTAGGGTCACTGGTTCCAGGGAAGGGAGAGAGCCAGTGCCGTAAGACAAACACAACGTCCATGCCTCACCAGGATTTGAAGCCACTCAATGGGCTATAAAGCAGTCGCCCGTCCCTAATTTAGGGTCACTGGTTCCAGGGAAGGGAGAGAGCCAGTGCCGTAAGACAAACACAACATCCATGCCTCACCGGGATTCGAACCCGGACCCCTTACGGACGAATGATCAGAGGCCAGCGCTTAGACCACTGCGCCACCGGGGCGGCACAGATGGGTCATTCTATCGCGCAAGTGGTAAGAACCACAGGGTTCCTTAGGGCAATGGTATCAAGGCTGTACCGCGAGTATACCATTGGCGGACATACCAACACCCCACTGATGACCAGGGTTGGCATAGATCATCCAGGCTCATACCGACAGACCGTTTGGCAACGGTTGTGCAAATTACACCCAGGTTAAATATCGGAGACAAAGCAGTGCCAGCAGGCGAATGGAACAGTGCTCTAGCTGTATACCTTGGGCTACAGGAGCTGACAAGTTGTCTGCTCGTTATTGAAAATCACAAGTTGCCTGGTGCCGGGAACATCAAAACAAAACTCCTACGCAGGAAAACCACGTCACGTGGTCAGACGAATCCCATTTTTAGCTGTACCGAGCCGATGAAAGACTGCGGGTGTGGCGTGGACTGCATTAGGCCATGGCCTCATCATGCCAGGTCAGCTTTGTTCCAGGTAGCGATGCAACTACTACTAGTGTGTCACTGTTGACTGCTTGTCATTGGACATTAAGCCTCACCTAATGCCGGGAACATCAAAACTGGACCTCTATAGACTGGTACCACATCGTGTGGACAGATGAATCCCATTTTCAGCTGTACCGTGCTGATGAAAGGGTGCAGGTGTGGCGTTGACAGTATTAGGCCATGGCCCCATCATGCCGGGTCCACTTTGTTCAAGGTAGCGGTGCCACTACTACTCGTGTGTCAATGTTGACTGCCTGTCATTGGACATTAGGCCTAACCTAGTTCCGGGAACATCAAAACTGGGCCTCTACAGACTGGCGCCACATCTTGTGGTCAAATGAATCCCATTTTCAGCTGTATCGTGCTGACGACAGGGTGCAGGTGTGACGTCGACAGCATGAGGCTATGAGCCCTCTGTTAAAGGCAATGGTTTGGAATACCTTCTCATGGGACACATTAGGTCTCTTAATGTGTCTGGAGAGGTCCTTAACCCCTGCACACTATGAGCATGAGCTGGTTGATCGCCTACACGCTTTTATAACTTTCACACATCCTGCAGCCAATGGTCGGCTTCAGCAGTACAATGCACCATCCAACAGGGCTGCAACCACCCAGGCATGGCTTAAGGAACACTCATCTGAGTTTGGAACCATCCCCTGAATTTAAAGCCCGTGGAAGGTTTCTGGGATGTTGTGGAGCAGATCCTGGACTGACATCTTGGACAGTGCTGCAACAGGCAAGGCTGGTACAAACCCAGAAACCCTCCAGCATTTGGTGGAGTCAATGCCTCAGGGTGTACAGGCTATTATACTGCTGCACAATTGCTAAGGACGGATCATAAACGGCTATATAGCACATAAAAAAGTAAGTGTGGTTGGATGCCAAGTGAAATAAAATAATGTCAGAATGCCAGGACATTACAAGAAAGACAATTTATTGTGCTCTGAAATCCAAAAGGCTTTGGAACGTGTTCAAGGGACAAACAGGCCATTTTGTGCAGAATACGTAAACGTGAAAATAATGGAATTACCGTCCGCAGGCGTTCCGGCGTAAGATGTCAATACGGGATATGGCCACCATGGAGGGCAATGCAAGATTCCACACGTCGTGTCATGCTTTGCACAACATTATCAAGCAGCTGTTGGGGTAATTTATCCCATTCCTCTGTTAGTGCACAGATGAGGGTGTCCTTGTTTATTGCAGGGCATTGGCGACCAGCAAGACTCCTCCCCAAAGCATCCCACACATTTTCTATGGGATTCAGATCTGGATAACATGCTGGCCATATGAGGCGTTGAATATCCTCGCTCTCAAGAAACTCCTGGACAGCGACTGTTCAATGACATGTTGCATTGTCGTCCATGTAAATGAATCTATCACCGACAGCACCACGAAACATGCGAACATGAGGTAGCAGAACATCATTAATGATTCGTTGGCCAGTCATAGTCCCAGTTGGAAGCACATAGAGGGACGTACGGCCATTGATCATGATGCCAGCCCATACCATGATACTACATGTCGGATATCGGTCCCTTTCCTGTATGTTTGCTGGACAATATGCAGTACCACTATCACGCCAGATCAGTTGTCATCGACAATCAGACGATAAACTGTATCTACTCTCATCTGAGAAGAGGACAGCAGACCAGTCGTTATCAGTCCAATTGCGATGCTGATGGCACCATTGCAAACGGGCGGTACGGTGACGTCTGGACAATGGGATGCACACAACAGGACGGCAGGCGTATAGTCCTCCTTCATGCAAACGTCTGGCGACAGTTTTTCGGGAGATCCGCTTGCCAGTAGCAGCCATAAACTGATTTGCTACCTCACTAGCTGTGCTGCGCCGGTGTCTTTTTGTTGATAGCACTATGTACCGATCTTCTGCAGGTGTCGTACTGCGAACACGACCTCCCCCGTGGCATTTGCTACACTCTCCATTTGTTTGAAATGATTTCCAAAGCCTTGAAACAACACTGTGGCTGACGTCGAACTCCCCGGCAACATCTGTTATTTTTCGCCCTTCTTCAATCTTGCCAATAATACGGCCACGCGTAAAATCATCTAGGTGATGTCGGGAAGACATACTAAAAATTGCAAGTTCGTCAATTGATTCTTTCCCTTTCAACTTTGCGTTTGAACAACAACGGTCAATACGCGTCAAATCCTTTATATCTCTTATCAGCGCTATGACGTCACGAACAAGTTCGGCAATCCAAAATTTGCATACGCACAACACGTCTTACTGTATCCCGCACTTATGCTAATTTCCACATTTTCCTGCCTTCCATTTTATGGTTGCTATCGTTGCTATTGTCATCCGTCCTTAGCAATTGTCCGGCTGTGTATTAGCGCTAGAAGAGGACCAAAACGCTATTAGGTAGGCATCTCTAATGTTTTGTCCATTAAGTGTACATCACACTCATTATATTTCCTCCTTGCACTCATTTCTGAATCTGGCAACAGGCAGTATACAAAATACAAATGTAACAAATAGATGACAATGCCTACAAGTTGTCTGCACTCGCTTCTTTTATTGCTTGTGGAAACATCTGCAATAGCTCAGCATCTCCAGCTCTTAAGTACAACAATATTAAAACCATTGTTGCTCACCACCAATTTTCTATATAGTTAGTGACTTCACTGACAAATTCAAATTCCACTACTCTATGCATTTCAGATGTTAATGAACAATTACTATTTGCTGGATGTATTCTATTGGTTGACATACATATCACTAAGCTGTTCTCTGAGATACAGAGGTTAGCTCCGCAAAGAAATACAAATTACTAGATATTTTTTACTTACTGTTGCCGTATCAAACTTCTCCATTTACAGCGATCTTGACATACACTCTGGCTTCACTCACATCCATCACACGCCGTACACAAGATCTCCTATACTTCATACTCAATCTTTTTTTCATATCACACTCCTGAATCTGATCCTAACATGACTTCTTTGGCCTTCCCCTGCCTTTCCTTCTTGCCACTTGGGCTAAAAAGATTTTCTTAGTCAGCATCTCACTCATTCTTTCAACATGGCCAAACCACCAAAGCATATTAGTCTCCACCTAGCTAACAGCATTTTGCTTCACATTACACAACTGCAACACATCTTCATAACATGTCTCCCTCCCCCTCCGCGTAAGTAATGCATTTCTCCAGCACACAAACGACTCCTATGTTTCATCTGTAGTACCCAGGTTTCACTACCATACATCAGAGTAGGAACAATTACACTTTCATACACAGCCATTCGAGACTCTCTTGAGAACCCATCATTCCTGTGAACACCTCCCAATGCAGCCATGACTTTCAATGAAGAATTCACTTGCCTACTAATTTCACCATCCAATTTGTTCTCTCTGTCAAACATGCTTCCTAAATACACAAACTCATTCACCTGGTAAATCACTGTGCCATTTAGACTTACATTACATTCAGTGCTGATTGACGATTTTACCAAACAGTTTTGTCTTATTTTTGAATTCTATGGTTATTTGATTGGTATCAAATCTCATCCTATAATCATGAAACTAATCCTCTTGGGCAGAGATAAAACTGAAGACTTTAATGTTTCTGGTGTGTACACAAAATTGTTATTCCCACTTTTTTTTGGTACAGCAGGTTTTGCAGCTTTAGTAAATGCCTGGCTGAGCATAAAAAAGGATGTTATCCAACCAAGACCTAATTAATTCTTCTTTGGCATTATTTACGCCGTAAAGATTAATAGAAAATCAAGCTAAAGTTACGTAAAAACGTGTATGTCATATGGGAGCTTTCAAAAGTCTTTATTTCTTCAGAGTTTGGATGAAAATGTTTAGACTGTTGCCAGATCTTCGTCATTTGGTTGCAAGTTTCATGAATGTTATATTTACTTTAAAAGAGAATAGATTTCCAAATTATTGGGAATGATTTGTGGAGATTCCAAATGGCAATTATTGGAAGAGAGAAATTTCCAAGCTTGTAGAGAAGAGGATACGAACCTGAAAATGGTGCAATTTTTGTTCTGAGCCCTTCCGACAGGGTTTAGCTGAGCTCTTTCCGAAAGCCAAGGAGGCTAAGGCAGCATTAGAATTTTACACTGGTAAACAACACTCTCGTTCCGACTGTTTACAGTTGATAAAGAGCAAAGCCGTGTAAGAAGTGCGCTGCGTATCTTTAATTTTTCTTACTGTAAAACTAGTAAGTTTACCCAGTTAAACTTCATCTTAATCTGATCCACCCTTGATTTCCTCAGCCTTCCTCTAACCTTTAGAACTTTTCTGCCACTTGTGCTAAATAAATTTTCTTACTTAGCACCTCACTAACCATATTTTTCACATGGCCAATACCTGAGAACATTCATCTCCAGCCTACTAACAACAGTTTGCTTCCCATTACCATTCTTCACATGATCAGAACTAGTCTTGCCCCCCCCCCCCATAAGTAATGCAACTCACATGAACAACTAACTCCCTCTCTTCTACAGTACCAAGGTTTCACTACCATATGTCAGATTAGGAACCATTACACTTTCATACAAGGCTATTCACCACCTTTTGAAGAACCCATCTCCCCCCAGTATGACTTTCAAAGCTGAAATGAGTCATCTATTGATCTAGCCATCTAAACTGTTTTCTCTGTCAAATAGTGATGGACCATTCGTGAATGTTTAATTCCCGACAAATGACTTCACTATGAATGATCATTCAATCGCCCATTTCTAATACTGAGAATTAATAAGTGTCAACCATTACGCGAGTGAGCAATCAGCAGTCACCTAGGAAATAATGGTAAAATTTAGAATGGGCATGATATGTGTGAATGCCACTGCCATTCATTTGAATGGTGTGACCGAATCGTTCACCACGAGTGGAGATTCCTTCATGAACTAACAGTGAATGGGATCTTCTAAGCTCTTCCTCTTTTGGGCACTCTCCCAAAAACAGCTGTGAATATGCTTGTTGTTGTGGTGAATCATTTGTGGATTGTGGAGATCTGCTCTTTTCTGCTTAGCCTTGCACTAACAGGCAATCTGGATCAAAGAACTATTTCCTCTATTTCCAAGACAAGAGTTGAGGCAAAGTTAAAGACAATTCATAAAGAAATATTTTGCAATAATGATGAACAAACTGCCAAGAATGAATTGTCATGGATGATTGTGAGGTCAAATAAAAAATCCTGAAAACAAGGCAAAAGTAAACGTGCATGTTGAGTACACTTAGGGTACAGACTCATTATTTTGGACAAAAACTGTATGATGAAAACTGTATGTGTTACTTGACTACACTTAAACAGTTTTTAATAAATATTTTGTGGAGAAATAAATTGCTCTGACAAAAGTAAAGCAATCATGAATTTAAAATCAAAACAGCTTTTGTTTACATTTTCCTTTTACACAGAATAAAATCTAAAAACAACTGTTTTATAAAAGTATAGGTTGATGAATTCTAAAAGTTCATCCTTTTTTGAGAAAACACAAATTTTGTCTGTCTTTTCTCCTCCTACATTAGCACAATCAGACTTTCTTTTTACACCTTTCATTTTTACTACGTCCTGGAATCTACAAATTTTTTAATGTCATAAGGTTCATTTTTTTTTGTATTCCTAGTTTTTAACAGTGCTATTAGATTTTCTTAATACTACTTTGCATATCCTTCTTGTAATTGTCCCAACTATTCATCATATTTTGGACCAGTTGTACTTGCTCTGTATAGTTACTGTCCCTATAGCATGATCAACAAATTTTAGTCAATAAGTTCATTACTTCTAGATTATGGGATTAAAATATTGGATTTTTTTTTTTTACTTTTACAAACTGGTTCATCCTGCAAACACTATGAATTCCTTTACTTTAAATTAAAAGTAATAATTTTAACAGATACAATATACGTATACGGACTTTTCATTTTCTCCGGAATTCCCGGGTTTAATTGGCAAAACAATCTGGACCACAATCATCCCTGAATTAATAAGGCCATTACTACTCTCAAACGTGCTGCCTAAAATACACGAACTCATCCACCTATACTCCAAGTCAACCTATGGGTGTATTGCTATGGCAGGTTTGAAACAATTACCTTGAACCACGAAAAATAGTTCCTACTAGCGTTTAAATCCAAAACAAACAGATTTATGCTTGGAATTCAATTTTATTTGCTCATCAGTTTATTGGAGAAAATCACTAGCAGCGAAAACTCTATATTCCGAGTCAACCTAAGAGTGCACCACCATGGAAAGTACAGAACAGCTATCTCAGGTACGAAAAGAAGTCTCTAGCGCTTAGATTGACAGCAACACAATTATCGCTCAGAATCCAATTTCGTTCACTCAGCAGTTTATTGGGCAAAATTACAATCAAATAAATTTCCAAAATATCAGAACATTTTTAGAAACAAATTTGATATGGGACGTTACTCAATCGAGAGCTTTGCACTTTAACCCGCATACAGTCCAGTTAGGAAATGGCTGCACTTGTGGGGGGAAGGAGGTTGAAAAATTCTAACATTTGCAACACAGACAATTGGAGAAACTCAAAGGGAAGTACTTAAGCAGCAGTAGGAATAGAAAATCTTCGAAGTTCGGGGGTCCCACCACACCCACATTCTATTCTGTCCCCATTGGTTCTCTTGAAATGGATCTCTGTGTATGGCTCTTTTAGTCCTTTTGGTGTTTAGGATTAACTGCGGTGCTCAGCAGATTTCTTGAAACGGATACCTGTATAAGGCTCTTTCAGTTCCTTGTGGTGTTAAAGATAAACTTCCATGCTCAGCATAGTTCTACCTGAGTGGGTGGATGGGGGTTCAGTGAAGGAGTAATCTGACAAAAAGGACACAACAGGAGTGCAGTACAAATGTGGATTGATACCATTTTTGTGTTCCACCAAGGGGCAATGATCAGGCTTTCCTACCTTTTACAACAGTGCACTCTTAAGGTGACTTGGAGTATTATTATTTACCTCTCTGTACCATATAGAATACAATGGATTTTTCCTTAGTTTGGATTTCATAGAAACTTCAGACATTTATTTATCATGGATGTTAATAATGAAAACTAAAGTTGTGAAAAATATCCTGAACTTGTTCTTCACATATTCCATGTGACCTCACATGAATTGTGAGAAAGTTACTTTCGATGAGGCTTAAATTCCATTTCCCCTTTACTACCACCAACACCTTTCACTTCAAGATATGGCCAGTATGAAAGTTTTTTCTCTTCATTGAGTCCTTTCAAATAGGAATCACATCATGGAGTCAACACAAGCAACAGGGTTTGCACTCATTTTTGGAAGCATATACAGGGTGTCCAAAAAGTCCCTGATTACAAACGCCATTCATATACGCTGTATGTACGTTACAGATGTGAAACTGGTGCCAAAATGTTGGAAAACTAACCAAGTTTTTTTTTGTTGCAGGTTTCCGCAACATGGCTGTAGTGTAGCAGTGTCAGTGTCCAGGAAACCGGAAATGCTCACAAATCAGGAAAATGCTCAGTGTGTCCTCTGGTATCACGACACCCGGTCACCAATAACAGTGCAGAGGAACTTTCAAACAATGTATGGAAAGAAGCCGCCCGATGTCAAGAGCATTAAGTCGTGGTACGACAAGCTGAAGACCACAGGATCTGTTGCTGACTAGCCGAGAACTGGCCGACCATCAACCTCAGCTGAAAGGGTGGAAGCAGTGAGACAGTCTTTTGTGCGAAGTCCCAAGAAATCAGTGCGTAGGGCCTCACGTGAATCACAGATGCCAAAAAGTTCTGTTCATGATAAAAAGTTCTGTTCATGATTTGTGAACATTTCCGGTTTCCTGGACACTGACACTGCTACACTACAGCCACGTTGTGGATACCTGCAACAAAAAAACTTGGTTAGTTTTCTAACATTTTCGCACCAGTAACGTACATACAGCGGATGTGAATGTTTGTAATCAGGGAGAGACTTTTCGGACACCCTGTATATTTAAGGAGTTTTCCAGGAATTGGAAACCAATTTTCCACGAGTCGACAATGACAGAGTTAAGTCAGAGTTTAATTTCTCTAATTCCCCTATTCCTTAGTTACTTCTTGCTATACAGACAAAAAGACGAGCTGCATTTTTCAGTGTTCCCACTCATTTTCTCCCAAAAAATATAAGCACTGTTAAAGGACTTAAGCACCCTACAATTTTTTTTAAGGACCTTGCAAATTGCACACATGAAAATAACATACTCCTCATATAACAGCCAATGATGCAGCTGTCAAGTAGGAAAGGGAGAACAGATGTGTTGTCATCTGGCATCATCAACTGCAAATAAAAAGCATATTCCTGCCAGCTTAAGTTCATCTAAAGATAGTACTGGAAAACTTCTAGATTCAAAATCTTCCCCCCCCCCCCCCAAAAAAAAAAAAACACACCTCTATCCACACACATACATTACTGCCAGATAAACCACAAATCTTGTAAAATTAGCAAAAATCTACATACTTAATACAATAAAAACAAATAACAGGTACTTACCCAAATGTATGTCCAGGCTTCTCGACTAGTTGACTTTGCTAACAACTGCAGTGGATGTTGTTGATGGACAAGCATTAACACTTGTTGATCTGCAGTCTGTCGTGTCAAAGAGAACATTTTGTCCATCACTGTTCTGTAGTGAGACTGTTTGATTCACTTTGCACATCACAGATGAAATACCAGGAGTTCCATTCTGAAGAGGTTTTTGGTCTTTTTTGGAAGTATTTTTGCAATTTATCATTTTTTCACAACAGTCGGAACAAAAGTTTGAAGTGGCACTGTCATTCACTTGATTGTTCTTTTTGTCCTGAGTTTGACACTTGGAGACACTTGCAGTCCGTTGAACGTTATGCCGACCTTCCTTAGATTTTTCTGACGCACTGGGAACAGCGTGTCTCTCTTCCGAGCAGCAGTCGTTGCCCTGTAATCTTTCACAGCCTGCAGATTCTGACAAATTTCTTCTGCGTGATGTTGTGGCACACATGTTAATGTCAGATGCACATTCTGATCTAGTTGATCTCATTCTGTGAGCAACATGATCTCTTTTTGCTATCATAGCAGCCTGAAATACAAATGTACATCCACATTTTTATTACAACAATAAATTAAAACAGGAAATGCACTTACATTACAATCATACATCTATTTCCAACTATATACTTTATAAAACAAACTTCCAGGTGCAAATCTTATAATTTCACATCTTGAGAGTATTTCACATAAAATTTTACATTTTGGAAACAAATTTATCTTCCTTTTTACATGGTTCAAGTATTGAAAATGCATGTTAGTGTTTTACAAAGGTGATTGTGAGGTGTACAGCCCAGATCTGGTGCCCTCCAACTTCCACTTGTTCGGTCCAATGAAGGACAGTCTCCGGAGACAAAGATTTAATGACACAGACATAATGAAATTGGCTGTGAAGAAGTGGGTACAACAGTCCACACCTGAATTTTTTCAAAGGGGATTCAAGACTTGGGTTCAACGATGGCACAAATGCATCGCTTGTGATGGAGACTATGTTGAGTAGCACCTTTGTATAAAGAAAGTTACTCTAGCAATATGTGCAATTTGAATGACCTCTGTCAGTTAATAAAAAAGTTATTCCATCGTTTGTATTACTGTATTAACTAGCTCTGCAACAAATAGGGACTAGTGTCTGTGGAGTTTAAGTTCCCATCTTTTCTTATACCAAATTTTCTTTCAGTGTGCTAGAAATCCTTCAGACATTGCATTTTTGTAGTCAAATTTCGCACTTCATATTATATACGAGGTCCGATCAAAAATCTCCGAGACTAGGCCAATAAACAACAAATTACTTACGTTACTCAAGTCTTCTTGGGCAGCGATACACCGCTGCCAGCGTTTTTGTCACCGTCGGAACGCTCCCTGGAAGTCCTGTTCACGAATCGCATCAAGCACTATCTGCAATTCGCGCTGGATCTCTCCCACAGTTTCAAAACGGCGACCCTTGAGTTCAGCTTCATCTTCGGGAGTTTGAGAAGAGTTAATCAAGAGTTAGTCTTCATATTTTTAGAGTTAATCCTCATCTTCAGGAGTTCGACAGTTAGATCTTGACAGAGTTCGACACTGAACACCTTCTGTTCGGGGTTCAGAATCTTTGGCACAAACTTCACAGCAATGTGGTGCATGTTCAAACCCGACGTCAAAATTTCTTGCACTGTTCCGTATGACACATTGACAATGGTAGCAATGTCTTGAATGGTTCGACAATCCTCATGCACCACTTCCCTAATTTTGTCCACATTTTCGGGGGTTTTGCTTGTGGACGGTCGTCCTGACCTCTCGTCATCTTCCAGTGCCGTTCTTGAAGCGCAAGTGCAGCTCATAACACCACGCAAGACTCATTGCCATAAGCTTGCCGCAACATTTCATGCGTCACCGTTCCCAATTTGGACGCAGAATTTGATGTTTGCTCGCTGCTCTAGTTTGCAGTCCATACCGAAATCGCAGCTGTGTTCTGCACATGGTCACCAAATATCGGGTTGCACAGCTCCTGATGTTCACAGAACGACGCCACTCTGCACAATGACTCATGAAGGTCACTGCCCTCTACCGCTGCTCGAACATCCGCATACTGCCATCTGTTGGCGCGCTACGTACTTAGTCTCAGAACATTTTTAATGGCACTACGTATTATACATGGACAGTCTATGGAGATTAGTTCTACTGGAAGCCTACAGTGGTTTCCACTTAATTTCTAAATTTAGCTCATTGGGTTAACTGAATCTAATATAAACCAGTTACTTGATATAGATGCAACTTCCAAAATGAAAACAAAAAAGCCTTTCTTTCCGAATACTGTTATCTTGAGAGCTTGTTTGACATAAAACAAAAACTCTCAAGGTGTCACAATTCGTCTACACTCACCACCTGCATGAAAATGTGGTCATTTCAATCAAACACTCTAATTCCCAAAGAAAATGGAACTCAAAAGGAACTTTTAGTTATCATTTCGCAGCATTTTGGAAATGACTGAGGAATCTCGAATTCCTCTAAAACTTAAATACCCGGATTTCCAGATTTAGAATGTGAAAGAAAAAAGCCTGTAATTCTGGGCTACAACCAGGTTACAAACAGGTTTCATTTTATGAGCTCTCACACACAATCATACACACATTATATGCTTCTATTGTGAATAACAATAATAAAAGCAAAATAAGAAACATTGCTGAGACTGAAATTTTTCTCTTTTTACAACCTCCCACTTTAAATGGTATGTACCAAATTAGGAACTATGCTTACAACTACCTCCTTTATTTCCTTTTTGAATGTAATGGCCACCTATTTCTACATGTATTTACATATATACATTAATACATTAAAGTGTCACTGTTTTTACAGGTCTCACCCCTAAATTTGTTTTTAAGCATGATGTATAAAAATGTGAACACATTTTAACCCATTCAAAAAGTGCTTTGAGGTTGCACAGCACAATCAAATTTTTTAGATTTTTTTTTTTTTTTTTTAGAATTTTAATATGCTTTTCTTCATCATCACTACTCCACAGCAGTCAAGGTCAGTAAACTTTTGCCATGCACAGAGCATGCATTCATTGGCACTTTTCAAAAGCTCTAAGTGCAGGGTAAGAACTCTTGGCTTCTGCTGAAATACAAACATTTATGGAATAAAATGGTATTGAACAATTCTTATTCATGACAGAGGAAACACTGTAAGGTGGGAAAACTACAATTTCAGGTAAAATTATCACTCTGCCCAAATCCTATTTTGGGAAATTTCCGCTTCCATTTCCAGATCAAAACATGAAGATTTACAGAATAAAATATTTAGCGATGACATATGATAGAGTGAGAGCAGTGAGAAAAATGAAATTACTGTTATAGGGGGAATCTATGCTCCTTACAACTTCTATTTTGGAAAATTTTCCCTCTACACTTGAGCTGAAATATAAACACTTGTGGAATAAAATATTTAACAGTACAAGGTAGAGAAAATGCAAGAAAAAATTTAAGATTACTCTAAGTTTTTCACTACATCTAACTTCCATTTTCAGAAATTGTTGCCTCCATTTTCAAGCAGAAATAGAAACATTTATGCAATACAATGACATTTAACAATACCAGACACACAGGGATCACTGGGGATGGGGGGGGGGTGGTACTATAACAGGCAAAATCTTAATTGGCTAACTTCCATTTTCAGAAAGTTTTGAAAGACAAAAAATTTACAACCATGCATTTTACAAGTCTTTGACATCTGTATATCAGAAAACCATAAAACAGTTTTATCTGTCTTTACCCATACATATATCAACACTACATACTAGACTGGTCAAATTCTATTAACATTACCCAGATATATGCGCACAACTAGGATTTACGATACATTTTTTTTTTTACATTTCTGTTTGATTATTGAAATTTCTGGCACATTAGATATATTAGACCTAACACACACCATACAGACAAAGAAAAGGCCAGAGCAGATAGTTGGGATTTCTGCTTTTTCCGGCACAATTTTTTTTTTTTTTTTTTTTTTTTTTTTTTGAGGGATGACATTTGTCAGTGGCAGATGCTAACTATATGATATGGGCTACAATATCAAGTCAATTCAAGCTCACTTAACACATAAAAACCAGAATTCATACTTTAAAAATTTGACTATAACAATCTTCTTTCAATAATAATAAAAATAATAATAACAGCAACAATAATAATTATAACACCAAACCCATTTGCAAAAAAAAAAAAAATAATAAATAAAAGTACATTTGTTTAGTCATGTGCAACACATCCTTTTGTAAGCAAATATCAACCCCACCTGGTACAACCTGGGAAAAGCAGATGGGGCTCTGATGACCCAGTGTGAATGGGATAACAAGCTCGTCCAGGAACGGAGGAAATTCACCCCTAATGTTTGTCTGGAAGCTGAAGTAGTAGCTCCCACCATTTTTGCTGGCTACAACTTGGGGGCAATTTGCTTACTCCAAAGAATTGAATGAAATTATATGGAATACCTCTTTTCATGATGACCCAGGCCTGGTAAATGGGAAACTAATTCATAAAACAAGAAAAATTTAAATTGTAATCTGGAATGTTTGGGGTTTGACACACAAAGAAGAAAGGCACTGGGGTTGGAATTGGGAAAGCAAGAGTTGGATTTGGCAGTTATATTGGCATGAAACTTGTACTGAGTGCTTTTGTTAATAGCATGAGAATTACCCCAGGCTCATAGGATAATCACTAGAAGATTGCAGGTTACCCTTCTGGGATGCACAGAAGAAAATTAAAAATTTAGATTGCATATAACTTTTTTTCTAGTGTGTGTGTGTGTGTGTGTACAAAATAATAATAACTGTATATATCTACTATTATATACACTGAAGTGCCAGAAAAACTGGTACAGACGAGCTTATGCAAAATACATAGCAGCATCACCTATGCACATACTCTGTTGCGTCCGCCAGTGCGTATATAAAGCGATAGACATCCTTGCCAGCTGTCAGAGCTGTTTTCGGAATGAGAATGACAAGTAATAACGATTTAAGCGATTTTCAACGCGGTGTCATAGTTGTCACTCGTGAGATGGCCATAGTATTTTGGAGGTAGAAACGAAGTTCGGATTTTCATGGACGACCATATCAAGGGTGTACCATTACTACAAGAATTCCGGCAAAACCTCCAACCTACGATACCAGTGTGGCCGTAAAAAGACATTGGGTGAACGTGACCATCGTCGGCTGTCAAGAATCGTTTCACGCAATAGGTGTGCAACACTCTCGCAGGTATCATCGGAATTCAATGCTGGAGCCTCAACAAGCATCAGCGTCCGGACTGTGCAACGTACCCTGCACGATATGGGCTTTGGGAGCCGACGGCCAACTCAAGTTCCCTTGATGGGTGCACAACATAAGAGCTATGCACCTCGCTTGGCATGGCAACACCGCCACCGGACACTTGATGACTGGAAACAAATAGCCTGCTCTGACGAGTCACGTTTCCAACTGTATCGGGCAGATGCAAGGCATTGTGTGTGGAGCAAACCCCATGAATCCCGCCTGTAAACAGGAAACTGTACCCCGGCTGGTAGAGGGGGGGGGGGGGGGTCCGTAATGGTATGGGATGTGTTTAGCTGGACTTCACTAGGACCCCTGGTACGTCTACAAACGTCTGTGACCGGCCAACGCTACGTGCTCATCCTTTCTGACGAGATACACCCGTTCATGTCCTGCATTGATGCTGATGGGTTGGGCCTGTTCCAACAGGACAACACCTCCACACGAGTGTCGGGACGCCACATTATGGTTACAGGAGGAATTCATCTGAGTTTGGGCTGTTGCCATTCCCACCCAAGTCGCCAGATCTGAACGTGATAGAACACATTTGGGATACCATGCAACGTGCTATCGAACACAGGAATCTGAGACCTCGGAATACACCCGAATTGTGGAACGCTCTGCAGGTAGTATGGTGTGCATTACCTACAGCATATTTCTAGAAGCTAGTGGAGTCCATGCCTTGTTGTATTTCTGCAGTCCTGCGCTCCCGTGGAGGACCTACCAAGTATTAGACTGGTGTACCAGTTTTTGATCAAATGATCATATGTAGAGGATTTTAGGAAGGGAGTGTCTGACCCCAGGTCTTAAACAACCTTTAGAAATAGGAAGCTAGGAGATTTGGGCTACAGTGCCCGATAGAAAAGTGACACTGAAGCGAAGTAGAAAGGGGGAGGAAGACGCCCTTATTTATTACCGGGGGGGCAGTACACAGGGTTTGATGGCTTAACGTGCCCATCCGACGCACGGTGGATATTTAGTGGACCGAGCGTTTTGTACCCGGCTGGGATCGAACCTGAGGTCCTTTCCATGGCAACCACGAACTTTGCCCACCAGCGGCCCTGTACCAGTTTTTCTGGCACTTCAGTGTATATATACACTATATTGACAAAAGTCACTGGAGACACCCCTTCAAAAGCAAATGAACAGATCTGAAGCTTTGTTAAGATGCACGGCACAGCTGCACACGATATAAAAACAAGCCTGCAGCTGACTGCGATCATATTGCACTGTGAGGTTGAGCGAAAATGTCGTGGTATAGTGACTTTGAGAAAGGAAAGATTGCTGGGTGTTATATTAGTGGGTTATCCACAAGAGAAACCGAGAGGTGTTTAAACATACCTAAGTCAACTGTTTCGGATGTATTGAATAAGTGGAAGACACATGGCATGCCTGAAGCAGCGAAATGTACCGGAAGACCAAAGAAAATCAGCGATAGAGGACGCCGAAGCCTCAGGAAAGTCGTTACAGCTAATCGACAGAGTACTGCACAAGACCTCAGTGTACAGGTGAGTAAAAATGCTGGAACTTTGGTATGTACACGTACCATTCACAGAGAACTTCATTCCATGGGTTACCATGGTCCTGTGGCTGCTCATAAGCCTTTTATCTCCACTCTGAATGCTACTCTGCATTTAGCATGGTGTAAAAAAACATTTATCATGGACTGTAGATCAACGATGAATTAGATACACAATCCATCAGACTGATGGTCGTGTGTGGGTATGGCAGTAGCCAGGGGAACGCTATTTACTACAGTGTACTGTTCCTACAGTCAAGTTTGGAGCTGGCAGTGTACTTGTGCAGGGGTTGTTTTTTGTGGTATGGTCCCAGCCCATTGGTTATCGCGGACAACCTCGTTAACCAGCATGTCTACCTCAATATTCTGGACAATTGTGCCCTACCAACTCTGTGGCAATACTATGGAACCGAGCCTTGTTTCTACCAGCAGGATAATGCACCCAGCCATATAGCAAGGACTGTTACGGCGTGGTTTGATGATAATTCCGTATATTATGTGTGGATTGGCCAGCACAAAGCCTTGATCTTAATCCCATAGAGCACCTGTGGTATAAATTAGAGTGCCGCACAAGAAGTTTTAAACCAAGGCCTACTACTAAGTAAATGTTAACAGCAGCATTTATGTACTGAATGGAAGCGCATACCTATCGCTGTGTTACAAAACCTTGTCGAAAGCATGTCTCGAAAAGTCAGTGCAGATGATAATTCCGTATATTATGTGATGATAATTCCGTATATTATGTGTGGATTGGCCAGCACAAAGCCCTGATCTTAATCCCATAGAGCACCTGTGGTATAAATTAGAGTGCCGCACAAGAAGTTTTAAACCAAGGCCTACTACTAAGTAAATGTTAACAGCAGCATTTATGTACTGAATGGAAGCGCATACCTATCGCTGTGTTACAAAACCTTGTCGAAAGCATGTCTCGAAAAGTCAGTGCAGGCATTAAGGCCAAAGGTGGACAGACACTGTACTAATGTATGTCAATAAATGCTATGCTGCATTTCTCTTCTAGGTGTCAGGTGACTTTTTTCAATATAGTGTATATATACATACAGCATAACAACATCAACCATTATCAATCCACTGTTGTATGAAGGTACCACCAAGTTTCTTCTACAGTGGTCTATCTTGCACCAGTCTCCTCCGTGTCACTCTCGCATACTTTCAAATTTCATTCATCCATCTCCCATGTGGTCCTCTGGGTTTTTTTCTGCCCCTTGAAATTTAGTCTAGAATTTCAATTGTTCATCGGTGGCCCGTTCTTCTGGCAACAAGTCCAGCCTATTGCCATTTCAGGAATTTTGTTCTGATCATGATGTTTTCCACTCTTGTCATTTCCCTTATCCATATGAGTGCCTTTTCTTATCTATCCTGGTTATACCAAGCATGCATCTCTCCATACTTTCAGTTCTCTGCAGTCTTAGTATATTTACAGTAACCGCGCGCGCGCACACACACACACACACACACACACACACACACACACACACACATTGAGGGATGAAAGGTCAGGTGATGATCAAACATGCATATATTATTAACATTATTAATATCTCTGAAAATGCAAGTGCAAACGTTCAGCAATTTGAGGATACGGCACCAATAAAAATTGGAAAAAGATAGACAAGGTGACACAGTATCTCCCAAACTCTTCAATGCCACATTGTAAAGTGCCTTTCAATCATTGAACTGGGAAAACAATAAAGGTATAAAGATTAATGGAGATTATTTAACTCGCCTTCATCTTGTGGATGATGTAATCATTTTTGCAACTACCCTTTAGAGCTGCAGAGTATGATCCAGGAACTTGCTGACAACAGTAAAGAAGTGGGATTAAAAATGAACTTTCAGATGACAAAACTGATGTGCAATGCTTTTACAAGGAATGATTTATCGATTGATGGGGAAAAGCTGGAGATAACAGATACCTAAATTTACCTTGGACAGCAGATATCAAGCAAAGGTCACATTGATGAAGAAATTAATTGCTGTATAAAACTTGGTTGGAGAGTTTTTGGAAGAAACAGTACAATTTTCAAGAGCAATATGCCATTATGTTTTAAAAGAAAAGTGTTTAACCAATGCATTCTTCCAGTTCTTACAGAGCAGAGGCATGGACATTAACTAAAGACATACAAAGTCTGCAGACAACAGAAAGAGGCATGGAGAGGTGTAACTAGAACAGATAAGAAGAGGAACTCATGAATAAGGAAAATGACAAGAGTGGAAGACTTCATGATCAGAGTAAAATCCCTGAAATGGCAATGGGTTGGACATGCTGCCAGAAGAACAGACCACCAGTGGACAAAATAAATTTTAGACTGGATTCAGAGGGACAGAAAAAAACCCAGACGAAAATGCATGGGAGATAGGTGGATGAAATTTGAAAGTAGTCGCAGTAACTTGATGGAGCTCAAGACAGACAGTTGTGGAAGAAACTTGAGGAGAACTTCATCCAGCAGCGTACTGACGATGATGATGTACATTGAAACCTCGATTATACAGTTTTCTAGGGGGATGGTGTTAAATGTATAAACAAGTTAGTAAAATCATGCAATGCATTGATTATGATATGCTTTCCAACATACCAGAAATCATTACTCAAGTTATGAGGAAAATGACTGTGGAATAAATCTCACTCCTGTGCCCTGACCTTTGATCCCATTTCGATGATATTCAACAGAACTGGTTCAGTATACCTCCGAAATAACATGATACAGTTTTGTCGCAATAGAAGCATTTTTACGCAAGTTAGGATGCACAAGGGCTATGGAATAGATTCCGTTCCTGTGTCCTAACCTTTGACCCCATTTCGTCCATTTTTAATAGGATTCGTCCCCAGGCAGGCCCCTACAACATACTAACATTTCATCCAAATTGAAACATTTTTACGTAAGTTATGACGCATAATGGCGATGGAAGTGATTCCGCTCTTAAGGCCTGACCTTTGACTCCCATTTCGCCAATTTTCAATAGGGTTTGTCCCCAGGTAGTCCCCTACCACATACTAAAATTTCATCGAAATCGAACCTTTTCTATGTTACTTATGACGCATAAGAGCAGTGGAATGGATCCCTCTCCTATGTCCTGACCTTTGACCCCATTTCGTTCACTTTCAATACGGTTCCTTCCCAGGTGGTCCCCTACCACATACTAAAATTTCATCGAAATCGAACAATTGTTATGCGAGTTATCATGCGGAACAATCGTTCACACACACAACGCGTGACGTAATGAGGCAGATGGGAATCGCGACCATCTGCTCGCAAGAGTGTGACGTCATAAAACTTTAATGGGATCCATACACAAACTTCCTTTTATTGTTATAGGTTAAGCAAGTGTTGAACTAACAGGCAGAGTCTTTCCATTTCTTCGCTTTTCAATTCAATCGATTTTTTTAAATTAATGTTAGTGAGCCGACTTTCTTGAAACGGTTCAAGTAAAAAGCCATCTAGTTTTAATTGAAATTCCTCAATGACACGGAATTTCGGGAATTGGAAGGCGACAAAACCCGACCATGGACGATGACCAATCGCATGCCAAAAATCACGGCGATCAGATGTGTCATGTTGTAGCGATACCTGAACAACTAATTGTCCCGAGTACATCCATTTTCAATAGGGTTCATCCCCAGGTGGTCTCTACCACATACTGAAATTTCATCGAAATCGAACCATTTTTATGCACGTTATGATGCATAAAGGCAATGGAATGCATCCCGCTCTTATGTCCTGACCTTTGACCCCAATTCACCCATTTTGAATAGGGTTCGTCCCCAGGCAGTCCCATACCACATAGTAAAATTTCATTGAAATTGAACCATATTTACGCAAGTTATGACGCATAAGTGCAATGGAATGGATCCCACTCTTACGTCGTGACCTTTGACCCCATTTGTCCCATTTTCAATAGGGTTCATCCCCAGGTGGCTCCCTACTACATACTAAAATTTCATCGAAATTGAACCATTTTTACGCCAGTTATCGTACGGACGGACGGACAAAGCTGGAGCATATACGCTTCTTCATCCTACGGTTGGAAAGCGTAAAAGACCTATAAGCGAAATTTCGAAATATTGTAGAATTTATTCTTTAAAGGAGTACAAGATGTTCCTTAATAATGATTTATTTATAGCCAAATCAGTGGCAAAAGAAAAAAAAACAAGCATTATAAATTATATTTTATCAAATTGCAAAAATCAAAGCCTATGAAAATCAAACTTCTCTTGCAACTCTGTCTATAAAAAATCCTGATTCTAGATTAAGTGAAATTCTCACAACCAAGAATCTGAGACCAGTGCTTCAGTATGGAACTCGTGAATTAACAGCTTTTTTTTGTCTGCTGATCTTGAGTGCATCCATTTGAAACCAGAATGTTGAATATTGAGAAATGCATTTAGGATTCCATCCTACAGGGTGTTCCATAAGTCCGGATCCATAGGAATTTCTCACATTTGAGTTTCTTCTTTTACAGTGCGACATTACCTTAACACACAGTTTCTCGAACATTGAATTGGACACAAAGGACACGTTGAGTAGCCTCCAAGAAGCCCAGATCTCACTCCACTTAATTTTTATTTGTGGTGTCACCTGAAATCCGTGGTATGAGAGGTCAAAATTCAAAGTATTCTCCATCTTAAAAAAACGCATTGTGCATGCATGTCAGCAAATTCCCACGAGTGTGATCCATAGAAGTGCTGCAAAAGTGGAGATTGTGTCTTCATCTGTGTGTGCAACACAACGGCGGACACTTTGAACATATTCTGTAATTTTATGTGCTTTCCTCCTATGGGTCCCGACTTACAAGACACCCTGCACTACGCCACAAAATTACGTCCAAGAGTTTTTCATGTGTGCGAGTCATGAAATGCAAAACCAATTTTTCATCCAAACTGAAAGTAAACAATATACTCTTCTCTGGTGGGATCAATGTTGGCTGCACCAAGAAGGAACACAACAACACTGTCTTAATTCTCTCTACACTGTAAAATACTTACAGGGTTACATACAAAAGAAGTGTATTTTTGATAATCTGAAATTCAAATTTTAACGTATAATCATAAAAAGCATATAAATAACTTACGTATTTAACCAAGTTAAAAAAAGCATTATAAAATATCGGAACTCAGAATGAATTGCATATAAAAGTGAAAAATGTACAAATGAGGTTCCACTGCACATATATATATGCATGAAATCGAGGAGGGGGGGCAAGATTATGTGTAATGTCTGCCTAACAGATGCTTAATACCACTATTTAATATAATGCTTTCACAAAAATCAAACACTAAAAAGTGAAAAATTTACATATAATTCAGCAAATTCAACTCTGCAAGTCCTCTGACGGATACTTAACTCACAACATGCATTCACATCAAAAGCCTTTTTTGTCAGGAAAAGAAAATTATTTTTCTCAATAAATATCCATGCAACCGCAACTTCACATCAAATGCTAAGGCACAGTTACTTGTAACTATAGGACGTCAGGATAAACATACATATTTATTTATCCCGTGTTAATACTGTTATTTTCTAGCACAAGCTTCATGAACTTCAACATATATAATGGAGAAAAATAATGGCCAGTGCAGCAATGAGATATTTTGTTGATTTCTAAAACAATTTTTTTCATTATGCATGCTATTGCACCTTCACATCAATGGGGTAGCTATTTGTAACAGTAGGATGTCAGGATAAATACATAAAAACTTATTTATCCCATGCTAATACGGTATTTTTCTAGCACAAGCTTCATCATATGAATGTAGAAATTAAATTGCCAATGCAGCTATGAAGTATTTCGTTGATTTCTAAAATAATTTTTCTTGTTATGCATGCTATTACAATTTCACATCAATGGGGTAAGCTATTTGTAACAGTAGGATGTCAGGATAAATACATAAAAACTTATTTATCCCATGCTAATACTGTATTTTTTTAGCACAAGCTTCATGAACTTCAACATATAAATGTAGAAATTAAATTGCCAGTGCAGCTATGAGTTACTTTGCTGACTCATAGCTGCACTGGCAATTAATTATTTTTCTCCATTATATTCTCATTATGCATGCAATTGCACCTTCACATCAACGGGGTAGCTATTTGTAACAGTAGGATGTCAGCATAAATATACAGACTTATTTATCCCGTGGTAATACTGTATTTTTCTAGCACCAGCTTCATTAACTTGTCCACATCTAATGGAGAAATTAAAATTGGCAGTGCAGCTATGAGTTATGTTGTTGATTTCAAAAAACACTTCATAGAAATTTTGAAAAAAATCTACTTGTTACAGTATGCTGCGAGGAGAGAAAGATTTATTTATCCTGTATTACTACCATATTTTTCTGGCACTATCTTCAACTGGTACACATACAATGGAGAAATTTAATTTGTCAGTGTAGCTATGTGTTATATATATCATTGGTTTTGAAAAGAGCTTCAAAAAAATTTGAAAAAAAAAAAAAAAAAATCTACTTGTAACAGTAGGCTGTCAGGATAAACACATTTATTTACCCAGCGCTAATACTGTATTTTTCTAGCACCAGCTTCACACATAATGGGAAATTTAAAATTACACATAATGGAAAAATTAAAATTGCCAGTGTAGCTATACACAGTGCGTCAAAGAATTTTTAAGACTGGTGCTAGATTTCAGCCTACGGTGGCGCCACCAGTGTAATCGCGAATGCGTTATAAACCATGACCATCTGCTTGCTTTCTGCCAAAAGTACTGCGCAGTTGTTAAAGTAACTCAAACGAAACGGCCGTTCATTAGAGAAGTAAAAATTTTTTCATGTTGAATTATTAAGATGGAACAAAGGGCCGTTATTAAATTTAACGCAAAACTTGGTAAAACTGCCTCGGAAACGTACCAAATGATGAAACAAGTTTACGGTGAGTTTTGTTTAAGTAGATTAAATGTTTTCCTGTGGCACAAACGTTTTTGGACGGAAGAGATACGCTAGAAGATGATAAGCATACCAGAAGACCAAGTTCATCTAGGACACCTGAGATTATTGAAAAAGTGCATGATTTCGTGGCAAACAATCGATGTGCGTCACTAAGAATGATGGAAGAGTCTTTAAACATCAACAAAGAAACGATTCGAACAATCTGCATGAAGATTTGGGCAAAACAAAAGTCTGTGCTAAATTTGTTCCACACGTTAACCAATGAACAAAAATCAAGGAGAAGTACACATTGCACAGACATCATTTCAGCCGCTGAAAATGATCCAAACTTCTTAAAATCGATTGTTACTGGTGATGAAACATGGTGTTTTCAATATAATCCTAAAACAAAGCGACAAAGTGCGGAATGGAAGTAAAAAAAAATCACCACAAGCCAAAAAAAACAAGAAAAGTTCCATCGAAAAATCAAAACAATGCTCATTACATTATTCGATAGTAAGGGCATTATCCACAAAGAATTTGTTCCAAGTGGACAAACAATTACTGGTGAGTTTTATTTAAATGTTTTGAGGAGTTTGATGGACAGGATTTGTCGCATTCGTCCAGAATATCGGGATGAAAACAGTTGGTGTTTGCTGCACAATAATGCACCCAGTCACACCTCACTTCTTGTTCGTAGATTTTTGGAGAAAAATAACGTCTGTGTGTTGAATCATCCACCGTATTCGCCTGATTTAGCACCCTGCGACTTTTCTTTATTCCCAAAACTTACAATGACGTTAAAAGGGTGTTATTTTGATGATATTTCGACCATACAAACAGCTTTGACACGTGCTTTGGAGGCAATTCCGCAAAGTGAACTGGAACAGGCATTCGAATCATTATTAAATTGCTGTAGCAAGTGTATTGAAGCCGGAGGGACTTATTTTGAATAACAAACCAAAACAAATTATAATTTCTTGTTTCTATTTCATTTTACAGACCCAGTCTTAAAAATTCTTTGCCACACTGTGTAAGTTATACTGTTGATTCCTAAAAACAGTTTACAGAGATTTGGAAAAAAAAATTCTAATTGCAGCAACAATGACAGGCATTGTAATTCAACAAGCTGAGAACTTTCTCTTACCTGAATACACTATCAGTGGAATTACATAAAAATATTCTTTATACACATACTGAAAAAATCTTTATTCTCTGGCCTTAATTAACTTACCACAAGGCAATATGATTCTTATGCAACAGCAATCCAAGGAGAAAATAAGAATACCTCATAATTCAGGAGTCATACTGCAATTTACTAGTGTTGGCTTTATACTCCATTAAGTATTTGCATATTGAAAGGTTTAAGAAAATTACTTCACCAAATTTTGCAAATTTAAACCTTCTGCTAAATGCAATTAGAAACCAAAAGATGGGGAAAAGGAGGGGGAAATGCAAAACAAAGTACTGAGGACTCATGGAAAATTTTAAAAAACCACTGAAAATTATTTCGGGAAGCATTACACACTTATAACACGATAAAAACAGAGAGAAGCACTAAATTTCTTATATCACGTACTGGTAACATTACGGAAAAGTAAATGGTGTAATGTTTCGGTGGTTGACTTTTACCTTCCTCAGCCACAGAATGAGACATGTAGAATTAGCATCAGCTGCTGTCAGATTTCAAAATAGCTTTCCAAATAACAGGGATTTGAAAAGGCGTGTCTATGTCACAAGTGCTAGGGGAAAGGTAAATCTCATTGCGTTCATAGTACCTAACGGATTTCTAATTACTGAGAAGGGCAACATGTTACGTTTTGTCAATCAGTAATTGCAGACATATTACCGATAGTTAAAACAGAAAGGGAGATGGAATGGTTGTCTTTAACATCAGCAATATGTTCATACATGAGACTCACCAAGAAACAGAAAAGCTGAACTTTTTTTTAATCGGGCAAAAAAAAATCAGAACATGCGACAAGAAAGTGAGAATATAAAGCAGCACAAGCAAGATGGAATTGTTCACTGTATTCACAATATAAAATTACTGAATTCAAAACAAAATAAAATGATTTTAAAAGACACTGCTTCAAACACATCTCTCTCTCTCTCTCTCTCTCTCTCTCTTGTACTTGCTAGAACATCAGCTCAATTTTCCTCTTCTGTTGCTTTCTTCTCAGCAAGTTCCATGGCCATATTTGTCTTTTGTTGACTCTGCAGCTGCACAGCAATCTTTGCTTAGTTTTTCTTTCTGTTGATATAATTCCCTTCCTATTTCTTCACCACTTTTCTTTCCTCCTCCCCTTTTATTCCCTCATATGACAATTTATCCATCATGCTAAAAGAACTTTCAGCCTGAGGACTATGAACCCATGATATCAAAGCTTTCGCTACTTTAGATAAATGGTGTGACTTTCAGAATATGAACACGTTTGAACACCATGTATTAATTAATTCTAACAAATTTCAGTCACTTCCATTTTTGGAAAATTTCCCTTCCCTTATCAAGCTTAAGTGCAGACATTTATGGGGGAAAGTAACACTTAACAACAACGCAGGATAGTGAGAACATCGTCGGAAGAAAAAAAAAATTGCGATTTTGGGAGAGATCTTCGTCCAGACTGCCTTCCATTTTCGGAAACTTCTTCCTCCATTTTTAGGTTGAAATGCAGTATTTGTGGAGTAAAAGGATATTTAAAAACAATACTGGGCAGAAGGAACATTGCAAGGAAAAAAAAAAAGATTACGGAAGAAATCTTCGCTGCAACCAACTGTTTTCGAAAGTTTCGGAAAATAGAATACCCCACCCCCACCCCCCACCCACACCCACACACACACACACACACACACACACACTCCCTCCCTTCTGTTTCGTTGTGCATTGATCTCGAGAATGCCCAAAATGATAACGGAAATGGCGGAATCGTGCGAATCCGTGGAAGAATCTCATGCCTGAAGACTACAGGGAAATCTTCGCGCGGTTTTAACTTGCGTTTTTGGAAATCGTTGCCCACAGTTTTGTGCTGAAATACAAACATTTGTGCAATAAAATGACATTTAATAACAATATTGGGAACAGGCAACATCGCGAGAAAAAAAGAAATTACGATCACAAGAAAAATCGTCACTCCATTTTCGAAAGACGAAATACCATCTCCAGACGAAAAACAACCCTTTCCTAACCACCCCCATTTCTCTTCAGTTCTGCATCAATCTCGAGAATGACCCACATGACAAAAAAAAAAAAAACGGAATTCTAAAATCAACGGAAGAATCTCATGTATGTATGTTCCACCAATCGCCAATTGATGCTGCGTATATACCATACCACCACAGACACACCTTTTCAAAACCTTATCATTTGGAAAGCTATTTTGAAATCTGGCAACAAGTGATGCTAATACCACATGTTTCATTCCATGGATGAGGAAGGCACAAGTCAACTACCAAAACATTTCACCAATTACTTTTCTGTAACATAACCAATGTGTGATATGAATGAGATATTTTGTGCACTATCTCACATGTACCACAGCAACCATTTACACATTCTTTTGTCATATTGCTTTTTTTTTTTTTTTTTTTTTGCAATATCTTTAGCTCGTCTGTAGTAAAAAAAAAAAAAAAAAAAGATTGTGCTTACGTTATCGGTTTGTCTGTCTGTAGACACCATATCGCTGCAACTATTAGTCCAATTTATTTGAAAAATTCTTTTTGCATTGGGAAGCTTGAAATATGCAAATCATGATCCTTCACTTAGTTTTTTTTTTTTTACTATGTACAATTTTGCCACTAGAGGGCGTAAATGCAGATGTCGAATTCAAAATACATATTATTAATACAATATGCAAAGCAGAAGTATCACGTCCAGTCACGTGGGACGCTACTGATGGGTTCCATTTCAACTCAGGCAGGGTCGTACCATCATGGTCTCAGATTTCTCTAAAAAAATTAAGGGGTGTTCCTTGACTAAAATAAGGAGACCCATATTTTTTCTTTCGGCAAGAAAAATTTTCCCTTCGAGATAGAGGGTTTCAAATCTTGCACCGTCAAACAAGCTCTCTAGAAAACGGTTATTTTTCCTAACTTCAGCGAGTCATTGCAGCAGAGTTAAAAAAGATATCGTGTTCTTGTATTTTTTTACATTGTGTGTATAACATATAATAATATATGGTGCTAATATTTGCTACACATCGTATGATTAAAATTTAAAAAAATCGCAAACTTTGTGATTTTAAAAAAAAATTGAATTTTTTAAGTTTTTTTTAAACAGGTTTGGATGGAGTTTTTTCTATATTCGTTTTTTTCGTTAAAGACATACAAATGTGCACTTTACTTGCAATTTTTTGTGTGTCTGTGAAACTGCTAGTTTCCGCGTTTCGGCAGCGTTAAAAACAGCCGATTTTGAAAAATCTCTAACTTTGCCAACGATTTTCTCAAAAAGGCCATTTTTTAAAATTCTGAAAATTAAATCCCTGTTTGATTATCAACAGGAGAATATCTGTGTAAATTTTCACGGACCTAAAAATGCTCGTTTCCGAGTTAGACGCGTTTGAATTCGGTTTGAAAGCCTACGATTTCCCGTGTTCTAATGGCGCCATTTTGCAAAAATCTCAGGCGCAAAGTACGTACGTTATCTCTTACCCGAATCAAAGCGTTAGATATTCTTTGCCCGAATGATGGAATGAGAGCATTGGGTCAGCTGGTCCTGGTTGGGTACATCCACCTCACCCTTCCCCGAGTGATGACATGCCTATAAAACTGTCAAGGGGGGGGGGGGGATAACCAATACATAAAGAAAATTCTTGCTGCTCCACTAACAAAGTTGAGTTGCGAAAGACAGCAGCAGCAGTTGTTTGTTTGTTTACGTATATACTTAAAAATCGCATAAGAAAAGACTATGAAAGAGTAGAAAACTGTTGTGAAACAATTTTAAGAAAAAGAGTGCAGGCACGTGTACTGTAAGTTAATTTTGGATGGCTAAACAACCTCAAGTTTTTCTGGGAGTTGCTAATTGTAGGCTACTGTCAGAAGAGCAGTTGCTGTTTTGTTATAGTTGCTAAAATTAACTTCTCAGTTTTTCGTAATAGTAAAATATTCGCTCAGGAGAGTTTTGTCCTCTGCGAACGGGGGAGAAGGTGCAATGCTCTTGACCTCGCTGCTGGGTTGACAGCGCTGGTCGCTGCCGAAACTCTGCTTACCTCCTCTCCAAAACGTAATAGCAATTGCCTAATCTACTAAATAAATAACAATTAACACATACGCGTGCATGCTTATTCATAAAATGTAAGTTGAGTATATTTCCTGTTCAATCAGCTGATTTTACAAGTAAAATTCATATACAACTTATGCGCTTATAATGGTGTAAAGATTTTTATCTATTTAAAACATATTCAAAGATTTCAATTTTTTTAAGGGGGGGGGATTGTGTTCGTAGTGATCTCCACCTGGGCCACGATAAACCATGCACTGCCCATGGCTTCTGTTCCCTTAGAAGATAATCCTGGATCGATGGGAGACCAGCGGAGTTTTGACAACCCCTCCCTCTCACGTGGTGGTGAGGTGTCTCAAAGCTAGGTAGCTTTCAAAAATGTTTCAACTTAGTTGGCTGGTAATAAGAGAGGGATTCCATTTCAACTCTGGCAGAGTCGTACCATCACGGTCTCAGATTTCTCTAAAAAAATTAAGGGGGTGTTCCTTGATTAAAATAAGGAGACCCATATCTTTTCTTTCGGCAAGAAAAAAAATTTTCCCTTCGAGACAGAGGGTTTCAAATCTTCAAACGTCAAACAAGCTCACTAAAAAACCGGTTATTTTTCCTAACTTCAGTGAGTCATTGCAGCAGAATTAAAAAAGATCTTTTGTTCTGGTATTTTTTATTACATTGTGTGTATAACGTATAATAATATTTAATGCTAATATTTTTTACACATCGTATGATTAAAATTTAAAAAAATTCGTAAACTTTGGTTTTTTAAAAAAATTTAAATTTTTAAGATTTTTTTTAACTGGTTCAAATGGAGTTTTTTTTTCTATACTCGTTTTTTTGTTAAAGACATATAAATGTGCACTTTATTTGCAATTTTTTATGTGTCTGTGAAACTGCTAGTTTCTGCAGCGTTAAAAACAGCCGATTTTGAAAAATCTCCGACTTTGCCAACGATTTTCTCAAAAAAGCCCTTTTTTAAAATTCTGAAAATTAAATCCCTGTTTCATTATCAACAGGAGAATATCTGTGTAAATTTTCACGGACCTAAAAACGTCCGTTTCCGAGTTAGACACGTTTGAATTTGATTTGAAAACCTACGATTTCTCCGTGTTCTAAAGGCGCAATTTTGGAAAAATCTCAGGTGCAAAGTATACCCGAATGAGAGCGTTGGATCCGTCCACCTGACCCTACCCTGGGCGATAACACGCCTAAAAAACGGTCTTGGAAAAAAAAAATAACAAATCTATATATATAGATTTGAATGTATGTCTGCTAAACAAATTTACAGTTTTCAATTTAAAACCACCAAACTTGGTATACTATCTCATGGTACCCTAACTTAAACCGTAGACAGTTTTTGGAAGGGGTCAGAGCCCAGGGTCAAGGGGCTCCACACAAAACTTCCATAAAATCTAGTTTTCAATTTAGAACCACCAAATTTGGAATACTATAGCATGGTACCCTAACTTAGACCGCAGACTGTTTTTGGAAGGGGTCGGAGCCCTGGGTCAAAGGGCCCCTACACAAAATTTCCGTAAAATATACTTGTAAACTATAGTGCCCTAACTGAGACCGTAGATGGTTTTGGAAGGGGTAGAGCCCTGGGTGGGTGGGAGCCCGTGGTCAAGGGCCCCACGCAAAATTTCCGTAAAATCTAGTTTTCAATTTAGAACCATCAAATTTGGTATACTTTTTCTTGGCACCCTAACTTTGTAAAATATTTTACGAAAATTTTGTAGGGGTGGGGGCTTGACCCCGGGTTCCGACCCCTTCCCAAAACCGTCTAGTCAAAGTTAGGGTGCCAAGAAAAAGTATACCAAATTTGATGGTTCTAAATTGAAAACTAGATTTTACGGAAATTGTGCGTGGGGCCCTTTGACCAGGGCTCCCCTTCCAAAAACCATCTACGGTCTAAGTTAGGGTACCATGAAATAGTATACCAAGTCTGATGGTTCTAAATTGACATACATTCAATTCTCTCTCTATATATATAGATTTGTTATTTTTTTTTCTTAAGACCGTTTCTTAGGCATGTTATCGCTCAGGGTAGGGTGAGGTGGACGGATCCAACACTCTCATTCGAGTAAGAGAAAACGTACTTTGCGCCTTAGATTTTTCCAAAATGGCGCCTTTAGAACACGGAGAAATCGTAGGTTTTCAAACCAAATTCAAACGCGTCTAACTCGGAAACGGGCGTTTTTAGGTCTGTGAAAATTTACACAGATATTCTCCTGTTGATAATAAAACAGGGATTTAATTTTCAGAATTTTAAAAAAGGGCTTTTTTGAGAAAATCGTTGGCAAAGTCGGAGATTTTTCAAAATCGGCTGTTTTTAACGCTGCAGAAACTAGCAGTTTCACAGACACATAAAAAATTGCAAATAAAGGGCACATTTGTATGTCTTTAACAAAAAAACGAGTATAGAAAAAAAACTCCATTTGAACCAGTTGAAAAAAATCTTAAAAATTTCAATTTTTTTTTAAAAATCGAAGTTTACGATTTTTTAAAATTTTAATCATACGATGTGTAAAAAATATTAGCATCACATATTATTATACGTTATACACACAATGTAATAAAAAATACCAGAACAAAATATCTTTAATTCTGCTGCAATGACTCGCTGAAGTTAGGAAAAATAACCGTTTTTTAGAGAGCTTGTTTGACGGTGGAAGATTTGAAAACCTCTGTCTCAAAGGAAAAAATTTTTCTTGCCGAAAGAAAAGATATGGGTCTCCTTATTTTAATCAAGGAACACCCCCTAAATTTTTTTAGAGAAATCTGAGAACGTGATGGTACGACCCTGCCAGAGTTGAAATGGAATCCCTCTCTTGTTACCAGCCAACTAAGTTGAAACATTTTTGAAAGCTACCTAGCTTTGAGACACCTCACCACCACGTGAGGGGGTGTGTGTCAAAACTCCGCTGGTCTCCCATCGATCCAGGATTATCTTCTAATTGAACAGAAGCCATGGGCAGTGCATGGTTTATCGTGGCCCAGGTGGAGATCACTACGAACACAATCCCCCCCCCCTTTAAAAAAAATTGAAATCTTTGAATATGTTTTAAATAGATAAAAATCTTTACACCATTATAAGCGCATAAGTTGTATATGAATTTTACTTGTAAAATCAGCTGATTGAACAGGAAATATACTCAACTTACATTTTATGAATAAGCATGCACGCGTATGTGTTAATTGTTATTTATTTAGTAGATTAGGCAATTGCTATTACGTTTTTGGAGAGGAGGTAAGCAGAGTTTCGGCAGCGACCAGCGCTGTCAACCCAGCAGCGAGGTCAAGAGCATTGCACCTTCTCCCCCGTTCGCAGAGGATAAAACTCTCCTGAGCGAATATTTTACTATTACGGAAAACTGAGGTTAACTTTAGCAACTATAACAAAACAGCAACTTTTTCTGGGAGTTGCTAATTGTAGACAGTAGCCTACAATTAGCAACTCCCAGAAAACTCGAGGTTGTTTAGCCATCGAAAATTAACTTACGGTACACGTGCCTGCACTCTTTTTCTTAAAATTATTTCACAACAGTTTTCTACTCTTTCATAGTCTTTTCTTATGCGATGTTTAAGTATATAATGTAAACAAACAAACAACTTCTGCTGTCTTTCGCAACTCAACTTTGTTAGTGGAGCAGCAAGAATTTTCTTTATGTATTGGTTATCCCCCCCCCCCCTTCTTGACAGTTTTATAGGCATGTCATCACTCGGGGAAGGGTGAGGTGGATGTTCCCAACCAGGACCAGCTGACCCAATGCTCTCATTCCATCATTCGGGCAAAGAATATCTAACGCTTTGATTCGGGTAAGAGATAACGTACGTACTTTGCGCCTGAGATTTTTGCAAAATGGCGCCATTAGAACACGGGAAATCGTAGGCTTTCAAACCGAATTCAAACGCGTCTAACTCGGAAACGGGAGTTTTTAGGTCCGTGAAAATTTACACAGATATTGTCCTGTTGATAATCAAACAGGGATTTAATTTTCAGAATTTTAAAAAATGGTCTTTTTGAGAAAATCGTTGGCAAAGATAGAGATTTTTCAAAATCGGCTGTTTTTAACGCTGCCGAAACGCGGAAACTAGCAGTTTCACAGACACACAAAAAATTGCAAGTAAAGTGCACATTTGTATGTCTTTAACGAAAAAAACGAATATAGAAAAACTCCATCCAAACCTGTTTAAAAAAAACTTAAAAAATTCAATTTTTTTTTAAAATCACAAAGTTTACGATTTTTTTAAATTTTAATCATACGATGTGTAGCAAATATTAGCACCATATATTATTATATGCTATATACACAATGTAAAAAAAAATACAAGAACACGATATCTTTTTTAACTCTGCTGCAATGACTCGCTGAAGTTAGGAAAAATAACCGTTTTCTAGAGAGCTTGTTTGACGGTGCAAGATTTGAAACCCTCTATCTCGAAGGGAAAATTTTTTCTTGCCGAAAGAAAAAATATGGGTCTCCTTATTTTAGTCAAGGAACACCCCTTAATTTTTTTAGAGAAATCTGAGACCATGATGGTACGACCCTGCCTGAGTTGAAATGGAACCCATCTACTAGCAATGCCTATAAAGCAGAGCAGGTCTCTCGCACTGGAAACTAGCCGTGGAAGAGTAATCATGGGTAAAGCAGCAACTAAGTAAGTTTAACTGGCAATGCCTATAATTAGAGCAGGTCTCTATGCATTGGAAACCAGCCATGTTGATCACATTACCATGCAGAATCCCTTGCTATAAAACAGCCACACACTTTCCGTGTGAAATGCCTTGCTGTAGAAAGAGCAATTGATACTCTTCTCATGTGAAATCCCTTGTTGTCTATCACATTCCCATGTGAAATCCCTTGCCATAGAACAGCAATACTCTTCCCATGTCAAACTTCTTGTCGTAAAGGGCCAATCCTATTCCCATGTGGACTGCCTTGCTGTTAAAACAGCAATACACACCATGTACAAAATCCCTTGCTCTGTAGAAGAGCAAGAAACACACAGTTCACACAAACATCAAACTAAAATAACGAGTTCTGAAACAGCAACCTATAATTTTCCACGTAGCAGGTCTGGAAAACAATAATACTTATCAAAAGTTGGGGTTCAATGTCCCTATAGCAGGTTTATCGCCAATAAATTAGAAAACCTGAAGAACACACTATTGATACACATATGCACAGTAGATGCTGCTGTAATAATTTTTACAGATATTTTGATAACAAGAATGAGATGAAAACACTCACTGATCCAAATAAAAATTCCCGTTACCATAATGTTTACTGACACAGAGTTGCAAAAACATTATCTATAAATTTGAAAGATGGAATTTTACATTTACTAATATAAAGACAAAGAAAAATATTATCAAAAAGTAAGAATTTGAAAATTTATTTAACAGCTTGTTAACGAAATTTACATTTTCATTGTTCATAAAAAACTCATCTCACTTATGTTTTTTTTTTTTTCCAAGTTTTAAAATTTGAATCCTTTTTCTCATTTTTAGACTTCTAAGCACTTTTTAAATAAAGGCTTCTAAGCACTCCAATAATAATAAAAAAAAACAACAGGCAAGCCTTCTAAAAGACAGGATTTTATAAAGGCTGTGAAAAACCTGCATAGCTTTTACACTTATATCTCCTTGTCACATTTTTAAAACTGTTATGAGCAAGATTTAAAAAGAAATTTTTAGAAAAACATTTAAGTTTCTTTTTGCCCGTGAACTAATTCACACCACTGTTCAGCAAATTGCAACACAGAGATTAAAACTCATGATGATTAACTCAGTAATGACATCTCTAAGTTGCCAGTATAGGATAATTCAAAATGATTGCCCCAATTACAAATGACAATAACGTGTTTATGAAGATAAATAGACAGCTGATATCCCTACACAAGAAAGAAGTTTAGTATTTTATTGGAACCTACTGTTGTGTTGCTCTATGGTGACGAAGGAAAGTAAGCTTCTCCATCACGTGCGAGCTGACTCACCAAAAGTCAGTGTGTTCTGCGCAATTTCCAGTGTGAAGGTCTATGGACCCTTTTTCTTCATTAAAGATACAGTAACAGGTAGTGTTTATCTCGATATGATTCAGCAATGGCTACTTCTAAATCTGGATGATTCCAGGGACTACAGCAAGATGGAGCACCCCACATTGGAATAATTTTTGAATGAAATTCTTCCAAACCATTGGATTAGTCCTTGTGGACAGGGTTTTCTGCAAGCAGCCCCACAGGTCTCTGGACTTTACTCCTTGCGACTTCTTTTTATGGGGGTACGTCAAAGATCATGCGCATGTGCCACCTTTGCCAAGAACACTGCAAGAACTAATGATGCACATTCAGCTTGCACTGGCATCAGTGACTACGGACATGCTTCATAATGTATGGTATGAAATGGATTACCGTTCAGATGTTGTCCGCTTGACCCAGGGAGTCGCATAGAACATTTGTAAGCTACGGAAACAAAATTCTAAACATCCTTTGTTGTGCAACAATATGATGATCTCTGTATCTATGTTCATAAACCAGGTATTGTCATTTGTAATTGGAGGAATAATTTTGAATTACCCTGTATTTACTGTTCCTCACGTAACCTCAATCACATCAGAAGACTTGAAAATTGCATCACTCTGGAGCAGGAATCGAACCTGCATCTCCCGATTTCTGTTCCAGCATATACACTATACTGACAAAAGTCACCGGACACCTAGAAGAGAAACACAACAAAGCATTTATTGACATACATTAGAACAGTGTCTGTCCTCCTTTGGCCTTGATTGCATGCACTGACCCTTCGAGACATGCTTTCGACAAGGTTTTGGAACACAGCGTTAGGTATGCGCTGCTATTCTGTACATAATGCTGCCACTAACTGGAGCTTAGTAGTAGGCCTTCATTCCAAACTTCTTATGTGACACTCCAATTCATCCCATAGGTGCTCTGTGGGATTAAGATCAGTGCTCTGTGCTGGCCAGTCCACACACGATATGGAATTATCATCAAACCATGCCATAACAGTCCTTGCTTTATGGCTCGATGCATTATCCTGCTGGTACCAACACAGCTCGGTTCCATAGTATTGCCAGAGTTGGTAGGGTATAATTATTCAGAATATCGAAGTAGACTTGCTGGTTAACAGGTTTGCCCATGATAACCAATGGGTCGGGACCAAACCACGAAACACACCCCCACACGAGTACACTGCCAGCTACAAACTTGACTGTAGGAACAGTACACTGTGGTAAATAGCGTTCCCCAGGCTCCACCATACCCACACACAGCCATCAGACTGATGGATCGTTATCTGGATTCATCAGTCCATAGGACCCGTTTCCATTGATCTACGGTCCACGATAAATGTTCTTTACACCATGTTAAACGACGAGTAGCATTCCGAGTGGAGATGAAAGGCTTATATGAGCAGCCACACGACCACGGTAACTCATGGAATGAAGTTCTCTGCGAATGCTACGTGTACATAGTGGTTCCGGCATTTTCCTCACCTGTACACTGAGGTCTTGTGCACTCCATCGATTAGCTGTAATGACTCTCCTGAGGCTTCGACGTCCTCTATCACCGATTTTCTTTGGTCTGCCGGTACGTTTTGCTGCTTCAGGCACGCCATGTGTCTTCCACTTATTCAGTACATCCAAAACAGTTGACTTGAGTATGTTTAAACATCTCTTGGTTTCTCTTATGGACAACCCAATATAACACCCAACAAACTTACCTCTCTCAAAGGCATCTCCCGGCGCGACATTTTCACTCAACCTCACAGTGAGATATGATCGCGATCAGCTGCAGGACTGTTTTTATACCATTTGCAGCTGTATCACGCATCTTAACAACACAGCGAATCCGTTCATTTGCTTTTGAAGGGGTGTCTTTTGTCAATATAGAGTACTATCTGTAACTTTCAAGTTTTCTGATGTGACCAGTAAATACAGACAATTCAGAGATGGCTGACTACTGAGTTAACTATTCTGACATACTGGTGATTCCCTTTAACTACTCCGTGAAGAAGCAGAATTACCTGCAGCTGGCAAAAATCTGAGAAAGTTCACATTCTAAACACTCGGATACTCCCGGGTGGTGTAACAGATAGGCAGGCATGCTCGAAAGGAAATCGGGAGATGTGGTTTCGAGATTCCCACTTCAGGGTGATGTAATTTTCAAGTATTATGATGTGATTGATGTTGTGATGAACAGTAAGCACGTACCTGCCAACATTGGCAAGAGCCTTGTCAGTAGTACCTATAAATAGTATCATTGCGTGGCACACGCAGATGCTCTTTTACAAAACGATCAATCTCTTTGTGAAAAAGAAATATGCGCCATAAAAAAAACGTCACAACAACATGGACACTAATGAACTTAACATGTGCAAAGCACAAAGTTGATTCCCCTGGTGAGGGCACAATAGGTAGCACTGCAAGATTTAAATTTGAAACTTCCAACAGTAAAAATCAGTGAGATGTGTTCAGAATTCCACAATGCCCGACAGATGGGAAATCCGAAATTTGTAAAAAATGAATGTATTTTTTATCAATTTTCTGAATTCATCACTTCCGTTTTGGGGAATTCCCATTTTCTTTATCAAGCTTAAATGCAAAAACTTATGGGACTGGAGATATTTAACAATGCAGGAGAGTGGGAACATCGTGCAGAGGGGTGGGGGATCTTTGCTTTGTTTGACTTCCAGTTTTGGAAAGTTTTCCCCTATTTTCAAGCTGAAATAAAAATATTTATGCAGTGAAATGTTATTTAACAATAATACTGGACAGAGGCAACATCGCGAGAAAAAGAAATTGTGATTACAGAAAAAATCTTAACTCTGTCAACTTTCTGTTTTAGAAAGTTTTGTAAAGATGGAATTCCCTCCTCCGATGACCCCCCCCTCCTCCATTAATGTTCACTTGCGCATCAATCTCGTGAATGACCAAAATAATAACAAAAATGGTGATATTCCTCAAATTCACGTAAGAATCTTATGCGGTGTCTAACTTCCATTTTCTCAAATTGTTGTTCGCGGTTTCAAGCTGAAATACAAACATTTATGCAATAAAATCATATTTAACAACACTGAACACAAAGGCATAATCGGGAGGAAAAAATTACGATTTTGGCAAAACTTACATTTTTACTGTTTAACTACCGTTTTCGAAAGTTTTGAAACGTGAAATTCCGTCCCCAAAATGGAAAACGACCCCTCCTCCCCCTAAATTCTCTTCAGTTTTGCATCGATCTTTACAATTATCTAAATGATGATGAAAAAAAAAAAACAGAATTCCGCAAATCCGCTTAAGAATCTTGTATCATAAAATACTAGCAAAATGAAAATTCCTAGAATCCGTAGTTTCAACAGTGAGTTCCGTAGAAACTACTGGCAGGTATGTAAGCACAGGCAATTCAGAGATGTCAAACTGCTGAGTTAACTATCCTGACATACTCCCACTTATTACGAGAAGAATATTTCTTGTACTCATAGGTTACCTGACGAAACTGAAGTTGCCCAGGATTAGAGGGGTAGGAACTGCAACAGCAGCAACTAAGCATTGGTAAGAAGTCACCACCTCTCTCTCTCCCTCTCTCTCTCTTGCACAGTACTGACCCCACAATAAGATATTTAACTTCTGGTGGCCTGCTGCTTGCCAAATGGAAACCGGAAACATCCTTTTCAATAGGTCATCCATTTCACATAAATGATACAGAATTCCATCCTTTATCACTAATGTTACACAACATTTTACTCTAACTGAAGAACATACTTACACTGATCCGGAAATCATCTACTGTTTTGTAACCTTTCAATTTTGCTTGAAGATATGCATCTACCTTGAGTTGTGATGCATTTTTGTAATACTTCAGGAAAGCCCAAAATTTTTCTAGACCATACAGCTGACCTAGAGATGAAACATATTTTAGATCAAACTGAAAGCTGTGAGAGACAACAAATAGAAGAAATGCATTTGGCATTATTTCATAAAAATAAAACACCTCCTGATAAGAAAAAATGGACTATTTTTCAAAAAGGTATAAACATATAGAATTACAGTGAAACATCAATGGACAGTTCTCAACAATGACAAGTTGGTACAAAACACCTGCAGAAGGATTAGCATTAACAACAACCTCTGAACAACATAACCTCATAAAAATGATCAAAGGGCATCGCAGTCAGTCCCCAAGATGGTCCAATGATCACCTTACACCCAAACTTATGCTTTTACATAGGTTGTCCACTTAAAGACTGACCAATAGTTTGCACCAGTGCTGAGATGGGCCGAGCCCAAAAAAGCAAGCCCGGGTCCAAACCAGCCTTGCTTTCAGGCTCGGCCCATCTCGGCACTGGTACAAACTCATGGTCAGTCTTTAAGCATAATATTTATTGTGGTATGGGCTCCGAGAGAGAATTAACTTCTTAAACATAATTTTGTATGATTTAGCATACAATATTTTTCTTACACTTTCTAGTTGTTACAAAGAATTTTTCAGCAACTGGGTTTGGGTGGTACGTGGGAACTATGGAGAGCTACTCATTCCGGGCTTGAGTAGCAAATGTCATAGGACATGCATTAGTGGATTTCTGCAGATAACGAACAGCTTCTTCAAGAATTATATTCACTAGATACCACACTGAAGTAATTTTCCCCTCTACCCACTTGCAGCAGCTCCCTAGGCTAATTCTATTGAGCAACATACATACATCATAGCGCCGCCCACCAATCCTTCTAGACGCCCTTCTGCTCGAAGCATTTCAGGAGGAAACGAATGGTCAAGGAAAATCGTGACACTATACTAGAGAAACAGATGTCCCTTCCCAGTTGAGAAAAGCATCAGTTAATTAAAGAGGAGGGAACAAGGAAAAGTTTGAAAGAGGATAATTCTTTGTTTTAGAATAAATTATAAACGTTTATTCACAATTAAATGTTTTATTATCATTGTCACGAAAATAACCATAAAATTTTGAAAATAACCATAAAAAATAACCATAAACTCAACATATAACGAAAATAACCATAAATTTTTGTTTGGAAATGCTACACTTATTGATAAACCTGATTCGACTATCAAGCTTAATATATTAGAAGCTTTCCACATATACCAGAATTCTTCATGACTTGACCTCTCCGCCATTTCTATCAAGGAGGTGGAAACAACTCCTCAAAATCCACAACTGCCAGAACTCTGTCACAATGATTTGAATGTTTATGCTCTATTCGTCCTAATGATGCGGAGCCAAATGCTCTGCGAAACTATAGTCGATGTTAATAAAACATTTGTGAAAAAAAAAAGATGTTAATAAAACATTTAATTGTGAATAAATGTTGATAATTTATTTTAAACCCACATCACAAGTGTGATGTCTTAAATTATATATAATTCTTTGTATCAATGCCTAAACAGATTAGTCATAGTGTTTTGGACTCATTCAGGCCCGGTCTCTATTTTGCAATATAAAATTCTGGCTCGGGCTGACATACTGTGGGTTCAGGTTCTTAAAATTGAGTCCAAACTCAAGCACTGGTTTGTAAACTGTACTTCAATGGGAGGGAAAGTCACTGACAAGCAAGTTTGCTAAAAGAAAATGCTGACTCTGGCAGGGTTGGTGTCAGTACAGGTGGAATACAGTGACACACTTAGGTGAAAAGAAAGGTGTTTGAGCCCAACTGGGGGTCACTCAAATGCAGCAGGCATTAGGATATGGTAACAAGAAAGATTCTAGCATTTATACTGTTAAAATTATGCATGCTATTTATTTTACTGCCTGAAGACTGGTAGGGCATTGTTCCAAATCTCAAAAATGCCTGTCTTCAACTAAGTTCAGTTTTCTGTAGGTTAACCATTCATTAACAGAGCTCATAACATTCTGAAGAGAAGGAAAATCAAACACTCAGGGAAACAGATTTTGGTCAGAAGTCAGAAAATTAGTTGGAAAGGTGGTATCAAGAAAGAAAAGTGTCAATAAAACTTATATCCCTGCTTTTTTCCTTGTCATGAAAAGTGTCCTTTGCTTTGTGAACAATTCTTGCACAATGCTTCTAGCATCTGCACAATGTGCTACAAGGAAGGTGCACATAATAAACTGGCATCTCAGTGCATGGAATAATGAAATACTTGAAGTGATAATTATTTCATGCCTGGTATTGTGCAGTGGCGTGCTGTGAACGTTATGTGTAGGCATGCAAAAATTTAAAAAAAACAACATTTGTAGCGGAATTTCATCTTGTGATTTTTTTTTAATTCTTGTGTTACTTTGTCTTAAAAATAAAGGCTTCGACATCAAAATCTTCAGAAGAAGATTTTCACATGATTTTTTTTTTTAGATATGTCGTCTTTGAATATATTATGTGAATAGGTTTTGATTCACACAATTTAATGACACAACATATTTGTTTCCTCAAGCATTTATCCAAACCATGTTTGTGCGAAGCTTTAAATAATATGCGGATTGTTTTACTGCTTAATCTAGGGAGGAAGAGTAAAAAAGGCTTAATTCACTTTTTTACCAAACGAAATCAAAACAAGAGGGATATGTTTCTTTGAGAGAATTTGGGCTCACTTTGGGAAACCTGTTGCTTTTTCTATTACAATTTTTTGAGCCCATAGGCTTCCTATATAAGATAGTTATGGGGAGGGGGGGGTATTGTGTTTTGGAAACTATCAGACAGAAAGACTTTATTCTCTCGAAATCTACCTTCATTGGAAAAGCCATCTGGTTGATGTGCGAAAGCTTGGAACCTTAGATCCTTGTTTTACGCCAATAAATACAGATTACCATACCTGCCAACATTGGCAAGAGCCTTGTCAGTAGTAACTAGTATCATTGCATGGCATACACAGACACCTTTTTATAAAATGAGCCATCTCTTTGTGAAAAAGAAATATGTGCCACAAAAAAATGTTACAGCAAACAAGGACACTAATGAAACAAACTTAACATGCGTGAAAAATACAAAGTTTATTCCCCCAAGTTCAAACCTTCCACTAGTAAAAATCAGTCAGATGCATTCAGAATTCCACAACACTTGACAAATGGGAAATCCAAGAAAGTAAATGCGCAGTGCACAAATCTCCACTTGCCATATAGTCATACTGCCTCTAAAATCGCACTTCCAAAGAATGAAAGAAAAGCTGAACGTTTTAACTGGGTGAAAAATCAAAACACACAGCAAGAATGCAGATTGTCAGTTTGTCTTTTGACTCCACAGCATCCATTGCTTAACTTTTCTTTCTGCTGGTACCTTTCCCTCCCTACTACTTTTCGCTTTTTCTTTTATTTTTTTTTCATGCCCTCTGATGATAATAAATTCATCCATCATGCTAAAAGACCTTTCAGCCTGATGACCATGATATCAAAGCTTTAACTATTTTAGATAAATGATGTAATTTTGAGAATATTAACATTTTTAAACACCATGCATCAATTTTTAAAACAATTCCAAATTAGTCTATTCCATTTTAGGAAATATCGCCCTCTCTTATCAAGCTTAAACGCAAAAACCTTATGGGACGAGGGATATTTAACAACGCAGGAGAGTGGGAACATCGTGGAGTGGACGGGGCGTTGTGATTACGGGAGAAATCCTTGCTCCAACCAACTTCCGGTTTTGGAAATTTTCCTCCTATTTTCAAGCTGAAATACAATTATTTATGCAGTAAAAGGTTATGTAGCAATAATACTGGACAGAGGTAACATCGTGAGAAAAAAGAAATTACGATTATGGAAAAATCTCAACTCGGTCAACCTTCTGGTTTTCGAAAGTTTTGTAATTGATGAAATTCCGTCAACCGACGAACATCCGCCCAAAATTTGTGTTCACTTGTGCATCGATCTTGTAAATGACCAAAAATAACGAAAAAAAGGCAGAATTCCTTGAATTCATGGAAGAATCTTGAGCCTGACGATTACGAGGAAATATTCGGGGCATCTAACTTCAGTTTTCGCCAATTGTTACCTACAGTTTCAAGCTGAAGTATAAACATTTATGCAATAAAATGATATTTAACCAGAATTGGACACAAAAAGCAACATTAGGAGAAGAAAATTATTACAGCAAAATATTTTACTCCGTTTAACTATTGTTTAGGTAAGTTTTGAAGCTCGAAGTACCGTCCCCTTCCTCCACCAATTCTTTTCAGTTTTGCAAGAGAATGATCTAAATGATGACCAAGAAAGCAGAATTTCACTGATCCAGTTAAGAATCTCATGTACATTCACTGACAATGAAATTTGCGCACCTAGAAGAAAACAAGCTACAACCACGAAACTTTGCAATTAGCTAGAGTGTGTGCTGGTATACAAATGATCTACGTTTGGTGCGATTGCGCATGACTGCACACCATGTGGTGGTGCTGCAAGCACGAACAAGCAGCCTTATAAAGCGGGGTGTAGTCAATGCCCCATGAAAGCAAAAAGCACCGGCCGAAGCAAGCAAGAGTACAGAGTGGCAAAAATGCCGGGTAGATGCCAGAGACGTCAATTTATGCAACTTGTGGACTTTGAGAGGGGCCTGAACATTGGGCTGAAAACCACAAGGTGGTCAGCAGGGTTGGCAAGGTAATTTACTTGTTACATATTTTACGTAAATTACGCGTAATATACAAGTAATTTACTTGACGTAAAAAACAAATTTTCTTTCATGTGTGTGTATAAATAATATAATATAAAAAACCACTTTAATTATATTACATTTTAAACTTAAAATTTCTTGTAAATTTCACTACAAAATCATTATTCTCTTAAGTCTGTTCATACAGCTCAGCCACCTATTAACAGATTTCGTTTTAGAAATTATAATGTATCTGTTCTTTCTTGTATATTAAAAATGGAGAAAATAATCTACCTCTTGCACTAGCGTCGATAAAAATCACAATGTATATTGAATAGAATTCAAGATTATGAAGAAGTCGTCCGCCGTGACTAGTAGTGGGAAGAGTCTTCAATTAGAATGTTCAGCCTCTTTCAACGACTAGTGAGGAGGGAAAAAAATGGTGTTTATTAAGAACGCTCTCAGCTTTGAACTGAAGCCAACACTAAAACCTCCCGCATTTAAATAACAGAAAAAATGTGTAGTTCGCATAGTTATAGTTTTACCACTGAGTCAACGAGAAGTTGCCAACGTTGTTGAACTTCTGTGTCTGCCTAGCAGTGAATCACTGTAGAGACAGGAGCCGCCAGCCGGCAGCACTCGCATGGATATCAAAGGCGAGCCGCGAGGCAACGTCTCATTTTGATTGTTCCTATCGTCTCGTTTCACTTTAACCTACACTGCGGCATGGCTTCTGACTTCCTTTGCCAAACATAATATCTTAAAGTGGGCCCCACACTAATTATATCATAAAGAAAAGGATTTCCCCGTGTGAATATGAAGGCTAGGGGGGTGGGGGGGGGACAGAAAATATAACGTGATACTGATGTGTATGTGGTATCCTGGTGATATGTCACGTGGACCGGGAAGTTTGCACTGTTCCAATAAGATCATATAAAAATACCGAAGGGTATGTTTGTTTTTGAAGGATCTCCGTTTTATGTGGTATTCGTACATAGCAAGTTAATTAACAGCACAAAGCCATGTTTGTTTGGTTTTTTACGTATTTTACGCGTTTTTTACGCGTAATTGCACAACCCTGGTGGTCGGCGTGCCATATAGCCCGCCACGTGGATCGTTCTGACTATATAGTCAGACTGTGTTGGAGCAGTGGGCATGTGGCAGCACTGCCACATGGCGAAGCAGCTCCGGACGGACCAGGAGGACCACCGGTAGAGAGGATCCATGGATCGTGTGCTAGGCACGAACAGATCCTACGCAAACTTAGTCCACTATGCAGGCAGATGTAGCGGCTCCTGTGTACCCATGAACCATTTCCCAATGCCTCGCGGAAGTGAATCTGCGATCCAAGCGCCCCTTAAGTGTGCTGCCATTAACACAGGGACATTGCCGGCTCCGTGTGCAGTGGTGCCAGGCCAAAGCGACGTGGAATGCCACAGACTGGCGATGAGTGCCGCTTCGTTTCAGGGACAGATGATCGTCGTGTATGGCCGTGGAGGTCCCCGGTCAACGGCCCAATCCCAATCTCGCTCTCGAGCGCCACACCTCCCCCACTGTAGGCATTATGGTCTGGGGAGCCATAGCCTACGATAGCTGATCAGCTCTAGTAAAGGTACGTGGATCATTGACGGGCCAGCGGTATGTGGATGAGATCCTACGGCCCCATGTGCTCCCATTCCTGGCCGGGAATCCAGGTGTGGTATACCAGCCGGATAATGCCCGTCGGCACATGGCTTGGGTTGCCCAGGACCAGGACTGCCTACCCAGACACTTCCATGGCTTCCCCGCTCCCCGGACATGTTCCCTATTGAGCGCGTGTGGGTCCAGTTGAAACGCCAGCTGCCGCCGTGCCGCACTATCCGGGATTTGGAGCACACTGTCCAAGACCTGTGGGCCACTCTGCCGCAGGGCAACATCAGGCGTCTACCCAGGTAGCAATATTATGTTGGACCAACCGTGGGCTTTCAACGGTCGGACCAGCGACGAGGCAGCCAACAATTGGATATGTGTTGGTTCAACGGTTGGACCCACATTGGAAAACTGTTGCAAACAGTTTTCCAATGTGATAACGTGTTCTTGGACAACCATGGTTGGTCATGTGTTGTTGGACAACCATTGGACAACCGTTAAGTGGTCATTTGTTGATAAATGGTTGGTCATATGTGGTTGGAAAAACCGTTGGCCAATCTTCGATAAACGACGCAACCTTCGCCCAACGCTGCCGATGCAAAAATATCATTGGGCCAACCATTGGCCAATGTCAGTGTGCTACTTGGGTATTTACCTCCATGCCGGACCGTATTGCAGCAGATGACCAGACTGCGTGCCACAGATCAGATACCTCTGTAATTGTCCTGTAGCTCTGTTTTTGCCATCATGTGTATCTTTACATCCATAAAATTTCAATTCAATCTGATGCTTCCTTCTTGGTGCACAAATTTCATTGTCCATGAGTGTATATCATAAGATAATAGCAAAATGAAAAAAATAAAAAATAAACAAAAAGCAAATTGGTATAAACCGCAGTTTCGACAGCGAGTTCTGTAATTCTGCACTAGTTGGTAGGTATGAGATTAGTAGTACAGTTTTACTGTTTAAAATTTGAATTTTGACAATTTTTGAGTTTTATTTTTTTTCCTTTAGGAAAAGGTAAGCAATTTTTATCAGTTTCATTGCAAAATAATGAACACAGCCAACAAAAAAAACTTGGGAAATTCGAAACACTACAAATCTTGTCTGTTTGGTAAATAGAAGTGTTGAAATATTAATTAGCTTGTATGTTTAACCTGTATACTTAATGACGATCTTAAGCGCCTCAAGTTTGAGGTTGACGTTTCATTGCTTACACATTTGGATTTTTCTATAAATTTTAGGCACGGTGGTCGTTAAACCTCCAATCAAAAAACAATAAAAAAAATTAGGGAATCAAAAGACATTAATTTCGCATCATCCATTTCCTTATTCCCCTTTTGCAGTTTGCTTAAATTATCTTGAGGCATTTCAGAGCTTCAGAAAGGCAAGGAATATACACAAATGTAGCCATACAATTTTTTTTTTATTGAATGTTTAACGACCACCATGAGCAACTCAATGGGCTATAAAGCAGTCGCCCATTCCTAATTTAGGACCACTGGTTCCAGGGAAGGGAGAGAGCCAGTGCCGTAAGACAAACACAACATCCATGCCTCACCAGGATTTGAAGCCAGACCCCTCTCGGACGAATGACCAGAAGCCATCGCTTAGACAGACCACTGTGCCACAGGGGCGACATACATTTTTCAACTGAATAAGAAAGAATCCCTCTGAAATTATGCACTAGACAGCAGACACTCACCATCTGAGGTAAACAAGCTTTACATTGGCTGTTACAACACACACTTTTGCATTTCAAGAAGTTTTTCAACAGAAGTTAACAAAGTCCCAAAAGCTAGTGGGAATAAACAGTGGAACAGAGGAAATGGACTCCAATTCTCTGATTGGTTGACTGCCCAAGCTCTGAATGCAACTGATGATTTCACATCAAATGCAGACCTGCCAACCTGTCAGAACCAATAAACATAACACATAAATAGAAAAATCATAACATGATGAGTGCTAATAATTTTTGAAGCCTATTTCAGCTATATAAATTCTTGATTGTTTAGGGTGTAGCTATACACTGAGTGGCCACTTTATTATGACCACCACACAGTTTTAAGCAAATGAGCTATGGCTGCACGCTGTTGCCGCCAGAGGGCGAAGCTAGTATAAAAAGGGAAAGCTTAGTGCTTGCGACAGTAGTAGAAGTGATTTTGGGGTGACGAGATGGGTAAAAAATGCGATTTGACGGACTTTCAACGTGGGATGATTGTAGGAGCTCGGAGCCATGGGGCGAGTATCACCGAAACCGCCGCATTCGGGAAGTGTTCCAGAACAGCTGTTGTTAAAGTGTTTAAAGACTGGACTGTCAGCCAAAAAACTGGGTCTCTACGTGCATCGTGTGGTCATCATCGACTAGTGACTGCTCGGGCGGAACGGAGAGTGTTCAGACTGGTAACAGACAACAGAAGGGCAACAGTGCTGCAAATTACAGACCATCTTAATCAAGGATCCCCTCAAATGATCTCTGAACGCACTGTTTGCCGTACACTGCATCTGATGGGATATGGCAGCCGAAGGCCTGTTGAAACACCTTTGATGTCTGCAGTTAACAAGAGAAAACGTCTCCAGTTCGCACAGGAGCACAAGGATCGGACAGTCGATAATTGGAAACAAATTGTGGTCCGATGAATCACGTTTTCAGTTGCACTATGCCGATGGCAGAGTGAGAATTTGGCAGAAACAGCACGAAAGCATGGACCCCAAATGCATTACAACAACTCTTCAAGCTGATGGAGGCAACTTTATGGTTTGGGGAATGTTTTCCTGGCATGCTTTGGGCTCTTTAATTTGTGTTGATCAACGTCTGACTGGCACATCATATCTAAACATTGTTGCAGACCAAGTGCATCCTTGTCATGTGGATGGTTTATCCCAATGGCGATGGCTACTTTCAACAAGATAATGCGTCCTACCATAGTGCTCGTATTGTACAGGATTGGTTTCAGGAACATGCCAGTTAGTTAACTTTGCTTAGGTGGCCCCAACAATCTTCAGATCTCAACCCCATTGAGAACTTGTGGGATGAAGTTGAACGAGCCATCAGAAGCTGGATCCACGACCCTGCAATCTGCAATCTCACACTCCTGGAAAGTGCTATTCATCAAGCATGGTCTCAGATTCCACAAACCATGTATCAACATCTCGTGGAGTCCGTGCCACAAAGAATCGACGCAATATTAAAGGCAAAAAGGTGGCCCAACGAAGTGCTGAGGGGGTGGTCATAATAAAGTGGCCACGCAGTGTATAAATTCTTGATAGTTGCAGGTGTAAGGGGAGGGAGGTTGCTTCAAATAAACAGATGCTCATCCACATATCAGTGCTGACCAATCAGCAGCTTTAAAAGTAAGACGAAGAGGCGAAAATACGAATCAGTCTGGATCATTATACGAAACGAGTCGTGGTTTGCACATTGGTTATTGATTGCACTTTATTTCTGTTGGAAAACTTGAGGCAGGGGAATTTGTTAAGGTAAATTGGAAACATCTCCGAGAAAAAAATCTTTTGAAGAGGGGAAAAACAGATTACACATAAATTTTGGTCTGAAATGGAAAAAATGAGGGAAAACATGACTTTTAAAAAAAAATTGTATTTTCGGCAGCAAAATCATATCGTACTGCAGTGTGATTTATCGTACTAAATATGATAAAATCATAACAGTTGGAAAGTCGGCAAATGTTATTTCCCTGGCAAGCACAACACAATTTCACAAGTTCAGTCATGATGATACAAAGTTAAGGTTTGCATTTGTGCTTTCAGTTCCGGCTAAAATATACACAAAATATTCAAATCTGGTTTTAAATGTCTCTTGTAAACCAAGTACTTCATTTAAATTTCTGATAAAAAACGGCAACACAAAGCTTTTTTTCTGATTTTTTTTTTGATTTTTTATTTTTTCAGAGAGCAAATTTTTGCCCTTCTTTAGGGCATGCAATGCATGCATTGCACACAACAACCATACACTACTTGTCTTATATACATGATGCATCATCTGTACCTGTAAATCTGTAGCAGTTGGTCCAGAACTAAGCTCACAATTAGTAGAAGATAACATACACCTCTTGAACATAGTTGTCATGAGGAGACAAAAGAAAATCTCAACCTTTTTAAGCTTTAGTTTACTTAAAAGGAAAATTAAAATCCACTATCATCCCAAACCAGCACTTTAGAAATGACAAAAACAAACTGGCAGCATTTGAAGAAAATGCATTTTACACCCAGAAACAAATTAGCATTTTGGCATGTGTTCACTTCCTGTTCTGCACCTTTTCTCTTGCAATATAGCTCCAGTCCTGTTGTTGCACCTGTGTGTGCAATTTCCCATCAAATTTATAGCGTAAAAATGCAAGGAAAAAATTACTTTAAATTCAGTTTTAAAAAAAAAAAGTTTTAGAGAAAAAGTTACCATTGGAGACATCTCTTGTTGTTTCTTCTTGAAACTCAGCAAAAATGTCAGCTTTAAAATGCTTCTCTAACCCATAGCTGTAGAATCGGAAAAGACATTCTATACCATATCTGAAAGAAAAATGAAAAAAAAAAAAAGGAACCGAAGTTAATGAATAAATGTGCTGCAAATGATTAAGGTAGTGGTGTGATTCAGCTGGAAAAAATTAACATAAATGAAGGATGATACATCAGCAAAAAATTGGGATAAGCACAGGAAAATAAAACAGGAAAAAATAAGCATAAATGCAGGATGATACATTAGCAGACATGCCAACCTTCAAAATCTAAAAATCAGGAGATTTTTTACAGCTCATAAAATCACATGAGCACTATTTTTTTTTATCGACATTTTTCTGATGCAGGAGCAATTTTCCAGTAGTATTATTGGTACATAGCATTTTTAATGTTTTTTTTTTTTTTTTTTGATTGGAGGTTTAACGACCACCGTGAGCAACTCAATGGGCTATAAGCAGTCGCCTGTCCCTAATTTAGGGTCACTGGTTCCAGGGAAGGGAAAGAACCAGTGCCGTAAGACAAACACAACATCCATGCCTCACCGGGATTCGAACCCGGACACCGTTCGGACGAATGATCAGAGGCCATCGCTTAGACCACTGCGCCACCGGGGCGGCTTTTTAATGTTTAAAAAGTTATTCTAAATGCAGACTGTATGTTTATATGCAAAATAAAAAGCATAGAGAAAATAGTTGTAAACCAGATACAATTAATAGCATTTTTTGTAATTTTATTTTCCCCCTCGAATTTCCGTTTTTGGAAAATTTTCCTCCATTTTTAGACTGAAATACAAATATTTATGGAATAAAATGATATATAACAACAATACTGGACACAGACAACATCACAGAAAAAAGAAATTACGATTACGGAAAAAATCTTTAATTTCGTTTACTTCCGTCTTTGAAAGACGAAATACCGTCCCGATCCGTATTTTTACGAATTGGTAAAATTCTTCGATGAGTAGTTTTATGCGCCGAGAAAAATTCACGATGCGTACTTTTACGCGGTGATAAAATTTTGATGCGTACTAGACACGTAATTACATAGATTACGCATTTTGAAGAACTCTGGTCGGCACGTCACTTGAGCACTCCCGTGGAGAGAGAGAGAGAGGTACCGCACGACGTGGAGACATCGTTATACTTGACGGCTCCGCCCGAAGCCGGCGAGTCAAAGATGACATCATCGCGTAACACGGCGCTCGTAAGGTCCGGCAGAAAATCTAAATGGATGGTTGCAGACTTGCAGGGGATTGAAATATTTCGATTGAGCAATCAAAATATTAAAAAATCCGTAAAAAAAAAAAAAAAAAAAAAGACTTCTAACCGTAAATTAGTAAAATTAAGCAGAAATCCGTAAATTTTACGGATAAACCATAAAAGTTAGCAAGTATGCAACATCCATGCTCCACTGCGATTCGAACCCGGACCCATCTCGGACAATCTGTCGAAAGCCGGCGCTCAGTTTTACAACTTTATTATGCAGCAAAGACAATAACAGCTAATATGTAAAGAAGAAACAAAATGCCAAAGATATGACAGAAAATAAAACATTAAAAACCGCGAGTGGCGTAATGCAAAAGGAAATATCTCTCGCAAAAAGTAAGCGAAGCGAACGAGAAAAAAAAAATTCACAAACTAAGTGTACACAAGATGCTACAATAGAAGATAAAACAAAGCTGACAATAACAGATTCGCAATTAGAGATGAACAAAGGAACACATTAATCTTCTACAAAATGTGACGAAGAAGGGAAAAAGAGACAAACATGGTGCAAAACAAGAATTAAAAATCCACACAGTAAAGCAAAACTGAAAAGCACTCCGCAAAACTCTGAAGAAAACAAACAGAGCTCACAGCTAAGAGCAGGGAGACGTGAAACGTAAAGTAGGTAACAGCTGGCGCGCGAGTGTGTTTGTAACCAACATAAAATAGACCACTGCGCTACCGGGGGTGGCTTTCTTTTTGCAGGTATGAGGAGAGGAAAAGTACGATACTGATGACTGTAAATGCCATCTTGCATCGACGCAGAAAGAAAAAGATTTCACAAGCGGTTCGAAATCTTTTTCTCCTGTGCCAATCCAAGGCGGTGGTTGATGGAATTTTGTTATTTCGACCATTGTAACGGCTAATTATCGGCAAAAATCGGGAGAATTTGACATTTATCCGGAGGGCAGGAGGAATGGCTGAAAATCCGGAGTCTCCCGCCTAAATCCGGAGAGTTGGCACGTCTGCATTAGTAAAAAATCAAATAAATGTAGGACGAAATGCCAGTAAAAATAAGAAATGAATCTTCTACTTAACATAAAGCAGTCATTGATCGCTTCAACAAGGTGTAAAAATGTGGCTACAGTACCATAAGGAATCTATCTCTCTCTCTCTCTCTCTCTCTCTAAGTCTTTAAAATTAAATCAACTACAAAAGTCACTATACCCAGTCTTTGCATAAACAGTTACAAACGTTCGACAGATGGTGCGTCACTGGTGTGCAACGTTACCGACCAGCCAGGAGACATGAAGCAGCTAGTGAATAATTGTGTGTTCAGTCACAGAGGAGATAACGCATTTCGTGAACTATGGAGTGGGGCGATTATGAGAACCGTGTTGCTGTAATAGGGCTGCACAAAGTTGGAAAATCAGCTTCCGAGATTTTCAACATGCTGAAGAAGCTGAAAATCGGCTGAATTTTTGTATACCGGACCACAAAAAGGGTCCTTAAGACTAGGACCTTTGCTTACCGCTCCAAAAAAAGTTGGCCGCATACCGCGAGGACTGCTCGCCTAGTGAAAGCCCGTATTGGACGAAATCCTGTCGGAAAACAACCAGTGATGCCTCGTGAGCTGAACATTTCAAGAATGTCGACATCACACATGCTGCAGAGTTACCTAAGGGTGAGAAGCTTACCGGCAGCATACAGGCCACTTCTTCACCCCACAACTGAAGCAGCAGAGGGTGCTAAAAGCAAAACATTTGCTGCAGCATTACATAGACAATTGCCATAGATGGTTCCTTTCCTCTAATGAAAAATGTTCACTATTGAAGAGGCTTTCAACCACTAAAATGACAGGGTATGCATCCTCACAAGAAGCTCAGGAGAAAGCTTCAAGGATCACGAGGGGTCATCATCCTGCTTCTGTCATGGTTTGGTGAGGAATCTCCTACGAAGGTACCACAGAGCTCCATTTCTGCAAGAAAGGGGTGAAAACATCCACCAAAGTCTACCAGGACAGAATTTTGGAGCCAGTGATCAAAAATATGAGTCGCACACTCCTCCAAAATTGACAGTGGAACGTTCTACAGGATTTCGCACCTCCCCACAAGGCCAAGTCAACACAGGAGTGGCTTCAGGAGAATTTGCCAGACTTCATTTCTCCAGCTGATTGGCCTTCCAAGCAGCTCAGCCCACAACCCATTGGACTACAAGTTATGGGCCACACTGGAGGACATGGCCTGCAGAAAGAGACACCCCAGTATTGACAGTCTTAAATGCTCTTTGGTGTGGGCAGTAGCAGCTTTCCCTGCAAAGACACTACCTAAAGTTATTGATGAGTGTCCACAGAGACTGAAGGATTGTGTGAAGGCAAAAGGATGCCATTTTGAAAAGTGATTGGCGTCGTGCATTCACAAGTGTACTACTACTTACGCCATATCACAGGTATATTAAGATACCTTTAAATTTCTTTTGTTATTTCATTGAATACTTTGTAACAGTATCTGTGGTAAAACTAGGTAAATGTTTTAAGTTGAAAAAATAACATAATATAGCATAGTCATTGGTCACTTTATGTGCAAAGCTTGCCTGTAGCACCAAAAATGTTGTGAAAGCAAATTTTTCCCAACTCCAAAAGCATGCATCCTAGCATTTCTCGGAATGCTGTCGGAAAAGTGTGCAGTGGATTTAATCACTATTTAAAGACAAAGGATTTACAAAGCAGTTTACCATCTTGATTTAACCAAATGTCATATTGGGTTGTCGGAAAAGTCCCGACGTATTTTGGCACCCGATGGCGGTTGGGCGGTTTTGGAAGTATAGAGGCTTGCACAGCTCTGTTATCGCTATGGCATTCGACAGGTGCCAGTTCTAGCTGCAGTCTAAAACGAATAGTGAGTGATCTGGTTGATTTGCAGAGATTTGACATCAAGTTGAAGACGGAAGACCAAACTGTGCATTTTCGCCATATTTTACTGTTTTACTTCCGTAAAGGGAAGAACTCACGTCAAGCTTGTGAAAAGTTGCATAAAGTGTACACAGGGTTCGTACTCTTTTTTGGAGAAAAAATTCAAGGACTTTCCAGGCCTTTTCCAGGCCATATACAAAAAATTCCAGGATGATTACTACGCTTTACAGTATCATGCTCAAATTAGTTTTTAAAAGCAATTTCAGTTTTAAGTAATAAAAATGATGAAAGATGCAAATGGATGAGTGTGCTTTTTTACCCATTACATTGCTTTTTAATGTTTTTAATTGGCGAATTACCCAATAATGCTAAATTGAATCATGATGCAATTACCACAAGGCTATTCAGAAAATCCTTTCCCTCAATCAGAAAATGATTAATTCAATCAGTCATTTTAGCTGCATCACTATTCTGCACTATCTTCCATGTAATCAGACTATTGTTGATAACAACTGAAATTATTATAAAATAAAGTGAGGGCAGATTCAGAATTTAAGAATGGGGAGGGTGCACGTCTAACAGAGGACTGGTAAAAAAATCTCTGAGATTTATTTCCTCCAAAAAAACACGGTGGTAAAACATGGAGGACCCATAAGGGGGAGATGGGGTGCTTGCCTGTCAGAGTACATCACAAACAGCAGTTCTGAAGTACTGCTGTGTGGATCACTGAAAAGTTCGGGCCAATGTAAGACAAAAACGTGGAGTTGGTCAAATGATTGAAATGTGCTGATGTTCATGGAATGAAATGGTTGATCAGCTATGATAACCGCATAAAAGTTCGAAGGGGAGGAGGGGGCGATTTTTTTTTTTACTTTATGCAACATTCTACATTACTCCAGTATTTATCTTGTCATCATCAACAATAGCAATGTAACTACCACTTACGATCGCGGATATCGGCCAACTGAAAATCTGCCATACAACTAAGGGATACAACACACAGGTATCATGTTACAGTGTATTGTAATTGAAAAAAAAAAAAGATTTCAGAAATTAAAATCGAAAAAAAAAAAAAACTTTCAGAAATTAATATCATCAAGTCATGGTGTTTCAAAAATCCGCTTTCCTTTATAATGTTTAAAAACATGTAATGTTTTTTCTTTTTTACCTGTCGTGTATAATAAAATGGGTTGATTTTTTTATGGAATCAGACGTCCATATGTCTGATTGTCTTCGTCTGAGTTCACACGTTAGCTACTGTGTACAAGTAGACATTTTTTCAGCTCAAAAATATGTAGTTTTGTATGTATTCACAGTATAACTCATTCCGTATTCCCACAGAACAAAATTCAGCAGATACAAATGAAGAACATCAAGACCCACCCAACACCATGTTTCCGATTGTCTGCTGTTTATATTCAAGAAATGCGAATATGGATCAATGGTGAATGCAGAAACTATGGTTTTTATTTATTACCAAGAAAAAAAAAAAAGGAGCCTGAAAGCTGTAAAGCTAAAACGGATATTTCTCCCCTCCCGAAAACATTCCGATTAAGTTCAAACAGCAGGAGCACGCGTCCACGCACGCTCAACCTCTGGAATGTCCTGATGGAACGGCTTCTTTTCATTTGGCACATCGCCATAAATCACCACCTGCAGCTCACTGAAGTGTCTTCCTCCTTCACCCTAACTATAGGAGGAAACGTAAAAAAAAAAAAATGCAGCCCAATTTTCGACAAAATGACCAAATTTACGTCATAACGTTGCAATTTACTAAAATACGTTTATCTGCTGAATTTCGCCTAAATCCATTGAAAACTTTTTAATTATAGATTTTTTTATTAAAACAGTAACTCAGACATCTGAATAAAAATGTATGTTTGTAATTAAAATAGAGTCCATATCATCACAGAAACAAAATTTAAGGATCACTCTGTTTAAATAAACCATGGCATCTAAAAAAAAATAATTTGCTTGCTTTTCCCGTAATTTATAATTGCCGTTTCTTTTTTTTTTTTTGAATCCGATTTTGCAACGGAAGATTTTTTTTTTTTTTTTTTTTTGCATCTGCTAAAGTTTCAAACGGAATTCGGCGAAATTTGCACTAGAACTTTATTGTGATGTATTTTAACCACTGTAAAAATTTTACTGTGTTATTTTCAAAATTCCGGAAAATGGATTTCTGAAAATATCTCTTAGTCCTTTTGAGCCGTGGAAGTGATAAACAGGTGTTTGCTTTCTTCCCAACCAAGGGCTTCGGATCAGCGCTCCCAGCTGTCAATCAACCGTTGCTATGGTAACACACTTTCTGCTCAAGGCTCACTGTCTAAAGAGGCACACATAATAAAAATTTCCAATGCTAACTTTTTAAGTTTTAAACCGATTCAAATGGAATTTTGGGAGTGAGCTTCTGTAATCCAATTATAGTAAATGTAAAAATTTCAGCCACTTTTGTGAAAAATTCGCAAAGATAGTTTTCTTATTTTTTATCATAAGTAGCCGAAGTCTCTTGAGGGGTGGGCCGGAAGCAAGCGTCTTAATGCAATAAACAAGGAGCAGATGAATGTGTTGTTCAGGCATACTCTTCACTGGTGGATGCCAGCTGACTTGGTAAACACGCGACCCCCTTGCAAATGCTAAATGTCTCTTCTTTCCCCTTCTGTTGTTCTCAGTAGTTGTCAGACGGACATCAAGCTCAGGGCTAGAGAATGCATCAAGCTCCCTTCCCTAACAGACCTGCTAGTAATTATCCAATTTTATTGCACTGGAAGTAGTGCTTCTCCCCCCTCCCCCCAGCCAAATTAGGATTTGGGCACATCCGAAACACCACTGTAGCCGGCGGTTTCTTTGAGAACAGAGGAGAGGAACTTAAAAAAATTAAGGGGTAACAGTCAGTAACACGATTTCCTAAAAGGGCATTTTTTTAAGCCCAAATTTCAAGGCTTTTTAAGACAGCATTAAAAAAATACCGTTCTTCCAGGATATTCCAGGCCTTGAAAACGTAATCATGATTTTCCAGGACTTTCCAGGTTTTCAAGCACGCGTGCGCACCCTGTGTACAGTGATAATGCTCTACAAGAACGTCAGTGCCAGCGGTGGTTCGCAAAATTCCGTGCTGGTGATTTTGACCTCAACGATGCTCCTCGGTCGGGGAGGCCCACCGAATTTGATGACGACCAAATCAAGGCATTGATCGAGTCAAACCCACGTTACACGACACGAAAGATTGCAGACACATTGCACATCCATCATTCAAGCATTCACGACCACCTGAAGAAGCTGGGATACATAAGCAAGCTTGATGTGTGGGTTCCTCATGAACTCAAAGAAGATCAATTGACGGCACGTATAAACATCTGCGATATGCTCATTAAACGTGAGGAAAATAATCCTTTTTGAAGTGACTGATAACTGGTGACGAAAAGTGGATTGTGTACAACAATGTCCTGCGCAAACGCTCTGGGTCCCGAAGTTCTGCTTTGCCTCAAACGACACCCAAAGCAGACATTCATCAGTGGAAGGTTCTGGTCCCAGTGTGGTGGGATTTAAAAGGTGTCGTGTTTTTCGAGCTCCTACCACGGAACCAAACAATCAATTCGAATGTGTACTGTCAGTAATTGGACAGTTTGAACGAATCCATCATCCAGAAACATCCAGAGCTTGTTCATCGTAAAGGTAAAGGTGTTGTGTTTCATCACAACAACGCGAGACCAAACACAAGTTTGATCACCCGCAAAAAATTATTGGAGCTTGGGTGAGATGTGTTGCCACACCCAACATACTCGCCCGACCTTGCGTGGCATAATGTTAAATTCAGATGAGGCTGTAAATCAGCACCTTGTACAGTTTTTCGCCACAAAAGACAGGTTCTTCTATGAATGAGGCATTCTGCAGCTCACTGAAAGATGGCAAAAGATTATCGAATAAAACGGGCATTATATCATTGATTGATCTTTGTTCTTTCTATCAATAAATGACCTTTGCAAAACATGGCTAAAATACGTCATGAGTTTTCCGACAACCCAACACATCACCACTGTGGTGACTGCTTATGTAGACTTTTATTTTAACTGATTACTCCAGCTGAGATCTTGGGAAAGGGAATAATAAAACTCCAGGTTGTATTAAACCAGAAAAGTCATCAGAGATCAAAATTTTTAAATGCTGGTGGAAAAGACGTGTCATACTGTTTAATCGCAGACATACGTCACACCATTTAATCGTAGACATACGCCACACAATTTTACTGAAAACTCTTCATAACGAAAGGAAAAAAGTCCATCAGTTAAACAGAACAAGATGCCTTTAACACAAAAATATCTAAGATAATTTTTTACTGAAAGTGACAGTACCATTACAGATCAAAATATTTTTGTGAAGATACCATTTGAGCAAAAAAAATTTTTTGTGAAGATACCACCCAACAGTATCAAATGCAACTTGGATTGACTCCTAAATTCAGACATTCCTCAAATCATCCACATAATCTAGAGATATGTTGTTCTCAGTCTGTAAAAATAAAAATCTAAATGCTTCCCTCCAAAACTGGTTGAAAAAGACTAGAGATATACACTCTTGCACACCACACACACCGATACACCTCAAAACAAGAGTCCTGTTGAAATGTAACTTAGCATGTGCATTGTGGAAGAAATAATGAAGTGATTACAATGGTAGGACTATTTCAGAAGGGTCGTAGCATAACCAGGGCTGCTTATTCTGTGGAATCAAATTTCCGGAAATTAACGTAGTTCAATACTTTCACGGGGAAAAAAAGTCAGAATATGTGTTACATTCATAATTTATTCCCAAGTTTTGATAATTTTTTTAAAGAACAGTGGCCTTTATAAAATTTCCAGTGTTTGACCCTTTAAAGCTACAATACTTATAAAAAGTAAAATACTGAGAAAAAAATAAATAAAATTTAAGCAACTTACATAATTGATGCCTGCCTGTGTCAACAGTGTATTTTGTTCTGCAGAAAAGACCATGAAATGTATATGGCAAAGTTTGTTCAGTTTATACTTTAAATGATTTGTATATTCACATAAGACATAGCCTCCATAAATTCACAGTGAAGTTTTTGGTGTAAGTTAAACTATGGAATGACTACTGGTTGCAATTGAATGAAATGTTTCAATGAATGCAGTTGAATAAAATGGTTTCAATGAATTACATCAGATGTGAGGAACAAAGCCTATTCTGTAGAATAGCACTTCACCAGGAGGAGTGGTGGTAAGGATAGACAGGGGTGGGGCGAAGGGGGGGGGAGAGAAGTGAAAAAAGTCAGCACTCAGACCCCCTCTAGATCTCTATATGATAATGAGATAAGAAGTACTGAAGGTCAAAAAAAGCAGGCAAGAGAATAGACTACTGCAACAAAGTGGGTGGGCCACTAAGCCCTGGGGTGGGACAGGAGCAAAGGCAGGGGGGGGATTAGAAAATTTTGGCACGTGCAAAATAGCGCCTGAGGCTAAAAGTCTAGGCGACAATCTTATCGCACCATGCGCAGAATCTGTTTTTCCAGTGAAAAGCATATAACAGATGAGCCTTCATGCAGTTTAAAAGAAATTGTGGATTTAATAAATATGTGATATTTGGTGAATCCTCTTATGTTTAATTTGACTTATGTGAATGAAAAATGTTATGCATGGGGTAGGGGATAATTTTTATAGATTTTTAAACCACATTTTATCAAAACTCACTGTAAACTGCAGTTTAAAACTTTTATTTTACCAGTAAAATGTTCTTTATTCCATCAGATGTATAATAAATACCACGAACACCTAAACTAAATTGAAAATTTGTTTTTTTTCATAATTTGGGATTTGAGGTCCGCCATATTCAGCTTCTTATACTTAAAATAAACTACATGCATGAATTTACATACAGTATTTCTCAAATTTCACAGATTTGTCAGTTCAAAAAAAAGAATGAAGACGGGCTGAAGGTCTTCAGCCATTTACTGAGTTTTCATCAGCTACACTACACGAGTCACAGAAATTAACATACTTGGTCGGTATGTCAAAAATTACAACTAAGCTATAGTTATAAAAGGTTATATAAGTTTTCCAGACACCTTTCTATGCACACACGTCACAAAGCAAAGATTTATTAACCTTCCTATGGCCTTTGGGGTCCTTAAGATCCCAACAGATCTTTGATAACTCTGTTGACGGTTGTATTTTTTTAAACGCCGTTTCGTGACTTTTCAAGCAGTTATTTTGGTTTTATAGTAGATTTATCTTAACTTCACCATGGAAAACATAATATCAAAATAATTTATAAACAAACAAAACAAAAAAATTAACTTTAATTTGTGCAGTCACGAATTCGCACCTGTGCTCAAATTACTTGTCGCAGAACAAAAAATTACAGTCTCATTTTGCGCCCACTAATTTCCCACCATTCTGAGCAAAGGGGTACTGCCAGGAAAAGAAAGGGGTGAGAAACTTCTTTTGTTTGGAGTAGCTCCAGGGGAACCCAGCACGGAACCATGAAGGAAATCAAACAGTTAACACACTATCAGAAGAGAAACATAACATTGGATGGGGGAAATAGGCATGAAAATAATTTGATATACGCACATCATCATCAACCATTATCAATCCACTGCTGGAAGAAGGTCTCCCCAAGTCTCCTCCACAACGGTCTGTCCCGTGCCAGTCTCCTCCATGTCACTCCCGCATACTTTCGAATTTCATCCACCCATCTCCCATGTGGTCTTCTTCTGGGTCTTTTCCTGTCCCTTGGAATCCAATCCAAAATTTCGGCTGTCCATCGATGGTCTGTCCCTCTGGCAGTATGCCCAGCCCATTGCCATTTCAGGGATTTAATTCTGATCATGTCTTCCACTCTTGTCATTTTTCGGATCCACGAGTTCCTCTTCTTATCTCTCCTGGTTACCCCAAGCATGCACCTCTCCATGCTTCTTTGAGTTGTCTGCAGCCTTTGTATGTCTCTTTTAGTTAAAGTCCACGTATACTAGCTAAATATAAAACCGTCTTATGCATGTTCTATGAAATGTACGTGAGGTACATAATGGCTCAAATACTTTAATTAAAATGCTATATACATAAGATAAAAACATTAGTACTTTCGGACTACTTTAGTCCATCATCAGATGTAGTACAAAGATATGAAGGCTGGCATGGTACATATATGTGCAAGAACATGTTACGTGGGGAATCATGGAGAAAATGTTAATTACGTGACCAAGTGATGTAGACAGTGGTAATCATGGTATAATATATAACTTTATAATAAGTTTTTCCAGACAACTGTTGCAATGACTATGTACCTTATTGACATACCTTGTAACCTTATGACATACCTTCAATCTTTGCTAAGTTTTAATTTCTCTTGATATAATTCCCTTCCTATTTACTCACCACTTTTCTTTCCTCCTCTTTTATTCCCTTAGATATGACAATTTATCCATCATGCTGAAAGAACTTTCAGCCTGACTACCACGAACGCATGATATCAAAGCTTTCGCTACTTTAGATAAATGATGTGACTTTCAGAATATTAATACTTTCGAACACCATGCATCAATTCTAACAAATTTTCAAACTCAGTCACTTTCATTTTTGGAAATTTCCCCTCCCTTACCAAGCTTAAGTGCAGACATTTATGGGGTGAAAGTAACACTTAACAACAACACAGGATAGTGAAAACATCGCGGGAAGAAAAAAAATTGATTTCGAGAGAAATCTTCGCTCCAACCGACTTCTGTTTCCAAAAACAACTTCTTCCTCCATTTTTAGGTTGAAATGCAGTATTTGTGGAATAAAAGGATATTTAAGAATAATACTGGGCAGAAAAAACATCACAAGAAAAAAAAAAAAAATTATGGGAGAAATCTTTGCTACATCTAACTTCTGTTTTCAAAAGTTTCGTGAGACGGAATCTCGTCGTCAAACGAAAAACGACCCCCCCCCCCCTTTTCTGTTCAGCTGTGCATTGATCTCGAGAATGCCCAAAATGATAACGGAAATGGCGGCATTTTTCGAATCCACGGAAGAATCTTTGCCTGAAGACTACAGGGAAATCTTCGTGTCGTCTTAACTTCCGTTTTTGGCAATTGATTCCCACAGTTTTATGCTGAAATACAAATATTTATGCAATAAAATGACATTTAATAACAATATTGGGAACAGGCAACAAAGTGAGAGTAAAAAATTACGATTACGGGAAAAATAGTCACTCCGTTTAACTTCAGTTTTCGAAAGTATTTAAAGACAAATTACCACCCCCAGGCGGAAAACGACCCCTCCCTAACCTTCCTATCATTCCTCTTCAGTTCTGCATCGATCTCAAGATTTAACAAAGAGAGGAATTCCGCGAATCTGCAGAAGAATCTCATGTATGTGTTTCAGAGCATAAAATTAAAATTGTGTTGTGCACTGGAAGTGGGAGTAACAGTGATTTTCCTGTCACAGTGAAAATTCCACGAAAGTAAAAGTGACTTCAAAATACGGTTTGTGAAGGACATGATGCAAAGCAGAAGTGGAGCATAGGATTGCATCTACACACAATGCTCATTTGCAGCATATACCTTTTCTCTGCACATCAGGTTAGTGAAAAGGCAGCACATCAAGTTAGTGAATATTTTGTTCCTTCTCTAGCAGTTTCACCTCCCCACCTTTTACGGCTATTTTGGCCATTTGCAGATTAGGGTGATGATGATCTTGCTCAGCTCATCTGAAGTGGTCAACAGCCCTTAGGGAAAAGCTCCTCTGAAGAGATGAGGTTTTCCTTAAAATGTAGGGACATCACCACAGCCAAAACTGACATGTCAACACAGCGATTTTGGACCTGTTTTTATCCCCAGGTATTGCCCTGTTCGTGATACTGGAAACATTGACAATAATTTATTTACTTATTTATTTATAAATAAGTAAATAAATCATTAGATATGAGTTGTGAGTAACACGTTGAATTAAGTTATTCCTGTTATAAGGAATAAAAAAATACACTGACGGAAAAAAATCCCAACACCATGAAAAAATAGTTGTAGAGGAATGAAATGGCGGCAATACATTTGTATAAGTAACATATTTAATCAATTAAGGTTTCAAGATCACAACTTATTATAAGCGCGAGAAGAGCCATTTTAAATGTGAAATGCTGGTACATTAATAACCGGTGTAACCGGCAGAATGTTGAATGCAAGCACGCAAACGTTCATGCATTGTGTCGTACAGGTGCTGGATGTCAGTTTGTGGGATGGAGTTCCATGCCTGTTGCACTTGGTCGGTCAATACAGGGACGGTTAATGCTGGTTGGGGGTGACGCTGGAGTTGTCGTCCAATGATGTCCCATACGTGCTCGATTGGTGAAAGATCTGGTGATCTAGCAAGCCACAGCAACATGTCGACACTCTGTAGAGCATGCTAAGATCACAACTTATTATAAGCGCGAGAAGAGCCATTTTAAATGTGAAATGCTGGTACATTAATAACCGGTGTAACCGCCAGAATGTTGAATGCAAACACGCAAACGTTCATGCATTGTGTCGTACAGGTGCTGGATGTCAGTTTGTGGGATGGAGTTCCATGCCTGTTGCACTTGGTCGGTCAATACAGGGACGGTTAATGCTGGTTGGGGGTGACGCTGGAGTTGTCGTCCAATGATGTCCCATACGTGCTAGATTGGTGAAAGATCTGGTGATCTAGCAAGCCACAGCAACATGTCGACACTCTGTAGAGCATGCTGGGTTACAACAACAGCGGTATGCGGGTGAGCGTTATCCTGTTGGAAAACACCCCCTGGAATGCTGTTCATGAATGGCAGCACAACAGGTTGAATCACCAGACCGACGTACAACTGTGCCGTCGGGGTGCGTGGGATAACCACGAGAGTGCTCCTGCTGTCATAGGAAATCGCTCCCCAAACCATAACTCCAGGTGTAGGTCCAGTGTGTCTCGGCCGCAGACAGGTTGGTTGCAGGCGCTTACCTGGCCTCCTCCTAACCAACACACGGCCATCACTGGCACCCAGGCAGAACCGGCTTTCATTGGAAAACACAACAGATCTCCACTCCGTCCTCCAATGAGCTCTAGCTTGACACCACTGACGTCGCAAACGGCAGTGGTTTGGAGTAAGTGGAATGCACGCTACAGGGCGTCTGGCTCGGAGCTGTCATTAAGTAACCGATTTGTAACAGTTCGTTGTGTCACTGTGGTGGCAACTGCAGCTCGAATTGCTGCCGCAGACGCTGTACGATGCGCCACGGCCATATGCCGTACACGGCGGTCTTCCCTCTCAGTAGTGCCACATGGCCGGCCGAAACCCGGTCTTCTTGAAGCAGTACCTTCCCTTGACCACAGGTGCCAACAATCATGCACAGTGGCTACATTCCTCCCAAGTCGTTCTGCAATATTGCGGAAAGAAAATCCGCCTTCTCGTAGCTCTATTACACGACCTCGTTCAAACTCCGTGAGCTGTTGATAATGGCGTCTTCGTCTTCTTAAAGGCATTCTTGACTAACATCAACACCCTACGTCGAATCTCAACGATAACTAACGCTCACGAATGTTACAGCGCATATTTACAGCAAACCTGCTTTGCATGTTCCGAGGGGCGCTATTGTCGCCACACGTATGCGCCGAGCGCGAAATTTGCATAGACGTCATCTTACAGATGTACTCTCACCGCCTACCAACTGTCGTTTATCTAACACAACCCCTTCTTGGTGTTGGGATTTTTTTTTCCATCAGTGTATATAATTGACAATGATTTTTTAATACCACTGGCAGTGATTTCAGACCCATCTCTATTGTGCATCTTGTGCCTAGCTCAAACCCATTCCATCCCAACAGTTTCCTTCGCCTCACTGAAGTCTTTGCCATACAGCTAAATTATCATGACACTAAGTTAACCTTGTTACCAGGGGCTTCCCTTTTTTACATTGCTATCAAATGCTGTTACAGACTGTCTACTAATAGATTTCCAAATATGGTTTTCAGCGACATTGAGTTACAGCATTTTAAGGGGGATCTTAATCTAAAACCTCAAAGCACATCAATAACAAATAAATGAAACATAGTACCTTAAACAAAAAAAATGCAAATTCCATGCATAATCTGAAGAGCAAAACAGTTACCAATTATTTAAAATAACTAATTTTTACCTGTATCCTTCTTTTGCATCCTCAAGAGAAAGCCGTTTGAATTCTTCATACATTTTACGATTAAAATGCTGACGTAGGAAGAAAGACCAGAAACGGAAAAGTGTGTTCATCTCTTGAGATTGTCCAATACCCAATCGTTTTCGCTCTAAATAGAAAAAACAGGACAAAAACAATTGAAAAGCTTAGTGATGATAATAATAACAGTAATAACAACACTATTGAATAGGAAGGTTTTCATTGTTAACACAAACAAGAAGCAAAGAAATGCACAATAGTCCCCAAAATAATAATAAAATAAGCATATTTGTGGGTTTTCACTTTGCAGAAATAAAACCCCTAAATTACTTTGCGAATAACGAAATTTTGTAATTCCACAAGAATATAAGTACATTTTGCATTCTGTTCTGATAGAATATACGTATATTACATACAAACTGGCAGGTGGTTAAAGTGGAAATCAAGTAACAAATAAGGCAGAATTTTCACACATACACATTAGAGAGACAGAAAAATTGAGAAAATATTTGGTAATCATTTGATGGGTGTCAAAAAAATCTCGCTGAAGATTTGATGGACACTTGTGCTACATTCAGACTACGATGTCTGCAAAAGTAAATAAATGGAAAAATAAACTACAAACAGATGTTAAAGAATGATGTATAATGTTAATTACACAAATAGTCTCATTAGAATATGAGCATAGCTCACCTTGTTAATCTATTATTTTACCACATTTATCTGAAGAGCAAATCAAGTTACCAATATTCAAATTAATTTTTACCTGTGAAAAATGTGGCAAAAGAATAGATCGACAAGGTGAGTTATGCTCATGTTCTTATGAAACTATTTGTGCAACTTTTTTGATTCGACACGTTTTAGATTAAGCACCTATTAAGAGTACGAAAATATATACATTGTATGTATATTTTAATCAAAAGCACGTTTATAACATAAGACAACCCATAAGGTTGCCTCATGAATTGCATTTTTCATAATTCTTTACATAGTATACGACGGAACGCCGGGAATGAGAAGAAGAAAAACTATCATGAATTGCTGAAACCTGTTAAAACCTAAAGAGTTGAGAGAATTAGAGAACTTCAGAAAGAGAAAAAGTGACCTTCAAAAAAAAAAAAAAAAAAAACATTCAGTTGGAATTCTTGATAAACTGCCACGATTTAAACTTGATACCAAAATACCTACAACTCAATAATTACACACTGAACAACAAGGACGCAAATATTATGAAACAATGTGAAATTAAACGATTAAGAACAACAATCGTATCCAAAAGAAAGACAGTATATAAATTACACAACACTTGTTATAAATTATGGAATCTGATACAAAATAATAAATATGAAAATTTAAATAAAAAATGGACTGATACTGTCATCGACCAAATTTTAAAACAGACTTTCACAATATTAGAAAATGAAGCCCAAACTATCAGAAAAAGGCACTCTGATAAATTAAATAGACTAATCGATAAAAATATTCCTACCAAGAAATTAATCAATGAAAATTCTCTACCCACATTTCAAAATTACTCTAACCTCGAACTCTCCGAAGTACAACAGGCTGCATTACAGAAGGGTAAAAAATGTGCGTGCCCGCAGACCATTCCCCCATCTGAAAGGTGTATTCCAAAAATCGAGGCCATCATTCAAAGTGTCCCATATACATACAAACTAACTTTAAGATTTAAGTTATATAGAAATATATTGGATGAATATAATCTGCAGTCAAAAAAAAAAAAAAAAATTAAACTTGGAAAGATGACATATGAAAGACAACAACTACTAGACTTAAAAATAAGACCCTACTACTATTGTAATTTGTGAAGCAGATAAATCAAATCAGTTAATAATACTAGATAAAAGTGAATATATTGTTAAAATGAACACAGCTATCGAGGAATTAAAATGTGAGATAATTAAAAAAGACCCTGTGGACTCTCAGATAAACTTTTTAGCAAAAATAAGAACTCATAGTTCACTACCTTCAGAAATTACCTATCCACCAGTAGGTACTGTAGTTCCAAGTATTTTCGGGAAAATAAAAACCCATAAACCCGATAGACCATTTAGAGTTATTGTTCCAAAATCAAAGTCCCCTCTAATAAATCTAGAAAAGAAATTATACAAATTTTTGGCCCCCTTTTTCATGAATAATGAATACTGTTTAAAAAACAGTTCGAGTTCATTGAGAAAATAAAATCTATTAATATTCCACTATCTGGTATGTTTATGGCAAGTTTAGATGTTAAATCATTATTCCTAAGTACCTCTGTACCAAAAGCCAGACATTATCATTAAAGAGTTAAAAAATAAATCTCACTTTAATAATACACAATTACAAGAGTTATTTAACATTTTATCCTATTTTTCTAATAACAATTACTTTGAGTTTGACAAAAAAATATACAGGCAAGAAGAAGGAGCCCCAATGGGATCCCCATTATCTTCTTTATTTTCAGAAATAATCATGAGTGATATAGAAAACAAAATTATTAAAAAACTACCAAACCCACCCATCATTTATTGTAGATACGTCGACAACATTTTTATTTTATCTAAATTAAAACAAGAAGAACTTGAAATATTGAAGAATAAATTTTCCACTTGTTACCCAGAGATTGAATTAACTTCAGAATTTGAACAAAATGAAAAAATTTCCTTCTTAGATACAGAAATAATAAAAAAAGACAAATTTTGAATACAGAGTTTTCAGAAAACCAACCTATGTACCTATAATGATCCCATATCAATCTGAACACCCAAAAACTCATAAAGTAAATGCTATTAGGAATTGGGTAAAAAGAGCCTTCACACATTCCTCAAATAGAAAATACAGAGAAGAAATCCAGTGGATTATTAACACAACCAAACAATTTGGATATGATACAAAAACTGTCAAAAAGTTGATTTTTGAATACAAGATGAAATTAAAAGTCTAATAATGAAACGCATATAGCGTATGAAATCCGTTTATTTTCATGGTGTAGTCAGCACAAATATTCGCCAAGCTTTCACACTCCAGAGAAGTCATGCATCGCTCGGCCGCTCCTGTATGGAATAATATTAGAAGAATTGCCCCTTACACAAATTTCAAAGAGACTGCCATCAGGGAAACAGTGGAAATCCTATCCAGCAAAGTGGCATGCAATGATATAGTCTCTACGGAACTACCAATGGTTTGGCATGCATTATTAAAAGATGGAAACACATCACGGCGCTCTGTATAATTACGTGATAAAAAATTCATGTAATATGCTTGCGATGTCACCTGCATTATTTTCAAAAATCATCTTCGTTCTTTACATGTTCCAATTCTCTGCATTTTTGTGTCTACCATTGCCTTGAAAAAGCCTCCCAGTGGAGTGCGAAAGCTTGGCGAATATTTGTGCTGACTACACCACGAAAATAAACGGATTTCATACGCTATATGCATTTCATTATTATTCAACTCTGGTGTATTTAAAAATAAAGGTTTAAAAGAGTCTAGACAAAACATCCCAAAAAAGAAATACAAATTTTCAGGCTTATTAGAGGACTAAGTGGGAAAAGCCTTTATTAGAGGACTAAGTGGAAAATTTTTAAGATTAATGAAGAAACAACATTATTTTTGGACATTCAGTTCAGAATATTGGTGACTTAATTATAAGGAAAAAAGTAGCAATAATATACAACAATCAGCAGGCGTATATGAAACTCCTATTGTTTCAAAGAGTTCTGAAGACCACATTTCATACATTGGCAGCACAAAAAATAGATTAATAAAAAGATTACATCAACATATAAAAAACTAGAACAAAAAAGAAGAAAAAACTGCACTTATCCAACACTGTGTTAAACATAAACAATACCCTGATTTTGAAAATATTAAATTACTAACCACCCACACAAACAAAAAAAGAATTAAGAATTTCTGAAAGCGTTATAATTGAACAAAAGAAAGATAAAATAGGCAACTTACAAGACTCCACCACACTAGACACAGCCTGGAAATCACTTATAAAAAAAGAAAAAATCCATTAAAAAAAAAAAAAAAAACATTGCAAAAAATCCCACCAATAAACAAAGAACAAAAAAAAAAAAAAAATTCACCTGTTTCTACGAACAAATAATAATAGCCCAAAAATATCTACACAAAAGAATTATACTTACGACTGATACCTACCAACTCATCCAATAGATGGTGACACATTAGAAACAAATCACCTAACGCATACAGACACACAATCGAATTATACTTATGACTGATACCTACCAACTCATCCAATAGATGGCGACACATTGGAAACAAAATCATCTAACACATACACAAGGCAGCAAACCTTCTCATTGATTCCCGACATGCAAATCCAAAAAACCACATACATGCGAGGAACCCTCAAGTAGAAACAGTGGCCAGAGATGGCGGTTGTACACCGCTGAAAGCGCTCGCCGTAACAACCAACCCCTTGTGAGACATCTCCTGATCCAATGAGTATAACTCTTTCTACTAAAATCTTTTAATTAATAGTAAATTTCAAATGTTTGATTGTGTGAATGAATGAATGTGGAACTGAAAATATATAACCTAACTGTTTTAATTATAAATATAATGATCCGATTTATTGGTGTCAAAGTAAGAAATCACATAAATTTCACTCCGCAAGCTTTCTCCGTCAACGGACGGCTTCATCAGGCGGTTACATAGAGAATATAGAATCAAAATTGTAGACAGAACGTTAATTCTAATATGACAAATGAAATCATGCGTGAAGACCGCGCGCATAAATAACCACGAACGTGGTGAATACAATATCTTAAAAGCTAATGCAAAAGTAAACAATGAAACTTTAGGAAGAAACTGGAATCATGAAGACCATCTTGCGATGCCTAGCAGATGGTTCCAAGCCACCGGTAGTTCGAAAGAGACATCGGTGTTGCATACATCCTGTTTCGTTAATATCTCAACTGTTTCCCTTATGGCAGCTGTTCTTGCGTCTCCATATGGTGCGATCTTCGTGATATTCTGCCATTGGGGTTGAGCTTGATGGTTAGCTACTTCTTTGGCAAGTGACGTAGAAAGTTTCTTTTGTGCAACATCCCTCTTGTGCTCATTCATTCTCTCCTCAAATGACCTTTTTGTTAGACCTACGTAAAATTTAGTTGAGGAGTCTGGGTATAACAATGGGATGCAATATATGCCCGCATCTGCGAGCTTCAAGGTACTATTATTTCTTGCTGCGCCGAGGATGGTTGCCATGTTTTTAGAAGCTTTAAGGCCAACATCCAATCCTTTCTTCTGAAAGTGATTTTTAATAAAATAAGATATTTTTGGGATGTACGGGATCGAACCAACAAATTTTAAAGGTGCTCTTCCGTTCGGTGTAGCAAGTGTGTTGGCTTCAACTTTCGCTATTGTGCCCTCTACACGGGAGACGTCAAACCCTCCTGCAAAGGCAAGATCTTTCAAAGACTTAATTTCGGCATCATAGTCAGATTTCAAGGTGCAAAAATCTTTGGCTCTTTTAGCCCGGTATTTGAATAGCGCATACTTGTGTGTTGTTGGGTTTTATATATAACTAACCAAAGGTCCGTAACAAAGGGACCTCTCGGGCCAGGAGCACGTGCCTCACAGAGCAAACAACGTGCGAAATACTTCGACAATATCAGGTAAAATACCTTAGATATTACGTATATATTAATGAAAAGCACGTTTATAACATAAGACAACCCATGAGGTTGCCTCGTGAATTGCAATTTTTGTGAACTTGAATATATTTTTTCTAAATTCATTTTTCCATATAAAAATCAAATGCAGTATATTGCTGGAAGTCTAGAATTTCCTTTCTTATATTACTTCATTTGTTTATTTGCAGATAATAATCATTCTTAGAGGTTAATAATTAGGAATTACAACTTCTAGATGCAGTTTTCATACTGCAAAATACTTGTATTATTTCCAGATAGTAAAAAAAAAAAAAAAAGAAATGTAAGCTGTCAAAAGTTATCTGGACAGGAAAAATTATCTGTGTGGGAAGTATGCTGACATAAGTTAAGTTTCCCATTAATATTTAATTCAATCCAATGGATGTGAGAGGATTAATTTTTGCAGTTACCACCACAAAAAAAAAAAAAAAAGTGATGATCTCCAATGCAAAATGCTTTTGACACACCACCACAGTAAAAAAAAAAAAGAAAATAGATCTGTCAGTTTGTGATTAAGTACAAACTGATGAGCACTGATGTATTTAAGATTCTTTTTACATAGGGATATTAACAATGAACTAAGGATGTTCAAAAGCATGCATAGCACATTGTTAAAAGTAAAATGAGCTCTCTGCAAGTTTTGCATCTTCAATCACATAATATGCACATCACTAAACTCTTCTCTTGGATTCAGAGGTTAACTATTCAGAGAATGCTCATCTGCCAGATTAAAGTTTAAAATTAATGGTGTTAGACTTTATTTACTGTTGATGCATAAAATCTTCATTTACAGATATCTTAGCACACAGCTTGAACTTCACTGAGATCCAGGACACTTCTCGTACAAGATATTTTGCACTTCATACTAATGATCTCTTGCAGGCTTTCCTGAATCTGGTTCTCCCATAATTTCCTTGGCTTTCTTCTACCTTTCTTTCTTGTGCAACACTTAGGGTGAATTAATTCTCTTACTTAGCATCTTACCACACTCATTCTTTCAACATACATCTCGCAAAGCTGTTCTCAGATTTGGAGGTTAGCTCACAAAGAAATACAAACTACCAGATAAATTTTTAACTGATTATATTACTTTCTGTTGTCATATCAAACTTCTCCATTTATAGTGATCTTGACACATAACTCAGACTTCACTGAAATCTATTGCACGATGTTCACAAAACATTCAATACTTCATACTCTATCTTTTTCCCATGCATACACTCGTGAATCTGATCCTCCCATGACTTCCTTGGCCTTCCTCTGCCTTTCCTTCCTGCCACTTGGGCTAAAAAAATTTTCTTAGTAAGCATCTCATCAATCATTCTTTCAGCATGGCCAAACCCCCAAAGAATATTAGTCTCCACCTTGCTAACAGCATTTTGCTTCACATTACACAACTGCAACATCTTCATTCCTCACATGATCAAAACATGTCTTGCCACAAACTCTCTGTAAGCAATGCATTTCTCCTGCACACAAGCAACTCCTATGTTTCTTCTGTAGTACCCAGGTTTCACTGTCATACACCAGAGTAGGAACGATTACACTTTCATACTCAGCCATGCAGGACTCTCTTGAGAACCCATCATTCCTGTGAAAACCTGAGAAAGCAGCCATGACTTTCAGTGAAGAATTCACTTGCCTACTAATTTCATCATCTAATTTGTTCTCTGTCAAACATGCTTCCTAAATACACAAACTCATTCACATAGTCAATCACTGGGCCATTTAGACTTATATTACATTCAGTACTAACAATTCCTCACTCAAAAACCATAACTTTGGTTTTTCACTTATTTATACTCAGTTTGAATTTCATGCAAACTTTGTACATCTGGGACAGCATACTCTGCAACTCACTTATACTCTCTGCCAACAGGACTGTCATCAGCACACAGCAATCTGCATACATGGGCATTAACCAGACATAAAATAGTACTGTCCATTTTGTGGCCAAAATAACCTCAAAATATTTTACCCCCACCCTACTAACAGTTTGCTACACATTACATATCTTCATGATCAGAACTTGACTTGCCATACCACCCAAAAATTACTCATTTCACCAGCACGCAAACTTCTATATCTATAATAAAAAATAATGAGTCTGACATTTACTGTTCTCATTATCTGAAAACGTACTTTCAGTAAGTTAAAATATTTTTGAGGTTAGTCACAAGTAGTCACCTACTTCTTGACATATGTTTAATACGCTCTTCTGTTTGAGAGAGCCAACTACTCCCTCAGCAACCTACACGATATCTGCATATTAAAACTGAGTAAAAACACTTAAACTTTTTACAATTATTAAGAGCTTGAAGCTAAAAAAACTAATCAAACACTATGTACCAGGTTTGAGTTTTTGACCATTCCTTTATTTAATAATGCAACTTTGAGTTAGTCAGATTGCATACTCTTTTAAATTAGTGTTTCATCTTAAAATTCTTAATTATTGTGAAAAGTTTAAGTGTTACAGCATTTCTACTCACTTAGTTTTAATATGTAAATACCATGTTGGTTACCGAGAGGGTGGTCAACTCAAATGGAAGAACATACTAAACATATATCGAGAAGTAGTTCAGTACTTGCAACTAACCTCAAAAATACTAAACTTCTATGTCTTTTCTGCAGTACCCAGATTTCACAGCCATATGTCAAGTTACTTTCATACACAGTCATTTGGGACTTTTTGAGAACTCATTATTCCTGCAAAATATTTCCTAGGGCAGCTGTGACTTTCAGAGATGAATTCACTTGCCTACTAATTTCATCAATTACATCTCCTCCATTAGAACAAAATTCAATTCAGGAAATTTCATCACTGATTTCCACAATTCCTTCCTCATTTTATATTAAAATCATCAATTTTCCTGCCACATAGATGATGCCACATGGTGTTTTACCCCACAAATTTTTATCAGGTGGGTCACCCAGCTTCTCATAACATGAATATTATAGGGGGGGGGGGTGTTTTTTAATAAGATTTAATTCTTCATTTCTAGATTTTTTTTAATGCTTTAACTTGCAATATTAATGCATTCAACAGTACCTTTCATTCACTTGAAAAGTAGCTCTAACAGCAAGGCAAACTAAAACTTCCAACCAGCCATGATACTTTGGATGGCAAAAAAGAGGAGATATTTGTCATATCAGTTACACTTCCCCTGCAAGCAAAGCATAAAAATATTATGAATCACCCCTGCTGTTACTTTTTAGCACTGCTTTTGTTTTCATGAAAACTTACAACTATTCATTTTATTCTCATTTTCTTTTCATTGCTTTTTTAATTGTTATTCTTCTATACTTAGAGGGGGAGCACCTACCACAGTTTGAAAAATGAAAGTTAAAAGCTATTCAACCTCCTGGCCCTTTTCAAGGTTAGCAAGGAACAGGCAAGAGACAAAAGTATGGCTGTCCAGGATACATTCATCATCTAGCTAAAGGAAATTTCTCAGGAGAATTCTACTGTGTGTGTGAGTGGAGATGAATGGATGACATTTGCAGGGTTCTCACTCAAAAGTAGAAAAAAAAATTCCCTGACTTTTCCAGGTTTTCCAGGTGGTCCCGAGAGTTTTTCCAGAGCGGCAAATCAAATCACATTGCGACAAATCGTTGCATTTCCTTACATTCTTGCGTTCCTTACGAAAGCATACATTTGTTAATTCTTTAAATAACTGTCCTTTATACAATTACCTGCTTTTTTTTAATAACAATTAAATGCATGAGGCATATTATTTTTGGTACCATTATTTATTTTTGGTACCGTTGGTTCAAATATTCTTTAAAACATGTAAACCATGTATTTACATGTTTTAAAGAATATTTGAACAGAGACTTAATTTAAATTATACATATAATTAAATATTTCAGTCGATTAGGTGAAATTATACAACTGATATATCTGTATTTTAAGTGCACACAAGTATATAAATAACATTTTAAACGACTCACAACATTTAGAGTTCCAGTTAGGTTTAAAAATGCAAGCTGGGAGAATTGTGACTGAAGAGAATAAATTGCCCTTAAATGATACAATGCTGAATGAAGCTTTAAATCCTTTAAGTGCTTATTTTACATAAATATTAAACAACACAGAAACGTTTGCTGAAATTGAAGTCTAATGGGAATGATAAAATGGTGAGTGTCTGACAGTCTCTTAACATTTTGTTAGAGCAGTTCTATCAAATCGATCTACCAATTTGTATTTTCTATTGGAATTTACTTAGAATCTGTAAAGACAAAGCAAAGTAAAACAGTTATTAAAAAATAAAAAAAAGAAGAGAGAGAGAACAGAAATCGTGACAGCATTTCTGCGTCTGAGGAAAAACGTGTGCCAGTACCATCCCAACAATTTCTAGCAATTAGGGAAAATACTGCTGACATTTAAAAATCAAAATTGTAATTATTTTAGCTAATGTTAGTTCTTGCACATGGCAATGAGAACATCGAATCTATGCTATTTCAGAGGGGCCAACCTCTAGCAGAACGCATCAGTAATCAATAGGGTATTTCACAGTAATGTTTCAGTAATCGAACACAAACTTTCAGTAATGTAACACGCCATTTTTTTTTCAAAGTTAAGGACAATATTATAGTATTACTGTGTAACCTGTAATACTTGTATGAGGTGCCTATCGGTAATCACCATACGAAGCCTCATCGCTAATGCGTGGAATGGGTATTTCATGAGAAATTAATGCGTGGAATGTGTAATAACTTTATATGTTTACACTATCCTCACAAAAAAAAAAGAAATTAAATTATCAATATTGTACTTACCTCATGTCATTGCTGACATAAAAACTCCCTTGTTGCTTGTTTTGCAGTGGTATATTCTTTTTCAGAAAACTTTTTATAACACAGCTCACCTGAGGAAAATGCTTTACTTTTCTGTATAAGAAGGGCACATAATGTTTTGGTGCTCATTGTTGGGCAGAAGTATGTGAGGTTTTTCCTTACTATACTAAATATTCTCTATGTAAAGGAATTGCTGTGAGGGATAGTCAATATTACCAACATTAGTTTAGACAATGTGGAATACTTGAGAAGGCCAGATGAATCCTTTGTCTTAGATATTTCATTCCATGCCACATCTGCTCAAGGATATCCAGCTTCATCAATATCAGAGTCTGGGAACATAGCATGAAAGAAGCGACCAGCATGATCGCAGCTTGCTATAGGTAGGTTATGCTCCACAACGATTGTAGTAAACAGCAATTCAGCGTTTATCACGCTATTTTCATTCTTTTTTGCAAAAAAATTATCCAAAGGCTTTGATCGAGTCTTTAATTTTACACAATCCTGGTGTTTGTTTTGACTGGATATGCCTTCGGCGAGTCTTTAATTTTACACAATCCTGGTGTTTGTTTTGACTGGACATGCCTTCGGCAATCATCTCATCTCATCTCGTCCTACATGGGCTACTGATTACTCTCATATTAGGAGGCACGCAAGGAAAAGATTTGGACGTTCCTGGAAAAACCTCTTTGCATATTTATTTGTTTCAGAAACAATAATTCCAAGGATGAAATTGGTAAAAAACAAGTAAAAATATGCAATAGGTGCCACATCAGTTGCAGGAGCATGTTTGGGCCCCTGCATTTCATGACAATCAAAAGAATGCTGAGGTTGTTCATCACTTCCCTCTATTACATCCTCCCATTCACTTTCAGAACTTTCATGATCTGAAGATTCACTATGAAGATCTTCACCTTCTGAAGATATGGTGTGCATGGCACTGTGGCTAGTTTTCTGGTTTGATGTTGCTTGGCCAATATCACTCTCAGATGATTTAAATTCATCCCCATCACTTGGCAAACTTTCACTCTCACTACAAAACATTTCAAATAACCTTAGAAAAAAATTTCACACAGTAGGAAACAGCACGTCTCCTAGTCTGAGGAACAAGCTGTCAATAAAGTCATCCTCTGCTAACACGAGTTTGGAAAAAGAGGGGGATTCGTATTTCACGGAGTTTTGCGATTGTGTCTGTTTGTTTAGGAAAAAGAAATGAATACTGTGAAGAGCTTCTAGTAATAAAACACTGCACTTCGTTCTCCCGCGTGGCGAAAGTCCGCAAGAAATATAAACATCCGTCATCGCGGGACCACGCGTCGCGACGAGTTGATCGTTATTGCACTTCGAACGGGGCTCGAAAAAGTGATTTCCGACAGTACGACGTCTTATAATACACCAACAATTCCAAGTGAACAGCCCTGCCTCAACTGCAGTGGGAAACGTTTTGGCTAAAGTAACCTTACTCCTGTCACACGGAGAAATTGCGTGGGGAACCGATAGCAAGCGCAAACTCTTTTACGATGACACTTACGGCATATTACACGTAATTTTCGTCGTATTATCCGCAGACCGCAAAATTCACATAAAAAAAAAAAATCATTCGTATAATCCGCAGACTGTGACATTTAGGGAAAAAAACGCCGTATAATTCGCACATCATAGATGTTGAATCAGAAGTGGAATTTCCGACAGAAAAGTCGGTCACATAAACACATCGCTCTTTCCACGTTCCAGAAACACATAGCAACGGAAAAATTGTTTTCAGCCGCCGCCGGGGAATTGAGCCACGGATCTCTCGATATCTAACCGAGCGCATTAGCTTTACACCACGGTGGCCAACAATCCACGGTGCTATGTGTATTTTTAAGTCAGCTTCTGACATCTTAAATCCGTAAGATGGGCTCAGCTACTGAGACGTCTCCATCTGGTGGGTATTAAGGGCACTGGCTATATATATTATAGCAGTTAATTCCAAAGGGCGAGATCCAAGGTGAAAATCCTCCAAATACGTGGCGTCAGTAAATAAATAAATACGTCGCTCTTTCCACATTCCAGAAACACATGAGTCCGAAGAATTAAGAGAAAAAAAAAAACTATTTTATTAAATGAAGAAATTCATTTTTAAAGGTTACTGTTTTATATTTTTATCTCCGAACAGATAAAGGGTGTGCAGGGTTCGTACTCTTTTTGGGGAAAAAAATTCAAGGACTTTCCAGGCCTTTTCCAGGCCATATACAAAAAATTCCAGGATGATTACTACGCTTTACAGTATCATGCTCAAATTAGTTTTTAAAAGCAATTTCAGTTTTAAGTAATAAAAATGATGAAAGATGCAAATGGATGAGTGTGCTTTTTTACCCATTACATTTCTTTTTAAAGTTTTTAATTGGCGAATTACCCAATAATGCTAAATTGAATCATGATGCAATTACCACAAGGCTATTCAGAAAATCCTTTCCCTCAATCAGAAAATGATTAATTTAATCAGTCATTTTAGCTGCATCACTATTCTGCACTATCTTCCATGTAATCAGACTATTATTGATAACAACTGAAATTATTATAAAATAAAGTGAGGGCAGATTCAGAATTTAAGAATGGGGAGGGCGCACGTCTAACAGAGGACTGGTAAAAAAATCTCTGAGATTTATTTCCTCCAAAAAAACACGGTGGTAAAACATGGAGGACCCATAAGGGGGAGATGGGGTGCTTGCCTGTCAGAGTACATCACAAACAGCAGTTCTGAAGTACTGCTGTGTGGATCACTGAAAAGTTCGGGCCAATGTAAGACAAAACGTGGAGTTGTGAATCCATAAGTGAAAAAGTGTGATGTCTGAAAACAAGAAACGTGAGACAAAGCAAAGCACTTATCTACTTACTCAACCCCCCCCCCCTTTTTTTTTTTTGAAATGGGGCATGTGCCTGTTATGCCCACAGGTGGATTCTAGCTCTGATAAAAAGTGTTTCCATACATGGGAATGATTTTTCTTTTCTTTTTAACATTCCCAATAACTGCCACTGGTGGCTGCATATTGGGATGTGACTTTTGAAGGCAATGAAAATCTTATTACTAGACAGAATATGTTCCAGACTTGAGGAAAATTTCCCCCAATCGTAGTACAGTTATGTTAAATCAAAAAGCATAAGCCACGGAATCACTATGCACCTCAAGAAATGATTCGGGAGTGGACGATCATAGAAAGGTGAACCAATAGAGTTTAAAACAGAAAGTGTAATTTTAGGAACATGGCAACAAATTTCAAATAAGTTTCATCATAGAAGTCAGAAAGTCCTGGCCCACCACCCAACCCAAAAGAATCTAACCACCTTTATGTCTAACAGTACACTTGCCTCATATTACTTTCCAAAAATTATTTTTCATATCAAACAAGATTGCCTCAATTTACTTTTATTTTTTTAAATCAAAATCACTGCTAAACTAAATTTATGAAGTGCTACCCCAAAATGTGGAACTAGCTAAACTATTTATAAAAACCTTAAACATAAAACAATTTCAGTTTTTTATTGGTATAAATTAGGATATTCTTAAGTATTTTACATAAATGAAAAATGATGAGCATAAGGAATCTCTACCTCCAGTTAAGCTTCAATCATAACCAGAATCAGAATAACCACTTTTGGTTCAACTCCCAAAACATAAGACAATTATATGAATTAAGTTTTTAAAAGCTTTTTTTAAAAAAATTGGAAGTTTGTCAGTTATATAAACCAAAATCTGATCCATGCATTAAGGACAATTGATTGAATTGTTTTGGCCACAAATTCATAGTAAAATGTACAGCAAAAATATGTTTTAGGAGCCCATGAGTATTTACTGTACAAGTATATATAAGGTTTTATATTACTTACCAAAGTTTTAGTCCAATAAGAAGCCCAATTGTGGAAGTTAGTTGCAGAAAGTTATAAGTTTTTGGAACAGAAGAGTTCATTAGTCTATTTACATGAACTTCATATGAAAAACACTAAATAATTATGAAGATAAAAGATCAAAACTGGTTTGAAGTTCAACATGCTTCAAAGAAAGAAAAAAAAAGTTCATTTCTATTGTAAATTGTACAAATATAAAATTTTTATGTTTTAGTATTAATTCTCTATATGCTTGGAAGATACCACAAATATGGAGTATCAATGGATGGTTATACAGATTTAAGATTGCTGACTTTGGTTTCAAGTTCCATATCCATTTTTTTAAGTACTGCTCTTTTCTCATGAGCAGTTTTTCTAAAGCTATTAGATTTTACAATGTATGTATTGTTATTTGTAGTTTCAGCTTTTAAAGCTAAATCATCAGCAGAGTTAAGTAATTCTTTGACTTCTCCTTCAATGAGTTTCCTTTTCTTTTTTATGCTATCAATTTCATCTAAAATAGCTTTCCTTTTTCCACATATGGCTGCTTTTTCCTTTTCTTTGGATTTATCATCCAAATAATGTATGTATTTTTGCCTTGCAGCTCCAACTGATAACAGAAGGGATTTTGAGATATTTACCTTATCAATACTACCTACATAGGACATATGATCATAAATAATTCTCTGTGCTACAATTGACTCCTCTCTCATGTTTTCTACAATGAGCTCCTTATTGACTGAAAAACCCCTCTCAACAGAAGCTTGCCCATGTGACAACAGTAAAAGAAGTTTCACAACTTTCCACAGTTCACTAAAAGCTTTAGTAGAAGACATGTACTCATACAATAATGTGTCTACTCTTTGTTGTTTATCTTCTGGATCAAAGTTTATGAATGAAGATTTTACTGCTGCAACACTGGTCACAAATTCCTTAAACTGCCATATTACACCATCACATAATTCTGGTTGTATTCTATGAGCATCAACAAGAAGTGTGAGAATGAATGTTAGATTCTTAATACAAGTCTCACTATTTTTTGACATCAACCGAGGATCTAAACACTTCATGTGGCGAACAAGGGAGTACTTAAGTGGATTTTTTTCCAATAGCTTCACAACTAGCTTTTGCAAAAATATTCGGCATTCCATTCTAAACTCCGTAAGTTTGCGTTCACTAATGTTCTTAGCACTTAATTCTTTCAATACCTTCTCTGTTTGAAACCCAACATCAATTTCTTTATAGTGACAACACTGAGATGCATCTGTAAGGTCTACTTGTAACAGCTTTAAGGCAGAGTTAGCTTCTGCCATTACGGTTCTTTTAACAAAGCGATTCATCATATTTCTTAGCATCTTTTCAAGATCTGTGGCCATAAAAGGCATCATTGGCTTATCTGACTGATATGCCTTGAGAAATGGTACCAGCTGTTTTGAAACTGAATTGAAGAAATGCAGTTTAGCCAAAACAAAAGGATCTTTAGTGAAAGTTTTGATAGCATCAAATGATACAGTGTGGGGATTCTTGATGCACTTCTTTTCAACTTGGTTAACATAATTTTCAATGTCTGCCCAAATTTCTAATGCTCGCTCGCAGGCAGGAGTATTTTCTAGCCACCTGTGTGGGCAGAATTTTAATAGCATCTTACTGGCTAAAATTATTTTAGAAAAATCTTCCCTCCTTGCAGGTGAATCTTTAAAAAGCCTAAATAATGATGAAAGCAACTTTTGAATTTCCCACCCTGTTGCTGAGGCTCCATGTGGAAAGGCATTGTTTACAATGTGAAGTCCACAGCTCCCTGTGTTTAGGAGTTGGACATTTGAGTCAGCACTAAGTGTTGATTGCAGCATATCAAAAAACTTCCAATTAACATTGGGTCCATCCATTGATAACTGCACAATGTTACACAGTGGGAGGCACGCCATGCATTCAAGAAATTTTTCCATCATTATGTCTGCACTAGCATGACCCAAAAAAACTGATGACAAATATCTGGTTGAAACTGTTCCTTTTTCCCATAAACGAACATGTATATCCATTTGTTTTGACTGACTAAACTTGTTTAAACTTTCGTCAAACAAAATCACAAAATTTTCATTTTCGACTTCCTGAACCAACACTGATTTAAAGTGAGGTGCCAAACCAAAGCAACAAATGTAGGAACATTTTTTTTCGCCAAAGCTGAAGTTTCCAGCAATTCTGCTGTCAGAAAACATTAGGCTGAATAAAACATCATTACCTGCACAAGACCTGTAAGAGTAATGGGATTTAACCACTTTTAAACACCACAATGCTTCTGCTTTAATGGTTGCATTTTTTTCAAGAGGAATATGCAGAGGATTAGATGTGGATGCAATAGGCTGTACTTGTTTATCACTTGATACACATAGCAATTTATCAACAGTTAGTGGAACATTTTTACAGCTTTCTGTCAACATACTATGTTTTTTTCCTTTTATGTGGCTTCTTAAAGCGGATTTCCCCATATTCGAAACATCTATTATTTTAATGGATAAAAATGCATTTTGCAACATGGCAATTGCTTTCATCTTTTTTAATCCATCCAGCATATTTAGGATTTATTAGCCAAAGATCACTAAAAGTACACTTACCCATATTTAATGGGGAGGGGGGTGAAAAAAATGGGTAAATCAACTGAAACAGTAAATGAAAACCAAAAAAATATCTAAGATCAGGAACCACACAACTAAAAATTGAGAATTTCCCCTGAGTAAGGGGCTACACATGTGACCAATTACTATAGGCCAGATTTTAAGTAATTAAAGAAAAAGGGGTCTTACTGCTATGCTCTTTCCTGCTCCCCCAGCTTTGTCCTTTAGGCAGCCTGGGTTGCAAATGCTTTGGCATTGATTTAGTCTTCATTCAAAACAAGGAAACAACACTTAGTGAAGTTACTGTTTTATGACCTGTATGCCAATCAGTAGACAGAGTGTTGTGCTAAAAGACTGTTACAAAGCATCACCTCTTACAGCTGGGCTCCAAACCAGAGGAAAGGAAATGTTAACAAACACTTAGTGCCTGAGGGAAGCAAAACTTTGTACTGGGTCTCCTCCAAGTCTCAAATCTTTCATACTTACCCAGCTGGAGTGGACGTAGGGCTTCAAGCTTGGAGAATGAATACTGCTCTTATATCTATGCCTTTGAATTTAATTTCGATCATTTTCAACAGGGTAGGTTCCTAGGTTGTACCTAACAGCATACTAAAATTTCGCCAAAATCCAACACCTTTTACGTGAATTATCGTACGGACAAATGGAAAAAACCAAAGCATAAATGTTTCTGCAACCTACAGTTTGAAAGGGTTAGTAATTTCTAAAATAAAAACATAACGAACAGCGTGAAAACTAGCTCATACACAGAATATATTAAACTACAGTATGCGCTCTCAATTATTAGGGATGATAGGGGGAAGGGAATAGAACTGTCCATAATTAGCATGTTCTCGTTGCGCTAGGCGCTTAAGCACTGCTGAATTCCGTCAGACCCCCAATGGTCAAATGATTGAAATGTGCTGATGTTCATGGAATGAAAGGTTGATCAGCTATGATAACCGCATAAAAGTTCGAAGGGGGAGGAGGGGGGTGATTTTTTTTTTTTACTTTATGCAACATTCTACATTACTCCAGTATTTATCTTGTCATCATCAACAATAGCAATGTAACTACCACTTACGATCGCGGATATCGGCCAACTGAAAATCTGCCATACAACTAAGGGATACAACACACAGGTATCCTGTTACAATGTATTGTAATTGAAAAAAAAAAAAACAAAAAAAAAAAGATTTCAGAAATTAAAATCGAAAAAAAAAAACTTTCAGAAATTAATATCATCAAGTCATGGTGTTTCAAAAATCCGCTTTCCTTTATAATGTTTAAAAACATGTAATGTTTTTCTTTTTTACCTGTCGTGTATAATAAAATGGGTTGATTTTTTTATGGAATCAGACGTCCATATGTCTGATTGTCTTCGTCTGAGTTCACACGTTAGCTACTGTGTACAAGTAGACATATTTTTTCAGCTCAAAAATATGTAGTTTTGTATGTATTCACAGTATAACTCATTCCGTATTCCCACAGAACAAAATTCAGCAGATACAAATGAAGAACATCAAGACCCACCCAACACCATGTTTCCAATTGTCTGCTGTTTATATTCAAGAAATGCGAATATGGATCAATGGTGAATGCAGCAACTATGGTTTTTATTTATTACCAAGAAAAAAAAAGGAGCCTGAAAGCTGTAAAGCTGAAACGGATATTTCTCCCCCTCCCGAAAACATTCCGATTAAGTTCAAACAGCAGGAGCACGCGTCCACGGACACTCAACCTCTGGAATGTCCTGATGGAACGGCTTCTTTTCATTTGGCACATCGCCATAAATCACCACCTGCAGCTCACTGAAGTGTCTTCCTCCTTCACCCTAACTATAGGAGAAAACGTAAAAAAAAAAAATGCTGCCTAATTTTCGACAAAATGACCAAATTTACGTCAAAACGTTGCAATTTACTAAAATACGTTTATCTGCTGAATTTCGCCTAAATCCATTGAAAACTTTTTAATTATAGATTTTTTTATTAAAACAGTAACTCAGACATCTGAATAAAAATGTATGTTTGTAATTAAAATAGAGTCCATATCATCACAGAAACAAAATTTAAGGATCACTCTGTTTAAATAAACCATGGCATCTAAAAAAATAATTTGCTTGCTTTTCCCGTAATTTATAATTGCCGTTTCTTTTTTTGCATCCGATTTTGCAACGGAAGATTTTTTTTTTTTTTTGCATCTGCTAAAGTTTCAAACGGAATTCGGCGAAATTTGCACTAGAACTTTATTGTGATGTATTTTAACCACTGTAAAAATTTTACTGTGTTATTTTCAAAATCCCGGAAAATGGATTTCTGAAAATATCTCTTAGTCCTTTTGAGCCGTGGAAGTGATAAACAGGTGTTTGCTTTCTTCCCAACCAAGGGCTTCGGATCAGCACTCCCAGCTGTCAATCAACCGTTGCTTTGGTAACACACTTTCTGCTCAAGGCTCACTGTCTAAAGAGGCATACATAATAAAAATTTCCAATGCTAACTTTTTAAGTTTTAAACCGATTCAAATGGAATTTTGGGAGTGAGCTTCTGTAATCCAATTATAGTAAATGTAAAAATTTCAGTGACTTTTGTGAAAAATTCGCAAAGATAGTTTTCTTATTTTTTATCATAAGTAGCCGAAGTCTCTTGAGGGGTGGGCCGGAAGCAAGCGTCTTAATGCAATAAACAAGGAGCAGATGAATGTGTTGTTCAGGCATACTCTTCACTGGTGGATGCCAGCTGACTTGGTAAACACGCGACCCCCTTGCAAATGCTAAATGTCTCTTCTTTCCCCTTCTGTTGTTCTCAGTAGTTGTCGGACGGACATCAAGCTCAGGGCTAGAGAATGCATCAAGCTCCCCTTCCCTAACAGACCTGCTAGTAATCATCCAATTTTATTGCACTGGAAGTAGTGCTCCCCCCCCCCCAGCCAAATTAGGATTTGGGCACATCCGAAACACCACTGTAGCCGGCGGTTTCTTTGATAACAGAGGAGAGGAACTTAAAAAAATTAAGGGGTAACAGTCAGTAACACGATTTCCTAAAAGGGCATTTTTTTTAAGCACTAATTTCAAATTTCAAGGCTTTTCAAGACAGCATTAAAAAAATACCGTTTTTCCAGGATATTCCAGGCCTTGAAAACGTAATCATGATTTTCCAGGACTTTCCAGGTTTTCAAGCACGCGTGCGCATCCTGGGTGTGGCATCCATAGATCACGCCGATGTAGCTCCAGAGTATTGCATTACACTGCCAATGACGAAAGGCTGATACAGAACAAGTCGTAGAAATACCGTATGTACTCACGTATAAGTCGAAAGTTTTTGGAGGAATTCCTGCTTTCAGAGTTGAGAGATCGTCTTATACGTGGGCCAATAAAAAACTTCCGTGAATTCTCCCGCGGAATTTACCAACGGACTTGTTTACGTTTTAGATCGCGACACAGAGGCTTTCCGTATGTTGCTGCACGATTGTGTTCTGACCTCAAAACTATCGCGCAGTGACATGATCATATCCTCAATTCTGTCCACCACTTCAAGTTTAAATTCGGCAGTGTAACTGAAACGTTTCCTTTTCAGAGACATCATGATTAGCAATGAAGGAAAACAGCAGCAGCGACGTTCGCCAAAACAACAAAAGCAAACTAGATACAAGGTCGCGCACATGAAATCCGAAAGGAGAAACGCATAGGTTCGTGCAGCAAGCGCTGTGCGTACTTCTTTGGCTTTTTGCCAAAAAACAGAGCCAGCATGACAGTCAGAGCTCTCCTCAACGATAACAAAATGACCCCTGCCGCCCCTCCCCACAATTATCCCTATCTTTCATTACGACATTCCTCCCCCTCCTCCCTGCTCCGTACAAACTCCTGAACTGAGGAAAATTCTTCCGAGGAGTTCCTTTTCCAATTATTACACCTTTCCCTGCACAATCACACTGCAGATTTTTTTTAAATCGGAAGGTGTTATATATATATATATATATATTTTAAATCGGCGTGTTAACCGCATCGGTGTATAATCCGCAAAACCTATAATTTTAACTTTTTAGCAGATAATCCGCGGATTATACGACGAAAATTATGGTACCATTCTTCCGATAATATCGCTGTTTGACGATATGATTCATGGACATTCCATTTCAAAACGATAAGATTGATAAATGATATGATCATTGAGACACCGAAATCCGCAGTCTGATTCGGAAAATATGTGGATCAAAATCGAAGGCCGAGAAATCGGCAGCGTCGCACTAAAAGGGTTTAACAAAAAAGGATACAAAATTGAGATTCTCCAAAACACACTGAATTCCGTAATTCTTCCAACCATTCCGTAATCTGACAGTCGAAACCGTAATAATCACAGACAATTCGTAATAGTTGGCACCTCTGCTATTTGCTTCTACATAACGCAGCATAGGATATTTAGACATTGTGCTGTTAAATTTCATAACCAATAAGCTGGCACACAGAGATCCTAATGCCATAACGGCAAAAAAAAAAAATTTAACCCAGGGATAAAGAAAAAATAATGGAAGCAACAAGTGGGGAAAACTAACAGTTAATACGGAATACCATTTTGCCTGAGAGGCTACAGTTCATATTAGTACTTCCAAAATCCGGAAGTCTTAAAATTGATTGGCTACGTTTGTGATGCAAACATTAGTACTGAACTTTTCTCGCAGGTCACAGTTCATTTCCACGCTACGTCAAATTACTTGTACGGGAAACAATTAGAGGAAGTTTTGTGTGCGTGTGTGCTCATAAAATCCTCCTAACACTTTTTTGTGAACATAATTTATCATCCTACGGCGAGTGGCATGTTTATACTTAACAATATCTTTACGAAGGGCAATACATTTGTGCGATGTTGATCAGGCAAAGTGCGAGAAAGGTCTGGAGCCCACTCAGGTCATTTGCAGTAACTCCCCACAAATAACGTCATCCAAAACGGAGACAGAGGCTTTAGCGCCTGCACTGACAAACCTGAAACCAATAGAGCACGCACGGCAAAGATTTTCATCAGTAGTAACTAGGTAGATTTTTTTTTTTTTTTTTCGGCAATGTGAGGGTAAAGATGTGAAATGAATAATTTAGGCAAATCTTGTGAGGTGCAGCAACGCAAGAAGAAGAATTTACGATTACAAGAAAATTTCTACCCCGTCTAACTTTTGTACTCGCATTTTTTTTTTTTTTTTTTTTTTTTTCCCTATGTATAAGCTGAAACCTTGGGAAAAATTACGAGAGAATGATGAAATTTATATTTCTTATTCTAAATAACGGAGATATTTGCGTTTTTACGGAAAACGGTTCTACTATGCACAAAAATTCAAAAAATAATATCTTCTAATATATCAGAAACAAAAAAAAATTGAAACTTTCAGGGGTTTTTTTTATAACTTGGAGGCAGCTACCCGTAAAAAAAAAAAAAAAAAAAAAAAAAAAAATCGCACGAATCGGAGATGTGTTGGTGGAAAATTATTTCAATATCTGACGATTTTGCGTGGAATGACCCAGATGTGAAAATCTATGGTTCCGGGCGCCGGACTACCCCTATTTTTCGCAACCAGCCAGCTCTTGCAGTAATTGGAATATCGTCTTAAAATAGCTATAAATAAATTTCTTCATGCATTATGAAATAGAAATATGATAGAATAAACAAAAATCTCTTTCCGGCCGTAAAACCGGCCGTGAAATCTGGGAAATATGGTAGGTATGCAATAGTACCAGCTTCATTGCATGGTATTTTTCATATATTTTTTGTCAAAATACTCGTAAGTACTATGAAAAAAATAAATCTTTCCCCCTCTTTGAAGAATCTTCCTATTTCATAATATTTTCCCTGTTCTAACATTTGAAGGTACATACTTTTCCAAGTATACCAATTCTGCTACAGAATTACGAAAGCGAAGCTTTAGTTCGTAAGCGATACGAACCTTTTTCAAAATAAATTAGGTGCCCTCAATTTGCAACATTCATCCACACTGCTGTTGAAGGGGAAGAGGGGGGATTTATTAGGATGACCAACATCCGGCAAAATAAAATGTTTTTGTACAGTTTGATAAAAGACACGTAGAACATGCAAAAGAGGGGAAAAAAAAAAAGCTCAACTTCCAAAGTTTCCAATGAATTTCGGCGAAATTTAAAATGGAACGTTATTTTAATATATCTTGCCCACTGTAAAAATTTCAGTCGGTTATTTAAAAAATTGAGGAAATAGCTTCTTCATAATTTTTTTCCCAGTCTACGCAGAGAACCGGGGCACCTACTCAGGAACAAATGACTGCCTCTCTTCGCGAACGCCAGCAGATAAGAGCCTGCGAAATGGGTGTGTGATTAATGGCTTTCTTTCACGCTTTGACTTGTATGTTTGTTCGGTTGTAGTTTAGATCATCTGGAGACGGGGAAACCGCAAAGAGACGCACTCCCTGCACAGCTGCACTTTAATCGGTGGGTGGGTTACGGAGTTGCCTCGAAGGATAAAACAACTCGGAATTATTTTAAAACTTAGCAATACAGAAATATATTTTACAAAAGTCTGAAACTAAATATTTTTCTGGCAAAATAAAAAATTCCCTGCCTTTATAGTTCCCTGATAAAAAATTCCCTGATTTTTACGGAAAAACACAATTTTCCCTGAGTTTTCCCTGATTTTTGGAACAATTTTCAAATTCCCTGAGAATTCCCGGTTTTCCAGGTTGCGTGGGAACCCTGATTTGAAAGCATGCTGGAGTGACTGAAGAGACTGGGTGAAAATAGGAAGTTGTGGAAAAGACTTTGAGAGACTCATCCAGAAGTGAATTGATAATGGTTGATGACATGATTCTCAATCTATATGGGATGAAGGCCTCCCAAGTCTCTTCTATCGGGTGTGCCATATAAAAGAGGCCACGTGGCCAAATGTTAGGTGGGTTAAAGTTGTTTGGCGGGTTTCCAGTTAAAACCGCTTTGTTCCACTCCTAACCGGTATCTGTGTGTACAGCTGCAAAGGAATTCTCCGGAGTGGTTAGTCACAGCCAGAGCAGTGTAGGTACGCAGTCATAAGTGTAAGTGAAGAGAGAACAAAGGCAACAGAAATGGTTTTAAGTACGGAACAGCGATTTTTATTGTGGAACAGTATTTCAGAAATAACTCATACAAGGTTTTAAATGAGTTCCAAACAGAAAAATTTCCACATTGTGCAGCACCAGAGAAATAAGTGGTACAGAAGTCAGTGTGCAAATTTGAAGTTAGCGCGGAAATACTGCCGATGAGTTGTGGAGCGTTATGAACAACATGCTGTTCCCGCCGTGTGCAGCTGTGTCTTGATGTCTGAGGACTGAAGACAGCACTTTCAGGAATTGTTGTAAATGCAGGTAAGTTACTCCCGTTTCCTGTCACTTCAACTATTCTTTACCATGTATAGTAATATTGCCTGACTGTTGTCGTTCATTATACTCGGGCCTATTTTATATAGCACACCCTGTACAACATATAGAGTGTATTCGCATAATACAAAGAAAATATGTCATGATAATTAACACAGCAACCAGACATCTCTGAACTAACTGTATTTACTGTTTTTCACGTAATATCAATTGCATCAGAAAACTTGAAAATGTCGTCGCCCTGAAGCAGGAATCAAATCTGCATCTCCAGATTAATTGTTTTGATTAAAATTATATAAATTATTATTATTGGTTAAATTATTATGATTTAAATTCTCAATTAGCATGCTCAAACGGTAATCGGAAGATGTGGGTTTGATTTTTGCTCCAGGACGATGAAATTTTTGAGTTTTCTGATGGGATTGATATTACGTGAAGAACAGTAAATACAGTCAATTCAGAGATGTCCGATTGCTGTGTTAATTATCATGTCTCTTCTACTACTTTGTCTTGAGTGAGTCAGCTCCATGTCACTCCAGCATGCTTTGGAATTTCATCTACCCATTTCCTACATGGTCTCTCTCTGGGTCTTTTTTATATTTTGGTATTCAGGCTAATATTCCAATTGTCCAACAGTGGTCAGTTCTTCTAGCAATACACCTGGACCACTGCCGCTTGAGGGTCTTTGCTCATGATATCAATTCTGGTCATTTTCCCCGATCCACATGTCCTGTCTTAGTTACACCAGCAATGCATCTCTCCTTGTTTCTTAAGTTGATCACAGCTATGGACCATATCCCTGATCCATAAGTAAGGATTCAAAGGATGCACTGGCATATTTATTCCAATGATCAAGTAAGTTCTCCATGCTAAAAAGAAGACCATGTGACTTCAATAGCTTTCATAATAAATGAATATTTCTTATATAATTCTAATAACCAAAAGATATTTAAACAATTTCTGAGGAAGCATGTTTAGAGTCCATTGTCCATAAATAATGAAGCAACAGATCAGTTCTAAGTCACACACTTTTTTAGTTGATTCTCTTCTATTCTATATGTAAACTCTGAACTTCTATTTAGAAAGCAAGATTCTTTAGTGGAGATTTAGAAAGCAAGATTCTTTAATGGAAGATATTGTGCAATGTAATATGTTAAGTAACCACTGATCAATAATGTATTCTAGAAATACATTTCAAAATAATTGAGATGAAAAATTTATCATAATTAATATTTTCATGTTAAAAAAATTTTGCAGGTAAATTTAATATGTAGCACAATACTGAAAACATTTACCGCAAATGCACAAAAATTAACAGGGCAGAAAGAATACATACCTTTCAAACAGCGACTACGATATTTATGGTATGCCTGCTGAGTGAACCCATTCTCTTTTAGGAGGGCATGACTGGGATGTTGGAAAGTTGGCAATGACTGTGGAGCACTACCATAGCTTGTAGAAAGTGATGACTCTGTAGTTACACTCTCACTGTATAAAAATAACATAGGTCAAGGTTCTCATAGCATAATGTAACTAGTTTACAGCCCGTGCCATGCACGGGTGAAAAAGCTACGACTGAAATTTTTACAATAATGCAGATTTCTTTTTATGGAATTACTCTGCAATGAAAAAAAAATGAAATAAAACACAACATAACACCTACATAACAGAACAAACGTCACAGACCATTGTTCAAGCATGTGCGTGTTGCCACAGATGAAGTTGTTTGTCTTATTACCTTTACTTTGAATATTTTCCAGTATTTCGCCTTAGTTTTAAAATATTGTGCAATAGCGGTGAGTTTAGTTCCAATTTCTGCCACCGGATAAAAGCAGATGGTGCTGCAAGTACTGAATGACTTCAGAGCATTAGGGACAGATGTAGCCTGCTATATAGGTTTTATAAATATGTTTCATGTAAAAACAACACTCCATACCTTCACAGCTAAATGCAAAGATAGCTTTCCTTTCTAAATAACGAATGTAATGCTTTCTAAAGCATGCTAGATCACATGCAGCATACTTGCTATTCACATGTAGCATACTTTAACTGAGCTATGGAGCAGAGTTGTATAAAAATAAAATGTATCTGCGTACACAACCATTGAAAGAAAAAACTTGCTGCAAACCTGCGAATCACACACACAATAACAGTAGAATAAGTTAATTTAAAGAAAAATTAATAAAACAAATAATTATTACAACATTACAGATTTCAGTGAGAACAAAGTAAGTACATTACAACTAAATGTGCAACAATGTGTGCGAAATAGACCTTTAGGGCAAAATATTAAAATATTTAACTATGAACCTCATAAAAACAAAAGACTTAAGGAAAGTTTTTATATCTAGAAAAACAGTTCCATTAATGAACCTTAAAAAATTATAAATAGCATTTTCAACAACTTAATTCAAAAATAGTAGACTTAGAAAATACATAAAGAAATGATTTTAAATGAATAAAAAATTATAAATAGCATTTTCAACAACTTAATTCAAAAATAGTAGACTTAGAAAATACATAAAGAAATTATTTTAAATGAATAACTGGCAACTGCAAGAAGAACCTGGCAATAAAGTTTAAATTCTTTCTGTGTAAACGAAATTTTTGATACAGTTTCTATATGTTGATAAGAGGCCTTGATAAAATCTGGAGGCCAGAAAAGTCTGTAAAAACAAAAGAACTCAGAAGATGTGACAAATAAGTGAAAGTACTTCAGATTAAAATAGAATTACCATATATACTCGCGTATAAGTTGACTCCCCCACTTTCAGAGTAAAGAAATCGTAAAAATCAAAAACTCGCGTACAAGTCGATCCCCGGAATGAGAAAAAAAAAATGTTCAATGAATTTATTTAAAAACATTTGAAAACGAAAAAAAAATCATATATATAATAATAAATTTCATTTGCATATCCAAAAACTTCATCGGAACCCTTCAAAATCCAATTCCGAGTCAGACTCGCTAAACAGTTAAAATAAGTATTTCTCCGTCATCGGCGCATCATCGTAAACATCAATATTCCCATCTATGCCTGTGTCATAAGAATCACTGTCGTCACTCATAAAAAATCTCATCATCCTCTGTGCCATCAAGTTCATTACTAATGCAACATTTCTTGAATGATTTCAAGACTACTTCCGCAGGTATCGCATCCCAAGCATCCTTGACCCATCACGCAATCAAAATGATTTCCGCCCTTGGTTTCAGTCGGCAAATCAGAACTTATCTAATCTGCGCAATACCTCCGCACATAGTCCTTGAAGGGCTTATTAAGACAGACATCTAGTGGTTGAAGAACAGATGTCAACCCACCTGGGATGACAGCAAGAGTTGTTTTTGAATTTTCTGCAGTTTTTTTTCACTTCTGCACAATGGTGTGCAACAAACATATCCCACACCAAACGGGAAGTTTCCTCAAAAGTGCACCTGACCTTTTGTTCCACACATTCTTTAACCAGTCAAATGTTCCGGATGCGTTCATCCATCCTTTTTCACGGGCACGAATGAGCACACCAGATGGAAAGACACTTGTTGGCAGAGTTTTGCGTTTGAAAATAATTACCGGAGGTAGCTTCCTGCCATCGGCCAAACAGGAAAGAGCAACCATGAAACTGGTTGGTTTTTTTCGTAGCCAGTTGTTTTAATCAAGATATTTTTTTCGCCCTTTTGGTTTACGTTTTTTTTTTTTTTTTTTTACGCCAATCTTGAATCAATTTTTCGATAATGCCAAATTGATGTGAAGCAGCACAGTTGTCAGTATTTCTGCAAAAGAAACCACTTTCAACTTAAATCCTGCATTATAGGACCCCTTTTTTACACAATCCGTGTCAGCCATAATAGTAGCAAAGACAAAAACACGTGTGATTAAGAACAAGCAACACCCCTAACAATGGCGGTCGCATGGCTGCATTAGGTCGTAGGTCAGCACAATAAACTGTTAGTCGGGAGGGCGGAGCTTTTGATGCGCGGCTGCGACTGCCTTGTGGATACGCGAAGCCAGGAGACTTTTCAAAGCGTGGAGAAATTAGGAGGGTCGCAATTTCGTAATTACTACTGCATCTGGTTTTGTTTTGTTTTTCTCTCTCGGAAGGTCGCAATTTCGTAATTAATACCACATCGGCATTTTTTTTTTCTTTTGGGATGGATTGCCTTTTTGCCTCACGGGAAGAACTTTTGGACTTGCTATTTTTTTAGGCTACGCGTATAAGTTGACCCCCTTACTTTGAAGCTCCTTTTTTTGCCCCAAATTTCTCGACTTATATGCGAGTATATACTTGAATGGGATGTAAGGTCAGGTGATGCGTAACATCACAGCCTCTCCTTGACAAATGTCAACCCCGCCTTCTCGTGGTGCATCCTGTTCCCACTAAAGGGGCTCTGACGACCGCCCATAGCGGTATAACTATACCATCGGGATCAGAGGAAATTCTATCCCACACTCACCAACCCGCTTGGCCAGCGTGGTGAGTTATGGCCAAACCCCTCCAAAATGATTCCACAACTTAAATCTTGGCCCTCAGTCTCCGGCAGCTGGAATGTACCTGGCCAAGGCAGCGGCCAGTGCGACATGAAGGCAGAGGGTGCTAAGAATCCCCAGAGGACCGGACTAGGCTGCCATCTGATGCTGACCTTGGCTACTTACAATGGACGCTCCCTATCTTCTGATTCAAGGCTTCTTGAATTGGAAGAGGAACTACAAAGGATCAAGTGGGACATCGTGGGGCTAAGTGAGGTAAGGAAAAAAGGAGAAGATCTCATCGAACTGAAAAGTGGACATCTCTTCTACTATCGTGGGACAGATACTGGCAGAACTAGTGGTGTTGGATTTATAATAAACAAGAAACTGAAGGATAAAGTTGTAGAAGTTGAAAGTTCCTCTGACAGAGCTGCACGACTTGTTATCCAACTCTCGAAAAGATACCAGGCTCAGATTATTCAAACTTATGCACCCACCACAAGTCATCCTGAAGAAGAAATTGAAGAATTTTATGAGGAAATTTGTCACTAAATAATAAAGGTAAGCAGCACTTGAAAATAATTATGGGAGATTTCAATGCAAAAATAGGGCAACGGCAACAGAATGAAACTTCAGTAGGTAAATTCGGTCATGGCAACAGAAACCAGCGTGGAAATACTCTCGTTGAGTTTGCAGAGGCAGAAGGGTTTTTCATCCTGAACTCCTTCTTCAAGAAAAAGCCACACAGGAAATGGACATGGAGACATCCAAATGGGACGACAAGTGAAATTGATTTTATTATGTGTAACAAAAAATTCGTCATAGAAGACTGCAGTGTGCTAAACAAGTTCAACACAGGTAGTGACCATAGATTGGTGAGATGTAAGATGCACCTCAACACTAAACTTCAACGTGGCAAGCTCATAAGACAAACAAAATCTATTGACATAACCAACCTTAAAAAACACCATAATACCTTCAAGTTAGAACTGAAGAACAGGTTCTCTGCTTTAGAAGGCCTAACATCGGAAGAAGTGGACATCTCTGAAGTTAACAGAAAAGTAACCAAAGCTCTTATGGAAACAGCAACAAAATTAGCTGGGTCTAAGAACAAGTTGCATGTGAACAAATTATCAGGAAAAACCAAAATGTTGATGCAAAAAAGAAGAGAGATGAGGACAACTAAAGAAGATGTGACTTCCAAAGTGGAATATATAGAGCTATGCAAGACAGTAAGAAAAAGTATCACTGAAGACGTAAGGAAATTCAACTGTGAACTAGTGAGGAAAGCAATTGAAAACAACCAAAGCCTAAAGATAGCAAAGGGACATCTCAGTAAGGGAAGAAAACAGATTATGGCACTGAGAAAAGAAGATGGTTCTGTAACAAGAAATAGAGGCGAAATTTTGACAAGAGTGAAAGATTTCTACTCTAACTTATATGAAAGGGATGATATATGCACTCCAGACATCATGAAAGATACCAGTACCAGAGTTCCTCCAGCCCTTCCAGCAGAAGTTGCACATGCAATCAAGAACATGAAGCGAGGAAAAGCTCCAGGAGAAGATTGAATTACTGTAGACATCATACAAGAAGCAAGTGGAGAAATCGAAACAGTACTCGCCCAAATTTTCACTCGATGCCTTAATGAAGGAAAGATTCCTGAGGATTGGAACACCGCTACAATGATCCTGCTACATAAGAAAGGTGACATTGAGGATCTCGGAAACTACAGACCTATCAGCCTCCTATCAGTAGTTTATAAAATCTTCACTAAAGTTCTTTCACACCGCTTGAAGGTAGCACTAGACATGGCTCAACCGAGAGAACAAGCTGGATTCAGGAGTGGCTACAGCACAATAGATCATATCCACGTGCTGAGAGAACTAATTGAAAGAGCGAGGGAATATGAACTTCCATTGTGCATGGCTTTTATCGATTATGAAAAAGCCTTTGATTCGGTGAATGGCTCTGAAAACCTGCGGTATTGAAGATGCATACATTAATATTATTAATAACATCTATGAAAATGCAAGTGCAAAGATTCGGCTGTTTGAAAATACAACACACGTAAAAATTGGAAAGGGAGTGAGACAAGGTGACACCATATCTCCGAAGCTCTTTAATGCCACATTGGAGGGTGTTTTTCAGTCGCTGAGCTGGGAAAACAAGGGGATAAAGATTAATGGAGATTATCTAACCCACCTTCGTTTTGCTGATGACGTAGTCATTTTTGCAACTACCCCATCAGAGCTGCAGAGTATGATCCAGGAACTTGCTGACAAGAGTAAAGAAGTGGGATTAAAAATGAACTTTCAGAAGACAAAAGTGATGTTCAATGCTTTTACAAGAAATGAAGATTTATCGATTGATGGAGAAAAGCTGGAGATAACAGACACGTACGTTTATCTTGGACAGCAGATATCAAGTGAGGGTCACATTGATGAAGAAATTAATCGGCGTACAAAACTTGCCTGGAGAGCTTTTGGAAGAAACAGCATAATTTTCAAGAGCAATATGCCATTATGTCTTAAAAGAAAAGTGTTTGATCAATGCATCCTTCCAGTGCTTACGTATGGTGCAGAGACGTGGACCTTAACTAAAAGAGACATACAAAGGCTGCAGACAACTCAAAGTAGCATGGAGAGGTGCATGCTTGGTGTAACCAGGAGAGATAAGAAGAGGTACTCGTGGATCCGAAAAATGACAAGAGTGGAAGACATCATGATCAAAGTTAAATCCCTGAAATGGCAATGGGCTGGACATACTGCCAGAAGGACAGATCATCGATGGACAGCCGAAATTTTAGATTGGATTCCAAGGGACAGGAAAAGACCCAGAAGAAGACCACATAGGAGATGGGTGGATGAAATTCGAAAGTATGCAGGGGTGACATGGAGGAGACTGGCACAAGACAGACCGTTGTGGAGGAAACTTGGGGAGACCTTCGTCCAGCAGTGGATTGATAATGGTTGACAATGATGATGATGATATACTTGAATTGGAAGAGCAACTACAAAGGATCAAGTGGGACATCGTCGGGCTAAGTGAGGTAAGGAGAAAAGAAGAAGATCTCATTGAACTGAAAAGTGGACATCTCTTCTACTATCGTGGGACAGATACTGGCAGAACTAGTGGTGTTGGATTTATAATAAACAAGAAACTGAAGGATAAAGTGGTAGAAGTTGAAAGTTCCTCTGACAGAGCTGCACGACTCATTATCCAACTCTCGAGAAGATACCAGGTTCAGATTATTCAAACTTATGCACCCACCGCAAGTCCTCCTGAAGAAGAAATTGAAGAATTTTATGAGGAAATTTGTCACTAAATAATAAAGGTAAGCAGCACTTGAAGATAATCATGGGAGATTTCAATGCACAAATAGGGCAACGGCAACAGAATGAAACTTCAGTAGGTAAATTCGGTCACGGCAACAGAAACCAGCGTGGAAATACTCTCGCTGAGTTTGCAGAGGCAGAAGGATTTTTCATCTTGAACTCCTTTTTCAAGAAAAAGCCACACAGGAAATGGAAATGCAGACATCCAATTGAGACGACAAGTGAAATTGATTTTATTATGTGTAACAAAAAATTCGTCATAGAAGACTGCAGTGTGCTAAACAAGTTCAACACAGGTAGTGACCATAGATTGGTGAGATGTAAGATGCACCTCAACACTAAACTTCAACGTGGCAAGCTCATAAGACAAACAAAATCTATTGACATAACCAACCTTAAAAAACACCATAATACCTTCAAGTTAGAACTGAAGAACAGGTTCTCTGCTTTAGAAGGCCTAACATCGGAAGAAGTGGACATCTCTGAAGTTAACAGAAAAGTAACCAAAGCTCTTATGGAAACAGCAACAAAATTAGCTGGGTCTAAGAACAAGTTGCATGTGAACAAATTATCAGGAAAAACCAAAATGTTGATGCAAAAAAGAAGAGAGATGAGGACAACTAAAGAAGATGTGACTTCCAAAGTGGAATATATAGAGCTATGCAAGACAGTAAGAAAAAGTATCACTGAAGACGTAAGGAAATTCAACTGTGAACTAGTGAGGAAAGCAATTGAAAACAACCAAAGCCTAAAGATAGCAAAGGGACATCTCAGTAAGGGAAGAAAACAGATTATGGCACTGAGAAAAGAAGATGGTTCTGTAACAAGAAATAGAGGCGAAATTTTGACAAGAGTGAAAGATTTCTACTCTAACTTATATGAAAGGGATGATATATGCACTCCAGACATCATGAAAGATACCAGTACCAGAGTTCCTCCAGCCCTTCCAGCAGAAGTTGCACATGCAATCAAGAACATGAAGCGAGGAAAAGCTCCAGGAGAAGATTGAATTACTGTAGACATCATACAAGAAGCAAGTGGAGAAATCGAAACAGTACTCGCCCAAATTTTCACTCGATGCCTTAATGAAGGAAAGATTCCTGAGGATTGGAACACCGCTACAATGATCCTGCTACATAAGAAAGGTGACATTGAGGATCTCGGAAACTACAGACCTATCAGCCTCCTATCAGTAGTTTATAAAATCTTCACTAAAGTTCTTTCACACCGCTTGAAGGTAGCACTAGACATGGCTCAACCGAGAGAACAAGCTGGATTCAGGAGTGGCTACAGCACAATAGATCATATCCACGTGCTGAGAGAACTAATTGAAAGAGCGAGGGAATATGAACTTCCATTGTGCATGGCTTTTATCGATTATGAAAAAGCCTTTGATTCGGTGAATGGCTCTGAAAACCTGCGGTATTGAAGATGCATACATTAATATTATTAATAACATCTATGAAAATGCAAGTGCAAAGATTCGGCTGTTTGAAAATACAACACACGTAAAAATTGGAAAGGGAGTGAGACAAGGTGACACCATATCTCCGAAGCTCTTTAATGCCACATTGGAGGGTGTTTTTCAGTCGCTGAGCTGGGAAAACAAGGGGATAAAGATTAATGGAGATTATCTAACCCACCTTCGTTTTGCTGATGACGTAGTCATTTTTGCAACTACCCCATCAGAGCTGCAGAGTATGATCCAGGAACTTGCTGACAAGAGTAAAGAAGTGGGATTAAAAATGAACTTTCAGAAGACAAAAGTGATGTTCAATGCTTTTACAAGAAATGAAGATTTATCGATTGATGGAGAAAAGCTGGAGATAACAGACACGTACGTTTATCTTGGACAGCAGATATCAAGTGAGGGTCACATTGATGAAGAAATTAATCGGCGTACAAAACTTGCCTGGAGAGCTTTTGGAAGAAACAGCATAATTTTCAAGAGCAATATGCCATTATGTCTTAAAAGAAAAGTGTTTGATCAATGCATCCTTCCAGTGCTTACGTATGGTGCAGAGACGTGGACCTTAACTAAAAGAGACATACAAAGGCTGCAGACAACTCAAAGTAGCATGGAGAGGTGCATGCTTGGTGTAACCAGGAGAGATAAGAAGAGGTACTCGTGGATCCGAAAAATGACAAGAGTGGAAGACATCATGATCAAAGTTAAATCCCTGAAATGGCAATGGGCTGGACATACTGCCAGGACAGATCATCGATGGACAGCCGAAATTTTAGATTGGATTCCAAGGGACAGGAAAAGACCCAGAAGAAGACCACATAGGAGATGGGTGGATGAAATTCGAAAGTATGCAGGGGTGACATGGAGGAGACTGGCACAAGACAGACCGTTGTGGAGGAAACTTGGGGAGACCTTCGTCCAGCAGTGGATTGATAATGGTTGACAATGATGATGATGATATACTTGAATTGGAAGAGCAACTACAAAGGATCAAGTGGGACATCGTCGGGCTAAGTGAGGTAAGGAGAAAAGAAGAAGATCTCATTGAACTGAAAAGTGGACATCTCTTCTACTATCGTGGGACAGATACTGGCAGAACTAGTGGTGTTGGATTTATAATAAACAAGAAACTGAAGGATAAAGTGGTAGAAGTTGAAAGTTCCTCTGACAGAGCTGCACGACTCATTATCCAACTCTCGAGAAGATACCAGGTTCAGATTATTCAAACTTATGCACCCACCGCAAGTCCTCCTGAAGAAGAAATTGAAGAATTTTATGAGGAAATTTGTCACTAAATAATAAAGGTAAGCAGCACTTGAAGATAATCATGGGAGATTTCAATGCACAAATAGGGCAACGGCAACAGAATGAAACTTCAGTAGGTAAATTCGGTCACGGCAACAGAAACCAGCGTGGAAATACTCTCGCTGAGTTTGCAGAGGCAGAAGGATTTTTCATCTTGAACTCCTTTTTCAAGAAAAAGCCACACAGGAAATGGAAATGGAGACATCCAATTGAGACGACAAGTGAAATTGATTTTATTATGTGTAACAAAAAATTCGTCATCCAAGACTGCAGTGTGCTGAACAAGTTCAACACAGGTAGTGACCATAGATTGGTGAGATGTAAGATGCACCTCAACACTAAACTCGAACGTGGCAAGCTCATTAGACAAACAAAATGTATTGACATAACCAACCTTAAAAATCACCATAATACTTTCAAGTTGGAGCTGAAGAACAGATTTTCTGCTTTAGAAGGCCTAACATCGGAAGAAGTGGATATTTCGGAAGTTAACAGAAAAGTAACCAAAGCTCTTATGGAAACAGCAACAAAATTAGCTGGGTCTAAGAACAAGTTGCATGTGAACAAATTATCAGAAAAAACCAAAATGTTGATGCAAAAACAGAAGAGAGATGAGGACAACTAAAGAAGATGTGACTTCCAAAGTGGAATATATAGAGCTATGCAAGACAGTACGAAAAAGTATCACTGAAGATGTAAGGAAATTCAACTGTGAACTAGTGAGGAAAGCAATTGAAAACAACCAAAGCATAAAGATAGCAAAGGGACATCTCAATAAGGGAAGAAAACAGATTATGGCACTGAGAAAAGAAGATGGTTCTGTAACAAGAAATAGAGGCGAAATTTTGACAAGAGTGAAAGATTTCTACTCCAAATTATACTAAAGGAATGATACATGTACTCCAGACATCATGAAAGGTACCAGTACCAGAGTTATTCCAGTCCTCCCAGCAAAAGTTGCACATGCAATCAAGAACATGAAGCGGGGGAAAGCTCCAGGAGAAGATGGAATTACTGTAGACATCATACAAGAAGCAAGTGGAGAAATCGAAACAGTACTCGCCCAAATTTTCACTCGATGCCTTAATGAAGGGAAGATTGCTGAGGATTGGAACAACGCTACAATGATCCTGCTACATAAAAAAGGTGACATTGAGGATCTCAGGAACCTACAGACCTATCAGCCTCCTCTCAGTGGTTTATAAAATCTTCACTAAAGTTCTTTCACACTGCTTGAAGGTAACACTGGACATGGCTCAACCAAGAGAACAAGCTGAATTCAGGAGTGGCTACAGCACAATAGATCATATCCATGTACTGAGAGAACTAATTGAAAGAGCAAGGGAATATGAACTTCCATTGTGCATGGCTTTTATCGATTATGAAAAAGCCTTTGATTCAGTGAAACCATCAGCAGTTACAATGGCTCTGAAATCCTGCGATATTGAAGATGCATACATTAATATTATTAATAACATCTATGAAAATGCAAGTGCAAAGATTCGGCTGTTTGAAAATACAACACACATAAAAATTGGAAAGGGAGTGAGACAAGGTGGCACCATATCTCCGAAGCTCTTTAATGCCACATTGGAAAATGTCTTTCAATCACTGAACTGGGAAAATAAAGGGGATAAAGATTAATGGAGATTATCTAACCCACCTTCGTTTCGCTGATGACGTAGTCATTTTTGCAACTACCCCACCAGAGCTGCAGAGTATGATCCAGGAACTTGCTAAGAGTAAAGAAGTGGGATTAAAAATGAACTTTCAGAAGACAAAAGTGATGTTCAATGCTTTTACAGGAAATGAAGATTTATCGATTGATGGAGAAAAACTGGAGATAACAGACACGTACGTTTATCTTGGACAGCAGATATTAAGTGAGGGTCACATTGATGAAGAAATTAATCGGCGTACAAAACTTGCCTGGAGAGCTTTTGGAAGAAACAGCATAAATTTCAAGAGCAATATGCCATTATGTCTTAAAAGAAAAGTGTTTGATGAATGCATCCTTCTAGTGCCTTAACTAAAAGAGACATACAAAGGCTGCAGACAACTCAAAGTAGCATGGAGAGGTGCATGCTTGGTGTAACCAGGAGAAATAAGAAGAGGAACTCGTGAATCCGAAAAATGATCAGAGTGGAAGACATCATGATCAGAGTTAAATCCCTGAAATGGCAATGGGCTGGACATACTGCCAGAAGGACAGACCATCGATGGACAGCTGAAATTTTAGACTGGATTCCAAGGGACAGGAAAAGACTCAGAAGAAGACCACATGGGAGATGGGTGGATGAAATTCGAAAATATGCGGGAGTGACATGGAGGAGACTGGCACAAGACAAAGACAGACCGTTGTGGAGGAAACTTGGGGAGACCTTCGTCCAGCAGTGGATTGATAATGGGTGACGATGATGATGATATACGGTAAATATATCAATCGGAGTGAAGCCTTGAGTAAGTGTTTTAATTGCTGTAAATAACAATTTTTTTAATCTACAAGCAAAAACTATCTGCAAAATCTGCTCCTGATTTGGAAACTATCCGCATACGCGTGTAAGTCTACATTCTACTCTCTGCTACGGAGCACTACCATAGTTCATTGAAAGTAGTGCATCAGTTGTAATGCTGTGACTGCACAGATGCAGGGTTATAGTAAATGTGGAATGACTTTAGATACTTATATCTTAACACTATTTAACCTGAAAAAGTTAAAACAGTCATTTGAAAGCTTAGTTTATTATCTTTACAAGTAAATCACTGATAACATCATCATTAACATCACAGAGGAAATAAAAAGAGCATTCTTGCTGTCAGTTCTCAGCACCGGGAGTACCCCAAAGTCAGAGACGTGGAATGTGGATTCATTTAAGAAACAAACACGGTTCAGATAATCACTATCATGAGCTATGCGCTGCAACATCTCCGTCGCAAATGCAGCACGGTGAGGCCGGCGGTCATCAGGCTGAAGAGCTTGAACGATCTGTACCTTATCAGCATTCAGATGAAGAAGTTTGTGTAAAATTTTGTGAACCGTGGCACGAGGAACCATTTTAACTTGCATAGATTTTTTTAATATTAATTTTTGAAATGTGGGAAAGACTTTATGGACACCCTGTATGTTTCGAATACAGAAGTGCGTGTGCACACACAGCACAACACCTTTTTATGCCTCCACAGTTGAATGTACAGATAGCCTGTTTAGTGAATAAAGTAATGCTTTCAAAAGCACGCTACGCATTTCAATCCACAATGACTTGAAACTTTGAAAAAAACTTTATAGATAGAACATACTCAAGGTTAATAGACTACTAGGTTTGCACATACGGGAGTACCGGACCAGCTTTCCTGTGCAGCATTCCCTCTGACGTCACCTGCCTTACAAGAGAAAGCAGCAAACACTAGTTGTTTGTTATCTATCGATATGCAGGCAGAAGAAATGCTTTTGCGTCATCACTTCGTATATTTAGTTCTGTAATAAATTATTTTTCTAATTATCTGTCAGACTGTCTCCGAATTTGATTATCACTAAGTATCAACATGCTCTCAAAGAAAAATCTAATTTCTTATGCAAAATTCTGTAAGTAAACAAATGCTCTTGCTTTTCTCAGTTGGGTTGGCCCAGGGACCTGGTATCACTTGGTCCTTCGTTTTTCGTTAATGGCTGCGTGTTTTTAAATATATTTGTATGTGATTTTAAGTATATATTTTATGAATCACTGGAGATACTTTAATAGGGCGGAATATTTTTATCGCTTTATCTTAAGAAGCTTGAGTTTTCCATTTTTTAGTTTGTCTCCTTCAGCTGCGAATTTATGCATCTCATTCCAATCATAGTACGTGTTTTCATGAAAAGTTTAATGCCTGGGCTAAATTTTAGAGGAAATTTTTTCCATTGCCTCTGATACGCTTCTCGTAATATTTTTCACTTCTTTTTAATTTCATATGTTTGTCGTGGACCGGGAGGAACAGAGCTCAATCCTTTTTCTGCAGCAACTCCACTACTTTACTTTTACATATCCCTTTTATAGTCTTCTTCAGCAAAATGTTTGGAGCAAATAGTAGCATTTTGGACAGTTGCGTACCGGAAAATCGCGGAGCCCCCGCAAAAAAATTCTTCTAGACCCTTTTGGGAAATTTATTAGCACTCAATTATTTCTTTAATTCCATGTTATTAATTAGGTTATAGGCAATTTAATAATTAAATTTCTTTGTAACCTACAGGTATTTTGCGTAAGACCAAAATGATTGTGGACTTTACTGCGTGTAACACAAATCTCCACGTTGTAATTGAAGTAATTGCCCTAGTTTTATACCAGTAGAAAATACTACAAAACAGTTACGCAAAAGTTGAACATGTCATGCAAATTTCATTCTTTTAGACGACTAAGGCCAGCCTCTTTGAAACGCCTCGCGATCAGGCCTACAAAACAACTTCTGTGAGAGTGCTTAATGAAATTTTCCGATTTATACGAAAATACAGAACATGAGTAAGCAAATAAGTAACAATTCAGAATCATGGCAAAAAAAAAAAAAAAAAAAAACTATGTAAATTATTTACTTTTGAATATTGCACTTAGTAAAAACATTTTCTTGACTGTTATATAAAAAAAAAAGAATGGTCTCTGCATATGCCGAAAAGAACAACTTTCAATTCATTATAATCTGAAGCAGGCATGCAAAAAACTAATGCATAATACCTTATCCTCATTGATAAAACATTTTTATTCATTGAACTGATACTTCTTTCACATTCTCTTGTTAATATAAATTCATTGGAACCTTTGCTATGGATATGAAAAGGCCCAGGTCCTCAGAGATAACTGCTTTTTAATCATCCAGTGTTTATAAATTTAAATCTCGGAAAAAAAAAAAAAAAAAACTATTTTTCTTTTTAATACTTCTTTTAAAGCTGCCGCAAAAAAATTCCTGACTATCTCTTTATATTAATGTGAATTTTCTGCAAAAAAGTCCATTCTTTAAAATGTTTTTGCTGAAGCCGTGACCCCCACCATACGTTCCCGGTTCTGGAATTAAAAAAGTGACTCCTCGTTTACAGCTTAATTTCCATAACCTGCAGAGCTTAGTCACTTTCGGAAATATATGGTATGTAATTGGGGATCCTTTGGTATTTCTGTAGTTATTCTTGCAGTCTGCAACAGTGCAGGAACACGAAGGCATCTTGAAAGAATAAACTATTTGCAAACTTAGCTATTCCACTTACTATATATACACTAAAATTATTCTAGAAGCAGAAAAAAACAGCTCTTTAAACAAGAGTCAAATAACACTTGTGACTGCTTTGACCTTCAGTGCACTAAAGGCAGCTGACACCATCAGACCACCTCTCCACACTCCCACGAAGGGGAAGATTTACAGGGGTCTTACAGGCACAACCTTGTGTGTTACAGAACCTTGGAACATACTATGAACATACCAAATAAATAAAATCTTACCTGAACGAAGATGTTCTTGACCTTGGCCAGTGCTCCCGGATATCCATCACCCAACCCACGTGATGCTCAACAGGTGGATTACTGCTATACCTTGTTTTTTGTTTGCATGGTGTCTAGAAAGTTAAAAATTATCGCTTAAAAATTTATTCCAAAAATGCATCTTTAAGCTGATTAAAATGCAAATTTAAATAACAGTATGTGAATTTTCTCTTCACAAGAGCTTACAAATGTTTAGTTAACTCTATGGCAGGAGCAAGACACCAGATTTTTTTTTTTTATTATTGGAGGTTTAACGACCACCGTGAGCAACTCAATGGACTATAAGCAGTTGCTTGTCCTTAATTTAGGGCCACTGGTTCCAGGGAAGAAAGAGCCAGTGCCATAAGACAAACACAACATCTATGCCTCACCGGGATTTGAACCCCTGTCGGATGAATGATCAGCAGCCATCGCTTAGGCCACTGTGCCATAAGACAAACACAACATCTATGCCTCACCGGGATTCGAACCCCTGTCGGATGAATGATCAGCAGCCATCGCTTAGGCCACTGTGCCACCGGGGCGGCCAAGACACCTGATTACCTTTGAGTCCTGTATATCTATTCACAGTGGCACTATAACCTTTTAATGCAGTGTGGTGTATTTTGCAGCAAATACAACCGGCCAATTCACCAATGACTAATTCTAAACTGATAGGATTCCCAATTGAAGCATCAGGTAGCTTCTAATTCTAAACTGATACGATTCCCAATTGAAGCATCAGGTAGCTTCTAATTCTAAACTGATAGGATTCCCAATTGAAGCATCAGGTAGCTTCAACATCACTGTAAACAATCATACTACCATTCCTCCCCCCCCCTCCTCTTTTTTTTTTGCTTGCCTTGATTTTATAATATGTTTCAATAATCTGCCTATGAGAGTGCAGCACACATACAATCTCCTTTATTGAAAGATTTACATTTCTTTATGTACACATAGTCACCTTATTGTTGTTAGTAAGGTGGAGAAAGTTATTTTGAGGTGGATTTTGGCCATGTTGAAAGGATGAGTGGCAAGATGATAAAGAGAATTTACTCAGCTCAAATCGTAGAAATGAAAGGAAGGCAAAGGAGATAAGTGTTGAAAGGATGAGTGGCAAGATGTAAACTAAGAGAATTTATTCAGTTCAAGTGGTAGAAAAGAAAAAAAGGCAAAGGAGATAAATGTTGAAAGGATGAGGGGCGAGATGTTAACTGAAAGAATGTATTCAGCTTAAGAAGTAGAAAAGAAAGGAAGGCCATGTACATCATGAGAGCACCAGATTCCGGAATGTCTCCATAAGAAACAGTTGAGTATAAAGTAGGTCTTGAGTGACGTGTAATGAAAGTCGGTGAAGCTCGTGTTGTGTGCTGAGATTTAAGCAAATTGAGACGTTTGATACATCAACAGTAAGTAAAATAAAGCACCAATGTCACTTTCATTTGGCAGATCAGTTTTCTTTCAGGAGATAACTTCATAATCTCAGAGAATAGCTTAGTAATATGTATGTATCTAGTCACCTTATGCTAGGCTGTCATCAAATGCTGATCGACATATTATAATGCACAAGTTCTTATCTTCTGATTCAAGGCTCCTTGAATAGGAAGAGGAACTCTTCAGGATAAAGTATGATGTCTTTAGTATGGGTGCCATTGAGGTACTCAAGCCAAGACAAAATGGAGATATACTTAATGCGAGAAGTTGGGCCTCATCGGTCGATGTAGCAAAGGAATATACACTATACTAACAAAAGTCACTGGACACCACTTCAAAAGCAAATGAAAAGATCCACTGCACTGTTAAGATGTGCAGTACAGCTGCAAACAGTATAAAAACAAGCCTGCAGATGACTGAGATAATATCGCACTGTGAGGTTAGGTGAAAATGTTGTGGCGGGAGAGAACTGACTTTGAGAAAGGAAAGATTGTTGGGTGTTATATTAGTGGGCTGTACATAAGAGAAACATAGAGGTGTTTAAACATACCCAAGTCTTGGATGTACTGAATAAGTGGAAGACACATGGCGTGCCTGAAGCAGCAAAACTAACGGCAGACCAAAGAAAATCAGTGATAGAGGATGTTGAAGCCACAGGAGAGTCGTTACAGCTAATCGACGGAGTACTGCACAAGACATCAGTGTACAGGTGAATAAAAATGCTGGAACCTCGGTATGTGCACATACTATTCGCAGAGAACTTGATTCCATGGATTACTATGGTCGTGCGGCTGCTCATAAGCCTTTCATCTCCACTCGGAATGCTACTTGTCGTTTAGCATGGTGTAAAGAACATTTATTGTGGACCAATGGAAATAGGTCCTATGGACTCATAGATCAATGGAAATAGGTCCTATGGACTCATGAAACCCGATACATGATCCATCAGTCTGATGGCCATGTGTGGGTATGGCAACAGCCAGGGGAACGCTATTTACTACAGTGTACCATTTCTATGGTCAGTTTGGAGCTGGCAGTGTACTCATGTGGGGATATTTTTTGTGGTGTAGTCCTGGCCCATTGGTTATTGTGGACAAACCTGTTAAACATCACATCCACCTTGATATTCTGGACAATTATGCACTATCAACTCTGTGGCTATACTATGGAACCAAGCCTTGCTGGTACCAGCAGGATAATGCACCGAGGCATAAAAAGCAAGGACTGTTACGGCATGGTTTGATGATAATTCCGTATCGTGGGTGGACTGGCTAGCACAGATCCCTGCTCTTAATCCCATAGAGCACCTATGGGATGAGTTAAGAGTGCGGCATAAGAAGTTTGGAACCAAGACCTACTACTAAGCAACAGTTAGCAGCAGCATTATTTACTGAACAGAAGCGCATGCTTATCGTTGTGTTCCAAAACCTTGTCAAAAGCACGTCTCGAAGGGTCAGTGCATGCATTAAGGCCAAAGGTGGACCGACATTGTACTAATGTATGTCAACAAATGCTATGTTGTTTCTCTTATAGGTATCCGGTGACTTGTCAAAATAGTGTATATACACTCAAATACCAGCCCACACGCACATATGTACACTTCACAGCGTTATGAACAAAAACTAAATAGCCCCAATTTCATGACTCGTACAGTTGTTTTCATGGCAATGTTAGAAGCTACAATATAAAGTTTTCAACTTTCATTTTGGTGAAAATGAATGTTTTCCCATTCCTTAGTCACTTTTGCAAGAAAAAAAAGGAGCAAGTGTTTTTTCTTTTGTTTGACGAAAAATTAAAGTCCAAAATCAGAACTTCACCTCTCCATAGCCATATATTATATTGTGATGTGCAATCGTTTTCACTACACAACGAGTAAGTAAAGGTGCTTTTAAACTTTTTGTGAAGGGCAAAATGCCTAGTCTATTCCTTGATGTAGTAAGGGGTGACCAAGGAATGGCAAAACATGCATTTTAAATATGATTAATTCCCCAAATTGACACTGTCACAGCTCACTCTGCCATGGAAACTATTTTATGGGTCAGAGAAATGGTGCCGATTCCATCACTGACAGAATTAAGCACAAAGTTTGAACTTAAATTTCGTTTAAAAACTTGGTGATGGTAAAACTGTGAGCACCATTGATTCATTTTGAAGGAGAAACTGTACGAATAAGTAAAACACACATTTCATTAAAAAAAAAATTCTCTAAAAATACAAAGTCACTCTTTAGCACAATTACGGAAAAATAAGAAATGAAGAATCTATATATTAATTCTATAAGGTTTTTTACTGTGAGTCCTATTTTGAGAGAACAGCCGAACGATCGCCTGCAGTTGACATTCGATCACCTGTGGTTGACTCATGCGCTGTTGAAGGTGAAAGCCTGGAGGGACTGAGATAGTCCAAAGTCTTTTCTGCACCAATTGTTGCGCAAAACAACGCTAGCATACACTGGTATCAAGTTTTTCTCATCGGAACAGTGAACACTCTCGAAGACCTGATTGGGTTATGCCGTTGGACTGTGTGATGTATATATACAATTTAATATTCATTCGATCTAGTTTATTCACATAGGTACGACATTTCCCATTATGTAAACATGTAAAACACTCCGTTGACCATTGTTAGTGAAAATATTATGGGCGACTGCTTATAAGCCCGCTGAGTTGCTCATGGTGCTTGTTAAACCTTCAGTTCAAAATAATAATAATAATAATAATAATAATAATAATAATAATAATAATAATAATAATAATGAACCTGGACTATTGTCTTTACCGAAATAAAGTTTACATTTGCTGTTTCATATGAGTTTATTATTCCGACGGGTGAATAATACTCACAACGCGAATCTCATTCCAACAACATTATTTACAAACACAGTTGTGACTGAAGATGAGAGTGAAAGAGTGTGCTATCCAGTTGAATTTTTGCACACGATCAAGATAAGTGGACATCAGCCTCACATTTTACGACTGAAAAGGGTGCAGTCGTGATGCTGATCACGAACCTGGCCGCCCCGGTGGCACAGTAGTCTAAGCGCTGCATATGATGATTCGTTCGTGAAGGGTCCAGGTTCAAATTCTGGCGAGTCATGGGTGTTGTGTTTGTCTTACAGCACTGGCTCTCCTTTCCCTGGAACCAGTTACCCTAAATTAGGGATGGGCGGCTGCTTATTATAGCCCATTGATTCGTTCGTGAAGGGTCCAGGTTCAAATTCTGGTGAGTCATGGATGTTGTGTTTGTCTTACAGCACTGGCTCTCCTTTCCTGGAACCAATTACCCTAAATTAGGGACGGGCGGCTGCTTATAGCCCATTCAGTTGCTCACAACGGTCGTTAAACCTTCAGTAAAAAAAAAAAAAATCACCAACCTGGACTATTGTCTTTACTGAAGTAGTTAAATGAATTTGTCAGTTTAGATTTGTTGTTTTATATGAGTTTATTCTTTTCAAAAAATAAAAAAAAATAAAAGCTCTTTCCAGCTGCAAGGCAACAGCAAAATCTGGAGGAAAGCTTGACAGATATGTAACTGCATCAGAACTTTTTAAAACATGTTGAACATTTTTTGAATGAAGCTCATGTTGAAAACTAGCTTCCTGGTTTCTTAAATGAAACACTTAAACATCTAATATGTTTGTTTTTTTCTTCTAGGAAATATTTTAATTAAAACCCCAAATGTTCAGGGAGTCTTTTTGTCACTCTTTCTCTGTCACTATCACAGTTACAGTTCATCCCAACAGTTACGGTTATTTTTCACTAAATCTTGCCAGATGTTAGGAAGAGTGAGTCATTGATGATGGAATTCTGATATTTTCTCAATTTCCATTCCTTCTTTTAATTTTCGTTTTTGAAAGTGGCTTTGGGAACTGATGACTATGACAAGGAATTCCAGTCGATGTGACCAGTTTCTGTAACATGCTTATCTAATCCTGTCTTTTTGGAGCAATTTTTTTATAACAGCACGATGTTCTTGTTGTGAAAATGATATTGGAAGGCGTGTGAGCGCGTAACCTTAACGCACATAGATAAAACGAAAATATCTTAATATTGACAGGCATGAAACTGAGGAACGGAGTCGTCCATATTGTGAGAAAATGCAGCGAACTACTTCATTGAACTCACCTTTTTATAATGGTATCCAGAGACTATCTGCAGCACAATACAAAAACGTCTTTATTTGCTAATGATGTAGAGAAGACAAATGTAGATCAAACTAAACAAATACTTGTAATTTAAAAATAAAGTCTTCAGGAAACTTATTTCGACAGAGTCCATGGATCACACACACATCTTGGGTGTAGTTCGCTTCTCCTCTGCATAGTGAGTCTGACAGACGCCTAGTTAAAGTCACAGGTATGCATGCGTAAAAACAAAAGGTTCTGCTTGCTCGCCGCTCCGTAAGATCCCATGCTGGTGGTGGAAGAAGGGGGAAAGACTGTGTTTTCGGCGGACTGCAGTAACTTTAGGCCAACAGTTATGCTATTAGAGTTTCTAGTCTACGACGTCTCTTACCTATGTAGGATAGTCCACAAATGCATTTTATCTCACAGACCACTCCCTGCATTTTTAAAATATCTTCTTCTCTTTGAACTAGACGGGATTAAATAGGCATGTCACATAAACCAATCACAACATAGACTGGAATTCACTTGGTCATCAGTTTCCCAAAGCAATTTTCAAAAAAGAAAATAAGAAAAATAGAAATTGAGAAAGATCAGAATTCCATCATCAAAGATTGCAGACATTTGTCCCAGCCTAACATCTGGCAAGATTTGGTAAAAAAAAACAACCGTAACCATCGGAGTTGACTGTGACTACAAAAGACTGCCTGAAAAAAGAGAAAGAGTTCTCTGAAATTTGAATATTTACTTAAAATATTTCCTAGAAGAAAAAAAGCATAGTAGATGTTTGATTAAATGTTTACTTTAAAACACATGGTACAACTCTACAATTTCAGTTATTACAGAAATAAGATTTTGCATAATTTTCAGGCAGAGTGCTTGGTGATATCAGTGTGTGCAGATTGCTGTATGCTGGCGACACTGTCCTGTTGGCAGAGAGCAAATGTGATTTGCAGAGTATGTTGTCTTGGATGTACCAAATTTGCATGAAATTCAAAGACAGGGTTCCCACTCAAAAGTAATAAAAAAAATTCCCTAACTTTTCCAGGTTCTCCAGGTGGTTTTTAAAGTTTTCCAGAGTGGCATGTTGCAAAGAATTGTTACATTTCATTCCATTCATTTTTCTCACCAAAGCACACACTTGTAAATTCTTTACATAATTTGTCTTTATAAAATCACCTGCTTTTCATTATTAACAACTAACTGTGCACATTATTTTCTGTACCCAAGTTCTGTGAACTTTTGTAAATACTACCCACACAGAACTTGCAAATGCATTCCCATAGAAACAGGTCATATGTAAGAAAAAATCTGTCAGTTGAATAGTTTCAGTTTTTCTATAACACAATACAGCTAAGCTTAATGATGGAATGGCTCTGTTCAAAAAACATGTTTCAAGAGAACCAACAGACAAAGGACTTTGATCCATCATTTGGTTGGTTCTCTTGTGAAGTGTTTCTTTAAGCAGGAACCATTGTGCCTAATTGAAACTTAATAACTGGCAATTTTAAAAATTCAATTTTGCATCTTTTTTTCGAGAGTAAAGGAAATACTTAATATAACTGAAAGTAAGATATACTAAATTCTAGGCAGGCAGTAATTGGAAGCAAAAGTTTGAAATCTTGAAAATTGGCAAAATAAAGTATCCGTTGATTTTTACAAAAAAGGGGGGGGGTAATTTTCCCTGATTTTTGGAACCATTTTTGAATTCCCTGAGAATTCCAGGTTTCCCCTGTTTTCCAGGTTGAGTGGGAACCCTGAAAGAGTATAAATAAGGGAAAACCCAAAGTTATGGTCTTTGAGAGAGGAGCTGGTAGCACTGAATGTAATGTAAGTATGACCAGGTGAGTGAGTTTATGACCACTGTGATTGACCAGGTGAGTGAGTTTATGACCACTGTGATTGACCAGGTGAGTGAGTTTGTGTATTTAGAAAGCATGTTTGACAGAGAGAACAAATTGGATGGTGAAATTAGTAGGAGAGTGAATTATTCATTGAAAGTCATAGCTGCTTTGGAAGGTTTTCACAGGAATGATGGGTTCCTCTAGAGAGTCCTGCATGGCTGTGTAAACTGTAATTGTTCCTACTCTGATGCATAGTAGTGAAACCTTGGTACTACAGAAGAATCATAGAAGTTGTTTGTGTGCTGGAGAAATGTGTTACTTATGGATTTGTGGCAAGACACGGTTTGATTGTGTGAGGAATGAAGATGTGTTGCAGTTGTGTGATGTGAAGCAAAATGTTGTTAGCAAGGTGGAGACCAATATGCTTCGGTAGTTTGGCCATGTTGAAAAAATAAGTGATGAGATGCTTACTAAGAAAATCTTTTTAGCTTAAGTGGCAGGAAGGAAAGGCAGAGGAAGGCCAAGGAAAGGAAGACATGGGTGGATCAGATTCAGGAGAGTCAGCATGGGAAAAAGATTATGAGTATGAAGTACAAAAGATCTTGTGTACGGCATGTAATGGATATCAGTGAAGCCCGAGTTGTATGTCAAGATCGCTGTAAATGGAGAAGTTTGATACAACAACAGTAAGTAAAAATATCTAGTAGTTTGTATTTCATTTTGGAGCTAACCTCTGAATCTCAGAGCAGCTTAGTGATATGTATAATGTATGTATCATTTTCAGAGAAAAATAAAAGGAAAAACAGTTTTAAAATAATCTGTCAATCATGACCGGTTTCAAAAGACGGAAATCCCTGCCCAGCATGGAAGAATGACAGCCACGCATTAGGATAAGTGAAGTAAGAAGAAAAAAAAATCTCTACTACCTCAGGGCAGATGCTGGCATAACTAGTGGAACTAAATTTATCTTTAGCAAAAAACTGAAAGACAAGTACTAAAGGTTTAAGTTTCCTCAGATCTAACTGAAAGAAATACCAGATTCAGATCATTCAAGCTTATGCACCCACCACAAACCATCCTGATAAAGAAAACAAAGTTTTCAAGGAAATTTGGCTTCTAAATAACAAGAGTAAGCAACATTTGAAAATCATAGGTTATTTGAAGGCAGAAATAAGGCAACAGCAGCGGAATGAAATTTCAGCAGGCAAATTCAGTCATGGCAGCAGAAATCAGCATGTTTGTGTGTCACTTGTCAACTCTTCTGGCTTAATGATGGATTTTCAGTTAAAAATTATTTTTAAATCTTACAGGAAAATTTTTTGTCTCAGTTTTTTTAATAAATTGGTGTCAAAATGTTCATGAAATTTTTTTACACTTTTGAATAAGATATCTTCTGACCCATGAGCACCATTAAGACACCCGGTAAACATTTGATGTTTAGTAGCAATTCAGGCCGATTATTTTAGGGAATCAGCTCTTCTGCAGAACTGATTCTTTTCAGGGAAAAATCTTTCATGAAATAACTAATTTCTTGAAATATAAATGGATTTAGTACTTGGTTCAATCCTCAAGTTATCTCATTATGTAGGTATAACGTGTGCAAATATTTCAAAAACAAAAAATCCAAAATCAGACATTTTAGCTTTCTGCATTTCGGATAAGGGATTTTTTTTTCATTGGAGGTTTAACGACCACCGTGAGCAACTCAATGGGCAGCTTGCCCCTAATTTGGGTAACTGGTTCAAGGGAAGGGAGAGAGCCAGTGCCGTAAGACAAACACAACATCCATGCCTCACCGGGATTTGAACACGGACCCCTTTTGGACGAATGATCAGAGGCCATCGCTTAGACCACTGCATCACCAGGGTAGCAGATAAGGGATGCTCAACCTGTGTTAGTGTTGTTTCCAATAAAAAAAAAAAAAAAAAAAAAAGGAAACTCAGACCACTGCACCACCAGGGTAGCAGATGAGGGATGCTCAACAACCTGTGTTAGTGTTGTTCCTAAAAAAAAAAAAAAAAAAAAAAGGGGAAGGTATGTCTGCCACAAGTCAATTGATGGTGAAGTTTTATAACTGTCCGACTAATGTTTTAACAGAATTTGTTGTAAACAAGGACTTTATAATCACCTGAAATGCAAACTAAAAATGAAAATCAAAAAATATTACTCACAGAAGGATCAGTCGAACGACCTTCCTTTACCACTGGGAAGAACCGTGGAGCTACTCTGTGATCTTTAATTGTATGAACAGTACGATGAGAGGAGTAGTGGTGATGATTAGTCATATGCGAGCGCATACTTTTTGGCTCTGACCTAGTGACTCCATCCAATGGTGGTGGGGGTGGAGGAACAGCTTGTTGAGCAATGACAGGTGATGGAGGTGCAATACTTCTAAATTCCTCCTGAGATATCACATCCACCGTTTTATACGGTTTTTCCACCTGCAAAAATGAAATAAGATACAGACACTCTTATAGCACTTCTGCTATTTAAACTGACACAAAAACAGAAGGTACAATTTATTTTGTCATGAGAGAAATGAGAGTCAGCTGGGAAAGGTGACACTCAGTTCTCGGAAAGGTTAAATTCGCAATTTTCCAACAGACAATGGAAAATTGCAAATTAAAAAAAAAAAAAAGTTCCACCTTTCGCCTGCTAAATGAACAATGGAAAACACCGAAAATGTTTGAAATACCACGGTTTCCAGCAGGTAAAATTAAAAGATTTTTCCAGAAGTCCAAGGGGAAATGAGAAAAAGGCCCAGTTAACTATTGGGTTGGTGCGAATGAAATGTCCGGCAAAGGACCAGCACGCGTGGATGGTGAGAACAGAAAAGTACTTACCTCTGCAAAATAATCCCCCTTGGTAGCGACACATAACTGCCATCTGTACGGCAAGGCCATGATCCCGGAACGAAAAAAGTCCTGTGGCTGGAACCCAAAGAAGTCAACTGCACGTTGACCTCATTGTCTGTCGTGAACTGTTTCCCGGACAGGAAGTGATCCTGGCGACGAAACAGATTATAGTCTGTTGGAGACATGTCCAGGAAATAGGAAGGATGAGGCAGTGCTTCATAGCCCAAGGCACATCGTTCATTGTGTGACACGAGGGCAAGCGTTGTCCTGGAGCAGAAGAACACCCTGTCTGTTGACCAAAGCTGGTTGTTTCTGCAGTAATTTCCGGTACATCTGGTCTAATTCAGCACAATAACGTTCTGCAGTGATGGTTTGGCCTCTTGCCAAGAAACTGCAATGAATTATCCTGGCTGTGGACCACCAGATAAGGAGCATCATCATTTTGGTGTGTAGGGTGGCTTAGGATACTGTCCAGTAGGCTGTGCCTTGCTTAACCATTGTGCAGATCATTTTCAATCATCATAAAGGACCCATTTCTCGTCGCAGGCGACGATTCGATGCAGTAGAGTTTATTCCTGGCAAGCAGCAACGTGCAGAGTTTCAAACGCCTAGTCTTGTTGGCAGTTGTCAACTCATGCAGCAGCCACGTGTCTAGCTTTTTGACCTTACCCAGCACAGCCAGATGCCAAACAACTGTTGTGTGATGGACACCTATCTCTGCCGCTATCTCACGACACATTTTTCAGGGGTCCGCTTCAACCACAAGTAACAGAACATCGTCAGAAACAGCAACAGGACGGTGACCACGTGCTTCGTTTTGCAAGTCCGTATCTCTGCTTCGAAACTTCACACCATTGCCGAAAAGCTTGTTCGTTGGCTGTATTCTCCCCAAACGCTTTAACGTTTTGAGCGGCAATTCCTGCAGAATGCCCCAGTTTAAATTCATATAGGAAGATGACTCAAATCCGGCATCTGCAAGTTTCCTTTCCTTTGCAAGCCACATTACGTCCAAATTACATAAAAACCCATCAATAATGATTTACTACATGAAAGCCCATCAATAATGATGAAGAAAATAAAATTTACGGTACCGAAATTATTGACATTTATTTAGAGTTTTTGGGTTCTACGTCAATAGATGGCGACGTTGGCTCACAGCTTTCTGAAAATTTCCCAAGCAGTCTGTTGTGGAATTTGATCTGATGGGTTGTCTGTTATGTGTTTTGTAAAACCCTTAGTCCCTATTTCATCAACACTTCCTGGAACACAACATTTTTCGTAAACACTGACTGTGAACCCTGTATCAATTTCCCTCTTTTCCATGAACTATTTTTGCCAGCTCAACACCATGCAGAGCGGCATCATTCATGCTTTCTTGTTCAACTTCATAAAGCATTTTGCATGTGTCAGCAAAAGGATTATTTTGAGACATGAAAGTGCTTAACTCTTGCATCAAACTTGGATTGCACTGGGCATTTTCCCTAATCCTCATTCTTTGATCCCCAGCCTCTTCCGGGTCCAATATATACAGTTGACCAAACTTTCTCTGATCCCCATTTGCTGGGTGCAAAGCTCCTGCTCGATGGTAAATTTGTCTGTTAATTCGGTAACAACTGGGACCGTATCCAGGAGGTGGAGCAAAGTTAAGCTTCCATGGACGCAAACGCCAAAGCGCTATTTATTGATCTTATGTTGTCCATGAAATTTTTCAAATGTTGATGCTGTTCTTTCGTTAACTGCTGAATAACAGGGGCTGATCTTATAGCATCTAATTTTACTTTGCCTTTGTGACAGCATTGCGTAAAAAAATTATCAGATGGCTGTTCTGCCGCAAAATGTTTTGCATGACAAAATTCGCAAATACTGTCCATGGAACCACAGTTATGAGCGTCTACATTTGGTTCTACAACGTTAACCGCGTCAAGAACAGCTTGGTTTCTAGTTTGTGGATTTTGTTGGTGGATTGTAACACCACGTCTCTGGCGTAATATTTGCAATTGTGACATGTCTGAAATATGATGTCGCTCGCGACCTTGCACAATTTGTTCTGAAGTCATGTTTGCAATTCAGTGTCGTTCCGGACTTCGTTCAAGTTGCTGAGGAGTTATATTTGCTACGTGATTACAATTCCGATCGCATTCTCTTTGCACAGAAGACATACTTTTCCGACGGGCCCTTTCTTGCTCCCCCTTCGTCTTTTTGCTGCTTCCTTCTGGAAAGCTACTTCCCCAGCAGATTTTTTCCGGTTAGAAGGCATATTTGCAGTGTTTGTTGTTAAAACCCACGCAAAAACAAAGTATGTTTTGAGACAAATGAACCACAATATAAATTAAATGACTTCGAAATCGCACCCCCCCCCCAAAAAAAAACTAAGAACGAAAGAAAAAAAGATGTAAACAAAACATTAAACAGGAACAGTTATGGACAACACAGTTTGAACACCGGAATATAAATGCTCGTCATTTTCTGTTAAACAGCATAATAAAGCATATCAAGGGTATATAAATAATAATAATGAGTTTTATTTTTTGCTGTTACACTGTAGGCTGCAAAAAATAAAAATTATTATTTATATATCCTACATGAAATAGAACCAAAATTCCCAACGTAAAGTTTTCGAATCTCTAAAGAGTTGACCGTGTAACGTAACGCATCTCTGACGTCATCTGAGAATGATTTGGATTAGATGACGTCACAGCAGCAGCTGTGTTCTTTGTTGCTATGACAACAAGAAAAAGTCACATACGCGTAGACTGTGCACGTGTATGTGATGATGTCACCAACACGAAAAGCAAAACATGACGTTATTAACATTTGTTTCTCGGTTGTTGCTATGATGACTTAAAAAGTGACACGGAGGAGGACTCTAGCAAATTATATATTAGGATAGTAAACGACAGGACGCATGCCTCTGACGGAATTAGCCTCTGCTGTTTAGTGACGAAGGGCAAAAACTTTATAACAAAAGGAAAATGGCAGAATCACCAAATTTCTTAAACACCAATTTCACCACCATACCGTTTCATATCAATTTCAACATCTTAAAACTTGAGATATATGCTTTTATGCATTGAACATCTTGAATACAGACCCTTAACATGTAAAAAATGTTCATATTTTTACCTTAAAAAATTAGGGTTCCGATTTATCTTAAAAGAAAAAAATTTCCTGGGCATATATCTTTTACACTGGTGTGCAAAAATTAAGGATGAAGGAGAAATTAGCATAGCAGCGGAACGAGCAGGCAGAACGGACCGAAAGGCCACTCAGGAGATAGACTAGGGTCCGGTATGGTAGGGCATGCGCATATATATGCATCATGACGTGAAGGGGGTCGGAAGGGTATAAAGCACACGGGCGGTGTACGCTCAGCAATTCGGTGAAAGCTATTGCACGGTGTACATCGGTTTGAACGACGTGGAGTTGCTCCCACCGTATGATATGGGCAACAGGCAATCCAGTAGACGACATCTGGATGACTTGACCCGAGGTTGCGTCATTGGGAAGAAGGTCAAAGTGTGACTAGTGTGGCCGAGGAGTTCGGTATCGCTCACAGCATCGTTTCACGAGCTTGGAGAGCATTTCAAACAACAGGAACAGCTGTCCGAGAGTTTAGCAGTGCTCGTCCACAGCAGCCGACGACCGGTACATTGTCCTACAGGCGAGAAGAGACAGACGGCAGACAGCGGGAGAAATCGCAAGGCACATGCTACAGACAACTGGATGTCCATTATCGCGTTTTACCATGGCCAGGAGGTTGCACAAAGGTGGTCTATTTGCACAACGACCAGTACCGTGTGTGCCATTAACACCTGCTCATCGGATACGGCGGTTTCTGTGGTGCCAGGAACACAAGAACTGGACACATCAGCAATGGAGTCGAGTTCTCTTTACGGATGAGAGCCGATTTAGTCTGACGAGCGATTCTGGACGTATACACATCTGGAGAGAGCAGGGAACACGCAATCACACCTCCAACATCATCGAAAGGGACCAGTTTGGAGGTGGCGGAGTTCTTGTTTGGGGCGGTATCATGCTTGGTAGCTGTACTGACCTCCAAATCTTCGAAGGAGGTTCAGTCACTGCTGTCCGCTATTGTACCGAGGTTCTCCTGCCTCACGTGCATCTGTTTAGAGGTGCTGTAGGTCCTGAGTTCCAATTCATAGACGACAACACTACACCTCATCGTGCAGTAGCTGTTGGAGAGAAGATATTCAACACATGGATTGGCCCGCAAGGTCCCTGGACCTAAATCCAATCGAACACGTGTGGGACCTTCTCTGGAAACGCTTGGCAGCACGTCACCAGCCGCCAGCAACGATTCCGCAGCTGCGATTGGCACTACAAGAGGAATGGGCCACGATGCCTCAACAGCTCCTTGACAACCTCGTCCTCAGCATGGACAGACTTTGTAAATCCTGCAACGCAGTCAGGGGTGTTCATATCCCCTACTAAAGACTGGATTTTTCTTGGCAGCCGCCTGTCACATGGACGTTTCTGTCTTCTGTCCAGTTGTGCTCGAACCTACATTTTCAATAGTTATTTTGTATCCTTTAGATTCCTTGTTTGGACGGTTTTGCTCACTTGTCCCATATTCTTACATCTTGGGGATCTTATGGTATGATTTGAGTCAATGTGGAGCACTTCTGCTAAACATTACATTCAAAAAACCGTCTCGTCCTTAATTTTTGCACGCCAGTGTACTACTTAAGCAGGTGGATAACTTTTGCACATGCTCAGCTGGGCATGTAACTTTTCAGATACTTTTCAAGCCCTTTTACAAGTATACTACAAACATTTTTTGAAAAAAAAAAAAGCTGCTCTACCCCTTCCGGCACAGCATTTGTCTGGGAATTAGTGGAACTTCACTTCCTCTTTCCCCAGCTGACATTTCTCCAATACTTAGGTAAAGCAATTTTCTACAGAGAATAGTACAACAATAAGATTCCTGGCAGCCAGCTATGTCCTATGCAGTTTAAAGGTGACATTAACAATATGGTAAACAAATTTCAAACAGGGGTAAAAAATACACTGCAGTTTTAGAGTTCATACACTTTCACAATCTTTAAAAAAAAAAATCCTAAAAAAAATCAGAAATACAATCCAAATAAAATGAAATCATGAAATGGTTAGAATATAGCAATATGATACTTACTACTTCAGGCTGACTCCATAGATCCTGCTCATAGTAAAATAAGCCGTCATTAATTATTTTTGCCAACTCCTGGGTCATCTTCACACGAGTAAGCCAATCACCCGTTCTGTCATAACCATCATGTTTTCTCGGAGCTGGTGGCGTCTGTGCAACAATGATGAGTTTATTCACTTCATGGTCACTAAACTCATTGTCCGAATCATCTGACCTGTAAAAATAATATTCACATGTTCACTAATATACTTTATCTTGCATTCAACACACACACACACACACACACACACACACACACACACACACACACACACATCCATATCTCAATATGTTATGTAAACTAAGTTTTTAATTTCATATTTTGTCTATACCAGTCTATACTTTAGGTCATATTTAACAAAACTACATACTGATTCTTGAAACTGTTTATGTTACCTTGTTGCAGATGAAATGTTATGTTGACGAAAAATTCAAACACCCAAAATATGGAGTAATGTGAACTTCTAGCATTTATTACACTAAGTATTCAAAGTTTTGATATCGATGTTAATATTGTCCTTTTGTTTATTGCACAGCTTGTCCTGCATTGAAGACACTACAGAACAAAACATGTGAAACAGCACTAACGGCAATAGCAAATCTATACTTCTTGCACAAAAAAAAAGCTTTCACTAATTCTCAACTTAAATACAAAGTCCAAAGCAGCATTAAGTCTTGTGCAGGGAAAACAATGGGAAAGCAATGTACATCAGTCAGAATCTCAGCCTCGCAAATTATAACATGTGAAGGGCCAAGAATGGTGCAAACTGAAAAAGGAATGTGGCAGTGCTACATAATTCTTTAGGAGCTAATCAATGTGAGGAATGAAATCTTGCCTAATCATTTTAAACCATTTACTATACAATTTACAGGGGTCTGCACAATTTAAAAAGCTGTAAAAGAGGGGCGAGGGGCACATTTTAAACAATATATCACATCATTTACCTGTGTCATCACAATTAACACAGCTGTAAACCCGGAATTTCACATTCAGTCGAGCTCAGAAACCCAAAACACAAACACGACTGACTAACGCCGGCTGTTTGGTGAAGTTTTCCATGAATAAAGTCAAAGATTTGATCCAGTTGGAACAGAAGTAGATCACATTGGCTGTGGACCACGAAACACTGACCGTTTTTTCCTGGGAAGGATCGGCTTCGGGATGTGTTTTGGGCTATCACAGTGATCAAGCCATTGCACTGAATGTCAGCAATTGTCATACAGCATCATTTATCATCACATGTGACAGAGCACCTCAAACAACTGTCATTCATTTGGTTGCAGATAAGCAAAGAACCAACTTTAAATTGTTGATATGTTCTGTCCTGTCAACTCATGTGGGAGCCACTCATCCATCTTTTTACTTTGCCTATGGCCATTAAATGTCAGGAAATGGTTGTGTAGTGTACTAAAAATTTTTTTGTGTTATCAAACCATTTTGCATGGATCAGACTCAATCGAGGTTTATAAGGTGTCATCAATAGCTCCTTCTGGTCTGCGGTGTGGCTTATTTTCGGGCCTCATATTGCAGAACTAGAATTTATCAAACCAATGGTGTGTCTGATGCAGTGTTAAAATTGAAATTCATAGAAAAAAAGGCACAGATTTGGCTGTGACCTATCATTCTCTTCACTAGCACAACACCCCTTGCAACTGATGTAATTGACAGAAAAGACCAGTGCTTATAGCAAGGCTTGAAAAATATGCCTGAGATCAGAGGCATAACTAGGCATTTCTGCGCCCGGGGCAAACCACAAAATGTTGCACCCCTAACTTTTTTTTTTTTCTGTTACACACACAAACACTACGTGTAGGTATGTAGGTGTGTGTGTGTGTGTGTGAACAGCTTTTCACATGATTCAGAGAGTTAGGACCTTCAGTACTACATCAAACCGGACAAATGTACATGGCAGTCATGACTCACAGCCAGAGTAATGACAATAGTCTCAAGAGAACCTTCAACAATGTGAGCAGTATCCTTATCTATCCAACTAAAGAAAATCATCATTATATACATCAAATGAAAGACAAACAACATCCTTCTGTTATCCATCCAACTAAAGAGAAACAATATCCTTATCCATCCAAATAAATAAAACCAATGTCTTTTTCCATCCAACTAAAGAAAAACTGCAGGCTCCATTGTTGTCTACAAGGCCATGGATCTTTAGTTGGTGGAGAGACTATACAACTTGCACCTCCATTTCTGAATGTAAGCAGCTAGCATAAGTTTTATAGTTATAATTCCAATTTTAAGACTGCAAATAGTGATTTTTGTGCATTCTCTTCAGCAAAGCTTGGGGCGGTCCCACCCTAGTTACACCTCTGCCCAAGATGCCTGGGAAATTTAAGTTATTGGCCTGGGCAGATAAATAAAATATCTGGTTGCCTAGTTCGGGCCACTAAATTTAAAAATAAGTTTGGAATAGAATTTTCTACTACCATAAAAAGGTAGTCATTTCATACCGTGTTTCATTTCACTGCTAATCACCGGAAGCTGTATTATTGTTACAGAGTGCCAAGCAAGGACAGAAGAATATCCCTTCTTTAATTATATTATGCTCCAGGTCCAGAAATTGGAAACTTGCAGTTTTGCTCCAAATGTTGCATATAATCAGCGACAGGATGAATGCCTCTGGTGGAACAAGCCTCCAGTGTTTAGGGACAAAGGGCGAAAACTTAAACAAAAGGAACATGGCAGAATAATTAAATTTCTCAAATACCAATTTTATAATGGCACCATTTCATATCAATTTCAGGATAGTCATCTTAAAACTTGAGATACATGCTTTTGTTCATTGAAAATTTTGAATATAGACTTAAAAACTGAAATGCAAAACATGTAAAAAGAGTCCATATTTTTTTAGCTTAAACAATTGAGGGTTCTGATTTGCTATTATAAAGAATAAATTTTCCTTGGCATCCAGCTTTTACTACCAGGACAGGTAAATTTTTGCACATGCCCAGCTTGGCATAACTTTTCAGATATTTTTTCAAGCCCTGTTATAGGTAGTATAACCCTTGATACTTTACATTTACATATCACAAGTCACATAGCATGATGTGTTAACTCTTAAATTTTTTAACTGCACGAATCTGCTACAACCTAATATACAGATCAAATAATGCATACATATACTCAGTCCAACAATTAATATCCTGACTCTTTCTTTAATAGTAGATCACATACCTGAATGCCACATGTCTAATATAGCTAAAAAATTTAAGTCTTGTATGCTGCAGTAGTACGCTTCAAATGCACGTTGTCTCAAACAACATAGTTCACAGACATTTTAACAGGTGGGACATAACAGAAGAGCCTCGCTAAAGATTGTAAACTACCTACCAAGCTATACCATCCCAGTAATAAAGTTTGGAAGTAGTAGTAAAGTGGCCTATGAGACAATTAGATGTCTAGAGGCTAGACAGGCATCTAAGGTCTATCAATGTACTGGGCAATGATGTGGCCCTTACATTGTGGATGCACTTTTGGGGATATAAGCATTCACAATACAATGACATTGTAGAACTAGTGCAGAAGAATATCAATTACTGTACCCAAGATAAAACGTGATAAGATTTTTAACTCATTTAGTGGTCTTCATAGCAATATTAATGACCTTTGGTATACAAGATGCACGGAGCAGATTGACTTTTTTTTTTTTTTAAGTCTTACATTCCAAGAAAAAAAAAAGATATTTGAAAGACATTTAACATCCATTGTTAATGCTATGTTAGTTGTCAATCATACAATATCAAATCCTTTAAGATTGATTTTGGGATGTTTTGAAATGTGACACATGGGATGTCAGGCAATAGCAAAGTTGTAATTCAAGCAATCTTGGTTAACAACTTTTACACCAACTGTGGTAATCACTGAAAGTATACAAGATTAAAAAAAAATACAAACTCTAAGATGAATCTCATCTATTCAATTATTAAAATGATTTCTTTTTCACTTATGACCTTTATTGCTAGAAGTTTCTGATTTTCCATGACCTTGCATAAAAATACAAAAGCATTTTACTTGAGAATTGACTTTTTTCTCAAAAACTGCAATATCTGATGCCAAAATAATGTTACTACTTAAATAATAACAGCTACATGTTTCAAACAAAACACTTTCAAATATAAAAGTCGTATTTGTTACAACTGGAATAAATTCTATTGACCACGTTTAACATCTTGTTCTTACATATCAATGTGCTTGTACTAAGACATACAAACATACAAGACAATGTTTTCTCTATAATGCACGAGACACTGCTTTTGTTGTTGGTGTATCTTGTAAAACATGCAGCATTATAGTATCCTGCAGGAGCTTTCAGAAGAAGTGAATACGTTATTGCCACAGTATAAAATCCAGGACAGCATTTTGAAAGATGACAGTACTTTAAATTTGTAAGTTAAGATGATCTTTCAAGATTTAAATTTTGTGAATACAAATCTCTCATTAATTTTGAAGAAAATACTGTCTTGTAACTGAAGTAGTTTCTTTGACTTAGTGTGAGCACCTTCACATGTAAGAACACAATATTGAATGTGATGAACAGAATTCATCCCAGTCATAATAAATGTGTGACTTTTATATTAGTTTCACACCACATATTTTAACAAGCTACTTTTTGCTCTTCTGAGAAGAGAATTGGCTATTTTAAAACACATTTTGATATTAAGCACAAATGATAAATACCAAATACTCTACACGATAAGTTATTTTCTAGTTTAACTGCTCACAGAAAGAACAAATGTCTACCACAAAAACTGATATACACAGCCAAAGCTGGTATAACTGAAGTTCATGGGAACTTATTTTCATAATCACCATATGTTTAATAAAACAGATAAAAACAGAGTGCTATGTTACACTGCATCTACTCCACTTATACATGGAAATTATCTAACCTTTTCTGTTTTTTCACCATGGTGCAGTACAGTACTCACATATACTTTTAGCTCAGTATGTATACTGTTAGGCCACAGCTGGATCTAATGTTTTGACCATGTTGACTATTGCAGACATTTTTACATAATAAAATAAATACACCATGAGTGCCATAAATAAATGGCTGCTAATAAAATAAGTATAATCAGCTTTTGTTTGAAACTGGAAAGTTATCCTTCTATACATAACAGGTGGATTGACACAGATTACTGCACTACACCACTTAGAGCATCCAAAAAGAAGAACAGTTCAGGCTGACAGACAAGGATAAGAGGAAATTTCTGTTGCCATTTCATCAGACCTAAAAACAATCCTGTGACATCATATCAGATGTATCAGTTCATTACATAATAAAATAAATACACTATTAAAAAAACCTTCTTTTCTGAGTTACAGCACATTTTTAAGTGAATGTAGGGAAGCACACGAAGTCAACCAGTTTTTATTTCAGTTAATACAACATGCTGTAAGCAGTCAATGACATTTCTGCAGGTCTGTCTACATCAGAGCAAGTGTTTGAAAGTGCCTTGCTGAACAGCAATGCATGCCTCACAGAATCTCCTTATCGATCATTGAACACATTCACAGAATCTCCTTATCGATCATTGAACACATTCACAAAGTCTCCAAGTGTTCTGAACCTTCTGACAACCATCCACAATAAATTTATAGTGAGCTAGTACATTAGGAACCATGGCAGGGTAAATGTCAGCCCTAAGGTGTCCCCATAAGAAAAAAAATAAAGTAGATTCAACTTCGGCAAGCATGCAGGCCATGAAGCTAGTGCACCTCCACACACAAATCCAATAAGGCTATACACATGAGATGTTCTTGAATTGTAAGGCTAATATGTGGTGGAGCTCCATCCTGCATGATATACACATGATGCTAATGGAATGTCTTCCAGCAATAAAGGTAAATTTGCTTCTGTCTAAGAAAACATTTGCATTACTGGCTATTGAATGTTTGTGGGGCCAATTTAGATTACTTAGACAAATTAGGTAGTCCTACACAGATATGCAAGCTCAAACATTCACATGAACCCTATGGTGATGCATACACTGGATGAGGATTTTTCTGTACCCAGTGGTGAATGTTATGGAAATTCTTTTGTGAATTGGAATTCATCAGTGAAAAGTACACAATAGAGAAAACCAGGTACAATTCACTATGCAGAAGCCATTGTGAAACCTAAAGGGCTGCTTGATCCTAACGAGACCATCACTACAAGAGGCTATGTGAATATACTCGTAAATCACTTATACTTGTTCACAGTCATCCATTTCCCAAAGTAGGATGTCTTTTTTTCAAGGAGACAACACACTTTCTCCCTACTCCCACTTGGCCAGTGAGTTCTCTCTCATACAACAAATCGCCCTCTAACTCTCCAGATCTGAACCCAATTGCTAATCTTTGGGATCAGTGCTCAAAATGGGTTGGAATGGCATACCGACACTTCTTTTTTCCTAATATTTCATACCGGCACTAATTTTAGTAGTAGAAACTGCAGAAATATTTTTCTTTCATTTTTTTTTTTTGTCCCTGACTTACAAACCTGCATTCTTAAACATAAAAACCTTATATGCCTTGTGCCCTTGAGAAATAACTGTGTAGGAAGCATTAAGGTTAGGGAGTGGTGTGCTCATGATCTATATGTTCAATCCTTCAAAGGATGGAAATGAAGCTAACCATAGCACATGACCACATCTTGCACAAGCCCCAGATCATCCAATTAAAGATGCCTGTATCATCATGGATACTAGCACCATGTGAATATAAAATGTATTAGTATTTGTGCTATTTTTGGACCAGTAAAAATGAGTGAACTCCCAACTTTTGGTATGCACTGGTCAGGGTTTTTTTTTTTTTTTTTTTTAATTTCTACCACTGCGTTGCATGTTTTGTGTTCTATTTTCATGTGTACACGCACATATTCTGCTCTAAATTTGCAATATACTACTCCAATGAAATTGATATATATATAAATTAATTTACAAAAATAAGAAAGAAAAAACATAACACAAAAAATATATAACTAGTACCATGAGAAGTGCCGAAGGCAGCTATACCCCATGTAGTAGCATGTATAGAGTGAATTGTAAAAAATCAAAATTTCATAAAAAATGCAGAATTAAATTCAAAATGAAAATACAAAATTGAAAACCGAAAAATAAATAACAAAAAACAGGCTGCTGTCATCATATTTTTCGGTATTCAATTTTGAACTTCCATTTTGAATTTAATTCTGCATTTTTTATGATTTTTTTTTATTTTGATTTTTTACAATTGCGCTTCTGTGCTAGATATATAGTAATTACTTCTATATATATAAATATAGTAGTTAAAACTATATATATATATATATATTTTTTTTTTTGAACGGACCAGTGAGCATTTTGGCAGACCAGTGAATTGGAAATTCGAGTGGTCCACTGGGCCTGTAGAAGATTTATTTCTAATTTTAACACTGCATTACTATTTTAGTTATAGCATTATTAAATGCTGCTGATCCGACTGAGCAAAATTCTGAACAGCAAAGATTTTTTTAGTTTCTCTTTTGATAAATTCTATTAAGTTTTCTTGATAAGGATCTAATCTTGGCTCTTGTTCAAGCAGTTTTTACTTATTAGGTGTACAAATAAGTGTTAAATCATTTTTTGTGTGACATATACCACTAATTTACGTATTCAACATTCCCCCATGTTGTTGTCATGTGACCATAACTGGTCCAGAGTATAAAATGTGACACAGAAGTTTGCCCAACAGTCAAACGCACTTGCACGTCAGTAGGTGAAAGATGGCAAGCGATACTGCATTCGTTACAAATTTCATCAAGAAAAAAGTGCTGCAAAAGCATGTGCATCGATCTTTTCTTGGGGAGAATATTGTATCAAAAAGCAGGTGTGAGTTTTGGTTTAGACGGTTTAAAGCAGGTGATTTTGATGTTAGCGGTCGAGAATGCAGCGACGCCCCGCAGAAGGTTGCACATGAGAAACTGCAAGCATTGCTTGATGAAGATTCACCTCAAACAAAAAAAAAAAAAAAAAAAAAACTAGCTGAACAATTGGGGTAACTCAACAAACCATTTCCAATCGTTTATGTGCAATGGGAAAGATTCAGAAGGAAGGAAAATGGGTGCCACATGACCTGAGCCAGAGGAACAAGGATGAGCATGTCATGAAGTGTTTGAATCTGTTGAATAAACAACACAGAAAGTCTTTCCTGTGAAAAATCATTATGGGTGATGAAAAGTGGATATCGTAGGACAATCCCAAATGCAAAAATCACTGGGCAGACTTTCAACACCGAGAAGCAATATTCACTCCAAGTTCTGCTGTGCATCTGGTGGGATATGAAGGGTGTGCTCTATTATGAATTATTGGAACAGGGTCTAACTGCAACTGCTGATCACTACAAGCAACATTTTTTATATAAATATGATCATCTTTATATTATTCAATCAAAATTAGGGTGTCTACTGATTTCCAATGAACCAAATTCGTGACTTCTCGACAATGCGTGGAACAATGACAACCATTCTAGACTGATAATCTAGTACCCTTAGCTTGAGGATCCCAGGTTATTTTTTTTATTTTTACAAAAACTGAAATTAATTCCATGCGACAATTGTTTAGGCAAAACTGATGTGTCTATAATATCATTGCTGCTAAAATGGCTATACGGTGGGGGGGGTAATGGACCCCTACCGAAAGCCAGTTGAGATGAAAGCATGGAAGCTGAATGTAATTCTTATGTCACTAAAATTGCTTGTTAACCATGAATAATGTAATTATGTATGATTTGCACTGTGCCATTCACCAAAATCTATGTATTTAAAGAAATAAAAACATTCAACTCTCATCTAGGATGGGGTATGGCTATTTTCAGAAATATTTATCATTACATCTATTAATACACAAATTCTTTCAACATGGTAATGCTGTAAAAACTTGCAAGTTTTTATTAGGCAATATAAAAATTATGAATGTACAAAATTTATGGAGACTGAAATTTCACAGTTCAAGACTCAGTGTTTAAGAATCTTTGCTAAACTTGTTATCTCGTGTTTTCTTCTAGGTGCACGAACTTGTCTTCATTCAGGTGCTGATACAAAAAAGACAATTTCATGACCACCCACTCCATTTCATTACTTTTTCAGTACTTCAAGACCACCTGCTCAATTTCAATACTTTTTCATGACTTTCATGACCAGTACACACCAAGAAAATACTCTCTGAAATTCTAAGTTCTTCTTCAATATAAAGATAATGTATGTAATATTCACGATCCAACCAGCATTGATGACTCGTGGAAAATATTAATAGATATGGAGAGGGGGGGGGACAAAAAAGAACTATTAAATAGCCACTTTCAAATTAATTGTAATATATAGGCAGAATTTACATTTCCAAATTTGCTTGAAAATCTGCTCTTGTTTCATGAATGGTGTTATGGTTTAATAGATTAATAGATGGCGCCACTGTGCAGTGAGAAATTTTGTAGTGTCAACACATGAAACCTGACTGACCACGCCCTAACACTCCCTTCGAGGGAGGTGAATACTCGTAATAAGTTCACTTCTAGATGTGCCATCGATTCAACAAGTTGGCTGCCTAAAGATGGTACTGTCCGACTACAAAAAGCACTTGCAGAGGATGTTTTCAAAGGTTTGAGTTCGACCATCCCTTTCACAGAGAATTCGTTTTAATTTAAACTTTTTTAGTGAGTTCTTGATTGATGTTCTTTTAAATTGGAAGTTTGTTTTAGAGTATGATAGGATTTCTCTGTTGTTCTTATATGTTGATAGAGATACAAATTTAAAAATTGCCGTGGGAGAATGGTCGACTCAACCAAAAACGTATTAAAAGTGTGTGAAGAAGGTATGTGTTTATGAAATTGCCTTCAGATATCTAAAAATTGTGCTATATGATTTCATCATACACATTTCTTCACCATTTATACCTGGAAAATGCCAAGACTTCATAAGCAGCATAATTAAAATTGCTACATCAATCTCAAAACTCTTAACATTTTCTACATATATTCCTAAGCTAAAATGCTACATAGTTTTCCTTCATGGGGAAGGTCACAGAGCCCTTTTTTTGATATGTGAATTGTTAGATAGAAACCACATTTATGTCTCGTGCACACAGAGAAATACTTGGATTCTTCCAGAAAAAATAAATTACTTTTTTTTTTTTTTAATCCCCAACTCCAAAGTAAAATTTAGGACTTTTTCATGGTCCTTTTCTGAATTTGCAATTTTTTCATAACTCTCATGACCAGTAGACATTTGGTTCTAGCTCCAGTTGAAGAAATTTTCATTTAATCTTCCTTCCCTCTGAGTTCTTTTGAACAGGCCTTGACTAAAATCAAAAGGCCAGAAACGTCTGTAAATATCCAAAAGAACTCAGAGGGAAGTAAGGCTAAATGAAAATTTGTTCAACTGGAACTAGAACCAAATGAATATATCTGGGTAATGCCTTGAGTAAGTGATTTAATACCAGTAGAAATCCTGTTCGTTTACCTATTTTCAAGAACAATGCCCTAAATGGGCAAAATGTTGTCTTGCTCTTTCATTTCCTACCTACCTGATATTCATCTTTGATGCCAACATGGTGCTTTTGCAATTCATTGTCCCCCAAAACACACACCAGCTTCTTTGATATCACCTTTTCACCATACACAGAAACAAGTTCACAGTGGATGTCATTTGGGGAAGTTCCTTTTGACTGCAAAAACAGAATAGCTTTGCACAGATAAATGTTTTACACCACACTCCCACAGCAGCATCCAACATACAACTACAATCAGCTGTCGTGTGACAGTAGGCCAACTCTGCACAAATGGGCTTTATTAATGCTTCTATCCATCTGTGACATTTCAACATACACAGTCGAGTCACATTATTGTGACCACCTCCTACTTTTGATGTCAACAGCACATAGCCAATGAAAGAAGGTACATGTCGTGAGCTAGCTTGAAAGGTATATAAGGTGTGCTGTAGGCATTCTGAAAACATATCGCCTGTTGCTGCCATGGATAAAAGCACTGATTTATCAGATTTGCAAAAAGGGATGATTATCGGCTTTCGGGCCAAGTGTGGCAGTATTTCTGAAACAGCGCAGTTTGTGAACTGTTCGCGTGCTGCTGTGGATAAAGTGTATCGTGATTGGAGAAATGGCACCACTGCGAATAAGCAATGTGGAAATTGCACAGCACCACGTGCCATTGATGTGAGAGGTGAACGCCGGCTTCGAAGGTGCGTCAGGGCCGATCGGCACGCCACAGTGGAGCAACTCACTGGACGAATGAACCAGGGGGCTACCGCAAGTGTGTCTAAAATGGCAGTTCAGAGAACCCTGCTGTGTATGGGGCTCCGATGCAGATGAATGGTCACTGCACCTATGCTAACGAAGGTGCATCGGCAAAAAAGGCTTACATTTGCATGGCAGTAATGCAATTGGACCTACGCTGATCGCCACCGGATTGCTTTCTCCGATGAGTCACGTTTCTGCTTCATTCAAAGGGTGGATGTTGGAGTATAAGGCAAAAAACATCGGAGAACAAACACTCTTCAACCATTGCTGGCAGAACGCAAGCTGGTGGGGGCAGCATTAACATCTAGGGAATGTTTCTGTGGCATTCTCTGGGTCCACTCAATCTTGTGGAAGACACAATGGACCAAATTCGTTATGAATCCATCCTTGAAGACCATGTACACCCATACATGCCGATTGTCTTCCCTGGGGCAGATGGGATCTTCCGCCACAACAATGCAACGTGTCACACAGCTAGAAATCTCCGAGAGTGGTGGGAAGAGCATGATGAAGACTTTAAAGTACTTCCCTGGCCCCCTAATTCCCCAGACTTAAACCTAATTGAGCATCTGTGGGACTACCTTGATCGTGTTGTTCACTCTATGGATCCTCCCCAAGCACCCTCCAGCAGCTGTCAGATGCACTGCAGTCAGTATGGCTCCACATCCACATACGTGTGCACACCGTCCAGCACCTTATTGAGTCACTCCCAGCCAGTCTAGCTGCTCTCCGCGCTGCACACGGCGATTAGTCTGGATATTAACTGGTGGTCACAATAATGTGACTCGATCATGTATTTCCTTTCCCCATTGTTGGCAAAATAAATGCTGTTTTTAAGAAACCTTATGTATATGCACATTCATTTTCTATTTTTATACCACTGTACTTTTAGAGAATAGCAGTTCCCATCATAAGATGTTGTATCACGATTCCTTTTTTCAGTGTTTCCCTTTGAGCAACTGCATGGCTAGTTTAAACCACTGAAATCTCAGCACGGCCAACCAAACTGCTGAACCACAGGTAGTATGTGTGCCCATGTTGTAAAGTTTTGATGATGCAAATTGCCCCCAGACTACAGAGCCGAGTTCGGGCTCAATTTTAAGAGCCCAAGCCCAAATGTTATATGTCAAGATAAAGTCCGGGTACGAATGAGCCTGAAAGCTGCAATTAACCTTTATAGGCATTAAAAAAAGATCTCCTGTTCCAGATTTCATTCTTTCCTCCCCATGCAATTAATTAGCCTATGTCTTTCTCAACTCTGGAGTGGGGAAGGGATGTCTATCTATTTCTATAGTTTCTTTGACTATTCATTTCTTCCTGAAATCTATAGTTCTTAATGAAGAAAAATCAGGAGGTATAACAATTTATACCGTACATTGCCCAGTAGAATTAGCAGGGAGCAGCTGCCTCGTTGATGTAGGGAGCAAAATTTTGTCAGCTTGCTATCTGCTATCAATAGTTCTTAAAGGAACTTTTCCTTTCCAGAAATTCAATAATTCATGGCCTATGGTATTTCTTACCCAAGCCTGAAATGAATAGCCCTGCCAAATTCCCACTCCCCATCTACTATCTATAGTTCTTAAAGAAAGTTTTCCTTTGCAGAAATTCAGTAATTCACAGCCTATGGTATTTGTTACCCAAGCCCGGAATGAATAGCCCTGCCGAGTTCCCATTCCCCATCTACTGTACATAGTTCTTAAAGAAACTTTTCCTTCGCAGAAATTCAGTAATTCATGGCCTATGGTATTTGTTACATAAGCCCGGAATGAAGAGCCCTGCAAGAGTTCCCACTCCCCATCTACTATCTATAGTTCTTAAAGAAACTTTTCCTTTGCAGAAATTCAGTAATTCGTGGCCTATGGTATTTGTTACCCAAGCCCGGAATGAATAGCCCTGCTGAGTTCCCACTATCCATCTATAGTTCTTAAAGAAACTTTTCCTTCGCAGAAATTCAGTAATTCATGGCCTATGGTATTTGTTACCCAAGCCTGGAATGAAGAGCCCTGCTGAGTTCCCACTCCCCATCTACTATCTATAGTTCTTAAAGAAACTTTTCCTTCACAGAAATTCAGTAATTCATGGCCTATGGCATTTGTTACCCAAGTCCGGCCGAGTTCCCACTCCCCATCTACTATCTATAGTTCTTAAAGAAACTTTTCCTTCGCAGAAATTCAGTAATTCATGGCCTATGGTAGTTGTTACCCAAGCCGGAATGAATAGTCCTGCCGCGTTCCCACTCCCCATCCAGACCCAGTTGCCGAAGAATTCTTTTTAACAACTAGAAAGTGTGAAAAAGTCTCGTGTGCTAAATCATAAAAAATCAAGTTAAAGAAAATAGGAAGAGAATTATTCTCTTTCTCTCAGAGCCCGAGCCTGAACTCTCAGAGCCCGAGCCCGAACTCCAGTAAGAATTATGAAGCCCGAGCCCTGTTAAGGCCCGGGATCGACTCGTCTCAGCACCGCCAGAGTAGTAAGCTAGTCAAAAACCAGTATTAAAAGAGAGGTGGGGGAAGAGTAAAAAAATCCTTGAGATCTACACATGATAAAATAAGTAGTCTACTGAAACAATGAACCAGGCCTCTCAGAAATCGGGTGAAGAAGCTATCTTTCCCACATAGCCATTGTGAGAAAATGGAAAATGTATAAAGAACATCACATGTGCAAATATTTAACTTCCACACACCAAAACTGAAAGAAAATAACAAATCTAATCAAGGTGAAGTTGTCTGAGAAACCCACCGTTAAAAAATAAGACAGAAAAAGTGCACCAGTTCCTAGAAATGAGAAGTAAAACATTTAACAAAAATTAGTGTTCCAAAAACCAAAAGATGTCAAATCTAATCAAGATGAAACTACAGGAGAGGAGGAGCCTATGTCTGTAAACTCTCAAAGCCCCATGCTAAAGTTTTGACACCCCCTCCCCTCTCTATATTCAAATGTGAAAATTTTACTTCCAATCTACACACACACACACACACACACACACACACACACATTACAGCTATTATACTTTTTGAAAATGTTAGTCAACTGCATTCAAGTAGTTATTTACATTTATGTGGAAGCATTCAAATAAATTTCTTAGTCATCAAAGAAAATTAAGAGTTTCAAACTCACTTCGTAAATGACTACCTCGTAGATACACGTGACACACTATACTATGACTTGTCTTGGCTCTAAATGAAGTACCAACAATATTTTATTTTAACCATTTTTAATGGTTAAAAAGAATTAAGACAGTATTCTTGGTGCTTTGCTGAGGGCAAGATAACCAAAGGAGTATATGTTTGTCACATTTACACCTATGAGGTAGTCATTAGGAGGTAAGTTTAAATTTTTTTTTTTTTTCCCCCTATGACTACGAAATTTACCGCATTACAGATTATGGTAAAAAGGATTAATGTAATCATCAGTTCCATAAAAACCTATATGAGGTTACAACTGCTACAAACTGATGAAGATTCTTTAATAAAATTACTATAATTTTCTGATGCATTCCACAACTCAAAACAAACTGGGCAACACATTGTATTGTCAACTGTGCATATCCTGCACATTTCATACATTACTATCATTCATAAATTTTGCATTTGATTGAAATGAAGTTAAAACCATATATCATGGTGAACAGTTCATTAAACACCTCAACAAGCTCCAACTCTGCTGGTAGTGGATTGGCATAGTATCTAAACATTGCTGTATGGACAAAAAATATTACACACAAATCAAAAGGCACATCACTTCCGATAGAATAAACATTACACATTATGGTGCATGCTCTTGTTCACAGCATTTATTACCCCTAAGCTCTCACAATGACAGTAGGATGCTACATAACTGTAGGGAGTAAGAATCATATCACCTATCACAAAAAAATGAACACACCTTCTCTGTGATCTTAGTAAAAGTGCTGATGGTGTCAGAAAAGAAACATTTTCAGAGCACAAGATATTTGCGATTCACAGTTGCACATGCACGTGACAAAATATAATACACTTTTTAACGCCATACACCCTTTCCAAGTTCCCAACAAAAGCACAAATAATGTTTTAACAATATAACAGTTGTGTTCAATTTCATACTGAGGGTTACAATTGTTTGCCAAGCTTTGTTTGGAATCACAGTTGATTTTGTGTTGTCAAGAAAAGTATAATCGGAAACAGCACAAATCAACCGCACTTCTTGAAAATGTTAGTCAACATGTCCAAGTAGTGAATCATACTCACGTTCAAGTAATCTAACGTATTTTTTAGCCATTAAAGAAAATTAGAAACTCACTGATATATGTGCATCATACATGCAATTGAGGAGCAGGCATTGAAAGGCGAGTTTAGAACTTTCTTTAATGACTATGAAATATACAGAACAAAATTTTATGGAAGCAATCACATTTCTGCCAGATCTCTTTTTTTTTTTTTTTTTTTAATTACAAATCACTTACAAACAGAAATTATATTTAGTTGAAGACATCCCTTAATCTCCTTTTTTTTTCCTAAGAATTTGTTTATCAGCACGTTTCCGGCGTTTCATTGACTGTCATGGCCTGTTCTCAATGCTGTCAAGTTCAGATCTTAAAATCTGTTTACATCGAATGCAATTTTATTTATGTTGAAAAACAGAACAGTTGACACACCAAGTACATGAAATTAAACTACAGTAACCAGCCTATATTGATGTAAAAAAATAAACAAACATTTTTGTCTAGCATTCATAACTCAAAAGGACCAAGGACACTCACAATGCAGATGCACTAGTCTATCAACCTCATATCTCCAGTATCTGGGATCAGTACCCAACATTTTAGGCATTCTTTACATCCTCATAATGGCTTGCTTACACTGCTATTACACTCTGACAGTACTTAATGCATGGTTCGTACTCTTCCAAGCAAAATAAATTCAAGCACTTTTCAAGGACTTTTTAAACCCGAATTATCATATGTGTGTACTGTCGGTCGATCAGTGGGTAGGTATTTTAGTAAGTTCAGGCCATTAATCTTAGCTGGGGCAGGCACACCTTTAATGACCTGCCTGTTACACCTTGCCCCCAGTTGATTTATTTTATTAACTTTGAATTGCCCCTGTGTTTTCGGTGTTTTTCCAAAATTTTAATTTGTGGAATATTTTGAAAGGGTACATTATTTTCATATTCATCTGCTAGTATGACACTTGTTTGCTTTAACCTTTTATTTTTGATGCAGCCAGGAGATAACGGGTTCACGCATAAAGCACAAGCAATTCCTGGAAGTTCCATCCTCCGGCAAGAACGTGTCTCTAACCCCAGTAAATAAGCCCATCATAATTTGCAAATAAATCATTCCACTTATTTTACTCACATTGCCGATGCTTTATTCTGTAGCGATATCATAGCCAAGGCGCCAGTTGTCCACACATTCCCCTGGGTTGAACACAAGTTCGGCACTATTTGATCAGCTTGGTGATTTTATCAGGACTACACAGAAATCTCCTATACATCATTTTAGCAGAAACAATTATTTAACATATGCTTTTTCATATCATTACTTAAAAAAAAAAAAAACACATTCAAGTACTGTTTTACAGAGCCTTAAACTTTTTCAAGTACTTTCAAGGACTTGAAAATGAACTTTTTTATTCAAGGACTTTTCAAGGAGCGTACGAACCATGTAATGATATGATATTGGAATGACTAAATGCTCATTCAGGACCAGAATTGGTGAACATGAAAGAGACATAAACAAAAGGTAGAGCCTCCACAACCCTCTCCAGAAAGTGTAATTCAAATCCAGTCTCCACATGGGATGATATTAAAAAATTAGCTCCCCCACTCTAACCCAAATTTATTTATTTTATTTTTTTTGATTGGAGGTTTAACGACCACCGTGAGCAACTCAATGGGCTATCAGCAGTCGCCCGTCCCTAATTTACAGTCACTGGTTCCAGGGAAGGGAGAGAGCCAGTGCCGTAAGACAAACACAACATCCATGCCTCACCGGGATTCGAACCCGGACCCCGTTCGGACGAATGATCAGAGGCCATCGCTGAGACCACTGCGCCACCGGGGCGGCTAAACCCAAAATCAACAGCCATCCAAGAAATCTTGGAGATCATTCTTAGCTGTGACATGTGTAACAACAGCATCTCCCTACAGTTGCCAAAATTTTGGATCCAATGCCATGTGCCAAACTGCAGGGTGTGCCATATAAAAGAGACCCAAGTATAATGAATGACAACAGTCAGGCAATGTTACCATATACATGGTAAAGAATAGTTGAAATGACAGAAAACAGCAGTAATTTACCTGCATTTACAATTGCTGAGAGTGCTGTCCTCTGACATCAAGACACAGCTGCACACGACGGAACATGCTGTTCGTAATGCGCCACAACTCATCGGCAGTAATCTGGACTATGGCATCCGTAATGTTCACTTTTAATTCATCAAGGGTGTGCGGATTAGTAGCATACACTTTTCCCTTTCAATGCTTCACACAGATAAAAGTCACAGGTGGAGAGATCAGGTGATCTGGGTGGCCATAGTCCCTTCGATACAGTTCTGCCCTCCCCAAACACTTCATGCACAGCACATGACTGTTCCACGCTGTTGCACCATCTTGTTGAAAGAAAGCGTAAGTGCAGCAACAAATGGGCTGAACAGTTGCTAAACATAGCGCTCCGAGTTGACGGTGTCAGTGAAAACGAATGGGCCGACTATCCTCTTCGCAGACACAGCACACCAAACGCCTATCTTTTGGTCGTACAGAGGAGTCTCCATTGTCCGTCTGGGATTTGTGTCGGTCCAAATCCTGCTGTTTTGTGCATTGACATACCCGGACAGATGAAACCATGCTTCATCTGTCATGTAATAAAGTGTTGGGTCCACTTCACTGCTGACAATGGTCTCCTGAAACCACTTACAACACTGCATAATCAGAAATTTTAAGTTCTTGGAGCACCATAAATGTCAACTCCCACTCCGGAGAATTTCTTTGCAGCTGTATACAAAGAAACCAGTTAGAAGTGGAACAAAGCGATTTTAACTGGAAACCCACCAAACAACTTTAACCTGCATAACAACATCTGGCCACGGGGCCTCTTTTATATGGCGCACCCGGTAGTATACCTTGAGACTTCAAATGCAGAGTGCTCTCTGTATTTAATCATCCTTTGTTTTTTTAGTTAAGTCATACTCATATTTAAATTGCAATGTTTTAATATTTAGTTTGTACTCTACTGTTAGCCTTGAAACAGTCATCCGTGATGTGCGAAAGCTAGGAAAAAATAATTCCTTACACCAATAAGTGGATAGTTACTACAGTTTATTTTGAAATATGTTGCCAGATTCTGCTTAAAGGTACTTTTACTGTCCATGTTTAATAAAAAATTAAAGGCTATGGTGCTTTGTGAATGCTAGTTGATGATATTAAAATAGTTATCTAAAAATGGGATTAAAAAGTTTTGTAGGTTCATTCACAGATTATATGTAGTAGCTCTCTATTAGGGATTTTTACATCTCTTTGTACACACACAGAAGTCCTACTCTTTTTAGGTTCATAAGACATGATTCTGGCACTTTGTTGACTATCTAGACCAAGAACAGAACAAGACAGTCACAAAAAGCCAGAACCATCTGCAAATGAACAAACACTGCGATAAAAGAATGTAAACGACTTCATGAACTAATTATAATTTGTTTTAATTCATGAATTTCTACTGACACATCAAACTGTGGTTCGCTGGGTTACCTCAAAACATTCTGAAAATTCACAATCATTGGGTCATTCTGTGGAAAATCACTCAATTTACAAAAAATTGGTTGCCAACACATTTTTCAAAATTTCGTTTTTTGTCCATCTAAAAAGTCATATTTTGGGGGTTCAAAATTTTGTGATTTTTTAACATCCACCATTTTGAATTTACAAGCCAAAATGGCCACCATGGAGTGTGAAAATAACATCTTAAACAGCCTTTGCTTTTTTTTTTAACTGTGCAAAAACCTAAATGGCAGAGAGCTTCAACTGGCCTCATTTTAAAGAGCATAGGTCCATCTATAAAGGGAATTTTGAAGGAAGTGGTAACATGGAATGCAGTGAAAATAGGCCAATAATAGCATTACAATGCCTACCATGTATTTCTGAAGAATTACTTCTTTGCGGAAATTTATTTCCCAATTTTATATGACATTTCAAATCTAAAAAGGGGAAGGTATAAAAAAAATTTGAAACTTTCACAAAATACTGTGTTCCTACAGAGAGAGATGTAAAAATCCCTACTTGTTTTTTAAAGTGCTTTGTTAATTACAGCAAGTCAAATTTGCAAAACTTTGCAAATCATAATTCACTTAAAAGAGGGATGATGATTATATGTTTTTCAATTAAAAACCGGGAATTGTGATGTATAAAATAAATAAAACTACATTAAAATAACACTATGGATAACAAATATGGAATTTTAATGTTAAAATGACTAAAAAACTTGAATTTGTACAGAAATTTTGCATCATCAACTGAACTGCAAATGAGTGGGCAAGATGTTGGTTGATAAAGTGAAAAATTGATATGTATCTCTGATATTTTGTGTTGTCATTATAGCATCTATAACATATCAGAGAACTGCAAAATGAAGTATATGTTCAAAGGTATTAAAATGAAGTGAAAATACTACAAATTTGAAAACTTATGGTCTGCAATCTTGATGCACTTCTTTAATCTTTTTCTACTACTGTCATATACCACAATTCTTGGCTTTTAATTGAAAAACACATAGCCATTACCTTTCTTTAAAATGAATTATGATTTGCAAATTTTTACAACTTGGATTCCCTGTAACTAACAAAGTACTAGAAAAAACAAGATAACATCTCTTTGTAGACACACAAAAGTATTTTGTGAAAGTTTCAATTTTTTTATACTTTCCCCTGTTTAGAAACAATGCTTCAGATTTTGCAATTTTTGAAAAATTGACAACTTTTTTTTTTTATTATTATTATTCGAAGTTTAATGACCACCGTGAGCAACTCAGTGGGCTATAAGCAGTTGCCCGACACTAATTTAGGGCTACCGGTTCCAGGGAAGGGAGAAAGTCAGCACCATAAGACAAACACAACATCCATGCCTCACTGGGATTCAAACCCGAACCCATCTCAGATGAATGATCAGAAGCCATTGGCTTCGACCACTACACCACCAGGGCAGCTTGACAGCTTTAGACCTCTCTTTTGGCATGTGTGTGTGAAGCGACTGCATAAGCCAATAGTTATTTCTTTTAGCTTCAAGTACTCCTTGTAGATTAAAAATAAGACAAATAACATTTTGCTTTTTGATCCCTATGGGACCTGTAATGGACGAAAAAAATCAATTTCAATCTTGAATTTGAGTTAACGATTTCTTCTCATTATAGTAATTTTAGTAAATATTTATATATTCCCTTTATAGATCAACATGTGTGCTTTTTAAAATGAAACTAATTGAAGCTCTTTGCCATTTATGATTTTTGTACAGCTAAAAACAGCTGTCCAGGTGTGATTTTCCTACTCCGTGGCAGCCATTTTGGCTTGTAAATTCAAAATGGTGGATATTAAAAAAAAAAAAAAACCCTCAGATTTGAACTCTCAAAATATGACTTTCAGATGGACAAAAAACAACTTTTTAAAAATCTGTCAGCAACCACTCCTACACAATTTCCCATGGAAATTTTTTTTAAATGTGTCGGCAACCATCTTTAGGCAATTTTCCATGGAAACCTTTAAAAAATCTATCAGCAACCACCCCACCCCTAGGCAATTTTTCATAGAATTTTTTAAAAATCTGTCAGCAACCACCCCTAGGCAATTGATTTTCCATGGAATGACCCCATTATCAAATGATACTGCTACTAAAAAGAATTATTTTCAGCATTTTAATTCAAACTGTATTTTTCATGGGTTCCCTCGATCACATGTATAAGTTCTATCTTCCAACTTTACTTCTTCAGATGACAACACTAAGCCAAAAAGAGTAAAAATTTCTTCTTTTTTTCTAAAAAAAAGTAAAAATTTCCAGAAACAACTTACTTTAAAACAAATTCACCTGAAATTTGTTAGGAAATAAAATTTTATCTTTCTAATATGAAGAAAATAAAAACTAACCATGTTTTTCCTTCCTTTTCAGTAAGTTGTAGAAAAACATCTCACAGTAAGTTGGGTGAAGTTTCATTTTATTTACTACCTTTTTGTGTTAAAAATTCTGAGGTATCAAACTTTTTAATTCAAACCAGTTGTCAGACTTCCCATCAGAAAGCTGCTGCTTCGATGGTCACACTGATATACAGAAATAACACAGCAGTAAAACTGCTATTAATATTCCATCATAAACAAAAAAAAGTTTCTCTTCCACACTTTAAAAGATTTAAACATAATAATAATACAGAAAAGAAAATCATGAAACACTGTTGGAAAATGAAGCTGTAGACACAAGCTTTAACAAAATTTTTGTAGTTTGGAAAACAGTAACTTTTGTCAAAACTCTAATATGGATTTGAAAACTCAACTTGGATGTTTGATTAAGTGTTTAATTTAAGAAACTAGGAGGCCAATTTTCAACATGAGCTTTATTCAAAGTAACTTTTGTTTTCAAACACAGGAGCCACAACCAGCTTAAACTCACTAGGAAATATGGACCAGTACATACATTCACTACAATGATAGAACACTTACCCCACAGCAGTCTTTTTTTTTTTTTTTTCTTGTTTGTTTCAGATTTTAAGGACATCTCATGCATGCTTAAGGTTAAAAAAAGCAAGCTTTTCCCAGATTTTGAGTCACTGGTTCCAGGGAAAGAATAAACAATACTGCACCCACGAACGTAGACCTGGATTTCTATCCACTCACACAAAAGAACGTTCCCTTTTCACACAAACACACACACACAAAAAAAAAAAAAAACTTTTAGCTACTTTATTCCATTTGTATTTGTTTAATGTTTTTCAAATCCTTCCCATCTTTTGTCATTCTCTCTTGGTGGTGTATGGATTTTCAATTGCATTTGTGCTCCCTCTTGACCCACCATTCTGTTTTTTATACTGGCCATTTCCTTAAGCACTGGCTGTGAAATTTTTTACAGTATTCCACCCTTAAATAGTTTGAACAGACATGATTTTACTATCTCACATTACCTGAACCCTTCTTGTTGCCAGCTAAAGGCATGCTTTCAGTTTACAGGGTTGCCAACATTGCGTGAAAAAAATGAGGAGAAATCGCACACTTTCCGGAGTGTTTTGGGGTTACTTCAGTAAGAGGTTTATGAAGATAACAATGGGGCATCTTTCATATTGTTTTTATTATAACAGTTTTCTGAATTATCTGCAAGAAACACTAATTTTCCTAATATATTTCTAAACAGTGATCTAAATATATCTACAAACAAATGGCACATCTTTCAGATTTTTTTATTACTACTAAGTTTTCTGAATTACTTATAAGAAACACTTACTTATCTTCCTAAACTATTTCTAAACACTGCTTTTCTAAATACACTCTTTGCAAAAAAAAAAAAAAAAAACCCTGAAAAATCTGGAGAAAGACCAGATGAAACTCCACGTGCAAGCACCCCAGGGTCAAATATACAGATTTATTTATTTATTGGAGGTTTAACGACCACCATGAGCAACTCAATGGGCTATAAGCAGTCGCCCGTTCCTAATTTAGGGTCACTGGTTCCAGGGAAGTGAGAGAGCCAGTGCCGTAATACAAACACAGCATCCATGCCTCACCGGGATTCGAACCCGGACCCCTTTCGGACGAATGATCAGAGGCCATTGCTTAGACCACTGCACCACCGGTACGGCAAATATACAGATGAAAAAAAAATAACGACCAATGTCCAAATAGTGACCCGCTACAGCACATGGAAACCCCACATCGAGGTGGGTGTCAAGAGCAAAGCTTGCATTGCGACAGTGGCTTACGGTTGCATTAACCTCAACGGACTGCGAAGACGCCTTGACGTCGGATCTTTGAACACTGTGAACAGCTGAGCGAGTTTGAGAGCCGGCATGTAATTGGGCTGCGAGAGGCCAGTTCATCAAGTCACTATATCGCCGGGCATTTGGCTCAGAGCGATGCGGCAATCGGAAGACATTGGCGCCAATGTGTCCAGAAGGGCACACTGGCAGTGCACAGCCGAGGGCAATGACACAATGCGATGAGCGAGTGATTGTGAGAGAAGCAGAAACCAAACCGAATTCGCAGCTCCCAACCATCCATAGCCATGCTGCATCATTTACAGGCACGGAAGAGGCAGTCTGGACCATTGCCAGACAACTTGCGGTATGGGGTCTACATTTGAGGTGGCCACTCCACCACCTAGCATTGCTGGCACTGGTTGTAGTGGTGTCAGGTTCGATCAATATGGGATAGTGTCCAGTGGCGTCGTGTTGCCTTCAGTGATGAGTCACGGTTTGCACTTGATGCTGATGCCCAGCGCATGCGTACAGATTCTGCCTTTACTGTGAAAAGGCACACGGCTCGCATACCTAAAGTGACTGTCTTGGGAGCCATTTCCTATGATAGCTGAACGCCCTTAGTAGTCCTCTGTACCACCCTCACAGCTTATTGGTACATCAACAACATTCTACGACCTGTTGTGTTGCCATTCCTGCTGCAGCATCACCAAGCAATTTTTTCAACAGGAAAATACCCGGCCACACACAACACAACTCTATCAAGCCTGCCTTCATGATGTCGACACCTTTCCATGGCAGGCCTGATCATCCAACCAAACATGTTTGGGACATGATGGGAAGCTAACTACGCCCATCCCAGAATGTAGGCAAACTGACCCACAATTTGGACACCATCTAGCATTCTATACCTCAGAACAGTATCCATGAACTGTGTGCGTCTGTGCCATGCTGGTTAACCACCTGCATCAGAATATGCCGACTTGTTCCCCTCATGTAGCTGTTCTATCTGAATAAATGGACCAACTGCTCTAGAATTGAAATAATTTCCTTTCCTATACATTGCCATTGCACAAGCCAATTTTCATCTTGATTGGACAATTTCTTCTGAGTGCTTTGTATTTGTTTTTTGTTTTTTTTGGCAGAGTTCATTTCTTCAGAGAGATTTGTTTCCTATTGATATGCAAGATGTTATCAAAGTCAATGTTAAGTATTAGCTTATGTACAACATTATTGGCCCTATTTTCTTCGTAGAAAATCAATGTAAATGTGTGCTTAGACATGCTGAAAAATTTTACTGTGTTCCCAGGATGCTGAACTGGCCAGCCTGTTTTCCTAATATGACATCACTGGATATGATTTTGGTTTTGCTTTTTTATGGGAGTTTGTCAAAGACAGTACACAGAACAAAGGTGAGTATATAAAGGATCTAAAGAATCAAGTTGTGAATGCCATTGCTGTTGTTGATATGGATTCATTATAATGGATACAGCTAGAATTGAGTACAGGTCCGACATTACCTTTTGAAAACAGCAAGTCTTATGTAAGCGGTGCAGGTTTTTTTTAAAACTTCCAGAAATAGGGCAAGACTTTTGAACCACACTGTACGGCTTTGCAAAAAATAAAATATGGTGTGTAAATCTGCAATTTAAAATTTAATTCTTAGTTGTGAGTAGTTTTTAAGTTTCTGTTAGTACTTTTAAGCTTATTTCTTACACTGTAGTTCAGTTCTCATGAAATCTATTTGCATGCAGTGCTACCCAATGCATCAAACTCAACAAAACACTGAAAGTTTTTAAACAATCTTTCTGTCATCCGTCAGCAGATGGGTTGTATCCACCTTGGACATGGGATTTCCAAAGTCTATCTGTGGCTTGTGAAACAGTTCCAAGTAGTTGCCCATGCTCTCTGTTTTATCCAGGATGTACGTGGATATCCTCTAGGTCACTTGCCACCCATTCTGCCAAAATGGCTGAATGGGTATGTCTATGACCATTAATACAGTGGCAAAATCTTCACAACCCTTGACTGATTCTATGCAAAATTGTTATAGTGATACCCAGTACAGCTTTCACTAATTAATTTGTTCATTTTCCGATTAGTCCATTTTAAATCACTGATTTTCATGAGCAAACTCATCTCGAAGGCAGGAAACCTTTGTTCTGCAACTTCCTGGATGATCTGCTCTACAAAGAACAGATCATTTATTTTTTAATGCTTATGTAATTGCTATTCCTTCTTTTATTTAGTTTCATCATGTTTGCCTATGCAATTGGAATTTCATGTTTGATTTCTCCTATATACTCAAGTGATGCTATAATGACAGATCCAAGGTAGTTGTCTAAATGAATCCAACAGAAGTGCTTAAACTTTCAGGTCATCTGCCAGTCTTCATAACCAAGGTTTTGACATTGTTGATTCACATCAAAAAATGCCCATATATGATGTGAAGTGTGGTTATCAGTCTCTGAACTTGTAATTTTCAAATCAACCAAAAGAGCCAAATCATTTGCAAATATTATGTAGGTGAGGTTCCAGCTATTTATCCGAAGTTCTCATTCTTGTGAATGAGGTTCAAGCTATTTATCTGGAGTCCTCATTCTCGTGAGTGAGGTTCAAGCTATTTATCCAGAGTCCTCCTCCTTTTGAGTGAGGTTCAAGCTATGTATCTGGTGTCGTAATTCTTCTGAGTGAGGTTCAAGCTATTTATGTGGAGTCCTCATTCTTTTGAGTGGGGGTTCAAGCTATTTATTTGGAGTTCTCATTCTGGGTCCAGAGACTCCCTGAACAGAGTTTGTCACAATACATATTACATAAATATAGTCATAGAGGCAACACTGATTTACTCTGTTGTTAGTATGTCTCGAAAGTGGACCACAGCTGTGGTGTTTACGTAAAATTTTGTTAAAAACTATATTTGTCTAAAGTTTTCATGCACAAGCTTTCACCTGTCAATAAAATTGAAAGCTTGCTTGAAATCTATGAAACAGCAGAGGATGGTTTTATTGTTATTCTAACCATGCTTTATCATTATATAGCTACTGCTGGTGCTGCATGAATATTTGGTCTCTACTAGATTGACCTATTTGGAAACCAGCTTGTTCTATGGTTTGTTGATATGTGGATAACATTCTATTCTGATGAATTCAAGCAAATACCTTACATAAGTACCTAAAAAGAGTGACTGGGCAATAATTTTAACATTTTATGAGGTCTACTTTCTTATAGATGTGCATTAGCCAGTTTAAGGAAACAATTTGGGTAATATGTTATTGACTGTAGCAGTTCTACTGGAAAGCTGTCAATTTATTGGGCATTTGTTGCTCATTTTATTCAAAGCGTTTCCCATTTCTTCTAGAAGTATTGGTGTTGCACGTTCATACCACTCCTGTGAGAGTGGTTCTTCCCCTCTCTCTCTCTCTCTCTCTCTCATCTGAGTCAGTTTCATACAAAAGCATGAGCAAATGCTTCAACCAGATAGGGTCTGTTAAATAGTTGGACTCTTGTAACATTACCATTCTTATCTTTCAGCATGCTAATTCTGGGCACACATTGCCTTTCCAGCTTCTTCATGGTTTAATAAAAGATCAAAAGCTGATTGCAAATACATATTCATGTTATTTTGGCTCATCTTTGTAGACTTTTAAGTTTTGTAAGTTCAAGAATTATATTTTACTAATAATACAGCAAAAAAATGAACATATCTTGATTTTTCACACTTTTTTTTTGCTCCCACTTGTTCTCTCTTACAAAATATTAAACACGTTCTTTTTAGACAACTCGTTTTCAATACCTACTTATATTTTACATTGCTTTATTACTATAATGTTAAATGGTTTAAAAAATTACCCAATAATTTATAATTTCAAATTACTTATAAAAAGCAGGGCTAGTGCTCTAGTGCTAAGAAATCTGAAAGTGTTAACCAAATTAAAATATAATTATCCATATTTTGAGAATTTTAGCCAATATTAGTAATGTAAAAACTTGTTACAAAAAATAAAAATAAAAGCATATCAGAAATGTATAAAATAAAAAAGAGAAAATAAAGCAAAAATAGATTTTTGCCTAGGCCAAGACTGTAGATAAATAAAATAAGAAAACTATCTTCACAATTTCTTCATAAAACTAGCTAAAAGTTTTACTTATGCTATAGTTGACAAAGAGACAATGACCCTAAAACTTTCAAATGGATCAGTAAAACAGTTATCAAATTTTTCCATTAAAATTTTTATATCGCATTCTGTGCATGCCAAGCACATAAGGAATATATGTCGAATAAAAAAAGTTTTTAACCAATCCACACAATTTATGGTGTTAACAAAAATTTCACTTGTTTTCACAGAAAACTTGTGGATATGCAATTTTGGGTTTTTAATCCCAGTCCTAAGTATGTTGCGCATTAAAATGTGACAGAAAGCCTTCTGACCTGATGCTTCGGCGCGGAAGCCATTGCCGAGCACAGGCCTGCACAGAGTGGGACAACTCCAAGGAGAATCGTCTGCTGACCCGCTTATTATAAATTACGGGAGTTTCTTCCCTCCCAATATCTCACACCTCCAGCGGCTCTAACTTTCCCCCACTCCCCACAAATAACTTCCAACCAGCCAGGATAGATCTTTCGTGGGACCACGGAAATCGTACAGGTAGCACCATTTTAAGCACCTCAGCTTTGGAAAATCAAACTCTAAAATCACATCATCTGCGGTTTAGCCCCAAAATTATTATAAATTGAAGTTTACTCGTGAGTCAAAAATTGCCTAAGATTCATAAAATCATTCTCCACCATTTTCATCGATTCTAATTTTTCTTGCCATATTTCAGATTTAGTTGTATTCAGTGACTTGGTGAAATACTGTTACATAGCACTGCAAAAAGTAGCTTCCAAAAACCTTGTGATCATCTTGAAATACCAATTCAAACACATCAACTATACTATGCAACCCTTAAAATTCAACATTCAGAATTAAAAGTTGGGTTCATTGTTTTAACTTAATTTCTAATCCAATGTCAAATTATAACAGTTGCATACTTATTGTTCAATCACATTGGCATTTCAAGATAACCACATGGTTAAACTAGGAAGCTACTTTTTATAAATATTTTATAAACTACTTTCCATAAGTATTTTAAACTTGAATTTTTAAATTATCTCATTTTATTCTTTAAATGCTTTAGATTTATATTAATAAAGCAGTGTAAAATATAATTAGGTATTAGAAAGCTACCTAAAAAGGATATATTCAATATTATGTACAACAGAACAAGTGGGAACTGAAAACATGCATCATAAAAAAATGTGTGAAAAATCTACATGATTTTGAGGGAAGTTCCTCTTTAAGTGTATCATTAGAAGATATTTCACAAATGAACTTACAAAAAAAAAATTACAACACATTAAAATAGCCTATTTATAGGTGAGCTGAAAGTCAAATTACAATTCCACATATTTTTTCAAGTCTGTAAAGACTGATCAGCTTTTATCTTTATCTTCTTTTGTGTGTGTGGGGGGGGGGGGAGGTATTTTATGGGTCTCTCTACAAGTACTTGTTTAAATCTTTTTCTCCTGCCACAGTGCAGGCATTTTCATCTGTAATTCAGTTTGTTTCTAAAGAAGCTCTGGGATATGGTTGGGTTGTCTTTCATAAAGAAGTTTTTCTTAATATTGCTTTTTTGTTTTTCAGTTTTGTTACACTTTTACGTTGTTTTGGCTCTGAAAGGTAGGCCTCCATGGCCTATGTTGATCTTCAGCTTTAAAGATAGTAGCTCACAATCGGTGTGAAGTTCTGCACCATTCAGAGTGTGACAATTTTGTACAGGTAATTTCCACATTTTTTTGAATAGCATATTATCAATCCAGTTCTTTAAATTTCCACCAGGAGAAGTCCATGTGTGTTTGTAGCTGGTTCTATGGTGGAACATGGTGTTTCATATAGTTAGATAGATTTCGTAACAGAAGTCCAGAAGATATTTTCTTCTGACGTTTCTGTCACACTGATAAATCTGTTTGCATGTCAACTGAGAAATACCTGCCTTTAGCATTGAAGCCTACCATTAATATAAAGTAAGGTGTTATTGTAGAATCTATTTCCTTTTGTAAATGGTGGTAGAAGTCTAAGTACTCTTCTTCATCATGAGAGGACTAAGGTGTATATACCTGAAATACAGTGAACAGAGAGTTTTGGATTCTTCCTTTCAGTCTAATTGTGATCAGTCTGGGAAAGGCAGGTTTTATGTCAACTGTACAGGGAAGGTATTTCTTTATCATTATCACCACTTCCTCTCAATGTATGTCAGTTCAATATACATTGTGCATTCAGTACAATTTCCAACAAATTTTATTTTACTTGCTTTTTTTGTTGTTGTTTTGTAGAGGATAAAAAAGATGTTTAAGGGACTATAAAGGTTGAGTTGGGACTTTAGTTCTCTTAACTAACTCTCTTTTACTACTGTACCTGTCATGAAAATGTATTTAAAGTCACTGTGAATTTTGATATATAAGGCAACTTACCTTTTGAGGCTTGCCTCATTCTTATGACATTTCTTGCATGTAATTAGCAGGTTTTTTTGTAGCTTCTAGCAGGGTGAGTTGCTGTTTTTCTTCTTCTGTTCAGTACACTATGTACTTATATGAGCAGGTCACATATATTAAGCATCATCACACAGGCTTGTAGTTCTTTTATAACATTTGAGTTTAACTGCCCTTCGATGAAGTCCTTCCTTTTTTTACCCTCCCCTTCCTTAAAAAATACACAATACGTACACTCCTTTGAAATATTTGCAAATCAACCCAATTCATATAATAACACTTAACCTGAACTCAGGCAATTTGAAAATGTACTCATTAACAAACACACCAACATTACTCATACACAATTCTAAACCCAACACATTAACACCAAACTAATTGCAACTCAAGTCAAATTTCCTTATATACAATATTTACAACACATGCTGGCCTCAACTCAATTTATATCATCCAATCCTTTACAAGTATCCAGCATGTGTTGTAAATATTGTATATAAGCATTTTAGACTTGAGTTGCAATTAGTTTGGTGTTAATGTGTTGGGTTTAGAACTGTGTATAAGTAACATTGGTGGTGCAGTAATTGCTGTGTGTGTCAGTAAAGTAAGTTTTCAAATTGCCCGAGTTCAGTTTAAGTGTTATTATATGAATCGGGTCGATTTGTAAATATTTTAAAGGAGTATGCACGTATTGTGCATTTTTTAAGAAAGGGGGATTAAAAAAAAGAGGAAGCAATACATCTTGAAGGGCAGTTTATACAGTATAAAAGAACTACAAGTCTGTGTGATGATGCTTAATGTGTGTGTGTCATATAATGAGGTAAGCCTCAAAAGGTAAGTTGCCTTATATATCAATATTTGCTATGCATGTGAATTAAATGGGCACTAGACAGTCCAGTAAGTGAATAGCATGGGCACTAGACAGTCCAGTAAGCTATTATGGTGTATGCTGTGAATTTGTAACCAAAAAGATTTTCCAGAAGAGAACCCTTGTATTTTTTTTTATTTTTTTGAGGTTTAACGACCGCAACTCAATGGGCTATAAGCAGTCGCCCATCCCTAATTTAGGGTCACTGATGCCAGGGAAGGGAAAGAGCGGGTGCCGTACAACCAACACAACATCCATGCCTCACCGGGATTCGAACCCGGGCCCCTTTCGTACGAATGATCAGAGTCCATCGCTTAGACCACTGCGCCACCGGGGAGGCCCCTTGCAATTGGAATGGGACTGTGGTATTTCATTCTCAGTGGTCTCGAGTGTTGATTTCAAAATGGAATTTCTATAAAGGTGAACACAACAGTCCCCTCCCTTTGGCCAATACCACATTCAGTAGACAAAACATTAGAGATAGGTGCGATGGGTACTTGAGAATGGCATCACCTGTACAAAGTGGAACGTACCCAAACCAAATGAAGCCAAAATAAATAGGCTGACAGCAGAGCTTCCCAACGGTGTATCGCAATCAATGAACATGGGTAAACATGGTGATCTGAGCAACTTTGATCATGGACACATTGTTGGCACATGACAGATGGGTCAACCTATCATCCAAGTGGAAAGAATCCGAGAGCAACCGCATCAAGGCTGTACTACAAGTATCCCACTGACGGGTGTACTAATGTCCAGAGAGCCAGCAGTGGCCTACTACCCACAACACTGATGACCGAGGTCGACATATGCTATCCAGGCTCTTACAGACCGATCGCTGGGCAACAACAGTGCGAATCGCATTCAGGTTAAATGTCAAATGCCCAAGCAGCCTCAGTGAGCGAATGGTACAGCACATGATGCATACCATGGGCTATGAGAGACGATACTTGTGTTCTACAGGTGACAGATCGTCATTGGACACACCTGGTGTCTGGAACATCAAAACTGGACCTGGCACTGTGGCATATGGTAAGATGAATCCCATTTTCAGCTGGGTTTTTTTTTGTTTGTTTGTTTGTTTTTTTATTGGAGGTTTAACAACCACCGTGAGCAACTCAATGGGCTATAAGCATTCGCCCGTCCCTAATTTAGGGTCACTGGTTCCAGGGAAGGGAAGAGCCAGTGCTGTAAGACAAACACAACATCCATATGTCACCGGGATTTGAACCCGGACCCCTTACAGATGAATGATCAGAGGCCATCGCTTAGACCACTGCGCCACAGGGGCGGCCCATTTTCAGCTTCACCAAGCTGACGGGAAGGTGCGGGTGTGGTGTCAACAGCATGGGGTCTTGACCCCATCATACCAGGTCAGTGCTGTTTAAGGTGGTGGAGGCTCTGTGATGGTCTGGGAAGCTGCGTGGAAACATTAAGTCTCTTAGTGTGTCGGGAGAGGTCCTCAACTGCTGTGTGCTACCAGCATGTGACATGCATTCATGGCCTTCACACATCCTGTGGCCAATGGTTTGTTTCAGAAGGATGATGCACTGCCCCACCAAGCCAACCACCAACCACCTAGGCATGGCTTGAGGAACTCTCATCTGAGTTTGGAACCATCCAGTGGCCCCCAGATTTAAACTCTGTGGGATGTTGTGGAGCAAAACAACAGATCCATAGATCCTGGACCAATGTCTAGGGCAGAGTTGTCGACAATGCTGCAACAGGCATCACTGGCATTGCCTTCGCATACCCTCTGGCATCTGGCGGAGTTGGTGCCTCCGCATGTACAAGTTGTTATTACTGCTAAAGAAGGATCCACACACTATTAGGTAGGTATCCCCAATGTTTTGTACATGGAGTGTATTTTCTGAACTAGAAGAAAGGTGTTCTTGCCATACTGACAATTTTATTACTTTTAGTTCAGCCTGAAGTGGATATTCCATTCTCTTTATGCTTCCACAGTTGGTTCGGAGAGGAAGTGATATCAAATCATGCAATCTACAATATCCATATAGTGTTGTTATTCGCAAATTGTTTTACTTAAATAGTGAATTCTTCAGGAACATTTGCAACACAGATACTAAGTGAGGTTATTTTTTTGGAATTTCAGCAATACCATTTGACACCACCAAGAATAAAATGGCATTTCTCTGATTTTTGTCCAAGATCCTGCAAGGTTACTTCTTAAGTTGGATATTATTCTAAACTTCCTCCACTTCCTTTTAACTGTCCAAATTTTATGCATTTCTCATATTCAGCTTTTTCTTTTCATTTCATTTCATTCTTGTTGTCCCTACAAACACAGAATTTTCGAGTTTGGAGCTTTTGCTTCAAAAATTCATTTCACTCCAATACCTTTGTTGCCAGATTCCACATAGATACTGATTATGCTATATAAAAATTATAAGCTATGGTGATTCCTAAATGCTAGTTTATGTTATTAAACAATTCTTTAAACATGTGACTTATAGTTTTTTGTGGGTTCATTAATACATTATTTATCTTTAATTATGCAGTAGCTCTCTTGAGCAAGTCAACTGTTTTGAGGTTCATGATACTCAATTTGTAAAAAAATGCCTCACATTTGCATGTTTCCATGTTTTTTATTGAAAAGGGAAAAAAACAGAGAAGAGAGAAAAGCAGGTGAAATTGTGATTAGGTAAACCAGAATATACAGGTGCAAAGGTCCTTGGGGACACATATGTGCAAAAATTATTGCTCTTACAATAACAATAAAACAAGTAGAATTTCCATAAACCTTACAGATAAAACATAACACTTGGTGGGTATGAGCAGAGGTAAATACACAGAAAAGGACTTTTTTTTTAAGCACCTCATTTTTTTTTCTTCTAAGACTTCATCCAATATGTAACTTTTGTTTATAAAATGTCATAAAGCTGCAGGTTAAAGGCCAAAAGTGAATAAAAGATGCATTGGTGTGATTTGAAATTCTTTATAAATTCAATTTTAATGAGGAATATAATCAGCAGAAAATACATGGATTGTTTGTAATGTAGTCTGGCATATAATAATTCACTGTATACCATAGATACCTGTTCTTCACATAAATTAATTATTCAATGAATCGATGAACTTAATTTACATAAACTTTCAAAAAGTTGGTTTATTCGATTTTCTATTGTTCGCACATTTCTTAGGTTGTTCTTTAGTGAAACCAATCCTCTGCATAACACTTGACAGTTAAAATAAAAAAAAAACTGTCCAAGACTATAGTTGTAAATGCAAAAAGTATAGTAAAAAAATATATACTCCATTTGATTTTTTAAATACAAGCAATGTTTGCCATTCAACTGCATTTTTATTCGAATATTTTTATGATGACAATATTCTTGGATCCTTTGATAATAAAAGGATCCGAGAATATTGCCATCATAACCATGCATTTTGCATTTACGATGGATGTTCTGGACAAAGGTGTTTTTGAAATTTTAGCTGTCACAAGGGATAGCAGAGAACTGGTTTCACTGAAGAACAACTTAAGAAAAGTACAAACGATAGGAAATCAGATAAACCAACTTTTTGACAGTCTTGAAAGCTAACCTAATTAAATTTATTCCGTCCATATTGGCAGTTGACAAAAATATTAATACCTTGAATAATCAATTTACGTGAACAGGTATCTAGAGGCATATAGTGAATTGCTACATGCCACACTATATTATAATACATTTGTATCTTTACCTTTCTGTGTGTACAAAGCAGAATTACTCATTTGTAGCTTGTTACAGTGTGAAGCTCTCCATTTTTTGTTCGACCTTTACAATATCACTAATATCAATAACAAATCTTCACAAATAAATGGCATATAATCAAAGTAAAATTTTCAGACATGTCACATACATGCACTTGGAATCACAAGTTTCAGTAACAGGATTAATGATGACCAGGACACAGACTATGAAGACATTTTTTTTTTTTTTTTTGCATTTCAACATTACAATGAGAAGTTACCCATATACACTATGCTGGTACTGTGCAGCGTTCAAATTATCCAGTGGTCTGCTGGCCATTGGCCAGTAAAACTTCCCTCAGACCACTGAACTATTGATTTTACTGGCCCGGTTGGCCAGTAGTTTTTTTTTTTTTTTTCAAATTTGTTACAAGTTAAAAAACTAATTTTATTTTTTTTACCTTGCTGTATGGTTTTCTTTTTAGGCTGGAAACTAATGATAGGTTTAAAAAATATTGGATATAATTCCATTGAAATTATGCATTATTATTGTCTACATATATTGTAAAGGTTTTTTTTTTTTTTTTTTTGACCAGTGGGCATTTTGGTGGACCAGTGGTCCAGTAGAAGATTTAATTCTAACACTGTTGTGAACTACATCCAGCACATTGTGAATATTCTTAAGAAATATTGTAAAAAGGCGTCCTTAGACTTAGGAATACAAACTACCAAAATTTTTAATGAAATATGACAAGACAAGGACCTGGTCCCACTGCAAACTAGGTTCAGATTGTACTGCATACCACTCTGTTCTACCAAACCTAACTTGGAGGACCGGATGTACATAGGCTCGACCTTTCGTAACTTGAAGGTGCAGATATCTGAGCACGAATACTCAAGGAGAACAACCACAATGCCATCATCCCTAACTAAATTGGTCTGTTTAGGAAATTGTTATCCAGACTGGGATAAATTTACGATAGTAACCTCTGCAAATATCAGTCTTTACTTTTAGCCGAGACATTGTGCATAACGTATTTTGGAGAACTATGCTGCAATGATGAAATACCCGCTTGGTCACAACCATTTTGGAAACAACTTGTCGAAGGTTTACCACCACCTAGACGTGGAAGAGCCAATTGAAAATGTTATATCCCAGTAAGTATAACTTTGCTATCTGGCAACACAGGAACTGTTTACTAATGCTTTCTGGGAAGGTTTTGCATTTATAAAAATCTAACTACCCACCCCAGTATTGTCACTTGCTTGGGCCTGAAGATGCGAATAGTGTAGTCGATCAAAAAAGATGTAGCCCATTTTAAATCTTATTGTTTTAGGATTGTAAAAAAATTTCATGTTTTAATATTGCAGTCTCATTCAGTTAAGGGTTTTTAATTTAAATCATCCTAAGACAGTTTAATGATACGTTTCTTCTGAATTTATCAGCACGAAGAAGAAATAATCTTCTTCTGACAGATCTTCTTCTGACAGAAGATTATTTCTTCTTCGTGCTGATAAATTCAGAAGAAAACCATCCCTGGGGTGGATGGGATCTCCCAGCAAGACAATGTCACGTGTGTCACACAGCTAGAAATGTCCGAGAGTAGTTGGAAGAGCATGTTGAAGACTTCAAAGTACTTCCCTGGCCACCTAATTCTCCAGACTTAAACCCAATTGAGTATCTGTGGGACCACCTAGATAGTGCTGTCCGCTCTATGGATCCTCCACCACGCACCCTCCAGCAGCTGTCAGATGCACTGAATTCCACATACCTGTGAACACCTTCCAGCACCTTATTGAGTCACTCCCAGCCCATCTAGCTACTGTCCACCCTGCACAAAGCAGTTACTCTGGATATTAGGTGGTGGTCACAATAATGTGACTCGACCGTGTATAAATTCCTGACGTAATTCGGGCAAATTATCCAGATACAGACAGACTTATTTATAATGTCAAAAAGATTTTCATAAAATCCACTTATTATTTAAAGCAGAAATACCACTCCTTTATCCACTGAGTCTTCAAAGAAAAGAACTCCATTAGGATAAGGCTAGAGTCATGCATCTAATAAATCTACCACTCTATTTCTTGAAAAATGATAAGAGAGATGGTTATCAAATCTATACCTTTTGCTCATATTAATTTAAAGTTGCCTGATGAGTCACCAATGGACTATTGTGTCTTCGGACTGCTAAAAAGAGTGCAGACCTAAAACAATTATTGCACTATGAAAAGCAGTGGAAGAGGAGTGGAATAAAACACCACTACCAATTTTAAGAAATGTCCTGTTATCTTGGAAATCTAGATGTAGGTTCATAGTCTAGAGAAAGAAAAAAAACTATCATATAACTCATTTAAGAAAGAAATAATTTTATTTTAAACATTATGTTGCTGGAAAATCGTTCTAAAAATGTGTGAATGTCCTATGTATGGCTGCCTACTCCTGTCTTGTTTGAAATGTTTCTGTACCTGCGGATATATAGGTAAACAATAAATGTACTGCTTTATTGTTTTTACACACAAGACTTTTACACTTCGTACTGTTTCGCCTATTACTGAATATCCGCAGGTACAGCCTATGCTACAGACTACCCCTTTTTGTAATTGGATGTCTTTTTCTTGCTGTTTCAGGGATGGAAGGAATTTTTGGGTGTCTTTCTTGCTGTTTTAGGGATGGAAGGAATTTTTGGGTGTCTTTTTCTTGCTGTTTTAGGGATGGAAGGAATTTTTGGATGGTTTTTTTTTTTCTTGCTGTTTTAGGGATGGAAGGAATTTTTGGGTGTCTTTCTTGCTGTTTTAGGGATGGAAGGAATTTTTGGGTGTCTTTTTCTTTGCTGTTTTAGGGATGGAAGGAATTTTTGGATGTTTTTTTCTTGCTGTTTTAGGGATGGATGTCTTTTTCTTGCAGTTTTAGGAATGGAAGAAATTTTTGAATGCCTTTTTCTTGCTGTTTTAGGGACGGGAGGAATTTTTGGGTATCTTTTTCTTGCTGTTTTAGGGATGGAAGGAATTTTGGGGTGTCTTTCTTGCTGTTTTGAGGATGGAAGGAATTTTTGGGTGTCTATTTATTGCTGTTTTAGGGATGGAAGGAATTTTTGGGTGTCTTTTTTCTTGCTGTTTTAAGGATGGAAGGAATCTTTGGATGTTTTTTTTCTTGCTGTTTTAGGGATGGAAGGAATTTTTGGGCGTCTTTTTATTGCTGTTTTAGGGATGGAAGGAATTTTTGGGTGTCTTTTTATTGCTGTTTTAGGGATGGAAGGAATTTTTGGGTGTCTTTCTTGCTGTTTTAGGGATGGAAGGAATTTTTGGGTGTCTTTTCTTGCTGTTTTAGGGATGGAAGGAATTTTTGGGTGTCTTTCTTGCTGTTTTAGGGATGGAAGGAATTTTTGGGTGCCTTTTTCTTGCTGTTTTAGGGATGGAAGGAATTTTTGGATGTTTTTTTCTTGCTGTTTTAGGGATGGAAGGAATTTTTGGGTGTCTTTTTCTTGCTGTTTTAGGGATGGATGTCTTTTTCTTGCAGTTTTAGGAATGGAAGGAATTTTTGGATGTCTTTTTCTTGCTGTTTTAGAGATGGAAATAATTTTTGGATGTTTTTTTTCTTGCTGTTTTAGGGATGGAAGGAATTTTTGGGTGTCTTTTTCTTCCTGTTTTAGGGATGGAATGAATTTTTGGGTGTCCTTTTCTTGCTGTTTTTAGGGATGGATGTCTTTTTCTTGCACTTTTAGGAATGGAAGGAATTTTTGGATGTCTTTTTCTTGCTGTTTTAGAGATGGAAAGAATTTTTGGATGTTTTTTTCTTGCTGTTTTAGGGATGGAAGGAATTCTTGGGTGTCTTTTTCTTGCTGTTTTAGGGATGGATGTCTTTTTCTTGCAATGTTTTAGGAATGGAAGGACTTTTTGGATGTCTTTTTCTTGCTGTTTTTGAGATGGAAGGAATTTTTTTAACTTTATATTCAGATCTGGAGCAAGTCCGATTTGATATTGTTCTAATCCCTTTTTGTTTTTCAGAAAGTCCTTTGTGGTAAGTAAATTTGCTGGTGAATATTAAGTTATAATCACCGGCCAATCACACTTAGTAAAAAGGAAACTTGAAAAGTGAATGGAAATAGCACAAAGTATCACGCTAAATGATAATTTTGGTTGGGCGCTCCTGACCAAATGGCAATAACTACTCCAGTGACATAGGTGTGATGAACTAGGTTCTAATTTGAAAATTCAACCACCAAATACACATAAATTGCCTCTTTAACACCTGTAATACCAAATTATTTACTGCAGACAATATCCTGTTGTCCATTTTGCTTTCATTTTAGGCTCAACAAGGCATTAAATTTCATTGAGCAAGGCTTTTCCTAGAACTAGTGGCTTTTAATCAGGGATGGGCAAATTTTTATACCATCAGATGCTCTTGAAAAAGCTTAAATTATTTATCACGATGAATGACGTGTTGGAAGTGTGTTGTCATTGGAGGTTGCCATGATCTTTATGGTGAGTGAGTGGTTTTTTCTAATGGTTTTTTCATTTAAATTATTTATTTCCCTTCCTATCCAAATTCCATCCACAGCAGTCTAGAGATGCATGCCACAGAGATATGAAGATGCCTTGCAAAACCAAGCAATGCAACACATCTCCAAGTGACACCAGAGGTCCACAGACAAATTCCTGGGCATAATTCCCCAAACATGCTTTATTACTAATTCCCACACCACTCATGCACTAGAAAATGGGCATTATCCCTTGTGTTAAATTCCTATCGATGTTTAAATGTAAAGCCACAAAAACAGCCATGTTTCATACATGCAAACTGATTAATAACATTTTTTTCTTTTTGTCCTAAACTAGAATATAGGTATCGGTCACTCTTCATCAATGGTATAGATGCATTTGACAGACTGGATACTTCATTCCCAGAATAAACTTACACAAAGTGCCGATAATGAATATACAGAGTAGGATCCAAAAGTTCCTGAACTTCACCTGTACGGCAAAGTACATGTATCGCATATCCACAGTGATTATTAGATTATGTTATGACATTATCCCTCTCATTACAGAGAAATTGGGTTCGTCCATTTATGTTACACGCTCGCTGCAGTACATCCAACTAATGTGAGCAACTTATGCATTGTTCAGCAACTAATGAAAAATGGCGTTTTTTGAGCAGCGTGTTAACATTAAGTTTCGACAGAAACTTGCAAGGTTGATGAAAATTTATGGCGAAAACACCCTGTCGCGGTCATAAATGTTAGATTGGCATCGACGCTTCAGAGAAGGCACACAGGAGGTCGAAGACAACGAACGAAGCGAGCGGCCAGCAACAGCTTGTACAGATGAAAACGTTTTGAAGGTTGCGGCCATTGTACGCACAAGCAGACAATCGAGCAAATAGCAGAGGTCGCTGAAATTTTGGGAACTGTGTCTCAGCGGATACTAACAGATGTTCTGAAGATGCACCGGGTGTGTCGACACATCATCCCATGCATGTTAACTGAAGACCAATTTGGCCATACGGATGAAAATGGCAGACAATCTCATAACTGCCACCAATCAAGACCCACAATTCTTAGAAAAATTATAACAAGGGATGCAAATGGTGCCATCTCTTCGACCCACAGACTGAGTGGGCATCAGCTACGTGGAAATCGCCATAGTCTCCACACAAGCAGACGTTCCGCCGAGATCGCAGCATAAGTAAGAGATCGTGCTAGAGGTCTTCAACATCCAGGGTATTATTGTTCACCTTGAATTTATCCCTGAAGGACGCACTATCAACAAGGAGCTCTACCTGGACATCATGTGACGCCTACGTCAGTCGATCCACAAGAAAAGGCCTCCCCTGCGGTAATCATTTGTGGGTGCTGTTCCATGACAATGCACCAGCACACTGGTCACTCTTCGTTCAAGAGTTTCTCGCCAAAACAAGAACTGTTGTCCTCTCATACCACCATACTCACCTGACCTCACCCCCATGACTGCCACTTCTTCTCTGAGCAGACAAGTCAACTTCAGGGTCATCGGTTTTGGAGCCCAGCCGAAGTGAAAACCGCATTGCACTGAAGGACATTGCAAAGAATGGGCTCTAGAAATATTCCAACAAACTCTATAGTCACTGGTAGAAGTGTGTTGTTGCAAGAGGGTCTTATTTTGAAGGGGGATGTCCTTCAGCTGGTTGCAGTGAAAGACATTGCAAAGAATGGGTTTCAGAAGTGCTTTGATGAACTCTACAGCCGCTGGCAGAAGTGTGTTGTTGCAAGAGGGTCTTATTTTAAAGAAGGATGTGCTTCAGCTGGTTGCATTGAAGGACATTGCAAAGAATGGGTTCCAGAAGCGCTTCGACGGACTCTACAGCCGCTGGCAAAAGTGTGTTGTTGCAAGAGGGTCTTATTTCAAAGGAGAATGTCTTTCAGCTGGTTGCACTAAAGGACACTGCAAAGAATGGGTTCCAAAAGTGCTTCGACGAACTCTACAGCCACTGGCAGAAGTGTGTTGTTGCAAGAGGGTCTTGTTTTGAAGGAGGATGTGTGCTTGAGCTTTGTAACTTGATCTACAGACTTACAGGCCCAGTCCGGGGAACTTTTGGATCCTATATCTCATAGGTATCAGTCATTCTCCAACAATGGTGTGAGTGTACTTCACAGGCTTTATCTGGCAAAATGGATGCATCATCCCCAAAAGCAACTTACACCAAGTGCACAGAAACATGGACAAGCCACCATAAATTCTCAAAAAGGCTGCCAAAAACTGCAGTAACTCTAGCTTCATAGGGCTTATATTATGTAATCTACACCTATCTGCTTTGCTCTGCAGCACCACATGTAACAAAGCAACAGAGATATCACACCCCAACCCTCATTGGATATTTTCAGTAGTAAACACTAAAAAATCCATAATTAGCTTTTTTTTAGTAGTGAAAACTGCTAAATCCATAGTTTGCTGCATTTTTCAGTGGTAATGAATAAAATTGTATTACACACTTATTAAAAATCATAGTGCCAGAGCATCAAAATGACAGAGTAAATTCATAAAAAAACAAATTTTTTAATTAAACTCCTTTTTGTTATGTGGCTTCCTAGATTACTACATTCAAACTAGTTAACTTTTTTTTATGCGATTTATCTAGATTTTTGCAGAAATTTGAGACTTTACCAAGGTAAATCCCATAAAAAAAAAAAGCTTACTAGCAAATTTTTGCTTAAAAAGTTGTCCATAAATTCCAAGACATTTTGTGAGAAACGCCAAATGGCTCAACTATTATTTTTTTTCTTTAGTTTACCTCAAAAATCAATTTATGTTACAACGGGAACCCTACAGTAAACATAGTAAGTGCTTAAACAGACTAGAAGTTGTGCGTGTTAGTCTCCAAATCGCAAAAAAAAAAAAGAACGAAAAAAAAAAATCTGTGATGAAAAAAAAATTTTTGTTCATCGTGGGAAAGAATTCTAGTACTACTCCAGGACTTTACGAAATAAATACGAAAATTTAGATGTTTCCCAAGCTCTGTAAAGGGAATTAAAATTTCAGGATGTTTCTGGGATTCCATGGGCAGTGATAACTGTGCACTAAACAAACAGAAAAATTAAGGAGGAATTGCAACAATATTGAAAATATCCAAGAAACACTAATTGCCTAATGAATGTTAGAATCTAGAAAACATGAAAATAAACTTTACACACATCGTTAAAAAGGTAATTTCACTGAGATTTTCGATTTTTATAGTATACCCGATGCTTTCCACAATCTCTAGCAGACCGCCGATTTCGGTAGTGACTACAGCGAGCACGTAGTAGTTCGAAATAAATACGAAAATTTAGATGTTTCCCAAGCTCTGTAAAGGGAATTAAAATTTCAGGATGTTTCTGGGATTCCATGGGCAGTGATAACTGTGCACTAAACAAACAGAAAAATTAAGGAGGAATTGCAATAATATTGAAAATATCCAAGAAACACTAATTGCCTAATGAATGTTAGAATCTAGAAAACATGAAAATAAACTTTACACACATCGTTAAAAAGGTAATTTCACTGAGATTTTCGATTTTTATAGTATACCCGATGCTTTCCACAATCTCTAGCAGACCGCCGATTTCGGTAGTGACTACAGCGAGCACGTAGTAGTTCGAATCTGAGATATAATCGACGACCCTACACTCCACATAAATGAAAGGAAATGACATTACAGCAAGCACTTTGTTTGGGGGCAATTCAAAAGTTATAGGCAGTCACCCATTCTAAATTTAAGGCCACTAGTTCTATGAAAGAAGCACAGCTAACACCATTGGACAAACACTCCACCTGTGCATCATTTGAGGCTCAAGCCCTGCCCACCTTGTATTAATGGTCACCATCCAGCACCCCAGACAACTCGGCTGCTGGGATGCCCACAACTAATTCCGCATCCACACCTACAATGATGAAAAGAAGTGACCTCTCCGCCCCAAAATACCAGCCACAAAGTAGTCGCAGAAGTCATCGCAGGTAGCATGCCATGCAATTCGGCAGTTGAAGCAATACTGTTCCATTCAAACCGAAATATCCTGGCAATATTCATTTGAAAAAAAGTTTGGCACCAGGACCTGTGTAACTACTGTACATTACCCATAATGCAAGTGGTCATTGATGGAGGCTGAAGGTGGATAATATGAACCATTAACAATGCTTCTTCATTTATATAACCAAGCGAAAACAAAAAAAAAAACAAAAGTTCTCAAAACAAAAACATACTTTAAGCACACCACATATATTTAATTGTACTACACAAGTATTTTAGCTACATTACATGCAAAGTATAATTATAGGAAAAGTTACTGTTTACATCCATTGTTAGTGATTTTTTTCCCAATGTTTTCAACATTTTAATTGCACAAATGTTACTCATATTGCAGCAAAATAATTGGGAAAAAAAAGTATGCTTTCTACACAGCAAGTCTCAAAGTAAATAAAATAACTGAAATCATCATAAAATATCAGAGCTTCACACATATGTCATGGGATACCAAACTACAAATGATACAGTTCACATTAACACATTTTATTTAAGTACACACAAGAACTTTCCAGGACAAAAACAAAAAAAATTCCAGGATGATTATTATGCAGACTTGCCAACCTTAAGAAGAGAAAAATCCTGCAAACATACTTTCGTATGTTTGAAATATCAATGGACATCATTTCAAGCACTAAATTACATTAATACATATAAAAAAATGTAAAAAAATTGTTACAAATATTTTTAAGAAATGTTTGTTCAATAATGCATTGATCTAGAGGATAACCCAAATTATGACGGAAAAGGAGAAATTCCTCAAAGTCGGCGCGCTCTCATGCCTAAAAAGATTACAGCAAAAAAAATTTCGCCATTGAATTTCCGTATTCGGAATTTTTTCCTCCATTTTCAAACTCAAATACAAATATTTATGGAATAAAATGATATACACAGTGCGTCAAAGAAATTTTAAGACTGGCGCTAGATTTCAGCCTACGGTGGCGCCACCAGTGTAATCGCGAATGCGTTATAAACCGTGACCATCTGCTTGCTTACTGCCAAAAGTACTGCGCAGTTGTTAAAGCAACTTAAACGAAACGGCCGTTCATTAGAGAAGTAAATTTTTTTTCATGTTGAATTATTAAGATGGAACAAAGGGCTGTTATTAAATTTAACGCAAAACTTGGTAAAAGTGCCTCGGAAATGTACCAAATGATGAAACAAGTTTACGGTGAGTTTTGTTTAAGTAGATCAAATGTTTTCCCGTGGCACAAACGTTTTTTGGATGGAACAGATATGCTAGATGATAAGCATACCGGAAGACCAAGTTCATCTAGGACACCTGAGATTATTGAAAAAGTGTGTGATTTCGTGGCAAACAATCGATGTGCGTTACTAAGAATGATGGAAGAGTCTTTAAACATCAACAAAGAAACGATTCGAACCATCCTGCATGAAGATTTGGGCAAAACAAGAGTCTGTGCTAAATTTGTTCCACACGTTAACCAATGAAAAAAAATCAAGGAGAAGTGCACATTGCAGAGACATCATTTCAGCCGCTGAAAATGATCCAAACTTCTTAAAATCGATTGTTACAGGTGATGAAGCACGGTGTTTTCAATATGATTCTAAAACAAAGCGACAAAGTGCGGAATGGAAGTCAAAAAACTCACCACAAGCCAAAAAAACAAGAAAAGTTCCATCGAAAATCAAAACAATGCTCATTATATTCTTCGATAGTAAGGGTATTATCCACAAAGAATTTGTTCCAAGTGGACAAACAATTACTGGTGAGTTTTATTTAAATGTTTTGAGGCGTTTGATGGGCAAAATTCGTCACATTCGTCCAGAATATCGGGATGAAAACAGTTGGTGTTTGTTACACGATAATGCACCCAATCACAACCTCACTTCTTGTTCGTAGATTTCTGGTGAAAAATAATGTCTGTGTGTTGAATCATACACCGTATTCGCCTGATTTAGCACCCTGCGACTTTTCTTTATTCCCAAAACTTACAATGACGTTAAAAGGGTGTTATTTTGATGACATTTTGACCATACAAACAGCTTCGACGCGTGATTTGGAGGCAATTCCGCAAAGTGAACTGGAACAGGCATTCGAATCATTATTAAATCACTGTAACAAATGTATTGAAGCCGGAGGGACTTATTTTGAATAACAAACCAAAACAAATTATAATTTTTTGTTTCTATTTCATTTTACAGACCCAGTCTTAAAAATTCTTTGCCACACTGTGTATAACTATACTGGACAGAGGCTAGCTACATCACAGGAAAAAGAAATTACGATTACGGAAAAATCTTTATTTCGTTTACTTCCCTTTCTTAAAAATCGAAGTACCGTCTTAATGCGCATTTTTATGAATTGGTAAAATTACTGATGCATAGTTTTACGCGTGGAGAAAAATTCCTGACGCATATTTTTACGCGTTGGTAAAATTTCTATATGTACTAGACGTTTATTTCGTTTACTTCAGTTTCTGAAAGACGAAGTACCGTCTTAATGCGCATTTTTACGAATTGGTAAAATTATTGATGCATAGTTTTACGCGTGGAGAAAAATTCCTGACGCATATTTTTACGCGTTGGTAAAACTTCTATATGTACTAGACGCATAATTACGCATTTTGGCAAACTCTGGACTTGGCACATCTCTTGGGCACTCCCGTGGAAAGCGCTCGTAAGGTCCGGTAGAAAATCTACGGTTCCTAAAAATTTCGCTCCCTACCTCAAAGGGGCAACTTTCTGCTAATTCTATTGAACAACGTACGACGTAGATTGTTATGCGTCCCGATTATTTCTTGATACACCCCCAGAAACATTTCAAGAAGAAATGAATGGTCAAAGAAACTATAGAACTACTGTAGAAAGACATCCCTTTCCCACTCTGCAGTTGAGAAAGACATTTGTTAATTGCACGGGTAGGAAAGAGTGGAAGTCTGGAAGAGAAGCCTTTTTTTTTTTTAAAAGCCTAAACAGGTTAAATCATAGTTTTCGGGCTTGTTTGGGCCCGGGCTCTTATCTTGCAATAAAAAAATCGGGCTCGAAGTATGTCAGCCCGAGCCCGAATCAGCTCTAATCTACAGGGGTTGTCCAAAATAATGGAAACACATTGCTGAAAATAGTGACTTTGGTATGTGCTGCTTTTTGAGTAAAACGAACATGTAGCTGCAACTTTTTTGTAAAAAAGTGTTGCTTACAGTCTCTAGGGTCTGTGTGATTGCATTGTAAATCGGTGTTTCCATAATTTCGTTCCAGGTGAAGGCACAATGAGTGACCTGTCAGAGTTCCAAAGAGGGCAGATTGTAGGTGCCCGTCTGGTTAGTGTGTCAGAAACCACAGTGGCACAGGTATTGGAGTATCGAGAGGTACCGTGTGGAAAATCATGACAGCATACAATGTTCACGGCACAACATCATCTGCAAGACACAACTGTGGAAGGAAAACCAAACTCACTACGAGAGACAGGAGGACATTAAAGAGGATTGTGACCGCAAGGAGGACATTAAAGAGGATTATGACCGCAAGGAGGAAGACTACGGTGACGAAAGTGACTGCTGAGCTTAATCCACATCTCCAACCCAGTGCCGACCCATACCTGTGCGAAGAGAATTGCATAAGCACAATATTTACGGCAGAGCTGCGATTGCAACACCCCTGGTATCACAGGTGAATATGAAACGGAGACTAGTGGTGCCAGGAACATAAAACGTGACTGCAGATCAATGGAAACATGTCTTGTTTTCCAACGAATCAAGTTTCTCACTATTCCCCACCACAGGACAGGTCTACATGTGGAGAACCCCCGCTGAAGCATACAACCCAGACGGTCTCCTTCCTACAGTGAAGCACGGGGAGGTTCCGTAATGCTTTGGGCCATGATCTCATGGTTTGCAGCATGTCCATTATCACCTTACACGGACGGATCACTAGCGGTGACCATGTGCATCGTTCCGTCAGGAGATTGCACCTTTCAAGATGATAATGCCCTGATTCACAGAAGCCGAACTGTTCAATCAAGGTTTGAGAAACATGAGGATGAAGTTGCACACCTGCCCTGGAATGCACAGTCACCGGACATAAACATCATTGAGCCCCTGTGGTCTATGTTGGAAAACAGAGTGTGATCCCGTTATCCTCCTCTGGCATCTCTCAAGGAATTGGAGCAGTTTCTGCAGGAGGAATGGTACAACAACCACTTACCACCATCCAGGACTTGTATGCGTCCATCCCAAAGAGGATTCAAGCCGTTTTAAACTCCAAGGGTGCTTAAATTCAGGCCGTTTTAAACTCCCACACCATATTAGGTGCATAAAACCTATTGTTTCAAGGTGTTTCCATTATTTTGTACAACACATGTACATCACCTGGCGGAAAAACCATGCATTATTTTAAGAAAATATCTCGAATAGGTTTATTGGCGTGAGCGGCATCGATCCATGAAAGAATGTTTTCAATCGGGATTTTAGAAGCTCAAATTTCGCTGCAAAATACATCAGATGCAGAAATTAACATTTATGCCCCCTGGTGGGCAAACCATTCTTTACCAAAAATTATAAATATATACTAACATTTCCTATCAGAAGTTGTATCCGGTTCAGAAAGAATTTTTCAAATCGGAGTTTTAGAAGCAGAGAAATCGTGGAAAAATTACTTTTTGCGCCCCCTAGCGGAAAATCTTTGCATAACTTGAAACGGTGACTATACCTAAAACAGTCTTCACCTTAAATGGAATTGAAGGGTAAAAGAATTCTTCCAATCAGATGTTTAGAAGCAAATATATGGAATAAAATACATTTTGAATTCCATATCTTGTGCCCTCTAGCAGTGAAATTGTGCACCTTAAAAAAAAAAAATAAAAAAAACGAAGTTTGAGGATCATTATTTACACATTTCAAGCTTCCCAAAGCAGAAAAATTTTTTCAAGAGTAGTTGCAGAGATGCCGTGTCCACAGACTGAAAGACGGACCGGTAACACAAGCACGATCTTTTTTACAAAAGACGCGTTTTTCCAGGCCTTGAAAATGTTATGATTTTCCAGGTTTCAAGCCTGGAAAATCACACCCTGCATTACTTTAATAAACATAACTTGATCCTTAATTGATCTCCACCCCCACTCTGCGCAATAATAACATATTACATATATCACTGTGGGAAACACTGGAACCATTCTAGAACCTAATTTTTTTAACTGAACAATCTGAATTCTCTCTGTTACAGAAGTAACCAGCATTAACAAGACATGATATTTTGCAACAGTTGCTAAAGTTTTCACCAATCCATTTGCCAAATTCAATTCAAATTGTTATAAAAATAGCACAAAAAGATAAATTGCCAATATTTCAGCCACAACTTTTTTTCCCCCCATTGCTCTTTTCTCTGGTTTGTCTATTACAGGATTCTGTCAACTATTAATACAACTAGATTTTGAACAATAATTTTGCATTTTGTTGTACAGAGGGTGAATTGAAAGTTTTGCAATATTTGCATAAACACATGTGCTGTTGTGGGTGTCGTCATTCTGTTTGTGGTTAGGACGGCTAAAAGATGAACAGCCACAACAGGCTAATTAGGAAACTTTTGCTTTACGGGTTCAAACTTGGCCATAATGCTGCTCAAGAAACATGAAACGTTTGTCATACAAAAGGGGAAGGCATACCTGCCAACTACTACGGATTTTGTTTCTGGCTACGGAGCTCGCGTCAAAACTACGGATTCTACAAATTTTCATTTTGTTTAAATTATTTTTTATTTTGCTATTAATTTTACAATATACACAGGGCGATTTATAAAGCAGTATACAGTTTCAACGCACTATAAAACAAGAACAATGCAAGATATTTTATGTTAACTGTAACAGAATTGTAGGGGAATGTTTCAAGTTTTTTAGAGACAGTAAGTAACAGATGTTCTATGTATGCACCGTAAGTCACACAACACACATCGAGACGGTAATCCTTTTCCGCTTAAACGCGAGTTAAGATATTGCAGTGATAGTGGCTGTGATACGCTGTTTCAGTTCCACTAGATCAACAGGAGGGGGGGCAAATACCTTGTTCTTTACGTACGCCCACAGGAAAAAGTCACAAGGTGTTAAAAGTCAGGACTTCTGGGTGGCCATTGGGTCAGTGGCATGTTGTAGTTCGCGACTCGTCTAATCCATCAGTGAGGAACATGTTCATCGAAACAATCTTGCACGTCACCTAAAAAGTGTGGTGGTGCACTATTCAATTGGAGAATGTAATTATAAATACACCATACTGTGAACACTCAAAAAATGCCTATAGCGTATTAAATCCGTTTATTTTTGTGGCGTAGTAAGTTCAAAGATTCAGCACGCTTTTGCACTCCACTGGGAGGCTTTTTCAAGGCAATGGTAGACATAAAAATGCAGAGAATCAGAACACGTAAGGAACAGAGATGATTTTTGAAAATAACGTGATCAACATCACGAGCGTATTGCAAGAATTTTTATCACGCAATTATACGGTGTGTCTCATGCATTCATCGGCTACACCTCTATGGAATAGTATTAGAAGAATTGCCCCATTCACGAACTTTAAAGAGACTGCCATCAGGGAAACTGTCGAAATCCTATCCAGCAAACTAGCGTGCAATGATATAGTTTCTACTGAACTACCAAGAGCTTGGCAGGCATTATTAAAAGAGGGAAGCACATCACGACACACCGTATAATTGAGTGATAAAAATTAGTGCAATACGCTTGTGATGTCAATCACGTTATTTTCAAAAATCATCTTTGTTTCTTACGTGTTCCAATTCTCTGCATTTTAGTGTCTACCATTGCCTTGAAAAAGCCTCCCAGGAGTGCGAAAGCTTGGTGAATCTTTGAACTTACTACGCTGCAAAAATAAACGGATTTAATATGCTATATGCCTTTTTGAGTTTCCAATTGGAGAATTATTTCAAAAAATTCTCCAGACAGTGGGCTGTGAAATCTGCACTACAAAACTCACCCTCCACGTTGATTTTCCCGGGCTTCGTTTATTGGCAGTGCAAACACTATCGACGACTTTTTCTGATACATGCGGTCGTCCAGGATTTTAAAGTTTGCACACAAACAGCTCGTAGATTCAAATTTTTTATGCCAATTGTAGATAGATTTTTTGGTTGGAGGTTCTTTTCCGAATCGTGATTGAAAATGCCGTTGCACAACAGTTACAGATTCCGTTTCGCTCAATTCAAGAACATAAAACGCCTTCTCCACTGCAGATGCTGCCATTTTGACTGACTAGTCACGCAACACACTCGCTATCACCTACGTTACTTCCCTCAGTAGCGGGACACAAACTTTAGGAGTACATCTACCTAATGGTTCGCAGTTGTGGTCCGTGTCTTCAACTGTTACTGTTTTACAGCGTCTGGAAACTGTATACTTCTTTATTAATCACCCTGTATACGAGATTCTTAAGCGGAATTCCACTTTTTTTTTGTCATCGTTTAGATCATGCACAAGATCGTTGTAAAACTGAGGAGAATTTGGGGGAGGGGGTCGTTTCCCGTCTAACAACGGCATTACACGTTTCAAAACTTTCAAAAACGGTAGCTAAAGAGAGTAAAAAGTTTTGCCGTAATCGTAATTTTATTTCTCCCGATGTTGCATTTGTGTCCAGTATTGTTGTTAGATATCATTTTGTTGTATAAATGTTTGTATTTCAGCTTGAAACTGTAGGCAAAAATTGACGGAAACGGAAGTTAGACGCCGCAAAAATTTCCCCGTAATCTTCAGGCACAAGATTTTTCCACGAATTCGAGTCATTCCACCATTTTCGTTATTTTTTATTTGGTCATTCTCGAGATTGATGCACTAGTGAATGGAAATTGGGGGAATGATGTTAGTCGGAATTCAGATTTTTTTCGGTAATCATAATTTATTTTTCTTGCGATGTTGCCTCTGTCCAGTATTGTTGTTAAATAACATTTTACTCAATAAATATTTTTATTTCAGCTGGAAAATTGAGGGGAAATTTTTGACCGATCAAAGATTTCTCCCATAATCTTCCCCACCACCCCACGATGTTCACACTCTTCTGCATTGTTAAATATCCCCCGTCCCATAAGTTTTTGCATCCATTTAAGTTTGATAAGGGAGGGAAATTCCCGAAAATGGAAATGACGAATTTGGAAAAATTGATGTATTTTTTAAAAATTTCGGATTTTCCCGTCTGTCAGCGTTGTGCAGTTCTGAACGCACACAACATATTTTTTTTTGGTGAAAATTTCGAATTTAAATGTCACAATGTTACCTATCGTGCCCTCACCAGGGAAATCAACTTTGTGTTTCACACGTGGTAAGTTTGTTTATTAGTGTCCTGTTTTGTTGTGGTGCACATTTGTTTTTTACAAAGAGATGCATCATTTTGTAAAATAAGTGTCTACGTGTGTCGTACAATAATACCAGTTACTACTGACAAGACTCTTGCTAATGTTGGCAGGTGTGGGAACAGAGGCGACTTTAGATCTTTTGGGACCCTAGGCGATAAAAGGTGCAGGACCCACTCACTCTTCTTATGCCCTCAAAAATTTTCATCCATCAGATTAAAAAAAAAAAAAAAGAGGGGCGGTCAAGAAAAGGGTGTTTATGCCTTTTAAAATGCCATTATATCTTCCTATTATTAGAACTTTCTGTAAGAAACAGTGCTAGTGCAATAATTTTGTCTGTCCATGCACATCGAACTTTTTGATTTTTGAGATATTTCAAAATTAATTTTTACAGCTAATAGGAAATCAATGGATATTAAGTTTGTCACTTCTAACAACCCATATACTTCATGCACTGCAGTTATGCGAAACAGAATTTTGAGGCTAATAGGAAATCAATGGATATTAAGTTTGGCACTTTAAATAGCCATATCCCATTTATACCTGCACTGGAGTTATCAGAAACAGAAGCATACGAATTAAATGCAAAAGATCCAGTTTGAAAAAGGAAAAGTAGGAACTGCAGGTTTTTGAGTAAGAGTATCATTGAAACTTTTTATTGCTTTTTCAAAAGCTAGTTTTAAGTAGATTTAAAGAATAGAAAAGGTGAGAATACTTGATAATTATCAGTACTAAACCAGGTGAGCAGAAAGTAATGAGAAATGTCGTTGCAATACAATATAAATTACTTTTAACACTATTAAATAAGATAGTGTAATATTCTCAAATTTCTTTACTTTTGTCAGCCTAAATATTAATAACTTTTTCAGGGGTCGCACTGCCGATCGCCATTTTCGCAATTTGCGAAAAAAAATAGCTTTGGCGATGAAAAAAAGCTTTGGTGATTACCTTTTCATAGTGTTATAACACTTTGGCGAAAACAAATTGAATTTGGTGACTAAATTGGCAAAAACTTTAAAAAAGCCAGCATAAACTCTGACTCCTTTGGTTTAAGAAGGTTTAAAGGGATCAGGGCCGAGAAAGAACTTGATTGTCCTAAGAAGAATTATCCTATGAAGAATATTTCTTTCTTCATTGATTATCCTACCACGAAAGAAAAAAACAATTAACAGGAAACACTCACGATCATCAGGAAAGTTTTTATAAGCACTCCTCATTGCAACTCTGAGGGAAGGTTCCAACACAGATGTGTTCCCTTGGCTGGAAGTAGCATGAAAGCAATTTATAACACCAGTTAAGAATTTGCCTTAAACAATGAAAAGTGTGGGAAGCGTGAATACCTCCTTTACCTATCACCAAAAGGGGGTTAAAATTATTTTAACTGTTCCTTTCAAAAATAAGTACATCGATAAGAACCAGAAAGTTCGGAATATCAGCAACAGCATGAAAAAATATGTTATTATTAAAAGGAGAAAATAAAATATCAATTGACAATACAAAGTAGTCACTTTTCGGATTGATTTTCTTCGATCCGTGAAAACCTAAAAACAAAACTGAAAATCCAATTATATTTTTGGGGCCCCTCAAACAGTGAGGCCCCTAGGCGCGCGCCTAGTTGGAAATCCGCCCCTGTGTGGGAAGCTTCTGTGGCAGATGGTTCAAAAAATTTTGCTCAGGTGACAGAAACCTCGACGATCAGCCAAGGTCAGGTAGACCGCAAATTGTGGATTCAGAGGCCGTGTGCCAAGTCATAGAGGCAAATCTGACAGCCAACACTTGTAGATTATCAGGCAAGCTGGGCATATCACAGATCACCGTGGTTCATCACTTTCACGACCTCGGTAAGGTCTACAGGAGCTGCTGCATTGCCCCTCACGAACTGATGCCAGCTGAAGCAAACCACCAATTGGAAGTGTGCACGAAACTCCTAGAAAACCAGTGTGATGTACGTTTCATCAAGAGAATTGTTACGTGTAATGAAAGGTTTGTCTATTTCCATAATCCTAACACACAACGGCAGTGGTCGAGCCTGAGCCAGCTTCCTGAACCTGTTGCCAAACACGGGACCTTCGAGCACAAAGGGATGCTCTGTGTCTGGTGGAAATTCGAGGGGATAATCTATTAAAAATGTGTTCCAGACGGTCGGACTATCAACGCCAACCTCTACTCTGAACAGCTGGTGCAGACGTATGCTGTTTTGGAAGAGAACTACCTGGCACGGGTAAACAGAAAGTGCGCTCTCCTACAGCAGGACAGCGTTCAGCCTCATACCACGTGAACGACCCAGGCAAAACTCCAGGAACTTGAAGGCGTCGAATTGATGCCACACCCAAAATATAGACCAAGCCTTGACCCGTCTGATTATTATTTGTTCTGATCCATGGCCAACTTCCTTCGTGGGTGGCACTTCAATAACCAGGAGGAGGTGGCAGCTGGGGTGAAGGAGTTCTTTGCCTTGAAGGACAAGAACTGGTATTGCTGCGGAACTGGCAGACAGATGGCTAAAGACAGTTTAACACGATGGCCTATACTTTAAATGCTAGTCAGCTTTTGTCATAAAGCTACATTTCAAGACATAAAGCGATCCAAATATTGAAAAACTTTCGACTCACCCGCTGTAAAAGCAGATGGCAGTGAACTGTCAAAGTTTAACAGGACATGATATTTTGTAGAGGTTGCTCTGGCTTTTTTAAAGTTTTTGCCAATCCATTTGCCAAATTCAAGTTTTTTAAGTGTATAACTAGTAAAAAAAGGTAATCAATATTTTTTGCCAAAACCTTTTTTTCATTGTCCACCCCCCCCCCCCCGCGAAGAAGAATCTGATCGGCAGCATGACGAAGCCGTAAACAGCTACCACTCTGTGTCTCGGGAGCAGAAAAATCCTAAATCTGACTTGCTTTATTTTTTATTGGAGGTTTAATGACCACCGTGAGTAACTCAATGGGCTTATAAGCAGTCACCCATCCCCAATTTAGGGTCACTGGTTCCAGGGAAAGGAGAAAGCCATTGCTGTAAGAAAAACACAACATCCATGCCACACCGGGATTCGTACCCGGACCCCTTTCGGACGAATGATCAGAGGCCATCGCTTAGAACAAGGTTCATAATCTTCCAAGCAAAATAAATTCAAGCACTTTTCAAGGACTTTGAAAACCAAATTATCATATGTGTGTGCTGTCAGTAGGAAGATATTTTAGCTAGTTCAAACCATTAAACTTAGCTGGAGCAAGCACACCTTCAATTACTTGCCTGCTACCCCCTGTCTGTCTCCCAGTTGATTTAATTTTATTTTGTGGAATATTTTGAAAGAGCACATTATTTTCTTATTCACCTTCCGGTAAGAACGCGTCCCTAACCCCCAGTCAACAGAAGCCAATCACGATTCGCGAATACATCATTCCACTTATTTCACTTCCATGGCTGACGTTTTACTTCATAGTGATATTATAGCAAAGGTACTTGCGTTCAATGCGCTCTTCTGCATTGAATGCAAGTTATGTGTTATTTGATCAGCTTGGTGTTTTTATCAGAACTACACAAAAATATCCTATACAACTTTTTAGCACAAACAATTATTTCACATATGCTCTTTCATATCATTACTCTAAAAACAAAACACAATTTTTTTTCAAGTACTATTTACAGAGCATTACACTTTTTCAAGTACTTTCAAAGACTTGAAAATGAACTTTTTTTTCAAGGACGTTTCAAGGTTTTCAAGGAGCGTACAAACCATGTAGAACACTGTGCCACCTGGCTTCAACCAGTAGTGTCTATTAGAGAATTCTGTCAACTATTAATACAAGAGGCATCCTGAAAGTAATGTCTCCTCCTTAATAACTTTTGAAGTGATTTTAATGAAACTGCACTGACATGTCCAATGGCACAACACAATCAGGTCTTCGAGTGTTCGCTGTTCTGATAAGAACTTTCAAACATATTCCTGCTAGCGTGGTTTTGCACAATGGTTCGCTGAGAAGAGAGACTTCGGACTATCCGAGTCCCTCCATACTTCCGCCCTGAACAGCGTGCGAGTCAACCGCAGGCGATTGGATGTGAACCGCACGCTTCTCCCATTCACTTTATATGGGAACTTTCTCGCTCCACAACGCCCGAACCGTTGCTCCAATCTCATTTTCTCTTCGACTGGCACATCTACATGGTAAGACCTCTATTTTGATACCTCAACCATATGTTTACGTTCAGCCATTCTCTCAAAGCTGGTCTTACAGTAAAAAACCTTATTGAATTAATATATAAAAGATAGCAGTGGCAGTTAGTTAACTGTCAAAGTTCTGAATCTCACAGAACAAAACATGCTTGTATGTGGCTTGGGTCAGTCTTGGTTTTCTCGTTTTATCAGACATGAGAATAAAAACATTTCCACACACATTCAAAACAATAAATGAAAGTGATATCTAGCAAAGGACACTAGCATGAAAAATAAACTGGAACTTACAAACACACAAACACACTTTATTATTTTTTTACGTTTCCTTATTTTTATCTTATACACATATAAAATTGCTTACAAATTACACTCCGTTATTAATACGTAGCATACTTCAATGCCATCGAATGTACAAAATGCATCTCTCATATAAACAGAAATTTATCAGTCTACACTAAAAAAATAAAAAATGTTGATATCAAATAAGTCAAGTCACAAAACTAAATCTTGAATTTTTTTATCCATGAAATACCATAATTGAAGAATGAAAAGGTTCTATAATGAAAATAACACTTAAAATCGTAAGTTCCATTTACAATAGTGCTGATCACGCAGAGAGAAATAAAATTTTAAGTTCCCAGAATGGGACTCATTTCTCAGAAGGCTTAAACATCACCATTGTCTTAATTTTATTCAAATCACAAACGTATTTACAAAATATATACAAGAGTTTTCTCACACACCCCACGTTCCTCCATATGTGTCGAATCAACTACACAAAGAAAAAAATATGTTCCCAAACACAACAAAAATGTAAAAAATTAAAAAACTTCCACAGCAGAGAGGAGGGAGGAGGGGTGAGACAAATAGCTGATTTCAAATTAGACTAGACGCGAAATAAAACTAATGCTGACAAAAAAACTCATTTGTCACTTAAATTAATAAATAGCATGCAAAAGTTTAATTTCGCTCTGAAGCAGACTATTTCTTTCAAATTGTTCAGTGAACTGAAATATCACTTAATATGCAAGCTTCTATTCTAAGACATGCATTATATGCCATGAAAAACACTTTACCAGTCAGTAAAGGTGTTTCTCCTTCCACTGATGGCTGGATCCAACTCTTCATCAAACTGAAATTCAAGATCTTCTCTGTCTTCAGCATTGGGTGGATTTTCCTCTTTTTTGTTATCCTACACGGAAAATAGGTTGGGAAAAAAATGCATTTATATCAATGGGGAACGAACAGATAACACATGCAGCATATTGCAAAATTTTTATGTTACACATAAAAATATATGAATCATTTTCAGTCATGAAAATTATAACCTCATCAAATTATGAAATAAAAACAAAAGGAATACACTCCCTAGCAAAGGAGTCTAAAAAGAATTTAGGTTACTAATATATATTTTTAATTTCAGTTACTAATTTCATAATAAAATTATACATTACAGGGTTATTCAGAAAGAATCATCCGATTTCAAAAAATTAACAACACAGAATGATAAGTAATACATCAAAGTAAAGGGAAAATGTAAGTTTTTTTTACTTACATTTTCCCTTTACTTTGATGTTTTACTTATCATTCTGTGTTGTTAATTTTTTGAAATAATTAACAACACAGAATGATAAGATGTTGTGATTTTCTTGAGGCCACATTCCTGGTCCCCTTCAATCTTTTCTTATGGGACAAACACATTTATGTACTATTTTTAACTCGCTGAACAAGTTTGTAATTTACTTTCTTGCCCTATCTGCAGGGGGGAGGGGATCCCTCGTGGTGTTATTGAGTGCGCCATAGGGGGTTTCCTATACAACTGCACAAGAAGTAAACTGCTAACTGCCATAGCTCGTGAGATACTGGCCTGATCAAGGACTTTCCTTGTAACCCTGTATTTTTATTATATATATATATATATAAATATAAATACATATACACTGAAATGCCAGAAAAACTGGTACAGACCAGCTTATGCAAAATACATAGCAACGTCACCTATACTCGTACTCGGTTGCATCTGCCAGTGCGTATATAAAGCGATAGACATCCTTACCAGCTGTCAGAGCTATTTCCGGCATCAGAATGACAAGTAATAATGATTTAAGTGATTTTCAATGTGGTGTCATAGTTGGTGCTCATGAGATGGGCCATAGTATTTCAGAGGTAGAAACGAAGTTCGGATTTTCACGGACGACCATTGCAAGGATGTACCGTCACTACAAGAATTCCGGCAAAACCTCCAACCTACGATACCAGTGTGGTCGTAAAAAGACATTGGGGGAACGTGACCATCGCCAGCTGTCAAGAATCGTTTCACGCAGTAGGCGTGTAACACTCTCACAGGTATCATCGGAATTCAACAAGAATCAGCATCCGGACTGTGCAACGTACCCTGCACGATATGGGCTTTGGGAGCCGACGCCCAACTCCATGATGGGTGCACGACACAGAACTATACGCCTTGCTTGGGCACAGCAACACCGCCACCGGATACTTGATGACTGGAAACAAATAGCCTGGTCTGATGGGTCTCGTTTTCAACTGTATCAGGCAGACGGAAGGATTTGTGTGTGGCGCAAACCCCATGTAGCCATGGATCCCGCCCGTCAACAGGGAACTGTACCGGCTGGTGGGGGGTTCATAATGGTATGGGGTGTGTTTAGCTGGACTTCACTGGGACCCCTGGTAAGTCTACAAATGTCTGTGACCGGCCAACGCTATGCGCGCATCCTTTCTGATGAAGTACACCCGTTCATGTCTTGCATTCATGCTGATGGGTTGGGCCTGTTCCAACAGCACAATGCACCTCCACACAAGTGTCGGGACGCCACATTACGTTTAGAGGAGCATTCATCTGAGTTTAGGGTGTTGTCATTCCCACCGAAGTCTCCAGATCTGAACGTAACATTTGGGATGCCATGCAACGCGCTATCGAACACAGGAATCCGAGACCTCGGAATACACCCGAATTGTGGAACGCTCTGCAGGAAGTATGGTGTGCATTGCCTACAGCATATTTTCAGAAGCTAGTAGAGTCCATGCCCCGTCGTATTTCGGCAGTCCTTTGCTCCCGTGGGGAACTTACCAAGTATTAGACTGGTGTACCAGTTTTTTTGGCACTTCAGTGTATATATCTACTTGAAAAATTTCATGCTGGTTCACCAGTCAGACAAATCTCACTCCCTAGCTGAAAATCAACAGCCCTATAGGCTGTCGATTTTGTTCCCTGCTTTAAAGTTTGATTTGTTAAAAATGTATGTTCATCTCTCAAATAACATATTATGACTAGAGTACATGATACAAGAAGAGAACTTTCCTAACAGCTCCGAGGGAAACACGAATTAGTGTTTGCCATTTGACCTACGACAGTCATTGGCTAAACGGCAGCTCACGAGGCGCATGTGACTCTTGCACTGCCTATCTTTTCACACAGTGTTGGAGGAAATCATTCTACCAGGCTTGTGGCTTCTTGCCACGAGTTCCTTGTTATGCACACTGTGGCTGGATGTTCTGACTGCACTCGCCGACAGATTTCTTCTACGGAGAAACCGATTTCCCATGCTGGCACACAATCATGCATCACTTCTGTGAATTAAAATAAGCTTTATTAAGAAACTGATAGTTTTAGAAATCGAACAGTAGGCATAATAACGTATAAACCATCGTTGATTAAATTTAAACTGCTCTACTGAATTTACTCATCAACTAAAAATTTTCACTTGTCACAGACTAGTAGATGACCGCGATTTTCAAGCCCTGAGTGTGTGTGTGTGAGTGCACACACAGTTGAGTCACATTATTGTGACCACCTCCTACTTCTGACATCAACAGTGCGTTGCCAATGACAGAAGGCATGTGTCGTGAGCTGGCTTGACGGGTATATAAGGTGTGCTGTTGGCAATCTGAAAACATATCACTCGTTGCTACCATGGATAAAAGAAGCGATTCAGATTTGCAGTGATGAGAAGTTGCAAAATCATTTTTGGAGCAGGTAAAATATAGTTTTGGACCAGCAAAATGCATTTTTGGAGAAGAAGATAAAATACATTTTTGATGTAAACAAGGTAGTAAAATCATGCAATACATTGATTATGATACGCTTTCCAACATACCAGAAATCATTACTCAAGTTATGAGGATAATGGCTGTAGAATAAATCTCGCACCTATTCCCTGATTTTTGACCCCATTTCGATGATATTAAACAGAACTGGTTCAGTACATCTCTGGAACCACATGGTGAAGTTTTGTCTCAATCGAAGCATTTGTACGTAAGTTATAATGCATAAGGGCGATGGAATGGATCCCGCTTTTATGTCCTGACCTTTGACCCCATTTCCAATAGGGTTCATCCCCAACCACATACCAAAATTTTATAGAAATCGAACCATTTTTACATGAGTTATCGTGTAGACGGACAGACAGACAAAGCTGGAGCATATAATACACTTCTTCAACCTACGGTTGGAAAGCAAGCAAGTAAAATATTAGTACATAGAACAAACTCTTAAGCAAAAAAGTTTTGGAGCTAGATGCACCCTACTCAAATTTAAAACATCTTGCATTGAAATACACACACACACACATATGCAAAGATTTCAGTTTTCATATAGATCAACAAATTTGTAACCATGGCAGGATTCTATTATTAATCATTTATTTTACAAAAAATGTTTTATTTTTTGCTGCTTTTCTCAATATTTAATTGCTCACTTCTATTTTTTTTTTATTTTTTAAGATAATTAGCAATGTTTTGTTTCTTTTAACAGTACCTGTCCACTTTCTATTGCACTCATGTCTCTCTCTTTTTTTTTTTTACGCCACATTCAATGTTCATCTCACTCAACATTCTTTAACCTTTTATGAAAGGAATCCAACTGCTGCAAAAGTTCAGCATCTTCCCTTTTCAAATCACCTTGTGAACATTCAGTTTCTTCTCTTTTTCGCTTATTTTGCTGCATTTTTCAAGCACTAATCCGCTCGATATTTTTTCCAGGATTCTTTATAAGTTGTCAGAAATATTTTGGTTACATTAACTTTACTCACACCTCCATTTAGTCTCTTGACATGATCTTTGTGCTTCTTGCTCTCCGCACGATGCCTACAATTGTCGTGGCTGCCATGCACTAGGCTAAAATTGCAGCCACATGGCTTACAAAACGTCATCCAGCAAAACTTTACATGCTTCATAAAAAGGCCATTCTTTACTATATACACGATCTACCAACAAGTAATTGGACACCTGTGATAGCAAAGGAAAACGAAGTTTATTCACCTTCAATAGTTGGTGCAGCCTCCACGAGCGGCGATTACAGCTGCGACCCTCCGGGGCATACTCTCAACCAGGCGTTGTACGGCGGCTAGCGGTATTTTCTTCCACCCAGCTTGGAGAAGACAGGTCAGTTCCTTCACCGATTTCGGACGGTGGGGGCACCCTCTAAGTCGACGCTCCAACTCGTCCCAGAGGTGCTCGATAGGGTTAAGGTCCGGGCTCTGCGCAGGCCAGTCCATTCGATTAACCCCTTTGTCACCATACCAAGCCATGGAGGACCTCGCAACATGACAGGTGGCATTGTCATCCTGAAAGTAACATGGGTCCATCCCGTAAAACTGCCACAACGTAGGAAGCGCATGGTCATCAAAATGGTGCAGTAGGTCTCGGCGTTGAGTCTACCAGGAATTGCGACCAAGGGTCCCGTGCCATAACAGGAGAAACACCCCCATAGCATAATTCCACCGCCGCCGAACTTCACAGTTGGCATAATACATTCCGACAGGAGACGTTTTCCAGGCAGACGCCAAACCCAGACCCTGCCAAACAGTAGAGGGTGAACCTTGATTCGTCGCTCCAGAGAACCTGTTTCCACTGTTCAACAGTTCACTGTCGATGTTGTTTACACCACGTTAGCCGAGCAGCGCTATTGGACTTGGTGATCAAAGGCTTGTGGGAGGGAGCACGTCCATGATAACCGAGCAGATGGGCTTCCTTACGGATGGTATTCATCGAAAGAACACTCCCGGATGCCTGTTGAAACTCCTCGCGGATGTGGCCCGTCGATTTGGTGCGGTTCTTCCGAATTTCTCTGGCCAGAACCCATCAGTCTCGAACTCCCAGTTTTGTGGGTCTGCCGGGTCGGGGCACATTCCGACAGTCACCTCTCATCTTCCACTTGCCAATCACGTAGGCCACTGTCGATTTTGGGTACTTCAACTTGCTGGATATGTCGCGTATGGATCGGCCATTTCTGCGATACCCGACGACTACACCTTTCTCGACATCAGAGAGCTCCGAACTGCGTGGCATATTGCATGCGACTGGTTGCGTTGTTGTTTCCCACAATATTTAACGGCAGCGGCGGTGACGCGTATCAGGACCGCAGATATCGTCGATTGCAGGAGTGTCATTGTTATGGCAAGTGACACCCGACCTATTCGATGAAAAAGAAATGTCTAATGAGCGCCAACATGCGAGCTATAAAGGCGTCATTGGTGTTGCGGGTGTAGCTATTCGGCGATTTCATAATGACGGGTGTCCCACGACAGTCGAGTGGAAAGGGCTAAAACGTTTGCACCAAAATTTTCAGAAGCACAAAGCCACATGTAATTAATGTAAAGAGTTCGCAAAAGGCACCGAGCTGGGCCACCTCTCGGCTCTGATTTTCAACCAATGTAAAGAGTTTGCAAAAGGTACTGAGCTAAGCCACCTCTCGGCTTTTGATTTTCAACCAATGTAAAGAGTTCGCAAAAGGCAACGAGTTGAGCCACCTCTCGGCTTTTGATTTTCAACCAATGTAAAGAGTTCGCAAAAGGCACCGAGCTGAGCCACCTCTCGGCTTTTGATCATGGCACTCTCAAATAGCTGTACAGGGAATCACGTGACAAAATTCAGCCTCCGTTGACGGAGAAAGTCGGAACATCAAAGTTGTATAGGGACTATCTGTACAGTGCGTTTTTCGACCAAAAGACAGGGGAAAAAAAAAAAATTGTGTGCAACGATTTTGCATGGGTTTTTCCATAGTTTTTTGGGTGACTTCTGTGAAACCGTAAGATGGAGTGAAAATCCATACAAACTACGGAAAATCCGTAAAAGTTGGCATCTCTGAATACCTATGAATGCTTTAGAAACAGAACCATCATATTCTGCCATGGGAGATCATATTCAGTCGTCCTCCATGTCAACGATATAGCAAATGACTGACCTTACACGGTATTTACATAATCGTGCACCTCGCCCGGAATGAAAACAGCGCCATCCCAAAGAGCAGGGAACGACATATAAACAATCTCACTTGCACAGCACTCCGAAAGACCACCAAACCATCTGTAAACAATCATCAGGATTTCATAACTTACAGCATCGTTGCTCCTACATACCACATGATTACAACAAAACTCCTCCACCATAAGCTCCATCTACATCGAACATTTTTTTTTTTTTTTTTTTTTGCTTGGCAGTTCTTGCTGTGGATTGCCGTTTTGTCTCAGTTCGGCGCAAAAAATAAATGTTTTCGTAATTTGTAGTAGTTTGGTGCAAAATATAAAAATTGCCGCAGTTCAGTGTAAACTTTCCATCACCGGATTTGCAAAAAGGTATGATTATTGGCTTTCAGGCCAAGGGTGGCAGTATTTTGGAAACAGCGCAGTTTGTGAACTGTTCACGTACTGCTGTGGTTAAAGTGTAATGTGATTGGAGAAATGGTACCATTGCGAGTAAGCAATGTGGAAACTGTGGAGCACCACGTGCCATTGATGTGAGAGGTGAACATTGGCTTCGAAGGTGCATAAGAGCCAATCGACACGCTACAGTGGAGCAACTCACTAGCCGAATGAACCAAGGGGCTACCGGAAGTGTGTCTAAAACGACAGTTTAGCGAACCCTGCTGAGTATGGGACTCCAACGCAGACGGATGGTTACTGCACCTATGTTATTGAAGGTGCATTGGCAGAAAAGCCTTACATTTGCACGGTAGTATAGGAATTGGACCTCTGCTGATTGGCAAAGGATTGCCTTCTTCAACGAGTCATGTTTTTTTCCTTCATTGAACTGATGGACGTTGGCGTATAAAGCGAGAAACATCGGAGAACAAACACTTTTCAACCATTGCAGGAAGAACACAAGCTGGTGGGGACAGCGCTAGGGTCTGGGAAATGGTTTCGTAGCACTCTCTGGGCCCACTCATACCTGTGGAAGGCACTATGGACCAAATTCGTTATGAATCAATCCTTGCAGACCACGTACACCCATACATGTTTATTGTCTTCCCTGGGCCATATATAGGATCTTCCAGCACGATAATGTGACATGTCACAGAGCTCAAAATGTCCAAGAGTGGTTGGAAGTGCACGATGAAGACCTCAAAGTACTTCCCTAGCTTCCTAAATCCCCAGACTTAAACCCAATTGAGCATCTGAAGGACCACCTTGATCATGTTGTTCACTCTATGGATCCTCCACCATGCACCCTCCAGCAGCTGTCAAATGCACTGCAGTCAGCGTGGCTCCATATACCTGTGAAAACACCTTCCAGCTCCTTATTGAGTCACTCCCAGCTCGTCTAGTTGCTGTCTGTGCTGTACATGGCAGTTACTCTGAATATTAGCTGGTTGTCACAATAATGTGACTCGTGCGTGCGTGCGTGCATGTGTGTGTGTGTGTGTGTGTGTGTGTGTGTGTGTGTGTGTGTGTGTGTGTGTGTGTGTGTGCGCGCGCGCGCATACACACGCATAGTACACAGTTGATTCACTTTATTGTGACCACCAGCATTCTGAAAACATATCACTCGTTGCTCCCATGGATAAAAGAAACAATTTATCAGATTCGCAAAAAGGGATGATTATTGGCTTTCGGGCCAAGGTAGGCAGTATTTCTGAAACATCACAGTTTGTGTGCTGCTGTGGTTAAAGTATATTGTGATTGGAGAAATGTTCAGGACATAGGAGCGGGATCCATTCCATTGCCTTTATGCGTCATAAGTTGCATAAAAATGGTTCAACTTCGAAGAAATTTTAGTATGTGGTAGGGGACCACCTGGGGACGAACCCTATTGAGAATGGGCGAAGCAGGGTCAAAGGTTAGGACATAGAAGCGGGATCTATTCCATTGCCCTTATGCGTCAAAACTTACGTAAAAATGCTTCTATTGCGACACAAAACTTTAGTATTTTGTTCCGGAGGGATACTGAACCGGTTCTATGGAATATCATAGAAATGGGGTCAAAGGACAGGGCACAGGAGCGAGATTTATTCCACAGCCATTATCCTCATAACTTGAGTAATGATTTGTGGTATGTTGGAAAGCATATCATAATCAATGCACTGCATGATTTTACTAACTTGTTTTAAAGTAAACTTATTAAGTAGGTGTACATTAAATGATCAAATAAAACTGTAAAAATTGTTTCGCTTGAAGTAGGCACCAACATCAAAAATGGCTAAAATATGTAATCTTGTATATAAAACACAAAGCGTCTGTCTGAAGCAGCAAAAACTCTCGAACGCCAAACTGTGGCATTGTGAAATTTGCGTAGCTTATTAATACTGGCATTTCTAGTTCAACACAACTATTTTAAGATCTCTACGTTGTTCCGTTCGCCAGTTATGAATTTATTAATAAGCTAATCAATAAAGTCAGCGTCGTTTGCTACGTCATCGTTCCAAATATGAAAGTATGCGACTGCATTCATCGCCACGGGAACTGTGCATTAAAAAATGCAAAAACAAACTTTGCAAAATCTTAATGAAACAGGCTGAAATTTTTATCAACACAATGAATTGGTAATAAGAGGGAGTCCCTCAAAATTTCACTGGAATCCGGTCAAAACTTTTTAAATTAGGCATGGAATTTTTAATTCATCAGCAAACAGAATTTTATATACGCAAAAACAGTAATAAAATGTTGACGGCTAATTTAAAAAGCTATTTATTGATTCGGGCAAATTTTGGAGGTCATGTTCGTATTAACGATTTATGGTGTTCATTAAAATTTCAGCCAGTTTCATAAAATATTCGCAAAAAGATACGTTTTAAACTTTTTTATCCCAGAGATTCGTCCCTCAAAGACATCTTAAACGAAAGCACGTGATGCATTTGGTCGTCGATAACAAATTGTTAACGAATTTTGTTCAGTCAGTGTTCTAAAGCTGTGTCTCCTGGACGAGTGTTAAATAATTGGTAACGCTTTTGATCCATTTGATTCTAGAGACAGCTGTATGTTGGAATGTCGAGAGCAAAGGATCCAACAAAATTATATATTGTCGCTGATGAAGGAGAAACCAAAAATGTTGTGTACGGCCAAGTGCTGAAATAATCACACTATGAATAAATAATTTGTAATGACCGAATTTCTGAAATCAGCTTTTTCTTTTTCTTGCAAGCATAAGTTTTTTTTCCTGATTTTTTTAGTGACATATAAGGGAATATGAAATTAATAAGCCTAAATACCGGGCAAAGCCGGGTAGTAAAGCTAGTTGCATATAATTCATAGTCTACTCATAAGACAACGAATAGTACTTCAGCATACCTTGGATCTGGAATTTGTTCTGTTTCTCTTCTTAACAGTGGTCCACTCTGGAGTAGGTGGACGCTGTGGCTGCAAAGAGGCCTGCGGTGGTACCATGCAAGTGGCCGATTCATTAGATGCTATGCAATTATTCAAACCAACACTCTTATTTCCAGTCTCTGGCAAATCGTTATTGTTTTGATTTGGGCACACCAACAACTCATATGAAACGGATTCTGTATTGCAGTCATCTGGGCCTTTATTAGGAACTTGGTCGGCAGCATATTCTCCATCTGGGTCAGCCTCATTGTCAGCTTCCGTACCTGCGTCTCCAACGATATCCACGTATGCACCACGAGAGAAATATCCAGGAATATCTACAAAATGATATTCACATCATGTTAGCAATTTTTGTTACGACAAATCACATAATAGATAAATTCTATTAAGGCCGTCTTTGAATGAGTGTTAGGGTTCATCTTCTACCCTATACCTGAAATGTATATTCTTTTGTACACATTTTCTCCAAGACTATTTACTTTGTAGTGTTTGAAATTTTGAGCACAAATAAAAACAACTCATAGCTAATATATGCCACACTTACTATTCTGAAAAATGTCAGAATTTTTTTTTTAATTCAATTTATTAACTCAAAAATTTTCCAGTTTGGTGCTAGGTGGCGCAATAAGTTAGTTCAGCAGTGCTTCTATCTGGAAGAAACTGAAATCTCTCATTTCTGTCCGATTTTTTAAATTATCTAGGTCAAATAGAAATCATTGAATGGGGCCAAAAGTGAGATTGGACTCTTGTCTTCCATAAATTACCTTTTAAATCCTACTGTACATTCATTTTTTGAAGAGAAAATGGGTACATTAGCAGAGAACCCCTGAATTTGAGCTATCAAAACTCTGCCTACTTACTGAGCTCCACCCCAAAATAATGTCATTGTTAAAACAGCTCATATTTTGTCTTTTCACAGGGTGCCTACCAAATTTGGGAAATGCTATTTCATAACCAATTAAAAAATTTCATAACAATTTTAACAGCTATCTCTGAATATATATATAGCCTTATCTAAAGCAGTAATATATATATGTGCACACACCTATGTATAATTAAAGAAGGGGAGACATACCCCTTCCCTTTTCCTATATAAACAGTGCCACCTGCCCTTCTGCTAGTGACAAAAACCTGACGTTATACTTTGAAGGTGCCTAAAGTAAGTTGAAGTGCTCACCATTGTGTATATGTATACACAATGGTGGTCAATCTAGGTTTTTAAAGATCATACCCATTTTTGTGAAATTCTACCTTTTTTTTGTGAAATTTATCGTGTTTTTGTGTTTAGAGTAATTTTGATCCTTTATAATTATTCTGACAGTAATTATTGTTTTATTTTTTTCAATTATGTTTTATTTATTCTTATTTTATTGCTAATTCATGATTTTCTGCATTTTCAGCAAATGATGATTGTGTACAGAGATTTTTTTTTTTTTTTCTTTATACAACTGTGATTAATTATGCTCCAACTGAGATCTCTGAAAATAATAATAGTAACAAGATAATAACACTCCAGGCTGTATTAAACCAGGAAATCCATCAAAGGTCAAAATTTGTAAATACTGGAGGAAAAGAAACAACAAAAGTAACATTAAAAAAAAAGTTGCTCATGTGTCACAACCCCATCCCCCATGAAGCAAACAGTTAGCACCTCCCCCATCATATGCTCTTTTCCTCACATGTAAATACGAGGTCCTGGTCGGTACGGCAAAGATAAGTCATAGACTAGCGATGGGCAGCTGTTTGGAACTGTAAAAGAATGTTTTCTATAAGAAGTAAATAAATTTTAATTTGCTGCATTATTTTAAAGAGGAAGGGAATACAATCTTCTTACGTCATGAATTAGCGATTTTTTTGCCGTTTTGTTCGATGTTACAGGAACCAATGCAGACCTGTTGCACAGATGAACTTATCTAACTAGTATTTTTAAATACCAATTTATCTTTGCAATGCATCCTGTGAACACTTCAGGGACATTCAGCAGATACTACACAAAACATCCATGCACAAGAAATCTTTTTAGCAAATTTTCAGAACATATTTTAAATATTTAATTTGCTCACATTTTCCAATCACATTTAAAATTTCACTTTTTTTTTACTGTGTCAATGACATTATTACAAAGGGCATCCTGAAAGTAATGCCTGCTTCTTAGTAACTTTTGAAATTTTGAAGTGATTTTAATGAAACTACACTGACATGTACTATGATATGTTACCAATGTGGGAAAAAAATTTTCAGAATCGGAAACAAAGATCATGAATGACCGAGAAAAGCAGCGAGCCGTAATTGAATTCCTGGAAAAAGAGGGATGTGAGGCTCTAGAAATCTACAGAAGACTCCTGTGGTGTATGGAGCTGCCACAATCGATATCCGTAATGTCCGAAGATGGATGAAGAGGTTTCAAGAGGGAGAAAGTTCAGTGGCCGACAAACAGAGTGGAAGACCTGCAACTGCAGGATAGATGCCAACAGGCAAGGAGTGAAAGACCTCATCACAGCCAATCGTCGTGTCACCATCCAGGAGTTGCAACAATAAACAGTGCCCACTATGTGCAGACACTGAAGAAGCTAAAGGAATCTTTCAGAATGAAAAGACGTGACATTCCACTTCATAGTGTTGTTTTACACCACAATAACGCACGTCCCTACACCCCAATGGAGACTTCACAGGCTATTGCCAAACTGGGGTGGACGGTGATGCCCCAGCCCACGTACAGTCCTGATTTGGCTCCCTCAGACTTTTTCCTGTTTGCCCCTTTGAAAAATACCCTTTGTGGGAAACATTTTGACGATGTGACAGATGTTAAAACTGGCTGTGAACTCGTGGGTAAAACGACAGCCTCAGGAATTTTTCCAAAATGAATTTTACCAATGAGTTCAGAGATGGCGGAAATGTATAGAAAGTGATGGACAATACTTTCAATAGGCTAGCATTATTAACAATATGTCCAAGTATTTTGCCACCAAGTTTCACATTTTTGCTGCTACAAATAAAAATGTTGTGAGGGACGAGGTACTACTTTCAGGATGCCCTTTTTACTTACAATTCAAAGGTATTAAAATCAGGCCTGAAGAATCAAAACAAAGCTTCTCTGTCTCTTCTGGAAACTTCTGAAAAACACAGTGTTATGTTACTGACCATACAGCATAAAGGAGTGTGCACTCTCCAAAACAGCTTCCACAAGTTATATAAGTTACTCCATGACCAGAACAAACACAGATTAGCTAGCCTATTTTGCAACTAACTCATTTTTTTTAACTATGATCAAAGACTGAGAATAATCTACACATTATTGAATACATAACAAATATGTAAAGTATCTGTGATACATTAGCAGATCACACTTTCCCAAAGCTATTTGCTGCATACTTCCTTATTAAATCACAAGGTTCATAATTCTGGAAGCATATTTAAGGAGTCTATGATGGCACATATCAAATCTTTCTTAAGTTTACTTTCTCTGAAAATGCAAGACATCATTTTTGCTACACGAACAGACAAAAAGAGCAAGTATTTTCCCTTTTGTTTACATAAAAATGAAAGTTCAAAATCAGAGCTTCAGCTCTTCATTGCCACCTTTCGTTCCCCAAAAAGTCACTTTCTCTGCACAGTACCCTTTTGTAACATTAATTTTACTCTCAACAAAATAAAAAATATGCTTTCTCAGCCCCCTAATATATCAAGAAGCAACCAAGAAATGAGAAAACACAAGTTATAAGCAAAATTAAACATCACAATCCAGTACTGCACAGTTCACTTTGCAGTCAAAACAATTATAAATTACTACAGAAACGGCTCAAATTCCAACAAGAACAAATTAAGTACTGATTTTGAAATTTAATTATTTTGCTTTTAAAAGGGAATGGGTGAAAACTACTTACCCTATTATTTGGTTTTGATGAAGAGACTATTAGAAATAGAAAAATGAGCATTTCCTTACAGAAAAATAGTTCTCAAAAAATACAAAGTCGCACTTTTTTTATATTGCCAAAGATGCCAGAAACCAGGAACACATACAAATTAGGAGACAAATACTCCTCACAAATACACTCACATATAATGGAATTTGCGCGCCTAGAAGAAAACGTGCTACAACCACGAAACTTTGCAAATAGCTAGAGTGTGTGCTGGTATGCAAATGAGCCACATTTGGTTCAATTGCGCATGACAGCACACCTTGTGATGGTGCTGCAAGCACGAACCAGCAGCCTTAACAACCGGCGTGCAGTCGATGCCCCATGAAAGCAAAACAGCACCGGCAGAAGCAAGCAAGAGTACAGAGTGACAAGAATGCCGGGTAGACGCCAGAGAAGTCAATTTACGCAACTTACAGACTTTGAGGGAAGCCTGATCATTGGCCTGAAAACTTCAGGGTGGTCGGCAAGCTGTATAAGCCCACCACGTGGATTGTTCTGATCATACCACCCAACTGAGTTGGGAGCAGTGGACACATGAGAGCACTGCCACACGGCGGAGTGGCTCCAGATAGACCACCGGTACAAAGGACTGACGGATCATGCACCAGGCACGAACGGATTATACAGGGACCCGGTCCACTATACAGGCAGATGCAGCGGATCCTGTGTTTTCATGAACCATTTCCCGACGCCTCGCAGAAACGAATCTTAGATCCCAGCACCCCATAAGTGTGCTGCCATTAACATCGGAACATCGCCGGCTCTGTGTGCAGTGGTGCCAAGCCAGAGCAATTTGGAACGCCACAGACTGGCACCATGGGTATTTAGCGATGAGTAGTGCTTTCTTTTGGGGACATATGATCATCACGTCCAGGTGCGGAAGTCCCCAGGTCAACGGTGCAAACCCAACCTCGCTATCAAGCGCCACACCTCTCCCACTGCAGACATTATGATTTGGGGATCCATAGCCTACGATAAACGATCAGCTCTAGTAGTGGTATGTGGATCATTGACAGGCCAGTGGTATGTGGATGAGATTCTACGGCCCTATATGCTCCCATTCCTGGCTGGGATTCCAGGTGCGCTATACCAGCAGGAAAATGCACACAGCTCGGGTTGCCGCCCAGGACTGCCTACGTCATGTCCAGACACTTCAATGGCCTGCCAACTTCCCGGACATGTCCCCTATCGAGCATGTGTGGGACCGGTTGAAACGCCGGCTGCCACAGTGCCTCACTATCCAGGATTTGGAGCACACTGTCTAACGCGTGTGGGCCAGTCGGCCGCAGGACAACATCAGGCATCTGTTCGCCTCCATGGCGGACCCTATTGCAGCATGTATCGCTGCACGAGGCAGTGCAACGCGCTATTAAAGATGACCGGACTGTATGCCACAGATCCCTCTGTAATTCTCCTGCAGCTCTGTTTTTGCCATCATGTGTATCCTTCATCTGTATCATTACGTCCATAAAATTTCAGTTCAATCCGATGCTTCCTTCTTAGTGCACCAATTTTATTGTCGGTGAGTGTACATGGGAAATTCACTAGATTATTCAGTGCAGTCAGAATTGTGTACTCAATTACCTGCAGCAGGATAGTGATTGTGGGTCCTGATGAAATTTTCTGAACCTGATGACAAACTTTCTGAAACAATGTGTAAGACAAATTTCACAAGAACACTGATGTTCGACATGTAACCCAATTATTTTATAACAGTTCTAAAGTATTCCGATTCGACACATCATAACAAAATTCATGTAACTTTTAAACTATTCCAAGAAAATTAATGTCAACACATTTAATGAAAATCAAAATCAAAAATAAATTAAAATATAAATACCTTTCACATCATAATGGCTATAATTAAGATTACTTCTCATGAAAAGTAACACAGCTAAATGCCAATGTTAAGCAACACAAAAACTGAAAAGTTGGAAATTGTTAATATGCCAACACAATTAAGTTTGTTCTAAGAAATATTCAAAATCATTTAACAGTTTTAAAAGCATCATTTCAAATACAGAATAAACTACTTGAGTTTGTGTGCAAACTTTCTAAATATGCAACACAATTCAGTTTCTTCTCTGTCGTTGCAAAACCCAACAATCGGCTTTTGCTAACTTTTAAAATTTCCGCATTTTGTACGTTTCATTTTTTTACATAGCAATAGAATTTAATTTTTTAATACCCCCAGCGACTATGGGAGTTCTAATTTTTGGAATTATCAGAAATTTTAGAACACAATCACTTTTGGCCTGCAATTTACTGGTCTCTATGAAATTTGAAAGTATGAAGGAGTAACATGGAGGAGATTGGCACAAGACAGACTGTTGTGGAAGAAACTTCGGGAGACCTTCGTCCAGCAGTGGATTGATAATGGTTGGCAATGATGATGATGCTGATGATGATGCAGTTTAAAAACTTGATGTCGCCCTGAAGTGGGAATTTTCTGATTTCTGTTTGAGCATGCTATCCTTTACACCACCCAGGACAATAAATGAAGTTCCAAGCGACTAAGGTTAAGCCTTAGCACACTCAAGGACGACATAATTTTCAAGGTTTCTGAGGTGATGTTACATGGAGATCAGTAAACTACAGGCAATTAAGTATACAATTCTGATTGCTTCAAATAAAAAACCAAGAATATGATCAGATAAACATAAAATAAGAATATCGAAAAGAAATGGGAGGGGGGGGGGGGCAACTTAGTCAAAAACATTTGGAATTCTGAAAATCAAGAAGAATTTTCATTACTGCTAGAATAATAATTACTGGTGGTTCCAAACACTCTCCAACAGTCAACAAAGTGAAGGCATCAAAAATACCAAAGGAATGTCTCAAAATGTTTAAGAAATGTTAGAAATTTGAAAACAAGAAAAACTTTGCACAGATGTTGAATAAAATTATTTCACCGAGATTTTCGATTTCTATAGTATATTCAATTTTATGTACTCTGTAGAGGGCTAATAATTTCTGTAGTGACTACAAAGAATCCACAGTATGAAGGAGTGTCTGGGTCTTTACCAAAGCAATGGCAAGGCATATGATGAAGTTCATCCAATCATGCCTGTTGCTCAGGCCATCAGTAGGAGAGAACTCAAAATAGCTTACAGCTGATGCAAAAAAAAATTGAGAATCTCAGAACGAAAAGAATAAAATTGGAAAAATTTACAGCTGACCTGCTAAATGAATAATGGAAGATATAATATCAAAAGTACAATAATTTCCACGAATCTAGGGAGATATATGGATAAAAAAATCCATTTAAGGAGTTCTTAAATTTCAGGAGACCTACTAACTATGTGTATCATAATTAAATTTAATGACTTTTCCATTAATCTAAGGAGAAATATGAATAAAAAGGCCCCTTAAGGAGTTCCTGAATTCCGGGAGGCACAAACCTTCTGAGAGTTATCGCAAGAAAAAAAAACAGAAATGAGGTCAGAAATTATCCAAAAGAAATCATCTTTTGCATGGGAACACATTGATGAACAGGAAATAAACTCCAGGCTCTAACTCAAAGAAAAGGAGCATTGATGGCATCAAACCCAAAAGGAATTTAAATGCAGCACGTATACACTTTGTCATAAAACCAATGTGCTTCTAAGGATGTCGCCAAAGGGGACATAATGCATCAAAACACAGTTTGTAAAGAAAAGAACAATGTTAAACAGCAAAACATAGTGTTGTCACACTAAACAACATCATGGAACACGTCCTAAAGGAAATATCTGATTCCAACAATGGAAATTTCCAGAGGCAAAGAACTCCAACTTCCATTAAACTGCTAATGCACAAATTAAATAAAAACTTACGCATGTGTGTCTTGTAGGCTACTGTGGACCATAGTTGTACTATTCTTGAATATTCCATTGGCATAAAACTCAAGAAATAAAATTTTCATATTAAATACCAATACTGTTTAAGAACACCTATGTATGGTTGACATAAGCAAACATGTGTACGACTGGAGAAGTGGAATGCTAACTAAAAGTTCACTTACGTTTTTGTGGCATATAAGGGACGCCTGGAACAAAGGCTGGAACGTCAGGGTGCAGAGTCGAAGCACTCACATCAGTCGCAAGTACGTCAATAACAGGCCACTGTTCCGGATTTTTCGTGGTTCTTATTTTTATTTTTGCTGCATCAAATTCAATTTCGGTGCTGTCTTCAAGTGCCTTCAAGAAAGAACAAAAACAATGCCACACATTAACATGTGACTGAAATTTCATGGGCAACTTCAGTTTTTTTTTTTTTTTTTTTTTTTTTTTTTTTGAAACCTTTATTCAGGAAAGGGAATAGCAAATGGGATTGAATCTTATTCTCTAGTATCTATACACAGGCCACACAATATATGTATATAGGTATGTAGTGATCTCCCTAGAGCCTATCACTGGGCGGCCTGCCCACTTAATTTTGTCTGCCGCTCAGCTATATTTCCTTTAATGATTTTTTTTTTTTTTTAGAATGGGGGTTTAAAGACCACCGTGAACTCAATGGGCTATAAGCAGTCACCCGTCCCGAATTCAGGGTGACTGGTTCCAGGTAAGGGAGAGAGCCAGTACCGTAAAACAAACACAACATCTATGCCTCACCGGGTTTCGAACCCGGACCCATTTCAGATGAATGATCAGAAGGCAGTGCTTAGACCACTGCGCCACCGGGGCGGCCCTTTAATGAATGTTTTCACATTGCACATAGTAGTAAGAATAGAAAACTTATTCCCACATACACCATCAATGTTGATGTAAACTGACTGAAATCTGTGTCACTGCCCTGGTGGTGCAGTGGTCTACACGCTGGCTTATGACCATTTGTCCGAGAAGGGTCCAGGTTTGAATCTTGATAAGGCATGGATGTTGTTGGTCTTATGGCACTGGTTCTCTCCCTTCCTTGGAACCATTAGCCCTAAATTAGGGACAAGCAACTGCTTATAGCCTATTGAGTTTCTTATGGTGGTCGTTAAACCTTCAATATAAAAAAAGAAGAAATCTGTGCCAAGTATAATTTTTGCTAGTAAATTCTCATATTTTAAAATCATTTTTGTACAATTTTCTAACTGTTTATCATGTTATATTACATTAATGCCTACCACACTGCTAAAGATGTTTAATAAGTATAATAATGCTAAGGAAAACACACACCCCCTTCCCTGATTTGAGAAGGGGTCACTAAATGTGCCACCCAGCTAAAATTTCTTGCCACCTGGCTGCAAAAATATTTAGAGAGAGAGAGAGAGAGAGAGAGAGAGAGAGAGAGAGAGAGAGAGAGAGAGAGAGAGAGAGAGAGAGCGTCCTGATGTAGCCATGACTTTTAATTTCCCCGACTTTCAGTGTTAAAGTGATATCTGTTTTTGATTTTTCTTTAATGCAGCCTTTGGCACTTCAGAATATCAAAAGCTGTTTTGTTAATTTGTGGGATGAAGTTGAACGAGCCATTTGACAGCTGCATTCACAACCCCGCAATCTCACACTCCTGGAAAGTGCTATTCATCAAGCATGGTCTCAGATTCCACAATCCACCTATCAACATCTCGTGGAGTTCATGCCACAAAGAATCGACGCAGTATTAAAGGCAAAAGGTGACCCAATGAAGTACTGAGGGGGTGGTCATAATAAAGTGGCCACTCAGTGTCTATCCCTTGTGTAACTTCACGTAATATCATCCTCCATGTGCAACTTGACCCATATCCACAGCCGCACCTCCGTCAGTTCATGTCCATTCTGTGGAGGAGGATCAGCAGTTCTCGCACCTTGTTGTAACATATTCGACAATGTTCAGTTGGGTTACAGTCAGTGGATACAAGCCCAAAAACACAGTGTGTTGTCCTGTTGAAAGATGGCACTATGGTCCGAGTAAACCTCCCGCATTGGTAACCTCCAGATGGAAATGGTTGCAGGTCTCTGCTGCATCCACCATTCAGTGTTTGTGGGATGATAACTAAGAAACCTAGGGCTTGCCAGGAAAAGGCCCAGACCACCTCCATCAATCAGATTGTTGAACCCCAAATGTGCTACCAGGGTATATGGAGCTTTATTCTGTTTACATCATTTGAACTGGAAATTCAGTATCATAAAGAATGTAAGCAATAAAAGAACATATGAGAAAAGAATAACGAGTATTACATTCCTTTAGATACTCATTTCATATTCCCACAAGATTTGAGCAGTTAACAAAATGTAATATCACAATTATTTCGTTATACCTATGTTCAAATTACTGGAATATACACTGAGCTGCAAGTTTATTAGATACACTTGCTTTTTCTCTCTTCACATCAATCGTGCATGAGACAGTCAAAAAAATAAAAAAATAAAAAATGCTGAACTTTTTAACTGAGTGAAAAATCAGAACTTGCAGTGCGAAAGTGTGAATATAATGCAGCACGAGCAAGATGGAATTGTTCACTGGAATTTATTTGTTTAAATGTTAAACTAGAGACATCACTGCATCCACAATGTAAAATTACTGAATTCAAAAAAACATAAAATAGTTTAAAAGACAGCTTTTTTCTTGACTTGTTTTGTTGTTGTACTTGCTAGAACATCAGCTAGTTTCCTCTTTTGGTGCTTCCTTCTTTAACACGTTTCACGGCCATATTTGTCATGTTGACAACGCAGCTGCACAACATCCATTGCTTAATTTTTCTTTCTGCTGATGGCCTTCCCTTCCCACTTCTTTATTGTTGCTTTTTTTTTTTTTTCTTGTCTTGTTTTGTTGTTGTACTTGCTAGAACATCAGCTAGTTTCCTCTTTTGGTGCTTCCGTCTTTAACACGTTTCACGGCCATATTTGTATGTTGAAAACGCAGCTGCACAACATCCATTGCTTAACTTTTCTTTCTGCTGATGGCCTTCCCTTCCCACTTCTTTATTGTTGCTTTTTTTTTTTTTTTCTTGTCTTGTTTTGTTGTTGTACTTGCTAGAACATCAGCTAGTTTCCTCTTTTGGTGCTTCCGTCTTTAACACGTTTCACGGCCATATTTGTATGTTGACAACGCAGCTGCACAACAACATCCATTGCTTAATTTTTCTTTCTGCTGATGGCCTTCTCTTCCCACTTCTTTAATGTTGCCTTTTTTTTTTTTTTTTTTTTTTTTTTTTGGTGCTCTCAGATATCAGTAATTTAATTCATCGTGCTGAAAGAACTTTCACCCTTTGGGCCATAAATGCATGATATCAAAACTCAGATTTCTCTTGGAAAGAGAACATTTCTGAGTTGACATATCATGTTCTATTGGAAAGAGAACAACACATTCCTGAAGAACTAGGTAAATCACCATTCACTTGATGCAAGAGCACACATCATACTGAACCAAGCTGCTAAACCATGGAACCATTGAATATAGTGAAAATCTTCCAAATACGTGTTGACAACGTGAATAGACAAAGACATTGCTCCTTCCACGTTTTTCTTTACCACAGCGAAAAATTGTTATCCAGACACCGCTGGGATTGTACCCCAGATCTCTTGATTAACTAGGATTTATTAACTATAATTTAATAGCTGGTGCTGTTAAGTCCTACCAGATGCATCAGATGGACACGTCTCAGTTGCTGCACCTATCTCTACAGATTTCTGAAGTCAGATGCTGACAGATGATAACACATAGCGCTGTGGATTGTTGGCCACCGTTACGTACGGCAAACACACTCTGTTAGTTATTGAGAGAACTGGGATACAATCCCAGCGGTGTCCAGATAAAAAATTTTCGGTTGCTGTGTTAATTAAAGAAAAATGTGGAAATAGCAATATAACTTCATCTATTCACCATTGAATATTTTTTAAGTATTGTTTAAAATACACTTAATCCAAATATTTTATTGTGTGTGCAAAAACTCACCACATAAAATGCACTTGCACATCTTTTTCATGTTTTGTAATAATTTTTTAATTGTTTTTGTCATGACTCCATCCATTATATACTCAAATAGTAGCTATGCTGTTCACAACATGAGATCTGATCAAAAAGTATCAAATTGCATTTATCCCCCTCCCAAACCAGACGACAGAGCATGGAACTCTGATTCAATGGTGTGCTGTGCTACCTTGGACTTCTGGGTGCATGCATGAATATGCCATGCTGATAGCTGGCGGTTCATTTGGTGCCCGGCAGTGAAGGTCTGACATTTTGAACTTCATGCAGTCGCAGTCTTGTCGCGTGCCACAACGGCTGAGCAAGTTGGTCAGAGAATCTGCGTCAAACAAATTATGCCCAGGGTCTCCAAGGCCAAAAAAGGAGCAGAAGGTCCACATCAAAGTCCAAGTTGTGCAGACTGTATTTTTTAACCCTCAAAGTGTGGTGGTTCATCATGAATATACTCCACAAGGACAAACCATAAACAAGAAGTAGACCAGGCAGTTCTCCATCACCTACAAGATGCAGTACAGTGGAAGAGATCTGTGCTACGGTAAATGTTGTGACCAGTGAAATAAGTGTCAGAAGGTGCCCATTTTGAAGGGAACAAGACGCCTAAACAATAGGTCAGGGGTGCAGAAAATTTTTAGGGACCAATATTTCCCCAGAACGCAATTTTTTTTTCTGTCCGAAATTTCCCTCAAAAACTGTAGCGGACTTTCATACAAGTTTAAGCGAGTATTAGATATATATGTTGATGATTAAGAACTAATCCTTAAAAGCCTATTACTTAAAAATTTGGGAGAAAAAAAAACTTAATATTTATTTTAGATTCAAATTTTCTGATGGGTCAAGGTGAAAACAGTGGTGGGGCCAGAGAAGCTGAAAAATAAACAGCAAAAAAAAAAATTCTTCAATTAGCTATAACTTATTTAATTCTAGCATTTCAGACGTATAATTGTGCCAGATAATTTTACTGAATGAAATTTAAATTAGACTTAACCCTTTAATCAGCTGATGCCCTGTGATTGAACTAAACAGTGCCCAAACGTTTTGCTTCCTCGAAACAGAAATGTTCACATGGCGACGGTGTTTTAACGAAAGCTGCAGCAAAATCATTTATCTTTACCCCCTTTCATCTCAGCTGCCGCGAAAATAAGCATGCCTTCTAGTCCTATATTCCCTGTTCCATGACCTAAACATGACAGGGAAGGGATAGTCTTCCTAAAACGAACATCATGCAACTGTATAAAAAACGTTCTTAAAATGTCTTCTCTCTCTCCTTCCTTAAATTCGTCTCCACTGCCATAGTCCTTTATCAGTTAATGTGTGAGAAGAGATTAGCGTCAATCATACGCCTGAATGACCAGTCTAAATAACAAATCTAAGGGAGAAAGCAACTTTTCCGATGCTCTAGTCTTCAAGAAAACTCGTACGAGCAGCTTTGGGACCACTAAACATACCCTGAATGAATTTGTTCCAGTAGCGTTCGGCCCACTTCTTACACAGTGAATATACTCGTTGGACTTGAGTTCAGACCATTTTGTTAACCCCGAGTTAATTCGTTCCAGCCGGATAAAGGGTTAAATCCTTTGAAAAATGCATGGGTCATTCGCTTTAAAATATGCGGAACTTCCAATAATTTTTCAGATCGGCGCCTGACACATAAGCTGCCATTAGTTTCAGAAATTTTTATGAACATGACTAGTGGTTGTGCCGTACTTATTACTTGTGCCACACTGTCTACGCCTTGGCATTCATTAGTAAAGTCGTTCGGGCTCGGTGAATCATGTGGCAGTCTGCAGTACATTACTGTGCTCATAACCTCTTGTATTTATAACTACATGACATTTTTCAAAATGATTTACCTGATTACCGTGCAGTAAATTACTCTTATCTTTCGCGTTATACTCGTTGTTAATATGTCAATTTTTCGTTTTATACCACCCGCAGGCAAAACTTTCCCCAGAGCTGCCTTAATTTTTCACCGAACCTTGTTCGCGAGTTCAGACAAATTCTGCATCCCTGCAATAGGTTACTTAGGTTATTTTTCTAATTCCTAGGTCAAATACTATTTGATCAGACCTTATACATGCCTGCCAACTTGAGAAAATTTAAATGTGTAAAATTGTGTGAGAAAGACATTTCTAATGATTTTTTTAACTATGTGAAAACAACATTTATAATGAATTTAACTATGTACAAGTAAAAATAAATGCAAATATTTATACATTTGATAATTTTAGATGTTTATAATACAAACAAATTATATCACATTTTGATACCATACTAGACGTTTTTCGTCGTCCGTTGCGGACCAATGATTTCCATAGCATACTCAACATTTTCCATCGTTTGCAGAGGACCAACAATTTCTATAGCATACTCGACATTTTCCATCATCCGTAGAGGACCGACAATTTCCATAGCATACTTGATGTTTTTTGTTGTTCGTAGCAGACCACTCAGCAGTAGTTGGAGTCTCTGAATCTTTCTTCCCACCGCATCATTTTATTCAGCGTCAAGCAGAGAGCTGTACGCGGAGAATTTACAGTGCCGAAGTCCCAACAATGATGACGGGGCACAGTTTTTATAGAAAGATGGCACAAGATTTTTGTTTTGGCACACATTAACTCAAAATTCCCATCTCTGTTATACTAGTATATTTCATTTATAGGGATATTTTTAGCAAAAAATACAGAAAATTTTAAAAGTCCGGAAGAAAAGTTCTTTTGACAGGAAAACCGGAAAACTGTGTGAAAAAACGGAAAACTTCCGCAAAATCCGGAAGAGTTGGCAGGTACGATTTAACTGAAACATTAGCAAATATTTCACAAGGAGCATCTAGTTTTATTTTTTTTAAATGTACAGAAATGTGTAAAAAAAAGCGATCTATGCGTAAAATCGTAAACATTTAAAATGCGTAACTTTTATGCTTAAAGTGCAAAAGTTGGCAGGTATGCTTATGTTGAACAAGTTGACCAGCTGTTCACGCATGCATGTGCGCACATGCATGCACACACAGAACAAAAAATTCATAAACAATGAAATTGATCGATCATTACATAAACAAGCTTACCTCATAAATAAGACTAAGATCTGAAGTCAGCGACCGCAATTTTCTAAAATCAGCAACTAAAGAGAGTGGCACATATCCAAACTTGTCCATCTTGCGACGCAAATAAACATCTTTGGGTAGATTTTCTTCAGAGAAATAATATTCACTGAAAAAATAAATGTAAAAATAAATGTAAGAAGTTTTGTTTTTTATATTTTTGTTTTTTATATGTAAGAAGTTTTTGTTTTTTTATATATATGTGTGTGTGTGTGTGTGTGTGTGTGTGAGAGAGAGAGAGAGCGATCGATCGATCGCGCTCTCTCTCTCTCTCTCACACACACACACACACACACAAGCAATCTTTATGTCAGTTATCACAAAGTTTTTACTATCTGAAAGAGGAAAAAAACATTTTATTTATTTATTGACCCTGATTTTCAACATTATTAAGGAATTAAGTTAACTATATCTGTTTCTACTCTATGTCAAACTAAGAGTGTACCACTGTGGGAGGTAGGAAAAGCCAGTTTGCATTGTCTATAGGGTGCATGCAAAATAGTATGAATCTCCATCACACTCTCATACTGACCTCTCCCCCTTTATGGTTGTATGACAACCAAAGCTCATTGCATTGTTTGTTTGTTTTTCTTTTTCTCCCATCCCCTCTCACTATGGCTGCACAGTACATCCTAGTACATTATAGTACATCCCCCCCCCCCAAGCATTTTCCCCAATTGTAAATTTATTGTCTCTGTGTTGTCCACCCTTCCAAGTAACATACTTTCCGTAGCTTGACAGTCAGCTGCCGAAAGTGTGAGGCTCTCTTGATTAATTTCTCACATCAAATCTATTTCTAAAACATTTTAAACTTGAAAATTTATTTTAAATAACACTTTTTCTTAATAAACTCCCAAGCAAACAAAAATGGATTCTGAGCAGCAATTGAGTTCCATTTCACTCTCAACACTAAAAAATACTTTTCACAGGAGGAAGCTGCTCCGTACCTCCCACAATCTTAGGCTAACACACAAGATTGTGCATAAACCTCGGTTTTTCTACACTCTGTGTCAGTCTAAGAGTGTTGCCACTGTTAGGCTGACAGAGTATAAAAAACTGGAATAGTCCTCTTTCTTCCACTTTATGTAATTCACAGGTGGTGATAAGTACATAGGAAGGGAGGGCAGTCAGAGAACATTTTTGTAAGCCAGTGCTTATCATCTGCAGTGGAGTGCCACAGAAGAGTTTGCTCTGAAATACTCATTCAGACATGTGAACACGGAAGTACCTTAGGGTTGACACTTATTACTTCTCAACACTACTATTCTTACTGGGAATTCTTGAAGTTGTGAATTCGTTTTTTGGTGTAAATGTGACAGAATGGTACCTCAGATAATATTCGAAAACTTGAAAATTTTCTCGTCCTGGAGCAGGAATCAAGCCCGCGCCTCCCAGATAGCGCCTGAGTATGCTAACGACACCACCCAGAACAAGCAAGTCACAAATTTCCAATTAGTAGTTAGCATACTCGGGCGCTATTTGGGAGATGCGGGTTCAATTCCCGCTCCAGGATGATGAAATTTTCAAATATTATCAGGGTTGCCCTTCTGTCATATCTACACCACAAAATGGATTCACAACTTAAAAAAAAATTATTGTACAATGGTGTAATCCCACATTTCATTCATTGTTATTCTGCTCCTCCAAATCATGGGAATGAATTCTAATCCTCCAGATTCAGTATATATGAGTGTAGGTTGCTTCGACTAGCAAATCCTGTGATGGTTATGCAGGGTGATTGTAAACTCCTTCAACAAATCAAGAGGGGTGATGTACACATCAAGACAAACAATATTTGCAATGGAACCTAAGGCCACATTCTACTCCTACTGCCAAAAAAGAGCACGTTTGAAAAAAACCAGCAGCCACACGGAGTTCCAACCAGTGCATGAGAAGCAGAAGATGCAAATCAGGTGTGCTGAACACATGCATAGATGAAGAGCAAACATTTAAAAACGCAGCCGAACCCGTTCAGCGATATTACCGTGCGAACACCACATGGTGATTGTCTGATGGGACCTTACCTCTTGCCAGAACATCTGACTGGCGCAGCGTACCGTGTGTTCCTGGATCAAGTGCTTCCCAGTCTGTTGCAGGATGTTCTGCTCACCACATGGAGGGACATGTGGTTTATGCATGATGGGGCCCCAGCACACTTTGCCACCAAGGTCCGATACTTCCTAAATGCAACATATCCCAGGCAGTGGACCTGTGGTTTGGCCTCCATGCTCCCCGGACCTTAATCCACTGGACTTCTCTTCTGGGGGCACATGAAAACATTGGTGTACGACACACTTATGGACTCCCTGGAAGATCTCGTCACGCGAATCGCTGTTGCTGCGGACAAGATCAACACCAAACCAGGAGTCTACAAGAGGGTACAACAATCTTTCATTCGCTGGTGTGGGCTGTGCAACGAAGCCCTTGGAAGCCAGTTTGAGCAGCTCCTTTGTCTTTGTCTGATGCGATTGGAATTGTGCAACTCATAAATTAGGTATGTCTTTTTGTTTTCACTGTGCAAGGCTCAACGGGGATATGTAGCTTTACTCTTTTTTGGCACTAGGAGTGGAATGCGGTCTATGGTTCCATTGCAAATATGGTTCGTCTTGATGTGTACTATCACTCCTTTTGTTTTGTTGAAGGAGTTTACAATCACCTTGTATTTAAATTAATCAAAAACTTTGTGACTTGGTTGTTCTGAGTGGTGTATTGGTTAGCATACTTGGGCGCTACACGGGAGACGTGGGTCCGATTCCCGCACCAGGAAGACAAAATTTTCAAGTTTTCAAATATTATCTGAGTTACCATTTTGTCATATTTCACGGTGTCTACCAAATTGGAAAACACAATTTCATGACTGATAAGAAATTTTCATGATCGCTTTTAAAGGACTTTGGTATATATCATCATCAACAACAACAACAATTATCAATCCACTGCTGGATGGTATCCCCAAGTTTCTCTTGCAATGGTCTGTCTCACACCAGTCTCCTTTATATCACTCCTGCACGCTTTAGAATTTCATCCACCCATCTCCCATGTGGTCATTTCCTATCCCTTGGAATCCAGTCTAGAATTTCGGTTGTCTATCGGTGGTCCGTTCTTCTGGCAACAAGTCCAGCTCATTGCCACTTCAAGGATTTTATTCTGGTCATAATGTCTCCCAATCTTGTCATTTTCCTTACCCATGAGTTGTTCTTATCTGAGTTCTTCTTATCTCTCCTGGTTATGCCAAAAATGCATCTTTCCATGCTTCTGTAATATATCCAGGCTATGGTATATGCACATGTATATACACACAAATATAGGGGGAACACTATGCCCCCTCTTTTTTTACTATGGAAAAAGTGCCCCCTGCTGTTCGGCTAGTAACAAAAATCTACTCATCATAGTTTGAGTGCTAAGTTGAAATACCCACCATTTTGTTAAAAGATTTCATTACATGCCCTTCATTAACATTCATACCTCAAAAATGTCCTGACTCCATATGTAACATAATGTAAGTTACTATTAATAAATTCATCTCAAAATTTTGGAAACAACATTATGCACATGTTTTTCTATGCTAAGACATTTTTCGATCAGTTTTCTTTGTGGAGAAGGGAACAAATGCTCCCTTTTTTTACACTTAAATCATTAAGATGGATTGCGCTTTATGTGGTCAATGCATGGAGAATTACTCAAGATTTTTGCCAGAAAATGAACAATTACTAAAAAAAAAAAAAAAAAATTCTTGACCAAAGCAAAATTCGTGACCACTAGACACCCTGTATTTACATTAAAAAATGGATTCACAACTTCAAAAATGTGTATTGTACAATGGTGTAATCCCATATTTAATTCAATGGGAATTATTTTCCAAACTGATGGGGGCAGAAGAAAGTTAAGATGACACAACTTTGGTGTGTGCCACAGTAAATGCAGATTGAATGATCATTCACAGTGGTGAGCGTGAATTAATCACCACTCACAGTGAAGAGTCATTTGTTATGAACCAATCGTTCATGACTAGTCCATCACTATAACAGGTGATGGAATATTTGCACCCATCACAGAAAACCGTGATGCTTCTATGGAAGAATCTGAAATGCATGACAACAACTCTGCTGCAGTAGCAATGTCATGCTGTAACAACCATCAAAAGAAAATAAAAAGTGCAGTAAAGAGATTTCCAAACTTATGTGCTACCTATGTTGACATAACAAAAACTAAGAAATATTTGAGTGGCAATTGTGTGCAAGCTATAAAAGGCAAAGTGCACAGAGAAATCACACATCTTTCTCTTTAAAATGAATCACATATGTTCTACTGACATCAAATAAGTTTTGCTTTACAGCTTTACATTATTGTGGCTTTGCCACTTTTTCCAATCCCGAGAGGAGAAATAAAACAGCACGGCGATGCCAGACTGTTTTTCTTATCTGTAAAAATTATGTAAGCTACTTTTCATATCATAGAATTGTGTTGGCTTATAACAAATTAAATAAACGCTTTGAAATCATACTAGACTAGCTAATTTCAACTCTTCGATCTGCAAGTTGTAGTCCTAAATTCCAAACTGACGGCTCAATCAGAACAGAGCCTACCCGTACTTTTGTTTTCAAAAGCAAATAAAGAGCAAGAATTCCGTAGTTTTTTTAGCACCACCACAGTTAAGACCTAAAAATCTGCAGTACTTGGCATCTGAGTAAGTACTCATTATTATTATTATTTTTTTACTATTTTTTGTTTTTTTTACCACACTGCTCAGGATGTTTAATAAGTATAATCATAAGTTTCGTAGAAGCATGTATTAACATGTTCTTCATTGTTTTAAACTTTTTCCACATTATCGCCTCTGCTGCTACCTGTCCGTCCATCGTGTTTAAATTAAAATGGGGAACTTGCATTATAAACATATTGTACTTTGAATAAACTGTACAAAGAAAAAAATGCTTACTTGTCTCAATGTCATTCATTATCCATTTAATAAAAAAAATTCTTCCCTGTTGGCTGACAAGAACTATAGAAGATGGTAGGTCAAGATGCAGTTAAATTAAAAATTGTCAAGATGCAGTTGGCTCTATAAATCATATGTGGGCTGATAGTTCGAAGTCAAGAAAACACATTACACTAGTTGAAATGTGGCAAAGTTCATTAAAAACATACCTTACTGTAACAAGGTTCTCAAAGGAATAAGTTTAAGAATGAAAATTATACTTACAATGAACAATGGAAGTCACTACTGTAAAGAAGCATAAAAAACATGAATGCTGAAAAAAATGGAAGTCATATTTGTGTTTTTTATGCTTCATTACAGTAGGGACCCATTGTTCATTGTAAGTATAATTTTCATTCTTAAACTTTTTCCTTTGAGAACCTTGTTACAGTAAGGTATGTTTTTATTGAACTTTGCCACGTTTTAACTGGCCTAACGCGTTTTCTTTACTTCGTGTCATTGCCATTCACTGTTTTTATTTGCGTTCTTGACTTTGAACTATCAGTCCACATATGATTTATTGAGCCAACTGCATCTTGACAGAACTTTAAATCCAACCGCATCTTGGCAATTTTTAATTTAACTGCATCTTGGCCAACCATCTTCCACAGTGCCAGTCAGCCAACACAGAAGAAAAAAATTTATTAAATGGATAATGAATGACATTGAGACGGGTAAGAATTTTTTTTATATACAGTTTATTCAAAGTAAAATGTTTATAATGCAAGTTCCCCATTTTAATTTAAATATGACGAACAGGACAAGTAGCAGAAGACGATAATGTGCAAAAAGTTTAAAACAATGAAGAACATGTACATACATGCTTCTACGAAACTTATCAACTTTACTGCGTGTTTTTTTCCGTGCCTTATTAATATAAGAGCAATTTAGTGTATAAATATAATCATGTTAAGCAGAACAACACACTTTTTTTCCCCCGGTTGGAGAAGGGGTCATTAAAAGTACCATCCAGCTAAAATTTCTTGCCACCAAGCAGTAAAGAAAATCTAGGGAGAATGCTATAAGAACAAAGATAATTATACTATTGTGCGATCAAATACAGTCAACTACCGATTACCCGCAACGCAACTTTGCAGTAATAATAATTTTTTTAGTTGCTAAATTCTTGGATTCAGTTGAACCCATCACTATCAGTAGGTCATGGAAAAAACTTCTCACTCATGGAAATTGCACTTCTGAAGAAAATATGAGTGCTAACATCATAGAACTAACTAAATTAGGGAATCGGTTCCCGGAGGGGAAAACGTCAATGAAACTAATATCGTTAAATGGCTGGACTGCGACATACATGACCCTGGATTTGAACATTTAACTGACAAACAGATCATTACAATTTGTAATAAAGTTAGATAAATAGCAGATGAAAATGAAGGAAGTGAAGAAGACAAGGAGGAGATTTCACAGCTACGGGTGGAATCATGATCAGCATTGCAACATGTTGCCGGCTTGCTCAAATACCTTGAAGGACAAGACAATGTGTTATTAGCTGATAAGCTGGTTTTGCGCCAACTGCAACCCTGAATCAAACAAAAACGTTTTGCCGTAAAAAAAAAAAAAAAAAACAGAAGCAAGAACTGATTACACTGGGGAACAAAAAAAAAATCTTTTCGTGGTCCCTGGAATTTTTGACCTGATTCTGGGTAAATTTGTGCCGCTGATTCCGGAAATGGTATCCTTTTTGCTCTATCAGCTCTTAGTTTTTGAGATATTTTTGGTGTTCACCACGTATTACGTTATTTTCCCCACCAGCATGTGTTACCTGTCAAAAATATGTTTTCGTGGTGCGTAGAATTTTCGACCTGATGCTGGGTATTTTTGTGCCACTGATTCCGGAAATGGTATCCTTTTTACTCTAGCAGCTCTAGTTTTCGAGATATTGTTGGCGTTATTACCTAGTACTTTATTTTCCCACCAGCATTTGTTACCTGTTTGTATACATGCCTTTGAATTTTCTGTTGCTGTCCGTATTTGCGTGTGCACGTTACGCTTTCAGACCTGTTTTATTTCTGTTTCAGGCGTTGACATGGATTCGTTAAGAAGAAAACGTGTCAATCATCCGGATGTTTTTTGTTACATTTGCGGAGAGTACACGTTCGCTCAACAGAGAAGAGCTCTGTGAAAAGAGCTTATTTTGCCTACTTCACAGTAAAACTAGGAGACCAAGATATAAGCCTTGGGCACCACATGCGTGTAAAACGTGTAGAGAACACCTGCGACAGTGGACAAATGGGAAAAGGAAGTGCATAAAATTTGGTATACCAATGGTATGGCATGAACAGAGCAACCACAGTGATGACTGTTACTTTTGTCTGGTAAATACAGAGGGCATCAATGGGAAGAACTGGAGTAAGTGGATGTATCCTGATCTAACTTTCGTTAGAAGCCTGTTCCACATTCAGAAGAGATACCTGTCCCAGCGTGTAGCAGGATTCCAGAGCTCTCCGAAGAGTTGGATGAATCGGCTGGTGAGAAAGAAAGCTATGCTCAGCAACATGATAGTGATTTCCAAGGACCTTCATCAACTGCATCAGGTTTCAGTCAAACGGAATTTAACGGCCTCATAAGGGACCAAGTCTTCCAAAGAAGGCAGCTGAATTGTTAGCTTCCAGGCTGGCAGAAAAAAATGTACTGTTACCGGGAACAAAAATCAGTGTATCGCAACAGAGAAGAGCTTCTGCCATTCTTCGCAAAAGAAAACTAATTCATTTTCTGCAGCAATGTGCCACGATTGCTGATGAAATTGGGTGTACGGGAATACACACCCAGTGAATTGTGGTTATTCATAGATAGCTCCAAATGCAGCCTGAAATGTGTACTTCTAAATAACGGGAACAGATACAGATCAATCCCAATCAGTCACTCAGTTGGTATGCGGGAAGATCGGCCGACAATAGCCATAGTCCTAGAAACGATAGCATACCGCAATCACCAATGGGTAATCTGTGTGGATTTGAAGATGGTTAATTTTCTCCTAGGGCAGTAGGCCGGGTACACCAAGTACCCGTGTTTTGTATGTCTGTGGGACAGTAGAGCTAAAGATCAACACTGGCTGAGAAGACAGTGGCCTGTGAGAGTAAACATGGTAGCTGGAGAGAAAAATATAATCACAGAACCTTTGGTGGACAGAGAAAAGATCGCATTGCAACTTTTGCTCATCAAACTTGATTTGATGAAACAATTTGTAAAGGCACTTAAGAGAGATGGAATGTGTTTCAACTACATATGTAGGAAATTTCCAGTGTTGAGTATGGAGAAATTAAAAGCAGGTATATTCGATGGACCACAAATCCGGGAACTCATGAAAGACCAGTGTTTCCAAAACTCAATGGACAATATTGAGGCATGTGCGTGGTTGTTTGGCTTTACAGAATTTTCTTGGGAACCATATGGCCGCTAACTAACATGAACTCTTAGAGAATATGCTCACTGCATTTTGTATACTTGGTTGTAACATGAGCATCAAATTGCATTACCTCCACAGTCATTTGGATCGATTTCCACATTGTCTTAGTGATATCAGCGATGAACAAGGGGAGCGATTTCACCAGGAAATAAAGGACATGGAAAAATGGTACCATGGACGATGGGATACGCATATGACTGTGGACTATTGTTGGAGCATCCACCACGAATGTCCAGGAGCATCGCAGGTAATCACAGAAACGCAGGGTTAGCAGCATGTGTCAATGACGAAACTTGTGTGGTGTTGTTCATGTTCTAGGCTTCTTGGGATTTCTCTGCATATGTCATATTCTGAGAAGCAGATCTGATGGACAGAAACTAATGCCATTTTCGGAATCTGTGACCCCAAAATACCCCACAAAGGGTCTAACATCTTAGGCACCAAAAGTTGTGTTCCCCAGTGTTATTTTAAGATTTAAACAGGTAACTTTTCAGTATGTAGTATTATGCTTGCAATAATGGCTACTAGCCTGAATAAAATATAACACTATATGCATGTAATTTGTAGATTAATTTATTTTTCCTGTAAAATTTGGATTATTCGTGAAACTCGTATTACCCACTATTGCGGATAATCGGGAGTTGACTGTAGTTCGAAGCAAAAGTGGAAAAAAAATCTCACCTTTTTATTTTATTTAAACAGAACATGCTAACTGCACTTTAGAAACCAAAGCACATCAAAATAAGAGCAGGTATTTTAATTTCTTCTTCTTGATTAAGTGCATCAAAACCTAGTATTTTTATTTATTTCTAATAATTTGAAGTTGTCTACCACAGGATGGGGGGAGAGAACAAAGAGTTCTAGAGTTAGTTCTGAACAATCAGCCAGACATGTCTCAACTGATTAACAATCAGTGATGCAGAAATACAAATCCCTTCTGAATTATAATGATTGTTGTTGTTTATGATAACTTTGCACCTACTAACATTTGCAAATAGAAACATTCAACTCTCTTGTTCTTGATGTACCTGATGTCTACACAGTAGATTCCGGTTACTTGGGACACATCAGGGCTAGAACACTTTGGCCCAATGAAGTGGCTGCCCCAATTACCAGAAGCTTTATCCCAAACAGCTACTTTGGGAAGTTCTTTAAGAATTGTCCGAAATAAATGGCTGCCCCGATTAACCGATGGCCTAATCAACCAGAACTTAATGGCATCAATTTAGCACTACATCATAATTCAAAGTTCACAAAAATTTTACATGTATATTTTTGTAGTTCCCATACTTACATTTGTCTGATTACTTTCTTCTTTAAACAATTTCTGTCATACATGTAGTTTTGATTGTAATAATATGTGCTGCCGAATGGCGACTGGACTTGATATGAAGGAATCTGAACTTGGCTATTATCCACAGGAAATGTCTGGTGGTAATATGTTGTATTGAATTTTTCAGCATTGCCTGCAAAAAAGACAAATAAATCACTTACTTAGCAACACAACTTATGCAAAAATTCCTGTACTTGTTTTGTTGTTGTTTAATGTTGACAAACCATTTCAATAACCATGAAAGAGATTACTCACTGAGATCATCTCATTTGAAATAACCCAGGAAATCAATCACAATGATCATATTCCTGGGAATAACTTCATACCCATGTCCATGAGGGGAAGTCAGTCAATAAGTCACAAACAGCTATTTAAAAAATACGAGGTGAGATACAACTGGAAAAACATGTATTATTACCTTTACATTTTCCTTTATTTTTCAACATAATTTCCACCAACACTTATTCCATTGTTTTATCAGTGCATTGAAACACCTGCAGCATAGAAGACATGGGTCTGTTATCTCTGCCACGTTCACACTTCACTTTAACTTCAACATCTGTGCAACACATGCCCCAAGCTAAGTTTTTAGAGGACCAAACAGGCGAAAAATCACTTTGGGTTAAGTCAGGGCTGTAAGCAGATATGTTCAACGAGTTCCTAGCCTAGTTTTTCAAATTTCTGCTGGGTTAATCTAGTCGTATGAGGTCTGGCATTGTCATGATGGTGCAGTACGTACTCCTATGGTTAGTAGGCCTGGACATTTTTTTTTTTTCCAAATTGCAACCCAAAGCATTAACAGAATTACACATTATGATGCAGCATTCACATTCTCATCTCCCATCTGGAAATGGCCTAACAGCACACCTTGAAAATCCCACAATACTGTAAGCATAACCTTCCCTGCTGATGGTGAAATATGAAATTTCTTGGTTGAAGGTGAACAAGAATGTTTCCATTGAATTGAAGCACAATTTAAATCAGGTTGGTAGTGATGCACCCATGATTCGTCCCCAGTAACAATCCTGCTAAGCAGATCTACTTCACATGCATACCAAGAGAGATGCTGCACAGACAAGCCCATTCAGTTTTTTTTTTTTTTTCTTTTTTATTGAAGGTTTAACTACCACCGTGAGCAACTCAATGGGCAGTCGCCCGTCCCTAATTTAGGGTCACTGCTTCCAGGGAAGGGAGAGAGCCAGTGCCGTAAGACAAACACAACATCCATGCCTCACCGGGATTCGAACCCGGACCCCTTTCGGACGACCATTCAGTTCATTTTGTATTGCTGAGTCAGTTCTCATTCACATACGTACTGAGATGTTGCAAGAACATGCCCATTAGGTTAATTTTGTGTTCCTGAGTCAGTTCTCCTTCACATGCGTACCGAGAGAGATGTTGCAAGGACAGGCCCATTCATTTCATTTTGTGCTCCTGAGTCAGTTCTATTTAAGTTCAAAGTGTGTTTTATTGAAGAGGACTAATTTTCTTTTCTGTCCTGAAAAGACTACATGATCCACTTCTTATTCCTAAATTTGAGTCGAAAACAAACCGCTATTCTTCTCCTTCAAAGTAGCTATCAATTATCGAAGCTATGGCAGCCATTCACACGTGTACCGAGAGAGATGTTGCAGGGATAGGCCCATTCAGCTCATTTTGTGTTCCTGAGTCAGTTCTATTTAGTTCAAAGAGTGTTTTATTGAAGTGGACTAATTTTTTTATTTATTTTTTTTTTTGTCCTGAAAAGACAGCATGATCCACTTCTTATTCCTAAATTTGAGTCGAAAACAAACTGCTATTCTGCTCCTTCAAAGTAGCTATCAACTATCGAAGCTATGGCAACCATTCACATGTGTACCGAGAAAGATGTTGCAGGGATAGGCCCATTCATTTCATTTTGTGCTCCTGAGTCAGTTCTATTTAAGTTCAAAGAGTGTTTTATTGAAGAGGACTAATTTTCTTTTCTGTCCTGAAAAGACAACATGATCCACTTCTTATTCCTAAATTTGAGTCGAAAACAAACCGCTATTCCTCTCCTTTAAAAGTAGCTATCAATTATCGAAGCTATGGCAGCCATTCACACGTGTACCGAGAGAGATGTTGCAGGGATAGGCCCATTCAGCTCATTTTGTGTTCCTGAGTCAGTTCTATTTAGTTCAAAGAATGTTTTATTGAAGTGGACTATTTTTTTTTTTTTTTCCTGAAAAGACAGCATGATCCACTTCTTATTCCTAAATTTGAGTCGAAAACAAACCGCTATTCTGCTCCTTCAAAGTAGCTATCAACTATCGAAGCTATGGCAACCATTCACATGTGTACCGAGAAAGATGTTGCAGGGATAGGCCCATTCATTTCATTTTGTGCTCCTGAGTCAGTTCTATTTAAGTTCAAAGAGTGTTTTATTGAAGAGGACTAATTTTCTTTTCTGTCCTGAAAAGACAACATGATCCACTTCTTATTCCTAAATTTGAGTCAAAAACAAACCGCTATTCCTCTCCTTTAAAGTAGCTATCAATTATCGAAGCTATGGCAGCCATTCACACGTGTACCGAGAGAGATGTTGCAGGGATAGGCCCATTCAGCTCATTTTGTGTTCCTGAGTCAGTTCTATTTAGTTCAAAGAATGTTTTATTGAAGTGGACTATTTTTTTTTTTTTTTCCTGAAAAGACAGCATGATCCACTTCTTATTCCTAAATTTGAGTCGAAAACAAACCGCTATTCTGCTCCTTCAAAGTAGCTATCAACTATCGAAGCTATGGCAACCATTCACATGTGTACCGAGAAAGATGTTGCAGGGACAGGCCCATTCATTTCATTTTGTGCTCCTGAGTCAGTTCTATTTAAGTTCAAAGAGTGTTTTATTGAAGAGGACTAATTTTCTTTTCTGTCCTGAAAAGACAACATGATCCACTTCTTATTCCTAAATTTGAGTCGAAAACAAACCGCTATTCTTCTCCTTCAAAGTAGCTATCAATTATCGAAGCTATGGCAGCCATTCACACGTGTACCGAGAGAGATGTTGCAGGGATAGGCCCATTCAGCTCATTTTGTGTTCCTGAGTCAGTTCTATTTAGTTCGAAGAGTGTTTTATTGAAGTGGACTAATTTTTTTATTTTATTTTTTTTTTTGTCCTGAAAAGACAGCATGATCCACTTCTTATTCCTAAATTTGAGTCGAAAACAAACTGCTATTCTGCTCCTTCAAAGTAGCTATCAACTATCGAAGCTATGGCAACCATTCACATGTGTACCGAGAAAGATGTTGCAGGGATAGGCCCATTCATTTCATTTTGTGCTCCTGAGTCAGTTCTATTTAAGTTCAAAGAGTGTTTTATTGAAGAGGACTAATTTTCTTTTCTGTCCTGAAAAGACAACATGATCCACTTCTTATTCCTAAATTTGAGTCGAAAACAAACCGCTATTCCTCTCCTTTAAAGTAGCTATCAATTATCGAAGCTATGGCAGCCATTCACACGTGTACCGAGAGAGATGTTGCAGGGATAGACCCATTCAGCTCATTTTGTGTTCCTGAGTCAGTTCTATTTAGTTCAAAGAATGTTTTATTGAAGTGGACTATTTTTTTTTTTTTTTTTCCCTGAAAAGACAGCATGATCCACTTCTTATTCCTAAATTTGAGTCGAAAACAAACCGCTATTCTGCTCCTTCAAAGTAGCTATCAACTATCGAAGCTATGGCAACCATTCACATGTGTACCGAGAAAGATGTTGCAGGGATAGGCCCATTCAGCTCATTTTGTGTTCCTGAGTCAGTTCTTCACATGTGTACCGATAGATGTTGCAAGGACAGGCCCATTTGGTTCATTATGTGTTCCATCAGTTCCCACCTTCTAACAATTGAGCAATTCCTCCATAATTCCCATTTAAAAAATCTGTCTGCTCTCTCACCAATACTAATGGAAAAACCATCATTCATTGGTTCCATCCCTTTCTCTTATAAAATGTGTAAACTCTTCAAAACTACGGGCTACACTGTCACAGTGAAACCAAACCATTCTACAATAATGTGCCTGCTTAAAGACAGGGATCCTGTCTCACCCCTGAAGTTTATGCTTTTCCCATTTAAACTTCCTCCGGTTTCTCAGTGTATATTGGAAGCACATACCGAAGCATCAATACAAGACTTGGTGAACACAAAAAAAGATGTTTCGAATAGTCTTCCAAAGACAGCATTATCTGCACTAACCCTTGAAGACACCTCTGCAGTTTCCATTTGGAAAGAAACAAAAACAAGTTGCCCCATTCATCAACAAAGCATCTCTGCATTTCCAAGAAAGCATTAAAATTTTGTTCACCAAAAACTGCAATTCAGAGACCCCTCACCAAATCCCATTTATTTGGATCTCACTACTAAAATCTGCCAACAGTTCCAACACCCCAACTTCAAATTGTAGTTCTGGCAACCAGCCCATTCAGTCAATCGCAGGTGATCAAGGTCGTAGGATGACCGAAAGCTATCGCTAAATGAACTTTTTACCATACGTGACTGTGTGTTTCCGCTCGATTTCTATATTTATGTGTTATTGTCGCGTGAAGCCAGAGTTTTAAAATATTCAAGGGTATATCTTACCAACTTCATACCATATCATTATTTAAAGGCTCTTAAAAACACCAAATGCATATCACAATATGCCTATGGTAAATCTGAGAAAATTAAATTTTTTTTTTTTAAACATACTTTTTACTTAATGCATCAATGAATTTCTTTTATTCACAACAGCACATTTTACAACTTGGGGAACATGTCACTTCTACAGAAAAAAATATTTATTCTAAAAATGATAATCCAGAAAATAATTTGGAAAATGTGTCCATTATCCACGACCCTTCTTTTCCCAATCCTTGAGAGAAAGTGACTTTTTAGACAAAGAAAGTTTTGGTTACCTAGACTGCTAAGTCTCCAACGTGTTCTTTGCTCCCAGAAAAAAATAAACACTTTTTGAGAACTACTAAGCACCCTTCACTTATTTTTTTAAGAACCTTACCAATTGCATATACAACAGTGAGAGGTGTACAAATATACTCTTACAACAACTTACTTACTATGTGAAATGAAGTATGCTGATGAAATTTGCAAATGCTTTTTCCATATAATTTAAGCTTGTGGATGTAACAAATAATAATTTATGCAATTTAGAAGAATTTCTCTGCTGGTTGAACCAGTTTTTCCATCTGAGAGAATAAGCACATATGCAATCAAGTGTATGTAAATTGTAAAACTGTAGTTAATGTTATAATTTCAAGATCTAAATTTTGCCCAAAATCTTCTCAGGGTTTAAAAATTGTAAAACCAAATTCTAAATCATGAGTTCAAAGATTTCAATTTTGCACTTAATTTTCTTATGATATAAGTGAATAATTGTTATTTGCACATACAAAAAGGGGAAATACTAAATATCAGTCCCAAGAGATGGGGAAGATTTGGTGGAATCTGATGGATGTTTTTAATTTAGAAAGCCAATAGTACTTCACTTTTCTCGGTAAACTACTTACCTCACACTGCCTCATGCTATAATATGGGCTTTCAGCTGATATCACATGACATCAACACAGCCAATCAGCAGAAGTGCTAGGCACTACATCGTAACTTCTGCATTTTTTGCAGCCAGTCGGAAAATTAAGTAAATATTTTTAATTAAATTTTGTCATTTTTGGCAAAAAAAAAAAAAATACAGACTTCTAAGCACTCCTCAAACAAATAAGCACTTAAGGATTTACAAGGGCTGTGGAAACCCTTTTTATTTTTCATATTATGAACTTTTTCCTGACTTGAAGATAGATCAGGGACAAAAGTGCTTCCTTGCAAAAAAATCCTTTATGCTTTCCTTGAACTTTGATATTACTTTTATTAAAAACCTGGGGTTTTGCCCTTTGCTTACATTGTAAGCTAAACACTCTGTTTTTAAAATGTAAGTAAGCATAAAATTGAAAAAAAGGAAGCAATTTCTTTGTCAATAACTTTACAAACCACAGAAATAGAATTGATACATCACAGAACATCAGTACACACTATACTGTTTTCAAAATGTAAGCAAGCATAAAATTGAAAAAAGGAAGCAATTTCTTTGTCAATCACTTTACAAACCACAGAAATAGAACTGATACATCACAGAATATCAGTACACACTATACTCTGAACAATCATTTTAACAACTTTTATCTGAACCTCAATGCCACCAGGAACGACACTTACGAAGTGACATATAATTATTTAGAAACAGTGACATATAAATATTCAGAAACACTGACATATAATTGATCGTAGGCAAACATTTTTTTTTTTTTTTTGTTAGTACAACTGCTACTCACAAGAGGAAACAAAGTTCCCAGTACCATGATCATGGTGGTGTTTCTGGCTCCACACATTCATTTGTATTTGAAATGTAAAGAACATGTAATCAGGAACATGAATTAGGAACATGCAGGAACATGTAATGTTCCTGCTCTTTGTCACCATTCACAACACTGCAATAAAATATTTGCTTGACTACCTGCACAATGAACCAGTTTTTATCTCAGTTAAACACCTGTTGGAAAGTTACATCTATTGGCTTTACTCAGAGATATAATTTCTCTTGATGTAATAAATTGATAAATTTTGCTGGCATGATTAACCAGTTTTTATCTTATTTAAAACTTAGTTAGAAAGTCAAATTTATTGGCTTTACTCACAGATATACTTTTTTTGATGGAGTAAACTGGTCGATTTTGCTTGCATGATGGGCCAGTTTTAGTCATAGCCCAGAATATGCTGCCTACACTGCTGTTGCCAAAGTGGTCCATCTATACGAGCCTAGACAGTCTATGCCGACCCTGGTCATCAACACCATGTGGTCAGTCACTGCTTGCTCTCTGGATGCTAGTATGTCTGACAACGGTATACTTGCCCTTGATACGGTTGCCCTTAGGAAACCTGAGGTTCTTGCCACCTGGGCTATAGAATGATCGATATCCTGTGCCAACAATGTATCCACAATCAAAGTCGCTCAGATCACCCTTTACTCATGTTCATTTATTGCAATACACTGTTAGGAAGCCCTGCTCTTCACCTAGTTTACTGCCCGTGTTCAGTTTGGGTAAGGCTCCACTCTGCATGGGGGTGCCCATGTCAACTGCCCATCCCCTTTATCTCTAATGTTTTGTCTACCATGTGTGCAAAAGAACTCGGAAGATATGAAGAATAATGCAAAGCTCTTTAGTCCGTTCATCAAAGGTCTCCTTTCTTTCTCAGTTGTGTAGTGTAAAACATTTATCCTTTCATTATGACATATCTGTTAAATTTCTTTCTCTTAACACATAAATGATGCATTCTACATTTGTATTCTTCTTAACCTTTGCTTCCAGCGCAGATGTTTTAATAAAAATCCTTAAGACTCTTTTACCATTTTTTTAGGAAAGTGCCCCCCCCCCCCTCATTAGATTACATTTCCTCCTAATAGTTTGAGATTCCACTAAAACTCATGCACCATTTTGTGATGACATCCTGTCATTTTCAGTCACCATGGAAAAAAAAAAAAGAAAAACAAAATGAGGGTAACTGAATTTCTTTCTTTACTTATTTAACATGTTTTATTTTTGATAATAAATGATGACACTGCTATTCCTAGACTAAATGAACTACAAATATAACAAAATTTGGGATTTTACCAAGGAATAAAAGGATATGTATCAAAAACACCTGAAAATTTGACATATAAATATTATTGTTCTAATTTTTTTTTTTTTTTGGCCACGGTTGTTTACTGCTAATGTAATATTCTGTTTTCAGGGAAACATCTGCAATACTTCTAAAACATCAGAAGCAAAATTTTGCTAACCTAAGAATGCTTCACTGTAACAACATTCATTCATAGTGCTATCAAAGGATCATGGCATAACAAAGCAATGAGATTTCAAAACTACACTGATTTCCATAAATTAGGCAACAAACCAAAAAATTGCAAAAATTAGGTGAAATATAGTTTAAATTGCACGAAACTTGCATATGTTATGGGCAACGGCATACAGCATCGATGTACAGAAGGCAAATGAGTGGTGCTGGCAGCGCTTTATGCAAATGTGCAATAAAACCAGCTTTTCCGGAGGGAGTCGCTAATTCAAGTGCTGCGGTGAATAACAAAGATTTCGAGATAGCAATTTTGTTAACATGGCTTCGAGATGTCATTTACCAGCACAGTTAGACTACAGAGCAATAGGCCGACTCGAAGCAGAGCAATGGCAGGCGGATGTCGCAAGATGGCTCAACATCAATCATTCTGTGGTCCGCAGGATGTGGCGGCAGTTCCAAGCCATAGCTGCAGCTTCCCAAAGGTACAGCGAAGGTAGGCTGAGGGTGATGACCGATGCTCGGCGACTGGTATTAGCTTCGACAGTATGCAGAAGGTTACATGCAGGAGGACTGTATGCTCAGCGACTGGTATTATTAGCTTTGACAGTATGCAGAAAGTTACATGCAGGAGGACTGTATGCTCGGCGACTGGTATTATTAGCTTTGACAGTATGCAGAAGGTTACATGCAGAACGACTGTATGCTCGGTGACTGGTATTATGCATTAGGTTCTCCTGCCTCACGTGCGTCTGTTTAGAGGTGCTGTGTGTCTTGAGTTCCTCTTCATGGACGAGAACACTACACCTCATCGTACAGTGGCTGTTGCAGAGCTGTTGGAGAGTGAAAATTTTCAACACACGGATTGGTCCGCAAGGTCCCCGGAGCTAAATTCAATCGAACATGTGTGGGACCTTCTCGGGAGACGCTTGGCAGCACGTCACCAGCCGCCAACAACGATTCCGCAGCTGCGATTGGCGCTACAAGAGGAATGGACCGCGATGCCTCAACAGCTCCTTGACAACCTCGTCCTCAGCATGGACAGACGTTGTAAATCTTGCAACGCAGTCAGGGGTGATCATATCCCCTACTGAAGACTGGATTTTTCTTGGCAGCTGCCTGTCACATGGATGTTTCTGTCTTCTGTCCAGTAATGCTCGAAGCCACCTTTTCAATAAAGTGACTTTTTATCCTTTGGATTCCTTGTTTGGACGGTTTTGCTCACTTGTCCCATATTCTTACATCTTGGAGATCTTATGGTATGATTTGAGTCGAAGTGAAGCACTTCTGCACGACGTTGCGTTCGAAAAATCGCCTCGTACTTAATTTTTACACGCCAGTGTATTTGTATCACTCATACAAAATGTAAAAGCTTTGTATCACATGTCTTCACCTTTTTTTGTTAGATTTGGTCTTATAAAGCTTACCACCACATGTCATCAGAATCGTTTGCACACTTTTTGAGTTATGATTTTTCTATTTGTTGCTTAATTTATGGAAACCAGTGTATTACAAAAACTGAATAACACTTAGTCAACTCAACACAACACATTTACTTTACAAGTGCATGAATGATAATTCACTGACTCAAAGATTTGGAGAAATAAAATTTTAACAATGTTACATATTCACTCTAAAAACTGACAGCAACAGTAGTTAGTAAAAATGGACTGGAAGAGAAAAAAAAATCTTTGATACCAAAATATATGCAATATTCCTAAATACACATGTTGAAGGCTGAAATTTCTTTCCATTGTTAGCCAAAATGGGTGTAGGTTCATAACAAAACAGATGTCTTAAACGTGAAAAAGAAAACACTGTACCTGAATCACAAGCATTAAGCACCGCGGGATGGACATTATGAAAATTATAATATACCATCTCATCTCCGTTCACATCTACACATTGGGGGGCAGAAAAATGAAAAGCGTTAGAACCTTTACATGAAAAAATTACTATTAAATAAGTAAAATAAGAGCCGCATGGAGAAGTAATCACTCCTGGTGACTTAGAAGTTACATATAACTAAAGCACATTAAAATATAATTTTAATTAACATCAAAGGCATGAATAACATAATGCACGATCTGAGAAAAGAAGAGCAAATATCATCTAGCATTAAAATATCGTGGCAATTAACTACATCATACATTACGTACATAAGAAGCATATATACAGGGTGTACGAGAATTATTGGACACATTACAAAATTATGTACAAAAAAAAAATATGCATTGTCTGTTTTTCTGTGACGTATTACTAACACGGTTTCTCTATATTTTTGTTTTGCAGAATTGTTAGTCCCAGAATCAGATAGATGGCGCTAGGTGTGGCCTGATGAGGAATGTATGAAAAATGTGCAATCAGTAGTCTTATCCGTACAGCAGAAGGCGATGGGTGTGCTATGGCTTAAGGAATTAAAGTTAAAAGACGGTACCATTTTAAGAGTAGGGTTGTAATCCTCCGTCAGCAAATGCAATTAAGCGGTGGATGAAACAGATTAAAGAAACTGACAATGTGGAACATCATGGAGGAGCCAATACGCCTAGCGTCAGCAGTGAGACGGTTGACCACGTTAATGAAAGTTTCCGACAAAGCCCCAGGAAATCCGTTCGTAAAGCAAGCAGAGAACTGTGCATTCCGAAATCAACAGTTCACGATATCTTGCACAAGAAATTCAAGTTTCATGCTTATAAAATTCAAATAGTGCAAAAGATGCATGTAAGTGATCACACTCTGCGATACGATTTCGCTGCGGATATGCTGAATCGAGTGGAAAACGACGAAAACTTTCTCCGTACTGTAATTTTTAGTGATGAATCCACATTTTATGTATCAGGTATTGTGAATCGTCCCAACTGTAGGATATGGGGCAGTGAACCACCTCATGCTGCTATTGAACTGGAACGTGATTCTCCAAAAGTTAATGTGTAATGCGCCCTATCAAAAGGAGAAGTGATTGGCCTTTTCTTCCTCTGCGAAAAAACCATAAATGGTGACATTTACTTGGATATGCTAGAAAATTTCACTATACCCCAGATCAAAAGATATGACGACGTCGTTTTCCAACAAGACGGGCCTCTGCATTGGTCAACGTGTGTATGTAAGTGCCTAAATGAGCATTTCCCCAATAGATGGATTGGGAGTGTTGGTCCTATTCCATGGCTTCCTCGCTCTCCAGATCTAGCTCCATTGGATTATTTCATGTGGGGTTATGTGAAGGATCGTGTCTATCAGACACCTTGTACTGATTTGCAGGAGCCGAAGCAGTGTATCACAGCTGCTATTAATTCCATAACTCCTCAGATGCTAGCCAATACATGGGATGAAATCGAGTATCGCTTGGACGTACTACGAGCAACCAAGGGATCTCACATCAAAATTTATTAACTTGTGAAGTTACATTGTAAGTTAGTACAGTCAGTTTCTTTCTATGTGTTTAATGTTTTGTTTTATATAATTTTGTAATATGTCCAATAATTCTCAAACACCCTGTATTACTACCCTAAATTACAAGCATGTTAGAATCACTAATCAAAAGGTATGATATTACTAAGCTCCAACCCTTTTATCTTCCAAGTTTTAATAAACCTGTACTCATCTAAGGGTGCAACAGATGAGATAGCACACCCTTAATTTAAAGCCATTGGTTTCAAGTGAGAGAACTAAGTATCAGAAAAACAAACATAATACCCATGTTTTTACCAAAATTTCAAACCCACACTCTAGAGGTCTGTACTGTCTAAATAGCTGTTTTAAGTAAAATGAAACCTCCATTAATAGGCACCTCCCTCTGAACAACACCGGTTGATGGTTGGTACTGAACAGCTTCCGTAGGATTAACATTATTATCGAACTTGCTCAAGTCATCACCCTGTTTTCCCATCATCACAGTTGCAGGTATGCTATACAACAGGTAGGTACCTGACCTATTTGTAGCACACAGAGTGGGGCTTCGGATGGCTGCATTATATGACGGGTAGGGCAGGTTTGTGGATGGATACAGTGTACCCAGTCTTAGCACAAATACTGTTACAAATGTTTGACATATGGGGCGCAACCGATGTGCAATGTCACAGACCATCCAGGAGGCATGAAGCAGCTAGTGAATCATTGGGCTTTCAGTTACAGAGGAGATAACGTGTTTCATGATGTACTTGCCACGCAGTGGGGCAATTATCAGAATCGTGCTGCTGTAATAGTGCTGCACAAAGTTGGAAAATCAGCTTCCAAGATTTTTAACATGCTGAAGAAGCCGAAAATCCGCTGAATTTTTGTCCCTCAGACCTTAAAACGGTTCTTTGAGACTGCAACTGTCGCTGACCATCCCAGAAAGTGTCGGCTGTATACCATCAGGACTGCTAACCTGGTGAAAGCCATGGTAGCCCGTATTCGGTGAAATCCTGTTAGAAAATAATCAGTGATGGCTTGTGCGCTAAACATTTCAAGAATATCGACGTAACACATGCTGCGGAGTGACCTAAGGGTGAGAGCTTACCGGTGGCGTACTGGGCACTTCCTCTCCCCAAAACTAAAGTAGCAGAGGGTGCTAAAAGAGAAACATTTGCTGAAGTATTATGCAGTCAATTGCCACAAACAGATCATTTTCCCTGATGAAAATTTTTCACTATTGAAGAGGCTTTCAACTGCCAAAATGACAGGGTGTGTGCGTCAACCTCACGAGAAAGCTCTAAGGATCATGAGGTACTATCATCCTGCTTCTGTCATGGTTTGGTGAGGAGTCTCCTACGAGGGTACCATGGAGCTTGATTTCTGTGAGAAAGGAGTGAAAACATCTGCCAAAGTCTACCACAACAGGGTTTTGGAGCCAGTGGTTAAAAATACGAGTCACACCCTCTTCTAAAACCAACAGTGGAGCTTTCTGCAGGATTACACACCTGCCCAGAAGGCCAAGTTAACCCAGGAGTGGCTTCAGGCAACTTTGCCAGACTTCATTTCTCCAGCTGATTGGCCTTCAAATAGCCCAGACCTCAACCCATTGGACTACAAGTTATGGGCCACATTTGAGGACATGGCCTGCAGAAAAAGACACCCCAGTATTAACAGTCTCAAATGCTCTTTGGTGTGGGCAGTAGCAGCTTTCCCTGTAGAGACCCTGCCTAAAGCTATGGAAGAGAGGCCACAGAGACTGAAGGCCTGTGTAAAGGCAAAAGGATGCCATTTTGAAAAGTGATTGGCGCCATGTATTCACAAGTGAACTACTTATGTCATATCACAGGTACATTAAAATATCTTTAAAATTGTTTTATTTCATTGAATACTTTGTAACAGTATTTATGGTAGACTAGGTATACAGTAGTGGCCAAAATTGTGGAAACCTTTTGGAAAAAGTTTATTTTTGAGGTTTGATGGCTCATAACACCACTTTTGTTTGGAACAATATCATAAAATTATATATCAATGGAAAGATAATTTCATCAAGAATGTAATGCAACAAAGTTTGTTCAATTATCTATATTCTATGAAAAATTACAGCCAAATAACCAGAAAAAAGAAAACTTGCTTAGGTTGATATGAAGTAGCTTTCCTCCATTTGAATGTAGCCAATGAGCACGAGTGTTTTAGAAAGCCAATCAAGTGTCATCTTGTTTTGGCAATGAGCCAATCAGGTCACAGTACAATTCAGCTATTGATGTCATGTATTGGAACTGAGAGGAGGACATTTGTCAGTGTGTATGTGATTGCTATCAAGTTGGTTGCGTGTGTGTGTGTGTGTGTTTCATTTAATGAGCTTGTAAAATGTCATAAAATTAAAGAAATGGTGCAAAGAGTTGACTGGTCACCCAGAAAGTGATGTAAAATAGTATTAGTGAACAAGGCTTCAGTTATGAAATTAGAAGAAAAATTGGTGGAAACTTAACCAAAGGTGGCATTTCTAAATTTTTGAAGAAGTATAAGGAGATTCAGTCACTTACAAAACCAGACTGGTAAAGGCAGGAAAAGGTGCACAACAGCAAGTGATGATAGAAGAATTTAGAGACTGTGCCTAGGTGACAGAAGAAAATCATCTCGGTATATACAAGATGAAATGGCACAATGCAATGTGAAGTTGAGTGCAAGGACTGTTCGTCGCAGACTGCAGGAATTTGGTCTAAAAGCTAGAAATCCACGAAAAAAGCCATTTTTATCTCTCAAACAAAGGTTGAAAAGATTAAACTGGACTAAAACCCATGTTAACTCGACGGCAGAACAATGGAACAGTGTTATTTGGAGTGCCGAGACCAAAATCTCCCTGTTTGGTAGTGATGGCATAAAATATGTAAGGAGAAGAATCTGAGATTTGCATCCTGATTGCATTACATCTACAGTGAAACATCCAGTTAGTGTTATGATCTGGAACTGTATGACACCAAAACGTGTGGGCAGAATTTGCAAGATTAATGGGAATATAAATGGCCAAAAATACATTAATGAAATACTTGAGCCCAAACTGAAGCCTTCCGCACGTGATCTCTTCCAAGATAATGAAGAATTTGTATTTCAACAGGATTCAGCTTCACGTCATGTTGCTGCTGTGTGCAAAATGTGGTTTCAAGATAATCATATTCCACTGCTGGAATGGCCTGGGGATAGCCCAGACCTTAACCCCGTCGAAAATCTATGGAGCAGACTAAAGAAGCTTGTTAGTCAGAAGCAACCCAGCAATAAAACCCAATTAATAGAAGAATTAATTCAATCTTGGTTTCACATTATAACAGCTGCAGAACTAAAAAACTTGGTTCACTCCATGGGAAGGCGTAATTAATGCTAAAGGTTACCCAACTAAGTATTAACTGACATGGTGAGAATTTTTGTATCTCTCATTTTTTCTCTGTGTTTCACTTTTCTTCTTTATAACTGCTGTTCTAATATCCTTCATAAAAGTTATTGCACTACATTCTTGATGAAATTATCTTTCCATTGATACATAATTTTATGGTATTACTAAAAAAAAAAGTGGTGTTATGAGCCATTAAACCTTAAAAATACACTATTTCCAAAAGGTTTCCACAATTTTGGCCACTACTGCAAAGTAAAGTATGCTTCTGGTGCATATTCTTAAAACTGCACACCATTATAAAAATTATACCAATACAATAAATCTTAATTTTTAAACAGTTTAATATTATTTTCTGTACTTCACATTATTCACATACTACTGTGTTTACAGCAAGATCTCAGAAATAATATCAACCCAGCTTCTGATGCTTATGTATATGGCTGAAAATGAAGGGCACAAAAAAAACAAAAAAAAAAAACCCCCACAGGTATCCAACAGAAATACCAAGACCATAAAATTTATGCAGCTCATCCCTCTGGATGGAATATCTTAGATGATCAATAACTGATATTTCTAGTGAATGCTCACAATGTTATTTGCACATGCATAACATTACTGTATTATTATTTATTTTTTTTCATTTGTTAGTTTGGGAGGTTGAAGACTTCCATAAGTGACTTATTGGGCTATATAAGCAGTTGCTCATCCCTAATTTAGGGATGAGCGACTGCTATAGCCCAATTAGGGTTGAGCGACTGCTTATATCCCTAATTCACATTATTCACATACTACTGTGTTTACAGCAAGATTTTAGAAATAATATCAAACCAGCTTCTGATGCTTATGTATATGGCTGAAAATAAAGGGCACACAAAAAAAAATGCATTTGGATGCGGGTCAATACAGGCTGGGGGGCCGCAGATGACAGAGAGGTCAACATTCATGACTGCTATAGAGAGGTCTCAGGTTCGATTCCAGGCAGTATGGTATGAATGCTAGAACCATTAAAAATCCGCTGTGCATCGAATGGGCACGTTAAGTCATAAGACCCCTGGTACTGGCCCCTAGTTACAAATAAGGGCATCCTTCTCCCCTTTTCTACTTCGCTTCCATGTGACTTTTCTGTCGGGGACTCGCACAAATCTCCTAGATTCCTACTTCTAAAGGTTGTTTAAGACCTGTGGTCAGACACACCCTTTCTAAAATCCTATACATATATCACTACCTTGCTTTCGTGTGACTCTCCCGTCAGGCACTCCAGTCCAATTCTCCTAACTTCCTACTTCTAAAGTTTTTTTAAGACCTGGGGTCAGACACTCCCTTTCTAAAATCCTCTACATAAATCTCTACCTCGCTTCCGTGTGACTTTCCTGTCAGGAACTGTAGCCCTAATCTCCTAGATTCCTACTTCTTAGGGTTTCCTAAGACATGGGGTCTGACTCTCCCTTCCTAAAATCGTCTACATAAATCTCTACCTCGCTTCGGTATGACTTTCCTGTTGGGCACTTTAACCCAAATCTCAAAGATTCTTATTTCTAAGGGTTTTTTAAGACCTGTGGTCAAACACTCCCTTCCTAAAATCCTCTACATAAACCTCTACCTTGCTTCCATGTGACTTTTCTGTCAGGAACTGTAGCCCAAATCTCCTAGATTCCTACTTCTAAGGGTTTTTAAGACCTGGGGTCAGACACTCCTTTCCTAAAACCCTCTACATCACTTCCATGTGACTTTCCTGTTGGGCACTCTAGCCCAAATTTCCTAGATTCCTACTTCTAAGGATTTTTTAAGACCTGGGTTCAAACACTCCCTTCCTAAAATCCTCTACATAAATATCTACCTTATTTCCATGTGACTTTCCTGTTGGGAACTGTAGCCCAAATCTACTAGCTTCTTACTTCTAAGGGTTGTTTAAGACCTGGTGTCAGACACTCCTTTTCCTAAAATCCTCTACATATGATCTGATCTGATCAATACAGCCTGGATGGCTATTCCACAAGACACCATTCACACATGTTATTTAACTTGATGCCTCAGCACGTAGAGCAGGTGATACAAGCAAGAGGTGGTCACACCAAATATTACCTACATCGACGCACCTGGTATGTATGACACCGAGATGCTAATCATTTGTTCTGTACTGCTTAATAATGAAAATATCCTGTAAAAATAAAAGTCATAGCTTAACTCCTTATACACTGGTGAGCAAAAATTAAGGACGAAGAGGAGAAATTAGCATAACAGCAGAATGAGCAGGCAGAACGGACCGAAAGACCACTCAGGAGATAGACTAGGGACCGTTACGGTAGGGCATGCACATTTATGCAGCATGACTTGGGGAAGTGGTGTCGGAAGGGTATAAAGCACACGGGCGGTGTACGCTATTGCATGGTGTACATCGGTTTGAACGATTTCGAGTTGCTGCCACCGTGTGATATGGCCAACAGGCAATCCAGTAGATGACATCTGGTTGACTTGACTTGACGCGACCTTGGAAGAAGGTCGAAGTGTGACTGTGACTAATGTGGCCGAGGAGTTTGGGATCGCTCACAGCATCGTTTCACGAGCTTGGAGATCATTTCAAACAACAGGAACAGCTGTCCGAGAGTTTAGCAGTGGTTGTCCACGAGCAACCATGGCGGCGGACGATCGGTATATTGTCCTACAGGCGAGAAGAGACAGATGGCAGACAGCGGAAGAAATCGCAAGGCACATGCAACACACAACTGGACGTCCGTTATCGCGTTTTACTGTGGCCAAGAGGCTGCACAAAGGTGGTCTATTTGCACAATGACCAGTACGGTGTGTGCCATTAACGCCTGCTCATCGGAGACGGCGGTTTCTGTGGTGCCAGGAACACAAGAACTGGACACATCAGCAATGGGGTCCAGTTCTCTTTACGGACGAGAGCTGATTTAGTCTGACGAGCGATTCTCGACTTATACACATCTGGAGAGAGCAGGGAACACGCAATCACACCTCCAACATCATCTAAAGGGGCCGGTTTGGAGGTGGCGGAGTTCTCGTTTGGGGCGGTATCATGCTTGGTAGCTGTACTGACCCCCACATCTTCCAAAGAGGTTCAGTCACTGGTGTCCGCTATTGTACCGAGGTTCTCCTGCCTCACGTGCGTCTGTTTAGAGGTGCTGTGGGTCCTGAGTTCCTCTTCATGGATGACAACGCTAGACCTCATCGTACAGTGGCTGTCTCAGAGCTGTTGGAGAGAGAAGATATTCAACGCATGGATTTGCCCGCAAGGTCCCCAGACCTAAATCCAATTGAACACGTGTGGGACCTTCTCGGGAGACGCTTGAGCACGTCACCAGTCGCCAGCAATGATTCTGCAGCTGCGATTGGAGCTACAAGAGGAATGGGCCGCAATGCCTCAACAGCTCCTTGACAACCTCGTCCTCACCATGGACAGATGTTGTAAATCCTGCAATGCAGTCAGGGGTGATCATATCCCCTATTAAAGACTGGATTTTTCTTGGCCGCCGCCTGTCACATGGACGTTTCTGTCTTCTGTCCAGTTGTGCTCAAAGCTACCTTTTCAATAAAGTGCCTTTGTATCCTTTGGATTCCTTGTTTGGACGGTTTTGCTCACTTGTCCCATATTCTTACATCTTGGGGATCTTATGGTATGATTTGAGTCAATAAGGAGCACTTCTGCATGACGTTACATTCGAAAAACCATCTCGTCCTTAATTTTTGTACACCAGTGTAGGTTTCTCCTTTTATGCACATGAGTGCATTAAAACTGACATAATACTTCAGCAGAAAAAAGGTTAATGAGAACATGCTGAAAGGGTGTGAGTGCATCAATGGCAAATGGGAGATGAAAGGCTGCCTAAGCAGGTAATAAATTTTGTGGTACCAAGCCAAAGTCCAGGAGATAGGCCTAGAACAGGTAGTGCCGAAGGTATGAACACAGCCATTAGTAACCAAGGAAGCCATATGGTGAAGGCAGACAATGAAATCAGTCATTAATGATTAGTGATCAAAGAAGCAATAAAAGCAGGTGATGAAATAAGCCATTAGTGATCAAAGAATGAATGTGATAGAGGCAGAAAATCTTACAATGGACAGGAAGAAATGAAGCAAGTGCACACATTGCACAGAAGAATCAATGCCAATGTTTTTCATTTGTTTTTGTAAATGCACTGTACCATATACATGCATAAACCCTACAATGAAATGGTAACAAACAGGCATGCACAATACCAAATTTTTGAAAAATGCTTAGCTGCCTGAATAGCTGACATAAGTCCATGTTTCTTACATGCTGTAGGAAACATGGACTTATGTTTTAGATTTCATACTTTCTGAAACAAACTAAATTAGGATAGTCTGGCAGCTTGGCATAACTTTATGGAAGGTGCACTTTCAGTAGATAGAATTTTTACATCCTCTCAAAAAGTGTCTTTTTATTAATTCATACCACTGAGCTGAAAGTGACAAGAAAAATATTTCAAGACAAAATTGCTTTTAAATTTCAGGACATATGATATGGGATGCATATGGTCATTATCTGGAACACAGAAATTTTGCAAACAAAAAAATATTTTATCTGAATATATTTTTTCCTACTTCAGTGAACATGAGAACAAACATATGAAGAAAAAAATATTTCTACTTAAAACTACTACACTTTCAAATTTTGCAAAATAGAATATATATAACAGATAACAGAATTGTAAATAAGCTGGTCATAGAGAGCTAACCTACACTCAGGATTCATACACATTTACAGAAAATAAATTCCAGGGGCCAAACAATTCCAGGAGCTCAAATTTTTGCTACAATCATAGTGCTTTGTTTTACATTTTCTAAATTGGGATGGAATTTACCATGTATTTTGGAATTCTTATGAAGTATTAATGCAGTCTTGGTAAAATCCTAGTGATGAAATAAATTAACAATATAAATCTGCAATATGGAGATTACTAGGATGACACAAATATTACTTATTGTCAAATTTTTGGGTTGCAAGCCAACCCATCATCAGGACTGACTCAGGAAAGTAGGTGCTGCTGCTCAAGCAATAATAAAGCCTCCCCCCCCATTAATTGTGGCAACAGAATTAAAAAGTGAATTGACTGATAATAATTATCATTCTGCAATGATAGTAAAAAAAATTTTAACACAAAAAATTTAATCAAATTGTAACATAAAACTTACAAGAAAGCTCATTTACCATAAGGGTCTATTTGAAAAGCTTCAGAGAATCAGTTTACAATACCAGGTTCAACTGACTCCATGCCTGAACAATAAAATTCAAAATGTCTTCCCTCCCATTAAACAAGAAAAAAATGTTCTGCTGCAAGACGAAGTGGTTTACAATGTACACTGCAATTGTGGTAACACATATGTAGTAGAAAGTGGGAGACACCTTCACACACCTCGTGGTGTAACATATAGCTGCTATTAGGAATGTTTCCAACAAAACAGGCCTTGACAGACACATACACAGAGCACTGGACATTCAATTAACAGAACTCTTTATTTTATTTTATTTATTTATTCATGCTGCTACATAACATAGGAATATTACAGTAAGTTATGCATACAAAAGCTATTAAACAGCAATGGGAACAAGAGAAATGGCCTCTTTCTAACATATCCCTTAGTTACCTCATAAGTATGAGTCAAATGAGTTTGACCTAATGAATTATTTTTATTAAATAATTAGTATTATTTGGATTTAATTAGAAGATATCTTTTAGTTTTTTACCCAGTCGGAATTTAAGTTTTTTTAAAGATTTTGGTTATTAATATTTGTTAAATATAAAGGCCATGAATTCCAATACCCTATTCCAGCTTAGTTTAAAATCTGTTTTAATAGCTGAGTTTTAGATTGTATTGCACGAAGCAGTAACCTATTTTTTTGTTTGGTAGTTTTGTCTATCGCAATTAATTTCAAATAAATCCAAGGTCATAATAGAAAAGTTCATGCATTATTGTATTGTTAGTATTTGGAAATCATTCGGATGAACTGGAGGATGTAGATGTATGTGTGTAGTCATAGCAGTACTTCGTTTTGAATGTAGGTTTATTAATCTGTTTATTTATATAATACCTGTAATTTATTTAAATTTGTTTTAGTTGTTTGAGCCTAAGATAAAAAGCAGCAGTTAATGTGAGACTGAATTAATGAGTAATGCAAGAAGTAGTGTTTTAACTGAAATATTAAATTGTTAAATTAAAAAATTCTCTTGCATCAACAGCACTGTGTTAGACAGAAATTGGAGGAAAGTCTACAAATTGAAAGAAGAGGTGCCGCAATTAATTAACATGAAGGCTATGTATTACTGCTTGAGTGGCAGCACGTGCTCTCTTGAATCAGTCCCAATGATGGGTTGGTGTGCAACCTGAAAATTTGACAATAATACAGTCAAATCTGCCTAAAACGGAATCTGTCTGAAGCAGAAATCTGCTTAAAACGAAAAAGTTTTCAGGATCGCTGAAATGTCTATGGCATGAAGACATTACTAAAGTGGAAACGGAAGCCATATTTTAGGACGCAGGAAAAGAAAAACCTGCTTAATGCAGAATCGCTACTAAGTACAGTAGGTAAACCGATAGGACCCCAAGTCCCAGGAAACCGGTTTTCTCGCGATGCCATCAGCAACGCTGACACTAGGGGGCAAAGAGGAGAAAGAAATTTGCAACAAGAAATGAAACTATCTCTCACATGGCTCATTACTTATGACTCACCCTCTGTATGTGTGTGTTTATTCATAGTGGATCAGCCTGCAAGTGATTTTTCTAATTGTTTATGTAATGCTGTAAATTCAGCTGAAAATTCAAAATTACAGCCAATCCACAGCAGTTGCCAGCTCTGACAATGGGGCACAAATCACAACCCTCACATGTTTTTTCTTAAGTCGAAAAATATGATGAACTTTTTTATACATTTTGCATTTCTGTTTTAAGGGTCCATATTTGAAAAGTTCAATGCACAAAAGACTGTATCTCAAGTTTTAAGATGACAATGCTGAAATTGGTATGAAATGGTATGATGACGGGAAATTGGTGTTGAGAAATTTAGTGATTCTTCCATGTTCCTTTTGTTCAAGTTCTCACCCTTCATCACTAAACACCAGAAGCGTGCATCCAAAGTTCCATCAGAAGTGTGCACCCCCTTGCTGGACTATAAGCAACATTTCGAACAAAACTACATATTGTTCCAATTTCTGGACCTACTGCATAATATAATTAAAGAAGTGATATTGTTCTGTCTTTGGTACTCCGTAATAATAATACAACTGTCAATGATTTGCAGTGAAATGAAAGCAACAACTTTCTCTTTTCTTGTAGAAGAAAATTCAACTCCAAACTTCATCTTTAAATTTAGTTGCCTGAACTGGACAGCTAGATTTTTAATTTATCGGGTATCTCAACCCAGAAACACATTAAATTCGCACACTCTCTGACCACTGTTCATATCTTCAAGCACTCTGGCACAAGTGACTGATTTCAGAAAAAACTTCAAAAAGTGACTGATTTCAGAAAAACTTTTTTTTTTTTTTTAATAGCAACCAAGTAGGCTTCTTATAACAACCAAAAGTTCAATGTGACCAAATAAAACCTGTTCATTTTCTGTATGTAATAATTCCTGGGCTTCAGTGAATTTAATAACTTTTTGTGTTAGTTAACTGGCAGTACATTTTTAATCAGTAGGACTTGTCGTATTTTGTAGTGAGGATTAAATGTTGTAAAATATATCACTAAATTATTAAACAGATAAATTCTGAAGCTCAGCAGGAGGTGATTAAACGTAATCATAACAGATACTTACTTGGATATAGTAACTCAAGAAACAGAAAAACTTGATATTCTATTCAATCAATAGGATTCTAACAGCTGTTCTAGATTATTCTTACTAAGAAAGAGTTTGTTCAAAGGATAGCATTACCCAGTGTAAAGGGAGTGAATCTCAGAAAAGTACATCAATTTAGTGCAGTGACGGATTACTAATGCATACAGCAGAAATGTGATTTTACTACCAGTACTACCATAGAAGACAAAGTTTAATGTTAAGTGTTGTGGTGTGGGCAGATGTTTTGCACAAAACTAACAAAAAAAAAAATTACCGTGGCAGATAGTACATCCAAAAACTGCTCGTCACAGATGGAAGGAAATATCTAAAAGATAAGAGTGATGGTGTTCAGTGGAGCATTAGTGATGGAATGGATATGTAGCAAAATATCTCAGGCAAGTGGTCTTCCAAAGGACCTAGAGATGAAGAAAATTCGTAGACAGCGCCAGACAATTTTGAAATTGTAACATGCCCAATTGGGTATGTTGTCCAGAAAAATGCATGCCCAAATACACACACAACCTTGCACATGCTGTATTATTTTTACCGCACATTTCAAAAATGCCTTCCAGCAATGAAATTTCAACTCACCTATGGGTCATTCCATGTCAAATCAGCACAAAAAAGTAATATTTTTGACCTGAACCCTTTTGATTTCCATGAAACTTGGTGGAACTTTCAAGGCTTCATAATAGAGAAACTAATCAACGCAAAATTTCAGTTTCCTACATTCAATACTTCATTTTTATCTACCATACCTATCGCAAATGACAATAACTGCAGATATAATTGGTCAACAGAGCTCATACTGTGCCCATTTGAATGATTATTAAATGAGCTTTCTTTGGAAATGTCACACAATCATATAATGGGAAATTTAGCTTTTAAGCTCATCCATTTTTGACCGTAATCCCTCAAAACACACCCCACTGATTTTACTAAATAAAGCAAAGAGGGAGGGAGCCTGAGTAATAAGAAAATTGACCGAAAAACAAAAAAAAAAACTTTACAGATAAAAAGTAAAAAAAAGAAGTAAAGAGCTGGATTTTTTACTTGCTTGATTGGGAAAGTATGGAAAATAAACACATTCAGAGACAGAATTTTTACATGCCCCAGGAATGTCAGGCAATATATTTTGAGCTCTGTTAAAGGTAATAAGCATTAAATTTCCCTTTTTTATTTTTTGTTGTTGTTGTTGTTGTTGTTGTTGTTGTCCTCAGTTGTTTTTTTTTTTTTTTTTTGCATTGTGACTCACAAACCTGAACCCACCTTCGCATGAACAGGCATGACAGGATAATGAATTAATGAATGACTTCATCCATCATTCAGAGATCAAATTTAACCCTTTTGACTCTATCCTGAAAGCAATTTTAAAAAAACTTGCAACTATCTTTTCCTGCAGACAGGAAAAGATAGTTGCAAGTTTTTGCTACTTTTCCTGCAGACAGGAAAAGTAGCAAAACTTTGGGTATCCTAAAATTGTGTCTAGAATCTGAAGTCCATTCATTCTGTAGAAATAAAAAGAAAAAAACAACAGCATTTCTAACTTAAAAAGCTCCCCATACCTTTTTTTAATTACAAGCCTATACTTTCTAGTTCAGCATATATGACAAACAATCACATACATACATAAAAGTTGATTTCACCAGAATACATTACAGGAAATTACTACCTTCCCAGAGAAATAGTGGAAGTGCCAAAAACCGGGTCACACTTCAAAATATGAGTTCAACTCCTCATATGAATTCCTCTTGTGCTAACAGCACAAAATTCATATTAAGTAACATTTACATGCCAAACACATCATATTCCACCTTTTTCAACACAACTCCGAACAGCATTGATTGAGATCTCTAGTTTCTGTCTTCACAATATCCACAAACATTTTCTTCATTGTAACTTCACTTTTGTTTCAAACCTAAATGTTTTAACAACTACACATAACACAAAAGCATCAATATTGAAGAAAAGAAACAGACGTTTAAATGCTAAAACAAAAAATTAATGCATAGGTTGCATGAGAACAAATGCTCTTCTGGCTGATTCCAAGGAGAGTTTGGTTCACAACAACACAGATGTATCAACACATACACAAGGAAAACCGTACCTGTAACAACTGCAGCACCGTACTGCATGTATTGTAATTCACATTCTAGAGGATGATAATTATTATATATCGCCCGATCTTCATACATTCCTACACGGTGGAAGGTAGAAAAGGAATGAAAAACATTTAGTGTGTCTAGATCAAAAATAAGTGTTCTTAATAAATACTAGCCCCTTACAGAAAGTTACATAAAAGATAAATTAACAAATAACACAACTTAAGGAGTTACACACTACAAGATGGTTAGTTACAATACAGTGAAAATATATAGCATAACATATTACATATTTCCAATAACAGCTCACAGTGATTAAACTGGCCCCAATGTGCACTTATTATATTTCACTGTGACTTCACTTATTATGTGAATGATATTGTTTGATTCACTTACTGTATTTAACCTATACAACAGTAAAGCCGCAAATGCTATTGAACACTTGGCGGGAAATTGATTATCACTCATATCTTATGCGCTATGAAAGGGTGTGCATGTCGAAGTGGCTTAACAATCTGATGTATCGATTCGGCACATAATAAAACTTTTTTTTTTTTTTGTTATCTGTCATATTCTGTTTGCGGGTTTAGTTTTTGTTTTCCATTTTCCAATTATATGCCACTGAAACCACGACAATTATTAATCACCCTGTATAATCATTTGGTGTATTAAACGGATACAATCGCTATGTGCATTTAACCCATGTTAGCACTTGATATATTTAACCTACACAATCACTTGATGTACACTGCTGGACAATTGCTAAGGACGGATCATAAACGGCTATATAGCGCATAAATAAGTAAGTGTGGTTGGATGCCAAGTGAAATAAAATAATGTCAGAATGCCAGGACATTACAAGAAAGACAATTTATTGTGCTCTGAAATCCAGAAGGCTCTGGAACGCGTTCAAGGGACAAACAGGCCATTTTGTGCAGAATACGTAAACGTGAAAAAAAATGCAATTACCGTCCGCAGGCGTTCCGGCGTAAGATGTCAATACGGGATATGGCCACCATGGAGGGCGATGCAAGATTCCACACGTCGTGTCATGCTTTGCACAACATTATCAAGCAGCTGTTGGGGTAATTTATCCCATTCCTCTGTCAGTGCACGGATGAGGGTGTCCTTGTTTATTGAAGGGCATTGGCGACCAGAAAGACTCCTCCCCAAAGCATCCTACACATTTTCAATGGGATTCAGATCTGGAGAACGTGCTGGCCATATGAGGCGTTGAATATCCTCGCTTTTAAGACACTCCTGGACAGCGACTGTTCGATGACTTGTTGCGTTGTGGTCCATGTAAATGAATCAATCACCGACAGCACCACGGAACATGCAAACATGAGGTAGCAGAACATCATTAATGTATCGTTGGCCAGTCATAGTCCCAGTTGGAAGCACATAGAAGGATGTACAGCCATTGATCATGATGCCAGCCCATACCATGACACTACATGTCGGATATCGGTCCCTTTCCTGTATGTTTGCTGGACAATATGCAGTACCACTATCACGCCAGATCAGTTGTCGTCGACAATCAGACGATAGACTGTATCTACTCTCATCTGAGAATAGGACAGCAGACCAGTCGTTATCAGTCCAATTTCGATGTTGATGGCACCATTGCAAACGGGCGGTACGGTGACGTCTGGACAATGGGATGCACACAACAGGACGGCGGGCGTATAGTCCTCCTTCATGCAAACGTCTGGCGACAGTTTTTCGGGAGATCCGCTTGCCAGTAGCAGCCATAAACTGATTTGCTACCTCACTAGCTGTGCTGCGCCGGTGTTTTTGTTGATAGCACTATGTACCGATCTTATGCAGGTGTCGTACTGCGAACACGACCTCCCCCGTGACATTTGCTACACTCTCCATTTGTTTGAAATGATTTCCAAAGCCTTGAAACAACACTGTGACTGACGTTGAACTCCCTGGCAACATCTGTTATTTTTTGCCCTTCTTCAATCTTGCCAATAATACGGCCACGCGTAAAATCATCTAGGTGATGTCGGGAAGACATACTGAAAATTGCAAGTTCGTCAATTGATTCTTTTCCTTTCAACTTTGCGTTTGAACAACAACGGTCAATACGCGTCAAATCCTTTATATCTCTTATCAGCGCTATGACGTCACGAACAAGTTCGGCAATCCAAAATTTGCATACGCACAACACGTCTTACTGTATCCCGCACTTATGCTAATTTCCACAATTTCCTGCCTTCCATTTTATGGTTGCTATCGTTGCTATTGTCGTCAGTCCTTAGCAATTGTCCGGCAGTGTATTTAATCTATGTAAACACTTGATGCATTTAGCCAATGCATTTATAACCTATTTAATATCCCACTAATTTAGCCTATTATTTAATGCCAAAATGAACTGACCTGGGCATACAAACTAGTCAAATTCTAGTTCTATCCTGTTTTATAAATGGAACCGACTACATGGGATAATTTAGTTTACAAATCTGGATTGGCAGTTTCAATTTATTTCAGATAAGTGGTTTCGTGCCTCTGATCTGAAGTCAACACATTATTTCCATTCCTTGACAAAATGCATGCATAACACATGATTTAATATTTATAGTGTTTTAGCATTAAACTGTTCTTCCTATTAACATATTAATAACAGTTAGGAAAGACCAAGACTGCAATCCAGTTTGAGGTTTGAAAATTAATGTGCTATGTTCAGCCACAGAGCTAAATATATTTCACACAGATGACTAAAATTCAGGCAAAGAAGAAACTTATCATTAAAAGTTTCAGTGGCAAAAAATTCAATGAAGGACAAAGAAAGGGTATGAAAATGGGAATGAAAGCACTGGTTCTGCGTGACAAAGCTCAGAATGCCTCATAAGACCTTGGGATGTCCTAGAAAATTGCAAAGGTAAGGGGAGGGGTGGGGGGGGGTTGCAGATGAGAAAAGCACTCTTCAACTACGTCACCTAATCAGGAAAATTATATTTTAGGAATACTTGAAACAATAAACAGCCCATTTTCTGTGTATGATCCCAATTTTCACATATACAAAGTACATAGTGCAACAAACACAAACTCAATTTTTGAACATATCATATACAACTATCAGCCAAACCATTAAAACCACCTATCTAATCTAATATGATGTGGGTCCTCCTTTCATCTCCAAAACAGTTCTCACTCAATGAAGCATAGATTCAACTAGATGTTGGTTGGTGTCTCTTGATAGTATTCCATGACTGCAACAGAATATCATGTAGTTCCTATTAATTACGTGGCTGGGGTGATGGTGCTCGCACCTGTTCCTCCAACTCAAACCATAAATGCTCAATAGGATTCGTGTCCGGCGAATTTGGGGGCCACAGCAATAAATGGAATTCTTCTTCATGTTCTTGGAACCAGTCCTAAACCTTCAAAGCAGTGAGGTGTTCTATGGTCCAATGTTGATGATTATGTGCCCATTGCAACAAGTGTTGACAACGGTAAACTGCTGTGAGGATAAGCACATGACTGGGTCTGTGGAAGCAGAGACCCATATCCAAGAGTGTACGATAAACTGTGTGTTCAGACGCAATAGGCCCTTCACCAGAATTGAAATTATAGGTAATATTAGCCACAGTAGCCTTCCTGTTGCTGCGGACAAGACAAGATAGCCTGTGCTAATCTCTGGCATCAATGAGACGTTGCCTGCCCAAACCTTGCCGACGGCTCTAAGTGTCAGCAGACCATATTTGATAGGTACTATCTACTGCATAGCATGAGCAACTTACCAGCATCACTGTTTTGGAGATGCTCTTACCAAGGCACCTTGCCATAACAGTCTGGCCTTTGTCAAAATCAGATAGATTCTTTGTTTTTCCCCATGTTGAGACGAAATGAAATACTGAGAGAGCTTCAACCCAGGTATTTTATACAGGGTGTCTCAAAAATACACGGCAAAACTGCAGGAATGAGTTCCTCACATGTAGATAAGAAAAAAGTTTACGTCAACATAGGTCCAGAAATGCTTGGTTTCCGAGTTGTGAAGGTCTGTCTATGACACTTAACTGTTCACACTGACTGACTCAGGTCTGTCTTGGTTTCCCAGTTATTCACCAGAATGTTTTATCTCCCGCAGGTGAATTCCTTCATCACAAAGTACTGACAGAACCTGGTGGTTTTCCTTTCCAACCAACAAGCACACTTTATGCACGATGGCGCTCCCGTGCATTTTAGTCATCTAGCCGGCGATTATTTGAATCGAAAATTTTTTAAGTCGGTGATTAGGTAGAGGTGGACCAACTGCCTGGCCTCCATGCTCACCAGATTTAAACCCACAGGATTTCTTCTTGTGAGGCCATTTAAAATCATTGGTGTATTCGACTCCAGTAGCAGATGTGGAAACTCTTTGCAATCGAATTGTAGCAGGTTGTAAAACAATATGACACATGCCAGAAATTTGGCAGCATGTTCACGAGTCCGTGAGATATCAATGTGAGGCCTGTATTGAGGCAGAAGGTGGAAATTTTGAACAATTACTATAAGGTAATGTGAGCAGTTAAGTGTCATGGACAGACATTCATAACTCAGAAACCAAGCATTTCCGGACCTATGTTGATATAAACTTTTTTTCCTTATCTACCTATGAGGAACTCGTTAAAGTTTTGCCGTGTATTTTTGAAACACCCTGTATATCACTCACAACCTTGGCATTTGATGCTGATTGCCTGCATGCATGCTTATTTGCATAATTCAGAGGGGGTTTTAATGTTTTGGCTTATTGGTGTAAAGTACAGCATACAACCTCAGGTATTCAAATTAATACATGAAAAAGGTAACCATCAAAAATTTGGAAAAAAAAAATATCCCCAGAAATCAACTGCTACATAGTTCCCACTCTTTTCCCACCAAAAAAATCAAGGACTTTTCAGTGAGACTTTTCAAGGACTCGTAAAAAAATTTCAAGATTATATTCATGCCCAATAAGAACTCTCATGAAACACTAAAATAAGTTGTAACAAACAGTCAAAAAGTTCAATTAAAATTATAGTTATATCTAGACATACTTTGGTGAGGTATTATTGTTCCACAAGATAAAATCCCTGAAATGGCAATAAGATGGACATATTGCCAGAAGGCCAGACCACCAATGGACAACCGAAATTTTAGACTGCATCCCTGGGCTACCAGCATTCAGCAGATCGCAAACCCGGTTTGAGATGCTAGTCTAACCTTACACTTACACCCCCTCGCATTCGCTTATTGTAGTTCAGAATCACAACCGCGTGAAAACTGGAAATGTGACAGCTATGTGCTCTTGATTCCAGAATGTTCTACAATACAGCGTGGCCACCTGTGACATTTTGGCAACAGCTTCTCTTCAATGAACTGAGGCCATTCTGAAATTTGGTAAATAGGGGGGGGGGATCAAGTACTTTTCAAGGACTTTCGAGGGCCCTTGAAAAGGAAAATTAAATTCAAGTAATTTTCAAGGACTCTTACAAAATTCAAGGACTTCTGAGGGTCCTTGAAAAGGAAAATTAAATTAAAGGAGTTTTCAAGGATTTTCAAGGACAGTGTCCCTGTGTTATAACATATGTACTGTAGTAATAAAACACCGAGTCTACATTCCTCGGCTGCAATGATTCAATTAATCAGTTTTTCTTTTAATTTCAGGGTTTTACAGCAATTGCTAGCACCTTTAAGACTATGCAGAGGCATCTATTTATTATGTAGAGCTACGGGTCATAGAGGATGGAGTAAATAGTGTTGTAGGACAAACATAAGGCTGACACACTTCAGCTCGGACTTGGACCCAGGCACAACTCAGATGATTGGCTATGGAGACCTGTGCTCCTGCCCACGCAGCCAATAGGCCAGTAGCTAGTTTTAAAAGCCACTATTAGGATCAGCACTGCTAAAAACACATACAGTTTTAATTCATCTGGTTTCTTCAGGTGTCATCACCTGCTGGAAAAATAAACAATGGCCCCCCCACAAGGCAATCAAATTATAATCATGCCATTAATTAAGAATGGCATCTTAAATGCCATGCTTCATGGAAATACTGACAAGCCCCCACTTACCAACAAAATCCAGTGTTTATGCCGTCGTCCTAGAATATCCGGACAGCTCCAAGTTTTAACATTGGAATGACCAAAAGTTCATTTAGAATTACAGTCAATGAGTATAACAGGGACACAAAGAAAGGTAAATTAATCAGGGTTCTATCCAGAGAAGTCAAGTTCTAGTCCATGTGGGATGACAAAGAAATTAGCTTCTTACTCCACCCCTAAATATACAGCCAATCGAGAAACTTTGGAGATAATTGCCAACAGTGAGCCCTGCAATGATAGCGTCTCGCTAGAGTTGCTACAAATTTGGAACTAATTCTTCAAATAGTGAATGCCTTTTTATTTTATTTCCAGGATTCCGCGGGCTGAATGAACACGACACTTCGTTTCTTTGAATAATTATATTCGCATCCATCTGCTTATCGTAAAGTCATTGTGTCCAAATTGTTGAAGCGTTCTATTATTCAATTTGCTGTCTACTTTTCTTGTAAAAGTCATCTGGTTGGTGTGCGAAAGCTTAGAAACTTTTGATTTCTATTCTACACCAAGAAATTCGGATTACTAGTGTAGTTATAATATTTTAAGTCAAATTATAATCACTTTGAGCTTCAAAATGAAAATTCTTACACATTAAAATATATTTTTCCAAATGGTTTTGGTTACAGTGATTCCTTCTGAAAGAATAAATGAAAACTAACCCAAATTTGCATTATTTTTTTAATTAAGCAACTACTATGAGCAAGTCTTAGGACTTTACATCATCACCTGTCTCTAATTTGAGCATACTGGTTACAAACCTAAAAAATCTCCCTGAAGAAATAATACTCCACAAATACATGGAAGACAATACAAAAGTAATTCTAGCACAAATGGGTCGTACTTTCACCATTTCCATGCAGCAATTTCTTCATTTTTTCGAATTTAATGACCACTACGAGCAAGTCTTAGGGGCCATATATGCAATCCCTGATCCAAGTTTAAGGTCACTGGTTTCAAACCAAAATTTGCCAAATTCACAACTACGATTGTTTATTATTACCATATATGGGTTATGAGAACATTTTCCTTCAGAAGCCTGAGCCTAAACTTATGTATTGAAATTTCCCAATGAGAAAAAATATATACATATTGTGCCTTAAATATGGTTGTGATCCAAGCCAAGTGCCCTGAAAAGGTAACATTACATTCTTATGAAACCATTTCGAAACCATATGAACCATAATATTCCGTTCACTAAGAATTTATTTAAAACCTACTGAAATGGATATTTCTGATTTGGAGTGGCAGCTGTTATACATTGAAGTATCAAAAGTCATGGGACAGCAGTATGCAAATTTTTAACAGGTGCTGACGTCGTATAAAGGCTTCAACACATGCCACAATTTTTATTAGTTGTGAGGTGTAATCTCGTGAGTCAGGTCGAACAACCACCAGGAAGATTATGGCAAGCCAACGTGAATTAGCAGAGTTTGAACGAGGCAAGGTAGTGGGGAGCCAGCCATTGGATGGGACATTCAATTTCCGAAGTTGTGCGAACATTCCTCAATCCACAGTGTAATGTGTGCACCGATAATACTTCACGAAAGGTATTACCACCAACCATGGACAGTGCAATCGCCAACCACGGGGATTCGTTGAATGACTGTGACCAGGTGTCTGACCAGGACTGTACATTAACAATTATAAAAGGCAACTTACCCCTATAGGGCTTCCTTCGCTTAATGACATTTGCTACGCACTTTCTGAAGCCATGTGTTACATGTTGCGGGTCTTGTTCTTCTTCCTATGCGCCAGTGTATTCATGTCTGTATCGATCAATGATATTGGCACTTTACTTGCTGGTCAACTGTTCACACTCGTATCGCTATTGCCAGGCTCTTGAGAACGTTTATTCAAGAACACTTTCTTAAAAATAACTTCACGAAAACTAACAATGAACACTCCGTATATTCTTCGAAACCATAAAAATGCTCTTATACTCATGACAACCACTTTCACGCCTTGTGACCTCTCATATATCACAAGGTGTGAAAGTGGTTGTCATGAGTATAAGAGCATTTCTATGGTTTTGAAAAATATACGGAGCGTTCATTGTTAGTTTTCTTTTCATGAAGTTATTTTTAAGAAAGTGTTCTCCAATAAACGTTCTCGAGCCTGACAACAGCGATATCAGTGTGAACAGTTGACCAGCAAGCAAGGTTCGTGCTCTTCCAAGCAAAATACATTCAAGCACTTTTCAAAACCAAATTTTGTGTGTGTGTGTGTGTGTGTGTGTGTGTGTGTGTGTGTGTGTGTGTGTGTGTGTGTGTGTGTGTGTGTGTGTGGTGTGGTGTGGTGTGGTGTGGTGTGTGTGTGTGCGCGCGCGCTGTCGGTCAGTCAGTAGGTTGGTGTTTTAGTTCGTTCAGGCCATTATAAACCCAGCTGTGGCAGGCACACCTTCAATGATCTCTGCCTGTTATCCCCCCCCTGCTTATTTTATTAACTTTGATTGCCCTTTTGTTTTGGCATTTTTCAAAATAATTTTATGTTGTGAAATACTTTGAAAGGGTACATTATTTTTATATTCATCTGCTGGTATGAACTTTATTGTTTGCTTAAACTTTTTACTTTATATGCATGACTTTGATGCTACCAGGAGACAAAGTGTCCATGCAAGAAGCACAAGCAATTCCTAGAAGTTCCACCCTCAGGCAAGAACACGTCCTTAACCCCAATCAAGCACTCTCCTGAGTTGAACATAAGTTCTGCATTATTTGATCAGTTGGGTGTTTTTATCAGAACTACACAGGAATCTCCTTTTCGACTTTTTAGCACAAATATTTTACACATACTCTTTCATATAATTACTTAAAAAGCAAAACAAGCAATTTTCAAGCACTACTTATGGAGTCAAGCTTTTTCAAGTACTTTTAAGGACTTCAAAATGAACTTTAATTTTTTCATGGACTTCTTAAGATTTTCAAGGAGCGTACGAACCATGGCAAGTTAAGTGCCAATATTGTTGACCGATACAGACATGCATACACTGGCACATAAGAAGAACAACAAGAACCCCAGCCCGCAAGATGTAACACGTGGCTTCAGAAAGTATGTGCAGAAAATGCCATTAATGGAAGGAAGCCCTATAGGGGTAAGTTGCCTTTTATAATTGTTAATGTATAATTTTGCATGTGAATTAAATGATAGCATGAATATCATTGAAGTCCATATCGCTGTGATAGTTTATAGGATTGTCCATGCTAACAGAAAAGCAACATTGGCTCAAATAAAATCTCCATTCAATGCAGGAAGTACCAGAGACATATCCATCAATGGTCAGTGCAGTGTAATTTAGTGTCCATGGGGTATGGGAGCAGAAGACCCACCAGAGTGCCTTTTGTTAACACCACGACATCGGACACAGCACTTCGCCCGGGCTCATGAACACAGTAATTGGACCCTGGCAACATATGACATGGTCCAGTGAGTCACGCTACCAGTTATTACGAGCTAGTGGTAGGGTTTGGGTGTGGTGCAGACCCCTTGAGGTCAAGGACCCAAGCTGTCAACAAGGCAATGTGCAAGCTGGTGCTGGTTTCACATGTGTGTGTGGTGTCTTTACGTGGCACAGTTTGGGTCCTCTGGTCCTCATAAATACGTCATTAACCGGTAAACGCTTCGTTTCTCTGCTGGGTGACCATTTGCAGCCCTTCATGGACTTCATGTACCCCAACAACAATGGGATTTTCCAGGCAGACAAACACATGTCATCGGACCAGAGTTGTTCAAAATTGGTTCGAGGAGCATTCTGGACAGTTTTGACTGATCGTGTGGCCACCATGTTAGCCTGACATGAACCCAATAGAGCACTTATGGGACATGGTGGAAAGGTCCATTGGCACCCAAGATCCTGCATCTATAAATACCAGGGAACTGTGGGCAGCTATTCAGATGGCATAACTCAACATCTCTCCAGAAGTCTTCCAGCCACTTGTGGAATCAATGCCATGTCGAGTTGCTGCACTTTGCCAGGCCAGAGGAGGTCCTACGCTCTACTAGGTACATATCGCATAACTTCTAGCACTTCATTGTATGCTCACTGCATCCCCCTCATGGCCCCTTCTAGATCCTGTGAGTGGATTGACTCCTGGTTTTAGAAACTGCCAGAATTACAATGGGTGCATCTCACATATCACGCAAAGATTAAACCTCTGAAACACAACGCTGCCACACAACTGATTGGCGGGTGACAATTATGTCAACAGCCAGGTGTGTACACACTTTAAGAACAACAATTACCAGCTGCAAAAGAAGCCAGTCTTTTTCCAATCTGCCAACCACTCAATTTTATCTCTCAACTGAATAAAAATCAACTATTATGCCATTTTCTTATCGTAATTTATTTCATGTATTTATTTGAAATCAAAAACTCCTTTGGTTTCCGATTTCAATCGGACTTTGTGAGAAAGGAGCGAACCATAAGCCCACGCTGCAAACACCACTCTGATTTGACACACTTGGGTAACCTCGGTTTTCTTTTTCACTTTTGCACAGTGGCTTCTCGAACTGCTTGTTGGAGGGAAGGAAACACAGCAGCTTTGGGTGCATGAAAAAAATGAACTTATCAAATTCAACTTCTTTTCCGAACAAAAATGAGGAAGTTACCACACTTTCTCTTTGTTTCAATATTTACTGAAACATTAAAAATATAGTTACAGAAATTCAAAACACTAACTGCATTCGCTCTAGCTTATAACTCAGAATCAACTTATTTATGAATGAATATAAGGCATTTCAGCAGTTTAACCAATTTGACATAAGCCCCCCACATTGACTTACAAGCTGAAAAACAAGGTACTATTATAAATTAGGGGGTTTAATGATCACCATGAGCAAGCCTTATTGCTACACACAATCACCCACTCCTGATTTTGAGCCAATGGTTCCTAGGACAGATGAGCCAGCGACATTAGGACGAAGACGCAGCACATGCTTCATCTAGGACTTGGACCTGACCTCAGCTTGGGTGACTCGCCATAAACTAGTGCCTCTGACTACTCAATCACTGTTGCTTCCGTTTACAATAATTACAGGCTGTTTAAACTTCCACAATGTGAATTATATAAAAACTAATACATTAAAAAGGAAACTGCTTACACTCTGCGCAATTGTGAAACAACTTTTGAAAAGATACAAAAAACTGATATTTGAACGCAAACAATTTCAGGTCCGAAGTTAAGAGTACCCACCAGTCTTAGCATAAACACTGCTACAAATGTTCGACAGATGGTGCACAACTGGTGAGCAACATCACCGACAAGCCATGAAGTAGCTAGTGAATCATTGTGCATTCAGTCGAAGAGGAGATAACGTGTTTTGTGAAGTACTTGCCATGGAGTGGGGCGATTATGAGAATGGTGTTGCTGTAATAGCGCTGCACAAAGTTGGAAAATCGGCTTCCGAGATTTTTAACATGTTGAAGCTGAAAATCAGTCAAGTTTTTGTCTACCGGACCATGAAAAGGTTCCTTGAAACTGGAACCGTCGTTGACCGCCCAAGAAAGGACCGGCCACAGTGATGTGATGTCATAGCAAAAGAGCCAGCTGTTCACGTGCTACCTGAGTTGAACGCAAGTTCTGCGAAATGATCCACTTGATATATCGTTGTTCAAATTTCGCAATTTGCGATGAACATATTTTTACATGGCCAAGATAATGCACTTAATAGACATTAAATGTCAGTCATTACTGTTTCACACGTTATGCAAGTTCTGCAATCAGGAGATTATTAAATGATGTTAGATATGTATGGGGCATGGTATCAGCAATTAAAATCAAGAAACAATGAACATTATATCTACTTATTGGGTATATCAATAAGTTTTGAGGGATTTCCGTTTGGGGTCATACTTATTACTGCTCGCATGTATTAAGGTGGCAACACTGCGATATCGCAGTACGAGACGCCAGCCGTCAGTCAGTATACGATGTTCAATTGAGGTGCGAAGACATATTTGTTTTACTCGATGGAAAATGGCAACTTTCGTCCGGACAAAACAACATTTGCGGAAAGTGTTAGTGCATTACTTTGTCAAGAAAAGTGCTGCCGACAGCTGTCGCTTAATGTCAGAAATCTATGGTGAGCATTCCCCATCCATAAAAACATGTGAGTATTGGTTTAGACGATTCAAAAGGAACGATTTTGATGTCAGTGATAAAAAACGTTCTGGACCACCCAAAAAAATTGCTGATGCCGAATTGGAAGCTTTACTCGACGAGGATCCGTGCCAGACTCAAAAAGAACTAGCAGCAGCAGCATTAAATGTTAGTCAACCATGCATTTCACAACATTTACCTGCCATGGGAATGGTGCAAAAAGAAGGGAATTGGGTTTCACATGCTTTGCAGGAAAGAGACCTTGAACGTAGAAAAACCATTTGCGAATTGCTACTTCAAAGGCAAAAAAGAAATGTTTTTTTGCATTGTATTATTACTGCCGACGAGAAATGGACATGGTACGATAACCCTAAATGGCAGAAAGCATGGGTGAAGCCAGGTGAACCAGGTCCTTCAATGCCAAAATGCAATATCCATGGTTCAAAGGTAATGCTGTGTATCTGGTGGGACCAGAAGGATGTGATCCATTATGAACTCTTGAAACCATCAGAAACTATTACTGGTGATCGGTATTGAACCCAATAAATGCGTTTAAAACGAGCTCTTGCGCAAAAACGGCCGGAATGGGAGAATAGACACAACAAAAGTAATCTTACAGCAGGACAACGCAAGACCACATGTTTCTCGACCTGTGAAAAAGTACTTAGAAGGATCCGACTGGGAAGTTCTACCCCACCCGCCATATTCGCCAGATATTGCGCCATCGGATTACCATTTGTTCCGGTCGATGCAGTCAGCACTTTCTCGAGAACGGTTTAGTTCTTATGAAGACATAAAAAATTGGCTGGATAACTGGATCTATTCCAAGGAACCGAAATTCTTCCTTCGTGACATACCTTCACTGCCCGAAAGATGGGGTAAAGTTGTAGCTTCAGAGGGAGCATACTTAGGTTAATATTAAAATATTGTTTCTGTTCTCCAACAACATGTTTTGTTCACCTCAAATCCCTCAAAACTTATTTATATACCCAATACAATATCGGTAGTGGCTGTCGAGGGCTTCATATGTATGCGTGTAAAGAATCCACTCGCAAGACGTTTCCGTAAGTATTCAACTCACTTTATGAATGTGAGTTTTTTTTTAAACGTCTTGTGAGTGGATTCATTACAGGCATACACATGAAGCCCCGACAGCCACTACTGATATTTTAAGTAGATATAATGTTCATTATTTCTTGATTTTAATTGCTGATACTATGCCCCATACGTATCTAACATCATTTAATAATCTACTGATTGCAGAACTTACATAGCGTGTGGAACAGTAATGACTGACATTTAATGTCAATTAAGTACATGATCCCCTTGGTGTTTTCATCGAAACTACACAGAAATCTCCTACACAGCTTTTTAGCACAAACAATTATTTTACACATGCCCTTTCATATAGTTACTTAAAAAACAAAATTTCAAGTACTGCTTACAGTCTTAAAACCTTTTCAAGTGATTTCGAGGACTTAAAAATTAACTTTTTTTTTTTTCAAGGAGTTTTCAACGTTTTCAAGCTGCAAACAAACCATGTCATAAATAAATCGTTCTTTCAAAAAGATATATCAGGCATTTGCCTACAAATCAGGCATTTGGCCCACAAATTCTGCAAACATATGTCTGAAATGTGAAGTACTAATGAAACCAGAATACACACTTTTAAAACTCTGTGAAAAACATGGTTGCAACATTTGTGTAATTATCTACATAAAGTATAAAATTCCACAGAAAAACAAAAAGATAACCACAGGAACCTCACGATAATTTAGAATGAAATTTTTAAAAATGTCTTACTTGTACGGTTTCTGTTGCCATTATAGCCACGACTCTGCCCTCGTCCTCTTTTAGAGCCTCGCACATTACGGCCTCGCCTATCACCAAAATTGTCTTTTCTCGGTACAGAATCTCCTCCTGCAACTGAAAAGCAATAAGTAATACAAACACTTAAAAAAACTTGAGTTGAAACAAAACATTCAATGAAAACAATACAAGGAGCATCCTGAAAATAATGCCTCCACCTTAATAGGTTTTGAAATTTTGAAGTGATTTTAATGAAACTGCACTGACATGTACTTAGATACGATACCAAGGTGGGAACAAATTTATTTCAGAATCGGAAATAAACATCATGAATGACAGAGAAAAGCAGCGAGCCGTAATTGAATTTCTGGAAAAAGAGGGATGTGAGACTCCAGAATCCCCCAGAAGACTCCTCGCAGTGTTTGGAGCTGCAACAATCAATGTCCGACGATGGATGAAGAGATTTTGAGAAAGAGAAAGTTCAGTGCCGCACAAACAACGAAGTGGAAGACCCAGTGACAGATGCCAACAAGCAACGAGTGAAAGACCTCATCATAACTGATCGTCGTGTCACCATCCAAGAGTTGTGCGATTCAATTCACTGTGGTCATAGTGCTATGGAAACATTGATTAAGGATCTGGGCTACAGAAAAATTTGTTTAAAGTGGATCCGAAGAAATCTAACCCATGAACAATGTGAGCAAAGAGTGGACATGTGCTTCGACCTCTTTGTCTGTTATGACAGGGAGAGTAAGGTGTTTTTCTATAATGTTGTGATGGGGGATGAAACCTGGGTGTTCTTTCCATGACCCAGAAACAAAATGGGTGTCAATGGAATGGCACTGCACGTCTTCACCTAGACAGAAAACAGTGAAAACAACTCGTTCCCCAGGGAAAGTGATGGTGACAATTTTCTGGGACAAATGTGGTGTCATTTTGACTCATTTCCTTGAACGGAATGAAACACTAAACAGTGCTCACTATGTGCAGACATTGAAGAAGCTAAAGGAAGCTGTCAGAAGAAAAAGACATGACATTCCACTTCATAGTGTTGTTTTACACCATGATAATGCACGTCCCCACACCTCAATGGCGATTTCACAAGCTACTGCCAAAATAGGGTGGACTGTGAAGCCCCCCTGCAGTCCTGATTTAGCCCCCTCACACTTTTTCCTGTTTATCCCTTTGAAAAAAACCCTTTGTGGTGAACGTTTTGACGATGCGACAGATGTTAAATTGGCTGTGAACTTATGGGTGAAACAACAGCCTCAGGAATTTTTCCAAAATGGATTTTACCAATGGGTTCAAAGATGGTGAAAATGTATAGAAAGTGATAGACAATACTAAATATATACTAGCGTTGATAACAATATGCCCAAGTATTTTGCTACAAAGTTACACATTTTTGCTGGTACAAATAAAGAACTTATGAGGGACAAGGCATTACTTTCAGAATGCCTTTTGTACAAACACTAAATTCAACAAAATCTTATGAGAGACGAGGCATTACTTTCAGGAAACCTTTTGTATAATGGAACACATTATCAGGGTTCATACACATTTTTGAAACTCCATTTAAGGAGTTTTGCAAGAGTTTTTAAGGAGTCCAAATAGTATTTTCCAGGAGTCAATTATGACATACGGGAATGAGAGAAAACCAAACTTTTTTAAATGGATTTTTTCATACCTAGCTAATTGAAGTTACTATTGCCACGGCTATGGGTGATTCAAGTATTTTGTTTCCCTCTTTGAAATTCCAATAATATACTTGAATCTGGGAATAACTTTGAATAAATTATATTATACCCAAAAGTTAACTAAAATTACTACTACCAGTGCAATAATATGAAATTTTGTATAAGTACGGTATCTATTTTTATCCTTGAAATATATCATTACATTCGACAACATGAGAATTAGGATATCATGACAAATAACAATTCAGTGCAACGCAGATAAAACAAATACACACAATGAAAGAAAAGAAAAAATTGTAACATACTTGGTTGAAATTGTTTACTGAATTTTTTTTTAAATATTGGAAAACAAATTTACCATACCGATGGCACACCGATTATTACTGCCTTCACTATACACAGTTATTGAGTTTTGATACTTTACAGTAATCTTGCTTTAATTAATCAGCATTTTCATTTATCAGCACTTAAAAAGGTCAATTTAGGTTGAATGCAAATATATATTTTAAATGTGATCAACGAAAGATAAAATTCCTTCCTCCGACGGAAAAAACGACACACACACACCCCACACCCCACACCCCACCCCTACCACCACCACTAATCCTCCCAAAATTTCAGTTCAGTTATGCATCGATTTTGGTACATGGTCCAAATGATAACAAAAAAAGATGGAATTCCTCGAATCAGCGTAAGAATCTCGTCGCCGAAGATTACGGGGAAATTTTCGGGCGGCCTAAACTTGCGTTTTTGGAAATCGTTGCCTACAATTTCAAGCTGAAATTATGCAATGAAATTATATTTAACAATACCAAACATCGCGAGAGAAAAAAAATATGATTACGGGAAAAATCTGCACTTCGTTTAACTTCCGTTTCCAAACGTTTAAAAAGACAAAACAACGTCCCCAGACGGATCCCCCCCCCCCCCCTAATATCTCGAAAATTTCTTCACTTTTGTAGCGATCTTGAAAATGACAAAAAAAAAAAAAACCAGAGGGGATTCCATGAATCCGCGGAAGAATCTCACGTACGAATTAACCTCTGAATCGATTTCGAATGTCGTAAGATAACGCTAAAATATCAATGACCGGTAAATTTTAACTTTTGGCGCAAAATTGGCGCAGATTTCGTTAAAATGGCAATTTTTTTTAGCAGAATGGCGCAAGAACGTTTTGGCGCGGGCTGGCGCAATTGGCACAGGTCTGCCAGCCCTGCAATAGTGTACAGGTGTAAAAGCTACAACAAACTGCAGTAACAACAAGACACCTATGAAATTTCCTTCAGAATTTTTACTTCTATTATACATCTTTTTTTGCTCTTACACTTAAAAAACAGTAATGCAATTTAACAATGACTGCAAGGAAATTATATTATGTACATATTCACTTTTTTGAGGTCAAACAAAGGACGTAGGCCTACAATGAAATCAATTTTTCAGCTCCTTTTTTGCGACTACTGACATGGTAATTTCTGCCAATTCTTCATTTTTTTCCCTTTATTTATTTTTGAAAACTATTTGATTGAAGGAAGCAGTTCATATCTCTCATCAATTCCCCTTGGGCGGCAAGGTCATTTTGCATGTTTCTCTAATTCCGCAATATTTTTTTTCTACTTTCAGTTTTTTCGTACTAAGCATTTGCAATTCCTCTCAATCAATTTACGTTTCCTCCCAGATGTTGCTTGGCACATTTCTTTTTTTTTTTTTTCGGCATCTAAATATTGAACATATTTCTGTCTAGCTGAAAAGACAGAAGCTCTAAGCTCTTTACTTAGTACCACATTCTCTAATAAATAACAGAAGATAACAATCTGAACTGCACTGACCCCGCGCAAAGAAAACAAGAAGCCAGCAATAAATCTAATCTAAACCAAAGGGATTTGAAGGTAGCTGGTTGACAAACTGCCAAAAGCAATAAACTTTTGCCACATGTGATCTAGTGACGTAAAATCATCATCAGTACGCTAATGAAACCAGCTGGCCTGCATAACCCGCGCATTTCTTTGGTTAAAAAAAAAATTACGACCTTTTTAACGACCGAATATAATATAATTACGGTGTTTTCAAGGACTTTTTAAGAGCCCTTAAAAACAGAACAGAAATTAAGGAGTTCTTAAGGGCCCTTAAAAAAGGTAAATGGAAATTAAGGAGTTCTTAAGGACTTTTTAAGGGCCCTTAAAAAGGCAAATGGAAATTAAGGAGTTTTTAAGGACTTTTAAGGACCGTACGAACCCTGGTTTTTGCACATCTCCGCATTGGGCATTGTCGTTTTACTCATCACTATTTGCTGTGTGGCAACACTGCCCTGATGTGTGAGACGTGCGACTGCCTACTCACTGTCACTCATTCTTTATGTAGTTGTGTTCGTTTTTATCATCATCGCTCTCACTATTTTCATTCTCATTTGCTGGACGATGGTATAGCTGCACTTCAGGAGCTCTTAGGTGACCACTACGATACTTTCGCAGTTGTTTTTTTTTTTCCTTTTTAAAACAAATCAACTTTTTTAAACTTATCTAGCCTTTCCACTTTCCACCATTCTCTTTTTCAACTCAGCCTGCACTTAACCATCACACCCCTTTTTTTTTATGTATTCCTCTGATGGTCCTGTGTCTGGCGCTCTTTGGCCAAAGCACCATAAAAATCAACTAACTAACCAAAAAGATCCTCTCACTCAAAAGAGGATATTTTCACTCACAGTAAGTTGGCTGAATCGTTCAGAATGCCACAGAAAATCTGCTCCAAAACTCTGATCCGTGGGTGTGACGATGAACACAGTCTCTTACCCACAGCAGGACAACTGCAGATAAACTCTTGTACACCATTTTTCCACATCTGAATGCATTTCTCCCCCAAAACAAGCTGAAATTCTCTTTCTTTCGAGAATACGATCAGGGTGCCTAATATCTCACGGGAGAATACCAAATCCATTCTCAAAACCTATTTGTTACTGGTTTCTCTCCTATGATGGTTGTCATATGACCTGCTGCCAACGGGTCGGACCTCAACTTCCCAGATATCTTTCTCTCAGTTTTTTTTTTTAGTTGTTTTTTTCTTTTCTATGTCACCACAAATATCCAAATCTGTCAGATCCTCCTTCTCAGTTTTCCAAATTAGGGCACTTCTGACTGCTAATTGGCTAACCCTGTCATGTGTTAATCCTCTGACACTCAGGTCTTGATACATCTACAAAACCAAAATCACCACCACCGGGGGAAAAAAAAACGCTGCTCGCTCTTGAGAATTGGAACTGTAAGTGTCAGACATGACTGAATCACTTTTTTTCTCTGCATTAATTTTTCTTTTTCTCAGACTTTTTCTCAGGAATTCTTTTCTGTACCTGTTTCTGTATGGCTAAAGTGAAGACAGATTAAAAACAAACTAATGTTGCATTTCATTAAAAAGGAGAAACTATCAGAAACAAAACAAAAATCACCTAATTCAGTACACCACTGAATTACAATAAATTTCCTTTGCACATGTCCTTTGAATGGACACCAATATCACTTTTTTATTCACAGTATCTTTATTCACACAGCAAACCAGTTTATTAAACATTGAGTTATAATTAACCAACATCACAAAAATCTATAATTTATATGTGTACCTGCTCCTGAAACTTCACTTGACACGTTAACATCAGTCTTTTCAAGTCCCTTTTCTTTACGAAGTTCATTTTTCATCAAATTCTCTCCTATATCTTGGAGACTTTTCATTTACACCTTTACCAGGTTTTCTTCTGTCCTGCTTCACTGGCAGATCAAGAGGAACAGTAACCCATTTTTGCTTGTTTCCTAAAACACAGAAAATGGAAGCAGCTAAAAGTCAGTAAAATCCAGGAACCATATACAAAGTCTCAACTCTTACTTGAAATTAATAATAAAAAAATTAAAAATCATTCTTTTGAAAAACAATGCAAAAAATAAACTGTATATTGTACACATAACTTTGGTTATTACAACATCAAAACAAATGCTGTGATCTATATGTTACACACACATATATATACCTAAGTTAAAGCCTGTAGAAGTCTATTTACCATTGTAAAGTTTCTAGAAATCAAAGAAAACACACACACACACACACACACACACACTGGAAAAAGATATCATGCAAGGGCCACACTGGTGAAGAGATTAATCAGTGCGTAAAACTTGGTGAGCATTTGGAAGAACAGTGCAATTTTCAAGAGCAATTTACCATTATGTCTTAAAAGAAAAGTGTTTAAGCAATGTATTCTTCCACTTCTTACATATCAAGCAGAGACATGAACCTTAACTAAAAAAAGACATACAGATGCTGTAGACAACTAAGGAAACCTGGAAAGATGCATATTTTGTATAATCAGGAAAAACAAGATGAGGAGCTTGTGAATCATGAAATGGATAAAAAGTGGAAGACCTCATGATCAAAGTAAAGTCCCTGAAATGACAATGGGCTAGACATATTGCTAGAAGAATGCACTACAGATAGACAACTAAAATATTAGACTGGATACGAAGGGATAGAAAAAGGCCCAGAAAGAAGACCCTGTGGAAGATGAGTGAATGAAATTCAAAATCATGTTGGAGTGACATGGAAGAAACTGGCTCCAGACAAATAGATACAGAAGAAACTTGGAGACGTTCATCCAGTAGTGGATTGATAACGGCTGACAAAAGATTATTGATTATATGTATATAACTGTAAACAAATAGCATGAACGAACAAAAATAATTTAATAAATTTGAGACCAGAAAACCCAAACACGCAAAAGCAGCAGAGAAGAATTCTCAGAAAAACAACCAAAACAAGAAGAAGCACATTTAAAAAAAAAAATGCACTGCGAACAAGCAGGACTAAAAACAAGCAAAAATGAAGAAGAAAATTTTGAAAACGCTGAGCTTTATCAAGGACCAGAAAAGCACAACATGAACTCTTCTCTACAGAGACCTAGTTGAATATGGATTTCTGCTATGTCATGTATGTATTTCAGGTTAATGTCACAACAAAATAAAAAAAACACTTCTACCCCAAGAAAAGGTAAAAATTAAAAATTAAATTTAACAATACATGGCACAACCCACGACGACTCTTTGTCTACAAATCCAGGAAAAACTAGTACAGCCAAAGATCAAAAAACAAAAAAATTTTAGCATTACCATGAGACACATGAGGCTTTAAACAAATGAAATGTAATACAAGTCCTGGAAAATTACTTAAATAATAAAAAAGAAAAGTTGCAATATATACACAGTATTGTAAAAATGCTTTACTTAAAAGTACAAACTCAACAAAATGTCTCTTCCTCCCACAAAACTTAAGAGACAGTAGAGCCACAAGGCCCAAACGCGAAGCATGCTACCAGAACAAAAGTTCAACAAGGAAGCGAGGCCAAAAAATGAATTAAAAGCCATTATGAATTTAAAAACTATGCCAGTGTTTTGAAACGATATTAAAAAAGCACAAACGAATGCAGAGATGCCAACAACTACGGATTCTCCGTAGTTCCTACGGAAAAAGCTCTTGTACTATGGAAAATTAACGGAAGTTATTAATTTTTATTTTGCTTGTTCTCCTTCCCAATGCAACGGCAGCCACTTGACGATCCATCATGCTTGCGATGCTGCTCACTTCCAGTTCTGCCTCTCGAAGCTGCTCGGATCTTAGCGCGAGCGGCCGGTACTCGAAAATCTCCCTCCCCAGCATGCAACATTCTGGGGACGTTAGCGTAGCTCGCTTTGGTGGTGCACGTGGGTGGAGTTCGGCCTGAAGCTCTTTAGCAGTGCAGCGGCAAGCTGTTGAAAATCGTTTGGTGCAGAACGCGAGTGTCATTGCCTGGCATCGGAGGTTTTTTTATTAAATCGTGCATCAACCATTCATGTCAGTAATGAATGTTTTGAAGATTTTTTCTTGCGTTGCAAAAAAGTATGCTTGGATTTTGTTGCAGAGTTTGCCAAAATGCATAGTTACACGTCTAGTACGCATCGAAATTTTACCAACGCGTAAAAATATGCATGGGAATTTTTGTGACGCGTAGAAATACACGTAGTGAAGCGCGTAAAGTACACATCAACACGTAAAAAACGCATCGAGAAACGCGTTAAAACACACATCGAGAAACGCGCAAAACTATGCATCGAAGAATTTTACCAACGCATAAAAATACGCATCAGGACAGCATTTCGCCTTTCAAAAACACAAGTGAACGAAATAAAGATTTCTTTCGTAATTGTAAATTCGTTTTCCTACAATGTTGCCTCTGTCTAGTATTGTGGTTATACATAATTTTATTCCATAAATCTTTGTATTTCACTTTGAAAATGGAGGGGAAATTTCCGAAAACGGAAATTCGACGGCGCAAAAATTCCCATGTAATCTTTGGCTTCGAGGAATTTCTGCTTTATCGTCGTAATTTGGGTTATCCTCGAGATTGATGCATAATTGAACAGAAATTTTGTTTGTTAAACATACATTTTTTTCAGATTTTTTTTTTAAAAACACGTTTTTTTAATATTTCCATTTTAAAATTGAAATATTAAAAGTGTCATGTGGCATATCAAATGAAAGCCTAATTCAATATTTTTTTAAGAGTATCATGTGGTATATCAAATGAAAGCCCAATTCAAGATCTTTAAAATGAGCCATAATTCATGACGCTAACTCTACTAGAACCTGAGTTAAAGTTTGCTCAGATGATGAAATTTCAGGGTATTTTTGAAATTTCAAAAATCAATAACTCAAAAAACTGATGCATTAAAAATTCTGAAAAAAATCATGTTTGTTTATATTGATGAATACTACAATTATACCAAGTTTCATAAAAATCAAAAATGTCGGGTTGTGAGCCTTGTTGATTTGACATGGAAATAACCTAAAAAAAGCCGTTTAATGAATTGTTTGTTGTGTAAAAAAAATGTATCAGTCATGGTGCATATTATTTTCCATGTGAAAAATTTGGAATATTTTGATACAGATTTTCATGTATATACATGAATAAGTAAAAAAATGCTAATTAAATTAAATGAGTTGTTTTCCTCGGTTAAAATTATTCTTTTTGGTATGACTACTGAAAAATGGCCAAAACTACTGAAAATTTGTACGAGTACTACTGAAAATATCTAAAACAGGTTGGCATCTCTGCGAATGTCAGCAATCGCAAAAAATGAAAAAAAACTTCTAAATCCTAATAAGAAGAAATATGGACATTTATTTTCAATTTTGAATTTATTACTACCTATAAAATTTCTGAACAAATAAATTATTGATGGGATAAATTTCAAATTAATGGGAAAATTAAGAATTCCATTTATTCTGTCACTTGGTTCTAAAAGGCTGGTATAAAAAAAATACAGGTTGTTGAAAAATTGCACATTATTACTTATAGAACTTTCATCTCATAACTCTTTTCATATAAGTTGTTCAATACTGGTTGATGGTTCACATCAAAACAGAAGAAATCCACAAATATGATCGAACTTAAGAGATTCCATATTTTTAAAATACCCTTTGTATTGGCCCATTTAGGACCAAAGCCTCAAAATTATTCAAAATATAGAAATCAAGCATAGACTAATCAAAATACTAAATTCTGTAGTGAACTACGGTCAATTTTCTGTACGCTTTCTCAAAATTTAATTCTTCCATTTTAGTTTGAATAAGAAAAGTTTGAGTAAGTGCTGACTTATTACTTATCTGTTCGTTTAGTCCAGCCTAATTAAAAAACATTGAGTACTATGCTCTCTGAGATTTTCAATAATTAATTAAGCTTCACTTAATGTTGGTGTTCTAAGTAAACTGACTTTGCACATATAATTACACCCTTAAAACAAACAAACAAACAAAAACAAAAAGAGCACTACAGCTCAAAGGGGCCTAATTTCAAGTTTTGCCCTCCCAGATAAGAAACATTTCCTTCAGCCCTGGTGGAAACTCTGCATAAGGTGTTTAACTGGACAAAAATCAGGGACCCTGGGGTCCAAATCATACAAATCATACGCACAGTAGAGATGAGACGGGACAGGCCTGAGCCCGAGGTGGGCTATGAATAGCATCGTCAGTTTTGTGTCGGGCTTGGGCAGGTTCGAACGAGCTACGAATAGCATATTAATTAAATCTCAGGTGGACTTTACCGAGTCTTTCTTCTTCGGTTTTTCTTCTTCTAAGTTTTAGGAAGAGGAATCAGTTGCTTTTTTTTTTTTTCCTGCAGTGTATCTGTGAATCCTGGCTACATGGCAAGGGAATTGATGTGTCATGCGATAGTTTAAGTGCTTTTTATGAGAGTAATTAGCCTAGGAAAGTAGGGGTAGAGGCAGGGGAAAGAGAGATTAGGACTCTCCACTTTCGCACAGACGCACTAGAATGACCAGTTCAGTGGCCAGATAAAATTGCCCTTGGACACATCAGAGAAGCATACATGAGACTGACGAAGGGGCAAAAAAAGCTGAACTTTTTAACCACACGGGTGAGAAATAAGAACATGCTGCGAAACAGCGTGATTATAGCGATGCATGAGCAAGACGAAATTATTCACTAAAATTTATTATGTAAATATTAAGGTGGAGCACATCACTGTATTCTATATCATCATCATCATCATCATTGTCAACCATTATCAATCCACTGCTGGACGAAGGTCTCCCCAAGTTTCCTCCACAACAGTCTGTCTTGTGCCAGTCTCCTCCATGTCACCCCTGCATACTTTCGAATTTCATCCACCCATCTCCCATGTGGTCTTCTTCTGGGTCTTTTCCTGTCCCTTGGAATCCAATCTAAAATTTCGGCTGTCCATCGATGATCTGTCCTTCTGGCAGTATGTCCAGCCCATTGCCATTTCAGGGATTTAACTCTGATCATGATGTCTTCCACTCTTGTCATTTTTCGGATCCACGAGTTCCTCTTCTTATCTCTCCTGGTTACACCAAGCATGCACCTCTCCATGCTTCTTTGAGTTGTCTGCAGTCTTTGTATATCTCTTTTAGTTAAGATTCTATATCATCATCATCATCATCATTGTCAACCATTATCAATCCACTGCTGGACGAAGGTCTCCCCAAGTTTCCTCCACAACGGTCTGTCTTGTGCCAGTCTCCTCCATGTCACCCCTGCATACTTTCGAATTTCATCCACCCATCTCCCATGTGGTCTTCTTCTGGGTCTTTTCCTGTCCCTTGGAATCCAATCTAAAATTTCGGCTGTCCATCGATGATCTGTCCTTCTGGCAGTATGTCCAGCCCATTGCCATTTCAGGGATTTAACTCTGATCATGATGTCTTCCACTCTTGTCATTTTTCGGATCCACGAGTTCCTCTTCTTATCTCTCCTGGTTACACCAAGTATGCACCTCTCCATGCTTCTTTGAGTTGTCTGCAGCCTTTGTATGTCTCTTTTAGTTAAGGTCCACGTCTCTGCACCATACGTAAGCACTGGAAGGATGCATTGATCAAACACTTTTCTTTTAAGACATAATGGCATATTGCTTTTGAAAATTATGCTGTTTCTTCCAAAAGCTCTCCAGGCAAGTTTTGTACGCCGATTAATTTCTTCATCAATGTGACCCTCACTTGATATCTGCTGTCCAAGATAAACGTACGTGTCTGTTATCTCCAGCTTTTCTCCATCAATCGATAAATCTTCATTTCTTGTAAAAGCATTGAACATCACTTTTGTCTTCTGTAAGTTCATTTTTAATCCCACTTCTTTACTCTTGTCAGCAAGTTCCTGGATCATACTCTGCAACTCTGATGGGCTAGTTGCAAAAATGACTACGTCATCAGCAAAACGAAGGTGGGTTAGATAATCTCCATTAATCTTTATCCCCTTGTTTTCCCAGCTCAGCGACTGAAAAACACCCTCCAATGTGGCATTAAAGAGCTTCGGAGATATGGTGTCACCTTGTCTCACTCCCTTTCCAATTTTTATGTGTGTTGTATTTTCAAACAGCCTAATCTTTGCACTTGCATTTTCATAGATGTTATTAATAATATTAATGTATGCATCTTCAATACCGCAGGTTTTCAGAGCCATTGCAACTGCTGATGGTTTCACCGAATCAAAGGCTTTTTCATAATCGATAAAAGCCATGCACAATGGAAGTTCATATTCTTTCGCTCTTTCAATTAGTTCTCTCAGCACATGGATATGATCTATTGTGCTGTAGCCACTCCTGAATCCAGCTTGTTCTCTCGGTTGAGCCATGTCCAGTGTTACCTTCAAGCGGTGTGAAAGAACTTTAGTGAAGATTTTATAAACTACTGATAGGAGGCTGATAGGTCTGTAGTTTCCGAGATCCTCAATGTCACCTTTCTTATGTAGCAGGATCATTGTAGCGGTGTTCCAATCTTCAGGAATCTTTCCTTCATTAAGGCATCGAGTGAAAATTTGGGCGAGTACTGTTTCGATTTCTCCACTTGCTTCTTGTATGATGTCTACAGTAATTCCATCTTCTCCTGGAGCTTTTCCCCGCTTCATGTTCTTGATTGCATGTGCAACTTCTGCTGGAAGGACTGGAGGAACTCTGGTACTGGTATCTTTCATGATGTCTGGAGTGCATGTATCATCCCTTTCATATAATTTGGAGTAGAAATCTTTCACTCTTGTCAAAATTTCGCCTCTATTTCTTGTTACAGAACCATCTTCTTTTCTCAGTGCCATAATCTGTTTTCTTCCCTTACTGAGATGTCCCTTTGCTATCTTTAGGCTTTGGTTGTTTTCAATTGCTTTCCTCACTAGTTCACAGTTGAATTTTCTTACGTCTTCAGTGATACTTTTTCGTACTGTCTTGCATAGCTCTATATATTCCACTTTGGAATTCACATCTTCTTTAGTTGTCCTCATCTCTCTTCTTTTTTGCATCAACATTTTCGTTTTTCCTGATAATTTATTTACATGCAACTTGTTCTTAGACCCAGCTAATTTTGTTGCTGTTTCCATAAGAGCTTTGGTTACTTTTCTGTTAACTTCAGAGATGTCCACTTCTTCCGATGTTAGGCCTTCTAAAGCAGAGAACCTGTTCTTCAGTTCCAACTTGAAGGTATTATGGTGTTTTTTAAGGTTGGTTATGTCAATAGATTTTGTTTGTCTTATGAGCTTGCCACGTTCAAGTTTAGTGTTGAGGTGCATCTTACATCTCACCAATCTATGGTCACTACCTGTGTTGAACTTGTTTAGCACACTGCAGTCTTCTATGACGAATTTTTTTGTTACACATAATAAAATCAATTTCACTTGTCATCCCATTTGGATGTCTCCATGTCCATTTCCTGTGTGGCTTTTTCTTGAAGGAGTTCAAGATGAAAAACCCTTCTGCCTCTGCAAACTCAACGAGAGTATTTCCACGCTGGTTTCTGTTGCCGTGACCGAATTTACCTACTGAAGTTTCATTCTGTTGCCGTTGCCCTATTTTTGCATTGAAATCTCCCATAATTATTTTCAAGTGCTGCTTACCTTTATTATTTAGATGACAAATTTCCTCATAAAATTCTTCAATTTCTTCTTCAGGATGACTGGTGGTGGGTGCATAAGTTTGAATAATCTGAGCCTGGTATCTTCTCGATAGTTGGATAACGAGTCGTGCAGCTCTGTCAGAGGAACTTTCAACTTCTACCACTTTATCCTTCAGTTTCTTGTTTATTATAAATCCAACACCACTAGTTCTGCCAGTATCTGTCCCACGATAGTAGAAGAGATGTCCACTTTTCAGTTCGATGAGATCTTCTCCTTTTCTCCTTACCTCACTTAGCCCCACAATGTCCCACTTGATCCTTTGTAGTTCCTCTTCCAATTCAAGAAGCCTTGAATCAGAAGATAGGAGCGTCCATTGTACGTTGCCAAGGTCAGCATCAGATGGCAGCCTAGTCCGGTCCTCCGGGGATTCTTAGCACCCTCTGCCTTCATGTCGCACTGGCCGCTGCCTTGGCCAGGTACATTCCAGCTGCCGGAGACTGAGGGCCAAGATTTAAGTTGTGGAGTCATTTTGGAGGGGTTTGGCCATAACTCACCACGCTGGCCAAGCGGGTTGGTGAGTGTGGGATAGCATTTCCTCTGATCCCGATGGTATAGTTATACCGCTATTGGCGGTCGTCAGAGCCCCTTTAGTGGGAACAGGATGCACCACGAGAAGGCGGGGTTGACATTTGTCAAGGAGAGGCTGTGATGTTACGCATCACATATATTACATTTAACAGCAAAACAGGATAAATGTAACATCGCGGAGAAAAAAAAAATTATTAGTGAAATCTACACTCTGTCCGATTTCCGCTTTAGGAAAGTTTTCTTCCATTCTGAAGCTGCAAAACATGTATTTATGGAATTAAATTATATTTAACAACACTACTAGGTAGAAAAAACATCGCGAGAAAAAAGGATTACGATTACGGGAGAAAATTTCACTCTGTCTAACTTCCATTTACAAGTTTTGAAAGTCGGAATTCCGCCCATCGATGGAAAACGACCCCACCACCAATCCCTTCCAAATTTCTGCATCGATATCGAGAACCATCGAAATGACGATGGAAAAGGCGGAATTCTTCGAATCCACTGAAGAATCTCATGCCTGAAGATCGAAGGGAAATTTTCGCGTCAAATTCCGTTTTCGGAGCTATTCTTCCATTTTCAAGCTGAAATGCAAATATTTATGGACTAAAATTACATTTAATTATACTGGGCAAAAGAAACATCGCAAGAGAAAAAACGACCCCTACCCCAACTAATCCTACAAAATTTCTCTTTAGTTTTGCATCAATCTCGAGAATAACCGAAATGATGGGGGAAGCAGAATTCAGCGAATCCGAGGAAGAATCTCGTGTATGGAGAAGACGATCTCAATTCTCAAAACAACCCTCCTCAATAACTGACCGGGAAGAAAAAAGAAAAGCTGCTAGTGTCATAAATTTATCATTGAAATGTAATGCACAGGAGAGGAAAAAATCTGTTATGAATTAGGACATAGCGTGTGGATAAAGATGTGCAGTTTGACTATGTTGTGAAGAATAGCTTTGGGTGTACGATGGGAGTTGAAGTGTGAATCAAAGTATAAATTCCCCAGAGAAAATAGTCCACTTGAAAACCAGCAGTAGGACAGCCGGAAGATTTATTGCTTCAACAGATTTGTTTTATCTGTGTGAACCGGCCTTAGGATCTCAGCTCTGGGGACAGAAGTTTGACCCCAATATTTCAGAAACCCTCGTTAAACCAAACATTGGGTAGAAGGCGGCAAGGAAACAACAAATGAAACACTGCTTTTCTAATAGCTGTTACTGTTGCCTCCACTCAACATTCATCCCTTAAGTTGAGTTAAACTTTTTATCCATTTGCACATTACAACATGAATGATCCTTATCCTGAAGTTATACGAAAAAACTTAAATACTGGCGATCGTAAAACAGTTAAAAATGAAGTGGGAAAATCTACAATGTGGAAACATTTTTCTCCAAATTATTGATTGCACAACCAACACAAAATTGGAATGTTCAGTGCGAGAAACGCGAATGCATTTTGAAATATAAACGTTCTTCAGAATCCAGCAGACTTTTGCGTCATGCCAAAACAATCGTGAAGACCATCTCCTCTCCATGCCCAAAAAAGTAGTTTCTTTTTCTTAGAAAAGAACAAAATATCCGCTACTGCAAAATTTTATGTGAAACTATAAAATATGAATTTTATTTCAAGGTTATACCCTTCCTAATGAGACGCATAAATGCTGAGCATCATATTCTATGCTCCTTTCTGTTTCATGTAAAAATCCGATATAAGGGCGAAACTAGGAAAGGTCCCCACTAGGAAAGGTCAGGCTCGGCCGGGCTGGGGCCCCAAAGTGCACAGACCTCATGGGGCTGAGTAAGGCTCAGGCTGAAGCATTTTGGGCTCGGACACATTCAGGCTTTGATAACCGAGCTCGAACTTATCTAGCTAGTGCACAGCCAGCATTTAGCTACAGCACCCATGCCTGCCTCTCTTACCTGGATTTCAAAGCTCAAGCCTCCCAACCAAGAAGACAACATCTAAACTTCTCAAATGAACAATGTAACAATGGGTGGTAGTCACTTCCAATGTTAGTCCATATAACAGTACAAAAGGTTTTAATTATCATGATCACTAAATGCTTTCAGATAGGGAAAAAAAAAATGCTACAAAATGATCCTGATCAGTTACTAAATACAACAGGAATATTACCTTTCTTCTTTCCAAATTTAGGGTTAGCACCAGTACCATCAGCTCCAGCTATTGAAGATGCTATTTGATTTTCCTTGGATGAATCTTCATCTTCATTTATAATTGCATGATTTTTAGAGAGTGACTTCTTAGAATGTGACTGTGATGGTGGGGCTTCTGCTGTGATTTTAGGGGCACTGTCTTGTTTCTTCTGCAAATGAATGAAGTCATAAAATATATATATTCAGATCACAAATTGAGCCTAAACATTTCAGAAAACTTGCAGCCTTGAACTGCAATACTTAAATACACCAATAAACTTACCTAAATAAGTCATTATACTTATTTTCTCCTGAAAGGAAATCAACTTTTACATTGCATACATTTTTAGTGTCTAACATCCACCAGACCACTCTCTTTTTTCTATAATACACCTCATTTAACAACTATGCATTAAAAAAAATCTCTCCTAAGACACTGAACTATTTATGTACAATGCATTTTCAAACACAATAACAACCATGTGATTTCACATGCCACTAGTTCCAAGACATTTTTTTTACCCTTTAATTCTTTATAAAGTTGTTCTCAGTTTCTAAATTTACACAGTTGTAAAGTACTGCATTTTTTTTTAATATAAGATACACCTGTATTTATTGGGAAAAAGTTCAGAGCTTATGAAATTTTGAATCTCTGCGATTTGCAAAATTAGCAATGCGCAACACCACTGATGAAAAACAACATGAACACTACGCAGTCCATCAGTCAATGCCATGCCGAACATGCATTGCAGGATTTACCCGTGATGTCACCACAACCCCCAATAGCCAAGGTTGTTGGTTAAGATGGGCAGTCTCCTTTCATGGCTGATGTATCAAAATACGATAATCTTGGTTGAAATCTGTCGGCATTCTACGGCATACAAACAATTCCTGGGGATGAAGATTTTTTTTTTTTTTTTTTAATCTAAAGTTTGTCAAGAGCCATCCGAAACATAAAATATTGTCAATGAAACGAACAGGTTAACCTGTGCACATTGCTGGCGAACACCAGGGAAACAAGACTATCAGGTGTGGCGGCATCTTTCATTGTAAACTGCGAATAAAAGTATGTTCCCCCAGCTAAAAGTTCAAGCAAAAACGTGCATGTTTCACGAACGCATTGTTCCGAAAATTCTGACACAATAACTACGTTATTGTGAGTGAAAAAGATTTTTGCATTTGCTTTCGCAAGTTCTGCGTAAAGCGAAAAAATTTACAGGAGCAAATGTATCCCTAATTTGCCGGTGGATGTCTTAAGCATCTATTGTGACATTTTGACCTGACATGCGGTTATTTCTTTTCTTTTTCATTTACTGTCACTCTCCCTTTTAAAAGAATTATGATAGTCATTTTTTTCTTTTCAGACTGCCATTTACAATGCTCGACTGACTGCAAGAACTATCGTGGTATTAGTTTACTGAGTGCGCCAAGGAAAGTGTTTGGTAAGGTTGTTATTGAAAAAGTATGGGGTCTTACATCAGGGAAAGTGTGGGATGTTCAGGGTGGTTTTATGCCTGGTAAAAAGGCTGCACTAACCAGATTTTTGCTTTACACATGATGATTGAAAAGTATCTGGCTCTTTTAAAGAAAGTTTTTGCTGCCTTCATAGAAAGCTTACAACCGAGTCAATAGGACACTTCTGTGGAAGGTATTGAATAAATATGGTGTTACTAGGAATCTATTTTAAAGTGTAAAAGCCATGTATGCTGGCAGTAGAACTTGTGTACAAATGAATGGTGTTTTATCAAAATGATTTTCTATTGGTGAAGGAGTCAAGACAAGGTTATGTAATGTCACCATGGCTGTTTAATATATTTATGGATGCTTGCATGTGTGATGCCAAAATAGATAATACTGGTTTATGTCTTGGCGACATTCATGAGTGTGCAGATTGCTGTATGCTGATGACACTGTCCTGTTGGCAGAGAGCAAAAGTGAATTGCAGAGTATGTTGTCTTGGATGTACGAAGTTTGCATGAATTTCAAACTGAGTATAAATAAGGGAAAAACCACAGTTATGGTTTTTGAAAGAGAAACTGGTAGTACTGAATGTAATATATGTCTAAATGGCACAGTGATTGACCAGGTGAATGAGTTTGGGTATTTAGGAAGCATGTTTGACAGAGAACAAATTGGATGGTGAAATTAGTAGGAGAGTGAATTATTCATTGAAAGTCATGGCCGCTTTGGGAGGTTTTCACAGGAATGATGGGTTCTCAAGAGAGTCCTGCATGGCTGTGTATGAAAGTGTAATTGGTTCCTACTCTGATATATGGCAGTGAAGCCTGGGTACTGCAGAAGAAACATAGGAGACATTTGTGTGCTGGAGAAATGAGTTACTTACCGGTGAGGGTGGCAAGACACGTTCTGATTGTGTGAGGAATGAAGATGTGTTGCAGTTGTGTAATGTGAAGCAAAATGTTGTTAGCAAGGTGAAGACTAATATGCTTCGGTGGTTTGCCCATGTTGAAAGAATGAGTGATGAGATGCTTACTAAGAAAATCTTTTTAGCCCAAGTGGCAGGAAGGAAAGGTAGAGGAAGGCCAAGAAAGTCATGGGAGGAACAGATTCACAAGTGTTTGCATGAGAAAAAGATTATGAGTATGAAGTATAGAAGATCTTGTGTATTGCGTGTGATGGATGTCAGTGAAGCCCATGTTTGATACTGCAACACAGTAAGTAAAAATTATCTGGTAATTTGTATTTTTTTGTGGAGCTAACCTCTGAATCTCAGAACTGCTTAGTGATATGTATGTATGTACAATACATGAGGTAAGTGCTTAAACTATATTTTACATCATAAACTACAAACACACTGGTCTGTACACAGGCACAAATACACATATCTAGCACAATAGCAGGCACTGATCATAAAAAGATATACACACATGTAGTTAATAATGGATACATATATAAAAGTATAGTACATACACACATTTACGATACAACACTGTAGAAAAAATGCCTAAGAATATCAAGCTGTTCCCAAGATAAAAGAAATCTTTACAGCAGCATACATGCACAATGATAATTTGGATTTTAACGCCTATTTTTGTGGGGAAAAGGTGCATCCCTTATTCCAAAAAATATGGTATTTAGTATACATAAAAGTTTAAAATATGTACTTTACAACTAGTGGGTTTATAACTCTGGAAAACAAATTTTGACTTTTTGTGTGTAACTGAGATTAAACCAAGTTACCTTAATATTGTTTGGGCTGCTGAATATGAAAACGGCCATTAAAACACCAGATTAGTTCTAGTTTTTGAGATATCTATAAAAACAAGTTTTACACATTTGTATACGCATACCCTATGATAATCCTCATAGAGGAAATGATTCACAGCCACGCCACTTTTCCTGTCACTTGTAACGAGTTTCTGGAGCATCTCTCACAAGGGTCTAACAATTATTGTCTGCTAGCATTGCTGCATTTTCCACTTCCCTTGATTCCTTTTTTCGATGGTAGTAATGTCCTGATGAAACCATTCCCCATGCTTGTCACTGACTGCACTACAGTTAGCTGAGAAGAATTCCAGATGAGTGCAAGAAGTGTAATTTCAATCGCAGGTTGCACCCTAGTCTCTTGTGGCGCTGCAAGAGAATTTCAACAAGCTCCTGGTAGTTGTCAGCCTTACTGTTTCATAGAAAGTGTTTGGCCACTTGCTGGAAAGTATTCCAAGCAAACCTTTCATCACCTGTAAGGATATCATCAAAATGCTTATAAGAGCTAACATATCTGAGGACCAACAAACACTTTCCTTGGTTTTTGGCCTAAGTCTTGGAGATCTATTACATATGTACAAAAATCCTGCCCCGTTTCGATCCATGGCCTTTACAAATTTCTTTATTAGTCAAAGTTTGATGTGGAGAGAAGGGAGCAAGATCTTGCTGGGCAAGTGCTTTATTAAGTACATTTATTTTTCCCAGTTCAAATTATTGTTATGGGGGGAGGAGCAAATCCCTTTTCTTGTAGTGAAAGTCCTGGCACAGCTGTCCCAGTGACAGAGGAAACAGCAAAACTTTGTGTAATACTGCTGTAGCCCCATCAAGACGACAATAACCTTCAGACCAACACAAATCTGCCACTTGTCATAGTTGATAGTGCGTAACAGTTGTTTCATGTTGTTGCACATTTCTTTCGTGTGGACTGCATACCCGACTGGAACAGGTGGTAAAACGTTACCACTATGCAGCAGCACGGCTTTCAAGCTCAACTTGGACGAATCAATGAAGAGCTCCCAATCGTAGTCTTTGTAGTGCTGCCATCAGACCCACTATAGCAATGCAAGCAAGAGGTTATCTGTCATTTTGAAAAATGGAAGCACACTTTTTTTGATGAGTGCGAAACATAGAGACATACACATTCTCTTCTAGAAGATTCCATTGCTGCAGTCTGGATCCCAAGAGCTCTGGTTTACTTTTTTGGCAATTCCAGATTTCTCTCACTACATCGATTGTTCAATTCTCTCTGGGTAATTTTATATTTCTGTGCAGACTCCTCAATAGGCATGAAATCAGGATCTCTTGATGTAGATGCTTTCACAGGTGATGGATGTTCACTGGCCTTACTTTCTCCATCATTTAGAATATAAGAATCTGGTGGGTCCGGAACAGGAAGTCCTTCCCTGTGAGACACTGGGGGCATGGCAGAGGGAATATATGAATAGGTCAAAGACCACTTTTTCTTCTTAAAAATGCTAAGTCCAATTGGAGGAGTCGTGCAAAAGTAACAATCACTAAGATGGGTCTGTCGATTCCCTCCCCACCATCGAAACTGCAAAACGCATTGATCGCTCTTTTCGGTTCAACCAGCACTGCAGATTCATTGCACAGGATTGACAACATATATGTGGGGACCAATACCGTTCCTGATCACTGATCTCACAACCAAAATAAAGGCTGTAAGTTTTCTTTAGCCTTTTATCATCAGTGCAATGGATCGCCTTTGTGATAGCAAAGTAATTCGTCCAAAAATATTACAAAAACTATCCAAACCATTCACACATGCACGGTGCATCTTGAACAACATGTCTCCACTTGCAGAATCCACAATGCAAATGCTGACAAGAAGAAAATGTGGTTGCAATGACTGCTACAGATTGCATCATCCAATTGGTGCTCAAGGTTATCCATCTCATGGGGGATCACATGCTCAACATTTCAGACTTCTGATACAGACCCTCCATTCCCATTGAACCCCTGTATCTTGAAAACAAAAGCTAATTTGTGATTTTTAAGTTCGTATTCATGATCAACATGTCTAAATTATTTTTAAAAAGCTACTTTTGTCTGAGATACAGTTTTGGTTCTTCTTGTGCCTTGCTTTCTTCTCAGAAAGTTTCACAGCCATCCATATTCATCTTGCATTTACTCTGCCACTACACAGAGTCCGTTGTTTAATTTTTCTTTCTGCTGAATTTCCTTCTCATTTTTTTTATGCCCTCATGACAGTAGTTCCACTTATCATACTAAAAAAACTTTCAGCATGAGGACCATGAGAATGCTGATCCGTTTAAGTTTTATTTGCAAGTCTTAAAATACAAAATACCACCCCCAGATGAAAAATGACCTACTCTCCCGCCCAACTTATCATCCCAAAATTTCTTTTCATGTCTGAAACGATCTCGATAATGACTCAAATGAGTCCCCCCCCCCCAAAAACGGAATTCTGAGAATGAATTTAATGTATGTTTTCTCTCTCCCAACTTTTACTTAATTTAGTATGTCCCTTTTAAAAGTGTAATTCTTTAGAAGTTGTCAACTATGCTCTTCCTTTATTTTCAGTCTTAAAATATGATTGTTTACTCCTGGTTATTTTCTGGTGTGGCTTCCTTTTCATGTGGGACTTGCTTTGAGTAGGGAAATGCTATGCAGTTTACTTATTTCTCTAATCCTTATACTTACCCATCACATTAATTTATTTTTAATCTCTAATTTTTGGGTTTTCTTTTGAGCCTATTCATTTAAGTTAGGTCATACACGTTCAATAAAACTTTATTTTTAATAGTCACAATGCTTTTAAAAAAAATATGTAAACAGCACAGGTAGAAATCCATATTCTAGATTGTGGTGGAGATAGGAGGAACATTTTACATACTTTGTCCTTGATAACACCATGTTGAATGGGTTGTAAAATTTCTACCATCAAAATGTTTTTTTTTTGTTTCCCCCAGCTTTTTTGTAATTTCCATAGCTCCTTGCTTAATTAGGTTTTCAAAAATATCACTTTACGTTCCCCCACATTTTTCACAGAGCAACTCAGCCCAAGTTTCAGTTTCTTTTATTTCATCAGTCTTAAAAACTAACAGTGCCAGCCCCCAGTTTTCTCTGCTTCTGATTGTCAATACTTTTGCTTCTCATTTTTAATATTATGTTTGGCTAAATCCTTCTCCAGGGCAACTTCAGCTTACTAACAGGTTTTCCAAATAATTGTTAACTTTTTCAAGGTCATCTCAGTTTAACAAAACTTGAAACTTTTATTATTAATCTTCATTTATGGTCATACATCTACATATAAGTATGAATTAACAATAATGACTGTTTAAGACAATGCTTTGTATATGTTACTATTAAGGGACTTGTTTAAAATTTAATGTTTCAGTTTACGAATCCAGCTTTGAAATGGGCGTTAGCCTCAAGAAAGCATCCCGATAGAAAGTGAAAGTTCGGACATGTAAATATACCATATTCCAGCTGAAGAATACATTAAGTCTACTACACCAATCAACCATTACATTATGACCACCCCCAGCCTAAAGACCGAGCGGTGGCGCAGGTGAAGTTCACAGAGCAGTATGTATACAACCCGAGGACAGGCTTTCGGTTAATAGTTGTTCGTAGTCAGAATGGGAAAAGCTTCGGATTTATCGAAGTTTGATAAAGGGACAAATTGTGATGGCACGGCGCCTCGGAACTACGATCTCGGAAACGGCGCTGCTTGTGGGTTGTTCGCGTGCCGTTGTAGTGAGTATGTATCAATAGTGGTGAACAGTAGAGATGAGCTCGGGCCCAGGCTTAGAATTCATTAACTACCAAAAAAACTCGGGCCCGGGCTCGAAATTACACATCTTGAATTTCATTACTGTAATTAATTCAACATGTGTAATTCCGAGCCCGGCTGAATTACACGTGCTGAATTTCATCGTGGATTTGTTACCATGGTGGAAGGATTTTCAATTTCCTAAGCTAGCTGCCACTGCAAGACACATTATGCATTGTCCAAAGCTATGGCCCAAGCAAGGATTAGTTTAAGGAGGTCTGGTATCGAAAAACTGGGGGAAAAATCACATTCTCATTTTTTTGTATTTTATTAGAAATCAAGAATCTTATCTTTAAAATTATGCATTAATTTCCAAAATTGTGCGGTTAGAAGTATTGTTATTTATTTTTTAAATTTCCTCAATCCCGCGATTTTTGGGGTGGTGTTGGTTTTCAGTGCAGCAGGTCGAGTTTTAGAGAAAAGAAGATCAAGTTGAAGCGCTGAGGCATTACATGCAATTCTCTCTCTCTCTCTCTTTTTTTTCATGAACTTAGGAAACTGCACACACATATGATAATATTGTGATTATTATACTATTAAGAGCAAAGCTTTGTTAATGTTACAAAATGCAGAATAATCTGGTCTGGAATGCTTTAACGTTCTTGTTTGTTTGTTGTTGTTTTTTTTTTTGGAAATTTCCCCACATGCTTTTTTTATATTCTACTACATCACTCTAAACTACCTTTACCAATTAGCATATATGTAAATTATATTGCAAAGATTAGTTTTCTAGAGTCAAAATTTCAAACATTTGCAACTGTCTGTACTTTGTTGTATGTTTTATAATACAATTTATGCAAAATAAAAGTAAATTTAGAAATCAAAAAGAAATAGCAAATGGAATTTTTTGTTTCTAAACGATTTTCTTTTCTTTAGCTTTACCAAAATTACTGATTCCCCTGATACGGTCGAAGGGCACGTTGATTATTTATTTATTTTCAAATCCACATTTTAGAAAATTTGGCTTTATGCGTAGTATTTCTAAAAACATATTGATATTGTGAAGTGGATTAACTGAACTAAACTTTTTAATCTAATCCTTGCTTGGGCCATATCTTTGGCCAGTGTATAATGCATAAATGCAAGTATTGATAAGCAAAATTTTCCAAGAATCCGGGTCCGGGCTCAGCAAACACATGCAATAAAAAAAAACGGGCTGGGCCCGGGCTCCTAAAATTGAGCCTAAACTCTTCTCTAGTGCACAGATGGCCGAACAACTAACCATCGTCTAGTTGTGTGTCGTCTGCAGCTCGCTGATGCCAGAGGGGAGCGGAGACTGTCACACATTGTTCACAGCGACAGCAGGGCGACAGTGTGATAAATCACCCACAGCTATCACAGTGGTGATCAGGGCAATGTGCTACAGCACACAGTTCATCGCAGTCTTTTGCGCATGGGCCTGCGTAGCCGAAGACCCAGCTGGGCCCCCGGCTCACTGCACGTCATCACCAACAACGCACGAAATGAGCCCAAGGTCATCGAGATTGGAAGAAAGTGACCTGGTCTGACGGATCCAGATTCCTGGCGCATCACGCAGACGGCTGAGTGCGGATACACTGATTACCAACAGAGGCTATGGCACCTGGATACATTGATGGGCAGAAACAGGCCGGTTGCGGGGGTGGTATGCTGTGGGCGATGCTTTCTTGGGACACTTTAGGCCCCATTATCCCAATAGCTCAATCCCTGACAGCTGTCAGGCATCTGAACATCGTTGCAGACCAAGTTTACCCACACAAAGCAACTGTGTTCCCTGCTGGTGGTGGTCATTACCGACAGCATAATGCGCCATGCCACACAGCCAGAATCGTCAAGGAGTGGTTCGAGGAACATGCTGGTGACTTTCTGTTAATGCCCTGGCCTCCAATCGAATGTTTGTGGTTCGACTTGGAAAAGCGAATTCACGCTAAATTATCACCATCCCGAAATGTACGGCAACTGGAGGACCTGCTGTTAACATTATTGTAACAGATACCTATCACCACCTCATTTTATTGAGCCTTGCCAAGTGGCAGCTGGTTTTGCTGGCTAAAGCCCCCCCCCCCTAGCTTATTAGGTAGGTGGTCATAATGTAATAATATAACAATTCATTGGTCTATTTTGTAGCTTTTGTTAAATCTGATTATTTGGTACACCAATTTTTCATTCCTATCTTCAAGAAATATACTTTTCCCTTTCCAATAAAATTGAACAATCTTATTTTTGAAAGTTGCAGCAATGCTTGAAAGGGTAAAAACTTTAAACACTTAGGTATGACAGACAAGCAAAACATTTTCTTACATGTTTATAAAAACTGCAAAAAAAAATGCTAGAAATACATAGGCACAACCCAAAAAGTTTCAAATTATGGAATTCTCCATGAAAATGCATAAAATTTACATACATTTCAAAATTGCTAACAATATTTTAGATGGGACAAATTTCCTGAGGGGTAAAAAAGTTCAAAGAAATTCTGATGTACAGGTATGTAGTAATACTAAATGCTATCTTACAACATAGTTATAATCTACAATAACTATGTTTGTAAGATAGCATTTCGAACTGGGGGTAAAGACAGGTGCTCCAATGCTGGATACCCCACGCCAGCCTACTGAGAAGTTTCAACTTTGGGTACGAACAATACATTATCTGAAAAGGGGAGGAGGTGAACATAGCGAGAGATGGACGTGCACAAAGCTTGGACAGTTCACTTTACGTTTGGGACAGTTCAATTTTTGAAATGATGCAAAAAAATAACCTAAAACTTCATATGTAGTTTTCCTACATAAGCACATATAGCTGAAAAGAAGTTTATTCCAAAACCCATGCTTTATTTTAAATGGATTAAGTTAAATAAAAACAGTTGTAAAGAACGGGGTGCAAAATCACACCAGGAGAGAAAAAAAATCTAGGTGAAACGCTAAATCCACAAAATTTACATCTTGCCCGTAAAACAAGTTGCATTTCTGTAAATTTTGTGGGAAAATTGTAAAATTCGAAATGTGGAAAACCTTGGAACACTCTCATCCCTGCCAGAAAAGCAACTTTTCCTTGACTTCCTGGGTGCAGCAGAAACCTTGTGTTGTAGCATGGGGGGGGATCCAAAGACCAAGAGAAATTTCTTTTTAAGGAATTAAAAAAAGTACTTTTGCCTGCATCTTGGGAATGTTGTAAATGACATTAAGAATCAGGAATTTTTTAATTCATTTCGGAGTTTTGGAAGCTATGTGATGTGCTATACCCACAGTTCAGTAATGATTAGGGCAATAATTGTGTCGTGGTGCGAATTTCCACGATTTTTTTTTTTTTTTTTTTGCAAATTATAGGGGGTTTTCTGTAATTTCGCGAATTTTAAATATATCCGCGAATTTCAGATTTTTGCTTAATTTCTATTATAATCTTTTGATTGCTGTATTTTTCATAATTAAATAATTTTAATACTGGAGGAGGTAAACATATAATTTTAATACTGCTTTCGTTAGAATTTACGCAAAAAATATACCGCAAAGTAATCCTACTCGAAAGTCCAAACCATAGCTTGAAACCTTGAATTACCTCAAGATTGTTTGTTACAAAGATACTCTTTTCGTACAAGCTTGACGGGTAATTCAAGGACACATGCACTTTACTGAAGAGAGCACAAGTGGTCTTTCGTGATTTCCCTCCGCTACTGTTGAACGACCTTTGCAACTTGCCGGACTAGTAAACTGCTCACTTTATTCGAAAAACAGCGAATTTCTGCGCACAAGATATATAATGAAATGTTGGACATCGCCAAAGTCTTCTAAGCAAGAGTCAAGACTGCGATCACGTCGCTGCAAAAGAGCACTATCCACTAGTTATGAAAAAAATAAGCATTATTTTTTTGTAGATTAAAAGCATCGATTTTGTCAGCCAGCCACAAATTTTTTCAAAGCATGAAGGGTGTTTGATTCTGATCAATTTAAGTCCTTGGGGCTTTTAGACAACGAAGAAGATTTGCTTGTTTTCAGCCACATTCTTATGTTCGAAGATGACCAACTAAACTGTGAATTTCGTTCATATAAAGCGAGTGTAAGAAAATTTCGTGTCAGCGAAGGTTTGCTAGACTTCTAGAATAGGAAAAAAGGTTGTTTTCCAAAGCTACATAAGGTTGCCATCCGTTGTCTGTCAGTAGCCACAGTGTCGATGCTGAACGATCCTTTTCGAAATTTTAAAACGTGTTACAGGACAACAGACACAGCATTAAAGAACAAAATGTGTATGTACAATAGAATGTATCAAAATGCTGTCCACCTAAATGGAAATCTTGATCTCGTGCAACGACGTTGATAACATTGCCAGAATTTGAATGGTTTATAAATGTAAGTATCAATTTTAAAACCTTATAAAGTTATCATGCTTATTTAGTTACATACTAGTCATTTGTATTAATGCTTTGTAATTTGGTACATTTTTTTTTGTTTTTTTTTGGAAATGTTAGTGTATATCATTGGCAGCGAACTTTTCACGAAATTTTATAATTTACCCTGCGACCGCCCCACGAATTTTGCTGTTTTTTCCCGCGATAAAATTACTGCCCTAATAATAATACACCCCAAATATACATCCACTTGTAGTTACCACTGCCCCCCCCCAGTTTCAAGCTGAGTTCACACCTCAAATGCAGTAACAATGCTTAAACAAACATCTAGTGCTTTTCTGCACAGAAAGAAGTTAGTGAGATCATGCAATGCATTGATTATGATACGCTTTCTAACATAACAGAAATTATTACTCAAGTTATGTGGATAATGGCTGTGGAATAAATCTCGCTCCTGTGTCCTGACCTTTGACCCCATTTCCACGATATTCTTTGACTCCATTTCGATTATATTCTAAAGTTTTGTCGCAATAGAAGCAGTTTTACGCAAGTTATGAGAATAATGGCTGTGGAATAAATCTTGCTTTTGTGCAATGACCTTTGAACCCATTTCGTTGATATTCAACAGAACCGGTTCATGATAACGTTCTGTTGCAATCGAAGCATTTTTAGGTAAGTTATGATGCACAAGGGCAATGGAATGGATCCCACTCCAGTATCCCGACCTTTGACCCCATTCCGCCCATTTTCAATATGGTTCGTCCCCAGTTGGTTCCTTACCACAAACTAAAATTTCATCAATATCGAACCATTTTTACGCAAGTTATGATGCATAAGGGCATTGGAATAAATCCCGCTCTTATGCCTTGCCTGACCTTTGACCCCATTTCACCCATTTTCAATAGGGTTCGTGCCCAGTTGGTTCCCTACCACATACTAAACTTTTATCGAAATCGAACCATATTTACGCATGTTATGACGCATAAAGGCAATGGAATGGATCCCGCTTTTATGCCCTGACCTTTGACTTTATTTCACCCATTTTCAATAGGGTTCGTCCCCAGGTAGTTCCCTACCACATAGAATTTCATCGAAATCAAACCATTTTTACGCAAGTTATGGCGCATAAAGGCAATGGGATGGATCCAGCTCCTATGTCCTGACCTTTGACCCTATTTCATCAGGTGGTTCCCTACCACATACTAAAATTTCATCGAAATCAAACACTTTTTATGCAAGTTATGACGCATAAGTGCAATGGAATGGATCCTGCTCCTATGTTCTGACTTTTGACCCTGTTTCACCCATTTTCAATAGGGTTCGTCCCCAGGTGGTCCCCTACCACATACTAAAATTTCGTCGAAATCAAACCATTTTCACGTGAGTTATTGGACGGATGGACAAAGCTGGAGCATATACGCTTCTTCAACCTACGGTTGGAAAGTGTAAATGAGTAATTATTGGGTAAGCGCGAATTAAATGTACGGCGCAAATGAGCAGTGGTGACAGACCCACTACAGCAGAATAGAACCACCCACAGGTGATCCGGGTATTACGTAACAGAGTTACTATAAATAGCTAGCATGTGTGTGAAGAACAAGGTTTAGGCGTGGTTCGTTTGAACATAACGTGGCTTGCAAAGAAAACATGCAGACACCGGATTTCAGAGAGTCATCTTCCTGTATGAATTTAAACTGGGCCATTCTGCAGGAATTGTCGCTTGAAAACATCAACAAAGCGTTTGGGGAGAATACAGCCAGTGAACGAACCGTTCGCCTATGGTTTGTGAAGTTTCAAAGATACGACCTGCGAAACGAAGCACGTACCACACGACAGTTGTTTGGCATCTGGCTGAGCTGAGTAAGGTCAAAAAGCTGGACACGTGGCTCTCGCATGAGGAGACAACTGCCAACAAGACTATGCATTTAAAAGTCTGTGTCGCTGCTTGCCAGGAATAAACAGGAACCTCTACTGCATCGAATCATCACATGCGACGAGAAGTGGGCCCTTTATGATAATCGGAAATGATCTGCACAAAATAGTTAAGCAAGGCACAGCCTGCTGGACCACATCCTAAGCCACCCCTACACACCAAGAAGATGATGCTCCTTGTCTGGTGGTTCACAGCTGGGATAATTCATCGGAGTTTCTTCGCAAGAGGCCAAACCATCACTGCAGAACATTATTGTGCTGATGCACCGGAAATTACTACAGAAGCAACCGGCTTTGGTCAACACACATGGTGGTGTTCTGCTCCAGGACAACGCCCATCCTCGTGTTGCATAATGAACGATGATGACATGAAGCACTGTCTCATCCTGTCTATTCCCCGGACTTGTCTCCAAAGGACTATCATCTGTTGCGTCATCTGGGTCACTTCCTGTCCGGGAAACAGTTCACAACAGACAAGAAGGTTCAATGTGCAGTTGATGACTTCTTTGGATCCCAGCCACAAGACTTTTTCCATTCCTGGATCATAGCCTTGCCGGACAGATGGCAACTATGTGTCGAGGCCGAGGGAGGATTATTTTGCCGAGATAAGTTATGCTACTTTTCCGTTCTCGCCGTCCACATGTGCTGGTCTTTTGTTGGCCATTTCATTCGCACCAACCCAACATAAGAAAGAAAAAAAAAGTTCCTCTGCTGCCTGTCTAAGTAATCTATTGGCCAGCTGCAAAACTGAATTGAAAAATAAATTGATTGCATGATAAATCCTCTATCTTTTTTATCCCTGCCTGAGTCTTCATAAAAAAAACTAACTGGTGACTGCAACTGAATGAAGAAAAGTACTTACATTTTCAACATGATTGGGTGGTAACAATAAAGGCCAATCATTTACATCATCTAATTCATTTGGCTGCAAGAAAAAAAAAATTATTAATATATATAAAAAATGAATTTTTCACAGTAAACACAAACGCTGTATATTCAGCAACGATGAAAGTAAATCTGTTATATAAATAATAATGTGTTTGTCTGTGGTGACATACTAGCCCATAAACAAAGACATCTCAAATGAAATCTTGGTAATATAAATCACAATAACACACTTCAGATTAATACAATTTTTAATCCTGACAAATTTACCATACCTGTGTAATGAAGTACTTCAAAAATAACAGTTTTCAATACAGTGTACAAAATATTTCCAGATGTCAGTTATCCAATTCGTATACGGGTTCATTGTAGGCGTTCTTCGTGGGGCAGTGCGTCATGCCTGCCCTCGCGCTTAAACTATGAGCCACACTTCCATTTAATTTTTTTTTTATTTTGCCCCGACTGCCCTAAGATGAAAATTGCACCCTGCACGCCGGACCTGCCCTAATAAATCCTACACTGCTATGAAACCTAAATAGCGAACAACTGTACATCAGGACCGTTTCACACAAGGAGTTTTTCCGCAGAACAATAAATATCCCGGCTGTCTTACCGCTTGTTTTATTGGACTTTAGAATCATACCAAGAAGTGCAGAAGTGATAGAAATTCTGGCGCGGTAGCCGCTCAGCTTCCGAGGGGTTCACTACAAACCGGACGGCAAAAATACCGTCCATATTAAGAGAAACGTGGCTGTAAGGCAAGATGCTCACATAGGTGGCCAGCCGATCGTCCACTAGCGCAAATAAAACAATCCCTCCTGTGAGAGGGGGCAAGGAACAAAGTGCTGTTGAACAAAGAACCGCCGATAGTTCCCGCTCATCCTTCAGGCATTTCTCCCTCCGTTCTAGCAATGAAACAGCTGGTGTAAAAGTTAGCCAAAAACTGCACTGCGGGACAGTTGTATTGCTTCGGCAGAAAAAACCTGCATGTGTGAAACGAGACTTAATCTCTCGTCTTCCTCTAGAAAGTCGTAACCACCCCTGTTGGTTAAAATTCCTGAAAGACGGGAACCGATAAGATACAATCACTTACTGTTTCTCTATGCTCCCAGAGATAAAGATATAGACTTAAAAATTTTGCTAGTAGACACTAGCCACTAAGACCAAAATTGCTAGTGGCCATAAAAAAAAAAAATAAGTGGCCAAACTTTGAAAAATCAAATTGTATATTTCACACTATTATTTTTACAAAATTGCTTACTTATAATATAAGTGTGTTTTATTTTGTGTATTTCAATTTTAGTATGCTTAAAAGTTGAAATTGAAGTAATAAAATACATAAATTAATCTTTGTACTTTGGTTGACGAGATTTCACGATATGTTCCCACCAGAGTTTTATCGCATCTTCAGGGTCAAAATTATTCATTTTTATTCCTGATGTTTTGATTTTAATGCACCTTTCAAGTGTGTTCTTTTTCATTAGAAGGCTGTTTTCACATAATGTGTGTTTAACTGCTAACCAAAGATGTTCCACACGAGCATTCAACTGCGGTGCCATTAAAAGCACAGTTATTACATCTCTCACAATTTTTCGTTTCTTTTTGATTGGGGGTTTAATGACCACCGTAAGCAACTCAAGGGGCTATAAGCAGTCGCCTGTCCCTAATTTAGGGCCACTGGTTCCAGAGAAAGGAGAGAACCAGAGCTGTAAGACAAACACAACATCCATACCTCACCGGGATTCGAACCCGGACCCACCTCGAACGAATGTCTGTCAGTAGCCATCGCTTAGACCACTGTGCCACCGGGGCAGCTCTCATGATTTTAATAGGCTTTAGATTATCTGAATTCTCCAATTTGTGAAACAAATCTTTTAAATTAGATGAAATTCTGTTAGGATTCACACTAACGATGAGAACCTTCTTGAGTTGAAGCCAATCTTCTAGAGCATGATCAGGGTTAAACTTTAAGACTTAGTATGTTTCAGTTATTGCATCATTACCATGACTGAAACAGAGTTACACAAAAATTTGAAAAAAAAAAAAGACATTACGTATTTTTGTGTAATTTTTGTGTATGTGCCTATGTGCATCTCTTTTAAAAGAGTAGGGTAGCTTTGAGTTTTGACTGCTTTAATTAATACATATAGCTAAAATGATTGGCGGGACACCTGAAGAAATCTTGGCTGCTGTCAGTGCTGTGTATTAGTGACCCCTGCTCTACAACAAAACAAACAAAAATAATGGATAGGTTGTGGGTTGTTTTCCAAAATGTAATAAGTTTTTCAAAAGGAAATTAAAACATTAAAAACCAAAACAAAAATATGGTCCCTTAATATTTGAGCACGATTGTGACTGCATTGTTGATAAAAATAACATTTCACATACCTAATATTTGTACAAAAAAAATCTGATTAATTTGATTTTAATAAAAAATCCTCATCCCTTAACCTCTGCATGAAAGCAGGGTTAAGCTACGGTCGCTAAAAAGCTTTTTGATTTTGGTAACTTTGAGAATATGAATACTTTTAACACCATGCATCAATTTTTACAATTTTTTTTTATTTCATCACTGCTATTTTCGGAAAAGTTTCCCTTCCTTATTAAGCTGAAATGCAAAAATTTATGGGAAAAAAATATTTAACAACAATACAGGAGTGCAAATATCACGGAAAAGAAAAGTAAAAAAGATTCCGAGGGAGATTCGTGCTACATCCGATTTCTGTTTTCAGAAATTTTTCTGCTATTTTCAAGCTGAAATGCACATATTTATGGAATAAAATGATATTTACCAACAATAGAGGGCAGCAGTAACATTGTGAGAAGAAGTATTTATAAATTACGGAGATATTTTTCACTGTGCCTAACTTCCAGTTTTGGCGTACTGCCTTATTTTCAAACTGAAATATAAACATTGATGTCAAAAAATGTGTTTAACAACAATATTGGACCGAGGCAACATAACGAGTAAAAAAGAAATTACGTTTAAGAGAGAAGGCTTCATTCTGTATACTTTCCGATTTCAAAAGTTTTGAAAGGCGGAATTCCGTCTCCCAATGGAAATCAATCTCAAGAATCGCCTAATTGATGATGAAAATGCGGAATCCTGCAATCTCGCGGAAGAATCTTATGCCTTTTTCTGAAGTAGAACTCAAATGGTGAGGACGACAAATTTTCAGTAATTTCACTGCCGGGTTCCGTATTTAGGTAATACCGACCAAAAAATTTTGACATTGCGCAAAATCTGTACTAGTTGGCACCTGTGTATGTGTATTTGTGCCTGTGTGCCTAGGCTCTGCATTTGTGAGTTAATGATGTAAAATTCAGTTTAAGCACATATGTACCTCATATGTTGTAAATAGTGATCTGAAATGGTAGTGTTCTCCCTAGAGCCTTCTTACTGGGTGCCCCCACCAGCGAAATCTTCTTTAATGAACGTTTTCACAACGCACAAAGTGGTAAGAATGGAAAACTTATTCCCACATTAAATAGTGATGAAAAGTGGCCGAAATCTGTGTCCGACATGGGTCATTTCCATGTGAAATCAACAAATGGGGGTTACCTCATAGTCATGGAGTTTGCTACAATTTTAATCATGTATAGAGAAAAGATAACAAAATTTCAATTTTTTCAATGAAGTGGGGGATGGGGGGGGGGGGATTTCGCCCTCTAAATCTTCATTCAAGGTCATATTTTTGAAAAGTGGCATCCATTGTTTTATTAATAAAAATGGCTTGTATTTCTGCTAAACAAATCGTTCTGGTGTCAGTTCAAAGGTAGGATTGCTGTCTTTCTAAAAAAAAGTAAATCAGTTGATAATTTTTTAATTTTCAAACATTTTTGAGTAGAAAATTTTTTGGGATTTATTTTTCAAAATCAAAAATGTATAACTTTGACTTTCAAATGACACCAGCCAAATCTTCTATTTGAAGAGTTACAACTACTTTGTCTCCACAATTAAATTCAGGTTCATACTCCAAAATTTTCTTGGCTTTTTATATTGCCGAACTTCAAAGAAATTGAAAATTGACCATTTTTTACCCCACAAGTTAAAAATTTGAAATTTGTGTTAATGGAGGGACGAATATGTCTAGATTTACACCTGAAAGTTTCATTTTGCATCTGACTGTTTTTACTTTTATTTTTAATAAATGTGCGGAATGTTCCCAACGAATTTCTGTGACTTCAGAAGTACCGCCTACCTCCCCATTAGTTTTTTATGCTAATAATTTTTATTTTCTTTGCATACCTTGGAGTTCTATACTATCACTATTAATTTCATGAATAAATTTCAACATAATCATTGTGTTACTGGGAGGGATGAGGATTTTTTTAATCAAATTAATCAGATTTTTTTAGTACAAATATTAAGTATGTGAATATATAGTCGATGTTAATAAAACAGTTAATTGTGGAAAAACATTGATAATTTATTCTAAATGAACATCACAAGTATGTAGTCTTGAATTATATATAATATGTGAAATGTTTTATTTTTATCAACAATGCAGTCACAATCATACTCAAATATTAAGGGACCATATTTTTGTTTTGTTTTTTAATGTTTAAATTTCCTTTTGAAAAACTTATTACATTTTGGAAAACAACCCACAACCTATCCATTATATTTGTTTGTTTGGTTCTACAGCAGGGGTCACTAATACACAGCACTGACAGCAGCCAAGATTTTTTCAGGTGTCCCGCCAATCATTTGAGCTATATGTATTAATTAAAGCAGTCAAAGCAACCCTACTCTTTTAAATATAGAGATGCGCATAGGCACATACACAAAAATTTTACACCTTATGACCAAATATGTAATGCCTATTTTCCAAGGAGATAGCTAGTAAGGCCATTAGGGGTAAATCAGAAAACTCAGTAACTCAAGGATCTTTTGAACAGCACATATTGCTTAAACCAACTAATGGAAGGGTAGACTAGAAACAATAAAGTGAAACTCACCTCAGAGAGGAAATTATGAAGTCATGAAGATGATTTTGTTGAAGAACAAGAACCAATAAATCACAATTCACTTACTTTATTGCATTTTAATTATTTCACTGTTACATTCTACACACTAATTTCCTGCATCACGTAATTCCTCTAGATACTGTACTATACAGCATTTTGGATTCATTACATAGCTACTTATTCTGTGTTAACTGTTTTATAAGGAAATACAAGCTTTGCTGCTTTCTCAATTCCAAGACGGTTCCTCAGTTTCGTCTGTACTAAACCTAATGTCGAAAAAGTCCTTTCCACAGATGCTCATGATACAATTGCAGTTGGTAGCTGCTGAATGACTTTAAAAGCTTGATAATTAACAGTGGTATTGTCTCCAACAGCATGCACCTTCCACTAGTCATAAATATTTAACTTTGGCACCATGCAAAAGTGAACCCAGTGCGCTTGTCGTCACCGTGCATTTGTTGGCTGCGAGTGCTGTGGGGTGGATGTGACGTCATAAACCAGTACTTCAACTTTCCAAGCCTTTGCCAAGGTCGTGTGCCTGTGATGTCTTGCTATCATCACGGGCACACGACCTTGACATTCAAAGTGCCGTGGATTAACAAAAGAACTTTTTTTTTCTTTCCCATTCATTACTGATTCCCACAGCCAGCATTGAAGCTGAAGAAAAATGATGGCTGATAAGATTAATAAGGAAAAAAACAAATAATAAATAAGAATAAATAAAGAAAAAAAAATAAGAAAATCAAAAAATCGGATTCCTGGAAAATATTTTCAAAAACGGACAGAATCCGAGTAAATCGGGACACTTGGCAGCTATTCGCTATGCTCAATTGCCTCCTTTATCTAAAAGGTGGCAAATGTTTTACTTCTTTTTTTCTGGAAGTAAAATATTACAACTCTAAAAGCATTAATTCTCCCTGCTTCCGACCCCGTCTAGCCGACCTGCCAGAATCGCATCTCCTGTTCACTGTTTCAGTAGTAATAAAAATGTGAAAATTTTATTTTTTCAAAACTTTAAGAAAATTATGCAAATTTTTTAAAGACAATATGATTTGCTAAGAAAAACAGATTCCTCAAATTTGGCCAAAATCTGCTGATAACTTTTAAAGTTACACCTAATATTTTTTATTAAGAAATTTATGTACTTGTACCTTAATAAAAAAAGTAAAAACTTAATTTTTAAAGTTACCAACGCACTTTGGTGAAATTTGGGGTGTCTTCTTTTGCAATTGGTACTGGTGAAGGATGATTTTTTTTTCTTTTAAAAAAAATTGCGTAAGTTGCTTAACTTTTTCGGAAAATAAGTATTCACATCTTAATTCCCAATAGAGGAGGTCCACAAGCGTCCAATACTAGGAGTTAGCGATCTCCTGGAATGTGCCGGGGCAAGGCGTGGGTGGGTGCCTTATGCTGCGCCTCTGATGCATTTAAAAAAAAAAAAAAAAGAGGAGGAAGAAAACATGATTGACTAATGGAGAGGGACATGTTCAAATTTCTTTTGTACAATGTTAATAAACTTTTGCTAGCAGATAATGTAATTTGCTAGTAAAAAATAAGACCACTAGCTAATGTTGCTACTGCTAAAAAAAATGAAATCAAAGCCTGTAGAGGTCTTAGGTTTTGTTTCCTTCCCCCAACTCCCCAGTACCAAAATTACAAAGATAAAAGAGACTTGACACATGCCCTGCCCATGGGGAATTCACCTTTCCTTCCACATAGAGGTATGTCATGTCTAACAGCCTTTTTTCCCTGGAAATGGAAGGTATTTCTACTGCTCCTTATCTTGCAGCTAGAGCAAGGTCTTGTCTTGGACTAAGCAAAAAGGAATTTCAGTACTCTATAGAAGTGTGCATACCCTTTCTTCTCTTCTCTTTTTTACTTGTAGACAGGGTTAGGAAATGTGGCAATTTGACAACACATGAGGGACTTGAATACTGGAAAGATTACCTGATTATATTTCATCTAGTTGTGTGCTTTGGAGATACCAACTCCCCCCTCCCCTCTCAGAAAAAAATACTTGATTTCAAAGAAAACTTGAATGGTCTTAATGCAAATTCTGCATATGAATTTTTATTGGCTGATTGAGATATCTAAACATGTCTCACTATGCTAAAAAAAACAATGATTTTTTAATTGTTCTAAATTCATTTTGGCACTGTAGTTGAAGCTTGAGATGAACTGCTAATGGAAGATTGGCTCCGATTCATCACTTAGATGACAGTTTACGAGGAAGAACGATCGGCTGACTGGAAGTGGGGCAATTGCTAGCTGAGGTGGCACGGTGGCTAAATGTGTCTAGGTAAGTGATCTAGAATGAAAAGTTCTTGTATTTTAGAATTTAAATATGATTTAAATCAGCAATTTTTCCACACACACAAAAAAAAACTTGTTTAAAATCCCTTGATTTAAATCATGCAACCTTGTTGGGGAGACCTTAATCCAGTAGTGGATTGATGACAAATTGCAATTTTTTAGATCTATCTACCCTCTTTTATAGTTCCTTCTTAACAGTGGGCAAAGTAAAGGGCTTTTTGGAAAGTTAGAAGCTGACGACAAAGAGTAGTTAAGAGGAGGCTCCAAGGAAAATAAATGAAATAAATGGCAGAACAGAATTAGTAATACAAACATTAGAACAGAGCTTAGTTACTTTCCTGATAGAAAACAATTAACGAGAACATAGTGAGATGGTTTGTACATCTGTGTCACACAGGAGACGAATGTGCCTAGATAAACAGATTTCTATCAAGGGCAGACCTAGAATATCATGAGCTGAAATTGAAAATCAACCAATAGTGAACAAGAAAGTAATGTGGTTAAGGCAAAAAGGTCTTGTAATAGAGGGAAAGCAATAGACCTGATTAGTGATTACAAACATGATTATGAAATGCATCCAAATATCATTTCAAAACAAAATGTGGGGCATCAAAACTACAAAACAATTTTCTAAAACGAATATGTATAAAAAAAAAGGGAGAAAAGAAAAAAGCAATAACAAAACTGATAAATACCTTTCGAGGTTTTCTTTTATCACGAACTGAGGGAACAGGCCTTTTAATCTGGCATGAATTCACATCATTGGCTGAAAGAAATAAAACTCTTATTAATCAAAACAGAAACATACAAGACATTGCTGCTACAATCACACTAGAACTATGTCAGTCAATTTACAGTGCATTCATACTGTCACTATGGAAAAAAAAACTATTTAAAGTTATCATTTGTCACATTCCCTGTATAAAAACATTTTCAGACTTACGTAAAATATACGAATGTTTCTTCTGCATTTAATTTTAGAGGTACAGTAGATTTCCGTTAATTGGGACACATCGTAGATAGAGCACTTTGGCCCAATTAAGGGGTTGCCCCACTATTGCAAAGCTTCATCCCAAAGAGGTAATTTGGGATGTTTATAATGGCTGCCCTGATTATCCAATAGCCTAATTAACAGAAATCTACTTATTACAAAGGTAACTGAACAACAGCTTTTGGTTAACTGAACAATAAGCATAGCTCAGTGGTCAAAGGTATTTATACATGGTGTACAGTGTTAGAATTAGAAATAAACCTTCTACTGGCTCAGCAGGCCACTAGAATTTGCAAACTACTGGTCCACCGAATTGCGCCCTGGTCCGTAACCCAAATAATAAAAAAAACTTAAAGACATTTACAAGGTATGTAGAAAATAACGTATCATTTCAATGGAATTATCTCCAATACTTGTTTTTAAACTTATTATTAGTTTGAAGCCTAAAAAGAAAACCATCCATCAAGGTAAAAGGAATAGAACTTTTATTTCTTAATTTGTGACATTAGAAGAAAAAAAATTACTAGCCATCCGGGTCAGTAAAATCAATAGTTCAGTGGTCCAACGGAAGTTTTACTGGCCAATGGACAGCGGACCACTGGGTAATTCGAACACTGGTGTACAATATAAGTCACACAACAGCTGCTTCACAGATGCATGGAGGTAAATAACAGTTCAAAACCAATGGTGTTGGTGTAAGTACCAGAGGGCCAATCTTATCAGCTCTAAAGCAGTGCCCCTAGCAACATGGGCACCTGCAGGAAATTTTTCAAGGGGGGTCAAGTGTAATTAATTCAGGTTTGGCTAATATGTAGAAAACAGTAATTCATGAAAATGAAAGATTAATACTATTACTAACTTACTACACTTCTACTATTATTATTATTATTAATTGATGCTGCTCTTGAAGAAAGTGTATTTCAGTAATAGTCATGCGTTATCATGTACATTGGTAACTGTTTTCAAAATAATGAACAGTGTCGAACAGGGCCACGCCACCCTGAGCGGAACTTGTTTGGGCATACTACTTTATAGTTTGCTAGGTTTTCTGCTTTCACATTATTGTTTTCCAATTCCAAATTTACAATAAAATTGGGATATTAAATTAAACACCCCAAACTCCATCTTTCCTTGTGTCCAGTTCTGTGAGTGTAAAAAAAAGTAATAAATAAAATAAAATAAAGGAAAAATAATTCTAAGTGACCCCCCCCCGCATCAGCACCCATGCCTGCCCAGCAATGAATATGCAAACTTAGCTCCCCAAACTAGAAAAATATGCAGACATGCCAACTTCCAAAATCTGAAAATTGGGATATTTCTACAGCTCATAAAATCACACGAGCACTATTTTTTTATCAACATTTTCCAAAAGTAGTATTACTGGCCACTAAAGTTATGGAGAAAAAAAGTAAAAAAAAAAAAAAAAAAAGTGTGAAAATCAACACCCCTTCCCCCTACTGAAATTCGTTTTCAGGTACAGCGATTCCGCAAGAAAATGAAAACGTAAAATAGCCTGCATGTTGTTTTTTAGGAATAAAATAGCAGCCAACTGTTTTAAGTTTCTTCTTTAGGTTGTGTGCAAAGGCAAAGATGACAAAGAGCATTGTACTAACATCACCTTTCGGTACAAGCAGAGGCCAACTGTAACTACTCCCTTTTGTCATTAAATGAACACATCACACAACTCAACTCTTTATCATCACTTAAGAGTTCACACAACTCTGTTGAGGCGAGGGTTGAAAAAGACTGAACTGCAAGAAGGCGGGGCAGCTCCCATTTTTCAATCAATTACTGACCCTCCCCATCATTCTAGTAAGCTCTTTGTTGAAGGCATCACATGACAATCAGACTGGGAGAAAAAAAATTTCCCGACGCATCTTGAACGATTGGTTACAAGAACCCAGCACTTAGACCAATGCGCCAACAGGGTAGCATTCTTTTTGCAGATAGGAGAGGAAAAGTACGAAACTGATGCTGCTTTGCATCGACGCAGAAAAAAGATTTCTCACATGCTGCTCAAAATCATGGTGGTTGATAGAATTTCAACTATCCTAACAGCTAATTCTCGGTGAAAATCAGGAGAATTTAACATTCATCGGGAGGGTGGGAGGAGAGACTGAAAATACAGTCTCCCGTCTAAATCCAGAGAGTTGGTATGGCTGAATATGATAAGAGCAAACAAAAATGTGATTTGCAAAGTTAGAAAGCATCATTGTTCACTACGATTCAGTCACAAAACGTGGGGAGCAATGGACAAATTTACGCTGTACAATGAGGAGTCCGTGGGCATTTCCAAGCGATGCTCATGAGCTTGACTGTTCATGAGCATTGCTTGGAAATGCCTAGGGATGAACGCAGCGTTATTACTGCCTAGGGATGGGCGCAGTGTTTAAGCTGTATCTCACGGTTTTGCCAAATCATAACAACGGTAATTTTGCGACAAAAAGTCTCCACCGAATCGCTAAAAAGAAAAAGATAATGTTTCCCATCATTTTTTCTTTTGTCAGTCTGCCCACCCAGCTTCGCTCTTGCAATGTTTTTCATTCCCGCCATTTTTTCGTTCCATTATTGCTGCTTTGCCCTGCTGACCTGGTATCCTTCCATATCCTTTTTTCTTTCTGTCTTTGCTGTGAAAAGCTGCTTCGTCCTGTTAACATTTTTCAATGCCAGTTGTTTTTCCCCTATTGCAAAAAAAGCACCAATGAGCTCTGAGAGTACCCTTTTGCAAGGGCTTTCCGGCGACGGATAAAGAAAGAGGTGTTTCATTTGTTTGTATTTTTGGTGGTTTGCAGAAACGTGTGCTGTTTCAGTTTGGATTGACCAGGCGCTCAGTATATCTCAGTCCTGATCATTGTATATTTTCACAAACTGCATGCATCAGCAAATGTAAGTATTTTTATTAAAATTAGAGTGTAAAAGCCTATTTCTTTTCATTCTTGAATTCTATTTAAAGTACAAATTTTGTTTTAGTCAAAGCTTCTGTGCATGTGAATTTGTATAGGTGCAGACTGGAATTTCACCCCAGTGGCTAGTAAGTCCAAAAAAGTTAGTGGCTAAAAAAAAAACTGGCTGGTAAGTTAATAAATCTTAGTGGCCAAAAAGAAGTATCCTGCATATAAAAGGGGGGGGATATTAATAAGAACTTTAATGTAACTGATAATATTTACATGGGTGGCTTTATCTGAAAAAAAAAAAAAAACATTTTGTAAATCTTTTTTTACCTCTGGGTTTACTCTTTTCCAAAACATCCATCTGCAACCGCAGGTAGAGATTTTGGAAAAGAGTAAACTTTCCATCTGCAGCCATAATTGGGCACATGGGTGGATAAAATCTCTGCTCAATAAAACAGTGATTATGCACAAATTCAAATCGAGTAACCAATAAAAATCTGTTAAAACGCTCAGCGTATCGGTGGAAATCTCGATTTTTTTTTAATTTACCTGTAGCATTGAGGAAAAGAACTCTATTTCGTTGATGAAACACTGACCAAAACAACCAGTTCACGATGTAAAAATACGATATTTCCTTCCTCTTTACAAGAATGCAACAAAAAGAAATTAATTTACTTTACGCAAAAAATATTTTTTACCATTCCTAACATCGGTAATGAAACCTCAATGTTTTTTATGCATTGGCTTCTGAAACATCCAGGTTTAAGCCCTTTTAGTGCTACATGTAATATGTGTATATGACAGAAATGCTAAGCCATTTTCTTAAAAATTGCAAGCTTCAAGAAAAAACGCTGTGCTTTCCATAAATTCCAACATTTTGGGCTGAATTTTTTCCTGCACGTTATAGGATTTTTCTTAACATTTCTACAAATATCATCATCATTGTCAACCATTGTCGATCCACTGCTCGACGAAGGTCTCCCCAAGTTTCCTCCACAACGGTCTGTCTTGTGCCAGTCTTCTCCATGTCACTCCCGCATACTTTCGAATTTCATCCACCCATCACCCATGTGGTCTTCTTCTGGGTCTTTTCCTGTCCCTTGGAATCCAATCTAAAATTTCGGCTGTCCATCGATGGTCTGTCCTTCTGGCAGTATGTCCAGCCCATTGCCATTTCAGGGATTTTACACTGATCATGATGTCTTCCACTCTTGTCATTTTTCTGATCCACGATTTCCTCTTCTTATCTCTCCTGGTTAGAGCAAGCATGCACCTCTCCATGCTGCTTTGAGTTGTCTGCAGCCTTTGTATGTCTCTTTTAGTTAAGGTCCACGTCTCTGCACCATACATAAGCACTGGAAGGATGCATTGATCAAACACTTTTCTTTTAAGACATAATGGCATATTGCTCTTGAAAATTATGCTGTTTCTTCCAAAAGCTCTCCAGGCACGTTTTGTACGCCGATTAATTTCTTCATCAATGTGACCCTAACTTGATATCTGCTGTCCAAGATGAACGTACGTGTCTGTTATCCCCAGCTTTTCAATATCAATCGATAAATCTTCATTTCTTGAAAAAGCATTGAACATCACTTTTGTCTTCTGAAAGTTCATTTTTAATCCCACTTCTTTACTCTTGTCAGCAAGTTCCTGGATCATACTCTGTAGCTCTGATGGGGTAGTTGCAAAAATGACTATGTCATCAGCAAAACGAAGGTGAGTTAGATAATCTCCATTAATCTTTATCCCCTTGTTTTCCCAGCTCAGTGACTGAAAGACACCCTCCAATGTAGCATTAAAGAGCTTCGGAGATATGGTGTCACCTTGTCTCACTCCCTTTCCAACTTTTATGTGTGCTGTATTCTCAAACAGCCGAATCTTTGCACTTGCATTTTCATAGATGTTATTAATAATACTAATGTATGCATCTTCAATACCGCAGAATTTCAGAGCCATTGTAACTGCTGATAGTTTCACCGAATCAAAGGCCTTTTCATAATCGATAAAAGCCATGCACAATGGAAGTTCATATTCCCTCGCTCAATTAGTGCTCTCAGTACGTGTATATGATCTATTGTGCTGTAGCCAATCCTGAATCCAGCTTGTTCTCTCGGTTGAGCCATGTCCAGTGTTACCTTCAAGCGGTGTGAAAGAACTTTAGTGAACATTTTATAAACCACTGATAGGAGGCTGATAGGTCTGTAGTTCCTGAGATCCTGTCAATGTGTAATTTGAAATTTTTGGACACTGAATTAAACTTCAAAATTAAATGGTTAAAATGATGCCTTAAGAAATTTTTAGGAAAATTGTTAAATTGCAATTTAGAAAGAAGAGCTTTAGATTTTTTGCAAGTAAGAGCTGTGTAGAACAAATTTTAGCCATTCTATGAAACTGGGAGATGAGTAGATTGCGATGTATAACTTTTGAAATATTGGCTGACCACTGAGTGTAGTGAATGATATCAAACTCAAAAGAGTTTCTTTTATCAAGTAAATTCACCACACCTCTTCCCTCTTCGTCCACCTGAACCTCTAAATCGAGGTAACAAACACAAGTAGACGATCTGTTAGTTTTTTCTAGGGTAAGGTCGTCAGGATACAAGTCAGTGGCGCAACGCAAAAAGTCCGGAATGTTAATGACAATAATGTCATCAACATATCTTAGAGCGATCCCAGGTAAAGGATGATTGGCAACATATCTATCCTCAAAAAAATGTAGATAGAGATTAGCCAAACTGCTGGAAAAGCGACTGCTCATCGGGATACCATGAGTTTGGAGGTAAAGCTTATCGTCCACGGTAACAAAATTGTTATTGATACAGAAATCCAGTAGGAAATGCCAATACTGTTCTGTAGTCCCGGGCTCGAACTTCGTATGTATGTTTAGGGCTACCTGCTACAGACCCTTCAATGAAATTGAGGTGAAGAGGTTTTTAAAATCGTAAGTATTCACAGATGTGACAGTCACCGAGCCAAGTGTCTCCAAGACTCTGTTATTGCTCCCAATAATCCAAGTCGAACCCAACCTGCGAAGAGCCACGGACAAGTATCTCTGAAGCAACCCACCCGCTTTGCTGTTGTAACACTTGCGTCCACTAGTAATGAAACGGAAGGAAACAGGTTCCTTATGAAACTTTGGGATGGCATAAATAAAAGGAAAGTTTAAGTTGGACACATTAAGCCTTATCCTTTTATGCAGAGTGATTATTTTCTTAACAATGTCTTTATGGTTTTGAGAAACCGGAGTGTAAGTATCCGTGGTATTCATTTCCTGTATTAGGAGATCCTGATAGAACTGTTTACAAAAGAAGGCAAAGTTATTACCAGCCTTATCCACTGGAGAAATAGTGAATAAGTTTTGAAGTTCATGAATTTGTGAATTAATCAAAGCAAAATTATGTGGCTGCCGGGTACAAACACCAGAGCTCTTGAACTTGTCGAGCTCATGACGAATGTCACATAATACAGAATCCAGCCATTTGTTAAAGGCTTCGAGGGGCAAACCAAAATCATAAGAAAGTTTTAGTGTGCATTGTAAAAAAATACTGCGTAGAAAAGACACATTTCTTAGTTTTGAATCGAGGTGTCAACCTGTATTTTGTGCCCAGAAACATAAGTGTGCGTAGTTCTCGAGAAGGCACTACGTCCAGGTCACCGTCAACGATATGACCGTGGTAAGGGTTGACAAATTTACTGAATCTGTCAAGATGACAGAAACAGCTGTCATCCTCATTGCCGCCTATAGACTTTAAATCAGCAACGGTTTGCCTCTAGTTAAAAATACAGCGACCGAGCTGTTTTTCATAAGCGGAAACAGGTCACCAATTTCACCTTATTTCCAAGAGGCACAAGATCCAAACACTTATGCAAAATTGACTTTAAGCCAATAAAATCAATGGCCTCATGAAAGTAATCAATAACACAGTACTTCCTGACAAGGTGAGCTCCTGTGAATTTACTACGAAAAATGGAAAGTCAGTACGCAAGAAGGTCACCGATCAAAATTCCAATGTGTTCAGAGCTGAAGGCATAATTTCAAAGCAGTTGGTCAAAAACCCTGATTTTTTTTTTTTTGTTACTTAGCTCAAAGATTTTAGAACGACAACGCTTAACGAAATAGCCTTCAAGGCAGTCAAGTGCATGAACCAAATCACCGAAGCTCACCCGAACCGATGAGTTCCTTCTGCTACCTCTACTACTCCTAGTTTTTCTTTGAGAAACGGCAAAAGGTTTAAATTTAAATTTGAGTTAGACACAAGTATCTTGATTCAGCTGCTTACCATTGAATAGTTTGTTAAGCCCATACGGAAAGAGAGTTTCGAATTGCAAGGCAAGCCAAAATTGTCGGTTGGTCATGCTCCCTAGGCCACAAAACCAAATTCTAATAAGCACAAAAATTACAAAAATCTAATTTATAAAACTAAAAAAAGGAAGAATTAAAAGCTTACCGGCAGAACAAAAACCGCCATGACAAAAAGTCAAACAAGACAGAGCACCCACAAGAACCCAAATATATACACTGATAAGAAAGGTGGTCACGATTAAACAACTACCTGGTAAGCCAAAAAATGTGTGAATTGACAAGATGCAAAACTGTGTATGTAGATAAGATCTTCAGCTATTAGGGACCCACCAAATAGCACATTATGTTACCTATATATTTAAAATTGTTAGGTCCTAGGTTAATAAAGCATGTCAATGTGTAATTTGAAACTTTTGGACACGAATTAAAGTTCAAAATTAAATGGTTAAAATGATGCCTTAAGAAATTTTTAGGAAAATTGTTAGATTGCAATTTAGAAAGAAGAGCTTTCAGATTATATACTACTACATGAGGTTTAGATTGTAATTTAGAAAGAAGAGCTTTCAGATATAAGCTACTACATGAGGTTTAGCTGCCTTCGTCACTTCTCATGGAATTAGCCTTTTTTGTCTATTTTTTTTTTTTGTGTTAAAATAATTTATTTATAAAGTTTTTTTTGTTTTATTTATGTACTATTTATATATATATATATATATTATATTACATTTCAAATAACTGAATTTTGTTTAAAAAATACATTTACGTGAAATATTTTTTTTAAATAGTAATTATAAATTCAAAATAAATTTTCAACGACTTCTTTCTTCAGAAAAAAAAATGAGGAAATATAATGATAATACAGCTGTACACGCGTACGCAGATAATTTCTAAATTATTAGCAGATTTTGCAGGTAGTTTTTGCTTGTAGATTAAAAATTAATAAATATGTTATTTACAGCAATTAAAACACTTACTCAAGGCTTTACTCAGATTAATATATTAAATTCTGTCTTAACATGAGAATGCTCAACTATTTTTCACATCTTCCGATAGTGAGCTCTTTTGTTTTGCTCTTGATTATATCAAGGCCTCTCAATATACAAGAACTGTAACAAAAGTTTTGTTTATACAGAAAGACCTTAAATTTTATTGCCAGGTTCCTCTTGCAGTTCCCAGTTGTTAAATTAAATTTTTTTCCTTATGTATTTTATTATGAGTCTACTATTTTTGAATTAAGTTATTGAAAATGTGATTTATAATTTTTGAAGTTTCATTAACGAAATTGCTTTTCTATATATAAAAACTTATTTTAATTAGTCTCGTGTTTTTATGAGGTTCATAGTCCATTCCTGCGCATTCAGTTGCAATGTACTTTTGTCCTCTCTGGAATTCTGTAATGTTCCAATAATTATTTATTGTTATATTTATTTTTCTTTAAATTATCTTATTCTATTGTTATCGTGATTCGCGGGTTTGCAGCAATCTAACATGCCTATCTAATCCAGTCTTGTTGGAGCAATTTTTTATAGGTTTATTTGAGGCTTTAAAGAGAATTAGTAAAAAATACAATATTAGGCTAGCTCCAAGTTTAGAGAATAAAGTTAAAAAAATTTTCCCTAAAATAGTTCAAAGAGAAGAAGATATTTTAAAAATGCAAGGAGTAGTTTATGAAGTAAATTGTAGTTGTGGACTATCTTACATAGGGGAAACAGGTCACAGACTAGAAACTCGTATAGCTGAGCATAAAGCAGCTATAAAAAATTGCTCCAACAAGACTGGATTAGATAGGCATGTTAGAGAAACTGGGCACAGCATGGATTGGAATTCCCTTAAAGTAATCAGTTTCCAAGGCAATTTCCAAAAAGAAAACTGAAAGAAGGAATAGAGATTGAGAAAAATCAAAATTCCATCATCAATGACTGCAAAGGATTTTCCCTGCCTAACATCTGGCAGGATTTGTTGAAAAATAACCTAAACCGTCAAGGTTAACCGTAACCGTGATAGTGACAAGGAAAAAGTGACAACAACAGGTCAGCCTGAAGAAGGAGAAGAGTTTTCTCCGAAAATTTGCTATTAAAGAAAAAATTTCCTAGTAAAATCCCATAAGTTACTTTAGATTAATAATAAATAATGTTTTTTTGGGGGGGGGGGAGAAAGGAAGCAAAAAAAAAAAACACCTTATCAATCTAACTGAAATAAAGCTACCTGGAAGCAAAAAGAAAAAGAAAAAAAAAACTTTGCTACGTAAACTTACGGAATTCCGACGTATTACGTAAATTGAAGCGTTTCTTCGTTTCCGCGGCCGCTGAAATAGAGAAACCGCTTTAAAAATATGGCTGTTGTAAAAAGAACAAAAGCACTTTAATCAAACTTTCAGTTTGATGAAAGTTTAGTCCTCTATTGCCAAAAATAAAAATAATTGCGACCATTACTTCCGGAATGCCACACCAAACGTGCGTGGTATGTTAAAAGTGCACAAAAATATCGCTTCCTAGATTCAATGCTGAAAAAAAAGCTATTATATTGTAATGCTTTCCCCCTATACCAGGGTTGGGTCCCTGAACCTGAATTCGCTGCAATACAGCGAGAATAAATATATAAGAGGCAATTTGGATTTCGCTGATAGGCCAGAAACCACGCAACACACACTCACAATAATGATCAGGACTTAGCACGAACACAACATTTAATTACTCTGTTAACACTTGGATAGGAATTAAATAAAAGAAGAAATATCCTGCACCATTATTAGCTCGAGGCTCGTCGTCACCCCTGACCAGATGCACATTCTACGAAGGAGTTCACCGCTCATATGTCCAGCGTTAGTTCTCGGAGATCCACTCCCCGTAGTTCTTATAATGAGACAAAAAAGTATTTACATGCCCTCAAGGTAATCCTTTGGCATTTTTGCGCCAATTTAGCGCTTTGGAGTAACGCACACACATGCAGAAGTAATCACTGGGGATGAAGCACTCTGAGTATCACTGGTGTGGGCCAGTCTGTGTGATGGCCTAGGAATGTTTTTCTCACCACAAGATAGCATCTATCATACCCAGATTTTCTTTTTCTCACCGATTGCGAGGGGTAGAGGGTGGTGGAGCATATAGGAGTGGTCCCCTCTGCACCCGTAAAGGCCGCTGGTCTAAAGCGTCTCTTCCTCGCTCTTCTTGACGTGTCTTTTGCCCTGTCCTGGGACGGCTGTCGTTTCACTACTCCGTTTGTTTTTCCACAAGGCTGTGGAATAGCGCAGCTCGTTCCTGCTGCAGTAGTTTGGCTGTCATCTTTTTGGACTTGGCGTCCGCTATTCTCCCTTCTGTTTTCTGCTGCACAGCGATCCGAGCGAAAATATCAGTCTTCCCACTCCAGCGGGTGTCTCTGGTCTCCTTGTTGCTAAGTACCTTTTCTCCTTGTCCCAAGCTCAGCTTCATCAAGCTCTCTCTCTGAACAACGATGCAGAATGTCATCTGGTCTTTCTCAGATTGTTCGTCCCCCCCATGCACTGTAAATTTTTGGACGGCCCCACAACAAGCGCACTGCCTTATCTGGTCAGCAGCTTTGCTTCCCAAAGAGCGACATTTCTCTACACACGGGAATTCGGTTGACGCCGAGGGAGCGAAGACAAGGGAATTTATTACCTTGTTTTTGCCACTTGTGAAGTCTTTCCCTGAGAGGCCCGAATGGGGAAATAAGGCATCCAAACTCTTACTTGTCCTCTCAAAAATTGCTGTTTCTCTCAGCTCATTTTTGACCCCGCGTAACAATATCTTATCAAGTTGAAGTTATCTGTTCGAAAAATATGTAATGAAAGCTAAAATAAATTGGAGGGCAGAAAACAGTTGCCTTCATGGTATATCGATCACAGCTTCACGTCTGGAAAGGGAGTCTACGTTACAAAAGGTGTGAAAATTTCTCTTCCTTTGTTTTAAAATTTAAAGAAATCTTAAAAACAATGTTAAGAAAACCGAATGTTTAAATAGTCTGTACACCTTTCTGAGAATTTGCAACGGGTGTTGCGCTGTTTCTGCTCTCTGGCTTTTGTAAACTGGCACTAAAAATAACAAATGGGCAAACTGGCGACCACTAAAATAAATTTAATCACCAAATTGCCAGTTAATCGCCACCTGGAGAGTACTAATTTGCACCTATATAAATTTGGCTAATCTGCATAGCATCTTGCTACAACTTTCACTGACAAAATAGCCAAATTGCTACAAGAGAAAAAATTCCAGCTTAAATGTTGGATGGTGGACCCCTGAATGGAGGTGAGGATACATCATGACATGAATTTCCTCCATCCCCATGATTGCAATATGTAAGCGAATGAAGTTGCAAGTTACAACGCAATATGATTTAGAAACACTATATTACTGGCTACATTTTGATATACAACTGGCCATCTGCACCATCACTACTGACCTGGGAAACACTCGTGAGATAAAACAGCATGAACTTATGCATCAACCCAACATAATCACTTAGAAAAATAATCTGGATACCATGTGGCAGCTAAAAACATTCACTCGTGAACATTTTTAAAGTTATATACAGGGTGCATAGCAAAGTCCCTTTAGCCTGGAATAAATTGCGAACAGAGAGAGGTACAGTTATGTAAGTGAGATAACGTTATAGTAAAGCGACTATGCCCGATGGAATGCAACCGATAGCATGGCCTCTAGTGGCAAAATGCGGAAATTAGCCATTGCAAATGGAAAATGAAAAGAGATAGAGCAAAATTTCCAATTACAAAGTTATAGAGCATCAATTAATTAGTACAAAACGACATTTATTTCACACGGATAAGATAAATTGTCGCCTGAATACCCTACAATGTCCGAAATCCATGTGTGACGATTCGAATCTGCATATTCACTATTCTTTTCTTTCGAACAACATTATGTTATTGCTCAAACATTACTGTCATACACGTTGTAAGTGATGTTATTTGGTACTGGATGCTCTCATATAATTATTGTATAATAGAATAATATAGCACAATTATCTGAATAATTAACTCATGATAATGTTTTAGGTTGTCATTTTTGTTCGTGCTCTTGGTTTATGCTATCAGAATTATATATATATATATATATTCTATAAAGATACCTAAGCAAAAAAATACAAATATAATTTTGACTCACACCTAGTACAACATAGAAAAGGTTATGTATCTACCTGTGTGAGTAAAAGGAGAAAAGAAAAAAATAAAATAAAACAACTGAATGTATGTCCAACTACCTGACTTATCTGATCTGGTGCGTAGACTGTATCCTTTGTTGATTTAGACAAGCTACGTTCGGAAATTATTGATTTATCATTGACTTCTATTTGATCCACAGTTCAAGTATATCGTTGAACATTCATGTTGAAACATTTGGTTTCTTCTATTATAATTTATTTTATTTTTAATAAAGTCAAATTGTCCTTGTCATTCGATCCGGCGTTTAAACATCATTCCTTGATGACTCCATTCTGACTTATCCGAACCTTTGCAAAAACGGCTTCTTTTGTTGATTTATACAAGCTACGTTCGGAAATTATTGATTTATTATTCATTTTTTTATCCAAAGTTCAAATATTTCGCTGAACGTTCATGTCAAAATTTTTGGTTTCTTCTATTATAATTATTTTTATTTTTATTTTTAATAAAATCCGATTGTCATTCGATCCGGCGCTTAAACGTCTTTCCTTGACGACTCCGATGTTCAATTTACTGCAAATGTTTTACCAAAATCGATGATTAGCATTTATAATAAGGGAGTCCACTTTGCCAAACCATGTAATTGCAATTTGAAGCTAAGGGATCGTAACACAGTCCCATTAAAAAATAGTTAAAAAAAGCACATTTTTATATCCAGCATCCGTACGTTGCCAGACTAGTTTCAACAGCATATTTTCGCTGTCATATTTAGTGGTCCTCTATGGCGACTATGTGGCCTATATTTGATGGCAATCAATTGCCCCTGAACAAAGAATTTTGATAGCAATCAATAGCCCCTGAACATTTATTAATAAGAATTTTACAATTATTTTCATAAAGCATATCTTTCTCATACTGAAATCCCTTTAAAACAAATTTTTATTCTAGACTACCCTCTATAAACAGACAAAAGGCTAAGTTTTATACATTGTGAATGATTCTGCAACTAAATTGTTTGCTGTTCATGCATCAAAACTCCTTTGTGTGTTCTTCCAAGTGATTCTCCTGGGGGCCAACCTTTTTCTTGTAGTAGGAACTCCTGGCATGTCTATCCCAGATACAGAGGAAACAGGTTCCACAATGATGTGTAAATTAACAACAGATGGGCAGCCACGTGGTTTTGGTCTATGAAGCCCTTAAGCTTGACCAGCCCCTCTGGTTGGGCTTGTCACAGATCATTAGGGAGAACAAATAGATGGTGCTCAGATCAGCTCAGATTGCTACAAGTTATTGCAGAGTGAAGTTCTTTTGCTTATTATTTTGAGGCAAGTAATATGGAATCTTCTGAACTGAAAAAAAATAGCAAGAGCACCTCTTGCAATCCATTCAATGAACCAGGTCATTCAAATGTAAGAAACAATTTAAGCAATGTTCTGCAATGGATGGTAAAGAAAGCTTCCGTTTTGAGTGAGGGAAATAGAATTTGTGATAAATGCCGTAAAAAGTTGCAATCAACATTAGTTTCTGAAAGTGAAGAGGAATCTTCAGTCATTATGGCTGGCAATACAGTTGCTGATGAACAACATGAAATACATACTGATCTTGATGAGCAAAACTATATTTCTAATTATGAAAGAGAAACAGCAATATGTGCTTTAAATGAAAGCTTACAAAGTATTGGAGGAACACCAATAATAATAATAAAAAAAAAGACGGGTAAGATGAAATATCCGAAAGCTAAATTTAAAAAAATAAACAAAGGTGATGAATATTTCTGACGGTGATTCACCTTCTGATTTACGTGAATTGGATATAGTAACTCAGTTAAAGGAAAAATTCAACTCACTGTGTTTGATGTGAATGGTTGCTGCACATACAACGGACAATAGGACAATAACTTCAACGAAGACTCTAAAACGTGCGAGAAAAGTGAATCCTCACTAGAAATGGAATGCCTAGATAAGCATTATCCAACTAGAATATTTCCAAGTTTTTGAAATAATGCACGTAAAAATGAATAGTAGCCTTTTCTGATCTATTTCTAAGTCGGAATATGAACTGCTAATATGAATTGATTCAACTTAATCTTGATGCTATTTGGGAGGACCACACCTTGGTGTGTAGCTCCACCCATATTTGAGACTCCTTCACTAATTGTTGGGAGTCTAATGAAACCTAATCCTTACAAGAAAATGCCATGGTAACAAACAAAAAAGATACTTATGACAATACGTTCCACTGGTGCGTGGTGTTTCCTGTCTTCCCCGTATGCCTGAACCGCGGAAGCTTGAGAGGAGTGAGGAGTCACCTGACGACCGTTGCTCTGACACGCAGAGTAATACCACAGCAGCCGACTTGCACCCAGTCTATAGAGGTCCCCGTAAAAACACATTTGACCCCCTTAGGGATGGAATTTCAAAAAATCGTCCCGCCTTTATTTTTAATCTGGGTGATGAAGGCAATTTTGGTGCAAATCCCTCAAACCGTTTAGGAACGTATACAGAACAAACATACAAACTTTCACTTTTATATATATAGAGATGAGAGACCCCTCCCCATTAACCTCACAAAAAAAATGCAAAACAGAAAACAGTTACTGCATAAGATCATTAGATTGACTGCAAATATTGCATGCTTTTGTTCCAAAATGATTGATTTTTTTACAATTTACTTTCAGTGCTGTAATATCATTACTCTTACTATCTTAATTTACACATACATAATTTATTTTAGAGGCCATTTAAGTTAGATGACTAATTTCTTTAATAATATTTAAAACAAAGGGACAAAAGCTACAACATATATACATAAAGTGGAACTAATAATGTTGATACAGTTTACCGCTGATATACGTACTGTCCGATCTTCCCATCAGAGGTATCTGCCCACCACAATTGAATAGCATCGCATCTAATCATCATTAAGTCATTTAAAGTGTCACTATTCAGAGATGCCTGATTACTCATTTTTATGATGCTCATTGCTGAAAAGCCATGCTCACAGGAAGCAGTACTACATGGCATTAGATGTAGCAGCTGCATCATTTAAAAAGCATTGCCATAACAGTTTGTTTCTTTTTGTTCACCATATATGTGGCTAAACAGAGATTCAAAGATAATTATTTTACCAGTTGATGACATTATACTTTGTGCAAAGTATACCATTGCAAAGGTTCCTTTAGTAACCTTGATCCTTGGTCATGTATAATGTTTTGCAATTGAGAGGACACTACTTGGTAATCGCATATACGGTTCCTTATGTGACATCTCCCATTCAACCAATGAGAAGCGTTGTCAGAAAAGGTATCTTCTTCCACTGTGATTTCTTGTACGCTGACGAGAAGGTGGTTGTTTGTTGACAATTTTACAGCCTTATTCAGTGTTTTAGCCCTAATATCTTCTTATTTTCAATGATGACTCTTAAGAATTATGATTCAACAATTTCTCAGTGTTGTTTATACCAGATAGATGTTTGTTATTGCATGGCTTACAGCATCGTTCATCAATATTTCTTTAATTGCACTTTGCGCTTTATTTACCGGGTTTGGCATCAGCATTTTGCACTTAGGCAGATATCCGAACACTTTCATTGGCGGATGAAAAAAGCTTCATAAAAATTGATCATGAGTGCCTAAAATGTGTGTGATTTTGAACATCGTTATTAATGGAATTCTCACGAGAGACAAGCATGAAATCGGGTGAGAAAAAATCTGATAAAAAAATTTTCAGTTGGATTTCTGCTGTACAATTAATTTTTTTTTTTATTGTTGTTTGAACTTTTCTTTTACTACACGAGTAGTCATGATCTTGGATTGCTTTCAACTTACTTTTGTTCAATGAATGACCTTGATGACACTCTAATGTACAGTGATCAATGAAAATAAATGGCATGCCATCAAATGGTATCCTGTTTTCAACATTGGAATTTTTAATTTTCAAACATAACATCCTTTCTTCACACCTTTAATTTATCACTTAACTGGGATTACCCAAAATTGTGAACTACACCTCGTTTTTTAATATAATGTGTATTAGTAGAAATCTCAACGTTTTTGATAACAAATAAAGGTAACTTGATCACGCTAGTTACGTTACAAGAAAAAAACTTTTACAAGAAAGTTCGTAAGTTGGTAGCTTTTGACCTTTTCTGCTTTGAACAGCTTCATTCGTAGCTGATTCGCTGTGCCACTGTAACTACTTCTGTTTCTACTGTTAATACTTTCTTTGCAGGTCAGTTTCTAACTCACCGATACGTATCTTTTGCAAATCAAAAAGGTTTTTTCCAATTTTTCCTGCCAACAACGTACAGGATACAAAAAAATAAAGGGTGGGTAATCTGGGCCTATTTTATGTAGTGTATCACTACAACATTCATCGCTCTTCTGCCAACAACGTAGCTGCTTTCTCTTGTACTCTTCCGCCCGTTATTTCAGCCCAGCAACGAACCTTCCTTTTAACGGATCAAAGGCTTGACATCGTTGCGGTAGTGATGCATTCGGCCTACTGCATCGTTTTTTCACAGCATTGCACTTACAGGTAAATATAACAATAAAAATCTTTAAAACACACTTAAAATATGAAATTTCTGTACCATTTGCCATTATTTTCCATACTCTAAAATCTGTATGTCGCACTTTTTCCAAGTACTAACATTTTTCTGACAAAATAATTTAGGACGCTAATCTAAACATTTACCAAATTTTGTACTTAAAATAGAATTCAAGAAAAAAAAACAAATAGCTTTACTCTTCTAATTTTAATAAAAATAAAATACTTACATTTACTGATGCACAGTTTGTGAAAGCATGCATACTTTAACGAGGACTGAGAAAAGACACCACCGACCGACCGCCCTGTCGACCGAACCAAAACATTGCGTATTGCTTCCGCGGTTGCGGCGGTGAACAGTCAAAGAAACAAAGAAATTGCCCATTTCCTTATCTATCGCTGCAAAGCCTTTACAAATGGTGCTCTCAAGGCAGAAACAGCGAGCCAGCAATGACAGATCGAAAAAATGACGGGGATAAAAAAACACAATGGTGATGGTGGGCACGATGATGGAAAGAAAAAATGACCGGGAAGGAAACCAGGTTGGAGGGTGAAACTGCGATGACTGAACTGAAAAAAACAAGAACACAAGAGTGAAGCAGGGGTGGACAGGATGACGAAAAAAAACCTGCAAAACATTCACTTCTTTGGCATTCAGTGGGAACATTTTGTTCCAAAATTACGGTCTTTGCAATTTGGCAAAAATGCGAGCAAACTTAAACACTGTCGACAATGCTAAGGATATTTTCAAAATTAATATAGAATCTTTTAAATGCCACTGTACTTGTTGACTTCTTATCTTTTGATGCGAACCATTGACCAATATTGCACAACTTATATGAAAAATAGTTATTAAATGAAAGTTATATAAGTAATAAAGTGCAATTTTTCAACATCTGTGTACAATGATAGAAAATGTGCACATTTTCTATGCTGGCCCTTTTAGAACCAAGCCACGGAATAAATGTAATGCCCAATTTTTTTAAAAATTAAAATTTGAGATTTATCCTGTCAATAATTCTTTGTTTAGAAATTTTATTGGCAGCAATAAATTCAAAACTGAAAATAAGTCTATATTTATTTCTAATAGGACTCACGATGTATAACATATTTTGCTGCTTAATTGTAAAGAATCTATAATCTGTTGTTTTTGTACTATTAGAACACTTCACATTTTTTATGTTTTTAATGGTGAAAAAACTGATGACTTCAGATTACATTTGGCAAAAAAAAAAAAAAAAAAATTTGCAAATGGGTTAGTGAAAACTTTAAAAAAGCCAGAACAAACGCTATTCAATAATTTCATATATTTAATTTCTTGTACCAGTCTAGTTTAAAAAATTCTTATATTTTATTTAAAAGATAACTAGTTTCTATTAAGGACCTCACATAATTTACCAGTTTCTTTTCAAAACCCATGTTTTTCAGCTATTTGCAGTCTTATGCTGCCATGAGTCGAGGTAGCACGCACTTTTGCTATTTAAATTTGTCAAAATGAAATTTGAAAATCGGTACCAACATCCTGCAATGTTTCAGCAACTGCCATTTGCAATAGCACGTTAAGTTGTGACTGTACAGGTATCATCTACTACATGGAACTTCTCGTGGCATCAGCGTTCACAAAAAAAAAAAATAATAATTTAACGGAGTATTTTTTACTCCCTTGAAAAAATTTAGGGAGTATTTTTTTTGAAGTGGGGAGTACTTTAAAAAAATTAGCAGATTAAATAAAAGAAACTTACAAAAATGCTGGGCAATTATGAAAAATCAATTCAGATTTTTTTTATATTAAAATATTTCACTACCACTCAATGTATTTCAGAATTTGGATCTGTTTTGCTTCTGGTTTTAGTAATAAATATAATATTCATATTTTAAAACAATAACATTAAATTTATATTTTGTGATGACCACATGCAACAGCAATGTGTTCAAGTGAATACATTCATTTTCGGATCCCCCCTCCCCCTATCAAGTTGAAATGTAAATTTTTTTGGAGGCAATACTTAAGAACACAAGACACATGTTCGGAACATTGTTGGGAAAATAAAAATTACAGTTAGGAGAAATCTTTGCTACGTCTGATTTCCGTTTGCGGACACTTTCCCTCCATTTTCAACGTCAAATACAAATATTTATGAAATAAAATTATATTTAACAGCAATACTAGGCAGAGGAAACATCGTATGAAAAATAAAATTATGATTACAGGGGAAATCTTTCCTGCGTCTAACTTCAGTTTTCGAAAATTTTGAAGGACAAAATTTCAGTTTTCCAAAGTTTCAGGCAGAAAGCATCCTTCACCGCTACCAATTGCCCCAAAAATTCTGCTCAGTTATGCATTGATCTCCAGGATAACCCCAATTATGACGGAAAAGGAGAAATTCCTTGAAGCTGTGGCACTCACTCTCATGCCTGGAGAGTACAGGGGAAATTCCGTGCCGTCGAATTTCCATTTTCGGAAATTTTCCCTCCATTTTCAAACTGAAAAACAAATATTTATGGAATCAAATGATATATAACAACAATACTGGGCAGAGGCAACATCGCAGGAAAACGAGATTACAATTACAGAAAAAATCTTTATTTCATTTACTCCCGTTTTTGAAAGACTAAATACCGTCCCGATGCATAGTTTTACGGGTTGGTAAAATTCTTCGATGCGTTTATTTTTACGTGTTTCGATGCATATTTTTATGCGTTGATGCAACGCAGGGGCTTTGGTTGACGTGTCTTTTACGCGTTTCTCGAAACGTATTTTTACGTAACTTGTACAAAATTCTAGCTGATAATGCTTACCTTGGCATTCCTTTCTAGCGATGGGAACATTTCACGCACGTGTTTTCCGGTCTTGGTTGATGTTATTATCCTAAAGTCCGTTGTATGCGATGACTGGCTTTACTTCTCACACTTTTCGCTGGGTATACTCATTGGATCATAGCCTTAGGATTCAAACACATCAATTTTTACCTTTCTTTATACTCGAAATTTTCGCCCATACTCTGGGCATCCTCAGGAGCGTGGCGACTTTACCACCGATGTTCGTGGTTAACTTCGCGCTAATGGAATCCGATACTCCATGTTGCCATTCGTCTATACTTTCCTGGATATATTTTGTTATCAAGCCCGGCTGGCGCCATCTATGTTTCATTAAAACAACTTTTTTTTTCTTCTCCTATCCTGGTTTTTTTGTCTTTTTTGCCGGTTTTTCTTTTGTTGTTGTTCTTTTTGTCTTATTAGTTCTTTCCACAGGCCCGATAATGTGCTAGGGTCGTTCTGGTTACATACCCTTGCTTTATTTTTATAGATTAATATTGCTTCTTCCCTCCTCATTTGCCTTTCCGATTTTTTATTCTTTTTTAGCATTTTAATTTCATCGAATTTTGGGAATGTCCGGTTTTCCACGCAGAACTGCACTAAAGCAGTTTTGGCTTCTTTTTTTTGCCAGTTAGATATGAGTTGTTTAAGTCTTTTTTTTAATCTGTTTTTCGTACTTCCAATATACGATATTGGGGGTATGTGTGCAATTGGAATTTCGTAGGTTCCTGATTCTTCTAGCATTTTTTCCTGTTTTTTGTTGACAGTCATACTTTTCACGGTGTGCACTGAGCTTCCTAGTTGTAAGTCATATTTAGCACAGTGCCTATTGATTTCTTTACTCACTCCTTCCAAGTATGAGAAAGCTCCAATGTATTTCAATTTTTTATTCCTCATCTTCCTTTGGTTGTGCACTTCTTGGCATTTTTTACTCTGAGTCATATGCTTTTTACTCTCATGTATCCATTTATTAATTAGCTAATTATTTATTAGAAAATAAATTATCAAAAAATCAATCATTTTGGAACAAAAGCATATGCAATATTTGCAGTCAATCTAATGATCATGCTCTGCATCTGTTTTTATGAAGTTAATGAATGGGGGAGGAGGTGTCTTTCATTAGAAAGAAAAAAACATGGACCCATTTAATTTCATACAAACATAAGTTACTGAATTATTATTATTTTTTAGTTTTGTATGGCCAGTAGATTTTGCCATTTGGCTAGTAGAAATTTTATTCCACTAACCACATTGGTTAGTAGAAATTTCAGCAGTTTCGCAAGGGCTGCACATGGTGCTAGTATCCAGGACGATACCTTGACTGTAAGAGTACTGATATAATGCACTATCAGTATACTTCTTATAGTGCACTGACTATGAAGCACTTTGCAACATACCAAAAGCCACCTTCGTGGAATACCTTGCTTCAGTGTGAAAGGCAGGAGGTTCTCCCATGTGGACAGAAATAATACAATTTAGCAAAGTCAGAGCATAAATGGTTCTTCAACCTCCAATTGGGAAACAATATAAAAGACCCGCCCATAATCTGCGGTCACCACTTGGGCAAAAAAGTGGCCTGTCTTAATCCAAATATTTTGAGTCGGAACTCTGTTTCCTACAGTCCAATATTTTCAAAAAACAAGTATGGTTTGCAATTCCGATATTCAGTTTTTGAGTTGAATATCTGAATTTAAAAATTCTGAAAACTGCCATAGTGAAACCTGGATTCTTTGAAATCTGTGGTTCAATTCTTTATAAACTTACAAATTCTAAAACAAACTGAAAAAAAAAAAAAAAAAAAAACTTACTGGCCATCCGGGCCAGTAGCATAAAATTTTTAGTGCTTCGGTGGAATTTTTACTAGCCAAAGGCCAGCGGACCACTGGGTAATTAGAATGCCATATCATCATCATCATCATTGTCAACTATTATCAATCCACTGCTGGACAAAGGTCTCCCCAAGTTTCCTCCACAACGGTCTGTCTTGTGCCAGTCTCCTCCATGTCACTCCCGCATACTTTTGAATTCCATCCACCCATCTCCCATGTGGTCTTCTTCTGGGTCTTTTCCTGTCCCTTGGAATCCAACCTAAAATTTCGGCTGTCCATCGATGGTCTGTCCTTCTGGCAGTATGTCCAGCCCATTGCCATTTCAGGGATTTTACACTGATCATGATGTCTTCCACTCTTGTCATTTTTCGGATCCACGAGTTCTTCTTATCTCTCCTGGTTAAACCAAGCATGCACATCTTCATGCCTCTTTGAGTTGTCTGCAGCCTGTATATATATATATATATATATATTTTTTTTTTTTTTCTGGTGGTGCTTCCGAATCGGAACGCTTTCAAGTAGTTTCCGAATCCCCATGTATTGTCCTGCTTTCTTTACATACAGCCTCATCACACCCAGCATGAAACAAAGTAGTTAACAAGTTTTCTATGTATCTTTTTTAGAATTTCATAAGATGCCTTAATGACTATTTTTATTTGAAAATACATTTTATTAAGAAAATATGTCAAATAACAGAAATACGTTTATTTTATTTTAACCTGAAGCCAGCGTATTCAAATCCAACTGGAGATCTTTCAAGCAAAATCTCAGAAACCATACTAACAAATTGGAAGAACTATCCTAATGGAATGTTTATACCGACAATTTTGTAAAAAACGAGATTTGGATCCATTTGAACATTTCACTGAAGTATTTTATTCTACCAAGCAGAAAAAATGAATGTTAGACACATTAATTTTATGAAAAGGGCATTGCATTTACTTTATCAGAATTATGATGCATAAATCTGTGATATGAAAATAAATTATTTTCCATAATAAATGCTTATTTATGACCCTTCCATATCTCAATTCAGGCAGGGGGCGTCAGTTGACCACCTCCTATTTTTTTGAAAAAATTATGGTAGCTACTCCTAATAGAGATATTAAGTACTGCAAAAGGATTTTTCATAAAAAAAAATTTTGCTCAAGCTACAGCATTTTGAAAATAGGCAAAAAATACACTTGTGACAAAAATCATGTGAAACATCAAATTTTTAAGTGCACACTGCTCCTGAACTATAACAGGTAGAGACTATTTTTTTTATATTTTTTTTAAGTTATTGAATTAGCCTTTCTTCAAATTCACAGAAATTGGTCAAACAAATGTTACCAGATGGCAAAAAAAATCATATTTATTGCAAAAAATGTTAATTTCCCACAAATTTAGGATTTTTTTTTAAGAAAAAGACTTAACAGGTGGGTAAGTGTGCCAACCTGCACCCCTACTAGGGCTGTCTCAGCAGTAATTTTATTTTTATCCTGTGATGCTTGTAACTCATAAAATTAATTTTTAAAATACACAAAATATCAAAAAATCAACATTTTTTAATTGCAATATCTTAAAAACCCCATTTTTTAAAATTCTGAAATTTTGTCCAAACTATGTCCTAATGGTAGGTAGTTAACTGGGAGAATCAGGTTACTTGATTTTTGCCTTGAAATTTTCCTACAAATTTTTGAAAATGCACTTCTCTCCTGCTCGAACCTCACGGTTGGGTTATTATCAAAAAAAAAAAAAAAAAACTTTGAAAAGATATTTCTGAAAAGTTTACCCGAGTATATATTCCAAATTGCAGTGTCAATCTATATTTTAGTCATTTTTAAGATTTTCAATAATTGTCACTTATGTACAAGTTTCATTTTTTTTAATCCATAGTCTTTACATATACAATACTTTATCTCAGTTGCAGTTAAGATTCAATTTATATTTACATAAGAAAAAAAGCCTCAAAAAATTGAGCTTACCATCGTAACTACAAATTATTCAAACTGAGAAAAGCTGCTGGATTTTATCGATTTCCTTCTCATCAAAGGTATGAAGTCGTGCAGAACATCCAACAGGAGTTGGGGCATTCACCCTTAGAAGTACATTTTTTAAAGGCACTGGGACACAAGACCTGTTTTCTTGCCACATTCTTCTGGCCACCAAAAACCTCCGGCTGGTCCATGAAAGATACTTTTATGTCCTCAAATTCTTTAGATATGTTTGTAATCTGTCCCATTCATCCACCTGTTATCGCCATAAATGCATCCTATAAATTCTCCTATTTGAAAATAATTCACAGAAAATGGGTTCTTTTTTTGTTGGCTTGAAAATTGCACGGCTTAATTGTGGGTGCCAGACTGTTCTGGCCATTGATGGTTTATTTCCTTGTACTAACCAGGAATGCTGTGACTGTATTCCAACAACAGATTTTACTGTATCCCACTCTTCTACTTTGCTGGTTCTAAAGGATTGAATTTCAAAAGTTGTGAGGAGTAGTAGTAGTTTAGTCTTTGGGATCAAGGGGGAGACGGTTTCAACAAATGAAGGTGCAACTCTTATAGCTTGTGAAGCTTCTTTTTGTAAGTTGAATTTAGTGGCAAAATGTTTGCACAGGCCACCCACACCATCACATGCACTCTTGCATTGGCCTGTGGCTAAGATCCACTTCCTTGTTACATTTGGGTCCCCCTTCACAAGTTCATAGAACTGATATTTGTTTTTGAAGTGAAGTGCCCTGCTGCTCCATCTGAGACGCAAACAATTGTTTTAAATTCTACTAAACGACCAGAGGTTAAGCTACGATCGCTATTTTCGCAAAATGCAATGAATTAATCTAAACCGCAAGAGAAAATTAGCGTACTGTCTCAAAATGGCGCCAGATATTTAAATATCACAGTGATTGTATTCCAAAAATTTGAATTCCCACAGTCCAGGGGAAAAATTAAAATCCCGCCGCTAATTCATGGGTAAAAAAAGTATTCCGTCATACAACAAACAGAAACATCATCCATTGTTCGGTCGGATGGTGTCGAGCCAATTCGTCCACTCCGACAATTCGTCCCGTATCAGTTGATTGACAAAAGAGGCTAAATTTCTTTACCATTTTGCTACAACTTTTTCCTTCATTTTAGCATTTTTGCTACAGCATTTTTGAGCCAGCTTAAACTCTGCAAAGGACAAGTCTTAGCAATTTCACTTTTTATGAGCAGAATGGCACACAAAGCATGTGCTGTGTCAATGCTTAAATACAATGCATGTAAAGAGTGATATCTGAACATTGTTTGCCAGTAGTAACTTTGCACTTCATCAGGTAGAATCACAGATCAGTTCTGAGCAAAGTCAAACAATTGTTTTAAATTCTTCAAACAATTGTTTTAAATTCTTCTAAACGACCAGAGGTTAAGCTACGATCGCTATTTTCGCAAAATGCAAGGAATTAATCTAAACCGCAAGAGAAAATTAGCGTACTGTCTCAAAATGGCGCCAGATATTTAAATATCACAGTGATTGTATTCCAAAAATTTGAACTCCCACAGTCCAGGGGAAAAATTAAAATCCCGCCGCTAATTCATGGGTAAAAAGTATTCCGTCATACAACAAACAGAAACATCATCCATTGTTCGGTCGGATGGTGTCGCGCCAATTCGTCCACTCCGACAATTCGTCCCGTATCAGTTGATTGACAAAAGAGGCTAAATTTCTTTACCATTTTGCTACAACTCTTTCCTTCATTTTAGCATTTTTGCTACAGCATTTTTTGAGCCAGCTTAAACTCTGCAAAGGACAAGTCTTAGCAATTTCACTTTTTATGAGCAGAATGGCACACAAAGCATGTGCTGTGTCAATGCTTAAATACAATGCATGTAAAGAGTGATATCTGAACATTGTTTGCCAGTAGTAACTTTGCACTTCATCAGGTAGAATCACAGATCAGTTCTGAGCAAAGTCAAAGCGTAACACCAACACTGGACTATGTGCTGCAGACTATTTAACCTCTGCTATCCCATTTCTCTGGAACCGCTCATTATAAATTACGGAAGAGTTTCTTTTTTCTCGATATCCCCCACCTTCAGTAGCTCTTATTTTGCATCGACTCCCCAATGACGCTCAAGCAGCCTTAATAGGTGTTTCACAATACTCCATAAAAATTGCACTGAGCAGTACCATTTTCAGTGCCACAGCTTTGGAAAATCAAACTTTGAAATCATATCAGCTGCAGTTTAGCCCAAAAATTACTGCAAATTGCAGTTTACCCATGAGTCAAAAATTGCCCAAGTTTCATAGAATCATTCACCACCATTTTCACTGTTACTAATTTTTTTCTTGCCATTTTCGGATTTAGTCACATTTGGCTACTTGGTGAATGCTTAGTGCGAGCCCTGCCGGGAATTGTGTTCTCCTGCAATTAAAAATTTACTAAATAATGTTTACAGTTCTCAGTTTTTCACTTAATTCAAAAACTTGAAAAAAAAAGTGCCATTTTTCAAAAATTGGGAAAAAAAGAAATTGAAAAAAGTGTCATTTTCAAAAATATGCAAGAAATTTTCAAGGCAAAAATCCAGTAACCTGACTCCCCAGTAAACTACATACCATTATAGGGCATTGTTTGGACAAAATTTCAGTATTTTAAAAAATGTCGATTTTTTGAAATTTTGTATATTTTAAAAAAATAATTTTGAGTTACAAGCATCACAGGATAAAAATAAAATTACTGCTAAGACAAGCCTAGTAAGGGTGCAGGTTGGCACACATACCCACCTGTCTTTTTTCTTAAAAAAAAATACTAAATTTGTTGAAAATTAACATTTTTTTAATAAACTTTTTTTGCCATCTGGTAACATTTGCTTGACCAATTTCTGTGAATTTGAAGAAAGGCCAATTCAATAGCTTCAAAATAAAAAAAATCGAGTCTCTACCTGTTATGTAGTTCAGGAGCCATGTGCACTTAAAAATGTGGTGTTTCACATGATTTTCGTCACAAGTGTATTTTTTGCCAATTTTCAAAATGCTGTAGCTCGACCAAAAATTTTTTTTATGAAAAATCCTTTTGCGGTAGTTTATATCTCTATTAGGAGTAGCTACCATATTTTTTTCAAAAACAGTGGAGTTGGTCAACTGACACACGTTGGTCATGCCTGCCTGAATTGAGATGGAAATGGTCTTATCATTATTTCCATTACAATAAGATTTATTTCAATGAAAATAGTAAAGCAAAATTCTGTACATTATTGTTAACTATTTTGTTTCACATTGGGTGTGATTGGGTTGTATGTAAACAAAGCAGAACGATACATGGGAAATCGAAAACCTCTTGGAAGCATTCTGATTCGGTATATACTGTATATATATAGAGAGAGAGTGCGTAAGGCCTTTTTTTTTTTCTTTGCAAATCGAATTTCTGAAACTACTTTGCACACCAGAGGATTCAATAACAATATCCAGTACGGTAAACCTTCCACGTTCGGCCCAAAAATAGTTTTATGAAGCGACGATAGATAGCAACACGTTATCGCTACATCATGAAGCGTTTCGTTTTCATTACGTTGTGAAAGTGGCAAAGGAAGTAAATAATATGGATGAAAGGTGGCGCATAAAAGGACCTTTTTGAATGTTGATTGTGGCATGTGTGAAATATTTATTTTCACGGAAGAATATGAAACTGTAGCTAGCAGAATAAAAGCAAGGAAAGTTTTATCTGCTAGGGAAGAACTGTCTGATCGCAGGAATCAGGACTTCAAAGCAATGTTCAGAGGAAAGACTGCAATTCCATCGGAATAAATATTCCAGAATATGGTCTGCCAAGTACATTTGCATTGCGAGGCTACCATAAACTTTGCGACTACTTGTCTGCAAAGCGAATACCAGTCACTAACTGTCTCAGTGGATGTGGCCATATGAGGTTTCTTCAATTCCCTCATCATAAGACAATCCTTTGGCGAAAAATATGAGAATCATCACTCTATCAATAGGAATCTCAGCATAAAAAAAAAAAAAAAAAAAAAAAAAAACATGTACCAAGTGTGCGGGAAGAGTACTCATCATTCCCTGAAGCGTACTTATTCCGACACATGAATTGCCCTAAACGATGAGACGCATCGACACATAAGAGTCATGAGATGGTTAATGCATTTCACATGCGAGAAGAGTGGATAGGTGAAGTGCTACCGTGGCGCCATCTATTATTGCTTTTGGAACTAGCGGGGCCGAACATGGAAGTTTAGCCGAAAAACTTACTTACAAATAGCATGAAATTACACAAAACCAGTACAAGTGCCCTGCAGATTCAATAATTTCACATATTTACTTTCCTCCCAGTTTAATAATTTTACATATTTTATTTAATAATCACAAACAATATATTTTTCTTTGAATGTTTGTTCCACTTTGGTAGCGCAGTGGAAAGTCATCACCATAACAAATGAGAAAGCAATATTTATGACGTCATATTTAACATGGAGGAGACTGGCACAAGACAGACCGTTGTGGAGGAAACTTGGGGAGACCTTCGTCCAGCAGTGGATTGATAATGGTTGACAATGATGATGATGATGATTTAACTTCTCGTGCAGGTGTTTAGTGAATGAAACCTGCTTTCCAGATATCATTATGTTACGTCATCCCCATAACACCAACTAAGAAAGAAATATTTGTGACGTCCCGCTTAGTTTTTCGTGCAAGTATTCCATGAAAAGACATTGCAACTTTCAGTGTGTGATGTACCAACCGTATGACATTGTACTTTTTTACTGTTGTAATGTTTACATTTGAACATCACAAACAAAAAGAATACCTGGTCACTAAAAATTATTCTACACATTGCATTTTTGCTTCATTATTATCGACGGGCTTTCTCTCAGTTATTTAACATTTGTCATCAATGACATACTCGTTTAACCAAAACTTATCCTCCCAATTCTAAACCTCTGCCATTTAAAAATATTTTTGCAAATTTCCAAGATGGGCAGAAAATATAAAAATTCTTATTAAAGCACAGTAAACAATTACCACAAAATTTACTTCACATATTGCAAGCACTAGGATGAAATACAGACTAATACTTTAAGTGCATTGGGTAACGATGTCAAAGACTGCCAAAATTTTCTTGGATTAATTTTTATCCAATTTAGCAACAAGTTTTAAAAATCTTAAACACAAAGCAATATGACATGTACAGATTAAGCAATTGCATTTTTTTACAAAAAAACTTATTGGCTGTCAGCCAAGTAATTTAAAATCTAAATCACAAGGCCTCTAATTTAAATAATTTAATTTTGAAGAAAAAAATGTTACTAAAAAAACTGCAAAGTCAAATTCCTCTCCACACAAATACGGACTGAAAAACAGATAGCATGGCTAACTTTGATTATTATTTTATTATTCGTACACATAAATTTAAGAATTAAAAAAATATTCAATGTCTAACTGGATCTTTCATACAGTAACAAAAGTATTGTAATAACACAGCATAGACTTGTAGCTGTACTCATAATTTTTTTTTTAAATTAACACCTAACTGAATTTCCTGGAAAAAAAATACAAATTTCAAAAATATAAAAATTTCTAATTAAAAAGAAAATTTTGTACATACCATAGGTATTCAAGGGGTCCTTTCCTTTCACGTCACAACCATTTATATCACAGTTTTTTCCCGATATAACACTTGCTGCGTTTTTGTTGGCAGTCCATGGGTTTACTTTTGGAGGAGGTGCATCAACAAATTCTTTGATCACACTTTTCTCTAAATGTTCTGAATTTGTAGATCCATCGCTGGCTAGTCCATTTGGCATGCATACACCATTATGCAATTCACTTGGAACATCGGAATTATTGCTAGCACAAGAGTCTGAATTAAATACACTAGGGTTGCTGACATGGTGCACAGATCCAAAATTATTTACACAACTGTCTCTTGCATCCGTAATTTCCTGTCGCTGAACTGGTCCTTTATTAATACATTCTGTTTCAACAACGTGTTCAATCTTCAATGACTTAATATTTGCAACTGCTTGAGCATAGGTGCTCGATTCCTTGAGAGTTTTAACATCAGTTGCTTCCCCGTTTCCCTGACTGTGGTTTGCAGCAACCTTGGCCGCCATTATGAAAGCCACCAGAGGGGGGGGAGACAACAAATTTTTCTTCTTGCTTTAAAATGCCAATTACCAGATGATCACTGTTTTCTGAAATTTTACTGTGCGCTCAAATATTAGTAAACCATAGCAGTTCAAGTCTCACACGCGAAAATTAGATACTGAACACGGCAAAATATGGCTTTGCCTTCCTAACACGATTATCATACGCAAGCCATGCTGCAGAACAGCGTGTCTCTCTGCTTTGGTACACAAAACGCCAGAAAACTTCGCGAAGTCACCACATGACTTAAAAATGTACCACTATTGTCAGAATCCAAATCTACTAACCAGGATGGCCATAAAATATATAATGTACTTACTGAGAAAAATTATATAACAAACAAAAGCAGGATGCAAACTTCATTCCAAACACAACATGAGGCTGCCATGCTTTGCTGTATGAATGCAAAACAAGACACGCTCACTATCGCAAAGCAAAACAAGATCGTAGATGCATGTTATCCTCTAACTTCCATACCACGATTTTAATCAACACTGAATACTGACGGTGACAAAAATGCTGAAGGACAGAACAATTCCTTCACAAACCATAAAGGCACATGTCGCCATTAGATAAAAGAACACTAGGCGGCAGGTCGCGCACGCGTGGAAATGCGTCACACGTTTACAACAACAGTTACGGTGAAAGTTGCCAACTTAGCAGAAGAAAAGTTAAAAGTCAGAAAAAAAAAACCACTTCTAAGAGATGCATTCGGTGGCTGTTTTATTAAATTATATTAAAATTATCAGTGCAATCGTTACGTCTCATATGGATCAGGGTTCGAGTCCAAGTATGGGATCAATGGTATTCTTGAATTAAAGCACTGGGTCTCTCCCTTCCCTGGAAACAATACCTCTTAAATTAAGGGGCGGAGTGACTACTTTATAAAACATCGAGTTGCTCATGGTTGGCGTTAAACCACCAAATCAAAAATAGAAAGACAAAATGAATTTATTGTTGTACAAAAAAAATTGTAGAAAATTGATATTTATGTATCTTCCTTAAAGCGAAGCAGGAATTCAGTTTAGTTGTAGGAATGGAATTCTAGGGGAAGAGTTATCATTCCGTAAAGGAGAGAAACAGTAACGCATTCCTTGTTTGGACGTTTTTTTTGGTTTTGATTTTTTTATTGAAGGTTTAACGACCACCGTGAGCACCTTAATAGGCTATAAGCAGTCGTCCGTTACTAATTTATGGCCATTGGTTCCAGGGAAGGGAGAGAGCCAGTGCCGTAAGACAAACACAACATCCATGCCTCACCAGGATTCGAGCCTGGACCCTTCTCGGACGAATGGTCATGATCCAGCGCTTAGACCACTGCGCTACGGGGACGGCTGGACATAATTAGAAAAAGAAACCTCAGAGTCAACGTTTGGAATGCACCTCGATGAAAAGTGACAACAGTAAAGGTAGCTCAGGCTGTTGTTTGCAACATGGAAAGGAATTCCATATCAGCTGCAAACGCATAAAAAGGAGTGGAAAGATCATAAGCAAGTATATAATTTCACTTTAGACGGAAAGGAGGATCACCATCTGGACTTCGCTTAAGGAACATCGGATTCGCATATGTCATCTGACGGAGTGTTAGAGAACCATCCCTCATCTATCAAAGGCCAGCCCGGTGGCGCAGTGGTCTAGGCGATGGCCTCCGGTCATTCGTCCGAGATGGGTCCGGGTTTGAATCCCGTGAGGCATGGATGTATTGTTTGTCTTACGGCACTGGCCCTCTCCCTTCCCTGAAACCAGTGACCTTCAATTAGGGACGGGCGACTGCATATAGCCCATTGAATTGTTCACGGTGGTCGTTAAACCTCCAATCTAAAAAATAAAATAAAAAATCTGTCGAAAACTAGCACTCAGTTCGGGCAGACAAGATCTCAAGGATTCTGATTGTAAGTTAATGCCTATGTATTGTTTCCTAGCACCAGAGGCGTCGCTCAAAACATTTGGGGAGCTGAACATAGGTTTAATTTTTTCACCCCAAGATTTACTTTAGCACCCCTAAGCACAGTCATTTTCCCAGTATTTCGAACAGGAGGGAGAATGTGTATTTCGCTGGGGGGTCAGGAGGTCGAGGAGAATGCCTGGTAAAGTAAGTGAGGTACCTAGAGCCCTGTAGTTTTAAATTTTAAAGATTTTTTGGAACAGAAGAACATAATGTAAGGTTATCAATCAGCTAATCAGGATTAACACCGTGCGCGGACTGATGCATGAATATACATTTTATCGCAAGAAACGAATTCGGTAAAATATACTTCAATGGTTAAAGACTTAAAGTCAATAACTATAAGACTTCATAGTCATCTATTTTACTTTCAATTGTTTCTGAAGTGCTTAGTTTAAGTGAAATGTCTGCCTCTAAAGTCTAAACAGTTGACGTGCCGAAAGGGGTCCGGGTTTGAATCCCGGTGAGGCATGGATGTTGTGTTTGTCTTACGGCACTGGCTCTTTCCCTTCCCTGGAACCAGTGACCCTAAATTAGCGACGGGCGACTGCTTATAGCCCATTGAGTTGCTCATGGTGGTCGTTAAACATCCAATCAACAGAAAAAAAAAAAAAAAAAAACAGTTGACGTCCTAAACAAATCATCATTCTTTTAATCAGAAATGGCACTTGGGCTTAATTGATTCGACGCAAAAAGAGCTGGTCGAGCTTTCGAAGTTTCTTCGCGTCCTCTTTTTTCTTTCGCTGATACTATGCTCCATGTGGACGCTTTCGTAACATTTTGCAAATGGATGCCGTTCGTTTGTATGTTAAAGTTTCCACACAGTAAATGTAGTTACTATAAAGAAGAACTAAGAGCAAAGCAATGTGTAATTGTTTTGACCAAAACTAAAATACTGTAATTCATTTGAAGAAATCACCCTCTTTTACATGCGGCTGCTGTTAATAAATGTTGGTGCCTGTCGTGCAAGTAATCCCAGGTGACTGACTGTTTTTTCACATCCTCTACGTTGAATTACCACGTGGTATCGTACTTTTCTTGAGAGGGCGATTGCAGAGCAATTGTATGATTTACAATCCATTGGTGAACGATGGTATTACAACCATGTAGAGTGATCGCATTACAATCCGGAGCCCAAGGGCCGAATAGCTTCAATCCGTAGGTCATCCAGTGTTTTAAAAAGCGAAACTTGGCATCTATTAAGGCAAAGCTATATGTTTATTAAAGGAAAATATGAATTTTTGGTTTAATTATTTGTTTGTTTGTTTTCGTATGCGTTCGAATTTTATCATAAAACAATTACTAGTAGCTGCAGTAATCCCCTTCGTTACCTTCGCCCCCACGCAGCTGCGGGGGTGATAGTTATGCTCCTGCTCGTACTCACCCTATTCTTTTTTTTTCCCCGTAATTAAAAGAAAACTGCAGAATGATTGTTGCCACTTTTAATTTCATTGAATTTCAATTAAAATAATCAAACTGATTAATTTAATTCCCCTTATAGCCAATGTAACCTCGAGATATTCAGCTTTAGTACAATAATTTCAATACAGCATTAATATTATTTAAATGTTGATCTTCTTTCTGTGATCGGTAGAAATTTAAGAATATGGGGATGGCACCCAATTGCTCAGCTGTGATGACAATATTGAGTTACGCTTCACTTTGCTCGCCTATATTCTGTTTAGGAGGATTCCATTTGTGGCCTTTGTTACGATTAGTAACAGATTCAATATGCACACAATGTGGAAGCCAAACATTTGGTGTTATAGCCCCCGCATTTAACACGGACAGAGTGAATAGTGTGTCCAATGCCTTGCGTGCTGGTTTGGTGGTATGGTTTATTGGGTTGGCAAAGCCATGTCATGCCAGGCTTCGGGGACTGACAGAGTATTCTAAGTTGAGGGCAATAAAGAGCAACAAAGAAAAATACCTACCTCACCCAAATTCAGCATATGAGGCCCAAAATCTCTTAGGGACCAATTGATGTTCACATCCACCAAACGTATACAGTGTTACCAACTCTTGAAAAGAACCTATGACTAAAAAGTAAAATAATTTACAAACTATTGATCATTGGGACGTGGCCTCAACCAAGAGGTGATATCATGTAATGGTGATATGTAAATTTGTCGTTATTTATTTATTTATTTTTTTTTTTTTGTTGACTGTAATTGATTCAAAATAACTAAGAATATTCGAGACTTAGTAAAGGTTTAGAAATTTATTTTTTTACTTAAATGGAAAACTTATTTAATGATCAGTGAAGGATTCCTGTGGCTTCAGCCCATCCCCTTCCCCCGAAAAGATCTGGCGACGCTCCTATCCATTTATCCATTTCACTTTCAGTCATTCCAATCACTGTCATTCCTCATTTCCAGTCATTTGCCCGTTTCATTTCCGCTTTCCAACCGTAGGTTGAAGAAACATAATGCTCCAGCTTTTTCCGTCTGTCCGTCCGCACGATAACTCGCGTAAAAATGGTTCGCTTTCGATGAAATTTTAGTTTGTGGTAGGGGACCACTGGTGATGAACCCTATTGAAAATGGACGAAATGGGGTCAAAGGTCACGACATAAGAGCGGGATTAACTCCATTGCCCTTATGCGTCATAACTTGCGTAAAAACGGTTCGATTTCGGTTAAATTTGAGTATGTGGTAGGGGACCACCTAAGGACGAACCCTATTGAAAATGGACGAAATGGGTTCAAAGGTCACGACATATCAGCCATTGTCCTTATGCGTCATAACTTGCGTGTAAAAATGGTTCGATTTTGTTAAAATTTTAGTATGGCAGCTGTTTCCAGATGCAATGTTCGTTCACTGCTATGCGCATAATATGAAACTCGTGTTATCATTCTCCGCTCAAAATATAAAAGAATGTCGCATTTTTTTTTCCTGACACTTGATGATCTATCATCCTTTTTTTCCAGATCTTCATCTCGAAGCGAACTTTTGCGAAATATTGTTAATCGCAGATTACCCACAGGATCTACAGTAAGGTGGAACTTCAAGTCAAGAATCGTGTTCACAGTAAGGCAGCAATATCATTCTCTCGTGAAATATTTTGAAACAATTCTTGAAAGCCCTAAAAAATTTGATGGGGAAACGTATTTATCTGCTGAAGGGTACTTGCACAAGCTAAAAGATCCAGAGTTCATCTTCGTCCTTTGTGTATTTCATGATGTTTTCAGCTTAACGGAAATTTTGTTTGAAATATTGCAGTCAAGAAATCTTGATATTGGATTCTGTGTGCCGCATATCAAGAGCACAGTGGAATATATTTCAAAAAAGCGCGCTTCGTATAAAAAATATCTAGAAGAATCCGTTGAAAAAGATTAGATTAACTTCTTTCAAAAAGACATCTGCGGATCGCTGGAAACGTTTACTCGCAGAAATAATTGACACTATTAGCGAACAGATGTAAAGCAGATTTTCATCATTCGATAAAATAAAGTTCGTGGAGCTCATTAATCCAGAAAAGTCTAAGATCTTCCAGCTTAAGTTTCCCGAAGAGAGCTTGAATTCACTCAAAGAAACGTATCCCACACGCTTTGATTTCACAAGGTTAAAAAGTGAATTAAGTGTTGTTTACTCTTCCCCAGAATTAAGCAGTAAAACGGTCTGCAAATTGTTCAGATCTTTGCACCAGCTTGGTTTGGATAAATGCTTGACCGAACTAAATAAGTTGTGCCATTTAATGGTGACAATCCTTTATTCCACGGCTTCCGCAGAAAGATCGTTTTCCGCTCTTAAAAGAATAAAAACATATCCCCGCAGTACACAGGGACACGACAGATTATCTGGACTGTCTTTAATGACAACTGAAAAGGTTCTCTTGAAGACTTTGATGTCAAAGCCTACGTTTTATGAAGAAGTAACGGAAGAATTCATAAAAAAGGATCGCAGGATGGAATTTCGCTACAAATGAGGTAGGTCTTTTTTTTTTACTTTTTGCATGCCTGCCTAGAAAGTTCACGGCACGCCACTGTTCAGGACGTTGACGTACCCTTCTTTAGTGACTGTACGACCATGTTAAAGGAATTCCTTGAGTACGACCCCCTCCAATCGAAGAAAACCCCAATCGAAGATTTTTTGGTCGTGGTGACGACGGTGATTTCCACACTTTCGACTGTCAGTTGTATTGGGGGTCGTACAGAAAGCACCAAGTCTCATCGCCAGTGATCAATCGATTCAAGAGATCGGGATCTGAATCCACCGCATCGATGTTATCCCCGCAAACTTGCATGCGTTCATCCATTTTTTTTTCTTCTGTCAGGTTTTTGGGAACAATTTGTTGGCACACGTGATGCAAGCCCAGTTTCTCTGTTAAAATGGCATGGCAACTTCCAACTAAGATGTCGGCAACTTCTGCAATCGCTGCAACAGTTTTTTGACGGTCATTTTTCACAATTTCTTTGACAATGGAGATTTGTTACCCGTTGTGGATGTTCAAGGTCGTCCTGACCTCTCATCATCCTCGATACTCTGTCGTCCGTTTTCGAATCGTCGATGCCACTCATAAACTACGACTCATTGCACTCTCACCGTACGCCGACTTAAGCATTTGAAAGTCTCAGCGAAAGATTTTCCTAGCAGAACACAAAATTTTACACTTGAACGCTGTTCAAAATTCGACATCGTCCTCGCGACGGAGAGCCTCGAATGCCTGTAATAACGAACTACACTGTACGTGTTGGATCTGGATCAAACCGGTTCTGGCTGGTCGGTCACACCATGCTCTTCGCTTGCTCAGCGGGAAATGACGTAATTAACTGACATTTGGCAAATATTCAAAAAGTTCCGGAACTTTTTGAATGTAGCATACATCAACTTGCGGCGCACAGGGCATTCCCTTCCTGGCATCGCCAGGCTTCTCAAAATTTTCCGTTAAAAAGAGGTTCTAAATTTTTAAATCGCAAATTGCGATCGAGAACTGAAAATCAGCATTTCCCTAACTGTGTGTTTTATCGGGATTTGAAAAAAATATCATTCTCATTACATCACTGTGCAGTATCAAACTTTTGTCGTGAAAGATTTTATCCAGACGTGAGATTTAAAAAGAAAGAAGCTAATTTTCCTGAAAAGCGGACTCAGCTTTATCCCCAACTTTAGAGGGCTCGGTTCTAGCCCCAACTTTAGAGGGCCCGGCTCTAGTCCGAATTTTAGAGGACCCATCTCGAGCCCGTACTTTAGAGGGCCCTGCTCTAGCCCTAAATTTAGAGGGCCCGGTTCTAGCCCGAATTTCAGAGGGCCCGACTATTTCCCGAACTTTAGAGGGCCCGGCTTTTTCTCGAAATTTAGAGGGCCCGGCTCTAGCCCGAGAATTAGAAGGCCCGGCTCTATCCCGAGGTTTAGAGGGCCCGGTTCTAGCCCGAACTTTAGAGAGTCCTGTTCTAGCCCGAACATTAGAGGGTCTGGCTTTTACCCGAACTTTAGAGGGGCCTGCTTTATCCCGAAGTTTAGAAAGCTCTGCTCTAGCCCGAAATTTAGAGGACCCTGTTCCAGCACGAACTTTAGAGGACCCAACTTTTGTCCGACCTTTAGAGAGCCTTGCTCTCGCCCCAACTTTTGAGGGCTCGTCTGTAGCCCAAACTTTAGAGGACCTTGTTGTCGCCCTAACTTTAGAGGGCCCGGCTCAGAATTTGCAGTTTACGTTCCGGCTCGTTACAGGATTTAATCCCGTATTCTCCGCCGCTTATTGAAAATAACGCAAGGCTATGTCTACAGCAAGCAGAGGTGTATCCAGCTTACTTGGGGGAGGGGGGGCGATAAATTGAAACTGTGCTAAAGTTTTAAAGCACAGAATGGGAAAAGTAACTGAGAAATCAGCATGACTTTCATGGCGTTGAATTACCTGCTTTTCGAGGACAAGTTTGGATATTGTCGTACTCGTTATTTTAGGTACTATACTAGAATACCTTCATCGGTCTTCCTTTCCTTTTAGGTTTCTGTTCTAAAGTCGCTCTTGCTGAGCACCTCTTCTTCAGATCTTTAAACTCATTTTCCATTTTCATCACACCATTTTCTATCGGCCTCACTGCTTCCAACTTATCTCGTATATCTAACATATGTACTAGAATTCTAACATATGTACTAAAAATCAACCAGATAAACTTTTTCATCTAGGTAATTACTTTCGTAACTGCGCTCTCTATTGTTCTTAGGGCGTTCCTCCTCTGTGTGTGTGTGTGTGTGTGTGTGCGTGTGTGTGTGTGAGAGAAAGAGAGGGAACATATGTACTGAAAATCAACCAGATAAAATTTTTCATCTAGATATTTACTTTCGTAACTGCGCTCTCTATTGTTCTTGGGGTTTTCCTCCTCTGTGTGTGAGAGAGAGAGAGAGATAATTCTCCCCAGTCCAAATCTTTATTCTTCCACATATTTTACGCTTTCCAACCGTAGGTTGAACAAGCGTATATGCTCTAGTTTTGTCCGTCCGTCCGCACGATAACTCGCGTAAAAATGGTTCGATTTCGATGAAATTTTAGTATGTGGTAGTGGACGACCTGGGAAGGAGCCCTATTGAAAATGGGCGAAATGGAGTCAAAAGGTCAGGATATAAGAGCGGGATCCATTCCATCGTTCTTACACGTCATAACTTACGTAAAAATGCTTCGATTGCGACAAATTTTCATCATGTTGTTTCGGAGGTATACTGAACCAATTCTGTTGAATATCATCGAAATGGGGTCAAAGTCAGGGCACATGAACGATATTTATTCCACAGCCTTTATCCTCATAACTGGAATAATGATTTCTGGTATGTTGGAAAGTGCATGATAATGAATGCATTGCATGATTTTACTAACTTGTTTTTAAAACTTTCGATTCCACTCTATTATTTTAGGTTTATGCTCAGGCTCTTTTTATCTCTCAAAACCAAAAAAAAAAAAAAATTAATACAGTTGAACCTGTTTATATCGAATTCGAAGGGGAGAACTCGATAGTTCGATATACACAATAAATCAATATACTAGTTTTACCGCCGTACCACTCTCAGTGGTGTTCTGATGTATACAATAGGTTAACACACAATATAATAGAATTACGTGATCAGATTAAAGAAAGGATACACAGCAATACTACAGAAAAGGAAATCGCACCAGAATCGATGCTTTAGGGCATACAATAATCAATCATCTTTTTCTGCTTCTTTAAAGTTATTGCATTTGTCAAAATGCTGTATTCAACCTGTTCGACTTGGTGAATCAAAGTGCATCCGACACCTTCACTTGTTCCACAAAACTGTCGGAGTACCGTATCCGCTCCCGCCCCCTCCTCTCGCCCTGTCAGGACTAGCGATTGCCCCCCCCTGCACCAGTTTCTCCCACTGCCACCCACCTCCACCCTAGAGCAACACAGCCCGAAGATCACAAAGGCGCCCTTCTTTCCTTTTTGCCTCAGTGTGCTTCGGAGCAGGAAGGCGGGACAAGGAAGAGGGGTCGTCCCGTTAAAAAGTTCGGAAAAGAGAGGGTCTCTTAAACAATGAAAGAAAAGACTGCTTCCAGTTTGGAAATGTTGGACGCGTCAGGAATTCGCCACGGGGAATTCCCACTTACGCTGGAACAAAAAGGGTGATCTTGCTTGACAAGATTTGTTTCCGAGAAAATTTGTGAGCAGATTTGCTCGAGTTATACAGTAAGACTACTTCAACTCGTTCGATATAGGAAAATGCGTTACATGTTATTTTCAGGCTATTTTGACTGTGATTTTGAAAAGTTCGAAATACGCAATAATTCGTTATATCCGGGTTCGATATAAACGGGTTCAAGTGTACACTAGGAGAGTCTTCTATTTCCTAGAATCTTTCAAAATAAATTTGAGCCCTTCCATTCCGACGGCTTAATTTTATAGAAAAAATTTCCAGCGCGAATCATGCCTAAACAACATGACGTCCGTGGCGCAGCGATGACTTCTGATCATTCGTCCGAAAGGGGTCCGGGTTCGAATTTCGGTTAGGAATGGATGTTGTGTTTGTCTTTTTTTTTTTCAGTGAAGGTTTAACGACCGCCGTGAGCAACTCAATGGGCTATAAGCAGTCGCCCGTCCCTAATTTAGGGTCACTGATTCGAGGGAAGGGAGAGAGCCAGTGCCGTAAGACAAACACAACATCCATGCCTCACCGGGATTCGAACCCGGACCCCGTTCGGACGAATGATCAGAGGCCATCGCTTAGACCACTGCGCCACCGGGGCGGCTGTGTTTGTCTTACGACACTGGTTCTCACCATTTCCTGGAACCAGTGATCCTAAATTAGGGACGGGCGACTGCTTATAGCCCATTGAGTTGCTCACGGTGGTCGTTAAACCTAAAACAATATGACCTATAATTCCTGTTTAAAATATTCGTTTATTCTTTCGCAATGCATGATTTTCCACTACTTTTGAAAAGAACTTCCATGTACTTCACCTCATCAAGTAATTCCTGCTCCATTAATTGTCTTACAGGAGATGTTCTCGTGAAAGTTTGTGAAAGCATCACATTAATAAACAAAGCATACCCATTGCTTTTCGTAGTCAGTTCTTTCTCTCCCTCTGATGCTAGAATAGAACATTTAATCTCCAAATTCACAATCATTATGAAACATTTAATGAAATCCTGTTGATTTAATACTATAATTTTACAAAAATAAATACGTTAATGGTTTACGATCTTGGTCACTTAAAAAGGAAAAGTCTGTTTTGGGGGTGACCTTCCCCACCGTTGGATGGGCTACTGAGTAGATCCTGAGACACGCGAGGCATTGTGCCCAAAGAAAATTCTAAAATGGGGGGGATGTCTTTTAATAAATATAAAAATGAATATCAAAATGAACTTGGGTATATTTACTTCGAAATCCCAATTCTGATATGGGTTATGCTGCAATAAATTAGGTAAATGAAAATTATAAAGAGTACTAAAAAGCGTAGCCATGTTAGGTACCAACTTCGGGCTTCTTTGCAACTTAGGTATCATAATAGCACAATTTTATTTTATTTTTATTATTTTTTTCTGAAAGTCATATTTTAGGATTCAAAACCTTTCTGAAATAAACGACATTCCTAATAAACAGATGCATTTTTGTTCATCTTTCTCATGTAGTCCGCGAGTCTTATTCCATTTTGGCATGTTGTTCACGATTCGGAAAGGGCTGAAGATCCTCTGCTCTAGAGAAACAAAGCTACTCTGTTGAACGGATGTAAGTAAAATTACCCTCGGGAAAAAATACCTCCGGAGAAAATACAACTGAAAACTGAAAAACGGTAAAAATACCCACAGAAGAAATACCCCAACAAGCGGTTCACTGTAAACTGCCACACAGGAACATTGATGTGTGGCAATTTACTGGCAACCCTGCCACGTTTCCCTATCCCTTTGCTCGTGTTCATTTCGTCCACGCTCACTTCGTCCGGTTCATTTCGTCCAACGTTCACTTTGTCCACTGTTCATTTCGTCCATCGTTCACTTTGTCCACATTCATTTCGTCCTCAAAATGAATGGAATACCGTGGAAATTTTCTTTTTCGATGGAATTTTCGTTAGAGGCAGGAGAAAACTTCAGCGGGCATGGCTCGCATGCGATTTTTTTTTTCCTGTCTAAGTTTGTTCGATTAAAATGTATCGATTTCAAATGTTATTTAAAGCTAAACGAGAACTGAACAAGTTTGTAAAATCATGCAATGCATTAATTATGATACGCTTTCTAACATACCAGAAATCATTACTCAAGTTATGAGAATAATGGCTGTGGAATAAATCTCGGTCCTGTGCCCTGACCTTTGATCCCATTTCGATGATATTCAACAGGACCGGTTCGGTATACCTCCGAAATAACAGGTAATTCGTAAAAAAGTTCGAGGAAAAAAGTCCAAGTAAAAAAGTTCGAGGAAAAAAAAGTCCAAGTAAAAAAGTCCGAGGAAAAAAGTCCGAGACTGTTGATAAACGCGGAAAAAAAGTCCGAGGAAATAAAGTCCGAGGAAAAAAAGTCCAGGAAAAAAAGTCCGAGATGGGCGTTTTGATTGTCATCATGGGTTAACTAATAAGTTGATTTGACATACTGTTTGAATGTTGGGGGTGGGGTGGGGGGGCATACTTTCATTATTTACCAAGTGTGGTGGGATTGCCAGAAAACCACCACACAGGAAAACTGCCAAACGTGTTCCGTTAAGGGGCCGGGCACAAAGTGCTATTCCTCCGAGGAACACTTTGAATGTGTGGCAGTTTTTCCAAGTTTCCTAATTATGTTTTAGTTTCCCAAGGCGTCTAACGACGGGAAGGAGCTGCTTTGTCAGTCTGAATTTTCACGCCGGTTCATACCAGTTCAGGGTGACTGGCGACAAAAGTTCAACAGGAGGGAGGGGGTTATAAAGATCGCTGTACATTTCTTAAAACTACAGTGTTCGACGAAACAACAGAATTACACCCCAGCAAAAACAGTTTTCTGGGCCAGCACTGGGCCATTGCTGGCAGCCATCAATGGCCCAGCACTATGTTGTCGTTGTCGAACCGTCAATAAAATGTCCGGGCGGCCAACAGAAGGGCCAACAGTTCAGGCCAACAGTTGGCACCCCATCCGTTGTCATATGTCACAACAGGGCCATCAGTGGTCCATCGCAGGCAGTAGCTGCCACAAGTGGCCCTTCAGTGGCCCTGCAAGCACGTGCCAGAAATGATGGCTAGCCTAATGTGGTCGCTAGTGTGCCGTTAGTGGCAGCCGGCAACCACGTGACGTAACTGGTGGCTTGCCGAACCTTGTCCGCCAATTTCCCAGTAGTAGCCATAATAATAATAAAAAGCAAAGATAACCGCAGTTTCCTAAAGCTACAATTTTTTTTTTTCTACCCTTACGAAGCTTGTGAATTAACGAACTGCGCTGGGGAAACTTTCTCAACAGATCGGAAAAACATCAGTTTTTATCTGAGTAGATTTGAACCTTTTCAAAATAGACTTTATTTACAGAGATATGACACAGTGAAGTTTTACAGGGCGACGGCGCATGGCTCGTCAGAGGAGATGAGACAGAAGATGAGTAGGTGAGTATTTACAAATGGTGATGCATATGTACAAAAGTTTTGCTCTTTCGAGCTGCTCGAGTCTTTTGCGTGAGAGTAGGGAGTTCAGGAGAACTTTCTTTATAACATGAAATGGTGATGCATGTGTACAAAAAGTTTTGCTCTTTCGAGCTGCTGGAGTCTTTTGCGTGAGAGTAGAGAGTTCAGAAGTTTTTTTTTTTTATATAACAGATGAAATGGTGATGCATATGTACAAAAGTTTTGCTCTTTCGAGCTGCTAGAGTCTTTTGCGTGAGAGTAGAGAGTTCAGAAGTTTTTTTTTTTTTATAACAGATGAAATGGTGATCCATTTGCACTTTCTCTCGTTCCAAGCCGTGGTAGTTGTAGTACAGTTCATTTGAGCACTTGAGGTTGTAGGTTGTAGGGGAGGGGGCAGCAGTATGGAAAAGTTTTCACCTGTGTTCTTTGCTGCGGTGGCACCAGGTGGGTGCGAGCAAGAGTGGCTGTTGGTGGTTCTTTCCAGTGGTAAGGGCGCGTCAGTCGAGGCAGATCTTGTTGTTGCTGGTGACAGTAAACCAGCTTCTGTGGGAGTTCCATCGCTTCCAGAACTCGCTGAGGGTCGCCGTCCTGTGAGCTTCTGTGTAGTCTGCTTGCAATCGGGCGGTGACTCTGTTCTTGAAGTGATGGACCAGTCGGGTGCTTGCTGGGGGTTCGGTGAGTGGGGTGTTGTTAGTGTGTTTTAGATAAAGTTGGTAGATGATGTATTTGGCGAGGACGAAGAAGTAGGTGCAAGTTGTGGAGGCGTGAGGTGCGGTGGGTGCAGCGTTGAGGTATTGATAGTGTTCTATCTTGTGGGTGATGGGGCAGACCTTGGAGGCCATGGTGAACATCGGGTGGAACCGCGGGAGAAGGACGGGGCAGTGAATGTATGTGTGGTGAAGTGAGCCCAGCTCTGCGCAGAAAGGGCAGACGGGGGTGTTGAGTATGTTCATCTGGTGAAGCGTGCCTGGGACGGGTAGGCGGGAGTGGAGGAATTGCCACTGAATGTTAGTTTCGTGTGGGTGGTTTATGAGCGTTGTGAGCGTGGACCAAACAGGGGGGAGTGAGAGGGCGTGAGGGAGAGAGCAGGGCAGGGGTTGTGGAGGAAGTGGTACAGTTGCTTGACACTGAGAGAATGTACCAGGAGGGCGCCTGTGGGGGTGTCAAGTGTGAATGGGAGGGAGATAGGCGCAGACTGAATAGTGCGAATGCCATTAGGAGAGACGAGGAAAGGGAAGAGAAGACGGAGAGCGTCTTTGAGGGTTGTGAACTTATAGTTGTTCGAGTTGGAGCCAGGCAGGGTGGGGGCGAGCTCAGAGACATGTTTCCAGGATAGGTTAGTGTTCACAAGTTGGCGGACAGTGACTATCCCTGCCCTGAGCCAAGTGGGCAAATGGAAGAAAGGAAGGTGTGGGGGGTGGAGGAGAGAGGAGAAGAAAAGTGGTTCAGAGAGTAGTTCGAGGGTGGAGGTGGGAGGGACCCTGATGATAGGAAGAGAGCGGAAGAGGGTGATGGCTTCGTGGTAGGTGGGGGAGAGCCTAGTAGGAACATAAGGATAGTGGTCCATAAGAAGGAAGGTGGAGAGGGTGAGGGAGGGGTTCCGTAGGGAGGAGAAAACATCGAGGAGAGTCGAAACAGCAGGGTTGGTGGAGGTTAGGGCAGAGAAAAAGAAGATAAGTCTGACTGCCTTGTACCTGAGGCGGACGTCGAAAAGTGCGAGTCCTCCGTGGGAGATGGGTCTGGTAAGTGTTTCGGCAGTGGTCCAGTGGTGCTTGGACCAGATAAAGTTGGTGAGGACTCTGGTGATGTCGTGGAGGACGTGGGAGGGGACAGGCGTGTTAGTCCAGGAGAACTGGGCTTGTGACATGAAGAAGTTATTTGCAATGATGGTACGACTGTGGAAGGAGGTGCAGAATTTGGCTTGTGCCCACCAGCCTGCCGTCTGCTTGAGTTTCCGAATGAGAGGGGGCCAGGTGGCTGCGTCGGTGACGAGTCGCTTTCCGATGTGAACACCGAGGAGGTGTAGACTGTCGGAGGACCACTGGGCAGCGCAGGGGGCGTCAACTCTTGAGGCCCAGGATCCGCACCACAGTCCGGTACTTTTACTAAGGTTGAGGGAGGCACCGGAGAGACTGGCGTACTCGTCGTACAAGGAGAGGAGGAGGGGGAACTGGTTGTTTCGCCGTATGATGAAGGTTGCATCATCGGCGTAAGCAGCGACATGGATGGCATGGTGCCGATGGCTGGCGAGCTCGATGGGGTGGGAGTAGGCGAAGGCAGTGCGGACGGAGCGGAGGAAGGGCTCGAAGCAGAGAGCAAAGAGTTGTCCAGAGAGGGGGCACCCTTGGCGGATGCCTTTCCGGAAAGGGATAGGCGCGGTGAGAAAGGTCCGCGTTCTGACGTGAACAACTGCGCTGCTGTAAAGGGTGAGGAGGATGGTGGAGAAAGGGGTTGGGAAGCCGAAGCCCCGGAGGACTTCGGAGAGGTAGCGGTGGGACACATTGTCGAAAGCTTTCCTCTGGTCTAAGTTAAGAAGGGCAATGGGGTTCCTTGAGGGTGTGGGCAAGGTGAGTGGTGTCACGGAGAACGTGGATGTTCTCGTGAATGGACCTGGACGGGATGGTGTAGGATTGGTCAGGGTAAATCAGGGAGGGGAGTACGAGGTTGAGTCTCGTGGAGAGAGTTTTAGCAAGGATTTTGTAGTCCAGGTTCATGAGACTGATGGGGCGCCAGTTGTTCAGGTCAAGAAGTGAGCCTTTCTTGGGGAGGAGAATGATGTGGGCGGTCGTGAATTCCGCTGGGACGGTGTTAGAGGTTGAGATAGCAAGAAAGCACGCCAGGAGGAGAGGCAGGATGAGAGAGGAGAATTTCCTGTAGAAGACAGCAGTTAGACCGTCTGGCCCCGGGGAGCCAGACTGGTTAAGTTTGAGAAGGGAAGATAGAATCTCCTGGTGAGTGAAAGGGGAGGAAAGCGAAGTGTGGAGGTGGTGGGGGACTTGAGGTAGGGAGTGGAGGAGGTTATCAGGGGTGTAGGGGAGAGCAGCGTAGGGGGTATACAGAGTAGTGAAATATTTATGCACATGGGTGCATAAATCGTGGGGATCGTCGGTGGTGGTACCGTTGGGGAGGGAGAGGGAGTGAAGAGAGGTGGAGTGTTTGTGCTTCCTCTCTAGGTCGAGGAAGTGGTCCTGCGGGTGGTCGACGGTGCTGAGATGGAGTAGCTTCATCCGCAGGATTGCTTGCTGGGCAGTTCGTTCCAACGCTCTCTGGAGTTCAGCTTGGTGAATGAGAAAGGAGGGGGAGGTGATGTCAGTGAGGTTGAGGAGAGCTCGGAGGTTGTCGGTGTGCATGTGTAGTAGGGTCCTGTTGGTGAAGGAGGTTTTCTTGGACAGGAGGCGGATCTTAGCTTTGGAGGTGAGCCAGTGTTGGATGGGGCAGTTTGTGGTGGGGAGGGAGGAGATGGCGTCCTGGAGGATGTTGGTGATGGCTGTGCAGTACGTGGTGTCTTTGAGTAGTTCTGGGTCGTAGGTCCAGTGGCGAATGCTGCGAGTGTGGGTGGGTGAGAGGCGGATGGTGAGGAGGATGGAGCAGTGGTCCGAGGAGGCAGTGGGGGTGTGGTCTACTGCAGCAAGGGTGGGGAGGAGATTTCCGGTGACGTAGAATCTGTCTAGTCGGGCTGCGGCGGAGGATGCCGCTGACGGAGATCTCCAAGTGAAGGACCGATGTGAGGGGAAAAGCTCACGGTATGCGTCATGGAGGGTGGTTTCATTGACTAAGTTAGCGAGCAGTCCCGCCGTGGAGGCGTTGCGGTCGGTTGCGGAGGATCGGTCGACGGTGGCGTTAAGCACGCAGTTGAAGTCTCCTCCGAAGATGATGGTGGAGTTGGGCGGCAAGGAGTTGAAAGCAGTGCGAAGGTGTTGGAAAAGAGGTGTGACTACGTGGGTGTGGTGGGGGACGTAGATATTGAAGATGTGGTAGGTCTTCTGTTGGATAGTGAGAACAAGGTGCTGCAGTAGGTCGCGGTAAAGTGGCGTGACGGAAACGGCGTTGAGAGTGGGTAGTAGTTGTTGGTGTATAGCGATGGCAATGCCACCGTGCTGGGTGAGACTGTGTGAGTGGTGAAAGGTGTATGGCCAGGGACGCCATCTGGTGTAGTTGGTGTTGGGTGTGCAGTTGGTTTCTTGTAGTAGGAGGACGTCAGCATTGAGTGATTGTAGGTCTTCAAAGGCGAGGGCATTGGCCAGCGGGTTGGCCATGCCCCTGCAGTTGAGGCTGGCAATTTTAAGTGTGTGTGTCATGGACTGGATGTATGTCTTCTTTGGGGCTTAGGCTGTTAAAAAGGCCTAGGCCTAGGACCTATAAATTAATGTTTAGTGCCTAAGAAAAAGCGCAATACTATTGAATTTATTTGATACGTAAACGTTATGAATATGAAGTCGGCGTATTAAAAGCTGTTAAAAAGGCCAAGGTATAGGCCCTATGAATTAATTAAGTAAAAGAGTAGTATTGCAAACTTGACATGTTATGTAAATATTTAGTGCCTAAGCACAAGCAGCGTTATTAAAAAATTCCACCTTATCGCCCTTTTCTAAACACAGCATGAGTCATGTGTAATTCTGTTATTTCGTCTAACCCTGTAGTTTTAAGAAATGTACAGCGATCTTTATACCCCCCTCCCTCCTGTTGAACTTTTGTGGCCAGTCACCCTGAACTGGTCTGAACCGGCGTGAAAATTCAGACAAACAAAGGAGCTCCTTCTCGTCGTTAGGCGCCTTGGAAAACTAAAACATAATTAGGAAACTTGGAAAACTGCCACACATTCAAAGTGTTCCTCGGAGGAATAGCACTTTGTGCACGGCCCCTTAATAAAAAACGTGTGGCAGTTTTCCTGTGTGGCGGTTTTCCGGCAACCCCACCACACTAGGTAAATAATGAAAGTATGCCCCCCCCCACCCACACCCCCAACATTCAAACAGTATGTCAAATCGACTTATTAGTTAGCCCATGATGACGATCAAAACGCACATCTCGGACTTTTTTTCCTGGCCTTTTTTTCCCACGGACTTTATTTCCTAGGACTTTTTTTCCGCGTTTATCAACAGTCTCGGGCTTTTTTTCCTGGGACTTTTTTTCCTGGACTTTTTTTCCTCGGACTTTTTTACCGAGATTCGAAATACCATGATAAAGTTTCGTCGCAATCGAAGCATTTTTACGTAAGTTATGATGCATAAGGGCTATGGAATAGATCCCGCTCCTGTGTCCTAACCTTTGACCCCATTTTGCCCATTTTCAATAGAATTCGTCTCCAGGCAGGCCCCTACAACAAACTAACATTTCATCCAAATCGAAGCATTTTTACGTAAGTTATGACGCAAAATGGCGATGGGAGTGATTCCGCTCCTATGTCCTGACCTTTGAATCCACTTCGCCCATTTTCAATAGGGTTGTCGCCAGGTGGTCCCCTACCACATACTAAGATTTCATCGAAATCGAATCGTTTTTACGTTAGTTATGACGCATAAAAACACTGGAATGGATCCCGCTCCTATGTACTGACCTTTGACCCCATTTCGTTCACTTTAAATAGGGTTCCTTCCCAGGTGATCCCCTACCAGATACTAAAACTTTTATCGAAATCGAACGATTGTTACGTGAGTTATTGATTTTTTTTTTATTGGAAGTTTAACGACCACCGTGAGCAACTCAATGGGCTGTAAGCAGTCGCCCGTCCCTATTTTAGGGCCACTAGTTCTAGGGAAGGGAGAGAACCAGTGCCGTAAGACAAACACAACACCCATGCCTCGCCGTTATCCGAACCCGGACCCCTTTCGGACGAACGATCAGAGGCCATCGCTTAGACCACTGCGCCACCGGGGCGGCCCGCGCGCGAGTTATCGTGCGTACGGACATACGCACACAACGCGTGACGTAATGAGGCAGATGGGAATCGCGACCATCTGCTCGCAAGGGTGTGACGTCATAAAACTTTAATAGGATCCACACGCAATGCGTGACGTAATGGGACAGATGGCGTGACCGCGCGCCAACATTCTCAAACGCGTGATTGTGACGTCATAAGATTTCTAAGCATTGGTAACATTAATGGAACGACGCCGTGACCCTAAAAACGTTATAATTCGGGGTGGTTATTTAACCGATTAAACGAATTCTCCTAAAGTCGAGATCAAGCTAAATCGATTTCTAGTACCAGAAAACGGTAGGTTAACGACTTTCATCAAAATTCTTAGAGCCGTTTTCAAAATAAAATGTACATACATACATACAAGAATTGCTACTTCAAGGTGGACGGCAAGTAATTTTGCTTCCTATACTTCCAATGGAAAAACTTATGTACACATTTTCTTCACAATTAATGCGTTCCCAAGAATGAAAATTTGAACATCGATTAAAATAGCTTCATTTCATAACTTGGAATACTTAATATTTTCTAAACCATAACCGTAAAAATATTTCCTAAACCATAACCGTAATAATATTTTCTAAACCATAACCGTAATTATGCAATCCAACATTTATTTGTCCACTGACGTCATTAAAGTACAGGTCGCGCAATCTTTTTTCTGGTTTCAACACCACCAAAGGAAACGTTATTGTTTTTTAATATAATTATGCTTATGTTTTAGTAAATGTTAAGTATTCGAAGTTATAGTATGAAGTTATTTTAATCGATGTTCAAATTTCCATCCTAGGGAACACACTAATTGTGAAGGAAATGTGTACAAAAGGTTTTCCATTGGAAATATAGGAAGCAAAAATTACTTGACGTCCACCTTAACAGTGTGGGATAAGGCCGATGGAATTGATCCCGATCCTATGTCCTGACCTTTGACTCCATTTGTCCCATTTTCAATCGGGTTCCTCTCCAGGTGGTCCCCTACCACATACTAAAATGTCATCGAAATCGAACTATTTTTACGCACCTTATGACGCATAAGGGCAATGGAATGCATCCCGCTCCTATGTCCTGACCTTTGACTTCACTTCACCCATTTTCAATAGGGTTTGTCCCCACGTGGTCTCCTACCACATACTAAAATTTCATTGAAATCGAACCATATTTACGCAAGTTATGACGCATAAGGGCAATTGAATGGATCCCGCTCTTAGGTCGTGACCTTTGACCCCACTTCACCCATTTTCAATAGGGTTCGTCCCCAGGTGGTCCCCTACCACATACTAAAATTTCATCGAAATGGAACCATTTTTACGTGAGTTATCGTGCCGACAGGGATACGGGCGGACAGACGGACGGAAAAAGTTGGAGCATATACGCTTCTGCAACCTACGGTTGGAAAGTGTAAACAAGTTAGTAAAATCATGCAATGCATTGATTATGATACGCTTTCCAACATACCAGAAATTATTACTCAAGTTATGAGGATAATGGCTATGGAATAAATTTCGCTCCTGTGTCCTGACCTTTGACCCCATTTCGATTATATTCCACAGAACCGGTTCAGTACACCTCAAGAATAACATACTAAAGTTTTGTCGCAATAGAAGCAGTTTTTCGCAAGTTATAAGAATAATGGCTGTGGAATAAATCTTGCTTTTGTGCAATGACCTTTGACCCCATTTCGTTGATATTCAACAGAACCGGTTCACTATACCTCCGAAACAACATGATAACGTTTTGTCGCAATCGAAACATTTTTTGGTAAGTTATGATTAAAAGGGCAATGGAATGGATCCCACTCCAGTGTCCTGACCTTTGACCCCATTTCGTCCATTTCCAATAGGGTTCGTCCCCAGTGATTCCCTACCACATACTAAAATTTCATCGAAATCGAACCATTTTTACACAAGTTATGACGCATAAGGGGAATGGAACAAATCCCGCTCTTATGTCCTGCCTGACCTTTGACCCCATTTCAAATAGGGTTCGTGCCCAGGTGGCTCCCTACCACATACTAAAATTTCATCGAAATCGAACCATATTTACGCATGTTATGACGCATAAAGGCAATGGAATGGATTCCACCTTTATGCCCTGACCTTTGACCCCCATTTCGCCCATTTTCAATAGGGTTCGTCCCCAGGAGGTTCCTTACCAAATACTAAAATTTCATCGAAATCGAACCATATTTACCATGTTATGCATGACGCATAAAGGCAATGGAATGGATTCCACCTTTATGCCCTGACCTTTGACCCCCATTTCGCCCATTTTTAATAAGGTTCGTCCCCAGTGGTTCCTTAGCAAATACTAAAATTTCATCGAAATCGAACCATATTTACGCATGTTATGATGCATAAAGGCAATAAAATGGATCCCGCTTTTATGTCCTGACCTTTGACCCCATTCCACCCATTTTCAATAGGTTTCGTTCCCAGGTGGTTCCTTACCACATACCAAAATTTCATTGAAATCGAAAAATTTTTACCCAAGTTATGACGCATAAGGGCAATGGAATAAATCCCGCTCTTATGCCCTGCCTGACCTTTGACCCCAATTTGCCAATTTTCAATAGGGTTCGTGCCCAGGTAGTTTCCTGCCACATACTGAAATTTCATCGAAATCGAATCATATTTATAAATATACGCATGTTATGACGCATAAAGGCAATGAAATGGATTCCGCTCTTATGGCGTGACCTTTGACCCCACTTCACCCATTTTCAATAGGGTTCGTCCCCTGGTGGTCCCCTACCACATACTAAAATTTCATCGAAATCGAACCATATTTACGCAAGTTATGACGCATAAGGGCAATTGAATGGATCCTGCTCTTATGGCGTGTCCTTTGACCCCACTTCTCCCATTTCAATAGGGTTCGTCCCCTGGTGGTCTCCTACCACATACTAAAATTTCATCAAAATCGAACCGTTTTTACGAGAGTTATCGTGCCGACAGACAGAAGGACGGACGGACAAAGCTGGAGCAGATACGCTTCTTCAACCTACGGTTGGAAAGCGTAAAAAACGAGAACTGAACTTTGAAGAGCTTTTTAACTCTTTTTGTGTGTACGCTGTCAATCACTACAGCATGACTCACGCTATGTTCGGAAAAGGACTATAAGGTGGGATTCTTTTAATAACGCCGCATTTTTACTTAGGGACTAAATATTTACATACGATGTCGAGTTAATAATATTCCATTTTACTTACTTAAACACTAAATATTAATTACTATGCCTCATGCGTAGGCCGTTTTGACAGGGTTTTTTTTCTGCCGATATTCATAATGCTTACCTATCAAGGTAATATAATAATAGTATTGTGCTTTTACTGAGGCACGAAATATTAATTCACAGTCCCTAGGCTTAGGCCTTTTTCACAGTTTTTGTTCTACGGATGATATATTCATAACGTTTACATATCAGCTCAAGTTAATAATGCTGCGCTTTTCCTTAGGCACAAAATATTATTTCATAGGGCCTAGGCCTTTTTACAATTTTTATTGTACGCATGTCATATTTTATGACGTTTACGTATCAAGAAAAGGTAATAACATTGCGCTTTTGCTCAAGCACTAAATATTATTTCATAGGCCCAGGCCTAAACCTAGACTTTTTTACCATTTTTATTCTACGGATGGCATATTCATAATGTTTGCGTATCAACTAAACTAATAATATTGCGCTTTTAATCAGGCACTAAATATTATTTCATAGGACCTAGGCCTTTTTCACAGTTTTTATTCTATATCATATTTATAACGTTTACGTATCAAGATAAGGCAATAATAATGCGCTTTTGCTCAAGCACTAAATATTTCATAGGCTCTAGGCCTAGGCCTTTTCTACCATATTTAGTTTGCCGATGTCACTCATACAGGCTTTCATCCGTACTCCGCAAGTTCGGTTTTGACAGCGCCAAACTGTATTTCCATTCTTTTCTGTGTCTTTATAAATGGCTTTTGGCCTACATTTGGATGATACTACAAATTCCATTGTTCAACTTGCAGCAAGAACTCCGTCTACGTTTACGTTACTGATTGCTTCCTTTGCTAACCAGCAGGCACCGGTGAGAACCTTGTACCTAAAATTTAACCTTGCCTAAAATGAGCTGTATCGGTCGCCTTATCTTCTCCAGGATCGGAAAGAGAAGGGAGTGATCTAGTGGGTCAACAAATACTGTAGCCTGGAGCAGTGGTTCGTAAACTGAGTGCCCTGGATGTTTTCAAAGGCTTGTTTGGAATGCCACTAAACAATTAGCTTGCGAGCCTGGGGGACAGCCCTGCTGGGGAAGGATTATATTCGGTCGGTCCCTTCTCTGGTGAATTCTCCGAAATTAGGAAAACATGTCGTTTGAACCAAAACTATACTTCGATAAATATTTCGGATCCAGGTAAACTCCCATAGCGGTAAACTCATACACGTTCTCATATAACGGTATGTACACAAATTGCGTTTCGTTCTGAGATCTCGTCAAAGTATAAGAGTTTTCTTAGTGAAACTAAACGAAATGCACCAGTTTTCGTAGTGTTATAAATGCATATGTAAGCTCATAATGACACAAGGTCTATACAAAAGATTTCTGACACTAAATTTTGAGTTATGATTTTAATATTTGGGATGCGATAACATGTAATAAAAGCTCATCAAAAGAGACACAACAAATCGGTCTTCAGATGCTGACCACACATCTACGCCGCGGGACTTTTTGGAAGTATTGAAGTTACAACCTAAATATTTTATATTTGTAAACATTTAAATTAAAGCTAATGAAAGGCACTCCAACGGATCATTTCTCAGCTGTTTACGAGCACCTAGGCAGCTGGCCTTTTTGAAAGATTTGAAGTTACAACCTAGGTATTTGTAATCATTTTATAAAAGCTAATAAAAGGCACTCATCATTCATCGGATTGGTAAAACAGGGACTAGCTGAAGGACAAAGAAACAACTCGCCGAATAAAAATTATGTGACTGAATGATAAATTATTCACATTGTCAGTGCAGACGACATTGTTAAATTGAGAGGAACTCGTCACTACCCAGCAAAAACACAAGTGCTGGGAAACTGCTGGCCACCAGCTGGCAGTGATGGGTCACCGCTGGCTGAAATCTGCCGCTCACGGTCCGGAAGTGGTCCGTTGGTGGCAGCGCTATCAGTTGGCGAGCCATTGATGGCCCTGCAGCAACGCCGTGAATTGTGGGCCTCCAAGCAAGTGCCACTAGTGGCCCGTTGCTGGCAACCAATGCAACCCCAACAGCAGGTGGAAGCAACTGGACTGCGCATGCGCAGAAGCAACACTTGCTGTCTCTCTCATGAATCTAGGGGAAAAAAATCCAGGAAAAAAAGCCATGGAAAAAAAATCCACGGAAAAAAAAGCCAGGGAAATAAAATCCAATCCTAACGAAACAGTTATCCATTTACATGATCGACACAGGGCCGGATTAAGGAGGGCGGAGGGGGAGGGGTCTAGCCACATGGTTTTCATTAAGGGGCCGGGCACAAATTGCTGTTCCTCCGAAGAACACTTTGAATGTGTGGCAATTTTTCCAGTAGGGCAGTTTTCGAAGGTGCCTAACGAGGGGAAAGAACTCTTTTGTTTGTCTGAATTTTCATGCTGGTTCATTTGAGTTTAGGGCAACTGGCCGCCAAAGTTCAAGGAGGGGGGCTATAAAGATTGCCGTTTCTGGGTCTATATTGAGAACTGAATTGAGAACTCCAAACAAACGAATTTCGAGAAAACGTTCCATGTAAGCCAAGCGAGAATTGTACTTTAATTTGAAGAAATAAATTGCCGAGGATCCGAGGTACACTTGGTTGGGGGGAGGGGGGCACTACCTCCAACTTTCGTAATGTTAGTCAGTGCATCCAGGATGTTCCCCTTGAAGCACCCGCGAAGTCCGTGAGCTTAGGGGAGGGGCTTTCCCCAAAATGTTAAAATGGACGTAGAGCTGTAAACATTAGTACCATGCTTTATATAATGATTCTGTACATAACCACGAATTTTCAGGAGGGTGGGGTGAATTCACCCCCTCCTGAAAATTCGTGGTTTCTAAGAGCTCTTCAGGGGTATCATCTTGGATACACTGGCCGACTCTGGAGGTCCAGAATATAAAATTACGGAAGTTGGGGGTAGAGCCCCCCAAACCAAGTGTACCTCGGATCCTCGTCAATTTATTTTTTCAAATTAAAATACAATTCTCACTTGACTTACATGGAACGTTTTCCCGAAATTCGTTTGTTTGGAGTTCGCAATCAATTCAGTTCTCAATATAGGCCCAGAAACGGCAATATTTATAGCCCCCCCCTGAACTTTTGTGGCCAGTTGCCCTAAACTCAAATGAACCGGCATGAAAATTCATACAAACAAGAGAGTTCCATCCCCTCGTTAGGCACCTTGGAAAACTGCCACACATAATTTGGAAATTTGGAAAACTGCCCCACTGGAAAAATTGTCACACATTCAAAGTGTTCTTCGGAGGAATAGCAATTTGTGCCAGACCCCTTAATGAAAAGTGTGTGGCAGTTGTCTGGCAACCGCAGGGCCGGGGCCTCCTTTTTTTTTTTTTTTTTTTTTTTTTTGAAATGACCTAATCATTATTGAAATTATTTTCATTATTAGTATTACAGTGAAGGTATTAATTTATGTTGGGTTTTATTGCACCCTTCTTATTGGTCAATCTGCAACGCATTCATAAAAGGAGCAGTTTCAATATTCACAAAACCCCTGTATCAATCTTCTATTAAATTGCTACTAAACTTCAAAATCGTAATCAGTTTTGATTTACGAATTGTAAGATTATCAATATTTATTATTATTAATTCGTAGGTTATTAATTAATCTAACTATGCTGCCCCTGTGACGTCAATCGAGGGAAAAAGATCCACAGGAAAAAAACAGAGCCAGAGGAAAAATCCAATGACAATTTTTATACGACCCTCTAGGCTTCTTACACAGAAGTGACGCAAAGAAATCAGAAAAGCAATTTTTATACGACCCCTAAATTTCCTACAAGGTCACCCAACATGGAAGTGGACACAAGAAAATCAAAAGTGCAATTCAATTTTTATACCCCCCCCCCCACACACGCACACAATTGCTCCAACGTCCATGGAAACAAATTATGGTGTCCTTGTAATCTTTGAGAACTTTTTTTAATGTAAATTTTTATATGACCCCTAAGTTTCTTACTGGTTAACCTACATGAAAGAAGCCGTTGGATTTTATTTCCATGGACTTTTTTTCCTTGGCTTTTTTCCCTTGGATCATTTTTCCGTTGGATTTTTTTTTCCTGGCTCTTTTTTCCCGTGGATCTTTTTTCCCGTGGATCTTTTTTCCTTGGATTTTTTTTCCGGTAACCCTCTCTCATGGTACCAGTTAGTTGAAGACGACGCTATCGCCATCGTGTTATTTTAGTGGATGTTAAGAAAAAAATGCATATGTAAAGAGGTGAATTCATTTCCTAATGAAATTCTACGTCGACGAATATATCAGATTAAGCCATGAAAGACACCAACTCCATTCCCATGAATAACAATTCATGGATTACTAGGTCACCATAATTTGTTTCCATGGACGTTCGAGCAATTGAGGGGGGGGGCGTATAAAAATTGCATTTTTGTTTCTTGTGTCCACTTCCATGTTGGTTGACCTTGTAAGAAATATGGGGTCGTACAACAAAAATTGCACTTTTGATTTTCTTGTGTCCACTTCCATGTTGGGTGACCTTGTAGGAAATTTAGGGGTCGTATAAAAATTGCATTTGATTTATTTGTGTCACTTCTATGTAGGAAGCTTAAGGGATCGTATAAAAATTTCTTTTCTGATTTCTTTTCGTCACTTCTGTTTAAGAAGCCTTGAGGGTCGTATAGAAATTGTCATTGGATTTTTTCCCTGGCTCTCTGTTTTTTTCCTGTGGATCTTTTTTCCTAGATTGACGCCACAGGGGCAGCAGAGTTTGATTAATTAATAGCCTACGAATTAATAATAATGAATATTTATAATCTTACAATTGGTAATGCAAAACTGATTGCGATTTTGAAGTTTGGTAGCAATTTAATAGAAGATTAACACAGGGTTGGTTTAATATTGAAACTGCTCCTTTTATGAATGCATTGCAGATTGGCCAATATATAAGCAGGGTGCAATAAAACTCAACATAAATTAATACCTTCACAGTAATAATAATTATGAAAATAACTTCAATAATGATTAGGTCATCTCTAAAAAAAAAAATCAAAAAAGGAGGCCCGGGCCCTGCGGTTGCCGGAAAACTGCCACACACTTTTCATTAAGGGGTCCGGTACAAATTGCTGTTCCTTCGAAGAACACTTTGAATGTGTGACAATTTTTCCAGTGGGGCAGTTTTCCAAATTATGTGTGGCAGTTTTCCAAGGTGCCTAACGAGGGGAAGGAACTCTCTTGTTTGTCTGAATTTTCATGCCGGTTCATTTGAGTTTAGGGAAACTGGCCACAAAAGTTCAAAGGGGGTGGGGGGGCTATAAATAAGACTGGAAGGAATTCGCTTCTAAAAATAACGAGAAGTAAAATAAAATACCTTTCCTCTTTAAAACAAATGTAGCTTCGGACAACGGAAAGGAAAGACACAACATTAAAAATGTAACAGAATGTGACATGAACCCCGGTAAATATATATTTATTCAACAATCTCTTTTCAAGACGACAAGGACAATACTAAACTTTGGAAAGCGACTCTAAGTATGTACACTCCTTGAAAATGAGTGAAGTTTCCTGAAGGTAAAAAAAACTTTCGTTACGTTGAAAAAATTAATTTAGGAGTTATGTGAAACTGACTTTTATGAAATATACCTCGCAATATTGTAAAATGAAAGAGGAAGCATTGGATTACACATTATGTACGAAACAGACAGCTTCAAGCATACGCTCGAGCGTGGCAAATTAGTCTGGTCGGTAGAGATCTCAGCTACCACGCCAACTACCCTGGTTCAGATGCAAGCGGGTGTTTTTCCGGTCTGTTGAGAAAATTTCCCCAGCGCAGTGCGATAATTCACATGTTTCGTAAGGGTAGAAAAAAAAATTGTAGCTTTGGGAAACTGCGGTTATTCTTGATTTTTTTTATTATTACTATGGCTACTTCTGGGAAATTGGCGGACAAGATTCGGCAAGCCACCAGTTACGTGACGTGGTTGCCGGCTCCTACTAGCGGACCACATTTGGCTAGCCATCATTTTTAGCACGTGTTTGCTTCAAAAATGAATAAATTGTATGTGGGCATCGGCTAATGGCAGAACCTTGTCCGGGAAGGAAGTGTGAGAAGCGTAGCCAATCTATCGGAGGTTTCCTGCGATTCGCAAATCAGTTGCACTTATAATTATTAGTGAAGATTCTCCTAGGACTAAGAGCAAGGATGTGGAAAACTTTGTTTCATGAAATTGCCAACGTAAGATAACATCTTGTAGCCTTTAGCTCCCCTTCCCAAAGAGGTCTGCGGGGCCTATCTGTACTATTGGGGGAGGGGGGGGGCTTAATTGAAAAAATACAGAAAGTAAGGTTTTTGCTGTCCACTCTAGAATAGGTGTTCAGGGTTCATAACGATATTTTTCATATCTCACAGGTACGAAATTTTTTCTAATGACATCGACTAGTGCTTAAGCACAGAAAAACTGATCACACAAACGCTAAGGGCCCGTATATAAAATGCCTATATTTTGGGAGATAGGCTGAAGCGTTTTGTATGCTGCAAAGTGCAAACATTACGTTGTAACTCGATTTTTAGTAGTGACGAGTTCCTGTCAATTTAACAATTTCGCCTGCACTGACAATGTGAATAATTTATCATTCAGTCACATAATTTTTATTCGGCGAGTTGTTTCTTTGTCCTTCAGCTAGTCCCTGTTTTACCAATCCGATGAATGATGAGTGCCTTTTATTAGCTTTTATAAAATGATTACAAATACCTAGGTTGCAACTTCAAATCTTTCAAAAAGGCCAGCTGCCTAGGTGCTCGTAAACAGCTGAGAAATGATCCGTTGGAGTGCCTTTCATTAGCTTTAATTTAAATGTTTACAAATATAAAATATTTAGGTTGTAACTTCAATACTTCCAAAAAGTCCCGCGGCGTAGATGTGTGGTCAGCATCTGAAGACCGATTTGTTGTGTCTCTTTTGATTAGCTTTTATTACATGTTATCACATGCCAAATATTAAAATCATAACTCAAAATTTAGTGAGTCAGAAAGCTTCTGTATAGACTTTGTGTCATTATGATCTTACATATGCATTTATATCACTGCGAAACCTGGTGCATTTCGTTTAGTTCCACTAAGAAAACTCTTATACTTTGGCGAGATCTCAAAACGAAACGCAATTTGCTCAATATTTATCCAAGTGTAGTTTTGGTTCAAACGACATGTTTTCCTAATTTCTGAGAATTCACCAGAGAAGGGACCGACCGAATATAATCCTTCCCCAGCAGGGCCGTCCCCCAGGGGTCCGGACAAAAGCCCACCGGACACTTGCCCACTATGGATGATTTGTAGATAATGCGTAACTTCGGAGAACGTTTCCGATCAAGTGTAGGAAAACTGATCACATAAATATTTTTGGATTGTATAAAAATTGCTTTGTTTTAGAAATGTTAAAATGTAACGGGCTTCGTTTAACATTTATAAAACAACATTTCATATACGCTTCTTCAGCCATATGATAGCTGAAGAAGCGTACATATTATTATATGTACGCTTATATTATACGCTTCTTCAGCCATAGGCTGAAAGAAAAACACTGTGGCGCAGTGGTCTAAGCGCTGGCTTCTGATCATTCGTCCGAGATGGGTCTGGGCTCGAATCCCGTGAAGTATGGATGATGTGTTTGTTTTACGGCACTGGCTCTCTCCCTTCCCTGGAAACAGTGGCCTTGAATTAGGGACGGACAACTGCTTATATTCCATTGAGTTGCTCACGGTGGTCACTAAACCTTAATAAAATAAAAAATCAAATCAAGTGAATTGCATTGCGCTTTTACTTAGGCACTAAATTTCAATTCATAGGCCCTAAGAGTAGGCCTTTTAAACAGTTTTTATTCTACCAATGCAATATTCACAACGTTTACACATCAAATCAAGTTAAGAATATTGCGCTTTTATTTTGGCACGAAATATTTAATCACAGGCCCTAGGCCTAGGCCCTTTTACCAGTTCTTATTCTATCAATGTCATATTCACAACGTTTACAGAGCGAATCAAGTTAATAATATTGGGCGTTTACTTATAGGCACGAAATTATTAATTTATAGGCCCGACGCCTAGGCCTTTTAAATAGTTTTTACTCCACCTATGTCATATTCACAATGTTTATACATCAAATAAAATTAATAATATTGCGCTTTTACTTAGGCACAAAAATTAATTCATATACCTTTTTGACAGTTTTAAATCCGTCGACTTGATAATCATAGCGTTTACGTATCAACTCAAGTTAATAGCATGGCGCTTTTACTTAGGCACTAAATATTCATTCATAGGCCCTAGAGCTGGTCCTTTTAAACAGTTTTTATTCTACCAATGTCATATTCTTCGCAATGTTTACATATCAAACCAAGTTAATATATAACGAAGTAAATTTCTCCGTCATTTTTGGTCTACGCCGGGATTGGAACCCGAGGCCGCTTATTCCGGAACAAGTCGCTCTACCAACTGAGCTACGCAGACGTTTTATTCTGATTCCTATCTGCCTTTATGTCGTGTGCGTCCTGCTGGCAGGTACGTCACAAATAATACTAGCATAACTAGGAAGGATAAGAATAGGAACTCTTGGATCAGGAAAATAACCAGAGTTAAAGACATCATCATCAAAATAAAATCCCTGAAATGGCAATAGGCCGGACATACTGCTAGAAGAATGCCCCACTGATGTGTTACTGAAGTATTAGACATTGTACCAAAACCATGAAAAAACCCAGAAGAAGACCACGTGGAAGATGGGTGGATGAAATTCGAAAGCATGCTGGAATGACGTGGAAAAAAACTGGCTCAGACAGACACTTGTGGAAGATACTTGGGTAGTTATTCATCCAACAGTGGGTTGATAGATTTAAATATCACGTTAATTTAGATTTTAATAGTTTTATCTGTAGCACGTTCACATGCTGTTTTACAAAACACCAAAACACAATAAGATTTTTGATCTGACAAAAAAATTCATATGTTGCCTTCCCCCCCCCAATCGTCAAAATATTGTTCCAAAGTCGCTGATCCTAGGGCGACCTGCGCTATAAGTTTCAGCAGATAAAATACGGACAGGGCTATAAACGAACAGAGCCTTTTTTTCTGCTGCAGAAAGAAGTTTTCAATCGGTAATAATGTTGATAAGCACTACCTTACAGAATGCATTAGCAAAAGAGCAATATTAATAAATTGGCAGCTCAGCCAAGTGTGTGCTTTAGATGAAATAATTACTTCAACTTCGCATATCAATATAAAATCATTGGTACCAAGAAGAAAATGTACTTTTGCTGTTCTAAGACAGTTAGGGAGAGAGCGTCTTAATGGCACAATAAAAACAGAGGCTGCTCTGGGTCATGACTGGAAAGAAAGTTGTTGCCTTTATTATGCAAATTGTATTTAACACTGAAGTACACTAAAATGTAAGCCACTGATACAGAAATTCGCTAATAACTACATCTGGAAACAAAACTGCATTTGTTCACAAAGTGCACGAAATTTACATTAATTACGTCTGCACCCCATTTATAATATTAATGTTGTATTCAAAATTTTCTCCATAGACCTATCTGTATCATAGTGAGAAAAGAAAGAGGAAGACGGTCTGCCCGAAGTACATCCTACGCACAACTTCTTCATTTGGACAATACCCTTGCCCAGGAAGAGATTCTAACTTGAGGCAGTTTTTGTACGCACGGGGGACCATATGTTGTGGTCAAACGGGATGGTCCCACCCACCACTTTGACTGCAATTCTGTCCCTGTGGACAATAAAGCAGTTAGGGAGAGAGCGTCTTAATGACACAATAAAAACAAAGGCTGCTCTGGGTCATGACTGGAAAGAAAATCTTGACATATATTTATGACCACGGACCTTCCTTTGCTTTGATTTAACCGCTACACCACAAACCCTCGCGGCAACAAACAACGGCGTCTATGAACCCCCATCCGATTCGGACACATCAGCTGTCACTTTGTCATTCCACAAATAAAACGATTAGAAGATTCTCCTTTCTTTCAAAGATAAACAAATTCTATTTTTTGTATTTTCAAATCAAGTAGGAAGGAAAGATACATAATATGAAGATACACATTTGAAAGAAGTCTTATAATGCACTAATTATTTTGCGCTTTTCATTAAAAATCTGTATTTCAACTCATTTGTGCTAACAGGTATGAAAAAAAAAAAAAAAACACGAAAATATTTTGGGTTTAAGAAATTTTCCTTGATAAAAGGGAAAACGTTACGGAACATTCAAGATGAAGTGTTTAGTTCTTTTGGGGAAGGATGTGCACTCTTTCTTGTCAGATCATAAATCTTATTGTGTTTTGTAAAACAGTATGTTATATCTCACGTGAAAGCGCTACAGATAAAACTATTAAAATCTAAATTAACATAAATCTCAAATTTTAAATCTATCAGTCCACTGCTGGATGGATGGGCTTCCAAAGCTTCTTTCACAAGGGTCTGTCAGAGCTAGTCTCCTCCCTGTCGTTCCGGCATTCTTCCGAATTTTATCACCCCATCTCCCACGTGGTCTCCTTCTGGGTCTTTTTATGTTTTTTGGTACCCAGACTAATACACCAGTAATCCATCGGCGGTCCATTCTTCTGGCAGCATGTCCGGCCAATTGCCATTTCTGGGATTTTACTTTGATGATGATGTCTTCAACTTTGGTTATTTTCCCGATCCAAGAGAATATCCTTCCTAGTTATGCCAGTAATAACCTTCGTAGTTATGACAGTATTATTAACTTGACTAAATAAGTAAATATTTCGGATATGACATCGGTTGAATAAAAACTGTTAGGACTAGGCCTAGGGCCTCTGAATTAATATTTCGTGCCTAAGTAAAAGCGCAATATTATTAAATTGCTTTGATGTGTTAACGTTGCGAATATGACTTAGTAGAGTAAAAACTATTTAAAAGGCCTAGGCCTAAGGCTTATAAATTAATATTTCGTGCCTAAGTAAAAGTGCAATATTATTAACTTGATTTGATATGTAAACGTTGTGAATATGACACTGGTAGAATTAACTCTTAAAAAGGCCTATGCCTGTGGCCTATGAATTAACATTTAGTGCCTAAGTAAAAGCACAATACTACTAACCTGACTTGTTATGTAAACTTTATGAATATGACATCGGTAAAATAAAAACTGTTAAAAAGGCCTAGGCCCAAGGCCTATGAATTAATATTTAGTGCGTAAGGAAAAGCGCAACTTGATTTGATACGTAAACGTTATGAATATGAAGTCGGCTTATAAAAAGCTGTTGAAAGGGCCTAGGTGTTGGGCCTGTGAATTAATGTAAATATTTAGTGCCTAAGTAAAAAAAAATGCAGTGTTATTAAGAAATCCCACCTTATTGTCTTTTCCTGAACACAGCAATTTTCGCTAGGCTTACATAGAACGTTTTCTCGAAATCTGTTTGGAGTTCCCAACTCAATTCTCAATATAGGCCAAGAAATGGCAATCTTTATACCCCCCTCCCCCTCCTCCCCCTCGTACTTCTGTGGCCAGTTGCCCTAAGTATGAACCGGCATGAAAAATCAGACAAACAAAAGAGCTCCTTCCCGTCGTTACGCACCTTGGAAAACCGCCACACATAATTCGGAAACTTGGAAAACTGCCACACATTCAAAGTGTTCCTCGGAGGAATAGCAATTTGTGCCCGGCCGCTTAATGAAAACCATGTCGCAGTTTTCCTGTGTTGCAGTTTTCCCGTGTGGCGGTTTTCCGCCAACCCTCTTATACCACTACCCACTACTCGTTTTCGTCTCATCTTGTTGGTTTACCAGTGGCGTAACTTGTCAGACCCAGGTGTAGGAGCATATGTTTCTGACAGAGAGAGACAGGGGAGAAGAATAGTGTTAGTGCCGACTTCCTTTGGATCCGGTAGTAGAAAAAACACTAAAAATCCTTTTTCAATATTTCGCAAATAAAGTTAGTGTTAAACTTGCCCCAGAAATTCAAAACGTGCGTTGGGTCACACTGCATACAAATTTAAATTTCGGCGGGCGTACAAATCCGGTGGGTGTACATCATATCCCAAACGTGCGTTGGGTCACACGGTATGCAAAATTAAAATTTCGGCGCGTGTACACCATTTCCCGAAATCAAAGCAGGTCATGATGCTTAAATTTCAAAAATATGGTAGCGGTTATTACTAAAGTTAGGGTGCTAACTGTGCTCAGGTTCAGTGGGCTCATGTCCAGTGGGCAAATGTCCGGGTGGGCAAGTGTCCGGCTGGGCAAGTGTCCAAGTGGGCAAATGTCCGAGTGGCAAATGTCCGGGTGGGCAAGTGTCCGGTGGGCATCTTGCCGGTGGGCTTTTGTCCGGCACCCGTCCCCCAGGCTCCCAAGCTAATTGTTTAATAGCACTCCAAACAAGCCTTTGAAAACATCCACGGCACCCAGTTTACGAACCACTGCTCCAGCCTACAGTATTCTTTGACCCAGTAGATCACCCCTTCTCCTTCCGATCCTAGAGAAGATAAGGCAACCGATACAGCTCATTCTCATTTTAGTTACAAGGTTCTCACCGGTGCCTGCTGGTTAGCAAAGTAAGAAAGGTTAACGTAGTCGGAGTTCTTGCTGCAAGTTGAACAATGGAATTTGTAGTATCATCCAAGGGTATTTGCCATTTTCTTGTAGGACTTCCGTCCACAGTGAGTAGAGTTTAGGTCCCAGCCACCTACAGCGAGATCGCCTTTTGGGTAGGACACAGAAACGGAAGGAATGAGAGCAAGTCTAGCGACTTTGGCAGAACAGTTTGTAGGGAGATTAGAGTACAGTAGATGGCGCCATCGTACAAGTACGATATTGCACATAGAGATGTGAAAGAATTTGGGGGGGAGCATTATGAAGGATACCCATTTAACCAGTGGGTCCAGCCTGGGGGCCGTCACTTTACGTGCTCGTCCGATGCACGGCAGATATTCAGCGATTGTTAGCAAATTACACCATCTCTGAAAGATCAGCCCAGGTTCGAACCTGAGGACCTTGCATCGATGGTCTGAACTGCTAACCACTAAGCCATCCGCGGCTCGTATCATCCAAGGGTAGGCCAAAAGCCATTTATAAAGGTTTTATTTTCACCAGAGACGCAGAAAAGGATGGAAATACAGTTTGGCGCTGTCAAAACCGAGCTTGCGGAGTACGGATGACAGCTAGTGGGACTGATGTTGTACGAGAACCCAGAGAGCACAAGTTCCATGCTCCATCCATAGCAGATGTTGCCAAGACTAAAATAGTAGGTACTGTTCAAACAACTGATTGTGACAGCAGCAGCAACACAAGAAACATTGTGCTGTCAACAATTTTTTCTGTTCCAACCGCAATTGCAGCAGTACAGTCAAAGGCAGCCATAGCACAACATATTCGAAGAAAGCGTCGTCGGAACATGCCAGTCGAGGATGCAGATATAGTTATACGTCGTGATTTACAGGTGCCAACTTCTAGAGAGCCATTTTATATTCCGTGGGGAGGCAATCTTTTGTTCTGTTCAAGGAGGTGCCTGGAAATTTTATGTGAACATAAGAATTGGTTAGCAGATGGGACTTTTTATGTCGCGCCTCATGGCTTCTTACAACTTTACACAATTCATGTCCTTTTGGAAAATTCTGTAAGTGTGCCATGTGTCTTCGCGTTGCTCAGAAGCAAAAGCACTGCCACATATCTTGAACTTTTTGCATATGACTGATGTAGTAGGCGTTTTGTCGCCAGAATCAGTAATAATTGATTTCGAAGCAGCAGATATTTAGGCATTCAACACAAGGTTCTCTCAAGTTTCTGTGCGTGGCTGCTTTTTCCATCTGAGCTAATCAATCTGGCGGCGTGTGCAAACTGCTGGTTTGCAAACCAGATATCTAGAAGATGCTAATTTTTCGCTTCTGACGCACTGCCTGCCGGCGCTTGCTTTTTGTCCCAATAACTGCAGTTGAGGAAGCATTCGAAACTTTGACTACGCCAGAGAATTTTCCACAGGAATTAGACAGTGTTGTGGATTACTTCGATATATTGACACAGTGTCTCGAGGAGGTCGCTGACGACGACCAATGTGTGAAGCACCCTTGTGGCCTCAATACGAATCGGTGATAGCTGGTCTCCCAAGAACGACTAACTCTTTGGCAGGCTGGCACAGTTCTTTTAACAAAATAGTTGGAATAGCACACCCAAGTATCAGAACTTTAGTGAAACGTCTTCAGCTTGAAGAGTCTTCGGGTTGTGTGTAACGTATACTCTCGATTCACTTTCCTTTTGATTTTTACTATCTCTGGTTATTTTATTTTCCTATGTAAATTATCTTCTTACTGAACGAGATGTTATTTCTCCCGCTGAATGAGATCTGGCAATGAGTGTAAGTCATGACGTGGTGGTAGCCAGTATAAATAGTTCAACGATACGTAGAGAGAGGAGCCGCGGATGGCTTAGTGGTTAGTGTTTCAGACTATCGATGCTGGGTCCCCAGGTTCAAGCCTGGGCTGATCTTTCAGAGATGGTATGATTTACTAACAATCGCTGAATATCGGACGAGCACGTTAAGTGACGCCCGCCAGGCTGGACCCACTGGTAGTGATGGGCATAATCGAGACGAAATAATCGATTCATTCGATTATGAAAATATCTCGAAACATTCGATTACGCCAAATTCATTCGAATGAAAAAAACCTCTCGAAAGAACTCTCGATTGCCCACAAGCTGTCTCGTTCAAACGAGTGCATTCGAAAGGCGAAATCGCTCGTCTCTTCTCGAGAACATGGGTTCCGAGCAAAATCGCTCGTCTACCCGAAAACATCTCGAGAGGTAACGAGATACGAGAGGTTCGGAAGTACTCGCTTTTCACGTGATCGAATTATCTCTCTCAGGGAGAATCACTTGTGTTCCTTATAACTTCTTAAGCTAGGTTATTCTATTCGAAAAAATCCAGGCGTCTTTGTGGTCATTCCGTCCAGCGAAAGAAAGCTGAGGGTTTAGCACTAATTACAAATCATTCGAATGGTTATTTCGAATGAATATCTCGATTTGTCAAACGCAGAAGGCGGATCTGAGCGTATTACGCCATCTACCGGTGAATTCTAAAACTAAAAATCGTTCGAATGATTATTTCGAATGAATATCTCGATTTGACAGATCTCTCGATTGTAACCTTTCGATTCTTAAATTCAATCGATTATGCCCAACACTACCCACTGGTTAAATGGGTATCCTTTCGTATACCCCACCTGAAATTCTCTCACCCCTCTATGTGCAATATCGTACTTGTACGGTGGCGCCATCTACTGTACTCTAATCTCGCTACAAACTGTTCTGTCAAAGTCGCTAGACTTGCTCTCATTCCTTCCGTTTCTGTGTCCTGCCCAAAAGGCGATCTCGCTGTAGGTGGCTGGGACGGAAGTCCTACAAGAAAATGACGCTGACCCCCTACGTAGAGAGAGCTTTTTGTTGATGTAGGGAGAGCTTCGTTCTATGTGATTAGGTTTTTTCTTCATTATTGTGATACGATTAGTGTGTGTGTTGGATGATTCAAGAGTTTATCTAATAAAAGAGTTTTAAGTAAGTACGTCTTTCTCAGTTCATAGTACTGTCAGACCTCTCTCTGTCTGGCTGTTAGGTTTATTTCATTTAGTGTTATTAGTAACAACCAGTATAAGACTTTATTCATCTTAATTACTACTACAACATTACTAGCAGTTATAAGCTTGTTCATTATTATTACTACACTACTAGCAGGAAAGTTTATTCATGATATAATTAAAAAAAAACAATCATTAGAAGAAGCATTAGCTTAGAAGAAGCATTAGCTTAGAAGAAGCTGAATTCATTATAATATTAGTGAAAGCGTTATATTCATTATATGTGCTTTAAAAGAACGACTACAAGCTGGGCAAATTCTTCCGCAGCAAAAGGAGAAATATAGAGATCTGACCGGAAGGATTGCCAGAATTGTAAGAAATTATGGCAGTGTTCCAACAATGTCATATTTGAAGTCAATTGGGCACAATTTACAATTCTGATCATTGTAAAAGTATGGCAAAAATATGTCACACAAAAACAAGCCAATGTCTGACTCCAAAAAGTTTTTTTCAAATATGTGGAAATATGCAATTCACTATAATGTACAGCAGTATATGATTTCATATAAATTTATGTAATGTGTATAAAAATGTAATACGTTGCAGCGTAATATATGTGTACTCATTGTAAGAAAAAAGTAATAAAAATGTATCCAGGATAAGGAGTCGAAATACACAAAGAGAACTGCATAGGGTGCCTTCTTTAAGAAGGTACACTACCACCAAATAGTGATCCTGCCGACGACCCAACGCAGATTCTCGCAAAAAAAAAAAAAAAAAAAGGAATAATAAAAGTAAAAAAGACGGCTCGTTTATACTGAACAATGTTATGTTGACATTTATTTTTGTTGCACTCAGATGGCTCTCTTAGTACCGAAAGAGAAATCTCCGTTCCCACACAACTATGAACAAAATAAAAAAATAAAAAAAAAAGTGAAAGAAATGTGTTTAAGATATACGGCAAACATTCTTGCTCAAATGAGAGCAGTGATGAAAGTTTCGAAAGACATTTGCGAACAGGGACAGAAAATAGCGCAAAAAAAAAAAAAAAAAAAAAATCCATGCACATAACAACTACACAAGATTGAGGACCATAATCTTGAGGTGATAATATTGATCTTTTTAGGGCGTGTTTTGTAAAAAAAGATTGCGCTTGTCCGTCCGTCCGTCTGTCTGTGGACAACATATCTCTGCAACTATTAATCCGATTTGAAAAATTCTTTTTGCATTGGGAAGCCTGAAAACATGAGAATGGTGATCCTTGCATTCTGGTTTTTCCCGATGCATAAGTTCGCCGCTAAAGGGCGTAAATGCAGGTGACATCGAATTCAAAATACATTTTAGTTCATATCATCATCATTGTCAACCATTATCATTCCAATTCTGGTTGAAGGTCACCCCAAGTTTCTTCCACAACGGTCTATCTTGAGTCAGTCTCCTCCACGTCACTCCCGCATGCTTTCGAATTCCATCCACCCATCTCCCATCTGGTCATCGTCATGTCCCTTAGAATTCAGTCTAAATTTTCAGATGTCCATTGGTGGTCCGTTCTTCTGACAATATGTCCAGCCCACTGCCATTTCAGGGAATTTATGATCATGATGTCTTCCACTCTTGTCATTTTCTTTATCCACGAGTTCCTCATCTTATCTTTCACGGTTACACCACACATGAGGCTTCTTTCTTTGTATGTCTTTAGTTAAGGTCCACGACTCTGCATTGACTAAACACTTCCCTTTTAAGACATAATGGTATATTGCTCTTAAAAATTGTACTGTTTCTTCCAAAAGTTCTCCAACCAAGTTTTATACGCAGATTAATTTCTTCATCAATGTCATCATCTTTTTGGTTTGGTGGGGGGAGGAGGTTGGCCATAACTCGTCACTCAGGCCAAGCGGTTTGATGAGTGTGGGATAGCATTCCCTCTAATCCCGGTGGTATAGTTATACCGCTACTTTTCGGTCGTCAGAGTCCCTTTAGTGGGAACACGATGCACCGCGAGAAGGCGGGGGTTGACATTTGCCAAGAGACGCTATGGTATATTTGCGCATCACCTGACCTCCCAAGTAGCACACTGACATTGGCCAACGGTTGGCCCAATGATATTTTTGCGTCGGCAGCGCTGGGCGAAGGTTGCGTTGTTTATCGAAGATTAGCCAACGGGTTTTCCAACCACACATGACCAACCATTTGTCAACAAATGACCACTTAACGGTTGTCCGATGGTTGTCCAACAACACATGACCAACCATGGTTGTCCAAGAACACATGATCACATTGGAAAACTGTTTGCAACAGTTTCGCAATGTGGGTCCAACCGTTGAACCAACACATATCCAATTGTTGTCCGCCGAGTCGCTGGGCCGACTGTTGAAAGCCCATGGTTGTCCAAGAACACATGATCACATTGGAAAACTGTTTGCAACAGTTTCGCAATGTGGGTCCAACCGTTGAACCAACACATATCCAATTGTTGTCCGCCGAGTCGCTGGGCCGACTGTTGAAAGCCCATGGTTGGTCCAACATAATATTGCTACCTGGGCTTGCATACCCTTATTCCATATCATCATCATTGTCAAGCATTATCAATCCACTGCTGGACGAAGGTCTCCCCAAGTTTCCTCCACAACGGTCTGTCTTGTGCCAGTCTCCTCCATGTCACTCCTGCATTCTTTCGAATTTCTTCCACCATCTCCCACGTGGTCTTCTTCTGGGTCTTTTCCTGTCCCTTGGAATCCAATCTAAAATTTCGGCTGTCCATCGATGGATCTGTCCTTCTGGCAGTATGTCCAGCCCATTGCCATTTCAGGGATTTAACTCTGATCATGATGTCTTCCACTCTTGTCATTTTTCGGATCCACGAGTTCCTCTTCTTATCTCTCCTGGTTACACCAAGCATGCACCTCTCCATGCTTCTTTGAGTTGTCTGTAGACTTTGTATGTCTCTTTTAGTTAAGGTCCACGTCTCTGCACCATATGTAAGCACTGGAAGGATGCATTGATCAAACACTTTTCTTTTAAGACATAATGGCATATTGCTCTTGAAAATTATGCTATTTCTTCCAAAAGCTCTCCAGGCAAGTTTTGTACACCGATTAATTTCTTCATCGATGTGACCCTCACTTGATATCTGCTGTCCAAGATAAACGTACGTGTCTGTTATCTCCAGCTTTTCTCCATCAATCGACAAATCTTTATCTCTTGTAAAAGCATTGTACATCACTTTTGTCTTCTGAAAGTTCATCTTTAATCCCACTTCTTTACTCTTGTCAGCAAATTCCTGGATCATACTCTGCAGCTCTGATGGGGTAGTTGCAAAAATGACTACGTCATCAGCAAAACGAAGGTAGGTTAGATAATCTCCATTAATCTTTATCCCCTTGTTTTCCCAGCTCAGCGACTGAAAGACACCCTCCAATGTGGCATTAAAGAGCTTCGGAGATATGGTGTCACCTTGTCTCACTCCCTTTCCAACTTTTATGTGTGCTGTATTCTCAAACAGCCGAATCTTTGCACTTGCATTTTCATAGATGTTATTAATAATATTAATGTATGCATCTTCAATTCCGCAGGATTTCAGAGCCATTCCCAAGTAGCAGTGAATATCGGCTACAGATATCTGACCGATATTGCAAAAAGTTATCCTCCCTGATATTTAGCCGATATCGGCTACAGATATTGGACCGATATCGGCTACAGATATTGGACCGATATCGGCTACAGATATTGGACCGATATTGCAAAAAGTTATCCTCCCTGATATCGGGCCGATATCGGTTATATCGGCTACCGACATGGAGCCGATATCGGACCGACATTAATTGCTACTTGGGGAATATCGGCTAGATATCGGGCCGATATCGGTTATGTCGGCTGAATGTCGTTAATATCAGTCGACATTGAGCCGATATCGGACCGATATTGCAAAAAGTTATCCTCCCTGATATTTAGCCAATATCGGCTACAGATATTGGACCGATATTGCAAAAAGTTATCCTCCCTGATATCGGTTATATCGGCTACCGATATGGAGAGCCGATATCGGACCGACATTAATTGCTACTTGGGTTGTAACTGCTGATGGTTTCACCGAATCAAAGGCTTTTTCATAATCGATAAAAGCCATGCACAATGGAAGTTCATATTCCCATATTCCCTCGCTCTTTCAATTAGTTATATCAGTACGTGGATTATGATCTATAGTGCTGCAGCCACTCCTGAATCCAGCTTGATCTCTCGGTTGAGCCATGTCCAGTGTTACCTTCAAGCGGTGTGAAAGAACTTTAGTGAAGATTTTATAAACCACTGATAGGAGGCTGATAGGTCTGTAGTTCCTGAGATCCTCAATGTCACCCTTTTTATGTAGCAAGATCATTGTAGCGTTGTTCCAATCCTCAGAAATGTTCCCTTCATTAAGGCATCGAGTGAAAATTTGGGCGAGTAACTGTTTCGATTTCTCCACTTGCTTCTTGTATGATGTCTACAGTAATTCCATCTTCTCCTGGAGCTTTTCCCCGCTTCATGTTCTTAATTGCATGTGCAACTTCTGCTGTGAGGACTGGAAGAACTCTGGTACTGGTACCTTTCATGATGTCTGGAGTACATGTATCATCCCTTTCATATAATTTGGAGTAGAAATCTTTCACTCTTGTCAAAATTTCGCCTTTATTTCTTGTTACAGAACCATCTTCTTTTCTCAGTGCCATAATCTGTTTTCTTCCCTTACTGAGATGTCCCTTTGCTATCTTTAGGCTTTGGTTGTTTTCAGTTGCTTTCCCCACTAGTTCACAGTTGAATTTCCTTACGTCTTCAGTACATTCTGACCTTACATCCCTATTCCATATATTTGCTTCTAAATATACGATTGAAGCAATTATTTCTTCCTTTCGATGCGGTTCACAACGAAGGTTTTTTTAGGCACAGTTTCTTTTTCAAGTAATGCACAGATTTTCCGCTAAGGGGCGTAAAGATAAATTTCGTTTTCCTCAATATCTCTGCTTTTAAAAGTCCGATTTGAAAAATGCTTTCTGCAGCGGTAACAGCTTCTCATAGAAAATGTTTTGCATATAATTTCTAATTTTTGGTAAGGAATGGTTTGGCCACCAGGAGGCGCAAGTGTTTATTTCTGCTTCTGATGTATTTTCAGAAAAGTCTGAGCTTCTGAAATAATTTTTTCGTGGACCTATACCGCTGACCTCAGAAAATCTTTTGAGAATACCTTCTGTTTAAAATAGCGTATGGTATCCCAGCCAGAGGGCGTAGATGTATATCTTATTTTTGTCGATACCTGCACACTTGTAAGAGTCCGATTTGAAAAATTCTTTTTTTTTTGGAGCGCGGGTCCGGTGCGAATGTTTCTCATATACACTGCTGGCAACCCAAAATGCAACACCAAAAAGGAAGCATCCGATTGGCCTGAAATTCGCAGCATGCGCCGCCCGCGAGAGAACATGCAAACGATTAGCATTGCAGGGCATATGCAAATCACGTGCGCCCGGCACGCCACCGAGAAGCACTATAAGAAGGGTGCACAGAAGGCGGGGTGTAAGTAGTGGAAGTGTGTTGTGCTGCCGGAACTGTGCGTGGGAAGCTTCCTGATGCCTCGTCACAGAATACGGCAGTCATTCCAGCACGTTTCGGAATTCGACAGACGACAAATAGTGGCTTATCGCGACAGCGGTTCACAGTACCGAGACATCGGCGCCCGTGTGGGACGACATCCAGCCACAGTGAGTCGAGTATGGATTCGGTGGGTGCAGAAGGGACGGACGGACCGACGTGAGCGATTGCCGCAGGCGCGGCACACCACCGAACGAGAGGACCGGCATGTTGTGCGGCGGGCATTGACGGCTCGCACCGCCACATCACGAACGTTAGCGCAGGAATTAGGGTGTGTTGCGCAACAACCTGTGTCACCACGTACCGTTCGATGTCGTCTGCAGGAGCGGAGACTTGTCGCCGTTCGATGTCGTCTGCAGGAGCGGAGACTTTTCGCAATTACGTTCCTTGCACGTCAGTAAGTTGTCAGCAGCTCACGATGCCCGCAATGAGCTTCGGTAAGGTCATAAAGCCATAAATGTCAGAGCGGGAGTAATGAATGACCGTCCGAGAGCAGAAGACACACACAGCGGGACTGCGAATGATCTTTTCTTGCTCAAAGGATAATTTTGAAGGGATTTTTTTCCTGTTTGTTTAACATAATTCTGTTGAGGCTTTTTTTTTCTCCTTAGCTTTATAAAACATATAAGCATTCACCAATAGTAACACTAATCACTCCACGCAGGGGTGATATACCAAATCGATAACAACCGGTTCGCATGGACTGTAAACAACCAGTTAATATGGACTGCAAGATGAATGATGGCGAGGGGGCGGGGTGGAGATTTATAAGTTACACTTGTTGATCAAAGCAAACATTTCTCTATGATATATGCTGTGTTATACGCTAAATGCTAACAATAATAAGTAAGAAAAAGAATACAGTGCAATGATTATGAAGCGCGTTCCATTCCAACACTGAACACGTCAGTTTGTTTGCTACTGCTAGAGCGAGCTCCTCAAAGGTATCGCTATTAACCTACTATCTGTTTTGACTAATGATATATACTGCAGCCCTTTTAAACATGTTTGTTTTTCTGGTAGTAGTCCCCAACAAAATGCTCAAATTTTGTCCGAAAGAAAAAAGTTATGGAACTCTTGTGCGCACATTACAGAAAATTAAATCGGAAGAATTAAAACTGGGTTCAAGAATTCGATTGCTATAAAACAAATGTGATATATTTTTCATGAATCTGTTTGTTCGCGTTTACACGAACAAACAGATACATTTAAACATCTAAAATTTCAACCCTGGAAACGGTACCTGCCTTTTGAATTAGAACCCCTTCGAAATTTTCAGAAGTCGGCGCCTATGTCTTGAATAATGCTGGAAATTTCTAGAGAAATTTTTCGTCGTTATTTACGACCAGATTTAAAGTATGAGCCGCTCAAATTACATAAAATGCATCAGGGGTTTAGATCGCAAAAATTGTTTCTTGAAGTCCACTGTGTTTTTCCTTCATATTGGCCCCATTGTTGTAGCGCTGGTCACGCATATCATGATACTGAAATCTTCAAGATTAAAAAAAAAAAAAAAAAAAAAATTGAAAAAATTATTAGTCCTTTGCCCGCGATATCTGTTGCTGAACAAAACAAAAAATATTCTTTGATTTCAATTCGTTTTCTATTGAATTATATACTGATTATTTTCCCCAGTAAAATGAAGGTGCCTCGTAGCATTACGATTTCTCACAGTAAAACGTTTTCTTAACTTCTTCCATGTCACTGACAATTTATCAACCGTAAAATTTTATTGAAGCGTCCTGGCGACCCTGAAGCTGGCGCACTGGTGCTTTGCACCCATTGAACCCCGCTTAACGCGTCTCTGCAGTCATGCCTCCACTGCAATGGGAATTCTTTTCAGTTTCCTCAATTCCTTTGAGGTGGACGTCAAGTAATTTTGCTTCCTATACTTCCAATGGGAAAACTTTTGTACGCATTTCCTTCAAAATTAGTGTGTTCCCAAGGTTGGAAATTTCAATATCGAATAAAATAACTTCATATTATAACTTGGAATACTTAACCATAATTATAGTAAAAAACAATAACGTTTCGTTTGATGGTGTTGAAACCAGAAAAAAGACGGCGCGACCTGTACTTTGATGACGTCAGTAGACAAATATATGTTGGATTGCATAATTATGGTTATGTTTTAGAAAATATTAAGTATTCCAAGTTATAAAATGAAGCTATTTTAATCGATGTTCAAATTTTCATCCTTGGGAACGCATTAACTGTCCAGAAAAAAGATGGCGCGACCTGTACTTTGATGACGTCAGTAGACAAACAAATGTTGGATTGCATAATTATGGTTATGTTTTAGAAAATATTAAGTATTCCAAGCTATAAAATTAAGCTATTTTAATCGATGTTCAAATTTCCATCCTTGGGAAGGCATTAACTGTCCAAAAACAAGATAGCGCGACCTGTACTTTGATGACGTCAGTAGACAAACAAATGTTGGATTGTATAATTAAGGTTATGTTTTAGAAAATATTAAGTATTCCAAGTTATAAAATGAAGCATGCTCAAATTTTCATCCTTGGGAACGCATTAATTGTGAAGAAAATGGCTACAGACGTTTTTCCATTGGAAGTATAGGAAAGAAAATTACTTGACATCCACCTTAATGGGGATTTATCAGCGGGAAGCTCACCCACTTCGCGACCGTGTCGTAGGAGACGTCTGGTTACAAAGAGACAAGAAACGAGATTAGACACAAGAAAGGGCGTACCGATGACCTTGAGGGAGAATTAAGGAAACAAAGAGGTAGGAACTTCCGGAAATGAGCTCCCAAAATCTCCGAAATCTCATTTTCAGAAAAGAATTTGACTTCCTTTTGCGTTCCCCTTACCGATTCGAATGCAGTCACAGATTATTATTATTTGCTTTTTTGTTTTTCGATTTGTTGCCGTACAGAAACGAGATTTCATAGACACAAGAAAGGGCGTACCGATGACCTTGAGTGAGAATTCAGGTACAAAGAGGTAGGAACTTCCGGAAATGAGCGCCCAAAATCTCCGAAATCTCATTTTCAGAAAGGAATTGGACTTCCTTTTGGTTTCGAATGCAGTCCCAGATTATTATTATTATTATTTTTTTTTCGATTTGTTGCCGTACAGAAAAAAAGCGCCTAGGTAATTTGATTTAATTATGTGGCAGTTTACCTCACAATCTCTTTCAAACAGTGGCCTGCCGAGGATTTCTTTATCGGGGTGGCCCAAAATATTAAAGATTCAAATAAAAATGCGCCGCAGAAAATATCTCCTAAGATATTGGGAAGCGTAAAATATATCTCCGCCATGTAAAAGTGCATTTCTAATTATTCGTAATAAATATTTATTATCATCATCATCATTGTCAACCATTATCAATCCACTGCTGGATGAAGGTCTCCCCATTTTTTTTTAAATTTTTTTTTCACAATTGCCTGCGTCTCCTCCATGTCACTCTCGCATGCTTTCGAATTTCATCCATCCACCTCACGTGTGGTCTTCTTCTGGGTCTTTTTCTGTCCCTCGGAATCCAATCTAAAATTTCAGTTGTCCATCGGTGGTCCGTTCTTCTGGCAACATGTCCAGCCCATTGTCATATCAGTGATTTCACCCTGGTCATGATGTCGTCCACTCCTGCCGTTTTCCTTATCCGGAAGTTCCTCTTCGTATCTTTCCTGGTTACACCAAGCCTGCATCTATCTGTCCATGCTTGTTTGAGTTGCCTGCAGTCTTTGTATGCCTTTTTTAGTTATGGTCCATGTCTCTGTTCCATACGTAAGTCAACTGGCAGGATGCATTGATTAAACACTTTTCTTTTAAGACATAATGGCATACTGCTCTTTAAAATTGTACTTCTGTTTCTTCCAAAAACTCTCCATCCGAGTTTTATACACCGATTAATTTTTCCATCAGTGTGACCTTCACTTGATATTTGCTGCCCAAGATAATTGTACGTATCGGTTGTCTCAAGCTTTTCTCCATCAATCGATAAAACTTAGTTTCTTGTAAAAGCATTGTACATCACTTTTGTCTTCTGAAAGTTCATTTTTAATCCCACTTCTTTACTCTTGTGAGCAAGCTCCTGGATCATACTCTGCAGCTCTGATGGGGTAGTTGCAAAAATGACTACGTCATCAGCAAAACGAAGGTGAGTGAAATAATCTCCATTAATCTTTATCCCTTTGTTTTCCCAGTTCAATGATTAAATGACATTTTGCAATGTGGCAAAATGTCTTATACAGGGTGATTCATAAAGAAGTATACAGTTTCAACGCACTATAAAACAAGAGCAATGTAAGATATTTTATGTTACCTGTAACAGAATTGTAGGGGAATGTTTCAAGTTTTTTTAGAGACAGTCACAGATGTTCTATGTGTGCACCCTTAGTCACACGACACACATCGACCCGGTAATCCATTTCCGCCCCAACGCGAGGTAAGATATCTGAATCAAGTGCAGTGATAGTGGCTGTGATACGCTGTTTCAGCTCCGCTAGATCAACAGGAAGGGGAGGTGCGAATACCTTGTCCTTTACGTACCCCCTCAGGATGATCATATGTAGAGGATTTTAGGAAGGGAGTGTCTGACTCCAGGTCTTAAACAACCCTTAAAAATAGGAAGCTTGGAGTTTTGGACTAGAGTACCCGATAGGAAAGTGACATGGAAGCGAAGTAGAAAGGGGGAGGAAGACGCCCTTATTTATTACTCGAGGTCCGACTGCTTAACGTGCCCATCCGACGCACGGCGGATATTTAGTGGATCGAGCGTTCGTAACTGCCTGGGGTCGAACCTGAAGTCCTTTCCGTGGCAGTCACGAAAGTTGCCCACTAGGCCACCCGTGGCCCTTTACCCCCACAGGAAAAAGCCACAAGGTGTTAAGTCAGGACTTCTGGGTGGTCAGTGGCATGTTGTAGTCCGCGGCTCGTCCAATCCATCGGACAGACGCTGCCATTTTGACTGACTAGTCACGTGACACGCGCGCTGTCGCCTACTTCACTTCCCTCAGCCACAAACTTTATAAGTACATCTACCCAATGATTCGCAGTTGTGGTCCGTATCTTCAACTGTTACTGTCTTACAGCATCTGGAAACTGCATACTTCTTTATGAATCACCCTGCATAAAGCATAATAAAAATTACACGTAAATTTTCAGAACAGCTTTTGAAATTCCAAAGCGCCTGAGGCTATATAAAAGAAAAATCAAAATACTAATACAAAAACACCACAAAACTGAAAGCTGGAGCAACTGATTCGGAGTAACCGTAAGAAGAGTGAATATAGAACTATGGCAAGCTGCTGTTGGAAATAAAATTATTTAAAATAAATTTAGTCCAATATGCACGTGCATAGATAGCCCCAGGGGATAGCGGGAGGCAATCTCAAGCCTTGTGACGATACTTAGGCCCCAGGGGATATAGGGGGTCGGAAAAGTTGAAGGGTCAGTTCCCAAGGAGGGAGCGAAGTGACGTTCCCGGACAGATTAGATGAATTCCAGACTGGTCAAGTGACCTTGGCATCCGCGGACAAGGTGAAGCTCAGAAGGTCAGAAGGTCTTCACTGGTCAACAGTGTGGAGTGCGTGTAGCGACAAGGGACAGACGTGGATAGCGGATCGTCGAGCGATGTGACGAGAGATAGATGAAGTACTGCCAGCGCTGACAATTGGAAAAAGATTTGGATTGAAAACCTGAAAGACATATGGAAATACCAGTTAAGTTATTTTTCCTTTTCCCTGTTATTGCATGTACTTGCTTAAATTAATTCATAACCCTATTCAGAGCACGTGGCGTGTGTATTGGTCATGATCAAACAATGAAAACCCAGTTAGCTAGGTAAAACATTTAAGTAAAGCATAGGAGAAAAGGAACTAGAAGTAAAATGAATCACTAAGCTTTGCACTTATATATATAGATAGATGTATGCAGAAATGATCGGAGACGTTTTAGAGAAAAATCGTAATAATAGTAAATTTCATGTGTAAGGTATTGCTAACGGCTGCACCCACGCACGTGGTACCTTAGTGTTCCTAATTCTCTCGTATTAAACTATTTTGATTACTTCCAAAAAAAAAAAAAAAAAAGATCCGAACCACAAATCCATTTATCCAAGTGAACCCAGCATTTTAAACGGAAGTTATTAGATGAGGAAGACTTTTTTACATTTGATTAGCATATCTCTTAATATTAAAGCAAAAGGTGGAAAATTCACTAGTATTTTGTGTAATATATATGTATAAAATTTTCTCGAGTTCGGGTATTATTTTCCATTCCGTATTTCAAGTATGTTTCAAGTCTGTGTGTGGTTAGTGCATAGAAAGGTGTGTAAAAAAAGAAAAAAAAAGAAATTTCTTAACTGGTTAACTAACGTTATGTTATATCTGAATATTCCCCCAGGAACACATGGTTATCTCTTGTGGAGGTGTATGCTCGAAAAATTCGTCAGATAAAAATTTAGTAGAGATATTGGCAAGAGTAATATAAAATATTAATGTTAATAATAATTAGGTGCAGTAGGACGGTATTGTTTAAGTTTGGCTGCGCGGGTCTATCTTTGCTTGGGAAGGAAAGAATAGTGTAAATCTAAGATATTAGATATACAACTATTCTGAAAAAAAAAAAAATAAAATAATGATAATGAATGTAGATAAGGGTAAATGAAAATTAAACCACTGGGTAATTGACTTTGTTTCGATTGACGGATCACACTGCCGCGTCTAGACTGGGTAGTGACAGAGCGGTACAGTGCGTAATCAGGGGAAGAGAGAAGGTTACAGAAGAAAGAAATAAATCAAAGTGTGAGTAAAGTCAGTGTGTTCCATATGGTGGTGAACAAAGAGAATCACGTGTTGGTGAACAAAAAAGAATCACGTGTTGGTGAACAAAAAGAATCACGTGTTGGTGAACGAAAAGAACCACGTGTTGGTGAACGAAAAGAACCACGTGTTGGTGAACAAAAATAACTATGCTTCCTACGGGAACTAAAGTGCAGCAGTGATTGAAACACCGTTTTCTTTTCCCAAACTCAAACAACAGGAGGATATTCAAGTAATGATGCAAGCTTTTGAAAATAATGAACGGATCGCACGTGGCATGCGTAATGTAAGCGTGCTGGTGTATCCAAGGACGGTCGTAATTACTGTGAATGCAAAGCATTTTTTTCATGTGGATGACCTACAGACTAAATAAAGTGCTACATTGACAGCGAAGACTTTGTTGTGCTATGTGGTCAACAGGTAGTGAAAACGGTATGGCCGATGAGCGGTGTGGTGTTTAAAAGCACAAAGGACAGTGTCAATGAGGGCGCATGCAGAGATGAATAAAACACAGGTGAAATGATTTTGCTGTTATTGTGTTCCAGGTCAAAGAGACCTTGGTGAATAACCCATGTTATAGGTGACTGTGGACGAATAATACTAGATAAACATATACGTACAGAGCAAAGTGTTCTACAGCTAATTTTATTACCAGCATATAAAAAGCACAAATCAGGTGACAATGTTCTCCAAATATTGCGAACTGCCAGTGATATTGGTTTGATGTCTGATAACTTTGTGTGAATTGTGTGTGAATCGCAGAACTGAACGTAAATCGAACAATTTCACCTTGTCTTACTTTCCACCAGGAAAAAAAAAATTAAGTCAAACAATAAAACTCAAGAATCGGTGGACGTGGACAATGACAATAAAAAAAAAAAAAAAAATTGAATATAAAAGCAAACAAACAAACGGAAAAGCGTTTGGCAGTTAAATGTGTTACTGATACTTGGTCAGCAACAGCTCAAAGTGTACTAAACGACACGTGCATGTAAGCTTCAGATGCCAGCAGTATCACTGAATTGATATTTTTTAGATATGTATTGTGGGTGCAGGACCGTAACAGTTAATTAATTTTTGTGTTTGAAAAGTGTATTGTGTATATGTGTGATTATGAATATTTTATATAATTTCATTGCTATATGTATATATAAGTGCACATGAGGAAAAAGATAGAGGATTACTAGGTAAGGATGGAGTAGTCTATCCGTGCGTGTAGTTTTTCCCCCCAGCATTCCTTTTGGCCCCCCATAAAGATTACATCTGGTAAGGGAGGAATGTTGGAAATAAAGTATTTAAAATAAATTTAGTCCAACATGCACGTGCATAGATAGCCCCAGGGGATAGCGGGAGGCAATCTCAAGCCTTGTGACGATACTTAGGCCCCAGGGGATATAGGGGGGTCGGAAAAGTTGAAGGGTCAGTTCCCAAGGAGGGAGCGAAGTGACGTTCCCCGGACAGATTAGATGAATTCCAGACTGGTCAAGTGACCTTGGCATCCGCGGACAAGGTGAAGCTCAGAAGGTCAGAAGGTCTTCACTGGTCAACAGTGTGGAGTGCGTGTAGCGACAAGGGACAGACGTGGATAGCGGATCGTCGAGCGATGTGACGAGAGATAGATGAAGTACTGCCAGCGCTGACAATTGGAAAAAGATTTGGATTGAAAACCTGAAAGACATATGGAAATACCAGTTAAGTTATTTTTCCTTTTCCTGTTATTGCATGTACTTGCTTAAATTAATTCATAACCCTATTCAGAGCACGTGGCGTGTGTATTGGTCATGATCAAACAATGAAAACCCAGTTAGCTAGGTAAAACATTTAAGTAAAGCATAGGAGAAAAGGAACTAGAAGTAAAATGAATCACTAAGCTTTGCACTTATATATATAGATAGATGTATGCAGAAATGATCGGAGACGTTTTAGAGAAAAATCGTAATAATAGTAAATTTCATGTGTAAGGTATTGCTAACGGCTGCACCCACGCACGTGGTACCTTAGTGTTCCTAATTCTCTCGTATTAAACTATTTTGATTACTTCCACATAAGATTCCTGTTTGTTTTCCTTATAACCACACAAGACATAAGTTAAGGTATGTGTAAACTAAGATATGTGTTTATGTTTCTGATTTCTTTCACGAGCGGCACCTTTACTCCCCCACCATTCCAGTGACGGGATAAAGGTGAATCACAACGCCGTGCTTTATTATATGCTAGTACATATATAAGGGGCACGTTTTTTGTCCATATACGATCACTGTAGAACAAAAGTCCATAGTTATAAAAAGGCACGATAAAGTAAATTTAATCGGTAAATGATCTGTAACTGATGCACCTATAATTTGTTCATAATAATAAATATAACAATAAAATTAACACCTTGTATTTAACATTGATGACAGTAACACGTGTTCCAATGAATAGCATCAACACGTGTTCCATTGTTCATAACTTTAACACGTGTTTTGTATTAGAATGTAACGTTGGTACAGATTAACGTTTGAAGATTTATGGTGAATTGTTTCATAAAGTATATAACTATGGTGAATTGGTTTGAGCTAAATATTTGTTTATAACATATGATTATTCCTATGATTATAACGTTTCAAATAATTGAATATAACACTGCTATCTATGGCTTCATCAATGTCTAGGCACAGATAACACCTCTCATACCTCTATAAAGGACCAACAAGTGTGGGTTTCTGCACCATCCAGTCTGCCACAAAAACAGCAAATAATAAAAAGAAAATACATAAATAAAAAATTTAAATAAAATCAAGATTAACCCACTCCAAAACAACTAAAAAAACCCGACATATAACCTACATCGCCCGAGACCCCAAAACACCAAAACTGTCCCAAAAAAGACAAACTAAAAAAAAATTAAATGAAAAAAAATGAAAGGGGGAAAAAAATGTAGGAGAAAAAATAAAGCGCCCAAAAGACAAAAAATATCCCTTCAGCAGACTAGATGGTCGAATCCCGACCTCACACTAAACCACACACAAAGCGAAATTACTGAAATGACAAAGGGCTGGACATGTTGCCAGAAGAACGGACCACCGATGGACAACCGAAATTTCAGACTGGATTCCAAGGGACAGAAGAAGATGACCCCATGGGAGATAGATGGATGAAATTCGAAAGCATGTCGGAGTGACGTGGAGGAGACAGGCTCAAGACAGACAATCGTGGAAGAAACTTGGGGTGACCTTCATCCAGCAGTGGATTGATAATGGTTGATGATATATACATAATGTATATATACACAGCGGCGACGCCAGCCGCTCAGAACTGGATGGGCTATTTTTTAGGGGAGGCAAGCATGGTGTGGGGGAGGGGTCATAACTTTTGAAGTGCTATGCAGAAATTTTTGCAAAAATTCCATTCATGCAGATTTTACCGGACGTTATGGAAACCATGGATACGAATCTATATGACAAGTTACTGTTTCTTCGAAAGTTTAGCTTACCTAAGCGTTTTTTGTTTTTTTTTTTCCTGTCATAAGGCTGTTCATGAATTTAAGTTTGTAACCTGAGAATATCCACTGGCGCACCCACGGAGAGGGCTTTGGGGGCTTAAGCCTCCTCCAAAGAGATTAAGAGCGACGCACGTCACAAATTAAACATTCTAAAATATTATTTTACATTTTAAAAAATTACATATTGTCTTCTACCCAAAGCTCCAAAGAGATTAAGAACGACGTACGTCACAAATTAAACATTCAAAAATATTATTTTACATGTTCAAAAAATTACATGTCTTCTATTATGTGGTGTCTTCTTCTCAAAGCCCCAAAGAGATTAAGAACGACGTTCGTCACAAATTAAACATTCTAAAATATTATTTTACATGTTCAAAAAATTACACAGTGTCTGACATACTGTCTTCTTCCCAAATCCCCAAAGAGATTAAGAGTGATGTACGTCACAGCCGTATATAAACTATAGGTGTACACTATATATATATATATATATATATATCCCCCTGCAACAGGACTTCCTGGGTGCTCCACTGTATATATATCTCTCTATTTAAACTATAAAAATGTTCCCTGCAGCACAAAACGTTTCACATATGTATCAATAATGTTACAATCTCTCATTTTCGTTTTACTTTCAGAGATATCTTACAATTACGTTTCAGCAACATCTATTTTGGAACATAACGTTTTGTACATTACGGTTACGTTAAAAATAGCATTCACCGATACTACTGTTTTATATTTTCCATTGTGCATAATTGCTACCTTAATGTTACATTCCGGCGATACTTAAGATTTTTGGTTTGGTAACGGCGTGGATGCGCATGCGCATTTATGCCATTTCACCGAAGCACTCTCGTACACGTTCCATGCAGTGGCGCCCATATGAGTACTTTTAGGGCGGCGGGGGTGTGTAGGGGTGGGGGGTGGGAGGGGGGTAGGAAAAATCCTTACCTCCTTCAAGGCTGTTAAACATTTTAATAAATGTACAAAATACTAAAATACAAGAAAAATAATTGATACATTCAATCATTAATATCTTATTATTTTTAAAAATGCTTTAAAAAAAGGTTTCGTCAATTTTGGTGTTTTAAATTTATCAAAAATTTGATAACTTTAAAACACCAAAATAGACCAAAAAGTTTTGCACGCCAGTGTATAATATCTTAGTATGTTTGTTGGTTTTGAATCAATAAAAAAAGCCTCAATAAAAGTAGTTGTTAGTTTGTAAAGGCAGAAAAAATAATAGTGTTGATATATTGAAAAGTTTAACGACTACGCAAGTTTAGAAAAAAAAAAAAAAAAGAGTAAGATATGCGTTAAAAGGTACATTTCGTTGATTAATCATGAAGAAATTTAAGTCATCCTCCAGAAAAATAAAATGATCCGTGGAAAAAATAATGCATTTCTATTAAATAATGTATTCGCAAAGCATTGGCTTTCTCAATAGTTCCTACAGAATGCTGTAAGAGCGAGGCGACCCATGGCCGAGTGGGATAATGCATCTGCCTAGAAACCCCCTGGACAGGGATTCCCGCCCAGCGTGATCTTCGAGGATTTGAATTTCCTGGATAAAAAAAATTTCACCTGCGTCGTGACATCACACAGTAAAATTTCCTGATGGGGAAAAACAAAATGGCGTACAAAAGATATCGGTGTGACCATGTAGGGAGGTAGAAAAAAATGGCGAACAAAAGATGGTTGGTAAGACCATGTGGTGGAAATAAAATGGCGAACAAAACATCATGTTCGATAAGACCACGTGGCACACAAAATGTTATGGTGAACACGAAGAGAAAATGGCGGACAAAAGATGGTCGAAAAGGTCACGTGGAAAAAAATAGCCGCGACTGACGTCATGATTGACCAGTCCTTGAGGCAGCACGTGGACGGCTGCCTCAAGGACAGTCAGTCGTTTTCTGTAACAAAGGACGGTCTTCCTTTGTTACAGAAAACCCCTATTATCAAGTAACAGTAATACTGTATATTATTCTCAGCATATCTGCTTCGTCATGTAATTACAATGCTAAATCATTAAAAAAACTGAGACAAAATATAAGAATCTGAAGCTTTTCACTCATATTCTTGTAAGAACAATGAAAAATACAGTGATTTGTTATGAAAACTGGAGATAATTTATTGGTTTGATTGAAGATGCACTTCATGTTAATTATCACAACCAATGCTACAGTTTCGTGTTTTTACGGAATTTTTAATGATTCTCCGCCATAAATTATTTTGAGCCACTTTTGTCTTAGCCTAAGGTTTCACTCAAGTGTTTTAACCTAGAGGTCCACTAAGGCCTTAATCCCTGCTGAGGAGATGTTTTCTCTAGTGTATTTTTATTTGCATCGCAATAAAATAGATTTGTGTAAATCTGCAGAAAAAATGCGTCATGAATAACTTTAGAAATATGGACTCCGACTCGCCGGTCTTTGTCTCTGACATATGTAATAAAATCCGTGATCGACATGGCTACTATTCTCGGTGGTATAATTTGTGCAAGTGTTTGTGATCCATCTTAGCTGTGAGTAATGCGTTTAAAGCTGGAACAGGTGAACAGGCATTTTCCTTACAAGAAGAAGCACGTGTTGCCCTGTTGTTAACCAGACATGAGTACAATGTTCCGCAACAGATTATTTGTCCACCTGAGTTTTCTCCTGCGCTTCTTCATGCCATCGCAGCGAGGAGATCACGTGTTCTCGCCTACCAGTTGCCGCATTCTATTTCCACGTTGCTGTTTGTCAGCTACAATCATTCTCCGTTCCTCAGGCGCGCATGCGTAGCAAAGCGACGCATTAATTATCCCAATAAACGAGATATAGGCTACAGAATTGTGCTCTGTAACGAGTGCGCCCTTGTCAAATAAATCTTACAAAATATTGTAAGTTGAGCAGTCAATTATCATTATAAGTTTTAATCTTCGCCAAAGTAGGATTTGGGCGCTTGTAACCAAACATTAAACCAACAAAAGTGGGAACACAAAGTACTGATTTCGGTCTTTTTGTGTTCTAAAGAATGTAAGTATTTATTCATCTGTGGTGTCATTTTTTCAAACATCTCTAACTAGTAATTAGCTGTTTCTTTGAAAATCTTTATTTTCAATATATCGACAGGTAGTCTTAATCTTTTGCAAATGACTGTGTATATATTTCTATATATTATGTTTGAATCATCATTGTCAACCATTATCAATCCGCTGGTGGATGAAGATCTCCTCAAGTTTATGCCATTTCAGCCTATGCCGTTTCAGGGATTTTACTTTGATCATGATATGATGCCTTCCACTCTTGGCATTTTCGTTACCCAGGAGCTCTTCTTCTTATCTTTCCTGATTACACTTGCACCAAGCATGCATCTTTCCATGCCTCTATCAGTTAACTGCAGTTTTCGTACGTCTTTTTTATTTAAGGCCCATGCTGTAATTCCCTTGTTTCGTCGAACACCGTAGTTTTGAAACAGTCTTAAGTCATTTATTTTGTTTTCACGAAATAACTTTTATTTCCCCAAATTAATGTACAATTTTCGCTTGGCTTATATAGAACGTTTTCTCGATTCAGTTCTCATTATAAGGCCAAGAAACGACAATTTTTATACGGCCCCTTAAAGTTTTGTGGTCAGTTGTCCATGCGGCTAGTTTTCGGCATCTCTTTCAGTCAGAAAATCATAAATATTTCTTATTTTCTTTAATGATCATGAGGTATAAGGAAATAAAATTTTATGCACACCATATTTACGCAAGTATGAAGAAATATAGGAACAGTATAATTTTTTATGCAGAGCAATTTCACGGCTCTAAATTTGAATGTTGCCAGTTGTCCGCCCTATCTTTCAGCCAGAAAATCGTAAATATTTCCTAATTTCTTGATGATAAGGAGAGAAAAAAATATGCACACCAATTACTTAAAGGGAGAAATATAGGAACAGTATAATATTTTTATGCAGAGCAATTAGTTGGCGGGCCGCCCCGGTGGCGCAGTGGTCTAAGGCGCTGGCCTCTGATCATTCGTCCGTAAGGGGTGCGTCCGGTTTCGAATCCCGGTCAGGCATGGATGTTGTGTTTGTCCTACGGCACTGGTTCTCTCCCTTTTCTGGAACCAGTGACCCTAAATTAGGGACGGGCGACTGCTTATAGCCCATTGAGTTTGTGACGTACCTGCCAGCAGGACGCACACGACATAAAAGCAGATAGGAATCAGAACAAATGTCTGCGTAGCTCAGTTGGTAGAGCGACTTGTTCCGGAATAAGCGGCCTCGGGTTCGAATCCCGGCGTACACCAAAAATGACGGAGAAATTTACTTCGTTATAAGTTGCTCACGGTGTTTGTTAAACCTTCAATAAAAAAATTAGTTGGCGGAAGACCGCCACACAGGAAAACTGCCACACGCTTTTCATTAAGGAGCCGGCCACAAATTGCTATTCCTCCAACGAACACTTTGAATGCGTGGCAGTTTTCAAAGTTCCCGAATTATGTGTGGCAGTTTCCCAAGGTGCCTAACGATTGGAAGGAGCTCTTTTGTTTGCCCGAATTTTCATGTCGGTTCATACTACTTAGGGCAACTGGCCACAGAAGGTCGGGGGGGGGGGGGGTTATAAATGAGAATTGAATTGGGAACTCCAAACAAATTTCGAGAAAACGTTCTATGTAAGCCCAGCGAAAATTGCAGTGTTCAGGAAAGGACAATAAGGCGGGATTTTTTAATAACGCTGCACTTTTACTTAGGCACTAAACATTTACATAACATGCCAAATTTGTAATATTTTTCATTTACTTAATTAATTCATAGGTCCTACACCTCGGCCTTTTTAACAGCTTTTAATCCGCCGACTTTGTATTCAGAACGCTTACGTATCAAATCAAGTCAATAGCATTGCGCTTTTACTTACGCACTAAATATTAAAGTCATAGGCCACATATGCAGGCATAGGCTTTTTTAACAGTTTTTATTCTATCAGGGTCATATTCACAACGTTTACACAGAAAATCAAGTTAATAATAATGGGCGTTTACTTAGGCACGAAATATTATCTCATAGGGCCTAGGTCTTTTTAATAGTTTTTACTTTATCACTGCCATATTCACAACGTTTACACAACAAATAAATGTAATAATATTGCGCTTTTATTTAGGCAGGAAATATTAATTCATACGCCCTAGGCCTTTTTGACAGTTTTTATTCTACCAATGCCATATTCACAACGTTTACACATCAAATTAAGTTAATAACATTGCGCTTTTATTTAGGTACGAAATATTTATTCACAGGCCCTAGGCTGAGGTCCTTTTTCCAGTTTTTATTCTACCAATGTCATATTTACAACGTTTACACAGCGAATCATGTTAATAATGTTGGGCGTTTACTTAGGCACGAAATATTAATTCATAGGCCCTAGGCCTTTTTAATAGTTTTGACTATCGATGCCATATTCACAACGTTTACACAGCAAATCAAGTTAATAATATTACGCTTGTACTTGCGGGCACGAAATATTAATTCATAAGCCCAGACCTAAGGCCTATGAACAAATATTTCGTGCCTAAGTAAAAGCGCAATATTATTACATTTATTTGTTGCGTAAACGTTGTGAATATGGCATTGATAAAGTAAAAACTACTAAATAGGCATAGGGCCTATGAATTAATATTTCGTGCCTAAGTTTACCCCAATATTATGAACTTAATTTGCTGTGTAAACGTTGTGAATGTGGCATTGGTAGAATAAAAACTGTTAAAAAGGCCTATGCCTGTACGGCCTATGACTAATATTTAGTGCTTAAATAAAAGCGCAATGCTATTGACTTGGTTTGATACGTAAGCGTTATGAATATGAAGTCGGCGGATTAAAAGCTGTTAAAAAGGCCGAGGTGTATGCCCTATGAATTAATTAAGTAAAAGAAAAATATTACAAATGTGACATCTTATGTAAATATTTAGTGCCTAAGTAAAAGTGCAGGCTTATTAAAAAATCCCACCTTATTGTCTTTTCCTGAACACAGCAACTTTCGCTTGGCTTACATAGAACGTTTTCTCGAAATTTGTTTGGAGTTCCCAATTCAATTCTCAATATAGGCCAGGAAACGGCAATCTGTTATAACCCCCCCCCCCCCGAACTTCTGTGGCCAGTTGCCCTAAGTATGAACCGACATGAAAATTCAGACAAACAAAAGAGCTCCTTCCCATCGTTAGGCACATGTGGGAAACTGCCACACGTAATTCGGAAACTTGGAAAACTGCCACACATTCAAAGTGTTCCTGGTTGGAATAGCAATTTGTGCCCGGCCCCTTAATGAAAAGCGTGTGGCAGTTTTCTAAGTTGCTGAAAGATGTGTGGCAGTTTTCTAAGTTGCTGAAAGATGTGTGGCAGTTTTCCTGTGTGGCAGTCTTCCTGTGTGGCGGTCTTCCGCCAACCGTTTTGATTACCTTTTCTTGGGGGTCTGCGTTCCTCTTCCGAATTAGGACGAGTATTGTGATTTGAGAGCAATTCCCGCCAAGTAAACTTAATACAGAAGAAGTTCACTGTTTATCAAAACTCAGCATACGGTTCACAGAAAATCACGCGGATTTCTTTGCCCTTTATTTCGCTTAGCGAACTTCCGGTACTTTCATTTTTTTATTACTGCATGTTTTATATTTTTTAAGATCGGACATGTCTTGAACTATTGATAAGTCTGTTGCAATAAAGAACACTGATATTTTTACTAGTTGTGAAATCTGAGGAAACATTTGCTGAAACAGTGAACCTCGACAGAGTCTATTAGCGTTACCCAGGGGATAGATACCACGTGGAGGTTGACACTTCATCCCCAAAAAGTAAAGTTTTTTTTTTATAGTTTTTTTCTTTCATTTTATTTTTTTAGCTTTATTATTTTCTCTCAATTTAATTTTCTCATTCTTTTATTTCAGCTTTCACATTTTTTTCTCTCATTCTAATATTTTTATTCTTTTTTCAACTTTTAAAATTTTTTATTCTTTTTTTAACTTTTTTTTCTAATTCGTTTCCTTTTCTTGGCCCTAATATTCCATTGTTGCTATTTATTTTTTCAGTTAGTAAGCAGTTATTTCCCGCAGCAGTAGTATGATCAGCTTTAATGGCCGTTCCGAAATATCCTGTATTGCTTTTCGCTTAACACTATTTGATATGATCATTTTTAGTGGGTCATGGTTGTGACACCGGATTGTAAAATAACAGAAGCACTGGTATCCAGGTACATTTTTGAAAACCACTTGCGTTCTGTACAACGCCACTTCCTTGGAAGGAAGTTCCTTCCTATCTCTGTTTCTACATCTTTATAGAATTTGTATCCTAAAACTAAATGTATCAATAGTGTTTTTTCCCCTCAGGCCTCCACATACACAGACTTTCACCTTCCTGCGGATTACGGTTGACCATCTGTGGTGTGGTCCCTAGAGAGATCCCCCCCCCCGCCCCCGACTGGGTTCGGCCACAGAAACAAACTTAAAAGCTTTGCGCTTTCCATTCCCAAGTATCTCGGATCCGTGGCATTAGCGGACGGAAATGCAATGAGTAAGAAACACCCACCCCTTCCCAGAATTGTTTTCCCTTCTCACCGTTCACATCTGTTCAGATTCCCCACTTGACCAATAGGGAATGAGAAAATTCCAATCACGTGGTTCCTTCGTTTGATAAGCCTATTTTCTTCTCACGGTTCATCAAAAAAAAAAAATTAAAAAATTGAAAAAAATACAAAAAAAAAATAAAATAAATAAATAAAAAAAATACGAAAGAAATAAAAAATGTGAAAAAAAAATGCAAGAAGTGCAATTTTTTGTTTGTTTTTAAACCGCCAATGTCATCACAATCAAGTTCTGGAAGTTTTAATTCGGATAGGAAATCGTGGCATTAGCGGACGGTTATGCGATGACTAAGAAAACCCACCCCTTCCCAGAACCAGATTGTGATGACTTTGGCGGTTTAAAAGGGGTTTTTTTGTTTGTTTTTTTTCATTTATTGCATGTTTTTTCGTATTTTTCATTAATTTTTTCATCTTTTTTTTTGTACTTTTCTTCATAATTTTTATTTCTTTCGTATTTTTTCATATTTTTTTGTTGTATTTTTTCATTTTAAATTTTTTTATCGCATATGCAACTAATTTGCAGACTAAAAATAAATATCATACATTTCGGTAATGTACCTTAAGGCTCTCAAGCATTTTTCCAGGTCATTTGAGCGCTCGAATTCCGTAATAATATTTTCGATTCTTCTGTTCAGCTTATTCCTCCCCCCGCCTTTTTTTCTCCTACTTGTCCCAAATCTACAACTTTCAAACTCTGTGAAACATTCGTTGCTTCTTACTTTAAAATGTACACTAGCAACTGCACACTTGGTTGATTTTGGTTTACAATCATAATTAATTTTCAAATCCAACCCTCTACGCCGTTCTTCGTTCTGTGTGTGGGAAGGGGTGGGTGTTTCTTACTCATTGCATTTCCGTCCGCTAATGCCACGATTTCCTACCCGTCTGCTAATGCCACGATTTCCTACCCGTCTGCTAATGAAAAGTCCGCTAACGCCAAAATACCAGTATCTCAGTCAATATTCGTCCCCAGCAGAAATCTGCAAAATGTCGTTTATCCTTTCAGCAGAAAAGAGGAAAGCGTTAGCAGTAATAATTTCGGTAAACGAAAAAAAAAAAAAAGGATAAAAAAAAGAAAGAAAAGTACATATAAACGAATTTTCAACTACAGGTTGTCGAAGGCGAGAAGGGCGTCGGAAAATGCTTTGTATTTTTGGCTTCGACGTTCAGGATTTTCCACACGTAGACAAATGTTTCTCTGAAAAACTTAGACTACCACACGCTTTTCATTAAGGGGCCGGGCACAAATTACTATTCCTTCGAGGAACACTTTGAATGTGTGGCAGTTTTCCAAGTTTCCGAATTATGTGTGGCAGTTTCCCAAGGTGCCTAACGATGGGAAGGAGCTCTTTTGTTTGTCTGAATTTTCATGTCGGTCCATATACTTACGGCAACTGGCCACAGAAGTTCGAGGGGGGTATAAAGAATGCCGTTTCTTGGCCTATATTGAGAATTGAATTGGGAACTCCAAACAAATTTCGAGAAAACGTTCTATTTAGGCCCCAAGTGTTCAGGAAAGATCAATAAGGGGGAATTTTTTTAATAACGCTGCACTTTTACTTAGGCACTAAATATTTACATAACATGTCAAATTTTTAAAATTTTTCTTTTACTTAATTAATTCATTGGCCCTACACCTCGGCCTTTTTAACAGCTTTTAATTCGCCGACTTTATATTCATAACGCTTACGTATGAAATCAAGTCAATAGCATTGCTCTTTTACTTAGGCACTAAATAGTCACAGGCCACAGGCATAGGCCTTTTTAAGTTTTTATTCTACCAGTGTCATATTCACAACGTTTACAAATCAAATCAAGTTAATAACATTGCGCTTTTATTTAGGCACGAAATATTTATTCACAGGCCCTTGGCCTAGGTTTAGGCCCTTTTACCAGTTTTTATTCCACCAATGCCATATTCACAACGTTTACACAGAAAATCATGTTAATAATATTGGGCGTTTTCTTAGGCACGAAATATTAATTCATATGCCCTAGGCCTAGGTCCTTTTAATAGTTTTTACTTTATCAATGCCATATTTATTCACAACGTTTACACAACAAATAAATGTAATAATATTGCGCTTTTACTTAGGCACGAAATATTAATTCACTGGGACCAGGCCTTGTTAATAGTTTTTACTGTATCAATGATTATTCACACCGTTTACACACAAATTTTTTTAATAACATTGCTCTTTTACTTAGGCACGAAATATTCGTTCATAGGCCCTAGGTCTGGTGGGCCTATGGATTAATATTTCGTGCCCAAGTAAAAGCGTAATATTATTAAATTGATTTGTTGTGTAAACGTAGTGAATATGGGATTGATAGAGTCAAAACTATTAAAAAGGTCTACGGCCTGTAAATAAATATTTCTAGCCTAAATAAAAGCATAATATTATTAACTTAATTTGATGTGTAAACGTTGTGAATATGGCATTGGTAGAATAAAAACTGTCAAAAAGGCCAAGGCCTAGGGCCTATGAATTAATATTTCCTGCCTAAGTAAAAGCGCAATATCATTACATTTATTTGTTGTGTAAATGTTGTGAATATGGCAGTAATTAAGTAAAAACTATTGAAAAGGCCTAGGCCTGATAGGGCCTATGAATTAATATTTCGTGCCTAAGAAAACGCACAATATTATTAACATGATTTTCTGTGTAAACGTTGTGAATATGGCATTGGTAGAATAAAAAACTGGTAAAAGGGCCTAAACCTAGGCCTAGGGCCTGTGAATAAATATTTCGTGCCTAAATAAAAGCGCAATATTATGAACTTGATTTGGTGTGTAAACTTGTGAATATGACACTGGTAGAATAAAACCTGTTAAAAAGGCCTATGCCTGTGGCCTATGACTATTTAGTGCCTCAGTAAAAGAGCAATGCTATTGACTTGATTTGATACGTAATCGTTATGAATATAAAGTCGACGAATTAAAAGCTGTTAAAAAGGCCGAGGTGAAGAGCCTAAGAATTAATTAAGTAAAAGAAAAATATTACAAATTTGATATGTTATGTAAATATTTCGTGCCTAAATAAAAGCGCAATATTATGAACTTGATTTGGTGTGTAAACGTTGTGAATATGACACTGGTAGAATAAAAATTGTTAAAAAGGCCTATGCCTGTGGCCTATGACTATTTAGTGCCTCAGTAAAAGAGCAGCGTTATTAAAAAATTCCCACCTCATTGGTCTTTCCTGAACAAAACAATTTTTGCTTGGCTTACATAGAACGTTTTCTCGAACTTTGTTTGGAGTTCCCAATTCAATTCTCAATATAGGCCAAGAAACGGCAATCTTTATACCCCCCCTCCCCCCCCCCTCGAACTTCTGTGGCCAGTTTGCCCGAAGTATGAATCGACATGAAAATTCAGACAAACAAAAGAGCTCCTTTCCATCGTTAGGCACCTTGGGAAACTGCCATACATAATTCGGAAACTTGGAAAACTGCCACATATTCAAAGTGTTTCTCGGATGAATAGCAATTTGTGCACGGCCCCTTAATGAAAATCGTGTGGTAGTTTTCCTGTGTGGCGGTTTTCCGATGTGTGGCAGTTTTCTAAGTTGCGGAAAAATGTGTGGCAGTCTTCCTGTGTTGCTGTCTTCCTCCAACCGGCAAGGGTGGCAAGACCAAATGGTGGTAAATGCCTAATTTAGAAACGTTAAATGTTGGAGTGGCCAGGAAAGTTATTGTTGGTGATTCTTTCAATCCGAAATATGTTAGTATGAAAATTTGGAAAATGATGACTTAAATAAATTAATAGCAATATTTTGGATATCCAGTATTTTATATATTTTTTTATAATTCTTCTTCTTCTTTTTGATATTACAGAAATGTTTGAATGTGTTTACAAACGTAACAGAAATCTATACTGGGGAAACATTTTCACAGTAAATTACTGCTTCAAATTAAATTCACGCTCATTTTTTGTGCTACTTATTCTTTTACAAGATAATTTAACAAGGACAAATTTGTATTGGTTATATCGAAGCTCAGAAATGGTGGTAGAGATTCTGTATGTATGTACAATAAATTATAATAGTTAATACCATAAATTTAATATATCATTCGTTGTTATTTTGTGTTATTTATTTTTATTTCCATCATTCAACTTAAATTTTTCAAAAAAGGATTTTTTTTTAAGAAAAGGAAGGTGTGTGTAACTAAAAATAGGCACATCTTCATCTGACAAACAAAATCAGACAAAAATCCTTTACTAGCACCTATCTCCTGTCTGTACCGGGCACCCACGGGGGTGCTTTGGGGCTTAATTCCCCACAAAGCCCCGCATGTCAACTCTTTTATCTATCTATCGAATGCATATCTGTCTATCTTATGCACTGTATATATACATATGGATGTAGGTAAAAATACCCCCGGAAACTGAAAAGCGGAAAAAATGCCCCCGGAAGAAATACCCCCAGAACAAACAGTTCACTGCAAACTGCCACACAGGAACACAGATGTGTGGCAGTGTTCCGATGTGGCAATTTACCGTCAACCCTGCCCCACATCTTAAGCAACTTGGCTACAAAAGTTCAGGGGGGGGGGTTATAAAGATAGCCGTTTCTGGGCCTATATTGAGAACTGAATTGGGAACTCCAAACGAATTTCGAGAAAACGTTCCATGTAAGCCAAGCGAGAATTGTACTTTAATTTGAAGAAATAAATTGCCGAGGATCCGAGGTACACTTGGTTAGGGGAGGGTCTATCCTGAAATTCCGTAATATTATATTCTGGGCCGCTGGAGTCTGCCAGTGTATCCAGGAAGTTCCCCTTGAAGTCTACGCGAAGTCCATGAACTTGAGGGGGGGGGGGGCAAAATGTAAAAATGGACGTAGAGCTGTGAACATTAGTATCATGCTTTATATAATGATTCTGTACACGACCACGAATTTTCAGGAGGGTGGGGTAACTCTCCCATAGTTTCTAAGAGCTATTCAGGGGTAACATCGAGGATACACTGACCGACTCTAGAGGTCCAGAATATAAAATTACGGAAGTTGGGGGTAGAGCCCTCCAAACCAAGCACCTCGTATCCCTTCCACAGGCTTCACCAAATTTCTGGGGGAGGGGGAAGGGCATACATAGTTTGCCATTAAACACAACATGAAGCATAGAAATTGCGAGAAAATTTTGAACACTTGTCGGCGCTCTTAGAAACTTGGAGGAGGGTGAATTCACCCCACCCTCCTGAAAATTCCTGGTCATGTACAGAATCATTATGTAAAGCATGGTACTAATGTTCACAGCTCTACGTCCATTTTAACATTTTGGGGGAATCCCCTTCCCCAAAGCTCACGGACCTCGCGGGCGCTTTAAGGGGAACTGCCTGGATACACTGACAGGCTCCAGCGGCCCAGAATATAATATTACGTCAGTTGGGGGTAGAGCCCCCCGAACCAAGTGTACCTCGGATCCTCGGCAATTTATTTCTTCAAATTAAAGTACAATTCTCGCTTGGCTTACATGGAACGTTTTCGCGAAATTCGTTTGGAGTTCCCAATTCAGTTCTCAATATAGGCCCAGAAACGGCAATCTTTATCCCCCCCCTTGAACTTTTGTGGCCAAGTTGCTGAAAGATATGTGGCAGGGTTGCCGGTAAATTGCCACACCGGAACACTGCCAATCATCAGTGTTCCTGTATGGCAGTTTAAAGTGAACCGTTTGTTCATTAGGTATTTCTTCCGGGGGCATTTTTTCCGTTTTTCAGTTTTCAGGGGGAATTTTCCTCCGGGGTATTTTTACCTACGGTAAACGGTAAAAAATGCCACCAGAACAAACGGTTCACTGTAAATTGCCACACAGGAACATTGATGTGTGGTAGTGTTCCGGTGTGGAAATTTACCAGCAACCCTGACACAAATCTTTCAGCAACTTGGCCACAAAATTTCAAGTTCTGCTATAAAGATTGCTGTTTCTGGGCCTATATTGAGAACTGAATTGGGAACTCCAAACGAATTTCGAGAAAAGTTCCATGTAAGCCAAGCGAGAATTGTACTTTAATTTGAAGAAATAAATTGCAGAGGCACTTTTCGTTTGGGGGAGCTCAACCCCCAATTTCCGTAATATTAGATTCTGAGCCGCTGGAGTCTGTCAGTGTATCCAGGCTGTTCCCCTTGAACCGTCAGCGAGTTCCGAGAGCTTGGGGGGAGGGGGTCCCCAAAATGTTAAAATGGACGTAGAGCTGTAACCATTACAACCATGCTTTACATAATGATTCTGTTCACGACCACGAATTTTCAGGAGGGTGGGGTCGAAGTTTCTAAGAGCGCAGACAAGTGTTCAAGGTAAGGGATTTGCTCGCAATTTCTATGCTTCATGTTGTGTTTAATGGAAAGCTATGTATGCCCTTTCCCCCTCCCCCAGAAATTTGGTGATGCCTGTGAAAGGGATACGAGGTGCTTGGTTTGGAGGGCCCTACCCCCAACTCCCGTAATTTTATATTCTGGACCTCTAGAGTCGGTCAGTGTATCCTCGATGTTACCCACACAGGAACACTGAATAGCTCTCAGAAACGAAGGGGGGGGGTTACTCCATTCTCCTGAAAATTCGTGGTCGAGTACAGAATCATTATATAAAGCATGGTACTAATGTTTACAGCTCTACATCCATTTTAACTTTTGGGGAAGCCCGCCCCCAAGCTCATGGACCTCGCGGACACTTCAAGGGGAACTTCCTTGATACACTGACAGACTCCAGCTGCCCAGAATATAATATTACGGAAGTTTAGGGAAGAGCCACCCCCAACCAAGTGTACTTCGGATCCTCGGCAATTTATTTCTTCAAATTAAAGTACAATTCTCGCTTGGCTTACATGGAACGCTTTCGCGAAATTCGTTTGGAGTTCTCAATTCAGTTGACAATGAGGGCCTAGAAACGGCAATCTTTATAGATCCCTCCCCACCCACCCACCTTTGAACTTTTGTAGCCAAGTTGCTGAAAGATGTGTGGCAGGGTTGCTGGTAAATTGCCACACCGGAACACTGCCATACATCAGTGTTCCTGTGTGGCAGTTTACAGTGAACCGTTGGTTCTGGGGTGTTTCTTCCCGGGGCATTTTTCCGCTTTTCAGTTTTCACGGGTATTTTCTTCGGGAATATTTTTTCCCGGAATATTTTTACCTACATCCACTTAGGGCAACTGGCCACAGAAGTTCGAGGGGGAGGGGCACAAAGATTGCTGTTTCCTGGCCTATATTGAGAATTGAATTGGGAACTCCAAACAAATTTCGAGAAAACGTTCTATGTAAGCCAAGCAAAAATTGCAGTGTTCAGGAAAGGACAATAAGGCGGAATTTTTTAATAACGCTGCACTTTTACTTAGGCACTAAACATTTACATAACATGTCAAATTTGTAATATTTTTCTTTTACTTAATTAATTCATAGGCCCTACACCACGGCCTTTCTAACAGCTTTTAATTCGCCGACTTCATATTCAAAACACTTACGTATCAAATCAAGTCCATATCATTGCGCTTTTGCTTAGGCACTAAATATTAAAGTCACAGGCATAGGCCTTTTTAACAGTTTTTATTCTACCAGTGTCATATTCACAACGTTTACACATCAAATCAAGTTAATAACATTGCGCTTTTATTTAGGCACGAAATATTTATTCACAAGCTCTAGGCTTAGGTCCTCTTACCAGTTTTTATTCTACGAATGCCATATTCACAATGTTTACACAGAAAATCAAATTAATAATACTGGGCGTTTTCTTAGGCACGAAATATTAATTCATAGGCCCGAGGCCTAGGCCTTTTTAATAGTTTTTACTTTATCATTGTCATATTCACAACGTTTACACAACAAATAAATGTAATGATATTGAGCTTTTACTTAGGCAAGAAATATTAATTCATAGGGCCTAGGCTTTTTGACAGTTTTTTCTACCGATGGCATATTCACAAAGTTTACACAGCAAATCAAGTTAATAATGTTGGGGAGTACTTAGGCACGAAATATTAATTCATAGGCTCTAGGCCTTTTTAGCAGTTTTTACTTTATCAATGCCATATTCACAACGTTTACGCAACAAATAAATGTAATAATATTGCGCTTTTACTTGGGCACGAAATATTAATTCATTGGTCCTAGGCCTAGGCCTTGTTAATAGTTTTTACTCTATCAATGCCATATTCACAACGTTTACACACAAAAAAAATGTAATAATATTGTTCTTTTACTTAGGCACGAAATATGAATTCATAGGCCCTAGGTCTGGGCCTATGAATTAATATTTCGTGCCCAAGTAAAAGTGAACAATTATTAACTTGATTTGCTGTGTAAACGTTGTGAATATGGCATTGATAGAGTCAAAACTATCAAAAAGGCTTAGGGCCTATGAATAAATATTTCGTTCCTAAGTAAACACCCAACATTATTAATATGATTTGCTGTATAAACGTTGTGAATATGACATTGGTAGAATAAAAAATGGTTAAAGGGCCTAGGCCTATGGCCTGTGAATAAATATTTCGTACCTAAATAAAATCGCAATATTATTCACTTAATGTGATGTGTAAACGTTGTGAATATGGCATTGGTAGAATAAAAACCGTCGAAAAGGCCTAGGGCATATGAATTAACATTGCCTACCTAAGTAAAAGCGCAATATTATTACATTTATTTGTTGTATAAACGTTGTGAATATGGCATTGGTAGAATAAAAACTGGTAAAAGGGCGCCTAGGCCTGGGGCCTGTGAATAAATATTTCGTGCCTAAATAAAAGCGCAATATTATTAACTTGATTTGATATGTAAACGTTGTGAATATGACACTGGTAGAATAAAAACTGTTAAAAAGGCTTATGCCTGTGGCCTGTGACTTTAATATTTAGTGCCTAAGTAAAAGCGCAATGTTATTGACTTGATTTGATACGTAAGCGTTATGAAAATAAAGTCGGCGGTTAAAACTTGTCAAAAAGGCCGATGTGTAAGCCCTATGAATTAATTAAGTAAAAGAAAAATATTACAAATTTGACAAGTTATGTAAATATTTAGTGCCTAAGTAAAATTGCAACGTTATTAAAAAATTCCACCTTATTGTCTTTTCCTGAACACAGCAATTTTCGCTTGACTTACATAGAACGTTTTCTCGAAATTTGTTTGGGAGTTCCCAATTCAATTCTCCATATAGGCCAGCAAACGGCAATCTTTATACCTCCCCCTCCTCGACCTTCTGCGGCCAGTTGCCCTAAGTATGAACCGACATGAAAATTCAGACAAACAAAAGAGCTCCTTCCCATTGTTAGGCACTTTGGGAAACTGCCACACATAATTCTGAAACTTGGAAAACTGCCACACATTCAAAGTATTCCTCGGAGGAATAGCAATTTGTGCCCGGCCCCTTAATGAAAAGCCTGTGGCAGTTTTCCTGTGTGGCAGTTTTCTGGGTTACCGAGGAAAAAATGCAACGAAAAATGATCCACGGAAAAAAAAGCCAGGAAAAAAAATCCAACGGAAAAATAATCCAGGGAAAGAAAAGCCAAAGGAAAGAAAAGCCAAGGAAAAATAGTCCATGGAACTAAAATCCAACGGCTACTTTCATGTAGGCTAACCAGTAAGAAACTTAGGGGTCATATAAAAATTTACATAAAACAAAAAGTTCTCGCTTCTCAAAGATTACAAGGACACCATAATTTGTTTCCATGGAGGTTCGAGCGAAAAGGGGGCGTATAAAAATTGCATTTTTGTTCTTGTGTCTACTTCCATGTTGGTTGACCTTGTAAGAAATGTAGGGGTCGTACAAAAATTGCACTTTTGATTTTCTTGTGTCCACTTCCATGTTGGGTGACCTTGTAGGAAATTTAGGGGTCGTATAAAAATTGCATTTCTGATTTCTTTGTGTCACTTCTATGTAGGAAGCTTAAGGGATCGTATGAAAAAATTCTACTTTCTTTGCGTCACTTCTGTGTAAGAAGCCTAGAGGGTCGTATAAAAATTGTCATTGGATTTTTTCCCTGGCTCTCTGTTTTTTTCCTGGATTGACGCCACAGGGGCAGCAGAGTTTGACTAATTAATAATAATAAATATTTATAATCTTACAATTGGTAAAGCAAAACTGATTGCGATTTTGAAGTTTGGTGGCAATTTAATAGAAGATTAACACAGGGTTTTAGGAATATTGAAACTGCTCCTTTTATGAATGCATTGCAGATTGGCCAATAAGAAGGGTGCAGTAAAACCCAACATAAATTAATACCTTCACAGTAATAATAATAATGTAAATAATTTCAATAATGATTAGGTCATTTCTAAAAAAAAAAAATCAAAAAAGGAGGCACGGGCCTTGCGGTTGCCGGAAAACTGCCACACACTTTTCATTAAGGGGTCCGGCACAAATTGCTGTTGCTCCGAAGAACACTTTGAATGTGTGACAATTTTTCCAGTGGGGCAGTTTTCCGAATTATGTGTGGCAGTTTTCCAAGGTGCCTAACGAGGGGAAGGAACTCTCTTGTTTGTCTGAATTTTCATGCCGGTTCATTTGAATTTAGGGCAACTGGCCACAAAAGTTCAAGGAAGAAGGGGGGTATAAAGATAGCCGTTTCTGGGCCTATATTGAAAACTGAATTGGGAACCCCAAACAAACGAATTTCGGGAGAACGTTCCATGTAAGCCAAGTGAGGATTGTGTTTAAATTTGAAGACATAAATTGACGAGGATCCAAGGTACACTTGGTTTGGGGGGCTCTACCCCCAACTTCCGTAATATTATATTCTGGGCCGCTGGAGTCTGTCAGTGATGTTCCCCTTGAAGCGTCCGCGAGTCTCGTGAGCTTCGGGGGGCTTTCCCCAAAATGTTCAAATGGACGTAGAGCTGCAAACATTAGAACCATGCTTTATATGACGATTCTGTACACGACCACGGATTTTCAGGAAGATATGATGAATTCACCCTCCCCAAGTTTCTAAGAGCGCAGACAAGTGCTCAAGGTAAGAGATTTGCTCGCAATTTCTGTGCTTCATGTTTTGTTTAGTGACAGACTATGTATGTATGCTCTTCCCCCGTCCCCCAGAAATTTGGCGAAGTCTGTAAAAGGAATACGGGGTGCTTAGTTTCGAGGGCTCTACCCCCAACTTCCGTAATTTTATATTCTGGACCTCTAGAGTCGGTCAGTGTATCCTCGATGTTACCCCTGAAAAGCTTTTAAACATAGGGGGGGCGAATTCACCCCACCCCCTGAAAATTCGTGGTTGTGTACAGAATTATTATATAAAGCATGGTACTAATGTTTACAGCTGTACGTCCATTTTAACATTTTGGGGGCCCCCCCTCAAGCTCACGGACTTTGCAGACGCTTCAAGGGAAACATCCTGGATACACTGACAGACACCAGCGGCTCAGAATATAATATTACGGAAGTTGGAGGTAGACCCCTCCCCCAACCAAGTGTACCTCGGATCCTTGGCAATTTATTTCTTCAAATTAAAGTACATTTCTCGCTTGGCTTAAATGGAACGTTTTCTCGAAATTCGTCTGTTTGGAGTTCCCAATTCAGTTCTTAATATAGACCCAGAAACGGCAATCTTTATAGCCCTCAACCCCCACCCCCTTGAACTTTTGTGGCCAGTTGCCCTAAACTCAAATGAACCGGCATGAAAATTCAGACAAACAAAAAATTTCTTTCCCCTCGTTAAGCACCTTTTTTTTTTTTTTTTTTGATTGGAGGTGTAACGACCACCGTGAGCAACTCAAAGGCACCTTGGAAAACTGCCCTACTGGAAAAATTGTCACACATTCAAAGTGTTCTTCGGAGGAACAGGAATTGGTGCCCGGTCCCTTAATGAAAACCACATGGCTAGACCCCCGCCCCCTCCCTCATGAATCCAGCCCTGTGTCGATCATGTAAATGGATAACTGTTTCGTTGGAATTGGATTTTATTTCCCTGGCTTTTTTTTCCGTGGATTTTTTTTCCTGGATTTTTTTCCGTGGATCTTTTTTTCTTTGGATCTTTTTTCCTAGATTCGTTTTTCTGTGTGGCGGTTTTCCGATGTGTGGCAGTTTTCCTGTGAGGTAGTTTTTCTGTGTGGTCGTCTTCCTGTGTGGCGGTCTTCCGACAACCTAGATGGGACGGTTACCGGAAAAAAAATCCAAGGAAAAAAGATCCACGGAAAAAAAGTCAGGAAAAAAATCCAACGGAAAAAAGTCCAAAGGAAAGAAAAGCCAAGGGAAAAAAGTCCATGGAAATAAAATCCAACGGCTTCTTTCATGTAGGTTAACCAGTAAGAAACGAATCAGGGGGTCATATAAAAATTTACATTAAAAAAAAGTTCTGACTTCTCAAAGATTGCAAGGACAATATAATTTGTTTCCATGGACGTTCGAGCAATGGGGGGGGGGTATAAAACTGCATTTTTGTTTCTTGTGTCCACTTCCATGTTGGTTGACCTTGTAAGAAATCTAGGGGTCGTACAAAAATTGCCCTTTTGATTTTCTTGTGTCCACTTCCATGTTGGATGACCTTGTAGGAAATTTAGGGGTCCTGTAAAAATTGCATTTCTGATTTCTTTGCGTCACTTCTGTGTAAGAAGCCTAGAGGGTCGTATAAAACTTGTCATTGGATTTTTTCCCTGGCTCTCTGTTTTTTTCCTGTGGATCTTTTTTCCTAGATTGACGCCACAGAGGCAGCAGAGTTTGATGAATTAATAATAATAAATATTTATAATCTTACAATTGGTAAAGCAAAACTGATTGCGATTTTGAAGTTTGGTAGCAATTTAATAGAAGATTAACACAGGGGTTTTGTGAACATTGAAACTGCTCCTTTTATGAATGCATTGCAGATTGGCCAATAAGAAGGGTGCAATAAAACCCAACATAAATCAGTACCTTCACAGTAATAATAATAATGAAAATATTTTCAATAATGATTAGGTCATTTCTAAAAAAAAAAAAAATCAAGAAAGGAGGCCCTGGCCTTGCGGTTACCGGAAAACTGCCACACACTTTTCATTAAGGGGTCCGGCACAAATTGCTGTTCCTCCGAAAAACACTGAATGTGTGACAATTTTTCCAGTGGGGCAGTTTTCCAAATTATGTGTTGCAGTTTTCCGAGGTGCCTAACGAGGGAAAGGAACTCTCTTGTTTGTCTGAATTTTCATGCCGGTTCATTTGAGTTTAGGGCAACTGGCCACAAAAGTTCAGGGGGGCTATAAAGATTACCGTTTCTGGGCCTATATTGAGAACTGAATTGGGAACTCCAAACAAACGAATATCGAGAAAACGTTCCATGTAAGCCAAGCGAGAATTGTGTTTTAATTTGAAGAAATAAATTGACGAGGATCCGTGGTACACTTGGTTTGGGGGGTCTACCCCGAACTTCCGTAATTTTATATTCTGGACCTCTAGAGTCGGTCAGTGTGTCCTCGATGTTAGCCTTGAAGAGCTCTTAGAAACCACGAATTTTCAGGAGGTGGGTGAATTCACCCCACCCTACTGAAAATTCGTGGTTGTGTACAGAATTATTTTATAAAGCATGGTACTAATGTTTACAGCTGTACGTCCATTTTAACATTTTGGGGGAAAGCCCCCCCCCCTGCAGCTCACGGACTTCGCGAACGCTTCAAAGGGAACATCCTGGATACACTGACTACTATTACGGAAGTTGGAAGTAGTGCCCCCCCTCCCCCTACCGTGTGTACCTCAGATCCTCGGCAATTTATTTCTTCAAATTAAAGTACAATTCTCGCTTGGCTTACGTCGAACGTTTTCTCGAAATTCGTTTGTTTGGAGTTCCGAATTCAGTTCTCAATATAGACCCAGAAACGGCAATCTTTATAGCCCCCCCCCCTCCTTGAACTTTGGCGGCCAGTTGCCCTAAACTCAAATGAACCGGCATGAAAATTCAGACAAACAAAAGAGTTCTTTCCCCTCGTTCAGCACCGTGGAAAACTGCCCTACTGGAAAAATTGTCACACAGTCCAAGTGTTCTTCGGAGGAACAGCAATTTGTGCCCGGCCCCTTAATGAAAACCATGTGGCTCGACTCCCCCCCCCCTCCCCTTCTTAATCTGGCCCTGTGTCGATCATGTAAATGGATAACTGTTTCTTTAGAACTGGATTTTATTTCCCTGGCTTTTTTTTCCGGTGGCTTTTTTTTTGCGTGGATCTTTTTCTTAGATTCAGTTGGGACCACTATTTAGGGGTCATGTATAATGTTTTGCGATTGTGGGACACTACTTGGTAAGCGCATATACGGTTCCTTATGCCACGTCTCCCATTCGACCAATGATATACGTTGTTAGAGAAGGTATCACTGAGATTTCTTGTACGCTGACAAGAAAGTGGTCGTTTGTTGACAATTTTACAGCTTTATTCAGTGTTTCAGCTCCGAATATCTTCTTATTTTCAATGATTACTGTTAGGAATTCTGATTCAACAATTTATCAGTGTTGTTTATACTTGAAAAATGATTGTTATTGCATGGCTTACAGCATCATTAATCAATATTTCTTTAATTGTGCTTTATTTACCGGGTTTGTCATCAGCTCTTCGCCCTTAGGGAGATATGATATCCGATCACCTTCATTGGCGGACGAAAACAGCTTCATAAACATTTATCATGAGTGCCTAAAATGTGTGTGATTTTGAACATCGTTATTATTTCTGCTGTACAATTCATTTTTTTTTTCGAAACTTTGCTTTTACTACACGAGTAGTCATGATCTTGGATTACTTTTAACTTACTTTTGTTCAATGAACGACCTTGATGACACTTTAATGTACAGTGATCAATGGAAATAAATCGCATGCCATCAAATGGTCTCCTGTTTTCAACACTGGAATTTTTTTTTTTTTTTGCCTTCGAAGAACATAACATCCTTCTTCACACCTTTACTATCACTTAACTGGTATTGTCCAAGATTGTGAAGTGCCCCACGTTTTGTAATATAATGTGCATTAGTAAAAATCTCGAAGTTTTGGATAACGTTTAAAGCATCTTCTAACGAAAAAATGCATCCAAAATAATCATTAATACAATGACGAAAACCAAAATTCATTTTAACTGTTATTTTTAACAGCTAAATTGAGCTAATTATCAACTCAAACCAAGCACGCACTAACTGACAACAAAAAGAGAACGTCAGAAGCAGTGTTGCCAACTCACCCATTCTAAAAGTCTCCAAATCAGTGATAAAAAGTCTCTAAAAATAAGATTTTAATTATGTTGAATTTTTGTACGCCATTTAAAATTCAATGACTCATTATTATTATTAATTTGGCACTTTAAATTAATAACATAAAAAGAACTGAATGTGTTGATATTATTACTAAATATGGCTCAATAGTATATGTATGACGCCCCCATTGGCTCAGTGTTCTAAAGACTGGCTGCTGACCATTCGTCCGAGATGGGTCCGGGTTCGAATCTAGTGAAACATGGATGTTGTGTTTGTCGTACAATTTCTCCCCTTGCCAGGGACCAGTGGCCCTAAACATTGGAGGTGAGATTATTTCTCGCACAAGAAAAAAAAAACATTTTCTTTCCAATTATATGTCACAGTTATTTTGATGTAAATAAAACAACTTTTGTTTTAATGATACAATATTTCTGCCAATGGAAACGCAGAAGTGAGTCCCACCACTATCGTATTCACAGCCTAAGAGATCCCACGAAAACTCAGCGGTAATAGGCAGACTTCCTATGCCTGATAAGACGGAGGAAAAAGGGAATTGGCCACCCCGGTGGCGCAGTGGTTTAAGCGCTGGCTTATGGCCATTCGTCCGAGAAGTGTCAGGGTTCGAATCCCGGTGAGGCATGGATGTTGTGTTTGTCTTACGATACTGAATCTCTCCCTTCCCTGGAATCAGTGGCCCTAAATTAGGTACGGGTGACAGCTTTATAGCCCATTGAGTTGCTCACGGTGGTCGTTAAACCTCCAATAAAAAAAAAAGGGGGGGGGGTACTTTCTATAAGCGTTAGGATTCATGGCCTCGGTTATTGGAACTATGGAAAACTAAAGACCCTTCCGATTTTAAAAACCGCATTCTAAATACTTGAAATCATAAATGAAAAAAGGCCCTGAAATCATTAAAGACCTAGTTAAATCCCCTAAAAATGTAGGTAATCCCAAAATAATATTTTTGTGACAAACTCCAATCCAAACTTCCTTGAATTTAGCGACTTTACCCCTAAGTTGGTAACACAAGTCAGAATACGATGCACCCAGATACTCACCCCCAACACTAACCTGAGGGAGAATTATAAGTAAACAGAAAGTAGGGGAAAAAGAGAGGAAATGCATTAGAAACCAGCAACGGGTGTTTACGAACGATCTCATTGGATGAGATGTTAACATCAGTGTTGCCAGGGGAAATTCTCAAAAAGCAGCAGATTTCATCCCAAAAAATCAGTAGATTAGTTTAAAAATCCGCAGATTTTTGTTTCGCTACAATACACAATACACCGCTATCGCAATGATCTAAAGTAGTTCTGATCACCAAATTGCATTTTCCATTTAATTTCTTTTCTTAAAAGGAAATCTTTAGCTTTTCTGCTATGATCTATCAACTGAACTGTAAAATCCACACTGTCAGAATTTGAACAGAAGAGTTGTTCTAAACTTATTATCAACACTATTGCTATCGTAGATGCTGGTTTTCATTTTTCTGCCTAACCATTTCATCCGTCAAAGCTATGCTATGAAGAACTTTTTTTTTATTGGAGGTTTAACGACCACCGTGAGCAACTCAATAGGCTATAAGCAGTCGCCCGTCCTTAATTTAGGGTCACTGGTTCCAGGGAAGGGATAGAGCCAGTGCCGTAAGACAAACACAGTATCCATGCCTCACGGGATTCGAACCCGGACCCCTTTCGGACGAATGATCAGAGGCCATCGCTTAGACCACTGCGCCACCGGGGCGGCCAAGAACTTCAGAGCATAACCTTTGCATGCAGCAATCAACATGCGGTTTTTTAAAGAAAGGCTGTTTCTCTGATTTGTCTTCATGATGTTTATCATAAAAAACAAAAAATCCTTTCTACTACAGCCCTTGAATGAAGGAAGGAAGAATAACAAACATGCCACAAATTTCGACAATGATGGAAAGAGTTACGCTTCCGTTACGAATGTTATTATTTTGCACATGACCAAAAATGATGCCTACGTACATCAGAGTGCATTGCATTTCAAGATCAGTATTTCGAAGCATTTTCCATTCATTGTCCAGTGTTTGAATCTCAGTTGGAGGAATCACACTGGGAAAGAAAGAAACTAAAACAGCAACTCACGGAAACTTCTTTCCCAGGACACTGACAGGGGTAACAACATCCAAAGGTTCCATAATGCATTTTTAGCATTATCAGAAAATAAAAGCTTTTTGTTAAGTTACCCTATTAAAATGTAAGAGAAAAAGAAACTACTGTTGACAATTCAATAAAATAACAATGAAGTACAAAAAATTGTGTGAACTACTAACGCCAACCAACCACGTGTTAACACAAATTAGCCCTCACTACATATCAAGAAGGCCCCAGAGCGCAGTGGTCTAAGTGCTAGCTTTTGACCATTCATCCTAGATGGATCCAGGTTCGACTCTCTGTGATGCAATAATGGGTGCAGTATCACTAAAAGTGTTCCGAAAAATTAGAATTTAATGAAACATGGAAAAATCAGTAGAAATAAGGCGTTTTTCAATAAAAAGTCACTAAATGACTAAATGTGTGAAAAAATCAGTAGATCTACTGATAAATCAGTAGGCCTGGCAACCCTGGACTTAACATGGGCGACGAAGTTTGATAACGATTACGATTAGTCCGGTACCAATTGGCATTTGTTGCTTTTACGAAAGTTTATGTATTAGCGGTTACGAAAAAAAGTTTATGAAAAAAACAGCTAAAACGGAAAAAGGCGCTGAAGTCCCCAAAACCACGGGGAAAATCCCCTAAAAAAGTCTCTAATCCCAAACCAAAATTTTTGTCTCTAACGTCAAGCGAAAAGTCCCTAAATTTAGCGACTTTTACCCCAAATTGGCAACACTGGTCAGAAGTAAAGCGTACAAGAAATCACAGTGGAAGGAGATACCTTTTCTAACGACGCTTCTCATTGGTCGAATGGGAGACATCACATAAGGGACCGTATATGCGTCTAACAAGTAGTGTCCCACAATCGCAAAACATTATACATGACCGTATTTAGGGAAACACCGTTCCCACAGTTTCCGCCCACTTTCACTACTGCTTGGGATTAGGAATTTAGGTGACGCAGCGAATGAGAGACTCGGATGTACTAGTATTCCCCCGTCTTTCCAAACTTTGACACTCTGACCCCTTAACGTGCTTTTAGCCAATGGTCACGTTTTAGCTTAACTAACAACCCCCGTAGTTCCGGTAATACGCCTTACGGGCACCATCAGCACAAAGCCCCGCTGTCATGGGCGTACTAATAGCCCCAGCAACCTCTGCGGTACGCAGGGAGGGTGGCTCACGGCTAAAAGTGCCTCTAGCCTGAATAGGTGGATTTTACAAAAGTTTTTTGCTGCAACTTCAAATGAAACTGGTTCAGGAAACAATGGCGTACCAATACGCCTTACGGGCACCATCAGCACAAAGCCCCGCTGTCATGGGCGTACTAATAGCCCCAGCAACCCCTGCGGTACGCGGGGAGGGTGGCTCACGGCTAAAAAGGGCCTCTAGCCTGAATAGGTGGATTTTACAAAAGTTTTTTGCTGCAACTTCAAATGAAACTGGTTCAGAAATCAATGGCGTACCCAGAAATTAGTTTTCGGAGGTGCATATCGTCGCAGCAATGTAAAAACCAGGAATGCGAAATTTTGTAGTTTGAATTATCGCTATTTAAAAATTAAATTTGATCAAAGAATCACTTTTGCAATTACATCCGACTGTTCAAGCACTTTACATAATGTAACATTTACATCAAGTTGCGCCTGTATTATGTATCAGTGAACAAAATTTTATATGATGTAAAGTCAACAATCGAAAAATTCTCACATTTTTGGTTTTCATTTCATTTTCATTTTATTTGTTTTGCTAAGGCATAAAAAGAAATACAGAAAATTGAGAAATAAAACATAATCAATCAGGGCCGTAGCCAGGGGAAGGCCAGGCAGGGCTGAGCCCGACCTGTGTTTCCTTTTAACCTACCTAACGACTCACCCAACAGTATAAGGCCCAACCTCTTTCATATCTTTTGCTTGACCACTTTATATCCTTTGCCCGATCCCAACCGTCAGCCGCCCCTTCCAACTTGCTTGTCTGGCTACGGGCCTGTAATCAATGGTAAACGGTAAAAATACCCCAGGGAAAAAATACCGCAGGAGAAAATACCACTGAAAACTGAAAAGCGGAAAAATGCCCCCTGTAGAAATACCCCCAGAACAAACGATTCACTGTAAACTGCCACACAGGAACACAGATGTGTGGCAGTGTTCCGGTGTGGCGATTTACCGGCAACCCTGCCACACATCTTTCACCAACTTGGCCACAAAAGTTCAAGGGGAGGGAGGGGGCTATAAAGATTGCCGTTTCTGGGCCTACACTGAGAACTGAATTGGGAACTCCAAACGAATTTCGAGAAAACGTTCCATGTAAGCCAAGCGAGAATTGTACTTTAATTTGAAGAAATAAATTGCCGGGATCCGAGGTACTTTTAGTTGGGGGGGGGGCTCAACCCCCAACTTCCGTAATATTAGATTCTGAGCCGCTGGAGTCTGTCAGTGTATCCAGGCTGTTCCCCTTGAACCGTCAGCGAGTTCCGAGAGCTTGGGGGAGGGGGTCCCCAAAATGTTAAAATGGACGTAGAGCTGTAACCATTACAACCATGCTTTACATAATGATTCTGTACACGACCACGAATTTTCAGGATTGTGGGGTGCAAGTTTCTAAGAGCGCAGACAAGTGTTCAAGGTAAGGGATTTGCTCGCAATTTCTATGCTTCATTTTGTGTTTAATCATAAGCTATGTATGCCCTTCCCCCTCCCCCAGAAATTTGGTGAAGCCTGTGAAAGGGATACGAGGTGCTTGGTTTGGAGGGCTCTACCCCCAACTTCCGTAATTTTATTTTCTGGACCTCTAGAGTCGGTCCGTGTATCCTCGTGTATCTCTGAATAGCTCTTAGAAAAAAAAAGGGGGGGGGGGTAACCCACCCTCCTGAAAATTCGTGGTCGTGTACAGAATCATTATATAAAGCATGGTAAAAATGAACTTTCAGAAGACAAAAGTGATGTTCAATGCTTTTACAAGAAATGAAGATTTATCGATTGATGGAGAAAAGCTGGAGATAACAGATACGTACGTTTATCTTGGACAGCAGATATCAAGTGAGGGTCACATTGATGAAGAAATTAATCGGCGAACAAAACTTGCCTGGAGAGCTTTTGGAAGAAACAGCATAATTTTCAAGAGCAATATGCCATTATGTCCTAAAAGAAAAGTGTTTGATCAATGCATCCTTCCAGTGCTTACGTATGGTGCAGAGACGTGGACCTTAACTAAAAGAGACATACAAAGGCTGCAGACAACTCAAAAATGCATGGAGAGGTGCATACTTGGTGTAACCAGGAGAGATAAGAAGAGGAACTCGTGGATCCGAAAAATGACAAGAATGGAAGACATCATGATCAGAGTTAAATCCCTGAAATGGCAATGGGCTGGACATACTGCCAGAAGGACAGACCATCGATGGACAGTCGAAGTTTTATATTGGATTCCAAGGGACAGGAAAAGGCCCAGAAGAAGACCACATGGAAGATGGGTGGATGAAATTCGAAAGTATGCGGGAGTGACATGGAGGAGACTGGCACAAGACAGACCGTTGTGGAGGAAACTTGGGGAGACCTTCGTCTAGCAGTGGATTGATAATGGTTGACAATGATGATGATGATGATGATTACTAATGTTTACAGCTCTGCATCCATTTTAATATTTTGGAGGAAACCCCTCCCCCAACCAAGTGTACCTCGGATCCTCGGCAATTTATTTCTTCAAATTAAAGTACAATTCTCGCTTGGCTTAGATGGAGCGTTTTCGCGAAATTTGTTTGGAGTTCCCAATTCAGTTATCAATGTAGGCCCAGAAACGGCAATCTTTATAGACCTTGTAGCCAAGTTGCTGAAAGATGTGTGGTAGGGTTGCCGGTAAATTGCCACACATCAGTGTTCCTGTGTGGCAGTTTACAGTTAACCGTTTGTTCTGGGGGTATTTCTTCCGGGGGTATTTTTACCTACATCCAATCAATACATACAGCAAGGAAGCAAAGGGAAAAGGCCGACATGGCCTGACGAAGCCCTCCCTATGCCACCTCATAGCAACATAATACAAATGAACAAAGTCAAGCAAGTAATCAGCACCGGCAAACAAAACGAAATATAATAGTAATTTAGTAAGGTAAACAAAAAAGAGATGTATAAAAAAAAATTTATAATAGTTTTTTTAGTTGTGAAGAAGTCAATTATTATAATTCATGATATGAAACTGAAGGGTTTTTTTTTAAATAGGGAAAATTATTAATAGTTGTTAATTCAACTGGTAAAGAGTTCCAATATGTTAGGACCAGAAAAATTTAAACTTTGTTTTATGGCCTCCGTCCTTGCATAGATAGGAATTGGTTGTGTTTTAGAACGGGTATCATATGTATGTGACCGAAGAGTGATTTTTATGAGGTCAGAATGAAAATTATTTTAAACATGATTTTTCCGAGATTACAGTACTAAAGTTGGGTAATAATAGTAAGTATCATGAAATAAATACGGGATTATACCATATAATACAAATTTTGAAAATGACAATCCGATTTTTGGTGTAAATGTGACAAGGATGGTAAGTCTGATAATATCCGAAAACTTTAAATCTTCATCGTCCTGGAGCGGGACTCGAACCCGCGTCTCCCAGATAATGCCCGGGTATGCTAACCACTACACCACCCAGAACGACGAAGTCTCAAGTTTCCGATTAATTTGAATATAGCCATCACAGGATTCGCTAGTCGAAGCAACCGGCATTCATGTTTAGCGAATCTGGAGGTTAAGAATCCTATCCCGTGGTTGCCCGGAGGAGCAGATAAATCATGAAATAAATACGTGATTACACCATATAATACAAATTTTGAAAATGACAATCCGATTTTTGGTGTAAATGCGACAAGAATGGTAAGTCTGATAATAATTTCATCGTCCTGGAGAGGGACTCGAACCCGCGTCTCCCAGATAGCGCCCGGGTATGCTAACCACTTGTCAAATTTACACCAAAAATCGGGGTGTCATTTTCAAAATTTGTAATAGTAAGTATATTATATTTATTTGCGTTAACTTTGATGTGAGGTTGAAAAGAAAGCTGGGAATGTGTATGATATTTTAGTTCACATAATCTAATAAATTTATTTTGTAATATTTGAAGCTTTTTGAAATTATATTTTGTGGTCTGTCCCCACGATAAAATCCCATAGTCTATATGCGACTGAAATAAAGTATAGTATAAAAGAATCAAAGTTTTTGGGGAGAGATTTGTTAGTACTGTGGAGACAATACCGATATTTTTGGAGATTTTATGTAAAATGACATTAACATGTTTATTCCATTTTAGGTCAGTGGTAATAATTATACCCAAGCATAAAAATGAGGTAACAGCCTCAATATGTTTATTATTCAAAGTGAAAGTTAAATATGTATGAGGCAGGAGTAGATTTTTTGAAAAAATCATAAATTTAGTTTTTGAAATATTAATGATTAACTCATTTGAGTTTAGCCAATTCAAAATATTTTGAGATTGAGCATTGATTATTAGGAGGTTTTCATCCATATTATTAAATCTAGTGAACATAGTAATGCCATCTGCATAGAGTAAAACATGCATATCAGTAATAGAACAAACAAGAAAGATGACACCAAATTTTCGGGTGTAATAAGCACGTCTTTTGAATCCGTTCTGAGGCAAATTAAAATTTATCAAAGCTATTCAAAGTCAATGGAACCGGTATGGAAAACAATAGATCTGACGAAAGAAAGAAGATTTTCAATCGGGTTTTTATTCCCTCAGATATTGCTGCAAACGGAATCGTGAGCTTACGTACTCTTAGAAACAGAGATATCGACAAAAATAAGATGTACATCTATGCCATCTGGCGGAGAAACTGTGGAATATTTTAAAAAGAATATATTCCGAAAAGGTTTATCGATGTGAGTGGCATCAGTCCACGAAAGAATTTTTTCAATCGATATTGTAGAAGCTCCGATCTTATGGCAAATACATCAGAAGCGAAAATTAACACTTACGCCCCCTGGTGGTCAAAGTATTCTTTACCAAAAATTTGAAATTATATGCAAAAGATTTCCATCGGGAGATGTATCCGCTGAAGAAAAAATTTTTCAAATCGGAGTTTTAGAAGAAGAGTTATGGGGGAAATGTAATTTACTTTTACGCCCCCTAGCGGAAAATCTATGCGTAATTTGAAAAAGTAACTATACCTAAAATACTTTCGACATAAATGGGATCGAAAGATAAAAAAAAAAATTTCAATCGGATGTTTAAAAGCAAATATGTGTAATAAAACGTATTTTTGAATTCGACATCATCTGCATTTACGCCCTCTACCGGCGAAATTGTTCATCGTAAAAAAAAAAAAACGAAATAAAGGATCATCATTTGCATATTTCAAGCTTCCCGATGCAAAAAGAATTTTTAAAATCGGACTAATAGTTGCAGAGATATCGTGGGTACAGGCGGACGGACGGGCAAACCGATAACAGAAGCACGATCTTTTTTTACAAAAGACGTGCTAAAAGTATCATTGATGCAGATGTTAAAAAGGAGAGGGCCAAGGATGGAGCCCTGAGGGACACCCATTTTGACATATTGAAATGAAGACTGTTACTGGCCAATTTGAGTGTATTGAAATCTGTCAGATAAGTAACTTTTAAATAGAGCGTGCTCTTTACTCCTGATGCCAATGTTGTAGAGTTTGTCTAACAAAATTTTACGATTTAGGGTATCAAAAGCCTTTGATAAATCTAGGTATAGAGCAAATGTGTTTGAGAGTTGTTCAAAGTTAGATTGAATTTTTGCTTGCAAACATAAGATAACTGATTCAATTGATTTTTCAGACTGAAAGCCATATTGGTTCAAATAAAAATTATTAAATTTTTGTATATATGAAATTACTCTTGTATGAATTAATCTGTCTAGAATTTTGGCAAATATCGACAAGTTGGCAATAGAACGGTAATTGTTCACATCATTTTTTTGATCCAGATTTATGCATTGGAGTAATTTTCGAGATTTTAAGGAAAGCAGGAAATTTACCAGTTTGAAATACAGTATTATATACACTGAAGAGTAATTGCATTAGACACAGCTGGCGTTATGCAAATGTGGCGCTGTGTGCGGCCTAGTAAACGGAAACGACATGACGTATGCAGCGATCCGACAATATAAGGAGTGATGCGACGGGAATCAGTAAGAGTCGAACGCAGTATGGGTAAGACGAAGGATCTAAGCGCATTTGATCATGAGCAAATTGTCGGGGCCCGACAAATGGGTCACTCCATCTCGGAAGTCGTGCAGGCACTGGGACTTTCACGAGCCACTGTGTCACGGGTGCACCGTGAGTACATCGAAACGGGTAAAACCATCCCTGCAAGGGCCAACAGCGTGTGGATGAGCTGGGTCATCGGCGGCTAGCTCGCATTGTAACAACGGATAAACGGGCCACAGTTCAAGAAATCCCTCGGCAATTAAACGCTGGTGCACAAAAACGTGTAAGCAGTCATACCATGCAGAAACATCTCTTCGCTATGGGTTACAGAAGCCATCGTCCCACGAGGGTACTGCTGCTGACCACACATCACAGGGTGCAAAGCTTAGCATGGGTGCGGGAACATTGCCACTGGACCCTAGACATGTGGGGAAATGTTGCCTGGACTGATGAGTCGAGATTCACGTTGCTACATGCGGATGGCAGGATACGAGTAAGGTGCAAACCACATGAAGCGATGGATCCTTCTTGCCATCAGGGTACTCTTCAAGCTGGTGGGGGTGGCATTCTCGTCTGGGGACTGTTTACGTTTACTGAAATGGGACCCCTGGTACGTGTGACATCGTCCCTCACAATTCAACGTTACCGGAATATCCTGGACAACCATTTGCTCCCGTTTGTGCGTCTTCAACATCCCACTGCGGACTTCATCCTGCAACAAAATAATGCACCGTTCCATCTCTCCCGAATCGAATCCAAATGGTTGGATGAACACTCCACCGACGTGACCTCGCTTCCTTTGCCAGCTAGGTCACCTGACCTCAATCCCATCGAGAACATCTGGGATGCCATCGAGAGAGATGTTCGAGGTTCTAACCTCCCTCCATCAAATCTTCGTGAACTGTGGGAGCTTGTTCAGGGGTCGTGGATCCGTATGGCTTCCCAATGGTTCCGGTGTCTTGTCGAGTCCATGCCTAAACGAATCGCCACCGTCATCAGGGCGAAAGGTGGTGCTACACGTTACTAGACAGGTATCTCTACTTCAATTGCTCTTCAGTGTATATACACACTGAAGGGCCAGAAAAACTGGTACAGACGAGCTTATGCAAAATACATAGCAACGTCACCTGTACACTGTAGTGCTAGAAAAACTAGTACAGATGAGCTTAAGCAAAATGCATAACAACGTCACCTATGCGCGTACTCGGTTGCGTCCGCCAGGGCGCATGTAAAGCGAGAGACATCCTTGCCAGCTCTCAGAACTGTTTTCGGCATCAGAATGACAAGTAATAACAATTTAAGCGATTTTCAACGCGGTGTCATAGTTGACGTTCGGGAGTAGTATAAAAGGACTGATCCGGCCGGAGGAGCAGCTTTTTCAAAAAACGAGTGAACTATAAAATTCTTTGTTCTCCACACAGAGAAATTTCAGTTTTCAAAATTTTACCGTCCTGGCCCACTTTTTCCTGAGTGAAATCCAATACATGGTGAAAATCTCGACTTATGCATTCCTTTGAGTGGGGATTCATTTTCATGAAAGGAATCAACGGTTCTAACCGATGAGCCACTGTAATATTTCCACTGGAAACGTAATCATATTTCGCAGGCTCGCGACCTTGAACAACATCACGCAGAAAGACAAAGCTGGCTAGAAGTTTAAGCCATTCAACACCCTTCAAAGCGATTCCCATAGCTGTAGGGACGTATAAGTCACCGATGCAAATATATTTTCGGACATGAATCTGTAATTCTCCATCAAAACAAAATATCCTAATGAATCGATCGTCTCCTAAAAGTAAGTAGTTTTCAGGCATTTCATTCTTCCTAAAGATGACGCGATTTTCATCGTATGGTGCTATGGGCGATCCCATTATAAATTTTTCAGGAAACACAAAACGCGACCACTCTTCTCGACCGATCGAGTTTAACTGAGAGAATCTTAAATCCCTACGTCAATCAACCACCTTGTCAGGAATGGACCATAACGACCATGTGACCTGGAAAGAGAACCATTCCTTTGAAAGGGGGGGGGCCTGATGCGGAACATGAATCAACAAGATCGAAATCTTTTCAAACAAGGCCTTTCCTCGTCTAAATTAAAATGGGAGGGAGGACAAATATAACAATTAAAAAAATAATGCAACGTCTATAAAAATTCCTAACACCTCACGGAAGTTCCGAAAAATATAAGTTTAATAAAACAAATTCGAGGAAACTAAACATATTGGAAAGACTTCTCAAAAATTTGTCAATGTCCAATAAATCTCCTGAGAAAAACATAAAGTTCCAAAAAGCACCGCTAGGGGGCAGCACATCATCATCGACCCTACACACTAGCGCCACTTGCCACGCCCTTTCCCCCACTCGGTCGTTGCCATCTCTCAAAGATTCATCGAAAGTTCCAAGAAGCACCGCTAGGGGGCAGAACATCAGCATCGACCCTACATACTAGCGTCACCTGCCACGCCCCCACATCCTCACGGCGCAAGCCACACCCCTTGTTCCTTCTGCGTCAGGCCACGCCCCCTGCTCCTTCTCCTAGAAGGAGCTGCTGCTCCGGCCGGATCGGTCCTTTTATACTACTGGTGCACGACACAGAGCTATGCGCTTCGCTTGGGCACGGCAACACCGCCACTGGACACTTGATGGCTGGAAACAAGTAGCCTGGTCTGACGAGTCGCGTTTCCAACTGTATCGGGCAGATGGAAGGATTCGTGCGTGGCGCAAACCCCATGAAGCCATGGATCCCGCCTGTCAACAGGGAACTGTACCGGCTGGTGGGGAGTCCGTAATGGTATGGGGTGTGTTTAGCTGGACTTCACTGGGACCCCTGGTACGTATACAAACATCTATGACCGGCCAACGCTATGTGCGCATCCTTTCTCACGAGGTACACCCGTTCATGTCCAGCATTCATGCTGATGGGTTGGGCCTGTTCCAACAGCACAATGCACTTCCACACAAGGGTCGGAACGGCACATTATGGTTAGAGGAGCATTCATCTGAGTTTGGAGTGTTGCCATTCCCACCCAAGTCCCCAGATCTGAACGTGATAGAACACATTTGGGATGCCATGCAACGCGCTATCGAACACAGGAATCCGAGACCTCGGAATACACCCGAATTGTTAAACGCTCTGCAGGAAGTATGGTGTGCATTGCTTACAGCATATTTCCAAAAGCTAGTGGAGTCCACGCCCCGTCGTATTTTTGCAGTCCTGCGCTCCCGTGGGGGGACCTACCAAGCATTAGACTGGTGTACCAGTTTTTCTGGCACTTCAGTGTATACATATACTGTACATACAGGGTGTAACCAAAAGTCTGGAAACAGCCACATAACTGGTAAAATAATGGTCGCACAAGAACGAAACTGGTGGCTAGGTATAGGTAAAGGGCTATGGGCAATAGAATGAGTCCAACAGCGGCGCCCTCTGGAGGATATTTGCGGCACTTTTGATAACTAACTTCAAAACAAAGCAAGAAGGGGCAAAAAGGTCAATCGCAAAGTTGTAGAGCGTCCGCTGGTTAGTAGGAAACGACACGTGGTTTGCCGGAAACCAGCAGTTGCCCTATCTCGCTTTGTTTCGAAGCTGGTTTTCATAAGTACGGCAAATATCCACCAGAACGTGCCGCTGTTGGCTCCATTCGATCTCCTATGCCCATTTACTTAGCCACCAGTTTCGTTCTTGTATGACCATTTTTTCACCAGTTATGTGGCTGTTTCCGGACTTTTGGTTACACCCTGTATATTTCGTTCTCTTTCCCCCCATATACTAAATGCGGAGGGGGGATTTCTGTTGCCACAATAACCTAAATATCATGCCATATGCTATCCACAACATCCGATCTCGCGACAGAACTTCAAAATCAAGTACTCTGGCGGACGCCTGAAATTAAATAGTTAATCAAACCTCAAGTTTATCAAGTATTCCCGCGAAATGTTCTTATTACCAACAATTTTCCGTCATATGAATAAGGAAGAAGTGAGAACAATTTTTCCCCATTATTATGCGAATGGAATCATGGGAAGGTTCTCTGAAAATTCAGTTTTCGTCGCCGTCTCTTACAAAAGAAATTTTCTTGTTAATAAGGTGGACGTCAAGTAATTTTGCTTCCTATACTTCCAATGGAAAAAATTTTGTACACATTTCCTTCACAATTAGTGTGTTCCCAAGGATGGGAATTTGAACATCGATTAAAATAACTTCTTTTTTTCTTTTCTTTTTTTTTTTTTTTGATTGGAGGTTTAACGATCACCGTGAGCAACTCAATGGGCTATAAGCAGTCGCCGGTCCCTAATTTAGGGTCACTGGTTCCAGGGAAGGGAGAGAGAGCCAGTGCCGTAAGACAAACACAACATCCATGCCTGACCGGGATTCGAACCCGGACCCCTTACGGACGAATGATCAGAGGCCAGCGCCTTAGACCACTGCGCCACCGGGGCGGCTAAAATAACTTCGTATTATAACTTGGAATACTTAACCCTTTTTGTAAAACATAACCATAATTATATTAAACAAGTTAGTAAAATCATGCAATGCATTGATTATGATACGCTTTCCAACATACCAGAAATTACGTATTACTCAAGTTATGTGGATAATGGCTATGGAATAAATCTCGCTCCTGTGTCCTGACCTTTGATCCCATTTCGATGATATTCAACAGAACCGGTTCACTATACCTCCGGAACAACATGATAAAGTTTTGTTGTATTAGAAGCAGTTTTACGCAAGTTATGAGAATAATGGCTGTGGAATAAATCTGGCTTTTGTGCAATGACCTTTGACCCCATTTCGTTGATATTCAACAGAACCGGTTCACTATACCTCCGGAACAACATGATAAAGTTTTGTCGCAATTCAATCATTTTAGGTAAGCTATGCTGCCCAAGGGCAATGGAATGGATCCCACTCCAGTGTCCTGACCTTGGACCCCATTTCGCCCATTTTCAATAGGGTTCGTCCCCAGTGGCTCCTTACCACATACTAAAATTTCATCGAAATCGAACCATATTTACGCATGTTATGACGTATAAAGGCAATGGAATGGATCCCGCTTTTCTGTCCTGACCTTTGACCCCATTCCGCCCATTTTCAATAGGGCTGGTGCCCAGGTGATTCCCTACCACACACTAAAATTTCATCGAAATCGAACCATTTTTACGCAAGTTGTGACGCATAAAAGCAATGGAATGGATCCCGCTCTTATGTCTTGACCTTTGACCCTATTTCACCCATTTTCAATAGGGTTTGTCCCCAGGTGGTTCCCTATCACATACTAGAATTTCATCGAAATCGAACCATTTTTACGCAAGTTATGACGCATAAAGGCAATGGAATGGATCCAACTCCTATGTCCTGACTTTTGACCCTGCTTCGCCCATTTTCAATAGGGTTCGTCCCCAGGTGGTCCCCTACCACATACTAAAATTTCGTCGAAATCGAACCATTTTCACGTGAGTTATCATGCGTCGGACGGACGGACAGACAAAGCTGGAGCATATACGCTTCTTCAACCTACGGTTGGAAAGCGTAAAAAACAATAACGTTTCCTTTGGTGGTGTTGAAATCTGAAAAAAGATGGCGCGACCTATACTTTGATGACGTCAGTAGACAAACAAATGTTGGATTGCATAATTATGGTTATGTTTTAGAAAATATTAAGTATTCCAAGTTATAAAATGAAGCTATTTTAATCGATGTTCAAATTTTCATCCTTGGGAACGCATTAATTGTGAAGAAAATGTGTACAGAAGTTTTTCCATTGGAAGTATAGGAAGCAAAATGACTTGACGTCCACCTTAACTGGAGTATTTCTGGCAATTCACGAATGAAAATTGTGTGAAATTCCGATTTTTTCTGTCATTTCACCAAAAATGTTGAATCAGGAAATAAGCTACGTTAATTCACGAAGGGAATCAATGAAAAATGTTTCCTGGATTTCAGGAAATGCAGTGTGGTCATTAACCCCCCCCTTTCCCCCACCGAATACCCCCTCCCAAGGAAAACAACAGCTACGTAATTTTAACAGTTTGCCAGAACCAGCTGCTAAACACCGTATGATCGTAGGTGAGCACGTTCTTAATTTGGAGACTGAGTTTGCGCCTTGCAACACGATAAACAAAGGGGAAAAAACGATTGAAAAAAGAAAGGATAAGATATCTTTTTCTGTGTGCACCATAGGTGATACGATTTAAGAAACTGAGAAAAAAGAGGTTTTCATTCACATGATGCCCTCAAAAAGTCCTTAAAGATTAGAGCAGATGTTCTTTTTCTCTTGTTATCGTCCTGATTGGGGCAAACACTATCAAGCTCGTTGTACAACAATGTGTAGATGTAAAGAGGGTTGATGCATTCTGAGTATTCATGTTGTTGTGTTTGCCAATAGGCAGCTGCAAAATATCCAGTGTTGCCATTTCCAGACGAATGATAACTTATCGAAGTCAGAGTAAAAAGCGATCACGCATGACTCATCTTGAATCACTTCCCTCACGCATTAAAAGGCTCCACTCGCAAAAAACAGCAAAAATAATTAGAAACTGAATGCATGCACCAGAAGAAATGGAATGAAACATTTTTATCTTTCCCAGCAAAATGAAACGCACGCGTTGACTAAAAAGTATTGATATTGTTTCACCTATCGTAAATTTAAATCAGCAGGAACCCGAATTATATGAAGGTACATCGTAAAAAAAATTATGTGATTTCTTTCGTAAATTAACAGAACATGTTCAAACTTTCCCCTGAAACAACGTAAAAAGCCTGAATTTCACAGATTTTTATACGTGAATTGACAGAAATTCTCCACTTAATAACGGAAAACTTCCGGTTTTACAAGGTGTTGTCGGAAAATACTTAATTTTCACGTAACCTTTCCGTGATTCCGTTCGTATATTAACGGAAAAGTTCTGTCCTTACATTTTGTGTGTCCATATCAAGAAAAATTACAATAAGAACGGTTCGCGGGAATACTTGAGGTTTGACTAACTATTAAATTCTAATCGTCTTAAAGTTGTATAACTATACTGAAAAAATATAACCAGAAAAAAGCAATCTCACATAAAAGTCTTAAAATACACCGACGGAAAAAAATCCCAACACCAAGAAGGGGTTGTGTTAGATAAACGACAGTTGGTAGGCGGTGAGAGTACATCTGTAAGATGACGTCTATGCAAATTTCGCGCTCGGCGGGCGTATAGGTGTGGCGCTAGCAGCGCCCCTCGGAACAGGCAAAGCAGGTTTGCTGTAAATACGCGCTGTAACGTTCGTGAGCGTTAGTTATCGTTGAGATTCGACGTAGGGTGTTGATGTTGGTCAAGAATGCCTTTAAGAAGACGAAGAAGCCATTATCAACAGCTCACGGAGTTTGAACGAGGTCGTGTAATAAGGCTACGAGAAGGTGAATTTTCTTTCCGCAATATTGCAGAACGACTTGGCAGGAATATAGCCACTGTGCATGATTGTTGGCAGCGGTGGTCAAGGGAAGGTACTGCCTCCAGAAGACCGAGTTCCGGCTGGCCACGGGGCACTACTGAGAGGGAAGACCGCCGTGTACGGCGTATGGCCGTGGCGCATCGTACCGCGTCTGCGGCAGCAATTCGAGCTGCAGTTGCCACCACAGTGACACAACGAACTGTTACAAATCGGTTACTTGAAGGACAGCTCCGAGCCAGACGCCCTGTAGCGTGCATTCCACTTACTCCAAACCACTGTCATTTGTGACGTCAGTGGTGTCAAGCTAGAGCTCATTGGAGGACGGAGTGGAGATCTGTTGTGTTTTTGATGAAAGCCGGTTCTGCCTGGGTGCCAGTGATGGCCATGTGTTGGTTAGAAGGAGGCCAGGTGAGAGCCTGCAACCAACCTGTCTGCGGCCGAGACTCACTGGACCTACACCTGGAGTTATGGTCTGGGGAGCAATTTCCTATGACAGCAGGGGCACTCTCGTGGTTATCCCACGCACCCTGACGGCACAGTTGTACGTCAGTCTGGTGATTCAACCTGTTTTGCTGCCATTCATGAACAGCATTCCAGGGGTGTTTTCCAACAGGATAACCCTCGCCTGCATACCGCTGTTGTAACCCAACATGCTCTACAGAGTGTCGACATGTTGCCGTGGCCTGCTAGATCACCAGATCTTTCTCCAATCGAGTACGTATGGGACATCATTGGACGACAACTCCAGCGTCACCCCCTACCAGCATTAACCGTCCCTGTATTGACCGACCAAGTGCAACAAGCATGGAACTTTATCCCACAAACTGACATCCAGCACCTGTACGACACAATGCATGAACGTTTGCGTGCTTGCATTCAACATTCTGGTGGTTACGCCGGTTATTAATGTACCAGCATTTCACATTTAAAATAGCTCTTCTCGCGCTTACAATAAGCTGTGATCTTGAAACCTTAATCGATTAAATATGTTACCTATACAAATGTATTGCCGCCATTTCATTCCTCTACAACTATTTTTTCGTGGTGTTGGGATTTTTTTTCCGTCAGTGTAGTATAATCGTCTTAAAATAGTACAGGGTGATTCATAAAGTAGTATACAGTTTCCAGATGCTGTAAAACAGTAACAGTTGAAGGCACGGACCACAACTGCGAACCGTTAGGTAGATGTGCTCATAAACTTTGTGTCCCGCTACTGAGGGAAGTGACGTAGGCGATAGCGCGCATGTCATTTTGACTAGTCAGTCAAACTGGCAGCGTCTGCAGTGGAGAAGGAGTTTTGTGTTCTTGAATTGAGCAAAACGAAATCTGTAAATGTTGTGCAACGGCGTTTTCCGATCACGATTCGGAAAAGAACCTCCAACCAGAAAATCTATCTACGATTGGCATAAAAAAACTTGAAACTACGGGCTGTTTGTGCAAACTTAAAAATCCTGGACGACCGCGTGTATCGGAAGAAGTTGTCCATAGTGTTTGCACCGCCATTCAACGAAGTCCGGGAAAATCAACGCGGAGGGTGAGGCGTGAAGTGCAGATTTCACAGCGTGGAATTTTGACACAGAAGCTGAAATTGATTCCATACAAAGTGCAGATGTCACTGCACTTGATTCAGATATCTTACCTCGCGTTTGGGCGGAAATGGATTATCGGCTCGATGTGTGTCGTGTGACTAAGGGTGCACACATAGAACATCTGTGACTGTCTCAAAAAAAAACTTGAAACATTCTCCTACAATTCTGTTACAGGTAACATAAAATATCTTACATTGTTATTGTTTTATTGTGCGTTGAAACTGTATACTTCTTTTTAAATCCCCCTGTATAATCGCCTTAAAAAAGTATAACCACGGTACCACGTGCCTAAACAACGTGACTTCGTTTCTTCGAATGACTGATCACATTTATGCCTATTCATTTATTGTCTAGTCAAGTCACCGCGTTCAAATTGTTGAAGTGTTCTATTATTCAGCTTGCAGTTTACTGTCTACCTTAGTTGAAAAAGCCATCTGTGTAGGGGCGAACGTACCCAGTTAATTATGTGGGCACGCCCTAAATTATGTTTCGCTGTGACCGACGATGGTCACGTTCACCCAATGTCTTTCTCCGGCCACATTGCTATCGTAGGTTGGAGGTTTTGCCGGAATTCTTGTAGTCACGGTACACACACCCTTGCAATGGTCGTCCGTGAAAATCCGAACTTCGTTTCTACCTCCGAAATACTATGGCCCATCTCACGAGCGCCGACTGTGACAACGCGCTGAAAATCGCTTAAATCGTTATTACTTGTCATTCTCATGCCGAAAACAGTTCTGACAGCTGGCAAGGATGTCTATCACTTTACATGCGCACTGGTGGACTCAACCGAGTACGCGCATAGGTGGCGTTGTTATGTACATTGCTGGCCACACAAAATACAACACCAAGAAGGACACGAGATAGCAAAGCCTGATTTACTGGACACATAACAACAGATACAAAGATGAAACGATTGAGCTTACAGGTCCGTGCGCCTTACAGAACACGCAGACTTCAATAGTTCGTGTGACCCCCCCCCCCCATGGCTGGCAATAACGGCCGCTACACGCCGCGGCATCGAACGAAAGAGGCTTTGGATGTGGGCTTGGGGTATGTCGGTCCAGGCTGCTTTCACACATTGCAACAGTTCATCTGGCGTAGCCGCGGGTGATGCTTGCCGGGCCACTCGGTTGCCGATCAGCGACCAGACGTGTTCGATGGGCGATATATCGGGAGAACAAGAGGGCCATGGCAGCAGTGACACCTGGTGAGCCGTGAAGAATTGTTGCACAATGCGTGCCACGTGTGAGCGCGTATTGTCCTGTTAAAACATGGCCGCTGGCAGGTCCTGCAGGTAAGAGAGGACTACAGGCTCTAAAACGTCGGAGATGTAGCGGTGGCTGTTGAGTGTACCAGCGATGCGTACCAGAGGGTGCGGGTTTCATAAATAATTGCGCCCCAAACCATAACGCCAGGCGACGGACCGGTATGGCGATGCATAATGCAGGCGTCATACAGTCTCTCCCTGCGGTGCCGTCACACGCGGATCCGACCATCGTGGTGTCGCAGGCAGAAGCGGGATTCGTCGAAGAAGACAATGTCGTGCCATTCCGTAGTCCAGGTGCGGCGTTCAATGGCCCACTGCCACCGCACTCGACGGTGGTGTAACGTCAATGGTAATCGGGGCAATGGGCGCTGTGGGACAAGTCCCAGCTCCCACAGACGACGTCGAACGGTACGTGCTGACACAGGTTGTTGCGCAACACACCCTAATTCCTGCGCTAACGTTCGTGATGTGGCGGTGCGAGCCGTCAATGCCCGCCGCACAACGTGCCGGTCCTCTCGTACGGTGGTGTGCCGCGGCTGCGGCAATCGCTCACGTCGGTCCGTTCGTACCTCCTGCACCCACCGAATCCATACTCGCCTCACTGTGGCTGGATGTCGTCCCAGACGGGCGCCGATGTCTCGGTACGATAAACCGCTGTCGCGATAAGCCACTATTCGTCCTCTGTCGAACTCCGAAACGTGCTGGAATGACTTCTGTATTCTGCAACGAGGCATCAGGAAGCTCCCCACACACAGGTCCGGCAGCACAACACACTTCCACTACTCACACCCTTCTTATAGTGCTAGTCGGTGGCGTGCCGGGCGCACATGATCTGCATTTGTCCTGCAATGCTAATCGTTTGCATGTCCTTCTCGCGGGCGACGCATGCTGCGAATTCCGGCCAATCGGATGCTTCCTTATTGGTGTTGCATTTTGGGTACGCTCGTCTGTACCAGTTTTTCTGGCACTTCAGTGTACATGTTTGGTGTTACCAGGAAAGATAAGAGGGGAGGACTCGAGGATAAGGAAAATGAAAGTAGTGGACGACATTATGATCAGAGTAAAATCACTGAAATGGCAATGGGCTGGGCAATGGACGTATTGCCGGAAGGACAGACTACCGATGGACAAACAAAAGTTTAGACTGGATTCCAAGGGACAGGAAAAGACCCATATATAAGGAATATATATATATATATATATATATATATATATATATATATATATATATATATATATATACTGAATATACTGTATATATACATACACTATATTGACAAAAGTCACCGGACACCCCTTCAAAAGCAAAGGAACGGATCCACTGCGTTGTTAAGATGCGCGGTACAGCTGCAAACCGTATAAAAACAAGTTGTACCTGACCGCGATCATATCGCACTGTTAGGTTGGGTAAAATGTTGGGTGTTATATTAGTGAGTTGTCCATAAGAGAAACCGAGAGGCGTTTAAATATACCCAAGTCAACCGTTTTGGATGTACTAAATAAGTGAAAAGCACATGGCGTGACTGAAGTAGCAAAACATACCGGCAGACTAAAGAAAATCAGTGATAGAGGACGTCGAAGCCTAGGGAGAGTCGTCACAGCTAATCGACGGAGTACTGCACATGACCTCAGTGTATACATGTGAGTAAAAATGCTGAAACCTCGGTATGTACATGTACCACTCGCAGAGAACTTCATTCGATGGGTTACCGTGGTCGTGCGGCTGCTCATAAGCCTTTCACCTGCACTCGAAATGCTACTCGTCGTTTAGGATGGTGTGAAGAACATTTATCGTGGACCGTAGATCAGTGGAAACGGTTTCTATGGTCTGATGAATCCAGATACACGATCCATCAGTCTGATGGCCGTGTGGGGGTATGGCGGCAGCCCAATGGAACGCTATTTACCGCAGTGCACTGTTCCTATACGGTCAAGTTTGGAGCTGGCAGTGTAATGGTGTGGGGATGTTTTTCGTGGTATAGTCCCGGCCCATTGGTTATCGTGGACAAACCTGTTAACCAGCACGTCTACCTCGATATCCTGGACAATTATCCCCTACCAACTCTGTGACAATACTATGAAACCGAGCCTTGTTGGTACCTGCAGGATAATGCACCTAGCCATAAAGCAAGGACTGTTACGACGTGGGTTGATGATAATTCCGTATCGTGTGTGGACTGGACAGCGCAGAGCACTGATCTTAATCCCATAGAGCACCTATGGGATAAATTAGAGCGCCGCATAAGAAGTTTGGAACCAAGGCCAATTACTAAGCAACAGTTAGCGGCAACATTATGTACTGAATGGAAGCGCATACCTATAGCTGTGTTCCAAAACCTTGTCGAAAGCTTGTCTCGAAGGGTCAGTGTATTCATTAAGGCCAAAGGTGGACCGACACCGTACTAATGTATGTCAATAAATGCTATGTCGTGTTTCTGTTATAGGTGTCCGGTGATTATTGTCAATATAGTGTATATTTGGTATGTGCAATGTACATATATAGGAAAGGAAATTATTGCAGTTCCTGGGCAGTTGGGCCATTTATTCGAATAAAGCAGCTGCGAGAGTGGAACAAGTCAGTACGTTGTATCGCCACCTTTGGCTCCGATACAAGAGATTAGCCGGCATGGCATAGATGCATACAGTTCACGGATACTGTCGTGAGGTATAGCATGCCAGATGATGTCCAAATTATAGGCCAATTTGACGATATTCTGAGATGGGCGTAATTTAGTGGCGTCCCATCAGGTCCCAAATGTGTTCGATCGCTGACAGATCAGGCGATCGGGTTGGCCATGGAAGGGAGTCGACATTACGGAGGCAGTCATGGGAGAACCGTGCGGTGTGTAGCCGGGCATTTTCCTGGAGAAACATTGCTCGGTGGTGCTGAGACAGGAATGGCAACACAACAGGTCGTAGAATGTCGTCGATGCACCGTTGAGCAGTGAGGGTGGTACGGAGGACTATCAAGGGACGTCCGGCTATCGTAAGAAATGGCTCCCAAGACACTTACTTCCGGTTTGCGAACCGGGTGACGTTCCACGGGATAGGCAGGACCCGTGCGCTGGCCGGCTCGTCTCCTAACACGCATGCGCTACTCATCGGCGCGCAGTGCAAACCGTACTCATCGCTGAAGACAACACGATTCCACTTAACACTATCTTACTCTGATCGTTATTGTCCAGAAGACAACAAGGCGTACAAGAAAGATGAAACAGAATTTCCGGTTGTAATGAGCATGTCTTTTGAATACTTCCGACATGAATAAAATATTTAAAATCCTTCATAAAATGTGCACAAATGATTTCCCGTAGATGAAGGGAGATATCGGAAACAAAGGGATTTTCACGTCGAACAGTTATAGAAGAAGAGGTATGCTGAGGAAATATATATATATATATTTTATACGTCTCCTGGAAGCAGAGATAGCAAGAAAAAGACTAACATTTACGTTCCTAGCGGAAAGACTGTGCATTATTTCGGGAAGGAAATACCCACAACAATTTTTCGTAATTAGTAGCATCTGCCTGAAAAAATGATTTTTTCAATCGGCTTTTTAGACTCGCAGATATTGCTGTAAACGTGCTGTGAACAGAAACGTGAACATATGCCCATCTGGTGGCAAACTTTTACCTTAAGAAACATTTTAAAGTATAGCAAAACATTTCGCATTAGAAATGTTCTCCGACAAAGACAGAAATTTTCAAATCGGACTGTTAGAAGCAGAGATATTTGCAAAAATTAGGTATACATCTACGCCCATAGCGGAAAAACTATGCATCATTTTAAGCAGAAGATATTTTGGAAAGTTTTCTCGTAGTGAGAGGTATCTGACCACAAAAGAAATTTTCCACCCCAGTTTTCAGAAGCGCAAATATTTCTGCAAATGCATCAGAAACAGAAATATAAACTTACGCCCTTTAGTGACAAAACTTTTCTTTACCAAAAATCAGAAATGATATGCAGATAATTTCACACCAAAAGCTCCAGCCGTTGCAAAAAGTTTTTTTTTAATCGTCCATTTAAAAGCAGATATTGCGGAATTGCAATTTACTTTTTACGTCCTCTCTTCGGTAAACGGAAGAAACTATACACTACTTGAAAAAGAAACTGTACCCCAATTAACCTTCGTTATGTTAAATAGTATCGAAAGGAAGAAATAATTTTTCAGTCGGATGTTTAGAAGGGGTGTAGGAGAACTAGCCACCGGAGAACTGGCCACCGGAGAACTGGCCACCAAAGAAGTGGCCACCCGGAGAACTGACCACAAAAATTTTAAGGGGTCGTATAAAAATTGCGTTTTTGACCGTTTCATGCCCACGACCCCCAGAGGTTGGTTATCTGAGATATATAAAGTTTCTGTAATCTCGTCTTTTCTTAATTGCGATAATTAATGCAATTTTTTAGAAAAAATGTTTATGACGTACATTTCAACAGAAGATTTCAGGGTTTTCAAACTACAAGTCTGCAAATTATCTGAGCGCATGTGTTGACTTAGTAAACCCGTCGGGGGGGGGGGGGGGGGTTAATACCAAAAATGAAAAACTCCTGGTCCAATCCGAAGAGTTTACAATCTACAACTCAACAAAATTTCTGTGGGCATCTGCAACTGCAGGGAACCTATCTGTGAGAAAGCGGGGAAGGGGGTGGGGGTTGACGCCAAAAATATAAAATATAAGGAATTTCTGGTCCGATTGGGAGATTTTCAGCTTTTACAGACTACAGCTCAACAAATTCTCTCCCGACATGTGCTAATGCAACAAACCTGGGGGGGGGGGAGAGGGGTGAAAGCCGAAAGTATAAAATATAAAAAATTTCTGGGCCGATCGGGAGGTTTGCAGCGTTTACAAATTACAACTCAACAAATTATATCTGTGGGCACGTGCAAACAGAAGAAACCTCTACGGAGGACGGCTGAATACCGAAAATATAAAGAATTTGTAGCCCAGACGATAGACTTTCACCGTTTACAAACTACAACCTAAATTATCTTCGGATATTACGTGCAAACTCAGGAAACCTGTCGGGGTGGGTCATGCCCCCGACAGACAGTTTCCTGTAGTAGCAGATGCCCGCAGATAATTTGTAGAGTTGTAGTGTGTAAACACTAAAAATCTACTTCCGATTGTGCTGCAATTCTTGATAATTTATATTTTTGGCATAAAGCGCTCCCCTTCCGCCCTGGTTCTGCCCTCCCACAGACAAATTACAAATTTCCTGAAGCAGCACAAGCTCTCAGTAAATTTGCCGAGTAGCAGCTTGTAAATGCTGAAAATCTCCCGATCAGACAGAGAAATTCTTCATCTTTTATACTTTTGGTATCCCCCCCCCCCCCCCCGACAGGTTTGCTGAGTAGGAACATGCCCTCAGATAATGTATTGAGTTTTAGCCTGTAAAGGCTGAAAATATCCCGATCGGACCGGAAATTCTTTATATTGTTTTATACAGTAGGTTTTAAGCACCCCCACCCCCACCCCCGGCAAGTTTCCTGGGTTTGCACATACCAGCAGAAAATTTGTTTAGCTGTAGTTTATAGACGTTGAAAAATATCGTAAATAAGAAACTGAGGAAATTTCATGTGTGTCAGATAACACACAAAAATTTCCGCATCTCGGGAGACGTAGCCACGGAGCAGCCCAGAACGCAATTTTTATACGGCCCCTTGAATTGTTTGTGGCCAGTTCTCCGCTTAGTCTTAGCCCCGAAAATCATGGAAATGTCTAAATTTATTAATGAAAATGAAATATCGAAAAAAAAATTATGAACAATAGTTGCTCAAGTAGTGGGAAATATAGCCACACGAAATTTGTTTATGCAGAACAATTTTATGGCACTGAAATTCCAATGTGTCCAGTTCTCCGGTGGCCACTTCTCCGTACCTGGTTTATAAGTGATGATATGGGATAAAAATTTTAGTTCGATATCATCTACATTTACGTCTTGATGCTTCGATGTTGTGCATTGAAAAAATCCGGAATTCAAGATCATCGTTCTGACATTTTAGCCTTCATGCAAAGCACACGGGTTTTTTCTTTTGTTGTTGTTGTTGTCTCAATGACTTCAAAAGATTCCATTGTTAAAGATCCGAAACGATGCACACTCAAAACTTTTTAAGAACTAGCCCTTTCCTCTCAAGCTCTGTAAACAGATCCACGTGTTCCATGAGGTTTGGCGATTTTTAAACAATAGGACTTCTAGCCTCTCTCGGGCAATCAATCAGAGGTGGGGGAACAACACAAAAAGAACGCGGGCACTCCTAGGAAGTCTGAAAGTCACAAAGGGGCAGCCTTGTTTTGTCTCAAAACGATGGAGCCAAAGTAAGAACGGCTGCAAAAGCAACGACACCGTTTTGAAGTGGTCGTTTTCCCGCTACGAACGTTTCTGTTCACAGCACGTTTACAGCAATATCTGCGAGTCTAAAAAGCCGATTGAAAAAATCATTTTTCAGTCTGATGCTACTAATTACGAAAAATTGTTGCGGGCATTTCCTTTCCGAAATAATGCACAGTTTTCCCGCTAGGAACGTAAATGTTAGTCTTTTTCTTGCTATCTCTGCTTCCAGGAGACGTATTTAAGAAAAAAAAATATTTCCTCAGCATACCTCTTCTTCTAACTGTTCGACGAGAAAATCCCTTTGTTTCCGATATCTTCCTTCATATACGGGAAATCTTTTGTGCACAGTTTATGAATTATTTTAAATATTTTATTCACGTCGGAAGTATTCAAAAGACCTGTTCATTACAACCGACAATTCTGTTTCATCTTTCTTGTTTGTTGTCTCAATGACTTCAAAAGATTCCATTGCTAAAGTCCGAAACGATGCATACTCTAAAAGAAATTGTAATGAATGCCGGGCAATCAGTGGTGGGGGAACAAACAACACAAAAGGAACGCCGACACTCCTAGGAAGTCTGAAAGTCACAAAGAGACAACCTTGTTTTATCTCAGGGGGGGGGGCAAGTACGAACGGTGTTGTGGCGTTAGCGGACGGAAATGCAATGAGAAGGAAATTCCCACCCCTTCCAGACACAGGACGAATGACGGCGTAGGGGATTGGATTTGAAAATTATGATTGTAAACCAAAATCAACCAGCCGCCCCGGTGGCGCAGTGGTCTAAGGCGCTGGTCTCTGATCATTCGTCCGTAAGGGGTCCGGGTTCGAATCCCGGTCAGGCATGGATGTTGTGTTTGTCTTACGGCACTGGCTCTCTCCCTTCCCTGGAACCAGTGACCCTAAATTAGGGACGGGCGACTGCTTATAGCCCATTGAGTTGCTCAAGGTGGTCGTTAAACCTCCAATCAAAAAAAAAAAAAAAAAAAAAAAAAAATCAACCAAGTGTGCAGTTGCTAGTGTATATTTTAAAGTAAGAAGCAACGAATGTTTCACAGAGTTTGAAAGTTATGGATTCGGGACAAGTAGGAGAAAAAAGGGGTGGGGGTGGGGGGAATAAGCTGGACAGAAGATTCGAAAATATTATTACGGAATTCGAGCGCTCAAATGACCTGGGAAAATGCATGAGAGCTACGTTATCGAAATGCATTAGAAGTATGATATTTATTTATTTATTTTTAATCTGCAAATTAGTTGCACATGCGTATAAAAAATTTAATTGAAAAAATACAATAAAATACAAAAAAAATTAAAAATATGAAAAAATACAAAATATGAAGAAAAGCACAAAAAAAAGATGAAAAAAATAATAAAATTAGGAAAAAAAACATGCAAGAAATGAAAAAAAAAAAAAAACTTTTAAACCGCCAAAGTCATCACAATCTGGTCCTGGGAAGGAATGGGTGTTTCTTATTCATCGCATAATTCCTACCCTAATTAATACTTCCAGTACTTGATTGTGATGACATTGGCGGTTACAAAAAAAAAAAAATGCACTTTTTGCATTTTTTTATTTTTTTTTTAATTTGTTTTTTCGTTTTTTTTTCATTTTTTTTTTGTCGAACGGTCAGAAGAACGTAGGCTTATCAAACGAAGGAACCACGTGATTGGAATTTTCTCATTTCCAAGTTTGTCAAGTGGTCAAGTGAGGAATCTGTACACATGTGAACGGTGAAAAGGGAAAACAATTCTGGGAAGGGGTGGGCGTTTCTTACTCATTGCATTTCCGTCCGCCAATGCCACGATTTCATACCCGTCCGCTAATGCTACGTCCGCTAACGCCACGGAACCGTACGAACGGCCGCAAAAGCTACGTTTTCCGCACCGAACGCAAAAGCGACGGGCGCAAAGGCAACGCTACCGTTATCCTCAACTGGGAAGTTGGGAAGGGACATCTATCTGTTTCTATAGTGTGATCACACGATTTTCTTTAATAATATTTTTCTTGATCTATTCGTCTACTGTCCAGTCAAGTCACCGCATCCGAATTGCTGAAGCGTTTCAGTTGTTTACAGTTTGCTGTCTACCTACGTTGAAACTACTATGTGGTTGAATGGCGAAAGCTTGAAAACTTTGAATTCTTCGTATTTTACGCCAGTAAATTCGGATCACTAGCAGAGATGGAAACGGGTCAACTGGTCGACAATTTCTTGCCGATAAAACGGGTCCTATAAAGGTGTTCCTGACGCGATTTCGACCCGATTTTATTTCCATTTTATTTTCGAAAAGAAATAAATTACTTCTAAGAAAAATGCGCATTGTAGAATTTCGTGTTTGATTCTGGTGCCCACGGAGGAAAAATAATTTGTTATGCAAAAATATTGTCGTCTCTTTCTTAAAACAAATAAAATTTTGACTGTCTCACACCACTCTCTCACACCGCGCGTGTCACATTGAGGAGTGCCCCTTCTTTCTGAGGGAGCAATGATGAAATTAACATCCACATTTTGACTCTCTCACACCACTCTCTCACACCGCGCATATCACATTGAGGAGTGTCCCTTCTTTCTGAGGGAGCAATGATGAAATCAACATCCACATTTCGATTCTCTCACACCGCGCGTGTCACATTGAGGAGTGTCCCTTCTTTCTGAGGGAGCAATGATGAAATCAACATCCACATTTTGACTCTCTCACACCGCGTGTGCCACATTGAGGAGTGTCCCTTCTTTCTGAGGGAGCAATGAGGAAATCAACATCCACATTTTGACTCTCTCACACCACTCTCTGACACCGTGCGTATGTCACATTGAGGAGTGTCCATTCTTTCTGAGGGAGCAATGATGAAATCAACATCCACATTTTGACTCTCTCACACCACTCTCTAACACCGCGCGTGTCACATTGAGGAGTGTCCCTTCTTCTTGAGGAAGCAATGATGAAATCAACATCCACATTCTGACTCTCTCACACCACTCTCTCACACCACTCTCTCACACCGCGCGTGTCACATTGAGGAGTGTCCCTTCTTTCTGAGGGAGCAATGATGAAATCAACATCCACATTTTGACTCTCTCACAACACTCTCTGACACCGCGCGTGTCACATTGAGGAGTGTCCCTTCTTTCTGAGGGAGCAATGATGAAATCAACATCCACATTTCGACTCTCTCACACCGCGTGTGCCACATTGAGGAGTGTCCCTTCTTTCTGAGGGAGCAATGAGGAAATCAACATCCACATTTTGACTCTCTCACACCACTCTCTGACACCGCGTATGTCACATTGAGGAGTGTCCCTTCTTTCTGAGGGAGCAATGATGAAATCAACATCCACATTTTGACTCTCTCACACCACTCTCTGACACCGCGCGTGTCACATTGAGGAGTGTCCCTTCTTTCTGAGGGAGCAATGATGAAATCAACATCCACATTTCGACTCTCTCACACCGCGTGTGCCACATTGAGGAGTGTCCCTTCTTTCTGAGGGAGCAATGAGGAAATCAACATCCACATTTTGACTCTCTCACAATACTCTCTGACACCGCGTATATCACATTGAGGAGTGTCCCTTCTTTCTGAGGTAGCAATGATGAAATCAACATCCACATTTTGACTCTCTCACACCACTCTCTGACACCGTGCGTGTCACATTAAGGAGTGTCCATTCTTTCTGAGGGAGCAATGATGAAATCAACATCCACATTTTGACTCTCTCACACCACTCTCTAACACCGCGCGTGTCACATTGAGGAGTGTCCCTTCTTCTTGAGGAAGCAATGATGAAATCAACATCCACATTCTGACTCTCTCACACCACTCTCTCACACCACTCTCTAACACCGCGCGTGTCACATTGAGGAGTGTCCCTTCTTCTTGAGGAAGCAATGATGAAATCAACATCCACATTCTGACTCTCTCACACCTCGCGTGTCACATTGAGGAGTGTCCCTTCTTTCTGAGGGAGCAATGATGAAATCAACATCCACATTTCGACTCTCTCACACCGCGTGTGCCACATTGAGGAGTGTCCCTTCTTTCTGAGGGAGCAATGAGGAAATCAACATCCACATTTTGACTCTCTCACAATACTCTCTGACACCGCGTATATCACATTGAGGAGTGTCCCTTCTTTTTGAGGTAGCAATGATGAAATCAACATCCACATTTTGACTCTCTCACACCACTCTCTCACACCGTGCGTGTCACATTAAGGAGTGTCCATTCTTTCTGAGGGAGCAATGATGAAATCAACATCCACATTTTGACTCTCTCACACCACTCTTTAACACCGCGCGTGTCACATTGAGGAGTGTCCCTTCTTCTTGAGGAAGCAATGATGAAATCAACATCCACATTCTGACTCTCTCACACCACTCTCTCACACCACTCTCTCACACCGTGCGTGTCACATTAAGGAGTGTCCATTCTTTCTGAGGGAGCAATGATGAAATCAACATCCACATTTTGACTCTCTCACACCACTCTTTAACACCGCGCGTGTCACATTGAGGAGTGTCCCTTCTTCTTGAGGAAGTAATGATGAAATCAACATCCACATTCTGACTCTCTCACACCTCGCGTGTCACATTGATGAGTGTCCCTTCCTTCTGAGGGGGCAATGATGAAACCAATATACACATTTTGAAAACTTTCAACTCATCACAGGCTTGTGAAAATTTGTGTTGCTGTGAAACGTATTCAGAAGCTTGATATTTTATCAAGAAAACATGAAAAACTGAAATTAAATATACAATAAGTTACTTAATTCAAATATTTAGACTGTTCGTCTTCAGAATCAGGTGGAATAGCCTTAGCATTATTGAAGAGAGGCTGTTTTTTTTTTCATTTCATATACAGTTGTGGCTAAAAGTCCTGCACCGGTAGACCTAAGGTCAATTTTTAATGTTTGAATTCAACTTATATAGCGTAATGGTAAAGTCAGGAATACACCTGGAACATGCAAATATATATATTATATTGGATCAACGACTCGGACATTAAAAACTAGGTTGACTGAACATAAATATAAATTTGAAAATGGTGCTATGATTACAGCTCTATCTCGTCTAGTTCATGGAGGTACCCACTTCCCTAAATGGGAAGAAGCAACAATTCTTGCCACTCCTTCGTTAAAATCAGGAATGCTATTATTATCAGAAAGTATTTTTATCCACAAATTGGCACATAGATGCTGTAATGAAGACACCCCAGTAAGCATTCCTCAACCTTGGAAGGTATTACTTAATAATAATTTATCTGTATAATATTCAAACTTTTCACCCAACCCAGAAGAAGCTGTAGTTTGCGTGTGTGAAAGTGAACACGTGCATTGCGCGTTGTATGTCATTGTCAGTGCGATGTTTATGTTTATTTTAAAATTGTAGCGTTTCTTTTATGCAATTCATGTTTTATGAAGATGGATTCACTGTGTAATCCGAAAGATATAAAAAGTTTATTTATATACTTCTAACTTGTTGTTGTTGTTTCTTAACTTTAGGATATCTAACACAAGTTTGAATAGTGCGAAGATGGTTCGATGTTAATATGCATATCATACACCATTTTAAAGGAAATTTCATGCTGTATTTAAATAGTTTTACAGAATGTTACTACCAGTAACAGAAGGGAAGTTACAAGCAAAAGTACAGCGTCTAATCAGAAAAAGCAAAAGATAGTGGGATTTGTGAAATTAGTGTACAATGCAATTAACGTAAACTTACTGTACAGTACATTATTGAAACTTGCAGGACACTTGAAATAACTTACCAACAAGCAAAATACGCTTTAATATTTAATTGGATAATCACGGTTTCTTACGCCTTCTTGGCATGGAACTAATGAGCTTCTCAAGTTTTTTTTTTTTTTTTTTTTTATTGGAGGTTTAACGACTACCATGAGCAACTCAATGGGCTATAAGCTGTCGCCCGTCCCTAATTTAGGGTCACTGGTTCCAGGGAAGGAAGAGAGCCAGTGCCGTAAGACAAACACAACATCCATGCCTCACCAGGATTCGAACCCGTACCCCTTTCGGACGAATGATCAGAGGCCATCGCTTAGACTACTGTGCAACTGCACTGTAAAAAAAAATTGTAGATTTTACGGTTTTAAACCGTTTTCCAGGGTGCCAACACAAAACCGTAAAATCTAAAGTTTTATGCCGTGTTGGAGCAAAGCTATAGTTTTGCTCCAACAATGCATTTAATGAAGAAAACAGCACAGAATTTGGCTGGAGCGAGTCACAGTCCAAATAATCACGAAAACACAAAAATTTGGCTGGAACGAATGTGTTGATTGTGTTGGAGCAAAGCTGTAGCTTTGCTCCAACACGGCATAAAACTGTAGATTTTACGGTTTTGTGTTGGCACCCTGGAAAACGGTTTAAAACCGTAAAATCTACAGTAATTTTTTTACAGTGTGGGGTGGCTTTCTCAAGTTGTCCGTTGGTGAAACACGGCGCCATACGGCCCTTACAAACTCAATCAATGCTGTTTTAGATGTGGGTCCTTGTTGACGGATCTTTTGCTTCAATCTCACCCACAGACTCTCTACGGGATTAAGATCCGGTGACTGTGCCGGCCACTGAAGTTTTCTTATAAATTTTCGATTAAACCACTTGTCAATCAACTTTGACCGATGACATGGCGCGTTATCGCCCTGAAAGATAAAATTCCGCAAACCCATGTCTTGTGCAGATGGTAGCAGTTTGGACTCCCAATTATCCACATATTTCGATCCATTCAATGTGCCATCAACAATGTGCAGACAGCCAACACCACTGGCTGAAATACAGGACCATAACATCACCGAATGTGGGTGCTTGATTGTTGGCTGGTTGCAGCATGCCTTATATCTTTCACCAGCCCGACGACGTACATAATTATTTCCATTATTAGCGGAAATAGTAACAGTTGTTTCATCACCGGAAATAAAAAATTTCCATTCATCAACAGTCCAATTCTTGTGTGCCTTGGCCCAAGCAATTCTTTTGAGCCCTTGTTGTTTAGTAAGGAAAGGTTTGCGTGCAGTCAGTCCATTTTCTTGTAGCCTACGACGAACTGTGCGTGCAGATGCAATAACGCCTACATCATTCTCCCACTCATTTCTTAAATCAGTGGCTGTTTTAAACCTTGATTTTAAGGAGCGACGAATCAATATGCGATCATCACGTTCAGTACACAGCCTTGGTCGACCTGTTCTTTTTCTGTTTCCCATACATCCAGTTTCTGCAGCTCTTTTAATGGTGTGCAAGACAGTGGAATGATCACAGCCACGTTTAACAGCAATTTTGGCACCATGTTATCTACCACCAATGGACAGCTAGAGAAGATCATTAGTTCCATGCCAAGAGGGTGCATTTTGTTACTAGGAAACCGTGGTTATTCAATTAACATTAAAGCTTATTTTGCTTGTTGGTAAGTTACTTCAAGTGTCCCGCAAGTTTCAATAATGTACTGTACAGTAATTTTACGTTAAATGCATTGTACAATAATTTCACTATTTTTTTGCTTTTTATGACTAGACGCTTTACTTTTGTTTGTAACTTCACTTCTATTACCAGTAATAACATTCTGAAAAACAATTTTAATTCAGCATAAAATTTTCTTTAAAATGATGTATAATATGTATTCCTGACTTTAACATTACGCTGTACACTGAAGAGCAATTGAATTAGAGACAGCTGGCGTTGTGCAAATGTGGCGCTGTGGGCGGCCCTGTAAACGGAAATGACATGACGTTTGCAGCGATCTGACAATATAAGGAGTGATGCCACGGGAATCGGTAAGAGTCGGACGCAGTACGGGTAAGACGAAGAATCTGAGCGCATTTGATCGTGGGCAAATTGTCGGGGCCCGACGAATGGGTCACTCCATCTCGGGAGTCGTGCAGGCACTGGGATTTTCACTAGCCACTGTCTCACGGGTGCACCGTGAGTACATCGAATCCGGTAAAACCATCCCTGCAAGGGCCAACTGCCGTGGACAACAGCGTGTGGATGAGCGGGGTCATCGTCGGCTAGCTCGCATTGTAACAGCGGATAAACGGGCCACAGTGCAAGAAATCACTCTGCAATTTAACGCTGGTGCACAAAAACGTGTAAGCAGCCACACCATCCAGAACCGTCTCCTCGTTATGGGGTACAGAAGCCATCGTCTCATGAGGGTACTTCTGCTGACCGCACATCACAGGGTACAAAGATTAGCATGGGCGCGAGAACATCGCCACTGGACCCTAGACGTGTGGTAAAATGTTGCCTGGACTGATGAGTCGAGATTCACGTTGGTACATGCGGATGGCAGGATACGAGTACGGCGCAAACCACATGAAGCGATGGATCCTTCTTGCCAGCAGGGTACTCTTCAAGCTGGTGGGGGTGGCGTTCTCGTCTGGGGACTCAAGGTTTGTGTTCTTCCAAGCAAAATAAATTCAAGCACTTTTCAAGGACTTTTTAAACCCGAATTATCATATGTATGTACTGTCGGTCGGTCAGTAGGTAGGTATTTTAGTAAGTTCAGGCCATTAATCTCAGCTGGGGCTGGCACACCTTCAATGACCTGCCATTACCCCTTACCCACAGTTCGTTTATTTTATAAACATTGAATTGCCCCTCTGCTTTGGTATTTTTCGAAATCATTTTATCTTGCGAAATATTTTGAAAGGGTAAACCATTTGCATATTCATTTGCTGGTATAACACTTATTGTTTGTTTACACCTTCTATTTTTGATGAACGACTGTGATGCTTTGATGGATGTTTTTAATGCGGTTAGGAGAAGAAAAGGTCCACGCATGAAGCTCAAGCAATTCCTGGAAGTTCCACCCTCCGGCATGAATGCGTCCCTAACCCCAGTAAAAAGAAGCCCATCACAATTTGCGAATACATCATTCCACTTATTTTACTCACATGGCTGATGCTTTACTCTGTAGTGATATAGCCAAGGTACCAGCTGTCCACACACTCCCCTGGTTGAACGCAAGTTCTGCGCTATTTGATCAACTTGGTGTTTTTATTGGAACTACACAGAAATCTCCTATACAACTTTTTAGCACGAGCAATTATTTTTCACATGTTCTTTCATATCATTACTTAACAAACAAACAATTTTTTTCAAGAACTATTTACAGAGCCTTAAACTTTTTCAAGGACGTGAAAATGAATTTTTTTATTGAAGGACTTTTCAAGGTTTTCAAGGAGCGTACGAACCATGGGACTGTTTACGTGGACTGAAATGGGACCCCTAGTACGTGTGACATCGTCCCTCACAGGTCAACGTTACCGGGATATCCTGGACGACTATTTGCACCCGTTTGTGCGTCTTCAACATTCCACTGGGGAGCTCATCCTGCAACAAGACAATGCAGCTCCCGAACTGTATCCGAATGGTTTGATGAACACTCCACCGACGTGACCCCGCTTCCTTGGCCAGCTAGGTCACCTGACCTCAATCCCATCGAGCACATCTGGGATGCCATCGAGAGAGATGTTCGAGGCTCTGATCCTCCCTCCATCAAATCTTCGTGAACTGTGGGAGCTTGCTGAGGGGTCGTGGATCCGTATGGCTTCCCAACGCTTCCGGTGTCTTGTCGAATCCATGCCGAGACGAATCGCCGCCGTCATCAGGGCGAAAGGTGGTGCTACACGTTACTAGACAGGTATCTCTAATTCAATTGCCCTTCAGTGGATATATAACCATAATTTTTTATCCGTTTCGAATTCTGATTACTAGCATAGTTCCACTGTCTTAGGTACATATGTACAATATGAAAAGTATGAAAGGCGATGAAATAAAAAATATATCATACTTTGCAGCAACAATTCAATGCTGGACAAAGATCTCTGAAAAATGTTCCCAATTTTTTCTGGAGGGTATGTTTTTCCGTGGTGATGACCAATTGAGTAATACCTGGGGTTTCTTGGCACATGTGACACAATGACCAAAAGAATCAATTTTTCTGGAGGGTATGTTTTTCAGTGTTGATGAGTAATTGAGTAATATCTAGGGTTTAGTGGTTCATGTGCCACAATGACCAAAAGGATCACAGAACAACAACGAAACTTCGTTATTGTCCTGACATGGAATGTAATTTCATTTATACATCTTTCTTTATACAGTCTCTGGGTCTTCTGATTTCCAATTTATTGTGCTTGTGGTAAAAACCGTTAGATATAACAAGAAGGATCAGAGGGAATTTTCATATTGTGTTTCATATGTTACAATTTATGCTTGCACGCTCCTGAAAGTTAAGTAATGGGTGTCCATGCTGGTGTAAAATCTTTGTGCCAGTGTGTGTGAGAGAAACAGTGTTCAACGTTTCCCTGCCCATTGCTTTGGTGTAAATACGAGTGGTTTTGTGATCCTTTTAGTGGGAGAAAAGAAGTGCCCAAGAGATAATCTAAGGTCTCTTGGTTTTTGAGTAGGAAGGGGAGAGATTTGGCTGTTCACCACTGTAAGAAAAGGCAACTTTCGACCATCAGCGAAAGAGAATGAATGATTAAGATGGAGGAAAAAAGTGGAACCCTAAAGAAAGCAGTAGAGAGAGAGTCAAAATACGACATCAATGATGCTCTCATCGATGACATTGTGTGGGTCCATTGAAAACGACCAGAATATTATCTAAAACACTAAATAATGTTCATATTTTAATTGAGTGTTATTTTGTCTCCAGTGATAAGGAATCTGGAACTAAACCACCATCATGCAAATTTACAGAATGTAGTTTATTTATTTTATTTTATTTTTCAAGAGAGTTTCGTTCTTTTTTTATCTCCAGTTTTCATATTTTGTATTTTATTTTATTGTTTTTACTTTTTTTGGCATGGACAAGTTATTCGCTAGTGAAGAATATTAACAAAATGAGCGAAAAACAAAGCAAAACTTCTTGCATCTGCTGCATTCATGAAAAATTAGAGAGTTTGTAATTGAACACAGCTTCCTAGATGATTCCCAATACACAGCTTCCTAGACGATAAGTCGATAACCCGTGTTTCCAACTTAGAAATGAGCAAAGGCCCGACCCGGCCCGTTTTCCCAACTTAGAAATGACCAAAGGCCCGACTCGGCCCGTTTTCCCAACTTAGAAATGAGCAAAGGCCCGACCCGGCCCGAGCCCGCGCAGACCCCTAGTGTATAGCACCACTTTTTTTGTACACCTTACAACACAATTTTTAACAGTGTAAACCTGTTCTCAAATTGCGATAAGTTAGTGGTCGCAAAAGCTATGTTTTCAACACCGGTGGCGTATTGGTCTAAGAGCTGGCTTTTGACCATTCGTCCGGAAGGGGCCCGGGTTCGAATCCCGTGAGGCATGGCTGTTGTGTTTGTGTCTTACGGAACTGGCTGTATCCCTTCCCTGGAACCAATGGCCCTAAATTAGGGACGGGTGTCCCACTGAGTTGCTCGCGGTGGTCGTTAAACCTTTAATAAAAAAAGAAAACCACAGAAAAAAACCCCGCAACGGCCGCAAAAGCGATGACACCACTGGAAGAAAAACCCTACTTTGGAGGCGGATTAACCTTCCGTTCCTCTAAATAAAATAGCTTTTTCAGATTCATTGTCGATACTTTTTGACCGCTCCTCATAAATATTAATAGATCCTGGAATTGAGATATGCTTCTTTCTGAGCAATCGGGAGAGATAGGTGTTTGCAGTGCTGAAAGAGAGGGGGTGGGCTGATTTCAACGCGGATTTTCCTCTGTGATGTGTACTTCTATATGTCTAAATTTTCCTTTGCGATGTCTTGTATAATTTGTGTTATTTCTTGGTTACGTGTTTCACCACTTCTAAACGTCACTTCCGGAACCCCGAATTCCTGCTTCATGTCTGGCAACGCTGACATAGATAGCTAACTTAAAAGTCACTGCGCTAAGTGAAAAATATCAGTAGGCTCAGTTCTGATTGAGCCGTCAGTTTGGAACGTAGGACTACGACTTACGGATCGGAGAGTTGAAATGAGCTAGATTTTGAAATGATTCTCGATGCTCTCTAGTTCGTTGGGCTGCAGTCTTCTTGGGCTTCTTACATTCCTCATCACTCGCTCTTGACTCTCGTTTTAATTTTCTCCACTTTTGCTTCCGTTCATTCTGCGAATTCCGCGACATTGTCGAAAATGTTAACCTGTTCACACGAAAACAATTTTTTTTTCAATTTTAGTTCAAACCACTGCGATATTGTTATGGGGATGATCCTGGTCACGGCACCAAATGTTATGGGGATGATTTGTGTCACGGCATTAAATGTTATATAGATGATTTGGGGTATTAAGAAATAGAGTTATGCTAATGTTGCAATTCATAAGTAAATTAGAGAAAATTGAAATTTGGGAGATGGGTGGATGCATTTCGAAACAAAACTGAAATTTTGACTAAGGCCATGAAATATCAAACGGAAAATAAAATGCACCACTGAATTTGCAGACTCCCAAAAGTTACTATTGTATTGTTTGCGTTTGCTAAGTAGATACACCTGAAAGTGGAAGAAAGGTAACTATTGTTTACAAATTTGGTACACATGTAATTGAATAGATCTCGCCGAGAGCTTTAAAACGACACCACGCGCAGTCGTTTCGCGCTCACGATTGTCCAGATAAACCGCGATATTGCCAAAAGTGTTCACCGGTTCACAAGAAAACAATTTTTTTAATTTTCAGTTCAAACCACTGCTAAATGTTCTTCTTATATTTGAATAGATCTCGTCGAGAGCTTTAAAACCATATCCCGCACAGTCGTGTTGCGCTCACGGTTGCCGAGATAGACTGAGTCAAAAGAGGCGGCACATCCAGAAATATTGCATCGTCTCCCTCGTGCACAGGGAACGATGTATGGCACAGAACGCGAATTGGATTCCATGCTGTTTACGAATATGCTAACACGATTAGTGTGCGGCAGGTATTTTTAACGCTATAACGATTTCAATTGGGACCTATTTTTGTCATAGGCGGTCGTCCGTAAGTCGCCCCGTACTATCCGCGGAGTTAGACGTGGTTCTACGTCAAAACAGTGACCGTAACTGTAAAGTTCTGTGAAGGTGGTGGATTGTTGCTGAGTACGTTATACGTTAACCAACATTTCGAGCTACAATTTACGAGGTGTTCTACCTATTGTTGTTATTTCTTGTTCGTAACTAAGATCCGTTGTTCTGTTACTTTTTCCGAGTTCAATTTGACTAACCAGTTTGCTTTAGTTCATCAATCAGTTTACTATAGTTCATCAATCAGTTTACTATAGTTCATCAATCAGTTTACTATAGTTCATCAATCAGTTTACTATAGTTCATCAATCAGTTTACTATAGTTCATCAATCAGTTTACTATAAGTTCACCATGTTATAGTGGGTATCGTTCACTTGACCGAAAATAACTTCGCCGGAAAGCACTTGATCGAAAGGTACATTTCACCGAAAGGTCACTTCACCTAAAAGTTCATTTCATCGAAAGGACATTTGATCGAAAAGTTCATTTCATCGAAGGATTGCTTTACCTAAAAGTTCATTTCATCGAAGGATTGCTTTACCTAAAAGTTCATTTCATCGAAGGATTGCTTTATCTAAAAGTTCATTTCATCGAAGGATTGCTTTACCTAAAAGTTCATTATATCGAAAGATCATTTCATCGAATTGTCAGTTTATCGAAAAGTTCATTTCACCGAAAGGCCACTTCACCTAAAAGTTCATTTCATCGAAAGGACATTTGATCGAAAAGTTCATTTCACCGAAAGATTGCTTTACCTAAAAGTTCATTATATCGAAAGATCATTTCACCGAATGGTCAGTTTATCGAAAACTTAGAATTTTGTTGTTAGAGATCTTTTGGTGTGTGGTGCGGGTTTTTGTAAAACTAGCCATCTAAACATTATCGGATTGTATAAAAAATACACTTTTAATTTCTATGAAACACCTCCCCATGAGTAGGTGTTTTGAAATATAACATTAATCAAAAGGCCTAGATCTGTGCCTTTTTGTCAAATTTTAAACCTCCGAGCTCATATTCACAAGGGTTGCATAGCAAATCAAGTAAATAATGTTCCACTTTTACTCAACCACAAAACATTAGTTTTTTGACCGTAGGCCTAGATACAGGCCATTTTAACAGATTTTAACCTTACTCATATTCATAAGCATTGCCTAAAATGTAAAGTAACTTTTTATGTAAACCTTATGAATATCAGCACGCACGGTTAAAATTTTCTAAAAAGGCCTAAGCCGAGACCTAGGGCCTTAAAATTGATTCTTTTTGCCTGAAAAAATGTGCAACATTATTAATTTTACTTTTTATGTAAACCTTATATGAACATGACTTTTATGTAAATTCTTATGAACATGAGCACTGTACACGACTTTTATTTAAACCTCATGAACATGGTTAAAATTTGCCAAAAAGGCCTAAAAACAAGGCCTATTGTCTTAAAAAAATTGTCTAAAACTAAGTCTTTGCGTTCTTTGTGACACGGAAAAATCAAAAGTGCAATTTGAGTATGACCCCCTAACATTTCGGTGGTCTGTCTGCCGAACTTGCACCATGCTTCAACAGATCCTGTAATGAAATCCAAAGTTTTCGATAAACCGACCCTTCGATGAAATGAACTTTTAGGTAAGAGACCTTTCGGTGAAATGAATTTTTCGATCAAGTGATCTTTCGGTGAAACAATCTTTTCGGTGAAGCGATTTTCGGTCAAATGACCCTTCGGTGAAGTAAACGTCGGGCAAATGAACCAGACCCTGTTATAGTTCTATATGTGAATTCATGGGAAATGTTTAGCCGCAGGAATAAAGGCTCGTAAGCGCTAAACTTGTTTTATTCATTTGATTTTGGTTTCTTGTATTATAGACACTAAGTGTTCATTCAGTATATGGTTAAAACAGACTTTTCTCACCACACATTAAACCATACACTTCCCGTTCCTCTAAGCAAATAGCAAAGAAGATGCTCACACATTTTTAGAACGAATTTTCAGCGATATAGTTAATACTTAAAATAAAATCACTTCTTCCTTAAATGTTCCACCTGATAGCTTTTTCCCCGTATTATGTACTATGGCCTTTAGTGGGATGATTGACCCTAATCCTTTCTGACTGTTTACATGCTAAAAAGGTTATAACAGTGGCGACAAACCTAAGAAAGGATAGAGAAGGTGTTTATGTATCATATTTCTATCCAGTGGTATGATGTACGTGTCAGGGGGGACAATCCCTTTCCTATCATGCGTTGGGTCTTTCCAATTAGCTTTGTTATTCAAACTGGCTATTTAAGGGGATGACTGACGCCAATCCTTTCTGACTGATTACCTGCTAAAAAGGTTATAACAATGGCGACGAACCTAAGAAAAGAGAAAAAAAGAGAGAGAGAGGATGTTTGAGTATCTTATTTCTATCCAGTGGCATGATGTGTGTGTCATGGCTGGACAAGCCCTTCCCATCATGCCTTGGGCCTTTCCAACTTGCTTTGTTGTTCAAAGTGGCCATTTAAAGGGATGAATGACACTAATCCTTTCTGACTGATTGCTTGCGAAAAAAGCTATTACAATGGCGATGAACCTAAGAAATGAGAAAGAAAAAGATGTTTGAGTATCTTATTTCTACCCAGCGGCATGATGTACGTGTTGGAGGGGACGGGACTAGCCCATCCCTGTCTTGCTTTATGTCTTTCCCATTAGCTTAGTTGTTCAAAATGGTCATTTAAAGCAATGACTGACACTAATCCTTTCTGATTGATTGCATGCTAAAAGGGCAATAACAATGGCAACGAATTTAAGGAAGGAGGGAGGTGTTTGAGTGTCTTATTTCTATCCAGTGGTATGATGTACGTGTCAGGGAGAATATCCCTTCTCTATCATGCCTTGGGTCTTTCCAATTAGCTTTGTTGTTCAAAGTGGTCATTTAAAGGGATGACTGACACCAATCTTTTCTGCCTGATTACCTTCTGGAAGGTTCATAACTATGGCGACGAACCTAAGAAGGGAAATTTGAGTCACTTGTTTTTACTCAGTAGCATCACTTCCGCGATAGGGGGACTAGCTGGACCTGGACTAGTCTCTCTTGTAATGCCTTAGGTTTAGAAGGGCTAGAAGGGAGCGCTCCTCACAAGTGACAAGTTTATTGTCAGTAGTGTTGAGATGTTATTGTCAGTAGTGTTGAGATGTTTATGACTAGTCTCTCTTGTAATGCCTTAGTTGACTGTCATCATTATTACTGAACAGTTTATTGTCAGTAGTGTTGAGATGTTTATTGTCAGTAGTGTTGAGATGTTATTGTCAGTAGTGTTGAGATGTTTATGACTAGTCTCTCTTGTAATGCGTTAGTTGACTGTCATCATTATTACTGAGCAGTTTATTGTCAGTAGTGTTGAGATGTTTATTGTCAGTAGTGTTGAGATGTTATTGTCAGTAGTGTTGAGATGTTTATGACTAGTCTCTCTTGTAATGCGTTAGTTGACTGTCATCATTATTACTGAGCAGTTTATTGTCAGTAGTGTAGAGATCTGTATTGTTAGTAGTGTTGAGATGTTATTGCCAGTAGTGTTGATATCTTTATTGTTAGTAGTGTTAAGATGTTATTGCCAGTAGTGTTGAGATCTTTATTGTTAGTAGTGTTGAGATGTTATTGCCAGTAGTGTTGAGATGTTTATGACTAGTCTCTCTTGTAATGCGTTAGTTGACTGTCATCATTATTACTGAGCAGTTTATTGTCAGTAGTGTTGAGATGTTTATTGTCAGTAGTGTTGAGATGTTATTGTCAGTAGTGTTGAGATGTTTATGACTAGTCTCTCTTGTAATGCGTTAGTTGACTGTCATCATTATTACTGAGCAGTTTATTGTCAGTAGTGTAGAGATCTGTATTGTTAGTAGTGTTGAGATGTTATTGCCAGTAGTGTTGATATCTTTATTGTTAGTAGTGTTAAGATGTTATTGCCAGTAGTGTTGAGATCTTTATTGTTAGTAGTGTTGAGATGTTATTGCCAGTAGTGTTGAGATGTTTATGACTAGTCTCTCTTGTAATGCGTTAGTTGACTGTCATTATTACTGAGCAGTTTATTGTCAGTAGTGTAGAGATCTGTATTGTTAGTAGTGTTGAGATGTTATTGCCAGTAGTGTTGATATCTTTATTGTCAATAGTGTTGAGATGTTTATTGTTAGTAGTGTTGAGATGTTTATTGTTAGTAGTGTTGAGATTTTATTGCCAGTAGTGTTGAGATGTTTATGACTAGTCTCTCTTGTAATGCCTTAGTTGACTGTCATCATTATTACTGAGCAGTTTATTGTCAGTAGTTTTGAGATCTTTATTGTTAGTAGTGTTGAGATGCCATTGCCAGTAGTGTTGAAATGCCATTGCCAGTAGTGTTGAGATGTTTATGACTAGTCTCTCTTGTAATGCCTTAGTTGACTGTCATCATTATTACTGAGCAGTTTATTGTCAGTAGTGTTGAGATCTGTATTGTTAGTAGTGTTGAGATGTTATTGCCAGTAGTGTTGATATCTTTATTGTTAGTAGTGTTAAGATGTTATTGCCAGTAGTGTTGAGATCTTTATTGTTAGTAGTGTTGAGATGTTATTGCCAGTAGTGTTGAGATGTTTATGACTAGTCTCTCTTGTAATGCGTTAGTTGACTGTCATCATTATTACTGAGCAGTTTATTGTCAATAGTGTTGAGATCTTTATTGTTAGTAGTGTTGAGATTTTATTGCCAGTAGTGTTGAGATGTTTATGACTAGTCTCTCTTGTAATGCCTTAGTTGACTGCCATCATTATTACTGAGCAGTTTATTGTCAGTAGTGTTGAGATCTTTATTTTTAGTAGTGTTGAGATGCCATTGCCAGTAGTGTTGAGATGTTTATGACTAGTCTCTCTTGTAATGCCTTAGTTGACTGTCATCATTATTACTGAGCAGTTTATTGTCAGTAGTGTTGAGATGTTTATTGTCAGTAGTGTTGAGATGTTATTGTCAGTAGTATTGAGATGTTATTGTCAGTAGTGTTGAGATGTTTATGACTAGTCTCTCTTGTAATGCCTTAGTTGACTGTCATCATTATTACTGAGCAGTTTATTGTCAGTAGTGTTGAGATGTTTATTGACTAGTCTCTCTTGTAATGCCTTAGGTTTTTAGGTTTAGAATGGCTAGAAGGGAGCGCTCCTCACAAGTGACAGGTTTATTGTCAGTAGTGTTGAGATGGGAGGGAATTGAATTGCTTTGCCGTTGCTTTCGTTAACATTTCTGGTAGGCGGGAGCTGGAAATTTTGGCACATTCGATTCGGGTATATCGGTCGTTCAAAAGCGTTAGAAATTCATTGTCGATACTTTCGGATCTTCTCTCGTAAATAAATATTAAAACTGAATTTGAGATTTGCTTTCGGTGTGTCGTGAGAGAAAGTGTGGAACAGCTGTTTGTATTGCTGATGGAAGAAAAGCTGCTTTCGAGGATATTAATCTGTCCTCCTTGAAAGTGAAATATCTTAGTTTTCGCACAAAGATTCTATTTTGATCCACTCTCGCATTCATTATAGACTGTTCTGCTGAGAGATTCTCGTTGCTTCCATCTGATAAGTGGTTATAAAATCAGCGTCCGAAATACAGGCGATGAATCATAATATAATACATAAGCACATTTTGTGGGTGACGGAGCATTTTATTGACCAGGTGTTGCTGGTTGTATTCGTTCAGCACAGATTGTGAAAGAGTGCCTGTCTCTTTCTCAATTTACGACCTCACAGAAGACATAACGTATGATAAGCACCTTTGCTCTATTTTCTTACGGTCATCATTTCTTCACCTACTGAAATACGAGACATGTACACGATATATGTCTCGTATAATACGTCCGATGGCTATGGTGATTTATTTACGTACGAGTAAAAATGGGGATTGGGATTTGTATCAGATATCAAATACATATGCACGGCAAATTCTTGAAAGTAAAGCGCAGGAAAGTTACCGGTAGACGTCAATCTTCTAACGAAATTTCCTTTTTTCGCGCTTTCCAACCGTAGGTTGAAGAGGCGTATATGCTCCAGCTTTGTCTGTCCGCACGATAACTCGCGTAAAAATGCTTCGATTTCGATGAAATTTTAGTATGTGGTAGGGCACCACCTGGAGACAAACCCTATTGAAAATGGACAAAATGGGGTCAAAGGTCAGGACATAGGAGCGGAATCCATTCCATTGCCCTTATGTGTCATAACTTAAGTAAAAATGCTTCGATTGCGACAAAGTTTTATCACGTTGTTCCGGAGGTACACTAAACCGGTTCTGTTGAATGTCATCGAAAATGGGGTCAAAGATCAGGGCACAGGAGCGAGATTTATTCCACAGCCATTATCCTCATAACTTGATTAAAAATGTTTCTATTGCGAGAAAACTTTAGTATGTTGTTCCGGAGGTATACTGAACCAAATCTGTTGAATATCATCGAAATGGGGTCAAAGATCAGGACACAGGAGCGAGATTTATTCCACAGCCATTATCCCAATAACTTGTGTATAATGATTTCTCATTTCTGGTATGTTGGAAAGCGTATCATAATCAATGCATTGCGTGATTTTACTGACTTGTTAAATGTTTCCTTTCCTTCTAAATTCAGTGTTTTGACAGAATTTTTGTCGCTGTTGGTGATTCTTTGTGTGTGATTTTTTGTGTGTGTTGTAAATTGTGCTGAGAGCCACGAGTGGTCTCCAACCCCATAGGTAAATTGGGGCTACAACCTATGGGAAGGGTAGGTGACCGCGGCGGGTGTAAGTAAATTGCAGCTAAATAATCCCTTTTAATCCTTAGACGTTCTAGGTCACTGCAACTCCACAAGAATATTGCCGCGAAAAGCTGAAGACAATATTTCTGAACGTCCATCGAAGAAAATAAACGTTGCTGTGGCAGGAAATTCTGGCGCGTTGGAGACCCTCACAAAAATGGGGTATTTCTTGAGCTAAAAAAAAAATGCTGAATGCCAGGCATCAACAATCAACAGAACGCACGCAAGATTCTTTTCGTGCACGGTTTAATACTCACTTTTATCATCCCCATCTAAGCTTATATAAATTTATAATAAGTTCTGAGACTTTTTCAAACTGTAACATACTCGTACATTAAAATCCAAGGCTCTTTTTTTTTTTTTCTTTTGAGGTTTAACGACCACTGTGAGCAACTCAAGGGCTATAAGCAGTCGCCCGTCCCTAATTTAGGGTCACTGGTTCCAGGGAAGGGAGAGAGCCAGTGCCGTAAGACAAACACAACATCCATGCCTCACCGGGATTCGAACCCGGACCCTTTTCGGACGAATGATCAGAGGCCATCGCTTAGACCACTGCGCCACCGGGGCGGCAATCCAAGGTTCAAGTGATGCCACTCGGAGAAGGAAATACAAAACTAAAGGAAAGTAACGTTGTGTAAGAAAATAAGCGATTATATAGGAGGATGTATAACCAGACTTGAATTGGTGAAATTTTGCACCATATTTTTCAAAATATTAGTTTTTGGGGTAAGCTGAGGTTGACTCCTGGAAGAGAAATGAAATTATCTATATTCAACTTTCCTCAAAAGCATATTCAAGTTTTGTGTATGTGGTGAGAGTGTTATTTCATCTTTCTCTCTTCAGTATCAGTAAGGCAAAAGTTTTTTTATTCCTTTTATAGCAACCATATAAACAGATATTTACCTTGGAAATTTTAAGTTGATTTTCATTGCTATAAAGATGTAGTATATTCTGTTTTGTGTTGTCTACCCTTCCCATAAGTTTTAGCCGCAATTTACCTATGGAGTTGCGGGTAAATCCTAAGCCGCTGTCATCTACCCTTCGCTTAGGCTATAGCCGCAATTTACCTATGAGGTTGGAGACCACACGTGGATCTCGACGCAATTTATCTATGGAGTTGCGGGTAGATTCTAATCCGCTGTCACCTATCCTTCCCTTAGGCTATAGCCGCAATTTAGCTATGGGATTGGAGACCACCGTGGCTCTCGCCGCAATTTACCTATGGAGTTGCGGGAAAATCCTAAGGCGCTGTCATCTACCCTTCCCTTAGGCTATAGCCGCAATTTACCTATGGGGTTGGAGAATACCCGTGGCTCTCGCCGCCATTTATCTATGGAATTGCGGGTGAATCCTAAGCCGCTGGAGTCTACTCTTCCCTTACGCTGTAGCCACAATTGCCTATGCGGTTGGAGACCACACGTGGCTCTCGCCGCAATTTAGCTATGGAGTTGGGGGTAAATCCCAAGCCGCTGTCATCTACCCTTTCCTTAGGCTATAGCCTCAATTTGCCTATGGAGTTGCGGGTAAATCCCAAGTCGCTGTCGCCTATCCTTCCCTTAGGCTATAGCCGTAATTTACCTATGGGGTTGGAGACCACCCGTGGCTCTCGCCGCAAGTTACCTATGGAGTTGCGGGTAAATCCCAAGCCGCTGTCGTCTACCCTTCCCTTAGGTTGTAGCCGCAATTGCCTATGGTGTTGGAGACCACACGTGGATCTTAACACAATTTTTCTATATAGTTGCGGGTAAATCCCAAGCTGCTGTCATCTACCCTTCCCTTAGGCTATAGCCGCAATTTACCCATGGGGTTGGAGACCACCCGTGGCTCTCGCCGCATTTTAGCTATGGAGTTGCGGGTAAATCACTGTCGTCTACCCTTCCTTAGCCTATTTTTTTTATTGGAGGTTTAACGACCACCGTGAGCAACTCAATGGGCTATAAGCAGTCGCCCGTCACTAATTTAGGGTCACTGGTTCCAGGGAAGGGAGAGAGCCAGTGCCGTAAGACAAACACAACATCTATGCCTGACCGGGATTCGAACCCGGACCCCTTACGGATGAATGATCAGAGGCCAGCACCTGAGACCACTGCGCCACCGTGGCGGCTCCCTTAGGCTGTAGCCGCAATTTATCTATGGAGTTGTGGATAAATCCCAAGCCGCTGTCACCTATCCTTCCCTTAGGCTATAGCCGCAATTTACCTAGGGTTGAAGACCACCCGTGGCTCTCGCCGCAAGTTACCTATGGAGTTGCGGGTAAATCCTAAGCCGCTGTCGTCTACCCTTCGCTTGGGTTGTAGCCGCAATTGCCTATGGTGTTGGAGACCACACGTGGATCTCAACACAATTTTTCTATGTAGTTGCGGGTAAATCCTAAGCCGCTGTCGTCTACCCTTCCCTTAGGCTATAGCCGCAATTTACCCTATGGGGTTGGAGACCACCCGTGGCTCTCGCCGCAAGTTACCTACAGAGTTGCGGGTAAATCCTAAGCCGCTGTCGTCTACTCTTCCCTTAGGCTGTAGCCACAATTTGCCTATGGGGTTGGAAACCACCCGTGGATCTCGAGGCAATTCATCTATGTAGTTGCGGGTGAATCTCAAGTGCCGCCCCGGTGGCGCAGTGGTCTAAGGCGCTGGCCTATGATCATTCGTCCGTAAGGGGTTCGGGTTCGAATCCCGGTCTGGCATGGATGTTTTGTTTGTCTTACGGCACTGGCTCTCTCCCTTCCCTAGAACAAGTGACCCTAAATTAGGGACGGGCGACTGCTTATAGCCCATTGAGTTGCTCACGGTGGTCGTTAAACCTCGAATAAAAAAATAAAAAATAAAAAAATAAATCCCAAACCGCTGTCATCTACCCTTCCCTTAGGCTATAGCCGCAATTTACCTATGGGGTTGCGGGTAAATCCCAGGCCGCGGTCACCTATCCTTCCCTTAGGCTATAGCCGCAATTTACCTATGGGGCTGGAGACCACCCGTGGCTCACGCCGTAATTTACCTATGGAGTTGCGGGTAAATCCTAAGCCGCTGTCGTCTACCCTTCCCTTAGGCTATAGCCGCAAATTACTTATGGGGTTGGAGACCACACGTGGATCTCCACACAATTTACCAACACCGTCCATAGGTAAAGTGCGGCTAAAGTTTACGGGATGGGAAGACGACATAAAGCAATAATAGCCTGCATCTTTATAGTAATGGAAATCAACTAATATTTCTAAGTTAAATATTTGTCAACATGGCTTGCTACAAGAGCAGTGAAAAAACTTTGCCTTACCGAAACTCAAGAGAGAAAGATGAAGTAACATTGTCATCACATATACAAAACTTGAATCATCATCATCATCATTGTCAACCATTATCAATCCACTGCTGGATGAAGGTCTCCCCAAGTTTCCTCCACAACGGTCTGTCTTGTGCCAGTCTCCTCCATGTCACTCCCGCATATTTACGAATTTCATCCACCCATCTCCCATGTGGTCTTTTTCTGGGTCTTTTCCTGTCCCTTGGAATCCAATCTAAAATTTCGGCTGTCCATCTATGGTCTGTCCTTCTGGCAGTATGTCCAGCCCATTGCCATTTCAGGGATTTAACTCTGATCATGATGTCTTCCACTCTCGTCATTTTTCGGATCCACGAGTTCCTCTTCTTATCTCTCCTGGTTACACCAATCATGCACCTCTCCATGCTTTTTGAGTTGTCTGCAGCCTTTGTATGTCTCTTTTAGTTAAGGTCCACGTCTCTGCACCATACGTAAGCACTGGAAGGATGCATTGATCAAACACTTTTCTTTTAAGACATAATGGCATATTGCTCTTGAAAATTATGCTGTTTCTTCCAAAAGCTCTCCAGGCAAGTTTTGTACGCCGATTAATTTCTTCATCAATGTGACCCTCACTTGATATCTGCTGTCCAAGATAAACGTATGTATCTGTTATCTCCAGTTTTTCTCCATCAATCGATAAATTTTCATTTCTTGTAAAAGCATTGAACACCACTTTTGTCTTCTGAAAGTTCATTTTTAATCCCACTTCTTTACTCTTGTCAGCAAGTTCCTGGATCATACTCTGCAGCTCTGATGGGGTAGTTGCAAAAATGACTATGTCATCAGCAAAACGAAGGTGGGTTAGATAATCTCCATTAATCTTTATCCCTTTCTTTTCCCAGTTCAGTGATTGAAAGACATTTTCCAATGTGGCATTAAAGAGCTTTGGAGATATGGTGTCACCTTGTCTCACTCCCTTTCCAATTTTTATGTGTGTTGTATTTTCAAACAGCCGAATCTTTGCACTTGCATTTTCATAGATGTTATTAATAATATTAATGTATGCATCTTCAATACCGCAGGATTTCAGAGCCGTGGTAACTGCTGATGGTTTCACCGAATCAAAGGCTTTTTCATAATCGATAAAAGCCATGCACAATGGAAGTTCATGTTCCCTCGCTCTTTCAATTAGTTCTCTCAGTACGTGGATATGATCTATTGTGCTGTAGCCACTCCTGAATCCAGCTTGTTCTCTCGGTTGAGCCATGTCCAGTGTTACCTTCAAGCGGTGTGAAAGAACTTTAGTGAAGATTTTATAAACCACTGATAGGAGGCTGATAGGTCTGTATTTCCTGAGATCCTCAATGTCACCTTTTTTATGTAGCAGGATCATTGTAGCATTGTTCCAATCCTCAGGAATCTTCCCTTCATTAAGGCATCGAGTGAAAATTTGGGCGAGTACTGTTTCAATTTCTCCGCTTGCTTCTTGTATGATGTCTATAGTAATTCCATCTTCTCCTGGAGCTTTCCCCCGCTTCATGTTCTTGATTGCATGAGCAACTTCTGCTGGGAGGACTGGAAGAACTCTGGTACCTTTCATGATGTCTGGAGTACATGTATCATCCCTTTCATATAATTTGGAGTAGAAATCTTTCACTCTTGTCAAAATTTCGCCTCTATTTCTTGTTATAGAACCATCTTCTTTTCTCAGAGCCATAATCTGTTTTTTTCCCTTACTGAGATGTCCCTTTGCTATCTTAAGGCTTTGGTTGTTTTCAATTGCTTTCCTCACTAGCTCACAGTTGAATTTCCTTACGTCTTCAGTGATACTTTTTCGTGTTGTCTTGCATAGCTCTATATATTCCACTTTGGAAGTCACATCTTCTTTAGTTGTCCTCATCTCTCTTCTTTTTTGCATCAACATTTTGGTTTTTCCTGATAATTTGTTCACATGCAACTTGTTCTTAGACCCAGCTAATTTTGTTGCTGTTTCCATAAGAGCTTTGGTTACTTTTCTGTTAACTTCCGAAATATCCACTTCTTCCGATGTTTGGCCTTCTAAAGCAGAGAATCTGTTCTTCAGTTCCAACTTGAAAGTATTATGGTGTTTTTTAAGGTTGGTTATGTCAATACATTTTGTTTGTCTTATGAGCTTGCCACGTTCCAGTTTAGTGTTGAGGTGCATCTTACATCTCACCAATCTATGGTCACTACCTGTGTTGAACTTGTTCAGCACACTGCAGTCTTCGATGACGAATTTTTTGTTACACATAATAAAATCAATTTCACTTGTCGTCCCAATTGGATGTCTCCATGTCCATTTCCTGTGTGGCTTTTTCTTGAAAAAGGAGTTCAAGATGAAAAATCCTTCTGCCTCTGCAAACTCAACGAGAGTATTTCCACGCTGGTTTCTGTTGCCGTGTCCGAATTTACCTACTGAAGTTTCATTCTGTTGTCGTTGCCCTATTTTTGCATTGAAATCTCCCATAATTATCTTCAAGTGCTGCTTACCTTTATTATTTAGATGACGAATTTCCTCATAAAATTCTTCAATTTCTTCTTCAGGATGACTTGTGGTGGGTGCATAAGATTGAATAATCTGAGCCTGGTATCTTCTCGATAGTTGGATAACGAGTCGTGCAGCTCTGTCAGAGGAACTTTCAACTTCTATCACTTTATCCTTCAGTTTCTTGTTTATTATAAATCCAACACCACTAGTTCTGCCAGTATCTGTCCCACGATAATAGAAGAGATGTCCACTTTTCAGTTCAATGAGATCTTCTCCTTTTCTCCTTACCTCACTTAGCCCGACGATGTCCCACTTGATCCTTTGTAGTTCCTCTTCCAATTCAAGAAGCCTTGAATCAGAAGATAGGGAGCGTCCGTTGTAGGTAGCCAAGGTCAGCATCAAATGGCAGCCTAGTCCGGTCCTCCGGTGATTCTTAGCACCCTCTGCCTTCATGTCGCACTGGCCGCTGCCTTGGCCAGGTACATTCCAGCTGCCGGAGACTGAGGGCCAAGATTTAAGTTGTAGAGTCATTTTGGAGGTGTTTGGCCATAACTCACCACGCTGGCCAAGCGGGTTGGTGAGTGTGGGATAGCATTTCCTCTGATCCCGATGGTATAGTTATACCGCTATTGGCGGTCGTCAGAGCCCCTTTAGTGGGAACAGGATGCACCACGAGAAGGCGGGGTTGACATTTGTCAAGGAGAGGCTGTGATGTTACGCATCACCTGACCTTACATCCCAAAACTTGAATAAGCATACTTTATTATGCTTTTGAGGAACGTTGAATATAGATAATTTCATTTCTCTTTTAGAAGTCAACCTCATCTTACCTCAAAACTAATGTTTTGAAAAATATGATGCAAATTTCACAAATTCAAGTCTGGTTCTACATCCTCCTCTATAATCGCTTATTTTCGTAGGCAACATTTCTTTCCTTTGGATGGCAGTTTTGGATTTCCTTCTAAGAGTGACATCATTTGAGCTTTGGATTTTAATATATGTTTGAGTTTTAAAAAAGTTTCAAAACTTCTATAAAGTTATATAAGCTTGGATGGGGATAATAAAAGTGAGTATTCAGTTGGTTCCACCTAAAATCACTACTTTATGTTTAAAATGATAAAACTTCTTTACATATTTTCTTCGCAATTAATGTATTCCCAAGGATGAAAATTTGCACATTGATAAAACTAACTTTAAGTTATAGCATGGGATACTTAATACTTACTAAAACATAACCATAATTATATCAAAAATCAATCATTTTTCTTTGAGTAATGTTCAGACCTGTTGATAGATAGCGCTACCTGTACATTGATGACGTCAGTAGACAAACAAATGTTGGATTGCTTAATTATGGTTGTGTTTCAGAAAGTATTGAGTATCCCATGCTATAACTTAAAGTTAGTTTTATCGATGTGCAAATTTTCATCCTTGGGAATACATTAATTGCGAAGAAAATATGTAAAGAAGTTTTACCATTGGAAACATAAGGCAGAGATTTTACGTGGAACCACCTAAACGGAACATGAAAAGACTCGCATGCATTGGTCGTGTGTCTTGCTTCCTGGGATTCAACATTTTTTTTTTTTTTAGCGCAAGAAATACCCTTTTCTGTGAGGGTCTCCAATGCGCCAGAATTTTCTGCCACAGTAGCGTTTATTATCTTTGTTGGACGTTCAGAAATATCCTGTTCAGCTTTTCGGCGCAGTTTTCTTGTAGAGTTGCAATGATCCAGAACGTCTAAGGACTAAATGGGATTATTTAGCCGCAATTTAGCTGGACCCATTTCCGTAGTCAGTAATTCCATTTATTTAAAAAAGTCCGTTTTGAGTTTTTTGGTATTGATACAGAAATTTCGCAAAAATTTCGGGTTTGACTTTTCCAGCCCTTTTATCAGAAATTCTTCTCCCCTAACGTACGGAGTTTAACTAATCATTTCCCTTTTCCCCTGGCGAATTTTGAAGCACCTTTTTAACGGCAGCTGCACGTGCTGCTGTTATCCCAGTAAGACACATAACGCGTCGTCACTTATAAGATAGAATTCTAATCCCTCAAGGATGAAATATTTTCTATTAATAGGGGCGAATTAGTCATTTTCTTTTCTTTTGGAGTTTACAGGCTGATCAAAAAGTCCCCTAGGGGTTTCGATTGACAACTGAACAAAAACGAACAGATCTACAGCAATGCGGTTTGCGGCATTTGAGAGAGTAAGTATTCGAGTTTTTAACGCCATCTCTTTCCAACAGATGGCGTTACGTGCTCGCAAATACCGACTCCGGCAGCAATACAACTGAAAACGTCGTCGCCGCAGGAGAAAGCAATGTGCGTGCGTTGGTTTTTTTCAGACGAATTCTGTGATTACAGTACAAAAAAATTACTGTCGGACATATGGGGATACGTTGGAAAGGCTGGAAGTTGATGAAAGTTTCCTACGCCGTATAATGTTCTCGGATGAGACAACCTTTTACGTGCACGGAAATGTCAACACTCAGAACGTTCGTATATGGGGTAGTGAAAACCCACATTCAGTCAGGGAGCACGTTGCGCACAGTCCAAAAGTTAATGTTTGGTGTAGGCTCATGCATAATCGTGTAATTGGGTCATTCTTCTTCTCCGAGCTCACAGTGCACACGAATAATTACCTGGGCATGCTTCAGAACTTTGCGGTTCCTCAACTACAGGATTTGCAACCAAACGTCATACTCCAACAAGATGGTGATCCCCCACATTGGGGACTTGACGTTCGTGAATACCTGAACTGTGAGTTTCCCAACAGATGGATTGACAGAGATGGACCTTTTCCTTGGCCACCCTGGTCCCCAGATATCACTCCTTTAGACTTCTTCCAAGACTTCTCACTTCTTAGACTTTTTCCTTATTCCTCCGACAGATGGATTGGTAGAGATGGTCCCGTTCCTTGGCCACCCCGGTCCCCGGATATCACTCCTTTTTTTTTTTTTTTTTTTTTTGATTGGAGGTTTAACGACCGCCGTGAGCAACTCAATGGGCTATAAGCAGTCGCCCGTCCCTAATTTAGGGTCACTGGTTCCAGGGAATGGAGAGAGAGATAAGAACTGTAAGTATGGCTCACCATACTTAGTTTATTTAAAAATAACAAATGTGAGACCACACGGCCTCAATTAGTTAAAAATACATACAACAATAACTCTGAAAACACACATGCCCACGCTGTGATAAGTTACAAAATTTAAACGATGGAAATGTGACGATTATAGTCTCACCTGTGACTCATGCAGTGAACAATATATATTTTATACAAGTTACAAAATTAAACTATGATAAAGTTACAAATTGCATTTCCCCAGTGTCATATGTTAAATGAATATGATTGACACTGAACCTTCCATATGGAATTTTGACAATAAGATCACTAAACAAGATATCTACATTTCTAGAAAAGTGTTGCGAAACGCAACTATTTATGACTCCTGTTATGAGTAGCAAACTCATATGTAAATAAAGACAGATATGTACATTATTGTCGATTTCCCTTGAAACTAATTAGTTGAGTTACATTATAACTGAACATGATCAATCACCATTAAAAGAATGCAAATATACGGATTCAAAATATTATTTTAAACAATTCAAATATAAGTTTTTTCTGTAAAGATAAATACAGACAGTTCACAAAGCCTCACGCTAAAACATTTGTCGCGAGCCGTCTCCAGTCACATGCACACACCTACAGTTCATTTGCGTTCTCACTAACTGAACTAATTAAGTGAGGAACAGTCATACATGATTGATCGCCATTCAATGATACAATGCAAATGTACGTATTCAAACATGATCTTCTACAATACAAATTTAAGTTTAATAAGTATAGATATATACAATCAGTTGACAAAGCATCTATTTGAACATTCGTTATATGCCGACTAATCGACATATGAAAAAACAAAACAAAAAAACCCCACATGATATGAAATCTAAGATGAAGTGAAGCAGCGAAAATGACACAATTGATGTTTCTCTAGAAGTGCACTATTGCAAACTTCTTATGATTGTCACATATCAGGGCTATGAAAGTGCCTCGGTGTTAGAGCTGGAGGCAAAACCACCTCCTTTGTGGCTCTCCTTCAAAATGCAATGACAAGTAGTATTATTTGACTAATGATAATGGTTAATAATTAGTAAACTCATGCGTTTTTACGAGCTTAAACTTCTACGTAATTCCGACCAACTGCTGTAGTTAGATTGTTGCCTAACTGAAATTGCGTTTGTTAGGGGCAAATAATGATCTTCAATTTTAGGACGAAAGGCACATTACACACCTATGAACGAAACCCAGGTAAACTGACTATATGCAACAAATTGTAAGTGCTTAAAAAGCAAATGGCATTCATAAAGATGGAAAGCACACCCTATATACACTGCCGGACAATTGCTAAGGACGGATGACAATAGCGACGATAGCAACCATAAAATGGAAGGCAGGAAAATGTGGAAATTAGCATAAGTGCGGGATACAGTAAGACGTGTTGTGCGTATGCAAATTTTGGATTGCCGAACTTGTTCGTGACGTCATAGCGCTGATAAGAGATATAAAGGATTTGACGCGTATTTACCGTTGTTGTTCAAACGCAAAGTTGAAAGGGAAAGAATCACTTGACGAACTTGCAATTTTCAGTATGTCTTCCCCACATCACCTAGATTATTTTACGCGTGGCCGTATAATTGGCAAGATTGAAGAAGGGCGAAAAATAACAGATGCTGCCAGGGAGTTCGACGTCAGCCACAGTGTTGTTTCAAGGCTTTGGAAGTCATTTCAAACAAATGGAGAGTGTAGCAAACGTCACGGGGGAGGTCGTGTTCGCAGTACGACACCTGCAGAAGATCGGTACATAGTGCTATCAACAAAAAAACACCGGCGCAGCACAGCTAGTGAGGTAGCAAATCAGTTTATGGCTGCTACTGGCAAGCGGATCTCACGAAAAACTGTCGCCAGACGTTTGCATGAAGGAGGACTATACGCCCGCCGTTCTGTTGTGTGCATCTCATTGTCCAGACGTCACCGTACCGCTCGTTTGCAATGGTGTCATCAACATCGCAATTGGACTGATAACGACTGGTCTGCTGCCCTTTTCTCAGATGAGAGTAGATACAGTCTATCGTCTGATTGTCGACGACAACTGATCTGGCGTGATAGTGGTACTGCATATTGTCCAGCAAACATACAGGAAAGGGACCGATGTCCGACATGTAGTGTCATGGTATGGGCTGGCATCATGATCAATGGCCGTACGTCCTTCTATGTGCTTCCAACTGGGACTATGACTGGCCAACGATACATTAATGATGTTCTGCTACCTCATGTTCGCATGTTCCGTGGTGCTGTCGGTGATAGATTCATTTTCATGGACGACAACGCAACATGTCATCGAACAGTCGCTGTCCAGGAGTGTCTTGAGAGCGAGGATATTCAACGCCTCGTATGGCCAGCACGTTCTCCAGATCTGAATCCCATTGAAAATGTGTGGGATGCTTTGGGGAGGAGTCTTGCTGGTCGCCAATGCCCTCCAATAAACAAGGACACCCTCATCCGTGCACTGACAGAGGAATGGGATAAATTACCCCAACAGCTGCTTGATAATGTTGTGCAAAGCATGACACGACGTGTGGAATTTTGCATCGCCCTCCATGGTGGCCATATCCCGTATTGACATATTATGCCGGAACGCCTGCGGAGGGTAATTGCATTTTTTTCACGTTTACGTATTCTGCACAAAATGGCCTGTTTGTCCCTTGAACACGTTCCAAAGCCTTTTGGATTTCAGAGCACAATCAATTGTCTTTCTTGTAATGTCCTGGCATTCTGACATTATTTTATTTCACTTGGCATCCAACCACACTTACTTTTTTATGCGCTATATAGCCGTTTATGATCCGTCCTTAGCAATTGTCCAGCAGTGTACTATTGGCGGAAGACCAATTCAAGTCGCAATGAACTCCATTTAATCCTTAGTATGAGGAAATCAGACATCATGAAAGGTACCAGAGTTCTTCCAGTCCTCCCAGCAGAAGTTGCTCATGCAATCAAGAACATGAAGCGGGGGAAAGCTCCAGGAGAAGATGGAATTACTATAGACATCATACAAGAAGCAAGTGGAGAAATTGAAACAGTACTCGCCCAAATTTTCACTCGATGCCTTAATGAAGGGAAGATTCCTGAGGATTGGAACAATGCTACAATGATCCTGCTACATAAAAAAGGTGACATTGAGGATCTCAGGAACTACAGACCTATCAGCCTCCTATCAGTGGTTTATAAAATCTTCACTAAAGTTCTTTCACACCGCTTGAAGGTAACACTGGACATGGCTCAACCGAGAGAACAAGCTGGATTCAGGAGTGGCTACAGCACAATAGATCATATCCACGTACTGAGAGAACTAATTGAAAGAGCGAGGGAATATGAACTTCCATTGTGCATGGCTTTTATCGATTATGAAAAAGCCTTTGATTCGGTGAAACCATCAGCAGTTACCACGGCTCTGAAATCCTGCGGTATTGAAGATGCATACATTAATATTATTAATAACATCTATGAAAATGCAAGTGCAAAGATTCGGCTGTTTGAAAATACAACACACATAAAAATTGGAAAGGGAGTGAGACAAGGTGACACCATATCTCCGAAGCTCTTTAATGCCACATTGGAAAATGTCTTTCAATCACTGAACTGGGAAAACAAAGGGATAAAGATTAATGGAGATTATCTAACCCACCTTCGTTTTGCTGATGACGTAGTCATTTTTGCAACTACCCCATCAGAGCTGCAGAGTATGATCCAGGAACTTGCTGACAAGAGTAAAGAAGTGGGATTAAAAATGAACTTTCAGAAGACAAAAGTGATGTTCAATGCTTTTACAAGAAATGAAGATTTATCGATTGATGGAGAAAAACTGGAGATAACAGATACGTATGTTTATCTTGGACAGCAGATATCAAGTGAGGGTCACATTGATGAAGAAATTAATCGGCGTACAAAACTTGCCTGGAGAGCTTTTGGAAGAAACAGCATAATTTTCAAGAGCAATATGCCATTATGTCTTAAAAGAAAAGTGTTTGATCAATGCATCCTTCCAGTGCTTACGTATGGTGCAGAGACGTGGACCTTAACTAAAAGAGACATACAAAGGCTGCAGACAACTCAAAGAAGCATGGAGAGGTGCATGCTTGGTATAACCAGGAGAGATAAGAAGAGGAACTCGTGGATCCGAAAAATGACGAGAGTGGAAGACATCATGATCAGAGTTAAATCCCTGAAATGGCAATGGGCTGGACATACTGCCAGAAGGACAGACCATAGATGGACAGCTGAAATTTTAGATTGGATTCCAAGGGACAGGAAAAGACCCAGAAAAAGACCACATGGGAGATGGGTGGATGAAATTCGTAAATATGCGGGAGTGACATGGAGGAGACTGGCACAAGACAGACCGTTGTGGAGGAAACTTGGGGAGACCTTCGTCCAGCAGTGGATTGATAATGGTTGACAATGATGATGATGATGATGATGAGGAAATATATCGTACACTTAATACACTATAAAGGAAAGATGAACTTGTGACATTACATACACACACAAAAAAAATAAATAACAAAGAATCTTTAAACGGAGAAGCATCTATCTGCAAGCAGATCTACGCTGAAGACCCACGGGCAGCTCACAAAGCCACACGCATCACCTCTGTCTGCTCCGCTTTACACGGTTAGTTGAACAATTCGGCTAGATACTTCATACCAAGTTGATCCCGGGGACCATTCAGAATGAAAGATCCCTTGACTAGAGTTACAAGAGTGGGTTGCATATTCCGATGACAGACGTGTAGTTAATGCATTTTGAAAACGAAGTTGCAAAAGATTACCCGCTTCAGCAATGGAAGGGGTAGGAGAAATGCGTCTTAATGATTGCCAAAATCCATGAATTGAATATTTTGCTAACACAAAAAAAATACGAGCAGATGTTCGGTCGATGCTCTGTAACCCTGTCACGAGGGACCAAATAATTGAACTCATGACGAGAGTGCATGTGAGGACACACCTTGCCTACAAGGATGTTTAGAAGTTGAAATAACGGATTTAATACACAGCATGCGTTGTAAATGTGGAAAGTGTCCCCCCAAAAAGAAACACCGCAGAAGGGGCAGTCCGAGGAATTTCTGAGACCCTATCTGGCCAGCCTTTCCGGTGTTGGGAGTCTGTCCATCAAAAATCTCCACTGTATGTCACGCTCCTCCGGGAGGCCGACGGTGCGGTGCGGAGCACTCCACACCGCCCGTTCTACCCCCGGGGAATTGACGGGATGGAAATTGGAGAAGTCGAACCCAACAACAAGTGTTTATAAATAAAACTAGACCGGAGGTTGTGAAGTAACACTGGCCCAGACGGGTGGGATAAAGCAAACGGGAGGGATAAAGGAACTGACGCTTGAGGAATAAGACCCGATGAAGAAACAAAAATTGGAAATAAACGTTTCAAAGCAGAGTGTAAACAGTCCAATTTGTCCACATTCGTTGAAGAAATTGGAAGTGGTGCGGAGACAAATGAAAGTGAGAGCCATTGGAGACCAGGACCCACCAGCTGTGCAACTGTCAGTATTCCAGCCTTAATCCATTCTGGGTACACAAAGGGATCACCTGATTGTTGATAAACTGTCGTGGAGTAGAACAAAGGCTCTTCGAGTAGTTCTTGGTGACAGGTGGGTGGAAGCCTTTGTAATGCCAACTCCCTCCAGAATTTGATGGCTTCTTTTGCGACTGCAGGTAGACGTCGAGAAAGAAGAGTGAGTCGATCCATCTTTAATAGCACTTTAAATCTTAGATATATATTGTGCGGAGCGAGAATTGCATCCAAAGTGAGCACAGCCGATGAGGGTGGATAAGAGTATTGTCGGAAAAGAAATGCTAGCCGAGTCGCCCTGTACCGCAGTGCCACATCTGGTAGATTAACTCCACTCCATGGCACCGGTAGCGACAGGACTCTCAGCGCTACCCAGTGTTTCCTGTGCCATATGAACGAAGAGATTTCTGAAGAGATTGTGGAAAGAAACGTATGGAAAAAACCTGTGACGTCCAGTTATATAGAAAGAGGGGAATAAGGTAAGTCGCGACGACTCGCGCCCGTCCCCGCACTGACATGCAGTTCCGGACGCGTTTCCATCGCGCCAGTAAACGTTGAAAAGTGGAAAGAAGAGATATATTATTGTTGTTAGTGCGGAGCGAAGACCGGCCAGCCGAGAACCCCGGGAAACGCTGAGCGATATTTGACCAATTTGCGCCCCAGGGCCGATCAGTACGGGAGCTCCACGCCCCGCACCACAATCCGGAGCACTTGGCTGCGTTCAGCGCTGCCCCGGACGCCCGGCATAGTCGGTATAACAGGAAGATAGCTGTGAAAAGGAAGATTCAGAGCGGATAAAGACCGTGAGATCATCAGCATACGCCGTAAGCACGGCCGCATGATGACGACTCACGGGAGTTAATGAGAGTGGGGATGGTGTAAGTCGATTACGGAGTAGGACAAGAAAAGGTTCGAAGTCTAGCGAAAAAGCTGTCCTGAAAGGAGGCATCCTTGCCGAATACCAGCAGAAAACGGTATACCCCCAGACAGCAGTGCTGCAGTACGAACGTGGACAACGGAATCTGTGTAGAGATTTAGGATAATTGAACAAAAACTGTCTGGAAATCCAAAAAACTGTAAGGTTTGAAAGAGGTAAGGATGTGCAACTCGATCAAACGCCTGGCGCTGATCAAGTGAAAACACCGCCAGGGGTTCGACCCGCTGCTCAGCCAGAACGACCATATTCTGAATTAAATGAATTGAATCATGAATAGATCTTGATGGAATTTAATAAGCTTGGTCTTCATGTATTACGTGTCGTAAAACTGAGTTGAGTCTGAGGGCCAGAATTTTCGTGTACAGTTTATAATCGGAGTTTAGGATGCTAATGGGTCGCCAGTTGTTCAGGTCGAGCAAGTCTCCTTTCTTTGGCAGAAGGCGGATGTATGCAACGGTGAAAGTTGACGGAATAGGGTGACCATTAAGAAGAGCATTAAAACAAGATTGTAGAAGTGGCAGAAATAACGGAGCAAAAGCACGATTGAAAGAGGTAGAGAGACCGTCAAGGCCAGGAGCTGAATGTTGATTGAGAGTGGATATAGCATTTTTTGTCTCACCGTCAGAAATTGGGTAAATGAGGGGAGAAAAGAGATGAGACGGAACCTTGGGCAGGTTGGCGAACAGGGGGAGGATAAATTATAGGAAAGTTGGGGTGGGTTGAAACGTTCACGGAAATAATCGTGGATCACAGAACCCAGGATAGTAGGATCGTTAGTAACGGTTCCGTCTTGGAGAGTAAGATGGGTGAGAGAGGCCCTCGAATGGAGACACTGCTCAACCCCAGCGAGTGCGCACACATCCTGGACCTCATCAGTGAGTTCCTGGAACTTGAGTCTTCGCAGTGCTTGGCCTGCGTCCTGTTCCAAAAGTTTTCTTAACGCTGCTTTTGTTGAACTATAGGTGGCAGACACCACTTCCAGACAATCAAGGGTTGCTCGCAAATGTGAAATTTTCATGGAACGATTAAAATTATAACTCCCTGAAAAACGTCGAGCAAAAGCTATAATCTGATTTTTTGTTGTGGTCCAGTGGGTTATCGGGTCGTCAGCAGTATTCAAATTATTTTTTGCTGTTTGAAGAATCTGAGTGACTGTATTGTTGAACTCCACACCTTGTAATAGGTAATCCGGAAGAGACCAAACATGATATTTCGGGATATTTGTGGTTGGAAACATGAAGGAGATTGTACATATGGAGTGATCTGAGGAGATTGTGGGGCGATATTCCGCCTTTTGGACCGCGGTACAGAAATGTTCCGAAACGTAGAATCTGTCAAGGCAAGCCTCCGCCTGTCATGTGGCTACCGGTGACCTCCAGGAAAACACCGGAGTGGATAGGTGGTATTCACGATACACATCGCTTAACGTAGCATAATTGACTAATGTTGTTAGAGCTGAAACTAAGGCCATCCTATACTCAGTCGAATGGTTTCGATCTAGATCTGGCTGCAGGGTACAGTTGAAATCGCCTCCCAAAACGATGACATCGTTGGATGGGATCGTTTCGAAAAGCGTCGTTAATGTTTCGACGAGCGAAAGTGCGTCTGCATTTGAATTTGGCATATGAATATTAAAAAGATGAAAAGTTAAACCTGCAACAATGATACTAAGCGCCAAGAAGATGCCTTCAAATCGTGCGATCCCCCTGATGCTATCAAATGTATACGAGAGTTTATTATGCACTGCGATGGCAACCCCTGATCCAGTTCGACTCCCATAACAGTGAAAGAATTTGTATGGCCACACCTTCCAACGGTGCATCGGGGTCACAGGAGTACAATTGGTTTCCTCCAAATACAGGATTTCAGGCAGGGTTGGGGAGAGATCCTCATAAGCAAGAGAGTTCGCAAAAGAATTTACGAACCCTCTGCAATTGAAGGAGGCGAAGTTAAGTTGTTTGGACATTCATCGAGTCACACAGCAGCTTCTCGGCGTTTGATAAATAATAAGAAATTTTAGCTTGGTAACGTGGCAAATACGAACGAAGGCGATGCTTCTGTGGAGTGACTTTAGTAAAAAACTCATAATATGCTTGTAATTGTTTATATCCGGCTTCAAAGTCCACCGGATGCCCTTGATGAAATTGCTTGGTGAAACACTTTTGCCCCTGTTTCTCTGTAAAAAAGTTTTTCAAGATATCTTTTGAGTACGGTTCCGCCGGGCTTGGACACATGTCCACTAGATCATTCATATTACAATGCACTGGAATCGGCACTGATGCTGTACTTGCTTTATGTGTTAATCCGGTGATAACTCGCTTTGAACCAGCTGCTGAAGTGGATGGTCCTCCTCTCACTCCACCATTCACTGATTTAGTGGAATGAGCGGTTGTTAGTTTTTCTGATTTTGAACGCTTATGCTCAGTTATATCAGGCAATCTGTAGTGGTGTGCTCCATTGGCTCTATCTGAATCAGCTGGAAGGTTAAGTTTCGCAGACGTGGTGATCTCTCCATCTGTCTCTGGTACTGAAACTAACGAAGTGTTCAGTGGTTGTTCCTCTAACTCTTCAATATGAGTCTGTGTTTCATCACGAGTGGTTCCTCCAGTACCAATGTTTGTGGACTCTTCTACGATAGGAATGCAAATGTCCATGGAAAGTCCACCTTCACTATCAGTAACAGGTGGCTGTTCATTGATGATATCGCTTGGAATTGCAGGTATTGTTGCAGGATGCAAGGGTTGATAGTCCAGAACCTTAGTAGATTTGGAGTTCTCTACAGCCTCATTTCCACCAGCGTTATCCGCTGACTGATTTGGTGTCATAGATGTGGTCGTTGAAGCTATCGATGGCTTGGTTGTCGTTCTCTGTGGAGCTGTTGAAAGAACGACCTCAGTTGTTGTTCGATAATTTGGGCATTGTTGCCTTATGTGTCCAGCAGCACGGCAATAATTGCAGTATTTATCCGAGAAACTTTGGAACATGTAAGATCTCGTTCCCAGTATCACAGTTCCTTGAGTTGGGCACTCCGTCTTGGCGTCCTCAGAGGCGAAGACCACTCTGACCTGTCTTTTGAGTCCTGCAACATGCTTGTATGGCAAGTCTCTTGGGGCGTCGGACACTCGTTGGACTGTGCCAAGGACTTTGCACCATTTATTGACTGTAAGTAGTAATGCCTCATCCGGTACCTCAAGCGGTACCGGGTAAAACGTGATCCACACTGGGTGATTTGTCAGGGTAGTGGGATAAAGTGTACGGGATTTGATTGTGATCCCACGCTGCATAACATTTTCAACTGACGATGCTTGTTTAAAGAGCACTGAGATACCTCGAGTGCATCGCGTTACTCCCTCCATCACCTCCTTCGGAAGTAATTGCTCCAATGCTTCTAGGTACTTTGGGATGGGAGCTTGAGGTAATGCTTCAAAAAGCACAGTACGATTTAATAAGCTCGTATGTTGCCTTCCCACAGGCGAATCAGATATAATGACAATTGATACTCCCTTCTCATTTACTTTTACCACTGACTCAGAATAAAGTGCTGAGCGTGACGATGCAGCTGCCGGATTTACTGCTTGCGCAAAACTACGTATAGCTTTGGTAGTTCCTCTACATTTTGTTGACCTAAAGGTTTTCTCATGTCAGCGGCCTTTTTATTTGTAAGTGCAATAGGGGATTTTCTCGTGGCCAGCATATTAGGGGATTTTCTCGTGGCCAGCATATTAGGGGATTTTCTCGTGGCCAGCATATTAGGGGATTTGTAATCCATTGTTGGAAAGGCTTGATTGAAATTGCTTTCAAGAAAGTGATCTTCAGCTGTTTTGTCATGCTTCGGTCGAAGTGGTGACGAAGCCATTGCACCTGCTGTTAATGACGTAGCTTGAAGAAGAGGTACTTCCTGATTTGAAGCAGCTGGGCTGCTGCAACCGGAAGCCGCCATTTACATTCGTGCAAAAGGTAAACAAACGCCTTGCGAAGTGATTAAATGAGTATAATAACAAAATTAGTGCTTACCAACAGGAAAGGACGACACCGGAGGTTAGTTGGAACCTTCAAACACAAACACAACTCTATAAACTAGAAAATAACTTCAATTTTTCAGGAGCTCGAAATTACGTGACTGGGGGAGAGAGCCAGAGCAGCAAGACAAACACAACATCCATGCCTCACCGGGATTCGAACACGGACCCCTTTCGGACGAATGATCAGAGGCCATCGCTTAGACCATTGCGCCACAGGGGCGGCTTTATTCATTTAGACTTCTTCCTCTGGGGTTATGTGAAGGACATGGTTTACCGGGAAATATTAAGCAGCCTTCAGGAGCTCAAACAGCGCATTACAGCAGTGTTTAATACTGTAGAATCGATCCTGACAGGTAGGAGCGCACATGGCAAGAAATTGAATACCGACTGGATGTGTTACGTGTCACCAAAGGCGCACATGTAGAGGTGTATTAAGGTAAGATTATTAAACTCAAATATTTACTCTTTCAAATGCTGCAAACCGCATTCGTTTTTGTACAGTTGTCAATCAAAACTCCTAAGGGAATTTTCGACCACCCTGTATTATTTTTTCTGAATACTCCTGTAATAATTTTATTATTTCTATAGGACTTATTACAAAATGCGTATTTTTTTCCTCGTGAATTTTCGAAGCAACAGAATGCTTTGCTACTTGATCTTTTTAACAACTTTCAATTATGTTTAAGAAAAGGTTAAATGTATGATACCTATAACAGCTTTTGTCTTAAAGGGTTCATAAACTGATACATAGACATCATACAATCACCCGTACAATAATTTAAGTGTCCGGTTTCTTACGGTAATACAATATCTCGTTGCCACAATAATCTAAGTATGATGCGATATACTATCTACAACATCCGATCTCGCTACGGAACTTCAAAATGAGGTCATTCGACAGACGATTGAAATTTAATAATCAAATTTCAAGTATTCCCACGAAACGCTCCTATTACCGAAAAATTTCCTTCATGTCGATAAGGTTAAAGTGCGAACAAAAGTTTTCCGTTGTTATATGAAAAGAATTGCGGAAATGTTTCTGAAAATCCAGAATTTTCCGTTAATACTCCTTAACAAGAAAGATGACACCGAATTTTCGGGTGTAATAAGCACGTCTTTTGAATCCGTTCTGACGCAAATTAAATTTATCAAAGCTATTCAAAGTCAATGGAACCGGTATGGAAAACAATAGTATCTGACGGAAGAAAGAAGTTTCTCAATCGGGTCTTTAATCCCTCAGATATTGCTGTAAACAGAATCGTGAGCTTACGAACTCTTAGAAACAGAGTTATCGACAAAAATAAGATGTGACTGTACGTCCCTTGGCGGGACCACCATGCATTATTTTAGGAAGAAAGTATTCACAAAAGGTTTATCCATATGAGCGGTATCGGCTCAAGAAAAAAATTTTAGTCGAGTTTTCAGGAGCCCAGATTTTGCTACAAATACATCAGAAGTAGAAATTAACACTTATGACCCCTGGTGGTCAAACCATTCTTTACCAAACATTAGAAATTACGTGAAAAATATTTTCCGTCAGGTCTTGTATGCGATACAGGAATAATTTTTCAAATCGGAGTTTTAGGAACAGAAAACGCAATTTACCTTTCGGCGCCCTAGCGGAAAGTCTATGATTTACTTGAAAATTTTGAATTTATAGGAAAAACATTTCGCATCGGAAACACTATCCAACAAAGAAGGGATTTTTCAAATCGGACTTTTAAAAGCACAGATATTGACAAAAATAAGATATACATCTACGCCCCTGGAGTAGAAACCATGCATTAATTCAAAAAGAAAATGTTCCTAAAATCTTTGTCGACATGAGCAGTATCGGTCCACAAACGACTTTTTTCAATCGAGATTTTAGAAGCTCATATTTTGCTGCAAATACATCAGAAGCGGAAATTAAGACTTACGCCACCTGGTGGCCAAACAATTTTTTACAAAAATTTGAAATTACGTGCAAACGATTTCCCATCAGGAGCTGTATCGGTGCAGAAAGAATTTTTCAGATCGGAGATTTAGAAGCAGAGATATAGGGGGAAAACGCAATTTACCTTTACGCCCCCTAGCGGAAAGTCTATGAATTACGTGAAAATTTTGAAATTATATGAAAAACATGCGACACGAAAAACACTATGCAACAAAGAAGGAATTTTTCAAATCGGACTCCTAGAAGCCGAGATATTGACAAAAATATGATATACATCTACGCCCCCTGGCGTAGAAACCGTGCACTATTATATGAAAAAATGTTTCTAAAACGTTTGTCGGCATGAGTAGTATCGGTCTGCCAACGACGTTATTTTCAATCGAGAATTTAGAAGCTCATATTTTGCTGCAAATACATCAGAGGCGGAAATTAAGGTTTACGCCCCCTGGTGGCCAAACCATTTTTTCACAAAAATTAGAAATTATGTGCAAACGATTTCCCATCAGGAGCTGTATCCGGTGCAGAAAGAATTTTTCAGATCGGAGATTTAGAAGCAGAGATATAGGGGGAAACGCAATTTATCGTTACGCCCCCTAGCGGAAAGTCTCTGAATTACTTGAAAATTTTGAAATTATGTGAAAAACATGTCACACGGAAAACACTATTCAACAAAGAAGGAATTTTTGAAATCGGACGTTTAGAAGTCGAGATATTGACAAAAGTAAGATATACATCTACGCCCCCTGGCGGAGAAACTGTGAAATATTTTAGGAAGAAAATATTCCGAAAAGGTTTATCCATGTGAGTGGCATCAGTCCACGAAAGAATTTTTCCAATCCATATTTTAGAAGCTCAGTATTTATGGCGATTTTATCAGAAGCAAAAATTAACACTTGCGCCCCTGGTGGCCAAAGTATTCTTTACCAAAAATTCGAAATTATATGCAAAAGATTGCGCAGCAGGAGATGTATCCGCTGATAAAAAAAAAAAATTTCAAATCGGAGTTTTAGAAGAAGAGTTATCGGGAAAAATGCAATTTACTTTTACGCCCCCTAGCGGAAAATCCATGCGTAATTTGAAAAAGAAACTATATCCAAAACACTCTTCGACATAATTTTTTTTGATTGGAGGTTTAACGACCACCGTGAGCAACTCAATGGGCTATAAGCAGTCGCCCGTCCCTAATTTAGGGTCACTGACTGGTTCCAGGGAAGGGAGAGAGCCAGTGCCGTAAGACAAACACAACACTCATGCCTGACCGGGATTCGAACCCGGACCCCTTACGGACGAATGATCAGAGGCCAGCGCCTTAGACCACTGCGCCACCGGGGCGGCCGACATAAATGGAATCGAAAGATAAAAGATATTTTTCAATCGGATATTTAGAAGCAAATATGTGGAATAAAACGTATTTTTGAATTCGACATCATCTGCATTTACGCCCTCTAGCGGCGAAATCGTACATCGTAAAAAAAAACGAAATAAAGGATCATCATTCGCATGTTTCGAGCTTTCGAATGCAAAAAGAATTTTTCAAATCGGACTAATAGTTGCAGAGATACCGTTGGCACAGACGAACGGACAAACCGATAACATAAGCACGATCTTTTTTACAAAAGACCTGCTAAAAACGGAAATTTACCGACAATGCACAAAAGGAATTGCGGAAAGGTTTTTGAAAATCCAGAATTTTCCGTTAACACCCCTTAAAAACTACAATTTACTTTCAACATACGAAAGGAATTGCGGAAAGGTTTCTGAAAATCCAGAATTTTCCGTTAACACCCCTTAAAAACTACAATTAACTTTCAACATACGAAAGAAATTGAGGAAAGGTTTCTGAAAATCCAGAATTTTCCGTTAACACCCCTTAAAAACGACAATTTATTGTCAACAAACGAAAGGAATTGCAGAAAGGTTTCTGAATATCCAGAATTTTCCGCTAATACTCCTTACAAACGGAAATTTACTGTCAATTCACAAAAGGAATTGCGAAAAGGTTTCTGAAAATCCAGAATTTCCGTTAACACCGCTTAAAAACGACAATTTACTGTCAACATACGAAAGGAATTGCAGAAAGGTTTCTGAAAATCCAGAATTTCCGTTAACACCGCTTAAAAACGACAATTTACTGTCAACATACGCAAGAAATTGCGGAAAGGTTTCTGAAAATCCAGAATTTTCCGTTAACACCTCTTAACAAATTAGTAAAATCATGCAATGCCATTGACTGTGATACGCTTTCGAACATGCCGGAAATCATTACTCAAGTTATGAGGATAATGGCTGTGGAATAAATCTCGATTCTGTGTCCTGACCTTTGATCCCATTTCGATGATATTCAACAGAACCGGTTCAGTGTATCTCTGGAACAAAATGATAAAGTTTTGTCGCAATCGAAGTATTTTTACGTAAGTTATGACGCATAAGGGCGATGGAATGGATGCCGCTCCTATGTCTTGATCTTTGACCCAATTTCAACCATTTTGAATAGAGTTCGTCCCCAGGTGGTCCCCTATCACATACTAAAATTTCATCGAAATCGAACCATTTTTACGCGAGTTATCGTGCGAACGGATAGACGGACAAAGCTGGAGCATATACGCTTTTCCAACCTACGGTTGGAAAGCGTAAAAAACGACAATTTACTGCCAATATGCGAAAGAAATAGCCGATAGGTGTCTGAATTCCGATGGAACTCTCGATAACCAGCGCTCGGCTGGTTTTCGAGAGTTCCATGGTTCAATTCCACGGCGGCGGCTGAAAAACAATGTTTCGGTTGCTATGTGTTTCTGGAACGTGGAAAGAGCGATGTATTTATTTATTTATTTTCTTCACAATTCATAATAGCTTTACCTATAGGCCCAGAATTAGATTTTGGGGCACGAGTACCACCAACGAGCTTCTCCATTAGATGTCTAAGTGGTAGCTCATTTGTATGTAATAAACAGATCAGCCACTGAAGCTGTCTTTGAAGATCTAACTCAATTAATTTAATCACTCCTCCTTTTGAACCAGCATTGACATTGGTACTGTTGCATCCAATTGCAAATAAAACATTCATGCTAATTTTACCCTTCTCAAAGAAATTCATGACACCTGTCTTGATTGCTACTGCTTCTCCTGTGGAAACAGTGATGAGGCCTATATATTTAGAATCAGGTTCTCCCACAAGGGTAATGTGTAATGTGTTCTTGTAGCTTAGTACATTTCTGAACTTGTGTCTGTGTTTTGTCTTTTCTACACCATCAAAAAAACAATACTATTATTTCATTTGGCTTAGTCACTTGTAACTCTTTCCTTAACTTTTTATGTTCTCTTCGAATTTTACTTCTATCGGCCATGGAAGAAATATCAGTTGCAGTCACTATGCCCACGTCTTCAAGAATTGCAGATGTAATGGAAGCAGCACTCCTGCCAGATAGTCCATCAACAATAATTCATCAACAACTACAAGTAGATAAAAGACATTCGACATGCATTTTGGTAGCAAAACCTCATACCACAAATACAAGACAGGACGGAAAAATCCTTGAAATGCCTCAGGGGACGTATATATTGGTCGAATTTTAAGCTTCTTGGGGCACCTGAAGATGAATGCCGAAAATTCTGAATTTTTATATACACTGACGGAAAAAAAAAAAATCCCAACACCACGAAAAAATAGTTGTAGAGGAATGAAATGGCGGCAATACATTTGTATAGGTAACATATTTAATCGATTAAAGTTTCAAGATCACAGCTTAAAGTAAGCGCGAGAAGAGCCATTTTAAATGTGAAATGCTGGTACATTAATAACCGGTGTAACCGCCAGAATGTTGAATGCAAGCACGCAAACTTTCATGCATTGTGTCGTACAGGTGCTGGATGTCAGTTTGTGGGATGGAGTTCCATGCCTGTTGCACTTGGTCGGTCAATACAGGGACGGTTAATGCTGGTTGGGGGTGACGCTGGAGTTGTCGTCCAATGATGTCCCATACGTGCTCGATTGGAGAAAGATCTGGTGATCTAGCAGGCCACGGCAACATGTCGACACTCTGTAGAGCATGTTGGGTTACAACAGCGGTATGCGGGCGAGCGTTATCCTGTTGGAAAATACCCCCTGGAATGCTGTTCATGAATGGCAGCACAACAGGTTGAATCACCAGACCGACGTACAACTGCGCCGTCAGGGTGCGTGGGATAATCACGAGAGTGCCCCTGCTGTCATAGGAAATTGCTCCCCAGACCATAACTCCAGGTGTAGGTCCAGTGTGTCTCGGCCGCAGACAGGTTTGTTGCAGGCGCTCACCTGGCCTCCTTCTAACCAACACACGGCCATCACTGGCACCCAGGCAGAACCGGCTTTCATCAGAAAACACAACAGATCTCCACTCCGTCCTCCAATGAGCTCTAGCTTGACACCACTGACGTCGCAAACGGCAGTGGTTTGGAGTAAGTGGAATGCACGCTACAGGGCGTCTGGCTCGGAGCTGTTCTTCAAGTAACCGATTTGTAACAGTTCGTTGTGTCACTGTGGTGGCAACTGCAGCTCGAATTGCTGCCGCAGACGCGGTACGATGCGCCACGTTCATACGCCGTACACGGTGGTCTTCCCTCTCAGTAGTGCCCCGTGGCCAGCCGGAACTCGGTCTTCTGGAGGCAGTACCTTCCCTTGACCACCGCTGCCAACAATCATGCACAGTGGCTGCATTCCTGCCAAGTTGCTCTGCAATATTGCGGAAAGAAAATCCACCTTCTCGTAGCCCTATTGCACGACCTCGTTCAAACTTCGTGAGCTGTTGATAATGGCTTCCTCGTCTTCTTAAAGTCATTCTTGACTAACATCAACACACTACGTCGAATCTCAACGATAACTAACGCTCACGAACGTTACAGCGCGTATTTACAGCAAACCTGCTTTGCATGTTCCGAGGGGCGCTACCAGCGCCACACGTATGCGCCGAGCGCGAAATTTGCATAGACATCATCTTACAGATGTACACTCACCGCCTACCAACTGTCGTTTATCTAACACAACCCCTTCTTGGTGTTGAGATTTTTTTTCCGTTAGTGTATATCAATTATAAATCATTATTTGTGTTTTCTAACCGCAGGCTAGTTCATATTTTTTTAAACAATGCAAATAAAAAATTATTATAAATTATGCAAAAACTATATATTTTTAAAATTTCACCCCCCGTGGGGCACCTGAAAATGGAGCGTGATAAACATGTTGGGTGCCTTCAAATTTCCAAACCTCAGATGATATGAATTTCCAAAAAAAAAGTTTTTTTGCACTTCACCCTATTCCCCATGTCCCTGTCATGGGAATGCCATGATCGTTGCCCCATGTCCCTGTCATGGGGCAACGATCGCTGCCTTAGTTCTGGGATATCTAAGGAATTCGCTGGGATCGTAGTCAACCGCACCCCCAACCAGTTCAATAGGGTGGCTTCCGCTTTCTGGAAGAACTTCTTGGCGAATCTGGTGGAGAACTCATGTACTTTCCGAACTCCAGGTCTGTTCCTCAGATTACGAAGAGGATTTCAACGGAGAGTTACGAAGTTGTCCTAAACTCGTAGAGATGTGCTCAATTTATAGGGCAGGTGATCGTATGAAGGTACCCTAAACTCGTAGAGACCTGCTCTATTTATAGCAAGTGATCCTATGAAGTTGTCCTATACTCGCAGAGATCTGCTTTATTTCTAAGGCAGGCGATCAAGCGAAGTTGTCCTAAACTCGTAGAGACATGCTCTATTTATAGGGCAGGGGATCATAGAAGTTGTTATTAACTCTTTTTTTTTTTAAGCAAGTATGAGTCATTTTCTTGTAAGACTTCCGTCCTCAGTGAGTAGATTTTAGGTCCCAGCCACCTACAGCGAGTTCGCCTTTTGGGCAGGACACAGAAACGGAAGTAATGAGAGCAAGTCCAGAGACTTTGACAGAGCAGATTGTAGTGAGATTAGAATACAGTAGATGGCGCCATCGTACAAGTACGATGTTGCACATAGAGGGGTGAGAGAATTTCAGAGGGGGTGAATAGGAAAGGATACCCATTTAACCAGTGGGTCCAACCTGGGAGCCGTCACTTAACGTGCTCGTCCGATGCACGGCGAATATTCAGTGATTGTTAGCAAATCACACCGCCTCCGCAAGATCAGCCGAGAAACGAACCTGAGAACCTTGCATTGATAGTCTGAACTGCTAACCACTCAGCCATTCGCAGATCTTTGTCCTAAACTCGTAGAGACCTGCTTTATTTATAGGGCAGGCGATCATACGAAGTTGTACTAAACTCGTAGAGACATGCTCTATTTATAGGGCAAGTGAGAAGTTGTCCTAAACTTGTAGAGACCTGCTCTATTTATAGGGCAGGCGATCATACGAAGTTGTACTAAACTCGTAGAGACATGCTCTATTTATAGGGCAAGTGAGAAGTTGTCCTAAACTTGTAGAGACCTACTCTATTTATAGGGCAGGGGATCATACGAAGTTGTCCTAGCCGCGGATGGCTTAGTGGTTAGTGTTTCAGATTATCGATGCTGGGTCCCCAGGTTCTAGCCTGGGCTGATCTTTCAGAGATGGTGTGATTTACTAACAATCGCTGAATATCCGCCGTGCATCGGACGAGCACGTAAAGTGACTGCCCCCAGGCTGGACCCACTGGTTAAATGGGTATCCTTTCCTATGTCCTCCCTGAAATTCTCTCACCCATCTATGTACAATATCGTACTTGTATGGTGGCGCCATCTACTGTACTCTAATCTCACTACAAACTGTTCTGTCAAAAAGTCGCTAGACTTGCTCTCATTCCTTCCGTTTCTGTGTCCTGCCCAAAAGGCGATATCGCTGTAGGTGGCTGGGACCTAAACTCTACTCCCTGTGGACGGAAGTCCTACATGAAAAAATGGGGTTAAACAAAGGTTTGACTACGAAGTTGTCCTAAACTCGTATAGACATGCTCTATTTATAGGGCAAGTGATAAGTTGTCCTAAACTTGTAGAGATCTGCTCTATTTATACGGCAGGCGATCATACGAAGTTGACCTAAACTCGTAGAGACATGCTCTATTTATACGGCAAGTGAGAAGTTGTCCTAAATTCTTAGAGACATGCTCTATTTATACGGCAAGTGAGAAGTTGTCCTGAACTTGTGGAGACCTGCTCTATTTATATGGCAGGCGATCATACGAAGTTGTCCTAAACTCGTAGAGATCTGCTTTATTTATAGGACAGGCGATCATACGAAGTTGTCCTAAACTCGTAGAGACATGGTCTATTTATACGGCAAGTGAGAAGTTGTCCTAAACTTGTAGAGACCTGCTCTATTTATACCACATTGCCAATTTCAGTGTCGCTTGTGACTGGGCGAGATACTTCTGCTTTGTGCATTTCATCGCAGTGTATTTAATAATTTGTCCGTTTAGTGTATATGTTAAACGTTACACGCATGCATACATACACTAGGAGTGTCAGATGAGACCCCGCCCCCCGCCTCCCTCCTTCAAAATGCAATCCTTGCTACATCACGGATGGTATCCCCAAAGAATTTTTGTTTTTCTCATTCGGAAGTGTTTCTCATTACAACCGACATTTCAGTAGCATTATTCCTGTTATAGATACAAGCCATAGTAAATACGATATGCTCGCATGAAAGGAAATTGCACCCTGTTGCTGTCACATTCTTTTCCTATCTTTTTTTTTTTTCCCCAACTTAGAGATGCGTGACGTAGGTTTCGTAACGGAAAATGCGTCGGCATTTCTTCGTGTGATGTCTTAACAGAGCAAAGCTGTGGCAACCCAAGAACGTACTGTTGCTCACTGACTCTCGAGGTTTCAATTATAGAGGATTATCGACAGATTTATCGTGCAAATAGGATTACTTTAGACGTAAGCAAGAAAATACGAACGCTGTTGAGAAAACGAATTTTTTAAGAGTTACTTGAACCAGCAGTGGTGTTAACGTTTCAAAGATGATTTAAGGTGAAGGTTTAGACTATAATTAACTTTTTCAGTTTGAGCGAAATCAAGAGCGACCTAATTCAACGCTGTCAGAAAACACATAAAGTTAATTAAGAATGTCAGTATTTTCTAAGCAAATTTTATTCAGAACAGTACTTTGCAACTTTTTTTTTATTGTTATTGAGGGTTTAATGACTACCTTGAGCAATTCGACGGGCTATAAACATTCTCCCGTTCCTAATTTAGGGCCACCGGTTCCAGGGAAGAGAGAGAGAGAGAGCCAGAGCCGTAAGATACACACAAACATCCATGCCTCACCGGGATTCGAACTCGGAGCCATCTCGGACGAATGGTCAGAAGCCAGTGCTTAAAGACCACTGCGCCACCGGGACGGTGCTTGCAACTTCAACTTTAAAACAGTCCGCGTATTTCAGAATGAAATCCCTCATTTAGGTACACATTAATTTTTGCCTGTAAAAGAGGGGTGTCATTAAAACCGAGTTCTGAGTAATTTGTAGGCCACAGTACGCAGAAATACACTGAAGAGCAATTGAATTAGAGATACCTGTCTAGTAAGGTGTAGCACCACCTTTCGCCCTGATGACGGCGGCGATTCGTCTCGGCATGGACTCGACAAGACACCGGAAGCGTTGGAAAGCCATACGGATACACGACCCCTGAACAAGCTCCCACAGTTCACCAAGATTTCATGGAGGGGGTCAGAGCCTCGAACATCTCTCTCGATGGCATCCCAGATGTGCTCGATGGGATTGAGGTCAGGTGACCTAGCTGGCCAAGGAAGCGAGGTCACGTCGGTGGAGTGTTCATCCAACCATTCGGATACAATTCGGGAGCGATGGCACGGTGCATTGTCTTGTTGCAGGATGAGGTCCCCAGTGGGATGTTGAAGACGCACAAACGGGAGCAAATGGTCGTCCAGCATATCCCGGTAACGTTGACCTGTGAGGGACGATGTCACACGTGCCAGGGGTCCCATTTCAGTCCACGTGAACAGTCCCCAGAAGGGAATGTCACCCCCACCAGCTTGAAGAGTACCCTGCTGGCAAGAAGGATCCATCGCTTCATGTGGTTTGCGCCGTACTCATATCTTGCCATCCGCATATACCAACATGAATCTCGACTCATCAGTCCAGGCAACATTTCTCCACATGTCTATAAGGGTCCAGTGGCGATGTTCCCGCGCCCATGCTAATCTTTGCACCCTGTGATGTGCGGCCAGCAGCGGTACGCTCGTGGGACGATGGCTTCTGTACCCCATAGCGAGGAGATGGTTCTGGATGGTGTGGCTGCTTACACGTTTTTGTGCACCAGCGTTAAATTGCGCAGAGATTTCTTGCACTGTGGGCCGTCTATCCGCTGTTGCAATGCGAGCCAGCCGATGATGACCCCGCTCATCCACACGCTGTTGTCCACGGCAGTTGGCCCTTGCAGGGATGGTTTTACCGGATTCGATGTACTCACGGTGCACCCGTGACACAGTGGCTCGTGAAAATCCCAGTGCCTGCACGACTTCCGAGATGGAGTGACCCATTCGTCGGTCCCCGACAATTTGCCCACGATCAAATGCGCTTAGATCCTTCGTCTTACCCATACTGCGTCCGAGACTTACTGATTCCCGTCGCATCACTCCTTATAATGTCGGATCGCTGCATACGTCATGTCGTTTCCGTTTACAGGGCCACGCACAACGCCACATTTGCATAACGCCAGCTGTCTGTAATTCAATCGCTCTTCAGTGTAGAGAGGATGTTAACTCATTTTTAGAATGATTTTCCAACAATATAATTAATGTTTGAAATAAAATTATTTCTTTCTTAAATGTTCTACCTGATAGTTCTTTCTCTGGACTATAAACCTACATCTAGAGTTCCAAGATAACAGGGCATTTCTTAAAATTGGTAGTGGTATTTTATTCCACTGCTTTCCAAAGTCCAACCATTGTTTTAGGTCTCGTTTTACCAGTCCGAAGGCACAATAGTCCATTCGTGAAACATCAGGGGACTTTGAAGGGAATATAAGCACAAGGTATGGGCTTGATACCCGTCTCTTTTTAGCACGTCTTTTGTAAAAAAAATCGTGCTTATGTTATTATCGGTTTGTAGACAAGATATCTCTGCAACTAATAGTCCGATTTGAAAAATTGTTTTTGCATTAGGAAGCTTGAAATGTGTGAATGATGATCCTTTATTTCCTTTTTTTTTTCTTTACGATGCAAAATTTCGCCGCTAGAGGGCGTAAATGCAGATGATATCTACTTCAAAACACATTCTAATCCATATAATTGCTTCTAAATATCCAATTCAAAAAATTCTTTTACTTTTCGATTCCACTCAAGCCGAAGATTATTTTAAGCATAATCACTTTTCCAAGTTACGCATATATTCTCCGCTAGGGGGAGTAAAACTAAATTGCTTTTCCCCAGATATCTCTGCTTCTAAAACTCCGATTTGAAAAATGTTTCTTTCATCAGATACAGCTCGCGATGGGAAATATTTTGAATAAATAATTTCTAATCTTTGGTATAAAATGGTTTGGCCACTAGGGGGCGTAAGTTTTGATTTCTGTTTCTAATGTATTTGCAGCAAAATCTGAGCTTCTGAAAACTCGATTTAAAAAATTCTTTCATGGACAGATACCGCTCATATCGAAAAACCATTTAAAAATAATTTCTTTTTAAAATGATGCATTTTTTTTCCGCGGGGAGGGGGGCGTAGATGCATATCTTATATTTGTTGATATATCTGCTTCTAAAAGCCCGATTTGAAAAATTCTTTCTTTGTTGGAGAGCGTTTTTGCTGCGAAATGTTTTTCATATAAATTCAAATTTTTCTTAACGCACAAGTCTGCCACCAGATGGCGTAAATTGACATTTCCGTTTACAGCAGTATCTGCGGGATTAAAAACCTGATTGAATTTTTTTCTTCGGTCAGATACTATTGTTTTCCATACCGGTTCCATTCACTTTGAATAGCTTTGGTAAATTTAATTTGCGTCAGAACGGATTCAAAAGACGTGCTCATTACACCCGAAAATTAGGTGTCATCTTCCTTGTTTCATATTTTTCAAGAGTGGTAGATTTCGTTGCATGACTGGGTGCCCTATCCTGATGGAGTTTTAAGGCTCTGTGGATAAAGGAATGGTGTTATCTCTTTAAATATACGGGTTAAAGCATTTTTTCGGTAATATGTAGAATTGATTTTAACCAGTGACGTAGAAGGGGCTAAGCGCGTCTCAGCGTCGCTAAGGAATTATTTTTCTAAGCTTAGCGGAGCTACATTTTTGGTGGTTAGCTGGATAAAAAGCAGTAATTGTTTTGATGAACATGTACGCAAAAATAAAGAAAACTGTGTTCTGCATGCAAACATACCAGTTAAAACGAAGTAAATTTCTCTGTCATTTTTGTCCACGCCGGGCATCGAACACGACGAGGTATCAACAAGCAAACCGTCTATAAATAAAAAAACACACAGCAGGAGTTTATGACATACCCCTTATCTATCCAGACGGCAGCACAAAGTCCTACGTTGGGTTAACTAAAAGATCACTCCAGATAAGGACCAATGAGCATAAAAGAGACGTTAAGGACGGGAAAACTACAACCGCTTTGTGCAAGGGAGTCATCCAAAAAGGAGCAACTCCACTTTGGAGCATGATGAAAATAATATCACCCTATACGTGCTATGTTGGCCCAGCCACGCGAGAAAGTCTCGAGATCATGATCCACCCATGCAACGAAAACTTGTCTTATGTGATATCAGATGCCTGGAGGAATCTCCTGAACAAGCATCAAGGAAACAACAGGTAATCCCTATCCATGCCGCATGATCACGTTTTAAAACACAGACTCTACACGTTACTATGTCCTCAACATGAAATGGGACAGTTTGGTTTTATATAACAACAAATTTTTGAATTGTAATAACATTGTAAGTTGTTTTGTCTAAGAAGGCTTTGAAAGCTTAGCCCAGACGAAGCCTCCCGGTGGAGCGCGAAAGCTCGGCTTAAATTGTGTATACGTCTAACGCCATTAAAAGGAAGTGTTTCAGTCTTATGGTTTAGGCTGATTTAGGGGATTGAGGCTGAGAAAGAATTTGATTATCCTAACACCAAAACATCAAAACAAAAATTAACTCATCGCAACTCAGGGAGGAAGGTTCCAACAAAGATGTTTTCCCTTAGCTGGAAGTAGCATGAAAGCAATTTATAGCACAGCAGGCCAGTTAAAAATTCGCCTTAAACAAAGAAAGTGTGGGAAGAGTGAATACTTCCTTCACCTACCATAAAAGGAAGGATAAATTATTTTAACCGTTCCTTTCAAAATAAGTACATTGATATAAGAACTCGAAAATTCGGAGTGTCAGTAACAGCAAGAAAAACTATGTTACTAACATGAGAAAGTAAAATAACAATTGATAATATAAACAAAGTAGTTGTTTTAACTATTGATTTGTTTCGATCCGTGAAAACCAAGTAGTCAGGGACCATAGGGCATTCCGTATGCAACTTCGTCAAGAAAGCAAGGGACCTATTTTTTCTTGTTTCTATATGTGAGGGGATACCGACATGCCTTATTGCCACTTTCAAAATGGCGTCGTTTCAAAATGGCGGCCATTTTGTATCCCGTAACATACATTTACGCTTAACTAGGTTAGTTATCACCCGATTTAAAAACTTTTTTTAAAAATGGAAGCTTGTTTTATGTTCTCTATTTTGTGTTATTACTAATTTTCATGTATACTTAATTGTTTTTTCGTAAAATCTAAAAAACCAAACATTTTAAAGAATTTTAAACCCCAATTTTCATTTTCTCTTCTTTTTTTTTTTTTTGTGTGTGTGTGTGTGTATTATCCATATGAAGTTTTACATAGGATAGCCAGTAATGGGGGCGTGTATATTCTCCCAAATATCACACTAGTTCGCTTTATATTTTGTGCAGCAGACAATATTGACTTCCAGGAGGACACGCCAGAAGGTAGAACACTGCATGGAACCGTCACGGCAGTTTACCAAGAAAAGAGAGATGACGATACAAGTGCACCCCTAGTACTAAGTGAACCGACACACGGAACTTCTCAGAGGAATCTTGTTTATAAATCACAACAGTTTCAGCCATTTAAGATTCCAAAGAACTTAAAACCCAAGATTGAAATTTGAAACGACGTCTGAGACATGTCATCACGGACTCACATTAGCCAAATTGCAGTCACATGACAGCAACCACTGTAATAACATGGAATCAGCCATGTTAGACATGTATGCATGGTTGTTACTCCAGTTATCCCAATCTGCTTCTGAAGAGGTCACAAATGTGACGAATAACGAAATGGACGACAATATCTTACATGATTCACCCTAAATTCATATACCCTTGGTCAGCGTACAATTCCTTCCTTAATTAGATGTACACAGCAAAGAACTCAAGTTTCTGTATTACCCCTCATTGCTGTTTCTCCAACAGACATAGAAACACAAATGACCTTTATGAAGATGTTAGAGAATGTGAACTCTGTAGTGCAAGGTGGTCAAAAGAAAGTAGTTGTCATACCGTATTTGGACCTTTAGAAGCCACTGAAGCAACTAGAATTTGCAGAAAAAGACAATTTGAAAAATGGATTCTTCGTCCCGGTGAACTTCATATTACAGTGAAATCTCTCTTTGTCATTTTTTTCTTGTAGGACTTCCGTCCACAGTGAGTAGAGTTTAAGTCCCAGCCACCTACAGCGAGATCGCCTTTTGGGCAGGACACAGAAATGGAAGTAATGAGAGCAAGTCTAGCGACTTTGACAGAACAGTTTGTAGTGAAATTAGAGTACAGTAGATGGCGCCACCGTACAAGTACGATATTGTACATAGAGGGGTGAGAGAATTTCGGGGGGCATAGGAAAAGATACCCATTTAACCAGTGGGTCCAGCTTGGGGGCCGTCACTTAACGTGCTCGTCCGATGCACGGCGGATATTCAGCGATTGTTAGCAAATCACACCATCTCTGAAAGATCAGCCCAGGTTCGAACCTGTGGACCTTGCATCGATAGTCTGAACTGCTAACCACTAAGCCATCCGCGGCTCCGTGAAATCTCTCCGAGCGACCACCCCTATATAACGACCACCTGCCCTAACGTCCGATTTTCTTAGGCACGGAATTTTAGACCGTAGACGTTTTGTTAAAAAGCCCCCTATGAACGACCAAGCCAACTTCCACGAGCGACCGGTTTTCCTTCCTTCCCTCCCTAAAAGAAGAATTCGACCTGCTTGGACGCGGGAGAATATGTGGAGAGGAGACAGCTGGCTGACTTTGACGTGTACACGTGTGATCGCTGATTGCTCATTCGAGGGCGGCATTCTACAGTAGCATTGCATTGTCGGACGAAAGAAAGAAATTCTTGTCGTCTCAGGCCAGTGGTGAATCTAGTGTTCATTCACGAATTCAAGTGAATAATTTTCGCTTCTTACAATGTCTAAACAACGGGGTTTTTAACAGCGTGTTGAAGTCATAAAATTAAACAACGTGTTGAAGTCATAAAATTTCATGGAATTGGAAAATCTGAAAAGAAGTTATCAAAATTATTTAACTGCGATATGACTCAAATAAACAAGATTATAAAGGACAAAGTTGCAATTTTAAAAGAATGGGAGGACTTCAAGTTCCGTGGAGTCAAGCGAATTCGCCTCGCAAAGTTTTCGGATATCAACGAAGCTGTGTTGGAGTGGTTCAAAATCGCAAGAGCAAAGAACGTTCCGATCAGTGGACCTTTGATTAAGCAAAAGGTTATCGAAATATCAGATGCTCTCGGGATTGAAGGCTTTTCTGCTAGCAATGGATGGTTGAACAAATTTCGGATCCGACATAACATCGTTTTTCGTGTATTGAGTGGTGAAGCGGCAGATGTAGATCAGCAATTGTGTGAGGACTGGGTTACGAGACTCCGATTACTTTTGGCAGGTTATGAAGACAAGGACATTTTCAATATGAACGAAACAGGACTTTTTTCCGTGCTCTGCCGACGAAAAGCATGATGCAAAAATTGGAAGAATCATAAGGATGCCAAATTGCAAAACAACGCTTAACGCTTGCATTTTGTGTTAGTGCTGCAGGCGAAAAAGAGAAACCGTTGGTGATCTGGAAATACCAAAGACCAAGATGTTTAAAGGAAAAAAACATTGCAAATATGGGTGTGATTTGGTAATCAAATTCAAAGGCGTTGATGACTCTCCCTATATTTGAAGAGTGGCTCATAAATTTTGATCAAAAGATGAGAAATCATAGAAGTGTCCTGTTTGTGTTAGACAACTCCACTTGCCATGCACGTGAAGCAAGTCTCAATAATGTAAAATTGCTCTTTTCACCCCCAAACACTACTGCTAATTTACAGCCTTTGGATCACGGTGTGATAAAATGGTTCAAAAATGAATACCGGCGTTATGTATTGCAATCGATCCTGGCTCGAATTGATGAAAGCGCAACTGCTTCGGAACGGGCCAAGAAAATCATAGTTGCAGACGAGTGGATAAAATCTGCCTGGAGGGATGTTAGTCCAGATCTTATCAAAAAGTGTTAGATAGTTGTGAAATGACGAATTGAAAACCAAACTAAGCCACTTGATAAAACGAGCATCAGCGATGAGATATTAGTTGAACTCTCCAAGGTTGTTGTCATCGAATGCGACCAAACATCATTAGAGTATGAGGAAAACATCGAGTGCTTCGATGACCTAGGTGAAAATTGGGAGGCACGACTTTTGGAAAATACCGCTGCGCAAGGTAAGTAGATTACATTAAAATTGCTATAACGTATGTACTGCACACAGATGTTTTTCGGATTCACAAGGTCTGTAACGTACCAGGAGATGTGACGTACCTGCCAGAAGGACGCACGCGACATAAAGGCAGATAGGAATCAGAATAAAACGTCCGCGTAGCTCAATTGGTAGAGTGACTTGTTCCGGAATGAGGGGATCCGGGTTCGAATCCTGGCGTGGACAGAAATGACGGAGAAAATAACTTCGTTATAGGTCTTACCTATTAGAAAATGTTTGTGTCTTTCAGGCGCTGATTCAGATTCTGAAGAAGATGGGGTTAATGACGAAGCCAAGCCAGTTATTTCAGCCCAAGAGACCTTTAAAGACTATCGATGAACTAATGATTCATTCTGAATGCATGGCCGATGAGCATTTATCTACGTTATTTTCCCAGATAAAACAGACAATCGAAAAATCTGTAGTTAGTGAGAAGTTCAAAAATTTGAGACAAACTGAACTTACATCTTTTTTTCAAAAAAAATTAATTTATGTTTTCTTCTTAATAAATATTGGTTTTTTAAAACGATTTTTATACATATGTACTATTTTACTTAGATACCTCACACATTGCAATTTAACTCGTTCTTGATGACTGAGGAGAATACCGATACTTAGTATCAACACCTCTTTGAGCGACACCCCTCCCAACGACTACTTTTTATCGGTACGGAGGGTGGTCGTTCTTGAGAAGTTTCACTGTATTATGGCACAGCTTAGAGCCATTGGCACATACATTGAAGGAACAGGTATCCCAGAATTGTGGATTGAGAGTGATTTGTACAGCTCAGCTACCGTCAAGCAAATCCTGGGAGGAAAACATGTGCGTAGAGAATTAGAAGCACACGAAATCACACTTTTAGCACTTTTTATTCTGTACATTGTTGTATTTTATGAAGAATAACCTGCTATGAAATCACTTATAAATTTAAACTTAACAGGTCTTACTAGTGCCTTCAGTGACGATGGTGATATTAAAACAGCATACAATGAACTCATTACTAATTTGGCAAGTGAGAAACTCACAAAGAAATTTGAAGAATTTGACTCTTTTAAAGAACTTACTAGTCCTAATTTTAAAGTCATAAGGCAGTATATGAACATGATCGAGTCCATGCTAACATTTGTTCGCTCTGTGCGTTCAGGCAATTGAAAACTGCATCTGTATTCATTGTACGACTTCACAAAATACTTCTTTACCCTGGACCTATTGAACTACTCAAGCATACTAGCTTGGTATTTGGCTGAGATGGGGAAAAGTAAGGATTACAGATCCAAAGACGTGGGAACAATTTGAAAAGGGCAACTGGGTTGTTAATAAATAACATGTCCCTTTTTTTATTTTGGGTACAGATGAAGCTTCTTGTTGGTACTGTATGACACTGAATGAAAATGCAAGAGAGTGTTTTTCCTGTGCTCCTCTGAGCTTACAAGACTTGTTGAAGAATTCAAAAAAATTAGTGGTTTTAAAACAAATACACTGAGTGGCCCCTTTATTATGACCACTCCCTCAGTCCTTCGTTGGGCCACCTTTTGCCTTTAATACTGCGTCGATTCTTCGTGGCATGGACTCCACGTGATGTTGATAGGTGGTTTGTGGAATCCGAGACCATGCTTGATGAATAGCACTTTCCAGGAGTGTGAGATTGCAGGGTTGTGGATCCAGCTGTCTGATGGCTCGTTCAACTTCATTCCACAAATTCTCAATGGGGTTGAGATCTGAAGATTGTGAGGGCCACCTAAGCAAAGTAAACTCACCGGCATGTTTCTGAAACCAATCCCGTACAATACGAGCACTATGTCGGGACGCATTATGTTGTTGAAAGTAGCCATCGCCATTGGGATAAATCATCCACATGACAGGGTGCACTTGGTCCGCAACGATGTTTAGATATGATGTGCCAGTGAGATGTTGATCAACACGAATTAAAGGGCCCAAAGCATGACAGGAAAACATTCCCCAAACCATAACGTTGCCTCCACCAGCTCGAAGGGTTGTAGCAATGCATTTGGGGTCCATGCTTTCGTGCTGTTTCCGCCAAATTCTCACTCTGCCATCGGCATGGTGCAACTGAAAATGTGATTCATCGGACCACATAATTTGTTTCCAATTATCGATTGTTCAATCCTTGTGCTCCTGTGCAAACTGGAGACGTTTTCTCTTGTTAACTGCAGACAGCAAAGGTATTCGAACAGGCCTCCGGCTGCCATATCTTATCCGATGCAGTGTACGGCGAACAGTGCGTGCAGAGATCATTTGAGGGGATCCTTGATTAAGATTGCCTGTAATTTGCTGCACTGTTGCCCTTCTGTTGTCTGTTTCCAGTCTGGACACTCTCCGTTCCGCCCGAGCAGTCACTAGTCGATGACGACCACACGTTGCACGTAGAGACCCAGTTTTTTGGCTGACAGTCCAGTCTTTAAACACTTTAACAACAGCTGCTCTGGAACAAATGCGCCGGTTTCTGTGATACTCGCTCCATGGCTCCGTGCCCCTACAACCATCCCACGTTGAAAGTCCGTCAAATCGCACTTTTTACCCATCTCGTCACCCAAAAAATCACTTCTACTACTGTTGCAAGCACTAAGCTTTCCCTTTTTATACTAGCCTCGCCCTCTGGCGGCAACAGCGTGTAGCCATAGCTCATTTGCTCAAAAATGTCATGTGGTCATAATAAAGTGGCCACTCAGCGTATAAGAAAGAAACACCATGAGCTGACAAAGGCGGCATCAGCAAGGCAAAGTAAAAATGCACGTGCGCTTGTTACATCACTTCGTACAGCTGGTAACCCATTCACATATGGTACTCTGTACAAGTGAGCTGGTAAACATGAATACAAAGTGCTTAATGCAAGAAAAGGTAAAGGAAAATATGAGCAACATGGCAGCAATCGAACAAAGGCATTTTACTAAGTTTACAAAGGAACGCATAGTGACTGGTTAAGTCAACCCAGTGAAGAGAATTAATCTGCAGACCTGTAAACAACCATTGAAGAAAACTCGTGTAAAAGTCAAAGACACCATAGCAGAACTAAAACAGGATAAAGCACTTTTCTCCAAATTGTTGCCAGATCACGCCCCTAGGTTGATGTACAAGACCTACAAGACATCATAAGCAATTACGAATTTTCAATTATACCACGATCAATGTCTGCGCCAGATTGTACAATGTTACACTGTTCTGCCGAGAGCAAACTTATGGAACTCCTAGAGTCTCTACTTGAGAAAACTCACGACCAAAACATACCTGCAGATGTGGATGAAATCACGGGAACATTGATTGACAGGCTGACTAATAGATTTCTTCGCTCCACCTCTTCCACCCTGATTGGTAACAGTCCCAATCACAAGTTCGTCGGATCTTTACCTTTTGTTCCCTCCATAGTCAGACCTTTAAATACCATTTGTCATCGTCATAATTCGAAGTTTGGGATCAAAGTTTCCAATTTGTTCACTTTCATTAAGAACGACAGAGACCGACCCATGAATTTTCAAAGACATAGGATTTACCTTGTCCCCCTTAAATCCCAATCCCCTTACCTTAATGACACCTGTTATATTTATCCCCAACCAGGTCACTCGGGATTCGTTTTTAAACGAACATCAATATGACTGTCGCAATGGTGCTTCTTCTACTGCTCTATCCCGTCTCTTACTCAAGGGGAATCACACCCCTATTTGGGACGAATCCAAAATCCTCACAACTCCTCACACCAAATTTTAATTATTGTTCACTGAAAGCCTATACATAGACAAATTTTCCGATACTTGCTGTAATGATGAATTACCCAGAAATATTCCCCGCCCCTGGATACACCTGAACTCGGCCACATCCATATTATCTCAACCTCTCTGAATTCCCCCCCCCCATTCTCTCATCCCTCCCACCCCTTTCTTGTAATGATATGGCACATGTGGTTCATTTGATCATCCACGGACACGTCATTTACGCATCGTTGTAATTACTTTTCATTCGACCATTCACTATTACGTCATTTGTTTAACTGTGCAATTCTTTATATATGTTGCCTCTTCCGTGGTGTGTGGTTCTTGTATTGCGTCTGATGATGGGTACCTGCAGGCAGGACCCGAAAGGTCTCACGCATTTTAAATATTTTTAACTATGTCATCTTAGTTCAAGTGTGTCATTAAATTCACCTTTTGTATCGTGTGCAGACGGTCATAATGTTTATGCTTTTACTCACGTAGCACGAAGTCTTCTGCATTGGAACTGAATGGCCGATTAATAAGGTTGCTATTATAGATAGTATGGCAGAAGTACAACCTCTTGATAAGCCACCAACAGTCAAGTCTTGCGCAGATCTTGCTAACCACTTCATTGACGGGATCAACAAAAAAGCATGAAATGGACAGTTGCCTTCATTTGATTTTTGACTCATACATCGAAGATTCGCTTAATAAGTTCGCTAGGGAACGATGTCCAGGCCACACTCAACCTACACACTACCGAATAAAACCTGAAACTGTTATCCACTCCATAACTAGACAGAAGATTCTTTCTCATGAAAAAACCAAGGATAAGTTGTCCGTTGTCCAATTTTCTAGCTGAAAGGTTCTTGAAAAATGCCAAAGTGATAAACTGCAACACAGTTGTTGTTTGGCGACAAGTTGCTACAGGATCACATGAGGATATGACATCGCCGAGTAGCTCACATGAAGAAGCTGACAGTGAAATAATACCACATGCAATAGAAGCTACAAAAGCAACTCGGTTGGACATAAACTCCCCTCACACAGATGTGTTGGTCCTAGCGTTAAGCAAATGTCTTTATCTTCCACAAGATACTATCACTGGAAGTGGAAGGAGGAAGCGAAGTGTTCCCCTTACAACCATATATAGCAAGTTGGGAATACTCAAAGCAGAAGGTCTTATTGGCTTACACGCAATATCTGGGACAGACGTAACCGGATCATTCAATAAGAAAGGAAAGTTAAGTTTTTGGAAGCCCTTCATTGCCGCTGATGACAACATTCTGCAAGTTTTGGCAAACCCTTGGAAAAACAACTGAAATATCGGAGGACACGATACTTTCTATCGAAACATTTATTTGCAAGGTACACATGCCAAACACTAAGATTACCACTGTTGGAGAACTTAGATGGTGGCTTTTCACGCAAAAGCAGGTAGTAGGAGAAAATCTTCCTCCCACACGGCCTTTGCTAAGATTAGCTATACAAAGAACACACCTTCAAGCAATGGAACGGTACAAATGCGACAAAACACATCCCAACCTACCAGATCCAACTTGTTTTCGGTGGAAGCATGAAAACAACCGTCTAGTACCTGTTGCTTGCTGTACTCATTCAGTACCCCAGGCTGTACTGGAACTCATTAAGTGCAACTGTGCCGAAACAAAATGTAGTAGTAAGCGTTGTAAGTGTAGCACTAATTCATTTCCGTGTACAGAAATGTGCAGTTGTTTTGGTGCTGAAGACTTATGTGAATATACTGAGGAAACTTGTGAACAAGTTTTTGGCACTGATGGTGAAAGTGAGGACAGTGAAATAGACCAAGATGTTCCTCTTGTGTAACCATGATACTTTTTTTCTTAAATGAAATATGTATATATTTTTGTTTAAATATTGTTACTGTATGCACACTGAAGAGCAATTGAATTAGAGACAGCTGGCGTTATGCAAATGTGGCGCTGTTGGCGGCCCTGTAAACGGAAATGACATGACGTATGCAGCGATCCGACAATATAAGGAGTGATGCGACGGGAATCAGTAAGAGTCGGACGCAGTATTAGTAAGACGATGGATCTAAGCGCATTTGATTGTGGGCAAATTGTCGGAGCCCGACGAATGGGTCACTCCATCTCGGAAGTCGTGCAGGCACTGGGATTTTCACGAGCCACTGTGTCACGGGTGCACCGTGAGTACATCGAATCCGGTAAAACCATCCCTGCAAGGGCCAACTGCCGTGGAGAACAGCGTGTGGATGAGCGGGGTCATCGTCGGCTAGCTCGCATTGTAACAGCGGATAGACGGGCCACAGTGCAAGAAATCACTCGGCAATATAACGCTGGTGCACAAAAACGTGTAAGCAATCACACCATCCAGAACCATCTCCTCGCTATGGAATACAGAAGCTATCGTCATACGAGGATACCGCTGCTGACCGCACATCACAGAATGCAAATATTAACATGGGTGCGGGAACATCGCCACTGGACCCTAGACATGTGGAAAAATCTTGCCTGGACTGATGAGTCGAGATTCACGTTGGCATATGCGGATGGCAGGATACGAGCACGGCGCAAACCACATGAAGCGATGGATCCTTCTTGCCAGCATGGTACTCTTCAAGATGGTGGGGGTGGCCTTCTCGTCTGGGGACTGTTTACGTGGACGGAAATGGGACCCCTGGTACGTGTGACATCGTCCCTCACAGGTCAACGTTACCGGGATATCCTGGACGACCATTTGCTCCCGTTTGTGAGTCTTCAACATCCCACTGGGGACCTCATCCTGCAACAAGACAATGCACCGTGCCATCGCTCCCGAATTGTACCCGAATGGTTGGATGAACACTCCACCGACGTGACCTCGCTTCTTTGGCTAGCTAGGTCACCTGACCTCAATCCCATCGAGCACATCTTTGATGCCATCGAGAGAGATGTTCGAGGCTCTGACCCCCCTCCATCAAATCTTCGTGAACTGTGGGAGCTTGTTCAGGGGTCGTAGATCCGTTTGGCTTCCCAACGCTTCCGGTGTATTGTCGAGTCCATGCCGAGACGAATCGCCGCCGTCATTCAATTGCTCTTCAGTGTATAGTTTTTGTATAGTGAAAATCTTCCAAATACGTGGCGTCAGTGATCGCTCTTTCCACGTTTAGCAACGCACAGCAACCGAAAAATTGTTATTCGACCGCCGCCGGGGAATCAAATCCCCAATCTCTCGATATCTAGCCGACCGCGTTAGCCTTACATTCAGTTTTTGTATAGAATATGTAATCCTTAGTTTCCTCATACAATACAGGCCTTTAATTTATATGGTGAACAAAAATTTTCTAGAAACTGCATTGAAATGAACGGAGACATAATGGGATCAAAAATTCACTAACATTTTTGGTTCTTTAGATTTTAGGGGAAAACAGTCAGATATACATGAAAATTGGTAATAACACAAAATAAAGAGCATAAAGCATGCGTCCATTTTAAAAAAATTGAAATTGGATAATAATTAACCGAGTTAAGAGTAAATGTATGTTACGGGGTACAAATGGACGCCATTTTAAAAGTGGCACCAAGGCATTTCGGTATCCCCACACATATAGAAACAGGAAAAAACAGGTCCCTTGCTTTCTTCACGAACGAGCACACGGGACCTAATTTTTGACCCTATGGCCCCGGACTAAAAACAATACTGACAATCCTATCCTGCGTTTTCGGGGCCCCTCAAGCCCCGGGGCCCTAGGCGTGTGCCTAGTCGGAAATCCGCCCCTGTGCTTTACACTATGCTAAACGAGGAGTAACATTCCGAGTATAGATGAAAGGCTTATGAGCAGCCGCACGACCACGGTAACCCGTGGAATGAAGTTATCTGGGAATGGTACGAGTACATACCGAGGTTCCAGCATTTTTACTCACCTGTACACTGAGGTCTTGCGCAGTACTCCGTCGATTAGCTGTAACGACTCTCCTGAGGCTTCGACGTCATTTATCAGTGATGTTCTTTGGTCTGCCGGTACGTTTTGCTGTTTCAGGCACGCCATGTGTCGTCCACTTATTCAGTACATCGAAACTAGTTGACTTGGGTATGCTTAAACGCCTCTCGGTTTCTCTTATGGACAACCCACTAATATGACACCCAACAATCTTTCCTTTCTCAAAGTCAGTTCTCTCCCGCCGCGACAGTTTCACTCAACCTCACAGTGCGATATGATCGCGGTCCGCTGCAGGCTTGTTTTTATACCATTTGCAGCTGTACCGCGCATCTTAACAACGCAGCTTATCAGTTCATTTGCTTTTGAAGGGGTGTCCGGTGACTTTTGTCAATATAATGTATAATAGCTAGGGCACGAAATGGCAGAAGGGAGAAGAGATATCCTGTGTCACAATAACCAAAATTCATGCGATATCCACAATACCCGATCTCGCTAAAGAAATTGAAAATCAAATACTTCGACAGACTATTGAAATTTGCCAGTTAATCAAACCCCGAAGTATTCCCGTTAATCTTTCCTATTACCGGATTTTTTTCCTCATATGGGTACGGAAAAAGTGAGAACGGAATTTTTCCGTTATTATAAGAAAAGACTTGCGTAAAGGATGCTGAAAATTCAGTAACCTTTCCAGTTAACACCTGTTAAAAACGGTAATTTAATATTAATATGAGAAAGGAATTGAGGAAAGGTTTCTGAAAATTCACAATTTTCCTTCAACACCTCTTGAAAACGGTAATTTACCGTCAATTAAGAAAGGAATTGCGGAAAGGTTTCTGAAAATTCAGAATTTTCCGACAACACCTCTTGAAAACGGTAATTTACCGTCAATATGAGAAAGGAACTACAGAAAGGTTTCTGAAAATTCAGAATTTTACGACAACACCTCTTGAAAACGGTAATTAACCGCCAATATAAGAAAGGAATTACGGAAAGGTTTCTGAAAATTCAGAATTTTCAGACAACACCTCTTGAAAACGGTAATTCAGCGTCAATTAAGAAAGGAATTGCGGAAAGGTTTCTGAAAATTCAGAATTTTCCGACAACATCTCTTGAAAGCGGTAATTTACCGCCAATATAAGAAAGGAATTACGGAAAGGTTTCTGAAAATTCAGAATTTTCCGACAACACCTCTTGAAAACGGTAATTTACCGTCAATATAAAAAAGGAATTACGGAAAGGTTTCTGAAAATTCAGAATTTTCCGACAACACCTCTTGAAAGCGGTAATTTACCGCCAATATAAGAAAGGAATTACGGAAAGGTTTCTGAAAATTCAGAATTTTCCGACAACACCTCTTGAAAACGGTAATTTACCGTCAAAATAAGAAAGGAATTAAGGAAAGGTTTCTGAAAATTCAGAATTTTTCTCGCGTAGGAAAAATCCGTGAAATTCAGAGTTCGTTCCGTCATATCACGGAAAAAGTTTCAGAAACATGTTTCGTTTATTCACGAAAGAAATCACGGAAAGCGGCTCGCGAATTTTAGATTTTTTTTTTTTTTTTTTTTGCCGTGTTTTAATTTGCGACTTAAGTATATTTACTAATTAGCTTCTTTCAGACGTTAATTTTCTCAATTTTGGGAATCATGCCAACTTCGGTTCGGCTTGTTCGCTTCCACGAACTTCTAGTCTTTGACAGAGACGGGATTCACGAGCGGGTGATGGGAGACTTTTTACCATTTTCGGTTCACGCGAAAACGAACTGGCCTGTCAGGTGAGTTTCGTCCTCCGAAATCTGTTTGGTTCGTCGCTAAATTTCGTGACTTCTGCCTGTTATCTGTGTACGACAACACTTCCTCTACGAGTTTGAGACATGAAATACGCTGCTCATTGTCGGTCACGTTCTTTGCGTCGTTACCTATCGTTTTCGTTATGCTTGTTCTCGCTTTCCCTATTTTGTTTGACGAAGCACTCACAGGCGCATCTTCTGAAATGATCATCAGTATTGTGTATTCACGCTCTTGATATTTTATTTGCTTCTGACTGGGCTGTCAATTGTGTTTCAGCTTTTTTTTTTTTTTTTTTTGCTTTTTAAGTGTCTTGCGTGCGCGTTGGTGTCACCCCCTCCCCCAGCATGCTTATCCCATTATGAGGGTTTATTTTTAAAGCACGTACTTTGTAAAAAATCGTGTTTATGTTACCTGTTTGTCCGTCCGTCTGTGGGCATCATATCTCTCTAACTAATAGTCCGATTTGAAAAATTATTTTTGCGTTGAGAAGCTTGAAATGTACGAATGATAATCCTTCATTTCGTTTTTTTTTTTTTTTTTTTTTTTACGATGCACAATTTCGCCGCTAGGGGACATAAAAAAAGGTACCACAAGCATGTACCTTTTTTAACGCTTTCCAACCGTAGGTTGGAGAGCGTATATGCTCCAGCTTTGTCCAGAGCGTATATGCTCCAGCTTTGTCTGTCTATCTGACCGCACGATAACTCGCGTAAAAATGGTTCGATATCGATCAAACTTTAGTATGTGGCAGGGAACAACAACCAGGGGACTCACCCTGTTGAAAATGAACGAAATGGGGTCAAACCTTAGGACATAAAAGTGGGATCCATTCCTTCGCCCTTATGCGCCATAACTTACGTAAACATGCTTCGATTGCGACAAAACTTTATCATGTTGTTCCGGAGGTGCACTGAACCGGTTCTGTTGAATATCATCGAAATGGGGTCAAAGGTAATGTACAGCAGCGAGATTTATTTCACAGCCACTATCCTCTATAACGAAGTAAATTTCTCCGTCATTTTTGGTCTACGCCGGGATTCGAACCCGAGGCCGCTTATTCCGGAACAAGTCGCTCTACCAACTCAGCTACGCAGACATTTGTTCTGATTCCTATCTGCCTTTATGTCGTGTGCGTCCTGCTGGCAGGTACGTCACATCTCCCCCCCGAAAGAGGGCCGGGGTATGGCCCACGGGTCAGCCGTGACCATGAATCGTTGCAGGCAGCCATCCACTGTAGAACGTACACTTGAGAACTCCCAGTCAATCTGCTGTGTGGAATGCAACATCACACGTTTTTTTTTTTTTTAATTTTTCGAAGCGCTGGAGAAGAAATTCTCTGATTTTTCCTGTCTCGCGGTGTGGAAATAACATCACTCTAATGCGAAATTTTGAACGGCCGGGTCATCCGGATAGTTCGGGCGCCATTATACCGAAGTAAATTTCTCCGTCATTTTTGGTCTACGCCGGGATTCGAACCCGAGGCCGCTTATTCCGGAACAAGTCGCTCTACCAACTGAGCTACGCAGACATTTGTTCTGATTCCTATCTGCCTTTATGTCGTGTGCGTCCTGCTGGCAGGTACGTCACACCTCATAACTCGACTAAAAATGTTTCTATTGCAACAAAACGTTAGCATGTTGTTGCGGAAGTATACTGAACCAATTCTGTATCTAAATAACGCCAACTGTTTTGCGTTCCGCATGAATGATTACAAAATAAAAACAAGAAAGATGACACCGAATTTTCGGGTGTAATAAGCACGTCTTTTGATTCCGTTGTGACGTAAATTAAATTTATCAAAGCTATTCAAAGGCAATGGAACCGGTATGGAAAACAATAGTACCTGACGGAAGAAAGAAGTTTTGCAATCGGGTTTTTAATCCCTCAGATATTGCTGTAAATGCAATTGTGAGCTTACGCCCTTTGGTTGCAAACTTGTGCTTGAAGAAAAACATGAATTTATATGAGAAACATTTCGCACCGGAAACGCTCTCCAACACAGAAATATTTTTTCAAATCGGACTCTTAGAAACAGAGATATCGACAAAAATAAGATGAGACTTTACGTCCCCTGGTGGAAAAACCATGCATTATTTTAGGAAGAAAGTATTCTCAAAAGCTTTTTCCATATGAGCACTATCGGTCCAAGAAAAAAATTGAGTTGAGTTTTCAGGAGCCCAGATTTTGCTACAAATAATACATCAGAAGCAAAAATTAACACTTATGGCCCTGGTGGCCAAACCATTCTTTACCAAACATTAGAAATTATGTGAAAAATATTTTCCATCAGATCTTGTATGCGACACAGGAAGAATTTTTCAAATCGGAGTTTTAGAAGCAGAAATAACGCAGAAAACGCAATTTACCATTGTGCCCCCTAGCGGAAAGACTATGATTTACTTGAAAATTTTGTATTTATAGGAAAAACATTTCGCATCGGAAACACTATCTAACAAAGAAGGAATTTTTCAAATCGGACTCCTAGAAGTAGAGATATTGACAAAAATAAGATATTCCTCAACGCTCCCTGGCGTAGAAACCATACATTATTTTAAAAAGAAAATGTTTCTAAAAGGTTTGTCGACATGAGTACTATCGGTCTGCAAACGACGATTTTTTTCAATCGAGAATTTAGAATCTCATATTTTGCTGCAAATACATCAGAAGCGGAAATTAAGATTTACGCCCCCTGGTGGCCAAACCATTTTTTACAAAAATTAGAAATTATGTGCAAACGATTTCCCATCAGGAGCTGTATCCGGTGCAGAAAGAATTTTTCAAATCGGAGATTTAGGAGCAGAGATATAGGGGGAAACGCAATTTGCCTCTACGACCCCTAGCGGAAGGTTTATGAATTATCCACTGCGCCACTTCATGTTTCCTAAAACTCAACCATAATTATATTAAAAATCAATAACTTTTACTTTCTTAGTGTTCAGACCAGAAAATAGATGACGCGACCTGTACATTGACGACGTCAATAGACAAACAAATGTTGGATTGTTTAATTATGTTTAAATTTAAAAAAATATTAAATATATTAGGCTATCACATGAAGTTATTTTTATCGATGTTCAAATTTTCCTCCGCCGTCCCGGTGGCGCAGTGGTGTAAGCGATGGCCTCTGAGCATTCGTCCGAAAGCGGTCCAGGTTCGAATCCCGGTGAGGCATGGATGTTGTGTTTGGCTTAGGGCACTGGCTCTCTCTCTTCCCTTGAACCAATGACCCTAACTTAGGGAAGGGAGACTGCTTATAGTCCATTGAGTTACTCACGGTTGTCGTTGAACCTGCAATAAAAAAAAAAAAAAAAAAAAAGGTTAATCCTTGAGAACGCATTAGTTGTGAAGAAAATGTCTACAGAAGTTTACCCATTGGAAATACAAGGCAAAGATCTTAGGTGGATCCACCTTAACAAAATACAGAAGATTTTAATTTAATAACTGGCATTTAAATTCTTTCTGTGTAAACGAAATTTTTGATACAGTTCCTATACACTGAGAATAGGTCTTGATAAAATCTAGAGGCCAGAAACGTCTGTTAAAGGACTCATAAGATGTGAAAAATAATTTAAATTTCTTCAAGTTAAAATAGAATTAAGTGTACTAATCTGAATAAAGCCTTGAGTAAGTGTTTTAATTGCTGTAAATAACATTTTTATTTTTTTGTTAATTTACAAGCAAAACCTATCTGCAAAATATGCTAATGATTTGGAAACTATCCTCGTATGCGTGTACGTCTACGTTCTGTTACTCTGGTGGTAGATTTCGGTGTATAACTGGTAGCCTTATCCTAATCTTTAAGGCTCTGTGGATAAAGGAATAGCATTTCCTCTTTAATTATATAAGTTAAACATTACTTTGGTATAATGTGTAGAATTGATTTTAGCATTCTTTTCAACTTTTTTTAATTTCAATTTCCCATTTTACGAGAAACCAGCAATAATCACGAATCCTTTACTGAAACTTGCTTTGGAACCAAGTTTGTAAGTCTTAGTCGTTAAGGCTCTACGAGACCCGCCATCTTGTATTGCTGCCTTCTCTTGTTAACCAACGGGCAAGCGTATTTCATAAATTGCTCGGGCAATTTTGCACATTTTGGAACACCATTTGTGGCTAACACAAGATATATGATAAATAAAGAGCTCCCTGGTTTCAGAATTTTTCTTGACCTTTCCCTTTATTTTTTATCTGCAGCGAAAGTCGTACCAAGGCGTCTTCCACAGTTTTATTAATTAATAAAAAATACTTAAAGTGTTCAAAATGAAAATCTGAAACCAGGGAACTCTTTATTTATCATATATCTTGCGTTAGCCACAAACGGTGTTCCAAAATGTGCAAAATTGCCTGAGCAATTTGTGAAATACGCTTGCCCGTTGGTTAACAAGAGAAGGCAGCAATACAAGATGGCGGGTCTCGTAGAGCCTTAAGGTAGATTCATGCTTGATCAATAGTCACATTCAATTTCCGTCTGTCTCTGGCCGTAGAGTCTCGTGCGCTCTGGCTAAGTGATTTTCACAAACAAATTTTATTCTGCGCTCAACCACGTGCCTAGACAAAAGACGGTGAATATTATGTTTTATTTTTTCTCAGATTCAAATCTTTATTTATTACTCTGTTTACACAGAGACTTTTAACTACTTTGCGATTGCTCTTTGGATCGGTGGATTTTCTTTTAAGACCAGAGACCTTACTTTTGAATTAGTCGTAAAAGTACGTAACTTCTTTCGATATTCGTTGGTGTTCTTTTCCCTGTTAAAAGCAATGCTTGACGACTTCCCCCTCTATTATTAATAATACTGCTTATTTTGCAATTAGAAATGCCATTCCATGATTTCCACAGCGTTTTTTAGCACGCCTTTTGTAAAAAAAGATCGTGCTTATGTTATCGGTTTGTCCATCCGTCCGTCCGTCCGTCCGTATGTAGACACGATATCTCCGCAACTATTAGTCCGATTTGAAAAATTCTTTTTGCATTAGGAAGCTTGAAATGTGCGAATGATGATCCTTTATTTCGTTTTGTTTTTTCTACGATGCAAAATTTCGTCGCTAGAGGGCGTAAATGCAGATGATATCGAATTCAAAACGCATTCTAATCCATATATTTGCTTTTGAACATCCAATTGAAAAAAATCTTTTACTTTTCGATTCCATTCAAGTCGAAGATTATTTTAGGCATAGTCACTTTTCCAAGTTACGTATATATTTTCCGCTAGGGGGCGTAAAAGTAAATTACTTTTTCCCAGATATATCAGCTTCTAAAACTCCGATTTGAAAAATGTTTCCTTCAGTGAATACAGCTCGCGATGGGAAATATTTTGCATATAATTTCTAATGTTTGGTATAAAATGGTTTGGCTACTAGGGGGCGTAAGCGTTGGTTTCTGCTTCTAATGTATGTACAGCAAAATCTGAGCTTCTAAAATCTCGACTGAAAAAATTATTTCGTAGACCGATACTACTCACGTAGGCAAACCTTTCCAGAATATTTTCTTCTTAAAATAATGTATGGTTTCTCCGCCTGGGCGTAGAAGTATATTGTTTTTGTCGATATCTCTGCTCCTAATGAACCGATTTGAAAAATTTCTTCATTGTTGGGAAGAGTTTCCGGTGCGATATGTTTGTAATATAATTACAAAATTTTCAAATAATTCACTGACTCTCCGCTAGGGGGAGTAAAGGTAAATTGCGCTTTCTCCGATATTTCTGCTTCTAACACTCCGATTTGAAAAATTCTTCCAGCACCGGATACAGCTCCTAGTGGGAATTTTTTTTATTGTAATATCTAATTTTTTATAAAATATGGTTTGGCCACCAGGGGGCGTAAGTGTTAAAGTTCTGCTTCGTAGGCATTTGCAGCAAAATCTCAGCTTCTAAAAGCCCGATTGAAGAATTCTTTCGTGAACCGATACCGCACCTATCGATAAACATTTGATAATGTTTTCATCCTAAAATAATGCATGGTTTCTCGACCAGAGGGCGTAGATGTATATCTTATTTCTGTCAATATATCTGCCTCTAAAAGTCGGATTTCAAATATTCCTTCTTTGTTAGATAGCGTATCCTGTGTAAAATGTTTCTCATATAAGTTCAAAATTTATAGACTTTCGTATGCGCTAGGGGGCGTAAAGGTAAATTGCGTTTTCCTAAATATCTGTGGTTATAAAACTCCGATTTGAAAAATTCTTTCTGCACCGGATACAGCTCCTGATAGAAAATTATCAGCATATAATTTCTAATATTTGGATAAAGAACGGTTTGGCTACCAGGGGGCGTAACAGTCAATTTCTGCATCTGATGTATTTGCGGTAAAATCTGAGCTCCTGAAAACTCGACTGAAAAAATGATTTCATGGATCGATACCACTCACATCGAAAATCCTTTTGAAAATACTTTCTTTTTAAAATAATGCATGGTTTTTTCCGCGGGGGGGGGGGGGAGATGTATATCTTATATTTGTTGATATCTCTGCTTCTAAGAGCCCGATTTGAAAAATTCTTTCTTTGTTGGACAGCGTTTCCGGTGCGAAATGTTTCTCATATAAATTCATAATTTTCTTAACGCACAAGTCTGTCACCAGAGGGAGTAAGTTGACGTTTCCGTTTATAGCAATATCTGCGGGATTAAAAAAACGATTGAAAATGTTTGTTCTTCGACCAAATACTATTGTTTTCCATACCGGTTCCATTGATTTTGAATAGCTTTGGTAAATTTAATTCGCTTCAGAACGGATTCAAAAGACGTGCTCATTACACCCGAATATTCGGTGTCATCTTTCTTGTTAATTATAGAATAGGAATATTTTTCTTCGTAATGAGCAAAAACATAACCTTCAATCCACAGCTTGTTTACGTGCGCCATTTTCTTAGCAATAGATATTTAACTGCAGCAAATGTTTATTTCGTGATGATCAAACACGCTGTTGCCAGTTTCAATTCTTTGAACTTTTTTATTTTCTGCAACTTCTTATCAAAAGCGTTCTAAAAATGCGCAACACGTAATTCCTCCTCAGATGGTGAAACTCAGAGAATAGACGCTAAGTTTGGAATGTCGCAACAGCAAAAGTAACGTTACTACCTGCTGGAAAAAATACTATAGATGCATTAAAGATTCGTCTTCCATTTCTTCATGCTGAAATGCTCATAACAATGCAGTATGTCAAGTAAAAAAAAAAATAATGCTTGAAGCAACTTTTCGTTTTACTTCGTAGCTTACCTTACGAGAAACCCTTTCTCTCTCTATCTCTCGTTCTTACTTCATTGAAAGTCAATTGTTGTCGAGCTGTTTTTGAAGACTTGAACAGACAGAAGAAGAAAAAAATAGGACGACGCATCTGTCTCAGTTCGATGAAGCGCGAAAGATTTCCGCAGTTACGAGCATTATGTCACGGAAGCCAATCAATTTGCGCACTACGTCTTCTTGCATCTTCTTTCATTGGTAAGCCGGAAACCCGTTATACCCCAAGAGAAAAACGCAACTTCCAAGAACTGAAACAAGCAGACGATATCACACTACACAATATGGACTGAAAGCAACGGTAACGCTTCCGCAGGGGAAAGGCATTAACAGTTCAAAACAGCTTATTAAGCGCAGACGCTTCAGTAGGAGAAAAATAAATCACCTCCTGAATAAAAACACACACAAACTAATTAATAACATCGGAAACAAATGATGCCACGGTTTAATAAACACCCCCCCCCCCCAAAAAAAATGCTAGTATGAAACACAAGCAGTGATCCAGCATTTAATTGTGCACACACCAGCCAAATAATTGCGAACCTTTATGACAAAACAGACAATAAGCGAAATATTATATATGACCTTAACTAAAAGAGACATACAAAGGCTGCAGACAACTCAAAGAAGCATGGAGAGGTGCATGCTTGGTATAACCAGGAGAGATAAGAAGAGGAACTCGTGGATCCGAAAAATGACGAGAGTGGAAGACATCATGATCAGAGTTAAATCCCTGAAATGGCAATGGGCTGGACATACTGCCAGAAGGACAGACCATCGATGGACAGCTGAAATTTTAGATTGGATTCCAAGGGACAGGAAAAGACCCAGAAAAAGACCACATGGGAGATGGGTGGATGAAATTCGTAAATATGCGGGAGTGACATGGAGGAGACTGGCACAAGACAGACCGTTGTGGAGGAAACTTGGGGAGACCTTCGTCCAGCAGTGGATTGATAATGGTTGACAATGATGATGATGATGATATATGCAAATATACACAGTGCGTCAATGAATTTTTAAGACTGGCGCTAGATTTCAGCCTACGGTGGCGCCACCAGTGTAATCGCGAATGCGTTATAAACCGTGACCATCTGCTTGCTTTCTGCCAAAAGTACTGCGCAATTGTTAAAGTAACTCAAACGAAACGGGCGTTCATTAGTGAAGTAAAATTTTTTTCATGTTGAATTATTAAGATGGAACAAAGGGCTGTTATTAAATTTAACGCAAAACTTGGTAAAAGTGCGTCGGAAACGTACCAAATGATGAAACAAGTTTACGGTGAGTTTTGTTTAAGTAGATCAAATGTTTTCCTGTGGCACAAACGCTTTTTGGACGGAAGAGATACGCTAGAAGATGATAAGCATACCGGAAGACCAAGTTCATCTTAGGACACCTGAGATTATTGAAAAAGTGCGTGATTTCGTGGCAAACAATCGATGTGCGTCACTAAGAATGATGGAAGAATCTTTAAACATCAACAAAGAAACGATTCGAACCATCCTGCATGAAGATTTGGGCAAAACAAAAGTCTCTGCTAAGTTTGTTCCACACACGTTAACCAATGAACAAAAATCAAGGAGAAGTGCACATTGCAGAGACATCATTTCAGCCGCTGAAAACGATCCAAACTTCTTAAAATCGATTGTTACAGGTGATGAAACATGGTGTTTTCAATATGATCCTAAAACAAAGCGACAAAGTGCGGAATGGAAGTCAAAAAAAAACTCACCACAAGCCAAAAAAACAAACAAGAAAAGTTCCATCGAAAATCAAAACAATGCTCATTACATTCTTCGATAGTAAGGGTGCTATCCACAAAGAATTTGTTCCAAGTGGACAAACAATTACTGGTGAGTTTTATTTAAATGTTTTGAGGCGTTTGATGGGCAGAATTCGTCGCATTCGTCCAGAATATCGGGATGAAAACAGTTGGTGTTTGTTGCTCGATAATGCACCCTGTCACACCTCACTTCTTGTTCGTAGATTTTTGGCGAAAAATAACGTCTGTGTGCTGAATCATCCACCGTATTCGCCTGATTTAGCAACCTGTGACTTTTCTTTGTTCCCAAAACCTCAAATGACGTTAAAAGGGTGTTATTTTGATGATATTTTGACCATACAAACAGCTTCGACGCGTGCTTTGGAGGCAATTCAGCAAAGTGAACTGGAACAGGCATTCGAATCATTATTAAATCGTTGTAACAAGTGTATTGAAGCCGGAGGGACTTATTTTGAATAACAAACCAAAACAAATTATAATTTCTTGTTTCTATTTCATTTTACAGACCCAGTCTTAAAAATTCTTTGACGCACTGTGTAAGTCACGTGGCTGATGACGTTTGACCTTGTCCTTTATAAAGAACGTACAAGTTATTCTGCTGCAGTAACTACAGATATGACAGGAAAGACAGGCCGAAAGGAAGTGTTCTTCTTCTAGTCAACAATATAATCAAGCATTACGAATTTCCCATAAAAAGCAAATTAAACTCCTAGGTAGCTCATGTGGTAGTTGTAAAAATTTAAGATGGAACAGAAAAGAAAATCATCTGTATACCTACAATAAAGATACGATTCCTCTCCCTTTCCCCGAATAAAGTTTCCCCTAATGCATAACTTGCCCTAAGGTTCTTTTTGCCTTCCCTCTGCTGGCTTACTCGTTTTCCATCAATCCTTTCTTTGAGGGTGGGGTGAGAAACGGTCATTCGTATAGACAACATCGTACTACAACTTCGGACAGTTTCAAACAAGAAACGCCGTACAATACCATTCCAGGCAAGGATTTCATACGGCAGTTAGCGTTGGTTTATTAGAATTTAAGTTTTCTTGGTTAGTAGTAAAAAAAATAATGGATTTCATTGTTGAAATTATTCAGTCAAAAAAAGGTCAATCGATGTATGCTATAAATAGATATTTGTACGAAAAAAATATCGAAAAGAAGAGTTCCGATGCAAGTCTGATTACTATTTACGCTAGATGTAGTGAGTCAAGAGACTACGGATGTAAAGGCAAGACCGCCATATTGGGTTGTCGGAAAAGTCATGACGTATTTTGGCACCCGATGGTGGTTGGGCGGTTTTGGAAGTACTAGAGGCATGCGGAGTTCTGTTATCGCTATGGCATTCGACAGGTGCCAGTTCTAGCTGCAACCTAAAAGGAATAGTGAGCGATTTGGTTGATTTGCGGAGATTTGACATCAAGTTGAAGATGGAAGACCAAACTGTGCATTTTCGCCATATTTTACTGTTTTACTTCCGTAAAGGGAAGAACGCGCGTCAAGCTTGTGAGAAGTTGCGTAAAGTGTACAGTGATAATGCCCTACAACAACATCAGTGCCACCGGTGGTTCGCAAAATTCTGTGCTGGTGATTTTGACCTCAACGATGCTTCTCGGTCCGAAAAGCCCACCGAGGTTGATGACTACCAAATCAAGGCATTGATCGAGTCAAACCCACGTTACACGACACGAGAGATTGCAGACACATTGCACATCCATCATTCAAGCGTTCACGACCACCTGAAGTAGCTGGGATACGTAAGCAAGCTCGATGTGTGGGTTCCTCGTGAACTCAAAGAAGCTCAATTGACGGCGCGTATAAACATCTGCGATATGCTCATTAAACGTGAGGAAAACGATCCTTTTTGAAGCGACTGATAACTGGTGACGAAAAGCGGATTGTGTACAACAATGTGCTGCGCAAACGGTCTTGGTCCCGACGTGCTGCTTCGCCTCAAACGACATGCAAAGCAGACATTCATCAGTGGAAGGTTCTGGTCTCAGTGTGGTGGGATTTTAAAGGTGTCGTGTTTTTCGAGCTCCTGCCACGGAACCAAACAATCAATTCGAATGTGTACTGTCAGTAATTGGACAGTTTGAACGAATCCATCGTCCAGAAACGTCCAGAGGTCGTTCATCGTAAAGGTGTTGTGTTTCATCACGACAACGCGAGACCACACACAAGTTTGATCACCCGCCAAAAATTATTGGAGCTTGGGTGGGATGTGTTGCCACACCCAGCATACTCGCCTGACCTTGCGCCGTCAGACTTCCACTTGTTTCGCTCTTTTCAACACTCCTTGCGTGATATAACGTTCAATTCAGATGAGGCTGTAAATCAGCACCTTATACAGTTTTTCGCCACGAAAGACAGGTACTTCTATGAACGAGGCATTCTGCAGCTCACTGACATATGGCAAAATGTCATCGAACAAAACTGGCATTATATCATTGATTGATCTTTGTTCTTTCTATCAATAAATGACCTTTGCAAAACATGGCTAAAATACGTCATGATTTTTCCGACAACCCAATTGTATACGATGGCCAAAAATATCATATGAAAAAGTATTATGATGATTCTGTGCATAACCATGCTCCAAGATTACAGAAAATTAAAGAGATGATATTTAAAAATGCAATGAAAGCTAGAATAATGCAAAACCCTTCCAACTCCGTGAAGCAGAGCTATAACGACATTCTTGTTGAGCACATGATGGATCAACCATCTGAAGAAACCATTCATGCAGCACCAACGTTCGACAGCATGAGTGCAATATTATATAGAGAGCGATCGAAGTTAAGACCGCCGTTACCTGTTCATCGGAGCCAATTGGTTTTGCAAATGAATGGACCCATGTAAACAATTAGAGCTTTATTTTGTTTGATACGAGAGATGATGACAGGATAATAGGGTTTGGGACGGAACATTTTCTTAAAATTGTGTGTAATAATGCCTCAACAAAGACTGTTTTCATGCAGAGGGGTCTTTAGATTTTTGGGGCCCTATGCGCTAAAAAATTCAGGGCCCTCCCCCTCCTTCCTTCTTATCGCCTCAAAAATGTTCATCCGTCAGATTAAGAAAAAAAAAGTGAAGCCAAGAAAATAGTTTTTTCACTTTTTAAAATGCCGGTCTCTCTTCTTATTTTTAGAACATTTTGTAAGAAACAGTGCTAATGTAATCACCTTTCTGTCCGTTTTAGAAATATTTCAAAAATTATTTTTGCAGTTAATAGGAAATTAAAGAATATTAAGTTCGACACTCTAAATATCCTATATACTCGTACTTCATGAATTCACCGTTAAGGGCTATTCAAGTCGAAAATTCAAAAAAATTAAAGCTCTTGTGAAGAAACTATTAAACTCAGAGAAAAAAAAATTACTTTTGTGCCTCTCAGATTAAGCTTAACTGTTCTTTCTCGTATATTTAAATTTTCCAATTAGTTCGTTAGTTTCCTGCTAGAGGCGCTGAAAGCCAAAAGATTTGGTTTTCATAGTTTTTTCAAATTTTGTTGCGAATGACAGGGCATAAAAATTCATTAATTTTGACCATTTTAAATTTCACTACTATAACGCAATGTCTTTCGTACTGAACTTTTGTCGCTCTTCTTACCTTATTTTATAACATAACCATACGATGAAAGAGTTCCTAAATTAAACCTTAACGGCCCGACGAAACATTTAAACAGAAGTCAAACTTACGGTAATTGGCTTTATTCCAGATGTTTCCATCAATACATCATAGCACTTCACATTTTACTTAACAAACAAATCAACCACATTCAACACCCCACATTAAACACTCCACACTAGCAACTGTTGTCTCGTAGTTTATATCGCTGGTTCTGATCTCATAACAGGCATATGTCACGTTCATTCTACCTCAATTGTTGCCAACAGTATTCGTTTGAGAGAAAAGATATCACGTTAAGTGTGAAGTATAACTGAGAACAAACTCAAGATTTACATATGAAAAGAAACTAAAAAGGAAAGTTAATTTAGAATATACGTCACACTACTAATTCACAAGTTTCCTGGTTAAAGGGTATTAGAGCTGAGGAAGATCTTAATTACCCTACCCCAAAGCGAAAAGGCAATAAACAGCAAAATCTCCCTTCGTCAGGGCAGTTTCTACAAGCACTCCTCATTGCAATTCAGGGAGAAAGTTTCCAACACAGATGTTTTCCCTTGGCTGGAAGTAACAGGAAAGTAATTTATAGCACAGCAGACCAATTAAGTATTCGCTTTAAACAATGAAAAGTGTGAGAAGCATAAATCCTTCCTAACTATCTACCTTAAAGGAAGGCTAAATTAATTTAGAACCGTTCCTTTCAAAAGAAGTACATCGATAAGAACTCGAAAATGTGGAGTATCAGCAAGAAGAAAAAAATATATATGTTACTAATATGAGACAGTAAAATATCAATTGCTAATACAAATAAAGTGGTCGCTTTAAGGATTGATTTGTTTCGGTCCGTGAAAACCAAAACAAAACTGGCAATCCAATTATATGTTTTCGGGGCCCCTCAAGCTCCGGGGCCCTAGGCGCGCGCCTATTACGCCTAGTCGGAAATCCGCCCCTGTTTACATGGATGGTACTTTTAAACCAGTTCCTGCGATATTTTATCAATTATACACTATTCACGCTTTTTACAAAAAAGCAAATGCTTCCCTTTGTGTACATTTTGCTCCCGGATAAAAAGAGGAAGCATATGTAAGAATGTTCGAAGAAATGAATTCTGCAGCAAGGAATGTTGGATGCACTTTTGAGCCTGATATTGTCATGAGTGACTACGAACTAGCAGCTATGAATGCGTCCCGAAGAGTATTCCCGAATATTATAATTAAGGGAAGTCTATTTCATTATAATCTTCACTAAAGTTCTTTCACACCACTTGAAGGTAACACTGGACATGGCTCAACCGAGAGAACAAGCTGGATTCAGGAGTGGCTACAGCACTATAGATCATATCCACGTACTGAGAGAACTAATTGAAAGAGCGAGGGAATAAGAACTTCCATTATGCATGGCTTTTATCGATTATGAAAACGCCTTTGATTCAGTGAAACCATCAGCAGTTAAAATGGCTTTGAAATCCTGCGGTGTTAAAGATGCATACATTAATATTATTGATAACATCTATGAAAATGCAAGTGCAAAGATTAGGCTGTTTGAAAATACAACACACATAAACATTGGAAAGGGAGTGAGACAAAATGACACCATATCTCCCAAGCTCTTTAATGCCGCATTGGAAAATCCCTTTCAATCATTGAACTGGGAAAACAAAGGGATAAAGATTAATGGAGATTATCTAACTCACCTTCGTTTTGCTGATGACGTAGTCATTTTTGCAACTACCCCATCAGAGCTGCAGAGTATGATCCAGAAACTTGCTGACAAGAGTAAAGAAGTGGGATTAAAAATGAACTTTCAGAAGACAAAAGTGATGTTCAATGCCTTTACAAGAAATGAAGATTTATCGATTGATGGGGAAAAGCTGCAAATAGCAGATACGTACGTTTTTCTTGGACAGCAGATATCAAGTGAGGATCACATTGATGAAGAAATTAATCGGCGTATAAAACTTGCCTGGAGAGCTTTTGGAAGAAACAGCATAATTTTCAACAGCAATATGCCATTATGTCTTAAAAGAAAAGTGTTTGATCAATGCATCCTTCCAGTGCTTACGTATGGTGCAGAGACGTGGACCTTAACTAAAAGAGACATACAAAGGCTGCAGACAACTCAAAAAAGCATGGAGAGGTGCATGCTTGGTGTAACCATGCAGGAGAGATAAGAAGAGGAACTCGTGGATCAGAAAAATGACGAGAGTGGAAGACATCATGATCAGAGTTAAATCCCTGAAATGGCAATGGGCTGGACATTCTGCCAGATGGACAGACCATCGATGGACAGCCGAAATTTTAGATTGGATCCCAAGGGACAGGAAAAGACCCAGAAGAAGACCACATGGGAGATGAATGGATGGAATTCGGAAGTATGCGGGAGTAACATGGAGGAGACTGGCAGAAGACAGACCGTTGTGGAAGAGGCTTGGAGAGACCTTCGTCCAGCAGTGGATTGATAATGGTTGACAATGATGATGATATCATTATAATCAAGCTCTCTGGAGGAACATCGGTAAAATAGGCCTCGTTTCTTTCAAAGAAGATTCGGCCGTAATGAAACTGTTTAGATTATGTGCAGCTATGTCTCTGGCAAAAATGGAACACCTTGATGAGGCTTGGATGTTAATTACTGCCAGGTCACCATCACCAAATCACCAAGCATATTTTTTTTTTTTTTTTTTTTTTTTTGAGGTTTAACGACCACCGTGAGCAACTCAACGGGCTATAAGCAGTCGCCCGTCCCTAATTTAGGGTCACTGGTTCCAGGGAAGGGAGAGAGCCAGTGCCGTAAGACAAACACAACATCCATGCCTCACCGGGATTCGAACCCGGACCCCTGACGAACGAATGATCAGAGGCCATCGCTTAGACCACTGCGCCACCGGGGCGGCCACCAAGCATTTCAACAATGCCAGAATTTTAAAGACTTACTATGTAAGCACTTGGCTTGAAGGTAAGCTTTACTTTATCTAGTGCATAGTTCAGCAAAAACATTTGATTAATTTAAATTATTTTTTGTTATTAGGCATTTTCTTCAATTATTTTTTTGTTATTAGGCATTTTCTTCAATTATTTTTGTTATTAGGCATTTTCGTCAATTATTTTTTGTTATTAGGCATTTTCTTCAATTATTTTTTTGTTATTAGGCATTTTCTTCAATTATTTTTGTTATTAGGCATTTTCTTCAATTATTTTTGTTATTAGGCATTTTCGTCAATTATTTTTTGTTATTAGGCATTTTCTTCAATTATTTTTTTGTTATTAGGCATTTTCTTCAATTATTTTTTTGTTATTAGGCATTTTCTTCAATTATTTTTGTTATTAGACATTTTCGTCAATTATTTTTTGTTATTAGGCATTTTCTTCCATTATTTTTTTTGCTTAGACAATTTTCCACCAGATATTTGGAACCACCATGGTAATTATGGTGCCAGAACAAACAACCACATTGAAGGATGGCATAATACACTGAACACTGCAGTTAACAAAACCTACGTTAACATTATGAATTCATCAACCAATTAAAAACCCAGCATGCCAATTTAAAAATTCAGATGGCTTCTGCAAACCGGCCTCCACACCTCCAATTGAAATACAAGAAAATCAATGTAAAAATAACGAAGTTGACAAACGAATATATTAACGAAGAATGTAGCTTAATTCATTTATGTCATCTGTTGGATTTAATTTAACAGATACGAAGTAACTTAGCAAATACTGTTGCTGAATGCCATTCAATGCTTAAGTTATTCAACAAATTATTACAATGTATCTTATTTCAATGCCATGGGTGTTTTTGATTTTTTTATTCCATGTCAAACTGTACATAAATCTTATTGTAGCTATGCTTCTGCCTACCAGTTAGGGCAAAATATATGTATGTAATCTGTATTTATACAGAAAGGCATGACGCTCTTCCTTTGCAAATTCAAATAGGAAAACCAATATAAATAAGAACTGAACGTGACACTGTGGAATTAATCGTAACTTTGACCGAACTATTAGGGGAAATGGGAATCGTAACTTCTGACCCAACTATATTAGGGGAAACGGGAATTGCAGTAACAAAATAAGGGGAACCGGGAATATACACTGCTGGCCACCCAAAATGCAGCACCAAGAAGGAAGCATTCGATTGGCCTGAAATTCGCAGCATGCGTCGCCCGCGAGAAGACATGCAAACGATTACCATTGCAGGGCATATACAAATCATGTGCGCTCGGCTCGCCACCGAGAAGCACTATAAGAAGGGTGCACAGAAGGCGGGGTGTAAGTAGTGGAAGGGTGTTGTGCTGCCGGACCTGTGCGTGGGAAGCTTCCTGATGCCTCGTCGCAGAATACGGCAGTCATTCCAGCACGTTTCGGAGTTCGACAGAGTACGAATAGTGGCTTATCGCGACAGCGGTTTATCGTACCGAGACATTGGCGCCCGTGTGTGACGACATCCAGCCACAGTGAGGCGAGTATGGATTCGGCGGGTGCAGGAGAGACGGACGGACCGACGTGAGCGATATGACCGGCACGTTGACCGGCACGTTGTGCGGCGGGCATTGACGGCTCGCACCGCCACATCACGAAAGTTAGCGCAGGAATTAGGGTGTGTCGCGCAGCAACCTGTGTCAGAACGTACCGCTGTAGGAGCGGAGACTTGTCGCACGGCGCCCATTGCTCCGATTACCATTAACGTTACATCACCGGCGAGTGCGGCGGCAGTGGTCCGTTGAACGTCGCACCTGGACTACGGAATGGCACGACATTGTCTTCTCCGACGAATCCCGCTTCTGTCTGCAACCCACGATGGTGGGATCCTCGTGCGGCGGCACCGCGGCGAGAGACTGTATGGCGCCTGCATTATGCATCACCATACCGGTCCATCGCTTGGTGTTACTGTTTGGGGCACAATTGGATATGACACCCGCACCCCTCTGGTACGCATCGCCGGTACACTCAACAGCCACCGCTAAATCTCCGACGTTTTGGAGCCTGTAGTTCTCCCTTACCTGCAGGACCTGCCAGCGGCCACGTTTCAAAAACTTTAGTTAAAGCCACGAACAGATTAAAATCGCATAAGACCTTTCAGGTCCGAACCGCACGCTTCCTCAGATGTGATTAGTAGCCAGGAGGGTCCCGCTTGAGCTGCGCAGTATCTGCCGCAGTTTATTTGAAACGGCGCATGAAGTAGGCGTGGACGCTCAGTCTTTCGACTTCCTGCATCACTGTTTGTTTACAATTGGTGTGCTGGAGTTTTCACTATTAACGTAATTGATTTGCAGCCGTTTCAAGTTTGTATCTCTAGTTTGATATTTATGTTGTGTTTATTTTGATACTTATTTACCACTAGCCTGTTGTACCCGTCATTGACGGGCTAGTGATAGTATAAAGTAAAAGCTATATCGGCAATTAAATTATGACTGGTAAATCAAGGTTTATACAACTTTGTAGTGCAACTTTCCGGAATAGAATATTAGGATAAAAAAATGTATTTGAATTATTTAGTAGTTGTCACGTCTAATGTAAATAATTCAAAACGTTTGAAAGCAGAAGGCTTATGCAATGAAATTGATTGAGATGAAAAGTACCTTATTCTTGTAGAGCCTCGGGATAAACAATATTAAGTCCTTCCATTCGGAGCAAAGATGTAAAGATTTTCCCCATTTCCGACTCTGGAACAACCAACGTACAGTTGACCATGGGAAAAACATGGACTTTGTAGATCCAGTCCAACAACTTTTAGAGACTGCCCTTGTGCCTTATGGATGCTCATGGCGAAACTCAAACGAATCGGGAATTGAAGACGTTTAAATTGAAACGGGACATCAGATGGGATCATCGGGATGCTTAGAATAAAAGCGTTTCTGCCTGCTGCATGTCCAGTCATTGTAGTAGCTTCACTAACATCCTTCATTAGTTTCTTGACAGATAATCTCGTGCCGTTGCAAAATGAAGGTGGATCCAAATTTTTCAGAAGCATAATAGGTGCACCAATCTTCAACTCTAAAATATGTGAAAGGTACTCCAGGTGGCTCCAAAGAGTTAAGAAATTCAGTTGGGTAGTTGACTGCATCGTCTGTATTCTGTATATTTACCGCTTTCTTTACATGCAACCTGATCACACCCAACGCGAAGGCGCGAAGATAAGTAGTTCACGATAAATTTGAGCAATTTCTTTTTCGAATTTCTTTAAAACAACGTTCTATTTTTTAGCTCACAACGTCGTAACAGTATGATGACCTTCTGACGTATGACACTTTTGAATTAATAACGCAGATTGAAAAACTACGTTCTATTTTTTTTTTCTCCGCCCTCAAGGTCATAATACAATCGGCAAACAACGCTTACACAAAAGGGTGTAATAAATGTATTTACGAATGAAAATAATCGTAACGGAATTCTAAAAACGAAACACCTAAAATTTATGGTGAAATACTTTTCTGCACGCCTTAACGTTCGATGTGGTCAGGTTGATGTCAACAAAGCGGAAAGACACACTCAGATCGGGTAGAAACTCGTAACATTAAATAACTAAAAATCAAATTCAAAATTTTAAAAAATCGCTTTGAGGTGCACCAGAAGATGTCTACAGGTACCTTCATAACAAATTTCGTTGCTCTATGTCGCCTAATTCTATGTGAAATCCGACCGACAGACACACACACACACACAGTCTGTTTTATATAGAGAGAGATTGAGATTCATTGTTTGTGTATTTCGTTAGAAACGCAATAATGCCGGGCTGTACAGTGGCCTGTTTTATGTACTACGTGCAAAAGGAAAACCAAGAATACTGAAATGATGCACCATGTATTTTCCGAGGATTTATCACTTCAAAAATTGTGGATTCAGAAACGCAAACGTCAGGATTCCTTCAAAGTTTCTAATGCAAGTGGGTGTTCTCAACATTTCACACATGTTACGACTTACGAGAGTGACTTAAAAGCAGAGTTACTTGGGGTGACTAGCAGAAAAGTGTTGAAGCCAGATGCTGTACCTCAGTAGCGTAGCCAGAAATTTCTAAAAGGGGGTGGGGGTCCATAGGTTTGGTTTATTGGTGAACCTCGTATACACGTACGTATATATATCGCTTTAAATTCGTGCTCAGTCTCCCCTCAAGGGCGGAGTTCAATCCCCGACATCTGGCTACGCCACTGCTGTACCTACATTAAACATTCCCACAAGCAACAAATCACCCGTAGCCACAGTGCAACAAATCAACCGTAGCCACAGTGCGACAAATCACCCGCAGCTACAACAGTGGTGATCAGAGCAATGTGGCCGCCCCGGTGGCGCAGTGGTCTAAGCGATGGCCTCTGATTATTCGTCCGAAAGGGGTCTGGGTTCGAATCCCGGTGAGGCATGGATGTTGTGTTTGTCTTACGGCACTGGCTCTCTCCCTTCCCTGGAACCAGTGACCCTAAATTAGGGACCGGCGACTGCTTATAGCCCATTGAGTTGCTCACGGTGGTCGTTAAACCTCCAATCAAAAAAAAAAAAAAAAAAAGAGCAGTGTGTCACAGCACACAGTTCATCGCAACCTTCTGCGCAAGGGCCTGCGCAGCCGATGACCCTGCACGTCATCACCAACAACGTATCAAATGGGCCCCAGTTCATCTTGATTGGTTTTTTACTGTAAGACCAATTGTGAGAGAACGGCTGAACGTAAACATATGGTTAAGGTATCAAAATAAAGGTTTTGCCATGTAGATGTGCCAGTACAAAAGAAAAATGAGATTGCGGCAACGGTTCGGGTATTGCAGGGCTGCAAAGTTCTCATGTAAAGTCAATGGGAGAAGCGTGCTGTTGACATCCGATCGCCAGCGGTTGACTCACGCGCTGTTGAAGGCGAAGGTATGGAGGGACTCAGATAGTCCAAAGTCCGAAGTCTCTCTTCTCAGCGAACCGTTGTGCAAACAACGCTAGCAGAAATTTGTTTGAAAGTTCTTATCGGAACAGAGAACACTCGAAGACCTCATTGCGTTGAGCCATTGGACTGTGCGATGTATTACAATTTAACATTCATTCGATCCAGTTTATTCACGTAGGTAAGACGTTTCCCCATTATGTAAAGATGTAAATAAACGTTTCATATGAGTTTATTCTTTAAAAAAAAAAAAAAATGCTAATCGTCGCTTCCGACGGGTTTCGTATACCGGGAAAAACAAACAAACAAACTATTCGTTGATTCCGATGGGTTTCGTCTATAGGGTTCGAATCCCGATGAGGCATAGATTTTGTTTTTGTCTTACGCCACTGGCTCTCTCCCTTCCCTGGAACCAGTGACCCTAAATTAGGAACGGGCGACTCCCATCGAGTTGCTCACGGTGGTCGTTAAATCTTCAGTCACACACACACACAAAAAAAAAAAATCACGAACTATTGTCTTTACTGAAGTGGTTGAATTAATTTGTCAAAAAATAAAGTTTACATTTGTTGTTTCATGAGAGTTTATTATTTTAAAAAAAAAAAAAAAACTTCCGTCGATTCCCATGGGTTTCGTCTAGTTGGAAGAAAGTAGCCTGGTCTGACGAATCAAGATTCCTGGTGCATCACATAGACGGCCGAGCATGGATACTCCGATTACCAACGGAGGCTATGGCACCTAGATGCCCTTTTGGGCGGAAACAGGCAGGCGACGGTGTAATGCTATGAGCGATGTTTTCTTGCGGGACACTTTAAACCCCATTATTCCAATAGCACAATTCCTAGGTATCTGAACATCGCTTCGGATAAAGTTCACCCATTCATGGCAAATGTGTTCCCTGCTGGTGATGGCCATTACCAACAGGATAATGCGCCACTGCCAGAATCTTTCACCCAGTCATGGCAATTGTGTTCCCTTGCTGGTGATGGCCATTACCAACAGGATAATGCGCCACTGCCAGAATCTTTCACCCATTCATGGCAATTGTGTTCCTTGCTGGTGATGGCCATTACCAACAGGATAATGCGCCACTGCCAGAATCTTTCACCCATTCATGGCAATTGTGTTCCTTGCTGGTGATGGCCATTACCAACAGGATAATGCGCCACTGCCAGAATCTTTCACCCATTCATGGCAATTGTGTTCCTTGCTGGTGATTGCCATTACCAACAGGATAATGCGCCACTGCCAGAATCTTTCACCCATTCATGGCAATTGTGTTCCTTGCTGGTGATGGCCATTACCAACAGGATAATGCGCCACTGCCAGAATCTTTCACCCATTCATGGCAAATTGTGTTCCCTTGCTGGTGATGGCCATTACCAACAGGATAATGCGCCACTGCCAGAATCTTTCACCCATTCATGGCAATTGTGTTCCTTGCTGGTGATGGCCATTACCAACAGGATAATGCGCCACTGCCAGAATCTTTCACCCATTCATGGCAATTGTGTTCCCTGCTGATGATGACCATTACCAACAGGATATTGCGCCACTGCCAGAATCTTTCACCCATTCATGGCAATTGTGTTCATTGCTGGTGATGGCCATTACCAACAGGATAATGCGCCACTGCCAGAATCTTTCACCCATTCATGGCAATTGTGTTCCCTTGCTGGTGATGGCCATTACCAACAGGATAATGCGCCACTGCCAGAATCTTTCACCCATTCATGGCAATTGTGTTCATTGCTGGTGATGGCCATTACCAACAGGATAATGCGCCACTGCCAGAATCTTTCACCCATTCATGGCAATTGTGTTCATTGCTGGTGATGGCTATTACCAACAGGATAATGCGCCACTGCCAGAATCTTTCACCCATTCATGGCAATTGTGTTCCCTGCTGATGATGACCATTACCAACAGGATATTGCGCCACTGCCAGAATCTTTCACCCATTCATGGCAATTGTGTTCCCTGCTGGTGATGGCCATTACCAACAGGATAATGCGCCACTGCCAGAATCTTTCACCCATTCATGGCAATTGTGTTCCTTGCTGGTGATGGCCATTACCAACAGGATAATGCGCCACTGCCAGAATCTTTCACCCATTCATGGCAATTGTGTTCCCTGCTGGTGATGGCCATTACCAACAGGATAATGCGCCACTGCCAGAATCGTCAAGGAGTGGTTCGAGGAACATGCTGGTGGCTTTCTGTTAATGTGGACTCCAAATTTACCTGACATGAACCCAATCGAACATTTGTGGTTCGACTTGGAAAAGCGGATTCGCGCTAAATCACCACCAACCCGAAATGTACGGGAACTGGATGACCTATTGTTGACATTATGGTACCAGATACCACAGGATACCTATCATCACCTCATCGAATCCATGCCTCTCTGTTTTCTGGGTTAAAGGGGATCCTATAGCTTATTAGGTAGGTGGTCGTAATGTGATGGCTCATTGGTGTGTATCAGGGAACTATGCTCTAGGAATTGAAGAGGACCGGTATTGGTGGTCGCATGCGTTTACGTAAACCACTGACTTCTGCAAAGAACAGCAAAAACTGTCTACAGTGGTATTATGAACACCGTGACTAGACACCAAAGTCGCGTACAGTAGTGTAAGGTAGTGTACCGACGAGTTGCTGTACACCTTATTCTGTACCAAAGGTAGGCAGAGAGTTTGGTTGTATCCCTATAAACTAATAAAACATGTTAGTAAAATCATGTAATGCATTAATTATGATACGCTTTCCAATATACCAGAAATCATTACTCAAGTTTTTACACGAGTTATGAGGATAATGGTTGTGGAATAAATCTCGCTCCTGTGCTCTGACCTTTGACCTCATTTCGATGATATTCAACAGAACCGGTTCAGTATCCCTCCGAAGCAACGTGATAAAGTTTTGTCACAATCGAAGCATTCTTATGTAAGTTATGACGCATAAAGGCAATGGAATGGATCCCTCTCATATGTCCTGACCTTTGATCCTATTTCGCCCATTTTCAATAGGGTTCGTCTCTAGGTTGTCCCCTATCACATACTAAAATTTCATAGAAATCGAACCATTCTTACGCAAGTTATGACGCATAAGAGCAATGGAATTGATCCCGCTCTTACGTCCTTACATTTGACCCTATTTCACCCATTTTCAATAGGGTTCGTCCCCAGTAGTACCCTACCATGCACATACTGAAATTTCATCGAAATCGAACCATGTTTACGCGAGTTATTGTGCGGACGGACCGACAGAAGTACAAAGCTGGAGCATATACTCTTCTTCAACCTACGGTTGGAAAGAGCACAGTAAACAAGCTGGCTTTGTAAAAGCAACTCAAGGCTCTGGAGGTGTCGTCATGATGTGGCGCATGTTCTGTTGGTACGGAACGGGGCCATTGATATTGCTGGAGAATCTGGTATTTTCCAAGGACTATCTAAACATTGTTGCCGATCAAGTCCATCCTGCAATGTTGACTTTTTATTCAGCAGGTGGCTGTTTCATGGATGACACTGCTACTGAATGTGGTCCTCCAAGGATTATTCAAACATATTGTTGCCAATCAAGTCCATCCTGCAATGTTGACTTTTTATCCAGCAGGTGATGGCTGTTTCATGGATGACAATGCTACTGTCCATCGAGCAGGATGTGTTCAGCAGTGGCATGAAAACATATATTTGTCCGTGAAGGAGATCAAAATCGCGCCCCTTTACTAGGGAGTAAGTTGCTCTCCGAACTAACTACGCGGACGGAATGTATCGATGCATATTTGTCGTCTTGACACGTGATTCTCCTCTGTAGTACGTCACAGTGGTTCGGTGAGCATCACAACGACTTCAACCGTCTTCCCTGGCCACCAGAAAGCCCGGATCTGAACCCCATTGAGAATTTATGGGGAGTGTTAGAAAAAAAAACGGGAGCAAAGTTCTCTTCCCTCAAATCTGAGACAGTTAAAGGAGTATCTGGTGAACGCCTAGTATGCTGTAGACGTATATGCACTGTAACAACCTATAGAATCTATGCGAGAACGTACACTATCTACCAACAAGTAATTGGACACCCCTGCAATAGACGATATCTGCGGTCCTGATACACGTCACGGCCGCCGCCGTTAAATATCGTGTGGGAAACAACAACGCAACTAGTCGTATGCAAGATGCCACGCAGTTCGGAGCTCTCTGATTTCGAGAAGGGTGTAATCGTCGGGTATCACAGAAATGGCCGATCCATACGTGACATATTCAGCGAGTTGAAGTACCCAAAATCGACAGTGGCCTACGTGATTGCCAAGTGGAAGATGAGAGGTGACTGTCCGAATGTGCCCCGACCCGGCAGACTCACAAAACTGGGAGTTAGAGACCGACGGGTGCTGGCCAGAGAAATTCGGAAGAACCGCACCAAATCGATGGGCCACATCCGCCAGGAGTTTCAACAGGCATCCCGGGAGTGTTCTTTCGATGAATACCATCCGTAAGGAAGCCCATCTGCTCGGTTATCATGGACGTGCTGCCGTCCACATGCCTTTGATCACCAAGTCCAATAGCGCTGCTCGGCTAACGTAGTGCAAAGAACGTCGATAGTGGACCGTTGAACAGTGGAAACAGGTTCTCTGGAGCGAAGAATCAAGGTTCACCCTCTACCGTTCTGATGGCAGGGTCTGGGTTTGGCGTTTGCTTGAAGAACGCCTCCTGCCGGAATGTATTGTGCCAACTGTGAAGTTCAGCGGCGGTGGAATTATGCTATGGGGGTGTTTCTCCTGGTATGGCACGGGACCCTTGGTCGCAATTCCTGGTAGACCCAACGCCGAGACCTACTGCACCATTTTGGATGACCATGCGCTTCCTACGTTGTGGCAGTTTTGCGGGTGGACCCATGTTACTTTCAGGGTGACAATGCCACCTGTCATGTTGCGAGGTCTACCATGGCTTGGTATGGTGACAATGGGGTTAATCGAATGAACTGGCTTGCACAGAGCCCGGACCTTAACCCCATCGAGCACCTCTGGGACGTGTTGGAGCGTCGACTTAAGTGGTGCCCCCACCGTCCGAAATGGTGAAGGAACTGACCTGTCGCCGCGCTGGTGGCGTAGTGGTCTAAGGCGCTGGCCTTTGATCATTCGTCCGTAAGGGGTCCGGGTTCGAATCCCGGTCAGGCATGGATGTTCTGTTTGTCTTACGGCACTAGCTCTCTCCCTTCCCTGGAACCAGTGACCCTAAATTAGGGACGGGCGACTGCTTATAGCCCATTGAGTTGCTCACGGTGGTCGTTAAACCTCCAATCAAAAAAAAAAAAAAAAAAAAAAGAACTGACCTGTCTTCTCCAAGCCGAGTGGAAGAAAATACCGCTATCCGTCGTACAACGCCTGGTTGAGAGTATGCCCCGGAGGGTCGCAGCTGTAATCGCCGCTCGTGGAGGCTCCACCAACTATTGAAGGTGAATAAACTTCGTTTTCCTTTGCTATCACAGGTGTCCAATTACTTGTTGGTAGATGGTGTATATATGCTGTAATTGGGGCTAATGGAGTTCAACGGAGTGTTGAATACGTTTGTAATTCAGTGGTGGCTAGGTTTATTTAAATATGGTGCATCCGCAGCACCTTATTCTTAACTAAACGCAGTGGTTTGTGGGCTGGCTTCTGATCATTCGCCTGAGATGGGTCCGGGTTCGAATCCCGCTGAGGCATGGATGTTGTGTTTTTCTCACGGCCCTGACTGTCCCTTTGGCGCCCCGGTGGTGCAGTGGTCTAAGCGATGACTTCTGATCATTTGTCTGAGATGGGTCCGAGTTCAAATCCCGTGAGACATGGATGTCGTGTTTGTCTTACGGCCCTGGATCTCTCCCTTCCCTGGAACCAGTAGCCCTAAAGTAGGGACGGGCGACTACTTATAGCCTACTGAGGTGTTCACGGTGGTCATTAAACCAACAAACAAGCAAAAAACACCTCACAAATTTTACATTTGTGGGTTATTTAAATGACTCAGGAATACATTTTCTGAGAAGTTCTACGATTAACAATATTATTAGTATTTTTAAATTTATTATATGCCACAGCTGGAATATTTTATTATCTGGTGAATTATCCCGGTAAATTCTCCAAAATTTTTCTTCCACTCTGCTTTCACAACATGTTCAAACGTTATCACGCGATATGAAGAGGATTTTGTCAAGATAATTGATTTCGGTTGTTGCCCTGTTGTCATGGTCCCGCATATATTCCTGCTGGTGGTCTATTACAGAACGCTGAGAACAACTAATTAATGCACAGATGTTAACAGCCCTATCATCTCCGCTCTCTGCTTCTACCAAATACGAGACGATAATATATTAATCCAGTTTTCATTCACTAAATACGTCCCTAGCACTGTTCACAAAGGCGTGTGGAGGGGGCAATACTAGGTGTTTGCCACAAAAATACGGTTCTTCAAAAATAGGAAAAAGTAGGTAAAATGAATTTTTTTTTTCCTTTTCTTTCTTTTTTTTTTTTTTTTTTTTTTTTTTTTTTTGTTACGGAACATGTCTCATTTGGAGTTTTCCACAATTCGAAATGTTTTATTGAGTGGAGCTCTCTTTACGAGACTCGAGACAATTAGTTGTTCGGGCATAGGTACGAGATGACACATCCAATCACAATGATTTTTTGCATGCCATTGGACATCGCCCATGGTCAGGTTTTGACGCCTTCCGATTCCCGAAATTCCGTGTCATTGAGGAATAATCGTCCAAAAACTTGCACTTTTTAGGGAGTTTCCCAGGTTTTGAGAAGTGGTCGTTTGTTACCTATCTCCTCCAAAGATCTTCAGTCGATCGCGGTGAAATTTACCATAGAGAAAGGGAAGAACATGGTGAGTGACATGGAGTTGGTATTATGGTGATTGGTCTTGTCGTATAAAAATATTGACCACTAATAACTGGTAAATTTTAATAACAATTGAAGAAATCCGCTCTCTATATACGAGACTCGGGACAATTACACTGGTGTGCAAATATTAAGGACTTAGAAGAGAAATTAGCATAACAGCGGAACGAGCAGGCATAACCGACCGAAAGACCGCTCAGGAGGTAGACTAGGGTCCGGCACGGTAGGGCATGCGCATATATGCAGCATGACGTGGGGGTATCGGAAGTGTATAAAAAGCACACGGGCGGTGTACACTCAGCAATTCGGTGAAAGCTATTGCACGGTGTACATCGGTTCGAACGACGTCGAGTTGACCGTGTTATATGGCCAACAGGCAATCCAGTAGGCAACATCTGGATGACTCTACGCGAAGTTGCGTCATTGGGAAGTTGGAAGAAGGTCGAAGTGTGACAAGTGTGGCCGAGGAGTTCGGGATCGCTCACAGCATCGTTTCACGAGCTTGGAGAGCATTTCAAACGACAGGAACAGCTGTCCGAGAGTTTAGCAGTGGTCGTCCACGAGCAACCACGGCGGCGGACGACCGGTATATTGGCCTACAGGCGAGAAGAGACAGACGGCCGACAGCGGGAGAAATCGCAAAGCACATGCAACAGACAACTGGACGTCCGTTATCACGTTTTACCGTGACCAGGAGGCTGCACAAAAGTGGTGTATTTGCACGACGACCAGTAGGGTGTGTGCTATTAACGCCTGCTCATCGGAGACGGCAGTTTCTGTTGTGCCAGGAACACAAAAACTGGACACATCAGCAATGGGGTCGAGTCCTCTTTACGGATGAGAGCCGATTTTGTCTGACGAGCGATTCTGGACGTATACACATCTGGAGAGAGCAGGGAACACGCAATCACACCTCCAACATATTCGAAAGGGACCGGTTTGGAAGTGGCGTAGTTCTAGTTTGGAGTGGTATTATGCTTGGTAGCCGTACTGACCTCCACATCTTCCAAGGAGGTTCAGTCACTGGTGTCCGCTATTGTACCGAGGTTCTCCTGCCTCACGTGCGTCTGTTTAGAGGTGCTGTGGGTCCTGAGTTCCTCTTCATGGACAACAACGCTACACCTCATCGTACAGTGGCTGTCACAGAGCTATTGGAGAGTGAAGATATTCAACGCATGGATTTGCCCGCAAGGTCCCTGACCTAAATCCAATCGAACACATGTGGTACCTTCTTGGGAGACGCTTGGCAGCACGTCACCAGCCGCCAGCAACGATTCCGCAGCTGAGATTGGCACTACAAGAGGAATGGGCTGTGATACCTCAACAGCTCCTTGACAACCTCGTCCTCAGCATGGACAGACGTTGTAAATCCTGCAACGCAGTCAGGGGTGATCATATCCCCTACTAAAGACTGGATTTTCTTGGCAGCCTCCTGTCACATGGACGTTTCTGTCTTCTGTCCAGTTGTACTCGAAGCTACCTTTTCAATAAAGTGCCTTTGTATCCTTTGGATTCCTTCTTTGGACGGTTTGCTCACTTTCCCCATATTTTTACATCTTGGGGATCTTATGGTATGATTTGAGTCGATGTGAAGCACTTCTGCACGACGTTACGTTCGAAAAACCGTCTCGTCCTTAATTTTTGCACACCAGTGTAGTAGGGATGTCACTACTACGTGCTGCAGGACGCGTCCACTCCTGGACAAAGGGGTGGGCACATAATGATCTTGGTCATGAGTATGCTTCAGTTGCTCTCGTCCAATTCCTTTTTTTATTTTATTTTTTCATTTTACACTGGGTAGTTTCAATGGGAATTAATAGTATCCACATGCCAATGTCAAGGAAGGAGCGGGCTTTTCTTATCTTGGAGGGTGAGATTTCAAATTACGTCCCTTGCAGTTCAAACGCTCCTCACCAGCAGCTGAAATAGAACGCAGTTTTTGCTTTCTCATACACTACATTATCAAAAGTGTGTGGACACTGCCATATATTTCAAAAGAACGGTTGCGCAAGAAGGTGCGTTATGAGTGTGTAAGTAGGTACATAAACCTGAGATGTTTTGTCGTGTTATCAGTAACTCTGAAGTGGACATGCCGCGTGGACATGAACTGTCCGAGTTCCAGGGTGAGTTGGTCATAGAATGTCATTTGAGTAACCATTGCAGCTAAATTAAACATACCAAAATCGTCTGTAAGGGATATCGGGAAGCAGGGCCGGATTAAGGAGGGTCTAACGGGGCTATAGCCTTGGGGCCCACCATCACCAAGCGCCCAGGAGGCATGCTCTATACAGCATACACAGGGTTCATAGGAAAGTCCCTTTAGCCTGAAATAACTTGCGAACGGAGAGAGGTGCAGTTATGCAAGTGAGATAACGGTATAGTAAAGCGACTACGCCCGATCGAATGCAACCAATAGCAGCGCCCCTAGTGGCGAAATGCGAAAGTTAGCCATTGCAAATCGAAAACGAAAAGAGATAGAGCAAAATTTCCAATCACAAAGATGTAGAGCATCAATTAATTAGTACAAAACAACATTGGTTTTACACGGATAAGATAAATTGTCTCCTGAATACTCTAAAATGTGCAAAATCGATGCGCGACCTTTTGTGTGAACGTTTGAAAGGAACAGACATAGGTATGAGCAAATACAACCAATTTATTGCATAAATGCGTATTTATGTCAATACAGATTGATGACGTCAGACAAAATAAAAACAAAAAAGGCAAACTGGCGCACAGTGATAAAAAGTTAATGTCGAGTATGTTCGAAGAGTTCGCCATTGCTCACGATACACATTTGTATTCGCACTTGGATGTGGCCCAGCTGGAAAACGAACGGCATATTCCCGTGCAGCTAGCGCCGTGCTTCATTGGCATTCGCCGTAAATAAGCACCATCTCGCAATGTTGGGAGTGAGTGAAGCTCGCCATTCTCAAACAGCGTACGTACTTAGACCTAAACTTCTGATCAGGGTACATCCTGCTACTGGTTTTTATATCGTAGGTACGGTACAACCTACGATATAAAAGATATATATATATATGCAGATTCGAATCGTCGCGCATCGATTTCGGACATTTTAGGGTATTCAGGGCGACAATTTATCTTATCCGTGTAAAACAAATGTCGTTTTGTACTAATTAATTGATGTTCTACAACTTTGTATTTGAAAATTTTGCTCTATCTCTTTTCGTTTTCGATTTGCAATGGCTAACTTCCGCAGTTCGCCACTAGGGGCGCTGCTATTGGTTGCATTCTAACGGGCGTAGTCGCTTTACTATACTGTTATCTCACTTGCATAACTTTACCTCTCTCCGTTCGCAAGTAATTTCAGGCTAAAGGGACTTTCCTATGCACCCTGTGTATGCTGTATAGAGCATGCCCTTGGTGATGGTGGGCCCCAAGGCTATAGCCCCGTTAGACCCTCCTTAATCCGGCCCTGCTTCCCGATATCCCTTACAGACGATTTTGGTATGTTTAATTTAGCTGCAATGGTTACTCAAATGACATTCTATGACCAACCCACGCTGGAACTTGGACAGTTCATGTCCACGCGGCATGTCCACTTCAGAGTTACTGATAACACGACAAAACATCTCAGCTTTATGTACCTACTTACACACTCATAGCGCACCTTCTTGCGCAAGTCGTGTTTCCCGATTTCCTCGCCTGTTTTGCTGGCTTTACTTACTTCCATGACATAGCCCAGGGCGTAATCATAGAGATGAGGAGAGGCACTCACAGTAGAGGTCTGCAATGGATATGCCAAATCAACCCATTCTTTTTATCGGAATAGTAAAGAAAGAAAAAAGTCGTGTTTCCCGATTTCCTCGTCTGTTTAACTGTTTTGCTGGCCTAAACTGGAATCACAGAGATGAGGAGGGGCACTCACATTGTTTTTACCATCTGTAGGTATTAAGATGGCAAAACAACTTTGAGGCTTGTTGACAACGAAAAGGTTCGACCACGAGCGAGTGTGTGCGTTTTGTGTGAAGCAGGGTACGGGGGTGGTGTCTGTAGTGGGGTGGGGTGGCATGTGTGTGTGTGTGAGTGAATGAGTGTGTGCGTGTGTGTGTGTGTGTGTGAGAGAGAGAGAGAGAGAGAAAGTGGCACGACATCGGTTTTTTTTTTCCCTATCTCTAATCTGTATAGGGCTGGACTTTTGTAGTGTTACCGCTTATTAGTTTAGAGAAAGGGAGATTCTGAACGCGCTTAGGCTTTTTTCTCTCCCTTTTAAGGTTATATTATTCGATAGTTGTTGAAGTTTAGTTAATATTTTTAGGCTTACATTCAACTAAATATTTTCAATAATATCTCATTCCATTACTTAATTTTCACAATTTAATAAAATACAATCCAAAAGCAAAATAATACCAAATAGCACTTCACGGGCCGGGCCTAAAAAAGAGTTGCAATTAACGGGGCCGGTCCTCAAAAAGAGCTGCAATTGTCGGGCCGCGCCTCAAAAAGAGCTGCAATTAACGGGGCCGCGCCTCAAAAAAGAGCTGCAGTTAACGGGGCCGCGCTTCAAAAAAGAGCTGCAATTAACGGGACCACTCCTCAAAAACAGCTGCAATTCACGGGGCCGCGCCTCAAAAAAGAGCTGCGATTGACGGGGCCGCGCCTCAAAAAAGAGCTGCAGTTAACGGGGCCGCGCCTAAAAAAGAGATGCAGTTAACGGAGCCGAGCCCAAAAAGAGCTACACTTAACGGAGCCGAGCCCCAAAAGAGCTGCACTTAACGGGCCCATGCCAGGCCGAGTGTCTAATATTTGAAACGGGCCGGACCGGGCTGGAAGTTGAGCTCATGGGCTTGGGAGGGGCCAGGCTCACCAAATAAGTTCAGTGCAGAGCGCAGACCTATACTCTGCATTACTTGAAAAAGAAACTTTTTGATTGTTCGTGTGATATTATTGTATTGTATTCTAATATTTAACGTATCAGAAGTTGGCAGCCTTACTCATTGTTTACATCCGCTGTGAGTATGTTAATGGTATGATCTCTGTTCGATTTAGCTAGGAAATGAAACATGTATGGCAAAATGACAGCCATATTTCTTGTTGATTAAAGCCTAATTATAATGAAGCCGAGTTTTAGTGTTATTATTTTTTTCATCAATTTAATTTCCACATCTGCTGACAGACAGTGGGTACATTGGAAGCACACGTTTGAAAACTTCTTGGGCTATATTGATGGAGTATCTGAAAATAGTAAATTGCAACTATTAACTAATTATGTCGCACCTAATGTACACTATCTACCAACAAGTAATTGAACACCTGTGATAGCAAAAGAAAACGAAGTTTATTCACCTTCAATAGTTGGTGGACCCTCCACGAGCGGCGATTACAGCTGCGATCCTCCGGGGCATACTCTCAACCAGGCGTGGTACGACGGCTAGCGGTATTTTCTTCCACTCGACTTGGAGAAGACAGGTCAGTTCCTTCACCGATTTCGGACGATGGGGGCACCCCTTAAGTCGACGCTTCAACTCGTACCAGAGGTGCTCGATAGGGTTAAGGTCCGGGCTCTGCGCAGGACAGTCCATTCGATTAACCCCATTGTCATCATGCCAAGCCATGGTAGACCTCACAACATGACAGGTAGCATTGTCACCCTGAAAGTAACATGGGTCGACCCGCAAAACTGCCACAACGTAGGAAGCGCATGGTCATCCAAAATGGTGCAGTAGGTCTCGGCGTTGGGTCTACCAGGAATTGCGACCAAGGGTCCCGTGCCATACCAGGAGAAACACCCCCATAGCATAATTCCACCGCCGCTGAACTTCACAGTTGGCACAATACATTCCGGCAGGAGGCGTTCTTCAAGCAGACGCCAAACCCAGACCCTGCCATCAGCCCACAAACCACTGCGTTTAGTTAAGAATAAGGTGCTGCGGATGCACCATATTTAAATAAACCTAGCCACCACTGAATTACAAACGTATTCAACACTCCGTTGAACTCCATTAGCCCCAATTACAGCATATATACACCATCTACCAACAAGTAATTGGACACCTGTGATAGCAAAGGAAAACGAAGTTTATTCACCTTCAATAGTTGGTGGAGCCTCCACGAGCGGCGATTACAGCTGCGACCCTCCGGGGCATACTCTCAACCAGGCGTTGTACGACGGCTAGCGGTATTTTCTTCCACTCGGCTTGGAGAAGACAGGTCAGTTCTTTTTTTTTTTATTGGAGGTTTAACGACCACCGTGAGCAACTCAATGGGCTATAAGCAGTCGCCCGTCCCTAATTTAGGGTCACTGGTTCCAGGGAAGGGAGAGAGCTAGTGCCGTAAGACAAACAGAACATCCATGCCTGACCGGGATTCGAACCCGGACCCCTTACGGACGAATGATCAAAGGCCAGCGCCTTAGACCACTACGCCACCAGGCGGCGACAGGTCAGTTCCTTCACCATTTCGGACGGTGGGGGCACCACTTAAGTCGACGCTCCAACACGTCCCAGAGGTGCTCGATGGGGTTAAGGTCCGGGCTCTGTGCAAGCCAGTTCATTCGATTAACCCCATTGTCACCATACCAAGCCATGGTAGACCTCGCAACATGACAGGTGGCATTGTCACCCTGAAAGTAACATGGGTCCACCCGCAAAACTGTCACAACGTAGGAAGCGCATGGTCATCCAAAATGGTGCAGTATGTCTCGGCGTTGAGTCTACCAGGAATTGCGACCAAAGGTCCCGTGCCATACCAGGAGAAACACCCCCATAGCATAATTCCTCCACCGCCGCCGAACTTCACAGTTGGCACAATACATTCCGGCAGGAGGCGTTCTCCTGGCAGACGCCAAACACAGACCCTGCCATCCGAACGGTAGAGGGTGAACCTTGATTCTTCGCTCCAAAGAACCTGTTTCCACTGTTCAACGGTCCACTGTCGACGTTCTGTGTACCACGTTAGCCGAGCAGCGCTATTGGACTTGGTGATCAAAGGCTTGTGGGCGGCAACATGTCCATGATAACCGAGAAGATGGGCTTTCTTACGGATGGTATTCATCGAAAGAACACTCCCGGATGCCTGTTGAAACTCCTGGCGGATGTGGCCCATCGATTTGGTGCGGTTCTTCCGAATTTCACTGGCCAGCACCTGTCGATCTCTAATTCCCAGTTTTGTGGGTCTGCCTAGTCGAGGCACATTCCGACAGTCACCTCTCATCTTCCACTTGCCAATCACGTAGGCCCCTGTCGATTTTGGGTACTTCAACTCGCTGAATATGTCACGTATGGATCGGCCATTTCTGTGATACCCGACGATTACACCTTTCTGGAAATCAGAAAGCTCCGAACTGCGTGGCATCTTGCATGCGACTGGTTGCGTTGTTGTTTCCCATACGATATTTAACGGCGGCGGCCGTAACGTGTATCAGGACCACAGATATCATCGATTGCAGGGGTGTCCAATTACTTGTTGGCAGATAGTGCATTTCAGTATATCAGTGAATGTAAAACTTATATTGATGCTATAGCTATTTTAGAATCTTTATATGTTAGGCCTAAGAACGAGATATACGCCCGGCATGGTTTGGCTACACGACGTCAACTCACCGAATTTTCGGGTGTAATAAGCACATCTTTTTAATCCGATCTGACGCAAATTAAATTTTTAAAGCTATTCAAAGTCAATGGAACCGGTATGGAAAACAATAGATCTGACGAAAGAAAGAAGATTTCCAATCGGGTTTTTAATCCCTCAGATATTGCTGTAAACGGAATCGTGAGCTTACAAACTCTTAGAAACAGAGATATCGACAAAAATAAGATGACTTTACGTCCCCTGGTGGGAAAACCATGCATTATTTTAGGAAGAAATTATCCTCAAAAGGTGTATCTATATAAGCGGTATCGGTCCAAGAAAAAAAAATTAGTCGAGTTTTCAGGAGCCCAGATTTAGCAACAAATACTTCAGAAGCAGAAATTAAAACTTTTGACCACTGGTGGCCAAACCATTCTTTACCAAACATTAGAAATTATGTGAAAAATGTTTTCCATCAGGTCTTGTATACGATACAGGAAGAATTTTTCAAATCAGATCTTTAGGAGCAGAAATAACGCAGAAAACGCAATTTACCTTTGTGCCCCTTAGCGGAAAGTCTATGATATACTTGAAAATTTTGAATTTATAGGAAAAACATTTCGCATCGGAAACACTATCCAACAAAGAAGGAATTTTTCAAATCGTACTCTTAGAAGTAGAGATATTGACAAAAAAAAAGGTATATACATCTACACCCCTGGCGTAGATGTAGAAACCATGCATTTTTTCAAGAAGAAAATTTTCCTAAGAGGTTTGTTGACATGAGGAGTAGTAAGGTGCATTTCACCAGCCCCCCCACCACGGAATTTTTTAATTTTTCAGACACCATTCGTTTGTACCACGTATGAACCGGAATGAACTCGGTTTTTTTCGTTTGAACCGCAAAAGTTTTGGAGATATTTAAAAAACAAAGTGGGGGGGCTGGTGAAACGATAGCCCCCCCACCATGGAATTTTTAAATTTTTTTTGCACCATTCGTTTGTACCACGTATGAACCGGAATGAACTCAATTTTTTTCGTTTGAACCGCAATAGTTTTTGAGTTATTTAAAAAACAAAGTGGGGGCTGGTGAAATGGTACCCCCAAAAAATAGATATTTCAAATTTCAGCATAGCCATTCGTTAATAAATCGTATGAACCGGAATGAACTCCATTTTCATCGTTTGAACCACAATAGTTTTTGAGATATTTAACAAATAATATTGAGAATTTGCATATAAATATAGGAGGCAGACCATTTCACCAGCCCCCACCATAGAAATTCAAAATTTCGAAATAGCCATTCGTTAGTAAATCGTATGAACCGGAATGAACTCCATTTCTATCGTTTGAACCGCAATAGTTTTTGAGATATTTAACAAATAATATTCAGAATTTGCATATATACAGAAAGACCGACCATTTCACCAGCCCCCCACCATGGAAATTCAAAATTTCAAAATAGGCATTCGTTAGCAAATCGTGTGAACTGAAAAGAACTAAATTTTCATCGTTTGAACCGCAATAGTTTTTGAGATATTTAAAAAATAATGTTACAGGCCTATCATTTCACCCCCCCCCTCATCATGGAAATTCAAAATTCCGAAATAGCCATTCGTTAGTAAATCGTATGAACAGGAACGAACTCCATTTTTATCGTTTGAACCGCAATAGTTTTTGAAATATTTAATAAATAATAGAATTTACATATACGCACAGAGACCGACCATTTCACCAGCACCCCACCCCCATGGAAATTCAAAATTTCAAAATAGCCATTCGTTAGCAAATCGTATGAACCGAAAAGAACTCCATTTTCATCGTTTGAACCGCAATAGTTTTTGAGATATTTAAAAAAGAATGTCACAGGCCTACACCATTTACCCCCCCCCTTCATCATGGAAATTCAAAATTCCGAAATAGCCATTCGTTAGTAAATCGTATGAACAGGAATGAACTCCATTTTTATCGTTTGAACCGCAATAGTTTTTGAGATATTTAACAAATAATGTTACAGGCCTACCATTTCACCCCCTCCCCCCTCATCATGGAAATTCAAAATTCCGAAATAGACATTCGTTAGTAAATCGTATGAACAGGAATGAACTCCATTTTTATCGTTTGAACCGCAATAGTTTTTGAGATATTTAACAAATAATGTTACAGGCCTACCATTTCACCCCCCCCCCCCCATCATGGAAATTCAAAATTCCGAAATAGCCATTCGTTAGTAAATCGTATGAACAGGAATGAACTCCATTTTTATCGTTTGAACCGCAATAGTTTTTGAGATATTTAAAAAATAATATTGAGTTTTTGCATATATACAGAGAGACCGACCATTTCACCAGCCCCCCACCATGGAAATTCAAAATTTCAAAATAGCCATTCGTTAGCAAATCGTAGGAATCGAAAAGAACTCCATTTTCATCGTTTGAACAGCAAAAATTTTTGAGATATTTAAAAAAGAATGTTACAGGCCATTTCATCCCCCTCCCCCTCATCATGGAAATTTGAAATTCCGAAATAGCCATTCGTTAGTAAATCGTATGAACAGGAATGAACTCCATTTTTATCGTTTGAACCACAATAGTTTTTGAGATATTTAAAAAATAATATTGAGAATTTGCATATATACAGAGAGACCGACCATTTCACCAGCCCCCCCCCCATGGAAACTCAAAATTTCAAAAAAGCCATTCGTTAGCAAATCGTATGAACCGAAAAGAACTCCATGTTCATCGTTTGAACCGCAATAGTTTTTGAGATATTTAAAAAAGAATGTCACAGGCCTACACCATTTACCCCCCCTTCATCATGGAAATTCAAAATTCCGAAATAGCCATTCGTTAGTAAATCGTATGAACAGGAATGAACTCCATTTTTATCGTTTGAACCGCAATAGTTTTTGAGATATTTAACAAATAATGTTACAGGCCTACCATTTCACCCCCCTTCATCATGGAAATTCAAAATTTCAAAATAGCCATTCGTTAGCAAATCGTATGAACCGAAAAGAACTCCATTTTCATCGTTTGAACCGCAATAGTTTTTGAGATATTTAAAAAAGTATGTCACAGGCCTACACCATTTACCCCCCCTTCATCATGGAAATTCAAAATTTCAAAATAGCCATTCCTTAGCAAATCGTATGAACCGAAAAGAACTCTATTTTTGTCGTTTGAACCGCAATAATTTTTGAGATATTTAAAAAAGAGTGTTACAGGCCATTTCATCCCCTCTCCCCCTCATCATGGAAATTAAAAATTCCGAAATAGCCATTCGTTAGCAAATCGTATGAACTGAAAAGAACTCCATTTTCATCGTTTGAACCGCAATAATTTTTGAGATATTAAAAAAGAATGTTATAGGCCATTTCATCCCCCTCCCCCTCATCATGGAAATTTAAAATTCCGAAATAGCCATTCGTTAGCAAATCGTATGAACTGAAAAGAACTCCATTTTCATCGCTTGAACCGCAATAATTTTTGAGATATTTAACAAATAATGTTACAGGCCTACCATTTCACCCCCCCCCCTCATCATGGAAATTCAAAATTCCGAAATAACCATTCGTTAGTAAATCGTATGAACAGGAATGGACTCCATTTTTATCGTTTGAACCGCAATTGTTTTTGAAATATTTAATAAATAATATTGAGAATTTGCATATATACAGAGCCCGACCATTTCACCCCCCCCATGGAAATTCAAAATTTCAAAATAGCCATTCGTTAGCAAATCGTGTGAACCGAAAAGAACTCCATTTTCTTCGTTTAAACCGCAATAGTTTTTGAGGTATTGAAAAAAGGATGTTACAAGCCTACACCATTAACCCCCCTCACCATGGAATTCGAAATTTCATAGCCATTCGTTAGTAAATCGTATGGCCGCCCCGGTGGCTCAGTGGTCTAAGGCGTTGGCCTCTGATCATTCGTCCGTAAGGGGTCCGGGTTCGAATCCCGGTCAGGCATGGATGTTGTGATTGTCTTACGGCACTGGATCTCTCCCTTCCCTGGAACCAGTGACCCTAAATTGGGAACGGGCGACTGCTTATAGCCCATTGAGTTGCTCACGGTGGTCATTAAACCTCCAATCAAAAAAAAAAATCGTATGAACCGAAAATAACTCCATTATTATCGTTTGAACCGCAATAGAGTTTGACATACCTACAAAAAAAAGGATTCAGAAAATATGGAGCCGACAATTCCTTCCCATGTAATTTCAAAATTTCAAAATGACCATTCGTTAGTAAATCGTATGAACCGGGAAAACTCTGTAAGAGCGAACGTGTCGTCACGTGACTTAGCGCCGCCTCCTACTTAAGTATCCGAGGAGCACGCGCAGCGGGCTCACAACAAGCAGAGAGTTCGTTTACTCTTCCCGGAAGTACACACTCTCTCTCTCTCTCACTCTGTTCGAGCGAACAAACGAAACCTCCCCCACTTTACTATATATATATCTGTGAATCGGGGAGGCAGAGCGACAACAGCTGGTTATACCGAAGTTTATCCACTTTCAGACATAATTTGAAAAGAACGCTTGGTTAACACATATACGAAACACTTATTCTTCATCAACTAGAATTTTGATGGCGGCGGATTACTCGCTCTTGAAAGTGACCTCGTTATGACTGGACCTGGCAAAGATCGTGGAACGCGCAAGATAAGGTGATCGAATTCTGTAGAAATCTCACCCTGCGTTGGCGTCCTAACTTAGGGTCTCCTTGACACTAGATATACCTCTATCTTATCGATGCTTCAGGACTAGTCTTCTAGCTATCCTTCTCTAATCGATGCTTCAGTGGACTGTACTAAGTCAGTAATTCAGTAGTATATCATCAGCTACTCTACCGGTATCCCTGACTCGGGTAGATTCCTTCTGTAGCGGCGACCTACTTCATCTAGGTCGGTGCCCGCTCTTTCCCCGTGGACTGCGAGAGCCCACCACACCATCCACGCAAACGCGTTCCTTTCTATCGGAGGACTATCACCTTCGCTCTCCGAAGACAGACTGCTCCAACAGGTCCACTCGGAGCGACCTCTTCGCCCCCCCCCTTCACGCTGCTCCTTCTTCAAGGGCGACGGCGCTGACCTTCAACATGCTGCTCTCCTCTCGCGCCACGTGTCACCTCTCGCGCCCTTCACCTGCCCCATCCCTAGTCGTTTTCCGGGAATCGGGCTCCTAGACCTTTAAATCTACCTTGCGCATTCCTCGCTTATCCTCAGGCTATACATTATTGAGTGCCTCCTTCCGAGAAAGCAATCCTATCGTCGTAGTACATCCGTAGCAATACAATACACATTGTTATACCTATACAAAAGAGTATGTCTGCATTTCAGACTTGTATGCGCCTAGTGAAAATGAACAATGTATCTGTGAAAGTCACAGCGTCCTTGGCAATACTTTCAGTTCGTAGAACAAGTCCTCGCCCTTTCTAAGGCGTGAGAACCTGAAGTCTTTTGTCATACATCTCGCCTCCCCCCCCAAGGATTAAACATATTTACGAATTCTCTGACGCCATTTTGGGAACTTGCGATGTTTTCTTTGGTCAAAAAAAAACCACATAATGTTTATCATTGAAATGAATTAACATCGTTAATGTGTCCGTTCTTACAAACTCCATGTTTATTTTTTCAACCCCGATAGTTTTTGAGATGTTTAAAAATGTTCCACGATTTCAGCTGCCCCCACCCCCACCCCCGGACATTTCCTGTTTCAGAATAGCTATTCGTTAGCATCGTGTGAACCGGAAGGAGCTACATCTTTATCATTCGAATCTGGATAGTTTCTGAGATATTTGTATAAAGGGTAATGGATAATGATGAAGAAGTAATTTATTTTCAAAAAGTCTTGTATTCGTTCCTGTCATTATCTTAAAGATCTCTCCGTTTCTAGCTTTGAACCGCAGCAGTTGAAAAGACATTCCAAAAAGAACGTGACGGTTTCAACATTTCTTCAATGTGTCTCAAGGACCAGAACACAAGAGAACGGGAAAACGCATGGCATAGTAAAACAGCCAAAATCTCGGAGCTGAAACAAACGACGCAATCCAGTCTGTAGTAAACATACAGTACAAGGCATCACAGAAAGAAAGGGAGCATGGCAGAGGCACAAAGCAGTCCGTTACATTACAATCGTGCGCTGTAGTCGGTGGCAGATACAACACGAGGCAAAGCACACAGGGAACAGTCACTGAGCAGAGAAACGGCTGAGCCAGCAAATAGAGAAAGCACCATACCTGGAACCAGGGAGCAACATGATGAGTAGAAAACCCAGGAACTATTCCTTCTTCCTTTTAAGGAAAAAAACGAAATTATTGGTGCGAAATTATTGCTGTCCATCTGTGGTTATTGGGCGCCATCCTCCGACAAAAAGAGAAATAATGGTACTAATGCCACATTGAAAAGAAAAACATTAAGGAAAAACTATTACTTTCTTTAAAATTGGCATTTTCTGTCTAACAGTGGCATAGCAGTTAGACATACTATACAAAACATAGCAGGGTAGGAAGCAACACATGGCACTCCGGGAAAATCGGGCAGGGGGCATGCTTGAACCACAGAAAAAGAGAAGCAGAACGAACGGTGCGAAGCAGTTGGTGATGGTCATGTAAAGCGGATGCAGGCAGGACATCGTAAGACAAAACACACAGAAAAAGGTCACAAAGCAGAATGATGAGGGGAAAAAAACGAGGCACGAGAGAAAACACTTCACAAAGAGGAGAACGAAACAACAAGGGCTCAAAGAGACAGGGAGAAACATAGCTAAGAAAACACAACAGAAATCAATCATCAAACAAAACCACACAGGAGCTAATCAGGTGGACACCGAAGAAGGAGACGATGTTGAGCATGACAAATGAAGTGGTCAAGACAACCATAGTAACATTCAACTTCCGGGTAAGAGCCCGAAAGGTGAAAAAATGCAAAGTAAAAAGCGCTAAGATTGTCAACCAGAGATGAGTAAACTGCCGGATCGTTGGAAGCAATAAAGTGATTAAGTGTAGCATCGTGAGAAGAGTCAAAGAACAATGGGAAAGCGGCATCTAGAGAAAGAGTCTGCGTAAACTCGGGAACAACTTGAAGGCGAGCAACAAGATCAGGCACAACAGAGGGACTGTCAAGAACGCGAGCAAAAGTGACGGCAGCAGGATCAGGAGCGGAGCCTTGCGAAGAACGATGAGGAGGAGACATAACCACAGCAGCACGCTTAGCGCGAATCTTGCGATTAGACCGATGACGACGCTTCTTATTAGGAGCAATACCAGTAGGGAAATGTTGACGAAGAGGACGAAGAGGACGAGACGACGTAGAAGGAACAACAGGCGGCGTCTCGGGAATCTGGCGAGGTGAATAGGGTACAAAGTCGGATGACACATGTAAGGTGGTAGCTGCAGGAACAACAGAAGCCGGAGAGGGTGGGGTTTCAAACGAGACTAGAAGAGGAGCTGTGCGAAAGAGCGGGGACAGACCATGGCGACCAGAAGGTGAAACAAAGACAACGGCACTAGAAGCATCAGAAGAGCCCCGAGAAGGTGAAAAGGGCGGAGAGCACACCGGAGTACTGGAACCAGTGGAGGAAAGATGAGCGTCTGAGGGTGGCGTAGCCGACGTACGCAGCTGCGATGGTGGAGCAGAAAATTCCGGGATCGAGATAGACGAGGTGACTTGCGAAAACAAAGAAGGCAGCACCTGAACAGGCGGAGAAGGTGCAGCAACAGGATGTGACAAAGCGCAAACATCAGACGATGAAAAAGAAAGAAATACAGACGAAGGCACCGAAACAGGAGCAGTAGATCCAGATGTACCCACAACAGACGATGCTGGCGAGGAAGGAAAAAGACCAACGGAGGCAGATGATGGAGATGGAGACTAAGAAGGTGTGAACTGATCAGGCGAAAGCGTGGTAACTGGAAGCGAAGAAAGAGGTTCTGTGACGGGAACTTGAGCAGCCGTTGAAGAAGACTAGGAAGAAATGAGGGGGCATTGCGAGAAATGGTGACCAGGCTGTTTACATGAGATGCAATGATAGGCAGTGAATACGTTGAATGCGACGTTGTGATGACAACAAATCACCAGAAAAGTTGTGGGGCAGTAAGAAACAGTCTGTGTCAGGGAAAAAAACTAAGTCTTGGCGGCGGAAGCCAAAATAAGGACGATCACCTTGATCAACATGGGCGGCGGGTATCTTGCGGATATCACCAAGAACGCGGCCACACCGAGAAGGAAAAGCATGTAAAAACTCATCGGAAACGTCCGGAGGTACAGGTTACAAATTAAGAAAAACGGGAGAATGTGCAAGGAGGATAGGGACCAAGCTATGATCTCCAACGGAAAGGCTAGTCGATAGGACTTGAGGAACAAACTCAGGTGAAAAAATATATACAAGAATGGACTTAGGCTTGCTGGCGAAATGTGTAATTGCACCGGAAGGGAGAAACGACAATGCAGACATACACTGTATAGACGTGCAACTTGACATTGGGTAAGGCGTCGAACTTGACACTTAAACTAAGAGTTGAAAGCATTGTACGTGTGCAATAAGCGTGGAACCTTGACATGAAATATAGGAGTCCAAGGCTGTCGCGAGGAAAGTCGGAGACGTTGAACACGGATCTGTAGCAGGATGAGGAGAAGAGCAGTCCTGGGACGCATCCAACACACTTGGAGGACAAGTCATCGAAGCAGCACATAGTGACGTGAGAGGGAAATAGAATTTAGAAACAGAAGCACAGGCCATGGACAATGTGTAGAAATGCACGGCGAAGGGCACACAGATCCACTATAACAAGGTGGGGCTCCAGGAAGGCGATCAGCATACCGAAGAAGGCAGCGCAGAGAACCACTGTCAATGGGTGGAACACAAGGAAGGTAATCCACACACCGGTGAAGGCAGCGCAGAGAACCATTAACGATTATTGGAGCGCAAACACGGAAGGCAAACGTAGACACAGCAGCAGGAAGGCTACTACATGCAGCAGACAGTTTTAGAGCAAAAAGTCAAGGCGAGTCACGATGGGCAGATTGTAAACAGGCCCAACGAAATGAATTGTAAACAGGCCCAACGAAATGAATTGTAAACAGGCCCAACGAGATGAATTATAAAGGAATATCGGCAAAATATGCATGTACCAACTCGAAAGAATGACTAGGAAGAGAGCGCAGACATTCCTGCACGAGAGAAACACAAATTAATTCGGCGGTGGGCGCTAGATACAGGCGGAGCACAAAATGCAGAGCTCGAAAGGGCGTGGCCAGCAGAGCAACGTGACGGGATGCTGTGTGAGTCAAATATCGTACAAAGACAATTGTTTGGATGGGACCATTTCAAGAATGTTTGTTTTAAATTTAAGGGTGCATCTGCTTTGCACTTCCTTTCGACCGAAGCGTGTTAAAGTGGAAAAGTTTCCTGCACGTTCTTTGAAAACTAAAGGATGTACTTATACCTTCACTATATACATGTATCTGTCTGTATACGTTTATCTGTGTACCTCTAAGTCTGATTTCATATCAGCCTCTTTTTGCTTTGGGAAGCTAGAACAGTGAGAACGATGATCCTAGCATTTTAATCTTTATCTGATCCATAATTTCGCCGCCAAGAGCGAAATGCAAATTCCACCGATTTCAAAATATATTTTGCTTCATATCGTTGCTCAAAAATCAGATTGAAACACTTTCGACGCCTATTGAATGTACCATTTTTACGTACAACTTATTGTATCTTAATATTACCGAATTTTTCTGTTACGACGAGCAAATGCGTACATTACTGTTTGTGAAAATTGCAACGCCAAAAAAGAATCGCACTATTAAAAAGAAATTTATATCACAGATTCCTCATGTTGCAGGAGATAACTGATTTTATTTTTAGATCTATAGAAGATTTTGTCAATTCAAATCTCAGTACTATTTGTTCAGTTGCTGCCTACCAAAGATGTTAGGCAGCAACTGAACAAATAACTAGTATACGAATGAATAATTAATACACACAATTGACGTAGATTTGGGACATCAAACAGATGGCATGGCTCTTTCCACGGTTTTAAGTGAGTCACGGGAAAAGTATCATCGGCCGCCAACGGAAATCGAACCAAGGGTCTTCCAGTTACTCGCTGGACATGCTACCACTGCACCAATTGCTTCTTACCATCTTTGGGGAATCCCCACCATTGTGCGGGTCTCCAAGAAGCAACCAGCCATGTGGTTTGGCAATTAATCACATGTGAGTCTTTAGAATTCGAGGCCGCTGCGGTGCAGTGGTAGCATGTCCAGCGCGTAACTGGAAGACCCTGAATTCAATTCCCGGTGGCGGCCGATGATAGTTTTTCCGTGACTCACTTAAAAACGTGGAAAGAGAAATGACTTCTGTTTGATGTTCCTAATCCACGTCGATTGTGTGTATTAATGCATTACAATTACAGAGGCATCTGTGGCACGTAGTCCGGTCATCTTCAATAGCGCGTCGCACCGCTTCGTGCGGTGATACATGTTGCAATATGGTCCAGCATAGAGGCGAACAGACGCCTGATGTCCTGCTGAAGAGGGCCCACATTTGTTGGACGGTGTGCTCCAAATCCCGGATAGTGCGGCACAGAGTCAACCGGCGTTTCAACTGGTCCCACGCATGCTCGATAGAGGACATGTTCGGTGAGCGGGCATGCCATGGAACTGTATGGACATGACGTAGGCAGTCCTAGAAAACCCGAGCAGTGTGCGGGATGGCACTATCCTGCTGGTAAAGCGCACCTAGAATTCCGCCCAGGAGTGGGAGCACATGGGGCCATATGATCTCATCCACATACCGCTGGCCCGACAATGATCCACGTACCACTACTAGAGCTGATCGGCTATCGTAGGCAATAAACCATAAAGGCTCCCTAGACCGTAATGCCTGCAGTGGGGTAGGTGGGACGCTCGATAGCAAGGTTGGAATTGTGCCGTTGACCCCGGGACCTCCACACCCGGACACGATGATCATCTGTCCCCAAAACGAACCGACACCAATCTCTGAACACCACACGTCGCCAGTCTGTGGCTTTCCACGTTGCTCTCGCCTGGCACCATTGCAAACAGAGCCGGCGATGATCCGGTGTTAATGGCAGAACACGTAAGAGGCGCTGGGATCGCAGATTCGCTTCCGCGAGACTTCAGGAAATGGCTCGTTGGCACACAAGAGCCGCTACATTTGCCTGGGGAGAGGACAGGGTTCTCGTGGGATCCATTCGTGCCTGCCGTACGAACTGTCGATCCTCTCTACGGATGGTCCTCCGGGTTCGTTCGGAGACACCCGCCGTGCGGCAGTGCCGTCACGTGTCCACTGCTCCCAACACAGTCGGACGGTATGGTCAGAACGATCCACGTGGTGGGTTATACGGCGCGCCGACCGACCTGCTGTTTTCAGCCCGATGATCAGGCCTCTCTCAAAGCCCGTAAGTTGCGTACATCGACGTCTCTGGTGTCTACCCGGCATTCTTGTCACTCTATACTCTTGCTTGCGCCGGCCGGTGCTTTTCTCTTTCATGGGGCATCGACTACACGCCGGTTTATAAGGCTGCTGGTTCGTGCTAGCAGCGCCGCCACAAGGTGTGCGGTTATGCGCACTCGCACCAAACGCACCCTAGCTATTTGCAAAGTTTCGCGGTTGTAGCATGTTTTCTTCTAGGTGTGCAAATTTTTTGTCCACGAGTGTACAAGAAGCAAGTGGAAGAATTGAAACTTCACTCGCCCAAGCTTTCACCAGCTGTCTCACCGAAGGTAAGATTCCTGAGTATTGGGATAATGGTACAATGATCCTGCTACATAAAAAAGGTGACGTTGAGGATCTCAGGACCTACAGGCTCATCAGCCTCCTATCAGTTATTTATAAAATTTTCAATTAGGTTCTTTTACATCGCATGAAGGTAAAACTGGACATGGCTCAAGCAAGAGAAGAAGCTGAATTCAGGAGTGGCTACAGCACTGAAGATCATGTCCATGTACTTAGAGAACTAACTGAAAGAACAAGAGAGTATGAACTCCCATTATGCAAGGCTTCTATTGATTATAAAAAGGCCTTCGATTCCGTAAAACCATCAGCAGTTACAACTGCTTTGAAAACCTGCGGTATTGCAGATGCATACATTAGCATTATTAATAGTATCTCTGAAAATGCATTTGCAAAAGTTTGGATATTTGAGGATGCAGCACTAATAAAAATTGGAAAGCTAGTGTGACAAAGTAAAATCATATCTCCCAAACTCTTTAATCCCACATAGCAAAATATTTTTTAATTACTGAACTGGGACAAAGAAAAAAATATTTATGCAGATAATTCAAATCACGTTCGTTTTGCTGATGACGTTGTCATTTTTGCAACTACGACTTCTGAACCGCAGAATACGATCCAGGAACTTGCTGACAAGAGTAAAGAAGTGGAATTAAAAATGAACTTTCAGAAGGCAAAAGTGACGTATATTGCTTTTACAAGAAACGAAGATTTATTTATTGGTGGTGAAAAGCTTGAGACAACCGATACCTACATTTATCTTGGGCAGCAGATATGAAGTAAGGATCACATTGATGATGAAATTAATCGGCGTGTAAAACTTGGATGGATAGTTTTTGGAAGAAGTAAAATTTTTACGAAAAGTATGCCATTGTGTCTTAAAAGATAAGGGTTTAATCAGTTCATCCTGCCAGTGCTTACGTATGGAGCAGAGACATGGACCTTCACTAAACAAGTTAGTAAAATAATGCAATGCATTGAATATGATACGCTTTCCAACATACCAGAAATAATTACTCAAGATATGAGAATAATGGCTGTGGAATAAATCTCGGTTCTGTGCCCTGACCTTTGATCCCATTTCGATGATATTCAACAGAACCGGTTCGGTATACCTCCGAAATAACATGATAACGTTTTGTCGCAATCGAAGCATTTTTACGTAAGTTATGATGCATAAGGACTATGGAATAGATCCCGCTCCTGTGTCCTAACCTTTGACCCTATTTTGTCCATTTTCTATAGGGTTTGTCCCCAGGTGGTTCCCTACCACATACTAAAATTTCACCGAAATCGAACCATTTTTACGTGAGTTATCATGCCGACAGACGGACTGACAGACGGACGGAAAACGCTGAAGCATATACGCTTCTTCAACCTACTGTTGGAAAGCGTAAAAAAGACAAACAAAGACTGCAGACAAGGCAAAAAGCCCTGGAGAGAATCATGCTTGGTGTAAACAGGAAAGATAAGCAGACGGACTCATGGATAAGGAAAACGACAAGAGTTGACGACATCATGACCACAATGAAGTCACTGAAATGGTGAGGGCATGACATGTTGCTAGAAGAACGACCACCAACGGAAAACCGAAATTTTAGAATGAATTTCGAGGGACAGGAAAAAGACCCAGAAGAAGACCCTATGATAGAATGATGCATGAAATTCGAAAGCATAGAGGTGTGTCATCGAGGAGACACGCTCAAGACAGACAATTGTGGGAGAAACTTGGGGAGACCTTCATCCAGTAGTGGATTCAAAGATGATGATATATATATATCATTGTAAACCATTATCAATCCACTGCTGGACGAAAGTCTCCCCAAATTTTCTCCACAACGGTCTGTCTTGTGCCAGTCTCCTCCATGTCACTCCCGCATACTTTCGAATTTCATCCACCCATCTCCATGTGGTCTTCTTCTGGGTCTTTTCCTGTCCCTTGGAATCCAATACAAAATTTCGGCTGTCCATCGATGGTCTGTCCTTCTGGCAGTATGTCCAGCCCATTGTCATTTCAGGGATTTTCTCTGATCATGGTGTCTTCCACTCTCGTCATTTTTCGGATTCACGAGTTCCTCTTCTTATCTCTCCTGGTTACACCAAGCATGCACGTGTCCATGCTGCTTTGAGTTGTCTGCAGCCTTTGTATGTCTCTTTTAGTTAAGGTCCACGTCTCTGCACCATACGTAAGCACTGGAAGGATGCATTGATCAAACACTTTTCTTTTAAGACATAATGGCATATTGCTCTTAAAAATTATGATGTTTCTTCAAAAAGCTCTCCAGGCAAGTTTTGTACGCCGATTAATTTCTTCATCAATGTGACCCTCACTTGATATCTGCTGTCCAAGATAAACGTACGTGCCTGTTATCTCCAGCTTATCTCCATCAATCGATAAATCTTCATTTCTTGTAAAAGCATTGAACATCACTTTTCTCTTCTGGAAGTTCATTTTTAATCCCACTTCTTTACTCTTGTCAGCAAGTTCCTGGATCATACTCTGCAGCTCTGATGGGGTAGTTGCAAAAATAACTACGTTATCAGCAAAACGAAGGTGGGTTAGATAATCTCCATTAATCTTTATCCCTTTGTTTTCCCAGTTCAGTATTGAAAGACCTTTTCCAATGTGGCAATAAAGAGCTTCGGAGATATGGTGTCACCTTGTCTCACTCCCTTTCCAATTTTTATGTGTGTTGTATTTTCAAACAGCCGAAAATTTGCACTTGCATTTTCATAGATGTTATTAATAATATTAATGTATGAATCTTCAATACCGCAGGATTTCAGAGCCATTGTAACTGCTGATGGTTTCACCGAATCAAAGGCTTTTTCATAATCGATAAAAGCCATGCACAATGGAAGTTCATATTCTTTCGCTCTTTCAATTAGTTCTCTCAGTACGTGCATATGATCTATTGTGCTGTAGCCACTCCTGAATCCAGCTTGTTCTCTCGGTTGAGCCATGTTCAGTGTTACCTTTAAGCGGTGTGAAAGAACTTTAGTGAAGATTTTATAAACCACTGATAGGAGGCTGATAGGTCTGTAGTTCCTGAGATCCTCAATGTCACCTTTTTTATGTAGCAGGATCATTGTAGCGTTGTTCCAATCCTCAGGAATCTTCCCTTCATTAAGGCATCGAGTGAAAATTTGGGCGAGTACTGTTTCGATTTCTCCACTTGCTTCTTGTATGGTGTCTACAGTAATTCCATCTTCTCCTGGAGCTTTCCCCCGCTTCATGTTCTTGATTGCATGCGCATCTTCTGCTGGGAGGACTGGAAGAACTCTGGTACTGGTACCTTTCATGATGTCTGGAGAACATGTATCATCCCTTTTATATAATTTGGAGTAGAAATCTTTCACTCTTGTCAAAATTTCGCCTCTATTTCTTGTTACAGAACCATCTTCTTTTCTCAGTGCCATAATCTGTTTTCTTCCCTTACTGAGGGGTCGCTTTGCTATCTTTAGGCTTTGGTTGTTTTCAATTGCTTTCCTCAGTAGTTCGCAGTTGAATTTCCTTACGTCTTTAGTGATAATTTTTTGTACTGTCTTGCATAGCTCTATATATTCCACTTTGGAAGTCACATCTTCTTTAGTTGTCCTCATCTCTCTTCTTTTTTGCATCAACATTTTGGTTTTTCCTGATAATTTGTTCACATGCAACTTGTTCTTAGACCCAGCTCATTTTGTTGGTGTTTCCATAAGAGTTTTGGTTACTTTTCTGTTAACTTCAGAAATATCCACTTCTTCCGATGTTAGGCGTTCTAAAGCAGAGAATCTGTTCTTCAGTTCCAACTTAAAGGTATTATGGTGCTTTTTAAGGTTGGTTATGTCAATACATTATGTTTTTCTTATGAGCTTGCCACGTTCGAGTTTAGAGTTGAGGTGGATCTTACATTTCACCAATCTATGGTCACTACCTGTGTTGAACTTGTTCAGCACACTGCAGTCTTCGTTGACGAATTTTTTGTTACACATAATAAAATCAATTTCACTTGTTATCCCATTTGGATGTCTCCATGTCCATTTCCCGTGTGGCTTTTTCTTGAAAAAGGAGTTCAAGATGAGAAACCCTTCTGCCTCTGCAAACTCAACGAGAGTATTTTCACGCTGGTTTCTGTTGCCGTGAGCGAATTTACCTCCTGAAGTTTCATTTTGTTGCCATTGCCCTATTTTTGCATTGAAATCTCCCATAATTATCTTCAAGTGGTGCTTACCTTTATTATTTAGATGACAAATTTCCTCATAAAATTCTTCAATTTCTTCTTCAGGATGACTTGTGGTGGGTGCATAAGTTTGAATAATCTGAGCCTTGTATCTTCTCAAGAGTTGGATAACGAGTCGCGCAGTTCTGTCAGAGGCACTTTCAACTTCTACAACTTTATCCTTCAGTTTCTTGTTTATTATAAATCCAACACCACTAGTTCTGCCAGTATGTGTCCCACGATAGTAGAGGAGATGTCCATTTTTCCGTTCAATGAGATCTCCTTTTCTCCTTACCTCACTTAGCCCGACGATGTCCCACTTGATCCTTTGTAGTTCCTCTTCCAATTCAAGAAGCCTTGAATCAGGAGATAGGGAGCATCCATTGTAAGTAGCCAAGGTCAGCATCAGATGGCAGCCTAGTCCGGTCCTCCAAGGATTCTTAGCACCCTCTGCCTTCATGTCGCACTGGCCGCTGCCTTGGCCAGGTACATTCGAGCTGCCGGAGACTGAGGGCCAAGATTTAAGTTGTAGAGTCATTTTGGAGGGGTTTGGCCATAACTCACCACGCTGGCCAAGCGGGTTGGTGAGTGTGGGATAGCATTTCCTCTAATCCCGATGGTATAGTTATACCGCTATTGGCGGTCGTCAGAGCCCCTTTAGTGGGAACAGGATGCACCACGAAAAGGCGGGGTTGACATTTGTCAAGGAGAGGCTGTGATGTTACGCATCACCGGACCTTACATTCCACACACACACACATATATATATATATATATATATATATAAACGAACGAAAAGTTACATCCGCAGGTGTGGCAGAATTAACACGCATCCCATTGCTTGGGAAGACGACGCATCCCATCGCTGGGAAAGACGACGCATACCGTCTGGAAAAAGGAACTTTAGTTTCTCCTTGAATCATTTGGATATGTCAACATGAAAGTCACATGTTGACAGATCCGGGCTATAGGCTGGGTGGTGCAGAACCTCTCACCCTTTCCGTGCTAACGCATCCTGCATAATGTGTGCAACAGAATCACACCACGCGAAAGCATGCCAGGTCACCCATTCTTGATTGCTTTATGCAGCTTGTCCACTGTGTCGATGTAGTGGTTGGCATTGCTGTTCACGTGAGGCTCTTTAAAGTCCACCAACAAAAGCCCTTCAGCATAACCTCCCCGACGGAGTCCTGTGACTTGAATTTTATGTGTTTTGGTGATCCGGGATGTTTCCATTGCATGCTCGCTGGTTTGCTGGATGGCTCAAAGCCGTGGCACCGCGATTCGTCACCTGCCACTATGCGCGATATAAATGCATCACCCTCTGCTTTGTAACGCAGCAAGTGGTTCAAACTCCAACCCATACATTCTTCCTTATGGTGGTCAGTCAGCATCCGCGGGATTAATTGTAAACATACTTTCCGATATTGCAGTATCTTCGTAACCACAGTTTGAACTGTAACAAATGTCATAGCAAAGTCCTCCGTTTGCGAACGTCAGCCCCGACGACGGTTTTACATGCATTTCTTTCTCGGTGTGGGCGCATTGTTTGTGTTATTCGCACGCTCCCCGCCGATCAAGGTGATCGTCCTTATTTAGGCTTCCGACGCCAAGCCTTAATTCTCTTCCCTGATATGGACTCCATTACTTCCTGCCCCACTGTTTTCCAGGTGCTCTGTGTTCATCACAACGTCGTTATAAACGTGTTCACTGCGTATCATTGCTTCTCATGTAAAACGCCTGGTCATCATCACTTGCAGTGTCCGCTCACCTCTTCTTGTTCTTCCTCAACGGCTGCTCAAGTGCCCATCACAGAACCCCCTTCTTCACTTCCGGTCACCACGCCTGCGCTTGTTTCGCTTCCACCTTCTTAGTCTCCATCTCGATTGTCGTTGCCTTCCTCTGCAGGTCTTTTTCCTTCTCCACTAGCGTTGCCTCTTGTGGATACATCTGGATCTACTGCTCCTGCTTCGGTGCCTTCGTCTGTCTTGCTTTCTTCTTCGCCGTCTGTTGTCTGTGCTTTGTCACATCCCGTTGCCAACCTTTCTCCGCCTGTTCAGGTGCTGCCTTCTTTGTTTTCGCACGTCACCTCGTCAATCCCAACCCCGGGATTCTCTGCTCCATCATCTTCGCTGTGTACGTCAGCTTCGCCACCCTCAGACGCTCATCCTTTCTTCAGCCGTTCCAGTACTCCGGTGTGCTCTCCGCCCGTTTCACCTTCTCCGAGCTCTTCTGATGCCTCTAGTATTGTTGCCTTCCTTTCGATTTCTGGTCCCGTGATCGGTCCCCGCTTTCCAGCACAGCTACTCTTCTGGATTTGTGTGAAGCCTTACCTTCACCAGCTCCTGTTGCCCCATCAGTTGCCTCTTTGCTTGCGTTATGCGCACATGATCCAGATCTTCCTTGTCAGACTTCTCACTTGCTGTCGGTTACTCCTTCACCACGTCCCTGTTGGTATTGCTTCTAATAAGAAGTGCCGTCGTCGCTCTAATCGAGAGACTCTTACTAAGCGAACCGCGGTCGCTCAGCCTTCTCTTCATCGTTCTTCAGGTTCCGCTCCTAATTCTACTGTTGCTGCTTACGCCGACCTTATTGGTACTCCCTCCGTTTCCACTGCAATTGTCGCTCGCCTCCAAGCTGTCCCTGGGTATTCGAAGATTTTCTTCCCAGATGCTGCCAACCCTTGTTCTTTGCCTCTTCTTGTGACGCTGGTTTGGATCCCCTTCTTGACTCCCATGATCCAGCTGATTACTCGAATATGATCGGGGATATTCGCTGCTTCCTCCAAGTTTTCGTTGACCTCACGAGATCTTACCCCTGAGATATTTCGTTATTAAAGTTTTCTTAATTGCTACCTTGGTGATACTCAAAATCGCCTCATTGATCTGGTTCTGACCGATTAGTTTCTGTCTGCACTTGCATGATGTTTCGCTTCCTGCCGTCTTTGCCTTGCTGCTGTTCCGTCTTACTCCTTTGCATGTTTCTGGTATGCGTTGTACCCAACCTTTTTCTTTCCGTTGTATCCTATGTACCGCCATGTTTTCTCCACATCTCGGTTCTTTCAAACATCCGCCCGGTGCCTACTTCCGTGAACCCGTCACATTGTTTTGTTCACAGAGCTTCTTCCTGTGTGCATTGTTATGCGCGATTCTTCTCTTATACCTTTCGTCACTGTCCTGGATTGCCCTATGTTGCTGTTCGCACCCAGTTAGTTTTTTCAGGTGTTTTTCCTGTCTCGTCGAGTATTTGTCTTATGTCATGCCATGTGCCTCAGCATACCTTCTACTGTTGTGCTACGTTACTTGCTCATCCAGTGTGACTCATCTCGTCAGATACTTACCGTTATTGCTTTGCCTCATGCTAATTGATTGTCCCATACTGTTACCTACACCATGCCATCTTTGCAAGTGTTATCTGTTGCACCTCGTTTTCTGCTTTTCATGCTGCGCCCCGGAGCATGAAAAGCAGCCTCCAGTTCGATGTATTCTCCATCTCCATGTCCGTCGTTCCTTCTGCTCAGTGACTGTTCCAGTGTGCTTCGCTTATCACAGATTGCCTTGTGCTGCTCGTTCAGCTTCGTTTATCTTTGTATGTCCTGATTGGCTTTTACAGACTGCTTTATGCTGCTCGTCCAGTACCGTTATTCTTATTGTTTTATCATGCTATTTATTTTCCGTTCTCCTGTGTACTAGTCCTCGATACCTAATAAAGCAACGTCACGTTGTTTTTGGAATGTCTTTTCAACTGCTGGGGTTCAAAGCTAGAAACGGGGATTTCTTTCAGCTAATGTCAGGAACGAATGAAAGACTTTGTGCAAAACAAATTACTTCTTCATTATTCTCCATTACCCTTATTACAAATATCTCAAAAACTATCAAGATTCGAACGATGAAGAAGGAGGTCTTTCTGATTCACACCATGCTAACGAATAGCTATCCTGTAATGGGAAATGTCCAGGTTGGGGTGGGCGGGGGGAAGAGGCAGGTGAAATCCTGGGCTACTAACATTCTTTTTTAAACATCTCCAAAACTATTGCTATTCAAACTATGAAAATGGCGTTTATTCCGGTTCACACCATTTACTAAAGAATGACTATCTTGAAATATTTAATGAATTTACATGGTGAGAGGGGGTGATGGTCGGTCTGGAATATATATATACATAAGTTCTCAATATTGTTATTTTTTTCTCAAAAACTGTTGCAGTTCAAACGATGAAAATGGATTTCCCCTCGGTTCATACGATTTGCTAACGAATGGCTATTTTGAAATTTTGAATTTCCATGGTGGGGGGCTGGTAAAATGGTCGGTCTCTCTGTATATATGCAAATTCTCAATATTATTTTTTAAATATTTCAAAAACTATTGCGGTTCAAACGATAAAAATGGAGTTCATTCCTGTTCATACGAGTTACTAACGAATGGCTATGTCGGAATTCTGAATTTCCATGATGAGGGGGGGGTGAAATGGTAGGCCTGTAACATTCTTTTTTAAATATCTCAAAAACTATTGCGGTTCAAACGATGAAAATGGAGTTCTTTTCAGTTCATAGGATTTGCTAACGAATGGCTATTTTGAAATTTTGAATTTCCATGGTGGGGGGCTGGTGAAATGGTCGGTCTCTCTGTATATATGCAAATTCGCAATATTATTTTTTAAATATCTCAAAAACTATTGCGGTTCAAACGATAAAAATGGAGTTCATTCCTGTTCATACGATTTACTAACGAATGGCTATTTCGGAATTTCAAATTTCCATGATGAGGGGGGAGGGGGATGAAATGGCCTGTAACATTCTTTTTTAAATATCTCAAAAATTATTGCGGTTCAAACCATGAAAATGGAGTTCTTTTCAGTTCATACGATTTACTAACGAATGGCTATTTCGGAATTTTAAATTTCCATGATGAGGGGGGAGGGGGATGAAATGGCCTGTAACATTCTTTTTTAAATATCTCAAAAGTTATTGCGGTTCAAACGATGAAAATGGAGTTCTTTTCGGTTCATACGATTTGCTAACGAATGGCTATTTTGAAATTTTGAATTTTCATGGTGGGGGGAGGGGGCTGGTGAAAAGGTCGGTCTCTCTGTATATATGCAAATTCGCAATATTATATTTTAAATATCTCAAAAACTATTGTGGTTCAAACGATAAAAATGGAGTTCATTTCTGTTCATACGATTTACTAACGAATGGCTATTTCGGAATTTCAAATTTTTCTGATGAGGGGGGAGGGGGATGAAATGGCCTGTAACATTCTTTTTAAATATCTCAAAAATTATTGCGGTTCAAACGATGAAAATGGAGTTCTTTTTCGGTTCATACGATTTGCTAACGAATGGCTATTTTGAAATTTTGAATTTCCATGGTGGGGGGGCTGGTGAAATGGTCGGTCTCTCTGTATATATGCAAATTCGCAATATTATTTTTTAAATATCTCAAAAACTATTGCGGTTCAAACGATAAAAATTGAGCTCATTCCTGTTCATACGATTTACTAACGAATGGCTATTTCGGAATTTTGAATTTCCATGATGAGGGGGGGGTGAAATGATAGGCCTGTAACATTATTTTTTAAATATCTCAAAAACTATTGCGGTTCAAACGATGAAAATGGAGTTCTTTTCGGTTCATACGATTTGCTAACGAATGGCTATTTTGAAATTTTGAATTTCCATGGGGGTGGGGGGCTGGTGAAATGGTCGGTCTCTGTGCGTATATGTAAATTCTATTATTTATTAAATATTTCAAAAACTATTGCGGTTCAAACGATAAAAATGGAGTTCATTCCTGTTCATACGATTTACTAACGAATGGCTATTTCGGAATTTTGAATTTCCATGATGAGGGGGGAAATGATAGGCCTGTAACATTATTTTTTAAATATCTCAAAAACTATTGCGGTTCAAACGATGAAAATGGAGTTCTTTTCAGTTCACACGATTTGCTAACGAATGCCTATTTTGAAATTTTGAATTTCCATGGTGGGGGGCTGGTGAAATGGTCGGTCTTTCTGTATATATGCAAATTCTGAATCATCATCATCATCATTGTCAACCATTATCAATCCACTGCTGGACGAAGGTCTCCCCAAGTTTCCTCCACAACGGTCTGTCTTGTGCCAGTCTCCTCCATGTCACTCCCGCATATTTACGAATTTCATCCACCCATCTCCCATGTGGTCTTTTTCTGGGTCTTTTCCTGTCCCTTGGAATCCAATCTAAAATTTCGGCTGTCCATCTATGGTCTGTCCTTCTGGCAGTATGTCCAGCCCATTGCCATTTCAGGGATTTAACTCTGATCATGATGTCTTCCACTCGCGTCATTTTTCGGATCCACGAGTTCCTCTTCTTATCTCTCCTGGTTATACCAAGCATGCACCTCTCCATGCTTCTTTGAGTTGTCTGCAGCCTTTGTATGTCTCTTTTAGTTAAGGTCCACGTCTCTGCACCATACGTAAGCACTGGAAGGATGCATTGATCAAACACTTTTCTTTTAAGACATAATGGCATATTGCTCTTGAAAATTATGCTGTTTCTTCCAAAAGCTCTCCAGGCAAGTTTTGTACGCCGATTAATTTCTTCATCAATGTGACCCTCACTTGATATCTGCTGTCCAAGATAAACATACGTATCTGTTATCTCCAGTTTTTCTCCATCAATCGATAAATCTTCATTTCTTGTAAAAGCATTGAACATCACTTTTGTCTTCTGAAAGTTCATTTTTAATCCCACTTCTTTACTCTTGTCAGCAAGTTCCTGGATCATACTCTGCAGCTCTGATGGGGTAGTTGCAAAAATGACTACGTCATCAGCAAAACGAAGGTGGGTTAGATAATCTCCATTAATCTTTATCCCTTTGTTTTCCCAGTTCAGTGATTGAAAGACATTTTCCAATGTGGCATTAAAGAGCTTCGGAGATATGGTGTCACCTTGTCTCACTCCCTTTCCAATTTTTATGTGTGTTGTTATTTCAAACAGCCGAATCTTTGCACTTGCATTTTCATAGATGTTATTAATAATATTAATGTATGCATCTTCAATACCGCAGGATTTCAGAGCCGTGGTAACTGCTGATGGTTTCACCGAATCAAAGGCTTTTTCATAATCGATAAAAGCCATGCACAATGGAAGTTCATATTCCCTCGCTCTTTCAATTAGTTCTCTCAGTACGTGGATATTATTTGTTAAATATCTCAAAAACTATTGCGGTTCAAACGATAGAAATGGAGTTCATTCCGGTTCATACGATTTACTAACGAATGGCTATTTCGAAATTTTGAATTTCCATGGTGGGGGGCTGGTGAAATGGTCGGCCTCCTATAATTATATGCAAATTCTCAATATTATTTGTTAAATATCTCAAAAACTATTGTGGTTCAAACGATGAAAATGGAGTTCATTCCGGTTCATACGATTTATTAACGAATGGCTATGCTGAAATTTGAAATATCTATTTTTTGGGGGTACCATTTCACCAGCCCCCCACTTTGTTTTTTAAATAACTCAAAAACTATTGCGGTTCAAACGAAAAAAATTGAGTTCATTCCGGTTCATACGTGGTACAAACGAATGGTGCAAAAAAAATTTAAAAATTCCATGGTGGGGGGGCTATCGTTTCACCAGCCCCCCCACTTTGTTTTTTAAATATCTCCAAAACTTTTGCGGTTCAAACGAAAAAACCGAGTTCATTCCGGTTCATACGTGGTACAAACGAATGGTGTCTGAAAAATTAAAAAATTCCGTGGTGGGGGGGCTGGTGAAATGCACCTGGAGTAGTATCGGTCAACAAACGACTTTTTTTTCACTCGAGATTTTAGGAGCTCATATTTTGCTGCAAATACAACAGAAGCGGAAATTATGGCTTACGCCACCTAGTGGCCAAACCATTTCTTACAAAAATTAGAAAATATATGAAAACGATTTCCCATCAAGAGCTGTATGCGGTGCAGAAAGAATTTTTCAAATCGGAGATTTAGAAGCCTAGATATAGGGGGAAACGCAATTTACCGCTGCGCTCCCTAGCGGGAAGTCTATGAATAACTTGAAAATTTTGAAATTACATGAAAAACATGTCACACGGAAAACACTATCCAACAAAGAAGGAATTTTTCAAATCGGACTCCTAGAAGTAGAGATATTGACAAAAATAAGATGTACATCTTCGTCCCCTGGCGGAGAAACTGTAATATTTTAAGCAGAAAATATTCGGAAAAGGTTTATCGATGTGAGTGGCATCAGTCCACGAAAGAATTTTTTCAATCGATATTTTAGAAGCTCAGATTTTATGGGAAATACATCAGAAGCGAAAATTAACCCTTACGCCCCCTGGTGGCCAAAGTATTCTTTACCAACAATTTTAAATTATATGCAAAAGATTTTCCATCAGGAGATGTATCCGCTGAAGAAAAAAATTTCAAATCGGAGTTTTAGAAGAAGAGTTATCGAGGAAAAGGTAATTTACTTTTACGCCCACTAGCGGAAAATCTGTGCGTAATTTGAAAAAGTAACTATATCTAAAATACTCTTCGATATAAATGGAATCGAAGTTACAAATTTTTTTCAATCGGATGTTTAGAAGCAAATATGTGGAATAAAACGTATTTTTGAATTCGACATCATCTGCATTTGCGCCCTCTACCGGCGAAATTGTACATCGTAAAAAAAAAAAACGAAATGAAGGATCATCATTTGCATATTGCAAGCTTCCCAACGCAAAAATAATTTTTCAAATCGGGCCAATAGTTGCAGAGATATAATGTTCATAAGCGGATAGACAAGGTGATACCACAAGCATGTACTTTTTTTTTTTTTTTGCAAAAGACGTGCTAAGAAAGCTTCTGAAATGGGCTTCATTGTACTTGGTTTGACACTTTTTCCGGAAGACAAGCTTGTTGCACACGCGACTCTGATGCCGTCCTGATTTTCTAATCGTAGTATTAACAACGCTCCAATGATTTTCAGAAACGCATACATCAGTAACGCCACGAAGTTGGTTAAAATTATACTAGATTAACTCAAGCTGGAAGACAGTCACCTCACTCGAACTACGCTCACGGCGGTCGGTATACACTGGCGAAGGCGAGAATAAACTGCATGCTCCAACTTCTCTAACATTTCTTAATTACTCTGTTATTCTTTCTAGTTATGCTGTTATATCCCGTTTCTACATCTTTCCTTTTTTGTTTTATTTATTTATTTAATTTCGTTTAAGAGTCTAATGACCCCCGTGGGCAACGATTGGGGCTATTAGCTGTTCCCCATCCCAAATTTAGGGCGAATGGTTCCAAGGAAATGACATAGCCAACGCCATCAAACAAGTACACTACACTGTAAAAAATAAGTGATGTGAACTAATGGTAAATATCTGAAAATAATGTGCGGCAAAACTGCTGGTAGGTGTCTGTCTTTTAAGGATATTATCGTTCTCAATTATTTTTTTTTAACTTCCGTATTTTCACACATTTTCCGTATAGTCAGCAATACTTCGTCCAATTGAACAGAATACGTATATTCCCCAGTATCACTCCACGGCTCACCTCCTGGCTGCGTTATGCGGACGACATATTTTTCGTATGGCCTCACGGAAAGGAGACTCTTCCCAATTTTCCTCGATAAAATCAATGATATACATCCTACGATCAGTTATATCCTGGAGCCTGAACATAATAGGGCCACGTTGTGTTCAGGCTCCATGGAATAATTGATCGCAGGATGGTACAATTGATAAGGCGATTTGTTCAATAAAACACCTTATCTGGTTGTTTTATTGAACAAATCGCCTGACAACCGCCTCTGTACACAAGTCTACTTACTATAAACCCACGTCCGTTCCCAACCTGATGCTCCGCAGCTCGTTCTGTCCCGCAGAATACAAAACAGCTATCTTCCGTTCTCGAATTAGAAGCTTCACCGTCTCCTCCATCAATGCCCATTCTAGACAACGCGAAATTGAAAGCGTCATCGAAGTGGCCAATGATGCAGGATATTCACTGAATCAGATACATAACTTTAACCAAAAGCCGAAGCCAAACGTTCTAATCTTCCTATGCCACAGCTTCGCTATCTGGGCTCAATTCCCTACATACCAAATGTGTCTTACAAAGTCAAAAACGCCCTCAAGAAGATGAACTTCGGTGTTAGCATAAGGTCTCCTGCATCTTTATACACTATACTCAAGAGAAATACTAACAACCCTCTTCTTTCCAGCGAGGCACTTGTTTATGCGGTCCCCTTACAATATTCGGACGGCTCCAGACAATAATACATTGGAATTACCAAGCGTTCGTTTACAATCAGAGTCAACGACCATAAAAGGGACACAAAATACGCTATACTAACCACGGCCCTATCCAGAGATGGGAAATTCAAGTCCGCTACTCCTATATGGGATGGTATAAAGAAATTCCCCATAGCGTTATTTCGACTCAACTCCCATCCGGAAACGGATGTAGGTCGATAACACCAGTACCAATGGTGTGGAGGAAGGTCGAAAACTCCAGTACCAATGGTGTGGAGGTAGGTAGAAAACACCAGTATTAATGGTGTGGAGGTAGGTCGAAAACACCAGTACCAATGGGTGTGGATATAGGTCGAAAACACCAGTACCAATGGTGTGGAGGTAGGTCGAAAACACCAGTATCAATGGTGTGGAGGTAGGTCGAAAACACCAGTACCAATGGTCTGGATGTAGGTCGAAAACACCAGTAACAATGGTCTGGATGTAGATCGAAAACACCAGTACCAATGGCATGGATGTAGGTCGAAAACACCAGTACCAATGGTGCGGATATAGGTCGAAAACACCAGTTCCAATGGTGTGGAAGTAGGTCGAAAACACCAGCAATGGTATAGAGGTAGGTCGAAAGCACCAGTAATTATGCGGAAGTAGGGTAGGTCGAAAACACCAGTACCAATGGTGTAGAAGTAGGTCGAAAACACCAGTACCAATGGTGTGGAAGTAGGTCGAAAACACCACTAAGGGTATAGAGGTAGGTCGAAAGCACCAGTACCAATGGTGTTGAGGTAGGTCGAAAACACCAGTACCAATGGTGTCGATGTAGGTCGAAAACACCTGTACCAATGGTGTGGAGGTAGGTCGAAAACACCAGTACCAATGATGTGGAGGTAGGTCGAAAACACCAGTACCAATGATGTGGAGGTAGGTCGAAAACACCAGTATCAATGGTGTGGATGTAGGTCGAAAACACCAGTACCAATGGTATGGATGTAGGTCGAAAACACCAGTACCATTGGTGTGCATGTAGGTCGGAAACACCAGAACAAATGGTGTTTCCCGTACATCCGTTTCCGGATGGGAGTTGGGTAAGCCAAAGTGCTTCGACTAGCGCAAATCTGGAGGATGTTCATCTTCAGAAGCTAAGGTTGTTTAGTCTCAGTTGGTTGGAACTTCATTGTCCTGGGAGGTGTAACGGTTAGCATACTCGAACGGAAATCGGGAGATGCGGGTTCGATTCCCGCTCCAGGGCGATGAGATTTTCAAGTTTTCTGAAAGGTACTGCATGGATGACTAGTAGGTGCTCCAAGCAAATTCGGAATTTATAATCTGTTTGCTTTGGAGAAGAGGAAGTTCGAAGTCTTTGTTTACATAGTTGGGGAACGATGGCTACCTTGTTTATGCTTAAGTGTAGAAGAGGAAAAGCGTTTGCATGTGTAACAGGAGTATGCAGTAACATCTAAACTTCATGTGTGGGAGGAATTCCTACGAGAAATGGCACGTTGCTGTGAGTTACATTCCTTTTACTACTAGGTATACAGTATGAATCAGTTTAATAGAGCAGCTTTGTTTCTCTAGAGCAGGGGGTCTTCAGCCTTTTCTGAATCGCGGACATGACAAAATGGAATAAGACTCGCAGACCACATGAAAAAGATGAGTAAAATTGCATTTTTTTTATGAATATCCATTATTTCAGAGAGGTTTTGAATCCTAAAACTTAACTTTCGGGAAAAGAAACGATGCAGTTAACATGATATCTATTATACAGGGTGTCCACAAAGTCTCTTTGCAACTTTTCACATTTATTACGGATACACCGTATGAGATAGACAAATGCGGTTGAGCACATAAGTAAGAGCAAAGACTAAAGTTTTTTCTACCTCATTACAAAAGCTCAATATGCGCACCATTTGTTGCGCGTAGAATATCTAGCCGAAACTCCAGTTCCAACCATGTGCGCATGTCCTCAGTAATGGTCGAAATGGAATTGTTGACCCTCGATTTCAGGTCATCCATGTCCTGCACCTTTGTTCGATACACGATGTCCTTCACATATCCCCATACAAAAAAAGTCCAGAGGTGTGACGTCGAGGGAACGGGGTGGCCATGCAATTGGACCATCCCGTCCAATCCACCTCCCAGGGAATGTTGTGTTTAAAAGTCTCGAACATGCCGTCCCCAATGTGGTGGTGCACCGTCCTGTTGGAATATCACGCTTGGTTGAAGGTCCTCCAACTGTGGCACAACATCCTCACGCAAAACATCCAGGTAAACATCTGCCGTCACTGTTTTCTCACGGAAGAAAAATGGTCCAAGGACTCGGTTATGCATAACACCGCACCACGCGTTCAGTTTAGCACTGTCTCTCGCAAGTTCTATAAAAGCATGAGGATTTTCAGAACCCCAAATCCTGACATTGTGTCTGTCTAACTGCCCAGAGACATGAAAAGTTGCCTCATCCGTAAAACAAACATGTGGGAGAAACTCGGGATCTTTACTCAGTCTATCCAACATCGTTACTGCGAATTCTTTTCGTCGTGGTCTATCGTTCGCCTCAAGTGCTTGTAACAGTTGCACTTTGTATGCATATAAGCGTAGATATCTATGTCTATGTAGATATCTATGTCTAAGCGTAGATGTCTATGTAGCACCCTGTGTACCGTGGACCGGGGCATTTGTAGTTTTCTGGCAGCAGAACGAATGGCTTAGTGAAAAATGAATCACGAACACGTTCGATGTTTTCATTCGATGTTCGTGGGGCGGCCACTAAGATCTTCGTGAAAATGAATCACGAACACGTTCGATGTCTTCACTCGATGTTCGTGGGCGGTTACTACGATCTCCGTGAAAATGAATTACGAACGCGTTCAGTCTTCACTCGATGTTCGTGGGCAGCTACTACGATCTTCGTGAAAATGAATCACGAACACGTTCGATGTCTTGACTCCATGTTCGTGGGCGGCCACTACGATCTTCGTGAAAATGAATCACGAACACGTTCGATGTCTTCACTCGATGTTCGTGGGCGGTTACTACGATCTTCGTGAAAATGAATCACGAGCACGTTCGATGTTTGTGGGTGGCCACTACGATCTTCGTGGAAATGAATCACGAACACGTTGAATGTCTTCACTAGATGTTCGTGGGCGGCCACTACGATCTTCGTGAAAATTAATTACGAACGCGTTCGATGTCTTCACTCGAAATTCGTGGGCGGCCACTACGATCTTCGTGAAAATGAATCACGAACACGTTCGATGTTTTCATTCGATGTTCGTGGGCGACCATTACGATTTTGATCCAACACGAACCCAATCTCCATGAATTTCTGTGGCCATGTCGTTGCGTTTGTGTATCAGATTCTGTTTCGAAGAACCAAGCGATGCACTGAGCTCTCTCTCTTGTAGGAACCACATTTTCATAGAACAGCACATGCTACGCCAGTGAGGGACCTATAACAAAAAACGATAGTGTCAATTAAAACTTTGATATTTAAAATATATTATACAACAAATACAGGGTGTCCTACTCGCTACCGAACCCTGCATTTTTTTTAATAATATTAACACCAATAAAGATATTGCAACGAAATTTGAAGTGGATTTACCTCATTTCGTGCGAGATGACATTACAAAATGTGCTGGAAGTGGCCACCATTTGCGTCCAGACAGCATTAAACCCGGTGCTCCATATTATGGAAAGTCCTTGCCAGTACGTCCGCCGTCGCTGCCTGAATTCCTTCGGTGATGTTTGCTTTCAAGGCATCTATGGTTCGCGGTTTCTTTTGGTAAACTCTCCCTTTTAGATATCCCAGTAAAAAGTAATCAGGAGGCGTCAGATCGGGCAAGCGCTGTGGCCATAGACCCTTCGAAATGACGCGGTCGCGAAAAAGGACTGAATTTCGGCCATACTAGTGTGTGATGTCGTTCCATCATGCTGGTAACATCCAATTGAGAGTTCTTCGTCGTCCAATTGATTTACAAAGGTGTTGAAGACTTCCATATATATGCAGTTGTTGTGATGGAATTATCGAAGAAGACAAGAACAATTATGCGGTGCCGGATCACTTACACTTAGGAATGTGTCTGCCACTAAGCAGCACTTCGGCTGGCTGGCAGACATCGCCGAGTTCAATGCTGTGTGTTCCGCAAAGGGTGGCCCCTTCCAGCATATGTTATGATGTCATCACATTTCGCACGCAATGAGGTAAGTCCACTTGCACATTTCGTGCGAAATGAGGTAAGTTGCAATATCATCATTTTTGTTAATGTTATTAAAGAAATGCTGGGTTCGATAGCAAGTGAGACACCCTGTACCATGAACTTATATAGTACAGGGTGTCCGTAATAAATGTGCAAAATTGTAAAGATACTTTGTGGACATCCTGTATATTACAAGGAAGTCCGATGTAGGTACCTGATATGCCTACATTTTTTGGTACTCTTTAAAATTCATCGCAGCATAGCTCATAGAAGATTTGGGAATTCAAATTCCATTTATTTATTTACTGACGCCACGTATTTGGAGAATTTTCACCTTGGATCTCGCCCTTTGGATTTAACTGAGCAGCGTGTTGTTGCTCCGCGATTTTCGCGTGATTTGGGTGTGTTATTGGACTCTTCGCTCCTTAATTTCACGTTCACCTTAAGTATAAAGGTATCGTCTTTCATTTTGCTTCGTTCCGAGCGCTGTGAGTGCCCATTTTCTTGTAATTTATCTTGTTTACGTTTGGCCGAGCTGGCCAAGCTCGCTGCTGGGCGCCGCCATTAAAGATGGCGACTTCTGGTAGGGATAGTGATAGCCCTAATCTCTCTTCCTTTTCTGATGCTCCAGATAGGGGTGTTGTCACGCAAGCGTCCGCTCGTGGCGGTGCCAATTTGCCTTCCCCAGCTACCTCCCGGCTTCCGCTATCGGTGATGACGCAATGGACATCACTGGAAATGCAGCCTCTTCTAGCACTGCCGAGCCCAACGTGTCATTACCTTCGTTTTCTTCTGTTGCAGCCTCAAAAGTCTCTCGTCCAGCATCCAAGAATAATTATGTTGGCGCTGAAAAGCTGAAATCTTTCATTTCCCAAGCTGGCAATAATATCGTGCTTAATATTCCAGCCAGCTCTCCTGCTGGCACAGCTTTTACTGAGAATCTTGCGAAAGGCGTCCATTTCGAAGCCCTTCCAGGCACTCCTTTGCGAGTATATGCAGATGCCATTGCCCAGCGGTTCCCATCTCAATCTATTCCGCAAATGTATCGAAGAGGACGACTTGTGGTCGTTTATCTGGCTACTGCTGAAATGACGAAATCTCTCCTAACATCTGGCTTCACAATTGGTGATAGACATCTTTCTGCAGAACCGGTGGGCCAAAGACCCATTAACGTTTCTTTCTACCCGGTCCCGTTGGAAGTGACAGATCTCATGTTGTATGCTATTTTATCTTCGGTTGGTCGGGTAGTTGGAGGCATACAAACGCATCTTGCTGTCCGAAACGACCCATTACGTGATCCACGACATGCGTCGATCCAAGGTGCTCGCCGTGTTGCGAGGGTCATATTTCCATCACAAGAAGCAATCGAACGGTTTCCAACACACTTCACTGTTCGGTGCGAGGATCAGGTCCGGCAAATAAACTTCCTGACGGAATTCCATTGTAGTCAATGTCACCAGGTTGGTCACTACTATAAGCAGTGTCCAGTTGCTCCACCAAAGTCTGTTTCGCCCGTCTCACCGACGCTTTCTCATCAAGATCCTAGTAGCGCTCCGTTACCGACGGTGGTTCCTGCGAACAACCTGCCTTCAGTGGCAACCTCTGCGCCAATTGTTGTCCCACCTTCTCTCTCCGGGGAACACTACCCAGTTTTACAATCTTCACCATCGTTTCGTGTTCCTGCGGACCCTACAGCAGTTGCTGAGTCCGTTGCGACTGACCAGTCTGATACCGAGACCTCGACCGCTGATGACACAGCCTATCAAAGCGTCAGCGACCAAGCGATGAGTGATGGGACGGAGGGCTACCTCCGGACCCGTCCTGACAAAAGGGATGACAAACCTCCTCGCGGATCTTCGAAAACGACGGCGACCACCTGGCCACTCTACTCCAACCTCTCCGACTAAGCCTGCTGGATCACCTGTTTTGGGTCGCCCTGTCAAGTCTTCCAAACCAGTCATCTACATCCTGCCTCTTGAAGAATTTTCCGCACGCCAACACATGAATGTGTTTCCGGACAATCCTCTCCCTTATGACGAATTGCACGACTTTGTTTGTGCCAAGACTCTTCTTCCTAATTTACCCACCTATGTCAGCCGATTTGAAGGTCGCTACCCAGCAGTTGAGAATCAACTGGCACAACTGTTAACTCTTTACAATAATATCAAGAGTCCATCTGCCGAGGATGCTGCCACTCAGAAGTGCATCCAACGGCGGTACAACAACTTCCGTTCCCATTTGGAGAAGATTGTCTCTGCCACTAGAGACTTGGCACTTTCACTGTGACTTCTTTGAATTGTCGCGGGTTCGCGACACCAGTGTTGAACTCTCTCGTTTATGAGGACAATTCTGTCGCTGGTGGAGATGTTCTCCTTCTCCAGGAAACTCACTGATCTAGTGACACTCCCACTCACATATGGAGACGCTGGCCGTGCACCTTTTACCACTCGTGTCGCCTCTCGCGGTATGATGGTATAGCTGTAGGTGTGCTCCAGCGGTTTTTGACTCAGCTGACTTCTATTTCTGTGACAAATTTGCCCCTTGATTTTCTTCAGTGTTTTACCTTTTGTGTTCATCATGTTACTTTTCATATCTTTAATTTATATATTCCCACTGATGAAATATATGTTGCTCCTCTTTTCCGTAATATTCGTGCAGCGATTGCAGCGATTCCTCCCGGGGACTATTTCGTTCTTGGGGGGATTTTAATTGTACGCTGCAGCCTTCTCTTGACAGAAATTCATCATATGGCGAATACCGCATGAATTTAGTTTCACAGCTGACTCAGCTCCTTGATGATTTTCATCTTGTCGATTCCTTCAGACGGCTAAATCCAGATTCAATTTCCTTCACGTGGTGTAATCCACCGACGTTCGGTTCTACTGCTGCGCAGTTGGCCCGAATATATGTTTCTTCTTCCTTACTCCCTGCTATCACTGCTGCTCGACATTCACCTACTGTTTCTTCCGACCATTCTGCCGTTTCACTATCAATTTGTGTCGCTCCAGCACCTTCATCCACGCGCCGTCATTGGACATTTGATGACACTCTTGTAAGACCGTTCCTTTTGTGAGGAAGTTCAGACGTTTCTCTCTAATCGGAAGTTGCTGCTCACAACGACCCTAAGCGCCTTGCGTTTGTGGCTTGATGTTAAACGGGATCTTCTCTTGCTCGCTCGTCAATTCTCCTTTAATATTTCCACCACTCGCTCGATGGAGCTGAGTAACCTACGAGGACTCCCATCCGCGACGCCAATGTCTGACTCGCACTATGCCTCCGTCCGTGATGAACTTAATGCCTGCCTCGAACCGTTTGCTCAGCAAGCAGTCCGTCGTCTTCGGCTCCTACGTATTTCACCATCGACGCATTCTTTCGAAGTCCTTTCGGGGATGGAATCCACGCGACGCACGTCAACTTCCATCAGGCATCTCCGATTGCCTGATGGCACCGTTACTGGCAACACAACTCTCATCTTCTCTCATGTCCGTCACTTCTTTCAGGAGAAGTTCAGAGCGGTTGCGCAGGGTTCTTCTTCTTCTTCCTTCTCTCCCTCAGGTCCCGTCTTCTCTCTGCGCTCCTCTCATTGCTGATTTTTCTTTGCCTGAAATGAGGGAAGCTTTTGCCACCCTCAATCTTCACTCTTCCCCGGGACCTGATGGCATCCCGCTGTCGTTCTATCGGGCCTTTCTTCCGTCACTCCTGCCTTTTCTCTCTGCCGCTTTTCATGTGCTCTTTCTTCTCCTGCGCTTCCGCCGGAATTTACAGTTACACATGACATCCTCCTGCCGAAGAAAGGTGACCTTCTGGACTTGTCGAATTGGCGCCCCATCTCCATTCTCAACCTGGATTACAAATTCTTCACTAAACTCCTTTCTCGCCGCCTAAATTCTGTTCTTCCGTTCCTTGTCTCCCCCGACCAGACATATACCGTGCCTGGTCGTTCTATTTCTAACAATATCTCCTTTCTTCATAACCTTTCCTTTCTTGCACTAAAACATTCCGAATCCCTAGCTTTGTTTAATCTTGACCAGAAATCAGCTTTTAATAACGTTTTTCACACTTACCTTTCTGCCGTATTAACTCACTTTGGTTTTCCCTCCGCTTTTGTTTCTCTCATCCTTAGCCTTTACCGGGGCGCCCATTTGCACGTTCGGAAGCCCACATTTTTGACGTCCCCGATTCCTTTTCGATCTGGCATCAGACAAGGTTGTCCATTATCAGGACAACTCTTTGCTCTCGCCTTTGAGCCCTTTTTGATTGCAAGTCGAGCGTCTCTCTTACCTGCGGTCGGACCGATTGTCTCTAGTACTCGGCACCACCGTTTTCTTGTCTCTGCTTATGCAGATGTTACCTTTTGTCTTCGCCGCGATGACCAATTTGATACTCTTCTTGCCACTTATGAACAGTATGCTGCTCTCTCTGATGCTGCCCTGAATATTCAGAAGAGTGCTGGCCTATGGTGTGGTTCTTGGAGGGGCCGCACTGACTCACCGTGGGGAGCAGTGTGGTCCTCCTCGACTCAAAAATTTCTTGGAACACATTTTGGACACTCCTTTACCGCGGGCAACGTCACCTGGCAAGCTCTCCTCCCACGACTTCATCGCACGGCTGTTTTTTGGCGATTTACGTTTTCCTTTTCCTCTTACTTTCAACGTGCTCAAATTGTTCATCGATATCTTCACTCACAATGCTTCTATCCCTGGGATTCATGTGTGTTTAAATCGCATCATTTCTCTGCCATAAATAGTATTTTCACTTCAGTGATATGGTCATCTCGACATTGGATTTCTGCTGCCACGCTTTCTCTGCCAACATCATTTGGTGGTCTTCATTTCCCGGATGTCAGAACATATTATCGAGCTCACCGAATCGTCTCTTTCATTCGTCTTCTCCTTTCGCCCTCCCCTGCACTTTCTTCTACCCTGAATACTCTTATTTGTCTTCATGATCCATCCTTCATTTTCCTCCTTTTTCTTAGGATGGATTCATCTCCTTCTACTTCTAAACGCCTTCCACCACTTCTTATCGACGCTCTAGCGGTTTTTCATTCTCTCCCGCTACTCCGCGCTCCTCCCTCTACCACCCTGGACCTGCTTGCAGAACCTCTTTTCTTTTGCACTCAGATTCATCCACCCGATCAACCATACTTTCTTCCCCTCCCCTTGGTTCCGCTCAGGAATTTTCACAGTCGAAGCTTTATTAACTTCCGATTTGACCTGGACACCCCTCTCTTCTCTTTTCCTTGACCCGTCTTCCACCTTGGAAGAGGAGTATAACTTTCTTCGCTCCGCTCTCCGTACCCTCTTCCCATTTCTGGTTTCTGACACTGGCCTTGCTTCTGTCTCTGGGCCGAGCCTCTCTCTTCCTTTCCTTTCGGGACTCTGTTGCTCCCATTTCTTCTTTTTCTACTGCTTCTATCTATGCGCTCCTCCGTGCGCCCCTCACTTCTCCGCACGGTTTTCCTGATGCTTCTCCTTCTCTTCTGCTGCCTATCTGGTCTGCCTCTTTCTCTCCCCTTTCTACGCCGTTAGAGCGAAACATCCAATGGCGGTTTCTTCACCGCCGACTTCCTGTTCCTTCTCTCTTTCGCATGTCTATTTCTTCTACTTCTCTCTGCTGCTTTTGTGGTGTTGAAGGTGATGTTCCTCATGTCTACTGTCACTGTCCCGTTCTCCTTCCACTTCTGAATACTGCCTTTCGTCTTGTAGGCACCATTTGCTCCAGAGACATCCCTTTTCATGCGTACGAGTGGCTATTGCTTACCAAACATCCCCCGACTACTTTGCCGGATGCCTGTGCCTATCTCTTCGTACTTGTCAAACATGTCATTTTTCTCTATCATCAATCTCTCCGCTCTCCTGCTACCACACCTAGTAACCTCTCTGCTGGCGCGGCCTTACGGTCGATTTTTAGGAATCGCCTCGTGTCTCGACTACGCCTGGAGAACTTCGCTGCTTCCACCCCACAATCTCAAGCCTCTTTCCGGTCTACATGGGCGCAAGGGACCGGATGGTTCAAAATCACTGGCTCTTCCATTGATCTTTCCTTCTGATTGTTTTTTTTTCCCCAGGTTCGACCTACTGACTGCATCAGTTGAGATTTTGTGTTCTCTCTTCTCGGTGCTTCGTCACAATATCTGCTAAGTGTTTGTCATGTAACTGCTTATGATTTGTATTGTAGGAGTTTTCTGCAATTTTTGTGTCATTTCGTGTGCATGTACCGTGCTGCATTTATTTCTTCGTCGCACCTGTCCATACTACATGTTCTGTGCACCATGTATTTGTTCTCTACGAGCAATACGAGATGTGTTGCCCTGCGAGACTTTGCTCTTTCTGTTTTTCTTGCTGCATTGTGTTGCATCTTTTAATTTATACCTTATTACTGTCTTGCATTTTTACACATTCTCTGACGTCATGTATTTCTTGCTCGTCCCATGTCATTGTTTTTTGGACCGATGCAATACTGCACGGCTTGCTGTTTGTATTTTGTGTCCTTGTGTTTCACTTGGGGAGTTTGCCCAAGTTTCCACCATATTCTGTAATACTTATCATGTTTTTGTCACATATCGTGTGGTTTCCTCAATTGTGGGAGCTTCTGTACCTTTATCGTAGTATATGCTTTTGTTGTGTTTTACATGTTCCCTTCTTTTTGTGCACTGCGTTGTACAGCCATATTCTTGTAAATATATTTACCTGTTGCTTTGTGCTCTGCTCTCACTGTGCGCGTCATCGCATGCTGTAATATCCTAATCATTACTATTGTTTGTGCATCTTCTTCTTCAAGCATGTATTTTTCTTTACTAGTGATTTTAACATTTTGTCATCCTTGGTTGACTGCCGTATCACATTCACGTGTAATATTTCATCAGTATCGCTCATTGTTTTGTGGTTTATTTTGCCATATGTGGTACGCCTGTATTCCCTATGTTTTTGCCAATAAAGTATATTTTGAAATAACTGTTATAATGTGTATAGCAAGTGCCGTTAATGCCCACCAGATGGAGACGTCTCAGTAGCTGAGCCCATTTTACGCATTTATGTCAGAAGCTGACTTTAAAATACACATAGCACCGTGGATTGTTGGCCACCGTATTGTAAAGTTAACGCGCTCGGCTAGATATCGAGAGTTCCGTTGTTCAATTCCACGGTGGCGGCTGAAAAACTATTTTTCGGTTGCTACGTGTTTCTGGAACGTGGAAAGAGCGATATATTTATTTATTTACTGACGCCACGTATTTGGAGAATTTTCACCCAGATACTCATTTTAGATTGTGTGTATGTGTGTGTGGACAGGGCCTCGGGGTCCATTATACATGATGATTCATAAAGAAGTATACAGTTTCAACGCACTGTAAAACAAGAACAATGTAAGATATTTTATGTTACCTGTAACAGAATTGTTGGGGAATGTTTCAAGTTTTTTAGAGACAGTCACAGATGTTCTATGTGTGCACATTTAGTCACACGATACACAACGAGCCGGTAATCCATTTTCGCCCAAACGCGAGGTTAGATATCTGAATCAATTGCAGTGATAGTGGCTGTGATACGCTGTTTGAGCTCCGCAAGATCAACAGGAAGGGACCAATAGCTTGTCCTTTACGTACCCCCACAGGAAAAAGTCACAAGGTGTTAAGTCAGAACTTCTGGGTGGCCATTGGGTCAGTGGCATGGTGTAGTCTGCGGCTCGTCCAATCCATCGGTGAGGAAGATGTTCATCGAGATAATCTCACACGTCGCCTAACCAGTGCGGTGGTGCACCATCCAATTGGAGAATAAAGTTGTCACTGTCGTCCTGCAACTGTGGCATCAACCAAAGACTTAACATATCCAGAAAAGAGCCTCCCGTGATAATTTTCTTGTGAAAATAGAAGGGGAGCCGTACATTTTCTTTTTGGACACTGACCCAATGGCCACCCAGAAGTCTTGACTTAACACCTTGTGACTTTTTCCTGTGGGGGTTCGTAAAGGACAAGCTATTGGTCCCTTCCTGTTGATCTTGCGGGGCTGAAACAGCGTATCACTGCCACTATCACTGCACTTGATTCAGATATCTTACCTCGCGTTTGGGCGGAAATGGATTACCGGCTCGATGTGTGTCGTGTGACTAAGGGTGCACACATAGAACATCTTTGACTGTCTCTAAAAAAACTTGAAACAGTCCCCTACAATTCTGTTACAGGTAACATAAAATATCTTATATTGTTCTTGTTTTATAGTGCGTTGAAACTGTATACTTCTTTATGAAACACCCTGTATGTTGCTCCGCAAGCCACGGTTGCGGAGCAGCATTATTTAATGACCCCCGAGGAAGATCCCTGCTCTAGAGGAAGCCGTATGTTCTTTCCAATAAGTGGCAGAGAACACCTGATGAACGTCTGAAACGGGTCGGGTCAGTCCAAGGCCTTCTAGACAAGGCCATGGCATTAGGGAGATGCTCACGGTGGTCGTTAAACCTCCAATAATAATAATAAAAAAATCTTTGTCTTTTACCTTGTTTGCAGTGGACACAGAGATATTTAACGACTTTGCGATTGCTCATTGAGTCGGTGGATATTTTTTAAGATAAGAGACGTTACTTTTGAAATAGTCGTAAAAGCACGTAGGACTACCTTCTTTGGACACTTGTTTGGTGTTCTTTTTTCTGTTAAAAGCAATGTTTGACGATTTTTTTCCTCTATTATTAATAATATTGTCTATTTTAGAAATGCTAATTCCATGATTTTCACAGCGTTTTTCAATTACAGAATGCGAATATTTCTCTTCGTAAGGAGTAAAAACCATAACCTATCAACACAGCTTGTTTACGTGCGCCATTTTCTCAGCAGACGATATTTAACTGCAGCAGATGTTTCTTCCGTATTCATCTAACACGCTGTTGCCAGTTTCAATTGTTTAAACTTCTTTCGTTTTCTCTAATTTCTCATCAAAAACGTTCAAAAAATGCGTGAACATCCTCTGTAGACCTTTTTCTCAGGTTTTCTGAAAGTTGCTTATTTAACCCCTTGTATGATATTCGTTGAGACCAACAAATAATATGGAAATTTACCGAACTTCTGGCATAACAAAGAGATGGAGAATTCATAAGGAAGTGTTCTTTTTTCCTTGCAGAACCGAGGAAAGCGAAACACGACGAAGCAAATTTCAAAACCGAGCATGTGTATAGCTCTAAGAATGATTACGTTATTTTTTTTTTTTTTTTTTCGAATCCGTTCTTAGAAATCTGTTTGTTTTCGTTCCAGCGAAAGTAACTTAAAAATAATACGAGAAAAATAAAACAAGGAAAAAAAAATCCCTTGCTTATTCATTACGCCGTGAGATCATCGTATTGAGGAAGTGTTAAATGAAATTTTCTCCTCATAGTGGTTTCAGGATTTTTTCGGATCGATGACATAATCTGCAGACGTGTTTTCCTCTGTTGAACGTCCAGCTTTGCTTGCTCAGTTTAATTGCGGCATTAACCGGGTAGAAGTAAGGAAAGAACGCTTGACGTTGCTAACAGGATTACGTTGCTTCCTTTCTTGCTGAGGCACCTTGAGCTCCGAATGAAAGGATTCTTTTAAAAGTAAAATATAAAAGAAAAGACCGTGAAGACAAGGAAAAAATCGTTGAAGTAGGAAGGAAAAGGGAACGCATCCCCTCTGACCCATACTGAAACGGATCTGCTTCTATCTTTTAAGACAGTTTTGGCGTACATATGTATGTCAGAAAATGAGGTGCTTCCATTTCAATTTTCTCCCTTAGGGAAACAGCTGAATCCACTTCTGGAATTCGTGTTCGAGAAAGTTGCTTTACATGAGACGAACATGATATTCTCCAGTTTTCCAGTACCGAAGACCTTTTTTCAGCGCGTCTTTCGAAAAAAAAAAAAAAAAAAGACGGCACCGAATTTTCGGTTGTAGTAAGCACACATTTCAAATCATTTTCGCCATCGTATAGTCTGATTATTTTTACTTGGCACTTATGGTAATGGAATCGCCTATTTTTGTGGATGCAAGCATTTCGGATGCGACATGTCGAAGGAGGAGATTTCCGATGCTAAGAGACAACAGATGAGAACTTCCCTATGCACTTGTTCCCTGCGAGGCTAAGATTTTAAGACCCTTACCACGGCTATCCCACCCTTTCGTTCATCCCCCAACAACTCCATTATTGTTTCCCCCATTGTCGCCCGTGGTACATCAGCCCGAGTCCATAAACGCTGGGGAGAGAGATCTTACTGTTCCCTTAAGAAGGATTAATTAAGAGACCTAAAGAAGCCCTCTTCCCTCTTTCAGGGCCGCGGGTAGCCTGGTGGTCAATGTTCGTGACTGCCACGGAGAAGACCTCGGGTTCGATCCCAGCAGGTACGAACTAGAGCTGAGTTCGGCCTCAATTTTCGGAGCCCGAGCCCGTGGTACATTAGCCCGAGTCCGTCCATCCAAGCCGGTGGTACATCAGCCCGAGTCCGTTCATCCAAGCCGGTGGTACATCAGCCCGAGTCTGTGCATCCAAGCCCGTGGTACATCAGCCCGAGTTGTCCATGCAAGCCCGTGGTACATCAGCCCGAGTCCACCGCAGCCCGAATTTTATATTACAAGATAAAGCCCGAGGCCCGAACAAGCCCAAAAACTGGCTACCTGTTCAACCATTAATAATAAAAAAAAAAAATCTCCTTTTCCACACTTCCACTCTCTCTTCCTACCGCAATTAACCAATGCATTTCTCAAATGGGGAGTGGTTGGAAGGGACCTCGATCTATTTTTACAGTGTAACTATACGATTTTCTTTGACCGTTCGTTTCCACCTGAAGTGCTTTGGACGGCCGGATATCCAAAATGATCTGGAGGTACTGCAATTATATGTTGTTCAAATAATGCTAGTATTATCACGCCATACTGCGCTGAAATATGTACGTTGCTAAATAGAATTAGCAGGGAGCTACTGCGGGGAGATAGGGAGTAAATTATCGTCGGCATCCTATCAACTATCCAATATCTATAGTTCTTGAAAAAGCTTTTCTTCTCTACAGAAACACACTAATACGCAGCCTATGTATGACATTTTCTACCCAAGCCCGGAATAAATAGCCATCTCGAATGCCTGCTCCCAACCAGAACCATTCGCCGAAGAGTTCCCTTTACTAACTGTAAAGTGTCTTATTTGCTAAATCATATAAAATCACATTTATATAAAAAAAATATTCTCTCGCTCTCCCTCTAAGAGCCCGAGCCCGCCCGAGCCGCAGTAAATATTCTACAGCCCGAACCCGATTCGGGCCCGGGCTCTGCTACGGGCTTTCAGGCTCGGGCTCAGCCCGTCTCAGCTCTGGCAAAGAATATGTAACGAGAAGAAGTTAAGGCTCAGCGAAACGTAACTAGCACAGTCATATCTTCAGGGAAAACGTGCATTGCACAGAAGCCAACACACAGGCTGTTCAGCTGATGCCGGAGCAGACTGCGCATGCGTATTTCTGTTGACTTTTTTTTTTTTTTTTTTTTTTTGTTTGGAGGTTTAACGACCACCGTGAGCAACTCAATGGGCTATAAGCATTCGCCCGTCCCTAATTTTGGGTCACTGGTTCCAGGGAAGGGAGAGAGCCAGTGCCGTAAGACAAGCACAACATCCATGCCTCACCTGGATTCGAACCCACACCCCTTACGGACGAATGATCAGAGGCCAGTGCCTTAGATCACTGCGCCACCGGGGCGGCCTGTTGACTTCAATTCTTTGGTTAAAGAACAGTCAGCAAGTGATTGTAACTTTCTCGGTAGCATAATCACTTAGCAAATCGGATATGTAAGTTTTGTTATGCCAACCGGGTTAGTTAAGGCTTTTATTTGTTGTTCAGTTTTTCAGAAATCTGTATTTTTTACGGATCCTTAGGCCTAACTGTAATATTTCCTGAAATTTAATTTAAATAGTAATACTAATGTTATTGCATATTTTTCTCACCAAAATAAGGGATGGGCGGGATATCAGAAAACAGCAGCAAAAAACTTGTCTAAGCAAATAGTCATGAGATCGAAGGAAACCATCGTGGATCAAAGAAAAGCTTCACTGCCGTAGTCCCCCTAACGTGATTGCTCCTGAAAGTTAAATTTCCCGCAGAGCATATTATCTCTTAAGATGTGGTGGCGCTGTTGCCGCCTGTGTTCAGTTATATCTATGAGAGTTGATCTTCTTTAAGCGTTAAATATTCTTTGGCTCTGGTACGAACGCTCGAACCACTAAATATCCGCTGTGCGTCGGAATGGGCCTGTGTACTGCCCCCCTCCTTCCGGTAATAAATAAGGGCGTCTTCCTCTTTTCTACCTCGCTTCCGTGTCTCTTTCCTACCGGCCACTCTAGTCCAAATATCCTAGCTTCCCATTTCTAAGGGTTGTTTAAGACTTGGGGTCAGACACTCCCTTCCTAAAATCCCCTACATATAATCTGATCTTCCCCCTTTCAGATCCAGCAATGTTTACCGCCATGCTTTGCACAAGAATTCAGCCCAAGGGTGAGATTACTAAGGAACCCTTCGCCTGTTCCCCTTTTTCTGCAAATCACATGTGTTTAGACCCTGGAAGTGCTTGCCTCACCCCCAAAATCAGGCGAAAAAAAAAAAAAACCCGACTATACACACATTTTCAAATCAGAATTTTAGAAAATTTTAAAGTTTAGCAAAAACGAGAATACAATTTCGCCACCTAGGGAAAAGAAACTGCGCAGTATTTAAAATACGCAGTGTAAGCGGGGTTACTCATAGTGAATGGAACCGGTTACAAAAAAAGAATAAAAAGAACGTAATTCTACCATCTATGTAAAACATTCACAAATAGGAATAGCTGCCTATAGTCTTACTAGGAGCTGAGAAAACGTGTTATGAAAATTAGCAAAACTGTGCCTAAAATGTGCCTCATAGGGGAAGATATCAGAGGAAAAAATCATTTTCAAATGGAACAATTACAAAAAGAGATACAGAGGAAAACATTAAACAGGATGTTCGAAAATCATCTTTACAAATTTGACCCTCAATAAAACCTAAACGAAATAAGATAGCGAAGTTCTATTTTTTGTTCATGTAACAGCAACGCATAAAGTTTTATTGGTACGCAAAAGATTTTTGTTTACTTTCAGGTACGAACTTGTGATGGCTACTCCACAGGAAAAGGCCCAGTGTGTGATATGGTTCATAGAGACAAAGTCAGATACACAAGTCCAAAGGAATTTCCGTACCAAATACCGACGTAATCCACCATACGTACCCTCAATACGAGAGTGGCACAAGAAGTTTATTATAGAGTCTGGTAGAGTGCTTCATAAAAAGGGCGCTGGCTGGCCAAGCAAAAATGAAGAAGATACGGAACGTGCTCCAGTTTCTTACGAAGTCCAGAGAAGTACATTCGTACGGCCTCCAGGCAGATGGGGTAACCACCTACAATGATGCACAGGGTGATGCACAAGCACTTGCCCCTGACTGCCTACAAAGTGTATTTGACACAAGCACTGCACCCCGGGGATAAACCGAAACGTTTTGATTTCGCTGTTGACAAGCTTCACAGGATTGATAATGAGGAAGGCTTCCTGAAACGTGCTTTATTAATAGATAAGGCAACGTTTCATGTCTGCGGTGTTATCAACATGCATAACTGCAGAATTTCGGATTCTTAAAATTAACGTCTGCTGAAGTCCGTGGGACTGAACGCGACAGCCCTGAAAGTAAACGTCTGCTGAGGTCTCCTGCACAACCGCATCATTGGCCCATTTTTTTTCGTCGAAAATACAGTCACATCTAATGTTTATTCGGACATCTGAGTGAGTTTGTTTGCCCTCAATTGGAGGGCCTGCAATCGGCTGTCATCTTCCAGCAGGACGGTGCATCACTGCATTGGGCACTTCGTGTATATGAATTTTTTGATGAAATCATTCCGGAACGATGGATTGGACGGATTGGTCCAATTCCTTGGCCTCCACATTCACCGGATCTTACCCCCAAGACTTTTCTGTGGGGTTATATGAAGGATATTGTGTACCGCAGAAAGGTTCCGGATGTGGATGAGCTGAAGCACAGGATTACAGCTGCCATCACAATAATTCCTGAGGACATGCTCGAGAGAACTATAATTCCTGAGGACATTCTGACTCCGAACACTCTACTAACCGAAAGCCCATCCTCGGGTTGTATATGAACTTCTCTGTGAACTTCACCTGCGCCACCGTTCGTTCTCCAGTCGCGCTCGTTTCTCTAGGCTGGTGGTGGTCATAATGCAATGGCGCATCAGTGTATTTTGCTATTTACCTGTGCAGAAAACAAGTTCGGAAAAGTAACTGGAATCCTGATAAGACCGATTTGTGAGCGAGAAATATATTTTCGAAAGCACTAATAAACGTGTCTAAAAATGGTGCATAGCTTGAAATCCTGTAATAGTCTTCTGGGTTTTCTGTGTTTATGTTACAGCGTTGGTTTTGTTTTGATGCGATTCTCGGTATTTTAATCAAAAATCCTTGCTTTTCAGCGTGTTTTAGAGTAATCCGAAATAAGTTGTGGAACTCAAATTTGGCCTTGCTTTGTCGTAACAGAAACTTTCAGTATGTACTCATGTATTGGCTTTTCATTGCAATGAGACTTTCTGTTCTTTTTCTCGTCTTCATGGAGAAAACGCGTGCAGTTATTGCCATGAGACATAAGAACCATTTCAAATACTATCAAAACTTTGCCTTTTAAAACCCCGTTTTTGAAATATCGAAAGGTTCCAAATTTTTTCGGGGGAGTTAACACTCCTCCTTGGGCAAGCCACTGTGCAAAATGCTTCATAATGAACAGTATAATTAATACAGACACTTGACGATAGATCAGGAACATCAGACAGAAGTCATCGCTCTCTCCACGTTTATAAGTGAGTGACGAAAAAATTCTCATTGACCGAAACCGGAATCGAACCCAGGGTCTTCCAATTACGCGTCGGATATGATTCCACTGCACCAAAGAATATCTAACGCTTACAGAAGGTAAACTCTCATAGAGATAACGTAAAACAGGCGTCAACAGCGACACCACATCTTAAGAGATAATACGCTCTGCGGGAAAGTTAACATTCAGGAGCAAAACACGTTAGATGGGACCACGGCAGTGAAGCTTTTCTTTGATACACGATGATTTCCTTCGATGTGATGACTATTTGCATAGAGCAGTTTTTTTGTTGTTCCTGTTTTCTGATATCCTGCCCATCCCTTATTTTGGTGAGAAAAATATGCAATAACATTAGTATTACTATTTAAATTAAATTTCAGCAAATATTACAGTTAGGCCTAAGGATCCGTACAAAATGCAGACATTCCGTAGTATTTGGCATTACTGAAAATATTTCTGAAAAACTGAAGAACAAACAAAATCCTTAACTAGCCCGGTTGGCGTAACAAAACTAACATATCCGATTTGCGAAGTGATTATGCTAACGAGAAGGTTACAATCACGTGCTGTGAGTCTGAGTTGCTCGGCTGACTGTTCTTTATCCAAATAATTGAAGTCAACAGAAATACGCATGCGCAGTCTGCTTCGGCATAAGCCGATCAGCCTGTATGTTGGCTTCTGTGCACTGCATGTTTTCACTGAAGATATGGCTGCGCTAGTTACGTCTCGCTAAGCCTTAACTTCTTCTCGTTAGATATTCTTTGACTGCACCACAGAAGCCTCGAACTGGCTTAATGTATGTGAGTCTTGAGGAATTCGAGGCCATTGTGGTGCAGTGGAAGCATATCCGGCGCGTAACTGGGAGACTGGGTTCGATTCCCGGTGTGGCGACCAATGAGAATTATTCCATGACTCACTTATAAACGTGGAAAGAGCGATGACTTCTGTTTGATGAACAGTATCTTATTTCTCAGAAGGCTTTTTAGGATCGAATAAACTTTCAAATACAAATATACGATGATGCTTTCTCAGCGGTGAGTAGTGGGATTTTAGGGGAGCTAGGCCAGTGTTGGGGCCATAGGGTTAACCAAGGAGGTTATATTACTGGAGACACCACTGGCTCTGCCGCCATAGGTCACAGCTAATCTGTGATGTGACGTCACAAGCAGGCAAAAACGAACTAAATTATACCGTTGATAAAACAGTAAGCTTGTGTATCATTGATAAAGATTATTGAATTACTCATTTTACCTGTTTATACGCTCAGAAGCTTTTGTTCCATTGATTTCAAAGCAGCTTCTTTTCTGCGGCTGCGTCGTGCCTGCTCATGACGTCATTTGCAGCACGGACGGTGACTTATGGCGGCCAATGCTGCGTGGATAGGAGTGGCGTCTCCAGTAATATAACTTCCTTGGGGTTAACATCCCAACCCAGGGGCGCAGACTTCTCCAAATTATTAGGGAGGGAGGCTTGAAGAGATCAGACGTGGGAGGGGCATGTCTCTTTTATTGTCAGGAGGAAAATAAAAAAAAAGGGGGGAGCAAAAAGATAAACTACGAAATTCGACGTTATTTTAAAATGAAATTGTAATTGTTCATAAGCAAATGGACAGGGAAACGGAAATATTATTTTGCTGAATATTCTTCTTCTTCTTAGCCGGTTGACATCCACTGCAGGGTATAGGTCTCCCCAGTCTGCTCCAAGGTGCCCCCTTCATCTCCTTCGATCTCTCGGTTGCTGTTCTGTTATCAATCGTGTCAGTCTTTCAGTCTTCCAACATGTCCAGCCCATCTCCACTTTGATTCTTTTATTATTTTTATAATATCTATTATTCCTGTTCTTCCTCTTATAATTTCATTTCTAACTTTATCTCTTCTTGTTATTCCAAATATTCTTCTCTCCAACTTTCTTACTGATACTCTTATTTTTTTTACATTGCCGCTCTGTGATACTCCATGTTTCACTTCCATAAGTAAACAAGGAGAAAATACATTGCTGAATATTAATATTTTTAAAAAGAAAATGCAGCCTGTGATTATATAAAAACATTCATAGATTTTATTTCCAAAGTTTAATAAAAAATATGAGAAATCAGCTGGGTAACTCGAGCGAAAAAATTGATAAAGGCACAAGAGATTATACTTTTCTGTATTTTATTTTTGATAATTGTTTCAAGCATTTACCACACATCCCGAGAACATGTCAAACACAATTAATAAGGGGCTGGCAATCCAGTTTCTTATCAATTGAATCACCTGAGTGATACGCACTTCACTTCTGTCGAGGAGGTCCACACAAGTATTGATGACTTTATCAACTCGAAACAGCCCTCTTTTTTCCACATTGGCATTCGGCAGCTCCCTGACCGATGGCTCAAACAGAGGCTCATATGTATCCAACACGACTGGGATTATATCCCTGATTAGGTACGTATTCGATTTGCTATAATTTGCTGTCAACGTGTCGTGCCTGTGGCCGAGAATTAAGTTGCACGCCTAATATGTTTTGCCAGTTTCAGTAACCAAGTAAATTAAAATTCGCATTTCTTTCTCAAAATTTTCAAAGGATATTAATTGCTTACATAAAAAATAACGTACGTCGTAAGAGAAAAATATTAAAAATGTCGTACGTTTATAGATAACAATGTCGTTTACACTGTTGAAGATTCTCTTGGGGCAATTTGATTATTACTGTGACTGCGAGCCACGACATCTAGCTGCAATCGTGTTATTTGATGGCATACTGAATTCCGAAGCAGTCGTGCGAACAGTCAGTCTGACGTGTAACATACTACATAGGTGAAAACATGTGTCAAGACGACAAATGTACAGAGGGACATTCGGTCCGGGATCTCATTTGGGAGGGCGACTTACTTCCGAGTGAGGGAGGGGACACGGCTTCGTTGCCCGTCGCGGACAAACTTGTGTTTTCACATTGGCACCCGATTGTGTAAAATGGATTCACTGGCCGTTGGGTTCTTCAAAAAATGTGTGATGTTTGTTCCACACATTGTTTGGAATTACTGAAAAATTCTTACTTTGCCTCAAAGACAAAAAAAAAAAAAAAAAAAAAAAATTAAGAGGGAGATGATGCGACTTACTAGAGAGGTGAAAACATGTATCAAGACGACAAATCTGCAGCGAGACTCTGTCCGCGTAGCTCAGTTGGGAGAGCGACTTGCTCCGGAGTGAGGGGAGACGGACAAACTTGTGTTTTCACAGACGGTGCCTCCCCGTAGAGACAACATTGTTTTGTCTTGCTGAGCGAGCCCTTTATTCAACATTTTTTTTTTTTTGATTGGAGGTTTAACGACCACCGTGAGCAACTCAATGGGCTATAAGCAGTCGCCCGTCCCTAATTTAGGGTCACTGGTTCCAGGGAAGGGAGAGAGCCAGTGCCGTAAGACAAACACAACATCCATGCCTGACCGGGATTCGAACCCGGACCCCTTACGGACGAATGATCAGAGGCTAGCGCCTTAGACCACTGCGCCACCGGGGCGGCTTATTCAACTTCATTTGAATAAGTTATTAGTTCAAATAACTATACATATATACACTGCTGGACAATTGCTAAGGACGGATCATAAACGGCTATGTAGCGCATAAAAAAGTAAGTGTGGTTGGATGCCAAGTGAAATAAAATAATGTCAGAATGCCAGGACATTACAAGAAAGACAGTTTATTGTGCTCTGAAACCCAGAAGGCTTTGGAACGTGTTCAAGGGACAAACAGGCCATTTGTGCAGAATACGTAAACGTGAAAAAAATGCAATTACCGTCCGCAGGCGTTCCGGCGTAAGATGTCAATACGGGATATGGCCACCATGGAGGGCGATGCAAGATTCCACACGTCGTGTCATGCTTTGCACAACATTATCAAGCAGCTGTTGGGGTAATTTATCCCATTCCTCTGTCAGTGCACGGATGAGGGTGTCCTTGTTTATTGCAGGGCATTGGCGACCAGCAAGACTCCTCCCCAAAGCATCCCACACATTTTCAATGGGATTCAGATCTGGAGAACGTGCTGGCCATACGAGGCGTTGAATATCCTCGCTCTCAAGACACTCCTGGACAGCGACTGTTAGATGACATGTTGCGTTGTCGTCCATGAAAATGAATCTATCACCGACAGCACCACGGAACATGCGAACATGAGGTAGCAGAACATCATTAATGTATCGTTGGCCAGTCATAGTCCCAGTTGGAAGCACATAGAGGGACGTACGGCCATTGATCATGATGCCAGCCCATACCATGACACTACATGTCGGATATCGGTCCCTTTCCTGTATGTTTGCTGGACAATATGCAGTACCACTATCACGCCAGATCAGTTGTCGTCGACAATCAGACGATAGACTGTATCTACTCTCATCTGAGAAGAGGACAGCAGACCAGTCGTTATCAGTCCAATTGTGATGTTGATGGCACCATTGCAAACGGGCGGTATAGTGACGTCTGGACAATGGGATGCACACAACAGGACGGCGGGCGTATAGTCCTCCTTCATGCAAACGTCTGGCGACAGTTTTTCGGAAGATCCGCTTGCCAGTAGCAGCCATAAACTGATTTGCTACCTCACTAGCTGTGCTGCGCCGGTGTCTTTTTGTTGATAGCACTATGTACCGATCTTCTGCAGGTGTCGTACTGCGAACACGACCTCCCGCGTGACGTTTGCTACACTCTCCATTTGTTTGAAATGATTTCCAAAGCCTTGAAACAACACTGCGGCTGACGTCGAACTCCCTGGCAACATCTGTTATTTTTTGCCCTTCTTCAATTTTGCCAATAATACGGCCACGCGTAAAATCATCTAGGTGATGTCGGGAAGACATACTGAAAATTGCAAGTTCGTCAATTGATTCTTTCCCTTTCAACTTTGCGTTTGAACAACAACGGTCAATACGCGTCAAATCCTTTATATCTCTTATCAGCGCAATGACGTCACGAACAAGTTTGGCAATCCAAATTTTGCATACGCACAACACGTCTTACTGTATCCCGCACTTATGCTAATTTCCATATTTTCCTGCCTTCCATTTTATGGTTGCTATCGTTGCTATTGTTATCCGTCCTTAGCAATTGTCCGGCAGTGTAATATAGATATAGATTGATAGAGAGATATGGGGGAGGTAGGGGACGCAATATTTTGTGATTTGTACCGCGCGCAGAAATACCTAGTCACGCCTCTGTTCCTGTATAAGAAAAGAAAATTTTTAATTCAGAAAGGGAGATTTTTAGACGTGCTAATACCTGCAGCTCTTAATGTTTTGGCGACCATGCTAACAAGATAAGAATCATAGAATTCACAAAGGAAATGATTCTTGTCTGTGAAGAACGTTTTTCTCGTCATGCAATGTCTGTGACGAAATGCTCTCCGAGCTAGATAAAGACATAAAGAAAAAAAAAATGGAAAGTAAAGAATCTGATGACGTGAAAATAAAATTATATAATCAGGTGCTGAATAAGAGACTTCAGACATCCGTGTTGAGCAGCCCCATGCATGAAGTTCCCAACCAGAGTACAAGTGATTCCATACAAGACGAAGGAATAAGTTTCTAAGACGAGACAATCAAACCTGAAAGAGAAATGAAACACGAGGAAACTTTCAATTCAAAAGTCTATGTTGAAGACCTTATCATTCCATCTGTTCCAAAAAGCATGAAACGCTTTGCTGAAAATGTTCAAAAACAATTCTGATATCATATCGTGGTTCCCTAAACTTGAACTGAAGTATATGGAAAAATTGTGAAAAATTCCAACATCATCGATCTAGTTGATATTATGTTAAGAAGTAATGGTTCCGCTCAGCAAGTGCCCGCAACGCGAGAATTCGTTAACGCTTCAAATGAGATAAATTTACCTTCCAAGTACATTAACAATAAAAATCTGAAGTAAAATCTGAAAAATGCTATGTTAAATGATGTATTAAGGTGGACGTCTAGTGATTTTACTTCCTATACTTCCAATGGGCAAACTTCTGTACACATTTTCTTCACAATTAATGCATTCCCAAAGGATGAGCATTTGAACATCGATTAAAATAACTTCATATTATAACTTGAAATACTTGGTATTTTCTAAAACGTAACCATAATTAAGTAATCCAACATCTGTTTGTCTACTGACGTCATCAGTGTACAGATCGCGCCATCTTTTTTCTGGTTTCAACACCACCAAAGGAAAAGTTATTGATTTTTAATATAATAATGGTTATGTTTTAGAAAATATTAAGTATTCCAAGTTATAATATGAAGTTATTTTAATCGATGTTCAAATTTTCATCCTTGGGAACGCATTAATTGTGAAGAAAATTGTGTACATAAGTTTGCCCATTGGAAGTATAGGAAGCAAAATCACTAGACAACCACCTTAACTGCAGCATCTGAACGAAAGAAAAGTGTGAAGCCTTAAAAATCTACAAAGTTTAAGCCGGCATCCTTACAATGGATACCTTATTAAAGTAAATTAAGTAAAAACAGTGTGTTTCTTTCTGTTCTTTTATATTAAACATAATTCTAGGATAAGTTATTCAATAAGTACAAACAAGATATATATTTTAAACTCAGGATGAAAGTAATGTTTGGCTTCTCAAGCAAAGCTAGTTTGTGAACATTAAATGTTCTATAAAGGGTGAATTTGGAAAATCACATTTCCCGTACAATAAGAAAGAAAAAAGCAAAATGTTGAGTACAATTTTTATCAAAGTTGAAATTAAGAAAGTTAATTTTCGACATCATTCAAAACAACGGGAGGCTATTTTGAATGGGTTTAATAATAGCTAAAGACTAATATTTATGCCAGTTGAATATAACAAGGGATGAATTTGAAACAATGTCTCACAAACTTTTTATATTTTTTTTCCTGAAAATGAATCACGATAAATTAAAGAAGAAATTGCTGTATCACATCAAGTCATTAGTGAAACACCTTCTTGCTTTTCAAAAGAAACAAGATGGCTGACCAGTGTTAAATAAGGACATAACACTCTTGAAAGCGTGATACATTGGTTTTCGATCATTACAGCTTCAAAACCAAAGAACCATCTCCCCTTCCCAATTTTGAGACATTGTTTTTCAATTATTTTTTTTATTTTTTACTATCTGTTTGTGAAACGTTGTCGAGCCCTTTCAATTACCACCTCTCCTTTCAGCGAATCCAAGAATTTGTCCGATACAAAATGCTTATAAAACCATTGCATATGTCAATGTTCTATAAAGGGTGAATTTGGAAAATCACAAGTTTTTCAAAAATCACATTTCCCATACAATAAGAAAGAAAAAAGCAAAATGTTAAGAGTACAATTTTTATCAAAGTTGAAATTAATAAAGTTAATTTTCGACATCTTTGAAAACAACGGGAGGCTATTTTGAATGGATTTAATAATAGCTAAAGACTAATATTTATGCCAGTTGAATATAACTAGGGATGAATTTGAAACAATGTCTCACAAACTTTTTATATTTTTTTCCTGAAAATGAATCACGATAAATTAAAGAAGAAATAGCTGTATCACATCAAGTCATCAGTGAAGCCCCTTGGTTTAAAAAAATATAGCTGTATCACATCAAGTCATCAGTGAAGCACCTTCTTGGTTTAAAAAAAAAAAGCTGTATCACATCAAGTCATCAGTGAAGCACCTTCTTGGTTTAAAAAAAAAAAATAGCTGTATCACATCAAGTCATCAGTGAAGCACCTTCTTGGTTTAAAAAAAAAATAGCTGTATCACATCAAGTCATCAGTGAAGCACCTTCTTGGTTTAAAAAAAAAATAGCTGTATCACATCAAGTCATCAGTGAAGCACCTTCTTGGTTTCAAAAGAAACGAGATGGCTGACCAGTGTTAAATATAAGGACATAACACTCTTGAAAGCGTGATACATTGGTTTTCGGTCATTACAGCTTCAAAACCAAAGACCCCTTTGTTCCCAATTTTGATACATTGTTTTTCATTTATTTTTACCATCTGTTTGTGAAACGTTGTCGAGCCCTTTCAATTACCACCTCTCCTTTCAGCGAATCCAAGAATTTGTCCGATACAAAATGCTTATAAGCCACTGCATGTGTCAACAAACCATTTCCCAAGGCATCTGGGATCGAGCAAAGCTATTGCTTCTAGATTATTCATGTCCCACTTGAATTGAGAGTCGAACATATTACACGTGTTGTCGATCATGTTGGGCTCGTACCTTTCAAGTGTAATCTGAGCAGATGAAGATTATCCACTTCTTCTTGCAAGGACTGTATTTGCAGAATAGCCCTCAAATCCATGTACTTCTTCTCGATGTAATCTGACTCTGGGAGCCTGGCTTCCTTCACACGTTGTTTAAATATTTCGCCAAAAAGTAAATCTTTGATGGATGACCATATCAATTCACAAATATTTTGAAGCTTTGTGAAAACACAAGTTTGCCAGCGACGGGCATCGAATTCGTGCCCCCTTCACTCCGTAGTAAGTTGTTCTCCCAACTGAGCTACGCGGACAGAATGTCTCGCTGCAGATATGGCGTTTTCACCTCTGTACTACGTCACAGCTTGTCGAATTGAAAGAATCACTCCTCCTGGTGTGAACTCGAAGAACCACAGTATACAGTTTTTGGAAATTAACTCTTCCATTTTGCAAATTTAACTTGGCCGATAAGACAAGCAATTCTTTGTTGAAAATGTAGAGAGCATCATCATGGTTAATACTGAAGATTTTTCTCTTCAGTTGCAAAAACGATCTTGGCGAAAATGTTATTCCACGTTTCGTAGGGAGATAACCAAATCCATTGAATACATATGTATTTCTTTAAATGGACTTTGATACTTTTTGTGTATTCACTAACAATCAAAAACCTTCTCCCAATGATAAAGTAATGCTTTAAAAGGCAGTCCTCAAAAATTTCATCTGAAGATGAAACGATGTTTACTACCTGGACGTCTGAAAGCCCTTTATGTTTGAGATTCGAGGGTAGCGTGTTGGGAACCAGCCCGGCGTCTTCCGTCTCAGAGCGTAAGTTCTTGTTAGCAGTAAGCGTTGTTTCCAGGGCCTGCTTCATGTCGTCGAAGACGAAAATTCAGTTCATAAGGAAGAGTAAGAAAAACTTTGCGTCTGTTCACCTCGAAAGCAATCCAGAGAATGACTTTGCCTCTGAAAGAAAAGAAACTTCCGAACTTTGTAATCAGATCCAACGGCAATCCAGGAGTACTCGCGTTGGTGCCACCCAAGTCGTTTAACAAATGCAGGGGCATTCCTTAGACAAAGATTTAATGGCAGGTTTGGGGGAACAATAAAACCATTTGGAGGGGAACCCGCACCGATTCCCCGAATATCGTTTCCCCTAATGCATAACCTTGCCCCTACGGTTCTTTTGCCTTCCCTCTGCTGGCTTACTATACTCGGAGCAAACTGTACCTGGCAATGGAAAGAAGGCTACAGTACAGAGTGTATACTTTTTTTTTTTTTTTTTTTTTTTTGATTGGAGGTTTAACGACCACCGTCAGCAACTCAATGGGCTATAAGCAGTCGCCCGTCCCTAATTTAGGGTTGCTGGTTCCAGAGAAGGGAGAGAGCCAGTGCCGTAAGACACACACAACATCCATGCCTCGCCGGGATTCGAACCCGGACTCCTTTCGGGCGAATGATCAGAGGCCAACGCCTTAGACCACTGCGCCACTGGGGCGGCAGTGTATACTTCCACTGCATAAAATAGTTCTAGTCTAAAAGCTCGTACTCCAGCTTCAACTGGCACTTAAAAAGTACACAGATGTTCAATACGTTGTGTGCATGTGCATTTAAAAAATTCAGATCTCCAGATTCAGCGGCATTTCTAAAAAATAATACAGATATTAGCGTTTTGTTGACGTCACTGATGGCCCTCTGTCACAGCATTTAGGTCAGAGTTAAGCCGTCAACCCAGGGGATATTTGTTGCTGTGGGGGTGTGGGGGTCAGCGGAAGGGAGAGCGCGAGATAAGTATTTCCGATCCAAGGGCATTTCGCGTTTCTCCTTCAGGGCTGGGACATTGTGCTAAAATAGAGGGGTGCCCTCCGATTACAGTGACAGCCCTGAGGGCTTGTGGGAGAAGCTCCCTCGCAAAACTTACGAGTGAAGATTAATTACACACCATTAGTGCGGAGTAATACTTGTAACTGGGATTTAAAACGACCTGTAGCTTTAGCCCCATTGCCAGGATAACTTTGCTCCGAGTATAGTTTTCCATCATTCTCTTGTTTGAGGGTGGGGTGAGAAAACGGCAAATTTACGATTTTGGTCATTTGTAGACAACATCGTACAGCAACTTCGGATAGTTTTAAACAAGAAACGCCGTACAATACCATTCCGGAAAAGAATTTCAGGCGGCAGTTAACGTTGGTTTATTAAAATTTCAGTTTTTTTGGTTAGTTATAAAAAAATAATGGATTTCACTGCTAAAATTGTTCAGTCAAAAAGAGGTCAATCTATGCGTGTTATAAATCGATATTTGTACAAAAAAAAATATCGAAAAGAAGAGTACCGATGCAAGTCTGATTACTATTTACGCAAGATGTAGTGAGTCAAGAGGTAATCGGAAAAGTTCCCAACAGGAAAACCCCCATATTCGGAAAAGTCCTCCACCTTTTTCAGTCAGGGATCGTGCACAAATTGCAGTTTACACAAAATATCAAATGTGGGGAAGATTTCCGGGGTCACCATTTCCATTTTCACGCTGTTTAAAACAAGACGCAGCTGTACAACGAGCGCAAATATGTGGGGGAAATTTCCGGGGTCGTCATTTCAACTTTTACCGCGATTTATAATAAAAAACAGTCTTACAATTAGTTGGACGGGGTGGGGGAAATTTCCGGGGTCGGCATTTCGACTTTTACGCAGTTAAAAACAAGATGAAGCGGTACAAGTAGCACACATGTGGGGGAAATTTCCGGTGTCGGCATTTTTTATTCCACCATGCTCATGTTCACATAACGTTTGCGTAACATTTAAAATTATTATTATTACGATACTACTCAGGCAGAAGATATTATTCGGTCTAACATCTAGGCCCTTCTAAAAATTTTCATTCCGTCATTCCCATATTCCTATAATTTACATAAAAAGCGCTTCTACGTATGCAGCATACATTAATTAATAGGCCTTTTTTAACACTTTTTTCTTCGCCTATGTGATTTTCGTAAAGTTTACAAAAGTGGTAGGATGAACACTGCAGTTAACAAAACCCACGTTAACATATAAATTGAAATACAAGAAAAGGTTGGAGGAAGACCGACACACAGGAAGACTGCCACACAGGAAAACTGCCACACATTTTTCAGCAACTTAGAAAACTGCCACGGGTGTAGGAGAAGTGGCCACCCGAGAACTGGCCACAAAATTTTTATGGGGTCGTATAAAAATTGCGTTTTTGACCGCTTCATGCCCACGAATTGCGATAAATAATTAATGTTATTTTTTAATAAAAAATGTTTATGATCTATATTTCAACAGAAGATTTCAGGGTTTTCAAACTACAAGTCTTCAAATTATCTAAGCGCATGTGCTGACTCAGAAAACTTGTAGGGGTGGGGGTTCCAAAAGTGTAAAATATAAAGCATTTCTCGACCCCCATCCGAAGTTTTTCAGCATTTACAAACTACAACTCGACACATTATATGAGCGTATGTCGTATGTGCCTACTCTGGAAACATGTCGGGGGGGGGTAATACCAAAACTGTAAAATATGAAAAATTTCACGTCCGATCCGGAGATTTTCAGCATTTACAAGCTACGTACAACTCGACACATTATCTGAGGGCATGTGCCTACTCTGCAAACCCGTCGGGGAGGGGGGGGTAATACCAAAAGTGTAAGATATGAAGAATTTCTCGTCAGATCGGGAGATTTTCAGCATTTAGAAGTTACAACTCGACGTATTATCTTATCTGAGCGTATGTGCCTACTCTAGTAAACCTGTCGGGGGGGGGGGAGGATACAAAAACTGTAAAATATGAAGAATTTTTCTCGTCCCCCCTCCCGACAGGTTTCCTGAGTAGGCACATGCCTTCAGATAGTGTGTCGAGTTGTAGCTGCTAAATGCTGAGAATCTCCCGAAAGTGTTCATATTTTAAACTTTTGGTACCCCCCCCCCCCCGACAGGTTTACTGAGTAGGGCATGCCTTCAGATAATGTGTCGAGTTGTAGCTGCTAAATGCTGAAAATCTCCCGATCGGACGAGAAATTCTTCATATTTTACACGTTTGGTACCCCCCCCACACACACACAGGTTTGCTAAGTAAGCACATGCCTTCAAATAATGTGTCGAATTGTGGCTTGTAAATGCTAAAAATCTGCCGATCGGACGAGAAATTCTTCAAATTTTACACTTTTTTTATCCCCCCCACACACAGGTTTGCTAAGTAGGCACATGCCTTCAAATAATGTGTCGAATTGTGGCTTGTAAATGCTAAAAATCTGCCGATCGGACGAGAAATTCTTCATATTTTACACTTTTGGTATAATTGGTATAACCCCCCCACACACACACACACACGCGCGCACACACACACGCAGGTTTGCTGAGTAGGCACATACCCTCAGATAATGTGTCGGGTTGTAACTTGTAAATGCTGAGAATCTCCCGATCGGACCAGGAATTTTTCATATTTTACACTTTTGGTAATAACCCCCCCCCCCCCATCGCCGACAGGTTTCCAGAGAGTGCAAATGTGCTGAGAATATTTGTCGAGTTGCAGCTTTTAAATGCTGAAGATCTCCCGATCGGAAGAGAAATGAGAAAATCTTGATATTATACGCTTTTGGTATGCCCCCCCCCCCCGACTAGATAATTCGATGACTTGTAGCTTGTAAACTCTGAAAATCTCCCGATCTGACCAGATATTCTTTATATTTCATATTTTAGGGTTTTTAAGCTCCCCCCCCCCCTCCACACACACACACCCGACAAGTTTCCTGGGTTTGCTCATTCTCGCAGAGAATTTTTTTTGTTATGGTTTATAGAAAAATATCGTAAATAAGAAAATACGAAATTACGGACATTTTATGTGTGTCAGATAAACCAATCTCGGGAAGAAGTAGCCACGGAGCAGCCCAGAACGTAATTTTTATACGGCCCCTTAAAATTTTTGTGGCCAGTTCTCCGCTTAGGCTTAGCTCCGAAAATCATAGAAATGTCTAAATTTCTTATTGAAAATGAATTATTAAGAAAAAAATTATGAACAGAAGTTGCTCAAGTAGTAGGGAATATAGCCACACGAAATTTGTTTATGCAGAACAATTTTATGGCACTGAAATTGCAATGTGTCCAGTTCTCCGGTGGCCACTTCTTCGGGGGCCAGTTCTCCGGTGGCCAGTTCTCCGTACCCGAACTGCCACACATCGGAAAACCGCCACACAGGAAAACTGCCCCACGATTTTCATTAAGGGGCCGTGCACAAATTGCTATTCCTCCGATGAACACTTTGAATGTGTGGCAGTTTTCTGGTGTGGCAGTTTTCCAAGTTTCCGAATTATGTGTGGCAGTTTCCCAAGGTGCCTAACGATGGGAAGGAGCTCTTTTGTTTGTCTGAATTTTCATGTCGGTTCATACTTAGGGCAACTGGCCACAGAAGTTCGAGGGGGGGGGGTTGTAAAGATTGCAGTTTCTTGGCCTATATTGAGAATTGAATTGGGAACTCCAAACAAAGTTCGAGAAAACGTTCTATGTAAACCGAGCAAAAATTGTTTTGTTCAGGAAAGACCAATACGGTGGGAATTTTTTAATAACGCTGCACTTTTACTTAGGCACTAAATATTTACATAAGATGTCAAATTTGGAGTATTTTTCTTTTACCTAATTAATTCATAGGCCCTACACCTCGGCCTTTTTAACAGCTTTTAATTCGCCGACTTTATATTCATAACGCTTACGTATTAAATCAAGTCAATAGCATTGCTCTTTTACTTAGGCACAAAATAGTCATAATAGGCCACAGGCATAGGGCCTTTTTAAGTTTTTATTCTACCAGTGTCATATTCACAACGTTTACACATCAAATTAAGTTAATAATATTACGCTTTTATCTAGGCACGAAATATTTATTCACAGGCCATAGGCCTAGGCCCTTTTACCAGTTTTTATTTTACCCATGTAATATTCACAACGTTTACACAGCGAATCATGTTAATAATATTGGGCGCTTACTGAGACACGAAATATAAATTCATAGGCCATAAGCCTTTTTAATAGTTTTGACTATCAATACCATATTCACTACGTTTAGACAACAAATCAATTTAATAATATTACGCTTTTACTTGGGCACGAATTATTAATTCATAGTCCCAGACCTAGGGACTATGAACGAATATTTCGTGCCTAAGTAAAAGAGCAATATTATTACATTTTGTGTGTGTGTGTGTGTGTGTGTGTGTGTGCAAACGGTGTGAATGTCATTGATAGAATAAAAACTATTAACAAGGCCTAGGGCCAGTGAATTAATATTTCGTGCCTAAGTAAAAGTGCAATATTATTAAATTTATTTCTTGTGTAAACGTTGTGAATATGGCATTGATAAAGTAAAAACTTTTAAAAAGTCCTAGGCCTAGAGCATATGAATTAATATTTCGTGCCTAAGAAAAAGCCCAATATTATTAACATGATTTTCTGTGTAAACGTTGTGAATATGGCATTGGTAGAATAAAAACTGGTAAAAAGGCTTAAGACTAGGCCTAGGGCCTGTGAATAAATATTTCGTGCCTAAATAAAAGCGCAATATTATTAACTGATTTGATGTGTAAACATTGTGAATATGACACTGGTAGAATAAAACCTGGTAAAAATGCCTATGCCTGTGGCCTGTGACTTTCATATTTAGTGATCCCACCTTATTGTTCTTTCCTGAACACTTGGCGCCTAAATAGAACGTTTTCCCTAAATTGGTTTGGAGTTCCCAATTCAATTCTCAATACAGGCCAAGAAACGGCATTCTTTATACCCCCCCCCTCGAACTTCTGTGGCCAGTTGCCGGAAGTATGAACCGACATGAAAATTCAGACAAACAAAAGAGCTGCTTCCCATCGTTAGGCACCTTGGGAAACTGCCACACATAATTCGGAAACTTGGAAAGCTGCCACACATTCAAAGTGTTCCTCGAAGGAATAACAATTTGTGCCCGGCCCCTTAATGAAAAGCGTGTGGCAGTTTTCCTGTGTGGCAATCTTCCGGTGCGGCAGTTTTCCTGTGTGGCAATCTTCCGGTGCGGCAGTTTTCCTGTGTGGCAATCTTCCGGTGTGGCAGTTTTCCTGTGTGGCGGTTTACAGTGAACCACAAGAAAATCAATGAAAAAATAATGAATTTGGCCAACGAATACATTAATGAAGAATGTAGTAATTTAATTCATTTTATGTCATCTGTTGGATTTAATTTAACAGATACGAAGTAACCAGAGCCGGCTGGACCCGGGTACGGAGAACTGGACACATTGCAATTTCAGTGCCATAAAATTGTTCTGCATAAACAAATTTCGTGTGGCTATATCCCCCACTTCTTGAGTTGCTCAAGTAGTGGGGGATATATATATTGTTCATAATTTTTTTTTTAATATTTCATTTTCAGTAAGAAATTTAGACATTTCCATGATTTTCGGAGCTAGACTAAGCGGAGAACTGGCCACCGGAGAACTGACCACCGAAGAACTGGCCACACAAATTTTAAGGGGCATAAAAATTGCGTTCTGTACTACTCCGTGGCTACGTCTCCCTGAGATTGGTTATCTGACACGCGTAAAATGTCCGTAATTTCGTATTTTCTTATTTACGATATTTTTCCATAAACAATAACTAAACAAATTCTCTGCGAGTATGAGCAAACCCAGGAAACTTGTCGAGTGTGTGTGTGGGGGAGGAGGGGGGGGTTAGAACCTAAAATATGAAATATAAGGAATTTCTCGTCCGATCGGGAGATTTTCAGTATTTACAGGCTGCAACTCGACAAATTTTCTGAGCGCATGCGCCTACTCAGCAAACCCGTCCGGGGGAAGGGGGTAATTTCAAAACTGTAACATATGAAGAATTTCTCGTCCGATTGGCAGATTTTTGGCATTTACAAGCTACAACTCGACCCATTTATATGAGGGTATGTGCCTACTCAGCAAATTGGGGGGGGGCATACCAAAAGTGTAAAATATGAAACATTTCTCCTCCGATCGGGAGATTTTCAGCATTTAGCAGCTATAACTCGACACATTATCTGAAGGCATGTGCCTACTCAGGAAACCTGTCGGGGGGGGGGGGGGTGATACCAAAAGTGTAAAATATGAACAATTTCGTCCGATTCTCAGCAATTAGGAGCTACAACTCGACACATTCTCTGAAGGCATGTGCCTACTCAGGAAACCTGTCCGGGGGGAGGTGGGGTGTAATACCAAAAGTGTAAAATGTGAACAATTTCGTCCGATCGGCAGATTCTCAGCAATTAGCAGCTACAACTCTACAAATTATCTGAAGGCATGTGAATGATGAAAATCTCTGGGTCGAAAAAGTCAATCTTCATATTTTACAATTTTTGCAATCCCGCCCCCCCCCCCCCTTGACAGGTTTGCTGAGTAAGCACATGCCTTCAAATAATTTGTCGAGTTGTAGTGCTGAAAATCTCCCGACTGAACGAGAAAATTTTCATATTTTACTCTTTTGGTAATTTGTGTGTAAACCTGGTCAAAGTCGTATCTGGGCTATATATGGAGGCCAATCGTTCAGTGACTTTAAAAACAGTGTAGGAAATAAAAAATAAATAAGGTAATTTTTATACATGAGCGCGTATAAGCGGTGAATAAAGCCATTAATTTACCAGTTATTCCGCTTTCCATCAAAAATCAATCACTAAAACATGTACCAGGGAAAAAAAAAAAAATATATATATATATATATATATATATATATGGCAGAACTAGTGGTGTTGGATTTATAATAAACAAGAAACTGAAGGATAAAGTGGTAGAAGTTGAAAGTTCCTCTGACAGAGCTGCACGACTCGTTATCCAACTCTCGAGAAGATACCAGGCTCAGATTATTCAAACTTATGCACCCACCACAAGTCATCCTGAAGAAGAAATTGAAGAATTTTATGAGGAAATTCGTCATCTAAATAATAAAGGTAAGCAGCACTTGAAGATAATTATGGGAGATTTCAATGCAAAAATAGGGCACCGGCAACAGAATGAAACTTCAGTAGGTAAATTCGGTCACGGCAACAGAAACCAGCGTGGAAATACTCTCGTTGAGTTTGCAGAGGCAGAAGGATTTTTCATCTTGAACTCCTTTTTCAAGAAAAAGCCACACAGGAAATGGACATGGAGACATCCAATTGGGACGACAAGTGAAATTGATTTTATTATGTGTAACAAAACATTCGTCATCGAAGACTGCAGTGTGCTAAACAAGTTCAACACAGGCAGTGACCATAGATTGGTGAGATGTAAGATGCACCTCAACACCAAACTCGAACGTAGCAAGCTCATAAGACAAACAAAATCTATTGACATAACCAACCTTAAAAAACACCATAATACTTTCAAGTTGGAACTGAAGAACAGATTCTCTGCTTTAGAAGGCTTAACATCGGAAGAAGTGGATATTTCGGAAGTTAACAGAAAAGTAACCAAAGCTCTTATGGAAACAGCAACAAAATTAGCTGGGTCTAAGAACAAGTTGCATGTGAACAAATTATCAGGAAAAACCAAAATGTTGATGCAAAAAAGAAGAGAGATGAGGACAACTAAAGAAGATGTGACTTCCAAAGTGGAATATATAGAGCTATGCAAGACAGCACGAAAAAGTATCACTGAAGACGTAAGGAAATTAAACTGTGAGCTAGTGAGGAAAGCAATTGAAAACAACCAAAGCCTAAAGATAGCAAAGGGACATCTCAGTAAGGGAAGAAAACAGATTATGGCTCTGAGAAAAGAAGATGGTTCTATAACAAGAAATAGAGGCGAAATTTTGACAAGAGTGAAAGATTTCTACTCCAAATTATATGAAAGGGATGATACATGTACTCCAGACATCATGAAAGGTACCAGAGTTCTTCCAGTCCTCCCAGCAGAAGTTGCTCATGCAATCAAGAACATGAAGCGGGGGAAAGCTCCAAGAGAAGATGGAATTACTATAGACATCATACAAGAAGCAAGTGGAGAAATTGAAACAGTACTCGCCCAAATTTTCACTCGATGCCTTAATCAAAGGAAGATTCCTGAGGATTGGAACAATGCTACAATGATCCTGCTACATAAAAAAGGTGACATTGAGGATCTCAGGAACTACAGACCTATCAGCCTCCTATCAGTGGTTTGTAAAATCTTCACTAAAGTTCTTTCACACCGCTTGAAATTAACACTGGACATGGCTCAACCGAGAGAACAAGCTGGATTCAGGAGTGGCTACAGCACAATAGATCATATCCACGTACTGAGAGAACTAATTGAAAGAGCAAGGGAATATGAACTTCCATTGTGCATGGCTTTTATCGATTATTAAAAAGCCTTTGATTCGGTGAAACCATCAGCAGTTTCAATGGCTCTGAAATCCTGCGGTATTGAAGATGCATACATTAATATTATTAATAACAACTATGAAAATGCAAGTGCAAAGATTCGGCTGTTTGAAAATACAACACACATAAAAATTGGAAAGGGAGTGAGATAAGGTGACACCATATCTCCGAAGCTCTTTAATGCCACATTGGAAAATGTCTTTCAATCACTGAACTGGGAAAACAAAGGGATAAAGATTAAGGGAGATTATCTAACCCACCTTCGTTTTGCTGATGACGTAGTCATTTTTGCAACTACCCCATCAGAGCTGCAGAGTATGATCCAGGAACTTGCTGACAAGAGTAAAGAAGTGGGATTAAAAATGAACTTTCAGAAGACAAAAGTGATGTTCAATGCTTTTACAAGAAATGAAGATTTATCGATTGATGGAGAAAACTGGAGATAACAGATACGTATGTTTATCTTGGACAGCAGATATCAAGTGAGGGTCACATTGATGAAGAAATTAATCGGCGTACAAAACTTGCCTGGAGAGCTTTTGGAAGAAACAGCATAATTTTCAAGAGCAATATGCCATTATGTCTTAAAAGAAAAGTGTTTGATCAATGCATCCTTCCAGTGCTTACGTGTGGTGCAGAGACGTGGACCTTAACTAAAAGAGACATACAAAGGCTGCAGACAACTCAAAAAAGCATGGAGAGGTGCATGCTTGGTATAACCAGGAGAGATAAGAAGAGGAACTCGTGGATCCGAAAAATGACGAGAGTGGAAGACATCATGATCACAGGTAAATCCCTGAAATGGCAATGGGCTGGACATACTGCCAGAAGGACAGACCATAGATGGACAGCCGAAAGTTTAGATTGGATTCCAAGGGACAGGAAAAGACCCAGAAAAAGACCACATGGGAGATGGGTGGATGAAATTCGAAAATATGCGGGAGTGACATGGAGGAGACTGGCACAAGACAGACCGTTGTGGAGGAAACTTGGGGAGACCTTCGTCCAGCAGTGGATTGATAATGGTTGACAATGATGATGATGATATACGAATTTATTTAAGAGGGATCGTTATTATTCAATACGCAAAAATGTTTGCTATGGGAAAATATTCGCTACGCAGATTAGTTAAAGCTATCTTTTTTATCATTTTGTAAGAAAGTTTTTTATTAAGATAATAAAGCAACCTAAACTTCCTCCTCTCCAGAACGAAAGTCGTAGATTTCAGCACTTTTTATTCTTTTCCTTTCTTTGTCTGTCTGCCCGCCTGTCTCTCTCTCACTCTGTCTATCCTCTCCAGAACGAAAGTCGTAGATTTCAGCACTTTTTATTCTTTTCCTTTCTTTGTCTGTCTGCCCGCCTGTCTCTCACCCAATGTCTGTCTCTCTCTCTCTCTCTGTCAGTATGTCTGTCATCCTCTCTGTTTGTCGGTCTGTCTGTCTGTCTCTGAAAAATGAAAATACACGAAAATTATCATAAAGAAACTCTTTACTCTTGACCAGGAAATTCAGAATCCAAATTATCATAAAGAAACTGTTTTTTCCTGACCAGGAAATTCAGAATCCTTCGTCCGCCATTTTATTTTCACCACGTTGTCATTTTGTGTGCCACGTGTTTTTGGGTGAGTCACCATGTTGGATGATCTGTGAGATCATGATTTTTTCGAACGACGCCATCTTTTGTCCGCTATTTTATTTTTCCCCGACTAGGAAAATTTTACAACGTGACGTCACGACGCTGGGGAAATTTTCACTTAAAGTGAATAGAAAATCTTTCGCTGATCGGCTCAGGATCGAACTCCTGCGCATTGGGTTAAAACTTACCACCTTATCCAATTCGACTATGAAACCAAGTACGAATCCTAGCTCGAAACAGGGTGTCATTCCTCCTCCATCGAGCAATCATGACGTCTACAATCCTCCACGAGGAGGGTTTATATGGGCGTGTCTTATGACGTCATTTGAGTGGAGTTAAGAATGGGGTAAGAGAAGAAGTTGACGTCATTTGAGATTCTGTTAGACACATTAAGCTCCAAGACTGATTTTTTTTTCAATGACTTGATCATTTTGCAAAGAATTTATTCCTTATTTTTTTTTTTCCATAATTTTTCAACGTAACGATTTCTTTATTTATTTTCTTTGAGCTTCACGCATTTTCAACCGACGTACCAACAAAAAGACGTTTTCCAAAGTTTTGTGCTGTAGAGCTAATCTTAAAACACGATTGTTTATTAATGTATTTACATGTTCATGGCATTTCCTGTTACATTTTTTAACGTTGTACCTTTTCCCACCATACAAAGCCGTAATTTTTTATAATACATAGTTAAAGTATTTTTTTTCGTATGTTTATTTCTTCATGATTAATCAATGAAATGTGCCTTTTAATGCATATCGTCATCTATTTTTTTTTTCTAAATGCTTGTGTACTCGTTAAATTTCTCGCTATACCAACATTATTTTATTTTCTAACTTTACAAACTAACAACTACTTTTATCGGGACTTTATTTTTTCTGATTCAAACAGGCAAACGTTTCTTCATTATTATTTCATTTCCCTCTTAAACTATGTTTTCTTACTTGCTTTTAATGTGTGACTTAATCTATATTTTATATCGCTGTTTTGTGTATGCACAAAACAGCTGGGTGACGTAGGGGAGGGTCAGGGTGGGAGGGGGTAGTCTGGTCATCCGTAGTGGGTGGTCGAGCTTGCTCGAAGGTTAACAGCTAATGGACAAATAATTAAATTCTGTTTGTGATACACAAAGAACTACACAAACATTATTATTTGTTTGTGTAGTTCTTTGTGTATCACAAACAGCTGCTCAATACGTCTTGAAAATCAAATTTCAGGAAATTTATGCTAATAAGTACTCGTAATTTCCAGATAAAAAGAAATGTTTATATTCTGGATCCAAATAGTTTGTTTAATGCTACTAATAACTTAATATAGATGTTTTAAACTTTGATGAGGTAACTTTTTTAGCACGTCTTTTGTAAAAAAATATAGTGCTTTTGTTACCAGTTTGTCCGTCCGTCTGTGCCCACGATATCTCTGCAACAATTAGTCCGATTTGAAAAATTCTTTTTGCTTTGGGAAGCTTGAAATATGCGAATGATGATCCTTTATTTCGTTTTTTTTTTTTTTTTTTTTTTTACCGTGTACAATTTCGTCGCTACAGGGCGTAAATGCCCAGCAAAAACAGTCTTGCTGGGCCAGCAGTGGGCCATTGATGGCAGCCCAGCACTATGTTGCCGCTGCCGAACCGTCAATAAAATGTCCGAGCGGACAACAGGAGGGCCAGCAGTTCAAGCCAACAGCTGGCCAACAGTTGGCACCCCATCAGTTGTCATATGCCACAACAGGGCCATCAGTGGTCCATCACAGGCAGTAGCTGCCACGAGTAGCCCTTCAGTGGCCCTGCAAGCACGTGCCAGAAATGATGGCTAGCCTAATGTGGTCCGCTAGTGGGCCAGCAACCACGTGACGTAACTGGTGGCTTGCCGAATCTTGTAAGCTAATTGCCCAGTAGTAGCCATAATAATAATAAAAAAAAAAAAGCAAGGATAACCGCAATTTCCTAAAGCTACAATTTTTTTTTCTACCCATACGAAGGTTGTAAATTAACACACTGCGCTGGGAAAATTTTCTCGTCAGACCGGAAAAACAGCCGTTTGCATTCGACTAGATTCGATCCTAGGCCGTTTGCGTGGAAGCCGCGCTCGCTACCGAGCGAACTAACTCACTACGCTTGGATAGGTGCTGGAAGCTATCTGTTTGGCATGCAATTTGTAATCGAATGCTTCCCTCTTTCATTTTACAACATTGCCAGGTATTTTTCATAAAAGTCAGTTTCATATAATTGATAAATTAATTTTTTCAACGTAACGATAGTTTTTTTTTTTTTTTTACTTTAAGGGAAATTCACTCATTTTCAAGGCGTATACATACTTAGAGTCGCTTTCCAAAGTTTTGTACTGTCCTTGCCGTCTTGAAAAGAGATTGTTGAATAAATATATATTTACCCGGGTTCATGTCACATTCTGTTACATTTTTAACGTTGTGTCTTTCCTTTCCGTTGTCCGAAGCTACATTTGTTTTAAAGAGTAAAAGATATTTTATTTTACTTCTCGTTATGTTTAGAAGCGAATTCCTCCCAGTCTTGTGTATTCAACCCACGGATGAGTACACCACATAGCGTTGCTTTTTTTTTCTTTCAAATAAAAATACCTTTTGTACGCGTATAATTATTTTTTTTCCCGACAAACGCTATTTTAATGGTTTTCCAGGATATGTGTTTCAAGCGGTTTAAATTTTTTTCTTGTTATTCATCCACTCCATTCCATGAATTGTTATTCATGGGAATGGAGTGGGTGTATTTCATGGCTGTAATCTAGTATTTCACGGCTTAATCTGATATCTTCGTCGACGTAAAATTTCATTAGGAAATTAATTCGCCTCTCCACATATGGATTTTTTTCTTAACATCCACTAAAATAACACGATGGCGATAGTGTCGTCTTCAACTAACTGGTACCATGAGAGACACAGCAAGTGTTGCTTCTGCGCATGCGCAGTCCCGATGCTTCCACCTGCTGTTGGGGGTTGCATTGGTTGCCAGCAACGGGCCACTAGTGGCACTTGCTTGGAGGCCCACAATTCACGGTGATGCTGCAGGGCCATCAATGGCTCGCCAACTGATAGCGCTGCCACCAACGGACCACTACCGGGCCGTGAGCGGCAGATTTCAGCCAGCGGCGACCCATCACTGCCAGCTGGTGGCCAGCAGTTTCCCAGCACTTGTGTTTTTGCTGGGTGCAGATGATGTCGAATTCAAAAATACGTTTTATTCCACATATTTGCTTCTAAACATCCGATTGAAAAACTTATTTTATCTTTCGATTCCATTTATGTCGAAGAGTATTTTAGATATAGTTACTTTTTTCAAATTACGCATAGATTTTTCGCTAGGGGCGTAAAAGTAAATTACATTTTTCCCGATAACTCTTCTTCCAAAACTCCGATTTGAAAATGTTTTTTTTTCAGCGGATACACCACCTCATGGAAAATCTTTTGCATATAATTTCAAATGTTTGGTAAAGAATACTTTGGCCACCAGGGGGCGTAAGTGTTAATTTTTGCTTCTAATGTATTTGCAATAAAATCTGAGCTTCTAAAATATGGATTGAAAAATTCTTTCGTGGACTGATGCCACTCACATCGATAAACCTTTTCGGAAAATTTTCTTCTTAAAATATTCCACATTTTCTCCACCAGGAGGCGTTGAGGAATATCTTATTTTTGTTAATATCTCTACTTCTAGGAGTCCGATTTGAAAAATTCCTTCTTTGTTGGATAGTGTTTCCGATACGAAATGTTTTTTCCTATAAATTCAAAATTTTTAAGTAAATCATAGACTTTCCGCTAGGGGACACAATGGTTAAATTAAAGTACAATTCTCGCTTGGCTTACATGGAACGTTTTCTCGAAATTCGTTTGGAGTTCCCAATTCAGTTCTCAATATAGAACCAGAAACGCCAATCTTTATAGCCCCCCGCCCTGAACTTTTGTGGCCAAGTTGCTGAAAGGTGTGTGGCAGGGTTGTCCCGGTAAATTGCCACACCGGAACACTGCTACACATCAGTGTTCTTGTGTGGCAGTTTACAGTGAACCGTTTGTTCTGAGGGTATTTCTTCCGGGGAATTTTTACCGTTTACTGTTAGCAATAGCATGTACCTTAAATATAGGGAAAAAATGTTACTTCTATTACTTAACAATTACAAAATAAACTTCGCAATTAAAAAAAAAAAAACAGTACTGGGCGGGTGGGTGAGATAGATTAGTTCTCGGACCCAAGACACGCCACCAGTTTGAGGTGCACCGATTTTTTTTTTTTTTTAAACAGAGTGAAACCACCTACTGCCAGAAAAAAACCAAAAAAAAAAAACCTTTTTATGGGAATAATTTCTAATAATTTGCTATTGTTAAAAAAATTAGGTAGCAAATATTTCGTTGTATTTTGAAGAACTAACGTCACGTTAGCTACACTGAGACTTAACCGTATACATGGAAAGTCGGCGTAGAAGACTGAAATGAAGCTGAATGCCAACTTGCAAAATATTATGTTGTATTGCAGTGCAAGCAAAATATTATGTTGTATTGCAGTGCAATTAGGTTTTTATTGCGGAAGTATTCCGAGTTGCAGTGCTAGAAAAATTGCCCCTTCAGTGAGTGTCTTTTTTTTTTTTTTTTTTTTTTTTTGGTTGGAGGTTTTTTTTTTTTTTTTTTTTTTTGATTGGAGGTTTAACGACCACCGTGAGCAACTCAATGGGCTATAAGCAGTCGCCCATCCCTAATTTTGGGTCACTGGTTCCAGGGAAGGGAGAGAGCCAGTGCCGTAAGACAAACACAACATCCATGCCTCACCGGGATTCGAACCCGGACCCCTTACGGACGAATGATCAGAGGCCAACGCCTTAGACCACTGCGCCACCGGGGCGGCGGAGGTTTTAAGCAGTCGCCCGTCCCTAATTTAGGGTCACTGGTTCCAGGGAAAGGACACAGCCACTGCCGTAAGAGTGTAAGACAAACGCAACATCCATGCCTCACCGGGATTCGAACTCGGACGAATGATCAGAAGCCATCGCTTAAACCACTGCTCCACGAGTATCGTTTGTTTTATTGAAGGATGATAGAAATTTCAAACTGGAAGTCCATGTGGATGGGGTTCTTTTTCTTTATTATTATAATATTTTCCGTCATTTTTTGAAATTAATTTTTCGAAATATTCAGCTATAAACGAAAATGATTAGACTGAATATAAAGGGAGATCACCCAAAAACCTACGTGGGGTCATGGATTTTCGGTGAGGCTAAGGACCCCCAAAAAGATGCCTGAATACATCACTGCCCTGTCTCCTTAAACGGGTTGTGACTTTCTTTTACGGTATTTGCCAACGAACAACAAAATCCTTGCACGTCAAGCTTTATACCCTATTATTAACACATTCGCGCATTCTCACAAACTGAAAGATTCTCAAGACAGATAAGAATCGCTCTTTTTTCCTTGCAGCTGTGAAATGAGATCACTTCTCCTACCTCTGGGCAACCGTTATCTCAAGCCCAATTCCAATTCGATCTGCTGCACGATCGGTTATGTGCTCTCAAGGAAATCAGAGAACGCGGATGATCGGTTAGATATGCTACCATTCTTATGCTAATGAGAAAGGTGTGGCCAAGGCCGCGTCAAGGTCAGTAACTTTTTCCAGGTCTGATGAACAAGGTCGGTTTCATCTCAATCAACCTTGACGTCTTCGCAAGAGCAGGAATTTCAGTGTGTAAAGTGGGAAGAAGAGGCCAGAATGTTGGGATGCTTTAGCGGCAGACGTGTTCATCGGACTCCACCTTCTTCATCGTCCGTATTTTGAGAAACTACGTGATTGTATTTTCTTCTTATTTTGCTGCTAACACATAGCCCCAGGTTCAGTTGCCGTGCTGTTGTCTTGAGATACCCGACTCCACACCTGTTTCAGTTCCCGTTACGCCCATCTTGCGAAACCGACGGCATTCGTTATTTTCACATCGTAATGCCAATGCCATAATGGAATTACAGAACTGCTACAGACGTATTTACGGAGGTGTACACTTCAGGAAATAGCACATCCAAAGAGAAGAAGAGCAGGGGCGTAGAAATTCAAAAAAAAAAAATAAAAATTAGGGGGGGGGGGGTCAAGTAGTTTCACATCCAAACACTGAAAATAATTGCTAATCTAGTATAGTGAAAATCTTCCAAATACGTGGAGTCTATTTACACTATGACTTTGTCTATTTACATTGACCCCACGCATTTGGAAGATTTTCACCATTTCTCTCGCCCTTTGGATTTATTAACTATACCCAGCAAAAACACTAGTGCTGGGAAACTGCTGGCCACCAGCTGGCAATGATGGGTCACTGCTGGCTGAAATCTGCCGCTCACGGCCCGGTAGTGGTCCGTTGGTGGCAGCGCCATCAGTTGGGGAGCCATTGATGGCCCTGCAGCATCGTCGTGAATTGTGGGCAACCAATGCAACCGCAACAGCAGGTGGAAGCAACGGGACTGCGCAGAAGCAGAAGCAACACTTGCTGTGTCTCTCATGGTACCAGTTAGTTGAAGACGACGCTATCGCCATCGTGTTATTTTAGTGGATGTTAAGAAAAAAATCCATATGTGGAGAGGCGAATTAATTTCCTAATGAAATTTTACGTCGACGAAGATATCAGATTAAGCCGTGAAATACTAGATAACAGCCATGAAATACACCCACTCCATTCCCATGAATAACAATTCATGGAATGGAGTTGATGAATAGCAAGAAAAAATTTGAAACCGCTTGAAACAAATATCCTGGAAAACCATTAAAACAACGTTTGTTGGAAAAAAGAATTATACGCGCACAAAATTTATTAATTATTTGAAAGAAAAAAAAAAAAGCAACGCTATGTGGCGCACTCATCCATGGGTTGAATACACAAGACTGGGAGGAATTCGCTTCTAAAAATAACGAGAAGTAAAATAAAATATCTTTCCTCTTTTTTTTTTTTTTTTTTTTTTTTTTTTGATTGAAGGTTTAACGACCACCGTGAGCAACTCAATGGGCTATAAGCAGTCGCCCGTCCCTAATTTAGGGTCACTGGTTCCAGGGAAGGGAGAGAGCCAGTGCCGTAAGAACACACAACATCCATGCCTGACCGGGATTCGAACCCGGACCCCTTACGGACGAATGCTCAGAGGCCAGCGCCTTAGACCACTGCGCCACCGGGGCGGCTCTTTCCTCTTTAGCTTCGGACAACGGAAAGGAAAGACACAACGTTAAAAATGTAACAGAATGTGACATGAACCCGGGTAAATATATATTTATTCAACAATCTTTTTTCAAGACGGCAAGGACAGTACAAAACTTTGGAAAGCGACTCTAAGTATGTACAACTCCTTGAAAATGAGTGAAGTTCCCTTAAGGTAAAAAAAAAAAAAAAAACTATCGTTACGTTGAAAAAATTAATTTATCAATTATATGAAACTGACTTTTATGAAAAATACCTCGCAATATTGTAAAATGAAAGAGGGAAGCATTCGATTACACATTGCATACCAAGCAGACAGCTTTAAGCATATGCTCAAGTGTGGCAAATTAGTCCGGTCGGTAGAGAGCTCAGCTAGCACGCCAACAGCCCTGGTTCAAATCCAGTCAGACGCAAACGAACGTTTTTCCGGTCTGTTGAGAAAATTTCCTCAGCGCGGTGCGTTATTTCACAAGAAAAAAAAAAATTTCGTGCTTTGGGAAACTGCGGTTATCCTTGCTATTATTATTATGGCTACTACTGGGAAATTGGCGGACAAGATTCGGCAAACCACCAGTGACGTCACGTGGTTGCCGGCTAGCGGACCATATCAGGCTAGCCATCATTTCCGGCACGTGCCTGCAGGGCCGCTTGCTGGCAGCTACTGCCTGTGATGGACAACTGATGGCCCTGTTGTGGGATATGACAACTGATGGGGTGCCAACTATTGGCCTGAACTTCTGGCCCTTCTGTTGGCCGCCCGGACATTTTATTGACGGTTCGGCAGCGGTAACTTAGTGCTGGGCCAGCAAGACTGTTTTTGCTGGGTAATTAAATAGCTTGTGCCGTTAAGCCCCAGCAGATTGAGACGTCTCAGTTGCTGAGCCCATTCCTACGGATTTGTGAAATCAGATTCAGAGAGATAAACACACATAGCACCGTGGATTGTTGGCCACCGTAGAGTAAGCCGATCGCACTCGGCTAGTTATAGAGAGATCTGGGATTCAATCCCAGCGATGTTGATATACAATTTTTCGGTTGCTGTTTTTTATTTAAAAGAAAACGTGAAAAGAGTGATGACTTTGTCTATTTAATCTAGTATAATCAATTAATAATTAAGAGTTAATTATCAATCATTCATTCATTATTTAGAATAATTCTCTCTTCTTCTTGGTTACTCAGTCCAAGGAGTGGTTGTTTAGGAAACGTATTGTCTCTCCATTCCTCTCTCTTCTCCGTCGCTCTCTTCAAGTCATAGTATGTCCTGGTATTAGTGTCTTGGATTAGCTGTGCCACAAAACTTTTCCTCCTTGGCCGTCCTCTTCCTCTCTTGCCTTGAATTTTCCCTTCCAAAACTTTCAGAATCGGGCCTCCATGACACAATGTGTCCCATCCAAAACATTCTTCTTCTCTTTAACATGTTGGTAAGATTCCTGGGTACTCCCACTCTCTCCTCATTAGTCTATCGAACCAACTTATTCACTTCATTCTTGTATAACTCCACATCTCAAATGCCTCCAGCCCTTTCACTTCTCTATCTTGGCCAATGTACATGACGCAGAGCCGTAGAGAGCCACTGGCCAAACATATGCCTTTAAAATTATCTTCCTCAATTTTAGATCTATATTTCTGGCATTCAGTAGTCTTTGATTCTCTCTAAAGGCCGTTTTTGCCATCCCCAGTCTCATTCTAATTTCCTTTTTACATCTCGCATCTTCAGTAATAATTTGACCCGAATAACGAAATGATGTCGATGAACTGTCCTTCAAAGTGAAAATCCTCAGTGAATAAACAAAGACATCACTCTTTCCACGTTTTAGCAAAACACAGCAACCGAAAAATTGTTATTCGGTCACCGCTGGGGAACACACATAGCGCCGTGGTATAAGGCTAACGCGCTCGGCTAGATACCGAGAGACCTGGGACTCGATTCCCCAGCGGTGACCGAATAACAATTTTTCGGTTGCACATAATACACATAGGGAACACACATAGCGCCGTGGTGTAAGGCTAACGCGCTCGGCTAGATACCGAGACACCTGGGACTCGATTCCCCAGCGGTGACCGAATAACAATTTTTCGGTTGCACATAGCGCCGTGGTGTAAGGCTAACGCGCTCGGCTAGATACCGAGAGACCTGGGACTCGATTCTCCAGCGGTGACCGAATAACAATTTTTCGGTTGCACATAACACACGTAGCGTCGTGGTGTAAGGCTAACGCGCTCGGCTAGATATCGAGAGACCTGGGACTCGATTCTCCAGCGGTGACCGAATAACAATTTTTCGGTTGTACATAACACACATAGCGCCGTGGGTGTAAGGCTAACCCGCTCGGCTAGATACCGAGAGACCTGGGACTCGATTCCCCAGCGGTGACCGAATAGCAATTTTTCGGTTGCACATAACACACATAGGGAACACACATAGCGTCGTGGTGTAAGGCTAACGCGCTCGGCTAGATACCGAGAGATCTGGGACTCGACTCCCCAGCGGTGACCGAATAAAAATTTTTCGGTTGCACATAACACACATAGGGAACATACATAGCACCGTGGTGTAAGGCTAACGCGCTCGGCTAGGTATCGAGAGATCTGGGACTCGATTCCCCAGCGGTGACCGAATAAAAATTTTTCGGTTGCACATAACACACATAGGGGTCACACATAGCGCCGTGGTGTAAGGCTAACACGCTCGGCTAGATATCGAGAGATCTGGGACTCGATTCCGCAGCGGTGATCAAATAACAACATTTCGGTTGCACATAACACACATAGGGAACACACATAGCGCCGTGGTGTAAGGCTAACGCGCTCGGCTAGATACCGAGAGACCTGGAACTCGATTAACCAGCGGTGACCGAATAACAATTTTTCGGTTGCACATAACACACATAGGGAACACACATAGCGTGGTGTTGTAAGGCTAACGCGCTCGGCTAGATATCGAGAGATCTGGGACTCGATTCCCCAGCGGTGACCAAATAACAATTTTTCGGTTGCATATAACACACATAGGGAATACACATAGCGCCGTGGTGTAAGGCTAACGCGCTCGGCTAGATATCGAGAGATCTGGGACTCGATTCCCCAGCGGTGACCGAATAACAATTTTTCGGTTGCACATAATACCCATAGGGAATACAGATAGCGCCGTGGTGTAAGGCTAACGCGCTCGGCTAGATATCGAGAGATCTGGGACTCGATTCCCCAGCGGTGACCGAATAACAATGTTTCGGTTGCACATAACACACATAGGGAACACACATAGCGCCGTGGTATAAGGCTAACGCGCTCTGCTAGAAACCGAGAGACCTGAGACTCGATTCCCCAGCGGTGACCAAATAACAATTTTTCAGTTTCTGCGTGTTGCTAAAACGTGGAAAGAGCGATGTCTTTGTTTATTGTCCTTCAATTTTAAAATATACCTTCTCTGGATCCTTCCCTATTATCATTAGTTTCGCCTTATGTTTTATTTATTTTCATTCCATAGATAATCGCTTTTTGTGAATTTTCGCGCTGTAACTATATAAATTAAGAATTTTATTTATAATTAAAATGCTGATTCACCAAATTTTAATACAAAGCCTTATGTAATGCGGTGGGCTATATATTTATTAAATGTGATTAATGTATATAAAATAGAGTACTTCTCTCTCAGTATTCAATTCCTCGAATTATTTATAAAGGTGTGATTTTATAAACGGCAGTGAAACTTTTCTTTGATCCACGATGGTTTCCTTTGATCTGATGACTATTTGCTTAGAGTAGTTTTTAGCACGTTTTTTTGGAAAACAAGTTAGTAAAATCACGCAATGCATAATAATACGCTTTCCAACATACCAGAAATCATTACTCAAGTTATGAGAATAATGGCTGAGGAATAAATATCGGTCCTGTGCCCTGACCTTTGATCCCATTTGATGATATTCAACAGAATCGGTTCTGTATAGCTCCGAAATAATATGATAAAGTTTTGTCGCAATCGAAGCATTTTACGTAAGTTATGATGCATAAGGGATATGGAATAGACCCCGCTCCTGTGTCCTAACCTCTGACTCCATTTCGCCCATTTTCAATAGGATTCGTCCCCAGGCAGGCCCCTTCAACATGCTGACATTTCATCCAAATCGAAGGAGTTTTACGTAAGTTATGATGGATAATGGCGATGGAAGTGATTCCGCTCCTATGTCCTGACCTTTAACCCCATTTCGCCCATTTTCAATAGGGTTTGTCCCCAGGTGGTCCTCTACCACATACTAAAATTTCATCGAAAGCGAACCTTTTGTTACGTTAGTTATGACGCATAAGAGCAGTGGAATGGATCCCGCTCCTATGTCCTGACCTTTGACCCCATTTCGTTCACTTTCAATAGGGTTCCTTCCCAGGTGGTCCCCTACCACATACGAAAATTTCATCGAAATCTAACGATTGTTACGCGAGTTATCGTGCGGACGGACATACGCACACAACGAGTGACGTAATGAGGCAGATGGGAATCGCGACCATCTGCTCGAAAGAGTGTGCCGTCATAAAACTTTAATAGGATCCACACACAACGCGTGACGTAATGAGACAGATGGCGTAACCGCGCGTCAACATCTCAATCGCGAGCTTGTGACGTCATAAGATTTCTAAGCATTGATAACATTAATGGGACGACGCCATGACACTAAAAATGTGGTGATTCGGAGAAGTTATTTAACCCACTACACGAATTTTCCTAAAGACGAGATCAAGTTAAATCGATTTCTAGTACCAGAAAACGGTAGGTTAAAGACTTTCATCAAAATCCTTAGAGCCGTTTTCAAAATAAAATTTACACAGATACAAGAATTGCTACTTTAAGGTGGACGTTAAGTAATTTTGCTTTCTATACTTCCAATAGAAAAGCTTCTGTACACATTTTCTTTACAATTAATGCGTTCTCAAGGATAAAAATTTTAACATCGATTAAAATAGCTTCATTTTGTAACTGGGAATACTTAATATTTTCTAAAACATAACCATAATTATGCAATCCAACATTTATTTGTCTACTGACGTCATCGAAGTACGGTCGCGCCATCATTTTTCTGGTTTCAACACCACCAAAGGAAACGTTATTGTTTTTTAATATATTTATGGTTATGTTTTAGAAAATTTTAAGTATTGCAAGTTATAATATGAAGTTATTTTAATCGATGTTCAAATTTCCATCCTTGGGAACACACTAATTGTGAAGGAAATGTGTAGAAACGTTTTTTCATTGGAAATATAGGAAGCAAAATTTCTTGACGTCCACCTTAATAGTGTGGGATAAGGGCGATGGAATGGATCCCGATCCTATGTCCTGAACTTTGACCCATTTGTCCCATTTTCAATAGGGTTATCGTCAGGTGGTCCCCTACCATATACTAAAAGTTCATCGAAATCGAACCATTTTTACGCACGTTATGACGCATAAGGGCAATGGAATGCATCCCGCTCCTATGTCCTGACCTTTGACCCAACTTCACCCATTTTCAATAGGGCTCGTCCCTAGCGATCCTCTACCACATACTAAAATTTCATTGAAATCGAACCATATTTACGAAAGTTATGAGGCATAAGGGCAATGGAATGGATCTCGCTCCTATGTCGTGACCTTTAACCCCATTTGTCCCATTTTTAATAGGGTTCGTCCCCAGGTGGTCCCCTACTACATACTAAAATTTCATCGAAATCGAACCATTTTTACGTGAGTTATCGTGCCGACGGGCGGGAAAAGCTGGAGCATATACGCTTCTTCAACTTACGGTTGGAAAGCGTAAAAAAGATCGTGCTTATGCTACCGGTTTGTCCGTCCGTCTGTACTCACGATATCGCTGAAATATTAGTCCGATTTGAATAATTCTTTTTGCATTGGGAAGCTTGAAATATGTGAATGATGATCCTTCATTTAGTTTTTTTTTACGATGTACAATTTCGCCGCTAGAGGGCGTAAATGGTAGATGATGTCGAATTCAAAAATACGTTTTATTCCACATATTTGCTTCTAAACATCCGATTGAAAAAATTCATTTATCTTTCGATTCCATTTATGTCGAAGAGTATTTTAGATGGTTACTTTTTCAAATTACGCATAGATTTTCCGCTAGGGGGCGTAAAATTAAATTACATTTTCCCCGGTAACTCTTCTAAAGCTCCGATTTGAAATTTTTTTTCTTCAGCGGATACATCTCCTGATGGAAAATCTTTTGCATATAATTTCAAATTTTTGGTAAAGAATACTTTAGCCACGAGGGGGCGTAAGCCTTAATTTTTGCTTCTGATGTATTTGCCATCAAATATGAGCTTCTAAAATATCGATTGAAAAAATTCTTTCGTGTACTGATGCCACACACATCGATAAACATTTTCGGAATATTTTCTTCTTAAAATATTCCCGTTTTTCCGCCAGGGGCGTAGATGTATATCCCATTTTCGTCAATATCTCTACTTCTAGGAGTCCGATTTGAAAAATTCCTTCTTTGTTGGATAGTGTATTCAGTGTGACATCTTTTTCATATAATTTCAAAATTTTCAAGTAATTCATAGACTTTTCGCTACGGGGCGTAGAGGTAAATTGCGTTTTCCCCCTATATCTCTGCTTCTAAACCTCCGATTTGAAAAATTATTTCAGCACCGGATACAGCTCCTTATGGGAAATCGTTTGCATATAATTTATAATTTTGGTAAAAAAAATGGTTTGGCCACCAGGGGGTGTAAATCTTAATATCCGCTTCTGATGTATTTGCAGGAAAAAATGATCTTCTAAATTCTCGATTGAAAAAAACGTCGTTTGTAGACCGATACTACTCATGTCGACAAACCTTTTAGAAACATTTTCTTCTTAAGATAATGCATGTTTTCTACGCCAGGGGGGGTAGATGTATATCTTATTTTTGTCAATATCTACTTCTAGGAGTCCGATTTGAAACATTTCTTCTTTGTTGGATAGGGTTTCTGATGCGAAATGTTTTTCCTATAAATTCAAAATTTTGAAGTGAATCAGACTTTCCGCTAGGGGGCACAAAGGTAAATTGCGTTTTCTGCGTTATTTCTGCTTCTAAAACTCCGATTTGAACAATCACACACAGACCTGATGGAAAATATTTTTCACATAATTTCTAATGTTTGGTAAAGAATGATTTGGCCACCAGGGGGCATAAGTGTTAATTTCTGCTTCTGAAGTATTTGTAGCAAAATCTGGGCTCCTGAAAACTCGACTAAATTTTTTTTCTTGGACCGATATCGCTCATGTAGAAAAACCTTTTGAGAATACTTTCTTCCTAAAATAATGCATGGTTTTCCCGCCAGTAGACGTAATGTCACATCTTATTTTTGTCGACATCTCTGTTTCTAAGAGTCTGATTTGAAAAAATTCTTTGTGTTGGAGAGCGTTTCCGGTGCGAAATGTTTCTCATATAAATTCATGTTTTTCTTAACTCACAAGTCTGCAACCAGAGGGCGTAAGCTCACGATTCCGTTTACAACAGTATCTGATGGATTAAAAACCCGATTGAAATACTTCTTTCTTCTGTCAGATACTATATTGTTTTCCATACCGGTTCCATTGACTTTGAATAGCTTTGATAAATTTAATTTGCGTCGGAACGGATTCAAAAGACGTGCTTATTACATCCGAAAATTCGGTGTCATCTTTCTTGTTTTTTGTTGATGTTGCTGTTTTCTGATATCCCGCCCATCCCTTATTTTGGTGAGAAAAATATGCAATAACATTAATATTATTATTTAAATTAAATTTCAGCAAATATTATAGTTAGGCCTAAGAATCCGTACAAAAGGCAGACCATCAATAATATTTGGCATTACTGAAAATGTTTCTGAAAAACTGAAGAACAAACAAAAGCTTTAACTAACCCAATTGGTGTAATAAAACTATCATCCGATTTGCGAAGTGATTATGCTACCGAGAAGGTAACAATGTTAGTTGCTCGGCTGACCGTTCTTGACCAGAATTGAAGTCAACAGAAATACGCATGCGCAGTCTGCTCCGGCATTAGCCTTTATATTGGGTCGACGTTAAAGTGGATGGCGTTCCGACATCGTGACGTCACACCATTCGTTCGGCTCGGCGCTCGGAAAACTTGTTAGGAGATCGGGGCTTGTGAGTCACAGAATGTAAACAAATATTGTCGTTTTGTCGTTGGACAATGTTGTATGTAACTTTGTTTTCACTGTAAAAGAATTGTAATAATGAACAAAGGTTTTGTAGAAGTATATATATATATGAAAAGTATTTGAATTTAAAATTTTGTAACCCAGTGAATATTTTAACGGCTGTAGACTGTCAGAAATGATAGAACTGAATACAACCCAATTACGATTACGAGTACCTTTAGTTGTTTATCTGAATGCTTTTCAAGCAGCCAATAATAATTCTCTCAATAATTGTTGTTATAGCCAGTGGCGGCTTGTGGTAAGCTGAGGTGGGGGGGGGCTGCATTTCAGTTTTGTAGATATCACGATACCACTTCAAAAGTTAAGTTACTGCGTCTGTGCTGACGCTGTCCGTTTAATAATAATAATAATAATAATAATAATAATAATAATAACAACAATAATATCATCATCATCATTGTCAACCATTATCAATCCACTGCTGGACGAAGGTCTCCCCAAGTTTCCTCCACAACGGTCTGTCTTGTGCCAGTCTCCTCCATGTCACCTCTGCATACTTTCGAATTTCATCCACCCATCTCCCATGTGGTCTTCTTCTGGGTCTTTCCCTGTCCCTTGGAATCCAATCTAAAATTTCGGCTGTCCATCGATGATCTGTCCTTCTGGCAGTATGTCCAGCCCATTGCCATTTCAGGGATTTAACTCTGATCATGATGTCTTCCACTCTTGTCATTTTTCGGATCCACGAGTTCCTCTTCTTATCTCTCCTGGTTACACCAAGCATGCACCTCTCCATGCTGCTTTGAGTTGTCTGCAACCTTTGTATGTCTCTTTTAGTTAAGGTCCACGTCTCTGCACCATACGTAAGCACTGGAAGGATGCATTGATCAAACACTTTTCTTTTAAGACATAATGGCATATTGCTCTTGAAAATTATGCTGTTTCTTCCAAAAGCTCTCCAGGCAAGTTTTGTACGCCGATTAATTTCTTCATCAATGTGACCCTCACTTGATATCTGCTGTCCAAGATAAACGTACGTATCTGTTATCTCCAGCTTTTCTCCATCAATCGATAAATCTTCATTTCTTGTAAAAGCATTGAACATCACTTTTGTCTTCTGAAAGTTCATTTTTAATCCCACTTCTTTACTCTTGTCAGCAAGTTCCTGGATCATACTCTGCAGCTCTGATGGGGTAGTTGCAAAAATAACTACGTCATCAGCAAAACGAAGGTGGGTTAGATAATCTCCATTAATCTTCATCCCCTTGTTTTCCCAGCTCAGTGACTGAAAAACACCCTCCAATGTGGCATTAAAGAGCTTCGGAGATATGGTGTCACCTTGTCTCACTCCCTTTCCAATTTTTATGTGTGTTGTATTTTCAAACAGCCTAATCTTTGCACTTGCATTTTCATAGATGTTATTAATAATATTAATGTATGCATCTTCAATACCGCAGGTTTTCAGAGCCATTGTAACTGCTGATGGTTTCACCGAATCAAAGGCTTTTTCATAATCGATAAAAGCCATGCACAATGGAAGTTCATATTCCCTCGCTCTTTCAATTAGTTCTCTCAGCACATGGATGTGATCTATTGTGCTGTATCCACTCCTGAATCCAGCTTGTTCTCTCGGTTGAGCCATGTCCAGTGTTACCTTCAAGCGGTGTGAAAGAACTTTAGTGAAGATTTTATAAACTACTGATAGGAGGCTGATAGGTCTGTAGTTTCCGAGATCCTCAATGTCACCTTTCTTATGTAGCAGGATCATTGTAGCGGTGTTCCAATCCTCAGGAATCTTTCCTTCATTAAGGCACCGAGTGAAAATTTGGGCGAGTACTGTTTCGATTTCTCCACTTGCTTCTTGTATGATGTCTACAGTAATTCCATCTTCTCCTGGAGCTTTTCCCTGCTTCATGTTCTTGATTGCATGTGCAACTTCTGCTGGAAGGACTGGAGGAACTCTGGTACTGGTATCTTTCATGATGTCTGAAGTGCATGTATCATCCCTTTCATATAATTTGGAGTAGAAATCTTTCACTCTTGTCAAAATTTCGCCTCTATTTCTTGTTACAGAACCATCTTCTTTTCTCAGTGCCATAATCTGTTTTCTTCCCTTACTGAGATGTCCCTCTGCTATCTTTAGGCTTTGGTTGTTTTCAATTGCTTTCCTCACTAGTTCACAGTTGAATTTTCTTACGTCTTCAGTGATACTTTTTCGTACTGTCTTGCATAGCTCTATATATTCCACTTTGGAAGTCACATCTTCTTTAGTTGTCCTCATCTCTCTTCTTTTTTGCATCAACATTTTCGTTTTTCCTGATAATTTATTTACATGCAACTTGTTCTTAGACCCAGCTAATTTTGTTGCTGTTTCCATAAGAGCTTTGGTTACTTTTCTGTTAACTTCAGAGATGTCCACTTCTTCCGATGTTAGGCCTTCTAAAGCAGAGAACCTGTTCTTCAGTTCCAACTTGAAGGTATTATGGTGTTTTTTAAGGTTGGTTATGTCAATACATTTTGTTTGTCTTATGAGCTTGCCACGTTCAAGTTTAGTGTTGAGGTGCATCTTACATCTCACCAATCTATGGTCACTACCTGTGTTGAACTTGTTTAGCACACTGCAGTCTTCTATGACGAATTTTTTGTTACACATAATAAAATCAATTTCACTTGTCGTCCCATTTGGATGTCTCCATGTCCATTTCCAGTGTGGCTTTTTCTTGAAGAAGGAGTTCAAGATGAAAAACCCTTCTGCCTCTGCAAACTCAACGAGAGTATTTCCACGCTGGTTTCTGTTGCCGTGACCGAATTTACCTACTGAAGTTTCATTCTGTTGCCGTTGCCCTATTTTTGCATTGAAATCTCCCATAATTATTTTCAAGTGCTGCTTACCTTTATTATTTAGATGACAAATTTCCTCATAAAATTCTTCAATTTCTTCTTCAGGATGACTTGTGGTGGGTGCATAAGTTTGAATAATCTGAGCCTGGTATCTTCTCGAAAGTTGGATAACGAGTCGTGCAGCTCTGTCACAGCCTCTCCTTGACAAATGTCAACCCCGCCTTCTCGTGGTGCATCCTGTTCCCACTAAAGGGGCTCTGACGACCGCCAATAGCGGTATAACTATACCATCGGGATTAGAGGAAATGCTATCCCACACTCACCAACCCGCTTGGCCAGCGTGGTGAGTTATGACCAAACCCCTCCAAAATGCCTCCACAACTTAAATCTTGGCCCTCAGTCTCCAGCAGCTGGAATGTACCTGGCCAAGGCAGCGGCCAGTGCGACATGAAGGCAGAGGGTGCTAAGAATCCCCGGAGGACCGGACTAGGCTGCCATCTGATGCTGACCTTGGCAACGTACAATGGACGCTCCCTATCTTCTGAGTCAAGGCTTCTTGAATTGGAAGAGGAACTACAACGGATCAAGTGGGACATCGTGGGGCTAAGTGAGGTAAGGAGAAAAGGAGAAGATCTCATCGAACTGAAAAGTGGACATCTCTTCTACTATCGTGGGACAGATACTGGCAGAACTAGTGGTGTTGGATTTATAAACAATAATATCATCATCATCATCATCATTGTCAACCAATATCAATCCATTGCTGGACGAAGGTCTCCCCAAGTTTCCTCCACAACGGTCTGTCTTGTGCCAGTCTCCTCCATGTCACTCCCGCATACTTTCGAATTTCATCCACCCATCTTCCATGTGGTCTTCTTCTGGGTCTTTTCCTGTCCCTTGGAATCCAATCTAAAATTTCGGCTGTCCATCGATGGTCTGTCCTTCTGGCAGTATGTCCAGCCCATTGCCATTTCAGGGATTTAACTCTGATCATGATGTCTTCCACTCTTGTCATTTTTCGGATCCACGTGTTCCTCTTCTTATCTCTCCTGGTTACACCAAGCATGCACCTCTCCATGCTGCTTTGAGTTGTCTGCAGCCTTTGTATGTCTCTTTTAGCTAAGGTCCACGTCTCTGCACCATACGTAAGCACTGGAAGGATGCATTGATCAAACACTTTTCTTTTAAGACATAATGGCATATTGCTCTTGAAAATTATGCTGTTTCTTCCAAAAGCTCTCCAGGCAAGTTTTGTACGCCGATTTATTTCTTCACCAATGTGACCCTCACTTGATATCTGCTGTCCAAGATAAACGTACGTGTCTGTTATCTCCAGCTCTTCTCCATCAATTGATAAATCTTCATTTCTTGTAAAAGCATTGTACATCACCTTTGTCTTCTGAAAGTTCATTTTTAATCCCACTTCTTTACTCTTGTCAGCAAGTTCCTGGATCATACTCTGTAGCTCTGATGGGGTAGATGCAAAAATGACTATGTCATCAGCAAAACGAAGGTGGGTTAGATAATCTCCATTGATCTTTATCCCTTTGTTTTCCCAGTTCAGTGATTGAAAGACATTTTCCAATGTGGCATTAAAGAGCTTCGGAGATATGGTGTCACCTTGTCTCACTCCTTTTCCAATTTTTATGTGTGTTGTATTTTTAAACAGCCGAATCTTTGCACTTGCATTTTCATAGATGTTATTAATAATATTAATGTATGCATCTTCAATACCGCAGGATTTCAGAGCCATTGCAACTGCTGATGGTTTCACCGAATCAAAGGCTTTTTCATAATTGATAAAAGCCATGCACAATGGTATATATATATATATATATATATATATATATATCATCATCATCATCATCGTCAACCATATATCAATCCACTGCTGGACGAAGGTCTCCCCAAGTTTCCTCCACAACGGTCTGTCTTGTGCCAGTCTCCTCCATGTCACCCCTGCATACTTTCGAATTTCATCCACCCATCTCCCATGTGGTCTTCTTCTGGGTCTTTTCTTGTCCCTTGGAATCCAATCTATATAAGGACAAAAAAATTAAAAAAATTAATGCGTGTTCCAGTGGTAGCGGAGACACACTCAAGGTCATGTACGCGTTACGCGTTCTCAAGTGTCTCATTGTGACCCCTAGAAATATGACAATATATATTTTTTCTTCTGATACACTCACTCCCTTTGAAACTTCGACTTGATACCGACCACTGCAACTTGGACGGCGATGAAAAACATTTTGTGGAATTTTGAAGGGTCTTCCAGAATTTCGCGACGAGTTATTATTGCGATATTCACACACCGGCATTCTCTTTAATAAAAACGGATTGCAAACATATTCAATCCAGTTTTAATTCTGAAGCCATCATGATAACAATTTAGTGTACAAAAATTTGTTTTCCAAAATTTACCAACTTCGTAAATTTTCTAAACAATGATATCTGATTAAATGTTCTTTTCAAAGTAATTAAGTACACTACCGCAATTGAAATGCGCAGCTGATTTTTGGGAGGGAGGGGGATGCAGCAGAAAAATAAAATGTATCCAGTGGAGTGACTTCAATGATTTTTGGTGAATAAAAATTTACGTTAGTTTAAAAGCGAAAATTTCGCTGTGCTTGGTAAGTGAAGAAATCAATTGTGTGCAAGTATTTCGCTGCAGAAATTAGTATCTCTCTCTCTCTTTTTTTATTTCTTTTTTTCAATTTATCCAATACTGAACTCTATTTTTAATCGCAATTTGTTCACATGCCCATTTTGACCAGAAGAGAAAATATAAGTAAAACTTTTTTTGCAAAAGTCCCGGCAACTGAGTATTTGTTATTAGATGGGAGCAACATCGTTGTTAGAATTATTACGTTGAATAAAAGCAGGAACAAACCAAAAAATTGAAAGAAAAAACAACAACCAGGTTGAGTAATACATTCAAACGTACTTTATTTAATACTTTATTTCAATATTCGTCATTATTTTTAATTCATTCCCCTATTTTATGTCTTATTCGGAAGCACAAGAACCGTATTAATCAACAAAGCACACAGGCCCGGCGATGCATTCCCACCCAACGAAAGACTGCATTCGCGAGCAACCCTGCTAGCGAGAGCTGCCATGAATGCAGTCCCCGGGGAAGTTTTATTCAAAGGAAACGAACTGATGTGGGAATAGGCAGAGTTTCCCACATGAGTTGGTTTCAATAGCCGTCAGGGCTGCAAGAAGCACAGTCCGTGACGTTCTTCCCGCTCCCAGTGGTGTTATGCAGGGAAAACTTCCAGTTGAGTTCAGAAAACTGCAGTCATGGCATTATGCTGGGAAAACTTACAGCGGTGTTCACAAAACTTCTCTTTCATGGTACGGCAAAAAAAAAAACCGCTTTGGGTAAGGGGGCTGCAGCCCCACAGCCCCATGCAGGAGCCGCCCCAGGTTATAGCCTTCAAATAATTGTCATTGCCGCATATTACATATCCGATGCCGGCATCCCTTATAACGTTGCAAAGGCTACTTACTACCAGTCCTAGGAAGTAAAAGGTATTTCGAGTGGAATTTGCACTGCTATTGATAGAAATGTGATTAGGGAATCGTAATGGGTACTTTGTAATGGGTTATCTAATGTTAACAGCTTCTTAAGAACAAATTAATTCGTTTTTATGGCCTAGTCTGCATGACAAATAACCACCAGAAAAATGAGTGAGAAATGTGGTATAAAACGAGGGGGGGCTTGGCCCGCAGTGTGCCTGATGAGGAGTCTCAACCCAGGATATATTTTTATGATGTTTTTGCTCATGTGTATAAATGTGGTATGTTCGTGAACATTTGGTTGTGTAATGAGGGCGCAGACGCCTTTGGATAATGGACAATGATGTGGAATACTGCCAAACCGTAAATCCGATTGGGCTGCCCCAGTGGCGCAGTGGTCTAAGCGATTACCTCTGATCATTCGTCCCAAAGGGGTCCGGGTTCGAATCCCGGTGGGGCATAAGTGTTGTGTTTGTCTTACGGCACTGGCTCTGTCCCTTTCCTGGAACCTGTGACCCTAAATTAGGGACGGGTGACTGCTTATAGCCCATTGAATTGCTCACGGTGGTCGTTAAACCTCCAATCAAAAAAAAAAAAAAAAAAAAAAATCCCATTCGCTCCATCCGAAATATATATATACATACATACATGTAAAACTATATATCTGAAATATCATCATTGTCAACCATTATCAATCCACTGCTGGATGAAGGTCTCCCCAAGTTTCCTCCACAACGGTCTGTCTTGTGCCAGTCTCCTCCATGTCACTCCCGCATACTTTCGAATTTCATCCACCCATCTCCCATAAGGTCTTCTTCTGGGTCTTTTCCTGTCCCTTGGAATCCAATCTAAAATTTCGACTGTCCATCGATGGTCTGTCCTTCTGGCAGTATGTCCAGCCCATTGCCATTTCAGGGATTTAACTCTGATCATGATGTCTAAAATATCTGTTTATACACACATAGTTCACCCCATTAAGCTAAAGCAACATCATTTTCATCACATAAGGCAATAACACACAGAATGCATAAGATACTTTTATTTACTAACCTCTTTTCGTTGAAACATCGGCAAAATGCAGGTACAGACATAGGGAATGATGATTATGTTAAGAAAGAACTATTTTGCCGTACCTTGGAACTAGCTAATGCCATGTTGCCACTTTGGTAGTGTTGAATTTCATAGCCACAGTTTCAAATTATAGCTCTTCAGCATAATTTCCACTGTAACAGGCTTATTCGCAAATTTTTTTGTTTATGCTGGACCATTATTTCCCACAAGCTTTCCATAGACTGTCGATGGTTTTAGGTTGTTAATTTCAAAGTTTTCATATTAGGAGAGCAAACCCACAGAAGTCAATTGGGGAGGCATTGGGAAATTTAGCTGGAATGTCCAAAAAGGTAATAGCCTAAATAGACGATGTCTTTGCTCTGTCCCCGTTATTTTGTAAACAACGCATAGCAACTGAAACATTGTTATTCCGCCATCGCTGGGATCGAACCCCAGATCTCTCGACAACAAGCCAAGTGCGTTCACTTTATGCTATGGTGCCAACGCTATGTGTGGTTTATTTAACATCTGTAATAGAGTTTATCCCATTAAGCTAAAGCTGCTTTGCCACATCTGGGGGTTCGATCCCAGCGGTGTCAGTATAACAATTTCTCAGTTGCTGTGCATTGTTTATAAAATAATGTGGACAGAGCAATGGCTTCGTCTATTTACATTATTTCCACGCATTTGAAATACACTATATTGACAAAAGTCACCGGACATCCCTTCAAAAGCAAATGAACAGATCCGCTGCGTTGTTAAGATGTGGGGTACAGCTGCAAATGGTATAAAAACAAGCCTGCAGCTGACCGCGATCATATCACACTGTGAGGTTGAGTGAAAATGTCACGGCGGGAGAGAAGTGACTTTGAGAAATGAAAGATTGTTGGGGGTTATATCAGTGGGTTGTCCATAAGAGAAACCGAGAGGCGTTTAAACATACCCAAGTCAACTGTTTTGGATGTACTGAATAAGTGGAAGACACATGGCGTGCCTAAAGCAGCAAAACGTACCGGCAGACTAAAGAATATTAGTGATAGAGGACATCGAAGCCTTAGGAGAGTCGTTACAGCTAATTGACGGAGTAATGCATAAGACGTCAGTGTACAGGTGAGTAAGAATGCTGGAACCTCGGTATGTGCATGTACCATTCGCAGAGAACTTCATTCCATGGGTTACCGTGGTCGTGCGGCTGCTCATAAGCCTTTCATCTCCACTCGGAATGCTAATCGTTGTTCAGCATGGTGTAAAGAACATTTATAGTGTACCGTAGATCAGTGAAAACGGGTCCTATGGACTGATGTATCGAGATACATGACCAACAGTCTAATGACCATGTGTGGGTATGGCAGCAGCTAGGGGAAATCTATTTACAGTGTACTGTTCCTACGGTCAACTTTGGAGCTGGCAGTGTACTCATGTGGGTGTGTTCTTCGTGGTATGGTCCCTGCCCATTGGTTATCGTGGACAAACCAATTAACCAGCATGTCTGCTGTGATATTCTGGACAATTATGCCCTACCAACTCTGTGGCAATACTATGGAACCGAGCCTTGTTGGTACCAGCCGGATAATGCACCGATACATAAAGCAAGGACTGTTATGGTGTGGTTTAACGATAACTCCATATCATGTGTGGACTGACCAGCAAAGAGCCCTGATCTTAATCCCGTAGAGCACCTATGGGATGAATTAGAGCACCGCATAAGAAGTTTGGAACCAATGCCTACTGTTAAGCAGCAGTCAGCGGCAGCATTATATACTGAATGGAAGCTCATACCTATCGCTGTGAGATGGGTCTTGGTTTGAATCCCGATGAGGCATGGATGTTGTGTTTGTCTTGCGGCACTGGCTCTCTCCCTTTCCTGGAATCAGTGACTATAAATTAAGGACTGATGACTGCTTATAACCCATTGAGTTGCTCTCACTGGTTGTTAAACATCAAAAAGAAAAAAAAAAGTAATGAAAGGACTAATTTATTTAAAAACATACTTTCTGTAATAGATACTTTGAACCCCAAAACATGAACTCCCATACATTATTTCTTATTTAAAACAATAAAACGTAAATATATGCCATCACTAAATATATCTGCTTTGGTATTTATTCCAAATATACTATATTTGCACATAAATGCTAAACAATTTGACATCTTAGGTAGTTTCATTATTCTATGTAGTAATAACAATGATGAGCTGTGTTGTCTGTTTTTTATCCAAAAAATATATACATCCACTTGGTACCTCTAAATAGCATTACTTCTAATCTCATTATTCAACCTTCCTTTTCAAAATTATGTTTTTTTCTTTGGGGGGGGGGAGGCTTTTTAATATAAAAAATGATCTTTACATTGAAACAGTAATGCACAGTTATGAAAAGTAAACCAACAATTTCTTTCATGTAATTGATTATTTTATTGAAAATCTTTAAATAAAACTAATGTTTTGCAGTAGATAAGGCACGATTCCCAAATATGTGCTACAGCTCCAAATAAAAATCTATGGTGAATTTGCAAAGAAATGTATAAAATAAAATAGTAAAATCCCCCCCCCTCCAACACCAACAGCTAAATAACCTTAAAAGTGAAAATAACAAGTGAAAAGCTGAAAACTCACAAAAAGGTGAATCAGGGGGATGGTGTGCTCAAGCTCTCATAAAAAAAAAACAACAACTAGAGGAGCCAAGAATATTTGATTCTAGCTAAAAGTAAGGTTGACCAATAAACTTTTAGCTCTACAAAAGGTTACAACAACCCCCCCCTTCCCCGGATCAACCAGGAACCTTCTGAGCAGATGTCCCTTGAGGTGAAAAACCCACGTGCGCAGAAGTGCCCACTGGATGACGAAGGATGGATTTAAGAAAAATGACAACTCACATACTGATATTTAAAGATGCTATTTTAGAAAAACATCAGTAACAATAAAACCTACACAAAAAATCTGTCAACATTTGCTAAACTCAACAAGAAAAGTCAGAATCAAAGAGTGAAACTCCTGATTGATTAAAAAACAACATTCAACAAGTAAAAGCTAGGCTCTCTGTCTATCCAGGAATCACTAATATCTGGATAAAACTGACCCTTGAAAGGTTCTCTGCCCTTTGGAGAGTTTAACTCTTCAATAAAAAGTGTTTTCCTAAGCTGTGGAAAGCAATTTCCAAGACTTAGAAAAAATTAAAGCAAAATCTGGTTATTCATGCATGCTGAGGTAAAAAAAACCCAGTAATTTTGCTGGGATTTGCACTTTAATTTATTTATCCATAAATTTATTATCCATAAATAAATTTAACAGCATAATCCTGGTCTCTAAACAGACCAAAACACCAAAAACAATTTTATTTGGGCAATAATTTTAGTCATTTTTTTGGCTTTTCCCCAAAAAGTGTGCTCAAGCTCCAGATAAAAACCCAGGCATAGACAGGGAGGGGGTCCCCAGGTCTAGATCCCCCTTGAGGAAAGAGCACGAATTTAAAGCGACATATATGCATATATGAGGCTTTCACCAATGAACCATACCCATAGATCTCCCCGCTCCTTAAGAAATTTTTGACTAGGCCACTGAACCCAGGTGCACTAGAAACTGAATCAATGGTGGTTTGGGTAGGAAATATATAGAACAAACTAGTAAAATAAAAAAAAACAACACCGATAGCTAAATAACCTTACAAGTGAAAGTACTAAGTGAAAAACTGAAAACAAAAACATTTAGTTGGGGGAGGGTGTGCTCAAGCTCTAGGAGCCAACGAGATTTAAGTCTACCTAAAAGACATGTTGGCTATTAAACTAACTTTTAGCTTTATAAAAAGTTCCAACACTCCTCTGGATTAACCAGCAACTGTATGAGTAAAAGTCCCTGGAAGTGAGTAGAACATATCATTACTGGAGAGATTGGTGACATTTAAATTCTGAACCGATTAAATTTTAGTGTGCCACGTTCACCAAGAACAAAATGTGAAGTATTTGCTGTGCCACCATGCTGCAGAACTAAAGCTAGGGAATTCTCCGTTACGTAAAATGCGTACGGACTTCATAACTCACTTGCACACTGTCCAGATACTTTATAATGTAAATTACGATTTCTTCCGTAAAACACATGTTTTGAAAAATTGCAATTATTGCTACTAATACAGAATGATGTTATACCAACCTCTGTAACTAAATCTACTTTGTGCTTATAAATAAATAATTAATCAAAAATAAAAATCTGGCATTTCGAAAGAGCTGATCGAATCTCGAACGAGTCATAAATTACAGGACTTATAAGCGTTTGGCTTCTGTCACAATGTTCTGCTTTCTTTCATCCGATTTTTGGTGTAAAAAACTTACTAACTTGTCTAATTTGATCTTGTAAATGCGCCATTGTGTTGGGTTTGTTTATACAGTTGGGTCTGGCCATTGTTTCATACGCACAAGTGACTGTGGAAAATGGAAATATATAAAAAGTTCATTCGAAGGTGTATTTACTGAGAAGAAAAATACAAACACGTGTTTCGGAATACCCGCAAAAAGAAAAATTGAAAACAAACTGCATTCACGCTAATTTTTTTTCTATTTCGTAAGGAAACGAAAGAGTAAACATTGTAAAGGGACTCTGAAAACAAAATAATCTGAGCATAAATCTGCATTTCGCGAAACATTCATGGCAGTAAAAATCTGCTCGTATATTTTGCCGTCATCAATGTGTGTGAGAAATCTCACATTTCATGTAATAACGAGCAGTAAACTTTCAGTGTCACTCATAATTCCTATTTTATAACGTTACGCGGCTGACTGCAGCTGATGTTAGTATTCCTGGCAAACCGCCAAGCTCGTGTCTTGAAAACTGACAGCTGCCTTTACACGTAGTTGAAAGAAAATATTTTGTAATGTTACTTCCAAAAGGCTTTCAGTAAGTTCGCTGCTCGAGTGGAATGTAGTAAAATATATATGCCCTTAGTTTTCCTCACCTCTCACTCTCTCAGTATGGCATCATTAGTTGACATTTCAAAAGCAACAATGCACTCACTGGAAAGCAGTTGAAGTAGTTCAGGAATTTGATTTGTTGGATCCACTGCAGCTCGTGGATGGCTGAACTGGAGAACATTTTATATTTAAATTTCATAGATGTCACTTTTAAAGTTTGATTATTACTTGTTTGTTGGAGCTCTGTTTCAGCCCATTACGTTTTACATTCAAGTTTTGACATGACGGAAGTGAAAGGAAGCGAAAACAAAGTCGTGATATAAAAAATTTCCAGTTATGAAAAAGCACTGATATATGTTGAAGTTTGCTTAAATCATACATAAAGCTATGCCCTTCTTTCTTTCTTTTTTTTTTTTACTCCCTTTTCACCAGCAGTTTTTTTACGCAACTTTGATCCATATATTTTTCTTTTGCGCCGCTTTCATCCAAAGATTTGTTTTCTTTTACGTAGCAGCTGTCGTCGTCAGTTTTTTTCTATTACGCAGCAGTTTTTTTTTATTTTATTCCGCTTCCATTAGAAGAATTTTTTCTTTCCCGCCACTTTCATCTGCGAGTTCCTTTTTCTTTTTTTATCTGACTTTCATCAACAGAACTGTCTTTTTTTCATGCAACTTTCATCAATTCAGTTTTTTCTCTTGCGCCACCCTCACAGTGGTGACTGCAACACCCGAGGGGGGGGAATACTGTAAGTTCAGAGGATATTAACAAATTTTTAGAACGATTTTCCAGCAATATTATTAACGTTTAAACTAAATTTTTTTTCTTTCTTAAATGTTCTATCTGGTATCCCTTCATCTGGCCTATGAACCTACATCTAGATTTTCAAGGTAACAGGGCATTTCTTCAAATTGGTAGTGGTATTTTATTCCACTCCTCTTCCACTGCTTTCCATAGTCCAATCATTCTTTTGGGTTTGCGCTTAGAAATCGCTCTTTTTAGCAGTCCGAAGGCACAATTAGTCCATTGGTGACACATCAGGGGACTTTGAACGAATATGAGCAAAAGGTATAGACTTGATACCAGTCTTTTTAGCAGTCCGAAGGCACAATAGTCCACTGGGGACACATCAGGGGACTTTGAAGGAATTTGAGCAAAATATATAGACTTGGTACCAGTCTTTTTAGCCGTCAGTAGTTTAAAATGGCGGGTTCTGCGCCAAGGAGCAGCTCCTTCTAAAGAAGGAGCAGGGGCGTGGCTTGCGGCAGAAGGATGGGGGCGTGGCATGTGACCGAAGGATGGGGGTGGCAGATGACGCTGGCAACGACCAAGTCGGGGAAAGGAGATGTGCTGCTCCTAGCGGTGCTTCTTGGAACTTTTAATGGACCTTTGAGAGATGGCAACGACCGAGTGGGAGAAAGGGGTGGATATAGGGGGATGTCAACTCGATGTGTTGCCCCCTAGCGGTGTTTTTGGAACTTTTAATGGATCTTTGAGAGATGGCAACGACCGAGTGGGGGAAGGGAGATGTGCTGCCCCCTAGCGGTGCTTCTTGGAACTTTTAATTGATCTTTGAGAGATGGCAACGACCGAGTGGGGGAAAGGGGGGTGTACGTTGCCCCCTAGCGGTGCTTTTTCGAACTTTTCTCGGGAGATTTATTGGACGTTGACAAATTTTTAAGAAGTCTTTCCAATATTTATTTTTTTAATTTTCTCGGGAGATTTCCTGGACTTTGTCAAATTTTGAAGGAAGTTTTTTTTGTCGTTTCCAATTTTTTTTTACTCATATTTTTTTGTCCTATTTTTTCTCTCTAATTTATTTTATTAAATTTATATTTTCAGGAATTCCCTGAGGTATTATAATTTTTATAGACGTTGCAGTATTTTTTTTTATTTTCTCGGGAGATTTATTAGACTTCGTCAAATTTTTGAAGGAAGTTTTTTCAATCGAAGCATTTCCTCAAATTTGTTTTATTAAATTTATATGTTTAGAACTCCGTGAGGTGTTATAATTTTTATAGACGTTGCATTATTTTTTTCATTCTTATATTTTTCTTCCCTACAATTTTAATTTAGGCGAGGAAAGGCTTTGTTTGAAAAGATTTCGTTCCCGTTGATTCATGTTCCGCCATTTTAGTTTCACCACGTTGTCATTTTGTGAGCCATGTGTTTTGGGATGAGTCACAATTTTCTCTTTGACTAAGAAAATTTTGTATGACACGTGTTTTGGGAAGAGTGACTATGCCGGATGACGCATGTCGTGATAGCAGACATGACATCAGCCAACGCCATTTCCTCCACGGGGTAGGCGGTTGACGTCATTTGAGATTCTGTAGCCACATTAAGTTCCAAGACTGATTTTTTTTCAATAACTTGTTCATTTTGCAACGAATTTATTCCTTATTTTTTCCTCATAATTTCCCATTTTATATTCATAATTTTTCAACGTAACAATTTTTTTTTTCTTTGAGGAGACTTCACGCATTTTCAACGGACGTTCCAACATAAAAACGTTTTCCAAAGTTTTGTGCTGCAGACATAATCTTAAAACACGATTGTTTATTAACGTATTTACGTGTTCATGACATTTTCTGTTACATTTTTTTAACGTTGTACCTTTTTCCAACGTACAAAGCCACAATTTTTTATGCATAGTTAAAATATTTTATTTTTTCGTATTTCTTCATGATTAATCAGTGAAATGTACCTTTTAACGCATTATCTTAATCTTTTTGTTCTAAATGCTTGCGTACTCCTTAAACTTTTTGATGTACCAACATTATTTTATTTTCTAACTTTTCAAACTAAGAACTACTTTTATCGAGGCTTTATTTTTTCTGATTCAAACAAGCAAACGTTTCTTCATTATTATTTCCGTTACCTATACAAACAACTTTTCTTACTTGCTTTTAAGGTATGACTTAATCTGGTTTTCTATATAGGTGTTTCATGTTTGTGCAAGAAATATACAGATCTATAGCAGCTATACATAACATTCGTTCGTAACAGTATCTTTTTTTTTTTTTTTTCCAGATTTAAACCAACACACGCTTCTTAACGACTTGATATGGGTTTTCTGGGGTACTTTTTTTTTCCTTCATTCAATTTTATTCCAGATCATGAGACGAGGAAATGCTTCTTTAGAAACGATTTCGTTCCTGTTCGCAGTAATTATTGGATTTTGACAAATTTTTTGTGAAACGACTTCATGCTAATTCTGAGTCTTTCGCCTTTACAATATTATTTTCTCGTAATTTTTTCGTGTGTTCAAGAACTCTACAGGTCTTTCACAGTTAAAATTCTGGTAAAACTATATTTTCTTACTTTATTTAGCATATCATTATAGCTTCCCAATTTTCGCTATTTTACTTCATCTTTTTTGAAATTTAGTAAAACTTTTCAGTATGTCAATAATTTATTTCTTACTTGGCCAAACTTAAGACTCCTTTTATTTAGACTTTTTTTTTTTCATTTCATTTCAGCAAAATGATTATTTTAGATGTTGCAAATCATCAGGTTTTTTTGTTTCCTTATATATCATATTTTCCAACTTGCTTTTAAAGTATTTCTCAAAGCTTGCATGTATGTCAAATACGCATTTTTTTAATCCTTCCCTAGTTTGCTATACTTTTTCGTGGACTGCCCCAACAGGAAAGCATTCATTGTCAAGGCATGAAATCTAAAACCTTTTTTCTTACGATAAAATTTGTATTCTTTGGGACATATTTTCTGTATATTGTTCTGTCTCGTCCGAAAAAAACATTCATTCTGGAGGCAAAGCGAGTAATTCCGTTCTTCCACTAAACATCATTTTTTTACGTTTTACTAACTCACCACCCCCATAGCAAAAATAAAGAAATACTTACTCTGTTCTCTACATATCGACTCAATCTATTTCTTTTCGAAATGCTGATCATGACATTTCAACTAAAATTTCATACTTTCACCAAAAATCATATTCTTAAACGAGCTATTTTTTACACAATTATTTCATGTATAACTAAATTTTTGTTGTTTACTCACCTCATAAAAGCCAATAAGAACACCCCTAATCTCATTCCTTTCCCTCATTTAGTTCGCTTAAATTGAGATGTTTCAAAATTTCGCGTATATTTCATTCCCTTAATGTCCAGTTCTCCCGTGTCTGCCCCTTCATTTTCAACTTCTGTGCATACTGCATTTTATCTTTAGACGTTTAGTTTCATTGACCTTTTCTTTCGTTTTAATTAGGTTTTCATTATCGTATTTTTTATTCATTGTCTCAAAGAATAAAGCGAGTCAGTTTGAAACATTTCAAACTCCCCGAAATTAAGCTGTGTACTCTGGTTTCGACTCAATACTGTAAAGCATTGTTCTCAGACCAGTCGGAATTCCGCCCCGATTGGTTGCCTAATGGAAAACATCAGACCCCTTTCCAATAACAATCCCCAAATATCCTTAAGAAAAGTCTAGCAAAAAAGCACTATTTCACCATTAAAACAATTGGATTCATTCTGTTACTGTTTTAAACATTTCAAAAAAGAAGTTTACATTCTCACTTTTACTTTAAAAATCTTGAAAGCTTAAATTTTGACCCATTTAAAAAAAATTCACCTAAAATTTAATTTAAAAAAATAATAATTACTCTTTAAATTTATGTCTTAAAACTAAAAAATATTTACGCTTAATATTTCAATAAATAATAAATATTCACAAACTCACCTTCTACCTTGCCCATTTAAAAAAAAATAATTATGAATTTATATAATCGAAATCATTACTTCTCCAAATAGTTCTTTTCCCCTGATTGTAGAGAAGAACTCTTCTGAAATCTTCACTTTTCCACATGTGTTCATAAAAGCTTGAGCTACTTCCTTAGGATTCAACAAGGCCACAGCGTTCTGGAAACTTGAAATCGCTTTCCTGTTCCACTCAGTGGTTAGGCATGGAGGATGCATCTCAATAGGTGGAAGTATTTCCGAAATGCATTCGCGACATCTACATACCTTCAGGATGCTCTCCCCGATTAAATTTTTTAAACATTCAATTAAATTGTGTCTAAGTTCACACTCCTCAATCGATGTACTTTGAAACTTTCGGGATTCTCCGAGTACGATTTTCTGGAATTCTGAACCCATTAACAATTCCTGGATGCTGTCCCACACGCCATCCAAAATAATTTGGAGTTTCTTAAACTGCTTTCTGGTTAATGCAACTCCTGTTGTTAAGTGAAAAATCCGGAACCAGAATTTGAAAGACTTGAAGACTTCTTACTTTATTCAAACTTAGAATAGAACTAAAATTCGCTCAGCGTTTCCTTTGCATACTGTAACCAACACATGACCCTTATCACCACGTGGTTATTGATGTGTCACGATGCGTCAGCACACTAACTGCACGGTGACTGTTTCCTTATCTGGTCATCTCGCAACGAACATGCTATTGATTCTAATCAGGTAAAGCTAACTTCAGCTTGAGAGATAAACGAAAGGATTTCATTATAACTTTCATATCTTGAGAGAATAAACTAAAAAAATCTTCATAGAGTGCATAATAAGCGTAAAGAAATTCTTCAAGGCTGAATTTCCACTAAAATGATGGTGGTATACGGAAAGCGTGAGAATTTAATCAGAGACCTTCAAAGAATTCATCTTGGAATTAACGCTGCTTTTGAAAAACGAGTGAACTATGAAATTCTTTATTCTCCACACAAGAAAATTTCAGATTTCGAAATCTCGCCGTCCTGACCCACTTTTTCCTGAGTGAAATTTAAAACAGGGTGGAAATCTCCACTTACGCATTCCTTTGAGTGGGGAATAGCTCTCATGAAAGGGGTCAACGGTTCCAAACAACATTGATTAAAACTGGAGAGAGGAAAAATATATGAATTAAAAAAATAATGCATAAGCAGGATTCCCAAAAACATAAAAAAATATAAGTTTTATATAAAAAAGAAATTCCAGGAAAAATATTGGTGGGGCGAAAGATTTCCCATTCTTCCATTCCCACAAAAAATTTAACGAAGTCTAATAAATCTCTCGAAAAAAAAATTAAACAAATACTTGGACTGACAAAAGAGAGAACGACACGTGACGTCAACCTATCCCACGGCTAGTAGTAGGAGATACACTGTTCCCCCCTCTGACATCAATTTTTTTTTCTATGCGAACAGAAATTTACTTGAACAACCGTCTTAGAAAATGCCCCTTCCACGTTTTTTCTTCCCAGCCATGCAAAAACAATCAGATTGCCTTTTCCCACCAAAAGTTCTAGCAAGAAGGAGCAGGAGACGCCGGAACGAAACCCGAAGGAGCTCCCTCCCTGTCTCGCCCCCTTGTTATTCGGCTCCTTCGGGCTACGTTCCGGCGTCTCCTGCTCCTTCTTGCTAGAAGACCCCTAGCCTGGAAAAACTAAACAGTTTGTGTTTTATAAAAATTTCTTTCCTTAGACATTTTTAGTACATCCAATTTTCAACTTTCAGGAACTTGCTGTGACTGTTTTTACTTCATTCCATTTCCAACTTTTTCGAAAACGAACTTCAACAGATTTTTACTCGTTTCGAAACAGTCTTTTTATGCATACTAGTTTTCCCATGTTATTCTATGGGAATTTCCCTGCTTTTAATGAAATGTGTTTTCTCAAAATTGTCTACTAAGAAAAATGAAGTGTTCCATTTTTAACCCTAGGAAAGAATGAACTGTTCCGAAAAAAAAAAAAAGAATGACACTTTTCTTCAACTAATTTTTTTTAATATGGAATCCAACGAACATTTTTACATATTTTCTTAGAATTTGTCTTTTTTCGTTTAGAAGTTACAACAGAATTTCCTTCTTGTACAGGAACTTTCAACATTTGTTTATTTTTAATGTAGTTTTTAGGCAAATTTATGCTTTCCTATGAAAGTTTTTCTCAAAGGACTCCATTAGGTTGATCTCAATTGAGTCTTTGAAGTGAATGGAAAGAAAAATAACATGTCTATGTGTTATGAGAAAATGAACGAATTTCCTTAAGACGGTGTCAAGTGAATTGAACATCAAGCAGTAAGTAGTAAGATATTTTACTATCGTAATATGTACATACATTTTGGGACAATATCTTCTAAAGTTAGAGGGGAAAATATATGAATATTAAAAAAAAAAAACTTCCTTAGATTTACAAATAGAGTATTTGAAGTAGAAAGAGGGATGTAATGCTTTGAATATGAATTTCTTGTTTCAGTGAAGGGATTCTTATTTTCTCTTTTAAAAAAATTCCAGAATATCATTTTCAGAAAATTTCTGGGGGAGTCGAACTTGGACATTTAACAAAATTCTTGGACATATAGGAATTTGAAGAAAGTTTATGGAATGAAACATGAAGAGAAAGAAATGGTTGGAATGGTTAACGTCCAAGCTTCATCAATTTTTTTGGGGGTTCCTCATACAATCTGAGGAAATTTTACATTTTTGTGAGAACTCGTTTTTTTCAAAATCAACCCTTTAGAAGTTTTTAAGATAGAAAAAATATTGACTAAGGAAAATCTTAAATAGTACAAATTCTGAATTGAAGCACTTTAAGTAAGAAAATATTTGTCTGAAGCAATTTTTCAATGTCTAAGCATGGACATCTGAGTATTCGTTCGTCCGAAACTGAATCCTGGGGAGGCTTGAGTTAAGAGCTTTTGAATTACGACACTAGCTTTCTACCTTCCTTGGAAACAGTGGACTAAATCAGGGTCTGCTTACTTCCCTTCTAGTGGTTCACGACGGATCTCTTAAATGGTGAATTAACGGCAAAGTTCAAACGCTCTGTCCCATTGAGTCAGCAGTTTTAGACTTTTGTCACTCTTAGACAGTTTAAGTTTGCTCAGAAAACTATGCTTTTGTGAACTTGAGTTTGCATTCAAAGTTCAAAACCAGAATTTAATTTAATCTGCCAAGCAAAGTGATTTCATGCCATATGAGGTTTTCCTGTAAGCAAGAGACGCGTGAAAACAGTCGCAGGAGATTGAATTCCCGCCTGTTTCTGTCGGAAACTGACAAAGTTAATTTCTTGGGGAAAGCTCACACACTGGAGAGAGCGTAAAAACACTCTTCTTACATGTTTTAATGTAAACCTCGAGGAATTTGTATCTAACTATGAAAAGTAAGTTCTAAAGATTTAGCAGCATTTACACTAAAATCCTACAATGACTTTATTTGAAACAGGGAAGAATCGGCCTTGTAGACTAAAATACATCTGAAGATTTTAGATACATTTCTGTTCAAAAGTAAAGTCGAATGGGAAAATAAGAGTAATAAAATCGATAGGAAAAGATTGAAAGTTTGAATCAGAAAAAAAACTAAGAAAAAAAGAAGTTTCATAAAAATAAACCAAAGTTTGAAGAATCATACAACACTGAACAGAAGGAAAAATAAAATAAGTACTATAAGGGGAATACGATATTTTCACTATGGGAGTTTGGAAACAACTGCTTTTCTGAACAATTAGTAAAATGTGAAAAAAAAATGTTTAGAGGAAGTACGGACTTAGTCGCTATGTCTCCAGAATGAAAGATTTTTCTGCTGAGACAATGAATAAAAAATACGATAATGAAAACCTAATTAAAACGAAAGAAAAGGTCAATGAAACTAAACGTCTAAAGATAAAATGCAGTATGCACAGAAGTTGAAAATGAAGGGGCAGACACGGGAGAACTGGACATTAAGGGAATGAAATATACGCGAAATTTTGAAACATCTCAATTTAAGCGAACTAAATGAGGGAAAGGAATGAGATTAGGGGTGTTCTTATTGACTTTTATGAGGTGAGTAAACAACAAAAATTTAGTTATACATGAAATAATTGTGTAAAAAATAGCTCGTTTAAGAATATGATTTTTGGTGAAAGTATGAAATTTTAGTTGAAATGCCATGATCAGCATTTCGAAAAGAAATAGATTGAGTCGATATGTAGAGAACAGAGTAAGTATTTCTTTATTTTCGCTATGGGGGTGGTGAGTTAGTAAAACGTAAAAAAATGATGTTTAGTGGAAGAACGGAATTACTCGCTTTGCCTCCAGAATGAATGTTTTTTTCGGACGAGACAGAACAATATACAGAAAATATGTCCCAAAGAATACAAATTTTATCGTAAGAAAAAAGGTTTTAGATTTCATGCCTTGACAATGAATGCTTTCCTGTTGGGGCAGTCCACGAAAAAGTATAGCAAACTAGGGAAGGATTAAAAAAATGCGTATTTGACATACATGCAAGCTTTGAGAAATACTTTAAAATCAAGTTGGAAAATATGATATATAAGGAAACAAAAAAGCCTGATGATTTGCAACATCTAAAATAATCATTTTGCTGAAATGAAATGAAAAAAAAAATAGTCTAAATAAAAGGAGTCTTAAGTTTGGCCAAGTAAGAAATAAATTATTGACATACTGAAAAGTTTTACTAAATTTCAAAAAAGATGAAGTAAAATAGCGAAAATTGGGAAGCTATAATGATATGCTAAATAAAATAAGAAAATATAGTTTTACCAGAATTTTAACTGTGAAAGACCTGTAGAGTTCTTGAACACACGAAAAAATTACGAGAAAATAATATTGTAAAGGCGAAAGACTCAGAATTAGCATGAAGTCGTTTCACAAAAAATTTGTCAAAATCCAATAATTACTGCGAACAGGAACGAAATCGTTTCTAAAGAAGCATTTCCTCGTCTCATGATCTGGAATAAAACTGAATGAAGGAAAAAGAAAAGTACCCCAGAAAACCGACATCAAGTCGTTAAGAAGCGTGTGTTGGTTTAAATCTGGAAAAAAAAAAATATATACTGTTACGAACGAATGTTATGTATAGCTGCTATAGATCTGTATATTTCTTGCACAAACATGAAACAGCTATATAGAAAACCAGATTAAGTCATACATTAAAAGCAAGTAAGAAAAGTTGTTTGTATAGGTAACGGAAATAATAATGAAGAAACGTTTGCTTGTTTGAATCAGAAAAAATAAAGCCTCGATAAAAGTAGTTCTTAGTTTGAAAAGTTAGAAAATAAAATAATGTTGGTACATCAAAAAGTTTAAGGAGTACGCAAGCATTTAGAACAAAAAGATTAAGATAATGCGTTAAAAGGTACATTTCACTGATTAATCATGAAGAAATACGAAAAAATAAAATATTTTAACTATGCATAAAAAATTGTGGCTTTGTACGTTGGAAAAAGGTACAACGTTAAAAAAATGTAACAGAAAATGTCATGAACACGTAAATACGTTAATAAACAATCGTGTTTTAAGATTATGTCTGCAGCACAAAACTTTGGAAAACGTTTTTATGTTGGAACGTCCGTTGAAAATGCGTGAAGTCTCCTCAAAGAAAATAAAAAAATCGTTACGTTGAAAAATTATGAATATAAAATGGGAAATTATGAGGAAAAAATAAGGAATAAATTCGTTGCAAAATGAACAAGTTATTGAAAAAAAAATCAGTCTTGGAACTTAATGTGGCTACAGAATCTCAAATGACGTCAACCGCCTACCCCGTGGAGGAAATGGCGTTGGCTGATGTCATGTCTGCTATCACGACATGCGTCATCCGGCATAGTCACTCTTCCCAAAACACGTGTCATACAAAATTTTCTTAGTCAAAGAGAAAATTGTGACTCATCCCAAAACACATGGCTCACAAAATGACAACGTGGTGAAACTAAAATGGCGGAACATGAATCATCGGGAACGAATATTTTTCTTCCCTAAATTAAAATTGTAGGGAAGAAAAATATAAGAATGAAAAAAATAATGCAACGTCTATAAAAATTATAACACCTCACGGAGTTCTAAACATATAAATTTAATAAAACAAATTTGAGGAAATGCTTCGATTGAAAAAACTTCCTTCAAAAATTTGACGAAGTCTAATAAATCTCCCGAGAAAATAAAAAAAAATACTGCAACGTCTATAAAAATTATAATACCTCAGGGAATTCCTGAAAATATAAATTTAATAAAATAAATTAGAGAGAAAAAATAGGACAAAAAAATATGAGTAAAAAAAAATTGGAAACGACAAAAAAAACTTCCTTCAAAAATTTGACAAAGTCCAGGAAATCTCCCGAGAAAATTAAAAAAATAAATATTGGAAAGACTTCTTAAAAATTTGTCAACGTCCAATAAATCTCCCGAGAAAAGTTCGAAAAAGCACCGCTAGGGGGCAACGTACACCCCCTTTCCCCCACTCGGTCGTTGCCATCTCTCAAAGATAAATTAAAAGTTCCAAGAAGCACCGCTAGGGGGCAGCACATCTCCTTTCCCCCACTCGGTCGTTGCCATCTCTCAAAGATCCATTAAAAGTTCCAAAAGCACCGCTAGGGGCAGCACATCGAGTTGACATCCCCCTATATCCACCCCCTTTCTCCCACTCGGTCGTTGCCATCTCTCAAAGGTCCATTAAAAGTTCCAAGAAGCACCGCTAGGGGGCAGCACATCTCCTTTCCCCGACTTGGTCGTTGCCAGCGTCATCTGCCACGCCCCCATCCTTCGGTCACATGCCACGCCCCCATCCATCTGCCGCAAGCCACGCCCCTGCTCCTTCTTTAGAAGGAGCTGCTGCTTGGCGCAGAACCCGCCATTTTATACTACTGCTGTCCGAAGGCACAATAGTTCATTGGTGACACATCAGGGGACTTTGAAGGAATATGAGCAAAAGATATAGACTTGGTACCAGTCTTTTTAGCCGTCCGAAGGCACAATAGTCCATTGGTGACACATCAGGGGACTTTGAAGGAATACGAACAAAAGGTATAGACTTGATACCAGTCTTTTTAGCAGTCCGAAGGCACAATAGTCCATTGGTGATGCATCAGGGGACTTTGAAGGAATATGAGCAAAAGGTACAGACTTCATACCCCCTCTCTTTTTTTAATTTCTTCAAGAAATAAAGTAGTAGATTTGAATGTATGACTGGTAGCCTTATTCTGATGGAGTCGTGATTTTTAGAATGGTCTGTGGATAAAGGACTGGTATTTCCTCTTTAAATATAGGAGTTAAAATATTATTTTTTGGTAATACGTAGAATTGATTTTAACATTCTTTTCAACTTTTTTTAACTTTAATTTCCCATGTTACGAGAAATCAGCCATAATAATCATGAATACTTTACTGAAACTTTCTTTGAATTCTTAGACACAAGTTTGTAACTCTTTTTCTGCTCTTTTGCGATAGTAAATCAACCTTTTTTTGTGACAGTCATGTAAGTTAGATCTATGCTTCATCAGTAGTCACAATAAATTTCCATCTGTCTCTGGCTAAGTAATTTTCATAAAGAAGTCTACAACGTGTTCTTCGCTCAGCCGCATGCTTAGGCAAAAGGCGGTAAACATTATGTCTTCATTTTTCAGATTCAAATCTTTGTTTATTACCTTATTTACAGATGATACAGATATTTTTGACGACTTAGCGATTACTCTTTCAGTTGGTGGATTTGCTTTTAAAGTGGACGTCAAGTAATTTTGCTTTGCTATACTTCCAATGGAAAAATTTCTGTACACATTTTTTTCATAATAATGCGTTCCCAAGGATGAAAATTTGAACATCGATTAAAATAGCTTCATTTTATAACTTGGAATACTTAACATTTTCTAAAATATAACCATAATTATGCAATCCAACATTTGTTTGTCTACTGACGTCATCAAAGTACAGGTCGCATCATCTTTTTTCTGGTTTCAACACCACCAAAAGAAAAGTTATTGAAGTTTTATATAATTATGATTATGTTTTAGAAAATATTAAGTATTCCAAGTTATAATATGAAGTTATTTTAATCGATGTTCAAATTTCCATCCTTGGGAACACACTAATTGTGAAGAAAATGGATACAAAAGTTTTCCATTGGAAGTATAGGAAGCAAAATTACTTGACGTCCACCTTAAGACCAGAGACATTACTTTTGAAATAGTTGTAAAATTACGTACCTTCTTTTGATGTCCTTTTTTCTGTTAAAAGCAATCCTTGACGATTTTTTCCTCTATTATTAATAATATCGCCTATTTTACATTTAGAAATGCTAATTCCATGATTTTCACAGCGTTTTTCAATAACAATATGAATATTTCTAGAGCAAAAACATACCCTGCTATCCACAGCTTGTTTACGTCCGCCATTTTCTTAGCAGGCGATATTTAACTGCAGCAGATGTTCGTGTTCATCTAACACGGTGTTTGCTAGTTTCAGTTGTTTGAACTTCTTTTATTTTCTGCAATTTCTTATCAAAAACGTTCCAAAAATGTGCCAACATTCTCTGTATCGTCCAGTGAAGGTACAAATTTTGAAATGCGTAGCAAACAATGTGCCGAAAAATTCCGTTCAAGTAGATTTTACCCAACGCTGATCTTGTTATCCCCAATGAAAAAAAAAAAAAGTTTTGAAGTACATATAAGTACATGGTATGGACTCAATGTGCCGCCCAGGTGGCGCAGTGGTCTAAGCGATGGCTTCTCAATAAATACAATTTAAATTCTGATCATTCGTCCAAAAAGGGTTCGGGTTCGAATCCCGGTGAGGCATGGATGTTGTGCTTGTCGTAAGGCGCTGGCTCTATCCCTTCCCTGGAACCAGTAGCCCTACATTAGGGACGGGCGACTGCTTATAGCCCACTGAGTTGCTCACGGTGGTCGTTAAACTTTCGATAAAAAAAAAAAAAAAAAACTCAATGTACGATATGTTGTACTGGAAAGCATTGAAACAAACTTTCATGGCTTTTAACATTTTAACAAGTAACTATTTATTTGAAATTTTAGCTTGCTTTTTTTTTTTTTATATCTTTTTTAAATACAGGATGATTCATAAAGTATACAGTTTCAACGCACTATAAAACAAGAACAATGTAAGATATTTTATGTTACCTGTAACAGAATTGTAGGGGAATAGGAACTTTGTTGACAGATAGAAAACGTTTTTCAAGTTCATTTATGAGTTCCCCAATAACACCTTTCGCTTTTTTAAATGTCCTGTCGCGAACTGCGGAGAAAATCTTTTCAAACTGTTTAATAATATTATCCCAAGAACATGATGGTACTGTCAAACAGCCAACAGATATTAGTCTTACCCAATTATCTTGAACAGAATTAGTTTCGGGGCAGTTTTTGAAATAGTTCCTAAAGAAGGATTTTTATCGGAATCCGATAAAGATCTTTCTTATAAACACGAAAGAACGTGGAAAACAATGTCCTGTCCTTTCGTGTTTAGAAGTGTATTTCAGCATGTCACATCGGTACATGATGACATTTCGTTAAAACAACGGAAATAAAAATCAACACTGAGTGTACAACTTAAGTAAAATATAACGTGAAACAAATACTATATATAAACCAAGAAAAGGCGCGGGCGTGCAAAACCATAACAGAGGAACATTTGGTCTTGTAGGGAAGTTGACAAATGAAGCTCAGGGAGCAGGTCAGCGCGATGACGTAGGGCACAAGTGGCCAACCCGTTTTCCACCCACCTTTTCAGACACGGGGAGGCATTCAGTTCCTCAAAGGGACGGTAAAGCCCTGGGGAAGACGGCCAAGTTTGTCTATTTCTTTCTTCCCAATTTATGACTTAGTGGGGGAGATCTTTTGAGATACAAGCTGCTTCTAGTCTTTGAGAGCATTCCGTTGCAATTGATTTTCATGCCAATTTGCTTTCTGCTTATTTGCGAATCGGACGTTTGAATTTTCTTCGCTGCCTTTAAGTTTTTATTCTACCTGCCCTGCTGTGTATTTGTTTAGGAAGTAGTAGCTCGTTAATTCAAAAATAAAGCGAAACGTTCGTTAGAACGCCTATCCAACAACGAAATTGGTGAATGTAAAAATTCGTTACTTTTGTAGAGTTTTTGTCAAATTGCTGGCGAAATAAAAGATGCAGCGTGGAAAATCCCTCAAAAGTCAGGGAAGAGAAGATGTGGCCAATGTGATAACTTTCATGGAGGACGAAAAGCGTAAACAAAGCCCAAATCTTTCCTTGAACAACGTATTTAGACCGAGAATTGCTACAAAACGGGATTTATAGACGAGTCAGGAACGGCTGCAGTGGTGTCGCCAACGTCTGCACTGGAGAACGCAATGGCGATCTGTCGTGTTCAGCGATGAAAGCAGATTCTGCCCGGGAGCCTCCGATGGCCGTATGCGTGTTCACAGACGCATAGGGGAGCGTCTCCACCCTTCTTGCATCCACCAGCGACACACAGGGCCTACACCCGGTCTCCTGGTGTGGGGAGCGATCAGCTATCACTCCCGTACACAACTAGTGTTTGTACCGGGTACGTTAAACAGCACCTCCTACATCAACAACATCATTCAGCCCGTTGTTGTGCCATTTGTAAGGTCGGTCCATCGTGGTGTTTTCTAGCAAGATAACGCACGCCTACACACGACACGTGCAACGCAACATGCACTTCAGGGTGTGAGGCAACTTCCATGACCTCCACGTTCACCGGATTTGTCCCCCATTGAGCACGTGTGGGATTTTATGGGACAACGACTTATCCGGTCTCCACAGCCAGCCACGACCATCCCCGATTTACGCGTCCAGTTTGAGGATGCTTGGAACTCAATACCCCAAACTTACATCCAACATCTGTACGACAGACTCCATGCCAGAATTGCACAGTGTGACGCAGTTCATGGCGGTTCAACCTCGTACTAACCATGTTACATGGAAATGTTATTTTTCAGTTTACCAGCAAATACAGCTGTATTTTGCCATAATGTTTAGATCACGTTATCCTCTGTATTCCGTTATTATGCTGTATAAATTTCGTTGGTATCAGACGTCTCCTTCTTGGTGTTCTTTTTTCACTTTCCGCCAGTGTAGGAGCACCGTAGAAAAGGTACTTTCAGTGCCTTTTCTGCGGTGCTCCTTTAGAGAACAGCTCTCCGTGGCTCTTGGCTTCCGAAGAGCCATCGCAGCTACGTCATCAAGCTCGGCTGCGTGTCTCAGGGGGGTGAAGCGCTAAGGACTAACCTTTTTATCTGAAGCCCTGACCTTCCCGAGCCGTCTGGGGTTGTTAAATGGGAGCTGAGTTGTGGGTCTGGGGGTTGGCACACGAGGGAGTGGACTAAGTACTTACTACCTCACCCCTCCGCGGCCAAATTATGGACGATGGCCAGGGTTCATCTCTGAATGAACGCGGTATATATGTATACATATCGAAAAATGTGGATAACAAAATCGAAGAAACACGGAGGTTTCTATAAAGTAAATTCAACTACACAAAGTATAAACGAATTAGAAGAATGCAATATACAGATTTGAAAATACAAGTGGTGAAATGTAAAAGGATAAAACGAGAATCAGGTTGCCTTCTTCAGGAAAACATAGACCTGAGGAAGTGGCTTTTCTGGTGTCAGTAAACGACTGGGGGGGGGGGGGACCAAATGTCGACTGACAATGCTCCCGGAGCCACTCAAACCAAACGCGAAAGTGGCCAGGATGAATGAGAAATAAGTCGTATATTCCCACTGAAGATGATTACAAAATAGTAATTGAAACTAGTATGGATGCTTGTGCCATGGGAAACGAAGGTTGAACCATCATCGGTAAAAAATATTTAATTGCCAATTCAACTCACCTTCAGGAAGGGGTTCGAAAGTTTTAATTATTTTAAAGTTCATAAATCATATTTTAAATGACGAATCTGAAATAGTGATAATCACTGGCTACCTTTTTTATCTACATACACTGGCGGAAAGTGAAAAAAAGAACACCAAGAAGGAGACGTCTGATACCAACGAAATTTATACAGCATAATAACGGAATACAGAGGATAACGTGATCAAAACATTATGGCAAAATACAGCTGTATTTGCTGGTAAACTGAAAAATAACATTTCCATGTAACATGGTTAGTACGAGGTTGAACCGCCATGAACTGCGTCACACTGTGCAATTCTGGCATGGAGTCTGTCGGACAGATGTTGGATGTAAGTTTGGGGTATTGAGTTCCAAGCATCCTCAACCTGGACGCGTACATCGGGGATGGTCGTGGCTAGGCGTGGAGACTGGATAAATCGTTGTCCCATAAAATCTCACACGTGCTTAATGGGGGACAAATCCGGTGAACGTGCAGGCCATGGAAGTTGTCTCACACCCTGAAATGCATGTTGCGTTGCACGTGCCATGTGTGGGCGTGAGTTATCTTGCTGGTAAACGCCACGATGGCACACAACGGGCTGAATGATGTTGTTGATGTAGGAGGTGCTGTTTAACGTACCCGGTACAAGCACTAGTTGTGTACGGGAGTGATAGCTGATCGCTCCCCACACCAGGAGACCAGGTGTAGGCCCTGTGTGTCGCTGGCGGATGCAAGAAGGGTGGAGACGCTCCCCTGTGAGTCTGCAAACACGCATACGGTCATCGGAGGCTCCCAAGCAGAATCTGCTTTCATCGCTGAACACGACAGATCGCCGTTGCGTTCTCCAGTGCAGACGTTGGCGACACCACTGCAGCTGTACCTGACGGTGGGCTGGAGTCAGAGGTACACATGCCAGAGGCACACGTGCACGTAGTCCTGCATCCAGTAGACGGTTGCGGACTGTTCGCACAGTCACCTCAGGTGCAACGGCAGCTCGGATTTGCGTCGCAGTGGATGTTCTGCTTGACAACGCCGCTGTTCTTATGCGTCGATCGGTCCGCTCATCAGTCCGTCTGTGACTCCCGGTTCCACGTCTTCTCGTGCGGGAATGAATGTTCCTCGGACCATCTACGCTACCATCGTACCACCACCGATACTTCCCGTCCAATTCGCTCCGCAATACGACGACACGACCACCCGGCCTCGCGGAGTCCGACTAGACGACCTCGCTCAAAGTCCGATAACTGCTGAAATCGTACACGTCTTCCATGTCCACGCATTGCAGCTTCTTCAGGGTCTTCGCATGTGTCCGTACGCCGACGACTCATTACATTCACTTCGCCGCACTCCTTAAATACGACAGACGATAATTTGCATATTATGCCGTGCTGTGGCGTAAGCTCTCACCGGTTAGCCCAGAAATTAACATCACACCTACGTGAACTCGACCCCATTAACATATGTAAATTTCATGATCGTCCGCCAATTCCTTCTTGGTGTTCTTTTTTCACTTTCCGCCAGTGTATTTGAAGACTTTGTCACATTTACGCTACCTTTGAATATCCATATGAAGACTTCTCCCATATCAATTTAGTGACTTCAACTGCTGAAAATCTTCAATATCTTGGGGACATCGTGAAAGAATGTGAGTAACATGTTGAAATTTTTATATATATTTAGAGTATTGACGTTTCCCGTGCTCAATTTTATGGTAACGTGAGAAACAGTGAATTATATGACGGCAAATTTGTTGATATATAAATGACATAAATCGTAACCACGTAAAGAATTCGACAAATAGAAATATTTGATGAATTGATATAATAGAACAATATGAAACCTGTAAACAAATTAAAAGCTTACTCAAGATGCAAACCTTACTGACAAGTAAAAGATGAAAAGATTGTATTTAACCTTAGTGACAAGTAAAAGATGAAAATATTGTATTTAACCTTACTGACAAGTAAAAGATGAAAAGACTGTATTTAACCTTACTGAACAAGTAAAAGATGAAAAGATTGTATTTAACCTTACTGACAAGTAAAAGATGAAAAGATTGTATTTAACCTTACTGACAAGTAAAAGATGAAAATATTGTATTTAACCTTACTGACAAGTAAAAGACGAAAAGATTGTATTTAACCTTACTAACAAGTAAAAGACGAAAAGATTGTATTTAACCTTACTGACAAGTAATAGATGAAAAGATTGTATTTAACCTTACTGACAAGTAAAAGATGAAAATATTGTATTTAACCTTACTGAACAAGTAAAAGATGAAAAGATTGTATTTAACCTTACTGACAAGTAAAAGACGAAAAGATTGTATTTAACCTTACTAACAAGTAAAAGACGAAAAGATTGTATTTAACCTTACTGACAAGTAAAGATCGTTGTAATTGTATTTAATTTCCTTATGTGTATTTTTCATTCTATTATATAGAAGCAAGCGGCTACTTAATATTCCATCGAGTTGCTCACGGAGATAGTTAAACCCCCACGCAAAATTTAAAAAATAATAAAAAATTACGATTTATAACAAAAAACCATTTTTCATAGGGTTTCTCAGTATGCACTAGCCTTCCCTTAACTACGGTTCTGCTCTATTATTATACACTGCACTACGGGGTGGTAGCGGATTAATTCTCACGCGTTAACGTAAGAACGAGTAATTTCGCACCCTACTTCAATGCATCTGTTGTACGTGATCAGCATCTGGAAAACTTTTCTCAGATGTCAAATGTAACCACGCCAGAAAGGTGATGAAATATCTCAAAGAAGCCACCTGCCTGGATAGAGAGAAAAAAAAACCATCTGCCTAGCACTTCATTGTCGCGCAACCAGGAGTGGATTTATGCACACGCACAATAAACTAGGCACACGTCTGTACGGCGGCAGATTACACTGGTGTCCAAAAGTGAAACATTATAAAAAAAAAAAAAAACTAGTCATAAAACTAGTCCAGTCCGTGCCATGCACGGTGAAATAGCTATGACTGAAATTTTAATAACACGAATCGTAAAAAGCATATACATAACTATAATAAACGGTTGAATTATTAATGGGCTGTCTATAAGATAGGTCTGCAAAGTATTAGAAGGTTAACTTACACACCATCGCCGTTGTCCTTCTCTATTTAAGCGAAGTTTTCTTTCAGCTTTATCGTTTTCCATCTTCTACTACAAAGGAAAAAATTTCAGGGAACTAATGATTCTTTAAATTTCCATCACAGTGAATCAAAACTACGCCTACAGTTACTTTCTTACAATTTTCCTTGTTATGAAAAAAATAAATAAAATAACGCTGAATCCTTTTTATGAAATAACTCTGTAATGCGAAGAAAACGAAATAAAACACGACATAACACCTACGTAACAGAACAAATTTCGCAGATAGTTATTCGAGCACGTGCGTGTTGCCACAGATGAAGTTTGTTTTACTAACTTTATTTTACTTTCCGGTATGTCTCTTTGATTTTACGTATCGTGCGATAGCGGTGAGCTTAGTTCCGACTTCGGCCACCGGATAAAAGGAGATGACGCTGACCGGTGAGCTTAGTTCCGATTTTGGCCACCGGATAAAAGCAGATGGCGCTGCAAGTACTGGATAGCGTCAGAGGCCGTGCGATAGCGGCGTGCTTAGTTCCGATTTCGGCCACCGGAAAAAGCAGATGGTGCTGCAAGTACTGAATGACGTCAGAACGTTAGGGACAGACGTAGCCTATTATATAGGATTTACTACCTCATAGCCCGTCCCATGCACTGGTGAAAAAGCTGTGACTCAAATTTTTATAGCACGAATCGTATAAAACATATATACATAACTATAATAATATATCTGACTTGTGTTTCTTCATAATTTTTGTTTCGTCTGTGCGATTAGCTTTACCTTCGTTCAAGTTATGCAAAGTATTAGAACATTGGTTTGCACACCATCGCCGTTGTCGTCCTCTATTTTAGCTACGCTTCCTTTCAGCTTTGTCTTCTTCCATCTGGTACTACAATGAAAAAATTCAGCGGAATCAATAACTTTTTTAATTTCTATCGCAATGAATCAAAACTACGCCTGCAGTTACTTTCTTGCAATTTTACTTGCTCCTTTTTATGAAATGAAATAAAATAACGCTGATTCCTTTTCATGAAATTACTCTGCAATTTTATTGCTCTTTTAGGAAATTACGCTGCAATGCGAAGGAAATGAAATAAAACACGACATAACACCTACGTAACAAAACAAACGTCGCAGATAGTTGTTCGAGCACGTGCGTGTTGCCACAGATGAAATCGTTTGTCTTACTAACTTTATTTTATTTTCCGGTATTTATCCTTGATTTTACTTATCGTGCGATAGCTGTGGGCTAGGTTCCGATTTCAACCACCGGATAAAAGCAGATGGCGCTGCAAGTACTGAATTACGTCAGAGAGTTAGAGACAGACGGAGCCTATTACATAGGTTTTAATGTTAAATTACAAAACCGAGAAGGCACAGTGAAATAGGCTATTTACTATACATACACAGTAGAGTCACATTATCGTGTGACCACCACCTACTTTTGACGTTAGCAGCACGTAGCCAAGGGAAGAAGGCACGTGTCGTGAATTGGCTTGGAGGATGTATATAAGGTGTGCTGTACGCAATTTCAAAACATATATCACACGTTGCTGTCATGGATAAAAGGTGCGATTTATCAGATTTGCAAGAAGGGATGATCATCGGCTTTCGGGCCAAGGGCAGCAGTATTTCTGAAACAGCGCGGTTTGTGAACTGTTCGCGTGCTGCTGTGGTTAAAGTGCATCGCGATTGGCGAAATGGCACCATTGCGAAAAAGCGACGTGCAAACTGCGGAGCACCACGTGCCATTGATGTGAGAGGTGAACGTCGGCTGTGAAGGTGCGTGAGGGCCAATCGACACGCTACAGTGGGGCAACTCACTGGTCGGATGAACCGTGGGGCTACCGGAAGTGTGCCTAAAATGACAATTCAGTAAACTCTGCTGCGTATGAGGCTCCAATGCAATGCAGACGGATTGTCACTGCACCTATGCACACGAAGGTGCATCGGCAGAAAAGGCTTACATTTGTACGGCAGTATCGAAATCAGACCTCTACTGATTGTTGAAGGATTGCCTTCTCCAATGAGTCACGTTTTCTGCTTCATTGAACCGATGGACGTTGGCGTATAAGGCGAGAAACATCGGAGAACTAACACTTTTCAACCATTGCTGGAAGAACACAAGCTGGGGAATGTTTTCGTGGCATTCTCTGGGTCCACTCATACCTGTGGTAGACACTATGAACTAAATTCGTTATGAATCCATCCTTGCAGACCAAGTAACACATACATGCTGATTGTCTTCCCTGGGGCGGATGGGATCCTCAAGCGCACGACAATGCGACATGTCACACAGCTAGAAATGTCCGCGAGTGGGTGGAAGAGCACGAAGAAAACTTCAAAGTACTTCCCTGGCCCCCTAATTCCCCAGACTTTAATAACACAACTGTGCATCTGTGGGACCACCTCGATCGTGTTGTTCGCTCTATGGATCCTCCATCATACACACTCCAGCAGCTGTCAGATGCACTGCAGCCAGCCTGGCTTCACATACCTATGAACACCTTCCAGCACCTTATTGAGTCACTCCCAGCCCGTCCAGCTGCTGTCCGCGCTGAACACGGCGGTTACTCTGGATATTAGGGGGTGGTCACGATAAATGTGACTCGACCGCGTAGATTTCTTGATGAGAACCTAAATGCGCAGTACAAATCACACATAAAAACATGATGAAACAGGAAAATGTACCAATTGTCCAAAATAGTGAAAAAAGCAGGAATTTTCTTTCTGATTTTGTACACGATCTAGTAAGGCTTAGGGTGACCTTATAGCGGTCACCCTATTTTTAGCACGTCTTTTGTTTGTTTTTACAAAAGACGTGCTAAAAAGATACTTTCTTTGCGTTCTTTTCCAGTGCTATTGTCCATGGCAAGGTACAGGCAAACGCCATTCGCCTGCTTCTCAGCTGATTCACTCTCTCCGTGCGAAGTTCACCGTATGACTAAGAGTTACTTTTCACATCGCATCTTTTACATTGAGCATTCAGAGGTTTTCGATTTCGATTGATGTTCCCATGACATGTCATGTCGAAATTAACTCCTTATTTGTCAATATGGATGGATTTTAGAAAAGCGTCGAGGCCAACAAATGCGTGCTTGTTGAAACCACAAGGGGAAGAGTGAATGCTGGAAATTGTCTCGTCTCATTAAGGGACCAGTGAATAACTCTGTGTTGTTTGGTCTTGCTTGTTATTCAAAATGTGGAAAGTGTATAATTACAAAGAAAGATGTCGACGGTGTAATAAAATATTATGGAAACAAAAATCTAACGGACCATATGAAAGTATGCGCACCTCCATCAAAGCGTGAAAAGAGCGAACAATCTAAATACATTTAAAAAAATGCATTTGTGGAATCATAAAAAATGATTCCCATTTGTAATATACTCCATGGTCACGGTCATAGTCAGCCATTACTTCTGGATTACGCAAAATGGTGGCGCTAAAAACGGCACTAAAATTTAGCAAGTAACCGAATTTTATTATTAAGAAAGGATTTCAGTTATTAAATATCAAGCAGTTATTGGGATGAATGCATATATTACGTTTATAAGTACATATATATATATAAGTTGAGTTTCGAATTTATAGTTAAAAGCAGATTTGTCCGGGTCGGGTCCAGCTATGGGACGTCTGGGTCCGGGTCGGGTCCGAGTCCGAAATTTTTGACCCGTTTCAAACTCTGGTGATCAGGGCAATGTGTCACAGCACACAGTTCAACCCAGCCTTCTGCACATCTCCCTGCGTAGCCCAAGACCCAGCCGGGTTCCCATGCTCACTGCAAGTCATCGCCACCGACACATGAAATGGGCCCTAAATCATCGAGATTGGACAGTGGATGATTAAAAAGAAAGCGGCCTGGTCTGACGAATCAAGGTTCCTGGTGCATCATGTAGACGGCCGAGCGCGGATACGGCCATTACCAACGAAGGCTATGGCACCTGGATGCACTGTTTTGCGGAAACAGGCCGGCGGCTGCGGTGTTGTGTTGTGGGCGATGTTTTCTTGGGACAGTTTAGGCCCCATTATTCCAATAGCTCAATCACTGACAGCTGTCAGGTATCTGAACATCGTTTCGGTCCAAGTTCGCCCATTCATGGGAAGTGTGTTCCCTGCTGGTGATGGTCAATACCTACAGCATAATGCGCCATGCCACACTGCCATAATCTTCAAGGAGTGGTTCGAGGAACATGCTGGTGACTTTCTGTTAATGCCTTGGCCTCGAAATTCATCTGACATGAACCCAATCGAATCGAAGATTTGTGGTTCGACTTGGAAAAGTGGGTTTGCGCTAAATCACCCTCCCTGCCGAAATGTACGGGAAGTGGAGTAGAGATGAGCTCGGGCCCGGGCTCGGACGGGCTCAGAATCCATTAACTACCGAAAATCCCAAAAAAGACGGTATTACACGTCTTGAATTTCATTACTGTAATTAATTCAACACGTGCAATTCCGAGACCGGTTGAATTACACGTGTTGAATTTCATTGTGGATTTGTTACCATAGTGGAAATATTTTCAATTTCCTAAGCTAGCTGCCATTGCAAGACAAATTTTGCTTTGCAAGACTTACATTATATGCATTGCCCAAAGCTATGGCCCAAGCAAGGATTAGTTTAAGGAGGTCTGGTATCGAAAAACTGGGGAAAAAATCACATTCCCATTTTTTTTATTTTATTAAAAATCAAGAATCTTATCTTTAAAATGATGTATTAATTTCCAAAATTGTGCAGTTAGAAGTATTGTTATTTATTTATTTTTAATTTCCTCACTCTCGCGAATTTTGAGGTAACGTTGGTTTTTAGTGCAGCAGGTCGAGTTTTAGAGAAAAGAAGATCAAGTTGAAGCGCTGAGGCATTACATGCAATTCTCTCCCTCAACTGCAGCACACACGTATGATAATATTGTGATTATTATACTATTAAACGCAAAGCTTTGTTAATGTTGCAAAATGCACAATAATATGGTCTGGAAAGCTTTTTTGCTCTTTTTTTTCTTTTTTTTTTGGGGGGGGAATTTCTTTGCATGCTTTTTTTTTTATATTCTACTACATCACTAAAGTACCTTTACCAATTAGCATATATGTAAACTATATTGCAAAGATTAGTTTTGTAGAGTCAAAATTTCAATCACTTTCAACTGTTTGTACGGTGTTGTACGTTTTATAATGCAATTTATTCAAAATAAAAGTAAATTTAGAAATCAAAAAGATATTTTTTGTTTCTAAACGATTTTCTTTTTCTTCAGCTTTTACCAAAATTACTGATTCCCTGATACGGTCGAAGGGCACGTTGATTATTTATTTTCAAATCCACATTTTAGAACATTTGGCTTTATGCGTAGTATTTCTAAAAACATATTAATATTGTGAGGTGGATTAACTGAACTAAACTTTTTTAACTAATGATTTTTAAACTAATCCTTGCTTGGGCCATATCTTTGGCCAGTGTATAATGCATAAATGCAAGCCTTGATAAGCAAAATTTTCTAAGAAAATTTTGCTTATCAAGGCTTGCATATATAGGGCCCGGGTTCCTAAAATTGAGCCCAAACTCATCTCTAAAGTGGAGGACCTGCTGTTAATATTATGGTACAGATACCTCAGGATACTTATCGCCACCTCATCGAATCGATGCCTTGCCGAGTGGGCACTGTTTTGCAGGATAAATGGGGTGCTACGGCTTATTAAGTAGGTGATTATAATGTAATGGTTCATCGGTGTATCTTCTTTAAATAATGCAGTTTTCCCGGTAGGGGGCGTACACTTTTTGTAAACTTTTTTCTCGCTATCTTTGCTTCCACATGACGTATTTGAATTCCTTTTTTCATAGTATAGCTTTTGCTACGAAGAATATTTTTCGCATATTTTGTTATTTTTCCATTATTCAAAATTCTTCCGCCAAGGGCGTCTGCGCATTCTTCATGTTTTCCCCTATATCTCTTCTAATTGTTCGATTCGGAAATACCTATTTGCCTCTAATATCTTCTACTATAAGAACTTTTAAAGCACAGTTTGTAAATATTCGCAACACACTTTTGAAACGCTAGTGGGAGCAATTGCTATTTCTGTTTAAGGATGTTTTATCCATTGTATTAGGTGTTCAACTTAATTCTCGGCCACAGGCACGACACGTTGACAGCAAATTATAGCAAATCGAATACGTACCTAATCAGGGAAATAATCCCCGTCGTGTTGGATACATTTGAGCCATCGCTCAGGTAGCTGCCGAATGCCACAGCGGGAAAAAGAGGGCTGTTTCGAGTTGATAAAGTCATCAATACTTGTGTGGACCTCCTCGACAGAAGTAAAGTGCGTATCACTCAGAGGTGATGTTGCAGGGAGCGAAAGAGGTGATAACCCGACGGGGCGAAGTCTGGAGAATACGTGGGGGGGGGGGGGGAGAATCTGCCATCCCAGGTCGGTGATCGTGTTTAAAGTCGTTTTCGCAGTGTGAGAATGCGCGTTATCCTGAAGCAACAAGACCGATCTTCTGCCATTGCCGGTGTATGGCTTTTTCGCCTCCAGTGCGTCACTCACACGAAGGAGTTGCTGACAATAACGCTCAGCATTGACCGTTTCACCAGGTTTGAGCAACTCATAGTGTACGACACCGCGCTGATCCCACCATATGCACAGCAACAACTTCCTGGCATGGATATTCAGTTTAGCGGTACTGGTGGTAGGCTGACCTGGATAAACGCACGATTTGCGCCGCTTAGGATTATCGTAGAGGATCCACTTCTCATCACAGGTCAAAAATTTTCTGACGGAAATCCTTCTTCTTGAATCTGGAGAGCAAGGACACAGCAACATCGTAGCGCCTAGACTTGTTCGTAGCTGTGAGATGGTGGGGCACCCAACGGCCCGCCTTGTGAATCCGTCCAAGCTTGTGCAGGCGCTTTGCAATGGCTTGCCGTGTTACTCCACGTTCCTGGGCGAGCTCTGCCTGTGTGTGACAGGGATCTGCGACCAACAGTTGTTCCAGTTTCTCATCGTCAACTTTCTGTGGCTGTCCCGGACGTTCTGCATCACGGAGACCGAAATTTTCCTGCTTAAACCACTTCTTACACGTACTGTAGATCACAGCAGCCTCACCCAAAGTAGCACAGATCATTTCCTGGGCTTCCTTGGCACTTTTTTTCAGCTGAAACTCGAGCAGGAGGCAGTGCCTTAAATGTTGCTTCTCGAACGACATTGCTTTCACCGTCAACTTTCGTCCCTTCTGTCACTACAGCTGTGAGCGGTTATGGTTGCCTGGAAAGCTGTTGGATGGCGCTGCAATCAGTCATTATCGCACACAGCGATTTGCATTTGCCGACGTTCTATGATCGCTTGCGGTTAGGGGCCGAGAATTAAGGTGCACACCTAATAGATGTTCAGTTTATTTTTTTAAACCAGTTCCATTGCGTATGAAATACCCTGTTCACAGTGCGTATTTTATATTATGCAGTTTTTTCTTCGGTGGGGTGGGGATAAGTGTTTTTATTATTATTTATTTATTTCGAAATTTTAGACTTTATAAAAATCTGTTTCGACGTATTGTTTTCATGGCGGAAAGTGTTCAAGAGACGTACAATCGAAAATTCAGTGTCATCTTTCTTGTTTTTTCTTTTAGTACGGAAACAGAGCTCACGAGAAAACAAACAAACAAAAAAAAACTAAGGAAATGGGCGGTCACATGTGAACTTTTCACGGAAATCAGAAAGTGAACGCAAAACTCGTGTTTCTTAAGTTTATTCCCGATTGAAGCAAACACGAAAAGGAAGACTTACGATCTTGCATTTAGAAAGTGATGACGTCACTTTTCTCACATCTGGCAAGTTTTTTATGCTTATGCGTAAACTGCGTGCCAGTGGAAATTCACTTTTGTTATCAGTTGCGCAAAAAATTGTGTGCACGTATTTACCCATTTACAGAAGATAGCGAAAGAGTAACTGTTCCGTTTTGAATGACGAAACAGGTAATCCCAGTTCTATTGTTCTTTTATTGCTAAAGAAATTAGATTTTTGTTGTTGACTTTAAGGAGGGAAAGTTCCAGCGAAAAATCGACGTATTTTTTTATTTATTTATTGTTTTCACATTAATGTGCGTTACCTTTAACTGAAGAATCAACACGCGGTTGTGCCATTCTTTGTGGGATTCTTTTCTTTGCTAGGAAGCTGCACTTAAAAAATCCTTTTGCATGGGCTATCAATAAGCACGTATAGAAAGGGGGCGGATGAGATACTTTGGATATAGTTCTACGGATAGAGGAAATAATTGTGACCTTGATGATGCAAGCATCAATTTTGGAACACTCCTAAGGAACAGTTTTAGCTATGAGGTCACCCAATATTTTTCCTGTAACAAAATTGGTAGCTCTCTCTAAAAATAGCGACTAGTTGTACAATTTGTAATTCAGGTTTTTTTTATTTTTGTAGACATTCATATTTAAATCAATAACTTATGGTCATGGAATGCCTATTTGTACCCTTCAGAAGTAAAAATGAAGCCTGATAGTAGATAATATACAGGATGCTCACACATTTTTAGAACGTTTTTGTTAAGAAATTACAGAAAATAAAAGAAGTTCAAAAAATTGAAACTGGCAAAAGCGTGTGAGATGAACACGAAAGAAACATCTGCTGCAGTTAAATATCGTCACCTAAGAAAATCACGCACGTACACAAACTATGGATATAAGATTAAGTTTTTGCTCTTTACGAAGAGAAATATTCGTGTTTTGTAACTATAAAAAGCTGTGAAAATCAGGGAATTAGCATTTCTAAATGTAAAATAAGCAATATTAGTAATAATAGAGGAGGAAATCGTCAAGCATTGCATTTAACAGGAAAAAGAACAATAAACGAATATCCAAAGAAGGTATGTACGATGCAAACTAAGTAGCGATTCGTGCTGAAGAAAACTCAAAGATGAAAGACAAACCGTCATGGAACGATTATTTAATGCAATAAGAGATGATATATATATATATATATATACACTGGCGTGCAAAAATTAAGGACGAGATGGTTTTTCGAATGTAACGTCGTGCAGAAGTGCTCCACATCGACTCAAATCATACCATAAGATCCCCAAGATGCAAGAATATGGGACAAGTGAGCAAAACCGTCCAAACAAGGAATCCAAAGGATACAAAGGCACTTTATTGAAAAGGTAGCTTCGAGCACAACTGGACAGAAGACAGAAACGTCCATGTGACAGGCGACTGCCAAGAAGAATCCAGTCTTTAGTAGGGGATATGATCACCCCTGACTGCGTTGCGGGATTTACAACGTCTGTCCATGCTGAGGACGAGGTTGTCAAGGAGCTGTTGAAGCATTGCAGCCCATTCCTCTTGTAGCCCCAATCGCAGCTGCGGAATCGTTGCTGGCGGCTGGTGACGTGCTGCCAAGCGTCTCCCGAGAGGTCCCACAAGTGTTCGGTTGGATTTAGGTCCGGGGACCTAAATCCAATCCATGCGTTAAATATCTTCTCTCCAACAGCTACTGTACGATGAGGTGTAGTGTTGTCGTCCATGAAGAGGAACTCAGGACCCACAGCACCTCTAAACAGACGAACGTGAGGCAGGAGAACCTCGGTACAGTAGCGGACACCAGTAACTGAACCTCCTTGGAAGATGTGGAGGTCAGTACGGCTACCAAGCATGATACCGTCCCAAACGAAAACTCCGGCACCTTCAAACCGGTCCCTTTCGATGATGTTGGAGGTGTGATTGCGTGTTCCCTGCTCTCTCCAGATGTGTATACGTCCAGAATCGCTCGTCAGACTAAATCGGCTCTCATCCGTAAAGAGAACTCGACCCCGTTGCTGACGTGTCCAGTTCTTGTGTTCTTGGCACCACAGAAACCGCCGTCTCCGATGACCAGGCGTTAATGGCAGACACCGTACTGGTCGTCGTACAAATGGACCACCTTTGTGCAGCCTCCTGGCCACTGTAAAATGCGATAACGGACGTCCAGTTGTCTGTTGCATGTGCTTTAAGATTTCTCCCGCTGTCTGCCACCTGTCTCTTCTCGCCTATAGGACAATATACCGGTCGTCCGCCGCCGTGGTTGCTCGTGGACGACCACTGCTAAACTCTCGGTCAGCTGTTTCTGTTGTTTGAAATGCTCTTCAAGCTCGTGAAACGATCCCGAACTCCTCGGCCACACGAGTCACACTTCGACCTTCTTCCAACTTCCCAATGACGCGACCTCGGGTAAAGCCATCCAGCTGTCGTCAACTGGATTGCCTGTTGGCCATATCACACGGTGGCAGCAACTCGACGTCGTTCAAACCGATGTACACCGTGCAATAGCTTTCACCGAATTGCTGAGCGTACACCGTCCGTGTGCTTTGTACCCTTCCGACACTCCCCCCTACGTCATGCTGCATATATGCGCATGCCCTACCGTACCGGATCCTAGTCTATCTCCTGAGTGGTCGCTCGGTCCGTTCTGCCTGCTCGTTCCGCTGTTATGATAACTTCTCCTCTTCGTCCTTAATTTTTTCACACCAGTGTATATACAAGTTAAAAAACTCCATGAGTACTTTCGGAATGACGGTCACTCCATCCTCCGATGTGAATAACAATACGAATGTTGCACATATACACTATATTGACAAAAGTCACCGGAAACCTAGAAGAGAAACACAACATGGCATTTATTGACATACATTAGTACGGTGTCAGTCCACCTTTGGCCTTAATGCATGCACTGACCCTTCGAGACCTGCTTTCGACAAGGTTTTCGAACACAGCGATAGGTATGCGCTTCCATTCAGTACAGAATGCTGCTGCTAACTGTTGCTTAGTAGTAGGCCTTGGTTCCAAACTTCTTATTCGGCGCTCTAATTCATCCCATAGGTGCTGTATGGGATTAAGACCAGTGCTCTGTGCTAGCCAGTCCGCACACGATACGGAATTATCGTCAAACCACGCCGTAACAGTCCTTGCTTTATGGCTAGGTGCATTATCCTGTTGGTACAAACAAGGCTCGGTTCCATAGTGTCGCCAAATGGTTGGTAGGGCATAATTGTCCAGAATATCGAGGTAGACGTGCTGGTTAACAGGTTTGTCCACGATAACCAATGGGCAGAGACCATACCATGAAAAACACCCCCACACGAGTACAATCCCAGCTCCAAACTTGACCGTAGGAACAATACACTGTGGTAAACAGCGTTCCCCCGGCTGCCGCCATACCCACACACTGCCATCAGACTGATGGATCGTGTATCTGGATTCATCAGTCCATAGGATCTAAGGTACACGATAAATGTTGTTTGCACCATGCTAAGCGACGAATAGCGTTCTGAGTGTAGATGAAAGGCTTATGAGCAGCCGCACGACCACGGTAACCCTGGAATGAAGTTATCTGCGAATGGTACGTGTACATTCCGAGGTTCCAGCATTTTTACTCTCCTGTACACTGAGGTATATATATATCATCTCTTATTGAATTAAATAATCGTGGCATGACGGTTTGTCTTTCATCTTTGACAGTATGTACTTTTGTGGCTTTCAAAAGTAAGGTCTCTGGTCTTTAAAGAAAATCCATCGACGCAAAAAGTAATCACTAAGTCGTAAAAAATCTCTGTATCAACTGAAAATATCTGAATCCAAAAAAAAAAAACAAAAAAAAAAACATAATATTGACCGCCTTTTGCCAGGCAGGTGGCCGAGTTTTTTTTTTTTTTTTGATTGGAGGTTTAACGACCACCGTGAGCAACTCAATGGGCTATAAGCAGTCGCCCGTCCCTAATTTAGGGTCATTGGTTCCAGGGAAGGGAGAGAGCCAGTGCCGTAAGACAAACACAACATCCATGCCTCACCGGGATTCGAACCCGGACCCCGTTCGGACGAATGATCAGAGGCCATCGCTTAGACCACTGCGCCACCGGGGCGGCAGGTGGCCGAGTTCATGAAAATCACTTAGCCGGAGACAGATGGAAATTTATTGTGACTATTGATGAAGCATGGATCTAACTAAAAGACTGTAACAAATAAAGGACTATTTACTATCGCAAAAGAGCAGAAAAAGACTTACAAACTTGTTTCTAAGAATCCAAAAACTGTTTCAGTAAAGAATTCACGATTATTAATGGTTTCTCGTACAATGGGAAATTAAAGTTAAGAAAAATTGAAGAGAATGTGTGACGTGTATTCTAAATTAACTTTCCTTTTTAGTTTCTTTCCCTATGTAAATCTTGAGTTTATTCTGTTATTCTTCACTCTTACCGTAATATCTTTTCTCTCAAACGAATACGTTTGGCAACACAATTGAGGTTGAATGCACGTGACGTATGCCTGATATTGATAAGAACAAGAGATAAAAGCGACGGCTAAATTGTTTTGTTTTTTTTTAATTCCAGGTTTAACGACCACCGTGAGCAACTCAATGGGCTATAAGCAGTCGCCCGTCCCTAATTTAGGGTCACTGTTTCCAGGGAAGGGAGAGAGCCAGTGCCGTAAAACAAACACAACATCCATGCTTCACCGGGATTCGAACCCGGACCCCTTTCGGACGAATGATCAGAGGCCATCGCCTTAGACCACTGCGCCACCGGGGCGGCACTAAATTGTTGCTTGCGAGCGTTGTAAGAAGAGCGATTATTGCGAGCGTTGAGTTGTAAACTGATTATTGAAAGGAGCTTTGTGAAAAGAGCGTTGTGTTAAGAGTTGTGTGGTGTGTGGAGAGTTTAGTGCAATATGCTATGCTATGCTATGTTACGATGTGTTGGCTACATCCTGAATAAAGCATCTTTTCCGTAAGTGTGACTTCTGTTGTTTACATGTTTCGTCTGGCCGTTAAGGTTTCTTTCATTTAGGAACTATTTCTTAGCATGTTGATGTTTTAAATTAACGTAGATGTAAGACGAGACTTCTACGTCATAAATGTTAAAATCAGTTCTGTATATTACCAAAAATAATATTTTAACTCGTATATTTAAAGAGGAAATACCATTCCTTTATCCACAGAGCCTTCAAAGAGTAGAACTCCATCCGGATAAGGCTGCCAGTCATGCCTACAAATCTACCACTCTATTTCTTGAAAAATGGAAAAAGAGACTTTGCTCATATTCCTTCAATGTCCCCTGGTTGCCAATGGACTACGAGAGTGATAACAAAAGTTCTGCACACGTTAATCTAAAACGGAAGCGGATGATGCAATCGGGAAAAGCATTGCGTCGTGTCAAGGTCAGACTCTCAGCAACGTAGTAGTGTCAGAACGATGCCCTATTATTTGCTGTGTGGACGTGGGAGGGTTTGGAAATGGAAGCGTGCAGCTCCTCAGGTCGAGTCACTGCGTTAAGACTATAGCGCTCGTACGTGAAAATAGAAACTCCGAAACAGATCCACACTGCCTTGCAAGAAGTTTGGGTGGAAGAAACTTTTGATCGGAGCACAATTTCTCGCTACATGGGCATCGTGCTTTCGGGAGGGCCACAGCATGATCACCGATCACACAGACCTCAAATGGCGACAGACAAAACATCTGTCACCATTGTTGCAACGCTTCTCGAGGAGAATCGCCGTTTGATAATCGAGGAGATTGCTCATCAGGCAAATTTGTCCACCATGTCTGTTCACCGGATTTTGACTGACTCACTGGGAAGAAGAAAAATCGCCGCGCAGTGGGTGTCCCATCAACTCACCTCCGAGCAGAAGGCAGCCAGAATGAGCATCGCACAGAATGACATCCACACTGAGAAAAATGTTTTGTTAATTCAACAACAACAAAAAAAAAAAAATTGTCGACATACAGTCAATAAAAAATTGTGCTGAATTTGCAAAATTATTTTGTTGAAAATTGTGTTGAATTTGCAAAATTATTTTGTTGAAAATTGTGTTGAATTTGCAAAATTATTTTGTTGAAAATTGTGTTGAATTTGCAAAATTATTTTGTTGAAAATTGTGTTGAATTTGCAAAATTATTTTGTTGAAAATTGTGTCGAATTTGCAAAATTATTTTGTTGAAAATTATTGTTGATTTAACAAAATTTATTGTTTTCACGACAAAACGTTTCGTTCATTTAACAAAATGATTTGACGATTTTTGGGAATTTGTTTGATCCAACAAAACATGTTAGGACAAAATGTTTTGTTGCTGCAACAAAACATATTGTGTCACGATAACAATATGTTTTGTTGCAGCAACAAAACGTTTTGTCGTGATAACATTAAATTTTGTTAAATCAACAATAATTTTAAACAAAATAATTTTGCAAATTCAACAAAAAAAAAAAAAAAAAGTGTTGACTGTACACTGAAGAGCAATTGAATTAGAGATACATCTGTAGTAACGTGTAGCACCACCTTTCGGCCTGATGACGGCGGCGATTCGTCTTGGCATGGACTCGACAAGACACCGGAAGCGTTGGGAAGCCATACGGATCCACGACACCTGAACAAGCACCAACAGTTCACGAAGATTTGATGGAGGGGGTCAGAGCCTCGAACATCTCTCTCGATGGCATCCCAGATGTGCTCGATGGGATTGATGCCAGCTGGCCAAGGAAGCGGGGTCACGTCGATTGAGTGTTCATCCAACCATTCGGATACCATTCGGGAGCTGCATTGTCTTGTTGCAGGATGAGGTCCCCAGTGGGATGTTGAAGACGCACAAACGGGAGAGCAAATGGTCGTCCAGGATATCCCGGTAACGTTGACCTGTGAGGGACGATGTCGCACAGTCATTTCAGTCCACGTGAACAGTCCCCAGAAGAGAATGCCACCCTCACCAGCTTGAAGAGTACCCTGCTGGCAAGAAGGATCCATCGCTTCATGTGGTTTGCGCCGTACTTGTATCCTGCCATCCGCATGTACCAACATGAATCCCGACTCATCAGTACAGGGAACATTTTTCCACATGTCTAGGGTCCAGTGGCGATGTTCCCGCGCCCATGCTAATCTTTGCACCCTGTGATGTGCGGTCAACAGCGGTACCCTCGTGGGACGATGGCTTCTATGCCCCATAGCGAGGAGATGGTTCTGGATGGTGTGGCTGCTTACACGTTTTTGTGCACCAGCGTTAAATTGCCGAGTGATTTCTTGCACTGTGGCCCGTCTATCTGCTGTTACAATGCAAGCTATAGCCGACGATGACCCCGCTCATCCACACGCTGTTTTCCACGACAGTTGGCCCTTGCAGGGATGGTTTTACCGGATTCGACGTACTCACGGTGCACCCGTGACACAGTAGCTCGTGAAAATCCCAGTGCCTGCACGACTTCCAAGATGGAGTGACCCATTCGTCGGACCCCGACAATTTGCCCACGATCAAATGCGCTTAGATCCTTCGTATACTGCGTCCGACTCTTACTGATTCCCGTCGCATCACTCCACATATTATCGGATCACTGCATACGTCATGTTTCCGTTTACAGGGCCGCCCACAGCGCCACATTTGCATAACGCCAGCTGTCTCTAATTCAATTGCTCTTCAGTGTAGAACATTTAAGAAAGAAATAATTTCTATTCAAACATTAATTTTATTCCTGGAAAATCGTTCTAACAATGTGTAAACATCCTATGTAATAAGGTCTTTTCTTTCATAATTTACAGGAAAATATATAATTTTATTGATTTAGTCAATGGAAGAAAGAAACAAGTTAGTTAAATCATGCAATGCATTGATTATAACACGCTTTACAACATACCAGAAATCATTACTCAAGTTATCACTCAAGTTATGAGGATAATGGCTGTGGAATAAATCTCGGTCCTGTGCCCTGACATTTGATTCCAATTCGATGATATTCAACAGAACCGGTTCAGTATACCTCCGAAATAGCATGATAAAGTTTTGTCGCAATAGAAGCATTTTTACGTAAGTTATGATGCATAAGGGCTATGGAATAGATCCCGCTACTGTGTCCTAACCTTCGACCCCACTTCGCCCATTTTCAATAGGATTCGTCCCCATGTAGGCCCCTACAACATACTAACATTTCTTCCAAATCGAAGCATTTTTTACGTTAGTTAGGACGCATAAAAGCAGTGGAATTGATCCCGCTCCTATGTCCTGACATTTGACCCTATTTCGTTCACTTTCAATAGGGTTTCTTCCCAGGTGTTCCGCTACGACATACTAAAATTACATCGAAATCACACCACGAGTGACGTAATGAGGCAGATGGGACTCGCGACCATCTGCTCGCAAGAGGGTGACGTCATAAAACTTTAATAGGATTCACACACAACTCGTGATATAATGAGACACATGGCGTGACCGCGCGCCAACACCTCAATCGCGAAAGTGTGATGTTATAAGATTTCTAAGCATGGGTAACATTAACGGGACGACGACATCACACTAAAAACGTGGTAATTCGGGGTGGTTATTTAACCCACTAAACGAATTTTCCTAAAGTCGAGATCAAGCTAAATCGATTTCTAGTACCAGAAAACGGTAGGTTAACGACTTTCATCATAATCCTTAGAGCCGTTTTCAAAATAAAATTTACATACAAACAAGAATTGCTCCTTTAATAGTATGGGATAAGGGCAATGGAATGGATCCCGATCCTATGTCCTGACCTTTCACAACCTTTCGTCCATTTTCAATAGGGTTCGTCCACATGTGGTCCCCTACCACATACTAAAATTTTATCGAAATCGAACCATTTTTACGCGAGTTATCGTGCGGACAGACAGACGGACGGACGAACAAAGCTGGAGCATATTAGCTTCTTCAACCTACGGTTGGAAAGCGTAAGAAACCATGGACAATTGTTGATTGATATTTATTTAATGCAAGTACAGTGTTACTGTTTATTTTATTGTTAATTATTGACTTAATATTGATGTTATTGAAAACACTGTGTGGTTTCTCTTACAGGCTGATACACCGAAGAGACAAGAAAGTTATAACCGCCTGCCTAATATGATATTATGTTGGTCCTCCACTTCCCGCCAGAACAGCTCTTACCTGGATATACACTGAACAGCCAAAACATTATGACTACCTCCCTAATATGATGTTGGTCCTCCACGTGCCACCAAAACAGCTCTTTCCCGGATATACACCGGAGAGCCAAAACATTATGACCACCTGCCTAATGTGATGTTGGTCCTCCACGTGCCACCAAAGCAGCTCTTTCCCGGATATACACCGGAGAGCCAAAACATTATGACCACCTGCCTAAATTGACGATGGCCGTCCACGTCCCACCAAAACAGCTCTTACCCAGATATACAAAGAAGAGCCAAAACATTATGACCACCTGCCTAATATGATGTTGGTCCTCCACGTGCCACCAAAACAGCTCTTACACAGATATACAAAGAAGAGACAAAACATTATGACCACCTGCCTAATATGATGTTGGTCCTCTACGTGCCACCAAAACAGCTCTTTCCCGGATATACACCAAACAGCCAAAACATTATGACCACCTGCCTAAATTGACGATGGCCGTCCACGTCCCACCAAAACAGCTCTTACCCAGATATACAAAGAAGAGCCAAAACATTATGACCACCTGCCTAATATGATGTTGGTCCTCTACGTGCCACCAAAACAGCTCTTTCCCGGATATACACCGGAGAGCCAAAACATTATGACCATCTTCCTAAATTGACGATGGCCGTCCACGTCCCACCAAAACAGCCCTTACCCAGATATACAAAGAAGAGCCAAAACATTATGACCACCTGCCTAATATGATGTTGGTCCTCTACGTGCCACCAAAGCAGCTCTTTCCCGGATATACACCGGAGAGCCAAAACATTATGACCACCTGCCTAATATGATGTTGGTCCTCCACGTGCCACCAAAACAGCTCTTTCCCGGATATACACCGGAGAGCCAAAACATTATGACCACCTGCCTAAATTGACGATGGCCGTCCACGTTCCACCAAAACAGCTATGTATTATTTTCAGCTATGTATTATTTTTATCTGTTAACACACTCCGCTGAAAATTTGAGTCAATTTCTGGTGTTTTGTATGTTTGTTATGATAGAAGCTCTTAAATTTCTGTTCAACTTCATTTGACAGTGGTTGGAATTTTTCCAGAGGCAAAGTAAACTAAGATTTCCTAAACTTTCAGAAGCAAGTCAGTTTGAAATTGTTTCATTTACCATGGCGATTTCTTATTCATCTGTTGACTGATCATCATTGATGCTCGGAATGTTCTACAGTATGCCTGAATGTTTTACAGTATGCCTGAATGTTCTCCAGTACACCTGTGTTCCGCAATTCTACCAAAGCTCGTCATCAATGTTTATATAATCTTGAAAGAAACATCTTTTTCTTTCAGATGACCCAAATTGTATTCACTTTCTTTTGCTCTATCTTCGATCTCATTTGCAGACACGTCTTCATTGTTCACATGGAAGACATTTTCATAACTGACATGCTTCCAGCAATTTGAACTGTTTCTTTTGAAACAGCACTGTAAAAAAATAAGAGGTGTGAATTCGGGGAAAATTTCTGAAAATAACGTGCAACATAGTTGCCGGTAGGTATCCGTGTTTTTCAGAAATTTCCGTTTTTCAAAGTGCCTGTACATTTTAACCTCCGTATTTTCACAGATTTTCCCTAGTCAGAAATTTCACGCAGTATTGTCATTTTCTTGTAGGACTTCCGTCCACAGTAAGTAGAGTTTAGGTCCCAACCACCTACAGCGAGAACGCCTTTTGGGCAGGACACAGAAACGGAGGGAATTAGAGCAAGTCTAGCGACTTTGACAGAACAGTTTGTAGTGAGATTAAAGTACAGTAGATAGCGCCACCGTACAAGTACGATGTTGCACACAGAAGAGTGAGAGAATTTCAGAGGAGGCATTATAAAGGATACCCATTTAACCAGTGGGTCCAGCCTGGGGGCCGTCACTTAACGTGCTCGTCCGATGCACGGCGGATATTCAGCGATTGTTAGTAAATCACACCATCTCTGAAAGATCAGCTCAGGTTCGAACCTGAGGACCTTGCATTGATAGTCTGACTCGCTAACCACTAAGCCATCCGCGGCTCGTCAGAAATTTCGTTTATTTCGAAAAATGTATTTCAGGTTTTTCTGAATACAAACTGCAAATTTTCCGTATTTAAACTGAAATTCCGCAAAATCGAAGCCCTTACTTCAGATAATCCTGCTGCTGTAGTCAATACGAACCCTCGTCGTTTGGATTGGTTCAACAGATAACGGACGCATTTAACCACTGAGCCACAAACGCTCGGAAACCCCAATCACGTACATCGTAAAAAAAATTGAGCGACGATAATTTTTTTTTCTTTGTCTTTAATGCGAGTGATTCAGACATTTTATTTTCTGTTGGAGCTTATTATTTTTCTGAATAGGTTTGTAATAGAACAGTCAAAGCAAACAGGAAATAAATTCTGAATTTGCTCGTAACACTTACTACTGGTCATCCCTGTAAAACCTCTCAGAAAACTTGAAAATTTAATCGCCCTTTAGCGGGAATCTAACCCGCAACTCCCTATTTCCGTTCGAGTATGCTACCCGTAACACAACCCAGCACAGTGTAGTTCCAAGCAACTCAGACTAAGCAACCTTAGCTTAGGAATCTGAACATCCTCCAGATTTGCGCTAGTCCAAGCATCGTTGCTTCCTTAGAGTGTATTGACCCAACTTGCATCCGGAAATGAATGCAGGTCGGAAATCACCAATAACACAGATAAATCAACGAATGCTTGCTTTTTATATTCTATCAATTACCCATGTATTTTGAAGAATATTTCTTCCTTCATTAAGGTTTGAAATTGTTTTTTTTTTTTTTTTTTTTCTGTAGGACTTTTTACAAATTAAGCATTTTTCATTGTGATTTTTCGAAGCAACAAGATGCTTTGCCACTTGATTTTTTTAAACTGACAATGACTTTCAGAGTTGTCTTTAGAAAAAGGTGAAATGTACTTTTTTATACTACAGGGTGTCCGAGAATTATTGGACACATTACAAAATTATATAAAACAAAACATTAAACAGATAGAAAGAAACTGACTGTACTATAACTTACAATGTAACTACAAAAGTTAATAAATTTCCATGTGAGATCTCTTGGTTGCTCGTAGTACGCCCAAGCGATACTCGATTTCATGCCATGTATTGGCAAGCATCTGAGGAGTTATGGAATTAATAGCAGCTGTGATACACTGCTTCGGCTCCTGCAAATCAGTACAAAGGCATCTGATAGACACGATCCTTCACATAACCCCACATGAAATAATCCAATGGAGTTAGATCTGGAGAGCGAGGAGGCCATGGAATGGGACCACCACGCCCAATCCATCTGTTGGGGAAATGCACATTTAGGCACTTACGTACACACGTTGATCAACCTCAAGCGCGCCGTCTTGTTGGAAAACGACGTTGTCATATCTTTTGATCTTGGGTACAGCGAAATTTTCTAGCATATCCAAGTAAATGTCACTGAGAAAAGAAGATACTTCTGTAACAATTAATACAGCAGAAAGTTTGACAAGAGTGAAAGATTTCTACTCCAAATTATATGAAAGGGATGATACATGTACTCCAGACATCATGAAAGGTACCAGTACAAGAGCTCTTCCTGTCCTCCCAGCAGAAGTTGCACATGCAATCAAGAACATGAAACGGGGAAAAGCTCCAGGAGAAGATGGAATTACTGTAGACATCATACAAGAAGCAAGTGGAGAAATTGAAACAGTACTCGCCAAAATTTTCACTCGATGATTTAATGAAGGGAAGATTCCTGAGGATTGGAACAACGCTACAATGATCCTGCTTCATAAAAAAAGGTGACATTGAGGATCTTAGGAACTACAGACCTATCAGCCTCCTATCAGTGGTTTATAAAATCTTCACTAAAGTTCTTTCACACCGTTTGAAGGTAACACTAGACATGGCTCAACCGAGAGAATAAGCAGGATTCAGGAGTGGCTACAGCACTATAGATCATATCCACGTACTGAGAGAACTAATTGAAAGAGCGAGGGAATATGGGAATATGAACTTCTATTGTGCATGGCTTTTATCGATTATGAAAAGGCCTTTGATTCAGTGAAACCATCAGCAGTTAAACTGGCTTTGAAATCCTGCGGTGTTGAAGATGCATACATTAATATTATTAATAACATCTATGAAAATGCAAGTGCAAAGATTCGGCTGTTTGAGAATACTGCACACATAAAAATTGGAAAGGGAGTGAGACAAGGTGACACCATATCTCCGAAGCTCTTTAAGGCCACATTGGAAAATGTCTTTCAATCACTGAACTGGAAAAACAAAAGGATAAAGATTAATGGAGATTATTTAACCCACCTTCGTTTTGCTGATAACGTAGTCATTTTTGCAACTACCCCATCAGAGCTACAGAGTATGTTCCAGGAACTTGCTGACAAGAGTAAAGAAGTGGGATTAAAAATGAACTTTCAGAAGACAAAAGTGATGTTCAACGCTTTTACAAGAAATGAAGATTTATCGATTGATGGAGAAAAGCTGGAGATAACAGATACGTACGTTTATCTTGGACAGCAGATATAAAGTGAGGATCACATTGATGAAGAAATTAATCGGCGAATAAAACTTGCCTGGAGAGCTTTTGGAAGAAACAGCATAATTTTCAAGAGCAATATGCCATTATGTCTTAAAAGAAAAGCGTTTGATCAATGCATCCTTCTAGTGCTTACGTATGGTGCAGAGACGTGGACCTTAACTAAAAGAGACATACAAAGGCTGCAGACAACTCAAAGAAGCATGGAGAGGTGCATGCTTGGTGTAACCAGGAGAGATAAGAAGAGGAACTCGTGGCTCAGAAAAATGACAAGAGTGGAAGGCATAATGATCAGAGCAAAATCCCTGAAATGGCTATGGGCTGGACATACTGCCAGAAGGACAGACCATCGATGGACAGTCGAAGTTTTATATTGGATTCCAAGGGACAGGAAAAGACCCAGAAGAAGACCACACGGAAGATGGGTGGATGAAATTCGAAAGTATGCGGGAGTAACATGGAGGAGAATGGCACAAGACAGACCGTTGTGGAAGAGGCTTGGAGAGACCTTCGTCCAGCAGTGGATTGATAATGGTTAATGATGATTATGACATCCCCTGAGTATGTCTCTTTATTTGTTTTGCTTTTTTTATTCAATAGTGCAACTAACCACCTAGTACATACACTGAATAAATACTACGAGTACGCACAATATTCACTTGAAAACTTTACTAGGGATAACATTATCAGCGCCGGGTAAAATGCATATGAATGGATTTTTTTGCCAAAATTTCTACCAAATACTTCAAACTTCGTGCCTCCTCCCCAGTGGCGTAACTAGCGCGCAACGTGACCAAAACGCGAGATTTATTTCAGCACCCCTAAGCATAGTAATTTTCCCGGGATTTTGATTTCGAACACTAGGAAGGATGCATTTTTCGCTGTATGTGTGCGTGTGTGTTGGTTGGGGGAGTGGTTAGGAAGTCAATGTCTGCAAAAGTAATGGTGGTACCTAGAGCCCTGTAGTTTTTGGTTTTTAAGTAATAGATTTGACAATATGTGTAATTGCTTTGCCCAAAACTAAAATAAATCCCTTGAAGAAATCCCCCTCTTACACATGGCAGATCTGCGGCTGCTGTGAATAGATGTTGACGTCTGTCGTGCACGTAAACCTAGGTAATTGATTGTTTTCCCACATCCTCCACGGGGAATCCCACTTTGGCCTGGCGCTTTTCCTAAGCAGGGCTGGGAGAGGGCGATTGGAGAGCGATCGTATTATTTACAACCCATTGCAGAGCAATCGTATTACAACCTGAAGTCAAAGAGCCGAACACTTTCAATCTGTAGGACATTCAGTGTTTTAAAAGTGAAACTAGGCATTTATTTGGGCGAAGCTAAATATATCTTAAAGCAAAATATGATTCTTTAGGTTAATTATTGTGCGTCTCCGTATTCTTAAGTAATAGATTTGACAATACGTGTAATTGCTTTGTCCAAAACTAAAATAAATCCCTTGAAGAAACCACCCTCTTACACATGGCAGATCTGCGGCTGCGGTGAATTAATGTTGACGCCTGTCGTGTATGTAATCCTAGGTAACTGACTGTTTTCCCACATCCTCCACGGGCAATCCCATTGGGGCCTGGTGCTTTTCCTAAGCAGGGCAGGGAGAGGGCGATTGGAGACCGATCGTATTACAGCCCGAAGTCAAAGAGCCGAACACTTTCAATCTGTAGAACATTTAGTGTTTTAAAAGTGAAGTTAGGCATTTATTTAGGCAAAGCTAAATATATCTATTTTTTCATAAAACTATAACTGGCAGCTGCAGTACACCCCGTTTGTGACTTGCGCCCCCCCCCCCAGCTGCGGGGTGGTAGTTACGCCGCTTCCCCTCCTATCATGCTTTAGCCCCCATAATAGCCCACCCAGTTCTGAGTTGCTAGCGTCGCCCCTTTTATGCATCAAAGAGGTTTGCAAAAGTTGAAAAGAAAAAACTATAGAGCCGTGGCGCAGTGGTCTAAGGCGTTGGTCTCTGCTCATTCGTCCGAAAGGGGTCCGGGTTCGAATCCCGGTGAGGCATGGATGTTGTGCTTGTCTTACGGCACTGGCTCTCTCCCTTCCCTGGAACCAGTGACCCTAAATTAGGGACGGGCGACTGCTTATAGCCCATTGAGTTGCTCACGGTGGTCGTTAAACCTCCCATCAAAAAAAAAAAAAAAAAAAAACTATAGATAGGTGCTTCTTTATTGTCAATTAGACATCGCCGTTGAGTAAAGAACTGAAACCTTTTCTTAGTCTGTTTCTTCAGAAAACAAGGTCGTTTATCTTTAAGAATCATTTAAATCACGATCATTACATTTGTAATATTCTTTAACACAAGATGTAAAAGAACATGTTTTTCCCAAGGACTGACCCAGTCTTTGAACAATACCGGAGGCCTGCTTGCACGAATTGTTGTAACAGTCAAGTTGTTAGAAAATGTGTTCGGTACGCGAATTTCCATTCCAAAGAGTTTCGAGGATATTAAAAACTTACAGGTTAAACTAATCCAGCGATGAAGCAACGAGGAAATTTCGCAGTTTTAAAAGCAATGTCGTACAACATCGTTCCGTTCTAATTAGGTGTTTCACATAATTGGGGTGCCGGCTAATGAACTGAAAAAGGTGTGTCTGACTTTAGTAGGTCACGATGACGCGAGGATTTCTAAGAAATCACCACGGTGAGATAGATTTATTATTTGTTGCGATAGGTGGCGCGGAAAAAATCGCATCCACCGGCGATATTTCAAAGCACGTGTTTTCCCCTCAACTCGGCAACGCTGTCTAACATTTGCCAGACGCAGACTCGTCGACAACCGGTTTTTAAGAGGCGAAAGGAAGTATCCGAGGCTTTGAAATGATTTCCAACCTTTCTTTTTGTCGGCAAACTTCAGCTAGAACGCAGCCGCTGTATATTAAACGTAGCAGACGATGGAGACTCAGACAGCTGTGGTTGAAGAAATATTATTGGCCGCTGCTGATCTCGTGATTGCTTTCTCGGTTTTGATTGGCGGCTTCGCTTTACGTGCTCGGGCATTCGACCGAAATGGGAACTATATTCAAAGACGGAGCAGAATGTGGCGCATCTAATGCGTGATTGCCGATATGCAGTCAGATAGGCGTATTACTATCAGTTAAATTTCGGAATTTTTTTTCCAGAAAATCGCTGCAATCATGCTAGTGTTAAGAAGGAAAGGGAAACGATTTGAATGATGGGACAACTTTAGCCGATGTTCATTGCTCTCAAAGGAAGGGATGTTGTTTAACAACTGGGGTCAAAGGGTTTGTCGGCTTTCCGTTTCTGGGCCCTTAAGCAACTCGTGTCACAAAACGTGAACGGAATTCCTGCGTTATGCATCTGGCTCTGTGAGAACCTGATTTCTTCGGAAAGGAAGTTATAGTCCAGCAGTGGCAAGATGTCGCAGAACAAAATATTTTATCATGGCTTAAAATTTAGCGTACTACTGTAAAATAAGGCGTGCTGACTTCATTAGGGAAATTTGCAAAATTTCCTTTTTTCAATTCAACATTCGTCTAAAAAAAAAAAAAACACTTTCATATCCATCTAGTTTCTCAGTGTAAACTAACTGAACACATACACGGTGTTAAACTATAGATTTTGATACTTCCAAATCGGCAGGGGCGCGCCAAGGGCATTTGCCGCCCGGGTGGAAGCCCAGACTTGCTGCCCCCTTGTACGAGAATATTTTTCAATTTTTATTCATTTTTTCATGAAATAAATATCTTTAGCAACATTTTTTCTATTTCCAGTAAATTCAGATTTTTCATAAAACACTACTGTCTCATATAAAACTGAAGAAAAAAATTCTGTAAAACTCTAGTTCAGATGACGCTACGAATAATTCAAGAAGTCAGCTTCCTCTCTTTCTCTCTGTCAATTTACACAAAAGTCTGCATTACCGGTAAAAAAGAATCTTTCGTCATGTACGATGAAAAACATATAACAGCTTCTCGATGGATACACACACACACACACATATAAATACAATATATATAACTAACCAAGATAAGATAAGGAACCCGTGGGTAAGGAAAATGATAAAGAGTGGAAGACATTATGATCAGAGTAAAATCCCTGAAATGGTAATGGGCTGGACATATTGCCAAGAGAACGGACCATCGATGGACAACCGAAATTTTAGACTGGATTGCAAGAGACAGGAAAAGACCCAAAAGAAGACCACGCGGGAGACGGGTTAATGAAATTCGAAAGCATGAGGGAGTACGATAGAGGAGACTGGTCCAAGACAGACCTTTGCGAAAGAAACTTGGGGAGACCTTCATCCAGCAGAAAATTGATAATGGTTGAGGATGATATATATACATGTAATATTAAACATGATGGGCGTCTCTTAAACTATTCTAACCAAAATATCTAATATCGTGGAATACATCGAAATTGTACCCCAGTGCTCGTTACCCGTATTGCATTGATCCTATAATATTTTCCCACCCTGTTTTACGGTCAACGTTGGAAGCTCTTTCTTGAAAATTTGCCAACTATAAGGTAATTCAGAAAAGTAAGCATATACACTTGCTGGCCACCCAAAATGCAACACCAAGAAGGACACGAGATAGCAAAGCCAGATTTACTGGACACATAACAACAGATACAAAGATGAAACGATTAAGCTTACACAGGCCCGTGCGACTTGCGGAACACGCAGACATCAATAGTTCGTGTGGCCCCCATGGCCGGTAATAACGGCCGCTACACGCCGCGGCATCGAACGAGAGAAACTTTGGATGTGGGCTTGGGGTATGTCGTTCCAAGCTGCTTCCACACGTTGCCACAGTTCATCAGGCGTAGCCGCGGGTGGTGCTTGCCGGGCTACTCGGTTGCCAATCAGCGACCACACGTGTTCGATCGGCGACATATCGGGAGAACAGGCAGGCCACGGCAGCAGTGACATCTGGTGGGCCGTAAAGAATTGTTGCACGATGCGTGCCACGTGCGGGCGCGCATTGTCCTATTGAAACGTGGCCGCTGGCAGGTTCTGCAGGTTAGGGAGGACTACAGGCTCCAAAACGTCGGAGATGTAGCGGCGGCTGTTGAGTGTACCGGGGATGCGTACCAGAGAGGTGCGGGTGTCATATCCAATTGCGCCCCAAACCATAACGCCAGGCGATGAAAAGGTATGGCGATGCATAACGCAGGCGTCATACAGTCTCTCGCCGCGGTGCTGCCACACGTGGATCCGACCATCGTGGTGTTGCAGACAGAAGCGGGATTCGTCGGAGAAGACAATGTCGTGCCATTCCGCAGTCCAGGTGCAGCGTTCAACGGCCCACTGCCGCCGCACTCGCTGATGGTGTAACGTCAATGGTAATCGGAGCAACGGGCGCCGTTCGAAAAGTCCCCGCTCCTGCAGACGACGTCGAACGGTACGTACTGACACAGGTTGTTGCGCAACATACCCTAATTCCTGTGCTAACGTTCGTGATGTGGCGGTGCGAGCCGTCAATGCCCGTCGCACAACATGCCGGTCCTCTCGTTCGGTGGTGTGCCGCGGCAATCGCTCACGTCGGTCCGTCCGTCACCCATGCACCCACCGAATCCATATTCGCCTCACTGTGGCTGGATGCCGTCCCACACGAGCGCCGATGTCTCGGTACGATAAACCGCTGTCGCGATAAGCCACTATTCGTCCTCTGTCGAACTCCGAAACGTGCTGCAATGACTGCCGTATTTTGCGACGAGGCATCAGGAAGCTTCCCACGCACAGGTCCGGCAGCACAACACACTTCCACCCCGCCTTCTGTGCACCCTTCTTATAGTGCTTCTCGGTGGCGTGCCGGGCGCACATGATTTGCATATGCCCTGCAATGCTAATCGTTTGCATGTCCTCTCGTGGGCGACGCATGCTGCGAATTTCAGGCCAATCTGATGCTTCCTTCTTGGTGTTGCATTTTGGGTGGCCAGCAGTGTATTTCTTGAACATAGCTGAAGATGTTCACAATCTGTAGGGCAATTTTTTCGTTGTCATTTACGACCAGATTTAAAGTATGAGCCGCTCAAAGTACATAAAATGCGTAAGTGTCTTAAATAGACAAATTATGCTTTTTGAAGTCCATTGTGTTTTTCCTACATATTGGCCCCGTTTGTCATAGCGCTGGCCACGCATTCGTGAATGCTGAAATCTTCAATAGACAAATTATGCTTTTTGAAGTCCATTGTGTTTTTCCTACATATTGGCCCCGTTTGTCATAGCGCTGGCCACGCATTCGTGAATGCTGAAATCTTCAAGATTTAAAAAAATTAGAAAAAGAATTTTCAATCCTTTGCCCGCTTGTTACTGAACAAAACAGTAAAAATTATTCTCTGATTTCAAGACGCTTTCTGTTAAATTATAAACGGTGGGCAACGTTCGTGAGTGCCATGGAGAAGACCTCAGGTTCGATCCCAGGCAGGTACGATCGCTCGATCCACTGAATATCCGCCGTGCGTCGGATGGGCACGTTAAGCCGTCCGGCCCCGGTAATAAATAAGTGAGTCTTCCTTCCCCTTTCTACCTCGCTTCCGTGTCACTTTCCTATCGGGCACTCTAGCCCAAATCTCCTAGCTTCCTATTTCTAAGGGTTGTTTAAGACATGGTGTCAGACACTCCCTTCCTAAAATCCTCTTCATATGATCATTTGATGCGAGGGTGCCCGCGAAATGTACGAAACGTGCAAGGGTGCCAGGAGCGGCTATTGACACCCCCGGCAGCCGAAGGCGAAATTTTTTTAATTTCAATACGGTTTTCTTACGTTTTAAGCGCATTTTAAAATTCTAATTGTTAGATGAGAAAAAGGTATGTAATTAGGGGTCGGGGCATAAGCAGCAAAGAATTCTTACATATATTCACATATTAACACAGGTAATCGTTAAAATAAAATTGTAATGTAAATTGTACTTTAATGATTAAATTATAAAATATACAGAACTCGTTACTACGTGTTATCACACCTGGTGAATTTTAGTGAAACGTGACTAATCCATCAACAACTTTGTTAAACTTTTGGATGACGCTGCAAACTCATTTATAACTTTATCATGAAACACAACATCAATGTCATTAATAATATCTGTTTCAGTGTTCAAGATTACGAATTCTTCTAAGAGTTCTTGTCCTAACAGTGCAAGAAGCCTAGTCTTTATATGCTTTAAAGCAGAAAATGTCCTTTCGGACGTTACCTGTGTAAATGCAATAGTCAGCAAAGTGCAATATGCAACATAGAGATTGCAGTACGCACTAATGTGTAAATTATACTGAGACAACAGCTTGTAAGCACAAGGCACATAATTTCGACAATTATGTCCCGCCGATAAACAAGTCATGATACTCTCGTCCTGGTTATTATCCTCAAGTGCATCATCTTCCTTCGTCTCCATGTCGATCTCATATTCGCAGTCCCGTTCATATGTCTCACCACGTGTTTGGGACAGATCCTCATAATTCGCTGAAAACGATTCAAGTTCCTTTGCCAGTGTATTCCTTTCGATTTTGCTCAACTTAGCAATCGCATGTAGTGCACTCTCAGGAACTCCCTTAGCTACTATATTTTCAAAGTTTCGTGGATCCAGAAATGCTGCGTCTTTCATGAGGCCTTCATTGCTGTGAAATTTATCAATGATTTTTATCATTGCTGTGTTCATGACAACTTTGTAAACTTGTATGCAAAGCTTTGCCTTAGGATCGGTGATTAGCACTGACTCATCTTCGCATAACTCATCAAAATGTTTCTTTCTCTTTGCAATTCTTCGCGAAGAAAGCAACCGGCATTCATGTTTAGCGAATCTGGAGGTTAATAATCCCTATCCCGTGATTGCCCGGAGAAGCAGGTAAATCATCACAGGATGGTTAAATTTGAAATTAACCATCCTGTGATGGTTAAATTCAAATTGATCGGAAACTTGAAACTTGGTCGTTCTGGGTGGTGTAGTGGTTAGCATACCTAGGCGTTTTCTGGGAGACGCGGGTTCGAGTCCCGCTCCAGGACGATGAAAAATTTCAAGTTTTCGGATATTATCTGACTTACCATCCTTGTCACATTTACGCCAAAAATCGGATTGTCATCTTCAAAATTTGTACAAAATTTCATTATTGGGGCTTTCTAATGTGGTGAGGAGACTAGCTGTGACCACGAGTTTACACCTCGTGGCGTATATCAGCAATTCAACTGTTCTTTCGAGCATCTGTTTCTTACGTATATATTGTTACTTCTCCATTTGAGATTTTCATACTAAATGGCACTATACTTCTCCAAACAATATGTACGTTTTGAGAATGTTGACAGATCGCCCAGGTGGCACAGTGGTCTAAGCACTGGCTTCTGACTGTTCTTCAGCGATGGGTACGGGTTCGGATCCCGGTGAGAAATGTACATTAATACCATTACCTTGAAGGAATGTACCTGGCCTGCAACGATGTTTAGGTAGGTGGCAGATGTCATAGTTTCCCGCACATGAATGATTGGACCCAGGATTTTCCCGTAGCACTACAAGTGGGGAATGCCATTGCCATGAAGGGATGTACCTGGTCTGCAGTGCTGTTTAGGTAGGTGGTAGACGTCATAGTTTCCTTCACATGAGTTTACCCGAAGCACTAGTAGTGGGAAATACCATTGCCTTGAAGGGATGTACCTGGCCTGCAACGATGTTTAGATAGGTGGTAGATGTCATAGTTTCCTGCACATGAATGACTGGACCCAGGAGTTTCCCGAAGCACTACTATTGGGGAATACCATTGCCATGAAGGGATCTACCTGATCTGCAATGATGTTTAGGTAAGTGGTAGGCGTCATAGTTTCGTGCACATGTGTTTCCCCGAAGCACTAGCAGTGGAGAATACCATTGCCTTGAAGGGATGTACCTGGCCTGCAACGATGTTTAGGTAGGTGGCAGATGTCATAGTTTCCTGCACATGGACGACTGGATGCAGGGTTTTCCCGAAGCACTACTAGTGGGGAATATCATTGCCATGAAGGGATATACCTGGTCTGCAATGATATTTAGGTACGTGGTAGGCGTCATAGTTTCCTGCACATGAATGACTGGACCCAGGGTTTCCCCGACGCATTACTAGTGCGGAATACCATTACCTTGAAGGGATGTACCTGGTATGCAATGATGTTTCGGTGGATGGTAGACGCCATAGCTTCCTGCACATGAATGATCGGACCCAGTGTTTCCCCAAAGCATTACCAATGGAGAATATCTTTGCCATGAAAGGATGTACCTGGTCTGCAATGATCTTAAAGTAGGCGGTAGACGCCATAATTCACTGCGCATGTATGACTGGACCCAGGGTTTCGCAGAAGCACGACTAGTGGGGAATTCCTTGGCCATTGAGGAATGTACCTGGACTGCAATGTTGTTTAGGTAGGTGAAGACGTCATAGTTTCCTTCACATGAATGACTGGTTCTAGGGATTCACAGAAACAGTGGGAAATGCCGTTGCCATGAAAGGATACACCTGGTCTTCATTGATCTCAAGGTAGGCGGTAGACGTCATAATTTGCTGCACATGAATGACTGGACCCAGGGTTTCACAGAAGCACAACTGGTGGGAATACCTTTGCTATGAAAGGATGTACTTTATCTGCAATGATATTTATTTAGGCGGTAGACGTCATAGCTTCGTGCACATGAATGACTGGACTCAGGGTTTCCCCGAAACATTACAAATGGGGAATACCTTTGCTATGAAAGGATGTACCTGGTCTGGAATGATCTTAAACTAGGCGGTAGACGTCATAATTTACTACACATGTATGACTGGACCCAGGGATCCGCAGAAGCACAACTAGTGCGGGATATCTTTGCCATGAACGGATGTACGTGGTCTTTAATGGTGTTTAGGTAGGTGGTAGACGTCATAGTTTCCTTCGCATGAATGACTGTACCAAGGGATTCACAGAAGCACAAATAGTGGGGAATACCTTTGCCATGAAAGATGAAAGGAAGTACTTTGTCTGCAATGATATTAATGTAGGCAGTATATTGACGTCATAGTTTTCTGCACATGAATGACTGGACTCAAGGTTTTACTGCAGAATATTGCCAACAGCATTACACTTCCTCCACCGGCTTGTTTGCGTCCCACGATGCATCCTGGTAACAATACTTCTCCCGGTAAACGATGCACGCACACGGCCGACCCCATGATGCAACAAGAAACGAGATTCGTCGGACCAAACGACCTTCTGCCAATCATTCAAGGTAGAGTTTTGATGATCGCGTACCAATTGTAGGCGCTTTCAAAGGTGAGCAGATGATAGCATGAGCAGTCGGAGAGGCCTGCTGTTACGCAGCCCCATTTTCAATAGGGTTCGATGTATGTACTGTGTGTTCTTACACATTACCCCTGTCACCAGCATTCAATTTACCGGCGAGTTGTACTATAGTATCCCTTCTGTTGGGTCGTACCATACGAAGGGATACTATGATATTTCTCAAAAGGAGAGATATACAGTATGTGATATACTACAGAGATGTGGCACATGTCAGGTCGGCAAGATGCAGAGATAAGACCATGCTAGTGTAGCTTAATTGGGAAAGTAATCGGCTCCGGAGCGAAAGCATGCTGGTTCGAGTCCACCACAGGAAAAGGGAGGGCTTTCACTTTCTCAAAAGGAGATACATATATATACAGGCTGAGCGTGTAAGCAAACGAGCGTTGTACGCGTTCCATTCTTAGCATTCATGTGCGCAAGGTGTCCTTTTGTAATAAATCGATGCTGTTCTACAACTTTGTAAATTACTATTTTCTCGTATCTCTTATAGTGTTCGAGATCGGCACGCTAACTCCTGACTTTGCCGCTAGGTGGCGCTGTAAGCGGTCTCGTCGAATAACGGATATACACTTTACTATACCTAGACACCGTTTTTATGGCTATAGCGGTCGGCATTTGAACGTTAAGGGGCTGAGAAAGGACTTCACTGGGCACCCAGTATATATGTAGCCCCCTTCAACAGGAATTCCTGGGTGTCCCACTGGTCGCCGTTGCAGCCCATTGTTAGCTGAGGCTATAGTATCTAATCCCTATGTTACACCGCGGTGCTTTTTCTTCTTTGCAAATGCCAGGCATGAAAGTACCCCTTTTTTTCGTTCTCAGAACTTTGCACCTGGCCTGGCGTCCACGTCCCGATCTTCCTTCCCACGCGAAGATACCCGACGGCTGCAGGACAATCCGTGGTAATCGCATATCATCATCATCATCATCATTGTCAACCATCATCAATCCACTGCTGGACGAAGGTCTCCCCAAGTTTCCTCCACAACGGTCTGTCTTGTGCCAGTCTCCTCCATGTCACTCCCGCATATTTTCGAATTTCATCCACCCATCTCCCAAGTGGTCTTCTTTTGGGTCTTTTCCTGTCCCTTGGAATCCAATCTAAAATTTCGGCTGTCCATCGATGGTCTGTCCTTCTGGCAGTATGTCCAGCCCATTGCCATTTCAGGGATTTAACTCTGATCATGATGTCTTCCACTCTCGTCATTTTTCGGATCCACGAGTTCCTCTTCTTATCTCTCCTGGTTATACCAAGCATGCACCTCTCCATGCTTCTCTGAGTTTTCTGTAGCCTTTGTATGTCTCTTTTAGTTAAGGTCCACGTCTCTGTACCATACGTAAACATTGGAAGGATGCATTGATCAAACACTTTTTTTTAAGACATAATGGCATATTGCTCTTGAAAATTATGCTGTTTCTTCCAAAAGCTCTCCAGGCAAGTTTTGTACGCCGATTAATTTCTTCATCAATGTGACCCTCACTTGATATCTGCTGTCCAAGATAAACATACGTGTCTGTTATCTCCAGTTTTTCTCCATCAATCGATAAATCTTCATTTCTTTTCTTGTAAAAGCATTGAACATCACTTTTGTCTTCTGAAAGTTCATTTTTATTCCCATATACGGTTGCTTATGTGACGACTCCTATTTGACCAATGAGATGTGTTGTTAGAAAAGGGGACTCCTCTGACTGTGATTCCTCTTGCGCTTACGAAAGTGTTTGTTTGTTGAAATTTTTTTAGCCTTGTTCAGTGTTTTACTTCGAATATGACGTTTTATTTTCAATTTGCTGTTAGAAATACTGATTCAACGTTTTCTTAGCGTTGTTCAGATCAGAAAATGTTTGATGTTGCATTCCTTACAGCATCGTTTAGCAATATCTATCTATATATTAATTCTATAAGGTTTTTACTGTAAGACCAGTTGTGAGAGAACGGCGGAACGTAAACATTATGGTTGAGGTATCAAAATAAAGGGCTTATCTTGTAGATGTGCCAGTCGAAGAGAAAAATGAGATTGGGGTAACGGTTCGGGCGTTGTGGGGCGGCAAATTTCCCATGGGAGAAGCGTGTGGTTGGCATCTGATCGCCTGCGGTTGACTCACGCGCTGTTGAAGGCGGAGTGTATGGAGGGACTCAGATAGTCCAAAGTCCGAAGTCTCTCTTCTCAGCGAACCGTTGTGCAAAACAACGCTAGCAGGAGTTTGTGGGAAAGTTCTTATCGGAACACGAACACTCGAATACCGGATTGCGTTGTGCCATTGGATTGTGTGATGTATATATACAATTTAACATTCATTCGATCCAGTTTATTCACGTAGGTAAGACATTTCCCATTATGTAAGGATGTAAATAAAAGTTTCATATGAGCTTATTCTTTAAAAAAAAAAAAAAAAACGTATCTTCAATTCCGACGGGTTTCGTCTACCGGGTTCGATTCCCGGTGAGGCATGGATGCTGTGTTTGTCTTACGGCACTGGCTCTCTTCCTTCCCTGAAACCAGTGAGCCTAAATTAGGGACGGGTGACTGCTTATGATCATTCGTTCGTGAAGGGTCCGGGTTCGAATCTCGGTGAGGCATGGATGTTGTGTTTGTCTTACGCCACTGTCTCTCTCCCTTCCCTGGCACCACTGACCCTAAATTAGGGACGGGCGACTGCTTATAGCCCATTGAGTTGCTCACGGTGGTCGTTAAATCCTTAGTCACAAAAAAAAAAAAAAAACAATCACGAATCTGGACAATTGTCTTTACTGATGTGGTTGCATGAATTTATCAATCAAATAAAGTTTACATTTGTTGTTTCATATCAGTTTATTATTTTCAAAAAAAAAAAAAAATTACCGTCGATTGTGACGAGTATCTTCCAGTTTCTTTAATTTGTGCTTTATTTACCGGCTTAGTCATAAGCATTTCGCATTCAGGCAGTCCAAAATATTGTTTCTAAAATATCCGAATACCTCCGTTGGTGCTTTTCTTACTTTCCTGAAATCCTTCCTTCCTAGATCTGGGATATTTGGAGAACACACACACACACACACACACACACACACACACACACACACACACACACACACAGGCACTCAGATCACATGGGATATTATGAATACTTACTACAAATTGTAAAGTATATTTTATTTTAACTTTCCCTTCGAGTTTCTTTTTCTATGTAAATTTGAGTTCGTTCTCTTAGACACTTTCAAACCTTAACGTTATGTCTCTTCCTCAAACGAGAATAATGTTGGCAACATACTGAAGTCGGAACAAGAGTGACGTATGTAAGTTATAAGCATGTTAGATAGAAAGACTATGCAGCAGTTGCTTTGGTGTGTGGGCCGCGGATGGCCTAGTGGTCTGCGTTCGTGACTGCCACGGAGAAGACCTCAGGTTCGATCACAGGCAGGTACAAACGCTCGAACCACTAAAAATCCACCTTGCGTCGGATGGGCACGTTAAGCCCTCGGGTACTGTCCCCCAGTAATAAATAAAGGCGTCTTCCTCCAACTTTCTATCTCTCTTACGTGTCACTGTCCTATCGGACACTCCATCCCAAATCTCCTAGCTTCCGATTTCTACGGGTTGTTTAAGACCTAATGTCAGACACTCCCTTCCTAAAAATCCTCTACATGTGATCTGATCGTTGTTAAGCTAGATTATACGACAGAAAATTAAGTACGTGACAGTGGCGTAGCCAGAGAGGGGTGTGTGTGTGTGTGTGTGTTCGGGGTTTGAAGCCCTCCGTTGAGGGGAGACTGAGCACGAATTTAAAGCGATATATACGTGTATACGAGGCTTTCACCAATGAACCGAACCCATGGACCCCCCCCCCCTTAAGAAATTTCTGGCTACGCCACTGGTATGTGAAGTGTATGTATAGCTTTCCGAGCTATATTTTGAATTTCCTCTAACGTTGCAGGACCAATAAAAAGTTGACCTTCTTGACTAAGATATGTGAAGTGGTGTGTTTTTTTTTTTTTTTTTTTTTTTTTTTTGATTGGAGGTTTAACGACCACCGTGAGCAACTCAATGGGCTATAAGCAGTCGCCCGTCCCTAATTTAGGGTCACTGGCTCCAGGGAAGGGAGAGAGCCAGTGCCATAAGACAAACACAACATCCATGCCTCACCGGGATTCGAACCCGGACCCCGTTCGACCGAATGATCAGAGGCCAGCGCCTTAGACCACTGCGCCACCGAGGCGGCTTTTTGGATTTCGTCTAATGTTGCTAGATCAATAAAAAGTTGACGTAAGTTGAACTTTTGACTAAGATATGTGAAGTGGTGTGTTTTGGATTTCGTCTAATGTTGCTGGACCAATGAAAAGTTGATGTAAGTTGGACTTCTGTGTATGTTTTGTCTGGCCGTAAACCCTTTATTTGAGCTATCCAGTACAATTAGTTGCATCGTAAATATTTTTCGCTTTTGCCGCGAAGTATCTGACAACACTTTTCATGCACCCACTTTTCCAACTTTGCTTAATTGGTTTCAACTTCGCTTTATTGGGTGTATGGGACCTTTACATAGAAGAACGGGGAAAACCGGGGCACAGTAAAACAACAGCAAGAGGCGGGGCATGCTGGGCCACATAGGCAAGGCATAACATAAACATAACAGGGAAAAGAGCACAATATACAGACAGAAGTAGTACAATGGCGGGTCACAAGCATGATGGTACAGAGCTAAAATGTTCACTTAGTGGGCGAGGCAGATCACAGAGCTAAAATGTTCACTCAGTAGACGAGGCAGAGCACGAGTCTTGGAGAAACATGGGGGGAGTCCAGAAGGAGGCGGCGAGGCTCCTCAGGACCTTGGCCGCTCGAGGAATTCGTAGAAGCAGAAGATCCATACCTCCATGGCATCGATATAGGCATTCGGGGAAGGAAAGTCCTTCGAACGCGGTAGAACCTGAGGAAAAGACCAGCGGGATGGCTCCAACGAAGACATCTGGGCCAAAGAATATCAAACGCTTAAAGAAGGTCAGCTCTCATAGGGATAACGTAAAACAGGCGACAACAGCGCCACCACATCTTAAGAGGTAATATGCTCTGCGGGAAAGTTAACACTCAGGAGCAAAACACATTAGGGGAACTATGGCACTGAAGCTTTTCTTTGATCCACGATGGTTTCCTTTGATCTGATCACTATTTGCTTAGAACAGTTTTGTTGTTGTTGTTGTTGCTGTTTTCTGATATCCCGCCCATCCCTTATTTTGGTGAGAAAAATATGCAATAACATTAGTATTACTATTTAAATTAAATTTCAGCAAATATTACAGTTAGGCCTAAGGATCCGTACAAAATGCAGACATTCCCTAGTATTTGGCATTACTGAAAATATTTCTGAAGAACAAACAAAAGCCTTAACTAACCCGGTTGGCGTAACAAAACTAACATATCCGATTTGCGAAGTGATTATGCCACCGAGAAGGTTACAATCACGTGCTGTGAGTCTGTGTAGCTCGGCTGACGGCTGACTGTTCTTTACCCAAAGACGTGAAGTCAACTGAAATACGCATGCTCAGTCTGCTCCGGCATCAGCACATCAGCCTGTATGCTGGCTTCTGTGCACTGCATGTTTTCCCTGAAGATACGGGTGCGCTAGTTACGTCTCGCTGAGCCTTTTGTCTGGGCAGCGGTAGGAAATGCAAAAGACAGGGTGAACCTCCGGTGTCGTCCCACTTCCATACGTGCCATTTCCGTACAAATGAATTTTTGTCCCATTTCCGTACACATCCAGGTGCTCTAGTGCTATTTCCGTACACAGACGTGATGACCCGTGAGCAGTGAGATATGCGTGAAGAAAGACAGAGGATCGGGGTCGTACTGATCGCCCTCGCAGCACCCCCTCCCAACTGTGGGAGGGTTCGCGGCAATTAGAACTTCTAGCCTTCGGAAAAATATTTTACAAACGCTTTTGTGGAAACTTTATACGAAACTGGTTAAAGAAATAACCCGGAATTTTTGATGGCAGCTTTGAACAAAATATTAAAAAGAAAAGCAGTTTTTTCCGCGGTTTTGAAATTAAACATCTGCGATGAATGCTGAAGATTATAAAGATGGAGTTAATGGACAGCCTGTTTACTCTTCAGTTTTTATTGCTTTTCTCACTTACCCTATCATGAGCGCCTATTGGTTGACGAAAACAATGAATGGTGAGCTCTATGATGTCGTAGGAACTCGACAGGGATCAGCATTTACTTTCGTCCTTAGATTCCCCACGTCTGATACCAGGCGCGGTGAAACTGTGCGGAAATGGCACTAACTCATTTGCTATGTACGGAAATGGGACAAAATTCCTTTTGTACGGAAAGGGCACGTACGGAAGTGGGAGACAATCGGACGTCCAAGGCAGGAGTCTAGAAGGAGGCGACGAGGTCCCTTCAGGGAACCTCGACGAAGCAAGGAATGCAGTGAACGAGGCAATCCAGTCGCCCATTGCGGCAAGGAAGAAATACGAGTCAGAAAAATCCTTCTGACTGGGGAGATGCAGGAGAGAATGCCAACGGGAGGGCTCCGAAGTAGTCATCTGAGCTTCAGCAGGAAGTGTAGAAGATGAGGACTTCTTGCGTCTCCGATGTGGCGGACGACGCCGACACTTCTTGGGAATAGCACCGGCGGAGGCAACACAAGAAGACGGAGGGAGCTACAGGCGGAAGGGAAGAGTCATCTGGTAGACATGCAGGGAGCGGGCTGCCGGGCATAAGCTTACAACCAGGGAACGCTCGCGAGGAAAAATCCAGAACAGCTAGTGTTGGACATAATAGATTGAATTTAAAAATCGAAAGGTTAGAATCGAGAGATCTGACAAATCGAGATATTCATTCGAAATAATCATTCGAACGATTTCTAATTTTAGAATTTACCGGAAGATGGCGCGATACGCTCAGAGCCGCCGTCTGCGTTTGACAAATCGAGATATTCATTCGAAATAACTATTCGAATGATTTGTAATTGGTGTTATACGCTCAGAGCTTTCTTTCGCTGGACGGAATGACGCTAAGGACTCCTGAATTTTTTCGAATAGCATAACTTAGCTTAAGAAGTTAGAAAGAACCCAAGTGAATTCTCCCTGCGAGAGATAATTCGATCACGTGAAAAGCGAGTACTTTCGAACCTCTCGGATCTCGATACTTCTCGAGATGTTTTCGGGTAGACGAGCGATTTTGCTCGGAACCTATGTTCTCGAGAAGAGACGAGCGATTTCCCCTTTCGAATGCACTCGTTTGAACGAGACAACGTATGAGCAATCAAGAGTTCTCTCGAGAGTTTTTTTTTCATTCGAATGAATTTGGTGTAATCGAACGTTTCGAGAGATTTTCATAACCAAATGAATCGATTATTTCTTCTCGATTATGCCCATCACTAAGAACAGCAGCAGGAACTGGGGAAGAAGGAGCGTCAAACAAGTCGAGCTGGGCGGTGAGTGGGGAGGCAGGGGACCAGCAGTAGCAACGGGAACAGCAATGCAAGAGGCACTCGAAGATTTGCTAAATTGGGCCGCTATACATTAAAAGAAAATCTTTTACGTTTGGAGATTTAGATTACATGATTTTTTTGCACCAGATTTCCTGCCTCTCTCGTGAGCTTTCCTTTAATCCACTGACTAACGATGTCGCAAACCACACATATTTCATAGGCACTCATGATAAATTTTAGGAAGCCGTTTTCATCCACCAATAGAGGTGTTCTGATATTTTAACCAATGTTTTAAACGGATTAAGTGCAAAATGCTGATAACTAACCCGGTAAACAAAGCAGAAATTAAAGAAATATTCCTCAACGTTTGGTGTAAAATTGCCAACAAACAACCACTTTCGTCAGTGCACAAGAAATCACGGTCAGAGGAGTCACCTTTTCTAAAAACGCTTCTCATTGGTGGAATAGGAGACGTCACATAAGGGACCGTGTATGTGATTACCACGGGTTGTCCTGCAGCCGCCGGTGATTATACACAGGGATCATAGCATACTTCTGGAAAATTTTAGGTAAGAATTTTAGGAATTTTAGGAATTTTTAGAAAAATTTTAGGAAAATTTTAGGAGTGTATTTCAATAAAAACTAGATGTATATTTGTATACATCTAGTAAAACAACTTTGTATACATTGTAAAGAGTTTGCTTCACACCCTTCAACCATATATACTGATAGACTGCGCATGACATCAAAATTTCTGGCTCCAACATAAAATCACATGACAACAGTCAAAAAGATGGGTTACACCTGCTGTGCTTATGGTTGCTCTGACCGATATAGTAAAGAAAGTTCTATGATTTTTCATGGGTAAGAAACGAATTAAATACCTAAGTCAATAAAGTCCAATTACTTAACCAGAAACTTGCAGCTATTGATATAAAAATATAGTAACTTAAGAAAAAAATGGAATGCAAGTTCCAAATTCTTCGCAAATGTTCATCACATTATAAATCACAAAATGTAAACAACCCGATCATGCATGTATATTGCTCATAAGTAAACTTACCTGAAGAGTTTTCATTATATATGAAGTGCATTCACATAATACACCGAAAACACTGAAGTTCTGCAGCGTAAATTAGTAATCATAACAGCATTTGTACACGAAATTTGGAGTCTGATGATGACGTGCCCAATGTTTGAGCCATGGCGGCTTTGATGCAGCTATTGCCAATGCGCAGTCCATTAGTATATATGGTCGAAGTTCACACCCAAATTTTTTGCATAACGTCTAATGTCTAAAGTTTAAGTATGATTTACTTCTAATGTTCAGTTCTTATCTTTTCACGTGTTATTATCATATTCAAGTATATTTACCACATTCAAGTTTCACTTTGAACATTAATATGCTGTTGAACCAGAAGCAATTCACGATTTTCACAGTAAAGTTTTCAGGTTTCACATTAAACTATAATATCCTAAAAAGGTAATTCAAAACCAAGAACTATGTACAATTGTTCACTGAATTACTTTTTTCACATTATTGTTTTAACCTTTTCCTGATTAGCCTATCTTTTTCTGCTTCCACCACAACTAATTTACTTTCAGTTTTCTTTATTTCAGCTGAACCTTGTATGATCAAGTTAGAGGCAACTGCTATTTCAACAGTATTTTGTTTTTCTACAGCTTTTCTCATTCTTTCTGTTCCCTCTTGAATTACTGCTAGGGAAACTTCATTGAATTTGCGTAAAAAGCACTTATTTACATTTGGGCTGTCCATGGATACACAAATAATTCTGTTCAACGAAATATTGAAGGATGATAACACATCAAGAATTTCTTTTAGCAAAATATCTGCTGTTGCATGACCCAGAAAAACGCTTGTTAGGTATCGGCAAGAAACTGAATTTATTTCTGAAGACCAGTACCTGAGATACACATCCAACTGTCGTTTCACTTGTGTATTTGTAGTTTCATCAAATGCTATAGTAACCTTTCCTGGGCTACTAGATGCAATGTCTTTTTTCAAATCCTCTTCAAAATATTTTGACAATCCATGTGATATCACATAAGCAACTTTTTTTTCTTTAAGTTGCATTTTGGCTGCAATAGCAGAATCAGGAAACATTTCTTTGAAAAGTTCAACTGTTTCAGTGCATGAAACAAAAGACATATTGTCCTTAGCAACTTTCATGGCCCATAATGCTTCGGCTTTAGCCAACTGTAAATCATGACTCAGTACTTCACTAATATTTGTTTTGGGCTGAAGATCCCGTCCTCTAAAGGCTTTCAGGATGGACTTATTTTGAAATTTACTTTGAAATTTCTGCAAATGTTTTGTTCCTTTATGATGCGCTTTTACTTGTGAAAAGCCACTATTAGAAATGTTGAAAATTTCTGAACACAATATACACTTAGCAGAAAAGATTGTTTCAGTTGCAGAACACCATTCTTTCAACTTCACTCCGTCCAATTCTTTGGCGAGCCACGCATCTTGAAATTTCATTTTGGATTTAGGCATCTTAAACACTTGTATTACTAAACAGAAAATGAAAGGGAAGTACAAAAACACGTTCCAATATTGCAAAACCAGACAACTTCCCAAAATTTGGCTGCGAGGATGTCAGAAGATAGAAAAAAAAAAAAAAAAAAAAAGCCGGTCACCACTAGAGAACTGAACCTGCACACAGCACAGAGAACACCATAAAAGACACAAAACCAGAAACTATCATACGCATCTCACGCAAGTTCAGTCAAAGCGAGTCGGAGCCGAGATATATTGCGCATCGAAGGTCGCTGTCGCCGACGCACGATCGAAGGTCAATGATCACGTGCTCTACTGCCTGTCACGATAACACTCAGCTACCATCCCATCGTCATTACCGGAGGTTACGGAAGGAGATCACATGTTTCCTCTTTGCTTCCACCCACCTGCGGTTTACAATAACAAAACATCAGCAGAAAGAGGAGGTTCCACAAGGCATGTACAAAAATAAAGTACGATCTTCTGCGTGCCACGGAGTTCGTCTGCAAAGCGCAAACCAGGGGTGAAAATGACCCCTCCCCTTTTCCCTTAGATCTCTTGTTACTCTCGAAAACTGTCTGAAGGCAAAAAAGTGGAGCGCCCGCCCCGAAGCAAGTGCATCTCGATGGCGTCATTTTCCCTCCCTTCAGCAGCACAGCATATAGGCTGTGTTTCTACAATAACAGGTCTTTTTACCTTACCGTAATGGTAAATTTATTGGCGTTAATAACGGTTGTGTTTTTAATAAATAAGCTTACGAAAATTTTAGGATGAATAGCAAATTTTAGGTATAATTTTAGGAATTTAAGGAGGGTCACAAAATATTAGGAATTTTAGGAGGAATGCGATCCCTGTATACATGACCGGGATAATAGCCCCGGCAAACCCAATCAGGAATTACTCTAATTAAAATGATTAATTAATTCACATAATTAACTAGGTAATAAAATCCCGAATTTGGGTATTTATTTTCCTGAAGCAATGTGCCCAAAATTTCCACGGCAACAACTGCAGCTTCTGCTCAATACTCCTCAAGCGCAGCGCTGCTTGCACTCAATACTCCTCACTGCAACACTGCTTCTGCTCAATACCCCTCACTGCAACACGGTTTCTGCTCAATACTCCTCACTGCAACACTGCTTCTGCTCAATACTCCTCACTGCAACGTTGTTTCTGCTCAACGCTCTTCACCGCAACACTGCTTCTGCTCAATACTCCTCACTGCAACACGGCATCTTCTCAATACTTCTCACTACAGCACTGCTCCACTCAACAAACCTCACAGAGCTGAGTTCGGGCTCAATTCTAAGATCCCGAGTCAGTCCGAGACCGAAGTATGTCAGCCCGAGCCCGAATGTTATATTTTCAAGATAAGGCCTGGGCTCGAACGAGCCCGAAAACTATGATTAATCTTTTTAGGCATTAAAAAATATCGTGTTCCAGATTTCCACTGTTTCCTCCCCATTTAATTAACCGATGTCTTTCTCAACTGCCGTGTGGGGAAGGGATGTCTATCTACTTCTATAGTTTCTTTGACCTTTCGTTTCTTCCTGGAACGTTTCGGGGGCCAGGCATGAGAGACAATCTAGAGATACAACAATCTACGTCGTACGTTGCTCAATAGAATTTGCAGGGAGCTGCCCCGTTTAAGGAGAAAAATTTCGTCAGCTTGTTATCTACTATTTTTATAGTTCTTAAAGAAACTTTTCCTTCGCAGAAATTCAGTAATTCATGGCCTATGGTATTTGTTACCCAAGCCGGAATGAATAGTCCTGCCGAGTTCCCACTCCCCATCCAGACCCAGTTGCTGAAGAATTCTATTTAACAACTAGAAAGTGTGAAAAAGTCTCGTGTGCTAAATCACACAAAATCACATTTATAAAAATAGGAAGAGAATTCTCTCATTCCTGTCAGAGCCGGAGCCCGAACTCCAGTATTATAAAGCCCGAGCCCGGTCTCTACTTCGGGCTCCACCCATCTCAGCACTGCTGCTCGCTGCAGCACAGCTTCTGCTCAATAATCCTCATCACAAATAACCAACTGTGGGCCATTTTCATATTCTCAAAAACCTAACAAAGATGAGGAAAAGATCAACATTTAAATAATATTCATACTACGCAAAAATTATTCGCAAAACTGAAGATCCCGAGGTTACATTGATCTTAAAACAAATTAAATTATTTTTTAAAACGCAGTTAATTTAAAAGTAGGGGCATATTTAGTGGGGGCTCTAAGGGCTTTTCTCCTTACCCCGAAAGTACTTCAGTTTTTGTTAAAATGCGACTTACATTCGAAAAAATGATTTAATTTGATCAAAATGCATCAACTTACATCAGAAAATAACAATTTTTTCTTCTATTTTTCATTAACTTTTACTCTGTTCTGATGGATTTTAAAGGCTTCCTTTTTTTTGTCACCTTCCCCCGGAAAATTCTATATACACCCCTGCTTAAAAGAGACAACTATCACCTTCATATTTCTGCAGGGTTTTTTTTTTTTTTGTTTTTTTTTATCATTACGGAAAGGAGTATGAGAGTATGTGGTAGTGAAAAAAATTAAGCCATATTCAGCCTCCCCTATATGTTTATTCTAGCGGCACTCCAGTCTAAATCTGAAAACCCCCGCAAACCCACCACGAGCTTTGATGCCTCCTTAGAAGTAATCTTACATTTACGGTTTTCCTTTGAAACATCGCTTCATTCTTGAAGTATCAACGTTCACTGCAGTAGCGTTCTTCCCTTAGAATCCTTGGGCTTGGTTGTTAAAGCGGGAGAGAAAATAGCACACTAAAAAACAAAAAATCTCGGAGCTATCAGCTAGGAAGAACGACCATGTTTGCTTCTGTGGAATCTGTTGTGATCGTCTCAATTTATAAATAGCTAGATGCGCGCGCTCTCCCATGTGTTTGGGTGTGTGTGTGTGTGTGTGTGTGTGTGCCCGTCAAAGCATCTGGAAAGAGGTCACGGTCTTGCTCCGTTTGTAACTTTCATGTCAAGGTCAGAAAAAAAGTGACTTCCTGGCACAACTTGCGTCGCTCATGACAGCAGCAAAGTGGCTCTGAAGTAACACCGCGATCGTTGATCCCTTGAAACTTGGCTTGCCTGCACCTGCTTGAAGGTATCTCATCATAAGAACGGGACAAAGACAATTAGAAGTTCTCTATAGCTATCTCTCCAGGGCCAAAGCTGGATGTCACACTCCCCCCTCTCCGACGAATTCGTTTTTTTAGGCACTTACTTCGGATACAGTTTTTCTTATTAATTTTTAATTTATTTATTGTTTTTTAAAGAAAAATAACGACATGATTTGTTTTAATTGTGCTACCATGGGCGCTCACAGTTTAGTTTTCAAGAGCAAACGGAAATTGCAACTACGAATGGTATATACGAACATCATACGCAAATTTCCACAGTGCCTTCTTATCTAACTGCTTTTAACACACTCGCAACATATTTAATTGAAAACATTTAATCGGAAACCAGAAGATCCAAAAATAACATCAAAAGGAATGGATAAATGAAATTAGACAGCATTTTAGGACAATAAGGAAATTTCTTTGATGATTTTTTTCTTTGTTTGGACATTTAATGAGCACTGTGAGCAACTCGATGGGCTATAAGCAGTCTCCCGTCCCTAAAGCTCGGGTCCGACCCCTGGTCAGACCCGAGCTTTAGGGACGTGCTACTGCGCTCGGGTCTGACACCTGGTTGGACCCGAGCTTTAAGGTCCCTTGTCCAGCTCACATTTGGAATTGGCCAGATCCGAGCTTTTGGCTCCCTTGTCCAGCTCACATTTGGTACAACTGGCCCGATCCGAGCTTTCAGACCCTTTTCCTGCTCAGATTTTGAACAGCTGGCGAGCTTTCGGACCCTTGTCCGGCTCAAATTTGGAACAGCTAACCAGATCCCAGCTTTATATACCATTGCTTCAGATTTTTATATTATATCATTGCTTCAGATTTTTATATTATATAATTGCTTTAGACTTTTATATTATATCATTGTTTCAGATTTTGTGTGACTAAAAATCCTTGTCAAGCTCAGATTTGGAACAGCTGGCCAGATCAGAGCTTTCAGACCTTTGTCCAGCTCAAATTTTGAACTGGCCAGACCCGAGCTTTAGGGTCCCTTGTTCAGCTCGAAATTTGAACGGCTGGCTAGATTAGAGCTTTACGTTCCTGTGTCCAGCTCAGTTTAAGACAACTGGCCAGACCCGACCTTTAGGGTCCTTTGTCCAGCTCAGATTGAAACAGCTGGCCAGACCCGACCTTTAGGGTTCCTTGTCCAGCTCAGATTTGGAACAGCTGGCCAGATCCAAGCTTTATGATCCCTTTTCCAGCTCAGATTTAAAACAACGGGCCAGATTCAAGCTTTAGGGTTCCTTCTCGAGCTCAGATTTTGAACAGCTGGCCAAATCCAAGCTTTAGGGTACCTTGTCCTGCTCAGATTTGGAACAGCTGGCCAGATCCAAGCTTTAGGGTACCTTGTCCTGCTCAGATTTGGAACAGCTGGCCAGATCCAAGCTTTAGGGTACCTTGTCCTGCTCAGATTTGTAACTATTTACGGAAGAGATACTGATCTGTCAAAAAAAAAAAAAAATGATAACTTTCCTATTTTAGGATACAAGATAAAAACGGTTCGAACCGTTAAACACGCATAACGAGACTTTTCACTTTTTAAATTACCTTATTTTTTATTGAATGAAATAATACATTTCATGGGTGCCTTGATAGGATATATGATTACAATAGAAGAATCTGATCAAAATGTATTTAAATTATTCCATATTGAAAAAGCCGGACATTTGGGCTATCTATATATTAATTCTATAAGGGTTTTTTTTTCTGTGAGTCCTATTTTGAGAGAACGGCTGAACGTAAAGATATGGTTGAGGTATCAAAATAAAGGTCTTACCATGTAGATGTGCCGGTCGAAGATAAAAATGAGATTGAGGCAACGATTGGGGCAACGGCTCCCATGTAAAGTCTATGGGAGAGGCGTTCGGTTGACTCACGCGCTGTTGAAGGCGGCGGCATGGATAAGTCCGAAGTATTCCCTTTTCTGAGCGAACCGTTGCGCAAACAGACATTCGTATCAAAGTTCTTCTAATCGGAACAGCAAACACTCTCGAAGACCTGCTTGCGTTATGTCGTTGGATTGTGTGATGTATATATACAATTTAATATTCATTCGATCCAGTTTATTCACGTAGGTAAGACGTTTTCCATTATGTAAAAATTTAAATAAACATTCCGTTGACCATTGTTTGTGAAAATATTAGAACGTACATATTGAGTTGCGCCATCTATATATTCATTCTATAAGGTTTTTTACTGTGAGACCTATTTTGAGAGAACGGCTGAACGTAAAAATATGGTTGAGGTATCAAAATAAAGGTCTTACCATGTAGGTGTGCCAGTCAAAGAGAAAACTGAGATTGGGGCAACGAATGGTTCGGGCGTCGTGGGGCTGCTAATTTCCTATATAAAGTCTATGGGAGAAGCGTGCGGCCCTTATCTACATCAGACATTATTTCAGTGTCAGACTTGGTGTGTCCATGGTGTTGTACGTAGTATCAGTCCTAAAGTAAGTAAATACTTTAATGCATGTACTTACCCTTAGCAGAATGTCTCTTCCGCAGAAAAAAAAACAAAAAAAACGTAAGTACGTTACTGGAAGGCGTGAGCTATCAATGGGTCGCAACTATATGTCTGAGACAAGAGTAGAATGAAGAGTATTCGCAACGCGAATCTCATTCCAACAACATTTACAAATACAGATGTGACTGAAGACGAGAGTAAAAGAGTGCGCTATCCAGCTGGATTTTTGCACACGATCGAGATAAGTGGACTTACGCCTCACATTTTATGACTAAAAAAAGGGTGCAGTCGTGATGCTCATCATGAACCTGGCTGCCCCCGTGGCGCAGTGGTCTAAGTAGTGGAGGTACTACACAACAGAAAACATTAAAAAACTGCAAATTGTGATAAGAATATCCCCATTGGTAAAAATGTAGTTTATAGTTATGCAGTAAAAATAAGAGGGGGAGCCATCGTCTAAAGGGATGAGAATCCAAGATGGCGGCCATTTTTCAAAATGGCTGCACGTGTTGAGATTTTGTTACAACTTTTTTCCATATATCATACAAAAGAGTGTTTGGTATCAATTTATATGTTTTTGAGGTCAAGGATTTCATTTTTCATGTTAAAAATAGGCTATGAATCAATATAGGTGCTATTTTGTCGCATATACTGGGTAAAGTGAAAGAAAATGAACTCAATATTTCCTCCTACTAACAAAAAATTTGTATTTATTAATGCCTGAAGCATACTGAATATTACCAAATTTGAACATTGGTTTTTAAAAAAACATAGCTTTTTAACCACATCGGCCGGTACCACATCATTCTTCACATTCGTTCTTACAGTTGCACAAAAGTGTGCAAAGTAAGCCACCATTTCTGCAGCCACACTTGTTCTGACAGATTTTGCATATACATTTGATTAGCTCTTTACATGAATCAGAAATTTCTAGCAACTCGGACCATTTCATCTGCCATAATACATAATCCAACCAACCCCATTCGGTTGGAGATGGTACACACATTGTGCATCTGTTTGCTTGTCCCCAAATGTGTCCAGCTTGGAAAGCGTTACGTAATACCTGTTGTTGTAATGCATCCTTTCTCGGTGGCAGACTTTCAAGCGGACAATTTTGGTCATGAACAACTCTTGTCTTGCATCATTTACACTTGTATTGTTACAGGCTGAACAGTACAGTAGTACTACGCATTTTTCAATAATGTCTAAAATTTCCGTAGGAATGGAAATGTGCGGTTTTAAGATGAATGATAATGCAGTAGTAGCTTCGTTAAAGAGCATCTATGTCTTCCAAGTTGATTTTTTGTCTTTCCTGGGAAACTAGGGTTGCTATCATAGCCTGTGAAAGCATGAAATCCTGAAATTTGAGAGTAGCATGAAGGCCACTCTCAAATTCTTGTATTAACCGAAACATTTCTGGTCCTGCAACCACCCAAATCTTAATGCCGATGGATCCTGTGTCAACCCTACTTCACCTCCATTCCCTTTCACTATTGCGTTACTTTGTTCATGTGCTTGGTCTACGATGATTGCTGAGAGGATTCTGTTTGATTTTGTTATCACAAACTCTCCTGAAGAAAATGAGCGATGTACAGTATGTCTTGTAGTTGAATCTCTGCATCAGAAAGGTCTTTCAGATGGATTGGTAGCCAACGTGCATCGTTATGATCATCAAGCACAAAAAAAAAAAAAACAAGGAATAATATCATGAAAGAAACACCGGATTACGCCATATAATACAAATTTTGAAGATGACAATCCGATTTTTGGCGTAAATGTGACAAGGATGGTAAGTCAGATAATATCCGAAAACTTAAAAATTTTCATCGTCTGAAACATGAATGCCGGTTTCTTCGACTAGCGAATCCTGTGATGGTTATATTCAAATTGATCGGAAACTTGAAACTTGGTCGTTCTGGGTGGTGTAGTGGGTAGCATACCCTGGCGTTTTCTGGGAGACGCGGGTTCGAGTCCCGCTCCAGGACGATGAAAATGTTCAAGTTTTCGGATATTATCTGACTTACCATCCTTGTCACATTTACGCCAAAAATCGGATTGTCATCTTCAAAATTTGTACAAGGAATAATATTTTTTAAAGAGTAGTTTCCCTTCTCTGATTGAGCGAACAAAGGGAAGCAACAGGATTTCCGTATTAGGACAAGTCAGCCAATATTTGAACATGACACTCTCTTTTGCTCGTTTTTCACACCACATTTTAAATTCAATCTCGAGATTATTTTCTTGATAAGCATCATGCAACAAATAGTATAGGGCTGTAGCAGTTACTTGGCGAATTACTCTGGCTTTTGTCACGTAGGTTACTTTTAGATAACTTTCAGCAGCACGAGGAGATGCAATATCAGAATGGGCAATTGCACCATTTATGACGTAGAAGTCTTGTCTTACTTCTACGTTATTTTAAAACATCACTGTACGAAAAAATAGTTCCTAAATAAAACCTTAACGGCCAGACGAAACATGTAACAAAAGTCAAACTTACGGAAATGATGCTTTATTCAGGATGTAGCCAATACATCGTAACATAGCATAGCATATTGCATTAAAATCTCCACACACCACACAACTCTTAACACAACGCTCTACAAGCAAAGCTCTCTTTTAATAATCAGTTTACAACCCAACGCTCTCTTTAACAACGCTCGTAACAAGTAACAGTTTAGTCGTCGTTTTTATCTCTCGTTCTTATCTTATCTAAGGCATATGTCACGTGCATTCAACCTCAATTGTGTTGCCAAACGTATTCGTTTGAGAGAAAAGATATTACGTTAAGAGTGAAGAATTACTGAGAATAAACTCAAGATTTACATAGGGAAAGAAACTAAAAAGGAAAGGTAATTTAGAATACACGTCACACATTCCATCCGCTTCCTGGCATCCACTGACCCCAAACTCAGGGAAAGCTTGTTTAATGTGAAATGCGCAGAATATCACCTAGAACTTTTTTCCCCATATGTGTCTGGATAATTCCACTGAATCAGTTTTGCTAACGCATACAACGATTGGTCCACTGCCATGACAGGAATTTGATTTCCATTTAAAATAGTGGTAAAAGCATTAATAATCAAGGAATGAAATTAGTTGGAGCTTTTTGATCACTTGCATGGTAGACAGCCCGCGATGCATCGAGTCCAATATTGGTTGTAACGTATACTCTAGATTCAGTTTCCTTTTGATTTTACTATCTCTTGTTATTTTATTTTCCTATGCAAATTATCTTCTCACTTAACGAGATATTGTTTCTCCCGCTGAATTATATGTGGCAACGAGTGTAAGTCATGACGTGGTGGTATGCAGTATATATAGGCGCGTTCAACTATTCCAAGCAGCTTCGTTATATATGTGATAGGTTCTTCCATTATTATTGTTATGTGATTTATCTACGATAGTACGAAAGTTCGGAATATCAGTAGTTGTGTTTTGTTGGAGTGTGTTTGAGTAATACCAGGAGTTCCCCAATAAAAGGTTAAAAGTGAGTACGTTTTCTTAGTTCATTTTATTGTCAGACCTCTGTCTGGCCGTTAAGTCTATTTCATTGAGTGTCTACGTTAAGTCCAGGGTATATTGTGTTTACCGCTCTAATAAGGAGCCTTCAAGGTACTAATGTACTAAAACCGAAGTTATAGTACTGGTATTCAAGATAATGAGGAACGCTGAGTAAAAAGAAGTTCCATATTCAATGAACTTATTGCACGTGCGTGTCTTACCTAAACAAACTCTAGCACTTTGAAGATTAGGCACACTTTAGCTACGTCAAGTAACCTTCCAATAACCCTAACGTGACTTAACGTAAGCTTCCCTGCACTACACGTCAAGCGGAGAACTCTATTCATTATATGGTATCTTGGCTGATAACGTGCTTCACACACAGCCATGCAATCTCTCCTTTCTTCAGATTCGTGTTAGTGGTTGACTGCATCAGTTTTGATATAGCATTAGAACAAACTGGAATAGTAGATTCTTTTGACTTAAGGAATGCTGGTTGCATTAAAGCAAATTCTTCTGGAAGACTTGGTGCACTTTGCTTTTTGAAGATACTTATGTCAAACTGCATAGCTTGTGTAGGGCTTAACTGTTACTAAGCATTCAGGTGTTGGATTTTGAAATACGGATACACTTGTTCCATGAAAAGAACTGAGGTTGAAGTGCTTGGATTGTGTTCTATGTTATGGTACGCCTCAATTGTGAAGATCCCCTCACGTAATTTTGATAGATCCACTAACTTTTCTTCTTGTAACTTAACATTTACAATCATGAAAGAAATACGGGATTACGCCATATAATACAAATTTTGAAGATGACAATCCGATTTTTGGCGTAAATGTGACAAGGATGGTAAGTCAGATAATATTTGAAAACTTGAAAATTTTCATCGTCCTGGAGCAGGACTCGAACCCGCGTCTCCCAGAAAACGCCTAGGTATGCTAACCACTACACCACCCAGAACGACCAAGTTTCAAGTTTCCGATCAATTTGAATTTAACCATCACAGGATTCGCTAGTCGAAGCAACCGGCATTCATGTTTAGCGAATCTGGAGGTTAATAATCCTATCCCGTGATTGCCCGGAGAAGCAGATAAATCATGAAAGAAATACGGGATTACGCCATATAATACAAATTTTGAAGATGACAAGGCATACCTAGGCGTTTTCTGGGAGACGCGGGTTCGAGTCCCGCTCCAGGACGATGAAAATTTTCAAGTTTTCAAATATTATCTGACTTACCATCCTTGTCACATTTACGCCAAAAATCGGATTGTCATCTTCAAAATTTGTATTATATGGCGTAATCCCGTATTTCTTTCATGATTTATCTGCTTCTCTGGGCAATCACGGGATAGGATTATTAACCTCCAGATTCGCTAAACATGAATGCCGGTTGCTTCGACTAGCGAATCCTGTGATGGTTAAATTCAAATTGATCGGAAACTTGAAACTTGGTCGTTCTGGGTGGTGTAGTGGTTAGCATACCTAGGCGTTTTCTGGGAGACGCGGGTTCGAGTCCCGCTCCAGGACGATGAAAATTTTCAAGTTTTCAAATATTATCTGACTTACCATCCTTGTCACATTTACGCCAAAAATCGGATTGTCATCTTCAAAATTTGTAACATTTACAAGTTCACACATCGCTGATGAGAGTTCCAGCACACGAGTACGTACATGAGGTTGACAGTCCAAGTGAATGTAGCTTTTCCACGATTTCTTTTTTTCTCGTTTTTCCAAATATTGAAAGACCCATGTAAACTTGCAGGGAGGTTTCTATATCAGTTTGGTGCCCCAATGTATTTCCAGTTGGCTTATGGGACTGTATAGTGAAATAGCAATTGCGATATTGTGAGAGATGGTTGGGTAACAACTTCATTGGTTTCAATATTGGCTCCATATAACAGCACATTCATTACCGCCAGTAGGGAGTGAAAAACAGATTTATGTTTGGATTCATCATTGAACGTGTTCTTGTGTTGATGCATTTCTTTTCTTACCATTTCCGCAACACGCAATAAAGCAAGTGTGTTTTCATCTTAATCATCTTTACAAGCTTGCAACATGGCTTCACCAACAGTTTGTCATATGCCAAAATATACTCACTGCCAGACATGTTTGCCGTCATACACGGGAACCATACAAGAATTCAGGCATGTGTAATTTCTCATCCACTCCTATTAGTTGCATTAGTCGCACCATGTACGTTTTTGTCAGGACACTCACCTTGAAAACTTGTGTTTCGTTTGAATCTTTCATACTTTTCTCCATGAAATTGACTAATTCTGAAAAAAAAAAAACTACTTCCTCGCATACATGAACACTGTAACTTGTTGTTGGCATTTGACAACTCCGAAACTTGTTGTACAATCCTATACCAAGCACTTTGCATGGTATTTTGCATCCAGAGCAATCATATAGCCAGCACTATGTTTTGCTAGTAGAACACTATTTCCTTGTTCAGTGGCACACTCCATCACCTTTTGATCTACATGCAACATTGTAACATTAAAGAATTGATCCTTAGTGGTCGCAGAATCATCACAAGAGAAGCACACATCTTTAGAAATAGATGATCGGTGTTTACGTTCATGCGATGATGATGTTGGCTCTCCTTTCTTACCATCAGAAAGATTTTGTTTCTTTGCTCTTTTGAACATTATGGAATTGTAATTTAATGCACATTTTCGTGCCACCTAGCTTGTCTTTTAAAAATGTTTGTTCCATCCCGCTGTGATCTTCATCAAACATCTTTATTTTAATATTCATGGGTAAAGTATTAATGCCTTCAAAATTCTGTAAGGTTTTCGCAAGTGCTGCATTTCCAGCCATGGTTACGTCAAGTTTTTCGCAAGTGTTACATATCCAACGAGTGTTACGTGAAGACCCATTTTTATTATTCGCAGGACACACCAAATTATTAGCACATGTGTTTTGGCACAGTATAAAAATTGTCCAATCAACAAATTTCGATTTTTTTTTTTTTTTTTTTTTTTTTTTGCCGCGAGTTGCCGAGTGGGCAACGTTCGTGACTGCCACGGGAAGGGCCTCAGGTTCGATCCCAGACAGGTACGAACGCTCGATCCACTAAATACCCGCCGTGCGTCGGATGGGCAGGTTAAGCCGTCGGACCCCGGGTTCTGGCTCCCCGGTAATACATAAGGGCGTCTTCCTCCCCCTTTCTACTTCGCTTCCGTGTCACTTTCCTATCGGGCACTCTAGCCCAAATCTCCTAGCTTCCTATTTCAAAGGGTTGTTTAAGACCTGGGGTCAGACACTCCCTTCCTAAAATCCTCTACATATGATCTGATCTGAAATTTCGATTTTTCCTTACCCAGGTCCCTGGCAGAAACTAATCAGAGCCACTTTGCCATTTCTAGAATACTCCCTTCACATACTCAAATTTGAAAAAAAAAAAAAATGGATAATAGGGATTAGTGGCATATTAAGTAATACTGAAATATTTTTACAAGTAATACTAAAATATTTTTACAAATAATACTAAAATCTTTTTGCAAGTAATACTAAAATCTTTTAACAACGATCTTATTATTTTAAACAGGAGCCACTAATATAAAATCCTGAAATTGCGATAAGAACGTCCCCTTGTGCAACGGAAGACCATCTATGTCCTCCATATTTATTCCTAGCCTATTTTTAACATGAAAAATGAAATCCTTGACCTCAAAAACATATAAATCGATACCAAACACTCTTTTGTATGATGTATAAAAAAGAAGTTGTAACAAAATCTCAACACATGTAGCCATTTTGAAATATAGCCGCCAGTTTGGATTCTCATTACTTTAGGCGATGCCTCCCTATCTTATTTTCACTGTATAACCATAAACTACATTCTTATCAATGGGGATATTCTTATCACAATTTGCTACATTTATACATCTAGCACCTCCACTAAAGCGCTGGCTTATGATGATTCGTTCGTGAAGGGTCCGGTTTCGAATACCGGTGAGGCATGGATGTTGTGTTTGTCTTAAGGCACTGGCTCTCTCCATTCCCTGAAACTAGTGACCCTAAATTAGGGACGGGCGACTGCCTATAGCCCATTGAGTTGCTCACGGTGGTCGTTAAACCTTCAGTCAAAAAAAAAAAAAAAAAAAAATCACGAACCTGGACTATTGCCTTTACTGAAGTGGTTGAATGAATTTGTCAATCAAATAAAGCTTACATTTCCCAGCAAAAACACAAGTGCTGGGAAACTGCTGGCCACCAGCTGGCAGTGATGGGTCACTGCTAGCTGAAATCTGCCGCACACGGCCCGGTAGTGGTCCGTTGGTGGCAGCGCTATCAGTTGGCGAGCCATTGATGGCCCTGCAGCATCGCCGTGAATTGTGGGCCTCCAAGCAAGTGTCACTAGTAGCCCGTTGCTGGCAACCAATGCAACCCCCAACAGCAGGTGGAAGCAACGGGACTGCGCATGCGCAGAAGCAACACTTGCTGTGTCTCTCATGATACCAGTTAGTTGAAGACGACGCTATCGCCATCGTTTTATTTTAGTGGATGTTAAGAAAAAAATCCATATGTGGAGAGGCGAATTAGTTTCCTAATGAAATTTTACGTCGACGAAGATGTCAGATTAAGCCGTGAAATACTAGATTACAGCCATGAAATACACCCACTCCATTCCCATGAATAACAATTCATGGAATGGAGTGGATGAATAACAAGAAAAAATTTTAAACCGCTTGAAACAAATATCCTGGAAAACCATTAAAGCAACGTTTGTTGGAAAAAAAAAAAAAAAGAATAATACGCGTACAAAATTTATTAATTATTTGAAAGAAAAAAAAGCAACGCTATGTGGTGTACTCATCTATGGGTTGAATACACAAGACTGGGAGGAATTCGCTTCTAAAAATAACGAGAAGTAAAATAAAATATATTTTACTCTTTAAAACAAATGTAGCTTCGAACAACGGAAAGGAAAGACACAACGTTAAAAATGCAACAGAATGTGACATGAACCCGGGTAAATATATATTTATTCAACAATCTCTTTTCAAGACGGCAAGGACAGTACAAAACTTTGGAAAGCGACTCTAAGTATGTACACGCCTTGAAAACGAGTGAAGTTCCCTTAAGGTTAAAAAAAAAAAATTAACTATCGTTACGTTGAAAAAATTAATTTATCAATTAAATGAAACTGACTTTTATGAAAAATACCTCGCAATATTGTAAAATGAAAGAGGGAAGCATTCGATTACACATTGCCTACCAAACAGAGAGCTATAAGCATATGCTCGAGCGTTGCAAATTAGTAGAGAACTCAGCTATCACGCCAAATCTATTCAGATACAAGCGGGTGTTTTCCCGATCTGTTGAGAAAATTTCCCCAGCGCTGTGCGTTCATTCACAAGCTTGGTTAGGGCAAAAAAAAAAAAAAAAAAAAAATGTAGCTTTGGGAAACTGCGGTTATCTTTTTTTATTTTTTTTATTTTTTTATTATTATGGCTACTACTGGGAAATTGGCGGACAAGATTCGGCAAGCCACTAGTTACGTCATGTGGTTGCCGGCTGCCACTAACGGCACACTAGCGGACCACATTAGGTTAGCCATCATTTCTGGCACGTGCTTGCAGGGCCACTGAAGGGCCATTTGTGGCAGCTACCGCCTGTGATGGACCACTGATGGCCCTGTTGTGGCATATGACAACTGATGGGGTGCCAACTGTTGGCCTGAACTGCTGGCCCTTCTGTTGGTCGCCCGGACATTTTATTGACAGTTCGGCAGCGGCAACATAGTGCTGGGCCATTGCTGGCAGTGCTGGCCCAGCAAGACTGTTTTTGCTGGGTTGTTACTTCATATATGAATTTATTCTTTAAAGAAAAAAACTAACCGCGATTCGACGGGTTTTGTCTAGTTTCCCTTAATGCCTAGAGGACATATGGTAAGAAAAGAAGGACGTGTCCTCCAAAAGCCGGACGTCTGATCACCCTGGGAAAAACCCAGTATTTTAAAATATACTCCGACATTGGAATTATAAAATTATACCTAGCTTCAGAACATGGGTATTAATTCCCATGGTTTTTATTAGGTGTTTGATGGTTTACTGAACACAAGCGTTTGAGTGTGCACATGCGCGGGCCAACAGTCTGCAAATCGAAATCATATTTAATGAAAAATGTGCGGCTGATGCTATTTTCTCTCTTCAAATTCCTTCTGGCCGAACAAGATACGTATGCGTGATTTAGAAAAACGTGTAGAATGAATATTTCGTGCATATCCGATGTGATAAAGGTTACTTCAGGGTTACTTCCGGTGCAACCTTCAAACAGCTTCATCAGCATGTACTGTTACATCAACTGATATTCACAATCATTCCACTTTAAACTGCAGTTTAGGAGAGAAATACGTTAGTCAAGCAAAAGTGAATGACTTCTAAAAAGAACAGATTTTATTTTCCTGAATGAACACGTGCAAACAGATAATTGGTCTTGAATAGCATTCGAAAAAGGACAAAACTAAACTTCGGCATTCAGATAATGATCACAAAATATTGACGCAATGAACAACACAACGTCACAATGCCCATACGCTTGTTGACGCAATGAACAACACAATGCCCATACGCTTGTTGACGCAATGAACAACACAATGCCCATACGCTTGATGAAATCCATTTGCTGCATAGGCAGGCACAGCACAGGGGGCAGACCGACCGTAAATTATTTCGTTTCTGTTGTGTGTGTGCGTGTGTTGCAGCAGGGCCGTAACTAGAGGTACTGGCGCCCGGGGCAAGCAGTAAAATTGGCGCCCCCTGCCCTAGTCCAACTGGAACAGGTGACGGTGTCAGATTTTATTATATACCTGTTTGCAGATATAGTACAATACCTGTATAATAAAAATATTGCGATTTTTATTGTTATTTGCAATTATTGTCCCGTATATAATTTGCTAATTGTATGAAATAGTAACAAAATGTTAATTTTTTATATAAAATATTACTCATAATACAATATTTTTTTAAAAAAATAACTTATGTAGGTAATCCTATTCAATAGCCTGTGGTGATTATATGAGCTTCAATAGGGATTGTAGAAGAAAGAAAAAACATTGTACATAGTTTGAATGAATAATAATTATCATTTATAATTAATTGCGACCTCAAGTGCTTATGAACAACAGAAAAAATATGTACAAGTAGCATTTGTTTAAAATTATGCTTAAGCCTTAACAGAAAGATTTTGTATTTACAAATGCACCTTTCGAGCTTTTTTTTTTTAGATTGGAGGTTTAACGACCACCGTGAGCAACTCAATGGTCTATAAGCAGTCGCCCGTCCCTAATTTAGGGCCACTGGTTCTAGGGAAGGGAGAGAATTTCCAGGTGCGTTAATCTGGTCACCATTTTATCCTTAAAGCATAATGAAGTTTAAATTGTATACATTTTTTTAATTACGCGTATAAATTAATTTCACAGTTTTTCTACATTAAAAAAAAAAAAATCTACGTTTCGATGGCGCCCCCTTCCGGCTCGGCGCCCAGGGAGGCCGCTCCTGCTGCTCCCCCATCGCTACAGCTCTGGTTGCAGTGGAGTACGGAAGGAGGCCCCCCCGAGGAGACTGAGCACGAATTTAGAGCGATATGTAGAATTTGTGTATACGAGGCTTTCACCAATGAACCAATCCCATGGACCCCTCCCCCATTAAGAAATTTCTGGCTACGCTACTGGTGTGTACAAATAAATACTCTAAGCAAAGCAAATACACTGCCGGAAAGTGAAAAAAGAACACCAAGAAGGAATTGGCGGACGATCATGAAATTTACATATGTTAATGGGGTCGAGTTTACGTAGGTGTGTTGTTAATTTCGGGACCAAACGGTGAGCGCTTACGCCTCATATGCAAATTATCGTCGGTGGTATTTAAGGAGTACGTCGAAGTGAATGTAATCAGTCGTCGGCGTACGGACACGTGCGAAGACCCTGAAGAAGCTGCAATGCCTGGACATGGAAGACGTGTACGATTTCAGCAGTTATCGGACTTTGAGCGAGGTCGTCGAGTCGGACTCCGCGAGCCCGGGTGGTCGTATCGTCGTATTGCGGAGCGAATTGGACGGAAAGTATCGGTGGTGGTACGATGGTGGCGTAGATGGTCCGAGGAACATTCCCACACGAGAAGACGTGGAACCGGAGGTCACAGACGGACTGAAGAGCGGACCGATCGACGCATAAGAAGAGCGGCGTTGTCAAACGGAACATCCACTGCGACGCAAATCCGAGCTGCCGTTGCACCTGAGGTAACTGTGCGAACAATCCGCAACCGTCTACTGGATGCAGGACTACGTGCACGTGTGCCTTTGGCATGTGTACCTCTGACTCCAGCTCACCGTCAGGAACGGCTGCAGTGGAGTCGCCAACGTCTGCACTGGAGAACGCAATGGCGATCTGTCGTGTTTAGCGATTAAAGCAAATTCTGCTTGGGAGCCTACGATGGTCGTATGCGTGTTCGCAGACGCACAGGGGAGCGTCTCCACCCTTCTGGCATCTGCCAGCGACATACAGGGCCTACACCTGGTCTCCTGGTGTGGGGAGCGATCAGCTATCACTCCCGTACACAACTAGTGTTTGTACCGGGTGCGTTAAACAGCACCTCCTACATCAACAACATCATTCAGCCCGTTGTTGTGCCATTTGTAAGGTCGGTCCATCGTGGTGTTTTCCAGCAAGATAACGCACGCCCACACACGGCATGTGCAACGCAATATGCACTTCAGGGTGTGAGACAACTTCCATGGCCTGCACGTTCACCGGATTTGTCCCCCATTGAGCACGTGTGGGATTTTATGGGACAACGACTTATCCGGTCTCCACCGCCAGCCACGACCATCCCCGATTTACGCGTCCAGGTTGAAGATGTTTGGAACTCAATACCCCATACTTACATCCAACATCTGAACGACAGACTCAATGCCAGAATTGCACAGTGTGACGCAGCTCATGGCGGTTCAACCTCGTACGAACCATGTTACATGGAAATGTAATTTTTCAGTTTACCAGCAAATACAGCTGTATTTTGCCATAATGTTTTGATCACGTTATCCTCTGTATTCCGTTATTATGCTGTATAAATTTCGTTGGTATCAGACGTCTCCTTCTCGGTGTTCTTTTCTCACTTTCCGCCAGTGTATAAACAGAGGATGTTCCTAATGCAGAGTTAACTCAGTGTAAGTACTTATTGTAAATAAAGCAAAAAATAAATGAACGATTTCTAAAAACGTATTTATTTTTTCTTTGATTCGGGGTTTAACTACCCCCACGAGGAATTCACACAGCTACAGGCGGTCTCCCGTTCCTAATTTAGGGACACTGGTTTCAGAAGGGAGACATCACAGTGCTGTAAGGCAGACGTACCATACATAATTTAGCCGAGATACAAAGAAATCCAGGTCCATCTCGGACCCAAAGGCAGCGTAGGTATGGCCGTCTCGGTAGCGCAGTAGTCTAAGCTGTGGCTTATGTTCATTCGTCCGAGATGGGTCCGGGTTCGAATCCCGGTGAGACGTGGATGTTGTGTTTGTCTTACGGCCTGGATTTTTTTTATTGGAGGTTTAACGACCACCGTGAGCAACTCAATAGGCTATAGCAGTGCCGTAAGACAAACACAACATCCATGCCTCGCCGCCCCGGTGGCGCAGTGGTCTAAGGCGTTGGCCTCTGATCATTCGTCCGTAAGGGGTCCGGGTTCGAATCCCGGTCAGGCATGGATGTTGTGTTTGTCTTACGACACTGGCTCTCTCCCTTCCCTGGAACCAGTGACCCTAAATTAGGGACGGGCGACTGCTTATAGCCCATTGAGTTGCTCACGGTGGTCGTTAAACCTCCAATAAAAAAAAACAAAAAAACATCCATGCCTCACCAGGACTCGAACCCAGATCCCTTTCGGACGAATGATCAGAGGCCATCGCTTAGACCACTGCGCCACAGGGGCGAGGCACTGGCTCTTTGCCTTCCCTGGAACCAGTGATCCTTAATTAGGGCCGGGCGACTGCTTATAGCCCACTGAGTTGCTGAAGGTGGTCGTAAAACCCTCAATAAAAAAAAAAAATTGGGTGGCATGATCAATTAAATGACCCAGAATAAAGCCACGTGGTTTTGAGATAAGAGAACAATGTAAGGTTCAAGAATGGCTTTAAGCGTTTGTTTGCTTATTTTCTATAACCGCCCATAGGGCAACCAGGCCGCCTCGGTGGCTCAGTGGTCTAAGCGATGGCCTATGATCATTCGTCCGAACGGGGTCCGGGTTCGAATCCCGGGGAGGCATGGAAGTTGTGTTTATCTTACGGCACTGGCTCTTTCCCTTCCCGGGAACCAGTGACCCTAAATTAGGGACGGGCGACTACTTATAGCCCATTGAGTTGCTCACGGTGGTCGTTAAACCTCCAATCAAAAAAAAAAAAAAAAAAAAAAAAATAGGGCAGCAAGCTCGGTTGCGTTGCATCATTCGTTACAGGAAGGAGGTTACCAAAAGGCCTACGGAAAACTTGAGTACTGTGTTCCTTGCTGTGAGCCGGCGTGGGGAAAATGGTGTAAAACATATATCATAAGCAAAAACAGCGTTTGGTGGATAGATATTTTTTTTTCTCTTTCTCCGTACCCCCCCCCCTAGCTTTTTTTTTTTTTTTTTTTTGATTGGAGGTTTAACGACCGCCGTGAGCAACTCAGTGGGCTATAAGCAGTCGCCCGTCCCTAATTTAGGGTCACTGGTTCCAGGGAAGGGAGAGAGCAAACACAACATCCATGCCTGACCGGGATTCGAACCCAGACCCCTTACGGACGAATGATCAGAGGCCAACGCCTTAAACCACTGCGCCACCGGGGCGCCCCCCCTAGCTTAAGCCGTCCGGGTTAACCAATGCGATAAAACTTTACTCGGAGTCATATGGTATCGTAAAATTTAAGAACCCTCTGATTTTTTGATAAGCAATACGTTATCTTTTTTTTTTTTTTTTTTTTTGAAGGAGGTTTAACGACCACCGTGAGCAAGTCAATGGGCTATAAGCAATTGTCCGTCCCTGATGTAGGGTCACTGGTTCCAGGGAAGGGAGAGAGCCAGTGCCGTAAGACAAATGCAACATCCATGCCTTACCAGAATTAGAGTCCGGACGGCCGGACCCCTTTCGGACGAATGATCAGACAGAGGCCATCGCTTAGACCACTGCGCCACCGGGGCGGTATAGGTATTCGTTACTGGAGCCCACGTGACGTAAAACACATTTCTGACTCCTCCCCCCTTTCTTTTTCTTTCGTTTCCGGCAAAGCACTTGCTTTCTGGACCAAGACCAGCTGTTGTTCTGGACATTACGGATTTGTAACATCCTCTTGTGGTACACTGGCACTAATTAATTAAGTTTATCTGTCTTTCTGATTTCTTTAGTTGATATTTCTCGAAAAGTAAGACAATGAAGTATTGTCCGGTTCACTTAAGCTAATATTTTATTTCTCAAATTGATTCCAGAATGTTTATTTACCGCGACTATAACATTGTCCTCGTAAAAATAAATGGAAATATTAGCTTATCAATCAATTAATTTACTCCTCTCTTTTTTTTTTTTTTTTCTAATAGGTCTTGTAATGGGGGAATTGAAAATTCTCTCCCGCAACGGCGAATTTCGAAATAGGTCAGCACTTAACGAAATTAAAACTTCTGACACAGCAACATATTTTCATTAACAGTCAATAAACGACGTTACGCCTGAGTCGTGAAATGCTTATTTGAATACAAGCAAACCAAGCGGGTAAACGACTAATTAAAAATGTACCACACGCGACGCAGTGGTTTTTTAGCACGCATCGATTATACAGCGATAGTTTGATTATGTTTGTAGCTATTGTAGATAGATTTATTTTTCTTTTACCTTTACTGATGTTTACAACGTAAGAATCTGTTGGTAATTGCTATGATAAAACATTACATAGTTCGTGTTGTGTAACTTTTTTTTTTTTTTTTTTTTTTTTTTTTTTTAGTTGGAGGTTTAACGACCACCGTGAGCAACTCAATGGGCTATAAGCAGTCGCCCGTCCCTAATTTAGGGTCACTGGTTCCAGGGAAGGGAGAGAGCCAGTGCCGTAAGACAAACACAACATCCATGCCTGACCGGGATTCGAACCCGGACCCCTTACGGGCGAATGATCAAAGGCCAGCGGCTTAGACCACTGCGCCACCGGGGCGGCATTTTGTGTAACTTTACTTTTCAGGCTAATAGCATTTAATTACTTTTTTGTTATTAACCCAGGGCCTTTTTCCGGCTGTGATAGCGCTTGTTCTGAGCTTCAATACGAGTGGTATTTATTATACAAGCTGTCCATAAAGTATTTCCCATATTAAAAATAATAATACAAAAAAAAGTATTACAGGTACAAGAAAGGGATTGAACGACAATGATGTGTTTTTTTTTTTTTTTTTTTTTTTTTCCAGAGTCAGTACACCTCCACATGGACACCATTTATTGCCCGGAAGACATCTAAATGATATTCGATTTCACGCCATGTTTTGTTTAACATCTCAGCAAAGACAGACATCCGGTATTCTGCTCTTCAACGTCTTGACATCCGAAACATTGCTAGAGTAAACTTGGTCTTTCACGTAATCCCACAGGATCACTTGATCATATGTAGAGGATTTTAGGAAGGGAGTGTCTGACCCCAGGTCTTAAACAACCCTTAGAAATAGGAAGCTGGGAGATTTGGGCTAGAGTGCCCGATAGGAAAGTGACACGGAAGCGAAGTAGAAAGGGGGAGAAAGACGCCCGTATTTATTACCGGAGGGCCAGTACCCGGGGTCCGACGGCTTAACGTGCTCATCCGACGCACGGCGGATATTCAATGGATCGAGCGTTCGTACCTGCCTGGGATCGAGCGTTCGCACCTGCTGGGATTGAACCTGAGGTCCTTTCCGTGGCAGTCACGAACGTTACCCACTAGGCCACCCGCGGCCCCTTAATCCCACAGGATCATGATCAAATCATGATCAAATGTAGAGGATTTCAGGAAGGCAGTGTCTGACCCCAGGTCTTAAACAACCCTTAGAAATAGGAAACTAGGAGATTTGGGCTAGGGTGCCCGATAGGAAAGTGACACGGAAGCGAGGTAGAAGGGAGGAGGAAGACGCTTTTATTTATTACTGGGGGATAGTACCCGGGATCCGACGGCTTAACGTGCCCATCCGACGCACGGCGGATATTCAATGGATCGAGCGTTCGTACCTGCCTGGGATCGAACCTGAGGTCCTTTCCGTGGCAGTCACGGACGTTACCCACTAGGCCACCCGCGGCCCCTTAATCCCACAGGATCATGATCAAATGTAGAGGATTTTAGGAAGGGAGTGTCTGACCGCAGGTCTTAAACAACCCTTAGAAATAGGAAGCTAGGAGATTTGGGCTAGAGTGCCCGATAGGAAAGTGACACGGAAGCGAAGTTGAAAGGGGGAGGAAGACGCCCTTTTTTATTACCGGGGGCCAGTACCCGGGGTCCGACGGCTTAACGTGCCCATCCGACTCACGGCTGATATTTAGTGGATCGAGCGTTCGTACCTGTCTGGGATCGAACCTGAGGTCCTTTCCGTGGCAGTCACGAACGTTGCCCACTAGGCCACCCGCGGCCCAATCCCACAGGAAGAGGTATAGAGGGGTTATATGTCGGGCGATCGAGGGGCCATGTCATGTGGCCGTGACGGCCAATCCATCTGTCAGGAAATGTGGCATTCAGGAACTCACGAGCTATTGACCAATGCGGAAGGGCACTGTCTTGTTGGAAAAATAGGTTGGAGTACATGCAACTGAGGTGCTAGAAAAAGATCCAGCATGTCCAGGTACACGTTACGTGAGCTCTGTAAAAAGGAATGGTCCGATAATTCTGTCATGCGTCAGGACGCACCATACGTTCCCTTTCGGGCTAGCCCTCTGTTTTTCGATGACATAATGGGAATTTTCTCATCCCTAGATTTGCACATTGTGCCTATTTACTGTACCAGAGACGTGGAATGTGGCTTCATCTGAGAAACAGACACGGTGCAGATAATCACTGTCACGAGCTATGCGCTTCAACATCTCCGTCGCAAATGCAGCACGAATTCGTTGAAATTTTGTTACATAAAATGAATTTTTTGTTAAATTTAGTGTTTATACTTATGGGAAATGGAGGGCGTCCTCTGAAGGAATTTCTAACTAAGAGAGTAGTAAAAACACACCAGTTTTGTAATTACAGTTTTAAACGATGAGAGAGAGATAGAGAGAGAGAGAGAGAGATTCCTTGTCAGGTTACAAACTAAACCTCATAAACAGCCTTATGAAAGCAAAGAAACACAAAAGAAAACAAGTTATTAAAATCATGCAATGCATTGATTATGATACGCTCTCCAACGTACCAGAAATCATGACTCAAGTTCTGAGGATAATGGCTGTGGAAAAAATCTCGCTCCCGTGCCCTGACCTTTGACCCCATTTCGATGATATTTTTTTGATTGGAGGTTTAACGACCACCGTGAGCAACTCAATGGGCTATAAGCAGTCGCCCGTCCCTAATTTAGGGTCACTGGTTCCAGGGAAGGGAGAGAGCCAGTGCCGTAAGACAAACACAACATCCATGTCTCACCGGGATTCGAACCCAGACCCCTTTCGGACGAATGATCAGAGGCCATCGCTTAGACCACTGCGCCACTGGGGCGGCTTCGATGATATTCAACAGAATTGATTCACTATGCTTCCGGAACAACATACTAAAGTTTTTTCGCAATACAGTAATTTTTAGTCAAGTTATGAGGATAATGGATGTGGAATAAATCTCGCTACTGAGGTCAAAGGCTGTGGAAAAAATCGATGATATTAAACAGAACTGGTTCAGCATATCTCCAGAACAACATACTAAAGTGTTTGTCGCAATACAGTAATTTTTCGTTAAGTTATGAGGATAATGGCTGTGGAATAAATCTCGCTCCTGTACCCTGACCTTTGACCCCATTTCGATGACACTGAACAGAACTGGTTCAGTATGCCTCCGAAACAACATACTAAAGTTTTGTCGCAATACAGTAATTTTTCGTCAAGTCATGAGGATAATGGATGTGGAATAAATCTCGCTCCTGTGCCCTGACCTTTGACCCCATTTCGATAATATTATACAGACTTGGTTCACTATACTTTCGAAACAACATACTAAAGTTTTGTCGCAATAGAAGCATTTTTACTCAAGGTATGAGGATAATGGCTCTGGAATAAATCTCGCACCTTTGACCCCATTTCGATTATATTAAACAGAATCAGTTCAGTACATCTCCGGAACAACATGATGAAGTTTTGTCGCAATCGAAGCATTTTTACGTAAGTTTTGGCGTATAAGGGCGATGGAATGGATCCCGCTCCTATGTCCTGACCTTTGACCTCATTTCGTCGTTTCAATAGGTTTCGTCCCCAGGTTGTTCTGTACCACATATCAAAATTTCATCGAAATTGAACCATTTTTACGCAAATTTATTGTGCGGACAAACAGACGGACAAAGCTGGAGCATATACGCTTCTTCAATCTATGGTTGGAAAGCGTAAAAAACGACGTAAGTTAGCTAAAATTGCGAAGAAATAGTAACTTATCATAGAGATTCGTATCCGGTTCCCTTACTACGTCCATTAAAAAAATACTAAGTCCCTCGATTTTTTTTTTTTAAACTAGGAACAGCATTATCAGCGTCGGGTCAAATGCACAAGAGCGAAATTTTTCAAAATCTCTGCCAAACGCTTCAAAATTTGTGTTCCCTTCGTGATAGCAAACAAAAGCCTCTCTTACAGCAAACCCAGTTCCAATCAAAATTTCAAAATTTCTGCCAAACATTTCAAAATTTGTCTTCCCCTCCTAACAGCCCTCAATAGCCTCTCAATAAACTAATAGCCTCTAATAGCTCACCCAGTTCCAATAAAAATTTCAAAATTTCGGCCAAAACACTTCAAAGTACTTAAAAATTTCCGCCAAACACTTCAAAATTTGTGTTCCCCTCCTAATAGCCCACAACAGCCTCTCAATAGCCTCTCTAATAGCCCACTCAGTTCCAATCAAAATTTCGGCAAAACACTTCAAAATTTCTGCCAAAACACTTCAACATTTGTGTTCCCTTCGTAATAGCCCACAATAGCCTAATAGCCTCTCTAATAGCCCATTAAGTTCCAATAAAAATTTCTAAATTTTTGCAAAACACTTCAAAATACTTCAAATTTTTCGCCAAACCCTTCAAAATTTGTGTTCCTCTTCTAATAGGCCACAGCAGACTCTCAATAGACTCTCTAATAGCCCACTCAATTCCAATCAAAATTTCTGCAAAACACTTCAAAATTTCTGACAAACACCTCAGAATTTGTGTTCCCCTCCTATTAGCCCTCAATAGCCTAACAACCTCTCTAATAGCCCATTAAGTTCCAATCAAAATTTCAAAATTTCTGCAAAACACTTCAAAATTCCTGCCAAAACTTCAAAATACTTCAAAATGTCTGCCAAACACTTCAGAATTTGCGTTCTCCTCCTATTAGCCCTCAATAGCCTAACAGCCTCTCTAATAGCCCATTAAGTTCCAATCAAAATTTCAAAATTTCTGTAAAACACTTCAAAATTCCTGCCAAAACTTCAAAATACTTCAAAATTTCTGCCAAACACTTCAGAATTTGCGTTCCCTTCCTAATAGCCTAACAGCCTCTCTTAGCCCATTAAGTTCCAATCAAAATTTCAAAATTCCTGCAAAACATTTCAAAATTCCTGCCAAAACTTCGAAATACGTAAAAATTTCTGCCAAACACTTCAGAATTTGCATTCCCCTCCTAACAGCCTCTCTAATAGCCCACCCTATTCTAATCGGTTGGCATCTCCTCCGCTGCTAGTTAATACTGCAAAATGGTGGTACACAGAGGAGGATCCAGAAGTTTACTCTAGGACGGGATTGGGGGGGGGGTCCGGTGGGTATAAAAGGGGGAGATGACATTTAGATATACATTACACATATTGGCGGTGTCACTCCTACCTGGCGTTCTTTTGTAAGGTCTTTAAAACACTTTCACTTGCTCCAGGAATGTTAAATACCTGAACGAGAGGAAGCAATAGGTGAAAAATCACAATTGTTTCAGTGCGATTGATTGGGCGTTTCCTGAAGAAATGAACTTTATGCTTTTTTTGATATCGGCAAAGACTGAATGAAATTCTTCAAAATAAAGCCCAAGTATTTGTATTCGGAGGTGGTTAATTTAACAAAAAAAATTTTTTTTTTAAATTACTGATTTCTACCTGACATATTCTCATACATTAAAGTAAATGCATGCCTGATTTCAGCCAAAACATAATGAACACACGATTTAGTCATAAAATCGCTAAAATATAAAACACGGTAACTGGAATTTTGCTCTCCCCCTTTTTCTTTTCTTTTTTTTTTCACTGTATCCGACGACGACAAAAAGAATCATTTTCGACTTCTTTTCATTGGCGATGAACTAACGAAACTGTACGTCCATTGGGAATTAACGTCAAAAAAGGGAAAAGAAAGTAGTTCTGATATCAGTTGCTTTACATACGTGAATGAAAACTCTCCAATGAAGGACCACATACACCACTGGCGCCAACTACGGGGGTGCTCAGGGGTTTGAGCACCCCTTGAAATCATTTGGGAGGTGCTCCGCACCCCTCCGAATTTTTGTTATATGTACTGGATTCGTACTTAAATATTTAGTTCCACTTTACATAAAATTAAATAAGATAATCGGAATATAGCGCAAATATTTGGTTTCTATAAAAATAAATCAATATTTTCCAAAAATCGTGTTTTAACCACTGATATCGAATAAACACTTAAGAAATAAGACAGCGAAGCAAGCGAGAAATCGGGGGTGTGGGATGTGGTTTGTACCCTATCTTAATAACTGTTAAAGCTACAGATTTTTTTTTCGCAATCACGTTCCTTGCACATTAGTAAGTTGTCAGCAGCTCACGATGCACGCAATGAGCTTCGGTAGGGTCATAAATCCATAAATGTCAGAACGGGAGTAATGAATGACCGTCCGAGAGCAGAAGACACACAGCGAAACTGCGAATGATCTTTTCTCGCTCAAAGAATAATTTTCAAGGTTTTTGTTGTTGTTGTTGTTCTTGCAGTTATTATTTGTTTGTTTGTCATAATTTTGTTGAGGCTTTTTTTCTCCCTAGCTTTATAAAACATATAAGGAGTCACCAATAGCAATACCAACCAATCCACGCAGGGGTGATATACCAAATCGATAGCAACCGGTTCTCATGGACTGCAAGATAAATGATGGCGGAATAGGGGTGGAAATTTACAAGTAACACTTGCTGATCAAAGCAAAAATTTCACTATGATATATGCTGCGTTATACGCTAAATGCTTACAATAACACGTAAGGAAAATAATACAGTGCAACGATTGTGAAGCGCGTTTCATTCCAACACTGAACACGTCAGTTTGTTTGCTACAGCTAGCTCCTCAAAGGTATTATAACGAAGTAAATTTCTCCGTCATTTCTGTCCACGCCAGGATTCGAACCCGGATCCCCTCATTCCGGAATAAGTCACTCTACCAATTGACCTACGCGGACGTTTTATTCTGATTCCTATCTGCCTTTATGTCGTGTGCGTCCTTCGGGCAGGTACGTCACATCTCCTGGTACGTTACATCATCTCCCCTTATTTTTATTTTGTTTTTATTTATTATTATTTTTTTTTTTCGAAGTGCTGGAGAAGGGATTCTCTTATTTTTCCTATCTCGCGGTGTGGAAATAACATCACACCATTGCGAGATTTTGAACGGTCGGGTCATCCGGATAGTTCGGGCGCCATTATAACGAAGTAAATTTCTCCGTCATTTCTGTCCACGCCAGGATTCGAACCCGGATCCCCTCATTCCGGAATAAGTCACTCTACCAATTGACCTACGCGGACGTTTTATTCTGATTCCTATCTGCCTTTATGTCGTGTGCGTCCTTCGGGCAGGTACGTCACATCTCCTGGTACGTTACATAATCTCCCCCTTATTTTTATTTTATTTTTATTTATTTATTTTTTTTTCGAAGTGCTGGAGAAGGGATTCTCTTATTTTTCCTATCTCGCGGTGTGGAAATAACATCACACCATTGCGAGATTTTGAACGGTCGGGTCATCCGGATAGTTCGGGCGCCATTATAACGAAGTAAATTTCTCCGTCATTTCTGTCCACGCCAGGATTCGAACCCGGATCCCCTCATTCCGGAATAAGTCACTCTACCGATTGAGCTACGCGGACGTTTTATTCTGATTCCTATCTGCCTTTATGTCGTGTGCGTCCTTCGGGCAGGTACGTCACATCTCCTGGTACGTTACATCATCTCCCCCTTATTTTTATTTTGTTTTTATTTATTTATTTATTTTTTTTTTTCGAAGTGCTGGAGAAGTGATTCTCTTATTTTTCCTATCTCGCGGTGTGGAAATAACATCACACCATTGCGAGATTTTGAACGGTCGGGTCATCCGGATAGTTCGGGCGCCATTATATCGAAGTAAATTTCTCCGTCATTTCTGTCCACGCCAGGATTCGAACCCGGATCCCCTCATTCCGGAATAAGTCACTCTACCAATTGAGCTACGCGGACGTTTTATTCTGATTCCCATCTGCCTTCATGTCGTGTGCGTCCTTCGGGCAGGTACGTTACAGTATCGCTATAAGCCTATCTGTTTTGACTAATGATCTATGCTTCCAATTTGAGCCTTTTTAGACAGGTTTGGTTTTCTGGTAGTAGTCCCCAACAAAATGCTCAAATTTTGTCCAAAAGAAAAAAGTTATGGAGTTCTTGTGCGCACATTACAGAAAATTAAATTGGAAGAATTAAAACGGGGTTCAAGAATTTGGTTGCTATAAAAAAATGTAATATCTTTATCATGAAATCATGTATCGGTTTGTTTGCGTTTACACTGAAAACAATTTCCATTTAAACATATAAAATTTTAACACTGGAAACGGTACCTGCCTTTTAAATTTCAGCATCCCTCGACATTTTCAGAAGTTGGCGTCTATGGTAAACACACGGGCGTACTCGGTGTCACACTCGTGCAAAAATGAGATGAAAAGAACTTAGTTTTTGTTTTGAAAAACAAAGTTTTTCTAATCTCGTTTGAAGAACTGAAAACTTCCTTTAAATGAGTATGTAATGTAAAACCAAGTAAACAGTGCCTCCTAATATTCGATGATTACCAAATTTAAACAGCTTGGGATTTTTACGATGTATAACGAAGTGAATTTCTCCGTCATTTTTATCCGTGCCGGGGTTCGAACCCGGGTCCACTCCTCCCGGAATAAGTTGCTCTACCAATTAAGCTACGCGGACGTTTAATTCTGATTCCTATCTGAATTTATGTCGTGTGCGTCCTTCTGGCAGGTACGTCACATCTCCTGGTACGTTACAGATGTTATTAATCTTTTCATGCGGAAATTATACAGCACCGAAATTCCTAAAAGCTAATAGAAAGTTCCCGTTTTTATGATAGTTTAGAATAGACTACTGTCTTAATTACAATTTAGAGACATATTTACTTTCATGAGAAAAATGAGTAAGTTTGAATTATGGATTCAGGATTCAGGTTTGTTTTAAATTTTTCACAGACTGATTCGAGGCGTTGCAGACTCTAGTCCTATCCTCCACGTATAATGACATATACGTATAATTCTGTGACATATAATTCTTATTATTCAAAAAATGAACTCCTATTCACATGTTCTTTGGAAGCTTGTTAATGGCCTAAAAGGCCATTAACAAGCTTCCAAAGAACATGTCATCCGTGAAAGAGAAAAATAAAAGAACGAAATTACAGTTGAAGTACTGAGGACGAAATCACTAAGAAATTGTTAAAAAAAAAAAAAAAAATAATAATAATATGAAGTGATATGAAAAAAACAGCAAATAAAGTTTCAAAACTTATAATAGAAAACTGAAATGCATAAATATAAAGTAATTTTAATGGAAGCTTTTTCTGTAATACTTTGATCATTTTAATTATAAATACAATTTGAGCTCACCTCAAGATAAGTAGACTGAAGTTAGTGAGATCGTTGTACTGCATGCCTGCTGCAGAGGCATGCAGTACAAGGATCTCACTAACTTTAGATCTCAGAAAAAAGTAAAAAGTATTTAGTGCGCTCATCTGGCGATCTTAGAAGAAAGTAAGAAAGTATTTAGTCTGCTCATCTGGTGATCTTAGAAGAAAGTGCGCTCATCTGGCGATCTTAGAAGAAAGTAAAAAAGTATTAAGTGTGCTCACCTGGCGATCTTAGAAGAAAGTAAAAAAATATTTAGTGTGCTCATCTGGCGATCTTAGAAGTAAAAGAGTATTTAGTGTGCTCATCCGAGAAAGTAAAAAAAGTATTTAGTGTGTTCATCTGGCGATCTTAGAAGAAAGTAAAAAAGTATTTAGTGTGCTCATCTGGCGATTTTAGAAGAAAGGAAAAAAGTATTTAGTGTGCTCATCTGGCGATCCCAGAAGAAAGTAAAAAAAGTATTTAGTGTGCTCATCTGGCGATCTTAGAAGAAAGTAAGAAAAGTATTTAGTGTGCTCATCTGGCGACCTTAGAAGAAAGTAAAAAGTATTTAATGTGCTCATCTGGCGATCTTAGAAAAAAGTAAAAAAGTATTTAGTGTGCTAATCTGGCGATCTTAGAAGAAAGTAAAAAAGTATTCAGTGTGCTCATCTGGCGATCTTAGAAGAAAGTAAAAAGTACTTAGTGTGCTCATCTGGCGATCTTAGAAGAAAGTAAAAAAGTATTTAGTGTGCTCATTCTCGAATTGCCCCCCTTAAAAATCAAATTGCCCCCCTGTGGGGCGTGCGCCCCACGTTCGAACCACTGCTCTAGACAATATGACAATAACAAAGAACTAACAAAGTACGGCATCCTTTTTTCCCCGCTGTCCATGTCTTCCCTTTATCCTTTGCGCTCTCTCTCTCTCTCTGTTCATTCCATTCCCTTCTCTTCCTCTTTTTACTGCAGCTAAATCAGTGTAATACGTATTTTAAAACCAATTCCGTAGTAAATTTAGTTGTCTTTTTTTCAGAAAAACTGAAAACAAAATGTGCAAGTTTTATCATTTGCGATCTTCGCTACTTTAAACGTAAAAACTACGTTAGGGTTTGAGGGGGATTGCCACAGGCGTCTCTTCTGGATCCGCCACTGGTGGTACGTGCGTCAAAATAATGGGGCCGCCCCGGTGGAGCAGGGGACTAAGCGCTGGGTCATTATCATTCGTCCGAGAAGGGTACGGGTTCGAATCCCGTGAGGTGTGGCATGGATGCTGTGTTTGTTTTACGGCACTGGCTCTCTCCCTTCCCCGGAACCAGTGCCCCTAAATTAAGGACGGGCGACTGCTTATAGCTCATTAAGTTGCTCGCTGTGGTCGTTAAACCCCCAATAAAAAAAATATAAAAAATAACAATATTGAGTATACTTTTTAAAGGCGTCTACTCAAGGAGAAGGCACCAATATTATTGCGCATTAGACAATCCGTCACCAAATAAACACAAAAATTAATCGCGTAGAAAAAGTGCTATGTGTGGCATCGGGTACGGAGAACTGGCCCCCGGAGAAGTGGCCACCGGAGAACTGGACACATTGCAATTTCAGTGCCATAAAATTGTTCTGCATAAACAAATTTCGTGTGGCTATATTCCCCACTACTTGAGCAACCATTGTTCATACTTTTTTTTTAATATTTCATTTTCAGTATGAATTTTAGACATTTCCATGATTTTCGGAGCTAAGACTAAGCGGAGAACTGGCCACCGGAGAAGAAGCCACCGGAAAACTGGCCACAAAAATTTTAAGAGGCCGTATAAAAATTGCGTTCTGGGCTGCTACGTGGTCTTCCCGAGATTGGTTATCTGACACACATAAAATGTCCGTAATTTCGTATTTTCTTATTTACGATATTTTTCTATAAACTATAACTAAACAAATTCTCTGCGAGTATGAACAAACCCAGGAAACTTGTCGGGGGGGGGGGGGGGGGGCTTAAAACCTAAAATATGAAATATAGAGAATTTCTCGTCCGATCGGGAGATTTTCATCTATTACAAGCTGCAAGTGATCGAATGGTCTAAGGGCATCTGCTGCCTCAGGAAACTAGTCGGGGGGGGGGGGGGTAATACCAAAAGCGCAAAATATCAAGAATTTCCCATTTCTCTTCCGATCGGGAGATCTTCAGCATTTACAAACTGCAACTCGACAAATTTTCTCAGCGCGGGTGCACTCTCTGGAAACCTGTCGGCGAGGGGGGGGGGGGTAATACCAAAAGCGTAAAATATGAAAAATTCCTCGTCCGATCGGGAGATTTTTGGCATTTACAGATTTTGGGGACACATTGTTTGAAGGCATGTGCCTACTCAGCAAACCTGTGTATGTGAAGGGGAGACCAAAAGTGTACAATATGAAGAATTTCTCGTCCGATCGGGAGATTTTCAGTATTTTTTACAAACTGCAACTCGACAAATTTTCTCTGTTCTGAGCGCATGTGCCTACGCAGCAAACCCGTCGGGGGGTGGGGGTGGGGGTGTAATTTCAAAAGTGTAAAATATGAAGAGTTTCTCGTCCTTTCGGCAGATTTTTGGCATTTACAACTGGACACATTGTTTGAGGGTATGTGCCTACTCAGCAAACCTGTGTGTGTGTGGGGAGGGGGGAGGGCATACCAAAAGTGTAAAATATGACGCATTTCTCGTCCTATCTGGAGATTTTCAGCATTTAGCAGCTACAACTCGACACATTATCTGAAGGCATGTGCCTACTCAGTAAACCTGTCGGGGGGCGGGGATTGTAGCTTGTAAATGCTGAAAATCTCCGGATCGGACGAGAAATGCTTCATATTTTACAGTTTTGGTATCCCCCCGACAGTATGCTGAGTAGGCACATGCCGTCAGAAAATTTGCCGAGCTGTAGCTTATAAATGCTGAAAATCTTCCGATCGGACGATAATTTTTTCATATGTTGCACTTTCGGTATTAACCCCCCTCTGGACAGGTTTCCAGAGTAGGCACATACGCTCAGATAATGTGTCGAGTTGTAGCTTGTAAATGCTGAAAATCATCTTCGTGTGGGTCAAGAAATTCTTCATGTTTTACACTTTTGGTATTAACCCCCCCCCCCCCCGTTTGCATAGTAGGCACATGCCCTCAGAAAATGTGTCGAGTTGTACGTAGCTTGTAAATGCTGAAAATCTCCCGATAGGACAACAAATGTTTCATATTTTACAGTTTTGGTGGCGCAGTGGTCTGAGCGATGGCCTCTGATCATTCGTCCGAACGGGGTCCGGGTTCGAATCCCGGTGAGGCATGGATGTTGTGTTTGTCTTACGGCACTGGCTCTCTCCCTTCCCTGGAACCAGTGACCCTAAATTAGGGACGGAAAAAACAGCTTTGGTTACCCCCGCCCCCTCCCCCGACAGGTTTCCAGAGTAGTCACATGCGCTAAGATAATTTGTCGAGTTGTAGCTTGTAAATTTACACTATATTTTACACTTTTGGTTACACCCCCCCCCCCTCAAGTTTCCTGAGCCAGCACATGCGCTCAGATAATTTGCAGACGTGTAGTTTTTTGAAAAGTCTGAAATCTTCTGTTGAAATGTACGCCATAAAATTTTTTCTAAAAAATTACATTAATTATCGCAATTAAGAAGACGAAATTACGGTCAAAAACGCAATTTTTATACGACCCCTTAAAATTTTTGTGGTCAGTTATCCGGTGGCCAGTTCTCCGGTGGCCAGTTCTCCTACACCCGTGTGGCATATGTAAATTTCAACTTTCCCGATAATCATGATGAGTTAGTTGAAAATGGGATCCTCAACTGACTGGTGGTTACTTTTATTGTTTTTGTTTTCAAAACAAAACGCTTAAAAGGATATCAATTATCTGGAATTAAAAAAAAGAACAAAAAAACACGCTAATGACTAAATGTGGCATGGTTGGAAACCAGATTCAATTATGAACGGATTTCTACAATTCTTTCATCGTTAAATTGTTTTTAAAGAATGTTCACGACGGAATTCGATTTGCAGTGCATGTTTCAACAGTTCTCTTTCATCCAAGATCTAACAAATTATTTTCAAGAGGGAACAACTTAATTTCGTATGTGTGTTTTTTAGTGGACCGACAGACTAATTTTCCTGTCTGGTTTAGTCATCCCAATCTGCCCTTGTGAGTAGACAACTGAGAACCAATGGATTTCGGGTATGGTCAAGAGAAACGAATTTTGGTCAGGATCACCAATAATTTTGTTGACCCCCCCCCCAACCCAGGGATATACTGGCCTACCACGAGGGCCGCGGGTGTCCTAGTGGGCAACGTTCGTGACTGCCACGGAAGGGACCTCAGGTTTGATCCCAGGCGGGTACGAACGCTCGATCCACTAAATATCCGCCGTGCGTCGGATGGGCACGTTAAGCCGTCGGACCCCGGGTACTGCCCCCCCGGTAATAAAAAGGTCGTCTTCCTCCGCCTTTCTACTTTGCTTCCGTGTCACTTTCCTATCGGGTACTTTAGCCCAAATATCCTAGCTTCCTATTTCTAAGGGTTGTTTAAGACCTGGGGTCAGACATTCCCTTCCTAAAATCCTCTACATATGATAATTTTGGCCTACCATGATACCTTGACGTTTCGTGGTGGACCACTCGCGAAAAGTTCCACTTTCTTGTAAAAAAAAAAAAGAGAGAGAGAGAATATTTTCGTACTTTTCAATATATAATAATCGTTCGTTTAATTTGAGCATTTATTTCTGTCTGAGATAAAATCATTGTAGTAGATTCTAAGAACAGAAATAGCATAATCAGACCTTCAGGAGAAGGCAAGAGCCGTCTTCCCGTATGAGCGCCTTCGAACAGCATTAAGAAGGAACTGCAAATCCTGGGAACCTGAAACGCTTCTAAACTTTGCTCATAGATGGCGCCATAACATAAAGCTCATGAAAATAGTTTATGAAGATCATGATAATTGATACTGTACAAACGACTGCTGTCATTTGGCTGTTCAAAAATTTGTTCATAGATGGCGACACAACCGCCTTTCTTGATAGAAAGTTGAGAATGTGTACTATGTTCACACAAAAGTTCCATGAAGATTGCGATTTCCTAATATTCCTCAAGTGGCATAATCCGTTTCACTGTAGTAATTAAAAAAATGGTAATATTTAAGTAATTTTCGAAATTATTTCCAAGTCTTGGTAAATGAAATAGCCAGATATCTGAGCAAACTGCAGAGACGTAATCAAAAAGGGATGCTGGGCCCTGCTCGCCCCCCACCCCGAAAATTTTCACATGCAGTATGTTTTTATTTTTTTCGTGCGTCCTTTCAAATGCATACTTTTTACGACATAATTATGTACAGTTTGTGCATTGTTTTTGTCCTCAAGCTCAAGGGATTAATCAGATTAGCTGTTGTTATATTACAACTGAATTTGAATATACATTATGTTACACATTCAAAAGTCTTGATCATTCCCCTTTTTATGTGCGTTGTCTTCCCCGGTTTTTCTTACTCTATTCGTGAGAGGACACAGTTGTTTCTACAGAATAATGTAAAATATGGCTGGAGAAAGTAAACTTACTGCATCTTTTAGAGCAGAGGTCATCAAACTAAGACCCGTGGGTCAATTCCGTCCCACGGTAAATTTGCAGTTTTTTAATTTATAATTTAACAGTGAAAGTTTGATAACCTTTTATTCTCTTTTGCCTGGAAATAGTTTTTCAAATCGGAAAAGTTTTTCCAGGAAAATGCTTTCCAGGAAAATGCTTTCTCCAAAGTTAAATATGTGAAATCAAAGCTTCGTTCAGATTGACCTACAATCATTTGCCACTCTTTTAAAGAATTGGGTTGTCCAACCTGAAACCAAGTGTCCAAAATGTAGCTAAATCATTCCAGAAACTTCTTCATTCCATTCTTCTCATAAAATCCGTTCTTCTCTAAATCTGTCCATTCTTCTCATTGATTTCCCCCCCATCTGTAGATGTCATAAAGTCAGTTGTTTATGCCATGAAGTCAACTTACTCAAAAGCAACAGGCAAGGTACGTTCTCTGAGAGACACTGTTGAAGACTTCATTTCATTCTTATATGAATTTTATTGCGATAACTGAATTCAGAATTTGTAATTGTTGCTTCGCGAGAACGGAAATCCAAATGTGCCAAAAATTAATTTCTTTTTCAAGACTTTACCTATCACTGACAAAATAATTACGAAAAAATCTCTTGAAAAAGCTGAGAATATCCATAATTGCAAGAATTTTAGTCCTGATTTATAAAGTAAGAGAAATTAACGAATGCGAAAATTAAGTTTTATTTAATTATTTCCAGATGGATAAGGTATTTTTATTCTAACTGAAACAGACTTTCAAGAATTCGTGTAACCGTAAGGCCTAAAAATTTTTAAAACCAGATGCAGATCTTGTAAAAAAAAAAAAAAAAAGCTTACATATACATATATAAAAAAGCATATATCAGCAACCCAAAAATTTTACCATAGGCAAACATCAATGCATTAACGTATATAATGAATTTCGAGTTTTTACCCCAGACTACTTACTCATAACATATTTGGTTAGATTGTATTGATTATTTAATTGCAAATGCAATTGACAAAAGCGGACTAGTAGAGGATATTAGCCCAAAGGGACGAGGCATAAATTTGCATGTCAAAAAAGGGGAACAGGTGTATCAAAAATAGTATTTGGCCCAATGGAATATTTGCTACATAGGTTTTCGTTCTCTTTCTGAGGCAAACTTGGCCGTTTCAAACCGGCGGCGAATTGGTGGCAGGTGCGTACAGTAACACTTGCGTACGTGTCAAATTTGGCGACACTTGTGTACATGTCAAATTTAGTGGCGCTTGCTTACATTGACACTTGAGTACATGTCAAATTTGGTGGCACAAGCGTAGTGAGTTGCGTAAATGCCCGATTCGGTGGCACTTGCGTACAGTGACACTTATGTGCATGTCAAATGTGGCGGCACTTGCGTACAGTGACACTTGTGCACATATCAAATTTGGTGGTACATGTGAAATTTGGTAGCACTTGTGTAGTGACACTTGCGTACATATCAAAGCGTTCCCAAATCTAACATGCAGGTGCAGCATAGGAAAAGAGGGGACGCTTGCGTACAACATTTGATTTTCCCTGTAACATTATCTTCACTGAAATTCACTTTTATAAATTTAATTTTCTAGACTTCAAACTTCAAACATTTCTTTACATCTTCCAAAGCTGCAGGAATTTTAGGATAATTTTGTGAATGAACGGCTAGAAAATTCTGTCTTTACAACTAGCATGTGGAACTGTCATAATCTACAGCACAAAACCAATAATGCGGTAGAGAGCTGGATTAATAAGTTGAACACCTTAATGAGTAGACCACATCCAAAAATCAAGACCCTCATTCAAAGCTTAAAAGAAGAATCTAAGTACAGAGACTTTCTTTTAAATCGAACAGACCTTAATCATTAAGGAAAGGAACGACCTAAAAGGCACATGAAACTGGATCAGAGAATCTCTAGAACTCTGCGATATTACGAAAGTACGCAATATCGCAGAGTTCGTAGAAGTGTTTGAAGTCTTTAGCTTATATTGCTAAATTACAGACCTTAATATTGAAGGAAAGAAACGACGTAAAAGGTGTATCAAACTAGATCAGCGAATCTCTAGAACTCTGCAACATTACGAAAGTATGCGAGATGTAAAGAAGTGTTTGAAGTCTTTAGCTTATATTGCTAAATTACAGACCTTAATATTGAAGGAAAGAAACGACGTAAAAGGTGTATCAAACTAGATCAGCGAATCTCTAGAACTCTGCAACATTACGAAAGTATGCGAGATGTAAAGAAGTGTTTGAAGTCTTTAGCTTATATTGCTAAATTAGAGTAAATTACGGTAAGTTTTGAAAAAGTGAATTGAAATACAGTATCTACAAAATAATAATAATAATAATAAATACACAGTCGAGTCACATTATTGTGACCACCTCCTACTTTTGAGGTCACCAGTGCGTAGAAATGAAAAAACGCACGTCTCCTGAGCTGGCTTGTAGGGTATATAAGGGGTGCTGTAGGCAATCCGAAAACATATTTGGGCCGCGGGTGGCCTAGTGGGCAACGTTCGTGACTGCCACGGAAAGGGCCTCAGGTTCGATCCCAGGCAGGTACGAACGCTCGATCCACTAAATATCCGCCGTGCATCGGATGGGCACGTTAAGCCGTCGGACCCCGGGTACTGGTCTCCCGGTAATAAATAAGGGCGTTTTCCTCCCCCTTTCTACTTCGCTTCCGTGTCACTTTCCTATCGGGCGCTCTAGCCCAAATCTCCTAGTTTCCTATTTCTAAGGGTTGTTTAAGACCTGGGGTCAGACACACCCTTCCTAAAATCCTCTACATATGATCACGATCACGATCCGAAAACATATGGAAGCGGGTGGCCTAGTGGGCAATGTTCGTGGTTGTCGCGGAAGGGACCTCAGGTTCGATCCCAGCGGGTACGAACGCTCGATCCACTAAATACCCGCCGTGCGTCGGATTGGCACGTTAAGCCGTCGGACCCCGGGTACTGGCCCCCGGTAATAAATAAGAGCGTCTTCCTCCCTCTTTCTACTTCGCTTCCGTGTCACTTTTCTATTGGACACTCTAGCCCAAATCTCCTAGCTTCCTATTTCTAAGGGTTGTTTAAGACCTGGGGTCAGACACTCCCTTCCTAAAATCCTCTACACATAATCATATCCGAAAACATATATGGGCAGTGGGTGGCCTAGTGGTCAACGTTCGTGACTGCAACGGAGAAAACCTCAGGTTCGATGCCAGGCAGGCACGAACGCTCGAACCACTAAATATCCGCCGTGCGTCGGATCGGCACGTTAATCCGTCGGACTCAGGATACAACTCCGGTAATAAATACAAGCGCCTTCCTGCCCTTTTCTACTTCGCTTCCTTCTTTCCTATTGGGCACTCTAGAAAAAATCTCCAAGCTTCCTATTTCTAAGGGTTGTTTGGCCGCCCCGGTGGCGCAGTGGTCTAAGCGACGGCTTCTGATCATTCGTCCGAAAGGGGTCCGTGTTCGAATCCCGGTGAGGCATGGATGTTGTGTTTGTCTTACGGCGCTGGCTCTCTCCCTTCCCTGGAACCAGTGACCCTAAATTAGGGACGGGCGACTGCTTATAGCCCAGTGAGTTACTCACGGTGGTTGTTTTTGGAGCCCGAGCCCGTCCAAGCTCGTGGTATATCATCTCGAGCACACCTGAGCCTCGAGCCCGTCCAAGCTCGTGGAATATCATCCCGAGCACACCAGAGCCCGAGCCCGTTCAAGCTCGTGGTATATCAGCCCGAGCCCGTTCAAGCTCGTGGTATATCAGCTCGAGCCCGTCCAAGCTCGTGGTATTTCAGCCCGAGCCCGTCTAAACTCGTAGTGTATCCGCCCGAGCCCACCCGAGCCCGTCCAAGCTCGTGGTATATCAGTCCGAGCCCACCTGAGCCCGAATTTTATATTACAAGATAGAGCCCGGGCCCTAACGAGACCGAGAACTGGCTAGCCTGTTCAACCATTAATAAAAAAAGATCTCCTTTTCCACACTTCCACTCTCTCTTCCTACCGCAATCAACCAATGTATTTATCAAATGGGGAGTGGTGAAACGACATCTATCTACTGTATTTTTATAGTGTAACTGTACGATTTTCGTTGACGGTGCTGCAATTGTATGTTGCTCAAATAATGCTAGTATTATCACGCCATAATGCGCTGAAATATGTACGTTGCTAAATAGAATTAGCAGGGAGCTACTGCGGGGAGATAGGGAGTAAATTATCGTCGGCATCCTATCAACTATCCAATATCTATAGTTCTTGAAAAAGCTTTTTCTTCTCTACAGAAACACACTAACGCGCAGCCTTTGGCATTTTCTACCCAAGCCCGGAATAAATAGAGATCTCGAACAACCGCTTCTCAACCAGAGCCAGTTGCCAAGGAATCCCCTTTACTAACTATAAATTGTCTCATTTGCTAAATCATATAAAATCACATCCCCGCCTTCTCGTGGTGCATCCTGTTCTCACTAAAGGGGTTCTGACGACCGCCAATAGCGGTTTAACTATACCATCGGGATTAGATGAAAAGCTATCCCACCCGCTTGGCCAGCGTGGTGAGTTATGGCCAAACCTCTCCAAATTGACTGCACAACTTAAATCTTGGCCATAAGTCTCCGGCAGCTGGAATTTACCTGGCCAAGGCAGCGGCCAGTGCGACATGAAGGCAGAGGTGCTAAGAATCCCCGGAGGACCAGACTAGGCTGCCATCTGATGCTAACCTTGGCTACGTATAATGGGCGCTCCCCATCTTTTGATTCAAGGCTCCTTGAATCGGAAGTAGAACTACAAAGGATCAAGTGGGACATCGTGGGGCTAAGTGAGGTAAGGAGAAAAGGAGAAGATCTCATCGAACTGAAAAGTGGACATCTCTTCTACTATCGTGGGACAGATACTGGCAGAACTAGTGGTGTTGGATTTATAATAAACAAGAAACTGAAGGATAAAGTTGTAGAAGTTGAAAGTTCCTGTGACAGAGCTGCACGACTCGTTATCCAACTCTCGAGAAGATACCAGGTTCCGATTATTCAAACTTATGCACCCACCACAAGTCATCCTGAAGAAGAAATTGAAGAATTTTATGAGGAGATTCGTCATCTAAATAATAAAGGCAAGCAGCACTTGAAGATAATTATGGGTGATTTCAATACAAAAATAAGGCAACGGCAACAGAATGAAACTGCAGTAGGTAAATTCGGTCACGGCAATAGAAATCAGCGTGGAAATACTCTCGTAGAGCTTGTAGAGGCAGAAATGTTTTTCATCATGAACTCCTTTTTCAAGAAAAAGCCGCAAAGAAAATGGGTGTGGAGGCATCCCAATGGATGGACAAGTGAAATTGATTTTATTATGTGTAACAAGAAATTTGTCATGTAAGACTGCAGTGTGCTAAACAAGTTCAACACAAGTAGTGACCATAGAATGGTAAGATGTAAGATGCACCTCAACACTAAACTCGAGCGTGGCAAGTTCATAACACAAACAAAGTGTATTGACGTGACCAATCTTAAAAAGCATCAGAATACCTTCAATTTGGAACTGAGGAACAGATTCTCTGCTCTAGAAGGTCTAACATCAGAAGAAGTGGACATCTCAGAAGTTAACGAGAAAAGTAACCAAAACTCTTATGGAAACAGCAACAAGATTAGCTGGGTCTAAGAACAAGTTGCATGCGAACAAGTTATCAGGAAAAACCAAAATTTTGATGCAAAAAAGAAGAGAGATGAGGACAACTAAAGAAGATGTGACTTCCAAAGTGGAATATATAGAGCTATGCAAGACAGTACGAAAAAGTATCACTGAAGACGTAAGGGAATTCAACTGTGAACTAGTGAGGAAAGCAATTGAAAACAACAAAAGCCTAAAAATAGAAAAGGGAAATCTCAGTAAGGGAAACAAACAGATTACGGCACTGACAAAAGAAGATGGTTCTGTAACAAGAAATAGAGGCGAAATTTTGACAAGAGTTAAAGATTTCTATTCCAAATTATATGATAGGTATGATACACGTACTCCAGACATTATGAAAGATACCAGTACCAGAGTTCTTTCAGTCCTCTCAGCAGAAGTTGCACATGCAATCAAGAACATGAAGCGGGGAAAAGCTCCAGGAGAAGATGGAATTACTGTAGACATCATACAAGAAGCAAATGGAGAAATTGAAACAATACTCGCCCAATTTTTCACTCGATGCCTTAATGAAGGGAAGATTCCTGAGGATTGGAACAACGCTACAATGATCCTACTACATAAAAAAAGGTGACATTGAGGATCTCAGGAACTACAGAGCTATCAGCCTCCTATCAGTGGTTTATAAAATTTTAACTAAAGTTCTTTCACACCGCTTGAAGGTAACACTGGACATGGCTCAACCGAGAGAACAAGCTGGATTCATTAGTGGCTACAGCACTATAGATCATATCGACGCACTGAGAGAACTAATTGAAAGAGCGAGGGAATATGAACTTCCATTGTGCATGGCTTTTGTCGATAATGAAAAGGCCTTTGATTCAGTGAAACCATCAGCAGGTACAATGGCTTTGAAGTCCTGCGGTACTGAAGATGCATACATTAATATTATTAATAACATCTATGAAAATGCAAGTGCAAAGATTCGGCTGTTTGAGAATACAGCACACATAAAAGTTGGAAAGGGAGTGAGACAAGGTGACACCATATCTCCGAAGCTCTTTAATGCTACATTGGAGGGTGTCTTTCAGTCACTGAGCTGGGAAAACAAGGGGATAAAGATTAATGGAGATTATCTAACTCACCTTCGTTTTGCTGATGACGTAGTCATTTTTGCAACTATCCCATCAGAGCTGCAGAGTATGATCCAGGAACTTGGTGACAATGTAAAGAAGTGAGATTAAAAATGAACTTTCAGAAGACAAAAGTGGTGTACAATGCTTTTACAAGAAATGAAGATTTATCGATTGATGGAGAAAAACTGGAGATAACAGATAGTACGTTTATCTTGGACAGCAGATATCAAGTGAGGGTTACATTGATGAAGAAATAAATCGGCTTATAAAACTTGCCTGGAGAACCTTTGGAAGAAACAGCATTATTTTCAACAGCAATATGCCATTATGTCTTAAAAGAAAAGTGTTTGATCAATGCATCCTTCCAGTGCTTACGTATGGTGCAGAGACGTGGATCTTAAGTAAAAGAGACATACAAAGACTGCAGACAACTCAAAGTAGCATGGAGAGGTGCATGCTTGGTGTAACAAGGAGAGATAAGAAGAGGTACTCGTGGATCAGAAAAATGACAAGTGGAAGACATCATGATCAGAGTAAAATCCCTGAAATGGCAATGGGCTGGATATACTGCCAGAAGGACAGACCATCGATGGACAGTCGAAATTTTAGATTGGATTCCAAGGGACAGAAAAAGACCCAGAAGAAGACCACATGGAAGTTGCGTGGATGAAATTCGAAAGTATGCTGGAGTAACATGGAGGAGACTGGCACAAGACAGACCGTTGTGGAAGAGGCTTGGAGAGACCTTCGTCCAGCAATGGATTGATAATGGTTGACAATGATGATGATAAAGAAGAGGAACTCGTGGATCAGAAAAATGACAAGAGTGAAAGACATCGTTATCAGAGTAAAATCCCTGGAATGGCAATGGGCTGGACATATTGCCAGAAGGACAGACCATCGATGGACAGCTGAAATTTTAGACTGGATTCCGAGTAACAGGAAAAGACCCAGAAGAAGACCACATGGGAGATGGGCGGATGATATTCGAAAGTATGCGGGAGTAACATGGAGGAGACAGGCACAAGACAGAAGACCGTTGTGGAAGAAACTTGGGGAGACCTTCGTCCAGCAGTGGATTGATAATGGTTGACGATGATGATCATGATGATATGTATATATAAAAAAATTCCTTCGTTATACATATATATATATCTCTAAGAGCTCGAGCTCGAGCCCGAACCGCAGTAAATATTCTACAGCCCGAGCCCGATTCGGTCCCGGGCTCTGCTTCGGGCTTCAGGGCTCGGGCTCAGCCCGTCTCAGCTCTGGTGCAAAAGCACAAGTTGTGCAAATGGTTACATTTGCAGGCCGTCGTACGTGATTTCGTCAAACGGATGAGTTCACGAGAGGTGTCATCGTAGGCCTTCGTACTGCCGGATGGTCCTTGCGTCGCATTGCGGAAGAAACGCAACGTGATGCCACAAGCGTCGGTCGCATTTGAAGACAGTGGTCCCAGGAAGGATCTGTGCGACGTCGTAGGGAGCCCAGAGCAAGGAGACGAACGTCCGAGCGCACCAATCGTCGCATTCGGCGTCATGCCGTAGCGGACCCACAGGCCACAACGGGCGACATTTTGAAGAGTGTACGGAGAGGCTTGGATATTCGCGGACAGTGTCGCGCGGATTTGCTGCGTCTGGTTTGCTGTCCAGCCGTCCGTTGCGAAGGCTACCTTAACAGCGAGCCATTGTCGCCATCGCTTAGCGTGGTATCGCTCCAGAGCTGCGGGGGATGTCGAATGGAATAGTGTGGTGTTCAACGACGAAGCGCAGTTCTGTCTCACCACAGATGATCGCCGTGTGGGAGTCTGGAGGCGACGTGACCAACAGGCGGATTCTTCCGCCATTGTGGAGCACCACACGGCACGGCAACGTGCAATCATGGTGTGGGATGCTATCAGCGCTAACAGTCGCTTACCGCTGGTACGTATTACGGGCACAATGACGTCACGCCGCTATGTTGACGAGGTGCTGCTTCCCGTGGTACTGCCGTATATACAGGGCATCCCAAACGCCGGTTTTCAACAGGATAACGACCGGCAGCATACCGCTCGGATCAGCCTGAATTCTTTACACGGTGTACGGATGCTTCCATGGTCGGCACGATCCCCCGACCTCTCGCCCATCGAGCATTTGTGAAACGCGATTGGACGTCGGTTGATTACCCTCCCACCTCCGCAAAATAAAGATGAACTGTGAAGTCGGATCAAAAATAAATGGTCCACGATACCCCAGGACCCTATTCGGACTCTCATTGCCTCGATGCTACGTCAGATTTAACGCTGTATCGCCCAAAATGGGGGTCACACTCCATATTGATCATTCTGTATATTCGGCCACTGGAGCGTAGTCTATATGTGACAATTAAATCATTTGTTCAGGACCTACTTGGCTATTTATATGCGCATTTTGATCTGTTTTCGAGCATTCCTTCATGGTGTGGTATTTTCTCTGTCAGGCAGTGTATATATATTAAAAAAGTTTTTTCCTCAGTAATGTCTTTTTCATTTTTTTGAGAAAGATTTTGGGCTTATTCTTACTTGGAATATATTTTTTCCGGAGGCTTTCACCGATTAACCAAATCCATGCCCCCCCCTCCCAACCCTTCTTTCCTTAAGAAGTTTCTGGCTACGCCACTACCTGTACATTTTCATTTTTCTGTTGCGAATTCAAAACAAAATATGCGTAGTTATGTCGGTTACCTATTTCGAGGTCGTGATCAGGTGCCAGAAAATTAAGCGACCTATCAGGTGTTTTGAATTGAGTATGAATCATTTATGTTGTTTCGCCCATATTTTGCTTTGGAAAGAAGTTCATTACATAAGTGGATAAGACATAACGTTTATTCTTACAGTGAAATATCAAAGTAACTTTCATGAACTGCGAAAAGTAAAAGTTCACTGATTTTTAGCAGCGTCCATTATCCGGGGAACAGGCTCCATGCCCTCCATCCTTACTACCTACCTACCTACCTATCCTTTTACTTAGGGCCGTGTTACTTCTGCGTAGGTAGCTCCTTTCATGACCTAGTTGTAGAAGTAGGTGGGTGTGTCAGTGCCACGAATTACGGTGAACACAAAAGTTAAGATCACCTGTCGTGCACGAAATGAATATATTACTAGTTCCCGGTAAATTTGCTAAACTTAGAAAGGAATTGAGAGACTGTGGCGTTCAATCACTGAACTGGGAAAGCAAAGGGATAAAGATTAATGGAGATTATCTAACTCACCTTCGTTTTGCTGATGACGTAGTCATTTTTGCAAACTATCCCATCAGATCTGCAGAGTATGATCCAGGAACTTGCTGACAAGAGTAAAGAAGTGGGATTAAAAATGACCTTTTAGAAGACAAAGGTGATGTGCAATGCTTTTACTAGAAATGAAGATTTATCGATTGATGGAGAAAAGCTGGAGATAACAGATACGTACGTTTATCTTGAACAGCAGATATCAAGTAAAGGTCATATTAATGAAGAAATTAATCGGCGTATAAAACTTGCCTGGAGAGCTTTTGGAAGAAACAGTACAGTTTTCAAGAACAATATGCCATTATGTCTTAAAACAAAAGTGTTTGATCAATGCATCCTTCCAGTGCTTACGTATGGTGCAGAGAAGTGGATCTTAACTAAAAGGGACATACAAAGACTGCAAACAACTCAAAAATGCATGGAGAGGTGCATGCTTGGTGTAACCAGGTGAGATAAGAAGAGGAACTCGTGGATCAGAAAAATGACAAGAGTGGAAGATATCATGATCAGAGTAAAATCCCTGAAATGGAAATGGGCTGGACATATTGCCAGAAGGACAGACCATCGATGGACAGCCGAAATTTTAGATTGGATTCCAAGGGACAGGAAAAGACCCAGAAGACCACATGGGAGATGGTTGGATGAAATTCGAAATTATGCGGGAGTAACTTGGAGAAGACTGGCACAAGACAGACCGTTGTGGAAGAAACTTGGGGAGATCTTCGTCCAGTATGTGGATTGATAATGGTTGACAATGATGATTTCTAATACAACCTCTTCCGTGAAATGACAGAAAGAAACCTGAATTTCATGGATTTTTCGTACCACGGGGAAATTCTGAATTTTCAGAAACCTTTCCTCAGTTTCTTTCTTATATTCACGGTAAATTATCGTTTTAGAGATGTGTTAACGGAAAATTCCGAATTTTCAAACACCTTTCCGTTATTCCTTTCCTGTATTAACGGAAAAATTTCGTTCTCACTTTTTCCGTATAAGACGAGAAATCACCCGTAATAGGAGCGATTGGTGAGAATACTTAAGGTTCGATTAACTTTCAATCCTCTGTCGAATTTTGAAGTTCCGTAATGTTTTTTTTTTAATGTAGGTTTAACGACCACCGTGAGCAACTCAATGGGCTATAAGCAGTCGCCCGTCCCTAATTTAGGGTCGCTGGTTCCAGGGAAGGGAGAGAGCCAGTGCCGTAAGACAAACACAACATCCATGCCATACCGGGATTCGAACCCGGACCCCGTTCAGACGAATGATCAGAGGCCATCGCTTAGACCACTGCGCCACCATGTCGGCTTCCGTAATGTGATCGGATACTGTGGAGAGCATACCGCATAAATTTTGTTTACTGTGGCACAGCTTAAGCTGATATGTTCACAGCACGTAGATGCTCCTCCATAACACAACAATGCATTTCTTACACTGTTAAAAATTGGTACTTAGAAATAAGCAAAATGTACTCGTTTTTGAGTACATTGTGGACTTATAAATAGCTCCGCGTACTTGTGTCTCATTTTTGGAAAAGACACGTACTCAGTTTTCAGTACATACAGGGAATAAGTTGTGAGTATATCTGGTATTTCAAATATACATATACTCAAAAAAATCCATATATTTCAAATATATGTGCTCTAACTTCACTCAGTTTCTGTGCCCTTTCGGGCAGGGCACAGAAGCTGAAGGAAGTTAGAGCGAATCCAGCAATTTGGGCACGATAGTTTGTAAGTGAGTGAGAGCACACTAAATAGCGCCACTGTACAAGCGTACGATTTAGCACATAGAAGGCAGAGAGAAATTAGGGGAAGGGCTTAGGAATGAACACCTTTACATGTAACCGGGGGACTCCTACCCGGGGCCGTCACTTAACGTGCTCGTCCGATGCAGACGGATATTCAGCGATTGTCAGAAACCCAGATCACCACGGAGAGCCCCCAGATTTAAGCCTATCTGGCTAGGTTTGAAGGCGGGGTTCCTCCATCAGTAGTCTGAATCTCTAACCACTAAGCCATCCGCGGTTCGATTTCAAATTTCAGATCAGATCAGATCAGGTGTAGAGGAATTTAGGAAGGGAGTGTCTGACACCAGGTCTTAAACAACCCTTAGAAATAGGAAGTTAGGAGATTTGGGCTAGAGTGCCCAATAGGAAAGTGACATGGAAGCGAGGTAGAAAGGGGGAGGAAGACTCTCTTATTTATTACTTGGGGGGGGGGCGGCAGTACCCGGGGTCCGAAGGCTTAACGTGCCCATCCGACGCACGGCGGGTATTTATTGGTTCGAACTTTCGCACCTGCCCAGGATCGAACCTGAGGTTCCCTCCATGGCAGTCACGAACGCTGACCACTAGGACACCCGGGACCCAGATTTCAAATTTGGAATGCGTGTACTCCATAAATACTCATATATTCATAGAATCAATTGGAAGTATATTATTCCATGGCACATCTAGGATAATAGATGTACTCGTTCTCACATGTTGGGCAAATGGACCGCACAATTTTATGACAAATATAGTGATGAAATGACAATATATTATTTATGAGATTGACACAAATTTAATAATGTAAAAACGTACACGAAGATACTTTATGCATAATTAAATTACTTGTGATCAATGACTTTGTTGTACTAATTATTTATGTGTGTCACTTTACACATTTATTAAACAATTTCTCTTGAAATCTATAATATCTAAAGGGAAGTAATACGAGATTATATTTATATTTATTGACGCAGTTATTTGTAAGTACGTATGGTTACTTATATTTGAGCATGTCATGTACTCGTGTGTCTGCTCAGGTTCTCATTTTTAAGCAGTTTTTTTTTTTTTTTGTAACAGTACACTGGCGCCAACTGACGCCACGTTTGTTGTAGAAGAACACTTCAGTCTTGTCACATAATTGCGTAGCTGTTGGAGAAAACACACGCCGCCCCGGTGACGCAGTGGTCTAAGCGATGGCCTCTGATCATTCTTCCGTAAGGGGCCCGGATTCGAGTCCCGGTGAGGCATGGATGTTGTGTTTGTCTTACGGCACTGGCTCTCTCCCTTCCCTGGAACCAGTGACCCTAAATTAGGGACGGGCGACTGCTTATAGCCGATTAAGGTGCTCACGGTGGTCGTTAAACCTCCAATAAAAAAAAAAAAAGAACAAGAAAAAAACCACGCACAATAATAGGAAAATACACATCCTTGAAATAGTGTAGTGCAACTGAGTCTAATAATCGGGAACGTTACATTAAATCACAGAGCAGGAGACTCAGAGGTTAACTTCCATAGAGACTCATGGCAACAATTTGGCCCCGAAGATCTCAATAGAACACCGCGCCAGTGGACGGATATGGAACTAAAACGTTGAACCGTAAAGGCCTGCCTTTTCTTCTTTTTTTCTTTCTTCCAAGAGTTTACAACTCAGATCATATGTAGAGGATTTTAGGAAGGGAGTGTCTGACCCCAGGTCTTAAAAAACCCTTAGAAATAGGAAGCTAGGAGATTTGGGCTAGAGTGCCCAATAGGAAAATTAAACGGAAGCGAGGCAGAAAGGGGGAGGAAGACACCCCCTTTTTTTTACCTGGGGCCAGTACCCGGTGTCTGACGGCTTAACGTGCCCATCCGACGCGCGGCGGATATTTATTGGTTCGAGCGTTCGTACTTGCCCGGGATCAAACCTGATGTTTCTCCGTGGCAGTCACGAACGTTAACCACTAAGCCAAAAAATTTACAACTCTCTCCGCGGTGCTTCTTATACAGCCACTGGTACCGTGTCACGTGACAGACGCTATCATAGTTTCATGTCCGACCACTAGGGCGCTGTCTTAAACACGAGAGCTGGACCTCTGCCTCTCCTCCTGTGACATTTAGTAAAGTTGCTTCCTTTATTCAGGATTAGTAAGTTCTATTGATAGAACAACACACACCGCATCATCGTGGACACACGACAGCGCACAAGCATTACACACGACAGCGCACAAGCATTAACAAAAGCACGCTGAGAGCAACCGCGCTCAAGGCAGGGAGAGAGAAAAAGACGCTGATGTGTGGTTCCAAGGTTACACATAGTTCCTCTCAATTGGGCGAATAACAGCTGCCCCTGGCACCCAGTGATTTCGCAATCCATTTGGAGCGGTTGCAAATCTTGTTTGACAATCTGCGTTATTTTTTTTTTTTATTTTTTTTTTTTTTGTTTAGCGCTGAGCAGCTATAATTTCAACGAAGACGACAAATATACAGCGATGCATTGCGTCGGTGTAATTCAGTCGGTTAGAACAATTAGCTCCGGAGTGAGGATGCACGGCTTCGATCTGGTCACCGACAAGTTTGCGTTTTCACAGACACCAGTATATATTGGCAAAATTAAAACGTTTCTGACAATTCTTGGGAGTGGAGTTGGTTGTTTAACGACCACCACGCATGAGCAACTCTAAGTGCCCTTCTGAATTTTGGGGACTTGTTCCGAGGAAGTGGCAGAACCAGCGTTACCAGACAGGCTTGCCAACTATGCCTTAACCGCGGCTAAGTCTATTTTAGGTCAGAAGTTAGCACTTCTGACCACTCGGCCACCAAGACGACGACGTTTGTGACATAAATTGAGTTTATAAAGGCGTTCCAAAAAATTAGTACACGGGAAAAGAAACATTCGATGGTTTCTCCGCCCTACCCGAGCCTCTATAAACACGCTCCTGGTTGTTTGCAACAAAGAGGTTAGGCAGTGTATGAAAAAATACGAAGTCAAAGTTTATCGGGAATTCGGACACATGCGCCATTTCCACTGGGTGCGTGCGCTAAGGAAATACAGTAATTTTTTCGTTAGAGTATCATAATAGCCGACACATGTGCTTCATATGTAAAGCCAAGTCTTCGCTTACTTATTCCAGAGATTTGAATAACAGTTTGCTGACCTGTAATTGTTGACACGCACGACGTTTAAACCGCACGTGTTGCATATAACAAAAAGGCCGTCATTCAGGACCGCACCTTGCAGCGAGTTGTGGAGGCAACTTGGGAAATAGAATCGCCTTCGGCTCTTGCCAAGTGGATGGCTAACCCTAATATGTATCTTTTTTCCCTCGTTTAGAATTCTTGACGACGATGGTTTTTCATCCAGTAAGGTCACGTCAACATTTAAGAATAAGAAATAAAATCTTGCAGCGTACAGCAGACAGGGAACACGGTATTTCCTCGGATATTGCTGAGATAGAGCCGCTAATACATGGAATGATAAACAATATGGTTTCACGAAGAGAAAAAAATGGGTTCTGTGAATATATCAATAATCTGTATTTCAAATATTAACCGAAAAAGAAAAAAAAAGTCACGCAGGTGGAGAACTGAACCAGAGAGAAAAAAATAATAATAACCTAAAATTCTATCCCTATGAGCTTTGAGCAACACCCTAAATTCGGGGTTTACGATTTGTCCACAGCTCACTCATTTCACCGATCGATCGTCAGGCGCAATGCCACGGGTGGGCTGGGGCGGGCTGAACCCCACCCAAATTTTCTTTTAGCCCTCTCTTTAAACCCCACAAAATATTTAAGCTGTTAGAACATATGGCTGGTGCAACCGGCCGCGGGTGGCCTAGTGGGCAACGTTCGTGACTGCCAAGGAAAGGGCCTCAGGTTCGATCCCAGGCCGGTACGAACGCTCGATCCACTAAATATCTGCCGTCCGACGGATGGGCACGTTAAGCCGTCGGACCCCGGGTACTGGCCCCCGGTAATAAATAAGGGCGTCTTCCTCCCCCTTTCTACTTCGCTTCCGTGTCACTTTTCTATCGGGCGCTCTAGCCCAAATCTCCTAGTTTCCTATTTCTAAGGGTTGTTTAAGACCTGGAGTCAGACACTCCCTTCCTAAAATCCTCTACATATTGTCCTGATCATTGCTGGTGCAACCGTCGACGATTTTAGGGAACTTGGATAAACGTACCTGAATTTTTGGAATTCACAGAAATTTTCTTATATAAAATGATTTTTTTGTTGTTAAACTTTTTACATGTACTTTTGGGAAATGTAGGGACTCCTCTGAGCAAATAAACACATCATTTTCATAATTATAGTTTAGAACAGTGTTTCTCAAAGTGAGTCCACGGACCGCGGCGGCGTATGAAGTGGTCCGCAGGAAATTTCAGAAGTGAAATTAATGAAGAATGTGAGAATCCCTCCCCTTAAATTTTGAGTGCATGCTCGGCCCAAATATCCAGAGCTATCAGATAGAGCCATTAAACATTTTCCTTACAACTGTGAGTTTGGATTTTCGGATTTAGTTGAAATTAAAAGCAAGAAAAGAAATGATTAGATGTGGAAGCTGCTCTAATACTCAAACTAACGATAATCCAACTGGATGATATAGATAGCTTGGTAAAAGATCACAAGCAGCAGCATCCCTCTCACAGGTGCTATGATTATTATATTATTTTTGTTATTAATTACTGAATCTTTACATGTGGACTTTCAGAAAAGTATTAAAATCATAAAAGAAAATCAAAAATTTTGGAGAGATTGATTTACAATAGACTAATCTCGTACATTCATAATCTAAAAATCATCCATCCAAATCAACATGGTTTTCAATCTGGAAAGTCAACAGAATCAGCCTTATTATACTGTAACGTACCAGGAGATGTGACGTACCTGCCAGAAGGACGCACACGACATAAAGGCAGATAGGAATCAGAATAAAACGTCCGCGTAGCTCAATTGGTAGAGTGACTTATTCCGGAATGAGGGGATCCGGGTTCGAGCCCCGGCGCGGATAGAAATGACGGAAAAATTTACTTCGTTATAATGGCGCCCGAACTATCCGGATGACACGACCGTTCAAAACCTCGCATTGGTGTGATGTTATTTCCACACCGCGAGATAGGAAAAATAAGAGAATCCCTTCTCCAGCACGTCAAAAAAAAAAAAAAAAAAAAAAAGTGGGAGATGATGTAACGTACCAGGAGATGTGACGTACCTGCCAGAAAGACGCACACGACATAAAGGCAGATAGGAACCAGAATAAAATGTCCGCGTAGCTCAATTGGTAGAGTGACTTATTCCGGAATGAGGGGATCCGGGTTCGAATCCTGGCGTGGATAGAAATGACGGAGGAATTTACTTCGTTATAATACCTACAATAAACAGTCCAACATAATTTTGAACTCAACTTAAATACCATCGCATTATTTTTAGACCTATGCAAAGCTTTTGACACCAACAATCATAATATCTTACTACACAAATTACACACGACAGGAATTAGAAACAAGGAACATTCTCTTTTTAAAAGTTATTTATCAGATAGGCAACAATGTACACAAATTAACCAACATCAATCCACTCTTCAACTCATACCAACTGGTGTTCCACAGGGTTCAATTTTGGGACCTGTGCTTTTCAGTATATACATTAACGATTTCAATAAGTGATATAGACTTACTCCTCTATGCAGACTACATAAGCATCCTCACCTGATATAATTTATTGACTGACACTGCTAGTATTATTAATACTCAACTCAATAACATCTCAGATTGGCTAAATTCCAATGAATTATTTATAAATACTACCAAAACAAAATCTTTAATTTTCTCAAAACAAAATATTTAACAACCTCCTTCTATCACATTATCTATTAATGGTACAAACATAGAAGAGGTTAACTCCTTACTTTATTTGGGGATTACCTTACATAGGGACCTTAGATGGAACCAACATATGGACTCTCTTCTTCTCAAACTGTCTAAAAACATTGGAGTTATCGGCTTGGCATTTACAAACTTTACCTATAAAACACTAATTCAATTATATTATACCGTGTTTCAGACTCATATTAATTATGCTATCTTATCGTTGGGACAGACAGCTAAATATAATTTCAAAAAACTTCAAATTCTTCAAAACAAACATATAAGATTAATTGACCTCAAATTTGATAGAAATACACAACTAACACTATATAATACCACAAAAGTTTTCCCAAACACATATAACATTCTTACGATTAACCAATTATATTACATCAATATCGGGAAAATTATGCTCAAACGCATTAAGAATAATTTACACGCCGACATCATACAAATTATACCCCAGATACACAAACATGACACGCAATAAATCACATATTCGGCCTATTCATCCGAAAACAGAGACCATGAAGCAAAGTTTAAATTACATTGGCCCATATTACGGGAACTCATTACTTACGGAACTAACTTCTTAAAATAATTTTAACCTTTTTTTTAAAAGGAACTAAAAAACTTTATAATGAATTGCAGCTCCTCAAATTAATGATTACAGTGGATGGGAACTATGACTGATATTACGACTTGTATTATCGTGATGTAAATTGCTTTTTCAATGGTATTATCTGTAGTGTTTATTATCTGCTCATATATCATTACCTTGTTTTGTTACTATGATATTCTTGTTTGTAATTACAACTACTGACCTCAGTGTAAAACTAGCCTAGGGAGCATGGGACCCTTGTCAAGCCTGGCTGGCGTTTTCCCCCTGCTTCCTTTTTTTTTTTTTTTTTTTTTTAATGTAGGTTTAACGACCACCGTGAGCAACTCAATGGGCTATAAGCAGTCGCCCGTCCCTAATTTAGGGTCGCTGGTTCCAGGGAAGGGAGAGAGCCAGTGCCGTAAGACAAACACAACATCCATGCCATACCGGGATTCGAACCCGGACCCCGTTCGGACGAATGATCAGAGGCCCATCGCTTAGACCACTGCGCCACCGGGGCGGCCCTGCTTCCTTGCTGTGCATTGTTTCAATTGATATTTTTGTAACACTGATTTTTTATTTTTATTTTTATTTTGGCTCAGCAAAATAAATGAATTGAAAGTATAATTGTACATATAACATTTTGCATATGACGTAACTTGAATTGTATGGAGAATTTTTTTGCCCTGGCTCATGGGCGTAACACTGGTTGGGGGGGGGGGGTGCTATTTTCGGAGAAGGTTTAAGTAAATTTCCCATAAATATTACCTGTTATAAATCTTACTTTTTGGCGTTTCGAGGAGGGTTTGAACCCCCCAAAACCCCCTCCCGTGACTACGCCCGTGCTGTGACTACATTGTCAATTATTTAATTAAGCGAATGATCTCTTTTTTGTTATACAACTGACAAAATAAAATCGTAACTGACCAAACTCTTTCTGTCTGTATCAAATATAGGTACTCTAAAAATTACTTTGTTTCAGATTGGGTTTGCAACCGACCGGTATTTTAAGCACCTGGTCGGAATTTTTGGCGATTTTCCGCTTAAGGCCGGTGGAAACTACTTACCAACCCTGTTTAGGGAAGGTGTTATTTTCAAGCAAAAAAGCAGCTGAAAATTTGCTAAAAAAAGCTTAAAATTTACCAAAAGAAGGTAAATTTAACTAAAAATTACATTTTAAGGGGGGGGGGGGGGTGAGTGGGGTGAATCGAGCCGGAGCTCAGATCTATAAGCCCGCCTATAAGTCACATAATTCAGGGGATACTTTGGTTGTGCCTTTCCTTGGAGCGCGAGGGTGAGGAGGGGGGGGGGTCGCTCCTTCACTCACCGGCTGATGAGGGTGGCCGGCAGGTCCAATATTAGTAACCAGTAGTAACCAGGGTTAGCAATCTTAGTTCAGACAATATATTTTTCATTTTCAAATTTCTCTAAGGAAAGTTCCCCAGACTACCCCTTCCCTCCGCTTGGTGGTCCGCGATATGTAAAGAAATGCTTAAAGTGGGACATGAACGACCAAAGTTTGAGAAACACTGGTTTAAAAGATGAGAGAGAGAGAGAGAGAGAGAGAGAGAGAGAGAGAGAGAGATTCCTTTTTAGGTTACCAACTAAACAGCTTTATGACAGGGAAAAAAAAAAAAAAAGCGAAACACAAAACGACGGGAGTAAAGTAAAATTGCGAACTAATACATACAATATTATTCCTTTTTATAGCACAGTTGTCATTGGCAGTTAGCATTTTCACGAATTTCTCCACTTTACGTTGAAGTATCTGCTACTTTAAATTTGAAGTATATGTGTATAAGCAGTCTAATATTTCTCTTTTAGTTTTTCTTGTTTGACGTGTATGTTTAAAGTTAATCGTTGCAACCATAAGACAACATACGTACTTATGCTTTCATTTTAGTCTGTTACAACTTTTGCAGATGCAATTCTGAATCATCAAACAGGGGTCTCCGCCCTTTTCACGTTTATAAGTGAGTCACGGAAAAATTCTTATCGGCCGCCACTGGAAATCGAACCCAGGGTCATCCAGTTACGCGCCACATATATGCTACTACTGCATCCAGACTCACATACGGCAAAAACATTTTTTCCATATACACTGGCGGAAAGTGAAAAAAGAACACCAAGAAGGAGACGTCTGATACCAACGAAATTTATACAGCATAATAACGGAATGCAGAGGATTGCGTGATCAAAACATTATGGCAAAATACAGCTGTATTTGCTGGTAAACTGAAAAATAACATTTCCATGTAACATGGTTAGTACGAGGTTGAACCGCCATGAACTGCGTCACACTGTGCAATTCCGGCATGGAGTCTGTCGTACAGATGTTGGATGTAAGTTTGGGGTATTGAGTTCCAAGCATCCTCAACCTGGACGTGTAAATCGGGGATGGTCGTGGCTGGCCGTGGAGACCTGATAAGTCGTTGTCCCATAAAATCCCACACGTGCTCAATGGGGGACAAATCCGGTGAACGTGCAGGCCATGGAAGTTGTCTCACACCCTGAAGTGCATGTTGCGTTGCACGTGCCGTGTGTGGGCGTGCGTTATCTTGCTAGAAAACACCACGATGGACCGACCTTACAAATGGCACAACAACGGGCTAAATGATGTTGTTGATGTAGGAGGTGCTGTTTAACGTACCCGGTACAAACACTAGTTGTGTACGGGAGTGATAGCTGATCGCTCCCCACACCAGGAGACCACGTGTAGGCCCCGTGTGTCGCTGGCGGATGCAAGAAGGTTGGAGACGCTCCCCTGGGCGTCTGCGAACACGCATACGGCCATCGGAGGCTCCCAAGCAGAATCTGCTTTCATCGCTGAACACGACAGATCGCCATTGCGTTCTCCAGTGCAGACGTTGGCGACACCACTGCAGCCGTTCCTGACGGTGGGCTGGAGTCAGAGGTACACATGCCAGAGGCACACGTGCACGTAGTCCTGCATCCAGTAGACGGTTGCGGATTGTTCGCACAGTCACCTCAGGTGCAACGACAGCTCGGATTTGCGTCGCAGTGGATGTTCTGCTTGACAACGCCGCTCTTCTTATGCGTCGATCGGTCCGCTCATCAGTCCGTCTGTAACTCCCGGTTCCACGTCTTCTCGTGTGGGAATGTTTCTCGGACCATCTACGCCACCATCGTACCACCATCGATACTTCCCGTCCAATTCGCTCCGCAATACGACGGCCTCGCGGAGTCCGACTAGACGACCTCGCTCAAAGTCCGATAACTGCTGAAATCGTACACGTCTTCCATGTCCAGGCATTGCAGCTTCTTCAGAGTCTTCGCACGTGTCCGTACGCCGACGACTGATTACATTCACTTCGCCGTACTCCTTAAATACCACCGACGATAATTTGCATATTATGCCGTGCTGTGGCGTAAGCGCTCACCGGTTGGTCCCGAAATTAACATCACACCTACGTAAACTCAACCCCATCTTCTTGGTGTTATTTTTTCACTTTCCGCCAGTGTATGTGCAGTGGTTTTTTCCGTGACTGACTTATAAACGTGGAAAGAGCGATGACCCCTGTTTGATGTTTCTAATCCACGTCAATTGTGTGTATTAATTAGTTCTGGATCATTTCAGCACGCATAAGATTTGCAAAAATATACTCTTTCAGCAACCCGTAATTCCCGTTTCAGTCTTGTTTAGAGAAACATTAGACATGAGAGATAAAAAAAGAAAAATTAAAACAGCACAAGAACAAAATAATCGTGTGTAGTTTGGGAAAAGGGATTCCCAGTTTTAACCATTCTTAACTATAAGAATTTCAAGTATTCCCCATATTTGAAGTTTTCTCAGATTTTAGCTGGTCTTTTGTAAAAAAAAAAAAAAAAAAAGACCGTGCTTATTTTATCGGTTTGTCCGTCCGTCAGTCCGCCTGTGGACATCATATCTCTGGAACTATTAGTCCGATTTGAAAAATTCTTTTTGCATTGGGAAACTTGAAATGTAAGAATTTTTTAGTTTTTTTTTCTGATGCACAACTTTGCCGCTAGAGGGCGTAAATGTAGATGATGTCGAATTCAGAATACATTGTTTCCATATATTTACTTTTAAATATCCGATTTAAAAAAGTTTTTCTTGCTTTCGACGCTATCTATAGCCAAGGCTATTTCAGGCATAGTTTCTTTTTTGAAGTAATTCATGAATTTTCCGCTAGGGGAGTAAAAGTAAATTGCGTTTTCCCCGATATATCTACTTCTAAAACACCGTTTTGAAAAATTATTTCTGCACCGGGTACAGCTAGCTCCTAAGGGAAATGTTTTGCATATAATTTCTAATTTTTGGTAAAGAATGGTTTTGTCATCAGTAGGAGTCTATTTCTGTATTTGCAGCAAAATCTAAGCTTCAGAAAACTCGATTGAAAAATTCTTTCGTGGACCGATACCGCTCACCTCGGAAAACCTTTTGGGGATATTTTCTTCTTAAAATAAGGCCTAGGTTTTCCGCCAGGGGCATAGATGTATATCTTATTTTTGTCGATATCTCTGCTTGTAAGAGACCGATTTGAAAAATTCTTTCTTTGTTGGAGAGTGTTTCAGCTGCGAAATGTTTCTCATATAATTTCAATTTCTTCTTAAAACACTAATTTGCCATTAGAGGGCGTAAGTTCAAGTTCAGCAATATCTGTGTTATTAAAAACTCGATATAATAAATTCTGTTTCTGTTAGATACTATTAACTATAAAAGCACTTTGTGTTTATTTTCTTTCCAAAATAGTGCATAACTTCTACGGTAGGGACGCCAATGCTTAATCTGTTTTCTTTAATATCGCTGCTCCTAAATGTGCGATTTCAAAACTTCTTTCAACACTGGATACCATTTACCTTGTGGAACAATTTAGGTTAGTATTTGAAGAGTTTTATAGTTCACAGATCTGTCGCTAGGTGATGTTTCCATACTTCTGTTTGCAACTGTATCTCCGCTTCTAAAAACCCTATTGAGAAATTTCTTTTTTACTGTATGCCATTCGCCACAATACAGATGATGGGCATTATCCTCTTTAAATAAATGCACATATTTCCCACAAGGGGGAATAAAGGTAAATGCCTTTTCTCACTATCTCTGTTTCCCGGGGACTATTTGAAAAGTTTTTCTCCTTAGCATAGCTTTTCCCATGAAGAATATTTTTCACCTATTTTTAATTTTTCCATTATGCAAATTTGTTCCGCTGTAAGGCGCAAAATTATATCACCTTTCTTTCTATATTTCTTCTTTTAACTGTTCGATTTGAAAATTTGTTTGTCTCCGTTACTTCCGTCTGCTGTGAGAACTTTTTGTGCTCCGTTTATTAATTTTCGTAACATACTTTTTAGCCGCTCGTCGAAATAAGTAGCTGTTTTTATTTCTGGATGTTTTATCGATTAGAGAAATCCGGTTGATTTCTTTCTAACCGTTTGCATTGACTTTGAATAACTTTGATAAATTTAATTCGCGTCAGAACTCAGAAAGGATTCAAAAGACGCTCATTACAACCGAAAATTCGGTGTCATCTTTCTTGTTAATACTAGAATTAAAGTGCTACGACCGTCAGGGCCCGACTTACACAGAATTGGGCCCTAGGCACAACCCAAAATGAGGCCCCCTCCACTCGACATTTACTTTACGGAGTCGAGTAGGTAGTGTGACCATTTTGGGCGACCGTATTACAATCCAGCGTAATAATTTAATAAACACAATACATTTATAAGACTGACATTAAATTACGGTAGTACCTGGTAAAAATATTGCTTTCTCCTAGATTTTTATGCTGTCCTACTGATTTGCATCTGAAAAGACTTGAACCTTCATCGATGAAACAGTTGTGTGTGACAAAGCCATATGACGGGTAAAATTCAATTGGACATTGGATTTTTTGCCAGGTGTGTCTAAACTACACTATTACCATATTAACCAGGGGTGTATTTAAGAGAGAGCTTTGGGGGGATTCAAACCCTGCCCGAATTAAGTCCAAAGATTTTTCAAATATAACTTTTGGGAGCTAAAATGTCAAAATGTTTAAAAATTGCTTCAGAACCATGCAGTATTTGAAATTGAAGTATATAGTTGATCTTAGTAAGCCATAATTACAAACATACTGTAACGTACCAGGAGATGTGACGTACCTGCCAGAAGGACGCACACGACATAAAGGCAGATAGGAATCAGAATACAACGTCCGCGTAGCTCAATTGGTAGAGCAACTTATTCCGGAATGAGGGGATCCGGGTTCGGATCCTGGCGTGGACAGAATTGACGGAGAAATTTACTTCGTTATAATGGCGCCCGAACTATCCTGATGACCCGACCGTTCAAAATCTCGCATTGGTGTGATGTTCTTTCCACACCGCGAGATAGGAAAAATAAGAGAATCCCTTCTCCAGCACTTCGAAAAATAAAAAAATAAAAAAAAATAAGTGGGAGATGATGTAACGTACCAGGAGATGTGACGTACCTGCCAGGAGGACGCACACGACATAAAGGCAGATAGGAATCAGAATAAAACATCCGCGTAGCTCAATTGGTAGAGCGACTTATTCCGGAATGAGGGGATCCGGGTTCGAATCCTGGCGTGGACAGAAATGACGGAGCAATATCACTTCGTTATAATACACATACTGCTAGTTTTTATTACACAATACGACAATTTTTTGTTTAATCACACCCAAAACCCCTCCCCAAATTATCTGGAAAATGTTACTGATATTAACTAGAAATAACACATATTATATTGCCAGTACTTGCTTGTATTTTGCCAGCGATTTATATATAGTTACTATACATCACATCTACCCACGTATAAATATTTTGAAAAAGGGAAAGTTTTTTTTTTTTTTTTTTAACCAAGATTTTGGGGACCTTTCAATTTGAGGGCCCTGGGCATGTGCCTTGCGTGCCTAGGCGTAAATCAGGCCCTGACGACCGTAAAAGCTCTGCCCTAGGTTTTCGATGGTAAATATTTCCGAAAACACTTTCTCCGAGATTAACGTATTCCCAAGGATAAAATTTACACGTATTAGTAACAATAACTTTATATTACATAGCATGGCATACTTAAAATTTGCTAAAACTTAATCACAATTATATTAAAAATCAATAATTTTTCATGGTGTAACGTTGAGACCTGCTATAGATGGTGCGACCATTGATGACCTCAGTGGACAAACAGATGTTTGATACAGTACTACTGATTTTTTTTATCAATTATTTGTTTAATTATCGGAATGGAATCAAAATTTGACTCTATCCACGCGACAATCTGGGATGTTTAGAATGATTTCAGGCACTTAGGTTGAATCTTCTGACAATAATTAGCTTAAAATGTCAAAAGAATTGTAGGTACTGCTGATCTCCACGGTATTTCCGAAATATGCTATGAAACATATGTTTGTCCACTGACGTCATCAATGCGCAGGTCGGGAATTATGGTTAAGTTTTAACAAATATTTATGCTATGCTATCATTGAAGTTATTTTAATCGATATACAAATTTTCGTCCTTGGGAATACATTAATTGCGAAGGAAATGTCTACGGAAGTTCTTACCAGCCGAAACATAGGGCAAAGTTTTCACGTGGAAAAAATTTCCTTTCATCTAACACCCATCCCAACCCCGCCCCTATTTGAGATTCCTGTATAAACCCCTCATTATTATTGTTATTATTATTATTACTGGAAAGTAAGCTCCTTGTTGGAATGTTTAAAATGTAAGCTGCTTGTTGGGATGTCTAAGCTCAATGTTGGAATGTTTGAAATTTTCAACATTCCAACATTGCACCACCATTGTAAGATTCGCTAACCCGCAGTTCATGAAAAATAATTATAAATATGTAAACAAATCATGAAAGAAATACGGGATTACTCCATATAATACAAATTTTGAAGATGACAATCCGATTTTTGGCGTAAATGTGACTAGGATGGTAAGTCAGATAATATACATTTACGCCAAAAATCGGATTGTCATCTTCAAAATTTATGTAAACAAATGTTTATTCTCACGTGGAATATTTTTGTTCGCGCTATTTCAGGACAGAGCGGACAGAATAAGCATTTTTTTAAGGCTGTTAATGTCCAATGCACACGATTAGCCGCATCACCGTCGGCTTAGTACATAATTACGTCTGAGTATTTGAAGTGTGCAATGGGATTATCTCAAGGGTGCGTTAATGAGCGAAACGCAAGCTTAACGGTGTTTGCAGGTAGCCCAAAGTAGGTGAGGATTAACTCCGAAATCCGATTAAATGGTCAGTGGAGATTTTCAGACGTTTTTGAGAGAGAAGGGACACTTTGGAAGTGGAAGAGAGAGATGGGACCGTGATTTTAGAGAGAGAGAGGTCGGGTCGTGAGTTTAGCGTCGTATAACGAAGTAAATTTCTCCGTCATTTCTGGTCTACGCCGGGATTCGAATCCGAGGCCGCTTATTCCGGAACAAGTCGCTCTACCAACTGAGCTACGCAGACGTTTTATTCTGATTCCTATCTGCCTTTATGTCGTGTGCGTCCTGCTGGCAGGTACGTCACATCTCCCCACCCCGAAAGAGGGCCGGGGGCATGGCCCACGGGTCAGCCGTGATCATGAATCGTTGCAGGCAGCCATCCACTGTAGAACGTGCACTTGAGAACTCCCAGTCAATCTGCTGTGTGGAATGCAACATCACACATTTTTATTTTTCGAAGCGCTGGAGAAGGAATTCTCTGATTTTTCTTGTCTCGCTGTGTGGAAACAACATCACACCAATGCGAGATTTTGAACGGCCGGGTCATCCGGATAGTTCGGGCGCCATTATATCGAAGTAAATTTCTCCGTCATTTTTGGTCTACGCCGGGATTCGAACCCGAGGCCGCTAATTCCGGAACAAGTCGCTCTACCAACTGAGCTACGCAGACGTTTTATTCTGATTTCTATCTGCCTTTATGTCGTGTGCGTCCTGCTGGCAGGTACGTCACAGTCGGTGTACGAAAAATACAAATTCGGGGTCTAGGGTTCATATAGCATGGGCGAGGACAAAGTCAACTGAGCATTCCATTAACCTGCCCTTTGATAAGTCCCAAGCCACATAGTTTTAGCGAAATAAACTGTTTCTCTTTTGTCATTGTTACAACGGACGCGAAGTCTTATTTCTTCAAGAGCGTGATTCTGTAGAAGCGGCCAACAAAGTTATGTGACGACTCTTATGGATCGCGACTATGTTAAGGAGATAAAAAGGAGCGAGGGTCGTTACAACCATTTTTTTTTTTTTTTTTTTGATTGGAGGTTTAACGACCACCGTGAGCAACTCAATGGGCTATAAGCAATCGCCCGTCCCTAATTTAGGGTCACTGGTTCCAGGGAAGGGAGAGAGCCAGTGCCGTAAGACAAACACAACATCCATGCCTGACCGGGATTCGAACCCGGACCCCTTACGGACGAATGACCAGAGGCCAACGCCTTAGACCACTGCGCCACCGGGGCGGCACAACCATTTTAATACACTAAATGTATCTGTTTTCGTTTGGCACGATGCAAATATGAAACAGTTGGGAATTGCAATTTCACGTTACAATAAACCATACTGAGATTATTATTTTTTTTTTTTAAATGGAGCATCCCCGCACACCATCCGTTTGCGAAAATTCTAAGAACGTTACTCTTTGTTAAAATTAAAGGTTCGGCGTATTAAGTTGTGCCTAGATCACGAAGTATTTTCAGACTGCACTTGAAGGTATTAAACGTTCCGAGAGATTAAATTTCAACGATGAATTCAGTGTGGAGCAAATGGATTTGTCTCTCTGCGTAACATCTGCTCAGCCGAGTTGGTTTATTTAGAAACGGGGTGCCTGAACGTAAGCCTTTTTCTTAGACTATTAAAACATTTTGCAAACACGAAACGATTAGCTCTTAGCCTCCATTCAGAAATTATTAAGGGACAAGAATAAATAAATCTATCAGCAGGCAGTGAAATCTTCTAAACGCAGGTGAACACACTTCGCCTGAGAGAACAATGGCGGATATTGGACGAAGTGGATGCCTTGGAATCATGGGACGGCTGCAGGATCTCTCGCGAGGGAAGGCAATTTTGAAGACCTACCTTTCACCAGGTCATGAGACCGCAGATTAAAGGTAGAAGAGTATCCGTGCTTTGTTGAATGATGCGTTCTGTTAAAGGCAACACATGCGTCCCAATTCTCCGGAGGTCTTCCTTTCTCTCGTATTATTGCTAATACGGCACAGTGACCCACTGAGACGAAGGAACCATTCTTGGATGACCTTGGACATGACCCCCTCCTTCGGTCAACGACTTCAGCGACTCTTCAGGCAAAGTGATGTCTCTTAAGTGCATTACGCGCTGTCTTTGGGTCCTTAGCGTTTCTTATGATTTTTCCCCAAGTCGCTCGAGGCTTATGTCAAAATATTTTCCTTTCATTGTGGATCCACGAAAACCGCTTTGGCATTTCGTTTTTTATTTTTTTTTATGATTGCTATTCTACATGAAGATGAAAATAAGAAACAAGCAACGCGCCAGGCAGGTGTTTCAATCTTATGCGCGTTTTTCTTTCTTACTTTTTATTTCTTCCTTTGAACCACAAAACCACAGTAGATCTAGGATTTGGTTTTTCAAATCACTTTATTAACAGAATATGCATAAAGTTACAGGATGGGTTCATAACCCATTATGAATGAAAGATGATATGTACAGTGAGTAATGGTATTTACAAAGTCTGCTGAAATGTCATTTTCGATAAAAAAAAAAAAAAAAAAAAGCAAAAGAAACAAACAAAAAACGGGAAATGCACTATTTTATTTTTTAAGAAAAAGATGTTGCATATCATTGACAAAAACAGTCGAACCGTTGCAGTCCCTGCGGCGCATTGGTCTGAGCGCTGGCCGCATTGGTCTGAGCGCTGGACATGACATTTGTCAGAGATGGGTTCGGCTCCAGGTGAGACAAAAATGTTATGTTTGTCTTATGGCACTGGCTCTCTCCCTTTCCTGGAACCACTGAACCTAAATTAGGAACGTGCGACTGCTCATAGCCCGTCGAGTTGCTCCTGGTGGTTACAACGTTCAAGTTTGTCAGCGCATCGAATCCGGGTCCCCTCACTCCGGAGTAAGTCGCTCTCCCAACTGAGCTACGCGGACATGTTCTAAATTTTTTTTTATTCAGAGTAAAGGAAGGGAATTTGGATACAGACGGCACGGACAATATAGTGCCAGAAAAGCAGACAAAAGATGTAAAATGTACAATGAGATCGTGATATGTGCGAGAAGCGTATGTACAATATATATAAGGTGGTACCTACCAGCCTCCTATCAGTGGTTTATAAAATCTTCACTAAAGTTCTTTCACACCGCTTGAAGGTAACACTGGACATGGCTCAACCGAGAGATCAAGCTGGATTAAGGAGTGGCTACAGCACTATCGATCATATCCACGTACCGAGAGAACTAATTGAAAGAGCCAGGGAATGTGAAGTTCCGTTGTGCATGGCTTTTATCGATTATGAAAAGGCCTTCGATTCGGTGAAACCATCAGCAGTTACAATGGCTTTGAAATCCTGCGGTATTGAAGATGCATACATTAATATTATTAATAACATCTATGTAACTGCAGGTGCAAAGATTCGGCTGTTTGAGAATACAGCACACATAAAAATTGGAAAGGGAGTGAGACAAGGTGACACCATATCTCCCAAACTCTTTAATGCCACACTGGAAAATGTCTTTCAATCACTGAACTGGGAAAACAAAGTGATAAAGATTAATGGAGATTATCTAACTCACCTTCGTTTTGCTGATGATGTAGTCATTTTACAACTACCCCATCAGAGCTGCAGAGTAAGATCCAGGAACTTGCTGACAAGAGTAAAGAAGTGGGATTAAAAATGAACTTTCAGAAGACAAAAGTGATGTACAATGCTTTTACAAGAAATGAAGATTGATCGAGTGATGGAGAAGCTTGATATAACAGATACAGCAGATATCAAGTGAGGGTCACATTGATGAAGAAATTAATCGGCGTATAAAACTTGCCTGGAGAGCTTTTGGAAGAAACAGCATAATTTACAAGAGCAATATGTCATTATGTCTTAAAAGAAAAATGTTTGATCAATGCATCTTTCCAGTGCTTACGTATGGTGTAAAGACGTGGACCTTAACTAAAAGAGACATACAAAGGCTGCAGACAACTCGAAGGAGCATTGAGAGGTGCATGCTTGGTTCAAAATAGAGTTCAATATTACGCCCCCTTCGTGTTCAAGATCACGCCCCTTCGTGTTCAAAAGTACGCCCTACCGAGTTCAAAAGCACGCCCCACCTAGATCAAAATTAACGCCCCACCGAGTTCAAAACCACGCCATTCGAGTTCAAAATTACACTCCTTCGAGTTCAAAATCACGCCCCGTTCAGGTTCAAAATAGAGTTCAATATTATGCCCCCTTCGTGTTCAAGACCACGCCCCATTCATGTTCAAAAGCACACCCCACCGAGTTAAAAATTAACGCCCCGCCGAGTTAAAAATCAACGTTCTATCGAGTTTAAAACCACGCCCCATGGGTTCAAAATCACGCTCCATCGAGTTCCACTCAAATAATGCGTGGGGTTTTCACTTTCTCATACACCGCCGTAAAGGAAAGTGTTATGATCGTTCAAAAATCGCACTTCAGGTTTTTGACATATTTTTTATTAAAATGTAAAAACTAGGTAAATACCCAAGAACCACATGTCGTAAATTTACCAAGTAAAGCGTAAACGTTATGTGAACTCCGACAACACAGCACTGGACTTCCTGCTACAGAGTACACATGATTAATTACCTCTTCAATGACGTTTTCCGAAGTGTCATGGAGGTTAAGCATATCAGCATATTGTTTTCTATTCATCCATTCACTGTTTTGGAAAATTCCCTTCATGGATATGAGATGTTTGCGCCCCATGTTACTCTGTAACCTGTTGTATGGAATACTATATGAGACTAACCAAAGTCTTTAAAAAAGAAAAATCTTAAGGGTGTAACTTTCTTTTTTAGTTACAATTTTTGTTTTTTATATCCACCAAAGAATTTAGATACCTAGAATGACCCTACTGGGAGGTCAACCGCCCTCTCTGCCCTCCCGGTAGCTACGGCCCTGACTGGGATTGAAGTTGATCTTACAGAAAACAATATTGATACACATTTCGAAGATGTGAATCCGTTTAGTGGTGTAAATATGACATGGATGTTAAGACAGATAATATCCGAAAACTTGAAAATTTCGTCGTTCTGCAGCGGGAATCGAACCCGCGTCTGCCCGATAGCGCTCGAGTATGCTAACCACTACACCACCCAGTACGACCGAGTTTCATGTTTCCGAATAAGTTGAATATATCAATCACGGGAATGAATTCGAAACCTCCAGATTCGCTATATATGAATGCCGGTTGCTTCGACTAGCGAATCCTGAGAAGGTTATATTCAAATTAATCGGAAACTTGAAACTGGGTCGTTCTTGGTGGTGTGGTGGTTAGCATACTCAGGCGCTTTTCGGGAGACGCGGGTTCGATTTCCATCCCAGGACGACGAAATTTTCAAATTTTCGGATGTTATCTGACTTAACAACTACGTTATATTTACACTACTAAACGGATTCACATCTTCCGAATTTGTATTATACAATGGTATAATCCCGTATTTCATTCACTGATATTTTATTCACAATACTGACGCCAAATGATTTTTACAGGAACTGAAGATTTGGAGGTAAATGGAACAAATTTAGAGGAAACTGATGCCCAGATCTACCTTGGACAACAAATATCAAACAAAATCCTATTTCTTTATTTTTGCTGTGTATCTTCCAGCGAGATGTATCTCTAAACAAAACAAAGAGACAACGTAATTTTGTCTTCCACATGCACGAGCTGAGACTTTGATGAACATGCGTTTTTTTGTTAGTTTTTTTTTTTTTTTTTTACGTTGGGAGAAACATTTATTTCGGAGAGAACAGACAACTACAGAAGGTATTTTAGTTGAAGAAAGAAGAACCGCATTCCAATAAGAAAAAAAAGGAAAAAAGGAAAAGGCTATGAGCACGCAGATTTCAACAAATAACTGTCGCGTCTAAGGACGCTTAAGTAACTAGGTCAAAGCCCCCATTTCCCTCATGTTGTTGTTGTTGATGGGGAAGAAGCAAAACGATTGCTCCTTGCCTCATCTTAATTCCTTTGAGCAGTGTAGTCGACTACATAATGCAAAATTCGTAAGAACGCAGCTCTGAACCAGCTAAAATAAATGTATGCACATTCCTTAATGTTTACGTTATTACGTAGTTGCGAATTTAAGAAGAAGAGGGCTAGATTGTAAAATGTTTTTTTTTTTTTCCCCGTAGAATTACTGCTCAACTTGGTTTCATTTAACTTGATTTAGTATTAATATAAGTAGTTGAAGAAGAAATGTTGATATGCAAAGCTATATTTTAATTTCTAACGACACTGGTGTAGAATTTTCATTAGGTCGGCAACTCTAAATTTTAGAATCAGTGTATCCCTATGAGGGTAAAAAAAAATTTCCACAAAGTAATACAGCGTTCGTTTCATTTTTTCATCTTCTATCCTATATATGACCAAAAAGTTTCGAACGAGCCTGATTCGTTAACACAAGCAAGCAACAGTAATAATTATTTATTGTTAAAAAACACACCATAGATATTCGTTATTACAAAGAAAAACAACCATTTTTTATTGAAGGCAACAAAAGTTATCATTCATTATTCCAAGCAAAAGCAATGATCATTCACCTTTACAAACTGGTGGTTTTCCTAAAACGGTTTTTGTGTGTATACATTTATAACGAAGTAAATTTCTCCGTCATTTTTGGTCTACGCCGGGATTCGAACCAGAGGCCGCTTATTCCGGAACAAGTCGCTCTACCAACTGAGCTACGCAGACGATTATTCTGATTCCTATCTGCCTTTATGTCGTGTGCGTCCTGCTGGCAGTTACGTCACACATTGAAGTGCCAAAAAAACTGGTAGGCCTATACAGACGAGCTTATGCGAAGTACATAACAACGTCACCTATGCGCGTACTCGGTTGAGTCCGCCAGTGCGTATATAAAGCGACAGCCATCCTTGCCAGCTGTCAGGGCCGCGGATGGCTTAGTGGTTAGTGTTTCATACTATCGATGCTGGGTCCCCAGGTTCTAGCCTGGGCTGATCTTTCAGAGATGGTGTGATTTACTAACAATCGCTGAATATCCGCCGTGCATCGGACGAGCACGTAAAGTGACGGCCCCCAGGCTGGACCCACTGGTTAAATGGGTATCCTTTCCTATGTCCTCCTTGAAATTCTCTCACCTATCTATGTGCAATATCGTACTTGTACGGTGGCGCCATCTACTGTACTCTAATCTCAGTACAAACTGTTCTGTCAAAAGTCGCTAGACTTTCTCTCATTCCTTCCGTTTCTGTGTCCTGCCCAAAAGGCGATCTCGCTGTAGGTGGCTGGGACCTAAACTCTACTCCCTGTGGACGGAAGTCCTACATGAAAATGACAAATGCTCTCTCATACTCATTGCCAGCTGTCAGAGCTGTTTTCGGCATGAGAATGACAAGTAATAACGATTTAAGCGATTTTCAACACGGTGTCATAGTTGGCGCTCGTGAGATGGACCATGGTATGTATTTCGGAGGTAGAAACGAAGTTCGGATTTTCACGGACGACCATTGCAAGGGTGTACCGTGACTACGAGAATTTCGGCAAAACCTCCAACCGCCGATACCAGTATGGCCGTAAAAAGACATTGGGTGAACGTGACAATCGTCGGTTGTCAAGAATCGTTTCAAGCGATAGGCGTGCAACACTCTGTAACGTATACTCTAGATTCAGTTTCTTTTTGATTTGACTATCTCTTGTTATTTTATTTTCCTATGCAAATTATCTTCTCACTTAACGAGATATTGTTTCTCCCGCTGAATTATATGTGGCAACGAGTGTAAGTCATGACGTGGTGGTATGCAGTATATATAGGCGCGCTCAAGTATACCAGAGAGCTTCGTTTTATATGTGATAGGTTCTTCCTGATTATTGATATGCGATTTACCTACTTTTCTACGATATTACGATAGTACGAAAGTTCAGGCTATCAGTAGTTGTGTTATTTTGGAGTGTGTATTTGAGTAATACCAGGAGCTCCCCAATAAAAGGTTAAAAGTGAGTACGTTTTCTTAGTTCATTTTATTGTCAGACCTCTGTCTGGCCGTTAAGTCTATTTCATTGAGTGTTTACGTTAAGTTCAGGGTATATTGTGTTTACCGCTCTAATAAGGAGCCTTCAAGGTACTAATGTACTAAAACCGAAGTTATATTACTGATATCCAAGATAATGAGGAACGCTGAGTAGAAATAAATTCCATATTCTTGGAATTTATTGCACGTGCGTGTCTTACCTAAACAAACTCTAGCACTTTGAAGATTAAGCACACTTTAGCTACGTCAAGTAACCTTTCAATAACCCTAACGTGACTTAACGTAAGCTTTCCTGCACTACACGTCCAGCCGGAGAATTTTATTCATTATAACTCTCGCAGGTATAATCGGAATTCAATGCTGGAGCCTCAACAAGCATCAGCGTCCGGACTGTGCAACGTACCCTGCACGATATGAGCTTTGGAAGCCGACGCCCATCTCGAGTCACCTCGATGGGTGCACGACACAGTCATGCGCCTCGCTTGGTCACGGCAACACCGCCACTGGACACTTGATGACTGGAAACAAGTAGCCTGGTCTGATGAGCCAGCCGCGTTTTTAACTGTATCGGGCAGATGGAAGGATTCGAGTGTGGGACAAACCCCATGAAGCCATGGATCCCGCCTGTGAACATGGAACTGTACCGGCTGGTGGGGGGTCCGTAATGGTATGGGGTGTGTTTAGCTGGACTTCACTGGGACCCCTGGTACGTCTAAAAACGTTTGTGACCGGCCAACGCTATGTGCGCATCCTTTCTGACGAGGTACACCCGTTCATGTCCTGCATTCATGCTGATGGGTTGGGCCTGTTCCAATAGGACAATGCACCTCCACACAAGTATCGGGACGCCACATTATGGTTAGAGGAGCATTCATCTGGGTTTGGGATGTTGCGATTCCCACCCAAGTCCCCAGATCTGAACGTGATAAAACACATTTGGTATGCCATGCAACGCGCTATCGAACACAGGAATCCGAGACCTCGGAATACACTCGAATTGTGGAACGTTCTGCAGGAAGTATGGTGTGCATTGCCTACAGCATATTTCCAGAAGCTAGTGGAGTCCATGCCCCGTCGTATTTCTGCAGTCCTGTGCTCGCGTGTTGGACCTACCAAGTTCTAGACTGGTGCACCAGTTTTTCTGGCACTTTAGTGTACGTTGGTATCCTAAAGTTAAGCATCGTTAAAAAAAGTACTTCAGAACAAACGAAAGGGAGAAGCTGGGTGATAAGGTAAAGTACAGAGGACGTGGGAATATGCAATTTTGGAAATCATGACGCAATACCACGTGACGAACAATAATAGGCATAAAAGTTGAAGCGGCACATTCGTGCTGTTGAGAAAGAGCTGCAAAAATGTGAAAAGTGACATTCTTGTCATCATCGCGCCCTGGTAATAGTAAAATTTGTTTGTTTGCAAAAGCAGTATGTCAAAATGACGAAAAGGGAGTATGTTTATACACGTGGTCGGATTATCGGTATGTTGGAATCCGGCCTGATGCAGAGTAATGTTGCCAGAGCCACTGGCGTGAATCAGTTCATTCTATCCAGACTTTCGTGAAGGCACCAGGACACCGGATATGTTAAAGTCAACATGCAGCAGGTCGTCAACGGATTACGACGGCTCAGAATGATAGACACAGGGGTTAGACAGAATACTGTGAACACCTGGGAAAAGTGGTTTTGCATACCTAATAGGCAGTGGGACCACTTTTGGCATTCAAAACCGCCTGAATCCTCCTTGGAATGGACGCATACAAATCCTCGATGGTGGTTAGTGGAATGTTACACCATTCTTCATGCAGAAACTACTCCAAGTACTTGAGAGATGCAGGATAAGTATAAAGGGATCTTACTCTGTTTTCCAACACAGACCACAATGGCTCGATGATGTTTAAGTCTGGTGATTGAGGAGGCCAATGAAGGTGTGAAAGTTAGTCCTCATGTTCCTCAAATCATGATTGGACATTCCGAACTCTGTGAATTGGGCGTTATCATCTTGATAGATGGCATCCCCTGCAGGAAACAATGTCTGAGCCATTGGATGGACTTGGTCGGCCAAAATGGTTTCACACGCCCTACCAGTCATCCGTCCTTACAAGTTGATCAGGGGATCATCTTGGTAGATGGCATCCCCTGCAGGAAACAATACCTGAGCCATTGGATGGACTTGGTCGGCCAAAATGGTTTCATACGCCCTACCAGTCATCCGTCCTTTCAAGGTGATCAGGGGATCATCTTGATAGATGGCATCCCCTGCAGGAAACAATACCTGAGCCATTGGATGGACTTGGTCGGCCAAAATGGTTTCATACGCCCTACCAGTCATCCGTCCTTTCAAGGTGATCAGGATATCATCTTGATAGATGGCATCCCCTGGAGGAAACAATACCTGAGCCATTGGATGGACTTGGTCGGCCAAAATGGTTTCATACGCCCTACCAGTCATCCGTCCTTTCAAGGTGATCAGGGGATCATCTTGATAGATGGCATCCCCTGCAGGAAACAATACCTGAGCCATTGGATGGACTTGGTCAGCCAAAATGGTTTCATACGCCCTACCAGTCATCCGTCCTTTCAAGGTGATCAGGGGATCAGATCAGGGGATCATCTTGATAGATGGCATCCCCTGCAGGAAACAATACCTGAGCCATTGGATGGACTTGGTCGGCCAAAATGGTTTCATACGCCCTACCAGTAATCCGTCTTTTCAAGTGATCATCTTGATAGATGGCATCCCCTGCAGGAAACAATGCCTGAGCCATTAGATGGACTTGGTTGGCCAAAATGGTTTCATATGTCCTGCCAGTCATCCGTCCTTTCAAGGTGATCAGGAGATCATCTTGATAGATGGCATCCCCTTCAGGAAACAATGCCTGAGCCATTGGATGGACTTGGTTGGCCAAAATGGTTTCATACGCCCTGCCAGTCATACGTCGTTTCAGAGTGATCAGGGGACCTGCTGAAAACCACGATATGACCGCCCACAGCATGACAGATCCACCACCATGCTGCACTGTTGGAGGCAGACAGTCTGGGTTGTACGCTTCTGACGGTGTTGTCCACATGTCCCGCGGTGGAAAATAGTGTGAATGTGGATTCATCTGACCACATTACACGCCTTCATGCATCGGCAGTCCACGCTGTGTGCTCCTAGCACCACTGCCGTCGCCGTTTGCACTCGCCCGGTTCACCAGAGGGTTTGCAATAGCAACTCTGCCATGAATATCTTGTTTATGCGGTTCCCTGCACACTGGTTTCGTTGATCCAGGGGCCTGCAGATGCAGATTGAGTTCCGCACTAATTTTCGGCTCCGTGGTCTTCCTATTACGAATGGCAATCCTCTTTAATGCTCTCCTGTCTCTATCAGTCAGGGTCGTTTTCCGGCGGCTGCTCTTGTGTTTCGCAGATGAGGTTTAGCCACGAACACGGTATGCTGTCATGACGCTAGACACAGTAGATCTCGACACTCCCACTACCATGGCGACTGTTGTCACGGATGCACCAACTAGCTGGCCACCACCAATTAGCCCTATTTCAAAGTCAGTTAGGCCGCTCATGTGGTCGTCACCCTGAAATAAATTTTACAACAAGACACTTTAAAATACACTTAAACATGACCTGGAGGTTCTAAACAAAGCTATTACAGCCAAAAAGTGGTGGAAAACTTTGCGTAGTGCGACGTACGCAGCTGCATTAAAAGTCACGTCTCTGAGCGTGGTGTGCATATTATTATGTCCTAACCCTGTATGTGGTACTAACAGCGAGACGTAACAGGTCGATGTCAGCGAGAGCGCTTGCTTCAGAGCTGCTGGTGCACCAGCTGTTTCAAGGCAAACAAGCAGCTCAATGAACAAGGACTACACGCGACAAGACCTTAAGTTTGCATCTCACTCACTCCATCAGCAAGAAATGCCAGGGTACTGTGGTGTAGAAAACATCAAAACCAGAACAAAAATCAAAGTCCAGTGTCCTCTTCTCCGACGAATCCAGGTTCGGTCTCCAAAGGGACAGCAGTCGTGTTCTCATCTGGAGAGAACCTGGAACCCGTTATTCCCCCACAAACGTCCAGGAAATGCACCATTACAGAAGTGGTGGTTTACTCGGCTGGAGTCTCATTATGGCCAACGGGCGAATACAGCTCCATGTCTATCTCGGTGGAACTTTAACAGCTTGGAGATATATACAGAGACGAAATCCTTGATTCCTACGTGAGGCTTTTTCGTGGCATTATTGATCCAGATTTCCTGTTAATGGACGACAACGCGAGACCTCATAGAGCTGCTATTGCCGATGATTATCATCTGGAAAGTGAAGATATCCACCGTATGCCATGCATAGCGTATTACCAGACCTCTATCCAATAAAGCATGTGTGGGGTGCATTGAGGGGACTCATTGCAGACCGTCAACCTCCTACTAAAACTCTAAAGGAGCTCCGATCTGTTCTTGTTCAGAGTGGGAGTTACCGCCACAAAGTCTTCTTGTTTTCCCTGTCAATAGCATGAGACTTCGGTGCGAACTTGCACCTCTCTAAGAGATCACCATACGACTTACTAGACCGTTCCACAAAATCAGAAACATTTCCGTAAAATTCCTGCCGTTTTTATTATTTTGGACTATTGGTACGTGTTTCATCATGTTTCTTATGTGTGATTTGCACTGCGCATTTAGTTCTTCACTATTTAGACTGAAATTTTGCAAAAAAGAAAACACTGAATATTGTTCAGCCTTTACACCAGCGTACGCCTTCGCGCTAGTGCCGGTAATCGATTTCAGGTCGATTGGGTAAGGTCTACACAATCCGCGCGTATTAACCAATGAGCCAGAAAGTCTCAGGAACTGCATTCACGTTTAAGGTAAGACTAACTGAGCGATGATGAATTTCCTTTTTTTTTTTTTTTTTTTTATTAATGCGATTGATTTAGTCGTTTTACTGTCTGTTGGAGCCTATAATTTTTTTGAATATGTTTGTAATAATTTTATTTTATTATTTCTGTAGGAAGACATCACAAATTAAGTATTTTTTTCAACGGGATTTTTCGAAGCATCAGAAGGCTTTAGAACTTGCGATTTTGTTTTTAACTGACTATAACTTTCATGTATGTTTGAGAAATGGTGAAATGGTCACAAGTCACCATTTCTCAAACATATACACTATCTACCAACAAGTAATTGGACACCCCTGCAATCGACGATATCTGCGGTCCTGACACACGTCACGGCCGCCGTTAAATATCGTGTGGGAAACAACAACGCAACCAGTCGCATGCAAGATGCCACGCAGTTCGGAGCTCTCTGATTTCGAGAAAGGTGTAATCGTCGGGTATCACAGAAATGGCCGATCCATACGTGACATATCCAGCTAGTTGAAGTACTCAAATCGACAGTGGCATACGGGCTTGGGAAGTGGAAGATGAGAGGTGACTGTCGGAATGTGCCCCGACCCGTCAGACCCACAAAACTGGGAGTTAGAGACCGACGGGTGCAGGCCAGAGAAATTCGGAAGAACCGCACCAAATCGAAGGGCCACATCCGTGAGGTGTTTCAACAGGCATCCGGGAGTGTTCTTTCGATGAATACCATCCGTCAGGAATCCCATCTGCTCGGTTATCATGGACGTGCTGCGTGCCCACAAGCCTTTGATCACCAAGTCCAATAGCGCTGCTCGGCTAACGTGGTGCAAAGAACGTCGACAGTGGACCGTTGAACAGTGGAAACAGTTCTCTGGAGCGACGAGTTCACCCTCTACCGTTCGGATGGCAGGGTCTGGGTTTGGCGTCCGTCTGGAGAACGCCTCCTGCTGGAATGTATTGTGCCAACTGTGAAGTTCGGCGGTGGTGGAATTATGCTATAGGTGTGTTTCTCCTGGTATGGCACGGGACCCTTGGTCGCAATTCCTGGTAGATTCAACGCCGAGACCTACTGCACCATTTTGGAGGACCATGCGCTTCCTACGTTGTGGCAGTCTTACGGGGTGGACCCATGTTACTTTCAGGATGGCAATGCCACCTGTCATGTTGCGAGGTTCACCATGGCTTGGTATGGTGACAATGGGGTTAATCGAATGGACTGGCTTGCGCAGAGCCCGGATCTTAACCCTATCGAGCACCTCTGGGACGAGTTGGAGCGTCGACTTAAGGGGTGCCCCCACCTTCCGAAATCGATGAAGGAACTGACCTGTCTTCTCCAAGCCGAGTGGAACAAAATACTGCTAGCCATCGTACAACGCTTGGTTGAGAGTATGCCCCGGAGGGTCGCAGCTGTAATCGCCGCTCGTGGAGGCTTCACCAACTATTGAAGGTGAATAAACTTCGTTTTCCTTTGCTATCACAGGTGTCCAATTTCTTTTTGGTAGATAGTGTTGATGACATTCCGGTTTTTTGGTCCTTTGCTGTTGAACAACTACATTCCTTTACATATTTCTTATCCTCACAGTATCCTACGATTAAATTAACCATTGAGTTGGAGCAACAGGGCTCCCCACCTTTTTTAGACTTCCTTCTTTCACATAGTTCTACAGACTTACAATATTCCGTGTACAGGAAGCCTTCTGCGTGTCCCGTACTTATTCCTAGCGACTCTTCACACCCATGGAGCCATAAATTAGCTGCGTTTAGATTTCTACTCAAACGCTCCGATTACCACTCTTCGAACCCTTCTCTACAACGTGCAGAATTTCAGAAGATTTTGACAGTTGTTTCCACGTTTGGCTACTCTTATGACGACATATCCAGTCTGGACAAAAGGAAGAATCGTCTTCTATTCACAGCGTTACAACGGGAGTCACACACTGTGCGATATGTGGGTACGATTGACTACAACTCAACCATTGTCAACATCCTTGGGAATGTCTGTGCTAAGTTTCACATTTCTTTCGGAATACGCACCGACAATTTATTCAGTTTGCTGCGCAAGGACCGTGACAAGATTTACCCATTACATAGACATGGTGTTTATAATATTCCACTCGTTTCTTATTCACCGGACTCTGAAGCAGTGTTTCTTTCAGGACTTTTTGGCCGGGAGGGGGGGGGGGCAAATGGAACCTTAGAGGGGGTAAGTTTTCCATTTGCTATATATATATATAATTTTAACTACTATATTTATATATATAGATGTAATTACTATACATCTAGCACAGGGGCGCATTTAGAGGGGCCTTGCCCCCTCCCCGGAAAATATTTAATTTTTTTTTTGGTTAAAATGCGACTTACATTAGAAAAAAATGGCTGATTTTTTTAAAAATGTATCAATTTACATTAGAAAAGAAAAGTACTTTAATTTTTCTTCAATTTTTCATTGACTTTTAATTTGTTTCAAATGGTGGATTTCAAAAACTTCCTTTTTTCGCCCCCTCCGAAGAAAAATTCTATATACACCCCTGATATAGTAATTACTTCTTCAAACATTTCAGGAATAACAAACTTTTTCCAGTAAAGGAGGGGGAGGGGAGGGGTCCGCAGGCTTGGAATTTTTATCTATTAAAATGCATTCAACGCACTCTTGATCCTGAATCACGGTTTCCAGACAATTAGGTATGATTAGTTTACTTATATATTTTGAAGAATATCATGCGTCGTAATACACTTTTAATAAAATAAACTATAACTAGTACCATTTAAACAAATATTTAAAAAAATATAATTGGAGAAATATTTGTAGCATAAAAAAGAAACGAAACTTTCTTTTTCATCATAGCCTGAATTATTATAAAATTTGGTTTGGTAACCTAAAATGTCTCCGGGCGGGGCGAATGGTCGATTCCGGGAGGTATTCGCCCCCCTGGATGTATGCCTGAAAGAAACACTGCTCTGAAGACACCTCCTATATAGGCTCTACCCTACGTTCGGTGGAAGTACGGGTGTCAGAGCACAAATACGCAGTTCGTATTGGTTCTACCTCTTCTGCATTAGCCCGCACATTTGCGCAAGGTGAACATTACTCAGACTGGAGTCGTACCACACTAATTGCCTCTGCACCTGATAAACATTCTTTGCTGCTTGCTGAAAGTTTGTGTATTACACCGTTTTCCTCCAAGTGTTGTAATGACGACTTACCTGTAACTATACCTCACCCTTGGATGCTACTGTTGAACCAGTTAAATGCTTCACCTGTTGGGTCTCCAGATACGCGAGTCCCATTTACATATAATTATTTGCAACATGCCATTTTCAATTTGGCAATACCATGTACGTTATTCCATGATTGTATATAAATGCTTGTAACCATCCTTTCGCGCAATTGGCCCCGATGATGAGGCTAAAGCAGCTTCGAAAGTGCTTGCCAATGTAGCTGATTGTATCTCTACCTTTTTAACTTGTAAATAAATATCAATTTTTAAATGCAAGTTTTTCAACTTTTCAATCGTGCATACGACAGTTTTGGATTCCTGATCATAAAAATTACTCTTGATGGCTATAATAGCTTTTGTCTTAAGCACTCCACGGCTGATACATGGACATTGTGCAATCACCTGTACAATAATTTAAATACCCAGTTTCTTACGGTAACACAATATATAATAGTTGGTGCACAAAATGTGGGAGAGGAGAAAAAGTATGTTATGTCACAATAGCAAAAATTTATGCGATTTGCTATCCAAATATCCAGAATGTCTCGCTACAGATTTGTCATCTTGACACGTGTTTTCAACTCTTCTTGTACGTCACAAACTTCAAAATCAGTTTCTTTGACAAGCGATTGAAATTTAACACTTAAATATTCCCACGAATCTCTCCTTTTACCAGAATGTTGCTTCAGGAGGTTTTCATAGGAATGATGGGTTCTCGAGAGAGAGTCCCACATGGCTGTATATGAAAGTGCAATTGTTCCTACTCTGATGTATGGCAGTGAAACCTGGGTACTACAGAAGAAACATAGGAGTCGTTTGGGTGCTGGAGAAATGCGTTATACTTACGGAGCTTTGTGGCAAGACACGTTCTGATCGTGTGAGGAATGAAGATGTGTTGGAGTTGTGTAATGTGAAGCAAAATGTTGTTAGCAAGGCGGAGACTAACATGCTTCGGTGGTTTGGCCATGTTGAAAGAATGAGTGATGAGATGCTTACTAAGAATTTTTTTTTACCCCCAGTGGCAGGAAGGAAAGGTAGAGGAAGGCCAAGGAAGTAATGGGAGGATCAGATTCAGGACTGCCTGCATGAGAAAAAGATTATGAGTATAGAAGGTCTTGTGTACGTCTTGTGATGGATGTCAGTGAAGCACGAGTTGTGTGTCAAAATCGCTGTAAATGGAGAAGTTCGATACGGCAACAATAAGTAAATAAGCATTTGACAATTTATCTAGTGGTTTGTATTTCTATGTGGAACCAACCTCTGAATCTCAGAAAACAGCTTAGTGAGTGATAGTAAGTAGTTTTGCAAATCTCACCTATTACCAGAATGTTTTCATCATATGGATACGGAAAAAGTGAGAACAGATTTTTTTCTTTGACATACAAAAGGAATTGCGGAAGGGTTTCTGAAAATTCAGAATTTTCCGTTAACACATCCTAAAAACGGAAATTTACCGTGAATATACGAAAAGAATTGCGGAATTGTTTCTGAAAATTCAGAATTTTCCGTTAACACATCCTAAAAACGGAAATTTACCGTCAATATACGAAAAGAATTGCGGAAGGGTTTCTGGAAATTCTGAATTTTCCGTTAACACATCCTAAAAACGGAAATTTACCGTCAATATACGAAAAGAATTGCGGAAGGGTTTCTGGAAATTCTGAATTTTCCGGTAACACAACCTAAAAGCGAAAATTTACCGTCAATATACGAAAAGAATTACGGAAGGGTTTCCGAAAATTTAGAATTTTCCGTTAACACATCCTAAAAACGGAAATTTACCGTCAATATACGAAAATAATTGCTTAAGAGGTTCTGAAAATTCAGAATTTTCCTGGCGAACGAAAAATTCGTGAAATTCAGTTTCTTTCCGTCATTCCGCGGGGAAGTTTGTATCAGAAATGTGTTCGTTAATTCACGAAAGGAATTACCGAAAGCTCGTGAATTTCAAATTTTTTTTCGCAGTGTATGTGTAAGTATTAAATGCTCCCTCAGAGGAAGGAACACGTTAGCACAATCAAAACCTTTTCCCCAAAGAGCTGTTTCCTCGTTTTCTTTCTCAGCCGTTGCTCTTGCTAAGAGAAGGGAAGCTATTTCCTATAACCATTCATTTGAAGAATTCCAAAATAAATTCCCCAGAAACAATACATTTTCTATAACAGAAAGATGGCGGAGTGCGCTATATTTGAAACTACGACATTTTAAGCATATTAAACAACCAAAAAGACATAGCAAGTGGGGTTTATTGTATTCTTAAATGAAAAGCATAAAATAAAATGTTGTTGTAACTGGTTTTATCCACGAGAAACGCCACAGTTTCCACGACGAACCACTTTTCCTCAAAGCTTGTTTTCAATGAGTTCAAAACGAGATTAAATATCTTGCTGGGCAGCTATCAATACTTTTTCTCCTCCACAGTAGCGCTCATTTCCGTCATCAAAACGCTGCGTAGTTTTTTTTTTCGCGGAAATTCAGTTTATGATCGATAAGAGATCCAGTCGAACTGCTTCCGGTTTCGTTTTCTGATACAAAATTCCAGATCCACTTTCCTTCTCAGTTGACAGCCGAGCGCTTTCTTGTTAAGTCTCTGCTCACGACCGCATGAAATAGTTTTTAATAGAAAAAAATATGATTTAACAAAAGCTGAGAAGGATTTGAAAAAAAATCTAGTATGGCTTTTAAAAAGCACTGAAAAAGAGACTTTTGTTTGAAACAAGATCATATTTAACACCGAGACTTTAAAGCCTAATCATAACTCCACATTAGAAAATTTTCGTGGGCCCTGGGAAATATTTTTAACCCGGGCCCATCACGGTCTGCATGAAATGCATTAGGTCGAAATGTTAAAGCGATCAAGTTAAAATAGTCTTTGTTGAGGAAAACGAAAACACAGTACATAATACAAGTTAGTAAAATCATGCAATTCATTGATTATTATAAGCTTTCCATCATACCAGAAATCATTACTCAAGTCATTACTCAAGTAATCAGGATAATGGCTGTGGAATAAATCTCGCTCCTGTGCCCTGACCTTTGATACCATTTTGATGATATCAGACAGAATTGGCTCAGTATACCACTGAAACAACATGATAAAGTTTTGTCGCTATAGAATGATTTTTAGTCAAGTTATGAGGATAATGGCTGTGGAATAAATCTTGCTCCGGTGCCCTGACCTTTGACCCCCTTTCGATGATATTCAACAGAATTTGTTCAGCATACCTCCGGAATAACATGATAAAATTTTGTCGCAATCGAAGCATTTTTAGGTATGTTAGGACGCGTAAGGACAATGGAATGGATCCTGCCACTATGTCCTGATCTTTGACCCCATTTCGTCCATATTCAATAGGATTCGTTGCCATTACCTGCTGGATAAAAAGTCAATATTGCAGGAGACTTGATCGGCAACAATTTTCAGGTAATTCTTGGAGGACACCAGACCTTCTACCAATATCAGAGGACCCGTTCCGTACCAACAGAATATGCCCCACATCATAAAACCACCTCCAGAACCTTGAAGAGCGTTTACAAAGCAAGCTGGGTCTATTGCTTCATACGGCTCCGGCCAAAGTATTTGCCTACCGTCTGTACAGAGCAATGTGTAACGCGACTCATCAGACTGCAAGACTTTTTTCCAGTCTTCCAGTGTGTGTAACGTACCAGGAGATGTGACGTACCTGCCAGCAGGACGCACACGACATAAAGGCAGATAGGAATCAGAATAATCGTCTGCGTAGCTCAGTTGGTAGAGCGACTTGTTCCGGAATAAGCGGCCTCGGGTTCGAATCCCGGCGTAGACCAAAAATGACGGAGAAATTTACTTCGTTATAATGGCGCCCGAACTATCCGGATGACCCAACCGTTCACAATCTCGCAAATGGTGTGATGTTATTTCCACACCGCGAGATAGGAAAAATAAGAGCAGCACTTCGAAAAAAAAAAAAAAAAAATAAGGGGGAGATGATGTAACGTACCAGGAGATGTGACGTACCTGCCAGCAGCACGCGCACGACATAAAGGCAGATAGGAATCAGAATAATCGTCTGCGTAGCTCAGTTGGTAGAGCGACTTGTTCCGGAATAAGCGGCCTCGGGTTCGAATCCCGGCGTAGACAAAAATGACGGAGAAATTTACTTCGTTATAAGTGTCCAGTCACTACTGTGGATGAACTATCCGACACTACTGTTCTGACTAGTCACTACTGTGGATGAACTATCAGACCCTACTGTGGATGAACTATCCGGTTCTTTGCAGAAACCGTTGGTTTCCGTATAGGTACGTGACAGCCAGTACCGATCCTCTTCTATTTCCTGCGCATAGTTCGCTGAGATATGGATCGGGAACAACCTGCATTGCATGCCTCTGTCACACTGAAGAAATTGTGTCACACTGAAGAAATTCTGTTTCTCCGTACAAGCCTTCTTAGACGACGGCGATCTCGTTCGTGATAGATGTCGTGACGCCACAGTTACGTCTCAGTGTGAGTTATTTTTCCACTGATTAAAGACCCGAGACATCTCATCTTTTGAGAACCCAATCAACTGTTCTGTTTTCAAAATCATCGCTTCAGCCAAACGGGCACCCACAATAAATCCTTTATCGAACTCCGAAAGATCTTTTGTTTCATCCATTGGGATCCACTACTGATGATTACTGGAGAGCTGCAGTCTTTAATAGTTACCTATATCACGTGGTGACGCACGTGACCTCGTATTTTGCATATAGGCTGCGCAAGTGACGATTACGTGCATCTTAATAAAGGTTTTTACTACGTAATTTAGTGGTGTGTGCATGTTCAACAAGTTCAGTTTTTTTATTGTTTTTTTTTATTGGAGGTTTAATGACCACCTTGAACAATTCAGTGGACTATAAGCAGTCTCCCGTCCCTAATTTAGGGCCACTGGTTCCAGGGAAGAGAAAGAGCCAGCGCCGTAAGACGAACACAACATCCATTCCTCACGGAGATTCGAACCCGGACGAATGATCAGAAGCTATCGCTTAGATCACTGTGCCATCGGGGCGGCCAAGTTCAGAGTTAGCTATGAACATTAGTTAATTAATTCAACAATGCCGTCAAAAAATAAAACCTAACAAAGTCAAATAGGCTGTGAGATCCTGTGCAAGATCAGAGTCCGCAGAATTTTTTCAAACTGGTTATACATGTTGGGTTGAACGATGGCGTAAGTACTTGATTTCAGCGCTGCACTATTTTGAGTAGTACCGTTACATTGTTCACATATCAAAGTATTTTTATCCACATTTCATTAAAGCTCAAATGACAGAGCAGTTTTTTCAGCAAAAGGGCATTATTTTTAGGACAACCCTCTTATTTTATCCCGAAAGAAGTGCTGAAAATTAGACACACACACACACACTCGTTTTACGTAGTTCGGGTCAAGTTACTCTTTTATGTTGCCGAAAAAAGTATTGCACTTCCTTCCTCATTTTCGTTTCTTTTTATTCTTCCCTCCAGCTAATCTTTCCGAAGTGTCTTGTAGAAGTGCGCAATTCACGCTTTCTGTGTTCTCTTTACTATTCATATTTCTAAGTACAGATTTTCACGTGTTACTTTACTCATAAAACTTCTGAAACTCTTGTATAGAACAATATTTCAAAAGTTTGCCTTCCTCATATCAACTTAACTTTATTTATGATCTACTGTAAAAAAAAAAAAAAAAAAAAAAATACAAGTAGGCTCAGTTCTGACTGAGACGTCAGTTTGGAACGTAAGACTATACGACTTGCAGATCAGAGAGTTTAAATGAGCTAGTCGTGTATGGTTTTATACGACTTGCAGATCAGAGAGTTTAAATGAGCTAGTCGTGTATGGTTATTTCATTTCTTATAGCCAACACAGGTTTATGATATGAAAAGTAGATTACATAATTTTTACAAATAATGCTGGAAACATTGCGAACACAAAGCAGATCGATACACGAATTCAGTGGCGCGGCCAGGAATTCTTGTTGGAGGGAGCTGCATATATATAAAGTATACGTACACAATGTGTGTACATATATATAGTATACGTACGCAGTGTATGTACGTATGTATAGTATACGCCTATAGTTTATATACGGTTGTGACGTACGTCGCACTTAAAGTTTTTGGGGCTTTGGAAAGAATGCACCATGTAATAATAGAAAACACTATAGGCATATATATATATACAGCCCCCTCCAACAAAAATTCATGTTATGTAAACTATAACTATATATACAGCCCCTTCCAACAAAAATTCCTGGGTGCGCCACTGATTGCGCAGTACGCGAATTGGACTCCATACCGTTTACGAATATGCTAAGACGATTAGTGTGCGGCACGTATTTTGAACGCTATAATGATTTCAATTGTTACCTATTTTTGTCACAAGCGGACGGACGTAAGTCGCCCCATACTATCTGCGGAGTTAGACGTAGTCCTACGTCAATAAGAGTTTGACGCTACAGAAATATCGGTTTTAAGGTTTCTTGATGACTTTAGTCTATTTGTTTAACGTTTGCGTTTTAATTCGTATCTTCGCTTATAGAAGATGAAAACTTAAGCAGCATTTGCACAATGTCAAATTAAACACTTTAAATTAGTGAAACCGGGCCAAATTTTTCATCAAAAGCTTTACTTACTAATTCAATCTCCTTTGATTTTCTTCATACATGGCACGTCAAGACTTTGAAGATAATTCACAAATACCAAGGCGATAAATCAAGCAGTTCGAACTATTCGCTTTCTATATAACAGTAGTGTAATCAGGGGCGTCACGCACGTCACGCATATCATCATCATCATCATCATCATCATTGTCAACCATTATCAATCCACTGCTGGACGAAGGTCTCCCCAAGTTTCCTCCACAACGGTCTGTCTTGAGCCAGTCTCCTCCATGTCACCCCTGCATATTTACGAATTTCATCCACCCATCTCCCATGTGGTCTTCTTCTGGGTCTTTTCCTGTCCCTTGGAATCCAATCTAAAATTTCGGCTGTCCATCGATGATCTGTCCTTCTGGCAGTATGTCCAGCCCATTGCCATTTCAGGGATTTAACTCTGATCATGATGTCTTCCACTCTTGTCATTTTTCGGATCCACGAGTTCCTCTTCTTATCTCTCCTGGTTACACCAAGTATGCACCTCTCCATGCTGCTTTGAGTTGTCTGCAGCCTTTGTATTTCTCTTTTAGTTAAGGTCCACGTCTCTGCACCATACGTAAGCACTGGAAGGATGCATTGATCAAACACTTTTCTTTTAAGACATAATGGCATATTGCTCTCGAAAATTATGCTGTTTCTTCCAAAAGCTCTCCAGGCAAGTTTTGTACGTGGATTAATTTCTTCATCAATGTGACCCTCACTTGATATCTGCTGTCCAAGATTAACGTACGTGTCTGTTATCTCCAGCTTTTCTCCATCAATCGATAAATCTTCATTTCTTGTAAAAGCATTGAACATCACTTTTGTCTTCCGAAAGTTCATTTTTAATCCCACTTCTTTACTCTTGTCAGCAAGTTCCTGGATTATACTCTGCAGCTCTGATGGGCTAGTTGCAAAAATGACTACGTCATCAGCAAAACGAAGGTGGGTTAGATAATCTCCATTAATCTTTATCCCCTTGTTTTCCCAGCTCAGTGACTGAAAAACACCCTCCAATGTGGCATTAAAGAGCTTCGGAGATATGGTGTCACCTTGTCTCACTCCCTTTCCAATTTTTATGTGTGTTGTATTTTCAAACAGCCTAATCTTTGCACTTGCATTTTCATAGATGTTATTAATAATATTAATGTATGCATCTTCAATACCGCAGGTTTTCAGAGCCATTGTAACTGCTGATGGTTTCACTGAATCAAAGGCTTTTTCATAATCGATAAAAGCCATGCACAATGGAAGTTCATATTCCCTCGCTCTTTCAATTAGTTCTCTCAGCACATGGATATGATCTATTGTGCTGTAGCCACTCCTGAATCCAGCTTGTTCTCTCGGTTGAGCCATGTCCAGTGTTACCTTCAAGCGGTGTGAAAGAACTTTAGTGAAGATTTTATAAACTACTGACAGGAGGCTGATAGGTCTGTAGTTTCCGAGATCCTCAATGTCACCTTTCTTATGTAGCAGGATCATTGTAGCGGTGTTCCAATCCTCAGGAATCTTTCCTTCATTAAGGAATCGAGTGAAAATTTGGGCAAGTACTGTTTCGATTTCTCCACTTGCTTCTTGTATGATGTCTACAGTAATTCCATCTTCTCCTGGAGCTTTTCCCCGCTTCATGTTCTTGATTGCATGTGCAACTTCTGCTGGAAGGACTGGAGGAACTCTGGTACTGGTATCTTTCATGATGTCTGGAGTGCATGTATCATCCCTTTCACATAATTTGGAGTAGAAATCTTTCACTCTTGTCAAAATTTCGCCTCTATTTCTTGTTACAGAACCATCTTCTTTTCTCAGTGCCATAATCTGTTTTCTTCCCTTACTGAGATGTCCCTTTGCTATCTTTAGGCTTTGGCTGTTTTCAATTGCTTTCCTCACTAGTTCACAGTTGAATTTTCTTACGTCTTCAGTGATACTTTTTCGTACTGTCTTGCATAGCTCTATATATTCCACTTTGGAAGTCACATCTTCTTTAGTTGTCCTCATCTCTCTTCTTTTTTGCATCAACATTTTCGTTTTTCCTGATAATTTATTTACATGCAACTTGTTCTTAGACCCAGCTAATTTTGTTGCTGTTTCCATAAGAGCTTTGGTTACTTTTCTGTTAACTTCAGAGATGTCCGCACTTCTTCCGATGTTAGGCCTTCTAAAGCAGAGAACCTGTTCTTCAGTTCCAACTTGAAGGTATTATGGTGGTTTTTAAGGTTGGTTATGTCAATAGATTTTGTTTGTCTTATGAGCTTGCCACGTTCAAGTTTAGCGTTGAGGTGCATCTTACATCTCACCAATCTATGGTCACTACCTGTGTTGAACTTGTTTAGCACACTGCAGTCTTCTATGACGAATTTTTTGTTACACATAATAAAATCAATTTCACTTGTCGTCCCATTTGGATGTCTCCATGTCCATTTCCTGTGTGGCTTTTTCTTGAAGAAGGAGTTCAAGATGAAAAACCCTTCTGCCTCTGCAAATTCAACGAGAGTATTTCCACGCTGGTTTGTGTTGCCGTGACCGAATTTACCTACTGAAGTTTCATTCTGTTGCCGTTGCCCTATTTTTGCATTGAAATCTCCCATAATTATTTTCAAGTGCAGCTTACCTTTATTATTTAGATGACAAATTTCCTCATAAACTTCTTCAATTTCTTCTTCAGGATGACTTGTGGTGGGTGCATAAGTTTGAATAATCTGAGCCTGGTATCTTTTCGAGAGTTGGATAACAAGCCGTGCAGCTCTGTCAGAGGAACTTTCAACTTCTACAACTTTATCCTTCAGTTTCTTGTTTATTATAAATCCAACACCACTAGTTCTGCCAGTATCTGTCCCAGGATAGTAGAAGAGATGTCCACTTTTCAGTTCGATGAGATCTTCTCCTTTTCTCCTTACCTCACTTAGCCCCACGATGTCCCACTTGATCCTTTGTAGTTCCTCTTCCAATTCAAGAAGCCTTGAATCAGAAGATAGGGAGCGTCCATTGTACGTTGCCAAGGTCAGCATCAGATGGCAGCCTAGTCCGGTCCTCCGGGGATTCTTAGCACCTTCTGCCTTCATGTCGCACTGGCCGCTGCCTTGGCCAGGTACATTCCAGCTGCCGGAGACTGAGGGCCAAGATTTAAGTTGTGGAGTCATTTTGGAGGGGTTTGGCCATAACTCACCACGCTGGCCAAGCGGGTTGGTGAGTGTGGGATAGAATTTCCTCTAATCCCGATGGTATAGTTATACCGCTATTGGCGGTCGTCAGAGCCCCTTTAGTAGGAACAGGATGCACCACGAGAAGGCGGGGTTGACATTTGTCAAGGAGAGGCTGTGATGTTACGCATCACCTGATATATATATATATAGAGAGAGAGAGTGATTCATAAAGAAGTATACAGTTTCAACGCACTATAAAACAAGAACAATGTAAGATGTTTTATGGTACCTGTAACAGAATTGTAGGGGAATGTTTCAAGTTTTTTTAAAGAGACAGTCACAGATGTTCTATGTGTGCACCCTTAGTCACACGACACACATCGAACCGGTAATCTATTTCCGCCCAAACGCGAGGTAAGATATCTGAATCAAGTGCAGTGAGATTTTGCAACATCTGCACTTTGTATGAAATCTTTTTCAGTTTCTTTCCCAAAATTCTGCAGACAGTGGGCTGTGAAATTTGCAACTTCACGACTCACCCACCGCGTTGATTTTCCCGGGCTTCGTTGAATGGCGGTTCAAACACTATCGACGACTTCTTCCGATACACGCGGTCGTTCAGGACTTTTAAGGTTGCACAAACAGCTCGTAGTTTCAAATTTTTTATGCCAATCGTAGATAGATTTTCTGGTTGGAGGTTCTTTTCCGAATCGTGATCGAAAATGCCGTTGCACAACAGTTACAGATTCCGTTTTGCTCAATTCAAGAACACAAAACGCCTTCTCCACTGCAGACGCTGCCATTTTGACTGACTAGTCACGTGACACGCGCGCTATCACTCGGGTCACTTCCCTCAGTAGCGGAACACAAACTTTATGAGTACATCTACCTAACGGTTCGCAGTTGTGGTCCGTGTCTTCAACTGTTACTATTTTACAGCATCTGGAAACTGTATACTTCTTTATGAATCATCCTGTATATACACACAGTCGAGTCACATTATTGTGACCAACTCATACTTCTGACATCAACAGCGCGAAGCCAATGAAAGAAGGCAGTTACCATGACCTAGTTTTTTTTTTTTTTTTTTTTGATTGGAGGTTTAACGACCACCGTGAGCAACTCAATGGGCTATAAGCAGTCGCCCGTCCCTAATTTAGGGTCACTGGTTCCAGGGAAGGGAGAGAGCCAGTGCCGAAAGACAAACACAACATCCATGCCTTACCGGGATTCGAACCCGGACCCCTTCGGACGAATGATCAGAGGCCATCGCTTAGACCACTGCGCCACCGGGGTGACCTAGCTTGCAGGGTATGTAAGGTATCGGATTTCGGATTGGAGATTTAACGACTACCGTGAGCAACTCAGTGGGCTATAAGCAGTCGCCTTCCTTAATTTAGGGACACTAGCTCCAGGGAAGGGTGAGAACCAACGCCGTAAGACAAACACAACATCCATGCCTTAACGGGATTCGAACCCGGATCTATCTCGAACGAATGATCAGAAGCCATCTTTTAGACCACTGCGCCACCAGGACGGCCGCCGAAAGTGGCTCATGAATTTCAGATTTTTTTTACTTCAGCAAAATTCTGAATAGAAAAAAAAATATTCATATGTGCTTTGCTATAAAAACAAAGAAAAAAATTCTGCTTTTTATGGCAATTAAGGTGGACGTCAAGTAATTTTGCCTCCTATACTTCCAATAGAAAAACTTCTGTACACATTTTCTTCACAATTAATGCGTGTCCAAGGATGAAAATTTGAACATAGATAAAATTGCTTCATTTTATAACTTGGACTACTTAATATTTTCTAAAACATAACCATAATTATGCAATCCAACATTTATTTGTCTACTGACGTCATCAAAGTACAGGTCGCGCCATCTTTTTTTTTTTTTTTTTTTTTTTTCACCACCAAAGGAAACGTTATTGTTTTTTAATATAATTAAGGTTATGTTTTAGAAAATGTTAAATATTCCAAGTTATAATATGAAGTTATTTTAATCGATGTTCAAATTTCCATCCTTGGGAACACACTAATTGTGAAGGAAATGTGTACCAAAGTTTTTCCATTGGAAGTATAGGAAGCAAAATTACTTGACGTCCACCTTAAGTGTATTGCTCAAAGTGTAAAAATTAATGCAACAAGTTTTTCTTCTCAGTGTACGGGTATATCATGTCAACAGTTAGACAGAGGGTGTGACGCTATGACGTTTTCTTTGTTTTAAAGCACGTGAGAAGAAAGAGTTACAGGAACTTCGTATTTAGGAACATTAGAAAACACTATTTTTTTATTCTCTTGAAATAACCCTCTTGTTGACCTAAGGAAATCTTGTATGATCGTATATAACGTTCTTTCAGGAAGAAGGGAAAGCGGAAGAACAGTATCGCATGGCAGAACAATGTTCCGTCCGGAGCTGAGAGACTATTTAAAGACAAATAATTTATGCTCACAGTCTGGAAATATCAAGATCTACTGCTTTTGTAAAAGTAGAAAGGGGAAAAAAATGTCTGCTCTTTAGCTCAATAAACAATGTGAAGTTTCACTATTTGCAGCCCAGTTGTACTGCAAGAGAAGTTTCTTTTGAATGGTTAGTTCCTGCAACAATCGAGCATTAGGGCGATTTTTCGCTCGTCTTTTCTGCTCGTAAGGATAACTGTTCTTTTCCTTGTTTAAAAAAACTGGGCTAAACTAAACAGACAAGGGTATACTCTGTTGGCCATATTATATATAAAGTCTTCGCTTTCAAACTCATGATGCGTGCATTTTCTTTGTTCGAAACAATGAATTCTGTCTGCAAGAAAACCTTGCTCGAAGCAGAGAGCTGAGTACAGAAGATCTTTATAAAGGAGTAATGGAAAAAAATATAAAGAAAGGAATAAAAGAAACAAGAAGCTAATGAGTAGGCACTCTTTCAAGTAAACGTACATGTTTAGGGTTGGTGTGTGCAAATGTCTGTCCGTTTTTCACCACAAGTTTTAGATCAGTAACGGCGCTCAATTGTTGATAAAATGTATGGGAAGACTGAATTCGAGTTTTTAGACATTACTTTTAAAAATTAATGATTGAGCAGCAGTTGGCTCGTTAAAAAGGGTTTTATCGATGCAATACTATACATGTATACAGTTAAATTTTACAGTCAAAAGGAATGGTGATACAAAAAAATGCAGGCAATAAAAAAGTACTAACACAGCGCAATTACAACCTTGCGTAATAATAACTTTAAAAATCTACAGTTCATGCTAATCTTTATGCACTCACAGAGAATGAAATTTGCGCACATAGAAGAAAACATGCTACAACCGCAAAACTTTGTAAATAGTTAGAGTATGTAAATGATCTACGTTTGGTGCGATTGCGCATGACCGCACGCCCTGTGGTGGCGCTGCAAGCACGACCCAGGAGCCTTATAAACCGGCGTGTAGTCTATGCCCCATGAAAGAGCGGCGGATGGCTTAGTGGTTAGCAGTTCAGACTATCGAAGCAGGGTCCTGAGGTTCGAACCTGGGCTGATCTTTCAGAGATGGTGTGATTTGCTAACAATCGCTGCATATCCGCCGTGCATCGGACGAGCACGTTAAGTGACGGCCCCCAGGCTGGACCCACTGGTTAAATGGATAGCCTTTCCTATGCCCCCCCCCTGAAATTCTCTCACCCCTCTATGTGCAATATCGTACTTGTACGGTGGCGCCATCTACTGTACTCTAATCTCAGTACAAACTGTTCTGTCAAAGTCGCTAGACTTGCTCTCATCCCTTCGGTTTCTGTGTCCTGCCCAAAAGGCGATCTCGCTGTAGGTGGCTGGGACATAAACTCTACTCACTGTGGACGGAAGTCCTACAAGAAAATGACAAATACTAAAGCTATATTGAAAAAAATGCCCCATGAAAGCGAAAAGCACCGGCCGACGCAAGCAAGACTACAGAGTGACAAGAATGCCGGGTAGAGGCCAGAGACGTCGATTTATTCAACTAACGGCCTGTCAGAGAGGCCTGATCATCGGGCTGAAAACCGCAGGGTGGTCGGCGCGCCGTATAGCCCGCCACGTGGATCGTTCTGACCTAACCTCCCGACTGTGTTGGGAGCCGTGGACACGTGACCGCACTGCCACACGGCGGAGAGGCTCCGAACAGACCAGGAGGACCACCGGTAGAGAGGATCGACGGATCGTGCGCCAGGCGCGAACGGATCCCACGGGGACCCGGCCCGCTATACAGCCAGATGTAGCGGCTCCTGTGTGTCCACGAACCATTTTCCGACGCCTCGCCGAAGCGAATCAGCTATCCCAGCGCCCCTTACGTGTGCAGCATTAACACCGGAACATCGCCGGCTCCGTGTGCAGTGGTGCCAGGCCAGAGCAACATGGAGCGCCACAGACTGGCAACGTGTGGTGTTTACCGATGAGTGCCGCTTCGTTTTGGGGACAGATGGTCATCGTGCCCTGGTGTGGAAGTCCCCGTGTCAACGGCAAAATCCCAACCTTACTATCGAGGGCCACACCTCCCCCACCGCAGACATTATGGTCTGGGGAGCCATTGCCCACGATAGCCGATCAGTTCTAGTAGTGGTACGTGGATCATTGACTGGCCAGCGGCATGTGGATGAGGCCCTACGGCTTCACGTGCTTCCATTCCTGGACGGGATTCCAGGTACGCTATACCAGCAGGATAATGCCCGCCCGAGCACGGCTCGGGTTACCCAGGACTGCCTACGTCATGTCCAGACACTTCCATGGCGTGCCCGCTCTCCGGACATGTCCCCTGTCGAGCATGTGTGGGACCAGTTCAAACGCCAGCTGCCGCCGTTCCGCACTATCCGGGGTTTGGAGCATACCGTCCAACACGTGTGGGCCAATCTGCCGCAGGACAACATCAGGCGTGTGTTCGCCTCCATGCCGGACCGTATTGCAGCATGTATCGCCGCACGAGGAGGTGCGACGCGCTATTGAAAATGACCGGTCTACGTGCCACATATTCTTCTGTAATTGTCCTGCAGCGGTGTTTTTGCCATCATGTGCATCATTCATCTGTATCATTACGTCCATAAAATTTTAGTTCGATCCGATGCTTCCTTTTTGGTGAGCAAATTTCATCGTCCGTGAGTGTATTTGAAATTGAAACACACATATTACGCTGATAAGCATACCTATACACCGTATAACGAAGTAAATTTCTCCGTCCTTTTTGTCCACGCCAGGGCTCGAACCCGGATCCCCTCATTCCGGAATAGGTCACTCTACCAATTGAGCTACTCGAACGTTCGTTCTGATTGCTATCTGCCTTTATGTCGTGTGCGTCCTGCTGCCAGGCACGTCACATCTCCCCCCCCGAAAGAGGGCCGGGGCATTGACCACGGGTCAGCCGTGACCATGAATCGTTGCAGGCAGCCAACCGCTGTAGAACTTGCACTTGAGAACTCCCAGTCAATCTGGTGTGTGGAATGTAACGTCACACATTTTTATTTTTCGAAGCGCTGGAGAAGGGTTTCTCTTATTTTTCCTATCTCGCGGTGTGGAAATAACATCACACCACTGCGAGATTTTGAACGGCCGGGTCATCCGGAAAGTTCGGGCGCCATTATAACGAAGTAAATTTCTCCGTCATTTTTGTCCACTCCGGGGTTCGAACCCGAGTCTTCTCATTCCGGAATAAGTCACTCTACCAATTGAGCTACGCGGACGTTCGTTCTGACTGCTATCTGCCTTTATGTCGTGTGCGTCCTGCTGGCAGGCACGTAACAACTGAAGAGCCAAAACTCATAGGATAGCAGTATTCAAATCTTTAACTGGCGCTGCCGTCGTATAAAGTCTTCGACGCACACCACGAACAACCGCCAGTAGGATTATGGTAAGCTGACGTGAGTTATCAGAGTTTGAAAGAGGCATGGTAGTGGGAGCCAGACGGATTGGGGGGGGGGCATTCAATTTCCGAAGTTGTGCGAACATTCAACATTCCTCGCTCCACGGTGTCACGTGTGTACCGATAATACCTCATGGGAGGCATGACAACCCACCGTGGACAGCGCAATGGCTGACCACTGGGGCTGAATGACCGTGAACAGCGGCGTCTAACCAGGATTGTCCATGCTAACAGGCAAGCGACACTGGCTTAAATAACATTCACATTCAATACAGGAGGTACCAGAGACATGTCAATCATCAGGTCAGTGCAGCGTAATTTAGCGTCCATAGAGTATGGGAGCAGAAGACCTACCAAAGTGCCTTTGTTAACACCACGACATCGGACACAGCGCCTCACCTGGGCTCGTGAACACGGTAATTAGAATCTGGAAGACTGGCAACATGTGGTGTGTTTCGATGAGTCACGCTACCAGTTGTTAGGAGCTGATGGTAGGGTTTGGTTGTGGTGCAGACCCCCATGAGGCCATGGACCCAAGCTATCAACAAGGCACTGTGCAAGCTGGTAGTGGTTCCATACATGTGTGGTATGTCTTTACGTGGCACGGTTTGGGTCCTCTTGTCCTCGTTAGCACGTCATTTACCGGTAATCGCTTTGTTGCTCTACTGGGTGACCATTTGCAGTCCTTCATGGACTTAATGTACTTTAACAACGATGAGATTTTCCAGGCTGACAATGCACCACGTCATCGGGCCCAAGTTGTCCAAAATTGGTTCAAGGAGAATTCTGGACAGTTCCAACGGATAGGGAGGCCACCACGTCCGCACCCAAGATCCTGTACCAACAAATACCAGGGAACTGTGGGAGGCTGTTCAGACGGCATGGCTCAACATCTCTCCAGTAACCCTACCTGCCACTTGTGGAACTTTTGCCACTTCAAGTTGCTACTCGTCGCCGGGCTAGAGGAGGTCATACACGACACTAGGTATGTATCTCATGACTTTTGGCTCTTCAGCGTGCACCGGTGAGCCATTACATAACGACTTCCAACCTGATACCTGATAAGCTGTAGGACCTCATTTAGTACGTAAAACAGCGGCCACTCGGGGAGGCATCGATTCGATAAGGTGGTGATAGGCATCCTGGGGTATCTGGCAGAGCTGAGACGGGCCGAGCCCGAAAGCCCGAAGTAGAGCCCGATCCCGAGCCTGAACCGGGCTTGGGCTGCGTAATACTTACTGGAGTTCGGGCTCGGGCTGCTTAATACTTACTGGAGTTCGGGCTCGGGATGCGTAATACTTACTGGAGTTCGGGCTCGGGATGCGTAATACTTACTGGAGTTCGGGCTCGGGATGCGTAATACTTACTAGAGTTCGGGCTCGGGATGCGTAATACTTACTGGAGTTCGGGCTCGGGATGCGTAATACTTACTAGAGTTCGGGCTCGGGATGCGTAATACTTACTGGAGTTCGGGCTCGGGCTGCGTAATACTTACTGGAGTTCGGGCTCGGGCTGCGCAATACTTACTGGAGTTCGGGCTCGGGATGCGTAATACTTACTGGAGTTCGGGCTCGGGATGCGTAATACTTACTGGAGTTCGGGCTCGGGATGCGTAATACTTACTGGAGTTCGGGCTCGGGATGCGTAATACTTACTGGAGTTCGGGCTCGGGCTGCGTAATACTTACTGGAGTTCGGGCTCGGGCTGCGTAATACTTACTGGAGTTCGGGCTCAGGCTGCGTAATACTTACTGGAGTTCGGGCTCAGGCTGCGTAATACTTACTGGAGTTCGGGCTCGGGCTGCGCAATACTTACTGCAGTTCGGGCTCGGGCTGCGTAATACTTACTTGAGTTCGGGCTCAGACTCTGACAGAGGGAGAGAATTTTCTTCCCTTTTCTTTTAATTTGACAGAGGAGATAATTTTCTTCCGTTTTCTTTTAACATGATTTATCACACGAGATTTTCTTACACTTTCGAGATGTTAAAGAGAATTCTTCGGTAACTGGGGCTAGATGCTGCGGAGTAGGAATTCGGCAGGACTATCCATTACGGTCTTGGGTAACAAAATTCCATAGGCCAGGAATTACTAGATTTCTGCGAAGGAAAAGTTTCTTTATGAACTATAGATAGTAGATAGCAAGCTGACAAAATTTTGCTCCCTACCTCAAAGGGGCAACTCCCTGCTAATTCTATTGAGCAACGTACGACGTAGATTGTTATGCCTCCCGATTTTTCCTGATTGATTTCCTGATACCCACCCCCCCCCCGCTCCCCGAAACATTTCAGGAAGAAATTAATGGTCAAAGACACTATGGAAATAGATAGACAGACATCCCTTTCGCACTCCGCAGTTGAGAAAGACATCGGTTAATTGCACGGGTAGGAGAGACTGGAAGTCTGGAAGAGAAGACTTTTTTTTTTTTTTAATGCCTAAACAGGTTAATCATAGTTTTCGGGCTCGGGCGGGCTCGGGCTGATATACTTCGGGCTCGGCCGGGCTGGGGCTCTTAAAATTGAGCCCGAACTCACAGCTCTGGTATCTAGTACCATAATGTCAAGAGCAGGTCCTCCAGTTCCCGTACATTTCGGGGTGGTGGCGATTTACCGCGAACCCGCTTTTCCCAGTCGAACCACAGATGATCGATTGGGGTCATGCCAGGTGAATTTGGAGGCTAGGGCATTATCAGAAAGTCCCCAGCATGTTACTCGAACCACTCCTTGACGATTCTGGCGGTGTGGCATGGCGTATTATTCTGCTGGTAATGACCGTCACCAACAGGAAACACAGTTGCCATGAATGGGTGAACTTGGTCCGCAATGATGTTCAGATACCTGACAGCTGTCAGGGATTGTGCTATTGGGATAATGTGGCTTAAAGCGTCCCAAGAAAACATCGCCCACGGTATAACACCGCCGCCACCGGCCCGTTTCCGCCCAACAGTGCATTCAGATGCCATAGCCTCCGTTGGTAATCGGTGTATCCGCTCTCGGCCGTCTACGTGATGCACCAGGAATCTTGATTCGTCAGACCAAGCCACTTTCTTTCATTTCATGCGTTTTTGGCCATGGCGTGCAGAGAGCATGGGGACACGGCTGGGTCTTCAGCTACGAAGGCCCATGCGCAGAAGGCTACGATGAATTGTGTGCTGTGACACATTGCCCTGATCACCACAGTTGTAGTGTGGGTGACTTGTCGCACTGTGGCCGTGCGGTCGCTATGAAGCAATGAACGACACTCTCCGCTTCCCTCTGGCATGAATGAGCTGCAGACGACACACAGCTGGACGACGGTTCGTCGTTTGGCCATCTGTGCACCACTTTTGATACGTACTCACTACAGCGGCTCGTGAACAACCCACAAGCCGCGCCGTTTCCGAGAACGTAGTTCCGATGCGCCGTGCCATCACAATTTGTCCTTTATCAAAGTCCGATAAATCGGCAGCTTTTCCCATTATGACACCCAACACTCTACTAACCGAAAGCCGGTCTTCGGGTTGTATATATACTGCTCTGTGAACTTCACCTGCGCCACTGTTCGGTCTTCAGGTGCGCTCATTTCTCTAGGCTCGGGGTGGTCATAATGGAATGGCTCATCGGGAAATATATACACTAGATTTTGTTGCGACAAAGGCAAGAAACGGTTCCCGAAAAGTAAGCGTTTACAGCGTTCTAATCACCTCCGTGTCATCTAAGTCGTTGATGCTCTACAAGTTTCTTATTTACTTTTTTCCTGTATCGCTCATAGTTTCTGAGATATGTGTGCTAGCTTCCTAATTCTGCCACTAGCGTCGCTCCTATCAATCCCATCTGATAGCACATGGGCATTTTATTATACCTTTGTCTAACTTTCATAGCTCTAGCCATCTCGTTCCAGGGTTATTTACGTGACTTACGACTTTAGTCAACATCCTGTAGGAAATTGAAGATTTAGCGACTGACGGGAGAAAAGCTAGAGGTTATAACCGTTACCTGGAAATGTCTATATATGATGATATACGGAATAGGATGTAAAATTTCGGGGACAGCGCCTACCCGTGACAACACAAGCATGTACACTGGTGTGCAAAAATTAAGGACGAAGAGGAGAAATTAGCATAGCAGCGGAACGAGCAGGCAGAACGGACCGAAAAACCACTCAGGGTCCGGTACGTTAGGGCATGTGCACATATGCAGCATGACGTAGGAGGAGGGGGAGTGCCGGAAGGGTATAAAGCACACGGGCGATGTACGCTCAGCAATTCGGTGAAAGTTATTGCACGATGTACATTGGTTTGAACGACGTCGAGTTGCTGCCACCGTGTGATATGGCCAACAGGCAATCCAGTAGACGACATATGGATGACTTTACCCGAGGTCGCGTCATTGGGAAGTTGGAAGAAGGTCGAAGTGTGACTAATGTGGCCGAGGAGTTTGGGATCGCTCACAGCATCATTTCACGAGCTTGGAGAACATTTCAAACGACAGGACCAGCTGTCCGAGAGTTTAGCAGTGGTCGTCCACGAACAACCACGGTGGCGGGCGACCGGTATATTGTCCTACAGGCGAGAAGTGACAGACGGCAGACAGCGGGAGAAATAGCAAGGCACATGCAACACACAACTGGACGCCCGTTATCGCGTTTTACCATGCCCAGGAGGCTGCACAAAGGTGGTCTATTTGCACGACGACCAGTACGGTGTGTGCCATTAACGCCTGCTCATCGGAGACGGCGGTTTCTGTGGTGCCAGGAACACAAGAACTGGACACATCAGTAATGGGGTCGAGTTCTCTTTACGGATGAGAGCCGATTTAGTCTGACGAGCGGTTCTGGACTTATACACATCTGGAAAGAGCAGGAACACGTAACCACACCACCAACATCATCGAAAGTGACCATTTTGGAGGTGGCGGAGTTCTCGTTTGGGGCGGTATCATGCTTGGTAGCCGTACTGACCTCCACATCTTCCAAGGAGGTTCAGTCACTGGTGTCCGCTATTGTACCGAGGTTCTCCTGCCTCACGTGCGTCTGTTTAGATGTGCTGTGGGTCCTCAGTTCCTCTTCGTGGACGATAATGCTACACTTCATGGTACAGTGGCTGTCGCAGAGCTGTTGGAAAGTGAAGATATTCAACGCATGGATTGGCGCGCAAGGTCCCCGGACCTAAATTGGCAGCACGTCACCAGCCGCCAGCAACGATTACGCATCTGCGATTGGCGCTACAAGAGGAATGGGCCACGATGCCTCAACAGCTCCTTGACAGCCTCGTCCTCAGCATGGACAGACCCTGTAAATCCTGCAACGCAGTCAGGGGTGATCATATCCCCTACTAAAGACTGGATTTTTCTTGGCAGCCGCCTGTCACATGGACGTTTCTGTCTTCTGTCTAGTTGTGCTCGAAGCTACCTTTTCAATAAAGTGCCTTTGTATCCTTTGGATTCCTTGTTTGGACGGTTTTGCTCACTTGCCCCATATTCTTACACTTGGGGATCTTATGGTATGATTTGAGTCGATGTGGAGCACTTCTGCACGACGTTACATTCGAAAAACCGTCTCGTCCTTAATTTTTGCACGCCAGTGTATATATATAAGCAAAATGCTTCGATTAGTAGGGTCGCTTCGTACACGATGGAATATAACAGGGTCGCTTGGTGCACGGTCGCTTCCCGCACGTAATTGGCCTGCCAATTGCTCTGGCTCCAAGTCCAGTGACTTACGCCTAATAGTAGTTAGCCTTTGCTTAATTAATGTAAAACAGTGTACTTAGTCCGGCTGCAGTTTCCTTACATAATGCAGAGAATTTTGCTACTTCTTTTCAGAGCAAACACCCAAGTACGGATAGAAGGAAACGCTTTTTTTTCTTAAGGGAGTAATTTTTAAGACAGATATAAAGCACAAATAGTTACCGGTTATTATTAATAAGTACAACAGCCGTTCCATAAAAACTGAGAGTAAAATCACACAAAATGAAGAAATATAGGTACAGCAAAATATATGTTTTTCTTTCTCAAAGTATCTTCCCTCAGATGATATGCAACGGTCCCATCGTTCAGTCCATTCTTCAAAGCATGAGGCGAAGGTATTTTGTGGAAGCTGCTTTAGCGACCCCTGTACATCTTGAATAACGTCAGCATCTGTGTTGAATGTTGCGCCACGGAACTTCTCCTTCATTGTTGGAAACAACCAGAAATCTCACGGGGCGAGATCAGGACTCTAGGCAGGCTGTGGCATGATTTCAATAGTGCATTTCGTAAAAAAAAAACTGTTGAACACAAGCAGCTACATATGAGCGGGCGTTACCCTGGTGTAGGGTTCACTTTAGAGCTGAGTTCAGGCTCAATTTTCGGAGCCCGAGCACGTGCTATATCAGCCCGATCCCGCCCGAGCCCGTGGTATATCAGACCGATACCTACCAAGCCCGTGGTATATCAGACCGATACCTACCAAGCCCGTGGTATATCAGCCCGATTCCCGCCCAAGCTTGTGGTACATCAGCCCGATCCAGCCCAAGCCCGTGGTATATCAGCCCGATTCCCGCCCAAGCTTGTGGTACATCAGCCCGATCCCAGCCCAAGCCAGTGGTATATCAGCCGGATCCCCGCCCAAGCCCGTGGTATATCAGCCCGATCCCCGCCCAAGCCCGTGGTATATCAGCCCGATCCCGCCCAAGCCTGTGGTATATCAGCCCGAATCCCGCCCAAGCCCGTGGTATATCAGCCCGATTCCCGCCCAAGCCCGTGGTATATCAGCCAGATCCCGCCCAAGCCCGTGGTATATCAGCCCGATTCTCGCCCAAGCCCGTGGTATATCAGCCCGATCCCCGCCCAAGCCAGTGGTATATCAGCCCGATCCCCGCCCAAGCCCGTGGTTTATCAGCCCGATCCCGCCCAAGCCCGAATTTTATATTGCAAGATAGAGGCCGGGCCCGAACGAGCCCGTAAACTGGCTAACCTGTTCAACCATTAATTAAAAAAAAATCTGTGAAGGTCACCGCCTACTGTGCTGAAGGTCACCACCGCTGGTGCGTTCCATGAGAGCAGCCAGCACGCCATCTGCAGGACGCCAGAAAAGCGTAAAGAGAAAAGAAGGAAGTTGAACTACGCAGTAGCAATCGTAACCTGTGTGCGAATGGGACGTACGAACGAGTGGGGACCGCTGGAAAGAGAAGTGTTTACGATGTACCTTATTAATTGATTGTATTTAATGTTTCTTGATGTTCGTGTGTAAGCTGTGTATGATGGGTAGAAATAAAGTGCACCAAATAGCAATGCTGAGTGTCGTCGTGACTGCATTTGGACCATTGCGCTCCACGTCTCCAGAAATGATGACCGTTTCTAGTTAGAACGACTTCACAACATCTCCTTTTCCACACTTCCACTCTCTCCTCCTCCTGCAACTGACCAATGTATTTCTCAAATGGGGAGTGGTTGGAAGTGACCTCTATCTATTTTTACAGTGTAACTGTACGATTTTCTTTGACCGTTCGTTTTCACCTAAAGTGCTTCGGGCTGTCGGGTATCCAAAATGATCTGGAGGTGCTGCAATTGCATGTATCTGAAGTAATGCTAATATTATAGCGCCATAATGCGCTGCAGTATGTACGTTGATAAATAAAATTAGCAGGGAGCTACTGCGTGGAGATAAGGGGTAAATTATCGTCGGAATGCTATCAGCTATCCAAATACCTATAGTTTTTGAGAAAGCTTTTTCTTCTCTGCAGCAAAACGCAAATGCGCGGCCAATGGCATTTTCTTCCCAAGCCCGGAATAAATAGCCATCTCGAATGCCCGCTCCCTAACCAGAACCAGTTGACGAAGAATTCCCTTTACCAACAATAGAATGTTATAACGAAGTAAATTTCTCCGTCATTTTTGGTCCACGCCGGGAATCGAACCCGAGTCCACCTATTCCGGAACAAGTCGCTCTACCAACTGAGCTACGCAGACGTTCGTTCTCGCTGCTATCTGCCTTTATGTCGTGTGCGTCCTGCTGGGCAGGCACGTCACAGTGTCTCATTTGCTAAATCATATAAAATCACATTGATATATAAAAAAAAAATTATCTCGCTCTTTCTCTCTCTAAGAGCCCGAGCACCGCCCGAGCCCGAACCGCAGTAAATATTCTACAGCCCGAGCCCGATTCGGGCCCGGGCTCTGCTTCGGGCTTCCGGGATCGGGCTATGCCCGTCTCAGCTCTGGTCCACTTGCCCACCAATTCTACTCGCTTAATCGATATGTGTCGTTGCAGACGCTTCAAGACTGAAATGTATTATTACTCAGCATTGGAGGAACGCCATGCTGGTAGACTACACCTTTATGATCAAAGAAAATTATCATCATCACCTTCCCAGATGATTTCGTTTGGCGGACCTTTTTTTGGAGGAGGCGAGCCTGTGTGTTTCCAGACACTCGTTGCGCGCTTCGTGAGGTGGTCGAAATAGTGGACCCATGTTTCATCGGCGGTTATTACTGTATTTAGAAAGTTTGAATCCTTTGCAATCATTTGTTTCCACTCATGACACACCTGAACTCTGGCTAACAATTGTTTTTTCGTCAGGTGATGTGTACCCATCTCGAACACACACGATGCGGTCGTAATTTGTTGCATCGAATGAGGAATGCCGACGTTTTTGAAATTTTAGTTGACGCCGCTATGTCTTCACACGTCATTCGTCGATCTTCTTGCAGGATTGCCCGAACAGTGTTAACAATACGCTCCGTAACAACACATTCAGGATGATAAGGATTAGGAACGAGTGCTGCCGACAAACGCCCTTTTTGAAATCATGGTGCCATCTAAAAATCGTTGACTCATTCAAACATTTATCTTTATAAGCTTTTTTCGTTAAATCAACTGTTTCCGGAGCCATTTTGCCCAAACGATAGCAAAATTTTATCGCACAACGCATTTCACTTCTTAACTCTGAATCACTCACCTCCATAGTTGTATGGCGAAGTACTTTAAACAACTGCGCAATAACAAAACCAGAATCCTCTGCCACGGCTGATAACTGTTGCCATAGATACTTCCTTAATTCAATTAGTCGTCTGCGTGCTTATTTTACCCCTTCGCAAGTCAAAAAAAATACTCTGAGTTTCTATGGAACGGCCGTTCTAGCAAAATAAATATTCGTTCGTTAAAAATAAATTTAAACTAAAATTTTACAAGGGAATGGGCCATTTCTTGAGTGGTACACCGGAGAAATGTCCCAGTAAGCCAATCAGCCCCTAGCTACCTTAAACCTTTGTTTTAATTTTTTAATTCTGATTTCATTATAAAATCTTGGTTAAAAAATAAACGACTACGTATTTTCAATATATGAAAAAAGAAAAGAAAATAAAATCTTTGAAATACTAGTAAATCCGAATACGACATTGTTTTATATTCAATATCCCTATTGCACATTCTTTACGTATAATTATTGCTGTTTTCAAATCAGTTTGCATGAATCAACTACAATTTAGCATTTAGGACGAAGAAAATATTCACGAATGGTTTTTTGTTTCAATTTTCTTTAAAATTCGGAGCAAATAGAGAACTGTGAACGTTATTTAGTAAATTTTAGTTTCATCATAGTTATATTTCATGGCTGAAAAAAAAATGCTATCTCAATTCTCACAAAGTTGTAATATTATGAAATAATCAAAGAACAGTGCATTTTCGATTATCTGAATAAAAATTTTAAAGCAAAAAAGCGTATAAAGGAATTTCGTATAATTGAAAAAGAGATAGAAACTATAGTAAAATATCGGGATTAGCGCATAATTATACGCATAAAAGTGAAAACCGTATAACCGGAAACCGTATAACCGAGGTTCCTTTGCATTTTATGTATTGCTGTAATAAGCGGATAATTTTAATATCTCGTCAATATTGTCTATACATATAAAATTGTGTTTGTTTGTATATTCGCTATAAAAATCTAAAGCCTTCAATTTAGAACCACCAAATTTGGTATACTATCTCATGGTACTCTAACTTAGACCGTAGACGGTTTTTGGATGCGGTCGGAGCCCGGGGTCAAGGGGCCCCCATACAAAATTTTCGTAAAATCTACAGTTTTCAATTTAGAACCACCAAATTTGGTATTCTATCTCATGGTACTCTAACTTAGACCGTAGACGGTTTTCGGATGGGGTCGGAGCCTGGGGTCAAGGGGCCCCCATACAAAATTTTCGTAAAAAGTTCCATTTTTTAATTTGAAGAACTGCAACAGAATTCAGCATTCCAATACCCGATCTACGGTCTAAGTCAGAGACCGTAGATAACAATAAAGTGCAAAAATATTCGTTTAATGGTGTATTAAAAGCACAAATGATTAACCGTTAGCTTTCACCACCAACGCGCAGCTTCACCAGGAAGAAATACAATGTAATGTAAATAGAGAGTCCCAGATATTCAATATTCAAAACGGTTAACAAAAGGATGATCAATGCTAATGTCAAGCCCCATGTACGCGGCATGACATAGGTACTTTGCATTTCAGTGTCGCGCATAGGCGTAACCACTGGGGGTCGGGGGGTCAGGACCCCTCCAGATTTTCAGAGTCGTGGATCCCCAATTTTTTTAAGGACCCCCCAAATTTTTCGGGAATATTATGATATAATACACACTCTTTTTATGATGTGAACCAACTAAATTTAATAATATAAGATTGTGATTTTTCGTAGAATGCAAGCACGTCTATAATGTGTACTTAATAAATCAGCGATATCGATTCCTAATAAGCAAAGCCAGATGTACAACTTTGTAATTTATATTTCTGCCCTATTTATCACAGTTTTACGGTTGTGTTCGCTAAGTTCCACAATTCGCCAACAGAGGCGCCTATGTCATGCCCGTTAGATCGCGCCTCAGCAACTGCTTTGCTCCTGCATATTTGTGTAGGGGGAGGGGTTTCCCAAACTATCTTATACAGTATGTATATCGTCATCATCATCATCATCATCATCATCCATTATCAATCCACTGCTGGATGAAGGTCTCCCCAAATTTCTTCCACAATTGTCTGTCTTGGGCCTGTCTCCTCTATGTCACTCCAGCATACTTTCGAATTTCATCCATTCATCTCCCATGGAGTTTTCTTCTGGGTCTTCTCCTGTCCCTCGGAATCCAGTCTAAAATTTCGGTTGTCCATCGGTGGTCCGTTCTTCTGGCAACATGTCCAGTCCATTGCTATTTCAGTGATTTCACTTTGGTCATGATGTCGTGCACTCCTGTCATTTTCCTTATCCACAAGTTCCTCTTCTTATCTTTCCTGATTACACCAAGCATGCATCTCTCCATGTCTCTTTGAGTTGTCTGCAGTCTTTGTATGTCTTTTTTAGTTAAGATCCATGTCTCGGCTCCATACGTAAGCACTGGCAGGATGCATTGATTAAACACTTTTTTTTTGAGACATACTGGCCTACTGCTCTTAAAAATTGTACCGTTTCTTCCAAAAGCTCTCCATCCAAGTTTTATACGCCGAATAATTTCTTCATCAATGTGACCCTCACTTGATATCTGCTGCCCAAGATAAATGTAGGAATCGGTTGTCTCAAACTTTTCTCCATCAATTGATAAATCTTCGTTTCTTGTAAAAGCATTGTACATCACTTTTGTCTTCTCAAAGTTAATTTTTAATCCCACTTCTTTACTCTTGTCAACAAGTTCTTGGATCATACTCTGCAGCTCTGAAGGGGTTGTTGCAAGGATGACTACGTCATCAGCAAAACGAAGGTGAGATAAATAATCTCTATTAATCTTTATCCCTTTGTTTTCCCAGTTCAATGATTGAAAGGCATTTTGTAATGTGGCATTAAAGAGTTTGGGAGATATAGTGTCATCTTGTCTCACTCCCCTTCCAATTTTTATGGGTGCTGTATTCTTAAATAGCCGAATCTTTGCACTTGCATTTTCATAGATGTTGTTAATAATGCTAATGTATGCATCTTCAATACCGCAGGATTTCAGAGCCATTGTAACTGCTGATGGTTTCACCTAATCAAAGGCCTATTCATAATCGATAAAAGCCATGCACAATGGAAGTTCATATTCCCTCGCTCTTTCAATTAGTTCTCTCAGTACGTGGATATGATCTATTGTGCTGTAGCCACTCCTGAATCCAGCTTGTTCTCTCGGTTGAGCCATGTCCAGTGTTACCTTCAAGCGGTGTGAAAGAACTTTAGTGAAGATTTTATTAACCACTGATCGGAGGCTGATAGGTCTGTAGTTCCTGAGATCCTCAATATATATATATATATATATATGGATGCTGAAAGATATGTTTCTTCCCCATTCTACAAATTATTCAACGAAAATTAAATTAAAACAGAATTAATAAATAAACCAACCAGCGCCTTTTCCAGACAATATGACGCACCCGACAAAAATGCCGATATACGCCCCCCCCCCCAGTCCTTGTAATTCATTTTTTTCAACAGCGAAGATTGAATATGTTTAAGTAGGTGAGCAAACCACAGTGATAAACACTTCTTCGTACAGATAACACAAATGACTGTTTAAATAGAAAAAGTGATTCGGAAAAATGCGACATGCGGGGAAGGAAAGAAAAGAAAAAAAAAAAAAAAAAGCCTGAGGGGATCACATGAACATGAGCAAATTTTAACGTAATTTTACATCTAGCTTGACATTTGGCTCCTAAATTCTTTTGGAAATGAATCATCTGTGTTCGGGAAATAGTTTGTGTTTTAAAAATCGACACTTCTCTTGAGAACATATGCGCTTGTGGAAGTATACTGGCTGTATTACATTCGAAATACTATAGATGTATGCCAAAAATAAGATAAAACGAAACACTTGTTCCGTCAGTCAAAAATAAAATCCATGCACTCACGGTACTCTCTTGAGAACTGTGTTCTACGGAGACAAGTTGAAACGCCGCTTTGTTTTTCGGATAGATTGCACATGTCTACGAATTACACATATTTACTTCCGTTCAGAATTTTTATTTAATTGTTTTATCAAATCACTAAATCCCCTACTCGGGACCGGGTGGAAAGTCGACTTTCCTTATTTTATCACAAAAGATCCACACTAACACATAACTTCCCTTCCTGTCTCCTCGGGAAATCGAAGCTGCGAGCAAGGTTTAAAAAAAAAGGGCGGAGCGGAAGAACTTCCAAATTTATGCATTCTTGTTTCTTCTTTTCTTTTAAAAAAAAATAAAATCAATTGCTACTGAGTGGTGAAAGATTTGGACTTCTTCTAAACCCATAAGACACTTGGGGCGTTGGCTGCCCCAGTTCATGTGGGGGCCCTGGGCAGGGGTGCAGAATATGTTCGAAAATGCGAAGTAGGTTCGGGGGAAATTAAGGCAGCTATGGGAAATTTTTGCCCGGGGGTAAAACAATAATAATAATAAAACGAAAAATTGACTTATGAACAACGACTATAACATGAAAGGTAATAGTAATTTGCTGCACGGTAATCATTTTGAAAAATGTCGCGTCGTTATGAATACAAGAGGTTATGAGAGCAGTGACGTACTGCCGGCTGCTGCTGGCAGACGATTCACCGAGCCCAAACGACTTTACTAATGCCAAGGCGTAGAAATCGTGGCGTAAGTAACAAGTACGACGCGCCGCCCCGGTGGCGCAGTGGTCTAAGCGATGGCCTCTAATCATTCGTCCGTAAGGGGTCCGGGTTCGAATCCCGGTGAGGCATGGATGTTGTGTTTGTCTTACGGCACTGGCTCTCTCCCTTCCCTGGAACCAGTGACCCTAAATTAGGGACGGGCGACTGCTTATAGCCCATTGAGTTGCTCACGATGGTCGTTAAACCTCCACTCAAAAAAAAAAAAAAAGTACGACGCAACCACTAGTCACGCTAATAAACGTTTCCGAAACTAATGGCAGCGCGAATGTGTCATATAGCCGCCGATTTTAAAAATAATTGGGGGTTCCGGACATTTTAAAGCGAATGACCCCCGCATTTTTTAAAGGATTTAAGTCTAATTTAAATTTCATTCAGTATAATTATATGGCACAATAGATGCCTGAAATGCTAGAATGAAATAAGTTATAGTTAATTGCAAAATTTTCTTTTAACTGCTTATTTTTCAGCCTCTCTGCCCCACCACTGTTTTCATCTAGACCCAAAAATCCTTCAGACATTTTGAATCTAAGTGTATATTTCACATTTTGAATCTAAAATAAATACTAGTTCTTTTTCAAATTTTTAAGTAACAGGCTTTAAGGATAGTTCTTAATCACCAAGATATAGTCTAATACAGGGGTGCACAACCTTTTTATAAGTGGGGGCCAAGTTTATTTTTACATAATAAGTGGCGGGCCGCAAGTTACCTTTTCACATAGGCACTTGCCAAACCCTACCGCTAAAGCTAATTTTAATATTATCCGAATAACCTATTTTACCAGCAGACAAAAAATGTGTTTCAATACCATTTTTGTGTCCTCTAAATGGTTTAAATTCATTTTTGAAGTTTTTTGGAAAATTGCGTTATTAAGTTATCAAATTACTGATTTACAATCAACTTACTCCTAATTGGAAAAGGTTTAGGGTATATAAAATAAAATAATACTATCACAAGGTTGTAAAATTTTTATTTTTACAAAAAACAGAATTCTTAACATTAAAGTATATAAAAAATTAAAATCAGTATATCGTCAAACTGACCATCAAATTAAGTAGTAGCCTAATGCTCCTAATGAGATGCTTGGCATTGTTTATTTTTCAATAGTCTGTCAATATCAGGTTCAATGTTAGAGATGGTAATGCGCAAGTTTCCCTCCAATAGTGTATCACTTAAACGGGAACGACACTTTGATTTTATTTGTTTCATCAAAGAAAACGATTGCTCGCATAAGTAGGTACTTCCAAACAACGTTGCCGTTTTTAAAGCATGATCTTTGAGCAATTTCATTTCTTTCGGTAAGTAATTTTTGTAAAATTCTAGGAGAGAAACTTCAGAGTATTTTGTTTTTAACTCATTGTTACACTGAAGATCAATTAATTCCATCTGGAAATCTAGTGGCACTGACGCAACGTCAGTAGTGAATGATAGAGAAAACATATCAAACAAAACCTCAAATTTTCTTATATCTTCAAATCGTCTTTTAAACTCATTGTGAAGGTCCACTACAAGAGATGCATATTTAGCCACATTTACATGGAATTCAGAACTTTCAACAAAACTTTTCATTGTTGGAAAATTTGCTAGTTAACGAAACATTTTTATAATTTTCTTATTTCAACTAGGGCCTACAATAATGGGAAAAAATCTCATCATTCACAATATATATATTCACGTTTTCAATAGTATAAAATATTTATCCGCGGGCCGCATAAACTGACTTTGAGGGCCGCAAGCGGCCCGCGGGCCGCGGGTTGTGCACCCCTGGTCTAATACATAGGTTCCCAACCGGTCAGGCGCGCCTCCCAAGGAAGGCCTCGAGCCGATGCCCGCAATGTTATTAACTGTACGCAGATGAAAACGGACACCCCTCCAATCACAGTGTGATAGTCCTCCACACGCACACGGTGTTTTTTCGTCACTCTCATTTGTTTTCTGTCATCGCGCAAATAACGCTCCTTCTGATTGTCGCCATATATTCTGCTTAATCTAGAACTAAACTAATGTACTTGACAATGAACCACTAGGTGAAGGGAACTATGAGTAGTGCAGAATTTTCAGACCAAAGTGAACCTAGTAAAGTAGCAGGATTGCCACTGACGACACAAATACAGCTCTTGATAAAGGAAAGAAAAAATGCGGGCAATATGACTCAAGTTATATCAAGTTCGGATTATCTTGTTTTAGTAGCAGATCCGGCGTTCATCAGTTGCAGTGTGTCACTTGTTTTCAAATTCTCGCCAATGACAGTCTTAGACCTGCGAAACTCTTTAATATGGAGAATGACCTGTGCGTGGGACTGACTCAGTAAGAGCCAAACATCGATCGTTTGTGTAATTCAAAATAAGTCCAAGTTTAACATTGCTGTGTATAGTTTGTAAAAATATGAAAAACATATTTTTAATTTAAATTATTATAACTTTATTCAGGAGGAATAAACTCCTGGTTGTACACAGTGCGTCAAAGAATTTTTAATACTGGCGCTAGATTTCATCCTACGGTGGCGCCACCAGTGTAATCGCGAATGCGTTATAAACCGTGACCATCTCCTTGCTTTCTTCCAAAAGTACTGCGCAGTTGTTAAAGTAACTCAAACGAAACGGCCACTCATTAGAGAAATAATTTTTTTTTCATGTTGAATTATTAAAATGGAACAAAGGGATGTTATTAAATTTAACGCAAAACTTGGTAAAAGTGCCTCGGAAACGTACCAAATGATGAAACAAGTTTACGGTGAGTTTTGTTTAAGTAGATCAAATGTTTTCCTGTGGCACAAACGTTTTTGGACGGAAGAGATACGCTAGAAGATGATAAGCATACCGGAAGACCAAGTTCATCTAGGACACCTGAGATTATTGAAAAAGTGCGTGATTTCATGGCAAACAATCGATGTGCGTCACTAAGAATGATGGAAGAATCTTTAAACATTGTAACGTACCAGGAGATGTGACGTACCTGCCAGAAGGACGCACACGACATAAAGGCAGATAGGAATCAGAATAAAACGTCCGCGTAGCTTAATTGGTAGAGCAACTTATTCCGGAATGAGGGGACCCGGGTTCGAACCCCGGCGCGGATAAAAATGACGGAGAAATTTACTTCGTTATAATGGCGCCCGAACTATCCGGATGACCCGACCGTTCAAAATCTCGCATTGGTGTGATGTTATTTCCACACCGCGAGATAGGAAAAATAAGAGAAGCACTTCGAAAAAAAAAATAAAAAAAAAATAAGGGGGAGATGATGTAACGTACCAGGAGATGTGACGTACCTGCCAGAAGGACGCACACGACATAAAGGCAGATAGGAATCAGAATAAAACGTCCGCGTAGCTTAATTGGTAGAGCAACTTATTCCGGAATGAGGGGCCCGGGTTCAAACCCCGGCGCGGATAAAAATGACGGAGAAATTTACTTCGTTATAACATCAACAAAGAAACGATTCGAACCATCCTGCATGAAGATTTGGGCAAAACAAAAGTCTGTGCTAAATTTGTTCCACACACGTTAACCAATGAACAAAAATCAAGGAGAAGTGCACATTGCAGAGACATCATTTCAGCAGCTGAAAACGATCCAAACTTCTTAAAATCGATTGTTACAGGTGATGAAACATAATGTTTTCAATATGATCCTAAAACAAAGCGACAAAGTGCGGAATGGAAGTCAAAAAACTCACCACAAGCCAAAAAAACAAACAAGAAAAGTTCCATCGAAAATCAAAACAATGCTCATTACATTCTTCGATAGTAAGGGTATTATCTACAAAGAATTTGTTCCAAGTGGACAAACAATTACTGGTGAGTTTTATTTAAATGTTTTGAGGCGTTTGATGGGCAGAATTCGTCGCATTCGTCCAGAATATCGGGATGAAAACAGTTGGTTTTTGTTGCACGATAACGCACCCAGTCACACCTCACTTCTTGTTCGTAGATTTTTGGAAAAAAGAAGGTCTGTGTGTTAAACCATCCACCGTATTCGCCTGATTTAGCCCCTGCGACTTTTCTTCATTCACAAAACTCAAAATGGCGTTTAAAAGGGTGTTATTTTGATCATATTTCGACCATACAAACAGCTTCGGCGCGTGCTTTGGAGGCAATTCCGCAAAATGAACTGGAACAGGCATTCGAATCATTATTAAATCGCTGTAACAAGTGTATTGAAGCCAGAGGGACTTATTTTGAATAACAAACCAAAACAAATTATAATTTCTTGTTCCTATTTCATTTTACAGACCCAGTCTTAAAAATTCTTTGCCACACTGTGTATATGTACAGATATTAATTACCCTCTTTATTTATGCAAAGTGCTGTAGGTAGGTATATTTCTATTTTTAGTACTGCACTTGCCTTTTTGCTTAATATTTTCAATCAAGCATTACCGGTATAATTGAATTTGTAATAAAAGAAAGTAAATACTGATTATATTACTTGGGGGGGGGGGGGTTGCCATTGTTAGCTAGCCCCGATGGGGGAGGAATAGTGTAGAAACCGCTGGTCTAATAATCGCTTAAACTTGTATGAAAGTCCGCTACACTTTTGGGGGAAATTTTGGACTAAAAAAAATTGTGTTCTGGGGAAATATTGGGCCTTTCTGCGCCCCTGGTCCTGGGCACCAGCCCCGTTGGCCCACCCCTTAAGACGGCCCTGGGTATCCCTGCTAGTTATCTTTAAAAACTAACACAAGTTTGAGATAATAAATAACCTACAAACATTCCGTTTTAGAGCATATGAAAAACTTTTCACGTGTAGCTCATTTTCGCAATCGCTGGCGTTTGGATTTGTGAAACGATGAAGTTGTTGATCACGTTGTTTAAAATAGACTTTCAGCTGTGTGTGCATTTGGGAGAGGGGGAAAATCTGATCCCGGGAGGAGATGGGCAGGGAGATATATAAAAAGAGAAACAACTTAGTTGTTCGTAGGACGAATAAACAGCGAAGAAGGCGGAATTAGGTTTTCTTCGCAGGGATGGGAAAATGTAGGTCAACAGCAGCTCTCTCTGGTTGGATGCCGTTGAAGATGAGCTTACGGAGGTCACGGGGGTACAGCGCGTCACAGGTAAAGTAGGGATGGGAGGAAAGAGAAACCACAGGTCACTTTGGAGCATCCGTGAAGAAGCTTCACTGATGGTTGGGGGAGGGTGGATGTGGGGGACAGCACAAAATAATATAAACTCCCGGGGTATAAAAATTCTAGTGGCAGCCGAGAACCAGCTTTGACCAGGTGCATCTCTGTAACGATGTGGAGAGGGATTACGTGCTGCGTCGGCATGCTCGCATGCGTTGTCTTCCCGGCGATATCATCGTCTACCGTAGCGAGGGTGACTGACACGACGAATTCATCCTTGGATTACGGCGGGTGGAGGCCGATTACCAGCATCGCTCCGATCCCGGTGACCTTCGCCCCGAACGCAACTGCTCCCAGTGAAGAGACTCGACGCAGTTACGTCCTCGTGTACCCGGCGAAACCGAAAGAGAGTTATCGATCTCCTTCGGCTCCCGATGAAGAAGCAATTAAACACAAGTCATCAGGATTTCGCCCGCCTCAAAATGGGAGGCAGTTATCGCCCCTCTTCGTGCATACCCTACGCAGATAAATTACCATCGACTGAGAAATGCAGGTATATTCCCGACTTATGTGAAATCTGATACAACTGATCACCCAAAATATGTGAATTATCGCCCTCCTGCTGTCGTGTATGAAAGATCCCCCGCTACCTCGAAGCCCAAGCGTCGACCAGCAGACGCTTCATTGAGATTACCTACGCAGCAGGAGGCAACGCATCATCAAATTCAGATACAATTATTGGACGGGTTTCTCGTGCCTCCTGCTCAGGGAATACAACATTTTGGTGACAAACCTTCTGGTGGAAGATCTTCTCACGTCAGAACCATCCCGATTACATTAAACGACGTGCCTCAAATTAAACTCCTCCTCCCTGGAGACGTTCACGAACAACTAACCAAGCTTCAGCAGCAATCAGGCATCAGAACTCGTCCTGAGCAGCGCGAAAAACCACATGCGCACAAACAACAACAGCCTGCCTACCCAGCAGTATCAACGCTTCAAAATCCCATTCCTCAGCGTAATCAAGGTAGCAAGATCCCACATCAAGCGGGAGTGATAAACGATACTCCTCGTCAGAATGCCCCTAAAGAGAACTACCGCAACTCTGAGCAAGGTAATATTCAGCAAACCGTACGCTTCCCGTCGCAGGAAATCATCCACCACCCCCACACCCAGCAATACCAACACGACAATGCAAAACCCCTTAGAAATTTTTACGTTCAGAATAACGAACCTCCGAATTACAACGGAAATAACGTCAATCCGAGAAACCTGAACAACAATCCGTTTCGTCCCATTCAAAGCAATTCTCATAGAAGACCTGAAGGCACCTTCTCTCAACCCGACCCCAGAGAATACCCTCAAAAGCCTTCAAATTCGGTGTCATTTCCTCCAACCAATCAGCAGAATCGTGAAATCATTCAGCAGCATTCGCAGACTTCCCATTTCGGTGATGGAATCCAGCAACAAAAAACAGACAATTATGCTCCAGACAGACACCAGCAACAAAAAACAGACAATTATGCTCCAGACAGACACCAGCAACAAACAACAGACAATTATGCTCCAGACAGACACCAGCAACAAAAAACAGACAATTATGCTCCAGACAGACACCAACAACAACTGAATGAAGAGCAGTATACTACAGTTCCCCAGCCTGGTCCTCAGCAAGTAGCAAAAGCACAGCAAACATTCCAAAGCTTTGAGAACAGTGTTCAATATAATAATCAAGCACAGTTCCATTCCCAGATATTCAATGGACAGCCAGGTCACCACACAAGCTCCCTCTCCTCAACATCATTTCAACAGCAACATGAGACCGAAAACCTTCGCCAGGAGAAGCACAACGAACAATCCCACATTGCGTTCAATCAGCAGCAACATGACGCCGAGAACTTTCACCAGGAAAAGCACGACGAGCAACCCCACATTCCTTTCAATCAGCAGCAAGAGCAAGGCACTGAATTTTATCCCGATCCACAACAAATTGCACCAGGCCCCAAAGCCTTAGATTTTTCAACGCCGTTGGATAACGAGGGTCAGATTCAGCAGAAACCGGCATCTGACGAATCGCAGCCACAGGAAGATTCGATTCAGCAGAAAGTTGAGCAGGGTAAGGAATTTGATATTCCCGAGGATGCACGGCGTTTTGCACCGCAGGCACCATTCGATAGCGGATTTTCCACTGATGATAGCTTTTCCAATCAAGAAAAGGTCGAGCCTGTACCACCAGAGTCGGGACAGTTTGTTGAGAACGGTGAAGGGGAAACTTGCCATTGTCATCGCAGCTGCGCGCCGATATATTACCCATCAACCACCAGCCCAGGCAGCACTCTGAGGGAAATAGCATCCAGAGTCGACGCCGAAGCCTTGTTTGAATTCATCAACATACCAGATGACGAAATTGAAGCTCTTCTTGCCTCCACAGGTAAGCGTTTTCTTTTTTCTTTCAATTAGTTATTTTTTATCTTCCATTCAGGGCAGGATGGATCATTCGCAGGGCCCGGGATGAACTTTCATAGCCGGGCGCCGAGCAAAATTTCACTGCAGACCCCTAGAAAATAAGTCTCATATTTTAAATAAAGTGGTTAAGTGAAAAATTTTGTTCGTAAAAAACACACATGGAAACTGTCATAACGAAGAAATGATTATCTCAAAGAAGTATTTGCTTTTAAGCCTAAGAAAGACCATAATATCAACATTGAAAGTTCAGAGAGAGAGAGAGGAAAAAGTGTTACGATTTCCTTTCCGGAGAGAAGCACTTCAGGTTGTATGGCGATTCTCATAAAAACTTCCTCCCAAAACTGCAAAAAGATAACTTCAAATAATCTGGTTAGCAAATTAATAAGAGTCCCTCTAAAATAAATTCGTTTAAATATTTTTTCCTCTCACACATGTTTTAGTGACAAATTTTTGATGCGAAGCGAAGTAAATGACAAATTAGTGACTTCTAACTTTTGTACGCGTTCGCAGTGATGTATTCAGGCATCTTCTCGGGGGTACTTAGCCCCCCCCCCCGACAATCCACGAACGGCCCTCCCCGTAGGTTTTGGGGCGATCTCCACTTATATTTAGTCTAGTTGTTTTCTTTATAGCTGAATATCTGAATAAATTAATTTTAAAAACTTAAGAAAATTGGGGGAAATATTATGTTAATAACAATAAAAAAAACGTTCACATGAACTTCAATCTAAAATTTCTATCATCCTTCAATAAAACATTAAGCAGTCCTCGTTGAAAGGGCAATTTTTCAAGCATTGACAACTCGGACTACTTCCGCAATAAAAACCTAACTAGACTAAACCCGCCGGAATCGATGGTATTTTTTTTTTTTTTTAAATAATAAACTCATGTGAAACAACAAATGTAAACTTTGATTGACAAATTCATTCAACCACTTCAGTAAAGACAGATTCAACCACTTCAGTAAAGACAGATTCAACCACTTCAGTAAGTCCAGATTCGTGATTTTTTTTTCTTTTTTTGTTACTGAAGATTTAACGACCACCGTAAGCAACTCAATGGGCTATAAGCAGTCGCCCGTCCATAATTTAGGGTCACTGGTTCCCGGGAAGGGAGAGAGCCAGTGGCGTAAGACAAACACAACATCCATGCCTCACCGGGATTCGAACCTGGACCCTTCACGAACGAATGATCATAAGCGAACGAATGATCAACGCTTGGACTATAAGCAGTCGCCCGTCCCTGATGTAGGGTCACTGGTTTCAGGGAAGGGAGAGAGCCAGTGCCGTAAGACAAACACAACATCCATGCCTCAACGGGATCCGAACCCGCCGGAATCGACGAATAGTTTTTTTTTTTTTTTTCCCCGGTAGACGAAACCCGTCGGAGTCGACGATAAGTTTTTCTTTTTTTCTTTTTTGAAAAGAATAAACTCATACGAAACGTTTATTTACATCTTCGCATAATGGGAAACGTCTTGACTACGTGAATAAACTGGATAGAATTATGCCTCACCGGGATTCGAACCCGGTAGACAAACCCTTCGGAATCGACGATAAGTTTTTTTTTGTTTTTTGTTTTTTAAGAATAAGTTCATATGAAACTTTTATTTCCATCTTTACATAATGGGAAACGTCTTACCTACGTGAATAAACTGGATCGAATGAATGTTAAATTGTATATATACATCATACAGTCCAATGGCATAACGCAAGCAGGTCTTCGAGTGTTCGCTGTTCCGATAAGAACTTTCAAACAAATTCCTGCTAGCGTTGTTTTGCACAACGGTTCGCTGAGATGAGAGACTTCGGACTTTTGACTAAGAGTCCCTCCATACACTCCGCCTTCAACAGCGCGTGGTCAACCGCAGGCGATCGGATGTCAACCGCACGCTTGTGCCATTGACTTTACATGGGAACTTTGCCGCCCCACAACGCCCGAACCGTTGCCCCAATCTCATTTTTCTCTTCGACTGGCACATCTACATGGTCAGACCTTTAATTTGATACCTCAACCATATGTTTACGTTTAGCCGTTCTCTCACAACTGGTTTTACAGTAAAAAACCTTATTGAATTAATATATAGGTTCTACAGAGCAGAGATGTTTGCAAATTAATACATCATCATATTTTGGAAGCTGGCATTCATCTTTATTTCAGCCTTCTGGATGCCAACTTCCCACGTATACGGTTAAGTCTTAGTGTTTCCAATACAACAAAATATGTACTACCTCATTTTTACAATAGCAAATTATTAGAAATTGTTTCCATAAAAAAGTGATTTTTTTCCTGGCGGTGGGTTGTTTACACTCCGTGGCAAAAAAAAAAAAAAAAAATCGAGGCACCTCAAACTGGCATCAAAACTGTCAGGTTTTTTTTTTTTTTTTGCTATATCATCATCATCAATGTCAACCATTATCAATCCACTGCTGGACGAAGGTCTCCCCAAGTTTCTTCCACAACGGTCTTCTGTCTTGTGCCAGTCTCTTCCATGTCACTCCCGCATACTTTCGAATTTCATCCACCCATCTCCCATGTGGTCTTCTTCTGGGTCTTGTTCTGTCCCTTGGAATCCAATCTAAAATTTCAGTTGTCCATCGATGGTCTGTCCTTCTGGCAATATGTCCAGCCCATTGCCATTTCAGTGATTTTACTCTGTTCATGATGTCTTCCACTCTTGTCATTTTTCGGATCTACGAGTTCCTCTTCTTATCTCTCCTGGTTACACCAAGCATGCATCTCTCCAAGCTCTTTGAGTTGACTGTAGTCTTTGTATGTCTCTTTTAGTTAAGGTCCACGTCTCTGCACCATACGTAAGCACTGGAAGGATGCATTGATCAAACACTTTTCTTTTAAGACATAATGGCATATTGCTCTTGAAAATTATACTGTTTCTTCCAAAAGCTCTCCAGGCAAGTTTTACACGCGGATTAATTTCTTCATCAATGTGACCCTCACTTGATATCTGCTGTACAAGATAAATGTAGGTTTTGGTTGTCTCCAGCTTTTCTCCATCAATCAATAAATCTTCATTTCTGTCTGTCTCGGTACGATAAACCGCTGTCGCGATAATACACTATTCGTCCTCTGTCGATCTCCGAAACGTGCTGGAATGAGTGCCGCATTCTGCGACGAGGCATCAGGAAGCTTCCCACGCACAGGTCCGGCAGCACAACACACTTCTACTACTTAAACCCCGCCTTCTGTGAACCCTTCTTATAGTGCTTCTCGGTGGCGTGCCGGGCGCACAGGATTTGCATATGCCTTGCAATGCTAATCGTTTGCATGTCCTCTCGCGGGCGACGCATGCTGCGAATTTCAGGCCAATCGGATGCTTCCTTCTTGGTGTTGTATTTTGGGTGGATAGTTAGTTCAAGTCAAGTTACAAACCAAAATACAAAAACTGTCTTATGACAGCAAATATTACAAAAAGATGCAAAAAATGTGACGTAAGTGAGCTAAAATTACAAAGAAATAGTAACTTGTTAAAGCCCATGGAGGTTCGTATCCATGGTTACCAGTACTACGTACCCGAGATGTCCACGGGTCAACGGGTCGACAATTTCTTGCTGGTCCAGCGGGTCAGGTCAAGGTGTTCTTGACCCAATTTTGACCCAGTTTTATTCCCGTTTCATTTTTGAAAAGAGAAAAATATATTCCAAAGAAAAATGCGCGTTGTGGAATTCTGTAGTCAATACTGGTGCCCACGGAGTGAATAATAATTTGCCATGCAAAAATATTGTCTCTTTCTTAAAGCAACGAAGATTTCCACCGACCGACGTCAGACACACCGACACATAGCCCACTGGAAAGAGGAGGCCCTGAAACGAACGGTTGTCAGGTGACCAAAAGGATCTCAGCTTCGTGAAATTTCTCCAAGTTTTTAACGGAAGTGAGTACAGGTATTATTTTTGTGATTAAAGTCTCTGTCGCTGTAGGTAGTCATCCCATGAAGAACGTGCATTTGAGAAATCCCAGACAATTTTTTGGTGTGTGGAACGTAACATCACACTGATTTATTTTTTCGAAGCACTGAAGAAGGGTTTCTCATTTTTCCTGTCTCAGGGTGTGGAAAAAACATCACACCATTGCGAGAAACCTAACAGCCAGGTCATCCTTGAGGTTCGGGCGCCAATATTACGAAGTAATTCTCCATTTTTATGTCACGGGGAGGGCTCGAACCTGCAACTCTAAGCTCCGGAGCTCCGAGTGCTATCCATTATACTACACTGGCATGTGCTCTCCCTGTTATCTGCCCTTATCTCATGTGCGTTCTACGGGGCTGGCACGTCACAAAGTCTTGAGCTGTTCTTTTTCATGTCACTCTAGCATGCTTTCAAATTTCGTCAACTCATCTTACACATGGTATTCTTCTGGGCCTTTTCTTCTCACTTAGTACTCAGTCTGGTATTTTGTTTGTCCAACGGAGGACAGTTCCAATAATACGTCCAGCTCATTACCAATTGATGGTCTTCTGTCGCTAGGTGGTTTTTGTGTACTTCTGTTGGCAGTGTAGGTAGTTTTTGTATACTTCTGTTTGCAGTGTAGGTAGTTTTTGTGTAGTTCTGTTGGAAGCGTAGGTGGTTTTTGTGTAGTTCTGTTGGCAGTGTAGGTGGTTTTTGCATACTTCTGTTGGCAGTGTAGGTGGTTTTTGCATACTTCTGTTGGCAGTGTAGGTGCTTTTTGTATACTTCTCTTGGCAGTGTAGGTGGTTTTTGTATACTTCTATTGGCAATGTAGGTGGTTTTTGTGTACTTCTGTTGGCAGTGTAGGTGATTTTTGTGTACTTCTGTTGGCAGTGTAGGTGATTTTTGTGTACTTCTGTTGGCAGTGTAGTTGGTTTTTGTGTAATTCTGTTAGCAGTGTGGGTGGTTTTAGTGTTCGCGTACTTCTGTTTGTAGTGTAAGTGGTTTTTGTATACTTCTGTTGGGAGTGTAGGTGGTTTTTGTGTACGTGTACTTCTGTTTGTAGTGTAAGTAGTTTTTGTGTACGTGTACTTCTGTTTGTAGTGTAAGTGGTTTTTGTATACTTCTGTTGGTAGTGTAGGTGGTTTTTGTTTACTTCTGTTGGCAATGTAGGTGGTTTTTGTGTACTTTTGTTGGCAGTGTAGGTAGTTTTTGTGTACTTTTGTTGGCAGTGTAGGTAGTTTTTGTGTACTTTTGTTGGCAGTGTAGGTAGTTTTTGTGTACTTTTGTTGGCAGTGTAGGTAGTTTTTGTGTACTTTTGTTTGCAGTGTAGGTAGTTTTTGTGTACTTTTGTTGGTAGTGTAGGTGGTTTTTGTTTACTTTTTTGGCAGTGTAGGTAGTTTTTGCGTACTTTTGTTGACAGGGTAGGTAGTTTTTGTGTACTTTTGTTGGCAGTGTAGGTAGTTTTTGTGTGCTTCTGTTTGCTGTATCTCCTCTTCTAAAAACATTATTGAGAAATTTCTGTTTTTACTCTATGCCATTCGCTTTTTACTCTAGGCCGTTATCCTCTCTAAATGATGTACAGTTTTCCTGCAAGGGAGCATAAATGTAAATACCTTTAGCTACCTCTGCTTCCCAGAGACGTATTTGTAAAGTTTTTTCCTTAGCATAGCTTTTGCTATGAAGAATACTTTTCGAATATTTTCAACTTTTCGTTAAGTAAAATCCTTCCGCTAAAAGGCATAGAGTTACATCATGTTTTCTTCTATATTTCTTCTTTTAACAGTTCGATTTGAAAATCTCTGTCTCTGATACCTCCTTCTGCTATGAGAAGCTTTGTGCATCATATGTTAATTTTCGTAACATACTTTTTAGCTGCTGGTAGAGGAAGTAAGTAGCTTTTTCTATTTCTGCATGTCTTATCGATTGTAGAAATCCGGTAGATTTTTTTTTCTAAGCGCTTCCATTGTCTATGAAGAAGTTTGATAAATTTTATTTATGTTGGGAAAGATTCAAAAGACGTGCTCATTGCAACCGAAAATTCGGTCATGTTTTTACTGCCAACGCCACCCCCATCCTTTTCTTGCTACTTCTCCTGAGCAAATGATGTATCTTACACTATGCCCTCGTCATCTTGAAATCGCTTAATCTGTGTCTGGAAAATCTTGGAATTTATTTTGCATCTAGAGACATCTTAATCACCGCGCAAGAGGAAGTTTGAAAACATTTAAATTGGCTATCATGACAACCACAAAAAAGCAACAACTGACCCATGTTTACGACGTGACATGCAACGTGCAAATCAAATGTAGCAGGTGAAATTTCAGATTTTTCGCAGCTACTTTAAATTTTAAAATACTTAAACGTTTCGTTTATTGCATATCTCGCTCATGTTTTTTGCTAGCTATACTTTAAATTAAATATCGATCAATTACCTTCGATTAATTTGTAAACAGTTTGATTAACTATAGTTTTAACCTGCCGTTATGTTCAATGTAAAAAAATCTGAAATTCACTAGCAACTTTCCTTCATTTCTTTCGTGAATTAACGAAGCATATTTCTGATACAACCTTTTCCGTCAAATGACGAGAAGAAACCTGAATTTCACGGATTTTTCGTACCTCGGGAAAATTCTGAATTTTCAGAAACTTTTCCGCAGTTTCTTTCTTATAATGTTGGTAAATTACCGTTATAATGATGTGTTAACGGAAAATTCGGAATTTTCAGAAACCTTTCTGCAATTCCTTTCGTATATTAACGAAAAAACTCCGTTCTCACTTTTTCCGTATCCGTATGACGAGAAATTATCGGTAATAGGAGCAATTGGTGATAATACTTGAGGTTTGATTAACTTTTTAATTTCAATCGTCTGCCGAATTTTGAAGTTCCGTAGCGAGATCGGATATTGTGGATAGCATATCGTATGAATTTTGCTTATTGTCGCACAGGATATTTCTTCTCCTCTCCCCTATTTTGTGCACCAGCTATTTAGTATATATTGTGTTACTGTAAGAAACCGGGTTTTTATTGTACAGATGATTATACGATGTCTATGTATCAGTCTTTGGACAGCTTAAGACAAAAGCTATTATAGCTATCAAGCGTAAAATTATTATTTAGGAGTGTTTTTTTTTTACTGAAATTATACTATAACAAAGTACAATTCACTTTTTTTAAAGGTAACCGAAAGTCATTGTCAGTTTAAAATAAAGTTGCTTCGAAAAATCAGGATGAAAAATGCTCAATTTGTGAAAAGTCCTATAGAAAAAAAAATATTACAAACCTATTCAGAAAAATAATAAACTCCAACGGAAAATAAAAAAACTAAATCACTCGCATTTCTGTCAAAAAAAAAAAAAAAAAAAACGTCGCAGAAATTTGTTTTACAACGTACATAAATCGGATTTCCGAGCGTTTGTGGCTTAGTGGTTAAAGACGGGCGTTACCTGTTGAACTAACCCAAACGATGGGGGTTCGCCCCGGACTGCAGCGGAGGGATAATCTGGGGTAAGGGCTGAAAAATGCAGGGCCGTCTATTTTGCGGAATTTCAGTTTACATACGAAAAAACCTGAAATGGATTTTTCAGAAATTAACGGAATTTCTGACTACGTAAGATCTGTGAAAATACGGAAGTTAAATTAAACGGGCACTTTTAAAAAGGTAAATTTCTATAAAAGACGGACACCTACCGGCAACTTTGTTGTACGTTATTTTAAAAAAAATTCCGTGAAGTGACACCACTTATTTTATGCATGTTGTTTACAGAAGCATTTTAAACACGAGAGAAAAATAAAAACAGGACAAAACGCAAAATAACCGTGTGCAGTTTTAAAAAACGATTCCAGGTTTTAAACATTCTTAACTATAAGAAATAGAGCAGTCCATTTTTCATTATTAAAAATTCCCCCATTTTTAATCCTAGGTGCAAAACCTAACGGTGAGGCATGGATGTTGTGTTTGTCTTACGGCACTGGCTCTCTCCCTTCCCTGGAACCAGTGACCCTAAATTAGGGACGGGCGACTGCTTATAGCCCATTGAATTGCTCACGGTGGTCGTTAAACCTCCAATAAAAAAACAACAAAAAAAAAAACTAACTATTTCACTACCAAAAGGTTCAGCCTTCAAAAAACTGCCCCCCCCCCACACACAACTTTTTCAACATCCCCTAATTCGCTGCCCTGGTGGCGCAGTGGTCTAAGCGATGGCTTCTGATCATTCATTCGAGATGGGTCCGGGTTCGAATCCCGGTGAGGCATGGATGTTGGGTTTATCCTACGACGCTGGTTCTCTCCCTTCCCTGAAGCTAATGGCCTTAAATTAGGAACGGGCGACACTGAGTTGCTCACGGTGGTCGTTAAACCACCAATAAAAAAAAAAAAAATCCCCTAATTTTTTTTTTTTTTTTTTTTTTTTGATTGGAGGTTTAACGACCACCGTGAGCAACTCAATGGGCTATAAGCAGTCGCCCGTCCCTAATTTAGGGTCACTGGTACCAGGGAAGGGAGAGAGCCAGTGCCGCAAGACAAACACAACATCCATGCCTCACCGGGATCCGAACCCGGACCCTTACGGACGAACGATCATAGGCCAGCGCCTTAGACCACTGCGCCACCGGGGCGGCATCCCTAATTTGAAATTCCTGTATAAACCCCTGCGTTGTAATAAACTATGTTGCTCTTCAAGACTTCAAGAGGGCATTTGTAGCGTAAAATAAGTGGCACACAAAAGATAAGTGGTTGTGTCATCACAAGGAAAGGCGGAATGTCAAAGGACTAGTAGCAAAAAATGTGTGTTAAATCAGGGAAGGAAATCAAAGTACCGCGCATGTTAACTTCCTGGTAGGCGGAATAGTTTTTCTTGCTTCCAACGCGCGTGTTTTATTCACTTTTGCATAAACAGCCGGGGAGAAAATCACGAAGTGAAGACTGATTATTTTTCTGGGTAATAATCGAAGTTGTTTCCTGATATTTACAGCTTGTCCTCCGCATATCCAAGAAAGTAATGGCTTATATGGACGTCATCGGGTCGCAGAAAGGTCATCTACTGAAATAAAATGGCCCATTTCCTGATTCCTGCGAGGGAATTGCTCTACTGGTTGATCCCTTGCCAATATCAGGAGTAGATGTGAGATAAAATTAAGTAAAACACCTGCAAGAGGAGGGGGGGCGGAGACTGTCGCACATCGTTCACAGCAACCGTAGGGCCACAGTACCATAAATCACCCGCAGCTACAACAGTGGTGATCGGGGCAGTGTGTCACAGCACACAGTTCATCGCAGCCTTCTGCGCATGGGCCTGCTTAGCCGAAGACCCAGCCGGGTCACCATGCTCACGGCACGTCATCGCCAACAATGCATGAAATGGGCCCAAGATCAAGGTTGGACCGCGGATGATTGGAAGAAAGTGGCCTGATCTGATGTATCAAAATTCCTGGTGCATCTTGTAGACGGCCGAGCGCGGATACGCTGATTACCAATGGCACCTGGATGCACTGTTGAGCGGAAACAGATCGGCGGCGGCGGCGGCCGTGGTGTCATGCTTTGGGCGATATTTCCTTAAGACACTTTTGGCCCCATTATCCCAATAGCACAATCCCGGATAGCTGTCAGGTGTCTGAACATCGTTGCGGACCAAGTTCACCCATTCATAGCAATTGTGTTCCCTGCTGGTGATGGCCATTGCCAACAGGATAATGCGCCATGCCACACTGCCAGAATCGTCAAGGAGTGGTTCAAGGAACATGCTGGTGACTTTCTGTTCATGCCCTGGCTTCCAAATTCACCTGACATGAACCCAATTGAACATCTATGGTTAGACTTAGAAAAGCGGTTTCACGGTAAATCACCACCACCCCGAACTGTACGGGAACTGGAGGACCTGCTGTAGACATTATGGTAGCAGATACCCCAGGAAACCTATCTCCCCTCATTGAATCGATGCCTCCCCGAGTGGCCGCTGTTTTGCGGGCTAAAGGGGATTCAGCAGCTTATTACTAGTAGGTTGGGGTCATAATGTAATGGCTCATGAGTGAATAGTCCTTACACCTATGTTATGTTGTCTTCGTTTCACATTCATGTTTTTTGCGTTTTGTGAATGAACTTCTCGTTTACGCTAAGAATCACTTAAAATAAGGATTCTTCAACCCTTTCTGAATCGCAGGTCACCTGACAAAATGGAATAGGACAGGATGGCCACGTGAAAACAGAAGGGCAAATCTGCATGTATTACTGCGATATCGATTATTTCAGGGAGGTTTTGTATCCGAAAACTTTGTTTTCGGATAAAGAAGCGATGTAACCAACATAATATACAGGGTGTACCACTCGCTACCGAACCCGACATTTCTTTAATAATATCAACACCAATGAATATATTGCAACGAAATTTGAAGTGGACTTACCTCATTTCGTGCGAAATGTGATGACACCACATGTGCTGGAAGTGGCCACCATTTGCGTCCAGACAGCATTGAACCTGGCGCTGTCCTCCAGCCAGCCGGAAGCGCCTGTCTGCTGCTTTGTTATGCCAATTCGCTGAGCGTGTCTACACAATACAGTTGTCGATAGTGAGTGCTCGTGCTCGTGCTCGTGGCTGTTCGCGTACGTGTGAAATGTATCGGAGTACTCTGGAGGAGTGAGTGTTTATTGTTCGCACTTATTGAAAACAGAATCGACAAAGTCTTGTCAACAGCGATTCCTTGAGAGGTTTGCAGGAGACAACCGCCGAGCAAGTCCACCATTTGAGTATGGTAATGGGCTGGACATACTGCCAGAAGGACAGACCACCGATGGACAGCCAAAATTTTAGATTGGGTTCCAAGGGACAGGAAAAGACCCAGAAGAAGACCACATGGAAGATGGGTGGATGAAATTCGAAAGTATGCGGGAGTGACATGGAGGAGACTGGCACAAGACAGACCGTTGTGGAGGAAACTTGGGGAGACCTTCGTCCAGCAGTGGTTGATAATGGTTGACAATGATGATGATGAAGAATATGTACCGGACTGTGGCTCGGTGTGGTCGTGAGTGAGGCGAATGTGTTGTTATTGTTTGTTATGATTTAATTCCACTTAGTATGTACCGGACTGTGGCTCGGTGTGGTTGTGAGTGAGGCGAATGTGTTGTTATTGTTTGTTATGATTTAATTCCACTTAGTATGTACCGGAGTGTGGCTCGGTGTGGTTGTAAGTGAGGCGAATGTGTTGTTATTGTTTGTTGTTCTGATTTCATTCCACTTAGTATGTACCGGACTGTTGCTCGGTGTGATCGTGAGTGAGGCGAATGTGTTGTTATTGTTTGTTCTGATTTAATTCCACTTAGTATGTACCGGACTGTGGCTCGGTGTGATCGTGAGTGAGGCGAATGTGTTGTTATTGTTTGTGGTTCTGATTTAATTCAACTTAGTATGTACCGGACTAGTTCGGTGTGGTCGTGAGGCGAATGTGTTGTTATTGTTTGTTGTTCTGATTTAATTCTATTTAGTATGTACCGGACTGTGGCTCGGTGTGATCGTGAGTGAGGCGAATGTGTTGTTATTGTTTGTTATGTTTTAATTCCACTTAGTATGTACCGGACTGTGGCTCGGTGTGATCGTGAGTGAGGCGAATGTGTTGTTATTGTTTGTGGTTCTGATTTAATTCCACTTAGTATGTACCGGACTGGTTCGGTGTGATCGTGAGGCGAATGTGTTGTTATTGTTTGTTGTTCTGATTTAATTCTACTTAGTATGTACCGGACTGTGGCTCGGTGTGATCGTGAGTGAGGCGAATGTGTTGTTATTGTTTGTTATGTTTTAATTCCACTTAGTATGTACCGGACTGTGGCTCGGTGTGATCGTGAGTGAGGCGAATGTGTTGTTATTGTTTGTGGTTCTGATTTAATTCCACTTAGTATGTACCGGACTGGTTCGGTGTGGTCGTGAGGCGAATGTGTTGTTATTGTTTGTTGTTCTGATTTAATTCCACTTACTATGTACCGGACTGTGGCTCAGTGTGATCGTGAGTGAGGCGAATGTGTTGTTATTGTTTGTTCTGATTTAATTCTACTTAGTATGTACCGGACTGTGGCTCGGTGTGATCGTGAGTGAGGCGAATGTGTTGTTATTGTTTGTTGTTCTGATTTAATTCCATTTCGTATGTACCGGACTGGTTTGGTGTGGTCGTGAGTGAGGCGAATATGTTGTTATTGTTTGTTGTTCTGATTTAATTCCACTTAGTATGTACCGGACTGTGGCTCGGTGTGGTCGTGAATATCGATCATTCTTACAGAAGTTACGCTAAAATAAAGCGTGTCCGTGATTACTACTCACATTTTTTACTACTGCTGTTTGCAGAATTAAAAAAAAAAGATTACCCCGAATTTTCGGTTGCACGAGCCTTTTGAATCCTTTCCGACACTAATATATAAAATATTTCAAACTTATATATTTGAAAAAGTTACGTCGTCCGGTTACGTGACGACGTAACTGTCGGTTTCGTCGTCACGTAACCGGCAGTTGCGTCATCAAAATGACCACAATTCTTCAGAACGCACCCTCGCAACCTGTCACTGAAATTAAAATCAGACGTTTTTAGGTTGGCAATAACTGCTGGTAGGCGGAGTCAGGCTTCACGCGGGAGACGAGGTGGAGCTGAACACATAATGCCATTTCAGTCCCCATGTTGACAAAACATTTTTTTTTAAAATGGCGAATCTGTAGTTCGAAAGCAACGAGCGTTTAGGTAGCATTTCAACGTCGGGCGTCACAGAAGAGTTCCTACTCGGAACACAATATTGTTGTGGATAATGAACTTTAGGGCTACGAGTTCTGCATTAAAAAGAAAGCAGCCTGGAGGAATAAGAACAGTCCGCACTCCAGAGAACGTCGAAGCTGTTAGAGAGGCGATAGTCAACATCTCCCGTCAGGGCCGGATGGAGCTCTTGCGGGGCCCTGGGCGAAAATTCATTGCGGGGCCCAGAACAAAATTTCATTGTGGGCACTAAATAATAAATCTCATATTTTAATAAAGTCGTTTCTGAAAATTATCGTTCGTGAGGAAGACACACGAACTCTACCTTAAAGAACAAAACGATTTTCTCAAAGAAGTATTTAAGTGGAATTAAATAGCTTAAGAAAAAGACCATAATACGGACTGAAAGTTCAGAGAGAGAGAGAGAGAGAGAGAGAGAGAGAGAGAGAGAGAGAGAGAAAGAAATAGAGAGAGGAAGAAAGATAGAGAAAGAGAGGGAAAGAGATAGAAAAAGATAGAGAGAGAAAAAGAGAGGGAGAGAGAAAAAGAGAGGGAGAGAGATAGAGAAAGAGAGAGAGAGAGAAAGACCGAGAGAGAGAGAGAAAGAAATAGAGAGAGGAAGAAAGATAGAGAAAGAGAGGGAAAGAGATAGAGAAAGATAGAGAGAGAAAAAGAGAGGGAGAGAGAAAAAGAGAGGGAGAGAGATAGAGAAAGAGAGAGAGAGAGAAAGACCGAGAGAGAGAGAGAGAGAGAAAGACCGAGAGAGAGAGAGAGAGAGAGAGAGAGAAAGACCGAGAGAGAGAGAGAGAGAGAGAGAGAGAGAGAAATAGAGAGAGGAGGGAAGAGAAAGAAAGAGAGAGGAAGAAAGATAGAGAAAGAGATAGAGAAAGATAGAGAGAGAGAGATAGAGAAAGAGAGAGAGAGAGAGAGAAAGACCGAGAGAGAGAGAGAGAGAGAGAGAGAGAGAGAGAGAGAGAGAGAGAGAGAGAGAGAGAAAGATAGAGAGAAAAAATGAGAGGTAGAGAGAAAAAAGAGAGAGAGAGAGAGAGAGAGAGAAAGATAGAGAGAAAAATGAGAGGTAGAGAGAAAAAAAGAGAGAGAGAGAGGTAGAGAAAGAGAGAAAAAGAGAGGGAGAGAGAGAGAGAGGTAGAGAAAGAGAAAAAGAGAGGGAAAGAGAGAGAGAGAGAGAGAGAGAGAGAGAGAGAGAGAGAGAGAGAGAGAGAGAGAGAGAGAGAGAGAGAGAGAGAGAGAGAGAGTAAAAAGTGTTAAAATCTACGATTTTCTTTCCCGGAAGAAGAGGTTCAGGTTGCATTGTGACTCTTATAACAGCTTATTCACAAAATGATAAAAAGATACCTGCTTAGCGAATATTTTCTCATTGCGAATATTTTTGTATAGGAAATATAATAAGGATCCCTCTAAAATAAAATGGTATAAACAGTTTTCTCCCCTGATACATATTTAGTGATTGATTTTTAATGAACAGTGGAGTAACTGACAAATTAGTGACATTCTAAACATTTATAAGCGTTCATATATGAAAGTTGCCTTTTTTTTTTCTTTTTTTTCTTTCTTTTTTTTTTTTCAATTTCTTGTAATGTTGGAAAAGTGGCCTCCATATGTAGTCAAAAATAACTTGGATATTGTTCTTTTTATTTCCCTAAATTTAAGTATCAGGTTTTCACACAAATTGTTGGATATATAAAAGTAGGGGACAACAAAATGATGAAATTTAATTTGCTATTTCATGAATGCGGAAAAGATTAAGGTGGTTACAAAAGTAATTTCGAATCTGCAAATCTCAGTGTCCGTACGACCAACAGGGGGCCCAAGTAGCACACTGACATTGGCCAACGGTTGGCCCAATGATATTTTTCCGTCGGTAGCGTTGGGCGAAGGTTGGTTGTTTATCGAAGATTGGCCAAAGGTTTTTCCAACCACACATGACCAACCATTTATCAACAAATGAGCACTTAACAGTTGTCCGATGGTTGTCCAACAACACATGATCACATTGGAAAACTGTTTGCAACAGTTATATAAAGTTGTACATCATCCATTATTAGTACTAAACGACATTTGTTTCACACGGATAAGATAAGTTATCGCCTGAATACCCTAAAATGTCCGAAATCAATGAGTGACCTTTTGTGTGAACGTTTGAAGGGAACAAGCACAGGTATGAGCAAATACACACAATTTATTGCATAAATGCGTACTTATGTCAATACAGTTTGATGACGTCAGACAAAACAAAAATAAAAAAGACAAACTGGCGCACAGTGATAAAAAAGTTAATGTCGAGTATGTTCGAAGAGTTCGCCATTGCCTACGATACACATTTGTATTCCTGAAAGTAACTCTGCATGCACATTCCTCAGCATGGAAGGTGTCACACTATTGCAAGCGTCTGTAACACGACGATGTATATCCAGCAGACTTGTAGGCGCTGTTGCATACACCTGATTTTGTACGTAACCCCAGAAATCCAAGCTCGCCATTCTCACACAGCATACGTAGACCGAAACTTCTCATCAGGGTACATCTGCTACTGGTTTTCATATCGTAGGTACGGTACAACGTCACAATCTGTATTTGCATACGGCTACATTTGCGAAATGTAAATATGCAGATTCGAATCGTCGCGCATCGATTTCGAACATTGTAGGGTATTCAGGCAACAAATTGTCTTATCCGTGTAAAACAAATGTCGTTTTGTATTAATTATTTGATGCTCTATAACTTTGTAATTGGAAATTTTGCTCTATCTCTTTTCGTTTTCGATTTGCAATAGCTAACTTCCGCTTTTCGTCACTAGGGGCGCTGCTATTGGTTGTATTCGATTGGGAGTAGTTGCTTTACTATACCGTTATCTCACTTGCATAATTGTACCTCTCTCCGTTCGCAAGTTATTCCAGGTTAAAGGGACTTTCCTATGCACCCTGTATATCTACTGTGATACTGCGAGCGCCGGGTTCAGTCACCTTGACTGCCAGGCCCAGTGCTTCGGTTCGTCGTATAGGATGCATGCCCTTATTGAAAGCTCGTATCAATCACTTCATTATGACTTTGCAAACATTTATTAAGAACACGTCTATACAATGTATTTTGCTACACATATTTTATGGATTATATCCCATAGAACACAAAAAGCAACGTCCTTCTCTTTCTCTCGACGTGCAATCTGTCTCCTAATCTTCTGTGAACCGCTCTCGTGGACTCACTTGACAGTTATAGCGAAACAAAAAATTGCAGGTGGCTTGGGTCGAACCCACACCCTTCTTCTCCGGAACCGAATTATTTCCCAATTAAGCTATATCGACGAAGTTTTTGGCTGCAACTTTTCCGTCTTGACATGTGCGTTACCTCTGTAGTACGTCACATAATACACCCCATAGCCCACTGGAAAGAAGAGGCCCTGAAACGAACGGCTGTCACTGAGGTCATGTGACCAACTGAGTTCCCAGCTCCTAACTACCGTGTGTGCGTCGTACACCGTGGCGTCGTCTAAGCTATCAGTAATGTGCTGAATCAGAAGGGTGACAGAGTAGTGGGAGAATTTCATTAGACGTGTGTTGATGAAAGCTTCGAAGGTTGTGTTGCAATATGAGTAAAAGGCGCTAATATTTGGTTCAAAAATTGTTTTGAAAGTTTTACACAAAAGGAAGGAAATGCTAATGTTTAAACGAAGTATTTGCAAAGTTTTCGCTTAGAATTCCAACTTGAAATTTGTCGCCCGAAATAAATGAAATGTGCTGTTGTTTTGTTGACAAATTTCTTAAAAAGTTGTGGCACGAAATGCGAATATTTTAGTGTCTTTGATGGCATATTGGATGTCTGCGTCGATTCCAAAATGGCGGCTTGTTTAGAATTTTTGTTTCTCTCCTGGTGAACTCCCTGTTGGATTTTTGCGGAACTTTTTCAGTTTCCTTCTATTTTTATTGAAGGACTTTGCTCCACCGCCATTTCAGAGGTTACGGCGGCGGTATTTTTGGTTCTGGCCTATACCCGTAATGCTAACATTACTGATGTGTCGTGTCAGTGTGTTCTTTATTCATAGATTACTCAAGGAAGAAGACTTTTAAGTTCTCTTTTGCATTTCATTTGCTTGACTTGAACACATTCTCTGAGTTTTTTTTTTTTTTTTTTACTGACTTTAACATAGGAAGGGTGAAATTTTGTCGTGTGAACTAATAGCTCTTAGTAAATCAACCACCTAGCCTTGTCTACCATTAAGGAAAACAAAAGCGGTGCAAAAAACATTTCCGTAAGATGTATGCATCTTACGGAAATGCTAAACCACTGAACAACTGAGATTGTTTTACCAACAAAACATATGCATAACAAATTATTTTTTCAATGTATATATAAATAACTAAACTTTGCAGGTTATAATACTTAAGACAGAAAAGAAATCTTACCTGTATATCAGTAACAATTAAATCCTTTTTTTCAAAAACGCTCTAATATTTTTTTCTGTTGCAGTGGTAAATGAACGTGTGACGTGCCTGCCCCGCAGGACGCACACGACATAAGGGAAGATAGCAGCAAGAACGAACGTCTGCGTAGCTCAGTTGGTAGAGCGACTTGTTCCGGAATAATTGGACTCGGGTTCCGGCGTGGACCAAAAATGACGGAGAAATTTACTTCGTTATAATGGCGCCCAAACTGTCCGGATGACCCGGCCGTTCAAGATCTCGCAGTGGTGTGGTGTTCTTTCCACACCGCGAGATACGAAAAATAAGAGAATCCCTTCTCCAGTACTTCGAAAACTAAATGTGTGTGACGTTGCATTCCACACACCAGATTGACTGGGAGTTCTCAATTGCACGTTCTTCAGCGGATGGCTGCCTACGACGATTCATGGTCACGGCTGACCCGTGCGCCATGCCCCCGGCCCTCTTTCGGGGAGGAGGGGGAGATGTGACGTGCCTGCCTCGCAGGACGCACACGACATAAAGGCAGATAGCAGCAAGAACGAACGTCTGCGTAGCTCAGTTGGTAGAGCGACTTGTTCCGGAATAAGTGAACTCGGGTTTGATACCCTGCGTGGACCAAAAATGACGGAGAAATTTACTTCGTTATAAACGTTATATGCTTTTACGAGTGGTAATTTGTTTTTATTTAGAAAGAAAATCACAATAATAAATTACAAAAAAAAATATGAACAACTTCACAGCAACACGTTAACGGACTAATGGGGTTCATGACTTCAGACCAGGGAAGCTGAGACCCTGTTGGTCACATAACTAAATCGTTTCAGGGCCTCTTCTTTCCTGTGGGCTATGATATCCCCCTCCCCCAATCCCCTGAGAAAGGGCTGCGACGGAACCGTAGGTTTGCGGGTCAGCCAGCAAATCACGCTTGAAGGAGAGCTCACTGTAGAAGAAAGAATTCTAATTCCAGACGTTATGTGGAACTCAACGGCCATCAGGAGATACATTTTACGTTCTGTCGCCAATGTAGCGAAACTTATTTGCCGGTGGCGATGCTCGAACCCCGCATGCACCTGCTCCGGAACCGAATGCTTTCCCAGTTAAGCTACACCGACGAGGTGACAAGTTTTTCGCTGCAACTTTGCCGTCTTCACATATGCGTCACTTCCGTAGTACACCACACAGTTCGTTAACGAATGTCTTTCCGTACCGCCTCCATGCCTGTAGAAGGCTAATCGAACATTTCTACGCAAGTGAAGACAACTCTCTTCGAAAAGTACGACACAACATGTCGTCTTTTAAAATAGTCTTCCAAAGATGGCGAGCATTCTTTCAAAAGGAACAAAATTGTCCTTTCATATACCGTGTGCATTACTACTGTGACTTAAACATACACAGGAGAAAAAAAATACATCTTCCTCACTGTAACCCAAATTTGAATAATATATGAACTAAAAGCAATACATAAATACTCTCTCAGAAACTTGCACCTCTTAGGTTCTATCTTCGTAGAGCTTATACTTGCTCTTCCACTCGTGCTGCTCGCCTTGCAGAAATAAAATGGACATCAGCTATTGCTAACCACTATGGATATCTCTCACACTTATTTAATAGGTAACACTCAAGGGTCCATTCCAGCTTAGCCACCACACTAAAACCTACACTGGCGTGCAAAAATTAAGGACAAGACGGTTTTTCGAATGTAACGTCGTGCAGAAGAGCTCCACATCGACTCAAATCATACCATAAGATCCCCAAGACGTAAGAATATGGGAGCAAAACCGTCCAAACAAGGAATCCAAAGGATACAAAGGCACTTTCTTGGAAAGGTAGCTTCGAACACAACTGGACAGAAGACAGAAACGTCCATGTGACAGGAGGCTGCCAAGAAAATTCCAGTCTTTAGTAGGGGATATGATCACCCCTGACTGCGTTGCAGGATTTACGATTGTCCATGCTGAGGACGAGGTTGTCAAGGAGCTGTTGAGGCATCGCGGCTCATTCCTCTTGTAGCGCCAATCGCAGCTGCGGAATCGTTGCTAAAGGCTAGTGACGTGCTGCCAAGCGTCTCCCGAGAAGATCCCACACGTGTTCGATCGGATTTAGGTCCGGGAACCTTGCGGGCCAATCCATGCGTTGAATATATTCACTCTCCAACAGCTTTGCGACAGCCACTGTACGATGAGGTGTAGCCTTGTGGTCCATGAAGAGGAACTCAGGACCCACAGCACCTCTAAACAGACGAACGTGAGGTAGGAGAACCTCAGTACAATAGCGGACACCAGTGACTGAACATCCTTGGAAGATGTGGAGGTCAGTACAGCTACCGAGCATGATACCGCCCCAAACAAGAACTCCGCCACCTCCAAACCGGTTCCTTTCGATGATGTTGGAGGTGTGATTGCGTGTTCCCTGCTCTCTTTAGATGTGTATACGCCCAGAATCGCTCGTCAGACTAAATCAGCTCTCATCCGTAAAGAGAACTCGACGCCAAAGCTGATGTGTCCAATTCTTGTGTTCCTGGCACCACAGAAACCGCCGTCTGCGATGAGCAGGCGTTAATGGCACACACCGTACTGGTCGTCGTGCAAATCGACAACCTTTGTGCAGCTTCCTGGCCACGGTAAAACGCGAAAACGGACGTCCAGTAGTCTGTTGCATGTGCCTTGCGATTTCTCCCGCTGTCTGCCGTCTGTCTCTTCTCGCCTGTAGGACAATATACCGGTCGTCCGCCGCCGTGGTTGCTCGTGGACGACCGCTGCTAAAGTCTCGGACAGCTGTTCCTGTCGTTTGAAATGCTCTCCAAGCTCGTGAAACGATGCTGTGAGCGATCCTGAACTCCTCGGCCGCACTAGTCACACTTCCACCTTCTTCCAACTTCCCAATGAGGCGACCTCGGGTAAAGTCATCTAGATGTCGTCTACTGGATTGCCTGTTGGCCATATCACACGGTGGCAGCAACTCGACGTCGTTCAAACCGATGTATACCGTGCAATAGGTTTCACCGAATTTCTGAGCTTACACGGCCCGTGTGCTTTATACCCTTCTGACCCCCCCCTACGTCATGCTGCATATATGCGCATGCCCTACCGTACCGGACCCTAGTCTATCTCCTGAGTGGTCATTCGGTCCGTTCTGCTTGCTCGTTCCGCTGTTATGCTAATTTCTCCTCTTCGTCCTTAATTTTTGCACACCAGTGTATATCTGATCGTGCTCCACGTTATATTACCTCGTTGGATTATATCTCATCAATCACCAATCCACTGAAAAATATCTGTCGGCCTCATTTCACTGGTCAGAAAAGATCGTCTCCCTACACCAATCATTCAAAGATGGGGAGTGTATTATATACCCTTGATCGATAGTGTTGGTGCTCACCGTACATGCTATATAGGTGCTACGGGTCGCAATCTTCTTCAAAGAATTAAAGAGCGCAAATTTAACATTAGGAAAGGGCAACCAGTGCACGGCTCTAGCCAGGACTGTCGCAAAAGGAGAGCTGCACCCAGACTGGGATAATATTAAACTTTTGTTCATCCCAAAATACAAGTCTTCCCTTCACATCTTGGAGAGCATATTTATTTGTACGTATGGTGATGCTTGTTGCAACAACTTACCTCACGATCTATACCCAAAGTATTGGAGGACATTATTCAAACTTTAGTGACCTAATTAATGGCCTGGACACTTGCAATTATGTTGGGACCATGCGACACCTATTGCAAATTCATTTACATATTTGTCCCTGTGCCATCTCGGCTTCTGTGCACACACACACACACACACACACACACACACATACACATATATATATATTATTGTGTCCTGTTGTCTGCTGGCGCTTTGTACATCTGAAGATGGTCCACTCGGTGGAACGAAAGTACTTATGTGTACCTATATATTTTAGATTTTAAGGTTTTAAAGTGCCGCCCGGTGGCGCAGTGGTCTAAGGCGCTGGCCTCTGATCATTCGTCCGTAAGGGGTCCGGGTTCGAATCCCGGTGAGGCATGGATGTTGTGTTTGTCTTACGGCACTGGCTCTCTCCCTTCCCCGGAACCAGTGACCCTAAATTAGGGACGGGCGACTGCTTATAGCTCATTGAGTTGCTCACGGTGGTCGTTAAATCTCCAATCAAAAAAAAAAAAAAAAAAGAAAAAGAGGTTTTAAAGTCAGTACTTGATAATATAACTGTTATGGTATTATTTGGTTTACTTGACGAATTCATTTTTGTACACCGTCGGCATTTTGTTTACCTTACCTCACATAAATTATATTTAAATATTAAATGAGGTATCCTTTCTATTGGGATGCTCACATTTATAATTTCTGTTCTTCACATTCTTTTCACTTCTCCTTATTCAACACACTCGACATAGTTTTTATTTTATATTTTTTATTTTCATATGACTCACTCTCAGCGTTATGACTAAGTAAATTTCTCTATTTTTCTGCCAGAGGCGGGATTCGAACCCATAACTCTACGCTCCGAGTGTTATGCACTATACTCCACTGGCATGTGCTCTCACTGCTATCTGCCTTTATCTCATGCGCGCCCTTCGGGGCAGGGACGTCACAATTCTCTCCTCTTCCCGAAAGAGGGCCGGGAGCATAGCCCACGGGTAAGCCGGGACCATGCTCGTTCTTCATCGGCAGTCATCCGATGAAGAACGAGCATTTGAGAAATCCCATACAATTTGGTGTGTGGAACGTAACATCACGCTGATTTATTTTTTCGAAGCACTGAAGAAATGATTCTCATTTTTCCTATCTCGCGGTGTGGAAAGAAAATCACACAATTCCGAGATACCTATCAGCCAGGCCATCCTTCAACTTCGGGCTCCTATATGACAAAGTAAATTTCTCCATTTTTATGCCAGAGGCGGAAACCGAATCCACCACCCTCGGCTCCGGAGCTCCGAGTGCTATCACAATACTACACTGCCATGTCACAAGCTCATAGTGCTATCTGGGGCAGGCACGTCACAAGCTCCGCGTGCTATCCACTATACTACCCTGGCATGTGCCTCACTGCTATCTGCCTTTATCTAATGTGCGTCCTGCGGGGCAGGCACGTCACAAGCTCTGACTGCAATCCACTATACTACACTAGAATGTGCTCTCACGGCTATCTGCCTTTATCTCAAGTACGTCCTGCGGGACATGAATATTACAAGCTCCGACTGCTATCCACTATACTACACTGGCATGTGCTCTCACTGCTATCTGCCTTTATCTCATGTGCGTCCTGCAGGACAGGCATATTACAAGCTCCGACTGCTATCCACTATACTGCACTGGCATGTGCTTTCACTGCTATCTGCCTTTATCTCATGTGCGTCCTGCGGGGCACGCACGTCACAAGCTCCGACTGCTATCCACTATACTACACTGGCATGTGATCTCACTGCTATCTGCCTTTATTTAATGTGCGTCCTACGGGACAGTCACGTCATAGGCTCCGACTGCTATCCACTATACTACACTGGCATGTGCTCTCACTGCTTTATCTCATGTGCGTCCTGCGGGACAGGCATATTAAAAGCTCCGACTGCTATCCACTATACTACACTGGCATGTGCTCTCACTGCTATCTGCCTTTATCTCATGTGCGTCCTCCGGGACAGTCACGTCATAGGCTCCGACTGCTATCCACTATACTACACTGGCATGCGCTCTCACTGCTATCTGCCTTTATCTAATGTGCGTTCTGCGGGATAGGCATATTACAAGCTCCGACTGCTATCCACTATACTACACTGGCATGTGCTATCACTGCTATCTGCCTTTATCTCATGTGGGTCCTGCGGGACAGGCATATTATAAGCTCCGACTGCTATCCACTATACTACACTGGCATGTGCTCTCACTGCTATCTGCCTTTATCTCATGTGCGTCCTCCGGGACAGTCACGTCATAGGCTCCGACTGCTATCCACTATACTACACTGGCATGCACTCTCACTGCTATCTGCCTTTATCTAATGTGCGTCCTGCGGGACAGTCACGTCACAGGCTCCGACTGCTATCCACTATACTACACTGGCATGTGCTCGCACTGCTATCTGCCTTTATTTCATGTGCGTCCTGTGGGGCAGTCACATCGCAAGCTCCTGGTGATATCCACTATACTACACTGAAATGTGCTCTCACTGCTATTTGCCTTTATTTCATGTGCGTCCTGCGGGACGCACATGAGATAAAGGCATTTCCGGTTAATGTCTGGTAGGGCGACTTGGCTTCTAATCACTCGTCCGAGATGAGTCCGGTCTCGAATGAGGCATCGATGGTGAGCTTGTCTTACTTCGTTAGCTTTCTCCCTTCCATGGAACCAGTGGCCCTAAATTACGGACCAGCGACTGCTTATACTCCATTGAGTTGCTCACGCTGGTCGTTAAACGCCCAAAATAACACAGACCTACTTCGGGAAAATAATGTGCCATTTAGTAGGAAAATTTCTAACCCAGAAGTAACAAAATTTACAGAGATGAGTCCGGTCTCGAATGAGGCATCGATGGTGAGCTTGTCTTACTTCGTTAGCTTTCTCCCTTCCATGGAACCAGTGGCCCTAAATTACGGACCAGCGACTGCTTATACTCCATTGAGTTGCTCACGCTGGTCGTTAAACGCCCAAAATAACACAGACCTACTTCGGGAAAATAATGTGCCATTTAGTAGGAAAATTTCTAACCCAGAAGTAACAAAATTTACATAAAAAACCAATCTCAAATGGAAGGTTACTTTAGAGATATGCGTCAAAGTACACCAGGTGGCATTATTACTCATTCTAAATTTAAATCTGTTTTTGTCAAAAGACGTGCTTATTTATTTATACTCCCTACTTCAAATAGCATTAAATTGGGTTGGATGCAATATACATATCACGATATCAATCAAATTTTTGACAAATACCCACTCTCAAGATATTCTTTGTCTAGTTTAACCAAACTTTATTTGCATAAGCGTCAATTTCAGTCTCGTCTTTCTGTCAACGTTGTCCTTATCAGTCCCTTTGACATAAATTTTCACATATGTAAGTACCCAATTTTGTTTCTTTCGGGGACGAGTGATAAATGACCATATTGAAATTTCCATCGTCTATATCAGACGATCTGAAAGTCGTCTGGGAATCTCCAAACGAAAGTGACCTTTGTAACAATTGCAGGAACTTGACTCTGACAAAAAAAGGTTTCTGAGGTTTTCCTGGCCAGAGCAGTTATTATTTCGAAACATTGTTTTGGGAGGAAGTTTGGATAAGCATCGTTGATTTTGGTAGGAGTTACTTGATGTCGACCTGTGATCGTACGTCTTGAGCTCCAACCGGGTATATTTTGAAAGGCCGGTTTTAGAAATTCGTTCAGGAGGGTCATTCACTCTCTGGGAACATGAGAAGTGTGTGTGATTGATTTTACGCTGAAAGGGAAATTCCGGCGAAAAAAGATGAGACAATGGGGCCAAAAAAGACGAAACTTGTGACGACTGATTCAAGTAGAGCAATCCGAGTAAGTTTTCACTTTTAATGTATGCGTGTATGTATGTATGTGCATAGCTGTCAACTAAATTTAATACAAGGGCGCCGACTCCACCAAACTATTGAGGGGGCAGGCGTTAAGAGATCAGACGTGAGAGGAGCACCTTTATCAGGAGGAAAATAAAAACTGAAGGGGAGGGGGGGGGCAAAAAGATAAACTACGAGATTCGACGTATATTTTGAAACTCAATTGTAATTGCTCATCAGCAAATTAACAAATAAATAGAAATATTCTTTTGCTGAATGTTAATATGAAAAAAAAAAAAAGGAATTTAGCCTGCGATTTTATAAAAATATCCCGAGAGATTTTGTTTCCAAACGTCTATCAAAAATATGAAAAATTAGCGCTGTTATCCTAACAAAGAACGAGAAGCGCGAAAAATTAATAGGTACATAAAGGCGCTGGAGATTATATGTTTCTGTATTTTTATTTATTTTATTTTTCATAATTGTTTTAAATATCACGATAACATTTCGAACAGAATACTGGGCTGACGATCAACTTTCTCATCAAATAAGCAATGCTTTATATGGGAAAAAAGTTTACTTATTTTGTTATTAATAAATTTTTCGGAAATAAATTGCTTTGGCCTCGTAAGATGGAACTCGGCCCACTTTACGAGGCCGAAACGATTATTTAATAAAACAGGACGAAAAATATTTGGTGGGCACTGCCCCCCCCCCCAGTAAAATTATTAAGGGGCAAGATTCACCTTGCCCTCCTAAAGTCAGCCCCTATGATTTAATGAAAAACCAGAAGATTGCATAATAACCAGGAAGATTTTTCTGACGTTAGTTTGTTATACAATATAAAAATTCCACACGGAGCTAAAACTGTATATCTTGTTTTGCAATAGTTACGCACAAGTTTTTATATACACTTCTAGGAATTGCGCTGTCTCTTTTAAAGTTTTCGCCAATTTTTTCGCCAAATTCAATTTTTTATCGCCAAAGTGTTATAACAGTACAAATAAGCAATCGCCAAAGCTCTTTTTCCGTCTCCAAAACGATTTTTTTTTTCGCAAATTGCGAAGATTGTGATCACCATACGTGCCAGGATATCGGACATCTTGCACTTCAAGAAAACAAGGGAGAGATTAATAAAGAAGTCCATTATGTATAATTTACTAGATTTTGAAACACTCCACATACAGGAGTCAGCTAGAAAAAATTCTATCCTTTCGGGTACCTACGCAGAATTTCACTTTTTTCTTGCTGTTCTTTGATTTTTTTCTCCCAATCATCATCATCATCATCGTCAACCATTATCAATCCACTGCTGGACGAAGGTCTCCCCAAGTTTCTTCCACAACGGTCTGTCTTGTGCCAGTCTCCTCCATGTCACTCCCGCATACTTTCGAATTTCATCCACCCATCTTCCATGTGGTCTTCTTCTGGGTCTTTTCCTGTCCCTTGGAATCCAATCTAAAATTTCGGCTGTCCATCGATGGTCTGTTCTTCTGGCAGTATGTCCAGCCCATTGCCATTTCAGGGATTTAACTCTGATCATGATGTCTTCCACTCTTGTCATTTTTCGGATTCACGTGTTCCTCTTCTTATCTCTCCTGGTTACACCAAGCATGCACCTCTCCATGCTGCTTTGAGTTGTTTGCAGCCTTTGTATGTCTCTTTTAGCTAAGGTCCACGTCTCTGCACCATACGTAAGCACTGGAAGGATGCATTGATCAAACACTTTTCTTTTAAGACATAATGGCATATTGCTCTTGAAAATTATGCTGTTTCTTCCAAAAGCCCTCCAGGCAAGTTTTGTACGTCGATTAATTTCTTCACCAATGTGACCCTCACTTGATATCTGCTGTCCAAGATAAACGTATGTGTCTGTTATCTCCAGCTTTTCTCCATCAATCGATAAATTTTCATTTCTTGTAAAAGCATTGTACATCACTTTTGTCTTCTGAAAGTTCATTTTTAATCCCACTTCTTTACTCTTGTCAGCAAGTTCCTGGATCATACTCTGTAGCTCTGATGGGGTAGTTGCAAAAATGACTATGTCATCAGCAAAACGAAAGGGGGTTAGATAATCTCCATTAATCTTTATCCCTTTGTTTTCCCAGTTCAGTGATTGAAAGACATTTTCCAATGTGGCATTAAAGAGCTTCGGAGATATGGTGTCACCTTGTCTCACTCCTTTTCCAATTTTTATGTGTGTTGTATTTTCAAACAGCCGAATCTTTGCACTTGCATTTTCATAGATGTTATTAATAATATTAATGTATGCATCTTCAATACCGCAGGATTTCAGAGCCATTGTAACTGCTGATGGTTTCACTGAATCAAAGACTTTTTCATAATCGATAAAAGCCATGCATAATGGAAGTTCATATTCCCTCGCTCTTTCAATTAGTTCTATCAGTACCTGGATATGATCTATTGTGCTGTAGCCACTCCTGAATCCAGCTTGTTCTCTCGGTTGAGCCATGTCCAGTGTCACCTTCAAGCGGTGTGAAAGAACTTTAGTGAAGATTTTATAAACCACTGATAGAAGGCTGATAGGTCTGTAGTTCCTGAGATCCTCAATGTCACCTTTTTTATGTAGCAAGATCATTGTAGCGTTGTTCCAATCCTCAGGAATTTTCCCTTCATTAAGGCATCGAGTGAAAGTTTGGGCGAGTACTGTTTCGATTTCTCCACTTGCTTCTTGTATGATGTCTACAGTAATTCCATCTTCTCCTGGAGCTTTTCCCCGCTTCATGTTCTTGATTGCATGTGCAACTTCTGCTGGAAGGACTGGAAGAACTCTGGTACTGGTACCTTTCATGATGTCTGGAGTACACGTATCATCCCTTTCATATAATTTGGAGTAGAAATCTTTCACTCTTGTCAAAATTTCGCCTCTATTTCTTGTTACAGAACCATTTTCTTTTCTCAGTGCCATAATCTGTTTTTTCCCCTTACTGAGATGTCCCTTTGCTATCTTTAGGCTTTGGTTGTTTTCAATTGCTTTCCTTACTAGTTCACAGTTGAATTTCCTTACGTCTTCAGTGATACTTTTTCGTACTGTCTTGCATAGCTCTATATATTCCACTTTGGAAGTCACATCTTCTTTAGTTGTCCTCATCACTCTTCTTTTTTGCATCAACATTTTGGTTTTTCCTGATAATTTGTTCACATGCAATTTGTTCTTAGACCCAGCTAATTTTGTTGCTGTTTCCATAAGAGCTTTGGTTACTTTTCTGTTAACTTCAGAAATATCCACTTCTTCCGATGTTAGGCCTTCTAAAGCAGAGAATCTGTTCTTCAGTTCCAATTTGAAGGTATTATGGTGTTTTTTAAGGTTGGTTATGTCAATACATTTTGTTTGTCTTATGAGCTTGCTACGTTCGAGTTTAGTGTTGAGGTGCATCTTACATCTCACCAATCTATGGTCACTGCCTGTGTTGAACTTGTTTAGCACACTGCAGTCTTCTATGACGAATTTTTTGTTACACATAATAAAATCAATTTCACTTGTCGTCCCATTTGGATGTCTCCATGTCCATTTCCTGTGCGACTTTTTCTTGAAAAAGGAGTTCAAGATGAAAAACCCTTCTGCCTCTGCAAATTCTACGAGAGTATTTCCACGCTGGTTTCTGTTGCCGTGACCGAATTTACCTACTGAAGTTTCATTCTGTTGCCGTTGCCCTATTTTTGCATTGAAATCTCCCATAATTATCTTCAAGTGCTGCTTACCTTTATTATTTAGATCACGAATTTCCTCATAAAATTCTTCAATTTCTTCTTCAGCATGACTTGTGGTGGGTGCATAAGTTTGAATAATCTGAGCCTGGTATCTTCTCGAGAGTTGGATAGCGAGTCGTGCAGCTCTGTCAGAGGAACTTTCAACTTCTACAACTTTATCCTTCAGTTTCTTGTTTATTATAAATCCAACACCACTAGTTCTGCCAGTATCTGTCCCACGATAGTAGAAGAGATGTCCACTTTTCAATTCGATGAGATCTTCTCCTTTTCTCCTTATCTCACTTAGCCCGACGATGTCCCACTTGATCCTTTGTAGTTCCTCTTCCAATTCAAGAAGCCTTGAATCAGAAGATAGGGAGCGTCCGTTGTACGTAGCCAAGGTCAGCATCAGATGGCAGCCTAGTCCGGTCCTCCGGGGATTCTTAGCACCCCCTGCCTTCATGTCGCACTGGCCGCTGCCTTGGCCAGGTACATTCCAGCTGCCGGAGACTGAGGGCCAAGATTTAAGTTGTGGAGTCATTTTGGGGGGTTTGGCCATAACTCACCACGCTGGCCAAGCGGGTTGGTGAGTGTGGGATAGCATTTCCTCTAATCCCGATGTTATAGTTATACCGCTATTGGCGGTCGTCAGAGCCCCTTTAGTGGGAACAGGATGTACCACGAGAAGGCGGGGTTGACATTTGTCAAGGAGAGGCTGTGATGTTACGCATCACCTGACCTTACATCCCAATACGTGCCAGGATATCGGACATTTTTTGGTTTTTGATTCCTTAAGAAATACCTGGCTACTCTCAATGTCCACGTTTTTTTTATTTTCAAACATATACTGTTTTATTCAGCTTTGATTTCTTTTTTTCATCTGTTGTACTATCTCGATCGATTTTTTCTGTTGCACCATCTGGATGGGTCGGGTACGTGTGCTTTGTTTACCTAAGGAAGTGTTGTCACCAGGATGCACAGATGAACGGAAAGCCGATGAAGGAGGTGTGCCGCCCCGGTGGCGCAGTGGTCTAAGGCGCTGGCCTCTGATCATTCGTCCGTGAGGGGTCCGGGTTCGAATCCCGGCCAGGCATGGATGTTGTGTTTGTCTTACGGCACTGGCTCTCTCCCTTCCCTGGAACCAGTGACCCTAAATTAGGGACGGGCGACTGCTTATAGCCCATTGAGTTGCTCACGGTGGTCGTTAAACCTCCAACCAAAAAAAAAAAAAAAAGAAGGAGGTGTAATTCTTCGGGCAATGTTCTGCTGGGGACCTATGGGTCCAGTACTGCACGGCCAGAGTTGGAAACGGGTCAAAAATTTCGGACCCGGACCCTGCCTTCACATGATCGGATCCGACCCGGACCTGACCTGCACAAATTTGATTTGAAATTTAAATTCGAATGTATCATCATTGTCAATCGTTACCAATCCGCTGCTTGATAAAGGTCTCACCAAGTTTTTTCAGCAACCGACTGTTTTGGATCAGTCTCCTTCATCCACCTATCTCCCACGTGATCTTTTTCTGGGTCTTTTCCTGTCCCTTGGAACCCACTCTAAAATTTCGGTTGTTCATGGGTGGTCCGTTCTCCTGGCAATATGTGCAACCCATTGCCATTTCAGGAATTTTACTCCGATCCTGATGTCTTCCACGCTTCTCATTTTCACGAATTTCTCTTTTTATCTTCCTCGGTTACACCATGTATGCATCTCTCCATGCTTCTTTCAGCTGTCTGCAGCCTTTGTATGTCTTTTTTAGTTAAGGTCCATGTCTCTGCTCCGTATGTAAGCACTGAAAGGATGCATTGATTAAACACTTTTCTTTTAAGACATATTGGCCTATTGCTCTTAAAAAATTTATTTCTTCCAAAGGCTCTCCAACCAAGTTTTATACGTCTATTAATTTCTTCATCAATGTGACCTTTGCTTACTATCTGCTGTAGAAGGTAAATGTACACTGAAGTGCCAGAAAAACTGGTACACCAGTCTAATACTTGGTAGGTCCCCCCGGGAGCGCAGAACTGCAGAAATACGACGGGGCATAGACTCCACTAGCTTCTGGAAATATGCTGTAGGCAATGCACAACATACTTCTTGCAGAGCGTTCCACAATTCGGGTGTATTCCGGGGTCTCTGATTCCTGTGTTTGATAGCGCGTTGCATGGCATCCCAAATGTGTTCTATCACGTTCAGATCTGGGGACTTGGGTGGAATGGCAACACCCCAAACTCAGATGAATGCTCCTCTAACCATAATGTGGTATCCCGACACTTGTGTGGAGGTGCATTGTCCTGTTGGAACAGGCCCAACCCATCAGCATGAATGCAGGACGTAAATGGGTGTACCTCTTCAGAAAGGATGCGCACATAGCTTTGGCCGGTCACAGACGTTTGCAGACATACCCGGGGTCCCAGTGAAGTTCGGCTAAACACACCCCATACCATTAAGGACACCCCACCAGCCGGTACAGTTCCCTGTTCACAGGCGGGATCAATGGCTTCATGGGCTTTGCGCCACACACGAATCCTTCTATCTGCCCGATACAGTTGGAAACGCGACTCGTCAGACCCGGCTACTTGTTTCCAGTCATCAAGTGTCCAGTGGCGGTGTTGCCGTGCCCAAGCGAGGCGCATAGCTCTGTGTCGTGCACCCATCAAGGGGGACTCGAGTTGGTTGTCGGCTCCCAAAGCCCATATCGTGCAGGGTACGTTTGCACAGTCCGGACGCTGATGCTTGTTGAGGCTCCAGCATTGAATTCCGATGATACCTACGAGAGTGTTGCACGCCTATCACGTGAAACGATTCTTGACAGCTGACGATGGTCACGTTCACCCAATGCCTTTTTACGGCCACACTGGTATCGTAGGTTGGAGGTTTTGCCGGAATTCTTGTAATCACAGTACACACTTGCAATGGTCGTCCGTGAAAATCCGAACTTCGTTTCTACCTTGAAATACTATGGCCCATCTCACGGGCGCCAACTATGACACCGCGTTGAAAATCGCTAAATCGTTATTACTTGTCATTCTCATGCCGAAAACAGGTCTGACAGTTGGCAAGGATGTCTGTCTACCGCTTTATATACGCACTGGCGGATGCAACCGAGTACGCGCATTAGTGACGCTGCTTTGTATTTTGCATAAGCTCGTCTGTACCTGTTTTTCTGGCACTTCAGCGTAGGTATCGGTTATCTCCAGCTTTTCCCCATCAATCGATAAAACTTCATTTCTTGTAAAAGCATTGTACACCAGTTTTGTCTTCTGAAAGTTCATTTTTAATCCCATTTGTTTACTCTTGTCGGCAAACTCCTGGATCATACTCTGCAACTCTGAAGTATTATTTCAAAGACAGATGTGATGGTTTCTTTGAAATATTTTTTTTTCTTTTCAAAAAATAAAACGAAAATAAAACCGAGTCAAAATTGGATCAAGAGCATCTTTTTTTTTTTTTTTTTTTTTGGGTTGGACGTTCAACGACCACCGTGAGCAACTCAATGGGCTATAATCAGTCGCCCGTCCATAATTAAGGGTCACTGGTTCCAGGGAAGGGAGAGAACCTGTGCCGTAAGACGAACACAACATCCATGCCTCACCGGGATCCGAAACCGGACCCCTTTTGAACGAATGATCAGAAGCCAACGCTTAGACCACTGCGCCACCGGGACGGCCAGGAAGATCTTGACCCGACCCGTTGAACCCGTGACCCGTTTCCATCTTTGTTCACGGCCAGGAAATTATGACAGACCTAAACACAGTGTTAAAAATTTTGTTCAGGCCCGGTGGCGCGGTAGTCTTAGCGATGGCTTATGACCATTCGTCCGAGAAGGGTCCAGGTTCGAATCCCGATGAGGCATGGAAGTTGTGTTTGTCTTACGGCGCTGGCTCTCTCCTTCCCTGGGACCAGTGGCCCTAAATAAGGCACGGGCGACTGCCCATTGAGTTGCTCACGGTGGACCTTAGATATTGATTCAAGAAAAAAACAAAAAAGAAACCCGCGAAGTGTGGGAATTTTGATTTGTTTGCATGATATCCATACAGTTTCAGTTGTGTCTATTTTTGAATTGCGTAGTTTTTGACTGCAGAAATCGGGTTAATATCAAATCGAATTACATTTGTGACGTTTTCGATTTTAACGTTATGTTTTGTTTTAAATTCGCACTAAAGTTCATGTAATTCAATTTGAAATAAAAATGGAAAGGAGCTTCAAAATGATTAAGAATTTCATAAATCCAGCATTTTCTCACAGATCGGCGGCAAGTCCCGATGCAAAATTGGAAACATTTGCGACGAAAGAATGCGATTCAGCCAACACAAAATGCATTGCAATAGCCTTGAAAACCATCAGCTTTCCCACACTCTAACGGCGGTCGCTCCCGGTTATAGGCTTGACGCAAAGTGGTACTACTCCATTAACAAGGGCACTCCAGATATCTTTTTCTAACCTCCTTGGTCTTGCGGCACTGGCCGAAACCCCCTGAAGATTAAGAAAGCCTCCGAACTGGTCTGTGACGTCAGAGCTAGTGAGCCGACTCGAGCCTGGAGCTCGCAGCCCTTGAAAACGCCGACGACGTACCGCGGTATTTTCGCAAAGAAATAGTTTCTCGAGTGAGATACTAAACAAGTCGAGCATACAGTAATATATTCACCATGTTTTTTTCTCTGTATTTTTATTCTTAGATAACATCGAAAGATTACATAGCTTTCACTTATTTTCTCAGTTTCCTGCACTGATATCTGTGAATCACGGAATTCCAAATTTTGCTTTTGTGCTGGGAAATGATTTCACGTACGGGTCTTAAAAGTACATATTTCAGGGAATTTTTCCTTTAGTTTTCAATTTGGCTAGAGGAACACAAACATAATAGTTTTTTCACGCATAACATGAAAAGCCCCGCATTTTACGTTAAGCATTTTTGCAGCTACCATTTTTTTTAAGTGCGTGAAATGCAAATTGGTAGGACTTTACATAATCATTTCACTTAAAACTTTAAAATAAAATTCTTCGCGTTCGATTTATTAAGAAGAAAAAAAAAAAAAAAAAAAAAAAAGACCGTTCTCTAATTACCTAACCAAACCGAAAGCAAAATTTCTGATTTAGTGAGTATATTTCCTGAAAATACAGTATGATGTATGCTCAAATCTTGCAACTATTTCTAGAAGGTAAAAAATAAATAAATTGTAAATTAAAATCATTTACGAAAAAGTTCTTTGTCAGATAAACATGGAAGGTATTAATTTGGATATCTTCGAATTTAGACACATAACATTGCAAATTTTATGCTGGGAAATCAGAATGTCACAACTTTTTTTCTCCAACTTTGTGAAAACATATTCTACACAAAAGGTATTAACTTTCTCCAGCAGTATGTTCATTGTAAAGACTCCCCAAAAAATGGAAAACACAAACATCAATAAATGTGTACCTTCATTATGCATAAATACTTCCTATTTTGCACGATGCGCTTCTTGCAGAGAGAAACGTTTCACTACCAATATTCATGAAGCTATCCTTATACATGTGACTATGAATGCAACTAGGAATTAAAGTGCTACTTTGTAGAAAAGTTCAATGGAAACAATTTAAGTTCATAGTTCTCTAATCGGAACCTCAATCTCTACCACAACTTACTTTGAATTAAATTGTACGCTGAACATGCTATCGTGAGAACAATTAGGCGCAACTAACCTTTGAATTCACAGTGGGTTCAAAATCCTTTATTGGTACGGAAGAAATCCATCTTCTTCGAACGCTTTCATCTTTAGGAAAGCTGAAAACAGTGGCTTTTGGGCGTGCTTTGTAATTAGATGCACGACAACCGAAATCACGGTATGCTTGAAATCACCACTATTCCACCAAACACTTGTTAAAGCTTTTCGACTTTTTTTAAAGTCATCCTCAGAACATCTGTCCAAACCACGATGTTGCAGACCGCCAAACTGTACGTAATTGTATTTGATCTATTAGTGCATATTTAATGTTACTATTTTTCCAAGCATGGTGTATTAAAACGCTAATTCAAGTGCACGACAACCGAAAGCTGAACACTGACCAATGACGCATGAAAAAAGAATCTGGTCTTATTTCTTTAAGAAGAATAAAACTTGCATGATATGATTTACTCTGGTCTAACTGTTTGCAGTACTTTCTATTGATATACAACAAAGGCAGTCATTTTAATTACCACGTAAACATTTGTTTACACGCAATAAGTGCAGTAATTTTGGGTTTACGAAACATGCCTGTAAGTACCAAAGAATTTTAATTATTAAAACGCCCATAAAACTTATTATTAAACACCCATAAAACCTAATATGGCGTTTTAAAATTTCAGTAATTCAAAGCTAATAGATTTTCACGGAAGAGTCTCGAAGATATTTTTTTGCGGGAGGATCCCGAGTTTTTCTGCTATGCCACTGCAAGGGGTTAAGTCAAATATCTTATCTTTTTTTCCATTTGAACTGTTACCATGCACGGTAAAGTCCTCCCACATTTGAAAATTCCCCATAGGAAAATTCTCACACCTTTTTGAGTCAAGGGCTGTGTACAAATTGCATTTTACACGAAATACCGAATGTGGGGGAGATTTGCGGAGTCGGCATTTCCATTTTTTACGCTTTCCAACCGTAGGTTGAAGAAGCGTATATGCTCCAGCTTTGTCCGTCCGTCCGTCCGTTCGCACGATAACTCGCGTAAAAATCATTCGATTTCTATGAAATTTTAGTATGTGGTAGGTAAACACCTGGGGACGAACCCTATTGAAAATGGGGTTAATGGGGTCAAAGGTCACGACATAGGAACGGGATTAATTCCATTGCCCTTTTGTGTAATTACTTGCGTAAATATCGTTCGATTTCAGTGAAATTTTAGTATGTGGTAAGGGACCACATAAGGACGAACCCAATTGAAAATGGGGTTAATGGGGTCAAAGGTCAGGACATCGGAGCTGGATCCATTCCAATGCCCTTAAGCGCCATAACTGGAGTAAAAATGTTTCGATTTCGATGAAATGTCAGTATATGATAGGGGATCAACTGGGGACGAACCCTATTGAAAATGAGTGAAATGGGGTTTAAGGTCAGGACATTGGAGAGGGAACCATTCCGTTGCCCTTATGCGTAATAACTTTAATAAAAAAGGGTTCGATTTCGATAAAATTTTAGTATGTGCTAGGGAACCTCCCGGGGACGAGCCCTACTGAAAATAAGTGAACTGGGGTCAAAGGTCTGGACATAGGAGTGGGATTCATTCCATTGTCCTTGTGCGTCATAACTTACGTAAAGATGCTTCGATTACGACAAAACGTTTTCGTGTTGTTCCGGAGGTATACTGAACCAATTCTGTTGAATATAATCGAAATGGGGTCAAAGGTCAGGACACAGGAGCGAGATTTATTCCACAGCCATTATCCTCATAAATTGAGTAATGATTTCTGGTATGTTGGAAAGCGTATCATAATCAATGCATTGCATGATTTTACTAACTTGTTACCATAACTTAGAGAAATTTTCTAAGTATATTGACATGCTCTGCAGTTGGTGGTTTCCTTGTTTCGCCAGTCGCTTTTCTTCTGATTCTGTATTAAGAAGATTTCAGTGAAGGTAACAGTAGAATTTCTGTTACGAATTTGTCACATTAAATGGGGATCCATTTCTTTCAGGTATATTTGTGAAATAGGCTCCTCATTCTCTCTCGTCCTTTTTCTTGCATGAAAAACGCTTTTCTGTACCTCTGGCTTGCAGACGTGTGGAGACACATTTACGACGATACCGTCTTTATTCTTCAATGTTTCACTACATTTCTCATTTCTTTCTTTTATACACAACCAACTAATGACGCCCTGTTTGGTTTTTCTATGCTGCCGGTACTGATGCCCTTCGTATATGGCAGCGGGTTTATTTTTAGTCGTCTGAATGATTTCCATTTGAAATAAAAAACCCATAAAAACCACACATGAAATTAAACATCTCCGACGAACGCTGAGATGTTTAATTTCAACATCTCCCTCTTACCCAACCATGAGCGTCAGATGGTTGACGAAAACAATGAATGGTGATCTCTCTCTCCGTGTTACGCCGGAGGAATTACAGTGGAACGGCATTTACTTTCTCCCTTAATATCCCCCCCCCCCCCGTCTGTTACCAGGCGTGGTGAAACTGTACGGAAATGGCACTAAGCGATCTGCAATGTACGGAAATGGGACAAAATTCCTTTTGTACGGAAATGGCACGTACGAAAATGGGAGACAATCCGCAGTTCGCGAGCTTGGGCTTTCTTTCCAGGGGGTTTTGCACTGGCTCTTTCCCTTATCCGAAGCCAGTGGTCCTACATAGGGACCGTCCGCGTCGACTGCTTAAGCCCATCGAGATGCTCACAATCGTTAAACCCCTAAATAAAAGAAAAAATCTTTTAAATCGCAACTGAAAAATCAGCACGATTTCCATGGTGTTCAATTGCTAACTTTTCGACGAAACGAACTCGACGTTTTTTAAATCTCACCTTCTCATGGGCGCCTGCAGGAAATTTTTCAAGGAGGTCAAGTGTTATTAATTAAGGTGTGGCTAATATGTAGAAAACAGTAATTCGTGAAAATGAAAGATTAACACTATTACTTCAAACAGAGGTCGTCGCTCTTTCCACGTTTATAAGTGAGTCACGGAAAAATTATCCTTGGCCGCCACCGGGAATCGAACCCAGGGTCTTCCAGTTACGCGCCTAATATGCTTCCACTGCAACACAGCGGCCTCGAATTCCTCCAGACTCAGACACACTAACTACCAAGCCAATTTGGCAAGTTGCTTCTTGGAACCCCGCACAATGCTGGGGATTCACCAAAGATGGTAAGCAGCAACTGAACAAATAATTAGAAGGCGAATGAATAATTAATACAGACATTGTTTGATGTTCCTGGTCCACGTCTAATGTCTGTATTAACACTATTACTATTAGTACTACTTACTTACTGCACTAGAACACTATTATTATTATTATTATTATTAATTGATGCTGCTCTTGAAGAAAGTGTATATTAGTAAATGTTTTCAAAATAATGAACAGTGTCGAGCAGGGCCATGCCAAGCCTTTTAAGTCCATGCACACACCACTCAGAGCGGAACTTGTTTGGGCCTACTACCTTACGGTTTGCTACGTTTTCTGTTTTCACGTTATCGTTTCCCAATTCCAAATTTCCAATATAAGTGGGATATTAAATTAAATTTCCAATAAAAGTGGGATATTAAATTAAATGCCCCAAACTCCATCTTTCCTCACGGTCCAGTTTTGTGAGTGTAATATTATAAAGAAACGTTCGTTTGTAAAAAAAAGTAATAAATAAAATAAAATAAAATAAAATAAAGGGAAAAGTAATTTTACAGGGGGTCAACTGACCCCTGTGACCCCCACCCCCGTCGGCGCCAATGCACCTTCTGGGTAAAATCTTTTAAGTTTGAGCCCTACTATTCGAAAGCCTTTTTTATTTCGAAGCTTCTAGTTTTTTTTTATTTTTTTTTTTTTTGCTGAAGCTAGTATAGAACATTTTATCTCCAAATTCAAAGCACATTTCAAACGCCATAAAAATTTTACGAAAAAAGCTGTATATGACGTATATATACTCTAATTTAACTTTCATTTTTAGTTACCTTTTCCATGTAAATTTGAGTTCCTTCTCCTTAGCGTTTTTTAAACTTAACGTGATATCTTCTGTCTCGTAAGAATATGGTTGGCAACACCTTGAGGTCGGAACGTATGGCGTGTGTATGAGTCTGATGAGAACTGAACGTTATATAATGATTGAGCAGCAGCAAAAGTGGTGCAGATGGTTGAAGTTATAATGTTAATTGTGGAAGAGACGTTGTCTGATTGAAGCTATTTGAAGACTGCGTGTTATATTCTAGTGTTGTTGTTTTCTTAACCAAGTGTTATTATTGTTAACAGACATTCGTTTGATTAAGATACACTGTTAAAAATTGGTACTTAGAAATAAGCAAAATGTACTCGTTTTTGAGTACGTTCTGCGCTTATAATAGCTCCGAGTACTTGTGTCTCATTTTTGGAAAAGACACGTACTCATTTTTGAGTACATACTGGGAATCAATTGTGAGTATATCTGGTTTTTCTAATTTGAAATATATGTACTCATTTTTGAGAACATATATTTCAAATATATGTACTCAAAAAAATCCATATATTTCAAATATATGTGCTGTAGCTTCATTCAGTTTCTGTGCCCCTTCGGGCAGGGCACAGAAACTGAAGGAAGTTGGAGCGATTCTGACAGGATAGTTTGTAAGTGAGTGAGAGAGCACTAGATGGCGCCACCGTACGATTTTGCACATAGAAGGCAGAAAGAAATTAGGTTGGGGCTTAGGAACTATAACCGGGGATTCCTCCCCGGGGGCCGTCACTTAACGTGCTCGTCCGATATTCAGTGATTGTTAGAAATTCACACCACCACCACAGAGAGCCCTCAGGTTCAAGCCCGTCAGGCTAGGTTTGAACCTGGGGTCCCTTCATCAATAGTCGGAATATCTAACCACTAAGCCATCCGCGGCTCGATTTTCAAATTTCAGATCATATGTAGAGGATTTTAGGAAGGGAGTGTCTGACCAGGTCTCAACAACCCTTAGAAATAGGAAGCTAGGAGATTTGGGGTAGAGTGCCCGATAGGAAAGTGACACGGAAGCTAGGTAGAAAGGGGGAGGAAGACGCCCTTATTTATCACCGGGGGCCCAGTAGCCGGGGGTCTGACGGCTTAACGTGCCCATCCGACGCACGGCGGATATTTAGTGGTTCGAGAGTTCGTACATGCCTGGAATCGAACCTGAGGTCTTCCCGGTGGCAGTCACGGACATTGACCAATAGGCCATCTGCGGCCTGATTTCAAATTTGGAATACGTGTACTCCATACATACTCATTTATTCTTAGAATCAACTGGAAGTATATTATTCGATGGCACATCTGGGATAACAGATATATACTCGTTCTCACATGCTGGGAAAATGGACCTCACAATTTTATGACAAATATAGTGATGAAGCGACAATATATTATTTATGAGATTGACAGAAATATAGTTATTGTAAAAACGTACACAATGATACTTTATGCATAATTAAATTACTTGTGATCAGTGACTTTGTTGTACTAATTATTTATGTGTGTCACTTTACCCATTAATTAAACAATTTCTCATGAAATCTATAGTATCTAAAATGAAGTAAAACGAGATTATATTTATATTTATTGACGCAGTTATTTGTAAGTACGTATGGTTGGTTACTTATATTTGAACATGTCATGTACTCCTTTACGATACGATTGTACTTAAAACAAGTTAGTAAAATCATGCAATGCATTGATTATGATACGCTTTCCAACATGCCAGAAATCATTACTGAAGTTATGAGGATAATGGCTGTAGAATAAATCTCGCTCCTATGACCTGAACTTTGACCCCATTTCTATGATATTTAATGGAACCGGTAAAGTATACTTCCGGAACAACATGATAGAGTTTTGTCTCAATCGAAGCATTTTTTCAATAGGGTTCGTCCCCAGGTTGTCCCCTACCTCATACTAAAATTTCATCGAAATAGAACCATCTTTACGCAAGTAATGACGCATAAGAACAACGGAATGCATCCCGCTCCCATGTCCTCACCTTTGACCCCCACTTCACCCATTTTCAATAGGGTTCATCCCCAGGTTGTCCCCTACGACAAAAATTTCACCGAAAACGAACCATATTTACGCAAGTTATGACGCATAAAGGCAATGGAATGCATCCCGCTCCTATGTCCTGACCTTTGACCCCACTTTACCCATTTTCAATAGGGTTCGTCCCCAGTGGTCTCCTACCACATACTAAAATTTCATCGAAATCGAACCATTTTTACGCAAGTTATCGTGCGGATAGACAGACGGACGGACGGATAAAGCTTCAACCTACGGTTGGAAAACGTAAAAAAACGAGTAGGTTCAGGTTCTTATTTTTAAGTAGATTTTTTTTAACTGTGTAGTAACGTTAAAAAAGAGTTGTAGTTACGCCTTGTTGAGTGCCAAAAGATTAGTGGTTGAAAAAGGACTAATCGTAACTGTTTCTCGACATTTTCTTGAATGACTCCTGTTTCACTGTACGTGAAGTTTTTGAGAACTGATTCATGTAGTGTTCATTCAGCTATACATACACGAACATTAATTACATTTATAACTATACTTTTACAAGAATACCTTAATTATTTACGATCTTGGTCAGGTAAAAAGAAAAAAAAATCTCCTTTAGGGAGCGCTATCGCCCCAGTCCACCACTCTCCCACATACAATGGATCCGTCACTGGTATGAAAAAGATTTTGCGTACAATTTGTGGTGTGTTTTTTTCAACGTAACTTTTTGTCGCTAGGTAGACGCATATTGCTAGTTTTATTTGCAAATGTTTTTCTTATCTTACGAACCTGAATAGTAAAAAATTGGTTTCGTAACTTGTTCAATTCACTACGGAGAAAAATGTGAGCATTGTATATTTTAATTAACGCACAGTTTTTCCACTAGGGGGCGTAAATCTGTTTTTATTTTTCGTTGATTTTCTACTTTTCTAAAATGCGCTCTTAAAAATATTTTTTGTGTGTGTCGGAAGGAATTCAAAAGATGTGCACCCGACAATAATGTTATCTTCTATGTTTAATATGTGTTGCGAGTTTATATGTCCTACATCCGGGACACAATTTTGGATTCGTTTTTGATTTTAGAAAAAAATCTCTTTAAACACACGCGTACACAGCGAACTTTGTAGTTTATATTGCAAGTGTTTCATTTTCATCACAGTCAAAGGTCTCTTTGACATGCTTTTAATGTGACCTCCAAAATTCAAAAGCCAGCAAAGAACCCTACTGACACAGATAATTTTAGCGCCTTTTCATCATCGAGATCACCTTAGAAAATATTTTTTTTTTCATCTTCTTCTCCGCTTGTAAGGGAAATTTCGCTTTCGGCAGTGTCACGTTGAAAACTATAAACCGCATTTCGTCATCTTGATATAGCACGGGCAATGTCTTCTTGGACATAAGTGACGTTAATAGCACTAATAAAAGGAATAAGATAAAAGGGGGTTGGGAATAAATAGGGCAGTTTCTACTCAGTCAGTGTGACAACTTTTTCTCAGTCTTTTCGTATTCAGAACGCAAGATTCTTCCAGTGCCACACGAGCCGGTTGAAAACCTGCAGGAATGTATGTGTAAAGTTCAGTTTCCCAAATCCAGTTTAGGGCTAAATACTTTAAAAAGACATCTTTGTTTTCGCCCCAATAGGATCATGATAATAAATTTTCATATATGTGCTATAACGAAGTGAATTTCTCCGTCATTTTTATCCGCGCCGGGGTTCGAACCCGGGTCCACTCATTCCGGAATAAGTTGCTCTACCAATTAAGCTACGCGGACATTTTATTCTGATTCCTATCTGCCTTTACGTCGTGTGCGTCCTTCTGGCAGGTACGTCACATCTCCTGGTACGTTACAGTGCGTCAGAGATCTTCACGACCAAAACTTTTTTTTTTTTTTTCAGCACCCGGATTCTTTTTTCAAGCAACTACACTATATTGACAAAAGTCACCGGACACCTAGAAGAGAAACACAACATAGCATTTATTGACATACATTAGTACGGTGTCTGTCCACCTTTGGCCTTAATGCATGCACTGACCCTTCGAGACACGCTTTCGACTAGGTTTTGGAACACAGCGATAGGTCTGCGCTTCCATTCAGTACATAATGCTGCAGCTAACTGTTGCTTAGTAGTAGGCCTTGATTCCAAACTTCTTATGCGGCGCTCTAATTCATCCCATAGTTGCTCTATAGGATTAAGATCAGGGCTCTGTGCTGGCCAGTCCAACACACGATACGGAATTATCGTCAAACTAGGCCACAACATTCTTTGCTTTATGGCACTGTGCATTATCCTGCTGGTACCAACAAGGCTCGGTTCCATAGTGTTGCCACAGAGTTGGTAGGGCATAACTGTCCAGAATATCGAGGTAGACGTTCTGGTTAACAGGTTTGTCCACGATAACCAATGGGCCGGGACCATACCACGAAAAACACCTTTACACGAGCACACTGCCAGCTCCAAATTTTTCCGTAGGAACAGTACACTGTGGTAAATAGCGTTTCCCCGGCTGCCGCCATACCCACACACGACCATCAGACTGATGGATCGTGTATGTGGATTCGTCAGTCCATAGGACCCGTTTCTATTGATCTACGGTCCACGATAAATGTTCTTTACACCATGTTAAACGACGAGTAGCATTCCGAGTGGAGATGAAAGGCTTATATGAGCAGCCACACGACCACGGTAACTCATGGAATGAAGTTCTCTGCGAATGCTACGTGTACATACCGAGGTTCCAGCATTTTTACTCACCTGTACACTGAGGTCTTGTACAGTACTCCGTCGATTAGCTGTAACGACTCTCCTGAGGCTTCGACGTCCTCTATCACTGATTTTCTTTGGTCTGTCGGTACGTTTTGCTGCTTCAGACACGACACGTGCCTTCCACTTATTCAGTACATCCAAAACAGTTGACTTGGGTAGGTTTAAACGCCTCTCGGTTTCTCTTATGGACAACCCACTAATATAACACCCAACGATCTTTCCTTTCTCAAAGTCAGTTCTCTCCCGTCCTGACATTTTCACTCAACCTCACAGTGCAATATGATCGCCTTAAACTGCAGGTTTGTTTTAATACCGTTTGCAGCTATACCTCGCGTCTTAACAACGCAGTGGATTCGTTCATTTGCTTTTGAAGGGGTGTCCGGTGACTTTTGTCAATATAGTGAAGTCCAAATATTGGTTCAACATTTGAGCAGAATCTTAAAAGAAATGCTGTGTGACAGTTGATGTCTGGGGAAAATTTAGACATTGATACAAACAAAAAAATTCGATGCATTTTTTTTTTTCGCAATTGCTTTTTATGTACTTGAATAATATATTCTCATGGTTCAGAAATCTTTCTTTCGCTGGATATTTTCTTCTAGTGCTCGTGAATTTCAGAATTTTCTAAAAAAATTCAGAAAATTCTTCGTGAATTAACGAAACACTTCTGATACAACCTTTTACCTGAAATGACAAAAAGAACACTGAGAAAAAAAGTTTGAAACAATAAAATAGTTTTGTTGAGCTGTTTTGCCGATTTATTTTATTGCTATAGCCAAACTCCATCGGAATTCTTTTGTTGGCAACAAAAAATTATTTTGTTGGCAACAAAAAATTATTTTGTTGGCTATATTTTGTTAATTCAACTATATGGAGGTGGCATCGAACTTGCGCCAAAGCGCACGTGATTACTATAGCTACTCCATACGGCCACTGACCAGAAGAATCTCGTACTCGTTTTGCGGTTAAGCTTTCGTTTTGAATTATGGCTGACTGCGAATGCGTGCATTGTTAGAACACTGGAAACTGTCAACTCTGTTAGAGACATTAAGTGATAAGAATTTCTAATATATCTTAATAATTCTGACGTATTTTTATGCTAGTGTTTATTGTGTGTTATTTTGGTTGGATTCAGTGAATTTCAGTGATGATTTCGCCACACTTTGTAGACTCATAATCTCAATGAACACGATAGAATCCGCATCTTATTAGATGCACAGGGACACGTATTAAATTTAAACCCAGATTTCTGATAAAGCAATAATATATTTCTTATGACGGCTTGCGGTTTCTGGTCGCAAATAAAAATTTGCACATGAGGTAATGATAAGAGTTGTAATTTACGTATAGAGCTTGATTTCATGTATAGGCTATATATACAGGGTGTTTCAAAATTCGTGCGGCGACCAAAGATTGCATGGCGATAGTACCCTGGAACATAGAACGTTAAGAAAAATATTACGATTTCTTTTTGTCTAACCAGAAATGTCAATTTGTTTCATAAAAAAACTAAGGAAAACGCATTTAAAAAGAAATCGGGTTTAGAAACATGTTACACACGCGGCAAAATAGTGTCAATAAATTGTTATTTCACGTATAAATCGTCTGTGAACATTCCAAAAATGTATTAAGCCGATCTTCAAATGCTGAATTCGTAGATAAGAGCTTAGTAGCATGAACAGGTATAGCCGAGTTGTTTGCACGCCTAGTTCTTAAATTGTAAGATTTCAGGTTCGGATCCGCTCGGTGAGGGAGTTTTCGCTGGCTCTGAAAATATTTTCTCGTGACGTAACACCATCCAAATTCATTTGAACACCACTATAAAAAAAATGCGGCGGGAAAAATTAAAATATTGGCGGGGTAAAAAATGGCGGACACCAAGGGTCGAAGGGTACCGCCTAAAATTACTGCACCGGCAAAGTGTTGCCATCGGAAAAAAGTTTAGAGACAAGGTAGCCCAGCTACGTGACTCTACATTTTGTTGGAGCAAGAAATTACTGTGTCTCGATAACAATATGTTTGGTTGCAGCAACAAAACGTTTTATCACGGTAATAATACATATTGCTGGATCAAACAAATTCCCAAAAATCGACCTAGGCATTTTGTTAAATGAACAAAAGGTTTTGTCATGATAACAATAAATTTTGTAGCATCAACAATAATTTTCAGCAAAATACATTTGTAAATTCAACAAACACTTTTGTTCATTGCATATCGACAAAATTTCTTGGTTGATTCAACAACTGCTTTGCCGAATTAACAAAACGTTTTTCTCAGTGAAAACGAATTTCACGGAGTTTTCGTATCACGGGAAAATTCAGAATTTTTAGAGACCTTTCCGCAGTTTATTTCTTATACTGACGGTAAATTATCGTTTTAAAGATGTGTTAATGGAAAATTCTTAATTTTCGGAAACCTGTCCGCAATTCCTTTCGTATATTAACGGAAAAACTCCGTTCTCACTTTTTCCTTGTCCCCATGACGAGAAATTAGCGGTAATATAGGAGCGACTGGTGAGAATACTTGAGTTTTGATTAACTTTTAAATTTCAATCGTCTGTCGAATTTTGAAGTTCCGTAACGAGATGGGATATTCTGGATAGCATATCGCATGAATTTGGTTAATTGTGGCACAGGATAATTCTGTCCCCCCCCCCCCAGATCAGATCATCAGATCAGATCATATGTAGAGGATTTTAGGAAGGGAGTGTCTGACCCCAGGTCTTAAACAACCCTTAGAAATTGGAAGCTAGGAGATTTGGGCTAGAGTGCCCGATAGGAAAGTGACACGGAAGCGAGGTAGAAAGGGGGAGGAAGACGCCCTTATTTATTACAGGGGGGCCAGTACCCCGGGTCTGACGGCTTAACGTGCCCATCTGACGCACGGCGGGTATTTAGTGGTTCGAACCTGCCCGGGATCGAACCTGAGGTTATCTCCATGGTAGTCACGAACGCTGATCACCAGGCCACCCGCGGCCCCTTTCTGCCCCCCATTTGGTGCCCTAGCTATTTATATATTGTGTTACTGTAAGAAACCGGGCATATTTAACGTATTGTACAGGTATATACGATGTCTATGCATCAGTCTTTGGATCCCTTAAAACAAAAGCTATTACATATAGCTATCAAGAGTAAATTTTATATTTAGGAGTTTTGTGAAATAATACTACGAAAAAATACATTTCTCCTTTTTTTTTTTTTAAAAGAGATAATTGAAAGTCATTTTCAGTTTTAAAAGATCAAGTTGCAAAGCATTTTGTTGCTTTGAAAAATCCCGATGAAAAATGCTTAATTTGTGAAAAGTTCTCCTACCGAAAAATAAATTATTACAAACCTATTCAGGAAAATAATAAGCTTGAACAGAAAATAAAATGACTAAATTACTCGTGTTAATTACAAAAAATATTTTTCGTCGTCGCGCTATTTGTTTTACGATGAACGTGATTCTGTTTTCCGGGTGTTTCTGGCTCAGTGGTTAAAGGTGCATGTTCACTGTTGAACCAACCCGAACGACGGGGGTTCAATCCAGACTGCTGCGAAAGGATTATCTGGTGTAAGTGCAGGATCTTCGATTGATGATCATATGTAGAGGATTTTAGGAAGAAGTGTCTGACCCCAGGTCTTAAACAACCCTTAGAAATAGGAAGCTAGGAGATTCGGGCTAGATTGCCCGGTACGAAAGTGACACGGAAGCGAGGTAAAAAAGGGGGAGGGAGACGCCCTTATTTATTACCGGGGGCCAGTACCCGGGGTCCGACGGCTTAACGTGCCCCAACCGACGTACGGCGGATATTTAGTGTATCGAGCGTTCGTACCTGCTGGGATCGAACCTGAGGTCCTTTCCGTGGCAGTCACGAACGTTGCCCACTAGGCCACCCGCGGCCCCCAGGGTCTTCGATTTTGCGAAATTTCAGCTTAAATACGGAACCTCTTCCGGATCTGATCACATTTAACACCTGGACAAACCCTTTTTAGGGATGCCCCAGTCCGATAGGTGGTGGTCAATGAAGGGAGATTAAGACAAATGTCGCAAGTAGACGCAATTGCGTCACACTACGACTACAGTTCTTAATACATATTGAAACGGAATTTTCGGAAATAAACGGGATTTCTGACTACAGAATATCTGTGAAAATACGGAAGTTAAAAAAAAAACGGGAACTTTTAAAAACTGAAATTTCGTTAAAAGGCGGACACTTACCAGCAACTTTGCTGCACGTTATTTCCAGAAAATTTCCGTAAATTCACAACATTTACTTTTTATACTGTGCTTCGAAATATTTTTTGGGATTCAACAGATGTGATCATTACACACGAGAATTTTGTGTCCCCTTTCCTGGCCGTCCCGGTGGTGCAATGGTCCAAACACTTTTTCTGACCGCTTGTCCCAGTGGGCCCGGGCTCGGACCTTTCATGAGTATGGGTGGTGTGCTTTCTCTACGGCACTGGCTCTGTTCCCTTCCCGGAACCAGAGGTCCCAAATTAGGGACGGCTGACTATAGATAATTCTTATGGATATATAAACCGATGAGCCATTACATTATGACCACCCCCAGCCAAGAGAAATGACCGCGCCTGGTGACCGAACGGGGGCGCAGGTGAAGTTCACAGAGCAGTATACACTGAGTGGCCACTTTATTATGACCACCCCCTCAGTACTTCGTTGGGCCACCTACGCCTTTAATATTGCGTCGATTCTTCGTGACATGGACTCCACGAGATGTTGATAAGTGGTTTGTGGAATCTGAGACCATGCTTGATGAATAGCACTTTCCAGGAGTGTGAGAATGCCGGGTTGTGGATCCAGCTGTCTGATGGCTCGTTCAACTTCATCCCACAAATTCTAAATGAGGTTGAGATCTGGAGATTGTGGGGACCACCTAAGCAAAGTAAACTCACTGGCATATTCCTGAAACCAATCCTGTACGATACGAGCACTATGGCAGGACGCATTATCTTGTTGAAAGTAGTCATCGCCATTAGGATAAACCATCCACATGACAGGATGCACTTGGTCCGCAACGATGTTTAGATATGATGTGTCAGTCAGACGTTGATCAACACGAATTAAAGGGCCCAAAGCATGCCAGGAAAACATTCCCCAAACCATAACGCCGCCTTCACCAGCTTGAAGGGTTGTAGCAATGCATTTGGGGTCCATGCTTCCGTGCTGTTTCCGCCAAATTCTCACTCGGTCATCGGCATGGTGCAACTGAAAACGTGATTCATCGGACCACATAATTCGTTTCCAATTATCGACTGTCCAATCCTTGTGCTCCGGTGCGAACTGGAGACGTTTTCTCTTGTTAACTGCATACAGCAAAGGTATTCGAACAGGCCTTCGGCTGCCATATCCCATCCGACGCAGTGTACGGCGAACAATGCGTGCAGAGATCATTTGAGGGGATCCTTGATTAAGATTGCCTGTAATTTGCTGCACTGTTGCCCTTCTGTTGTCTGTTACCAGTCTGGACACTCTCCGTTCCGCCCGAGCAGTCACTAGTCAATGAAGACCACACGTTGCACATAGAGAGACCCAGTTTTTTGGCTGAGAGTCCAGTCTTTAAACACTTTAACAACAGCTGCTCTGGAACATTTCACGAATGCGGCGGTTTCGTTGATACTCGCTCCATGGCTCCGAGCTCCTACAATCATCCCACGTTGAAAGTCCGTCAAATCGCATTTCTTACCCATTGCGTCACCCCAAAATCACTTCTGCTACTGTCGCAAGCACTAAGCTTTCCCTTTTTATACTAGCCTCACCCTCTGGCGGCAACAGCGTGCAGCCATAGCTCATTTGCTTAAAATTGTCAGATGGTCATAATAAAGTGACAACTCAGAGTATAACACAATCCGAGGATCGGTTTCGGTTAGCAGAGTGCTCGGTGTCAGAATCGGAAAAGCTGTCGATTTTTTGATAAAGGACAAATTGTGTTGGCACGGCGTCACGGAACTACGATCTCTGAAACGGCGCTGCTTGTGGGTTGTTCACGGGCCACTGTAGTGAGTACGTATCAAAAGTGGTGCGCAGATGGCCAAACGACGAACCGTCGTCCAGTCGTGTGTCGTCCGCAGCTCATTGATGACAGAGGGGATCAGAGACTGTCACGCATTGTTCAGGGCCACAGTACGACAAATTACCCGCGCTACAACAGTGGTGATCAGGGCAAAGTGTCACAGCACACAGTTTACCGCAGCCTTCTGCGCATGGGCCTTCGTAACTGAAGACCCAGCCGAGTCCTCACGCTCACTGCACGTCATCGCCAACAACGCATGAAATGGGCCCAAGATCATCGAGATTGGACTGTGGATGATTGGAAGAAAGTGGCCTGGTCTTACGAATTAAGATTCCTGGTGCATCACGTAGGCAGCCGATCGCGGATATGCCGATTACTAACGGAGGCTATGGCACCTGGATCCACTGTTGGGAGAAACAAGCCGACTGCGGCGTTTTTATGCTGTGGGCGATGCTTTCTTGGGACGCTTTAGGCCCCATTATCCCAATAGCACAATCCCTGACAGCTGTCAGGTATCTGAAAATCGTTGAGGACCAAGTTCATCCATTCATGACAGCCGTGTTCCCTACTGGTGATGGCCATTACCAACATGATAATGCGCCATGCTACACTGCCAGATTCGTCAAGAAGTGGTTCGATAAACATGCTGGTGACTTTCTGTTAATGCCCTGGCCTCCAAATTCACTTGACACGAACCCAATTGAACATTTGTGGTCAGGGTTGACTTGGAAAGGCAGGTTCCCGCTAAATCACCACCACCCCGAAATGTACGGGAACTGGAGGACCTGCTGTCGTCAAGTTTCTCGGATTGTTGATGTCACCGTCTCAAAGGACACAGTTCATCGAAGAATCAAGGAAAGTCGCAACATTGTGCTCCGTAAAATGCGCCGTCTACCACACCTCACGCGGCACCACAAGGAAGCTAGATTGCTATGGGCAAGCAGCCACATGCACTGGACGGACGAGTGGATCACAACTATTTTCTCCGATGAGAAAAAGTTCAACCTGGACGGCCCTGACGGTTGGAACTGCTATTTGGCATGATTTACAACGCGATGTAATGGTCTGGGGAGCTTTTGTGTTCAATGAGAAAACGGATATCGCTTTTCTGCAAGGCAGGCAAAACTCCGAAACGTATCAGGGCATACTCAGCAGCCACCTTCTACCGTTTGCCGAAACTCTAGCGGGTGTTGATTATGTGTTCCAGCAAGACATTGCCTCTATCCATCGGTCTGCATAAACGAAAAGCTGATTTAACACTCATCATGTGACCGTAATGGATTGGCCAGCACTCAGTCCAGATCTGAACCCTATGGAGAACCTCTGGGTTATCCTAGCTCGTGATGTGTATGCGAATGGACGGCAGTTCTCAAGTGTGGTGGCATTGAAAGAGCAGATTGAACGACGCTGGTACGCACTTCGTCCAGAACACTTACATCACTTGGTGGACAGCATGCCCAATCGGGTTTTCAGTGTTATTCGGAACAACGGCTCCACTATTTGTACCGGAGGTGCTCATAACTAGTAAGGCTTTATATTTTTGAGACAGCGTATTTCTGTTTTTTTCTTGTACTCGGCGTTGGAATTGTTATGTTTCCGTCAAACTATTGTGCAGCAGCGTGTCCTATGCTATTTTTGCTATAAATATGAGGTGTACATTTCAGCTCGTTGTTGTTTCTTTTTTATTCGAGAATTTGTTCTGTCTTTACATTTATGCAACGCACTATATATTGACTAGCTGTAAAGCCCGTTGAGATAAGAATACAACGGGTTCTAGAAATCACTTATTGCTATTCAAGCGTTTATTAAAGACGTTGGAAAATATCTTTGTACACGATATTTTTTGTAAACATTTTTTTCGGAATCTGGAAGTAGTTTTCCTTGTTCTGGGCCACGGTCTTCTTTAACTGTGACATCATCAAACCGTCGAACTCTTGACAATGCAACATAAAGTTTATCATGGCTAAACACTGGTTCAGGAAGGTGGATACCTACTTTCTCCAGTGTTTGACCTTGAGACTTATTAATGGTCATAGCAAAGGCGAGTTTTACAGGAAATTGTCGTCGTCTTAATGTGTATGGGAGGTCTATATCAGTAATTGCGAGGTCAATTCGTGGAATAAAAACAGTTTTACCTCATGCTGAGCCTGTGAGTACTTCTGCAATGATCAAATTGGGTTTTAGTTCTTTAATTATCAGTCTTGTTCCATTACATAAACCTTGTTGTGTATTGAGATTTCTCAGGAGCATGAAAATAGCTCCAATCTTCAACTTGAGTCTGTGAAGTGGCATTCCTGATGGACTTTGCTCATTTAAAAACTCTATAGGATAATACTGTTCAGTATTTTCTTCGCTATCGGCATCAATTGAATCAGGGCTTAAGTATGTGCTTGCTGTCTCCTCTAAGAGATCATGAACATTCTCATTTAATTTGTCAACATTAGAGTTTTTGAGACACAGAATGGGTTTCTTCGCAAACGTTTTAAAATCAGAAATTTTCAAGTTCTCACCAAATATTTTTTTCGCTATATCGCCATCATATAAAATATGTGTAGGTATCTCTCTAAATAAATAAAAAATAAACACATCGCTCTTTCCACGTTCCAGAAACACATAGCAACCGAAAAATTGTTTTTCAGCCGCCGCAGTGGAATTGAACCACGGAACTCTCGATAACTAGCCGAGCGCTTTAACTTTACACCACGGTGGCCAACAATCCACGGTGCTATGTGAATTTTTAAGTCAGCTTCTGACATCATAAATCCGTAAGGTGGGCTCAGCTACTGAGACGTCTCCATCTGGTGGGCATTAACGGCACTGGCTATATTTATATTATGCCAACCGTAGATAGATTTTCTGTTTGGAGGTTCTTTCCCGAATCGTGATCGAAAATGCCGTTGCACGACAGTTACAGATTCCGTTTTGCTCAATTCAAGAACACAAAACGCCTTCTCTACTGCAGACGCTGCCATTTTGACTGACTATTCACGTGACACGCGCGCTGTCGCCTACGTCACTTCTCTCAGTAGCGGGACACACATTTTATGAGTACATCTACCTAACGGTTCGCAGTTGTGGTCCGTGTCTTCACCTGTTACTGTTTTACAGCATCTGGAAACTGTATACTTCTTCATGAATCAGGGTGTATATATATCTTTGAGCTAGGACAAAACATTTAGTCCCCGCATTCTATTACCGCCCCCTATTAATATGATGGGTGGGCGAACCATCAAGCTGCGTCCTATTCGCTGCAGTGGGATGAATTTTAAAAGAAGGCCGTAAATTTTCGTAACACTATATCTTCTGTTATCTTCCGCCTATGGGTGTCTACCGTGAAGTTGGGTTCCCTAATTGAGGGTCTCCAAGCGTTGTGTTGTGTTTCATATGGGAGAACATGGGAAACCCATATTAATCCATATGCCGCTTGAAATTTAAGAAACTCATGATGTTAGATTGGGACATAAATCCTGTGACTGGGTTTGCTAAATGCGAAAAAATTTACTTCTTAAAATCTGGGAGTTGCTACTCTATAAAAACTTTGCGATTATTCTAGTTAAGTATTCTGGTTAAAACAAAAAAAAATTCACTCGTTTTGAACTTTCAAAGATTTGAGAAACTCTGGTAATTTTCATTATAAAATAAAGAATTTATTTTCATTAGTACTTCCTTAAAATTGATTACACTGAACGGTGGAGATTTCTTTAACTTAAACCAAAGTATACGTTAAGTTCAATATGCATCTTGATATTCGTAATCATATTTTAAAAGTTCACCTTTCGCAAAATGTAAGAAACTTTATACACTGCCGGACAATTGCTAAGGACGGATGACAATAGCAACGATAGCAACCATAAAATGGAAGGCAGGAAAATGTGAAAATTAGCATAAGTGCGGGATACAGTAAGACGTGTTGTGCGTATTCAAATTTTGGATTGCCGAACTTGTTCGTGACGTCATAGCGCTGATAAGAGATATAAAGGATTTGACGCGTATTGACCGTTGTTGTTCAAACGCAAAGTTGAAAGGGAAAGAATCAATTGACGAACTTGCAATTTTCAGTATGCCTTCCCGACATCACATAGATGATTTTATGCGTGGCCGTATTATTGGCAAGATTGAAGAAGGACGAAAAATAACAGATGTTGCCAGGGAGTTCGACGTCAGCCACAGTGTTGTTTCAAGGATTTGGAAATCATTTCAAACAAATGGAGAGTGTAGCAAACGTCACGGGGGAGGTCGTGTTCGCAGTACGACACCTGCAGAAGATCGGTACATAGTGCTATCAACAAAAAGACACCGGCGCAGCACAGCTAGTGAGGTAGCAAATCAGTTTATGGCAGCTACTGGCAAGCGGATCTACCGAAAAACTGTCGCCAGACGTTTGCATGAAGGAGGACTATACGCCCGCCGTCCTGTTGTGTGCATCCCATTGTCCAGACGTCACCGTACCGCCCGTTTGCACGCCCGTTTACAATGGTGCCATTAACATCGCAATTGGACTGATAACGACTGGTCTGCTGTCCTCTTCTCAGATGAGAGTAGATACAGTCTATCGTCTGATTGTCGACGACAACTGATCTGGCGTGATAGTGGTACTGCATATTGTCCAGCAAACATACAGGAAAGGGACAGATATCCGACATGTAGTGTCATGGTATGGGCTGGCATCATGATCAATGGCCGTACGTCCCTCTATGTGCTTCCAACTGGAACTATGACTGGCCAACGATGCATTATTGATGTTCTGCTACCTCATGTTCGCATGTCCCGTGGTGCTGTCAGTGATAGATTCATTTTCATGGACGACAACACAACATGTCATCGAACAGTCGCTGTCCAGGAGTGTCTTGAGAGCGAGGATATTCAACGCCTCGTATGGCCAGCACGTTCTCCAGATCTGAATCCCATTGAAAATGTGTGGGATGCTTTGGGGAGGAGTCTTGCTGGTCGCCAATGCCCTGCAATAAACAAGGACACCCTCATCCGTGCACTGACAGAGGAATGGGATAAATTACCCCAACAGCTGCTTGATAATGTTGTGCAAAGCATGACACGACGTGTGGAATCTTGCATCGCCCTCCATGGTGGCCATATCCCGTAATGATATCTTACGCCGGAACGCCTACGGACGGTAATTGCATTTTTTTCACGTTTACGTATTCTGCACAAAATGGCCTGTTTGTCCCTTGAACACGTTCCAAAGCCTTCTAGATTTCAGAGCACAATAAATTGTCTTTCTTGTAATGTCCTGGCATTCTGACATTATTTTATTTCACTTGGCATCCAACCACACTTACTTTTTTATGCGCTATATAGCCGTTTATGATCCGTCCTTAGCAATTGTCCAGCAGTGAATTATTCAGCACTTGCAAGAGAAAAATTATCTTTCCTACCGAGGATGTATCGGAGACAAAATCATGCATACTCATGCTAACGAGATATTGGGAATTATGAAAATTTTCTCACCAAATCCTTTTCTGTTCATCTCATTCATTGGAGTCAGTTATTACTTATAGGTAGTCTATGGCTGGGACCTCATCCGGTCCTGCTGGATGCACATTGTTTCTTCTCTCATCCTTTCGTTTGGCTTCTTACACGAGTCCCTCTGTTGTCGCTAAAACTTCTATGATAGCAAGTTCTAATGTGTCTCTCTCGCTCAGCTATAAAATTGTATCTCTTGCCCTCGCTGCCATAATCGTGAGTCCCTTCTCGACTCTTGAAAGATTTTTCTATCGTGTCAGCATCCTCAAACTCCGAAAACGTCCTTCTTAGCTATGTGAGTGGATTGTGCGTCTGCTTCTCTCAATCGCCCGGAAAAAAAGCCTCTCCTTTCTTCAATTATTCTCAAACTCCTGACTTTTTTTTTTTCGTCTCTGTTCAAGGGGTTGGGTGTTCCTGTCCTACCCAAATGGCTCTTCCCTTATTGGCTGGACCTCTTTTCCTCGCTTCGGCATTGGTTTTCATCCCTGTATGGGAATCCCTCTGATTCGTTGGCAAAGGCTTGAGAACATGGAGTTTTCTTGAAGGTGAATATTCCTTTATCTTGTCAACTGCTCTGCGGGATGTCCGAGTTGCCTTAGAATTTTCGCGTACGGTTCCTGTGTGACCCTTTCTGTTGGTGTCGACCAGTTACGCCCACTACGAGAAATATGCCCATTTCGTTCCCCGCTTGGGTGCGTAAAACGTGCCTTCATCAATGGAAGATGGTCAAGTAAATTGGCCCCCTCCTGTGAGTGCGAGTCATTTCAACTAACGCAGCGTTACTTGTTGTCCTTACGAGTTTTCGCTTTACTAACGAAGTGGTGTGTTTTGTGCCTATCCCTACTTGAATTTCCGGCGAGCTCAGGGAACACACACAAAAAAATAATAATAATAAAAGCAGAAATTCAAAAGAAGGATAAAAAAAATAAGGAATTTCCTCCTAAAGAGTGAAATCTGCTCGGCCAGGGCTTAGAATCATTAAGAAATGCTTTATTTTTCTCGGGTTTTCTTTCCCAATTTCCGCGCTTTCTGAATTTTCTACTCGGTAACCACTCTCCTTGTTTTACTATTTCTTCGTACTACGTGATACCGTTGGGATAATTTGGTGAATAAATTGATTTCCTACACTTACTAAATTTTAGGCCCCTCTCTCCGCAATTTATACCTACGAAATCGTGGTCTTCCAATGTTGCACGATATTCCGGAGAATATACGGGTAACAATTCATAGCAAATTTTTTTAGAAAGCTTTACGAAAATCTGAGCATTTGTTACTATAATTTTACAAAAATACATTCATTATTTGCGATCTTGGCCATTTTGGAAGGAAACGGCTGTTTTAGGGGGTGATCCCCCGCGCTGGATCTGCTACTTCTCGGAGATGGAGTAGAAGAGATGGAAGAATTCTCCCAACATTCGTCACGGAAAGACAATAAATGTGCAATGGAGAAAAAGCGAGGGGGAGAGGTGCACTTAAGCAGCCGTAGGGAAGAGAGAGAGAGAGAGAGAGAGAGAGAGAGAGAGAGAGAGCTTCGGTGAAGTCATAAAGTTGGAACGGGGAGGGGGTAGTCAATACAATAGTAATACTTGAAAACAGAAGCAGAGTGTGATGCGGGTTGATACCGTTCTTGCATTTCACGGAGACCTGTGAGCTTGCTACTCTACCTTCCACAATAATACACCCTTAGGTTGACTTAGAGTATAGTTAAAAAAAGAGCATAAAAAAAAAAGGTAAGGTTGATAACCTCAAGAAACTAAAATATAGGAGTGAGTCCTGAGAAATATGGTCTCAAGTCCCTTGCGGCAATGTGAAAAGAAGAGTTCGTTGCCTTACAGAAATAAAATTTTTTAAAGAAACCTTCCGTTTTGCCTTTCATCAAGTATTCAACATTTCTGCGCAAACACGCTGAGCTTCTTTCAGGAACCGAAGCCATTCCAGCGTGTCTTAAATCTTTCTCTCACACACACAGTTTTGACAGCCGGTGTCACTGAAAGCACTTCTCCGCGCGCATGCTTGATTCCCGAGGTCAAGGGTCTGCTGGGTGGCCGACCTCCGATTTTGTGAATCATGGTCACTAGGTCAAGCGAGACTTCCAGAATAATGAACAGTTTAGCATTCTGAGCGTCCCCAAACTTGGGAAAGGTATGAGCGATCGAATGAATGAATGAGAGATGTTATTGTTAAGATGCATTCCAGGAAAGCAGACTTCCTTCCTGCTATGCTTATTACCTAAGGGGGGGGGGAAGCGCGTTACTATTTATTTCGATAGGGAAAAAGTACTCACGGAAATGCTCATTGTCATATGTTGAGACCCAACGGAAAAAATGTTCTCATACAGAGCCATTTAGATAGCAACTCAGTATCACACAACGCCGCATTTTTTTTTTTTTAATTATACCTTGCTGTAGGGGTTCGCGATCACGCGGGAGTCATCACAGCTGTAAATCGAAATCTTTTCTTTTCCGACAATCACCTAACGACATAAAACAGCAGCGAAACCAGCGGAGAGGGGGGGGGGACGACCTACAAAACAGACTTTTTCTTTTAATACGTTCGCTGCGTACCGACCCACGGGTGGGCTATTATGCGAGTGTTTCGTGTACTAAAGCAATAACTTCTACGTTTTTCAGAGGGGGAAAAAAGTTCTGTATCCGTAAATCTGCAGTGGGTATCCGTGACGTATATATGAGATGTAAAGTCAGGTGATGCGCAACATATCCTAGCTTTTCCTTGACAAATGTCAACCCCCACCTTCTCGTGGTGCATCCTGTTCCCACTAAAGGGGCTCTGACGACCGACGAATAGCGGTAAAACTGTACCTCCGGGATTAAAGGAAATGCTATTCCACACTCACCAACCCGCTTGGTCAGCGTGGAAAAGATCCAGAAGAAGACCCCATGGGAGATGGATGGATGAAACTCGAAAGCATGCCGGAGCGACATGGAGAAGATAGGTTCAAGATAGACAATTTTGGAAGAAGCTTGGGTGAGACCTTCATCAAGCAGTGGATTGATAATGGTTGACGATGATATATATATATATACAGTATATATACACTGAAGAGCAATTGAATTAGAGATACCTGTCTAGTAACGTGTAGCACCAACTTTCGCCCTGATGACGGCGGCGATTCGTCTCGGCATGGACTCGACAACACACCGGAAGCGTTGGAAAGCTATACGTTCACGAAGATTTGATGGAGGGGGGTCAGAGCCTCGAACATCTCTCTCGATGGCATCCCAGATGTGCTCGATGGGATTGAGGTCAAGTGACCTAGCTGGCCAAGGAAGCGAGGTCACGTCGATGGAGTGTTCATCCAACCATTCGGATACAATTCGGGAGCTGCAATGTCTTGTTGCAGGATGAGGTCCCCACTGGGATGTTTAAGACGCACAAACGGGAGTAAATGGTCGTCCGGGATATCCCGGTAATATTGACCTGTGAGAGACGATGTCGCGCGTACCAGGGGCCCCATTTCAGTCCACGTAAACAGTCCCCAGACGAGAATGCCACCCCACCAGCTTGAAGAGTACCCTGCTGGCAAGAAGGATCCATCGCTTCATGTGGTTTGCGCCGTACTCGTATCCTGTCATCCGCATGTACCAACGGGAATCTCGACTCATCAGTCCAGGCAGCCTTTTTCCACATGTTTAGGGCCCAGTGACAATGTTCCCGCGCCCATGCTAATCTTTGCACCCTGTGATGTGCGGCCAGCAGCGGTACATTCGTGGGACGATGGCTTCTGTACTCCATAGCGAGGAGATGGTTCAGGATGGTGTGGCTGCTTACACGTTTTAGTGCACCAGCGTTAAATTGCCGAGTGATTTCTTGCACTGTGGTCCGTCTATCCGCTGTTACAATGCGAGCTAGCCGACGATGATCCCGCTCATCCACACGTTGTTGTCCACGGCAGTTGGCCCTTGCAGGGATGGTTTTACCGGATTCGATGTACTCACAGTGCACCCGTGACACAGTGGCTCGTGAAAATCCCAGTGCCTGCACGACTTCCGAGATGGAGTGACCCATTCGTCGGGCCCCGACAATTTGCCTACGATCAAATGCGCTTAGACCCATACTGCGTCCAACTCTTACTAATTCCCGTCGCATCACTCCTTATATTGTCGGATCGCTGCATACGTCATGTCGTTTCCGTTTACAGGGCCGCCCAAAGCGCCATATTTGCACAACGTCAGCTGTCTCTAATTCAATTGCTTTTCAGTGTATATCAGTGGCGTATCGTGGGTCCGAGACCTGGGCTATCTCACCGCCCCCGCCCCCAATACTGTTTTTTTTTTTTTTTTTAAATTGCGAAATTAAATTTTTCAGTTGTTAAGGTAATAGAAGTAACTTTTTTCTAAATTTTAGGTACATGCTAACATGGTACCAAATAATTATAAGGATTAGGATTTGAACACTTATTTGTACATGAACTCCGTTCTTCTTCTGAATACTTTATTTGTGCGTGAACTCCATTGTTCTTCCCTTTCGTGTGGACTTGAGTGTTAAGTTTTTATAATAAGTTTCTTCCAAGTACTTTTTCATATTTAAAAAGAATGTTTCTCTCTATTGACAAAACAGCCCAGTTACTCAAATGTACATCTCTTTGTGTGGATCTAAGACATATCTTGATTCTTTTTATTGCAGAAAAACTTCTTTCGGCAGTTGCAGTTGTTTATGGAAACTTTAATATTAGGTCTGCTGATTTGTACACCTCAAAATGGGCGTCAGAACTGTTTTTCGTCAAAGGCGGCAAGAAATAAGCATATGCAGTTTTTGGTCAAAACGTAAAACTTATTTCGCTGTTGTAAAACAGGGCGTGATGACGTCATTTGATTAACATACTACAGATAAAACGAATATATCGATAAAATCTTAATTAATATAAACTTTGAATTTTACATCTGTATTACATTGTGTTTTGATGTAGAGCGTTTTGCCGATATGTATTATAAGCGATGTAAAACTGATCGATTTGAACACCTCCACACAAGTTCAAATTCCACAAGAACCGTAGCCCTTATGTTATTCATCAAACAACGTAAGAATATATCTCATTCCTTTCTCCATCTTCCATTTTCTTGCTTAGGGAAAATACTGATTTAATTATATACCTAAAATATAGAAAACGCTCCTGCTTTTTTCTTTCTTTTTTTTTTTTTTTTTATAAGAACACAATAATTTTAAGGAATTTTAGGATAGCTGTTTTTAGTAATTTCTTTTTCGCATACTGGACAAGGGAGGAGAGTAATCTGCGTCTTAGGAATCATACTGGACAGAGGAGAAGAGTAATCTGCGTCTTAGGAATCATATTGGACAAGGGGAGAGAGTTTAAACTGCGTCTTGCATCTCAGGAATTCAGAGTTCTCGACGGATTTCAGAGAATTTAGAGTTCTCGAAGGATTTCAGAGAAATTAGAGTTCTCGACGGATTTCAGAGAATTTAGAGTTCTCGACGGATTTCAGAGAATTTAGAGTTCTCGAAGGATTTCAGAGAATTTAGATTTCTCGACGGATTTCAGAGAATTTAGAGTTCTCGAAGGATTTCAGAGAATTTAGATTTTTCGACGGATTTCAGAGAATTTAGAGTTCTCGAAGGAATTCAGATAATTTAGAGTTCTCGAAGGATTTCAGAGAATTTAGAGTTCTCGAAGGATTTCAGAGAATTTAGAGTTCTCGAAGGATTTCAGAGAATTTAGAGTTCTCGAAGGATTTCAGAGAATTATAGAGTTCTCGACGGATTTCAGAGAATTTAGAGTTCTCGAAGGATTTCAGAGAATTTAGAGTTCTCGAAGGATTTCAGAGAATTTAGAGTTCTCGAAGGATTTCAGAGAAATTAGAGTTCTCGACGGATTTCAGAGAATTTAGAGTTCTCGATGGATTTCAGAGAATTTAGAGTTCTCGAAGGATTTCAGAGAATTTAGAGTTCTCGACGTCTCAGGAATTCAGAGGTCTAATTATTATTTAAAGTAGAAAATAATACTTTTTTTCCAGAAGGAATTTCAAATGGCGGGAAATTAAAAAAAAAACAAGCGTTAATCCGATTTCTGACTAAGAAAAGTGAGGGGGCAAATGTGATATTTCGCCCCTGCACGCAAATGAGCGCGGGGACAGTTGCCCCTTCTGCCCCCGCGGTTCCGACGCCGCTGCACCTCACTAAACATAATGTCCAACAATTTATTCAACTTTATGTGACAAGAAATGTCTCTTACTGATTACTTTTTTTTTCATCAAGGAAATCAAACACCTTTAGTTCATTTTTAGTCGAGCTGTATCAAAGTTTGAAGCATAGAGTTCTTTAAGTTCTGACAGTAGGTGTTCAGGAAAGCTTTCACAAAATTTATCAAAACAGTTGGAATCCAACAAAGCCACGAATTTAAGATTCAATATCACTGATTTTTATTTATTGACACTTCACACAAACCGAAACAACTCTCGCGAAACACGTACTGTTACCGACGGCACAATGCGATTGACTAATGTAGCCCAAGTCTTCTCTTTTCTGAGCGAACCGTTGCCAAAGCATTCCCCTTCACCTGCTCATTCATGTTGTCATGGAAACGCTGGCTGACGATCGTATCGAAGGTCTTCGGATCAGAACAGCGAAAACTGACTGGTAGAGCTGTTTGCGTTACGACGACGTCATCCCGCCACTAGGAGACCCGTTAGACTTTGCTCGCCAGACTGATTCTCTTAGTCAGAAGAAGCGAATCCGCATGTGTTTTTTTTTTCGCAGCGAAAGCATCGACATATCTTAATAGAGTTGCTAATTGGTTTTTATTTGTGTATATTTAATTGATTTTATTTGTGCATTCTCTGGGCTTCGCAGATGGCCTAGCTAGCCTCGAATACATGCCACTGATATATCATCATCATTGTCAACCATTATCAATCCACTGCTGGACGAAGGTCTCCCCAAGTTCCTTTCACAACGGTCTGTCTTGTGCCAGTCTCCTCCATGTCACTCCCGCATACTTTCGAATTTCATTCACCCATCTCCCATGTGGTCTTCTGAGTCTTTTCCTGTCTCTCGGAATCCAGTCTAAAATTTCAGCTGTCCATCGATGGTCTGTCCTTCTGGCAGTATGTCCAGCCCATTGCCATTTCAGGGATTTAACTCTGATCATGATGTCTTCCACTCTTGTCATTTTTCTGATCCACGAGTTCCTCTTCTTATCTCTCCTGGTTACACCAAGCATGCACCTCTCCATGCTTCTTTGAGTTGTCTGCAGTGTTTGTATGTCTCTTTTAGTTAAGGTCCACGTCTCTGCACTATATGTAAGCACTGGAAGGATGCATTGATCAAACACTTTTCTTTTAAGACATAATGGCATATTGTTCTTGAAAATTAGGCAGTTTCTTCCAAAAGCTCTCCAGGCAAGTTTTGTACGCCGATTAATTTCTTCATCAATGTGACCCTCACTTGATATCTGCTGTCCAAGATAAACGTACGTGTCTGTTATCTCCAGCTTTTCTCCATCAATCGATAAATCTTCATTTCTAGTAAAAGCATTGAACATCACTTTTGTCTTCTAAAAGTTCATTTTTAATCCCACTTCTTTACTCTTGTCAGCAAGTTCCTGGATCATATTCCGCAGCTCTGATGGGGTAGTTGCAAAAATGACTACGTCATCAGCAAAACGAAGGTGGGTTAGATAATCTCCATTAATCTTTATCCCTTTGTTTTCCCAGTTCAGTGATTGAAAGACATTTTCCAATGTGGCATTAAAGAGCTTCGGAGATATGGTGTTACCTTGTCTCACTCCCTTTCCAATTTTTATGTGTGCTGTATTTTCAAACAGCCGAATCTTTGCACTTGCATTTTCATAGATGTTATTAATAATATTAATGTACGCATCTTCAATACCGCAGGATTTCAGAGCCATTGTAACTGCTGATGGTTTCACCGAAACAAAGGCTTTTTCATAATCGATAAAAGCCATGCACAATGGAAATTCATATTCTCTCGCTCTTTCAATTAGTTCTCTCAGTACGTTGATATGATCTATTGTGCTGTAGCCAATCCTGAATCCAACTTGTTCTCTAGGTTGAGCCATGTCCAGTGTTACCTTCAAACGGTGTGAAAGAACTTTAGTAAAGATTTTATAAACCACTGATAGGAGGCTTATAGGTCTGTAGTTCCTGAGATCCTCAATGTCACCTTTTTTATGTAACAAGATCATTGTAGCGTTGTTCCAATCCTCAGGAATCTTCCCTTCATTAAGGCATCGACTGAAAATTTTTGGGCAAGTACTGTTTCGATTTCTCCACTTGCTTCTTGTATGATGTCTACAGTAATTCCATCTTCTCCTGGAGCTTTTCCATGTTTCATGTTCTTGATTGCATGTGCAACTTCTGCACGGAGGACTGGAAGAACTCTGATACTGGTACCTTTCATGATGTCTGGAGTACATGATGTCAAAGCAAATGAACGGATCCGCTGCGTTGTTAAGATGCGCGGTTACAGCTGCAAACGGTATAAAAACAAGCCTGTAGCTTACCGCGATCATATCGCACTGTGGGGTTGAGTGAAAATGTCGCGGCGGGAGAGAACTGACTTTGAGAAAGGAAAGATTGTTGGGTGTTGTAATAGTGGTTGTCCATAAGAGAAACCGAGAGGTGTTTAAACATACCCAAGTCAACTGTTTTGGATGTACTGAATGAGTGGATGACACATGGCGCGCCTGAAGCAGCAAAACGTACCGACAGACCAAAGAAAATCAATGATAGAGGACGTCTAAGCCTCAAGAGAGTCGTTACAGCCAATCGACGGGGTACTGCACAACAAGACCTCAGTGTACAGGTGAGTAAAAATGCTGGAACCTCGGTATGTACACATACCATTCCCTGAGAGCTTCATTCCATGGGTTACCGTGGTCGTGCGGCTGCTCATAAGCCTTTTATCTCCACTCGGAATGCTTGTCGTCGTTTATCATGGTGTACAGAACATTTATCGTGGACCGTAGATCAATAGAAAAGGGTCCTATGGACCGATGAATCTAGATACACGATCCATCAGTCTGATGACCGTGTATGGAACGACGGCAGCCGGGGGAACGCTATTTACTACAGTGCACTGTTCCTACGGTCAAGTTTGGAGCTGGCAGTATACTTGTGTGGGGGTGTTTTCCGTGGTATGGTCCCGGCCCATTGGTTATCGTGGACAAACATGTTAACCAGCACGTGTACCTCGATATTCTGGACAATTATGCCCCACCAACTCTGTGGCAATACTATGGAACCGAGCCTTGTTGGTACCAGCAGGATAACGCACCGAGCCATAAAGCAAGGACTGTTTCGGCGTGGTTTGACAATAATTTCCTATCGTGTGTGGACTGGCCAGCACAGAGCCCTGATCTTAATCCCATAGAGTACCTATGGGATGAATTAGAGCGCCGCATAAGAAGTTTGCAACCAAGGCCTACTACTAGGCAACAGTTAGCGGCAACATTATGTACTGAGGCGCCTAACGAGAGGGAGAGGGAGGCGGTGCTGTAGCACCGGGCCCCGGGTCCCTAAGGGGGCCCAGAGCTCGTTTCGAAAGTAATTTTGGTCTAATTATTATTTTATGGTGTCCGAATTTTTTTCAAGCTATACCGTCACCAGGGTTGGGAAATTACGCGTAAAATTTTTTTTTCTACGTGACGCTTAAAAATGCGTAATTTGTGTCATAAATGTAAAAAATGTAATAAATTCAAAACTTACTTTAAATACAATAAAAAAAACCGAAGTGTTACAGTGTTACTCGAGTTCCCAGGCTAACTGCAACACGTGCGTGAGTTACCTGCGGCAAATCAAACGAGCTCTCCATATTACGTTTTTCATTTCTTCCTTCCTTTCCAACGACACGCCGTCACCACACATTGAGTTCTCTGTGTTGCTTTGCTACTCGCCGACACAGATCCTTGTGTATGATATACAACGTTATTGCTAGTCATCAAAGGCTGCAGACAATTTTCATCATGTGGATTTTATCACTTTGTGTTTCCCAACAGAAGTCGGCATCTTTTGTCTTTTTATTTTATGCTCAACGCATTATTTTCGCATTGCGGCAATTTTTATAAATGGATATAGTGTCTTTGTGCGTAATTCCGACTTCGTCTATTTTCCTTTATTCCGATGACGTCATCCTGTTCACAGCGGCAACTTAAAAGAAAACAAAACACAAAATGTAATATTTATTTGTGGAAACTCTTTGTGGATACTTTCCCAGAGGCTGCATCTTTAGACGTATATTACACCCTTAAAATGAAAGGTGAAAAATGTGATGATTATGAAAAAGTACTTAGAAAAATAAGAATGTCGGTACATGGCGTTCAAGAGTTTTCCGAGAAAACTCTTTTTTCGAAAGGGAGGGTTCGTGGGTTTGTGTACGGAGGGGAGAGTATAAAAAATTATCCACAGCAAGAAAATGATTGAAGAGTTGCAACCGGTCGGGTTGTCTGGAAGTAGGAGAATGGTAGGTGGACGGAAATATGGATTATGTTGTAAAATTTTATTGCACGGGGGCCCGAGCTCGCTCTCCGCGGCCCTGTATGCACCGAATGGAAGCGCATACCCATTGTTGTGTTCCAAAACCTTGTCGAAAGCATGTCTCGAAGGGTCAGTGCATGCATTAAGGCCAAAGGTGGACCGACACCGTACAATGTATGTCAATAAATGCTATGTTGTGCTTTCCTTCTAGGTGTCCGGTGACTTTTGTCAATATAGTGTATATTGCGTTTAAATGGAGTGCGTTAATCAATTTCATCATCGTGTGCTACACGACACACCGGTATGAGTGTCCGACTATAACACCGGTGATCGCTCTTGCAGTATGTATGCTACCTAAACTCCATTCGTTACGAAATGCAAGCGTACAAACCACAAGTAGCAACCGCCATCTGTTGGCATACAAGGTAAACATTTCCAAGAAAGGACCAACCGGTGGGCGGTACAGCACTACATTTAATCAGTCAACGTCCCACCGGTGGGCCGACGCGCACCACAAAAAGTAACCAAAAACCTTGCCGCAGCGAACGTGTTAAAATGTCCAAGAACGTAAATAATTAATGAATTTATTTTTGTGAAATTATAGTACTCAAGTAGAATTTTGGATAGCACGTGCGTCATCAGATGAAGACCACCTAACGAAAAGGATCTGAATATGTCAAAATTGAAGATTTTGCGAAATTTCTGTATAAAGACGGAAAAATCCGAAACGGACTTCTCTTGAACAAATGGAATTATTGACTAAGTAAAATCTGTCAAAATACGCAGGAGTTAGAAGAAAATTCGGAACTTTTACAAACGAAAATTTAATTAATTTTGTTTATAAAATTCCCCAAAACGGTAACTTTAAAAATACGAAAATTTAGTTAAAAGTTGAACACTACCTGCAACTTTGCTGCACGTTATTTTCAGGAATTTCCCGTGAATTCAATTCAAACTACTCATTTTTTACGCTTTCCAACCGTAGGTTGAAGAAGCATATATGCTCCAGCTATGTCCGTCCGTCCGTCCGTCCGTCAGTACGTCCGTCCGTCCGTCAGTACGTCCGTCTGGCCGCACGATAACTCGCGTAAAAATGGTTCGATTTCGATGAAATTTTAATATGTGGTAGGGGGACCACCTGGGGACGGACGAACCCTATTAAAAATGGACGAAATGGGGTCAAAGGTCAGGACATAGGTGCGGGATGCATTCCATTGCCCTTATGCGTCATAACTTGCGTAAAAACGGTTCGATTTCGAGGGAATTTTAATATGTGGCAGAAAACCACATGGGGACGAACCCTATTAAAAATGGACGAAATGGGGATCAAAGGTCAGGACATAGGGGCGGGATGCATTCCATTGCCCTTATGTATCATAACTAGCGTAAAAATGGTTCGATTTCGATGAAATTTTAGTATGTGGTAGGGGACCACCTAGGGACGAGCCCTATTGAAAATGGGTGAAATGGGGTCAAAGGTCAGGACATAGGATCGGGATCCATTCCATCGCCCTTATGCGTTATAACTTACGTAAAAATGCTTCGACTGAGACAAAACTTTATCATGTTGTTCCGGAAGTATACTTTACCGGCTCTGTTGAACTTCATCGAAATGGGGTCAAAGGTCAGGTCATATAAGCGAGATTTATTCTACAGCTATTATCCTCATAACAGGAGTAATAACTTGAGTAATGATTTCTGGTATGTTGGAAAGCGTATCATAATCAATGCATTGCATGATTTTACTAACTTGTTTTACAGTGTATGTAGTTATTCAAAACTGTGTAAAGATGTTCAAAGACGTTATCTACGAACGTTATAAAATTACTGCGCAGTTGTTTACAAAATCATCCTGGTATAATAGCGACAGGACACGACCAAGTCGCACTTTTTTTACCGTAATTGCCTGCAACTTACGGTAATTGAAATAAAATGTGTCGTCTTTCTTCCGTGAAATACGTATTCTCTGAATTATAATTTTGTTCGCTAATATTTTTAAAACTCAAAGTTTCCGCTACACCAAAACATTGTATTTACGATACATCGATAAGACTTCAATTATATATCGAGTTATATATACCATAAAATACATTTTCACTTTTATTTACAGGAACTTATACGCTGTTTTTACCGTCCAACGAAGCTGTATCACGTTTGCCTCAGAATCTCTTGGAACAATGGCGCCGAAATGATCAAGATTTTTCGTTGGCTCTCTTGAATCACGTGGTTACCGGTACAGTAAGGCTTGATGACTTGAAATTAGGAGGTCGCATGGAATCTCGAGTGCCCGGATCCACTTTATTCATTAATAACTACAATAAAGAGGCAAGTAAACGTCGTTACTTTTTCACATATATTGCTGCAGAAAAGGTTGAATAAAAGTTCAATTTGTACAACGCACAAGAGTTAGTTAAAAATAACACCTGTTCTTAAACGAAATTTTTTTAATGTTAAATATACACAGTCGTATCAGAATAATATGATCACCCCTGGAATCACCATGTACCGGCCCAGGCGCGTCACAGAGCGCGCGTGACGAGCTCGATCACACGGAGATATACACTGAAGAGCAATTGAATTAGAGATAGCTGGCGTTATGCAAATGTGGCGCTGTGGGCGGCCCTGTAAACGGAAACGACACGACGTATGTAGCGATCCGACAATATAAGGAGGGATGCGACGGGAATCAATAAGAGTCGGTCGCAGTATGGGTAAGACGAAGGATCTAAGCACACTTGATCGTGGGCAAATTGTCGGGGCCTGACGAATGGGTCACTCTATCTCGGAAGTCGTGCAGGCACTGGGATTTTCACAAGCCACTGTGTCATGGGTGCACCGTGAGTACATCGAATCCGGTAAAACCATCCCTGCAAGGGCCAACTGCCGTGGACAACAGCGTGTGGATGAACGGGGTCATCGTCGGCTAGCTCGCATTGTAACAGCGGATAGTCGGGCCACAGTGCAAGAAATCACTCGGCAATTTAACGCTGGTGCACAAAAACGTGTTAGCCGCCTCACCATCCAGAACCATCTCGTTGCTATGGGGTACAGAAACCATCGTCCCACGAGAGTACCGCTGCTGACCGCACATCACAGGGTGCAAAGATTAGCATGGACGCGGGAACATCGCCACTGGACCCTAGATATGTGGGAAAAATGTTGCCTGGACTGATGAGTCGAGATTCCCGTTGGTACATGCGGATGGCAGGATACGAGTACGGCGCAAACCACATGAAGCGATTGATCCTTCTTGCCAGCAGAGTACTTTTTTAGCTGGTGGGGGTGGCATTCTCGTCTGGGGACTGTTTACGTGGACTGAAATGGGACCCTTGGTACGTGTGACATCGTCCCTCACAGGTAAACGTTACCGGCATATCCTGGACGACCATTTGCTTCAGATTGTGTGTCTTCAACATCCCACTGGGGACCTCATCCTACAACAAGACAATGCAACGTGCCATCGCTCCCGAATTGTATCCGAATGTTGGATGAACACTCAACCGCCGTGACCTCGCTTCCTTCGCCAGCTAGGTCACCTGACCTCAATCCATCGAGCGCATCTGGGATGCCATCGAGAGAGATGTTCGAGGCTCTGACCCCCTTCGATCAAATCTTCGTGAACTGTATGAGCTTGTTCAGGGGTCGTGGATCCGTATGGCTTCCCAACGCTTCCGGTGTGTTGTCGAGTCCACGCCGAGACGAATCGCCACCGTCATCAGGGCGAAAGGTAGTCCTACACGTTACTAGACAGGTATCTCTAATTCAATTGCTCTTCAGTGTATTGTCGGATCGCTGCATACGTCATGTCGTTTCCGTTTACAGGGCCGCCCAGAGCGCCACATTTGCATAACGCTATAGCTGTCTCTATAATTCAATTGCTCTTCAGTGTAAGTCAGTATTTGAAAAAATGACTTACAAATTTGGCAAATGTGTAACGTACGGAGAAAATTAATTTTTATATTCAGAAACCCACCCCGAAATTTCTTTCTCGCACTGTTCCGCAGCCGCATTCTTTCCTTCTTTCTATTTCTGATAGTCGCTGCTATGTGAAACTTATGTTTTGATACAATCTCGTAGCTATTTCTATTTGTTGATGTTTTATCGATTGTGCAAATGCTGTTATTTTTTTTTTTAATTATTATTATCGATTCCATTCAGTATGGATAACTGTGCTCACGTTGGATGTTTTTAATTATGCGAGTTTTTTCCTATAGGTGGTGTAAACGTATTCGTTTTTTTAGCTGAATTTTTAGATTTCTTAAAAATCTACTATGAAATACATATTTGTTTCATGTCGGAGAAGATTCAAAAGATGTGCTCATGACAACCGAATATTCGGTGTCATCTTTCATGTTTTATTTTTGGAGGCATTCGAAATTTTATAATAGACAATAGTATTTGACATTTTCAAATTTCTTTTGTAGGTTTTTTAACATTTATACATTTTTAAAGGCCATCCCCTAGACATATCTACAACCGAAGTCCACTGCATTTAAGCAAGGCCGTAACGCACAAGGCCATAACTTTAGAAAGATCAGTTTCCTCCATTTATGACGTCACTCTCATGTTACACGTCCTGGTACGACGGTGTCGTGTTTGACGTCATACACGACAGCATTGGAAACTTATCGGTAGCCTTGGGTTTTTTTTATTCGAGGTTTAACGATCACCGTGAGCAACTTAGTGGGCTATGAGTAGGACGGTAATTCTGTCGCGGCGCGAATTTTAGGGGTTTTCTGTAATTTCGCGAATTTTAAATATATCCGCAAATTTCAGATTTTTTTACCTATTTTTGCCTAATTTCTACTATGAATTTTTGATTGCTGTATTTTTCATAATTAAATAGTTTTAATACTGCCTTCGTCAGAATTTACGCGAAAAATATACCGCAAAGTAAATCCTTCTGAAAAGTCCAAACCAGAGCTCGAAACCTTGAATTACCTCTCAAGATTGTTCTTTACGAAGATACTCTTTTCGAACAAGCTTGACGGGTAATTGAAGGACACATGCACTTTGCTGAAGAGTTCACAAGTGGCCTTTCGTGATTTCCCTCTACTACTGTTGAATGACCTTTGCGACTTGCCGGACTAGTAAACCGCTCACTTTATTTGAAAAACAGCGAATTTCCGCTCACAAGATATATGATGAAATGTCGGACATCGCCAACAGTCTTCTTAGCAAGAGTCAAGACTTCGATCACGTCGCTGCAAAACGAGCTCTATCCACTCGTTATGAAAAAATTAAGCATTATTTTTTTGAAGATAGGAAGCATCGATTTTGTCAGCCAGCCACAAATTTCCTCAAAGCATGTAGGGTGTTTGATTCCGATCAATTTAAGTCCTTGGGATTTTTAGACGACGAAGAAGATTTGCTTGTTTTCAGCCACATTCTTATGTTCGAAGATGACCAACTAAAATGTGAATTTCGTTCATATAAAGCGAGTGTAAAAGAATTTTGTGTCAGCGATGGTTTGCTAGACTTCTTGAATACGAAAAAAGGTAAGTTTTCTAAGCTGCACAGGGTCGCCATCCGTTGTCTGTCAGTACACACAAACAGTGTCGATGCTGAACGATCCTTTTCTAAATTTTAAAACGTGTTACTTGACAACAGACACAGCATTAAAGAAGAAAATCTGTGTATGTACAATATAATGTATCAAAATGCCGTCCACTTAAATGGAAATCTTGATCTCATCTAACGGCGTTGATAACATTGCCAGAATTTGAATGGTTTATAAATGTAAGTATCAATTTTAAAAGCTTATAAAGTCATCATGCTTATTTAGTTACGTACTAGTCATTTGTTTCGTAATTTGGTAGACATTTTTTTGGAAATGTTCGTGTATATCATCGGCCGCGAACTTTTCGCGAAATTTCATAATTTACCCCGCGACAGCACCGCGAATTTTGCCTTTTTTCCCCGCGATAAAAATACTGCCCTAGTTATGAGCAGTCGCCCGTCCCTAATTTAGGGCCACTGGTTCCAGGGAAGAGAGAGAGCCAGCGCCGTAAGACAAACACAACATCCATGTCTCATACGGGATTCGAACCCAGACCCATCTCGGACGAATGATCAGAAGCCATCGCTTATACCACTGTCTTGGTTTCCGCGTGACGTCACTAAAAGAGGAAACTCTTCTCTCTAATGTCATGCCGTTATACAGGATGTCCGAAAAATAACTGTGCACTGAAAGTAACACTTACCATGTCGAACTGTTTCCTACAGGAGGTGTTGGAAATAGACGTCCAGACATGTCTGCGCCCGCTTCTGCGCGTTTGTGAAAACCTTTCACACGGTGTAATTTGTTAAATGTGGGTCATTATTGCAGCCTACAGCTCTTGAAGTGTATGCGGATTGCCTGCGTATACCTTCTTCTTCAGTGCTATTCACAGAAAAAGGTCAGGCGGTATCAGATCCGGTGACCGTGCAGGCCACAGTCCTCGGGAGATGATGCGATTTCCGAACACGGCCCTCACGGTCTATTTCTTTCAGCTGATGCACAACCGACACTGTGTACGGATGGAAACGCAACTTCCTTTTCAAAATATCGTGGACTGCACTCTTTGGAACATTAGCTTGTTTTAACAGCCGCCTCATCGGACTTGTGTGGACTCCTATGTATCCTATCCTGGATATCCTGTAGGTCCCGCCTGCCGTGAATAGCCTACGGGGGCGAGGATCATCCAGAAAACTGACAATTTCCCGAAACGAGCCGGCGTACCGCATCACGGTGGAGGACGTCTGCATCACAAAATTTCCTAGCGAACTCTTTTTGCATTTCGTCCGTGTACTTGTCGTCATGGCAAAAGACATGTTCCACCAAAATTCCTCTCTGTTCAACCGTCAACACCATTGTCCTTGTGCCCAGACGAGTGATCAATCGACACGTCTGCTTCCGTCGACCAAGTGCTCGGGAATGACCTTCGCTCGGAATGACACCTGCGCGCTGCTCGGGGTGGGAAGACGTGAAGGTTACCAGACACAAAGCACTTCCACGTGGGGGGTCATTTCTACTGTAATTCCATTCGAAATTTCTTTATTATTGCATTACTGCAGTTCGCACAGTTAGTGCACAGTCATTATTCAAACACCCTGTATTTTCTATACGGCCTTGATTTAAGTGACTGTTATTACTATATACAACTCACTACACATAAACTAAGATCTTAAAATGTTATAAAGCAAAATACTCAAGTTTTCACCATATACATATACACTGAATGGCCCTTTTATTATGACCACCCCTCAGTACTTCGTTAGGCCACCTTTTACCTTTAATACTGCGTCGATTCTTCGTGGCATGGACTCCACGAGATGTTGATAGGTGGTTTGTGGAATCTGAGACCATGCTTGATGAATAGCACTTTCCAGGAGTGTGAGATTGCAGGTTTGTGGATCCAGCTGTCTAATGGCTCATTCAACTTCATCAAACAAATTCTCAATGGGGTTGAGATCTGGAGATTGTGGGGGCCACCTAAGCAAAGTAAACTCCCCGGCATGTTCCTGAAATCAATCCTGTACAATATGAGCACTATGGCAGGACGCATTATCTTGTTGAAAGTAGCCATCGCTATTGGGATAAGCCATCCACATGACAGGATGCACTTGATCCGCAACGTTGTTTAGATATGATGTGTCAGTCAGACGTTGATCAACACGAATTAAAGGGCCCAAAGCATGCCAGGAAAACATTCCCCAAACCATAACGTTGCCTCCACCAGCTTGAAGGGGTTGTAACATTGCATTTGGGGTCTATGCTTTCGAGCTGGGTCCGCCAAATTTTCACTCGGCCATCGGCATGGTGCAACTGAAAACGTGATTCATCGGACCACATAATTTTTTTCCAATTATCGAATGTCCAATCCTTGTGCTCCTGTGCAAACTGGAGACGCTTTCTCTTGTTAACTGCAGACAGCAAAGGTGTTCGAACAGGCCTTCGGCTGCCATATCCCATCCGATGCAGTGTACGGCAAACAGTGTGTGCAGAGATCATTTGAGGGGATCTTTGATTAAGATAGTCTGTAATTTGCTGGACTGTTGCCCTTCTGTTATCTGTTTCCAGTCTGGACACTCTCCGTTCCGCCCGAGCAGTCACTAGTCGATGACGACCACACGTTGCACGTAGAGACCCAATGTTTTTGGCTGACAGTCCACTCTTTAAACATTTTAACTGCAGCTGCTCTAGAACATTTCACGAATGCGGCGGTTTCGGCGATAGTCGCTCCATGGCTCCGAGCTCCTACAATCATTCCACGTTGAAAGTCTGTCAAATCGCATTTTTTACCCATCTCGTCACCCAAAAACCACTTCTACTACTGTCGCAAGCACTAAGCTTTCCCATTTTATACTAGCCTCGCTCATTTGCTTAAAACTGTCAGGTGGTTATAATAAAGTGGGCACTCAGTGTATATAAAACTCGTCTCTACCGTAGAAATGACGAAGTGGCATTCTCAAAATCCGTAAATAAAAATTTATTTTTGTATTTTTCGGCTTATAAGTTGATATGGAGTATAAGCCGAATGGGTTAAATTTCTCAATTTCCGCATCTTCATTGATAGATAAGTCGATCCTGAATATAAGATGAGGATAGAGTAACTGCAGTTAATTTAAGATATAAAAATGTGGGAAATCAGAGTGATGCTTGCAGCGTGTATTATATTGTACTGAAGTGCTAAAGTCATGAGATAGCATTCAGCAGATTTTTAACTGGCGCTCCATGTTCGTGGGAGGAGAGAAGGTACATCGTCATTACAGCAAATACCTCTATAATGGTGAATATACAAGCTTTCTGCAAAGAGGGTCATTCTTTTGGTGCTGTGTGTAATGACGATTTTACATTCATCCCATAATGGTATATGTGTGTCGCTAGCAACCAATCGGGCTAGGGCTGTCGAATGTGAGCATGTTCTGACATCGCGTGAGTGTTCAAGCAAACGGTTTTTTACAAACGGGTTCGACAGCCCTAGCCCGATTGGTAGCTAGGGGCACACCTAGACCATTATGGGATGAATGTAAAACCCTCATTACACACAGCACCAAAAGCATGACCCTGTTTGCAGAAAGCTTGTATATTCACCATTATAGAGGTATTGGCTGTAATGACGATGTAGCTTCTCTCCTCCCACGAACATGGACTGCTCTACTTGAACATTGCGGAAATAATAATTCCAGCTGAATTATTAATACTTGTGTAACATCATCGTTTGCAGTCCTGTTACCTGTCTATGTCTCTCTCTTTCTGTGTTCACAACAACTTTCGTGAACATGCGCTCTACCATTATTTGCGTCATCAAAAATCCCCATATATTGCGTGTCGACATACCCTGATGCCATTAGGTGGGTGACCTGATGAAGCTCCCTAGTGTGATCGAAAGATCTAGTGTTTTAATCTATCATATGTTTTAACTTGTAAATACCGTTTTTAATTTGATTAAATGTAGAAGTGGTCTTCATCATTTCGTCAAAGGTGGTTAATGAACAAGTTGCATATCGTGTTATGTATGATGGATGCCTACTTCCATACGAATATCACTTGTAACACGAAGTTCGTCTACAGTCTGTTGGACACTAATAGTTCAATTTGAAGTTTAAACATTTTTATCAGCGAAAGTCACATTCCATGTATGTTCGCTGTACCTGTTGCACCAGTAGTTGAGAGGAAGAAAAAAAAAGGAATGAAAGAAACATAGAATTAGACTTCAAATGAAATATAGATGGCAGCACAGTACCAGAAATAGAAAATATATGACACTTAAAAATGCCGGGAGGAGCACGTGATCCTGTAGCCCTTTCGCACACGTAGAGAGACCGTAGGGAATCATCTAGTGCACATTGGCAGTCTGCAACATCGTAGTTTATGTTCCGATGATGACTATAAAAATAGTCGAAAAGCTTCAACAGGTGTTTGATGGAAAGGTTGGTGATCTCAAGCATGCCGTGATTTTAAACTTTTGTTGGATTTTAACAGTCAAATATTTTAAACTGCAAGTTTAACTACTGGTGCAACAGGTACAGTGAAAATAGATGGAATATGACTTTTATTGATAATTTTTTAAACTTCAAATGAACTATTAGTACTATAGGTACAGAGAACATTGATGAAATAAGACAGTGTATCAACGTGTATATAGTGTTTTTGCATTTAAACAGCTGGAACCGGAGTGTAATAGTGTTTGTACATAGTGTACATAAAAGAAAAGATTAAAAAAACGAATATTTCATCTCCCAGGGAATTATTTTTGGAATAACACGACATGTATGGAGAGGTGTCAATAATTCCATAAACAAAGAAAAATTACACACCAACAATGTGCATCAGGTGGTCTAAAGATTAAAGGTACGTAATTGTATTTAATCCATTAGTGCATAATTTATGTTACTGTGAATTTTAGGTGTGATTTATCAACGAGGACCCGAAATTGTGGTCCTACTGAGATATTTTATTGGTTCTATACATGTGTGGGGTGTCTTCACGTGGTACGGTTTGGGTCTTGTGGTCATCGTAAACACGTCATTAACCGGTAATCGCTTTGTTGCTCTGATGAATGACCATTTGCAACCCTTCATGTACCAAAACAACAACGGGATTTTCCAGGTGGACAACGCACCATGTCCTCGGGCTAAGTTGCCCAAAATTGTTTCGAGGAGCATTCTGGATAGTTCCGATGGATGGTGTTGCCACCACGTTCGCTCGACATGAACCCTATAGACCACTTATGGGACGTGGTGGAAAGGCCCATTCGCAGCCAAGATCCTGCAGCTACAAATACTAGAGAACTGTGGGCAACTGTTCAGACGGCATGGCTCAACATCTCTCCAGAGGTCTTCCGGCCACTTGTGGAATCGATGCCACTTGCTGTACTTCGCCGGGCAAAAGGAGGTCCTACACAATACTAAGTACGTATCTCATGACTTTTGGCACTGCTTTCTCACAGAGTCCAATTGAAATCAGAAACCAAAAGAGCTTTTGATTTCAACAGGAAGCATGAAATCAATTAATCATAACAAATGGAAGCAATCGTTTTGTTTTAATACACTTGAGACAAAAAAGGCTGCTTTGGCTAGCAGCTGGTCATTGCTATTATTAAAGCGTACGCGTCGCCGGCTGTCGACGCAATTCTCACCAGCCAATCAATTGCGTGGCAGGGACATTTTTCAAAAGTTTAATTATCACGAGAAAAAATGAGATGCACCCACTGTAGTTCTGGCGGCTTTGCAAAACCAAGGGTGAATGCCGCCCACGAGGTCTTGGAGGGATCACGAAGGAGATGCAATTACAGAGGATGTTCACACATTTTTAGAATGATTTTCCAGAAATATAATTAATGTTTAAAATGAAATTATTTCTTTTTTAAATGTTCTATCTGGTAGGTCTTCCTCTGGCCTATGAACCTACATCTATATTTCCAAGATAACGTGGCATTTCTTAAAATTGGTAGTGGTATTTTATTCCACTCGTCATCCACTGCTTTCCATAGTCCAATCATTGTTTCAGGTCTGCGATTAGAAATCACTCTTTTTAGCAGTCCGAAGGCACAACAGTACATTGGTGACACATCAGAGAATTTTGAAAGAATATGAGCAAAAGGTATAAACTTGATACCTGTCTCTTTTTTCTTTTTCAAGAAACAGAGTGGTAGATTTGGATGTATGACTGGTAGCCTTATCCTGATGGAGTTCTGCTCTTTGAAGGCTCTGTGGATAAAGGAATGGTATTTCCTCTTTAAATATAGGAGTTAAAACATTATCTCGGTAATACGTGGAATTGATTTTAACACTCTTTTCAATTTTTCTTAACTTTAATTTCCCATTGTAAGAGAAACCAGCAATAATTATGAATTCTTTACTAAAACTTTCTTTGGAACCAAGTTTGTAAGTCTTTTTCTGCTCTTTTGCAATGTTAAACCGACCTTGTGACGTATATTCTAATTTAACTTTATTTTTTAGTTCCTTTTCCTATGTAAATTTGAGTTCGTTCTCTTTTGCACTTTCCAAACCTAACGTGACATCTTCTCTCTCACATGAATGAGGTTGGCAACACTTTTGAGGTCAGAAAGAGTGACGTATGAATGTGATAAGAACGTCAGATAAAAAAGTATGATACAGCAGTTGCTTAGTGTGCGTGTGTGTGTGTGTGGAGATATTCGATCGTTGTTAAGGTAGATTATACGACATATAATTAAGGTATTATATGTGAAGTGTGTGAGTCATTTTGGAGGGGTTTGGCCATAACTCAGCACGCCGGCCATGAAGAAATTTAATCAGCGTATAAAACTTGCCTGGAAAGCTTTTGGAAGAAACAGCATAATTTTCAAGAGCAATATGCCATTATGTCTTAAAAGAAAAGTGTTTGATCAATGAATCCTTCCAGTGCCTACGTATGGTACAGAGACTTGGACCTTAACTAAAAGAGACATACAAAGGCTGCAGACAACTCAAAACAGCATGGAGAGGTGCATGCTTGGTGTAACCAGGAGAGATAAGAAGAGGAACTCGTGGATCAGAAAAATGACATGAGTGGAAGACATCATGACCAGAGTAAAATCCCTGCAATGGCAATGGGCTGGACATACTGCCAGAAGGACAGACCATCGATGGACAGTCGAAATTTTAGATTGGATTCCAAGGGACAGGAAAAGACCCAGAAGAAGACCACATGGAAGATGGGTGGATGAAATTCGAAAATATGCGGGAGTAACATGGAGGAGACTGGTACAAGACAGATCGTTGTGGAAGAGATTTGGAGAGACCTTCGTCCAGCAGTGGATTGATAATGGTTGACAATGATGATGATGATGTGAAGTGTAAAACTCGAAGTGCTATATTTTGGATTTCGTCAAATATTGCTGGAACAATAAAAGTTTATCGTAAGTTGACTTCTGTATATGTTTCGTCTGGTCGTAAACTATTGCATCGTATTCTCATTTAGTTCAACATTTCCTTAGTTAATGTTTTAGAGCATCAAATAGAAGTAATCGCTCTTCAACGTTTCTAAGTGAGTCACGGAAAAATTTCTCATCGGCCGCCACCGGGAGTCGAAGCCAGTATCTTCCTGTTACGCGCCGGATATGCTTCCACTGCACAACAGCGGCTTCGAAATTCTCCAGACTCACAAACGACGAACTGCCAAACAAACCCCATGGCAGGGTTGCTTCTTTGGAGCCCCGCACAATGCTGGGGATTCAACACAGATGAACAGCAGCAACTGAACAAATAAGAAGGCGAATGAATGATAAATACGCAGTTGACGTGGACTAGGAACATCAAATGGAAGTCATCGCTCTTTCCACGTTTCTAAGTGAGTCACGGAAAAATTTCTCATCGGCCGCCACCGGGTGTAATCCGGCGCGTAACTGGAAGACCCGGGTTTGACTCCCGGTGGCAGCCGATGAGAAATTTTTCCGTGACTCACTTAGAAACGTGGAAAGAGCGATCACTTCTATTTGATGTTTCTGGTCCACGTCAACTGTGTATTTATTATTTATGATTTTAGAGATAGCGTAGCACCAATCGCGCACACGAAAAAGGGTTACGTTATAACCTTTATTTGTTACAAAAATCGTTAGGTAGATTTATGCTTCATCAACAGTCACAATAAATTTCCATCTGTCTCTGGATAAGTGGCTTTCATAAAACTGTCTACACCGTGTTCTGCTCTCAACCATGTGCCAATGTAACAGGCGGGGAACATTTTTTTTTTTTTTTCTAGATTCAAATCTTTGTTTACCTTGTTTACAGTTGATACGGAGATTTCCAACGACGTAGCGATTGCTCTTTTGGTCGGTGGAATTTTTTTAAGACCTAAAAGCAAACTTTTGAAACAGTCTAAAAAGTACGTACCTTTTTTGGATATTCTGTTCTTTTTTCCTGCAATGTTTGACGATTTTTCCCTCTATTATTAATAATATTGCTTATTTTACATTTAAAATGGGTCATTCCATGATTTTGACAGCAGTTTTTAATTACAGAATACGAATATTTCTCTTCGTAAAGAGCAAAAACATAACCTATCCGCAGCTTGTTTGCGTGCGCCATTTTCTTAGCAGACGATGTTTAACTGCAGCAGATGCTTCTTTCGTGTTCGTCCAACACGCTGTTGCCAGTTTCAATTGCTTAAGGTGGTTCCCCCTAAAATCTCTGCTTTATGTTTCTAATGGCAAAACTTCTGTACATATTTTCTTCCAAATTAGTATATTCACAAAGTTGAAAATTTGCACATCGATAAAACTAACTTTAAGTTATAGCATGGGATACTTAATGCTTGCTGAAACATAACCATAATTAAGCAATCCAGTATTTGTTTGTCTACTGACGTCATCAATTTACAGGCCGCGCCATCCATTAACAGGTCTGAGCATTACTGAAAAAAAAAAGATTGATTTTTAATATAATTATGGTTATGTTTTAGCAAATATTAAGTATCCCATGCTATAACTTAAAGTTAATTTTTTCGATGAGCAAATTTTCATCCTTGAGAATACATTAAATTGCGAAGAAAATATGTACAGAAGTTTTACCATTGTAAACATAAGGCAGAGATTTTAGGTGGAACCACCTTAAACTTCTTTTATTTTCTGCAATTTCTTGTCAAAAACCTTCTGAAAATGTGTGAACATCCTCAGTAACGTACGATAGCTGTCACTTCAAATCCGTCACGGCGATTTTAATTTTGTGTCGAGCGGAAGCATGCGTTTCAGCAGCTTTTAAGCAAGTTCTTAGCGAACGGAATGTTACATTTGGTTCGCTTTCCGAATGATTTCTCGTGAACATAAAATTGAATATCGGATGCTTGGATCAAAATCAAATTTAAGACGCAACATTTTTTTCATCTCATTGAGAAATTTTATTAGATAATTCCATGTGGTGTAAAACTCGAGGCCCCCGACTTCCGTGAAACAAAAAAAAAAAAAAAATGCAGGCAGGTTCAGTTCTGATTGAGCCGTCAGTTTGTAACGTAGGGCTTGCAGATCGAGCAGCTAAAATGAGCTAGTCGAGTATGGTTTCAAAGCGTTCATTTAATTTGCTATAGCCAACACAGATCAATGATATGAATACATAATTTTTACAAATAATGCTGGATACATTGCGAGCACAAAGCAGAACGATACACGAATTACCCAACGTGATGCTCTGTCTTCTTGGGCTTCTTACATTCTTCATCACTTGCTCTTGCCTCACGTTTTGATTTTCTCCACTTTTGCTTGCGTTCATTCTGCGAATTCCGCGGCATTGTCGAAAATGTTGACTCGTTCACACGAAAACAATTTTTAAAAATTTTAGTTCAAACCACTGCAGTATGTTCTACATATATGTGAATAGATCTCGTCGAGAGCTTTAAAAACGACACCACGCACAGTCGTTTTGCACTTATGGTTATCCATATAAACCGCGATATTGTCAAAAGTGTTCACCGTTTCACAAGAAAACCTTTTTTAAAATGTTCAGTTCAAACCACTGCGAAATGTCCTTCATATATTTGAATAGATCTCGTCGAGAGCTTTAAAACGATACCACGCACAGTTGTTTTGCACTTATGGTTGTCCAGATAAACCGCGATATTTTCAAAAGTGTTCACCGTTTCACAAGAAAACCTTTTTTAAATGGTTCAGTTCAAACCACTGCGAAATGTCCTTCGTATATTTGAAAAGATCTCGTTGAGAGCTTTAAAACGATGCCACGCACAGTCGTGATACGCTCACGCTTGCCGAGATAGACTGAATCAAACGCGGCGGCACACACAGAAATATTGCATCACCTCCCCCACGCACAGGGAGCGAGGGGAGCGTCGCGCGCACGATGTATTGCGCAGTACGCAAATTGGACTGCACGCTGTTTACGAATATGCTAACACGATTAGTGTGCGGCACGTATTTTTAGCGCTATAATGATTTCAATCGGAACTTATTTTTGTCACACGCAATCGGCCGTAAGTCTCTCTATACTATCCGCGGAGTTAGACGTAGTCCTACGTCAAAAAGTCTGGTTTTATACACCGAAAAATACGGTAAAATTTGAATAACACAATGTCGATGGTTAACAAAGCTGTCCTCATTTTCCTTTCTTGATTTTACACAGGCTGTCACCGTAAATGGTCATCGCATCGTACGTGGAGATATTCCTGCAGTGAGAGAGGGTCTTATACACGTCGTAGATGGTATGCTGTGCCCCGTGGGAGATCAAGATATTATCGAAACATTAAAGTCCTGCAACAAGTACGACGGATTTCTTACACTCGCTGACGTCACTCAACTGATGGATAAGCTCAGGGAAGGTATGTATCAAAGTTATTAACGTGTTCTTTTAAACGTTTTTGTGTCATTTTTAACAGGGTTTTTGAAAAAAATTCCCGCACGAGATCATATACTGGTGTGCAAAAATTAAGGACGAAGAGGAGAAATTAGTATAACAGCGGAACGAGCAGGCAGAGGGGACCAAAAGACCACTCAAGAGATAGACTAGGGTCCGGTACGGTAGGACATGCGCATATATGCAGCATGACGTAGGGGGGGGGGTCGGAAGGGTATAAAGCACACGGTCGGTGTACGCTCAGCAATTCCGTGAAAGCTATTGCACGGTGTACATCGGTTTGAACGACGTCGAGTTCTGCCACCGTATGATATGGCCAACAGGCAATCCAGTAGACGACATCTGGATGACTTTACCCGAAGTCGCATCATTGGGAAGTTGGAAGAAGGTCGAAGTGTGACTAGTGTGGCCGAGGAGTTCGGGATCGCTCACAGCATCGTTTCACGAGCTTGGAGAGCATTTCAAACGACAGGAACAGCTGTCCGAGAGTATAGCAGTGGTTGTCCACGAGCAACCACTGCGGCGGACAACCGGTATATTGTCCTACAAGCGAGAAGAGACAGACGGCAGACAGCGGGAGAAATCGCAAGGCATATGCAACAGACAACTGGACGTCCGTTATCGCGTTTTACCGTGGTCAGGAGGCTGCACAAAGGTGGTCTATTTGCACGACGACCAGTACGGTGTGTAACATTAACGCCTGCTCATCGGAGACGGCGGTTTCTGTGGTGCCAGGAACACAAGAACTGAACACATCAGCAATGGGGTCGGGTTCTCTTTACGGATGAGAGCCGATTTAGTCTGACGAGCGATTCTGGACGTATACACATCTGGAGAGAGCAGGGAACACGCAATCACACCTCCAACATCATCGAAAGGGACCGGTTTGGAGGTGGCGGAGTTCTCGTTTGGGGCGGTATCATGCTTGGTAGCCGTATTGACCTCCACATCTTCAAAGGAGGTTCAGTCACTGGTGTCCGCTATTGTACCGAGGTTCTCCTGCCTCACGTGCGTCTGTTTAGAGGTGATGTGGGTCCTGAGTTCCTCTTCATGGACGCCAACGCTACACCTCATCGTACAGTGGCTGTCGCAGAGCTGTTGGCGAGTGAAGATATTCAACGCATGGATTGGCCCGCAAAGTTCCTGGACCTAAATCCAATCGAACGCGTGTGGGACCTTCTCGGGAGACGCTTGGCAGCACTATAACGAAGTAAATTTCTCCGTCATTTTTGGTCTACGCCGGGATTGGAACCCGGATCCCCTCATTCCGGAATAAGTTGCTCTACCAATTGAGCTACGCGGACGTTTTATTCTGATTCCTATCTGCCTTTATGTCGTGTGCTTCCTTCTGGCAGGTACGTCACATCTCCTGGTACGTTACATCATCTCCCCTTATTTTCTTTTTTTTTCTTTTGAAGTGCTGGAGAAGGGATTCTCTTATTTTTCCTATCTCGCGGTGTGGAAATAACATCACACCATTGCGAGATTTTGAACGGTCGGGTCATCCGGATAGTTTGGGCGCCATTATACCGAAGTAAATTTCTCCGTCATTTTTGGTCTACGCCGGGATTCGAACCCGGGTCCCCTCATTCCGGAATAAGTTGCTCTACCAATTGAGCTACGCGGACGTTTTATTCTGATTCCTATCTGCCTTTATGTCGTGTGCTTCCTTCTGGCAGGTACGTCACATCTCCTGGTACGTTACAGCACGTCACCAGCCGCCAGCAACGATTCCGCAGCTGCCATTGGCGCTACAAGAGGAATGGGCCGCGATGCCTCAACAGCTCTTTGACAACCTCGTCCTCAGCATGGGCAGATGTTGTAAATCCTGCAACGTAGTCAGGGGTGATCATATCCCCTACTAAAGACTGGATTTTTCTTGGCAGCCGCCTGCCACATGTACGTTTCTGTCTTCTGTCCAGTTGTGTTCGAAGCTACCTTTACAATAAAGTGCCTTTGTATCCTTTGGATTCCTTGTTTGGACGGTTTTGCTCACTTGTCCCATATTATTACATCTTGGGGATCTTATGGTATGATTTGAGTCGATGTGGAGAACTTCTGCACGACGTTACATTCGAAAATCCGTCTCGTCTTAATTTTTTGCACGCCAGTGTACAACAAAGTTCTTACGTTACTTAAGTCTGGCTATGATCTTCCTCAAAGTAGTCTCCTTGGGAAGCGATTTACCGCTGCCAGAGTTTTTGCCACTGTTGGAACGCTCCCTGGAAATCCTGTTCGTGAATCGTTTCAAGCACCGTCTGCGGTTCACACTGGATCTCGTCCACGGTTTCGAAACGTGAACCCTTTAGCTTTAGCTTCATCTTCGGGAACAGAAAGAAGTCGTAGGGACCCAAATCCGGCGAGTAAGGCGGGTGAGGAAAGGTAGTCATGCTGTTGCGGTTGCAAAACTGGCGTGTTAGCTAACGCTCTGTGAGCTGCTGCATTGTCGTGATGAAGCAGGAAATCGCCCCAACCTAAAACGCCGTAGAACATCTCAGTAAAAAAGGCCGGTGACGATCTGGCCCTAAGGGACGAATTCACTGTGCACAACCCCACGAATGTCGAAGAATACGATGAGCATGCTTTTGGTTGCACCCCGGACCTGTCGGGCCTTCTTCGGTCGTGGAGATGCCAGGCTCCTCCACTGCGACGCCTGTTGATTGGTCTCCGGGTCGTAACCGTAGACCCAAGTCTCGTCCCCAGTGATGACCCGCGACAGGAACTTTGGTTCATTCACCACCTGCTGACGAAGATCTTGACAGATTTCGACTCGGAGCGCCTTCTGTTCAGGGTTCAGAATCTTTGGCACAAACTTTGCAGCAATGCGGTGCATGTTCAAAACCGGCGTCAGAATTTCTTGCACTGTTCCTCATGACACATTTACGATGGTGGCAATGTCTTGAATGGTTCTTCGACGATCCTCATGCACCAGTTCCCTAATTTTGTTCACATTTTTGGGGTTTTTGCTCGTGGACGGTCGCCCTGACCTCTCGTCGTCTTCCAGAACCGTTCTGACGCTCTTAAAGCGCGAGTGCCACTCAAAACACCTCGCACGACTCATTGCTTAATTGCCATAAGCCTGCTGCAACATTTCGTGCCTTTCCGTTTCCGTTTTGCCGATTTTGACGCAGAATTCGATGTTCGCTCGCTGCTCTAGTTTGCAGTCCATACCGAAATCGCGGATGTGTTCTGCACGTGGTCACCAAATATCGTGTAGCATAGCTCCCGATGTTCACAGAACGACGCCACCCGGCACAGTGACTTATGTAGGTCACTGCCCTCGACCGGTCCTCGCGGATCCGCGTACTGCCATCTGTTGGAGCACTACGGAATTTTTTGATCGCACTACGTATATTGTTCTTACTCCAAAGCTAAGTGATTCGACAATTTCCTTTAAATAGTCTGCACTAAAATTTACTATATGCTGAATACAGAAAAAATAGAAGGTAAAATTAGAATACTATCTCATTGCTAAGAATATTTACGCTATTTTTCTTTCTCTTTTGCTGTGAACGTCAAAAAAACAACAACTAAAAAATCATACCGACATCAATTATCCAAGATACTCACTGAAAAAAAAAAATAACACTTCGCAACGCATCTCAAAAAGAAGAGCCGCCCCGGTGGCGCAGTGGTCTTAGGTGTTGGCCTCTGATCATTCGTCCGTAAGGGGTCCGGGTTCGAATCCTGGTCAGGCATGGATGTTGTGTTTGTCTTACGGCACTGGCTCTCTCCCTTCCCTGGAACCAGTGACCCTAAATTAGGGACGGGCGACTGCTTATAGCCCATTGAGTTGCTCACAGTGGTCGTTAAACCTCCAATCCAAAAAAAAAAAAAAAAAAAAAAAGAAGAAGAAAAGCACGGTAGAAAGAAAGAAGAAAAATAATTTACTTGACTTTTTCTTTGAATTTTGGCCCCACCCCCAATTCGGAGCAGGGTTTAAGGAGTTATTGAAAAATAAAACTAACAAGGAAGAATTTTATCCTAACTCTATATATTTTGTTTCTTCTGAAAATTAAAAAAAAAATTTTCATGGATATGGCGGTTAACTTTTGTGGTGGTGATCAAGTCCCACAAAATTAAGCGACAGATCATCCAAGTTCGAACAAATAATCAGAAGACACAGCTCATACAACTGCGCAAGCGCGATGGCTCGCCCGGTCGAAAGTTGTTGCATCCCGATGAGTTTCCACCGCGATACGACGCAGGGACCAACCGTCAGACGAATCCCCTGGTAAAGGTGTCCGAAGCCCTTTGTAAATGCATCCGAAACCTTTTGTAAATGTATTCGAAGCCCCTGGTAAAGGTGTTCGATACCCCTGGAAAAGGTGTTCGAAGCCTCTAGTAAATGTGTCCGAAGCCTCTGGTAAATGTGTCCGTATGTTGGTAGGATTCCCGATGACGTCATTCAGGCATTCTCATTCCTTATTCGTGCTTTCGCCACCGGGATCACTCCGATACAGGGGCACAAACGCCCCGGTGAGGACGATCAAACTTAGTTATGCCGAGCCGTTTTTCTTTTTTATCTCCCTCACGCCTCACGTGATTAGTTAGCAACTCCTATCATTTACATAACCCAATTGCCGACACATACACACCAATTTTTATGGGGTTACGACAAATACTTCCTGTTGCGGCATTTTCTATATTTGGCGGTGTAATTTCGCACTTCAGATACCTTATGGCCGGCAGCGCACACTGACATTGGGGAACTATACCAGTTGACGCTGGTGAACAAAAAAGTGTAAGCAGCTACACCATCCAGAACCATCTCCTCGCCGTGAGGTACAGAAGCCATCGTTCCACGAGGGTACCGCTGCTGACCGCACATCAAAGGGTTCAAAGTTTAGCATGGGCGCGGGAACATCGCCACTGGACCCTAAACATGTGGAAAAATGTTGCCTGATCTGATGAGTCGAGATTCACGTTAGTACATGCGGATGGCAGGATACGAGTACGGCGCAAACCACATGAAGCGATGGATCCTTCTTGCCAGCAGGGTACTCTTCAAGCTGGTGGGGGTAGCATTCTCGTCTGGGGACTGTTTACGTGGACTGAAATGGAACCCCTGGTACGTGTGACATCGTCCCTCACAGGTCAACGTTACCGGGATATCCTGGACGACCATTTGCTCCCGTTTGTGCATCTTCAACATCCCACAGGGGACCTCATCCTGCAACAAGACAATGCAGCTCCCGAATTGTATCCGAATGGTTGGATGAACACTCCACCGACGTGACCTCGCTTCCTTGACCAGCTAGGTCACCTGACCTCAATCCCATGGAACACATCTGGGATGCCATCGAGAGAGATGACCCCCTTCATCAAATCTTCGTGAACTGTGGGAGCTTGTTCAGGGGTCGTGGATCCGTATGGTTTCCCAACGCTTCCGGTGTCTTGTCGAGTCCATGCCGAGACGAATCGCCGCCGTCATCATGGCGAAAGGTGGTGCTACACGTTACTAGACAGGTATCTCTAATTCAATTGCTCTTCAGTGCACATTGGTAACTGTTTTGAAAATAATGAACAGTGTCGAGCAGGGCCACGCCAAGCCTTTTAAGTTCAGCACACACCACCCTGAGCGGAACTTGTTTGGGCGTACTATCACCTTACGGTTTGCTAGGTTTTCCGCTTTAACGTTATCGTTTTCCAATTCCAAATTTCCAATAAAATTGGGATATTAAATTAAAAGCCCCAAACTCCATCTTTCCTTGTGGTCCAGTTCTGTGAGTGTAAAAGAAAGTAATAAATAAAATAAAAGAAAATAAAAGGGAGAAATAATTCTACATGGAGTCAAGTGACCACTAGCTGTGACCCCCTCCCCTGTCGGCGCCCATGGACGTGTGGCATCTGAAGAAGAGGATGATGTGCCTATCTATCAAGGACCTGCTTCAGCATATCGGTGCGAATTCTATTGAAGCTGAAGATTTTATCGATGCTGACTGTAAAGTTATAAATTAACGAATGAAATCCCGTAGGATGAAGCTATTGTCGAGCCTGTAAAAGGCGGTTCCAGCACGGGAAAAAACGAGGATGAAGATTACGAGGACTGGGTGTGTTTCAACAGTGAAAGAGGCGTTGGAGTGCGTCAGAACTGTGCTAAGGTTCCTATCTACGTATAATGTATGGAAAATGTAGAATCGGGTGTAGCAAAAGCACAGACTTTAGAAAAGGACGTAGAGAAAATATTTATTAAAACTGTTTGCAGCAAGCAGCGGCACATAACATTTTCATGTTAATTAATGTAATATAAAATTAAATTTGTTTACTTAATTTAACGAATATACACTACTTACATAAAAGTATTATTTTTTAGATACATATGTACATATTTTCTTTTCTTGCTCACCATTCCAATCAATTCAGGTTAAGGGAAGACACTTCGGTTTTAGTGAACCTCGGACATAGTGCACGAAATATGCGAGTCCGCAGAGGTTCACTATAAGCGGAGTTCATTCAATTCTGGTTAAGGAAAGTGAACCTCGGACATAGTGCACGAAATATGCGAGTCCGCAGAGGTTCACTATAAGCGGAGTTCATTCAATTCAGGTTAAGGAAAGACATTTCGGTTTTAGTGAACCTCGGACACAGTGCATGAAATATGCGAGTCCGCAGAGGTTCACTATAAGCGGAGTTCATTCAATTTAGGTTAAGGAAAGACACTTCGGTTTTAGTGAACCTCGGACATAGTGCACGAAATATGCGAGTCCGCAGAGGTTCACTATAAGCGGAGTTCATTCAATTCAGGTTAAGGAAAGACACTTCGGTTTTAGTGAACCTCGGACATAGTGCACGAAATATGCGAGTCCGCAGAGGTTCACTCTAAGCGGAGTTCATTCAATTTAGGTTAAGGAAAGACACTTCGGTTTTAGTGAACCTCGGACATAGTGCACGAAATATGCGAGTCCGCAGAGGTTCACTATAAGCGGAGTTCATTCAATTCAGGTTAAGGAAAGACACTTCGGTTTTAGTGAACCTCGGACACAGTGCATGAAATATGCGAGTCCGCAGATGTTCACTATAAGCGGAGTTCATTCAATTCAGGTTAAGGAAAGTGAACCTCGGACATAGTGCACGAAATATGCGAGTCCGCAGAGGTTTACTATAAGCGGAGTTGACTGTATTTGGATCTTTTTTTCTGAAAATGCAAATATTTTTACGAAACTAATCGTACATAAATTTTTTATAACCATTTTAGAAGGCCCATTCACTGTGTTTCTGCCAAGCAATGAAGCGTTGACCAAAATTCCAACGGAAGAACTTACTGTACTAAAGGAAAATGTGACTGCCTTAAGATGTAAGTATGATTTTTAATTCAGTTTTTCTAACTTTTCTGAATTGCTTCCTTAATTTGTGTTACACCACAAATTCATTGCTATCATACATACTTATCGGACAGATCCTTATGGTCACCCCTGTCTCCAAGAATGGACGCGCCTGCAGCACGTATAATCGCGACGTCAGAGACTGGCGTGGAAAGTATGTATAGACCAAAACTCGATACACAGCAGCTGTATCCTCGCAACTCAATGCGATGTTTTCATCTCAATCGTCTCACCAAAATGGCGGCAGGTTCTGTGAATTCATGATAGTGATGTTTCGCTGACTTCGTTTTGATTTCACGAAGGGAATGACAGGGCACCCACTTCATCTATTCTAACGTCTTTGATAAAAACACACGTGTACCTACAGAAAAACACCTCATAAATTCCCTCGTGAAAGAGAAATTTCGCCAGCCCTACCTATATGCCAAAGACCTTTAAGATACATATACTGCCGCCCCGGTGGCGCAGTGGTCTAAGGCGTTGGCCTCTGATCATTCGTCGGAAGGGGTCCGGGTTCGAATCCCGGTGAGGCATGGATGTTGTGTTTGTCTTACGGCACTGGCTCTCTCCCTTCCCTGGAACCAGTGACTCTAAATTAGGGACGGGCGACTGCTTATAGCCCATTGAGTTGCTCACGGTGGTCGTTAAACCTCAAAAAAAAAAAAAAAAAAAAAAAAAAATACATATACTGGAAAACCGTAAGTGTGTGACATTTGAAGTTCAGCTTTGTACGGCAAGAGCAAGGAGGTTGGACAAGAATCTGTCACATCTCGTTGTTTACTAAAGGTGTTCTCGTGTTTATATCAGTTGCATCCATTTTTAGCACGTCTTTTGTAAAAAAAGATCGTGCTTATGTTATCGGCTTGTCCGTCCGCCCGCCTGTAACCACGATATCTCTGCAACTATTAGTCCGATTTGAAAAACTATTTTTGCATTGGGAAGCTTGAAATATGCGAATGATGATCCTTCATTTTTCGTTTTTTTTTTTTTTTTTTTTACGATGTACAATTTCGCCGCTAGAGGGTGTAAATGCAGATGATGTCGAATTCAAAAATACGTTTTATTCCACATATTTTCTTCTAAACATCCGATTGAAAAAAAAAATAATCTTTCGATTCCATTTATGTCTAAGAGTATTTTAGATATAGTTACTTTTTCAAATTACGCATAGATTTTCCGCTAGGGGGCATAAAAGTAAATTACGTTTTCCCCGATAACTCTTCTCCTACAACTGCGACTTGAAAAAAAATTTTTTAGCGGATACACCTCCTGATGGAAAATCCTCTGCACATAATTTCTAATTTTTGTAAAAAATGGTTTGGCCACCAGGTGGCTTAAGCCTTAATTTCCGCTTCTGATGTATTTGCAGCAAAATATGATGAACTGATGAAGCTGAAGCTAACCGCCGAGCGGAAGTGTGCACGAAACTCCTAGAAAACCCGCGCGATGTACGTTTCATCAAGCGAATTGTTACGTGCAATGAAAAGTGGGTCTATTTCCGTAATCGTAACACACAACGGGCAGTGGTTGAGCCCGGGCCAGCTTCCAGAACGTGTTGCCAAACGTGGGCGCTTCGACCAAAAGGGGATGTTCTGCGTATGCTGGAATTTCGAGGGAATAATTCATTACGAATTTGTTCCAGATGGTCGGACCATCAACGCCAAGCTCTACTCTGAGCAGTTGGAGCGGATGTATGCCGTTTCGGTGGAGAAGTAGCTGGCACTGGTGTACAGAAAGCGTGCTCTCCTACAGGAGGAAAACACTCGGCCTCATACCGCGCGAACGACCGGGGCAAAACTCCAGGAACTTGAGGGCATCGAACTGAAGCCACACCCATCATATAGTCTGACCTTGCCCCCGTCGGATTATTACTTGTTCCGGTCCATGGCCCACTTCCTCCGCGGACGTCTCTTCAACAACCAGGAGGAGGTGGCAGCTGGGGTGGAGTTCTTCCCCTCGAAAGACAAGAACTGGTACCGCCGTGGAATCAAAAATCTGTCAGACATATGCTTAAAGACTGTGCAACACGATGGCTTATACTTTGAATGCTAGTCAGCTTTCGTCGTAAAAGTACGTATGAAGACATAAAATGATTCAAATATTGCAAAACTTTCGACTCACCCTCTGTACAATAAACGGTTGAATTATTAATGGGAAATCTATAAGATAGGTCGCCAACAACAAAATGTTCGTAATATTCCCATTCAATATTCACACGACAGAAGCCTACAGACAGTTGTTCGAGCACGTGCGTGTTGCCACAAATGAAGTCGTTTGTCTTACTAACTTTATTTTGTTTTCTGTTATTTCTCCTTCATTTTACGTATCGTGTGATAGCGGTGAGCTTAGTTCAGATTTCGGCCACCGGATAAAAGCAGATGGCGCTGCAAGTACTGAATGACATCAGAGCGTTGACGTCAGAGCGTTAGGGTATAGGTTTAATTTCGTTTAAACGTGTTTACTGGAACTGATTAGCATAAAGAGCACTAAACATAATGTTACGACCGGGGCTGTGAATTGGTCGCACTCCGGGTTCTCTTATGGATACTGCAGATGAGAGGACTGACTTAGGCTAGTCCACAGAAAATTGGTAGCGTTTAAGACAAGCAACAAGGACTTTTAATTCAGATCATTATTAACATAAACTGATTGGTGGATAGTAAAATAGTTAACATAAGCTATGACACTTTGTGCTTCCTGTAAATTTAAGTAACGTTGGGCTGGATTTTTGGCTATTTAGCACTCCTAGTCGGACTCGCCGCCAATGTTAACTCATGCAAATTAGAGTTCCTGAACTTTAGCCCTGCATTCTGGAAAGTTCTGGATGACAAACAGGACTTATTCACTTGGACTCTTGGAGTTTTTAATCCACCGTTCTTCTTCGTCATTTATCCTGGGGAGAGCAGGCTTGGAATGGCACTCTTCTGCGATGCTCACCCAGGTGAAAACAGAAACACTGTGAGCACACAACTGATGATAATCAGTAATAAGCTGATCTTTCGCACGTCGTCATTACCGCCGACACTTCGCCGTGACCGGATCTCTCACTCTCAACACCGTTCCTCGGTCGGGGGAGGGGTGGGGGAGAAAGAAAGGAAGTCGCCCCGAGAACAAGGTGCCGTCGGTTCCCGAAGCTCTAGCGGGACGGAATCAGCCGAAATCGAGCAATCGAGCAGCCACGTTGGGGTCAGTTGACAGCTACTCTCTTGACGAAGTCCGATGGGCGGAAGATGAATCCTTCTCTCTTGGATGCTCCTTCCTCCACTGCAGCGATGTCCAGCCAGGTCACTTGTTAATATTCCTGGAGCGCCTGCGAAGAAAGTTGAGAGGCTCCATCAGTAGTTGTTGGGATGCTTTCGATGGGTGCTGTCTCAAAGATTCTTATCGCGCTAAAAAAAAAACCCTTTCTGATCGCTGAGCCTTCCTTGTTCCTTCTATCTTTCTCTAATTTTTGTTACCATGAGCTCAGTGCGACTATGAGGGCAGACTCGGCATGTTTTCTCTGTTACATAGGGGAACCAACTCTCGTCCGAGTGGTTTCAATAATCGAGGGTCAGCAAGCTTCCCCTCTTTTCTTGGACGCCTGGTCTATTCGACAGTACCCAGCAACTGACTCCCTTTCTTCTTTGTTCTCACCCTCGACTCACTGACACGTCAAAACAAACCACTTAAGAATTGGTTTATTGGCGTCTGGCCACATCACGTGTTGTCTAGAGACAGAGTTCCAGACGCAATTTTGTCTGGGTGAAGAGGTAAAAATTGGGGACTTTGTTCACAGTGTGTGTTTCCTTGCGTTAACTCTGCGCTCTTAAAAAAGCGTCCCCAAAATACAGCTTTGGCCATATTTTTTTCGTAACAGTAAGTACTTGAGTACATTATTGTAAATGATTTTACGCTATGTTTTCGTTTGTTAAAACTTTGGTTAGTTTTAGAACCATCGGTCTCCAAACAACACTTCAGTGACCCTAAAAAATACAAAATTTATAAAAAAAATTAATATTGCATGCAAATTATCGATGAAAAGTTACATCAGCAGGTGTTTTAGTTGAGTTGGCACATCCAAATGCACATCACTATCACATTTTAGAAGAATTATTAGCTCATGAAAGAAATACGGGATTACGCCATATAATACAAATTCTGAAGATGACAATCCGATTTTTGGCGTAAATGTGACAAGGATGGTAAGTCAGATAATATCCGAAAACTTGAAAATTTTCATCGTCCTGGAGCGGGACTCGAACCCACGTCTCCCAGAAAACGCTCGGGTATGCTATCCCGTATACCTTTCATGATTTATCTGCTTCTCCGGGCAAACACGTGATAAGATTCTTAACCTCCAGATTCGCTAAACATGAATGCCGGTTGCTTCGACTAGCGAATCCTGTGATGGTTATGTTCAAATTAATCGGAAACTTGAAACTTGGTCGTTCTGGGTGGTGTAGTGGTTAGCATACCCGGGCGTTTTTTGGGAGACACGAGTTCGAGTCCCGCTCCAGGACGATGAAAATTTTCAAGTTTTCGGATATTATCTGACTTACCATCCTTGTTACATTTACGCCAAAATCGGATTGTCATCTTCAAAATTTACGCCAAAATCGGATTGTCATCTTCAAAATTTGTATTGAAGTATTAGGTGTTTCACGAAAAAAAAATCTATTCCCTGTTACCACAATAGTGAAAAAGTACTCGCAACGTTTTACTAAGCGTAGGAGTCAACTCAGCATTGTCAGCTAAAAAAAAATCACTTTTGTGACGTCATGGTTGTGCTCACTCCATCTATCTCGTTGGTTTTTGTAGTGGAACGCAAGATTAAATTCCCAGCCTGGTTTAGTCGTAGTCTCAGTCCATCTATGACGTTTAAACATTTACTTTTTGCATTGAGAAAAGGGCCTGCTGTAGCTTATGGGGATTATTCCTCAAGGAGCAAAAGATTGTGTTTTCCTACGAACACAAAGGATGATTGGATGCTGTACTTCTGTAAGAGAATGAATGCGTAAAATTAGGATAAGCGAATAACATGGAAACTTAGATTTAGAGAAGCATTGCAAAAGTGATGATTGAACAAAGAGGTTAACAGTCGAATTTGTAACATAAGCAGGACCGTAGCAAGCTTTTCTTATTTGGGAGGGCGCGACTTGAAATTACGCCCCTTCGGGTGCAAAATTACGGCCCTCCGCGTTCCACTCAAATAATACGTGGTTTTTACTTTCTCACAAACCGCCGTTATAGGAAAGTATTATGATCGTTCAAAAATCGCACTTCAGGTTTTTGACATAATTTTATTAAAAAAGTAAAAACTAGGTGAATACTCAAGAAGAACAGGTGGTAATTGTTACGGACGCTAAAACCCAACCTCACTGAGCTCATTGAGTCGATGATTTTCTCGATGAGGAATCCATTCAATAAATGGAGTGATCACCCAGATCCTCTGAACTCAGTCCCGTTCAGCATGTATGGGATGCTTTCGGGAGACGCATTGGAGCTCGCCTGCTACCCTGCTAGAACACTTCAAAAACTCCGAACAGCACTTGTTGAGGAGAGGTCATTAATCCCTCAAGTCTCATCAATACCCTCATAAACAGTATAAGGAGTCGTTGCTTGAGCTGCATGGTTGCCAGGGGTGATCCTACTCCATATTCAAATACCACATGTTTTAAGCAAAAGACTTTAAATGTTGTTCAATGGACTGCTCTTTCATGTAAATTGCAAGATTGTGATATTAAGTCATGCAAATTATAAGATTAGGATTTGTTCTGCTTGAGTTACATAAGAGTTGTGTACGAATTATGAATTATCATTTAATTTTGAGTACCAGTGTATATGACAAATATCAAGTGATCAAAATTTAATCTAAATAATTGATGGATGCAAATTATGGATGCTCAAAAAATTCTTTTTATAAAAGGCATACTTAAATTATCGATTTTGTGAAATGTGTAGAAAACTGCTTGAGTGTAAGAAGAACTGCTTTCATTTCTGGAATTACAAGCGTGAAAGCTAGAACAGTTGAGCCAAAACTGCGCTTTTCTATCTTGCTATGTGGTCAATGGGAATCATAAGTCCAAAAGGTCTCACGCAAAAGTTGATATAAAAACATTTGGCAGCTAACTTCTATCATGAAATTGATGTCCTAATGTTATTGATTTTGAAATTATTATTATTATATATGAGCTTTTGAAACTATGAATCACATTTTAGCTTTTCTGGAATACCACATCGTTCAAGGAGTCTATTTCAGCGGAGATCTGAAAGACGGGCAACACCTGACCACACTCTTCGAAAGGAAACCTCTTCGAGTGGGAGTTAGAGTAGATGGATGCCATCGTAAGTATTACTTTGTGTAATTTCCTAAAACTTTTGCCTGCTGTAGAATTTCTGCTTGACGCAAAATGGCCGGACCAAAGAAACTTCTCTTCTTCATTTACTACAAAATCGAATCACGGCGAGAGTATTCGGTTGATAAGAACTCACATCTCCGGCTGGGAAAAGGTACAGGGAATTTTTTTTTTTTTTTTGATTGGAGGTTTAACGACCACCGTGAGCAACTCAATGGGCTATAAGCAGTCGCCCGTCCCTAATTTAGGGTCACTGGTTCCACGGAAGGGAGAGAGCCAGTGCCGTAAGACAAACACAACATCCATGCCTGACCGGGATTCGAACCCGGACCCCTTACGGAAGAATGATCAGAGGCCAGCGCCTTAGACCACTGCGCCACCGGGGCGACACAGGGAATTTCAACTCAACAAACACAATCCTTCTCTCTACAGCCGAGTTGCTAAAGATATAAGAATAAACCACTATACTTAGTGTTTCATAAACATCGTTGCCTGGTATTGCAAAGAGATAAGAATAAATCACTGTACCTAGTGTTTTATAAATGCTCAAACCAGAGTTTGCTAAAGGTATAAGAAATCACTATACCAGGTGTTTCACAGACGCTTGAAACTCCGTTTGTGAAATGCATAAGAACAAAACCCTCTGCAGGATGTTTCATAAATATTGTAGCCGGGTTTTCTAAAAATACAAGAAGAAATCGCTGCAGATTGTGTTTAATAAACATCGTAAACGGGATTTTCTAAAGATATAAGAAGAATTCACTGTCCCGGGTATTTCATAAGCATTGTAGCTGGGGTTTGCTAAATACACTGAAGCGCAATTGAATTAGAGATACGCGTCTAGTAACGTGTAGCACCACCTTTCGTCCTGATGACGGCGGCGATTCGTCTCGGCATGGACTCGACAAGACACCGGAAGCATTGGAAAGCCATACGGATCCACGACCCAACAAGGACCTCGGCATGGTCTACAGGAGCTGCCGCATTGTCCCTCACGAAGTGACGTCAGCTGAAGCAAACCGCCGAGTGGAAGTGTGCACGAAACTCCTGGAAAACCCGCGCGATGTACGTTTCATCAAAAGAATTGTTTCGTGAGATCAAAAGTGGGTCTATTTTCGTAATCCTAACACACAACGGTAGTGGTTGAGCCCGGACCAACTTCCTGAAACTGTTGCCAAACGTAAGCTCTTCAAGCACAAGGTGATGTTTTGCATCTGGAGTGATCCAAATATTGCAAAACTTTTGGCTCACTCTCTATACTATGGAACCCTTCCCTATGATACAAGGATATTACTAGCATTATCAGAAAACCCTGTAAAACAACAGATCTATTTTTTGCTGATATCTTTACCAACATTAAATCTCGCATAGGCAGAAATAACAATCAATATTACAAAGAGCAGGTGTATATCAAATATTTCTAAAGTCAAAATAAAAGAACGATATCAAATATTATATTGGAAACACTGAGAGGAATTTTAAAACAAGACTTTGGGAACACCAAACTGACAGAAAACTAAGAACTTCAATAATTCAGTGCTGCCTCGAGAGGGATTTCGAACCTGTTTGAGAAGAAGCAAACCTCATTTCCAAACACAAGAAAAAATGCGAAATCCTTATTGCGGAATCAATTTGTATCAAAAGTCTTCTCATCGGAACTGTAATAACCATATTCCCATTAACCTCTCACGAAGGTGGTACAAACGAATAAAAGAAGAGAAATAAAAACGTAATGATCACAAAAAGAAAAGAAAAACACACTCAGTAGTTAGGGTCACCAAACAGAAGTTATTGCTCTTTCCACGTTAATAAGTGAGTCACGGAAAAATTCTCATTGGCCGCAATCCGAAATCGGATCCAGGGTCTTCTAGTTACGCGCCGGATATGCTACCACTGCACCACAGCGGCCCTCGAATGTGAGTCTGGAGAATTCGACGCCGCAGTGGTAGCATGTCCGGCGCGTAACTGGAAGACCCTGGGTTCGATTCCCGGTGGCGGCTGATGAGAATTTTTCCATGGCTCACTTATTAACGTGGAAAGAGCGATGACTTCTGTTTGGTGTTACTGATCCACGTCGAGTGTATGAATTAATTAGTTAGGGTCAGTTTAACATAGACCTTGCCGTCGAAATTCGGAAAATTTTCGGGACTAATGGCAGATAGCCATACCAATAAGATAACAGATAACCCAGACATACCGTGAAACATGACACATGGAGAAAAGCAGTGGAAATACAACACGAGAGGAACTGCTCCACATGTGAACCCTTCTGACCAATGCTTACCATATAAAAAGGTGATTTCACATCACTTTAACAAGAAGTCCTACTGATTAAAACCGGTAACAATAGGAGTTCAAAGAGTTTGGAACAGGCCATGTGATATAAACCGGTGAAATAATTCGATTAAAATGGAAATGCCAGACATTTTGTGAATTTCGAACCTGCTAAATCTAGCTTTTCTAGAAGGGAAGCAACTGCAGAAGAAAGAAAGCAGAAAAATCCTTATCTCATAAATTCTTCGACTGGATGGTAACTATTACGCGGAATATTATCGCGCACCCTGTGATGTGGACAAGTCGAGCTATTTAATGCCTAAAAAAACACGCGAAGAACAAAATAACGTTATTAAAATGCATTGTTGATTTTTCAAGACATTTATACTATTATGTATTTGCATGTTGTGGAGTCATTTCTTCCATTGTGCATGGCTTTTATCGATTAAGAAATAGCCTTTGATTCGGTGAAACCATCAGCAGTTACAATGGCTCTGAAATCCTGAGGTATTGAAGATGCACACATTAATATTATTAATAACATCTATGAAAATGCAAGTGCAAAGATTCGGCTGTTTGAAAATACAACACACATAAAAATTGGAAAGGGAGTGAGACAAAGTGACACCATATCTCCCAAGCTCTTTAATGCCACATTGGAAAATGTCTTTCAATCACTGAACTGGGAAAACAAAGGGATAAAGATTAATGGAGATTATCTAACTCCCCTTCGTTTTGCTGATGACGTAGTCATTTTCGCAACTACCCCATCAGAGCTGCAGAGTATGATCCAGGAATTTGCTGACAAGAGTAAAGAAGTGGGATTAAAAATTAACTTTCAGAAGACAAAAGTGATGTTCAATGCTTTTACAAGAAACGAAGATTTATAAATTGATGGAGAAAAGCTTGAGGCAATCGATTCCTACATTTATCTTGGGCAGCAGATATCAAGTGAGGGTCACATTGATGAAGAAATTAATCGGCGTACAAAACTTGCCTGGAGAGCTTTTGGAAGAAACAGCATAATTTTCAAGAGCAATATGCCATTATGTCTTAAAAGAAAAGTGTTTGATCAATGCATCCTTCCAGTGCTTACGTATGGTGCAAAGACGTGGACCTTAACTAAAAGAGACATACAAAGGCTGCAGACAACTCAAAGAAGCGTCGAGAGGTGCATGCTTGGTGTAAGCAGGAGAGATAAGAAGAGGAACTCGTGGATCCGAAAAATGACAAGAGTGGAAGACATCATGATCAGAGTTAAATCCCTGAAATGGCAATGGGCTGGACATACTGCCAGAAGGACAGACCATCGATGGACAGCCGAAATTTTAGATTGGATTCCAAGAGACAGGAAAAGTCCCAGAAGAAGCTTCGCTAGATAATTCAGATCCGAATTGACATATCGTCTTACAGCAATTTGTCAATGGAATAAACTTGATAACGCAAGTTTAACATGTGACCCTAATGATGACGTAGACAATGACATGACGGCCACAGATTGCCAGTTTCTGGGTATATTTAACCAGTTCGCCCGTGAAACTTCCACACGACACAACAGCTTGATAATGGTATAGATTGGTTCCGAAATGCATAGCGTGTGCCTGAATATCGCACAGATGTTTGTATACTTTGTGGAGATGCGGAGTTTCGGTGTTTTTTTAGCTAAATAAAGGATTCTTTTTATCTTTCATCCAGTGGTGTATCTTGGGCTCGAGACCTGGGCTATCTCACCCCCAACCCCAGTACTGTTTTTCTTTCTTTTTAAATCGCGAAGTTTATTTTTCAGTTGTTAAGGTAATAGAAATAACTTTTTTCTAAATTTTAGGCACATGCTATTGCTAACATGGTACTAAATAATTATAAGGATTAGGATTTGAACACTTATTTGTACATGAACTCCGTTCTTCTTCTGAATACTTTATTTGTGCGTGAACTCCATTGTTCTTCCCTTTTGTGTTGACTTGAGTGTTAAGTTTTCATAATAAGTTTCTTCCGAGCACTTTTTCATATTAAAAAAGAATGTTTTTCTTTAGTGACAAAACATCCAAGTTGCTCAAATGTATACATGTCCTTGTGTGGCTCTAAGATATATCTTGATTCTCTTTAATGCAGAAAAACTTCTTTCGGCAGTTGCAGTTGTTTATGGAAACTTTAATATTAGGTCTGCTGATTTGTACACCTCACTAAACACGATGTCTAACAATTTATTCAACTTTATGTAACAAGAAATGTCTCTTTCTCTCGCATTTTATTTGTGATAGAATTTTAATTGAAGTCTCTTATTTGTATACTTTGTCAGGTATTTTGTAAATGTTTTTTTTCCTCTCATATGTTTATTTTTTTCATGGAACTGCTCAGAACTTGTAAGTTTGATTTCCTTAATTCATGTTTTCATCAAGGAAATCAAGCATCTTTAGTTCATTTTTAGTCGAGCTGTATCAAAATATGAAGCATAGAGTTTTTTTAAGTTCTGACAGTATTTGTTCAGGAAAGCTTTCACAAAATTTATCAAAACAGTTCGAATCAAACAAAGCCATGAATTTAAGATACAATATCACTGATTTTTATTTATTGGCACTTCACACAAACTGAAACAACTCTCGCGAAATACGTACTGTTACCGACGGGAGCATGCGATTGACTAATGTAGTCCAAGTCTTGTCTTTTCTGAGCGAACCGTTGCCAAAGCATTCCCCTTCACCTGCTCATTCATGTTGTCATGGAAACGCTGGCTGACGATCGTATTGAAGGTCTTCGGATCAGAACAGAGAGGACTGACTGGTAGAGCTGTTTGCTTTACGATGACGTCATCCCGCCACTAGGAGACCCGTTAGCCTTCGCTCACCAGACTGATTCTCTTAGTCAAAAGAAGCGAATCCGCATGTGTGTTTTTTTCGCAGCGAAAGCATCGACATATCTTAATAGAGTTGCTGATTGGCTTTTATTTGTGTATATTTAATTGACTTTTATTTGTGAATACTATGGTCTTCTCAGCTAGCCTAGCTAGCCTCGAATGTACGCCACTGCTTTCATCTGTTTTATACTGCTGCACTAAAATCCTATGGATGTGGTCTTTTAAACCGTTTTAACTATCAAAACTGTTTGCATATACACTGGCGTGCAAAAATTAAGTACGAGACGGTTTTTCGAATGTAACGTCGTGCAGAAGTGCTCCACATCGACTCAAATCATACCATAAGATCCCCAAGATATAATAATATGGGACAAGTGAGCAAAACCGTCCAAACAAGGAATCCAAAGGATACAAAGGCACTTTATTGAAAAGGTAGGCCGCCCCGGTGGCGCAGTGGTCTGAGCGATGGCCTCTGATCATTCGTCCGAACGGGGTCCGGGTTCGAATCCCGGTGAGGCATGGATGTTGTGTTTGTCTTACGGCACTGGCTCTCTCCCTTCCCTGGAACCAGTGACCCTAAATTAGGGACGGGTGACTACTTATAGCCCATTGAGTTGCTCACGGTGGTCGTTAAACCTCCAATAAAAAAAAAAAAAAAAAAAAGGTAGCTTCTTCCAGCACAACTGGACAGAAGACAGAAACGTCCATATGACAGGCGGCTGCCAAGAAAAATCCAGTCTTTAGTAGGGGATATGATCACCCCTGACTGCGTTGCAGGATTCACAACGTCTGTCCATGCTGAGGAGGAGGTTGACAAGGAGCTGTTGAGGCATCGTGGCCCATTCCTCTTGTAGCGCCAATCGCAGCTGCGGAATCGTTGCTGGCAGCTGGTGACGAGCTGCCAAGCGTCTCTCGAGAAGGTCCCACACGTGTTCGATTGGATTTAGGTCCGGGGACCTTGCGGGCCAATCCACGCGTTGAATACCTTCACTCTCCAACAGCTCTGTGAAAGTCACTGTACGATGAGGTGTAGCGTTGTCGTCCATGAAAAGGAACTCAGGACCCACAGCACCTCTAAACAGACGCACGTGAGGCAGGAGAACCTCGATACTATAGCGGACACCAGTGACTGAACCTCCTTGGAAGATGTGGAGGTCAATACGGCTACCAAGCATGATACCGCCCCAAACAAGAACTACGCCGCCTCCAAACCGGTCCCTTTCGATGATGTTGGAGGTGTGATTGCATGTTCCCTGCTCTCTCCAGATGTGTATACGTCCAGAATCGCTCGTCAGACTAAATCGGCTCTCATCCGTAAAGAGAACCCGACCCCATTGCTGATGTGTTCAGTTCTTGTGTTCCTGGCACCACAGAAACCGCCGTCTCCCATGAGCAGGCGTTAATCTCACACACTGTACTGGTCGTCGTGCAAATAGATCACCTTTGTGCAGCCTCCTGACCACGGTAAAACGCGATAACGGACGTCCAGTTGTCTGTTGCATGTGCCTTGTGATTTCCCCCGCTGTCTACCGTCTGTCTCGTCTCGCCTGTAAGACAATATACCGGTCCTCCGCCGCCGTGGTTGCTCGTGGACGACCACTGCTAAACTCTCGGACAGCTGTTCCTGTCGTTTGAAATGCTCTCCAAGCTCGTGAAACGATGCTGTGAGCGATCCCGAACTCTTCGGCCTCACTAGTAACACTTCGACCTTCTTCCAACTTTCCAATGACGCGACCTGAGGTAAAGTCATCCAGATGTCGTCTACGGGATTGCCTGTTGACCATATCACAAGGTGGCAGCAACTCGACGTCGTTCAAACCGATGTACACCTTGCAATAGCTTTCAGCGAATTGCTGAGCGTACACCGCCCGTGTGCGTCATACCCTTCCGACCCCCCCCGCGTCATGCTGCATATATGCGCATTCCCTACCGTACCGGACCTTAGTCTGTCTCCTGAGTGGTGTTTCGGTCCGTTCTGTCTGCTCGTTCCGCTGTTATGCTAATTTCTCCTCTTCGACCTTAATTTTTGCACACCAGTGTATAAACCTGCATTTGTGAGTCCCTAGCCTAGAAGTGATACAGAGGTGTGTTACTTGCATGTTTTGTGTTACTATCCGTGTACCTTTACTATTTGACTTAACAAACGCTCCAGTTTCATAATGTTCACCTTTTTAGTTAACTTAACATTATTTGATTCTCATGCTTTGATCACCGTCATCAGAATGAAACTTTATTCCTCACATGTGAATAAAATGCGCATAGAGTTTCATATTCCGAGCAATGCAAGAAATAATACATCTCGGTTGGTAAAAGAAACCTTGTTATTAGCTGATTTCTTTCTATTTGTTCTTGCAGGTAGACTCATGGAAGCGAATAATTCTCCCTTGTGCAAGGCAGACATTCCTGCTAAGAATGGCGTCATTCATATAGCGGACTGGAGCTTGCGACCCAGTGATTTAGAATGGTGTGATGGTGTCATTCTACCGTGAAACTCACAGCACTCGCTGTATAGTACGAACTACAGTTATCATTAAAACCATCTTCATCAACATCATCATCACCATCGTGATCACTGCTGCCATTTCAAGTCTGTGACTTTTGATCTACGCCATTCTGGGAATGGCTGTATTTTTTACTCACCTTTTTTTTCATCCCGTGTAAATTTTTATATCAAATAAAATGCTATATTACAATAAACTGTAGTCTTAAATTTATTTTCCCTTTCAAAGTTTGTGAATACAAATTTTAAATGGCAGTTTTTCCAACAGCCAGCAAAGCACAAGAAATAAAGTAGAACTCTAACTATCCGAATTAATTCTTTGCAAAGGTGTTTCTAATAATTGGATTAAGAAAAAAAAACTCATTTTTATCCACGGAAAAACATGATTAAGACACAATTATAATGTATATGTATTATAATAATAAAAACAAAACATTCGGACGGGAATAACGACCATGTTGACTAAGGAGGTTACAATAAGGTATCACTGGCTCGCAGAATGGAAGGGGATTACGTCACAGACTGGGCCAGCGTACACAAGGACATCTTTCTACCTCACCAGGCCTGCAACAAGGCCAGGTGACCTGCCGTGACGTCACAATCGTAGGGCTGCTCTTTTCCAGTAGACCTACGGATTTGACCCTCACGGTTTGACTCGTTTCGTAGGTGTTACGCTTTCCAACCGTAGGTAGAAGAAGCGTATACGCTCCCACTTTTTCCGTCCGTCTGTCCGCATGATAACTGGCATAAAAATGGTTCGATTTCGATGAAATTTTAGTATGTGGTAGGGGATCACCAGGGGACGAACCCTATTGAAAATGGGACAAATGGGGTCAAAGGTCATGACGTAGGAGCGGGATCCATTCCATTGCCCTTATGCGTCATAACTTGCGTAAATGTGGTTCAATTTCAATGAAATTTTACTATGTGGTAGGGAACCGCCTGGGGACGAACCCTATTCAAAATGGGTGAAGTGGGGTCAAAGGTCAGGACATAAGAGCGGGATGCCCTTATGCGTCATATCGTGCGTAAAAATAGTTCAATTTCGACGAAATTTTAGTCTGTGGTAGGAGACCACCTGGGGACGAACCCTACTGAAAATGGACGAAATGGGGTTAAAGGTCAGGACATAGGATTGGAATCCATTCCATCGCCCTTATCCCATATTATTAAGGTGGACGTCAAGTAATTTTGCTTCCTATACTTCCAATCGAAAAACTTTTGTACACATTTCCTTCACAATTAATGTGTTCCCAAGGATGAAAATTTGAACATCGATTAAAATAACTTCATATTATGACTTGAAATACTTAATATTTTCTAAAACATAATTATATTAAAAATAAATAACTTTCCTTTGGTGGTGTTGAAACCAGAAAAAGGATGGCGCGACCTGTACTTTGATGACGTCAGTAGACAAACAAATGTTGGATTGCATAATTTTGGTTATGTTTTAGAAAATATTAAGTATTCCAAGTTATAAAATGAAGATATGTTAATCGATGTTCAAATTTTCATCCTTGGGAACGCACTAATCGGTAAGAAAATGTGTACAGAAATTTTTCCATTCGAAGTACAGGAAGCAAAATTACTTGATGTTCAACTTGAAGGAGCAATTCTTGTATGTATGTAAATTTTATTTTGAAAACGGCTCTAAGGATTTTCAAGAAAGTCGTTAACCTACCGTTTTCTAACACTAGAAATCGATTTAGCTTGATCTCGACTTTAAGAAAATTTCTTTAGTGGGTTAAATAACCATCCCGAATTACCAAGTTTGTAGTGTGGTGTCATGCATCGCCCCATTAGATGTTGGGGCGCGGTCATGCCATCTATCTCATTACGTCACGCGTTGTTTGTGGATCCTATTAAAGTTTTATGACGTCACACTCTTACGAGCAAATAGTCGCGATTCCCATCTGCCTCATTGCGTCACACTTTGTGTGCGTATGTTCGTCCGCTCGATAACTCGCGTAAAGATCGTGCGATATCGATGAAATTTTACTATGTGGTAGGGGACGACCTGGGAAGGAACCCTATTGAAAGTGAACGAAATGGGGTCAAAGGTCAGGACATAGGAGCGGGATCCATTCCACTGCTCTTATGCGTCATAAATAACGTAAAAAAGGTTCGATTTCGATCAAATTTTAGTATGTGGTAGGGAATCACCTGGGGACAAACACTATTGAAAATGGGCGAAATGGGGTTAAAGGTCAGGACATAGGACGGAATCACTTCCATCGCCATTATGCGTCATAACTTACGTAAAAATGTTTCGATTTGGATGAAATGTTAGTATGTTGTAGGGGCCTGCCTGGGGGTGGATCCTATTAAAAATGGGCGAAATGGGTCAAAGGTTAGGACACAGGATCGGGATATATTCCATAGCCCTTATGCATCATAACTTACGTAAAATTGCTTCGATTGCGACAAAGCTTTATCATGTTGTTTCGGAGGTATACTGAACCAGTTCTGTTGAATATCATCGAAATGGGATCAAAGGTCAGGGCACAGGAGCGAGATTTATTCCACAGCCATTATCCTCATAACTTGAATAATGATTTCTGATATGTTGGAAAGAGTATCATAATCAATGCATTGCATGATTTTACTAACTTGTGTTATCATATTCGTTCTTTTTGGCTGGTTGTGCTGATCCAATGAATGTTGTGTGGATATTTACAGCATGTTTTAAGTTTACTGTGAATATCCTGTTCGATTGCAAAACATATTTTCAGCGGTAAGTTATATTTCTTTTCTGTTATTAGTATTCAGTAGTAAAATTTTATAAATACGAGTTGTTGATTGAACGTTAGTTAATCCTTCGTGAAGTGCGGGTTTTACGTTTTTAAATGTTCTATTGCTGCGGAATAAAACGGGATGTAATATACGTTTTGTTATATGTATTATGTGCATGCTGCAAATGGTACAAGGGGAAATTATGTTGTGAGTTTAGAAATGGGTACGTGATTCTGAAGTCGTCATATGAAAAATCATTTCTTTATTCTGTAAAAGTTTGTTAAGAATAAGGTTAGAATTACAGGAAATTATTTTCGTTTTGAATAACATGTTTTAATGGTTGTTCAATGAATTTAAGACTGTTAATTTGGAATTTCAAAACATATCTTCTATCGTATACCAACAGTAATTCTGTATTTAACCCTAGACACGTAGCTTTCATTCTTGCGTCCTGCGGCTTATTGTGGATGGATTTTTGTCTTTTGAAAATTTTGGAGACTTGTTATGATTGTCAAATTATTCAAAAACTCATTCTCTCCTCTTTTACATTGCGTCTCCATCCGATAACTATGCAATAAAGTGAAATGTACTAGTCTCATAGCTTATTTACGGTATATCAAAATAACTGATGATCCTGAAATGCTTTCTGTTTTGTAAATAAGACAGGATGTATAATTTTGGAATGCCAAACAACATTGCGATGACTGGAGGCTGGGATATCTGGAGGCATTCGACATTTTTTTTATTTTAGGAGAATAGAGTACTTTTACCTGAAAAAATTACTCATCATGGATTCAGGGATCATGTTTTTAACTTTTAGTAATACCTACAGCATAGCTGAGGAATACGTGTATTCGCGATTTTTTACCACACGGCTGTTTGAGAATACAGCATACATAAAAATTGGAAAGGGAGTAAGACAAGGTGACACCATATCTCCCAAGCTCTTTAATGCCACATTGGAAAATGTCTTTCAATCACTGAACTGGGAAAACAAATGGATAAAGATTAATGGAGATTATCTAACTCACCTTCGTTTTGCTTGATGACGTAGCCATTTTTGCAACTACCCCATCAGAGCTGCAGAGTATGATCCAGGAACTTGCTGACAAGAGTAAGAAGTGGGATTAAAAATGAACTTTCAGAACACAAAAGTGATGTACCATGCTTTTACAAGAAATGAAGATTTATCGATTGATGGAGAAAAGCTGGAGATAACAGATGCGTACGTTTATCTTGGACAGCAGATATCAAGTGAGGATCACATTGATGAAGAAATTAATCGGCGTATAAAACTTGCATGGAGAGCTTTTGGAAGAAACAGCATAATTTTCGAGAGCAATATGCCATTATGTCTTAAAAGAAAAGGGTTTGATCAGTGCATATTTCCAGTGCTTACGTATGGTGCAGAGACGTGGACCTTAACTAAAAGAGACATACAAAGGCTGCAAACAACTCAAAGCAGCATGGAGTGGTGCATGCTTGGTGTAACCAGGAGAGATAAGATGAGGAACTCGTGGATCAGAAAAATGACATGAGTGGAAGACATCATGACCAGAGTAAAATCCCTGAAATGGCAATGGGCTGGACATACTGCCAGAAGGACAGACCATCGATGGACAGTCGAAATTTTAGATTGGATTCCAAGGGACAGGAAAAGATCCAGAAGAAGATCACATGGAAGACGGGTAGATGAAATTCGAAAGTATGCGGGAGTAACATGGAGGAGACTGGCACAAGACAGACCGTTGTGGAAGAGGCTTGGGGAGACCTTCGTCCAGCAGTGGATTGATAATGGCGAACAATGAGGATGATGATGATGATATATGCCTAGAATTTATGTACGGTTGTGACGTACGTCGCTTTTAATTTCTTTGGGGCTTTGGGAAGAAGACACCATGTAATAGAAAACACTATGTAATTTTTTGAACATGTGAAACGATATTTTTGAATGTTTAATTTGTGACGTACGTCGCCCTTAATCTCTTTGGTGCTTTGGTGACACCATGTAATAGAAGACACTATTTTAGACACTATGTAATTTTTTGAACGTGTAAAATAATATTTTTGAATGTTTAATTTGTGATGTACGTCGTTCTTAATCTCCTTGGAGGAGGCTTAAGCCCCCAAACCCTCCGTGGATGCGCCACTGGTGAAGCCTATAACCGCGAGTGACGGCCGTCAAAGTGTGGGGAAGCTGATGGTTTTCAACGCTATTGCAATGCATTTTGTGATGGCCAAATCGCCTTCTTCCGCTGCAAATTTTTCCAATTTCGCATAGTAACTTGCTGCCGATGTGTGAGAAAATGCTGAATTTATAAAATTCTTAATTATTTTGAGGCTCCTTCCCATTTTTATTTTAAATTGAAATGCACGAACATTAGTGCAAATTCTAAACAAAACATAACGTTAAAATTGAAAACTTCACCTGTGTAAGAAGTATAATTGATTCCGGTTTGATATTAACACTGTTTCTGCAACCAAAAGCCACGCAATTCCAAAATACACACAGTAGAAATCACGTAGGTATCATGTAAACAACGTCGAATTCCCACACCTTGCGGCTTCACGGTTAAGAGACTCAGGGCATCTCCAGAAGTAATATTCCAACCTCTTTGATGTCAGCAGTTCAGCACTCACTCCTCCTTTAGCTCTGGATTAGTACTGATGTGTTTTGTGTGGAGAACCCATGAGTTGTTTAACGTTTTTTTTTTTTAATTTTCGAGGAGAAGGAGGGTTGAAATGTGGAATTGAAGACATTTTTGAAGTTTGGAGGGACAAAAATATGAGGATTTCCTAAAAATTAGAAAAATATATATATATGACAGATCACTTACTATTTTATCAGACACAATATATGGCAAACAACATTCTGGAGTATTTATTCTAACGTAACTGTCTTATTTCAACAGAACACTGTTTTGAGGTCTTACTTCGTGTCATTAGGTAGTTCTTTGCTAATACAAAATCAATCTATTTGATTTTTTTTTTCTAGCTAAACCTCTTCATATTCATCAGAATAAATATTTCGGTGTGGAGACACACTTTTCATTGTTAAAGGTCCTTTTAAGGGTAATAGAAAGGACCTTTAAAAGGGTACTTTTAGTATCCTTACATTTCACAACAGCACAAATCGGGTTGGGTACTAAGTTGACGTGCTACCATCTATTAGCCGATACGGAGTATGGGATTCAACTAGCTATTTATTGAAGTAGTCCTCAATTTTAATATTAAGATAGATTTCGACTTGTATTAATTTGAAAAACTGCAGATATTTCTTATGATATCGTGCACAAAATTACTTTACCGTATTATTCAATATGATCATTTATCACATATGTTAAGTAAACTCAGTGCCTCACAGTGAATTTCTTAGGAAGCAGAACTTCCCAGGATAAAACTTTCCACGATATAATTCAATATGATCGTTTGTCACATATGTTAAGTAACCTCACAATGAATTTCTTAGCAAGCAGAACTTCCCCCGATCATGATCATGATCATATGTAGAGGATTTTAGGAAGGGAGTGTCTGACCCCAGGTCTTAAACAACCCTTAGAAATAGGAAACTAGGATATTTGGGCTAGAGCGCCCGATAGGAAAGTGACACGGAAGCGAATTAGAAAGGGGGAGGAAAACTCCCTTATTTATTACCGGGGGCCAGTACCCGGGGTCCGACGGCTGAACGTGCCCATCCTACGCACGGCGGATATTTAGTGGATCGAGCGTTCGTACCTGCCCAGGATCGAACCTGAGGCCCTTTCCGTGGCAGTCGCGAACGTTGACCACTAGGCCACCCGCGGCCTAACTTACCCCGATAAAAGGCAGTGCTCCTGTTACGCGACTCTCCTCATAAGCCCCGCCTACTCGCAATCTCCAAAGCAGCTCTGAACGCCACGGGGGGTGAGGGCGGCAGTGGCCATTAGAGTACTGGAAAGCTCTAGTGGTTTCAAAGGTTATTGCAATGCATTTTGTATTGGCCAAATAGCATTATTTCGTCGCAAATGTTTTTAATTTTGCATCATAATTTGCTTATGCGAGATAATTTGCCGATGCGAGAGAAAATGTGGAATTTATAAAATTTTTACTCATTTTGAACAATTTCCATCTATATTTTAAATTGAAATACATGAAACTTTAGTGAAAGTTCAAAACAAAACGAAATGTTAAAACTGAAAACTTTACTCCTCAGCGGAGGGTAATGCTCTCCGGTTTGGCATTAACGTGGTTTCTGCAACCCAAAACCACACAATTCATAAATGTCACTCAGTTGAAACGCGTAAACAACATTGTGAACATCATCAAATTCCCACACTTTACGGTATCACGGATTTGAGACCCAGGTCATCTTTAGAAGTCTTAATATCCTTGTTTCTACCACAGCGGTGGTCCTGTTGTTTCCCTGGAGTCGGTGGCCTCAAATTTGGCACTGGCGGCTGTCGATTCCTTACACACTTAAGAGTTGCTCGTAATGTAAGCTGACCAGAAGTCCTCAATTCTTGAGGACAGTCCTCGAATTTAGTTTACTGTCCCCAAAAACGTCTAATGCCTTTGGGGATGCAAATTGTCCTCAAATTTTGATGTGTGACCTCAAATGTCCTCGAATTTACACTTCCTCATTAGCTCGTTAGATTTCTAATGAAAAATGTTCTTAAAAGTAGTTTTCGATGTACTAATTTTCCGACATGCTTCTTGTGAAAACAAATTTTGAATTTTTTTCTTCTTTCCGAGTTTAACGACCACCGCGAGCAACTTGAGACTATACGCAGTCACCTGTCTCTAATTTGGAGGCATTCGTTCTAAGAAAGAGAGAGAGAGAGAGCAAGTGCTGCAAGACAAACACACCATCCATGTCTCAGTCGGGACTCGAACCCGTACCCACTTGAACGAATGGTCAGTGGCCAGCACTAGGACACTGAACTACTGGCGCGGTCAAACTTTGACTGTACTTGATCCAAGTTTCTCCAAAAACTTTGGCAAAATGAAAAAATTCGCCATGCAATTACTTTGGTGTGCAGCTTGATTTTAATTCGGCACATATACCTAAAGTAAAACATTTCACTTTTACTAATATGTTCTCGTTATCATAATTCTACTTTGTCAATAAAAATTACCAACATTCTACAAGATATATCCTTTTAAGACACAAATTTCCATATGTAATATCACACTTAATGAAGCAATGCAGTTTTGTGACAAAAATATTTGCATATTTATATTGAATACGTATGTGTCCCCAAATGAACTGCCGATTTGGGAACGCCACGCCCTTTTGTCCGCAAATCAGCATTCCTATATCTGGTCACCTTATTGTAATGGTCGTTAAACCCTAAAACTAAAACATCGAACGAACGAAAACAAACGAACAAAAAGAAACAATTAAACAAACAAAAAGGATTACTTTATAAATGGGGCAGATGTAAAGGAGAGGAGCACATTATGTTTGTGTCCGCGAACTCTGTGTAACATAACAATAGGCCGCCCCGGTGGGCCAGTGGTCTAAATGCAGGCTTTAGATCATTCGTCTGAGTTGAGTCCGGGTTCGAATCCCAGTGAGGTATGAATACTGTGTTTGTCGAACTGCACTGACTTTCTTCTTTCCCAGGAACCGTTGGCCTAAACACGGTGTATGAAAATCAGGTGGTACGACTCTGGAAACAAAAATCGCCCATTAATGTCACTTGTTACCAGACGGGGCGCATAACGTGTGGGCCGATGACTGGACACAACCTATGTTTTCTTATGGGAAATGTAACGTACCAGGAGATGTGACGTACCTGCCAGAAGGACGCACACGACATAAAGGCAGATAGTAGTCAGAACAAACGTCCGCGTAGCTCAATTGGTAGAGTGACTTATTCCGGAATGAGGGGATCCGGGTTCGAATCCTGGCGCGGATAAAAATGACGGAGAAATTTACTTCGTTATAATGGCGCCCGAACTATCCGGATGACCCGACCGTTCAAAATCTCGCATTGGTGTGATGTTATTTCCACACCGCGAGATAGGAAAAATAAGAGAATCCTTTCTCCAGCACTTCGAAAAAAAAAATAAAAAAAAAAATAAAAAAAATAAAAAAATAAGGGGGAGATGATGTAACGTACCAGGAGATGTGACGTACCTGCCAGAAGGACGCACACGACATAAAGGCAGATAGTAGTCAGAACAAACGTCCGCGTAGCTCAATTGGTAGAGCAACTTATTCCGGAATGAGGGGACCCGGGTTCGAATCCTGGCGCGGATAAAAATGACGGAGAAATTTACTTCGTTATAGAGGAAGGGGCAGAAGTACTCGTGTTTTAAGTGCTGTTTTGCTTGGAATTGAAAAAAACCTGAAATGCTTCGTAAACATGCACTTTTGTGCTTGCCAGTTGAGATGTCGTCAACTATGGCGATTTATATGCATATTTATGTTTGATAATCCCGCTGATTAGTAAGCATGCATTGCATTTCATGTTTCCACACTATGTAGAATAATTTCATTTTTCATATGTAGAACAGCAAGTTTAAAGCGGCGGTCGCTAGTTTTTTCCATCGTAAAAAGCTTTTTTTAATTAAAAAAATAAACAAATGTTTATCTATCCGCAATTGCTATGGTATCATGCGGGTCACCATATATACACTTAAAAATGGCGGCGCGTATGTATAACGTAAACAACTTACATTGCCACAGTTTTGTTGACATCAAAGGACAAATTAGTGATCGTCTTGCATCTCCTGGGGCACGACCACCGTGAGCAACTCAGTGGGCTATAAGGAGTCGCCTGTCCCTAATTTAGGACCACTGGTTCTAGGGAAGGGAGAGAGCCAGCGCAGTTAGACAAACAAAACATCCATGCCTCACTAGGATTCGAACCCGGTCGCATCTAGGACGAATGATCAGAAGCCATCGTTTCGACCACTGCACCACCCGGGCGGCCTTTAAAAGTTGATACATGTTCTTTACATGTCGAATAATCTGTCCGATAGTTCGATTCAAAACGCTTTCGTCCCTTATCAAAAATATAAGAATTGAACTAGTCCAGCCGCTCTGGTGTCGCAGTGGTCTAAGGCAATGGCCTCTGATCATTCGTCCGAAAGGGGTCCGATTTCGAATCCCGATGAGGCATGGATGTTGTGTTTGTCTTACGGCACTGGCTCTCTCCCTTCCCTGGAACCAGTGACCCCTAAATTAGGGACGGGCGACTGCTTATAGCCCATTGAGTTGCTCACGGTGATCGTTAAACCTCCAATTAAAAAAAAAACTAGTCCAACACACAGCTACACTATAAATTTTAGTCTCCTTCTAAATTAAAATGAGTTGACGTGCTTTAACTTCTGTAGAGAAACTTCAATGTTTCTGGAATTTCAGTACCACACAAGTAGACAATATAATTAATAAAAAAATACTTGTGATAAACACAGATTTAGCACTGATGAAATCACAAACGCTATGTGTTCCTATGATGATTAGGGTAAATAATAAACCCACAACTCCTGCCTCCCCCCCCTCGGCTATTCTTCCGCAAACGGGCGCACTCCTTATTTCCCACAGCTAAGACAGCGGAGCGCTAGAACAGCTCCGCAAGCAATCTAGTGTTTTAGATCTGGCAATGCATATGTTGTTGTTAAATATGCATTTTAAATTGAATATAGTGGACATCCGAATGCGTGAAGTTTTCGTTGAATTCCAGAAGTTGTCGTTGAATTGGTGTGTTGTATTTAATAATGCCTCAATGGAATTTGTTTCGTCTCGTTAATAGTAAAACATGTATATCATGGTGTGAAAGTTTTGGTTTGCTACACGCAGAAAAATTATGTTCCGAAGGTCATCAAATGCGGCTATAAACACATGCTAACAAAAATTGAATATAGTGGACAACTTGGGGGCTTTGGAACAACTGTAAAGGTAGACGAGACGAAGCTGGGAAAGAGAAAATTTCATGTTGGACGAGTCGTTGAAGGATCATGGGTCATTGGTATAATAGACAGGGAATCTAAACAAGTGAGGCTTGAATTATGTGCTGAAAATAAAAGATCAGCCAAAGAACTGTTTCCAGTTATCAAGAAACATGTAGCACTGCAGGGGCGTATGCAGAAATTTTTTCGGGGGGCGAAAAATTGGAAGTATCTGAAATCCCCCAGGATAAAATGGAAGTTAATAAAAAAAGAAAAAAATCATGTTAATAATAATAAAAAAAGGTATTTCTTTTTAGTATTTTTAGGTATATAACATACATATATATGCCTAAATTAAGCTGATGAGTACATATTAAAAAAAGAGTGACAAAACAAATTTCTTCTTGAGAAATAATGAAATTGATTGGACTCACCTAATTCTTAAAAACTGAGATTTATTCTTCTAGGTACATTTCCGAATTTGTCAATGACTTCTTCATCTTCAACTTGAATGTCTCTATGAATAGATAATAAAGCTAGCCCATTCAGTCTTGACTCTGATGTACTGTTTCTCAAACAAGATTTCAATCGACGAAGACTGGAAAAGCTTCTTTCCACTGATGCTGTGGTTACAGGAAAAATTGCCAAGATGTGAAGCAAAATATAAATGTTGGGAAATAAGTTCTTATTGCATGATGCCAAACTTTTAACTGCGTTTTTGGGGCGCACGTCTGCTTTTTCCCTTTCCCATTTTTGACACCATAGTTGATACCCGCTTTCTGCTACATCAGAATATCCTAAATCAGATTCATACATTTTCACTGAAAATAATATTTGGGAATAATTATTCTTCACAGCAAAAACTGGTAGAATGTTTTGCAATGAAGTTAATGTTTCTTTTTGTGATTGAAACCTTTCATTTAATTATTCAATTATATCATCCACAAAGGGCATAAATATACTTCTGCGAAAATATTCTTCTGGAGTTGAATATGGGAAATTGCATCTATTTTTTTGTATACTGCATCTACGTGGAACTTCTTCTGCTACTTTGAGGCCTACAGCCAATGTTTTTACAGCATCATAAATTAAGCTGAAGGATTTTTCTGCTTCAGTTCTCATGCTGTTTAGCAGTGTTGTAACTTCTGATATTTTTTCTAATGCATCGACTAAGTCGGTTTGCTTGTTTTGGAAGTTTTCAGATAGGTTGTATGTGATGGACAATATTTTACTAAGGACAAAAGTTGCCACTAGAAATGAAAACTGACGTACAGAGTTGAGCAAAGAGTGTGCTTTAACAGATGATTCTGCTGACTCTTCTTGCTCAATCGCTTCTAAGGATGATATAATAGGATGCAGAAATTCTTTAGACATAGGAATGGCATCATGCCTTTGGATCCATCGAGTTTCACATAGAGTTTTCATCTTAACTTTCTTGCAATCAGGTAGCAGTCGCTGGATACTTTCTTTCAAAACACTGGTACTTTAGCAGAAGCATGGAAAAACGAACATGTCTCTGATATAACTCCCATACAGTTCCTTATGCTAGCATCCGACAAACATAAATTCAAGGAACGGGACATGCAATGAGTATGTATTGCTTTGGGATATTTTTTTCTAATACAGGCCTGCTCTCCAGGAAACTGTCATCGCATTGCTCCAGCCCCATCATACCCCTGCCCTCTCATATCGTTCAAATCAAAACCAGGCCCTTTGCCCCCTCCTCTAAATACGCCCCTGTAGCACCGGGTACAACTACATATAATAACTGATAAGTGGAAAGCGTATGATTGTCTGGATAAAGATGAGAACTATGCACATCTGACTGTTAACCATAGTGAAAATTTTGTCGACCCAGACACTGGAGCCCACACTCAAAATATTGAGTGTTTTTACATTTAAAAAGTAATATAATGAAACAAGGTGTTCACAAAGACAGTTTAGCAGATCGTTTGATGGAATTCTTATTCCAAAGGGAATGTAGTGCCAAAAATAAAGACGTTTTCGAAGAAATCCTTGAAATAATAAGAAATCACGAATGGCAATAAATATAGATGCTTTTCCTCTTAAATTGTCTTTTGCTATATATTTCTCAGCGCGAATTAAAATACTTGTTGTAAATACGAAGGTATACTTTTTTTTCCAGTCTCCCAACGTATATAGTGGTAAGATCGTTCTTTTTTCTCTCTTTTTTTTTTTTTTTTTTTTTTTTTTGTCATTTTTCAACATCTCAGTTATTGTTTTCATTTAGTACATGAAATAGTTTTTTGATGAAACTAAAGTCATCATGATCAATTTAAAAATAAGAACATAATGCAAAGATAACCAATTTGTCAATTCCCGTAATGTTTGCATTAAGAACAACATATGCGTTGCCAGATCTGTTCTAGCACTCAGCTGTGAGAAATGAGGAGTGTGCCCGTTTGCGGAAGACTAGTCCCCCCCCTTCCCCTAGCGACGTATGATATTAACGATCCATTTTTCTAACTGTTAACTTTACGGAGAGTTGTATCACCTGACCATCAAACACCGGGGCCGTAAATTAGGAATGGGCGATGTTTATAGCCCACTGAGTTCCTCACGGTGGTCGTTAAACCTGAAGTAGCCGCCCCGGTGGCGCAGTGGTCTAAGCGATGGCCTCTGATCATTCGTCCGAAAGGGGTCCGGGTTCGAATCCCGTGAGGCATGGATGTTGTGTTTGTCTTACGGCACCGGCTCTCTCCCTTCCCTGGAACCAGTGACCCTGAATTAGGGACGGGCGACTGCTTATAGCCCATTGAGTTGCTCACGGTGGTCGTTAAACCTCCAACCAAAAAAAAAAAAAAAAACCTGAAGTAAGCCGCCCCGGTGGCGCAGTGGTCTAAGCGATGACCTCTGATCATTCGTCCGGAAGGGGTCCGGGTTCGAATCCCGGCGAGGCATGGATGTTGTGTTTGTCTTAGGGCACTGGCTCTCTCTCTTCCCTGGAACCAGTGACCCTAAATTAGGGACGGGCGACAGCTTATATAACCCACTGAGTTGCTCACGGCGGTCGTTAAACCTCCGATCAAAAAAACAAAAAACAAAAAAAAAACAACCTCCAATCAAAAACAAACAAACAAACAAAAAAAAACCTGAACTGAAATAAAAAGATAAAATAATAATGGATGCACTAATGTTGATATCATTCACAGTCCAGTCCTCCATGCCCTCTTGAGGCCTTGATAACTGTTGAGTAACTGTGCGGTGAATGTTGAAAATGCCGTCCCAGTAACGCATGATCTAACCGCTGGCACATGACAATTCGTCCGATAAAGGTGTGGGCTCGAATCTCGGTGGGCTATGATTGTTGTGTTTGTCTTACGGCACCAGCTCTCTCATTTCCCTGCAACCAGATAATATCCTAAAACTTGAAAAATTTTGTCGTCCCAGAGCGAAAATCGAACCCGCGTCTTCCGGATAGCGCCGGAGTATTATGGACGGGCGACTGCTAATAGCCCACTGAGTGGCTCACAATGGTCGTTAAATCTTCAATAAAAAAAAAAGTTGAAAAATCCAAATAAAAATATGATGACCTCATCTGTCAACAGGTATTTATCAGAAATTCCTGAAACACAAATAATATAATTCAGATAATGAAACAAGAGGCGGATTCAAACAAACCGATGAGGTTTTCGTTTGCCCATGGTTTTAGCACGGACATTTAATCAAACATACTGCGCCGCCCCGGTGGCGCAGTGGTCTAAGGCGTTGGCCTCTGATCATTCGTCCGTAAGGGGTCCGGGTTCGAATCCCGGTGAGGCATGGATGTTGTGTTTGTCTTACGGCACTGGCTCTCTCCTTTCCCTGGAACCAGTGACCCTAAATTAGGGACGGGCGACTGCTTATTGCCCATTGAGTTGCTCACGGTGATCGTTAAACCTCCAAACAAAAAAAAAATAAAAAAATAAAAAAAAAAAAAAAAAAAAACATATTGCTAACATTAATTGCAAAAAAAAAAAAAAAAAAAAAAAAGAACTTTCATTTATAAAAATCATTAATTAATGATAAATTATTACTAAATTTTATCGAAAATTCGTGAATATGTTTTACATTTTGTTAACAGACAAAATGCATCATTTGTTTTCTAAAATGTTTTTTTGCCTTTTTTTTTTGTTGTTGGAGGTTTAACGACCACCGTGAGCAACTCAACTGGCTATAAGCAGTAGCCCGTCCCTACTTTAGGATAACTGGTTCCAGGGAAGGGAGAGAGCCAGTGCCGTAAGACAAACATAACATCCATGACTCACGGGATTCGAACCCGGACCCCTTTCGAACGAATGATCAGAAGCCATCGCTTAGACCACTGCGCCTCTAAAATGCTTAACATTTATTTTCGACAGAGTTTAAAAAAGAAAATAAAGCGTTTATAAGCGCTGGCTTCTGACCATTCGTCCAACATGGACGCGGGTTCTATTATTTATTGGTTGGAGGTTTTGCTACTTCCGTGAGCGATTCGATGGGTGATATGCAATTGCCCGTCCCTAATTTAGGGCTACTGGTTCCAGTCCAGGGAAGGAAGGGAGCCAGGGTCATTAGACAAAAAACCATCCATGCCTCACATGGGATTCGAACGCGGTCACATCTCGGACGAATGTTCAGAAGCCAGGGCCCAGGTTCGAGTCTCGGATGAAGCATGTATGGTTTTTTTTTTTTTTATGGGACTGGAGGACTGGTCCTCTCATTTTCCTATCCCTAAATTATAGAAGATAAATTCTTATAGCCAATGGTCGTTCAACTCAGAAATAAAAAAAATAACAATAATTTCAAAAGCAAGTGAACTCAACTTTGAGAAATTTGTTTACATGACGGGCACGGTCTATGTTGTTTGATATATGTGTTTTGGGAAGTTGTAGCTGTTACTACAAACACCGTAGGTTTTGGGTCAGAAAAGTCTGTACCCTGAATCTGATTCGCAATTTCCATTGCTGGTAATGTTCAGCGATGGAAACAAAATGATGGTTTAAGTGTTATTCCGTCTCGAGTCAAAGAGTGCTGCTTTGTTTTTCATCTATATTGCCTTGTTAAGTTTACTCATGTCGTTTTAAGTGGAACCACGTGAGTATATCACTTAACTTTTAATCAACTTTGTATCACAGAATCGAAAGAAATTAAAGAGTGAGAGAAAAAAACAAAACAAAAAAACAACAACAACAGAAAAATATGTTCTAGCAGTAAGCAGTTCAATCATTCTGTATAACTCCCTTATGAATAAGGGTGGGGTTCATGGGGGTAAGTTCATAAAATCAAACTTGCTAACAATTTTTCACCCTGTTTTTCAGGGCGCGGACTCATTCGGTCATCTGTCCTAGATTAGGGTTTGAATTTTGAGCAAGAGACTAGCGTGTCTGTTCCTGTGTCTTGCTAGGTGCCACAAACCCTAAATTCTTGGGCCTTGGTGTGCTTAGGTCTTTTAATAAAATCACATACCAGATATAATAGGGAATTCGTGAAGTCAAGTAAAACCTAAGTGAAAAATAATTATCGTAATGAAAAGGTGTTTCATTAGACCTTATACATAGTGTAATGAGTTGGAGGGTCCCTTAGCCTACAAAGGTGGATCAAACATTAAGCTAAGTATAAGATGTAAAGCCAAGCAAGATATAAATAATTCTGCACTCATTCGCTTTTCAAAATTTCCAGAAAAATTTCAGAGCTCTAATTTTGTTGTGCATTTAGAACTGAAATTTTCTGTTGACTTAATTTCAGGTGAGAGACAAAATACTAAATTCCAACAAATACTTTTCAGGATATGGTAGGAGGCGTGGGCAGAGTTGTGTAAATATAAAATGTATCTGCACTAGGCCTTGATTTTTTTTTTTTTTTTTAGCATTAGCAACACTGGCTAGTGGCCTTGATTTTTACTAGTAAATTGCATTATCTACTAGTGATAGTTTATTAATATTATACAAAAGAAACTTGAACATGCGCCCCTTCATTAGTCAATCATGACACATTTTGATTTCACCCCATGTAAATGTCCCTCCAATCACTCTGGGTTCTCTTTATGAAACTGAACCCAACTTCACTTATGCAAAAGTAGATAAGGGAAATATACTGGATATTTCTACTAGTGCGAAAATGTTTTTACAATGTTTGTACTTTGGGTGATTCCATGCCAAATCAACCAGTCACTCAACCTGACCATTTCAGATTTCAATGAAACCTTCAGGGATCATTCACCCTAGTGATATACATAAGAACATATTTTTAATTTTTTTTTTATCTCATTGGGTTTTCATGTAATTCATTTTTAAAATTTTGAAAAATTGTAATTTTTTGGCTTGCATAAACTTTTTCAATTTTGAATTTCTCAGGTTCTATAAGGCCTAGAGAGTTGTTTGACCCCTCATTTTAAAGAGAATTTAATAAGTTTCAATTTAATATGCAACTTAGCTATGCTTCATGAAGTTTTTTTTTAATTTAAATAAAAAAAATTAAGATTGTGATTTTTTAAAATTTTGAAAAAAATATATGTTTTTTGTAATATTATAAGCTTTAAATCCTGAAACTTTTAGAGTGGGATCAGGAGTTATGGTACCAATAGTATTGTTTTAAATACCATTTAGGGCTACATTGCTACCTTTAACTTTTGTACAGTAAAAATAAAATAAAAATAAAATATATTGGCTGTAAGGTAACCAATTTACATTAGGGTCTATTACAGATAATGATTTACTAAACCTACAGACAAATTAGGGATAGCATGTGAGTAAATAGTCTGCTAATCACAGGTGTTATGGCACAAGCCTGTACAGACTTGTCTGATTCACGTTCTTGCAGGAGTGTGACTCGTGCCCACTCTAACTCAACTTTTGCTTAGTTTCCTCTAAGATCTCAGTGAGTGAACAGTTAGTTGTTGGCAGTGTTACGTGTTTCACATAAAAATATGATTTTTATAAGTTAATAGTTTTTTTCAGTGGAAGTGAAATAAGTGTTATGTGTTTAAGTAATAAGTTTAACCATTTTTGACATCTTTGTCTGGAAACACCTAGGCCTCTTCAGTTCAAAAGTATAGTCAGTTCTATTTAGTCTTAAAGGCCTATTATTGTATAAGATATTTTTTTTTTTTATTGTTTCAGACAATTTGACTTGTACTATTATTTATAATTTTAACTCTATTATTAGGACTCTGTGACAATATGGGTGAACCCAATACATCAAAGCATTTTTTTGGTATATTGTTGTAACCCATTTAAGAAACCTGGTCATAATTATTATAAGAAACAATTGAGATCTTTAAATGAAACTATTTTGAGACATATCCAATTTACATGAAGGTGACAAGATATGTGATGGGTGTCGTAAAGCTTTACTAATGCTTCCAGAGATTTTAACTGAGCAAGAAGGCTTGCATTTAGACAGCTCAGAATCACAAAACCATTTGAATGTTCTTGAAGTACCAGCTCAAAATACATTGTCAACTCCAGAGAAAAAAAGAGGCAATTGAAGCTTTGAACAAAAGTCTGACTGCTATTGAAGAAACACATATTAAAAGAAAACGTTTGATTAGAAAAAAATACCCAGAAGCAAAGATTAAAAAAGTAACGAAAGCTTTTCGAACAAAAGTACTTAATTTAAATCCAGGTACCACTAAATCTGACGCAAAAAATTATGACAATGAAATTATTAATCAATTGAAAGAAAAGTTCAATGCTACTACAGACAAAAGTGTTAGAATGCAGGTTCTAACTACACTTCTCAAAAGCTGGACTCTAAAAAAAATTGAAACTGAATTTGGAGTGTCTAATTTTACTGCTAAAAAGGCAAAAACAGTGTTAAATGAAAAAGGTATAATGTCATCCCCTTACCCAAAGCGTGGAAGAACATTGGACCCTGCAACGATAGCCCTAGTCAAAGAATTCTATCAAAATGATAAGGTTAGTCGTCAAATGCCTGGTAAAAAAAAAAAAACTTTGTTTCAGTCAAAAAAGATGACAAACGTGTACATGTTCAAAAGTATTTAATTCTAAGTACATTAAAAGAATCTTATGTACTATTTAAGGAGCATTACCCTGATCAGAGAATTGGAATTTCTAAATTTTGTGAGCTTTGTCATAAGCATTGTGTTCTTCCTGGGTCCAGTGGGACAACATTCTGTGTGTGGCACAATACATCAGAATGCCAAATTAATGATGGCTCAGTGTAAAATACCTGAATTGACAAATGGTGAACTTCCAAATTAAAACATACAAGGATGTAACAAGCAATATAATTTGCAAAACACCAACATCTAAATCTTTCTTCGCAAATTGTGTTAATTGCCCAGGAAGTGATGATTTGAAGGCTCGGTTTGAAGAAGCTTTTGAGCTTAATAGCATTGAAAATGTGAGTTTCAAACAATGGATGCAGATTGATAAAAAGTGTGTCCTGGAAACTATTATAAAACTGACAGAAGAGTTTTGGGATTATTTGTTTCAGAGTTTGCCAAAACTTTTAAGACACTCTTTCATTGCTACTCAACAGTCTTCCTATTTGCAACACTTGAAAGAAAATCTACCCCAAAACCAATGCATTGTACTTTGTGATTTTGCTGAAAATTATGCATTTGTGCTTCAAGATTCTGCACAAGGCTTTTCATTGGAACAATGCTCAAGCAACAATACATCCGTTTGTTATGTACTATGTTGATAAGGAAACCAAAAAGTTGGTGCACTTGAGCTTAGTTATTCTTTCTGATTGTATGGTGCATGATACAGTTGCTGTTCATTTGTTTCAACGCCTCATGATTGATTTTCTTAAACAGAATCTGCCCCATAAACCCGAAAAGCTGAATTACTTTTCAGATGGAGTATCATCACAGTACAAAAACAAATCAAACTTTCTCAATCTCTTCCATCATGAGAAAGATTTTGGCATCAAGGCGAAATGGAACTTCTTTGCATCGTCACATGGAAAAAATGCATGTGATGGTGTCGGAGGAACTGTTAAACGATTAGCGGCATTGGCCAGTTTACGAATGGTCTACAATGATAAAATTATGACCCCTCGCCAACTTTATGATTGGGCTAAAGACAATATTGTCAACATCAGTTTTTTGTATTCCACTAAAGACGAATACGAGGCAGAGGAAAAGACCTTGAAGAGTAGGTTTGAAGCAGCAACAACAATAAAGGGTACTCAACAATTTCATAGTTACAGTCCTGTGAATGAGACTAGAGTTTTAGTGAAAAGTTACTCATTTTCAGAGGAATCAAGTGTAGAAATAGTTTCAGCTGATGACACTGATGATGATCTGGACATTAATGACATTGTTGGCTTTGTTACATGCCAATACTTAGATGTGGTGGTTAGATTGTGTGTTAGGAATAGAAAGAGATGAAGTAAAAATAAGTTTTTTGGAACCACATGGCCCTTCTCCATCTTTCAAATACCCACAATTTACTGAGTACAGACTGTACTATTAAATATATCTTATCGTGCTGAAAGGCTTTTCGAATTAAAATATTGTTTAGCGCACGAAGAATCCTTATTAAAGTTAACGCCTTGTAAAACTTCTATTTACATTTGCTTCGTTTTCGAACTATTTGTAATGACGGATGAAAAAGCAAAAATGTTCTTCAAATGCAAGCGACGCCTGGTAACAGAAGAAGCCCATCTTGCTTTTCTAATAAATTGCCGAGACCTTCAAATTATTCCTAAGTACTTATGGATAAGATGCCATATAGTTTCTATACGCGATAGAACTGTTATTCAAAAAGCAGAATATAAACGACTAACGGCCGAAATAAGAAGAAAGCGGTCTTATATAAATATTCTGCAACGTAACACGTATTCTGCCTACAAAACTTTTATGGCTTGCACTCACCCTATTATTCAAGATAGAACTATGGTTTTATTTACGTCTAAACTTCTTCAGAGAGTTGCTACAATGCAAGAAAGACACATTAGAAAACTGAGAAATCTCATTGCTGACAAGGTGGAATCTCAACGAGAACCATCGAATATGAGCAAAAATGCAAATGGTCTATATCAGACACAATTCTTAAACCTGAGTAACCTAGTCCTTAACCCCACACAGTCTGAGGCTCTAAAACGAGGACTAAAGTTTGCTTACCCGACAAACAAAGTTAATAAATGTCACCTTATTACGCAGATGGAAAATATCGTTGAAACCATTCCTCAAACTGAAAGAGAACACGTACGATATAAACTGGCAAAATCCGTACAAAAGTTAGCCAATAAGTCTAGAACACCGGATGACCGTAAATTTTGTAATGAGATTAAACAGCTGAAGTTATTGAAGTCTGATGAAACTATCTCCATTTTAAAAGCTGACAAGACGCAACAAATTGTCATCTTAAACAAAGCAGACTATGTTAATAAGATGAATGATGCCATTGCGAGTATACCGCACAAGATCATATCTTCGGATCCAACCTCATCTACAGTATCAGCAGTGGCAAAACTCAGAAACCATGGAGGCTTACCTGCAAATGTTGCTAAGGATATATACCCTACTATAGGCCCTCGAATACCTGAGTTATTTGGCCAAGTAAAGACTCATAAGGAGGGTCTTCCTGTACGCCCACTTCTATCAGGATATGCAAGCCCAACCCGCCAGCTCGAAAGTGCTCTGGCAAAATTCCTCAAACCATTAACTACAGGTTCCTCCTACTCAGTTAATAGCTCTGTTAAGGCTATTGACAATATTAAGCCATTCTTACGAATAGGAAAGCCGTTTGCTATGGCATCACTCGACGTTGTCTCTTTGTACTCCAATGTGCCGATTGGAGATGTACACTCCATTATTGAGAACCGTCTATTGGCTTTGAATTCTTATACTATTAATGAAATTCAAGCAATTATAAATGCTCTACGTTTTGTACAGAAACACACATTCTTCCGGTATGAAGGAACCATTTACCGCCAGACTGGAGGTGCGCCGATGGGTTCCCCACTTTCAGAGGTGCTCGCTGAATTGTTAATGCAAGACCTAGAAAACAATGTTTTACAATATTTCCAACTTAAGCCTGATCTCTACATTAGATATGTAGACGACATACTTGTTTTCTGGCCGCATCATAAAAACAAAATTGAAGAGTTTGCTAAAGAGCTCTCAAAACATTACAGTTCCATAAATTTTACCATTGAGCATGAAAATGATAATACTCTTCCATTCTTGGACATATTACTAAAAAGACACCCAGATACCAATTGTTTATCCTATTCAGTGTACAGAAAGCCTGAAACACAATCTGCTATTATTCCGCATAATTCACCGCACCCAAGAAAACAAAAACTAGGAGCTATAGAGTACATGGTCCGAAGAGCCTTCACCCACTCCTCCAATATCCAGGCTAGAAGAAATGAGTTAAATCATATCCAGATGATTACGATGGCGCATGGCTACCATAAAAACGATCGTTGAAAAAAATTGCTCGATCAGTGAAATGTCTACACAAAAGTACCTTACAAAGGGAAACCAGAATTACAAAATATGTTGGCACTATGGACTATATACCTGAAGTCACTACAATACTAAAGAACATATGCAAAAAACACCACATTGCGTTTGGTGAAAGTACGAAAAGTATTCGAGCCATCGTGCAAAAAGACCGTGACCAAGTTTCCACACTCAACAGACATGGGGTTTACAAAATACCCTTAATTCCTATTGACCCAGAAGATCCAGCAATTGCATATATTGGATCCACTGCACGCCCATTGCGAACAAGAATATATGAGCACAAGTACTCAATTACTAATAACTCTGATGCTACTCTCTTGCACGATTAGTTAATAGAGGTATCTACCGACCAGACTGGACCAATGCCAGTGTGCTGAGCTCAAATCGTACAAAGCGATCTCTTCGATTCGCGGAGAGTTTATGTATATTATCGTACAACTCTGACTGCTGTAATGAAGAAACTCCACGTTTCGTTCCAGTGCCTTGGGCCATGTTAATGCGGCCAGAACAGCATACTCCTATCCAGCAACACTTAACTCCTAATAATTCATTTACAGTTTGACTAATAATGTCAACTTATTAATTATCCTCTGTGTATATATTTTCTTCGCATATGTAATAGCAATTCATAGTATCATTTGTTGAAACCCTTTAACGCATGACAAAAATTCTACTATATTTAATGTAAACATCGTTATTGTTATCACGTGCTCGCGTAATTTGAAAATGCTTCTTGCTTTTATCCGTTGTTTTGTTTATGTATATTGAAATACCTGACGATGGAGCACATGGTGCTTTGAAAGATCTTGTAAGTTGTTGTGCCTTATAAATGTCTATTTTTTAGTACAGACTGTACTATTAAATATATCTTATCGTGCTGAAAGGCTTTTCGAATTAAAATATTAAAATTAAATGAGATACTAGTTGTGCATAAAAGTGAGGTTTTAACAAAAGTTGATCCTACAACTACTACAGGAAGAGTTTATCGACTTTCAGACTCATAAACCAAAAAGGCAAACAAGAAATTATTTGTTAAATTAAAGGAGAACTAAGATGTTGCTATTTTGGCGTAACTACAACTCTGAGTGCTAACAAAAAAAACTTTTATTAATTTTACCAGGTAAAACTTTTAGCCAGTTGGGACTATCCTTCACTTGTTTTATGTTTGACTACGTATTAGTGTGATGTATTATATAGATTTTAAAACTCAGTGTCTGTTATCATGTAAACACACTAAAACAAGAATTATAATCTATTATTACTTGTACAGTAACTTTAAATTTTTTGCCATAGCTCCCGATCCCATTGAGATCCCACTCTAAAAGTTTCAGGATTTAAAGCTTATAATATTACAAAAAAAATATATTTTTTTCAAATTTTTTAAAAAACTTATATTAAAAATAATTTGTTTTTTTTAAATTAAAATGTTTTTTTTTCACGAAGCATAGTCAAGTTGCATATCAAATTAAAACTTATGAAATTCTCTTTAAAATGAGGGGCCAAACAACTCTCTAGGCCTTATAGAACTTGAGAAATTCAAGATTGAAAAAAGTTTATGCAAGCCAAAAAACAATTTTTCAAAATTTAAAAAATTACATGAAAGCCCAGTGGGATAAAAAAAAATTAAAAATATATTCTCATTTATATCATTAGGGAGAATGATCCCTCAAGGTTTCATTGAAATCTGAGATGGTCAGGTTGAATATTGAAATTTTTTGGTTGATTTGGCATGGGACCCCTTTTCAAGAAACATTCCTTTCCAGAAAGCAGTTGTTCCTTTTTGTATGTGTCTAAAATACTCCATGCGTGCAATGCAGTGGTGCTTTACAATTCACACTTAAATATTCAAAATTTTTCTATTAGCAACTTTTGCTAGAACCACTTTTTATCACTAGCAAAATGCATTTGCTTGCTAGCAATTTGCTACTAACTACCAGTTGAAATTGAGCTCTGATCTGCATGCACAACTGTTGAAACAGAAAACTTGCTGCAAACCTGCAAAGTGTGAACCATGATAATAATAGAATAAGATAATTTAAAGAACAAATAATAAATTCATAAATAATTATTAGAACATTACTGATTCCACGAGGACAAAATAAGTACATTACAATTGAATGTGCAACAATGTGTTTGAAATGGACCTTTATGGCAAAATATTAGACTATGAACCTCATAGAAACAAGAGACTAATTAAAGAAAGCTTTTATATCCAGAAAGGCAGTTCCACTAATGAACCTTCAAAAATTATAAATTGTGGTTTCAACCACTTAACTCAAAAATAGTAGACTTACAAAATACATAAGGAAAATATTTTAATTTAATAACTGTCAACTGCAGGAGGAACCTGACAATAAAATTTAAATTCTTTCTGTGTAAACAAAAGCTTTGATACATTTCCTATACATTGAGAACATGCCTTGATAAAATCTAAAGGCCAGAAACATCTGTAAAAACAAAACTCCAAAAATGCACAAAATAAGTGAAAGTTCTTCAAGTTAAAATAGAGTTAAGTAGTGTTCTAATTGCTGTAGATAACATTTTTATTTTTTTTTTAATCTACAAGCAAAAACAATCTGCTAATAATTTGGAAACTATCTGTATTCTGCTACTCTGGGGGTGGGGCAAGCCTCCGTGCCATTCTTTTACATGTTTTTACTTTGTGCCAGAACAACTCTTCTAAGCCAGGAAAAAATTTAACCCCCAACATAAATAAAAAAATAAAATGTTTTTCTGGCATACAGTGTATCAAATTTTTATTCAGTTAAAAAATTAGCTGTGTTAAAATAAAAAAGTAAAATGTTTTACTGGCATACAGTGCATCAAATATTTAGTCAGTTAAAAAATTAGCTGTGTTAAAATAAAAAAATAAAATGTTTTACTGGCATACAGTGCATCAAATATTTAGTCAGTTAAAAAATTAGCTGTGTTAAAATTAAAATATAAAATGTTTTTCTGGCATACAGTGTATCAAATATTTATTCAGTTAAAAAATTAGCTGTGTTAAATTTAAAAATAAAATGTTTTTCTGGCATACAGTGTATCAAATATTTATTCAGTTAAAAAATTAGCTGTGTTAAAAATAAAATGTTTTTCTGGCATACAGTGTATCAAATATTTATTCAGTTAAAAAATTAGCTGTGTTTAAAATAAAAAAATAAAATGTTTTTTGTGGCATACAGTGTATCAAATATTTATTCAGTTAAAAAATTAGCTGTGTAAAATGCCCTTTGACTACTTTTTTGTACAGATATGTATACAAACAACATACTTCCAAAAAAAAAAAATTCTTACAATTTAAGCAAGTTCAGCTTCCCTTCTGCTAGATTGCATATTTGCTCTATGGATGACAGCTGTTTCATAACAGTAAAAGGAAAATGGAAAACAAAGAGCCGCCTGGGTGGCATAGTGGTCTAAGCGATGGGTCCGGGTTCGAATCCAGGTGAGGCATGGATGCTGTGTTTGTTTTATGACGCTGGCTCTCTCCCTTCCCTGGAACCAATGGCCGTAAATTAGGGATGGGCAACTGCTTATAACCCACTGCGCCACAGTGGGTGTTAAACCTCCAATTAAAAAAAAAAAAAAAAGAGGGGGAAAAAGACCTCCCCTTTTTTTGTATACAGTTTTAAAAACTAGAGAGCACAAATAAATAGAACTTATAAATCCCAAGGCTTATTTAACAATTGTTAGGCATTTGTAATGTTTTGTTTCACTCTTGGCATAGGAAAAAGAGGCATAATTAGCCCTCACCCCTCCATTGGATATCAAGGCATATCACGGGCTTGAGCCGTCATAAGTTTTCCAGCTTTATCGTCCCTTTGGTGCTCAGAAATCTGGATCTGGATCTGACATAGAGGTTGATCCTGATCCGGATTTCTGAGCACCAAAGGGACGTAAAACCTGGAAAACTTACGAAGGCCCTAGCCCGTAATGTTGCAACTGAGGGGGCAGTACCCAGATGGAGTGACGTTAAGAAACTAGCACCTTACGATAGCACAAGAGCTACTGCGCTCTGCAAAAACATTGAGATAATCACGCGATGGAATGTGTGCAACAAGGACGTAACCACGAGACTTCCTCCGATATGGCACCCGTTTCTTGATGTTCCGCGTGAGCACCCGGCCCTGGGATCAAACCACTTGTGACATCAGGCAAGTGTATTGCTTATTTTGAAATTGCTTATATTCTTAGAAGTGTTTTCCCGTTGTTTCTGCAATCTTAGCTACTAAATGCCTGATGAAGCTGGAGGTAGCTAAAGCCATCTTTTTGTTTCTCATCATTTATACGCCTAATAAACGGAGTTCACTTTTTTTATCGTCTTGTCATTACTCATTGCTATTCTTTTTTTATTGTCTTCTCATTACTTTTTTTTTTTAATCATCTTCTCATTACTTTGGCAGACCTGCCAGCTGTTAAGGATTTTATCGTATTTAGTACGATAAATCATGCTGCAGTACGCTAATACAATTTTGCAGCCAAAAATACGATTTTTTTTAATAGTCATGTTTTACCTAATTTTTTCCCTTTTCAGACAGAACTTCCCAGGAGCAGAATCTTTTTCAGAAATCTGCAACGCAGAAAGGAAAACGGGAAAAATTGTCTGCAAGGTAAAGGGATGTCTGAATGTTGATTTTGCCATAAAATTTATTGTTCTGCACTGTGACAAAGCAAAGTTTTAAAAAATGAGTCAATTTGAGATTTTGCTAATAGTGCAAATTAATACGTATTTAAGTTGCAAGAGTCAGACTAGCTTGTCCCTGATGAGAAATGCAGAAGAAACTAGAACAATTTTATTTCATTCAGGACTTAAACATCATTCTTTAAATACTTTTGCCTTTTTTAAAAATGGTCAGAAAATACATAAGGAATAATAATTTGAAATTCATATTGTTTGTTTATTTTGCATTTAGTTAATTGATTAAATTTTAACTCCCTTCTTCGAAGGATGTTTTGTGTTAAACAATCTGCTCTTAATATTTCCTGCAGCAATTGTGTACTAGGCCTCACCAGGTGATTACTTAGGTGACTGTGTTTGGGGGGGGGTCATGTCATCTTTGGAAATAGTAATTTTGCTACATTTAACTTCTGTAAAACATTTGGGAGCATTTTCATTGATATAATTAAACTCCATGAACTTAAACTGAGCAAAACAGCAATGGTTCTTGTAGAGAAAAACTTTTTACCTCATCAATCTGAGATGAAACTATCTGGATCAAAATAATAATAAAAAAAAACTGTGCCCGTCAGCTTCCGGAATACCAGGTAATATGGTCTTGGAAATGAAATAGCAGGCATTAAAAATACGTAAAAATATGGTTTCAGTAGGAGTAAAAAAAATCTGGAAGTAAAAAAAGAAAGTAAATAAATGTGACTGTTAACTTCTCTGAAATGCCGCATGGCCGCGTAAATGGAAGAAAACGCTTAACAAATATGAATTCTGTAAAAAAAAAAAAAAATCAGCATTAATCTAACTAAAAGGAAACTACAGAAAAAAAAAAAAATTGCAAATAACAGCTTCCGGAATGCAACCGCCGTGGCAGACAAAACTGTAAAAATGCATAAAAATATGGTTCTTGGGAAAAAAAAAAAAAGGAAAGAAAGAAAACGAAAACGAACACCTTATGAATCTGACTGAAGTGAAGCTACCTGGAAACAAAAAGAAAAAAAGTTGCGATGTCAACTTACAGAATGACGATGGTGGTGGAAATGGAGAAAACTTTTAAAAAGGAAAATTGCACGCTTTAGCTTCTGAAATACCACACCAATCGTGCATGGTGTGTTAAAAGTGCACAAAAATATCGCTTCCTAGATTGAAAGCTGAGAAAAAGAAATTATATCTCATCAAATTGAAGTTATCTGTTTGAATAAAAAATGGAAGAATGAAAGTTAAAATAAAAAAGGGGGGGGGCAGCTGCCTGACGATCTATCGATTACAGCTTTACTTCTGGAACGGGAGCCAACTGTGTTTTTAGCATTGGCTCCTGTTCCAGACATAAAGTGTCAAAATTTCCCTTTTTTTTTTTATTTTAAAATTTAAAGAAATCTTAAAAACGATGTTACGAAAATAGAAAAACAGTCTGCACACCTTTCCGAGAAGCCACGTCGCGCTGTTTCTGCTCCTGGGCTGGGGATGAAAAGTGAATATATCTGCATAATCCAGATTTTCACAACAGTGGTTGAATAGAGGTAATATTTGAAGTTCAAAAGAGTCAGAATTAAAAAAACTATCAATAAATTTTTTAAAATCCCTGTCATTAAAATCCATATCTTCAGAATTTAAAAGAATATCAATAAAAATTTAAATCCTTATCGTTATATGCAGTCGTCAACCCTCAAATCTTGCGCTACCCCCAAATGCAAGATTTGAGAAAAAGCTCATGCTTTGTGTCTAATGGAATTATGAAGGTATAATGCCCTTTGAGCTCATTCCAAAAGCGATAGGTATGCACTTCCATTCAGTACATAATGCTGCCTCTAACTGTTGCTTAGTAGTAGGCCTTGTTTCCAAACTTCTTATGCGGTGCTCCAATTCATCTCAAAGGTTCTCTGTGAGGTTATGATCAGGGCTCTGTGCTGGCCAGTCCACACACGATTCGGAATTATCGTCAAACCATGCCATAACAGTCCTTGCTTTGTGGCTCAGTGCATTATTCTGCTGGTACCAACAAGGCTCGATTCCATCGTATTGCCACAGAGTTGGTAGGGCATAATTGTCCAGAATATTGAGGTAGATGTGCTGGTTAACAGGTTTGTCCACGGTAACCAATGGGCTGGGACCTTAGAGCGAAAAACACCTCCACACGAGTACACTGCCGGCTCCAAACTTGACCGTAGGAATAGTACACTGGTAAAGAACGTTCACCTGGCTGCCACCATACCGACAAATGGCCATCGGACTGATGGATCGTGTATCTGGTTTCATCAGCTCATAGGACCCGTTTCCATTGATCTACGGTCCATGATAAATGTTCTTTACACCATGCTAAACGATGAGTAGCATTCCGAGTGGAGATAAAGGCTTATGAGCAGCCGCATAACCTATGGAATGAAGTTCTCTGCGAATGGTACGTGTACATACCGAGGTTCCAGCATTTTTTCTCACCTATACACAGGTCTTGTGCAGTACTCCGTTGATTAGCTGTAACGACTCTCCCGAGGCTTTGATGCCCTCTATCACTGATTTTCTTTGGCCTGCCAGTACATTTTACCGCTTCAGTCATGCCATGTGTCTTCCACTTATTCAGTACAATCAAAACAGTTGATAAAAATGAGTGGTGGGCAATGCACATAACTAACAAACACATTAAGAAGAACTTTTTATACGTAACTTAGTGTAGAACACACTAAGTTACGTATAAAAAGTTTAAGGCAAATATATTTCAGCCATTGCTATGGCCTTCATCAGTGCGACTATGATTGGTTCACGTTGCTAGATTGGAAAGGTTAGTTTTATAATGGTAACTCCGGGTGACTTGATGCAATGAGGGATTTCCAGATGTAAGGAATGAAAATGGGGAGCTCAGAGTTGCAATTTTTGGAAAATAAAATTTCCAAACTTTCTCTAAACCTCGGAGCATTCCGATTTTGGAAGGGAGCCAACTTTTTAGTATCGGACCAAAGTGGAATAGCAGAAGTGTCAGCCATGGTAAGAAGAAACAAGGAAGACTAAGGTTTTCCAAATTTCACATCAGATTTGTGTTCCTGAAGTCTTGAGAGAATTTTCCGAAATGAACTTCCTATGTACGCGGTTAATCCAATGTTAGTCTTGATCGGAATTTTATACACTCCAGGTGAAGAAAGCGGTTGACTTGAGTATGTTTAAACACCTCTCAGTTGCTCTTATGGACAACCCACTAATATAACACCCAACAATCTTTCCTTCCTCAAAGCCATTTCTCTCCCGCCGCAACATTTTCACTCAACCTCACAGTGCGATATGATTGCGGTCAGCTGCAGGCTTGTTTTTATACCATTTGCAGCTGTACTGTGCATCTTAACAACACAGCGGATCTGTTCATTTGCTTTTTAAAAGGTGTCCAGTGACTTTTGTCAATGTAGTGTACTTTTGTAGTATACATAAGCTACAACAGAAGTCTCCAGGGAAGGAGAGTTATTGTATTGGGTTGTCGGAAAAGTCATGAAACTGAATTTGCTTGTACCATTTACTGGTCATCCATGTAACACTTCTCAGAAAAATGTTACATGCTTCGACCCAATTCTCGTCCTCATAGCGCTTTGACCCAATTCCCGTCTGGATGGGAATTGGGTCAAAGTGCTGTGAGGAAGTAGGGATGCTTCGACTAGTGAAAAATCTGAGGACTTTCAAATTCCTATGTACAGCAAAATATATGTTATTCTTTCTCTAAGTATCTTTCCTCGAATGATATGCAACGGTCCAATCAATTCAGTCCACTTTTCAAGGCATGTGGCGAAGGCATTTTGTGGAAGCTGCTTCAGCGACCCCTGTACAGCTTGAATAATGTCAGCATCTGTGTAGAATGTTGTGCCATGGAAGTTCTCCTTCATTGGTTGGAAACAACCAGAAATTGCACGGGGAGAGGTCAGGACTGTAGGCATGATTTCAATGCTGCATTTCGTAAGAAACAGTTGAACACAAGCAGCCACATGTGGGCGGGCGTTATCATGGTGTAGGGTCCACTTGCCCACTAGTTCCGATGGTTTAATTTGGGGCTGGAAAAATAAGCTCCAAATATAAGAGCCAGGTGAAAGTTTGGATCCTTTGCAGTCATTTGTTTCCACTCATGACGCCCTTGAACTCTGGTAACAGATGTTCTGTTGTCAGATGATGAGGTACCCATCTGGAACGAACTGAATACGCTCCGTAACAGCATTTTCTTCAGGTCGACCAGGCCTAGGGGCAAGTTCTGCCTACAAATGCTCTTTTTTGAAACCATGGTACCATCTAAAAATTGAATAACCCAAACATTTATATTTTGTAAGCTTTTTTCATTAAATCAATTGTTTCTGGAGCTGTTTTACCCAAACAATAGCAAAATTTTATCGCACAATGTATTTCACTTCTTAATTCTGAATAACTCATCTTCATAGCTGTATGTCAAAATGCAGACGTACCTTAAACAACTGCACAGTGCAAAACCAAAATCGTCTGCCACAGCTAATAACTGTTGCCATAGATACTTCCTTAATTCAGTTAGTCGTCTGTGTGTTTTTTTCCCCTTCACACTGTTGCCAACTCAAAAAAAATTACTCTGTTTTTATGGAATGTCCTTTGTATATAATATTACTGATACCTGCATTAACTTGGGCAGCAGATATCAAATGAGCATCACATTGATGAAGAAATTAATTGGCATATAAAACTTGGTTGGAGAACTTTTGGAAGAAGCAGTGCAATTTTCAAGAGCAATATGCCATTATGTCTTAAAAGAAAAGAGTTTGATCAATGCATCCTTCCAGTGCTTATGTATAGAGCAGACAGAGACCTTAACTAAAAAGGCATACAAATACTGCAGACAACTGAAGGAAGCATGAAGAGATGCATGCTTGGTGTAACCAAGCAAGATAAGAAGAGGCACCCATAAATAAGGAAAATGACATCATGTGACTGCTTGAAGAAAAGCTTTCTCCAAAAATTTTCAAAAAGAAAAAAAAAGGAAGTGAGTGGTTTTTACACATGGTAGACAGACATGTCGAGCGACCAATTTTACATGGCTACTTTTATCAGTGACTGATGTCAGTTTTTTCGGTTCTGCTATTAAATCCAGCACAAAAGCGAATTACATTATAGGGCTCAGGTGACTAATGTTATTGGATATTATAACTTTGTATAAAATGCTTCTGTGTTTGGATAGGCCACCAATTTTTGTTATGTTGTTTAAGGCTGCAAATTTGATTCTATCCTCGTTATTTTTTAATCAGAAATAAATTGTGGTGCGATTTTGGATGTACATGGTCACCGACTCTGCAATAGTTTTAGTCTTTTCATACACAATCGAGTGACCACATTATTGTGAACCACCTCCTACTTTTGACGTCAACAGCGCATAGCCAACGAAAGAAGGCACTTGTCGTGAGCTGGCTTGGAGAGTATATAAGGTGCGCTGTAGGCAATTTTTTTTTTTTTGATTGGAAGTTTAACTGGTCAATGGTTCTAGGGAAGGGAGAGAGCCAGTGCCGTAAGACAAACATAACATCCATGCCTTACCGGGATTCGGACCCAGACCCCTTTCCGGACGAATGATCAGAAGCCATCGCTTAGACCACTGCACCACCAAGGTGGCACTGTAGGCATTCTGAAAACATATCACTCGTTGCTGTCATGGATGAAAGGAGCGATTTATCAGATTTGCAAAAAGGGATGATTATTGGTTTTCGGGCCAAGGGTGGCAGTATTTCTGAAAGAACGCAGTTTGTGAACTGTTTGCGTGCTGCTGTGGTTTAATTAAGCGCATCGTGATTGGAGAAATGGAACCATTGTGAATAAGCAATGTGGAAACTGCGAAGCACCACGTGCCATTGATGTGAGAGGTAAACGTCAGCTTCGATGGTGCACGAGGGCCGATCAACACGCTACAGTGGATCAACTCATTGGCCGAATGTGCCAGGGGGCTACCGGAAGTGTGTCTATAACGACAGTTTAGCGAACTCTGCTGGGTATAGGGCTCTGATGCAGACGGATGGTCACTGCACCTATGCTAACAAAGGTGCATAGGCAGAAAAGGCTTAAATTTGCATGGCAATATCGAAATTGGACCTCTGCTGTTTAGCAAAAGATTGCCTTCTCCGATGAATCACATTTTCTGCTTCATTGAACGGATGGACGTTGGTGTATAAGGCAAGAAACATCGGAGAACGAACATTCTTCAACCACTGCTGGAAGAAAACAAGTTGGTGGGGGCAGCGTTATGGTCCGAGGAATGTTTTTGTGGCATTCTCTGGGGTCCACTCGTACCTGTGGAAGGCAATATGAACTGAATTTGTTATGAATCCATCCTTGCAGACCACGTACACCCATACATGCTGATTGTCTTCCCTGGGACAGATGGGATTTTCCAGCATGACAATGCAACGTGTCACACAGCTAGAAATGTCTGAGAGTGGTTGGAAGAGCACGAATGAAGACTTTAAAGTACTTCCCTGGTCCCCTAATTTTCCAGACTTAAACCCATTTGAGCATCTGTGGGACCACTTTGATCGTATTGTTCACTCTATGGATCCTCCACCACACACCCTCCAATAGCTGTCAAATGCACTGCAGTCAGCATGGCTCCACATACCTGTGAACACCTTCCAGCACCTTATTGAGTCACTCCCAGCCTGTCTATCTGCTGTCCGCGCTGCACACAGTGGTCGCTCTGGATATTAGCTGGTGGTCACTATAATGTGATTCAACCATGTATGTGTATATATATATATATATATAAAATCAATCTTATAGCTATTTTATTTAAAATTGTTAAAAAATAAATATGTACTTTTTTCTTTTTTAGTTAAGATATTTGTCATGGTGGAAGTTATTTGGAGTCATTTTCTCTTGTGGTTGTGAGAAAGGTTTTTGGCTTTTGAAAGAAACTAAAGTACAAGTCCAGGTAAGAAAAACAGTTGTATTCTTAAAATGTACTGTATCATTAGATTTTGCTAATATGTTCTTGCTATTATTTGTACTTATGAGTGGTGCCCATAGATAGATTTTCAAGGAATTTCAAAATATATACACTTATCGTAAAAAAATATTGAGTGCCACCAAAAAAAAAGGGGGGTGGGTGCTTGTAATTTCAGATTATGCCGATTTATAATGTAAAGCATACAAATGAATATTTTATCTAAAGCTTGTTTATTTTGACTTTTCTGTACTTTTTTATATTCTAACAGTCAGTCCATCACATTTGATACCTAACACAGCAATGAGACTTAGCTGAGTTGACTGTAATTACTGTTTCATACTTTATATCAATCACATGAGAAAATTTCATTGCCCTGGAGCGGAAATCGAACCCTCATCTTCCGATTACCGTTTCAGCATGCTATCCATTACACCAACCAGGACAAAGAAGTCCCAAGTATCTGAGTGTTAAGAGCATTGGACTATTCTCCGACCGCGTTCTTAATCGAAGCAAATTGTGTTGCCATCTAGTGTTGCTAAGCAAATCTTCAGTTGTTCAGGTACATGTAGTGTAGAAGAAATATTCTTCTCATAATACGTGTTGTTAATCAAATAGCATGCTCAAACTATAATTGGGATATGCAGGTTCAATTCCCGCTCCAGGGTGATGAAATTTTCAAGTTTTCTGATTTTTTTTTTCTTAAATGATCTGCATGATCCATTTACACTGATGAAGAAAAATCCCAACACCAAAAAGGGGTTGTGTTAGATAAACGACATTTGGTAAGCGGTGAGAGTACATCTGTAAGATGACGTCTATGCAAATTTCACGCTCGGCGCATACATGTGGCGCTAGTAGCACCCCTCGGAACATGCAAAGCAGGTTTGCTGTAAATACGCGCTGTAACGTTCGTGAGCGTTAGTTATCGTTGAGATTCGACGTAGGGTGTTGATGTTAGTCAAGAATGCCTTTAAGAAGACGGAGAAGCCATTATCAACAGCTCACGGAGTTTGAACGAGGTAGTGTAATAGGGCTACGAGAAGGTGGATCTTCTTTCCGCAATATTGCAGAACGACTTGGCAGGAATGTAGCCACTGTGCATGATTGTTGGCAACTGTAGTCGAGGGAAGGTACTGCCTCGAGACCGGGTTCCGGCCGGCCACGGGGCACCACTGAGAGGGAAGACTACCATGTACGGCGTATGGCCGTGGCGCATCGTACAGCGTCTGCGGCAGCAATTCGAGCTGCAGTTGCCACCACAGTGACAACGAACTGTTACAAATCGGTTACTTGAAGGACAGCACCGAGCCAGACGCCCTGTAGCGTGCATTCCACTTACTCCAAACCACTGCCGTTTGCGACGTCAGTGGTGTCAAGCTAGAGCTCATTGGAGGACGGAGTGGAGATCTGTTGTGTTTTCTGATGAAAGCCGGTTCTGCCTGGGTGCCAGTGATGGCCGTGTGTTGGTTAGAAGGAGGCCAGGTGAGCGCCTGCAACCAACCTGTCTGCGGCAGAGACACACTGGACCTACACCTGGAGTTATGGTCTGGGGAGCAATTTCCTATGACAGCAGGAGCACTCTCGTGGTTATCCCACGCACCCTGACGGCACAGTTGTACGTCGGTCTGGTGATTCAACCTGTTGTGCTGCCATTCATGAACAGCATTCCAGGGGGTGTTTTCCAACAGGATAACGCTCGCCCGCATACCGCTGTTGTAACCCAACATGCTCTACAGAGTGTCGACATGTTGCCATGGCCTGCTAGATCACCAGATCTTTCACCAATCGAGCACGTATGGGACATCATTGGACGACAACTCCAGCGTCACCCCCAACCAGCATTAACCGTCCCTGTATTGACCGACCAAGTGCAACAGGCATGGAACTCCATCGCACAAACTGACATCCAGCACCTGTACGACACAATGCATGAACGTTTGCGTTCTTGCATTCAACATTCTGGCGGTTACACCGGTTATTAATGTACCAGCATTTCACATTTAAAATGGCTCTTCTCGCGCTTACAATAAGCTGTGATCTTGAAACCTTAATCGATTAAATATGTTACCTATACAAATGTATTGCCGCCATTTCATTCCTCTACAGCTATTTTTTCGTGGTGTTGGGATTTTTTTTCCGTCAGTGTATTTGGGCACATTTTTAGAATTAAAAGAACACTTTTTTTTTTTAATTAATGACAAAAGACATGGAAAAATGAGGCCACAATTTTTATTAAACAAAACAATTTTTTTTTTCAAAATGAGCCCCCACTGCAAATTTGCTAAAAATATTTTCATGTGTGTATTATAACATAACCTTTCAGCAGGAGAAAAAAATACTATGGGCAATTCACAATTTTGGCGAGTGAAAAAATATCGCTGCCCCGGTGGCGCAGTGGTATAAGCGATGGCATCTGACCATTCGTCTGAAAGGGGTCCGGGTTCAAATCCCGACGAGGCATGGATGTTGTGTTTGTCTTATGGCACTGGCTCTCTCCCTTCCCTGGAACCAGTGACCCTAAATTAGGTACGGGTGACTGCTTATAGCCCATTGAGTTGCTCACGGTGGTCGTTAAACCTCCAATAAAAAAAAAAATCCAAAATGGCGTGCTTTATATATGCAACATTCTGACATGATGTGAATTCTCAAGTCTTGTTATGACTGAAATATAGAGTAATTCTGACATATTACCCACTTTTTAGCACGTCTTTTGTAAAAAAAGATCGTGCTTATGTTATCGGTTTGTCCGTCCGTCCGTACCCACGGAATCTCTGCAACTATTAGTCCGATTTGGAAAATTCTTTTGCATTCGAAAGCTTGAAATATGCGAATGATGATCCTTTATTTCGTTTTTTTTTACATTGTACAATTTTGCTGCTAGAGGGCGTAAATGCAGATGATGTCGAATTCAAAAATATGTTTTATTCCACATATTTGCTTCTAAACATCCGATTGAAAAAAATCTTTTATCTTTGGATTCCATTTATGTCGAAGAGTATTTTGGATATAGTTTCATTTTCAAATTACGCTAGTTATTCCGCTAGGGGGCGTAAAAGTAAATTGCATTTTTTCCGATAACTCTTCTTCTAAAACTCCGATTTAAAAATATTTTTTTTGCAGCGGATACATCTCCTGATGCACAATCTTTTGCATATAATTTCGAATTTTTGGTAAAGAATACTTTGGCCACCAGGGGCGTAAGTGTTAATTTTTGCTTCTGATGTATGTGCCATAAAATCTGAGCTTCTAAAATATCGATTGAAAAAATTCTTTCGTGGATTGATGCCACTCGCATCGATAAACCCATTCGGAATATTTTCTTCCTAAAATATTGCACAGTTTCTCCGCCAGGGGGCGTAGATGTATATCTTATTTTTGTCAATATCTCGATTTCTAGGAGTCCGATTTGAAAAATTCCTTCTTTGTTGGATAGTGTTTTCCGTGTGACATGTTTTTCATATAGTTTCAAAAATTTCAAGTAATTCATAGACTTTCCGCTAGGGGCGTAAAGGTAAATTGCGTTTTCCCCTATATCTCTGCTTCTAAATCTCCGATCTAAAAAATTCTTTCTGCACCGGATACAGCTTCTGGTTGGAAATCGTTTGCACATAATTTCTAATTTTTGTAAAAAAATGGTTTGGCCGAAAGGGGGCATAAACCTTAATTTCCGCTTCTGATGTATTTGCAGCAAAATATGAGCTTCGAAATTCTCGATTGAAAGTAACGTCGTTTGTAGACTGATACTACTCATGCCAACAAACTTTTTAGAAACATTTTCTTCTTATAATAGTGCACGGTTTCTACGCCAGGGGGGCGTAGATGTATATCTTATTTTTGTCAATATCTCTATTTCTAGGAGTCCGATTTGAAAAATTCCTTCTTTGTTGGACAGTGTTTTCCGTGTCGCATGTTTTTCATATAATTTCAAAATTTTCACGTAATTCTTAGACTTTCTGCTAGGGGGTGTAAGGGTAAATTGCTGTTTCCTCTATATCTCTGCTTCTGAAAAATTCTACACCTGAAAAATTCTTTCTGCACCGGATACAGCTCCTGATGGGAAATCGTTTGCACATAATTTCTAATTTTTGAAAAAATGGTTTGGCCACCAGGGGCGTAAACCTTAATTTTCGCTTCTGACGTATTTGCAGCAAAATATGAGCTTCTAAATTCTCGATTGAAAATAACATCGTTTGTAGACCGATACTACTCATGTCAACAAACCTTTTAGAAACACTTTCTTCTTAAAATAGTGCACGGTTTCTACGCCAGGGGCGTAGATGTATATCTTATTTTTGTCAATATCTCTACTTCTAAGAGTCCGATTTAAAAAACTCTTTCTTTGTTGGATAGTGTTTCTAGTGTGACATGTTTTTCCTATAAATTCAAAAATTTCAAGTAATTTATAGACATTCCGCTAGAAAGCGTAAAGGTAAATTGAGTTTCTCCTTATATCTCTGCTTCTAAATCTCCGATCTGAAAAATTCTTTCTGCACCGGATACACCTCCTGATGGGAAATCGTTTGCACGTAATTTCAAATTTTTGTAAAAATTGTTTGGCCACCAGGTGGCGTAAGTCTTAATTTTTGCTTCTGATGTATTTGCAGCAAAATATGAGCTCCTAAAATCTCGATTGAAAAAAAGTCTTTTGTGGACCGATATTACTCATGTCGACAAACATTTTAGGAACATTTTCTTCTTGAAATAATGCATGGTTTCTACGCCAGGGGCGTAGATGTATATCTTATTTTTGTCAATATCTCTACTTCTAAAAGTCCGATTTGAAAAATTCCTTTTTTGTTGGATAGTGTTTGCGATGCGAAATGTTTTTCCTATAAATTCAAAATTTTTAAGTAAATCATAGACTTTCCGCTAGGGCGCACAATGGTAAATTGCGTTTTCTGCTCCTAAAACTCCGATTTGAAAAATTCTTCCTGTATCGGATACAAGACCTGACGGAAAATATTTTTCACGTAATTTCTAATGTTTGGTAAAGAATGGTTTGGCCAGCAGGGGGCATAAGTGTTAATTTCTGCTTCTGATGTATTAGTAGCAGAATCTGGGCTCCTGAAAACTCGACTAAATTTTTTTCTTGGACCAATACCGCTGATATGGATAAACCTTTTGCGAATACTTTCTTCCTAAAATAATGCATGGTTTTCCCACCAAGGGACGTAAAGTCACATCTTATTTTTGTCGATATCTCTGTTTCTAAGAGTTCGTAAGCTTACGATTCCATTTACAGCAATATCTGATGGATTAAAGACCCGATTGAAAAACTTCTTTCTTCCGTCGGATACTATTGTTTTCCATACTGGTTCAATTGACTTTGAATAGTTTTGATAAATTTAATTTGCATCAGAACGGATTCAAAAGACGTGCTTATTACACCCGAAAAGTCGGTGTCATCTTTCTTTCTTGTTTGTTTAATTAAGTGGTTGCTGGACCATTTTACCCCCCCCATAGTTTCACCTTATCGGTGAGTAGCTCAAAACAATCTATTTTATTTTTATGTGCCACCATCTTAGATATAGGTTCATTTTTCTTTTCTGCAGCAGGCCAAAATATGGCTTCACAAAGGTTTCAAAAAAAGGCAATTGCTTGCCTCTTATTGTAGATTGAAAGTTTTGGGTTTCAATACCTTAAAGAGGACATTTTAAGCTTACAGAAATTGTATACAGATGATAAACAATATTGTTTTTAACCTTGCTTAAAATGGTGTTGAAATCTGCAATACTTGCAAGCATAAATCACAATTTTTGATGGACTGTTAAGGTGACTGGGGGGTGGGGGTGGGGGTGGAACCTCAAGTTGGGAATTTTTGTGTAATAACTGGCTAGTAGTTTTCAGCTATGGGAAACTTAAGTCTGGTAGAACACACACACACAAAAGCACGTTTCAGATCATTAGCAAATAAAATAATTCATTTTAGATTTTCAGATTTTTTTTGTAAGTACATACATAGTACATAAACTCAACAAGAAGAAATATTCTACTTTCATATTAAATGTGCAGTCAAATAAAAGTAATTTAACCTGTTAAATGTAAAGTTGTTATAAGGTACAGGAATTTTCTTTAGTTAGTTTTTCATCCAGTGCACGTAAATACCTTTATGAAAAACAAAATACGTCCAGCCTAATTTTTTTTGTATCAATAATGAAATGCTTGCCATAGTTACTAATGAATGTTGAGTCCCCCGTCCCCTTAAAGAAAATCATTCCTCCTTGCAGGACTTTAAAATAAAGTTCTATCCTCATTCTCAACTCACGTAATTTGATGGTAGTAACCTGATTTCAACATTAATCAGAAAATCAGTGTTTTGCAGGTGAGGAGGAACAATGATCTGTAAACAATAATAGTTTGCACTTCTCATGGTGCTGAGATTCCATCATTGAGTTTCAAAATTCAAAGAATTAAAAAGTTGACAGCTTTTATTTCACAGTAAAGAGACAAAGATACCCTTAGACTGGAAAGTCTTTTTTCTGTCCCATTCTTATGTGAGCAGATGAAGCACCCTCTGTGCGATATCACCAAATGCAGAGTTTATAAACTTGCATTTGGTGATATCGCACAAAAGGTGAAGTTTACAGTCTCACAGCATCATTACCGAAAGATTGTAGTGTGAAAGCAATTTTTTATCCAAAATGAAAATAAGCAGCACATCTTTCTCTGATCGGATCAAGGTTCAACTTTGGCGGCACCGAGAAGGACGTACATCAGATTCTTACACGGATTTGTGGAATTCTGCTTTTTTTTTTTTTTTTTTTCTTTAAATCATCATTTGGGTTCTGGAGATAGTACAAAACTGAAGGAAATTTTTTGGGAGGAAGGGGAGTGTTCTTTTCCGTCTGGGGACAGGCATTTCGTCTTTCAAAAACGGAAGTTAAATGAAGTGAAGATTTCTCATATAATTGTGCTTTGTTTTCTCGTGATGTTGCCTGTGTCCAGTAACGTATCATTTTTATTGCATAATGCTTGTATTTCAGCTTGTAACTGTAGGCAGTGATTTCCAAAAATAGAAATTTGATGGCATAAAAATTTTCCTGTAATCATGAGGCATGATATTCTTCCACAGATTCAAGTAATTTTGCCTTTTCCGTTGTCATTTAGGTCATCCTCGAGATCAATGCATAAATGAACAGAAATTTTGGAGGGATGGTGGTGGTGAAGGTCATTTTCCATCTCAGGACAGAATTCTGTTTAACAAAACTTTCGGAAACTGAAATTAGACGGAGTGAAGATTTTTCTCATAATCGTAATTTTTTACTTCTCATGATGTTATTTCTGTCCATTGTTAAATATTTTGTTCCGTAAATATTTGTGTTTCAGCATGAGAATGTCGGAAAAATCTCCTGAAACAGAAGTTGAGTGGTGGAAAGAATTGCAAGTTATTTTCATATGATATTCCCCTCTATCTTGTGTTGTTATTAAATTTTATCCCCCCCTAAATGTTTGCATTTCAGGGAGAAAATTTTTCCAAAAATGCAAGTTAGAAATTTTGTAAGAATTGATGCATGTGTTTGAAAGAATTGATGCAAGGTGTTCAGATATTTTCTATTCTTAAAGTCACACCATTCATGTAAAATTGTGTTTAACAGGGTTCCCACCATCCTTATATTATAAATCCATAAAAGTCCTTAAAAAGTGCTTATTTTTTTATTTGGGTGCGTAGAAGTACTTATTTTTTGCAAAAAGTTCTTAAAAAGTACCATATCTTTTTGTGTATAAGACGACCCCTAGTTTTGCGAACCAAAAATTAAGAAATCAATATTTTTATCACAAGAAAGGACACATTTGATATTTTTTAGAAATTTGGTAATATCATTAAGTACATTTAGAAATTAGGTAACATCACAAAGTTTGTGGTAATATATATAAAAAAAAAAGAAGTTTGGAAATTTATTTTATTTAGAAAGTAGGTAATATTTTTAAGATACAAACTATGAAATTATGCATAACTTTCTTCAGCACTATTAGTTCCAGATGTATCACTGTTTTTTCAACCTCAACTGCATCATTGCTGTCGTCTAAGTCACTGTCTGTGTATATATTAGATCATCCTCAGTTCCATCCATGGCATTTTGCTGATTCCACATTTCTTGAAGGACTTCACAACCACCTCTTGCTTGACTCCATTTCATGAGTTTAGGACCCAGTTGCAGACCTCAGTAATGGTTGTTTTTTTTCACTTTCCCTGTCGGTGTCAAGTTATTACCGATTTTTCACATCCATTTATTTCATTCTTCTTTCATCAGGGCTTTGAAGGGCTTCTTGATGGAAACATCTAGAGGCTGTAGCTGACCTGCAAGTCCACCAGGGCTTTTGTAAGTCTTAGTAGGGAGAGGGGATAAGAGGTACTGGCAGTTTCGCCGCAGTAACCGCAGGGTTCTTTCAACCGGTTACCTCCCGTGTGTAAGACGACCCCCAATTTTTGGTCTAAAAATTTTGGAAAAAAAATATCATCTTATACACGGAAAAATACGGTACTTATTTTCCCCGATTGGCTGCACAAAATCCAGAAGTTATGATGTAGCACCTAGAACTTCTGTTGCTGGTTAGTTATATTGACGATGTCATGTGACTCCAGCTGAAAGCCTGTAGGAGAGCTTGGGGCAGTGTGAAATAAGTAATTTACTGAAAAAAAGAAAAAGAAAAAAAGTGTAGAGCCATGGGCCAAATTAGACATCCAACAGATTCCACCCAACAAGCCACATCACCCATTTCTTGGTACTTGTATTTCCCCATTTTGTATATGCAAATAAAAAATTATTCAGTTATATCATGAGGGGGTGAAGTGCAAAACTGAAATCTTGAACACGCCATTTTGACTTTGGTTTTGCAATTTAATGCGGAACTCTAATCTTGAAATCATAACGTTTAACTACAATTTTTATAATTTACATCTTTGTTATTGCATGTGCGATTATTATTCTCATACATACACTCACAGACAATGAAATTTATACACCAAGAAGGAAGCATCAGATGGAACTGAAATTTTATGGACATAAGGATACAGATGAAGGATACACATGGTGGCAAAAACAGAGCTGCAGGACAATTAGAGAGGGATCTGTGGCACGCAGTCCAGTCGTCTTCAATAGCATGTTGCACCGCCTTGTGCAGCAATACAGTCCTCCGGCATGGTAGTGAACAGATGCCTGATGTTGTCCTGCGGCAGACTGGCCCACACGTGTTGGACAGTGTTCTCCAAATCCCGGATAGTGCAGCACTGCAGCAGCTGGCGTTTCAACTGGTCCCACACATGCTCAATAGGGGACATATCCGGGGAGCGGGCAGGCCATGGAAGTGCCTGGACATGACATTAGCAGTCCTTGGCAACCCGAGCCGTGTGTGGGCGGGCATTATCTTGCTGGTATGGCACACCTGGAATCCCGGTCAGGAATGGGAGCACATGCGGCCATAGGATCTCATCCACATACCGCTGACTTGAAAATGATCCATGTACCACTACTAGAACTGATTGGCTATCATAAGCTATGGCTCCCCATACCATAATGCCTGCAGTAGGGGAGATGGTGGTGCTTGATAGCGAGGCTAGGATTGTGCCGTTGACCCAGGGGCATCCATACCTGGATATGATGATCATCTGTCCCCAAAACGAAGCAACACTCATGACTAAACACCACACGTCGCTCTGGCCTGGCACCACTACAAACAGAGCTGGAGATAATAGCAACACACGTAAGGGATGCTGGGATCGCAGATTTGCTTCCGCGAGACTTTGGCAAATGGTTCGTAGGCACACAGGAGCAGCTACATCTGTCTATATAGTGGACCAGGTCCCCGTGGGATCCGTTTGTGCCTGGCGCACAATCCGTCAATCCTCTCTACCGGTGGTCCTCCTGGTCCGTCCGGAGCTGCTCTGCCATGTGACAGTGCTGTCACGTGTCCACTGCTCCCAACACAGTCAGATGGTATGGTCAGAACAATCCACATGGTGCGTTATACGGTGTGCTGACTATCCTATGGTTTTAAGCCCGATGAGCAGGCCTTTCTCAAAGTCCAAAAGTTGCGGAAATCAACGTCTCTGGCATCTACCTGGCATTCTTGTCACTCTGTACTCTTGCTTGTGTCGGCTGGTGCTTTTCGCTTTCATGGACTACACGACGGTTTATAAAGCTACCAGCTTGTACTAACAACGCCACCACAGGGTGTGCTGTCATGCGCAATCGCACCAAACGTGGATCATTTGCATATCAGCACGCACTCTAGCTGTTAGCAAAGTTTCGTGGTTGTAGCATGATTTCTTCTAGGTGTGCAAATTTCATTGTCTGTGAGTGTGCATATCACTAAGCTGTTCTCTGAGATTCAGAGGTTAGCTCCACAAAGAAATGCAAACTACCAAATAATTCTTAATTACTGTTGCCATATCAGATTTCTCCATTTACAGCGATCTTAACATACAGCTCGGGCTTCACTCACATCCATCACACACCATACACAAGATCTAAAAAAAAAAAAAGGAAGTGAAGAGCCGTGGGCCAAATTAGACACATCCAACAGATTCCACCAAACAAGCCACATCACCTGTGAAATAGAAAAAGTAGATTATTCTCTCTGATAGGAAACCTGTTTTTATCAGCAGAACTGTCTTCTGGATAACATGAATTCTAATTTGCTACATCCATGAACTTAAATTATGGAAAAATATTGCATACTTCATCAGCATACCTCAACTTGCATAGTTAAGTCATGTTTAAAGTAAAATTTGGGAGGGTGCTTAAGTCTTGAAAAAGTGCTTACTTTTTGTGGCAGAAAAAGAGTGGGAACCCTGTGAAAGCTTTGATACCATGCTTGATCCTCAGGCTGAAAGTTCTTTCAGCATGTTAATGAAATTATTGTAATCTGAGGACATGAAAAGGGGGGGGGAAGAGAGAGAGAGAGAGAGAGAGAGAGAGAGAGAGAGAGAGAGAGAGAGAGAGAAATGACAATAAAGAAATGGGCAGGAAAAGATATTGATCAGCAGAAAGTAAAATTAAGCAATGGATGCTGTGGAACTTGCTGAAAGGGTCTAGTTCATTTCGTCGACACTATATGTGCAAACAGCCGATTCCTCAAAATTTTCATAAAATCTACAGTTTTCAATTTAGAACCACCAAATTTGATATACTATCTCATGGTACTCTAACTTAGATTGTACATGGTTTTTGGAAGGGGCCAGGGCCCCATACTACATTTTTGTAAAATCAACAGTTTTCAATTTAGAACCACCAAATTTGGTATACTTATCTCATTGTACTCTTACACCAACTTAGATCATAGACAAAAGGAGTCTGGGTCAAGGCGGCTCCATACAAAATTTTCGTAAAATCTACAGTTTTCAATTTAGAACCACCAAATTTGGTGTACTATCTCATGGTATTCTAACTTGGACTGTACATGGTTTTTGGAAGGGGTCCGGGCCTGGGATCAAGGGGCCCCCCATACAAAATTTTCGTAAAATCAACAGTTTTCAATTTAGTACTACCAAATTTGGTATACTATCTCATGGTACTCTAACTTATCCTGCAGATAGGGTATTAGAGTGCAGAATTGTGTTGCAGTTCTTAAGTAAAAAATGGAAATTTTTGAGAAAATTTTGTATAGGGCTCCCTTTATCCCGGGCCCCGACTCCTTCCAAAACCATGTACGGTGTAAGTTAGAGTACCATGAGAATAGTATACCAAATTTGGTGGTTCTGAATTTTTTTTTCGTTTTTTTAGGAATCTACTGTTTGCAATATAGTGTCGACAAAATGAGTTGTCAACAAAGTAAACCAGACCCTGCTGAAAAGAAAGGAAATATGAGTTGATGTTCTAGCAAGTAAAGCAAAATAAAACAAGAAAAAAATTGGGTTTGAAGCAATGCCTTTTAAAACCTTTTTATTTTGTTTTGAATTGTAATTTTATATTGTGGATTAGTGATGTGCTCCAATTTAATATTTACATAAATAAATTACAGTGAACAATTTTGTCTTGCTTACGCTGCTTTATATTCAAACTTTTTTTTGCCATGCATTGTTCAGATTTTAACCCGATTGAAAAGTTCAGCTTTTTTTCTGTCTTCACCAGTCTCATTGATTCGTTAAAGCCATAACGTCCGAATTGTATAAAAAAACCAAAGCACCGTGTACTTTTCATAATCCGGTATTCAAAATTTAACATATAACAGCAAAAAACTTGTAAAGGAATTATGTATAACTGAATGGAGAAACTGCAGTTAAATATCAGGACTAAAGCAGAATTCTGTATAAAAGTGAAAAACATATATAGTGAAACTTGCAAACAACAGTCCTTGTTGGGACCCAGAAAAAAGTGACCATTGTTTAGAGGTTAGACCTAAGTTAACATTACTAGTCTTTTGCGTTTGTACAAAAGCATAATAAGTGTGTGAAGCTTTTGCTCAAAGAAAATGAGTACATTGCTTTCTGTAAAAGTGGAATGCTAAACAAAACTCAGTATAATAATTAAACAATTCATGGTGTAGAAGATATTTGGAAAGCGGTGTTCGATGTATGGTCGTAAAACAGCCTTTAGAAAAAGCAAGTCTAGACAATTAAGGCTAGGAAGTGCTATAGAAATAAGAAATCTGTCGGGCAGTGAAGTGTAACTGCATACTTATCTTGGCACACTCTGGAGAACAGTAACAAAGCTGATATGGACCATACCAAGAGATACTGCCGCCAATATGCAATATCCCAGGCACTAGCAACCATTCCTGCATCCCACGGAGGGCCACAGAAACATACCAGGGGGTTCACTTTTTGTAGAACTAAACTTTACCTCCTTTTTGTTTACTTCAGTATACTGTTGTACCTGCAGTAGCCCAACTAATCCTGCCAGAGTTACAGTTCTTTAGCAATATTCTTTATCCCTACTATATCACACTCACCATAATACCAAAAGGAACTATGTAAAATTTTTAAGAATAAGGTGTGAATTAGATTTCTTTAAGGACTGACTGGGGTGTCCATTGACCGCTGTTAAGAGGTTATGTTGTTTGGAGATTAAATTTAATGTTTAATATATGATAAGGTGTGAATTAGATCTCCCTAAGGACTGATTGGGGTGTCCATTAACCACTGTTAAGAGCTTGCGTTGTTTGGAGATTAAATATAATGTTAATCCTACAGAAGCTGTTCTATACCAACCAAAACTTGGAGATTACCATTGTTCGAAGGTGTCCATCAGTGGAGGTTTTGTTGCCAAAATGTAAATAGTTTTGTGCATTTTCTATATTATATTATGTATATGTGTATTTTGATGTTGGTTGTATGTCAGGCTAGTTGCCTTCCTGAAGTGATGTCATAAATGGTGTGTGTTGACATTAGGCCAGTTGCCTGCGCACACATCAATGGCACTAACCATAACTGTAAGAGTAATGTACACATATGAAAATATATGTGGCAACACTAAAAGACGGTGCTTCAGCCTGGCACTTACCCGTGTGGGCAGTTCAATTTCCCCATATCAGTTTTCGGCGCAGATGGCCTAGCGAACATTGTTTTCCGAGTTCCTCGGCAGTCATCATCCAGCAATTACAAACTGATGCAGTGGCATTAAATGGCTACCTTTTTCTGATCTGGTGACGTTTCTCTCTGATGTGCTTCTGTGGCTCCGGTCCAGAGACTGTTACGCACTTCCTCCTCTCCTGTTCAGCTTACAGCACGTATCGGAGGGTTTCCTTTGGGATAACTCCTCACAAGCATTTTCCTTGTTAGACTTTTGCTTCCGTGGCGAAAAGTAAAGTTCTTGCCTTGGAGATATTCATAGTGCTCACCAGACGTTTCTCTCTATAAACACCTTTTCCAACTTCCCACTTTTCCTGAGCATCTTCCAGGATGGACTTTTGTGATGCTTCAGTGGCGACACCTGTGGTTTGGGCATCTAAGTGTATCATCGTGACCACCAGACATTTCCCTTTATAACAACTCGACCAGCTAGTTGATGTGAGGCACAAAGCTTGGACTATAAAAGCCTCATCTCCTTCATTATAAAAAAAAGAAAGAAAAAGAGACAATGTATTAGAGACTGTGCAGCTAAGTAGACATATCAGAGGGAGTGTGACTCTGCTTCTGATAGTAACAGAGGCTCTGTGTACAGTATGATAGTTATATTGTGTGTCTTATGATAGTCACAGTGAGTTTTGATATATGCTGTGTTTACCACGTTAAGTTTGTCAATATGCCATGGCAAGTGATGCATGGACCAGACTTCACTACTTCAAGGAATAAACATGAGGTTAACCTTTTATAGTGCCTTTCCTCTTTTCTTCACATCTTCAAGGTAGGATGATTAAACTATTATTTTTCTATATTGAACATCACAACAAGTTTCATTGTACCTGCAAAATGTATAACCGAGGTTCCACTGTATATGCTGGCCTCCTTGTGACTAAACCACATATCTGAACTAGCACAAAGCAAGGTAACATTATATAGTGTCCTTCATGGTGCTTTGTATGTGACATGGTTGAGTTCATGTAGTGTGAAATAAATGTGTGACATGGTCTGATTCTAAGCACATTGTATTTTTATATTTCCTTCAAAGCTTTTCAATGTAAAGTTCTGCTCACTATTATGCCTCCATGGTCTAGAAATCCTGGAAATATGACAACCTGGATGCGTGTTGAAAAGAACAACTTGGATACAGTTTATGAAGCTGATGAACATTCTGACTTCTCAAAGGAAGTAAGAAATTGTTTGTATCTTTGTTCTGCAAAAATACATTTTTTATATCATTGAATCTTATACTCTGATTTTCAAAGAAAATAGTTGCACCCTGAAGGACATGTCGGATTGCAATGCTATTCAGGAGGAAGGTAAAGGTTACCAGGAACAATAAATGATTAAACATTGAGACTGATATGGGCAATATTTATGGAGCTACATGCCAATAAGTAGTGTCTCTCAGTATGGCGCCAGGCTGCCATGCTTGCTCACACAGCATGCCAGACATCTTGGCGTGGAGTTGTAGAGGTTCCTAATGGTGTCCTGTGATAACTCATCCTATACAGCTTGAATCTTCTCACGCAGTTCCTGCAGATTGTTCGGTAGGGGTGGAGTGTGGATAGCGCGTCCAATAGCATCCCAAAAATTTTAAATCATTGATAGGTCTGGTGATGTGGCTGGCCATAACAGAATGTTAATGACCAGCTTTTTTTTTTTTTAAGGCAAGCTCTCAAAACGGCAGCAGTATGTGGACGAGCGTTGTCCTGTTGAAAAATCACACCGGAGTGAGTGTTCAGGAAAGGTAGGGCCACTGTTTGGAGAACCTCATTAACGTAACATTGGGCAGTCAAAGTTCCCGTAATCAACACCAAAGGGGATCTGGCATTGTAGGCAATTGCACCCCACACCATGACACCAGGCCTTCTGAACGTGTGATGCTCGACAATAAACCGTTCATCTAGGCGCTGATCACGGTGTCTCCACATACGGATTTGTTGGTTGTCTCCGAGACAACAGGACTTGTCACTGAAGATCACCCGCTGCCATTTTGAGTGGCTCCATGATAGTTTGGCATGACACCATTGCAGTCTTTGGTGATGATATAATGGGGTTAAGGGCAGTCTTCGTAACAGTCTGTGTGCATGTAGTCCTACATCGTGCAGCAGTCTGCCAATGTTGCTGGCAGTAATTGGACGATGCATGGAGGGCACCACTGGTCTCTAAATATTCACAATCCTAGCTGTTGGGTCCCTCCGCTCATGTCGTACAACCCGTCGGTACTCTCTCTCTACATGATTCATCTAGGTCTCCTAGACCCTTCCTGTCGCTACTGCCTGCCCTGTTCTATCCATTACGGCCAGCAGCATGCTAAGGTTGATATCCACATGACTGGTATGGTGCGCAGTACAGCGTTAAGACCATCCCGCTTCCAGGAGCCCAACAATGGGGTCCCTCTCGAACTCCTCCAACTGCTCGATTTGCTTCTGATCTTTTCTCCGAGGCATACTTCACTTGCAAAGGATGCAGCCAACACAACAGCATGAGTCAGAAAGGCAAGCGTGCTGTGGAATGACCTTATATAGCTGGTCAGGCACAGTTCTACGACCCCTCTTTGCTTGCGTCGCATGTGTGGCCGAGCGTGATACTTGAATCATTTGCATGTCTCACGATGCCAAACCTATCTACCAAGTTTGATTCCTGTCAGTTGCTTCCTTCTGGGTGCAGCTATTTTTTTGACGATGAATGTAATTTAAGGAATAACTACAACTTCTAATTTTTGCAATAATGATCATCGTAGGCAAACTGTTAACTGTGAGGGAAACAGGTATAGGCATTGCCGCCCTGGTGGCGCAGTGGTCTAAGTGATGGCTTCTGATCATTCGTCTGAAAGGGTTCCAGGTTTGAATCTCAGTGAGGCATGGATGTTGTGTTTGTCTTGCGGCCCTGGCTCTCTCCCTTCCTTAGAACCAGTGGCCCTAAACTAGGGTGGTCATTAAACCTCCAATAAAAAAAAATGGTTTAGGCAGTCCCTTACTTTTGTACATAATCCATTATTCAAATGAAAGTCAAACAATTGACTTTAAAGTGAAGTTTCTGTTCTCAATGTTTAGAACTGCATGAAAGCCCATTTCACCATTATCAATTCTCTGCTGGACGAAGGTTTGCCCAAGTTTCTTTTATAGCTCTTTGTCTTGAACCAGCTGCTGTAGTGTTCTCCCTAGATTTTTTTCAAGTTGGGTGGCAAGAAATTTTAGCTGGATGGTACTTTAAATGACCCTCTCAATCGAGAAAAAAAAAAGGATGTTTTGCTTAATAACATTATACTTGTTAAACATCTTTAGTAGTGTGGTAGGTATTACCAGGGCGTCAGCTATTTGAGGACAAAATTTGACCTTGAAGAAAACATATATTTGGTAAACAAACCAATATATTTGCATAAAATTTGGTCCACATGTTCTTACATATACATAGCAAAGCTTTTATCAATATATATTTTAATTTTTAGAAAATTTAAAAATTTTTAATGTGCATTTCATAATAATTTTACCCTAAAAACAACATTTTTTGAAACAAATTTTGAAGATAACAATCCGATTTTTGGCGTAAATGTGACAAGGATGGTAAGTCAGATAATATCCGAAAACTTGAAAATTTTCATCGTCCTGGAGCGGGACTCGAACCCGCGTCTCCCAGAAAACGCCCGAGTATGCTAGCCACTACACCACCCAGAACGACCAAGTTTCAAGTTTCCGATCAATTTGAATATAACCATCACAGGATTCGCTCGTCGAAGCAACCGGCATTCATGTTTAGCGAATCTGGAGGTTAAGAATCTAATCCCGTGTTTGCCCGGAGAAGCAGATAAATCATGAAAGAAATACGGGATTACGCCATATAATACAAATTTTGAAGATGACAATCCGATTTTTGGCGTAAATGTGACAAGGATGGTAAGTCAGATAATATCCGAAAACTTGAAAATTTTCATCGTCCTGGAGCGGGACTCGAACCCGCGTCTCCCAGAAAACGCCCGGGTATGCTAACCACTACACCACCCAGAACGACCAAGTTTCAAGTTTCCGATCAATTTGAATATAACCATTGATAATGGTGAAATGGGCTTTCATGCAGTTCTAAACATTGAGAACAGAAACTTCACTTTAAAGTCAATTGTTTGACTTTCATTTGAATAATGGATTATGTACAAAAGTAAGGGACTGCCTAAACCATTTTTTTTTATTATACTCGCCGGGCTTGTTAGTAACGTCTGCAACCCTTGAGAAAGCCTCCCGGTTGGAGAGCGAAAGCTCGGGAGATACAAATTTCCCTTGTATTCATTCTTTAATTATACTTTCACACCAGTAAACGGAGTTTGTGTAGATTTGTTTGCTCTTGTTATATATTTATTTATAGGGACATCTCTGTTATATATTTTATTTATAGGGATATTTTTGCTAAAAATATCCTTATAATAAAATATATAACAGAGATGGGAATTCTGTGCCAATGTGCACCAAAACAAAAATCTTGCTACAAAAGGCAAATTTTGCGCCATTATGCCCCAGAACCCCCGTGCCCCGTTGTCATCATCGGGACTTCGGCACAGTAAATTCTCCTTGCACACCGTTCCGCTTGATGCTGCATAAGATCATGCGGTGGGAAGAAAGATTCAGAGACTTTTGGTTATCCACGTGATTGATGCATAACTGAATAGAAATTTTGGGGCAATTAGTAGTGGTGAAGGATGTTTTCCGCCTGAAACTTTCTAAACTTTCGAAAGAGGAAGTTTCGTCTTTCAAAACTTTCGGAAACGGAAGTTAGACGCAGTGAAGATTTCTCCTGTAATCGTAATTTTATTTTTCACGTGATATTTCCTCTGTCTAGTATTGTTGTTAAATATCATTTTATTTAATAAATATTTGTATTTCAACTTGAAAATGGAGGGAAAATGTCCAAAAACGGAATTCGGACATAGCAAAGATTTCCCCCATAACTGTAATTCATTTCCCCCAACGATGATCAGAACTGTATCCTGTATTCTAAATATTCTCCCCCAAAAGTTTTGCATTTCAGTTTGATAAGTGTGGGGGGGTCCAAAAAACAAAAGTGACGGAAGTGGAAATTTGTAAAAATTGATGCATGGTGTTCAAAAGTATTTATATTTTCAAAGTTACACTGTTCATCTTTTGTCTAAAATAGTGAAAGTTGTCATGCATTCATGATAGATAAAATTGTCATCTAAGGGCATTAAAAAAAAAAAACGATAATAAATAAATGGAAAGGGAAACAAAGATATCAGCAAATGAAAATTTTAGTTTAGTATTGAAACACCACAGGTTCGCAAGGCTAACATTGAACAAAATGAAGATTTTATGTTATGGTTTTTTAAATTATTATTTTAAACCATATAATACTAGTTTAGTTATTGTGGCATATGCAGAGATTTTTACTGCATATTTATTAATATAATTATGTTGTGTTTTGTGGTAAATGGCGTTCGCGCAAAAGTTTTGCTGATGCACATTTTTCAAAGTTGGCAAGTATGATGTTGTATTTGTCTTACGGCACTGGCTCTCTCCCTTCCCTGAAACCAGTGGCCCTAAATTAGGGATGGGCGACTGCTTATAGCCCACTGAGGTGCTCACTGTGGTTGTTAAGCCTCCAACCAAGAAGAAAGCTTGATACTTCCACATTTGTTTTGACAGATACTTCTGTCTCTATATTCCAACACTGGAAAAACTGCTGACAGTTAAGTCCAGAATGAAATAAAAATGCTTTGAACGAAACTTTTGTAGATCTTTGTTAAAGAGAGCTAAATTGGCTACTGTACATTCACTAAATAAGGATAAAGATTAATTATGATTAAATAATGTATCAAAAATTAAGTACATATCTTGTATTAATTATTAATGTTATTAATTGTAACTGGTTGACAACTATTTTCATTATGCTTTTTATTTTGCATATAAACATACAGTCTGCATTTAGAATAACTTTTTAAACATTAAAAATGCTATGTACCAATAATAATACTTCTGGAAAATTGCTCCTGCATCTGAAAAATGTCAATAAAAAATAGCACTCGTGATTTTATGAGCTGTAAAAAATCTCCTGATTTTTAGATTTTGAAGGTTGGCACGTCTGCTAGAGGAAGAGTTACTCTACCAACATGTGCAATTTGAACGACCTATGTCAGTTAATAAAAAGTTAGACCACTTTTGCATTACTTTCAGTACAACCCTAGTAGTTTCTATTTTTGGATGTAAAAGCTTTCCTTAATGAATCTTTTATTGATAGGGGTTGCACTCTGGAAAAACTTTCTAAACTACCCAGAGAAAGTTTTTTTTTTCTCCAATCCAGCACTTGTGCATTATCTCATTTTAGTCTACAACCGCATTTTTGAATGTGTTGGGATAATGTACTGTTTTGATCCATCTTCTCAATTGCTGCAAATGTTCAAAAAGTCTGTTTCAAAACCCCTGAAGTCTGACCAATATGTTTCTTATTATGGGCCAAGGGAATGTTGTAAATGACATTTCTTCTATCTGTCCTTTTTGATGATGAATCAAATCTGTTAGCCAATTTTGAAATTTTGCTAGTGACTGAAGTTGCATTTCTGGTTTGTGTGGCTTTCAAATTTTTGTTGATACAATTGTTGAGTATTTTATTATTTTCTAATTTGATACATTTGGTTGTGACTGATAAAGTCACAACCAAATATATCAAATTAGAAAATAATAGAATACTTCTGACTTTTGGTTTTCTCTCTTGGGTTTCTTGACGTAACATTTCCAAAATTATTTTCTTTGGATAGTTGTCTATCAACTTTTTGTTTCTTCAATAGATGGATCAATCCCTAATGGTGACACACACAAAATCTCAGGAAAGCCCTTCACACCTTTAATTTCTTGATATTATAAGAATGGCAACAGATAGGGTTCATAAGAATCTGGCAATGGAAATGGACACAGTTGAGGAACCTTTCTTGAACAACTAACATCAATCAGTACAGCATTGATAACATGACGTGAAGGACATTAAAGGACATGAAACATCTGTAGATCATTTAAGCAGCCCAGAGATCAGGAGTAATTATGCTTGTATTATTTCTGTGTGAATTAACAGCTTTTGTTTTGTGCTAGTTTTTAAATAACAATATTTGTTTTCTTTTCTTTCTTGTAAAATTTTTTTGTTACTTATTCGGATAACTTTTCCAGGAAATATACCATAGTACCAAGAATGGACTAAAAGTGACTGCTGTTGTGAAACACAAGGAAAACATGGGTTAGTATCAATGGCCATATGACAAACTAAATGTAGATAATTTTATTATTGCAAATAAATGATTAAAAGTTAGCTGTTTTCAGATACTTTGAAGGTTAAATGTTAATCTAATATTTTGTAGGTTTAATATTAAATGTTTTCTAATATTTAACTAAATTATTTTTGGACTGATTTTGCAAAAGATTAATCATCTTTATCAGGCCCCCATCACTACAGTTCACAATGAGTTAAACAGGACAATTTTCTCATGGATTCATAGAATTCCCCTTTTTTCATTGTTATTCTGATATTATTAAGATAAATGCAAAACTGAAGGCAAATTTTGGGGAGATTGAGTAGGGTGTGTAGTGGTTCATTTTATAGAATAATCTGTGCTGTGGGAAAGAGCCTTTGAAAGAGAGTAAAGAGCATATGCATACCTGCCAGGTTTTATGATTTACCCGTAAAATTTACAGAAATGTAGCTTGTTTTACGGTTTTACGGGCAAAATGTTAATTTTACAGATTTCGTGATTCTCAGAGATTTTTTCTTCTTCTTTTTCTGATGATTTTGCATCCACTATTAAAACTTTTTTTATTTAACTTAACCTATTCAAAGTAAAGCGCTGATGTAAGTTAGGAATAACTTTTCAGTTACATGTGTTTATGTGGGAACATTTTCAGCAGTTTTCTCATGCTTTAGGTTTATTGTTTTGCGTTGTTTCAACACTAAAACTTGCGCTGCACATATAATTTACTGCACAAACCAGCTGGATTTGTTTAATCTTGGGTTTCTCTCTCTCTCTCCCCCCCCCCCTTTTCAGATAATGCATTGTTTGTCCTCTGGGTCGCAACTTCTTAGGCCAGCATGGGGTGTGTCTTGCATTAGAGCACTTGCCTTTATTACTACCAGTTTGAAATGCTATCTCAGAACGTAGTTATCATAGAAAAAACTTCAAAAGGATTTCAAATCTGTGGAATTTTTAAGCCCAGATCGATACCCAACATGATGAAATTAAGCAAAAGCTGCCAGTTTTGTGAAATTAAAATGCATTGGGGCATGGTTTCGTAACTTCTTCTCTGGCAATAAATTTGACCTAACAAAAAAATGCTACTATAAGAGGAAGTTAAAAAAATAAATAAATAAAGCAATGATTTATTTTGCTGGTCTTTTAGTTAGTAAGTTTTCTACACTTTCCAACTGCGCTTCTTTCGTTCGTCACTCGATAACGTGCATAAAAATGTCTTGTAAGCTGTTACTGTTTTACTATAGCAGTTTTACTTGCATTTTTTTTTCAAGTGTCAATAAATTTAGTATTAGTGATTCACTACAAGCAGCAATAGGAAAGGGGAGAAAAAAGTACTATCAAAACGTCCTGTGATTTGTATTCTGTGGAATTCCCGTGTATGGCAAAATCTTCAAAAAATGAAAAATATGCATTTTGCACTACGTGTCAATGTAATTTCAGCATTTTGTGTGGAAGGAATATTACTAATCATATTTCTAGTGCCAAGCATAAATCTAATAATGTTGACTGCGTAGAGAAAAAAACCCACGAAATTAACTTCCTTTGTAAAAGTTATAATGAACTGGATGTGATTTGTGCAAAATGTTTGTTCACTTCATTTTTAGTTGAGCATAATTTACCAATTAGTGTCCCTCAGTCACTCATTTATTAAAATTTTTTTTATTTGGCTGTCTCACCGTCCGTTTTTCCGTAAGGTAATCCTAGCATCAAAATGGTTTGTTTTTGAAAACATTTTAGTTTGTTCTGTGACAGCATGGGATACAATCCTATTGGATTTGGGGATCATAGGGTAGAACATCCTTCCCTTTAGATGCAAGCTTCCATAAAAATGATTTTTGCTCTCCTTATAGATCATAATGATATAGCATAGTAATGAGAAATTATGTATAGATTCTATTTTAATCGAAATAAACGTGCCGATAAATTCAAACATCTGTGGTCATATCAATTAAAAGTTGATACTTGATTTAGGTAACATCATTTTTTAATCGATATGTTCGGTACATTTAATCAGTATGCACAACAAGTAATTTCATTGAATATATCAATTAAAATTTTCATCGAATATATCGATTAATTTTTTTTTACGGATTTCAATTTCTGAAAGTTGGCAGGTATGGCATATGAATTGTTCATACCTGCCATTCCTCCTGCTATAGGTGGGAGTTTCCCTAATTTTAAGTAATTTCTTCTCTTTCCTGGATGCCTCTGTGAATATGAATCATCTTTTGCCTTTCAGTTATGCGATGTTTATATGCTGAAATTTCTTTGAGTAATTTTGGAAACAAGCAGCTTTTTTTTTTTTTTTTTTTTTTCAATGTTGATGAAATTCCATTTTTTAGAATTTCCAAAGAAGTAAATTAGACAGAGCACATATTTTGTTTGTAATCGGGTCATTCCACGTGAAATAAGCAAATTTCAGAATAAATGGTTGCTTGACCAATTTATATATTTTTTATATTCCCATCGTAGTTAGTACCATTAGTGAGTAGACCAAAACAATTTTTAGTTTTTTTTATCTGCCGCCATTTTGGATCTACACCTATTTTTCTCTGCCGAGAAGCGCAAAAATTAGGGTTTTCAAGGGTTCTCAGAAATGGCTGTTACTTTAGATAACTAAATAAACCTTTTACCCCCTGAAAGTAGACATTTTGAGGTTTCGTAAAAGGTACTTACTTCAAATGTAGCTTTTAATCTAAACAGATGAAAATGGACTTATATTCAGCATATGGGATTTGCAAAATTGCCATTTTTAGGAAGCTGTAACTCAGGAAGGGCTTAAAACCACGAACAAAAACTTTTTCCTTACCAACTATGGATAGGTAGGTTTTAGCTTATTAAGAAAAAATTCATGTTTTAAACCCCTTGCTAAATTTTTTAACCCTAAAGTTGCCAAATTTGCAAAAAATGCAGATTTAAAGGTCAAATATCTTAAAAGGGCAATCTGCAAAAAATCTGAATTTTTTGTATGAAGTCACCTGTTGGTACCCTATCAATGATATGAATTTCATTTTGTGGTTGAGCTGGGTTTCTGAGTTATAAGGACTCAAAATGTAAGAAATACCTCTCTCACGAAAGCAATAACATACATTTTGGTCGTTATTCTGAGCAAATATTGTATACATATAATTAAAAATACACTTAAACACAATTATTAGATTTATTATTTTAAAATTTTTGCTAAAATTTTGAGCTTACCTTGAGCAGTCTGGTGCACCCAGCAAGTTTTCAAATTTCGTGTTACGATCATAAGCACAAAGTAAATGTAATTACTTAAGATATATGTAATTGTATTTACTGAAATCTTTGGTATGCCTGTATAGTATAAAAACATTTACAAGTCCTTACTTTTTTTTATTTTTTTATTTTTTTTTATTTTTGGAAATAGAAGTTTGTTTCCTTCTCCAAGTTACTGGCTACCACATGACACATTAAAAGGGTAAAGTTTTGCAATTTTGATTTTTAGTGTTTTTTTTTTTTTCAACATGACTTTTTTGAGTAAGACATTAACTTAAAAGAGAGTTCAGTGTTCTTTTCTTGGGTAATGTTGTGCGTCCGCCCGGTTGATGTTGTAAATTCAAGAGGTGATAACTTCGCCAGTACATTTTGCATCGGAATCCAAACCTTTTCCGCATTTTGTTTCATACTGAAAGTTGTACAAGGTCCACTTAGATTGTAAAACTTAGCCCAGATGTTATAATTTTTTTTTGACAGTTCTTCAACCCAAGCTACAAACCATTTTCCCCTGTAAGCACATACAATGTTATCTCTCTCCTTGATGTTTTTTATATCAACTTCATCTTCATAAAGTATTTTGAACATGAAGTTATGCTTGTCTGGGAAAGATGAGGTTCTGCTGATAACCAAAGTAGTGCCATCCTTTGGAACAAAACTATGGTTTCTGTAAGTATGTTTTTTTCACTTCACTTCAAATGAACCAGTGCATGCCACCCCGGTGGCGCAGTGGTCTAAGGCGCTGGCCTATGATCATTCGTCCGTAAGGGGTCCGGGTTCGAATCCCGGTCAGGCATGGATGTTGTGTTTGTCTTACGGCACTGGCTCTCTCCCTTCCCTGGAACCAGTGACCCTAAATTAGGGACGGGCGGCTGCTTATAGCCCATTGAGTTGCTCACGGTGGTCGTTAAACCTCCAATCAAAAAAAAAAAAAAAAAAAAGAACCAGTGCATAAAATCTTGACGTCATGGATTTGGCTAATTTTGGGGATATTTGTTTCTTACCATCTGAAACACAAAAAAATATTTTATTTTTTTATTTTTCCTGTTGCCGATTTTTGAGTTTTTTAATTTTAAAAATTGTCAAAATTTCCCTAAAACTGCTTACTTCCAAAACTTTGAATGCAAGTTGCTAGAGACCCATTTCAGCTACATAGCTGGGCATGGTCTCATTTTAAAGCTTATGAATGGGACTTTCTTTTGATATATAGCATACATTGTTTTTGAGTAAAGAATTTTTTTGCCAGTTTTAAAAAAATAATAATTTTACAATTTCCAAAAAACAAAAAATTAAAATTTTTTTGTTTTTGAAAATTGTAAAATGCGTGAATTTTTTAAAGTTTTAAAAATTTCAAAAAATTCACACATTGATTCAGATTTACTGAAGGCTCAGGCAAAATTTCAAGATAGTATCTCTATAGTGATGTTACGCATCACCTGACCTTATTGACAAATGTCAACCCCGCCTTCTCGTGGTGCATCCTGTTCCCACTAAAGGGGCTCTGACGACCGCAAATAGCGGTATAACTATACCATCGGGATCAGAGGAAATGCTATCCCACACTCACCAACCCGCTTGGCCAGCGTGGTGAGTTATGGCCAAACACCTCCAAAATGACTCTACAACTTAAATCTTGGCCCTCAGTCTCCGGCAGCTGGAATGTACCTGGCCAAGGCAGCAGCCAGTGCGACATGAAGGCAGAGGGTGCTAAGAATCCCCGGAGGACCGGACTAGGCTGCCATTTGATGCTGACCTTGGCTACCTACAACGGACGCTCCCTATCTTCTGATTCAAGGCTCCTTGAATTGGAAGAGGAACTACAAAGGATCAAGTGGGACATCGTCGGGCTGAGTGAGGTAAGGAGAAAAGGAGAAGATCTCATTGAACTGAAAAGTGGACATCTCTTCTATTATCGTGGGACAGATACTGGCAGAACTAGTGGTGTTGGATTTATAATAAACAAGAAACTGAAGGATAAAGTGGTAGAAGTTGAAAGTTCCTCTGACAGAGCTGCACGACTCGTTATCCAACTATCGAGAAGATACCAGGCTCAGATTATTAAAACTTATGCACCCACCACAAGTCATCCTGAAGAAGAAATTGAAGAATTTTATGAGGAAATTCGTCATCTAAATAATAAAGGTAAGCAGCACTTGAAGATAATTATGGGAGATTTCAATGCAAAAATAGGGCACCGGCAACAGAATGAAACTTCAGTAGGTAAATTCGGTCACGGCAACAGAAACCAGCGTGGAAATACTCTCGTTGAGTTTGCAGAGGCAGAAGGATTTTTCATCTTGAATTCCTTTTTCAAGAAAAAGCCACACAGGAAATGGACATGGAGACATCCAATTGGGACGACAAGTGAAATTGATTTTATTATGTGTAACAAAAAATTCGTCATCGAAGACTGCAGTGTGCTAAACAAGTTCAACACAGGTAGTGACCATAGATTGGTGAGATGTAAGATGCACCTCAACACTAAACTGGAACGTGGCAAGCTCATAAGACAAACAAAATGTATTGACATAACCAACCTTAAAAAACACCATAATACTTTCAAGTTGGAACTGAAGAACAGATTCTCTGCTTTAGAAGGCCTAACATCGGAAGAAGTGGATATTTCGGAAGTTAACAGAAAAGTAACCAAAGCTCTTATGGAAACAGCAACAAAATTAGCTGGGTCTAAGAACAAGTTGCATGTAAACAAATTATCAGGAAAAACCAAAATGTTGATGCAAAAAAGAAGAGAGATGAGGACAACTAAAGAAGATGTGACTTCCAAAGTGGAATATATAGAGCTATGCAAGACAGCACGAAAAAGTATCGCTGAAGACGTAAGGAAATTCAACTGTGAACTAGTGAGAAAAGCAATTGAAAACAACCAAAGCCTAAAGATAGCAAAGGGACATCTCAGTAAGGGAAGAAAACAGATTATGGCTCTGAGAAAAGAAGATGGTTCTATAACAAGAAATAGAGGCGAAATTTTGACAAGAGTGAAAGATTTCTACTCCAAATTATATGAAAGAGATGATACATGTACTCCAGACATCATGAAAGGTACCAGAGTTCTTTCAGTCCTCCCAGCAGAAGTTGCTCATGCAATCAAGAACATGAAGCGGGGGAAAGCTCCAGGAGAAGATGGAATTACTATAGACATCATACAAGAAGCAAGTGGAGAAATTGAAACAGTACTCGCCCAAATTTTCACTCGATGCCTTAATGAAGGGAAGATTCCTGAGGATTGGAACAATGCTACAATGATCCTGCTACATAAAAAAGGTGACATTGAGGATCTCAGGAACTACAGACCTATCAGCCTCCTATCAGTGGTTTATAAAATCTTCACTAAAGTTCTTTCACACCGCTTGAAGGTAACACTGGACATGGCTCAACTGAGAGAACAAGCTGCATTCAGGAGTGGCTACAGCACAATAGATCATATCCATGTACTGAGAGAACTAATTGAAAGAGCGAGGGAATATGAACTTCCATTGTGCATGGCTTTTATCGATTATGAAAAAGCCTTTGATTCAGTGAAACCATCAGCAGTTACCACGGCTCTGAAATCCTGCGGTATTGAAGATGTATACATTAATATTATTAATAACATCTATGAAAATGCAAGTGCAAAGATTCGGCTGTTTGAAAATACAACACACATAAAAATTGGAAAGGGAGTGAGACAAGGTGACACCATATCTCCGAAGCTCTTTACTGCCACATTGGAAAATGTCTTTCAATCACTGAACTGGGAAAACAAAGGGATAAAGATTAATGGAGATTATCTAACCCACCTTCGTTTTGCTGATGACGTAGTCATTTTTGCAACTACCCCATCAGAGCTGCAGAGTATGATCCAGGAACTTGCTGACAAGAGTAAAGAAGTGGGATTAAAAATGAACTTTCAGAAGACAAAAGTGATGTTCAATGCTTTTACAAGAAATGAAGATTTATCGATTGATGGAGAAAAACTGGAGATAACAGATACGTATGTTTATCTTGGACAGCAGATATCAAGTGAGGTCACATTGATGAAGAAATTAATCGGCGTACAAAACTTGCCTGGAGAGCTTTTGGAAGAAACAGCATGATTTTCAAGAGCAATATGCCATTATGTCTTAAAAGAAAAGTGTTTGATCAATGCATCCTTCCAGTGCTTACGTATGGTGCAGAGACGTGGACCTTAACTAAAAGAGACATACAAAGGCTGCAGACAACTCAAAGAAGCATGGAGAGGTGCATGCTTGGTATAACCAGGAGAGATAAGAAGAGGAACTCGTGGATCCGAAAAATGACGAGAGTGGAAGACATCATGATCAGAGTTAAATCCCTGAAATGGCAATGGGCTGGACATACTGCCAGAAGGACAGACCATAGATGGACAGCCGAAATTTTAGATTGGATTCCAAGGGACAGGAAAAGACCCAGAAAAAGACCACATGGGAGATGGGTGGATGAAATTCGTAAATATGCGGGAGTGACATGGAGGAGACTGGCACAAGACAGACCGTTGTGGAGGAAACTTGGGGAGACCTTCGTCCAGCAGTGGATTGATAATGGTTGACGATGATGATGATGATGATCTCTATAGTATCATGAGTTCGACACAGTTAAAAACAGTAGTGCGCAGGCATTCTCAAGTGTGAGTCATCACTTTCGTGCAGTGACATGTTCATTCAGGCTCTTCCCCCACTTCCTTGCCCAAGTAGTTCAGTTGTGGTGTAGCTCTCAGAGTGTGTACATCTCAGTTAACTCATGTGAGGTGAATTGTTTATCTTTTAAACTTGATTTATTCATTAGTGCTGTCATTTTTTTTTTAAATCAGACTAGCTTTTAAGTTTTACATTCAACTATGGATGGCAGAAGTGGCCCATTTACTGTTGTAATATTTACAAAAAAAATAAAATAAAAATAAAGGACACTGAGTTACTAAAGATCTAAGGAATGTGACAGCTTAGATGGTCTCTTTAAATTATGGAAGTGAAGAAAATATGCAAATTTGCACTTCTTGTAGGTTGCAGTTAGGGAAAGAAAAACAGCATGAGGTGAGTGTTCCTGAAAAGGAAAGTCCTTCAGATCTAGGTAATAATGCTGGTCCTAGTTGTAGTAACCATGATTTAGAATTTATGGATGTATATACAGGCTTAAACTACTTTGAATGCCTCTTTGACCTCTCTTGGTGAGTCTCTAGTTAGTAAAGGGGGAAAAAAGGTTCTAAAAAGTACTGCAGAGAAAATAAAAAGTGCATATAAAAAATCCTTTTTAATGCAGAAGATAATAAAGATAAAGAAAATGATTATTACTGTAACAATTCAGAATCAGAAATTTTCGAGCAACTTAAAAAGAGATTAATGATTTTGAGTATTTTGCCCAAAAGTTGGTCATGCCGTAGAAGAATTAAAAAATGAGTTTGGTGTGAGTAATTACACTGCTAGAAAAGCAAAAAAAAAAAAAAAAAAAACTGTTAGAAGGGAAAGGAATTTTGTCCTCACCTGACTCCAAACCTGGAAAAACTTTACCAGAAGAAATTGCCTCCTTAGTTAAAGATTTTTTACTGCAGTGATGAAGTTAGCTGGCAAGAAAGACTATGTTTCTGTGAAAGGACACAGATGGCAAACATACCCATGTTAAAAAAAGATTGGTTCTGGGGAATCTGCAAGAAATATACAGACTTTTAAAATCTAAATATCCACTTCTGAGGATTGGGTTCTCAAAATTTGCAGAAGTACGACCTAAGAACTGCATAATAGCAGGAGCCAGTGGTACCATGCTGTATGTGTTTGTACCACTTATCAAAATGTTAAGCTAATGATAGCTGGGGCTAACGAAGTAACACTCCCAGGATATGAAAACCCATTAAAAACATACCAAGATTGCATTAAAAAATAATGTGCAATCCACCACAACAGAAGTGCTTTTTCGATGAGTGTGATTCTTGTCCCAGCATCATCAATTTCAAGGAAGTCTTGCTAATGAGCCTTGAAGAAAAGATGTTTGAAAATATAACCTAAAGCAATGAATTTCAGTGGATCGCTGTTATTTTGAAACAATTAAAAAAACCCAGAGGAATATGTTCAGGATTTTTCAGATAAGCTGATCAACCTAAAGAGACATTATTTTAGTGCTAAAATGCAATCTACATTTTTTTCTGAAAAGAAAAGTACACTAGTGCCCGATGAAGCTGTGGTGGTGTGTGATTTTGCTGAGAATTACTCATTTATTTTGCAAGATGAAGCACAAGGGTTTCACTGGGACAACTCAGTGGCAACAGTTCATCCATTTGTAGTTTACTACAAGGACAAAGATGATGTTCTAAACCATAAGAGTTATGTCTTCATTTCAGACTGTTTGATTCACAACACAGTTCTTGTTCATGTTTTAAAAAGAAAGCTTCTGGATTTCTTGAAAGATGATTGTCTGGCAAACTTAAAGAAAGTATATTACTTCTCTGATGGTTCAGCAGTGCAATATAAGAACTACAAGAACTTTTCAAATTTATGCAATCATTGTGGAGATTTTGATGGCATTGATGCAGAATGACATTTTTATGTAATGGCGCATGGCAAAGGAGTGTATGATGGTGTTGGAGGGACAGTAAAGAGACTGGCAGCCAAAGCTAGTCCCCAGAATCCTATTTCAAACCAAATCATATTGCCTGTCCAGCTGTTTCAATGGGGAAAGGAGAACATTCCTTCAGTAACTTTCTTTTACATGACCAATGATGAAAATCATTATTTGGTAGTGTCACGAGTGAAACTGAATGTTTGTTAGAAGAAAAGGAATAGGAAGAGGCCCAGGATGGAAAGAATAAAGGTTGAAAGGCCCCCTGAAAATCATCAGCCTTATTCTGACCTACTCAGAAAACGAGTGAAGGAGCTGAAGTCTTGTGAGAGGGATGTAGAAAAGAAATGGGCATGTTTTAAGAACTGTGTTGTCGCATCTGCTGAAGAGGTCTGTGGCACCACAATAGTGAGTGACAATAGAGGTGATGCTTGGTGGAATAGTGAGATTGAAGAGGCAGTAAAAAAAAAAAGTAAGCCGATTTGGGGATGTTGCAAGGTAGTGTTTCTGTGGATAAATATCACTGTAAGAAGCGTGAAGTCGGTAAGCTGGCAAAAGACAGTAAAGTTAAGGTGGGAAGGCATGAATTGTGTTTTGGGAAAAGGATAGGAGGGCATTCTGGAAGTACACAAGACTCTGGAAAAATAGGGGAAACAAAGTTGTAAGTTGTGTGAAGAACAGGATCAGGGAAATGATTTGGGAACCCAATGAAATAAGTGAAAGATGGGGTGAATATTTCTGTGAGTTATTAGATCAGGAAAGCAAAGGTGATTCAGAGGCAGAAGCAGATGATGTCCCAGTGAAGGATGGAAGCACAAGAGAGATCTCAAGAGAAGAGGTGTGTAAAGCTCTAAAATCTCTCCAGAATAGTAAGGCTCCAGGATTTGATGACATAACTGCCGAGATGTTGAAATATGGTGGTGACTCTGTAGTTGACTGGTTAACTGAAATTTGTCAGTTGTGCTTGTAGTTAAGAATGGTTCCTCTTGATTGGAAGGATGCTATTATTGTCCCCTTGTACAAGGGAAAAGGTGATCAGACTGACTGCAAGAACTATCGCGGTATTAGCCTACTGAGTGTGCCAGGAAATAATGTTCGGTAAGGTTGTTATTGAAAAAGTACGGGGTATTACATCAGAGAAAGTGTGGAATGTTCAGAGTGGTTGTATATGCCTGGTAAAGGCTGCACTAACCAAATTTTTGCATTATGCATGATGATTGAAAAGTATCTGGCTGTTGGTAAGAAAGTTTTTGCTGCCTTCATAGATTTAGAGAAAGTTTACTACCAAGTAAATAGGACACTTTTGTGGAAGGTATTGAATGAATATGGTGTTACTGGGAATATACTTAATAGTGTGAAAGCCATGTATGTTGGCAATAGAGCTTGTGTATGAGTGAATGGTGTTTTATCAAAATGGTTTTCTATTAGTGCTGGAGTCAGATAAGGTTGTGTAATGTCACCATAGCTGTTTAATATATTTATAAATGCATGCATGCGTGATGTCAAAATAGTTAATACTGGTTTATGTCTTGGTGATATTCGTGTGTGCAGATTGCTGTATGCTGATGACATTGTCCTGTTGGCAGAAAGCAGAAGTGAGTTTCAGTGTATGTTGTCTCAGATGTACAAAGTTTGCATGAAATTCAAACTGAGTATAAATGAGGGAAAGACCAAAGTTATGGTTTTTGAGGGAGCTGTCCTCAAAAAAGTTCATCTACCAATTAAAAGTTTAAAACTGATGGTGCTAGATTTTACTTACTGTTGTTGTATCAAATGTCTCCATTTGCAGCGATCTTGGCACAAAACTTGATCTTTACTGACGTCCATTACATGTTTCTGTTTTTGGACATCATACTCTTAAAATTTAATTATTATAATTCATTTTCAAACAATGTTTTGATTAATCCTGCAAATTCTCTAATAGTCATGTTTGCAAAGTGCTTAACTGTAATGCTCCAATGTATTTCTTCTGTATATTGGTGGAGCATTACTGTACATTTCTGGCATATCTAAAGAAATTAATAAATTATGTAGTAAATATGGCATCCAAATGGGAAGTAAAGTACTTACAATTAAAATATGATTATTAATAATAAAGATAATAGCAGCAGGCAGAAAAAGCAGGTGTATATGAGATAGCAATCACCAAGACCCCACCTATGTCTTACATAGGGAGCACAAAAAATAAATTAAAACACCAACTTAAACAACACATAAAGAATTGGCAAAAACAGGAAGCAAAGGCAGCTTGATCCAATACTGTCTGGAGAATCGTGAATACCCAAAATTTGAAGAAATTAAAATTATTAAATATTGTAAAAATGAAGGACACCTAGGTATCGCAGAATCAGTATTGATTGAAAAAAAATAGAGATAAAATTTAAAAATGAAGGACACCTAGGTATCGCAGAATCAGTATTGATTGAAAAAAAATAGAGATAAAATTTGTAATGTTAACGACCCCAATAACTTGAGCAAAAGATGGAATGAATTAATTAAAATAGAGCATAAAAATCAAAGCAGTAGAAGGAAATAAAAGAAATATCAGGACTATGCAATAGATGCAACCACGGTTGAGGGTTGGATGATGACATCGCAGCCTGCACAGACGTCGACTCTTTCACTCACTTGTTGTGCAGCAGCAGACAGAGCAACATCTTTGGTACCTCCTGAAGATGGCTGTTGGACAGCAGAAAGCGCTTGAGGCAGTTTTTTTGTAGCAAAGGTAGGGTTAAGTTAAAAGTTTAGTCAACATGTGTTTTGAGCATTGGATAGGAACGGAGATAGTCATGAGATATTTTGTAGCAAAGGTAGGGTTAAGTTAAAAAGTTTAGTCAACATGTGTTTTGAGCATTGGATAGGAACGGAGATAGTCATGAGATAGAGACAGGATTACATAAGTGGAATAGAAGCCAGCTTGTTTTGTATGTAGTGTATATTAGTTTTCAGAGTTGAGTTGTAATAAGTTTGGTGTTTAAGTGTTAGTTTTGCTGTGTGTGTGAGTACGGTTAGATGTTATGGTTTGTGAAGCAAATGTATGTGAGCATGTTTCTTGAGTTACCTGGGTTTAGTTTATGTGTTAGTATATGAATTCAATGGAGTGTGTAAATATTTTAAAGTATAAATGAACTACAAGCCGGTGCAAAGTGGCTTCGTATGCCTCGATATGCTCATTTAAATATGTAAGGTACACAACAGTGGAAGAGAACAACTTGCCCTGCTGGAACCTACAGAAAACCCCCAAAAACCAACATGTATGAAATGTCAACAGAAGCAAACCTAAAAGGTAAGCTGTCATATATTACTAGTTGCAGTTATACACATGAATTTAATGATAGCAAGGGCATTAGAATGCCCAACATGCTATTATAAATTATAAGGTATATCTCTCTTGCCTTTAGCTCTTACTATGTGTTATAATTTTAATGAAACTAAAAATTCATTATCTCAAAACATCTCTCATCTCTAGATCTTATTATGTGTGATAATTTTAATGAAACTAAAAATTTATTGATTGTCTCAACACATCTCTTGTCTTTAGCTCTTCTTATGTGTGATAATTTCAGCAAAACTAAAAAATTGATTATCTCAAAACATCTCTCTTGTAGATCTTATGTGTGATAATTTTAATGAAACTAAAAATTAATTGATTTTCTCAAAACAACTCTCTTGTCTTTAGATCTTCGCCAAGCTCAGAAGGATCTTGAATATGCTCAGCAGGAGTGGGAACAAGTAGAAAATAGTATTCCTAGTATGTTCTTCAGATATTAAGTTTACTTTTTCTTTTCAGTTTTCTGAATTTTTAGAAACAGTATAGTAATATTTTAAGTTGCACTGCTGCTGTCAGTCATTAAGTTACAAGTTTTAGTTTTTTTTTTTTTTTTGTACTGTTTAATATTTAACATGCAGAGGATGGGGCTTAAGTTTCTGATTGCATTTTGTAAATCCAGTTAAAATAAAATGACATATGGAACTGCACACTTACAGCACAGCCCACTTTCAGCAAACCTGTATTTCATGTGGAAAATAGGAATGTTTAACAAGTTTTAAACTTTAAAAAATGTGTTTAATTTACATTAAAAAAACATTTAAGTAAGAAAGCTTTCAAATGATAACTTCAGTCTTTAACAATCTAAGAAAAGATGAATGATAGTAAGTAGTTGACTGATCCATAAGGTATTCATTATTTTTCTTTTAAAATACAGTAGAGCCTGCTTATAAGGGAGGGTCTTGGGACCGATGGAAATCCTCGCTGAATCCATTCTAGGGTATGGGTGCATAGCCATACATTTACAACTGGATATACATTTATTTGAAAGATTTAACTAACTACAGTAATGTAAATTATAATAAAATAAGCACTTACAGGAATATATAATGGCAGAAAATTCTGAAGCAAACTGCATGTAGAAATATTTTTGAAACAAGAACCTAATGATTGTTTTGGTTTACTCTGATGTTCTCTTAATTTTTGCCAAGTACCATTTAATGCATTAAATACCCTATTATTGCCATAATCTGTTGTTTAAAAAAATGTTCGAGAGTTTCCTCATAGTCAGTGGTTGATGATGGTAAATGAGTATTCCCTTCACTCGCCTGAGCAGTTTGGGATGATATAACAGCCTGTACAATATCATCTGCATAAAGGATGCCAGCCGTGGGGACATTGTCATCTACATGAACAACGTTTTCAGCTGCAAATATCAAAATGCGTTATGTTCTGATGTGGCAACCAGTCAGTGAGTGGAAGGTCATCCATTTCATCATTAAAAGTTGTCGTTGGCATTCAACCAAGCTATTGTAAAGCTGTTTTGGATGCAAAACTGTGATACACATCTCTAAATATCAGCTATTACAGCAAGAAAGTCTCTTGCATAACTCCATTGTTGACCATTCGATGTACTCCCTCCCACATCGTTTTTCTATCAATATTCTTCCACTAGCACACCAAGATCCCACTGCACTGTTGCAAGTTCATCCTGTATGCTACCATTTCTACCAGGATGGTGTGTAGCAGGTTTTTTTTTCTTATTAAATATTGAATTTTATTACATTTTGTTATTTTTCATGTTAAAATAGATCATCTTGACTGTTCTCTGCCTCATTAAATCCAGGGATTTCTTTCAATTTGTTTGTTAAAAATGATCAAATTGGCTTTGAATTAACATTATACCAAACAAAAGCTTCTGTTTTGCTTATTAAATCAAGGGCCTCGCTAAACACCAGCTCCTTATAAGCAGTTCCTGCTGTATTTCAAAATAGAAAAAAACCAGGAAACACTTCCAGCCCCATGCATTTCAGTTAGGTTATGCTCAACCTGTAACATAGTATTTCATTAAGTTTTTCAATTGAAATAGAAAGTTTAAGCAAAAATTGCTAGTGGCGTTATGGAAAACTTGGAATAAAATAAAATCTTATTTTAAATAAGATGCCAGAAAACGGTACTAACTGATATCGTGGTTTCAGCTACTTGAGGCTCCGTGTCAGCCATTAAAATGCACCAAGGACTTTTGTCAGTATGGATTAGGAGATGGCAGCACTGCACAAAAGCCTCTTAGATAGATTGCATTGTAGACAACTTACAGACAAAATTACGTGGTGTAGGTATGATGTAGTACCCAGGTTTCACTGCCATACATCAGAGTAAGAACAGTTACACTTTCATACACATCCATGTGGGCCTCTCTTGAGAACCCATCATTTCTGTGAAAACCTCCTAAAGAAGCTATGAATTTCATTGAAGAATTCACTGATTGTGTGCTGGAGAAATGCGTTGCTTACAAGGGGTTTGTGGCAAGACACGTTCTGATCACATGAGGAATGAAGATGTGTTGCAGTTGTGTAATGTGAAGCAAAATGTTGTTAGCAAGGTGGAGACTAATATGCTTCAGTGATTTGGCCAGGTTGAAAGAATGAGTGATGAGATGCTTACTAAGACATTTTTTTTTAGCCTGAGTGGCAGGAAGGAAAGGCAGAGGAGGATCAGAGTAAGGAGTGTCTGCATGAGAAACAATTATGAGTATGAAGTATAGAAGGTCTTGTGTACGTCGTGGATGTGAGTGAAGCCCGTCACTGTAAAAGGAGAAGTTCGATCCTATCAACTCGAAAATGCGCTCAGAAGGTTGAGCTTCGGTGTCAGCATAAAGTCTCCAGCATCTTTATATACAATGCTTAAGAGAAATATTGACAAGCCCCCTCTTCTCAATGAGGCAAGTGTTTATGCCATTCCACTACAATATCCAGATGGCTCCGGGTGGTACTACATCAGAATGACCAAACATTCGTTTGGAATTGGAATCAACGAACATAAAAGGGATGCAAAAGACGGTAAAATAACCACTGTCTTATCAAGAGAGGTCAAGTTCAAGTCTGCTGATCATATGTGGAATGATATAAAGAAATTAGCTTCATACTCCACATCCAAATCTACTGCCATTCGCGAAACCTTAGAAATCTTGACCAGCAGCGAGGCTTGTAATGACAGCGCCTTACTCGAGTTGCCATGCATTTAGAATCAATTCTTCAAATAATGCTGTGTTTTCTCTCATGGTTCCACATGCCAACCAAATGTGACCTTATTTCTTCAAATGACTGATCACATTTACGCCTATTCATTTATTATCTAGTCAAGTCACCACGTTCAAATTGTTGAAGTGTTCTATTATCCAGTTTGCAGTTAGCTGTCTACCTTCCTTAAAAAAGCCATCAGGTTGATGTGTGAAAGCTTGGAAACTTTGATTTATATTCTATGCCAAGAAATTCGGATTACTGGTAGTATTTTAATTGTTATAAGTTTTTCATGTATACACAATCATTATGAATATATGCTCCTGGGCCAAATCATTATGACCACTGCTGTCTCCACAAATGGATGCATCTCACCGTATGTGGCAGTGATGTCACCATGATACATGCAGTATGCAAATATGCTAACTCTCCGTATTTAGGCGGGAGACTGGATTTTCAGCCCTTCCTCCTGCTCTCCGGATAAAGTCAAATTCTCCTGATTTTCACTGAGAATTAGCTGTTAGGATGATTGAAATTCCATCAACCACCATGATTTCGAACCACCTCTGAAATCTTTTTCTTTCTACGTCGATGCAAGGAGGCATTACACTCATCAGTTTTGTACTTTTTCTCTCCTATCTGCAAAAAGAAAGTCGCCCCAGTGGCGCAATGGTCTAAGCGCTGGCTTCTAATTCGTCGTCCAAGATGGGTCGGAAAAAAATTGCTTTAAGAAAATTTCTCCCAGTTCGATTGTCATACGACGCCTTCAGCAAAGAACTCACCCGCTGTGGCACTAGAATGCCGGGAGGGTCGGTAATTGATTGACAGATGGAAGCTGCCCCTGCCTTCATGCAGTTCAGTCTTTCAACCCCTCACCTCAACACAGCTGTGCACATTCTAAATTATGATAAACTGTTGAGTTGCTGCAAATTCACTTAACGACAAAAGGGAGTAGTTACAGTTGGCCTCGCCTTGTAATGAAAAGTGATGTTAGTATGATGCTGTTTTGTTGCCTTCACACACAACCTAAACAGTTTGCTGATATTTTATTCGCAAAAACCATGTGGTCCATTTTACGTTTTCTTGCAGAATCTGCGTACCTGAAAACGAATTTCAGTATAGAGAGAAAGGGGTGTTGATTTTCACACTGCCCCCCCCCCCAGAACTTTTAGTTTACCAATAATATTACTTCTGGAAAATTGTTCCTATGTCTCGAAAATGTCCATAAAAAATAGTGCTAGTGTAATTTTATGAGCTGTAAAAATCTCCCGATTTTCAGATTTTGAAGCTTAGCGTGTCTGAGTATGAAGCCCATACAATTGGGAGAGGGAAGGACTTCTCAGGATTTGAATGATTATCAGTGCGAGGAAGGTGGGGATCAACATATCAGTAGAGCCCACAGGCAATTGTTGGCTTTTCCAGGGCAGCCATAGTGAATGTGTGGTAGGAATGATCTGAAGAGGGAAAAGTGCATGTTTGTGGGATGTGGAGGGCCAGTCCATGCTAGTGCCTTGCTCCTCTACTGAACTGCAGGTCATCATTCTGTTTAGTTGGTACAGCAAACCTAAGGGAACACTTTTTGCAGTCTAGTGTAGTTTTATGCCTCACCAAGTGCAAGTTGGGCATCAACTGCATCTTGGCTGCTTTGCATCATGGCATAAAGCAGCCTAACACACACACTATTTCGTAGATGGTCTTATAATATTATTGCTCATGAGTATGTAATACATTCAAATATCATGGGGTTTTTTATTACATGAAAATCTCAGGTTTCAAATTTTTCATGTAAAAAAGGATTTAGTGAGTATTACTATGAAGTTCTACTAAAGTGTGGGAGAGAGTTTTACTTTGTTTGCTTTACTGTAGGGATTTTCTTATATAGGCCTGCAGTGTTTGTTTCCATCATGTAGATTTTAAAAGTTTTTTTTATTTTTTAATGAAGAAAAGCAAAAAATGAAAACACAGCATTCAAAGGGAAAACTAATCTTACAGCAAAAAAAATTTAAATAACAGGTTCTACATAGGTAAATTTTATATACCGTATTTACTCGAATTTAATGTGTACCTTACTTCTCAGCTACGAAAATGCGTATTTCTTCTTAATACTCGTATACTGAGAAGCAAGAAAACTTGAAAGAAGTGCAAACTTATGATACTTACAAAATATGGCAATTCTTGAATTTATTTAAATTCCACATTATTCCAAATTATGCATTGCTCACAGACATCTCTCCATCTACATTCTCAGATAGTTCACTGCATGAATCTTCATTGCTGCTGTCGGCTGTGGTTTCATTGCTGGATTGTTCGAAGATAGCGTCTTCAGTGCCATCCATCACATTGGAAATGCCCCACTTCAGAAAAGTCCGCTTAACTAAGTCATTAGAAATGAACTCTCAGGCATCTGCAATCCACTGTGCTACTACAGAGAGTGAAGGTTTTTTAACACATCCAGTTATTTCCAGTTCTGTGTAAGCCACGCATTATAGCATGATCAAATTGCTGCTTTAAAAGGCCTATTTATGCAGACATCAAGGGGCTGAAGTTGGGAAGTCATTCCTCCAGGCACAACAATTAGATCAATTCTGTTTTCAACAATCCTGGTTTTCTCTGAGTTTGGTACATGCCCCTTGAATGAATCCAATACAAGCATGGACCACAGTTGCCCCGCACCTGGTCGTCGAAACCACACCTTTTGAAGCAAGTCCTTTACCAGTTCTTTGGTCAGTCAGCCGTTTTCTTAAACTCTGACATGAATTTTCTGAGAAAAAGTCTCTTTATTCGGAAATGTTTATCTCTTGAAAATAACATATGGTGGTAGCTTGTTCCCATCGGCAGTAAAGGAAAGCATGACCGTCATTCGAAGCTTCTCGTTTCCTTTTGTTAGCACTTTAACTTGCTTTGCACCAATACTTTCTACAGTGTAATTTGATGGCATATCAAAATACAATGGTGTTTGGTCAGCATTACCAATCTGGCTTAAAACGTGGTGCCCTTGTTTTCTTACTGATATGACATACTTGAGAAAACTGTATAGCTTTTCTTCAAAGTCAGGTGGCATTCTCTGACATATTGAATTATGCCGCTTCAGAGAAAATCATTTTCTTTTCATAAAATGGCTAATCCATCCTCTTGAAGTAGTGAACCTTACACTGGATCCAAGTTCACAATTAATTTCTCGTGCTTTTGCCTGAAGAATTTCTACAGTAACAGGAAAACCTGATGCACACTGCTGCTTCACGAAATGATCTAGATGATCGTTAATCTCGGGAAATCTACCTGTCTTAGGTCCCGAGAACATCTTTCTTGTTTCGGAGCACTGATTCAGCTTTTCCTTTTTCTTCCTCTAAAGCCTTACATTCACTTCTGAAATTCCATGCACCCTAAAACAAGCGTGATTGCCATTTTTCTCTGCATAGGCAACAACCTGCAGTTTAAACTTTGCTGGATAATGCTGGCTTTTAGAACACATCTAGACAGTGTACTCCGCGTTCAAGTAACAAAATGCTGTGTTTCTTTCAGAGAACAATTCTATGAGGCAAGCGATTGTCCGTATTTTTTATTTATCGTCGAAGCTTTTCAACGAATGTAGAAGAATGGGGAAAGTTGGAGATTGTTGGTGGCCGTAGCAACAGTCAGACGTTCAAAGGAAATTCCATTCGCTGGCTTGCTGCATCGACGACATCCAGACAGTCAGGCATTTGCAGGACTCCTAATGTAAGTATTTGTCACCGATTCTAATGCACACCCAGATAAACAGGTTCGATTTTAGAGGAAAAACATGTACATTAGATTCGAGTAAATACGGTATATGGTGGTCAAATTTTTTAACTAGAACCGAGTTCATCACGAGGATTAGGTCACTGGACTAGTTGTTGCTCTTTGGTCAGGAGTGCCCACTGCAATTTTTGTTAAGTGTGGTACTTCTACTCGTTATTTCCATCCCTTCTTCAAGTTTCTTCTTTGCGAGACAGTTTATGGAGCAAATCAACTTCCTAGTCTCTACAGCAGCCCAAAAATCCGCAGAGAAGAAATGAAAAGAATTCTGTTGGGAAACAATTTTCTCTGCCCGTTCATAAAGAATATTTTTGGGAATAAGGCAAAAAAAAAAAAAAAAAAAAAAAAAGGAGCAGCAGATAAATAACTTTAAAATGTCACCAGCAAAATTACTTACCACAAAGGACTTTTAAAAAAACTGAAAAAAAGATTAGTAAAAAATATAAAGTCAGGCTTGCCCCAGATCTGAATAGCTAGTTTAAAAAATTCCTCCCATCCCTAAGACAGCTAGATGAAGAAATCCAGTTACAAGAAGTGGTAAAGTTTTTAGCCCAATATACACTGATGTCCAAAATTAAGGTCACAAGCACATTTTTTACAGTAATTCAAAATAGCAACCAGTAAAATGTTTGAAATATATAATTTGGAGAACGGTAAACCTAATGTAAGAATCTACTGCTTATTAAATGGTTAACAGGGTGAGTTTGGTATGAGAATGTGAAAGTGACCGTTTTCTGCATCTGCAAATTTCGTCTTCAGAGTTGTTTCTTGCAAGAACAATCACAAGATTGATTGATTTCAGTTGGAATGAGTGCTCGAAATTGGTCAGACGAAGGACTGAGGTGGAGAGCCATTGGCAGGCTTGAAGCTGGCCAGTCTCAAGCGGAGATCGCTTGATGGTTACAGGTGTCACGAAAGGTGGTATCCAGGTTACGACACCAATTCGGAACAACAGGTACCATCACCAGGAGACGCTGCCAAGGCCGTCCAAGAGCCACGACAACTGCGGAGGATCGTTAAGTGGCAGTAACTGCCAAATGCCATAGACAAATGACGGCTAGAGACCTCTCTCAGGACCTCGCTGCTGCGACTGGAATGGCAATTTCGAGGCAAACTATATGCAGACACCTAGCAGAGAAGGCCCTTTATGCTTGGCGGCCAGTGGTGTATCCCCCTCACCAGATTGCAGAAGAGAGCCCGTCTCTCAAGGAGGCTAACACATCTTTCTTGGACACAGCAATATTGGGCCGTGTACTTTTCTGTGATGAGTCAAAATTCAGTACACAAAGTGATTTTTGACGAGACTTCATCGGGAGACAACACGGGGCCCAATATCACCCCTCCAACATAAGGGAAATTGACCACTTTGGTGGAAGTGGAGTCCTTGTTAGGGCAGGCATCATGTTGGACAGCCGTACACCACTGCATGTCTTCGATGAGGGCACTGTGACCGCACAGCGCTATCGAATTGAGGTCCTTGAACCTTATGTGAGGCTTTTCCGGGGAGCTGTTGGACCGAACTTCATTTTTATGGACGATAAGGCAAGGCCACACAGAGCTCAGCTGGTCGATGATTTTCTGGAGGGAGAGGATATTCGTCGTATGGTGTGGCCAGCGAAGTCTCCGGACCTAAATCCTATAGAGCATGTTTGGGATGTTCTAGGAAGAGCCATTGCATGACGTCAACCCCCTCCCAGGACCCTCCTGGTGTTAAACTCCACGCTTTTAGAAGAATGGGATTTGTTGCCACAAGCTGTTATCAACAACCTCATTTACAGTATGAGGGCTCGTTGTGCGACCTGTAAAGCTGTGCGGGGTGGCCACACTCCCTATTAGCCGGACCGTTCTCGAGATATGATGCATCATGTTTTGACCGTTTTTGGTCTAATTTGCATATCGCACGCATTTTACCTCCTGTTCATTTTGTTATGTTGCTATTGGATGTCTCATAGTATGAGGCATCTCTGTACCAAATTTCATTGCAATAAACCATTTCGTTTTCAAGATATCACAGAATATGTGTTTGTGACCTTAATTTTGGACATCAGTGTAGATAACAAAGTTTCTGTGTAAAACAAAGATGACACTCTTTTTCATGACTTGTCCTGTTGTTCACCGAACATTTGAGGATTGCAACTGTTTTCTTTTCCTTTAAAGAAAGCATTGAAGTGAGGAAGGTGAATAAAGATAGTGACTGTTGAGAAAATCGAGCTCTGTGCAATCATTGGGTACCTCCATTTAAAGGAAATGTTGCCAAAAGAAATTTGTGAGGACATGAAACAAACATTAAAGGGATCTATCTCTTCTTCATGTGCCATGGTCAGAAATTGGCTTATGGAATTTAAAAGTGTGGAAGAGTCATTGTTGAAAATGTACCCTTCAGTGTAGGCCTGTTACTTCATTGACACCAGCAAGTGTGGATACCATTAATGAGAGATTTGTACGGGCCCGGCGTGGAAAGCCCGAGGGACAGGCTGGGTCTATGCTGGAAGCTTTGGCATTTTGCTCCTGGATTTTTTTTTTTTTTTTAAGACCTTTTTGTCTCATAAAATGAAGACTGATTTAAATAATCAGATAGAGATGTTCACTGATTGAAATGAAAGACCACATCTACCACCAGATGCATTGATTAATTACAGCTGAAATTGGGGGTCAATCCAGGCAGCATTTGATTCCATTGAGTGATATCTTTACAAAAATATTTTTTGCTCAAACGGTACCTACACAAAAGTATTTTTGGCTCAAACGGTACCTTCACAAAAATATTTTGAACTGTGATTATATTGTTACTTTCATTAAAAATTTATCTTAAAAATATTGTAGTGTTATTTTGAATATTGTTCTGTTTAACTGATGCACTTTGTTTTTCATCGATATGAACAGTTTTCAGTAAAACAGCCTCTGACGGATGTCTGTCAGTCACTACCAACGGTGGCTATGCTACCCACAACTGAGGCGGTGCTCACTGAAAGGAACCTCAAAGCATTATGGGAGCATTTTCCTCCCTCTGGCAGCCTCACTTCACATGCATTTATCAGGGCTAACTCAGAAGTAGGGATGGGAACATCAATGTTGGATATCGATGAATTCTCCTTCCCCTAACCCATTATCGATTTATCAGTGAAAACCTCGACATTTTTCTGTCCCCCTCCCATTTTCCCATCTTTTTTTTCTTTTTTTTTAGATAAATTTTAAATTCACTTTCACTCTTTCACGATATATTTCAAGGTGTTCATTCAACTCTGTTTTGTAGTTGAAATGGAAATTCATTTTTAATATCGTGATGTTAATCTATCTGCTGTAGTGGCTAATGTTGTAACTTTCTTTCCAGGTGTATCACTAACATCAGCATGTTTAAGTAATCCAGTTACCTATGAAGAAGTTGTTTGCTATTTTCAATCAAAAGACATGAAACAGTATTTAGTGAGTTCCAGTTTTTTTTATTGGCAGTTTATTAGTTTCAATGATAACTTTGCATGCATCAACATTTTGTTATACGAATGAAAGATTTTCTATTATTATAGATTTTATTATTTCTGTTTGAGCAAAATTTTATTATTACCTTAGATTTTATTTTTTAAGCAAATTTTTTAATTAACTATACTAATCTATGGCTTGGGTACTTAATTGTATACAAGTCGTATGCTGATGACAATCCTGCTGTCTTAAGAGGAAAGTGAGTTTCAATGTATGTTATCCAGGTTGAATGAAGTTTGTACAAATATCAAACTGACAGTATTAACAAAAGAAAAATAATTTATGGTTTTTGAGTGAGGAACAATTAGTACTGAATGTCAGATCAGTCTAAATTAATACAGAGTTATGCCAAACAAATGAGTTCATAGTGTCAAATGCTTGCCGTAACGTGGTGACGACGAACCCCGTGAGAGAAGTCTCCTGACCTTATAAGTATAACTCTTTCTACTAAAATCTTTTAATTAATGTAAATTTAAAACGTTTGATTGTGAGAATGAATGAATACAGAACTGAAAACTATAACCTAATTGTTTTATTTCTAAAAAATTTTTTATAACTAACCAAAAAAAAAAAAAAACCCCTTAACAAAATGACCTAACGGGCCGGGAGCACGTGCCTCACAGAGCAACAATGTGCAAAATACTTTGACAATATCAGGTAAACATCATGCACTTTTCACTGCAATGTTTATTTTCCTTTGAACGTCACTGGTTTTGCGGTGAAGGGAACTATCAATAAATAAATGCTTGAGTGGCAATAAAAACATACATGAGATTCTTCCGCTAATTCGCGGAATTCGCTTTTTCTGCATCATTTTGGTCATCCTCGAGGTCATTGCAAAATGAAGAGAAAATTTTCAGAATTTTTTAGGGGGGGTCGTTCTATAGAAAAATCCTTGAAAGCGGAATTCGCGATTCCGCTTTTTTGTGGTGTAAAAGAACTAAGCGCTTTCTAGCTGAGAGCGTTGTTTTTGGAGCAGGCGCTGGGGGCAAGAAGAAATGTTGGAGGGTGGAGTCAGGAGCTCAATTCGTTTACTGCTGTCAACAATGGATGGGGTCAGTCACTTGAGCATCGCAGCGCGAAGGGTGGAAGCTCCGCCTACTTCGTGCTTTAGGGAAACTGCCGCAGCCCACGAGCCATTCCGTGTCTTGCGGGAAATCGCCACTCTGCATTCTATCCGTGACGTCATCGCCAGGAACTCTCTCTTGTAATTTGCGATGTATCCGAATGCGTTCCCACTTTTCTGAGATCGTTAGAGAATCGAAGTTCTCGTGAAATCTCTTTCTACAAAGGACGCACATAAATTACGGAATATCCGTAATTGCCAAAAATTATGGAATCTCCGTAATTATTACGGATTTCCCCCGGGATTACGGGTGACTAACAAAAAATTATGGATATTCAGATTTTCGCTGTTATTAAGAAAGTTTTAATGGTTTTGTAAATAATCGATGAAAAGCCTCTGAATAAAGTTCGTAACACAGCCCTTTGTATCCTTTTTTTCTTTTCTTCTGAGGTGGCGGAATTTGTTTTGCTTGTTCGAAAGTGTAAAAAAAAAAAGCACGGCACTAGGATTGCATAAATCCGGCGTGCTTCTTTCGGCATGGCCCGCTATTACGTGCTTCTTTCGCTGTGGCCCGAGATTACGTCGGCCTGAAGCATCTTAATAAAGTTCGTGACGCAGCTTTCTTTTCTTAAATTCTCTCGCCCCCCCCCATCCCGAAGAGAAGGAATTTATTTTGCTTGTTTGAAAGCCAAGTGGAAAGGAAGCACGGCGCCGCGCCGGGATTACGTATAGGCATGGCGTGCTTCTTTTGCCGTGATCCGGAATTACGTTGGCTCGGACGTGCTTCTTTTGCTGTGGCCCGGACTTGCGTCAGCCCGATGCCTCTGAAACAAGTTCGTGACGCACCTCTTTGTTTTCTTTTTTTCTAATGAGGAATGTGTTTTGCTTGCTTGAAAACTTAGTGGAAAGAAAGCACGGCGCCCAGCCAGTATTACGTCGGCCTGAAGCTTCTAAACAAAGTTCGTGACACAGCTTTCCGTTGTTTTTTTCTTTCTGAGGAGGAGGAATTGTTTTGCTTGTTTGAAAGCTAAGTGGAAAGGAAGCATGGCGCCACGCCGGAATTACGTAGGCCTGGCGTGCTTCTTTTGCCGTGATCCGGAATTACGTTGGCTCGGACGTGCTTCTTTCGCTGTGGCCCGGAATTGCGCCGGCCCGATGCCTCTGAACCAAGTTCGTGACGCACCTCTGTGTTTTTTTTTTTTTTCTGAGGAGGAGGAATGTGTTTTGCTTGTTTGAAAACTTAGTGAAAAAAAGCACGGCGCCCGGTTAGGATAACGTCGGCCCGTAGCCTCTGAACAAAGTTCGTGACGCAACCCTGTTTCTCTCCTTGTTTCGTTTTTTCCTAAGGAAAAATGTGTTTTGCATGTATGAAAGCTAAGTGGGAAAAAGCACGGCTTCGGCCAGTATTACGTCGGCCCGAACCCTCTAAACAAAGTTCGTGGCGCAGCTTTCCGTTTTTTTTTTTTTTCTTTCTTTCTGAGGAGGAATTTGTTTTGCTTGTTTGAAAGCTAAATGGAAAAAATGTGTCATGAGTGGCCCATAAACATGGTTAAAAACAAGAATTCGGCAGAGAAAATCTCCCCACTTGCTTGACATTGATGGAGATTCATGTCACCATATTCACAATGCAAGTAAAAATTTTGCAAGCCATTTTAAGCTTACATTGAGAAATACTTTATTGACTTCTTCAATTACTTTAAATGGTCGGCAGATCAACATGAAGCCCTTGCTGAAATTTGTGAAATTATAGGGCTAAAATTCACTGAAATTAAGAACATGGTGCAATGCAGGTGGTTGTCATTCTATCATGTGGCATTAAACAGTTTACATATCCATGATGCCCTTTTGCTGCTGTATTATGGATTTGTGCAGCCTAATGAAAGACCAATATACATGGATGTGATAAATAAAATATGTAAAGATTAGAAAGAAAAAGTTAAAATTCCAGGAGCTTTGGAAGAAATTACGGGAAAAAAATCTAACAGAAGATGGAAGAAAATGGAAATCTAGAATTGTTGCAAAATTATTTGAAAGCTCAAAAAAAAAAAAAAAAAAAAAAAAACCTTGCTTATATTAAATTTTTATGTTGCAGCTCTACCTCTTTTGAAAAAATATGTATGCTTATTTCAAACAAAGGAGCCATTAATTCATAAAGTTTTTGATGAGCAGAAGCAACTATTCTTGGATTTCTTAGCTTGTTTCTTAAAACAAGCGATACTGAAAGGCAAACCTATGAAATATTTGATAAGGCAAACCTGTGAAAGATTCTTGGATCAGGAACATTATTTTGAAAAGCGAATCAAATGACATTGTGGGGAATTTTTTTAAGCCAGGCTGCTGAAGCTTATATTCAGCATGCAAAATACATGCAAAAGACACTACCATTATGTAGTGATCTTTTAATGTACATATCATTGATCCTTCTACAAGGGGACATAATCTAACTTTAAAAAGACTGAAAAACTTCCACAGTTTCTTTGAAATATATTGAATTCAGAGGAAATGGAAAGCTATGCTCTAGAAATTCACCAGTATCAGTTTGAATCACGACTTCCATCTCCCGACTTTGTAAAAATTGATGCGTGGTGGGCAAAGGTGTTTGACCTCTACAAGTACACTATGTTATCTAAAGTAGTAAAAGCCTTTATATCATGCTTCCATGGTCCACAGGTTGAAAGTTCTTTCAGCATGATGGCTGAAACCATAGATATAAAATCAGGAAGAATGAACATTGAAACCTATTCAGCTATACAAACTGTGTAGTATAAACTTAAAGCACAGGGTAAGTCTGCAGTTAATTTCTTCAGTAAAGAAGTTTTTTTCCAAGAAGCAGTTGATGCCAACCTCTGCCAAAATCTTAGGACATCAGAAACAAGTTATACCAAAGAAATAGAGAGGAAAAGAAAAGGAATTATCAGCAAAAAGAAAAAGTTAGCAATGGATGCTGTTCAGCTGCAGTCAACGTAAAATAAATATGGCCGTGTAGCTTGCTGAGAAGAAAGCCAGGCTTGCTCAGAAGAGGAAATTCGAATTGTTGTGCAAGCAAGTACAACAAAAAAGGGGCAAAATATCTTTGAAGCAATCTGTTTAAAAACCATAACTTCTAGTCATGTTTTTTTTTTAATTTGTACATATTCAAATACATATTCCAATTATCATTTAGTAAGAATCTGTGAATTTAACTTATTTCCACACACATTTTATTTTTGAAAAATTTGGTACATTAGAGTGCTACTAAGCCAACAAGACTGACTTATCTCTTGTACTCTGATGTTTGACCAAAACTAATCTGTGGATATGCTTCTAATTGCTTGACTAAATGCACAAACTTTCCTAGACAAATACTTTTCACCTCAGGATTTAGCTAGTAAAGATTTACATGTATGTTTTAAATCTGATTTTTAAAAATATCTCATTTTATTTTGTTCTTGATTCCCTACTTTTCTATTGTGAATATAATAATGTGCTTCACTTTAATATTTACTTACATAATTTACAGAAAATAATTCCATATGGCTTGTGCAATCTTAAATATTGTATATGCTGTATTTGAATTTGCTCACACCGCGCGTTCGCGTGTCCCAATTTTCCACCCAGTTAAAAAGTTCAGCTTTTTTTGTCATTGGCCGGTCTCATGTATGTAAAAAAGCATTTGCTAAGAGGGCAGCGTATTGAGGATGCTAAAGGAATTTCAAGGAGACTCATATTGACTTCAATGCTTAGTTTTATGGAAACAAGGGATATATTCAGACAGGCTGTCTCCTGTCCCTCTCAATCAAAAGTTCATCGGCGGACACATCCTGCCATGGAAATAGATGATCCCGATAATCTGTCATCATATGCAAAAACGTATTCGTTTAGTAGCTGTAGTGCGATCAGCAGTGAAAATGAAGAATACAACGTTTTCTCTCGTACTCGTCCTCAACAGATTTTAGCTACACATTGGTATGATGTTCCTGACATCAAGAGAATAATTCTGTTCACTAGGGTACTAGGACTAAAAATTAATATGACAGGTATTGAACCAACCGAATTTTTCAATCTTTTTGCACCTGAAGAATTTTACAATTCATTAGTTACCATCAACAGGATATGCTGTAGATGTATTCATGTCACTGGAGTTACTGAAGGTTATAATTACAAATATCGATTATGGATAAATTTTTTCATATTTTAGAATAGCAGAGTCCTGCGAAGAAGCTATGAGATGCGAACACGGCTAGGTTGTTCCAAACGCACAAAAGCTCATCCGTGGTGCCTCATGACACCTTGTGGCATCTCAGAAGATTTGTCCTGGTTTCTTACCAGCACTATGTGCTTGCCGTTAAAATAGCACAGCAGCAGCGAACGTGTTAACAAATTAATGAAATGAAATACCTCTAGACAAAGGTCAAGCTCGCCAAACAGTATTAGCACTGGGTCATTCCATGTCAAATCACCCATCATTTTCACGAGATGTCGCCCACCGATCTCAGATTTTTGTGAAAATTGGTACAAAGTATTGTACTGGTGAGATATGAAACCTGTTAAAATTTTAGGTCAGTCAGTCTAGTTTAAGGAGATTTCTGTGTAGTTCTGATAAAAACACGAAACTGATCAAATAATGCAGAACTTGTGTTCAACTCAGGGGAGTGCATGGGCAGGTGGTACCTTGGCTATGACATCACTACAGAGTAAAATGTCAGCTATTGGAGTAAAATAAGTAGAATGATGTATTCATGAATTGTGATGGACTTCTATTGACTGGGGTTGAGGACGTGTTTCTTGCCTGAGGGTGGAACTTTTAGGAATTGCTTGTGCTTCTTGCATGGACACTTTGTCTCCTGGTAGCATCAAAGTCATGCATGTAAAGTAAAAAGTTAAAGCAAACAATAAATTTCATACCAGCAGATGAATATAAAAATACTGTACCCTTTCAAAGTATTTCACAACATAAAATTATTTTGAAAAAGGCCAAAACAAAAGGGCAATCAAAGTTAATAAAATAAGCCGGGGGGGGGGGATAAAGGCAGAGATCATTGAAGGTGTGCCTGCCACAGCTAGGTTTAATGGCCTGAACGAACTAAAACACCAACCTACCAACCTACTGACTGACCGACAGCACACACACACACATATGATATTTTGGTTTTAAAATGTCCTTGAAAAGTGCTTGAATTTATTTTGCTTGGAAGAGTATGAACCTTGATTTAGTATACATTCATTTTCTTATAATATGTAATTTACAGGACCCAACTACTCTTGATACAGCTTGGAAGTCATTTATAAAAAGTGAAAAAATGCATAGGAAAAGACAAAAAAATATTTTTTTTATAAAAATTACACTGTTTAACAAAAAGTTAATAACATTATATTTATCTCTATATTAAAATAAAATAATTTTATACTTACAACAGTTATATTTACCAACTCTTCCAATAGATGGTGGCACTGAGGTGATTCACCTTGATGTGTAGCAAATGTGCCACACCCCTTCTTTAGATTCCGGCATGCAACTTCGAATGCTAGAAAACACTCGAGGAGGAGTCCTGCGGTTTTGATGGCCTGATGATATGAACAGTGTGTTCATGAAAGCACTCGCCAGTACAACATTGACTCAGTGTTTCTGTGTGAAACTGTCTCCAACCCGATGAGTTTGCTTGTTCTAAATGTGCTATAAATTTTTAATCATTGGATATTTTTAGACGTATGAATGTTTTGGGGGTACGTATTTAATTGAGAGTTATAAATTAATTTTAACCAAAAATTTTAGTTTGTAAATATTTTAACTAACAAAGAATAGTTACGTATGTTAGGCTTCTCTCGGGCGGGAGCATGTGTTTCACCAAGTTTGAAACGTGCTGCATGTGTTCCAATAATAGGTATATGATGCTTTTATTATTCATTATTGTTAAAATAGTTATATGTTTTAACTTAAAAAAAATGAGGGTTCTGATTTAATATCTTAAAAGACAAATTTTCCTGACATCTAGCTTTTACTACCTGGGCAGGTAAATAATTTATGTGCATGCCCAGCTGGGCATGTAACTTTTCAGATATTTTTCAAGCCCTTATTACAATGGTGAAACAGGGTGCAGACTACATACAAGGATGGAAGAACATAAAGCAGCTATTAGGAATATTCCCAATAAAGCGAGACTAGTTCGTCATGTTCAACAAACAGGTCGCTGGGACTCTCGTAAAATAATAAAGCATCAAGCCAGCCCAACTATCCGAAAGCTAGAAGAATCACTTAAAAATTTTTACTGAAAATCTGGCAATATCAGGAATTGTACAGGTTGGTAGATCCATCCCAATTAGTTGCCATTTTTTCTGGAATACTCTTTAGTCCTCCGAAAGCTAGAAGAATCACTTAAAATATTTTACTGAAAAATTGGTAACATCAAGGATCATGCAGGTTGGTAGATCCGTCTCAATTGGTACCATTTTTCTGGAATTACTCCTGTGTCCTGACAATGTATGAAGTTCTGGTTTAAAAGTTAAAAGGCATTTCAAAAATCACTTTTCTTCTTAATAACCACAGAAACTCTTATTAAATAAGATGTTATTAAAAAAATTTGTATCTCATGAAAAATGGTTGCATGTGACCTTATTTGTGTGCTATGCTGTTAAAAACATCGAGAGGCAAAAATATTTTATTGTAGACACAATAGAGATGTGAGGGCACAGTCTTGTGCAGTATGCAAAAATTGCATTTGCAAAGTGCATAGAAGAGCAAGGGTAAGGGGGGGGTAAATGTGCTTGTGATGCTGATTAAACTCTTGCAATTTTAATTTTGATACTTTTTCATCAGCTCTCATAATCATGTGTTATTTAATTTGGGCATCATAACTGTATATCCCATTCAATGAATAGTGAAACTAGTTTTTGTGTCTATACAATTTAAAGTTCCTTTCATGAATCAAGCTGTTTGTTTAGTTTGACATTTGTAAAGAAATTGTATGTGCAGTTCCAGAGCAGTAGTGTTTGATTTCCTTGGAAATGATTTGCCTTTTCTCCATTGTGTTGAAAAGCAAACAATAAATTTTTTTTTTCAGGAATGTATCAAGCCAGTGCGGCAAAGGAAAGGTTTCGATGCAGTAAAACATTGGCTGTTTGGACCCCCTAAGCTGCAGAATACGTTGATATCAGAAAGGGATCTCATTTTTGCCATTGCACAATGTAAGTCTTTATTTAATAGCACTTTTGTATGTAAAGCAGTTTTATTGTGATAGTGTAGAAAGCTTATTTTTGTTCCTTTTTTGTTAATGCATTGATTTCAAGAAAGCATTTTATACAGTGATGTCCAAAATTAAGGTCACAAACACATATTCTGTGATATCTTGAAAACTAAATGGTTTATGGCAATGAAATTTGGTACATAGATGCCTCATAGCAACATAACAAAATGAACAGGAGGTAAATTGTGTGCGATATGCAAATTAGACCCAAAACGGTCTAAACATAATGCATTGTACCTCGAGAACGGTCCGGCTAATAGGGAGTCTAGCCACCCCGCACAGCTTTACAAGTCGCACAACGAGCCCTCATGCTGTAAATGAGGTTGTTGATAACAGCTTGTGGCAACAAATCCCATTTTTCTAAAAGCGCAGATTTTTACGCCAGGAAGGTCCTGTGAGGGGGTTGATGTCTTGTAATGGCTCTTCCTAGAGCATCTCTTAACATGCTCTATAGCATTTAGGCCCGGCGATTTCGCTGGCCACACCATATGGTGATTTTCTTCTCCCTTCAGAAAATCGTCGACAAGCTGAGCTCTGTGTGGCCTCTCATTGTTTGTAAAAATGAAGTTCGGTCCAACAGCTCCCTGGAAAAGCCTCACAATAAGGTTCAAGGACCTCAACCCTATAGCTGTGTGGTCACAGTGCCCCCGTCAAACATGCCTAACCCTAAAAAAAAAATGATCACTATTGTCAAACTTCTTAATAGTTTAATAAACACTCGTATGATGCTTGCCCAGACATGGATTCCGCTTCCACCAAAGTGGTTGATTCCCCTTATGTTGGAAGGATTATAGCTGGCCCCACACTGTTTCCAGATGAAGACTCATCGAGAATCACTTTGTGTACTGAATCTCGACTCATCACAGAAAAGGACATGCAGTGGTTGGAAAAACTACTTTTTATTTGTAGCAAACTACAACTACTTTATGATAAATGCAGTTAACTACAACTACATTTTTAACAAAGTAGTGACTACAAACTACTTTGAAAAATGTAGTCACTACTTCACTACTTTTTTTATTATGAACATTTTTAGTAGTACTTAGTATATTGCAGTTTCAGTTAATATATTAATATCTGTAAATATGCCACTGTGCCTGATATTTTAAAACAGAAAATTTTCAAATATAAGGAAGAAGGTAGAAAACCAAAGTTTTTCTACTTTTCCATTATTTAAAGTATAAAAACTTAGTTATGACCTAATTAGGGTTACCAGTCGTCCAGGATTTGTAATGATGTCCGGGGCTGTGTCCGGGATTGAAAAAAGTCCGGGATTTTTAAATGAGTGGTTATAAAGACAGCGAAAAATTCACATAACTAATTATTTATTTCATTACTATTAGTATTGAAAATTTTGACTTACCTCTATGTGCAATTTCAAATTAGAGACTGATGACTTTGAACAGTCATCCACCTCTAGTTTGAAATTCGCATAGAGGTAAGTCAAAAGACAGCTTCTTATTTAACGGGCAAAGTTTGCACGTGACTGTAAAATTCCCGTTTACTTGCTTCTCGAGCACTGTGAAATAATTATTATACGCCGACCATGGTAGTTCAATTCTTTCTTCATCAAGCTGGACAGTAGCTGCCATATTTCAAGAAAACAGAAAAACTTATTATCACCTGGGAACATAAGTTAAATAAGTCTTTGAAGCAAGGAAAGCAAACACGTTCGTATTCACACGAAACGAAAACGACAACGAGACATGTGTTGGTGTGTTGCCAACCTATGCTAGAAAACTCTGTGTTTTGAAACACCAACCATTCTTATTCCGAGACCCTCGTTCGTCATAACTTGTCCATTTTAATCCACTCCATAGCCGATACCATGAAATAAATGCTCGCTAGATGGCGATACTTAGCTCTGGTGCTTTGCAGTTCAAACGAGGAGTATTAGCGTTGTGTCGCAAACACATGTGACGATCAAGTGATATGTAGAAGGGAACCTTGTTTGTTTACTGAAGTAACGTTAAAAGTAGTGTCAAAACTCGCTACAAACTATAGAGGTTTGCATCGCGCTACTCGCTAAACTACTTTTTTTTTAAAGTAGCGCGTTACACTACAAACTACGCGGGAAAGTAGCGACTACAGTAGTTTCGCTACTTGTAGCGCACTACTTCCGATCACTGAGTACATGGCCCTAATCTTGGCCGCCTCAATGGCGCAGTGGTATAAGGTGCTGGCCTCTGATCATTCGTCCGTAAGAGGTCCGGGTTCGAATCCTGGTCAGGCAAGGATGTTGTGTTTGTCTTACGGCACTGGCTCTCTCCCTTCCCTGGAACCAGTGACCCTAAATTAGGGACCGGCAACTGTTTATAGCCCATTGAGCTGCTCACGGTGGTCATTAAACCTCCAATAAAAAAAAAATATATAATCTTGCTGTGTCCAAGAAAGATGTGTTTGGCTGCACAACAGACGGGCTCTCTTGTGTGATCTGGTGACGGGGAACACGTACCACTGGGCGGTAAATGTAAAGGGCCTTCTCTGCTAGGCGTCTGTATACAGTTTGCCTCGAAATTGTTGTTCCAGTCAACAGCAGAGAGGTCTCTAGCCGTCATCCGTCTATGGCGTTCGGTAGTTAATGCCACACAACAATCCTCCTCTGGTATCGTGACTCTTGCACAGCCTTGGCCGGGTCTTCTGGTGATGGTACCCGTTGTTCCGAATTGGTGCTATAACCTGGATACCACCTTTCGTGACACCTGTAACGATCAAGCGACCTCTGCTCGAGACTGGCCAGCTTCAAGCCTGCCGATGGCTCTCCACCTCAGTCCATCGCCTAAACGATTACGAGCACTCATTCCAACTAAAATCAGTCAATCTTGTGATTTTTCTTGCAAGAAACGCAACTCTTAAGATAAAATTCGCAGATGCAGAAAAGAGTCACTTTCACGTTCTCTTACCAAACTCACCCTGTTAACCATTTAACAAACAGTGGATGCTTAAATTTAATTCAGATCAAATCAGATCATATGTAGAGGATTTTAGGAAGGGAGTGTCTGATCCCAGGTCTTAGAAATAGGAAGCTAGGAGATTTGGGCTAGAGTGCCTGATAGGAAAGTCACATGGAAGCGAAGTAGAAAGGGGAAGGAAGATGCCCTTATTTATTACTGGAGGGCCAGTACCCGGGGTCCGATGGCTTAACGTGCCCATCCGACGCACGGTGGGTATTTAGTGGTTCGAACGTTCGTACCTGCCCAGGATCGAACCTGAGGTTATCTCCATGGCAGTCATGAACACTGACCACTAGGCCACTCACGGCCCATTACATTTAATTCACCCTTCGTCAAAGTTAGTATATATGACAGGAATTTTAAACATTTTACTGTTTGCTATTTTGAATTATTGTAAAAAATGTGTTTGTGACCTTAATTTTGGACATCAGTGTACTTTAGGCAAAGCATGTAAGTGTTTTTCTCAACTTTTTATGCACCTGTAGGGTGCAACATTTCATATTATGAATGAATTTCTACTTTAAGCATTGTTCTTTATATTGTCTTATGTAAGTATTCATGTGGGGGAACTAAGAGTACTTCACTAGTTTAATGTTCTTGAGAAGGAACAGAAAACTCATCTTTTAATCATTCATCAGGACTGTTTAGGCATTTCTTCATGAAATTCTATTCTCATAATAAAGTTGCTGTAGATGCTTTGGCCTTCAATATTTTATCTTCTGTGTATTCAGCAAGTTATGTAAAATACATAGAAACTAGGAGCATATTTAGAGGGGGAGCCACGAAGCCTTTCCCACCTTTCTGAAAGTGTTTCATTTTTTTTGTTTTTGGTTAAAATGCAGCTTTCAATAGAAAAAAAAATGCTGTAATTTAATGAAAAATGCATTAATTTTTTCTCCTATTTTTCATTAACTTTATTTTGTTCTGGTGGATTTCAAAAGCTTTCATTTTTTGTCACCCTCCCTGAAAAAAATTCTCTATATGCCACTGATAGAAATTATATTTTTTGGTTCACCATCTTTCTTTGTCTGACTTTAGAACATCGTTACTTGTTCCTCTTATAGACATAACTTCTGCTAACAGCCTCATTCAATTTAAGTTCAGAAATATTCCTTTCGTATGTTAGTTGCCATTATTCTTCACTTAAAATGTCACGGAACTTGGGCAAAGTCTTGGTGAATAGCATTAAATGCCTTGCCTGTTTTCTCATTTTCATAAGAGCCCATTGTTGTTGCACTTAACTGGTTGCATTTTGGCTGCTGCAATTCTGCAGGCATTAGCAGTTGTTAGGAGTTTCTCCTGTTCTGAGACCTTGTCAGTTAGGGGAAAGGGTGTCCATTGCAATATGTCATTCTCCTCCTTTGTTGTAATTCATTCTTTAGAACTTACGTATTGCATTTTCTTGTTGCCATATGAAGATGCTGAAATTAGTTTTTTTTTCTATCCCTCCCCTTAAAGTCTTTTATTCCTGATATATTACCGTATTCTCTGAGAATAACACTCAGAGAATGTGGTAATATATCAGGAATAAAATATAAAATCTGCATCATATCTATAATGTTGTTTCATTTATTTCGTTGTTTTGTTATCAAGAATTAATGCCACACAGAGTTTAAAGCTGCATGCAAATGTACTTCAAGGGCATTTTTATTTGAGGACCATTCCACACCCCACACCCCTTACCTAGATATGCTCAGCTATCATTCTAAAAGAAAAACTTTGAAAGACTATTCATTATGAATGAAATCATGATTCCTTATTGATAGCAGAGTATATCATATGGCTTTCAATTAAGATAAATGAGGTAATGACAAAACCATTCATTTTTCATATACTTTGACGTGCCCATACAACTCGCATCTAATAACATCAGAGATGAATACACTGTACATGCACATGGAGTGATGTCCTAAAATGGAAGTGATCATGACTGTGTCTATGCTGTACTAGTATCACTCATCTTCCTAAGGGATAAAAGTCTTTCACACTCTTTCACAGGAGAGAGAGAGAGAGAGTGTGTGATGAAAGACCTTAAATGTTTCATAGTACAGCAGCAGCGTAACTAGCACAATGTATGCCCCCCACCCCTGCAAAATTTACTTCAGCATCCGCACCCCTAAGCACAGTAATTTATTTTTTCATGATTTCAAACATGAGGGAGAATGCAATATTCACAGTGTGTGTGTGTGTGATGGTTGGGCAGAGGACAGGGAGAATTTGTGGTACCTAGAGCCCTGTAGTTTTAACTTTTAAAGTAATTTTTGGAACAGAAATACATAATGCAGGATTATTAATCAGCCAATCAAGATTAACACGGTGCACAGACTGATGCACGAACATGAATATACATTTTATCACATGGAATGAATTTGGTAAAATATATTTAAATGGTTAAAGTTAATAAATGTAATACTTCATAATCACCCATTTTACTTTCACTTGTTTCTGAAGTGCTTGATTTTTGTAAAATGACTGCTTCTAAACTCTGAACACTTGACATGCTAAACAAATCATCATTCTTTTCATCAGAAATGTCACTGGAGTGAAAGAACTGGTCGAATTTTGGAAGTTTCTTCACGTGCTTTCCTTCTTTTTCTCTTTTGCTGATACTGTGTTCCACTTGGATGCTTTTCTGACATTTTGTAAATAGTTATCATTTGCTTGTATATTAAAATTTCCACACAGTGAATGAGATAAACATACCTACTACTGTATAAGGGAGAACTAAAAGCAGTAGCAATGTTTAATTGTTTTGTCCAAAACTAAAATAAATCACTTGAAGAAATCACCCTCTTATTCATCGCAGAACTGCGGCTGCTGTGAATAAATGTTGGTGCTTGTGGTGTACATAATCCTAGGTGACTATTTTCACACATCCTCCACAGGGGTGGCCTTGCACTTTTGCACAGCAGTGCAGAGAGGGCAATTGGAAAGCAATCATATTATTTACCACCCATTGCAGAATGATCCCATTACAACTCAGCGCCAAAGGGCCTAATAACTTCAATATGTAGGCATCCAGTGTTTTAAAATTGAAACTTGACATTTATTTAGGCAAAGCTAAATATATCTTAAAGGAAAATATGAATCTTTGAGTTAATTATTTGTTTGTTTGTGTGTGTGTGTCTAGATTATTTCATAAAACTATAACTGTCAGCTGCAGTATGCCCTTCCCCTTCCTTGAGCTATGGGGGTGACAGTTACGTCACTGCAGTACAACATAGAGATCTATGGCCTTAATGTGGAAAGCCTGGCTCAGCACAGACCTCAACTTTATATTATCAGGGGCCTAGAACATGCCCGACCCGGTTCAGACTTTCCAGTTTACAACCCAGTTCGTTCAGAATCTCCGCCACTTATTGCAAATAATGCAAGGCTTCCCCTGGAAAAACAAAGCTGCTACACTGCAGTGAGAAAGTGAACTACCTCAGTAGCAAACACAATGTAATTCAGAGAGACGCATCATTGGGAATTTCTCCCATGGATGAAATTTGGACCTGACTGTCTACTTCTGTTACAAACATAAATGCATTTTCTTTTCCACATTTAGGTATAAACAAAAGGTAGCCTCTGTCCTCAAGTTTATTCAGACTACCTCATCTCCGTTGTAACAGTGAATCACACCAGAAACTTGGTCATCTGGTTTCGTGAGTTGTGTGCTTGTGTAAACATTTCTCAGAAAAAAAAAAAAAAAACCAAAAAAAACCTCACGTGTTTTAGTTGCTGACACTGCTTCATAAACAGCACTCAGAGATGACAGTCGGGTATGACATTCAAAGACCCTGACTATTTAATGTGATATCTGTTGTATCACATTTTACATGGAATCTTCACAGTTCTAGGTATAAGTGGTCATAACTAAATATCCTTTCCAAATATGAATTTCAAAAAATCTCACAAAGTCATGAAGTAACTGCATTGTGTGTACAACATGTGTTTAGGGTAGTTACTTAAATCCAACAGCTGCCATGGCCATAGTGTTCAAGGAAATTAAAACCACTAAAGTGGAAATAGAATTTATTTTCAACCCCTAAAGAAATGAACTGGCCTATTTCACTATCACCTTGCAGACTGGCTTGTCGACTTGTACTGTAATTAATCAACGCATCTGGTAGTGGATGTACTTTTATGTCTTTTGTTTCACTCGGGAAATGTTGGCATCTGACTTGTTAAATAAACAAGTCAGTCTGTATTTTGTGAGTCGAAACATTTAAATTTAATTCATGATAAAAATCGTTCCTGCCTGTGCCTTCCAGCCTGGCCTGAGCCTGTGATTTTTCACTTAACTGGTGGCATGAAAAAGTCCAGTCTAAGCCAGACCCATGCAGAGCTCTGGTACAGAATATAACTAATGTGTAATAACTGGAAAGTTGTGCATCAATGTAAAGTGCTGAAAGAGCAGCTGAGACCTAAAACTGTCTTTGAAGGTGTGCACATTCATTAAGACATTTACATGGGTCCAAATGTTTCAACCTGGTGACAAATTTCTGTTGTTTGTTTGTTCACATGTTTGAAACATGTGAGCAAACATGCTTTGTTTGTTCAAAATGAAATAATGTTCAGAAAGGCTATTGCATGCTAGCTATGTAGAGAAAAATGGCATTACAGGAAAATAAAGGCAACAATGGAAAGTCAAAGTTTAGATAAAAAGAAAAATGTTTGCCTTTCTTGTCTGTTGATATAGAAAGAAGTGAGTAAGAAATGGGAAACTACATTTTCAGAGAAACTGAACTTTAAAAAGTTCTGATATGGATATGGACTCTTGGAAAACTTCTTAACTGGACTTTCAAAAATCCGCATGAACCCTGACTTACTCAGTCTTACTTTCTTTTCTCACTTTATCTTGATACCTATGTATTTCTGCTCTATCCCTCATCCCCCAACTCCACACACATGCTCACAAAATTACATTTCTTTTTTCTGTGCAGTGAGTTATTGATATACTGATGCTGTAAAAACAGTGCTTTAAAAGTACTTATGTTTCACTTTGTTTCTTCATTTTTGTCCTGCTTTTAATTGTAAATTGTCATGTTGACTGCCTCAGGTCCTTTTGATACCAGTGAGCCTCTTCACGTTCGTGTTCTACAAACATTGTACAAAGAGTTGACCGGTGTTAAATTAGACTGCCCTCGTTATGGAGGTCACTGGGAAGATATTGGATTTCAAGGTATGTTGTATTTAAATATATTTTTTTTTATTTTAGATTGTTTATTAAATTATGGTTGCATTTGTTATTTCTTATCTTAAAATGTTGTGAGTTAATATTAATAAATATAAGGCTAATGACACACACCCTACTCCAGAGTTTTCTTCCTTTGTTGCTGCTAATTGGGAAGTCATGCTGAAATTGTAAACCTATCTTGAAATAATGTGAAGAAAATAAGTTTTAAGGTTTCAATTTTGATAAGTAGGGATTCACGCCATAAGGAAATTCTGGGATTTACTGAGCAAAACTGATTCAGAATCGGCATCTCATATTAGATGAGAGCTAGTTTAGTTAAACGTTGTAATAGTGACATTAGTATAATGCATTTTGAGAGACCTTTGGCAGATTATCTGTTAGCTTTGCTGATATTTACTTGGTTAAGCAAAAATTAAAGCAACAGGGAAAAGGAGAAAACAGTGTCCTGAACAGATTAATGAAGGTAAACAGTTGACAACTTGTGCCTTTTACCACAGAAGATTATCATGAATTCATTTTGCTCAGTTTATTAAAAAAATGTAATTGGTGAACTTGTCAAGATAATCAGTTTGGATATGTATTCACCTCCAAAGCCATCTTGATTGTAAAATCTTTGAAATAAATTAAGAAGCATACCGGTGAGCAAATTGAAAAACTACATTCTATTTTATGCATCTCATACAAAAAGTTTACATTACCTTTTTTTTCTTCAATATTTTAATATGTCGTTTTTTGACCATGACAAGCCGTAACCAGGCAGATGCTGAACCCCCCAGAGCACCCACGAGGGGTCCTCCCACCCTGACCTAATAAATTCTGTTGTTTGGATTTTTTTTTAGTCTTTGGAAAAAAATTTCTTCTATAAACAAAAATAAAAATTACCAAATTTGTTTTGAAGAAAAATGCAAGTTAATACCAAATTTGAAGAGTCATGTCTGGGATTAAAAATTTCATCATCATATAAAACCAAGCACACAAGCAGAAGGCAGAAGTGCAATTATCATTACTTGAATTTTACTTACACAAAATCCTTTAACGGATTTGCAGAATTCTGCATTTTTGTCATCCTTTGGGTCATTCTAGAGATTGCTGCAAAACTGAAGAGATTGGGGGGGGGGGGCTTCATTTTCCATCTGGGAACAGTATTTCATCTTTCAAAACTTTCAAAAAAGGAATGAAATTTTTTCCCATAATTGTAACTGCGAAAATGGAAATTAGACGGCTTGAAAATTTTCCTGTGATTAATCTGCGGGCACGAGATTCTTCCGTGAATTTGATGAATTCCACCTTTTCCATTATCATTTTGGTGACTAATGAGATCAATGAACAACTGAACAGAAATTTTTTGGGCATTCATGGTGATAGCATGGCAGTGGTTTATACATACCTACATGCATATCACTAAGCTATTCTCTGAGATTCGAAGGTTAGCTCCACAAAGAAATACAAATTACCAGATAATTTTTACTTACTGTTGCAATATCAAACTTCTCCATTTACAGCAATCTTGATATACAACTCGGGCTTTACTGACATCCATCACATGCCGTACACAAGATCTTCTATACTCCATACTCATAATCTTTTAATCTTTTTCTCATGCAGACACTCCTGAATCTGATCCTCCCATGACTTCATTGGCCTTCCTCTGCATTTCCTTCCTGCCACTTGGGCTAAAAAGATTTTCTTGGTAAGCATCTCATCACTCATTCTTTCAACATGGCCAAACCACTGAAGCATATTAGTCTCCACCTTGCTAACAACATTTTGCTTCATATTACACACCCATAATATTTGCCCTTTTTAGGTATCAATCACCAGCAAAGTGCGTATATTTACGTGCAATTCATTAATGATATACTATAAAAACAACCATTCACTTACCCAAAAGATCTTGGTCATTTTTTTTATCTTGTAACACTTCAAGCACGTCAATTATATTGTTGTTGGCTTTCTGAGGTTGAACTGACTCTTTGCCTATGACTTTCCTTCTTCCGGGGATGAAACATCGTACTATCTTTTTGTGTTTCATCCCCGGAAGAAGGAAAGTCATGGGCAAAGAGTAAGTTCAACCTCAGAAAGCCAACAACAATATAATTGACGTGCTTTTGAAGTGTTACAAGATAAAAAAATGATCAAGATCTTTTGGGTAAGTGAATGGTTGTTTTTATAGTATATCATATTACACAACTGCAACACATCTTCATTACTCACACAATCAGAATGTGTCTTGCCCCCTCCCCCCTCATAAGTAACGCATTTCTCCAGCACACAAAATCCTCCTATGTTTCTTCTGTGGTACCCAGGTTTCACTGCATTACATCAAAGTAGGAACAATTACATTTTCATATACAGCCATGCGGGACTATCTTGAGAACTCATCATTCCTATGAAAATCTCCCAAAGCAGAAAATTCATTGGAGGGTGGAATTCCATCTTTATGAAACTTTCTGAAATGGAAGGTCGAGAGAGTGATGATTTTTTCTGTAATCATAATTTTTTTTTTTCGTGATGTTCCGTATTTGCAGTATTGTTGCAAAATATCATTTTTTTCTGTAAATATTTGTATTTCAGCTTGAAAATGGGGGAAATTTTCCGAAAATGGGAGTCAAATGGAGCAGGGATTTCTCCTGTAATTGCAATTTTTCTGCAGGCTGCCACTCTCTTGCGTTGTTGTTAAATATTATCCCCCCCCCACACACACACAAGTCTTTGCATTTGAGCTTGGTTAGGGAGAGGAAATTTCCAATTAACCTGAAGTGACGAAGTTGAAAAATTTGTAAGGGTTGATGCATGGTGTTCAAAAGTATTCATATTCTCAAAGCTACACCATTCAGCTAAAATAGTTAAAGCTTTGGTATCTGCACCATGGTCCTCAGGCTAAAAGTTCTTTCAGCATGATGAATGAAATTTTCATCAGAGGGCATAAAAAAAAAAAAAAAGGAAAGACAAACAACAATGACGAAATGGGAAAAGAAAGATATCAGCAGAAAGAAAAATTAAGCAAGGATGCCTATGCAGCTGCAGTGTTAACAAAAGACAAACAGAAAGTAGTCTGCATTCTTGCAACACATCTTGATTTTTTCTCCAGTTAAAACGTTCAACCCCCCCCCCTATCATCAGTCTCAGGTATGATTTTAGTATCAGCTACTGGTCCCTTCGAGCAAGAAGCTGTACTGTCAATCAGCCTTGTGTGTTTGCTATTAAAAGCTGTTGTCGTCATGTCTTATTTACACTGATGTTAAATGCTGACATCTTTATGTGCATGTAACTTCATGCTCAGTTGTGATAATTGCAACCAAACAGGGTGAGAAACTGAAGAGGCATGCCCCCTGAAAGGGTTGGGTATCACGAGTGTGAGAAGAAATGGTAGTTTCTCTTGGGATGTTCACAACAGGACCACTTGGTTGCATTCTATAGTGAAATGTGTGCATTCTAAAATGTTGCACTACTATAGCATTTTTAACTATAATATAAATTGGCAAGCAGAAACATATTTGCATAGCAGCATTTTACTACCCAACTTCCTTATTTTATTTAACTCTGGTCAGATAATAGTATCATAACTTAGCTGTTGTCAGTTAATCACATGGAAACTGCAGTTATTTCTTCCAGATGCTTTGCAATAGTTAATACCTTTCTGTGTTGCAGCAATTATTTTTTACCTTTCTGTTGCAATTATTTTTCTTATCTATTAGGGTGATTCAAAAGCCATTACCATTTTGAAAAGTTGTTCTGTGTCAGGCAATTACTCAGTGCCCATGCGCTATGCAGATAAGAACAACACATGACCAGAAATCCAGTAGCATCTATACTAGGGGCAAAGCTAACCTGATTACACTGTTAACACTGTGAAACCGATTCACCAACAAGTCTGTGTCTCTTGTTTATCTGTATTTCTCCACGCACTAATGTGCCGAGTATCGCTGACCCTTCCCCCTAAGACCCTAAGGGGATGGGAGGAAAGATAAAAGGAAACTTCCCGCTCATGCTTCCATCACGATGTCCTCCTCAACTGCCACCCACCAGACAAACAATTTCTTTTTTTTTTTCAAAAATGCATCAGGGTATGGATAAGATAAACACCTTCATTAAAACATATTCCTTACTATTCCATTTTATCAGTTATACGTAAACTTTCGGCATTCTAAAAGTGTTCCGAAGATTTTTTTTAGTTACATATTAAACGTGTATGCAGTATGCATTTTTTTATTTAATTAGAAATACATTGAACTGCGCTACATTTCCAGACGTATTGATAAACACAAAGTCCAAGACAGAACGAGTATTTTGAGACAGCAACCAGAAAGAAAGGGGCAAGCTTGGTGACTGCCGTGACCCATTATCTCCCTTTTACCCTTCGGCTCAATTCTTACCTCCTGTGTGCACTCAGTAAATATCCTTCATGTATACGGTATAGCCTGTCTGAAGCAAGACAGAAGTGACAATGGCATCGTGAAAATACGAATACTTGTATTTTTTAGAAACACAACCAAAACTGGGATCTTAATTTTTTTTTTTAATGTATACACGTACAACATTTACAACATCAATATATCCATGTGCTTTTTAGGTCTCAGTTCAAGTTCAAACATGAGCTTTTCAACTGGAACTACAGGGTGTTTCAAAAAGAATGACCCGATTTCAAAGTAGTATATTTAATTAAGGCAAATGTGGGATAGTTACAAAACAAAAAGCCAAGTATGAAGGAAGGTCTAAAGTTTCACTCACCACAATTACAAATGCTCAATGTGCCCTCCACCTGCTGCAGGGACAACATCAAACCGATAGCTGAATTTATCCCAAATGTGTCTGAGAATGTCTTCAGTCACAGAATTTACTGCTTCTGTGATTCTCGTTCAAAGCTCGTCCAAGTCAGCGGGTAAAGGGGGAACATAAACAAGGTCTTTTACGTATCCCCATAAAAAAAGAAGTCACATGGTGTGATGTCTGGAGATCTCGGAGGCCAAGCGTGTAATGCCAAATCATGGGGTCCCCTGCGCCCAATCCAACGCTGAGGCAATGTGTCGTTTAGAAACCGACAAACCTGGAGGTTCCAATGTGGCGGTGTGCCGTCCTGCTGCAAAATGTAATCTTCAGAGTCATCCTGCAGCTGTGGAAGTAGCCAGTCCTTCAGCATTGCAAGATAGGAGTTGCCCGTAACCATGTTGTCCGCAAAGAAGACAGGGCCATAAACCTTTCTAACAGAAACCACGCAAAAACATTGTTTTGCGTGGGTTTTTTTTTTTGGTGAATCACATTCATGTTGGAGAGTTTCATGTGGATTCTCCAGTCCCCATATGTGAACATTGTGGCATGAAACTTTCCCGCTTACGTGAAAGGTTGCTTCATCGCTAAAAATCAACCTTTGTACGACAGTGTCATCCTCTAACAGAGTTGCACAAAAATCTTTTCATTGTGTTTTGTCACCTCCATGAAGAGCTTACACCAGTTGCAATCTGTACGGCTTCAGCAGCAAACGTCGTTGTAAAACACGCCAAACAGTCACACGAGGGATGGCAAGTTCGCGGCTCGCACGACGAGTAGATTTCCATGGGCTTCGCTGAAACGCCTCATGAATTCATTGCACATTCGTCGCTGAGGTGGTTGGTCATTCAGGACTCTTTCCCTTACATAAACACCCTGTTTCTTCAAATTTTCAAAACCAACGACTAATGATTTTGCCCACTGGTAGAGCACTGGTGTGTAACACCGTTTAAATGCATGCTGTACCGTAATCACAGAATTGGTCTTGCTAAATTCGAGCACACAAAAAACGCCTTCTGCTGCCTCGACGCCATCTTCTCACTCACTAAGTGTAGCGACTGTCTGGACGCTCGTGCTGCCATCTAGCCGTAGTCGTAACAAACTCTGGGCCACGCCTGTAGACATTATATGAGTCGCATTCATTGGTGGTTCGTGGTTGCTGAGATATCCACTTTTCATATCGGGAAATTCTTTATGAAACACCCTGTATATTATGCAGTGGAAATGCACACTCTGTAACTTTAATTCCATAGTCGGGTTAGCCTTGCCCCAAGTATAGTTGGTATAAATAGGCGCACATGCTGCCGTGATTTATTGGAAAATTTTCTGCTGTCAAAGTTATGGACGAGAAATACACAATCTGAATGCTGTTATGGTTTTTCTTTTTTTTAAAAAAATTGACTGTTGCAGATTCAGCAAGGGAAATTTGTGCTGTGGAAGGTAAAGGAGCATTGTCTGAAAGAACTTCAAGTTTTTGATTTTGGCGATGCAGACTGCAGCCTTGAAGACAACACATGCTTGGAAGACCCTTGATGGTGAATTCTGAAGATGTACGCCATTGCTGTAGAGCCACATCTGTGCACAAGCAGTAAACAACTGTCAAATGAGCTGGAAATACCTTAGCCCACAATTGTTTGCAAACTGCACAAGCTTGGCAAGATGCACAGAAGCTGTCGACAAGTACCCCATGGACTGACTGTTGCTCAAGCTCAATGACGTGTACGTGTGTATTGCCAGTTGTTTGAAAATTCCAAAGACAACTGTTTCTTTTGGTGAATTGAGACATGATTAACAAGTGGATATTTTTCCGGAATTGTGAAATGGGAAAACAGTGGTTAAATTCCAAAAAGCCTTCCAGAACCAGTCCCCAAAAGGGAATGATTTAAGCACAAAGGTATGCTATTAACTGGGAATTGGTTCCAGATGGCCAAGGTATTAATGCACAGCTGTTCAGTGGCCAGTTAGAGCAGATGTATGCTGCTTTGTGCTGAAAGTACTCTGTTTTTGTAAACCATAAATCAGTTGTCTTCCAACAGGATAGTGCTCCTGCTCTTCGTGCCCTGTCAACTAAGGAAAAAATACAGCAACTGAAGGGCATTGAGCTAATGCCCCACCCTGTGTATAGTCCAGATCTTGCACCTTCGGCCTACCACTTATTTTGATTTATGGCACATTTTCTGCATGGGAAACACTTCCAAAATATCCACAATGTTGAACTTGGGGTCCAAGACTTTTTCACCTCAAAACCAAAGGAAATTTTTTGTAGGGAAATTTAAGACATGGCATCATGGTTTATGCATTTATACACATTTTCATCAACAACTGTTAGAAAACAGCAATGACTTTTCAATAACACTGCAGCGTTCGAATTACCCAGTGGTCCGCTGGCCATTGGCCAGTAAAACTTCTGTCGGACCACTGAATTATTAATTTCACTGGCCCAGATGGCTAGTAAGTTTTTATTTTTTCTAAGTTGTCACAAGTTAAAAAGTAAATTTCTGTTTCTTTTACCTCGCTGTACGGTTTTCTTTTGAGGCTGCAAACTAGTGATAGTTTCATGAAATGCTATTGGACAACAGCTTTTTTTTTTTTTTTTTTGTCTTCATGATTTGTAAAAAGTGAAAGAAACAGCTAATACAGAAAGGCAGTTTCCAGTCTTTGTCTTGTAATGGCTACAGCCATTTTTTATTACCTTTGCCTACCCTAGTGAATGTACTGACACCAGACACACACCAGCTTTTGTTACTGGCCCACAAAAACACACTGGCACAGAAGGCCAATTGGATGCATGACTGTAATTTTTGCAAAAGAGCAATTCACATAATACAGTTTTAAATGGGGGGCTAAAACTAACTTCATCGGGAAGTAGCAGGGGTGAGCAATAAAACTAAAAATAAGGAAAGGAAGCTAAATCCTAAACAATAACACATATAAAAAAAGGCTACTAACGTGTAAGAAGTTTTTTTGTACCCTTGGAGTCTCCTTGTTCCTTCTTAAAAACAGATCAGGAATGCACTCTTACTCTGTTATATTGCCAATCCATTGGGATCTTATTCTGGAAAATTCTTTGTCCTGTCAGTTGCACTTTCAAATTAAATGTTTTAAAAACAAATATTGGAGATAATTCCATTAAAAGGACATTTTCTACATATATTGTAAATGATGCATTTTTTTTTTTTTTTTTTACGGGTTGGTGGGCGTTTTGGTGGACTAGTGGTTTGCAAATTCTAGTGGTCCGCTGGGCCAGTAGATGATTTATTTGCAATTCTAACATTGCTCTGGTATAGTAATATTTTTTGTCTTTCTGTGCAATAACTTTTATTTTCCTTTCTATGTGTTGTAATGATTATTTTTCCTGTTTGCAAAAAGTTTGCATGAAATTATAAATAATTCAGCTTATGTTAATTATATTGGGAAAATATGCATCACCACCTGCATGTTTTTTTTTTTTTTTTTTTGCTTTTTTGCTGGGTTTTTTTTTTTTTTGCTTTTTTGCTGGGTTTTTTTTTTTTTTTTTTTTGTGAGAACTTTTCATAAGTCAAAATTTTTCTTACCCCAACCACTAACATGCAAGTTTGTTCTTCCTTCATTGTCTGACTTCTACAGCATGAGTTTAGAAACCATTTCAAATCTGCCTGAATTACAACCACTCCTCCCCTCCTCACCTCCTCACCTGTTGCTTTCAGTTGGTTACTACAGGTCTGGACCAGGGGTTGCTGCTCTTCCAAGCACTTGCAAAATGCTACCCATAAAATACTGTAAACTTTCTAATAGATACTCAAGTATATAGCTTCTTTAAATCATTTATATTCTCATTTTATTTGAACTCTTCCTACAGGGATTGTTGAAGTTCATTTGCAGCTCTCCTAACAATTATCAAGGAGCTCAATGAACTGGAGCTCCTTGATAAAAGTTAAGAGAGATGTGAATAGTGCCCCCCCCCAAAAAAAACCCCAGACAAATTATGTCATCGCTTCTTGTCTAAAAAAATGCCATCTCTTTATTTTTTTCATCAGTTGCAGGTTTTAAATTACATGCCAATGAGCTTGGTTAATAGTGAAGTGCTCAGAATACTATTAATGTAGAACTAGATTTGGGTTCAATTAGTTCTTCTGACACATTTTGGTGTTAAACTTCATTACGTGGTTATAATCTTTATTTTTTATGAGGCCAGTTCTTCAGAAAACTTGAAAACTACCTATCCTTGAGCATGAACTGAATTTGCAGTTCACAATATTTGTCCAAGTATGTGACCTTTGCACCATCTACAGCACTGTAGTTCCAATATCCTGTTAGCTGTTCAAGTATTCTACCATCACACCATCCAGGACAGTGCAGTTCCAGTTCCTGATACCTGCCCAAGTATGCTACCAATGCCCCATCAAGGGCACTGCAGTTCCAATTCCTGATACTTTTCCAAGTATTCAACCATTGAACCTTCCAGGTCATTGCATTTCTGAATCATGATACCTATCCAAGTATGCGACCATTGCACCATCCAGGGTACTGCATTTCTGAATCATAATACCTGTCCAATAGGGTGAGTGAACCTACACTGGTGTGCAAAAATTAAGGACGAAGAGGAAGAAATTAGCATAACAGCTGAACGAGCAGGCAGAACGGACCGAAAGACCACTCAGGTGATAGACTAGGGTCCGGTACGGTAGGGCATGCATATATATGCAGCATGACGTGGGGGAGGTCGGAAAGGTATAAAGCACACGGGCGGTGTACACTCAGCAATTCGGTGAAAGCTATTGCACGGTGTACATCGGTTTGAACGACGTCGAGTTGCTGCCACCGTGTGATATGGCCGACAGGCAATCCAGTAGACGACATCTGGATGACTTTACCTCAGGTCACGTCATTGGAAAGTTGGAAGAAGGTCGAAGTGTGACTAGTGTGGCCGAGGAGTTCGGGATCGCTCACAGCATCATTTCACGAGCTTGGAGAGCATTTCAAACGACAGGAACAGCTGTCGGAGAGTTTAGCAGTGGTTGTCCACGAGCAACCACGACGGTGGACGACCGGTATATTGTCCTACAGGCGGAAAGAGACAGACAGCAGGAGAAATCACAAGGCACATGCAATAGACAACTGGACGTCGTTATCGCGTTTTACCGTGGCCAGGAGGCTGCACAAAGGTGGTCTATTTGCACGACGACCAGTACGGTGTGTGCCATTAACGCCTGCTCATCGGAGACGGCGGTTTCTGTGGTGCCAGGAACACAAGAACTGGACACATCAGCAATGGGGTCGAATTCTCTTTACGGATGAGAGCCGATTTAGTTTGACGAGCGATTCTGCACGTATACACATCTGGAGAGAGCAGGGAACATGCAATCACGCCTCCAACATCATCGAAAAGGACCGGTTTAGAGGTGGCAGAGTCTGTTTTGTTTGGGGCGGTATCATGCTTGATAGCCGTACTGAGCTCCACATCTTCCAAGGAGGTTCAGTCACTGGTGTTGGCTATTATACCAAGGTTCTCCTGCCCCACATGCGTCTGTTTAGAGGTGCTGTGGGTCCTGAGTTCCTCTTCAAGCAAGACAACGCTACACCTCATCGTACAGTGGCTGTCGCAGAGCTGTTGGAGAGTGAAGATATTCAGTGCATGGATTGGCCCGCAAGGTCCTCGAACCTAAATCCAATCGAACACGTGTGGGACCTTCTTGGGAGATGCTTGGCAGCACGTCACCAGCCGCCAGCAACGATTCCGCAGCTGCGATTGGCGCTACAAGAGGAATGGGCTGCAATGCCTCAACAGCTCCTTGACAACCTCGTCCTCAGCATGAACAGACATTGTAAATCCTGCAACGCAGTCAGGAGTGATCACATCCCCTACTAAAGACTGGATTTTTCTTGGCAGCCGGATGTCACATGGACGTTTCTGTCTTCTGTCCAATTGTGCTCGAAGCTACCTTTTCAATAAAGTGCCTTTGTATCCTTTGGATTCCTTGTTTGGACGGTTTTGCTCACTTGTCCCATATTCTTACATCTTGGGGATCTTATGGCATGATTTGAGTCGATGTGGAGCACTTCTGCACGACGTTACATTCGAAAATCCGTCTCGTCCTTAATTTTTGCATGCCAGTGTACTTGAACAATAGAAGTGGATAATGTTCTTAAGGTGTTAGGGGTTTCCATGGCAGTGTATAGGTGCGAAATCCTTTTCGCAGTTGTAAGCCATCTTGAGTGTGACATGTGACCAGATAACTGCTAAATCCTGGGGACATGTTCCAGTCACAATACCTGTCATTATATCATGCAGATATTTTTGTTCTGTAATAAGGTCAGCTTTATCTTCTACTACAGGCAATGTTGTTTCTATTTTCTCAAAATCAACAACAGGGAATTTTTTGTAGCACTACAGTTGTTTCCCTATGTGGCCTGAAAACCTTTTGGGACCTATCGTTTTACCATCTAAGTGCATTAATAATTGCCGCAAGAGAGAAGTTAATTTGCATGAAGCTGGCAGACGAACCATTATAAGGGTTTCTTCAGCACTAGCTCTAAAAGATGTATTATGCACCCCTTTGGCTCTGTGTTGACCACAGTGCCATCACAACCCACAGATGATAAAAGAGACAAATCAATTGTTTTATCATTTAGCCATCTCAAGATACTAGTTATAATATTTACAGCTTGTTCTGAATTACAGGTTACTTGTCCAGGATAAATGTGTCCTGGCTCTGATATAAGAATATAGTGTCCTTTTGAAACAACCATTTTGTAATACTTAAGCCCTTTTTTCTCTTGAGATAGTGTTTTCTCTTTTCTGCCATCAAAGTAGAGCCCCAACCAATTGCTCTGCTTTGTGTTGTGTAACTGGTGGTGCTGCATATATCGCTCTTGTTGAATCGTGGAGCGGTCTGCAGCAGAATTTTTATTTTCTGGGCTAAATATTCCAACATATTGGAGTAATTGCAGCTGATCTGTCAAGACATTCTAATATGATCATAGGTGAGAGCTAAAATGGAAGATTTAATTTCATATGTCTTGATGAATGTTCTGGCATGTCATCAGCCTGTGGCACTGGCTCTTCTTGTGCATTCTACAGAGTTGGTAGATCATTTTCAGCCATCAGGTGGTAGGAACCTGGAGCCTGCTGAGATTTTGGCATCTCTCTCGCTTTTTGTTCTTCTTGTTGCTTTTTTTACTGGTGATTACTAAATTTTATTACCCAATAATCATCATGTGTTCTCTGATCAGTTAGAAAGCATGCTGTAGCCACCCTGGTGGCGCAGTGGTCTTAGCAATGGCCTTCTGATCATTTGTCTGAGATGGGTTCAGGTTCAAATCTCTGTGAGGCATGGATATCATGTTTGTCTTACTGCCCTGGCTCTCTCTCTCTTCCCTGGATCCAGTGGCTCTAAATTAGGCATGGGCGACTGCTTATAGCCCACTGAGTTGCTCACAGTAGTTGTGGACATAATGTTGGTGCAAGATGGATGGGTTATTCTATCGCCCAAGTGCTAAGAACTTGAGGGCAACCGTATCAAGGGTGTGCCACGAGTATACCACGAACAGATGTACCAGCTCCCTGAGAGCAAGCTGTGGTCAACCACATGCCATTGATGACCTCGATCGACATGAACTAACCAGGTTCAAACAGACTGACCGCTTGGCAATGGCAGCGCAAACCACGTCCAGGTTACATGTTGGAGACCCAAGCAGCGTCAGCGAGCAAATGTTAGAGCGCACACTGTTTACTCTGGGCTACGGGAAACAATACCTTACTTGTGTGCCACATTTGACTGCTTGTCATCAGAAATTATGCCTCACCTGGTGCCGGGAACATCAAAACTGGACCTCTGCGGAGTGAAGCCGTGTCAATTCCATTTTCAGCTGTACTGAGCAGATGGGAAAGTGCGGGTGGGGGCATTGACAGCATGAAGCTGTGGCCCCATTATGCCAGGTCGGCCCTGTTCAAGGTGATGGTGGCTCTGTGATGGTTTCAGGAGCCTTCTTGTGGGACATGTTAAGTCCCTTAATGTGTCTGGAGAGATCCTTAATTGCCACGTGCTACCAGCATATGCTGGCTGATTAACCTACTCACTTTCATGGCCGTCACACATCCTGCCACTGATGGTCTGTTTCAGCAGGGCAGTGCACCATTCCACCGGGCGACAACCACCCAGACAGGGCTCGAGGAACACTCATCTTAGTTTGGAACAATCCAGTGCCCCCCCCCCCTCCAAGGTCCGCCGATTACAACCACCCAGGCATGGCTCGAGGAACACCCATCTGAGTGTGGAACCATCCAGTGGCAATCTAGGTTCCTGGATTGCAACTACCACGGCATGGTTCGAGGAACACTCATCTGAGTTTAAAACCAACAAGTGGCCCCCAAGGTCCCCGGATTGCAACCACCCAGGCATGGCTCGAGGAACCCTCATCTGAGTTTGGAACCATCCAGTGGCCACCAAGGTCCCTGGACTGCAACCACTCGGGCACGGCTCAAGGAACACCCATCTGAGTATAAAACCATTCAGTGGCCATCAAGGTCCCTGGATTGCAACCACCCAGGCATGGCTCAAAGAACACTCATCTGAGTTTGGAACCATCAAGTGGCCCCCAAAGTCCCCGGATTGCAACCACCCACGCATGGCTCAAAGAACACTCATCTGAGTTTGGAACCATCAAGTGGCCCCCAAAGTCCCCGGATTGCAACCACCCACGCATGGCTCAAGAAACACCCATCTGAGTGTGGAACAATCCAGTGCCCCCCCCCCCCAGGTCCCCGGATTACAACACCTAGGCGTGGCTCGAGGAACACTCATCTGAGTTTGGAGCCATCCAGTGGCCCCCAAGTTCCCCAGACTGCAACCACCCACGCATGGCTCGGACACCCATCTGAGTGTGGAACCATCCAGTGGCCCCCAAGGTTCCCAGACTGCAACCACTGAGGCATGGCTCGAGGAACACCCATCTGAGTGTGGAACCATCCAGTGCCCCCCCCCCCATGTTCCCGGATTGCAACCACCTAGACATGGCTCGAGGAACACCCATCTGAGTGTGGAACCATCCAGTGGCCCCCCCCCCCCCATGTTCCCAGATTGCAACCACCTAGGCTTGGCCTCATCTGAGTTTGGAACAATCCAGTGGCCCCCAAGGTCCCTGGATTACAATCACCCAGGCATGGCTCGAGGAACACTCATCTGAGTTTGGAACCATCCAGTGGCCACCGAGGTCCGCAGATTGCAACCACCCAGGCATGGCTTGAGGAACACTCATCAGAGTTTGGAACAATCCAGTGCCCCCCCCCCCAGGTCCCCGGATTACAACCACCCAGTCATGGCTCGAGGAACACTCATCTGAGTTTGGAACAATCTAGTGCAAGAGATCCCCGGATTATAACCACCCTGGCGTAGCTCAAGGAACACTCATCTGAGTTTGGAACCATCCAGTGGCCCCCAAGGTCCCTGGACTGCAACCACCCAGGCATGGCTCAAGGAACACCCATCTCTGGGTGTGGAACCATCCAGTGGCCATCAAGGTCCCCAGATTGCAACCACCCAGGCATGGCTCGAAGAACACTCATCTGAGTTTGGAACCATCCAGTGGCCCCCAAGGTCCCCGGATTGCAACCACCCAGTCATGGCTCAAGGAACACCCATCTCTGGGTGTGGAACCATCCAGTGGCCATCAAGGTCCCCAGATTGCAACCACCCAGACATGGCTCGAAGAACACTCATCTGAGTTTGGAACCATCCAGTGGCCCCCAAGGTCCCTGGACTGCAACCACCCAGGCATGGCTCAAGGAACACCCATCTCTGAGTGTGGAACCATCCAGTGGCCATCAAGGTCCCCAGATTGCAACCACCCATGCATGGCTCAAGAAACACCCATCTGAGTGTGGAACAATCCAGTGCAACCCTCAGGTCTCCGGATTATAACCACCCAGGCGTGGCTCAAGGAACACCTATCTGAGTGTGGAACCATCCAGTGGCACCCAAGGTCCACGGATTTAAACCCTGTGAAAGCTCTGTGGGATGCTGTTGAGTGAAATGTCAGATCCATGGGTCTTGGACTGATGTCTCAGGCAGAGTTGTGGATAATGCTGCAACAGGCATGGCTGGCATTACCTTTAGAAACCCTCCAGCATCTGGTGGAGTAGATGCCTTGGCATGTACAGGCTGTTATTCATGCTGGAGGAGGACTGACACTGTTAGGTAGGTATCTCTAATGTTTTGCCCATTGAGTGTATATGTACTTTAATTTTCTGAAACATGATACATTTTGTGTTGCTATAGATACATTAAGTTCTTTTTTTAAGAAATAATTTGTTTCTTTTTTTATGTGTGTGTACTTTCTATAGGTAGTGATCCCGCTACTGATTTGCGAGGAGTAGGTTTCTTGGGTCTTCTTCATCTATTGCATTTGGTTCTCAACTCTCAAACAAAGGAGCTGTCAAGAGAAATTTCCAGGCTTTCACATCATGAATTGCAGGTAGAAAATGAAATTTAAATATGTGCATTTAAAATTGAAGTTGTTAAAAATGAATAACGTGTAAAAATGTAAACCTGGTAAATTATGGCGTTTTATGTTATAGCTTCATTTTCTCCTTGACTACCATTAACAGCACGTAACATAATTTTTTATAGGAAATGAAAAACAAGAAACACTCTCTGCTCTGAACTGGGTCATTTGACCAAACCTGTTTCAAGGTCTGTCCTGAATGCTTTACTGAAACAGCTTAAAAATGGAGAGGTATGTACAAGAAACTGTACAGTCATTGCCAAATCCTCAAATACAACTGTCAAAAATACAAATATTATTTTTGTTGCTGGAAAGCCATGAAAACATCCTGTAGGTAGAACCTGCTTTCTTTGGTAAAACAAGTTTCTTCCCATAAGTTCTTATTCAGGAAGGGTTTGAAATCCAGTATGTGCATTTAATTCCAAATAAAATTGCATAAACCTTTATTTGTATGGTAAGTAATTTATTTTGTACCTTAAAAGCCATAAATATCCGAAATAACATGCTTTGGGTAAGTTTATCTTCGCTTATTCTTGAATTGCACACTTTACATTTAAAACTTCTGAACTTAATACTTATTAGTAACAAAAGCATATATACATACAGCAGTTAGACAGAATAATGTGAACACCATGCTCAGAGACTTGACTTTTAATGCAGCTGCATATGTCACAATACACAAAGATATCCATCACTTTTTGGTTGTAGTAGCTTTGTTTAGAACCTCAAGGTCCTGTTTAAGTGTGTTTAAAATGTCTTGTTGCAAAATTTCTTTCAGGGTGACAATGAAATGAGCAACCTAACAGACTTGGAAAGAGGGCTAATTGTTGGTGTCCCGCTAATAGGTGCCTCCATGACAACAGTTGCTAATGTAGTGAGGGTATCGAGAGCTACTGTGTCTAGCGTTATGAGAGAATACCATGTTCGTAGCAAAACCACATCTGCCAAACACAAGATCAGCTGGAAAACGACCCTGACTAATAGAGACAGGAGAGCATTAAGGAGGATTGTTACCCATAATAAGAAGACCACAGTGCCAAAATTTAGTGCGGAGCTCAATCTGCATCTCCAGATCTCAGTATCTATTAAAACAGTGCGCAGGGAACTGCATTAAGAAGATATTCATGACAGAGCTGCTATTGCAAAACCTCTGGTGACCCGGGTGAATGCACAACAGTGAAGGCAGTGGTGCCAGGAGCATACAATGTGACTGCCAATGCATGGAAGTGTGCAATGTGGTCGGATTAATCCATATTCACACTATTCCTCATTGCAGGACATGTTTACATGTGAAGAACACCATCAGTTGGTGGGGCATAATTGTCCAGAATATCAAAGTAGATGTGCTGGTTAACAGGTTTGTCCACGATAACCACTGGGCCGGGACCATACCACGAAAAACACCCCCACATGAATACACTGCCAGCTCCAAACTTGACCGTAGGAACAATACGCTGTGGTAAATAGCGTTCCTTCGGCTGCTGCCATACCCACAGCCCACACACGGCCATCAGTCTAGTGGATCGTGCATCTGGATTCATAAGTCCATAGGACCCGTTTCCATTGATCTATGGTCCACAATAAATGTTCTTTACACCATGCTAAATGGCGAGTAGCATTCCGAGTGGAGATGAATGGCTTATGCGCAGCCGCACGACCACCGTAACCCATGGAATGAAGTTCTCTGCGAATGGTACGTGTACATGCCGAGGTTCCAGCATCTTTACTCACCCGTACACTGAGGTCTTGTGCAGTACTCCGTCGATTAGCTATAACGAATCTCCTGAGGCTTAGATATCCTCTATCACTGATTTTCTTTGGTCTTCTGGTACGTTTTGCTGCTTCAGGCACGCCATGTGTCTTCCACTTATTCAGTACATCCAAAACAGTGGACTTTGGTATGTTTAAACACCTCTTGGTTTCTGTTATGGATAACCCACTAATATAACACCCAACAATCTTTCCTTTCTCAAAGTCAGTTCTCTACCACCGCAACATTTTTACTCGACCTCACAGTGCGATATAATCGCAGTCAGCTGCAGGCATGTTTTTATACCGTTTGCAGCTGTACGCGCATCTTAACAATACAGCGGATCCATTCATTTGCTTTTGAAGGGGTGTCCAGTGACTTTTGTCAATATAGTGTATACTTGGAAAAATCGCACTCTTGGTCAAAAGAGTGTGATAGATTTTGTTGTCTACGATCAGCGTCTGAAACATTTAGTTGTTGACGCTTGTGTGATGAGAGGTGTGGATGTTGGTTCTGATCATTACTTGGTAGTGTCACGAGTGAAACTGAATGTTGGCTGGAGGAAAAGAAATGGGAAGAGGCCCTGAATGGAAAGAATAAAGGTTGAAAGTCTCCCTGAAGATCATCAGCATTATTCTGACATACTCAGAGAATGACTGAAAGAGCTGGTCTTGTGAGAGGGATTGTAGAAAAGAAGTGGGAATGTTTTAAGAAGTGTGATATCACTGCTGCTGTAGAGGTCTGTGGCACCACAATAGTGGGTAACAGTAGAGGTGATGCTTGGTGGAATAGTGAGATTGAAGAGGCAGTCAAGAGAAAGAAGGAAACCTATTTGGGAATATTGCAAGGTAGAGTTTCTCTGGATGAATATCGCTGTAAGAAGCGTAAAGCAGCTAAGCTGGTTCACCACAGTAAGGCAAAAGATAGGAAGGAGAATGTGGAAAGGCATGAATTGGCTTTTTGGAAGGATAGAAAGACTTTCTGGAAGTACACGATACTCAGGAGAAACAAAGTTGTAAGTTGTGTGAAGAATAGGATCGTGGAAATGATATATGAGCCCAATGAGTTGTGTGAAGAATAGGATCGTGAAATGACATGGGAGCCCAGAAGGGATACAAAAATTATGTATCTCAGTATATAATCATTTAAGGCTAGTTTACTAGTATATTAAAAACACAAATTACTTGCAAAGAAAGAAACATTCCAACATTGTATGATTACATTTCCATTCACATGAAACAAACCCGGCTTAGTTCTTAGTGAAGCTTTTGGATGTCTTTTCTCTTCGCCAGTTCTTCAATGTTGGGATTCAGAAGATGAAGTAGCAAGAACAGCAGATTTTTGAGATGCTGATCAGCGAGTGCTGAACAATACTTATGAGAAACTTTTTGTGCGCCATTTGTTAATTTTTGTAACATACTTTTTAGCCACTGATGGAAGTAAGTAGCTGATTTTTTTACTTTTCTGTGGCTTATTTTGACCTTTACTGAAATTTGCCAATGAATTATTTATGTAAAAAATTGCCATAAAATCAGATTGCTTTCTTATATCAGACACTTAAATCTAATTGTTTCTTAGTATTTTCTGAGCTAACTGATAACTTTCCATCTGCTATAATTAGTTTTATAATCATGCCCAGTAAAATTGTCTTGATTATTGATGAATGCAGCTATACACATAGCCCTGGGTTTTCCCATTATTCTCTTTCCTTTCATTTTGAAAATTTTTGTGCAGACTTTGTTTGCTGCTGAGTACAAATTTAGGATATAGCTAGAGCATCGATATTAGAAGCTTGGGAATCAATATTCTGTTTCCCTAAATAAAATGTAAAACAAATCCTTGCTCCCATGAGTGTTTGTTTAAGAAATGACAATCTCTTTGTTCCATTGAAAAAGTTTCAAATATTTCACCTTTCCTTATCCTTAAATTTCCATTGTAAGCATTATTTCAAAGTAATTAAATATAGGGTTTTGTGTATTGATTATGTGGTATATAAAAGCATTTCAAGAGTAGTGCCACATTTATGTTCTAACTATAAATTTCATACCTATATATTTTTAAATTTTATGTTTCTTTATTCTGTAATTTGCTTCAATAATTGAACTGAAGCCAAAGTAGAAAAATAATTTTTTCTCAAAATCAATATACTATGTATTATGTATATAAAATTTTTTTAGAAATTAAACCTGGTTACATTTTCAGTGATAGTTTTGGTATTTCAGTATTTATCTGTGATTCTCAGTTTCTTATTATCTGCAGCAGACATAATTTTCAATATTCTGCATTCTGTTTGCTCAAGCATGGAGGGAGTTGTTTGATGTAGGCTACAAGCTGAACAGACCTATGGTTTCACTATATTGTAAGTAGGAGCGTTTAGATTGTATGTCTTGGAAAAAAGTCCAAAAGTCCTTTTGTAAAGTCCTGGAATTCTGCGATTGAAAAAGTGTATGAACCATGCCCTCCGTACCAAGGGATAAGTACATATACCCCCACTTGAGAACCACTGCTATATAAGAATCCTATAATTTGTGTTCTGTGGCTTGCATATATTTTACCCAGTGTTGTTGCGCTAAATGCTTGCATAATAGTAAATCAGTGGCACTATGAAGGTATTTTATTTTAATGAATGAATTACTATGGGGTCCTAGAATAAAGTAATTCCTGCTTTTCCTTCCAATAGGATTTTCCATTTTGTGTAATGGGCATCAATATGACTCGGATTGTGCTGGAGACATTGCGTGAAGAGGTCCTCAATAAGTAAGTTTATTTTATGTTCTTGAATTGCAAGAGAAGAGGTGAATTTTATGTGCTTATATTCATAAATAACCCTGCTTGCCAACCCTCAGACATATATGTGAACATCAAACCCAGTTTATTTATATATATGTATATTTTTTTCTTTTATTATTTATAGGGAATGTAACAGAAAAGGAACTGTCCAGCATGTCACAAATGATTTTTATGCTGGCATTTATTTACATCTGTATCAAATATGGAGAGACCAAAAGAAGACTATCATGGATTCAGGATATGTGCTGAAAGGTTTTATTTTTTTTAATGTCTTTTAGTGAACATGTTTTTCTTTTTCCTTTATAATTTTTGTAAGCCAAACTATTTTTTCTTATGTCAACTATAAGACTATTCTTCCTGCTTTCTCTGTGTTTTAATTCCCAGATATACACTGAAGTGCCAGAAAAACTGGTAGAGACGAGCTTATGCAAAATACATAGCAACATCACCTATGCGCATACTCGGTTGCGTCCACCAGTGCGTATATAAAGCGATAGACATCCTTTCCAGCTGTCAGAGCTTTTTTCGGCATTAGAATGACAAGTAATAACAATTTAAGCGATTTTCAACGCTTTGTCATAGTTGGCGCTCGTGAGATGGGCCATAGTATTTCGGAGGTAGAAACAAAGTTCGGATTTTTACGGATGACCATTGCAAGGGTGTACTGTGAATACAATAATTCCGGCAAAACCTCCAACCTATGATACCTGTGTGGCCATAAAAAGACATTGGGTGAATGTGACCATCGTCTGCTGTCAAGAATCGTTTCACGTTATAGGCGTGCAACACTCTTGCAGGTATCATCAGAATTCAATGCTGGAGCCTCAACAAGCATCAGCGTCCAAACTGTAACATACCCTGCACGATATGGGCTTTGGGAGCGGACGCCCAACTCAAGTCCCCTTGATGGGTGCACAACACAGAGCTATGCGCCTCGCTTGGGCACGGCAACTCCGTCACTGGACATTTGATGACTGGAAATAAGTAGCCTGGTCTGACGAGTCACGTTTCCAACTGTATAGGGCAGATGGAAGGATTCGTGTGTGGCGCAAACTCCATGAAGCCGTGGATATCGCCTGTCAACAGGGAACTGTACCAGCTGGCGAGGGGTACGTAATGGTATGGGGTGTGTTTAGCTGGACTTCACTGGGACCCCTGGTACGTCTACAAATGTCTGTGACTGGCCAATGCTATGTGCGCATCCTTTCTGACGAGGTACACCAGTTCATGTCCTGCATTCATGCTGATGGGTTGGGCTTGTTCCAACAGGACAACATAAGTGTCGGCACGCCACATTATGGTTAGAGGAGCATTCATCTGAGTTTGGGGTGTTGCCATTTCCACCCAAGTCCCCAGATCTGAACGTGATAGAACACATTTGGGATGCTATGCAGCGTGCTATCGAACACAGGAATCCGAGACCTCGGAATATATCCGAATCGTGGAACGCTCTGCAGGAAGTATGGTGTGCATTGCTTACAGCATATTTCCAGAAGCTAGTGGAGTCCATGCCCCGTCGTGTTTCTGCAGTCCTGCGCTCCCGTGGGGGACCTACCAAGTATTAGACTGGTTTACCAGTTTTTCTGGCACTTCAGTGTACACTTAGTACACAAAACATTAGAGACAGGGGTGATGGGCAGTGCTGGCATGGACATCCTCCGTGCAGAATGGAAAAGACCCAAACCGAATGCAGGCAAATACATAGGTGGACAGCAGGGCTTCCAAACAGTGTGTAGGAATTGACGAACAGGGGTAAACACAGTGATCAGAGCAACTTTGGTTGTGGATGCATTGTCGGTGCGAGATAGATGGGTCATCCTATCGCCCAAGTGATAAGAGCGATAGGACAACTATATCGAGGATTCACTGTGAGTATACCATCAATGGATGTACCAGTGTCCAGAGAGCAAGCGGTTGCCGAACACACACCATTGATGACTGGGATGGACATAGACTATGTAGGCGTATATACAGACCAACTGCTTGGCAATGGCTGTGCAAATCACATCGTGGTTAAATGCTAGAGGCCCTAGTAGCGTTGTTGAACAAACAGTATGGTTCATGCTGCATATCCTGGTCTAAGGGAGCCAGTGCCTTATTTGTGCACAACTGTTGACTGCTGATCGTCAGAAATAATAATCTAAAGCAACGTATGGGAATTTTACTAGGAAATTTTTTCATTAATAGCAAATTTTCGTAGAAAACTCTTCTCCTTCTTCAGGCTGTCTTGTTGTTGTCACTTTTTACTTGTCACTATCACGGTTACGGTTAACCTTGATGGTTACAGTTATTTTTCATCAAATCCTGCCAGATGTTAGGCAGGGAAAATCCTCTGCAGTCATTGATGATGGAATTTTGATTTTTCTCAATCTCTATTCCTTCTTTCAGTTTTCTTTTTTGGTAATTGCCTTGGAAACTGATGACTTTAAGGGAATTCCAATTCATGCTGTGCCCAGTTTCTCTAACATGCCTATCTAATCCAGTCTTGTAAATTGTAGTTGTGGACTATCTTACATAGGTGAAACAGGTCGCAGACTAGAAACTCGTATAGCTGAGCATAAAGCAGCTATAAAAAATTGCTCCAACAAGACTGGATTAGATAGGCATGTTAGAGAAACTGGGCACAGCATGGATTGGAATTCCCTTAAAGTAATCAGTTTCCAAAGCAATTTCCAAAAAAGAAAACTGAAAGAAGGCATAGAGATTGAGAAAAATCAAAATTCCATCATCAATGACTGCAAAGGATTTTCCCTGCCTAACATCTGGCAAGATTTGTTGAAAAATAACCTAAACCGTCAAGGTTAACCGTAACCGTGATAGTGACAAGTAAAAAGTGACAACAACAAGACAGCCTGAAGAAGGAGAAGAGTTTTCTCCGAAAATTTGCTATTAATGAAAAAATTTCCTAGTAAAATTCCCATAAGTTGCTTTAGATTATTAATTCAATTAAACTAAAAAGCCATTTCTCAACATGAGCTTTATTCAAAGAAATAATACTTTGCCTGGTGCTGGGAACATCAAAACTGGACCTCTGCATAGTGGTGCTGCATCATGTAGTCAGATGAGTCCCATTTTCAGCTTTACAGAGCTGGAGGGGGGAGCATTGACAGCATGAGGCCGTGGCCCTGCGAAAGGTGATGGTAACTCTGTGATCGTTTCGGGAGTCTTCTCGTGGGAGACATTAAGTCCCTTAGTGTGTCTGGAGAGGACAGTTACAGTCGATGCAATATGTAACTGCAGGCTCAGCGATATAGGAGAAACAGGGAGGAGTATTAAAGGCCGAATGAAAGAACACCAAGCAGCTATTAGGAACATTAGTAACAAAACAGGGCTAGACAGACATATACAAGCAAGTGGACACTCCATAAATTGGGACCCAGTAAGAATAATCGCCCACCAGTCAAACTTAGTAAAGAGGAAACTAGAAGAAGGGATCGAAATAGCAAGAAGAAGAAGTACCACAATTAACGATAATTGCGGTTGGACTCTTCCAACTGAGTGGCAGCAGCTACTCCAGTGACGTAGTCCTGATGATGAACAAGGCTTTAGTTCGAAAATTTGACCACCAACGTTTTTGAATAATAACCTCTATAAGACCCGTAAAAAGTTATTCCCACAATAAATATTATGTTGTTGCGGAAGAAATGTCGGATTTTGCAGACCCGTGCTGTTGGCGGGTAAACACATCGGACGATGGGACTTAATGATGTGTAAATTTAAAGTGTCGAGGCTGCTGCTTATAATGCACTGGTAATTTCATCTGTGGCATCAGTTCCAAGGTGACTGTGCTATGTTTATAGGTACAGGTTGTCACATTTTGGGGATGTGGTATAAAATAATAGTTACTGTCAGAGGATTGCATTCTTAATACCTGACATTGTGACATGCCTGCGCTGCAGGACGCACATGAGATAAAGGCGGATAGCAATGAGAGCACATGTCCGTGTAGCTCAGTTGGGAGTGTGACTTAATCCGAAGTGAGGGGACCTGGGTTTGATGCCCGGCGTGGACAAAACTGTGTTTTCACATTGGCGCCCGAACTTCAAGGACAACCTGGCCGTTAAGTTTCTCACAATGGTATCATGTTCTTTCCACACCGCGATACAAGAAAAATGAGAATCCCTTCTTTAGTGCTTCAAAAAAAATAAACGTGTGTGATGTTATGTTCCACACACCAAATTGTCTGGGAGTTCTCAAATGCACGTTCTTCAGCGGATGACTGCTTACAGTGACACATGGTCCCAGCTGACCCGTGGGCCATGCCCCCGGCCCTCTTTGGGGGGGGGGTGACGTGCCTGCGCCGCAGGACGCATGTGAGATAAAGGCAGATAGCAATGAGAGCACATGTCCGCGTAGCTCAGTTGGGAGAGTGACTTACTCCGGAGTGAGGGAACCCGGTTTCAATGCCCAGCGTCGACAAAACTGTGTTTTCACAACATGATGACGAGGTCTTCATTCATTGATATTGAGTGACAACTAAAGGCCTCAAGTGCTTCTTCTTGAATCCTCTTCCTTTATTTTCTTTGTGTCGCATTTGCATATCCATGTGGAAATATTTGTATAATACTTGATGGGTGCTCCTTTGCTACGTCAGAGGATAAGATAAAAAGAACTGTTGCGGAGATGACACTAAGCATGTGGCACAAGTGAACAAAGTGCACTCTGTGGCTGCTCTTTGCCACTACTAGCCTGAAACAGGAGGTCAGCTGGACTGTCTCATCTTGCTGGGAGTCAGTTGGATCGTCGCATTTTGCTGCCACAGATCGTTTGAACATCGAGCATCTGAGCTCTTGGGTGAATGTGTACAATTGTGATGTCTTCCTCAGTGCGATGATGGAGTGATGGCTGTTGTCCTCAGCTGTTTTCTGGTGCAGAGCTGTTGTCCTCAGCTGTTTACTGCTGGTGTTGCTATTGTCTGTAGAGTGAAATATATCCTCAGGTCATCCTGGACTATAATTGCAACCAAGTGTGACTGACAACCAGGTATGATGATAGAGTGATGTCTGACTGGTGCAGAGCTGTTGTCCTAAGCTGTTTTCCACTGGTGTTGCTATTGTCTGTAGAGTGGAATATATCCTCAGGTCATCCTGGACTATAATTGCAACCAAGTGTGACTGACAACCAGATACGATGATAGAGTGATGTCTGACTGGTGCAGAGCTGTTGTCCTCAGCTGTTTTCTGCTGGCGTTGACTGCTGTTTAAAATTTCTTCTGTTAATGTTTTTGTTATCTGTGGAGTAGAAATATGTTAATCTGATGGTTAAAACTACATGATGTGGATGTGGTTCAAACAGTGCAAGGCCTAATAAAAAGTGGAATAAATATTCTTCTCATAATACGTGGCAAATACATCATGATAATTAACACAGCAATCAGACATAGCTGAATTGACTGTAATTATTGAATCAAATCACATCAGAAAACTTGAAAATTTCATCACTGTGGAGCGGGAATCGAACCCGCATCTCCCAATTACCGTTCGAGCATGCTATCTGTTGCACCACCCACGACGGCGAATTCGCAAGTATCTGTGTGCTAAGAGCATTGGAATATTCTCCGACCACGTTGTTGTTTAATGCAGATTCTGCTGCCATCTAGTGTTGTAAAGTAAATCTCCAGTTGTTCAGAAATAAAGAGTGGAAGAAATATTCTTCCATTCTTTATTTCTGAACAAAAGTGGAAGAAATATTCTTCCATTCTTTATTTCTGAACAAAAGTGGAAGAAATATTCTTCCATTCTTTATTTCTGAACAACTGGGGATTTACTATAGAAGAATATCAGCAGCTTACTATAGAAAAATATTTCTAAGCAACTGGAGATTAAATATAGAAGAATATTTCTTCCACTCTTTATTTCTGAACAACTGGAGATTTACTTAACAACGCTAGATGGCAGCAGAATCTGCATTAATTAAGAACGCGGTCAGAGACTATTCCAATGCTCTTAACACACAGATACTTGCGAATTCGCCGTCGTGGGTGGTGCAACGGATAGCATGCTCGAACAGTAATTGGGAGATGCGGGTTCAATTCCCGCTCCACAGTGATGAAATTTTCAAGTTTTCTGATGTGATTTGATTCATGTGTGAAACAGTAATTACAGTCAATTCAGCGATGTCCGATTGCTGTGTTAATTATCAAGTGCAAGGCCTAGTTATACAGTTGTGACTGAGACTTTGACATGGTAAATGTTGTCCTCTATATTGGTGCTAATATATCAAATATAAATTAAACAGTTTAATCCAAATTTGATGTTGTAAAGATTTTTGTGCACTGTCTATGAGTTAATGTATATGTCAACTGAGTGGATAGAAATCACAGTCCTTCCTTTGGGATTGAGTTAGTCTGGGCCGGAAGGAAGAGTTAGGCAGGGCTGGACTGTCGCAAGATGTCCCGTGATTTCTATCCACTCAGTGTACTTCTCACAGTAAGTGGATTTGAACTATGCTGCTGTAGCCACTTCCAAATCCAGTTTGTTCTCTTGGTTCAGTTTTCCCTTCAGATTTGCCAGTACTTTATGGAAGATTTTGTAAACAACTGATACTAGGCTCATAGGTCTGTAGTTGTTCACAAGATCCTGAAGGTCTCCTTTTTTATGCAGCAGGATCACTGTAGCATTGTTCCAGTTATTAGAAATATTTCCTTTGTTAAGGCATTTGGGTGTTTAAGGTAATTTGAAGTTTAGTACTAATGTCTATTGTTATTGTAATACACCGAATGATCCCCGAATTACGACCAGCCGTGATCTCTCTGTTCCCGAGTGTCCCCCTTGACATTGTTCATTCCATCATTACCACCAAATTACAGGCCAACTTAACTATATCCCCCCATGAGATTGAAGTCATTAAATCTGCCCTCCTATTGGTAGCCAAGAGATCTTATTTCAAATTTGGTGACAAAATTTATCTTCAAAAGGAGGGTGCACCATTTCCCTGGTTTTGACAGAAATTTTTCTGCAGTCTCTTGAGGAATTTGTTATGTCTATTTTTCCTGCCCAACCTATCTTATTGATCAGGTATGTAGAAGATATGTTAGTCTTTTGGCCACATTCAAGTCTCTGCTTGAGGATTTTACTGAATGCTTCTCCTCACAGTTCCCTATGATTAAGTTTACTTTGGAACTGGAAATTGAGGACAAGCTCCCCTTTTTAGACATACTACTCACTCGAGACTTAAACACCAATCTTATCAGTTTTTCTGTGTATCGTAAACCAACCGCTGTTCCCTGTATGATTCCATTTTCGTCCTTTAACCCTATTTGCCATAAATCTACCTCCTTTTATTTCCATATTAAACGAGCTTATTCTCATTCGTCGTCACCCGGGGCCCTGGACAATTAACTTAAATACATTCAGACCATGGCCCGATCTTTTGGGTACCCGGATTCGTACTTTGGACGCTTCATGAATATAGTTCAACGAACTCGATCCACTACCCTAACTACCCCAAAAACAACTTTACAGTATATTGGCAAGACTGAGTTTTCTCAACCACTTGTGACAATCCTTAGAAAGACATGCAAGAAATATGGTCTTGGTTTTGGAGTCTCGACTCGTAACATCTTTTCTATTATCAGAACTGATCGTGACGTGATTCCCAATCTATCTAAACCCGTTGTATACCGCATACCTTTAGTCGACCCTAATAATCCAGAGGATGTGAAATATTATATAGGTTCGACAATCAGGACCTTAAAAGTCAGATTATCGGAACACCAATATTACTTGAGGTCAGGCTCCATTAACACAGCATTAACTGAAACTGTAGACCAAGAGGGATAAATACTAGACTGGAAGAACGCCGTGGTTTTGAACTCTAACATAACAAGGGGAAATGTTTTCCTCTCTGAGAGCCTATATATCCATTCATATGGGCCTTTATGCTGTAACTCAGAACTTCCGTCATTCATTCCTCATATATGAAAAAAACTAATCCCCATCGATATGCCGAGCACCACTATGGACAATATTGTATAACTTTTAACATCTTCGAACTTTTGATCGTTTTGATTTGCTATGTTGACCGAAGTCAACGCCCATTGCGTTGCATCATGGGTCAAACCTGATTGTATATAAGTGGGCCACTTGTTATTCTTCATGGCCTTAAGCCTGAAGATGGGATCTAGGGATCCTGAAAGATCTCACTTTTAACTTTGCTTTTACTTGTAAATAAAGTTTTTTAAACTTGTCTATAGTATCAGCGGGGATAATTTTTTAATCGTATGTAGACGGCTTTTTATGACTTACAAGCCCTATCAAAAGTGTATGTGGCCCGTTGACCACATGATTTTTGAGAGGGCATGATTAGTTAATCAACGTAGCTTATGTGAGGTGTGAGTGAAGCAGTAGGTTGAAAAATTTGGAGTGTGATGGGTAAACAGAAGGATTTATTGGACTTTGAAGAAAGACATATTGTGGGAGCACAGAGAACGAGTGCCTCGATTTCCTAAACAGCTGAACTGGTGGGTTGTTCACAAGTCATTGTAGTTAAAGTATATCAGGGCTGGGGTGAAAATGGTCAAATAACAACCTGGAGGCAAAACTGTACAGGACAGCAAAAGGTTAATGTGAGAGGTGAGCGCTGGGTCCAACAACTCGTACAGGCCAACATGGGTCCAGGTTTCATGGTAGCCTATATTTTCCACAGGGTCCTAAACAGTAACTACACAAAATTAAATCCAGGTCAGTCAAAGGGTTTAGGCACAAAGTGTCAAGGGTATGAAATCAGGGCGAAGGAGTGGAGTGTCCGGGTTTCATGTGAAGCCTATATTTTCCGCAGGGTCCTAGAGAGTACCTATGCAAAATGTTGTTCAGATTGGCCACAGGGTTTGGGCACAAAGTGTCAAGAGGATGAAATCAGAAGGAGGGAGTGCAGTGTCCACATTTTATGTCATCCTATATTTTTTGCAGGGTCCTAGAGAGTAACTATGCAAGATTTAAGTCCAGGTCGGTCAAAGGGTTTAGGCACAAATTGCCAAGGGTATGAAACCAGGGAGAGGGTGTGGAGTGTTTGGATTTCATGGCAGCCTACATTTCCCACAGGGTCCTAGAGAGTAACTATGCAAAATTTGATCCAGATCAGTCAAAGGGTTTAGGCGTTCACACAGAACAGACATTCTGTTATACATATATAGATTGTATGAGGCTGAATAGTTACTTTAATGCATTTTGTGCCTCTTTTTATCGCATTTCATATGTGTTTTGTATCACAGAGGAACTGTTAATTTTCCTTTCAGATGTTTGTACATTTGCTAAAAGAAATCCACACAGAGTATTTCAACAGCTAACAGATTATTATCAAGGGAAGCTCAAATCTCCACGATGGATTAGTGATGGCATAGCTTTCAGTGATATCGGGGATATATCATATTCTGCATCAAGTGCTATTCTGTAAAACACATATGTATATATAGAATTCAGAGAATTTGATATAAAAAACTGTTTTGTAAATAATTCTTCCTATTTTATTCATTATACAATACTTATTGTTATTTTTATTTTTGTACATTATGCTGTTCCTCGAAGAGAAAAGAAAGTACTGGTTTTATGTTTGATTTTTTTTCAACGACAAGAGGAATGATCATGAAATTTTAAGTACCATTTGTTTATTTAATATTTTCTTTTGCAAGATGTTATTTGATGAATCTACAAATTTTTACTTACTGTGCTTGTGCCTTGGAAAACTATTCTAGCTATTAGTTTATGTAAGTTTCTTGCCAAAAGTCATTGGACATATTAAGGATGGATGATGTAACCTAAGATGTAGGTGTCATCAAATGTAAAAAAGGTCTAAATTCAGCAAGCTTTTTACATTCTCATGAAACCTTGGTGGTGAAGACATCACATATTCTGTGCTTTCTCCATTCCCAGGTTTCCATGCATGCCACACAGTGCTATCATGTAACTCAAAATTATATGTTGTTCGGAGGATATCATTGATGCAGGGCTTGAAAAATACCATACCCAAGATGCCCAAGGCATGTAAATTATTAGCTTGGGCAGATAAGGAAACAAATCTAGTTAACTGGTTGAGTAACTAGATTTAAAAAAAAGTTTGGAATGGAGAATTTCATCCTATAGGGAAAAAGATGGTCATTTCATATAATTTTACATTTCATTGCAAATCACCAAAAGTTGTTTTATTGTTAAGGAGTGCTGAGGACAGGAGACCAGTCCTAACTAGGGATGGCAAAAAAACCTCGATGTTTGTGAACATCGAAGTTTTGCCACCGATAATCGATGTTTAAACCTCGATGTTACTGAGCCCTTTTAGTGAAATGGCGATCGATTCATCGGCCTGTGCGTGTTGTGCTAAAAGCACTTCTCGAATCAGACAGCAGATATCGGTGTGAATGATCATATCATTTATTAATCATATTGTTTTGAAATAAAATCTCTACAAAAAGTATACTTTCATGCAGCAATATTATTGAAAAAATCATGAGAATACACAGTCTGTAAGAATCATCATAAGTTCGCGTTCGCTATAGTCTTTCCATGCACCTTTGCAACATGACGGGAGGAAGGCAAATTTTAGCCAAAACTTTTCCTACTACAGTTGAGGCAGGGCTGTTCACATGGAAAGTGGGTGAATTATAGAATGTTGCACTGTCAGGAATCAGTTTTTCGAGCCCCTTTCAAAGTGCAGTAACATGCAACTCATGGTCCAGTGACACCGGCGTGTTTATTTTTCTTGCGGACTTAGTTGCGCAGGAGAACGAAATATGTTTTGTTACTAGAAACTCTTCACATTATCCATTTCTTTTTTCCCAAACAAACTGACGCAATCGCAAAACTCAGCAAATTACGAATTCCCTCCCCCTTTTTTTATTATGCTGGAAGCTTCTTTTTGGCCACTAAAATTTGTTAACTTACCAGCCAGTTTTTTTTTTTTTTTTTTTGGGCCACTAACGTTTTTGGATTTACCGGCCACTTAGCTGAAATTGCACCTATATCCCAGTGTTTACAGCTAGCGATGGGATCAGAGGGGGCTAAACGACAATGGAATAACGAATGTGCTGTAGACAAAAAAGTCTGTAGCATTTCCTACTGTTTCTCATATTATTTCTTAAAATAGTCCTAAGGAGCACAGTATTCAAGTTCTATCATCAAAATATTACAAATTGAATATACTGAGAAATAATGCTTGTTTTAAAAAGAGTAGATAAACGATATTACAACTCCCCTGCTATGTTCACTGCACTGGTTGAGTATCCATAATTTGCCGACTTTGAAGAGTTCTGGTTGATGTCTCCATTTGTCAGGAATCTAACATGTTTCACAGAGATGCCAACTTTTACGGATTTTCCGTAGTTTATACGGATTTTCACTCCATCTTACGATTTTACGGAAGTCACCCAAAAAACTGCAAAAAAGCCCATGCACACAATTTTCTATTTTTTTTTACCATCTTTTGGTCGAAAAAACGCACATTACAGGTAGTCCCTATATGCATTAGATGTTCTGACTTCCCCGCCAACAGAGGTGGAGCTTCTCGTACGCTGCTTGTCACGTGATTCCCTGTACAGCCATTTGAGAGTGCCGTGTGCAAAAGCCGAGAGAGTGCTCAGCTCAGCATCTTTTGCAAACTCTTTACATTGATTACATGTGGCTTTGTCCTTGTGAAAATTCCGGTGCAAATGTTTTAACCCTTCCTGCTTGACTGTCAGGTGTCACCCGACATTATGAAATTGCCGAATAACATGCCAATGACGCCTCTATAGCTCCCATGTCGGCGCTCACGAGGATTTTTTTTTTTTTTTCGCTGATTAGCTCGCGTTTCGGGTGGTGTCCGCCACGCTGATGACTCCTCTGTAGTTCGGCACTTGCCAGGAATTACTTTTTCGCCCTATAGTTCGTGTGTCATCCGCCACGCTGATGACACCATTATAGCTTGTATGTTGGGGCCACAAGACATTTCTTTTTCACTGGATAGCTTGCGTGTCGGGTGCTGATGATGACTCTTATAGCTCGTATGTCTGTGCTGATGAGCCAAAGCTTAACTTTCAGTGATAAGTTGCGGTCTCTACTGCAGAAATATATAATTTTTAGATAAAACTACATTTTGGAACTTATTACTGAAAATCTTACTAAAGTTTGAAGCTGTTTTACTGAAAACTTCGGATTTTTTTATTGATGACTCCTTTCTCAGATTGGCATCTCTGGTTTCAATGTATGTGCAAATGAGGCAGATAAAACTGAGTGGAATATAGATAAAAACACAATTTGATCTCAAAGGAATGAACTGAAATTAAACTAGAGAAATGAAAGGCAAACCTACATGAAAATTTTCTCGAACATCCTATGGAATGAAGTTCCTAAAAAAACATGATATCTTAAAAAGCCTTCAGTAAAAAACACGTGTGCTCTATTTTTACTACCTCCAAACTAGTTTCGGCTTATTTATTTAAAGCCATCTTCAGTGGTCTGGGTTTCGTTGATGTTAACCCGAGGATAGTTGTTTCGGCCTTTCACTCTATCTGCCATTGTACCTTCAAATGCCACATCTTCTTCATCACTGTGCATGCAGATGTTGTTGTCATCTGTTGTTTCAGTTCGTAGTTTTACTTTATTTCGTTTCTGTAAGTTTTTCTTTTTGTTTTGATTTTTAGTGGTTTCTCTTTTTTGTTCCATTTCTATTAGATATTTCCGGGGATTTTGTAAATCTATGGGGGTATTGACATTACAATTTTGTTTTTTGGTTTTCTCGATCAGTACAGCTTCTGGTGTTAATATCTGTCTATGGGTTTTTAATGAAGTTAATATCTTTGCTTCAGTCCAATTTGGAACAGTGTTGTTATTGAAACAGTATTGCATTAATGATGTTTTTTTCTTCTTTTTTATTATAATTACTAATACATGGTCGAGTCACATTATTGTGACCACCAGCTAATATCCAGAGTAACCGCCTTCTGTAGCGCGGACAGCAGCTAGACAGGCTGGGAGTGATTCAATAAGGTGCTGGAAGGTGTTCACCGGTATGTTGAACTATGCTGACCGCAGTGCATTTGACAGCTGCTGGAGGGTGCATGGTGGAGGATCCATAGAACGAATAACATGATCGAGGCGGGGCCCACAGATGCTCAACTGGATTAAAGTCTGGGGAATTAGGAGGCCAGGGAAGTACTTTGCAGTCTTCCTCGTGCTCTTCCAACCACTCTCGGACATTTCCAGCTGTGTGACACGTCGCATTGTCGTGCTGGAAGATCCGATCCGCCCCAGGGAAGACAATCAGCATGTATGGGTGTATGTGGTCTGCAAGGATGGATTCATAACGAATTCAGTCCATAGTGCATTCCACAGGTATGAGTGGACCCAGAGAATGCCACGAAAGCATTCCCCAGATCATAACGCTGCCCCCATCAGCTTGCGTTCTTTCAGCAATCAATGGTTGAAGACTGTTCGTTCTCCGATGTTTCTCGCCTTATACGCCAAAGCCCATCCATTCGATTAAGCAGAAATCGTGACTCATCGGAGAAGGCAATCCTTTGCCAATCAGTGGAGGTCCATTCCGATACTGCCTTGCAAATTCACCTATGCTAATGAGGGTGCATCGGCAATACTGCCTTTTCTGCTGATGCACCCTCATTAACATAGGTGCAGTGACCATCCGTCTGCATCGCAGCCCCATACGCATCAGGGTTTGCTGAACTGTCTTTTTAGACACACTTCCAGTAGCCCCCTCGTTCATTCGGCCAGTGAGTTGCTCCACTGTAGCGTGTCGATTGGCCCTCACGCACCTTTGGAGCCGACATTCACCTCTCACATCAATGGCATGTGGTGCTTCGCAGTTTCCACTTCGCTTATTTGCAATGGTGCCATTTCTCCAATCACGATACACTTTAACCACAGCAGCAGGTGAACAGTTCACAACTGCGCTGTTTCAGAAATGGTGGCCACCCTTGGCCCGAAAGCCAATAATCATCCCTTTTTGCAAATCTGATAAATCACTCCTTCTATCCATGACAGCAATGAGTGATACACTTTCAGAATGCCTAAAGCATACCTTATGTACCCTCCAAGCCAGCACACCTTATATACTCTCCAAGCATGCCTTCTTTCATTGGCTACTCGTTGACATCAAAAGTAGGAGGTGGTCACGATAATATGACTCGACTGTGTATGTTCTATCTTATTTGAAAACATCTTTTCATACTTCCTATATAAATGTTTTCTCCGGTTAATTATATTTACAGTAGGTATAGAATATAGAATATGCTCCTGATTTTTGAAGGAAGAAGCAACTTCTCAGTAGGCTGGCGTGAGGTGTCCGGCATTGGAGCACCGGTCTTGATTACCCCCAGTTTGAAATGCTATCTCAGAAACTTTATTGTAGAAGAAAAAAAAAAAATTCAATCAGATTTTAAATCTGCGAAATGTTTGAGCCCAAATCGATACTCCAATATGATGAAATTTCCGTATGCTGTTTCAGGGCATGTATTGGACCAATCCTATTGAAAATGGTTATCAGTTTAGCACTCGTGGGGACAGTGCAGTGTGCACATGCGCAAAATTTCTTCGTCGGAATTTTCACACAACAACTTCCATGAAAATTGACCAATTTTGGATGGAATTCTTAATTTTGTATTGGCGCACGTGTGATAGTTTTGTTATTTTAGAAATTAACGTGCAAAAATAACGATGTTCTGCAGTAAAGCAACGATTAAAAGTTAATACTTGGTTTATGTAGCATATCAACTTTTAATCATGTGTTCACTACATTTAATCGATATGCCAGATAAGTAATTTAATTGAAGATATTGATTAATTTTTTGTTTTATTACTGATTTCAGTTTCTGGAAGTTGGCAGGTATGCATTGGCTGCTAACACATGTCTAATTTTCAAACACTTTCCTGCTTACATTTCTAACTGTCTTGAACCTGCAAACAGTCATGCAGAGCAGACATACTAAAACAGTAATGGGTGTCCAATGACTTTTGCCATCGATATATATATATTATATGTATAGAAAAATTTGCACAGTTTGTTATTTTTAGAAGACATCTAATATAATGTGTTGCTTTTGCATCTGCCAGTACATCAGTTCCATTTTAGTAATTCTATTTCCTGGCTTTTATTCAAACAGAATATGTCTGCATTCAGACATGTGCATGACAACATGAAAATTCCATGACAAAATTTCTACTAGTTGATAGAAAGGTTTTATTTTGTGCTAAAAATAGTAAATAAATTGTGGTAATGGTACGGAGTTGCATGCTTTGAATATCTGTAATAAATGATAATTGCTATTCTGAGAAACAAGGCACATAAAGTCATGTCAAAAATCTTTACTATATTGTTTTTACATAAACATGAGTTGAAACCAGAAAGCAAGGGAAGGATCTAAACTGTTATAAGGATGAAGTGTTACTTAGGTTTACCTGATAAATTATGATCTGTGAACACTGGTTATCAGCTGGATTAAAACTGCTAATTTTGTGATAAAATAATATCTTGCTTGAGCTTTAACTACAGTGTGTCCAAAAAGTCCCTTTACTCAATATTTGTGAATTTATTACATGAAAAAGATTACAATTATGTATCTATCTAGTATATATATATATATATCTTCTAAAAAATTTTTGGAATACTGATGAAGTTTACAAACAGGTGTTAGAAAGTCCACCATTCTCTTGCAGGCACATATTCTGTGACATGCATTGCAATATTGCTGGAGTGACTTTATATGTTGCCTGCAGAATTTCCTGCTTCAAGTAACTCATCATGCAGGAGGTATCTTTATAGCAGATCTAGGAAATTGCCAGTCGCTCTTGCGCTGATTTTTTTTTTTTTTTTTTTTTTTTGCTCTGAATGTTAGAATTTGCAGGAAATACTGTAATTTCCTTTGTTAAATCCACAAATTATCAGTTAAAATGTTGTATGTTTAGGTTTTGCGGATGATGCACTGCTTAAGAAAAAAACTGTGGCACTTTAATTTTTAAGAAATCCGTGCGATTGTCAGGATAACTTGCAGTATTGGAAAAGTATTGAAAATGCATTAATGAAAAGGAGGGGGATGTAACACAAGCAGTAAGCCACAAAGAGATGAAAACATGTTTTTTTTTTTTTTTTTTTTTTGCCAGTTTTTCGGAGGAGGAGTGTAGTCACATGCATGTATTGAGTTAAAGACCGTACCACAACTTTCAATCTGGATTATTTATATTTTTTACAATACAAAATTATCAGTACAAAGAAAAATAAGAGTTAGTATTTAGCTTGTGCATATCGGGAAGCATGATTAAACACATTATCCAACGTTGCATTCAAGACATTAGTAACATGATTTCACTTGTGCTTTTTTGTTCAAATCGAACAAAAAAAAGTGCAGATTTTTACTTTAACCCCTTAACTGCCAACGAAATTAAATGCAAGTCACACCCCAGTGCCTCTGTTTTTTGGCAGAGGAGCGTAGTCACATGTGTATTGGGTTAAAAGACAGTCCACAACTTTCAGTCTGGATTATTTATATTTTTTACAATACAAAATTATCAGTACAAAACATGAATAAAAATAAGAGTTAGTACTTAACTGTTGCGTGGTATATCAGGAAACATGGCTGAACACATAATCCAGCATCACATTCAAGGCATTGGTAATGGGATTTCATTTGCTCTTTTTTGTTAAGATCAAACAAAAAAGCTCAATTCAGAGACGTGTACACAACAAAAAGGTGCAAATCAGAAATGCCCTATTTTAGTCCAGCACTGCAGCTACTGATTTCACCCCCTTACAAAACCTCCCATTCTAAGAAATGAACACATCCCAGTCCAATCTACATTCCAGATCAATACATTACATCTTACACTTTCAGTTCCCAGCTATTCTGAAGCAGTAATTTTTATGGCATAAGGCTAACAGAGGAAGGTGTTTCACAGAAATGTATGTATACACCAGGACACTTAATGAATCAACAGCTTGCAATGTATATCTACATCTCATCTGTGGCAGTTTAAAGGATTAAGAATTTTGACAGAAAATATGATTCAACAAAGGTGCTGCTCGCGCAAGGCTACGTGGGAAGCCCTCTGAGCTATTTTGTGGCATTCTGTAATTGTTGCCTTCTCAGTAAAATAATCACTTTGCGAATTGGATTCGTTACTTTTGCTGAACTAATCCTCTTAAGGCTTTTGTTTGCAGGAACATTTTTAGAAATGCCAAAAACATTACAGATATGATAATTAACACAGCAATTAGACATCTCTGAATTGACTGTATTTTTTACTGTTCTCATGTAATATCAATCACTCAGAAAACTTGAAAATTTCGTTGCCGTGGAGCGGGAATCGAACCCGCATCTTGAGATTACCGTTCGAGCATGCTAACTGTTACACCACCCAGGACGAAGAAGTCCCAAGTATCTGAGTATTAAGAGCATCGGAATATTCTCCGACCGCATTCTTAATCAAAGCCAACTGTGCTGCCATCTAGCGTTTTTAAGCATATCACTAGTCGTTCAGGTATATAGTGTGGAAGAAATATTCCTCTCATAATACGTGGAAAATACGTCATGATAATTAATACAGCAATCAGACATATCTGAATTGACTGTGTTTTTACTGTTATCACTTAATAGCAATCACTCAGAAAATTACATCACTCTGGAGCGGGAATCGAACCCACATCTCGAGATTACCGTTCGAGCATGCTAACCATTACACCTGACGTGACGATTATGGGCAAAACACGTAACAATATTAACAAATAAAGGTAACTTGATCACGCTAGTTACATTAACTGAAAACTTTTACAAAAAGTTCGTAAGTTGGAAGCTTTCGACCTTATCTTAGGTCATTGGCGTGATGAAGACCTGAGATAAGGTCGAAAGCTTCCAACTTACGAACTTTTTGTAAAAGTTTTCAGTTAACGTAACTAGCGTGATCAAGTTACCTTTATTTGTTAACCATTACACCACCCAGGAAGAAGAAATTCCAAATATTTGAGTATTAGTATCTGAGTATTATTTTACGTGAGAACAATAAAAAATACAGTCAATTCAGAGATGTCTGATTGCTGTGTTAATTATCATGGCATAGTTTCCTTGTATCATGTGAAGAATATTTATTCCACACACTATATATAAGGGTCGTTTGAGAAGTAAGTGGACTTTAGTCATTAGGATTCCAGAAGTGGTTTTTATTTGACATATTCTCCATGGTTATTGAGACAACGATCCCACACATACACTAGCCTGTCAATGCCATTTATGTAGAACTCTATGGACTGGCTGTGCAGCCATGAAGAAAATGCACTTCAACGTCCGATGCAAAGCGCTTCCCCTTGTGGGCCCTCTTCAATGGGCCGAACACATGAAAATCACAGGGCGATATGTCAGGACTGTAGGGAGGGTAGGGTAGCACATCCCAGCCGAAACGTCAGATTGTTGTCAAGGTGTCAGCTGCGGTATGTGGCCTGGCATTGTCCTGCAAAAGGAGTTGGCTGCGTGTGTTCTTTTGCACCTCCGATAAACACTTTGGAACCCATGCGGCACCAACCTTCCGATATCCCAGTTTCTCTGTGATAATGTGATGAACACGTTCCGTACTTATGCCCGTCGCCTCACTAATGAACCGCACAGTTGCTCGACGATTTCGTAACACAGTGTCATTCACTTTTGCACATGTTTTGTCATCCGTCACCTGGATCAAACGGCCGGGACGTGGAAGGTCCGCTGCACTGCTTCGTCTCCCTTCTCGGAATTCCTTGCACCAATTAAACACTGCCATACGCTGCAAAGCTTCATCGCCGTACACCGCATTTAACTGATGAACAATCTCTGCTGGCTGCACACCTTCAGCACACAGGAACTGGATCACACACCGTTGCACGTATCGGGAGAAATGCATCGCTGCACTAATTCACGTTGGAGCGTCAAACGTCTACCTGCGAACAAACCAGATGACAAACCATGAGCATGTCACATGCGCAATAGACAAGTGTATCAATAAACACAATCATTTTTTTTTTCTGAGTTTTACATATACCGAAATCACAGGCGCAGTCCACTTATTTATCAAACAACCCTTATACATCAGATAGTCTGCATGGATTTTTAGATCTAACTAATGAAGAACAATGTTAATCATTAAGGAGTGCTTTTACGTCCTAAAAAAGGAAGCTATTAACCAACCGGAAAATCTATTGGCTACATCTTCAACAGATGGATCAATCCCTTGTAGGGATAAAATCTCAGGAAAACCCTTCACACCATTAATTTCTTGGGATTGTGAGAAAGTAACAGGTTTTGTAGGAGTTTGGCAACTTGAAATGGACACTGTGCAGTAGCCTTCTGGGGCAATTCAGATCAGTTCAGCATAGATAATGTGACCTGATGGTCATACAGGGATATGAAATGTCTGTAGATAGTTAGAAATGACCCAGAGATAAGGAATAATTATGGTAGTATTATTTATGTGTTAATTTTTTTATAAGGTTCTAACATTTATTAAGCATTTTTGGGATTGGTTTATGGGTTTTTTTAATATTGTGACATTTCTTTTTTTTTTTTTTTTTTTTTCAAAGATTTTTGGATATCTTCATGTCATTTTCTGTCCAAAAATTTTTGCATAGTTTGTATGCCTTCTGGAATCGAAGGGAAACTCCTTAAATGGGCCTTTTTCTCCATATTTTCTCTTGTTCTCGTGGTAAAATCCTTACACTTAATTTTTCTCCTGGAAATGCTTTGGACGTTTTCTGCGTCTTTCATTGTTCATTTAGCAGATGGAAGGTGAACTTTTTTTTTCTTTTTTCAGAGTTTTCCTTTGTTTCCAGGAAATTATTTTGAGTTCACCTTTCCTAGCTGACATGCACTTTTTTCACTCCTGACAGGAGTGATTAGATACGTTTTGTCAGGTGTTTCAGTATTGCTTCAGAGAAGAGCCAGACACTCCAAAGACAAATGAATTCTCTGTAGCCACTGCAGTCATTGTTGGTCATCTTCTAAGTATGGGAAATTGATTATGCTGCAAAAATCTCAGTGTAATGATGTTTATTCAACATCTGTTTAAAATTTGTTTTCAAGTTTAGAACATGTGATAAGCATTTTTGGGATTGTTTATTAGATGTTTTTAATATTGTTGCATAGCATAATCAATTCTTTTTTATTATTGCCTGGTATGAAAATTCATCTTAAGTGCTTTGGGTTAAACAACAGGTAGTTTTATAACCAAGCAATTGCAGCTGTTGCAAGGGTAAGGGAATGTACCTTTCTTTTCTCTTACCATGGGGAAACTTTTCAAGCATTGAACTTTGACCTGACTTTATGTGTGCAACTGATGAGAGAAAAGCTGCAGGTTAACCTTTTGAAGTGTTCTTGTGACAATGCAAGAGGACTCTTGTTTTATTGCGCATGTTAAATTAAAGCTGCATTCGTGTTGAAAAGCAGAAACTCAGTGGATTACACTTTTCTCTGTGTTTAAAGGAAGATCATGGCATATCAGCAACAACCGAAATATCTATTCAACAACCGACATATCTATTGATTTAAAAGCAAAGATGACACTAATTCACATGAGTTATTCACTGTTCATTCAACATGAACAGTGAAATCTTGTGATCTCATATCTTATAATCCCAAACTTCTGCTTTTAGTTATTAAATGTCATTTTTTTTGTTGGTTTAATGCTCTTAAGAGGAAGTTTTTATGTGCTCACTTTCTTCTTTACTGTTCTCTGATCCAGAGGTCAAATCCGACCATTCCAGTTCCATCCTGTGCAATGGCATCTTGAAATTAATTCAGGGCAGGCCACCAACAACATAACAAAATCATGATATATACATTTTTTTTTTCTTTTATTAGATGCTCTCATGTTGCCTGCTGGCAGAAAATGTTTGAAACCACAGGACATTTTTGTTCTAGCAGGGATGACATTGATTTTTATCCCTGATTTTCGAAAATTCAAAAATTTTCTCTGCAACTGCATTTTGTTTTGTTTTTTTATTTTGTTTCTCTTCTTGATTACTTTCTTATCTTTTATATTTTTCCGATCACGCTCCTCATTGTTAGTATATATTTTTGATAATAGTGAGAAAGAATAACTGTACTTTTTAGGTATGTTTTCTTACAAAATACTTGTTTTTCTGTCTCGTCACAGTACCTTCTTCAAAGTAGATCAGAAAAGCAAGCATTCCCACTCCCCTTTCCCATTTTTATACAAAATTAATTTTTAAAATATGTAGTTATCTGCAGTCTGAGTCATTTCTGCGACTTGTAGAATTATTTTCATGGCTGAGTGAGCAGTGCAGTACCGATTTTCGATATTTAATTTCACTTAAAGTGTGTTTTTTTCCCATTCCATTGTCACTTCCTGCTATATCAAGATGTCAGAGCAGGCATATTTTGTTTAAAGCGAAATTAATGTTTAAAAATGCCACTGTGTGCATTATTTGCAAAGGAAACAAGTTTACGGGGAACAAAAGATGGTGATGGGGTGTTGAAGTTCAAATTTTGTTCAAAAAATTTTTGTAAACAAAAAGAATACACTTCCTTGTTTTGTGTGTTGATATAGCAAGAAGTGACTGAGCAATGGGAAATCATACGTTTGCAGAGAAATTAAACTTCAAAAAATTTTTAGAAAATGTGGATGTCGTTGTCATCTGTTAGGAAATAGGTTTTAGACTCGTTGAAAACTCCTGGACTTCGAAAAATCAACACTAACCCTGAAAGTATATCTGCTCAGTGGGTATAATTAAGGATAGTGAATTTTACCTTTAAGTAAAGAGACTTATTGGACATTTTGAACTTTCCTTTATTTAATTGGTGTTAGAGAATGTGTCAAACTGTTTCATAGCCATTCTTTTTGTTCTCTAACAATCAGACCTGCAGTTGTCTTTCAGTTTCTCTTATGTGGGTGGTTGTGGAGGTATATTTATGTAGGAGAAACTGGGTGACAATTGTAGACTTATTTAATAGAGCATGAGTCAGGCATAAAAAAATATAAAGTACTGAAATGGGGTTGGGTGGACACATAAGAAAAACTGGGCTTGAAATTAAGGATTAATTATACAACTTCAACCTCAAGCCACAAAAGGGGAAATTAGCTGAAGAAGGAACAGGGGAAATTAATTTCCACAAAAGGGGAAATTAGCTGAAGAAGGAACAAGGTTGTTCCACAAATAAATTGAATAACTATTTTAAAAAGATTATTTAGTGAAAGGGTGAAGAATGCTGTCATGTAAAACAACTAAAAGTTTTAAAGTCAGGAGAAAAGGAAGAATAAGACATGTTTCTGTAAAACCTGTCGCCGCCCCGGTGGCGCAGTGGTCTAAGGCGTTGGCCTCTGATCATTCGTCCGAAGGGGTCCGGGTTCGAATCCCGGTGAGGCATGGATGTTGTGTTTGTCTTACGGCACTGGCTCCCTCCCTTCCCTGGAACCAGTGACCCTAAATTAGGGACGGGCGACTGCTTATAGCCCATTGAGTTGCTCACGGTGGTCGTTAAACCTCCAAACCAAAAAAAAAAAAAAAAAAAAAAAAGTAAAACCTGTCATCTTTAATGACGTGACTATGATGATTAATCATGGAAATGACATATAAAATTATGGTGCCTTATTGCTATTTTATCTTCTACTTTGTTAATACTATGAAAATCTTTATTTTTAATCAAAAATCTCAAGAAAAATCCTAAAAGCTAGATGTATACCACATTTAAAAATAAGAAAATGACTGTTGTCTCAACGAAGAAATAAGCTGAAGCTTCTGTTTGTAAAAAGGTCCTTTTTGATGATATTGTTGTAGTAGTAGATTGCTTATAAACACAGTTTTTCATGTGTGAAAGTGTTTTTAATTTATTTCTTATGATTTTTGGCAAAATAACTCATTTTTCCAGTATTTCATCTTTGGTGATTCTTATTCTGTATTTAGGTTTTATTTTTTTATGTTTTTTCTCATATCATTTTCACTTATGGAAATGTTGGTGCCATATTTATTGTTGTCCTTTTGTTCTGTAGTTATGATGATGAAATGTTCAGTGTTGTGTGTGTGTTTGTTTGTTTCTTCTTTATTTTTGTTCCATAATTCTAATATCATAAAGGCAATCCACCTAAGACCATCCCCAAAGTGCTAAATTTTCATTTGGATCTCAGAGAACAACAAATGTAAAGGAATGTTCATAAAATACACTAAAATTTTTTTTTTATGTTTTTTAATTATCTTAATTACATTCTGCAAGAAGAGTTGTTAGTGTTAATTTTTTATGAGTTTCAGAAGTATTTACAGAAAACGCAGACATGACAGTTCAGGGATTAGGGTGCACACAATCCTTTCAAAATGAACCTGCTTCCAAAAACATGTGTAGCGAATCATGGCAGACAGGGGTGCAGCCACGGAGGTGCTCACTGGGCTTGAACCCCCCCCCCTCTTCCCTCACCCTGAGCCAAGAGCCCATCTTTCCCAGCATTAAACTTAACGCCCTGTGAAGCAACACCAAATGTACTCCAAATCTCTGTTTAAAAAATTATCAGTATGTATCTATATCTAGTTTATACTGTTTGTACTCTTTTAAACAGCCTTTTTGTCTTCTTTCTCTCTCTCTCTCTCTCTCTCAAACATTGGTACTTAGTGCTGTGGTGCCTTAACAGAACTGTTTTATGTAGGCAAGATAAGGATGAAAAATATTGAAAAAAAGTTGTTCAGACAAAGGAAATTACATTGTTTGTGATGATTGATTTAAATTATTAATAATAATCAGGGCTTGAAAAATACCATGCCTGAGATGCCTGGGGCATATAAATTATTGGCCTGGTCAGGTGAAAAAAATCTAGTTGCTCAATCCGGGCAACTAAATTTAAAAGTAAAAAAGTTTGGAATAGAATTTCCTACTACAAGAAAAAGGCAGTCATCGCATGTCGTATTTAAATTTACTGCTAATCACCCGAAGTTGTATTACTGTTACGGAGTGCCAAGGACAGAAGAATATCACTTCTTTAATTATATAATGCTTTTGTCCCAAAATTGGAACCCATATGTTGTTAGTTGGCAATGGGATGCATGCCTCTGATGGAACTAGCTTTTGGTGTTTAGTGACAAAGGGCAAAAACCTCAACCATAGAAACATGGCAGAATCACTAAATTTCTCAAATACTAATTTCCATCATCATACCAATTTCATCATCATCATCTCTTAAAGCTTGAATTACAAGCTTTTTTTTGCGTTGAACATTTTGAATTCAAGCCCTTAAAACGGAAATGCAAAACATGTGAAAAATAGCCATCATATTTTTTAACTTAAAAAAATTAGGGCTATGATTTGTTATCTTAAAAGATAAATTTTTCTGGGCATCCAGGTTTTACTACCTGGGCAGGTAAATAATTTCTGCACATACCCAGATGGGCATGTAACTTTTCAGATATTTTTTAAGCACTGATAATAATATTCCAAACTTTCTAAAGGTTTAGAACTGTATATTTTTGACAAATCAAAGATTTATTGAGGGGCTTCAAATACCATTGGTGAGATTACCCCCCCCACACACACCCCACCCCATTGATCTAGCAACACCCTTGTGATAGCCTACAGCACTCAGTGTGTTTCGTCACCAGTACAAGAAGTAGTAACAGATGACTTTGCGAATGAAACCAGTATGTGCTTCTTCACAAGGCAGGCAGTGCACAATATTTTTCTGTAGCCAATACGGAATGAGCAACTTCATACATAACTTGCATTGTATTACCATTCCCTATTTGAATAAATTATGATTGTTTACTTAATACTGTTTCTGGTGATAACACTGAATACTAGCACTCTTTGCCCCCACCCCCTGCTGTAAATGCATGTGTTATGAATGAAAACTTATGATATTTTGCTCTCATTGTTCTCACATTTTGCTGTTGAGTGAGTGATTGCTACTCATTTTACTTACCGTGATTTAAATATATCAGGCAGCAAAAATTCTGTTTCTTCACAAACTTAGAAACTCATGTGAGAAGTCAACTAGGAGAAACTAAAGGTATCTTTCCTCCTAAAAAGCCAACTTTTTCTGATCAAATACTAGTCACTAAGGAAAACATTTTGCATATATTTTCTGCTCAAAATGAATAAGTTTTCCTGCTGCAATGTGCGAATCCATAGTATCATGTCATTTTTCCATAATAGCAATAATTCCAATATGTTTCATTAATAACTTTTATTATTATTGTTTATCCTTATTCATACTGAGTTGAGTGCAAAATATATCCATAAAATTGGGTTTGGTGTTATTTATATCAGCCTGTATATATTTCAGTGATATGTATGCTCACATCTCAGGTACATAGACTTCATGTAAAGTACTCTTATGTACTTATGAAAAAAGTAAAAAACAAGAAAGATGACACCAAATTTTCGGGTGTAATAAAGCACGTCTTTTGAATCCGTTCTGACGCAAATTAAATTCATTGAAGCTATTCAAAGCCAATGGAACTGGCATGGAAAACAATAGTATCTGACAGAAGAAAGAAGTTTTTCAATCGGGTTTTTAATCCCTCAGATATTGCTGTAAACGGAATCGTGAGCTTACGCCCTCTGGTTGCAGACTTGTGCGTTAAGAAAAACATGAATTTATGTGAGAAACATTTCGCACCGGAAACGATCTCCAACACAGAAATAATTTTTCAAATCGGACTCTTAGAAACAGAGATATCGACAAAAATAAGATGTGACTTTATGTCCCCTGATGGGAAAACCATGTATTATTTTAGGAAGAAAGTATTCTCAAAAGGCTTTTCCATATAAGCGTTATCGGTCCAAGAAAAAAAAATTGTCGAGTTTTCAGGAGCCCAGATTTTGCTACAAATACATCAGAAGCAAAAATTAACACTTATGCCCCCGGGTGGCCAAACCATTCTTTACCAAACATTAGAAATTATGTGAAAAATATTTTCCATCAGGTCTTGTATGCGATACAGGAAGAATTTTTCAAATCGGAGTTTTAGAAGTAGAAATAACGCAGAAAACACAATTTACCTTTGTGCCCCCTAGCGGAAAGTCTATGATTTACTTGAAAATTTTTAATTTATAGGAAAACATTTCACATCGGAAACACTATCCAACAAAGAAGGATTTTTTTCAAATCGGACTTCTAGAAGTAAAGATATTGACAAAAATAAGATATACATCTGCGTCTCCTGGCGTAGAAACCTTGGATTATTTTAAGAAGAAAATGCTTCTATAAGGTTTGTCGACGTGAGTACTATCGGTCTACAAATAACGTTTTTTCAATCGAGAATCTCATGTTCTAAAATGTGGATTTGAAAATAAATAATCAACGTGCCCTTCGACTGTATCAAGGGAACCAGTAATTTTGGTAAAAGCTGAAGAAAAGAAAATCATTTAGAAACAAAAAATTCCATTCGTTATTTCTTTTTGGTTTCTAAATTTACTTTTATTTTGAATAAATTGCATTATAAAACGTACAACGCCATACAGACAGTTGCAAGTGTTTGAAATTTTGACTCTAGAAAACTAATCTTTGCAATATAATTTACATATATGCTAATTGGTAAAGGTAGTTTAGAGTGATGTAGTAGAATATAAAAAAAGCATGTAGGGAAATTTCCAAAATTAAAAAAAAACAACGTAAAAGCATTCCAGACCAGATTATTCTGCATTTTGTGACATTAACAAAGCTTTGCACTTAATAGTATAATAATCACAATATTATCATATGTGTGTGCAGTTTCCAGATCAAGTTCATCATGAAAAGAGAGAGAGAGAATTGCATCTAATGCCTCAGCGCTTCAACTTGATCTTTTCTCTAAAACTCGACCTGGTGCACTAAAACACAACGTCACCCCAAAACTCGCGGGAGTGAGAAAATTTAAAAAGTAAATAACAATACTTCTAACTGCACAATTTTGGAAATTAATACATCATTTTAAAGATAAGATTCTTGATTTTTAATAAAATACAAAAAATGGGAATGTGATTTTTTCCCAGTTTTTCGATACCAGACCTCCTTACTTGGGCCATAGCTTTGGGCAATGCAAGTCTTGCTGAGCACAATTGGTCTTGCAATGGCAGCTAGCTTAGGAAATTGAAAATCCTTCCACCATGGTAACAAATCCACAATGAAATTCAACACGTGTGATTCAACCGGGCTCGGAATTACACGTGTTGAATTAATTACAGTAATGAAATTCAAGACGTGTAATTCCGAGCCCGGGCCTGTGTTTTTCGGTAGTTAATGAATTCTGAGCCCGGCCGGGCCTGAGCTCATCTCTAACACTCACTTCTGGTGCCTTCCCCAAATGCTGTGTTGATGTTGCAAGTTGCCTTTGACGCAGTGTCCAAGTTTAAATTCGCATTAGAAAATGATACGAATTTGTATTAGAAAATGATGACAAAATGATGTGCTTTATAGACACACTTTAAATTCGTGTACATTACATTACATCACATCACACGATGTGTTATTTCCTGAATTATTTGCCAACCGCACGAGTCCACCAAATCCCGCATTTCATTTACAACAACCTAATAGATCATGCTTGTGTGTGTGTGTGGTCTTCATGTTAATTAAAGCCTTAATCGTGTTAATCAAAGCTAAACTAGTTGATTTCTATTCCATTCGGACATTTTTACTCCATGGTGTTGCTGCTTAAAATATTGTACTGAAAAAAAAATGATAGAATGTGCTGTGGTGTATCGCTGTGGAGACAGGTGGCATTATGAAACAACAAAAGCTCAAGTTGATCGTTGTACTTCTGCTGCTAGTCGGCATATATCAGTGTTTATTCTGATTGTTATGCACTTACAGAATACAAATGATTGATGATTATATTAGTTTCTATTCCATTTATAGCAAAATAATTTGCTGACTGTATATGGCATCAAACACTGTAGCCAAGGCTGCTGTACAGTTATAATTAAACTCAAAGATAATGTTACACATTGCATACCTGCCAAGTTTTATAGTTATTTGACAAACAACGTATCTTACAGATTTCAATTTTTTTTATTTTTTTCCAGTGTAGTACAAATTTTGTGGGAGAATACGTAGCTACATAAAGAGTACCACACCTGTATAATTTTGGTTAACCTGATCACAATTCCACCCACTTCTGTGCCCCCAATCCCTCTACTCACAGCCTAACAGGAAAGGCTAGGTGAAAATGCTGTAGGATTAGGATTAGAAATAATTACTAAAAGAGAGAGTGTGAGAGAAATGAAAAATATTAGTCTCATAAGAATTAAAGTTGTTTTTTAAAGGTATTCTAATGTGTTGGTACAAAAATTTGAGGTCACAACCTCAATTAAGTTGAAGTTTTTAAAAAGTGACTGCAATCGCAATAGTTTCGCTTTTTCAAATGAAATTTTTATTTGTATATGTAGCTTATAGAGATAGCATACTGAGATGATTATGTATTGATTGCATTTTAATTGCTGTAAGCTTGAAGTAGTGCAAAATATTCTTTATTATGATACGAAATCAATTAAAATAGACAAACATCTGTATAGTGTATTGACTTTTAATCAATATGTTTGGAACATTTAACCGATTCATCAATCAATTGAACATATCAATTAAACTTTCATTGGATTTTCTTTTGCAGATCTTAATTCTTGAAAATTGGCAGGTTTGACATTGTACTCCATTCCCCTTTAAAATTGCTTTTCTGCAGATGCAAAAATGAAAAATGTTCCTTTCTTCATGGGTATTTATAATTTTTTAAACTGTCACAGCATCCTTCATTTTGGGTGATATTGTCAAAGCATAGATGTAAATATGTAGGGAGAAATATGGTTATCATTGAGGTGTAGATAATGATTTAGTGGTAATGTAAAAATTGTAGTTAGTGTATGTGTACACATATGTACATACTTAATGTAAGTGAAAGCTGTTTATTACAAATTTTTAATTTAAAAACATCCAATTAACAGAAAAGCAGAGTTACAAGACTGATATAACAAGTTATAGTTACTTGGCTTCAAACTTAGATAGTGCTGCTACTTAAGCCAGTGCCTAACATTTTATCATAATTTTTTGAATCACCTGTAAGGACATGCACTGGCCTTACATGCTTGTGAATGCACTGTATTCATTTTATGAAGTGAATGCTTTATTAATTTGCTTTCATAAATTTACTATTGCTAATTCCTATAACTTAAAATTTAGCTTTCATTTCAATGAAACATTTGTTCAAGTACAGATGCATATATATTTGAAGTAAAGCTTTGTAGTAGGTAAGAAATGGATTTCTATTTTATTATTGAAAAGTGAAATGTAAAAATAATACTTTATTTCACACCCATTTATAGCATTTTGTCTGTGTTCCAAGAAGCCTTCTGTTTCTTATCGACAGGACAAAATGTAAATGTGTTAATGCTTCCTAAAAAGCAGACATTTAAAGTTTGATTTTAAAAACCTTATATGTCATTTGTTACTCATTTTAATTTAATTATTTTTGTGTGTGTGTGTGTGCTTACATTAGGCACCCATATACTGCCACATGATTTATTAATTGTATAATTATTGCTTTTGATTGTTGTAACAAAAAGATAAAATTATTGTAAGCATTATATCTTCTGTTTCATATCTTGTTTTGATGTTGTCCTCTACTCACCTTAACTGCTACTGGAAAATTAGTCCCTTTGTGATTACTGAACTGCAAAATTATTTAAAAAATATAAAGTCTTCAATTGAAGAATCTGAAATAATCTTATTTTCTGGATTGTTTTTAGTTATTTTCAGACTTTTTTTTTTTTATCTGTTAAGGACTGTTTTCAGTAGATAGTGTCCATATTTAAATGTTTGTAGACACGAAAAGATTTGAATTTTGTTACTAGATTTCACCTTGTTGTTGGCCAATTCTCAGTTTTTACCTTCTTGTAGGTACTGCAAGATTTTTATTAATAGATTTTTTTCTGGGTACAGAAATCCTTTAAAAGTCTTTTATTTTTCTATGTTTCATAGTCCAGTGCATTAACTTTATGCCCTGAAGGTTTATATTAAATTAAGTCTGAGTAAAGTCAGTGTTAGTCCAGTACTATATGACATAAACAATTTACATTAAATTAACTCTTGAGTGAAGACAGAAAAGTCAGTGTCAGTCTAATACTTTTAACTTTATGCCATAAAGGTTTATATGAAATTAATTTTAAGTAGACTGAAAACTCGGTGTTGGTTCATTACTTTTAACTTTATGCCACAAAGATTTATTATAAATTAGTCTGTGAGTAAAGCCCATTAAAAGTTAGTGGTAGTCCAATACTTTATGCCGTAAAGGTTTATATGAAATTACCTCTGAGTAAAGCTTTGGAAAGTTAAGTGTTTTAATTTCTTTACAAAAGTCATGTAGGTTTAAGCGCATTATTTTCGCACTGAAGTGCTTTCCTTTTTTAACTATTATCTACGTAGTTTCTCCTCAGAAAACTTAAAAAGTTAATTGGCCTGGAGTAGAAATCGAATCTACATCCAATTTTCGTTTGAGCATGTTACCATTACACCTTTCAAGACAATGAGTTCCTGAGCGTAAGTAGCTTAACTAAGCAAATGTAGCTTAAATTGGGAATGGAAACTAACTTCAGATTTTGCTCTAGTCAAAGCTTCCTGCAGAAAATCATAGCATCAACAACTATATAGGTTTGAAATATGTGATCTGTTCAAAACTATCTCTACTGTCTTTCTAGATTTACTGCAAAATGATGTTTTTGAACAAATATTGCATTTTGAACTTGTTTGTATCTGTTGTTTTGAAAGAATTTCAGATTTTAAAAACCAGGAAGTGAATTATTTTCTAGTAGTGCTGTAGATGAACAGAATGCAGCACAGTGGCTATGTGCTGAAGTATTTATTAAGACAAGAACAAGGTACTAAGGGATGAAAGATATAATTCTTGATGATGTTTTTCTTATTTTATCATTAAAGGTTATAGTCAACCGCATAATTATACAAAAAAGGGGGGTGCACCTATATGCTGGTGCAGAGCATGAAAATTCTGAAATTCAAATGTTATAAAGCAAAGTACATTTTGCTTGAAGTAAGGTGTAACTTTCAATTCCAGATTTTAATCTGTAGACCATATGATACAGTTTTTGAAGCATGCATGTTTTCATATTGTTTTTGTTCTCATATCTACATAAGATTTCCCGATGTGTTGCCTAATTTTATATCTCAAACTGCATGCTGTGAATTGTGATATATTGTATGCATCTATAAAATTGTTTTTTGAACCTAGTCTTTCATACAGCTTTGAAAATCCATTGCCTTATACCAAGATATAGTTTAAAAGTATGTATATTTATATAGATAATATTTCAGCTTTATTTTTACAATATGCATATCTTTTAATAGTGTTTGTATGTCATATTTATTTTGATGATGCTGTCAGAAGTATAATAGACACATAGAAATGTTCATGTTGAATATCACTGTCCTTTGCTGTTCGTTTTTTGCATGAATGTTCACATAATGTTTGTATGTGTTTGGAAAAAGTGAAGTGTGTTCTGCTGACATGTATATATTTTTTCTTTTCAATGCCATCACTAAAACTCAAATCTGCTATGTGTTTGTTTTCCCCACAAGAAAAGGGCCTAGATATAAGCATTCATAAGGAAAGCATACCAAAGATGTATATGTTAAAGGATGATATTTAAATGAAAGACAAACAACTATTAGAACTAAGTAATTGAGTACCGCATTTTCTGATTATAATGCCACTGCGTTAAACTTGATTTTAAGAATTCCAGGGCCTAGATATAAGCATTCATAAGGAAAAGTTGCTGATAATGTACTGTAATCATATGACTTATAAAAGTAGCTTTTGACATACTCAAAAAACTGCTTAGTTTCTTCAGAGCTCAACTTCTTCAGGCACTCTGATGTCTCAGATCCCACAGATATGTCCTTATCATCTTTATGATTTGAATTATTATAAGACACATCAAAAACAGATGTTGTAGCCTTCACAACTTCAAGCTTTACAAATCTGATCAAGAAATCTGTAAAAAAACACTTGGATGTCTGACTTTAATTTATGAACTCTTGGGGCCTCGGATTGCAAAGTAATGTTAAATTTATCAAAAACACTAACTACATTTTTTAGAAAAAATGCAAGGGCACAATACAGATCTGAACTTAGATATAAAAAGATCCTCTCTTCCCTGCTGAGGACACTTGTTTTCCAATTTTTTTTTTTTTTTTGCCGTTCTTCAACTTAGCTTCTATACCAGCAGAAGTATTTTTGATGCATACACTTTCAGAAACATTTCCTTTTTTTCATACTCTGCATAGCCCCGTTCTCAGCTACTTTTGTGTGGCTATGTTTATTTTTTTTAGATTTTTCATTTTATTATTCGGCTTTTCACTTGAATGTACCACCTTTAAGAGGCTGCTCCTTAGTTACTTTGCAGGAATATGTGGGGAAACTATCTGCTTTACACTCAAACCTTTTGCGGATTCCTCTTTAAAAATAAAATAAAACTCCCTCCCATTGGTCAATGAGATGCCCAAGACACCCAAAGAAAGCCAAAGTGTCACACAGTGCTTGAGAATTTTTTGGAGTCAGCATTGTACAAACATTTTGAAAATCCTTTAAGCATTGTTTATGCTTTGAACTTTTCTTCAATTAATAGAATATATCTACCAAGAGCTCATCATAAGAAATTGGCATAACTGCTGATTCCTTTTTCGCAGCTAAGTTTAACATGTGGCACATGCAGCCCCAAACTACCAAATTTGGCCGTTTTTCTTTTTCCCTATCATCACATTAGCATTATCACAGGATAATGCTAAGCAATTCTGCCACGGAATGGCAAATCGATCAAGTTCATCTTTCACCAACTTGGCAATATTCTCCCCCATGCTATCACCTTCCAAACATGGTAGAGATAAAAGTTTGCAGCACACTTGCTCAGTTATTTTATCAAAAAGTTACAATAATGGGATATAAGCTGATTATCCACATCATTGCTACCATCAGTAGCAATTGTAAAAGAGCCAGTTTTTGAAGCACTAATCATGCTTCTGGTGTTTTCTGAAGCTATTTCCTTAATTATGCGAGAGGTTTTGGTTCTCCCACAGGAATAGTTTTTCACTTCTGAAGAGTTTGGAAACATTGCTGAAAACAACTTGGTAGCATGGTCTGCAGCAGCAATAGGGACACTGTGTTCCAGCAAGAAACTAGTGAACAGCACTTCCGCACGAATTGTTTGTTCATCATTGTTTGAAGCAGGCGTAAAGTTCAATTTCAAAGCTTGGTTTACAACATTGATTCGTGAATCATATTTTGCACCTTTAGCATGGACAACAATGTCCGTTTTGTCTCCATGTGCAATGTTTATATTGTTACTGCATATGACGCAAAAGGCAAATGATTCACCTTTGTGCGATTTTCGTATGAAATCGAATTCTGTTGAATATCGATCAAAATCTTTTTGAGTCCGGCAATTTTTTGCCATTACAAGTGTAAATAAAATTTAAATATTAAAAATAACACTAAACACACGTACCTTAGTAAAAAAACAACAAAATTTTAATTAAAAAAAATACAAACTTAAACACAACAAAGATTGAAAAAATATCCAAATTTCAAACAGTCGGAGAATGCAAAAGAAAAATGTGATAAGCTACCGAACCGAAAATGCTGCTACTGGTTGGAGATCACAGAAAGCAAATGGTTCTGTATGGTTATGATTACTATGCAAGGCAAAACTCACTGGTCACTCATTCCAGTTTAATCTGCGTACAGCTGAGTCATGGACATGGGGGAAAAAAGCCTCCGTGGTCATGGGAGATGCATTTGGGTAAGCTGCGCCCCAATTGGAAAGTAATGATACATGATAGGGGTGAGCATATGGAGGAAGGTGCGTTTTCTAGGAGCTTATGATGCATCAATAAAGAAAAAAAGAGAATGAATGTAACAGCAGGATTTGCGGGTTTGTGATTTGTTTTGCGGATGCAGTAGGAAACAGGAATATTTTCAAAAATTCGGATTTTGTGGAAGAAATTCAAATTTTTGGAACAGTCTTAAAATTGGGAATGAATTCTGAAAATCCGGAATGGTTGGCACTGTTGCCAAAAGACAACCACCTAGTTGCCAGGAACTGTACACATTTTTTTTTTTTTTTTTTTTGTTTCTTGAACTAACTTTAAATGTTTTGTGTTTTTAGCAGATTGCTCAAAATAACAGTAAATCCTGTTAAGAACTTTCTGATATTTCACCAACTATGAAAATTCATCAGCCGCCTGACTAGCAGCCAGAGCAAGCTGATGTGCAACACACTGAACTCCGAGCATATGAGAAAGATAATTTTTTGGGGAAGTTGCAACCCCTTTTCGAATGCCAGTCATAACACTGGCACCTTCAGTTCCAATAGATGACATTTTTTTAACGTCAATCTCTTAAGGTTTGGAGAACACTCATAACACATTTGTAAATCCCTTCAGCAGTACATGTCTCTAAAGCTTCGAGGCTTAAAAAATGTGCACACAAATTACCCTTATAAACAAATTTCACAAAAATTGCTACACATTGTTTAGTTGATGTATCAGTGCATTCATCTATCATTACTGAAAACCACCTAGCCGCCCTGGTGGCGCAGTGGTCTAAGCAATGGCCTCTGATCATTTGTCAGAAAGGGGTCCTGGTTCAAATCCTGGTGGGGCATGGATGTTGTTTGTCTTATGGCACTGGCTCTCTCTCTTCCCTGGAACCAGTGACCCTAAATTAGGGGCGGGCGACTGCTTATAGCCCATTGAGTTGCGCTCACGGTGGTCGTTAAACCTCCAATAAAAAAAAAAAAAAAAAAGAACGCCTAGCTTGCTTCAGTTTACATACAATGTTGTCAGTAATCACCCCAGAAATGGTTTCTTCCATTTCATGAACACTGAAATGACTCTCATATGATTGTTGTCAACATTTAACTTCATTAACAAATCAGTTCCCAACTCAATGCACAAGTCCTTTAAAACACTAAACCTTCTAGTAGGCAGGTTTTCTTTTGCCTGCATATACATAATCATCATTGCCACTGATATAGTGTCTGCAGACTTGTTTCTAAATTTCTCGACTGTGTTTTTTAATCCTCCAGTTTCTGCTATTTGATTATTCTGAACAGCGCGTTTGTGGTCAACAGATTATTCATGCTTGTTCAAGGTGTCTACTTTATCAACAAAAGTACCTAAAATTTAAAAAGAAAAAAAGTTACATGCTTTTTTTGAGTTAAATTCATTATAACTTATACAGTTACAAGTGTTTATTTAGAGTTACATAACTTATTCAACAGATGCAAAGAGAAGCAGTATGAGAAATTCTTTCTTTGGTATAGTTTAGGAATTCCATTCGTAAGTATACCATATACCTGAACTGATTATCCGGAATTCCAAAATTCACAAAAGCCACTGGTCCTCGGGACGCTGGATAATCATTCTGATACTTAATACATGCTTGTGTGTAGGTGGAATTTTTTAGTTAACTTCTAATTTTGAAAGGGGAGGGGGGCTTTCACACATAAATTATATTGTAAAGGCAAAAGTGGGGGTCAACTTATACAGGTAAATTGTATTATGTAAACATAATTTTTTTTTAATTTGAAACTAAAGTTGTGGAATTTGCCTTTGTTGATTGATTGCCAAATGCGATTGCTCATCTTGGACACCCTGTTTTTGAATGCCGATTGAGCGTGACAAAGAAAAAAAAATAATCAAAGGGAAAAAGAAGTAAATAAAGAGGGGAAAAAACTTACAGTTGCAAGGATGTTTTCTTCTTGGATTTCTGGCATAGCTCCCATGAAATGTGAGGTTGACCATCATGCCATCTTACTTTGGCTCACTTATAAAGTGAAAGCCACTTCTCCACTAAAGAGTTGTATACCTTAGGTTTTTTAGCTGGCTGTTGTGTAGTAGTAACATTTTCAACGGCATTATTATTTTTTTTAAACTTATATCTAACATTTATCCATATTTAGACTACGAAAAAATGTTCGACACACACAAAGAAGGCCACGTGAGAAAAGACTACAGCGGAAGTGAACATGTAAGAGGGTGAGAGAGATATGACCATGGTGTTGGCGACTAGGTGGTGTCAATTTTCAAAAACCCAAAGTGGGGAGAACCTAAGGAAGAGCTCAGTTTATGACATAGAAACTGGATCAGCTACTAGTTTCAATGCATCATTTGACGTCACATGATCAAAGAAGAGAAATTCCACCACCACGACATTTCGTATGCGTATGATGGAATCGCGGAATTTTAATGGCGCTCACTAAGAAGCAGCGCCATTTGAACGTTTTCACATTTATGCAAAAAGAAATAAAAATATTTCAGCAAAATTGCATTTGTTTTTGCAAAATGCAAAAAATATGATTGCAGTTTAAACCCTGATATGATAAAACTCATTTTCAAACATCTAAGTTCTAACATTTCAAAAGAAACCTGCGCCTAATACCTAAGCTACTTTCAACATTAAAAAACTATGCATTACTTTTGCAAATAGAGTTCAGTCAAAATTTATACTAAAAGTATGAAAGCTAAAATTGGAACATTTCCAAACCGAACGGGAGATGGCTACTTCTCAAACACTTTCACCCATCCCCATGGGCATCATCAGTAAAGGCTGGTAAACCTAATGCCTGAGCCATCTGCAGCTGAACGTCATCTGCTCTATCATGGTTAGTTGTATGGAGAACTTCCAAAGCCGTCTCAAATTTGGCGCCATCTATTGGAAAACAGAGCGTTATCATCTACTTGTGTTCATTTTTTTGACATTTTTTCAATCATGCACTGAAGGCCATTTCCTGTTAGTAAAGGAAAGGACCTTCACCAAACTTGTTGTTATAATGTTGGGAGCACAGAATTTTTGAGAATGGCAGCATTAAGTAAGATTCCCGGGTACTGGAGCTAGGGGGTCCAGACCAAACTATAAAAAATTGCCCCAGAGCATGATGTCTCGTACATAAAACTTCACAGTTTGCATAACACAGTTGGGCAGGTAGCACTCGGCAACCCCCCCCCCCCCCCCACACACACACATATCTGTTGAACTGCCAGATGGGGAAATGTAATACATCATTCCCGAGAACATGTTTCCCATACATGAGATTCTTCCTCGTATTCGCGGAATTCCGTTTTTTTTTTTATCATTTGGATTATTCTCAAGATTCATGCAAAACTGAAGAGAAATTTTGGAGGATTAGTTGGGGGAAGGGGGTCGTCTTTTGGTCTGGGGATGGTATTTCGTTTTTCAAAACTTCTGAAAACGGATGAAAAAATAATTCTGTACTCATGATTTCTTTTTCTCTTGTGATGTTTCTTCTGCACAGTATTATTGTTAAATATAATTTTATTACATAAATATTTGCATTTCAGCTTGAAAATGGAAGAAACATTTCCAAAAACGGAAATTAGATGGTGCAAAAATTTCCCTGTAATTTTCAGGCATGAGATTCTCCTGTAAATTCAAAGAATTCCGCTTTTTGTATCATCATTTCGATGGATCTCAAGATCGATGCAAAACTGAACAGAAATTTGAAAGGGATTGGTGGTGGTTTGGGGTATGGTGGGCCATTTTCCGTCTGAGGATGGAATTCCGACTTTCAAAACTTTCGGTATCGGAAGTTAGGCGGAGTGAAGATTTCTCTCGTAATCGTAATTCGTTTTTCTCGCAATGTTTCTTCTGCCCAGTAGTGTTGTTAAATATAATTTTATTCCAAAAATATTTGTATTGCAGCTTGAAAATGGAGGGAAACTTTCCTAAAACGGAAGTTGAACAGAACGAAGGTTTCACCCATTATCGTATTTTTTTTTTCTCTGCAATGTTCCATTTATCCTATGCTGTTGTTAAATGTAATATGTATATATACTGTACACTGAAGTGCCAGAAAAACTGGTACACCAGTCTAATACTTGGTAGGTCCTCCACGGGAGCGCAGGACTGCAGAAATACGACGGGGCATGGACTCCACTAGCTTCTGGAAATATGCTGTACGCAATGTGCACCATACTTCCTGCAGAGCGTTCCACAATTCGGGTGTATTCCGAGGTCTTGGATTCCTGTGTTCGATAGCGCGTTGCATAGCATTCCAAATGTGTTCTATCATGTTCAGATCTGAGGACTTGGGTGGGAATAGCAACACCCCAAACTCAGATGAATACTCCTCTAACCATAATGTGGTGTCCCGACACTTGTGTGGAGGTGCATTGTCCTGTTGGAACAGGCCCAACCCATCAGCATAGATGCAGGACATGAACGGATGTACCTCATCAGAAAGGATGCGCACCTAGCATTGGCCGGTCACAGACGTTTGTAGACGTGCCAGGGGTCCTAGTGAAGTCCAGCTAAACACACCCCATACCATTGCAGACCCCCCACCAGCCGTTACAGTTCCCTGTTGACAGGTGGGATCCATGGCTTCATGGGGTTTGCGCCACACACGAATCCTTCCATCTGCCCGATACAGTTGGAAACACGACTCGTCAGACCAGGCTACTTAGTTCCAGTCATCAAGTGTCCAGTGGCGGTATTGCCGTGCCCAAGCGAGGTGCATAGCTCTGTGTCGTACACCCATCAAGGGGACTCTAGTTTGGCGTCAGCTCCCAAAGCCCATATTATGCAGGGTACATTGCACAGTCCGGACGCTGATGCTTGTTGAGGCTCCAGCATGGAATTCCAATGATACATGTGAGATGCTCCATGCATATCGCATGTAACGATTCTTGACAGCCAACGATGGTCACGTTCACCAAATGTCTTTTTACTGCCACACTGGTATCGCAGGTTGGAGGTTTTGCTGGAATTCTTGAAGTCAAGGTACACCCTTGCAATGGTCGTCCATGAAAATCCGAAATCCGAACTTCGTTTCTACTTCCGAAATACTATGGCCCATCTCACGAGCGTCAACTATGACACCGCGTTGAAAATTGCGTAAATCGTTATTACTTGTCATTCTCATGCCGAAAACAGCTCTGACAGCTGGAAAGGATGTCTATCGCTTTATATACGCACTGGCGGATGCAATCGAGTACGAGCATAGGTGATGTTATGTGTTTTGCATAAGCTAGTCTGTACCAGTTTTTCTGGCACTTCAGTGTATATATTGAATACAGTGATGTGCTCCAGTTTAATATTTACATAAAAAAACATTCAGTGAACAATTCTGTGTAGCTCATGGCGTTTTTATATTCATGCTGTTTCATAACATGTTCTTAGTTTTCACCCGGTTAAAAAGTTCAGCTTTTTTTTTTTTTTCTTCGTCAGTCGCATGTATGTTTTTCGCTGCTCCAGACTCCATTGATGCCAAGCTTTACACCACTCCAACTGACACTGGATGATGTTGATCTTGTGGATGTTAAGCTTGTGTGCAGCTGCTTGGTCATAATAAAACCATGGTGCCAAACTTTACACCACTCCAACTGACACTTGATGTTGATCTTGTGGATGTTAAACTTGTGTGCAGCTGCTTGGTCATAATAAAACCGTGGTGCCAAGCTTTACAGCACTCCAACTGACACTTGATGTTGATCTTGTGGATGTTAAGCTTGTGTGCAGCTGCTTGGTCATAATAAAACCATGGTGCCAACCTTTACACCACTCCAACTGACACTTGATGTTGATCTTGTGGATATTAAACTTGTGTGCAGCTGCTTGGTCATAATAAAACCATGGTGCCAAGCTTTACACCACTCCAACTGACACTTGATGTTGATTCTGTGGATGTTAAGCTTGTGTGCAGCTGCTTGGTCATAATAAAACTGTGGTGCCAAGCTTTACACCACTCCAACTGACACTTGATGTTGATTCTGTGGATGTTAAGCTTGTGTGCAGCTTATTGGTCATAATAAAACCGTGGTGCCAAGCTTTACAGCACTCCAACTGACACTTGATGTTGATCTTGTAGATGTTAAGCTTGTGTGCAGCTGCTTGGTCATAATAAAACCATGGTGCCAAGCTTTACACCACTCCAACTGACACTTGATGTTGATCTTGTGAATGTTAAGCTTTTGTGCAGCTGCTTGGTCATAATAAAACCATGGTGCCAAGCTTTACACTACTCCAACTGACACTTGATGTTGATCTTGTGGATGTTAAGCTTGTTTGCAGCTGCTTGGTCATAATAAAACCATGGTGCCAAGCTTTACACCACTCCAACTGACACTTGATGTTGATCTTGTGGATGTTAAGTTTGTGTGTAGCTGCTTGGTCATAATAAAACCATGGTGCAAAGCTTTATACCAATCTAACTGACACTTGATGTTGATCTTCTGGATGTTAAGCTTGTGTGCAGCTGCTTGGTCATAATAAAACCATGGTGCCGAGCTTTACACCACTCCAACTGACACTTGATGTTGATCTTGTGAATGTTAAGCTTGTGTGCAGCTTATTGGTCATAATAAAAGCATGGTGCCAAGTTTTACACCACTCCAACTGACACTTGATGTTGATCTTGTAGATGTTAAGCTTGTGTGCAGCTGCTTGGTCATAATAAAACCATGGTGCCAAGCTTTACACCACTCCAACTGACACTAGATGTTGATCTTGTGGATGTTAAGCTTGTGTGCAGCTGCTTGGTCATAATAAAACCGTTCCCTTCATTCTTGGTGAACCATTATGATGATAGCATTGCTTCCAGAGGTATTCTGGAAATTGGCAGTATGTGTTGCAAACAATAGAAGGGGAGTTTGTTGCACCACCTGCTCCAGCACGTGGAGGTACTGCTCTGCCATTTTACATAGCCTACCAGGTCACAAGTACGCTGTTGATGCTCCTAGGCATTTTCACTTCACAACGTTACTTGCAGTTGATTGCTGCAGCAGGGCACATACACAAATCATGACCAATAGTAAGTAACCTTGTGGCCGCTTTCAAATCTCCATGAAAAAACTATCGGGCTGTTCAAGAAATAACTGCGTTTTTTTCCTGTGTAAATGAAAGGCGGATTTTGAATGGGAAACAAAGACTTTAGTCAACAACACATTGTTCATTTTGTTCGATGACTTTTTGCCATCTCGCAGGCCAGTTCATGATTCCACACTCAAAAAAGTTTTGTTTTTTTCAGCAAAAAACAGTTCCAAGAATAATTTGATAGTGTCAGCAGTGAAGATTTTACCATTCAAGGCATTTTACAATGAACAAAACAAATGGTAGTCTGCTGGTGCCAGGCCTGGCGAATATGGAGGATGTGGTAATACATTCGATTGAAGCTGCAACAATTTTTGACGAGTGATCAAACTTGTATGTGGTCTTGCGTTACCCTGGTGAAACCCAACACCTTTGTGATTCACCAATTCTGGACGCTTCTGTTTGACCGCATCACTTAATTTATCCAGCTGACGACAGTATATATCCTAATTAATGGTTTGGTTCCTTGGAGGCAATTCAAAATACACACTTTTGAAATCCCACCAGACTGACAGCATAACCTTCCTTTGGTGCATATCTGCTTTTGAAGTGCTTCGAGCAGGTTCGTCATGCTTGCTCTACGATCTTTTTCGGTTGACCTTGTTGTAGACTATTCATTTTTCATCACCTGTTATCATACGTTTCGAAAATGGATCGTTTTCTTTACGTTTCTAGAGTGAATCGCAGATGTCAACGCCCTTAGTGAGATGAATTTCTTTGAGATCAACCAAATCTATTTATTGGTAATGAAAGAAAAATCAAATAACTGAAAAATTTAGAAGTAGAAATATGTACAAGTATATACAATTAGCGGCCACCAAGCTGAAAAAATAAAACAATTAATGAATCGGCAAAAACAAGAGTCGTAAAGCATACATCAGAAAGAGTATCTAAGGCGAAAAACAGAATGAGCTACACTGAAAAGAAGAAAATGGCCCACACAGGGTGCGGTGAAAACCGCCACTACACAAAGTGAAATCATTTACAGAGAGCAGCGGAGAGTGTTAGCTCAAGGGCAAGGAGAAGGAAAAGTAGTAAAGGGCACTGAAAATAGTCGAGTACAAGAAAAATACAATATTACACAAAAAATCGGCCATGCAGGGCACCGTACAGAAGAACACAAAGCCCAAAACAGGCTACGGGTGATACATTAGCTGATAAACCACATCATGAAGATACTGAAGCTGAGAGTTAAGTTCTTGTACAAAAATAACATTGGCTGGAGTCAAAGGCCGGCGGCGACGAGGAGTATGATAAAGATTGTCTAACTGCTCAAGAGTGTCCGGAAACGGAGACACATGATCAGTAACAAAAGTTTGAATCTCGGGCAGACGAAGAGAGGTGTACAGGAGCGAATGCAATTTCATGTAAGAGGTGCCGCTGAACAGTCACACTTGGTAAGAACATGAACAAATTGCTTGAGAGGAACAGGAGAGATAAGATCAGGTGAAGTTTGCATCAAATCATAGTCCTTCAGGAAACCAGGGGACCCGGTGACATGACGAGGAACGGGAATCTGATGTAAGCGAACGGCCGCATTTCGCCCGACCTCGAGAAGACAGGGACATAGATCTCTCAGCACTGCTGGAACAGGAAGCATCAACAGAGCCATCACTATGAAGTTGATCACCCACGTGAAAATAGACTTCAGGATCATCAGAAGAATCCATTGGGGTAGAAGCAACACTAGCTGCATCTAAGAGCTCAGGATCACTAGGAGTCGAAGCCATAGTAGAAACAGTAACCTGGTCTGCAGGGGGAACAGGAGACGTCTTCGGAGAAATATCAGGTTGTGAACCCAAAGGGGTGACCAAAGAAGAGGATGCAGGAGGCTGTGAAGGTGTCGACAGGCTTGCAGAAGGAACTGGAGGAGGGGATGCCCCAGTACATTCCTTGTAGAAGTGGCCTAGGGGCCTTACATTTACTGCAATGGAATTCAGTAAGAAGATCAATGCGCTGTTGCTGGCTGGCACACAGAACTGTGAGTTGAGTAGGAAGAGTGGTAATATCATCCTGAGAAGAGAAGAGCACACACACCGTACGACGAGCACCGGGAATGGAAAAATCATCTTTGTCATTCGGCATGGACGAGTAAGTCTTGAAATTCCTGACTACTTTACCGAAAGATGAGATAACCATGTAGACCATCACATTCGTGACCTCAGGAGGCACCGGATAGAAGGACAAGGTCACAGCGCTCTGTCACTGGGTTGGGCAGCAAATATTTCTGACCAATAGGAAGGCCATTCCATAAGATGGAATCCACAAACTCAGCTTGGGTGAAATGCACAAATACATACCAAACATGGCGGTACATGTGAGAAATAGCTTGAGAATGAAACATCTTCTTGATCGCTGATGCAATACACCTTCAGTTTAGTATCGGGAGAGCATCGAAATAGACCCCAGGGCCAAATTTAAAAAAAACTTCTGCCCCTCAGGTGAAGTCGCTGGGACATCAAGTACAAGAGAAGAGCCATCACGATGAAGATGGGGCTTCAGAACAGAAGCCACTGTAAACAAGGACAGTGGTAAGTCACGAAGAAGGGTAGTCATAACATTTATAAACCTATTTAACTAACTAGTCTTCACAGCTTTCATCAGTCTCTTTTCTAACTTTTACCAAGCCTGTCTGCTCTTAATCATTTCACCCCGCTTTTAAAAATCTTTAACTGATAGTTCTGTGTCTGACGCTCTTTGGCCGAACCTGGCCCTTGCGCCACTAAAATCAATTAACTAACTAACTAACAGCAGAATATGACAATGGCTGATGAGGAGATGCAGAGGGAGGAGGATTAGCATCATCATGTGTATCCATGGCATCATCAAGAGTCACAACAGCAGTGGAGCCAGAAGAGCAAGCAGTCTGGGCAGTAGCACGGGAAACGCAGCTAGATGACGCACCGGAAGAAGGCAGCTGTACAGCGCTAGAAGGAGAAGTCGACGCAGCAACGCCACCTCCAGAGGAAGCAGTAGCGAGATGACCGGAAGTGGGGATAGAACTTAGAGCATCCTCACCGGAAGACACCATTACTAATGGTGGCGCGGTGAGAACTTCAGGCCTACTCGACCAGAAGGTAAACAAACTTAGTAACAATAAAAATTGAGGACTCGCCGGCGTGGGAGTAGAACTAAACGAAGCAGCAAACCCTTAAATCAAGGTATACATAAACTAAGGAACTCAATAAGCACTGGAACACTCACAAAATGAACGAAAAACCGGAGCAAAACTGGGCGTGACCGACCATTTCTTTGAGCTCATGTGTTGATCAACAAAATCTTTAATGATGAAACACCTTCGGGACAAAGGACAGCATAAAAACAGATCAAGATATACAATAAAAACATACTAGATAAGCAAAGCCCGGACCCAGGCCAGGAATAAGTACATGCAATGATAAGGTAGATAAAACAAGGACTATACATAGGGAAAACCCAGAAACCAAAAAGGTATTGGGTGACAAACAGGAGCTGCGAGCATTGAACCACAAGGGCTCAAGACTGACACGAAGGTATACACAGGAAAAATAGAACTGTATAGCTAGGCGAGGGAATCGGGAAGAGTCTAGCTCATTCTCTGGGATAAGATGCACAGAAGCAGCTTTCAGTCCAGCGTACATGAAAGCAAGTCTAACGTAGCAGGGAGCAAATTCATGATGTGTCTCTAAAGAAAATTGAAGCTGTGTCATAAGGAGCGCCACCTGGAGGGAAACATCCTGCAGACGGAATGTAAATTGAATAAGGTAAGTAAGAAAGTCGAACGTGGATCACGAGCAAGCGCAGAAAGAGTTGTGGACGAGATAAGGGGTCGGTACCAGAGTTAACAGATTGACAATACTGTTGGAACATCGCCTGCAAGGTGGCCTGTGCAAGTTCAGCTGGATCGTCCTTGATCCCACACCCTCTCTGGGATGCAAGAGGAGAGCGAGTACGAGATGAGGACCAGGAACGATAAACACGCGGGCGTCCACGCTTAGTCGTGCCGCCGGTGTGTTTGAAAGTGCTACGCTTATCGCATCACTCCTGGAGTCATTGTTAAGAGACGGATCATCGCCAGGAACGCTGACCGCAATAGCAGGAACAGTCAGAGTAGCAGGAGAAATAGCACCAGATGAGGCAACTGGAGCAACGACAACAGATGAAACAGCAGGAGATTCCATAGCCGAAGAACCATCAGTGGGAGCAGCCGATGAAATCACTGGGGCAGAGGCAACACCCCCATCATCCAGGCCTGATGGATCCGGAGTAACTGAAGTTTAAACACTTGAAGCGGAGGGAAATGTTCCATAGAAAAAATTGTAGGAGTTGAAGAAGGAGCACCACGAACCGACCAAGATTCCGCTGTCGACGGAGAAGCATCCGAAGCTAAAGGCGCAGTCGTCTGTCTAGCGAGCAATGACGGAGTAGAAGCAAGAGCAGAGCACACCACTTTGTGATGTTCAAACATCGTGCAATGTTTCACAGTGATGGGAGGTGAGGAAAGTGATGCGACGGATTTGACCATCACACTTGACAGTCAATTTCGTAGTGCAGCGAGCAACATGGTCAGGGAGGCAAACACCATCTGGGCTGTTCGTCGAGGGCTCAGGATTGAGCGATCTGCTGCATCTCGTGGTGCTGCAGAAAAAGGGCTGATGCGGCCAACAACTCGACCGACAATGGAGAGGGCTGCGTATATCATTGTGTCTGTCACCTCTGGAGAAATGGGGTACAACTAAACTGCGACAGTGTGTTGTGAAACAGGTTCAGGAAAAATAAGCTTACATATGTAAGATGGCAGATGAAGAGAAAATCCGTTTGAGGGCAGTGGCATAAATCTTTAAAGTTGTGTTCGGCAAGGCTCCAAAACTGACCCCTTGCACGAGAATCCAGGCAAAAGAGGCCCCCGCAGAAGAATCCGGCGGGAGATCCGAGGGTAATCTCATCGTCATCACGTCGTAGAAAAGGTTGTAGAGACACAGCATCCGCATACACGGGGGGCAGTGATGCACGAGAAGCTATAGCAGCAGTAAATGCAGAATAAGACGAAGACTGCTGTTGAGAACCTGAGGGCAGAGGATGAACGCTGTCAGATGTATCCATGACGTCATCGTTCTTTACAAGTGGAGAACTAGCAGAAGAGCAGGCAGTCTGAGGAACACCGGAAGCACAGCGTGATGACGCACTGGAGGAAGGTGGCAGAGCAACGCCAGAAGGAGAAGGCAACGTGGCGACGTCACCAGTTGAGAGACTAATATCGGAAGAACCGGAAGAGGGGAAAGCAGACTCACTATCCCCACCAGATGACGCCATTACTAATGGCGGCGCCCAGCAGTTCCTCTGGGTAGCTCGACCAGAGGATAAACAAAGCTGATATTCAACAAAATAACGTACTCACGGGCTTGTAAGTAGAACAGAACGATGCACAATTACTTTAATTCTACAGGAAGACAAAAAATAGAACTCAAGAAGCACTTAGAACAACACTTTGAGTACGAAAATTCAGAGCCAAGAAACGGGGCGCTCGCGTGGTACCCACATATCGAACTAACGTATCCCAGTTGCATTAAATGGTTTTCAATGCTCGATTTCGATATGTTCAGATTCTGGGCAATCTCTTGTATCATTAAACACCGATTGGATTCGATCAATGCTTTTATTTTGTTGTCATCAAATTCGGTTGGCTTTCCTGAGAGTGGTGCATCTTTCACATCAAAATCTCCTGACCAAAATTTTGCAAACCAATTCTGACAATGCTGTAGTTTTAAGGCATCTTCACCATACACATCACATATCTTTTTATGAGCTTGCACAGTGATTTTTCCTTTTCGGAAGTAATACAGCAAAACATGACGAAAATGTTCCTTTTGATTGTCCATTTTAAAATCGACACCAAACAAACACTTGTTAACAAAATTGTGCACTTTCTGTTCCTAAAACAAGCTTGAAACATCAGCTGTCACATTACATAATGAACTTGCGGTTTCAAATGACTTTAGTTACATTTCAAGACACGCTTCGCCATCTATATGTAAAAAACACAATGACTTTTTGGCCAACCCATAAATGAAGATCCTTTCACAGCCCAGCATTGTGGACTAACAATATCAGTAGAGGTTTTTGACTTAGTGTAGCTTTTAAAGCATTTTCTGTACCAGATGGTCTTGCTAACTGATTATCACTCAGTGGTTCACAATCCTGTCCTCTGTAAAAATTTTTATTGCTGTCAATCTAAAATGCATTTTTTTCACATTGTTCATTTTCTACCACCAATTCAGAATATGTTATTCTCCTTTGTAAGGTTTAGTTAAAAAATGCTTGCTCCACAGAGCTATGAGCTATAGCTCCATGCATTTCTCGTTTTGTGGTAGTTCCATGGGTATCTTTTCTGATTCCTCATCTACATTCCCTTCATAGGGTTGTTTGTGGCTTTGGCATCATAGTGTGTTTATACATTTGTTTACTAAACCCCATCAAAACCACATCTTTCTGTGAAACACCAAAATATTCAGAATGAATTACTCCTCTTTGTAATGGCTTTCTAGCTGTGTGCTTTCCACCAACAGGGTCAGTGTTTGAGAAGTAATAATCCTTGATATCACATTTGTATGTGAATGAGGTCTTGAAAGAATTTCAGACATCACTGATAAACTCAAATGATTATTATCAGTATTGTGATGTCTCATGTTCACAGTTCCTTTGTAATATTAACCTTCCCCATGCCCTACAAGATCCAGTTTTCCCCCAATGATTCATCTAACAAACTGATCACTAAAGGTCTTGGAAGAGAATCATAAAGTGAAACACCATGCATGTCCACACTTTCAGGTCAGTTAATAAACAATTTTATGGCCATTTTTTAAGAAACAGAAAAAAAAGCCCATTATAATCGCTTGGTAGTACATAATGCAATCCTCTGTAAACACTTTTGTCACTCTCAACCAAAAAATGTCTTTCTCATGTGGCTCATTTTCTGCCACCACTTCAGGACATGCTATTCCCTTTTGATTGTGTTTAATCATCAAATCCCTTTGCAGCCCAATTATTGGAACTGAGAACTACAGCTCTGTTTCACTTAGTCTAGCTTTCGAAGCATTGGACAGTTTTGGTAACTGATTATCACTGAGTGGTTCATAGTCCAATCCTCTGTACACCTTTTTATCACTGCCAAAAACTGTGTCTTTCTGACATTGGACATTTTCCCTACCACCACTTCAGAATATGCTATTTTCCCTTGATTCAGTTTAGTCATCAAATGCTTGCCACCCCAGAGCTTTAGTTCCATGCATTTCTTCTCCTTCGGTAGTTGCATGGATGATATCTTTTCTTATTCCTCATCTACAATCTTATCATTGGGTTGTTTGTGGCTTTGGTAGCATAGTGTATTTATGCATTTGTGTACTAAACCCCATCAAAACCACATCTTCCTGTGAAACACCAGAAATTTAGAATGAATTACTCCTCTTTGTGATGGCTTTCCAATTGTGTGCTTTCCACCAACATGGTCAGTGTTTGAGAAGTAATAATTCTTGATGTCACATTTGTATGTGATTGAGGTTTAGAAATAATTTCAGACATCACCGATAAACTCAAGTGATTGTCATCAGTATTGTGATGTTTCACATTCACAGTTCCTTTGTAATATTAACCTTCCCTGTGCCCTACAATATCCCCCATTTTCCACAATAAATTTAGAATTAATTGCTCATCTTTATGATGGCTTTCCAATTGTGTGCTTTCCTCCAACATGGTCAGTGTTTTAGAAGTCATAATTCTTGATATCACATTTGTATGTGATTGTGATCATGAATGAATTTCAGACACCACTGGTAAACTCTAATGATTGTCATCAGTATTGTGATGTTTCACATTCACAGTTTCTTTTTAAACCTCCACCTGTGCCCTACATGATCCACTTTTCCCCCAATGATTAATCTGACAAACTGATCATTGAAGCTCTTGGAAGAATCAGAATCATAAAGTTAAACACCATGCGTGTGCACACTTTCAAGACCACTGTCGGAACCACTAATAAACAACTTTTTGGCCCTTTTTAAGTAAACAGGAAAAAGCTTCATTATCACTCAGTGGTTCATAATCCAGTCCTCTCTAAACATTTTTAATGCTGCCAAACAGTAATGTGTATTTCTCACATACTCATTTTCTCTACCATCACTTTAGCATACGCTATTCTCACTTGATTAGATATTGTCATTAAATGCTTGCTACAACAAAGCATTGGTTCCTTACATTTCTTCTCCTTGAGTAACTTTGCATGGATGATATATTTTCTGATTCCTCATTTGTATTCTCATCATTGGGTTGTGGCTGTTGTAACATAGTACCTTTGTACATTTGCTTATTAAATCCTATTAAACCGATAAGCTCCTGTGAGACACCAGAAATTTAAAATGAGTTACTGATAATCCATAATCAACATATCCCTGAATAGTCCCACTTGATTTTAGTTCCAGATGTTCAGAAAGTTTCATCTCATCAAAAACTATGCAACCATGCCTTTCAAAAGAACTTTATTCTTCAGTTCTAACTTTCAAAGTTTCAAACACTTTCTTATTAAACCCATATCATGCTTGATATGATTTTAAATATTTTCTTGGACAGGTTCGACTTGGCAAAACAAGTAATTTGTTTAACCTCAAATGATCATAAAGCCAGGGACTTTTCATTTTCATCGTAATGTGTTATAACAACCAACTGCAGTTGTACCTCATTCCCTTTACACTCGTCTGCTCTGAAGCTTTAATGCATTCACCTATGACTAATTGTTGCTTGTGGGATAAACATTTTAACTTATTAGTCAAGTTATTGGATGTGTATATTTCTTGTTTCTAATGTTTAAGGTTTTAATGTTATTTGTCAAAAAGACTACATTGTTTCAATTGCTTTGAAGTTTGATGTGCTATTTTTAACTTTATTCCACATGTCAGAACAGGACTACCATTTCTTTGGTTTTTTTAACACACATCTGTGATTTAATAAAAGCTTACTCTGGTATTGACATCCTGAACATATTGCTCCATTTTCCCTAACATGACCAGCACATTTCCTGTTTTGCCCAAACTTTCCATTTCGAATAAGGAGATGCTCACCTGTTTTTAGCTTAGGTATTTCTGGAAATTCTTTGAGTTCCAATGCGACACCAGCTGTGATATGAATCTGCCTTTTCCAATATAGTTTCCAAACTTTTACATGAATTCACTTTCTGTTTAACAATTTCAATATCTTTATGGTACACAATACTTGAATCTGCAAGTTTTTCAACAACAATTTTGCTATCAGTATTAATATCTTCTTTTGAGTATGTTTTCCATTTCATAAAGCAGAGAACTTTTAGAGATTCTTCATATGTAACAGTTACCCTGAATTTTGTTGGCAAAGCAACGTTCTACATTTCTTTAAATGAAATAAGGTTTTCATTCATTTTTGTGTTAGCATCTGTTAAACGAGGATTGTCCTGCAATTTTTGCTTCTTTTTTTTTCTGGTGTACAGGGTGATTCAGCACCAGTGTGACAAACTTGCGTAAGGGGAAGGGGGCACAAAGACGATTCGGAATCACGTAGCATTGCAGGGTCAGAAATGCCTTCTTCACAAGCTAGGGTAAATAGAAGTAAAGAAAAGAAAAGACAAGAAATGAAACAACAACACGTAAGTGCAACATGAAGCATTTTAATAATGATATTTACATTAGCAAAAACCACACATGCTACAGAAGGTGTTCAAAATTTCGACCACAAGCTCTTACACAGGCTAGACATCGGCGCTGCATGGAATCCCTTACATTGTGGAAGATTCCTGCCGTATCTCGGACCTCCCTGGCAGCTACACAGATGTAAGCGACAAGGTCTTCAACTGATTCAACGAGGGTCTCGTACACTTTTGCTTTCATATGACCCCAGAAGAAAAAGTCAAGGTATGGTAGGTCCGGCGATCTGGCAGGCCAGTGAACTGGACCACCACGACCGATCCAATGCTGTCCAAATGTAACGTTTAGGTGTAGCCGGACATCAATCATTGGTGAAACGATTTAGACCATTTACAACTCCGCCCAAGACGTCAGTCCAGGATCCACGGATTTGATGCTCCCCTCTACAGCCTCCCAGATAGCTTCCACAGGGTTTAAATCTGGGGACCTTGGGTTTCACTGGATGGTTCCAAACTCAGACGAGCATTCCTCCACCCATGCCTACGTGGCTGCAGCCTGGTGGGGCATCATATTGTCTGCTGAAACTGACCATCAGTGGCAGGATGTATGAAGGCATGTAGGTGATCAGCCAGCATGTGCTGGTAGCTTTTTAAGGATCTCTGCAAACTTGCAAAGGGAGCTAATGTATCCCATGGGAAGGCTTTTCAAACCATCGCAGAGCCGACCTGGCATGATGGGGCCCATGGCCTCTTGCTGTTGATGTCATACCTGCAACTTTCCATCAGATCAGTACAGCTGAAAACAGGGTTCATCTGACTACAGGATACACCTCTTCCCAGAGGTCCAGTTTTTATGTTCTTGTCACCAGCAAGGCGTAGTTACCAATGACGACAGTCAACAGTGCACACGAGTATGGCAACAGCTCCTATAGCCCAGGGTATACAGCATGTCCTGTACCGTTCACTTGCTGATGCTGCTTAGGCTTCTGATATTTCGCCTGGATGTGATTTGTGCTGCCGTAGACGAGCAGTCAGTCCGAATGAAACTGGGTAGTAGGTGACGACCCAAGTCATCAGTGGTGTTGTTCTGCAATGCTTGCCATCAACACGGTGAGTGCTTGAGAAGTAATTATTATTATTTATATTTGTATCTGATCCAGGCCTTGAAAGAATTTCCTTTGTAATATTGACTCTCCTACCAGACCCACTTTTTCCACAATGATTCTTCTGACAAACTAATAACTTCTGAAGAATCAGAATCATAAAGTGAAATGCCATGCATGTCTGCACTACCTTCGTAATTATAAAATTGAGAACCACCACACATGCACACACATTGCTACCAGTAATAAGTAGGCTATTTTTGAATCTCCGTGAAAAAAACGATGCGATCATCCTTTTACAGCCCTGTTGTTGGAACAAACAAGAACAGCTAAGGTTTGACTTAGTATAGCTTTTAAAGTACTGAACGCCGCCCCGGTGGCGCAGTGGTCTAAGGCGTTGGCCTCTAATCATTCGTCCGTAAGGGGTCCGGGTTCGAATCCCGGTCAGGCATGGATGTTGTTTTTGTCTTACGGCACTGGCTCTCTCCCTTCCCTGGAACCAGTGACCCTAAATTAGGGACGGGCGACTGCTTATAGCCCATTGAGTTGCTCACGGTGGTCGTTAAACTTCCAATCAAAAAAAAAAAAAAAAAAAGTACTGAACAGTTCTGGTAACTGATAATTACTAACTGGCTCATAATCCAATCCTCTGTACACATTCTTATCACTCCCAACCAAAAATGTGTCTTTCTCACAGTGCACGTTCTCTCTACCACCACTTCACAGTATGCTATTCTTCCTTGATCGGGTTCAATCATCAAATGCTTGCCACCCCAGAGCTTACATTGCATTTCTTCCCTTTGGGTAGTTGCATGGATGATATATTTTCTGATTCCTCATCTACAGTCTCATCATTGGGTTGTTTGTGGCTTTGGCAGCATAGTGTGTTTACGCATTTGTTTACTAAACCCCATAAAAACAACGTCTTCCTATGGAACACCAGAAATTTAAAATGAATTACTCCTCTTTGTGATGGCTTTCCAATTGCGTGCTTTCCACCAACATGATCAGTGTTTGAGAAGTAATAATTCTTGATGTCACATTTTTATGTGATTGAGGTTTTGAAATGATTTCAGACATCATTGATAAACTCAAGTGATTGTCATCAGTATTGTGCTGTTTCACATTCACAGTTCCTTTGTAATATTAACCTTCCCCAAGTCCTACAAGATCCCCCGTTTTCCACAATGATTCATCTGACCAACTGATCACTGAAAGTCTTGGAAGAATGAGAATCATAAAGTGAAACACTATGCATGTCCACACTTTCAGATCCATTAATAAACAACTTTGTGGCCATTTTTTAAAAAACAGAAAGAAGCCCCGTTATATATCAGTAGTTCATAATGCAATCCTCTGTAAACACTTTTGTCACTCTCAACCAAAAAAATGTCTTTCTCACATTACTCATTTTCTGCCACCACTTCAGAAAATGTTATTTCCCCTTTGATTACGTTTAGTCAAATTCTTTTACAGCACAGTTGTTGGAACTAAGACATATAGCTGTGCTTTAATTTAGTGTAACTTTTAAAGCACTATTTGTACTACACAGTTCTGGTAACTAATAAACCATTCAGTGGTTCATAGTCCAATCCTCTGTACACATTTTTATCATTCCCAACCAAAAATGTGTCTTTCTCACATTGCTCACATTTTCTACCAGCACTTCAGTGTATGTTATTCCCCTTTGATTCAGTTTAGTTAAAAATGCTTCCTTCCATTGATTGGGTTTGTGGCTTTGGCAGGATAGCATGTTTATACATTTGTTTACTAAACCCCATCCAAAACACATCTTCCTGTGAAACACCAGAAATTTAGAATTAATTGGCTCATCTTTATGATGGCTTTCCAATTGCGTGCTTTCCACCAACATGGTCAGTGATTGAGAAGTAATAATTCTTGATGTCACATTTGTATGTGATTGAGGTCTTGAAAGAATTTCAGATATCACTGATAAACTCAAGTGATTGTCATCAGTATTGTGATGTTTCACATTCATGGTTCCTTTGTAATATTAACCTTCCCTGTACCCTACAAGATCCCCCCTTTTCTGCAATGATTCATTTGGCAAACTGATCACTTGAAGGTCTTGAAAGAATGAGAATCATAAAGTGAAACACCATGGTATCCACACTTTCAGGTCCATTAATAAACAACTTTGTGGACCATTTAATAAAACAAAACAGAAAGCCTCATTATCACTCAGTAGTCCATAATGCAATCCTCCATAAACACTTCTGTCACTCTCAACCAAAAATGTGTCTTTCTCACATTGGACATTTTCCTACCACTACTTCAGAATAAACTATTTTACCTTGATTCAGTTTAGTCATTAAATGCTTGCCACCCCAGAGCTTTAGTTCCATGCATTTCTTCTCCTTCGGTAGTTGCATGGATGATATCTTTTCTTATTCATCATCTATATTCTCATCATTGTGCTGTTTGTGGCTTTGGCGACATAGTGCTTTTGTACATTTGTTTATTAAATCCCATCAAAACCATATCTTCTTTTGCATACCTTATTTGGCTCCAAAAATTTATAATGGATTACTCCTGTATGTGAGGGCTTTCCAGTTGTGTGCTTTCCACCAATACTGCAAGTGTTTGAGAAGTAATTATTTTCATTCTTGATGATATCTGTATAAGATTCAGGTCGTAAAAGAATTTCTAAGTTGCTATTTCCATAGACTCTACTGATAAACTCAAATGATTGTCACCGGTATTGGTACAGTTCCTTTGTAAGATTGACGTTTCCCAATATGCTTCAAGATCTGCTTTTTCAACAATGATTCATATGACAAACTGATAAACTGAAGCTTCTGTGGAATCAGAATCATAAAATGAAAAACTGTGCATGTTTGCTTTTCCTTCACATTTATCAACTTTAGAACCACTATCACACACACACACACACACACACACACACACACACACACACACACACACACACATTATATTACTTGTCATATAATAAGGTTATTGTAAAAAACGCACCTCATCATTATTGATGTTCCACATTTGTTCAGGTGTGATAGTCCAAGGGAGCCTTCTCAGCAGATTTTTGGTCAATTTGTCTTTACCATTTTTGTCATCATTAATGAGCATACTATTTCAACGATTTAATATTTACAGCTCAAAGGTAAAAAGCATAGTGTTAAAATCCACTATGTTACACGTAAAGTACTTTAAAAGCTATTTTTACAACTAAAACCAACTATTTACAATTTAGTGTACATATCACATTCATATACTGCTAAGAATTACACTGAAAATTCCCCTGATATAAACATACAGTATTGAAGCTTTTCAGGTTGTGCCATTGCATCATCAGAAGTTCATAAATACCATTAGCACATAGTCGCCGTCCACAAGCAACTCGGCAAAACAAATGATAGATCACCACGGGGTCCTCATGTACTCCTAACTGGAACTCACTTTCCTTGTATAAGACTTCACCACTTGGCTGTATAATAACATAGGAAAAGAAAAAGCCTCACCTTCCTCTGGCATCATGCTCCTTAGTAACTTCATTTTTTTCATTATATACACTAGATGGCTCATGTTTAATTGGAACATCATTTAAGCTTATCATTTTGCTTTAACCACAGTTTCACTTATTTTCAGACTTAACCACATCCATTGCTTAAAGTATTTTTTTTTTTTACCATAACCTTATAATATGACAAGTAATTTAATTTAATTAAATGGTGTGCAAGCAGATATGAGTCTATGTGCAACTCAATATCAGATTGTAGGAACACACACATCTTGACTCATAACAAGTAACCATGTGGCCATTTTTTAATCTCCAGAAAGAAACTATGTGATGATTCTTTTATAGCTCAACTTCTGGAAATAATATCAGCTGATGTTTACTTAGTGTGGCTTTTAAAGCACTGTTTGTTCTGGACAGTTTTGATAAATGATTATCACTCAGTGGTTCATAATCCAGTCCTCTATACACATTTTTATCACTGCCAACCAAAAATGTATCTTTTTCACATTGCTCATTTTCTATCATCACTTCAGAATATGTTATTACCCCATGATTGTGCTTATCAATGCTTCTTGCCTTTACAGAGCTTTGGCTCCATACATTTCTTTTCTGTTTGTGGTTCCGTGGATATCTTTTCTGATTCCTCATCTATATTCACATCATCGACAAGGTTGTGGCTTCAGTAGCATAGTGCCTTTTTGTATTTGCTTATTAAATCCCATCAAAACCACACCTTCCTGTGAATATCGCCAAAAATTTTGAATGTATTACTTCTGTTTGTGATGGCTTTCCAGTTTGCTTTTTACGGAGACATTGAGTGTTTGAGTAATAGTAATTTTCATTCTTCATGAAACCTGTATGTGATCGAGGTCTTGAAAGAATTTCTAGGCTGCTATTTTGCTCAGACAGCACTGATAAACTCAAATGAGTGTCATCAATATTGGTAGAGTTTCTGTGTAATATTGACATTTCCCAATAAGTTACAAGATCCACTTTTTCCACAATGATTCATCTGGCAAACTGATAACTGAAGCTTCTGAAGAATCAGAATCCTAACGTGAAACACCATGCATGTTTCCTTTTTCTTCACAATTATCAAATTGAGAATGAAAATCATGACCAAATCATGTTTACCAAATCATGAAATTGAGAATGAGTTTACTTTTCATTCACAGTTATCAAATTGAGACATATATTGTGACCAGTAATAACATTGAATTGAATCTTCAGGGAGAAAGTATGTGATGACCATTTTACAACCCAACTGCAAGAAATGATATCAGTTGAGGTTTAACTTAGTGGAACTTTTAAAGCACTGTTTTTACTGGACAGTTGTGGTAACTGATTATCACTAAGTGGTTCATAATCTAATCATCTGGACACATTTTTATTATTCCTGACCAAAATTGTGTCTTTCTCACATTGCTTATTTTCTACCACCACTTCAGAATATTCTATTCTCCTTTGATTGGGTTTTAATCATCAAATGCTTGCTTCCACAGAGCTTTGGCTCCATGCATATCTTCTCCGTGGGTAGTTCCATGGATGGTATCTTTTCTGATTCCTCATCTACATTCTTTCCATCATTGAATTGGTTGTGGCTGTGGTAACAAGTGCCTTTGCACATATGCTTATCCTTTGTAATTCTGTCAAACCAATGAGCTCCTGTGATTTTCTATTGCACACCAGAAATTTAAAATGAGTTACTCCTCTTTGTAATGGCTTTCCAATTGTATGCTTTCTACCATCATGGTATTTGAGAAGTAATTATTAACATTCTTGATGACATCTGTATGTGATTTAGGTCTTGAAAGAATTTGTGAGCTGCTATTTTGTGCAGATGCCACTGATAAACTCAAATGATTATGGTCAATATTATAATATTTCACATTTACAGTTCCTTTGTAATACTGACCTTCTCCCATACACTACAAGATCTAAATTTTCCACATTTATTTATCTGACAAATTGATAACTGAAGCTTCTGAAGAATCAGAATCGTGAAGCGAAATATCATGCACATTCACACCATTTTTTGTAGGATTATGTACTTGAAGACCAGCGTTGAGTACACTAATAAGTGACCTTGTGGCAACATTTGGATGTTCACAATGAAACTTGATTAATTATCCATATACAGCTGAACCGTTTGAACTAACAAGATAAGTTGACTAGTAAATTTTTGTAGCTCCAACCGAGAGTTTGAGTGTTTGAGAAGTAGTTATTTCATTCTTGATGACACCTATATGTGATTGAGGTCTTGAAAGAATTTCTAGGCTGCTATTTTGCGCAGACAACACTGATAAACTCAAATGAGTATCATCAATATTGGTACAGTTGCTTCGTAATGTTGACATTTCCCAATAAGCTACAAGATCTACTTTTTCCATAATGATTCATTTGATAAACTGCTAACTGAAGCTTCTGAAGAATCAGGATCCTAAAGTGAAACACCATGCATGGTTACTGTTTCTTCACAGTTATTGAATTGAGAATGACATACTGTATATCAAATCATGAAATTGAGAATGAGTTTACTTTTCATTCACAGTTATCAAATTGAGACATATATTGTGACCAGTAATATGTAAGCTTCTGGGAATTTTTGAATCTTCAGGAAAAAAGTATGTGATGAACCTTTTACAGCCCAACTGTCAGAAGTAATATCAGCTGACGTTTAACTTAGTGGAGCTTTTAAAGCACTGTTTTTACTGGACAATTGTGGCAACTGATTTTTCACTAAGTGGTTCATAATCCAATCCATTATACACATTTTTATCACTCCTGACCAAAAATGTGTCTTTCTCACATTGCTTATTTTCTACCACCACTTCAGAATATGATATTCTCCTTTGATTGGGTTTTAGTCATCAAATGCTTGCTTCCACAGAGCTTTGGCTCCATGCATATCTTCTCCCTGGGTAGTTCCATGGATGGTATTTTTTCTGATTCCTCATCCATGTTCTTTCCACCATTGAATTGGTTGTGGCTGTGGTAACAAGTGACTCTGTACATATGCTTATCCTCTGCAATTCTACCAAACCAACAAGCTCCTGTAATTTTCTGTTGCACACCAGAAATTTAAAATGAGTTACTCCTCTTTGCAATGGCTTTTCAATCATGTGCTTTCTACCGACATGGCGAGTATTTGAGAAGAACAATATTTGAAGACCAAGGTTGAGATCAGTAATAAGTAACCTCGTGGCAATATTTGGATGTTCACAATGAAACTTGATGAATTTTCCACGTACAGTTGAACTGTTTGAGCTAACAACATAAGTTGATTAGTTACCTTGTGTAGCTCCAACCGAGATGTTGAGTGTTTGAGAAGTAACTATTTTCATTCTTGATGGCACCTGTATATGATTGAGGTCTTGAAAGAATTTCTAGGCTGCTATTTTGCACAGACAGCACTGATAAACTCAAATGATTGCCATCAGTATTGGTACAGTTCCTTTGTAATATTGACATTCCCCTTTATGCTATAAGATCAACTTTTTCCACAATGATTCATCTGACAAACTTCTAACTGAAGCTTCTGAAGAATCAAAATCGTAAAGTGAAACACCATGCATATTTAATTTTTCTTCACGATTATCAAATTAAGAATGAGTTTACCTTTCATTCACAGTTATCAAATTGAGACATACATTGTGACCAGTAATAAGTAAGCTTGTGGCCATTTTTGAATCTTCAAGAAGAAAGTATGTGATGACACTTTTACTGGCCAGCTGTCAGAAATAATATCAGCTGAGGTTTAACTTAGTGGAGTTTTTAAAGCACTGTTTTTACTGGACAGTTCTGGTGACTGTTTATCACTAAGTGGTTCATAACCCAATCCTCTGTACACATTTTTATCACTCCCAGCCCAAAATGTCTTTCTCACATTGCTCATTTTCTACCACCACTTCAGAATATGCTATTCTCCTTTGATTGGGCTTAGTCATTAAATGCTTGCTTCCACAGAGCTTTGGGTGCATGCATTTCTTCTCTCTGGATAGTTGAATGGATGATATTGTAATGTGCACTTTGCACTGGAGTCCCCAGTGGGAAAACATATCTACAAAAAATACTAGCAGCTTACCTGGGCCCGTAGAGCCCTGATGACAATTTTTGAGGTGCTGATCTCAACCCATAGGTACCTAAAAAGCAATTAGAGCTCACAGTACACCAGGGTAATAATTCAGGTGTGCAGTATACAGGGTGTTTCAAAACTAATGGAACAAACTTTAAGAGATGATAGAACACACCAAAACAAGCACTTGTACTGTTAAAAAAAATATTATTGTAGTATTATTATAAATCAAGTTCATAATTTGTTGACCATTCCCACGACCATATAGGTGGGGAGTGATGCACTGAAACTAGACAGGAGTAATGAATTTCAAGAAACACTCAAATAAGTGAGTGGCACAAATTTTAGCTACAAAACAATTTAATACATGTAAACATTGACATAAAATAAAATACATACACAATATATTAAGGCAAGTACGTTGTGGTTAAAATAAAAATGAAAATAACGTTATATCAAGACAAATGCATTGTGATTAAAAAATGAAAATACTGTTAACTCAATTTCATTTTAAAGAACACCCAGTTCAAAAATTAAGATTGCTCAAATCACCAAAATTAATCACTCTCAGTTCTCTGTTAGTTCCTAGTTTTTGCGAAATCAACATTAAGGTACCAATAATACAAATCTCAGTTGTTGTTGTTTATAAATAGAACTCATTTCTCAGTGTTTCACACAAATTTATACTCTCAGTCTGTTATAAGAAATTCACACAGATTAGTATTCTCAAAGTTCTCACAATATGCAAGGAAAAAAAAAGTCATCACTGTCAATGATAATTATTTGAGTTCCTTTTGCAAATCCATTTAAAGTACAGTCAATGAATGTAAATAACGCTGTAGGATTCAACTACCAATTATGTAATTAAAATGCTACGTCAGACCGAATCTCAAATCATGTACAGAAATGCTGGAGTAGGCCGGATCTGAAGGTGGGCAACTAACATATGTTCATAAAAATTATTTAATTACTTAAACACCATGTTCCATCAATATTAAAAATGCATTAACACACATACAATGCATAAGAAAAACCAAAGCCGTGATCAGGATTCAAACCTGGGTTATAAAACTAATTAACTTCACAATTTCTCATTGAAATTTAATTCTAAAACCAGAATAATTTCATTTGCCATCGTTAATATCATTTCATACTAGAACAATTTCTGTATGCCTCTGGCATGCAACAAATTCAGTGCCAGTTTTTGAATTCTTTGCTCAAGATAAAGGAAAAACACATCTTGTGGAAAAATAGTAATAATTACGCTCTAAAAACAAATGTAAATATACACACTCTAAATTATGCAGAGTGTCTTGAAAAAGATACTCACTTTTTACCCAAACAGGGATATGGGTAGATGCATGAAGAAACGATGGAGAATCACAATTTTACTCCCATTTTGAATTGTAGTAGCGGATATGTTTACCTAAAAGATTTCACACAAGTAGTTTACTGATACCCAAAAGAATTCACACAGAATCTAAAACTTTACATTTAATACCACTAAGGTTATTATAGCCCGCATAGCATACATTTCTACCCCAGTTTCACTCTCACCCGATCAATTGTGTCTTAATTAATAGAACCATAATTCACGCAACTGCTGTACGATTCCGGTTAACCTCTGGTTTACGCGTAAATCGGTAAGCATCAGAAACTGGATAGCAACAACACTTGTTAACAGCTGTTAACTAAAAAGGTGAAATACTCTGAATATCCATTAAAAAAAAAAAAGATTACAAGTGCTGACAAGAAAAATCCCTTTTTTTCTAAAGGCATATATGTTTATGAAGCAACTCTCGAAAAGCTCAGAGAAGTATACTTTCATCAGCAGCCCATTTCTAAACCTGACCCGGAAGTTCACCTTCTCACAGCACGCACTCGAGCTCATAACGTCGTACAAGTAAACTACGGGTTTAATATATGGTTCCACATTTTGCTGGCTTATCAGAGTAAAGGCAGCGAAAAAAAAATCATTCTTTCCTGTCTCGGAAAAAGGACAGGAGGTATCATTTAAGAGTTTAATTCAATAAATGTTCCTGTTTCTTTCTTGTTCTTCGTCCCCCCCCCCTTTTTTGTGTGTGTGATTTCCGTCGCTTGATCACCAAGACTCAAACTAAATATGATAAATCATGCAATATACAGACATTACAGAGATAAAAATTAAAATCACAGCTGGGGGGGGGGCGCTGCATGCATAACATCTTAATCAACAACTATTAATCCCCCGAGATGTCTGTAACAACTCCCTTGCCGGAAGAAAAATTAAACCAATAAAATCATCGTGGTTGCATTCATAGCAAAATAAATTTAACTTCAGTTCATCATCATCATCATTGTCAACCATTATCAATCCACTGCTGGACGAAGGTCTCCCCAAGTTTCCTCCACAACGGTCTGTCTTGTGCCAGTCTCCTCCATGTCACTCCCGCATATTTACGAATTTCATCCACCCATCTCCCATGTGGTCTTTTTCTGGGTCTTTTCCTGTCCCTTGGAATCCAATCTAAAATTTCGGCTGTCCATCTATGGTCTGTCCTTCTGGCAGTATGTCCAGCCCATTGCCATTTCAGGGATTTAACTCTGATCATGATGTCTTCCACTCTCGTCATTTTTCGGATCCACGAGTTCCTCTTCTTATCTCTCCTGGTTATACCAAGCATGCACCTCTCCATGCTGCTTTGAGTTGTCTGCAGCCTTTGTATGTCTCTTTTAGTTAAGGTCCACGTCTCTGCACCATACGTAAGCACTGGAAGGATGCATTGATCAAACACTTTTCTTTTAAGACATAATGGCATATTGCTCTTGAAAATTATGCTGTTTCTTCCAAAAGCTCTCCAGGCAAGTTTTGTACGCCGATTAATTTCTTCATCAATGTGACCCTCACTTGATATCTGCTGTCCAAGATAAACGTACGTGTCTGTTATCTCCAGCTTTTCTCCATCAATCGATAAATCTTTATTTCTTGTAAAAGCATTGAACATCACTTTTGTCTTCTGAAAGTTCATTTTTAATCCCACTTCTTTACTCTTGTCAGCAAGTTCCTGGATCATACTCTGCAGCTCTGATGGGGTAGTTGCAAAAATGACTACGTCATCAGCAAAACGAAGGTGGGTTAGATAATCTCCATTAATCTTTATCCCTTTGTTTTCCCAGTTCAGTGATTGAAAGACATTTTCCAATGTGGCATTAAAGAGCTTCGGAGATATGGTGTCACCTTGTCTCACTCCCTTTCCAATTTTTATGTGTGTTGTATTTTCAAACAGCCGAATCTTTGCACTTGCATTTTCATAGATGTTATTAATAATATTAATGTATGCATCTTCAATACCGCAGGATTTCAGAGCCGTGGTAACTGCTGATGGTTTCACCGAATCAAACGCTTTTTCATAATCGATAAAAGCCATGCACAATGGAAGTTCATATTCCCTCGCTCTTTCAATTAGTTCTCTCAGTACATGGATATGATCTATTGTGCTGTAGCCACTCCTGAATCCAGCTTGTTCTCTCGGTTGAGCCATGTCCAGTGTTACCTTCAAGCGGTGTGAAAGAACTTTAGTGAAGATTTTATAAACCACTGATAGGAGGCTGATAGGTCTGTAGTTCCTGAGATCCTCAATGTCACCTTTTTTTATGTAGCAGGATCATTGTAGCATTGTTCCAATCCTCAGGAATCTTCCCTTCATTAAGGCATCGAGTGAAAATTTGGGCGAGTACTGTTTCAATTTCTCCACTTGCTTCTTGTATGATGTCTATAGTAATTCCATCTTCTCCTGGAGCTTTCCCGCTTCATGTTCTTGATTGCATGAGCAACTTCTGCTGGGAGGACTGGAAGAACTCTGGTTCCTTTCATGATGTCTGGAGTACATGTATCATCCCTTTCATATAGTTTGGAGTAGAAATCTTTCACTCTTGTCAAAATTTCGCCTCTATTTCTTGTTATAGAACCATCTTCTTTTCTCAGAGCCATAATCTGTTTTCTTCCCTTACTGAGATGTCCCTTTGCTATCTTTAGGCTTTGGTTGTTTTCAATTGCTTTCCTCACTAGCTCACAGTTGAATTTCCTTACGTCTTCAGTGATACTTTTTCGTGCTGTCTTGCATAGCTCTATATATTCCACTTTGGAAGTCACATCTTCTTTAGTTGTCCTCATCTCTCTTCTTTTTTGCATCAACATTTTCGTTTTTCCTGATAATTTGTTTACATGCAACTTGTTCTTAGACCCAGCTAATTTTGTTGCTGTTTCCATAAGAGCTTTGGTTACTTTTCTGTTAACTTCAGAAATATCCACTTCTTCCGATGTTAGGCCTTCTAAAGCAGAGAATCTGTTCTTCAGTTCCAACTTGAAAGTATTATGGTGTTTTTTAAGGTTGGTTATGTCAATAGATTTTGTTTGTCTTATGAGCTTGCCACGTTCCAGTTTAGTGTTGAGGTGCATCTTACATCTCACCAATCTATGGTCACTACCTGTGTTGAACTTGTTTAGCACACTGCAGTCTTCGATGACGAATTTTTTGTTACACATAATAAAATCAATTTCACTTGTCGTCCCAATTGGATGTCTCCATGTCCATTTCCTGTGTGGCTTTTTCTTGAAAAAGGAATTCAAGATGAAAAATCCTTCTGCCTCTGCAAACTCAACGAGAGTATTTCCACGCTGGTTTCTGTTGCCGTGACCGAATTTACCTACTGAAGTTTCATTCTGTTGCCGGTGCCCTATTTTTGCATTGAAATCTCCCATAATTATCTTCAAGTGCTGCTTACCTTTATTATTTAGATGACGAATTTCCTCATAAAATTCTTCAATTTCTTCTTCAGGATGACTTGTGGTGGGTGCATAAGTTTGAATAATCTGAGCCTGGTATCTTCTCGAGAGTTGGATAACGAGTCGTGCAGCTCTGTCAGAGGAACTTTCAACTTCTACCACTTTATATTTCAGTTTCTTGTTTATTATAAATCCAACACCACTAGTTCTGCCAGTATCTGTCCCACGATAATAGAAGAGATGTCCACTTTTCAGTTCAATGAGATCTTCTCCTTTTCTCCTTACCTCACTCAGCCCGACGATGTCCCACTTGATCCTTTGTAGTTCCTCTTCCAATTCAAGAAGCCTTGAATCAGAAGAGAGAGGAGCGTCCGTTGTAGGTAGCCAAGGTCAGCATCAAATGGCAGCCTAGTCCGGTCCTCCGGGGATTCTTAGCACCCTCTGCCTTCATGTCGCACTGGCCGCTGCCTTGGCCAGGTACATTCCAGCTGCCGGAGACTGAGGGCCAAGATTTAAGTTGTAGAGTCATTTTGGAGGTGTTTGGCCATAACTCACCACGCTGGCCAAGCGGGTTGGTGAGTGTGGGATAGCATTTCCTCTGATCCCGATGGTATAGTTATACCGCTATTTGCGGTCGTCAGAGCCCCTTTAGTGGGAACAGGATGCACCACGAGAAGGCGGGGTTGACATTTGTCAAGGAGAGGCTGTGATGTTACGCATCACCTGACCTTATTTTTTAGCCCCCATTTTCTCAGAATCCAGACCTACTCTAGTTACGGTCCATTCACACTAGCATATTTTGTTTGTACCTAAGTCTACAGATTAGTTTTGATGGGTAGATAAACGGATCAAAGATAATTTAAAAATTTACTGCATTATCTTGTATATTTCATCTATCAAACTGTACCTTGAGACACTACACTGCATTTGTAACACTACACTGCACTTGAGACGCTGCACTACACTTGAGACGCTGCACCAAAATGAGGCTTTAAAAAACTCCCTTTGGTGATACTCTCAATCTTTAAAGAATTCCCCCTGTTTGATACTCTCAATCTTTAAAGAATTCCCCCTGTTTGATACTCTCAATCTCCGCTGTGCATGTCATGGAAATGTAGAGGTATATCATCCCCGATGAAAATAAATGGAATCCATCGCTGTCTTGCGAATTCTGGACCTCAGTCTTTCTGTTCCTCAACCCTGTAACCAACCACTGTCCACAATAAAGCAAGTAGGGGAATCTATTCCACGTTTTTTTTTTCTTCCTACTGCTGTGTGAGAGGTAGATGCTTCACACTTTGACTGGCTCGCCTTTTCACAAAGGTTAGAGATTCTTTCGAATGCTAAGCATAACGAAGGGTTGTTCCTTGATGTCTCTCTGCTAACTTTAATGGGAAATCACCATCCGTGTTTATACAACAGTCTCAGAAAACTGTTTCAGCTCCGTTGGTTGGGAAGGCGAAGAGGGCATGGTCCAGTAGCAAGAGCTGCTAAAACCGCCAAACAATCTCTGGCACGGAAAATTCGTAGATGTTATTACATATGTGTCCAAGTACAGACTGCTCGCAAACTTTTGCAAGTTATCCAATTAAACGTGTCGACCGCACTCAAATGGTGCAACCTGATTGATCTATCACCACATTCCTTCTAGAAAGATCATAAGGTTAGTTGCTTAAAAAAAAGATATAATAAAAAGTATATCCATTAGCGGAAAACTTAAATTTTGAACTTCACATTTTTACCAAAATAAAACTCATATCTCAAAACATATATGGGTCAAATATTTAATATGTTCATACACCTTTTCATGTGCAGCTGATGAATTTGTCTCATACCCCTTTCCTGTCTCTGATGGCACAGTTTAGAATCGTTATGATTTTACACGAATTTTTCTTATAAAAAAAAAAAAAACACGATATAATGCACTAAAACATTCCTCATAATTCGAGTTCCAATCATGTTTTGATACAGTTGATCACCAGAAATTTAGGTAAACTGCTAGAATTATGCCATAGGAATTTATGTGATGTTTTAAAGTTATTTACTCAAACATGTCGCCATTTTCTGCTATTACTACACATGGAGTTAGGGTGGCGTCCGTCGACGACAACTACAACTTCACATGCTCTCTTATTCGTGGAAATACTGCCGGATCAACCATATACCTTTTTATTTGTTACCAAACATTATTTTTCTCAAAAGAAATATGTTTGGCGTAATGGACTGGATAATATCCAGGACACACTTTCCGTCAAAGAATGCATGGTCGCAAGTTACACAGTTAGGCGCTAAAGGGCGCTTTCCGTTGCCCCACACACGCTTTCTTTCACAATGCAAAGACACGAATGGCACAACAAAGCTTTATTGCAGACAAAATAAAAAACAAAACATGACATCACAAAAGTACATCCAAATTTGGATGCCCGTATGTTGTGGATAATAACAGGCATTTCCCAGACAGATGTAGCAGCGACTGAAAATCTGGCAACTAGTTCCTCATTGAAATCAATGGGAGTGTCGTACATTATGGACTTAAAATGTCCCCATAAAAAGAAATCCAGAGGGGACAGATCTGGTGATCGTGGGGGCCAAGCGATGGGTCCACCTTGGCCAATCCATTGGCCTGGAAATGTGGAGTTCAAGTAATTGCGCACCTAAATGCTGAAATGAGCTGGCGCTCCATCATGCTGGAACCACATGTTACAGCGGACAGCTGCTGGTACATGCTAGATCAATTCAGGCAAGACTTGTTGAAGGAAAATAAGGTACGTCCTCCCATCCAGACGTTCCGGTAAAAGATATGGGCCAATCAAATGGCCGTGAACAATACCCGCCCAAACATTTACTGGGATACATAGCTGGTAGGAATGTTGCGGTGTTGCGTGAGGATTATCGCTGGCCCATACGTGCGCATTGTGGTCATTCAATACGCCTTCACTGGTGAACGTTGCTTCATCCGTGAATAGTACATGTGCCGAAAACTCAAGATCTGCTGCATTCTTCTGCAGGAACCAGCGAGTGAATTCAACGGGTGCGGGAAAATCTGCAGGTGTCAAAGCGTTAACTCTCTGCACATGGTATGTATGTAATCATTAATCACGTAAGACATTCCAAGCCGTGGTATGGGGTACACCTGGCATACAGCTCTCGTGCTGGTGTCGGGATGATCTTCTACGTGACGTAGAATCTCTTCTGCCGTGTCCGGCGTTCTCACAATTCTTCCACGACCTGTATCATACATGGCGGCAATGAAAGATCCCATTTCGGACAGTTGGCGGTGCAAGCAATAAAACATTCAGTGATCGGGCACGCACCCGTTGGGGAAGCCTTTGAGCTTCCCTTCCATTACCGTTGGCGAGACCGTAGACAAACTGCATGTCCGCCTTCTCGTCGTTCGTATACTGATCCATTCCAAGTTAATGACAGTGCATGCGAAAACAACCACTTTTATACGCGCGCCTGAAAGCTCCCTCTGTCTTTGCGATGCGAAAGACGGAGTGTGTGGGGAAACGGAAAGCGCCTAACAGCGTAACTCGCAACCATGCAGTTTTTGATGAAAAGTGCTTGTTTCGGTGTGTTCTATCACCCCTTAAAGTTTGTTTTATTTGTTTTGAAACACCCTATATAACAGAGAAACTATTTAGTTTACAACATTAAATGTATACACAAGAGGTTAAATTTACTTTGGCAAGAACAGGGGCTGCTTTTGCCCATTCAAAATCGCTGCGATTAGGATGCGTAAAATCTCTGTGCCAGATTAAAGTGTCAGGAGCGAGGCACTTGTCGTATGAGCCATGCATCAAATAAGAACAAAGTACTGGCAGGTAACAAATATGCCATCACAGCATGGTATATTCTTTAGTGAATGAAAACACTCAAGCCCATGCAAAACACACTCTGGTCATTACTAGTTACTCAAGACTCCTCCATCTGACAGCAAAGCAAAAATAAGGGAAATGGAAGTCAGATCCATTTAGGGCCCCCTCCCCTCACATTGCAGCATTTCAGACTATGTACTTTATCTGTTGTCTCAAGAGCACTGGTATTTTCACCTGTATGTGTTTTCCACTGTAAGGATAGAGATGTAATCATGTAATGCCTTCCTTATTATTTCTGATTAGTTTGATCCAACCAATTGCTAGTTGTCTCTTGGGTGATTGCTTTTTCTTCTGCCTATGAGTCATTTGCTCAGCATCTGTTCTCCAGCTATTTGCTGGTTTTTCGAAGGTTAGGAATTTGTCAGGCTGTTTGGAAATTCACATTTTCAGGAAGCAGCTGGCAGCAACAATTTCCTGTGAATTTGTTTTACTTTACACCTTCACAATAATGAGAACAGCTGAGGTTTATTAAGAAATATACATATCATGAGACATATCCCTAAGGACAATTTCATGGTAAAACATGCCTCAAATTGAACAATTAAATATCAAAGGTATTGTGTACCTAATACTAAAACATATATCTAACGTTACACGCTCAGTGAAACACATGCTTCCACCCCGAGAGAGGCCTAATTTATGCAACAAGTCTTAGTTAGTTAAAAGATCTTTACAAATAAAACATTTTAGTTAAAATATTAATTTACAATTTTCAATCAAACACTCACTCACTCATTAGGACACTCATACATCTAAAACTATCCCTTAATTAAAACATATCTCATTAGAAACGGCTAATACTGATTTCACGGTCCCACTGATACAGTCCATGGGACCGTGAAAGCGTTCGCAGTGATAATGTTGACGAAGTGTTTTTTGAGTTAGCCGTATCTCTTGACCTGATGAGTATTAGCCGTTTCTAATTAGATAAGTTTTAATTAATGGATAGTTTTAGATGTGTGAGTGTTCTAATGAGTGAGTATTTGATTGAAAATTGTAAATTAATATTTTAACTAAAATGTTTTATTTGTAAATATCTTTTAACTAAGACTTGTTGCATAAATTAGGCCTCTCTCGGGGTGGGAGCACATGTCTCACTGAGCTGGTGACATGCGATATACGTTTCAGTATTAGGTACGCAATACCTTTGATATTTAGCTGAGGTTTAGCTTACTTTATCTCAGCACACTAGACAAAAAATTAGTCACCCCTGTCAGAATATACCTAATAGCAGGTGACTGCACCTCTTGCCTTGATAACAGCATGAATCTGGTGTGGTAGAGACTCTTGAGTTTGTGGATGTATTGAACATCGATTTGCAGCCACTCATGCAGAATTGTTCCCGAAGTTCTGCCAGAGTATGTGGGTGTCTATTCTGGTATTTCACCTTCTATTCCAAATGATCCTACACAGTTTCAATAGGATTTAAGTCTGGGGATTTGGCGGGCCAATCGAGGTGAGACAGTGCTCTGCCGATTGTTCGTTGTGCCACTCAGACACAGTTTTAACCATGTGCACATGGCAGTTGTTGTCTTGGAAGACGGAAGTGGTGATGTGATGCTGCTCCTGGAGACGTAGGGTAGAGGGGAACACTTAGTCATTCAGAATGTGGAGGTATGCGTGCTGGTTCAAATTCATCATAACTGCAATGAGAGAGCCCATTTTGTGGTATGAAAAACATCCCCAAAACATCCCAGAACTCCCTCCAGATCAATCTGTCCTGCATAATGCCACACCAAACATTAACTTTGGGGCTGTGTCTTGTGTGTTCCAGGACAGCATGGGTATTTTCCGAACCCCAAATTCGGCAATTATGCTTGTTGATGGTACCTGACACATGAAATGTTGGCTCATCACTGAAACAGATTCTTGACAGGAATGTGGGGTTGCTATCAATGCGATGAAGCATTTCTACGGAAAACGCTGCACGACGCGCTTTGGCATTGGGCTGCACCCTTTGCACCAGCTGCATTTTGTAGGCGTAAAGACGAAGGCATTTGTGTAGCACTGTGTGAACTGTTGTGGCAGGTATCCCCAGTTAACGACTAGCTGAACAAAACGACGTCGATGGGTTCTGTTGATACTCTTGAGGCACAGCCTCAACAGATTCTTCCGACACAGATGGTCTGCCGCCGCTTGTCCCTTTCAACAGTAGCTTTGAATTTGTCTACCCACTGCTGGATACTCCTCTGTGTTGATGGTTTCCTCTTGTAATTTCTCCTGAAATTTCTCTGGACTTGGGTCAGCAATTTGGACTCCGCAAACCACATCACGCAAGCAGCTTTTTCCTGTGGCATCGTCATTTTCGCTATGTTGTGTCACACTGTGCTACCAGGCACCTAGTGTAACTTAGCAAAGGAAAAATAAAATTTTAGAACTTGCTTAAACTTGGAAAAACATTTGTATCACAAATATTTTTTGTACTAATCAAATTTGAAATTGTATACATCGTTTCCGAACACCCTGAAATTATTATAATTCTTGATGACCTTTGTACCTGTATGTGATTCGGGTCTTGAAAGAATTCAGGGCTGCTATGTCATTCAGGCATCACTAATAAACTTAAATGATTGTCATCAATATTTCACATTCACAGTTCCTTTGTAACATTAACCTCTCCCAGTGCCCTACAAGATCCCCTTTTTCCACAATGTTCATCTGACAAACTGATCACTGAAGGTCTTGGAAGAATGAGAATCATAAAGTGAAACACCATGCATGTCCACACTTTCAGTTCTATTAATAAACAACTTTGTGGCCATTTTTAAATGGAATAAGCTCCATTATATCACTCAGTGGTTCGTAGTCCAATCCTCTGAACATTTTTATCACTCCCAACCAAAAATGTGTCTTTCTCACATTTCTCATGCTCTGCGACAACTTCAGTATATGTTATTCCCCTTCGATTGGGTTTAATTACAAAATGATTGCCTCCATAGAGCTTTGGCTCCATGCACTTCTCCTTCCTGGGTAGTTGCACGGATGATATCTTTTCTGATTCCTCATCTACATACATTCTCATCATTGTGTTGTTTGTGGCTTTGGCAGCATAGTGTGTTTATGCATTTGTTTACTAAACCCATCAAAACCACATCCTCCTGTAAAACACCAGAAATTTAGAATGAATTACTCCTCTTTGTGATGGCTTTCCAATTGCGTGCTTTCCACCAACATGGTCAGTGTTTGAGAAGCAATAATTCTTGATGTCACATTTGTATGTCATTGAGGTTTTCAAATAATTTCAGACTTCACTGATAAAATCACGTGATTGTCGTCCGTATTGTGATGTTTCACATTCACAGTTCCTTTGTAATATTAACCTTCTCTGTGCCCTACAAGATCCCCCATTTTCCACAATGATTCATCTGACTAACTGATCACCGAAGGTCTTGGAAGAATGAGAATTGTACACAATGCATGCCCACACTTTCAGGATCACTTTCAGGTCCACTAATAAACAACTTTGTGGTCATTTAAAAAAAAGAAAAAAACCAGAAAGGAGCTCCATTATCATTTATTGGTTCATAATGCAATCCTCTGTAAACAGTTTTATCACTCAATTAAAAATGTATGTTTCTCACATTACTCATTTTCTACCACCACTTCAGAATATGTTCAACCGAAAGCAGAAGACTTCATGCTACGCGAGTAAAAGCATAAACATTACAACCGTCTGCACACGATACAAAAGGTGAATTTAATAACACACTTGAACTAAGATGACATAGTTAAAAATGTTTAAAATGCAAGAGACCTTTCGGGTCCTGCCTTCAGGTACCGATCATCAGATGCAATAAAAGAACCACACACCATGGAAGAGGCAACATATATAAAGAATTACACAGTTAAACAAATGACGTAATAGTGAATGGTCGAATGAAAAGTAATTACAATGATGCGTAAATGACATGTCCGTGGATGATCAAATGAACCACGTGTGCCATGTCATCACAAAAAAGAGTGTGTTAGGGATGAGAAAATGGGGGGGGGATACAGAGTTGGGGGGATTCAGAGAGGTTGAGATAATATGGATGTGGCCGAGATCAGGTGTTTCCAGGGCCAGGGGATATTTCTGGGTAGTTCATCATTACAGCAAGTGTCGGAAAATTTGTCTATGTATAGGCTTTCAGTGAACAATAATTGAAATTTGGTATGAGGAGTTGTGAGGATTTTGGATTCGTCCCAAATGTGGGTATGATTCCCCCTGAGTAAGAGACGGGATACAGCAGTAAAGGAAGATCCATTGTGACAGTCATATTGATGTTCGTTTAAACGAATACCGAGTGACCTGTTATTCCCCTTTGATTATGTTTAGTCAAATTCTTTTACAGCACAGTTGTTGGAACTAAGACATATAGCTGTGGTTTAATTTAGTGTAGCTTTTAAAGCACTATTTGTACTACACACTTTTGGTAACTAATAATCATTTAGTGGTTCATAGTCCAATCCTCTGCGCACATTTTTATCATTCCCAACCAAAAATGTGTCTTTCTCACATTGCTCACATTTTCTACCAGCACTTCAGTGTATGTTATTCCCCTTTGCTTCGGTTTAGTTAAAAATGCTTGCCTCCATAGATTGGGTTGTTTGTGGCTTTGGCAAGATAGTATGTTTGTACATTTGTTTATTAAAGCCCATCAAAACAACATCTTCCTGTGAAACACCAGAAATTTAGAATGAATTACTCCTCTTTGTGATGGCTTTCCAATTGTGTGCTTTCCACCAACATGGTCAGTGTTTCAGAAGTAATAATTCTTGATGTCGCATTTGTATGTGAATGAGGTCTTGAAAGAATTTCAGACATCACCGATAAACTCAAATGATTATTATCAATATTGTGATGTTTAACGTTTACAGTTTTTTTGTAATATTCACCTTCTCCGTGCCCCACAAGATCCAGTTTTCCTCCAATGATTCATCTGACAAACTGATCACCGAAGGTCTTGGAAGAATGAGAATCGTAAAGTGAAACACACTGCATGTCCACACTTTCAGGTCCACTAATAAACAACTTTGTAGTCATTTTTAAATAAGCAGGAAGAAGCTCTATTATCACTCAGTGGCTCATAATGCAATCCTCTGTAAACAGTTTTATCATTCCCAACCAAAAATGTGTCTTTCCCACAGTGCACTTTTTTTGTACCACCACCTCACTGTATGATATTCTTCCTTCATTGGGTTTAATCATCAAATGCTTGCTACCCCAGAGCTTACATTGCATTTCTCCCCTTTGGGTAGTTGCATGGACGGTATCTTTTCTGATTCCTCGTTTACATTCTCATCATTGGGTTGTTTTTGGCTTTGACAACATAGTGTGTTTATGCATTTGTTTATTAAACCCCATGAAAACCACCTCTTCCTGTGAAACACCAGAAATTTAGAATGAATTACTCCCCTTTGTGATGGCTTTTCAATTGTGTTCTTTCCACCAACATGGTAAGTGTTTGAAAAATTATTCTTGATGACTTTTGTAGCTGTATGTGATTCAGGTCTTGAAAGAATTCCAGGTCTGCTATTTCATTCAAGCATCGCTGATAAATGTTTGTCATCAGCATTGTGATGTTTCGCATTTACAGTTCCTTTTGTATTGGGTTGTCGGAAAAGTCATGACATATTTTAGCCATGTTTTGCAAAGGTCATTTATTGATAGAAAGAACAAAGATCAATCAATGATTATAATGCCTGTTTTGTTCGATAACCTTTTGCCATCTTTCAGGGAGCTGTAGAATGCCTCGTTCATAGAAGGACCTGTCTTTCATGACGAAAAACTGTACAAGGTGCTGATTTACAGCCTCATCTGAATTGAATGTCATACCACACAAGGACTGTTGAAGAGAGCAAAACAAGTGGAAGTCTGAGGGCGCAAGTTCAGGCGAGTATGCTGGGTATGGCAACACATCCCACCCAAGCTCCAATAATTTTTGGCGGGTGATCAAACTTGTGTCTGGTCTCGCGTTGTCGTGATGGAACACACCTTTACGATTAATGAGCTCTTGACGTTTCTGGATGATGCCGATGAGAAACAGTACACCCGAGGATTCTAGAGTGAATGTGATATGCTTACTGAACGAAACTTTTCTTCTTAACGAAAACCTTGTGAGGAAATTAATTTTAAACACCACTCAAGCCTTAGGACGAACTCTGGAGAGTTTTATTAGAAATAAATCCGAAAAAGTAATATTCATAATATAGATTAAATTGCGACTCTGTGTGGGTGTGCGCCCCACACCTAGAACACCCCGAATATTTGCCCCCTGATATATATATATATATATATATGCACTCCAGTAGAGTTTGTACCTTGTATTGAGAGTATTTTTGCCTGAGTTATTTGCTGCCACCAGTCCAGAATTTGATTGAAAAAGCCTGGATACCTTTATTCACAATTTATTACTCACCTCAGAGGCGTAGTGAAGGATCAAGCATCGATGACATAGAGTTGACATCTTCACAGACATATCAGTTTAATCTATTTACATGCTGTTAGATTTGCTGTGCTAAGGTTTGTCGCATAAATATAGAGACAGTCTGCGTTGCGCCATGAACGCAATGCGAATATAGGTAGGAAGCTAAAGTGGTACCTAATTAGACATAACCCTACAACAAATGTTTCGATCCGTTCAGATGACCGGATTGTGTGAAAAGAACACCACAAAGCGAAATAGTGTAATTTTAGGTGTCTCATAAATATAAAGACAACTATGTAAAGTAGCCACATGCAAATGAGGTGTACGTACAAATTAGCATGTTGTATACACGCGCATGGGCCGTAATCCGGTCCAGCCTACAAAAGACAGTGCACCTGCCGTCAGACATTCATTTGCTGAAATGCCACACAACAGTCAACTTTCTGATGAGGAGGTGCAGAAGATTTGGAGACAGAGCAAATGGATTTCCTGTAGCGAAAATTTGTAAAGCCATGAGAAGGAGTAGGGCACTCATTTGTAATACTTTATCGAAACGCGGTGCATTAACTTCCAGAAAACGGCCTGGAAGGCCTCGAATAACAACCAAACGAGAGGATCGTGCCATCATGCGTTTAGTTTCATACCAAAGGTTATCACTATGTCAAGTTTCTTGCACTGTTGGTGTCACCATCTCAAAGGGTACAGTTCATCGACGAATCAAGGATAGTCGCGACATTGTGCTCCATAAAATGTGCCGTCTGCCACACCTCACGCCGCACCACAAGGAAGCTAGATTTGGCCGCCCCGGTGGCGCAGTGGTTTAAGGCGTTGGCCTCTGATCATTCGTCCGAAGGGGTCCGGGTTCGAATCCCGGTGAGGCATGGATGTTGTGTTTGTCTTACGGCACTGGCTCTCTCCCTTCCCTGGAACCAGTGACCCTAAATTAGGGACGGGCGACTGCTTATAGCCCATTGAGTTGCTCACGGTGGTCGTTAAACCTCCAATCAAAAAAAAAAAAAAAAAAAAAGCTAGATTGTTATGGGCAAGCAACCACATGCACTGGACGGACGAGTGGATCACAACTATTTTCTCTGATGAGAAAAAGTTCAACCTGGACGGCCCTGACGGTTGGAACTGCTATTGGCATGATTTACGACGTGAACCACGCACCTTCTTCAGCAGACAGAAAGGAGGGGGATCTGTGATGGTCTGGGGAGCTTTTGCATTCAATGGGACAACGGATATCGCTTTTCTGTAAGGCAAGCAAAACTCCAAAACATATCAGGACATACTCAGCAGCCACCTTCTACCGTTTGCCAAAACTCTAGCGGGTGATGATTATCTGTTCCAGCAAGACAATGCCTCTATCCATCAGTCTGCATCAACAAAAAGCTGGTTTAACACTCCTCGTGTGACCGTAATGGATTGGCCAGCACTCAGTCCAGATCTGAACCCTATTGAGAACCTCTGGGGTATCCTCGCTCATGATGTGTATGCGAATGGATGGCAGTTCTTAAGTGTGGTGGCATTGAAAGAGCAGATTGAACGGACGCTGGTACGCACTCTGTCCAGAACACTTACATCACTTGGTGGACAGCATGCCCAATCGGGTTTTCAGTGTTTTTCGGAACAACTGCTCCACTATTCATACCGGAGGTGCTCATAACTAGTAAGTCTTTATATTTTTGAGACAGCATATTTCAGTTTTTTTCTTGTACTTGGCGTTGGAATTGTTATGTTTCCGTCAAACTATTGTGCAGTTGCGTGTCCTATGCTATTTTTGGTATAAATATGAGGTGTACATTTCAGCTCGTTGTTGTTTCTTTTTTATTCGAGAATTTGTTCTGTCTCTTTATTTATGTGACGCACTATATTTACGTTGATGATGGAGAGTATCATCAAAATAGAGATTCACCTTGTTAAGGTATTTAATCTGCACAGTTCCTTTTCAAAAATCCAAGTCGTCTACACACAGCAGTGAGTACACACAGTCCACAGTCGGTTATATGAGTCAAGATGATACTACAATCTTGTCCGTCATCAGAGGCATCACACCATTCTTAATCAGAACCGCTTGGGCTATATACCACGTATTAGCTACTTAAAACACAGGGAGTTCTCTACTTGAAGTATATTTTATCTACTTATTTTACATTTATAGACCGCATCCTATTACCCCAGTAATTAACAAAAAATCAACCACTAACCTAGGCTAGTGATAAAGTATACTGGCGACCCAACCGCAGCTGAGCGCTCAGACTTTTAGGTCTCAAAATTCATCCTGAGAGCTAACCTGACATCTCTTCCTCTTGATAGCTGTACGAGAAGTCCCGCCAAAATCTCCTGCTCTTGCCTCCTTCAACTTTCTCCCATGACCCTGGACAGCATACAACCAATCATAGGCTTGCATTTTGACCCCCCCCCCGAGTCCTAAGACATCCTGTGCTCTCAGAGTCCTGTCACCTTACCATGGCATAATCTAACAGCACCTTCTGCTGTTGCACTGGTCTCTACGGATTCCACGCTCCAAAATTCCTACAAAGTCGCAACCTCTATCTGACTCTTGTGGCCTTGTCACAAAAATGGCTGCAGTTTCTTCCTCCCTTTTGGTTCTCCATATGATTGCATCCTATTATTTTCTTCCTTTACCGTTTTTTTTTTTTTTTTTTTTTTATAATTCAACATTACCACTGATTTTTTCGCCACCACTGGCAGTTTTTTTTTTTTTTATTTTCTCTGTATCACTCCACGTCACCACAGTCTTCCCTCCCAAGCTTTTACGACTGTTTCTTTTCAAGTGCCACCTGACAAGAAACCAGTCACTTGAGTTCTCAATGCCGCTGTACTATGCCCTGACTGTTCTGCACTGTGTATTCCATGCAATAACTCTACTGCTGCATTCTGCTATTAGTTACTTAGGTGGTTGTATCATGATTCTGATCTATTCTATTGTTGATAACTAATCTGCAATGTATATTAATTCAACATTTGTCGAAAACATTACGTGGTTTCAGAAATTATTAACTATATGTCAACAAAATAGTTTCCATATCATCTACTGTTTCGCACGTTATTAGAAATTCGAGCACGGGAAAAACGTCCATATAATAAGAAAATTTTTATTTCAACTTGTCACTAATATTCCTTTTTTTTTCTTTTGATGTTCTTTATAATAGTTTAGAATTTTATTATGAAGATTACAAATTTATATGAAAAAATGTTTTTATATGTGCAGTCAAATGCATCATAAGTTGTCAAAGTCCTCCAATACGTAGAGACAATATGTATTAAAAGATTAATATTATTCCAGTTTTTTAAGTCATGATTTACGAAATTAATACAATAGAAAAGAACTTTCAACCTTTTGATTATGATGCGTTGAATCAGTAATAAGCCATCTTGTTATCGAAGAAGGCATGATTTTCCTTTCCTGTGGTATCAGCTTCCAAGTTGAACTTCGATCTTATAATTTCTTATTATAGATGATGGTTGCATGTTTTATTTTCCGTGGCTCGATATCCCAAACTAGTTTCAATTCCTTCTTTTTGGAATCATCTTCAGTGGGTATTATGATCTTCTCATACATGTTGTGTTTCGGCCACTTACATCGATTCTACTGGCAGCGTCCGACTTTTCACGGCAGTTGTACTCTTGCGCATGCTATTTTGGTATTAATGCACGTTCTTAGTCGTGTTTTGATATAACCGGATGACATGAATTCCGACTCCAAATTAATTGGTGTTGCCATTCGTTTGTTGAAAATAATTAATAAGGTCTTTTATTATATTTTTTATCGTTAATTTCTTTTTCGATAAAATATTTCCAAGCGTACGGTAGATTCATTGGATCATTATTATTACAATTTATTTCTTTAGTTTTTTCAATCATTATCGCTTCTGAGGTTAATATTTGGTTTTTAGTTTTATGTGAGGTTATTAATTTTGCATCATACCAAACAGGATAAGCTTCATTTTCAATACAATGATTTATTAATGATGTTTTGTTTTCTTTTTTTATTCCAGTTCGATATATGTTCTTTTAATCTGGTCTTAAATCTTCTTTTTGTACTTCCTATGTATACTTTATTTCTTTCATTTCTTTCTATTTCTGTATAATATTTTGTTGGTATAGAATATACTCCGGCTTTATCAAGCATTGATCTTCTTTCATTTCCATTAGTTAATATAGTTTCGTTATCTATGACGGTTTCTGCCAATATCATTTTTTCTTTAATGCATTCCTTCTTTAAGATATCTGTTATTGGAGGAATGTAGGGAATTTTACCAGCAAATTTTATTTCATTTTTTTGTTTATTTTTATTTTCATTTAAAGATTTCTTTATATTTTCAAGTATATCATCTATGATCTTTTTCTTGTATCCAAATTTCATAGCAGTTCTTTTTATCCAGTTAATCTCAATCTTTTCTTTGTGTTTATTACAGGAATGGGTTAATGCTCTTCTTATGTAAAATTGAAGTGCTGCTCTTTTATATTTCCAAGGATGATTTGAATCAATCGGAATTATCGTTGGAGTATAAGTTGGTTTTCGATATACTTCGTATTCAATCATATTATTTCGCCTGAATAAAGAAATGTCTAAATAGTTTAGTTGTCTCTTAACTTCTTTTTCCATAGTAACTTGTATTGTAGGATAAAAACTATTGTATTTGTTTACAAATGTTTCAAGTTCTTTTTCAGATTGCTTCCAGAAGATAAGGATATCGTCAACGTATCTTACGTATAGTATTAGTTGTTTTTGATTGAATGAATCCAAAAGTTTATTTTCTATGTCTTGTAATATTATTTCAGCAAGAAGTCCCTAAATTGGTGATCCCATTGGTGCACCTTGTTTTTGTCGGTATATTTTTTTATTATATGTGAAGTAGTTATTATCAGCTACTAGTTTCAATGCCTGGATAATACTAATTCTTTGTGCTTCAGGTATTTTTTTTTTCATCTTTTAACTTCTGATTTAACAATTGAATTGCTTCATAAACAGGTGTATTTGGATATAGGGAAACAATATCTAGACTGATCATCAGAAAATCGGTTGTTTTTAGTTCTTTAACTTTTTTAATCACTTCAATGGAGTTGTTAATTGTATAAATATGTTGAAAGTAATACTGTTTTAAATGTTTAAATAGTTCTTTTTCAAGGAGAATTGTTGGAGACGTTGTTTTATTTACTATTGGTCTTAATGGTTCTTCTTTTTTTATGCGTTTTGATTTTGCTGAATATGCTTGGAATAGACGCTCCAACGGGCGGAATGGCTTTGTTTTTAATATTATCAGGTAAATGTCCATGGTTTTTTATATAAGCCATTTTTCTTAGAATTGTATCTGTTGGGTCAAGTGTAGTTTCTTCGATATCCAATTTTTCTATAGCCGTTTTCATTTTTATATCATAATCATCTTTGTCTAATATAATAATTTGTTTGGCTTTATCAGCGCTTATGCATTTAATTGCTGGGTTGTTCTTGAGGTTCATTAGCTCTTGTCTCTCATATTTTATAGCTGGTATTTGTTCTTCTTTTTCTTTGTTATTGATTGCTCTTAATATTTTAAATCTTGTAGGGTTTTGTCTTTTATTTGGTAGTTAAAAAAAAAAAAAAAAAAAAAAAATACCTGAAGCACAAAAGAATTAGTATTATCCAGGCATTGAAACTAGTAGCTGATAATAACTACTTCACATATAATAAAAAAATATACCGACAAAAACAAGGTGCACCAATGGGATCACCAATTTCGGGACTTCTTGCTGAAATAATATTACAAGACATAGAAAATAAACTTTTGGATTCATTCAATCAAAAACAACTAATACTATACGTAAGATACGTTGACGATATCCTTATCTTCTGGAAGCAATCTGAAAAAGAACTTGAAACATTTGTAAACAAATACAATAGTTTTTATCCTACAATACAAGTTACTATGGAAAAAGAAGTTAAGAGACAACTAAACTATTTAGACATTTCTTTATTCAGGCGAAATAATATGATTGAATACGAAGTATATCGAAAACCAACTTATACTCCAACGATAATTCCGATTGATTCAAATCATCCTTGGAAATATAAAAGAGCAGCACTTCAATTTTACATAAGAAGAGCATTAACCCATTCCTGTAATAAACACAAAGAAAAGATTGAGATTAACTGGATAAAAAGAACTGCTATGAAATTTGGATACAAGAAAAAGATCATAGATGATATACTTGAAAATATAAAGAAATCTTTAAATGAAAATAAAAATAAACAAAAAAATGAAATAAAATTTGCTGGTAAAATTCACTACATTCCTCCAATAACAGATATCTTAAAGAAGGAATGCATTAAAGAAAAAATGATATTGGCAGAAACCGTCATAGATAACGAAACTATATTAACTAATGGAAATGAAAGAAGATCAATGCTTGATAAAGCCGAGTATATTCTATACCAACAAAATATTATACAGAAATAGAAAGAAATGAAAGAAATAAAGTATACATAGGAAGTACAAAAAGAAGATTTAAGACCAGATTAAAAGAACATATATCGAACTGGAATAAAAAAGAAAACAAAACATCATTAATAAATCATTGTATTGAAAATGAAGCTTATCCTGTTTGGTATGATGCAAAATTAATAACCTCACATAAAACTAAAAACCAAATATTAACCTCAGAAGCGATAATGATTGAAAAAACTAAAGAAATAAATTGTAATAATAATGATCCAATGAATCTACCGTACGCTTGGAAATATTTTATCGAAAAAGAAATTAACGATAAAAAATATAATAAAAGACCTTATTAATTATTTTCAACAAACGAATGGCAACACCAATTAATTTGGAGTCGGAATTCATGTCATCCGGTTATATCAAAACACGACTAAGAACGTGCATTAATACCAAAAATAGCATGCGCAAGAGTACAACTGCCGTGAAAAGTCGGACGCTGCCAGTAGAATCGATGTAAGTGGCCGAAACACAACATGTATGAGAAGATCATAATACCCACTGAAGATGATTCCAAAAAGAAGGAATTGAAACTAGTTTGGGATATCGAGCTACGGGAAAATAAAACATGCAACCATCATCTATAATAAGAAATTATAAGATCGAAGTTCAACTTGGAAAGCTGATACCACAGGAAAGGAAAATCATGCCTTCTTCGATAACAAGATGGCTTATTACTGATTCAACGCATCATAATCAAAAGGTTCGAAAGTTCTTTTCTATTGTATTAATTTCGTAAATCATGACTTAAAAAACTGGAATAATATTAATCTTTTAATACATATTGTCTCTACGTATTGGAGGACTTTGACAACTTATGATGCATTTGATTGCACATATAAAAACATTTTTTCATATAAATTTGTAATCTTCATAATAAAAATTCTAAACTATTATAAAGAACATCAAAAAGAAAAAAAGGAATATTAGTGACAAGTTGAAATAAAAATTTTCTTATTATATGGACGTTTTCCCAGTGCTCGAATTTCTAATAACGTGCGAAACAGTAGATGATATGGAAACTATTTTGTTGACATATAGTTAATAATAATCTGCAATGATTCTGAATTATGTGTTGATGTTAGGAATTCTATTGTTGGTGAAACAAGTTCTATGCTATATACAAATGATAATACTTGACACTATTAACTAACACTAACTTACACTAGCACGCATACCTACAATTACTAACACTACTGCATTACACTAACACCAATACCTACAATTACTAACATTGCATTGGCACTAATATCTATGATTACTAACACTACTACATTACACTAATACTTATGATCACTAACACTACTGCATTACGCTGACACTAATACCTATGGTTACTAACACTACTACATTATCTGCTATTTGCATTCTTCTCGACAATCCATCAGCATTCCCATGCTTTGCACCTGGCTTGTGTTGTACAGTGAAATTGTATTCCTGCAAATACAATGACTATCTCATCAATTTAAGGTTTTTGTCTTTTATGTGCTCCAGCCACACTAATGGATTGTGATCACTGACCACTACAAATGGTCGAGAGTCCAAATAGGGTTTTAAATTCTTGATTGCCCAAACTACAGCTAAAGTTTCCTTTTATATGGTTCAGTACCTTTGCTCTATCTCAGTTAGCTTGCCTTCAGAGTTGTGAAGGCTTTGTCACACTCATCATTCCACTCAATTTTGTCTGGATTTTTCTTTTTCTGCGTCTCTGCCAAATACTAGAAATATCAGCATATTGCTCAATGAATTTCGTATAGTGTCCAGTAATGCCTAAAAATGCTCTCACATCTCTTTTGGTTGTTGGGTGAGGCCATGTACAAATTTTGTGAACTTGTGCCTCTTCCGGTGTGACCCCTTCAGGTTCTACATGAAATCCCAAGTAATTGGTACTTGCATTTTCGAACTGGCTTTTTCTTGGGTTCACTGTCAGTCCTGCTTCCTTTATCCTACTTAGTAATGACTCTATACATGGTTCGTACACTCTTGCAGAAAATAAATTCCAGGAGTCCATAAAAAAAATTTCAGGAGCCCAAACTTTTGCTAGAATCACAGTGCTTTGTTGCCTATATTGCAAATTACAGTGAAGTTTACTACTTATATTTTCCCCTTGTGTTTCAGGGTTTATTGATCATCATGTGGAACTCTGAGTGCTATAAGCAGTTGCACATCTTTAATTTAGGGCCATTTGTTGCAGAGAAGGGACAGAGCCAATGCCATCAGACAAACACACCACCCTCGTATGGAACTCACACCTCGGATGAATGGTCAGAGGAAGTGCATCAGACCATTTGGCCACCAGGGCAGCTCTACACAGTTACAATACATCGACTGAAATAAGAAAAGATATATACACAGTAAGGATGGGAAATTCTGATTCATTGAGCTAAAGTAAAAGACCCCAAAGCATTCTCAGAGCATGAATCATGTAAACCTCAATAATGACACTGTGCATCACCAGGCTTCACAGGATTTAATTTTTTTTTTTTTATCCACTTTGATACAAACCTAAAAGGCAGGATATTCCATAACTCTGGAATTCAAGAAACTAGATAGAAACAAGAACCTGAAAAGCTGAAATGCCAACCCTTTGGGAAACCAGGGAAAAAAAAAAAAAAAAACAGATTCTGTTTTTACTTGTATAAAAATACTCCGAACTTTCTATTTACAGTATGTGGCATGCCTTCATTGGATGGCAGACAGTGAAATACTGATGTTTCTGTATGCCTACTTAATACGAGGGAAACATTTAAATGCGTATTCCAACCCTTTGGGGAACCAGGAAAAAAAAAAAAGATTCTGTTTTTACTTGTATAAAAATACTCCGAACTTTCTATTTACAGTATGTGGCATGCCTTCATTGGATGGCAGACAGTGAAATACTGATGTTTCTGTATGCCTATTTAATACGAGGGAAACATTTAAATGCATATTTTTGCAACATGTACTTTACCTTCTCTACCTGGATTTATTGTTTCTTTTTGGTATTTTTGAAAAATGGCTACTGGTTAAAAATTGTTGGTAATTTAATACATGAAAATGTTTGACCAACTTTTTGAATACACCCTGTATATGTCTAACTATTTTGAAAGCTAAGAAAAAGCAATGCTCGGAGTGCCTAAAAACATGTTTTTTTATTACGCGCTTTTCCCCAAAAAATTGTCATTTTATTCCGGAAATTTTCATCTGGTTTCAGTGTGTTCTTTGAAACTTAATGCGTGATTATACGCATACAATTCCATCGAAATTTTAGTTTGTTCTTAGCAGTGATGTGATGGCAAAAAACTGATTTGGCTCAGTTTTTGGAGCAACTTTTTGAGAAATTGGAGCGATTTGGAGCAGACAATTTTAAAACAGACAGAGAATTTCTAAGTGTGATTTTCAGAAATAATTTTTGTTTTTTACTTCTAAAACTTCGAAATTTTTATTTAAATAGTATTAATGCACCTTATTCAAAAAACTACTAATACTTTATAACTATTACGGAGCTTACAGTAAATAAATCCTTGAAAACTGCATTTTGCAGCGTAACTTGCATGTGAAATGAGTTTTTTTAAATGATCATATTTAATGACGGGAATGGATTAAATTTAAATGTCATAGAATAAAAAAAATGCCTACTTGTAAATTTACCTTACATATTCTAAATATTATCAAGAATATTCTATTTTAATAAAAATTAAAAAAAACTTTAATGATAAAAGAAAAACTATTTTTGAAGCATAACACTCACATGTGGATGACAAAAAAATAATCAAAATATAGCCTGAACATATTTTATTTAGATTTTTTCCATAATTTGAATTTTTTCTTTTTTTTACTTTTACAGTTTGTCTTTTCCTCAACCTTTTTTTAACTCTTTCATATACTGTTTAAGTTTTTTTTTGCTGTCCTGTAGAACAGCTTGGCCACTCTGTAATTTGGAAAAATCCTTACTTGCAATACCCTCTGTAATAAGTTTTTCATCATTATCTAACATTTTTTTAGCTGTTTTTAAATTAAGTTTAATTCTTTCTTCTTCCTTTTTTCAGATTATCTAATTCTGACACAGTGCTTTTACTTTGTTCTTTCCTTTTAAGACTCTCAGCAATCCTGTTTCTGTAATTTTGTGATGCCTGTCTTACTGACTTTATTATTCCATAATTTATGTTGAGATTACGGCAGTCATTGTCATGTCTTTTCATAAAGGAAGTAACATGTTGAAACTCATTAATACTTTCAATGTTCATTTTACTACGAGAAGTTAAAAGATGTTTATTTTGGCTGAAACCTCTTTCAACTTCTGCATTACCATGAGGTATGGTTATCAATGCTTTTACAAGCTTTGTCAGTAAATGGATATTTCGCATTCCTTAACCTATCTTTTAGATTGAAGACATATGTCCAGAAAACATCTAAGCGAACAAAATTTGATTCATGTAAATATTCATCACTTTCAGAATCTGACATTTCCGTTTCTTCAGACAGCTGCTTCAAAAAAATGGAAATATCAATATAGTCTGACTGAAACGTGATCCACTCGTCTGCTAAAGACGCAACCATAGAGGAAGGTACAACGTTAGGTACTTGTGAAGCTAAATCTTCTGTTCAACATATAGGGTGGAGACATCTTAGGGACATGAGAATTTTATTGCTCAGAGGCATGGTTTTTAATAATTTCTGACTGCATTTTTTATAAAATTATCTGGCATATGCATAAAATTCCCTTTTCTCAGCTTCTGAGGCTTTTTGTAATGCACATTCTGTGTCTAATCCTATTTCCGCTTTATTCAACAGATTATTTTCAATATCTAAATTCTTGAGACCATGACCACTTAAATTTTTTAAAGTTTGTTGCTGAAGGAATCTACCTAAAACTTTCTTTATGAGCTCACATATTTCATCATACAAAATAGAGGACCATCTTTTTGAAACAACTTTAAGAATCCGCTAAAAAGTTCTGTAGAATTCTTTAAGAAAAGTAATTTAGCATAGAATACCTTACTTTTTAAACACCTCCGAATTCTTACGAAATGATCTATACTCATATTTCGCATGTTTTTATCTTGCTGAGAACTTAGAAAGAGAGATTCAAGAGACTGATATTGCTCTACAATTCTTTCTATGGCTAAACAAAGTGTTAGCCATCTATTTTGTACATGGCATAAAAATATATGTTCTGATAAGCCCGGACTTAATTGTGTTTCCTTCAAATCTTCACTGCAGATTGCTTGAAAAAAGTAGTAGATATCAAGACAAAATTCTTCAACTTCATTGAAGACACTTAAACCACTAATAAATGCATTCTGCACTTTATGCGGAGAGCAAGTTCCAACATTTAAAATATTTTTGTGGGATTTCAACAATTTTGTATGTAAAGATTTCATAACATTTGGACCATCTGAAAAAAAAACCCACAGTAATTTATCTTGGGGCAGTAATGTCAATTTATCAGTCACATGCTAGCATGATATCTGATGTTGCAGAAACTAAGAAAATTGAATTTAAATGTTCACAGACTAGAAGTTTCTTCTCTTCAGAATAATAATGAAAGAGGTGTTGGGAGAGTACCAATTTGGATTTAGAAGAGGAAAGGATACTAGGGATACAGTTGGCATCCTGAGATTCCTGGCAGGAAGAATGATTAACAGGTGGCGCTCCCTCTACATTTGTTTCATTGATTATGAGAAGGCCTTGGACAGAGTGACTTGGACAAAACATTTTCCAATCCTAGAGAGACTTGGAATGGAGGATAACAGTATCCAGCTTATCAAAAATCTCTATGTAAATCAGGAAACATTGATTTCATTTCAAGAGGGAATGACTGATCCAGTCTCAATAAATAAAGGTGTAAGGCAGGGATGCTTGTTGTCACATGCCCTTTCTGGTATTTATGCCGAAGTTACGATGGATCAGGCCCTGGGGAGCTACAGCGAAGGAGTTTGGGTTAATGGAGAGAGAATTAAGGCTATTAAGTTTGTCGATGACCAGGCAATTGTTTCAGGATCAGCCAAGTCATTACAGTGCATGATGTCAAAAATACACAAAAATGCAGATATCTATGGAATGAAGATAAATAAAAATAAGACAAAAATAATGGTAATAGAGAAGGATCCAAAACAGGCTTTCCTTGAACTTGAAGGACAATGTGTCGAACAAGTTAAATCCCAATATTTGGGTCAAATTATTACTGAAGATGCGAGATGTAAAAAGGAAATTAGAATGAGACTGGGGATTGCAAAAACATCTTTTAGAGAGAATCAAAGCCTACTGACATCCAAAAATATAGATCTAAAACTGAGGAAGAGATTTTTAAAGGCATATGTTTGGTCAGTAGCTCTCTACGGTTCTGAGACATGGACATTGTCCAAGAGGGAAGTGAAGAGGCTGGAGGCATTTGAGATGTGGAGCTTTAGAAGAATGGAGAGAATAAGCTGGCTCGATAGAAAGAGTAATGTGGAGGTCCTGGAGAGAGTGGGAGAACCCAGGAATCTGATCAACATGTTAAAAAGAAGAAGAATGTTATGGATGGAACACACATTGCGCCATGGAGGCCCGATTGTGAAAGTTTTGGAAGGTAAAATTCAAGGCAAGAGAGGAAGAGGACGACCAAGCAATGGTTTTGTGGCACAATTACTCCAAGACACTAATACTAGGACATACTATGACTTGAAGAGAAAGTCTGAGAATAGAGAGGAATGGAGAGACAGTACATCTACTGAACAACCAGTCCTCGGACTGAGTAACCAAGAAGAAGAATATCCATCTGCTGTGCTCTTTTCTCCGGTACTGGAGTCTCATCAACTTGAACTGAGAAGAAACAGAGTTTTAAAAATTTCGTTAATAACCTGTCCTTTGGAAGTACAGCCCTAAACCATCTGAAATCACATACGATAATTTACTACGACTGCAAGTAAAATTGCGAGCAATGGAAGAGTCACTAAATATATGTGAAAAAAGATCTGCTACAGCACCCCTGAACTATACAATACGTTATTTATAGTGACTGTAATGGCATATTTTGCTTCAGCTATTGTCACTTTATCTTGGTGAGAAATATTGCAAGTATTCCATAACTGAATTTTCAGATGGAATAAGGAACTTTTGAAATTTTGTTTGATTCTTTAGTTTCCCTGAAGGATCTCTCAAAACTTTGCACTTATCTTGGTGCTATATTGAAAGAGCATGTCTCTTTACTGCAGAGCTGCCATGGTGGGTGCAATGGATGACAGTGTTGCATACAGCACAAAGAACTTCTTCTTCTTTAAAACCTGCTGTGCACCAACATTAGTTAAGTTCTCATTTCTATCAATTTCTTTCAAAATGTCTTGATTAAATCTGCTCTTCCTTTTACAGGCCATAACTGGAAATAAAAATTATAGTTTAAGTTAATCTATCAATATGTTAGCATGAATATTATCATTTGTGCATCTACATATTAAAAAAGTTAATATTTTTGCATGAACTTTGATTTTATTTTTTTAATTATGTTGAAACATCACATAGGAAAAAAAAATTGACATTTAAATGCGTATAAACCGCGTATTCCCGAAATTATGGTACTCCGGAAAAATAAATACCATATTTATTTGTAGGTACATTGGGGATTTAAAAGAAATCCAGATTGTTATAAAATAATAATTCGCGAAAACGATGTAAAAGGATTGAATACGGCGGTGCACCCCAGCTTCAAATTTTGTAATGAACATGCAGCTAGAAGAATTTAATAAATGCCGTATTTATTGGCGTATAACATGCACCCTAATTTTAAGAAGGAAGTTTGAGTAAAAAAAACTTAAATTTAAAATAAATGACTTGGTAGCTCTGAACTTTTTCTAGATAACTCAACACACATGTTCATTAATATTTATACAGTACAAAGTCCGAAATCCGGACATCCAAAATCCGGAATGACCCAAAATCCGAACATTTTTCTGTGGCTGAGAGCAAAGCTAACAAAAGAAAGAGCAAACGAACGGCAAAAATAAAGAAAAAAAAATGCTCCCGCATAATTTAACTGTTTATTTTTCAGCAGGCCATGCTTTCGTTTTTTTTTTTTAGAAGCAGCAAACTTTGCTAGTGGCCTTATTTTTTACTATCATATTGCATTATCTACTAGCAAAATGTTATTAACATTATACAAAAGAAACTGTAACATGTCCCCCTCCATTAGTCAATCATAACAAATGGGTCATTCCATGCCAAATCAACCAAAAAATTTCAATATTCAACCTGACCATCTCAGATTTCAATGAAACCTTCAGGGATTATTCTCCCTAATGATATAAATGAGAATATATTATAAAAAAAATTTTCTCATTGGGTTTTCATGTAATTAATTTTTAAAATTTTGAAAAATTGTCGTTTTTTGGCTTGCATAAACTTTTTCAGTCTGAAATTCTCTTTAAATGATCCCTCATTTTAAAGAGAATTTCATAAGTTCTAATTTGATTTGCAACTTGACTACGCTTGGCGAAAAAAAAATTTAGATTAAAAAAAAAATGTACATTTTTTAAGATGGTGTTTTTTAAAAATTTTGAATAAAAAAAATGTTTTTTTTGTAATATTATAAGCTTTAAATCCTGAAACTTTTAGAGTGGGATCTCAATGGGATCGGGAGCTATGGCGAAAAACTTAAAGTTACTGTACAAGTAATAATGGATTATAATTCTCGTTTTAGTGTGTTTACATGATAACAGACACTGAGTTTTAAAATCTACATAATACATCATACTAATACATAGTCAAACATAAAGCAAGGGAAGGATAGTCCCAACAGGCTAAAAGTTTTACCTGGTAAAATTAATAAAAGTTTTTTTTTTAGTTATCACTCAGTGTTGTAGTTGTGCCAAAATAGCGACCTCTTAGTTCTTCTTTAATTTAACAAATAATTTCTTATTTGCCTTTTTGGTTTCTGAGTTTGTAAATCGATAAACTCTTCCTGTAGCTTTGTAGGATCAAGTTTTGTTAAAACCTCACTTTTATTCACAACTAGTATGCCAGTAATTTGTGGGTATTTGAAAGATGGAGAAGGGCCATGTGATTCCAAAAAACTTATTTTTACTTCATCTCCTTATATTCCTTAACACACAACCTAACCACCACTTGTCTGAGTATTGGCATGTAACAAAGCCAACAATGTCATTAATGTCCAGATCATCATCAGTGTCATCAGCTGAAACTATTTCTACACTTGATTCCTCTGAAAATAAGTAGCTTTTCACTAAAACTCTAGTTTCATTCACAGGACTGTAACTGTGAAATTGTTGAGTACCCTTTATTGTTGTTGCTGCTTCAAACCTACTCTTCAAGGTCTTTTCCTCTGCCTCATATTCGTCTGTAGTGGAATACAAAAAAACTGATGTTAACAATATTGTCTTTAGCCCAATCATAAAGATGGCGAGGGGTCATAATTTGATCATTGTAGACCATTCATAGACTGGCCAATGCCGCTAATCGTTTTGCTGTACTTTCAAATCTTCGTAGAATTTTGTTCCATAATATAACCATTAAGGAAGAGTCCAGCTTGGTCAACTTCTTTTGCAAAGATTTTGCTTCTATTCTTGTCTCATTTTTCGCTGTGCGAATTCACCAAAATTTCAGGCGATTCAAATATAGCATCATAGTTTATAAGGAGTGCTTTTGTAGCATTATCACGTGATGACCACCTTGTACAAACTTTTCAACGTCACTGTACTTTTCCCAAAACTTTTCATTTTTAATGTTAGTGTCCCATCTGTGTGTGGATGCATAAAGTCGCTGCAGAAATCCGAAAAAATGCTTTGTATTTACACATTGATCAATGCTGCACTCACCAACTAAGTTTAGTGAATGACTGACACTGGGAACATAATGAGCCAGTGGATTAATATTTTTTATGTATACTTGTTAGCCTTCATACTGACCACATGTTTGATGCATTGTCATATGTTTGAGCCCTGCAGTCATTAATAGTGATAGTTATCTTCCAGAAGTTTTTCAACATTTTCGCACAGAGATTTTCCCGTGTGGCTACTTATTGGCAAGAAACATAGGAAATGTTCATGTGCACACTCTGGGATGCAGTACTGAAAAACAATGGATAATTGGTCTACATGCGAGATATCCGGCATTGAATCTACTATAAGAGAAAAATATTTTCCTTGTTTTACTTCCTCCACTATTTTGTTGTAGACTCTGGATTCCATCAGTTGAATAAATTCCTCGCAAATTGACGAAGACAGGTAAGAAACACGCCCCCTATCTTTATTACCTTTCTCTTCTAAGTGTTGCTTAAGTAATGGATGAAATTTGGAAATCAGTTCCAAAATCCCTAAAAAATAACCATTTGTAAGAGATCCAATAATTTTGTCTTCCCCACAAAGAGGAAGTCCTCGTTCAATGAGAAATTTTATTACTGCCACAACACAGTTCAAAATTTGGATCCAGTATGACAGTTCTGTTTGAAACATTTTTTGATCCATGTAGTTTTTATTTTTGATTCTGTTTAACCAATCTAGCATTGCTTGGCGATATTCCTTGCTATTTTCATGGAACTTCGTTCTTTCTTCTCCGTTTTTCCACTTAGAAAATCCGCTTCCCTTAAATTGATTATGTCTATTTCCAGAAAAAAGTTTACAAACAAAACAGTAAACATTCCCATTTGATGGGGAATAAAGTAGCCACTTTCTTTTCTGCTTTTCTCCATTTGCCAAAGTCTTCTGAAAAAGCTTTGAAGAAAAGTATCTCTTTTGTATGCTGTATTGGCATACAGATGCGCTGAAATCACCTGTGTTGTTCTGAAAATATTTCAAACCTTTCTTCAAGCACATATCTCGAAAGAGGCAGTCCATGTCAACGGGCCACAAAGCTGGATCTGGGCATATGTTGCTATATGTAAATATTTCTGCAATACCCAATTTTTGCGATGAAGTGGAAATATCACTAATTTCAGTAGTAGTAATAGAATATGTTGAGTATTCTAAATACTCCTCACTTCGTGATTCAAGTTCAACTAACGATCCTGAATCAGGGGTGTTATCAGTTGCATTATGAAATGCAGGTTTTTCTTGAATCTGCTGAGCTTCGCTTGATAATCCAAATGAATTAGCATATGGAACTTTGTAATGAAAAAATTAGGTTAAATTCGGAAGCCACTCCTCTGATTTTAATTTTCCGTTCCTAATTTTCCGTTTCAACGCACCACTATTACATTTTTTAATGGACATGATAAAGTTCTCAAGTAAGAGAGTGCAGAGTAACTGAATGAAATTTAAGTCAGTATCTGCCGACTTTGGCCCAAAAGCTTTTGTGGGCGGACTGGTTGGTATGCGTACATCTGGCATGTGGAAGTGCTGAGTCACGAGTGGAGTGGATGTGTCGTAAAACGTTTAATAGCTTGAATTACCGGTACAGCAGCCAACAGGGGACCAGCCGACCAGGGATGACCGGGTTAGGTGTGACGGGTGGATGTTCAAAGGGCAAACTACAAAGGCAACTTTATAAGTCCCGTCTCCTGTGGCGTTTTCGTTTCACTCTCCTCGAGTTTTACTGCTTCTTGGCCAATAGGGGTCATGTGGGGAAGATCGGAGGAATCCTTAACACCACCCCATTCACTATATTCTCATTCTCCCTGTAAGCTGTAAATCCATTCAAATGTATTTTGAAAGAAAGCAGATGCCTCACTCAACTCAGATAGAGTTAACACATGTACACAGTTCTCAAGCTTGACAAATAACAAGGAAATTATTTCTTAGATTAATAAAATCAGCAAAAAAAAAGTAATAATATAATTCACTTCACAATTCAGTTCGGCTCATTTTGAATTATATTTTAAAATTCTTCACAGTCCGATTTTTAAACACAGCAAAACTTCCATGTAAAGGGGCCCAAGGGCTATAGCCCTTTTAGACCCCACGCTGGTAGACAGGGTCGGAAGCGGGGGAGAATGAATGCTTATAGAGTCTAAATGTTTTACTTCCAGAAAAAGGAAGTAAAACATTTGCCACCTTTTAAAATAAAGGAGGCAAATGTGAGCATAGTGCCTTATTTGTTACGATTTACCGTGGGTTAGGGGGAGGGGGGGGGTTGAGTTCAAACTCACGTTGCCGGACCAATTGTAACAGCTTGTCCTATTCTTTTTTAATAGAAGGAGAAGCTGAAAAATTTAATCATTACACAAAGGTAGTCGAGCTTTAACGATTTTGCTAACGCATTTTATGCAAATTTTAATGTAGAATAATTAAAAATGCAGCAAAATTTCCGATCATTTGAGTTTTCAAACTTCTACAAATTTATGAAAGAAATACGGGATTACGCCATATAATACAAATTTTGAAGATGACAATCCGATTTTTGGCGTAAATGTGACAAGGATGGTAAGTCAGATAATATTTGAAAACTTGAAAATTTTCATCGTCCTGGAGCGGGACTCGAACCCGCGTCTCCCAGAAAACGCCTAGGTATGCTAACCACTACACCACCCAGAACGACCAAGTTTCAAATTGATCGGAAACTTGAAACTTGGTCGTTCTGGGTGGTGTAGTGGTTAGCATACCTAGGCGTTTTCTGGGAGACGCGGGTTCGAGTCCCGCTCCAGGACGATGAAAATTTTCAAGTTTTCAAATATTATCTGACTTACCATCCTTGTCACATTTACGCCAAAAATCGGATTGTCATCTTCAAAATTTCTACGAATTTTTTTATTCAATTTGAAAATTCATACATTAGGCAGTAGATTAAGAGATTTTTATTACTGATGAATTTTAGCACAGTTACATTACACTCAAGGTTTAAGCTGTATTAACTTATTCAGCAAAATGCTACAATAATCTAATTTAGCTGAAATGTACAATTTTTCAGATCAAATGTTTAAATATCTTTTTTGATTGCTTAAACCTAGATTAGACTAAATATTATACTTGGGCAAATGGAATTAAGAGCCATGTATTATTCAGAAAATGAACTTACCAATGTTGTTGGCCACTCTTGCCTTAGTAGCCACGTGGTTGGCTCTTTTTTTTTTTTTTTTTGCTCTGGTTTAGGCTATTTTTGGGAATAGAGTGATCATAGTAATTGCTCTGATACACAGCCTGAAATTTGTTTGGCAAAAATTTATATAAAAGAAGAAAAGAAACAGAAAAATAAAAAAAAATGACAAGGATCTTGCCCTTTAAAGGGTTAAAGTTAAAACTCATATATTTGGCCTTTTTTTTTTTTTTTTTTCATTTTAGAATAATTGCAATTTCCCATCATCCATATCATTGAATTTCTTCAAAAAAATTGAGGAGTCCAAATTTTTTGTTATATTTTTTTCAAAGCTCAGTAGCACTAAATCTGCCTGTCTTTGACAAGACATGTTTTACTCCTGGGGCTTGTTGATATTTGTAAGGGCTGAAAAAGTACTTTCAAGATTGCAGTGCTGCATGCAAAAGCACTACAAGTTGCCTCCAGGTCTTACACATCAGGAAAAGCTTTTTCTCATTTCATGGAGTTTTTCTATCAAATCCTCCGTTCTTGTTTCAGATTTTATATAATTTTTTGCAACTACTATTTCTTCTCTTTGGGGGAATATTAATTCCAAGTTCTTTCAGGGCATCACACTTTTCTAAATCCTCATTCAGTTCCTCAACAGCAGTTATTGCAGCAATCAAATCTTGGTTGAACTAATATACACTTGCTGTTTTAAAGCATGATAAAACCACAATAGGCTCCCTAAAGCACTCAATAAAATCACATTTATTAAAAATCCTAAAAGCCCATTTACGTTTACACCGACGAGCACTTTCGAGGTCTCAAGACCTTATTATCAAGTCACTGAATAAAGCCCCGAAACACTCGGAAGCAGCAAGAATATATAGACATAGGTTCATCATCTCAATTACACATCACAAGTTTATGCATAGGTTGCCATTCTGAAAAAGAAAATTAAAGTCCAATATCCAGGTAGCAACAAGACAAAACACAAAATTGATTAAAGATGGTCAAATGGTCTCAGCTTCTTGTTGATCCAGAGCGGGACCCATGAGTCGCCTCCAAGGGGTTGGGATGAAGGCTGGAAAATCCGTGTTACAACAGGTGTCCCAAAACTTTTGGATGTAGAGACTTTCCGCCAGAAATATGTTATATTTGTTTATTGAGGAGTTCAAGATTTTTGCATTTGTCCAATCTGGTACGAAGCCGTCATTAATAACTGCTTCGGTTAAAGCCGTGGAGATGTTGCCGGATCGCAGTGCATACTGATGTTCTTGAAGACAGATCTTCAAAGTCCTCAGGGTCGAGCCAATGTAGACCTTAGGTTCGCAAGCAGAATCGTGGTGGAGAAGAGGTATGGAACAACAACCAAGACTTGTAGACCAAATTTTAACAATCAGCACGTTGTATTAAATTTTGGTCTACAAATCTTGGTTGTTGTAAAATCTCTTATCAAATTCTTGTAGAACAGAATTAATAGTCTCATTGTAGACACACTGCAGTTATTATGATGACTGACTTCTGAAGGCTCATTTATGAATTCATAAACTATAAAGTTTTCCATCATTGAATTTCTTTTACGAATTCTATGCTTTTTCATTTCATCCTCCAAATTCTTAAAGAACGAATTACTCTCCTCCAGTATTGCATCAAAATTAGAAATGTTTTGAAGGTCATCAAGTGTTTGGTGCGCAGAATTTATAATTTTATTTGATGTTTTCAGGCTTACAAGTACGACTCTGTAAAATTTTATCTGCTGGATGTAAAATTCCAAATATTTTTGTCATCAGTACCAAACAAAAGCAGAATGTGTCATTGGTCATTGTATGTAATAATTCAGTGCTGATTGCAACATCTTCTCCATCGAACTTTTTCTTTTCATTTAACTGAATTTCTCTAAGGGAGTTGGCAATATCATCGAAATTTTCAAACATTAATTTAACGATTTAGAAAAGGCCCGACCACCTTTGTTCTAAAAGTCAGACAAGTTATTAGCCTTCATGTATGTTATGGACATTTCCTTCCTTGAGAAAATTGTATAAGGCTGTACTCTGGCTGAAAAAGTACTGAATTTCATCTACCATTACTACTTTCATTACAACTAAATGTAATCTATGGTTGTAGCAATGAACACAGGAGATTTTCTGATTTAATTTATTTTGCAAGATAGCCTGGACGCCTTCTTTTCCTCCAGACATGACACTGGCTCCCTCATAGCATTGACTAAGTAAATACTTAGTATCTGTTTGCAGGCTTCTAATAAATCGAGTGCCATCTTAGCCAATGATTTTGCATCACTGCTGTTCGCCATCTCAACTGATAAAGTTTTTTCTAAAACTTTTCCATTTCGAACAAATCTAATTCCAAAAGCTATTATTTTTTCCATTTTTTTGTTACGGTTTCCATCCGTAAATAAGGTGTACCAAGGAACGTCTGCGTTTAAAACAGTTGTAGCAACATCATTTTTCACCATATCAGCCATAACGTGAATCATGTCATTCTGCATTTTAGGGGATAAATAGGATGCATTTTGGGAATTGTTTTAGAAATATCTAAACATTTTTGGTCCTTTTTAAGCATATATTAAAAAATATATAAATAATCTATCTTCTGAATTATCTTCAATATTGTAAGTACCTCTTAAGGGCAGTTGATTAGTAGTAAGAAATTGTATCATTTCCATGATGGATGAAACATAATAACGGTTCCCTTCTAGAACTTTATCATTTACTAAAGACAAAACTGACTGATTATGCCGTTCTCTCACTTTTCTTTCTCCCCACTTTGCAACAGCAATTAAATGATTTTTCGTCAATTCATGAGCTGAAAATCACATCCTTTCTTCTTGTTAAATTTTGTACAACAATCGAATCCCATAGCTATATACGCTGTCTTTTTTGTCCCAGTAGGTTGATAATACTTGTAAGCGTTACAAAATACCTTGTCCAGTTCTGAATATTCCAGCCATTCATATTTACGTAACCAGACACCTTGAAAACTTATGCCATATTTATTTTTGGGATATTGTCTCGTCTTCAGTTTTTTACTGTCGGGTACCTTGATCACATTAAACTCAATAAGTGAATCATTATCCTGTATAGTATCAGGGGTTTTACTAAAAGCAGCTTTTTCTTGTTCTTCACTGCTGTCCTCATTCTCTGCACTTTTTCTTTTAAAGTATTTTAATAAAGACATTTTATAGAACAGGACTGAACTTTTGCTTACTTCAGAGTTCAATTTTCAAACAATGATCAGATAAAAACTCAAAATGCTTTCTAAACAAAGAAATATAAGCAAACCGAAGAACAAAATCCGTAGGTAAAAACACGAAAACCAGACCAGGGAGGGGGCAGTTGATTCTTTCCAGAACTCTACAATGGAGGGTGGGGGGGGGGGAATTTGCTTTCATCTCTCTTAACACCAGCCTAACTGATCATGTGCTCCCTTAATACTCATTAGAGAGGTTGGCCTGGTTCTTCAAGAAATGTTCCTTCAGAAAGGTGGTTGCTAAATATAGGGTTGGGGGAAGGTTTTGGGTGAGCATGCAGCAAGATGATTTGCTTGACAGAAAAGATCAGATCAGATCATATGTAGAGGATTTTAGGAAAGGAGTGTGATCCCAGGTCTTAAACAACCCTTTTTAGCTTGCTTCCGTGTCACTATCCTATCGAGCTAGAGTGCCCGATAGGAAAGTGACACGGATGAGAGGTAGAAAGAGAAAGGAAGACGCCCTTATTTATTAGGGGGTACTCCCTTTATCAGCTTTGTAGGAAGTGTGGAGACTAGTTTATGTCACTGCAACTGCCCGTCATCCTGAAATACTCCTGCATCTCCGCCACACTCACTTCCAGGAAGTATGAAGCTTTACATTAAAACCAGGGTGAAGCTGTCTTATACACGATTTAACTTTCCCAAAAAACTTGCAAGGTAAAATTATGTTTATATACAAGTTAAAAACATACATGAAGGGCAAGAACTTTTGGAACTACCTTGGCTCCGTCATCAGGAAGGGTGCACGAAGGGAACAGTCAGCAGTTAATATACACTACAAATGTTGTAATTGGAGCAAAGCAATGTTGCCACCAACAGAGTATGTGGTCACAAATGATGAAAATATAGAGGAACTTACGTGTCAGAAATATTGTCAGGGGTTGGGAACAAAAAATAAGTTTTTATTGCAAGTTTTTAGGGAAAGTTAATTCGTGTATAAGACAGCTTCACCTTGGTTTTAATGTATCTCATTTCCACGAAGCTTCATTAATCTGAAGCTTTGTAGCCATTTAAAGTGACCTCTACATACTTTTACAGATTTGCATTATTTCATGGCTTGGGTGCCAACAGAGGGGGGTCCACACAGGTCACTTGACCCCCACCCCCTGTAGAATTACTTTTCCCTTTATTTTATTTATTACTTTTTTTTTTTTTTTTTTTTACACTCACAGAACTGGACCACAAAGAAAGATGGAGTTGGGGGCATTTAATTTAATATCCCAATTTTATTGAAAATTTGGAATTGGAAAACAATAACGTGAAAGCGGAAACCGTAAGGTGGTAGTACGCCCAAACAAGTTCCGCTCAGGGTGGTGTGTACTGAACTTAAAAGGCTTGGCGTGGCCCTGCTTGACACTGTTCATTATTTTGAAAACAGTTACCATTGTACATGATAATACATGACTATTACTAACATACACTTTCTTCAAGAGCAGCATCAATTAATAATAATAATAATAGTAGTGTTCTAGTATAGTAAGTAAGTAATAGTAATAGTATTAATCTTTCATTTTTACGAATTACTGTTTTCTACATATTAGCCAAACCTTAATTAATTACACTTGACACCCCCCCCCCCCTTGAAAAATTTCCTGCAGGTGCTCATGTTTCATGGGTCCAGAGTAGTGAGAAAATTTTCAGTGGGAGTGGTAATTCGGCAAAGCATTTTTTCTGCAGTGCTCCTTAAGCAAAGATGATCGTTAAGTGGGGGAGGACTGTCTTTTAATAGGGGAAAGCCGGATTCTCAACAATTTTAGCTATGCGGAACCGAAAACATTGGTCGTGTGAGAAATACTTTAACTTTAAAATTTATAAAAGTCTGGGAATCGCTAGGAGAGGCTCTGAGATCTGCTAAAGGGGACTCAGCCCCTCTCCCCTCCTCTGATTACGGGCCTGAGCATTGGTTGGTCAGTCTGATAAACAGTCAAAAAATATTAAAGACTTTTATCCACACTAACAAAAAAATTACATTTGACAAGAAAAAGTGGGTCTTTAACATGTTTCTTCACCACATCAAATGACTTGTTTTGAGGGTCAGGTGATATCTTTTTTTGAACCTTGCTGACATATAATGAAATACTTGGCAAAATTTCAATAGCTCTGCCAACAACACTCACATTTTCAAGCCAACGGTGTTTGCAAAACTTTAGCGGAAAGCCGTTGCAGTTTGTCACTTTTGAAAAGTCTTCACATCTAGCTGGCGAGTCCTTGAATATAAAAATAATGCAATGCTTGAATAGTCTCACCAAGTTCTGGCATTATTTTGCAGCCACTGTTGAAAGCATTATGAATAATATGCAATCCACAACTGCCAACATTCAACAAAGAGGCATGGCCCTCTAGTTTTAATGCATTCAGCATCATATCATAAACTTTCCAATTGACATGGGGTCCATCCATGGACAGCTGATGCAAGTTACCAGAACCTAAGCCGGAACACTTTTCTTGAATTTTACTACACAATACATCAGCAGTAGCATGTCCTAAAAAGTCAGAACCTAAGTATCTTGTACAAACTTGCCCGCCGTCCCAGAACCTAACATGAGAATCCAACTGTATTTTGCTAGTTCCCTTGTAAAGTGTCTCGTCAAACAGTAACACATATCCATCTTGAGATTTGACTCTTTCCTGTAAAAGTATAAAAAATGGTGCAATACCAAAAACAGAATAATATGCACATTATTTTTTCACCACAAGTGAACTTTTTGCAATGCTATTGTCAGGGAACATTAAGGTCAGTACAGATTGAATGTTTTCACATGACTTATATTAATAATGTGAAGTAATGACTTTCAACATCCATAGAATTTCTGCTTTTAGCACATCGTTTTGGGAAAACGAATTTTCAAGACTTATGCCAGATACTGCAGGGTTTTTAATAGGAACAGCACCATGTGACTTCTGGTAAAAGTCTTGGATGTCTACTGTTTGCTTTTGTTTAGCTGCCAATAAAGAAATATGCTTTTTACTTGCCACATGACTAGTAATGGCAGACTCACCCATATTTGAAATATTGAAGCAACGATCACATACTTTGCACTTTGCTTTAAACTTAGAAGTATCTTTCAGCAAAAAATCCTTATACTTGACATTATCCAGCCAAGTTGGATTAAATATACACTTACCACCTGGTATAACTACACAACAATAATTTATTCTGTCTAATAAAGAACATTATTCCTGTTACCAATTTACAAGGAAGACAGCCAAATGCCTCTGCACTCAGCGTTACATATAGGTCACTGTTTAAAATAGAAGAGCCTGATTAAAAAGTCTAGGGAACACACAAGAGCGGTATCAGTCCATCCGCATCTCACTTCCACGATTACCCCTCACCTCATTTTCAGCTTCATAGCCTAACATTTATGTAACCATAAGAATACTGTAAGTTAAAATCAAGGTTTGGAGGATCTTCTCTGTGTCATCTCATCAAGCTCCTCCCACCTGCTAGTCTCCTTTCCTAATTAAGGAAAAAAGTGCCAAAAAATTTATTTTCTGAATTCTTAATTAAAAGATCTGAATTTTTCACATATGTCGTAACTGTGTCATATACGGTTACCCTGCAAATTTCACTGCAATCAAATGAAAACTTTTGAATTGCGCATAATTATTTTTATTATGACAGAGCAGGAAAACTGTCAACTGCCGTCATACGTTGTTAAAAAAATTATTTGCTAGTTTTCACAGTTTTTATCCAATTCACATGAAATTTGGTGGGTTAGTTCCCTTTAGCAATTTATTAAGTGCATTAAATTTTCAGTCAGTTTTGTAGAAATTTCGTGAAGATAGAAAATCATATTTTTTACCCCAGTAGGGTGCAGGCGATGCTCATCAGTCAATAGCCATGCTGGACCCACCCACCCACCCGTTCAGGCAAGGAAGTTTGCCTGAACGGGTGGGTGGGTTCAGCATGGAAGTTAGCAGGTGGGAGGGGCTTGATGAGATGAGTGCACTGGAAAAAAAAATTCCGGGAGTTTTCCAGGAAATCCAGGAGGCGTATCAATCCTGTCTATATGGTGCAAGTGTTGGTCCCAAGTTTGACTATAGATCACTATATCATCGACATAGCAATTAGCAAAAGTCTTCTCTTCCTCTCAATACCTTTGACATTAATTAGTCTGAGATAGGTGGGAGGGCTGTTCTTTAGACCAAAAAAGGCATATAATTTATCCACTGTGGTGCAGACACTGCGTTCCTTAGCTCTTTCTGTCGGACTAACCTGCCAGTAACCTTTGGTCACATCCAATTTTGTATCGAAAAACTGGGAAAAAAATCACATTCCCATTTTTGTATTTTATTAAAAATCAAGAATCTTATCTTTAAAACGATGTATTAATTTCCAAAATTGTGCAGTTAGAAGTATTGTTATTTATTTTTTTTAATTTCCTCCCACGATTTTTGGGGTGACGTTGGTTTTTAGTGCAGCAGGTCGAGTTTTAGAGAAAAGAAGATGAAGTTGAAGCACTGAGGCATTAGATGCAATTCTCTCTCTCTCTTTTTTCTTGATGAACTTGATCTGGAAACTGCACACACATATGATAATATTGTAATTATTATACTATTAAGCACAAAGCTTTGTTAATGTTACAAAATGCAGAATAATCTTGTCTGGAATGCTCTTACGTTCTTTTTTTTTTTTTTTAATTTTGGAAATTTCCCTACATGCTTTTTTTTTTTATAACATACTACATCACTCTAAACTACCTTTACCAATTAGCATATATGTAACTTATATTGCAAAGATTAGTTTTCTAGAGTCAAAATTTCGAACACTTGCAACTGTCTGTATGGCGTTGTACGTTTTATAATGCAATTTATTAAAAATAAAAGTAAATTTAGAAATCAAAAAGAAATAACGAATGGAATTTTTTGTTTCTAAACGATTTTCTTTTCTTCAGCTTTTACCAAAATTACTGATTCTCCTGATAAGGTCGAAGGGCACGTTGATTATTTATTTATTTTCAAATCCACATTTTAGAACATTTGGCTTTTTGTGTAGTATTTCTAAAAGCATATTAATATTGTGAAGTGGATTAACTGAACTAAACTTTTTAAACTAATGATTTTTAAACTAATCCTTGCTTGGGCCATATCTTTGGCCAGTGTATAATGCATAAATGCAAGCCTTGATAAGCAAAATTTTCCAAGAATCCGGGGCCGGTCTCAGCAAACACATGTAATCAAAGAAAGCGGGCCGGGCCCAGGCTCCTAAAATTGAGCCCAAACTCATCTCTATCCTGGCTCACTCATTTGAGCAAAGATTTTAAAGTTCCAATATATCTTTCCACCAGACCGTTAGACTGCGGGTGGTATACACTGGAAAATAAGGGTTTTACACCTAATTGTGCCCACAATTCCTAGGTCAACTTACATGTAAACTGCTTCCTTTGATCTGAAAGAATTTATTTTGGAAAACACATGTGAAAACATGTCGATCAGTGCAGTCACTACTTCTTCAGCCTCAATAGTTTCCAAAGCTCTTGTGTCAGGGTACCTACTGGCATGATATTTCATGCCTGAATTACTGACATTCAGGTGAAGAACCTTTCACTCGAGTGTCAGTGTAGATCCACTGACACTCGAGTGAAAGGTTCTTCAATAATAGGCAAAGGATGGAGTTTGCTTGGTGCATGATCTCTTTTATTTACTAACTGGCACTCTGGACAATAATTCATATACTCTGCTATCTCCTTGTACATTCCTAGCCAATAGAAACTTTTAAACACTCTGTTGGTAGTTTTTTAATGCCCAAATGACCAGATATTGGTAGGTCATGTGCAATTTCTAGAATTCTTTTTCTACATGCTTTTGCTGCTACCAATTGAACTACTACATCCTGTTTATCTTTTCTCTTGAAGACCCTTTTCAACAGCTCATTCTCTATCATGAAATGTGACGAAGCATCTTCGTCTGGAATAGCTCCCTCAAATTTTTTCCACACATTCTTCAAGCTTTCATCAAACTCCTGGGCTTTACTGAATTCTTCAGATGTGAACATCTGAGATAAGTTCTCCTCACTCTCAACTAACCTGTCCACTTACTATCTTCAACCTCTTGTTCACTTTCACTATATTCACTCAGTTGTTGACAAAAACTTTCAATACCTCTTCTCGTGCCTGATGTTTCTTAACTTCATCCTCTTTAAGTTTTTCTTGGGCTCTTAACATTCCCCTAGTTAATATCCCACACTCTTTCTTATGAGTGTTGCCTTTCTCTAAGCTATCTGCACTTTCTCTACTTGTTTTGTCACTATTTCCTTCTGTACTCCCTGAATTTTGTTTAATAACCTGATTGTTGTTATTCTCATTTTCCAAAGGTTCCTGTTTTTTCTTTTCTTTGGCCTTATCACTTTCCTCACTGTCCTTAGTCACTTCACTATAAGGGTTTCCCACTGGTGCATCCCAGTTGTTCTCGCTAATTATATCCCATGGGATATCAGGCACTACTGCAAACTCATGAGTCTTCACTTCATCATTGAATTCTACAGATACCTTGGCTATGTCCAAATCCTTTTTGTTATCAATCACAGGGTACACTATAACTGTCTTTCCTGTTTTTGGTCCTGAAGGGACAGTACTGCTTTTAATGAGAGAAATGCATGACCCTGTGTCACACAAAGTGCGAAGTGTCTCTCCATTCAACTTCGCTTCTAAATAGAGTCCAAAACTAGACTGTGGTGTTGCCCAAACAGGCTGAACACAAAATTGATGGAGATTTTTCGCTTCCTGACTAAAAAATATGTTTGCTAGATCCAGGTTTGTCCTTTCCACTACTCTCACCTTGCGGTTTCCTAACTGCTACCTTATCTTTATTCCCTCTACAAGCATAGGACTTATGACCAATTTTCTCACATATGTAACACCTAAATTTTGTACTCATTCCTGATGCATCAGCTGAGTTTTGAACCTGTTTCCCATCTCTAACCTGCCGTCTTCTCTCCTGGTTAAAATATCCTGATCGAGATTTGTGAGTGCCTTGCGCATACTGCCTTTCTCTAGCCTCAACATACCTGTCAGCTAACTTGATTGCTTCCTGAAAAGTTTCTGGCTCATTATCTTTAATATAGATCTTTACAGATTCGTTAACCATAGAGTATAATTGTTCAAGCAATAATACACTTTTTAATTTCTCACAACTATTTTCAACCTGAGCTCCAATTAGCCCTTTATCTAATAACTCAGTCAATTGCACACCATACTGGTGATATGTTTGATTTTTCCCCTTGCTAAAATTCCTGAACATTACTCTATCTTTCTCTGGAGTAATCCTACACTTTTTCAATAGATTCTCCTGTAACCTATTGAAATTTTGGATTTCATCTTCTGCCATGAAATGAATGAAACTGGTTCCTCTTGCAGATAATCTAGGGATTAATAGTGCTGCCCACTTGGAACGTGGAATTCCTAGAGATGTAATGATCTTAATGAACTCAATTAAACAGCTATCCATTTTATCAGATGTTTCTGAGAATTTTCTAATTATATCCCCATAGCTATGTAATGGTCTCTAAGAACTATTATTGAACCCATTAGCTTCTGGTGCTCTTTCCAATTCTCTTAGTGCTATCTGTAATTTTAATCTCTCAATGTCTTGTCTCTTGGATTCTAACTCTAATCGTTTGAAACGGCCACGTGGCCTGAAGCTTTTTTGTATGTCTGTATATGCTGTCTGACGGGTATCTCCATCCTTTTGGAAACAACCCTCTATCAACTAATAACACTAAAGTAGTTTACAAATTCAGGAGTTGTTGTGTTTACGTACTGATGGAATAAAACTAACATGGGCATATGATTTCATGTAAAAGACATTGAAGTTTCCTAAGCTTAAATGATAGCTTCTTAAGAGAATTTTGTTGATGAGCCTTTGCAGTTGGTTAAAATCTTCATAGTTTAGCTTTCTTTAACTCTTTTTACCATTTCAACAGTATTCTAAATATTTTCCCTCAGATATGCAAAACCTACAAAGAAATTGTCAGATATCTGCAATAATCCATTTCATTTTCTCGCTGTCCAATCATTAGAATAATTCTTGATATCCTCATATCATACATAAGTTACGTTAAAAATTATAAGTGATGGGATGTTTTGGTAGTGACTTCTACTTTCCTCAGCCATGGGATGAAACGCGTGGTATAAGCATCAGCTGTTGCCAGATTTAAAAATAGCTTTCCAAATGATAGGTATGTGAAAAACTGTGTCTGTATTGCAGGTGTTAGGAGTAAGGAAGATTTCAATGCTATCGCTGTACCTGAGGGCTTTCCAGTTGCTGTACGGAGCGATACATTTAACATTTTGGCCAACCGGGACGTGCAGACGTATCGCTGATGGTTAAAATTAAATGGGAGGTGGATGGGTTGCTTGCCTTTCTTAACGTCAGCTATATGTTCCACCAATTGTTGATTGATGCTGCGGTAAGTAGTACCAATAAAGTGGGTAACACCTGTGGAAGTGTTTGTCCAATACTGTATAAAGTTTAATATAATCAACATAGTTTTTTAAAATGATGTCTACTGTTCTTAGTTCAATTGCAGGTGTACGAAAATAGTTGCTTTGATGACTGTAGTGAACATTAAGAAACACAAAAGTGTTATCAGTCGTATTGACAGTGTTTCAAAATGAAATCTCTAGGACGAAAAGGTGTTGAACATTGGGAAATATAAGAAATCCTAATCAGTAAGCAAGGTCATTACAAAAAAAAAAGTGCCATACATTCAGAAAAAGAAATGCTACTTGTTTGTAAAATCAAGTTTAGAGCAGCTGTATTATAATCTCTGAAAATAGACTACATTGATAAAATAATTGTACATTCAGTTTTTGCAGAAAAACAAAAATCTTGTTCAAACAGCCTTCTAAACATTTCTTATTCTAGCATGTTGTTGAAGTGAATGGCATATTTTGACTAGCTGCTTCAAAGAGGGAGACATGTTTTAAGCCATGTTAGTAGACTACTCATGGACTTCAAACTTATGTATTTTAGAGCAGTACTTGTTATTGGTGTTCTTCCCACATCATGGTTCGTACACTCCTTGAAAACCTTGAAAAGTCCTTGAATAAAAGAAGTTCATTTTCAAGTCCTTGAAAGTACTTGAAAAAACTCCATAAATAGTACTTGAAAAAAATAATTTGTTTGTTAAGTAACGATATGGAAAAGCATGTGTAAAATAATTATTTGTACTAAAAAGTTGTATAGGAGATTTCTGTGTAGTTCCAATAAAAACACCAAGCTGATCAAATAGCGCAGAACTTGTGTCAACCCAGAGGAGTGTGTGGACAGCTCGCACCTTGGCTATGATATCACTTCAGAGTAAAGCATCAGCCATGTGAGTAAAATAAGTGGAATGATATATTCACAAATTGTGACAGGCTTCTGTTTACTGGGGTTAGGGATTTGGGATGCATTCTTGCTGGAGAGTGGAACTTCCAGGAATTGCTTCATGCATGGACCCTTTCTTCTCCTCACTGCATCAAAAACATCCATCAAAGTCATGCATCAAAAATAAAAAGTTAAAACAAACAGTAAGTGTTATACCAACAAATGAAAACGAAAATAGTGTACCCTTTCAAAATATTTTGCAAGATAAAATGATTTCGAAAAATACCAAAACAGAGGGGCAATTCAAAGTTAATAAAATAAATGAATGGGGAAGGGGTAATCAATCGCAGGTCATTGAAGGTGTGCCAGCCCCAGCTAAGATTAATGGTCTGAACTTACTAAAACATCTACCTACTGACTGTTGGACAGTACACACATATGATAATTTGGGTTTGAAAAGTCCTTGAATTTATTTTGCTTGGAAGAGTACGAACCATGCACATATTTTGGAAATTATTTTTATATATCCTGTTCCCATTATTACAGCATTTATGAAAGTTTTTATAAGATCTAAAAAACCCTAAAATTAACTTATAAAGCCAAAAAACACTAATTTATAATATAATTAAAAGCTTGAACTTCTCCACACATTTCCTTCATTTACATAACTTTGTGATATCTCACTGGATTTTGGATAATTTTCCTATCCTGCAAAATCAATTTAAATTGTTATAGATAAAACTCACTAAAAACAAAGATTTTGGGCACAGAATATGCATCAAACTTCATTTTTCAATAACGAGAACGTTTTTGGCAATATTTTATTTTTCATCTTCAACATATTTCAACCAAGTTTTCCTTCATTCATATGATATGAGAGAGGGTGAATTTAGACTTTGAATGACTTGATTGAAGCCTATTGAATGGGGCCTATAATGACTGAATTGTGTTCTTGTTGCCAAGTAGTTAGAGGCACTCTATCTCTCTCAAACCAGTAGCCCTGGATGGGTGACTGCTTTATAGCCCTTAGAGTTACCCGTGGTGGTGATTAACTCTAAAACTAAGCTAAGTTGTCTCAATTATAACACCTACATAGAATAAGTAGGGATTCTCAACTGGAAATAACATTTGCTATGATCTGGTTTGTTAGCTAATAACATTTGGGCCCTTTTCTGGTGCAATAATTATTTTTATGATGATACTGGCTTCATTTGCCAGTGTGCAAACACTGCTTTCTGCTTATGTGCAAGTAAAACTCTAAAAAAAAAAAAAAAAAAAAAAATGTAAAACTTGCATGATGTGAAGCATTAATATAATAAAATGTAAGCACTAAAATGCCATGGCAGACATCATATTGAAAGTATGTCACAGTGCTCCCCACATGTTTAAGTATGTTTTATCATGATCTCTGACAAAGATTTGTATATGTAGCTCAACTGAGATTCCATTTCACATGCAGGAGAAGCAGTTAGAGTAATCATTTGTTGCCTGCTTTAATTACCATATTCATTGTATTGTTTGAGCCTTATATGTGATTTAAAATGGTGTTTAAAACATATTGCTGTAAGTTTTTTTCTTTTTTTACATTCTTCCTTTTTTAGAATGAAGAAATGCTCACGAAAAGTAAATATTTGATAGATGCATATCATATCAGTTAACAGTACACCAACTATGCAAATTTGAAAAGCATATAGTGCTGTGTAGTATAAATTCATCTATTTAGTAGTGTAATACAGTGTGTATAAGTTATCAAGCTTTTGCTCTCCACTGGGAGCCCTTTTCAAGGTGGTGCACAGTGGTTGTTTTACCAGGTCTAAGATTGCTATTTAAGGGTTGAAAAAAGTGAGTTTGCAGACTAAAACTTAAAAAAAAGGTTTGTAGACTAAAAATTCAGAAAAAAAAAAAAAAAAAAAAAAAAGACTTATTATGCGGGGTATAAAAATTAGTTAAAATTACTAAATTTGCTTTTCTCATTTCTAGGTAGAGTGATACACACTTTTCAAATACTTTGGCACCTTGAAATCAACCCACATTACAAGAAAACTGGTCAGAAATCCTTAATTTTGAGCAAAAATACAAAGTTATTTCACACCACTGGCCGTAACCTTAGACTGGCAGATCTTTAGTAAAAGAAGGTCTGTAAAACTTTGTAAGTTGATCTATCTGTGGCAAAAGGCTAAGATAGCATCTATCCCCTGGAAGGAGGGCTAGAAGATGGCTCAAAATGCACCATCTTGTAGCACAAGGATGATTTTAGTGCAAACAAATGTAACTCTCTGGATCACAACATATGCCTTAATTACTTATATTGTCTCAACAAAAACCCTGGCATTCACCCAAAATATGTAAATATCAGAAGAAAAAAATCTTACCAAACTATGAGACCAGACAAAAGTTGGAGAAAAAGAAACTAAAGCTGCACAAAATTTCCTTAGAAAAATTTATATTAATGAGCAAAATGATTACTTATTATTTTCACTTTTATTTCTGAAATAAATGACCAAATGAATTTCCTAATTATGTTATTGATGGACTAGAAACAAGTTTTAAAGTATGCTAGTGCACAAAATTTAAGGACGATGCTATGTTAAGTTTACTGGAGACATCACAAGTGAAAAATAACAATTTCATAAAAAAAAAAAAAAATAGCACATATGTAAAGATAAGTATTTCATTAAAATCATGGAAGTTTGTTGTAACTAATTTATTAAATCTCCAAAATGGAGAACTTGTAAGTCATGAAGTAAATTTTTTAAAAATCAATAATTTCCTGTGAATAACTGTTGTCTTTCAGTGGTTTCAAATCAATCAATATGGGAAATCTACACAGTGAAAAACAATTTAGTTACTTATTGCTTTCAACTGAGCACACTCACTTCTTTTAGAATTCATATTCCAGTGATACGATAAAGAAGTCAAGACAAAACAGTGTAATTGAGATAGATTTTGATAAATCATACATATTGGCCTACACAAATGAAGCTTTTGTAAAATAATTATTTTGTCAAATACAGAAATTATTGAATTTTTCATATACTTAACAAGGATCATCCTTAACTTCTCAGCAAGGGTGCATTTGAATAATTTTTCTTATTTTAAAAACTATAAAAATATAAGTCAAAGTTAAAATAGTTGGAACTGACCACTGGCACACCGATGAGGGTGCAAGTTAACATATATGTAACCCCCACTCATATTTTTCAACACTGCATTGATGGTCATTTAACTAGTTAGACTGCCCAACAAAAAAAAAATTAAAAAAAGGAAAAAAGTATTAATAAACACAAAGTGCAAAAGAAATGGCAAGGGGAATTGCTAATGGTATTGCCCAGCAATGGCAGGTGTTTGTATTTTAAAAACTATAAAAATATAAGTCAAAGTTAAAATAGTTGGAACTGACCACTGGCACACCGATGAGGGTGCAAGTTAACATATATGTAACCCCCACTCATATTTTTCAACACTGCATTGATGGTCATGTTAACTAGTTAGACTGCCCAACAAAAAAAAAATTAAAAAAAGGAAAAAAGTATTAATAAACACAAAGTGCAAAAGAAATGGCAAGGGGAATTGCTAATGGTATTGCCCAGCAATGGCAGGTGTTTGTTTTCATAGAGATTTTGGATATGAATAATGTTTAGAATTCTATAACTGCTTAATTTCATGTCAGTATCTAAACTATTTTAAAGAGATATACAATGCCAATTTTTCTTGACTAGATTATATACACCACGCCAATTTTTCTTGACAAAGTTCTATTCTGAAAATGCAGGCTTTTGAAGACAGGTTTTTGGCTCTACATTTTTTTTCGTGTGGGAAAAAAATGACCTTTGAGATACAATATTTTTATTTGCTGGAATATTTAGATGTTCTTTTTGTAGAACTTTTCCACCAGATGCCAATACATTTTCCATTTATTTCAGTGAATGACTGAACATTGTCCAAAACCCTTTCCTTTTTGTCCTCATCATTACAGGCAGAATATAGTGTGTAAAGTTTTTTAACCCCATCAGTTACTGTATTTTCCCATGTCATGTTTGGAACATTGGACGAAACAGAACCAATAATAAGTATAACTTCTGATGAAATGTAACCACTGCTAACATGTGGACTGATATCTGCTCCTATCTTACAAATATTTGCTGCCTTAGGAAATGCTGTTGTAGTTAAATGAATGTGTTTGCATGTGGAATTTTTGTTTAGGAAATCAGAACAGTTACAACTACAAGTATAAACACATATCAGGCAGTAGCTACATATCAGTCTGCAAGCTACTGGGCATAGGTCAAAGTTCAGCTGTACAGTATATGTATGTCACATCACTTTGTCTTCTGAACTTACCAAGTATGTGTTTTCTCCAATACTTCTGATGAAATGTAACTACTGCTAACATGTGGACTGATATCTGCTCCTATCTTACAAATATTTGCTGCCTTAGGAAATGCTGTTGTAGTTAAATGAATGTATTTGCATGTAGAATTTTTGTTTAGGAAATCAGAACAGTTACAACTACAAGTATAAACACATATCAGGCAGTAGCTACATATCAGTCTGCAAGCTACTGGGCATAGGTCAAAGTTCAGCTGTACAGTATATGTCACATCACTTTGTCTTCTGAACTTACCAAGTATGTGTCTTCTTCAATTCTGGTCACAAGACATGGGCTCATGTTCAAGCTATTCCTGTGACGCTTCTCTAATTTATCATTGCGACTACTGATCTTGCCTTTCTCTAACTTCACTATTCTCTCATTGCCCTTATCACGAATGAAGTTAATTAAGATATTTATACACCCATCCAGTCTTTTGTTGACTTTCCCTGCCCGTGTACAAATATTTCAACAATCGATGGAAACTTTCAACTTACATATTTGTATTAACAAAGGAACATTGCCTATAAAACAATGCTCACTATTCAACTCTTCTACCACATAGAGTTCTAAAATACTTTCCAAATTCCTTAGTTTTTTCATTCATATCAAAATCATCCTGCAGCTCTTGCAACATTTCATTTAGTGTTGTTTTATCCCTTTCTTCCCTGACAACAATAAGCTTGCGATAAGCTTCACACTGTGTATTCTTACTTTTTATTGGCTTTAGTTTTCTTTGCCATGCTCTATCTACATGCCATGTACATAGCAATTTTTTAGAATGCATACCAAAAATTGATGTCCAAGCTGTGTAAAACTGCTCTGTGTCATCACTACAAACCATTCAGCATTAAATTGCCAGCTTTTTTCCTTCAAAATTCTGAAAAAGTGAGTCAACACAACCTCACTTTCTTTGTTTGAAATTAAGAAAGCACATGGAAATCCTTCACCAAATTCATTAACAAGCATATACTATTAAAAGGAAATCATAATCAGTAGTCCCATGGGTGGAATCAATCATAACCACTTTAGATGCAAACTTCTACAGCATAGATATTTGTAGTGGATGAATGATTGCAATAAAAATATCTTCTTTCTCCAATCTTTGAAAGGTCCCTGGAGCTGACTGCTCACTTTGCAATTTGAAAGGTGTAATTGGATTTTTGTAGCCCAATTTACTGAATTTTTGCGGTATTAGCTTTACACTTATTCTATTTATTGCATGTCTTTCCGCATGGTCTAAGTTAAAACTAACTTTAATGTTGTTAATGTCTTTGCGTGTAATTAAACATGCCCTTCCATAGTCCTCTTCAAATGTACTTCTGATAGAATCAAGAATAGCCTCAACAGAAACATCAGCTGCCAGTTGTTCTGCTACAGTTTTAAGAAAATTGTTGGGCAATCTTATATGTTTTAATTGAAATATGTGTCCATAGTGCTGGGGTACATAATTGACAACCACATTATTAATTTTTTTGTCAGTCCTGACATTCATGTGTAAGCGGTACATGGAAATCCTTGTTCGCAAGTCTCAATTTTAGCTATTTTCCCGGAGCTGTAACTGACATAACTCCCTGATCTATTACAGCTATAATAAATTTTGATGCTCTGTGTTGTTTCTTGCTTGCCTCTGACTTTAGAAAAAAAAAAACTTTATCTTTTGCTTCAATCTTCTCTTTCCATGTTTCAAATTCTGCCAGCGATTCGAATGTTAACCCACGACCTTCTAAATATATCCATGAATGGAGCATAAATGTTCTTTTAAATCTTCAGAATACAATGCAATATTACAGTTTTCTACTGCACATGGAAATTTCAAAGGTGAATCACTGGATTTCCATGATTTGTGAATCAATTTAATGTGCTTATTTCGATTTCCTACACAACTTAATTTCTTTTTGCAATAAATACATCGCACAGAAGTGTTTTCCATTTCTAAGATAAGAGGGTGGAGTCCAGGTGAGAGGTGTGGCCTTCTGCATGTGAGAATCTTGGATCTGTGCCAAGCTGCTGGATTTAGCCGCTTGTCTTTCAAAGCATCTTTTGTCATCAAAATTGCATTCAACGTTCTTTCGGACATTAATGTTTTATCTTCAGTCAAAGCCCATCTTGAAATTGAAAAACCTCATTCAATTTCTGCATTACCATGTGATAATGTAAAAGCAGCTTTTGCAATTTTTGAAACATTCAAATATACTGGTTTCCATAAATTAAGGAAAAATCACAAAAATAGCAATAACTCAAAAAGTTACATGTTGATTTAAATGAAACTTAGACAAAGTATACAACACATAGTAAGGTGTAAAATAACATAAAAACAAAGTACCAGGCAATTATGATGATTTAGAAATTAGCACATGTATGAAATTGACAAATTGGATGTGTCAGTTTGGTATAGGAAAGGTATCTTCAATATGGAGTATGATCACCCCGAGCAGCAATACAGCGATGTGTGATGCTATCCATTATGCGGTCTATGAGGTCAGTAGGAAACGAGAGCCATTGTTCTTGCAAAGCTGCTCTAAACGTGGAAAGTGTCTCAGGAGGAGGATTGAAAGCAGCAACCCGTCTCCCTAGAGCATCCCAAACATGGTCGATGGGATTCAAGTCCAGAGATCGAGCTGGCCACTTCATGCGCTCAATTGTTTGCTACTGAAGATAATCTTCCATGATGTGAACCCTGTGTGGTCTAGTGTTGTCGTCTTGTAGGATGAAATTATCACCTATTGCACCAGCATAAGGGTGCACATAAGCATCAAGGATGTCATCTCTACAGACTTGAGCAGTCACAGTTCCACATGGAAAGACATGGTCTGTCCATCCACCCAAAGAGATACCAGCCCACATACAGATACTGCCTCTTCCGTATGAATCTCTTTCACGGATGTTTGATGGATGATAACGGGTTCCAAGTTCTCTCCAAATCAAGCAATGTCTGCTATCACTTTGCAAGCTAAACCTGGACTCATCTGTGAAGAGAACAGCCCTCTATTGATCTGCAGTCCAGTGGACATGTTGATGGGCCCATCTCAAATGCTCCTTCCTGTGACGCGAGGTGAATGGCAGACAAATGGCTGGTCGCCTTGCATACAGACCACCTTCATGAAGTCTTCTGCGCACAGTAGACGTTGACACCATCCTTCCAGTGGCTGCAGCAAGCCGAGACCTAAGTTGGGTTGGAGTTGAGGTTCTACTCCTTCGCGCGCATAACTGCAAATATCGGTCATCGGCGCTCGACGTAGCTCTTGACCGTCCTTGGCCGAATCTTCTGGATGCCGAATTTGTGGTTTGGAATTGTTGCCAAAGTCTATGAACCACAGAAGGACTCACATTTAACTATCTGGCCACCTCTGTCCGATTTTGACCTGCTGCCTCAAATCTCCCAATGGCCCCTCCATCATAGTTCTTCTGTCAAATGATGCCTCGAAGTCATTGTAAGGAATTGGCTATTCCAGATTTCTTATCTCACTGTCACAGCGAAACTGACAATCTTACTCTCACACATGCATTTATATGGTACTTGCAGGTGACGCATTCCAATTGCAGCACCACTATTTTGCGTATTGCAGTTTTATTCAGCACCTTTTTATATAACAACATACTCAAACTTTGTATCGATTGTTTTCTTTTTGAAGGCGTTATTGCTATTTTTGTTATTTTTCCTTAATTTATGGAAACCAGTGTATTTTGGTTCGCCAACAGCATTCACTTTAAAAAAAATACTGATTCCAGTAATGCTCAATACGCATGTTTTCAGTCTCCTGTGATTCAGTTTCTAGCTGTAAGATCTTCCACTCATCCAACAGCACATCTTCTACAATATTGGCAGGTAGTGCTCTTTCAAGTGTGACTATATGTCTGTAGCCAGTGAGCAACTTCCGCTGTGAAGGATGCAGACATCCAAGCAAGAGCTGCGATTACTTTTGAGGAACTCAACACTTTTTCTATTAAATATTTGCTTCCGGCAATATAATGTGTCTGAGCACGGTTCAAAAGTGATAGCCTTTGCTTCTCCTCCAGACTGCATATTTCTCTTTTAACTTCCAACAAAACCACAATATTATTCAGCGGTCAAAGTTCATTGTGATCACCAAATATAGTCTCATCATATTTTTTTTGAGCCAGACTGAATTGTTTTCATTACACTCGATTTGCAAACTCGTCCAATTATTGTTCGAGTAAACTCTTGTAATTGTGAATGTAAATTGTGAACTAGAGGCCCATCTTGTAGAAACATTTGACTAAATTTCAAGAATAGTTCAGCAGAAGAAATGGCAAAGTACAATTCTGCTTTCATTGTTGTATTTGACAAAAGACCAACTATCATCTTGTATGAACTACTTTCAATGTGTTCACATTTCTTTTTGGATGGAATATGTTTAAGAAAATAATGGTGCTCCCCCAAACTGTTCAATCAGTCGTTCAGCTGCCTTTCCAAAAGACAACCATCTTATTGAAGAGTGTTTTATGACTTTATATGCAGGTAACTTTAAATCTTTCTGAATCGTTTTCATATTCCTCTATTATAGAAGGCCAGCCATAATAGCAATGATAAACTGCTACAAGCAACTGTGATGCACCTTCACCAAGACACTGTAATGATCTCGAGTAGCTATTGTGTACAGTATGGATATGGCATGTGCCAATATCAAGTAACCCTTTAGTATGCAAAGTCGCTAAATGTTCATTGAAAAGTCTGTGCACTTTTTTGTTTACATTAGGCTCACCTGACCCTATCATTAACAATTTGTGTACAGGCAAATTAGCATTATTAATAGCAGTATTTATTTTTTCATAAAGGTCTGCTGCATCTGCTTTTCCAATAAGAAATGTATCTAAATGTCAAGAAACAACTTCATTCTTACTTTCAGACCAGTATTTGATTCCTATCTAAAGCTTTTTCTTGTCCTCAACATTTGTGGTTTCATCAAATCATAAAGTATAAAATGATGACTTAACTTCTTCCTGCATGTTGTCCCCAAAGTATGGAGCAATACCATCTGTAATTCAATAATGCATCATTTTTGGGCTTAATGAAAATTCTTTATTCACAGTATCTGCCCCAGGAAACATTGCCTTAAATATTTTAACTATATCAAGGCAAGAGGCAGCTGAATAATTGCTGCACACTGCTTTCATAGTCCATATCAGTTCGGCTGTAGCTACACTATCTTTAACACTATAAAAGCTAAGTGTAGGTAACACAGGAGTTTCTCCAAAAGATGAGGATGGAATACCAGAAGGGAATGCAGATAAAACCCTTTGTTTTGGACCAAAAGCATCAAAGCACAACTTCTTATGTCTAGTAGAATTAGCATGTTGCAGTACAGCATGGAAACCCTTATTCTGGATACTCACTGTACACATACACAATTTGCTGATATATCCAACACAAGAATATATTCTTCCCCTGGACAGCATTTTGTGTGTGTGTGTGTAGTAAGGCACTGTAATTAGGATATATATTTGCATTTCTAGATTTTGCTCCAGACTGCATTAATATATACGAACTCTTCGTATATCGACCATCAACAAGCAAAGCGAGGGCCTTCTCTGAAGTGTATTTAATAGACAATGAGCTTCGTATCTGGAAAGCCTTTTTTATTCTAATTACTCTTGTGGGAGAAAAGTATGAAACTTCTAGCGCTATTTTAGCAGCATCTTGTCGACCAGAACTTTTAAGGCTTTTATGGGTCACATAGGTAAACTCTTTCTGCAAATAATTTTCCAGCAAAGGAACAACTTTTTGTTTTTTTTCTTTGGTTACTTAATTCACAAAAATCTTTGAGGCCAACCTTTTTTGGTACATGAAGTTTCTCCTGATGTGTGGCTGGAGGTATTTTCTCCAAAAAAAATTATGTGCTCATCAAGCCTTTGTTGATGTCTTGCTTCCCGTGGGTGGCCTAGTGGGCAACGTTCGTGACTGCCATGGAAAGGACCTGAGGTTCGATCCCAGGCAGGTATGAATGCTCAATCCACTAAATATCCGCTGTGCGTCAGATAGGCACGTTAAGCCGTCAGACCCTGGGTACTGGCCCCCCGGTAATAAATAAGGGCGTCTTCCTCCCCCTTTCTACTTCGTTTCCGTGTCACTTTCCTATCGGGCACTCTAGCCCAAATCTCCTAGCTTCCTATTTCTAAGGGCTGTTTAAGATCTGGGGTCAGACACTCCCTTCCTAAAATCCTCTACATTTGATCATTTGATGTCTTGCTTCAAACACTTTTAGTTTACAGTGTGTTTACAGTCCTGCATTTTAGTCACTTTGCTATTAAAACTACCTATATATTTTTTTAGCCCTGCAATATTTTTGATCATCTTCATTCTTCTCTACACCAAGTCGGTCCAGAACATAGGCCAAAACCGAAATTTTTTTTGTTTTGATGAACTTTCTCGACGCCAAATGTGGAACAAGTCTCTCCTCGATATTGACATGGTACCTGAAACCAATATTTCGGATCTTGGTACTCTTTGGCAGCTAGTTCTTAGTTTAATAATAACATAACAACCTAAGACACTTAGCACATGAGTAGTTACTATTAAGACAAAAAAAAAAAAAAAAAAAAAAAAAAAAGGAGGAGGAGGTACGATATTGGAAACATTTTTTTTTTCTGTGTCTTGTTAAGAAATAAAACTAGTAATGGTTTACAGTGTAAGTACAAACCTTCAACATAAATATTTAACAGCAAAAATGAAGAAAGTGCGGCTCAAACTCTCACTGTGCAATTTATTTTAAGACGCACAAAACACAACTGTAGCAAAAAACAAATTGGTCATTCATTTAGCTTGTGTTGACCACATGACCACTTCAAGGCCTGTTCACTAGTACCATTGTTTTTTTACACCAAGCATCACACAACTATCTCCCTGTCAAATGAGATTAAAACAAATGTTATTGGTGATTGTGGATTTTTGTATTTATTACGTGCTAGAGTAATTAAAATGACCACTCTGTGGCAGTTAGTATAGCTTATCATGAAAAATATTACATGCTATTTATTATGCAATTATATCCTGTGTTGCAATGCATTTCATCTCAGTAGTTTGATTTGCATTGTTAAGGTATACCAGTGTGTCATGCATTTTTTTAAAGGAATACCAATGGTTTTCCATGCATTGTTGAAAGATACCAATAAATTGTCATGCACTATTAAGAAGCGACCACCAATGGTTCGGCATGCATTATTAAGGGATGACTACCAGTGGTTTAGAATGCATTATCAAGGGATGACTACCACTGGTTTGGAATGCACAATTAAGGGATGACTACCAGTGGTTTGGAATGCATTATTAATGGATAACTACCAGTGGTTTGGAATGCATTATCAAGGGATGATTGATTCCCAGTGGTTTAGAATGAATTATCAAGGGATGATTATACGTGGTTTGGAATAAATTATCAAGCAATGATTACCAGTGGTTTGGAATGCATTATTAAGGGATGACTACAAGTGGTTTGGGAATGCATTATCAAGGGATGATTACCAGTGGTGTTTGGCATGCATTGTTAAGGGACTACCAGTGGTTTGGCATGCATTATTCATACACGAGATTCTTCCGCGGATTCGCGGAATTCCGCTTATTTTATCATCATTTGGGTTATTCTCAATATTGATGCAAAACTGAAGAGAAATTTTGGAGGATTAGTATTTTTGGGGGGTGGGGTGGGGTGGGGGCCTTTTTTTGGTCTGAAGATGGTATTTACTGTTTCAAAACTTTCAAAAATGGAAGTTAAAGTAGTTAAATTTTTTCCCGTAATCATGATTTTTTTTTCTCCCGATGTTTCTTCTGCGCAGTATTATCATTAAATATAATTTTATTCCATAAATATTTGCATTTCAGCTTGAAAATGGAAGAAAAATTCCGAAAACGGAAGTTGGCGCGAAAATTTTCCAGTGATCTTTCAGGCACGAGATTCTTCAGTGGATTCGAAAAATTCCACCTTTTATTCCCGTTGTCATTTCGATGGTTTTTGAGATCGATGCCGAACTGAACAGAAATTTGGGAGGTTATTGTTGGTGGTAGTGATGGTGGTGGGGTCGTTTTCCGTTGGTGGTAGTGATGGTGGTGGGGTTGTTTTCCGTTGGTGGATGGAATTCCGACTTTCAAAACTTTCGGAAACGAACGTTAGATGGAGTGAAGGTTTCTCCCGTAATCATAATCCTTTTTTCTCACAACGTTTCTTCTACTCAGAAGTGTTGTTAAATATAATTTTATTCCATAAATACTTGTTTTGCAGCTTTACTTGTTTTGCAGCTTCAAAATGGAGGAAAACTTTCCTGAAACGGAAGTCGGACAGATCATAGATTTCACTGGTAGTCGTATTTTTTTCCACGATATTTTTTTCTCCACAAATATATATATATATATAGAGAGAGAGAGAGAGAGAGAGAGAGAGAGAGAGAGAGAGCAGAGACAAAAACAAAGATTTTTTGTCTCTGCTCTCTCTCTCTATATAAGAATAAGAATTTAATATGAAATTTGCAAAAAAAACCTGAAGATCAAGACTCGCAACGCAGCAGTCACGAATATTCAGAATTCACATACTATACATATATATATATATATATATATATATATTTAATACAGTGATGTGCTCCAGCTTAATATTTACATAATAAATTTCAGTGAACAATTTTGTCTTGCTCACACTGCATTATATTCACGCTATTTTGTAGCACGTTCTTATTTTTCACCGTACGGTTAAAAAGTTTCAGCTTTTTTTTCTGTCAATCTCAAGTATGATTATTAAGGGATGATGCACAATATAGAATATAGTTGCATGATAAATAACATAATAACACAGGTGTTGCCTTCTGTGCTGTTTTCAAAAAATCGTTATTTTTTTACATGTTCTAATTCTCTGCATTTTATGTCTAGTCACTGCCTTGAAAATGCCTCTCAGTGAAAGGCAAAAGCTAGGCAACTTACATATGCTGTATTATGCCACTGAATAAATGGATTTATACTATGCATGTGCGTTTTGAAGTTGCATATCATTCAGTTTTTAAGCCATGTAACCTATTTGTACAGAAAAATGTTATTTCATAGCAAATACTAATGATTGTATTGTTTTATTTTATAAATTTTGATAAAAAGAAGTTTATCATTATGTCATTGGCTATGATTTTACAGTATTTTTGGTGTGCACATGTAACATATGGATGTCTATTTGTTCTAGCTGCTGCTGGTCACCCTTGCAAAAAAGTGCAGCTTCGCACATGGCATTGTATCTAATTTATGGCCTTAGCAACTGTGTAATATATTGTACACTTTTTTCAGATATTTGAAACACTAAATAGTAGCTCTTCTAAAGCTTTATTGAGTACAGTTTATTTCATTTATATTTCTCTTCTAACTGTAAGACCAATAGTTATGATATTCTTTCAATGCATCTTGCACATTTGTTGCAAGGAGTGCATTTAATTTCAAATCTGCACGTATTCTGAGTGCAAAACCTCACTTCACTGAATTTATACATATATCTGAGTGCCTGATTGTAATATTATTCATCAAATTAGTGCAGGTATTCATGTAAGTCTACATAATTGTAGGTAATGTTATTTTTACAGTTTGTACCTCTTTATATAGTTATATCTAAAAATAATATTTTTGTGTGTATAGCTCATTATGAGTTTTCAAAATGATTTTATGAGCTCAAATATCTTATCTAATGTACAGTGCATCACAGTAAATGTAAATGAAGTGTTTACAAATGACAGAAAAATAAATTTTGTTTTTACTGCATAACATTTGTTGTACTCATTCATTCTTACAAAAAATATTTTGTTCAGGGCGATGCATTTTGCACTCCCACTTTCATTATTACAATATACTATACACTTTTACAAAAATGACTAGAGTAGGAAACATCCTGATGAGGTGCAGCTATATTTACAGAATTTATAATATAGTTTTCCGGACTTTCCTGATGAGCTCTGGAATGCCAGGTTTTGTCATTGTTGTACTTCCGTCTCTCTTCGTTTGTGACCAGTTGTTTCTGTAGAATAAATAAGAATGTGTTACACGATCAACATATTTATCAGGAAAGTTTCTGAAAATATCAAAAAAATTCTTATGAATTCGTCAAGGCAATTAAATTTATTTCTCATATAGTCAACACTTATGGCACTTTGAGTCTCACCACAAGATCATCAAGCCAATACTGGTTGGAGGCTGGAGAAGCCAACCAATTTTTTACTCAAACTCCCATTTCTGTATCAAATTGGAAACATGGAATAATTAATATAGACATAAATCAAGCTGTTCTTTCTATGTAACATAACCACAGAAGTTTGAAAATTTATTATCATGGAACGGAAATCCCCCGACTGGGTTAAGCACAAATCAGGAGAGGCAAGTTCGGTTCCCATTCCAGGATGATAAATTTTCAAATTTCTGTGGTTATGGTACATGGAAAGAACAGACTCTTGATTTATGTCCCATTTCTGTAATTCAAAAAATGTAATATACAGTGGGTCCTCCATATATCAAAGTCGATGGTTCCATAAAAAAAAAAAAAAAGTTGATGTACAGGAACATCAACATATAGAGAGGATCTTTTATATACATATGTATTGTATGTAGAAACAAATTTCCTAATCATATTTCTGTAAATAAGTTAAGTGAATATGAATCATACCATGTATGTTATGTTCATATAGATAACTAAAAACAAGAATTGACAAGAAAAAAAATATATGTTGAACATGCCTTGAAAAAACATATGTATTTATGTAGTATTTGTTTGCATTTCGTATAAAAACACTTTCTAATGTCTTGCTGCACAACAAAGTTCGATGATTCATCATAAAAGTGTTCACACTTAAGTGCGTGAAATACATTGTCAGGAACTTTTTCGGCGAATTGAAGACCATGACGTATTGTGTCAAACACAGCCAACATTTTTTTTTTAGAAGGCTTACGGAGGTTCTTCTGTGTCATTCTCTTCAGTGTTAGTATATTGTCTGAAGCGAGCTTACTAAAGTCATCATCCATCGGGCATTCTGAAACAATTATGTGTTCGTCGATGTCAAGGAACTCTTCAAAGGAAATTCTTTCTCTGAGAAGACCTTTGGCCTGCAAATCCTTCCAACGTTGCTCAACTTGAGGCAACACATTTTCTTCTTCGATTTGAGGTGATTCCATGCTTAATTAGTTACAACAAACTTCTATGATTTTGATGAAATACTTATCTTTACATATGTGCTAACCCAATTAAGAATCTGTGTGATCACCTCGATCGTGTTGTTCGCTCTTTGGATCCTCCACCACGCACCCTCCAGCAGCTGTCGGATGCACTGCAGTCGGCATGGCTCCAAATACCAGTGAACACCTTCCAGCACCTTATTGAGTCACTCCCAGCTGCATACAGCAGTTACTCTGGATATTAGCTGGTGGTCACAATAATGTGACTTGACCATATATATACTGTACACCTTCATTGTTATCTGAATGCAGTGGCTGATTTCAAATAAAGTTTTCAAGGGGGTGGGATCTTGTTGAAAGCAAAAAATATTTACTGTGTTATTTCTGCAAGAAGCAGCTGAGAAAATGAATGTGGCCTTGAAAATGTGTGCACTGCCACTGGTACTTGAAAATGCTTGCATTGTAAAAGCCAAGGCAGTTTCTCTTATTTGGGCATTGTTATTGTACAAGGGTTGAGTGAAAAGAAGCAGCAACAGGTATTTAACACACATTATCCTTTATTTAGACATACGTGGAACATCACTGGCCCTTAAATATAATCACCGACGATATGAACAACTTTAGTCCACACCTGTGGGAGATGGTGTATGCCGTCAGCAGACCTGTTTCTATTGATAGCTGCAGTAGTTTGGTCGGTGGTACAGAGTACCTCAGGAGCACTACAAAAATGTTATCCTCATATGGCCGCCTTCAATTTGGGAAACAGATCAAAGTCGCAGGGGATTGGGGAATGCAGTGGTGTCCAAGGTTTCCCAACACCATCTTGTCAAAAGTTCCTGCACCATTTGGGCAACATGACAACAAGCATTGTCATGAATGAGTACTGGCGGATTGTCTTTAATGAAATGTGGCCACTTTTTTCTTGGTGCCAGATGCAGAAGTTTCTCTAGAAACCGTCGGTACTCGGCATTCACAGTTTGTTTCTCAGGAACAGCATGATGAAAGATTACACCAGCCATGACATAGGCAACAAGCAGCATTATTTTGACTTTACTGAGTTTCTGCTGTAATTTTAATTTTTTCAGGCTTGGGGATCGATCCCTGATGTTACCATTCATTTGATTGCTGGTCCGTACACTTGTGCCCAAGTTTCATCGATGGCAATGATTCGACGAAAAAGTGCATCACCCTAATTATGATATCAGTCCAGATGGAGGTTTGCTACGGCATATCGGTGTCACTTTTGCCCTTCTCAGGGAAAAAGAGGAACCCACTTTGCTGATATTTTTTGCATGCCAAGGACATCGTGCAGAATGTAGCGCACGGTGAAATTACTGATTCCAACTTTATTTGCCAATTAGTGGATATTGCAGTGCCTATCACAATCAAGATTGCATGACCTGCACCTTCTGTGGGATGTGCGGGCATCCCGATTGTTCATCATCTGCTGAGTGTTCTTGACCACTGTGCGATTGTTCATCATCTGCTGAGTGTTCTTCACCCATCGTGCAACTGTACCATAGGGTAGCGCTTCATCCCCACTTGCATCCTTCCAATTTAATTAACATTCTTTTGCACTACAACCACACGCAACCTCAATTTTTATCCAGCTGCACTGTTCTAACTTTGTAAACAGGCTTTAAACCACCTTCACACACAACAACCATACTTTATGTGCTTCGTAAGCTACCTCCTTTGTTCCACAAACACTCAAGTAATGTCCAACACTCTAAATGCTTTCTTATACTCGAGTGTGCTGATCATTGCCACTACTTTTGACTCAACCCCCATATCAGTTCTTGGAATATTTTCTGGTGATGGATGTACATCGTGAAAACATGAATTTTTGGGTTAACTACTTTTAAAAAAGGAATTAATTACACAGAAGACTTTCAACTTGGCTTAGGTCTTGACCATCTATAAACATCCAGAGTGATCCCAGCTTAGGTCTTGATCTTCTGCAAACATAGAGTGATTCTTGCTTGAGTCTTGATCAACAGTAAACTTCCACTGCAATCCTATTCTGACTTGGGTCATGATAATCTGTAAACATCCAGCAATCCTGGCTTATGAATCTGGGTCATGATAATCTGTAAACATCCACAACAATTCCATCCTGGCTTAGGTCATGATAATCTGTAAACATCCACAGCAATCATGGCTTGGGTCTTGATTGCTAGTAAAACGTCCAGAGTGATTCTGACTTGAGTCTTGATCACCCGAAAACATTCAGAGTGATCCCAGCTTAGGCCTTGATGAGCAGTAAACATCCAGAGTGTTTTTGGCTTAGGTCTTGATCACCTAAGGACATCCAGAGCAACTCTGGCGTGTGTATGGATCTGGGTCATGATAATCAGTAAACATCCAGAGCTGAGCAATCATGGCTTGGGTTTTGATCATCTGTAAACATCCATTCTGGCCTGAATTTTGACCAGCAGTAAACATCCAGATCTATTCTGGCTCCAGTCTTGATCATCTGTAAACATCCAGAGCAATTTGTGGCTTAGATCTTGATCACCTGTAAACATCTAGAGTTATCCTGGCTTGGGTCTTGATTACCTTTAAACATCCAGAGTGATTCTGGCTTGAATTTTGATCAGCAGAAAACATCCAGAGCAATTCTGGCTCAAGTCTTCATCACCTGAAAGAAAGCATCCAGAGTGATTCCAGCTTGGGTCTTATGAGCAGTAAACATCCAGAGCTATTCTGGCTTTGGTCTTGATCACGCAAGGACAGCCAGAGTGATCACAGCTTAGGTCTTAATCACCTGTAAACATCCAGAGCAATCGTGGCTTGGGTATTGATTGCGTGTATATCCTGAGTTATTCTGGCTTGAATTTTGATCAGCAGTAAACATGCAGAGCAATTCTGGCTCAAGTTTTGATCACCTGAAAATATCCAGAGAGATCCCAGCTTGGATCTTATGAACAGTAAACATCCAGAGAGATTCCAGCTTGGATCTTATGAACAGTAAACATCCAGAGCTATTCTGGCTTCAGTCTTGATCACCTGTAAACATCTAGAGTTATCCTGGCTTGGGTCTTTATTACTTGTAAACATCCAGAGAGATCCCTGCTTAGGTCTTGATCATCAGAAAACATCCAGACTAAGACACCAAGAAAAAACTAGACTCACTCTGGCTGCTTATAGGTGTTCAGGCCGAGGCTCAGTTGGAAGTCTTCCTTGTAATTCCTTTGCTTAAATGTAACTAGCATGAACATTCATTTGTGTCCATTTATGTACAAATAATTGCATTCTACTTATAAAATATTTGTCAATCTCCTGATTACAATTGTGATTTATTACAGGATGTGTTTGTCAAACTCCCTTTCCTTAGATTCATGGCTGCAACTGGAACTATGAAAACAGAACTGAAATGGCTGAGAAAATAAAAAAAGTTTTGCACCCAGTGGAAAGATTATTAACACAGCTTAAAAGAAGAACAGAGGATGGATCAAGTTTTGCAATATTTGCATAAACGCATGTGGTGCGGTGGGTATGTCACATGTTTAAATTAGTTCAAGTTGTGCACTGCAGTCAGTCGAAAGGGATATAAAGTGGTAGTCGTTGCTGTGAACATCATTGCATGCCACCGTTCTGTCTGTGGTTGGAATGCCTAAAAGATGAACAGCCACAACCGGCTAATTAGGGAGCTTTTGCTTTATGAGTTTGAACTCTGCCATAACGCCGCTCAAGCAACACGTAACATTTGTCATGCAAAAGGTTCTGTGGACCACAGCACTATAACCAGATGGTTCAGGTTCTGTGGACCACAGCACCACAACCAGATGGTTCTAGAAATTTTGCTCAGGTTACAGAAACCTCTACGATCAGCCAAGGTCGGTAGGCTGCGAACTGTGGATTCGAAGGCCGTGCGCCAGGCTGTAGAAGCAAATCCGACAACCAGCACTAGTAGATTATCAGACGAGCTGGGCATATCACAGAGCACCTATGGTTCATCACCTTCAAGACCTCAGCAAGATCTTTGACCATTGTCCCTCACAAACTGACACCAGCTGAAGCAAAACTGCCAAGTGGAAGTGTGCAGAAAACTCCTAGAAAATCCACGCAATGTACATTTCATCATGAGAATTGTTATGTGTGATGTAAAATGGGTCTATTTCCGTAATCCTAACACACAATGTCAGTGGTTGAGCCTGGACCAGCTTCCTGAACCTGTTGGGAAACATGGGCGCTTTGAGCACAAGGTGATACTTTGCGTCTGGTGGAATTTTGAGGAGTTAATCCATTACGAATTTGTTCCAGATGGTCGAACCGTCGATACCAACCTCTGCTCTGAACAGCTGGGGCAGATGTATGCCATTTAGGAAGCGAAGTACCCGGGACTGGTGAACAGAAAACGTGCTCTCCTACAGCAGGACAACGTTCGGCCTCATACCGTGAAAACGATCCGGGGAGAGCTCCTGGAACTTGAGGGCATCGAACTGATGCCACACCCAGCATATAGTCTGGACCTTGCCCCATCGTATTATTGCTTGTTCTGGTCCACAGCCCACTTTCTTTGAGGGTGGCACTTCAACAACCAGGAGGAGGTGCCAGCTGGGATGAAAGAGTTCTTCACCTCGAAGGGCAAGAACTGGTACCGTTGTGGAATCGAAGAACTGGCAGACAAATGGCTAAAGATGGAGCAACACGATGGCCTATACTTTGAATGCTAGTCAGCTTTCGTCGTAACTGTACGTATGAAGACAAAAAGTGATCCAAATATTGCAAAACTTTCAAGTGACCTTCTGTATTATGAACTTAAAACTGCTTTTTTTTTTCATGTTCATGTGTTCCAAAGATAGTATTACTACACTGCTAACAAGATTTACACACACAGGGGCAGATCTAGATGCTTACTTAGGTGGCAGGGGTCATTGTTGCTCTAGTATAAAAAAGATTGATAGGGAGACCTTTGTGGAAGAATCACACACACAGGCAGACCTGTCCTCCCAGTCATTACACAGCCTTTTAGGAATTTTTTCTATTGAAAAAATTGTGCTAATCAAAGTGGGAAAAACAACTGAAAAATCACTCTTTTCCCCTGGTGTTCTGTTGCCTGCATTGCAAGAAAATGAGCTACTTGTTTTTTAAATATATGTTAAGTCTGAATAGAATCTCTCAAAATAAATTTGAGTCTTTCTATTTGGGTGTCTTAATTTAATAAAAAAATTCCAGCTTGAATCATCCCTAAGTAATATGAATAATTTCTCTTTAAAATATTATCCTTTCACAACACATAATTCCCTCTTCTTTTGAAAGGAACTTCTGTTCCCTTCATCAAGTTATTCCTGTGCCATTCACTGCCTTATTGGCGATTTTCTCTCATAAGTTTGTGGTAATATTACCTCAAACAAAGCACACCAGTTGCTTTTAATGATCAGTCAAAATCTCTTTTCCCTTCTGCTCACAAGCTTCCCTGTTTCTGAAATTCTAGTAGGTTTTTTTCTGTGCTCTCTCTCAAGCTAGAATAAAACTTTTAACCCCCAAATTCACAGCACATTTTTCATCTTTATAAAAACCATAAGAAGATCTTTACATTTATTACTATAAGTTTACAAAAATCAAAAATAATTACCTTAATTATTATTTACAATCTTGGCCATTTTATTTTAAAGGAAAAGTCTGTTTTAAGGGGCAATCACCCCAATCGCCCTCCACCACTGGATCTGCTACTGCAGGCACACATACAGTGCATAAAAAGTTAATATGTTTCATAGCTAAGGAGTTCAGAAGGTGGTATTCGCAAAGTAATCGCTCACAGCAGCAAAAATTTAAATACACAGATTGCATCTCAAACATTAAACCCATGCAGTGTGGAATATGCATGGCTGCCATTCTTCCATCCTGGGGACGGATTTCCGTCTTTTGAAAATTTTGTCAGATTATTTTCAAACTCTGTTTCCATTTTTATTTTTATTTTTTTGAAAAATTTGCAAAATCGTATTTTGTGTGATCACTGAAATTGTGAAGTTGCACCAAAGTTTTGAAAGTGTTTAATTTAAATACCTAGGAAGCCAGTTTTTGAAATGAGCTTTATTGATATCTTTAAAATGTTTTCTTGAGAAATTTGATGCAATTGCATACCTGCCAAGTTTTCCGGATTATGGTGTTGTCTTCCGGTAATAAAAAAAAATTTTTACCGGTCTTCGCTGCATTTCTGGAAGTTCTGGAGATGTCAGTCTGCTGGCCGATATTTTTTAGAATTGGAAAGGATGAAAATATTCCGTGATTTTTCACATTTTGAACTTTTCTGACTAAGTTCTCTCTCTCTCTCTTCCTGAGTGTATTTCTCATTCTTAATTGTTTTCTGATAATGTTCATTTCTTATTTTTTCATAATGATGCAAAAGAGCGATTTGGTATTTTTTAAAGTATGTTTCTGAATTAAATGCGTATTTTCCTGTTTCGACAATATCTCCTTCAAAATCAATCAACGGAGCTCACACTTTTCTCCCCCTGCCTTTTTTTTAAGCAAAATTAAATTTCATGATCGGTGTTTAATCTGACTCATGGAATCGGCGCCGTTCCGTGTCTCCTAAAATTGTTTTCACGCCAGAATGAACTAAGGCAGTACCACTTTTTTTGGAATTATTTTCTCTTAAAATGCACGTTTTACCATTCCTTATAGTCACCTCTTGTTGTGTCCAAGAACAGAGCAGCCATTTTTTCATTAACAAAATTAAAGTTCAAAACGGTCGCTTCCTACTCACTGTGCAAAGAGCCACGATAAACTGCGGCGGACAGTTGAAGTTCCAATTTTGAACTTAATTTCTGTTCTTCACAATATACAATATAGCAAACAGTGACTAATAAATGGGAAAGCATTCATTTTAAGCAGAATTAAAGTTTAAGATGCGATATTACCACTTCACTGTACTGTAAAGAACAACTGTGTGGATCACCGAAATGGCGCTGTTTATAGCATGCACAGTCAAGAAATGATTTTCAAATTGAATTGTTCTCTGTAAAAATAAAAATACTTTCCCTTGTCATGGGGTACAACAGCAAGAAGGGACTACAAAAGATAAAAGATAAGGAAAATACTCAAGTGTTATCTGGCTCAATATAGGAACACCAAAATCTTCAAAAACATGTTTATAATTAGTATATCTTTAATATCTTTGCAAATCGTAATTATGCATATATATATATATATATATATATATATATATATATATATATATATATTCCTTGCCGCATTGACCGATAAGGGCGAACTCACTGTGAGTGTGATTCGATTTCAGTCTTGGCTTGAACACCTTAGTGGCACCCATGCAAATACAGTTCACCTGGTAAAACCATAATTATATATATATATATATATATATTCCTTGCCGCATTGACCGATAAGGGCGAACTCACTGTGAGTGTGATTCGATTTCAGTCTTGGCTTGAACACCTTAGTGGCACCCATGCAAATACAGTTCACCTGGTAAAACCATAATTATATAGGAATTGCAAGTGCATAGTTTTGTGAGAAAAATGTGTCACATTCACGGAATAAATGCTAAAGGTGTAGGAAAGAAAATAGCAGCAAAATGTATAAAATTGCACAATACTTACTTAGGAAGATATACTTGAGAAAAGTTCTCTCTACGGAAATGGCTTAAGTCTGTCTGAGTTGAATGTGTCTTCTTAGTCTGCATGTCAACCTATGGACATATACATATGTAAGAGCTACATGCCGAACTACATATTAACAGTAATTGAAAAAAAAATCCCAAAATGTAACAAGGTAACGAGCAATAGTCTTTAAATTACTGAGGGTTTTTTTTTTTCTTATTACAGTGAAACCTCAAATGATCACCGCTTGGACCAGAAAAAAGTGATCCCTGTTTGAATGTTAGGCCTGAATTAATATTGTACGTCAGTTGCATTTGAGCTGAGCCAATCCTGGAGGTCAATGCGGAATTACAGGCAGATGTGGTTAGTGATTGTAGAGATCAGAATGCAGACTGCATAATGTTAGCATACAGAAAATTTAGTTCACACATTTTTAGAATGATTCTCCAGCAATAACATTATCCTTTAAAATAAAATTATTTCTTTTTTAAATATTCTGTCTGATAGCCCGTTCTGTGGATATAAACCTACATCTAAATTTCCAAGATAATTGATATTTCTTAAAATTGGTAATGGCATTTTGTTCTACTCTTCTTCCACTGCTTTCCATAGTCCAATCATTGTTTTAGGTTTGCATTTAGAAAGTGCTCTTTTAGCAGTACGAAGGCACAATAGTCCATTGATGACACATCAGGGGACCTTGAAGGAATATGAGCAAAAGGTATAGACTTGATACCAGTCTTATTTTACCAGTCTTTTCAGCAGTCTGAAGGCACATCAGGGGACTTTGAAGGAATATGAGCAAAAGGTAGCATAGACTTGATACCCGTCTTTTTGTTCATTTTTTCAAGAAGTAGAGTGGTAGATTTGGATGTGTTACTGGTAGCCTTATCCTAAAGAAGTTCAACTCTTTGAAGGCTCTATGAATAAAGGAATGTTATTTCCTCTTTAAATATAGGAGCTGAAACATCATGATTTTCCCATTTTTTAAACTGTTGTTTACTTCAATTTCTCATTGTACAAGAAACCAGCAATAATCATGAATGCTTTACTAAAATTTTCTTTGGATTCTTAGAACCGAGTGCATAAGTATTTTTCTGCTCTTTTGCGATAGTAAATTGACTTTTGTTTGTTACAGTCATTTAGGTAGATCCATGCTTCATGAATAGTCACAATAAATTCCTATCTGTCTCCAGCTAAGTGTCTTTTATAAAGTCTACACCGTGTTTTGGCTCAGCCAAAAGTCGGAGCACACGACAAAGTGTAGAGTTCTTGTGTTTCTGCATGCCTAGACAAAAAGGGGTGAACATTTTTCAGATTCAAATCTTTGTATATTACCTTGTTTACAGTTGATACATAGATTTTTAACGACTTAGCAATTGCTCTTTATGTCGGTGGATTTTCTTTTAAGACCAGAGATCTTACTTTTGAAATAGCCATAAAAGTATGTAGCTTCTTTAGATATGCTTGGTGTTCTTTCTCCTGTTAAAGGCAATGCTTGAAGATTTTTCTCTTTATGATTAATGATTAACAATATTGCATATTTTGCATTTAGAAATGATAATTCCATAATTTTCACAGCATTTTTTTTATTGTAGAATATGAATATTCCTCTTCAAAAGGAGCAAAAGCATAACCTTCTATCAACAACTTGTTTATGTGCACCACTTTCTTAGCAGACGATATTTAACTGCAGTAGATGTTTCTTTCGTGTTCATCTAACATGCTGTTGCTAGTTTAAATTCTTTGTACTTCTTTTATTTTCTGTAATTTCTTATCAAAAATGTTCTAAAAATGTGTGAACATTTTCTGTACTTTCAATCCTTTAGATTCCATCTTAGACAGGTTTCACTGTAATAACTAACAATAAAGATCTGGAAGAGCACAATTCTACATGGAAAATATTCAAACTCGTTAGATCTGGAAAACATAGACAAAAACTCTTCACTACAATAGTAGGGGGAAAAGTCAGCTCCATCCTGAAGCTGAGGGATTCTTCACTGGGACTCAAGACTGTGCAATCGTAATCCAGAACTACATGAAACATGTAATGAACGTTGCTGCACAAGTAGATTGTGTTGAAAAGCCAATGAAACCATAGAACGTAGTTCAGCTGGCTGCTGGCTGGTTTCCACTTTATTACAAATACCAACCAGGACCAATTTTCAAAAATAAAAAGTATACCTTAATGGACACAACCAAGTAGCTTAGATCCTACATCAACAGCCTTGCATAAAATACAATCAATCTCTCTCTAATCCAAGGCTGAATTCCACTTTATTACAAGTACCACCCTGGACCTATTTTCAAAAATCAAAAGTATGCTTTAATGGACACAACCAATTAGCTTAGATCCTACATCAACAGCCTGGCATAAAACATAATCTCTCTCTCTCTAATCCAAGGCTCGATTCCACTTAATTACAAGTACCAACCAGGACCTATTTTCGAAAATCAAAAGTATGCTTTAATGGATACAACCAAGTAGCTCAGATCCTACATCAACAGCCAGGCATAAAACACAACCTCTCTCTCTAATCCAAGGCTGGAGTCCACTTTATTACAAGTACCAACCAGAACCTATTTTCAAAAATCAAAAGTATACCTTAATGGACACAACCAAGTAGCTTAGATCCTACACCAACAGCCTGGCAAAAATACAATCAATCTCTCTCTCTCTCACACACACATATCCAGGGCTGGATTCCACTTTATTACAAGTACCAACCAGATCCTATTTTCAAGAATCAAAAGTACATCATGCACTGGGGCAAACAACTGAAGATGACATAACTAATAGATGCAGAGGTTCCACTTATAGAAAACATCCAAAGAGCCAATGTCTGAGAAAATTTTGAAATACAAGAACCTGTATGGTTTGTCACCATATAGGTGCTGTACAGTTTTGCTGCTTCCAAAGGGAACCACCCCTCAGAAAACTTCAAAATTACATCACCCTGGAATAGGAAACAAGCCCCAAGCCCTCTCTCTTGATTTACGTTAATCTATGCTACTATTAAACCACTTAGGACAGCGAAGTTCCAAGCAACTGAAGCTAAGCACATGTAGCTTGAGCTCTGAAACTATAACAATTTTTCAAGGTATGTCAATGCAAAATATTGAAGCATTAATTCACATAATTTGTGCTTTCCTTTCACGTCAGTTAACTCATTAACACAAAGACAATATCATGTCCTCATAAACTCATCATTGCATATGTAACAGCATGACAATGCCAATTCATTAACACACATTCTCACTGAGTCCTGTTCCATGAGATCACTTGCACCTGATGAAATTAAATAAAATCCTAATGATTTTTTCTCCTTTGGCAATGACTTTAATGACTACTCACTTCTGGAACCACATAAAAAAACACAGTTCTTGTAACATGCCTTTTATAGCGAGTCAAATCCTTTAACCCTCTGAATGTTTAATTTTTAAGATGCATGTTGCTTCAAAAACTTACTTTTTTAAAATTTTATCATTTAACCCATAACTTTTAAGTTATAGCATACATAGTTATTTTTTTAATTCAATGTGCAATTGAAAATTTTATTCCATTTATGTTATAAAATTTCTTTGAACCATGTATTATTCACCCAAAAATTGTTTTATTTCAAAATTTATAAGCATTTTGAATTGTATAATGAATTAAAATGTAACATAGATGTACAGTTTGTACAAATGTTGGGTGGGACAAAATACATTAGAACTGAGCTTGGGTATGAAATATTTTGAAACATGGTTTAAGGTGCAACTCTGCTTCACATTATTCCCTGCATCAACTTGTGGTTGCTTATTGTTCTTTTTTACTGGTTAAGTTTTGATAAGCGAAACAAACAGTACATTTGCCAGCAAGGGTCCTTTTTGTCAGATTAGGTGGAGTCTGGCTGTCAAAAAGTTTAGATGTAAATAACAAGCAAACATACAAAAACAGAAAAGATGTGCAGTTGAACCTTTTGAAATTGTCAAAATTTGTTTCACTGGTGGAAAGCAAGGGTGGTGGCGTAAAGAACGAAAATGGCAGTGATTTTATAAAAAAAACTGGAAGGACGATTAAACCACTTAGGACAGCGAATCATCTTCACATCATATCACTAAGCTGTTCTCTGAGATTCAAAGGTTAGCTCTACAAAGAAATACAAACTACCAGATAAATTTGAAACTGATTATTTACTTACTGTTTTAGTGTCAAACTTCTCCATTCACAGCGATCTTGACACACAACTCGGACTTCACTGACATCCATCACACGACGTACACAAGACCTTCTATACTTCATACTCATGATCTTTTTCTTCTGCACACTCCTGAATCTGATCCTCTCATGACTTCCTTGGCCTTCCTCTGCCTTTCCTTCCAGCCACATGGGCTAAAAAAATTCTTAATAAACATCTCATCACTCATTCTTTCAACATGGCCAAACCACCAAAGAATATCAGTCTCCACCCTGCTAACAACATTTTGCTTCACATTACACAACTGCAACACATCATTCCTCACACAATCAGAACGTGTCTTGCCCCCACCCTCCACCCGGTAAGTAACGCATTTCTCCAGCACATAAACGACTTCTGTGTTTCTTCTCTGGTACCTAAGTTTGACTACCATACATCAGAGTAGGAACAATTACACTTTCATACATAGCCATGCGGGACTCTCTTAAGAACCCATTATTCCCGTGAAAACCTCCCAAAGCAGCCATGACTTTCAATGAAGAATTCACTCACCTACTAATTTCACCATCCAATTTGTTCTCTCTGTCAAACAGGCTTCCCAAATACACAAATACATTCACCTGGTAAATCACTGTGCCATTTAGACTAATATTACATTCATACTACCAGTTCTCTCTCAAAAACCATAACTTTGGTTTCTCCCTTATTTACACTCTGTTTGAATTTCATGCAAACTTCGTGCATCCGGGACAACATACTCTGCAACTCACTTTTGCTCTCTGCCAACAGGACTGTGTCATCAGCATACAGCAATCTGCACACACGGATATTACCCAAACATAAACCAGTATTGTCTATCTTGGCATCATGCATGCACGCATCCATAAGCATATCAAACAGCCATGGTGGCATTACACAACCTTGTCTGACTCCTGCACCAATAAAAAAATTAAACAAAAAGACCCTAACTCACTGGGTTTTGTTCCAGAATCCTTAGTTGAATGACTAACTGGAACCGTCAGCTGTGGGCTAATACCCCACACTTATGTACTTATGAGATTAAAAAGACACAAAGAGAGAAATTAAAGGAAAATTTGAGAAATTCTTGATTCAAAAGACACAGATAATTTTTTTCTTCACATCAAATGGATTAAAAGAGATGTTTTTTTTTTCTAAAATGAAATTTTTTTGAACAGTAGTTTTTACCCCCCCCTTCTGTAAATGAAAATTTGGAGGAACAAGAAAGCCATGAATTTCCTTAACAACGTTTCAATAGGGATGCATAATTTGTCTTAATAGGTATCACTGCTAATGGTGAGTGATGATAATTTAAAATTACCATCTATTGTTATATGAAACATTTCTTAACTAACATTTATCTTTACATCAGATGGATGAAAAAAAAGAGAGTTGACTTTTCCTATAATTGAAAGTGTTTCCAAACAGTAGTTTTTAATTATTTTGTCCCCTATTTTAATGAAAATTTGGAGGAGCAGGGAAGGCATGAATTTTCTAAACAATTTTTCAATGAGAATGCATAACTCACTCTTAATAGGTATCACTGCTAATGGTGTGTGGTAATAATTTAAAATTGACATCTGTTGTAATATGAAAAATTTCTTAACTAAGATTCATCTTTGCATCAAATGGGGAGAAAAAAAATGAGCAACAGCTTTTCTGTTCTGTTTCTTTATTTTATGTCTCATGGCCGACTTTAATGAAAGCCGATCATGAGGGATTAAGGTTTTATTTATTTTTCCTGAATCACATTTAAACACAACTTTTACTCACTTTCATACCATTTTCTAAAGATTTATCTAATAATGTGGAATTTATTTAAGCTACTATTTTGCAGAATTGATAGATAAGTAGCACTATAAATGAGTTTATGGCTTAAAAAAACAAAGAACACCAAGTTAAATTATTTCTCACAGATATACTATTCATACTAAATTTCATGTGGATCCAAGAGACAAAATTTCACAATAAGTACTTGTATAAGTTTTAGCAATATTTTTTCACATCTTTCATACCAATCTTTCGAAACATCTTTGCTGGAGGAACCCCGGGGGAGGAACCTGCCCGGGAAAAACCACCCGAAGCAGGTTTAATACAATTTATTTAGAATCACCCCATTGGGGAGCACTATGAAGAGACCCATACTGAATTAAAAATGAGAGAAAAGGGGGAAAAAATAATAACCGTGAAAGTACGAAAACAATATAGCCACAGGAAGAGAAACAGTTTCGAACACATGAAAAATGAAAATTTGACTCTGGATCCTACCATGAATTTGTGACTTACTAAATATTATTTTATTCCAATATTTTATTAAGAATATTACCTTTTCTATAAACTATTGGTTTTAATGCTATACACTTTTTCAAAGTTTTATTTTAAAAAGTGATAGTAACAGTTTTCTTATTTTCACATAATTAAAGGTATTTTCAAACAGTAGTTTTTAATTATTTTTTCCTTCTTTTATTGAAAATTTAAAGGAACATGAAAGGCATGAATTTTCTAAACAACATTTCAATGGGGTATTATATAATTTGTCATATATTGAAAATTCATACAAATACATAAAAATGAACCTCATGAAACTTTCATGACACATTACACATTATTGGTGTGACAATTCTTAGGTTTCTCCTGCAAATTCCCTCAAGAAGATTTCGTATCCGTTTCTTTGTCATCAATACTGTGTCTGTACTGCACATTTAACGGGTATATACTCTTTTTGGGGGAATTTGCAGGAGAGACCTAAGAATTGTCACACCAATAATGTGTAATGTCATGAAAGTTTCATGAGGTATGTTTTTACGTATTTGTATGAATTTTAAATATATGACAAATTATATGATATATTAGAATGGTGTGTTTAATGTTGGAAGTATTTTAATACTCAGTAACGTATTACAATAATTCAAATGGGAATGCACAACTCAGTCTTGACAGGTATGACCATCAATGGTAAGTTAAAACAATTTAAAGTTGCCATTCTTTGCTATATGAAAAATTTTCAATTTCCAGCTGTACTCCAAATTGTTGAGTCTTTTCCAGAATAATCTCTTCTATAACAACACCATGTTTGGCACTTATTTTTTCTATGCATTGTACTAGAGCTTCTTCAGCTTATCATGTTTGCCATTTTAAATTTTTTTTTATTCTCTGCAATGATTTTTTCCAAGCCCACTCACCCACTTGCTTTTTTTTCCATTTAGGTTATCTCCCACTGCCTGTTTGCTGATGCATTTCTCAAGTGCATTTGAAAAATGGTTCACAATAAATAACTAGCTTGAAAAACGATTTTTTCCTTGTACTCACAAATTTAAATTTTTCATAAACATTCAAGGCAGCTTTTCCCATTAAAACTGCCTTGAGTGTCCAAGATTGGGAACAGTCATAAACATGGAGAGAAACAATAAGTGACAACATAGGTCTGTATAGGGTCGATGACTTGCGTGGTCAAAATTCTCTTTCTCACTTTCAATTTTCTTGTGATGCTTTCATTTGGATGCTTCTGCAGCACCATGCGCTATTTGATGGACTTCCTGGGTAGCATCTTTTCATCCATTTCAGTAGTAATGATGCTCAATAGGATTTCCGTGTGCTGGTTCGGACTTACACCAGCCGATCACATCTGCTATTCCCTATTCATATAAAAATTCTCACTCTTGGTAGACTGACAGCTGCTACCAAAGTTCTTAGACCTCATGGCTATTTTATCACAGAAGAACCACTCTCAGACATAGACTGACAGCGGCTAGTCGGATACTTTCATTTTCTTTTTGAGCAGAATGTCTCTCTCACTCCGTCGGGTGTTGGAATTCAACTTCCCCCCAAAATTGTACGTGTTATTTTTCCTCTGCTGCCAGGCATCATTGAGGTCTACTGCCTTCTGTAAGAGGCCACTCAAAACAGGGTGATGTCGCCTGCCTACGTTGGAATCGCTGGCGGAACTCGCCTTTCGACCCCGAAAACCATAATTTTATGTGCCCCTTTCTGATGCAAATGTTTCACAAAGAGACAAGTTTGAGAATTTCACCACCATTTGTGCAAATTCAGGGTGGTCCCTCCTCCACCGTTGGATCATGGGTGAACTTCTAACAGATTTTTGCTCTACGAAGGAGATGGATGATCTTCCACAAACTCTCGTCTGTCCTTTGTTCTCTGCTTTTTTGCAAAGGCCTTTTAACTGTCCGCCTGAATTAAGCATAATTATTCCCTAATTAGTTATGTAATTGACCATATCATCAAATTATTAACATAATTTAATTATACTCCTTAGTCCCACTCGTCCCCCAATCTTGCGTCAATATACTGTATATACATACACACATGGTGTATCAATAAAGTTTGGTGAATGTTGTAAGTTACACATTAAAAGGAAGGGTTGGGAGAGGTGCAGCAACTTGCATGAGGCAGTCAAGCACGTGAGTGAACATATCCACTACCACCACAAGCCTGAGAGAAAGGGTGTGGCACAAAGAGCACGTTGCAGCAGGTGCTGCACGTTGTTAGTGGACATAATTGGAGCAAAGCAAAGGACCAATATCAAATTGAAACAACCCACCACATTCACCTGATCTGGCACCGACTGACTACCTTTTTGTTATTCCTTACTGAAATTAGAGCTGAAAGAGAAGAGATTTGCGAACATGTTGCAAATTCAAGCCAATGTGACAACCCAGCTGCAGACAATAAAAAAGGATTTTTCCCATAACTTCCAACAGTTATAACGCAAAAATGTAACAATGCAAAAATGTTACTGTATTTGGGGGGGGGGATTAAATGTTAGCTATTGTTGATTTTTCCACACATTCATTAAACTTTATTATATATACACTATATTAACAAAAGTCACCGGACACCCCTTCAAAAACAAATGAACGGATCCGCTGCATTGTTGAGATGCGCGGTACAGCTGCACACAGTATAAAAACAAGTCTGCAGCTGACCGCGATCACAGTGTAGTGTGAGGTTGCATGAAAATGTCGAGGCAGAAGAGAACTGACTTTGAGAAAGGAAAGATATATTAGTAGGTTGTCCATGACAGAAACCGAGAGGCATTTAAACATACCCAAGTCAACTGTTCTGGATGTACTGAATAAGTGGAAGACACATGGCATGCCTAAAGCAGCAAAACGTACCAGCAGACCGAAGAAAGTCAGTGATAGAGGACATTGAAGCTTCAGGAGAGTCGTTACAGCTAATCAATGGAGTACCGCACAAGACCTCAGTGTACAGGTGAGTAAAAATGCTGGAACCTCGGTATGTACACATATCATTCGCAGAGAACTTCATTCCACGGGTTACCGTGGTTGTATGGCTGCTCATAATCCTTTAATCTCCACTCGGAATGCTACTCATAGTTTAGCATGGTGTAAAGAACATTTATTGTGAACCGTAGATCAATGGAAATGGGTCTTATGGACTGATGAATCCAGATACATAATCCATCAGTCTGATGGCCGTGTGTGGGTATGGCGTTAGCCAGGGGAACGCTATTTACCACAGTGTACTATTCTTACGGTCAAGTTTGGAGCTGGCAGTGTATTCATGTGGGGGTGTTTTTCGTGGTATGGTCCCGGCCCATTGGTTATCGTGGACAAACCTGTTAACCAGCATATCTACCTTGATATTCTGGACAATTATGCCCTACCAACTCTGCGGCAATACTATGGAACCAAACCTTGTTGGTACCAGTAGGATAATGCACCGAACCATAAAGCAAGGACTGTTACGATCAAGGAGGTTAAAAGTAAGAGGAGTTGGCAACAGCCGCTCTCCTTGTGCTTCTGGTGTGACGCCACTTTTTATCAGCTGACTACGCCAATGCGCCCAACCTAAGAACCTCCTGTATATCTCTATGGGGAAATCGTGATTTTGAACGGGTTTTTCTGACCCTTACTCTACCCATACAGGCATGAAAAAATTTGAGGCTGAAATATTCATTCCCATAATAAAAAATTTCCAGAAAAAACAGGAAAATATGTGTTGGTATTTCTTTAAAAAATTGAACAAAAGAATGATTTTTTGAGTGGAAGTGCATGGTTACTTACTGCCCATGTGCAAGTAACCATGTTTAAAATATAACCAAAAGCCTAATGCTAAGAAATTAGAAGCCCGAAATATTCCTTCTTTCGATAATTGGTTTGCATGCGCTAAGCAAAACTGCTTAAGCCACAGGAAGTGACGTCACGTTCCCGAACTCTCACAACGCAGACTCCCACCACCTCAGAGAGAGGACAGAAACAGCTGATCTGTTTTGGCTTCACTCAAAACGGGTCCCTTCACCTCCTCTTCTTCTAACCTCCTTGGTGTAGGTGTAGTTTGACAATAATTCCGTATCGTGTGTGGACTGGCCAACATAGAGCCCTGATCTTAATCACGTAGAGAACCTATGGGATGAATTTGAGTACCACATAAGGAGCTTGGAACCAAGGCTTACTACTAAGCAACAGTTAGCAGCAGCATTGTGTACTGAATGGAAGCGCATACCTATAGCTGTGTTCCAAAACCTTGTCGAAAGCATGTCTCGAAGGGTCAGTGCATGCATTAAGGTCAAAGGTGGACTGACACCGTACTAATGTATGTCAATAAATGCTATGTTGTGTTTCTCTTCTAGGTGTCCGGAGACTTTTGTCAATATAGTGTATATAGATCAAAATAGGTGATCAAAGAACAATAGCAACCAACTATTACACTGTACAGTATTGAACATCTTCTGCGCCTATAGCTGCTATGATCTGTGTCACCCCCTGATGAAGCCATAGGTGATAGCTGCTATCTTGTTCTGCAATCCTTTCTTCTGTTCTTCTAGTTGAGTTACCTTGTTCAAGTTTGTGAATATATCTTTTTCTTTAAAATAATTTTTTTTGGGTTTGTAAATTTGACATTAGTGTTTAACAGGTAGTTTGAAATTTTTGAGGCTGTCATGTAATCTCCATCAGTAAAACAGAGTCTGTTACGTCAAGGAGTGTTTTTCCAGAATTATAGAAATCAATGAAGAATTAGTCTTCAATATAATGCAGGGGCACAAGATTGCAAGCTTTTCACTTTCAACTTTCAGCGTAGTGATGCTATAATTTAGTTCTTTTTATGTACCCAACTCCACAAAAAATTTGAAAATTCCTTTAATTTGGTTTCTTGAAAATATGTTATCTAGTGCTCCAACTGTTCAAAAATGGAAATATTTAGGCAGAATTATCAGTGCTCCAAATGTTCAAAAATGAAAATATTTAGGCAGAATTATCTAATGCTCCAACTGTTCAAAAATGGAAATACTTAGGCAGAATTATCTAGTGCTCCAACTGTTCAAATGGAATTATTTAGGCAAAATTATCTAGTGCTCCAAATGTTCAAAAATGAAAATATTTAGGCAGAATTATCTAGTGCTCCAAATGTTAAAAAATGGAAATATTTAGGCAGAATTATCTAGTGCTCCAACTGTTCAAAACTGGAAATATTAAGGCAGAATTATCTGGTGTTCCAACTGTTCAAAAATGGAAATATTTAGGCAGAATTATCTAGTGCTCCAACTGTTCAAAAATGGAAGGCTAAACTATACATGAATAGCAAAACATAAAAGCATTTTTAAAATATGCATTTGATAACTTACATATTTTAATGCCAGTCTTCTAAGATCCCACTGGTTCCATCGATATGAGGGTTCAATGTATTTTTCTATTGGATGAAGAACGGTCTGTGTTCCAGACTCGGCAATAAACACAGGATGTACAATTTTTGGACGCATTCTTTCACACTAAGAACAGAAAAAGAAGCAATAACATTAGAGTCACATGATATATAACATAATATGAATCTCAAATTACTTAGTACAACAGGAAACAAGGTTCATAGGACCAAACGACCTTCTTCCAACCATTGAAGGTCAAGTTTTGATGCTCATGTGCCCATAGTTGATTTCGATGGTGAATCAAAATTAGCATAGGAACTTAGAACAACCTGTAGTTACAGAGCTCATATTCATCAGGGTTCGATGTACTGTCTGTTATGACACAATACTCCCATCACCAGCATTCAAATTACTGGCGAGTTAGGCCACAGCATATCTTCTGTTGGCTCGTACCACACAGAATAGCCTTAACTCACCTCGAGCGTCGACGACCCATGGACAGTGCACACCGTGCCAGAGGTTCATGATTTTCCCTTTCTTGGACTACTTTTTGAAGGTGCAAACCATGGCACAAAAGCCTTGCCATCTTAGAAATGCTCTGACTCAATCATCTGGCCATTACAATTCGCCCTCTCAAACTCGCTCAAGTCTGCTTCCCATTCCATCTGAAGAATGAGAATAACACTGATAAACAGAGCTCAGTATCAGGTGTTATTGATACCATTTTATGCCATATCTTTACCTGTAATTGCTTCATTTTGAATAAAGATGCTCTAGTCATAATTTTTTAGCTCTTTGGTTTAAGCAAATCTCCCACATCCAAAACGCATGAATGTGGCTGGGAAACTGGAATTGAAGAGAGTGACTGTCATGCTGTGAGAATGATTGTACATAAGAACACATCTGCTAAATTCAACTGAAGGCAGAAGCAGCCCCATTTTGATCCAAACCATGCATAGGGAGTTAAAAAAATTGGGTCTTGCATACATGAGATTCTTCCGTGAATTTGCGGAATTCCGCTTTTTTTGTAATCATTTGGGTTATTCTCGAGATCGATGCAAAACTAAAAAGGCATTTTGGAGGATTAGTTGGGTTTCAAAACTTTCGAAAACGGAAGTTAAACTGAGTGAACCTTTTCCCCGTAATCGTGATTTATTTTTCTCGCAATGATTCTTCGGCGCATTAGTATTGTTAAATATAATTTTATTCCATAAATATTTGCATTTCAGCTTGAAAATGAAAGAAAAATTCTGAAAACGGAAGTTGGCGCGAAAATTTCCCTGTGATCTTCAGGCACGAGATTCTTCAGTGGATTCGAAGCATTCCGCCTTTTCCATTGTCATTTCGATGGTTCTTGAGATCGATGCAGAACTAAACAGAAATTTGGGAGGAATTGGTGGTGGTATTGAATGGTGGTGAGTTCGTTTTCTGTCAATGGGCGGAATTCCAACTTTCAAAACTTTCGGATGCAGAAGTTAGACAAAGGGAAAGTATCTCCCGTAATCGTAATCCTTTTTTTCTTGCGATGTTTTCCCTATCCAGTAGTGTTGTTAAATATAATTTTATTCCATAAATATTTATTCTGTAGCTTAAAAATGGAGGAAAACTTTCTTAAAACGGAAATCGGACAGAGCGTAGATTTTGCTGATAATCATAATTTTTTTGTCTGTGATGTTACATTCATCTTGTGTTGCTGTTAAATGTAAAATATGTATATATATTTATGAATACAGTGATAATATTTACATAATAAATTTCAGTGAACAATTTTGTCTTGATCACGGCGCGTTATATTCACACTGTTTTGCAGCACATTCTTAGATTTTCACCCGTGCAGTTAAAAAGTTCAGCTTTTTTCTCCTTCGTCAGTCTCATGTATGGTCTTGTAAGTTACCAGTTAATTTGGCACCACTCTAAGCAGATTTTTCTGTCTTAGCAAAACACAGAAAAATCTGCTTAGAGTGGTGCCAAATATGTGGTGAAAGAACAGTAAAACAACGGAAAAGAATGATATGGTCAGATGAATCCATTTATACTGTGCATTGTTTTGCACTGATGATCTGCAGGCAGTGTAGCAAGAACCACTTTAAGTGATAGATCTGGTATGCCTTGTGAACACAATCCAATCATCTGGACACGGTACCGTGCTATAGTGGATCAGGGTTCCCACTCAAAAGTAATAAAAAAATTCCCTGACTTTTCCAGGTTCTCCAGGTGGTTTTTAAAAGTTTTCCAGAGTGGCATGTTGCAAAGAATTGTTACATTTCATTCTATTCCATTCATTTTTCTCACCAAAGCAGCACATACTTGTAAATTCTTTAAGTAATTTGTCTTTATAAAATTATCTGCTTTTCATTAATAACAACTAACTGTGCACATTATTTTCTGTACCAAAGTTCCGTGAACTTTTGTGAATACTACCCACACAGAATTTGTAAATACATTCCCATAGAAACAGGTCATATGTAAGAAAAAATCTGTCAGTTGAATAGTTTCAGTTTTTCTATAACACAATGCAGCTAAGCTTAATGATGGAATGGCTCTGTTCAAAGAAACATGTTTCAAGAGAACCAACAGACAAAGGACTTTGATCCATCATTTGGTTGGTTCTCTTGTGAAGTGTTTCTTCAAGCAGGAGCTATTGTGCCTAATTGTTCCATGTTATAACAACTGCCAACAGAAATTGAACAAAAGCTTAATAACTGGCAATTTTAAAAATTCAATTTTGCATTTTTTTTTTAGAGAATAAAGGAAGCACTTAATATAACTGAAAGTAAGATCTACCAAATTCTAGGCAGGTAGTAATTTCAAGCAAAAGTTTGAAATCTTGAAAAAATAAGTTTTTTTGGCAAAATAAAGTATCCGTTGATTTTTATATAAAAAAAAAAAAAGGATAATTTTCCCTGATTTTTACAAAAAAAGGGTAATTTTCCCTGATTTTTACAAAAAAAGGGTAATTTTCCCTGATTTTTACAAAAAAAGGGTAATTTTCCCTGATTTTTACAAAAATGGGTAATTTTCCCTGATTTTTACAAAAATGGGTAATTTTCCCTGAGTTTTGGAACCATTTTCAAATTCCCTGAGAATTCCAGGTTTTCCCTGTTTTCCAGGTTGAGTGGGAACCCTGTGGATGTTCTGTTGATACAGACTGGGTCTGCTGGAGAGATGTGTCAGAAATCACATCACTATTACTTTGTCACAATTACTGAAAAATCGCTGTCACCATTATGACCACTGACAAAGAGTAATAGTTCCAAATTCATGGATAAGAAGGTCACTGTTAGTGTGAGCAATGCCTGGGATCCAAAATCACTGTTGCATCACAGTTTTGGTTACCATGTCACCATATAATCAATTTGTCTCCTTTTCTGTTGAAACATCATACAGGTCGCTAGTGATTCGAGCTTCTTCAGTTTTTCCTTTTTCCCATGCTTAAGATAGTTTTTTGTTTTGGCTTTCACTGTGCATGAATAAAGAATTCAAAGTGAGCTAATTGTAGCAGTGATTTTGTCACTAAGAAATGGTAACTGACCATTCTGTTACTTCTCTGTCACTGCTGCCATAAATGGTGATTTTGTCACTGTTACATGTAAGAAAATGACATGCAGTTCTGACTTCTTTATAGCTCTGTCATTGCTGTAATAAACGGTGATTTTGTCACTGTTACTTCCGTGGAATTGTTGCCATTGTCACTGTGACAGGAAAATCACTGTTAAGCCGACATCTAGTCTGCTCATACCAGTAGAAAGGAAGATGACACCCAGGAAAAACTTGAGTGTTTTAGCAGACCAAGTGCATCATGAAGTGTTACACTTTATTTTTCTGCATGTGATTGCACCATTACACATTCAATCAAAGTCATGCAATAATGTTTTGACGAGCATGAAGAGGACTTCTGTTATCTTTCCTGGCCTCTACAGTTCCCAGAGCTCGATCCTATTGAAAGTTCATTCGACATAATGAAAAGATCTGTTTGGCATCAATGTCTTCTTCCATGAACACTGACTGATTTGCATGATATTTTTGGTGTTGGAATATATTGGGTTAGAAAGAAAGTAATGTCCGAAGACGAGATGCCCAAAGTCAAAGCTCTGGCCACGATGCACATTGGCCACTAAGATTGCACAGCCCACCATAATGATGTCAACTGGTAGGTGGCTTAAGTCAGTGGCAGTTTAAGCCATCAGAAGGTGAAGAGTGTAAGCACCAGCCAACATAGAAGTGGACAAGGAGCATATATTGCATGCTGTATGAGTTTCATTGTGGTAGGACCCCCATAAGTTCTGTAAGGAACATTACCATACACATCATCAGTGCTATCATTGGTTTGAATGGTTTCAAAAGGGAAATTTTGACCTGTTATACCGTCCCAAAGCTGGAAGACAAGCAACAGTACATATGGACATGCTGAAGACCTTGGTGGAGACTGACCCATGTGTAACCATGCTGGAGTTGGCCAGGAATTACCCACAGGAGTATAATCATGCACCTGCATCAACTTAGGAAGGTGCACAAGAGGGAAGTTTGGGTACCCCATCAACTCGCATTTGAGCAGAAAGAAAATTGCATTAGTGCATGCATTTCCCTGTTTGCATGTGACCAAGTTGAACCATTCTTGGACCACATTGTGACAGGTGACGGAAAATCAGTCCTGTATGACAATGCCAGTGCCCAAAAAACAATGGTTGGACCCAAAACAGAAGCGAATGACCTCCAAAGCTGGATTACAGTCACGTAAAGTCCTGCTGTCTGTTTGGTGGGATATGCAGGACGCCATGCTTTTTGAGCTGCTGTGGCACACCACCACTATCACCACTGATGTGTACTGCCATCAGCTTGACGATCTGCATACATCGCTCATGTCAAAATGACCAGCACTGCTGAACTGCAAGAATATCCTCCTACAGTAAGATAGAGCAAGATCTCAAACAGCATGGGTGACCTGTCACAAGATCAGGGATCTGGGCTGGGAGCTGCTGCTGTACCCAGCCTATTCCGCAGACATTTCCACAAGTGAATACCACCTTTTCCAGTCATTGCAGCATTTCCTGGATGGACAGCAGTTCACAAATCGGAACAATGTCAAAGGCACACTTACTCACTTCTTTGCATTCAAGCTGCCACAATTCTACAAGGACGGTATCCAGCAGCCACTCAGATGATGGGAGCAGATCGTGGCAAATGATGATGACTACATTTTAGACTGATTTGTCATCATCATCATCATCATTGTCAACCATTATCAATCCACTGCTGGATGAAGGTCTCCCCAAGTTTCCTCCACAACGGTCTGTCTTGTGCCAGTCTCCTCCATGTCACTCCCGCATATTTACGAATTTCATCCACCCATCTCCCATGTGGCCTTTTTCTGGGTCTTTTCCTGTCCCTTGGAATCCAATCTAAAATTTCGGCTGTCCATCTATGGTCTGTCCTTCTGGCAGTATGTCCAGCCCATTGCCATTTCAGGGATTTAACTCTGATCATGATGTCTTCCACTCTCGTCATTTTTCGGATCCACGAGTTCCTCTTCTTATCTCTCCTGGTTATACCAAGCATGCACCTCTCCATGCTTCTTTGAGTTGTCTGCAGCCTTTGTATGTCTCTTTTAGTTAAGGTCCACGTCTCTGCACCATACGTAAGCACTGGAAGGATGCATTGATCAAACACTTTTCTTTTAAGACATAATGGCATATTGCTTTTGAAAATTATGCTGTTTCTTCCAAAAGCTCTCCAGGCAAGTTTTGTACATGATTAATTTCTTCATCAATGTGACCCTCACTTGATATCTGCTGTCCAAGATAAATGTATGTATCTGTTATCTCCAGTTTTTCTCCATCAATCGATAAATCTTCATTTCTTGTAAAAGCATTGAACATCACTTTTGTCTTCTGAAAGTTCATTTTTAATCCCACTTCTTTACTCTTGTCAGCAAGTTCCTGGATCATACTCTGCAGCTCTGATGGGGTAGTTGCAAAAATGACTATGTCATCAGCAAAACGAAGGTGGGTTAGATAATCTCCATTAATCTTTATCCCTTTGTTTTCCCAGTTCAGTGATTGAAAGACATTTTCCAATGTGGCATTAAAGAGCTTCGGAGATATGGTGTCACCTTGTCTCACTCCCTTTCCAATTTTTATGTGTGTTGTATTTTCAAACAGCCGAATCTTTGCACTTGCATTTTCATAGATGTTATTAATAATATTAATGTATGCATCTTCAATACCGCAGGATTTCAGAGCCGTGGTAACTGCTGATGGTTTCACCGAATCAAAGGCTTTTTCATAATCGATAAAAGCCATGCACAATGGAAGTTCATATTCCCTCGCTCTTTCAATTAGTTCTCTCAGTACGTGGATATGATCTATTGTGCTGTAGCCACTCCCTGAATCCAGCTTGTTCTCTCGGTTGAGCCATGTCCAGTGTTACCTTCAAGCGGTGTGAAAGAACTTTAGTGAAGATTTTATAAACCACTGATAGGAGGCTGATAGGTCTGTAGTTCCTGAGATCCTCAATGTCACCTTTTTTATGTAGCAGGATCATTGTAGCATTGTTCCAATCCTCAGGAATCTTCCCTTCATTAAGGCATCAGTGAAAATTTGGGCGAGTACTGTTTCAATTTCTCCACTTGCTTCTTGTATGATGTCTATAGTAATTCCATCTTCTCCTGGAGCTTTCCCCCGCTTCATGTTCTTGATTGCATGAGCAACTTCTGCTGGGAGGACTGGAAGAACTCTGGTACCTTTCATGATGTCTGGAGTACATGTATCATCCCTTTCATATAATTTGGAGTAGAAATCTTTCACTCTTGTCAAAATTTCGCCTCTATTTCTTGTTATAGAACCATCTTCTTTTCTCAGAGCCATAATCTGTTTTCTTCCCTTACTGAGATGTCCCTTTGCTATCTTAAGGCTTTGGTTGTTTTCAATTGCTTTCCTCACTAGCTCACAGTTGAATTTCCTTACGTCTTCAGTGATACTTTTTCGTGTTGTCTTGCATAGCTCTATATATTCCACTTTGGAAGTCACATCTTCTTTAGTTGTCCTCATCTCTCTTCTTTTTTGCATCAACATTTTGGTTTTCCTGATAATTTGTTCACATGCAACTTGTTCTTAGACCCAGCTAATTTTGTTGCTGTTTCCATAAGAGCTTTGGTTACTTTTCTGTTAACTTCCGAAATATCCACTTCTTCCGATGTTAGGCCTTCTAAAGCAGAGAATCTGTTCTTCAGTTCCAACTTGAAAGTATTATGGTGTTTTTTAAGGTTGGTTATGTCAATACATTTTGTTTGTCTTATGAGCTTGCCACGTTCCAGTTTAGTGTTGAGGTGCATCTTACATCTCACCAATCTATGGTCACTACCTGTGTTGAACTTGTTCAGCACACTGCAGTCTTCGATGACGAATTTTTTTGTTACACATAATAAAATCAATTTCACTTGTCGTCCCAATTGGATGTCTCCATGTCCATTTCCTGTGTGGCTTTTTCTTGAAAAAGGAGTTCAAGATAGAAAAATCCTTCTGCCTCTGCAAACTCAACGAGAGTATTTCCACGCTGGTTTCTGTTGCCGTGACCGAATTTACCTACTGAAGTTTCATTCTGTTGTCGTTTGCCCTATTTTTGCATTGAAATCTCCCATAATTATCTTCAAGTGCTGCTTACCTTTATTATTTAGATGACGAATTTCCTCATAAAATTCTTCAATTTCTTCTTCAGGATGACTTGTGGTGGGTGCATAAGTTTGAATAATCTGAGCCTGGTATCTTCTCGATAGTTGGATAGCAGTCGTGCAGCTCTGTCAGAGGAACTTTCAACTTCTATCACTTTATCCTTCAGTTTCTTGTTTATTATAAATCCAACACCACTAGTTCTGCCAGTATCTGTCCCACGATAATAGAAGAGATGTCCACTTTTCAGTTCAATGAGATCTTCTCCTTTTCTCCTTACCTCACTTAGCCCAACGATGTCCCACTTGATCCTTTGTAGTTCCTCTTCCAATTCAAGAAGCCTTGAATCAGAAGATAGGGAGCGTCCGTTATAGGTAGCCAAGGTCAGCATCAAATGGCAGCCTAGTCCGGTCCTCCGGGGATTCTTAGCACCCTCTGCCTTCATGTCGCACTGGCCGCTGCCTTGGCCAGGTACATTCCAGCTGCCGGAGACTGAGGGCCAAGATTTAAGTTGTAGAGTCATTTTGGAGGTGTTTGGCCATAACTCACCACGCTGGCCAAGCGGGTTGGTGAGTGTGGGATAGCATTTCCTCTGATCCCGATGGTATAGTTATACCGCTATTGGCGGTCGTCAGAGCCCCTTTAGTGGGAACAGGATGCACCACGAGAAGGCGGGGTTGACATTTGTCAAGGAGAGGCTGTGATGTTACGCATCACCTGACCTTACATACTCACATATATATGCTACTTAGTACTTTTCTGTTGACTGGCATTTGCAGACATTACTTTCTTTCCAACCCAATATATATCTTTGAACCAAGATGAAATCAAGCACTTTATACAATCTATTCATTAATTTATATTTGCTGTCACTCGCAACAAAGGTGGACCTACTTGATACTACACTGTTTGACATGGAAAATGCCACTCCAGGAAGTATTTGTTGGAATGCCATGCAAATTGATGGGTATGTGTCGACAGTTGGGTTATGTAAATGATTGCAGTTGCTGACCAATCATGGGATAAGTGAGAGAGATAAAAGGGAAAAATGTCTTGGCAGAACTAAATTTGGTTTTCCTCACCTGTAGTGTAGACCACTGCATTCTGTGGTGAAAGCACATGTAAGGAGGGAGAATGCCTGGGCAACATCATTGGCAATCCTACCATCACACATACACCCTTTACCTGACGCTTCATCATTGGGCTACATATTGTTTGTTGGTTCCTGCGTCACATTGTGGAGGAAATGCATAGGGATGACACAACTATTGGCCAAAAGGGTAGACATTGGTTGCAAGACAGTAACGTGTGTCACTGTAATGGCATTGGTGCACTTCGGTGGATGTCCAAATAATACCTAAATCGCTGCATTAGATGGCAAGCCATAGTAGCTCTAAAATCCACAGTGGATAACAATCGAAGTGGTGTACAGGCAACTGTGGATGTCCTGGCACCTACACAGACTGTGAACTGTAGATGACTGAGGTGGGTTTGTGCTCTTACTGGCTGTTGCGATGAATGCCACTCAATGCAGCCAGTGGCGCACCCACAGGGAGGGACGATAGGACCCCTCTAGGCTGACAGAGCAGAAAATTATTACATTGAAGTTTGAAATAAAAAGTTATGATACGCAATCTACATATACTTCTTAATCATGTACCGTATAATTATAAAACACGATGATTATAAAGGAGTACTATTAAATAACTTTAGAAAAATCTAACCAGAAAAAGAATTTCATTTACTGCTTCTAATCATTTAACTTTCTTGTACTGTAACATTACTATTAACTGGATAAAAATAAATGTACAAAAGTCAACCTCCTCCTTAATCGTTATGGCACCTGACTATTTTTTCAGTAAATTTAGAGGGTCACCCCACCCTGGGAAAATTCTGTGTGCCATGGCCCACACCCCTCCCCTCCTTGGGAAATTTCTGGGTGCACTATTGAATGAAGCACATTGTTGTGCAAGGTTGCAGTGGTGCAGTAGCAGATATGCACAAATGGAACCATGTTGTATTCAATGATGAACCTCATTTCTGTCTCAGGGCTGATGATCGCTGACTTAAAGTCTGGAGACGATGTGCTCACCGGGCTGATCTTGCTGCCACCCACAAGCATCATACAGCTTCTTAGCATGGTGTTATGGTTTGGAGTGCAATCAGCTTTAACAGCATTTCCTTGCCATAATTCCAGGGCACCCCTGATGCCCAGTTTTAACAAGATAACACCTGACCACACACTACCAACATCAGCAGACAGTGCTGCCCTGACCAGCGTGACCCCTGGACTTTGCCCCAATAGAGAACACGTGGAATGTCAATTGCAGACAGCTTAGTGCCTCTGAACAACGTCCTCGCAATGTCGATAAATTGTGGACACAGGACAATGACATATGATTAGTGATACCTCAAGACACCATCTGGGAACTTTTCCACTTGATGCCATGCCATGTTGCTAAATGTGTACAAACATCTTAATGCCTTTGCATGACAACTTGCAATGTCAATGAATTGTAGACACAGGACACAGACGCATGATCAGTGATACCTCAGGACACCATCCGGGGACTTTTCCACTCAATGCCATGCCATGTTGCCAAATGTGTACAAACATCTTAATGCCTCTGCATGACAACTTGCAATGTCAATGAATTGTAGACACAGGACACAGACGCATGATCAGTGATACCTCAGGACACCATCCGGAGACTTTTCCACTCAATGCCGTGCCACGTTGCCAAATGTGTACCCCATCATGGTGGTCATATTTCCTATTAACTCAGGCCACATTAGGCTGTTTCCTTGGTCACCACAATCATGTAATCCCTCAGAAATTAAATTATTGCTTTCCCACTTGCTTCTCTACGTGTGTTGTTTCATTTTGTGTGTTCCTTCATGGTGTGTCATTTTCTATGTCGAGAAATGTAAATAAAGGTTCTTATTTTTTTTTTGTGCAGTGTGTGTACACGTGGTAGCATACCTTTTTTCCAGCTGTGTTAATCATTAATAATAATGTTCTGAAAGCCATGCGTCTGTATCTAATTGAACCTCTTTTCGTAGAAACATTTAAAGGGTTTCAGAGACGATGAACAGGTCCAGGATAACAGGAAATATATAGTGCAGAACCTTTGTGGACTTCAACTATATATATGCTCACGAATAATAAACAGCCCAATTCTTCCTTTTGTTAAACATTCAATTACTACCCAGTACTTCAGATTGATATATAGAGGATATTCACACATTTTTATAACGATTTTCCAGCAATATAGTTAATGTTAAAAATAAAATTATTTCTTTCTTAAATATTCTATCTGATAGCCCTTTTTCTGGACTATGAACCTACATCTAGATTTCCAAGGTAACAGGACATTTCTTAAAATTGGTAGCAGTATTTTATTCCACTCCTCTTCCCCTGCTTTCCATAGTCCAATCATTGTTTTAGAATGTTCTACATGATAGCTCATTTTCTGGACTATGAACTTACATCTAGATTTCCAAGGTAACATGGCATTTCTTAAAATTGGTAGTGGTATTTTATTCCACTCCTCTTCCACTGCTTCCCATAGTCCAATCATTGTTTTAGAATGTTCTACATGATAGCCCTTTTTCTGGACTATGAACCTACATCTAGATTTCCAAGGTAACAGGGCATTTCTTAAAATTGGTAGTGGTATTTTATTCCACTCCTCTTCCACTGCTTTCCATAGTCCAATCATTGTTTTAGAATGTTCTACATGATAGCCCTTTCTCTGGACTATGAACCTACATCTAGATTTCCAAGGTAACAGGGCATTTCTTAAAATTGGTAGCAGTATTTTATTCCACTCCTCTTCCACTGCTTTCCATAGTCCAATCATTGTTTTAGAATGTTCTACATGATAGCCCTTTCTCTGGACTATGAACCTATATTTAGATTTCCAAGGTAACAGGGCATTTCTTAAAATTGGTAGTGGTATTTTATTCCACTCCTCTTCCACTGCTTTCCATAGTCCAATCATTGCTTTACATCATAGTCTAATCATTGTTTTAGATCATAGTCCAATCATTGTTTTAGAATGTTCTATCTGATAGCCCTTTCTCTGGACTATGAACCTACATCTAGATTTCCCAGGTAACAGGGCATTTCTTAAAATTGGTAGTGGTATTTTATTCCACTCCTCTTCCACTGCTTTCCATAGTCCAATCATTGTTTTAGAATGTTCTACCTGATAGTCCTTTCTCTGGACTATGAACTTACATTTTTTTAGCATTTATGAACTTACATGTTGATTTCCAAGATAACAGGGCATTTCTTAAAATTGGTAGTGGTATTTTATTCTACTTGTTGCTTTCCATAGTCCAATTATTGTTTTAGGCCTGCATTTAGAAAGTGATCTTTTTAGCAGTCTGAAGGCACAAAGTCCATTGATGACACATCAGGGGACCTTGAAGGAATATGAGCAAAAGGTATAGACTTAATACCCATATCTTTTTTTCATTTTCTCAAAAAATAAAGTGGTAGATTTGGATGTATGACTGGTAGCCTTATACTGATGGAGTTCTTCTCTTTGAAGGCTCTGTGGATAAAGGAATGGTATTTCCTCTTTAAATATAGGGGTTAAAACATTATTTTGGAAATATGTAAAATTGATTTTAACATTCTTTTCAACTTTTCTTAACTCAGGCGTGAAAGTGGTCATGGCAGAAAAAGGCTGAACTTTTCCCACATAGGAATATGCAAAAATAATAACCTTTCAGAATTTATTAACTATCCTAAGCACCATATATGCATATATAAATAGCCATAAAATTGTCTAACATTTCTTTAGGAATGAATAAGAATTTTATTTTAGTCAATGTGCTTACATCAAAACAATAATGCCAATCCCATATTTATACTGATCTAATTTGTTTTATTGCAATTATTGCATTTCTGCATCGATCTCAGAAACTCCCCAGATGACTTCCAAAAAGGTGCAATTCCTTCACCCCTGTTAACTTTAATTTCCCATTGTACAAGAAACCAGCAATAATCATGAATCCTTTACTGAAGTCTTTTTTTTTTTTTTTTTTTTGCTCTTTTGCAATAGTAAATTGACGTTTTTTGTTTTTTTTTATGTTACAGTCGTTTAGATAGATCCATGCTTCATTAACATTTACAATAAATTTCTATCTGTCTCGGGCTAAGCGATTTTCATAAAGAACTCTACGATGAGTGGAAGTTTTGTCATGCTAATTGAGATTTACTGGTAAACAATCATATTTGCTGTCTTAAGCACAAAGAACAAGATGTAACCTATTTCAACACAAAATAAACCAAGCTGAATCATCGTAAGCCATGAAAACACCTTTACTTACAAAAATTAAAACTTGTTTAAAAGGTTAAAATGATTAAAACAATGTGTGAGATCTTTTGGGTCAGTCTTTACAGACCCATCCTCAGGCACAACGAGAAACTCACACGGGCACGCTGGCTTATATACACACCTCTGTGCATCAGTGAGATACAACGCATGTGCCGTACTACAAGGTTGAGTATGCTTTACGCAGAAAGTAACAAAATGAACTGAAATACAAATGGAAAAAAGAAATACAAATGGCAGTAAGTAAGTAATCAAAACATATTTACAGTAGAAGTGGGATTCTCCAGCAGGAACCTCCAAGGAGCAGGTATGATTTGCGGGGTTTCTTCATTACAACATTGTTCGGCAAAATCATAAATATACAAACTCTCCAAAAAGAGCACTGCAGTTTTAGTTCTCGCCGAGCACAATAATTTAACATTATTCCATAGTGGTAAATAATCGCCTTTGTTGACTGTTCAGGCTAAGGCCGTTGCCAATGAATGGGTGCGAACATTGTATTTATGTTCGGAGATTCTCACCCCGAGTGACCGACAAGTTGATCCGATGTAGGCTGTCATAGGGAGAGAGCCATCAACAGATTGTAGTGCCACAAAATATACATCATATTTTCCCATGATTGAAACATGGTCACGATCAGACTTGACCAAGTTGAAAAGGCGTTTGGAAGAAATGCCGAAACTGTTGTTGAACTTACGGCTTGTTCTATAGAGTGTGGATACTATGGTAGGGTGGTAAGGAATGGAGCCAACAAACCTGATGACAGGCAATTCACGTTGGGTTCGAAGTGTGGTGGAACTATGGCGCTGAAACTTGTGAAGAGTTTTAATGAAATATCTGTGGGGGTATCCGGACGACTCGGCCATGGTGGAAATATGCTGAAGTTCTAGCGAGAGATCTAAGTTTGATGAGGAGTGTATCAGACGAATGATCAGAGGCCATCGCTTAGACCACTGTGCCACTGGGGTGGCCTGACACCCATCACAGGTCACATTTGGCATGCAGGCTGCCTATTGAGAACCGCTGCCCTATGGGGTTACACCACCCCAGTTCTTGTTAGAGGGCTTCACAAGGACAAATTCATACCACTTTTTGTCTCAATGGGATATATGGACAATACAAAAAGTTCAGTAATTGTGTGTCCCTTCTCTAGGATCAGGTGACAGATCAAAAGCCTGACAATGTGGGAACACAAAATGTCTACAATTTTGTCTTAGGAGCACATAGTGGAGAGGAAAATTGAATCAGGCAGAGACAGAGGCATAGAAGACAGCAAAATAGCACTGCTAATTCAAATCCTTAAAAAAAAAAATAAAAAAAAAATAAAAAAAAAATTGGCCTTTAACCCTCAAAACTCACCCTGTTGCATTCCTGATTGTATAAGTGGCTGCTTCACTTTTCAGATTCACACCCCCATAGAATGACACAATCAGCGCTTGACTGAGACACCCAGCTGCCCAGGGCCACGAAAAAATTATATATATATTTACTCATATTTCCTTCTTTTTAACATTTGCATCAAATGAGAAAGCTATTTCATATTTCATTATATGTGGTAAATTTGAATATATAATAGCTGAAAAGTCACAAAATTTGATTAATAATCTGCAAATTTGCAATAATAATTTTTAATGATCTTAGAATTTCTAATAAATTCTGAAGAAAAATTTATCATGATTTTTAAGTGAGGCAGCAGTTTCAGGGAAGAGTAACAAAGGATTTTGTGAAAATTGAATTTGCTCCTTCTATGAAAGCATGGAGATTGACCAACAAAAGGGTGCAACCAAAAAAATATATATATATATATTACTTTCATCACCATCATAACAATAAGAAGAATACAGTCAACCCTTGATATATGGCCCCTCGATTTACCGCCACCCTTCCATAACACCACCCCTTAGGTCTGAACAGATATGCTTTATATAAAATCTGTTGATCTCTTGATATATCGCCACACCCTTGGCATCCACCCGCCAACCTGTCTTTGCCAACACACAATATATTTTATGTTGTACAACCACTTGCAAGCTGTGTGAAAAGTCTCTTACCACTTTTTTTTGGACCATGACTCATTTGTAACAAACCTTATTGTTAAAGATACTGATTCAATCAGATGGGAATCAGTGTCTTTAACAATAAGAAGATCCTCTGAAGCAATCTTGCAAGACGGTGATCAAGTCTTGAAAAATACCATGCCTGAGATGTCCAGGGCATGTAAATTACTGGCCAGGGCAGGTAAATAAACAATCTAGTTTCCCAGTCGGGGCAACTAAATTTGAAAATGAAAAAGTTTGAAATAGAATTTCCTACTACATGAAAAGAGTCTTTGCATGTTGTGTTTAATTTCACTGCTAATCACCAGAAGTTGTATTATTGTTACGGAGTGACAAAAAGAATATCACTTTTTTAATTAAATTATGCTGTAGGTCCAGAAACTGGAGCTAAACTTAGTTTCGCTTCAAATCTTGTTTATAGTCAGCAACGGGATGCAGCCAGCCTCTGATGGAACTAGCCTCCGGTGTTTAGGGACAAAGAGTGAAGACTTCAACGAAAGGAGCACGGCAGAATCACTACATTCCTCAAATGTGATCATCATACCGTTTATACCAAATTCGGCAGAAACTCTAAATTTTGCCAGTTTCATCATCTTGACGATGATGGGCAAAACACATGACAAGAATAACAAATAAAGGTAAGTCAATCATGCTAGTTACGTTAAGAGAATAGAACTTTTACAAGAAAGTATGTAAGTTGGGAGCTTTCGACCTTGTCTTAGATATTCATCACGCCAATGGACTACTAAGATTGTTTCCAGATTCTACTTTTGAATTTTTGCTATTTTTGTTGCCAGATCTTAGAATCGATCTCCAGATCATCGGGATGTAGACTGGAGATTCTGAATTGCAAGTCTCTGGGCTGAAAAGAATTTCCAGGCTTTCACGGTAATGGAGGGCAAATCGGTTGTCAAAAGAAGCAATATGTTTTGCTTCGTTCCAGCAAGGAATTGCAGAAGTGTCTTCCATTGTCAAAATAGACAAGGCTGTATTTTGTTTGGCTTTTAAAACATATTTCTTATGTTCCAAAATTCTGTGGTTAATGCTCCTGTATGTGCTTCCAATGTATAAGTTATCACCTGTTGAAGAAGAGATAGGAATGCAGTAAACTCCTGGGAGATCCAGATTTTCAACTTTGTTTCTATCACTTTGTAGAAGTTTCAAGATGCTGGGGAGAGGGGTGGGGATTTAATGGCAAGATGGTAACCAAAACTTTTGAAAAGAATTTTTAACTTATAAGCATAGGAAGGATGGTAAGGAAACGAACTGGAGAATTCCAGGTTTTCTTTCTTTTGAGGATGGAGGCATTCAATTTTCAAATTGTTTTCGCATTTCTTTATCAGGGAGTTGACTGTAAGAGTAGGGAAACCACCATGAGAGAGGGCTATTGTAGAAATTCTGGAGAATTCTTCTTGACGAGGTTCGTGCTTGAGTAACTTCTCATATCACATCTATTTATAAAATGAACTGACGTTTTGAAAATTTGTCTTAAATAGCAGTTTTGCCAGATAAATTTCTGAGCAAGCAAAACTGGACTCTGAGCAATAATTTTGCTCCTTTTCGCTCAGAAGTGAAAACTGAAGAACAGCCAATTTTTTCTTTTCTAAGAACTAATTTTCTACAAAATTGAGATGAAAATATACTTTAAGCTATTTTGCTGATTTGCGAAAGTTGACATTTTTCAATTCTGTAAACTTTCCTTTAGAAACGAAAAGAAAAACTTAGGAATAATCAAGTTTCTGTTGCGAACGCTTCACAAATAAATTATGATAATGATCAAAAGATAAAAACCTTTAATTCCAGTTATCATTAATAACGAATTAATAAGGAGTAACTCTGTACACCAATTATGAACAAATAGTGAAACTATTCTAGTTATTGGAGTAAGGATATAAACTGTTGAAGGGTTCTATTATTCAGATTGCAGTTTCTGTCTATCTTCCTTGAGAAAGCTAGATAGCTGGTTGATGTGTGAAAGCTTGGAAACGCTTATTTACACAGTGTACCCATTAAGTAATGAGACAAAAATTGTTATATCAAAACAATAAACTATATTTTAAGTTGTCACTTATACAAATTAAAAATAATTTCCCTCCAATTCTTCACAACAGCAAGATCTTTTGTACAGGTGTTCCGAGACACGGTGAAGTCTTGAAACCGAACCTCCTTCAGTCTGTTGGTCACACCTGGTTGGATGTGCTCAGTGTTGCTGAAGCACTCCCCTTTCAAGGCACACTTCACCTTTAGGAAGACGAAAAAATCTACTGGAGCTAAATCTGGCGACTAGGGAGGACGCTCAACCACACAGATCGACTTCAAAGCCACAAACTGCTTCAGAGGCGGTAAGTCAGATTATTGTTGTTTTATGCACGATTAAAAAACGACGTCCAGACACCCACATAACACAGAGTGACGATATGTTTAATTTAATTAATTTAAACACAGTGATGTTTAATTTAAACACCTCTCTCCTTTTCTTGCTGAAATCACTCTGAGAAAGTGGGCTGTTGCAAATGATATGAGCCCTGTGGATGTAAGACTTCAATGCTGCAAGCTTGTAGAGATGCAAAGTGAATGATTCAAAGGGAATGATGTTGGTGGCAGCAGAAGGTTAACGATAGACAGAACAAGTGATGGAGAGACAAGGTCAAAAACTCCCAACTTACGAAATTTCTTGTAAAAGTTCTATTCTCTTAACATAACTAGCGTGATCAACTTACCTTTATTTGTTTCATCATCATACCGTTTCATACCAATTTCAGCAGTGTCATCTTAAAACTTGAGATACGAGCTTTTGTGCATTAAAAATTCTGAATTCAGACTCTTAAAACGGAAGTGCAAAATGTATATATATATACATATAAAAAAAAGTTCATCTTATTTTTTAAACTTAACAAATCAGAAAAAAAATTATCTTAAAAAATAAGTTATCCTGGGCATCCAGCTTTTACTTACCTGGTCAAGTAATTAATTTCTGCATATTCCCAGCTGGGCATGTAACTTTTCAGATATTTTTCAAGCCCTGGTGATATTTGAGATGCACTTGCTAATGTTTTTTTTTTTTCTGGATTGAAGGTTTAACGACCACAGTGAGCAACTCAATGGGCTATAAGTAATTGCCTGTCCCTAATTTAGGGCCACTGTTTCTAGGGAAGGGAGAAAGCCAGTGCCGTATTCAAACCCGGACTCCTTCACGGATTAATGGTCATAAGCCAGCGCTTAGACCACTGCGCCACCAGGGTAGCCTTGTAAAATTAAATTGTTGTCTAGAAATAATGGAGTTGAAATTTGAAACACAAATGAAAATAGATAAGTTTTATAAAAGAAACTAAGGTACATAAAATGATTTTGTATAATGCAACTAATTTTCACTTGATAAAGTTTTAGCAACGTGTAAGGGTTATTCAATAAGTAGTGAGACTTTCTGCCTGAAAGGGTCAAAACATGATATACATAAAAATAATCGCTGTCAGCATTTAGACAGCAGTTCCATCGTTGCACATGTCCATGTATTCATGCAGCATACGAGGCAGGTTCTTTCTGGAACCAGTTATCTATAGCTGGTCATCCAAAGTGAAACGTTTGCCTTTGGAAAATCTTTTCATAGGTTCAAAGATGTGAAAATTGCAGAGCAATAGGTCAGGACTATATGTCGGATGTTGAAAGTCTTCCCAACAAAAGCGCTGCAATGTCTTTTGAATGGTAACTGTCGTATGCGGCTGGGCACTATCGTGAAGAAGAACAATACCCTGAGTGAGGTTGCCAGGTCTTGTTTCTGATGGCTTGTCGAAGCTTCACTAAAGTTTGGCAATATCGTTCGGCACTGGTCCTTTTGGTAGCCACTCAAGAATCAATGGTCTCCGATGGTCAACGAACAGGGTTAGCACCACCTTGCCTGCGGAAATGGTGAACCATGATTTCCTTGACTGTGGTGACGTTCCGCTATGATGAAGAAGATGTTCATCTGTCCGATGAACACCTTCTTCATCATAGCGGAACAGATGCAGTAATGATAGTCCCATTCATTGACCATCTGTTCATCGGACAGATGTTTCGGTACACAGGTGATGCAGACCTTACGATATTCAAGTTGCAAATGCATGATTGTGTTTACAATTCCAGTGCCCACACCTGCACTGTTAGCCAGTTCTTGGATTGTGATTCTTTGGTTGTCCTTTACTGCAGCATCCACACATGCAATTGTTGTCACTGAAACAGCACAACACGGTGCTCCTGATCTTAGCCCATTCACCACTAAAGAACTGGCACCACCACATTATAATACTGCGTGGAAGACAGGCAGGCCCATACACCACCTTCATTCATCTGTGAATTTCACTTTGTGGTGTTTTCTCTGCTTTCAAAAACTTAATTACAACACATTGAGTAACTTTGGATGTATCCATCTCGTACTAGAGAACAATACAATTAGTCCAGCACATGAAATTAGTCTAGCACAATGAAATTAGTCTGGCACATTACACAGCTTCTATAACAACCAAGCTGCAATGCAGTTACATTGCAGCTAGGTTGTTATCATCATCATCATCATCATTGTCAACCATTATCAATCCACTGCTGGACGAAGGTCTCCCCAAGTTTCCTCCACAACGGTCTGTCTTGTGCCAGTCTCCTCCATGTCACTCCCGCATATTTACGAATTTCATCCACCCATCTCCCATGTGGTCTTTTTCTGGGTCTTTTCCTGTCCCTTGGAATCCAATCTAAAATTTCGGCTGTCCATCTATGGTCTGTCCTTCTGGCAGTATGTCAGCCCATTGCCATTTCAGGGATTTAACTCTGATCATGATGTCTTCCACTCTCGTCATTTTTCAGATCCACGAGTTCCTCTTCTTATCTCTCCTGGTTATACCAAGCATGCACCTCTCCATGCTTCTTTGAGTTGTCTGCAGCCTTTGTATGTCTCTTTTAGTTAAGGTCCACGTCTCTGCACCATACGTAAGCACTGGAAGGATGCATTGATCAAACACTTTTCTTTTAAGACATAATGGCATATTGCTCTTGAAAATTATGCTGTTTCTTCCAAAAGCTCTCCAGGCAAGTTTTGTACGCCGATTAATTTCTTCATCAATGTGACCCTCACTTGATATCTGCTGTCCAAGATAAACATACGTATCTGTTATCTCCAGTTTTTCTCCATCAATCGATAAATCTTCATTTCTTGTAAAAGCATTGAACATCACTTTTGTCTTCTGAAAGTTCATTTTTAATCCCACTTCTTTACTCTTGTCAGCAAGTTCCTGGATCATACTCTGCAGCTCTGATGGGGTAGTTGCAAAAATGACTACGTCATCAGCCAAACGAAGGTGGGTTAGATAATCTCCATTAATCTTTATCCCTTTGTTTTCCCAGTTCAGTGATTGAAAGACATTTTCCAATGTGGCATTAAAGAGCTTCGGAGATATGGTGTCACCTTGTCTCACTCCTTTCCAATTTTTATGTGTGTTGTATTTTCAAACAGCCGAATCTTTGCACTTGCATTTTCATAGATGTTATTAATAATATTAATGTATGCATCTTCAATACCGCAGGATTTCAGAGCCATTGCAACTGCTGATGGTTTCACCGAATCAAAGGCTTTTTCATAATCGATAAAAGCCATGCACAATGGAAGCTCATATTCCCTCGCTCTTTCAATTAGTTCTCTCAGTACATGGATGTGATCTATTGTGCTGTAGCCACTCCTGAATCCAGCTTGTTCTCTCGGTTGAGCCATGTCCAGTGTTACCTTCAAGCGGTGTGAAAGAACTTTAGTGAAGATTTTATAAACCACTGATAGGAGGCTGATAGGTCTGTAGTTCCTGAGATCCTCAATGTCACCTTTTTTATGTAGCAGGATCATTGTAGCATTGTTCCAATCCTCAGGGAATCTTCCCTTCATTAAGGCATCGAGTGAAAATTTGGGCGAGTACTGTTTCGATTTCTCCACTTGCTTCTTGTATGATGTCTATAGTAATTCCATCTTCTCCTGGAGCTTTCCCCCGCTTCATGTTCTTGATTGCATGAGCAACTTCTGCTGGGAGGACTGGAAGAACTCTGGTACCTTTCATGATGTCTGGAGTACATGTAGTTCTACCCTTTGATAAAATTAGGAAGGACAAATCTTTCACTCCAGTCAAAATTTCGCCTCTATTTCTTGTTATAGAACCATCTTCTTTTCTCAGAGCCATAATCTGTTTTCTTCCCTTACTGAGATGTCCCTTTGCTATCTTTAGGCTTTGGTTGTTTTCAATTGCTTTCCTCACTAGCTCACAGTTGAATTTCCTTACGTCTTCAGTGATACTTTTTCGTGCTGTCTTGCATAGCTCTATATATTCCACTTTGGAAGTCACATCTTCTTTAGTTGTCCTCATCACTCTTCTTTTTTGCATCAACATTTTGGTTTTTCCTGATAATTTGTTTACATGCAACTTGTTCTTAGACCCAGCTAATTTTGTTGCTGTTTCCATAAGAGCTTTGGTTACTTTTCTGTTAACTTCCGAAATATCCACTTCTTCCGATGTTAGGCCTTCTAAAGCAGAGAATCTGTTCTTCAGTTCCAACTTGAAAGTATTATGGTGTTTTTTAAGGTTGGTTATGTCAATACATTTTGTTTGTCTTATGAGCTTGCCACGTTCAGTTTAGTGTTGAGGTGCATCTTACATCTCACCAATCTATGGTCACTACCTGTGTTGAACTTGTTTAGCACACTGCAGTCTTCGATGACGAAGTTTTTGTTACACATAATAAAATCAATTTCACTTGTCGTCCCAATTGGATGTCTCCATGTCCATTTCCTGTGTGGCTTTTTCTTGAAAAAGGAATTCAAGATGAAAAATCCTTCTGCCTCTGCAAACTCAGCGAGAGTATTTCCACGCTGGTTTCTGTTGAACAACCCTTATAGCATGATTTTTTATTAATTTCCTTATAAATAAAATGCTAACACCATCTTCCTGCTGTGCAAAATAAAATACCAGAAGCTTCGGAGAGGGAAACAGACATTTGGAACGACAGTACACAACATAAAACTGCATCCCCCCCATTAACATGCTTTTATCTTAATGCTACTTATTCTTTTCAATGAGCCATAATTAACAAAATTTGGATTATTTAAAAATAATTGGAAATTTGATATAACATCCCCCTTCATGTAATTCAACAATGCAATGTAACAAAAGGTGGCAGTACATCAAGGGTAGACTGCGATAATAATAATAAGTTAATAATGATTCAGTCATTTCTAGAAATTAGTATTACACCTAGAGCCCTAGGTGTAATACTAATATTTGAAAGCAGAGAAAACACCATCAAGTGAAAGAAAGCCTGAGCCCTAGGGGTAATACTAATATCAAATTCCATGCAGTATTGCATCATACCCAATGCATTACAACTATTTCAAAATTATGGGCTTTTACTAAGGAATAAAGGGGTTTTTAAGTCATATTTTCGTGGAATTACCCTACCTTTCCCCTGCTACCAAAACTTTGACTTAAAAATCACCTTTATTCCTTAGTAAAAACCCATAAGTTTGAAATAGTTGTAATGCATTAAGTCTAGAAATAGCCATGCCATCAATTATTACCAAATCATACTCAAGTTCAGATTTGCTAAATACACTCCATTGGTGTGTTGAACAGAAAAGCCATATACTAAGTTACCCGCTACAAACTGAAGTTAGTATACTAGATAATGTCAGAAATAATTTCTGATCCTCCACTTACCGATGTTGGTATGTTAAAATGATCTTGAATCTGAAGAAGAAAGATTAACTCAGCCTTTTTTGTTGCAATCTCCCACAGCATTTCAATATACATCATAGGGTTCTTAAGAAACATCATGGCACCAATTTTACAACAGAAGCCATAGTAGCAATCATCAAACACTATGATGCCTATGTCTCTAACAGCTGGGAGCACAACACCATTTCCAGTCACAACAGCCCAAGGACAAAAACCCTGAAATACAGAAGAAAATAATAACAAAAAATTAAGGTGGAGTGTATAGCATGTTGATTCACTGATAAAATAAATAATTTACACTAAACTGAAAAAATATCAATTGGAAATGAATCCCCCTCCCCCCAATAATTAACTCTTCACCGTGATTTGGAAGTCAGAAACAGTTGTCACCATTGGTATAGAGGTGTTGCATTTCCACTGTTACCATGTACCCATCTCTTCAGAAAAGTTGAAAATTACTTCTCCCTGAAGCGGGAAGCAAACCCTCATCTCCTTATTTCCATTCATCAGTCTATCTATTGCACCAACCAGGACAATGAAGTTTCAAGCAACTAAAGCTAAGCAGTTGTAGCCTAGAAATCTGAATACTGTTCAGCTTTGTGCTAGTCAAGGCAAACTGATGCTTTTTTGTAGTGTCAAAGAACATTTTCCATTCAGGTATAGATATAGGTCACAAGTTCCGGAGCTTCAGAGAACGTCTTAGATATTATATATATATATATATATGAACGATGAAAAAGCGGGTTTCTGTATGCCAAAGTAATGAGAAGACCAACCTCAAGAAAGACCAATCTGTCACCAACTTCAAGAAAAACCACTCCCTCATCTTCACCCTCACAGACAAATCCGGGCAAATTGCAGTCTGATTCCATCCTGCAGACTGTAAACCCGCTTAACAGGTGGGTGGCCATGATTAAGCGAGCAGCAGGAATGAAGGCACTACCTAAAGTACTTAGAAGAGGGAGGGGAGGGGGGGGGCAAGATTCCACCAGGACCTAAGGTACCTCACCTTTTTGCTCGACTTAAACATCACAAGCCCTGCAACCCAGTCAGACTTATTGTCAGCAGGAAACGTGCCTCTTCAGCAAATTTGGAAAAAGCCTTCTTCTCCTTCTTACAACCATTCCTACCACCAGAAGAAAGTGTCTTACTCTCTTCAGCTGACTTTGTTTCCAGACTGAGGTCCACGACCGTGTCACCAGGTGACATCACTGGAAGTTTTGACATCGAGTCTTTATACCCCTCAGTACCGGTGCACGAAGCCACCACAAACCTGAAGTGCTCTATCACTGAGTCGAACCTGTTCCCTTCGGAAACTGTGGAGGTTATTTCAAAACTACTGGACACAGTCACGAACTCAAATTTTTTCAGCTTCCAATCCAGGATTTACAAACAAAACAAAGGGATACCTATGGGGTCCTCGATATCGGCGGTCCTTGCTGAAGCAGTCCTCCAGCCTCTCGAAAAGGACCTCTTTCAATCGTCAGCCCGGGTACCTAAAATCTGGTTGAGATACGCTGACGATATCTTCTTTATTTGGCAGCATGGAGAAGCCAGCCTATGTGATTTTCTCGCCAGAACAAACGCTGCACGTTCGGACATTAAATTCACAGCTGAATATGAATCCAGAGGTGCGTTACCTTTTCTGGATGTATGGGTAAGAAGATTACCCTCTGGAGCACTTAGCACAGAGGTCCACTACGAACCCACCCACCACCCACGTGGACAACCCCATACTGCCTGACTCAGTAGGCCCAGCTGCACACAAATATGCGCTTTTCAGGTTCTGAGCAAAGCGAGCCTTCAAACTCTCATCTAACAAGGCCACATGTGAGGAGGAGATCTGTAGCCTTAGAGACCTAGCAGCCGCAGCAGGGTATGACATGCTCAGAATCAACCAAATAGTCAGAAAAGCAACAACAACTGCACGTGTGCAGCCTTGTGCCCAACCCCACAATGCAGCCCGCCCGATTTGTGGGTTCGATTCCCTACATTCCTAGGCTAACGTACTTCCTAAAGAATAGTCTCTGAAGACTGGGTTACAATATCGGCATGAGGACGCCGAGACCTTTGTCTCATAAACTCGCAACAGACCAGCGTGCATCATCTTCTACGCTATCTGACGCTGGGTTCTATGCTATTCCTTTAGATTACCCTGACACATCCATTAAGTTCTACATCAGGATGACAAAGAGGTTGATCCAGATCCGGATTTCTGAGCACCAAAGGGACGTTAAAGCTGTAAAACTTACAATGGCCCTAGCCGGTGATGTTGCAACTGAGGGGGCAGTACCCAGATGGAGAGACATTAAGAAACTAGCACCTTACAATAGTGCAAGAGCTACTGCGCTCTGCAAAACCACTGAGATCATCATGCAATGGAATGTGTGCAACAAGGACGTAACCACGAGCCTTCCTTTGATATGGCACCGGCTTCTTGATGTCCCACGTGAGCACCCGGCCCTGAGATCAAACCACTCGTGACATCATGCAAGTGCCTTGCTTATTTTGAAATTACTTATATTCTTAGAAGTGTTTTTCCCATTGATTCTGCAAACTTAGCTACTAAATGCCTGATGAAGCTACCTGGAGGTAATGAAAGCTAGCATCTCTTTGTTTCTCATCATTTATAAGCCTAATAAACGGAGTACATTTTTATCGTCTTAGATGTTATTGGGAAACAAATTCCCCCCAAAAATAATTCTCACAAATACATGGAATGCATACACAAATGTCAGTATCAGCATAAAGGTGCCATATTTTCACTGTTTCTCATGCAGTCATCTCGAAAAGTGGGAATCCAATCTACATTAATGAAGAAAAATTTCCATGCTTATGATTTATTATGTATTTAACATTAAATATTAGTAAGATCTTTTGGCTGAAACATCAGCCTTGTTCACACTAGTAGCAGAAGTAGCAAATATTCATGTGGTGGACATCATTTCCATGACTGCTGCTAGTAGAGATTTCCAAATAATCGGAATAATGAAGGGTGCATCTGAATTACAAGAGTTTTTATCAAAGAGAATTTCAATGCTTTCCATGTAGCATAAGGAAAACTTGTTTGAGAAAGGGGCAATCCTTTTGGTGCTGGTCCAGTTTGGAGAGACAGAGGTATCTTCAGTTGTCAGAACAGAAAGAGCAGCAGTAGGAAGGTTTTTATGACATTATTTTTCTGTTATAAATAATGTGGTTGTAGAAGATGCAATTTTCGTGTTTTCTGAAGAGATGGTTGCATGAGAAACAGTGGAAATTTATGTCATCTGTGTACTGATAATGACCTTTGCATGGCTAGGAGTGACAAAAAAATTATTTCAGGACATACAAAATGGGCAGTATATGATCATTATCTGGAATGCAGAAATTTTGCACACAAAAAACTATTTTATCTGATCATACTTTTCACTGTTTCAGTTAATATGAAAATATGCCAAGTAAAAAAAAAAAAAAAAAAAATCTTAAACTAACCTTCAAATTCTACAGAATTGGGCATCACAGGTATTCAACAGAATTAAACAACTTACATAAGACTTCACTCAGATTAATGTACTTCATTCTCTTCCATCTTGGAGAACTTGAAGAGTTTTCACTTCCTCTAAGTTCTTTTATTTTCTCAGACCTTTCTAGCCTCTAGATTTTTGTCAAGGCCTATTCTCAGTGAGTAGGAACTTTATATAAAGATTTGTTTACACTAGAAAAACTTAAAAATAGTTGCCAGTTTCCTTTTGCCATTTATTCAATTAAAACTTTCATTATTTGTTTATTATTCCTATTCTTTTTGAACTAGGATGTTAAAAATACTGTTTACTCGTTCTGTTGGTTCATTGATAGAACTGTTTTTTTCTTTATGTAAAAACTTTTTATGATCAGTCTCTTGATTTTATGAGGTTCATAATCCAATATTAAAATTTTTTGCCATAAAAGTTCACATTTGCATATGTGTATGTGATTTGCCAAAACACTATTTTGTTCATTGTTATTAATATCTTTTTTTGTTCTATGTTTCTTAAAATATCTGAGAAAATAAAAGAACTCTGAAAAAGTGAAGACATAAAGTCAAGTTCTTCAAGATGGAAGAGAATTAAATATATTCAACAGAATTGTGGACAAGTTGATCACAGGGAGGCAACCTAAACTCTATGAATTGTAGTGATACATTTTATTGTGGCTTTAAAAGTTTCTTTTTTTTTTATACTGTATATGGATACGTTGACAAATTTCACTTTGTTTCTTTGTGACTTTTCAGTTGCTCGTTTCCCATATACAGCATCATCTGGGCAACTCTAACTTCCTTCATATTATTTTCTTTAACACTACTGCCTAATTGTTTTTAAACTTCAACCAAGAGCTTATGAATGCATCTTGTTCAATCACCAAAGACCTCTGCATTCAATGAATGAGTTATTTGTTCCTCAAGTTTTGCACATCTTTTTTCCATTCTAATACTTCAATGAATTCTTCTTCTGACTCCTATTTTTTCTTCTTTTCTTTATCCTTTTACTGCTCTAAGTATGAAGCACATAGTGCATGGGACTATATATAATACACACAGAAAATTTAACCATTAAGGGATTCATTGGTGTTTTCTACATGGAAGGTATTATTTAAAGTTGATAAAAAACCCATTTTCATCATTATTCCTGTTTCTCACGTTTTATTACAGCATTAGCAGAATGGCAGGAATTAGTGTTCCTGTAGGCCTCAATGAATTTATGACATGCTTAATAATATTCGAATTCGCAAAAGATATCTTCATACCTGTTTTTTTAGTTTGTATCATTGCCTCAGTTGGTCATATATCTCTTTGTTGCTGGGTTGCATCGTCATTACACAGTTGGTCAAAGGGTCATTATTCAAGTATCGTGATGAATAACATCAAAGCAAAGTGGCATCAAAAAACAATGAAACGTCCAATCCAAAAGGAAATGGTTAAAATCCATTGTTAGCTATATCAAATATCGTTCAGAGGGGTAAAAATAGTATGAAACATCTTGACAATGAAGAAAGAGGAAAGAGGGCGAGGCAATGAAATGTGTGCATTAAAACCAATGATAGTTAAAAGGCACAGCTAAAAGTGGATGGAGCATATAACCCGAAGTCACATCGCACATTAATCAAAGCCAACAAATTCACACCAAAATCTGGTGTGATCTTTTGTGAATTTGAATATTATTAAGCATGTCGTAAATACGTTGAGGCCTACACAAACACTAATTCCTGCCATTCTACTAATGGCGTAATAAATTATCCATGGGACTGTTTCACACAATTCAAGAGCTCTTTGATAATTGGAATGGAATGAACAGAGTGTTCATGCAATTGGATTGCATTCTTAATCCTTACAGACATAAGGAGCAGACGCATAAATCAAAAAGAGAAACTCTTTCCTTTATAACAATGCAGTTATTTTACAAAAAGCCCCTTTCAGGCTGTGCATTGCCATGCGATAGTGTTAGACCTTTTTGACATGGTCTGGAAAGGAAAAAAATTTGAATGCACCAGCAGAATTTTTAATGCCAACAACCTTGGACCAATATTTACCGACATTCACATCTGAGTTTTTTTCATAGATGACATAACTTGGTCATATGCAGTTAACCTTCAAATTCCACTTGAATCCAATGAAAACTGATTGAATTATGCATAAAAAATTTATTCAGACATTTAAAGAAACACTGCCATGAAACATGATGCCTTAGGGCATTATGTTTCACGGAAACTGACAACCAGACTTTCGCCCACTAGAAACACTGAAATTTTTAGTGGTGCGAGCTATTGTTGCCTGCTATTGCTTGTGAAGGAAAAGGAGTGGGAAGAGTTGCAAGCAGTAGTTATACACTCAGAGCAGGTTCATTATTTTCACTTTTGCTGATCGTATCTGCTTTTGACAAAAAAAAAAAAAAACAGGTCAAATTTCAGAAGTGATTTATTATTGAGCAAAGTGAGGCTGAAGGCCGAGCAGAGCTCTCTTTATGAGACTCGAGATAATTGGTTGTTCAGGCATAGGTACGAGATGACACATCCGATCACCGTGTTTTTTTGCCTGCGATTGGACATCGTCCATGGTCAGATTTTGACGCCTTCTGATTCCCGAAATTCTGTGTCATTGAGGAATAATCGTCCAAAAACTTCCATTTTTAGGGGTTTTTCCGTGTTTTGAAAAGGGGTCATTTGTTAGTTACCTATCTCCTCCAAAGATTTTCAGCCAACTGTGGTGACACTTGCCACAGAGGAAGGGAAGGACATGGTGACTGACATGGGATTGGTATCATGGTGAGTGGTCGTATTGTATAAAAATAATGACCATTAAAGTACTTGCCAATTTTAATAATAATTGAAGAAATCCGCTTTCTATACGAGACTGGACAATTAGTTGTTCGGGCATAGCTACGACATGACACATCCGATCACGGTGATTTTTGGCATGCGATTGGACATCATTCATGGTCAGGTTTTGACGCCTTCTGATTTTGCAGTAGCTTCACTCAAAATTTGCCAACCATACTCAAGTTATCAATTAGTACTGGCGACTTGTCCTAGTTCTTTCAAAATTTCAGGATTTTCAGACAAAATAGTAAATGCAGTAGAATCCGGTTAATTGGTTAATCAGGTCAGCCATTCATTTGGGACAATTCTTGAAGAACATCCCATTCTTTGGGCTTTGGGATACAACTTTGCATTAATTGGGCCAAAGTGTTTTAGCCCCAATATATCTCAATTAACCAGAATCTACTGAATGTTATTCAGGTTCCTCAGCTACAAATGATTAGCTTTACTCCATTGTCCTGGATGGTGTAACACTAGCATGCTCAAATGGAAATCAGGAGATGCAGGTTCAGATCCTAATTTAGGGCAATGTGAAATGGCTTCTTCAGAAATAGTGGAAAATTAATGGCATCTGTGTGCAAAATATTACACACAAAAAATTACCTTAGAAATGGAATAAACCTTGACACAAAGGCACAACAAGAACATTCAGAAAGGACAAACAGCTATGAGCCATATAAGTGGCGCGAAATTGCTGCACACAGAATAGCAGGACAGTATAAAATGATAGAATGAAGCACGAAGCACAAGTACAAAGAAGGCACAATATTCAAACCTCCGTTGTTTCGTCAAGAGAACACCAACAGAGTAAAATTGGCTTTTCTATGCCTGTGAATAGCCTGAAATTCACAGGCCCGCAGACATATATATATACATATATATTATGCTATAATTTCCATCATATAATTTGCAGATTATCTGTTAAAAGAGTTACAAATGTAGGCCCTGTAGATAATAATGCTGCTTTAAAAAAACAAAAAAAACTGTAGCACTTTGATTTTTAAAAAAATCAGCATTGTAGTTGTCAGAAGTGGTCGTATATTTGGAGAATTATCAAAAATGTGTTAGCAACAAAAACAAAAAACAATAGATCCGCAAACAGTTGAAAAAAGTTTTTTTTTTTTTTTTTTGACTTACGAGCAATTTGACAGAAGAGGGTACTTCTTGCTCTTGCTAAGAATCACATGCTCTGGGAAGCTCAGCATCACACATGTTTATGGGTGCCACAGGTCTAATTATGGAACTGCTATAAGGCAGAAGAACTCTTCATTTTGGCTCTTTATTTACTTGCAAGTAACACAAAAGCACTTAAAAATGGTAGCTCTTATTTTTTATAAGATCATTGTTTTGTATTTCAATTATCGAATACTTTACACCGTTTATAAATTAAAACACTTCCCTTTAATGGCGTAAAACTCATACACAATTCAAGGTGAGCTTTCGCGCTCCACAGGGAACCTTCGTCTGGGCTAAGCTTTCAAAGCCTTCCTTCTTAGAGATAGCAGCTTGTAAGCTGCTAGTTTTGTATTTCTTTCGACTGCTGGGTCAAATCACAAATCCAACTTTTCTGTATGAAGTTACAGTTCAGGATTTCCTTCTTTCACTCTCAACATCACTGTGAGCTACAATCATTTGGCAGGCAATAATTCCAGTATGTCTATCTAGTCTGATTTTACATGAAACATTTCTGACAGCAACCTTATGCATTTTCTTCTAGGATTCACTCCTAGAATTTAATAATTCTCCAATTTAAATTCTTAAAGAGAATTTTTTTCAGCTAAATTTTCTATGGAACACAAAATAATGAATAATAATAACAATAAATAATAACAAATTTCCTATGAAACACACGAAGTGAATGGAACGGTGAGTGTGTGGTTTGGTGTATTGGATAATGTGAGAGGACAGGCTGGTGTAGGTGTGATTTTAAGTGGAAAGATGAAGAACAACTTGATTCACTATAGCTGCATAAGTGAGAGAATTCTCTGGATTTGTTTCAAAGTGAAACTTCAGAGAATTGTAATTGTTGTAGTGTATGCTCCTTATGACTTGGAACCTTCTGTAGGAAGGAAGATTTCTGGAATGAGCTAAAAGCTGTTTTGAGCCAGTTTGGTGCTAAAGAGAAAGTTATAATAGCAGAGGACTTCAATGCTAGAGTAGGTGTGCAGAATGCAATTTCTGACAATGTTCTGGGTAAGTTTAATGATCCTTGTATGAATGATAATGGTGAAAGATTAATTGAACTCTTCATTGAGAATGGTTTGTGTGTATCTAACACATTTTTCAACCACAAGTATATCCACACATATACTTGGGAAAATCGTACTCTTGGTCAAAAGAGTGTGATAGATTTTGTTGTCTATGATCAGCATCTAAAACACTTAGTTGTTGACATTTGTAATGAGAGGTGTGGATGTTGGTTCTGATCATTACTTGGTAGTGTCACGAGTGAAACTGAATGTTGGTTGGAGGAAAGGAATAGGAAGAGACCCAGGATGGAAAGAATAATGGTTGAAAGGCTCCCTGAATATCATCAGCGTTATTATGACTTACTCAGAGAACGACTGAAGGAGCTGAAGTCTTGTGAGAGGGATGTGGAAAAGAAGTGGGAATGTTTTAAGAACTGTGTTGTCACTGCTGTTGAAGAGGTCTGTGGCACCACAAAAATGAGTTACAATAGAGGTGATGCTTGGTGGAATAGTGAGATTGAAGAGGCAGTATAAAGAGAAAGAAGGAAGCCTATTTGGGGATGCTGTAAGGTAGAGTTTCTGTGGATAATATCGCTGTAAGAAGTGTGAAGCCACTAAGCTGATTCACCAGAGTAAGGCAAAAGATAGGAAGGAGAAGGTGCAAAGGCATGAATTGGTGTTTTGGAAAGATAGGAAGACTTTCTGGAAGTACATGATAATCAAGAAAAGTAGGGGAAACAAAGTTGTAAGCTGTGTAAAGAATAGGATCGGGGAAATGATATGGGTGCCCAATGAGTTAAATGAAAGATGGGGTGAATATTTCTGTGAGTTATTAGATCAGGAAAGCAAAGAAGATACTGAGACAGATGCAGATGATGCCACAGTGAGGGATGGAAGCACAGGAGGGATCTCAAGAGAAGACGTGTGTAAAGCTCTAAAATTTCTTCAGAATGGTAAGGCTCCAGGAGTTGATGGCATAAATGCAGAGATATTGAAATATGGCGGTGACCCTGTAATTGACTAGTTAACTGAAATTTGCCAGTTGTGCTGGGAGTTAGGAATGGTACCTCGGGATTGGAAGGATGCTATCATTGTTCCCTTGTATAAGGGAGAAGGTGATCAGACTGACTGCAAGAACTATCGTGGTATTAGCCTACTGAGTGTGCCAGGGAAAGTGTTTGGTAAGGTCGTTATTGAAAAAGTATGGGGTCTTGCATCAGAGAAAGTGTGGGATGTTCAGAGCAGTTTTATGCCTGGTAAAGGCTGCACTAACCAAATTTTTGCATTACACACAATGGCTGAAAAGTATCTGGCTGTTGGTAAGAAAGTTTTTGCTGCCTTCACAGATTTAGAGAAGGCTTATGACCGAGTAAATAGGACACTTTTGTGGAAGGTATTGAATGAATATGGTGTTACTGGGAATCTACTTAATAGTGTAAAAGTCAGGTATGCTGGTAGTAGAGCTTGTGTACAGTGAATGGTGTTTTATCAAAATGGTTTTCTATTGGTGCAGAAGTCAGACAAGGTTGTGCAATGTCACCATGGCTGTTTAATATATTTATAGATGTGAGTATGCATGATGCCAAAATAGATAATACTGGCTTATGTCTTGGTGATATCTGTGTTTGGAGATTGCTGTATGCTGATGACACTGTCCTGTTGGCAGAGAGCAAAAGTGAGTTGCAGAGTATGTTGTCTCGGATGTACGAAGTTTGCATGAAATTCAAACTGAGTATAAATAAGGGAAAACCCAAAGTTATGGTTTTTGAAAGAGGAACTGGTAATACTGAAAGTATTATATGTCTAAATGGCACAGTGATTGACCAGGTGAATGAGTTTGTGTATTTAGGAAGCATGTTTGACAGAGAGAACAAATTGGATGGTGAAATTAATAGGCGAGTGAATTCTTCATTGAAAGTCATGGCTGCTTTGGGAGGGTTTCACAGGAATGATGAGTTCCCAAGAGAGTCCCGCATGGCTGTATATGAAAGTGTAATTGTTCCTACTCTGATGTATGGCAGTGAAACCTGGGTACTACAGAAGAAACATAGAAGTCGTTTGTATGCTGTAGAAATGCGTTACTTATGGGGGTGGGGGGTGGAAAGACACATTCTGATTGTGTGAGGAATGAAGATGTGTTGCAGTTGTGTAATGTGAAGCAAAATTTTGTTAGCAAGGTGGAGACTAATATGCTTCGGTGGTTTGGCCATGTTGAAAGAATGAGAGATAAGATGCTTACTAAGAAAATCTTTTTAGCCCAAGTGGCAGGAAGAAAAGGTAGAGGAAGGCCAAGGAAGTCATAGGAGGATCAGATTCAGGAGTGTCTGCATGAGAAAAAGATTATGAGTATGAAGTATAGACGATCTTGTGTACGGCGTGTGATGAATGTCAGTGAAGCCCGAGTTGTATGTCAAGATCGCTGTAAATGGAGAAGCTTGATACTGCAACAGTAAGTAAAAATTATCTGGTAGTTTGTATTTCTTTGTGGTGCTAACCTCTGAACACAAGAGAACAGCTCAGTGATATGTATGTATGTACAAAATAATAACAAGAACATGTCTTGCCCTTTTACAAAGTTGTATTAAACTAGGGGCTGCGCCTTTAGGCTCGTTCCCAGAGTAGCGCTCGGGCCCTTGCAGCCTGATTTTCAAGTATATTACAATGAAATGAAAATGTTCTCCCAATTGTTCAATACTTTTTGCGCTGTATTGATTCCAAGACGGCGGCTTGTTTACAGTTTTTTTTTTTTTTTTTTTTTTGCTCCTGGTGAACTCCCTGTTGGATTTTTGCGGAACTTTTTTCAATTTCCTTCTATTTGGACTTGCTCCGCCGCCATTCTGAAGTTTCTGAGTTTTTTACTGTCGTTATGTTTTGGAAGGATGGACTTTTGTCATTTGAACTTATAGAACTTACTAAATTTACCACTAAGGAAAACAAAAGCGATCCAAAAAGCATTTCTGTAAACCATAAACCATTATGCTAAACCGTTAAACAACTGAGATAGCTTTACCAACAAAACACATGCATAACAAATTCTCTGCGTCACCATGGCAGCAGGTCACGAGACCAGAACATTCCTCTGTGGTTATTGTGAAGACAAACAAGCCGTTTGTTTCTTTCCTTTGCGTCTTTAAAAAATGCTTAAAAATCAGAAAATGAGTTTTTTGTAATTTTTTTTTTGTAAAAAAGGGATGATAGTTTTAAGTTTATGCTGTAAAAATTGCAATGCATTATGATTTATAGTTTGCCATATATCCATTTTTTTAATGATCTCATCATGAAATAGAGAATTTTGTGAAATTTAAAAAAATAATTTCTCGTAATCTAAATTGAAATTCAAAAAAAGGGCAATGAGGTGCAAAAATTCGGTCAGGGCACTAAATGCCTACAAAGTTTCGTGGTTCTGTTGCTGTTAGTGTGTCCAGAATGTGACCTGATATCACTTTTTGCTTACCTTAACTTTGAAATACAATAGCTCTTGAAGTATTGCTAGAATCGAAAAACGGTTTATTTCAGCATGTTCTCCATACAATTCTCTATAAACGATGTAAATTTCATATTTTTTTGTTCAATATGTTTTGTGCTGCGAGCTAGAAAACAAGAGTGTCACGAAATTTCTAAAACAGCTGCTGCAGTTACTTTTTTTAGAATAGAGAGAAATACACAGGAGAAAATAGTTAAAATGAATCAATTTTAGTAAAGAACCTTTTCTTACCTGAAGGTGAAGAGATATATCACTGAAGTTATTCACTGATTCTGGAAGTATTATACGTATGTTATGGTCTTTAGCAAATGAAATTTGAAGATCTTTCACTGATTCTTTCAAAGCCCCGCCAATGTCACTTAGTGCTGAAGTACTAGAACCCAGCCCTACCACGGAATCAACATTAGAAACAGCAATAGTCACAGAACTTGAATTCGCTGATTCTACACTGGTCACAGTAAGACCACTTTCTGATTGTGTAAGTGCATCTTTGGTAAGGGATGCTCTGGACTCGTCAAGTTGCTTACCAAGGAAAACTTTTGAATCAGCAAGGCTGGAAAAATATGTTGAACTTGGAGGTGTTCTTTCATCAGCAAGATTGAGCAAACTTGAAATTTCATCCTCATCAGCTAATGTCCTTGCTTGCTGAAAGAAAAAGGGCAGATTTGTAAATGTTGCATTTTGAGAAAGAAAGAAATCAAACAGAATGGGAAATACAGTGGTGCCGCATTTTACGCAGATTCATTTATACGCGGTCAGCACCACTGTCAGATTCATATCACTCTGGAAATGGAGCTACGAACGTAAATTGGAGCTTGAAAAACAAAGTAAGAAATATATAAGAAATATAAGCTTCACCAAAGTGATCTAGCGCACTGATAATGGTGAAGACGGTTTGGTTTTCGCACGTAAATTAGGAGAGCAACAATACGTACGTATGTTCACAAGCTAACAACAAACCTTCCCCCATGTTTACAGGATAGACGGTGCCTCTTGTTGCCGTTGGCGACCAGACTTCTCCCCACCCCTTCCAGTCAGTGGCAGCCAGTTACAGAATGCGCACCCAAACCTGCCTCTTTGTGGCAATGAGCAATGTACCTCTGCACCTAAGTAATGTTCAGTGACTTTCAGAAAAGATAACATGGCCCAAAAACTTAAGACCGCTGCTTCACCTGATGCTATGCAAAAGAAACAGAGACGTGTGTTAACACTGCATGAAATAGTAGATATTTTAAATTTGTTGCGAAAAGGTATGTCTCTGGCAGATGTGGCCCACAGATACAGTTGCAATGAGTCAATATCAGCGCCATTACAATTCGGGAGAAAGTTATTCATGAAACCATTGCATCCAGTGCTCCCATAATGTCGAAAGGGACAAGCCATGTGCGAGATAAAACTTTAGCCAAGGCTGAATCAGCATTGAACTTGTTGCTCAAAGATATGAATCGGAAATGGGCAGATCGATGGAAATGTGCTAAGAGAAAATGCTCTCAGCTTCTATGGTCATTTTACACCTCCTGTTGAAGAGACAGAAGCTTCTGGTTCTAAAGAAACAGGCTTTAAATCCAGCAGAGGTCAGCTTGACAGCTTCAAAAGACGGTTTAACCTCCAAAATGTGCAAATGGCAGGTGAAGCTTCATCTGCTGACGAAAAAGCAGAAAAAGTTTTCATGGAGACCTTCAAGAAGATTATCAAGAAAGCAACTGTCTTCCGGAACAAGTCTTCAATGAAAATGAGACTGCATTATATTTTGGAGAAAAAATGCCCAACAACACATACATTTCGAAAACAGAAAAACAGGCACCTGGCTTCAAGTCATCAAAAGACAGGGTTACAGTTCTGCTCTGTGGGAATGCAGCTGGACACTTAATCAAATCAGCTAATCCTCGTACTCTAGAAGTTAAAATCAAAAATAATCTTCCCGTGTTTTGGCTGTCCAATAAAATGGCCTGGGTCACAGCAGCGTTATTTTTAGAATGGTTTAATTCCAGAAGTAACAAGTTACCTGAAGGAAAAAGGAATTCCGTTTGAAGTGTTGCTGACAGCAGATAATGCACCTGGTCATCTTGTAGAACTTAAAGTTGCACATCCAGACGTTGAGGTCGTATTCCTATCTCCCAATACAACCACCATTCTTCAACCTCTGGACCAAGGCGTTATTCGTTTGCTGAAAGCAACGTGCGCACAGCTAATGTTCTCTCGAATATGTAGCGCTATGAATGAGGATCTTAATGAAGATGTGATAGCGTGCTGGAAGTCTTTTTGCACCATGGACTGCATTGTTTACGTTAAAGAAGCAATGGATGCAATCAAGTCAGAATCAATCAATGTGTGCTGTCGACCCCTGTGATGTGACTGTGTCAATGATTTTAAAGGTTTTCCTACCATCAACGAGGAAGCAAAACATATTACCCAGATGGCCAAGCAGATTGGGGGCTGAAGGCTTCGTGGATATTCTGAAGAAATAACAGATTTGATTGGACATCAAGAACCGTTGACTAATGAAGAATTAGAAGAACTTATGAAAACTTCCTCGGACAAAGATAATGTGACAACGCCGACGAACAAGATGAAACTGCCAAAGGTAATCTGCACAAGTTTGCCGAAATTTTCCAAGCAGCAAAGCACTTAAAAGATTTAATTTCTAACTATGATCCCTCTATGGAACGTAGCCTTAAAATAAACCGAAGTATTGCAGACTCTTTAATGCTGTATTATGAGATTTTTCAGCAGCTAAAGATGTAGTGGCAACAGTTGCCGATAACGATATTTTTCCAGAAAAATCTCCTTTTACTGGCTTTCCATTGCCCCACCCAGAGTCTCCAACTATTGCACCTAATGCATCAGCTTTGGACCCCAGCTTTAACCACCCTGAAGTGGTGTTATGTAGTGAAGGTAACGATTAGATAGGTATGGGATTTGCACCATGCTATCTCATATTTTAATTGCAACTGTTACAGAAGTACGTATAGATTGTTCTTTGTAAAATACACATTACACCGAATAATACCGTACATATACAAAAAAAAAAACAAAAAAAAAAAAAAAAAGCGTGTGAACTGATTTATTGTATACAATTTTATTATTGGTTTTGAATACACGTGGTTTCGGCTTTAAGGAGTCTCGCCGGAATGTAACCCCCGTGTAAAATACTGCACTACTGTACTGGGTATCCATAGTTAAAGTTCACATTTCCAAGGGCACTATAGATGGAAATATTGCTCAAAATGACTTCAAATTTCCTATGTGGAGCCCTGAGGCAATGGAATTTTGTTTCACAGAAAAACAAATATTGGTTCTAAATTGATCCGGGGAGAAGGGGGTGGGGTACTGAAATCATATAATCATATGCAACAATGAGAAGCTGCAGTTATATGCTCCGTCACCATCAACATATGCAAATTGCAAGTGCCCACAATATGCTGCATGCTGGGAAAGAAGTTGCTGTAAAAGCAGGCATCTGCGGGATGCATCATTTTCACTGATGGTCAACGTTATAAAGTGCAATGGCCTGTGACCAAAAGATTGTGCACTTCTTTAAAGTTGTTTTACCAGAATAACAACTGTGCCGTAACAGAACTATGCAAGTTCAGAATGTTAAAGGGCTTTGGACCAATGACTTCAAATCATTTAAATACGAAGTGGAAGTTTGAAGAGATGTTTCCTTTGGATGTCAAACCTGGGAGTGGATGCAAGCCACAGCAATGTAGCAAAATGTAGCCACAGCATTAGAAGAAGACAGAATGTCAAATGTCATGGGAAACAGTAATTCATTGCATATTACTTAGTCTTTAGATAAACCCTCAAGCATGGTCCACAAAGTTATAAGAGGAATACTCTGCTGTTATTCTTACAAGATTTCTCATGTTTAATCCTTGCTCTTCCCTGACTTGGGTGCCTAAGAAGCATTTGCACTGTGGTTTCTTGCTCAGGCTGAACTGCGCAATGAATGGTGGCATAACATTTTGTGGACAGGTGAAGCCTGTTTCCATGTGCATGGTATTATAAGTATTCACAGCTGCAGAATTTGGGCAACAGAAAATGCACGCATGAGAAAAATTCCACTTCATTCTCTAAATCACCATTTAGTGTGATTTTACAGTGGAATCCATCACTGGACCCTCCTTTTCAAGAAACTCAAAAACATCTGTTACATGCTCTTTTAATGGTCAGTGATGTATGCATCACTTTTGGCAAACTAAGTGATTCCAACACTTCAACAGCATCAGTGCCTCAATTTAACAGTTTTAATGCAGGATGGGGCTCCTTCTCATATACAATGCCTGTAAGCAGTTGCTGCATGCACATTTTAATAACAAAAGAATAATCATCCACTAATTTTCTACAACTTTGCAGCACTTTTACCAGATCTGAATGCGTGCCACTTTTGTCTTTGGGGACATCTAAAGGACATCATTCATCTTGGTCACATAACAATTTTGGTGGACCTCAAGGTAAGCATTATGCCCCATATTCTCAAGTTTTTGAGTGAAACACTTTGATTTGTGGTTCAGCATGCTGCCAGGGGCAAATCCAGAAGTTTTCTCGGGGGGGGGGGGAGCCATTATGAAATGTTTTTTTAAGGTCTCCCCAAGTTTTTCCACAATGGTCTGTCTTGGCCCAGTCTCTTCCATGTTACTCCTGCATATATATATATACATATAATGTTAGTAGCAGGAGAAGCGGAAAATTACCACATATTAGACACACTGCCTCCCTCCCAGCCCACCTCACCCCAACGGGGATTGACTTCGGAGTGGGTGGAACAATGGGAAGCACCCGTGAGGCATGAGGGATGAAGAAACATAAGAAAAAAGAAAGAAGTACCTAAAAATACCATCTGGGAAGAAGCGGTGGGGACATTTTTACGAATTTTCCTTATGACCCAATTAAGATATGTACGTAGATCAGATTTTTATTCACAGTTTCTCCCACCTGCTCTGATTTCAGTACCAAGCTCTGCCTTGCCCTGTTTCAAGATGTTACAGATGCTAGACAATATGACAATAGCAAAGAACTAAGAAAGAATATCCCCATGTTTTTTAACCCGTTGCCCACGTTTTCCTTTTTATCTTTTGCGTGCTCTGTCTCTTTTTATCCTATTCCTTTCTTTTTCTTTTTTTACTGAACCTAATTGAATGTAATAAGTATTTTAAATCCTCCGTACTAAGTTTAATAGTTAATTTTTTTTAGAAAACTGAAAACAAAATATGCAAAGTTAATCACTTACAATCTTTGCTACTTTAAACGTAAAAACTTCGTTAGGGTTTGGGGTGGGGGGGATTGCCCCAGTCGCCCCCTGCTGGATCCGCCACTACATTCTGCACTACTGTTTGTGAAAACTGCGGCACCATGAAGGGCTGCTGGTATTAGCTTCAAGCTTATAGGATATGTACGACAGGTTGGGACATGCAAATGATTGAAATGTCAGTAAAAGTGCACATGCGGTTTTGGCACACCACCCTCTGAACTGTCGGGTCTTGGGCATAAAGAGCTGGCTTAAACAAGATGCGGCAATCAGTGAAAAGCTTACATTGATTCGAAAGGGTGTTTTTGTGTCTCACTATACCTCATCGTCGAAGAAAGTTACATTATGAACACCTGATGGATTTTGAGCTTGGAGGGATTGTTGGGATGAGAAAACTGGATTTTCCTACTGCGAAATTGTCACTTGTACAGGACAAATGACAGTACAGTGATGCGAACATGGTGTCAGTGGACAGATGAGGCTTGGATGCACAAAAATTATGGGAAATGGACAGCAAAATCGCCCGACTGCACAGGATGACAGACACCTCTATGCATGGCAGTGACACAGCAACATCCACAGTGTTAGTGCAGCAGTGGAACACTGTCACAGATCAGGCTTTGTTCTCCAGCACAGTTCGACGTCATCTGCTTAACAGAGGACTGGCTGCTAGCAGTCCATTGCTGTACATTACTTTGACCCTCAACCATAGATGCCTCAGGCTGCAATGGGATAACAAACAGCATTGCCAGATCAGATGTTAGAAAAATAGCCAAAAACATGACATCAGAGTTTCCATAAAAGCTTAAAAAAGGCATTACAAGAAAAAAAAATTGAACTTCAAGAAACTTTATTCATTTCTCATACTTTAGTACTGCGGTTGTACAAAAATCATTAAATACCATTCATTCATTTGGAAAAATCCCATACCTCATCAGAGCACCACATTTTCCTATAAAAATTAATCACATGTGGGCACATAATTTAAGGTGCAATGACACAAAAGACAGAATAAGAGTAAATTAAGCAAATCATGTCTATGAAAGTAAGATTCTTGTTTTAATGGATTATAGTTAAACATTCATTGTAATATTAAACTCCTCAATAACGTCAATACCATCATCATTATCACTGTCTTTATAATACATGCATGCATTTATCGTACACTGAATTTTCAAAATTTTTTAGCATTTTGCTAGTAATCGTAAAATTTTTGCAATGTTTTGCTTCAAAATTCAAATGGCACCTGATTTTCAGAGTCTGGAGCATTTCAACTTTCCTGTGATTTCGAGTTGCATTTTTTTGCAAATTCATTTTGGAAAATATTCTTTCAACAACTGCATTGCTAATGAGTAGAGAATGTGCAGCTAAAACAGAGAAAGAATTGTAAATGGATTGCCTCTTATACAATCTTGGTACGTGTCACCCCCCCCCATTCAATTGGATATGTTGATATGCTGCCCTTAAAGTGCTTAGCTGAATCAAAAAGCAGTAAATTCCTGTATTCTGCTTCCAATTTTGACATTTGAGCATTTTAGTCTTTAAAATTAAGAGGAAGATCAGTCACTGAACTTCAGATTTGCGATAGGCATATTCCTGAGCAGCAGTTTGCAAGAAGTTTCAAATAATCGAAATTATTTACAATCTTATTGTGTAATTTCCCCCAGTGATCATTCAAAGTGCTCAATAGTCCAGATAGCAAACGGAAAGAAACCAACCAACTTTGTAGGATGGATGAAGGAATGTGGATACATAAGTAGAAAGAAATCTGGCAATATGAAAAATCCAATGAGGTAAAAAAATACAATGAATTACTCAAGATGGTTCCAGAAACCAAATTTCATCATGTTACGGTTAAACAACAAGCTTTACATTTGAACTTTGTGTATCCAAGTGGCCAACAAAGTGCCAAAAAATTGTTGGCATATAAGTTGGATTTAAAGAAAGATACACAATTTTCAGCAAAAAAAAAAAAAAAAAAAAATAGTAAAATTTTCCCAGAAAGTAGCAAATAGCATTCAGAAAAATATTATAGCACTAGAGCATAAAAAATAGAATTTTTGCTATAAAATAGCATGACCTGGCAACACTGATAACAAACAGGCATTAGCATGCTCAGACGTGTCAACTCTCCAGATTTAAGCGGGAGACCGGATTTTCAGCCCTTCTCCCGCTCTCCGGATGAATGTCAAATTCTCCTGTTTTTACCGAGAATTAGCCACTAGGATGGTCAGCATTCCATCAATCACCAAGATTTCAAATCGCCTGTGAAATCTTTTTCTTTCTGCGTCGATGCAAGGCGACATTACAGTCATTAGTTTTGAACTTGTCCTCTTCTCCTATCTTCAAAAAGAAAGCTGCCCCGGTGGCGCAGTGGTCTAAGCACTGGCTTCCGACCAATCGTCTGAGATGAGTCCGAAAAAATTTGCTTTAAAAAATTTGCCCAGTCCGATTGTCATATGACGCCTTCAGCAAAGAGCTGACCTGCTCTGGCACTATGAATGCTGGGGATGGTCCGTAATTAATTGACAGATGGGAGCTGCCCTGCCTTCTTGCAGTTCAGTCTTTCAACCCTTCACCTCAAGAAATGCGGCGAATTCACTTTACGACAAAATTTGGCCTCGCCTTGTAACGAAAAGGCGATGTTAGTATGATGCTTTTTGTTGTTTTTGCCTTTGCGCAGAACCTAAAGAAGAAACGAAAAACAGTTGGCTGCCATTTTATTCGCAAAAAACTATATAGCATGCGGGCCATTTTATGTTTTCATTATCTTGCGGAATCTACGTACCTGAAAACCTAATTTCAGTAGGGAGAGTTGGATGATCCGTGGAAGGGAGGAGCGTAATTTCCAAAACCAAAAACAGACCACAACCCTGAGGAATACAAAGAGCTTGAATGTTTTTAAACTGCACCCCTCCTCCCTAATAACTATACGTAATGGACACCGATTATATGATTTTCGTCTAAGTTAGGAAAAAAAAATATCTGGGGTGTATACATTTACAATACAAAAACTAACAATGAAATAAAATGGGTATTGCTTTTAGTGTTTTTTTTTTTTTTTTTTTTTCTCTAGAACTTTTAGTGGACCAATAATACTTCTGGAAAACATCGATAAAAATAGCGCTCGTGTGATTTTATGAGCTGTAATAATCTCCTGATTTTCAGATTTTGAAGGTTGGCATGTCTGCATGCTGATTGGCAACATGTCGTGTTTCCTGACTAGTCACAATTTAACTTCATGCACCATAATGATCGCATACGCGTTGCAAGACAATATCCTGAATGGCACCCTGCAATGTCATACAGGCTCAGTGCCATGCATTATGCCATTGGATTCAATTTGTGATCTTTCCTGATATGAACTGAGGGAACCCTCAACAGCCAGCGATATATCAGAGATGTTTTAGAAACCGAGGTGATGATACCCTTCCTTCAGAGTTGTCGTGGCGCTATATTCCAGCAGGACAAAGCTTGGCCACATGTGGCTAGGAATGTTCAAGATCTCTCCCATGCATGGCAGATACTGCTTCTTCCCTGGCCTGGACGTTCGCCAGATATGTCCCGATCAACATGTCTGGGACATGGTAGCTAAGCAACTGGATCGTCAAGCACCTCTGCTAGTCACCATAAATGAACTCTTGTCTTGCATAGAAGCAGCCTGGCAGGCTATTCCCCAGAACAAATCAAAAACCTCTTCCATTCAATAACACACCATGTAGAGGCTGATACTTTTACTCAAGGTGGTTTCACATGATACTGAATTTTGAAGCGAAAAATTTGTGTAGCTCTACAAATATAATAAATTATCTCCTTAACATGAGGAATCTGTTATATACAGGTTGTCCACAAAGTGTCTTTACAACTTTGCGCATTTATTACAGACACCCTGTACTATGTAAGTTCATGGTATTTGTTGTATAATATACTGTAAATATCAAAGTTTTAATTGACATCATCGTTTTTTGTAATATGTCCCTCACTGACATAGCAAGTGCTGTTCTTTGAAAATGTGGTCCCCACAAGAGAGTGCGCATGTGCATCGCTTGGCTCATCAAAATAAAACCTGATATTGCAACAACATTTTCGGATTAAGAATGGGAAAACTCCGCCATCTCGTTCAAGTATCTGCCAATGGCCGCACCAAAAATTCATGGAGACTAGGTCCATGTTGGATCAAGATCGCAGTGGCCACCCACGAACATCGAATGTGTTCGTGATTCATTTTCACGAAGCCCGAAGAAGTCCATTCATTCCACTGCCAGAGAACTACAAACGCCTCGGTCCACAGTACACAGGGTGCTCCATAGACATCTACGCTTATATGCATACAAAGTGCAACTGTTACAAGCACTTGAGATGAACGATAGACCACGATGAAAAGAATTTGCAGTAACAATGCTGGATAGCCTGAGTGAAAATCCCAAGTTTTTCACACGTTTGTTTTACGGATGAGGCAACTTTTCATTTCTCTGGGTAGTTAAACAGACACAATGTCAGGATTTGGGGGTCTGAAAATCCCCATGCGTTTATGGAACTTGCGAGAGACAGTCCTAAAGTGAACGTGTGGTGCGGTGTTATGCATAACCGAGTCCTTGGACCATTTTTCTTCAGTGAGAAAACAGTGACAGCAGATGTTTACCTGAATGTTTTGTGTGAGGATGTTGTGCCATAGTTGGAGGACCTTCAACCAAGCGTGATATTCCAACAGGATGGTGCCACCACATTAGGGGTGGCGTGTTCAGGACTTTTTAATTGAAGCGTTCCCTGGGAGGTGGATTGGACAGGAAGGTCCAATTGCATGGCCAACCCATTCCCCCAACATCACACCTCTGTACTTTTTTGTATGGGGATATGTGAAGGATATCGTGTATCGGACAAAGGTGCAGGACATCGATGATCTGAAATCGAGGATCAACAATGTCCTTTCAACAATTACTGAGGACATGCTGCAGTGCACATGGTTGGAACTGGACTTTGGCTAGATGTTCTATGCGTAACAAATGGTGTGCATATTGAGCTTTTGTAATGAGGTAGAAAAAACTTTAGTCTTTGCTCTTACTTATGTGCTCTACCACATTTGTCTATCTCATACAGTGTATCCATAATAAATGTGCAAAGTTGTAAAGAGACTTTCCCTGTATATTACCGTAATTTTGGGACTAAGAGCTGCATCGGCGTAGTCCAGAGGTGTGAGGGCCGCAGGTGAGAAATTTTGCTATCTTGGAAGCAAAAGTTGCCGTAAGAGCCCCACCTGTAAAGTCGTAGTGCTGCTCAGAAAACTAAATTATCTTCCTTATTTTCATGAATTAACTCACACCCAACATGATTATATGTATACTTCAAAGGCTAATTCTGCAACTCAGTGTCGATCTGCTTTATGCACTTATTTTTTCATACTGGCAAAAGCTTTTATTTATACATTTTTTATTAATCATGCTAATGATGTTATTTGTTTGCCTTTATTAATGCTCAAAACTATTTATGTAATCAATATAAATCACAGTTAATCTTAAGACTCCCGTTAGAATATTGCATTGCTCGTAAAACCTAATTCCATTCAATGTGGATGTCTGCTATAGGATGGTTCTCTGTTCACCACAATAGAATCTGTCTTACAAGTAATTAACTTATAAATTATCGCTTGTAATGCTTTCAATTAACGTTTTCTTTAACAATATGTTCCTTCTATGCTTGTTATGCTTTTTTATCTTATCTACAGATGTTTTTGTTAGAATGAAGATGCTTTACGCTTCCTTTTACCAGCTGCCTCGCAAGAGTTCGCGCATCTCCCCACCAACACTTCGAAACAACGGTGTCTCTGCTTTCTCGCTTTTTTCTTTTAAGTGGTTTGACCTACTTTCATTTACTATGCACTAAGCCTTCGCGGTGAGCTCCGCTTTTATATGAATGGAAAAGCTCTACCTCCTTTTTTTCTTTCGTGTTTGGGAAGATTTTATCTTCAGCCAAGTATTAAATTAATTACCCATTGTTAACATCAGATGATAATGCTACAGCGCTTATTAGTGAGAAAGCGTTTCCAGCCGAAGCATTCAACTTCCACTATCGCCAGTCAATAAAAAAAAACAATTAAAATCGAAGCAAAACTCAGGAGCACAGAGCCAAGAAACACCAGTATCGCATGCCAGATTAACCAAGAAGAGAGAACAGAATTTGTCTTTCCGTCCCGCCAGTATTGTTTGGAATAAGTCACTGCCGATGTAATCATTCTAGTTAGGGCAGGCTTTTGCATTGTTCAAGTCCTTAAGCTTTTGTTCAAGGAAGTGCCCATCAAACCGGTCTCCCCACCTCGGAGAATTCAACGTTCCTTCCCTTGGTTGCATCGCACCTTCCTGCATGATGTATGCTGCAGCCAACGAAAGAGATACCCTGGGCGTGCTCTCCACAGAAGCCTTTTTCTAACTAATGATCATGATGATCATATGTAGAGGATTTTAGGAAGGGAGTGTCTGACCCCAGGTCTTAAACAACCCTTAGAAATAGGAAACTAGGAGATTTGGGCTAGAGCGCCCGATAGGAGAGTAACACGGAAGCGAAGTAGAAAGGGGGTGGAAGACGCCCTTATTTATTACCGGGGGCTAGTACCCGGGGTCCGACGGCTTAACGTGCCCATCCGACGCAAGGCGGATATTTAGTGGATCGAGCGTTCGTACCTGCCTGGGATCGAACCTGAGGCCCTTTCCGTTGCAGTTACGAATGTTGCCCTCCATAGAAGCCTCAGACATCTGCGTGCTTATGTACCCATTCCATCCCCCACTCCCCCATGCAAAGAGCATTTTAGTCAGGCATTCCTTTCACAAACAAACCACCTAACCTTAAGACCTACGCGAGCATTTCCCATTCCTCCCCCACTTTCCCACCTAAACCAACCTCAGGACACCGGAGTTATCGTTTAAATAGACATGTCTAACGTAAGCGTAGAAAGGGGGGGGATGATCACAGTAGAGTTTGTGAAAAAAAAGACGTTGTTTGAAAAAATTTACTAAGCATCTGCTGCATGAAAAATAAATGGAGGGAAGAAACAGTCTAATCAAAAATAAATTCGTCATAAGGGCCACACACCCAAAAAATTTCACTTTTAGTAACGTAAGAGCCGCGACTCTTAGCCCAAAAATTACGGTAATTTGAATAGTGCATTTCTTTCTTGGTGTTGCAATTTTCACAAACAGTAGTATATTTTATAATTTCATCATGTTGTGGAAGATGGAGGACAACATATCATATTGAACATGTTGTGTAACCACAAAATGTACCTTCTGTACTGTACGTTTCATGCATTTTTTTCTACAGTAATAAAGCGCCATCTATTCACCTGGAGATGAGTTTTATAACTAATTTTTGTTCTTCTGTCAAACAAAATTCCATTCCCTCGGGAATCCTCATATCAAATTTGAAGTCATTCCGAGCAATAGTTCTCCCAGTAGAGCCCTTGGAAATGTGAACTTTAATTATGGGCACCTGGTATATTAATGGGTGACCCAAGTATCAAAAAAATAAATTGTACTCATATATTAATAGGTGACTCAAAAAAAGTTCATGTAGATATTGAGGTTACAAGTAAATGAATATCACAAGTTAATGAAAATGTTTTCTTCAGTACAGTACACATTTTCACAACTTTTGAGAATGGGATAAACGTTTTGGAAATACCACTCTAAAAATCCTAACATTGAAAAAACGATTAAAATTGAGCAAATTAGGGAAGAAATATTTTTGGTACATACATAAGTATTGGGTTGATGCAAAAGTTCATGCTGTTTTATTTCACGAGTGTTTCCCAAGTCAGTAGTGATGGTGCAGATGGTCAGTTTTACATCAAAATGTGGCCAGTAATATCATGTATTTAAATCATATTGTGTTGGGTGATTGTGGCTAATGGTATTTTAGTTTTCAGGTCTGGAAGTATGGAGTGTCAAGTAGAGAAGAATGAACATTTTTGACATCTGCTCCTCTACGAGTTTAACAAGGGATCCTCAGAAGCCAAGGCTAATCAACAAATTTGTACTGTGTATGAGGAGGATGCTATAGCTCCGAAGACAGCCCTCAAATGGTTTGAGCGGTTCCGAGGTGGCAATTTTGACCTCAATGACTCTTCATGCACAGGTTGTCCATCTGACTTTGATGAGGATAGTTTGATCCATCTCATCCACTTGGATCCACGTCAAACCACACACGAATTGGCCACTGTGATGATCAGGCCACAGTGATGTGACACTTGGAACGTATGGAAAAGTCCAGAAATAGTTTTTTTTTCTCACCGAAGACAACAAGAATCAGCTTGTTGTCATATGTGGTTCCTTGCTCACTCGTTATCACAAATGTTCTCAGTAACGCAAACCCTTTCTGTCACGTATTGTTACTGGAGATGAAAAGTGGTGCCTGTATGTGAATTTCAGGCATCGGAGGGAATGGTTAAGCCCAAACAAGATGCCCACACCACATCCAAAACATGACCTTCATCCTGCAAAGATCATGTTGTGTGTCTGGTGGGACATGGAAGGCATTATTCACTGGGAAATGCTGCCGAGAAATCGGACCATCAACGCTGCACTTTATTGGTAGCCACTCTGCCATGTGGAGAGAGCAATTCAGCAGAAACGGCCACATTGATGCCCTGGTGTCCTTCTCCAACATGATAATGCATGCCCTCACAGTTCATACATGACCAAAATGGCTATTCAGGACATGAAATGGGAGATCCTTACACATCCGTCCTATTCCCCAGATGTCGCCCCTTCAGACTATCACCTGTTCCGATCTCTGTCGAATGCACTCCGCGACAGAACGTTCAACAATGATGTTGATCTCCAGAATTTCCTTGATGATTTCTTCACAGCAAAACCAGCACGTTTTTTCAAGAATAGCATTGCAGAACTATCCAGACATTGGGACACCATCGTAAACAGGGGAGGGGGGATACATAGTTGATTGATTCCGTTTTCCCTTCTGATGTAATACATTCCAGTAGTGCAGTGAAAAAAACACCATAAACTTATGCATCAACCCAATGTATCAGAAGTTCATAAGTATATTATTTTCAACAATCAGATTTTGGTACTGAACTGTCTTTAGTTCACCGTTCTCCATGTACAAGGGCTATTCGGATTTCAACCTCCATTGCAATGTACACTCAATGTAAGCACAGTAGCCAGTTCCAGTGGCATGTCCAGAAAATCTTTTCAGGGGTGTTATCAAATTTATTTTTTTATGCAACTAAATGTGGTATGTGTGAATTTTCAAAATGTATGCAACATCCATGCAGGAATATTCAAATAAATATTTCTGGAAATTAATATTATTACCTGTATTTTTAACACCACATAATGGTTGACCACTTATATCGTGCCATTTATCTGTGCAGAAAACAAGAATACTACACTACTTGCTGTTAAATGGTTAAAAGATACAAGTAATTCTAGAAAGAAATAAAAATTTACCTTCAAGTAAACCCAATATACATGTATGTAATTACTGTAGGCCACTTACCTTTCACGTTCATGTCAATGAGTTCTACATTTTAGTGAACATTTCCTACACTTATTTATAGAATTCGGTCCAACTCCCAACTAGAGGATATGTGAATATTATCGTTATTTCCTACAAAGTTTATAAACACGTAATCTAGAATTTGAATCCTAAGTAACTTTAAAAAACTCCAAGTAATATAAAATCTGAACAACAAACTCGACAACACTTAAAACTCAGACATACCACTTTCACTCCAAACGTATCACAACTAAAAATACATGTACACAATTTTTATTCAAACACTATTTACGACGAACACTACTACCTTTCGAAACACCATTTTAAAGAATTTTAGTTAAAAAACCTGAATATTAAAACATCTTCGCTCGCCTCGGGAGACGGGCACTTTCAAATGCGTTTGCACTTCTCTGTGAGCATCATCAGGAAAGGCCAAAGTTATCAACTACTCGGCTGCCAGCTGCAAAGTAATTTAAAAATAAAACTCCCAGGTTGTTAGGCTCTTTGAACTCCCAGGTCATTAGGCTCGGTCATGCCGAAGGTCTCAACATCATCTCGGTTCGTAGCCGAGCACCTTCTACGGGAAAATAACAATCACGCAAGCTTCATCTAATTACTAAAACAGCGGTTCCTCCTACCCCAAATTTAATTTTTTGTTTTTTTTTGGACTTTCATTGGTTCTGTCCATTGGTTTGAAATAATGTTTGAATCGTTAAAATTACATACTGTATGTCTATTTTTTTCCCTATCAAACCGATTGAGCTATGCATAAGTGTTTCTTAGTTTTACAACTTTTTATAATTTTAATATGTTCAAATCTAGGAAACTGTTTGTTTTAGATACAATATTGTATAAGTGCTGTCCTGGCCTCTTTCTTTTGCCAATTTCTCAAGTGTTGATTCAATTGATGTTTTAATTTATTCTTTGTACAACTATATAAGATATAAAAGAATTATTGCTAACAGGGATTTCATTAATCTGTTACTTAATGCAATGTATTAGGTAATACTTAATACTTATAATACAATGTATTAAATAATTATATATAGCCGAATGTATTAATAAAGGAGATGTGAAAATTACATTGGAAAACTTGAAAAACGGAAAAATGAATCACTCGTAAAAATATTCGCATGAGGAATTGCAATCACCAAAAAACTTCATCAGGACAATACATTCAAGAAGTCTGACGAAGTTTTTTGGTGATTGCAATTCCTCATGCGAATATTTTTACGAGTGATTCATTTTTCCGTTTTTCAAGTTTTCGAATGTAATTTTCACATCTCCTTTGTCTTCATGTGCCTCCCGTAGTTCAACTAAAAAAGTATATCCTACTCAAGAAACGTGCAGACTTTTTGAAGTTAGTCAAAAAAGCCTACACCCAAGAACCTGAGTCCGTAAAAACCCAAGAACCTGATGAGAACAACAGTGCAAAGATTTGAACATCGACCACCTACAACTGAGAGGTACGTACATGAAAGATTTTTCCTTGAATCACATTCGATTACCGCGATATATATTCGCAGAGAATATTAATAACTTCCAACCGAAAAATTGCTTTCCATTCAAAGGAAATATAACATGTAAATAGTTACAGCAGTTAAAACCACCATTAAATGGTTCTACCTGAAAAAATAACGTAAATTATGAAAGTAATTTTCTAGTAATCCCAACATGTCTTTTTTTCTTACCTTGATTAAAATGTTACACATTTTAGTTTACTGCACAAACAAATATGCACATACATAACAATTAATTTTGAAGAATTGCAAATGAAAGTATTTTTAGTAATTTCAATTGTTATTTAATACTATTAATACATAAATGAATATAAAATGGAAATAAAATATCAGTAGCTTACATCTGACAGCCTCTTTAATGTCTGTGCAACATTTGAGTAGGAGCTAAGTAATAGTATATCCTCTTGCATCGTACTCCATGCATCACTAATTTTTTTATACAATGGCTAAAACCGTGAAAAAAAGAAATGTTAAATATTATATTTAATATATTTTAGGCATATAATATATATATATATATACACTGAAGTGCCAGAAAAACTGGTACAGACGAGCTTATGCAAATTACATAGCAACGTCACCTATGCACATACTCGGTTGCGTCCGCCAGTGCGCATATGAAGCGATAGACATCCTTGCCAGTTGTCAGAGCTGTTTTCGGCACGAGAATGACAAGTAATAACGATTTAAGAGATTTTCAATGCAGTGTCACAGTTGGCGCTCGTGAGATGGGCCATAGTATTTTGGAGGTAGAAACAAAGTTCGGATTTTCATGGACGACCATTGTAAGGGTGTACCGTGACTACAATAATCCCGGCAAAACCTCCAATCTACGATACCGGTGTGGTCGTAACAAGACATTGGGTCAACGTGACCATCGTCAGCTGTCAAGAATCGTTTAACGCGATAGGCGTGCAAAACTCTCGCAGGTATCATCGGAATTCAATGCTGGAGCCTCAACAAGCATCAGCGTCCGGTCTATGCAACGTACCCTGCACGATATGGGCTTTGGGAGCCGACGCCCAACTCGAGTGCCCTTGATGGGTGCACGACACAGAGCTATGCACCTCCCTTGGGCACGGCAACACCGCCACTGGACACTTGATGACTGGAAACAAGTAGCCTGGTCTGACGAGTCGCGCTTCCGACTGTATCGGGCAGATGGAAGGATTCGTGTGTGGCGCAAACCCCATGAAGCCATAGATCCCGCCTGTTAACAGGGAACTGTACCGGCTGTCTGGTCCATAATCGTATGGGGTGTGTTTAGCTGGACTTCACTGGGACCCCTGGTATGTCTACAAACGTCTGTGACCGGCCAACGCTATGTGCGCATCCTTTCTGACGAGGTACACACGTTCATGTCTTGCATTCATGCTGATGGGTTGGGCCTGTTCCAACAGGACAATGCACCTCCCCACAAGTGTCGGGAAGCCACATTATGGTTAGACGAGCATTTATCTGAGTTTGGGGTGTTGCTATTCCCACCCAAGTCCCCAGATCTGAACGTGACAGAACACATTTCAAATGCCATGCAATGCGCTATCGAACACAGAAATATGAGACCTCGGAATACACCTGAATTGAGGAACACTCTGCAGGAAGTATGGTGTGCATTGCCTACAGCATATTTCCAGAAGCTAGTGGAGACCATGCCCGTCGTATTTCTGCAGTTCGGCACTTCCTGGGGGACCTACCAAGTATTAGACGAGTGTACCAGTTTTTCTGGCACTTTAGTGTATATATATACGATACTTAATATAAAAGAAGGCATATATAAAAAATACACTATATCTCAGTAATTAAAGACATCATGACACCTCTAATTATTAATAATTTACAGTGGAAATTTTTTAATCATGAGTTTTATAGAGGTAATTTTTAATATATTTGATGGTCAAATTTTCAAACTGGAACCTAGTTCATCGTCAGGACTATGTCACTGGAGTAGTTGCTCGTATGCGGTTGGAAGTGCCAAACTGCAATTATCATTAAAATAGTAAAAAGTAAACTTAAAGATGGGATAGAAATATTGAGAAGATGTAGCACGCTGAATGGTAATTGCAGTTATGCACTCCCAATCGAATGGCAACAACTAATTCAGTGACATAGTCCTGACGATGAACTAGGTTCTAGTTTGAATATTTGGCCACCAAATATATTAAAAATTCCAATCCTTCCTGGTTATACCAAACATACACCTCTTCATGCTTCTTTGAGTTATCCACAGCATCTGCTTGGTGTTTTTTAGTTCAGGTCCATGCCCCTGCTTTATAAGTACTCATAAAAACTAGAAGAATGCAATGATTAAACAGTTTATGCCATAATGGCAAATTGCTTTTGAAAATTGCATTGTTTCTCCCAAATGTACTCCAGCCAAGTTTTGTTCTCCTATTAATTTTTTCTTTGATGTGGCCCTTGCTTGCAATCTGTTGCCTAAGGCAAATGTAGGCATCATTTACTTCTACATTTACACCATTAACCTCCAATTCTTCAGTTCTTGTAAATGCATTGGTACTAGAAAACTTGTCTAATACTGGAAGGAGTTCACTGTGGCATTTTTTTCCGCTCTAAATTTGCAATTTTTTGTTAGAGCTGCACCTTAAAATGACAATGAATTATTTGACATATTTTCTGAATTACTTGTGATAAGCTGGTCAACTGGTCGCTAATACACAGACCAAGACTTGTTCATTTGTTTAGGTAGATATATCTCTCATCCAACATGACCACATTGTTACACTTCAATAGTTGACCAAAATTTATATTAGCAATAAACAATGCTGTGGTTATTCCTAATAGTTACTACATATAGGAACATTTAAGTATTTTATGCATTTACCTCATGGATTTTTTTAAATGATCCAATTGATCATTTAATATAGTTCCTCCTCCTCCACCTCACTCTCACTCTCTCTCTCTCTCAGCCTCCTACTATATTTTTAGAAGTGCTGATGGCATGCCAGTACTTTCTCCAAACTTCTTGCACACTACCAACATTGGCAGACAGTGCCTACACTGTGTCCAGATGCTGTCCTGGACATCTGGTAGGCACTGTCTTCATTTCTAAACCTTCTGTATGTTTCAAGGAAAGTTGCGATGGCATGTCAGTACTTTCTCCAATCTGCTTGCACACTACCAACATCGGCAGACAGTGCCTATAAGGTGTTCAGGTGCTGTCTTAGACACCTTGTAGGCACTGTCTTCATTTCTAAACCTTCTGTATTTTTTAAAGAAGTTGCTGTGGCACGTCAGTACTTCATCCAAGCTGTTTGCACACTACCAACATCTGCAGACAGTGCAAGGAGTTCAAGTGCTAACATGCAGACAGTGCAAGGAGTTCAAGTGCTGTCTTGGACACCTTGTAGGCACTGTCTTCATTTCTAAACCTTCTACTATTATTTTTCAGAGAAGTGCTAGTGGCATGCTAGTACTTTCTCTAAGCTGCTTGCACACTATCAACATCAACAGACAGTACCTACAAAGTGTCAAGGTACTGTCCTGGACACCTTGTAGGCACTGTCTTAATTTCTAAACCTTCTACCATACTTTTTTAAAGAAGTACTGGTGGTATGTCAATACTTCCTCCAAGCTGCTTGCACACTAACAACACCGACAGACAGTGCATACAAAGTGTCAAGGTACAGTCCTGGACAGAACAGTTTTAAGAATTCTTCCCAGTACATAATGTGTGGGGCATCACTGGCATATGATTTAATGCATCTGAATGACCCACTTGCAATGTCGATGAATTAGGGACACGGTCAACGATACATGTTCAGTGCCACCTCAGGCCACCATCTGGGGACTTTTCCACTCAATGCTACCCTAAGAAGTCTAATGTGTATCCCAGCATGGTGGTGATATGACCTAATGACTCAGACCATTATACTGTCCTCTCATCCATCAAACACATTCATGTAATCCCTTAGAAACTGAATCACTTTTTTCCTGCCAACTTGCCTACACAGTAGCATACAGGAAAACACAAAAAAAATTTTGTAAGATTTTTTTTGCTGAGGATAGAGGCCCTCTTAGCCCCCCCCTTCCCCCCAGCCACACTTTAGTTGCTGGAGTACACTCCTACGTCTATACGTGTGATAAGTTTCATCTCATTTCGTACATTCTTTCATGGTATGAAATTTTCTATGTCAAGCAGTGTACACACTCAGACACGACAGAAATATCTATTCCTATTAGTAGTTCTAATTCTGACTATTAGATAGTCTAATCATTCTACTATTTTCTTTTACGTGTAATATTTCAAAATAACTTGCACAATATTCTAGAGGATAATGCTTACCTTGGCATTCCTTGCTAGCGATGAGACGCATTTCACACACATGTTTTCCGGTCTTTGTTGATGTTATTGTCCTAAAGTCCATTGTATGAGATGAATAGCTTTACTTCACACACTTTTCACTGGGTATACTCAGTGGATCTTCACTTTAGGATTCAAACACAACGGACTTTTTTTAGAGTATAAAGAACAGTAAAAGTTGATGTGTTTGAATCTTAAAGCAAAAGATCCACTGAGTATACCCAGCGAAAACTGTGTGAAGTAAAGCCATTTATCTCATACAATGGACTTCAGGACAATAACATCAACAAAGACCAGAAAACACGTGAGTTAAATGTGTCTCATCGCTAGCAAGGAATGCCAAAGTAAGCTTTATCCTCTAGAATATTGTACAAGTTATTACGACAGAAATATGTTTATATTACCATGATGCATAGCTCATGTACATTTGAATTTAGGATCGCCTTAAAAGCTTTATGGCATTAAAGACAGTTCGTGCCTATTTTGAATTCATGCAAATGGAACTTGCACACATGGAGGATTCAGTGTATTTAGTCACACTTATGATGTCTTTCTCTTGCTGCCTTGCAAATTTCTTTCTAATTTTCTTTTCCAACAAGTTTTCTGTTGGAAAAGAAAATTAAGTTTTCTTTTCCAACAGAAAACTTAATTTTCAAACACGGTGTGTGTGTGTGTGTGTGTGTGTGTGAGAGAGAGAGAGAGAGAGAGAGAGAGAGAGAGAGAGAGAGAGAGAGAGACACACATACACACGCGCGCACAAACACACACACACACACACACAAAGATGATGTTTGCTTTTTCAAATGTTTTTCTTGTTTTTCTATCCCAGATCCCAGATCACCCACTCCACTAACTGCCATGCATACTGGCTATGTAAGAATGCATGATCTGAACTACTACTATAAGAGTTCAATAAGTAGTGAGACTTTCTACCGGAAAGAGTTAAAACATGACAAACCTAAAAATAAACGCCACCAGCATTTAGACAGCGGTCCCATTATTGCACAAGTTCTTGTATTCCTGCAGCATAGAAGGAGGCGGACTGCTTCTGCAACCAGTTGTTTACAGTTACATGCACCTAATTATCTGAAGTAAAATGTTTGCCTTTGTGAAATTTTTCATATTTCATAGGTCCAAAGATGTGAAAATTGCAGGGCGATAGATCAGGACTATACACTAGATGTTGAAAGACTTCCCACTAAAAGCTCCACAATGTCCTTTGCATGGTAACTGCCATATGCGGCCTGATATTATTATGCAGAAGCACAATACCCTGAGTGAGGTTGCCAAGTGTCTTGTCTTCGATAGCTTGTCAAAGCTTCATTAAAGTTTGACAATACTGTTCAGCATTGATGGTTGATCCTTTTGGTAGCCACTCAAGAAGCAAATGGTCCACGATGACCAAAGAACAGGGTTAACATCACCTTGCTTGCAGAAATGATGAACCACGATTTCCTCCACAGTAGCAATGATGCATATTTCTACTGCATACTCTGCCTCGAAATGATGACACCAGCTTTTGTCTCCAGCAATAATACATAGCAGGGAATCTTCACCTTCTTCATGGTAGTGGAACAGATGCTGCAACGATAATCCCATTCTTTGACTCATAACAATGATGCATGTTTCCACTGCATGCTCTGGCGTTTGGACTCTGGCTCAAAATAATGGCACCAGCAATAAATGCGTAGCAGGAAATCTTCACCTTCTTCATGGCAGTGGAACAGATGCTGTAACGATAGTCCCATTCTTTGACTCATGACGATGATGCATGTTTCCACTGCATGCTCTGGAGTTTGGACTCTGGCTCAAAATGATGACACCAGCAATAAATGCATAGCAGGAAATCTTCATCTTCACCTTTTTCATGGCAGTGGAACAGATGCTGTAACGATACTCCTATTCTTTGACTCATGACGATGATGCATGTTTCCACTGCATGCTCTGGCGTTTGGACTCTGCCTCAAAATGATGACACCAGCAATAAAGGCATAGCAGGAAATCTTCACTTTCTTCATGGCAGTGGAACAGATGCTGTAACGACAGTCCCATTCTTTGACTCATGACGATGATGCATGTTTCCACTGCATGCTCTAGCATTTGGACTCTGGCTCAAAATGGCGACACCAGCAATAAAGACAAAGCAGGAAATATTCACCTTCATGGTAGTAAAACAGATGCTGTAATGATAGCCCCATTCTTTGACTCATCTGTTTATCGGACAGATGTTACGGTATCCATGTGGCATAGACCTTATGATATTTGAGGTGTGAATGCATGATCTTATTAACAGTTCCGATGCCCACACTTGCACTGTTTGCCAGTTCTCGGATCGTGATTCTTCGGTTGGCCTTTACTGTAGCATCCACATGTGCAATTATTGTCACTGAAACAGCATGATGTGGTGCTCCTGATCTTGGCTGGTCTGCAGTGCTTGTTCATCCACCACTAAACAGCTGACACCACCGCATTAGAGTACAGCAGAGAAGACAAGCAGGCCCGTACATAGCCTTCATTCATCTGTGAATTTTACTTGGTGGCATTTAAAAAAAAACACTTAATTGCAGCATGTTGAGAAACTTTGGATGTATCCATCTTCTATGAGAAGAACACTTAAATAAGTCCAGCATGTTACACAGCTTCCTAAATAAACAAGCTGAATGCAGTTGCATAGCCTTTAAATGGCCTGTGCCAACCATTGACAAAATTAGAAAGCACAAACACATTCCAGCAAAAGAATCTCACTACTTATTGAATAACCCTTATAAAAATCGGCAAATCATATTAATACATTCTTAAATACATTGTGGTTTAAAAACACCTTTATGTAATCTGATGGGGACACCATTACAGAATTTTTACTGCAAAGCCCCAGGAACACCAAGGTGATTTGAAAACCACCAGATGGGAAATAATCTTCTACTACAAGCCCTAGAATCAGTTGCTGCTTTGACAAATTTAAGGCTTTTACTGGCATCTTAAAATGCTTACATCCTATGAAACATGTTCTACACTGGCCACAGAAAAAACTTTCACAGTGTTGTAAAAGCATAAGGTGGACTTATACTGTTAGGCCCACTTTTACTTCAGTGTAAGAGCTTAATATAACCTTCATGCTCTTAGGCTGATATACCTTAAATCCTGTTATTCTGTTCCCAAGAAATCCCAAGATGTTCTATTTTCAGGGGTTATGCAGTGGAAGAACAATTTGCAATGGATGTTAGACTAAGTACCCTCACCCACTAAGTCTCTTAGCCTCTCTGCAAACTCTTTCCTTCTCTTTAAGTTTGTTATCACAAGACAATCAACTTTGAGAGAAAACTTGTTAAATGAGCTGAAAATGTGGTGTCTGCTGAAAATTCCTTATGTTGGCAAATGCATGAAAGTAGAAAAGCTCAAATCTTAGGATCCTGGTACCTATTTGTTAAACTTTATAAGTGCAAAAGCGACTCTTATATGCAGTGATTTTGATATGCAAAGGCTTGATTTGTATTGAGATTTCCAGTTTTAAGTCTTATAACCACAAAAATGACTCTTAAAAGCAGCAATTTCTATACTCAAAACTCAATTTGTATTGCTATTTCCAGTTTTGAGTCTTATAACCACTAAAGTGACTCTTATAAGCAGTGATTTTGCCATGTAAAAGCTCATTTTGTGTCGGAATTTCCAATTTTGAGTCTTATAACAAGTGTGACCCCTATAAGCAGCGATTTTGACATATGAAAGCTCAATATGTATAGGAATTTCAGGTTTTGAGTCTTGTAACCAACCAGTGAAACTTAAACGCAGTGGTCACTATTATAAATACTAAATACAAAAATCGAAAGAGCTTTGCTGCATTAAAAAAAATAATCAGCTAAAAGATCACAACTTACAAACACGTCTTGCAATGGGTCCACACATGAAGACAATGTTGGGGAGTTGAGTTGCTTTACATAAAATTTACACTGCAGTTCCATTTGGCTGGCACGAACACGTAACGATTCGGCTTCTTTCTGTAAGTAAAATTAAACACAAACTAACAAAACAGTGAAAAATGATACAAATACGAAATAAATCACTAAAAACAGTCTGGGTGAGGAATCTTCCAGTGAAACACTTAATACTCCAATATTTCCAAGAGTCTGAAACCTATTAGACTTTAACAGTTTTTTATTAGAAAAACACATCGTTTCATTGTTCTGTTCAATACATTTCAAAGATTTGTTCAATCACGACACACTACAATGGTGGATATTCACAATATGATTCATTCAAAGATGTACCATAAGCCCCATCGAAAATAACTTATCCAAGTTCTAATAGTAAATAACTGGAAGGAGTCTTTTGTTAGCTTAACTCATCTGATGTAATCGTTCATGGTATATCCTCCCTATGTATCGTTGATCATAATGCTCGCCACGCGTTTCACCACTCAATTGGGCATTCTCGAGCAAAATGGGTGAAACACGTAACGAGCATTATGATCAACGATACATAGGGAAGCTATAACATGAGCGATTACATCAGATGAGTTAAGCTAAAAAAAGACTCCTTCGAGTTATTAACTATTAGAACTTGGGTAAGTTATTTTCAATTGTGCATAAGGTACATCTTTGAATAAATCATATTGTGAATATCCACCATTGTACTGCATCGTCATTAAACAAATCTTTGAAATGTGTTGAACAGAACAATAAAACGATGTGGTTTTCTAATAAAAGAACTGTTTCAGTCTAATCTATATTCCACGTATTAAGATCACAAGCACTGGATAACACCTTTGCTTAGAATGCATTTAGTCTGAAACCTATTTTCCAGGTGTTGGAAATCTATTTTCCAGGAATCAAAAACCCATTTTCTAGAAGTACGAAACCTATTTAACCTATTTTCCAGAAGTTGAAAACCTATTCTCCAAGAGTTTGACACCTATTTCTCAGGACTCTAAAACCTATTTTCCTGAAGTCTGTTTTTTAGGAGTCTACAGCAACACCAGAAGTTTAATTTCTCTGAAAATGTAAGGCTTTCCCCCCTCCCTCTTCTTCCTAATTTCTTGCTACATCAACAAACAAAAAGAGCAAGCATTTTCCTTTTATTTACAAAAAAATCAAAGTTCAAAATCGGAACTTGAACTCTCTATCACCATCTTTTCCCCTCTATAAAGCCATTTTCTCTGCACAATTAACATACATTAGCATTTTTGAACATTAATTTTGGTTCAAACAAAAGAAAAAATGCTTGCTCTACCCCTGTGACTAAGGAAAACGAAAACATACATTTTAAGAGAAATTAAGTATAAAAAAAAGCAGTGGCAGCTCAAGATGAAAAAAATGGGGGGGGGGAGGTACAAATTCTTGCATGTGCTGGTAATTAATTAAAATTAGTATATATTTAAAAAAATCTGGTTACACAGGGGGGGCATGGCCCTCCAGCATAGAACCTCCACTGAAAAATGGCAGTACTGCATTGTTTACTCTGTAGTGAAAGCAATTTTACATGCCACTGAATGGCTTAGGTTCCATCATGGACAGATTAAGTACTGATTTTGATATTCCTTTTAAAAAGGAAAGGGGGGCAGGGAAATGCTTGCCATACTAGTTAGTTTTGAAGAAGAGACTGTTAGAAATAGGAAACATGCTTTTCATTAGAAAAAGTTTTTAAAAAATACGAAGTCACTTGCTTTCACTATTACCAAAGATATTAAAAACAAGGAACATTATTCGAAAAATGTAAAAAATAAGAACTAATCAGGAACACACACATATACACAGAAATGAAGGAGGGGGGGAAATGCAGCTTGGTAAAAATATCCAAAATTCCAAAAATCACAAAATTCCATTCTACTCCTGTTAACACTTGTAATCATTTTTGGCAGGAAGATGGCATAATGTTAAAAAAAAAACAAAAAAAAACAGGAAAAACATAAGAAAATGTCACAATATTAAAAACATCAAATAAAAATCCCATACAAATTTTATGCTGTTGTCAAAAATGTTATTTCACAGAGATTTTGAATTCTTGTAGCATATTTGGTTTCACATGCTCCACAGCAGACCAACAACTTCTTCAGTGATGCAGAGAATCCACAGCACTTAAAGTATCTGGACCTTCTACAAAGTAATGCCAAGGCATGTGACAAAGCTATCCAGTCATGATTGTTGCTCAGAGTGAACTCAAAATAGATTCCAGTAGGCAAAGGGAAATCACGAATTTCAAAAAATTAATAAATAAATAATAGAAATTTTCACTTTCTACCCACTAAATGAGCAATGGAAGACATCAAAAAAGTCTAAAGTTCCATAATTTTCAGGAGTCAAAATTAAATTTATTGACTTCTATGGGGTCTAAGGGTAAATAAGGGTGGTTATGCCAATTTAAGTTTTCCTTAAAATTCAGGAGGCATACAAACTCTAAGTATAACATCACAAAGGCAGTAGTTTTGAAGGGATTCCCATCATCCACCAACAGTAAAGTGTGTACTAGTATCTGCAGGGCAAGGTCATGAAGTTTTAGCATCAGATCTTGTAATACAACTTTCAGACATAACTCATAGAATATTCAGCACATTTCCTTGCTTCACCCTGGTCTGCAAATTCTTCACACTTAAACTCTGCCATCCATCTGTGCAAGCAGATGGAACGAGCAGGTCACCAGGTTGATTCTTGATAATCTAACAGAGCACAGTTACAAGATATTCTGCATTTCAAATGGCTGACACCTCCATAACCTCTATTATGATATGCAGTTACCTAAGCCTACATTTTGATGTATACTATCTTGTTAATATACACTATATTGACAAAAGTCACTGGACACCTAGAAGAGAAACACAACATAGATTTATTGACATATATTAGCATGGTGTGGGGTCCACCTGTGGCCTTAATGCAGGCACTGACCCTTCCAGACATGCTTTCGACAAGGTTTTGGAACACAGCGATAGGTATGCACTTCCATTCAGTACATAATGCTGCTGCTAACTGTTGCTTAGTAGTAGGCCTTGGTTCCAGACTTCTAATGTGGTACTCTAATTCATCCCATAGGTGCTCTATGGGATTAAGATCAGGGCTCTGTACTGCCCAGTCCACACACGATATAGAATTATCATCAAACCATGCCGTAACAGTCCTTGCTTTATGGCTCGGTGCATTGGTACCAACAAGGCCCGGTTCCATATCCATAGTGTTGCCACAGAGTTGGTCGCACATAATTCTCCAGAATATTGAGGTAGATGTGCTGGTTAACAAGTTTTTCCACGATAACCAATGGGTCGAGACCATACAACGAAAAACACCCCCACAAGAGTACACTGCCAGCTCCGAACTTGACCGTAGGAACAGTACACTGTGGTAAATAGCGTTCCCCCTGCTGTCGCCATACCCAGACATGGCCATCAGACTGATGGATCATGTATCTGGATTCACCAGTCCCTAGGACCCATTTCCATCGATTTACAGTTTATGATAAATGCTCTTTACACCATGCTAAATGACAAGTAGCATTCCGAGTGGAGATGAAAGGCTTATGAGCAGCCGCATGACCACAGTAACCCATGGAATGAAATTCTCAGGGAATGGTATGTGTACATACCAAGGTTCCAGCATTCTTACTCACCTGTACACTGACGTCTTATGCAGTACTCCATCAATTAGCTGTAACGACTCTCCTAAAGCTTCGACGTCCTCTATCACTAATATTCTTTAGTCTGCCGGTACGTTTTGCTACTTCAGGCACGCCATGTGTCTTCCACTTATTCAGTACATCCAAAACAGCTGACTTGGGTATGTTTAAACGCCTCTCGGTTTCTCTTATGGACAATCCACAAATATAACACCCAACAATCTTTCCTTTCTCAAAGTCAGTTCTCTCCTGCCGTGATGTTTTCACTCAACTTCACAGTGCGATATGATTGAGGTTAGCTGCAGGCTTGCTTTTATACCATTTACAGCTGTACCGTGCATCTTAACAATGCAGCAGATCCTTTCATTTGCTTTTGAAGGGATGTCCGGTGACTTTTGTCAATATAGTGTATATAAATTGAAGTCATCTTGTACACAAATATGCTGTTGTGATAATAATGGATATTTGTGAAAATAGTGATTATTACTACAAGTGTACATTAGGAGTGATTAAAAAAACATTTTTTTCCTTTAAATTGTGAGTGGCTAGTGAAAGAAAGTTGTGTTAGGTGATCCTTATAATACGTGAAAAAACTGGGTCTTGTGGGCTAACATCCTGCAGCTTCACCAGGCACCTAAATGTAATGACTTCTGGTATTTCATTTTGGTGTGTGCAAGATCACTTAACCGATCTAAAAATTAAAAAGTGTGGCCCTCTGAGCAATAAATATAAGACCATGTACTTTCCTCACAAACACAGAATGAATCTTGAGACTTCTAGAGGTCACTTTGTTTATACACTGCAATGAGGGTTTTGCTTGCAGTTACGATCCACCTACAGTGGCTGAGTGTTTCTGGTGCTCTATGTCCTAGGCTGAGTAAAACTTCTCTGGTGGAGACAGCAGCACATACACAGTCATATCAGAATAATATGACCACACCTGGAATCACAGTGTATCCACCCAGACACGTCACAGAGTGCACCAGTGATGTAGTTCTAAAAAAAAAAGTGCCTTAGCCATAAATGTGTTAGATGAAACAACCCCAGAAAAAAAGGATTTTAAAATTTTCAAAAGCAATTTAGAATTTTTATCTTTTTTATCAGTTAATATTTTTATTAGTAATTATTGGTAACTATTTTTATCAACTTTTATTAAAATCGCTTAATTGGAGCAATTTTAAATAAAAGGTAAAAGTTACATGGAAGTCAGATGCGAAGAATGTTAAGTGTTTCCCTTTACATACTATTCTGCCATTCTGCATGGTTCCAAATATTCAATGTGAATAATATAAATTAGTCACACTGAATACATGTAACTTATATGCCGCTCTTGTTAGGATTATGGAGTAGGAATGGCGGATATCTTCTATGTTTCTTTTGTTTCTTTCCGGATAAAATGACAAAAAATAGCTTCGATATATATCTATTGAAGCTCTTTTTGTCATTATATCCTGAAAGGTCAGAAAAGAACATGTTTGTATATATAATGACTTCATGTCCAGACACTTCCATGGCCTGCCCGCTCTCTGGACATGTACCCTATCGAGCATGTGTGGGACCAGTTGAAACACCAACTGCCGCTGTGCCTGACTATCTGGGATTTGAAGCACACCATCCAACACATGTGGGCCAGTCTGCCACAGGACAACATCAGGCATCTGTTCGTCTTCATGCTGGACCATATTGCAGCATGTATCGCCGCATGAGGCGGTGCGACACGCTGTTGAAGATGACCAGACTGCATGCCACAGATCCCTCTGTAATTGTCCTGCAATTCTGTTTTTGCCATCATGTGTATCATTCATCTGTATCATTACGTCTATAAAATTTCAGTTCAATCTGATGCTTCCTTCTTGATGCGCTAATTTCATTGTTTGTGAGTGTATAATAACCGATCTTTTCCATTATCTGGTGGGCAATATAATTCGCAGCTGTAGGTTGACAGTCTGAAGAACAGCAATGAGCGCTCCCCTTATTTTGTAACAAGTTTTATTGAAGTAAATTTGGGACATGCGCATATGATTACTATGGAAAATAGTAGCTGATACACACGATAAGGTATCAAAATGGTAAGTTGCAGTGATAACAGGCGATAAGCCACGCCGGCCTAGTCCAGTCGGGAGAGCATTCCGCCGCGGAGGAGGAAGATGTAATTTTGCATCTAGAAACACCTTAATCACCATGTAAAAGGAAACTGAAAAACATTTAGAACTGTGATCATGATAAGCCTTAGCACTCCTAAGCCTACAGAAAAAGTGCTTAAGTGTCGCTAAGCTGCGCTAAGGCTCTTCTACATCACTGGAGTGCACGTGACAAGGTTGACCACACAGAGATATAAACAGTCGTCCAGGACAGATGTGCCATACTGCGTTACTTGAGCACAATGGGGAGAGGTAGTGATTTGACGGACGTTCAAAACGAATGATCATCGGCTACCGCGCCAAGGGTGGAAGCTTCATGGGCTGTTTGCAAGGTGCTGTAGTAAGGGTGTACCAAGAATGGACTGCTGGCACATCGAGTACCTCCCGACATCATACCTGTGGGGTTCCAAAGGCCATCAACCTCAGAGGAAAATGTCAACTGGTAAAGGGCAATCAATGAGTAACAGAGCAGCAACTGACCACGCAAATGAACACTGGGGTACCCAGGTACGTGTCCCCAATAATAGTAGAGCAAATCCTGTTACACATGAGTCTTCTGAGTTGATGCTGCATCAAAGCACCCATGTTAACCCAGGTCCATCAGCAACAACGGCTGCAGTTTGCATGGGATTACCGCAATTGGACAGCGCAAGAGTGGAAATGGGTTGACTTCTCCAACGAATGGAGGTCTTTACTCCACAGAAGTGATAGGCTGTGATGGATACGACATCAGACACACGAGAATCAACACCCAGACATGCTTGTCAGGCAAGTAAATGCTGACTGTGGCAGTGTGCATGTCCGGAGGATTTTTTCCTGGTACAACCTGGGACTGCTGGTACCACTAGATGGGTCTCTGAATGCCAATGGCTAACTGTCCATCCTTGCTGACCACATACATCCCTTCATGTTGGATGTTTACCCTTGTGGTGATGGTGTCTATCAACAGGGCAATGTGCCCTGCCATGTCGTTAAGGGAGTGTGTGACTGACTCCAGGAACACAATACTGATGTCTCTATTCTCCCTTGGCCAAAGAAATCACCCGACCTCAATCCCATAGAGCACTTGTGGGACTATTTGGATCGACAGGTTTGATGTACCAACCTACAACCACATCATCTCCAGGACATCCATGCTCTACTGCAGTCTTAATGGGTACATGTGCCTCGGGCAACCTTCCATGGCCTCATTACATCCATGCCACACCGTCTCACCTCTATCATTCGGGCAAAGGGTGGTTATTCCCATTATTAGGTAGGTGGTTTTATTATTCTGATATGACTGTGTATGCTGAATAGGTACTGTTGGTCAGTACTAAAATCTCATCTGTTAATATCAGATGAGAGTCACTTGTATTTTCTTAAATGTGGCCACTGGGAGCCTTTCACAATTTGCCAATTATATGCTAATGAGGCCAGAGTACTCTTTTGGGTAGCTGGTAGATCCATCAGTGTGTGGAAACAAGTGGACGAAGGGCAGTTTGTTGCCATGTAGCATGCACACAAACTAATGCAATGGTCTCTAACAATGTTCTTCAGTGTGCCATGTGATGCCTTTTTCAGCCCCAAGTTTCCAAATGCACTATCACATCCAGTTGAAATCAAAGCATTTGGTTCACCTCTTCTCTTGTTGCAAAACCTATAGAATGGTTTGAGACATATTTTCTGCTGTCGAGTCTACCGGTATCATGTCCTAAATATTTTAAAATCCAGGTTCTTCCATGAAGCTAATGTGCTCTTCTTTTACTGTCTTAATGCACTTGCTGTTGTACTGTATGTCATAAGGTGTTATGTTTATGCCCATCAAAATATAATGCATGGGACAAGTATCTATCCTTTCACGCTTCTTCTCTTTGAGCTCATCACTCATCCTCTATTTTTTCTTGTAATTAAATTCTTATCGACTGCCTTAGAGGTATCCACTTCATTCAATAAGCTCAAGTTTTCTGTGATAGCAGAAGCAATTATAGATCCCTTGCTGCCTGATGCACCTGTGCATATGCAGGACTTTACAGGAGCACTGAGCTCGTGGTGTTTTGCCAGAGGATCTTTCAAACACTTCCCAGCTTCAAAATATCTGTCAGTTATTCTATGTAAGCTGTTAGCATAGAATTTGATAATTCTATTTGGCTGACAGTATTCATATTTTCAGTACACTAGATTTTTCTCTGACTTTCAGCATCTTTTCTTTCCTTCCTTTACTGCAACCTTTTCGTAGTCTGGATGTCAGTATCTCTGATTAGCATTTTCCAATCAGTCCATTGTTCATGTAGTAAGAACCTTTCAATTTTAGGTGCTTTCTGTGATGCCTAAAGCATGCAGTTCTCCCTGATCTTACATTTACAACTGCAGATCAAAGAGTGTTCTTGTTGCATGAACTGCAGATTTCTTCAATTTCTCTGGTCCAGTACCTTACCAAATCACTTTTTTCATAGCAAGACATATTTCTTTGTATGCTATGACCGTAGCAGAATGATGATACATAAACAGCCCTGGAAGCTGATTTTGAGCTGCCCACTTTTGGAGAAATTATTATCAAGGTACCCCCCCCCTTCCAAGGTATGTCAGCATCATCATTTACTGCTTAAAGACCTTTTCAGCACAAGTTTAAGAATCATTGCAGTTTTTTGTACTGAGGCAATAATTTTACCATTCTTCTGTACTGTACATCAACATTTTAACCACTTTTCTGTACCGTAGTTCTGTAGTTAAATCCAATAAGAAAAAATTACTTACGTTGCTGAGAAGCAATAAACAAGGTGTGTTCTCTGAGAGACAGAGAGAGGGAGGGAGAGACTGTCAAATACTTTTTCCTATTTTCATGCATTTTATTGCTACAACTGATTTCAGAATTTGTAATAGTTTCTTCGTTTTCAGTGAGAACATAAATCCAAATGTGCAAAAATTAATTTTTTCCAAAACTTATCTATCATTAACAAATTAATTACAAAAACAATTTCTTGAAAAAATTGAAAATGTCCAGAATTGCAAGAAATTGAGTGCAAAATTTATAAAGTGAGAGAAATTCAAGAATGGAAAAAAATGCACTTTTTTACGCTTTCCAAACGTAGGTTGAAGAAGCGTATATGCTCCAACTTTGTCCGCCAGTCTGTCCGTTCGCACAATAACTCGCGTAAAAATGATTCGATTTTGATGAAATTGTAGTATGTGGTAGGGGACCACCTGGGGACAAACCCTATTGAAAATCAAATGGGGTCAAAGGTCAGGACATAGGAGCAGAATCCATTCCATTGCCCTCATGCATCATAACTTGCATAACAATGGTTCTATTTCGATGAATTTTAGTATATGGTAGGGGACTACCTGGGGACGAACCCTATTGAAAATGGGCAAAATGGGGACAAAGGTCAGGACATAGGAGCAGGATCTATGTCATCGCCCTTATGTGTCATAACTTAAGTAAAATTGCTTCGATTGAGACAAAACTTTATCATGTTGTTCAGGAAATATACTTAACCAATTCTGTTGAATATCATCAAAATGGGGTCAAAGGTCAGGGCATAGGAGCGAGATTTATTCTGCAGCCACTATCCTCATAACTTGAGTAATGATTTCTGGTATGTTGGAAAGCGTATCCTAATAAATTCATTGCATGATTTTACTAACTTGTTTTTAATTACTTTCAAATGAAAAAGTATTTTTGCTGTAGCTGAAACAGATATTCCAGAACTGCAGTTCTAGAATTCACATAACTGCAAGGCCCAACAGGTAATAAATAAAATGCAGATCCCGTTCAAGAAAAATTAGAAAATGCATATGCTTATACAAAGCAGCAATCCAAAAAATTTGTACCTTAGGTGAATTCAATGCATTAACATTCAGAATGAATTTCCAGTTTCTATCCCAGCCTATTCATAGCATATTTTATTAGATTGTATTTATTATTCAACTGCATTGGGAAAAGCGGATGGAGGTACAAGCTATCTGCCTAAAGGGACGGGGCTTAAAGTTTGAAGTCCGAAAAGGGAAAGGGGGCATATCAAAAACTGTTGTTGGCTGAACAGAACATTCGCTACGAAGGTTTACCTTTTCCCTGAAGCTGTTAAACTGGTAAACAAACTTCACCAGACCTGCCAACTTTCAAGAATTGAAATCTGTAAAACACTTTCAGTGAACCTTTAATCGATATGTTCAACTGACTGATGTATCGAACATATCGATTGAAAGCCAATTTGTTGTGGGAATGATTTATCAATTTTCATCGATTTCACATGCTATATATAGACATTTTGGCACTATTGCCAGCTTACAGCAATTAAAAAATTCAACTGATACATAATTATCTTATTAGTACGTTATCGTTTGGCTACATATACAGAGAAAAATTTCATTTATGACTGTAAAATTACTGTGATCTCAATAACCTTTTACTTTAAGTAACAGGTTATGACAGTAAATTTTTGTGCCATGTTAGAATACCTTTCAGAAAATGTGAGGCTGATATTTTTCATCTCTTTCCCTCCCTCTCTCTCTCTCTATCCCTCCCTCCTCTCTCTCTATCCCTCCTCCTCTCTCTCTATCCCTCCCTCCTCTCTCTCTATCCCTCCCTCTCTTTTTCCTCCCCCTCTCTTTCTCTCTCTATCCCTTCCCCCTCTCTTTTCCTCCCCCTTTCTTTCCCTCCCCACTCTATATCCCTCTCTATCCCTCCCCCTCTCTTCCCCCTCTCTCTATCCCTTCCCTTCTCTCTCTCTGTCTCTATCCCTTCCCTCTCTCTCTCTCTCCAGCAGTTACACCCAATCCTAGTCGTACAGCTTGTTTACCGTGTCCTTTTCGCTATGCTGCAAGGGAAGAGTGTTGGGGACGCAAAAGTAAGCGAAATGGCAATGAGGTAAATCAGAATATACATGTGCGGTGGTCCTTCGGGACAGTAGCGCACCCAGAATTTTCCCAAGGTGAGAGACCCCCCCCATAAATTTACCGGAGAAAATAGCCAGGTGCCATAACAATTAAGAAGGAGGTTGACTTTTGTACATTTATTCTTATCCAGTTAAACTAGTGACGTTATAGTACAAGAAAGTTAAATGATTAGAAGAAGCAGTAGATGAAATTCTTTTGCTGGCTAGATTTTTCTAAATTTATTTAACAGAACTACTCCCTTATAATTATTGTATATTATAAATATACGGTACATGATTAAGAAGTATATGTAGATCGCATATCGGGATTTTTTTTTTCAAACTTCGACATAATAATTTTCCGCTCAGTCAGCCCAAGGTGGGCATCCCTCTGTATGTGTGCCACTGCTTTGGGACATTTATTCTCCCCTCAAAATTCCACTAACCTGGAGAGAACAAAAACAACTGAAATCTGTAGAATAGCCATAAAACGAGTAGAATTTCTGTAAATTTTACGGATAAGCCGTAAAACTTGGCAGGTATCTTTTACCATTTCAGTATAACGTGGTTTTCTTTTACAAGAATATTTAAGTACAAGTACATATGCTTTCATTTCCTTGAGTTAGCATAAGACTTACAGGCCCAGAGCATAGTGGCCCACCGGGAATTCTCCCAGTATCCCAGCGGCCCAGTCCACGCCAGATGTGCTCTTGTGTCAGTGTCAGTAATGATGCACATTGCCACACTTTGTCCACATTAGCAGCTACAACACTAGCAAGGTCCCTGACAGCAGGGTCAACATTATTGTTCTTATACTTAAGGATCTTGCTGCACAAATAGATAATACCTCATCACTTTAGTATAAGTAGGAAGTTGCTGTTTTGAAAGCTCACATTCAGCACCATAGTAGCTGAATACTGGACATACCTCATAAGCCCATGTGTTCTCTGTCCTGCTTCAGTGGCATTCTTAAACAATTCATATAGCAAAAAGCATAACAAAATCACTTAGAAATTATGACAAATACACTCTGCACTTTGACAGTATGCTACTGCAGATCCTCTTGCCCCTTCACATAGAAACTGACCGCCCTGGAAGCTGACACAACAACAGGGTGGCGATGATACTGTTTGAGACAAGTATGTGCAGGAGGGTGATGTAGCACACTATCACTCTTCCACATCAGCAGAAAAATAAACAGCTCCGTAAACCATCCCATCCCAGCTCACTGCTGCAGAGAGTCAACATTCACAACAACAATTGTGGCAGGTGATGTACACTGTTTATATAGCCTAAAAAGCTTTGCAGGCTATCAGTTTGAGCTTATATCTCATAAACTGCACAAGATATGGCAAAAATAATGAGAAAATAGCCCAGAAGGTCCCACTTTATTATTTTTAGATTGGTTGAGTGTTCTTACACACAAGAGGTTGAAAAGTATCTGAAAAGTTACATGCCCAGCCGGGCATGTGCAGAAATTTTTTACCTACCCAAATAGTAAAAGCTGGATGCTCAAGAAAATTTTTCATTTAAGACAACAAATCAGTTTTAAGGTAAAAAATACAGTGAACTTTATCTACATGTTTTGCATTTTGGTTTTAAGGGTTTGTTTTCAATTCATTCAATGCACAAAAATATGTATCAGGTTTGAAGATGATCATGAAGCTGAAATTTGTATGAATGGTTGATGATGAAATTGGTATTTGAGAAATTTAGCGATTCTGCCACGTTCCTTTTGTTGAAATTTTCGCCCATTGTCACTAAACACAGGAATATGCATCTCCATCAGGAATATGCATTCCCATTGCTGACTATAAACAACATTTGGAGAAAAACTACATATGGTTCCTATTTCTAGACCTAGAGTATAATATAATTAAAGAAGTGATATTCTTCTGTCCTTGGCATTCTGTTATAATAATACAATTTCCAGTGATCAGCAGTGAAATGAAACATGACATGCAACTATTGTCTTTGTACTTGTACTGTAATAGGAAATTCTATTCCAAACTTTTTTATTTTTAAATTTAGTTGCCTGGGTTGGGCAACTAGATTATTTATTTACCTACCCAGACCAATAATTTACATGCCCCAGGCATCTTGGGCACAATTGTTCTCAAGCCCTGCACATCATAAACATAGAAATCGAGTGAAAACACACAGAGTCATGTATGGTAAAAGGTTTGTTTAACGGTAGCTTTCAGTCATCCTACAACCTTGATCACCCATGATATTACCATGCCCATGGTAGTACGGTGGTCGCGGAATACTTAATCATCGTCTAACTGGATAAACAGTGAGGTTGTGTTCCCATAAATGTAAGGAACCCAATCTCAAAGTTTACGGACATCGCATTGTGTTTCGTTTAGGTTCATTACAAGGTATTCGTAAAAATCCCATATGCCACAAATTGTGAATTAGAGAACAATACACAGCCTAGAAAAGTTAGCCACACCAAGTTAAGTGATTAACAATGTTTATTATAATAAAAGTATATTTAAGCAATTACAGCCTTCAGGTGGAGGCCAAATAAAAGTTACATTAAATAAAAATAATAAAATTAGCCATGTTGACTGGTCCACTGATGCGTAAGCCTGTTACACCCCTGAGCTTAATTTTAAAATAAATCCTTCAATCTATCTCGAGGAGGCATAGCGACCATGCATATGTATATATACAGATAACACTGGAACTGGAATTGGGGAAAACAACGTCATCTTACCTTCCATCGGTTGGGTTGTCGCTCGTTGAGGTCCCACGCTGGCAGAGGAATATTCTTCGGGTATGCTGGCTCCAAAATTAGTGGTATTCTTTACTTCTACTGATTCTCGGTTCTAGATCTATCTATCGCGTTATAAGGCTACTCAGCCTCTGTCTCAGCATCAGTATCCTCTGTCTAAACCTCTACATAACTATATCTATCTACGAGTCTTCGACTCTGAATCTCTCGCTGAATAATCTTGAATAACTTCTCTCCGAATATGCCTTTTTTCTGCATATATATTTCTGTCCCCTTAATTTCCCATGTGGTAGTGGCGTGATTCCAGTCCTCTAGAAGCTTTCTTCCTGGGGTCTAGACTGGTCAGCCGGGTTGACCAGTGCTTGACCTTAGTAGTTATTGGTTGGCATTCTGATCCACTCAGCTACCTTTTTGCAGCAGCTGGCGGGTTGGGCAGGTGAGACCTCTGCAATTTCAATGGGACATAACTTTTGAGATCGGATGAATAGCGAAGAATTTGCCGGGGCTTTTCTCTGACAGAGTTACAGCTTTCCAGTGACACCACAATGTACTTTACGACTTTCGCTGGTGCCTCCTTCTTGAGGAGATGGTCATAAAATGTAACTTGCCTATTTATCTGACCGCGGTTCAGACTCATACATGTGCACTCCTGAAATACCGGGATGTTTTGTCCTACCAGCAATGCTAGAGCACTGGGGCCATTTCGTAAATTTCGTGAATGCCGTGCTTCTTCTCACAAGAGTGAAAAGAAGATAAATTCCTTGGTCATTCTCCACGGGTGTCCAGGGAAACCGCGGTAAACTGCCTTGACCACCTGGGCTTTATTGCTCCAATGGGGAAAAGGGGGTTTATGAGGCAAGAAGGGAGCAAAGGAAAAATAATTTAAATTAAGTAAAACATAATTAAAAGTAAATTACCCCTAGTCTTTGTAATTAATTAAGCCACAAAACAATGTGGCCCGAACTATGAAGTGGTTCCACGGCAACAATGATATACTGGATAAGCTGGTTGCCAGAACTACAATTTGAAGTTGGGGTGTTAGAACTGTTGCCAGATTTTAGTAGAGAGATCCAAATAAATGGGATTTGGTGAGGGGTCTCTGAATTGCAGTTTTTGGTGAACAAAATTTCAATGCTTTCTTGGAAATGCAGAGACACTTTGTTGAGGAATGGGACAACATTTTTTGTTTCTTTCCAAATGGGAACTGCAGAGGTGTCATCAAAGGTTAGTGCAGATAATGCTGTCTTTGGAAGACCATTGGAAACATCTTTTTTGTGTTCACCAAGTCTTGTATTGATACTTCAGTATGTGCTTCCAATATACACTGAGAGACCAGAGGAAGTTCAAATGGGAATAGCATAAACTCCAGGGGTGTCCAGGGATGAGACAGAATTCCTGTCTTTAAGCAGGCACATCATTGCAGAAGGGCTTGGTTTCACTGTGAGAGTGTAGCCCATAGTTTTGAAGAGTTTATACATCTTATAAGAGAAGGACCCATGGAAAGGGATGGGACCAATGAATGGTGGTTTTTCCATTAGTATTGGCGAGAGAGCAGACAGATTTTTCAAATGGGAATTTTGGAGGAATTTCTCAATTGTAGAAGGTGGGAACTGATGGGCTTCAGCAATTTTCTTTATGGTGTCAATTTCTTCATTGAAGGAAGATTCAGTGTTACAGACAATCCTGGCATGATTAACATAAGTTTTTAAGGTGGCAAATTTGTGAGCAGTGGGGGAGTGGGATGAAAATGGGATTATGTTTGTTATTGCAGAGGGTTTTAGGTAAACAGATCTGTTAAGATGATTCCCTTGCATATATCGTTGTTCAATTTTCGCTAAGTTGCGATGAACATACTTTTTACGTGGCTACGATGATTCAAATTCGGTTGACATTAAATGTCCGTAAATACTGTTTCACACGTTATATAAGTTCAGCTATCGGGAAATCTTTTCAAGAAGAGATTTAAGGTCAGTTCTATTGGCAATTGAAGTCAAGTATAATAATAATAAGTATCTATACTTACAATATTTAAAGTGGCTGTAGGTGTTTCATATGTGCGTCATCCAAGAATGTGAATTCTTTCAATTGTGAAGTTAAAATTCATGATATTGTAAAATCTGCGCCAGATAAAATTAAACAAGATGAATTTTTTACAATGCAAAAAATCCTTTAACATCGATGAAATAAGAAACTGAATTAAAACCTTGTTGAATTTTTTTAAAAACGAACAATCCTGAAGAGGAGACTATCTCAGAGTTCGAAGGCAGTCATACAGGTCTTTTGTTAGTGGGCCAGAGAGTGATTGCTTTTTTTTTGAGCAATTGTACTAACAGCATATGAGAGCGGAAAAGAGGCACTGAAGAGAAGAGACTACTGAACATTTTGTCAGAGGGTTCAATATTGGGAGGGAGTTTTCTAATTAATTCTTTAGTGGAGGAAATTGACAAAGGATGGCTGGAGGTGAGATGTTTACATTTTTCCACAATCCTCCTTTCGAGGTTATGGGTAGGAGAGAAAGTATATTCCACGAGTGGTCGAAGAGGGAAACCAGCTTTATGAAGTTTGATCTGGAAGAATAAGCGCAGAGATCGTATATATGGTGGTGGTGTAAAATCTCCAAGAAAGTTTTTTAGAGTTAGATTTTTATTGAGTCTTTCAACTGCAGTTTTAAGTTTGGGGGTGGTATCAGAATTTAGAGCTTTGCAATTTGAAGTTGAGAGGAATGATTCAGCTTTTTCATTGAGAACAGTTTTGGAGATAATGACAGGGCAGCCAGTTTTATACAGATTGCAAGATTCTTTTCATTTCTATGTTTATCTGTTACTGTCACGTGAAGTCTGAGTTTCAAACGATAAACCCTGCAGATCATAGCAGTAGCGTAACTAGCACAGTGGCGACCCCCTCCCCCTTCCCCGAAAGATTTACTTCAGAGCCCCGAAGCACAAGAATTTTCTCAGGATTTGGAACGCGAGGGAGGATATGTTTTTCGTGGTGTGTGTGTGGTTTGGCCGGGGAAGGAGGGATCAGGAAGATAGGGGGAGTGTCTGAAAAAGTAAGGGGGTTACCTAGAACCCTCTAGTTTTAACTCTTTGAATACTTGTTGGAAGAGAATTGGAAGAGAAATACTGTGTAAGGTTATTAATCAGCCAATCAGGATTAACACGGTGCGTGGACCAATGCATGAACATAAATATACATTTCATCGCAAGAAAATATTTCAGCAAAATATATTTAAATTGTTAAGGTTATGACTTCCTAATCAGCTGTTTTACTTTCACTTGTTTCTGAAGTGCTCAGTTTTTGTCAAATGGCAGCTTCTAAACTTTGAAAAATTGACGAGCTAAACAAAACGTCACACTTTTCATGAGAAACGTCACTTGAGCTTAACATGCTCAGCATAAAAAGAACTGCTTGGGTTTGGGAAGTTTCTTCGTGCGCTCTCATTTTCTTTTCCTCCGATACTGTGTTCCACTTAAACATTTTTGTGACATTTTGCAAATGGATGTCGTTCGCTTGTATATTAAAGTTATTACACAGTGAATGAGATAGACAGGCTTACTATAAAGAAGCACTAAAAGCAATGGCAACGTTTAATTGTTTTGTTCAAAATAAAACAAAGCATTTGAAGAAATCACCCTTTTATACATCGCAGATCTGCGGCTGGTGAACAAATGCGCCTGTCGTGTTCGTACTCCTAAGTGACTGACTGTTTTGGCACATCCTTCAAGGGGGATTACCATATGGCTTCACACTTTTTCTCAGCAGCGCAGAGGGAGGGCTATTGGAGATCGATCATATTATTTACAACTCACTGCAGAGCGATCGTATTACATGCCGGAGCCAAAAGGCAGAATAACTTCAATATGTAGGGTATCCAGTGTTTTGAAAGTGAAACTTGACATTTATTTCCCAATGACACTTATTTACGTACAAAACTAAATATATCTTAAAGGAAAATATTAGTCATTGGGTAAATTAGTTTGTTTTTGTGCGTGTTTGGATTTTTTCACAAAACTATAACTGTCAGTCGTAGTACACCCCTTCTTTACCTGCATCCCCCCACAACTGCGGAGGGTGGTAGTTACCCCACTGGATCATAGGTAAAATACTGAAAGTCAAGCCTTTTATAGGCTCTTCGGGGAGTTGCAGAATGCTGATACACATGACCCAGATTTTTTACACATCAGATCATCTAATGCTACTCTTTTTCACTAGCCACACAACACTTAAAAAAAAAAGGTTTTTTGATCATCCCAAGTGTACATTAACAACCAAGAGGCTATTAAAATGTTGTAAGTTACATCTCTTGTCTTTCTTGCTTATCCATCTCTGGACCATAATAATAATAATGTGCTGTGTTTACATTTAATAGTATTTTAACATACAATAATCTAAAACATTTTGAATTACATCAAAGCAATACAGTTCTGCGCATAAGTCTACCTAATAGTTGTTAATGTCAGTGTTGCAAAGTTTTCTTCAAGCTGCTGATTAGTGTTGGGAAAAGTTTATGACATACCTGATACACAGTTCCATTATAGTGTTTACAAAGAGAGCATAAAAAGCTACAGCAACAGTGTTTTTTTTTTTTTTTTTTCTCTATTAAATAAGTTTTTACCTTTACCAGTGAGCCCTCAGCCTTAAGGTAAAGCCAACTGACAGATTTAGATTTAAGCATTCAGGTGTTCCATGTACATTAATTATAAACACCACAACTCATATGACTAGGTGAGAATAAAAACATAGGAGGTGTGACAATTTAATTCCGGTACAGTGGCATACTGTCGTCCTTGTAACATACAATAATCTAATACATTTTAACATACAATAATCTAAAACATTTTGAATTACATCAAAGCAATACAGTTCTGCGCATAAGTCTACCTTATAGTTGTTAATGTCAGTGTCGCAAAGTTTTCTTCAAGCTGCTGATTAGTGTTGGGAAAAGTTTATGACATACCTGATACACAGTTCCATTATAGCGTTTACAAAGAGAGCATAAAAGCTACAGCAACAGTGGTTTTTTTTTTTTTTTTTTTTTTTTTTTTGCTCTATTAAATAAGTTTTTACCTTCACCAGTACTTTTGAGCCCTCAGCCTTAAGGTAAAGCCAACTGACAGATTTAGATTTAAGCATTCAGGTGTTCCATGTACATTAATTATAAACACCACAACTCATATGACTAGGTGAGAATAAAAACATAGGAGGTGTGACAATTTAATTCCCGGTACAGTGGCATAGTGTTGTCCTTGTGGCGATGCTGGCAGAATCACATACCTATGCATGTCTAGTCATGTTTCCAGTACTGCATGTGTTGGCCGCATATCAGTAGTCGTGAGTGGGCTGTTGAAAAAGCAATGCATGTCTGTGCGTGAGTTTTGATGTAAAAATGAATGACAGAAATTTAGAGCAGTGCATTAACACCAAATTCTGTATGAAGATCAGTACTGAAGCATTAAACATATTAAAAGTGGTGTATGAGAGGATGCTATGAAAAAGGCAAGTGACTTTGAGTGGCATAAGAGCCAAAAAAGCATGCATATCATGCCTGCAGTTCATGACCATGCTGGCGTGTTTTGTCAATCACAAGGAGATAGTTCATCACGAATTCATTGAACAGGGACAGTCAACCAACAATGCAATTTAGAGGTGTTGAAAAGGTTACAGGAATCTGTCCAAAGGAAAAGAGCTGAGCTGTGGCCTGACAATGCCCCCAGCTATGATGCGCTCAGTGTTCATGACTTCCTAGCTAAGAAAGCAATTACCAAATTGGATCATCCACCCTATTCACCTGACTTAGCCCCCCCCCCCCCGTGATTTCTGGCTCTTCCCAAACATAAAAACTGCTGTGAAAAGATTAAGATTTTCAGACATTTCTGACATCCATTGTAACATGACAACGAAACTCAAAAGTATTCCAGAAACAAAGTTCCAGGTATGTTTCCAGCATTGGCGACAACATCTACTTAAATGCATAGCTGTGGAAGGGGATTACTTCAAAGATGACAGTAACCAGTAGTTGCTAGTACACAGGTATGTACATATTTTTTTCTACAGGTACTTTCTGGGAATTATATTGTCACACCTCATACAGTTAGCTGGATACAAATTTCTGCTAGCATGTAATGTAACAGAAAAAGGAAAAAGGGTATGAATAATAAAATTTACTTTGATCACATGGAGAAGGATGCTGAACTGATGCATGCAGCTGAGCAGAGCTTTCCAGTAGCCAAGTGAATCCTTATGTTCAGGCTGGTTTGATTCCTGCTTGTATTCTTCTATGACATCGGCTTGTAGGATTCCTATGAAACATCAAAATCAGAAAAGAATTATTATTCTCTATTAAGTACTGTATTGAACAGGTGCAGTTAACATTTTGCATCTTGGTAGTTTTATTTCCTGATAAATTCCTGTACTGATACAGGGAGAAATAAATCCCTCTAGAAGAATTTCCATCACAAAGCATGGCTCTGTAATGACTTCAACTTCCTTCAAATTTAGAATATCAAAGGTAAAAACTATCGCAGATTACAATATCATTTAATTTCAACATAGTTTATTTGCACCATAAAATTTAAATGCCTAAGTATTTTACCTTAAAACTTTTAGTATAAAAAGTAATGTAAAAAAAGCACATTTTTTTCAAATCGAGTTTTTAGAAAAAGATTTTGGCTTTTGGTGGTAAAGATTCTGTTTATCATGTTTTCTTCCTTATCTAAAAAAAGGTACCTGGCAATGCCCACATTCAATAAAAAATACAAGAATCAGCTTCTGGGCCATCATTTTCTGAGCTTTCTTGAAATTATGAATATGATATGTTGCATGGAAACATTTAATTGAAATACATTCCAGTAACAGTAAAAAAAAAAGAGATTACAAAAAACTAACAAAAATATATACAGTACTTGTGCCAACACAACTGGCTTAAACCAGCAGTTTTTACTATTGACTGTGAATATAGAAAATTTGAAATATTTGAAACATGTACATTTCTCTATCAGGTGATCAGTGTATTGTACAGTTATTTCGAAGCACAAGTTTATCCTTGAAGAGCCTCTGGGCCAATGACGTTGAGTGTTCTTTCATTTGCCCCAAATGAAAGAGCAGAGATAAAGACATTTTTATTTCTACCAACTTGAGAGCAATCAACATAGGTCATAGGAAAAGCATGAATTTTGCAGGTTGTGTCAAACAATTTTTAATAATTGACCCTGTGTTTTGCTGACACTTAGGGTGAACCTGAGATGAACAGGAAATTTAAGTGGGATGATTGGAATGTGTGGAATAAACACTTGGTCTCATGCAGCATGGCCAGTCCTGAAGCAACTTCAATTACATTTGGCATGAGTTTCTTGACAATCAGTTGTGTTCCATTGAGATTATTGGTGGATCCAGATTTTGTCAAGATAAAATAAAAAAAAATAGTGAGTATCAGGTGAGAGAATTCATGAACAGAAGAAAAATAACAATATTAAGCTTCGAAGAAATGACATATGAGAAAATTCACATTTTTTTCACACTTCATTTTTCATATTCAATTTGCATTTCATTATGTTTCATGGGCAAAATTAAAGGATAATCTACAAAACCCTACATAACTCATGATGCATGAAAGAAAATGCAATGAAATTTGACAGGAACTTTAATTGAGACATATTACAAAAATTTACACATTGCAGAACTTTGCAATTAAATTATAAACAGGAAATATGAACATGGGAACAGGAAGAACAAAATAGTTATCCATTGTCTGGAGCAGTCAGTGAAGCATATGATTGCCTCTAACAGACATACAATTCTCACAACAACTCCCCATACTGTCAATGAGACTGTCAGTAAGGCTTGTGGAATTAACCATCACTCCTCTAAAGGGCTACTTGGGGTTTCTAGAAAGTCCTAGGTGGCTGGCATTCTGCAACTTACCTTACCAAGGCATCCAGACATGCTCAGTAGAATTTGTGTCTGGCGAATATGCTGGCCAATCCATTCATGTAATATCTTGTTCCCAGATACTCATCCACTAGAAACTTAAGAAGTTATTATGGGTTTTATTCAGGAATTAAACATAGAATTAAGTCAAATTTTTGGATGGGAGCCCTATCCTTCTTTAGGACAACGACGGCATACAGTGTTGCCATTCTCTCACAAGTAGTGACATACCCAGAAATTTATTTTGGGGGAGTGCATATTGTCACCACAATGTCAAAACCATGAATGCAAAATTTTGTAGTTTGAATTATTGCTATTTAAAAATTAAATTTGATCAAAGAATTATGTTTGCAATTACATCAGACTGTTCAATACATAATATTTACATTATGTTGCATCTGTATCAGTGAATAAAACTGTATATGATGTAAAGTCAACAATCAAAAAATCCCCTCATTCTAGGTTTTATCACTGCAGCTACGAAATCATTCTTTCTTAAAGTGATGAAAAAAATGTGCGTGAGAACAGGCATTTTTATTTTTCTCAAATACTATTAATTACGAAGTAATGTTCATTCTACATTTTTGTTTTCCTGCTATGGTATGTACTTTAAAATAAAAGGCTTACCCCTTCCCTCCCCCAGGCCCCAGCCCCCATTATTACTTAGTCTGACGCCCTGACCACTACAATATACGACACCAGTTCACTCTCTTCTTTCTTTGGTGGTATACAAGCGGGAAAGCGGGAAATGCGCTGGGGGGGGTAGGAATTAATGATAGCATACATGAGACTACTAACCAAGGAACAAAACAGCTGAACTTTTTAATTGGGCGAAAAAAATCAGAGCGTGCAACATGAAGGTGTGAATATAAAGCAGCACAAGCAAGATGGAATTGTTCACTGTATTCACAATATAAAATTACTGAATTAAAAACAAAATAAAGTGATTTTAAAAGACACTGCTTCAAACACAACTCTTCTTCTTTTTTTTTTTCTTTTTGTACTTGCTAGCTCAATTTTCCATCTGTTTTGCAACATTCCATCACCTCAATTTTCCCTTATGCTCAATTTTCCCTCAATTTTCCATTCGTGTTCCATCAGCTCAATTTTCCTCTTGTGTTGCTTTCTTCTCTACAAGTTCCACGGCCATATTTGTCTTTTGTTGACTCTGTAGTTGCACAGCAATCCTTGCTTAGTTTTTCTTTTTGTTGATAATCATTCCCTTCCTATTTCTTCACCACTTTTCTTTCCTCCTTCTCTTTTATTCCTTCAGATGACAACAATTTATCCATCATGCGAAAAGAACTGATGCCTGAGGACCACAAATGCATGATATCAAAGCTTTCACTACTTCAGATAAATGGTGTGACTTTCAGAATATGAATACTTTTGAACACCATGCATCAATTCTAACAAATTTTCAAACTCTGTCACTTCGGTTTTTGGAAAATTTAGCCTCCCTTATCAAGCTTAAGTGCAGACAGTTATGGGGAAAAGTAACACTTAACAACAACACAGGACAGTGAGAACATCGCGGGAAGAAAAAAAAAGGGGGATTTCGGGAGAAATCTTTGCTCCGACCGACTTCCGTGTTCGGAAACTTCTTCCTCCATTCTTAGGTTGAACTGCAGTATTTATGGAATAAAAGTAAATTTAATAACAATCCTAGGCAGAAGGAACATAGCACAAAAAAAAAAAAAGATTACAGGAGAAATCTTTGCTGCATCTAACTTCCGTTTTCGAAAGTTTTGAATGACGGAATCCCGTCGTCAAAAGAAAAGCGAATCCCCCTACCCCACCATTACCCTCCAAAATTTCTGTTCAGCTGTGCATTGATCTCGAGAATGTCCAAATTGATAACGGAAATAGCGGAATTCTTTGAATCCACGGAAGAATCTTATGCCTGAAGACTACAGGAAAATCTTTGCGGCGTCTTAACTTCTGCTTTTGGAAATCGTTGCCCACAGTTTCATGCTGAAATACAAACATTTATGCAATAAAATGATATTTAATAACAATACTCGGAACAGGCAACATCGTGAGAAAAAATAAATTACGATTACAGGAAAAATCGTCACTCCGTTTAACTTCATTTTTCGAAAGTTTTGAAAGACAAAATATCATCCCCAGACGGAAAACGACCCCTTCCTAACCCCCTTTCAACCCTACTTCTCTTCAGTTCTGCATGAATCTTGAGAATGACGTAAACGATGACAAAAAATGCGGAATTCCGCGAAACCGCGGAAGAATCTCATGTATGCAACAGGCATATGTGACCTCATCTGATCATTCCAAATAAAGAAGTAACTAACGGCAATTTAGTGAAGACCAGAATAGCGACAGTAGCAAAATAACGTCACCGACAATTTTTATTTATTTTTAATACTAGACAAAATTATTTAGGGGTGCGTATGGCCCTTTGCACACACACACAGCCCCTTCCCCAGGTACGCCATTGCTCACAAGTGTCCATCCCTAAAATTATTCATTGTCGTACTTCTTGTAATTTCCCAACTTTCTGCGAGTTTTCTCTTAAGAAAGTGTTGTTCACAGGCAAGAATTTCAATTGAGTCCCATAGAATTTTATGGTCCGTGTTTTGCACATGCCTGTTCAAGCCAGTCCTGTTAGATACATTTCTAATCGCCACTTTATGTTCTGCTATACATTGTTTTAGCTGCCTTCCCGTCTCGCCCACACAGCTTAGGCCACACTCACACTTAATATTATAGACAACTCCCTCTCTTTCCATGATATTATTTTCTTTCTGCTTAAGGCTAGGGAGGTAGTGGCTGATCTTGTTTTCTAAGCCAGGGGCTAACCTGATGTGAAATTTTTTGCTGATATTATGCAGCTACTCAAAAAGTCCCTTATAATAGATCACTTTTCTTGACACGATCATTGCATTTGTTTTGACTACTTGGTTACGTTTTTTTTTTTTTTAAGTAATTCCCACAATTTGAAAGGGGTAGTTGTTTGTTATTAGTGTTCTTTTTAGTTCTTCTCTTTGGTGTACCTTATCTGAGGGAGGTGAGTTATGTGTTTCTATTTTCACTGCGAGCTTCATGAGGTCTGGTATTATTATCCGTCAGAACGAAATTTGACCCGACCCCTGAACAACCGAATACAGGGTTCAGAATCTCATCTCCGTATCTCTGACTCAGAGCTCATTTAAAGAGACAGGGTGCCCAGGGGCTGGACAGTATTTGGGGGCCACAGTATTACTCGCACATCTACGATTTCACTATGGGTTCGATGAATAAAAATACCCAGGAGAAAACATTCCCAAAATGTGTGAAGTGTGTATCCCATGATTCATGGATGAATCAGTGTTAGCAAGAAAATGTAAAAATGTATGGTTGAAAAATGGATATCAGTTCAGTTCTGCTTTAATCCCCCAAGGGTTCAGCTTGTTGAAATTATATCAAAGCAGTGGGCAAAATAATATGATCCAAATATAATGATTCAAACGAATTACGCCGTAGCAGAATCGCGGCGATGGGCGAAGCACGTCGCAGATTTCATTTTGGTCCTGCAGACCAAAATGATATCCCCAGAATTAAATCAGCTCTGGCACACTCTTTATCATGGGTGCATGTTTTCCGTCTTTCAAAACTTTCCGAAAACAGAAGTAGGACGGAGTGAAGATTTCTCTCATAATCATATTTTTTTCTACCGATGTTTCCTCTGTCCTGTATTGTTGTTAAAAATAATTTTTTTTCTCTAAACTTTTTGTGTTCCAGTTTACAGATGGAGACAAAATTCACCCATCAAGGGGACTCGAGTTGAGCATCGGCTCCCAAAACCCATATCGTGCAGGGTACGCCGCACAGTCCGGATGCTGATGCTTGTTGAGGCTCCAGCATTGAATTCCGATGATATCTGCGAGAGTGTTGCATGCCTATCGCGTGAAACGATTCTTGACAGCCGACGATGGTCACTTTCACCCAATGACTTTTTATGGCCACACTGGTATCGTAGGTTGGAGGTTTTGCCGGAATTCTTGTAGTCACGGTACACCTTTGCAATAGTCGTCCGTGAAAATCCGAACTTCATTTCTACCTACAAAATACTATGGCCCATCTCACGAGCGCCAATTATGACACCGTGTTGAAAATCGCTTGAATCATTATTACTTGTCATCCTCAAGTCGAAAACAGTTCTGACAGCTGGCAAGGATGTCTATTGCTTTATATACGCACTGTCGGACACAACCAAGTACCTGCATAGGTGGCGTTGCTATGTATTTTGCATAAGCTCATCTGTACCAGTTTTTCTGGCACTTCAGTGTACATATGTGAGTGAGTGTGTGTGTGTGTGTAATGGAAACATGTATAAATACATGAAGGTTTATTCCAAGATTTTCAGTAATCAACACAAAATACTTGAAAATGTTTTATTTTATGAAATTTATGTGCTGAAAATTGTGTAATGTTTAAGAAAAAGAAAGAAAATTTACTGCTTTAAAAACGATAGAATAGATATCATATAATTACTTAGAGGCGTGCTGTCTCCGTACGATATCATCAAACCAACATCTCTGACTGTACAATAAAAAACTTTATTTACAATAAAAGACATGATTTTAAAATATTTAAAAAATGGCAAGATCTTTCGGGGCTACAATAGCACCCGTCCTCAGGCCACCCAACAGTGCCACAAAGCATAGGGAAGTGCCGCAATATATAACCAGTCTCCCCATGAGACCCACAATACATTTGTTCAAAACCGCAGGTGATGCCAATTGAGAAAAACAGCAGAACAAAAGTAATATGTACAAATAATATAATCGATTAATTAAGGTCCTCTTTCTTCAGTTTTTGAATGGGAGAAGTAATTATTTTTCTCCATTGTCTAGGAACAAAAACAGGTAAGTCCAAGTTACAACAGGTATTACCATAAGAGATTATATACAGACTCTCGGTAAAAAGACGGTTTGTTTGTTTACATTGGAGGAGAGAGTACTATTGTATTAGGCCAATCGGGAGAGTAACCTCCCTGGCGAACAGCTGTAGTAAATGAAGTAGAAATGCAGTCAGTTCGAAGTGCATATTTATGTTCAGACAATCTAATGTTCAGACTTCTAAGGGTAGAACCTATGTAGTATTTGATATCTTCGTTAGGAGCCGAGGGGAAGCAATGGGATACGATATATTCCTGCTTTATTCAAAGTGGCAACTTGATCTCTGTCGTTACGTATGGTAGAAAAAATGTTTTTGGTGCAAATTCCAAATTTAATATTATATTTATTACATACCTTCCGCAATATAGAAACTACGGGAGGATGAAATCAACTTTACCAACGTATATAGGGGGAACGACTTCCTTGACAACGTCGTAAATCTTAGTCTTTCAAATTTCTGTAGAAGTTCCCGAAAGAAGCAGGCGGGATATCCAAATGATATGGCCATGTTCTGTATAAGAGCTAGTTCGTCCTGACGTATCTTACGGGTAGAGGAATGAGTAAATGCTCGTTTAATTAAAAAAACGTAAGGCTGAAGCTTTGTGTTCCGGGGGTGCGAAGAGATAAAAGGTATAAGACAAGGTGTGAAGGTCGGTTTTCTATAGACGGATAATTTGATAAGGTCAGAAGTCAAGTCACGAGTTAATAAAATGTCCAGAAAGGGTAATATACCATTTTGTTCAAGTTCCATTGTGAAGGTGATAGTAGGATATTGGTTGGACAGACATGTGGTAAATTCGTTCAGAAGTACCATGGAGTGAGGCCAGAAGACCAACATATCATCCACGTATCTTAAGAGGAGTGCCGGTTGATTCGTGAATTGGCTCAGAACTTTATCTTCCAATGACTGCAGTAAAATTTCGGCCAGAACAGGGGAGAGAGGAGACCCCATTGGTGCCCCCTCCATTTGTTGGTAGAATTTGCTATCAAATTTGAAATATGAACGTTTTGCAACCAATTTCAAAGCAGAAATGATTGCATCAACCTCCAAAGGGGAAATTGAGTTATCAGCAAGCAATTTCCCTTCAATAATCGAGTGGACTACTTCAAGTGGAACATTTGGAAACAGAGACACTACATCAAGAGAAGCCATAACAAATGAGTTTCCCTTGGGATCAAAAGATTTTATTCGCGTTAATGCCTGAGTAGAACTATTAATGGAAACTGAAGAATTTGCTATAAGTGGTTTTAAGTAAGTTGCTAAAGCTCTCTCCAATGTACGGGTGGGGCTAGCATACCCCGAAATCAACAGTCTGAGGACTGTTGATGATCAACAGATCATCAACAGTCTGATAATTACTTCTCCCATTCAAAAAACTGAAGAAGAGGACCTTAATTAATCGATTATATTATTTGTACATATTACTTTTGTTCTGCTGTTTTTCTCAATTGGCATCACCTGCGGTTTTGAACAAATGTATTGTGGGTCTCGCGGGGAGACTGGTTATATATTGCGGCACTTCCCTATGCTTTGTGGCACTGTTGGGTGGCCTGAGGACGGGTGCTATTGTAGCCCCGAAAGATCTTGCCATTTTTTAAATATTTTAAAATCATGTCTTTTATTGTAAATAAAGTTTTTTATTGTACAGTCAGAGATGTTGGTTTGATGATATCGTACGGAGACAGCACGCCTCTAAGTAATTATCTCCTATACGTACGAATTTTTAACAAGTATTAGAATAGATATCAATTTGTTTTTTGTTTTTTTTCTGATAATAAGTTACGGTATTGCTGTAGGACTGTTTCAGTTCCTCAACTAACAGTCACATCCGTTATTAATGAAAGCAATGGCCTCTTGCATTGATTTCACTGTTAGTATCCTGACTGGTATTACCCAGTCAGCTTCATTTTCCTCTGTTTCTTCTTTGTACAGTTGTTCAGCTAGCTATTTTAAATCTTCTGAAAGCTCTTCACCATGACCTTCAAATAGCTCATTTATGTCACAAACTTCTACATCATCTTGTCCTATTTTCTTTGCAATCTATGTCATATTCTCTATTATTGACGCAAGGGTAGTGTCATGCTATTGAGAATCTGGAATTCACTCAAGCCAAAGCTTACGCCAGACTCTGTTCATACATGATTTTGACATTTCACTCCATGCTGTTGAAATTTTGGAGATCCATTTCATGATATCACATGATTTCCAGAAATAACTCAACATGGCATTAGTGGACACTTCTTGTTGTCCAGACACCAATGCATGTTTGTCAATTCACTTGCAGTTCTTAATCTGTGGTTAATGAAATGTTTATTTCCATTTCAACTTGAAGATCTTGCAATTTGCCTTCGCATCTTCTGAGTTCTTTTGTTTTTTCAGATGCTTCTGGCCTTTAGATATTTATCAAGGCCTGTTGTCAATGTAGAAAGCATGTAGCAGAAGTACAGAGGCCAGAAACGTCTGAAAAACAAAAGAATTCAGTTCTTCACAAAGACCCTTTAATGTCTGTAAGATTTCTGTTATACACGTTATAAGTGGGTACAGTCTGTGGCGGTGCTTTAAATTACTCAGTTCAGATATAATAGTGTATATAGGAATCTTAATTCAAGAATTTTTTTAATTGTTATCTGGAAAACCTTTCTCTACTATATACGAAGTCTACAGAACCAGTGGCTCACCGAAAAATTCTTGTTGGGAGAGGGGCTAGATGTATATTTAGGTATGTGTGTATACGCACATAGTATATATGTATATATACATATATATTTATGTATGCATACAATATATATTTATGTACGCATACAATATGTATATATACAGGGTGTATCAGAAATGATGGTCAAAACTTTAAGGGGTAATAGAACACGGCACAAGGAACAATATTTGTAATACAAGGCATGGTCGGAAGCCATTTGGTTTGCCATTACAGGGCGCTTGCCGGCGCAATCCCCACACACCGTCATTCGCAAGCTGTACGACCATCAAGATGCAGCGGTATTCCAATGCTGAGAAGGCCGATATCCATTTCATGGTTTAAAACACAGGCGTCACGCGACAATAACACATAAACATATAAAACGAGCAAAACACACAGAGTCACGTATGGTAAAAGGTTCATTTAGCACTAAACCGGAGCCGCAAATGGCCACGCCGTCGAAGCTCAACGACTGTACCGTGAGCGTTTTCCACATCGAACGGTTCCCGATCGCCGAACCTTTCAGCGCTTGCACAGACAACTGTGTGAGACGGAGTTGTTCCTTACCCACAGACAGGACACAGGCTGTTCACGGACGGTGAGAACGCTGAATAGGATACAGGTGATTCTGGAAGATGTTGAAGATCGGCCAGAAGGCAGCACTCGAGCAATGCCACGTATCCACGGAGTGACTCATATGTTGGTACGGCATGTGCTTCACGAGGAGCACCTCCACCCTTACTATCTCCATGGGGTCCAGGCCTTACAGGAACCAGATTTTCTTCGCCATGTGACATTTGCATGCTGGTACCTGCAACAGTGCAGCCAGAGTTTACAGCATCTGTTCTGTTTACCGACGAAGCAACGTTTGCCCATGACGGCATGCTTAATACACATAACGAGCATGTGTGGGCCACCGTTAATCTGCATGCAACACGGGTGCGGAGCACCCAGCAGCATTTCTCCGTTAATGCGTGGGCGGGGATAATCCACAACTACGTCATTGGCCCGTATCTCCTACCAGACCACCTTAACGGAACAAACTACCGTATTTTCCTCCAGCAGGTCCTGCCCGAGTTATTGGAGGTTGTGCCACCACATCTCCATGTGAACATGTGATTCAGGGAAGTGCGGAACTGCCTGAACACTCAATTTCCGAACCGATGGATTGGGTGCGGTGGTCCCATCGCTTGGCCCCCTAGATAACCCGATCTCTTTTGCCTGGACTACTTTTTCTGGGGACATCTGAAAAGCGTCATGTACGAGATGCCCGTGGAATCTCCCGAGGACCTTGTCACCCGCATTAGCACCGCTGCTGGCGAAGCACGTGACCTGCCGGGAATGCTCTAAACTGTACAGCAATCGCTCCATCGCCACTGTGAGGCATGTCTTATGGTAGGTGGACGTTCCTTTGAACAGTTATTGTAAAATATCCGTAAATCCATTTTTGTACATGATCCACTCTCCACTCATAAAGATTATTCCTTTGCCATGTTCTTCGGCCTTCATGTGTTTGCGCTTTTAACATTGCACATTTGACCACACCTTGTATTACAAATATTGTTCCTTGTGGCCATGTTATATCTCCCCTTAAAGTTGTGACCATCATTTCTGATACACATCCGGGGGGGGGGGCTTAAGCCCCAAAGCCCCCCCCCTGGGTGTGCCAGAACCAAGTTAGCCGTAATTGGCTGGATACCACATACAACCATATAGAAGTATGACACAACTTTTGACCAAAAAGCTCTCAGTAAAGTAGAATGAAGCTAACATAACTAATAACATATTAAGGCAATATCAGCACGCAGACGGAGAACTACTTCAAGCGATATCGAACATAGGGAAAATCCTCCAAATACATGGCGTCAGTGAATAAACAAAGACATTGCTCTTTCCACGTTTCAGCAACACACAGCAACCAAAAAATTGTTACTTGGTTACAGCTGGGGAATCGAATCCCAGATCTCTTGATATCCCGTCGAGCATGGCCAACAATCCACAGCGCTATGTGTGTTTTTCTGTCAGCTTCTGACATCATAAATACGTATGGATTTATGTCAGAAGCTGTCAGAAAAACACACATAGTGCTGTGGATTGCTGGCCACCGTGGTGTAAGGCTAATGCGCTCAGCTGGATATCGAAAGATCTGGGGTTCGATTTCCCAGTGGTGACCGAGTAACAATTTTTCGGTTGCTGTGTGTTGCTAATATGTGGAAAGAGCGATGTCTTTGTTTGTTTTTATCGAACATAGGTTTATGAACAACTACCGATGTAGGACTGAAGTGTCTTCGGTAAGTAACATTTTTATGACTTTTTAACTGAATTATATCTGAATTGAGTAATTTAATGCACAACCGCAGACTGTACCCACTTATAACGTGTATAACAGAAAACTTACAGACGTTAAAGCATCTTTGTGAAGAACCTTGTAGCCACGTAATGTTATGTGAACTTTGTGATAGAATCACACAAGATATATTAAAAGAACTCAGAAGATGTGAAAGCAAATTGAAAGATCTTCAAGCTAAAATAGAACTAAGTACATTAATCTGAGTAAAGCCTTGAGTAAGAGATTTAATGAACAGTTTTTTCTCATCAAATTTTATATTCTGATTTTTGTTTAATTACCATAATTTTTGTTGTATTATCCGCACCGGCGTATAATTCGCAGACCGCGAAATTCACATAATTTTTTTTTACCTCCGTATAATCCGCTGCCTGTGACATTCAGGGAAAAAAATCGCCCTATAATCCGCATATCGTAGATGTTGAACCGGAAGTGGAATTTCTGACAGAAAAGTCGGTCACATAATGACCCATGAGTCCGAAGAAGTAAGAGAAAAAAAAAAAAACGATTTTACTAAATGAAGAAATTCATTTTTAAAGGTTACTTTTTCATATTTTTATCTCCGGACAGATAAAAGGCGGGGCATCCATAGATCACGTCGATGCAGCTCTAGAGTATTGCATTACACCTTGCCAATGACAAAAGGCTGATACAGAACAAGTAATAGAAATACTGTATGTACTCGTGTATAAGTCAAAAGTTTTTTGGGGAAATCCTGCTTTTAGAATCGGAGGAACAGCTTATACGTGGGCCAAAAAAAAAAAACCTTCCGTGAATTTTCCGGCAGAATTTACCTACGGATTTGTTTACGTTTTAAACCGTGGCACAGAGGCTTTCCGCCTGTTACCATGCAACTGTTTTCTGACCTCAAAACTATCGCGCAGTGACATGATATGATCATGTCACTGCACGATGGTTCACAATTGTGTCCACCACTTCAAATTTAAATTCGGCAGTGTAACTGAAACATTTCCTTTTCAAAGACATCATGAATAGCAAGGATGGAAAATAGCAGCAACGACGATGGTCAAAACGGCGAAAGACAAACTAAACACAAGGCAGCGCACACAAGATCCAAAAGGAGGAACGCATAGGTTCGTGTAGCAAGCGCTGTGCGTACTTCTTTGGCTTTTTGCCAAAAACCGAGATGGCACAATCTTCTCAACGATACAAGATGACCATGTCGTCCCTCCCCACAACTTTTCCCGATTTTTGGTTACGACATTCCTCCCTCCTGCTCCCCGAACTCCCCGCTTCGTACAAACTCCTGAACTGAGGAAAATTCTTCTGAGGGAGTTCCTTTTCCAATAATACCTCCTCCCCTGCACAATTACGCTGCAGATTTTTTTAAAATCAAAGGGTCGTAAATCTTTTTTTTTTTTAAATCGGCGTATAATACGCAAAACGCAGAACGTATATTTTAAACTTTTTAGCAGATAATCCGCGGATTATAGATGAAAATTATGGTACTTAAATTGTAGGCTGTAGTTTAATCATTCAATATATTATAATTTTATTATGATGTCAAGGTCATCTGTATCTAGGAAGTTGGGCAGAGTCATGACTCATCGTCCCCTCCAATTGTGATCTATGAGAGGTGCAAAAGTGAAGCAGGCATAAAATGAAGTTTGCGTAATACAAGTCTCTTACCTATACCCCCTCCCCCCCACACGCACACACACAACTACCTTTCCACTTAATATAACTACAGTTCTCACTGCACGTGCTTAGAGATATCCACTGAACTGGATATTAATGAAAAGAGTATACAAATACAATCTTGTTTCTTTTAGAGAAAACCTTAGTAGAGTCTCAGAAAAGCATATTCATAAAACTGACAAAATCTTATACTTAAATACACTGAAGTGCCAGAAAAACTGGTACAGACGAGCTTATGCAAAATACATAGCAACGTCACCTACGCACGTACTCGGTTGCGTCCGCCAGTGCGTATATAAAGTGATAGACATCCTTGCCAGCTGTCAGAGCTGTTTTTGGCATGAGAATGACAAGTAATAACGATTTAAGCTATTTTCAACGCGGTGTCATAGTTGGCGCTCATGAGATGGGCCATAGTATTTCAGAGGTAGAAACAAAGTTCGGATTTTCACAGACGATCATTGCAAGGGTGTACCGTGACTACAAGAATTCCGGCAAAACCTCCAAACCACGATACCAGTGTGGCCGTAAAAAAACATTGGGTGAATGTGACTATCGTCGGCTGTCAAGAATTGTTTCACGCGACAGGAGTGCAACACTATCGCAAGTATCATCGGAATTCAATGCTGGAGCCTCAACAAGCAACAGCGTCTGGACTGTGCAACGTACCCTGCACGATATGGGCTTTGGGAGCCGACGTCCAACTCGAGTCCCCTTGTTGGGTGCACGACACAGAGCTATGCGCCTCGCTTGGGCACGGCAACACCGCCACTGGACACTTGATGACCGAAAACAAGTAGCCTGGTCTGACAAGTCTCGTTTCCAACTGCATCGGGCAGATGGAAGGATTTGTCTGTGGCGCAAACCCCATGAAGCCATGGATCTCACCTGTCAACGGGGAACTGTACCGGCTGGGGGGGGGTCCGTAATGGTATGGGGTGTGTTTAGCTGGACTTCACTGGGACCCCTGGTACGTCTAAAAATGTCTGTGACTGGTCGACACTAAGTGCGCATCCTTTCATCCATTCTGATGAGGTACACCCGTTCATGTCCTGCATTCATGCTGATGGGTTGGGCCTGTTCTACCAGGACAATGCACCTCCACACAAGTGTCGGGACACCACATTATGGTTAGAGGAGCATTCATCTGAGTTTGGGGTGTTGCCATTCCCACCCAAGTCCCCAGATCTGAACGTGATAGAACACATTTGGGATGCCAAGCAACGCGCTATCGAACACATTAATCCAAGACCTCGGAATACACCCGAATTGTGGAACGCTCTTCAGGAAGTGTGGTGTGCATTGCCTACAGCATATTTACAGAAGCTAGTGGAGTCCATGCCCCATCGTATTTCTGTAGTCCTGCAGTTCCGTGGGGGACCCATCAAGTATTAGACTGGTGTACCAGTTTTTCTGGCACTTCAGTATACATTTTACAGTGGTTTTCTGCAAAAAAAAGTTTGACAGATGCATCTTATCTTAAATTTAAACAGAATTTTAAGGTCACCAAAATTTAGGTATTTGAAAAGTTTGCTACCTCATTACAAATTATTCAAGAAAGAGAAGTAAAAGCAAAACAGAGATACATAAGAATGAATTAATCAAAAGAAAAATTCATTACTATAATATTTTTACCACTACTACTGGAATTAGATTAAGTACTCACGTTCCAGCTTGTGAATTAGAGTCTTGACATTTTCTAACTCAAACTCCAGCCTCAATCTGAATTTTGGAGCAGCTTCACGCAATGCTTCACATACTGCAACAAGTTAACAAATACCAAAACATCAGCTATATACCAGATATCCATAGAGTGAAATCTATAAGGTAATTCAAATCCATTCCCTAAACTTAAAAAAAATGGTGTATACAATGTAGAATAGGTATATATGTTTTTATGGCACTACAATATTTATTAATGAAAATATTTATGATGGAATCAATGTTTACTAATGAAATATCTTAACTAAATGAAAAATAATAATGCAAATAATGATCACTTTATCACTGCAATACACATTGTGGATATTAAGTACATACACATAATAAAACAGTTTTTTATGTTTTCTTTCTTGCATACATACATACACATAATAAAATATTTATTATCATACATACACATAATAAAACAGTTTGTTATGTTCTCTTTCTTACATACATACATACATACAAACATACGGAGTAGGATGCAAAAGTTCGGGGACAGCGCCTACCCATGACAACGCAAGCATGTAGCTAAAGTTACGGCATTTGAAATACATCCCGCCATTCCTCCCCTCCGTAGTCAGAATGGTTTGGCCCATGGGAAGTGATTAGAATGTGTGCGCGAACATTTGCTGCTGTAATTAGTCATCTGTCTTCTGCGATGTGAGAAACATGGTTTTTGAAGAGCAATGTTGTAACATTAAATTTTGTCAGCATTTGGGTAAAACAGCTGCAGAGCTTAGAAATGCTTTCGAAGGTGTACGGTCACTCTAGGATGGCGAGATCGAAGATGTACAAGTGGCATTGGTGTTTCAAAGAGGGCAGAGAATCCGTCGCAGATAACGAATGCTGCGGTCGACCTGCGACTGCACGGAGTGCGGAAAGCATTACGATGGTGGTGCAGTGTGTTCATCAAGGTCATTGCCAAACCATTGAGGAAATCCCTAATGCAACTAACTTATCAGAGACCACATGCTAGCGTGATTTGATGGAGGATCTTAACATGCACTGCATGTGTCCGCACATTATCCCTCGCCTTTTGACCTCTGAACGAAAGGATGAACAGATGCGGATATCGGGCGAATTAATCGACAAAGTCGGTGGCGATCGTACATTTTTGGATAACATCATCACAGGTGATGAAACGTGATGTTACTTGTTTGATATTCGGCCACAGCGTGCTTCTTCAACATGGATACCACCGTCTTCACTGCGATCAAAGAAATTCAGGCAGGATCGCAGCAAAGGGAAAGACAGGCTGAAAGTGTTTCTTGATTCTCGTGGCATTGTCCATTCCAAATTTATTCCAAAGGGCACAACAGTTAACAAGGAACATTATCTGGACATCTTACGCCGCTTACAGGAGTCAATCTGTTGCAAACAGCAGGAGGTGTGGCGAAGTAGACAATGGTACCTCTTCCATGCCAACACATCTGTACATTGGTCCCTAGTAGTCATGCAGTTTCTTGCCAGAAATCTTACTAGTGTGCTTCACCCGACTTAGCCCCCTGCAATTTTTACTTCTTTCCAATGATGAAACAAAATCTGCAGGGATGTCATTTTGTGTGAACAAATGCGGTAAAAACAGCAACGCAGGAGGCATTATGAGGGTTTGCAGAACATGGCTTTCAGCAATATTTCCAGAAGCTTTACGAGCGCTGGCAAAAGTGCATCGTTCCCCAAGAGGATTATTTTGAAGATGGTTGTGCATCAGTGTTTTAAAGTATTCAAGGTAAGGAATTATACATCAAGACACTGAACTTTTGGACCATACATATGTACATACACATACATACATACATGTGTCATACACACACATACATACACATGTACGTACGCACCAGTGGCATACCCAGAAATTAATTTGGGGTGGGGGTGCATATGTCGTCTACGCAATGTCAAAACCACGAATGCAAAATTTCGTAGTTTCAATTATCACTATTTAAAAATTAAATTTGATCAAAGAATCACTTTTGCAATTACATCAGACTGTTCTAGCACTATACATAACATTTATGTCAAGTTGCATCTGTATTATGCATCAGTGAATAAAATTTTATATGATGTCAAGTCAAGAATCGAAAAATTCTCACATTCTTGGTGTTGTCACTGCAGCTACGATATCATTCCTTCCTAAATGATGAAAAAAATGTGCATGCGAACAGGCATTTTTATTGTTTTCAAATGTTATTAATTATGAATTAATGTTCACCCTGCGTTTATGTTTTCCTGCTTTGGTATGTACTCAAGATAAAAAGCCTTACCCCATCCCTCCCCTAGGCCCCACGCCCTAACAACACCTGTTTGATGTCTTCTTTCTTTGGTGGCAACAAGTGGGAAAAGCGCACAGGAGGGGAAAAGGGGTAGGCATTAACAATAAGCATATGTGACCTCGTCTGACCATTCCAAATAAAGAAGTACAGTAACTAACAGCAATATTTAAGGAAGACCAGAGTGGCGACACTAGTAAAATAATGTCACTGACAATTTTTATCAGTTTTTAATACCAGACAAAATTATTTTGAGGGGGGACATATGGCCCTTTGCAACCCCTCTGGGTACGCCATTGGTAAGCACGTACGTAAACATAATAAATATTTTATTATCATACCTACACATAATAAAACAGTTTATATTCTCTTTCTTTCTTTCTTACATACATACATACATACATACATACATACATACATACATACATACATACATACATACATATGTATGTACAATGAAAGATATAGGGTGTGCCCTTTTACATATGTACAAGGGCACAAAAAGGTGAGCTTTTACATTTGGTCAAAAAGGTGCACCCTTGCACATACGTACAAGGGCACTTCCAGAAATTCAGAATGGGGAGAGGGAGTCTGGCTCTGCAAGTAAAAGTGTTCATGTATATGTACTTACACGACATGACTTTTAATAAATGTTTTGATATGCGAAAGAATTTAATACATTGTATTCAAGAATGATCCAGCGGCAAATGATGTTTTCATTGTTGTTTTTACTTTTAATAAAAATACATATTTCAGAAAAGGAGTTAACCACAAATGCAATTATTTTATTTATTGCTATATTACAATTCTAGAGAATGTATTTTAGAACAAATTCTATAATGCATGATTTCAGCAATTATGAAAATTGAAATTCACCAATTAGGAAAATTGGAGAACAGTTAGAGGGTTAGGAATCTCTCATGTCGGACACCGACAGTGTTGGAATCATATTACAAAACACTTGGCCTCATGGGAAGGGGGTCCAAACCCAAGACCCCCCCCCCTCCAATTTGGGCGCACTCCTGCATACATACCTACCACTAAGCAGATCTCTGAAATCATGTGCCAGATTAAAGTTCAAAACTGATGGAACTGGTTCTTCATAAGGACGCTTTAACGTCTGTAAGTTTTCTGTTTTACATGTTTTTAAAGTGGTTACAGTCTGCAGCGGTGCATTGGATTATTCAATTAAGATACAATTCAGTTAGAAGTCCTAAAAATGTTACTTACGGAAGAGCGTGTTCAGTTCCACATCAGTAGTTTATTGAGAGCCTCTTGGTCAAAAGTTGTATCCTGCTTCTATATGGTCAGTTGTTAGGGTTAACTTGAGAGCCTTTTGGTCAAAAGCTGTATCCTACTTCTATGGTGTCCAGTCATTAGGGTTAACTCGGTTCTGGCTGTGTTGACTTCATATTGTGTGGGCAAAAGTTTTCAGATAACAATTAAAAATTCTTGAATTAAGAGTTACTATTTACATTCCACTTACTTGAAGCTCTACACTGTACTTGGCCATTAGGGCTATTTCGTCAACGTTGTATTCTCGTAGAATTGCCGAAGAAATCTCCAAGTTAGGTCAGGTTCGTACAAGATAAGAAGCCTTTAAAAAATCAAAAATTAAAATCACTATATACATTGTATACACCACCTCATATCGTACACTGTCCCAATCGCTGGACGCGCATTTTGGCTTAGGCTCCATCCTGACGTTTTATCTTGTATGAACCTGACCTAACTTGGAGATTTCTTTGGCAATTCTACGAGAATACAACGTTGACAAAATAGCCCTAATGGCCAAGTACAATGTAGAGCTTCAAGTGGAATGTAAATAGTAACTCTTAATTCAAGAATTTTCAATTGTTATCTGAAAACCTTTGCCCACACAATATGAAGTCAACACAACCAGAACCGAGTTAACCCTAACGACTGGACATCATAGAAGTAGGATACAGCTTTTGACCAAAAGGCTCTCGAGTTAACCCTAACAACTGACCATATAGAAGCAGGATACAACTTTTGACCAAGAGGCTCTCAATAAACTACTGATGTGGGACTGAACACGCCCTTCCGTAAGTAAAATTTTTAGGACTTTTAACTGAATTAAATCTTAATTGAATAATTTAATGCACAGCTGCAGACTGTAACCACTTTAAAGACATGTAAAACAGAAAACTTACAGACATTAAAGCATCTTTATGAAGAACCGAGTAGTCCCTTAATGGTATGTGAACTTTATGATAGAATCACATGAGATATACTGATGGAGCTGGATTTTACTTAGGTACTATTGATGTATCAAATGTCTCCATTTACAGAGATCTCAGCACACAGCTCAAGCTTCACTGAAATCCATTGCATTTTTTCACACAAGACCTTTTTCACTTTATACTCATTTTTTCTCTCAAGCCGACATTCTGGAAACCCCATGATTTCCTTGACCTTCCTCCACCTTTCTTCCCTACCACTTTGATTGAATAAATTATCTGAGCAAGAATCTCACCACTCATTCTTTCAGCATGGCTGAACCACCTAAGAATATTTGTCTCCACTTTACTAACAACATTTTGCTTTACATGACACACCTCCAACACATCTTCATTCCTCACATGATCAGAATATGTCTTGCCACAAACTCTGCCACGAGAAATTCATCTCTCCAGCACACAAATGACTCCCGTCTCTTCTGCAGTACACAGGTTTCATAGCAATGCATCAGAATGCATCAGAATAGGAACAATTACACTTTTGTACACAGCCGTTTGGGACTTTTTTTGAGAACCCATCATTCCCGTGAAATCCTCCTAAGGAAGCTATGACTTTCAAAGACAAATTCACTCACTGTCTACTAATTTCACGATCTAATCTGTTTTCTCTGTCAAACATGCTTCCAAAATATCTACAATATGTTCCTTGCTCAAAAATCAAACTTTGATTCCTTTATTTATATTTGGTTTCAATTTGATATAAACTGCGTTCACCTCAGACAACATACTCTGCAACTCACTTTTGCCCTCTGCCAACCAGGTGTTATTCTATGGGTGGGTTAGAGTAAGCTTCAGTCTACCCACAACTTTTCCTTCGATCTACTCTTTATCCCCCTAATATATTTAAGCAGTTAGAACACATGACCAGTGCAATCACATGAGATTTTAGGGAACTTGGATTAATGTATGTGAATTTTTTTGAATTCACAGAAATTTTGTCATATAAAATGAATTTCTTGTTAAATTTAGGGTTGTACTATTCTCTGGAATGGAGGAAGTCCTTTGCGTAAAGGTCTAAGAAAGTTAGTAAGACACTGTTTCTGTAATTATAGGTTAAAAAGATAAGAACAACATATTTTTTGTCAGGTTACAAACAAAAATTAAAAAACAGCCTATGACAACAACAAAAAAATGGCATAAGAAAAATTGAAAATAGCAAATTGAAAATAGGCCATGGAGGTTCTCATATCCATGGCTCCCAGTATTACATACAAAGAAAAAATACTATGTACAGTATGCACATAAAAAGTTTTTTTTTTTTTTTTTACTGAGGCTAATATTATCAGCATCTGGAAAAATCTACACAAATAAATTTTTTCGCAAAATTTCTAAATTCAGCCAAGTGCTTCAAAATTTGTGTGCCCTCTCTCAGCCTCCTAATTGCCACCCACAGTTCTGAACTGCTGGCATCACCCCTGCTGCCAACAAGACTATGTCCTCAACCTGCAGCAATTTGTGCACATGGATATTACCAAGACATAAACCAGTATTGTCTATTTTGGCATCACACATGTGGACATCCATAAATATGAGGTATGTCCAATAAGCATACACATTTTTATTCCTATCGATACAGAACCATGTGTATGATCATATGAATGAGTAAAACTATTATGACTACTTTCAGTGAAGCACCGTAAAAACAGAGCGACTTGATACTAAAGTTAGGTGGCATTGTCAATCAAAAACAATGGCAGCTACATTAAGTGTTTAGTTCGAGCAGTGAGCAGTAGTGAAATTTTTAACGAAAGAAGGCGCAAAAGCAGTGGACATTACGAGAAGACTTCAGACAGTGTATGGTGATGTGGTTATGTCTTGTTCCACTGTTTGTGAATAGGTTACAAAGTTCAAAGCTGGCCATGAGGGTCTTGAAGATCAGGCATGGTAAGGTAGACCTGACATGGCAGTGATTGATGAAACGATTAAACAGGCTGACCACTTGAGCCAAAATCAGTACATAGTCGGCCCACTTTATCTGTTATGACCACAGTAACCCTTCTAGGCATGATTTCCACAAGATGCCCGTAGGCCTGAAGTAGAATTTTCCTCCATTTTACCAGTAAAGCTTCAGCTAGAGCTATCATAGAAGAACGTCTGAGATCAGATTCAGCCTTCCAGCTTGTCTTCCAGATGTTCTGCTGCATTCAGATCAGGACTTTGGCCAGCCAATACATTACTTGGATGTATTGTTCTGCAAAACAGAACTCGGCAGACCTGTAGTGTTTTTTTTTTTTTTTTTATTGGAGGTTTAACAACCGCCGTGAGCAACTCAATGGGCTAGAAGCAGTCGCCCGTCCCTAATTTAGGGTCACTGGTTCCAGGGAAGGGAAAGAGCCAGTGCCGTAAGACAAACACAACATCCATGCCTCACCGGGATTCGAACCCGGACCTCTTACGGACGAATGATCAGAGGCCAGCGCCTTAGACCACTGTGCCACCGGGGCGGCCTTGTAGTGTTGCAAAGCACTCAATATTGCTGAAGAAGGCACGGATCTGTGCCAAAGTACTACCACAGCATAGGTAGTTCATAATTGTTCAGAATGTCTTTGTACCTGGTCGCTGTTAGGCTGGAGGACACCACTACTGAAGGATCAAATCCTTCCCAGCAGAAACAGTCCCCCACCATTATACACTATATTGACAAAAGTCACCGGACACCTAGAAGAGAAACACAACATAGCATTTATTGACATACATTAGTACGGTGTTAGTTCACCTTTGGCCTTAATGCATGCACTGACCTTTCGAGACATTCTTTTGACAAGGTTTTGGAACACAGCGATAGGTATGCACTTCCATTCAATACATGATGCTGCCGCTAACTGTTGCTTAGTAGTAAGTCTTGGTTCCAAACTTCTTATGTGGCACTCTAATTCATTCTATAAGTGCTTTATGGGATTAAGATCAGGGCTCTATGCTGGCCAGTCCACACAAGATATGGAATTATCATCAAACCATGCTGTAACAGTCCTTGCTTTATGGCTTGGTGCATTATCCCGCTGGTACCAACAAGGCTCGGTTCCATAGTATTGCCACAGAGTTGGTAGGGCATAATTGCCCAGAATATTGAGGTAGACGTGCTGGTTAGCAGGTTTCTCCATGATAACTAATGGGCCTGGACCACACCACAAAAAACACCCCCACACAAGTACACTGCTAGCTCCAAACTTGACTGTAGGAACAGTACACTGTGGTAAATAGCATTCCCCCGGCTGCTGCCACACCCACACATGGCCACCAGACTGATGGATCATGTATCTGGATTCATCAGTCCATAGGACCCATTTCCATTGATCTACAGTCCACGATAAATGTTCTTTACACCATGCTACTTGACGAGTAGCATTCCAAGTGGAGTTGAAAAACTTATGAGCAGCCACATAAATACAGTAATCCATGGAATGAAGTTCTCTGTGAATGGTGCATGCACATACCAAGGTTCCAGCATTTTTACTCACCTGTACACTGAGGTCTTATGCAGTACTCCGTTGATTAGCTGTAACGACTCTCCTGAGGCTTTGATGTCCTCTATCGCAGATTTCCTTGGTCTGCCGGTACGTTTGTACAGTTTGCTGCTTCAGGTATGCCATGTGTCTTCCACTTATTCAGTACATCCAAAACAGTTGCCTTGGGTATGTTTAAACGCCTCTCAGCTTCTCTTATGGATAACACCTGACAATCTTTCCTTTCTCAATGTCAGTTCTCTCCCACTATGACATTTTCACTCAACCTCTCAGTGCTATATGATCGTGGTCAGCTGCAGGCTTGTTTTTATACTGTTTGCAGCTGTACCGCACATCTTAACAATGCCGCGGATCCATTCATTTGCTTTTGAAGGGGTGTCCGGTGACTTTTGTCAATATAGTGTAGATCACTCTCTGAACTTGACTATAGAGAGAATGCAGCTCACCTAAAAACACTTCTCGGTCAAATGCCACACTTAAGTATGTCTATCCAAATGAAAGAGTGAACAGGGATGTAGAAGAGGCTGTGGAGGACACAGCAGCTGATCCTGTTTAGATGGACACAAACAAATTAATTGCTCTGTTTGTAAATTGTATTTCATTGTGTTATCAGGAAAGTTTGTAATTTTTCTCAGCCCTAAAAACTGTAATTCTGATTCTCCTTTTATTATTCCATTAATATGGAAATCAATTTTAAAAGAGAAATAATGAATATGGCTTTATGAATCTGGAAACCACTTACCACTGTCTATCATTTTCCAGGTTGAAAAAGACTGAAGTTATCAGTTGAAAGCTATCTTACTTTTATTCTTTTTCAAGCTGCGAAAGGATGGACAATGGTAAGTGGTTTCTTACCATCATCCATCTATTTCAAAGTTGAAAAAGATTGAAGTTTTCAATTCAAAGCTTTCTTACTTTTAGTCTTTTGCAACCTGGGAACAGATAGATGATGATAACGAACCACTAAACATTGTCCATCTATTCCTAGGTTGAAAAAGACCAAAGTTATCAGTTGAAAGCTACCTTACTTTTAGTCTTTTTTCAACCTGGGAATGGATGGACAATGGTAATTGGTTCCTTACCATCATCCATCCATCCATCCCGAAGTTGAAAAAGACTGAAGTTCTCAGTTGAAAGCTTCCCTACTTTTAATCTTTTCCAGGCTGAAAACAGATGGATGATGGTAAGGGGCCAATTACCATTGTCCATCCATTCTTAGGTTGAAAAATACTATAATTATCAATTGAAAGCTTCCTTACTTTAAATTTTTTTTGTAACTTAGCATTTTTAAAAAGTTTTAATACATGTTATTTATGCTTATTATCTTATGTCAAAATTTATCATTTAAAAAAAAATTCTCTTAATGACAACCCACTAATATAACACCCAACAATCTTTTCTTTCTCAAAGTCAAACCATTCACTCTCTGGCCCACTAACAAAAGACCTGAGAGATCTTAATTGTTTCAAGTTCAACAACAAATGCTACTGTCATCAAGAAGGACTTCCAATAGGTTCACCCCTCTCTCCACTCCTGGCTGAAGTTTTCATGCAACATATCGAAAAAAACATAGTCACACAATCTACAACTTGTCCATTTGGCTTCAATACATTGATGTTTTTGTAATTTGGCCACACAATAGAACTGATCTTGAATCTCTTCTAGAACAAATTTCCCTGAAGTTCCCATCAATAAAATTCACCAGAAATGAAGAATCACTAAAAGGCGTTGACTTCTTGGATGTCCATCTGGCAAGGCAAGGGAATCATGTCAACAGATGCCTACAGAAAACCCTCTGCAATAACAAACATAATCCAATTTTCATCCCACTCTCCCACTGCTCACAAATTTGCCTCCTTAAAAACTTGTTAATTGTGTCGGGATTGTCTGCAACACTGAATCTTCCTTCAATGAAGAAATTGACACCATAAAGAAAATTGCTGAAGCTCATCAGTTCCCACTTTCTACTATTGAAAAAATCCTCCAAAATTCCCATTTGAAAAATCTGTCTGCCCTAACTCCAATACTAATGGAAAAACCACCATTCATTGATTCTATATCTTTCCATGGATCCTTCTCTTATAAAATGTGTAAACTCTTCAAAACTATGGGCTACACTGTCACAGTAAAACCAAACCCTCCTTCAATAAAGTGCCTGATTAAAGACAGGGATCCTGTCTCCCCTCTGGACACCCCAGGAATTTATGCTATTCCCATTTGAACTTCCTCTGGTCTCTCAGTGTATATTGGAAGCACATACTGAAGCATCAATACAAGACTTGGTGAACCCAAAAAGGATGTTTCCAACGGTCTTCCAAAGACAGAATTATCTTCACTAACTCTTGAAGACAACTCTGCAGTTCCCCTTTGGAAAGAAACAAAAAAAGTTGCCCCATTCATCAAAAAAGCATCTCTGCATTTCTAAGAAAGCATTGAAATTTTGTCCACCAAAAACTGCAATTCAGAGACCCCTCACCAAATCCCATTTATTTGGATTTCTCTCCTGAAATCTGGCAACAGTTCCAGCACACCAATTTCAAATTGCAGTTCTGGCAACCAGCCCATTTAGTCGATCGCAGGTGATCAAGGTTGTAGGATGGCCGAAAGCTACCGCTGAACAAACCTTTTTTACCATACGTGACTTTGTGTGTTTTCGCTCAATTTCTATGTTTATGCGTTATTGTCACATGAAGCCTGAGTTTAAACCATTCTCTTAACGAATTTTAAGCACTGTGAAATTTCTTTTCTTATAATGGAAAATAAACCTGATGAAAAATTTGCATATTTGTTATTATATAGTTTTACCAGTATGCAAAAACAGCCTTAAGTACCATTCTTATTTAATAAAAAGGCATTCTCATTCACTGTGTTTCTTAAATTAAGATGTAAAACATTCATATTACATAGAATATATTACATACATTCTTATTTTTCTCATTCCAAGAATATAAAGCAAGTATATTACCATTTTGGATACCACAACCTCCTTTTCCTTGAAACAACAAGTACAGGCGATATCCACATGCAACAGGAGTTATCTTCACTAAAAAATCAGCCTTTTCACTTCTACTCTTTGTGGAAAATTGGGTCATGTTTCTCTGAGGAAGTATAATTGATACAGCTCCTAAAATGAAACTAGAGTTATACAGTGCTGTTTATAGGAATTGCAACACAAAGATAGACATGAGATAACAAAGCAGAATTTATTAGGGAGATTACTTATGATACAAAACATAAATGATTAGAAGTACAGTGATGTAGATGCAGAGTTTGATACACATGTCTGGCTGTGACATGAAGAAGCTTTTAATTATTGGGAAGTTGAAAAATCCAAGAAGCTTAAAAAAGGAAACAAAACTTCTGATCAACTAGAACAACAGCAGAATGCATGGATGACTTTGGGCATTTTTGCAAGTCACATTTCTAAACAGGAACTTAGGAAACAAAAGCACAAAATTCTGCTTGAACATAGGAAACAAAAACACAAAATTCATCACATGAACATCCAGATTGAATTTTTGCCCAAAAATTCAACATTCTGTGTACAGCCCATGCACCATGAGGTCATAAAAAGCTTTAAGAGTAGTTTATGGAAGCAATTAATCTTGATGCTTTTGGACAGAAGGGAGCAAAGAATAGCATCAAATGCAAGTGTGCATGTACCTGAAGCAGTTTGTTTAATAACCGATGTGTGGAAAAATGTGACAAAAAAGTGAATCAGAAGTTGATTCTGTAAGTTTTTAAGTGGCCAATACACCAAACCAAAATTTTTGCTCTCCCAGAACAGAAATGTTTACATAGTAGTTGGGTTTTATGAAAATTATGCTATAAAAAACCTTTCCCCCTCTCATCTCAGCAGGACAGACTATAAACCTGTCAATAGTGAAAGTCACTCCTTTTTAGTCCTTTATTCTCTGTTCCATGACCCAAGGCATAATGGGGAAGAGATAGTCCCCATGAAATGAATGTCATGCCACTGGTTGGAAACAAGCAGGGCTTGGGAGATAAGGGCTGGTCCTTAGCTCTCCACCCCCTGAAACACGCAGGCGAAGTTGATGACGTAGCTGCGCTGGCTCTTCGGAAGCCAAGAGCCACGAGGAGCTGTGCTCTAACGGACCACCATAGGAAAGGCACCTTCAGTTAATGTTATTACCGTATTTAACAGAATAGAATGTGTCATCTATTGCAATGCTCACTAAAATATTAGACTCTGCCTTTTTCAGAAATAAAAGTTAAAGATTTTGAGTCATAAAATCGGAAAACATTGATGTAATAGTATAAATGCAATAATTTTAAACGAACAATTTCTGTCATGCATGCGTTTTCTTTAAAAAAGTATTTTGCCTAATATACTAACCCTATTTTTCTGATGTCGAAAACTCAGCGTATCTTTCCTTTTTTTCTTTTTTTTTTTTTTAGTAATTCCCTGAATTAGTGGTTTAAAAACTTTTTCTCTCTCACAAACATTAGTTGTTTAAAACCTGTAAGACACGGAAAGCTACTGAGTTCTTCAAACTTTGCAAAAGTAGTTCAAACACTCTGTTAATGTATTAAATCAAAATTATTTACTTACAATTTATATCCATCATGATTTCTGAAGTTCACTGCGTTTAAAAAGGGGTGAACAAAATTTACTTCGTGAAGTGGAGATATGTTCCTTATTGCACGAACTGGAAACTGTTTTCTTCATTGCACCAAATGTGAAACTCTTTTTCTTCATTGCACAAACAGGAAAAAAAAAATTACGTTTTTTTCACTGCGTTTGAGTCAATCAATTTTTTCATTTTCTGCAGAGCTTTCCTGCGCGGCACTAATAGTGAATTTCTGTTCAGAAAACCAATTCGAATAAATGTTCGGATTCTTTAAAACAGACAAATAGCATCTTTGTTGACAGATGGGAAACGTTTTTCTAGCTCATTTATGAGTTCCCGAATAACACCTTTTCCTTTTCTAAATGTCCTGCCACGAACTGCGCAGAAAATCTGTTCAAACTGTTTCACAGTATTATTCCAAGAACATGACGGTACTGTCAAACCGCCAACAGATATTAGTTTTACCCAATTATCTTCAACAGAATTAATATTGGGGCAGTTTTTAGAAATAGTTCCTAAAGAAGGATCTTTATCGCGAACGCGATATGCTATGTATCCAGCTATGTAGGCCATGGCTTCCTGCTCAGAAATGGAGAGTTCTCTTGACTGCTCATTCAACTCAATCTCCCAAGTCATTGGAGATGCGTCTTAAAAAAATTCAAAGTTCATATCCTCACAGCTGTTTTTGGTCGAAGTCATTGTCACCAGATCCTCTACTTCTTCATTTCTGAAAGCATTTTCTAGCAGTTCAGATGTTAAATAAACACCCAGGCTCTTAGGAGTTTCTGCTTGGGATTCAGTCGTATTAACTTTTTCGTTAAAAAAAACGTAAATAAAAATCAACACTCAGGGTACAACTTAAATAAAACACCACGTGAAACAAATACTATAAACCAAGAAAAGACGTGGGCGTACAAAACCAATAACAGAGGAAAATTGGATCTTGTAGGCAGGTTGACAAACGAACTCGGAGAGCAGGCCAGCGCGATGACGTAGAAACAAGTGACCTACCCATTTTCCACCCTCCCTTCCAGACACGGGTCGGCATTCAGTCTCTCAAAGGGACGGACTAGCCCTTCCTCTGCAAAGCCCTGGGAAACAAGTGACTGAATTATCTTCTCTCTCCTTTCATAGATTTGTCACCTTCATTAGAACCCTTTTAGTAAGTAATCAGTCAGAGAGGATTACTGTCAATAATAATCCTAAATTACCACTTTGAACAAGAAAGCTGAGGGGAAAGAAATGTTTTCTGATGAGCAGGTTCACTCACTAGAGCGGAGTTCAGACAACTTCTTAGACAGCGAATGTATACGTTTGAGCTGATCACAGCTCACTTTGCTAACCCTGATTTAATTTGTTCCAGCTGGTTAGAGGGTTAATGCAATCCCGGTGGTCAAGTGGTATGAAGCATTGGGTTCTAAACATTCTTCCGAGATGAGTCTAGGTTCGAATTCCAGGTGAGGCATGGATGGTGAGTTTGTCTTATGGCACAGACTCTCCTCCTTCCTAGGATTAGTGACCCTAAACTTGGTTTAGCGACTGTTTACAGCCCACTGAACTGCTCACACAGTGGTTGTTAAATCCCGAGCAATAAAAAAAAATGTTTTTATGAGTTTCAATACTTTCAGAGTTTGTACTCTTTTAGTCTGTACTTTTCACTTCATTACCCTCCACAATCTTTACTTGCATCACCAGTAGCACAATGGTATTACCACTGGTTTCTGACATTCGTGCAATTATGAATGGGTTTGAGTCCCAGACAAAACATGCATGGTGTGCTTGTCTTCCACACCGCATCTCTCCCTTCCCTGGAACCAGTGCTCTAAATTAGTGACAGGCTAACCCTGAGTTAATTTGGTGACTGCTTATAAACCTTACAGTTGCTCAGGGTGATTGTTAGTCTCTCCCCCTTCCCGCCTCCTCAAGAAGAAATTTATTTTAGACTGGGCCTTCTGTAACCTAGAAAAAATGTAAAAATTCATAAAATCTTTAAAACCATTGAATTGGAAAGAAAGTAATGTCCGATGACGAGGTGCCCAAAGTTGAAGCCCCGGCCATGGCGCACAATGGCCACTGAGATTGCGCAGCACACCAACATGACATCAGCAGGTAAGTGGTTTAAGTCAGTGGCAGTTAGCCATCAGAAGGCAAAGAGTGTAAGTGCCAGCCAACATGGAAGAGCACATTCACCATAGCATGCTGTATGAGTTTAGTTGCAGTAGCACCCCAGCAAATACTGTCAGGAACACTACCAATGTGTACCACAAAGCCATATCACATCGCCAGTGCTGTCGTTGGTTGAAACGGTTTCATGTGGTAAATAATTTTGATTTCTTACACTGTCTCAATCCAGAAGACCCAAAACAGTCGATATGGACATGCCGAAGACTTTAGTGAAGACCAAACCATGTGTGACCACATGGGAGTTGGCTGAACAACTGGGGACAACTCACATGAGCATTATCACATACCTGCGCCAACCAGAGCTGAGTTTGGGCTTAATTTTCGGAGCCTGAGCCCATGGTATATTAGCCCGAGCCCAAGTTTTATATTGTAAGACTAGCTAAATACCCGTTCTTCGAACGTGATGATATTAAAATAGAGTTGAAATGGCCATACATTGCATATTTCTTCACTTATTTGGAAAACACGCCTGCCTGACTTATTCTGCCAGACGACACATAAAAAATTTCGTTCATAACTGTAAATTTAAAACTTCAACCCTATACACACAAAGAATCAAAATATGTCGTTACTCTTGCTTCACTTTCATCGTTAAAATATTAATAGACAACAGAACAAAATAATAATAGAAAACAGAACAAAGTGCGTTGTTACTTTCAGCATAAATATATAAAGAACCTTGCTTATAAACAATTTCGTTCAAAACTGTACATTTAAAAGCTAGCAAGTCAGATGTTTTTGGAAGCATGAGAAAAATTGTGTTGCTATCGCTAATATCTCAAGAGGTAAACATTTTTTTTTTTTCAAATTTCAATTACTATGAAAATCTACCCGCATATTTATATTTATTGCAGTCACCTTACCACTTATATGACATCACCGTCGGTGAAAACGAATGTTGGTAATTTGATTTTGACTAAAAAAAAACACATATGACGTCACCGTTGCTTCGGTGAAAACAAATGTTGGTAATTTGATTTTGACTCAAAAAACCTTGACATTCGATATGTCAAACGATAATATAAATGTTTAAATGCAAATCATATTATGATACAGCGCTTTTTACATGATATTCTTAAAAGTTTTTGTTTTTGTTAAATAAATTTAAAAAAAATAAAAAAACCTTGACATTCGATATGTCAAATGATAATAAATGTTTAAATGCAAAGCATATCATGATATAGTGCTTTTTACGTGATTTTTAAGGGGTTTTGTTAAATAAATTCAGAACAAAATACACTGCTGGCCACCCAAAATGCAACACCAAGAGGGACACGAGATAGCAAAGCCAGATTTACTGGACACATAACAACAGATACAAAGATGAAACGATTGAGCTTACAGGCCCGTGCTACTTGCAGAACACGCGGACATCAATAGTTTGTGTGGCCCTCATGGCTGGCAATAACGGCTGCTACACGCAGCGGCATCGAATGAAAGAGGCTTTGGATGTGGGCTTGGGGCATGTCGGTCCAGGCTGCTTCCACACGTTGCCACAGTTCATCAGGCATAGCCGTGGGTGGTGCTTGCCGGGCCACTCGATTGCCGATCAGCGACCAGACATGTTCAATGGGCAACATATCGGGAGAACAAGCGGGCCACTGCAGCAGTGACACCTGGTGGGCCATGAAGAATTGTTGCATGATGCGTGCCACGTGCGGGCGAGCATTGTCATATTGAAACGTGGCCGCTGGCAGGTCCTGCAGGTAAGGGAGGACTACAGGCTCCAAAACGTCGGAGATGTAGCGGTGGCTGTTGAGTGTACCGGCGATGCGTACCAGAGGGATGAGGGTGTCATATCCAATTGTGCCCCAAACCATAAAGCCAGGTGACGGACCGGCATGGTGATGCATAATGCAGGCGTCATACAGTCTCTCGCCGCGGTGCCGCTTCACACGGATCCGACCATCGCGGTGTTGCAGGCAGAAGCGAGATTCGTCGGAGAAGACAATGTCGTGCCATTCCGTAATCCAGGTGCGCCGTTCAACGGCCCACTGCCGACGCACTCGCTGGTGGTGTAACGTCAATGGTATTAGAGCAATGGGCGCTGTGCGACATGTCCCCGCTCCTGCAGATGATGTCGAACGGTATATGCTGACACAGGTTGTTGCACAACACACCCTAATTCCTGCGCTAACGTTCGTAATGTGACAGTGCGAGCCATCAATGCCCGCCACACAACATGCTGGTCCTCTCTTTCGGTGGTGTGCCGCGGCTGCGGCAATCGCCCACGTCGGTCCGTCCGTCCCTCCCGCACCTACCGAATCCATACTCACCTCACTGTGGCTGGATGTCGTCCCACACAGGTGCCGATGTCTCGGTACGATAAACCGCTGTCGCGATAAGCCACTATTCGTCCTCTGTCGAACTCCGAAACATGCTGGAATGACTGCCGTATTCTGCGACGAGGCATCAGGAAGCTTCCCATGCACAGGTCCGGCAGCACAACACACTTCCACTACTTACACCCCACCTTCTGTGCACCCTTCTTATAGTACTTCTTGGTGGCGTGCCGGGCACACATGATTTGCATATGCCCTGCAATGCTAATCGTTTGCACGTCCTCTCGTGGGCGACGCATGCTGCGGATTTCAGGCCAATCGGATGCTTCCTTCTCGGTGTTGCATTTTGGGTGGCCAGCAGTGTATATACTGAGCAGATCAACTCAAGTCATTCAAAACTTAGGGTGGGGCTTCAGTTGCTGGGCAACAATGGCTCGATCATTGCAAAACGTCCTAGCGTTATCAAAGCTGGGTTATTTGAAAAACCCATTTTGACCCACTTAAAGTTATCGTATGAAAAAAAAACTTTCTTAGTGCACCTCTATGTTGTAAAAGGAATATTCCTGCCACATATGAATGTTTTAAGTTCAGTAGTTTCTGGGATACGATGATGTGTCAGTGAGGGCTTTCAGTTTTATATGTACAGATAGAGATTGGGCCCAAATGAGCCCAAAAACTGGTTAACCTGTTCAACCATTAATAAAAAACATCTCCTTTTTCCACACTTCCACTATCTCCACCTCCTTCAATTAACCAATATATTTCTCAAATGGGGAGTCGGGAAGGGACCTCTATCTCTTTTTATAGTGTAACTGTACCATTTTCTTTGACCGTTAGTTTCCACCTGAAGTGTTGCGGCCAGTGCTGCAATTGTTGTGTTGCTCAAATAATGCTAATATTATCGTGCCACAATGCGCTGCAATATGTACATTGCTAAATAGAATTAGCAGGGGACTACTGCATGGAGATAGGGGGTAAATGATTGTCGGCAAGCTATCAACTATCAAGTACCTATAGTTCTTGAAAAAGCTTTTTCTTCTCTGCAGAAACATACTAAAGCTTGGCCTATGGCATTTTCTACCCAAGCTCAGAATAAATAACCATCTTGAATGCCCGCTCTCCAACCAAAACCAGTTGCTGAAGAATTCCTTTTACCCACTATAAAGTGTCTCATTTGCTAAATCATATAAAATCACATTTATATATATAAAAAAAATTATCATTCTCCCTCTTTCTAAGAGCCCGAGCCCAAGCCACAGTAAATATTGCATAGCCCTAGCCAGATTGGAGACCAGGCTCTGCTTTGGGCTTTCAGGCTCAGACTCAGCCTGTCTCTGCTTTGGCGCCGACTTAGGAAAGTGCACAAGAGGGGAGTTTGGGTACCCCATCAACTCAGAGTTGAGTAGGAAGCAAACTGCATGAGTGCATGCATTAGAAATGAGCTTGGGCCCGGGCTCTGACGGGCTCAGAATTCATTAACTACTGAAAAACCCAAGCTCAGGCTCGGAATTGCACGTCTTGAATTTCATTACTGTAGTTAATTCAACACGTGTAATTACGAGCCTGGTTGAATTACACGTGTTGAATTTCATTGTGGATTTGTTACCATGGTGGAAGGATTTTCAATTTCCTAAGCTAGCTGCCATTGCAAGACAAATTTTGCTTAGCAAGACTTGCATTGTGCAAAGCTATGACCCAAGCAAGGATTAGTTTAAGGAGGTCTGGTATCAAAAAACTGGGAAAAAATCACATTCCCATTTTTTGTATTTTATTAAAAATCAAGAATCTTATCTTCAAAATGATGTATTAATTTCCAAAACTGTGCAATTAGAAGTATTGTTATTTATTTTTTAAAATTTCCTCACCCCCACGATTTTTGGGGTGACGGATTTTAGTGCAGCAGGTCGAGTTTTAGAGAAAAGAAGATCAAGTTGAAGCGCTGAGGCATTAGATGAAATTCTCTCTCTCTCTTTTTCCATGATGAACTTGATCTGGAAACTGCACACACATATGATAATATTGTGATTATTATACTATACTATTAAGCACGAAGCTTTGTTTTAATGTTGCAAAATGCAGAATAATCTGGTCTGGAATGCTCTTACGCTTTTTTTATATTCTACTACATCATTTTAAACTACCTTTACCAATTAGCATATATGTAAATTATGTTGCAAAGATTAGTTTTCTAGTGTCAAAATTTCAAACACTTGCAACTGTCTGTACGGCATTGTACGTTTTATAATGCAATTTATTCAAAATAAAAGTAAATTTAGAAATCAAAAAGAAATAACGAATGGCATTTTTTGTTTCTAAACAATTTTCTTCTCTTCAGCTTTTACCAAAATTACTGATTCCCCTGATACGGCCGAAGGGCACATTGATTATTATTTTATTTTCAAATCCACATTTTAGAACATATGTGTAGTATTTCTAAAAACATTAATATTGTGAAGTGAATTAACTGAACTAAACTTTTTAAACTAGTGATTTTTAAACTAATCCTTGCTTGGGCCATATCTTTGGCCAGTGTATATTGCATAAATGCAAGTCTTGATATGCAAAAATTTCAAAGAATCCGAACCCGTCCGGGCTCCTAAAATTGAGCCCGAACTCATCTGTAGCATGCATTACCCCGCTTGCACGTGACTACTTTGAACCATTCTTGGACACCATTTTGACAGGTGATGAGAAATGGGTCCTGTATAACAATGTCAGCACCCAAAAACAATGGTTGGACCCAAAACAGAAGCCCATGCCAACCCCCCAAAGCCAGCTTACACCCATGTTAGGTCCTGATGCCTGTTTGGTGGGATATGCGGGGTGTCTTATTTTTGGGCTGCTGCCAGACAACACCACTATCACCACCGATGTATAATGTTGTCAGCTCGATGATCTGTATACATCACTCATGTTGAAACGACCAGTACTGCTGAACCACAAGGGCATCCTCCTACAGCAGGATGGAGCGAGACTTCGCACAGCACAGGTGACCTGTTACACCATCAGACTTGGGCTGGGAGCTAGAGATTAGTTTGGGCTTAATTTTAGGAGCCCAGGCCCGGCCCGCTTTCTTTGATTACATGTGTTTGCTGAGCCTAGGCCCGGATTCTTGGAAAATTTTGCTTATCAAGGCTTGCATTTATGCATTATACACTGGCCAAAAATATGGCCCAAGAAAGGATTAGTTTAAAAATCATTAGTTTAAAAAGTTTAGTTCAGTTAATCCACTTCACAATATTAATATGCTTTTAGAAATACTACGCATAAAGCCAAATGTTCTAAAATGTGGATTTGAAAATAAATAAATAATCAACGTGCCCTTTGACCGTATCAGGGGAATCAGTAATTTTGGTAAAAGCTAAAGAAAAGAAAATCTTTTAGAAACAAAAAATCCATTCGTAATTTCTTTTTGATTTCTAAATTTACTTTTATTTTGAATAAATTGCATTATAAAACGTACACCGCCGTACAGACAGTTGCAAGTGTTTGAAATTTTGACTCTAGAAAACTAATCTTTGCAATATAATTTACATATATGCTAATTGGTAAAGGTAGTTTAGAGTAATGTAATAGAATATAAAAAAAAAGCATGTAGGGAATTTTCCAAAAGAAAAAAAGAATGTAAAAGCATTCCAGACCAGATTATTCTGCATTCTAACATTAACAAAGCTTTGCGCTTAATAGTATAATAATCACAATATTATCATATGTGTGTGCAGTTTCCAGATCAAGTTCATCATGAAAAAAGAGAGGGAGACAATTGCATCTAATGCCTCAGCGCTTCAACTTGACCTTCTTTTCTCTAAAACTCGACCTGCTGCACTAAAATCCAACGTCACCCTAAAGATCGCGGGAGTGAGGAAATTTTAAAAAATAAATAACAATACTTCTAACTGCACAGTTTTTGGAAATTAATACATCATTTTAAAGATAGGATTCTTGATTTTTAATACAATAAAAAAAATGGGAATGTGATTTTTTCCCAGTTTTTCAATATCAGACCTCCTTAAACTAATCCTTGCTTGGGCCATAGCTTTGGACAATGCATAATGCAAGTCTTGCTAAGCAAAATTTGTCTTGCAATGGCAGCTAGCTTAGGAAATTGAAAATCCTTCCACCATGGTAACAAATCCACAATGAAATTCAACACGTGTAATTCAACCGGGCTCGGAATTACATGTGCTGAATTAATTACAGTAATGAAATTCAAGACGTGTAATTCCGAGCCCGGGCCTAAGCTCATCTCTATATCTCTACTAGGAGCTGCTGCGACACACAGCCTATTTCCCAGACATTGCCCCAAGTGACTACTACTTTTTCTGGTCATTGCAGCATTTCCTGGATGGACAGTGGTTCACAAACCGGGTTGAAATTGAACATGCACTTACTTACGTCTTTGCGTCCAAGTCGCCACAATTCTACAGGGATGCCCAGACTATGAAGCAGACCGTGGTAAATGATGGCAACTACATTTTGGATTGATTTATACTTGTACTATATGATAATGTGCACTTTTCCATTGCCTTGCATTTGCAGTCATTACTTTCTTTCCAACCCAACAGATAGATATGGATTTCCTGTAAACATATGGATGAAAAAGAGTTCCTATCGTACAGTGAAAAAGTTGAATTTATGGGTTTTATTTTATAGAGGTAATTTGTCTTATATTTGATTGTGAAATTTTCAAACTAGAACCTCAGGACCAAATCACTGCAGTAGTTATTACAATCGGTCGGGAGTATCCAACAGCAGTTATTGTTTAGAGTGGTCATTTTTGCTATTCCATCTCTCCAAGTTTTCTCTTTGTTAAGTATAAATTGGTGGTTGATCAATTTTACTGAGTCCCAATTTATGGAGTGTCCAGTTGCCTGTGTATAATATAATTACCTAACTGATTTTGTTTGCAACATTCCTAATAGCCTTTTTACATTTCCCCATACAGATTTTTATACTTCTCCTTGTTTCACCTATATATTGGGTTGTCGGAAAAGTCATGACGTATTTTGGCACCAGATGGCAGTTGGGCGGTTTTGGAAGCACTAGAGACATGCACAGCTCTGTTATCGCTATGGCATTCGACAGGTGCTAGTTCTAGCTGCAGTCTAAAAGGAATAGTGAGCGATTTGGTTGATTTGCAGAGATTTGACATCAAGTTGAAGATGCAAGACCAAACTGTGCATTTTTGCCATATTTTACTGTTTTACTTCCGTAAAGGGGAAAATGCGCGTCAAGCTTGTGAAAAGTTGCGTAAAGTGTACGACGATAGTGCTCTACAAGAACGTCAGTGCCAGCGGTGGTTCGCAAAATTCTGTGCTGGTGATTTTGACCTCAACGATGCTCCTTGGTCCGGGAGGCCCACCGAGGTTGACGACGACCAAATCAAGGCATTGATCGAGTCAAACCCACGTTACACGACAAGAGAGATTGCAGACACATTGCACATCCATCATTCAAGTGTTCATGACCACCTGAAGAAGCTGGGATACGTAAGCAAGCTCGATATATGGGTTCCTCACGAACTTAAAGAAGCTCAATTGACGGTGCGTATAAACATCTGCGATATGCTCATTAAACGTGAGGAAAACGATCCTTTTTTGAAGCGACTGATAGCTGGTGACGAAAAGTGGATTGTGTACAACAATGTGCTGTGCAAACGGTCTTGGTCCCGACATGCTGCTTCGCCTCAAACGACATCCAAAGCAGACATTCATCAGCGGAAGGTTCTGGTCTCAGTGTGGGGGGATTTTAAAGGTGTTGTGTTTTTCGAGCTCCTACCACGGAACCAAACAATCAATTTCGAATGTGTACTGTCGGCAATTGGACAGTTTGAACCAATTCACCATCCAGAAACGTCCAGAGCTCATTCATCGTAAAGGTGTTGTGTTTGATCACGACAACGCAAGACCACACACAAGTTTGATCACCCGCCAAAAATTATTGGAGCTTGGGTGGGATGTGTTGCCACACCCAGCATACTCGCCTGACCTTGCACCATCGGACTTTCACTTGTTTCACTCTCTTCAACAGTCCTTGCATGGTATAAAGTTCAATTCAAATGATGCTGTTAATCAGCACTTTGTACAGTTTTTCGCCATGAAATACAGGTCCTTCTATGAACGAGGCATTCTGCAGCTCACTGAAAGATGGCAAAAGGTTATCGAACAAAACAGGCATTATATCATTGATTGATGTTTGTTCTTTCTATCAATAAATGACCTTTGCAAAACATGGCTAAAATATGTCATGAACTTTCCGACAACTCAATAGCTTACCCTGCAGGTAGTCTATGCTACTTTTAATCGGATGCCTTCTTGTTGTTTTAGGGATGGAAGGAATTTCTTTAAACTTAAAGTTTAGATCTGGAGTAAACCATGGTTTTTACATTTGAACTAATCTTCTTTAGTTTTTCGAAAAGCCCTACTAATTTTTGCACTTCCCATTTTTCAGCAATGTCATCAATTATTACCAAGTACTTGTGCTAAGTCATTTTGCTGGTGGATTTCAAGTTATTCTGCTGCTGCCTCTTTTTTAGCTTTATTCCTAAAAATATTCTTTATGAATAGTGAGGAGAAGTCGATTTTCTGATAAATTATTTTCAGTTCTTCCCTGTGGATGTTTTTCTGAACTTCTGTATAGTCCAGGAAGTTTATTTTCTCCAAGAACTGTCTCGTAGTATTAGATTTTATGCAGTCTGGATATTATGAATTATAGTCTAATATCTTGTCTTCTGTATGTACGTATTTCTTGACGTATCGAGATGAAAAAACATGTTTTATTTACGTTATGCTTGTTTAGTTAAATCCATTCAAATAATGGTTCTAATGTTGGAACTTTTTACATGTTATAGTTCTTTTGTGTGAAACAGTTTCTCAGTTGGAAGTTATTAGTATTTACTGCAAACAAATATCTTGCTAATCAAATATAATTCAAGAGAAACTTTTTATGTACCTCTCAGTTGCAAGTGGTCGATGTGGTCTCTTAGTTGCATAATTTGTCTTTCCAATACATTAATTTGTCTTTTCAATTTCGGGACCCTATGAAGAAGAAAATGTACTAGCTAGTTTCTTAAAGGTATATCACACAATATCCTGAAGAGAACAAACATGCAAATAATTCGAACATTTACAACTGAGAGACCACATCAACCACTTGCAACTGAGAGGTACGTACAAAAGTTTTTCTTGAATTATATTTGATTACCGAGATAATTGTTTGCAGTAAATACTAATAACTTCCAACTGAGAAATTGAATTTCACACAAAAGAACTATAACATGTAAAAAGTTAAAAACAGTTGAACCATTATTTGAATGGATTTAACTAAACAAGCATAACTTGTCTTCTGTGTTAGTGGGTTTTCTCTTAGTATTCTTTGTTCTTCTTTGTCTGCTACATTTATTGTTTGTTTTAGCGGGTTCCTTGTGTGTGCGTGCATGTGTGAGAGTGCATTTTTCTTTCCTTCTTTTGAGGTCAGGGTTAAATCCACACAGTTGAGGTTATTTTCTTTTCGGAGTTCTACAGGGAATTTCAGATAATCTTCAACTGAGTTAAAATGCAATGGAATCTGACAGGAGAGACAATGATCTCACATACATACATACATATCATTAAGCTGTTCTCTGAGATTCAAAGGTTAGCTCCACAAAGAAATACAAACTACCAGATAATTTTTACTTACTGTTTCCATATCAAACTTCTCCATTTACAGAGATCTTGGCACACAACTCGGGCTTCACTGATATCCATCACATGCCGTACACAAGATCTTCTATACTTCATACTCGTAATCTTTTATTCTTTTTCTCATGCAGACACTCCTGAATCTGATCCTCCCATGACTTTCTCGACCTTGCTCTGCCTTTCCTTCCTGCCACTTGGGATAAAAAGATTTTCTTAGTAAGCATCTCATCACCCATTCTTTCAACATGGCCAAACCACCGAAGCATATTAGTCTCGACCTTGATAACAACATTTTGCTTTACATTACACAACTGCAACACATCTTCATTCCTCACTCAATCAGAACGTGTCTTGCCACAAAACCCCTGTAAGTAATGCATTTCTCCAGCACACAAACAACTCCTATGTTTCTTCTGTAGTACCCAGGTTTCACTACCATACATCAGAGTAGGAACAATTACACAATCATACACAGCCATGAGGGACTCTTGAGAACACATCATTCCTGTGAAAACCTCCCAAAGCAGCTATGACTTTCAATAAAGAATTCACTCGCCTACTAATTTCACCATCCAATTTATTCTCTCTGTCAGACATGTTGGGACAAAACTGTGTTTTGTTCCAGAATCTTTAGGTTGAATGACCAACTGGAACTGTCAGCTGTGGGTAAATCCCCCACACTGGTGTACTTACCACATGATCTCACTATTTACTACAAACGATATGTCATTCATGTAACAGACATACAGAACAAATACACTGCGGCCCACCCAAAATGCACCACCAAGAAGGAAGCATCCGATTGGCCTGAAATTTGCAGCACGTGTCACCCGCGAGAGGACATGCAAATGATTAGCATTGCAGGGCATATGCAAATCATATGCGCCCGGCACTCCACTGAGAAGCACTAAAAGAAGGGTGGACAGAAGGCGGGGTGTAAGTAGTGGAAGTGTGTTGTGCTGCCGGACCTGTGCGTGGGAAGCTTACTGATGCCTCGTCGTAGAATACAAGAGTCATTCCAGCAGGTTTTGGAGCTCAACAGAGGATGAATAGTGGCTTATCGCGACAGCGGTTTATCGCACCGAGCCATTGGCGTACATGTGGGATGACATCCAGCCACAGTGAGGCGAGTATGGATTCGGTGGGTGCAGGAGGGATGGACGGACCGACGTCAGCGAATGCCGCAGCTGCGGCACACCACCGAACAAGAGGACCGGCATGTTGTGCGGCGGGCATTGGTGGCTAGCACTGCCACATCACGAATGTTAGCACAGGAATTAGGGTGTGTTGCGCAACAACCTGTGTCAGCACGTACCGTTCGACGTCGTCTGCAGGAGCGGGGACTTGTCGCACGGTGGCCATTGCTCCGATTACCATTGACGTTACGCCACCGGCGAGTGCGGCAGCAGTGGGCCGTTGAATGCCGCACCTGGACTACGAAATGGCACGACATTGTCTTCTCCGACAAATCCCGCTTCTGCCTGCCACACCATGATGGTCGGATCCGCATGTGGCGGCACCGTGGTGAGAGACTGTATGACGCCTGCATTATGCATTATCATACCGGTCCGTCGCCTGGCGTTATGGTTTGGGGCGCAATTCGATATGACACTCACACCCTTCTGGTATGCATCGCCAGTACACTCAACAGTAACCGCTACATCTCCGATGTTTTGGAGCCTGTAGTCCTCCCTTACATGCAGGACCTGCCAGCGGCCACGTTCCAACAGGACAATGTGCGCCCGCATATGGCACGCATCGTGCACCAATTTTTCACGGCCCACCAGGTGTCACTGCTGCGGTGGCCCGCCTGTTCTCCAGATATGTCACCCATCAAACACGTCTGGTCGCTGATCGGCAACCGAGAGGCCCAGCAAGCACCACCCGCGGCGGCTACGCCTGATGAACTGTGGCAACGTGTGGAAGCAGCCTGGACTGACATACCCCAAGTCCACATCCAAAGCCTCTTTTGTTCGATGCTGCAGCATGTAGCAGCCATTATTGCCAACCATGGGGGCCACACAAACTATTGATGTCTGCGTGTTCCTCAAGTCGCACGGGCCTGTAAGCTCAATCGTTTCATCTTTGTATCTGTTGTTATGTATCTAGTAAATCTGCCTTTGCTATCTCGTGTCCTTCTTGGTGTTTCATTTTGGGTGGCCAGCAATGTATTAAGGGTTGTATCTGATAAAGGGTTATTTTTAGAACTATTGTTAATCTGCTTTGAATTTTCCATAAAAAAGCACAGTGGTGAAGTATGCCTGAGAGAAAACAATAATAATAATGACACACAACACATACTTTTGGTTTCAGAGATAACTGCCGGATCATTAGGATCACCCAGTCCTGACTTCACAATTACAAAACATAGTATTTCTCCATAAACATGATCTATATCTTCTGCTGTGTTACATGGCTTCATGGTGATTGCTCGAAGCATTGGAGCAAGCTTAGACTTCTGCAGTTTCCGATGAACCTTCAAGAACTCTTCTAGAAGAATACATCAAAAGAAAGGAAATTTACTTAAACAAACACATACTAAAACTTCCATTCCACTTCAAAATGAAGACAAACAGTACATTTTTAGTGAAATACATATGCTAAAAATAATATCAAACACCCATGGGAGATATTCAGATGGTTAAACGAGTTTCTCCAGCTATGTTACACCTGCATGTATGGGGGGGGATACAAATATGAGGTGGGCACAAAAAGTACTAGGACTACATTTATAATTCAAAATACGAAACACTTACAAGCTAATCAAATGTATCTACAAAGTATTAGATTGATGCAGACGAAATGCCCAAAATGAGAGTGTCACCAACAAGCCATCATAAAAATAGGAAGCACCTACCAACTTAATCAAAGTAGTTTACTTCTGCACCTCAGCCAATAGGTAAGAAGGCTGTGAATCCCACAGTGATGAAGTCCTCAAGTTTGTGACACAAGGAAAGTGGCAATTGCCTGACACACAGTTTGGTTGTTTCCACCAGAAAATGTGATAATCCATGACAGCAAGATCTGGGGAATATGCAGATGCAGCAGAGTTTCATAGTCCAACTGATGGATGGTTAGATGGTCCTTTGGGAGGCACATGGGGACCTTATGCATGTCGACTAAAACTGGCTGCTTGATTCCCTCTGCATTGGCACACTTCTGCCTATGGGTTACAAGGCTGTGGTTCCCATGGTGATAAAACCCTTGTCTCTGAAACAAAGAAAATGCCAATTACCTGACACACAGCTTGGTCGTTTCCACCAGAAAATGCTCTACATGCCAGAAAATGTGATAATCCATGAAAGCAAGTTCTGGGGAATATATACAGAGTGCACTAGCGTTTCATAGTCCAACTGAGAGATGGTTGGATGATCCTTTGGGAGGCACGTGGGAACCTTGTGCCTGTTGACAAAAACTGGCTGCTTGTTTCCCCTCTGCATCAACAGACTTCTGCCAATGGGTTAAAAGGCTGTGGATTCCATGGTGATAGAACCCTTGAGTCTCTAGCACAAAGAAAGTGGAAGTTGCCTAACACATAGTTTGGTCAAATGCTCTATATGCTGGAAAATGTGATAATCTATGAGAGCAAGTTCTGGAGAATATGCAGAATGCAGTAGAGTTCCATAGTCCAACTGATGGGTTGTTGGATGACCCTTTTGGGTGGCATGTGGGGAACCCACACTTGTTGACTAAAACTGGATGCTTGGTATGGAGTTTTTTGTGCATCTGCTGCATTTCAGCACAATTGCAGTCTGAATTGATGGCCTGACAGGGCTGGAGAAATGAATCATGGATCAAGCTGGCAGCAGACTACCATACAAGAACCAGCACTTTCCATGGGTACAGGGGTGGCTTTGGACAGTGTTTAAGTGGCTCTGTGGTATCCAACCATTGTGTTGAACACTTATGATTGTTGTAGATGACAACACATCACAGGTTATGATCCGATGCAGAAAACCCTCACATTTGTGCCTGGCAAGGAGGGAAATGCATTCCTCAAGACGACATGACTTATTGTTGGTAATAATTGATGTCTTGGCTATTCCTAGATATATTATAAATTTCACTAAATCATGGATTTACTGAGGAATAAATGGATATTACTTACAGTCGAATTTTAAGGGAGCACCCCTACCCTTCCTCAGGGCTATAGTAGGTGTAGCCATTCGTGAGCTAAATTCCAGCCTTTCAAATCGGGTCTGGTTGACTTCATCGACAACTCATTTTGTCGACGCCACTTTGTCGACACTATACATGCAAACAGTCGATTCCTGAAAAACCGAAAAAAGTTCAGAACCACCAAATTTGGTATACTATCTCATGGTAGTCTAACTTAGACCGTACACAGTTTTTGAAAGGGGTCGGGGCCTGGGTTCAAGGGGACCCCATACAAAATTTTCGTAAAATCTGCAGTTTTCCATTTAGAAACACCAAATTTGGTATACTATCTCATGGTACTCTAACTTACATCGTATATGGTTTTTGGAAGGGGTCGGGGCCCGGGGTCAAGGGGACCCCATACAGCATTTTCATAAAATCTGCAGTTTTCCATTTACAAACACCAAATTTGGTATACTATCTCATTGTACTCTTACACCAACTTAGACCATAGACGGAAGGGGTCGGGGCCTGGGGTCAAGCGGCCCTCTCACAAAATTTTTGTAAAATTCTACAGTTTTCAATTCACAACCACCAAATTTGGTATACTATCTCATGGTACTCTAACTTAGACTGCAGATAGGGTATTGGAGTGTAGAATTGGGTTGCAATTCTTAAGTAAAAAATTTAAAATTCTGAGAAAGTTTTGTACGGGGCCCCCTTTACCCCGACCCCTTCCAAAAACTATGTGCAGTCTAAGTTCGAGTACCATGAGACAGTATACTAAATTTGGTGGTTCTAAATTGAAAACTGTAGATTTTACAAAAATTTTGTATGGGGCCCCCTTGACCCTTGACCCCGGGTCCCAACCCCTTCTGTCAATGGTCTAAGTTGGTGTAAGAGTACAATGAGATAGTATACCAAATTTGGTGGTTCTAAATTGAAAACTTTAGATTTTGCAAAAATCTTGTATGGGGCCTCCTTGACCCTGGGCCCCGACCCCTTCCAAAAACCGTGTACGGTCTAAGTTAGAGTACCATGAGATAGTATACCAAATTTGGTGGTTTGAAATTAAAAACTAGATTTTACAAAAATTTTGTATGGGGCCCCCTTGACCCTTGACCCCGGGTCCCAACCCCTTCTGTCAATGGTCTAAGTTGGTGTAAGAGTACAATGAGATAGTATACCAAATTTGGTGGTTCTAAATTGAAAACTTTAGATTTTGCAAAAATCTTGTATGGGGCCTCCTTGACCCTGGGCCCCGACCTCTTCCAAAAACCGTGTACGGTCTAAGTTAGAGTACCATGAGATAGTATACCAAATTTGGTGGTTTGAAATTAAAAACTAGATTTTACGAAAATTTTGTATGGGGGCCCCTTTACCGCGGGCCCTGACTCCTTCCGTCAATGGTCTAAGTTGGTGTAAGAGTACAATGAGATAGTGTACCAAATTTGGTGGTTCTAAATTGAAAAATGTATATTTTATAAAAATGTTGTACGGGGCCCCTTGACCCCGGGCCCCGACCTCTTCCGTCTATGGTCTAAGTGGTGTAAGAGTACAATGAGATAGTATATTAAATTTGGTGTTTCTAAATGGAAAACTGTAGATTTTACAAAAATGTTGTATGTGGCCTCCTTGACCCTTGAGCCTGACCACTTCCGAAAACCATGTACGGTCTAAGAGATAGTATACCAAATTTGGTGGTTTTGAACTTTTTTCGGGTTTTTTAGGAATCAACTGCTTGCATATATAGTGTCAACGAACTAAGCTTTAGTTCAAAAATTTGACCACCAACTTTTTAAAATAATAACCTCTATAAGACCCGTAAAAAAGTTAATTCCACAGTACAAAATGTACCTGTTGACAAAATGAGTTGTCAACAAAGTGGCGGCGATGAAAATGAGTTGTTGACGAAGTGATTGTCGACGAAATGAAAGACACCATTCAAATCATTTATTGTTATACCTCTTCTCTCTATTTCCAGTCCTTCTGAAAATTTTCTTTTGAAAATGTGCTGTTGATGTGTCAGAACTTTTATAGTGTACCAAAGCACCTTATGTCCGGTATTTTGAATATGTCTGTGCAAACCTGTTTTGTTTGTCAAATTTTTAATTGCAGCTTTATGTTCTGCCAACCTGGTCTTAAGCTATCTGCCTGTTTCTTCCATACAGCTGAGACCACACCTTCCTGTAGAAGGATGTTTCTTCTTTTTGTTTTAATTTTGGAAGGTAGTTACTGATTTCATTTTAATCCTGGAGCCAGTCTGATTAAAAAAATTTTACTAATCCTCTGAAATTTTTCAAACAGTCCTTTATGGTAAGTAACTTTTCTGGTTAACTGAAACTTAGTTTTTGATCTCCGAATCTTTTCTTTTTTATTAAGAATTTTGTTGACTAGTAGAGAAGGGTAATTATTATTTCCCAAAACTTTTTTCAGTTCTTCATTTTGAGCATGTTTTAACAATTCAGAAGAATTTAGAACATTAATTTTTTCCAAAAATTGAGCTGGAATTTAGCTCACGAATGGCAACACCTACTATAGTATAGTCGTGAGGAAGGGTAGGGGTGCTACCGAAAATTCAACTGTAAGTAACAAGCTATGTCGGCACAGCCACGCGTGAAAGTCTCGAGATCACGACCCACCCACACCCATGCAACGAACACTTGTCTTATGAAAAATCAGATGCCTGGAGGAATCTCCTGAACAAGCATCAAGGAAACAACAGGTAATTCCTCTCCATGCCGCATGATCACATTTTAAAACACGAACTCCACACATGAGTATGCTTAAACACGGACCTCAACGTGAAATGGAACAGTATGGTTCTACAATATCAAAATTTTTGAATTCTACAATATCAAAATTTTTGAATTGTAACGACATTGTAAATTGCTATGTCTAAGAAGGCTTTGAAAGCTTAGGCCAGACAATGCCTCCTGGTGGAGTGGGAAAGCTCGGCTTAAATTGTGTATGTGTTTTACGCCATTAAAAGGAAGTACTTTAGTTTATAAACAGTGTAATAGTATTCGATAATTCGATAAGTAATATCTTTTTATTCGTGAGTAAATCCCATAATTTAGTGAAATTTATAATATGACTTATTGGTTGCTGTCGATTTGTGTGACACACATACATTCAGCTTTTTAACCTTCCCGAGGGCCACAAGGTGCCACACAGTCATTGAATAAATGCATGCAGAACTTCACTGTAATCTCGAGGACACTTTGAAGTGGATCAGGTTCCACAATGTTCTTCAGCTTCTCATGTGTTGCAGGTACTAGTGGATGACCATGAATCGCTTTTGTAAGGGATGTGTCCCCAGCCTGGAATTTCATGAACCATTGCCGTTTGGTGTGTTCATTCTCCACACCCTGCCTAAATACTGTATTAATGTTTCGGGTCACCATACCAGCAGAACGTGTGAGCTTAAACTTATACAGAAAAATTATGTGCAAATGGCCTGCCTGCAAGGTCCACTTTAACTAAAACCTGTGCTCTTACGGTTGAACCTTATCGTGAAATGTGGCACACAATGTGCACACCAGACATATACTGACCTTGTGGTGTATGTCATGTGACATTGCTGGACAACACCATTCTACTGAAGGGGTGGAACATGTCCACCCTCTGAAAGTGGACATTTCATCAGCATCAAAGGAATTCAAAGAACAACCCTGTTTTTGTTTGTGTAAAAATGCATGACATAAATGCACGACAAGTACTGCTTAGGAGTACTTGTGCAAGTACTGGTGTTTGAGTTGCCTACCAACTTAGTACACTGAGTAATAATTGAATTCATGGCCATTCCTAGACAATCATATGATAGATAAAACACACAAATTATGGGATTTACTGAGGAATAAATGGATGCTTTAAGGGGGTTCGGTAGGTTAATATCGGCACAAAATCGATTTTTGTATTATTGTATACTTCCATTGCATGGGTCATTGGCTTTAATTTGACATCTCATTTGTACTTATCCTACTGATAGAGCAAAAGTTTTGGCCATAAATGTGAGTACATGTCAGTCTAATGTGAGTACATGACAGCTGGTGTAAGTACAAACCAGCGGTAGCCAAAAATGAACAATATAATCAAAATTACTATTTGCACCTGTTCGAAGCCATTATGAATAAAATAAAGCCCATAGTTCAGGATCTGGCTAATCCTGCACTGTTAAAAAAATGCCTGCATGGAAAAATCAAAACCCCAACGAATCTGTGAATATGATCATTTGATCAAGAGTACCGAAAACTGCCTTTGTAGGATTTCGTACTATGGTATTTGGAGTGTATGATGCCACTCTAAACTTTAACAAAGGGAATATATCTAGATGCATAGTTTTCCAACAGCTTGGGATCATTGTCAGCAAGAATACGTGATGAGTTCTGACGGAGCTCGATAGTCTGTGTGTGAGAAGGGGTAAGCATATGTTGTCCACACTCCATAAAAAAGCTAGACAACAGCATGCAAGTGCCAAGTGGAAGCTTGAAGAGGCATTTCATTAAGAAGAGGGACCATATAACCCCTCCTATGGTGCTGGAATGCAATGAATCTACTGTTGTATGGTAAGCGTTAGCTCAATAAACTTCAATTGCATATTTTCGAGAGTAGTATTTTTGAACATTAATGACCCTTTATCTCAGAAACTATAAAATATATAGCTTTGGAATTTGTACCACAGGTTTGTCTCTTGTATCTACAGACTTTAACACAAGATTTTTGTAATGTGATGTTTTGGTATCCTTTTCTACATTTTTATGTTTCATTTTTATAATGTTTTTAGTGGTTCCTGAAATAGAAATCATACAATGACAACTAAAATTAATTTTAGGAAAGCCTTGTGTTAAAGTGTGTAGCAGTATGTAGCGAACAACCCCGGAAAATTTCAGCCACTTCTTTCCAGTGGTTCCTGAGATAACGGGTCTTCAATATGTTACAATTAACATGGCCGAGATACAACCTACCGAACCCCTTAAAGTCAAATTTTCGAGTAGTAACCCTACCCTTCATCAGGACTACACTATAGTAAGTGTTGCCACCTTGGGTAAAACTCCAACCTTTAAAATCATTCAATGTAGTTCCTCTTCTTCTCTCAATCTCAAGACCTTCCAGCAGTTTTCTCTTGAAGAAATGTTGTTGGTAGGTCAGAATTTCTACTGAGTCCCACAGTATTTTATGTCCAGTAAATCAAACTGGCCTGGACAGACATGTTCAGAATTTCTACTGAGTCCCACTGTATTTTATGTCCATTAGATCGAACTGGCCAGGACAGACATGTTCAGAATTCCTACCGAGTTCCACAGTATTTTATGTCCAGCAGATCGAACAGTCCTGGACGGACATGTTCAATCTACTGGACTTAAAATACTGTGGGACTCAGTAGAAATTCTGACCCACCAACAACATTTCTTCAAGAGAAAACTGCTGGAAGGTCTTGAGATTGAGAGAAGAGGAGGAACTACATTGAATGATTTTAAAGGTTGGAGTTTTACCCAAGGTTGGCAACACTCACTATAGTGTAGTCCTAATAAAGGGTAGGGTTACTACCCAAAAATTTAATGTTAATAAATAATATCCATTTATTCCTACGTAAATCCCATAATTTGTGTGTTTTATCTATCATACTTAATACACTGGTTACCATAAATTGAGTAAAAATCAGAAAAATTGCAATAACTCAAAAAATGCATGATGAAATGTTATTAAATTTGGTGAAAACCTGCATCATATCGTATGCTAGAGAAAGACCCGAAAACGTTTCATAAGAAACATTTAATTCCGACAAAAATGACCACATACAGAACCAGATGAAAAATGTGTAAAAATGAAATAGTCAAAATACCTCAGTAGGGAGTGTGGTCACTCCTCACAGTGTTGTCTCATGCTGTTGATGATGGTGTCTAGCAGCTCAGTAGGGAGCAAAGACCAATTTTTGTACAGAGCTTGTCTAAGCCCCTCCCTCTAGATCTTGCAAAAGGAGGTTCGGGGCAGCAACATCTCTCCCTAGAGCATCTCAGACCTGCTTGATCAGATTAAGGTCAGGAGACCTAAATGGCCAATCCATACAGACAGTACTCTTGTCTTGAAGTATTGTTGAACCACCCTCGCTTGGGGAGGATGAGTGTTATCATCTTTTAGGAGAAAAACATCTCTTCTGACACTTGCATAAGGTTGAACATATGGGTCCCAGGCATCATCTCTATAGTGTCGAGCATTCATGGTTCCCCTTGGAAGCACATAGAGGTCTGTGTGTCTGCCGAATATGATGCCACCCCAAACCAGCATGCTACCACTGCTGTAAGTGTCCCTTTAACAGGTCATAGAAGAATGATAATGTGTCCCTCACTCTCTCCAGATCAGAGAATGCCTGGAATTACTCTGAAAAGTAAATCTGGTCTCATCTGTAAATAGTACTGTCCTCCATTGATTTTCAGTCCAATTGGCATGAAGTCTTTCTCAATTTAAACATCCCTCCCTGGGATGGGGGATAAGGGGCGCACAAAGTGATGGTTGGCTAGCGTAACAACCTCCTTCACATATGAAGCCTTCTGAGCATAGTGAAAGCATATACCACCATTCTGGTAGTGGCAGCAAGGGCAGATTGCAGCTGTGCCAGGTAAGCTGTTATGTTCCTCTGTGCAGTTAATTGAAGACATTAGTTATCCACGGATGTTGTAACTAGGTCTTTCTTCACTGTACCTTTGGAAAGCTGATTGCATGTTTTGAAATTGGTTCCACAGAAGGACTCACAGGCATCCATCTTGCAATGTCCACCTGACTTAAGCCTGTACCTAGTTTTCCAATCACTCTCCACCTCAGTTCATCTGTTAAATTATGTCTCACAGCCATTACAACATATATACTCTCTCAAAATCCTTTCTTTACGCTCCACAAACAATGTGACGTACACTTCCACAACAGTGCCTCTTGTGTTGTGGCTCATTTGCATAAACCGATGCCACTGCCACCCATTTGCATATATGATACCCTGACTCCGCATTACATTTCACGTGATATACCCAAGTTGTGCATTCCCAACCCTTCTTTCACAAATAATCACATTTTTTCTGTTTTTCCTTTATTTATGGAAACCAGTATAGTTATAAACAGCCAAGGGAACAACACAATCATTATAGGAGTGGTTGTGTGAACCTAGACTCTGTCATAAATACCATGGGCCATGGTTCAAATCCAAAGTGGAAAATTGGCTGCCTGCCATTGCTGAAAAAACAATGGTTCCACATTATGGAGAAGTAGCTGTGACTTCCAGCCTTGATGCACATGGATGTTGTTAAACTATAGCTCCCCTTCCTGCTCAGAAGAAATAACACAACTATAAATACATATATAGACATAAACAAAAGCCCATAATGCAACTCTACTTCTACTGTGGAAATAGTAATGTCTCACTGTATGAAAACAACTTGAGAATTTGTGAGTACAGAGTTGTTAATCAACTGAGCTGTCTGTTTTCTGCACAGTATCAAGTAGCTTAAGGTTCAACCATATAATTCAAAATAAGTACACTATTCCAAATGTGAGATGGGAAACATAAGGATGGGTGCTGTGCCACACTGGCAACTCATAAATGATCCCACAAACAACTTTGTTTGTCAGCAAACAAATTTGCACTATGTCAACATTACCATGTCTTGTTTAAACATTTTTTAACACAAGTCTAGGAATTACTGAAATGTTTACGTTGAAGCAATTATTAATGCATTTTTCTGGACTGCAAAATAAAATATCCCTAGTAAAATTTAATATTGTTACTGTAGGAATAGACACATGTTCTGCAAGAGAAAATGTCCCAGATATTTTCCCACTGTTAATAATTTCATTGCGATAGCTGAGCTCAACTCATATATATACAGGGTGTCCCACTCACTACCAAACCCGGCATTTCTTTAAAAATATTAACACCAATGAAGATACTGTATTGCAACGAAACTTCAAGTGGACTTACCTCGTTTCGTGTGAAATGTTATGACATCACAACATGTGCTGGAAATGGCCACCATTTGCATTGAGTCAGCATTGAACCCGGCACACCATATTGTGAAAAGTCCTTGCCAGTACGTCTGCCGTCACTGCCTGAATTTCTTCGGTGATGTTTGCTTTCAAGGCATCTATAGTTCGTGGTTTCTTTTGGCAAACTCTCCCTTTTAGATATTTCCATAAAAAGTAACCAGGAGGTATCAGATCAGGTGAGCGCGGTGGCCAAAGACCCTTCAAAATGACGCGGTCACCGAAAAAGGACTAAATTTTGGCCATACTGGTATATGATGTCACTCCATCATTCTGGTAATATCCAATGGAGAGTTCTTTGTCATCCAATTGATTTACAAAGGTGTTGAATATTTCCATATATGCAGCTGTTGTGGTGGTTGTATCGAAGAAGATGGGACCAATTATGTGGCACCAGGTCATCCCACACCAAACACCAATTTTCTGTGAATTAAAGGGTTTTTCACGTATCGCGTTAGATCTCACTTTCCCAAATACGAGAATTTTGAGAATTGACATATCCGGACAGGTGAAACCACGCCTTGTCCGAGAACCACGTGTAGTCCAAAATGCCCGGTTTTCCTGAAAAAATGTCTGAAACCATTGACAATATGCCACTCATTTCACATGGTCAGACTTTCAGTTTATGGACCACGGAGATACAGTATACATGAAGCTTGGCTTTTTTCACAGCACATTGGCAAGTGCTTTAAGACAACCCTGTTTCCTGTGACAGTTGGCGAAATGAGTTCTTGGCCCTTTACATTATGGATCGTTTTCCCAGACATTTGTGGACAACTTCCTGCATGGTCGTCTAATAAAGTCACCTTGGTTTCCAATTTCTTCGACAATGTCCAAATGGTGGACTTGATCAGCGGATGTCTGCCTGAAAACCTCTTCAGGAATTGCTGTTGACAAGACTTTATCGATTGTGTTTTTCAATAAGTGCGAACAATAAACACTGGCTCCTCCAGAATATACTGATGCATTTTTACACGTACATGAACAGCCACGAGCACGAGCACTCACTATCAACAACCGTATTGTGTAGACACGGTCAGCAAAATGGCCTAACAAAGCAGCAGAGAGGTGCATCTGGCTGACTGGATGACTGCTCCTCAGTGGCGCCGCACTTCAGAATGTGTCTGCCACTAAGGAGCAATCCGGCTGGCTGGCGGACAGAGCCACGTTCAATGCTGTCTGGACGCAAATGGTGGCCACTTCCAGCCAATGTTGTAATGTCTTCACATTTCGCATGAAACGAATTAAGTCCAACTCAAATGTCGTTGCAATATCTTCATTGGTGTTAATATTATTAAAGAAATGCAGAGTTCGGTAGTGAGTGGGACATCCTGTATGTATATATATATACATATAAATTTCTTTGCTTTTAGAAGAGAAATCCAAATCATCAAAATCTGAAAAAATTCTCAAGACTTATCTATCACAAACAAAATAATTATAAGGAAATCACTTTAAGAAATGAAAATTTTGAAAATTACAAGAATTATAGTGCAAATTTATAAAGTGAGAAGAATTAAAGGATGTGAAAATTAATGTTTATTTAATTACACTTAAATGGAAAAAAAGTATTTTTTTTTCCTGTATTGGAAACTGCTATATGTACACTCAGCGGACAAGACATTAGAGATACCTACCTAATAGCATGTTGGTCCTACTCTAGCATGAATAACAGAATTTGTGAATAGCTATTTTGATCATTTCCGTCATGAGCTTTGTAATCTGCCGCAACATCTTCCCCTCTCATTATTACAAGATAAACTATCACGATTTGTGGCAGGGGTAGATGAAGTTGGCAGGGGTCCGCTAGCTGGTCCAGTAATATCAGCAACTGTAGCTCTGTGCCTTGGTTTGTACACACCAAGGCATCGATTCCACCAGATGCTGGAGGATTTGTGGAGGTAATGCCAGGAGGATTTTATGAGGTAATGCATTATCCATAAATCCACCCGAGACATCAGTCCAGGATCCATGGATCTGATGTTTTGCTCTATGGCATGCCAAAGATGGTTCCAAACTCAGATGAGTGTTTGTTGAGGCCTGGGTGGTTGTAGACTGGTAGCGTGCAGTAGAGCTGAGACGGGCCGAGCCCGAGCCCGAGCCCGAGCCCGAGAGCCCAAAGCAGAGCCCGGGCCCGGATCGGGCTCGGGCTGTAGAATATTTATGGCGGTTCAAGCTCTTAGACAGAGGGAGAGCGAGATAATTTTTTTTTTATGTATAAATGTGATTTTATATGATGTAGCAAATGAGACACTTTATAGTTAGTGAAGGGAATTCTTTGGCAACTGGTTCTGATTGGGGAGCATACTTTCAAGATGGCTATTTATTTTGGGCTTGGGTAGAAAATGCCATAGGCTGCGCATTAGTGTGTACCTCCGGAGAATTTTTTTTTTTTTTTTTTTTTTTTAATTGGAAGTTTAAAGACCACCGTGAGCAACTCAATGGGCTATAAGCAGTCGCCCATCCCTAATTTAGGGTTACTGGTTCCAGGGAAGGAAGACAGCCAGTGCCGTAATACAAACACAACATCCATGCCTCACTGGGATTCGAACCTGAACCCCTTTCAGACGAATGATCAGAGGCCATCGCTTAGACCACTGCGCCACTGGGGCAGCAAAAAAACAGACAAAAAATAACGCTTTTTCAAGAACTATAGATATTGGATAGTTGATAGCTTGCCAATGATAATTTACCCCTATCTCCATGCAGTAGCTCCCTGCTAATTCTATTTAGCAACGTACATATTACAGCGTATTATGGCGTGCTAATATTAGTATTATTTGAGCAACATTCAATTGTAGCACTGCAGAATCATTTTGGATAGCCGGCCACCTGAAGCACTCAGGTGGAAATGAATGGTCAAAGAAAATCGTACAATTACACTGTAAAATATATATAGAGGTCCCTTTGCCACTCCCTATTTGAGAAATACATTGGTTAATTGCAGGAGGAGGAGAGAATGGAAGTGTGGAAAAGGAGATAATTTTTATTAATGGTTGAACAGGTTAGCCAGTTTTCAGGCTCGCTTGGGCCCGGGCTCTATCTTTCAATATACAATTCGGGCTTGGATGGACTCGGGCTAATATACCACAGGCTCAGGTTCCGAAAATTGAGCGTGAAATCAGCCCTAGCGTGCAGTGGTTAAGGACCTCTTCAGACACACTAAGGACCTAATGTGTTCCAAGAAGGCTCCCAAAACCATCATACCACCACCACAGCCTTGAACAGAACCAACCTGGCACATGGCCTCATGCTGTCGTCAATTCGGTACAGCTGAAAACAGAATTCATCTGACCACACAATGTGGTGCCACTCTGCAGAGGTCTAGTTTTGATGTTACCAGCATTGATGACAAGCAGTCAACAGTGACACATGAGTAGTGTGTTGGCTCCCGTAGCCAAGGGTATGCTGCATACACCATACTGTTACCTTACTAACACTGCTTGGGCCTCTGACATTCAAACTGGATGTGATTTATGCTGCCATTGCCAAGCAGTCAGTCTGTATGAAGCTGGATAGCTACATCGAGCCTGGTCATCAAAGTCATGTGGTTGGTCACCACTTGCTGTCCTGGTACATCCGTTGATGGCATACTTGCAGTACACCCTTGAATGAAGACAGCCACAATTAATAAACAGAAAGGCTGTGGATTACAGCATGAGTGACAACACCTGCTCTATTGAGTCATTCATGATGAAGTGTTGGCTGGTGTACAACCCAAAAATTTGACAATAACAAGAAGTTTCATCCTAGTAGTCCGTGTACAACTAAAGCTAAATTTTGCAGTATTTTGTCACCAGGATTTGCCATGGTGTCATTAATATGCAAGATTAGAGGAAAGGACAATCTGGATGCATAGAGAGTCCTGTAATTAGCAGAACAGCAAAACTCAAAGGAAAGTATATTTATACTTTCCTAAATGGATGCATGAGGAGTATGTCCATTATCAGAACAGCAAAACTCACAGCATGCCATGCATGAAGAATGTTGTTATTAACACAACAGCAAAACTCACATGAAAGTATGATCTGGATGAATGAAAAGTGCTGTCACCATCAGAACAGTAAACCTAGGCTAGCTGCAATGTTTGTGTAGTCTTGATAGGCAATGTGGGCGCAAGCCCACGGCCCTATGCATTGGTAACGTGCGCGCAAGCCCACGTTGGCGGTCATATGGAGGGCCGCTGGCCAGTGGACTGCCCTTGTTTTACTTTAGCTTTTTCATATAAATATATATTATATTATGTTTATATGATAATGATCTGAAATATACTGTTTCATAAAATACATATTATTTGCCCTTTTTCCTTTGTGAATTAACTGTGTTTGTTTCATCCGTATTATTACATAAAATCGAATTCCCAATTGCAATATTTTATAGCCTTTCTATTTTTGAAATCTGTATCTTTGTGTCTCTTTCTGGACCTGAGACAACATTACTCACCTTGAGGCTACAGTCATGAAAATGTCTCCAAAGTATGATTGTTACTCGCTTCTTGACTAACTCCTTGTTTTGCAAAGCCAAAGGGCAGGAGCAGGACGGAAGCAACTCTAGGCACTCTCCCCGTTACCCTACCACTATGGCACGGTATCCTTTTCAAAGTGACGGCATCCGCAATTTAAACTAATTACACCGTAAAAAGGAGGATGGTATGACCGCTCCAATGGGAATATTTGTTTTCTGAGTGAATATTTGTCTTCCTAGGACTGAGTAGGAAATCTGCATGTTTGGTTGGTACAACATGTGATTAGCAATTCTCATTTTACTCATATGAGGTGAAGAGACTGAATACAGGAAAAATACTCTAATCATTTAGAGGGGGAAAAAAGAGATTTCAGTGGGGGAGGATCCATTTTTTTTTTTTTTTTTTTTTGAAGGATTTTGAAATATTTGTTTTAACCTAATTGCTAATGAAATCCAGATTGCTAATATAATGAAAAGTTAAACTAAATAAAAATGTGTACACTACAAAATTCAGGTAACTCCCCTATCCCTGTTTTTCTTTAGATACTTTCGTACATACAGTGTAGTGCTATCTTAATGGGTTAGTCTCGAGGCTCGCATTAATCAAGGAACTCCAACTTAATGTTTTAATCAAAAGGAAAAAAAGAAATTTCCTGAGAACTTTAAAGTGTAAAATCAGTATTTGGGAATTTTCCATGTAAGTTAGTTTGACCCCCCCCCCCCACCCCGGCTGTATGAAGGAAGCATAACCCCGTCGTCCTTTCTGATATACATTCCACAGTCGGTTTTCAATATTTCATTTTTCTTTTGCCTGTTCTGAAAGTTTTTGGAAGTATTCCCATAGGAAGTATTTTTTTCCTGATGTGTATTCTTACAGGATTCTCCCTCGAAATACAAACTGGAATTTGTGCAGGTTTTCATTGAATTTTTGGAAGATAATTCCATAAATAATGCAAAGTGTGAAGGGGGGGGGTATGTGTGTAAAAAAACATCTCAATTTCATCTAAAGGCAGCCAGAACTCCACCTTGCCCACGCATGAACAATATCATGGGCCGGCCCTGTTGATAGGTATAAAAAAGGTAGAACATGCACTGGAATTGGTGCCTGAACATGATGCCACACTGCTAACTGCATATTGGAATGACTGCTTCAAAGTGCAGTTAGTGTGAATACAAATAAAATTATTAGTCATGAATACGACATCTTAAAAATTGTTGGAATTGAGAAGAGAGGTTTTCAGTGTGAATGTAGAGAAAAGATTTTCCTTAAAAATAGGTACACAGGACAAAAAATTAGTCACCCCTGGCAGAACTTACCTAACAACAAGTGACGGTGCCTCTTGCCTTCATAACAGCATGAATCCGGTGTGGTAGAGACTCCACGAGGTTGTGGATGTATTGAACATCGATTTGTAGCCACTCTTGCATCAATTGGTCCCAAAGTTCCGCCAGAGTACTTGGGTGTCTATTCTGGTGTTTCACCTCTGTTCCAAGCAATCCCACAGATTTTCAATAGGATTTAAACCTGCGGATTTGGCGGGCCAGTCGAGATGAGACAGTGTTTCTGATTGTTTATCGTGACACCCAGAGACAGTTTTAGCCCTGTGCACACAGCAATTGTCTTGGAAGACAGGAGTGGCAATATGATGCTGCTCCTGGAGATGTAGGGCAAAGGGCAGCACTCCGTCATTCAGAATGCGGAGGTATGCATGCTGGTTCAAATTCATCATCATTGCAACAAGAGGGCCCATTTCATGGTACAATAAACATTCCTCAAACATCACAGAACGCCCTCCAGCTTGAACAACACCTTCGACACAATCAGGATTAAAGGCTTCATTGGGCCTGTTCAAAATTTGCTATTAAAGAAAAAATTTCCTAGTAAAATCCCATAAGTTGCTTTAGATTATTAATTCAATTAAACTAGGAAGCCATTTCTCAACATGAGCTTTATTCAAAGAATTAGAACAGAGTATGGGTCAGATACTTAGCAAAAGAAGGAGAAGAGTTTTCTCTGAAAATTTGCTATTAAAGAAAAAATTTCCTAGTAAAATCCCTTAAGTTGCTTTAGATTATTAAACCAATTTGTAGTTAGTAGGCATGAAAGATAGTAGCAGTCCTTGTTGGTGAGAATCGTTTTCCGGCCACAGTTACATTGCAGATTTTCAGTTGACTGCAAATTACACCACTGTTTGTAGACCCACTGCACAGTATGCTTCGACACACAAACTGGGTGACTTCATTCACTATCTGTATGTGGGCACGGCCAAACATGATGGCTCCTTTTTGTCACTCAGTAACATCTGTCTTATGACCCATATGACAGCCTAAACACAACACACACATTGCTCTTCACCACTGCACAAAACAGAAATGATCCTGCAGGCCACGTCACTGCTATGTATCTCCCAACAATGCTATGACGGCACCCTCCGTGCAACCGGTAACTTCCTGCTGTCATATCTGTTAGGGGTGACTAGTTTTTTGTCCAGTGTGCTTATATCCACTAAAAAACTCATTTAAATTTAAGGAATTACTGAAATTTCATTACAGACAGCCATACGTTTTAAATCTAAAATTAAGAGGGTTAGTCTTTTTTTTTTTTTTTACCTCTATCCCTGTAATTAAGATCAAAAAACACCTGCATCTTCACAGTTGCAGTGGAGGGATTGTATTTAGCCATAAGTTTATTAACACATATCTGAAAAGACAAAATAAATTTGTTTTATGAGCATATACACATACACACACAGACCACTGAATTAGAAACCTTTATGCAGATTCATGTAAATGTCACTTGCACAGTGTATATGAAAAATACATACATGGTCACATGCATCACCACATGATCTAGGCAAATATTAAAACACAGCACTCATCAGTAGTGTTGATCATATTGGAAAAAACAAAGGATCTTTACTAATCAAAAACTACTATTATAGGAATTTTACTAGGAATTTTTTATTTTAATTGCAAATTTTGGAGAAAACTTTTCTTCTTCTTCAGGCTGTCTTTTTGTTGTCACTTATTCCCGTCACTATCGCGGTTATGATTAACCTTGACAGTTACGGTTATTTTTCATCAAATCCTGCCAGATGTTAGGCAGGGAAAATCCCCTGCAGTCACTGACGATGGAATTTTGATTTTTCTCAATCTCTATTCCTTCTTTTAGCTTTCTTTTTGAAAATTGCTTTGGAAACTGATGACTTTAATGGAATTCCAATCCATGCTGTGACTAGTTTCTCTAGAGAAACTAGTCACAGCATGGAACTTTCTCTAAAGAAACTTTCTCTAGTTTCTCTAGAGAAACTAGTCACAGCATGAAACTTTCTCTAAAGAAACTTTCTCTAGTTTCTACAGCATGGATTGGAATTCCATTAAAGGCATCAGTTTCCAAAGCAATTTTCAAAAAAGAAAGCTAAAAGGAGGAATAGAGATTGAGAAAAATCAAAATTCCATCGTCAGTGACTGCAGAGGATTTTCCCTTCCTAACATCTGGCAGGATTTGATGACAAATAACCGTAACCATCAAGGTTAACCGTAACCGCGATAGTGATGGGAATAAGTGACAACAAAAAGACAGCTTGAAGAAGGAGAAGAGTTTTCTCCGAAAATTTGCAATTAAAATAAAAAATTCCTAGTAAAAATTCCCATCATAGTAGTTTCTGATTAGTAATTGAATTAAGAAACTAGTAAGCCAATTTTCAACATGAGCTTTAGTGTGGATGCCTGTCTGACTGGAACAATAATTTTAAAAACAGCAGAGCGGACTGGTTTGTCAAAAAGTGAGATATCCCAGGTTTTTAACTGCTGGAAAAATAACTCACATTGCTTGCTTGAGAGGCATTACTGTAGTGCGATGACAATCCATCAGGTACAAGCTTGCCATCATCTGAAAAAACAGAGAAACAGGACTTCTTGTGTGCAGTAATTGACCAAATCATTCAATGAAGGCTGTTCCTGACCCATATCTCAACAAACTATGTGCAGGGAATTGAAGAGGATCAGTATTGGCGGCTGCATGCCTATATGGAAACCACTAATTTCTGCGAAGAACTGGAAAGTTCATCTACAGTGGGGTCAGGAACACTTTGACTGGACACTGGAAGACTGAGAAAAAAGTTGTGTGGTCCAATAATTTGCAGTACACCTTTTTATGTACCAATGGTAGGCAGGCAGTTTGATGGGAGCTGATGAAGCAATTGGCCCAGTTTGCCTTGTAAACATAACTGAAGGTTCTAATAAATAATTAATGACTTTATAGTTTCCTCTAATTACTTACATACATACATATCACTAAGCTGTTCACTGGGATTCAGAGGTTAGTTCCACAAATTACCTTCAGTACCATAAATACTTAACAGGAATTTTAGAGGATAAATTTATTCAGGTACATTACCTCTCAAATTTTCGATCTATATACTAGATCATCGTCATGAGTTCTTGGGTCTTACTACCTCCACAGGTCTGGTGACCAAGCCAGGTGAATTTGCCTGTTTGCCTAGGGACCAAGCCTAGTGGATTGCCTATTTGCACAGGGCAAATCCACCATGCTTGGTCACCAGACCTGTGGAAGTAGTAAGACCCAAGAACTCATGACGATGATCTAGTAGTGTATAGATCGAAAATTTGAGAGGTAATAAATTTATCCTCTATAATTCCTATTAAGTACTTATGACAACTGAAGGTTCTGGAGGTAGTGTCATGGTGTGGGGCACGTTCCGTTGGTACGAAACAGGTCCCGTTCTGTTGGTACGGGTGTCCTCCAAGAATTATTTGAACATTCTTGCCAGTCAAGTCCATCTTGCAATGTTGACTTTTTATCCAGCAGGTGATAGCTGCTTTATGGATACCAATGCACTATCCATCATGCAGGGTGTGTTCAGCAGTGATTCAGCAAGCATGACAGCAACTTCCACCATCTTCCCTGGCCACCACAAAGCCTGAATCTGAACCTCATTGAGAATGTATGGGACATGTTAGAAAAACAGATCCAGAAGCAAAGTTCTCTTCTGTCAAACCTGAGCCAGTTAAAGGACTGTTTAATGAATGTTTGGTATGGTGTACACGTAGTGGACCCTATCACTTGTGATGTCACACCCCTATACATGCTGTAATTCAGGCTCAAGGTGCTCAAACCCGGTATGGAAAAAAAGTTTCTAATTAGTGACCAGAATCTAAAGCAATATACACTCATTGTCGTAAAAATCCGAGCAACAAGAAGGAGGCGTCGGATTGAAATGAGATTTTAGTAGTGAGATGGTACATACCAAGGACAAAAGTGATTACAATATCACAGGAGCAGGACGATTTCCTGCAGACATATGGTACACATTCTGATCAGTGTTAGTACCATGTCAGACTGCCTCGTGCTCAGATACATGTGGTGATACAGTCCGGCATGGAGTCAAAGAGACACCGTATGTTATCCTGTGGAAGACTGGCCCACACTTCTTGCAACTGATGCACTAAATCACAAACACTAGGACATGGAGAAAGCTGGTGTCGCATCTGGTTCCACACGTGCTTGATGGGTGAGAGATCAGGTGATCTGGTAGGCCATGGAATCATTGAAGCATGATGTAAACAGTTTTGGGAAACCCGAGCTGTGTGCGGCCGGGAGTTATCTTGTTGGAAAATGGCTTCAGGCTGCTCCACCTGGAAAGGCAGCATATGGGGCCGCAGGATCTCCTGTACGTAGTGCTGGGCTGTCAACGTCCCTTGGATCACTGCAAGGAAAGTCCGGCCGTCATATGCAATGGCTCCCAAGATCATCACGCCTGCAGTTTGGGACATGTGCCACTGTACAGTGAGGTTGGGATTGTAGTGCTCACCTGCAGTCCTCCACACTCTGACAAGGCGGTTGTCCGTTCCCATATAGAAGCGGGATTCATCGCTGAACACTAAATGTCGCTAGTCCATAGCCTTCCACGCTGCTGACACCACTGCAAACAACGCCGGCGATGGTCAGGTGTTAATGGCAGAAAATGTAAGGGCCATCAAGAGTGCAGATTCGCCTCTTCCAGGCATCTGGAAACAGGAGTCTCTTGTACACACTGATGTATCCACCACATGTCACTGTATATTGGACAAAGACGTTGCATCAGAGTGTGCCGCTCTCATGATCCCCTCTGCTGGTGGTGAGTCTGGGTCGTCCAGAACCAGTCCACTGTGTCTGAGTACCTTCCTGTGTCCATTGCTCCCAAAACGATCGCACCATACTGTCCAACCGGCCCAAATGGCATGGCCGATTCGGTGAGCCAGCCACCCTACCTCTGTCATCCCAACAATACGACCTCGTTCAAACTCTGTCAGTTGCCTGTAGGCACATCTACAGCAGCTCCTCAGTATGTCTCTTGCTCAGGGATCTCCCCTGACTCTGAACTTCAGCACGAATGTGGAGCCTCCTGAGTGGTGCCTTATAAGCCCCAAGGATTGTGATTGCGGCACAGGTCTTGGACATACGGACATGCAGAATCGCACAAAACTTTAATCATTTGCATGTCTGCCCTCCCCATAGCTATTTGCCGAGTTTTGCGTTAATCACCCGGTTTTTTCTTGGTGCGCGGATTTTTATGACAATGAGTGCAATTTCCTTTGTTTTGTGGGCTGTCTTAGTGAGAGATGGGTTTGCCTGCTTGGGGCACTCATGGGCAACAATGGTACACAGTACAGCAACAAGAGCCTCTGTGAATCTTGGAGAGGTACCAGTTAGTTCTGTGTGACATTGGAGAAAAGACCCCAACTCACTGGGTTATGTTCCAGGATCCTTAGGTGGAACAACCAACTAGAACTGCTAGCTGTGGGTTGATCACCCACACTGATGTATCTTTATGATTTTTATGACTCTCAGAAAGAATAAAATGGACTCAAGTGTGGGATGTGGTGGATCTACCACAATTGAGGAGGATGATCCACCACGGAAACAGTTGTGTGCCAATATCGCTGTCATTGGAGATGCCTAATACAGCAACAGTGAGTTCTTTCTGTGAGGAGCTAACCTCTGAACAACAGAGAGCAGCTTAGTGATATGTATGTATGTTGTCTGAAAGCTTATTTCACTTACATCACAGGTGTGAGTGGAATGAAGCTGATGTTGATGAAGCAGCTTTAAATCTTGGGGAAATCATTTTCACCCAACATTTTTATTTCGGAATTTTCCAATCTGTTTTTGAGTGGACATTTAAAATTGAAGGTGAATTCAAGAAATTCTTATGAACTTTGTGGACTTATTTTCGAAATAACAATGAGAAGGTTTGGATCTGGATGGATTTGAACTCAAGATGTCAGTCGCAAGCTCTACTGATGTGGCCATGTAGACATTGGGTGGTATGATCAGTATATATAATTACGTAAGGGATTAATGGTGAAAGCTGACTTACTCAAACATGTGCTTACATGATTTTTACAAGCACGCACAGATTTTACCACAGTGGCAGAGAATGATTACAGTGCCATGTGTTGACCCTTTTAGGAATAAATAAATGATTTAAAAAATTACTCTACATATCTTATCTTCCCCTGTCATTATTGATGGGCTTCTATATAGTGAGTACATAAAATGCATATACATAAGGACTGCTCAAAAATGAAAAACACTCTGGAAACTAAATATTTCACTTCCTCAGATAGAAAGATAATTCTATTCACAACAAGTACCCTCTTTCAGCATTACATGAATGGATCCCACTCGTCATTAAACTGCTTACTTGAGGAACCTACCAATATCAATATCCATACATGAGAAAATAACATGATTATTAACCTCTTGATTATAAAAAATAATCTTACTAAAAAGAAACTATCATCATTAAAATGCCTCATTCACAAAATTCCTTTCATTTACCACACTCACTCATTTGCATACTATATTCATACAGTTATCTTGAATAGCAAGAATATTAACTAACAAATCTAAAAATTGAAACATCTAAAACATTTTTTTAAAAAAAGCATGTCACTGCATAAAGAGATAGCATGACTAAGCCTTTAAACGTTTTCGCTCTATAACTATAGGCATCTTCAGAAAATTGACGTGCTCATTTCACCACTGCCCACTTCAAAGTGACAGGTTTGAGACCATGACGCTTGCATATTCAGAGCTAAGTGACCCCATACCCCGGCACCATCTGGTGGAGAACAATCACAATATACTTTTTTTCTTTTTTATTTTACGCTTATTTTCCAGTTTTATTAGTTCCTTCCATTGAGTAAACAATAAGTTTGGGTTATTAAAATTACAAACAGTGCTTCTATTTTTTTTTATTAATATTGTTTCACATAATCTAAGATGTCTTTCATCTTTACAACTCCTTAAAATTTGAATTTGATCTAATTTTGGATGCACTTGATTTTCCATGCACGATTGTATCAATGCAGGTTTTTGTTTCTTGCCAATTTTTTAAGTGTTGGTTTAGTCTGTGTTTTATTTATTTTTTGTGCTTCCTACATAAGAAATCAACAAAACTGTAGGAAATCTGTGAAATAGACAAGCCCAAAACAGGAACATTTGGAAAGAGATGAGGGAATCTATAGCTTCAATTGGCTACAAAAAGGGTTGGAAGAAGGAGGATTTTTCATAATTGGAATTTCATAAACTCCAGTAGTATCTAATATTTTCTTTCTCTATTACCTATTAATATATTTTTAACTGATTCAATACTACATTTTACCTAATTGCAAATTATATTAGGAGAATTCAAATTCGTGCATAAATAGTCCAAAGTAATTGATTACTTTGGTGCAAATTATATAACTACCTCAATTACTTTGGTGCAAATTATATTTTACACAAAGTTTATTAATTTTATGTGTAATATTCTTTACGAGCAGAAATGTTCCTATGCATTGAAAGGGCAGTTTTTGGGTAAACCTTCCGAGTTCGCCCCCCCCCCCCCAGCTAGTTTTTCAAAGCAACAATAGATGGCGCCACATTATTATTGCATCGTTTAGCGTTTCGTTACGTTGTGAAAGTGTCAAAGGAAGTCAATAATATGGATTTTTGGTGGCCCTTAAAGGGCCTTTTTTGAATGGGAATTTTGTCATATCTGGGAAATATTTATTTTAACGGAAGAGTTGTGTTTCCTCATGAATATGAAGCTGTCTATCTAGCAGAATAAATGACGAGAAACTTTTATCTGCCAAGGAAGAACTGTCTGATCACACGAATCAAGACATCAAAGCAGTGTTCAGAGGAAAGACAGCAATTCCGCCGGAATAAATATTCCAGGATATGATCTGCCAAGTACATTTTGTGGTTGCCCTGTGTTAATTTTCATTTTAGGGGATGCCAATTGCTCTCCACTCCTTGAGTGTGTGCTCCTGTCATCAGATCAACGAAGTTGAGGGAGTGGTTGACGGTTAAATGGATGTAGCCACAGCTTGGCAGGTTACAGTAAGCGGCCCACTGGTCTGTCATGATGGTAGTGCCTGGCCATCTGTTTTAGGATGAGGGGCAGTAATGTCTCTGCAGAGTGGTTGTTATCAGGATAGATCTCCACCCTGAATCACTTGGTATCTCGTTCAAACATACCAAGAATCCAGGTGCCCTCGACGAGACGACCGCAGTTGTACTTGCGCTTGCCGACCTTCACTTCATCTACTTCAGATGGCAAAATCAGAACACAGGAGAGAGCGCTAGTGTGGCGCCATCAGACATCACTTTGGAAAACTAGCTCAGGGCCGAACGCGGAAGTTCAGCCGTTTTTTGTTATTTTCTTTTATTAGTCATCAGAGTCCAATGCAACTTTCAAAAAAGAAAACTAAAAGAAGGAATAGAAATTGAGAAAAATCAGAATTACATCATCAACGACTGCAGAGGATTGTCCCTGCCTAACATCTGGCAGGATTTGGTGAAAAATAACCGTAATCATCAAGTTTAATGGTAACCGCGATAGTGACAGAGAAAAGGGACAACAAAAGACTTCCTGAAGAAAAAGAAGAGTTTTCTCTGAAAACCTGCAATCAAAATAAAATATTTCCTAATAGAAAATTTCCATATTGGAAGTTTGATTAAGTAATGGGATTAAGAGGTTAATTAGAAGCATCTGATTGAATTATTTGTAAATTTTTATGAAGTTAGCTGCACATTACTGCTGGAAGAAATTGATTTGGTACCTTGAATCACATGCATTAAATGTTGATATAGGAATATAGCAAGATGTTTGCAAAGTATAGGAAACTTACATTACTAAATGTAAATATATCCTGCACTTTTGCTTTTAGTGTTAAGCTGCAGATTTCTTAATATCATACATACAAGTGGGAAATGAATCTCCCAGAAGAAACAACTCCTCACAAACACATGGAAAGCAATGCATATGTAATTGTTGGCACAAATGTGCCAGATTTTCACTGTTTCTATGAAGCAACTCCTTCAGAAAACTTTAAAATTATATTATCCATTACATTTGTATTACTTTGTATTACAATTACATTTGAATTGCTTTATATTACAACTACATTTGTATTGCTTTCTATTACAATCACATTTGTATTGATTTGTATTACAATTACATTTGTATTGCTTTATATTACAATTAGATTTGTATTGTTTTATAATACAATCACATTTGTATTGCTTTATATTACAATCACACTTCTATTGCTTTGTATTACATTTATATTTGTATTACTTTGTATTACAATTACAATTGTATTGCTTTATATTACAATTACATTTGTATTGCTTTATATTACAATTACATAGTATCGTTTTGTATTACAATTGCATTTGTGTTGCTTTGTATTACAATTACATTTGTATTGATTTGTATTACAATTACATTTGAATTGCTTTATATTACAACTAAATTTCTATTGCTTTGTATTACAATCGCATTTGTATTGATTTGTATTACAATTGCAGTTGTATTGCTGTGTGATAAATTGCATTTGTATTGCTTTCTATTACAATTACATTTGTATTGCATTATATTACAATTACACGTGTATCGCTTTGTATTACATTTATATTTGTATTGCTTTGTACTACAATTATGTTTGTATTGCTTTGTATTACAATTATATTTGTATTGCTTTCCATATTTTTGTGAGGAGTTGTTTCTTCTGGGAGATTCATTTCCCAATTATGCGTATGATGTCTCTGAAGCACTGGAACTTGTGACCTACATGCGACATTGGATGTTAGAAGAGGTTGTGTTGACACTACGAGGAAGCATAGGATAGCTTTGACTAGCGCAAATCTGAATTGTTCTCAGATTTCTAAGCTACATCAGTTTAGCTTCAGTTGCTTTGAACTTTCTTGTCTTGGGTGGCTTAATGGATAGCATGCTCGAACAGAAATCGGGAGATGCAGGTTCGATTCCCGCTCCAGGGCAATGAAATTTTCAAGTTTTCAGAAGGAGTTGCTACATGGAAACACTGAAAATACAGCACATTTGTGCCAACAATTACAATTCTTAATATATTGAGGGTAGAATATTGCTCACCTGATATATTTCATTTTCGATCAAAAAAAGGGTTTCTTTTTTATTCTTCTTTCCTACCGAGAGAAGTTTTTGTTTGCAAAAGAGTTACAGGCATGCATAAATTGATTAGAAAGGCTACATAAAATTGGCATGAGATATGAAATTCATAAATTCCTGGTCTTCATAATAAAATAACTTGCTACAATATAAAATGTTAAATTCTTACAGTTTTTACTTCGCTGATGACATTTTCTGTGGCATATCCAGTGAGTAAGCTCTGCCATCTTGGATCAAGGGCAGTCAATCTTATCTATAAAAAAAGATCAAAATATATTAATGGGTATGCAAATATTCAACTTCACAATGCCAAAAATATATGATATCATGGAAAACAAAAAAGATGTCATCAATTTCTGTGACGCAATGAGCACATTTCATGTCTCAAAGATGTGTAGCATGCCAAAGGCATGTGATGTTTTTTATTTTGGTTTTGAAGTGCAAATTCAGAAGTTTCCAAAGAAAAACAAGTTTAACACTAAAATGTAAATTTTACATCAGGAAAAAAATACAGAAAAAAAAAAGAGAGAATGGAAAAGCATGCTCCTGGTCACTGAAATTGGATTCACAAAGAATTTTGAAAACAGGACTTTTTTGGAAGTTGTGAATCCATTTATTGGTGTAAATATGACATGAATGGTAAGTCAAATAATATCAGAAAACTTGAAATTTTCATCGTCCTGGATCAGGAATTAAACCTACACTCCCGGTAGCATCTGAGTATGCTAACCACTGCACCACCCAGAACGACCAAAAAAGTTTCAAGTTTCTGATTAATTTTAATATAAACATCACAGGATTCACCAGTCCAGGGATGTCAAACCCTTTCTGACTAGTGTGCCACTTAAAGTTTATTTTACTGCTTTCAAGTGTCTAGTGTACCAACTCTCATTTGCATTTTTTTTTTTAAATTAACATTTCGTCATGAAACTTTTTTGAGAATAACATAAAAATGACATTAACAGAATAGGCAAGTAGGTGAGTTTTAAGACTTAAGACAATTTCAGTTTGAAACTGATTTGATTTGTAAGAAGATAATTAAAAAAAATCTTACTTACATAATCACATTAATGTGAAACTTGTTGCTGAATGCTACTAGCCAAGGCATTTATGTTCGGTTCATAACCTATTGTCTTCAAGCTTATGGGCACCATCAGCAGTCACAGACACTATTTTATTTGAGTCATTCCCATTTTCACTACAAATTCCTGCTTCATTTCACACATTATATTTTCCCCTGTGGTCATAGTTGGCAAACTAAGCAATTTAAATTCCTCCCTCACTACATTTCCACAAGAAAATCTAACAAAAATATCTAACCTATAAAATCCAAATATCTAACCAAAAATATCTAAATATAAAATTATTGTTTTCAAAAACTAAATTTTTATTTAATGTTAATGTTTTCATATCGGTGTGCCACCGAAATAGTGTTCATGTGCTACCCAGTGGCATGCGTGTCATAGGTTCGTCATCCCTGCACTAGTCAAAGCGACTGGCATTCATATACACTGAAGAGCAATTGAATTAGAGACAGCTGGCGTTATGCAAATGTGGCGCTGTGGGCGGCCCTGCAAACGGAAACGACATGACGTATGCAGCAATCCGACAATATAAGGAATGATGCAACGGGAATCAGTAAGAGTCGGACGCAGTATGGGTAACACGAAGGATCTAAGCACATTTGATCGTCGGCAAATTGTCGGGGCCCAACGAATGGGTCACTCCATCTCGGAAGTCGTGCAGGCACTGGGACTTTCACGAGCCACTGTGTCCCGGGTGTGGCACCGTGAGTACATCGAATCCAGTAAAACCATCCCTGCAAGGGCCAACTGCCGTGGACAACAGCGTGTGGATGAGCAGGGTCATCGTCAGCTAATTCGCATTGTAACAGCAGATAGACGGGCCACAGTGCAAGAAATCACTCGGCAATTTAACGCTGGCACACAAAAACGTGTAAGCAGCCATACCATCCAGAACCATCTACTCGCTATGGGGTACAGAAGCCATCATCCCACGAGGGTACCGCTGCTGACCGCACATCACAGGGTGCAAAGATTAGCATGGGCGCGGGAACATCGCCACTGGACCCTTGACATGTGGAAAAATGTTGCCTGGAATGATGAGTTGAGATTCACGTTGGTACATGCGAATGGCAGGATACGAGTATGGCGCAAACCACATGAAGCAATGGATCCTTCTTGCCAGCAGGGTACTCTTCAAGCTGGTGGGGGTGGCATTCTCGTCTGGGAACTGCTTACATGGACTGAAATGAGACCCCTGGTACGTGTGACATCGTCCCTCACAGGTCAACATTACCGGGATATCCTGGACGACCATTTGCTCCCGTTTGTGCGTCTGCAACAAGACAATGCCCCGTGCCATCGCTCCCGAATTGTATCCGAATGGTTGGATGAACACTCCACCAACGTGACCTCGCTTCCTTGGCCAGCCACGTCACCTGACCTCAATCCCATCGAGCACATCTGGGATGCCATCGAGAGAGATGTTCGCGGCTCTGACCCCCTCCATCAAATCTTCGTGAACTGTGGGAGCTTGTTCAGGGGTCGTGGATCCGTATGGCTTCCCAATGCTTCCGGTGTCTTGTCGAGTCCATGCCGCGACGAATCACCGCAGTCATCAGGGTAAAAGGTGGTGCTACATGTTACTAGGCAGGTATCTCTAATTCAATTGCTCTTCAGTGTATAGTGAATCTGGGAGGTTGGAATTCATTCCCATGATTGCGTGGAGGCACAGAATATCAATAAATGAAGTATGGGATTACACCACTGTACAATACAAATTTGGAAGTAGTGAATCCGTTTATTGGTATAAATATAACATGAATGGTAAATCGAATAATATCCGAAAACTTGAAAATCTCATTGTCCTGCAGTGGGAATTGAACCTGCATATCCTGGATAGTGCCCGTGTATGCTTACCACTAGGTACATTGGTGTAATCCCATCATTTGTTGATATTCTGCACCTCTGGGCAATCATGGAAATGAATTCAAAACCTCCAGATTTGCTATATAGGGTGATTGTAAACTCCTTCAACAAAACAAGAGGGGTGATAGTACACATCAAGACGAACAATATTTGTAATGGAACCTAGGGCCGCATTCCACTTCTAGTGCCAGAAAAGAGCATGTTCAAAAAACATCCAGCAGGCATATGGAGTTCCAACCAGTGCATGAGAAGCACAAGATGCAAATCAGGTGCCCTGAACACATGCATAGATGATGAGGAGCAAACATTTAAAAATGCAACCAAACCCGTTCAGCGATATTATCATGCGAACATCACATGAGAAGTGATGTATACGTCTGATCAGCGCAGCATACTGTGTGTTCCTGGAGCAAGTGCTTCCCGGTCTGTTGCAGGATGGTTCGCTCACCACATGGAGGGACATGTGGTTTATGCATGATGGGGCCCCAGCACGCTTTGCCTCCGAGGTCCGATACTTCCTAAATGCAACACATCACTGGCAGTGGATTGGACGCGGTGGACCTGTGGCTTGGCCTCCATGCTCCCCGGGCCTTAACCCACTGGACTTCTTTTTCTGGGAGCACATGAAAACATTGGAGTACGAGTCATCTGTGAACTCCTTGGAAGATCTTATTGCACAAATCGCTGTTGCTGCGGAGATCAACACCACACCGGGAGTCTACGAGAGGGTGCGACAGTCCTTCATTTGCCGATGTGGGCTGTGCAACGATGCCCTTGGATGCCAGTTTGAGCAGCTCCTTTGAGTCTTTCTCTGATGTGATTGGAATCGTGTAACTCATAAATTAGGTACGTCTCTTTGTTTTCACTGTTGAAGGCCCTAGGTTCCATTGCAAATATTGTTCATCTTGATGTGTGCTATCACCCCTCTTGTTTTGTTGAAGGTGTTTACAATCACCCTGTATATGAATGCTGGTTAATTCGACTAGAGAATCTTGTGATAGTTATATTCAAATTAATCGGAAACTTGAAACTTTGTCATTCTGGGTGGTTTATTTGTTAGCATACTCATGTGCTACCGGGAGATACGGGTTTGATTCCTGCTCCAGGATGACAAAATTTTCAAGTTTCCGGATTTTATTTGACTTACCATTCATGTCATATTTACACCAATAAATGGATTCACAACTTCCAAATTTGCATTGTACAATGGTGTAATCACATATTTCATTTATTAAAAACAGGACTTTTTGATTGCCAGAGTGTCAAATGCAAATATACACAGTAAGTTTGAAAAGTTCCAGGAATGATTTCTTCTTTTTTCAGCACATATTACAATACTATGCACACCATCCTTAGGAAAACACAGTAAGAGATTGTAATTTTTTCGCCCAGTAATACTTAGGCTGTGGTGATCAATGCACATGTTTTTATGCTGAAATTTTAATCCTCACATTTTAGAGGTGAAACAAAGAGCCAACATTAAATTCTGCTTTAAATGTGGCAAATCTGCATCAGAAACATATAAATTGGTGAAACAAGCATACAGTGATGAATATTTATCTTAGTCCAGGGTGTATGAATGGTATGCACGTTTTGATGATGGTTCGAGTCATTGGAGGATGACGAAAGGAGCAGACGACCAACAACGAGCAACAGTGATGAATATATGCAGTCTGTTCGCAAACTGCTGGCTATGGATTGTCAATTAATATGTCAGATGATAGCAGAAGAACTGAATATCAGAAAGACAGTAGTGCACAGCTTTATTTGTGATGTTCTTGGCAAGCGGAAGGTGTGCACTAAATTCATCCCACACTTTCTCATTCCGGAACAAAGAGAGCTGCGAATGACTGTTCAAAACTTGATGGAAGTGGTGAATGGCAACCCAGATTTTCTTAGCAAGATAATAAACTAGGCGTGAATCATGATGTTTTGAGAATGACTTATCCACAAAATGACAAACTAGCAAACGGTCAAGTCTGGGAAAGCCTAAACCAAAGAAGGTGACAGTTGTAAAGTTGAAAATCAGAACAACACTCACTGTGTTCTTTGATTCTTGTAGAATTATCCACCATGAATTTGTGCCTGAAGAACAAACAGTCAATGGCTTATTCTACAAGGAAATTATGGGTCACCTTCTCAAGAGTACTCAACAAATTAGGTCGGATTTGCATGGAGGTGGTGAATGGTTCCTACTCCATTACAATGCTCAGTCCCACACCATGACCATTGTTATATAGTTTCTCGCTAAAAACCAGGGAACAACAATCGTGCAACTCCCCCGCCCCTCCCCCTAATTACTGGATCTAGCCCCATGAGACATTTTTTTCTGTTCCCAAAACTCAAAGCACCCATGAAGGGTACATGACATGGGCCCATTCCAGACATTCAAAGGATAGTGGCAATATACCTGAAGAACATCCCAGAAAATGACTTCCCCAGGGCATTTGAAAGAATTCTGGAACAATACAAGCGTGTATTGAAAGAGGAGAGGGACTATGTTGAAAATTAAATCAGAAAAGTTGCTACAGGTAAGATTTATTTTTTTCACTGAATTATTCCCGGAATTTTTTGAACTGTGTATCTTATACACTGAGTGGAATAATAGTGCATCTAGAAAACCACATAGTATATTAATCATGGATAATAATTCAGACAAATTAAAAAAAAATCAAATAGAATTTACAGACACTGAAACATCAAACCAAGAATTTAAGTTCACACCACTTAATGGAAACTTGTTACATTAAAAAAGGCTGAAAACTGGAAAAAAATATCTGGTCCATAAGTACAGCTATTGGATGCCACAATAATTTTTCCAGCTGGATTTCTTGATGTTATATATTTACATTTATAATGTACTATTCCACTTCTGAAATGCAAATATTCACATGCATTCACCAAAACAACAAAAAACTGGGGGAAAGTCTAATTCATTTCCAGCAGTGCAAAATGACAACTCTTTTAGAATATGGAAACACATATAGCACTATTTTTTGACATAGTTTAGATCTTCATATGAAATACTCTCACATTTAAGAATGACACAGAATTTTCCTTTGATATCTTAAAAATAAAACAATGTGCTTCAATTTCATGAATATGAAAATCAACAATCAACCTATTGTATATATCTTCTGGTATGTAGAAGAATGAACAACAGGAAAAGTACTGTCAAATAGGTCTGTGTGTTGTTTGCAAATTAATTGAAAACATGATACTGCTATTTCTTTAAAATCATTTCACAAATGTCTAAGAAGTTATTCCTCAATGTGGAAAAGTATTAAAAAAATAGAGGCTTGCCAATCTCAAACAAACACATGGTTAGTATCATGGGCACACAAATAAGGGGGCAAGAGGGAGGCACTTGCCCTCCCTCCCGTGAAAATCTGATCATTCCCTTTCTGTTCTTGGAAGGTACAATGGCGATTTTCGTGATGACACTAATTTTGATTGTTAATTTTTTTATTGACCTGCTGGATGCATGTGTACATTGTAAAAACAGGAAATGTTGGAAATTTTCAGTAGAAAAAACATGAATTCAAGGTAGAAAGTAATAATGAAAATTTTCATTGAATTTTAGAGCACAGAGTACATACATACAATATAGACGTGATTGAAAAATGAAAATTATGGCATCCGCTGCGACCGCCATTCACTACTGGACAAAGACCTCCCGAAAAAAATTTTCAGAACTTTGTATTGTCGGTACCTTTTACTTCTTGTTGACTGATTCAGTTGTTGCTGGGATTTCGTGCTGTGTACAAGTGGCCAAAAGATGCAAGGCTCAAAACAGCAAGAAAAACATCTCTTTATTGTACCAACATGCTGCCTAATTTTATTTATCCATCGCTGTTATGTAGTTTTTCAGGTCTTCTGATTTCCAATTAAATTTATTTGTTGAGAGTGTGGTAAAAATGGTTAACTAAGATGGTACAGTGGAAATTTCATATAGTGTTTTTATATGCTATTTGTAGTTTCAATTTCTGTTTGCTCCCTCCAGAAAATTAAGTTCTGGGTGCCCATGGTTAGTATCAATAAAAGATATCTTTATAAACATGCTTTTTGCCTTTAAAATTATTTTTGACAGGTATTACATTTCTTTATAACATTTACACATTAGGTTCCTTTTATAGAGGGGAGGGGGGAGTTTATTGACCACTGTGAGCAACTCAATGGGATATATTCAGAACCACTAATTCCAGGAAAGGGACAGAACCAGGATACTAAGACAAACACACCATCCATGTTTCACTCGGGATTTGAACTGAGACCCATCTCAGACGAATGACTAGAAGCCAACATTTTGTGCCACTTGGCCACCAAGACAGCCACATTAAGTTTTGCTAATTTTTTTTTGGAGGGAGGGGTGGTTAAGGATCATGACTATATGAGCATCTGAGGCTATAAACAGTCACCTGTGTCCAATTTGGGGTCATTGGTCCTAGGGAAGATATTATTACTGAAATAAAGTTGAGAAGACTGAGATGGCTGAGACAAGTTCAGCAAATGAAAGATGACAGAGCAGCAAATAAGGTCTGCATATATGGGAGGATCTAGGCCCAGAAGGACGACCTAGAAGAAGATGGCTTGATGATGTGGAAGATGGTTTAAAGAAAGTGAGAATAAAGAACTCGAGGAACAAGGCACAGAGTCGTGAAGAATAGAGGGCTTTCCTGAGACAGGCTTAGGTCCTAAATGGACTGCAATGCCAAAGTAGTAGTAGTAGTAGTAGTAGTAGTAGTAGTAGTAGTAGTAGTAGTAGCAGTAGTAGTAGTGGTGGTGGTTCCAGGAAAGGAAGAAAGCCAGAGCCCAGGACATATACACTACCCATGCTGAACTTCACATTACTGAATTTATTGGAATATAAGGTGCACTTTTTTTCCAAAAATTTTGGTGTCAAAATTTCCCTGCATCTTATATACCGAAGGTCATTATTATCATCATGTATATGCATGTATTCTTCTATAAAGACTGCTAAATGAGTTGAAAATGATATTGCTTTGTCTTAAGTGCAGTATGCGTAACATCACAGCCTCTCCTTGACAAATGTCAACCCCGCCTTCTCGTGGTGCATCCTGTTCCCACTAAAGGGGCTCTGACGACCGCCCATAGCGGTATAACTATACCATCGGGATCAGAGGAAATTCTATCCCACACTCACCAACCCGCTTGGCCAGCGTGGTGAGTTATGGCCAAACCCCTCCAAAATGATTCCACAACTTAAATCTTGGCCCTCAGTCTCCGGCAGCTGGAATGTACCTGGCCAAGGCAGCGGCCAGTGCGACATGAAGGCAGAGGGTGCTAAGAATCCCCGGAGGACCGGACTAGGCTGCCATCTGATGCTGACCTTGGCTACTTACAATGGACGCTCCCTATCTTCTGATTCAAGGCTTCTTGAATTGGAAGAGGAACTACAAAGGATCAAGTGGGACATCGTGGGGCTAAGTGAGGTAAGGAGAAAAGGAGAAGATCTCATTGAACTGAAAAGTGGACATCTCTTCTACTATCGGGGGACAGATACTGGCAGAACTAGTGGTGTTGGATTTATAATAAACAAGAAACTGAAGGATAAAGTTGTAGAAGTTGAAAGTTCCTCTGACAGAGCTGCACGGCTTGTTATCCAACTCTCGAAAAGATACCAGGCTCAGATTATTCAAACTTATGCACCCACCACAAGTCATCCTGAAGAAGAAATTGAAGAATTTTATGAGGAAATTTGTCATCTAAATAATAAAGGTAAGCAGCACTTGAAAATAATTATGGGAGATTTCAATGCAAAAATAGGGCAACGGCAACAGAATGAAACTTCAGTAGGTAAATTCGGTCACGGCAACAGAAACCAGCGTGGAAATACTCTCGTTGAGTTTGCAGAGGCAGAAGGGTTTTTCATCTTGAACTCCTTCTTCAAGAAAAAGCCACACAGGAAATGGACATGGAGACATCCAAATGGGACGACAAGTGAAATTGATTTTATTATGTGTAACAAAAAATTCGTCATAGAAGACTGCAGTGTGCTAAACAAGTTCAACACAGGTAGTGACCATAGATTGGTGAGATGTAAGATGCACCTCAACACTAAACTTGAACGTGGCAAGCTCATAAGACAAACAAAATCTATTGACATAACCAACCTTAAAAAACACCATAATACCTTCAAGTTAGAACTGAAGAACAGGTTCTCTGCTTTAGAAGGCCTAACATCGGAAGAAGTGGACATCTCTGAAGTTAACAGAAAAGTAACCAAAGCTCTTATGGAAACAGCAACAAAATTAGCTGGGTCTAAGAACAAGTTGCATGTGAACAAATTATCAGGAAAAACCAAAATGTTGATGCAAAAAAGAAGAGAGATGAGGACAACTAAAGAAGATGTGACTTCCAAAGTGGAATATATAGAGCTATGCAAGACAGTAAGAAAAAGTATCACTGAAGACGTAAGGAAATTCAACTGTGAACTAGTGAGGAAAGCAATTGAAAACAACCAAAGCCTAAAGATAGCAAAGGGACATCTCAGTAAGGGAAGAAAACAGATTATGGCACTGAGAAAAGAAGATGGTTCTGTAACAAGAAATAGAGGCGAAATTTTGACAAGAGTGAAAGATTTCTACTCCAAATTATATGAAAGGGATGATATATGCACTCCAGACATCATGAAAGATACCAGTACCAGAGTTCCTCCAGTCCTTCCAGCAGAAGTTGCACATGCAATCAAGAACATGAAGCGAGGAAAAGCTCCAGGAGGAGATGGAATTACTGTAGACATCATACAAGAAGCAAGTGGAGAAATCGAAACAGTACTCGCCCAAATTTTCACTCGATGCTTTAATGAAGGAAAGATTCCTGAGGATTGGAACACCGCTACAATGATCCTGCTACATAAGAAAAGGTGACATTGAGGATCTCGGAAACTACAGACCTATCAGCCTCCTATCAGTAGTTTATAAAATCTTCACTAAAGTTCTTTCACACCGCTTGAAGGTAACACTGGACATGGCTCAACCGAGAGAACAAGCTGGATTCAGGAGTGGCTACAGCACAATAGATCATATCCACGTGCTGAGAGAACTACTTGAAAGAGCGCGGGAATATGAACTTCCATTGTGCATGGCTTTTATCGATTATGAAAAAGCCTTTGATTCGGTGAAACCATCAGCAGTTACAATGGCTCTGAAAACCTGCGGTATTGAAGATGCATACATTAATATTATTAATAACATCTATGAAAATGCAAGTGCAAAGATTAGGCTGTTTGAAAATACAACACACGTAAAAATTGGAAAGGGAGTGAGACAAGGTGACACCATATCTCCGAAGCTCTTTAATGCCACATTGGAGGGTGTTTTTCAGTCGCTGAGCTGGGAAAACAAGGGGATAAAGATTAATGGAGATTATCTAACCCACCTTCGTTTTGCTGATGACGTAGTCATTTTTGCAACTACCCCATCAGAGCTGCAGAGTATGATCCAGGAACTTGCTGACAAGAGTAAAGAAGTGGGATTAAAAATGAACTTTCAGAAGACAAAAGTGATGTTCAATGCTTTTACAAGAAATGAAGATTTATCGATTGATGGAGAAAAGCTGGAGATAACAGACACGTACGTTTATCTTGGACAGCAGATATCAAGTGAGGGTCACATTGATGAAGAAATTAATCGGCGTACAAAACTTGCCTGGAGAGCTTTTGGAAGAAACAGCATAATTTTCAAGAGCAATATGCCATTATGTCTTAAAAGAAAAGTGTTTGATCAATGCATCCTTCCAGTGCTTACGTATGGTGCAGAGACGTGGACCTTAACTAAAAGAGACATACAAAGGCTGCAGACAACTCAAAGAAGCATGGAGAGGTGCATGCTTGGTGTAACCAGGAGAGATAAGAAGAGGAACTCGTGGATCCGAAAAATGACAAGAGTGGAAGACATCATGATCAGAGTTAAATCCCTGAAATGGCAATGGGCTTGACATACTGCCAGAAGGACAGATCATCGATGGACAGCCGAAATTTTAGATTGGATTCCAAGGGACAGGAAAAGACCCAGAAGAAGACCACATAGGAGATGGGTGGATGAAATTCGAAAGTATGCAGGGGTGACATGGAGGAGACTGGCACAAGACAGACCGTTGTGGAGGAAACTTGGGGAGACCTTCGTCCAGCAGTGGATTGATAATGGTTGACAATGATGATGATGATGATATATATATAATTTCATATTATCATGTTGTTCTGGAGATGTACTGAACCGATTCTGTTGAATATCATCGAAATGGGGTCAAAGGTCAGGGCACAGGAGTGAGATTTATTCCACAGCCATTATCCTCATAACTTGACTACAAATGCTTCTATTGCAACAAAACTTTAGTATGTTGTTCCAGAGGTATATTGAACCAATTCTGCTTAATATTATCAAAATGGGGTCAAAGGTCAGGGCACAGGAGCGAGATTTATTCCACAATCATTATTCTCATAACTTGACTAAAAATGCTTTTATTGCGACAAAACTTTAGTATGTTGTTCCGGAGGTATACTGAACTAATTATGTTGATATCATCGAAAGGGGGTCAAAGGTCAAGGCACAGGAGCGAGATTTATTCCACAGCCATTATTATCATAACTTGGGTAAAGATTTCTGGTATATTGGAAAGCGTATCATAATCAATGTATTGCATAATTTTACTAACTTGTTATTATATTACTCTTATTGCTCATCCTTCCTACTTTCCCATGTAGTTAGTTTTAGTGCCCCATTGAACACTGTTTCATGTGAATTGCTCTTTTGCAAAAATTACCTTCACACATCCAATTAACCGCCTCCGCTAGTGTCTTTTCTTGAGGCAGAAACAAAAACTAGCTTGTGTCTGGTGTCAGTATCTGCTGCATTCACTAGGGTGGGCAAATCCAAAGAAGAGCAGGACATTTATTTTGCTTACTTCTGCTCAATATGAATGGTGGGGATGGAGGTATAAAAATTGGCTGTTGTTGTTTCAAGATAAGGATTGGGAAACTGCCTTTCTGTATTTGTGTTGTTTCTTCCACATTTCATAAATCATGAGGGATAAAAAAAATAGCTGTTATCCAATAGCATTTCATGAAGCTATCACTAGTTTTCAGCCTAAAAACAAACCCATGCAGCAAGTTAAAAGAAATAGAAATTCATTGTTTAACTTGTGAAAAATCTAAAAAAAAAAAAAAAAAAAATACCTTGGCCATTGAGGCCAGTAAAATCAACAGTTCAGTAGTCCAATAGAAGTTTTACTGGCCAATGGACCACTTGGTAATTCTAACGCTGCTATTGCCTTTCTGCTAAAAATGGGTTTACTGCCTAATCAGAAATGATTGGAAAGATTTTTACAAGAATGAGAAAACTTTATGAACAGTGCTTTTGAAATCAATATGTCAATTTTGAAACTGGCTTTGTGAAGATGGAAGACAAGCCTTGAAAATAAAATCAAGTGGTCAGAAATGTCCGCTTCATAATAAAACAACTGAAAGATAGGACTGAAGCTATGTCCCAGAACTATACGTAAGCTGAAGCGTCATTTGGGGAGGCTCTGGGCTCAACCAAACACTATATTTTCCCATGAATATAGATGTAAATTTTGCTTTTTTTCTTCTCTTATTTTTGGTCATTTACAGGGCTAATTTCAGAGACAATTTTTTAACATATGATGGGTAGCTTTGTTAATCATATTATTATATAACATAACTTCAACACTTTAAAAATGAAATTAAAAAAAATTAGAGAAATTCATGAAAGAATCATATGATGAAACAGCCAGCCAACTTGCGACTGTTGTTCCCATGAGGTAAAGCATCTTCATGCAATATGAACAACTGAAACTAGCATATGGCATTCACTGTCACAAAACAACAGATATGACGAAGGGCAAAGATCTTTACAAAAGCCCACATATCAGCTAACAGTCAGGATCATGACCTGGGCTGCATTAAGCTTTCAGTGGGACCCTAGGCTAAATTATCTCAGTAAGCTACCAAGGCTAAGCTGCAGTTTTTATAAAAAGTTAATGTATTTTCTGCTGTTCTCAAAAGAACGTGAGTTAAAAGCTTAAGATTCCTAGATTTTGTCTTGGAATTTTTAATAACTTAGAATTGTATATTTCTCTTGGCGCATTTTGTTTTGTCATGCAAAGTGAAGTTACAGTGGATTTTGCTCATTAAAGGTTCCAAGTGCAAACAGGGAGATGTGGGTGGATGGTAGTAAAAGAGCTGAAATTGCCTCACCGACTCCACTCCGCTGTTCACAGCAACATGAGTCACTGCCTTGATATCTGTTCGTCTTCTAGCTACTGTTTGTGATCGAGTGGAAATTATACAAGACAAAACTAAAATTATTTTACTTCTCTCAATATATAAATATATAGGCTGTCCATAAAGTCTTTTCCACATTACAAAAATTAATATAAAAAAATCTATGTAATACAAATTTTGAAGATGACAATCTGTTTTTTGGTGTAAATGTAACAAGGATGGTAAGTCAGATAAAATCTAAAAACTTGAAAATTTCATCCTCCTGGAACGGGACTCGAACCTGCGTCTCCCAGATAGCGCCTGGGTATGCTAACTACTCACCAAGAAACGGATTGTCATCTTCAAAATTTGTATTATATGGTGTAATCCCATATTTCTTACATAAAATCTATGTAAGTTAAAATAAAATGGTTGGCAACATAACGTAGCAGCACTCATAAATTTTTTTTTTCTATTCTGAATAAGAGAAGCATTTCATTGACAATGGCTTCCATGCAAAAGAAAGTGGTATGTGTGTTGTAGTTCCATGAGACCAAATCAGTGGTTACTGTCCAGACTCATTTCAGAAAAGAGTACAGATGATCACCACCAGACCAGAAAAGCATAAAAGCTTGGTAGGAAAAGTTTAAAGTGATGGGTAGTGTTGATGATCTCCCCCAAGCGAGCCAACCACTGGTTACACAAGAGACAGCTGCAGCTGTTCAGGAGACATTTCTGAAAAGTCTCAGGAAATCCATTCATTGTGCTTCACTGGAAACTGGAATTCCCCGTGCCACAGTTCACAAAATTATACACATACATCTTCATCGGTATGCTTATAAGGTACATATCATTCAAGCTTTTCAGCCTGATGATCAGCCACGCCATGCTGCATTTGCGACGGAGATGTTGTGGTTCATAGCTCATGATAATGATTATCTGCACCATGCCTGTTTCTCACTTGGAGCCACATTCCACATCTCTGGTACAGTAAATAGGCACAATGTGCGAATCTGGGGATCAGAAAATTCCCATTATGTCATCGAACAACAGAGGGCTAGCCCGAAAGTGAAGGTATGGTGCGGCCTGATGCATGACAGAATCATTGGATGCTTCTTTTTTTACATAGCCCATGGTAACATGTAATGCGTACCTGGAGATGCTAAAACTTTTTGTAGCACCTCAGTTGCCTGCACTCCCACTTTGGTTATTTTCCAACAAGGCAGCATCCCATCACATTGGTCAATGATGGTTAGTGAGTTCCTGAATGCCACATTTCCAGACAGACAGATTGGCCACGATGGTTTCATGACATGGCCACCTCGATCACCCGACAAAATCCCTCTAGACTTTTTCCTGTGTGGTTGTGAGAAAGACCAAGTTTACTCTAGCAGTGTTTCATATCTCAAGACATTGAAGAGCAGAATAATGGACATCATTGGTTCTCTCTCCACTAAGACGTTAAACAAAACATGGCGCGAAATCGAATATTGCTTAGATGTCCTCCTGGCAACAAATGGTGCCCACGTGGAGGTGCACTGACACTGGAAAAAACAACTTTACTTGTGCACATAGGCGCCAAGTCCAGAAATTCAATGGGTGCTCAAGCCCATGATAATGACATGGAGTATGAGCAGAGAAAAGACGAGGGGGGGGTGTTAAGGTATGGAAATAAAATGCAGACTGATCTTTTTTAAAAAATTCTATTTAACCTAGATTTTTCGGCTGTTAGATAGATATCTGTCCAAAATGCGTCAACCTGTTCATAGACGGCGACTTGAAAAATTATTGGGGGTTCCGGAAACTTTTATCGAATTACCCATGCATTTTTCAAAGTATTATTTAAATTTCATTGAGTCAGATTATCTGACACAATAAGATGCCCGAAATGCTAAAATGAAGCCAATTATAGTTAATTACAGAATTTTTTTTTCTCTAGATAATTATTTATTTCATTTATTTTGCTTTTGCAGGCGTGACGTTATTATATACATTACACAGATACTGTGTGAATTTCCAACTCAACTGTCTTATAAAAGTAACAAAAACATGTAAAATTTATTTTAAGGTTTTCTGTACCAATTTAAAAAATGCCAACAGTTTTTTTTCTTCAAATGATTTATGAGTTAAAATAGGAGGTTAGAAGGGAGAGGACATGTCATCAGCCACACGCGCTGCGTTTTCCGTGGGCTTTATTTCGCATCAGCTGTGTATGCCCAGTATGCCCAACTTAGGCTGCTTCTGTACTTTTCTACGGGGAAATCGTTGACTTAGAAAAGGTTTTAGAGGCACTTGTGCAGCATGTACAGTTAGGAAAAAACGAGACCGAAATATACATGCACATAACTAAAAATTAGCAAAAAGTTACAGAAATACTGTTTAGTATTTTCTAAAAAAAAAAAAAATTAAACAAAATTATGCTTCGTCGAGCGGAAGTGGATATTGCGTATTAACCAATCACAGCCTTGCTAAAGCTGTGTGAGCCTTGTTGACCTTCAGAGACGGCTGCAGAGAGCAAGAGACGGCCGCTATCAACCTGTGCTCCAGTACAGTTCTTCAGTAAGTGACGCCACATCACTGAACCCTCCCCACCCGAAGAGCGCAAGAAACCAGATGATCAGCTTTGGCTTCATCAGCGGCTGCTGAAGCCATCTTCTCTTTCTTCTAACCTCCTTGGTCCCCGACTGCCCGAAGATAGGGTGGGTCAACTGACTGTACAACATATTTCAGCCTTTATCACTGTGACCTCGAATAGGTTCTCGTCTCCGAATGTAGAGCTAGACTTTTGCATTTTGTGGGAACCCAGACAAACTGAAGAATTTTTTTTTTATAAAGGAGGCAGTTTTAAATGCTCTTAAACAACGGTACTTGAGGTATTGTCTGTCGCATCTAATTTGATGAGCATGAACAAACACTAATTATTTTTTGAGGCACAATAAACAGTCTGAGGGGTAAATTTCTATACACACTTCCTATATATAGTAAACGGGGAATGAATAATAAAAAACTTGAAGAACTGAAAATGCAAACCAAAATTTATGCACATATCCGTACATGTATTTCCCCCACGCAATACGCCCAAATATGTTAGGGGTTCGAGGAACCCACAATAAAATCATTGGGAGTTCGAAAAGTGTCTGGAAATCACGAAGTCGGTGCCTATGAAACTGTTGTCGAAGACCAGATGACCACAACATTTTCGGCAGTTATTTTGTTTCTTTTCTTTTTTTCCCCTGAATTTTGGAAAACCAGGGGTTTTTCAAAACACCTGAACATGAAGATCAAAGTTTTTTATTTCTTTTTCTGAAGTATTTTTTGCATTTTCCAATCCCAGGGCAGTTCAAATTTGTAAAAATAATATGAATAAAAAATAAAAATTCTTGTAAAAGACGCAAAACTTTTCAACGAGTAAAACTTTCAATGGGTGCACAGGCCCCAGAGCACCCACACAGTGGGCGCCCCTGCTTGTGCACCATCATTGTCGTGCAGTTCCTTTCTTGTACTTTTAAATACATTTTTTATATTAATTTTTGTAATGTGGGAAAGACTTTATGGACACCTTGTATATATTTAAATGAGAGAGAGAGAGAGAGAGAGAGAAGTCCTGGTATAATATCAGGGACAGTGCAATAATGTTTGAGGAACTAATAATACACGTTTATGAAAGTTTCTAATAATTGCAACAACAAAAAACTTTGTATCAGTGTGGATCATTAAATATTTAAATACCAGAAAAATGGCCAGCGATTCGGATACTGATTCCCCTTGTTTGCGGCATTCTTTCACTATATCCTGGGCTGTTGTCCTTAGTATTTCTGCTAAGTTGTGAGTTGTCATTATCTCTATAAAAAAATGCAGTAATTCTGGAAAAACCTAATCAGTCTGAGTCACAAGTTTGCATTTACTTAACGGAAGAGTTGTCTCGTTTAGCACATTCACATGAAGAATTATTAGCTTGAAGTTTTAGTAAGCGAAATGAACATGATGGTACCTAACGCTTTTAACAAAACAGAATTGATGTAAGTCTACCATAGCGACACCTCACATGCTGTATGTTTAACTTTATCAAAAGATAACTATGCAGCTAGCAGACACATTAGGAATTTTTGCTCAGCTCAACCAAAAATTATTTGTTGACAAACCTAAACCAAACATAACCATAACAACAACAAATAAGAACGCGTCTGCTTTCGCAGTGGTTGCGGCCTGAAACTCATGGTTACGGTTATATTATACACACAGGAACACAGGAAGTTAAGAGAACTTCCAGCTGTGGAAACACACATGTAATATGCATAAAGTAAAATCAAATAAAATGCTTTTGAAAAATTTTAAATTGAAAATTTATGATACATCTTTCTTTCCATCTGTTTAACCTAAATAGCTGGTGATTTGTAAAACCATCGTATTTCAAAGCCAGTGAAAACAACCATATTCGCCTTCAGCAACGGAATATCACATTTATACTAGCGCATAATTTTATTCATAGTGTTCTTTATATTCCTAAAAAGGGTTGAAATCAACTATAAAAGCCAGAGTACGGAAAAAATTTATGACTTTTAGAATTGTGAGTGGGATGATGCAGGCGGAAGTGATTAGTCAGCGTTCTGTAAAATAGGAAGCGGAAGTTGGGCTACATCAATTAAGAATAACATGGCCGCTGTGTTGTGTAAATGATTAGATTAATTTATTTATCACATCAAAAATTCATCCCTTATTTATTACACTATTATGTAGTTATGTAAGTTTTCGGAATATTGATTCCTGATGTTTATAGATCAATTTTTATCAGAATCACGATGACTAAATGGACTCAAGTCAATGATAAAGCAAAATATGGAGTTGGTGAGTAAATACTTACGACTTAATAAAATGCATTCATCATGTCATATAAGAGAATGTCATGTTAATTCCTTACTATCAGTTCTACACTACTGGATAGCCATGTGGTATCCATTTATTCACATATGTCTATATGCATGAATATGCACAGATTTCAAGGCAAAAGGGTAGTAACTGGTATAAAGTCTGTTTTTTTAAATACACTTCATATGCAATAGCTTCTTTTAAAAAATTATCAGTTCTTACGACGAAAATTCTGAAGTGAAAACGTAGTTTAAAACCACTTGTTTCCAAACAAAACTTTCCGCTTTTTATTTTTATAGAAGTTAAAAATCAAATGCGGCTCGCGGTTTTTGGATTATAAACTGTCTCAGATCAGTTTTATAGGTAAGCGTTTTCGGCAAATGTGGTATGAGGAAAATAATACCCACTTCTCGAAAATAGCAAAAAATGCCCACTTCTCAAAAATAGGGGGAAATGCCCTCATCTTGAAAATAGGAAAATAATCGAATTGTTATCTGCTGTTTTCTTACGTCTGAAAAAAACATGGGGTCCATTTTAATTTCATGATGAAAAATCATGATTTCAACTGAGCCATCGACAAACTATTCAGAAAATCTTCCTTGCTGAACCTAGTAGTGTTACCTAGAATTACAAGGACACGGTATAATGTGTTTCCAAAATGGCAGGAGATCATTAGAAGGAACAGACAATGTTGATATGTGTTAACATGAAATAAAATATTATCAAAAGTTAGTTGCGCATTGAATCTGAAATGCTTACAAAGTCCCTAGGCGTATTACTTTCCTAGTGCACTCTCACACCCGTACCAACCTTTACGATGCGTTGTTTATGAGGTGTTCTTTTGATCTAAAAAGCATTGCGAGTTACTGTTCACAAATGAGCCATGCACGTGTTCCTTCGAACAACGAGCCTCTTCTGCCATTTGGGAACAAACTTACAGTGTCCTTCTATTCAGGGCTCGATTTCGACAGGTAGTTAGTAGCAAATTGCTAGCAAGCAAATGCAGTTTGCTAGTGATAAAAAGTGGTTCTAGCAAACGTTGCTAGTGGAAAATTTTTGAATGCTTTAGTGTGAATTGAAAAGTGCCACTGCATTGCATGTGTGGTATATTTTAGACACCTACTAAAAGGAACAACTGCTTTCTGGAAACGAATGTTCCTTGAAAAGTACAAACATTATTAAAACATTTGGCTCTAGTAAAAATGTCAATTATATTTTCCTTATCTATTTCTGCATGTGAAGTTGGGTTCAGTTTCATGAAGAGAATCCAGGGTGATTAGAGGGACGGTTTAAACTTACAAATATTGAATAGTCTCATGAGTATTCAAGTTGAAGGTCTGTCCAAAGACAAGTTTGACCCCAGGCCTGCTGCTGTTTTAAAGTGGTATGATGAAAAGACCTAAAACCAGATTGTGAAACCATATGGAAAATAACTTGAGATTTTGAATAATGTTCTTGAATTTTGTGAATAAAGTTAAGTAAGAAAATGTTTTTTAAAGATTTGCATTCGAATTAAATTGTTAGAATTAATTAATCTATCAGGCCATGAAAGGGAGAGTTATATCTAAATATTTGTAATCTTTTCAGCATTACAATGTTGCAGTTACAGGGGTGAAATCAAAATTTATCATGATTGACTAATAGAGGAGGGGGATATGTCAAAGTTTCTTTTGTATAATGTTAATAAACTTGTTAGTAGATAATGCAATTTGCTAGTAAAAAATAAGGCCACTAGCAAGTGTTGCTACTGCTAAAAGAAAAAAAAATTCAAGTCATGCTTATAATACTAGTTAACATGTGGTTGAGCAGAAGAAATATTCTGACTAGTTTTGTTGGTTGCGTAGTTGAAATCAAGATATTTCTTTGTGAAATTAGAGCCCATGTGTCTAATAGATATAAGAAAATAGTGGACGCATCTTCATATTTTCAGGATGTGGGCATTTTTTCCTATTTTCAAGAAGTGGGCATTCTTTTGTACAGTCACAAATGTAAATTAGTTAATTAAAGCTTAAGGTAAGATGCAGCCTGTAGAAATTTACTGAAACTAAAAGTACCAAAAATATAAAGATGATGTTAGGTCACACTAAAAAAGTTTTAAATGTTTGTATATAATAAAAATAAATAAATTTTATTGTACAAGTACTATGCTATTTGTAAACAAACAATATCCAGCACGACCACCAGAAAATAAATTGCTCAAAAAAAAGCAAGTACTGAAGAGCAACAAAATTAGAACAAGAGTTCTAGCAGGATAAAGATGAAAATTAGCGGTCGCCAGTCGTCACATGGTGACTGCCTAAATAAAATGTCCAGTAGCAAAAGTTACTTTAGTCGCCACGCACGAAAATTTGTCTTTTTTCATTGCTAAAGAATTTATTTGCATTTTTAAAACGCTCCTGCTGGAAAGGCATTTTCAAATCATCCAACTCACGTGCGGTGAAAAATAGCTCTTTCCATTGCAAATAAGTGGGTACGATCCATTTATAGATTCACTGTTCAAGAACGGGAGCGGCTGTTGGTTTTTCCACTTAAGTTGGTGCACAAAGTAACTGTATCGGGAATCCACCTGTGGCTTTAGATGGAACTATGGCATCACAACTCCTCTTCAGCAGCTCGTTTTTTAAAGTTTGGTTTCTCTGAAAATTCACGATTTTCCATTGCTTAGGCACTCCTTGCTTATCATCAAACAAAATGGGCAAGCATTTTCCCTTTTGTTTACAAAAAGAAATCAAAGGTAGAAAATCGGGACTTCACTTTCTGCCGCCGTGCACCGTTTTTCATTCCATGCAGAGTCGCGTTTCCTTTGAACATGTGAAGTTCGCTTTAAACAAAATAAAAACTCTTGTCTGTCCCTTAATACAGTAAAATGTTACTAAGGAATGGGTAAAGACAAGTTTTTCAGCAAAATGAAATGTCAAAAACCAATACTGTATTGTTCACTCTGCCGTGTTAGTCATTTTACGGGTCACGGAAACGGCCAATTCCATTACGGGCGGAATAAGAACTGATTTTGAAATTTTTTAGCTTTAAAAAAGCGAAAAAGAAAAAAATACTTTCCATATTGATTGGTTTTGAAGAACAGGCTATTAGAATAGCAAAAACTGCGCTTCACTAGAAAAAACTTTTAAAATATGAAGTTATTCTTTTTCACTATTACTGAAGCTACTAAAAACGAGAAACATAATCAGAAAAAATATAACATAAGAATGTAACCAGAAAGTGAAAAAAAAAAAAAACGCATCTTGGGGTAAGAAAAATTCGAAATTTAGAAAACTACAGTACATTTTCATCCGTGCTAAAACAATAATTTTCAGGAGACAAACTGCATGAAGATGCCTAAATTATACCGGACAACTGTCACGACATTAAAAACATCCAATAAACAGTCCCAAAAATGTTTGATGGATGTTAGAGTTTTGAAAACATAAAAATAAACTTTGAACAAATGTTGAATAACATTATTTCATAGAGATTTTTTATTTCCGTGGTATATTTGATGTTTCCTGTATTCTGTAGCGATCGATGATTTCCCTAGTGACTATAGAGAATTCGTAGCATTTGGAAGGTCTGAGGTGAGCAAACAAAAAAAAATGACAAATCATTAAAATTCTACTAAAACAACATTTTCTGAATGGAAAAAAAAAACCGACAACCTGATTTTTTATTTCCGTAATATATTCGATGTTTCCCGTATTCCGCAGCGATCGACAATTTTCGCAGTCACTATGGAGAATTCGTAGCATTTGGAAGGTCTGAGGTGATCAAACAGGAAAAAATAGCAAATCATTAAAATTCTACTAAAACAAAGTTTTCTGAAGGAAAAACAAACCCCGACAACCAGATTTTTTTATTTTCGTAGTATATTCGATGCTTCCAAGTACTCCGCAGCGATCTAGGATTTTCGTTGTGACTATGGAGAATTTCATAGTATTTGGAAGCTCTGTGGTGGGCAAACAAGAAAAATGACAAATCATTAAAATTCTACCAAAACTGAACCTTTTCTAAAAAAAAAAAAAGAAAAAAGAAAGTATCCTGATTCTACCCGGATTCTGTCGAAAACTGGACAGAATCCGATAGAATCAGAATACTCTGCAAGTGTTCTTATTTCATCATGACTACTTTTTCAACACCTGTGAAGGTTTATCAATGTTTTTCATGTATTATTTATTAGAACAACCCAGGAAATTGCTGAATATTTTCTGTTAGTGGTCAGGAGTCATTGCGAGTCTGTTAAATAAATTGACCAGGTTGGTATCAAATTTCTCCCAATCTCAGCTGTACCACAAAATGATTCTGCTATAAGATATCAAATTCATTTTGTGAAAGCTATGTATGCAGCCAGTTTTCATTTTGACACCAAGATGAACCTAATCAAAAATAAATGGAATGAAAAGAAAAATTTAGCAGAATGGGAGTAGCTTCAAAACATGATGTCTTAACATTTTTGACCATCAATAACTCACCAAAAACTGCTAGAGAAACTAAAAACAAGCAATTTTTAGCACATAGAGGTCATAGCACAAATTGTTGAAATACTCAATACTGCTGACTGTTATGCCAAGCAATGCAGAAGTTAAGAGAATGCAAGCATTGTGGACAATGTTCTTGATGACAAGACAATGCTCATGCAAAGAATGACTTTAGAAAATAGAGCAAATTAAATAAAGTAAGCAAAAGTAAGTACTGCTTGAAAATTTTGACCCATTCACTGCTATCAATTTTTGGTGGAGAGATTTTATTTGTGAATATAGCGAGAGACCAAATAAAAATGATTAAATTATCTTTCAAATAAAAACTGTCTAGAAAATTCGGTTGATGTGGTTGAAGAAAAATATAACTTTTAAGATTATATTTATTCATTTAATTGCACTGGACAATAGACAGTGGGCCCTTGTAACTGCTAACTTTAAATTTAACTATGTCTAAATAAATGAAAGGTATACAGTGCAGTGATAAAATGTGTATACAACATGAAATAGTGGTAATAAAAGTGACCACCCACTAGATTTTGTCCACCCACTGGCCAACAGCCACTCAAAAAAATCACCAATTTTAATCTTTATAGCAGGAATGTTGGAGAAATGCAATCTAATTGAAATGGTTCCATATAATCTGTACTTAGGAGAATAGATCTTGGACATTCTGATTTGTGCAATATTTTTATCATCTGGTATAGCAGTTCCAGGTGGTGTGCCGTAATTATTAGAAGCTAAACTATTCTGATAGTTCTTACCACGCAGTGAGATGGATTCCTTTCAGTCGTGTGCCTGTTTGTAACAACCAACATGTTTGATTTGACAATGTCATTATCTACAGTATGAGCTATTTTGTCAAAGATAGCTTTTATTAAAACATAAGTTTTATCTTGCAGATCTACACAAAGTATGTCATCATTTCTATTACTGCTTTACCCTTAATCCCCCCTGTGCAAATATGATTTAGTGCTAAACTATGATTTCAGCAGTTGTCAACTAATCTTGACTTGGGGAATATTGCATTTCAATATGTCATTATTATTTCTGCTATAAGACAGTGCTTCTTATGTGCTTCATCTTTAAATATTGAAAACATTAAAAAATTAATTGTTAATTTTGACTTTAAAATCACAACACTATCAGAAAATTTCAAATTAATTTCCAGTTAAATCTTCACAAACCAACCATTACCTCATAATTTGTTTATATCATAACACACTTTTGAATAAAAAAAAATCTAATGCAGCCTCCAATGGCAGAACTGGCAGCGGGCGTCACAGATTGTTTTCAGAAAGTTTCAAAAGTTCATATTAGTTATTTCATATATTAAAAAAAACAACGATCAAAAGTTCATATTATTTATTTCATATATTAAAAAGAAAACAACGAAATTTTCTTAACCATTTGCTCAACTCAATCCCAGGAACAGATGCAGCGCAACACGGCGACACCCATCGCAGTTTTTTGGAAAGGTGTGTAGACTGTTTTTTCTGACTATTTCTTTAACATTCATTGTTTCTAGCATTCCTTTCAATTTTAGAGCAAAGGAAGGGAAATTTTTGCGCTATTTTAGCATTGGATCCCACTTCTAGACATGAAATTATATTGATAGATCACGTAGCAATTTTTTTATTTAATTTTATTTTAATTTTCTTTTCTTCCTTGTTTTACAAACAGATAACGTCGAGGTGATGAGACATATTTGCTTTCTTTCAATAATGAAGTGAGGAAGCAATACTTTTGCGCACTTTTAGCGTCTTCTTTGTTTCCACCACATCCGTCTTGCACTGCGTTCTGGAAGCTGGTGGCCAAAATTTTTCGTTTTTAGCGTCCGTATAGCATCATGTCAGTTAATTTTTTTTTTTTTACAAGAGCGATATTTTAAAACATTTTCGCGGCTATCGGTGTTTTGGAACTTGACGTCCAATTTTATATTTATTTTTGCTTCCAGATGGCTTCACCTCAGTTAGATTTATGAAGTTTTTTTTTTCTTTCGAAAATCATATTTTCACCATCACTCCTCTGTTTTCACAGGTGTATTAACTATGCAGCATTCTGGGAGCTAACTGGTGCAAATTTTGCTTTTTTCCTTCCAGATATCTTTGTTCCAGTTAGATTAAAGAGGTGCGCACATGTTTTTTTTTTTTTTCAAGAGGCATATTCAAAAGCATTTGCAACGTCTTATTCTCCATTTCTGTGACATTCTGGAAGTTAGCCACCCTGGTGGCCCAGTGGTCTAAGCGATGGCATCTGAAGATCTGATCATTCGTCCGAAAGGGGTCCGGGTTGGAATTCCGGTGAGGCATGGATGTTGTGTTTGTCTTACGGCACTGGCTCTCTCTCTTTCCTAGAACCAGTGACCCTATAATAGGGACGGGCGACTTATAGCCCATTGAGTTGCTCACGGTGGTCGTTAAACCTCCAATTCTCCTTCCAGATAACTTCATCTTAGTTAAATTCAGGTGATAGTTTTTTTTTTTTTTAGTAAAATCATATTTCTACCAATTTTTAATGTCTCCTGATGTATTTACATGGCCATATTACACAGCATTCCAGCAGCTCATGGTCATATTTTTTTTCTTTATTTACTTCCACATAATTTTATTTCAAATTAATGAGGGTCTTTTTTTTTTTTTGCTTTACAAAAACACTTGCCTTGTTTCTCACGATTTTATATTTTTTGGGATTTAATAGTATCAATGAAAATGCTCCCACCACATTTTCACAAATTTAATGTTCTCAAAACCTGCAGCCAATTCGCAAAAGGTATTTATATATATTATATATATTGCTATTATTTCCAAAGTTGACATGATCATTACTCTTACACAGCTGCATACCTGCCAATTTTTACGTATTACGTGTAAAATGTGCACATTTTAACTGTTCTTTACGAATTTACGCATAGATTGCTTTTTTTTACACATTTCCGTATATTTAAAAAAACAAATTAAATCTTCCTTGAGAAATTTTTGTTAACGTTTCAGTTAAATCATACCTGCCGAATCTTCCGGATTTTGCGGTAGTTTTCCGTTTTTTTATAGTTTTCTGGCCGGAAGAACTTTTCTTCCGATTTTAAAAATTTTCTGTGTTTTTTGCTAAAAATATCCCTATAAATAAAATATATAACAGAGATGGGAATTTTGTACCAAAACAAAAATATTGCGCCATCTTGTTACAAAAGGCAGATTTTGCGCCGTTGTGCGCCAGCACGGTTCTCCGTGCACACAGTTCCGCTTGACGCTGAATAAGATCATGTGGTGGGAAGAAAGATTCAGAGATTCCAACTACTGCAAATTTTACGTAGTTACTATGGAAATCGTCGGTCCTCTACGGACGACGGAAAACATCCAGTGTGCTATGGAAATTTTCATTCTGCTACGGATGACGGAAAACGTCGAGTATGCTATGATAATCGTCAGGCCGCTATGGATGACGGAAAATGTTGAGTATGCTCTGGAAATCTTCAGTCTGCTAGAGACGATGGAAAACATTGAGTATGCTATGTTAATCGTCGGTCCGCTACGGATGACGGAAAACGTTGAGTATGCTATGAAAATCGTCGGTCTGCTACGGACGATGGAAAACATCGAGTATGGTATCAAAATGTGATATAATTTGTTTGTATTATAAACATCTAAAAATTATCAAATGCATAAATATTTGCATTTAATTTTACTTGTGCATAGTTAAATTCATTATAAATGTTGTTTGCGCATAGTTAAAAAAATCATTAAAAATGTTGTTCGCGCACAATTTTACACATTTGAGTTTTCTCAGGTTGGCAGGTATGCAGCTGTCTAAATCATCAGTTGATGAGGCCCCCAATACAACATAATGGCAGCCAGAAATAATAAGAGCACAATCAATATGTATCAGGTAGAACATTCCTTAAAAAAGGGAGTTGAAAGTTCCATCATTTAAGTATAAATGCAAAAAAAAAAAAAAAAATTCATTTTACGAATTTCAAATTATTTACTATTTTTTTTATACCGTACTTTTCCGTGTATAAGACGACCCCTATGTTTTCGAACCGAAAATTAAGAAATCAGTATTTTTATTAAGAAAAAGGACACATTTGATATTTTTTAGAAATTATGTAATATCATTGAAGTACATTTAGAAATTAGCTAATATCATAATATCACAGACGAAGTCTTGTGCTAATATATATAAAAAAAAACAAGTTTGGAAATTTATATTATTTAGAAATTAGGTAATATTTTTAAGATACAAACTATGAAATTATGCATCGCTTTCTTCAGCATTATTAGTTCCAGACATATCACTTTTTTCAACTTCAACTGCATCACTGCTGTCATCTGAGTTACTGTCTATATATATTAGATCATCCTCAGTTCCATCCATGGCATTGCTGATTCCAGATTTCTTGAAGGACTTCAAAAGCACCTCTTGCTTGGCTCCATTCCATGAGTTTAGGACCCAGTTGCAGACCTCAGTGATGGTCGTTTTTTCACTCACCTTGTCGGTGTCAAGTTATTACCTGCTTTTTGCATCCATTTATTCCATTCTTCTTTCATCAGGGCTTTGAAGGGCTTGTTGATGGAAACATCTGGAGGATGTAGCTTACCTGAAAGTCCACCAGGAGTAACTGCTAGCTGTGTTTGCAAAGTCGCTGCAATCCTCCTTGTTTTTTCTGTTAAATGTGCTCGGAACTGATCAAACACAAGCAGAGCGGGCTTCTTCGAGAGCCCTTCAGGTTTTATGGACCTGGAGGACTCTCAAAGAAGCAAACCAAATAGCCGTAATCTCTTCATTCATCCTGTCCTTCTCATGAACTTGGACAATAACTCAAGCTGTTATGGTCTCTTTTGGATATGTTTTCCTATTAAAAATGAGCATAGGAAGCAGCTTGGTATCATCTGCACAGCACACAAGGACAGCAGTATAGTGTGTCTTTTCATGGCCACTTGTTTTGATTGCCACTGTTTTGACTCCTTTCACATTAACAGTGCTGTTGGAAGGCACATCAAAATTGAGAGGCACCTCATCCATGTTTGCAATCTGACCCAGTTCAAAATCAAATTTTTTTAAAGTTTTGTGACAAAGGTTAACCCTCGTGTATAAGACAACCCCCAATTTTGGGAAAAAATATTGTCTTATGCATGGAAAAATATGGTACTTCCAGATAATAATTATTAAAAATTTAAAAGCATTTACAGAATGATGTTTAAATTCTGAATAAAATAAAATATTTCTTTTCAGAGAAAAGCTAGTTTGACTATAAATTTTATTAAAAAATTACTATTGAGGCTTCCCATTATCTTGCAGACAGTTGCTTTTCTTCTCTGTATTGCAGATTCCTGAAAAAGATTCTGCTTCAGGGCACAGCCCTAATAAAAACCATCCACAAACTGTTGGTCACATAAATATGATGCACATATAGTTTAAATGATCAGCATATTTGTTCATTGTTTTAAGCAACACATCACAGTTTTTACCATTTTTTCATTACAGAAGACAGCAATGGGTATTTGGATGATAATTTTTTTAGCATTCATAATTTCCTTAAAATTTAAAGGAGTTGTCAGAAATCAGTGTTTATAAAACTTTTTACTGAAAACAATTAAGATTGCACAATGATAAATCATTGTGCAATTTTAATTGTTTTGAGTAAAAAGTTTTTAAATAACTGATAAAAAAATAGTTAAGGATTTTTTTAATTTGGCTATAATCTTTGATAATGCATTGATTTTCTTAATGCAAACACCTGCATAATATAATAGAGCACTCATTTGAGGAAGGAACACTATATGCCTTGAGTTATCAGAAATTAGCATTTATCATTGTGCAATCTTAGCTGTTTTGAGTTAAGAGCTTTCCACTTATAAAAAAAAAAAAATAGTTAAGGACTTTTTAATTTGGCTGTAATCTTTGAAAAAACATTGATTTTGTTAGTGAAATCTGTGCAGAGCATGCATTTGAAAAACAGTATATACCTAGTCTTGCTATAAATACTGTTACGAAATATAAAATATACACATATACTTGGGAAAATCGTACTCTTAGTCAAAAGAGTGTGGTAGATTTTGTTGTTTACGATCAGCGTTTGAAACACTTAGTTGTTGACACCCGTGTGATGAGAGGTGCGGATGTTGGTTCTGATCATTACTTGGTAGTGTCACGAGTGAAACTTAATGTTGGTTGGAGGAAAAGGAATAGGAAGAGACCCAGGGTAGAAAGAATAAAGGTTGATAGGCTCCTTGAAGATCATCAGCGGTACTCTGACTTACTCAGAGAACGACTGAAGGATCTGAAATCTTGTGAGCGGGATGTAGAAAAGAAGTGGGAATGTTTTAAGAACTGTGTTGTCACTGCTGCTAAAGAGGTCTGTGGCACCACAATAGTGGGTAATAATAGAGGTGATGCTTGGTGGAATAGTGAGATTGATGAGGCAGTAAAGAAAAAGAAGGAAGCCTATTTGGGGGTGTTGCAAGGTAGAGTCCCTGTGGATGAATATCGCTGTAAGAAGCGTGAAGCTGCTAAGCTGGTTCGCCACAGTAAGGCAAAAGATAGGAAGGAGAAAGTGGAAAGGCATGAACTGGCTTTTTGGAAAGATAGAAAGTCCTTCTGGAAGTACATGAGACTCAGGAAAAATAGGGGAAACAAAGTTGTAAGTTGTGTGAAGAATGAGATCGGGGAAATGATATGGGAGCCCAATGAGTTAAGTGAAAGATGGGGTGAATACTTCTGTGAGTTATTAGATCAGGAGAGCAAAAATGATTCTGAGACAGATGCAGATGATGTCACAATGAGGGATGAAAGCACAGGAGGGATCTCAAGAGAAGAAGTGTGTAAAGCTCTAAAATCTCTTCAGAATGGTAAGGCTCCAGGAGTTGATGGCATAACTGCAGAGATGTTGAAGTATGGTGGTGACTCTATAATTGACTGATTAACTGAAATTTTCCAGTTGTGCTGGGAGTTAGGAATAGTCCCTCGGGATTGGAAGGATGCTATCATTGTTCCCTTGTATAAGGGAAAAGGTGATCAGACTGAATGCAAGAACTATCGTGGTATTAGCCTACTGAGTGTGCCAGGGAAAGTGTCTGGTAAGGTTGTTATTGAAAAAGTACGGGGTCTTACATCAGAGAAAGTGTGGGATGTTCAGAGTGGTTTAATGCCTGGTAAAGGCTGCACTAACCAGATTTTTGCATTACGCATGATGATTGAAAAGTATCTGGATGTTGGGAAGAAAGTTTTTACTGCCTTCATAGATTTAGAGAAAGCTTACGACCGAGTGAATAGGACACTTTTGTGGAAGGTATTGAATGAATATGGTGTTACTGGGAATCTACTTAATAGTGTAAAAGCTATGTATGCTGGTAGTAGAGCTTGTGTACGAGTGAATGGTGTTTTATCAAAATGGTTTTCCATTGGTGCAGGAGTTAGACCAGGTTGTGTAATGTCACCATGGCTGTTTAATATATTTATGGACGCATGCATGCGTGAGGCCAAAATAGATAATAGTGGTTTATGTCTTGGTGATATCTGTGTGTGCAGATTGCTGTATGCTGATGACACTGTCCTGTTGGCAGAGAGCAAAAGTGAGTTGCAGAGTATGTTGACTCGGATGCACGAAGTTTGCACGAAATTCAAACTGAGTATAAATAAGGGAAAAACCAAAGTTATGGTGTTTGAGAGAGGAATGGGTGGCACTGAATGTAATGTAAGTATAAATGGCACTGTGATTGACCAGGTGAGTGAGTTTGTGTATTTGGAAGCATGTTTGACAGAGAGAACAAGTTGGATGGTGAAATCAGTCGGCGAGTAAATTCTTCTTTGAAAGTCATAGCTGCTCTGGGAGGTTTTCACAGGAATGATGGGTTCTCTAGAGAGTCCCGCATGGCTGTGTATGAAATAGTAATTGTTCCTACTCTGATGTATGGCAGTGAAACCTGGGTACTGCAGAAGAAGCATAGGAGTCGTTTGTGTGCTGGAGAAATGCGTTACTTACGTGGGGTTTGTGGCAAGACACGATCTGATTGTGTGAGGAATGAAGATGTATTGCAGTTGTGTGATGTAAAGCAAAATGTTGTTAGCAAGGTGGAGACCAATATGCTTCGGTGGTTTGGCCATGTTGAAAGAATGAGTGATGAAATGCTTACTAAGAAAATATTTTCAGCCCAAGTGGCAGGAAGGAAAAATAGAGGAAGGCCAAGGAAGACATGGGTGGATCAGATTCAGGAGTGTCTGCATGAGAAAAAGATTATGAGTATGAAGCATAAAAGATCTTGTGTAAGGCGGGTAATGCATATCAGTGAAGCACAAGTTGTACGTCAAGATCGCTGTAAATGGCGAAGTTTGATACGACAACAATAAGTAAAAATATCTGAAAGTTTGTATTTCTTTTTGGAGCTAACCTCTGAATCTCAGAGAACAGCTTAGTGATATGTATGTATGTACGAAATATAAAATATTCAATGAAATAACAAAAGCACTTTAAAGATTCTTTTGTTATTTCATTGAATAGTACACAGGTGAATACATGGCACCAGTCACTTTTCAAAATGGCATTCTGTTGCCTTCACACAGTTTTTCAGTTTCTGTGGCCGCTCATCAATAGCCTTACGCAAGGTCTGCACAGGGAAAGCAGCTACTGCCCGCATCAAAGAGCTTTTGAGACTGTCAATACTAGGGCCTATTTCTGCAGGCCATGTCCTCCAGTGTGGCCCACAACTTGTAGTCCAATAGGTTGAGGTGTGGGCTGCTTGAAGGCCAATCAGCTGGAGAAATGAAGTCTGGCAAATTCCCCTGAAGCCACTCTTGGGTTGATTTGGCCTTGTGGGCAGGTGTGGAATCATGCTGAAAGCTCCACTGTCAGTTTTGGAAGAAGGTGTGACTCACAGTTTTGACCACTGGCTCCAAAACCCTGTCCTGATAGACTTTGGTTGATGTTTTCACATCTTTCTCACAGAAATGGAGCTCTGTGGTACCCTCGTAGGAGACTCCCTACCAAACTATGACAGAAGCAGGGTGATGGCCAGAGTGGCAGAATGTAGACGTACGCATGTGCGCTGTGCGCGGATAGTTTCCAAATTATTACCGGATTTTGCAGATAGTTTTGGCTTGTAGATTAAAAAATAAAAGAAAAATATTTACAGGAATTAAAACAGTTACTCAAGGCTTTACTCACATTAATATACTTAATTTTATTTTAACTTGAAAAACTTTCAAGTATTTTTCACGTCTTCTGAGTTCTTTTGTTTTTACAGATGTTTCAGGCTTCTAGATTTTATCAAGGCCTGTTCTCAATGTATAAGAACTGTATCAAAAGTTTCGTTTACACAGAAACAATTTAAATTTTATAGCCAGGTTCCTTTTTCAGTTGACAGTTATTAAATTAAAATCTTTTCATTATGTATTGTGTAAGTCTAGTATCTTTGAATTAAGTTGTTGAAAATTATATTTATAATTTTTGAAGGTTCATTGATGGAACTGTTTTTCTGGATATAAAAACTTTTCTTTTGTCTCTTGTTTTTATGAAGTTCATAGCTCAATATTTTGCCATAAAATAGGCCCATTTCACACATTTTGCTGCACACTCAATTATAATGCACCTATTTTGTCCTAATTTGAATCGATCTAATGTTTTCATAATAATTATTATCTTATTGATTTTTCTTTAAATTGTCTTTATTTTATTACTGTGGGTCGCACTTCTTGGGTTTGCAGCAAGTGTTCTGTTTTAGTTGTTGTGTACACAGATACATTTTTTTTTTTTTATAGAACTCCGGTAATGGCCCCTCATGATCCTTGGAGCTTTCTCCTGAGCTTCTCATGAGGTTGATGCATACACCCTATCATTTGGCAGTTGCAAGCCTCTTCAATAGTGAAGTTTTTTTTATCGGAAAAAGGATCTGTCTGTGGCAATTGTCTTTGTGATGCTTCAACAAACGTTTCGCTTTTAGCACCCTCTGCTGCTTCAATTGTGGGATGAGAAAGTGGCTTGTATGCTGCCAGTAAGCTCTCACCCTTAGATCACTCTGCAGCACTTGTGACATTGATGTTCTTCAAATGTTCAGCTCACGAGCCATCACTGATTGTTTTCTGATAGGATATCGTCAAATACCGGCTGCCACTGCATTCACCAGGTGAGCAGTCCTCACGGTACACGGCCGACTTTTTCTGGAGCAGTCAGCAACGGTCCCACTCTCAAGGAACCTTTTTGTGATCCATTAGACAAAAATTCAGCTGATTTTCAGCTTCTCCCGCATGTTGAAAATCTCGGAAGCTGATTTTACAACTTTGTGCAGCGCTATTACAGCAACACAATTCTCATAATCGCCTCACTCCATGGCAACTACTCTGAAGAGCAATTGAATTAGAGACAGCTGGCGTTATGCAAATGTGGTGCTGTGGGCAGCCCTGTAAACGGAAACGACATGACGTATGCAGCGATCCGACAATATAGGGAATGCTGCGACAGGAATCAGTAAGAGTCGGACGCAGTATGGGTAAGACGAAGGATCTAAGCGCATTTGATCATGGGCAAATTGTCGGGACTCGACGAATGGGTCACACCATCTCGGAAGTCGTGCAGGCTCTGGGATTTTCACGAGCCACTGTGTCACGGGTGCACCGTGAGTACATCGAATCCGGTAAAGCCATCCCTGCAAGGGCCAACTGCCGTGGACAACAGCATGTGGATGAGCGGGGTTATCGTCAGCTAGCTCGCATTGTAACAGCGAATAGACTGGCCACAGTGCAAGAAATCACTCGGCAATTTAACGCTGGTGCTCAAAGACGTGTAAGCAGCCACACCATCCAGAACCATCTCCTCCCTATGGGGTACGGAAGCCATCGTCCCACGAGGGTACCGCTGCTGACCGCACATCACAGGGTGCAAAGATTAGCATGGGCGCGGGAAGATCGATACTGGACCCTAGACATGTGGAAAAATGTTGCCTGGACTGATGAGTCGAGATTCACGTTGGTACATGCGGATGGCAGGATACGAGTACGGCGCTAAGCACATGAAGCGATGGATCCTTCTTGCCAGCAGGGTACTCTACAAGCTGCTGGGGGTGGCATTCTCATCTGGGGACTGTTTACATGGACTTAAATTGGACCCGTAGTACATGTGACATCGTCCCTCACAGGTCAACGTTACTGGGATGTCCTGGATGACCATTTGTTCCCATTTGTGCGTCTTCAACATCCCACTGGGGACCTCATCCTGCAACAAGACAATGCACCGTGCCATCGCTCCCGAATTGTATCCGAATGGTTGGATAAACACTCCGCCGACGTGACCTCGCTTCCTTGGCCAGCTAGGTCATCTGACCTCAATTCCATCGAGCACATCTGGGATGCCATTGAGAGAGATGCTCGAGACTCTGACGCCCTCCATCAAATCTTCGTGAACTGTGGGAGCTTGTTCAGGGGTCGTGGATCTGTATGGCTTCCCAACGCTTCCGGTGTCTTTTCGAGTCGATGACGAGACAAATCGCCGCCGTCATCAGGGCAAAAGGTGGTGCTACACGTTACTAGACAGGTATCTTTAAGTCAGTTGCTCTTCAGTGTACGTCACAAAAAACGTTATCTCCTCTGTGACTGAACGCACAATGATTCACTAGCTGCTTCATGCCTCCTGGTTAGTATGGTGATGCCGCACACCATCTGTCGAGCGTTTGTGACAGTATTTATGTTAAGACTGGGTATATAGGTGCAGATTAGCTCTCACCACTCGCCAGATGGTGGTTAACTGTCAGCTTTGGTGATTAAATTTATTTTAGTGGTCGCCAATTTGGCCATGTGTCATTTTTAGTGCCAATATACAAAGGTATTATAATTTAGAAGTAAAAGTAAAAGGACGTGAAACTAGTCCCTAACTAGGGATGGTTTGCCACCAAAGTTTTGCAACCAATAATCAATGTTTAAACTAAACCAATATATTGCAGAAGCAAATACATTGAATAAACATCGAGGTTTCTTGACTGATGTTGGAAACTGATAAAGGATATTTTCTGCATCAAGTAAAGGATTTCTTTTTGTTGCATTCTTATAAAGAGGAGGTCCTTTCTATGCCATGAATTGGCTGGTTTGGTGAATGTTTTGTCTGTGAAACTAAGTTCTTTTCCTCGATGATATGGGAACCAATGTATCGAAAAAACAAAGAGGCTCCCACCGATACATCGAGCATTTTAACAAATATTCAGTTACCTCGATTTGTATTGGTAAGTAATCACCGTTATATTGAGCAGAGATTTTACCTACTGATATGCCCAAGAGTTTAAGCTGGCTCAAAAAATGCTGTAGCAAAAATGCTGAAATGGGGGGGGGGAGTTGCAGCAAAACGCTTTTGTCACTCGGAAAATTGCAGCATCAAGTAAATCATTCACCCCAACAACACTTTGGACATCAGTGGAAAACTAATGTTTGTGGCCTTGGAGGAATACCGTAGACGTCACAGTTGACTCAGGTTTAAACTTGAACTTTGAATGGGAAAAGGGGTCTAATCCCTCTAGCCTGTATAATCTTGCCCCACCCTTTATGGAATGCTCCATTGTTTTTATAGAGTGTATGAAGGAAGGGGGGGGAATGTTAGAAACTAGTTTTTATAGAAATAGAAAAGCCAGATCAGAATCTGCTGATATGTTGATATTTAAAAAGCTGCTGCCATTTTGCTACGGACACTAATTTTTCTCTTGCACTTTGAATTAAGTCTTTGCATTTTGCAAAAATAATAACTGTAGCTTAATCTCTAATATGCCCATTTACTGCTGCAAATAAAAAAGTGCAAATTCTTTGGTTTATTTGCAAAAACATCGAAGCATTGTGGCATTTGCTGATTCATAACAGGGTTCTCACCAGGGTTCCAGAATCAGGGGTGAAAATGTCCCCCAGGCTTTTTTTCTGGGGGTGATTTTGAAAAATCAGGGGTGAATTTTAAACAATCGTAAACTTAGAGAAAAATACTACATTTATGGGGGGAAAAAACGAACAAACACAAAAATAATATAAATATTTTATACATATCTTCGAATTTTGTTATTAAATATTTCAGCAGTTTTGTGAAATGGAAAGCTTTCTAGTGTTACATTTGCTGCTGATATTCCAATCAAATTTCTTAAAGTTTAGGTATTCTTTCAGTCGGTTGCAAAATTTATCTTTTATTTGATTTTGTGTGCTAAAAGAATGCTCTACTGATGCAGAACTTATTGGCACAACCAAAGCAATTTCATACAACAACACTGTGCTTGGATACCCATCTTTATACCTGTAGATGAAAAGTTCTGCAACATCAGCAAATTTAAAACTAGCCTAGCTATTTTTTAGCAGAATAAATATATATGGATATTCACTCAACAGGCATTTCAAATCTTCAAAATCTTTGAAGTGGTCTAACAACTTCAAAACAAATTTGCATGACACCGAAGAGGATATTTACTTCCCATCCCAAAAGCGTTTGAGTGAATTGACTCCTTTCACAACAATGAATAATAAAATAAACATAGGGATTTTTACAATGTTGAAAACAAAAAATCCCTTTAACACTGTATGAGCTGTTGCTTTTAGCCCAAAAATTACGACAGGATAAAAAAAAAAATCTCAGTATCAATACAAGCATGAGCCAAATTTTAGAAAAGAGTTCTTCAGATGAGAAAAATCAGACCATTTATATATTGATAAAATAATGAATGGCGTTAACTTACCTTTTACGAATAACGCTGGTTTTGGCGACGCCTTGCGAAATGAACAAAACATCAAAATTGTTTTTTTTCTTCTTCGGTTTCGACTTCAAGCCAGTCGTACATTTTGCGCCATTTCTCTTGAAAGTTAATTTTTTTTAATTTAGTTGGAGGTACAGCAGGAACAGCCTCACTACATTTCTCAGGCAATATTTCAGTGTTTAAAATCATAGCACTCGATGCCGAACTTGCAGAATCGTCAGTAGAATGCTTCGTCTTTCTAATGAGGAACTTTTCCATTGTGTTTTAAGTAAGAACAAATACCAGAGCTGCAAACTTTTCAAAATCAAAAACCGGGACATCAACGCGCATTCAGCGGCGCATATTTACAGTTTATAAATAATAAAATTATATATTATAGGTTTCTCTACTTTTTTATTACAGTTAATTATTTAATACAAATAAAGAAATATTTAAAAAAATAGTATTTAAGTATAAAATAAGATTAACAAACCTTGTTAATGAGTTTCATTTTTAGAGAGTGAGACACTATTTTTTTTTCAGAGAGTCACCAATTTTTCTCCCCACCATAACAGGAGTCTTATCACATAAGGCAAGACAGTTCATCCACGGAATACCAAGATACTGAAATTCTTCAAACACAAGTTTGGCAATATTTTCACCTGTTGAACTGGTTTCTAGGTATGGCAAAGAGAGCAGCATGCATCTCACTCACTTGCAATGATTATCAAAGTGCCGCCCCGGTGGCGCAGTGGTCTAAGGCGCTGACCTCTGATCATTCGTCCGTAAGGGGTCCGGGTTCGAATCCCGGTCAGGCATGGATGTTGTGTTTGTCTTACGGCACTGGCTCTCTCCCTTCCCTGGTACCAGTGACCCTAAATTAGGGACGGACGACTGCTTATAGCCCATTGAGTTGCTCACAGTGGTCGTTAAACCTCCAATCAAAAAAAAAAAAAAAAAAAAGATTATCAAAGTATGTTACAACCCCCCCCCAATAAACCCAAAATTTCCCTAAATCAAGAAGATTGTTTGCAAAAATCAAGAAGATTTGAGACAGTACCAGAACTGTTAATTTATGATTATCTATTATTAGGGGAGAGCGGTATTGTATGGGATGTGCTAGCAGTATGCTTGATGATACTTGTATTCAATTATTTTTCTGTATCAGTCACTCATAGATGGAGTTCAGAAATTGTTATGATTTTCAAGGTTTTGAATTTTTTTTTAAATTGAATGATGCAATTTTAGAAATAACTTGATTTCATTTAAGCAATGACAAGACAGTGACCTTTTTTTTTTAATGTCCTTGGATAACAATTTTATCCATCACGAATGCACGAAAGCGCTATTTTAGATAAAGGATGAATAGTGTAACTTTGAGAATATGAATACTTTTGAACACCATGCATCAATTCTTACAAATTTTCAGTTTCTTCACTTTCGTTTTCAGGAAAAAGAATTACGATTTATTTCACCCCCACCCTTTCTTTGTCAAGTTGAAATGCAAACCTTATTTAGGGTGGGGGTGGGGGAATATTTAAGAATACAGGATACATGTTCAGAACATCGTTGGGGGGGGTACAATTACGGGAGAAATCTTTGCTACGTCCAATTATCGTTTTCGGACAGTTTCCCTCCATTTTCAAGTTGAAATAGAAATATTTATAAAATAAAATGATATTTAACAACAATACTAGGCAGAGGAAACATCGCGTGAAAATTAAAATGACGATTATGAGAGAAATCTTCACTGCGTCTAACTTCCGTTTCCGAACGTTTCCAGCGAAAAACATTCTCCTCTGCTACCAATTAATTGCCCCGAAATTTCTGTTCAGTTATGCATCGATCTCGAGGAAAACTCCAATTATGACGAAAAAGGAGAAATTTCTCGAAGCTGTTACCCGCTCATGCCTGAAGATTACAGTGAAATTTTTTTGCGCCGTCGAATTTACGTTTTCGAAAATTTTCCCTCCATTTTCCAATTGAAATACAAATATTTTTGGAATAAAGTGATGTATAACAACAATACTGGACAGGCAACATCGCAGGAAAAAGAAATTACGATTATGGAAATCTTTATTTCGTTTACTTCCGTTTTTGAAAGACGAAATACCGTCCCGATGCGTAAACACACTTTTTGATGCGTACTAGGCGCGTAATTACGCATTCTGGCGAACTCTGCATGGCGCAGAAATAAAAAAAATTTCGCACTTTGGCGCAATTAGCGCAGCTATTCCGACACAGAGGGAGAGCAAGTTTGGAAGGATTGGCGGGAGGGGGGGGTGCGATCGCTCCCAGCTAGAAACATGAGATAACATAAGGTTCAATCGCTATGAGATCATAATAAAACAAAATCAGGAGTTTACACTAAGCGACAACAACGATATCACTTTTCCATCAGTAAAAAAAAATTTACGAGCCATTTTGGCGTAAATCCGGAAGAAACTATCTTTCGACCGTAAAACTTTTGGGAAATCCGGAATACTTGGAAGGTATGCGGACGTCATTGCACCGATATCGGCTTTTCCGACATATTATGTAATATCACCTTGCCGTTCTTCACCCGATATCGGCTTTGCCAATGCATCCAATATCCTCTGGCCGTTCTTCATCCCATATCCGTCCGATATTGGCTTTGCCGATGTATCCAATATCTGAATTTCAAAGGCACTTACTTAGAAACGGGCCCAATTAATAGTTTTCGCATTTGTGCGGAAAAAACTATAAATATATTCGCAAAACGTGATCGCAGTTCAAACCGTGACTTTAACAAAAAAAGGACACAAATTTCAGAACTTTTACGAAATACATTGAAATCCGCAATTCTTCCAACCTGTCCGTAATTCGGTAATCATGTGGCCGAAACCGTAATGGTTGGCACCCTTAGCAGCGCGTGGGCTTTCGTCTCGTTGCACTCTACGCGGATGATCATATGTAGAGGATTTTAGGAAGAGAGTATCTGACCCCAGGTTTTAAACAACCCTTAGAAATAGGAAGCTAGGAGATTTGGGCAAGAGTGCCCAATAAGAAAGTGACACGGAAGCGAAGTAGAAAGGGGAGGAAGACGCCCTTATTTATTACCGGGGGCCAGTACCCGAGGTCCGACGGCTTAACGTGCACATCCGACGCACGGCGGATATTTAGTGGATCGAGCGTTCGTACCTGCCTGGGATCGAACCTGAGGTCCTTTCCGCGGCAGTCACGAACGTTTTCCACTACGCCACCCGCGGCCTACTCCACGCGGATTATCCCGTAATCCGTTTATATACGACCCGAAGGGAAATACTGGGATTGTACCGTGACGTTATGAAATCGGCACGTGACTGAACAATAGGATTGTACCGTGACGTCGTGAAATCGGCACACGTGATCTGAAACGGCATCGCCTTCGTAGATTTTCCATGCTAATAGTTCCCGATTGAAATCTTTCTACGCGCGCCCATTTCGCGCGTGACTTTATTTTTCTTGCGCAAATTCAAACTTCTTTGCGCGAAACGCGCGTTTGCGTACGCTATCGAGAACCCTGCATAAGAAATTTTCACCGATATTATGGATGTTTTTGGAATGAGTAACCACTAATGTCCAACATCGATGTTTCTCTGTGCATCTTCCTAGTCGTAACTGACTTGGCAAAAATATAAAAAATTACAAAAAAAAAAAAGCTGGCATTGATACTTCAAAACTATGGCTGCTGTGTCAATGCAGTAACCATGTTTTTGAGTCTAAATGGTATTTATAGTTCTATAAACAGTTCCATACTTGTATAATAATACCCCATTTCATGACAAAAAAAAAGTTATTGACAACAGCTTCTGTTCATAGTGGCATGTGTTTCCCCTGGGATTTTATTTTGCCGCAGTGTGTGGCTTCTTTTATGTTCTGATAAAGCCATCCATGTAAATAACAGCAGTTACATTAAAGTTCCTATTAAGGTATCCCACTACGTTGAAAAGGTAGTTTTGGGCCAAATTTCACATTTTGTGAAAATGTGTTCATTTTAAAGCCCCATTCTTTAGGATTCCAAAATGTTCTTTGTTTCTTGTCTACTATGAATAGATACAGAGTTATAGCAATCGGAATATCTAAACCCAGGTGTCAAACAAACGGGAAGTGACACTTGAAACACGTTTTTTACAGGATAAGATTTTTGTCCCGAACTCTTTACGGAAAACCTAATAACTGCAAAAGGTATGTAAATAAATTGATGAAATTTGGTATACATCTCTCTTACAATGTCCTGCATGCAATGAACTGAAATCTTTGCTGTTTGCCAGTTCAAAGTTAGGTTATAGCTCTTTACATTCAACATAGTGAAGAAATTTGTCGAACATTCACACTAATGCATGTAGGAATGAGTGTATCTCAGCACTCAACAGTGTTTAGGAACATCACTTACCTTTTAGTTCACTGCATAGATAATAGTCATGCACATATATACTGATACAAAGTGCCATCATATATATCTGTAATGTTTTTATAGAGTGCTTACCATAAACGGCATATTTCCTTAAATTCTTTCACAAATTTCCCAATTTCTTGAACATTTATATTAATATCATTTTTTTCAACATTTATGTGCTTTTGTGTGTTAGCCTTCCTAAAAAAAAAATTACCCATTCTTGCATTTTTTCAAAAAAAGTGCCCCCAACGTAGTGAGATACCTTAATCCCCCTTTCTTCTCTTTTTCTTCTTTTTGGCCACTAAGATTTGTTAACTTACCAGTTTTTTTTTTTTTTCGACTTACTTTTGTTGAGTTACTAGGCAGCCTCTGGCCACTTAGCTAAAATTCCAGTCTGCACCTGCAGTACTCAAAGCAGATAATGAATAATGGAAGCACTGGAATGAGCTGTAAAATGTACTTTCACCTGCATGGCAGGTATATTCATCCAAGTGCATATCTGTGTGTTGTATATGAATTTTGAATTTATTAGTGTTTTTGTTTTTTTTCCACAGCTGTTTGCAACTTTAACCAGGATGCTTGCCATCGTCTGAATTTTGTTGTGGGTGATACATTGTATATTTTGAAAGAAGCTGGTGGTATGTATAACCTTGTGATTTTATATGCTGTGTTACACATAACAAGAAAATTTTGGGTCATTGTATTTAAATTACTGTATTTATGTAAAGCCCATCATGAAATGTGCCATGTGACCAATCACCAATTTTACATATGTTATAGATCTTCTGTAGACATTAGTATTTCTAGAGGTTACTGATGTCCTTTCTCTATGCATTTTTTTTTCATATTAGAATAATTTTTATATGACCATTGTTTGGTTTTCATTTCAAATCAGTTGAGTAATACATTGGTGGGCTGAAAAGTTTTGCCCCCACCTGAATAAAAAATTAATACTAAAAGTTTTTTTGTTAAAATGAAAACAAAAATGTATCTTTATATATTATTTAAAAGGGTGCATAATTTCTTCTCCGCACAATCATTGTTAGGCCATAGCCAGAGTAGCAGAATGTAGACATACACGCGTACACTGTACGCGGATAGTTATAAAATTATTGGCAAATTTTGCAGATAGTTTTTGCTTATAGATAAAAAAAAATTATGTACAGCAATTAATGCATTTACTAAAAGACTTTACTCAGATTAATGTACTTAATTCTATTTTAAGTTGAACTTTCAATTATTTTTTACATCTTCTGAATCCTTTTGTTTTTACAGAGGATTCTGGCATCTAGATTTTATCAAAGCCTGTACTCAAAGTATATAGGAACTGTGTCGAAAATTTCTTTTACACAGAAAGAATTAAAAATCTTTTCCTTATGTATTTTGTAAGTCTAGTATTTTTGAATTAAGTTGTTGAAAATGCTACTTGTAATTTTTGAAGGTTCATTGATGGAACTGTTTTTCTGGATATAAAAACTTTCTTTAATTAGTCTCTTGTTTTTATGAAGTTCGTAGTCCAATATTTTACCATAAAAGTCTATTTCACACACATTGTTGCAGATTCAGTTATAATGTACTTATTTAATGTTCTAATAATCATTTAATGTTTTATTAATTTTTCTTTAAATTATTTTACTTTTGTCGTGGTTCGCTCTTCTTGGGTTTGCAGCAAGTTTTTCTGCTTCAGTGGTTGTGTACGCAGACAAATTTTATTTTTATACAACTCTGGCTATAGCTGGACCTAATGCTATGTTGTCAGGTTGATCATTGCAGACATTCGGGTCATTCCACATCAATCGAAACAATTTTTTTGGGAAATGTAACCCACCATCTCAGATTTTGATGAAATTTGGCATGCAGGTATACTTCACCAAGATATAGAAAATGACCAGATTTTAACTTCCTACACCTCATAGTTTCCGAGATACAGTGCTCCAAAGTTTCACTGAACACCAATCGCACACATAGAGTGACGGAGTACCACTTTTTACAAAATGCTGCATAACTGTAGTGCTATTTAGTTTAGAAGAAATAAATTTTGTACCCTTATGCAAAAGAGCTTCCAGAATAAGAAATCATTTTAAATTTCATTGAAAACACTGAATAAATAAATGAAATATAGTGATAAAGTGAAAATTTAAGAAAAAAACTTGCTATTCTATATTAGGTTCTACAGCAAATAGCAGAGGTATGAGGGAGCTCTTTGACATATACTGTCACATAACAAGAAAAAAAAAATAGTGGCTTTCAGCTTGCTTTTGGAGATATGTGCAAATATCTGAAATGCGTGTGGGGCTCCACTTCGTCAATTCAACCACTTTTTTTTTTATTAATTATAATTCATCTCTGACATTTCCACTTCGTCAATTCAACCACTTTTTTTTTTATTAATTATAATTCATCTCTGACATTCAAGAAATTTTACAAGGAGATAAAACTAACAAGGACACAAAAATATAAAAAAAAAAATGTTTTCTTACACCATATAGTTTCAGAGATACCAAATTAACAAGTTTGTTGATATGGCTAGTTCAGCTGCACCCCACAACAAGTGTGGTGAGGTTTTAAAGTTTTTTAGTCATTTCAAAATATCTGTTATTCTTTTATCACAGATTGCAAAAATTCCTGAAAAAAAAATTACTCTGAAAAATCTCCCTAAAACAGAATTTTTGAACTTTTAACCCCCCCCATCCAGTTGAACATTTCCACGAAAGATATAAACAGTCTTTTTATGTGCATGACTGGATAACTGGATAATACACTAAAGTAAGCTTGCAAAGGATGGGTACTAGGAAATAATTGCAACTTGTCAGAGAGCACTTTTTAAAAGAAAATGTGGCATAGGGCAAAGGATACAGCATGATTCCTAAGGTCATGAGAATTTGTTTTGACTTCATCCCAGATCCTGTGCTCAACTGACCACCAGTTCAAATGGAGTAAGTTTTATGATGTAAAACTCCCCAAATGCTGAGATGAGGGTGGGGGTCAAATGAAAAATATTTATCTTTTCTCACCTCACCCTCCTAGGGATGTCCTCCAGCTAAAGAGAAATAAGGTTTCAGTCCCTCATTCCCAGTTAAGAAAACAATGGTTCAGATGCTCATGCTGATTTCACTGTGGGCAGGCTATCCAGAAGTCTTAAATTTTGCTGTGAAATATATTGCTTCCAATATTTTCTTTTTTGTGTATTGGCTGCTCCATGGTAATCTGACTTTGGGACAAGTTTGTCAACCTCAAGTTTGTTAATTCTTAAATAAACACACCACGAATGCACCACAAATAAATGGTTACTAATGAAATCAGTATCATTAGCTTTTGTTTGAAGCTGGAAGGATAAAATTTCTATGCATAAAATTTTGATTTAGATAAATTGCTACAGCATACCATTTAGGGCACCTAAAAAACAACAACATGCAACTATTAAAAATGCAGCTAACAGACTTAGGTAAGAGGGAGTTTCTATTGCCATTCTATCGGACCTAGAAACAGGTCTTTGACATTATATCTGATGTAAGAGTTCTTTTGCATAAACAGGGCTCGGCAAATCGCAGACACCAGGTCACCCAGGAGCCTAGAATTTGGGCTGTGGCATCCAATTTTCTTCTTACTTGAGATTTCATAATTTGCAGTAAATATCATAATTTCTGTTGTATAACCGATAGATTATCCATTAAAAAGTTAACAAAAAAATTGGTGCAACATTTGAAATAGTCTGCAAGTAGATTGAAATAGTCTGCAACATTTGAAATAGTCTGCAGTGGTGTTATTGGAGAAGTACCGAAAACACAATAACAGAAAACATGTGACATAGCAGCGGGATAGAAGACCGCAAAGAGATTGTCAGAATATATATATATATATATTTTTTTTTTTTTACTTAGGAACATTCTGACAGAAAATATGACACAACAAAGGTTTTAGTTACTCTTTGCGTGCACAGAAGCCTACGTGCTGTGAGAAGCCGTAGCTCTCGGAAAACCCGCCGAGCTCCATAGCACATAACCATTCTGCAAATGGCATTGCCAAGCTTTGCTGCACTAATTATATTAACCTCAAGCCTCCTGATGATGACAGAGGTCTGTTGAAAGTACTAGAGGATTGTGTGTGAAGGGCTGAATGGGTGTGACACTTGCAGTGGGAGTGGCAGGGGTTGTGAAACAGAAGGAGCAGTTTGGTACTTACAGTTGACAAAGGTTTAACCACCTCGGAATGTAAGGTTATGTAAATTATGTACATAGTTTTTAATTGAATTGTATGAATGAGTAGTATGTGTGGTTTTTTATGGAATTGACAAGCTTTATTGTAACATCTCATAAGGCTAAAAAAAAAAAAAAAAATATGATGTTTCACACCCGGAAGTAAGAATCGTAAGCAAGATGTCTGTAAACCTTGGAAGCCCAGAAACATTACGATGATTGACGTGTTGGAAGTGTGTTGTCGATGGAGGCTATCATGATCTTTAGGGTGAGTGATTGGTACTTTCTAATAGTTTTTCATTTATGAATTGCACGTAAACTATGCGCACTTTGCAGGAGGTTAATACCTTAAAAGTGCAAATATAATAACTAATTATATTAGTTAAAGATTTTTTTTTTCTTTGGTATTAAGTTGAAACGCGTTTGGAAAAGCGACAATACTATGGATTGTTCGCAATTTCAACGGATTTTTTAGTCTAACTGAAGAACTACGGTAATGCTGTAATAGCTGGGATTTTAGTTCTTTATTTACTTAAAGGTAATGCAGAAGTACTTCAAAATGACAGTTACTTTTTCAATAAGACACTCATTTCTTTTTTAGATCTTTGAATTTTTAAGTTGGTCCTGTGACTCGCAGTTTTATGTTGGAAATTACGGTTCATGATTAACATGATAGGTGAGAATTATATGATGATCTTTTTTTCAGATTTCATCGTCTGAGACATGATGCCACGGATTATGTGAAGGAAAAAATGTTTTTGTTAGAATTTCATGATCTACGGATCATATGCCACCTCAGATTATATGTGTACCTGCATTGTACACAGTATAATATATAAGATGCATTATTTATAATATATGTAGCACTGAGGCCAGGGTTCAGGGTTTGTATTTCATCTCACAATCACCCCTGCTTCACTTCTTTGTCAGATACAAAGAGATTGCCCCACAAGTATTCTTTTAGTTCAGGAAGTAAGTGGAAATCATTAGGTTCAAGATTTGAACTATATCAATAATGTGACAGCACAATAAACCTGAGGTGCTGGATGGCTGCAATTGTTGCAGAACTAATGTGTGGCTTAGTGATGCTATGCAGGGGAATGCTGTACTTCTTTTGAATATTCAAATCTCAGTTTCTTCAACATTTCAGTGTGATGATCAGAATTTGTTGTGCCCCCCCCTCCCACCAGAAAATCAGCAAGCCCAAGTCTTCCACTATCAGGTCAGTTGCTGTGCATTTTTCTGCGTAGGTTTTGCAGGAAGTCATGGTAATAGGCTGCTGTGACACTTGTTCCACATGATACTGTATCTGTCATGTTAATAGGCTGCTGTGACACTTGTTCCACATGATACTATATCTGTCATGTTAATATTAGGCTGCTGTGACACTTATTCCATATGATACTGTATCTGTCATGTTAATTGGCTGCTGTGACACTTGTTCCACATGATACTGTCTGTATCTGTCATGTTAATTTGCTGCTGTGACACTTGTTCCACATGATACTGTATCTGTCATGTTAATTGGCTGCTGTCACACTTGTTCCACATGGTACTGTATCTGTCATGTTAATTGGCTGCTGTGACACTTGTTCCAGATGATACTGTGTATGTCATGTTAATAGGCAGCTGTGACACTTGTTCCACATGATACTGCATCTGTCATGTTAATAGGCTGCTGTGACACTTATTCCATATGATACCATACCTGCCAACTCTTCCGATTTTTGCAGAAGTCTTCCAGTTTTTTATACATTCTTCCAATCTTCTGACCAAACTTGCGGGCTTCTGCCGTTTGAAAAATTTCTGTGTTTTTTGCAAAAAATAACCTGTTTTATTAATTTTTGTAAGTCAAAAAAAAAAAAAGTTGAAAAGCGCAGCAATAACTTACTAGTCTTAAAAAAACTAAAAAGCAACTGACTCACAATGGGATTATACTCACATGTTTTATCTCATATAGTGCTCTGCCAGTAGACCCAACCTACTGTTCCATTTCTTATTATTATAAGTTAAGCATGTTTTATGTTATTATACATGTATCAAACAAAGTTTTGTAGAAATGCTACTGTAAGCTTTTTCTTTTTACTCATTGCAGATTGGTACTATGGTTGCTGTAGCAAGAATAATTCTGTTTGGGGAATTTTCCCTAAAACATATGTTGCTGTTAAGGAAGCTATTATTGACAAGACTGGGTAAGATTTTATACCAATTTATACCCTACTGATTGAGAAAGTATTTGAACTAAGGCTAAATAGTGGTAGTCACCACACACACACACACAAATGTAGTTAATTGCCATTAGTGCAAAATCCAACATTACAAAAATTCTGTTTTAATTAGAATTAATTAATAATTGATGACATGCTTATTCCTAGACTTAAGGAACTGCAATTATCTCAAATTATAGATTTTTACTAAGGAATAAAAAGAATATTTACTGTAGGTGGAACACCTACTATAGCTGTAAGCTTAAGGAAGGGTAGGGGTGCTTCCTGAAAATTGACAGTAAATATTTTTATTCCTTAGTAAAAACCCATAATTTGAGATAATTGTAGTGAATTAAATAATAACTTATGTTGGAATTCATCTTCACCAATTTTTCATTACTATAAAAAATGGATTCATATTTCCAAGGGAAATTATCATTTACAACAATATTTACAACTACAGCAAAAATGTAGAATTTAAATTCTCTTGCTGTTTTGTTAGAAAAAGACATACATGAGATTCTTCCGCAGAATTCTTTTGGGTTTTTCTCAATATCGATGCAAAACTAAGGAGAAATTTTGGGAGATTGGTTGGTGGGAGGGGGAGGGTCACTGGGCAAGATATTTTGTCTTTCAAAAACAAAAGTTAAACGGAGTGAAAAATTTTCCTGTGATGTTTCTTCTCTGCCCAGTATTGTGTTAAACATAATTTTATTATTAAATATTTGCATTTCAGCTAGAAAATGAAGGAAAAATTTATGAAAAAGGAAGTTCGAAGGCGTGAAAATTTCCTTGATACCCTCAGGCACAAGATTTTTTTGTAGATTCGAAGAATTCCACATTTTCCATCGTCATTTAGGTAGTTCTCGAGATCGATGTATAAGTGACAGAAATTTGTGGGTGATTGGTAGTGGTGAGGGGGGGGTTCCTTCAGAGGATGAAATTCCGACTTACCAAACTTTCAAAAATGGAAGTTAGACGGAGTGAAGATTTCTCCCGTAATCATAATTTTTTTCTCACTATGTTTATTCTGTCTATAGTTATGAATAAATATAGTGAAAAAACATATGTTTGTTCAAAATTTTATTCCATAAATATTTGTATTTCAGCTTGAAAATGGAAGGAACATTTCTGAAAACCGGAGCAAAATTTTTGCTTGTAATCATATTTTTTTCTCTGAGATGTCCCCTCCATCCTGTGTTGTTGTTAAATGTTGAAAATTTTATATTTTGAATACAGTGATGTGCTCCAGTTTAATAGCTGCATAAATAAATTACAGTGAACACTTCTGTCTAGCTCATGCAGTGTTATATTCACACTGTTTTGTAGTGCGTTCTGATTTTTTCACCTGGTTAAGTTCAGCTTCTTTTTTTCTTCATCAGTCTCATGTATGAAAAGAACACCCTTTCCAGGCAATTCATATCCCACCTCCCATTGTGTCAAATGTGACTTGAATTGGTTTGGGGGAAGGGGGGAGGGCAATGCAAATGTTGTGGAGCCATAACAAACAGACCTATCACTCAGTCTCTTTTTACACTTATTTATGTCCCTTGCTCAATTTTTGAAATTAGTTCTTCAAAAAGAAAGCAATAAGTCTGAAAAAAATATCGTTGAAGAAATAGATTTTGGAGTGAAGAAGGGGTACTCTTGTAAAACATGTGGTATCATTCCATCAATGCTGTCGACTTTTGCGAAATAGGAATAGAAGGTGGCTGGTGCAGTTTTAGGATGTCAGCTAGCACTGTTCACTAAGATGTCCAGTTGTCCATTCCTAAAGTGTGCCAGTTAGTGAACCATTAATCCAGTAGAGAAGCATTGCAGTTTGCCAGTGCTCTTGACCATGAGAACTTTCAGGCCAGTGTTGGATGACTAAATCATTTCATCTTATTGACAAAACAATCTGCTGTTATGCAGGTGCTATCCTTGTGGAAAGCATGAATGAACATGAAGGAGAAGTGGCTGTTCGTATGCGCCTATACAGTCCAGATGACGTATTTGAGGCTGACGATGCAGGGGTAGTTTTCTAACTCAAGCCAAAGAAAACATAAGCTCTTCAAGGTTACACCTGTATTGGCAGAAAAATCATGGAAATCAACCCCTAAGTCTACTTCTGCCTTAATGACTTATACACTGCTGGCCACCCAAAATGCAACACCAAGAAAGAAGCATCCGATTGGCCTGAAATTCGCAGCATGCATCGCCCGCGAGAGGACATGCAAACGATTAGCATTGTAGGGCATATGCAAATCATGTGCGCCCGGCATGCCACTGAGAAGCACTATAAAAAGGGTGCACAGAAGGCGGGGTGTAAGTAGTGGAAGTGTGTTGTGCTGCCGGACCTGTGCGTGGGAAGCTTCCTGATGCCTCGTCGCAGAATACGGCAGTCATTCCAGCACGTTTCGGAGTTCGACAGAGGACAAATAGTGGCTTATCACGACAGCGGTTTATCGTACCGAGACATAGACGCCCGTGTGGGACGACATCTAGCCACAGTGAGGCAAGTATGGATTCGGTGGGTGCAGGAAAGACAGACAGACCAACGTGAGCGATTGCCACAGCCGCAGCACACCGTCGAACGAGAGAACCGGCACATTGTGTGGTGGGCATTGACGGCTCGCACCGCCACATCACAAACGTTAGCGTAGGAATTAGGGTGTTGCGCAATAACCTGTTTCAGCACGTACTGTTCGGCGGCGTCTGCAGGTTGTCGCACGACGGCCATTGCTCCGATTACCATTGACGTTGCACCGCCGGCGAGTGTGGCGGCAGTGGGCCATTGAATGCTGCATCTGGACTACGGAATGGCACGACATTGTCTTCTCCGACGAATCCCGCTTCTGCCTGCAACACCACAATGGTCGGATCCGTGTGTGGCGGCACCGCTGCGAGAGACTGTATGATGCCTGCATTATGCATCGCCATACCAGTCCGTTGCCTGGCTTTATGGTTTGGGGCGCAATTGGATATGACACCCGCACCCCTCTGGTACGTATCGCCAGTACTCTCAACAGCCACCGCACCATCTCCAACATTTTGGAGCCTGTAGTCCTCCCTTACCTGCAGGACCTGCCGGCGGCCATGTTTCAACAGGACAATGCGCGTCCGCACGTGGCACGCATCGTGCAACAATTCTTCATGGCCCACCAGGTGTCACTGCTGCCGTGGCCCGCCTGTTCTCCAGATATGTTGCCCATCGAACACGTCTGGTCGCTGATAGGCAACCGAGTGGCCCGGCAAGCACCACCCGCGGCTATGCCTGATGAACTGTGGCAACGTGTGGAAGCAGCCTGGGCCGACATACCCCAAGCCCACATCCAAAGCCTCTTTCGTTCGATGCCGCGGCGTGTAGGGGCCGTTATTGCCAGCCATGGGGGCAACACGAACTATTGATGTCTGCATGTTCCGCAAATCGCACGGGCCTGTAAGCTCAATCGTTTCATCTTTGTATCTGTTGTTATGTGTCCAGTAAATCTGGCTTTGCTATCTCGTGTTCTTCTTGGTGTTGCATTTTGGGTGGCCAGCAGTGTAGAAGATCTTTTGTTTGCAGATGAGGGTGTGTTTACTTCTCACGAAATGAAGTGGTCAATGTAGTTATCATCTAGTCAATAAAGGACAATTAAAATGAAGGAAATATTGAAGCCAGTGAAGAAAAAGATGCTATGATCACTTAGATGAATGTTAATGCACCAGAGAAGCCCTTTCTTGCTTGAGAAAAATTCACTGTTTTGTGTTCATCATAGATTAACATTCCAGAAAATGTGTTTTCCCATATGATGTTGTGTAGAATTTTTTGAATATCTGTTGCGAAAAAGCCTGCCTTGTGAAAAATCACTGATTTTCTACAGACAAAGATGTGAAAATAACAGCGACATTTAAATAGTTTTGGGTTGACCTTTTTATTACATACTCATATATTTCTATTTTTCTTTTGCTTTATAATAAGAAAAATTCCTTAGATTAAATTTTTTGAATTGGAATTCTCAAAATAAATGCACATCTAGATTGAAATTGTTTGGTAAAATGGCAAATTACTTTTTTACGAAATTTTGTTACAATGAAATATTTTAGTGGTTTCATGAAGTTTGCTCTAACAGTATTCATACTACAAAAAAAAATTTAAGTGGCTGTTAAAAAAAGCTGCCTTAGTTGCATGCCTTGAATTTGGCCTTTTCATAATGACTATTTTACTTGAGGTCACCTGAAAATATTAAAGATTGGAGGGAGGCAGATTATTTTTTCTTGGCAAAATTTTCCTTTTTTAAGAATTTATTTGCATTTTTTTTTTTTTTTTTTTACTGCTTTCCTTTTAGCAAAAGCATTTTGTAATATCTTCCTCAGACACATGGGGAAAATAATCCCCTTCTAAGCAAATAAATTGGGGCAATCAATTTATAGGTTCACTCTGCAAAAAATGGTGAGACTACTTGTTTTTCATACTTAAGTTGGAACTTAGGTTGAAGCACATGTAAAGACCAAAAGTATTCTATTATTATGATACTTTGATCCAGAGGGGTGTTCATTTAATTTTTTTTTTTTCTCATTGGACTAGGACTGCCATTGCCAGATTGGCACGCATTTCACATAATATTAATTTAAACTGTGTTCATGCCATGTAAAACAAAAATGAAAAAAGAAAAATCTATAACAAATAAGAAATTTCCACCAAAGTTTTATTACAAAATTCTGCAAAGATGATTTTGCCTTGTCAGTTTTATTTTTGTGAAAGGAAAACGAAACTATTCTCTAGTGTGGAAATGTTTGTGTGTGTCTGATTTAGAAAGAAACATGAGCCATTTGTTTTGCTGTGTGTCCATGTGTTTTTTTATTTATTTACTTTAATACTGTTTATCTATGGTTTAGCCCTCATGAAGCTGTCATTCCTCGTGAATCACCGATTGTTCAAGAAATCACATCAGTTCTTCGGGAATGGGGAGCCATATGGAAACAGATGTATGTGGTAAGTAAAACTCATTGTTTTGTACCTTTCTGCTTGAAATATTTGCCTTCATGTAAGTTTTATTCTGACTTTAAGAAGTTGAATGATAAACTTTAGCAGAATTGCACTTCTCGGTAAGAAATATGGAAATTGTAATTTTATTTTCCTAGTATTTCATTGCTCTCACTGCATTATTTTACCCTGGTGATTTCTTGAGTGTCTGTATGGATGTTAAGAACCCAGAAAGCTTACTGTCTTCATCTTATGTGGGTGGAAAACAGATGTTTATAGTACTTAATTTAAGTCTTAATCAGGGTTTTCTTATTTAAATCAAGTTATTGTTTTATAAAAAAATATCTGATTTAAATCACAGCAGTACAGGGCTCATGTAACAGTTTTAAATTAATTTATAGTGCAATCAAATGTAAATAATTCATTTTATGAGGGTTGTACCGAAAGTAATGCAAAAGTGGGCATAACTTTTTTATTAACTGACAGTGATCAATCAAATCGCACATGTTAGTAGAGTACCTCTTTCTCTATGCAAAGGTACTACTCAACATATTCTCCATCATAAGTGATGCATCTGCGTCATTGTTGAACCCAACTCTTGATTCCTCTTTGAAAAAATTCAAGTGTGGACTGTTGTACCCACTTCTTCACATCCACTTTCACCTCATCTGTGTCATCAAATCATTGCCCCGGAGACTGTCCTTCATTGGACCAAACAGATGGAAGTCGGAGGGTGCCAGATCTGGGCTGTACGGTGGATAGGGAACCACCGACTAGCCTAATTTGCTAATCTTATTTGTTGCCAAAAATGTGCGTGGTCTCACATTGTCATGGTGAATGTCGATCCTTTTCAGATTCTTGTTCTGTCTCTTCCTCCTTATGGCTTCTCTGAGTTTAGTGAGTGTCTCCATGTACCGCTCGCTGGTCACGGGTACGGTCACGTTCCAGAAAATCCCAGAGAATCAGAGAGTGACACCCCTGTCACCCTAAAAAATATTCACCATGACTTTCTGTGCTGATCGCTGGCTCTTGAACTTCGTAGGTCTTGCTGAAGAGTTGTGACACCATTCATGGATTGATTCTTCATTTCCAGATTGTAAAGATATGCCCACATTTCATCCCCTGTTACCACATTAGAAAAAAATGTGTTTTCTTTGCCTTGAAAGATTTCCAGCAGATCAGAGCTGACCTCCACTCTTCTCTCCTTCAAATCAGGTGTCAACTGCAGAGGTACCCACTTTGCACACACTTTCCGATATCGTAAGTCTTCCACCATCTTCTGTATGGCATTGTGACCCCAGTCCGGTTGTGCAGCAAACTCACGGATTGCGACTCGTCTCTCCGTACAAATCAATTCATCCACTTGCTGATGATTCATGTCAGTGGTCCCAAATGATGGTCTCCCACTGTGTGGTTTGTCTTCAATGCTGGTTTCCTCTTCTTTAAACTTCTTCATCCAGCTGCACACATTGCTCTTGTGGTGTGATCTCCATAAACATTCTGTAGCCTTCTGTGGATGTTGGACAGCCTGCACCCTTCCTTCATCAAGAACTCAACAACGGCACATTGCTTCTGCTTGGAATTCATTATTTACCTGTAATGAAGAAGAAGGGTTGCTACAGAGGAAGAGTTACTCTACCAACATGTGCAATTTGAACCACCTCTGTCAGTTAATAAAAAAGTTATGCTCACTTTTGCATTACTTTCAGTACAACCCTCATAATTAGAAATCAATTATATTTAAAAAAATTAAAAAGACTGCCAACTTTAATAATTTTCAAATAGTGATACTTGTAGGTGAATCAAATTTTCTGCCAAAATTTCATAATTTCAGGAACGCTTTTGTGCTGAAGACTGTATCATTCCAACTGCTGTTCAAATGTGGAAGATAGCATAAATGATGAAAATTTTAGTGAACCAAGTATGAAATTATTTTGGGCTTCCTAAAAATCAAGCTTTGGGACCTCCACACACATTTGTTGGCTTATCTGCTTGACCTATGTTACAGTGAAAGTTGTTTAACTGCTGAAGAAAGAAAGCCATACATTTAGCTAAAGTGAAATATTTTCAGTATTATAAATATTTAACGGGAATTATCGAGGATAAATTTTTTAAGGTACATTACCTCTCAAATTTTTGATCTAAACACTAGATCTTCGTCAGGAGTTCTTGCATCCTACTTCCACAGGTCTGGCGACCAAGCCTGATGGATTTTCCATCCAGCATCGACTTACTTGAGTCACAAATATTTGTTATCAGTTATCCCTGTCTTGATTTAAAAATGGGGTCCATTTAACAATCTTCTGTTTGAAACAGATGTTGTGCCTCAAGTAAGTCCACGGGATTGGTGGAAGACATGCTGTTGAAGAATTTTTATTTTCGTTTGGTATAGTGCCATCAAAACTGAGAAACTTTACAGCCACCCTGGTGGCCAAGTGGTCTGAGGTTCTGGCTTTTTTGGCTGTTGGTCTGAGATGAGCCCGGGTTCCATTCCCAGATGAGATATGGGAAGTGTGGGTGTCTGATGGTGTTAGCTGTGTCCGTCCCCTGGAAACAGTGGCCTTAAATTAGGGATAATCAACTGGTTATGGCCCTTATAGCTAGTCATGGTAGTTTTTATTCCCTGAAACAAAAAACAAAACAAAATAAAACAACAACAAGAAAAAAGTTTAGGAATTGAGAAAGAGGCCAAGCCTGTATTTCTGATTAAAACATTTAATACAATTCAGTGCGGCTGCCAAGCCAATTCCAAAATGTTAGACTGGTTTAATGTTGTGACTTGGAATTATCATATTGCTTATGGTTTTTAGCACGTCTTTTGTAAAACAAGATCGTGCTTATGTTATCGGTTTGTCTGTCCGTCCGTACCCACGAAATCTCTACAACTATTAGTCCGATTTGAAAAATGATTTTTGCATTGGGAAGCCTAAAATATGCAAATGATGATCCTTCATTTCGTTTGTTTTTACAATGAGCAATTTCGCCGCTAGAGGGCGTAAATGCAGATGATGTCGAATTCAAAAATACGTTTTATTCCACATATTTGCTTCTGAACATCGGATTGAAAAAATTATTTTATCTTTCGATTCCATTTATGTCGAAGAGTATTTTAGATAGAGTTACATTTTCAAATTACGCATAGATTTTCCGCCAGGGGGCGTAAAAGTAAATTACATTTTTCCTGATAACTCTTCTACTAAAACTCCTATTTGAAAGTTTTTTTCTTCAGCGGATACACCTTCTGATAGAAAATCTTTTGCATATAATTTCTAATTTTTGATAAAGCATACTTTTTCCACCAGGGGGCGTAAGTGTTAATTTTTGCTTCTGATGTATTTGCCATAAAATCTGAGCTTCTAAAATATCGATTGAAAAAATTCTTTCGTGGACTGATGCCACTCACATCGATAAACCTTTTCGGAATATTTTCTTCTTAAAATATTCCACAGTTTCTCCGCCAGGGGCGTAGACGTATATCTTATTTTTGGGAATATCTCTACTTCTAAGAGTCCGATTTGAAAAATTCCTTCTTTGTTGGATAGTGTTTCCAGTGTGACATGTTTTTCATATAATTTCAAAATTTTCAAGTAATTCATAGACTTTTGCTAGGGGGTGTAAAGGTAAATTGCTTTTCTTCTATATCTCTGCTTCTAAATCTCCGATTTGAAAAATTCTTTCTGCACTGGATACAGCTCCTGATGGAAAATCCTTTGCACATAATTTCTAATTTTTGTAAAAAATTGTTTGGCCACCAGGTGGCGTAAATCTTAATTTCCGCTTCTGATGTATTTGCAGAAAAATATGAGCTTCTAAAATCTCGATTACAAAAAAGTCATTTGTTGACCGATACTACTCATGTCGACAAACCTTTTAGGAACATTTTCTTCTTGAAATAATGCATGGTTTCTACTCCAGGGGGCGTAGATGTATATCTTATTTTTGTCAATATCTCTACTTCTAAGAGTCCAATTTGAAAAATTCCTTCTTTGCTGGATAGTGTTTCCGATGCGAAATGTTTTTCTTATAAATTCAAAATTTTCAAGTAAATCATAGACTTTCCGCTAGGGGGCACAAAGGTAAATTGCGTTTTCTGTGTTATTTCTGCTTCTAAAACTCCGATTTGAAAAATTCTTCCTCTGTCGCATACGAACCTGATGGAAAATATTTTTCATACAATTTCTAATGTTTGGTAAAGGATTGTTTGGCCACCAGGGGCATAAGTGTACATTTCTGCTTCTGATGTATTTGCAGCATAATTTGGGCTCCTGAAAACTCGAATAAATTTTTTTTTTCTTGTACCGATACTGCTGATATGGCAAAACCTTTTGAGAATACTTTCTTCTTAAAATAATACATGGTTTTCCCACCAGGGGACATAAAGTCACATCTTATTTTTGTCGATATCTCTCTTTCTAAGAGTTCGTAAGCTCATGATTCCGTTTAAAGCAATATCTGAAGGATTAAAAACTCGATTGAAAAACTTCTTTCTTCCGTCAGACACTATTGTTTTCCATACCGGTTCCATAATAACTTTGATAAATTTAATTTGCGTCAGAACGGATTCAAAAGAAGTACTTATTACACCCGAAAATTCGGTGTCATCTTTCTTGTTATTTTTCACTACAGAACTTGCAAGTTTTTTTTATCAAGCTGGGTCCAAAGACTTGTTGGCAGAGTGTCAGCATTTTTTTATTGTGATAATGTGCATATTGTTAGTTGAATATGATTCAGGGTTGTTGTTGTTTTTTCTCCCTTGTTTGCAGTTCAAAAGAGGAAGATATTTTATAGGATGACTGATACAACTTGCTTTTGCATGTTAAAGTTCTACTTTGTAACTTAAAGCTAGGCAGAAGTAAAACTGCACGATTTTGGATTCATCCACGAGTCAGCAGCAGTTACAGTAGACATACATACATGTCACTAAGCTGTTCTCTGAGATTCAGAGGTTAGTTCCATAAAGAAATACCAACTACCAGATAAATTTTTAACTGATTAGTTACTTACTGTTGCCATATCAAACTTCTCCATTTACAGCGATCTGGACACACAACTTGGGCTTCATTGACATCCCTCACATAACATACACAAGAGCACTGATTATACATTTTTATTATTTATATGTTGAATTGCAATCCCGGCAGACTCCAATAAGCACTAACGTTAATTTATTTTAGTTATATGTTATTCATAAGTATGCATAGCTGCCAAGTTGTACGAATCATCCGGGCAATGTACGAATTTTGACCGTATTTTACGATTGTACGGAATACTTGATAAATGTACGAATTTTCCTGAAAATGTTAAAAAGTAAAAATTGCATGTAATTTCTGTCAGTGTGTGAAAGTTTTATGCAGGAAAAATGTTACTCATCCAACGGGATCATATCGCTGCATATAAGTACTGCTAAGAGTCTGAACAATGCTGCGCTGAGAAACCAAACGCACCCCATGCAAAAGCGAGTTGATTTGTGTCATGAAATCACATGACCAAGTGGAGAAACCCACGACCATAGTGATTCATCACCAGTATGTGGCGATTGGTGTCGCAAAGTTCGTTTCATGTTTTTTGGACGAAGCACGTGCAGTGACTTGACGTTGATACTGGAATATTGTCAGGTAAAATGTCAAACAAGCAGTATTTGCAATTTTTTTTAGATTCTTACACGAATAAATTCCCATTTATTGTGAAATCGCGGAAAGGTGAGAATTTTGCTTTTTGTTCGGTCTGTAGTTGCGATTTGAACATTTCCGATGGAGGCATTAGTGATGTTAAAGTGCATATTAAATCGAAACAAGTTAGTAAAATCATGCAATGCATTGATTACGATACGCTTTCCAATATACTAGAAATCATTACTCAAGCTATTACTCAAGTTACGAGGAAAGGCTGTGGAATAAATCTCATCCCTGTGCCCTGACCTTTGATCCATTTGGATGATATTCAACAGAACTGGTTCAGTATATCTCCGAAATAACATGATAACATTTTGTCGCAATCGAAGCAATTTTACGGAAGTTATGATGCATAAGCACTATGGAATAGATCCCGCTCCTGTGTCCTAACCTTTACCCCATTTCACCCATTTTCAATAGGATTCTTCCCCAGACAGGTCCCTACAACATACCAACATTTCATCCAAATCGAAACATTTTTATGTAAGTTATGACTCAATGGCGATGGAAGTGATTCTGTTCCTATGTCCTGACCTTTGACCCCCATTTTGCCAATTTTCAATAGGGTTTGTCCACAGGTGGTCTCTTACCACATACTGAAATTTAATCAAAATCAAACCTGTTTTACGTTAGTTATGACGCATAAGAGCAGTGGAATAGATCCCGCTCTTATGTCCTGACCTTTGACCCCATTTCGATCACTTTCGATAGGGTTCCTTCCCAGGTGTTCCCTTACCACATACTAAAATTTCATTGAAATCGAACGATTTTTATGCGAGTTATCGTGCGGACGAACATACGCACACAACACGTGACGTAATGAGGCAGATGGGAATCGCGACCATCTGCTAGCAAGGCGTGATGTCATAAAACTTTAACTGGATCAACAAACAACGCGTGACGTAATGAGATAGATGGCATGACCGCGCGCTAACATCTAATGGGGCGACGCCATGACACCACACTACAAACTTCGTAATTCGAGGTGGTTATTTAACCCACTAAACAAATTTTCTTAAAGTCGAGATCAAGCTAAATCGATTTCTAGTACCAGAAAATGGTAGGTTAACGACTTTCATCAAAATCCTTAGAGCCGTTTTCAAAATAAAATTTACATACGTACAAGAATTGCTCCTTTAAGGTGAACGTCAAGTAATTTTGCTTCCTGTACTTCGAATGGAAAAACTTCTGTACACATTTTCTTCCCAATTAATGCGTTCCCAAGAATGAAACTGTGAGCATTGATTAAAATAGCTTCATTTTATAACTTGGAATACTTAATATTTTTTAAAACATAACCATAATTATGCAATCCAACATCTGTTTGTCTACTGACGTCATGAAAATACAGGTCGCGCCATCTTTTTTCTGGACAATTAATGCATTCACAAGGATGAAAATTTGAACATCGATTAACATATCTTCATTTTATAACGTGGAATACTTAATATTTTCTAAAACATAACCATAATTATGCAATCCAACATTTGTTTGTCTACTGACGTCATCAATGTATAGGTCGCGTCATACTTTTTCTGGTTTCAACACCACCAAAGGAAAAGTTATTGATTTTTAATATAATTATGATTATGTTTTAGAAAATATTAAGTACTCCAAGTTATAATAAAGTTATTTTAATCGATGTTCAAATTTTCATCCTCGGGAACACATTAATTGTGAAGGAAATGTGTACAAAAGTTTTTCCATTGGAAGTATAGGAAGCAAAATTACTTGACGTCCACCTTAATAATATGGTATAAGAGCGATGGAATAGATCGCAATCCTATGTCCTGACCTTTGGTCCCATTTCGTCCACATTCAATAGGGTATGTCCCCAGGTGGTCCCCTACCACATACTGAAATTTTATCGAAATCGAACCATTTTTACGCACGTTATGACGCATAAAGGCAATAGAATGCATCCCGCTCTTATGTCCTGACCTTTGACCCCATTTCGTTCACTTTCAGTTAGGATTCCTTCCCAAGTCGTCCCCTACCACATAGTAAAATTTCATTGAAATCGAACCATATTTACGAAAGTTATGACGCATAAGGGCAATGGAATGATCCCGCTCCTACGTCGTGACCTTTGACCCCATTTGTCCTATTTTCAATAGGGTTCATCCCCAGGTGGTCGCCTACCACATAGTAAACTTTCATTGAAATCGAACCATATTTACGCAAGTTATGACGCATAAGGGCAATGGAAGGCTCCCGCTCCTACGTCGTGACCTTTGACACCATGTGTCCCATTTTCAATAGGTTTTGTCCCCAGGTGGTCCCCTACCACATAGTAAACTTTCATTGAAATCGAACCATATTTACGCAAGTTGTGACGCATAAGGGCAATGGAAGGATCCCATCTCTACGTCGTGACCTTTGACCCCATTTGTCCCATTTTCAATAGGGTTCGTCCCCAGGTGGTCCCCTACCACATACTAAAATTTCATCGAAATCGAACCATTTTTACGCCAGTTAACGTGCGGATGGACGGACAAAGCTGGAGCATATACGCTTCTTCAACCTACGGTTGGAAAGCGTAAAAACATCAGGATTTTGCAGCATGTATAAAAAATAACTCTAATATTGAAGCATTTATCAATGGGGCTAATGATAATAGTGAATTCGATGTTATAAATGCTGAATGCCTTTTTACTGCTTTTATCATCGAACATAATTTACCTATTGCAGTTTCTGACCACACAGGTCCTTTGTTCCGAGCAGTGTTCCCGAAATGTGAAGTTGCGAAAAGGTATGGCAGTGCAAGAACAAAAACTTCTGCTATTATTGCAGAATTGTCTTCTAAAAATTCAGAATCTCTATTGAGTTTATTGAGAAACACTCCATTTGCAATTGCAATAGATGGAAGTAATGACAGTGATTCGCAACTTTACCCAGTTGTTGTTAGTTTTTATAATGCCAATGCATATAAAGTTTACTACTCTCTGCTTGCTGTGCCAGCTTTGGCAGGTGATTCAACAGGAAAGAACATTGGCAAACTTCTTTTAGACACTTTGGAATCTGGAAATATACCAGTTAAAAATTGCTTTACACTAAGTGCAGATAATGCATCTGTAATGGTTGGCTCAAAAAATGGTGTTGCTGCAGTTCTAAAAAATGCACAAAAGGATCTGGTGGTAATTGGCTCTCCTTGCCACTTAATTAACTTGGCTGCTAAAAAGGGGGCTGCTAACTTTCCAGTATCTGTTGATGAAATTTTGGTTGTCATTTTTTATTACTTGAAGTCAAGTAGTAAAAGAAAAACACAGTTGAAGCAGTTTCAAATGTTGTATGGTGTTGAAGTAAAAAAAGTACTGAAACATGTATGCACAAGATGGCTTTCTCTGGGAAAATGTCTAAAAAGATTATTAGAGCAGTGGGATCCACTGGTTAGCTTTTTAAAGAGCAAATGAAAGACGCCAGAGCAAAAGAAAATAAACATAAATCTCTAGATAGTCACCACATACCCATTCTAAAGTCCAAATCCAAAGACTGTGCAGAAGACATGAGTCTGAGTGTGCCTATGAATAAAAAATCTATGCCTGCATCAAACATTGAAATCAAGAAACGGGAAATCTCTACATTATCTGATACTGATGTACCACCAGCAAAGAAAATAAAGAAAAATGCCCAAGGTGTAAAAACCTTTACGTGTGGCCCTAATAAAGATATTCCAGTGTCGCAAGCAGTTGGAGTATCTGGAGGTGTGGGCAAGTCTATGAAGTCTGAAACTATCTTAACTCGAGCAGAAAGGATATTTATGTTCCTTTCATCAGACATTAATAAGGCATATTATATTGTCTTTTTCTGGATTTTGTGATACCGACTTTTGAAAGTACAAATGTAACTTTGCAGTCAACAACTCCTAAAATCCACATCTTAAGATCACTGTTAATGGTCATGTTCAAAGATCTACTTGTTAAATTCATTAAACCACAAATTATTAAAAACTGTTCATTGTTGAAAATCAGATATAGTGACAAATGTAATAAAAAGGATGATTCTGAATTGTTGATAGGTAATGCTGCATCTAAGGTAATTAATGGTTTAAAGACTTTAGAAAAATCAACATTTTACTCTGCTGTAAGAACATATTTTATCACTTGCTGTGACTACATTCTGCACAAATTCCCCTTCAATGATGAGTTTCTGAAACATGCGCAGGTTGCTAACATTTCTTCTTTTGAAAACCAGGTGTTCAAAGATGTTAAGTATTTTATTAATAAATTTCCCATAATGTTGCCTATTAAGGATGGAGAGAGCCAAGAGGAAGCAATAGACAAGCTCCAGTCTGAATTTTGTGCCCTTCAGATAGATGATTTGCCTGCAAATATTGTTAACGAAGAAAGAATTGATACAAAGTGGGCCCTTTTAAGTGAATTAAAGGCACTGGATGAAGGTTTGAAATATAACAGACTAGCAACATTTATGCTATCTATCCTAACCATTCCTCATGAAAATGCAGAATGTGAACGGATTTTTAGTCAAGTTAAAAAAACAAGGACACAGTTCCGCAGTTCATTGTCAGACTCCAACTTGCAGAATTTATTGATTGTGAAAAGTATGCAAAAAGGAAACTGCTATGAGCAAAAGTATAATAAAACATTCCTAAAAAAGGCAGTCTGCTGCATCTAACTTCCTGATGCACTAGCAGCCAAGTGTAGCTGTAATTCAATAATGAATATGATGCTGCAATGAAAAGTATATAAATTCATTTAAAAATTGTGTGAAAATTTTGATATTCCAGAATTCATTGATTGCATCTCATAACAAAAAAAAGTTACTTGTATATAAAATTGTGCCTTAGGTTCCAAAACACTATGCCCTAGATTCCCAGGCTATTTAAATTATTGGCCTGTGCGAAAAGGAAAAAAAGGTGCCCAGTCAGGCATCTAAATAAATTATTAAAAAAAGCATTGTGAATTTGTTTTTATTTTTTTATTTTGTAAATATGTTCTTAAGCAGATAAAATGTGTAAAGAGAAATATGAAGTGTTTGAATAGTAATCAAAATAGTTAAAAAACTTTAATACCTTGGAATCTCCACATAAGACGTTTTCATCATATGTTCCAAATGAATAGTAGGAATATTCTGTGTGATGCAAATTCCTTTTGAACAAAAGAAAAAAAAAGTGTAAAGAATATTCTCATTTATGCTTTCCTACTTCAACTACTGTATGTTTGTGATTATTTCATTTGCCTAGAAAACAGGAAATATTTTTATTTTATTTCAAATACCATTTCAGCACCATTTATTAAAAAGCTTCTAGATAAGCTACTGTCCATAGAAATAAATTTTTGGTGTAGGTACTTAAAATATTATAGCAGAAAATTCAGAATGCCCTTTTACAGCTTTTAGTTTTAAACATAATTTACCTATTCAGTAGGTAAATACTGTACTAATTTTAACGTTAAGAATTATACTAATTTGTACTAATTTTAATGAAGAATTGTACTAATTTCAACATTTGTAAGTTGGCAGGTATGAGTATGTAAGCTTCATTGACATGTTTTCATTTTCTAGGGAAAAGGTTATCGTTAAAAATTTATATTTTCTCAGGTAAGTGATATTGTTGTTAAAAACTGAAGTTTTGTTTGTACGTTTTTCACAGTTATATGTTTTTATTTCGGTCACTGGAAAAAACATATAATTGATGTTCTACTGTATTTGCTAAAATGTTGCTAAAGGAGAAGTTTAGTTTATTTTCCCACATTCACAAATCTGGAAAAAAAGAACAAAAAAAAAAACCCCAGTCGGAAGCAATTGCTTTGTGATGTGAAATGATGTTATGTCTTTGTTAACTACTAATAAAAAAATCTGTTCACTGATATTTCATTTTATTTTTCTTAATGTTTAGCGGAATGAGCAGCATTTTGAAGTTATACGTAACATGATGTATGAACTGATTGAGTGGAGGAGGAAGATCATGTCAGGAACGCTGCCAGTGGTAAAATATGATTTCTTACTTTTTAAATGTTTTACATTTTATGTGAGATTTAAATATGAGGTGCACATACAGGGTGGCCCAAAACGTACCTACCAAGTTTAATGCTGTATTATTCTTGAACGAAAAAGCATACAAATCTCATTCAAAGTGTGTTAAAATCTACATCTTCTGCCATTTATAGTACATGTTCAATATGTTTGCCTTCGACCTCGACGATGTTGCGCAATCTGATCCAAAAATTTGACACCACCTTGTGGAAGACATCTCTTGGAGTGGCCAAGATTTCACGCTCGATAGATGATTTCAGCTGCTCCAAAGTCTTTGGGTTGCTCTGATACATTTTGTCTTTGTGATGACCCCATAAAAAAGAATTCAAAGGATTGAGGTCTGGTGAATATAGGAGCCAGACAAGTCCGCTTCTTTAGTGCTTTGGATATACACTGAGTGGCCACTTTATTATGACCACCCCCCTCAGTACTTCGTTGGGCCACCTTTTGCCTTTAATACTGCGTCAATTATTCGTGGCATGGACTCCACGAGATGTTCATCGGTGGTTTGTTGAATCTGAGACCATGCTTGATGAATAGCACTTTCCAGGAGTGGGAGATTGCAGGGTTGTGGATCCAGCTATCTGATGGCTCATTCAACTTCATCCCACATATTCTCAATGGGGTTGAGATCTGGAGATTGTGGGGGCCGCCTAAACAAAGTAAACTCACCTGCATGTTCCTGAAACCAATCCTGTACAATATGAGCACTATGGCAGGATGCATTATCTTGTTGAAAGTAGCCATAGCCATTGGGATAAACCATCCACATGACAGAATGCACTTGATCCGCAACGTTGTTTAGATATGATGTGCCAGTCAGACATTGATCAACACGAATTAAAGGGCCCAAAGCAGCATACCAGAAAAACATTCCCCAAACCATAACATTGCCTCCACCAGCTTGAAGGGTTGTAGCAATGCATTTGGGGTCCATGCTTTCGTGCTGTTTCCACCAAATTCTCACTCGGCCATCCGCGTGGTGCAACTGAAAATGTGATTCATTTGACCACATAATTTGTTTCCAATTATCGACTGTGCAATCCTTGTGCTCCTGTGCGAACTGGAGATGTTTTTTCTTGTTAACTGCAGACAGCAAAGGTGTTCGAACAGGCCTTCGGCTGCCATATCCGATCCGATGCAGTGTACGGCGAACAATATGTGCAGAGATCATTTGAGGGGATCCTTGATTAAGATTGCCTGTAATTTGCTGCACTGTTGCCCTTCTTCTGTTGTCTGTTACCAGTCTGGACACTCTCCCTTCCGCCCGAGCAGTCACTAGTCGATGACGACCACACATTGCACATAGAGACCCAGCTTTTTGGCTGACAGTCCAGTCTTGAAACACTTGAACAACAGCTGCTCTGGAACATTTCACGAATGCAGTGGTTTCGGTGATGCTCGCTCTATGCTCCTATAATCATCCCACGTTGAAAGTCCGTCAAATCGCATTTTTTACCTATCTTGTCACCCAAAAATCACTTCTACTACTGTCGCAAGCACTAAGCTTTCCCTTTTTATACTAGCCTCACCCTCTGGTGGCAACAGCGTGCAGCCATAGCTCATTTGCTTAAAACTGTCAGGTGGTCATAATAAAGTGGCTACTCAGTGTACAATCCAAAGCAATAATATTCTCACGGAAAATGGATTCTGTGCAATGGGGACGAGCACCATCTTGCATGAAAAAGTGACTTGTGAGGTCAGAACCATGGAAGTTCTAAAGAACAGAAATGAAATTGTTTTCAAGCAAGTTTTGATAAGTCCCTGCAGATACAGTTCCCTCAATAAAAACAGGTCCACAAGTGCTAACTTTCGACAAGGTACACCTCACAGTCACATGTTTTGGGTGAAGACTTGAAGCAATCGAAACATGCTGATGTTCTGTGCCCCATATTCACCAGTTCTGCCTATTCATGAACCCATCAAGCCAAAAATGTGCCTCATCTGAAAACCAGATTAGACCAGGGTCAATTTCTTGGTTCTTGAGTGTTGTGATCATTGCATTGGCAAAGTCCAATCTTGCTGCCATGTTCACCTCTATGAGTGGCTGTTGGGTCTGGATTTTATAGGGAAACAAATGAAGATCTTCTTTGATAATTCACTGAAGACTGCTGCGTTTGATCCCTAACTCCTGAGACGCTCACCTGGTAGAATTTTTCGAGCTTCTTTCAGATGTTTCTTGAACTTTTTCAATGTTTCATTCAGTCCTTGCTGTGGAGGGCCAGCTGCCTTGAGAGTGATCATTCAACACTGACCCTGTCTTGTGAAATTTCTTCACAAGGTTTTATATTGTGTGCCTGTCCAGTCCAACTTTGACACCAAACTTTACCTGGAACGCTCTTCTGACCTTTTCGGGGCTTTCTGATGATCGAATGTACTTTTCGATAATGAATATCCGCTGCTCCATAGTGTAAGCTGCCATTTTTCATATCCTGCAAAATGAAAAGAAAACACGTTACACACAAATGGCTTGATGGCTATAATATGTCTGTAACGTTTTTCGAATTGTACTGACCAGTTGCAGAGCGGATTGGATTTAAACTTAGTAAGTACATTTTGGGCCACCCTGTATGTAAAACATTGGGCAAAAGTTTTCTTGATGTAGATATATTATTTCTGAATTTCAGTAGAATTTGCTCCTAAGACCACAGTACCTATGACAGTATATCTGAGTGTCATTATGATGTGGTAACTATGACCAACATTAGAATTAGAAATAAATCTTGTATAGGCTAAGCAGACTACTAGAATTTGCATATCAGTAATAGAAAATAATATATCATTTCTTCAAAATCAAATTAAAAGAAAAACATCTAATTTGCAATTCCATGTGAAATCAGAAAACGATGGGGAATTTTTAGCAGTAGCATGCACTGTTCTGAATAAGTTCAGCGAATTTACCCTTTCAGAGTTTTGCAAGGAACACAAAACTTTACTTGCCTCTGAAGCGTTGGTCTGTTCGTGCATCGCCCATTCTCTCTCCAAAACACCGAATGCTTATACTAGAGGTATGAGATTTTATGGGCTCAGTATTAAAGTGATTGTTTTCAATCACAAATGTAGAATGTTTATCAGCCAGTAGAGAAATGCTGCGAGGCATGCAAAACATCTTGCTGACAGCAGTGTAATACTTAAGCCAAATGAACTGAGGGGCACACTGTGTTCATAAAATGTCCAAACTCTTCTTTCTACATCATAGTTTTTGTCCAGATACACTTTTCTTCATTGTCTTACATTGATTTGGTGGTTCCTTCCCAGAGCCATGGTGCCACATATTTATGAAAATCAGGCAAGTTGAAACTCAAACCAAAAGACCAGGAAGAAACAAAAAAAGAAGTGATGCTCCGATCATGCACTAAATGAAACAACCACTGATATGCCCACACAAGTGAAACTCACAGCAGCAAGAATGTTCCCAGAATAAGAAACTGATGGATTGGTGATATCACAGAGTAAGGGTACATTCCTAATCTGTTTTTAAGTAACAAGGGAAAAAATTCCAGAAGCCAGTTGTGGGTCACTGTAGGGTACAAAAATCCACATACATTAGCAGCCTTTTTTTCATTTAATGTTCTGTTGTTTAGGATTAAGCTTCCTTTTTGTTATTGTAGTTTTATTGCTCATCATACCTATTTTTGCATGTAGTTAGTTTTAGTCCCATAGGAAACCCTGTTTTATGCAAAGTGCTGTTTGACAAAAATGACCTACACACATCCATCTGGGGCACAAACAAAAGCTGGCTTGCATCTGGTGTCAGTATCTACTGCGTTCACTGGGGTAGAATGGAGTTGGAGGAATGTGAGGAAGAGGTGTGTGCTTATTGTGCTTACGTCTGCTCATCATGAAGGTTGGGATGGAGATTTTTAAAAAATGGATGTTGTACCATTAGTGGACAAGAAATAGAAAACTGCTTTTCTGCATATGTTCTTACAGAGCATGTGGGATGAAAAAAAAAATGGCTGTTATCCAGTATCACATGAACCTATCACTAGTTTGCAGCCTAAAACAGAAAACCTTATGCAAAGAAATAAATACAGATTCATGTTTAACATGTGACAAATTAGGGGGGGGGAAGGACTTACTGGCCATCCATGCCAGTAAAATAAATAAATCAGTGGTCCAATGGAATTTTTACTGTCCTGTGGACCACCGGCAAACACGTCTATGACACTATATCTGAGTGTGATTATAAGTGGGATTGACCTATCGTAGAATACATTGTGATCAAAGATCGTGCTAGGATTTTTTCAAAAGAGTAAAAATACTCCTTCACATTTTTTGAAGGAGTATTTTCTTTCCAAAGGAGTAATTTTAGAGAATGAACAATTATCGCATTAAATTTTTAGCTGAATAATATTTAATATAAAAACAACTAATTATATCTATATATAAATATGTCAACATGAATTAGCATGTAATTGAATTTCTTTTATATAAAATAAGTAAATCGTAATTTATCAAAATCTTACCTACTTGTCTTGTTTTATCTATGTGGCTGCAAAAATTTTTTTTTCTTTTGAAAGATTGTACCAAAACTTGTGTGTGTGTTGCTTTACAGATTTAAATTCTACCCAATCAAACTTCAAAAAGAGTTATATTGTGGAAGAAGGAAATCTAGTCTATCTCAATCACAAAAGATAAAATAAACCTTTATTGGACATTGTGATGTGCAAGTTTAGTATCACAAAGGGCAACTAATTTATTATTTTTGAACATGTTTTCCTTCAGCTCTAAAAAAAAATCTTCTTGAATACTATGTATGAGATGCTTACAGTTCACATAATTGAGACTTGGTTGATTCGATCATTTTTCTGATATGAGGAATGTCCAGTTTCTCCCTTTTCAACTATTTATAGAGGGAAAATAACATTTAACAATAATTTAGGACAGTGGAAACATCGCGAAAAAAAAATTACGATTACGAAAAAATCTTCCCTCCATCTGATTTCCGTTTTCGGAAATTTTCCCTCCGTTTTCAAGCTGAAACACAATCAGTTATCAAACATAATTATATTGTACAATAACACTGAGCAGAGGAAATATTGCGAGGGAAAAAATTACGATTACTGATTAAATCTGCAGTTCGTCTAACTTCCATTTTCGAAAGTTTTGAAAGACGAAATTCCGTCCCCAGCCGGAAAACGCCCCCGCCTCCTTCCACCGCCACCACGCACACATGCATGCATGCACCACCCCACCCCAAAAAATTATCTTCAGTTTTGATGACAACAAAGTCAGAATTACTCTTCGAATCCGTGAAAGAAACTTTTGCCTAAAGCTTACAAGGAAATTTTTGCTCCGTCGAACTGTCGTTATCGGAAACTATTGTCTACACTTTCAAGCTGAAATGGAAACATCTATGCAATAAATTGATATTTAATAACAATACTGGACAGAGGAAACTTTGCGAGAAAAAGAAATTACGATCACGGGAAAAATTTTCCCTCTGTTTAGCTTTCGGTTTTGGAAGTTCTATAAAACGGACTACCGTTTCCCAGTTGGAAAACGAGCCCCCCCCTGCACTAATCCTCCGAAAATAAAACATCAACTTCAGTTGTTTTGTTTTTTTATCGCTCTCAAATATAACCGAAATGTGGAATTCCGCGAATCCGAAGAACAATCTCACGCCTGATTCGTAACAGTCCGCAATATGCGAAATGAACTGCTCATTCGGGTACGCACGGAAGCCGATTCACAGGTCCATAAACTGATTATGTTTCCCGACATGAATGATGTATTCGATTACAATTTTTGGAACTCTGAACGGTCTGTTTCTAAAGCACGTATTTTTTTTACAAAGGATATGTTTTTAATGCGCGAATTTTGCGAGCAATCTAAAAACGGACCCAAGGTTTTATATATATATTTTTTTTCTTAAAATTTCGTAAGGCAGGAGACTCCCGCTTAGCAGCTTTGTTTCGGCGGGAATCCCGCCATCCAGCCCTGTAATGGCAATTAAACGAACTTCAAAACATATCGCTTTTCACTTCCTCCACGCCAAGGTTTAACTGCAACACGCTGCACTGATACACCTAGCATCTCAATCCCAACGTGGCTGAATCCTCCTTACCTGTAATGCGCATGCCCATCGGTTGAGCTGCTCTGAAGTCCCACTCTGCCCTGAAGGTTCTTCCGAATGATTGCCGAAAGCCGATCCCTAGTAGCTGACTAGCTCGGCAATGGGAACCAAATCATGATTTTTCATAAACCAAGACATAAAAGTTAACATATAATTTCTTGATAAAAAAAAAATGGTCATTTTATGATAAAATCCCGGTGTAATCACCAATTATAAAAGGACATTTCATATGGAAATACAATGCGTAAAAATATGCATTTCTAAATTTTAAAGCGTATTTGGCGTTTCTAAGGCATGAAATACACGTGTAGAGGCATTATCATGATCTCTGATTGTGATAAGCTTAAACACATACTTAGAATGTTATATGTATCTGGATTAAAGATTAAGCTGTTAAAGTCTCAGAAAAATTATGGGCCCATATATCTTTGTTTGAAACATTGGTTGGTGCAGATGCAGTGCCCCTGTTTGACTCCTCCAGTGGAATAGTGTTGTCCAGCAGTGTCACATGGCAAATGTCAAAGGTTGGTATACACTGAAGAGCAATTGAATTAGAGATACCTGTCTAGCAACGTGTAGCACCACCTTTCGCCCTGATGACGGTGGCGATTCGTCTCGGCATGGACTCGACAAGACACTGGAAGCATTGGGTAGCCATGCGGATCCACGACTCCTGAACCAGCTCCCACAGTTCATGAAGATTTGATGGAGGGGGTCAGAGCCTTGAACATCTCTCTCGATGGCATCCAAGATGTGCTCGATGGGATTGAGGTCAGGTGACCTAGCTGGCCAAGGAAGCAAGGTCACGTCGGTGGAGTGTTCATCCAACCTTTCGGATGCAATTCGGGAGTGATGGCTCCCGAATTGTAGTCCCCAGTGGGATGTTGAAGACGCACAAATGGGAGCAAATGGTCGTCCAGGATATCCCGGTAATGTTGAACTGTGAAAGACGATGTCACACGTACCAGGAGTCCCATTTTAGTCCAAGTAAACAGTCCCCAGACGAGAATGCCACTACCACCAGCTTGAAGAGTACCCTGCTGGTAAGAAGGATCCACCGTGCCATACTCGTATCCTGCCATACGCATGTACCAACGTGAATCTCGACTCATCAGTCCAGGCAACATTTTTCGTCATGTCTAGGGTCCAGTGGCGATGTTCCTGCGTCCATGCTAATCTTTGCACCCTGTGATGTGCGGTCAGCAGTGGTACCCTAGTGGGACGATGGCTTCTGTACCCCATAGCGAGGAGATGGTTCTGGATTGTGTGGCTGCTTACACGTTTTTGTGCACCAGCGTTAAATGGCCGAGGGATTTCTTGCACTGTGGCCTGTCTATCCGCTGTTACAATGCGAGCTAGCCGCCGATGACCTCGCTCATCCACACGCTGTTGTCCATGGCAGTTGGCACTTGCAGGGATGGTTTTACCGAATTCGATGTACTCACTGTGCACCCGTGACACAGTGGCTCGCCGCCCCGGTGGCGCAGTGGTTTAAGGCGCTGGCCTCTGATCATTCGTCCGTAAAGGGTCCGGGTTCGAATCCCGGTGAGGCATGGATGTTGAGTTTGTCTTACGGCACTGGCTCTCTCCCTTCCCTGGAGCCAGTGACCCTAAATTAGGGACGGGCGACTGCTTATAGCCCATTGAGTTGCTAACGGTGGTCGTTAAACCTCCGATAAAAAAAAAAGACACAGTGGCTCGTGAAAATCCCAATGCCTGTACGACTTCCAAGATGGAGTGACCCATTCGTCGGGGCCTGACAATTTGCCCACGATCAAGTGCGCTTAGATCCTTTGTCTTACCCATACTGCGTCCGACTCTTACTGATTCCTGTCACATCACTCCTTATATTGTCGGATCGCTGCATACGTCATGTCGTTTCCATTTACAGGGCCGCCCACAGCACCACATTTGCATAACGCCAGCTGTCTCAAATTTAATTGCTCTTCAGTGTATATCTGATATGCATGTTGTGTGCCTCATTTTGCAATGAGGTTCAACTTTGACTGCACAGGCTCTGATGAAAGTGGATCATGGAGACAGGTTAGTTGAGCGCAATTTTTCTGCAAGAGTTCCAACTCGGACATTCTGTAGGGATGGCGGCCTGAACACACCCTCTAATGGTTTGTAAAATTCCAAGCCAGAGATATGTGTTTTGCAAATATTCCTTGTGGTTGGTTGTTCACCAGTAGCTGCACCAGATAAGGACATGAAAAATGTCATGGAAGCTGACCCACATCTAAGTGTCTGTGAAATCACAGCAAATATCCATGAGCATCATTCACTGATTGTCAGCCAGCTGGAGGTCATGGAAAAGGTGAAAAAGCTCGGTGTCACAGGAATTGACAGTAAACGATAAGACATGTTGTCGGGAAGTGTGCATTTCCCTTCTTGCCAGGCACAGGTAGGAAGGATTCCTGCATCAAATTGTAACCTGCAATAAAAAAATGGCACCTCTGCAATAATTGTGAGCAAACAGCACAGGTGTTGAATACCATGGAACTACCTAAACATTGTCCAAAGGTGCCCTGACACCTGCAGAAAGTATTGGTTCTCATATGGTGCATGCTTGATCCATCATTGATTTCTCCAATGAGGCGAGACAATTAGTTTGAACAACTATTGTGCTGAAATACAGCAGACACACAAAAAGCTCTGTACCAAACAATAAGTTCTGGTCAACAGGCATGGGGTAATTTTCTTTCACAACAATGTGTGCTCACATGTCTCCCAAAGAACTGTCTAACAAATCCACTAGTTAGACTATGAAACTGTGCTGCAAACTGCATGTTCCCCAGACCTGGCTCCCATGGATTATCACCTCTTCTGTCATATGGACCATATCCTGACTGAGAAAACTTTTCGTAAATGGCTAAGCTGTGTGACAGGCCATTGCCACCCTGTTTTCCTCTCAGAGTCCAGAGTTTTGTTGCTGTGGGATCCACAGCTTCATAACCCATTGGCAGAAGTGTGTCATCAATAGAGGGGAGCTACTTTGACTATACTCATGACAAGGATTAACTTGGTTATGGAGTTAAAGGTACAGAGTGTGTACTTCCCCTGCATAATACAGCTCCAGTCTAAAAGCTCATGTTCGAGCTTGAACTGGGACTAAAACGTACATAGTTGTTCTAAACCTTGTGTGTACATACATTTAAGGAATGAAGATCTAAGTTTCAGTCATATTTCTAAAAATACAGGTATTTGCATTTTGGCATTGTCATTATCACATGAGTCTGTTGGCCATGTGTGTTAAAGAGGCTAGTCTTGGTGGATATTGACTGCTAGTGGGAGTAATCAGATAATCAAGTGAGGGGTGGGGGTGGGGGTCTAGTATTACTCCTTTCCTGCTGAGCGGAAAATTACTGATAGCACAATAAGTGCAAAATTTACTTTTGTTCTGACTCTTGTCATGGTGGCATACTGCACCTCATTTGTGCAAGAAATACTGACATATTTTTTCAGCTGCTACCACACAGTCAGGTTAGGTTTGCCCTGAGTACAGATGGGTAGATAATTCCTGTTTTTATGAAGATACTTTTGTGCTACCATTTGTTTTATTCACTCACTCTGAACTTTTGTTTTTACTGTATGTTGTTCTGCTATTATTTCTCAATCACTCACTCTGTGAGGTTTTCCCTTCTGCATACTTTTGTGCTACCAGTTATCGGTCACTCAATCTGTGAGGTGTACAACTTTGCCTTCTATAGCAACGTATGTTAGTTTTCTTGATCTTGGTTTTACATGCTAACATTTCTAGAACATTCAAAATGTGATTCGTATTTTTTCAGAATTTTCATGTACTGTATAAAAATCTAAATGTAATGAATAAGAGGGGATGTAGCTTCCTCTTCTGTTTCCTTGTTTGAAAGAAATTTATAGTTTTTGCATATTTGATCTCTCTCTCTCTCTCTCTCTCTCTCTCTCTCTCTCTCGCGCGCACACACATGTAGAATTATCAATCTGGCAATCAGAACAACCTCTGATGTCCAGTTTACTGTTCGACATGTAACCTCATATTGGAAAACATGAAATTTCAATCACCCTGGAATGGGATTCAATGTCTCTCACACACACACACACACACACACACTCACTCACTCACTTATCAATCTGGCAATCAGAACAACCTCTGATGCCCAGTTTACTGTTCGCCATGTAACCTCATATCGGAAAACATGAAATTTCAATCACCCTGGAACGGGATTCAAAGTGAACCCACATCTCTGGAACGAAAATCAGAAGGTGAAGAATTTCCTTCTGCTTACTTGTGTGCTAACATGCAGGTTCGATTCCTTCTCGAGCAATGTAATTTTCAAGTTTTCTGATATGATGTTACATGTTGAACAGCAAACTAGACAATTCAGGCCATTCTGTTTGTCGTGTTGATAATTCTAGAGTTGTTCTCGGTGCGTATTTTTGATGAATATTGCTCCCATAATTTCCGTATAAATCTGAATTGTCCTATATTTTAATTGAGTTTTTATAAAAGTTAACCAAGCAAAATACTTAAAAATAATTTAAGGTGTTAATGTTGTTGTTTTTTTTTTGTTGTTTTTTTTTGGTGGTTTAAATCATGTCCAGAAAAAGAAAAGAAAACATCAAGAAGATTTTAAAATGATTTTAAGGTCTTTAAGAATTTTATTCAGTTACATTTTTGAAATCTATGTGCCAGAAACTGTTCATTTTAAAAATAGAACAATATGTGAAATTGATAAAATGCCACCTAGTGGTGCAGTGGTCTAAACACTGACTTCTGACCATTCACTCAAGATATGTCCGGGTTTGAATCCCGGTGAGTCATAGATGTCGTGTTTGTCTTATGGCACTGGCTGTCTCCCTTCCCTGGAACCAATGACCCTAAATTAAAAAGAGGTGACTGCTTGTAGCCCATTGAGTTGTTCATGGTGGTTGTTAAACCTGAAGTAAAAAAAAACTAAAGAAGTTGATAAATTGGAGAGAAATCAATATCAGATTCTGAATGGAAAATAAAATCCATTTTGTGTGAATCTCATAAAATAATAGTTTTTGCAGTTACACATATTGTTCTTTAAACCTGTGTGTAAAAGCAAAAAGAAATTGCCTTTTTATTTTTCTTTGTCATGTTTGAAACTTTCTCAATAGTCTCTCAAACTAGGATAAAAATAACTTACTTTTTTTCTCTCGTAAATTTTAATCATTTTTATTTCCATGGCATCAGTAATTTTAATCTGCACGATTTCTGAGAACCCTGCATTCACAATTACTAGTAGGTGAGAAATCAAAATTTCTTTGGAGAAATTTCTCTCAGGTTTGGTATTTAAATTTGGATAACTGGCAGGATGATATTAACCTCCGTGTTTATTTCTTAACTTAGTTTTCATGTTAAGTAAATCATTTTATTCTTCAAAATTCCTGACAAATTGTTACTTCATTTAATGCAAAAAGTTTCTCTTACTGTATAATAATTGTCTGAAGTTCTTTCCTCCAACATTGAAAATTTTATTTTTCCAGGATGAATTAAAGGAGTTAAAACAGAAGGCTACATCTAAAATTGATGTTGGCAATTAGTAAGTATCAAAGACTTTTTCCCTGAGTGATTCACACACATTAAGGTAGTTTGGTAAACATACTGCAGAGGATGTTCACACATTTTTAAAACGATTTCCCAATGATACAATTGATGTTTAAAAATTAAATTATTTCTTTCTTAAATGTCATATCTGATAGCCCTTTCTCTAGACTATGAACCTACATCTAGATTTCCAAGATAAAAGGGCATTTCTGAAAATTGGTAGTAATATCTTTTTCCACTGCTCTTCCACTGCTTTCCATAGTCCAATCATTGTTTTAGGTCTGCATTTAGGAAGCTCTCTTTTTAGTAGTCCAAAGGTGCAAATAGTCCATTGGTGACACATCAGGGGATTTTGAAGGAATATGAGCAAAAGGTATAGACTTGATACCAGTCTTTTTTTACCAGTTTTTTTAGCAGTCCAAAGTCACAATAGTCCATTGGTGACACATCTGGGGACTTTGAAGGAATATGAGTGAAAGGTATAGGCTTGATACCAGTCTTTTCAGCAGTCTGAAGGCACAATAGTCCATTGATGACACATCAGGGGACTTTGAAGTAATATGAGCAAAAGGTATGTAGACTTGAAACCTGTCTCTTTTTTTTTTTTTTTTCATTTCTTCAAGAAATAGAGTGGTAGATTTGGATGTATGACTGGTGCCTTATACTGATGGAGTTCTACTCTTTGAAGGCTCTGTGAATAAAGGAATGTTATTTCCTCTTTAAATAAAGGAGTTGAAACATTATTTTGATAATTAGTAGATTTGATTTTAAGATTCTTTTCAACTTTTTGTAACTTTGATTTCTCATTGTACAATAAACCAGCAATAATCATGAATCCGTTACTGAAACTTTCTTTGGATTCTTGGAATCAAGTTTGTAAGTCTTTTTCTGCTCTTTTGCAATAGTAAATCGACCTTTTTGTGTTGCAGTCAATTAGGTAGACCCATGCTTCATCAACAGTCACAATAAATTTCCATCTGTCTCCAGCTAAATGATATACAAAACAAATCTACACCATGTTCTGCACTCGGCCACGTGCCTCCAGGCAAAAGGCGGTGAACATTATATATACATATATATATATATTTTTCAGATTCGAATCTCTGTTTATTACCTTGTTTACAGTTTATACAGATTTTTTTAATAACTTGGTGATAGCTCTTTGAGTTAGTGCAGTTTCTTTTAAGACCAGATACCTTACTTTTGAAATAGTTGTAAAAGTACATATCTTCTTTGGACATTCGTTTGGTGTTCTTTTTCCTATTAAAAGCAGTGCTTGACAATTTTTTCCTCCATTATTAATAATGTTGCTTATTTTACATTTAGAAATGCTAAGTCCATGATTTTCACAGCATTTTTTAATTACAGAATACGAATATTTCGCTTTGTAAAAAAAAGCATAACCTTCTATCCACAGCTTGTTTAAGTGCGCCATTTTCTTAGCAGGCAACATTTAACTGCAGCAGATCCCAGCAAAAACAGTCTTGCTGGGCTAGCAATGGCCCAGCACTATGTTGCTGCTGCCCAGCCATCACTAAAATGTCCTGATGGCCATGTGGGCCAGCAGTTCAGGCCAGCAGCTGACCAATGGTTGGCACCCCCATCAGTTATCATATGCCAGAACAGGTCCATCAGTTATCCATCACAGGCAGTGGCTGCCATAAGCAGTTCTTAAGCAGTCCTGCAAGCACGTGCCATAAATGATACTAGCCTAATGTGGTCCGCCAGTTTATATATACACTGAAGAGCAATTGAATTAGAGATACCTGTCTAGTAACGTGTAGCACCACCTTTCGCCCTGATGACGGCGGCGATTCGTCTCGGCATGGACTCGACAAGACACCGGAAGCGTTGGGAAGCCATACGGATCCACGACCCCTGAACAAGCTCCCACAGTTCACGAAGATTTGATGGAGGGGGTCAGAACCTCGAACATCTCTCTCGATGGCATCCTAGATGTGCTCGATGGGATTGAGGTCACGTGACCTGGCTGGCCAAGGAAGCGAGGTCACGTCGGTGGAGTGTTCATCCAACCATTCAGATACAATTCGGGACTTGCATTGTCTTGTTGCAGGATAAGGTCCCCACTGGGATGTTGAAGATGCACAAACGAGAGCAAATGGTCGTCCAGGATATCCCAGTAATATTGACCTTGTGAGGGACGATGTCACACGTACCAGGGGTCCCATTTCAGTCCATGTAAACAGTCCCCAGACAAGAATGCCACCCCCACCAGCTTGAAGAGTACCCTGCTGGCAAGAAGGATCCATCATGCCGTACTCGTATCCTGCCATCCGCATGTACCAACGTGAATCTTGACTCATCAGTCCAGGCAACATTTTCCCACATCTCTAAGGTCCAGTGGCGATGTTCCAATGCCCATGCTAATCTTTGCACCCTGTGATGTGCGGTCAACAGCGGTACCCTCGTGGGATGATGGCTTCTGTACCCCGTAGTGAGGAGATGGTTATGGATGGTGTGGCTGCTTACACGTTTTTGTGCACCAGCGTTAAATTGCCGAATGATTTCTTGCACTGTGGCCCGTCTATCCGCTGTTACAATGCGAGCTAGCCGACGATGACCCCGCTCATCCACACGCTGTTGTCCACAGCAGTTGGCCCTTGCAGGGATGGTTTTACCGGATTCGATGTACTCACGGTGCACCTGTGACACAGTGCCTCGTGAAAATCCCAGTGCCTGCACGACTTCCAAGATGGAGTGACCCATTCGTCGAGCCCCTACAATTTGCCCATGATCAAATGCTTTTAGATCCTTCATCTTACCCATACTGCGTCCGACTCTTACTGATTCCTATCGCATCACTCCTTATATTGTCGGATCGCTGCATACGTCATGTCGTTTCAGTTTACAGGGCGGCCCAGTGAGTTGCACACAGTGGTCGTTAAACCACCAACCAAAAAAAAAAAAAAAAAAAAAAAAGCTTGATACTTCCACATTTGTTTTGACAGATACTGCTGTCTTTATTGATTCCATTTCATGGTAATGATGTGTGGATGAGGTAAAAAGTGTCTTGATGAAACACTATTATAAATCTTTTTCAGAAGTTAAAAAAATAATAATAAACTCCATGTTTCTCCAAAATAGTAAATAAGCGCTTCATTAAACTGTGGTTTGGAAACAAAGAAAAAAAGCTTTAAAGGAAAAACTGCAGTGTTATATTTAAAAAAAGGAAAAAGTAGTTAATGGATGCGTAATAATAAAAATTGTAAAAAAAAATAATGCATAACTCTAAAAGTTTTCAATAGATTCTGGCAAAAATTAAAACTGAAGTTCATGCTGTAACATCTCATTCACAGCAAAAATTTCGCTCACTTGTATTAAAAAACGAAAAAATTTGCTTTAAGAAAATTTCTCCCAGTAGGATTGTCAAACGATGTGTACATAAAACAGCTCCCTGGCTCTGGCACAAGAATGCTGGGGAGGGTCAGTAATTGATTGAAAGATGGAAATTGCTCTGCCTTCTTTTTTGCAGTTCTTTCTTTCAACCCCTCACTTCAACAAAGCTGCATGCTTTCTAAGTGATGAAAAACAGTTGAGTTGCAGCAAATTCACTTAATGACAAAAGGAAATAGTTACAGTTTGCCTCACTTTGTAACGAAAGGCAATGTTATACTTTTTGTAGCCTTCACACACAACGTAGGAAAGAAACAAAAAATAGCTGGCTGCTATTTTATTCGTAAAAAATAACGTGGGCCATTTTACGTTTTCATTATCTTGCGGAATTGACATACATGAAAACAAATTTCAGTAGGTGAAAGGGGTGTTGATTTTCGTGGGTTTTTTTTTTTTTTTGTTTTGTTTTGTCTCCAGAACTTTTAGTGGGCCAATAATTCTACTTCTGGAAAATTGTTCCTACGTCTGAAAAATATGGATAAAAATAGCATTCGTGTGATTTTATGAGCTGTAAAAATCTCCCGATTTTCAGATTTTGAAGGTAGGCATGTCTGGATGTGTTGTAAAATTTATCCAAGTTTTGTCTCCCATCCAGATTAAACTCTTGCTAAAAATGTAGCAGTGTTCTCTGGGAAATACGCATGCTACCCTGCAAATTTTAATTTGGGAACTTGACTTCACTGCGGAAAAACTACAGGTGCCACGCATATGTACTACTGATGACTTCCTTCAGATGTTGGCATTTCTGATGGTAGGATTAGATTGTTTTTTAAACTGAACTGGCGTGTTTACCCAATGGCATTTTCTATTGTAAACTACAAATAGAAATATGTTCCACCAATTAAGGTTCAAGCAAAATTTGCCCATTTCACGAATGGATTTTTCTGAAAATTACAATTTTGCAGTATTTATGGTACTGTGAATGAATGAGGTTTTTGTGTTTTGTCTAAGAAGGTCCTGTGTGAACCGAAGAATTTGCAGCATCAACAATGTCGCTGGCGCTAATGTGTTTGCACCCCCAGTATGCTGGTAGATATCTTGAGCATCTGTTGTGACATTTCATCCTGAAATGCTGTTCTTTTCCTTCTTTTTATATCACTTTGCTTTATTATGATAGCCCTTAACACATTCCTTAGTAGGTGAGAGAATTAAAAATTCATGTGGTGTGACTTGCTTTAATGTTCTTCCTCTTTTTCTTCTCTCACTTTCTCTTTTTATTATTATTATTATTTTTTTTTTTTGACAGAAAATTTGTAAAATAATCTGGCGATTGTTATAAGAGCAAGTTCTGCCAGATACTTTCAATTAGTTCTCTGCATAAGTTTCAACAGCACTCTGCATAGTGAGCTGTAAAAGCAAAGTGCTCAAATTTTTGTCAGAACTTAATTATATGAGGCTAAGGTGGCAACGCTATGGCGAATGAGAAGTGTTAACCCACACATGCAGTTAGTTGAGCTAGGACATGGCAACTGACAAGGTTCATATTTGTCACTGTCTGTTACTCATGTTTAATCTTGGGAAAAACCTCTGCAGAAGCACGAGAGTAGATTTGTTCGGCATATGTGGTTAGTTCAGCTAGGACATGATGACCAACAACATCCATATTCATCATTGTCTGTTCTTTGTGTTTAATCTCAGGAAAACCACCACTGCTGAAACACTAGAGTGGGTTTTTTCAGCATATGGTTAGTTGAGCTATGCCATGGCGAGTGGCAAGTTACATATTATCACTGTCTGTTCATGTTTAATCTCGATGAAAACCACTGCAAAGCATGGTAGTAGGTTGTTTCACATATAGTTAGTTGAACTAGGCCATGGTGACCGACAAGGTGCATATTTGTCACTGTCTGTTGTTCATGTTAATCTTGGAGAAAACCACTGCTAAAACACAAGAGTGGGTTTGTTCGACATACGATTAGTTGAGCTAGGCCGTGGCAAGTGACAAGGTGCATGTTTTCACTGTCTGTTGTCAATTTTAATCTCGAGGAAAACCACTGCAGAAGCATTGTAGTAGGTTGTTCAGCATATGATTAGTTGAACTAGGCCATGATGAGTGACAAGGTTCATGTTCGTCACCATCTGTTGTTCATGTTTAATCTCATGAAAACCACTGCAGTAGCATGAGAGTGGATTTGTTCAGCATATGGAGGGAAAGCTGTAGGTGCAAGCATGTGTTGTAAGTGGTTTGTGAAGTTCAGAGGTGGTGATTGAAGTATGAGGACAAGCAGCATAGCAGCAGGGGATGTGGAGCTCAAATTTGCAAAGCTTTCCTGGATGAAGCTTTGACATGTTTTCAGACTGGATGTATTGTAGATATCAAGCTGAATGTCTCTTGAAAAAAGTAAAATGGAAAATATATTAAAATACGAGACGAAAACTTTGTGCAAAAGGATCGATCTGGATACCAGCAATACCATGTTAGCACGATTTATTAAAAGATGAAAATTATGTACAGGTTAAAAACACACACACATTAGCACTTTCGAGGTGATGTTCACCTCATCTTCAGATGTACCAAAAACACACCAACACGACATCTTACATATACTTGTGCACCATGGGTACATTACTGCATAGTCAAGTGACAAGGCAGGGCTATTTGTAAACCATATATGCAAATCAGTAGCATAATGTGTTTAATTCTGGAATAATTTCATCCTCACAACTTACCTTCATCTTGATTTGCATATATTGTTTACAAATGGTCCTGTCTTGTCACGTGACTATGCAGTAACGTACCCATGGTACACAAGTGTATATAAGATGTCATGTTGGCGTGTTTTGGGTACATCTGAAGATGAGGTGAACATCACCTTGAAAGTGCAAATGTGTGTGTGTTTTTAACCTGTACATAATTTTCATCTTTTAATAAATCGTGCCGAGACGGTATTGCTAGGATCCAGAGTGAAAAATATATTATTCATTATATTTGATATTAGGCCTAAGGCTAATGTATTCAAATAGCTGAAATACAGGGTGACCAGATGTCTAGTTCTTGGAGGACATGTCCTCTTTTTCTTGCCATGTCCTCCTGTCCACTAGATTTTAAGGGAAATAGCCAAAATGTCCGGTTTTTTCAACAAAACTTAAATTTGGTAACATACTTCAAAGTCTCACTTACTGTTAGGAAAGGGGTATTGAAATTGAGGATGACAAGAAGTTTATTGCAAACCAAAGTATATATATATATATATTTTTTTTTTTTTTTTTTGACCAGTTGCTGTAGTCACAATGGGTTGGGTATTTCAAAAACTGTAAGGCATTGTACTCTGCTTTTAGAATTATTGAAATTTTTTTTTGCACTACGAGGCTCCAACTCTAGTGTAGAAAGAGTACTTTCATTAATAGGTCCCCAGTGGGCTGATGAAAGGAACAGGTTTCTTAATCAGTAAGGGGTGTACTGCTAGTTAAATGAAATCTGAAAGACATGTCATGCTCTAAATTTCACAAATATTTGTCAAAGAAACCTGATCTACTGAAGAAAATCATTCTTTTTTAAAGTTTTACATGTATAAACTCTCAAACTGAAAACTTTAAATACAGAGTATGTGCATTCATCTTTATTTTTGTACAAATTTATTGTGTCCTTCTTTTTTCAACAAAATTGTCCTCCCATTCAAAAAAGTCATCTGGTTACTCTTCTAAAATGCAAAGTACTTTTCACTGAAGGAAAAGAAAACAAAATAAAAGAGATGATATAATGAATAGACAACAAAGAAGCATAAATGGCGCAACCGACTCAACAACAAATGTCACAACAATCAAGAAACCTAAAATAAAAATATCAACGTTTACCACAATCAAAGGTTTATAATACATCAACTATAGTTTTTCAGAGCTTCTGGCTCGGCTTCATCATCCTGATGAAGCCGAGCCAGAAGCTCTGCAAAACTATAATCGATGTATAATAAACCTTTAATTGTGGTAAATGTTGATATTTTTATTTTATATCTACAGCACAAGTTTGTAGTCATAAATTATATATAATCAAGAAACCTATTCTATTCTGTAGCATATAATACACAGTAGTCCTCCAAAAATTGTTGAAAATACTAGTGAATTGCTGAGCGACATGCAACCAAAGTGAAAATGGAAAGGATGTTGTCTGTAAAAGCCAGTTTACCTGAAGAGTGGTTTGTTTTTATTTTTCTGAAATGGTTTCAATATTACATTCAATTACTTGATTTTTAATCTCTGCGATACTCTAAAACATCCGAATTTTTATTTTTTAAATCCAAACTTTTGAACAATTTGTTGTATTCTGTTTTTTGTTTTAAACCCAAACTATGCAAAATTCATTTTATGCAAATAGCTGTGATCATTCAAACTATTTTATATGATACACACACACAAAAAAAAAAAAAAAAAGAAGGAAAATCAACAGGAATTCAAGAACATAGGTGAGCTTAACCTAAAAACTTTAGCTGCTTTGAAATATTATAGATAGATTTCTTCCAATATGAGAAGCGCTGCATTTGGAATATAACTTCTTTTTCCCCCAAAAAATTTAATGTGGAAAACAGAATAAGATAGTATGAAATGCATAGTACAATTTTCAAAGGTGAATGTATTGTTTATCCAATCTAGGGTATTAAATATATAGTGTTAGTGCATTATTATAAATTTCTGTTAAACACATCTGTATTATGTTATGATTACAGGTTCTGAAGAGTTCGGCAAATACCTTTAAATAAGGCAAATTTTTATAATTTATGATATTTTATCAGAAATATACTGTTACATACCATTTTATATGGAGATGCTGCAGTGCTCACAAATTCGCAGCATTGTGCTGCCAAACTCGGTCATTTACATTTAGGCCTAAGATTTTTATGCATTGGTGCACTTTTCTTATTTTCAGTTTAATCAATATTGCATAGTTTTTCATTTAATTTATGATGTGTAATCTTTGTAGTTTATAGAAATTTAGTAAAAATTCATTTAATTGTAGTGTAGTACGAGACCTCGTTTATTTGATGTTCGTTAGAGGATTTGACTAAGGGATCTTCTCTACAAAGTTGGACAACACCAAATCAAATCATTGTAGCCAGTGAACATTGGTTTGAAATAAATTAGTTTTTAATAGTTTTTAGAATTGAAATGTTTCAAATCAAAAAAAGGTTAGATTTTATCAGGGGGGGCAGTTCTCGTACAATAAGGTCTCTTAATATGGTAACAATGCATGAATTACAAAGATTACACAACATAGATTAAACTAAAGATTAAGCAACATTGTTTAAATTACAGAAAAAAAAAGCAGTGCACCAGTGCATAACGATCTTCGGCCTAGTGCACAATAAAAGACCAAATTCAGCAGTAAAGTGCTGAGAATTTATATCCACTGGAGCATCTCATATGGAACAGTGTGTAACAGCATATTTCTGATAAAATTTCATAAAAAATTTGCTTTATTTAAAGTAGCTGGGCTCTTCAGAATTTCTAATTGCAACGTAGTACAGACATGTTAAACAGAAATTTATAGTAGTGTATTAATATTATATATTTATTTAATTGAACATGTGAGCATTTAGTAGTAAGGTTACTATGTGATATGGAAAACAAAATTAGTTCAACAATTTAAAAGATTTTACAGTTAGCTTTTGGATTGTTAATTGTACATTTTTTTTTTAAAATTATATTGGGTTGGTGTGAATGAAAAAGGATCAGCACACATGGATGGTAAGAACAGAAAAGTAGGACAACTTACCTAGGCAAAATAATCCCCCTCGGCATCAACACATACTTACCATCTGTCTGGCAAGGCCATGATCTCGGAACGAAAAAGTCTTGTGGCTGGGACCCGAACAAGTCATCAACTGCACATATGTCGTGAACTGTTTCCCGGACAGGAAGTGATTCAGGCGACGAAACAGATGATAGTCTGTCGAAGACAAGTCCAGGGTAATAGGCAGGATAAGGCAGTGCTTCATAGCCCAAGGCACTTAGTGTCAGCATCGTTCGTCGTGTGACATGAGGGCAAGCGTTGTCCTGGAGCAGAAGAACACCATGTCTGTTGACCAAAGCTCGTTGTACTTGCAGCAATTTCCAGTGCATCTGGTGTAATTCAGCACGACAACGTTCTGCAGTGATGGTTTGGCCTCTTGCCAAGAAACTCCGAGGAATTCTCCAGGCTGTGGACCACCAGACAAGGAGCATCATTTTGGTGTGTAGGAATGGGTTAGGATGTCATCCAGCAGGCTGTGCCTTGCTTAACCATTGTGCAGATCATTTCCGATTATCATAAAGGACCCACTTCTCGTCGCATGTGACGATTCGAAGCAGTAGAGGTTCCTGTTTATTCCGGGCAAGCTGCGACGTGCAGACTTCCAAATGCCTAGTCTTGTTGGCAGTTGTCAGCTCATGCAGCAGCCACATGTCCAGCTTTTTGACCTTACCCATCGCAGCCAGGCGCCGAGCAACTGTCGTGTGGTGGACACCTAGCTCTGCTGCTATCTCAAGACACGTTTTTTCGGGGGTCTGCTTCAACCAAACATAACAGAGCATCGTCAGAAACAGCAACAGGTTGGTGACCACGTGCTTTCTTTTGCAGATCCATATCTCCACTTCGAAACTTCACAAACCATTGCCGAATGGTTCATTTGTTGGCTGTGTTCTCCCCAAACACTTTGTTAACATTTTGAGCGACAATTCCTGCAGAATGGCCCAGTTTAAATGCATACATGAAGATGACTCACAAATCCTGCATCTGCATGTTTCCTTTGCAAGCCACATTGCATCCTAACAAACCACTCCTCAACCTTATTCTTTACACACGTGCTAGCTGTTTATAGTAACTCTGTGACGTAATACCCGCAACACCCGTGGATGATTCCATTCCGCTGTGGTAGGGGCCTGTCTCCACTGCTCGTTCGCGCCGGACATTTCATTCGCATCAACCCGATAGTACTTTCTTTCTGCTGCACATAAAATATAAATAGAAGATGTGTGTGTGCGTGTGCATATTTTTATTTCTAACTATGTTTTGCGTTTCAGCATCCTTGGTCTTGATATGGTCGTTCGAGATGACCATGGGAACATTCTCAATCCAGATGTGACAAGTGCAATAGATCTTTATCGTGCACATGAAGCTGCCACACAAAGGATAAGGCTCATGGCTAATGTAAGTGCATATGTGTTTTACAGTTGTGTGTCTATGTGTTCTTAAACAAAAGCTGGTTTTCAGTTGGTCTATTTTTGTACCAAGCAAGGTTTATATCACACCCAATATTTAACTCCTTTACACCATTTGTTTGCTACTTTTTCAGGCTGAGGGGAGGGGCTTCATGCCACTTTGTAGGGTTCCCATGCAACCTGGAAAACTAAGTTGCAGAGTATGTCTAAAAACTTAATGACAAGAGTAAAGAAGTGAGATTAAAGATAAACTAACTTTGAGCTTTGTAACCATTTTCAAATCCAAGAATTTGAAAATGATTCCAAAAAGCAGGAAAATTTCAGAGAAAATTGTATTTTGTTTTTTGTTTCATAAAAATCATGGAATTTTCCTTTCTTGAAATGGAAAAATCACAAGATTTTTTTAATTGGCCTGAAACATCTTTTTTTTTCAGTAGAATATTCAAAGCAAACAGAATATAAATTCTGAATTTGCTTGTACCATGTACTGGACATCCATGTGACACCTTTCAGAAAACTTGAAAATTTCATCACCCTGGATGTGGGAATCGAAAATCTGAGGATTTCAGATTCCTAAGCTATGTTTGTTAGTCTCAGTTGCTTGGAACTTCTCTGTCCTGGGTGGTGTACTGGTTAGCATACTCTAACAGAAATCAGGAGATGCCGGTTCGATTCCCACTCCAGGGCGATGGAATTTTCAAGTTTTCTGAGAGGTGTCACATGGATAACCAGTATGTGGTACAAGCAAATTCAGAATTTATATTCTGTTTGCTATGAATATTCTTTTGATTTTCCATGTGTTATGAGGAATATTTCTTCCTTCATTGATTTATCTGTTTTGTATTTTCAGATTTCAAATCTTTGCCTGCAGTTACTGCCTGCCTCAAATTTGATAGATCTTATTTTCAATACATTACATCATTCCTTAATTCCTCAAAAACTTTTTTTCTTTTTTCAAAATCCAGACTTTTGTTTGCAATTACGGTCTGCCTAGAATTTGATTGATCTTACTTTCAATACATTACATTATTCCTTAATTTCCTAAAAAAATTATCAAAACTGAATTCAAAAAATTGCCTGTTATAAACTTTTTATTCCATTTCGGCAGATGATTTGCTTCGTGTTTTGTAACAGGCAGCAATTAAGCACAATGTCCTATTACACTCCTGCTTGGCGGAACACATCACAAAGTACCCAACCAAAGTACCCACCCTTGTTGGTTGGCTCTCTTGTGACATGTTTCTCTGAACAAGAGCCCATGTGATCATATTATGCTTAGATGCATTAAAAGAAAAACTGAAGCTAATCAACTTGCACATTTGAAACTGCCTCTATGGGAATGCATTAACAAATTGTACATTGGTAATATACCACTCAGATTCACAAACTGTCATGGAATATGGTACCAAAAATAATATTCCTTGTGCATTTAGTTGTTATTAATGAAAAGTAGGTAATTGTGTAAAGATCAAACAGTATTTAAAGAACTTGCAAATGTGTGCTTTTGTGAGAAAATGCAAGAATGGAAGGAAATGTAATATAAGAGTCATTCAAATGAAACGAACCAACAGACATGGCAAACTGCTAAATGGGTTTACCACAGCACCATTGATACAAAACATAGGTGGCACTACCATAGTGTTACGACGCAGTGAAATGTGATCTCGCAACAATAGAAGTAGTTGGCCTTTGTACAGGACCTCATGCAGGTGTTTGGTCCAACCAGTCATGACTGAAGCAATGGACATAGAACAGAGAGCAGTAATCTGGTATTTAACATAGAAGGTGCCAGGTGTACAGAAATTCATCACCCTGTGTAACTGTTTCCATCGCTGAAGTGGATAGTCTCTTTAAGGAAGACAGAAGATTCACGGTTAAACCACTTGCCAGAAATGTTGGAATCAGTGTAGAGAGTGTGCACACCATTACCTGGGAACGTTTGCAGTACCCAAAGATTTGCACACATTGAGTGCCACACAACTTGCAATCTGTGCAGAAAGACATTCGTGTGGGTGTGTCCTTAGAATATTTACTGTGATATCATGAGGAAGGTCACCATTTTGTCAGCAAAATCATTGCAGGAGATGAAACATGGGGCTTTCATTATCAACCTGAAAGCAAAAAGACAAAGCAGCCAATGGAAGCACGTCATTTCCACGGGCCAAAGAAGTCAAAAGTAATACTGACAAGTGCATGAAGGGTCATGTTGACTTTCTTTTTGACCACAAGGGCCCATATTAATCAAGTTTCTCACCTTTTGAAACACCCTAAACACTGCCCGATATGCTGACACACTCAAATCTCTGCAAACATCACTCAAGTCCAAGCAGCCCAGGCTACTCACCACAGAAATTTTTCTTCTTCTTGACAATGCCCGCCCCCACATGAAACAATGGAACGTCTAGTGTCACTGTGGGATAAGTGCCTTAATAGCCACAGGGATTATTTTTAAGGTAAGTCAAAATATCTTTCTCATGTGCTCTTTGGCTCATTTTCATTTGAATGACCCTTATAATTCTGCACATGATTTTGGTTGCTCTGTAGAAAAAGTTTCAAAAGCACCTGAAAAAGTAAGTTTTTGTTTTGTTTTGTTTTTCTCTGCTTTTGAGTGGGAACCCTGATTTGTCAACATTATATTCTGTGAAATAAAGGAAGAGCAGCTTTGTACATGAGAAACTGTGCTTAACCCAACCAAGCAGATAGAAATAACACTTGGAAACACAGTTTTTGTCCTACAGAGCAATGACTGTATCTCTAACATAACTTTTTATACCGAATTCAAAAATGTAATCAGAATATTCCATCACCCACAGTTTTCATGTGACATTTTTTTTCAGTATTGGTTATTAAATTTCTTTATTATTTTTGCATCAAAACATAAATAATGTAAGTAAAACTTTTTGTTTGTTTGTTTTTTTAATCACTGTTCATTGTATTTTAATTTGAATATAAAAAGCTGTCCCATTACGATTCCTTTTTCATTTTACGACAGTCCTTGGCCCCTGCAATGCACTTCTCACACCAATGCTCTAGTGCCATGATCGTGTGGTAAAAAAGTCATTTATTGGGCTGTTGGAAAAGTCATGACATATTTTAGCCATGTTTTGCAAAGATCATTTATTAATAGAAAGAACAAAGATCACTCAATGATATAATGCCCGTTTTGTTCGATAACCTTTTGCCATCTTTCAGTGAGCTGCAGAATGCCTCGTTCATAGAAGGGCCTGTCTTTCGTGGCGAAAAACTGTACAAGGTGCTGATTTACAGCCTCATCTGAATTGAACGTTATACCACGCAAGGACTGTTGAAGAGAGCGAAACAAGTGGAAGTCTGACGGCGCAAGGTTAGGCGAGTATGCTGGGTGTGGCAACACATCCCACCCAAGCTCCACTAATTTTTGGCGGGTGATCAAACTTGGTCTCGCGTTGTCACGATGGAACACAACACCTTTACGATGAACGAGCTCTGGACATTTCTGGATGATAGATTCGTTCAAACTGTCCAATTGCCGACAGTAAATATTTGAATTGATTGTTTGGTTCCATGGTAGGAGCTCGAAAAACACGACACCTTTAAAATCCCACCACACTGAGACCAGAACCTTCTGCTGACGAATGTCTGCTTTGGATTTCGTTTGAGGCAAAGCAGCACGTCTGGACCAAGACCGTTTGCGCAGCACATTGTTGTACACAATGCACTTTTCGCCACCAGTTATCAGTCGCTTCAAAAAGTATCGTTTTCCTCACATTTAATGAGCATATCGCAGATGTTTACATGCACTGTCAATTGAGCTTTTTTGAGTTCATGAGGAACCCACACATCAAGCTTGTTTACATATTCCAGATTCTTCAGGTGGCCGTGAACGCTTGAATGATGGATATGCAATGTGTCTGCAATCTCTCGTGTCGCGTGACGTGGGTTTGACTCGATCAATGCCTTGATTTGATTGTCATTGAATGGATGTAGAACTGAAAATATATAACCTAATTGTTTTATTTCTGAAAATTTTTATAACTAACCAAAAACCTGTAACATAAAAGACCTCTCGGGCCGGGAGCACATGCCTCATGGAGCAACAACATGCAAAATACTTTGACAATATCAGGTAAACAATACCTTAGATATTATGTATATATGATCAATACAATTCACATGTTTAATTGGTACATAATAGGCATATCAACTAAATGTTGAAATCTTATGTTTTGCATATTCAGTTCTTGACAGGTAGCAGGTCTGCTGTGGTAGTTGAGCAATTCACTCAACTACTATGTACCAATTAAACATGTGAAAACATGTGAATTCACTCAACTACTGTGTACCAATTAAACATGTGAAAACATGTGAATTCACTCAACTACTATGTACCAATTAAACATGTGAGCAATTCACAAACTTGATGAGCTACATATTTTACTCTAATTAATTAACGAGAGTTAGCAATCAGAATGCCACGGAAGACAATTTTCTTCAATATAATTGACAGAGGAGGACAGAAATGGTGCCCTAGTCAGTGATTTATGTTGTGCTATCTCAATTTATGTGTGTTTTCAGCCATGCATTTTGTGTGTAACAAAAATTTCTGCATTTCTAACATGGGACTGCCATATCTGCCAAGTTTTCCAGATATCATGGAAGTTTTCTGAATTCTACCCCCCCCTCTCTCTCTCTCTCTCTCTCTCTCTCTCACTCACACACACACACACACACACACACACACACACACACACATTCATTCTCATGAATGTGACTTATATTTTAAGAACATTTTCATAATGAAATATGTTTTCTTACTTCTTTCAGTCTCTCCTTCAAAATCAATCAACAAAGCTCATACATTTTACCCTTCCCCCTTTTTTGAAGCAGAATTACATTTTAAACTTGTTGCTTAATCTGTCTGCGGTGGAATCTGCATCGTTTCCATGATGTGTAAAATTGTTTCATGGTAGTACCAATTTTTGAAATTAATTTCACTTGAAATGCATGTTTTGCAATTCCTTAGTCACTTATTGCTATATCAAAGAACCAAGCATGCATTTACATAATGAAATTAAAGCTTAAAAAAGCACTGCTTCTACTTATTGCACAAAGAAAATAACTTTGTGTGTCATGATAGGCAACAATGGATAGTTCAGGTTCAGGTTTCAAACTTTAATTTCTGTTCAAGTAGTCTTGTTATAGCAATCAGTAATTAAGGATTAGAAAAACAATCATTTTCAGGGAAATTCAAGTTTAAAACACAATATTGTTGCTTCTTACTCTGTTATGAAAACAACTGTATAGGGCACGGAAATGGCACTATTTGCAATCAACCTATTCACAATTCTGTTGAATATATGTGATAACCCATTCTATATAATTTGAAAGTGTAGTTTCAAAATAAATATTTATATTTACTTTGTCTGTTCTCATATCTACTTAAGTAGGGAAAAAAATGTGATCAGATCAAATAATTCTTCATGTGCAAAATTTCAGTATTCCAAATAATCACCATATGTGACCCATATTGTATGTCCTGAAACTTTACTGAGATATAAAAAATAAATCTTGTCCCAGGTTTATGGTAGTGTGTCTTGAGTTTCAGTCTTGGCTTGAGCATCTCTTTGACACCCAGGTTTACAGGTTTATGGTACTCTAATTCCCTTACAATTGCATTCCCTGAACCAATGCTCATATTAATTTCTGCCACAAGAAATGGAATGCTCCAACATCTCTCCTTGCTCAAGATGCTCTTCATTCTTGAAATATTCACAGACTGGCGACAGTGTGCACTTACCCTGTTTGATTTTCCTGTCTTGTCTGATCTGCAAGATTAAAGTTTAAAACTAATGGTGCTAGATTTTACTTACTCAGCACATAACAGGAACTTTACAGACATCCATCACACAAGGCTTTTTGTACTTCATACTCATTATCTTTTTCTCATGCAAATATTCCTGAATCTGGTTTGCCCATGATTTCCTTGGCTTTCCTCTACCTTTCTTTCTTACCACTTTGGCTCAATAAATTCTCTTAGTAAACATCTTGCCACTCATTCTTTCAACATTGCCGAACCACCTCAGAATATTTGTCTCTGACAACAACATTTTACATCACATTACATATTCCCAATACGTCTTCATTCCTCATATAATTTGAACATGCCAGCTGCAAGCCCCCATACATAACACGTCTCTGCAGCACAAAAATGGCTCCTATGTCTCTTCTTTAGTACCCAGGTTTCACTGCCATACATCAGAGTAGGAACAACTACACTTTCATACACAGCCATGTGGGACTTTTTGAGAACCCGTCAGTGCTGTAAAATCCTCTAAGGCAGCTAAGACTTTTAAAGATTAATTCACTCGTCTACCAGTTTCACCATTCAATCTGTCTTCTCTGTCAAATATGCTTCCTAAATATACAAATTCCTTCATCTGGTCAGTTATGGCTATATTTTGGAACAGAAATGGAATCAATTTCTGTCTCAGAATAATTTGCATCATCAGTTACTAATTTTCAAGCTGCTGAAGCATATAAGCTGATATATATATATATATTTTTTTTTTGCCTAGTCAGATGAAGCTGTCCACTCAACTGCCATATCTGAGTATTTAATCTATTGCGCTCTTATGAATGCCTGAGTGCTTTTCCTTGGCATGGGATTTCTGTGAGAATCACTTCAAATACAATAAAGAAAATCTTAAGATGAGCTGAAAGCCATTTTATGTGAAAAAACAAACAAATAGTGGTTGCTGGTACCTTGGACCTCCTGGGATTCGCCCTTGCCAAGCACACATGTCAGGTAGTTGCCTTAAATGTGCAAGATGGAAAAGTTCTTTTGTTTGCTGTGTATGCTTAAGTTTTGTATCTCAACATCCTGCTCTTCTCTTCCTGCATTTTCCATCTTTGTCTTTCTCCTTATCATCCTCTTCTTTTCTCTCCTCTCCACCATCTACCTTTCTGAAACTCTGCCAAATTGTTTTTGTCCTCTGTGGTCACCTACTTTCTTCTATCTTCTTCTGCATCACCCTACCTCACTTTTACAGTTTGTTTCTTCCATTTTTCTCTGTATTTACCATCACTTTTTTTTCCCTCTTTTGCTATCTCACACCACTTTCTTTTCTCCTTTCTGCTTCCTTGTATTCATCTGTTTCATTTCACTTCCATCTTCTTTTCTTTTTGCTTCTGTAGCCATCTGTAGTTCTCTTACTCTTTTGTTTCTTGCTTCACTTTGTGTGAGCATACTTCATTATTTAATTACTCTTTTAATAGTTTTCAATATCCATTCATTTTCAAAGTTATTTAATTGCCTCCTTAATAATTTTCAATATCTATTCATTTTCAGAGTTCAGATGATGTCAAGAATCAGAAACCCTCTACTCGATATGTTCATAGTTTTTTTGTTACTGTTAAAAATTTTGTTTGTCGTATTGGTGAAGACGCAGATTTGCTTATGACACTATATGATGCTAAGGAAGGAAAATTTATCAGGTTAGAAACTTACATTTATCTGGCATGTACCTAGTTATATATTTAATTTTTAGCTTATTTATTTTGAATGCCAACTTCACAGTTTTCTGTAAACATCAAGATTTGCTACAGAATTAATTGTTTGTATGGCATGGATATATACAATGAATTATGTCGAAAAAGTGATTTTGTCAAATTAACTTTATTTATCATTAGTAGTGTTACTTAATTTTTCTTTTTATATCTCATAGAAAAATTACTTGAATCTTGTGGAAACTAATCTTTTTAAATTGGAGACTGGGTAGTATACTGCAGAGCCAGTACGTAAACATGTTTAAGCATCCATGAATTAAAATTCCCTGCGCATTTCATGCCAAAAACTTTATACTAATTTTTGTTGAGAATGAATCTGTTGGGTGTAATTTCTGAATCATTTTCTCCTAGTTGTGCTGCCTATTATTTTTACAGGGTCATTTCTGTATCCTGGGATGAATATGAGAACTTTCTACATAAGATGTTCAAAAAAGTTCATGGTACGAGTATGACAGGTATCACAGCAGCAAGAAATTAAGTATGTAATGTAGCACAGCTGGAAGAAAATGAGTCTGAACGGTAGCATAGGTGGAAGAAAATGAGTTGGATGAAGGAATTGAGTATGAATGGCAGCCCAGCTGGAAACAAATGAGTATGAGCAGTAGCACAGCTGAAGAAAAATGAGTATGTCGAGTAGCGCAGCTAGAGAATAATGTGTGTGAAGGGTAACACAGCTGGAAGAAAATGAGAATGAAGGGTAGCACAACTGAAAAAAAAAAAAAAGAGTATGAAGGGTAGCACGACTTGTAGAAAAAGAGTATGAAGGGGGAGCACAGTTATTGGGTTGGAACCAATGAAATGTCTGACAAAAGACTAGCACACATGGATGGCGAGAACGGAGAAGTAGGGCAACTTACCTAGGCAAAATAATCACTTTTGGCATCGACACATAGTTGTCATCTGTCCGGCAAGGCCATGATCCCGGAACGAAAAAAGTCTTGTGGCTGGGACCTGAACAAATCATTACTTCACATTGAACCTCGTCTGTCGTGAACTGTTTCCTGGACAGGAAGTGATCCAGGTGTCGAAACAGATGATAGTCTGTCGGAGACAAGTTCTGGGAATAGGTAGGATAAGGCAGTGCTTCATAGCCCAAGGCACTTAGTGTCAGCATCGTTCGTTGTGTGACATGAGGGCGAGCATTGTCCTGGAGCAGAAGAATACTATGTCTGTTGACCAAAGCTGGTTGTTTCTGCAGCAATTTCCGGTGCATCTGGTGTAATTCAGCACAATCATGTTTTGCAGTGATGGTTTGGCCTCTTGCCAAGAAACTCTGATGCATTATCCCGGCTGTGGACCACCAGACAAAGAGCATCATCTTCTTCGTGTGTGTAGGGGTGGCTTAGGATGCCGTCCAGCAAGCTGTGCCTTGCTTAACCATTGTGCATATCATTTCCGATTATCATAAAGGACCCACTTCTCGTCGCAAGTGTCAATTCGATGCAGTAGAGGTTCCTGTTTATTCCTGGCAAGCAGCAACGTGCAGACTTCCAAATGCCTAGTCTTGTTGGCAGTTGTCAACTCATGCGGCAGTCACATGTCCAGCTTTTTGACCTTACCCAGTACAGCCAGACGCCGAACAACTGTCATGTGGTGGACACCTAGCTCTGCTGCTATCTCAAGACACGTTTTTCGGGGTCTGCTTCAACCAAACATAACAGAGCATCGTCAGAAACAGCAACAGGTCGGTGACCACGTGCTACATTTTGCAGGTCCGTATCTCCGCTTCGAAACTTCACAAAGCTTTGCTTAATGGTTCTTTCGTCGGCTGTATTCTCCCCAAATGTTTTGTTAAGGTTTCAAGCGGCAATTCCTGTAGAATGGCCCAGTTTAAATTCATACAGGAAGATGACTCTCAAATCCTGCATCTGCATGTTTCCTTTGCAAGCCACGTTACGTCCAAACAAACCACGCCTGAACCTTGTTCTTCACACACGTGCTAGCTATTTATAGTAACTCTGTGATGTAATACCCGCAACACCTGTTGGTGGTTCCATTCTGCTGTGGTGGGGACCTGTCTCCACTTTCCGTTCACGCCGTACGTTTAATTTGCACCCACCCAATAGAAAAAAATGTGTATGAAGGGTAGTACAGCTTGAAAAAAATTAGATGTAGAATAGCACCGCTAGAATTAAATAAATATGTAGGATAGCACAGCTGAAAAAAAAGGAATATGAAGGGTAGCACAGTTTGAAGAAAACAGATATGAAGGGTCACACAGATGGAATGGAAGAAAATGAGTATGAACGGTTGCACAGCTAGAAGAAAACATGTGCGAAGCTTAGTACAGCTAGGAAGAAAATGAATACCTAGGATAACACATGTGGAAGAAAAAAATTATGCACAAATTGCCCAATAAATAAATTGGGGTGAGTTGAGTTAAAATGCACTCAATAAAGTTCATTTTAACTCGCCTCACGTCAGCCATGTAGCCACCTTGAAATGTATCGGTCTTTCCCCTTTTACCAAGTTTTTAACTCCAAATTTCTTGCACAGACGACTAAACTGATTAAAACTTTAAAAGCTATTTCCAGAAATGTTGATTGTGAATGAGATGTCAAGTCTTGTGAAAACCTCATATACTTTTAATGTGTTTTTTATATTTTAAACTTTTAATATGTTTAGTTGTCTTTGTAAGAAATTTAGGGTTAAAAACTAGATAAGAGGGGGAAGATTGATGCATTTCGTCGTGGGCACGTTGTTGATTACTTAAAATTCACTAAATAAATGGGAAAATTTGTACATTTATAGTTTTAAAGGTTTTTAAGAGTTATTGTAAAGGATTAAATAATAATTTCATTATTTGCATTAAAAGTTAATAGGAATTGTGTTTTGATAATGAAGAGGCTCTTTTCGCTAGTGTGGAAAACATGCAGAAATAGTGACATGGTTTCCTACAACAAAGTAGGGTAAGCTATGATTATGTATATATAACACTAATCGGGCACTTTTTACATTATTATTTTACGGCATCCCATTCTAGGATGGTTTGTTTTTAAGTATTAAATAAATATTAATATATAGGGGATGTTGCCCTTCCTAGGATGGTGTGAAATTTTTAATTGAAGCGGATTGAAGACAAATCCAATAGACGCCACATTTCTGTAACGAAATATAGTAAACTGATTCGTGTAAGAGCTGAAAATTATACTCCATTTATTTCCATTTTTCGAAGAACTCGTGATAAATAACATTATGTACAAAGTATTTGTTTAAAAATATTCCTTGTAGTCCAGTTGTTTTCGTGTTCGTTTGTAAATATATTTAACTGCATGCAGAGAAGTGCAAACTTTGACATTAATGTGCACGTCATATTTTAGCAGCAGATTCGGATTGTTGGGCACAAAATACCTGTTGTCTATTGTTGTTCCTTGCATTTCACCTGTGACACCTAAGCGTCTACAATACAACAGATAGCCAGTCACATTCTGTGTCATTTCCAGTTGAAATTGCTTGGGAAACATTTTCTTGCACTTTCTGCCTTCCACGCATGTTTCCCCAGGATTGTTGATGCCACATGGTCCATGCATCTTGTTATGAGTTCATGCAATCGTGGATTTTGATCAGCTGCTGGAATCTCAGCACACAGAAATTGATCAATATGTTCAGTAGTTGTTTTCTTCTTCGTAGAACAATTATAATGTGAGCATGTTGCAGTCCTCATTTTTGAAACTCAGTCGTGTAGATTTTCTCAAGACTGTGAACTGTTGATCTTTTAGGAGTGATTTCAACTTGTAAGTTAGCCTGTTGCAAAATATTTTGCAAATTGTATGATAGTGTGGCATATTTGACTGTGTTTCCTCTCAGCTTCAAGAAATGGCACAACATTGCAGATGTTGCTGTGATGCCAAAGCATTCCAGAGAGAGAAAGAGAGAGATTGACAGAGAGATAAGGCTGTTTATATGTATAATATTAATACTGCACTAAAATTAATCCTAAAACTGATCTCAGAGTTATATTTAGTTGTAAGTAAGAAATTAGGTTAGCTTCATAAAGAAGTATACAGTTTCCAGATGCTGTAAAACAGTAACAGTTGAAGACACAGACCACAACTGCGAACCGTTAGGTAGATGTACTCATAAAGTTTGTGTCCCGCTACTGAGGGAAATGACGTAGGCGATAGCATGTGTGTCACATGACTAATCAGTCGATGAACATCTTTCTCACCGATGGATTGGACGAGCCGCGAACTATTACATGCTTTTGACCCAATGGCCACCCAGAAGTCCTGACTTAACACCTTGTGACTTTTTCCTGTGGGTGTACGTAAAGGACAAGGTATTTGCCCCTTCCCTTCCTGTTGATCTAGCTGAGATGAAACAGCGTATCACAACCACTATCACTGCACTTGATTCAGATATCTTACCTCGCGTTTGGGTGGAAATGGATTATGGACTCGATGTGTGTCGTGTGACTAAGGGTGCACACATAAATCATCTGTGACTGTCTCTAAAAAAACTTGAAACATTCCCCTACAGTTCTGTTACAAGTAACATAAAATATCTTACATTGTTCTTGTTTTATACTGCATTGAAACTGCATACTTCTTTATGAATCACCCTGTATTTAATGTATTTGGACATCTTCATGCTGTCTGCTGTCTGAAAATGTTTAGAACTGCCCGAATTTATTGTTCTAGCAGGATGGGGATGTTCCATGATTTTCAGAATTTTAAATATTTTTTGACCAAGCTGTGTGTGTGTTTTTTTTTTTTTTTTTTTTCCCCATTTCTCTTCCTGATTATATTCTTATTTTGTATGGTTTTTAGTCAACATTTCTTGTTCTTAATATCCTTAGTAATAGTGAAAATGAGGGACTTAGTATTTTTTTAAAGAAATTTTCAAATGAAGTGCGTGTTTTCTTCTTTCTAACAATGTCCTGTTGAAAATGAATTATTAGCACAAACATTTTTGTCCCCTCACACTTTTTGAAAGTGAAATTAAATTCCAAAATCAGTATTTGATCAACTGACAAGAATCTGTGACTGTCCACACCATCAGTGATGTCATGTGTGATTTAAATATTTACGGGTGATTCGTCCTGAAAAAGCTAATTAAGCCAAAGCACAGCAAAATCTTGGTTGACAAAAATAAGGTAATTGTGAGTAAAAAAAAATTTATACTCCTCATAATGTTTGTAAACTACAATTTGTAACACTTAAGTGTAGTTGAGTTTCATTATCTTAAAATTGAATGTCTGTTAGTATGTGCAATCAGCATGCAATCTTCATGGCAGGGTTTTTGTGAGTGGTCACCACTGCAAGTCTATCACAACTGCAGGCTGCTGCCTTTCACTCTTGCGTCACTGCTAGAATGAAAACACTTTCCATGCAATGGTTTTTGCAGTTATGTTGATTAAAATTGCCGTGATATTGAAATATTTTTGCTGTGTTTCTTTCTCTTTGATTGTAAATTTAAAACTGCTATCATCATATTATCATTCTCCAGCCTACTCATGTTTCTGTTGCATCTTCACATGTCACTTAAAATATTGTTACCATGAGGCCTCTAATATTTGAAAATATTAGCATCGGTGTTAGGGTACTGTTTCAGATATTAGGGTTGTACAACAAACAACAACAATCATACTAAGCTGTCCTCTGAGATTCAGAGGTTAGCTCCACAAAGAATGAAATTCCACCAGATAAATGCTTAACTGAGTATTTACTTACTGTTGCCGTATCAGACATCTCCATTTGCAGCAATCTTGGCACATAGTTCAGGCTTCACTGATGTCCGCCACACAACATACACAAGACCTTCTTCTGTACTTGTAATCTTTTTCTCATGCAGGGACTCCTGAATCTGGTTCTTCCATGATTTCCTTGGCCTTCCTTTACCTTTCTTTCCTGCCACTTGGGCTGAAAAAGTTTTCTTAGTAAGCATCTCATCACTCATTCTTTCAACACGGCCAAACCACCTAAGAATATTAGTCTCCACTTTACTGACAACATTATGCCTCACATTACACATCTGCAACACATTTTCATTCTTTACGCGATCAGAGAGTGTCTTGCCACAAATATCTCAATCTTAGTGAGAGATGGGTTTGCCCCAATGGGGCGCTCTGGTGGGAAACAATATCACACAAAGGACAACAAGGACTTCTATGAATCTTGAAAACTGACATTAGGGTTGTGTTGAGCTGAAACACCTCAGTTAATTCCCTCTTTATTGCCTTCAAGTTGTGCTGGCTGAAAATAATACAGACCCCAGTGCTAATGGGCAAAGAATATTAAAATGTATGTGTTTATAGCAGGGTGGCCAACCTACGGTTCGCCACGTGCCACTTTTGATGTAGATAATCTTGAATGTGCCACTCCACCTTAACTTGACTCCACGCCCCTCCACGGTTGCCGAAAAGGATGCAAAAATTATGTATCTCTGTATACTTCAAATAAAACATTACTGAAGAAGAGTAAAATAGTGTTAAACCCATATTATTGTAATATCATAGAACACTAATAAGCGTCTATATATTAATAAGGGGATGCAAGGTCAGGTGATGCGTAACATCACAGCCTCTCCTTGACAAATGTCAACCCCGCCTTCTCGTGGTGCATCCTGTTCCCACTAAAGGGGCTCTGACGACCGCCCATAGCGGTATAACTATACCATCGGGATCAGAGGAAATTCTATCCCACACTCACCAACCCGCTTGGCCAGCGTGGTGAGTTATGGCCAAACCCTCCAAAATGATTCCACAACTTAAATCTTGGCCCTCAGTCTCCGGCAGCTGGAATGTACCTGGCCAAGGCAGCGGCCAGTGCGACATGAAGGCAGAGGGTGCTAAGAATCCCCGGAGGACCGGACTAGGCTGCCATCTGATGCTGACCTTGGCTACTTACAATGGACGCTCCCTATCTTCTGATTCAAGGCTTCTTGAATTGGAAGAGGAACTACAAAGGATCAAGTGGGACATCGTGGGGCTAAGTGAGGTAAGGAGAAAAGGAGAAGATCTCATCGAACTGAAAAGTGGACACCTCTTCTACTATCGTGGGACAGATACTGGCAGAACTAGTGGTGTTGGATTTATAATAAACAAGAAACTGAAGGATAAAGTTGTAGAAGTTGAAAGTTCCTCTGACAGAGCTGCACGACTTGTTATCCAACTCTCGAAAAGATACCAGGCTCAGATTATTCAAACTTATGCACCCACCACAAGTCATCCTGAAGAAGAAATTGAAGAATTTTATGAGGAAATTTGTCATCTAAATAATAAAGGTAAGCAGCACTTGAAAATAATTATGGGAGATTTCAATGCAAAAATAGGGCAACGGCAACAGAATGAAACTTCAGTAGGTAAATTCGGTCATGGCAACAGAAACCAGCGTGGAAATACTCTCGTTGAGTTTGCAGAGGCAGAAGGGTTTTTCATCTTGAACTCCTTCTTCAAGAAAAAGCCACACAGGAAATGGACATGGAGACATCCAAATGGGACCACAAGTGAAATTGATTTTATTATGTGTAACAAAAAATTCGTCATAGAAGACTGCAGTGTGCTAAACAAGTTCAACACAGGTAGTGACCATAGATTGGTGAGATGTAAGATGCACCTCAACACTAAACTTGAACGTGGCAAGCTCATAAGACAAACAAAATCTATTGACATAACCAACCTTAAAAAACACCATAATACCTTCAAGTTAGAACTGAAGAACAGGTTCTCTGCTTTAGAAAGCCTAACATCGGAAGAAGTGGACATCTCTGAAGTTAACAGAAAAGTAACCAAAGCTCTTATGGAAACAGCAACAAAATTAGCTGGGTCTAAGAACAAGTTGCATGTGAACAAATTATCAGGAAAAACCAAAATGTTGATGCAAAAAGAAGAGAGATGAGGACAACTAAAGAAGATGTGACTTCCAAAGTGGAATATATAGAGCTATGCAAGACAGTAAGAAAAAGTATCACTGAAGACGTAAGGAAATTCAACTGTGAACTAGTGAGGAAAGCAATTGAAAACAACCAAAGCCTAAAGATAGCAAAGGGACATCTCAGTAAGGGAAGAAAACAGATTATGGCACTGAGAAAAGAAGATGGTTCTGTAACAAGAAATAGAGGCGAAATTTTGACAAGAGTGAAAGATTTCTACTCCAAATTATATGAAAGGGATGATATATGCACTCCAGACATCATGAAAGATACCAGTACCAGAGTTCCTCCAGTCCTTCCAGCAGAAGTTGCACATGCAATCAAGAACATGAAGCGAGGAAAAGCTCCAGGAGAAGATGGAATTACTGTAGACATCATACAAGAAGCAAGTGGAGAAATCGAAACAGTACTCGCCCAAATTTTCACTCGATGCCTTAATGAAGGAAAGATTCCTGAGGATTGGAACACCGCTACAGTGATCCTGCTACATAAGAAAGGTGACATTGAGGATCTCGGAAACTACAGACCTATCAGCCTCCTATCAGTAGTTTATAAAATCTTCACTAAAGTTCTTTCACACCGCTTGAAGGTAGCACTAGACATGGCTCAACCGAGAGAACAAGCTGGATTCAGGAGTGGCTACAGCACAATAGATCATATCCACGTGCTGAGAGAACTAATTGAAAGAGCGAGGGAATGTGAACTTCCATTGTGCATGGCTTTTATCGATTATGAAAAAGCCTTTGATTTGGTGAAACCATCAGCAGTTACAATGGCCCTGAAAACCTGCGGTATTGAAGATGCATACATTAATATTATTAATAACATCTATGAAAATGCAAGTGCAAAGATTAGGCTGTTTGAAAATACAACACACGTAAAAATTGGAAAGGGAGTGAGACAAGGTGACACCATATCTCCGAAGCTCTTTAATGCCACATTGGAGGGTGTTTTTCAGTCGCTGAGCTGGGAAAACAAGGGGATAAAGATTAATGGAGATTATCTAACCCACCTTCGTTTTGCTGATGACGTAGTCATTTTTGCAACTACCCCATCAGAGCTGCAGAGTATGATCCAGGAACTTGCTGACAAGAGTAAAGAAGTGGGATTAAAAATGAACTTTCAGAAGACAAAAGTGATGTTCAATGCTTTTACAAGAAATGAAGATTTATCGATTGATGGAGAAAAGCTGGAGATAACAGACACGTACGTTTATCTTGGACAGCAGATATCAAGTGAGGGTCACATTGATGAAGAAATTAATCGGCGTACAAAACTTGCCTGGAGAGCTTTTGGAAGAAACAGCATAATTTTCAAGAGCAATATGCCATTATGTCTTAAAAGAAAAGTGTTTGATCAATGCATCCTTCCAGTGCTTACGTATGGTGCAGAGACGTGGACCTTAACTAAAAGAGACATACAAAGGCTGCAGACAACTCAAAGAAGCATGGAGAGGTGCATGCTTGGTGTAACCAGGAGAGATAAGAAGAGGAACTCGTGGATCCGAAAAATGACAAGAGTGGAAGACATCATGATCAGAGTTAAATCCCTGAAATGGCAATGGGCTGGACATACTGCCAGAAGGACAGATCATCGATGGACAGCCGAAATTTTAGATTGGATTCCAAGGGACAGGAAAAGACCCAGAAGAAGACCACATAGGAGATGGGTGGATGAAATTCGAAAGTATGCAGGGGTGACATGGAGGAGACTGGCACAAGACAGACCGTTGTGGAGGAAACTTGGGGAGACCTTCGTCCAGCAGTGGATTGATAATGGTTGACAATGATGATGATGATGATGATATATTGATACTATAAGATTCTTTACTGTAAGACCAGTTGTGAGAGAATGGCTGAACGTAAACATATGATTGAGGTATCAAAATAAAGGTCTCACCATGTAGATGTGCTGGTCGAAAAAAAATGAGATTGGGGCAACGGTTCGGGTGTTGTGGGGTGGCAAAGTTCCCATGTAAAGTCTATGGGAGAAGTGTGTGGCTTACATTCGATTGCCTGAGGTTGACTCACACACTGTTGAAGGCGGAAGCATGGAGGGACTGAAATAGTCCAACGTACGAAGTCTTCTCTTTTCAGAGTGAATCGTTGTGCAAAGCAACACTAGCAGGCATTCGCATCAAAATTCTTCTCATCGAAACAGCGAACACTCTCGAAGACCTGATTGTGTTGTGCCATTGGACTGTGTGATGTATATATATACAATTTAACATTCATTCGATCCAGTTTATTCACGCACGTAAAACGCTTCTCATTATGTAAAGATGTTAATAAACGTTTAATATGAGTATTCTTTTCAAAATAAATAAATAAATAAATAAATATTCGTCGATTCTAAAAAATATTCGTAGATTCTGACGAGTTTCATATACCGGGTTCAAATCCTGATGAGGCATAATTCGATCCAGTTTAGTCACGTAGGTAAGACGTTTCCTATTATGAAAAGATGTAAATAAACATTTCATATGAGTTTATTCTTTAAAAAAAAACAAAAAACAAACAAACTTATTGTCGATTCTGACAAGTTTCGTCTACCGGGGGGAAAAAAACTATTTGTCGATTCCGACAGGTTTCATCTACCAGGTTCGAATCCCGGTGAGACATGGATGTTGTGTTTGTCTTACAGCACTGGCTCTCTTCCTTTCCTGGAACCACTGACCCTAAATTAGGGACTGGCGACTGCTTATAGCCCATTGAGATGCTCACGGTAGTCGTCAAATCTTCAGTCACAAAAAAAAAAAAAAAAAAATCACGAGCCTGGACTATTGTCTTTACTGAAGTGGCTGAATGAATTTGTCAATCAAATAAAGTTTACATTTGTTGTTTCATGTTCATATCAGTTTATTATTTTCAAAAAAAAAAAAAAATTACTGTCGATTCTGACGAGTTTCGTCTAGTTCAAGAATTAGTTTACCAGTATATTAAAAATACAAATTACTTGCAAAGAAAGAAACATATCCCAACATTCTATGATTACATTTCCATTCACATGAAACAAACCCAGCTTAGTTCTTAGTGAGGCTTTTGAATGTATTTCCTCTTCACCAGTTCTTCAATGTTGGGATTCAGAAGATGAAGTAGGAAGAACAGCAGATTTTTGAGATGCCGATCAGTGAGTGCTGAACGGTGCTTACTTTTCACCAACATGATAGAAAAAGTATTTTCACATATGCATGTCGACCCAAACCTGCAACAATATCGCAGGGCCATTCACATGAAACAAACCCGGCTTAGTTCTTAGTAGAGCAGCGCCCTGCGTTATTGATGATATTACTCCTGCAGAGCAATATCATCTTCATAACTCCTTTTGAACCACACGGCTTGCTCAGAGCCACGTTCACAACACAGCAGGCACTAAAATTCTAAGAAGATTGAGGATGAAAACCAAAGCTGAATAAAGGGAAAACGTATTGTCACTCTTGTGGTTGCACAGACAAACAAAAAACCCGCGAGCATTGCAATCACCTGACCTCTGTCGTGTTCACTTTGCAGTGAATGGGAGAGGGGTGGATGAGTGTTTTCGAGTGAAAACGGTGAAACCGCTAGGCACGTTCGAGTAACAATAATAGTGTTGATGAGCTGGTTAGTCAGTCTGTTTAATAAATTATTAAAATTACAAAAAGTGACATTGCTCATGCGTGCTGCTTAGAAAGCCTTCGTGTGCCACAAGTGGCAGGCGTGTTGCGATTTGGCTACCCCTGGTTTATAGCAAGGCAAGGAGAAAGCACTTTTTTGTGCCTGTCTGGGATTCATGCTACCCTTTAAGGGGGCTGAGGTCAAGAAATCATCGTAGAAGAGAAAATTGATGGAAGAGAAGTTCTGAAGTCCACCATGCAGAAATGTCTATCCAATTGCTGTTTGCAGTGGTGATTTAGAGACTGCGAGATCCCTGTGATTTCATTTCACTTACCATGATGGACCATTGGGACACTGCAATTCTGCTGCAGAAGATGAGCCTCCAACAGAAAGAGTTAACAGTGTCTAGCAATGAGGATGGCTGAGTGAAAGCACTCACACTTAGCTACAAAAATGTCAGTCCCTGGCTACTGCAAGAGTTTGCTAATGAAATGGTGACCTTCGCCTTCCTCCCTCATGCAAAAGCATATTCTACAAGTGCATATGTGTTTTGTTGAGTGCATCTTTGGAATGCTGGCTATTAATAGGCCAGCTCCTCTCGGTGCTTCCTCTTAGTGTTCGTGCCCACTAGTAAATTTCCTAATGATAAGCAATTTTCATTACTTTGAGTGCTATTTCTCTGCCTGTAATAGTTTGAACAGAACTGCATGCTGAGCTGAACAGACATAATACTGAACCTCGAACAAATTTTTCAAACTGCTTATTATTATTTTTTTTCAGTGGGTAAGAATACACCTTCTTTGCACCCAAAGAACATTCATAAATTGGTGCATATTTCCCCCTGATGTATATAGTTTGCAAATACTGTACATAATTAGATGTGCCTGTGTTGTCCTAAGCAGCCATTGCGAATGTTGGTAGCCAGTGGCCAAATGGCGACCAGATATTTTTTTGTCGTGGTTAGTAAATTTTTTAATATAGTAGCCAATAATGGCCAGTAGACCCCCCCTCCCCCAAGTGAGCAACTATTTTGTCCAGCTGCCCCTCCCCACTTGTGAATGAATATCAAGTTCAGTTTGCTCGCCTGATTTTCTGCAGCTGCTTCGAAAATGAATGGAAGTGAAGGTGGGCTTAGAGAGAAACTTAATCTGCTGACAGATCAGCCTGGAGCGACCAAAGAATCAAGTTGTAAATGCATTTATGGCACCTCTATTCATAGTGATTGTGGAATAACTTTTTACGGGTCTTTTAGAGGTTATTTTTAATGAAAGTTGGTTGTCAAATTTTCGAACTAAAGCCTAGTTCGTCATCAGGACTATGTCACTGGAGTAGTTGCTGCCACTCAATTGGAAGAGACCATCCGCAATTATCGTTAATTGTGGTACTTCTTCTTCTTGCTATTTCGATCCCTTCTTCTAGTTTTCTCTTTACTAAGTTTGACTGGTGGGCGATTATTTTCACTGAGTCCCAATTTATGGAGTGTCCACTTGCTTGTACATGTCTGTCTAGCCCTGTTTTGTTCCCAATGTTCCTAATAGCTGCTTGGTGTTCTTTCATTCGGACCTTAATACTTCTCCCTGTTTCTCCTATATAGCTGAGTCCGCAGTTACAGTCGATGCAGTAAATTACTCCTTCCTGCAATTGGATGTCCAATTCTTTCTGCTTTAAAGCTGGCAAGAATTTCTTTATTTTGTTATTAAGATCTGGAGCTAGCCTGATATTATATTTTGCTCCGATCCTTTTCAGTTTCTCGAAAAGTCCCTTGTGGTACGTAATTTTGCTGGTGAATTTGAAGTTGGTTTTTTTCCTGCTTCTTTTTGGCACTTGTTTAAATATTTTCTCAACATATGGGGAGGGGTAATTGTTTTCGCCAACATTTCCTTTAATTCTTCTTTGTGAAGATCTTTTGAGAAGCTGAAGAGACCAGGATTTCAATTTTTTCCAAAAAATTGTCTCGCTGTATTCGATTTAATATAATCAGGGTGGAATGAGCAGAAGTCTAACATCTTCCCTGTGTTGGTGGGTTTTCTAAAGCTGAGTGAATATTTTCCCTTCTCTTGAGGTCAAGGTTAAATCCAGGTAATTGATGCTATGGTCTTTTTCCTGTTCCAGGGTGTACTTCAAGGTATTCTCTAGTAAGTTAAATTCTTCCAGAATCTGAGAGGGTAGAGATTGGTCTACAGTATCTACTATAATTAGGACATCATCCATGTACCTTACATAGAGAGCAAACAAGGAGGGTTGTATAAGGATTTTGCCTCTAGTTTACTTATATAATAATTTGCTAGCAGAGGTGCTAGTGGAGAACCCATTGCAAGTCCTGAAGTTTGCCTGTAATATTTCTTTCCAAACTGGAAGAAATTATTCTTGAAGGAAAATAGGAGCAGTTCATATATGCCAAGTAGTATTTCTCTATTGTGATTATGGAATACTATTTTTTCCGCAAGGTCATCTGCAATGAATTCCAGTAGGAGGTCCAGGTTAATGTTGGTATACATAGAGACTATATCCAGGCTTGCCATTACTGGATGAATTAATTCTGGCAAGTTGTCCAGTTTTCTTTTTAGCTGCATGGAATTTTTTAGTAGGTAGGGAGGAGAAGGAAAATATCTCTGAGGTGACCAAGCAAATAATAATTAATGTTGGAGAGTGGCGAATTTCTAGTGTCTATTATAGGTCTTATTGGATGGCCTTCTTTGTGAACTTTTATCGTACCATAGATCTGTGGAATTCTTGACTGGATTTTGGAGAAGTTTTTGAAGAGCTCATTAAGCTGTTTTTTATTTCTTAAAGAGCTGATTAATTTCTTAAGATTTTTTACAGTTTGATCTATAGGATTACCATTGAGTTCTTCATAATAAGGCTTGCTCAATTCAGCTTCCATTTTATTGTAATACTTCTCTTTTTCTACCAATACCAAAACTTTGCTCTTATCTGCTCTCAGTGCTACTACTTTATCATTGGCTTTGAATTTTTTAAGGTCAGTAATGGCACTTCTATTAAAATTGTAATCAACTTTTACTGGCTTTTTTACAAATTTTGAGACGCAGTCTGAGAATTCTTTCCTTAAAGTAACTGCTGTATTTTCATCTTCTCTTTCTACCTTACTACAGATGCTTTCTAAATCAATCAGTATACGTTTTTTATCAAGTGTTGCGGAGGAAAGGTTGTAATTATATCCCTTATTGAGGAGATTAATCAGGTTTCCATCTACTCCTTCTTCCGTCAGATCAATGACATGTTTGTTAGTGGTGGATGGTATTAACTGTGGGCCAGGTGCTGTAGACATTAACTTTGGACTTAACCATTTATTTTCTTTAATTTTCAATTTTTCCTTAAACTTTTTGTTTTTATCTCTCACTGCTTTCATTAAAAATAACCTCTAAAAGACCCGTAAAAAAAGTTATTCCACAATCACTATGAATAGAGGTGCCATAAATGCATTTACAACTAGGATTAAAACCACATACGGGCTGGATATATGGCGAAACATCAGAAAGATAGAAAGGAGTAAGTGCAAAAGCGACAAATGTAAGTCACAACTGTATTTTCTTAAGAAATGTAAAAGAGCTAATTTTGTTCCACCTTCTTTGAGACTCACGAAAAACATCGCGGAAAATCTGTCAAGAAATTTTATTAGAAAAATAGAACTAAAAACGGTGAATGGCGCGATTCGTAATAAATTCAAAACTATTGAGCAATGCGAACGAATAGAAGCTCGTATTTGGACCTCTTCATTAGGTGAAATTCCGGAAGCAGAAAAGAAAAATATTGATAATTGGTTAGCTAAAGCAGTGAGAGATAAAAACAAAAAGTTTAAGGAAAAATTGAAAATTAAAGAAAATAAATGGTTAAGTCCAAAGTTAATGTCTACAGCACCTGGCCCACAGTTAATACCATCCACCACTAACAAACATGTCATTGATCTGACGGAAGAAGGAGTAGATGGAAACCTGATTAATCTCCTCAATAAGGGATATAATTACAACCTTTCCTCCGCAACACTTGATAAAAAACGTATACTGATTGATTTAGAAAGCATCTGTAGTAAGGTAGAAAGAGAAGATGAAAATACAGCAGTTACTTTAAGGAAAGAATTCTCAGACTGCGTCTCAAAATTTGTAAAAAAGCCAGTAAAAGTTGATTACAATTTTAATAGAAGTGCCATTACTGACCTTAAAAAATTCAAAGCCAATGATAAAGTAGTAGCACTGAGAGCAGATAAGAGCAAAGTTTTGGTATTGGTAGAAAAAGAGAAGTATTACAATAAAATGGAAGCTGAATTGAGCAAGCCTTATTATGAAGAACTCAATGGTAATCCTATAGATCAAACTGTAAAAAATCTTAAGAAATTAATCAGCTCTTTAAGAAATAAAAAACAGCTTAATGAGCTCTTCAAAAACTTCTCCAAAATCCAGTCAAGAATTCCACAGATCTATGGTACGATAAAAGTTCACAAAGAAGGCCATCCAATAAGACCTATAATAGACACTAGAAATTCGCCACTCTCCAACATTAATTATTATTTGCTTGGTCACCTCAGAGATATTTTCCCTTCTCCTCCCTACCTACTAAAAAATTCCATGCAGCTAAAAAGAAAACTGGACAACTTGCCAGAATTAATTCATCCAGTAATGGCAAGCCTGGATATAGTCTCTATGTATACCAACATTAACCTGGACCTCCTACTGGAATTCATTGCAGATGACCTTGCGGAAAAAATAGTATTCCATAATCACAATAGAGAAATACTACTTGGCATATATGAACTGCTCCTATTTTCCTTCAAGAATAATTTCTTCCAGTTTGGAAAGAAATATTACAGGCAAACTTCAGGACTTGCAATGGGTTCTCCACTAGCACCTCTGCTAGCAAATTATTATATAAGTAAACTAGAGGCAAAATCCTTATACAACCCTCCTTGTTTGCTCTCTATGTAAGGTACATGGATGATGTCCTAATTATAGTAGATACTGTGGACCAATCTCTACCCTCTCAGATTCTGGAAGAATTTAACTTACTAGAGAATACCTTGAAGTACACCCTGGAACAGGAAAAAGACCATAGCATCAATTACCTGGATTTAACCTTGACCTCAAGAGAAGGGAAAATATTCACTCAGCTTTTTAGAAAACCCACCAACACAGGGAAGATGTTAGACTTCTGCTCATTCCACCCTGATTATATTAAATCGAATACAGCGAGACAATTTTTGGAAAAATTGAAATCCTGGTCTCTTCAGCTTCTCAAAAAGATCTTCACAAAGAAGAATTAAAGGAAATGTTGGCAGAAAACAATTACCCTCCCCATATGTTGAGAAAATATTTAAACAAGTGCCAAAAAAGAAGCAGGAAAAAACCAACTTCAAATTCACCAGCAAAATTACGTACCACAAGGGACTTTTCGAGAAACTGAAAAGGATCGGAGCAAAATATAATATCAGGCTAGCTCCAGATCTTAATAACAAAATAAAGAAATTCTTGCCAGCTTTAAAGCAGAAAGAATTGGACATCCAATTGCAGGAAGGAGTAATTTACTGCATCGACTGTAACTGCGGACTCAGCTATATAGGAGAAACAGGGAGAAGTATTAAGGTCCGAATGAAAGAACACCAAGCAGCTATTAGGAACATTGGGAACAAAACAGGGCTAGACAGACATGTACAAGCAAGTGGACACTCCATAAATTGGGACTCAGTGAAAATAATCGCCCACCAGTCAAACTTAGTAAAGAGAAAACTAGAAGAAGGGATCGAAATAGCAAGAAGAAGAAGTACCACAATTAACGATAATTGCGGATGGTCTCTTCCAATTGAGTGGCAGCAACTACTCCAGTGACATAGTCCTGATGACGAACTAGGCTTTAGTTCGAAAATTTGACAACCAACTTTCATTAAAAATAACCTCTAAAAGACCCGTAAAAAAAGTTATTCCACAAAGAATCAAGGTTACTAAAGCAACCTTTTCCATGGTATACCTTGCACAAAGTATAATGTCATCTACAGGTAAAATAATTATCTTTGAATCTCTGTTTAGCTGCATATATGCTGAACAAAAAGAAGCAAACTGTTATGGCAATGTTTTTAAGATGATGTAGCTGCTACATCTAATGTCATATAGTACTGCTCCTTGTGAGCGTGGCTTCTCAGCAGAACCTCATAAAAACGAGTAATCGGGCATGTCTAAATAGTGACACTTTAAATGACTTAATGATTATTAGATGCAATGGCCCTTCAATTGAAGATTTTGATCCTCAAAATGCTATTCATTTGTGGTGGGCAGGTGTCTCTGATGGGAAGATCACAGTACATATCAGCGGTAAACTGTATCAACATTATTAGTGCCACTTTATGTATCCTAGCTTTCATCACTTTGTTTTAAATATTATTAAAGAAATTCGACATCTAACTTCGATGATCTCTTGAAAATAAATTATGTATGTGTAAATTAAGATAACTAGACAAAACCCGTTGGAATCAACGGTTAGTTTTTTTTTTTTGTTTTTTTTAAAGAATAAACTCATATGAAACAACAAATGTAAACTGTATTTGTTTGACAAATTCATTCAACCACTTCAGTAAAGACAAAGCCCAGGTTCAAGATTTTTTTTTTTAAAGAATAAACTCATATGGAACAACAAATGTAAACTGTATTTGTTTGACAAATTCATTCAATCACTTCAGTAAAGACAAAGCCCAGGTTCGTGATTTTTTTTTTTTTTTTTTTTTTTGACTGAAGGTTTAACGACCACCATGAGCAACTCAATGGGCTATAAGCAGTCGCCCGACCCTAATTTAGGGTCACTGGTTCCAGGGAAGGAGGAGAGCCAGTGCCATAAGACAAACACAACACTCATGCCTCACTGGGATTCGAACCTAGACCCTTCACGAACGAATCATCATAAGCCAGCGCTTAGACCACTGTGCCACCGGGGCGGTCAGGTTCATGATCAGTATCACAACTGCACCCTTTTTCAGTTGTAAAATGTGAGGCGGAAGTCCACTCATCTCAATCGTGTGCAAAAATTCAACTGGTTAGCGCACTCTTTCACTCTCACCTTCAGTCACAACTGTGTTTGTAAATGTTGTTGGAATGAGATTGTGTTGTGAATACTCTTCATTCTCTCTTGTCTGAGACATATAGTTGCGACCCATTGATCGCTCACGCCTTCCAGTAAGGCTCTTATATTTTTGTTTGGGGGGGGGTTCTGCGGGAGAGACATTCTGCTGAGGGTAAGTATGCAATAAAGTATTTACTTACTTTAGGACTAATCATAGAACACCATGCACAGCACACACCAAGTCTGACACTGAACTGAGCACCTGATCTAGATAAGGGCCGCACGCTTCTCCCATAGACTTTACATGGGAAATTTGCCGCCCCGCCATGCCTGAACAGTTGCCCCAATCTCAGTTTTCTCTTTGACTGACACATCTACATGGTAAGACCTTTATTTTGATATCTGAACCATATTTTAACATTCAGTCGTTCTCTCAAAACAGGTCTCACAGAAAAAAAAAAATCACGAACCTGGACTATTGTCTTTACTGAAGTGGTTGAATGATTTTTTTAATCAAATAAAGTTTACATTTGTTGTTTCATATGAGTTTATTCTTTTAAAACAAAACAAAAAAAACTAACCGTCGATTCTGACGAGTTTCGTCTAGTGTTTATTTACATCTTTACATAATGGGAAACGTCTTACTTATGTGAATAAACTGGATCGAATGAATATTAAATTGTATATATACATCACACAGTCCAACAGCATAACGCAATCAGGTCATCAAGAGTGTTCCCTGTTCTGATGAAGACTTCGGACTTTGGACTATCTCGGTCCCTCCATGCTTCCACCTTCAACAGCGCATGCAGTGGTCTAAGGCGCTGGCCTCTGATCATTCGCCCGAACGGGGTCCGGGTTCGAATCCCGGTGAGGCATAGATGTTGTGTTTGTCTTATGGCACTGGCTCTCTCCCTTCCCTGAAACCAGTGACCCTAAATTAGGGACGGGCGACTGCTTATAGCCCATTGAGTTGCTCACGGTGGTCGTTAAACCTCCAATAAAAAATCAACAGCGCATGAGTCAACCGCACGTTTCTCCCATAAACTGTACATTAGAACTTTGCCGCCCCACAATGCCCGAACCGTTGCCCCAATCACATTATTCTCTTCGACTGGCACATCTACATGGTAAGACCTTTATTTTGATACCTCAACCATATCTTTACGTTCAGCCGTTCTCTCAAAATAGGACTCACAGTAAAGAACATTATACAATTAATATATAGATAAGAGTAATGATATTACAGCACTGAAAATAAATTGCCAAAAAATTAATCATTCTGGAACAAAAGCATGTGCAATATTGGTAGGTAATCTAATGATTCTATGCAGTAACTACTGTGCATCTGTTTTTATGAAGTTAATGGAGTAAGTCTCTCATTAGAAAGAGAAAAAAACTTCCCGATTGAATTTCATAGAAACGTAAGTAGATAATTTAGTGAATTATTATTATTTTTTTAACTTTGCATGGCCAGTAGATTTTGTCATTTGGCTAGTAAAATTTTTATTCCAGTAGCCACATTGGCTAGTAAAATTTTTATTCCAGTAGCCACATTGGCTAGTACAGTATAGGACCCTAAATCCAGAAAGCTTAGGACCAAACGATTTCTGGATTTTCTGGATTTAGGGTCCTCGTGAATCCAAGTACTATATGTACATATGTACACTGAAGAGCAATTGAATTAGAGATACCTGTCTAGTAACATGTAGCACCACCTTTCGCCCTGATGACGGAGGCGATTCGTCTCGGCATGGACTCGACAAGACACCGGAAGCGTTGGGAAGCCATACGGATCCACGACACCTGAACAAGCCCCCACAGTTCGCGAAGATTTGATGGAGGGGGTCAAAGCCTCGAACATCTCTCTCGATGTCATCCCAGATGTGCTCGATAGGATTGAGGTCAGGTGACCTAGCTGGCCAAGGAAGCGAGGTCACGTCGGTGGAGTGTTCATCCAACCATTCGGATACAATTCGGGAGCTGCATTGTCTTGTTGCAGGATGAGGTCTTCAGTGGGATGTTGAAGACGCACAAACGGAAGCAAATGGTCGTCCAGGATATCCCGGTAACGTTGACCTGTGAGGGACGATGTCACATGTACCAGGGGTCCCATTTCAGTCCACGTAAACAGTCCGCGGAGGAGAATGCCACCCCCAGCAGCTTGAAGAGTACCCTGCTGGCAAGAAAGATCCATCCTTTCATGTGGTTTGCGCCATACTCATATCCTGCCATCCGCATTTACCAACGTGAATCTCGACTCATCAGTCCAGGCAACATTTTCCCACATGTCTAGGGTCCAGTGGCGATGTTCCCGTGCCCATGCTAGTCTTTGCACCCTGTGATATGCTGTCAGCAGCGGTACCCTCATGGGACGATGGTTTTTGTACCCCATAGCGAGGAGATGGTTCTAGACGGTGTGGCTGCTTACACGTTTTTGTGCACCAGCGTTAAATTGTCGAGTGATTTCTTGCCCTGTAGCCTGTCTATCCGCTGTTACAATGCAAGCTAGCCGACGACGACCCCACTCATCCACACGCTGTTGTCCATGGCAGTTAGCCCTTGCAGAGATGGTTTTACCGGATTCGATGTACTCACAGTGCACCCGTGACACAGTGGCTCGTGAAAATCCCAGTGCCTGCACGACTTCCGAGATGGAGCGACCCATTCGTCGGGCCCCGACAATTTTCCCACGTTCAAATGTACTTAGATCTTTCATCTTACCCATACTGCGTCCGACTCTTACTGATTCCCGTGTCATCACTCCTTATATTGTCGGATCGCTGCATACGTCATGTTGTTTCCTTTTACAGGGCCGTCCACAGCGCCACATTTGCATAACGCCAGCTGTCTCTAATTCAATTGCTCTTCAGTGTATATGTTATAGTTGCTGTCCTTTTTGACATGTGTGAAAAATTGTATAAACAACCAAGGTTAAAACAATCATTAAGACACCAACCATCTTATGAAGCTAACCAGTCATTGCCAGCATTTAGAAGAAAGAATAGTTGGAAGTGATAACAAACAGGATTTTTTGTTTTCCCTGTTCAGAGACCAAATGCACTGGGGGTACTTGTGGGAGGGGGAGCTAAGTATGAATGTTACTATAATTTGATTTCAGGCATCTTAATGGTGGAAGGAGGAACAAGTTGGACAGGAGAAAACAGGAAGAGGTTTTGCAGTGTGGCACCTCCTGCCCCTAACATAGGCAGGGAATTTAAGAAAGATAGGGAGATAACACAGCAGGGGTCCCCCTTTTCCCTCCCTGAGATGGATCCAGTCTTTGCTGCTGGCTACAAAAAGACACACAGGCTATAATATAAGTAGGAGGGAGATTCTCCCATTTTAAGCTCATTTTCTTCCTTTCAAATAAACATGATGGTTTACTGAGTTCCTTCACAGCTGAAAGCTAGGAGGACTTTTAACACTGGCATCAGTCTTCAGAAAGAACACATAAAACCCTTGCTAACTTCCCATATTAAGGGAACAATACATACCTTATTTACACAAGCTTGCTTTAAAGCATTTCACTTCTAGTATACAGTAGGTATTCCAATGTTAAGGTAATCTGGGATTTGTAATTTGCATGTGAACAGACTTGGAATGCAATTTTTTTTTTTTTTTTTTGTTTCGTTAAAACAGCAAATATAAATAAAATAAACAAAAATGCTAAAATACGTAAAATGTGTGTCTAAAAAATACAGTATTAAAAAATTTCCTGAAAAAAAAATCATTAGAAAAAAGTTCCAGATTTTGGGTGTTTTGGGATTCTGGATTGCAGGTCCGGTACTGTAGAAATTTCAGCAGTTTTGCAAGGGCTGGTCCTAAGTCCTGAGCATGCCAGTACTTGAAGTTTCTTGCCCTTCTGTGATCTCATTTGCATCCAGTGCTCAGAGTTCCCACTGACTGGAGGCAATCTATGGAAATGAGGCACCTACAATCTGCCCAGCCATACTTCTTCCTTGCTCATAACCAGTTCTTAGTTTCTGATGTGGGATTGGTATCCAGGGGCCCCCAAAATGTGATTGCTTATTTCAGCACTGTGCTCTGAAATATGGTATAAATGTGGTATAAAGACATTGTGTTATTCTTCTTCCAAAATGTTTGATAACTATTTTTATAGGAATTTGAATTGTTTGTTTTGTTGTGAATTTAAAAATAGTAATGCAAATGTTTTTAGTGATGCCTAAAAGTTGCTGGTATTTCAGTTGATTAAAAGTTTAATTTTGATTGCAGTTTCAGATACAGATGTGTTGTATGTGTTTATAACATTTCTGTTTTGTTTAAATTTTAGTGAAAACTATTTGGTGAAGTGGGGTAAAGAGGGTCTTGCAAAAGACCTGGATCAACTCAACAATTTGAGGGTGCTTTTTACTGTAAGTGCAATAATTCTTACCTCATTCCTATGTATTCTGTGTAAAATAGCATCAAAGCTGCTGTAAAATTTTTGTTTTTTTCTCATGGCTTTGTTGTTATTCCAGTTGAATTTTGATCAGCAGATCACCCTATTTCAAGGTATTAATTTTAAATGCATTTTCTTGTGTGCTCTACTGTTATACAAGGAGTGTCAGTAAGTTCAGTGAATTCTGTCATAATGTCATGTAAAAGGAAAGGTTGTGAAAGGTGCGGTAACTTGTGCAACACAGTCAGTCAAGCACCTTATGTGGTAAAAAGTCTCTGGACACCCCATTCTGCAACAAAAGTGGCACATTCCAGTTGATCATGTGTGCCAAATTTCCTTTAGAACTGCAGGTAAGCTCTTCAGACGTTGTATATTATGTACTCGTGAGACATGGCCACGCATGTTGAGCTTACTGACTTCCAGTGAGGTGTTATTATACACCAATGAGCCATTACATTATGCCCCCCCCCAGTCTAGAGAAATGAGCACACCTGGAGACCGAACAGTGGTGCAGGTAAAGTTTGATAAAGGACAAATTGTGATGGCACAGCTCCTTGGTACTACGATCTTGGAAGTGGCGCGGCTTGTGGGTTGTTCACGTGCCGCTGTAGTGAGTATGTATCAAAAGTGGTGCACCGATGGCCAAAAGATTTACTGTCCTCCGGCTGTGTGTCGTCGGCAGCTCGTTGATGCCAGAGGGAAGCGGAGACTGTTGCACGTTGTTCGCAGTGACCACAAGGCCACAGACAGTGCAACAAATTACCCGCAGCTAAAACAATGGTGCCTCAGTGTTAGGGCAATGTGGCACAGCACACAGTTCATTGCAGCCATAGATGATGGGCCTGCATAGCCGAAGACCAAGTCGGGCATGAAACGGGCCGAAGATCATTGAGATTGGACCGTGGATGATTGGAAGAAAGTGGCCTGGTCTGAAGAATCAAATTTCTTGGTGTATCACGTAGATGGCAGAGTGTGGATACACCAATTACCAACAAAGGCTATGATGCACCTGGATGCACTGTTGGGCGGAAACAGGCCGGCGGTGGCGGTATTGTGCTGTGGGTGATGTTTTCTTGGGACATTTTAGGCCCCATTATCCCAATAGCACAATCCCTGATCAGGTATCTGAACATCGTCGTGGACCGAGTTCACCCATTCATGGCAACTGTGTGCCCTGCTGGTGATGGCCATTACCAACAGGATAATGCGCCATGCCACACTGCCAGAATCATCAAGGAGTGGTTCTTGGGACATGCTGTTGACTTTCTGTTTAAAATGCCCTGGCCCCCAAATTCACCCGACTTGAACCCAATCGAACATTTGTGGTTTGACTTGGAAAAGCTGGTTTGCACTAAATCACCACCACCCCGAAATGTATAGGAACTGGAGGACCTGCTGTTGGCATTATAGTACTAGATACCCCCAGATACCTATTGCCACCTCATCAAATCGATGCCTCACAGGGTGGCTTGTGTTCTGTGGGCTAAAGGGGGTCCTACAGCTTATTAGGCAGGCGGTCATAATGTAATGGGTAATTGGTGTAGGGTGCCAAATCAGCAGCCTATCCATGTGTGTGATTGCACAATAAGTCCAGCGCCCACGATCAACTGTTCAAGATACACATTTTGAAGATGACAATCCGATTTTTGGCGTAAATGTGACAAGGATGGTAAGTCAGATAATATCCGAAAACTTGAAAATTTTCATCGTCCTGGAGCGGGACTCGAACCCGCGTCTCCCAGAAAATGCCCGGGTATGCTAGATGGTTATATGGTTATATTCAAATTGATCGGAAACTTGAAACTTAGTCGTTCTGGGTGGTGTAGTGGTTAGCATACTCGGACGTTTTCTGGGAGACGTGGGTTTAAATCCCGCTCCAGGACGATGGAAATTTTCAAGTTTTCGGATATTATGTGACTTTCCATCCTTGTCACATTTACGCCAAAAATCGGATTGTCATCTTCAAAATGTGTATTATATGGCATAATCCGTATTTTTTCATGAACTGTTCAAGATGTTATTAGTAAATGGAAATTTGAGGGACTTACAACTGCCAAGAAGCGTTTAGGAAGGCCAAGTAAATTGAAGGAAAGGAAGGGACAAAAGAACTCTGAAACATGTCATCCATAAGTACCATCATTCCTCTGCACAAACTCTTCACCAAGAAATTTCAGGATTGAACAGGGGTGAGTGTGTGCATTAAGACAGTTCGTAAGGAACTACACAAGTTCAGTTTCCATGGCCGAGCTGCTGCATATAAGCTGTTAATAACTCACGAATTCGAGTAAGTGACTTGCTTGATGCAAAGCACTACATCCATGGACCCTAGATCAGTGGAAATGAGTGTTATGGAGTGACTAATCACGCTACACCATTTTTAAATTTGATGATCGTTGCTGGGTGTGCTGTATGCCAGGTGAATGGTATATGCTGGAATGTGTTATCCTGACTGTTAAACTTGGTGGTGGCAATGTCATGGTATGGACTTGCACCATTGTTGGTGGTTGTGGATGGAAACATGAACACCATGAAGTTATGGGGCATTCTAAACAATGCTACACTGCCTACAGTTAACCACTTTTATGGAGACAGGCCATTCTTGTTTCATCAAGACAATGCACTGTGCCATAAACAGGCCTGCCAACCCTCCGGGTTTAGGCAGGCAATTCCGGATTTCATTACATTTCCGGAATTCCGGATTTCATTACATTTCCCGGAATTCCGGATTATAAATTAATATTGCCGGATTTCATCATGATTTCCGTAGCGTAAATTAAAAAGTAACGAGGAGAAAAGTTCAAAGTTCTCCAAAGCATCCTTTGATGATTACCTTAGCGTGAATTAAAAAGTAACGAGGGGAAAAGTTTGAAGTTCTCCGAGGCATCGGTTTATTAGTGGAGAAGCGACCTTTCCCCTCTGAGTCAGCAGTTCTGCTCTGCCGTTGGCAGCGCTGTTTACTCTTCTGTCTGCCAATGACCTCTGGCGCTGCAGGAACAGGCTTGTTGTTGGCGGGAACCGTAGATTTTCTACCGGACCTTATGAACGCTGTGTTACGCGATGTCATCTTTGATTCGCTGGCATTGTGCGGTAGCTCTATTTCCACGGGAGTGCTCAAGTGATGTGCCGAGTCCAGAGTTCGCCAAAATGCGTAATTACGCGTCTAGTACATATCAAAATTTTACCAACGTGTAAAAATACATATCGGGAATTTTTCTCATTCGTAAAAATGTGCATCGGGAATTTTTCTCCACGCGTAAAGCTGTGCATCGTATAATTTTACCAATTCATAAAAATATGCATTGGGACGGTACTTCGTCTTTCAGAAATGAAAGTAAACAAAATAAAGCCCACATGGATGATCTGGAAGTAATACTAACAGAAAATAACTACCCAAAAAAGGAAATAGATAAATTACTCAAACAAGATAAGCAAAAAAATACAAACAAGCAGGAGTTCAGGTTCACAAGAAAAATTATGTATCAAAAAGGTTTGTTTGAATCTTTAAAGAGAATAAGCAGTAAATATGATATTATATTAGCTTCCAGTTTAGACAACAGGCTTAAAAATGTTTGCCCTAGCTTGGTTCAAAAAGAAGAAAACTTGTTTAAAATGCAAGGAGTCATTTATAAAGTAACCTGCAGCTGTGGAAAATACAACATAGGAGAAACAGGTTGTAGGCTGGAAACTCGTATCGCGAAACACAAGGCAGCAATAAAAAATTGTTCAAACAAGACAGGATTAGACAGACACGTTAGAGAAACCGGACACCGCATGGACTGGGACTCTTTGACTGTCATTGGACATCAATCCAACTTCCTGAAGCAAAAATTGAAAGAGGGACTTAAAATTGGAAAATACCAGAACTTCATCATTAATAACTATGGGGTTTTCACTGCCTAACATCTGGCAAGACATTTTGCAAAATCACAGTAACTGTCAAGGTTAACTGTAACCGAAGACCGTGATGGAGATTGAACGAAAGACTGCCTGCCAAGGGAGAGTTCTCTCTGAAAATTTGCAGAAATTTTAAGAATTAACCTAGATAAATCCTTTCAAAAAGTTAACTAGTCTGGGAATAAAGATTTTTTCCGTAATTGTAATTTCTTTTTTCCTGTGATGTTGCTTCTGTCCAGTATTGTTATATATAATTTTATTCCATAAATATTTGTATTTCAGTTTGAAAATGGAGGAAAAATTTCGGAAACCAGAAATTCAATTCTTTCGCTGTAATTTTTAGGCATGAGAGTGTGACAGCTTCGAGGAATTTCTCCTTTTCCGTCGTGATTTGGGTTATCCTCGAGATCCATGCATAACTGGACAAAAAATGTTTAATATTTTTTAACAGAATTTTGTTTACATTTTTTATATGCATTAATGTAACATTAGTGCTTCAAATTATGTCCATTGATTCAAACATACAAAAGTATGCTTGCAGGATTTTTCTCTTCTTAAGGTTAGCAAGTCTGCATAAAACACACTCCGTTTCAACATGGTTTGAGGATTGAGTGTACAGAATTTTACGTGGCCAGCTTAAAGCCACGATCTCAATCCTGTAGAGGCCCTTTGGGATGAACTTGAACATCGAATTCAGGCTTGTTCAAAACATCCACGTTCCGTGTCTGAACTGACCACTGCTTTGTGGAAGGAATGGAACAATATATCTGTAACTACTTACCAGAATCTCATTGAAAGGAGAGTAAATCTCATTTGGAGAGTGCACAATGTAATTGTGGCCAAAGGTGGGCCAACCCTTTATTGATTTTGCCATAAATGAAGCATTGTATTAATAACACTGGTGTCCAGAGACGTTTTTTCCACATAGTGTACATGAGTGAACATGGCAGGGTGTAGAAACCAGAAATTTTCAATCCATCTGCAATATCGGTGATACAGACAACAAACCCATCCTTGATGGCATTGTACCCATCTACCAAAGCATTCTTTCCATTCCACATGAATCCAGCCAGCCACCTTCCTTATTTTGTGACTATACACTGAGTGGCCATTTATTTATGACCACCCCCTCAGTACTTCATTGGGCCACCTTTTGCCTTTAATACTGCATCGGTTCTTCGTGGCATGGACTCCACGAGATGTTGATAGGTGGTTTGTAGAATCTGAGACCATGCTTGATGAAAAGCACTTTCCAGGAGTGTGAGATTGCAGGGTTGTGGATCCAGCTGTCTGATGGCTCTTTCAACTTCATCCCACAAGTTCTCAATAGGGTTGAAATCTGGAGATTGTGGGGGCCACCTTAGCAAAGTAAACTCACATGCATGTTCCTGAAACCAATCCTGTGCAATGCGAGCACTATGGCAGGACGCATTATCTTGTTGAAAGTAGCCAACGCCTTTGAGATAAACCATCCACATGACAGGATGCACTTGTCCGCAGCCACACCATCCAGAGCCATCTCCTCGCTATGGGGTACAGAAGCCATCGTCCCACGAGGGTACTGCTGCTGACCGCTCATCACAGGGTGCAAAGATTAGCATGGGTGCGGGAACATCACCACTGGACCCTAGACATGTGGGAAAATGTTGCCTGGACTGATGAGTCGAGATTCACGTTGGTACATGCGAATGGCAGAATACGAGTATGGCGCAAACCACATGAAGCGATGGATCCTTCTTGCCAGCAGGGTACTCTTTAAGCTGGTGGGGGTGGCATTCTCATCTGTGGACTGTTTACATGGACTGAAATGAGACCCCTGGTACGTGTGACATCGTCCCTCACAGGTCAACGTTACCGGGATATCCTAGATGACCATTTGCTCCCGTTTGTGCGTCTTCAACATCCCACTGGGGACCTCATCCTGCAACAAGACAATGCACCGTGCCATCGCTCCTGAATTGTATCTGAATGGTTGGATGAACACTCCACCTATGTGACCTCGCTTCCTTGGCCAGCTAGGTCACCTGACCTCAATCCCATCAAGCACATCTGGGATGCCATTGAGAGAGATGTTCGAGGCTCTGACCGCCCTCCATCAAATCTTCATGAACTGTGGGAGCTTGTTCAGTGGTCGTGGATCCATATGGCTTCCCAATGCTTCTGGTGTCTTGACGAGTCCATGCCGAGACCAATTGCCACCGTCATCAGGGCCAAAGGTGGTGCTATACGTTACTAGACAGGTATCTCTAATTCAATTGCTCTTCAGTGTACATGCCTACTTTCAAAGTGCCATGTTTTGGATCTCGTGTGCACTGTGCATTGTTTTTTTATTTCGTCCTTTGCTGTTTTGACTAAAGTCTTTGCTGCTGATATTTTCCTTCATTGCTGTTTATTATGTCTTCGAAAAGGAAATGTTTCAGTTACACTGCCGAATTTAAGGGGAGCTCAGCTGAGGATATGATCGTGTTGCTACGTGATAGTTTTTAAAAGGTCAGAAAACTAGCGCATACACGCGAAAAGCCGTAGTCTAAAATGTACACAAACCCATCGGTAAACTCTGCTGATGAATTCACGGAAGTCCAGCCCTCTTTTTCCCTGACCTGTGTGTACTTTCGACTTACATGCTCGTATATACATACAGCATTTTTATGAATTTTCCTGTATTAGCGTTTCGTTATTAGCAATGTGTAACGCAATTAGAGTTGCATCAGCGTGATTAAATTTTGCTCTCTATGTATGCTCCACCACAAAGTTTTATTTCTGTCCGTAGATAAAAAATATATTTTTAAAAAAGTTATCTTTAAAAAAATTAATTTTATACAATGATTTTTTTTTCTGAATGTCACAGTCTGCGGGTTGTATGCTGGCGCAGATTATGCGGGGGTAAAAAAAAAAAAAATGTGTGAATTCCAGGGTCTGCGGATAAACAACGAAAACTATGGTAATTCAAGAGTTTGCGAGCCCCAGAAAAAATAAATGGGTGAATACCATTTTTTTTCCCAGGGAGAGATAAGCTAAATGCTGAAAGTAAAGCATTATTTTTTAGACAGAAGTGTATATGACCTTAATATAATATATATACCCCCACTGGCTACTAAAACATTTAGCTGGCCACCAGATTTCAGAATATTTTTCTACCCCTGCTCATCGATTTCATGGAGAATGTTGCAAGCATAAATGCTGATGCCTACTGTGCAACTCTGAAACGTTTATGGCGAGCCATTCAAAACCACCGCAGGGGCAAGCTCTCATAAGGAATTTGTTTCATACATTACAATGCCCACCCGCACACTGCCAGGAAGACAAAAGATTTACTTGATGAGTTTCACTGGGAAGTTTTTGAGCATGCACCTCAGACTTGGCACCATCAGACTACCACTTCTTGCCCAATTTAAAGCAGTTCCTTGATGGGCAGTGTTTTGATAATGATGATCCACTAAAGGAGGCTGTTATGGACTGGCTGAAAGGACAGGCTGTAGAATTCTATGAGAACAGGATACTTAAACTTTCCCCAAGATATGACAAGTGCCTCAATGTCCAGGGTGGCTATGTAGAAAAATAGGCTATGGTATGAGTTAAAAAGTGTAAATAAAGTATTTGAAAATTTAAAAGTATAGCTCTCAAAACCAAACGTTCTTCACTTTCTGAATGACCCTCATACACCGAGAGATCACTGAATTATGACCACCCCTATCAAAAGTGGATGTGGCCCATTGACCACATGATTTCCGTGAGGGCGTGATTAGTTGACCAACGTAGCATATATAAGATGTGAGTAGAGCAGTAGGTAGTAAAATTCGGAGCGTGATCGGTAAACCAAAGGATTTATTGGTCTTTGAGAAAGGACAGATTGTGGGAGCTTGGAGAGCGGGTGTCTCAATTTCCCAAATGGCTCATCTGGCAGGTTGTTTGCTAGCCGCTGTAGTTAAAGTGTATCGGAACTGGCGTGAAAATGGTCAAATCACAACCTGGAGGCAAAGCTGCACACGGCAGCAAAAGCTTGATGTGAGAGGTGAATGCAGGTTCCAACTACTCGTGCAGGCCAACAAGGGCAGCACTGTTCAACAATTGACTACCTAATACAACAGAGCTCAATTTGGATTAGTATCTGACCATGCATTGCATGCATGAGCTATAACAGCAGATGACCCAGATGACATCCTCTCCTAACCAAAGTTCATCAGTGCAAAAGACTCACCTGGTGCAGAGATCATGCAAGTCGGACGTCGGATTACTGGGGGAAAGTGTGCTGGTCTGACAAGCCACTTTTCTTACTCCACTCCGTGGATGGTCATGTACATATTTGACACAAACAACATGAGGCACTCGATCCATCCTGCATGGTTTCCACAATACAAACTGGTGGAGGTGGTTGCGTGGTATGGGACACGTTTACCTGGCAAGAACTTGGAGCTCTGGTGCATGTAGAATAACACATGACTGGTGCCCACTATCATGAATTGTGTGCTGACACTGTACGCCCCGCAATGTGGCACTTTTCCCCGAATGGCGACGGTGTCTTCCAAGATGGCAATACACCAAGCTACATGTCCAATGCTGTGCAGGAGACCACAAGTCAGACTTCCAGCATATCAACTGGCCTCCGAACTTTCCTGATGTCAATCCCATAAAGTACTTATGGAACACTATGGAATGGCATATCAGACATCTTAATACATCAATCACCTCCATGCCTGCATTAGAGGCCATATCATACACAGCTTGGTTAGCCATACCTCCCCACTGCTTCCAGCATCTTATTGAATTTATTATATGTTGGATTGCCTACTCTGATGTATGGCAGTGAAACCTGGGTACTACAGAAAAATACTTACGGGTAGGTTTGTGGCAAGACACGATCTGATTGTGTGAGGAATGAAGATGTGTTACAGTTGTGTAATGTGAAGCAAAATGTTGTTAGCAAGGTGGAGACTAATTTTCTTAGGTGGTTTGTCCATGTTGAAATAATGAGTGATGAGATGCTTACTAAGAATTTTCTTTTAGCCCATGTGGCAGGAAGGAAAGGCAGAGGAAGGCCAAGGAAGTCATGGGAGGATCAGATTCAGGAGTGTCTGCATGAGAAAAAGATTATGAGTGTGAAGTGTAGAAGGTCTTGTGTACGTCGAGTGATGGATGTCAGTGAAGCGCTAACCTCTGAATCTCAGAGAACAGCTTAGTAATATGACATGTTGGATAGCTGCTGTACTGAGGGCGAAAGGAAGATCTACAAAGTATTAGGTAGGTGGTCATAATTCAGTGATCACTCAGTATATGTTAAACTTTAATTTTCATAACAGTCAGATAATATTGGGTATATAAATAAGTTTTGAGGGATTTCCATTCGGTGTCGTACTTATTACTGCTCGCATGTATTTTAAGGTGGCAACACTGCGATATCGCAGTACAAGACGCCAGCTGTCAGAGTCAGTATACGGCATTTGATTGAGGTGCGAAGACGTATTTGTTTTACTCGATGGAAAATGGCAACTTTCATCCCGACGAAACAGCATTTGCGGGAAGTGTTAGTGCATTACTTTATTGTCAAGAAAAGTGCTGCTGACAGCTATTGCTTAATGTCAGGAATCTATGGCGAACATTCCCCATCTATAAAAACGTGTGAGTATTGGTTTATACGATTCAAAAGGAACGATTTCGATGTCAGTGATAAAGAACGTTCTGGACTACCCAAAAAAATTGCTGATGCCGAATTGGATGCTTTACTCAACGAGGATCCATGCCAGACCCAAAAGAACTAGCAGCAGCATTAAATGTTAGTCAACCATGCATTTTACAATGTTTAGCTGCCATGGGAATGGTGCAAAAAGAAGGGAATTGGGTTTCACATGCTTTGCGGGAAAGAGATCTTGAACGTCGAAAAACCATTTGAGAATTGCTGCTTCAAAGGCAAAAAAGGAAGGGTTTTTTGCATCGTATTATTACTGCCGACAAGAAATGTATATGGTACGATAACCCTAAATGGCAGAAAGCATGGGTAAAGGCAGGTGAACCAGGTCCTTCAACATATGCATGGTCCAAAGGTAATGAATGCTGTGGTAATGAATCTGGTGGTATCAGAAGGGTGTGATCCACTATGAACTGCTGAAACCATCAGAAACTATTACTGGTGATCGATATCGAACCCAATTAATGCGTTTAAAACGAGCTCTCAGCTCTCACGCAAAAACGGCCGAAATGGGAGAATAGACACAACAAAGTCATCTTACAGTATGACAACGCAAGACCACATGTTTCTTGACCTGTGAAAAAGTACTTAGAAGGATCCGACTGGGAAGTTCTACCCCACCCGCCATATTTGCCAGATATTGCACCATTGGATTACCATTTGTTCCGGTCGATGCAGTCAGCACTTTCTGGAGAACGGTTTAGTTCTTATGAAGACATCAAAAATTGGTTGGACAACTACTGGATCTCTTCCAAGGAACCGGAATTCTTCCTTCGAGGCATACGTTCACTGCCCAAAAGATGGGGTAAAGTTGTAGCTTCAGAGGGAGCATACTTCGATAAACAATAAAATATTGTTTCTGTTCTCCAACAACGTGTTTTGTTCACCTCAAATCCCTCAAAACTTATTTATATACTCAATAAATGCTGATTATTCACAAGCAATCAGATTATGAATACTGAAATTGCTCATAGTTTTTACCGGTCATCAATGTAACATCCCTCATAGAACTTGAAAATTACATCGCCCTGGAGCGGGAAATAAACCTGCGTCTCCCAATTTCTATTTGAATATGCTATCCTTTACACCTCTGATGGAATTTTCAAGTTTTTTGTTGAGATGTTACATGGCTGACCAGTAAAAACTACAAGCAATTTCAGTACTTGTAATCTGATTGCTAAGAATGTTCTAGTAAATTTCCCATGTATTTGTGAGTAACTTGTTCTTAAGTGCAATTGAGAATGTTTAATAAAAAAAATAGTCATGAAAGTTGTCCTTTACAGGATTTGGGAGGCAAAGATCTTGTTAGAGAAAAAGTGTTTCTTATATGCCAAATAATTAGGATAGGTAAGTGTCTATTCAAATTGATTTCAATATTTTTAAATCATTGTATTCCATTAGTAGTATATAAATGCAGTAAATGCTCACTGCATGTGATTTTCTTTCCCTGAGCTGAATTAAATCCTCTTGAAGTGTGGTTGCTGAAGTGGATCTGCCCTCTCATGCGACTTCTTGTCTGCACTCTTAACTAGGCACCCATTGAACAGGAGCCACAATCAGCAAATCAAAAGAAATTACTGATTTCTCAAAAGCAGCCACTTAAAAGATGTTTAGCAACTGAAACACAAGCAGATCTTCCATATCTAAAAAGCACAAATGTGGCCAGATAACTGGACATGAAAAGAGCTTGACTGTTTCACTTTGAGAAGGATTGTATAGAAGATTATGTTATATGATTGTATGGAACTGTGCAGCAAGAACTACTGCATTCAGCCAAAGCCAAGAGAAGCCCATATTGATCGGGGGGGGGGAGGTAAAGAAATTGGGTGTTAGAAGTTATCTACCTATTCATAAGCCACTTATCTAAGGAAAAAAAAGCACTTACAGGGATGAGAATTCTGTACCAAAGTGCACCAAAACAAAAATCTTGCACCATCTTGCTACAAAAGGCAGATTTTGCACCATTGTGCACCAAAACAAAAAATCTTGCACCATCTTGCTACAAAAGGCAGATTTTGCACCATTGTGCACCAAAACTGCTGTGCCGTGTCGTCATCATCAGGACTTCGGCACAGTAAGTTCTCCATGCTCTTCGTTCTGCTTGACGCTGAATAAGACCATGCAATGGGAAGAAAGATTTAACAACTCCAAGTTAGTATGGAAATCATCAGTCTACTTCGGACAATGGAAAGCATAGAGTATGCTGTGGAAATCGTTGGTACACTATGGGTGATGGAAAACATCGAGTATGCTATGGAAATTGTCAGTCCGCTATGGACAACGGAAAATGTTGAGTATGCAATGGAAATAAAAAATCTCAGTAAAATAATGTTATTAAGCATCTGTGTAAAGTTTATTTTCGTGTTTTCAAGATTCTAAAACTTGTTAAACATTTTCGGGAATATTTCTTGGGTTTCAAGAATGTCACGTCGTTTTCCATTTCCGCATATAATTTTTCCGACCAAGTTCCCCCCGCCCCTTCTTTCCCTCTTTCTCTCTCCGCCTGTTTATATTTTTATTTTTGATGCTTTCTGATCATGTTCCTCGTTTTTAATATCTTTGGTAATAGTGAAAAGGAGCGACTCCATATTTTTTTAATGAAATGCATGTTACCCCACATAGTATGGTGGGAACACTATTGATTGTTCCTTTGGTATTTGTTCAGATTTCTCCAGGCATCTGGCAGGTCCAATGGACAAACATCTGTCGCACGGCTGTCGATGAGTTGTGATTTCAACACTTTCACATGTAGCTGTGCCAATGAAGTTTGTATAAGGTGCAAGTCTTTTCATCCTGTTTTACTTTGGCACAACTATGCATGACAGTGTTTAAATCATGACTCATCCACACTCGTGCAACAAATGCTTGTCCTTGAACCTGTCAGATGTCTGGAAAAATCTTCTGAACAAATACCAAAGGAACTACCAATAGTGTCTTCCTTTACTACATGAACATGTTATCTCAAGTACAGACTTTCATGTGATAGAACAACTGATTATTCCATTGTATCAGATTTGTTTTAATTGCTTCAGTGTTGTCTGTGACCTTTAATTTTTCAACATTATCTGTGACAGTCCTGAGCTCCAGGATCTAATCCCAAGTGAAGCCTACCCCATTAAAGGAGATTTTAGACTTACATGAGTCCTGTGTAATAATATATAAGTGGTATAGAGTATCGGTAATTTCTGAGATGTTTGCACCTAATGCCCACTATCATGCCTCTTTCAAAGTAACTTAAATTGGGATCTTTCCCAAATTACCACTATCTATGCTTTGTACGCATCTAAATCCTTTGCATTGAGCTATTTGTAATACATAGCCATCTAAACATCACAGTTGTGTATGTAGGTGAGGGTGGCATGTGTCTATTGCTATTGGATGTTCCTAATGATTTTCTACTGCAGTGTAGATCATAGACAAAGAAAAAAGTGAATAGTCTCCATGCCAGTCACACTCCAGGGTTAATTTCAAATCACGTACCAGTATGTTCTTTCATTTTGACTGTCACAAGTCTCCATGTACTGGCTCGTGATTGCCCGCATTTTTAGCACATCTTTTGTGAAAAGAGTATGTGCTTATAGTATCACTTTGTTTGCCTATGGACACCATATCTCTGCAACTATTAGTTCGATTTGAATTTTTTATTTTTTTTTTTTTTTTGCATTGGAAATCTTGAAATGTGAGAACAATGATCCTTGCTTTCCATTTTATTTTATTATTATTTTTTTATTATGAATAACTTTGCCACTATATGGCGTAAGTACAAATGCTATCGAGTTCTAAATACATCTTATTCCATATATTTGCTTCTAAATATCTGACTGAAAATTTTCTGTATTCCTTTTTGATGCCATTTGCTACAAAGACTATTTTGGGTACAGAGTCTTTTTCAAGTAATGCATAGGTTTTCCACTAGTTGGTATAAAGGTAAATTGCGATTTCCCCAATATCTCTGCTTCTAAAAGTCCTATTTGAAAAATTCTTTCTACATCGGATACAGCTTCTGGTGTGGAATGTTCTGCATATAATTTAGATTTTTCATAAAGAATGGTTCGGCCGCTAGAGGGCGTGTAAGTGCATATTTTTGTTTTCGGTGCATTTACAGTAAAATCTGAGTTCTAAAAACTCGAATGAAAAGATTCTTTCGTGGATCTATGCCACTCACCTCAGAGAACCTTTTGAGGATACCTACTGCTTAAAATAGTGCAGCCCCCCCCCCCCGCATAGATGTATCTCATATTTTTGTTGATATCTCTGCTTCTAAGAATTCAATTTGAAAATTTCTTTATTTATCGGAAAGTGTTTCTGGTGCGAAATGTATTTCTCATGTAATTTCAATTTTTTCAACTGCACAAGTATGACACCAGAAGGTGTAAGCTCACATTTTTATTTACAGCATGTTTGCAGCAATATGTGCGAGACTAATAACCTGATTGGAGAATCCTTTTTCAAAAATTTTCATTTTGAGCTTTCAGAAGCTCAGATTATACTACTAACTATCAAAACATTTTGTGTGTATTTCTTGACCGAAACATTGCAGAATTTCTCTGGTAGGGAGCACAAATATTTAATCTGTAAAGTTGACTTCACATATTTGTAGGTTCTATGTTGTTCTCGACATCTCTGCTTCTGAATGTCCAATTTAAAAATAATATTTTAACTCTAGGTACCATTCACCTTTTGAAACACTTTAGGCTTGTCCCTGAGGAGGTTTTTGCAGTTCACAGTTCTGTTTGCAGCTGTATCTCTGCTTCTAAAAACCCCATTGAGAATTTTTTCTTTTTTTTACTGTACACCATTCCCTACAATAAAGATGGGGAATATTATCTTCTTTAAATAATGCACGGATATCCTGTAAGGGGGCGTAAAGGTGAAAACCTTTTTCTCCCTACCTCTGCTTGTGGGAGCCATATTTGAAAAGCTATTTTTCCTTAGCATAACTTTTGCCGCGAAGAATACTTTTTGTACCATGATTTTCGTCGTATAATTCACGGAATATCTGCCAAGGAAGTTAATAATATAGGTTCTGCAGATTATATGCCGATGCGGAAAATACACCGATTTAAAGAAAAAAAAGTTTGTTTGGCGCTTTGATTTTTTAAAAAAATCCGCAAGATAATTGTGCAGAAGAGGGGTATAATTGGAAAAGGAACTCCCTCGAAAAAAATTTCCTCTGTTCAGGAGTTTGTACAGAGCGGAGAGGAGGGGGTGTCATAATGAAAGATCGGGAAAGTTGTGGGGAGGGACGGCAGGGGTCATTTTGTATCGTTGAGAAGGACAACTCTGAGTGTTGTGTGCCATCTCTGTTTTTGGCAACCAGCCAATGAAGTATGCACAGCACTTGCTACACGAACCTATGCTTTCCTCCTTTCGGATCTCGCCGTGCCTTGTGTTTATTTCATCCTTTGCCGTTTTGACTAACATCTTTGTTGCTGATGTTTTCTTTCGTTGCTATTCATGATGTATTTGAAAAGGAAATGTTTCAGTTACACTGCCGAATTTAAACTTATAGTGGTGGGCACAGTTGAGGATATGAGCGTGTCACTGCACAATAGTTTTGAGATCAGAAAACAATCTCGCAGCAACACGCGGAAAGCCACTTTGCCGCGCTCTACAACGTAAACAAATCCATCAGTAAATTCTGCGGGAGAATTCATGGAAATCTAGCGCTATTTTGTATTGGCCTACATGTAAACCGATCCCCCAACTCTGAAAGCAGGATTTCCTCCAAAAACTTTTGACTTGTACACGAGTACATGCAGTATTTCTATGACTTGTTCTGTATCAGCCTTTCATCATTGGCAAGGTGTGATGCAATACTGTGGAGCTGCATCGTCGTGATCTATCGATGCCATGCCACTGAGCTCAATTTCCGTACGGTCCTTTAAAAGTCCTTAAGAACTCCTTATTTTTTATTTCCATTTCTAATGCCCTTAAAAGTCCTTATTTTTTTCCCTCATCTTGTTTTTGCGCTGCAGTAATAGGCATTGCAACCCTGCCCCCATTTTGGTTTGTGTGTCTGCAAATATGTTAACCTGTTCACCAGGGGAGCTTTCTTCTATAGCTCATTGAAGGGAGGTAATCCCCTGGAATGTTCTTAGAAATGATCTCCCTTCACCCCCCACTTTTCCCATTGTAGCCTGCATGACTTTTTTTTTTTTTTTATTGGAGATTTAACGACCACCGTGAGCAACTCAGTGGGCTATTAGTAGTCGCCCGTCCCTAATTTAGGGCCACTGGTTCCAGGGAAGGGAGAGAGCCAGCATCGTAAGACAAACGCAACATCCATGCTTCACCGGGACTCGAACTCGGACCCATGGTGGACGAATGACCTTACCAGTGGGATCAACAGGGATCAACATCTTTGTTGTGTGTCTTTTCAGGGGTCAGAGGGTCAAAGCAAAGGGCAAATGGGGGGGGGTTCTGTTTGACTTCACAATTTATGGTGTCAGTTTTCTCATGTGGTCTGATCTATCTAGTGTCTACTGCTCTACTTAACTCACCTTGCTTCATTGTCGTTTTGTCCTTTTTTTTCGGTGTGTATTTAATTTTGTTCTTTGTGGGCAAAGTAATTTATATTTGGGGCAAAATGCCTGGTAAATGGCCACTAGTACTGTTTAATCCCTTATGTATGTATATGTACATACTGTAACATACACACACACACCTGGTGATATTCCAATGATGGAAAATATCAATTGGAGTGTAGGTCCTTAGAAAGTCCTTATTTTTCCACAGAAAAGGGTATGAACCCTGTGAGCTTTATCTGTCCGGAGATAAAAATATGAAAAAGTAACCTTTATAAATGAATTTCTTCATTTAATAAAAAAATTTTTTTCTTACTTCTTTGGACTTCTGCAACATTATGTGACCAACTTTTCGGTCGGAAATTCCACTTCCGGTTCAACATCTATGATGTGTGGATCATAGGGCGATATTTTTTTCCTGAATGTCACAATCTGCGGATTATACGCCGGTGCAGATTATACGAAGGAAAAAAAATTATATGAATTTCACAGTCTACGGATAATACGACGGTAATTACGGTACATCTTCAACTTTTCCATTATGCAAAATTCTTCCATTAGGAACCATAGCATTATATCATGTTTTTTTCTGTATTTCTTTTAGCTGTTTGATTTAAAAATCTCTGTCTCTGATATGCTCTTTCTGCTATGAGAAACTTTGTGCACCATTTCTTAATTTTTGTAGCATACTTTTTAGCTGCCAGTGGAAGTAAGTAGTTGTTTCTATTTCTGGATTTTTATTAGTTGTAGAAATCTATGGTTGATTCTTTATTTATTTTTTTTATTTTTTCTAACTGGTCCCATTGATTATGAATAATTTTGAAAAATTTTATTTGCATCAGAAAGGATTCAAAAGACATTCTGGTTAGGACCAAAACTTTTTGGTGTCATCTTTCCTTCTTTTTTCTTTTTTTTTTTTTTTTCTTTTTTTTTTCATTTATGATCTAACAGTTTTTTATAGTACACCATTTTATCTTATAAAGCAGAAATTTTCAGTATTATAAATATTTAACAGGAATTATAGAGGATAAATTCATTAAGGTACTTTACCTCTCATATTTACAATCTATATACCAGATCATTGTCAGGAGTTCTTGCGTCTTACTACTCTGGCAACCAAGCCTGGTGGATATGCTATCCAGCATGGTAATTGATGTTGCCACCTTGTGTCTTGTAAATTTCCAGGAATTCCTCTAATTTCCGGATAATTGTGTGGAATTGATGTTTGATCACTTGTAAGAAGTCCCAGTCCATTTTGTTGCCAGTTTATTGTATGTACCTCTCTAATCCTGTTTTATTTGAAATGTTCCTTATTGCTGCTTTGTGATAATTAATTCTGGTTGTTAACCGTTGTCCTGTTTCTCATATGTATGGTAAACCACATGAACACTCGATTTTATAAATGACTCCTTCCTGAAGTAAAATTTGAGAGGTAAAGTACCTTAATAAATTTATCCTCTATAATTCCTGTTAAATATTTATAATACTGAACATTTCTGCTTTATAAGATAAAATGGTGTACTATAAAAGAACTGTTCAGTCATAAATGGAAAAAAAGAAAAAAAGAAAAGAAAGAAAGATGAAAACAAGAAAGAAAGTAACCCTAAAACAAAGAAAAGAAAATACTTTACTCCAGGAACGAGTCGTTTATAAAATCGAGTGTTCATGTGATTTACCATACATAGAAGAAACAGGACGAAGGTTAACCACTAGAATTAATGAACACTAAGTGGCAATGAGGCATTTTAAATATAACAGGATTAGACAGAATCCCTGGAAATTTACAAGACACAAGGTGGCAACATCAATGACCATGCTGGATGGCAAATCCATTAGGCTTGGTCGCCAGACCTGTGGAAGTAGTAAGATGCAAGAACTCCTGACGATGATCTGATGTACAGATCGAAAATTTGAGAGGTAAAGTACCTTAATAAATTTATCTTCTATAATTCCCATTAAATATTTATAATACTGAAAGTAGTTAGAGTAAGCCATGAAGTCATTAATTATTAGTGGAAATTTTGTAAATCCTGTTTTCTCATTTTCCTGGTATCTTGGATAATTGATTTCATTTATTTGTAGGTTCTATGGAATTTAAGGATACAGATCATAAAAGATCAACTCACATACAACGTAGTAAAACTTCTGAAGGATTAAGAAGGCCATTTGGAGTTGCAGGTAAATAAGTTATTTCTAACTTGTGCAGTAAAAAATTCTTGTTGAAATTCTTTTCTCTTTAATGCAGTGATTCTTTTCCTTTTTACTACTACTCAATAAGCTGTAGGACCCTTTTTAGCCTGCAAAACAGCAGCCACTTGGTGAGGCATCGATCAGATGGGGTGGCGATAGGTATCCTGGGGTGTTTGGTATCATTATGTCAACAGCAGGTTCTCCAGTTCCCATACATTTTGGGGGTGGTGGTGATTTAGTGCGAACCCACTTTTCCAAGTCGAACCACAAATGTATGACTGGGTTTGCGTCAGGTGAATTTGGAGGCTAGGGCATTAACAGAAAGTCGCCAGCATGTTCCTGGAACTACTCTTTGACAATTCTGGCAACGTGACATGGCGCACTATCCTGTTGGTAATGGCCATCACCAGCAGGGAACACAGTTGCCATGAATGGGTGAACTTGGTCTGCAACGATGTTCAGGTACCTGACAGCTGTCAGGGATTGTGCTGTTGGGGTAATGGGACCTAAAGTGTCCCAAGAAAACATCGCCCACAACATAACACTGTGGCCGCCATCCTGATTCCACCCAACAGTGCATCCAGGTGCCATAGCCTCTGTTGATAATCGGCGTATCTGCGATCGGTTGTCTACGTGATGTACCAGGAATCTTGATTAATCAGACCAGGCCGCTTTCATCTATTCATCCACGGTACAATCTCGATGATCTTGGGCCCATTTCATGCATTGTTGGCAATGACGTGCAATGAGCAGGGACCCGGCTGGCTGTTCGGCTACATGGGCCCATGCTCAGAAGGCTGCGATGAACTGTGTGCTGTGACACATTGCCTTGATTACCACTGTTGTAGCTGCAGGTGATTTGTCGCAACGCAGTCACTGTGAACAATGCACGACAGTCTCCGTTCCCCTCTGGCATCAATGAGCTGCAAACGACATACGGCTGGAATACAGTTTGTCATTTAGTCATCTGTTCACCACTTTTGATACGTACTCACTGCAAGTGGCACATGAACAACTCACAAGCCGCGATGCTCTGTGAACTTCACCTGCGCCACCTTTTGGTCTCCAGGTGTACTCATTTCTCTACGCTGGCGTTGGTTATAATGTAATGGCTCATCAATGTATATCACTGTAAGCATGTGAGTTTTCTTTCACTTATATGTGCTCTTATACAGGGTGTTTGTAAACTGTTTTTATAAAAGAAGAGGGGTAATAGTACCCATCAAGACGAACAATATTTACAATGGAACCTAGGGTCGCATTCCACTCTGAGTGTCAGAGAAGAGTCATTTTGAAATACGTCCAACAAGCACAAGTCGTCACCTCAGAAGTAATTTCTTTCATGCCAGAGAAGTAGCACATCTCCAGTACATCACTGTCAAGCATTTACCATATGCAAATTGCCTGAGAAAAGACGCAGCATTGACAGTTGCAGCTGATTGGCTTATCAAGGTGCAGTAGACACTTCCTGAATGCCGCATATCCTGCACAATGGATTGGACGTGGCGGACCTGTGGCATGGCCTCCACGCTCACTGGACTTAAACCCACTGGACTTCTTCTTCTGGGGGCACATGAAATCATTGGTGTACGAGAGACGCTTGTGGACTCTGTGGAAGATTTCGTCGTGAGAATCGTTGTTGCAGTGGACAGGATAAACACGACACCAGGAGTCTTCGAGAGGGTGCGCCAGTCTTTCATTCGCCGGTGTGAATTGTGCAACGGCACCAGTGGCCGCCACTTTAAGCATCTACTTTGAGTTTATCCCTGATCTCCATAAATAGGATTGTGCAACTTATGATGTCGTTAATTCTCTTTCTTTGCACTGTTGAAACTTCAACTTGGACATCTAACTTTACTCTTTTCTGACACTCAGAGTGGAATGCGACCCTAGGTTCCATTGTAAATATTGTTCATCATGATGGGTACTATCACCCCTCTTCTTTTGTCAAAACAGTTTAGGAACATCCTGTATTTCAGAAGTAATTTGCGCTTTTTTTGCTGATCTTTTCATATACTATAGTAACAGTTTAGCTCTGTCTCTTGAAATGAATATGCATGTCGGCGATTCATCATACTTAAGCATCTTTTGACTTACATGGAAATCTTCGGAAAGAATTAACTGCATAAGTTAGAGACCTACTGTATTTCAATTCCAGAGCGTGTGTACGTGGCAGACCCCAGCCTTTTACAAAGGGTTATCACTTGATGACACCTGTATCTTACAATACAATCCTGAAACTAAGAAATCGTCGATGCATTGGAAAACAGCAACGTTAACAAGGATGAAGAAAGCACTGCAAACCAAGTCCAAGTTCAAAGCCATTTTAATTGTTTTCTTTGACATCAAAGCTGTACTTTTGGCAGAGTGGGCATCTGATGGCATGGTTTGTATGCTCCTGAAAACCTTGAAAAGTCCTTGAAAAAAAGTTTATTTTCAAATGCTTGAAAAATTTTAAGACTGTAAATAGTACTTGAAATTCTGTTTTGTTTTTAAGTAATGATATGAAAGAGCAACAAATATTGAAGACTCGTGCGACATTAATCACTGAAGCGATGAAAGATTTCCGTCTTTAGCACGATTTAATGATTAAAAGATGAGAAATATATACACTTAAAAAAATTACATCTGAAGAAGAGGCAGCCGCTGCCTCGAAAGTGCTCATGTTTTTTAAGTGTATATATTTCTCATCTTTTAATCATTAAATCGTGCTAAAGACGGAAATCTTTCATCGCTTCAGTGATATGAAAGAGTATGTGTAAAATAATTGTTTGTGTTAAAAAGTTGTATAGGATATTTCTGTGTAGCTCCGATAGAAACACCAAGCTGATCAAATACCGCACAGAGATGTCAAGTACTACATATCTTCCTTAGTTTCTGTGGATATCATGTTCTAACTACGGACTTATGGAGAATGTGTGAAAAGCTATGGATGTTTTCCAAAAATCTCAAATATTTCCAGAAAATTTAAAAAAAAATATATATATTTTTCTGAAAAACTATCATATATACTTGTGTTCAAGTAGACCCCCAGATATTTATATGAATATCTGCAGTGTTTGTATATCTCCTGTATAAGTCGACCCCCATTTTTTATGTGAATATCTGCTTTTTTGGTATGTCTTGTGTATAAATCGGCCTTCCTGCCATGTTTTTTTTTTTTTTTTCCACAGGCATATCTAAAGTGTAAAACTTTTTCTTATTCTGTTTAAGAGCAGTAAGTCACATGGTCACTATGTTTTGAAAACACCCAATTATACTCCGGGCAAATTTAACCTGGTTATGGATAATTTTTTATCCCATAGTTAAAGGATATGCTGTAAAAAATAAAACACTAAGTTTAAAAGTTTTTTTCGAACTTAGCATTTTATTTTATTTCTTTTTTCTTCAAGTATAGTCATATGTAGTGAATTTTGCGGTAACATCACAAACCCATCACATGGCAAGTATTGTTGGCTGACAAGCAAGTGTAAATGTTGCCATGGAGATCATTCTGTATGATCACCTGATTTTGTACCTGGCTTGCCGTGAGATGGCATTTGCAACGCATGTTCACTTTCGGGGGAAACCTTAACCGAGTCTTGAACTAAAGTAAACTGCCAGATCCATGTTGTTTTTTCTTGTTGTTAAGTTGAAAGTTGATTATTTGTGGTGTGACATGAATTGCTTTAGTTATGAAGCATGCTTCAGTGGTTTCCAGTTCCAGTGGTGTGAAAAAAATTAAAAATTTGCAGCAAGGAATATTATTCGTTGGAATTTCCATGTTTACAGCAGTCGCATGTTTCCGTGAATCATTTGTATTGTAGCATGTGCAATTGTGATTTTTTGGTGGTTCTTGGTGGACGGGATGATTGCCGGAGGCATGTAACTTCAAAAAAATATTAACAGTGTGTAATTTCAAAAAAATATTAACAGTATGGTTTATTGAAAGATCCCCCCATCCAGATTAAAATGTTGCTAAAAATGTAGCAGTGTACTGTGGGAAGTAGTCATGCTACCCTGCAAATTTTAATGCGGGAATTTGACTTCACTACGGAGAAACTACGGACGCCACGCATATGGACTACTGATGACTTCTTTCTGTTGTTTGCATCTCTGAGTGCAGAACTTGCATTCAACTCAGGTGGACACATGGACTGCTGGTGCCTTGGCTATGACAGCAGTACGGAGTAAAACATCAGCCATGGGAGTAAAATAAGTGGAATGATGTATTTGCGATTCGTGATGAGCTTTTGCTGACTGGGGTTTGGGGGCACATTCTCGACGGAGGGCGAATACGAAATTTATGTACCCTTTCAAAATATTCCACAAAGTAAAATGATTTCAAAAAACAACCAAGACAGAGGGGCAGTTCAAAGTTAATAAAATAAACCAACAAAGGGATGGGCGGTAACGGGCAGGTCATTGAATGTGTGCCCGTCCCACAGCTAAGTTTAATGGTTTGAACTTGCGAAAATACCTACCTACTAACTGACTGACAGGACACACATATGGTAATTTGGTTTTAAAAAGTGCTTGAATTTATTTTGCTTGGAAGAGTATGAACCTTGGATGGAGCTACAGTGAATTAGCATTACTACAAACAGGTTCAGTGCGTCAAAAGAAATAGGCCAGAGTTGTGGGAAAATGGCTTCATCCGTCGCCAGGACAATGTGCCAGCTCATTCAGTGCTCTCATGGGAAAATGGCTTCATCCGTCACCAGGACAGTGTGCCAGCTCATTCAGTGCTCTCATGGGGAAAATGGCTTCATCCGTCACCAGGACAATGTGCCAGCTCATTCAGTGCTCTCATGGGAAAATGGCTTCATCCATCACCAGGACCAATGTGCCAGCTCATTCAGTGCTCTCATGGGAATATGGCTTCATCTGTCATCAGGACTATGTGCCAGCTCACTCAGTGCTCTCATGGGAAAATAGCTTCATCCATCACCAGGACAATGTGCCAGCTCATTGAGTGCTCTCATGGGAAAATGGCTTCATCCATCACCAGGTCAATGCCTCAGCTCATTCAGTGCTCTCATGATGGAAATATGGGAATATGGCTTCATCCGTCACCAGGACAATGTGCCAGCTCATTCAGTGCTCTCATGGGAAAATGGCTTCATCCATCACCAGGACAATGTGCCAGCTCATTCAGTACTCTCATGGGAATATGGCTTCATCCGTCACCAGGACAATGTGCCAGCTCATTCAGTCCTCTCATGGGAAAACGGCTTCATCCGTCACCAGGACAATGTGCCAGCTCATTCAGTGCTCTCATGGGGAAATGGCTTCATCCGTCACCAGTACAATGTGCCAGCTCATTCAGTGCTCTCAGTCAAGCGGATTTTAGTCGCGAAAAGCATCACAGTGCTTGGACATTCTGCTGGCTCTTCAGATTTGGCGACTTTTTTCTTTTCCCTAAAGTCAGACCTGTACTCAAGGGGACACATTTTGAGTCAGTTCCTGGTGTGAAGAGAAGCAAATGGCCAAGCTTCTCATAGGGGTTGTACCAGATAAGCTACATCACTCATTTGCCCAATGAAAGATCAAATGCAGCGATGTGTTGATAAGGAAGAGGAGTTCATTGTAGGTGATCAGAGTTAAAAATGTAAGTCTCGTATTTTTTTTTTTTTTATTAGAGTTTTAACGACCACCGTGAGCAACTCAATGGGCTATAAGCAGTCGCCCATCCCTAATTTAGGGTCACTGGTTCCAGGGAAGGGAGAGAGCCAGTGCCATAAGACATACATAACATCCATGCCTCACCAGGATTCGAACCCCGGACACCTTTTGGTCGAATGATCTGAGGCCATCGCTTAGACCACTGCGCCACCGGGGCGGCAGTCTCATATTTAACTGAATTAGTGTCTGGCTCATTATTTAATACCCATACCTCATATGTTTCTGAATACTGGTGGAGTTTACTTCCAGCATTTTCTCAGAGACAGCTCTATTTATCATGGACCAAGGTATATTTCTATTGCATATCATTCAAATCTTCATGTGTCCTCATGTTATTACATAAAATGAGTGTTCAGTCCTGTGTGGATGGATCAACCTATATTTAACATATTTCACACGAAACTTACATTTCATTTCTGAATTTTTTTTTTACTGGATTAAAGCTGGTATTGTGCATAAAATCAATGTACCAGGTGTCCGAGAATAATTGGACACATTACAAAATTATGTAAAAAAAAAACCTATGTGCATTGTCTGTTTTTCTATGTCACGTATTAGTAACACGGTTTCTATATTTTTGTTTTGCAGGATTGTTATTCTTAGAATCTGATAGATGGCACTAGGTGTGGCCTGATGAGGAATGTGTGAGAAATGCGCAATCAGTAGTTATGTCATCAGTACAGCAGAAGGCGATGTATGTGTTATGGCTTGCTGAATTAAAGTCTGTCATTAAAGTTAAATGATGGTACCGTTTAGAGTATGGTTGTAATCCTCCGTCAACAAATTCATTTAAGCGGTGGATAAAACAGTTTAAAGAAACTGGCAATGTGGAACATCGTGGAGGAGCCGGTAGGCCTAGCGTCAGCGGTGAGACGGTTGACCAAGTTAATGAAAGTTTCCGACGAAGCCCCAGGAAATCCGTTCGTAAAGCAAGCAGAAAACTGTGCATTCCGAAATTGACTGTTCACGATATCCTGCACAAGAAATTGAAGTTTCACGCTTATAAAATTCAAATAGTGCAAAAGATGCATGTAAATGATCACACTCTGCTATACGATTTTCCTGTGGATATGCTGAATCGTGTGGAAAACGATAAAAACTTTCTCAGTACTGTAATTTTTAGTGATGAATCCACATTTCATGTATTAGGTATTGTGAATCATTACAACTGTAGGATATGGGGCAGTGAACCGCCTCCTGCTGTTATTGAACTGGAACGTGATTCTCCAAAAGTTAATGTGTGGTGCGCTCTATCAAAAACAGAAGTGATTGGCCCTTTCTTCTTCTGCGAAAAAACCATAAATGGTGACATTTACTTGGATATGCTAGAAAATTTCGCTATACCCCAGATCAAAAGATATTTCAACATCATTTTCCAACAAGACAGCGCTCCTCCGCATTGGTCAACGTGTGTCTGTAAGTGCCTAAATGAGCATTTCCCCAACAGATTGATTGGGTGTGGTGGTCCCATTCCGTGGCCTTTTCGCTCTCCAGATCTAACTCCATTGGATTATTTCATGTGGGGTTATATGAAGGATCGTGTCTATCAGACGCCTTGAACTGAAGCAGCGTATCACAGCTGCTATTAATTTCATAACTCCTGAGATGCTTGCCAATACATGGCATGAAATCGAGTATCGCTTGGAAGTACTACGTGCAACCAAGGAATCTCACATCGAAATTTATTAACTTGTGTAGTTACATTGTAAGTTAGTACAGTCACTTTCTGTCTATCTGTTTAATGTTTTGTTTTATATAATTTTGTAATGTGTCCAATAATTCTCGGACACCCTGTATTTTAACTGATGTTAATTGTGAAACTTGGAGACAATGTTTTTGCTATACCATTGATCACATCAGAAAACTTTTAAATTTACATTGCCCTGGAGCGGAAATCGAGCTTGCATCTCCAGATTTCCATTTGCCCATGCTATCTGTTACATCACCCAGGATGGTGAAGTCCCAAGTATCTGAGTAATTTTCAAGTTTTCTGAAGGAATAGTAAAATGCACACAATTCAGAGATATCTGATTTCCATGTTAATGATTCAGATGCACAATACAAATTTGGAAAATGTGAATCCGTTTATTGATGTTGATATGGCATGGATGTTAAGTCAGATAATATCCGAAAATTTGAAAATTTTGTAGTCCTGGAGCGGGAATCGAATCCGCATCTCCCTGATAGCGCCTGAGTTTGCTAACCACTACACCACCCAGAACGACCCAAGTTTCAAATTTCCCTTAATTTTATTAAATGTGTTTCATTCATTGATTCAGATGTAGGTATACAAATAAGTTTTAAAGCTTTTTTTGTGTGTCATGTACCGCTAATTTATATATCCGACATTCCCCCGCATTGTTGTCATCTGACCATAACTGGTCCAGAGTATAGAATGTGACACAGAAGTTTGCCCAACAGTCAAACGCACTTGCACATCGGTAGGTGAAACATGGTAAGTGATGCTGCATTTATGCGGCATTGCATTTGTAACAAATTTCATCAAGGAAAAAGTGCTGCAAAAGCATGTACATCGATCTGTTCGTTCTGTTCTGAGGGAGAATATTGTATCGAAAATCATATGTGGGTTTTGGTTTTGATGGTTTAAAGCAGGTAATTTTGATGTTAGCGATCGAGAACGTAGCGGTGCCCCGCAGAAGGTTGCACATGAGGAACTGTAAGCAATGCTGGATGAAAATTCGTCTCAAACGCAAAAAGAACTAGCTGAGCAACTGAGAGTAACTCAACAAACCATTTCCATTCATTTACACGCAGTGGAAAAGATTCAAAAGGAAGGAAAATGGGTGCCACATGAACTGAGCCAGAGGAACAAGGATGAGCGTGTCATGAAGTGTTTTAATCTGTTGAATAAACAACACAGAAAGTCTTTCCTATGGAAAATCGTTATGGGTGATGAAAAGTGGATATGGTACGACAATCTCAAACGCAAAAAAACACTGGTTAGACCCTGGTGAAGCAACGACTTTGACACTGAAATGCAATATTCACTCCAAGAAAGTTCTGCTGTGCATCTGGTGGGATATGAAGGGTGTGCTCTATTATGAACTATTGGAACAGGTTCAAACTGTTACTGCTGATCGCTACAAGCAACAAATACTGCGATTGAACCAGGAAATCTGTCAGAAATGTCCATTCACAGGCAAAGTATTGTATGACATTGCTAGGCCACATATCACGAAATCGGTCAAGGAAACGTTATTGACGCTTGGCTGGGAAGTTTTATAGCACCCGGTGCGTAGTCCTGACATAGCCCCTTCAGACTATCATTTGATCCAATCGAAGCAACATGGTTTGTCTGCTGTACGGTTCCACAGGACTTGTGACAAAGTGCAAAAATGGGTTGACGACTTCATCGCTTTACACGACAAAGTACTCTTCATGTCTGAAATCCTTCAGCTGCCCGACCGATGGCCGAAGGTGATAGATAATGATGGCACATATTTTGATTCCAAAAGGTGTTGTTGTTTTCTCTCAAATTACATGTGGCGTTGTCGTAAAACGCTTTAAAACTTATTTGTACACCTAATATTTCCACATATTATGTGAGGGATATTTCTTCCACACTATTTACGTGAGTGACTGGAGATATACTTAACTACATTTGTACACTACAATGAAGCGGAATTTGCTTTGACTGTTGAAAATCAGAGGCAATTCTGGTTCCTAACACTCAGATACTTAGGACTTTGTTGTCCTGGATGGTGTAATTGATAGCATGCTCGAATGGGAGTTAGGGGATCTTGGTTCAGTTCCCGCTCCAGGGCAATGTGGTTTTCAAGTTTTCCGATGTGATTAATGTTATGTGAGAAACAGTGAAACACACGCAATTGAGAGATGTCTGATTGCCATGTTAAGGATTCAGCTTGAAACTTATAATTAATGAAGTTCTGGTATCTGCATTACTGATTTTATTCTTCCGCTGAAACCACTTATTTTCCCCTGATACTCTCCTTGTTCTCTCATGCTGTCGACTTCTAACCTACTTACTTAGCACACAGTTCTCACTGTCATAAAACAAGGTAGGTCTTGTAACATATGAAATGCATTAATACCAGCATGATGTATAGTAAATTGAACAAAGTAAATGTTTCTTCAGGGTGAATAAAATTCTTCTTTTTAATACTTAGTACTGATACATTTGTCAAAGGCAAAAGGTACTAGCTAGTTTCTAGTATTTATGTTCCATAAGTTGAAAATGTATTTAGTATTAAATTTCCTTTGCTCATGTTTGATGATTTTATATTCTAGCAATGGAAATTACAGACATTATTAATGGAAAGCTTGACAGTGATGAAGAAAAGCAATATTTTGTCCCTTTTGTACAGTAAGTATAAACAAATTTGGCTAAAAATTACGGTAATTTTGGTTGTGTTATCTGCACCGGCGTATAATTCGCACCGGCGCATAATCCGCAGACTGTGACATTCAGGGGGAAAATCGCCGTATGACCCGCACATCATAGATGTTGAACCGGAAGTGGAATTTCCGATGGAAAAGTCGGTCACATAATGTCCCAGGAGTCCAAAGAAGTAAGAGCAGAAAGAAAAAACCGATTTCATTAAATGAAGAAATTAATTTTTAAAGGTTACTTTTTCATATTTTTATTTCCGGACAGATAAAGGGCGTGATATCCATAGAAAATGCCGATGCAGCTCTAGAGTATTGCAAAACACCTTGCCAATGACGAAAGGCTGATACAGAACAAGTCATAGAAATACCGTGTGTACTCGTGTATAAGTCCAAAGTTTTTGGAGGAATCTTGCTTTTCAGAATTGGGGGATTGGCTTATACGTGGCCAATAAAAAAACTTCCGTGAATCCTCCCACGGAATTTACCAACAGATTTGTTTACATTTTAGAAGGTAACACAACGGCCTTCGGCATGTTACTGCGCGATTGTTTTCTGACCTTCTCAAAACTACGCATAAGGACACGATCAACAGGCCAATGTTGGAAAGACGAACTAAAGCGAAGCGTTACTGCTCGAGTCAGACCATGACTAGACAACAAGGCAGCACACACGAGATGCGAAAGGAGGAACGCTTAGGTAGTACACTTAGGTTTGTGCAGCCAGCGCAGTGCATTCATTGGCTAGTTTAGAAAAACAGAGACGGCACAACAGTCAGAGTTGTCCTTCTCAACGATTCAAAATGACCCCCACTGTCTCTCCCCACAACTTGCCCGATTTTTTATTACACCCACCCCCCTCTCCGCTCCGTACAAAGAAAATTTTTCCGAGTTCTAATTATACTTCCTCCCTGCATAATTACACTGCAGAATTTTTTTAAATCGAAGGACCGTAATGTTTTTTTTTTTTTTTTTTAAATAGGCGTATTATCAGCATCAGCGTATAATCCGCAGAACCTATATTTTTAACTTTTTTTTTTTTTTTTTTTAAAGCATAGTATATATAGGGTTAGGGACTATTCACAGTTTCTGGCATCCACTGGGGTCTTGGAACGTATCCCCCGTGAATAAGGGAGGACTACTGTACTGGTTTATGTCTTGGTAATATCTGTGTTTTCAGATTGTTGTATGCTGGTAACACAGTCCTGTTGGCAAAGAGCAAAAGTGGCTTGCAGAGAATGTTGTCTAGGATGTATGCAGTTTGGCGATGATGGGCAAAACACATAACAATAATTGCAAATAAAGGTAACTTGATCCCGCTTACATGAAAAAACTTTTACAAGAAAGGTCGTAAGTTGAGAGCTTTCGACCTTATCTTAGGTCTTCATCATGCCAATGGAGGACTAAGATTGTTGCCAGATTCTACATTTGAATTTTTCTATTTTTGTTGCCAAAACTTAGAATTAATCTCCAGATCATCGGGATGTAGAGAGGAGATTCGGAATTGCAAGTCATTGAGTTGAAAATAATTTCAAGGCTTTCATGGTAATGGTGGGCAAAACGATTGTCAAAAGAAACAATTCGTTTTGCTTCAGCGGGGAACTGCACATTGGAAGCACATACAGGAGCATTAACCACAGAATTTTAGATCATAAAAAAGATGTTTTGAAAGCCAATCCTAATACAGCCTTGTCTATTTTGACAATGGAAGACACATCTGCAGTTCCCCGCTGGACGAAGCAAAACAAATTGCTTCTTTTGACAATCGTTTTGCCCTCTGTTACCGTGAAAGCCTGGAAATTATTTTCAACCCAATAACTTGCAATTCCGAATCTCCTCTCTATATCCCGATGATCTGGAGATCAATTCTAAGTTTTGGCAACAAAAATAGAAAAAATTCAAATGTAGAATCTGGCAACAATCTTAGTCCTCTATTGGCGTGATGAAGATCTAAGATAAGGTTGAAAGCTCCCAACTTACGAACTTTCTTACACAAATAAAGAAGATAGCTGTCTAAGCACGAACACTTTAGCTCAAACCAATTGCAACACTCAAATGAAGCTAAGACATATCACCGGTATCAAAAGTATACACAGTTAAAAACCATGACGACACAAATAACTCATTCCATTGAGGTTTAAAAAGGTTTAATGTTAAAAACTTGCGAGATCTTTCGAACCTACGACTTATAGGTTCATCATCAGGCACCAAAACTTGCGAGTTTTGGTGCCTGATGATGAAGTTGTGTATCAATCAGATCTCGCAAGTTTTTAACATTAAACCTTTTAAACCTCAATGGAATGAGTTATTTGTGTCGTCATGGTTTTTAACTGTGTATACTTTTGATACCGGTGATACGTCTTAGCTTCATTTGAGTGTTGCAATTGGTTTGAGCTAAAGTGTTCGTGCTTAGACAGCTATCTTCTTTATTTGTGTATCAATCAGCACGATAGTGTCTTCATCATATCAAACTTTCTTATAAAAGTTTTTTCATGTAACGTAGCTAGCTTGATAAAGTTACCTTTATATGTATGAAGTTTGTATGAAATTCAAACTGAGTATAAATACAGGGTTTACACAGCACCTGGAATCCCAGAAAAGTCCTGGAATTTGATTTCCCTTTTTTCCAGGCCTGTAAAATTCTTGATTTTATATATTTTTGTGAAAGGCCCTGGATTTTTTTCTTGAAATAATAATAAAAAAAATGGTTGAAATATTTGGATTGATTACATCAGTTTGTTCGAGCTCCCTGTGGCATCTTCTTACGATGACATCACTTTCTTCCATGGCATGTGGTGACTGGTGTCATCTCTTTCATCTCATGTGATGCTACAGTGCAAGATTTTTAAGTGACATGTTTTCAGTGAACTTGCTATATTGTATAGAAGTAGTGGGTAGTTGGAGTCATGACAGCATGTGAAAACATTCCTTTCAGTTTAGGAGGTCGGTCTTAATTCATGCCAGAAGGAAGGTCCAAAATAAGCCTTTCTTCTGGTATGTGCTTTCTTATTGAAGGAGACTGATATGTGGCCTTCCTGCTGCCAATGTGCCTGGGAATAGTTATAGATAAAGTCCTATGGAATAGGAATCTTCACTGCCATGGCGAAATAGTTTCGTATTATTATCATTGTACTAAGTTCCTGATTGCTTAATATAAGTTTCATACAGAACTGGTTTTTTGTACAGGGAAATTTTACCACTTCACTGAAGATGTAGCACACACTGAAGAACACTGTAACAGCAAAACACATAAAATTTCATAAGAATTCTAAATGCAAAGTAAATTTCACCCCAATTTGTAAAATATAAAACAAATCACTGTGATTCTAGCAAACTTTTCAGCTCCTGAAATTTTTTGATGAATCCTGGAAAACCATTGGAATATACACTCGTGTTCATAAAGAACAGAAGTCGAGTTACAGATTTGATTTTTACAGGATATGTTCATTAGGCAATACAGAGACCACATGATTATCATCTGGTGTCACACATATCAGGTGTGTTGATGCAGCTAATAATCGGTCTGCCACCTCTGGCTTGTGACACCTGCTGTACGTGTTGAGGCATTGAATTACATAATGTGTCAATGGTATCCTGTGGAATAACCACCCATGCTTTATTGACCTGCATCCATAGTAGAGGTTTGCATTGGCAGGGCTGGCCCACCAAGCCCTAGCCCAGCCCGATCACCTAGTCAGGCTTTCTTTTAGTTTTAGAGAACAAAGTAATGGAATTGGCTAGAGTTTTTTCCAAACACAACCAGGCCAGGATGGGACGGGCCAAGTTGACCCGTTCTTTTTATCACAGTGGTAAAGAAAGAAAAAATTGTGTTCCCTGATGTGTTTAACTAATTTGCTGGCTTTACTTACTTCCATGACATAGCCCAGGGCATAATCACAAAAGCAAGGAGAGGCACTCGCAGTGTTTTTACCATCGGTAGGTATTAAGATGGTAAAACAACTTTGGGGCTTTTTGACAGCAAAAAGATTCGATCTGTGTGAGAGAGAGAGAGAGAGAGTGAGAGTGGAACGACATCGATCTTTTCTCCTATTGCTACTTTGTATAAGGATTAACTTTTGTAGTGTTAACGTTTACTAGTTAAAAAAAAGGAGATTTTGAACATGCTTAGTCTTCCTTTTTCTCTCTCTTTAAAGGTTATATTCTTCACTAATTATTAAAGTTTAGTTCATATTTTTTGGCTGATATTCAACTAAATATTTTCAACAATATCTCATTTCATTATTTAATTGTCATAATTTAATAAAATACAATAGAAAAACAGAATAATACTAAATAGCACATCATGGACCTGGCCAGGCTGGGGCTAAAGAAGGGCTGCAATTGACGGCCCCAGGCCGTAGGTCTAATATTTGAAACAGGCTGGGCCTTAAACACACAGTCTTGGTCTGGGCCAGGCTCACCAAATAAGGCCTGTGCAGACCTCTAATCCAGAGTTCATCAAGAGTTGCTGACAGACAGTCGTACCACTGCACTTGTCATTTGAGAATGTTCCGGAGATTTTCTATGGGTGATAAATCCAGTGATGTAGCAGATAATCCAGTGATATGGCAGAAGTGGAATGTTGTTATCCCTGAAGAAGGCACATGTTGTCATCTCAAGATGCGATGTGGCATTATCTTGCTGAAATATGGGTCCGGGACCACCCTGCATGTACGGAAAGTCGAATGGCCATAGAATGTCATTGACATAATGAGCACTCGTTATGGTGGTACAGGATCTCACCAGAGGTGATCTGCTTTGGGGCCTGATATCACCCCAAGCCATAATGCCTGGTGCTAATACAGGGTGTCTACTGGTCATGAAAGTCATGAAAAAGTAATGAAATTGAGCAGGTGGTCATGAAGTAATGAAAAAGTAATAAAATTGAGTAGGTGGTCATGATTTTTTTTTTATCAGCACCTGAATGAAGACAAGTTTGCGCACCTAGAAAAAAACATGATCCGGCACCCTTATAAACCGGTATGTAGTCGATGCCCCATGACATATATATATATATAAAAACATATGGCTTCATCAAAAGCTGATGTTGTGAAGAGGGAATATTTTCAATTTTGTGAATCTTCTAAAAAACAACTGAAACAGTTCAATCCTAAAGAGGACAAACTTGATCACTTCTTGATGAATTTACTACAAAGTGTGAACCATGATTTTATCAAGTTCTTACAGAAGCTGCTATGCATGTTTCATGGCAATGCTGCCGTTGAAAGAGGCTTTTCTGTTAACAAAGAACTTTTAATTGAAAACTTAGAAGAAGATGCAGTTGTTGTAGAAAGAAGTGTTTACAGTGCAATACTATCGTTAGGTGGTTTAGCTAATAGTGAAAAAAGAACTGAATGTGGACATCACAAATTCAATTATATTAGCTGTCAAAAATGCTTCATCAAAAAGAGTAGAAGCCTTATGGCCAATTGTAAAAGGAGTGCAGTCCAAGAACTAAAAAACTCAAAGATAAGAAAAGAAAGCTTATAGAAAAGGCAAAAGAAGAAGCTGAAGTTCTATATTCTGAGATAGCAAGTTTAGCTAGGATACTTAAACACTGAGTCTTTTACTGTGAAATTTCAGTCTCCATAAATTTTGTACATTCATAGTTTTTATATTGCCTTAATAAAAACTTGTAAGTTTTTACAGCATTACCATGTTAAGAGAATTTGTGTATTAATAGATGTAACGATAAATATTTCTGAAAATAGCCATACCCCATCCTAGATGAGAGTTGAATGTTTTTATTTCTTTAAACACATAGAATTTGGTGAATGGCATAGTGCAAGTCATGCATAATTACGTTATTCATTTTAGGCAATTTTAGTGACATAAGAATTACATTCAGCTTTCATCTCAACTGGCTATCAGGTAGGGGTTCATTAAAAAGCATCCCCCCATATAGCCATTTTAGCAGCAATATTATAGACACATCAGTTTTGCCTAAACTATTGTCGCATGGAATTAATTTCAGTGTTTGTAAAAATAAAAAATAACCTGGGATCTCAAGCCAAGGGTACTAGATTATGGGTCTAGAATGGTTGTCATTGTGCCACACATTGTCAAGAAGTCATGAATTTAACTGAAGATGTCATGGAAAAGTCGTGAATTTGGTTCATTGGAAATCAGTAGACACCCTGAAATACACTCTTCCCAATGTCGTCGGTCGACACAAATGCGGCCATCATTTTCACCCAAACAGACGCACATTTTGTCTGAGAGCACAATATTGTGCCATTTGTGACACCACTCTGTTCATTTGATGCACCATTGCAGCCTGGCAGTCTGTTACTGTGGTGTCTAAGGTAGCTTGGGGAGGGGCCAACGAGCCTGCAGTCCAAACTGTAACAGACGTGCCAACTCTCCGGATTTAGGCGGGAGACTCCTGATTTTCAGCACTTCCTCCTGCCCTCCAGATGAATGTCAAGTTCTCCCGATTTTTACTGCGAATTAGCCATTAGGATGGTCGAAATTCCATCAACCACCATGATTTCAAACCTCCTGGGAAATCTTTTTCTTTCTGCGTCGATGCAAGGCAGCATTACAGTAATCAGTTTCATATTTTTCCTCTGATATCTGCAAATAGAAAGCCACGCCACCCCGGTGGCGCAGTGGTCTGAGCGCTGGCTTCGGACCAATCGTCCGCAATGGGTCGGAAAAAATGTGCTTTAAAAACATTTCTCCCAGTCCGATTGTCATACGACACCTTCAGCAAAGAGCTCACCCGCTCTGGCACTAGAATGCCGGTGAGGGTCAGTAATTGATTGACAGATGGGAGTTGCCCTGCCTTCTTGCAGTTTAGTCTTTCAACCACTCCCTTCAACAGAGCCGCACGTATTCTAAGTGATGATAAAGGGTTGAGTTTGTGGCAAATTCACTTAACGACAAAAGGAGGTAAGTTACAGTTGTCCTCACCTTGTAACGAAAGGTGATGTTGGTATGATGCTTTTTGTCGTCTTTGCCTTTGTTCACAGCCTAAAGAAGAAACGAAGAACAGTTGGCTGTTATGTCATTCGTGAAAAACAACAACATGCGGGCCATTTTAGGTTTTCATTATCTTGCGGAATCGACGTACTTAGGAAAATGAATTTCAGTAGGGTTTGGGAGGGAGAGAGGGTTGATGTTGCGCTGTTTTTTCTTTTTCCAGAACTTTTAGTGGACCAATAATACCACATCTTGAAAATTGTTTCTACGTCTGGAAAATGTCGATAAAAAATAGGGCTCGTGTGATTTTATGAGCTGTAAAAATCTCCCGATTTTCAGATTTTGAAGGTTGGCATGTCTGCTGTAATAACTGGCAATGTACAGCTGACATGAGAGAATATGTCACAGTTTGCCACTGCTTCTGCAACACCGTTGATGATTGATGCAGAATGTTCATTCAAAGTCATCATGAGATGATGGTTGTCCCTCGTCATTGTGTGTGTACAATGCCCAGAACCTTTTTATGTCCTGCTCCCTTTTTCGTACCAATCCCTGCAAGCTCATGCCACGATGAATGCACTGCGCTCCACACAACTGGTGATCTCCCAGAGGGAAGCATTTCAATCTCTCATGCTGATAATGCGAACTCTGTCATGTGACTGTACGACTGTCTTACATGATGAAGAGGCATCCTTACCCACTGCTGTCCAAGCACTGACATGCCTACTGAGCCATGTGGCGCTTATAACAGAAAAGTGGCCGGTTTCCAGTCTGTGATGTTGCACGATCTGATTTGCCTAGGTGCAGTATGATGCCGAAATGCTAATTATTTCTGCGATATTTCCTGATTAGTATATGATTATGATATTTCTTGATTAGTGATGTACAATGCTTTTACAAAAAATGAAGATTTATCGATTGATGGGGAAAAGCCATGGTGCGTACGCTCCTTGAAAACCTTGAAAAGTTCTTGAATAAAAAGTTCATTTTCAAGTACTTGAAAAAGTTTAAGGCACTATAAATAGTACTTGAAAAAAATTTGTTAAGTAATGATATGAAAGAGCATGTGTAAAATAATTGTTTGTGTTAAAAAGTTGTATAGGAGATTTCTGTGTAGTTCCAATGAAAACACCAAGCTGATCAAATAGCGCAGAACTTGCGTTCAACCCAGGGGAGTGTGTGGACAGCTATGGTACCTTGGCTATGATATCACTTCAGAGTAAATCATCAGCCATGTGAGTAAAATAAATGGAATGATATATTCACAAATTGTGGTGGGTGTCTGTTTACTGGGGTTAGGGACACATTCTTGCCGGAGGGTGGAACTTCCAGGAATTGCTTGTTCTTCATGCATTGGACCCTTTCTTCTCCTCACTGCATCAAAAACATCCATCAATGCATCAAAGTGCATCAAAGTCATGCATCAAAAATTAAAGGTTAAAGCAAACAATAAGTGTTATACCAGCAAATGAATATGAAAATAGTGTATCCTTTCAAAATATTTCGCAAGATAAAATGATTTCAAAAAATACCAAAACAGAGGTGCAATGCAAAGCTAATAAAATAAACGAACTGTTTGTAAGGGGAAGGCGTAATGGCAGGTCATTGAAGGTGTGCCAGCCCCAGCTAAGATTAATGGTCTGAACTTACTAAAATACCTACCTACTAACTGACGGACAGTACACACATATGATAATTCGAGTTTAAAAAGTGCTTGAATTTATTTTGCTTGGAAGAGTACGAACCATGAAAGCTAGAGATAACCAATACCTACATTTATCTTGGACAGCAGATATCAAGTCAGGGTCACACTGATGAAGAAATTAGTCGCAGTATAAAACTTGCTTGGAGAGCTTTTGGAAGAAACAGTATAATTTTCAAGAGCAGTATGCCATTATGTCTTAAAAGAAAAGTGTTTGATCAATGCATCCTTCCAGTGCTTACATATGGTGCAGAGACGTGGACCTTAACTAAATGAGACATACAAATACTGCAGACAACTCAAAGCAGCAAGGGGAGGTGCATGCTTGGTGTAACCAGGAGAGATAAGAAAAGGAACTTGTGGATCAGAAAAATTACAAGAATGGAAGACATCATGGTCACAGTAAAATCCCTGAAATGGCAATGGGCTGGAAATATTGCCAGAAGGACAGACCATTGATGGACAGCTGAAATTTTAGACTGGATTCCAAGGGACAGGAAAAGACCCAGAAGAAGACCACATGTGAGATGGGTGGATGCAATTCGAAAGTATGTGGGAGTAACATGGAGGAGACTGGCACAAGACAGATTGTTGTATAAAAAACTTGGGGAGACCTTCGTCCAGCAGTGGATTGATAATGGTTGACGACGATGATGATGATCATGCTGTCCTGTAAAAATCAAAGTCTTAGATCAACTCCTTTTAGGTATCCTGTTTTGTATGAACATGAGTGCATTTTCTGAAAAGGTGTATGGAGCCTGTAAGTAAGGGAAAAACCAAAGTTACGGTTTTGGAGCAAGTGATTGTTAGAACTGAATGCAAGGTCAGTCTGAATGACACAGAGATAGACAAAGTAAATGAATTTGTATATTTAGGAAGCAAGTTTGATAGAGAAAACAGATTAGATGGTGAGATTAGTGGATGAGTGAATTCTTCTTTGAAAGTCATAGCTGCTTTAGGAGGATTTTACAGGAATGATAGGTTCTCAAAATAGTCCTGAATGGCACCATATGAAACTGCAATTCTTCCTACTACGTATAATGTACAACAGTGAAACCTTGGTACTGCAGAAAAGACATAGGAGTCATTTATGTGCTGGAGAGATGTGTAACTTATGGGGGTTTGTGAAAAGATACATTTTGATTAAGGAACAAAGATGTCTTGCAAATGTATAATGTGAAGCATAATCTGGTTAGTAAGGTGAAGACAAATATTTTTAGGTGCTTTCACCATGTTGAAAGAATGAAGGGTGAGATTCTTACTAAGAGAATTTATTCAGCCCAAGTGGCAGGAAGAAAATGTAGAAGAAGGCCAAGGAAATCATGAGACTGCATGAGGAAAAGATTGTGAGTATGAAGTACAAAATGTTTTGTGTAAGATATGTGATGGATGTCAGTAAAGCTCTAGTTGTGCACCAAGATCCCTGAAAGTGGGGGGGGGACGTTTGATACATCAACAGTAAGTAAAATCTAGCACCATCAGTTTTAAATTTTAATCATTCAAATGAGAGCTTTCTTTAAAGTGCCAATCTCAGAAAACAGCTTAGTGATATGTATGTACTGTAAGTATGTATGTAGATTTATGATGGCTGATAATATGTAACAGCTACTGCAGTTACTAGCAAAATAGTGCATCAGCAGAAATACAAAACTCACTGCAATATCAAAAGTGTTGGGAAACCACACATTTGGTATTGCATTTGCAATTTCAGAAATAAGCTGCTACTAATACAAGGTGGACCTGTAAGAGAAAAGCCTTGAAGGAGTTATGCATCTTCTGTAAGGGAAAGGGCTTGAAGGAGTTTCAATCTGTAATAACTCCTTTATTTTTTGTTTTAAATGTACAATACCATAGCATCACATACAGTAGATATAGGAAATAAATTTACACTATGAAAAAAAGCACATCTTGTAAATGGTGTACACTTGCTGGTTCGCACAAACGGGCCCTTTCTAAGGCATTTTCCATGACACCTCTTAGTGTTTCAGGTGCCAGTGCTCTGATTTCGGCCTGAATATTGGTCTTCAGCTGTTGGAGAATGTGAGTCTTGTTAACATACACTTTTTCCTTGAGATAGCCCCATAGGAAAAAATCAGGACTCCTCAGATCTGGAGAACGTGATGGCCAGCTGATGTCTCAACCACGGGAAATAATGCGTCCCTCAAACATTTGCCAGAGCAGTTGGATTGTGGCCCTTGCTGTGTAAGCTGTCGCTCCATCCTGTGTTGGAATCACATGTCCTGTTTATCTTGAACTGCTGGATGTAAGAAATGTTCGATCATAGACCGATACGCATCTCCTGTAAGATTCATAGGGTGCCCAACGTGGTCTTTCAAAAAGTAAGGTCTGATCACTTCTTCCGACATCACCCCATACCAGACCGTACACTTAAGGGGGTACAGTTCCCTATGGTGCATTGCCCTAGGATTTTCTGAACCGCAAATCCTGCAGTTTTGTTTGTTAATGAAGCCATTCAAATGAAAATGTGCTTTATCTGACATTATCGGCTTGTAGATAAATTCGGGATCTGCCCTTGCTAGTTCTCGAAATTTGACTGCACATTGCAATCTCTGGGCATAATCTAGTGGCTTCAGCTGTTGCACCAACTGGATTTTATACGGAAACAGTTTCAAGGTGTGCAGAATATGCCAGAGTGGCATCTGAGAGACTCCAACCTGTCGCGACCGCCTTTGAGTGGATGTGCTTGGGTCTTCTGCAACACTTTGCCTTACGTGCTCAATATCATTTCTAACTGAGCGCAGTCTGTCTGTTCATGGAAGGTTGCATACTGAACCCTGTTCCTCAAAATGACCAATCAAATGTCTAATCATTGCGTCGCTTGGAGAATATCTCATTCTGTAATGGTCATGATATGCTTGTTGGGTCAGAATTATTGATCCTTGGGTTTAATAATAAAATTTCACAATTTGTGTTCACTGTTCGGTCATGAATTTTTCCATGGTTACTCTCCAAGGTCTTATTAAATCTGTAAAGAAAAAAAAAATTACAAACACGTCATTATTACAACTTCAACCCCTTTGTGACTTTTGGCCCACCCTGTACATCCAGCAAAAGGCCACTGCTATTGCAGCAGGCTTACTTGTCAATAGCATGCTGTCAATAGAAATAGCTATGTAGTATGCAGGTTGCAAATACTTGCTGTTTTCTTGAAGTAAGCCAGTTCTGCATAAATTCAGCTTACTTCACTTTAACATAGAGAGGCTTCATTGACTATCTACAGACACAAGTTTAAACATCCTGTTTATAAAAAAATGGAATTGTGAAAGTTGATAAAATCAATATTTGGTTTAAATGTAAAATATGGGTTTCCATGTGTGTATCAGTTTTTATTCGTACCACTTTATTATGTTTTATTGAATGTAGGGTAAGATATCTGATGAATTGAATTATGTTGTACATAAAGTAAGTTACCTTCTAATATGTTGTGGAAAGACTTATATTGGCTGTAATAGCAGGCCTAACTGTGATAAGCAAAATTAGTGCATGCTTTGATTGTAGCATCATTATTCTCTTGTGTCTGTGTCTTTTTTTATCATCACCTGATATATTAAAATATCTTTTCAGATGTAATGAAAAGGATTTTTTAGATAATGTTATTCGTAAAGTTTTAATGGCAAAAGAAGTCAGCCAAAAAGAACACAAAGGGCAAGGCCTTTGGGTGTGCCTTAAACTCCTACATGCTGATTTGAAACAAGCCAAAGAAGAAAACCCACATTTAATTTCTTCATCCACAGCAGTTGCAAGAAAAATGGGGTTCCCAGAGATTATTTTACCAGGTAATAATTCTAGAAAAATATGTATAATATATTGTGCAACTTAAATCTGTGCGATCTTCCATCGTATTTGTAGATGGTAGACCTCAAAAGATGGTTCTTTTTGGTACTAATTCTGAACTGTGTGATGTCATCTGGGGGAATACAAAATTTAACAGTTGCAAAAGGCATGATAATGACAGTAACACACAAGCATCGTCCAAATGTCAAGAGGGGTTGGGAAGTAAATGAGGAAAATAAGATAAAGACCGCCTTACAGTGAGAAGGTTGCAAAACAAGAAAAGAAAACTAATGCTATCAGCAAAATAAACTTGCGCAATACAAAAAGAGATGTTGCAGGGGAAAATAACATGGAATAAAAACAAGTTAGAAAATCATGCAATGCATTGATTATAATACGCTTTCCAACATACCAGAAATCATTACTCAAGTTATGAGAATAATGGCTGTGGAATAAATCTCGGTCCTGTGCCCTGACCATTGATCCCATTTCGATGATATTCAACAGAACTGGTTCAGTATACCTCTAAAATAACATGATAAAGTTTTGTCGCAATCGAAGCATTTTTATGTAAGTTAGGATGCATGAGGGCTATGGAATAGATCCCACTCCTGTGTCCTGACCTTTGACCCCATTTCAGCAATTTTCAGTAGGGTTTGTCCCCAGGTGGTCCCCTACCACATGCTAAACTTTCATCGAAATCGAACCTTTTTACGTTAGTTATGACGCATAAGAGCAGTGGAATGGATCCCCTGTCCTGGCCTTTGACCCCATTTTGTTCACTTTCAATAGGGTTCCTTCCCAGGTGGCCCCCTACCACATACTAAAATTTCATCAAAATCGAACGATTGTTATGCGAGTTATCATGCGGATGGACATCGCACACAACGCATGACGTAATGAGGCAGATGAGAATCGTGACCATCTGCTCGAAAGAGTGTGACGTCATAAAACTTTAATAGGATCCACACACAACGTGTGACGTAATGAGACTGATGGCGTGACTGTGCGCCAACATCTCAATCGGGAGATTGTGACGTCATGAGATTTCTAAGCATGGGTAACATTAATGGGGAAAAAAAAAACGTGGTAATTTGGGGTAGTTATTTAACCCACTAAATAAATTTTCCTAAAGTCAAGATCAAGCTAAATCGATTTCTAGTACCAGAAAATGGTAGGTTAAAGACTTTCATCAAAATCCTTAGAGCCATTTTCAAAATAAAATTTACATAGATACAAGAATTGCTCCTTTAAGGTGGAAGTCAAGTAATTTTGCTTCCTATACTTCCAATGGAAAAACTTCTGTACACATTTTCTTCACAATTAATGCGTTCCCAAGGATGAAAATTTGAACATCGATTAAAATAGCTTCATTTTATAACTTGGAATACTTAATATTCTCTAAAACATAACCATAATTATGCAATCCAACATTTATTTGTCTACTGACGTCATCAAAGTACAGGTCGCACCATCTTTTTTCTGGTTTCAACACCACCAAAGGAAACGTTATTGTTTTTTAATATAATTATGGTTTTGTTTTAGAAAATGTTAAGTATTCCAAGTTATAATATGAGGTTATTTTAATCAATGTTCAAATTTCCATAATTGTGAAGGAAATGTGTACAAAAGTTTTTCCATTGGAAGTATAGGAAGCAGTATTACTTGACGTCCACCTTAATAGTATGGGATAAGGGCGATGGAATGGATCCCGATGCTATGTCCCGACCTTTGACCCCATTTGTCCCATTTTCAATAGGGTTCCTTCCCAAGTGGTCCCCTACCACATACTAAAATTTCATCAAAACCGAATCATTTTTATGCGCGTTATGACGCATAAGGGCAATGGAATGCATCCCGCTCCTATGTCCTGACCTTTGACCCCACTTCGCCCATTTTCAATAGGGTTCGTCCCCAGGCAATCCCCTACAACATACTAAAATTTCATTGAAATCGAACCATATTTATGGTAGTTATGAGGCATAAGGGCGATGGAATGTATCCCGCTCCTATGTTGTTACCTTTAACCCCATTTGTCCCCTTTTCAATAGGCTTCATCCCCAGGTGGTCCCCTACCACATACTAAAATTTCATCAAAATTGAACCATTTTTACCTGAGTTATTGTGCTGACAGAAGGACGGAAAAAGCTGGAGCATATACGCTTCTTCAACCTACGGTTGGAAAGCGTAAGAAACATGAGCTCAATGAGTTAGATTCATCACCAGATATGTCATAAGATAAAAAATCAAGTCATATACACCATACACGAGATTCTTTCGTGGAATTCTGCTTTTCTTGTCATCATATGGGCCATTCTCGATATCGGTGCAGAACTGAAGAGAAATGGGCGTGTTTTTGTAGGGAGGGGTTGTTTTCCGTCTGGGGATGGTATTTGGTCTTTCAAAACTTTTGAAAACGGAAGTTAAACAAAGTGACGGTTTTTCCTATAATTGCAATTTCTTTTTTCTCACGATGTTGCCTGCTCCCAGTATTGTTATTAAACATCATTTTATTGCATAAATGTTTGTATTTCTGCACGCAACTGTGGGCAATGATTTCCAAAAACAGAAGTTAAGACAATGCAAAGATTTTCCTGTAGTCTTCCGGCATGAGATTCTTCCGTGGATTCGAAGAATTCCGCCATTTCCGTTATCATTTGGTGAGGGAGGGGGATTAGTTTGACGACGGGATTCCGTCTTTCGAAAACGGAAGTTAGATGCAGCGAAGATTTCTCCTGTAATCTTATTTTTCTTCTCACGATGTTCCTTTTGCCCAGTATTGTTCTTAAATATCCTCTTATTCCACAAATTCTACATTTCAACCTAAAAATGGAGGAAGAAGTTTCCAAAAATGGAAGTCGGTCGGAGTGAAGATTTCTCTCAAAATAACTTTTTTTTTCCTGTGACGTTCTCACTATCCTGTATTGTTCAGTGTTACATTCCCCCATAAATGTCTGCACTTAAGTTTTTTAATAAGGGAGGGAAGTTTTTCAAAAATGGAAGTGACAGAGTTTGAAAATTTGTTAGATTTGATGCATGGAGTTCTAAAGTATTATTATTCTGAAAGTCACACCATGTTTCTTGAGGGAATAAAAGGGGAGGAGAAAAAGAAAAGTGCTGAAGAAATAGGAAGGGAATGTTGAAAGAATGAGTGATGAGATGCTTACTAAGAAAATCTTTTTATCCCAAGCGGCAGGAAGGAAAGGCAGAGGAAGGCCAAGGAAGACATGGGTGGATCAGATTCAGGAGTGCTTGCATGAGAAAAAGATTATGAGTATGAAGTGTAAAAGATCTTGTGTACGGCGTGTAATGGATATCAGTGAAGCCCGAGTTGTATCAGTATGTCAAGATAGCTGTAAATGGAGGAGTTTGATACAACAACAGTAAGTACAAATATCTGGTAGTTTGTATTTCTTTTTGGAGCTAACCTCTGAATCTCAGAGAACAGCTTAGTGATATGTATGTGTGTATGTATGAATACAGTGAACAATTCCATCTTCTCGTTCATGCTACCTTATATTCACACTTCCTTGTCCCATGTTCTCATTTTTTTTTTTTTTTTTTGCCCGATTAAAAAGTTCAGCTTTTTTGTTCCTTGGTTAGTTTCATGTATGATACACTGAATGATCACTAAATTAAGACCACCTACCTAATACTTTGTAGGTCTTCTTTTCGCCCTCAGTACAGCAGCCATCCAATGTGACATCAATTCAGTAAGATGCCAGAAGCAGTTGGGAGGTTTGGCCACCAAGCTGTGCGTAACGCAGCCTCAAGTGCAGGTATGGAGGTGATTTGTGTATCCATAGGCCTGGTATGCTATTCCATAGTGTCCCACAAGTGCTCTATGAGATTGATATCGGAGGAGTTTGAAGGCCAATCGATATGCTGGAAGTCTGAACTGTGTTCCTCAAACCATTTCTGCACAACATTGGACCCCTGGCTTGGTGCATTGTCATCTTAGAAGACACAGTTGCCATTCGGGGAAAAGTGCAATATTGCTGGGTGTATACAGTCAGCAAGCAATTCACAATATTGGGCACCAGTCATACACTGTTCCACATGCACCAGGAGTCCAAGTTCGTTCCCTACCTAATACTTTGTAGGTCCTCTTTTCACCCACAGTACAGCAGCTATCAAATGTAGCATAAATTCAGTATGCCAGAAGCAGTTGGGAGGTATGGCCACCAAGCTGTGTGTAATGCGACCTCCAATGCTGGTATGGAGATGATTGGTGTATCCATATGCCTGATATGCCATTACATAGTGTCCCATAAGTGCCCTGTGAAATTGATATCGGGGGAGTTTGGAGGCCAATCGATATGCTGGAAGTCTGAACTGTGTTCCTCAAACCATTCCTGCACAACATTGTACTTATGGCTTTGTGCATTGTCATCTTAGAAGAAACAGTCGCCATTCGGGAGGGAAAGTGCAACATTGCAGGGTGTACACAGTCAGCAAGCAATTGACAATCGTGTGCACCAGTCGTACGCTGTTCCACATGCACCAGGGATCTAAGTTCCTGCCAGGTAAACGTGCCCCACTCCATACAACCACCTCCACTTGTTTGCACTGTGGAGACCACGCAGTTTGGATCGAGTGCCTCATGTTATTTGGACCAAATATGTGCACAACCATCCACAGAGTGTAGTAAAAAACACAACTCGTCAGACCAGCCCACTTTTTTCTCCAGTCGTCTGATGTCCAGTTTGCATGATCTTTGCACCAGGCGAGTCTTTCATGCCGATGAACCGTGGTTAGCAGAGGATGTCAGGGTTGTCTGCTCTTACAGCCCATACGTGCAAGCATGTGATGCATGGTCGTGACAGACACTGTTCTGGGTTGATCTTTGTTGTATTGGGTAGTCACCTATTGAACAGTGCTGTGTCTGTTGACCTGGACAAGTCGTCGGCCCCGGCACTCTCTCACATCAACCTTTTGCCGTCCTGTGCAATTTTAGCTCCGGGTCATTGTTTGACTATTTTCATGCCATTCCTGATACACTTTGTTATGGTAGCTCACGAACAACCCACCAGTTCAGCCATTTGAGAAATCGAGGCACCCATGCTCTAAGCTCCCACAATCTGTTCTTGAAAGGATTTATCAAAGCCCGATAACAATAAATCCTTCGGTTTACCCATCATGCTCTGAATTTTTCTACCTACTGCTCTACTTACACTTAACATATGCCACGTTGGTCGACAAATCACATGGTCTATACGCCGCATCCACTTTTGATAGGGGTGGTCATAATTCAGTGATCACTCTGTGTATTTACACCTTATTAATACAAGTGAATTGTGAGACTGCAAACCACATAATTTTGCAACCTACTGCTCTACTCACACCTTATATATGCTACCTTGGTCGACTAATCGTGCCCTTTCGGAAATCACGTGATCAATATGCCTCATCCAGTTTTGATAGGGGTGGTAATAATCCACTGATCATTCGGTGTATTTACACCTTGTTATAACAAGTGAATTGTTAGACTGCAAGCCACACCTTGCCAAAAAGGTGTTCTACAACTATGAAGGGACTGCAGGTGTGTAGAGAATTTTGAAATTTTTTCTGTTAATATATTAGGTGTGCAACTTAATTCTCGGCCACAGGCACGACACGTTGACAGCAAATTATAGCAAATCGAATATGTACCTAATCAGGGAAATAATCCCCGTCGTGTTGGATACGTTTGAGCGATCGGTCAGGGAGCTGCCGAATGCTACTGCGGAAAAAAGAGGGATGTTTTGAGTTGATAAAGTCATCAATACTTGTGTGGACCTCCTCGACAGCAGTGAAGTGCGTATCACTCAGGTGATGTTGCAGGGAGCGAAAGACAGGTGATAATCCAATGGGGCGAAGTCTTGAGAATACGCCGGGTGGGACAAAATCTCCCATTCCAGGTTGGTGATTGTGTTTAAAGTCGTTTTCGCAGTGTGAGGACGTGCGTTATCCTGAAGCAACAGGACTGACTTTTTGCCCTTGCCTGTGTATGGCCTTTTTGCCTCCATTGCGTCACTCACACAAATGAGTTGCTGACTATAACACTCAGCATTGACCGTTTCACCGGGTTTGAGCAACTCATAGTGTATGACACCACGCTGATCCCACCATACGCACAGCAACAACATCCTGGCATGGATATTCTGTTTGATGGTACTGTTGGTAGGCTGACCTGGATAAACCCACGATTTGCGCCACTTAGGATTATCGCAGAGGATCCACTTCTCATCACAGGTCAAAATCTTGTGGAGGAAATCCTTCTTCTTGAATCTGGAGAGCAAGGACACAGCAACATCGTAGCGCCTAGACTTGTTCGCAGCTGTGAGTTGGTGGGGCACCCAACGGCCCTCCTTGTGAATCTGTCCAAGCTTGTGCAGGTGCTTTGCAATGGCTTGCCGTGTTAATCCGAGTTCCTGGGCGAGCTCTGACTGTGTGCGACAGGGATCCACGTCCAAGAGTTGTTCCAGTTCCTCATCGTCAACTTTCTGTGGCTGTTCTGGATGTTCTGCATCACGGAGATCAAAATTTCCCTGCTTAAACCGCTGGAACCACTTCTTACACGTACTGTAGGACAAAGCAGCGCAAATTATTTGCTGGGCTTCTGCTGCACTTTTTTCAGCTGAAACCCTTCTTCTTGAATCCTTCTTCTTGAATCCTTCTTCTTGAATCTGGAGAGCAAGGACACAGCAACATCGTAGCGCCTAGACTTGTTCGCAGCTGTGAGTTGGTGGGGCACCCAACGGCCCTCCTTGTGAATCTGTCCAAGCTTGTGCAGGTGCTTTGCAATGGCTTGCCGTGTTAATCCGAGTTCCTGGGCGAGCTCTGACTGTGTGCGACAGGGATCCACGTCCAAGAATTGTTCCAGTTCCTCATCGTCAACTTTCTGTGGCTGTTCTGGATGTTCTGCATCACGGAGATCAAAATTTCCCTGCTTAAACCGCTGGAACCACTTCTTACACGTACTGTAGGACAAAGCAGCGCAAATTATTTGCTGGGCTTCTGCTGCACTTTTTTCAGCTGAAACGCGAACAGGAGGCAGTGCCTCAAATGTTGCTTCTCGAACGACAGCTTTCACCGTCAACTTTCCTCCCTTCTGTCACTACAGCTGTGAGCGGTTACGATTGCCTGGAAAGTTGGATGGCGCTGCAATCAGCCATTATTGCACATAGATATTTGCATTTGCCGATGTTCTATGATCGCTTGCGGTTAGGGACCGAGAATCAAGTTGCACACCTAATATATGCACTGCAAAACTAAATGAGATGTATTCTTTGCTGTATGTGACCATTTTGAACTCCACAAAATGTAAAGTTTTACTGGGTCAAAGTAAGCATAGTTTCTTTTTAGGTTTTCTCCACTCCTTTTCTACCTCTCTTTTATGTTTTTGTGCCAATTAAAAAGGTACCAAATTGGGGGAAGCAGAATCATTCGGCATACTTCCAACATGATAGGGCATACCTCCAACAATGATAGTAGCGTTAGGCTGGTATTTAATAATTGAAATTATATTTTTGTGTATTTGCCATTGCAAAGTACTAGAATGAGTGTCAGTCAGTATTTTGTAACTAGAACTATATGTTTGTATTTTTCATTTCAAAGGTGCTATAGTGAGTGTAAGAGGCATTATTGAAAATTATTTCCAAAATCAGGGAGACACACTGGTATAATATAGCAAAATCTTGGTTCCATTTTTGGATTATGTGGACAAAATTGTGTACTTCCTCGCCATACACCCAACTTGTGAATAAAAATAATTCAGAATTCTTAAGCTGGAGTGTGTGCTAAAATCCAAGATGAATTTCACTGTTGCTAAACAAACTGAATCCAATTAGAAGATGCATAAGGACAAACTGAAAGTAATTCATTCATAAATTTTGGATTAGTATGTACACTGAATGCTCACTAAAATTTAACTAACTACCCAATATTTCTTCAGCCCTCCTTTTTTGCCCAGAGAATGTTTGCTATTCTGCATGACTTCAACTCCTCGAGGTGTATGTAGGACCATGCTGTTTGAATTACAGTCCACAGTTTTACTGTGGCACAGGGTGCCACACCTGGCATTCCACATTTCACAGATGTTCAATTGGGTTGAGATCAGGCGAGTTTGCAGGCCATTTGAGATTTCTCATATCAGCACTGTGTTCTTCAAACCATTGTTGTGTCATGGTTGTTTCATAAAGCATTACACTGTGTAACACAAAAATTGCTTGTGTTGATTTTTTAATGTTTCTTTCTTGCTGATCCCAATGGTGGTCTTAGTTGGGGTTTTTTTTTTTATCTTCAAGATCTTTTTAGTTATCTTAAATTTTGTGTTTTTATTAATACATTTGCCTTTGTTACAGGGTAAATATGGCCATGACAAAAGGTTGTAAGGTCTCCCCAAATTATTTCTGTTATGTTTGTGGGTACTATATTGGTCCTAAGTCAAGCACAAAATTACCACAGGCACTAAGTTTTCCATGTATATCAAGCTTACTTTGGAATGCCTATGGGAGACCAAGACAAGGTTTGGGCATTGCATTTTTGCTATGGTAGCTGCAGGTTAACTCTGAAGGTTGGCTTCATGGTGCAGGAAAAGCAATGCCATTTACCATTCCTTGAATTTGGAGAGAACCAAAGAGTCATCTTAATGACTTTCTTTTGTATGATGGATATTTCCACGGCAAAATTGTTTTGCACAGGGTGTGGCAGAAAAACAGTCATTTTTTATTTCTTTGCAAAAGTTTCCCTAATGATGTTGGCAACACTTATGGATCATCATTTGTTTCACCAAATGACACCATTTGCAGAGACATGAATTGGTAGAGGGGAACTCAACATGCTGTAGCTGTTAAGGCATTTCACAAAAATGATGAGTGTGCTGCCACTTCTAGATGAGAATATCGGCATTATTTTAATATCAGGAGGCATGATCCTATTTCATCAGAACATGTCATCAGGTAATGGGTGAAGACTTTTGAAGCTACGAGAAGTGCATTGAAGCAAAAGCCTACAGACGCCTAGGAGTATTTGAACATGAGAAAGAATACAGGAAGTGCAAGATTTTGTAACACAAAGGCCAAAATATTCTGTGAAACAAATTTCTTCAGTAGTCGGAATCTCAAGTCTTAGTGTTCATAGAATCTTGCAAGATGAGTTAAAGTTACAACCCTACAAGATACAGGTTGTGCAGCAGTTAAATGAAAATGATTGTGAACACTGAATGGCTCTGTGTGTTGAGCTTTTGGCTAAAATGCAAGGCAATGAAGCTTTCCTGCATTTATTGTGGATGAGTGACGAGGCCCATTTTCATCTTAGTGGTTTTGTAAATAAACAAAACTTTTGCTACTGGTCAGAGGATAATCCTTGTCAACTGCATCAACGGCCATTACACAGTCAACGAGTTACAGCGTGGTGTGCAGTCTCTTCAGTAGGAATAATCGGCCCTTACTTTTTTTGAGGATGAGCCAGAACAAGCAACAACGGTAACATCTCGTATGCCGACATGATAGACACCTGCATCACACCATAACTTGCATGCTTTCCTTCAGATGAGCCATTTTGGTTTCAGCTTTTCAGGTGCTATGACTCACTGTGCGAGAATTTCCATGGAAGCCACACAGCGACTTTTCGGAAACCGCATTATATCCCTGAATGGGGACATTTCTTGGCCCCCAGGTCACCAGACTTGTCAGTTTGTGATTACTTCCTGTGGGGGTACCCTAAAACTAAGGTGTATGCAAGGCACCCACACCCCATTGCTGAGCTGAAACACAACATCTGTACAGAAGTCACAAACATTCTTGTTGAGATGTTGGAACTTGCCATGAACGATTTCCTTTCGCAGAATGTCCGAGTATAGACATCTAAATGGTGCTGGACATAATATTCACCTGCTGGACAAAATATTCATAAATGGTACTGGACATAATATTCACCTGCTGGACATAATATACAAAACATGAACACGACTGTGCATTTTTCACAAATGGCAATATGTCAGGGTGCAATGGATGTGTTTGTCATTTTTTTCTCATTAAACGAAGTATCAGTTTTGTTGCATTCAAAAATGCCCATTTTTCTGCCACATCCTGTATTATTACCATTGTGCTGAGTTCCAGATTGCTTCATGTTAACTTTTATACAGAGGAATTTTTATACGGAGAAATTTTGCCACTTCATTGAAGATGTAACACTTACTGAAGAATGCTCTATAGCAGTAGAATCCTTAGGATTACGTAAGAATTCTAAATTCATAGTAAATTTCACCCTGATTTGTTAAATATAAGACAAAGCTTTGTGATTCTAGCAAAAATTAAAGCTCTTGAATTTGTTTTTGGTTAACCCCTGGAAAACCCGTGGAGTTAATTTCCTATAAATGTGTATGAACCGGGTATGTAACGATTGGTCAACATAATGATTTGCCGACAGAAATGATTGGTCGACAGAAATGATTAGTCGACATAACGATTGGTCGACAGTAATGATTAGTCGTCAGAAATTATTAGTCGACATAACGATTGGTCGACAGTAATGATTAGTCGACAGTAACGATTGGTCGACAGCACGTTTGATCGACAGCACGATTGGTCGACAGTAACGACTGGTCAATATAACGATTGGTTGACAGCACGTTTGATCGACATAACGATTGGTCGACAGTAGCGACTGGTCGATATAACGATTATTCAACACTGGTTGACATAAAATGGTCAACGGACCCTGGAAAAAAAAAAAAAATTTGAGTAAGTGCAAACAGCTTGGCGGTAAATTGCCTTCGCCGGAAGATTGCGACACATCTTTCAGCAACCCGAAAAATTGCCACATGGTTTTCATTAAGGGGACGAGCACAAATTGTCGTTCGTCCGAGAAACGCTTTGAATGTGTGGCAATTTGACGATGATGGGCAAAACACATAACAATATTAACAAATAAAGGTAACTTGATCACGCTAGTTACGTTAAATGAAAACTTTTACAAAAAGTTCGTAAGTTGGAAGCTTTCGATCTTATCTTAGGTCTTCATCACGCCAATGGAGGACTAAGATTGTTGCCAGATTCTACATTTGAATTTTTCTTATTTTTGTTGCCAAAACTTAGAATTGATCTCCAGATCATCGGAATGTAGAGAGGAGATTCTACAGACCCTGATCAACTCCATTACGGAAAAATTTCCTTCCATTAATCTCACTATATCTAAGGAAGTAAACCACAAAATTGATTTCCTGGATGTATCTATCTGCAGAAACGCTGATCTCTCCATTACTAGTTCCGTCTATCGTAAACCTTCTGCGGCCACTAACATCATTCCCTACAATTCTTTCACCTTGCATCTCTACAAGCTTGCAGCATTGAAGTCCTACATCCACAGGGCTCATATCATTTGCAACAACCAACTCTCTCTTCAAGAAGAACTCTCCAAAATTTCTACAATAGCCCTCTCTCATGGTTTCCCTGCTCTTACAGTCAACTCCCTCATAAAGAAATATGAAAACCATTCGAAAATTGAATGCCTCCTTCCTCAAAAGAAAGAAGACCTGAAATTCTGTGGTTCTGTTCCTTACCATCCTTCCTATGCTTATAAGTTACAGATTCTTTTTAGAAGTTTTGGTTACCATCTTGCCATTAAATCTACCCCAAACATCTTGAAACTTCTACAAAGGGATAGGGACAAAGTTGAAAGCCTGAACCTCCCAGGAGTTTACTGCATTCCTATCTCTTCTTCTACTGGGGATAACTTATACATTGGAAGCACATACAGGAGCATTAGCCATAGAATTTTAGAACATAAAAAAGATGTTTCGAAAGCCAATCCTAATACTGCCTTGTCTGTTTTGACAATGGAAGACACATCTGCAGTTCCCCACTGGAACGAAGCAAAACGAATTGCTTCTTTTGACAATCGTTTTGCCCTCCGTTACCGTGAAAGCCTGGAAATTATTTTCAACTCAATGACTTGCAATTCCGAATCTCCTTTCTACATTCCGATGATCTGGAGATCAATTCTAAGTTTTGGCAACAAAAATAGGAAAAATTCAAATGTAGAATCTGGCAACAATCTTAGTCCTCCATTGGCATGACGAAGACCTAAGATAAGGTCGAAAGCTTCCAACTTACGAACTTTTTGTAAAAGTTTTCATTTAACGTAACTAGCATGATCAAGTTACCTTTATTTGTGTGGCAATTTTCTGAGTTTCCGAATTATGTGTGGCAGTGTGTCCCCAAGGTGCCTGTACCTAAAGTGCTCCGGGGTCCTTTTGGAAATAACATCGTTCAGAAGGCCCTCTATATAGATTTCACTTAGAGTACAAAAGATGACATGAGGGCCTCTTTGGAAATAATATGTTATAATGCTGTACATTCTGAGGACTACATTCTGAAAGATATTATTTCCAAAAAGGAATGTTACGTTGTGAGAGGTACCGCTGCGAATGTAAACCATAATCCTCTGAACCAAAGGTTATCTCGACCAATTGTGCTGTCGGCCAATCGTTATGGTCGACCAATCGTGCTGCTGACCAATCGTTACTGTCGACCAATCATCGACACCAGTATGAATCTGTATCTTTAAACCATTGATTTATACGTTGAAGTAGCAAACTATTAGGAGCACCCAAGTGCAGTCAGACCTATGCAGTCTTCACATACAGAACTTTGATGTTGAGATGACTTTATAAACAGCTTGTTGCAAAGGATTCAAATGTGTACGTACCTTAGATAGCAGCAATCCTGGAAAGTTCGGTGATTTAAACCACTTTGAAAGAAGCCTGATAGTGGGCATTAGGCGGACAGGCACAAACATCTCAGAAATGGCAAACCTTTTTGGCTATAGATGAAAATGGCAATCAAAGGAGTAGATTAAGTGGTGCACAAATAACAAAATAAGCAGTTCGTAGTCTTCCTTTGGGCAGAAATTACTGGTGGATGTTTTAGGGTGACAGCAGCCAGAAATGATTGTATGAGGTGATAGATGAGTTCCATTGTGGCGAGTAACTGCACAGTACAGTAGCAGTGTTGAGAAAAAAAAAATTAGCATACATAGCCCCCTGCACATTGGCATGAATGAACTATAACAGCATACGTCTTCTTTGTGTACCACTCATCTGAGCTAAACTTCCACAAATTCGTCTGCAATGGGCACAGGAGCACCAAAATTGGACCCATCAGGACTGGAAAACATCACTTGATCTGATGCACTACATTTTCAGTTAATACAATATGGTATTAACTGTACAAGCTAGTGGAGGCAGTGTAATGGTGTCCGGTCTTGTTTTCATGGTAGTCGTTGGGTTTCATAATACCTCTGGAACACCATTCGTATGCCACAAGATATCTTAACACCATATCAGACCAGGCACACTTGTATGTGTGCACAGTGTTTCCTGATGGAGAGGGCTACTTGCAGCAGGATAATGCACCATGCCACATGGCTTGAATCATCACACAGTGGTTCTGGGTAGAGATATATTGATATAATTGTGGACCAGGCACACCCATACATGTGCATGGTGTTTCCTGATAGAGAAGGGCTGCTTCCAGCAGGATAATGCACCATGCCACAAGGCATGACATGGATCATCTCAGAGTAGTTCCAGGTAGAGGAATCTTGATATAATTGTCGACCAGGCACACCCATGCATGTGAATGGTGTTGATGGAGAGGGCTACTTCCAGCAGTATAATGCGCCATGCCACAAGGCTTGGATAACCACAGAGTGGTTCCAGGAAGAGGAATCCTGATATCATTGTGGACCTGGCACACCCGTACATGTGCATGGCGTTTCCTGATGGAGAGGGCTACTTCCAGCAGGATAATGCACCATGCCACAAGGCTTGGATCATCACACAGTGGTTCTAGGAAGAAGAATCTTGATATCATTGTGGAACAGGTACATGTGCATGGTGTTTCCTGATAGAGAGGGCTACTTCCAGCAGGATAATACACCATGCCACAAGGCTTGAATCGTTACACAGTGGTTCCAAATAGAGGAATCTTGGTATTGCTGTGAACCAGACACACCCGTGCATGTGCATGGTGTTTCCTGATGGAGAGGATACTTCCAGCGGGATAATGCACCATGCCACAAGACTCAGATAATCACACAGTGGTTCCAGGAGCATGACAGTGACTTCAAAGTGTCGAAATGGCCCCCACAGTCCTCGGAGCTTAACCCAATTGATCACCTATGTGATGAGATTGAAAGAGCCATTCATAACAGAGATTCTCCTCCAGAGAACATTAGGCAGTTGACGGACGCCATCACATCCGCTTGGTTGAACAACCTGTAGAGCAGTAACAGCATCTCATTGAATCCATGCCACGCCAATTATAAAGTCTGTTTTGAAGGCTAAGGTTGGCTCAGCACATTATAAGGTAGATGTTCCTATTTGCTACTTCAGTGTACACTTTTATTTAGCAGTTGATTATAATTACAGTAAGTTATCCATGTCTTTCTTGTTATGAGTAAACTCTCTCTTTTGACCTTTAAACTAATTAATCAGTCTAATATTTCATGTATATACCCACTTTTGACTAGGTATCTATATTTCATATTACATACCATATACACATTTAAAAATATATATTGTCATTCAATAATGGCCCATTTTGATATGTTACATATTTGAATAACCATTTGTCATTTTCACATTTTTGGTGCAACATTATTTTCTTTATTATCTCATCAATTAGGTGATGTACGAAATGACCTGTATTTGACATTGGTGAGTGGTGAGTTCTCCAAGGGTACAAAGTCATCAGATAGGAATGTTGAAGTGACTGTGAAAGTTTGTAATGAGAAAGGCCAGATTATTCAGGTATGTATGATAAAAGAATAAGTTGACTTTTCTTTTTTTATTACTCTGTGAACATTATACTTTTCATATTGATTATCTTCAATTATTTGAAAATTCTTAGCGTTCGCTTTTGCCACGTTATATTCTGGACGTCGGAAGTTGCATTTGAAACATGATATTGCTATAAAATAGAATAAAAAAGGCTTTACTCACAATGTTTTTTTGGTGGTCCTCTTTCTTTTATTGCTTTCAATTTTTGAAATCAAAATATTATGCCATTATTATTCATGCCAAAAATTTGGTAACATTTTAACTTCCGACGCCAAGAATATAACGTGGCAAAAGCGTACGCTAAGAATTTTCAAATAATTGAAGATAATCAATATATTTATAAGCAACACGTTTAATTTAAATTTGTTTCCCATCTGAAGGAATAAATTACATGATTATACTTTTTGTTGTTTGTATTTTAGGGTTAAAAACTCCATGAAAAGTTCATGTAATCACTTCTATGCAACTAGTAATTCTAGACAGACACATAAATGGAAAAGCATATAATGGAAGGATGAAAAAAGAAAACAGGAAATTTATGCAAATCTTGCAGATTAAATTACAGTTAGTTATTTGTATGTAACAATAACTTTTGTTTAGTAAAGTATAGGAAAGTGTATCTGAATTTCTTATCTGCTGTAATAACATTTTGCAGAAAAATGGAGGACCACACATCAGAAAGTAAAAATTTCAAATACCTTTTAATACATTTGAGAAACATTTTACTGAGTAATTCAGCATTGTACAAGTCATTCATTTAAAAATACCAGGTGCAACCAAGGAGGAAAGAATAAGGGGAGGGAGCATAACAATCAAGCCCTACGTAAAGCTCTGAAGCCGACACTCTGAGTGGTAGCCATCTTATGTTACCCTTCTGACTGAATTCCACTTAGTAGTTCTAATTCTGACTATTATATAGCTCTAATTATTGTACTATTCTCTTTTACGTGCGATATTTCAAAGTAACTTGTACAGAAAACTAGCGGATAATGCTTACCTTGGCATTCCTTTCTAGCGACGGGGACATTTCACGCACGTGTTTTCCGGTCTTTGTTGAGGTTATTGTCCTAAAGTCCGTTGTATGCGATGACTGGCTTTACTTCTCACACTTTTCGCTGGGTATACTCATTGGATCTTTGCTTTAGGATTCCAAACATCAATTTTTACCGTTCTTTATACTCGAAATTTTCGCCCATACTCTGGGCATCTTCAGGAGCGTGGCGACTTTACCACCGATGTTCGTGGCTAACTTCGCGCTAATGGAGTCCGATACTCCTTATTGCCATTCGTCGGAAAAACTTTCCTGGATATATTTTGTTAACAAGCCCGGCTGGCGCCATCTATGTTTAATTAAGACCACTTTTTTTCCCCCTGTATTTTTTTTTTTTTTTAATTTTTTAAATTTTTTCACCTATCCTGGTTTTCTTGTCTTTTTTTGCCTGTTTTTCTTTTGTTGTTGTTTTTCTTGTCTTATTAGTTCTTTCCACAGGCCCGATAATGATTAATATTGCTTCTTCCCTCCTCATTTGCCTTTCCGATTTTTTATTCTTTTTTAGCATTTTAATTTCATCGAACTTTGGGAATGTCCGGTTTTCCAAGCAGAATTGCACTAAAGCCGTTTTGGCTTCTTTTTTTTGCCAGTTAGATATGTGTTGTTTAAGTCTTTTTTTTAATCTGTTTTTCGTACTTCCAATGTACGATATTGGGGGTATGTGTGCTATTGGAATTTCGTAGGTTCCTGATTCTTCTAGCATTTTTTCCTCTGTTTTTTTGTTGACAGTCATACTTTTCACGGTGTGCACTGAGCTTCCTAGTTGTAAGTCATATTTAGCACAGTGCCTATTGATTTCTTTACTCACTCCTTCCAGGTATGGGAAAGCTCCAATGTATTTCAATTTTTTATTTCTCATCTTCCTTTGGTTGTGCACTTCTTGGCCTTCTTTCCTCGGAGTCATATGCTTTTTACTCTCATGTATCCATTTATTAATTAGCTTGCTCGGGTACCCATACTCTTGTGATATTTTCGAGATAAACTCTAGCTCTTGATTTTTTAGCCTGTTGTTAGATGTGTGTGTGTACGCTCGCCGTATCAAGTTTACTATGCTGTTTTTTTTATGTATCACTGGATGGTGCGACGAGTATGGTATCAGTACAGGTATGTAAGTTGCTTTTCTGAACACAGAGTATTCAAAACTATTTTTGTTTTTCCTTCCTGGACATTCAACTAAAGAAAAATAAAAATAGTTTTGAATACTCTGTGTTCAGAAAAGCAACTTACATACCTGTACTGATACCATACTCGTCGCACCATCCAGTGATACATAAAAAACAGCATAGTAAACTTGATACGGCGAGCGTACACACACACATCTAACAACAGGCTAAAAAATCAAGAGCTAGAGTTTATCTCGAAAATATCACAAGAGTATGGGTACCCGAGCAAGCTAATTAATAAATGGATACATGAGAGTAAAAAGCATATGACTCCGAGGAAAGAAGGCCAAGAAGTGCACAACCAAAGGAAGATGAGAAATAAAAATTGAAATACATTGGAGCTTTCCCACACCTGGAAGGAGTGAGTAAAGAAATCAATAGGCACTGTGCTAAATATGACTTACAACTAGGAAGCTCAGTGCACACCGTGAAAAGTATGACTGTCAACAAAAAAACAGAGGAAAAAATGCTAGAAGAATCAGGAACCTACGAAATTCCAATAGCACACATACCCCCAATATCGTACATTGGAAGTACGAAAAACAGATTAAAAAAAGACTTAAACAACACATATCTAACTGGCAAAAAAAAGAAGCCAAAACTGCTTTAGTGCAATTCTGCTTGGAAAACCGGACATTCCCAAAGTTCGATGAAATTAAAATGCTAAAAAAGAATAAAAAATCGGAAAGGCAAATGAGGAGGGAAGAAGCAATATTAATCTACAAAAATAAAGCAAGGGTATGTAACCAGAACGACCCTAGCACATTATTGGGCCTGTGGAAAGAACTAATAAGACAAGAAAAACAACAACAAAAGAAAAACAGGCAAAAAAAGACAAGAAAACCAGGATAGGTGAAAAAATTTAAAAAATTAAAAAAAAAAAAAAAAAAATACGGGAAGAAAAAAGTGGTCTTAATTAAACATAGATGGCGCCAGCCGGGCTTGTTAACGAAATATATCCAGGAAAGTTTTTCCGACAAATGGCAACAAGGAGTATCGGACTCCATTAGCGCGAAGTTAGCCACGAACATCGGTGGTAAAGTCGCCACGCTCCTGAAGATGCCCAGAGTATGGGCGAAAATTTCGAGTATAAAGAACGGTAAAAATTGATGTTTGGAATCCTAAAGCAAAGATCCAATGAGTATACCCAGCGAAAAGTGTGAGAAGTAAAGCCAGTCATCGCATACAACGGACTTTAGGACAATAACCTCAACAAAGACCGGAAAACACGTGCGTGAAATGTCCCCGTCGCTAGAAAGGAATGCCAAGGTAAGCATTATCCGCTAGTTTTCTGTACAAGTTACCTTCTGACTATGTTCCCATCGAATTACGTACCTAACAATGTAGGCAGGCTAACACTTGTAGAGCCTTCTTGCGAAAAGAAAAAATATCATGTACATTTATGGATGTAGTCTATAATAACACCATCGTTTTCTTTTCTTTTCTTTCAAAGCACTGCTAAGTCACGTTTTACTGCTGCGTACGACAAAAATCCCTTTAACTCGTCACACGCATGCTGTTTAAAGTAATGCATGAAGCCTGCATGAAGCCCTTCACAAACGCTAAAGTGAAGAAGAAAACCCTGATTTATTTCATATGATCGAGTGAATGTTTCTGAAGACAGAAACGAAACGAAATGTTACCTTTGAAACAATAGTTCGTGCTAAACTTTGATAACTTACAAAATTTTAACGAGGAGTACATGGAATATGCAAATTGCAAAACATTTGTAACGCACAATAAAATCCGTTAGTGTTAATAGATAACTATGTATTAACAAGAAATGCGTTAATTTACGAATTTAAAATTAAAAAAAGCAAATAAAAAAAACACGGATTTTATTGTGTGCGAGAAACGAATGCTTTTTACAAAGTTTTAATAAGACATTTTCGGGAATGTGATCTTTGACCAGGAGTTATTGAAAACTGGACAAATTTCTAATTTGTACTGGAAATGTTTAAACTATTCCATCACAAGTTTTTGATCCACAAATAGATCTCTCTTCAGCTTTTAATGTTAGTTGAACTTCAAATGAACAATTCCATAAATCAGTTATAAGCAAACGCCCTTCTCACACGAAATAAAAAACTGAAATCTTCCTTAACTTACAAAGCAAAAATGAGCAACTGAGGGTAATGTAACATGGCAGCCACCCAACTTAGCTGGCTTCAATGGTGAGAGCACATGCTCTCTCCCCTTATTCTATACTCCTTGGGTGCAACTCTTGTTCCTTATACACTGCACTTCATAAAGTTTTGTTGGTTGGTTAGAGGATCATATGATTGTCCTTGACCAATGAGATATCATTTTAAAAAAAGTCTAGCAGTTATAAATGTGGAAAATAAATATGTTGGTTTGTGAAAATGGAAAGAACAGAGCAATTTGTTGATCAAAGAAGATGGTATCTTAATAGTTGTGTAACTATTATTTTAACTGTTTCGCACGTTGTGACAGTTTCCATGTCGAGTGCTCCTTTGTCTCGTAATTTCCACTGTTATATGAAATTATCAAGTTCAGTAGATCAACAGTCAGTGAATTAAAGTTCAAGATATTGTAATGGGCACTTACCTACCATGATATACTCTGGAAGAACAATAGTAGGTCCCAATGTTTAGTACATTCCATTCTGTCGTTTTATAGTTAATTGTTGAGCTGTCGTAGTTCGCAGAATTAGCTTTTTAAATGAACATAAGGTATTCAAGTCCAGTTTCAAATGAATATGATATTTGGAGTTCAAAATAGTCAGAATTAAAAACCTATCAACAAAAAAAATTATAATCCTTATCATAATCATTAAAATCCATATCTTCAGAATTTAAAAGAAAATCTATAAAAATCAAAAACCTTATCGTTACATGCAGTCTTCAAATTTGTAAAATTGCTCCGCAAACAACACGACTTTCGACTTCTGCAGTTTGTTTGCTGAGCAATTGTACAAATTTGATGACTGCATATAACGATAAGGTTCTTAATTTTTGTAGATTTTCTTTTAAATTCTAAAGATATGATTGAATGGTTATGATAAGGATTATAAAATTTTTTTGTTGACAGTTTTTTAATTCTGACTATTTTGAACTCCAAATATCATATTCATTTGAAACTGGACTTGAATACCTTATGTTCATTTAAAAAGCTAATTCTGCAAACTATGACAGCTCAACAATTAACTATAAAACTACTGAAGGGAATGTACTGAACAATGGAACCTACAATTGTTCTTCCAGAGTATATCACGGTAGGTAAGTGCCTATTACAATATCTTGAATTTTAATTCACTGACTGTTGACCTACTGAACTTGATAATTTCATATAAGAGCGGAAATTACGAGACAAAGGAGCACTTGACACGGAAACTGTCATAACATGTGAAACAGTTGAAATAATAGTTATACAACTATTAAGATATTTAATGGCCACGTAAACCAAATGGCTAGTTAAAACTAACCACTTTATTTGTTAGAGAAGATTGTTCTGACACATGAGTGATGAATTTTTGTTGCAGATCTTTATTTTGGTAACAAAACATGTGCAATGATTAGCTCCCAAGATAATAAATGCATATGATTCATTATCCCAAGTAAGATGGTATCAAACTAAACAATTCATTACATGTTTCTTTAATGCATTTTGTTGGCTTTCTCATGTGCTCATTGTCAGTGGTTTCAATTTACTTCTGGTGTGAGCCTTTTCGTGGTCAGGGAGGTGACCATGAAAAGTTCTCATGCTATGAGTAGATTAGAATTGCTGAGGATGTCCACAAAAATGAAATTTGAGAAAATGCATTTGGATTGATGGATGAGACAGTATGCAGATGACGAGGCCTAGTCAAAGGTACTGGAGTAGACATGCTTTTATTAACATCTTTTAATGTTCACTTTTAGAATTGTTTTAACCTCAGTTTTCAAAAAGTTTTTATGCCCAAGTCTTTTTATTCCATGAAGAAAATAAAAGAAGAACCAAAGACAACAATGGATGATGAAGATCAACATACTGGGAGTAGAAAAATACAAGCCAAGTATGAGGTGAGAAAAAGAACAGCTGTATCTTTTTTTTTTTTTTATGCTGTTAGTCATTTTTCATGTATAGAAACACATCTCAAAAATTTTTGTACACCAATCCGATGAAACCTGAGAACAGAAGTTAATGGGTGACATAAGAGTTGTCCCAAGATAAGTCAGTAATTTTCAAGGGTTTTTTTTTCTGGATATTGTTATGTTCAGTTAAAAAAATTACTTATATGCATTAAATAGGTATGTTAGATATATTCTTTCTTTTCTGGAAGCTCACTGCAGATCAGCAACTGATGGCTAATGGACTAGCACCAGTCTGCTGACCTCTACTTTGAGAACTTCTCAATATCACCAGAATTTATCTCCATCAGTCCTTTTTTCCATGGGACAGTCTCAAAGGACATACTTTTATGCATAACAGTAATCCTCAATCCATAAATGAACTGAGAATAAATATTTTGTAACTGCAAATATCACCTGTCCTTCAAGCTAGTAATAGAATCAGAACAGAAAAAAAAAAAAAAAAAAAAAACTTGTTGCTAAATTAAATAAGAACTTTATCCTCATCACTGTGTTGCAGTTACATAGAGCATTCAAAACATTCTTGCCCTGCATCCCAGAACAAAGATCATTGCACTTACCTCACCAACATTTTTACTGTCCTGCAAAGTATTCACTTCCAGCATCTATGCAAAATTCTGGACACACATCTTCAGAACAAAAACCATTGCACTTACCTCAACAAAACTCACTGTCCAAAGTAATCTCCAGTATCTGTACAAAAATACTCTCCTCCAGCATCCATGCAAAGATATTCTTCTCCAGCATCTAAGCAAAATTCTTCACATGCATCTGCAGAACAAAAACCACTTCACTTACCTCAACAAAAGTTTTACCGTTTTTCAAAATATTCTCCAACATCTATGCAAAATTCTCGACATGCATCTGCAAAACAAAAACCATTGCACAACCCAACAAAACTTACTGTCCAAAGTAATCTCTGCTTTCTGTACAAAAATACTCTTCTCCAGCCTCTATAAAAATATTCATCTCCAGTATCTATGCAAAATTCTTGACATGCATCTGCAGAACAAAAACTGCTGCACTTACCTTCACAAAACTTACAGTCCAAAGTAATCCCCTCCAGCATCTATGAAAAACTCTTACCTCAACAAAACTTTTACTGTCTTTCAAAGCATTTTCCTTCTGCATCTATTCAAAGTTGCAGATGTCTACACCAATTATGGAATGTTTGGTAATGCACCCATTGGGGAATGCTCTTCAATGAATGAACACATTTTGCAAGGTCTTGCACCATTAAAAAAGTGTGCCTATCAAGTTTCCTTTTTCATTTTCGGAAGAAATCAAAATTACGTGTTGCATACGTGATCAGGTGAAAATGCAGGATAGTGTAGCTCTTTTATTTTCCTCCTCCAGATAAGCTGTAACTTGCTGGGTTTGGTGAGCACTGACATTGTCATAAAGAAGGAGAAACCTTGACATGCCTGTTGTTCGATGATGTTGCACAAAACAATGTCTTTGTAATATGACAACATTTGGATAGTCCATAGCTGCCTACAATGAACAAATTCAGATCATCCCAAAACAAACATGGCACCAGTGTTTCAGTGACTGGTTTCAAAGAATGCATCTTCACATAGACAGTAATGGGTAGTTCTTCAAGAAAGCAATTATGGTTCAAGCAGCACATAAATTCAAATCAATCAGAATTATGCACCAAATTGCTTGTGGTTTACTAGTCTTTTACTAGTCTTCCATGTGGTTTACTAGTCTTCCATGTCCTGAGTGGCGTAACAGCTAGCATACACGAATGGAAATCGGGAAATGTGGGCTCCAGGGCGATGTGATTTTCAGGTTTTCTGAGGAGATGTTACGTGGAAGACCAGTAAACCACAAGAAATTTGGTGCATAATTCTGATTGATTTGAATTTATGTGCTGCTTGAACCATAATTGCTTTGAATATGTACACATGCATTTCTGAAGAAATATTTCTTCCTCAGATTATACATATCTTCAAGAAAGTGTAATTGTATTTGGTTGTCGGAAAAGTCATGACGTATTTTAGCCATGTTTTGCAAAGGTCATTTATTGATAGAAAGAACAAAGATCAATCGATGATATAATGCCTGTTTTGTTCGATAACCTTCTGCCATCTTACAGTGAGCTGCAGAATGCCTCGTTCATAGAAGTACCTGTCTTTCGTGGCGAAAAACTGTACAAGGTGCTGATTTACAGCCTCATCTAAATTGAACGTTATACCACACAAGGACTGTTGAAGAGAGCGAAACAAGAAGAAGTCTGATGGCGCAAAGTCAGGCGAGTATGCTAGGTGTGGCAACACATCCCACCCAAGCTCCAATAATTTTTCGTGGGTGATCAAACGTGTGTGGTCTCGCGTTGTCGTGATGGAACACAACACCTTTACGATGAATGAGCTCTGGATGTTTCTGGATGATGGATTCGTTCAAACTGCCCAATTGCCGACAGTTCACATTCGAATTGATTGTTTGGTTCCATGGTAGGAGCTTGAAAAACACGACACTTTTAAAATCCCACCACACTGAGACTAGAACCTTCCGCTAATGAATGTCTGCTTTGGATGTCGTTTGAGGCGAAGCAGCACGTTGGGACCAAGACCGTTTGCGCAGCACATTGTTGTACACAATCCACTTTTCGTCGCCAGTTATCAGTTGCTTCAAACAAGGATAATTTTCCTCATGTTTATTGAGCATATCACAGATGTTTATACGCGCCGTCAATTGAGCTTCTTTGAGTTCATGAGGAACCCACACATCGAGCTTGCTTACGTATCCCAGCTTCTTCAGGTGGTCGTGAACACTTAAATGATGGATGTGCAATGTGTCTGCAATCTCTTGTGTCGTGTAATGTGGTTTTGACTCGATCAATGCCTTGATTTGGTCGTCATCAACCTCGGTTGGTCTCCCGGACCAAGGAGCATCGTTGAAGTCAAAATCACCAGTACGGAATTTTGCGAACCACCGCTGGCACTGACGTTCTTGTAGAGCATTTTTGCCGTACACTTTATGCAACTTTTCACAAGCTTGACGTGCGTTCTTCCCTTTACAGAAGTAAAACAGTAAAATATGGCGAAGATGCACAGTTTGGTCTTCCATCTTCAACTTGATGCCAAATCTCTGCAAATCAACCAAATCGCTCACTATTTCTTTTAGACTGCAACTAGAACAGGCATCTGTCGAAGAATGCCATAGCGATAACAGAGCTGCACATGCCTCTAGTACTTCCAAAACCACCCAACCGCCATCGGGTGTCAAATATTAGTCTTTTAAATTAAATAAATTCTTAGAATCTAAAAAATTTAAGTCACCTAGGAACTACAGTACAGTACATATGCAAGGTGGTACACGACCCGAGTTACTACAGTAAAAGAGCCATCCTCAAGCCACTGATGACTTCGACAAAAGCCACATGTCAATTAGCATGGTGTGGAGAACATCGGCATCAGATTGTAGACCAATGGAAAACTGTGCTTTGGACTGACAAGTCATGGTACGCAGTCTACCAGTCTGAGGGTCTTGATTGGGTGTGGCAAATGCAGAGAGAAAGGTGCCTTCCATATTGTATCATCTGTACAATGAAGTTTAGTGGAGGCAGTGACAGTATTGAGCTGTTTCTCATGGTTTGGAAAACAGCTGCTAGTTCTTTTGAACAAAACCATGAACGCTAGATGTCCTTTATCAATGTTGTGGCAATACTTTGAGGAAGGTATATACCTCTATCAGCAGGACATCACACAGTATCGTACTGCATGCATTTTTACAGATTGGCTTGAGGACATGAGCTTAGAAAAGTTGAACTTGCCAGCCCAGAGTCCTGATCTGAACCCTATAGAGAATCTCTGGGATGAATTGGATTGTCTGGTGCTTGGAAGAACAGATTGCCCAGCAAACAAAGCTGGACTGGTCACTGCATTTGCAGGCTGAATAATGAAACATATTGGCAGACATTTACAAAAAAACTAATGGAGGTTATTGCTTAATGACAGTGGTCATCATAAGGGTCGAAGATTTCAGCACACAATATACTAAAACCTGTCTAAGATGGAATCCAAAGGACTAGAACTATTTTCCATTTTAGTAAGATTTTTGTCAGGTGCATCATTGGAAACCATTGAAATGTAAACATTTGATCTGTCATCATAATAACAGATTCTACATAATTAGTGATTACTTAAGGTTGTCTTTGAATGAGTGTTAGAGTTCTTTCTTCTGCCATAGATGGCACAAAAAATCACTCCTTGGGTATGGCTTTTATGTCTTGACTGATTGTCCCAGAAGTTGGTGTCACCAAATCACTGCAGACCTCATCATATTCAGAATGGAAGCGATCTCTCGTTGGCTCCACAATGAAAAGACAAAATATGCGCTGTTACATTTTAACCAATGATTTTATTGTACGAGACGAGTGCTAGGCAAAGTCGCTGGCTGGAAGAAAGGAAGTTAATGAGGGGGGAGATATTGTGTCTGTGTGGCACATTGTTAAAATTTGATTTAGATAAACAAAAACAACATTTTCTTTTAAATAAATTATTCAAGTACCTATTTTTGTAAGCAAAACAGAAATATGTTGCAAACAATTTAAGACAATGAATTCAGAGCAAGCAAAAAATTGAAGCCGATATTCTACCAACACTTCTTTCTACTTTACCAGCCACGTAACTAGTTAGATTCATGTATGTATGTGGGTCCAGGTGGAGGTGGTCCATACATACATACATACATATCACTAAGCTGTTCTCTGAGATTCAGAGGTTAGCTCCAAAAAGAAATATAAACTACCAGATATTTTTACTTATTGTCGTATCAAACTTCTCCATTTGTAGCGATCTTGACATACAACACGTGCTTCACTAATATCCATTACACGCCGTACACAAGATCTTTTATACTTCACACTCATAATCTTTTTTTCATGCAGACACTCCTGAATCTGATCCACCCATGTCTTCCTTGGCCTTCCTCTGCTTTCCTTCCTGCCACTTGGGCTGAAAAGATTTTCCTAGTAAGCATTTCATCACTCATTCTTTCAACATGGCCAAACCACCGAAGCATATTGGTCTCCACCTTGCTAACAACATTTTGCTTCACATCACACAACTGCAATACATCTTCATTTCTCACACAATCATATCGTGTCTTGCCACAAACCCCACGTAAGTAACGCATTTCTCCAGCACACAAGCGACTCCTATGTTTCTTCTGCAGTACTCAGGTTTCACTGCGATACATCAGAGTACGAACAATTACAATTTCATACACAGCCATGCGGGACTCTCTAGAGAACCCATCATTCCTGTGAAAACCTCCCAGAGCAGCTATGACTTTCAAAGAAGAATTCACTCGCCTACGGATTTCACCATCCAACTTGTTCTCTCTGTCAAACATGCTTCCTAAATACACAAACTCACTCACCTGGTCAATCACAGTGCCATTTATACTTACATTACATTCAGTGCTACCCGTTCCTCTCTCAAACACTATAACTTTGGTTTTTCCCTTATTTATACTCAGTTTGAATTTCATGCAAACTTCGTGCATCCGAGTCAACATACTCTGCAACTCACTTTTGCTCTCTGCCAACAGGACAGTGTCATCAGCATACAGCAATCTGCACACATGGATATCACCAAGACATAAACCACTGTTATCTATTTTGGCATTACGCATGCATGCGTCCATAAATATATTAAACAGCCATGGTGACATTACACAACCTTGTCTAACTCCTGCACCAATGGAAAACCATTTTGATAAAACACCATTCACTCGTACACAAGCTCTACTACCAGCATACATGGCTTTTACACTATTAAGTAGATTCACAGTAACACCATATTCATTCAATACCTTCCAGATTGCACAAATTCCTTTGTAGCCAGTAGTGAAAAGTCTTAAAGCCCCCCCCCCAGTGGTGCAGTGGTCTAAGCGCTAGCTTATGATCATTCATCCAAGAAGAGTCTGGGTTTGAATCTTTGTGAGGCATGGATGTTGTGTTTATTTTACAGCTGTCCATTCCCTGGAACCAGTGACCTTAAATTAGGGACGGGTGACTGCTTATAGCCCATTGAGTTGCTCACGGTGGTCGTTAAAACTTCAATAGAAAAAGAAAACATTAAAAATTCGTTCTTTCAGGGTTTCGTAATTAAAAGTTGATATCAAGCTTGCTGCACCAGAAATAATTCTCACCCACCCATCGCCCATCCTCATTTCGAAGTCTAGCGATGTCCCTGTTATTAGCCGTGGCAGACAATTCTAGTCTTGTTATTGCTCAGTTGTTTAAGGTATGTCTGCATTTCGCCATGCAGCTATTGAGGTGAGTGATTCAAAGTTAAGAAGTGAAATGCATTGTGCGATAAAATTTTGCTATTGTTTGAGTAAAACGGCTGTAGAAACAGTTGATTTAATGAAAAAAGCTTAGAAAGGTAAATGTTTGGGTGAGTCAACGATTTTTAGATGGCACCATGATTTCAAAAAAGGACGTTTGTCAGCAGAACTTGCTCCTAGGCCTGGTCGACTTGAAAGTGTTGTTACGGAGCGTATTGTTAACACTGTTTGGGTAATCTCACAAGAAGATTGACAGATGACATGTGAAGACATAGTGGCATCTACTAATATTTAAAAATCGTAGGCATTCCGCATTACACGTGACTAATTACTGCTGTGTCGTGCGTGTTCCAGATGGGTACCTCATCACCTGACGAGAGAACAATTGTTAGCCAGAGTTCAGATGTGTCATGAGTGGAAACAAATGATTGCAAATGATCCAAACTTTGTAAACACAGTAATAACCGCCGATGAAACATGGGTCCACTATTTCGACCCCCTCACGAAGCGCGCAACGAGTGTCTGGAAACAGAGGCTCGTCTCCTCCGAAAAAGTCCGTCAAACCAAATCAGCTGGGAAGGTGATGATGACAATTTTCTTTGATCATTAAGATGTAGTCTACCAGCATGCTGTTCCTTCACAAATTACTGCCAATGCTGAGTATTGCATTTCAGTCTTAAAGCATCTGCGATGACACATATCTATTAAGCGACCAAAACTGGTGGGCAAGTGGACCCTACACCATGATAATGCCTGCCCACATGTGGCTGCTTGTGTTCAACAGTTTCTTACAAAATACAGTATTAAAATCATGCCACTGCCTGCCTACAGTCCTGACCTCGCCCCTTGCAATTGCTCGTTTCCAACAATGAAGGAGAGGTTCTGTGGCGCAACACTCAACCCAGATGCTAAAGCAGCTTCCACAAAATGCCTTCGCCACATGCTTTGAAAAGTTAACTGAACGATGGGACTGTTGCATATCATCCGAGGGAAGATACTTTAGGAATGAATAACATATATTTTGTTGTATCTATATTTCTTCATTTTGTGTGATTTTACTCTAAGTTTTTATGGAACAGCAGTTGTACATGTGCATGTGTCTGAATATTAATGGTAGGGCTGTGTATGTGAACTGGCTTATTTGTACACATATGTACAAGTCTCTCTCTCTCTCTAGAGAGAGAGAGAGAGAGAGAATCACATTTTAAGGTGCCTTATGTTTTTCTTTTACAGGGAGTTATCAGCCTAGGTGCAGGGTCTGAAAATATGGATGAATATCGTAGCGTAATTTATTACCATGAAGACAAGCCCAGATGGATGGAAACTTTTAAGGTATGAGATTTTCTTTTTTGTTCCAATAACTAAGATGTCATGAGATTTTCTTTTTGTTCCAATAACTAAGATGTCACAACTTTTGATAACAAGTTTCCTGATGTAAACTGAAATGGCTCTTGTTTTGAAACCAAGTTTCTTAGTGTAAACTTGGGTGTCATGTCTTCCGATAACAAGTTTGCTGAAGTAAACGGAGATATCACTTGTTCTGATAACAAATTAGCTGATGTAAACTGTCACATGTTCCAATAACAGGTCGATTGATGTAAACTTAGATGTCACTTGTTCCAGTAATAAGCTTACTGATGTAAACTGAGGTGTCACTTGTTCCGAAAAGCAAGTTTGCTGATTTAAACTGAGATGTCACATGTTCCAATTAGTGTGTGGGTATAAACTGAGGAGATATCACTTGTTCTGGTACCATATTGTAGAGAGAAACTGAGTGGGATTATTTGAGGGAGGTCTGGAGAGTCAAGAAGAGAGATTTTAGGCATTCATGTAAAGGATTATAAAAAGGGAGTGTCTGACCCCAGGTCTTAAACAACTCTTACAAGTAGGAAGCTGGGAGATTTGGACTACAGTGCCCAACAGGAAAATCACACGAAATTGAGGTAGAGATGTATGTAGAGGATTTTAGGAAGAGATTGTCTGACCGCAGGTCTTAAACAACCCTTAGAAGTAGGAAGCTAGGAGATTTGGGCTAGAGTGCTCGACAGCACAGTCACACGGAAACGAGTTAGAAAATTTATGTAGAGCATTTTAGAAGGGAAGTATCAGGTCTTAAACAACCCTTAGAAGTAGGAAGCTAGAAAATTTGAATTAGAGTGACCAACAAGAAAGTCACGTGGAAGTGCGGTAGAGATTTATTTAGAGGATTTTAGGAAGGGAGTCTTAAACAACACTGAGAAGTAGGAAGCTAGGAGATTTAGGCTAGAGTGCTCGACAGCAAAGTCATACGGAAACGAGTTAGAAATTCATGTAGAGGATTTTTGAAAGGGAGTGTCTGACCCCAAGTCTTAAACAACCCTTAGAAGTAGGAAGCTGGGAAATTTGATCCAGAATGCCCGACAGGAAAGTCACACGGAAGCGAAATAGAGATTTATCCTAGTTGTAAATGCATTTATGGCACCTCTATTCATAGTGATTGTGGAATAACTTTTTTTACGGGTCTTTTAGAGGTTATTTTTAATGAAAGTTGGTTGTCAAATTTTCGAACTAAAGCCTAGTTCGTCATCAGGACTATGTCACTGGAGTAGTTGCTGCCACTCAATTGGAAGAGACCATCCGCAATTATCGTTAATTGTGGTACTTCTTCTTCTTGCTATTTCGATCCCTTCTTCTAGTTTTCTCTTTACTAAGTTTGACTGGTGGGCGATTATTTTCACTGAGTCCCAATTTATGGAGTGTCCACTTGCTTGTACATGTCTGTCTAGCCCTGTTTTGTTCCCAATGTTCCTAATAGCTGCTTGGTGTTCTTTCATTCGGACCTTAATACTTCTCCCTGTTTCTCCTATATAGCTGAGTCCGCAGTTACAGTCGATGCAGTAAATTACTCCTTCCTGCAATTGGATGTCCAATTCTTTCTGCTTTAAAGCTGGCAGGAATTTCTTTATTTTGTTATTAAGATCTGGAGCTAGCCTGATATTATATTTTGCTCCGATCCTTTTCAGTCTCTCGAAAAGTCCCTTGTGGTACGTAATTTTTGCTGGTGAATTTGAAGTTGGTTTTTTCCTGCTTCTTTTTTGGCACTTGTTTAAATATTTTCTCAACATATGGGGAGGGGTAATTGTTTTCTGCCAACATTTCCTTTAATTCTTCTTTGTGAAGATCTTTTGAGAAGCTGAAGAGACCAGGATTTCAATTTTTTTCCAAAAATTGTCTCGCTGTATTCGATTTAATATAATCAGGGTGGAATGAGCAGAAGTCTAACATCTTCCCTGTGTTGGTGGGTTTTCTAAAAAGCTGAGTGAATATTTTCCCTTCTCTTGAGGTCAAGGTTAAATCCAGGTAATTGATGCTATGGTCTTTTTCCTGTTCCAGGGTGTACTTCAAGGTATTCTCTAGTAAGTTAAATTCTTCCAGAATCTGAGAGGGTAGAGATTGGTCCACAGTATCTACTATAATTAGGACATCATCCATGTACCTTACATAGAGAGCAAACAAGGAGGGTTGTATAAGGATTTTTGCCTCTAGTTTACTTATATAATAATTTGCTAGCAGAGGTGCTAGTGGAGAACCCATTGCAAGTCCTGAAGTTTGCCTGTAATATTTCTTTCCAAACTGGAAGAAATTATTCTTGAAGGAAAATAGGAGCAGTTCATATATGCCAAGTAGTATTTCTCTATTGTGATTATGGAATACTATTTTTTCCAAGGTCATCTGCAATGAATTCCAGTAGGAGGTCCAGGTTAATGTTGGTATACATAGAGACTATATCCAGGCTTGCCATTACTGGATGAATTAATTCTGGCAAGTTGTCCAGTTTTCTTTTTAGCTGCATGGAATTTTTTAGTAGGTAGGGAGGAGAAGGGAAAATATCTCTGAGGTGACCAAGTAAATAATAATTAATGTTGGAGAGTGGCGAATTTCTAGTGTCTATTATAGGTCTTATTGGATGGCCTTCTTTGTGAACTTTTATCGTACCATAGATCTGTGGAATTCTTGACTGGATTTTGGAGAAGTTTTTTGAAGAGCTCATTAAGCTGTTTTTTATTTCTTAAAGAGCTGATTAATTTCTTAAGATTTTTTACAGTTTGATCTATAGGATTACCATTGAGTTCTTCATAATAAGGCTTGCTCAATTCAGCTTCCATTTTATTGTAATACTTCTCTTTTTCTACCAATACCAAAACTTTGCTCTTATCTGCTCTCAGTGCTACTACTTTATCATTGGCTTTGAATTTTTTAAGGTCAGTAATGGCACTTCTATTAAAATTGTAATCAACTTTTACTGGCTTTTTTACAAATTTTGAGACGCAGTCTGAGAATTCTTTCCTTAAAGTAACTGCTGTATTTTCATCTTCTCTTTCTACCTTACTACAGATGCTTTCTAAATCAATCAGTATACGTTTTTATCAAGTGTTGCGGAGGAAAGGTTGTAATTATATCCCTTATTGAGGAGATTAATCAGGTTTTCATCTACTCCTTCTTCCGTCAGATCCATGACATGTTTGTTAGTGGTGGATGGTATTAACTGTGGGCCAGGTGCTGTAGACATTAACTTTGGACTTAACCATTTATTTTCTTTAATTTTCAATTTTTCCTTAAACTTTTTGTTTTTATCTCTCACTGCTTTAGCTAACCAATTATCAATATTTTTCTTTTCTGCTTCCGGAATTTCACCTAATGAAGAGGTCCAAATACGAGTTTCTATTCCTTCGCATTGCTCAATAGTTTTGAATTTATTACGAATCGCGCCATTCACCGTTTTTAGTTCTATTTTTCTAATAAAATTTCTTGACAGATTTTCCGCGATGTTTTTCGTGAGTCTCAAAGAAGGTGGAACAAAATTAGCTCTTTTACATTTCTTAAGAAAATACAGTTGTGACTTACATTTGTCGCTTTTGCACTTACTCCTTTCTATCTTTCTGATGTTTCGCCATATATCCAGCCCGTATGTGGTTTTTATCCTAGTTGTAAATGCATTTATGGCACCTCTATTCATAGTGATTGTGGAATAACTTTTTTACGGGTCTTTTAGAGGTTATTTTTAATGAAAGTTGGTTGTCAAATTTTTCGAACTAAAGCCTAGTTCGTCATCAGGACTATGTCACTGGAGTAGTTGCTGCCACTCAATTGGAAGAGACCATCCGCAATTATCGTTAATTGTGGTACTTCTTCTTCTTGCTATTTCGATCCCTTCTTCTAGTTTTCTCTTTACTAAGTTTGACTGGTGGGCGATTATTTTCACTGAGTCCCAATTTATGGAGTGTCCACTTGTGCTTGTACATGTCTGTCTAGCCCTGTTTTGTTCCCAATGTTCCTAATAGCTGCTTGGTGTTCTTTCATTCGGACCTTAATACTTCTCCCTGTTTCTCCTATATAGCTGAGTCCGCAGTTACAGTCGATGCAGTAAATTACTCCTTCCTGCAATTGGATGTCCAATTCTTTCTGCTTTAAAGCTGGCAGGAATTTCTTTATTTTGTTATTAAGATCTGGAGCTAGCCTGATATTATATTTTGCTCCGATCCTTTTCAGTCTCTCGAAAAGTCCCTTGTGGTACGTAATTTTGCTGGTGAATTTGAAGTTGGTTTTCCTGCTTCTTTTTTGGCACTTGTTTAAATATTTTCTCAACATATGGGGAGGGGTAATTGTTTTCTGCCAACATTTCCTTTAATTCTTCTTTGTGAAGATCTTTTTGAGAAGCTGAAGAGACCAGGATTTCAATTTTTTCCAAAAATTGTCTCGCTGTATTCGATTTAATATAATCAGGGTGGAATGAGCAGAAGTCTAACATCTTCCCTGTGTTGGTGGGTTTTCTAAAAAGCTGAGTGAATATTTTCCCTTCTCTTGAGGTCAAGGTTAAATCCAGGTAATTGATGCTATGGTCTTTTTCCTGTTCCAGGGTGTACTTCAAGGTATTCTCTAGTAAGTTAAATTCTTCCAGAATCTGAGAGGGTAGAGATTGGTCCACAGTATCTACTATAATTAGGACATCATCCATGTACCTTACATAGAGAGCAAACAAGGAGGGTTGTATAAGGATTTTTGCCTCTAGTTTACTTATATAATAATTTGCTAGCAGAGGTGCTAGTGGAGAACCCATTGCAAGTCCTGAAGTTTGCCTGTAATATTTCTTTCCAAACTGGAAGAAATTATTCTTGAAGGAAAATAGGAGCAGTTCATATATGCCAAGTAGTATTTCTCTATTGTGATTATGGAATACTATTTTTTCCGCAAGGTCATCTGCAATGAATTCCAGTAGGAGGTCCAGGTTAATGTTGGTATACATAGAGACTATATCCAGGCTTGCCATTACTGGATGAATTAATTCTGGCAAGTTGTCCAGTTTTCTTTAAGAAGGGATCGAAATAGCAAGAAGAAGAAGTACCACAATTAACGATAATTGCGGATGGTCTCTTCCAATTGAGTGGCAGCAACTACTCCAGTGACATAGTCCTGATGACGAACTAGGCTTTAGTTCGAAAATTTGACAACCAACTTTCATTAAAAATAACCTCTAAAAAGACCCGTAAAAAAGTTATTCCACAATAGAGATTTATGTAAAGGATTTTAGGAAGAGAAGGTCTGAAGCCAGGTAGAGATTCATGTAGAGGATTTTTGAAAGGGAACATCTGAACCCAAGTCTTAAACAACCCTTAGAAGTAGGAAGCTGGGAAATTTGGGCTAGAGTGCCCAACAGGAATGTCACACGGAAGCGAAATAGAGATTTATGTAAAGGATTTTAGGAAGAGAATGTCTGAAGCCAAGTAGAGATTCATGTAGAGGATTTTTGAAAGGGAGTGTCTGACCCCAAGTCTTAAACAACCCTTAGAAGTAGGAAGCTGGGAAATTTGGGCTAGAGTGCCCGACAGGAAAGTCACACGGAAGCGAAATAGAGATTTATGTAAAGGATTTTAGGAAGAGAATGTCTGAACCCAGGTCTTAAACAATCCTTAGAAGTAGGAAGCTAGGAGATTTGGGCTAGAGTGCCCGACAGAAAAGTAATGCAGAAGCGAGTTGGAGATTTATGTAGAGGATTGTAGGAAGGGAGAGTCTTATCCCAGGTCTGAAACAGCCCTTAGAAGTAAGAAGATTTGGGCTGGAGTGCCCGACCGACAGGAAAGTCACACAGAAGCCAGGTAGATATTCATGTAGAGGATTTTTGAAAGGGAGTGTCTGACCCCGAGACTTAAACAACCCTTAGAAGTAGGAAGCTAGTAGATTTGGGCTAGAGTGCCCGACAGGAAAGTCACGCAGAAGAGAGGTAAAAAGGAGAAGGAAGACTCGCTTATTTATAACTGGAGGGGCCAGTTTTCGGGGTCTGACAGCTTAAGGTGGCCGTTGAACTCACGGCAGATATTTATTCATTCAAGCATTCATACCTGCCTGGGATATTGCCTGAGACTTTTCCATCACAGTCACAGAGAGTCAACAACAGTTATGAGAGTGCAGCTGTTTGTACTTAAATGACACCATCCAAGTTTGAGGCGGGAGTGATACACATCCCATTCCCCTTTTAAAAACATGGTTGTTTACCACTTGGCAGCAGTTCTGAAATCATTTAAAGTAATTAGTGCATTTCATTCAGTGTCCTCCTGTGCTGTGCCTGTGGGGTTGTTATTATGCTGAGGAACGTCAAATAGCCTAGTGTTTAGCACATACCACTTGCAGCTCATAAGGAGTTCCAGGTTTATATGCTACTTCTGCCAAATTCCATTTGTAGCTCATAAAAGGTTTTGTTTCCAGGGCAGAGATTCCTTGTTACAGGCAAATCTACCACCTCCTTTTCCCTTGAGGCTTTTGTCCAGGCTATTTAGCCTATTCTTTAACATAAGTAGTTAATGTTCTCCCTAGATTATTATTTTTAACGCTGGGTGGCAAGAAATTTTAGCTTGATGGTATTAACGACCCCTTCACCATTTGAGAAAAAAAGGGATGTTGTTTTGCTTATTATTATTATACACCCTGATTCATAAAGAAGTATACATTTTCCAGATGCTGTAAAACAGTAACAGTTGAAGACACGGACCACAACTGCGAACCGTTAGGTAAATGTACTCATAAAGTTTGTGCCCCGCTACTGAGGGAAGTGACTTAGGCGATAGTGCGCATATCACATGACTAGTCAGTCAAAATGTCAGTGTCTGCAGTGGAGAAGGCTTTTGGGTTCTTGAATTGAGCAAAATGGAATCTGTAACTGTTGTGCAATGGCATTTTCGATCACGATTCGGAAAAGAACCTCCAACCAGAAAATCTATCTGCGATTGGCATAAAAAATTTGAAACTACGGGCTGTATGTGCAAACTTAAAAGTCCTGGACAACCGCATGTATCAGAAGAAGTCGTCGATAGTGTTTGCACCGCCATTCAATGAAGCCCGGGAAAATCAACGCGGAGGGTGAGTCATGAAGTGCAGATTTCACAGCCCACTGTCCGGAGAATTTTGAGAAAGAAGCTGAAAATGATTCCATACAAAGTGCAGATGTTGCAAAATCTCACTGGCCTTGACAAGACAAAGCGCTTTGAATTTTGTCCCAAAATGCAGCACCGTTTTGAAAATGACGATTTTGCCGATCACTTTGTTTTCACCGATAAATCTATATTTCACGTGAGTGGTCAGGTAAACAAGCACAATGTTCACTTTTGGGGAACGGAGAATTCCAGATTTACAGTGTAACACATGCAAGATTCCCCTAAGGTAAAGGTGTTCTGTGCTGTGTCCAAATAAAAAGTGTACGGGCCCTTCTTTTTTCACAAGAAAACTATCACGGGAGGCTCTTTTCTGGATATGTTAAGTCTTTGGTTGATGCCACAGTGATAACTTTATTCTCCAATTGGATGGTGCACCACCGCACTGGTTAGGCAACGTGCAAGATTATCTCGATGAACATCTTCCTCACCGATGGATTGGACGAGCCGCGGACTACAACATGCCACTGACCCAATGGCCACCCAGAAGTTTTGACTTAACACCTTGTGACTTTTTCCTGTGGGGTTACGTAAAGGACAAGGTATTTGCCCCTCCCCTTCCTGTTGATCTAGTGGAGCTGAAACAGCGTATCACTGCCACTATCACTGCCCTTGATTCAGATATCTTACCTCGCATTTGGGCGGAAATGGATTACCAGCTCGATGTGTGTCGTGTGACTAAGGGTGCACACATAGAACATCTTTGACTGTCTCAAAAAAATACTTGAAACATTCCCCTACAATTCTGTTACAGGTAACATAAAATATCTTACATTGTTCTTGTTTTATAGTGCGTTGAAACTGTATACTTCTTTATGAATCACCCTGTATTTATTAAACATCTTTAGTGGTGTGGTAAGCATTAATGTAACGTAACATAAGCAACATTAGAAAATTGTATATAAATGATAAGTACCAGTACTTACTAATAAATCATATTCTACACGGATTTCAGCCAGTTTTCATCAATATTTATGGAGTATGTGGGAATTAAGTTTTCCACAAAGGAAATTTAGCTGGGCTGGCCAGTCAGTAAAAAGGCTCTAGGAAGAACACTAAGTAGTGCCCAGTTAGGGTTTAGCAACTAGCAAACCAACCTACTAGGGGTGTTCAAATGAAAAGGTACGAAACGTCATAAGAACGTAACCGTTAACATATTTGCCTATGCCGCTATGGGAGAACGTAGCGACACATCTAAGGATGCGATTGGAGTCGCCGGCGTGGATCGGAGCATGAGCGGGCGCCCGCATGCGCAGGAGAGAGCAGAGGCTCTTATAAAGAGCGCCGTCCAATTGACTTCTTGTTGAATTCCTCCAGCACAGACGAACCATTAACTCCGATGTGTACTGTGAGACACTCCGAAGCCTACGCAGGTCCATCAAGAACAAAAGACCGGGGCTGCTCACGGAGGGTGTGGTTCTGCTCCATGATAACGCGCGTCCACACGTCTCCAGGGTCACACACGCGGAACTGGCGAAGTTCCAGTGGGAGCAGCTTGACCATCCGCCCTACAGCCCGGACATGTCGCCCTGCGATTTCCATGTGTTTGGTCCCCTGAAAAAACATCTGAAATGGAAGCGCTTCCACTCGGACGACGAACTCAAGGACGCTGTGCAGGACTGGGTCTCGTCACGGCCACAGGAATTCTGGGAACAAGGAACCTTCAGCTCGTTAATCAATGGGATCGTTGTGCTACGGCCTATGGTGTATACTTTGAATAAAGTCTTCATTTATACCCACAGTGTCGTTTCGTACCTTTTCATTTGAACACCCCTAGTAATTGCCTGAGAAGATACTTGTGCTGAGTGCCAGCCTTCAAAACCATGGTGGTACTTGGGTGTTAGCCTAAACAAAAGAAAAACCAAAAGAAGCTGATAGCTGTAAGTCAAAATAGTGACTACCAGTGGAAATAATATTTCAGTTTCATTTGTAATTTGTTCTGTTTGTTTTCATGGCCACAAAAATTATCTAATTTTTTTAATGTATGTTTTTGTTCCTTCCTGTTACAGATTGCGATACCAATAGAAGAATTTTACAGTGCCCATTTAAAATTCACGTTCAAGCACAGATCATCAAATGAAGGTATTTGAAATTCTTTTGTACTTTTTTGCTGTGTCTTAATGTGCTCAAAGTGTGTTACTCGTTTGTAGACTGCAGTGCTGAGATAGGCCCAGCCCGAAGCGGAGCGCTGCCCGAACGGGCTCGGGCTTTGAGACAGAGAGATATAATAGAGAAAGGTTATTTACTTTTTTTTTAAATGTAATTTTACATGTTTTTCCACACAAGACTTTTCTTAGCCTTTCTAATTAATAAGGAGAATTCTTTGGCAACTGGGTCTGGACGAGGAAAAGCTATTTATTATGAGCATGGGTAGGAAAATGTCATAGGTGATGTGTTAGTGGGTTTCTGCGTAGAAGGAAAAGCTTCTTCAAGAATTGTAGACTCTAGCCGATGAAACTACAGCAGCACGCCGATGAAACTTTGTGCCTTTCCTCCATGCAGCAGCACTCTGTTAATCCTATTAAGCAAGGTATGTAGTTTTTAGCACCTGATCTTTTTGTATGCCCGGCTGCCTGAAACATTTCAGGAAGAAACAAATGGTTAAAAAATCGTGCAACTATATTATAGAAACAGATAGAGGTCCTTCTCCATCCACTCTGCAGTGGAAAAAGATTGGTTAATTATAGAGGTAAGAGAGTGGAAGTCTATAGGAGATGATTGTTTTATTAATGCCTAAACAGTTTAGTCATAGGTTTCAGGCCCAAGCTCTATCTTGCAGCTCTATCTTGCAATATAAAATTGGGGCTCAGGCTGACATGCTTCTGGCTCGGACGGGCTCAGGCTGACATACTTCCGGCTCAGACGGGCTCAGGTTGACATACTTCCGGCTCAGACAGGCTCAGGTTGACATACTTCCGACTCCAACGGGCTGAGGCTGACATACTTCTGGCTCGGATGGGCTCAGGCTGTTAAAATTGAGCCCAAACTCAGCATTGCTAGACAGAGTGGCAAGTTTATTGGGGTCTTCTATTTAATATTGTGCATTTGGCCACCTTTGATCTTCAGAACAGCAAGCATTCACCTTAGCATAAATTCAAGTAACAACTTTGTACTTTTAAAGTAAGACCACGACAGTGTTTTCCTGAAAACAATAAATCAAGCTGAATGTGCCACCGAGGTCACACTACCTTAACTTCAAATTTTTCATTTCACAAATACCAATCACATTTACACCTACCTACAAACCATTACATTATGACCACCCCCAGCTTAGAGAAATGAGCGAGACAGGAGACCAAACGCAGGTGATGTTCACAGAGTAGTATATGTACAACCCGAGGACCGCCTTTCAGCTAGTAGAGTGTTCGAAGTCAGAATAGGAAAGCCGATTTATTGAAGTTTGATAAAGGACAAATTGTGATGGCACGGTGCCTCAGAGCTACGATCGCAGAAGCGGTGCGGCTTGTGGGTTGTTCACATGCCACTGTAGTGAGTACGTACCAAAAGTGGTACACATATGGCCAAACGATGAACTGTCGTCCAGCCATGTGTCATCCTCAGCTCATTGATGCCACAGGGGAGCGGAGACTGTCACATATTATTCACAGGGCCACAGTACAACAAATCACCTGCAGCTACAACAGTGGTGATCAGGGCAATGTGTCACAGTCCACAGTTGATAGCAGCCTTCTGTGCATGGGCAAGACCAAGCCGGGTCCCCATGCTCATTGCACATCATCGCCAATATCATCGAAATTGGACTGTGGACGATTGGAAGAAAGTGGCCTGGTCTAATGAATCGAAATTCCTGGTGCATCACGTAGACAGCCAAGTGCAGATACACCGATTACCAACGGAGGCTATGGCTCCTGGATGCACTGTTGAGTGGAAACAGGCCGGCGGTGGTGGTGTTTTGCTGTGGGCAATGTTTTCTTGAAGCACTTTAGGCCCCATTATCCCAATAGCACAATCCCTGATATCTGTCAGTTATCTGAACATCGTTGCAGACCAAGTTCACCCATTCATGGCAACTGTGTTCCTTGCTGGTGATGGCCATTATCAACAGCATAATACGCCATGCCACACTGCCAGAATCATCAAGGAGTGGTTTGAGGAACATGCTGGTGACTTTCTGTTAATGCCCTGGCCTCCAAATTCACCTGACATGAACCCAATGGCACATGTGTGGTTCGACTTGGAAAAGTGGGTTCACGCTAAATCACCACCACCCCAAAATGTGAGGGAACTAGAGGACCTGCTGTTGGCATTATGGTACCAGATACGCCAGGATACCTATCGCCACCTGATCGAACCGATGTCTTGCCGAGTCTACCTTCCTTGAAAAAGCCATCTGGTTGATGTGCGAAAGCTTGGAAATTTTTATTTCTATTCTACACCAAGAAATTTCGGAAGATCTAGTATAAGTTATACTATTTAAGTACAGTTGGTGTACATTTCCTTGTTATTTAATTAATACCTCTGTAGTCCCAGAACACAGTGAACATGCACTTACAGGCAGAAATCAATCTTTTGAATTTTTTCACTTGAAGAGAAGATGGGTATTGGTATTCCAGGGATTGAATTTTCATTTCTGGGTTGTAATGGTGAACTCAACTCTCATCACCACTCACAATGCTTTGGAGAAAATCGCTTCCATATTTTTCACAGTGAGCAACCAACCTTTGGCATTCTTCAGGTACTGATTTCTTCATTTCAGTCATTAGGTGACATGGTACCCAGTGAGCACACACTTTGTTGCATGCTGAAGCATTAACAATGTCATTGACACTACCTAAACTAATGTTCAGCTTACCTGCTATGGTTCTCTGAGCTATTTTGTTGTATCCTAAAACGTTAACAAGTGTCATTGACACTATCTTTACTAATGTTCAGCTTACCTGCATGGTTCTCTGAGCTATTTTGTTGTATCCTAAAACGTTAACAATGTCATTGACACTACCTAAACTGATGTTCAGCTTACCTGCTATGGTTCTCTGTGTTATTTTGTTGTATCCTAAAACATTAACAATGTCATTGACACTACCTTTACTAATGTTCATCTGTTCATCTTACCTGCTACTCAGAGCTATTTTGTTGTATCCTAAAACGTTAACGATGTCATTGACACTACCTAAACTGATTTTCAGCCTACCTGCTATGGTTCTCTGGATAATTCTTCAATTTTCCATGATGAGCTCATTGACTTGTCTGTTGAAACTGCAACTAACTCTGCAGCTGGTTCTTTATGGCCAGCATTCCCTCACTGTCCTTTGATTTTCTTACCTAATGACAGTGCTGTCTTTGATTTTCTTACCCAATGTCCACAGTTCCAGAACCATAAACTACCACTAATCTAGTGTGAATTTCTTGAAAGGTATTTTCATGAGTTAAAAACTCTATAGCTGATTGCTGTTTGACACCTGTCTACACAGTTGAGAAAGAATCATTCATTTTAAACACAATTAAATACGAACAAAATAACGGAAACACCTCGCTGAAAACAGTGACTTTAGTATGTGTTGCATTTTGAGTAAAACGAACATGTAGCTACAATTTTTTTATTTTTTTATTTTTTTGTACAAAAGTGTTGCTTATAGTCTCAAGGGTCTGTGTGATTGCATTGTAAATCATTGTTTGCATAATTTTGTTCCAGGTGAAGGTACAATGAGTGACCTGTCGGAGTTCTAAAGAGGGCAGATTGTGTAGGAGCTCATCTGGTTGGTGCGTCAGTAACCACAGTGGCACAGGTATTGGGGTATCAAGAGGTACGGTGTCGAAGGTCATGACAGCATACGATGTTCACAGCACAACATCATCTGCAAGACACAACTGTGGAAGGAAAACCAAACTCACTGCGAGAGACAGGAGGACATTAAAGAGGATTGTGACCTCAAGGACGAAGACCATGGCGACATAAGTGACTGCTGAGCTTAATACACATCTCCACAACCCAGTGTCGACCCATACCATGCGAAGGGAATTGCATAAGCACAGTATTTACAGCAGAGCTGCGATTGCAAAACCCCTGGCATCACAGGTGAATATGAAACGGAGACCACAGTGGTGCCAGGAACATAAAACGTGGACTGCGGATCAATGGAAACATGTCTTGTTTTCCGATGAATCAAGTTTCTCACTATTCCCCTCCACAGGACGGGTTTACGTGTGAAGAACCCCCCGCAGAAGCCTACAACCCAGATTGTCTCCTTCCTACAGTGAAGCATGGGGGCGGTTCCGTAATGGTTTGGACCATGATCTCGTGGTTTGCAGCAGGTCCCATTATCACCTTACACGGACAGATCACTAGCGGTGACTATGTCACTCTTTTGGCCGACCATGTGTAATCAATGGCGCAGACATTGTTTCCTTCAGGGGATTGCACCTTTCAAGATGATAATGCCCCGATTCACAGAAGTTGAACTGTTCAATCATGGTTTGAGGAACATGAGGATGAAGTTGCACACCTTCCCTGGCCTGCACAATCACCGGATTTAAACATCATTGAGCCCTCTGGTCTGTATTGGAAAACAGAGTGTGATCCCGTTATCCTCCTCCGGCGTCTCTCAAGAAATTGGAGCAGTTTCTGCAGGAAAAATGGTACAACATACCACTTACCACCACCCAGGACTTGTATGCGTCCGTTCCAAGGAGGATTCAAGTAGTTTTAAATGCCAACGGTGCTCGCACACTATATTAGGTGCATAACACCTATTGTTTCAAGGTGTTTCCATTATTTTGGACAACCCCTGTATATGGAGTTCTATTATGCATTAAAATGAAGCTGATGGCGCAAAGAATCATTTGCCGTCTGACTGGTTGCAAAGCAACAAGTCATGCGCAAGACACTTGCGTGGAGGCATTACTTATTGAACATGCCTAGTACAGTAACTTGTTTATAGTGGTCCAAATGGTAAGTTCAGTATTTTTTTTGCAGCAAATTACTTGCAATTTGTGTACTGTTTATATCATTTTCCTTTGTAACAAGTTTGAGATGTTTGTTCAGGTACAGCTAATGATGATGCTTTAACATATTCGTCTAAATATTGCTTTTCCTGCTGGTGTTTGTTTAGTGAGTGCCTGACTTCACCTCTAATTTTACCTTTTCAGTTACAAATATTTTATATATAAAACAGCTTTTTGTCTTCTCTAGCAAAAGACAAAACAGAAAAAAGCTTTGCCATGGCATTTGTCAAATTGATGCAAGAAAATGGGACCACTCTGAAGGACGAAATTCATGAGCTTCTGGTGTACAAGGTATTATTATTGTTATCATATTATTATTATTAAATTATTTTTATTATTGTCAGTACTATTTCCAATGGTAGTGTTATTAAATGGTGTGTAATTGTAATCAAATAATGTTTAAGAACTAACTCTTCTGTTCAGCATTGCATGCAATGAAACTGTCTTGTGCAGTTTTACTTTGTAGTAAGTGAAGTGAAAAAGGTATGATTTTGAATCCCCACTGCCTATTTTGTCCATTATTCTGTTTTGTTGGAACTGTCTCTAAATACTGGTGGTAATATGGGATTGGTTTGCTAATGGAGTTGGATTCATTAGTGTTTCCTTGATTTTGTTGTTCTTTTAATAGTTTTGGTGGATGCCAAAGGGTTGATCATAAGGACATCATAAAAGGGCAAAAGTGCAACCTAGTTAACCAGACATATTTTTGGTAATTGTTTAGGTTATAACTGCTGTTGTATATGATTGGTTCTTTTCCTATTTCATTCAGTTCATTTATTTTAAGTTGCATAGATGCTGTCCAAGGTTTTTCTGCTCTTTATAATTTACAATTCGTTCTCATATAAAAAAAAATGAGAAAACAATGTCACCAGGTCCCAATAGTTCATTAATGTTACACATATTTAATTCATTATGTATTCCTTACACCCATCGCAACAAAATCTCACACTAATTACACATGGTGCACAACAAAAACTATACTATTTGTATGCTGCACACAACTGAAACAACATACTAATTATAATCATTCAATATTCAGCTATGGCAGCATACCAATTGCACATGGTTCACAACTGGAACACCATGCTAATTATATGAGTGCATTGTGCACAGCTAAAACAACATACTAGCTGCATGTGGTGTGCTGCTAAAACAGCTGATGCACAACAGTTGCATTCTCAAGCAGAAGCAAAGCAGGAAACCATACCTTAGAATTTTAGTACTTTACTCCAATGAAATGTTGCGCAAGCATACACCCATATGATCTCCTTCTAGGTCTTTTCCTTTCTCTTTGTATCCAGTATAGTATTTCAGTTGTCTAATGGTGGCCAGTTCTTCTAGCTATACATCCATCCATCCTAACGCCACAGAATCTTTACTTTGATCATGTTGTCGCCCACTCTTGTAATTTTTTTGATCCGTGAATTCCCTTTTCTCTTGCATGAATAAATGAAGCATGCTTCTTTGAGTTATCCACAGCCTCTGTGTGTCATTTTGAATTAAGACCCATGTCTTTGATCTATAAGAATTAAAAAACTGGAAGCATACATTGATTATATGCTTTTCTTTTAAGACATAATGTTAAATTGCTCTTAAAAATTGCAATGTTTCTTCCAATTTCATTCCAGCCAAGTTTCGTGTGTCTATTAATTTATATGTATAGATATACACCAAAGTGCCAAAAAAACTGGGATACCTCTTTAATGCCACTTTGATCCTCCTCACGATCAGATAACCGCAGCAACGCGATGGGGCATGGACTCCACAAGCTCTCTGTAGTGCTGTGGAGACGGTGCACACCATGCTTCTTGAATAGTGTCCCACAATTCCATAATATTTGCCAATGGAAGATTCCTGGCATTGATGACATGTTGAACAGCATCCCAAATGTGTTTGATGGCGTTTAAATCCAGTGAACGAGGGAGCCAAGTCAGGATGCCAAACTCCATGTAATGTTCCACCATCCGTTATCAGGTGACTGTGGACTTGTGCGGTTTCGTAATGTCATGTCTCACCCATCGGAGTGGTTGCATGACACAAACGAGTGCAAATTATCCCCAAGGATGGCTATGTAACCTCCACCAGTCAGAGCGGTCTGCAGATGTATGAGGGGTCCTAATGTATGCCAGCTGAAAACATCCAACATCATAACAGAGCTCCTGCCAGATTGATTGCCTCTTGGGGTTGTCACTATATCTGGAGTCGGGCATTTGCCCGAAAGAGTTGGTACCACGATTCATCGTATCAGGCTATACTTTTCCAGTTATCTTGCCGCCAATGGCGGTGTTCCGAAGCCCAGGCGAGGCACACAGCCTTGTGGTCAGCAATTGTACCTGAGTTGGTCATTGGCTCCAGAACCCCATAGAACACAGGGAACGTTGTGCTGTCTGAGTGCTCGTGCTACTACTGGCCGCAGCATTGAATTTGCACTGTGATTTGCGGCAATGTTTCATGCCAGGTAGATGTTATGCTGCATGCCAAATGTCACTGTCCGCAATCGTCCAGGGCTTTTCTGTGGTCACACCGGTTTCGCACTTTGGATTTTTTCCTTGAGTTTGTATAGTTCAGGTTCACCCTTGAAATTGTTGTCCATGTAAATCCAAATGGTGTAGATTTTAATGCAATTTTAAGCACGGTTAAAAAAAACATATTTTCTATACATTTTCTGTTAGCATAAAATGTCCTTTTAAGTTAGTAAAAACCAAAACTTTCGATCTACAATAAGAGGAAAGGGATTGCCTTTTTTCAAAACCATTGTGAGGCCCTATTTTGGCCTACCGCAGAAAATGAAAATGAACCTATATCCAAGATGGTGGCACATAAACATAAAATAAAAATTATTTTGAGCTACTCACCAATAGGGTTAAACTATGAGGAGAAAGTGTGTATAAAATGGTCAAGCATCCATTTAATTAAAAAATTGGATAATATCATGTTGGAATGTGTTACATATATAAAGCATGCCATTTTGATTTTTTTTTAATTTTTTTTCCTCGCCAAAATTGCAAATTGCTCTAAGTATTTTTTTTCTCCTGATGGAAGATTACGTTACAGTACACACATGAAAATATTTTAAGCAAATTTGAAGAGGGAGGCTCATTTTGAAAAAAATTATTTTGTTCAATAAAAATGTGGCCTTATTTTTTCTTTAATTGTTTTGTTTAATAAAAATGTGGCCTTATTTATTTTTTTAAAGTGTTTGTTTAATCTAAAAAATGTGCAGAAACCAGTTGTTCCCAAATGTATGAATCATGCAGATCATTTAAGAAAAAATTTATGTGGCTGCAACAGTTAGTTGTGAAGTTATGAATTTTTTTGTCCTACAGTGTAGTTGTGAAAACTCATAGCATGAAAACTTTAAAGGCAGAACTACCCAATTTTTAAAGTGGCATTACTCAAGATCTACTATACCGACTGACCTAAAATTTTAACAGCTTTCATGTCTTACCAGTACAATACTTTGTACCAATTTTCACAAAAATCTTAGATGCGGGGGTGACATGCCCTGAGTGATCTGACATGGAATGACCTGAATCGTAAAGGCATACTGCTGCAGCAGGACAACGCAAAACCACACACAGCGAAAATGGCCAGTGCCACGTTGCAGGACTTCAGATGGGGAAAACTTCCGCATCCAGCATATTCCCCTGACATTGCCCCATCCGACTACCACCTCTTTCACAGCCTGCAAAACTATCTTGCTGGGACTACACTTCGAAATGTGGAGGAGGTACGGCGGGCCCTTTCTGCCTTTGTTGCATCGAAACCCATGGAATTCTACAAGTCTGGGATTCAAAACCTTGTCGGTCAATGGGAGAGGGTTGTAACTACCGGGGGCACTTATTATATGGATTAAAACATCTGTTCCATGTACGTTTTTCTTTCTTTTCTTCACACATTGAAAAAATGACAGTATTTTTCAGATTACCTGATACTACAGGTGTTACTTAATTACTATGTAAATTGCAGACAGAAAACGTCGAGTATGCTATGGAAATCATCGGTCCGTTACGAACACCAGCAAGTGTCAAGTATGCAATGGAAATCAAAAATCTCAGTGAAATGACGTTATTAAACATCTGTGTAAAGTTTATTTTCGTGTTTTCAAGATTATGACATTTGTCAAACATTTACGGGAAAGTTTCTTGGGTGTTGAGAATCGTTTTCTGTTTCCTTATATGAATTTTTCTGGCCAAATTACTCCTCTCCCCCCCCCCCTCTCTCTCTCTCTCTCTCTCTCTCTCTCTCTCTCTCTCTCTCTCTCTCTCTCTCTCTCTCTCTCTCTCTCTCTCTCTCTCTCACTCACTCTCACTCTCACTGTAATACATATGTCGTCAAAACTAATTGATAGAGAGCAATGGTTTTCATCCTTTCCCTTTTATTAAATATTAAATTTCTAGATTCGTATTTAATCTGTACCAGGCGTACATGGTGGAATTTGCGCCGTTTCCGTGTCCCGTAAAAAAAAAAATTTCACGCCAGAGTGAGCAACGCAGCATCAATATTTCACTTTCATTTTCCATAACATTCGTTTGTTTGTTTTTCCATTTCTTAGTCACTTCTTACTCATACAGGAGATTATTTCGTGGATTCGTGGAATTCCGCTTTCTCTGTCATCATTTGGGTCATTCTCGAGAACAATGTAAAACTGAAAAGAAACTTTTTTGGGGGTGTGAACTTTCATAACTGTTTCACATGTTATGACAGTTTCCGTGTCCAGTGGTGCTTTGTCTCGTAATTTCCACTGTTATATGAAATTTTCAAGTTCAGTAGATCAACAGTCAATGAATTAAAGTTCAAGATATTGTAATAGGCACTTACCTACCATGATGTACTCTGGAAAAACAATTGTAGGTCCCAGTATTCAGTACATTCCATTCGGTCATTTTATAGTTGATTGCAGAGCTGTCATAGTTTGCAGATTTAGCTTTTTAAATGAACATATGGTATTCATTGTTTGTATATTTTTTTGTAGATAGTTTTTTAATTCTGACTCTTTTGAACTCCAAATATCCTATTCATTTGAAACTGAACTTGAATACCATATGTTCATTTAAAAAGCAAATTCTTCGAACTATGACAGCTCTGCAATCAACTATAAAACAACCGAATGGAATGTACTGAACACTGGGACCTGCAATTGTTTTTCCAGAGTATATCATGGTAGGTAAGTGCCTATTACAATATCTTGAACTTTAATTCATTGACTGTTGATCTATTGAACTTGAAAATTTCATATAACAGCTGAAATTATGAGACAAAGGAGCACTCGACACGGAAACTGTCATAACATGTGAAAAAGTTAAAACAATAGTTATACAACTATTAAGATATGTTAGGATTAGGTTTGCTTTAAGCATTTTTTTATTTATTTATTAGAACTCTTTTGCTGTACAATATCACAATACAACACCAAAAAGAACAAACAATGTATCACATAATCTAAGATTAATTATAAAAGAACATATAGTACACCAGTTAACTAACATAAGTAAGACAATTTGTCAATTTTTAACCATGCAATCACCATGTAACAAGAATAAACGCTTTACAATATAAAATGCAAAAACAATACACACTCAAATGTCAATATAACTAAAACACCTTCAATATCAATTTAAAATGTACAGCAAGGGGCCAGGGAGAAATTCTAAAATTTTAGCCTGACAAGCCCCTGATCCCCTCTAAAATTTTCAAAAAGAAAAATTAGATTTTTAGTCCAGTCAAGACAACGAATATGATATTATAGTATTCACTAAATGACATCGAGAAAGCCTGAAACTATAGAAATCTCTTTCACTCCCCCAACCGACCCCTTGTTATGTGCAATTTTAAATCAGAAAACTCTTTAGTAGTCGTCTGAAAACAGGGTATCGAATCTCAGATCTAATGGCCAGTGGCAATGCATTCCATTCTCGCAGGCCCAATACACCAATGTTGTTAAACATCATGCCCGTACGCGCTCAAGGGACAGTGAATTAGGTTATTCTGTCTCTCATCAAGTATCATATTAAGAAGTGTTCTATAAGTGTTCATCTGTGTATTGGTTCTGTGTATTGCAATTTAATGCTATAATTTTTTTCCAGATTGATCATAAGAAGTTTGATGAAACAGATATTGGCTATCTCTGTTTTCCATCAACAAGATTTGAATATGAAAATTATCTTTCCACATACAGCCCTTCTACACCAACTAAAGGATCAAACAACATATTTTCAACTGGAGGCTTAACATTGTGCCCAAAAGATAGTTTTTTCATTAGTTCTCTTGTGTGCTCAACTAAACTGACTCAGAATGGTAAGAATTATTGATTTTATGTGTTGAAAATACTGGTTGGAAAGAGAGTAATGTCTGCAAATGCGAGGCAACTGAAAAGTGCTAATTACCATACATACAAGTACAAATCAATTCAAAATGTAGTTGCCATCATTTGCCACGACCTGCTGCCATCATCTGGGCAGCTGTTGGATACTGTCCCCGTAGAATGTGGCGGCTTGGACGCAAAGAAGTAAGTAAGTACGTTCGACAATCCTGATTGGTGAACCGCTGTCCATCCAGGAAATGCTGCGACGACTGAAAAGGTGGTAGTCACTTGGGACAATGTCCGGGGAATAGGCTAAGTGTGGCAGCAGCTCCCGGCCCAGGTTCTTGATATTCAGACAGGTGACACATGCTTTGTGAGGTCTCGCTCTATCCTGCTGTAGGAGGACGCCCTTACGTTTCAGCAGTGCTGGTGGTTTCGATATGAGTGGTGCATGAAGGTCGTGGAGCTGATAGCAGAACACATCGGTAGTGATAGCGGTGTTGTCCAGCAACAGCTGGAAAACATAACACCTCACATATCCCACCAAATGGGCAGCAGGACCTTTGATATGAGTGATGCAATAAGATCGTGGAGCTGATAGCAGAACACATCGGTAGTGATAGCGGTGTTGTCCAGCAACAGCTGGAAAACATAACACCTCACATATCCCACCAAATGGGCAGCAGGACCTTTGATATGAGTGATGCAATAAGATCGTGGAGCTGATAGCAGTACACATCGGTAGTGATAGCGGTGTTGTCCAGCAACAGCTGGAAAACATAACACCTCACATATCCCACCAAATGGGCAGCAGGACCTTTGATATGAGTGATGCAATAAGATCGTGGAGCTGATAGCAGTACACATCGGTAGTGATAGCGGTGTTGTCCAGCAACAGCTGGAAAACATAACACCTCACATATCCCACCAAATGGGCAGCAGGACCTTTGATATGAGTGATGCAATAAGATCGTGGAGCTGATAGCAGAACACATCGGTAGTGATAGCGGTGTTGTCCAGCAACAGCTGGAAAACATAACACCTCACATATCCCACCAAATGGGCAGCAGGACCTTTGATATGAGTGATGCAATAAGATCGTGGAGCTGATAGCAGTACACATCGGTAGTGATAGCGGTGTTGTCCAGCAACAGCTCAAGAACACAACACCCCAACATATCCCACCAAATGGGCAGCAGAACCTTTGATATGAGTGATGCATGAAGATCGTGGAGCTTATAGCAGTACACATCGGTAGTGATAGCAGTGTTGTCCAGCAACAGCTCAAAAACACGACACCTCACATATCCCACCAAATGGACAGCTGGACCTTCGATATGAGTTATGCAATAAGATTGTGGAGCTGATAGCAGTACACATCGGTAGTGATAGTTGGTGTTGTCCAGCAACAGCTCAAAAACACAACAACCCACATATCCCACCAAATGGGCAGCAGGACCTTTGATATGAGTAATGCATGAAGATCGTAGAGCTGATAGCAGTACACATCGGTAGTGATAGTGATGTTGTCCAGCAACAGCTCAAAAACACAACACCCCACATATCCCACCAAACGGACAGCAGGACCTACGATATGAATGATGCATGAAGATCGTGGAGCTGATAGCAGTACACATCGGTAGTGATAGTGGTGTTGTCCAGCAGCAGCTCAAAAACACAACACCCCACATATCCCACCAAATGAACAGCAGGACCTTAGGTGGGTGTAAGCCGGCTTCGGGGGTCGGCATGAGCTTCTGTTTTAAGTCCAACCAGTGTTTCCGGGTACTAACATTGTCATTCAGGACTCATTTCTTCTCATCATGTGTTACAGTGCTGTCCAAGAGTGATTCAACTTGGTCATGTGCAAACAGGGAAACATATGCACTCATGCGATTTGCTTTCTGCTCAACTGTAAGTTGATGGGATACCCAAACTCCACTCTTGTTCATAGGTGTGATGATGCTCATGTGGGTAGTCCCCAGCTGTTTGGCCAACTCCAGCATGGCCACACGTAGGTCAGTCTCCTCTAAGGTCTTCAGTATGTCTATATCTACTGTTGCAGGTCTTGCAGCTTTGAGACGGTTTGACAGGTCAAAATTTCCCTCTCAAAATAGTTCAAACCATTGACAGCACTGACGATGTGATATGGCGTTGGGTTAGAGACAGGGTAGGAAATCACGTAACTGTTACTTTGCCACCGTGACTGAGAAATCACTGTCGCCATTATGACCAGTGACAAAAAGTAACAGTTCCAAAGTCACTGCTAAGAATGTCACCGTTAGCTGTGTCAGAGCAATGCTTGGGGTCCAAGGTTATCGTTTCACCATGCCGTTTCTGTTGAAACATCACAGAGGTCGTTAGTGATGCTAGTTTTCTTCAGAAGAAACCAGTTTTTCATGCTCATCTCTTAACGAGGAGTCTTTAGGAATGGACAGGAATGATAATACTGTTCAGCTTTCAACATAATAGAATGTCTGATGCCAAGCGTAGAGAAACCAGTGAGATGTGGAATTATTTCATCGTTGTTGATGAAAATGTTGCTTAATGTGCTATTTGTAAGCAACAGCTTTCTTATAAAAGTTCGACTCACCATTCTGCTACTGATCGGTCACCGCCGCCATAAACCGTGATTTTGTCACTGATACTAGTAAGATGGTGACTCACCATCCCGTTACAGTTCCATCATCACTGTCGTAAACGGTGATTTTATCACTGTCCAAAGTCACTGTGATGGAAAAATTACTGTTAAGTGCACCTCTAATTAGGGTACACACTGGTAATGTTCGATCCTTAAAGCACTTACGGAAGTTCTTCTGCTATGAGACTCATACAGCATTCAATGGCGGATGTGCTCCTTGTCCATTTCCAAGTTGGCTGGCGCTTACACTCTTTGTCTTCTCTGCTGTCTATCTGCCACAGACTTAAGCCACCTACCTGCTGATGTTATAGGCGTAGCCAAGGGGTGGTCCTCGGGTCCAGACACACACACACCCCTTGAGGGGAGATTAAGTATGAATTTAAAGCAATATATATGTATATATGGGGCTTTCACCAATGAACCAAACCCATGCATGGACCCCCCCCCCTTTCCCATTAAGAAATATCTGGCTACGCCACTGGCTGTCATGCCAGTGTTCTGCACAATATCAGTGCCCAATGTGCACCGTGGCCGGGGCTTCTACTTTGAGTACCTGATCATCAAACATTACTTTCTTTCCAACCCAATACAATTTGAAAAAGTTGTCTGCAGTATTCTGATTTTATGCAGCTTGTGAAAATCAGCTTGTTAAAACCCATTCAATCTTGCCATGTGTTAAAATGATTTGCTTTGACTGCACATAGGAAAAACATTGTGTTCTACCAGTTAGCAACTGAAAAAGAAAACGTTGTGCTGTGTTTTAAAGTATTTCTCTCCAGACATTTGTGGCTCATAGATACCTCTTTTCTGATTCGTGGATCAGTTCAGGACAAGCTGTTAAGTTATGTCATAATGCAGTTGTGGATTCTAAATGCATTCCTAACATGAAAAAAAAAAAAAAGTGTTGTCCCAGAAAAATATTTTCTGCAAATCAAACCCAACCCCATCCACTGATTCCCACCCCGCAGTGGTAGTTTCAATTAAACGTTGTTGTTTTTTTTGTTGTTTTTTTTAACAGTTTCAACTATTTCTATTTTAGACTGAATATACACACTTGTTTATCGCATGTTCTGATTTTTCACCTGGTTAAAAAGTTCAGCCTTTTTGTTCCTTGGTCAGTCTCATGTATGTATACACACTTTCTCGTTGCATGTTCTGATTTTTCACCTGATTAAAAAATTCAGCTTTTTTGTTCCTTGGACAGCCTCGTGTACACTGAAGTGCCAGAAAAACTGGTACAGACGAGCTTATGCAAAATACATAGCAACGTCATCTATGCGCATACTTAGTTACGCCAGCCACTGCATATATCATACTTGGTTGCGCCAGAGCTGTTTTCGGCATGAGAATGACAAGTAATAACAATTTAAGCGATTTTCAATGCGGTGTCATAGTTGGCGCTCGTGAGATGGGCCATACTATTTCGGAGGTAGAAACGAAGTTTGGATTTTCACGGATGACCATTGCAAGGGTGTACCGTGACTACAAGAGTTCTGGCAAAACCTCCAACCTATGATACCAGTGTGGCCGTAAAAAGACATTGGATGAACGTGACCATCGTCGGCTGTCAACAATCGTTTCACGCGACACTCTCGCAGGTATCATCAGAATTCAATGCTGGAGCCTCAACAAGCATCAGCGTCCGGACTGTGCAACGTACCCTGCATGATATGGGATTTGGGAGCCGACGCCCAACTCAAGTCCCCTTGATGGGTGCACGACACAGAGCTATGCACCTCGCTTGGGCATGGCAATACCACCACTGGACACTTGATGACTGGAAACAAGTAGCCTGGCCTGACGAGTCGTGTTTCCAACTGTATCGGGCAGATGGAAGGATTCGTGTGTAGTGCAAACCCCATAAAGCCATGAATCCCGCCTGTGAACAGGGAACTGTACTGGCTGGTGGGGTCCCGTAATGGTATGAGGTGTGTTTAGCTGGACTTCACTGGGACCCCTGGTACGTCTACAAATGTCTGTGACCGGCCAACACTATGTGTGCATTCTTTCTGACAAGGTACACCCATTCATGCTGCTGATGGGTTGGGCCTGTTCCAACAGGACAATGCAACTCCACACAAGTGTTGGGATGCCACATTATGGTTAGAGGAGCATTCATCTGAGTTTGGGATGTTGCCATTTCCACCCAAGTCCCCAGATCTGAACGTGATAGAACACATCTGGGATACCATGCAACACTCTATTGAACACAGGAATCCGAGACCTCGGAATTCTCCCGAATTGTGGAACGCTCTGCAGGAAGTATGGTGTGCATTGCCTACAGCATATTTCCAGAAGCTAGTGAAGTCCATGCCCCATCGTATTTCTGCAGTCCTGTGCTCCCGTGGGGGACCTACCAAGTATTAGACTGGTGTAGCAGTTTTTCTGGCACTTCAGTGTATGTATATACACACTTGCTTGTCGATTGTTCCGATTTTTCACCCAGTTAAAAAGTTCAGCTTTTTTGTTCCTTGGTCAGTCTCCTGTATGAATACTCCACTTTTAAAGATACCTCCAGATTTTTGCTGCCATAACCAAACTTCCTTTGTTATTAAAATATGTGCAAAAATGAGCCATTTGCCACTCACTCCTCCATGACTACCCAGTGAACAAATGGTCAAAAATGAAAGATTCTGCTTAATCATGTGAGTTGGGCCCACATTTTGATTTCCAGGTAAAGCATTGGTGGTCTGTCTGTGTGATAGCACTAGTTCTGTTTGTGTGATAGCACTAGTTCTGTCTGTGTGATAGCACTAATTCTGTCTGTATGATAGCACTAGTTCTGTGTGATAGCACTAGTTCTATTCCATGCCAGAAACCGGTGACCCTAAATTAAGAGCAGGAGATTCTCCTCACAGCAGTTATTAAATTCCAAAACATCCTCCTTCAGTTTCTTAATAAAGACTCAGAAATTGTTGACTAAATTTACTTTTTTTTAACTTGAAGTTATTGGCTTAGATGAACTACATCTTAATGTTTGAGTGCATAACACCTTATTTTTAGTAAAGTTTTTAAATGAAATGTGGTTATTTTTGTAATCTTGTAGTTGATTTATTGGGCTTGCTGAAGTGGTGGTCAAAACCAGAAAATCTTCAAAGCAATTTAAATGCTCTGATGAATGTTGATGGGGAGGAAGTTGTTAAGGTATGTGTTTACTTTATGTTGCTTTAACACAACAAATTTGTATTTCACTGTAATTTTGTCATGTCACTAATTCATTATAAGCAGTGACTTTTAACTTTATGTGACAGGAGTAAAAAGTTGCATCTTCACAAGATTTTCTGCCGTTAAAACAAATGGAGAGGTTTTTTCATATTAAGTGCAAGCATTGAAAACATGTTTATGGTTACAAGTGTTTCATTATTCTTGCTGTGGGCTAATCCCCCACACTGATGTACTTACCTTATTAAAAAGACAAAAAGAAATATTAAGAATGACTCAAGTGTGGGATATGGTTGACACCTACCACACTTGAGAAGGACGGTCCATCAAGGAATCGACCTGGACTTTCTAAACGAAGTTTGCATGAAATTCAAACTGAGTATAAATAAGAGAAAAACCAAAGTTATGGTGTTTGAGAGAGGAATGGGTAGCACTAAATGTAATGTAAGTCTAAATGGCACTGTGATTGACCAGGTGAGTGAGTTTGTGTATTTAGGAAGCATGTTTGACAGAGAGAACAAATTGGATGGTGAAATTAGTAGGCGAGTGAATTCTTCATTGAAAGTCATAGCTGCTCTGGGAGGTTTTGACAGGAATGATGGGTTCTCTAGAGAGTCCCGGACATCATTCAAATTTAAAGTGCTCTCAAATTTAAATACCAGTATCCCCACTTAATTTGTTTGATGACTCACTGACATCCATCTTTAACTAATAACAGCAGCTAAGATCGAAAACAAAGTTCTATAGCTTCCAAATTTACATATTCTACTATTTACAGATCTGTAACAATACACACACACCAATATTATTGGTTTCATTTCCCATTTTATGCATTTATCATGCACTAAGCACACCGTTACTACAGATTTGTCAATGATTAACTTGTTAGCAGTTTGTAATTCAGAACTTATTTCTCAAAGTCATGACTGCCAAGATCCCTGATCACATCCAACAAGAAGAAATGTATCAAAAATATAATCACTATATCCTGCATCCAGGAATGGGTTTTGAGCATTTGGTTAGGTCTGTTCAATAATACCTTACTGCCAAGTTCTATTAATCTTATGTTTAGTAAGAGCTCTTTATTAAAAATGACATCACTGAATCCACTGTCAGGCTTAAGTTTTGAAATCATTCCTCATGCAATGTTTTAAATGTCATCACTTCTAAGTACCTTGATCATACCTTGATAACAATAAGGATGCTACAGAAAATATCATCATTGTAACTATATGGACCGTACTTGTCCTGGAAATGTCCTAAAATTGCATTACATGTCTTAAAATTTTATACAATCTTGGGGGTTTTTTTGGGGGTGGAAGTTCCCTATGCGATGTTCTGTGATTCAAGAATTTTCTGGTGATGTACTTATGTGTAGCTGCTAAGTATTTTGATTTAATTGGATTATGCCCGATTTTTGAACCCAGTGTCGGGGAATCCAGTTTTTTGAGAAAACATTCAGTTTTTGTGAAATTTTAAAAAGTTGTATTTTTTAAATTTTTTGCTGTAATGTGTTTCTTGTTTACTTTATTACAAGCACTCCAATTGCTACAGATTCTCTGTAGTCACTGTGGGAAACATTGAATATGCTATGGAAATCGAAAATATCAATGAAGTAATGTTATTCAACATCTGTGTAAACTTTTTTAAGTTTACAACATTTTATCATTTATTAAACATTCTTGGGATTGTTAATTGGATGTTTTTAATATAGCATCAACTTTTTTCAACTTTTTCAGATGTCTTCATGCCATCTTCCCACCAAAAATATTCTGAACCATGCTGGAAATTATTGTTCTAGTGGGAATAAGAACGTTCTGTGATTTTCAGAAGTTTCAAATTTTTCTTACCTCCTTTTAACAGTCTTTTCATTGAAACCAATCCATAAAGCAAGTATTTTTGCCCCCATTCCCTTCTTTAAAGGGAAATTAAATTTCAAAATCGATGCTTAATCTGCGTGGTGAAATCTGAAAAACGTAAAATTGTTTTCGCAGCTGTCATTTCCATGACATAATCCATTTATTAGGTTACATATTGATGGTCCATTTCCATAACACATAAAATTGTTTTTGTAGCAGAGTAAACAATGCAGTACCATTTTTTATATTTAATTTTGCTTAAAACATGTAGGTAAGCATGCTTTTTGTCTGTTTAAAGAGAAATTATGTTCAAGGATTTGAAAGGTGACAATGGAAAGCCATTGCTCTCAAGAGCTTTCATATACCACAAACAATATGTAAACCCAATACAGTTTATAGTTAAATATTTTGAAATAATACTTACATTGGAAATTTAAGGAAAGGTGAAATATGGAGTAAGCCTTCCCTGAAACATAATCTGCCGTCCGAGAATGTTCTGAACCATGCTGGAAATTATTGTTTTAGTTAGGATTGGGATAAGAATGTTCCGTGATTTTCGGTTTTCGATTTTTTCTGATTTATTTCTGACAATTTTTCTGATTCATTTCTAACATTTCCCATCTTCAAAACCTATCAATAGAACAAGCATTTTTTGCCCCCTTCACCTTCTTTAAAGGGAAATTAAATTTCAAAATCAGAGCTTAATCAAAACCAAAAGTAGGGTAAATAAAATGCTGATGATGTACTATATACTGTGTGTGTGTGTGCAAAAGCTGAGGTGGCACAGGGGCAAATATGTAAATGAATTAGCAATAGGTGTTTACAAGGTCCTAACACAATTTCAAGTGTTCAGGCTGTTAATTAGGTTGCTAAAGTTTGAATAATGTCCTCCCAGACTTTGGGTAGATCGTGAGGTAAGTTTTCATTGCAGCATGCATCACCATATGTACAAATAAGTATATTTTCGTGATGTGAAGGGAGGACTTGTGTTTTGGAGTAATCAAAAGTTTAATATTATCCCAGTCTTACGAAAAATGCAATTCATGAGGCAACCTTATGGGTTGTCTTATGTTATAAATGTGCTTTTGATTAAAATATACATAATATCTTAGGTATTTTTCCTGATATTTCAAAGTATTTCGCACATTGTTTGCTCTGTGAGGCACATGCTCCTGGCCCTAGAGGTCCCTTATGTTACGAACCTTTGGTTAGTTATGAAAATTTTTTTTTTGCAGAAATAAAGCAGTTAGGTTATATATTTTCAGTTCCACATTCATTCATTCGCACAATCAAACGTTTAAAATTTACTATTAATGAAAAGATTTTAGTAGAAAGAGTTATACTCATTGGGTCAGGAGACGTCTCACAAGGGGTTCGTTGTTACGGCGAGTGCTTTCAGCGGTGCATAACCGCCATCATCTGGCCACTACTTCTACACAAGGGTTCCTCGTGTGTGTGTAGTTTTTAGAGTTGCATGTCAGGAATCGATGGGATAGTTTGCTGCCTGTATGTGTTAGGTGATTTGTTTCCAATGTGTCGCCATCTATTGGATTAGTTAGTAGGTATCAGTTGTGAATATAATTCTATTGTGTGTCTGTATGTGTTAGGTGATTTGTTTCTAATGTGTCGCCATCTATTGGATGAGTTGGTAGGTATCAGTCGTAAGTATAATTCTTTTGTGTAGATATTTTTGGGCTATTATTATTTGTTTGTAGAAACAGGTGTTGTTGTTGTTGTTGTTGTTTTCTTTATTTATTGGTGTAATTTTTTGTAATGTCCTTCCCTTTTTTTTTTTTTTTTTTTTTTTTTTTGTCTCTTTTTTTTTTGTGATTTTTTTTTTCTTTTTTATAAGTGATTTCCAGGCTGTGTCTAGTGTGGTGGGGTCTTGTAAGTTGCATATTTTATCTTTTTTTTTTTGTTCAATTATAACGCTTTCAAAAATCCTTAATTCTTTTTCGTTTGTGTGGGTGGTTAGTAATTTAATATTTTAAAAATCAGGGTATTGTTTATGTTTAACACAGTGTTGAATAAGTGCAGTTTTTTCTTTGTTGTTCCAGTTTTTTATATGTTGATGTAATCTTTTTATTAATCTATTTATTGTGCTGCCAATGTATGAAATGTGGTCTTCAGAACTCTGTGAAACAATAGGAGTTTCATATACGCCTGCTGATTGTAGTATATTATTGTTACTTTTTTTCCTTATAATTAAGTCACCAATATTCTGAACTGAATGTCCAAAAATAATGTTGTGTTTCTTCATTAATCTTAAATATTTCCCACTTAGTCCTCTAATAAAAGGGAAAGAACCTGAAAATTTGTATTTCTTTTTTGGGATGTTTTGTCTAGACTCTCTTAATTTCTTCTTTGTATTCAAAAATCATCTTTTTAACAGTTTTTGTGTCATATCCAAATTGTTTGGTTGTGTTAATCCATTGGATTTCTTCTGTGTATTTTCTATTTGTGGAATGTGTGAAGGCTCTTTTTACCCAATTCCTAATAGCATTTACTTTATGAGTTTTTGGGTGTTCAGATTGATATGGGATCATTATAGGTACATAGGTTGGTTTTTAAAAACTCTGTATTCAAAATTTGTCTTTTTTTATTATTTCTATATCTAAGAAGGAAATTTTTCCATTTTGTTCAAATTCTAAAGTTAATTCAATCTCTGGGTAACAAGTGGTAAATTTATTCTTCAATATTTCAAGTTCTTCTTGTTTTAATTTAGATAATATAAAAATGTCGTCGACGTATCTACAATAAATGATGGGTGGGTTTGGTAGTTTTTTAATAATTTTGTTTTCTATATCACTCATGATTATTTCTGAAAATAAAGAAGATAATGGGGATCCCATTGGGGCTCCTACTTCTTGCCTGTAGATTTTTTGTCAAACTCAAAGTAATCGTTGTTAGAAATATAGGATAAAATGTTAAATAACTCTTGTAATTGTGTATTATTAAAGTGAGATTTATTTTTTAACTCTTTAATGATAATGTCTATGGCTTTTAGTACAGGGGTGCTTGGGAATAATGATTTAACGTCTAAACTTGCCATAAACATACCAGATAGTGGAATAGTAATAGATTTTATTTTCTCAATAAACTCTAAACTGTTTTTTAAACAGTATTCATTATTCATGAAAAAAGGGGCCAAAAGTTTTTTATAATTTCCTTTCTAGATTTATTTGTGGGGACTTTGATTTTGGAACAATAACTCTAAATGGTCTATCGGGTTTATGGGTTTTTATTTTCCCAAAAATACTTGGAACTACTGTACCTACTGGTGGATAGGCTCTGGTAATTTCTGAAGGTAGTGAACTATGATTTCTTATTTTTGCTAAAAAGTTTATCTGAGAGTCCACAGGGTCTTTTTTAATTATCTGACATTTTAATTCCTCAATAGCTTTTAAATGTTTATTGTGCAAATGAATGAGTGTGGAACTGAAAATATATAACCTAACTGCTTTATTCTGCTGCAAAACAATTTTTTCATAACTAACCAAAGGTCCGTAACATAAGGGACCTCTCGGGCCAGGAGCACGTGCCTCACAGAGCAAACAACGTGCAAAATACTTTGAAATGTCAGGTAAAATACCTTAGATATTATGTATATTATCCCAGTCTGGGTGCAGTTCTCTTTTTGCAACAGTCCTAGGTAGAGCAGTGCATTGGCTCCCTGTCCTAATGTTATATTTATGTTCTTTTATTCTTTGAAGAAGACTGCGCCCCGTAACACCAAAAAGAAATTAAATTTCAAAATCAGAGCTTAATCGAAGCCAAAGGTAAGGTAAATAAAATGCGAAGCTATTAAGGTAAATAAATATATAAATAAAGGTAAGGTAAATAAATTGAAGCCATTTGTGTGACCTATAAAATTGTTTCCACTGTAGAGTAAGCAATGCAGTACCAATTTTTGATTTATAATTTCACTTAAACATGTGGGTAAACACATTCTTTGTTTGAAGGAAAATTTTGTTCAGGGAACAAAAGATGGCAATGGAAATTTGAATTTCTAATTTTGAACTTTATTGTTTGTTGAACATGCCAATCCAGGCCTGTTTTATTGGAACAATGTTCCCAATAAAATGGGCCTAGATCAACATGTTCAACAAACAGGCCACAAAATATACTGGAGCTCTCTTAAAACAATTAAACAACAAGCCAGCCCAGTTATTTGAAAACTTGAAGAATCACTCAAAAAATTTTTCATTCTAAAACAGGCAGCATCAACAATTGTGCAGGTTGGCAAATCCATCGTACATGGTCTCCAGTTCTTTGGAATATCTCCTGACAACGAATGAGGGTCTCATTTGGAAATTTGAGGCAATAAAAGTAATCTTGGTTTTTTTCCTGCCTCTAAATACCCATAGTAACTCATTTATTATATTAGTTTAATCGAAGGATGCCATGTCATTTCTAATTAGTACAAATAAAGTTATTTCATAAAGAAGTAAGTACTGTTTTCCCTTCCTGTCAACTTGGAATTTGAATCTGATTTAGCTTGAGCCAATCATACCCACAGTGCCACGTGATTCACACATGCTAGACTATGGATCCAAAATTCAGAAGAATCTGAAAACCAGCATTGATCAGGTTTGTAGCATCCCAGATAAAAGATCCAGTATTGTGTAGATATTTTGTGGAGCCATGATCTCTAGTATTTAGCTTGTGAATCTCCTTCCAGTTCAAATTCCAAGCATTAGAATGTTTAAACCACATCCTTAATGCAAATCTTCTGATCAGTAAAATACTTTTTTTTATTTTCGATTCAGTGCATGCTGTATTTGCTGCATTTGAAGTTTCCATAAATGTTGCATAAAACCCAAATATTTCATTAATATTTATGCTGTGTTACTCATGCCTTTCAGTACTCACACCTACCATGATTTGAAATCAAATGTTGCATCTATATGCTGCAAGGTTTGTGTAATTCCTGCAGATGTTGTGTTTAGGATCCAAATGTTGCATGTATCTGCTGTAATATTTATTTTTAGTACTGGAACATGCCACACTTATACAACAAAGTATTCCATATGCCTGTCAAAGTATTTGTTTGCAGTCCTTTCAGATCTCCTGCTGGGGAAACTAAGTGTTGCATGTGTTCTGTGTATGTTTTCTGTTTTTTGTGTATGTCATGTTTAGAAACTAGGTTAATTAATACCAAAGGAATGTGGTTAAAAACTGAAGCCTCTAGTCCTATAATGATTGCTTTTGTGAAAAATAAAATGTTGTTTACCTTAACTCATCTAATCTCTGTGTTGATTAAGGTTTATTCCTCTTCTCCTTCTAGTTTTTACAAGATACGTTAGATGCACTCTTCAACATATTAATGCAAAATTCAGATTCAGAAATGTATGATAATCTAGTTTTCGAAGCTTTGGTAAGTGGAAAACATAAACATTATTCCATCTGTTTTTAACTGTTTGTACACCCAGATGTCAATGTTTGAAGTCCTGTGTTAAATGTTGTGAAGTAACCAGTTTTTATAATTAGTTTATACACAGATCAGAAGTGCTCCTTTTAACATTTAGATGTGAATTAATAATTTAAATCCCTTTGAGTGAATAATATGCATGTCCTTGCTATGTTTTTTGTTGTTGTTGTTGTTCCGTCCAAGAAAAGAAACAAAAGCATAATTACAATAGAACCTGTTGTTTCAGACTTTAAAGTTTTTATTTAATTTATATCTGTGTGTATCCCCGTTGTCATTCCGTTACTTCAGATGAATAGCTTATCTTTTACTTTGTGTTAACTCAAACAGCTTTCTTCCTTTTAGGTACAGTCAGCCTATAAAATCAGGACTCATCTGCTCCTTGAAAAAATTTAAAGAAGTTAAACTTTTTTACTTTAGTAAATAAATGTAATCAGTTTAATTACTTTCCAGCTACCAGTGTTGTTAGCTCATGTTCTGAAAGACATAAGTTCTGATGTTTTCACTTTGCCTACCTGAACTTCTGGAAATCAGATTAAGTTTTTTTTTTTTTTTTTCTGTATCAGGTAAAGGTAAGGATAAGCCAGATTTCCTAATTGGTTAGTTTGTATGTCAGTAGTGACTACTTCTAGGAGGCATGACCAATAAGCTGTTCTGTCCATCAATCTATTTGCCAGGTCATTTAAATATAAGTGATATTTTAAAATTTTCCCACTCAACTAAAACTTTGAGTGGAAAGACAACCTTAATAGGTTATTGCCTTCAACCAGATCTTTCAGTTGCAGTGAGATTAAGTAATCATCATGAGTTAGCAACATGGAGTGTGGAACAGCACATCATCATCAAGTTTTTTTTTTCAGTGAAGGGCTGCAGCCATCAAACATTCTTACATGACTTTAAAAACAATATGGAGAAAGGTGCTTTTCATGGACTTCCATGCATGAGTAGTGCAAAAGAGAACAAACAACACATAAAATAAGTCACACACTTGCTGTCCGAGAACAGCCATCAATCATGAATACATTGACATTCGAGACAACCTGCCAATCAGAGTGCAAGATATTGCTCACAGCATGAAAATCAGTGTTGATAGTGAAAAACCTGTCATCAGAAACTAGTTGGGCTACCAAAAGGTTAATGCTCATTGGGTTTTTTTTTTGGACTTTAACGGAAAAAAAAAAAAAAAAAAAAAAAAGTGGTGTGAATGCAAGTCACTGCTCAACTTTTGGAGCAATTTGAGAGAGAGAGAGAAGGGGAGGAATTTCTGAGGTCAATCATCACTACAAATGAGACTTAGTTACACTATTTCATCCCAGAATCAAAACAGGCAGGAAAGAAATGGTGTCATTGAACATCATGCAGGCTGGGCAAAAACAAAACACCATGTATACTCGCATATAAGGCAACCAACCCCCTGTGCTTCAACAGCTGAAAATTTGTAAAAATCCTTGTCTTGTATATAAGCCAACCTTAGATTTCAAGATTTTTGAAAACATTTTATTGTAATGAATTATGCAAATTTCTGAGATTATGTTCTGTAAAAACCTTCAGCGCATGATTCACTATCGGGGTTTCCAATTAATTCCTATAACAGCCATGCATCAATTAATTCCTATAACATCCATTTTCATGATAATGATTCAGAAGTTTTTCACAGCACTCAAGATGCTTCTGTTTGTTTTCTGGCATCAACATGTGTGGCACCCATCAAGAACAGACTTTATGTAACCAAGTAAAGCAATGATGTGCCCCACTCTTTCTTTTGCAATTCTGAGCCTAGCCGCGATCCACTTTTGGGTGATATGGTGGTTATTTTGGATGAATTCATCTACAGACCTGGCAACTCTCCGGATTTAGGTGGGAGACTCCATATTTTCAGCCCTTACTCCCCTGGATGAATGTCAAATTCTCCTGATTTTCACTGAGAATTAGCCATTACGATGGTCAAAATTCCATCAACCACCATGACTTCACACCGCCTGTGAAATATTTTTCTTTCTGCTTCGATGCAAGGCGGCATTGCAGTCATCAGTTTTGTACTTTTCCCGTCCTTCGATCTGCAAAAAGAAAGCCACCCCAGTGGTCTAAGTGCTGGATTCTGACCAATTGTTGGAGATGGGTCGGAAAAAAAATTGCTTTAAATTTTTTTGTCCTAGTCCGATTGCCATACTACGCCTTCAGCAAAGAACTCACCCGCTCTGGCACTAGAATGCTGGGGAGGGTCAATAATTGATTGACAGATGGGAGCTGCCCTGCTTCATGATACCTGCCTTTTCCTTGCAGTTCAGTTCTTTCAACCCCTCGCCTCAACAGAGCCGCGTGTGTTCTAAGTGATGATAAACAGTTGAGTTGTGGAGAATTCACTTAACGACAAAAGGGAGCGACAAAAGGGAGTAGTTACGGTTGGCCTCGCCTTGTAACGAAAGGCAACGTTAGTACGATGCTTTTTGTCATCTTTGCCTTTGCACACTACCTAAAGAAGAAATGAACAAGTTAGTAAAATCTTGCAATGCAGTGATTATGATACGCTTTCCAACATACCAGAAATCATTACTCAAGTTATGAGGATAATGGCTGTAGAATAAATCTCGCTCCTATGACCCGACCTTTGACCCCATTTCAATGATATTCAACAGAACCGGTAAAGTATACTTCGGGAACAACATGAAAAGCTTTGTCTCAATCGAAGCATTTTTATGTAAGTTATAATACATAAGGGCAATGGAATTGATCCCGATCCTATGTCCTGACCTTTGACCCCATTTCACCCATTTTCAATATGGTTCGTCCCCAGATGGTCCCCTATGACATACTAAAATTTCATCGAAATTGAACCATATTTACGCAAGTTATGACGCATAAGGGCAATGGAATGCATCCCGCTCCCATGTCATGACCTTTGACCCCACTTCACCCATTTTCAATAGGATTTGTCCCCAGGTGGTCCCCTACCACATACTAAAATTTCATTGAAATCGAACCATATTTACGCAAGTTAAGACGCATGAGGGCTATGAAATGGATCCCACTCCTATGTCCTGACCTTTGACCCCATTTCACCCATTTTCAATAAGGTTCGTCCCCAGATGGTCCCCTACGACATACTAAAATTTCATCGAAATTGAACCATACTTACGCAAGTTATGACGCATAAGGGCAATGGAATGCATCCTGCTCCCATTTCATGACCTTTGACCCCACTTCACCCATTTTTAATAGAATTTGTCCCCAGGTGGTCCCCTACCACATACTAAAATTTCATTGAAATCGAACCGTATTTATGCAAGTTAAGACGCATAAGGGCTATGAAATGGATCCCATTCCTATGTCGTGACCTTTGACCCCCATTTGTCCCATTTTCAATAGGGTTCATCCCCAGGTGGTCCCCTACCACATGCTGAAATTTGATTGAAATCAAACTATTTTTACGTGAGTTATCGTGCAAACAGACGGATGGATGGACAAAGCTGGAGCATATACCCTTCTTCAGCCTACAGTTGGAAAGCGTAAAAAAAGTTGGCTGCTATTTTATTCGTAAAAAACAACATGTGCAGGCGATTTTACAATTTTGTTATATTGCAAAATCGGAATCAATGTACCTGAAAACGAATTTCAGTAGGGAGAGGGAGTGTTGATTTTTGCGCTTTTTTTTTTTTAACTTTTAGTGGACCAATAATACTACTTCTGAAAAATTGTTCCTGCATCTGGAAAATGTCGATAAAAAATAGCACATGTGATTTAATGAGCTGTAAAAATCTTCTGATTTTCAGATGTTGAAGGTTGGCATGTCTTGCATATATTGCTTTTTGGTGATTTTCATCAGTCTCTGAAACTGGTCTTTTACTGCAAGGTTCGTCAACAAGATTGGCATGCTCCAGTTCACATTGACAAAATTTGATGGCCCAGTGATTTACTGTACTTAAAAATAGTATAACTATAATAGTAATACGAATTTCTTGTTGTAGATTATAAATCAAAGTTTCCAAGTTTTCGTACATCAACCATATGGCTTTTTCAAGGAAGGTAGACAGCAAACTGAATAATATAACTCTTCAACAATTTGAACTCAGTGACCTGACCTGACAATAAACAAGCAGATGCTAAGTAGCTACTCGTTCTAAGACTTGAGGCGTCATGTTCGTTTAGCATTCAGAATCGTGGAAGGAAAACAAAAACATTCACTATTTGAAGAACTGGTTCCAAACTTGTGGGAACTCCAGCGAGATGCTGTCATTGCATGATTCGCTGTTGGTGATGATCTCCAAAGTTTCGTGGATGGCGGCAGATTTTGGAGTGGAGTAGGAAGTTAATTTGTTTACATCATCCCACATAAGAGTAGTGGACTTAAATTGGACCTCTCTGGATAGGGTTGTCGTTACTTTAGCGTTCTTTATGTCCCTTTTATTCTTGTTGGTTCTAATTCTAAATGAACGTTTGGTCATTCCAATATAGTATCGCTTAGAGTCTCCCGGATTCCCTACTCCACTCCAAAATCTACTGCCATTCATTTCATGAAACTTTGGAGATCATCACCAACAGCAAATCATGCAATGAAGGAGTCTCGCTGGAGTTGCCACGAGTATGGAACTTGTTCTTCAAATAGTGAATGCCTTTTATTTTCCTTCCATGATTCTGCGTGCTAAATGAGCATGATGCCTCAAGTCTTTGAATGAGTAATTACTTAGCATCTGTTCATTTATTGTCAAGTCATCACGTTGATATTGTTGAAGCGTTGTATTACTCATCTTGCAGTTTGCTGTCTACCTTCTATAAAAAAGGCATCTGGTTGATGTGCGAAAGCTTAGAAATTTTTATTTATAATGTACGCCAAGAAATTTGGATTAAGAGTATAGTTGTATTATTTTAAGTGTAATTGGTGTACAGTTCTTTGTTATTAATTGATTTGCTGTACAGTTATTTTTTATTAATTGATTTGCTGTACAGTTATTTATTATTAATTGATTTGCTGTAAAGTTCTTTGTTATTAATTTATCTATTTAATTGTTTCCAACATGCACAGCATTTAAATGGCAATTAATTTCAATTGGTGTTACATTTCCAGCACTTAAAAATTCAGTCATTGTGCATTGTTTGAACTTCGTTGACATATCCTCATTACACAATAACATGTTAACATGCACTGATTCACAACTGCTATAAGGAGAAAAATGAAACTTGCCAACATTGTGGCTGAAGGTTGTGGCTATGTGTAAGAACTACTTATCCGCTGTCCTAGACATAATTTGAAAAATATCAGTCTTGGTTTTTATTTGAATATTTGACCTAGTACAAACACAATGCAACTACTTGCTATTGCATCAGGTAGCTAATTAAGAATTCTGGTTCACTATTTAATGTGTGTATGTTTGTTAATTCAGCTTTAAAAAAAACTGTGCTTTGATTACAGAATAATATCCTTGTTGTTTGTAAGACTTGAGCATCTTATTGCTCAGTGGTTAGTGTTCAGGATTACATCTCAAACATAAACTGCTTGGTATTCAAATATGCAGTGGATGCCAGTTTAATGTGAAAATTATAAGATGGAGGTATTCTAGTGACAATAACCAAAAATGTTTTAATCTGTTGATGTGTTTAAAAAAACTACTGCTGAAGAATTTGTGTATACTTGACTGCCTGTAATTTTTCATGTTGTTTATGAAGTTTAAGTTTATCTGACTGGTGCCATACTCTAAGTTATAAATTTCGAAGCACTTCCTTCATGTCAGTAGCTTAATAGAAATATGCATATATAAATGGATTATATGTATAAAATTGATTATATGTAATTTGTGACTACTAAGCTTGCGGTGTTAAGATAGAATAATAATAACAACGTCAGAATTCTGATGATGTCACAATGATTTGAATGTTTACGCTCCATTCATCCTGAAGAAGCCAAGCCAAACGCTCTGCAAAACTATAGTCGATGTATAATAAACATTTTATTGTGTGAAACATTTTTATTATTATTCTATAAAATTGATTGTCAGTTAGCAAGAAGTTAAAATTTAGTTCTTAGTCCGTGAGGACGGTGGACAGCCCTACTTTACATCATCAATAACTTAACTGCTTATTTAAGTAAATCTAATTATATGCATTGTTCTTTTCCTTTCTTTTTCATTCGCAGATTTTTATAATTGGCCTCATATCAGATAGAAAATATCATCACTTCCGACCTGTGCTAGATATGTATATTGAAGAAAATTTCAGTGCCACGTTAACATATAAGTGAGTACTATATATATACTGTATGTATGCAGAATATTTCTTCATTATAAATTTTTGTATTTCTGTAAGTTTCTTATTGTTGCATTATCTATGAAAGTTGTTTGTTACAAATTGTCATGATACTTGCGTGAAGAAGTGTTTATTTTTGTGCCCAACAGTGCTGATACAGGCAGTGTCTGAAAGCCTGAAGCCAATCCCAGGCCTGAACCAAGCTCGGGCTGTAAAGTATTTACTGTGGTTTGGGTTCAGGCTAAGATAGAGAGAGAGAAAGAGAATTTTCTCCCCTTTTTTTTTTTTTTTTTTTTTTTACCGTACTTAATGGAATTTTGTATGATTTGGCATACCAGACTTTTTTTTTTTTTTTTTTTTTTTTTTTGCACATTCTAGTTGGTAAAAATGATTTTTTGGTAACTGGGTGTAGGTGATGAGTTGGAACTTTGGAGGGCTATTTCTTTTGGCTTTGGGCAGCAAACGTCATAGGCCACGTGGTAGTGGATTTCTGGTGAGAAGGAAAAGTTTCTTCATGAACTATGGATAATAAATCAGACCTGTTTGTAATCCGGGTTTTTGTCACATTCCAAACCTGTAAATCCAGGTTTTTAAATTTTAGAAGAATTTGAGATGCTTCGGACATTTCATTTCTAAAAATGCTACGAAATGATAACTAAAAGTTCAAGTTCCATTTTCTTTGAGAATTACAGTGTTTGATTAAAAACACTGCATGTCCGTGTGGATGGTGAATACAGACGATTTGTGACACCTTGAGTGTTTCTTTTGTTATCAAACAAGCTCTCAAGATAACAGCCTGCTGAAAGGAAGGCTTTTTTTTTCATTTTTTTGAAATTTGCATCTACATTAAATAATTTGATTATATTAGATTCGGTTAATCCAATGAACCACTTTTAGAAATTGAATGGAATCCACTTTAGGCTTCAAGTAAAACTGAACTGGATCAGTTTTACTTGAAGCCTACAGTGGATTCCACATAGACTGCTCAATTAACATATAATATGAAGTGCGAAATTTGATTGAAAAAATGTGAAGTTTAACTGCACAAGCACTAGGGCCTATTTGTTGTGTAGCTAGTTTATATGTGCATACTATATATAAATATTCGTAATATGCATTATATGTATATATATCACAGCCTCTCCTTGACAAATGTCAACCCCGCCTTCTCGTGGTGCATCCTGTTCCCACTAAAGGGGCTCTGACGACCGCCCATAGCGGTATAACTATACCATCGGGATTAGAGGAAATTCTATCCCACACTCACCAACCCGCTTGGCCAGCGTGGTGGGTTATGGCCAAACCCTCCAAAATGATTCCACAACTTAAATCTTGGCCCTCAGTCTCCGGCAGCTAGAATGTACCTGGCCAAGGCAGCGGCCAGTGCGACATGAAGGCAGAGGGTGCTAAGAATCCCCGGAGGACCGGACTAGGCTGCCATCTGATGCTGACTTTGGCTACTTACAATGGACGCTCCCTATCTTCTGATTCAAGGCTTCTTGAATTGGAAGAGGAACTACAAAGGATCATGTGGGACATCGTGGGGCTAAGTGAGGTAAGGAGAAAAGGAGAAGATCTCATCAAACTGAAAAGTGGACATCTCTTCTACTATCGTGGGACAGATACTGGCAGAACTAGTGGTGTTGGATTTATAATAAACAAGAAACTGAAGGATAAAGTTGTGGAAGTTGAAAGTTCCTCTGACAGAGCTGCACGACTTGTTATCCAACTCTCGAAAAGATACCAGGCTCAGATTATTCAAACTTATGCACCCACCACAAGTCATCCTGAAGAAGAAATTGAAGAATTTTATGAGGAAATTTGTCATCTAAATAATAAAGGTAAGCAGCACTTGAAAATAATTATGGGAGAATTTCAATGCAAAAATAGGGCAACGGCAACAGAATGAAACTTCAGTAGGTAAATTCGGTCATGGCAACAGAAACCAGCGTGGAAATACTCTCGTTGAGTTTGCAGAGGCAGAAGGGTTTTTCATCTTGAACTCCTTCTTCAAGAAAAAGCCACACAGGAAATGGACATGGAGACATCCAAATGGGACGACAAGTGAAATTGATTTTATTATGTGTAACAAAAAATTCGTCATAGAAGACTGCAGTGTGCTAAACAAGTTCAACACAGGTAGTGACCATAGATTGGTGAGATGTAAGATGCACCTCAACACTAAACTTGAACGTGGCAAGCTCATAAGACAAACAAAATTTATTGACATAACCAACCTTAAAAAACACCATAATACCTTCAAGTTAGAACTGAAGAACAGATTCTCTGCTTTAGAAGGCCTAACATCGGAAGAAGTGGACATCTCTGAAGTTAACAGAAAAGTAACCAAAGCTCTTATGGAAACAGCAACAAAATTAGCTGGGTCTAAGAACAAGTTGCATGTGAACAAATTATCAGGAAAAACCAAAATGTTGATGCAAAAAAAAGAAGAGAGATGAGGACAACTAAAGAAGATGTGACTTCCAAAGTGGAATATATAGAGCTATGCAAGACAGTAAGAAAAAGTATCACTGAAGACGTAAGGAAATTCAACTGTGAACTAGTGAGGAAAGCAATTGAAAACAACCAAAGCCTAAAGATAGCAAAGGGACATCTCAGTAAGGGAAGAAAACAGATTATGGCACTGAGAAAAGAAGATGGTTCTGTAACAAGAAATAGAGGCGAAATTTTGACAAGAGTGAAAGATTTCTACTCCAAATTATATGAAAGGGATGATATATGCACTCCAGACATCATGAAAGATACCAGTACCAGAGTTCCTCCAGTCCTTCCAGCAGAAGTTGCACATGCAATCAAGAACATGAAGCGAGGAAAAGCTCCAGGAGAAGATGGAATTACTGTAGACATCATACAAGAAGCAAGTGGAGAAATCGAAACAGTACTCGCCCAAATTTTCACTCGATGCCTTAATGAAGGAAAGATTCCTGAGGATTGGAACACTGCTACAATGATCCTGCTACATAAGAAAGGTGACATTGAGGATCTCGGAAACTACAGACCTATCAGCCTCCTATCAGTAGTTTATAAAATCTTCACTAAAGTTCTTTCACACCGCTTGAAGGTAACACTGGACATGGCTCAACCGAGAGAACAAGCTGGATTCAGGAGTGGCTACAGCACAGTAGATCATATCCACGTGCTGAGAGAACTAAATGAAAGAGCGAGGGAATATGAACTTCCATTGTGCATGGCTTTTATCGATTATGAAAAAGCCTTTGATTCGGTGAAACTATCAGCAGTTACAATGGCTCTGAAAACCTGCGGTATTGAAGATGCATACATTAATATTATTAATAACATCTATGAAAATGCAAGTGCAAAGATTAGGCTGTTTGAAAATACAACACACGTAAAAATTGGAAAGGGAGTGAGACAAGGTGACACCATATCTCCGAAGCTCTTTAATGCCACATTGGAGGGTGTTTTTCAGTCGCTGAGCTGGGAAAACAAGGGGATAAAGATTAATGGAGATTATCTAACCCACCTTCGTTTTGCTGATGACGTAGTCATTTTTGCAACTACCCCATCAGAGCTGCAGAGTATGATCCAGGAACTTGCTGACAAGAGTAAAGAAGTGGGATTAAAAATGAACTTTCAGAAGACAAAAGTGATGTTCAGTGCTTTTACAAGAAATGAAGATTTATCGATTGATGGAGAAAACCTGGAGATAACAGACACGTACGTTTATTTTGGACAGCAGATATCAAGTGAGGGTCACATTGGTGAAGAAATTAATCGGCGTACAAAACTTGCCTGGAGCTTTTGGAAGAAACAGCATAATTTTCAAGAGCAATATGCCACTATGTCTTAAAAGAAAAGTGTTTGATCAATGCATCCTTCCAGTGCTTACGTATGGTGCAGAGACATGGGCCTTAACTAAAAGAGACATACAAAGGCTGCAGACAACTCAAAGAAGCATGGAGAGGTGCATGCTTGGTGTAACCAGGAAAGATAAGAAGAGGAACTCGTGGATCCAAAAAACGACAAGAGTGGAAGACATCATGATCAGAGTTAAATCCCTGAAATGGCAATGGGCTGGACATACTGCCAGAAGGACAGATCATCGATGGACAGCCGAAATTTTAGATTGGATTCCAAGGGACAGGAAAAGACCCAGAAGAAGACCACATGGGAGATGGGTGGATGAAATTCGAAAGTATGCAGGGGTGACATACTGCCAGAAGGACAGATCATCGATGGACAGCCGAAATTTTAGATTGGATTCCAAGGGACAGGAAAAGACCCAGAAGAAGACCACATGGGAGATGGGTGGATGAAATTCGGAAAGTATGCAGGGGTGACATGGAGGAGACTGGCACAAGACAGACCGTTGTGGAGGAAACTTGGGGAGACCTTCGTCCAGCAGTGGATTGATAATGGTTGACAATGATGATGATGATAATATATATATATATATATATATACGGTCACGGCAACAGAAACCAGCGTGGAAATACTCTCGTTGAGTTTGCAGAGGCAGAAGGATTTTTCATCTTGAACTCCTTTTTCAAGAAAAAGCCACACAGGAAATGGACATGGAGACATCCAAATGGGACGACAAGTGAAATTGATTTTATTATGTGTAACAAAAAATTCGTCATCGAAGACTGCAGTGTGCTGAACAAGTTCAACACAGGTAGTGACCATAGATTGGTGAGATGTAAGATGCACCTCAACACTAAACTGGAACGTGGCAAGCTCATAAGACAAACAAAATGTATTGACATAACCAACCTTAAAAAACACCATAATACTTTCAAGTTAGAACTGAAGAACAGATTCTCTGCTTTAGAAGGCCTAACATCGGAAGAAGTGGATATTTCGGGAAGTTAACAGAAAAGTAACCAAAGCTCTAATGGAAACAGCAACAAAATTAGCTGGGTCTAAGAACAAGTTGCATGTGAACAAATTATCAGGAAAAACCAAAATGTTGATGCAAAAAAGAAGAGAGATGAGGACAACTAAAGAAGATGTGACTTCCAAAGTGGAATATATAGAGCTCTGCAAGACAACACGAAAAAGTATCACTGAAGACGTAAGGAAATTCAACTGTGAGCTAGTGAGGAAAGCAATTGAAAACAACCAAAGCCTTAAGATAGCAAAGGGACATCTCAGTAAGGGAAGAAAACAGATTATGGCTCTGAGAAAAGAAGATGGTTCTATAACAAGAAATAGAGGCGAAATTTTGACAAGAGTGAAAGATTTCTACTCCAAATTATATGAAAGGGATGATACATGTACTCCAGACATCATGAAAGGTACCAGAGTTCTTCCAGTCCTCCCAGCAGAAGTTGCTCATGCAATCAAGAACATGAAGCTGGGAAAGCTCCAGGAGAAGATGGAATTACTATAGACATCATACAAGAAGCAAGTGGAGAAATCGAAACAGTACTCGCCCAAATTTTCACTCGATGCCTTAATGAAGGGAAGATTCCTGAGGATTGGAACAATGCTACAATGATCCTGCTACATAAAAAAGGTGACATTGAGGATCTCAGGAACTACAGACCTATCAGCCTCCTATCAGTGGTTTATAAAATCTTCACTAAAGTTCTTTCACACCGCTTGAAGGTAACACTGGACATGGCTCAACCGAGAGAACAAGCTGGATTCAGGAGTGGCTACAGCACAATAGATCATATCCACGTACTGAGAGAACTAATTGAAAGAGCGAGGGAATATGAACTTCCATTGTGCATGGCTTTTATCGATTATGAAAAAGCCTTTGATTCGGTGAAACCATCAGCAGTTACCATGGCTCTGAAATCCTGCGGTATTGAAGATGCATACATTAATATTATTAATAACATCTATGAAAATGCAAGTGCAAAGATTCGGCTGTTTGAAAATACAACACACATAAAAATGGGAAAGGGAGTGAGACAAGGTGACACCATATCTCCGAAGCTCTTTAATGCCACATTGGAAAATGTCTTTCAATCACTGAACTGGGAAAACAAAGGGATAAAGATTAATGGAGATTATCTAACCCACCTTCGTTTTGCTGATGACGTAGTCATTTTTGCAATTACCCCATCAGAGCTGCAGAGTATGATCCAGGAACTTGCTGACAAGAGTAAAGAAGTGGGATTAAAAATGAACTTTCAGAAGACAAAAGTGATGTTCAATGCTTTTACAAGAAATGAAGATTTATCGATTGATGGAGAAAAACTGGAGATAACAGATACGTATGTTTATCTTGGACAGCAGATATCAAGTGAGGGTCACATTGATGAAGAAATTAATCGGCGTACAAAACTTGCCTGGAGAGCTTTTGGAAGAAACAGCATAATTTTCAAGAGCAATATGCCATTATGTCTTAAAAGAAAAGTGTTTGATCAATGCATCCTTCCAGTGCTTACGTATGGTGCAGAGACGTGGACCTCAACTAAAAGAGACATACAAAGGCTGCAGACAACTCAAAGAAGCATGGAGAGGTGCATGCTTGGTATAACCAGGAGAGATAAGAAGAGAAACTCGTGGATCTGAAAAATGACGAGAGTGGAAGACATCATGATCAGGGTTAAATCCCTGAAATGGCAATGGGCTGGACATACTGCCAGAAGGACAGACCATAGATGGACAGCCGAAATTTTAGATTGGATTCCAAGGGACAGGAAAAGACCCAGAAAAAGACCACATGGGAGATGGGTGGATGAAATTCTGTAAATATGCGGGAGTGACATGGAGGAGACTGGCACAAGACAGACCGTTGTGGAGGAAACTTGGGGAGACCTTCGTCCAGCAGTGGATTGATAATGGTTGACAATGATGATGATGATGATGATATGATATATTTCATCCACCCATCTTCCATGTGGTCTTCTTCTGGGTCTTTTCCTGTTCCTTGGAATCCAATCTAAAATTTCGGCTGTCCATCGATGATCTGTCCTTCTGGCAGTATGTCCAGCCCATTGTCATTTCAGGGATTTAACTCTGATCATGATGTCTTCCACTCTTGTCATTTTTTGGATCCACGAGTTCCTCTTCTTATCTCTCCTGGTTATACCAAGCATGCACCTCTCCATGCCTCTTTGAGTTGTCTGCAGCCTTTGCATGTCTCTTTTAGTTAAGGTCCACGCCTCTGCACCACGTAAGCACTGGAAGGATGCATTGATCAAACACTTTTCTTTAAGACATAATGGCATATTGCTCTTGAAAATTATGCTGTTTCTTCCAAAAGCTCTCCAGGCAAGTTTTGTACGCCGATTAATTTCTTCATCAATGTGACCCTCACTTGATATCTGCTGTCCAAGATAAACATACGTGTCTGTTATCTCCAGCTTTTCTCCATCAATCGATAAATCTTCATTTCTTGTAAAAGCATTGAACATCACTTTTGTCTTCTGAAAGTTCATTTTTAATCCCACTTCTTTACTCTTGTCAGCAAGTTCCTGGATCATACTCTGCAGCTCTGATGGAGTAGTTGCAAAAATGACTACGTCATCAGCAAAACGAAGGTGGGTTAGATAATCACCATTAATCTTTATCCCTTTGTTTTCCCAGCTCAGCGACTGAAAAACACCCTCCAATGTGGCATTAAAGAGCTTCGGAGATATGGTGTCGCCTTGTCTCACTCCCTTTCCAATTTTTACGTGTGTTGTATTTTCAAACAGCCTAATCTTTGCACTTGCATTTTCATAGATGTTATTAATAATATTAATGTATGCATCTTCAATACCGCAGGTTTTCAGAGCCATTGTAACTGCTGATGGTTTCACCGAATCAAAGGCTTTTTCATAATCGATAAAAGCCATGCACAATGGAAGTTCATATTCCCTCGCTCTTTCAATTAGTTCTCTCAGCACGTGGATATGATCTATTGTGCTGTATCCACTCCTGAATCCAGCTTGTTCTCTCGGTTGAGCCATGTCCAGTGTTACCTTCAAGCGGTGTGAAAGAACTTTAGTGAAGATTTTATAAACTACTGATAGGAGGCTGATAGGTCTGTAGTTTCCGAGATCCTCAATGTCACCTTTCTTATGTAGCAGGATCATTGTAGCGGTGTTCCAATCCTCAGGAATCTTTCCTTCATTAAGGCATCGAGTGAAAATTTGGGCGAGTACTGTTTCGATTTTTCCACTTGCTTCTTGTATGATGTCTACAGTAATTCCATCTTCTCCTGGAGCTTTTCCTCGCTTCATGTTCTTGATTGCATGTGCAACTTCTGCTGGAAGGACTGGAGGAACTCTGGTACTGGTATCTTTCATGATGTCTGGAGTGCATATATCATCCCTTTCATATAATTTGGAGTAGAAATCTTTCACTCTTGTCAAAATTTCGTCTCTATTTCTTGTTACAGAACCATCTTCTTTTCTCAGTGCCATAATCTGTTTTCTTCCCTTACTGAGATGTCCCTTTGCTATCTTTAGGCTTTGGTTGTTTTCAATTGCTTTCCTCACTAGTTCACAGTTGAATTTTCTTACGTCTTCAGTGATACTTTTTCTTACTGTCTTGCATAGCTCTATATATTCCACTTTGGAAGTCACATCTTCTTTAGTTGTCCTCATCTCTCTTCTTTTTTGCATCAACATTTTGGTTTTTCCTGATAATTTGTTCACATGCAACTTGTTCTTAGACCCAGCTAATTTTGTTGCTGTTTCCATAAGAGCTTTGGTTACTTTTCTGTTAACTTCAGAGATGTCCACTTCTTCCGATGTTAGGCCTTCTAAAGCAGAGAACCTGTTCTTCAGTTCTAACTTGAAGGTATTATGGTGTTTTTTAAGGTTGGTTATGTCAATAGATTTTGTTTGTCTTATGAGCTTGCCACGTTCAAGTTTAGTGTTGAGGTGCATCTTACATCTCACCAATCTATGGTCACTACCTGTGTTGAACTTGTTCAGCACACTGCAGTCTTCTATGACAAATTTTTTGTTACACATAATAAAATCAATTTCACTTGTCGTCCCATTTGGATGTCTCCATGTCCATTTCCTGTGTGGCTTTTTCTTGAAGAAGGAGTTCAAGATGAAAAACCCTTCTGCCTCTGCAAACTCAACGAGAGTATTTCCATGCTGGTTTCTGTTGCCGTGACCGAATTTACCTACTGAAGTTTCATTCTGTTGCCGTTGCCCTATTTTTGCATTGAAATCTCCCATAATTATTTTCAAGTGCTGCTTACCTTTATTATTTAGATGACAAATTTCCTCATAAAATTCTTCAATTTCTTCTTCAGGATGACTTGTGGTGGGTGCATAAGTTTGAATAATCTGAGCCTGGTATCTTTTCGAGAGTTGGATAACAAGTCGTGCAGCTCTGTCAGAGGAACTTTCAACTTCTACAACTTTATCCTTCAATTTCTTGTTTATTATAAATCCAACACCACTAGTTCTGCCAGTATCTGTCCCACGATAGTAGAAGAGATGTCCACTTTTCTGTTCGATGAGATCTTCTCCTTTTCTCCTTACCTCACTTAGCCCCACGATGTCCCACTTGATCCTTTGTAGTTCCTCTTCCAATTCAAGAAGCCTTGAATCAGAAGATAGGGAGCGTCCATTGTAAGTAGCCAAGGTCAGCATCAGATGGCAGCCTAGTCCGGTCCTCCGGGGATTCTTAGCACCCTCTGCCTTCATGTCGCACTGGCCGCTGCCTTGGCCAGGTACATTCCAGCTGCCGGAGACTGAGGGCCAAGATTTAAGTTGTGGAATCATTTTGGAGGGGTTTGGCCATAACTCACCACGCTGGCCAAGCGGGTTGGTGAGTGTGGGATAGAATTTCCTCTAATCCCGATGGTATAGTTATACCGCTATTGGCGGTCGTCAGAGCCCTTTAGTGGGAACAGGATGCACCACGAGAAGGCGGGGTTGACATTTGTCAAGGAGAGGCTGTGATGTTACGCATCACCTGTCCTTACATCCCATATATATATATATATATATGTGTGTGTATATTCGCACTGAGCTGAGAGTCTCAGGGTTTCTTGTGTCACCTCACAATCATCCCTGATAAATAGCATGCCAATGAAATTTTGCCCCCTATCTCCATGCAGCATGTTATGCTTGCTTATTCCTGCTTATTGTAATGAGTAAAGTATGTAGATTGCAGTGCTTCCCCATCTTTCTGGCCACCCAAAACATTTCAGGAAGAAATGAATGATAAAAAAAATCATGCAGTTGTTATATTATAGAAACAGATAGAGGTCCTTTCCCCACTCCCCATTTGAGAAAGACACTGGTTAATTGCAGGTTGAAGAGAGAGAGAGAGTGGAAGTCTGGAAGAAGAGATTGTTGTTATTAATGCCTAAACGCTAAATGGGCCAGTCATAGTTTTCGTGCTTGGCTGACATATTTCGGGATTGGATGGGCTTGGGCTTTAAAAATTGAGCCCAAACTCAGCTTTTTTGCTCAAATATGCCCTTGGACTCATCAGAAAGTATGAAAACTGTGTTCATATCTCTGATAAAAGCAGGTTTCACACCTAGAATTTTAGAACTCCTTAAATGGACCTTTATCTCCCCCCCCCTCCCCCTGGACTCTTGGAAAATTCTTTAAATTTAATACTGACTCTTGGAAATTATTGTACTTCAGATCTTTTTGTCTTCCATTGCTCATTTGGAGGGCAGCAGATGAATTTTTAACTTTTTTCGAAAAGTCATGATTTCCTTTCATCTGCTGGAAGCTGGTTTGAGTTCACCTTTTCTAGCTAACATGCACCCAGTCATCTAATATTGATGGGTTGAGCAACAAGGTAAACTTCTTCACATGTCTGAGTATCGCCTTTGATAAGACCCAGATGCTCCAGGTGCCATGGATTCTGTGTAGTCACTACAGAAATCGTTGGTCCACTATAGAGTATGGAAAACTGAATATACTATGGAAATCAAAAATCTCAGTGAAATAATGTTATTCAACATCTGAATGCAGTTTATTTTCATGCTTCTAACGTTTATTATTTTTTGGGATTGTTTATTGGATGTTTTTAATATTGTGAGACATTTCTTCAGTTTTTTTTGTTTTTGTTTTTTGTCTGCGTGGATTTTTTTTTTTTTTTTTTTTTTTTTGCTTGTCTGCATGCCGTTTACTTGCTTAAAATGTTTGGAACCTCCAGAAATTATTGTTCTAGCAGGGATGTGAGAATGTTCTGTGGTGCTCGTTTGGAATTTTGAGTTTTTTTGACCAAGCTGGGTTCTTTTCTCACCCCCTCCCCCTCCCCAACATTTCTCTTCTGATTATATTCTTATTTTTTTATATTTTGTTTTGTGACCATGTTCCTCACTCATAATATCTTTGGTAATATATAGTGACAAAAGAGTGACTTCATATTTTTTAAGATTGTTTTTCTAATGAAATGCATGGTTCTTATTTCTCTCTGATAGTCTCTTCTTCAAAACCAATCAGTAGAGCAAGCATCCCCCCTCCCTCTTTCCCCTTTTTTAAAGCAAAATCAAATTTCAAAATCAGTACTTAATCTGTGTTGGAGTCTGAGCCATTTCTGTGATCTGTAGAACTGTTTTCATGGCAGAGTGAGCAACGTAATAGCGCATTTTGGTATTTGTTTTTGAATAAAACATGTGTTTGCTCATTCTGTAGTTACTTCTAGCTATATAAAAGGACAGAACAAGCATTTTTTTTTCTCTTGGTTAAAGTTAAATAACGTTCTAAAATGCTACTGCATGCCCACTGTACAAAGAAAACAACTTTATGGGGAATGAAAGACAGCAACCAAGTGTTGAAGTTCCAATTTTGAACTCTTTTTTTTTTTTTTTTTTTTAACAAAAGAAAAAATGTTTCCTCCTTTTGTCTGTTAATGATACATCAAAAAGTGATGAAACAATGGGAAATCATGCATTTTCAGAAAAATTAAACTTTAAAAAGTTCTGATGTTCTCATCAACTCCTGGAAAACTTCTTAAAAACTTCTTACATGGACTTCCAAAAATCGATACAAACCCTGTAAGTGAAATGTTATGTTCTTTGACAGATGGAACAAAATATCAAGATTAGAATAGAACTATTCTGTCATGTCAGGTACATACATGAGATTCTTCCGCGAATTTGCGGAATTCCTTTTTTTTTTTTTTTTTTTTTTTTTTTGGTCATCATTTAGGTTATTCTCGAGATTGATACAAAACTGAAGAGAAATTTTGAAGGATTAGTTGGGGGTCTTTTTTGGGGGTGGGGTGGAGATTGTATTTTGTTTTTCAAAACTTTCGAAAACAGAAGTTAAAGGAGTAAACATTTTCTCCGTAATCTTGATTTCTTTTTCTCACGAGATTTCTTCTGCGCAGTATTATTGTTAAATATAACTTTATTCCATAAATATTTGCATTTCAGCTTGAAAATGAAAGAAAAATTCCAAAAACAGAACTTGTGCGAAAAATTTTCTGTGATCTTCAGCCACGAGATTCTCCAGTGGATTCGAAGAATTCCGCCTTTTCCGTCGTCATTTTGATGGTTCTCAAGATCGATGCAGAACTGAGCAGAAATTTGGGAGAGATTAGTGGAGGTAGTGGTTGTGGTGGGGTAGTTTTCCATCGGTGGGCGGAATTCCGACTTTCAACGCTTTTGGAAACGGAAGTTAGACGGAGTAAAGGTTTCTCCCGTAATCCTAATCCTTTTTTCATGGTGATGTTTCTTCTACCTATTAGTATTGTTAAATAAAATTTTATTCCATAAATACTTGTTTTGAAGCTGCAAAATTTGAGAAAAACTTTCCTAAAATGGAAGTTGGACAGAGCGAAGATTTTGCTGGTAATCATAACTATTTTTCTCCGCGATGTTACATTTATCTTGTGTTGCTGTTAAATGGGAAAAAAAAAGAAAATTATATATTTTAAATACAGTGATGTGCTCCAGCTTAATATTTACATAATAAATTTCAGTGCACAATTTGATCTAGCTCACGCCGCGTTATATTCACGCTGTTTCACAGTATGTTCTTATTTTTCACCCATGCAGTTAAAAAAGTTCAGCTTTTTTTTTCCTTCGGCAGTCTCATGTATGCAGGTAGTGTCAGTACTTCAAGTTTACAATGTAGTGTCAGACTACAGAGTGTAAACTCTTTGTGAACTAACTGTACATGGTTGAATCACATGTGAGTCATAGTAAAAACTGAAGTCTTTTGGAAGCTACTTTTTATTCAGGTTTGTTGCATGACCACTAACAGGTATAGTGTAAAACCTGGGATTTTGACCCACATCTCCCTATTCTGGAGCCCATTATTCTCTTCACTGAACCGCACCAATTATTGCTGCACTCCCCACCCCCTCCACACCAAGATGGACTGGGATAGAATCGTAGGTTTCTGGGTTAGCTGCAAACCATGCTTGAAGGAGCTCAGTAAAAGAAGGATTTTTTTCCCATTAATTCCATATAATAATGTGGAAAAAGCATCACACCTTTTTTTGAAGCATAAAAGAAGGAATTCTCATTAATTCCAGACAAAGTGTATGGAAGAAGCATGACTCATTATTCTCAGTTCTCATGGCCAGGAGTTTGATTTTTACGTTTGGGTGCCAATGTGAAAAAAAGCCCTCTTTGCTGGTGGTGAGATTCAGATGCGTGTCTCTCCGCTCAGGAGCAGGTTATTCTCCCGACTGAACTACACCAACCTTGGCTTATCCCTGAAACTTGCTGGTTTGACTCTCGCATCTCCTCAGTGGTACATCACACAGGGAAAATAAAGTGCTAGTACGTGTAAAGTGCAGTAGCACACCCTGGAATATTTTCTTTGACTTAGACACACACACACAACACACATCATCCTTGTATTAGATAGATACTGACTGGCAAAATTATTATGGACTGAACACTTACCAAATGCTTCATCAGACCTTGGTTGGGGATTCTAGCATGGGCTTTATGCTGCATGCATTTAAAATAATTTTCAGTGTAGAGATAGTATCTATTTTCATATCCTCAATCATTCAAATGGGAATGAGCTCTAGAAGGGGAGGCTATATCTCCAGCACTTTTTGTTTCACTGCTAATTTTTGCTTTCTTTTGAAAAAAAGCATGTTGATGTCCTATGCAGTGACCATTTTTTCACTTTGCACATTGCATTGTCATTTAGTACCCTATGAATGGTTGAAGATGGAATGCAAGCTCACAACAACGAGAATCTCAAGTCACCCAAGCCAGTGGGCTAGAAAGCCAACAGTTTTAAAAAAATGTCTGTACAGAGTGAATGCTGGGAAACCCAAATTCTCTCAGATGACCCAATCAGTCAACATTCTCTTCGTCAGGTCAGTTTTTGAAGGATCAGAGGTCACCAAGCTCACAGACTTTCACAATATCATCGTTGTGATGATACTGTGAAAGTCACTAAGCTCTGATACAGTGACCTTCAACTGAGCTCTCTGGGCAGATGCATCGGCAGTATCGTGGTTGCGATGATACTGTGACCTTCACTGAGCTCTCTGGGCAGATGCATCGGCAGTATCGTGGTTGCGATGATACTGTGACCTTCACTGGGCAGATGCATCGGCAGTATCGTGGTTGCGACGATACTGTGACCTTCACTGAGCTCTCTGGGCAGATGCATCGGCAGTATCGTGGTTGCGACGATACTGTGACCTTCACTGAGCTCTCTGGGCAGATGCATCGGCAGTATCGTGGTTGCGACGATACTGTGACCTTCACTGAGCTCTCTGGGCAGATGTATCGGCAGTATCGTGGTTGCGATGATACTGTGACCTTCACTGAGCTCTCTGGGCAGATGCATCGGCAGTATCGTGGTTGCGATGATACTGTGACCTTCACTGAGCTCTCTGGGCAGATGCATTGGCAGTATCGTGGTTGCGACGATACTGTGACCTTCACTGAGCTCTCTGGGCAGATGTATCGGCAGTATCGTGGTTGCGATGATACTGTGACCTTCACTGAGCTCTCTGGGCAGATGCATCGGCAGTATCGTGGTTGCGATGATACTGTGACCTTCACTGAGCTCTCTGGGCAGATGCATCGGCAATGTGCCAACCAATTAAACCAACATCGCAAACATTATACTGTGAAAGTAACTAACCTCTTTCCCCACCACACACACACAACACAACTATCTATGAGCAGTTTTCCCTAGAACTCTTGAGCAGAACCAAAAGTATGCATGTGTTAAATATAGAAATAAACGGGAAGGAAATCCTCAGAAGAAATAATTCTTCAGAAATATGTGAAAAGCATGAAAGTATCATTGTTGGCATATACACCGATGAGCCATTACATTGTGACCACCTACCGAATAAGCTGTAGGATCCCCTTGAGCCTGCAAAACAGCGATCACTTGGCGAGGCATCGATTCGATGAGGTGGCAATAGGTATCTTGGGATATCTGGTACCATAATGTCAACAGAAGGTCCTCCGGCACACTTTGGGGGGGGGTAGCGCAAACATGCATTTCCAAGTCAAACCACAAATGCTCGATTGGGTTCATGTCAGGTGAACTTGGAGGCCAGGGCATTAACAGAAAGTCACCAGCCTGTTCCTCGAACCATTCCTTGCTGATTCTAGCATTGTGGCATGGCACATTGTCCTGTTTGTAGTGGCCATCACTAGCAGGGAACACAGTTGCCATGAATAAGTGAACTTGGTCCACAATGATGCTCAGATACCTGACAGCTGTCAGGGGTTGTGTTATTGGGAAAATGGGGTCTAAAGTGTCACAAGAAAACATCGCCCACAGCCTAACACCGCCGCCACCGGCCTGTTTCCGCCCAACAGTGTATCCAGGTGCCATAGCCTCCGTTGATAATCAACATATCCGCGCTCGGCTGTCTACGTGATGAACCAGGAATCTTGATTTGTTAGACCAGGCCACTGTCTAATCTTGATGATCTTGGGCCCATTTCATGTATTGTTGGCGATGACATACAGTGAGCAAGGGAGACGGCTGGGTCTTCAACTATGCAGGCCCATGTGCAGAAGGCTGTGATGAACTGTGTGTTGTGACACATTACCCTGATCACCACTGTTGTAGCTGCGGGAGATTTGTCGTACTGTGGCCCTGAAGTCGCTGTGAACAATGCAAGACAGTCTCCACTCCCCTCTGGCATATGTGAGCTGTGGACAACACACGGCTGGACAACGGTTTGCTGTTTGGCCATCTGTGCACCACTTTTGATACGTACTCACTACAGCTGTACGTGAACAACCCACAAGCCGCTCCGTTTCCGAGATTGTAGTTCCGAGGCACCGTGCCATCACAGTTTGTCCTTTATCAAACTCCAATAAATCGGCAGCTTTTACCATTCTGACTCCGAACACTCTACTCACCAAAAGCCGGTCCTCGAGTTGCATATGTACTGTTCTGTAAACTTCCCCTGCGCCACTGTTTGGTCTCCAGTCACACTCATTTCTCTAGGCTTGGGGTGGTCATAATAAAATGGCTCATTGGTGGAAATGCAGTACAATTTTTTGTAGTGTCTGCAATCAGCACAACAAATTCTGGATTACTTTAATGCTTTGGAATTCAGTATAAAATTTGAACTAGTAGAAAAGAAAGTAATCCAGTATGTTGATGAAAAAATCATTACTAAATTACTATCTTCAGAAGAAAATCAAATTGAGGCTATGACAAAAAAAAGTTAAAAGAAAAGCGGTTTTACCAAAAAATTAACATTATGTAACAGGTCATACAATACCAATTTGAAAATAAACTACAAAATCTGAAAAAACTGATAAAATAATCAAGTAATGCCCATAGCAGATTATGAAAAATTAAATAACAAAATTCATAAACATTTACTAAAGAATAATGTAAGTAGCAACTACAGCTCAAAACAAAGTAATGTATTTAGTCAATGAAGAACAAAATACACATAAGAAGATGACAAGAAAAGTAGCGTATTTAGCTATATGAACAAAATGCACATGACAAGAAGAAATGTATATCAAATTCCACTGAACTGCAACAATAATTATATCTCTAAAATTGGAACTCAGAATTAAGGAACAGGTAATAGTTATTAATAACAGAGATCAAAATAGTGTATTGGTAAATTACGTACAATGATACAAATGTGAACCTTTGTGGCATAAAATTAAATGTTGGACTGTTATGAACCTCGTTAAAATAAGACTCTAGTTAAAGTTTCTACACACAGAACTATTCCATTAATGGACCTACAAAACTTACAAATAGCATTTTCAACAAGTTAATTAAAAAATAATGGACTTACAAAATACATAATGGGAAGATTTTAATTAATAACTGGCCATAATAAGCGGGATCTGGCAACAAACTTTAAATTCTCTCTATATGAACAAAGCCTCAGATACAATTTCTAATGATAAGAACAGGCCTCGACAAAGAACTAGAAGCCAGAAGTGTCTGAAAATACAAAAGAACTCGGAAGATATGTAGAATAACTGAGAAAGCTCCTCAAGTTAAAACAGGATTTAGTTGTTTTTAATTTGAGTAAAGTCTGTGAGTAAGTGGTTTTAACATAATAAGTGAAACTTTAAAACGTGCTTAAATTATGTAAGAATCTTTAATTTAAGGGAGCTTTCAACTGATAACTTCAGTCTTCGTCAGCCATGTGACAGATGGATGATGATGATGATGGAAGTAGGGGTTGCCAGATCCGTAAAGTCGTATACATTCTTTTTTTTTTAATTGACTTCCACATTAATGCTGTGATGAAAGGGGAATCAGAATTGCAGTTATTGGAGCTGAGAAAAATTTCCAAACTTTCCCAATAGCATAACAAAAACAATTAACAAACAGCAGTTTTTTGGCATCATTCCAAAGAGGTTCAGCAGAAGTGTTTGGAAAGTTTGGAAATTTTCATCAGCTCCAAGAACTGCAATTCTGATTCCCCTTTCATCATATTATTAATATGGAAATCAATTTTAAAAAGAAATAATGTGTATGACTTTACCGATCTGGTAATCTCTACCATTGTCATTGTCCATCTGTCACGAGGCTGGCGAAGACTGAAGTTCTCGGTCAAAAGCTCCTTTAAACTAAAGTTTTGAACTTATTATTAATGGTTACTGTTTATGTCCAAATTTCATCATGGTTTTTAAACATAAATGGATGGGATCTGAAAAATAACCACACTCAGTTAAAAAATTTCAAACTGACAAGCAACAAGTTTAGGGAAAGCTCTTGTTGTATGGATTGGCCAGGTAAATACCAAGCATGGAGTTATTGTCAATGAAGTTATTCTTGACAAAGCTAGACAGTTTGGAAAAGGATACCAAATTCAAGATTTCAACTACATTAATGGTTGGCTTCAAAGATTAAAAAGTCAACATGGATTATCATTCAGAATACAGCATGGTGAAACCTCTGAAAGTTCAGTAGATACAGCAGGAAAAAATGTTTAGAAACTATATTTAGCTATGAATCAAAAGGTGTGTTTAACGTGTAGGATGATACCCGATAAATCAACTTCAAATGAAAATGGAAAATTCAGTGTTAGAACAACTATAGCTTATGCTGCAATTATTCATAATTTACGTGCATACATTACGATAATAATAGGTAGCTTACCTTTGTTGTAAGGCCAACTCCTTTGGTATACATTTCACTGCATGTTTGGTTCTTTTTGTAGTCTGTAGTTGGTTCTGGCCCTCGGCACGGTTGTCCCATTCCATCTTCATTTCATTCAATGCCAGACTTAATGAAAAATGGAAAGAATTAATTAAAATTGAACAAAAGATCCAAAAGCACCGAAAAAGAAGAAAATGAAGTTTTAACTAAAGTTGATAATAGATGGAGCCACGGTGGAGAGTACATATGTGATGTCGGGACGGGGCTGATTAGGACGATCGCTTTGCTCACTCACTCTGCGGGAGCAGAAGCGAAAACATCTGGAACGCCTCCTGATGGTGACCCCGGTGGTGGGTAGAAAGTACTTGAGGCAGTCTATGTTGGAAAGGCAGAGGTGTGGCGGCCGTATGCTATAAATATTGTGGTGAAATGTAGGGGAAAAGAATGACAGAATGGCATAGAAGGCAAGAAGAGAGGTTAATGTGTAAATAATTATACATATGTTTTTAGTGGGGTTTTTTTGGGGTTTTTTTTTTTTTTTTTGTTGGAATATTTGTGTTTATGTAAATAGGTCATTGGTTTTCAATGTAAGTTGGTTGATGTATGTTTTGGGTTGATGAATTTTGAGGTTGAAAAGTCATTTTGCCACCTTGGTTTTGAGTTTACATGTCAGTAAAAGTGGTTTTAGGGGAAATAGGTAGTTTTTAGGGCCAAATGTCATTACTGCAAAACACTTCAAGGGCTGAATCATTCATCTGGCATTGAATGAAATGAAGACGGAATGGGACCACTGCGCAGAGGGCAGGAACCAACTACAGACTACAAAAAGAACCAAACATGCAGTGAAATGTATACCAAAGGAGCTGGCCTTACAACAAAAAGGTAAGCTACCTATTATTATTGAAAATGGAAAAGGTGAAAGAATAACATCAGTTTACTGGGTAAATGCTGATTGTAATGATAAACAGAGTACTGATGCTATAGGAAATGTAAAAGAACCACATTCTAAGAATTTTTATCATGAACTTCATTTAATCACTGTTCTCAATCCCAGTTTTCTCAGAATTAGAGACCCAATGCATAAGAACATATGTTTGTTTTATTTCTTTCCTTATATTATCATTCAATTAATTGTACCCTTTCTTTTATTTGAACCTCTTTAAACCACCACCCTTGTTTACCACCAGTTTAGCATGATGAACAAAATATGGTGCTTTAACAAGGTTCGACTGTATGGTTAAAATGATTGACTTTTTTTTTATCTAATTCATTATTTTTTGTTTTCCAGCAAATTGATGGTTGTTTTAAAATATTATGTTGAAAATGCCACTCAAAAGGAAATTCAAGAGCCACTTCTTCGAGCAATGAAATCAATAGAATACATTTTTAAATTTGTTGTGCGCTCCAGGCAACTTTTTGCAGCGTAAGTGGATATAATTTTTTTATAATTTAGATTTGTAAATGAACTGTGTGCAGTATTTTTACCGAGTGCAAAAAAAGTAGCTCTTAAATGATTCCTATAACTTTTAGGTAAAATTCCCAGCAATCATAATACCAATACAGGGTGTTAAAATTATCTTTACAACTTTGACTCTCAGTAAAACCTAAACGAAATAAGATAGCAAAGTTCTGTTTTTTGTACATGTAACAAACAGCAATGCATAAAGTCTTATGGTATGCAAAAGGTTTCTGTTTACTTTCAGGTACGACCCTGAACTTGTGATGCCTACTCCACAGGAAAAGGCTGAGTGTGTGGTATATTTCATAGAGATGAAGTCAGATACACAAGTCCAAAGGAATTTCTGTACCAAATACCAACGTAATCCACCATCCGAATCCCCGGTACATGAGTGGCATAAGAAGTTTATTTAGACTGGTAGTGTGCTTCATAAAAAGAGCACTGGCCGGCCAAGCACAAGTGAAGAGGATACGGAACTCATTCAATGGAGTTTCCTATGAAGTCCATTTGTACTGCCTCCAGACAGTTGGGGTTACCACCAGCAAAGCATAAAGTCTTATTACAACGATACATAGGATGTTGCACCAGCGCTTGCACATGGCTGCCTACAAAGTGCATTTGATATAGGCACTGCACCACGGGGATAAACCGAAACGTTTCAATTTTGCTGTTGATATGCTACACAGGATTGATAATAAGGAAGGCTTCCTGAAACATGATAAAAGCTAAGGCTACTGAAATAAGCGTTGAAATGAAGATCGAGAATTTTAGTTGTTTGGACGGTTGGCTAAACTGATTTAAAACTAGAAAAGGGATTTCTATGCAAAAAATATTTGGAGAATCAGCTTCTGTTAGCACACAAGCAGTTCAGGACTAATCTATCCTTTCAGAAATTCTAGCTCAATACAACGCAAAAGGCATGTACAATGCAGGTGAAAGTGCGTTGTTTTATAACTTGTTGCTTGACAGGACTTTAGTGGTAAAATGCAATCCATGTAAAGGAGGAAAACACAGTACATAACGTTTAACTATTCTATGTTGCGCCGATATGGATGGTAGTCATAAATTAAAGCCATTAGGGATTGGAAAATCACAAAAGCCATGCTGCTTTCATGGTGTTTTGCTACAAATGTCGGTAGAAAGGCCATTTCATATGATATGAAGAAACCAACAATAAAGCAAAAAAATTCACGCATGATTTATTACGTACTAAACTTGAGATATAGTAAGGTCTTTCGGCTGCATCATCAGCCTTGTTCACACTAAAAGCAAGCACTCACATGGTTGACATAGTTTCTTTAGCTGTTGCCAGTAGAGATTTCCAAATTATTGGAATATTAAAGTGTGCGTTCGAATCGCATGAGTTTTTATTGAAGAGAATTTCAATTTTTTCTCTGTAGTGTAATGAAAATGTGTTGGAGAAGGGTGCAATTCTTTTGGTACAATTCCAGTTTGGAGAGATAGAGGTATCTTCAATAGTCAGTGCAGAAGTCTGAAGGCTTTTTCTGACATCTTGTTTATGTTCCAAAATTCTGCAGTTTATTGTATGAAAGGTACTACCAATATAACATTTTTCACCTGAGGAAGTAGACACGGATGAGGTATACCCCAGAATGGTCTAAAGGATCGAGAGGATCTCTGTCTTTAGATATTGATTGGATGGGAATGGGGAAGAGGATTGATTGCAAGCCTCTAACCAAAACTTGTGAAAATTTTGACAAGTTTGTAAGTGCAAGAATGATGGTAGGGGATTGAACCAATAAAGGAAAGGGACAGTTTCTGCAGAGGAGAAAGGAGACAGACAAATTGATTGTTGTCAAACTTTTTGAAAAGTTTTGTGACAAATTCCGAGGGGAAACTGATGGTTTGTGGCAATTTTTTGGAAATTGCATATTCTTTTTGTAATGAGTAGGCTTCATTGCAAATGACATTTGTGCAGTGAATGAGTAATTTTAGAACAGCAAGCTTAAAGGAAAGAGCAGTATTAGAGTAAAACGAGATGATGTTAGTGGAAAAGGTGGCTTTTCTGTAGATAGATGTATGCAGTTTCTTATTGATTCTAGTTATTTGTACATCCAAGAAATTAATACAGTTATTGTTTTCAGGATCATTATTGCTACAAACATCGGGTAGTAATAAGTATTGTTTTGATCACTATTTATTATTTTGTATTACTGTTATTTTTATGTGTTATGTACTATGTACATACTTGTACTTAGTATTTGTGTGATTCAACTATAATGAGAAGTCCATTATAATGACAATTTTTCTGATTTTTGTCGGCTCTCATAATATTGAACTTTTTCTGTATATAGTATGTGTGGATGTATTCTTAAAAAAATCTGAACCTGTAAAGCCGTGATGTTAAAGTAAGCAAATTGCTCACAACTGCAGCTCGAGGATTCACATAACACTTCTTCAAAAGTACTTCCAAAAAAATAACAAAATAAAAAGAATTATGAAATACCTCATATATTTCTTCTGTTGGATGGATTGGAAAACGAATTTCCCTGAAGAAATATTTTAAATAAAATGGTCTGGATGTAAATCTTTTAATATTTTTCACGGTACATCATGTTCCCTTTATTCATAAAACTTGACATTTTTCATCGTCCTGGAGCGGGGACCGAACATGCTCGACCGAAAATCGGGAGGTGCAGGTTCGTTCCCCTCTCCAGGACGATGAAAATTTTCAAGTTTTCTGAATGAAGGGAACATGGTGTACAGTGAAAAATATTAAAAGAATTATAAAATATTTTTCCACCCAGAGTAGGATTCCTGTTTCCACTGCTATGGTAACCTAATCCCATTTCAAATTGAGACCACGAAATTTTTTGTTTGTTATTTCCCATGTACAACTGCAGGATCTCTTTCAAACTAGACCCGCAGTGAGGTAGACACTACATAAATCACTTAGCTGTTGTGGTGGGCCTTAGCCAGGCATGAAAGACTTCCACGAAAACGCAGAATTCTGCTTTTTTCTGTCCCGTTTTTGGTGTTACCGATATTATTTCAAAAATGCAATAAATTTTTTATGGTGGGGAGGGGTATGCCTCCCTCTTGCAGAAAGCAAAATCGTAATGACTTCGGACAACGGGATGGTTACGGCTGGGAATGATGTCACCTCTTCCAGGGATGGAAATTCTGCACCAAAGTGTTTCCAAAACAAAAGTCTTGCGCCATCTTGCTACAAAAGGCAGGTTTTGCTCCATTGGGCACCAGAACCTCTGTGTCCCGTCGTCATCGTCAGGACTTCGGTACAGTAAATTCTCCGTGCGCACTCTTCCGCTTGACGCTGAGTAGGTCCATGCAGTGGGAAGAATGATTCAGCGACTCCAAGTACTAGGAATTTTACGTAGTTACTATGGAAATCATCAACGGAAAACATCGAGTATGCTGTGGAAATCGTCAGTCCACTACAGGCGACGGAAAACGTCGAGTATGCAACGGAAATCGAAAATCTGAGTGAAATAATGTTATTAAACATCTATGTAAAGTTTATTTTCGTGTTTTCAAGATTCTAACCCTTGTTAAATATTTTCAGGAATGTTTCTTGGGTGTTGAGAATGTCACGTTGTTTTCCGTTTCGTCACATTACATTTTTTCGACCAAGCCCCCCCCCCCCCTTTTCTCTCTCTCTCTCTGCCTGATTATATTTTTATTTTTGATGTTTTCTTGTCATATTCCTCATTTTTAATATCTTCAGTAATAGTGAAAAGGAGCGACTTTGTTTTGCTTTTTTAAAGAATTTTTTTCTAATGAAATGCGTGTTAACCTATTTCTAATACATACTTCTTCAAAACTAATCAATAGAGAGCAATCGTTGCCGCCCCGGTGGCGCAGTGGTCTAAGCGATGGCCTCTGATCATTCGTCCGTAAGGGGTCCGGGTTCGAATCCCGGTCAGGCATGGATGTTGTGTTTGTCTTACGGCACTGGCTCTCTCCCTTCCCTGGAACCAGTGACCCTAAATTAGGGACGGGCGACTGCTTATAGCCCATTGAGTTGCTCACGGTGGTCGTTAAACCTCCAATCAATAAAAAAAAAAAAAAAAAAAAGAGCAATCATTTTTGCCCCTTTCCCTTTTATTAAACGAAATTAAATTTCTAGATCTGTATTTAGTCCGTCTGTGGTGGAATCCACGCCGTTTCACTGCCCCATAAAATGGTTTCATGTCAGAGTGAGCAACGCAGTATTGATTTTTCACTTTCATTTTCCATAAAATTCGTGTTTTTCCTTTTCTTAGTTACTTCTTACTCATACATGATATTATTTCGTGGATTCGCGGAATTCCACTTTTTCTGTCATCATTTGGGTCACCCTTGAGATCGATGTAAAACTGAAAAGAAGCTGGGTTTTTTTTTTTTTTTTGGGGGGGGGGGGGGGTTTCAGTCTGGGGACAGTATTTCAACTTTCAAAACTTTCAAAAATGGAGTAAAGATTTTCCCCCATAATCTTAATTTATTTTTCTTGCAATGTTTCTTCTGCCCAGTATTGTTATTAAATTTCATTTTAATGCATAAATTTTGTATTTTAGCTTGAAAAACGGAGGGAAAATGTCCGAGAACGGAAGTCGAGCGAAACGAAGATTTCGCCGGCAATCATAATCCCCACTCGCGTGATGTTCCCTCTACCCTGTGTTGTTGTTAAATGTCAGTAATTTTATACTTTGGATGCAGTGATGTTCTCCAGTTTAATATTTACATAAATAAATTTCAGTGAATCCCAAAACATGCACTTTTTAAGTTAAACAAATTCAGTGCCTTCTCAAAAATAATGAAGGAATTATTGAGTTGTTTTTCTGGCTCTCAAAGTGGAAAATTCCTTTAGTATGATGGGGGATGTACTTGATAAAGAATCCATGTACTTGATAAAGAATACATGAAAATTGAAACATTTTCATCTGTTCGAACCATGAAATATAAGCTACTGAATCAGGATAAGTCAGCCTTGGAATTTTTTAAGAAAAACGATTATTTGCATGACTGTAAATAGAGATTTATGCCAAAATATGAAATCATCATATTCAGAATATAAGAAAAATTACAAGATAAGGAAGAAGAAATGAAAAGAAGATGAAAGGAGCTAAATTTCTCTAAAAACTTATGCAGCAAATTAAAATCAAATGAATTGGTTCAAGAGAAGAAAACTCTAGCCGGCTAATTCATAAAATAAGGTTAGAACAAATTATTAGACAGAAACAACTTAAGAAAATGAAATTTCATTAGTTGTGAATGACTTTTATTATTTATCTACAAAATGTCTTAACATTTTCACAAGCATGTATCATCTTTCTTCACTAATAATTTTGTGTCAAATCAAGATTGAACATTTATTCATCAAACTTTTATTACTTATCAACAAACATGTCTGAAGTTTTTCAAACCTTCAAGATCTCATTTCCATACCACATTGTTATCTTATAAAGACATTTGATTAATTTCCTCATTTGATTAAAGACATCATTCTGTACTAAGGTGAGTGATTTTCTGTGCAAATGACCTCATCAGCAATTTTTCCCATTACGTTGTGTTGTACTATATATTTAATTTTCTTGAATCAAAATACATACATTAAATCTATTTAGTGGGCAGGCATGTGACCAATACCTAAATGTCATGGTTGTATACATTAGAGAGTGAAATGCAAGATTGTGTGGAAGTTCAGCTTTTCCTATCACTGCCCACTTTCATGCCTGGCCACAGTCAGTCAGGCATCTCTCCGCTCTCAAGTTTTCACAGCAAGCATGGGCCTACCTATCTTCCACTCCTCGCTGGCGAAAGCCATCAGTGCTGTGGAAGAGCAAATATCAAGTATCTTACAAAAGGTGGTAAGTTGAAAAAGACCAACATGGCCTTGTTACTTTGGTTGCTTCTTGGGTGAAAGAATTGTGGGTGGGATGCAATTTCACCAGAAATGGTTATAAAGTCTCCCAAAATATGCTGCATAAGTAATGCAAGGGATGTTACTGGAATTATAGGGAAACTCCAGTAGTGAATCCTACTTTGAAGGCTTCTACAGAAGATTATCTCAGAAATTTGCATAATTCATTTCAATAAATGTTTTCCAAAATCTTGAAAGTTAAGGTCAGCTTACATGTGGGTCAAGATTTTTCACAAATTTGTAGTACTTGAAATGGGGGGGGTCAACTTGTACACAAGTATATATGGTAATTTAGAGCCTAAATTTATAATATTTTGAACAGGTAATCTACAGGTAATGCAACAAAAATTGTGGTACAAGTTACATAAACACTGAAGGGCTATCACACACATGTGAACAAATAATTGGTATCATTGCAAAAGCATTTTGTTTGTTAAAAAATTATAATGCAGAATTCATATAAGTTCATTTCACTGATAAATGGGTAACTAAGTGATCTATCAGGATTTTCGGGCACTCTTGTCATGACATGAGTGCAGTGTTTGACAAGCAGGTGCTTAATTAATTTATTTGAACTGAATGAGCTGCTCTTATGCAACAGAGATTATTGAATTTGAAAATTGTGTTATGGCTTTATGTTATGCATGTGTGCATGTGATGTATTTTTGCAAAAGCTTTGGTTATGCGTGTAACATTATATTTTTACAAAATTATTGTTAAAGGTTAAATGAGGACAAGGGACAGCAACAATTTGAAATATCCTTAAAGCAGTTGTTGAAGTCCATTACAACAATGATGCTGTACAAAACAGACTCCACACTTCTTGTCCAGGGAGCTTGTCTGAAATATTTCCCTCATGCCGTTCCAGACATAGTTTGTGTTTTTGATGAGTCAGAATTAAGGTAAGAAAATAAAAATAAAAATTGATATTTTTTTAGCAAATGTTGATCGAAAGAAAAACTTTTGCATAGTGATTTATTACAGTATTATTATTTAGGTAGAACAAAATTGCATAAGCACAGTTTTTTTTTTTTTTTTTTCACAAAATCTAATATTGATGTGGATTTCTGTAATTTATCGTCATTAATTTCCACAATGATACCAACGTCATATAGGAGGACAGATATCGTAGAGTAAAAATATAAATTTACATATCTTATGATCTTTGGCGACTTTTTCATATCGTTTTGAGGTGTGGTGTAATCTGAAGGGGCATTCAAGCAGACGTAGCATTGCTGTTTTTATCATAATTTACAATTGTAATGCACTATTCTGAAAATACTATTAATTATAATTATTTGACCCTAAAACATTTACAACTGTTTTATGTTAATAACTATAACATAGTTTTATGGTTAAATAATAATAATTAATAGTATTTTTAAAGCCGTGCATTACAATAGTTAATTATGATAAGAACAGCAATGCTACATTCACTTGAATGCCCCCTTGGAATATGCCACATCTCAAGATAATGTGAAAAGGTTGCAGAAGCTCGTAAGGTGCATGAGTTTATATTCATACTCCACGATAACTGTGCTGTATGACTTGTTGGTATTATTAAATAACATGGTGTGTTTAATGGATATAATGAATTCTGATGACTCAGTATTGAGTTATTAATTTCCACAATAACTCTTGACCCTTTATGAGCATTATTTTTTTTTATGATTTGAATAAGTGCAGTGTTTTTCATAAATATAAGCATGAAATTCTTCCACAGATCTATCAAATTCCGCTTTTTTTTTCCTTTCTTTTTTTGTCATTTGGGTTGTTTTTGAGGTTGATGCAAAACTGAAGAAAAATTGGAGGGGTAATGGGGGGGGGGGGTCGTGTTCCATCTTTCAAAACTTTAAAAAAATAAAAATTAAATGAAGTGAAGGTCTTCTTACATACATACATACTGACTGACCGACCCAACTGTTACTCAGCTGGATGCTATAAAACACAATGTAAAACCAGATTGTTTTTTTTAGAGAGTAAAAAGAACACATAGTCTTCTCCAGGACAAGATGGATAGCACCAAGATGTGAAATGTTAGTGAGTAGGAGTAGAAAATTGTAATGTTTAGTTAATTGTGTTTTAGGGAAGAACGTAGTTATTTCATGAATGTGGAATCTACTGTTGTTGTTCCAGCAAAAAATAATCACAAATGAAGAAAGACTACTTGTCTCCTTTATTTCAGTGACTAAACATGAAATAAAGAAATTATTTTTTGTTCTTTGCAAATGTCCTCTTTGATAGAGATAGTTGAATTGTTTTTATTAGAATAGCTATCAATTTCCTGCATGAGGAGGACTTTTGTGAAGTTTGTGAAATTTTTATACATGATGTTATAGTTAATTATGTAAATTAAAAACATTATTATTATACTTTATTAAATATTGTTTACTTGAAAATATCTTCGTGGAATGAAAACTAATTTCACATTTTCAGAAATGGGAAAAATGTTTAGTGTCTGATAGTGTATTAAAATACATTGTAGTTTTATCATTGATAAACATAGAAAATTATCATTTATTTTGGTCATTCTTCATGTGAACTGTTTTTTTTTTTCCAGCTATATTCTTGTAGAAATGATAAAAAATGTGCCTAAAGACAGATTGACTAAGCAAAAAATGATGTGTGTGAATGATCTAGTGCATAGCACATTATTTGAATTACCTGGTGAGTGTCTAAAGTAATTATTGTGATACTTGATACTTCAGATGATAGTTTAATCATTAGATCCAGTTTAAAACCATGTTATTATTCAACAAATATGTGTGTTTATTTGCTCTGTAGTCAGCTTTGCTCTGGATTTATTTTTGTTTCACCTTAGCAAAAGCTTTAGCCATTTTTATAACCATTTCTGATATTACAAATGTTTAACTCCATGAATTGTTTTTCTCAAAATATGACAATTCTTTGATATACAAAGTATCACTTAAATAAAAATAATAAGTATCATTTTCATCCATAATTCTAGGGCTTGCCAGTTTTTACTTTCTTTACTGAATTTAATGATTTCTTGAGTCCATTCACTTCGGTTTTTCATTTAAGATATTGCACTTCTGCCAATGGTGTTTCCAGGGCTTGAAAAATGCCATACCCGAGATGCCAGAGGCATGTAAATAATTGGCTGGAAATAAAAAAAAAACTAATTGCCCGGTTCGGACAACTAAATTAAAAAATAAAATTTGGAATAGAATTTCCTACTACAAGAAAAAATACTGTCATCGAATATGTCTTTTTTCATTTCACTGCTAATCACTGGAAGTTGTATTATTGTTGCAGAGTTCCAAGAACAGAAGAATATCACTTTAATTACATTATGCTCTAGGTTCAGAAGTTGGAACCATGTGTAGTTTTGCTCTGAATGTTGTTTCTAGTCAGCAACGGGATGCATGCCACTGATGATACTAGCCTCTGGTATTTAGTGGCAAAGGGCAAAAACTTCAACAAAAGGAACATGGCAGAATCACTAAATTTCTTAAATGCCAATTTTATCATCATGCTATTTCATACCAATTTCAGCATCATTTTAAAACTTGTGATAAATGCTTTTGTGCATTGAGCGTTTCTAATACAGACCCTTAAAACGGAAATGCAGAACATGTAAGAAAAGTTTATGATAATGATAATTTTTAACTTAAAGGGGGGGGGGTCTGATTTGTTATCTTAAAAGATAAATTTTCTTGGGCATCCAGCTTTTACTACCTGGGCAGGTAAATAATTTCTGCACATGCCCAGCCGGGCATGTAACTTTTCAGATATTTTTCAAACCCTGCTATTTTTTTCCGAGTACTTAATAATTAAAAATTTTTCTTGGACACTGAAGGCAGTTTTCCTCATTGTTGCAGAATATAGTAAAAAACAAGACTGAGGTAAGTGGGAATCATGCTAGTAACAATTCCCTACTTATGTGATAAACCATGTTGGATGCAAAAATATATTGAATAGTAAGAAAGCTGTTGTCCACTTCAGAAATGTGGGAGTGGGATTGTCTCTGTCTCTTTTACACTGCAGGTCAATTTATAGGACAATTATCCTCTATCCTATCACCCTCAACGTATTGATGGGTGCTGAAGAATCCTCAAAAACACCCACAGATACCAGTGCTCGAAAATTACCTCATTTTTCAGAATCTATGATGCCCCTTATTTAAAAAAAAAATGAATATTACCATCTTAATCAAACGAATGAGAGTTAATAATAATAACACTTGGTTAAGAAAACAACAACACTAGAATATAACACGCAGCCTTCATATTGCTTCAATTAGACAACGTCTCGTCCGCAGTTAACGTTATAACTTCCACCATCTCCCTCCACACTTTTGCTGCTGCTCAAACATTACATAACTTTCAGTTCTCATCGGACACATACACACGTCATACGTTCCGACCTCAAGGTGTTGCCAACCATACTCTTGCGAGAGAGGAGATATCATGTTAAGTTTGAAAAACGCTAAAAGAGAATGAACTCAAATGGTGGAAGTTATAATGTTAATTACATGGAAAAGGTCACTAAAAATGAAAGTTAAATTAGAGTATATGTCACATTATCTCCCTCTATTTTTTTTTTTTTTTTTTTTAAGCGAAGAACGATTTTATTTTTTTCGTTAATTCTAAATGATGTGTGCAACAAACAGCACACATTCTTTTAATAACCCAACAGCCAGTGCATCCATTCTTACATTCGGGCATCTATGTGAAAACACATATTTGTCCATGACGGGGATCGAACCTGAGCCCCCTCACTCCGGAGTAAGTTGCTCTCCCAACTAAGCTACACCGACGGAATATATTGCTGCAGACTTGTTGTCTTGACACGTGCTTTACCTCTGTAGTATGTCACAAGTCTTTATAGCAGCACACATACGTACGTATCCATTGTGTTAATAATGACCTTTGTAGAGAGTTGTGTATGCCCACTGCAATATTTACTTCAGCACCCGTAAGCACCGTAATTTTTCCAGGATTACAAACACGAGGGAGGATGTATTTTTTGCGGTTTGTTTGTGGTGATAGTGGTGGTGGGGTGTGAGTTCAGGAAGTCAGAGGGAGTGTGTGAGAATAAGTGTGGGAGGGGTTGTACCTAGAATCCTATAGTTTTAACTTTTTAAGTAATTTTTGAGACAGAGGTACAGAATGCAAATGTCTGCTTCTAAACTTTCAATACTTTACATGCTAAACAAATCACCATTCTTTTCATCAGAAATGGCTCTTGAGCTTAATTGATTCTGCTGCAAAAAAGAACTGGTTGAGTTTTGGAACTTCCTTCGTGTGCTCTCTTTTTTATGCTTTCCAACCATAGGTTGAAGAAGCGTATATGCTCCAGCTTTGTCCATCTGTCTGTCCGTCTGCATCATAACTCGCGTAAAAATGGTTCGATTTTGATGAAATTTTAGTGTGTGGTAGGGGACCACCTGGGGACAAGCCCTGTTAAAAATGGGCGAAATGGGGTCAAAGGTCAGGACATAGGAGTGGGATCCATTCCATTGCCCTTATGCATCATAACTTGTGTAAAAATGGTTTGATTTCGATGGAATTTTAGTATGTGGTATGGACCACCTAGAGGAGGAACCCTACTGAAAATGAGAGAAATAAGGTCAAAGGTCAGGACATAAAAGCGGGATCCATTCCACTGCCCGTATGCATCATAACTTACATAAAAATGCTTCTATTGTGACAAAACTTTAGTATGTTGTTCCGGAAGTATACTGAACCAATTCTGCTGAATATCATCAAATATGGGGTCAAAGGTCAGTGCGCAGAAGCAAGATTTATTCCACAGCCATTATCCTCATAACTTGACTAAAGATGCTTCTATTGCGACAAAACTTTAGTATGTTGTTCCGGAAGTATACTGACTCAATTCTGCTGAATATCATCGAAATGGGATCAAAGGTCAGGACACAGGAGCGAGATTTATTCCACAGCCATTATCCTCATAACTTGAGTAATGATTTCTGGTATGTTGAAAAGCATATCATAATCAATGCATTGCATGATTTCACTAACTTGTTTATTTTGCCAATACTGTGCTCTGCTTAGATGCTTTTGTTCTATTTTGCACATGGATAGTGTTTGCTTTTATAATAAAAGTTTTCACACAGTGAATGAGATAGACATACTTACAATAAGGAAGAACTAAATATCAACATGTGATTGTTTTGTCCAAAACTAAAATCACTTGAAGAAATCACCCTCTTAACACATCGCAGATCTCCTGCTGCTGTGAATAAATGTTGGCACCTATCCTGTACATAATCCTAGGTGACTGACTATTTTCCCACTTCCTCCACGGGGAATCCCCATGTGGGCTTGCACTCTTCCTCAGCAGCTTGAGAGGGTGATTGGAAAGCGATTGTATTATTTACAACCCATTGTAGAGCTGACATATTACAACCCATTGCAGAGCAATTGTATTGCAACCCGGAGCCACATAGCATAATAGTTTCAATCTGTAGGACATCCAGTGTTTTAAAAGTGAAACTTGACATTTATTTATGCAGAGCTAAATCTATCTTAAAGGAAAATATGAATGTTTAGTTTAATTATTTGTTTTTGTTCATGTTCAGGTTTTTTCATAAAACTATGGCTGGCAGCTGCAGTACGCATTTTTGTTACTTGCGCCCTGCTGCAGGTTTGGTAGTTATGCCACTGGGCCTTTGGTATATAAGATACAGGGATTTTTGACACCAAATATTTATACTACTGGGACTTTGGCATATGAGATGCAGAGGGTTTTTTTTTTTTTATTTTACACCAAATTTTTATGCCAGTGGGCCTTTGGTATATAAGACGAAGGGGAATTTTTGACACCAAATTTTTATGGCACTGGGCCTTTGGTGTATGAGATGCAGGGGGATTTTTTGACACCAAATTTTTATGCCATTGGGCTTTTGGTATATAAGTTGCAGGGAGATTTTTGACACCAAATTTTTATGCCACTGGGCCTTTGGTGTATAAGGTGCAGGGGGATTTTTGACACCAAATTTTTATGCCACTGGGCCTTTGGTATATGAGATTCAGGTAAAATTTTGACACCAAGTTTTTTGGAAAGAAAAGTGTATCTTGTATTCCAAAAAATACAGTATACTGTTCAACATTACCTGGAACATGTATTCTTTTTTCCTACAGCTAAAACATGTAGCTTTTTACAGGATAAAAAGTTTTTAAAAAAGTAATGTTTATTTCCCAGTCAATTTTTTTACTAATCAGAGGCTCCGTCCCTCTGCTTTATTTAATGAAATTAATGTGATGTATTCTGAGAAATTAAATGTCAAAATGGATGACCTTGAGAACTAAATTGCCCATAATATGATTGTGTGATGTCTCAAAAGGAAGCTCATATAATAAGCTTTCAAATGGGCTCAATATGAGCTGTGATGACCAATTAGGTCTACAGTTATAGTCATTTGTAATAGGTGTGGTAGACACAAAAATGCCCTTTTTTTTTTATTTCAAAGGCCTATAAATATAGAAGTGTTACTGTATATAGCAAGCTGAAATTCTGCACTTGTTGGTTTCCCTATGAAGCTTGATGGTTCATCAAGTTTATGAAAAGCAAGAGGGTTCAGGGTCAAAAATGTTACTTTTTTTGTGTGATGATTTAACATGGGATGACCTATCGGTGAGTTCATATTTCACTGCTGGGTGCAATTTATGAAATGCAGTGAAATATAGGCAAGTTTGAGTTTCATTACTGAGGGGAGTGGCAATTTATAAAATGCAGTAAAACTATTTTGTTTCTTCTATCATTTCTGAAATGTTTAGGGAAAATGGTATAGAATGTGTGTGTGTGTGTGTGTGTGTGTGTGTGTGTGTGTTTTTTTTTTTCAGGCATGTTACAATTTATAAATTTTTCTGGCCCTGGAACACACACATAAATGGCCATGTAGCTTTAAATAATCCATAGTTATTTAAAGCTAGTGCTTAAATACCACACATGTCAAGTGTGTATCCACACGTGCAAGCAAAGTGGGAAGCAAACCAATAGAAATATGGATGGGAAGGAATGGCGAAACATCTCTGGCTGAGTTTCATAGAGAATTCTGTAAATTAGAAACAGTAAGAAAGAATCTGATTCTATAAATGACAAAAAAAGACCCATCTGGTAAGCTTTAATTCCTTTCTGTGCAGATGGCAGTTTAAAAAGAATGTTTAGCATGCTTTAGGAACTTTTGTCGCTCTTAGTATATGGGCAGTTCTTAAACGGGAAGATGACCGATCATTGAGAAAATTTTAAATGTATAGGTATTCAGGAAAATTCATTTCCAGGTTACAGCAGGTGAAAATGAGGGTCGCAGTTTAAGGAGGAGTGGTCTAAACAGGTTCAACTGCATTTGTATTTCTTTTTAGTTTAATTAAGAGTTAACTACCCTTTAGAGTGGTAATGATTGTAAGTTTCATTGGTTTGTGTGTCTAACTTTTTCTTAATATTTTGGTCCATGCATCCATTTTTTGAGGTAGCTTTTTTCTTTCCTTTTTTTTTTTTTTTTTTTTTTTGTTGTTGTTGTTGTTAATCAGGTGAAGTAGATGTTCAGGATTGTGGACTCTCACCACCATACTTTTTTATGGATTCTGTCGTAAATGCAACTGAACATAAAAGATTTTATTAACTTGAAATTTGCCTTTTTAATTAATTTTGAGGGTTCATCATAGCTTATCAAAGTTCATCAAGCTTTTTGCCATTTCTATTCATTATTAGTTCTTTCTTGAATCACCTTATTTATCTTTCCATTTATTCCTCTAGTATTCCATGCACCAATCTTACACTCACTCAGCCGAGATCTCTTTCTCATATGCCATTTATCATTTCCATGTCGTTTCCGTTTTGGACCATCCTCCTCAAGTATGGTTGGTCCACCATATACTACACTTGAGTCATTTTTGTTCTTTCTTAGAGTCATAAAAATTATAAAGGTACATCAGTGCGGGTGATCAGCCCACAGCTAACGGCTCAAGTCGGTTGTTCCACTTAAGGATTCTGGAACGTAACCCCAGTGAGTTGGGGTTTTCTCGCCAATGTCACACAGAACTAGCTGGTACCTATCCAAGATTCACAGAGGCCCTCGTTGTTGTTCTGTGTGCCATTGTTGCCCATAGAGCTCCCCGAGGAGGCAAACTCATCTCTCACTAAGACCACTTGTGGAAATTTCCACTATTTGAAAGAAAAAATTCTCTTTTAGATATTTGAACTGTTGTGTTTCACTGCTGTAGCCTTCAATGCACAATTTTAGATAGTCCAAAAGAAATTCCCATGAGTTATCTTTACACTCTTAAAAAGTGCAATAAAGGTTACCGCTCTAGAACACCAAACATCTAAAGTCAGATATTTTATTCCAACAGTGGAAATTCCTAGAAGCTGTCAAGAATATGTAGATATGTAGTTCTCGGCAGCTTCTAGGAATTTCCACTGTCAGAATAAAATATCAGTTTAGATGTTTGGTGTTCTAGTGCTGTAACCTGTATTGCACTTTTTAAGAGTGTAAATATTACTCATAGGAATTTTTTCTAGACTTTCTGAAATTGTGCAGTGAAGGGTACAGCGGTGAAATACAATAGTTCAAAATATCTGAAAGGAAAATGTTTTTTTTTAATTTCAAATAGTGGAAATTTCCTTAAGCTGCTAGGAATCCCAACTTGCCATTAGACAGTTAGAAAGCAGATGTACAGAACTCGAGAATTATAAGAGATAAAATACTATTTTTAAATCTCCTTTATGAGCTGTACATTTTTAAGTGTATTATCATCAATTATCGACCCACTTGTGGATGAAAGTCTTCCCATGTCTTTTCAACAGCTTTCTATCTTAAGCCCATCTCAAGATAGAAAGCTGTTGAAAAGACAGCTTTCAATCATTGCAGCATGCTTTTGAATTCCGTCCACCCACAAGATCTTCTGGGTCTTTTCTGTCAGTTGTCCAATGGTGGTCAATTCTTCTAGTAATGTACCCACCCCATCGCCACTTAAGGGTCTTTACTTTGATTATGATGTCATCAGCTCATATCATTTTCCTGATCCACATGTTCCACTTCCTGGCTATACCAGGCATGCATCTCTCCATGTTTCTTTGAGTTCTTTGCAGCTTCGGAAAAACTGTCTTAATTAAAGTTCATGTCTCTGATCAATAAGTAAGAACTGGAAGGATGCATTAATAAAAGTGCTGTCCTTTTAAGACATAATGGTAAATTGCTCTTGAAAATTGTACTGCTTCTGTCAAAAACTTCCCAACCAAATTTATACACCCCTATTAATGTTTTTGATGTGCCCCATGCTTGAGATCTGTTATCCAAGGTAAATGTAGGCATCAGTTACTTCCAGATTTGTTCCATCAATTGCAAAATCTTCAATTCTTGTAAAAACATTGTACATCAACTTTGTTTTCTGCAAGTCCATTTTTAAATCTACTTTTTTGCTCTTGTCAGCAACTTCATGTATGATAAATTGTTGCTGTGAGAGGGTGCGTTAAAAAATTATGATGTCATTTAAAACGGAGGTGGATTAAATTATCTCTGTTTAACTTTATTCTTTTGTGTTCCCAGTTCAATGATTGAAAGAAGTTCTGCAGAGTGGCATTGAGGAGTTTTGGAGATATGGTGTCTTCTTGTCTTATTTGTTTTCAAATTTTTAACACTGCATTGTGCTTAAACAGTCGAACCTTTGCCTTTATGTTTTCATAAATGATATTACATGGTTTGTGCACTCCTCAAAAGCCCTCAAAAATTCTTGAAAAATCTAAGGCTCCATAAATAGTACTTGAAAAAACATTTTTTTGTTTTTGTTTTTTAAGTAATGATATGAAAGAGCGTGTTTAAAATACAGGGTGCGCACGCGTGCTTGAAAACCTGGAAAGTCCTGGAAAATCATGATTACGTTTTCAAGGCCTGGAATATCCTGGAAGAACGGTATTTTTTTAATGCTGTCTTAAAAAGCCTTGAAATTTGGGCTTAAAAAAAATGCCCTTTTAGGAAATCGTGTTACTGACTGTTACCCCTTAATTTTTTAAGTTCCTCTCCTCTGTTCTCAAAGAAACCGCCGGCTACAGTGGTGTTTCGGATGTGCCCATCCTAATTTGGCTGGGGGGAGGGGGGGAGAAGCACTACTTCCAGTGCAATAAAATTGGATAATTACTAGCAGGTCTGTTAGGGAAGGGGAGCTTGATTCATTCTCTAGCCCTGAGCTTGATGTCCGTCCGACAACTACTGAGAACAACAGAAGGGGAAAGAAGAGACATTTAGCATTTGCAAGGGGGTCGCGTGTTTACCAAGTCAGCTGGCATCCACCAGTGAAGAGTATGCCTGAACAACACATTCATCTGCTCCTTGTTTATTGCATTAAGACGCTTGCTTCCGGCCCACCCCTCAAGAGACTTCGGCTACTTATGATAAAAAATAAGAAAACTATCTTTGCGAATTTTTCACAAAAGTGGCTGAAATTTTTACATTTCCTATAATTGGATTACAGAAGCTCACTCCCAAAATTCCATTTGAATCGGTTTAAAACTTAAAAAGTTAGCATTGGAAATTTTTATTATGTGTGCCTCTTTAGACAGTGAGCCTTGAGCAGAAAGTGTGTTACCATAGCAGCGGTTGATTGACAGCTGGGAGCGCTGATCCGAAGCCCTTGGTTGGGAAGAAAGCAAACACCTGTTTATCACTTCCACGGCTCAAAAGGACTAAGAGATATTTTCAGAAATCCATTTTCCGAATTTTGAAAATAACACAGTAAAATTTTTACAGTGGTTAAAATACATCACAATAAAGTTCTAGTGCAAATTTCGCCGAATTCCGTTTGAAACTTTAGCAGATGCAAAAAAAAAAAAAAAAAATCTTCCGTTGCAAAATCGGATTCAAAAAAAAAAAAAAGAAACGGCAATTATAAATTACGGGAAAAGCAAGCAAATTATTTTTTTTTTTAGATGCCATGGTTTATTTAAACAGAGTGATCCTTAAATTTTGTTTCTGTGATGATATGGACTCTATTTTAATTACAAACATACATTTTTATTCAGATGTCTGAGTTACTGTTTTAATAAAAAAATCTATAATTAAAAAGTTTTCAATGGATTTAGGCGAAATTCAGCAGATAAACGTATTTTAGTAAATTGCAACGTTATGACGTAAATTTGGTCATTTTGTCGAAAATTGGGCAGCATTTTTTTTTTTTTTACGTTTCCTCCTATAGTTAGGGTGAAGGAGGAAGACACTTCAGTGAGCTGCAGGTGGTGATTTATGGCGATGTGCCAAATGAAAAGAAACCGTTCCATCAGGACATTCCAGAGGTTGAGCGTGCGTGGACGCGTGCTCCTGCTGTTTGAACTTAATCGGAATGTTTTCGGGAGGGGAGAAATATCCGTTTTAGCTTTACAGCTTTCAGGCTCCTTTTTTTTTCTTGGTAATAAATAAAAACCATAGTTGCTGCATTCACCATTGATCCATATTCGCATTTCTTGAATATAAACAGCAGACAATCGGAAACATGGTGTTGGGTGGGTCTTGATGTTCTTCATTTGTATCTGCTGAATTTTGTTCTGTGGGAATACGGAATGAGTTATACTGTGAATACATACAAAACTACATATTTTTGAGCTGAAAAAATATGTCTACTTGTGCACACAGTAGCTAACGTGTGAACTCAGACGAAGACAATCAGACATATGGACGTCTGATTCCATAAAAAAATCAACCCATTTTATTATACACGACAGGTAAAAAAGAAAAAACATTACATGTTTTTAAACATTATAAAGGAAAGCGGATTTTTGAAACACCATGACTTGATGATATTAATTTCTGAAAGTTTTTTTTTTTTTCGATTTTAATTTCTGAAATCTTTTTTTTTTCAATTACAATACACTGTAACATGATACCTGTGTGTTGTATCCCTTAGTTGTATGGCAGATTTTCAGTTGGCCGATATCCGCGATCGTAAGTGGTAGTTACATTGCTATTGTTGATGATGACAAGATAAATACTGGAGTAATGTAGAATGTTGCATAAAGTAAAAAAAAAATCGCCCCCTCCTCCCCCTTCGAACTTTTATGCGGTTATCATAGCTGATCAACCATTTCATTCCATGAACATCAGCACATTTCAATCATTTGACCAACTCCACGTTTTTGTCTTACATTGGCCCGAACTTTCAGTGATCCACACAGCAGTACTTCAGAACTGCTGTTTGTGATGTACTCTGACAGGCAAGCACCCCATCTCCCCCTTATGGGTCCTCCATGTTTTACCACCGTGTTTTTTTGGAGGAAATAAATCTCAGAGATTTTTTTACCAGTCCTCTGTTAGACGTGCACCCTCCCCATTCTTAAATTCTGAATCTGCCCTCACTTTATTTTATAATAATTTCAGTTGTTATCAACAATAGTCTGATTACATGGAAGATAGTGCAGAATAGTGATGCAGCTAAAATGACTGATTGAATTAATCATTTTCTGATTGAGGGAAAGGATTTTCTGAATAGCCTTGTGGTAATTGCATCATGATTCAATTTAGCATTATTGGGTAATTCGCCAATTAAAAACATTAAAAAGCAATGTAATGGGTAAAAAAGCACACTCATCCATTTGCATCTTTCATCATTTTTATTACTTAAAACTGAAATTGCTTTTAAAAACTAATTTGAGCATGATACTGTAAAGCGTAGTAATCATCCTGGAATTTTTGTATATGGCCTGGAAAAGGCCTGGAAAGTCCTTGAATTTTTTTCTCCAAAAAAGAGTACGAACCCTGAAAATAATTGTTCATGCTAAAACGTTGTATAGGAGATTTCTATGTAGTTTCTATAAAAGCACCAAGCTGATCAAATAGTGCAGAACTTGCATCCAATTCATTGGAGCACATGTACTGCTGATATCTTGGCTATGACATCACTATGGAGTAAAGCGTCATCCATGTGAGTAAAATAAGTGGAATGATGTATTCACAAATCATGATGGGCTTCTGTTGACTGGAGTTAGGGACACATTCTTGCTGGAGGGTGAATACAAAATAATGTATCCTTTCAAAATATTTCACGAAATAAGATGGTTTCGAAAAAACACCAAAACAGAGAGGCAGTTCAATGTTAATAAAATAAAAAACGTCAGGGGGTAACAGGCAGGTTGTTGAAGGTGTGCCCATCGCAGTTAAGTTTAGTGCTTTGAACTTCTTGGAAAGTGCTTGAATTTATTTTGCTTGGAAGAGCACAAACCCAAACCTTGTATTAATAATGCTGATGTGTTATGTACAAGGGTTATACCGAAAGTAATGCAAAAGTGGGCATAACTTTTTTATTAATTGACAGAGGTTGTTCAAATGGCACATGTTGGTAGAGTAACTCTTTCTCTATACAAAGGTACTACTCAACATAGTCTCCATCACAAGCGATGCATTTGCACCATCGTTGAACCCAACTCTGGAATCCTCTTCGAAAAAATTCAGGTGTGGACTGTTGTAACCACTTCTTCACAGCCACTTCCACCTCATCCGTGTCATCAAGTCTTTGTCTCTGGAGACTGTTCTTCATTGGACTGAACAGGTGGAAGTCAGAGGGTGCCAGATCTGTGCTGTACGGTGGATGGAGGACCACCGACCAGCCTAATTTGCTGATTGTCCGATTTGTTGCCAAAGATGTGTGTGGTCTCACATTTTCATGGTAAATATGGATCCTTTTCAGATTCTTGTTTGGTCTCTTTCTCCTTATGGCTTCTCTGAGCTTCTTGAGTGTCTCAATGTACTGTTCAGTAGTCACGGTACGGCCACATTCCAGAAAATCAAGGAGAATGACGCCCCTGTCATCCCAAAAAACAGTCACCGTGACTTTCTGTGCTGATTGCAGGCTCTTGAACTTCTTAGGTCTTGGTGAAGAAGTGTGACGCCATTCCATGGATTGATTCTTTGTTTCCGGATTGGCCCACGTTTCATCCCCTGTCACCTGATCGGAAAAAGCGTGTCTTCCTTGGCTTCAAACTCTTCCAGCAAATCAGAGTAGGCTTTCACCCTTTTCTCCCTCAAATCGGGTGTCAACTGCCGAGGTGCCCACTTCGCACACACTTTCCGATACCCTAAGTCTTTCACTATCTCCTGTATGGCATTGTGACCACATTTCAGTCATGCAACAAGCTCACGGATCGTGACTCGTCCCTCCGCGCGAGTCAGTTAAAAAATGATCGGTAGGCAATGCACGTAACTAACAAACAAATTAAGAAGAAGGTAGTGTAGAACACGCTAAGTTACGTATAAAAAGTTTAAGGCAAATATATTTCAGCCATGGCTCAGTTCATTCACTCGCTGACAATTCGTGTCAGTGGTAACAAATGATGGTCTTCCACACTGCGGTTTGTCTTCATTGCTGGTTTCCCCTTATTTAAACTTCTTTATTCATCTGTGCACATTGCTCTTGTCAATGCAGGCCCGTAGCCAGACCAGCAAGTTGGGAGGGACGGCTGATAAAGGATATAAATTGGTCGGGCAAAAGATGTAAAACGGGTTGGGCACTATACTGTTGTGTGAGTTGCTAGGACGGACGAAAGGAAACACAAGTCAGGCTCTGCCTGGCCTGGCCCTCCCCTGGCTATGGCCCTGTGTCAATGGTGTCATTTCCATAAACGTTTTGTAGCCTTCTGTGGATGTCGGACAGCCTGCACTCTCCCTTCATCAAGAACTCAATGACGGCACGTTGCTTCTGTTTGAAATCCATTATTTACCTACAGTGAAGAAAAAGGGTTACTATAGAAGAAGAGTTATTCTACCAACATGTGCAATTTGAATTACCTTTGTCAGTTAATAAAAAAAGTTATGCCCACTTTTGCATTACTTTCAGTACAACCCTTGTATCTCAGTGTTGCAAGATTTCAAAGACATTAAAACCTCTGATGGCTTTACAGAATCAAAAGCCTTTTCATAATCAATAAAAGCCATACATAATGGGAGTTCATATTTATTGATTTTTTCAGTTAGTTCGATAAGCCTGTAAATCTTGCAAAAGTATTCATGTAAGTGTATATAAGACCTTAAATCTTGCAAAAGTATTAATGTAAGTGTATATAAGACCTTAAATCTTGCAAAAGTCTAATGTTCTATTAAGAATAGGCTTCCAAAACAAAAATTATCATAATTATGAATTTTCTGTGTGCATTTCCATCTTTGTGGTTTTCTGTGTTTCTTTGATTTTTGTGCAAAAAGTTGCGTGTTGCTTTTGAGACTGAAATTTGTGTTTTCAGAGTGCCGGGCAATTCTACTTCCAGTTATATGTGATCAAGTATGCATTTTACTTGAGCAAAAAGACGAAATGGAACTTTGTGTCAAAATTTTAAGTGACGTCATGATAGTTCTTCATAGCAGAAGCATTGGCATTACTCGAGATGATGTATCTGAAATAATGTTGTCAGTGATGAGAACCATTATCCAGTGTGTTGTGCACATGGAACGCGATAGCTCTCTTGTGGTAAAGTATCTTTTTGATTGCCATGTTTGATTATTTTCTTTCCATAATATATATTAATCGTATTGCTATCTGTATACCCTCTGTGACAAAATAAAATCAAAACACTTCAGTAAAATAGTTCACCAACTGCATAACTCAGCATCATGGATGCCTGCGAGGAGAGTCAAGTCACCTCCTACTTGAAATTGGAATCCCTTTCAAAAAATAAAATTAAAGCAAAAAGATAAAGGCAGAATCTCCAATGAGCGTCGTGCAAATAGACCACCTTTGTGCAGCCTCCTGGCCACTGTAAAACGCGATAACGGACGTCCAGTTGTCTGTTGCATGTGCCTTGTGATTTCTTCCGCTGTCTGCCGTCTGTCTCTTCTTGCCTGTAGGACAATATACCGGTCGTCTGCCGCCGTGGTTGCTCGTGGACGACCACTGCTAAACTCTCGGACAGCTGCTCCTGTCGTTTGAAATGCTCTCCAAGCTCGTGAAACGATGCTGTGAACGATCCCGAACTCCTCGGGTAAAGTCATCAGATGTCGTCTACCTTCTTCCAACTTCCCAATGACGCGACCTCGGGTAAAGTCATCCAAATGTCATCTACTGGATTGCCTGTTGGCCATATCACACGGTGGCAGCAACTCGACGTCATTCAAACTGATGTACACCGTGCAATAGCTTTCACCGAATTGCTGAGCGTACACCGCCCATGTGCTTTATACCCTTCTGACACCCCCCGCCCCACCCCCTACGTTATGCTGCATATATGTGCATGCCCTACCGTACTGGACCTTAGTCTATCTTCTGAATGGTCTTTTGGTCCTTTCTGCCTGCTCGTTCCGCTGTTATGCTAATTTCTCCTCTTTGTCCTTTATTTTTTGCACACCAGTGTATGTGTGAAATTCAAACTGAGTATAAATACAGTAAGTGAAAAACCAAAGTTATGGTTTTTAAGCAAGGAACTGTTAGCAGTGAATGCAAGATAAGTCTAAATGGCACAGTGATTGACCAGGGGAACAAGTTTCTATATTTGGGAAGCATGTTTGACAGAACAAAAATTAGATGGTGAAATTAGTAGGCAAGTGAACTTTTCATTAAAAGTCATAGCTGCCTTAGGACGATTTCACAGAAATGATGGATTCTCAAGGAAGTCCCGAATGCAGACCTGCCAACTGTTACGATTTTATCGTATTAAGTACGATAAATCATGCTGCAGTATGCTAATACGATTTTACAGTAAAAAAAATATACTTTTTTTTTTAAATAGTCATGTTTTCCCCCATTTTTTCTTTTTTCAGACAGAAGCCTTGTAGCAGAATCGCGACGACGGGCGACGTACGTGGCAGATTTATTTTGGTCCTGCAGACAAAAACGACATCCCCAGAACCCTATTAAACCATCTTGCAGACTCCCTATCATAGATGCAAGTTTTCCACCTTTGAAAATATCCGAAAACAGAAGTTAGGCGTAGTGAGGATTTCTTCCGTAATCGTAATTTTTTTCTCGCAAAGTACGATGTATGTCACAGAATTATTTTGCACTCATCCCCGTAGCATAATTGTGTCAACGGCCGATGTACATCGCAGATTTATTTTGTACTCATCCTCGTAGAAGAATCGCCGCAATGTACATCGCAGGTTTATTTTGTGTAGAAAAATCATGGCAATGGCCGACGTACATCGCAGGTTTATTTTGTACTCATCCCCATAGCAGAATAGCGGCGATGGCTGACGTACATCACAGATTTATTTTGTACTCATCCCCGTAGAAGAATCGCGGCGACGTACATCGCAGGTATATTTTGTACTCATCCCTGTAGCAGAATAGCGGCGATAGCCGACGTACGTCGCAGATTTATTTTGCACTCATCCCCGTAGCAGAATCGCGGTGACGGCCAACGTACATTGCAGATTCATTTTCTACTAATCCTCGTAGCAGAATCGCTGCAATGGCCAATGCACATCGCAAATTTATTTTCGTCCTGCAGACAAAAACGACATCCCCAGAACCCGATTAAACCATCTTGCAGACCTCCTAAGATGCAAGTATTCCGCCCCTCAAAATTTCTGAAAACGGAATTTAGGCGAAGTGAAGATTTCTCCCGTAATCGCAACAATTTTTTTCTAATAATTAACAACATAAAAGTGTTTGCTAATTAGATTTAATTAGTTTCTCAATAAAATTTTGATGTAGGGAAAAAATCCCTACATTCTCGTCATCAAGAATTTATATAGCTGAAATAGGCTTAAAAAATTATCAGCATGTGTCGTGTTACGATTTTTCTATCTGAGTGTTGCGTTTTTGGTTCTGAGAGGTTGGCAGGTCTGCGAATGGCTCTGTATGAAAGTGTAATTGTTCCTATTCTGATGTACGGCAGTGAGACCTGGGTACTGCAGAAAAGTCGTTAGTGTGTGACTTGTGTGCTGGGGAGATACGTTACTTACAGTGGTGGTGTGGTAAGACATGCTCTGATCATGTGAGGAATGAAGATGTGTTGCAGTTATGTAATGTAAGGCAAAATGTTGTTGGTAAGGTGGAGACTAATATTCTTAGGTGGTTTGGCCATGTTGAAAGAATGAGTGATGATAGGCTTACTAAGAGAATTTTTTCAGCCCAAGTGGCAAGAAAAAAGGTAGAGGAAGACCCAGAAAATCTTGGGAGGACCATGTCTGCATGACAAAAAGATTATTAGTATGAAGTACAAAAGGTCTTGCATGCGTTGTATGATGCATGTCAGTGAAGCTCAAACTGTGTGTCCAGATTGCGGTAAATGGAGACATTTGATGCAGCAACAGTAGGTAAATTATAGTTCCATCAGGTAAACATTTGTCTGGTGGTTTGTCTTTCTTTGAGGAGCTAACCTCTGAATCTCAGAGAACAGCTTAGTGATATGTATGTATGTATGTATGTATGTAAATAACTAAGAGAAGCCTGGAGAGATGCATGCTTGGTGTAACCAGGAAAAATAGGAAGAGGAACTCATATATCAAGAAAATCACAAGAGTTGATGGCACCATGATCAAAATGAAGACCCTCTAGTGGCAATGGCTGGACATATTGCTGGAAGAACTGACCACACTGATGGACAACTGAAATACTAGATTGGATATTAAGGGGTAGGAAAAGGCCCAGATGAAGACCATGTGGGAGATGGGTGTATGGAATTTCAAAGCATGCTGGAGGGACATGGAGGTGACTGTTGCAAGGCAGAAAATTGTGGTAGAGAATTGGAAAGACCTTCATCCAGCAGCTGGTTAATATTGGTTGGTGGTCCTCATCCTCCTCCTCCTCCTCATCTTTTATTATTATTTCTATATATTTCTTTCCCTTACCATGCCATTGATGTAATTTTAGCAATTGGTATTTTCCATATTACAGTGAAACTTCCGAATAACAGTTGTTGCTCAAACTGGGGAAAAGCGACTGTTGTTGGGAGATGCTATTGTTTAGAGGTTATGCCTAGGTTAACATTGCTAGTCCATTGCTTTGGTACAAAAGGAGAATAATTGTACAAAGCTTACGCACAAAGGAAATAGTTTCATAGCTTTCTCCAAAGGTAGAATGCTGAATGAAACTCAATATGACAATTTAAAATAAAATCATGGTGTCGAGGATTTTAGGAAAGTGGTGTCTGACCCATTGTCTCAAACTTAGAAATATCAAGCTAGGAGGTTAATTTTAATTTTAAGGTGCACTTTGGGTAATAAAAATGCTAGACAGTGAAGTGGAACTGCACAGTTAGCTAGCTGCTTGCCGAAAAATATGAACAGAACCCACAGGGACCAATCAAAGATACACCTCCGCCAACAGAAAACATTTCATGTACCAGCACCCCACTCTACCACCACACACACACACACACACACACCACCCAGGTTGCGACTGAAACATACACAGGCGCTAGAGTTTGCCTCATGTAGAACTAAAGTTTCACTTAAGAAGCACGCCATGGTACTCGCTGTAATCCAATCTGTCGAGCTCCAAGCACAGTAGCATTCTTTATTCCTATCGTATCCCCTTTCGCCAAAGTACCAAAGAAACTGCATAAAATCCTAAAGGACAAGATGTCTGCTAGATCTGTTTCGGGACTGACTGGCCGCTGTTAAGAGGTTTTGCAGTTTGGAGGGGTTAATTTATCCTATGGCAGCTGTTCTGTACCAATCAAAACTTGCCATTGGTTGGAATTGTCCATAGTTCGGAGGTGTCTTTTAATGGAGGTTTCACTGTATTATTTTTTATTGTCTGAAATAAAGTTGTAATTATTTTTTGATCCTTTATATCTAGCACTGCAATTGTTTTAGCAGTGCTATAATATAAGGTGTCTGGATGTGTTAAAATATTAGGAGACAATTATTAGTATTGCATATATTTCCAACCTCTGTAGATGAGGCCTTTATTGATCAGTTTTCCAAAACCATATTTTTGTTTTCTTCTTTCTACAGGGTAACATGGTTGCTGTGATGATTGCAGTCCTTCGGCAAATGGCGCCGTATCACTACACTCAGTACATCAATCATTTCCAGACAAGAACAGATCTTTTAGATTTCATCATGGAAATTCTGTTAGTCTTCAGGGATCTAGTGAGCAAAACAGTGTACCAGCCAGACTGGAATGAAATGATACTGCTTCAAAACAGGTAACACAGTGTTTTTTGTTTGTTTGTTTGTTTGTTTTTTTCTTTGATTATTTCATTTCAGCAAGAAAAAAGTTCTATTGTAAAGTCATATCGCAGCAAATGTGCAAGTGAATCTCTGACTGATTCTGAACGCAGCCACTTATCACTATTTCCTTAGTGTCTTCTTCATTCAACATTTTGTGTGTGTGTGTGTGAGTTTGGTATTTTTTTTTATTTTATATATATACACTATCTACCAACAAGCAATTGGACACCCCTGCAATCGACGATATCTGCGGTCCTGATACACGTCACAGCCACCGCCATTAAATATTGTATGGGAAACAACAACGCAACCAGTCACGTGCAAGATGCCACACAGTTCGGAGCTCTCTGATTTCGAGAAAGGCGTAATCGTCGGGTATCGCAGAAATGGCCGATCCGTACGTGGCATATCCAGCGAGTTGAAGTACCCAAAATCGACGGTGGCCTACGTGATTGGCAAGTGGAAGATGAGAGGTGACTGTCGGAATGTGCCCTGACCCGGCAGACCCACAAAACTGGGAGTTAGAGACCGACGGGTGCTGGCCAGAGAAATTCGGAAGAACCACACCAAATCGATGGGCCACATCCGCAAGCAGTTTCAACAGCCATCCGGGAGTGTTCTTTCGATGAATACCATCCGTAAGGAAGCCCATTTGCTCAGTTATTGTGGACGTGCTGCCGCCCACAAGCCTTTGATCACCAAGTCCAATAGCGCTGCCCGGCTAATGTGGTGCAAAGAACGTCGACAGTGGACCGTTGAACAGTGGAAACAGGTTCTCTGGAGCGACAAATCGAGGTTCACCCTCTACCGTTCGGATGGCAGGGTCTGGTTTGGCGTCTGCCTGGAGAACGCCTCCTGCCAGAATGTATTGTGCCAACTGTGAAGTTCGGCGGCGGTGGAATTATGCTAGGGGGTGTTTCTCCTGGTATGGCATGGGACCCTTGGTCACAATTCCTGGTAGACTCAACGCCGAGACCTACTGCACCATTTTGGATGACCATGCGCTTTCTACGTTGTGGCAGTTTTACGGGTGGACCCATGTTACTTTCAGGATGACAATGCCACCTGTCATGTTGCTAGGTCCACCATGGCTTGGTATGGTGACAATGGGGGTTAATCGAATGGACTGGCCTGCGCAGAGCCCGGACCTTAACCCTATCGAGCACCTCTGGGACGAGTTGGAGCATCGACTTAAGGGGTGCCCCCACCATCCGAAATCGGTGAAGGAACTGACCTGTCTTCTCCAAGCCGAGTGGAAGAAAATACCGCTAGCCGTTGTACAACGCCTGGTTCAGAGTATGCCCCGAAGGGTCGCAGCTGTAATCGCCGCTCGTGGAGGCTCCACCAACTATTGAAGGTGAATAAAATTCGTTTTCCTTTGCTATCGCAGGTGTCCAATTACTTGTTGGTAGATGGTGTGTATATATATATAAATCCCCTTTGATGCTATACTTCGGCTCAGTTCCAACATGTTCTTGTCTCCTCTAGTTTCCACAAGATCAAGTCTTTCAAGAGAGTGGAATGTACAATCCCATTTCATGACATGAAACATGCAGACAAATACACTAAAAATTTAAATTGGCTGTGGTGACATAAAAAAGTGCAGATAAATGCAGTGAAAATTGGAATTTATCTTGATGACATAAATGACACTAAAAGTTGAAATTGGCTGTAATAACATAAAAGGTGCAGATAAGTTTGCTAGAAATTGAAATTTGACTGTGGTGACATAAAAAGTGCAGATAAGTTCACTAGAAATTGAAATTTGGCTGTGATGACATAAGCAGGAGTTGCACTGCATATCGCATTCTTCGCAATTTGCGAGAAAGAAATGACTTTGGCGATTACCTTTTTGTACCGTTGTAACACTTTGGTGAAAAAAAATTTTCATTTGGCAAATAAGTTGGCAAAAACAAAAAAGCCAGAGCAATGCCTGCATAAGTACGGATAAATGCACTATAAATTTAAATTGGCTAAGATGACATAAAAAGTTCTGATAAATACACTAAAAAATTAAATTTGGCTGTGATGGCAAAAAAAGTGGAGTAAAATACACTAAAAATTTAAATTTGCTTGTGATTTACTGATGGCTCAGGAAATACATAATTTTACATTTGTTCCAGCAGGCAGATTTTGGTGCCATTCTGTGTTAAAATCTTATTACTAAATTTGTTTTTATTGTTCTGAAAAGTCATGAAAGAGTTTGAAAGTATAGGAATGCACTGTGTTCATGAGATGCAGTTAAGCCTCTTTAAACTACCCTTCCTTAAAGCACCACCCTTGCTGTTTGCTGGCTATGAGCCTGGGACAAAGTTTCCTGAATACCTGCACATTGAAAATTTCTTCTCAATAAACTTCCATCTTACTGTCCATGCAATATTCATAAACTAAGAGCACCAAATGTTTTCAAGGCATGTTAAACACTGTTTTGAAACCACTGTCTGCACAGAAAGGAATTACTGAAGCTTATCTTTCGTTTGTCGTTCAAAGAGTCCTAATTCTTACATCATACATATCATAAGCTGTTCTCTGAGATTCAGAGGTTAACTCCAAAAAGAAATACAAACTACCAGATACTTTTTACTTACTGTTGCCATATCAAACTTCTCCATTTACAGCAATCTTGACATACAACTCGGACTTCACTCACATCCATCACTTGCAGTACACAAGATCTTCTATACTTCATACTCATAATCTTTTTCTCAAGCAGACACTCCTGAATCTGATCCTCCCATGACTTCCTTGGCCTTCCTCTGCCTTTCCTTCCTGCCACTTGCACTAAAAAGATTTTCTTAGTAAGCATTTCATTACTCATTCTTTTAACGTGGCCAAACCACCATAGTACATGTATATTAGTCACCACCTTGCTTTAGCTTACAACATTTTGCTTCACATTACACAACTGCAACACATCTTCATTTCTCACACAATCAGAATGTGTCTTGCCACAATCCCCCCATAAGTAACTCATTTCTTGAGCACACGAACAACTTCTATGTTTCTTCTGTAGTACCCAGGTTTCGCTGCCATACATCAGAGTTTGAACAATTACACTTTCATACACACAGCCATGCGGGACTCTCTTGAGAACCCATCATTCCTGTGAGAACCTCCCAGAGCAGCCATGACTTTCAATGAAGAATTCACTTGCCTACTAATTTCATCATCCAATTTGAATCTTAGAGAAGTGCCAGCTAGTTCTGTGTGACATTGGCGAAAAGACCCCAACTCACTGGGTTTTGTTCCAGAATCCTTAGGTTGAATGACCAACTGGAACCCTCAGCTGTGGGCTAATCCCCCGCACTGATGTACTTATCTGATTAAAAAGACAAAAAGAAATGCAAAACCCGACTCATTGAAGCTGCACAGACATTAACGTGTATCTCTGTGTTTTTAGGGTTCATTAGTGCCTTGAGGGTGATATGATAGAGGAGAGTTGTCATACTAATTGACCTGCATAAAAGGGACAACCCTTCACTCCTGGGTTTTTTAAGCCGTGAATGGCTGAGTGGTTAGCAGTTCAGACTACCAATGCAGGGTCCTCAGGTTTGATCCTGGGCTGATCTCGCGGGGGTGATGTGATTTGCTAACAATCACTGAATATTCGCCATGCATCAAACGAGCACGTTAAGTGACGGCCCCCAGGTTGGACCCACTGGTTAAATGGGTATCCTTTCCTATGCCCCCTCTGAAATTCTCTCACCCCTTTATGTGCAACATCGTACTTGTACGGTGGCGCCATCTACTATGCTGGAAGCTCACTACAAACTGTTCTGTCAAAGTCGCTAGACTTGCTCTCATTCCTTCCGTTTCTGTGTCCTGCCCAAAAGGCGATCTCGCTGTAGGTGGCTGGGACCTAAAATCTACTCACTGTGGACGGAATCCTACAAGAAAATGATGCTTGCTTGCTCCTGGGTTTTTTAAGTGGGCAACAACAGTTTTTCCCCATTCAGTGCATTTATTGCATCCTACATGGTTTATCACGTGCGTAGGGAATAGTTTGTGGCTCCCTCTTATCTTGGTCTTCAGGGGTTGAAAATCATTTTTTGCCTATTTAGTTCTGGACTTGCTGAAATGAATGAAAAGTCACTAGTCACAACTTACATTGATCTATATCCAAACAAATCAGGATAAAGTAAAGCTCTAATTTAGGAAATGTTAATTATACAAGCTTTGACATGCAGAGAAACACTCTTTATCAGCCCTCCCGATAGAACACAACTGCATCTAACCACTGGAGTCATTACTTTCTTCATTGCTGCATTCACTAACATTGCAAAGTAAGCCAGTTTGATCAATATGTGTTTTTATCTTGACTCCCCTATCTCCACAATGCTCATATCCCAAACTACAGCAGATGCGGTTCATGAAATAGAAATGTTAGACATCAAAACATTCAAGGTTTAACAGTTGTATGAGGGTTGTACTGAAAGTAATGCAAAAGTGGGCATAACTTTTTTTTTTAACTGACAGAAGTTGTTCAAATGGCATGTGTTGGCAGAGAAACTCTTCCTCTATAGTAACCCTTCTTCATTGCAGGTAAATAATAAATTCCAAGCAGAAGCAACATGCCATCACTGAGTTCTTGATGAAGGAAGGGTGCAAGCTGTCCGACATCCACAGAAGGCTACAGAATGTTTACGGAGATGACACTATTGACAAGAGCAATGTGCACAGATGGATGAAGAAGTTTAAAGAAGGGGATGCCAGCACTGAAAACAAACCACGCAGTGGGAGACCATCATCTGCAACCACTGACACAAATCGTCAGCGAGAGGAGGAATTGATTCGCACGGAGAGACGAGTCACAATCCCTGAGTTTGTTGTACAACTGGACTGTGGTCACAATGCCATGCAGAAAATGGTAAAAGACTTAGGGTAGCAGAAAGTGTGTGCAAAGTGTGTACCTCGGCAATCAATCGGCACCCGATTTGAAGGAGATAAGGGTGGAAGTCTTCTCTGATCTGCTGAAAGTGTTTGAAGCCAATGAAGACACGTATTTTTCCAATCTGGTGACAGAGAATGAAACGTGGGCATATCTTTACGATCCAGAAACGAAGAATCAATCCATCGAATGGTGTCACACCTCTTCACCAAGGCCTGGGAAATTTAAGAGCCAGCAATCAGCACAGAAAATCATGGTGATTGTTTTTTGGGATGACGGGGGTGTCATTCTCTTTGATTTTCTGGAATGTGGCCGTACCATGACAAGCGAGCGGTACATTAAGACACTCAAGACACTTAGAGAAGTCATAAGGTGGCAGAGATCGAACAAGAATCTGAAAAGGATCCACATTCACCATGACAATGTGAGGCCACGCACATCTTTGGCAACAAATCAGTTCAGCAAATTAAGCTGGTCGGTAGTCCTCCATTCACCGTACAGTACAGATCTGGTACCCTCTGACTTTCACCTGTCCAGACAAATGAAGGACAGTCTCCAGGGACAAAGACTTGATGACACAGATGAGGTGGAAGTGGCTGTGAAGAAGTGAGTATGACAGTCCACTCCTGAATGTTATCAAAGAGGATTCAAGAGTTGGGTTCAACGATGGTGCAAATGCATCACTTGTGATGGAGACTATGTTGAGTAGTACCTTTGTATAGAGAAAGAGTTACTCTACCAACACGTGCAATTTTAACGACCTCTGTCAGTTAAAAAAGTTACGCCCACTTTGCATTACTTTCAGTACAACCCTTACATGTGTACCTTATACACTGAGTGGCCACTTTATTATGACCACCTGACAGTTTTAAGCAAATGAGCTATGGCTGCACGCTGTTGCCGCCAGAGGACAAGGCTAGTATAAAAAGGGAAAGCTTAGTGCTTGCGACAGTAGTAGAAGTGATTTTTGGGTGACGAGATGGGTAAAAAATGCAATTTGACGGACTTTCAACGTGGGATGATTGTAAGAGCTCGGAGCCATGGAGCGAGTATCACCGAAACCGCCGCATTCGTGAAATGTTCCAGAGCAGCTGTTATTAAAGTGTTTAAAGACTGGACTGTCAGCCAAAATACTGGGTCTCTACCTGCAACGTGTGGTCGTCATCGACTAATGACTGCTCGGGCGGAACGGAGAGTGTCCAGACTGGTAACAGACAACAGAAGGGCAACAGTGCAGCAAATTACAGACCATCTTAATCAAGGATCCCCTCAAATGATCTCTGCACGCACTGTTCGCTGTACACTGCATCGGATGGGATATGACAGCCGAAGGCCTGTTCGAACACCTTTGCTGTCTGCAGTTAACAAGAGAAAACGTCTCCAGTTCGCACAAGAGCACAAGGATTGGACAGTCGATAATTGGAAACAAATTATGTGGTCCGATGAATCACGTTTTCAGTTGTACTATGCCGATGGCCGAGTGAGAATTTGGCGGAAACAGCACGAAAGCATGGACCCCAAATGCATTGCTACAACCCTTCAAGCTGGTTGAGGCAGCGTTATGGTTTGGGGAATGTTTTCCTGGCATGCTTTGGGCCCTTTAATTTGTGTTAATCAACGTCTGACTGGCACATCATACCTAAACATCGTTGCAGACCAAGTGCATCCTGTCATGTGGGTGGCTTATCCCAATGGCGATGGCTACTTTCAACAAGATAATGCATCCTGCCATAGTGCTCGTATTGTACAGGATTGGTTTCAGGAACATGCCGGTGAGTTTACTTTGCTTAGGTGGCCCCCACAATCTCCAGATCTCAACCCCATTGAGAATTTGTGGGATGAAGTTGAACAAGCGATCAGACAGCTGAGTCCACAACCCTTCAATCTCACACTCCTGGAAAGTGCTATTCATCAAGCATGATCTCAGATTCCACAAACCACCTATCAACATCTCATGGAGTCCATGCCACGAAGAATCGACGTAGTATTAAAGGCAAAAGGTGGCCCAACGAAGTACTCAGGGGGTGGTCATAATAAAGTGGCCACTCAGTGTATATATACTGTATATGTGCATGTTTCCAGAAGAACAGACCACCGATGGACAGCCAAAATTGTAGACTGGATTCCAAGGTTAAGGAAAAGACCCAGAAGAAGACCACATGGGAGATGTGTGGATGAAATTTGAAAACATATGGGAGTGACATGGAGGGGACTGGCGCAAGGTAGGCCATTGTGGAAGAAACTTGGGGAGACTTAATCTCAGCAGTGGAATAATAATGCTTGATGATGATGATGGATGATATATATGAATATTAGGTGTGCAACTTAATTCTCGGCCACATGCACGACACGTTGACAGCAAATTATAGCAAATCAAATTCGTACCTAATCAGGGAAATAATCCACATCATGTTGGATACATTTGAGCCATCGGTCAGGGAGCTGCCGAATGCCACTGCGGAAAAAAGAGGGCTATTTCGAGTTGATAAAGCCATCAATACTTGTGTGGACCTTCTCGACAGAAGTGAAGTGCGTATCACTCAGGTGATGCAGGGAGCGAAAGAGATGATAATCCGATGGGGGCGAAGTCTGGAGAATATGCCGGGTAGAACAAAATCTCCCATCCCAGGTCAGTGATCGTGTTTAAAGTCATTTTCACAGTGTGAGGATGCGCATTTTCCTGAAACAACAGGACCGACCTTCTGCCCTTGCCGGTGTATGGCTTTTCGCCTCCATTGCGTCACTAACACGCATGAGTTGCTGACAGTAACGCTCAGCATTGACCGTTTCACCGGGTTTGAGCAACTCATAGTGTACGACACCGCACTGATCCCACCATATGCACAGCAACAACTTCCTGGCATGGATATTCTGTTTGGCGGTACTGGTGGTAAGCTTACCTGGATAAACCCACGATTTGCGCAGCTTTGGATTATTGTAGAGGATCCACTACTCATCACAGGTCAAAATCTTGTGGAGGAAATCCTTCTTCTTGAATCTGGAGAGCAAGGACACAGCAACATCGTAGCGCCTAGACTTGTTTGCAGCTGTGACAGGGTTCCCACTCAACCTGGAAAACAGGGAAAACCTGGAATTCTCAGGGAATTTGAAAATGGTTCCAAAAATCAGGGAAAACTCAGGAAAAATTACCCTTTTTTGTAAAAGTCAGGGAAAACTCAGGGGAAATTAACTTTTTTTTTTTTTTTTTTTTTTTTTGTAAAAATCAATGGGTACTTCATTTTGCCAAAAAAACTTTTTTTTTCAAGATTTCAAACTTTTGCTTGCAATTACTGCCTGCCTAGAATTTGGTAGATCTTACATTCAGTTATATTAAGTATTTCTTTTATTCTCTAAAAAAAGATGCAAAATTGAATTTTTAAAATTGTCAGTTATTAAGCTTTTGTTCAATTTCTGCAGGCAGTTGTTATAACATGGAACAATTAGGCACAATGGCTCCTGCTTGAAGAAACACTTCACAAGAGAACCAACCAAATGATGGATCAAAGTCCTTTGTCTGTTGGTTCTCTTGAAACATGTTTCTTTGAACAGAGTCATTGCATCATTAAACTTAGCTGCACTGTGTTATAGAAAAACTGAAACTATTCAACTGACAGATTTTTTCTTACATATGACCTGTTTCTATGGGAATGTATTTACAAATTTCGTGTAGGTAGTATTCACAAAAGTTCACGGAACTTTGGTACAGAAAATAATAATGTGCACAGTTAGTTGTTATTAATGAAAAGCAGGTAATTTTATAAAGACAAATTACGTAAAGAATTTACAAGTGTGTGCTTTGGTGAGAAAAATGAATGGAATGTAACAATTCTTTGCAACATACCACTCTGAAAACTTTAAAAACCACCTGGAGAACCTGGAAAAGTCAGGGAATTTTTTCATTATTTTTGAGTGGGAATCCTGTGTGAGTTGGTGGGGCACCCAACGGGACCCCCTTGTAAATTCGTCCAAGCTTGTGTAGGCGCTTTGCAATGGCTTGCCGTGTTACTCCAAGTTCCTGGGCGAACTCCGACTGTGTGCTACAGGGATCCACGTCCAACAGTTGTTCCAGTTCCTCATCGTCAACTTTCTGTGGCTGTCTTGGATGTTCTGCATCATGGAGATTGAAATTTCCCTGCTTAAACCTCTGGAACCACTTCTTTCACGTACTGTAGGACACAGCAGCCTCACCCAAAGCAGCACAGATAATTTGCTGGGCTTCCGCAGCATTTTTTTTTCAGCTGAAACGCAAACAGGAGGCTGTGCCTCAAATGTTGCTTCTCGAACGACATTGCTTTCACCATCAACTTTTGTCCCTTCTGTCACTACAGCTGTGAGCCGTTACAGTTGCCTGCAAAGCTGTTGGTTGGTGCTGCAATCAGCCATTATCGCACACAGCTATTTGCATTTGCCAACGTTCTATGATCGCTTGCAGTTAGGGGCCGAGAATTAAATTGCACACCTAATATAAAGCATGCAAAATATCTGAGAAAATAAACCAGCTGAAGTGCCACAGCTGTAAAAAAGCGAATTTTTTAAACAGTAATCCTGGTGTAACTAAAAATAGTTTGCTGTAGTTCAAACATAAAAACCAATATTCCTGGGCATCGGGCTAGTTGATTTTTGACTCCTGGTCTTGTTTTCGACCAAATTCTGCAGCAATGGGGGAAAACTGACTTCAGATTTCAAGAAAAAAAAATCTAATTTGGGAGTACAAGGGGTGGGGGGATTGTCTTCAAGCCAGCAATGTGAATTATTTTCAAATTTATATGACAAGCATGCTATATTAGCAGGCAAACAGTTGGAGAACATCCTAAATGAAATATGTGAGTGGATGAGATTGTAAAAATCATTACGCTCAGTAAAAAAAATGGCAAACCAATCCCTATTAATGTGAATAGAACAATTAAGCACGCAACATGGTGTTATTACCAATGAAATTATTCAGGAAAAGACTCTGCAGTTTGGATTGCAGTGGGAAATTGCCACTAATTATGAAATTTTAAATGGAGTGCAGCTAGAAATTCTCACTAATAATGAAATTTTAAGTTATTATCACTCGCTATGGGACCTATTAAAACAACGTTTCTGTTTAAATGTTCAGAAAACTCATGCTGTCCTTGTTTCTCCAAATATTTATTAAGAAAGGAAAAAAATTAATTACAGGAAAAACGGTGATTTTATTCATCCATTCAATGTAAAGATGAATGTTAGTTAAGAAACATAAATACCCCCCTCCCAATATTTTCTTAAAGAATTGCTGTCATTTTCACTCACCCTCTTTATACTGCCACCTTTGTTGACCTCCAGAAAAATATATTAAATAAAAGTTGGTAAATTAAAGAAGTTTGATTATGTTAATTTGTAATTCAGAAGAAATCTGGAAGGCATTTAAGATTTATTTTTATTATTTTTTGAGAATTGTTCTAATTATATGTGATGTTGTTTATATCTTTCTATTACAATGTTCTGTATATTCTTAAAGTACATTAAGCATTTTTTCTTGTTTCAGCATTATTTTAAAAGCTCTCAGGCACTTCGCTATCACCATAAGAGAACATTTCACCAATTCTTTTGAATGCCAGGTAAATATTTTCTACATCAAAGTACTTAACTACTTATCGATTAAATCTGTATTTTGTTGATGCAATACATTTTGTTTTGAGCAGCAAAATTCTAGCATTCTTATCATTAGTATAGTTTGTTTCTTGTCCATTACCTTGCTAAAATTGTGCTGATATTGTTAACATGAACTGAATTAGTTTTGACTTTTGGTAATATTCCAGTATTTTATTTCTTTAATAAGCATTGTGGTTTCAGGTCTGGAACAATTTTTTTCATTGTGCGATTGCATTTTTGACTCAAGATGCTCTACAGCTAGAAAATTTCTCCCAGAATAAAAGGTCTAAGATATTGTCAAGGTAAGGTTATTCCTACTTCTTCCCATTAACATAAATATGTAGTTGTAAATGAATTTATGGCACCTCTATTCATAGTGTACTGTGGAATTAACTTTTTCATGGGTCTTCTAGAGGTTGTTATTAAAAAATGTTGTCCTGATGACGAACTAGGCTTTAGTTCGAAAATTTGACCACCAACTTTTTTGAATAATAACATCTATAAGACTCGTAAAAAGTTAATTCCACAATAAATATGTAGTTTATCAGTTAGAAATTTATTTGGTAGTTTGTATTTCTTTGTGGAGCTAACCTCTGAATCTCAGCTTCTACATTGCTTGTAATGATTGCTGCAAATTGAAAAATTTTAAATTGGTTAAATGATCTTAAAAGAAAAAAAAATTGTGCTTGGTTTTGTTTTTAAATGTACAAAAGTGGTTGTAATGTATGCATTGTTTTCATTTCATTATAACATTTCCTTCTTGATGAAGTAAAGGAAAAGAAAAAATTAGTTTTAATAACAGTTTCATACCTGCCTAGTTTTCTGGATTTTTTAGTTTTCCAGGTTTTGCAGTTGTATTCTTGTTTTCTGGCTAGAAAAAGATTTTTTCCAGATTTCATCAAATTTCTGGAACTTTGCAAGATATCCATCTGCCGATTAAGAATTTTTGGAATCGGCAAAAATGCCAGTTCTAGCAAGAAAATTGTTCAACGATTCTTGTTTGAATTTTTCCAATGAATTATTTCTCTTTCTGATTGTATTCCTCATTTCTAATTGTTTTCTGAGAAATGTTCTTAATTAATTTTTTTTTCATAATGGTGCAAAAGAGTGACTTCATATTTTTTAAAGAATATTTCCTAATCAAGTGTATGTTTTACTGTTTCTTAGTCTCTCCTTCAAAATCCATCAATGAAGCTGGTATTTTACCCCCTGTCCCCATTTTTTAAAAAGTGAACTTAAATTTTAAAACTTGGTGCTTAACCTGTTTGTGATGGAAGCAACGTCATTCCGTAATGCGTAAAATTGTTTTTTCAGCAGTACTGATTTTTGTAATTAATCTCACTTAAAATCATAGCCTTCTGATTATTGGGGGGGGGCAGATATATCTTCCCTTTCCTTCCCAACTCTCTTGTTTTTCTCACTATAAAACAATGTATTACTTTTACTTGAGAGCTCCCTTTTCCCCCAACCTGTCAATCTATCCACCTTTAGATACTTCATGATGAAATAACCAGAAATTATGTCAGCTGTGTTGTACGAGTAATTAGGGGTAAAATCATCACACTGAACTCTTTCAAAGGTGAGTTTCAACAATGTATTTATTTAGTTAAAGTAAATTTTTTTACCTATGCTTTAATGACATTTCATATGTAGGCCTAGTTTATAGAATAAAATCTTGTTCTACACAACTTTGATTTAGAAGCAGGAACATAATAAGTCTATATTATCTGACTCATCTTTGTCACATTTACGCCAAAAATCGGATTGTCATCTTCAAAATTTGTATCATATGGCGTAATCCCGTATTTCCTTCATGATTTCCTTTAAGTCTATAGTTTCCATTTAATCACAAACTGATCCAAAAACACTCCACCTCCCATCCTTGTTTGATATGAAAATCTTTGCCACTTTGTCCAGCTCAACAGTATCAACTATGTTCTGGTGGACATAGCACAACGCTACATGGTTAAGCCATATTATTTTTTTTTATTGGAGGTTTAACGACCGCTGTGCGCAACTCAATGGGCTTTAAGCAGTCGCCTGTCCCTAATTTAAGGCCACTGACTCCAGGGAAGGGAAAGAGCCAGTGCCGTAAGACAAACACAAAATCCATGCCTCACCGGGATTCAAACCCGGAATCTTCTCGCATGAATGGTCAAAAGCCAGCACTTAGACCACTGCACCACCGGGGCGGCGAGCCGTGTTAGTGTATTTAGTACAGTAATAAAAAATTCTCAAGGTTTTAATTGATTTGTAAAAAATATTCTCATTGTTTTAATTGATTTGTAAAAAAAAAAATTCCCACATCAATGTAGCCTTTCCCTTGGTTCCCCATTTGGCAAAATATTGGGGAGGGGGGACGTCACATCCCAGAATCCCCATAGGCTGTGACGCCTGTGCTTAAAATGCATGCTTTGCCATTCTTTAGTCTCCTCTTGAGTATCAAGGGACAGAGCAGGCATTTTCCAATTAGCTCAACAAAATTGAAGTTGAAAGATCCCAGTTCCTACTCGTTATGCAGAGAAAAAAAATTGTGTCACAAAAGACGGTGACAGACAGCTGAAGTTCTGTTTTGGAACCTTAATTTCTCTTCAGACAACAGGGAAAATGCTCATTCCTTTTGTTTTTTGGTGTAACAAACTGACTAAAAGAAATGAAAAAAACATTAATTTTCAATGAAAGTTTAAAACGTGATATTGCCATTTCTCATTATGCCATAAAAACAACTGTATGGAGCATAGAAATACCTGTATTTTCAGCATGCATAGGAAAAGTAGTGATTTTCAACTTTAAATTTTGCCCTAAAAAAGAACAATGCTTAACTCCAGTGGTTGATGTAACTGTAAATTTTGAATATTTCTCTGGGTAAAAATAAATGTGGTAGAATCATATCACTAGTCTAGACGATATGTTGTGAATTTGAGGATTTGGAACAATCGAAGTAGATTAGTCAAGCTGTGGTATGAGTAACCACCCAGCCCAGTTATTTGTGCTCAGTTTTTTACTTTCCCTCAGCCTCGAGCCTTTCATCAGATAGCCGATTCAAGCTGAAAGTCTTGCCCAACAGATAAGTGGACCTGAGCAACTATATAGAAAAGTGAAAGAGAAAAAAAAAAAAAAAAAAAAAAAAAAGATTTTAAATGTACAGCATTCAAATGTGTTATATTTAACTTGCAATAAAGGTAAAAAGATCACAGATGCTTCAAGAAAATTGAACGTACTGAAGATAATGGAATTTTCCAAGTAACTGCGTGTTTGCTTTTTTGTTGTTGTGGTTGTAAATGGGGAAACTATTGCAGGGCTGCCAGTGGCGACTATTGCTACTATTTTTGATGACAGGCGACTATGGCTACTATTTCCTACAAAAAACAGCCAAAAGCAACTATCTTCAGAAAAACCCTGAACTATTTTAATTGAAAGGCTACTATATTTTGAAAAAGCATAATTTGTGTTGCATATGTCGATGTGCATGTATAACATTAGTTTTAATATCGATACACGTGGATATCAACTTTGATATTGATATGTCCTGTTCAGTTTATTGCTTTCTGCTCTACTGCAATGAAAGTATCAAGGAGGAAAGTCAACGGCAAGTATAGACTAGCCCCACGTGTGATTAGAAGAACGACCTACACAACTCAAGATATTCCGGCGAAAAAGTGTCCCATTTTTTTTTTTTTTTTCGAATACGGCAGTGATTGATTATCTATTTGAATGAGATTCTTGATATACCCCATATCAGATAACTACGATTATGTCTACAGAACAAAACAAGTGATCATCATAACACTGAATGACCACAACTATGACCTTTGAAAAAAGAAATGCACATTTTTTTCAACACAGTGTATGAAGCCCATTTGAGAAATCTTATATTTTTTTACCAACCACAAAAGCAAAGGAAAACTCTCTTTACTGGCTTGATACAGATGAGAATATCTGACCTCCAGAACAATGACAAAGAAGGAAGTGTTTTCTAATTCCATAGTTTGTATCAGGTTAGTTTATGTAAGCAGTTTGCGATATATAATTGAATAGAGTATTTTTTTGGTGTAATTTCCATAACTTTTATAGTTTTGAGTGTCTTGAATAGCATTATATTGAAACTTAGATGTGTGTGTAAACTTAGATGTGTGTGCAACTTAGATGTGTGTGTAGCATTATATTGAAACTTAGTGTGTGTGTGTGTGTGTCTATGTACATATAATTTTTTTTTTTTTTTCACCAAAGCGTGAACATGTGCTAATTTTGTCACCGTGGTTTGAAATTAAAAAAAAAAAAATAACAAAAAAATTCTTTTTAGTGTGGAGCACTTACATTCTGAAATTCATACACTTTTTTGGGACACTATTTTAGTCATTAACATAAGTTGTTAAAGCTACTATTTAGGCTACTATTTTTACCATTAGTGGCTACTAAAGCAACTATTTTTGGGTGTGATAGGCTGGCAGCTCTGCTATTGGACTAAAAGTGTGTTCTTGTGCATTAATTCAAGATTAAGATATAATTCCTCAAATTGCAGTAAGGATATTGTAATTCAAATTTGTAAAATGTGTTTTTTAATGTGGTGACTTTTTTGAATTTCCTGCTCTTATTTTTTCCCTTCACAAGCATCCCTTTGAGAAAAAAATAATGACAAATAAGGTGAAAACATTTATGTTCAATTTCACCTTGTATTCACACAAATTTGGGCATTATTTTTATTTTTTATTTTTTTTTTTTTGTTCTTGTAAACATTATTCCATTATAGTCTGTGATTACCTGCATTAAAGTTATTTTTGTCTATTTATTCATCTGAAAGTTTGTTTTTACTGTACCTTCTTTAAAAGTATATAATGTTTGTTTGTTTTCATTTATAATGCTTTTTTACGCTTTCCAATCGTAGGTTGAAGAAGTGTATAATGCTCCAGCTTTGTCCGTCTGTTCGTCCGCACGATAACTCACATAAAAATAGTTCGATTTCGATGAAATTTTAATATGTGGTAGGGGACCACCTGGGTATGAACCCTATTGAAAATGGACGAAATGGGTCAAAGGTCATGACATAGGAGGGATCCATTCCATTGCCCTGATGCATCATAACTTGCATAAAAATGGTTCGATTTCGATGAAATTTTAGTATATGTGGTGTAGGGGACCACTTGGGAATGAGCCCAATTGAAAATGAGAGAAATGAGGTCAAAGGTCGTGACATAGGAAGAATATCCATTCCATTGCCCTTATGCGTCATAACTTGCGTAAAAATGGTTCGATTTCAATGAAATTTTAGTACGTGGTAAGGGACCACCTGGTGACGAAGCCTATTGAAAATGGGCAAAATGGGGTCAAAGGTCATGACATAGGAGCGGGATCCATTCCATTTCCCTTATACGTCGTAACTTACGTAAAAATGCTTCTATTGTGACAAAACTTTAGTATGTTATTCCGGAGGTACGCTGAACCAGTTCTGTTGAATATCATCAAAATGGGGTCAACGGTCAGGACACAGGAGCCAGATTTATTCCACAGCCATTATCCTCATATCTTGATTAAAAATGTTTCTATTACGACAAAACTTAAGTATGTTGTTCTAAAGGTATACTGAACCAATTCTTTTTAATATCATCGAAATGGGGTCAAAGGTCAGGACACAGGAGCGAGATTTTTTCCACAGCCATTATTCTCATAACGTGAGTAATAACTTGAGTAATGATTTCTGGTATGTTGGAAAGCGTATCATAATCAATGCATTGCATGATTTTACTAATTTGTTGATATAGTGGAAGCCGGATATAATATGGTCGGTTATTACCTCGGAATCAGATGTAATGGGAATCCAATGGTGTCCCCCAAACAAAATGCATACTACTCAGATTTGGATATACCGCGAGAATCTCAATAACTCTGTTATTGCCTTGTCCCAGCGTACTCATGTTATAACAGCCTTCCACTGTATTTTTCATTTATGCTTTTCATTTTATTTATTTTTTATGATGCTGTCTAATTTCCATTTGTTTTTTGACTTAGAACTATGTCTTTCCCCACACTGGGTAAGGGGTAACATCAGGAGCATGGATGCAATGAAAATATGTCACACTTTGAATGCTTATATCTTCAAAACTAATAATCATAGAGTAAAAAATAATACATCATTAGATAGTTTATAGAGTGCCATTTATAACAAAACAAGTTTCAACCCTCCACCCCTTACCCTTTGATACAGTAGCATCAGAAAGTTAAGCTAAATTTTGGGTGATTTTGTTTTGCCTTATGCAGTTTTAAGGTTGATAACTAGTGAATAGATAATGATAGCGATGACCTCAGGCCCACATTCTATAGCTGACGGTCAGAGCTATCAGACATATGTGATAAACTGAAATAAAGTGGATTATTTATTTTTTAGATAAAAAAATCAAAGGGATACAGTAGCAACTGTGGCACAACCCTCAAGGTAAGGCTACATCAACTGTCCTTCGCTAAATACTTTAAGGACATAGAACTAGTAAAATAGTGACAGTCGACGTAGTTGTAGGTTGCAGCACAGTTGCTACTATGCCCCTTTGATTTTTTTTTTCATTTATAATACTTTTTAATTTTTTATTTATGATGTTTTTTTTATTATTTTTCATTTATAGTGCATTTTAATCCTTTTTTTCATTTATAATGCTTTTTCTAGATACAAAGACATGAGAAGAGAAACAGGTTCAGAAATCAGAACTATGTGGTTTAATTTAGGTAATTAATTTTCACTGAACAATATTTTACATGCTAGGTAAAAAAAATATTTATACATAGTGAATATATATGCGTCTATTCTCTCGTGTTAATTTTGATGCTTTTAGTTGTCATTATTGTTGCATACAAATGGATAACTATGACATGCCAGTGAAGATTTCAGAGCCGCCCCAGTGGCGCAGTGGTCTAAGCGATGGCCTCTGATCATTCGTCCATAAGGGGTCCGGGTTCGAATCCCGGTGAGGCATGGATGTTGTGTTTGTCTTACGGCACTGGCTGTCTCCCTTTCCTGGAACCAGTGACCCTAAATTAGGGATGGGCGACTGCTTATAGCCCATTGAGTTGCTCACGATGTTCGTTAAACCACCAAACAAACAAAACAAAAAGAAGAAGAAGATTTCAGATTTTCACATTAATAATATTGATGTTGCAAATTTTATTGCAGTAACGACTCCTATGTTTTTCCTGAGTACTTCAGAAAAGCAGAAAAAACATAGGAGTGGTTTGTGTGCTGGAGAAATGTGTCACTTGCGGGGGGGGGGGGGTCGTGGCAAGACATGTTCTGATCGTGTGGGGGATGAAAGTGTGTTGCAGTTGTGTCAAGTGAAGCAAAATGTTATTAGCAGGGTGGAGATTAATATGCTTCAGTGCTTTGGCCGTGTTGAAAGAATGAGTGATGAGATGCTTACTAAGAAAATCTTCAGTGTTATAAATATTTAACGGGAATTATCGAGGATAAATTTATTAAGGTACATTACCTCTCAAATTTTTTATCTATACACTAGATCTTCATCAGGAGTTCTTACGTCTTACTACTTCCACAGGTCTGGCAACCAAGCCTGATGGATTTTCCATCCAGCATGGTCATTGATGTTGCCACCTTATGTTTTGTAAATTTCCAGGGATTCCCCTAATTTCCGGATAATTGTGTGGGATTGATGTTTGATCGCTTTTAAGGAGTCCCAGTCCATGTTGTGGCTAGTTTGTTGTATGTGCTTGTCTATTCCTGTTAAATATTTATAATACGGAAAGTAATAAGAGGAAGTCATTAATTATTAGAAGGAAATCTTTTTAGCCCAAGTGGCAGGAAGGAAAGGCAAAGGAAGGCCATGGAAGTCATGGGAGGATCATATTCAGGACTGTCTGCATGAGAAAAAGATTATGAGTATGAAGTATAGAAGCTTGTGTGTGCATCGAGTGATAGATGTCAGTGAAGCCTGAGTTGTGTGTCAAGATTGCTGTAAATGGAGAAGTTTGATATGACAACAGTAAGTAAATAATCAGTTAAAAATGTATCTGGTAGTTTGTATTTTTTTGTGGAGCTAAACTCAGAGAACAGCTTAATGATATGTAAGTGTGTGATTTTTTAGAAGGTTTAGTTATTGGTGGGGCAAATCTTTAAGTAACTGATGCCTATGTTTGCAGAGGACAACAAATATCAAGTGAGGGCCATGTGAAACTTTGTTGGAGGGCTTTTGGAAGAAACAGTAAAACAGTGCAATTTTCAAGAGCAATTTGCCATAATGTCCTAAAAGAAAAATGCTTAATCAATGCATCCTTCCAGTTCCTACGTATGGATCAGAAACGTGGGCCTTAACTAAAAAACATACAAAGGCTACAGACAACTGAAAGAAGCAGTGATGTTGGGTCATATTGGGCATCTGGGGCTTAGGCCCATATGAAAATGAGGGGGGATGTTTTTTTCTTTTAATTGGAAAAATTCTGAAAGAAGATTTGTATTAGTAACCAGCCCCGAATTTTTCTGAATGCAGATGGGAGCGACTACAATAGTTTAATAACTGGGTGTGCATTACAGCCTTCCATATCAGTTTGTTTACTAGAGTACGTTAAATACTTCATGGGTGGAAGAGGCGGCTCTCATTAACTCGTCACCTTGGCAAAGCTTCAGAAAACACTAGTGAATGAACAGATGCACGCTGAACTGCAGATACATAAAACTGGCTTTCAGGCTGGTCGGTTTTCTGTTTCACAGCAACAATTTTGCCTTTTTCACAACAGCAATTTTGCCTTCGCGTCGTCTGACACTGAGAAACTGATTTTCATTTGTGAAGTTAAACTGTAAGGTTCATTTATGTAAGTAAAATGAACAAAGCGGTCTTTTTATTTTAGTTTATGAAGGGATGGTGGAGGGAGACCCCTTTTTTTACCTCTTTAGTTTATTAAGGGATGAAATGAAAAAACGTTAAAAGACTTGGTCCTACATTGGCTAGATGTTTGCTTGGTGCGAAAACATGAGAATCAGCGTATAACTTTTAATGTGGAGTGGTACAACAAAATATACTGGTTAAGTGGACGTGAAAGCAAACATACTTTGTTTTTGTTTCTACAATTTTTTTATGTTGTACAGCACTGCATATACAGTATATAAATAACATTTCTATGTCATTCTAAGTGATAAAGAATGATTTCAACAGATGGCATTTGGAAACCTCACAATTTACTGAAATTATATTTCATAGTACAGAAGAAGATTGAGAGCAATTTTTAAAATATTAATTATATAAATAAGTTTTGAGGGATTTCCGTTCGGTGTCGTACTTATTACTGCTCGCATGTATTTTAAGGTGGCAAAACTGCGAGATGCCAGCTGTCAGAGTCAGTATACGACGTTCGATTGAGGTGCGAAGATGTATTTGTTTTACTCGATGGAAAATGGCAACTTTCTTCCTGACAAAGCAGCATTTGCGGGAAGTGTTAGTGCATTACTTTATTTTCAAGAAAAGTGCTGCCGACAGCTATCGCTTAATGTCAGAAATCTATGGTGAACATTCTCCATCCATAAAAACATGTGAGTATTGGTTTAGACGATTCAAAAAGAACGATTTCGATGTCAGTGATAAAGAACGTTCTGGACCACCCAAAAAAATTGCTGATGCCGAATTGGAAACTTTACTCGACTAGGATCCGTGCCAGACCGAAAAAGGCAGCATTAAATGTTAGTCAACCATGCATTTCACAACGTTTAGCTGCCATGGGAATGGTGCAAAAAGAAGGGAATTGGGTTCCACATGCTTTGCGGGAAAGAGGCCTTGAACGTCAAAAAACCATTTGCAAATTGCTGCTTCAAAGGCAAAAAAGAAAGGGTTTTGCATCGTATTATTACCGCCGGCGAGAAATGGATATGGTATGATAACCCTAAACAACAGAAAGCATGGGTGAAGCCAGGTGAACCAGGTCCTTCAACGCCAAAACGCAATATGCATGGTTCAAAGGTAATGCTGTGTATCTGGTGGGACCAGAAGGGTGTGATCCACTATGAACTGCTAAAACCGTCAGAAACTATTACTGGTGATCGGTATCTAACCCAATTAAAGCATTTAAAACAAACTCTCACACAAAAACGGCCGGAATGGGAGAATAGACGCATCAAAGTGATTTTACAGCATGACAACGCAAGACCACATGTTTCTCGACCTGTGAAAAAGTACTTAGAAGGATCTGACTGGGAAGTTCTACCCCACCCGCCATATTCGCCAGATATTGCGCCATAGGATTACCATTTGTTCCGGTCAATGCAGTCAACACTTTCTGAAGAATGGTTTAGTTCTTATGAAGACATCAAAAATTGGCTGGACAACTGGATCTCTTCCAAGGAACCGGAATTCTTCCTTCGGGGCATACGTTCACTACCCAAAAGATGGGGTCAAGTTGTAGCTCAGATGAAGCATATTTCGATTAATATTAAAGTATTGTTTCTGTTCTCCAACGTGTTGTGTTCACTTCAAATCCCTCAAAACTTATTTATATACCCAATATTTAGCCCCAGATAAATTTTAGTTCACCCTACACCACTGGGAAGAAGCCTGGAGTGATGCATGCTTAACTGGTATATCCAGGAAAGATAGGGAGATAAATGAATCAGGAACATGACAAGGGTTGACATGATCAGAGTGAAGACCCTCATATGGCAGTGGGATTGACATATTGCTAGAAGAACTGACCACCATTGGACAACTGAAATACTATCTTGGATTCTAAGGGACAGGAAAAAAGTCAGAACAAGACCACGTGGGAGATGGGTGCACAAAATCCAAAAGCTTGCTGGAGTGACTTGGAAGAGACTGGCTCTGGACAGAAAGTTTTGGAAGAGATATGGAGAAGCCTTCATCCAACAGTGGATTTGTACTGATTGTTAGTGATGGAATAAATCATTCATTTTTGAGAATTCATTCATCATACGCACAAGGCATTCACAAATGGTCATTCACTTTGCATCCACTCCAGGCCAGTTTTCTTTTTATACTCACTGAGCAAGTCATTCTTGGCTCCAAAGTGCCTGCAAGTGTGATGCAAAGAGGAAATTCCTAAAAAGCAGGTGATCTTCTCCTTTAACTATTCACAATAATTGATTCGCCATGAGCCAGCTGATGGCGAATTGCACATTCACAGCTCTTTTTGGCTAATTGCTGAAAAGAGCAAAAACTTAGGAGACTCATTCACCATTAATTGTCCACGAACGAATCTTCACTCATCACAAAAAATTCGCTTTCATCATACAAATGAAGGACATTCACGTATCATTCCCATTCTCAAGTTTTACCACCTTTCCTAGATGACTGCTCATTACTTACTCACATAACAGTTGACATTTATTAATTATTGACATTACTTTTCTTGTTGGGAATTCGTTTCCAAGCTCATGGTGCGGAAAAAAATTAAGCATGATGTGACTTCAGTGTGTATCGCAGTGATGGCGAATTGGATTATCATTCACCGTGGTAAAAGTGAACAATTTAGGAAGAAGAATCATTCCTTGTGAACAAATCATTCATGAATGGCCCATCACAAATGGTTGATGATGATGATGACTTGATTATATTTCGCACATGCATACATACATATCATTAACCTGTTATCTGAGATTCAGAGGTTAGCTCCTCAAAGAAAGATCATGCATACATTTTAACTGATAGAACTAGTATTTACTTACTGTTAGTGTATCAAATGTCTCCGTTTACAACGATCTCATGAGACAGCTCGAGCTTCATTAACATCCATCACACACCGCACACAAGACCTTTTGTACTTCATACTCATAAATTTTTTTGCAAGCAGACATTCCTAAAGCTAGTCCTACCATGATTTCCTTGTCCTTCCTCAATTTTTCTTTTCTGCCACTTGGGCTGAAAAAATTCTCTTAGTCAGCATCTCCTCACTCCTCTCCTTCTTTCAACATGGCCAAACCACCTAAAATTATTAGTCTCCATGATCAGCGCATGTCTGCCCCCCTTCCCCATAAGTAAAGCATCTCACCAGTACGCAATTCCTCCTGTGTCTTTTCGGCAGTGGCCAGGTTTCACTGCCATACATCAGAGTAGGAGCAATTACACTTTTATTTTTAGACTAAAAGTTTAATGATCACCCTGAGCAACTCAATGGGCTGTGAGCAGTTGTCCATCCCAAATTTAGGGCTACTCATTCCAGGAAAGGGAGAGAGCCAGTGCCGTAAGACGAACACAACATCCATGCCTCACCGGGATTCAAACCCAGACCCTTCTCAGACGAACAGTAGTAAGCTAGCGCTTAGACCACTGCGCTACCGGGGCTGCCAGTTGCACTTTCATACACAGCCATTTGGGACTTCATTGAGAACTCATCATTCCTGTGAAATCATCCTAAGGCAGCTATGACTTTCAAAGAAGAATTCACTTGCCTACTAATTTTGCCATCTAATCTGTTCTTTCTGTCAAATATGCTTCCTAAATACGCAAACTCATTCACCTAGTTAATTATTGTGCCATTTAGACTTATCTTGCATTCAGTACTAGCTTGCTCAAAAAACATAACTTTGGTTTTTCCCTGATTTATAGTTATTTTATGCATACATATATACATACATATCACTAAGCTGTTCTCTGATATTCATAGGTTAGCTACAAAAAGAAATACAAACTACCAGATATTTTTACTTACTGTTGTCGTATCAAACTTTTCCATTTACAGCGATCTTGACATACAACTCGGACTTCACTGATATCCATTACACGCCATACACAAGATCTTCTATACTTCATACTCATAATCTTTTTCTCATGCAGACACTCCTGAAGCTGATCCACCCATGTGTTCCTTGGCATTCCTCTGCCTTTTCTTCCTGCCACTTGGGCTAAAAAGATTTTCGTAGTAAGCATCTCATCACTCATTCTTTCAACATGGCCAAACCACCGAAGCATATTGGTCTCCACGTTGGTAACAACATTTTGCTTCACATCACACAACTGCAACGCATCTTCATTCCTCACACAACCAGAACATGTCTTGTCACCCCCCCACCCCCCTAAGTAAAGCATTTCTCCAGCACACAAATGCCTCCCATGTTTCTTCTGCAGTACCCAGGTTTCACTGCCATTCATCAGAGTAGGAACAATTACACTTTCAAACACAGCCATGCGGGACTCTCTGTAGAGAACCCATCATTCCTGTGAAAACCTCCCAGAGCAGCTATGACTTTCAAAGAAGAATTCACTCGCCTACTGATTTCACCATCCAACTTGTTCTCTCTGTCAAACATGCTTCCTAAATACACAAACTCACTCACCCGGTCAATCACAGTGCCATTTATACTTACATTACATTCAGTGCTACCCGCTCCTCTCTCAAACACCATAACTTTTGTTTTTCCCTTATTTATACTCAGTTTGAATTTCATGCAAACTTCGTGCATCCGAGTCAACATACTCTGCAAATCATTTTTGCTCTCTGCCAACAAGACAGTGTCATCAGCATACAGCAATCTGCACACACAGATATCACCAAGACATAAACCACTATCATCTAATTTGGCATCACGCATGCATGCGTCCATAAACATATTAAACAGCCATGGTGACATTACACAACTTTGTCTAACTCCTGCACCAATAGAAAACCATTTTGATAAAACACCATTCACTTGTACACAAGCTCTACTACCCACATACATGGCTTTTATACTATTAAGTAGATTCCCAGTAACACCATATTCATTCAATACCTTCCACAAAAGTGTCCTATTCACTCGGTCGTAAGCTTTCTCTAAATCTATGAAGACAGTAAAAACTTTCTTCCCAACAGCCAGATACTTTTCAATCATCATGCGTAATGCAAAAATCTGGTTAGTGCAGCCTTTACCAGGCATTAAACCACTCTGAACATTGTTCACTTTCAATGATGTAAGACCCCGTACTTTTTCAATAACAACCTTACCAAACACTTTCCCTGGCACACTCAGTAGGCTAATACCACGATAGTTCTTGCATTCAGTCTGATCACCTTTCGCTTATACAAGGGAACAATAATAGCATCCTTCCAATCCCGAGGGACTATAAAATAACTATTGTACAAAGACAATAGTTATTTTATAGTGGCATGAAATCCAAAAGCTTGCTGGAGTGACTTGGAAAAGACTGGCTCTGGACAGAAAGTTATGGAAGAGATATGGAGAAGCCTTCATCCAGCAGTGGATTTATAATGATTGTTGGTGATGGCATAAGTTGTTCATTCTTGGGATTTCATTCATCATTCACGCAAGTCATTCGCAAATGCTCATTCAAATAAATGGTTGTTCGCTTTGCATCCAATCCAGGCCCGTTGTCTCATTATACTCACTGGGCAAGTCATTCTAGTGCCTGCAAGTGTAGCGCGAAGAAGAAATTGGCAAACTGCCTAAAAGAGCAGGTGATCTTTCCCTTTCACTGTTCACAGTAATTGATTCACCATGAGCCAGCTAATGGTGAATTGCACATCCACAGCTCTTTTTGACTAATTGCTGAAAAGTGCAAGTGCTTAGGAGACTTATTCACTGTTTGTTTACAAATGAATCTCCACTCATCAAAAAACATTTGCTTACACTATACAGAAAAATGGCATTCACGTATCATTCCTGTTCTCAAGTTTTACCATATTTCCTAGATGACTGCTCATTTCTCTCTCATATAATGGTTGACATTTATTCATTCTTAACATTACTTTTCTTATTGGGAATTTGTTTCCGAGCTCATGGTGGGGAAAAAAACTTGTGTGATGAGAGGTGCGGATGTTGGTTCTGATCATTACTTGGTAGTGTCACAAGTGAAACTGAATGTTGATTAAAGGAAAAGGAATAGTAAGAGGTCCAGGATGGAAATAATAAAGGTTGAAAGGCTTCCTGAAAATCATCAGCGTTATTCTGACATACTCAGAGAACAACTTAAGGAGCAAGTCTTGTTAGAGGGATGTAGAAAAGAAGTGGGAATGTTTTAAGAACTGTGTTGTCACTGCTGCTGCTAAGGTCTGTGGCACCACAATAGTGGGTAACAATAGAGGTGATGCTTGGTGGAATAGTGAGATTGAAGAAGCAGTAAAGAGAAAGAAAGAAGCTTATTTGGAAATGTTGCAAGGTAGAGTTTCTGTGCATTAATATCGCTGTAAGAAGCGTGAAGCTGCTAAGCTGGTTCACCAGAGTAAGGCAAAAGACAGCAAGGAGAAGGTTGAAAGGCATGAATTGGCTTTTTGGAAAGATAGGAAAACTTTCTGGAAGTACATGAGACTCGGGAAAAATAGGACAAACAAAGTTGTAAGTTGTGTGAAGAATAGGGTTGGGGAGAGTTAAGTGAAAGGTGGGGTGAATACTTCTGTGAGTTATTAGATCAGCAAAGCTGATATGATTCTGAGGCAGAAGCAGATTATGTCACAGTAAAGGATGGAAACACAGGAGGGATCTCAAGAGAAGAAGTGTGTAAATCTCAAAAATCTCTTCAGAATGGTAAGGCTCTGGAAGTTGATGGCATAACTGCCGAGATGTTGAAATATGGTGGTGACTCTGTAAATGACTGGTTAACTGAAATTTGCCAGTTGTTCTGGGAATTAGGAATGGTCCCTCGGGATTGGAAGGGTGCTATCAGTGTCCCCTTGTATAAGGGAAAAGGTGATCAGACTGACAGCAAGAACTATTGTGGTATTAGCCTACTAAGTGTGCCAGGGAAAGTGTTTGGTAAGGTTGTTATTGAAAAAGTACGGGGTCTTACATCAGAGAAAGTGTGGGATGTTCAGAGTGGGTTTATGCCTGGCAAAGGCTGCACTAATCAACTTTTTGCATTACGCATGATGATTGAAAAGTATCTGGCTGTTGGTAAGAAAGTATTTGCTACCTTCATAGATTTAGAGAAAGCTTACGACCAAGTAAATGGGACACTTTAGTGGAAGGTATTGAATGAATATGGTATTACTGGAAATCTATGTAATAGCGTAAAAACCAAGTGTGCTGGCAGTAGAGCTTGTGTACGAGTGAATGGTGTTTTATCAAAATGGTTTTCTATTGGTACAGGAGTTAGGCAAGGTTGTGTAATGTCACCATGGCTGTTTAATATATTTATGCATGCGTGATCCGAAAATAGATAATACTGGTTTATGTCTTTGTGATATCCGTGTGTGCAGATTGCTGTATACTGATGACACTGTCCTGTTGGCAGAGAGCAAAAGTGAGTTGCAGAGTATGTTGTCCCGGAAGTACGAAGTTTGCATGAAATTCAAACTGAGTATAAATAAGGGAAAAATCAAAGTTATGGTGTTTGAGAGAGGAACGGGTAGCACTGAATGTAATGTAAGTATAAATGGCACTGTGATTGACCAGGTGAGTGAGTTTGTGTATCTAGGAAGCATGTTTGACAGAGAGAACAAATTGGATGGTGAAATTAGTAGGCGAGGGAATTCTTCATTGAAAATCATGGCTGCTCTAGGAGGTTTTCACAGGAATGATGGGCTCTCAAGAGAGTTCCGCATGGCTGCGTGTGTACTACAGAAGAAACATAGAAGGCGTTCGTGTGATGGAGAAATGTGTTACTTATGGGGAGGGGGAGGCAAGACACGTTCTGATTGTGTGAGGAATGAAGATGTGTTGCAGTTGTGTAATATGAAGCAAAATGATGTTTGCAAGGTTGAGACTATGCTTCAGTGGTTTGGCCATGTTGAAAGAATGAGTGATGAGATGCTTACTAAAAAAATCTTTTTAGCCCTAGGAGCAGGAAGGGAAGGCCGAGGAAGTCATGAGAGGATCAGATTCAGGAGTGTCTGTATGAGAAAAAGATTATGAGTATGAAGTATAGAAGATCTTGTGTACAGCGTGTAATGGATATCAGGAAGCCCGAGTTGTATGTCTAGATCGCTGTAAATAGAGAAGTTTGATACAGCAACAGTAAGTAAAAATTATCTGGTAGTTTGCATTTCTTTTTGGAGCTAAAATCTGAATCTCAGAGAACAGCTTAGTGATATGCATGTGGGGACCCAGGATATGAATCCCTCCTCAGAAACCAAGAATTGGTTGCAACCAGGTAACTGATGATGCCCACACTAATTGTTGACACCTTATCACCATAGATTCTCCCTGCTTAGTGGAAGGATTCCAACCATTGGATTCAAATGAGATAAAACAAGGGAAAACACCGGAATCTGAAAAGAAAAATGCACATTTACTTATGTACAGCATTTACAAATTATTTACACGCCTATTTCCAAATGTTCTTTGGAAGCAACAAAGATGAAAATACACCCAAAAAATTAAGCAAGATTAGCAGTTCTAAAGACCAATTCCATGCTCCATCATAATGAATCTGTATGGTCCAACACACTGTTGTGTTCAAATGAGTACATGCAGAGAGTTGGCATGCAAAAGCAAAAACAATTGCTTACACTCAGGATTCTTTCTGTGATGATATCAGGTAATCCATTAGTAAACACCTTGAAATCAAATTGCTCACTTTCTAGAACTGGCATGTTTTACCCAACCATCTGATTAATCATGCACACAAACACACTTTCCAAAATCATTCCTGCTCCTCCAAAAGAAATAGGCTTGCCATGCAAATTCTTCTCATTTCCCTGCTCGGCAGAGGTGTTTTACTCTGCCATCCTCATCGCTGGACACTGTGAACTCCTTCTTTTGGAAGCTGCAGAATTTCAGGTCTTCGGTAGCCCAATTTTGGCAGGGAGGGACAAATCGCTGGGGCTATTCCATGCTTCTTACAGTCCCCTTTAGTGCTCCAAACAGTAGATGCACTAACCTTTTTCCACTGTGAACTTCAGTCATACCTCTCTGTATATCCCATCATTGATATTTTTCCCTCTGCAGTGACCTCTTAACCTCACCCAGTTTCGAGAGTGGCTCGAATCCCAGACAGTAACAAAAATGCCTCCTCTTCAGGTTGCTGTAAACACAGACATTTTTAATATCCTTTTTTTTTTTAATTAGCAGCAGGTCTGCATGGCTTTCAGCTAGCATGACGTGAAGGTGCCTGATTAGGATGTTTCAGCATTGTGCAACCCTAACATCTGCAAAAACACAACCTGTAAAGCCCAACATGAATATTCCAGAATATTAAAGGCCTCTTCATAACAATATTTTATTTTCATTTACCAATCACATAAAAATGTCATATAGTTGTTATTGTTAATGTTGGCCACTTCAGCAGTGTCTGTCTACAAATTTTTAGTGAAAGTGAATGTTGTTGTAGAAATGTGCGATTGTTTACCAACCTTGAATGATCCAAATCTGGAAGTTTGCTGGAGGTAATTAATATTGATTACAGAAGTTCAAATATTTTTGAACTAAATTGTTTGCCTAATTCAGTAATGCTTTTTGTATTGTGTGTGTGCATAAATTCTACCCGTTTTTGTAAGCTACAAAGAAAGGAGGAGAACACAACAAATAGTGTACCTAGGATTTCACATAATTGTCGTCATTCTGTATGACCTCTTGCCGTCTGTCTTTGAGTATGTGAATCCCACGCTGGTAAAATTCCCATGTTTTTAAGTGTCAAAAAAGTCATATATTTTCACATCGTCCATATCATTGAAGGTTTAGAGTGCATAGGCATTCTGTAATGATCGAAAAGGTGGTAGTCCATAGGTGCCAGGTCAGTGGAATATTCCGGGTGAGGTAACACTTCCCAACCAAAGTCCAGTACCGTAATTTCGGATAAATAAGCCGCACTGGCGTATACGCCGCAGCGATAAAAAAAGGGGCGGAATGAAACAAAATCATCAGAAACTCCGCACCTCTGTATACGCCACACCTTCGCAGTAAGGTGGCGTAGTACCACTGCGGAATCTTGAAAACATTACGTAAATAAAAATTTAGTATGTGGTCTTTCAAATAATAAATAAAAATATCAATTAAACAAGATTCAATCTTAAGGATAACACTTACCCTACTACCTATTTTATAAAAATATACTTAAAGAATTCATAAGGTGCTTAAACCAATTATATAAAGCATTTACACCTCAAGAATTTTAAAAATACACACACAACATTCTGAAAATATATGGTACGCATAGTTTTTCAATCAAAACCATCAAAATCGGAAACTTCACTGCCCGAATTAAAAATTTTAAAAGCTCATCATCTAAAAAAACTGCGGGGTTGTCTGTGTCACTTTCGCTGTCTTTTGCCGTTTCAACGCAGTTTTTAGGAATAATGTTTGCTTCAGTGAAACCCGAAATATTCGTCGAAGTTTTGATGTTTTTCCAGGATTCGGAAAAACATGTTTATTTACCATTAGCTTAAAACTAGAAGTATAACTTCTTTGTTTCGTCATTTTACTTTCTATGATATCGTAGACCTACGCGTACTTGAGAAAATGTGATTTGGCAAACTGAATGCAACGAACGCACACATCACTGACAAAATTTGCACGTTCTGTCCAATGACAATCTATCTTAAATGGTAGTCGAATATCCCGTTTCAAGAGGGGACAGAGAGCAAAGCTGATGACGTCATGAGTTCAAAGAGAGTTGCTCGGCGCATGAAAAAACTAACAAGGGCGATCCTTGCTAACAAGATCAATTCCCTGTGAAGTCCCCCCCCCATCACAGATTTTTCCCCGAGTTTTATCGGAGTCACCTCTCTTACTTGTCCCACCTCAATCCTATAACCTATTATTGTCATGTCTTGTTTTAAGAGGAGGTGGATGGAATTTATTGCACGTAGCTGTAACATCGTTATTCTATTCCCTCTCTATTGAGATATCTTCCCGCAGGAAAAAGAATGGAACAAGCCAAAACGTTTTTTGTTACATAATTTCACTCTGCAAAAAAAAAAAAAAAAAAAACGCTTATGTATAAGCCGCGCGAGCCGAAAATTCAATTTTGAACTTGTGTGTACCGCAGCTTATCTACCCGAAATTACGGTAATTTTTGCCGAGTGATTTAAGCAGCATGAGGTCTGGCGTTATCATGATGAAGGATCACGCCTTTATGATTGACGAGTGATGGCCACTTCTATGTCAGTTGTTCTCACAATCTGTCCCAACTGTTAGCAGTAGAGGTCAGCATTTATTGTTTGGTTAGGTGCCAACACCTCCCAGTGGATTATTCCCTAGACATGCCACCAAACACTCAAAATCTTTTTGCAATCCTCCTTTTGAGATCGATGGAGCAGGCTCTGCACCTTGGCACACAGTCCGTCGACGCTTTACATTACAGTACAGTACCCATTTCTCATCACCCATTACAATTTGTCCCAAAAACGATTCATTTCTGTGATGAGAAAGCAAAGAAACGGATTTTCTCCTCTTGTTGCTTTGCAGAAAGATGGTGCTGAACCCAGTTATCAAACTTGGTGATGAACCCAAGCATGTGCATCCGTCTTTTGACTGTTGTTCTTTGTACCAACAACGTTTCCGCTAACTCCTGAACGGTTGGATGTGAGTCATTTGTTATGGCTTGGTGCTCATCCTTGTCAGAAACCACGGATGGACATCCAGGACGTGGTTGATCTTTAAGCTTCTGTATCTGTTCCAGAATTTCTGAAACCAACGGCGACATGTGCTATCGTCAACTGCATCCTCCCCATGCACTTGGCAGATGTTGCTGCAAGCCACGGCTGCAGTACTGCCTTTATCGAATTTATCGAACTTGTGCAGTAAACAATGTCTAATGTGCTCCTTATCGCATGCCATGTTACACCGTTTGTGATTTCGGTTATGAATGACTTACTGGGACAAACCTAGTGCCTCTATATGCTCTACTGCTCCATGCTTTATTGGCTGAAAATTCGGCGTCGCAGCTTCATCTGTTACGTAATTATTCCAATCGCAATTTGCATCTATTACAAAAACGAGTAGAACTTTTGCACACACCCAATACTTGAATCATCTGTTTTTGTCCTTGTTACTTTTCTGTGTTTCCTTTTTATGCATTATTGCAGTATTGTTCATCATTTGAAAAAATCTCATCAAATTACTTGTAATATTTGTGCAGTATTTGGACTGTACGATAATTTCACCACAGCCTAACCATTGAGCATCACTGATGGATATCATTTAAATCCTTGCAACTTTTTTTTTTTCTTTTATGGTATACATAATCATTCTTTGCACCCTTTAATGCATTTTTTTTTTATTTATTGTAGGACAGTATAAAATTCGTTTTGTTCCTGGGATGGTTGGCCCCTTCCTTGAGATGACCCTGATTCCTGATCCTAAACTTCGAGAGGATACTATACCAATATTTTTTGATATGATGCAGTGTGAATTTTACTCCCTGAAGACCTCAACTCTGTCACATCATCTAGATGATTTTTATATCCAAAACAGGGAAATAAAGTATAACTTCCAAGAGGTAAGTTTGGGATGTGACAGTTTTAATGCATTCTATTCTTAGTGTTTTATATTGCTGCTAGATGTAAAGTGAGTTGTGTTGTGAAAAAATATAAATATTCTACATTAGGTCATTCAAGAAGTAAATGAACACTTTCAACTTACCATAATTCTTGTAACAGCAAAGCTGTTACAAGAATTTGAATGGAATTATTAGTATTTCCCCTCATTATCAATAATACATTCTCAAACTGTGGGCAGTTCATGAGCATCATTTAAAGTACCTCTGTCATTTAGTCTGTAGAAAATGTATTTGATTCAGAGATCCAAATCCTGTGTATTGTTGTTGAGAGTATCAAATATCTCCCTTTTCAAATGGCCAAAACAGTTAAAATGACAGAGGTTCATACCCGGTCAACTACTCTGTTTAGTGAATACCCGAGCAATCCAGGCCTTGTGCTGCCATTCATTGTCATATGCCAGGACAGATTGGTGTACATCATTTCACAGTGCCCATATCAGGATATTCTCCTTTAGAAACTGCTTATACTGCTCTCTGATGTCATGGTGATGTTCTCATCGTACATCTTCCAAAAATGTTATTTATATGTCAACAAATTCGCTGTTATATAATTCACTATTTCTCACGTTATCACTAAATTGAGAACGGAAACGTCAATATTATAAATATATACCAAAATTTCAACATTCCTTCACGTGGTCCCAAGATATTGCAGATTTTCAGCAGTTGAAGTCGTCAAACGGATATGGAAGAAGTCTTCATGTGGATACTGCCTTTTAAATATCCATATGAAGACTTCTTCCATATCCGTTTGATGACTTCAACTGCTGAAAATCTGCAATATCTTGGGACCACGTGAAGGAATGTGAGTAACATGTTGAAATTTTGGTATATATTTATAATATTGACGTTTCCCGTGCTCAATTTAGTGATAACTTGAGAAACAGTGAATTATATGACAGCGAATTTGTTGACATATAAATAACATAAATTGTAACCACATAAAGAATTCGACAAATAGAAGTATTTGATGAATTGATATAATCTTCCAAAAAGCCTGTGCCACAAATTCATGCCGATGACCAATAAGATTTTTTGCTCATGGAACTCTGGAGTACAGATAATGCTGCAGAGGTGAACCCAGGACTGTGACTGATGTTGCCTAGTCACATTAAATTCCACCTAACTTTTGTCTAAGCAAAGGAACCTTGTGAGCATCCTACTATTGAGATAATACCAGGCAAGGTTATTCTGTGCAATTGCAAAGTGGAATTCCCTCTATGTTGTGGTCAATCTGTGTAGTACCCATGTCTAGGGATAGGCACATTGGTGAGAAACATCGATGTTGAACATCAGTGGTTACTCCTTCCAGAAACATTGGTTGTACCAGCATAAATTTTTGATGTATCGGTAAAAACCTTGATGTTTTGTTATAAGTCGAAGAATTCGTACTTTTCCATCTACAGTAGTAAATGGGTATATCAGTGGGTAAAATCTCTGTTCAATATAGCAGTGATTACTAACCAATTCATCATCGAGTAATGAATAATATTTGTTAAGGTGCTTGATGTATCGGTGAAAACCTTGATGTTTCTATGATGTATCGTGAAAAACTCTTATGTCTTGCTAATAGCTGAAGAATTTGCACTTCTATATCTGAAGCAGTGAATGGGCATGCTGGTGAGTAAAATCTGAATTCAGTATAATGGTGATTACTCACAAATTTAACATAAAGTAACTAATTATGTTTGTTAAGAAGCTTGATATATCGTGAAAACCTTGATGTGTTTTCGATGTATTCAGGGCTGCCAGATGTGTGCCAACTGCACCGAAACGTTGTTCTTGCGCCATTCTGCTAAAAAAAAAAAAGAAATCGAGATTTTTACAAAATCTGCGCCAATGCCAATTTTGCACCAAAGGTTAAAATTTACTCGTCATCAATATTTTAGCATAAAATATATATATATATATATATATATATATATATATATATATATATATATATATATATATATATATATATATCATCATCATCATCATCATTGTCAACCATTATCAATCCACTGCTGGACGAAGGTCTCCCCAAGTTTCCTCCACAACAGTCTGTCTTGTGCCAGTCTCCTCCATGTCACCCCTGCATACTTTCGAATTTCATCCACCCATCTCCCATGTGGTCTTCTTCTGGGTCTTTTCCTGTCCCTTGGAATCCAATCTAAAATTTCGGCTGTCCATCGATGATCTGTCCTGGCAGTATGTCCAGCCCATTGCCATTTCAGGGATTTAACTCTGATCATGATGTCTTCCACTCTTGTCATTTTCGGATCCACGAGTTCCTCTTCATATCTCTCCTAGTTACACCAAGCATGCACCTCTCCATGCTGCTTTGAGTTGTCTGCAGCCTTTGTATGTCTCTTTTAGTTAAGGTCCACGTCTCTGCACCATATGTAAGCACTGGAAGGATGCATTGATCAAACACTTTTCTTTTAAGACATAATGGCATATTGCTCTTGAAAATTATGCTGTTTCTTCCAAAAGCTCTCCAGGCAAGTTTTGTACCCCGATTAATTTCTTCATCAATGTGACCCTCACTAGATATCTGCTGTCCAAGATAAACGTACGTGTCTGTTATCTCCAGCTTTTCTCCATCAATCGATAAATCTTCATTTCTTGTAAAAGCATTGAACATCACTTTTGTCTTCTGAAAGTTCATTTTTAATCCCACTTCTTTACTCTTGTCAGCAAGTTCCTGGATCATACTCTGCAGCTCTGATGGAGTAGTTGCAAAAATGACTACGTCATCAGCAAAACGAAGGTGGGTTAGATAATCTCCATTAATCTTTATCCCCTTGTTTTCCCAGCTCAGCGACTGAAAAACACCCTCCAATGTGGCATTAAAGAGCTTCGGAGATATGGTGTCACCTTGTCTCACTCCCTTTCCAATTTTTACTTGTGTTGTATTTTCAAACAGCCTAATCTTTGCACTTGCATTTTCATAGATGTTATTAATAATATTAATGTATGCATCTTCAATACCGCAGGTTTTCAGAGCCATTGTAACTGCTGATGGTTTCACTGAATCAAAGGCTTTTTCATAATCGATAAAAGCCATGCACAATGGAAGTTCATATTCCCTCGCTCTTTCAATTAGTTCTCTCAGCACATGGATATGATCTATTGTGCTGTAGCCACTCCTGAATCCAGCTTGTTCTCTCGGTTGAGCCATGTCCAGTGTTACCTTCAAGTGGTGTGAAAGAACTTTAGTGAAGATTTTATAAACTACTGATTGGAGGCTGATAGGTCTGTAGTTTCCAAGATCCTCAATGTCACCTTTCTTATGTAGCAGGATCATTGTAGCGGTGTTCCAATCCTCAGGAATCTTTCCTTCATTAAGGCATCGAGTGAAAATTTGGGCGAGTACTGTTTCGATTTCTCCACTTGCTTCTTGTATGATGTCTACAGTAATTCCATCTTCTCCTGGAGCTTTTCCCCGCTTCATGTTCTTGATTGCATGTGCAACTTCTGCTGGAAGGACTGGAGGAACTCTGGTACTGGTATCTTTCATGATGTCTGGAGTGCATGTATCATCCCTTTCATATAATTTGGAGTAGAAATCTTTCACTTTTGTCAAAATTTCGCCTCTATTTCTTGTTACAGAACCATCTTCTTTTCTCAGTGCCATAATCTGTTTTCTTCCCTTACTGAGATGTCCCTTTGCTATCTTTAGGCTTTGGTTGTTTTCAATTGCTTTCCTCACTAGTTCACAGTTGAATTTTCTTACGTCTTCAGTGATACTTTTCCTTACTGTCTTGCATAGCTCTATATATTCCACTTTGGAAGTTACATCTTCTTTAGTTGTCCTCATCTCTCTTCTTTTTTGCATCAACATTTTCGTTTTTCCTGATAATTTATTTACATGCAACTTGTTCTTAGACCCAGCTAATTTTGTTGCTGTTTCCATAAGAGCTTTGGTTACTTTTCTGTTAACTTCAGAGATGTCCACTTCTTCCGATGTTAGGCCTTCTAAAGCAGAGAACCTGTTCTTCAGTTCCAACTTGAAGGTAATATGGTGTTTTTAAGGTTGGTTATGTCAATAGATTTTGTTTGTCTTATGAGCTTGCCACGTTCAAGTTTAGTGTTGAGGTGCATCTTACATCTCACCAATCTATGGTCACTACCTGTGTTGAACTTGTTTAGCACACTGCAGTCTTCTATGACGAATTTTTTGTTACTCATAATAAAATCAATTTCACTTGTCGTCCCATTTGGATGTCTCCATGTCCATTTCCTGTGTGGCTTTTTCTTGAAGAAGGAGTTCAAGATGAAAAACCCTTCTGCCTCTGCAAACTCAACGAGAGTATTTCCATGCTGGTTTCTGTTGCCGTGACCGAATTTACCTACTGAAGTTTCATTCTGTTGCCGTTGCCCTATTTTTGCATTGAAATCTCCCATAATTATTTTCAAGTGCTGCTTACCTTTATTATTTAGATGACAAATTTCCTCATAAAATTCTTCAATTTCTTCTTCAGGATGACTTGTGGTGGGTGCATAAGTTTGAATAATCTGAGCCTGGTATCTTTTCGAGAGTTGGATAACAAGTCGTGCAGCTCTGTCAGAGGAACTTTCAACTTCTACAACTTTTTCCTTCAGTTTCTTGTTTATTATAAATCCAACACCACTAGTTCTGCCAGTATCTGTCCCACGATAGTAGAAGAGATGTCCACTTTTCAGTTCAATGAGATCTTCTCCTTTTCTCCTTACCTCACTTAGCCCCACGATGTCCCACTTGATCCTTTGTAATTCCTCTTCCAATTCAAGAAGCCTTGAATCAGAAGATAGGGAGCGTCCATTGTACGTAGCCAAGGTCAGCATCAGATGGCAGCCTAGTCCGGTCCTCCGGGGATTCTTAGCACCCTCTGCCTTCATGTCGCACTGGCCGCTGCCTTGGCCAGGTACATTCCAGCTGCCGGAGACTGAGGGCCAAGATTTAAGTTGTGGAATCATTTTGGAGGGGTTTGGCCATAACTCACCACGCTGGCCAAGCGGGTTGGTGAGTGTGGGATAGAATTTCCTCTAATCCCGATGGTATAGTTATACCGCTATTGTCGGTCGTCAGAGCCTCTTTAGTGGGAACAGGATGCACCACGAGAAGGCGGGGTTGACATTTGTCAAGGAGAGGCTGTGATGTTACGCATCACCTGACCTTACATCCCATATATATATCTAAGGTCAGGTGATGCGTAACATCACAGCCTCTCCTTGACAAATGTCAACACCGCCTTCTCGTGGTGCATCCTGTTCCCACTAAAGGGGCTCTGATGACCGCCCATAGCGGTATAACTATACCATCGGGATTAGAGGAAATTCTATCCCACACTCACCAACCCGCTTGGCCAGCGTGGTGAGTTATGGCCAAACCCCTCCAAAATGATTCCACAACTTAAATCTTGGCCCTCAGTCTCCGGCAGCTGGAACGTACCTGGCCAAGGCAGCGGCCAGTGCGACATGAAGGCAGAGGGTGCTAAGAATCCCCGGAGGACCGGACTAGGCTGCCATCTGATGCTGACCTTGGCTACTTACAATGGACGCTCCCTATCTTCTGATTCAAGGCTTCTTGAATTGGAAGAGGAACTACAAAGGATCAAGTGGGACATCGTGGGGCTAAGTGAGGTAAGGAGAAAAGGAGAAGATCTCATCGAACTGAAAAGTGGACATCTCTTCTACTATCGTGGGACAGATACTGGCAGAACTAGTGGTGTTGGATTTATAATAAACAAGAAACTGAAGGATAAAGTTGTAGAAGTTGAAAGTTCCTCTGACAGAGCTGCACGACTTGTTATCCAACTCTCGAAAAGATACCAGGCTCAGATTATTCAAACTTATGCACCCACCACAAGTCATCCTGAAGAAGAAATTGAAGAATTTTATGAGGAAATTTGTCATCTAAATAATAAAGGTAAGCAGCACTTGAAAATAATTATGGGAGATTTCAATGCAAAAATAGGGCAACGGCAACAGAATGAAACTTCAGTAGGTAAATTCGGTCATGGCAACAGAAACCAGCGTGGAAATACTCTCGTTGAGTTTGCAGAGGCAGAAGGGTTTTTCATCTTGAACTCCTTCTTCAAGAAAAAGCCACACAGGAAATGGACATGGAGACATCCAAATGGGACGACAAGTGAAATTGATTTTATTATGTGTAACAAAAAATTCGTCATAGAAGACTGCAGTGTGCTAAACAAGTTCAACACAGGTAGTGACCATAGATTGGTGAGATGTAAGATGCACCTCAACACTAAACGTGAACGTGGCAAGCTCATAAGACAAACAAAATCTATTGACATAACCAACCTTAAAAACACCATAATACCTTCAAGTTAGAACTGAAGAACAGGTTCTCTGCTTTAGAAGGCCTAACATCGGAAGAAGTGGACATCTCTGAAGTTAACAGAAAAGTAACCAAAGCTCTTATGGAAACAGCAACAAAATTAGCTGGGTCTAAGAACAAGTTGCATGTAAATAAATTATCAGGAAAAACCAAAATGTTGATGCAAAAAAGAAGAGAGATAAGGACAACTAATAAAGATGTGACTTCCAAAGTGGAATATATAGAGCTATGCAAGACAGTAAGAAAAAGTATCGCTGAAGACGTAAGGAAATTCAACTGTGAACTAGTGAGGAAAGCAATTGAAAACAACCAAAGCCTAAAGATAGCAAAGGGACATCTCAGTAAGGGAAGAAAACAGATTATGGCACTGAGAAAAGAAGATGGTTCTGTAACAAGAAATAGAGGCGAAATTTTGACAAGAGTGAAAGATTTCTACTCCAAATTATATGAAAGGGATGATATATGCACTCCAGACATCATGAAAGATACCAGTACCAGAGTTCCTCCAGTCCTTCCAGCAGAAGTTGCACATGCAATCAAGAACATGAAGCGAGGAAAAGCTCCAGGAGAAGATGGAATTACTGTAGACATCATACAAGAAGCAAGTGGAGAAATCGAAACAGTACTCGCCCAAATTTTCACTCGATGCCTTAATGAAGGAAAGATTCCTGAGGATTGGAACACCGCTACAATGATCCTGCTACATAAGAAAGGTGACATTGAGGATCTCGGAAACTACAGACCTATCAGCCTCCTATCAGTAGTTTATAAAATCTTCACTAAAGTTCTTTCACACCGCTTGAAGGTAACACTGGACATGGCTCAACCGAGAGAACAAGCTGGATTCAGGAGTGGCTACAGCACAATAGATCATATCCACGTGCTGAGAGAACTAATTGAAAGAGCGAGGGAATATGAACTTCCATTGTGCATGGCTTTATCGATTATGAAAAAGCCTTTGATTCGGTGAAACCATCAGCAGTTACAATGGCTCTGAAAACCTGCGGTATTGAAGATGCATACATTAATATTATTAATAACATCTATGAAAATGCAAGTGCAAAGATTAGGCTGTTTGAAAATACAACACACATAAAAATTGGAAAGGGAGTGAGACAAGGTGACACCATATCTCCGAAGCTCTTTAATGCCACATTGGAGGGTGTTTTTCAGTCGCTGAGCTGGGAAAACAAGGGGATAAAGATTAATGGAGATTATCTAACCCACCTTCGTTTTGCTGATGACGTAGTCATTTTTGCAACTACCCCATCAGAGCTGCAGAGTATGATCCAGGAACTTGCTGACAAGAGTAAAGAAGTGGGATTAAAAATGAACTTTCAGAAGACAAAAGTGATGTTCAATGCTTTTACAAGAAATGAAGATTTATCGATTGATGGAGAAAAGCTGGAGATAACAGACACGTATGTTTATCTTCGACAGCAGATATCAAGTGAGGGTCACATTGATGAAGAAATTAATCGGCGTACAAAACTTGCCTGGAGAGCTTTTGGAAGAAACAGCATAATTTTCAAGAGCAATATGCCATTATGTCTTAAAAGAAAAGTGTTTGATCAATGCATCCTTCCAGTGCTTACATATGGTGCAGAGACGTGGACCTTAACTAAAAGAGACATACAAAGGCTGCAGACAACTCAAAGCAGCATGGAGAGGTGCATGCTTGGTGTAACCAGGAGAGATAAGAAGAGGAACTCGTGGATCCGAAAAATGACAAGAGTGGAAGACATCATGATCAGAGTTAAATCCCTGAAATGGCAATGGGCTGGACATACTGCCAGAAGGACAGATCATCGATGGACAGCCGAAATTTTAGATTGGATTCCAAGGGACAGGAAAAGACCCAGAAGAAGACCACATGGGAGATGGGTGGATGAAATTCGAAAGTATGCAGGGGTGACATGGAGGAGACTGGCACAAGACAGACCGTTGTGGAGGAAACTTGGGGAGACCTTCGTCCAGCAGTGGATTGATAATGGTTGACAATGATGATGATGATGATATATATCTCACTCTCTCATTCATTCATTCATTCCTTTCTTTTCAGATAATGCATTGTTTGTCTCCCAGGTGGCAACTTCTCAGTAGGCCAGTGTGGGGAGTATCTTGCATTGGAGCATGTGACTTTATTACTCCCAGTTCAAAATGCTATCTCAGAACATTAGTAATCGTAGAAAACAAAGTCAAACGGATTTTATATCTGTGGAATTTTTAAGCACACATCGATACCCAACATGGCGAAATTAAGCAAAAGCTGCCAGTTTGTGAAATTAAAAATGTATTGGGGCATGGTTTTGTAAATTCTTCTCTGGCAATAAATTTGACCAAACAAAAGAATGCTACGATAAGAGAACTTCAAAAAAAAAAAAAAAGTACAATATTCATTCGAGCCAGTTTTTTCCCAGCAATGATTTATTTCATGGTCTGTTAGTCAGTAAGTTTTCTACGCTTTCCAACTGTGCTTTGTTCGTCACTCGATAACGTTCATAAAATGTCTTAGCTTGATTCAATGAAATTAATATGTTCGGGTATTATTTTTTGCAAGTTTCATCTCTTTAAGCTGTTACTTGTTTTACTTTAGCAGTTGTACTTGCATTTTTTTAAGTGTCAATAAATTTAGTGTTAGTGATTCACTATGAGCAGCAATATAAAAGGAGGGGAGTACTATTAAGTGTTCCGTGATGCGTATTCTGCGGAATTCCTATGTATTGCAAAATCTTCAAAACATGAAAAACATGCATTTTGCACTATGTGTTGATGTAATTCCAACATTTTGTGTGGTGGAAGGAATAATATTACTAATAATATTTCTAATGCCAAGCATAAATCTAATGTTGACTGACTGGAAAAAATACGAAATTAACTTCCTTTGTTAAAAGTTATATTGAACTGGATGTGATTCATGTTTTTTCACAATTTTTTTTTATTTGACTGTCTCATCGTCCGTCTCTCCATAAGATAAACCTTGTATGAAAATGGTTTGTTTTTGAAAACATTTTAGTTTGTTCTGTAATCGGGTGGGATAGGATCCTATTGGGTTTAGGGGTCAAAGGGTGGAACATCCTTCCCTTTAAATGCAAATTTCCATAAAAATACATTTTTATCTCCTTATAGATCCTAATAATAGCATAGTAATGAGAAATTGTGTACAGATTCTATTTTAATCGAAAGAAAAGTGCCGATAAATTTAAACATCTGTATTCATATCAATTAAAAGTTGATACTTGATTTAGGTAACATATAATTTTTTTAATCGATATGTCTAGTACATTTAGTCAATATGTGCAACAAGTAATTTTATTGAATATATTGATTTTTTTTTTTTTTTTTTTTTTTTTACGGATTTCGGTTTCTGAAAGTTGTCGGGTATGGCCATTGAATTATCTTGACGTTGCACTCATAAGAAATACAACATCCAGCTTCGATTTTGACGTTTATTATAAACCGACTGCAGTACTGAACCTTGTCCCTCCTGATTCACACTGCCCAAAAGAGTACAAACTTTCTGCATTTAGAGCATGGTTCTATAGAGCATATAATGTATGCAAACCTGGCTACCTATAAATAATAAGGAAATTGATAATATTTATAGCAAAGGTCTAAAGGCTAGATATAAGAAAGATGACAGACAGCATACATGGAACTGAAAGAAATCATATGTCAGCAATAGCAAAATCACCTAGTAAGACGATGAGATACGCATTATCCATCACATATGTTCCAGGCTTTACATATTGGTTAAAGAATTTGTTACGCAAATACAGCATATTAATAGCAATGAAGTCCCCGACCTTGTTATCTCATATAATATCAAGTTGCAAGAAGAGACAGTGTGAGGAAGAAGAGGCGGGTGTGTACGCTATACCGTTGGTATATCCTGACAACACGGAAAAGATATATATCGGAATGACAAAGCGATCCTTCGACACTAGACGTGAAGAGCATGTGCAAAGTATCAACCAGGACATGCAGAATACAGCCCTCGCCAGAGAAGTCATGCATTCATCGGCCGCTCCTCTATTTAATAGTATTAGAAGAACTGCCCCATACAGGAGACTGCCATCAGGGAAATAGTAGAACTCCTATCCAGCAAACTAGCGTGCAATGGTGTAGTTTCTACTGAACTACCAAGAGCTTGGCATGCATTATTAAAAGATGGACACATCGCAACACACCGTATAATTGCGTGATAAAAATTTGTGTAATTTGCTCATGATGTCACCCACGTTATTTTCAAAAATCATCTTTGTTCCTTACGTGTTCTTATTCCCTGCATTTTTATGCCTACCATTGCCTTGAAAAAGCCACCCAGTGGAGTGCGAAAGCTTGGCAAATCTTTATGCTTACTACGCCACAAAAATAAATGGATTTAATGCGCTATATGCGTCTCTTCAGTGTTCACAGTGTGGTGTATTTATAATTATGTAGCGGCCCTAACTTTGGGATCAGCAACTGCATATATATCCCTCAGTATTGCTGATGACAATCATTAAATCCCTAAATAAAACAAACACAAGATACTTTGCTACATTTAAATGCCCACAAACTCGTGAACTAAATGGTTCATGAGTTTTCAGCCTATTGGACTGTTAAGGGATATCACAAAAAAAAAAAAAAAAAAACTGCAGGAAGAGCATCACATATATAAGGGTGTTCAAATGAAAAGGTACGAAACGTCATAAGAACGTAACCGTTAACATATTTGTCTATGCCGGTATGGGAGAATGTAGCGACACATCTAGGGATGCGATTGGAGTCGCCGGCGTGGATCGGAGCATGCGCGGGCGCCCGCATGCGCAGGAGAGAGCAGAGGCTCTTATAAAGAGCGCCGTCCAATTGACGCGGCAGTTTGTGTGAGGACAGGATGGCGTTCACATTGCAAAATTCGACGATTGAGGAGCAGCGAGGCGTTATCTGATTTCTGACAGCGGAAGGTGTTAAACCGGCCGCTATTCATCGCCGGATGGTGACCGTATATGGGGAAGACTGTGTGTCCGACAAATCAGTGAGAAAATGGAGTGCCCGTTTTCGTGCAGGCCGTGAGAGCTTGGTTGATGACCCGAGACCGGGCCAGGCAAACACAGTCATCACGGCCGATCTCATCGACAAGGTGGACGACCTAGTGAGAGGTGATCGGCGTGTCACATTGCGAATGTTGGCGGTGGAGGTGGATGTCCGCGTTGGAACGGTGTGGACAATTGTTCACGACAGGTTGCGTTATCGGAAGGTGTGCGCGCAGTGGGTTCCGAAGCAGCTCACTGACCAGCAAAAGGAACTGCGTATGGGGCTAGCACTTCAACATCTGTTTCGGTATCATGAAGACCCCGCTTTCCTGGAGCGGATCGTCACAGGTGATGTGATTTCCATGTGTTTGGTCCCCTGAAAAAAACATCTGAAAGGGAAGCACTTCCACTCGGACGACGAACTCAAGGACGCTGTGCAGGACTGGGTCTCGTCACGGCCATAGAAATTCTGGGAACAAGGAATCCTTCGGTTCGTTAATCAATGGGGTCGTTGTGCTACGGCCTATGGTGTATACTTTGAATAAAGTCTTCATTTATACCCACAGTGTCGTTTCGTACCTTTTCATTTGAACACTCCTATAAAATGACAAGGCAACTTTTACTTTCGATATTTTGAGAGTGTAGGCCACTGAACTGCGTGAGGCAGAGTGATTGAAGTGGTGTGTGGCCAAAACTTTGGGCCACAGCTTGTAACATCTACCTAAATGGCTACCATAAAAAAATCAGTTCTAAGTGAACCATGTGCATAACCTTGCAAATCAATTAATCATTACCTGATGATTTACACCTGCAGTATTGTGTGCCTCTTCCATTGCATTACCATGCACTGACTGTTAAGCATTGTCAACAGCACTTGAATGGTGCTGAATGCAAACATCTTGAGGTATAATATAGAGTCATAGCAACAAACCCTCATTTTGTTTAGGAGCTAACACAATTACCTTTAATGCTTGTGTGGAACCAACATTGTTGGTGTTCCAATCCAGCTGCCACCATCATGCAATGCACTTCCCAAGCAGTAAGCATTTTGATGTGCAGTATGGTCAGAAATTATAGCTAGTTCTGTATGCATGGTACTTTGGCCATGTTATTCTGCGTTGGTGGCATGCAAGGTGTTAGGCATCCCTTCATTTGCAGGGATGCCTAACACCCTCTTTCAACAAGATACGACCAGGTGATGCAGCACTGACATCATTTAGGAATGTCTGCTGCATTTGTTTGATACTCTTTCTTACATGGGTATATCAATCCCTAGATTTATCATCTTCCAAACATGTCTGAGACTTGATACTTTAAAAAGTATTATCTCAAACTCATTCAAAACTGGCTCAAACTGTGACCACCTCGAGAACACAGTTGAAGTAGGAATGATGAGCTATGCTTCAGGCCATTGTTTGATACCTGTATGGCAACCTTCCATGATGTGTAACTTTTCATATTACTGAATAATGTTATTCTCAAGGGATTGGTTACCCATTGTAATCTGTCCAGCTTTAAACTGATCAAAAGTATTCAGACACTTGCCTATCCACAAAACCTTCCTGTAATAGGAAAGAAATTAATATCAAGTTAGCTATCACAACCTCCACTCTGCTGGGAAGGTTTTCTGTTAAATTTTGGTATATTGCTGCAGAAATTTCTTTCCATTCTTCTACAAGAGGATTAATCAGGTCAGTCACCATTGTTGTGTGGTTTGTCCTGACTACAAGTTTGGTATTCCAATCAATCCCAGAGGTGTTTCATGGGGTTGATATCGTAGCTGTGTTCATTCCCATAAATTTCTTCCACACCTGTCTCATCAGATCATTCCTGCATGGGTGTCGCTTTGTAGACAGGAATATTATCCTTTTCATCAAACAGAGGTCATCGCTCTTTCCACGTTTATAAGTGAGTCACAGAAAATTTCTCTTTGGACGCCACCGGGGATCGAGCCCAGGGTCTTCCAGTTACGCACCTGATATGCTTCCACTGCACCACAGCAGCCTCGACTTTCTCCAGACTCACACACACTGTTCCTAGTCCACGTCAAATGTCTGTATTAATTATTCATTCGCCTTCTAATTATTTATTCAGTTGCTTCTTACCATCTTTGGTGAATCCCCAGCATTGTGCTGGGGATTCACCAAAGATTGAAGCAACCTGCCAAATTGGCTTGGCAGTTAGTGAAGCAACCGCCAAGCCAATTTGGCAGGCTGCTTCAAATAATAAGGAAATTGATAATATTTATTATCCAGTCCAAGAAGCAACCTGCCAAATTGGCTTGGCAGTTAGTGTGTGCTCTCTGGAGGAATTCGAGGCTGCTGTGGTGCAGTGGAAGCATACCCGGCGTGTAACTGGAAGACCCTGGGTTTGATTCCCGGTGGCGGCCAATAAGAATATTTCCAACGACGCACTTATAAACGATAAATATGGAAAAAGTGATGACCTCTGTTTGATGTTCCTAATCCACATCAAATGTCTGTATTAATTATTCATACATACATACATAGACAGTAAGAAAAAGTATCACTGAAGACGTAAGAAAATTCAACTGTGAACTAGTGAGGAAAGCAATTGAAAACAACCAAAGCCTAAAGATAGCAAAGGGACATCTCAGTAAGGGAAGAAAACAGATTATGGCACTGAGAAAAGAAGATGGTTCTGTAACAAGAAATAGAGGCGAAATTTTGACAAGAGTGAAAGATTTCTACTCCAAATTATATGAAAGGGATGATACATGCACTCCTGACATCATGAAAGATACCAGTACCAGAGTTCCTCCAGTCCTTCCAGCAGAAGTTGCACATGCAATCAAGAACATGAAGCGGGGAAAAGCTCCAGGAGAAGATGGAATTACTGTAGACATCATACAAGAAGCAAGTGGAGAAATCGAAACAGTACTCGCCCAAATTTTCACTCGATGCCTTAATGAAGGAAAGATTCCTGAGGATTGGAACACCGCTACAATGATCCTGCTACATAAGAAAGGTGACATTGAGGATCTCGGAAACTACAGACCTATCAGCCTCCTATCAGTAGTTTATAAAATCTTCACTAAAGTTCTTTCACACCGCTTGAAGGTAACACTGGACATGGCTCAACCGAGAGAACAAGCTGGATTCAGGAGTGGCTACAGCACAATAGATCATATCCATGTGCTGAGAGAACTAATTGAAAGAGCGAGGGAATATGAACTTCCATTGTGCATGGCTTTTATCGATTATGAAAAAAGCCTTTGATTCGGTGAAACCATCAGCAGTTACAATGGCTCTGAAAACCTGCGGTATTGAAGATGCATACATTAATATTATTAATAACATCTATGAAAATGCAAGTGCAAAGATTAGGCTGTTTGAAAATACAACACACATAAAAATTGGAAAGGGAGTGAGACAAGGTGACACCATATCTCCGAAGCTCTTTAATGCCACATTGGAGGGTGTTTTTCAGTCACTGAGCTGGGAAAACAAGGGGATAAAGATTAATGGAGATTATCTAACCCACCTTCGTTTTGCTGATGACATAGTCATTTTTGCAACTAGCCCATCAGAGCTGCAGAGTATGATCCAGGAACTTGCTGACAAGAGTAAAGAAGTGGGATTAAAAATGAACTTTCAGAAGACAAAAGTGATGTTCAATGCTTTTACAAGAAATGAAGATTTATCGATTGATGGAGAAAAGCTGGAGATAACAGACACGTACGTTTATCTTGGACAGCAGATATCAAGTGAGGGTCACATTGATGAAGAAATTAATCGGCGTACAAAACTTGCCTGGAGAGCTTTTGGAAGAAACAGCATAATTTTCAAGAGCAATATGCCATTATGTCTTAAAAGAAAAGTGTTTGATCAATGCATCCTTCCAGTGCTTACGTATGGTGCAGAGACGTGGACCTTAACTAAAAGAGACATACGAAGGCTGCAGACAACTCAAAGAAGCATGGAGAGGTGCATACTTGGTGTAACCAGGAGAGATAAGAAGAGGAACTCGTGGATCCGAAAAATGACAAGAGTGGAAGACATCATGATCAGAGTTAAATCCCTGAAATGGCAATGGGCTGGACATACTGCCAGAAGGACAGACCATCGATGGACAGCCGAAATTTTAGATTGGATTCCAAGGGACAGGAAAAGACCCAGAAGAAGACCACATGGGAGATGGGTGGATGAAATTCGAAAGTATGCAGGGGTGACATGGAGGAGACTGGCACAAGACAGACCGTTGTGGAGGAAACTTGGGGAGACCTTCGTCCAGCAGTGGATTGATAATGGTTGACAATGATGATGATGATGACATACATACATATCATTAAGCTGTTCTCTGTGAATCAGAGGTTAGCTCCAAAAAGAAATACAAACTTCCAGATATTTTTATTTATTGTTGTCGTATCAAACTTCTCCATTTACAGCGATCTTGACATGCAACTCGTGCTTCACTGATATCCATTACACGCCATATGCAAGATCTTTTATACTTCATACTCATAATCTTTTTCTCATGGAGACACTCCTGAATCTGATTCACCCATGTCTTCCTTGGCCTTCCTCTGCCTTTCCTTCCTGCCACTTGGGCTGAAAAGATTTTCTTAGTAAGCATTTCATCACTCATTCTTTCAACATGGCCAAACCACTGAAGCATATTGGTTTCCACCTTGCTAACAACATTTTGCTTCACATCACACAACTGCAATACATCTTCATTCCTCACACAATCAGATCGTGTCTTGCCACAAACCCCACGTAAGTAACGCATTTCTCCAGCACACAAGCGACTCCTATGTTTCTTCTGCAGTACTCAGGTTTCACTGCCATACATTAGAGTACGAACAATTACAATTTCATACACAGCCATGCGGGACTCTCTAGAGAACCCATCATTCCTGTGAAAACCTCCCAGAGCAGCTATGACTTTCAAAGAAGAATTCACTCGCCTACTGATTTCACCATCCAACTTGTTCTCTCTGTCAAACATGCTTCCTAAATACACAAACTCACTCACCTGGTCAATCACAGTGCCATTTATACTTACATTACATTCAGTGCTACCCGTTCCTCTCTCAAACACCATAACTTTGGTTTTTCCCTTATTTATACTCAGTTTGAATTTCATCCAAACTTCGTGCATCCGAGTCAACATACTCTGCAACTCGCTTTTGCTCTCTGCCAACAGGACAGTGTCATCAGCATACTGCAATCTGCACACACGGATATCACCAAGACATAAACCACTATTATCTATTTTGGCATCACGCATGCATGCGTCCAAAAATATATTAAACAGCCATGGTGACATTACACAACCTTGTCTAACTCCTGCACCAATGGAAAACGATTTTGATAAAACACCATTCACTCGTACACAAGCTCTACTACCAGCATACATGGCTTTTACACTATTAAGTAGATTCCCAGTAACACCATATTCATTCAATACCTTCCACAAAAGTGTCCTATTCACTCGGTCGTATGCTTTCTCTAAATCTATGAAGGCAGTAAAAACTTTCTTCCCAATAGCCAGATACTTTTCAATCATCATGCGTAATGCAAAAAGTTGGTTAGTGCAGCCTTTACCAGGCATAAAACCACTCGGAACATCCCACACTTTCAATGATGTAAGATCTCGTACTTTTTCAATAACAACCTTACCAAACACTTTCCCTGGCACACTCAGTAGGCTAATACCACGATAGTTCTTGCATTTAGTCTGATCACCTTTTCCCTTATACAAGGGAACAATAATAGCATCCTTCCAATCCCGAGGGACCATTCCTAACTTCCAGCACAACTGGCAAATTTCAGTTAACGAGTCAATTTTAGAGTCATTACCATATTTCAACATCTCTGCAGTTATGCCATCAACTCCCAGAGCCTTATCATTCTGAAGAGATTTTAGAGCTTTACACACTTCTTCTCTTGAGATCCCTCCTGTGCTTTCATCCCTCATTGTGACATCATCTGCATCTGTCTCAGAATCATCTTTGCTTTCCTGATCTAATAACTCACAGAAGTATTCACCCCATCTGTCACTTAACTCATTGGGCTCCCATATCATTTCCCCAATCTCATTCTTCACACAACTTACAACTTTGTTTCCCCTATTTTTCCTGATTCTCATTCATGTTCTTCCAGAAGGACTTCCTATCTTTCCAAAAAGCCAGTTCATGCCTTTCCACTTTCTCCTTCCTATCTTTTGCCTTACTGTGGCGAACCAGCTTAGCAGCTTCACGCTTCTACAGCGATATTCATCCACAGAGACTCTACCTTGCAACATCCCCAAATAGGCTTCTTTCTTTCTCTTTACTGCCTCTTCAATCTCACTATTCCGCCAAGCATCACCTCTATTGTTGCCCACTATTGTGCTATTGTGCTGTCACAGACCTCTTTAGCAGCAGTGACAACACAGTTTTTAAGACATTCCCACTTCTTTTCTACATCTCGCTCACCAGACTTCAAATCCTTCAGTCATTCTCTGAGTAAGTCAGAATACCGCTGATGATCTTCAAGGAGCCTATCAACCATTATTCTTTCTATCCTGGGTCTCTTCCTATTCCCTTTTCTCCAACCAACATTAAGTTTCACTCATGACACTACCAAGTAATGATCAGTACCAACATCGCACCTCTCATCACACAGGTGTCAACAACTAAGTGTTTCAAATGCTGATCATAGACAACAAAATCTATCACACTCTTTTGACCAAGAGTACGATTTTTCCAAGTATATTTGTGAATATACTTGTTATTGAAAAATGTATTAGATACACACAAACCATTCTCAGTGTTCGATTCCTGGTGGCAGCCAATGAGAATTTTTCCGTGACTCACTTATAAACGTGGAAAGAGTGATGACCTCTGTTTGATGTTCCTAGTCCACGTCAAATGTCTGTATTAATTATTCATTCACCTTCTAATTATTTATTCAGTTGCTGCTTACCATCTTTGGTGAATCCCCAGCATTGTGCGAGGCTCCAAGAAGCAACCTGCCAAATTGGCTTGCTAGTTAGTGTGTGTGAGTCTGGAGGAATTCGAGGCCGTTGTGGTGCAGTGGAAGCATATCCAGCGCGTAACTGGAAGACCCTGGGTTCGATTCCCAGTGGCGGCCAATGAGAATTTTTCCTATGACTCACTTATAAATGTGGAAAGAGCGATGACCTCTGTTTGATGTTCCTAGTCCACGTCAAATGTCTGTATGTATTAACCTGTTGTTAAAGGAAAGGGCATTCGCCGAACTGTTGGCATAATGTTGGTAGCACAAAATTGTCCAGAATGTCATTATAGGCCACAGCATTAAAATTCCTAGGCACTGGAACTAGTGGCCCCCGCCCAAACCATGAAAAACAATCCCAGAGCATGACGCTTACTCCACCAAACTTCACAGTTGGTGTAACACAATCAGTCAGGTAGTGTTCACCTGGCATCCTCCACACCCAGACTTATGCATTGGACTATCAGATGGTGAAGCATGATTTATTACTCCAATGAACCCATCTCCACCACTCCCAGTTCCACTGCACTGTGCTTTACACCACTCCAACTGAAGCTTATCTTTAATTTTACTGATGTTAGGCTTGTGTGCAGCTTCTTGGCCATGGGAACCCATTGCCTTCAGCTCTTGATGAACCATTACGATGCTGACATTGTTTTCAGGGGCATTTTGGAACTCAGTGTTGAGTGTCACTACTGAGGATAGGTAATTTTGTTGCACCAACCGCTTCAGCTTTCAGTGATCCCAGTCTGTCATTTTATGTGGCCTTACCAGGTCACGATTGCACTGTTATTGCTGCTAGGTGTTTCCTCTTCACAACAACATCGCTTACAGTTGATCAGGACAGATGCAACAGGGCAGAAATTTTCCGAACTGACTCATAGCTAAGACGGCATCCTATGATCATGCCACTTTGAAAGTCACTGAGCTCTGTTGTGTGGCCCATTCTGCAGTTCATGCTTGTCTATGGCCCATTCTGCTGTTCATGCTTGTCTATGATGTTTGCCAGTCCACATGCATCTTTTTACACCTTCATGGGCCATGGCTGTGTTGTGTATGTGCAAATCCACTTCTTGAAAAATGTGTCTTTTGATCATATAGTGTAGATTTGTGCCTTTGCTCTTTCATTGAAATGTCTTACACATCTGCCAACCAATCTTTTCAGTGATTTTCATCTTGTTCTAACCACTTCCCCCTGAGTTGTACAATTTCATTTCACAGAGCATTCTCTTTATGTCATTGAAGCAGATCAAGAACTTGTATCTGATGCTGGAATGGAATGTACCACTCTGAATTTTGCAAATAGGATAATGTCTCGCAGCCCTTTTTGCAAAAAATCACAAAGAATTTTCCCTTTTGAAAGTGATTTATTTTGCAGCATGTTGTGTGTGTGCACATAGTGAACTATAAATACTCATAGAGCAATTTTTATTTTTTCTTGTGGAAAACCAGTTCGAGCATGAAATGATTACACAGTTAGATGTGCTTGTTGAAGGTGGCAGAGGAGATGAAGAATATAAGGACCTGTTTTATAAAATGTGAGTGATTCTCTTATATTTTTTCCTTTGCATTTTCTGCAAAATAAAAGTATGTTATATGTATGTAATTATGGTAAACTCTCTCTCTCTCTCTCTCTGAGTTATGAGAAACATGTGAAATTAAAATCAAAATTGATGTAATAATTACTATAATTAACAATGCCATGAAAGTTATGAAGTGATTAAATTTTGTAGTTTCTGAAGTATACTGTTAAGTGTTTTCTTTTTATATATATATAACTTAATCTGGTCTGTTTTTAATTTGTGCTTTGAGTGACCTTTTTTACTTTTCATTATGCTAGTTAAAAATAAACAATGATAATGCCATATGGGTTGATGATCTTTCTCTCTTCTCCCCATTTTTTTTTTTTTTTTTTTTTTGGTACACATTTATAGAAATATTGTTTTTTAAAGTCAAAGCATATAGTGCAAAATACTTTTTGTTTTCCTTTTTTTAATTTCTGCACATAAACAAATGTCCAAGAGAAATTTTGATATATTCTTAATTTAAATAATTCAATGCTATGATGTTCCGAAAGAGTTTGCCTTGTTATGTAATTCTGAAGTTTCAATGGTAAGAAGTGTATAACTAATAGATGCCCTGGCTCACCTGTAAAAAGGACTACTTGGTAAGTGAGATGACACTGGATATCACCATGTGTATTTGTCCTCATCACGTGATGCCGTAGCCTGAAAACCACAGTTTTTTTTTGTTTTTTTTTTTGTTTTTTTTTTTATGGTGTTAAAAGCATGTTTTATGTGTTGAAGCACAGCCAGACTGTTCGTAGACTGTGCTTTATGTGAAGAATTATTTCTTCCAGAGATTTGCTTCCCATTCATTTCTATGACCTGAGACATTGGTGATATATTGACCTTTATTTGTGAAATGGTCATTGACACCACATTGAAGTGGGAATTGCTTTGATTTGTGCACAGCCAGAAAGTTGTTCAGAATACTAAGCTACATCAGCTTAGCTTCAGTTGACAGGCCTGTTTGTCTTCTAGGTGTAACCTGGAAGTCCTGGTTTTTGTAGTATTCTAAACTCAGAAATCTCCGGATTTTAAAATTTTGTGTAGTAATTTAGTAATCCTCGATCATGTTACTTCTGAAAATGCTATGAGGTGATTATTAATTAAAAGTGCCTTTCCATATTCAAAACTGTTGTGCATGCTGAAAGAAAGGCTACTTTTATCATTTTGGCAGCTGTATCTATATCACATACTTTCAGTACATAAGATTCAATGACCTAATTGCAGAATTGACAAAAATCACTGTAGGATATTATAGCAGCAAGACTTAAAAGCACCCAGAGCTGAACTGAACTCCATAGTTTGCCTAAATATTCTGAAATGCAAAATGTGACTTCAAAAATGCAATCTTTGAAGTCGAATTTCACAATTTTTGAGATTCCTAATATCCCGAATAAAATTCAAAAATGCTATTTTCCAACGATTTTTAAGATAATGGAAAACAATTGATACAAGAAAAGTGTGAAGTTAAATTTCACAGGCACTAGTGGTGTAGCTATAATGTGTGTGTAATGTATAAACAATGTGTACCTGTATTGTACATGGCATTATACAATATAATATATAAATGAAATGCATTATTTATACAAATATATAGTACTGAAGTCAGGGTTCAGGGTTTTTTGTTTAATCTCACAATCGCCCCTGAATTTAATTTAATTGCATTGTCCTAGGTGGTGTAACTATATCATGTTTGATTCCCTTTCGAGGCCGATTTAATTTTTATGTTTTCTGAAGGATGCCACGGGAAACAGTAAAAAGTATGTTATCTATATATTGACATTGACAAGAAATAAATTTACTTATGAGGATTCAACTTGCAAACACATTTCAAAGAACAATTATGTTTGTAGTTGGGATTAGCCTATATATTCTGCATTTTTCAGCTTCATTGAATTTTTTTCTCCTATTGAAGATTGTCCGTTTCTTTTTAAGTATGTGCATGTGAGTTATGGCCGCAGGGGTTGCTGCAACTTATCTTTATTGTTTTCTAAAGTATTGTAATGTGAACTGTGTGCACATACATATATGACAGCAGCTGGTTGGTCTTCTATGGGTGTTTCAGGTATTTTGTAAGTTAGAACATAATAGTTCCATTTTGTAGTTTGAAATCATGTCAGTGAAGCACTTTTTTTTTTTTATAAAGCATGAAAGCAGTTAAATGTTCATTGTTTCTTTTTATTATTTTTTTCCCTTTTAATGCTTGCAGTTTTTAGAGTTTGTGAGTTGCCTAGTATTCATCATTCCTTAATGGTTGGTAATGAGAAAGGAATTTTAACTGTGTGTGTTGTGCATGTTACCAATTAAATGCATAAGAATTTCTAAAACATGGTCTTTTGCATTTTCTCAAATTGCTTGACTGTTTTCGCTTAAACTTATCAAAAGAATCTTTAGAAATTATTAATCCCATGTAATACTAATCTGCATGCAATACCAAGATGTCACATGATGGAATATCACAAGATATGTTCTTGTTATTTTTTTGGAGAAAATACTTTTTTTATTAAATTTAAAGTTTACAACAATGGGAGTCTCAAGATATTTCTGGAACTTCACAATTTTGTGCATATGGACTTAGAGAACCCTAGGTACATAAATAGTGGTTTTAGTGTTGTTGTTGTTTCTACCTCTTTAGTTTATATTCCACAAAATTTAAAATTGAGTATCCCCCCCTCCTCATGGCATAAAGGAACAGTCACTGATAAATATAATTCCGGTATTTTTTTTACTTTGTGGGAGATTGGATGCAAATACACTTACAATTGCATAAATTCCAAGTTTCAGAATAGCAGTAGTGAAGTTAACACTCAAAAACCTGAAATGAGAAAAATTCAGGATATTTCTGTTTGTATCATTTCAAGGTGAATGACTGAAATGTCATTCACCTTGAAATGATACCAAGTGCGCCATATAAAAGAGGTCCCGTGGCCAGACGTTAGGCGGGTTAAAGTTGTTTGGCGGGTTTCCAGTTAAAACCGCTTTGTTCCATTTCTAACCGGTTTCTTCGTGTACAGCTGCAAAGGAATTCTCTGGAGTGGTTAGTCACAGCCAGAGCAGTGTAGGTACGCGGTCATAAGTGTAAGTGAAGAGAGAACAAAGGCAACGGAAATGGTTTTAAGTACAGAACAGCAGATTTTTATTGTGGAGCAGTGTTTCAGAAATAACTCATACAAGGTTTTAAATGAGTTCTTTACAGAAAAATTTCCACATTGTGCAGCACCGGCAAAATCAGTGGTGCAGAAGTTAGTGCGGAAATTTCATGAAACTGGCACGGTGTGCAACAGGAAAAGAAACAAACCCAAGACAATTCGTACTGAAGACAATATCAAGGATATGTGCACAATGACGTTACAAAGCCCTTGGAAGTCAATTTGCCGATTATCGTCTGCAACGGGAATATCTGCCACATCATGCTGATGCATGCTTAAGGTGAATTTGTATTTTCGGCCGTACAAAGTTATGCATTCCAAGAACTTAAAACTCCTGATTATGCTAAACGGATGCAGTGTTGTATGTGGTTTCAGGAGACCATTGTCTGCGGTGAAATGGACCCAACACTTTATTACATGACAGATGAAGCATGGTTTCATCTGTCCGGGTATGTCAATACGCAAAACAACAGGATTTGGACCGACACGAATCCCAGACGGACAATGGAGGCCCCCTCTGTACGACCAAAAGATAGGTGTTTGGTGTGCTGTGTCTGCGAAGAGGATAGTCGACCCATTCTTTTTCACTAACACCATCAACTTGGAGTGCTATGTTCAGCAACTGTTCAACCCATTTGTTGCTGCACTTACAGAAGAAGAGCAAACATATGCTTTCTTTCAGCAGAATGGTGCAATGGTGCATACTTCGCGGAACCGTCTATGTGCTGTGCATGAAGTGTTTGGGGAGGACAGAACTGTATCGAAGGGACTATGGCCACCCAGATCACCCGATCTCTCCACCTGTGACTTTTATCTGTGGGGAGCATTGAAAGGGAAAGTGTACGCAACTAATCCGCACGCCCTTGATGAATAAAAGTGAACATTACGGATGTCATAGTCCAGATTACTGCCGATGAGTTGTGGCGCATTACGAACATGTTCCGTCGTGTGCAGCTGTGTCTTGATGTTAGAGGACAACACTTTCAGCAATTGTTGTAAACGCAGGTAAATTAGTTCTGTTTTCTGTCATTTCAACTATTTTTTACCATGTATAGTAACATTACCTGAATGTTGTCGTTCATTATACTCGGGCCTCTTTTATATGACACACCCTGTATATCATATGTAGAACATGAAGAAGAAAATTTTAATTTTTTTTAATATTATGTGCTTGTTGGTGAAGAAAGGAATGGTAAAGCCACTTAGATGAAGTAGATAGAAGATGTAAAATCTTGTGGTTACTTATGTAAATTCGTGCTGTTTTCTTCTCACTTCAAACCAAATCCACAGTTCATTTATTAGAAATACATTATTTGTATTGCTCACACACTAAAGGATTTACACAGTTCAGTGCAGCATCCAATATTAGGTGCTAATTCCTGGAAATAACTCACACAGATAAAGGCTTCCTTTCATCTGAACCAACAATTGTGCAGTTTCTTTGGTAGCAGTGGACATTCTCCTTTCTGTGTGCACATGCACATTGAGCTGCATGAGCTCTACTTGAGGAATTCTCACCCTGCTCAATGTGGTTCCACATCTACCTGACAGTATTTTTAAACCCTAATGGCAATATTTTATTACAGTTCATTGTTTTCCAGTGTTTGATTTTTGACTGACATTTGGCTACATCTAAGAAAATGTTTGCTCTTGAATTAAGACATGCAAAACAATTGTCTTAGTGATATCTTTGACAAGCAGTATTCAGAAATAATAATTTTTGAAATATGTAATTTCAAAATATATTTTGGAACAGAAGAAAACACATTTTTTGTTGAATATCATTCACAGATACTTTGTCGTGTTTATGTCTGAGTGTTGCGCAGTATTTATGTAGATATGCAATGAAGCAGTTCAAAGATTACTCCCTGAGAGACTTAGTTTGCATATTCTACATTTGGACTTAAGGTTTTGAGAGCACCAAGTGCTTGTAGTTATTGCTATGGATGCATTATTCTGATTATACACTCAATGGACAAAACATTAGAAATACCTTCTTAATAGCGTGTTGGTCCTCCTCTAGCATGAATAAGTGCCTGTATATGATGAGGCATCAACTCCACCATATGCCATAGGGTTTCCAGAGGTAATGCCAGCCATGCCTGTTGCGGCATTGACCATAACTCTGCCCGAGACATCGGTCCAGGATCCATGGATCTGATGTTCCTAGCCATGCTTGTTGCAGCATTGTCCACAACTCCACCCGAGATGTTGGTCCAGGATCCATGGATCTGATGTTCCTAGCCATGCTTGTTGCAGCATTGTTCACAACTCCACCCGAGATGTCGGTCCAGGATCCATGGATCAGATGTTCCCAGCCATGCCTCTTGCAGCAATGTCCAGAACTCCGCCTGAGACTTCGGTCCAGGATCCATGGATCTGATGTTCCTAGCCATACTTGTTGCAGCATTGTCCACAACTCCACCCGAGACGTCGGTCCAGGATCCATAGATCTGATGTTTCTAGCCATGCTTGTTGCAGCATTGTCCACAACTCCACCCAAGACGTCGATCCAGGATCCATGGACTGTTGCAGGATTGTCGACAACTCCACCTGAGACGTCGATCCAGGATCCATGGAATGTTCCCAGCCATGCCTGTTGCAGGATTGTCTGCAACTACGCCTGAGACGTCGGTCCAGGATCCATGGACCTGATGTTCCCATCCATGCCTGTTGCAGCATTGTCCACAACTCCACCCGAGACATCAGTCCAGGATCCATGGACCTGATGTTTTCAGCCATGCCTGTTGCAGCATTGTCCACAACTCCACCAGAGATGTCTGTCCAGGATCCATGGATCTGATGTGCTGCTTTACGGCATCCCAGAAAGCTTCCACAGGGTTTAAATCTGGAAGCCATAAGGGCCACTGGATGGTTCCAAACTCAAATGAATGTTTCTCGAGCCATGCCTGAGTGGTTGCAATCCGCTGGGGCAGCACATTGTCCTGCTGAAACAGACTATCAGTCGCAGGATGCGTGAAGGCCACGGAATCGTGTAGGTTATTAGCCAAAACATGCTGGTAGCACACAATAGTTAAGAACCACTCCAGACTCACTAAGGGACCTAATGTGTCCCATTAGAAGGCTCCCCAAACCATCACAGAGCCACCACAGCCTTGAACAGAGCTGACCTGGCATGATGAGGCCATGGCCTCATGCTGTCGACACCACACCTGCACCATCCTGTCAGCTGGGTACAGCTGAAAATGGGATTCATCTGACCATCTGATGTGGTGTAACTCAGTGGAAATCCAGTTTTGACGTTCCCGGCAACAGGCGAGGCGTAATTTCTCATAATTAGCAGTCAGCAGTGGCACAGAAGTAGGGCTTGGCTCTCGTAGCCCAGAGTTTGCAGTGCTTTGTACCGTTTGCTCGCTGATGCTGCTTGGGCCTTCGACATTTAAGCTGGATGTGATTTTCATTGGTGTTGCCAAGCAGTCGATCTGTATGAGCCTAGAAAGTCTACGTTGATCCCAGTCATCAGTGTCATATGGTCGGCCATCACTTGCCTTCTGGACGCTGGTACATCCATCGATGGTATGCTTGTGGTACACCCTTGCTACGGTTGCCCTCTGGAACCCTAGTGTTCTGCAAAAGAGTGACCCATCTGCCTTGCACCCATATCAAAGTTGCTCAGATCACCACATTTACCCATGTTTATCAATTGCAATACACTATTGGGATGTCCTGCTTCTCTGCCTATTTGCCGCCTGTGTTCAGTTTGGGTCTGTGCATGAGGGTGTGCTCATATCAAGTGCACATCAATCCTATCTATAATGTTTTGTCTATTGAGTGTAAATTGAAACATCTGAGGCTTGCACAATAACCAAACCTTTGTTTTTGTTTTCATTTGTTTTGTTTCTTTTGTTTTCTTTTTTTTGTGACAGCCAAGCCTTTGTTTTGTTTTTAATAAAAAAAATTGTTGCAACCCATCATTTTTCATGGTAAACATTTTGTTTATTGCAAAATAAGCTGCAATGCTCAGTGTTCTTAAAATATTTTATTGTGTTAATTTTCATACAAAGCCAAATCAGTATGTCTCATGTGCCTGTTGTGAATTGATGTCCAGATAAATAATAAGGATTAGATGTTACTAGCAAATTACGTATATGTTTCAATTTGCTTCAGTCAACATGATGTGCAAATGTAACCAATTTGTTCAAAAAAATCTTTCATGTATTTATATAAAACATTAGAAAAAATTGATTATTGTAATAACTTTTTAGTTTCATTAAGCTTTCTTCCCTATAGTGATGGCATAAGAAATTCTAAATTTCTGACAATTCTGATGAGTTTACTCAGTGGTGAGTTGAAGTATTTGCCCACAGAGACCTTGCCATGCTAAATTGCTATTAAAAAGATGGTTAAAAAAGGGACGAAAAATAAGTTAAAAATTTACAAACTGATATCGTGAAATTCCTTCCTATTTCTGTTTTTCTCCTTTGTTGCTCTATCATGAACCACTGCTGGAGGAACTCAAACATTTCTACAGACTCCCCTCCCTGCTTTTCCCCTCGTTTTGAAGTGCTTACTTTCAAGGTTCGACATTCATGGTTTGCCATTATTGTTTATTGTTGTGTAAAAGCTTACCACCAAAATATTACCTGAAAAAGAAAGCACTAGTAGTAATACAGTGGAGCCTTGGTCATATATTTTCTTAGGGGTTGGCAATGAAAAATGTATAATGTAAAAAACGTATAAAGAATGCATAATGTTAAGCATTGTTGTAAAGTTTTGAATGACTCCAAAAATAAAAAAAAAGGGGGCTCATAATTTTAGATTACACAAATTTAAGTTGTAAGATATACATACATACATGAATACTTTCTTTGCTATCTGAAGCCTATATTTATTTTGAATTTTGTATTAATTATTTAAATTTAATTTCGTTGTAAAAACTAGGATAAAAAATTCTGTATGATTTCATATGTTCAATATATGAAAAGAAATCACTTACCTTTGAAAAATACTAGATAGTAAATACGAATACGATTTTGTTTTATATATTCAATACTTCCATTTCTAATTCTTTACTTACAGGCATTGCTCTTTTCAAAGAAGTTGCTCCACTAGTTGATTTAGCATTAGTGCTGTGTAAAATATCCACTAATTTTTGCTTGTTTCAAATTTCTGGAATTCTGGTTAAAAAAAAATAGAACTCTGAACGTTACTTAGAAAAATTTTCATTATCTATTTCATGGCTGGAAAAAAAAAACTGTCCCAATTCCCTCACAGTTGGTTATGTATAAAAGAAGCTTGTATTTTTGATTGTATGAAATTCAAAAAATTTTGCGTATAATCGAGAAAAATGTATAAATGAATTTCGTGTAACTGAATTGAAAAAGTGATAGAAACTACAGTAAAATATCGGTAGTGGTGCAGAATTACGTATAAAAGTAAAAAATGTATAACTGAGGCTCCACTGTATTAATAATAGTATAATGAAAGTTCTAATATCAATAACTGTCAATTGAAACAAAGTGCAAAAAATCAATGCTGCTATAGTAAAAATGTTATATCTTGTTGTTTATGTGACACAGGGCTTGAAAAATGCCATGCCTGAGATGCCTGGGGCATGTAAATTATTGGCCTGGGCAGGTAAAAAAGCGATCTAGTTGCCCGGATCAGGCAACTAAATTTAAAAACGAAAAAGTTTGGAATAGAATTTCCTACTACAAGAAAAAAGACAGTTGTTGCATGTCGTGTTTCATTTCACTGCTAATCACTGGAAGTTGTATTATTGTTATGGAGTGCCAAGGACATAAGAATATCACTTTTTTAATTATATTATGCTCTAGGTCCAGATATATTAACCATATTTTTTGCTCTAAACGTTGTTTATAGTCAGCGACAGGATGAATGCCTATAATGAAACTAGCACCTCCAGTGTTTAATAACAAAGAGGCAAAAATTTCAACAAAAAGAACACTGAAGAATTACTAAATTTCTCAAATCCCAATTTCATCATCATACCATTTCACCATCATCTTAAAACTTGAGAAACACGCTTTTGTGCATTGAACATTTTGAATACAGACCCATAAAACAGAAATTCAAAACATGTAAGTTCATAATATTTTTTAATTTAAAAAAAAGCAACGAGGGTTCCAGTTCCAGGTAGCTTTTACCACCTGGGCACGTAAATAATTTTTGCACTTGCCAGCTGGGCATGTACCTTTTCTGATATTTTTCAAGCCCTGCGACACATGTTTATGCAAAACAAATTGTTTTTTTAAATGTGCCACTCATCCCCATATTTATACATACATATCACTAAGCTGTTCCCTGAGATTCCAAGGTTAACTCCTCAAAGCAGGGTTATTTGCCAAATCATAATTAGCCATGGTGTTAAATCATACTGTTGAAGTATCAAACATCCCACTTGCAGTGCTCTTGGCACAGAATTTACCACAATCCTCATATTTACATACCTACATATTACTAAGGTGTCTTCTAAAACTCAGAGATTAGCTCCTCAAAGAAAGCTCATCTACGAAAAAGAACTTCCAGATTTTACTTACAAGTTTCGCACAGCTCCTGGATTCCTGGAATTTTATTCACCTTTTTTTCAGGCCTGGAAAGTCCTTGATTTTTCATATTTTTGTGAAAGGTCCTAGAATAGTCCTAAAATTTTTTCGTGCAATGAAAAAAGAAAAAAAAAAAAAACAGGTAGGACCAATATTTTGAACAGAAGGACCAAAAATAATGTTGTGTTTCTTCATTAATCTTAAAAATTTCCCACTTATTCCTCTAATGAAAGGAAAAGAACGTGAAAATTTATATTTCTTTTTTGGTATGTTTTGGTTAATATTCTTTTATTTCTTTTTGTAAATTTTCAGGTTGTTTTCCTTTCATTAGAGAAATAAGTGGAATTTTTTAAGATTAATGAAGAAATGCAACATTGTTTTTGGTCATTCTGTTCAAAATATTGGTTATGAAGAAAAAATCTAACAGAAATATTTTACAATCAGCAAGTGTATATGAAATTCCTATTGTTTCACAGGATTCTGAAGGTCACGTCTCTTACATTGGTAGCACAAAAAATATATTAAAAAGATTACATCAACACATAAAAAACTAGAATAAAAAAGTTGCACTTATTCAATACTGTATTAATCATAAACAATATCCTGACTTTGAAAATATTAAAAATGCCAACTACTCACACAAATGAAAAAGAGTTGAGAATTTCAAAGAGTGTTATAATAGAACAAAAAAAGAATAAAATATGTAATTTACAGGACCCTGCCACTCTTGATACAGCTTGGAAATCATTTATAAAATATGAGAAAATGCATAGAAAAAGACAAAAAAAAAAAGAATATTATAAAAATCACACCATTTAATAAAGGGTTATTAATATTGTATTTGTTTCTATAAAAAGTTATTAATATTTCAATATTTCTACATTCAAAGAAAAAGAATTGTACTTATGGTAGATATATTTACCAACTCATTCGATAGATGGCGGCACTTAGGGAGTTTCACCAGACACGTAGTGAAAGCCGCACCCTTTCCTTCGTTTCTCAGAATGCAACTTCTGCTTGTTACACATGCGATGAACCCTCGTGCAGTTTGTTGGTGGCCTGAAGATAGTGTCCGTGGGACATTGAAAGCGCTCGCCGTGATAACATCGACGATGTGTTTTTAAGTGAGCTATGTTTCCCGACCCGATGAGTATTAGCCGTTTTCTAATGAGATATGTTTTAATTAATGGATAGTTTTAAATGTATGAGTGTTCTAATGAGTGAGTGATTGATTAAAAATTTTAAATTAATATTTTAACTAAAATGTTTTATTTGTAAATATCTTTTAACTAACTAAAACTTGTTGCATAATTTGGCCCTCTCGGGCTGGGAACACGTGCCTCACTGTGCGTGTAACATGCGATATATCTTCTAATATTAGGTATACAATACCTTGATGTTACATTTGTATAAATTGAAGCACGTTTTACCATGAAACTGTCGTTAGGGATATGTTTCATGATATGTATATTTCTGAACTAACGCTACCTGTTACAGTAGCTACTACTGAAAGATCATGCAGCAAGCTGAAAATAGTCAAAAATTATTTACGAAATGCAGTGTGTCAGGAATGACTGAAATTTCTTTTGCTAATTGCCATTGAAGCTCACCCTTATCTGCCCCTCTTGAAATTAATACCCACTGGCTCTTTTTGCATAATCGCCTCCCTGTTCCGTATTTTCTCTTTCGCATGTCTCTTCTCTCCTCCCCTCTCTGCTCCTTCTGCGCACAGGAGGCAGATGTTTCTCACGTCTACCTTTACTGTCCCATCCTGATGCCTCTCCTCCACCAAGCTTTCCGGATTGCCAGTCGCTCTTGTTCTCAAGATCTTCCGTTCACTGCCTACAGACATCTTCTTCTGCGGGCTCATCCACCTACGCCTCTTCCGTCAGTATGTGCCTATCTTTTCGTGCTGGTTAAACACGTTATTTACGTATACCTTCAACAACTCCGCAGCGTTTCCTCGCCGGTCTCTTTACACCAGGCCAGCGCAGCACTTTTGTGCCATTTTCAAGATCGATTGCTTTCTCGACTCCGCCTGGAGTACCAGTCGGCTTCTTCCAGTCGTCGAGAAGCCACCTTCTATCTACCTGGGCGCCGGCCGCTCCATGGTTTGCGGTTGATTCTGGACTGCTACACCTATCAGTACCCTAGGACATTCTACACCTCCTTTGCTGAGTTCCGTGGCACCTTGGTGCCCCTCCTCCACTCTACGACTCGTGCAATCCACGCTACCGTTGAATTGTGAATGCTAATGTCATCTCAGTGTATTTTCATGCTTACTCGTGTACATTACTTACTTTCACCCCGCCTGTATTATGTTGCTTTGGGGCCCTCGTTAAATAACTTGCACAATTGTGCACGCTGTGTTTTTATCTCATGTTTGTAATGTTTTACCTTCACTGCGGTGTTTGTGTTGTTCTTTTTCTAATTGTGTACTATTGTTTCGCGTGTGTTATCCTTTAAATCATGCCCAGCCAATGTCATGTGATACGATGTGTTTCTCTCTGTCACTTCTGCAATTTTTATTCAATAAGCTTTGCTTGCAGCATTTGTTATTCATCCCCATTGTCATTGCAGTGTATATACCATCATGTTTTAACAGTTTTGTATTATTTCCCAGTGAGACGCCCAATACTGTACGTCTCCCTCTTATGTTTTCTTATGATAAATAATAATAAAGCGATTTTGAAACCAATAGGCAGCTAAATTAGTCCAAGATTTAATTAGAGATTTTACAATACAAAATGCAAAAAGAAAGATTTTTTTATTTGAGTATCTGTAGTTGATTTGTCTATAAACATGTAAAAATTTCTTTTAATGAAGTAAAGGTTTCTTACAAGTTTAAATATATGTATTTTTATTTCCTTTGTTAGTTTTGCAAATAAAGCAGAAGCAGGGAGGCTTCTTTATAATTTTGCTTAAGGGTCAAAATTTTGTATTTACTCCACTGCTTTGTATGAAACATCTCCATGTATAACAATCTGGACATATAACTCAAGCTATCCCCATATTTTTAATGACAAAATTGAAATAGGCCATACAAAAAGATTTGATAGGATGCAAGATAAACACTTCTAGATGTTTAAATGTGTTTGCAAATTACAGCATGGAAATTTTTGCATGAAACCTATTATATTGTTGTGAGCACATGTTTTTAATTTTGAGCGTGTTCAAGTGATATATTTTAGTCCCGATGTATAGAATGTTCCAGTTGCATGCTAGTTTGATACTGAATGTTTTTGTTTCTTGCCTTTGTTTTTTTCCCCTTGCCATTGCAGATAGTGATGTATAACATGTGATTGTTTTATCTTAATGTACATTCATTTCAAAATCCAGAGTGGGCGGTTTGTGTGAGCATCACCAAACTATGCATGATCAAGGCATGAAATTTGTAAAAACTGTTGTAAGACTGATGAGAAGACTTTTAGAATATAGAGCTGTTGTCACTGATGAGAATAAAGAAAACAGAATGGCCTGCACAGTCAACCTTTTGGTAATATACACTTTAAAACAAATTCCTTGTGTTAATTTACTGGCATTCATTTGTTGTTATTATCAACCACTGTTTTGTGCATGTGTGTGTGTGATTACTGATTTTTTTATTAGTTTCCACATAAAGTACTCAGAAGTAGCAAATAATGAGGAACACCCAATAGCAAACAGGCACGTGCCATCCTGACTTACATATTCAACTATGACATTGAGATGGCTTTATGAACAGCTCATTGTGAAGGAATCAGACATATACGAAGTAAATCTACACACACACACATCACTAAGCTGTTCTCTGAGATGCAAAGGTTATCTGTACAAAGAAATACAAACCACCAAATAAAGTTTTAACTGATTATTTATTGGATTGTCAGAAAAGTCATGACGTATTTTGGCACCCGATGGCGATTGGGCGGTTTTGGAAGTACTAGAGGCATGAGCTCTGTTATCGCTATTGCATTCAACAGGTGCCAGTTCTAGCTGCAGTCTAAAAGGAATAGTGAGTGATTTGGTTGATTTGCGGACATTTGATATCAAGTTGAAGATGGAAGACCAAACTGTGCATTTTCGCCATGTTTTACTTCCGTAAAGGGAAGAGTGCGCGTCAAGTTTGTGAACAGTTGCGTAAAGTGTACGTTGATAATGCTCTACAAGAACATCAGTGCCAGCGGTGGTTTGCAAAATTCCATGCTGGTTATTTTGACCTCAACGATGCTCCTCGGTTGGGGAGGCCCACCGAGGAGGATGACGACCAAATTAAGGCATTGATCGAGTCAAACCCACATTACATGACACAAGAGATTGCAGACACATTGCACGTCCATCATTGAAGCATTCACGACTACCTGAAGAAACTGGGATACGTAAGCAAGCTCGATGTGTGGGTTCCTTGTGAACTCAAAGAAGCTCAATTGACGGTGCGTATAAACATTTGGGATATGCTCATTAAACGTGAGAAAAATTATCGTTTTTTGAAGCGACTGATAACTGGTGACGAAAAGTGGATTGTGTACAACAATGTGCTACGCAAACAGTCTTGGTCCCGACATGCTGCTTCGCCTCAAACAACATCCAAAGCAGACATTCATCAACGGAAGGTTCTGATCTCAGTGTGTGGGATTTTAAAGGTGTCGTGTTTTTCGAGCTCCTACCATGGAACCAAACAATCAATTTGAATGTGTATTGTCGGCAATTGCACAATTTGGACGAATCCATCATCCAGAAACGTCCAGAGCTCATTCATCGTAAAGGTGTTGTGTTCCATCACGACAACGCGAGACCACACACAAGTTTGATCACCCGCCAAAACTTATTGGAGCTTGGGTGCGATGTGTTGCCACACCCAGCATACTCGCCTGACCTTGCACCGTCAGACTTCTACTTCTTTCGCTCTCTTCAACAGTCCTTGCATGGTATAACGTTCAATTCAGATGAGGCTGTAAATCAGCACCTTGTACAGTTTCTCGCCACAAAAGACAGGTCCTTCTATGAACGAGGCATTCTGCAGCTCACTGAAAGATGGCAAAAGGTTATCGGACAAAACGGGCATTATATTATTGATTTATCTTTGTTCTTTCTATCAATAAATGACCTTTGCAAAACATTGCTAAAATATGTCATGACTTTTCCGACAACCTAATACTTACTATTACGGTATCAAACTTCTCCATTTACAGCGAACTTGGCACACAACTTGGGTTTAACTGACATCCATCATAAGATGTACACAAGAACTTCATACTGTAATAATCCTTTTCTCATGTAGATACTCCTGAAACTGATCCTCCCATGATTTCCTTGGTCTTCCTCTGCCTTTCTTTCCTGCCACTTGGGCTGAAAAAATTTTCTTAGTAAGCATCTCATCACTCATTCTTTAAACATGGCCAAACCACCTAAGAATATTAGTTTCCACCTTGCTAACAACATTTTGCTTCACATTACACAACTACGGCACATCTTCCATTCTTCACACGATCACAGATTATCTTGCCACAAACACCCCATAAGTAATGCATCTCTGCAGCACACAGACGATTCCTATGTCTCTTCTGCAATACCCAGGTTTCACTGCCATACATCAGAGAAACCTGGGTATTACACTATCATGCAGCCATTTCGGGATTCTCTTGAGAACACATCATCCTGTGAAAACCTCCTAAAGCAACTATGACTTTCAATGAAGAATTCACTCACTGAATCAGCAAATTATTAGGAGCACCCAATAGCTACCAGACATGTGCCATTCTTACTTATGTACACAACTATTATGATGAGATGGTGTTATAAACAGCTCATTACAAAGGACTCAAGCTTGTACAAAAATGAATCTACACTGAATCAGCAAATTATTAGGAACACCCAATAGCTACCAAACATTTGCCATTCTTACTTGTGTACACAACAAGGCTGGAAAATTACCTGGAGCCTAGAAATTTGGTCCTGGTGCCCAACTTTTTTTACTTCAAATTTCATGATTTGCAGTCATTACTTAGAGTTCATAGATGCAAAATGTAACTTCAACAAATTGTAATTTAATAAAATCAGACTCTGAAATTTTCTGCTTTGGTCGCATTTATAAATTCTGTCAGCTTTTTCTTGAACCGTGCATTTTAAGCAGAGAAACTATGAAATCCGCTGAGTCACATGACTATCCTGTCAGATCGCAAAAGCCTTGAAGATCACACTGTTTAGTTTAAGTTGCCAGCCCGGAAGTAGAAACAGCGGGTCGCAGTGACGCAGATTCTCGGAAAGGTTTGCAGACTGATTTTCTATTTTCTTAACATTAATTCTTTTTAAGATTTCTTTAAATTTTAAAACAAAGAAAGGGAAATTTTCACACATTTTTAACGTTGACTCGCATTTTAGATGTAAAGCTGTGATCGATAGATCACACAGACAACTATAATCAATAGAAATCCCCCCCCCCTATTTTATTTTAGCTTTCATTCTTCCATATTTTTCAAACAGATAACTTCAACTTGATGAGATAAAATTGCTTTTCTTGAGCTTTGAATCTCGGAAGCGATATTTTTATGCACTTTTGATGCACCATGCATGTTTGATGTGTGAGTGGTAGTTAAAAGGGCATAAAAGCCTGACGATTATGGGCAAAACACGTAACAGTATTAACAAAGAAAGGTGACTTGATCACGCTAGTTACGTTAACTAAAACTTTTACAAAAAGTTCGTAAGTTGGAAGCTTTCGACCTTATCTTAGGTCTTCATCACGCCAATGGAGGACTAAGATTGTTGCCAGATTCTACATTTGAATTTTTCCTATTTTTGTTGCCAAAACTTAGAATTGATCTCCAGATTAACGGAATGTAGAGAGGAGATTCGGAGTTGCAAGTCATTGAGTTGAAAATAATTTCTATGCTTTCACGGTAACGGAGGGCAAAACGATTGTCAAACGAAGCAATTCGTTTTGCTTCGTTCCAGTGGGGAACTGCAGATGTGTCTTCCATTGTCAAAATAGACAAGGCAGTGTTGGGATTGCCTTTCGAAACATCTTTTCTATGTTCTAAAATTCTATGGCTTATGCTCCTGTATGTGCTTCCAATGTATAAGTTATCCCCAGTAGAAGAAGAGATAGGAATGCAGTAAACTCCTGGGAGGTCCTTTCCTCCTTGTGATAATCTGTATACTCTTGATGTAGAATCTTTGTTTCCCTCTGTACCATATTTTGATTCCTACATGCTCCTCATGAAGAAATTGATTCTTCATTTTGAACCCCCGGTCCTCTTATCAAAGATCTTTATGATTGTTTCCACACTATTCATCAACATAGTTGTTTTGTTTTCAACAAAATTGTGTATAGGCAACAATCTGGTCTCCCCATGGGCTCACCTCTTTCCCCTCTGCTTGCTGAAATCTACATGCAACATATTGAAGTTTCCATAATTCCTCTACACCCTTTTCAACCTTCCCTATGGTTAAGATATGTAGACGACGTTTTCATTAGCTGGCCACATTCCGAGTCTGAGCTACAGATACTGATCAACTCCATTACAGAAAAATTTCCTTCCATTAAGCTCACTATATCTAAGGAAGTAAATCACAAAATTGATTTCCTGGATGTATCTATCTGCAGAAACGCTGATCTCTCCATTACTCGTTCCGTCTATCGAAAACCTTCTGCAGCCACTAACATCATTCCCTACAAATCTTGCACCCTGCATCTCTACAAGCTTGCAGCATTGAAGTCCTACATCCACAGGGCTCATATCATTTGCAACAGCCAACTCTCTCTTCAAGAAGAACTCTCCAAAATTTCTACAATAGCCCTCTCTCATGGTTTCCCTGCTGTTACAGTCAACTCCCTCGTAAAGAAATATGAAAACCATTCGAAAATCGAATGCCTCCTTCCTCACAAGAAAGAAGACCTGAAATTCTGTGGTTCTGTTCCTTACCATCCTTCCTATGCTTATAAGTTACAGATTCTTTTTAGAAGTTTTGGTTACCATCTTGCCATTAAATCTACCCCAAACATCTTGAAACTTCTACAAAGGGATAGGGACAAAGTTGAAAGCCTGAACCTCCCAGGAGTTTACTGCATTCCTATCTCTCCTTCTACTGGGGATAACTTATACATTGGAAGCACATACAGGAGCATAAGCCATAGAATTTTAGAACATAGAAAAGATGTTTCGAAAGGCAATCCCAACACTGCCTTGTCTATTTTGACAATGGAAGACACATCTGCAGTTCCCCACTGGAACGAAGCAAAACGAATTGCTTCGTTTGACAATCGTTTTGCCCTCCGTTACCGTGAAAGCATAGAAATTATTTTCAACTCAATGACTTGCAACTCCGAATCTCCTCTCTACATTCCGTTAATCTGGAGATCAATTCTAAGTTTTGGCAACAAAAATAGGAAAAATTCAAATGTAGAATCTGGCAACAATCTTAGTCCTCCATTGGCGTGATGAAGACCTAAGATAAGGTCGAAAGCTTCCAACTTACGAACTTTTTGTAAAAGTTTTAGTTAACGTAACTAGCGTGATCAAGTCACCTTTCTTTGTTGGGCATAAAAGCATTTCAGAAGCTAATGGTCGCAATTTTTCCCTTTTTTTTTTTTTTTTTTTTTTTTCTTTGGCACGGAAGCCTAAATTTTAATTTAACTGAAAGTTAAATTAAGGCAATTTCTTTTTTCTTTTTTACAAAAGCCATACCATAATTTTAAAGCATTTTCTCTGTTTCCCCAGCCGTCAGTTTTCCATAAGTTGAAGTCGCAACTTTTTTTTCCCTTTTGCTTCCAGATAGTTTCACTTCAGTATTCAGTTAGATTGATAAGGTGTCTTTTTTTGTTCTTCCTCTTTATTTATTTTTTAAACTATATTTTTACACATTTTTATCATCCGTTTTCTGTTTTCCAGCGGTCCATTCTTGGTACACCCCTTACTACAGCACTTCGCGAGAGTCCGCTTCAACTGGCAAAAATCAGGGAGTGTCCTGATACTTAACAGTCAGATATTTGAGACTTAATCATCCTGTGTGGTGTAACAGATAGCATGCTGAAAGGAAAATTGGGAGTTGTGGGTTCGATTCCATGAAGCAATTTCTGATCAGAAATATAAAATGATATCTGATCAAAAGAATATGCACACAGTTTTCAGAACAGCACATACTCACAGATTATTTTTACACACTACCAATGCTGGTGTTGGTGCTTGCAGCTATGTCATGTACCCTTACCTTCCTGATTCCAAAATAACCTTTTGCACGTGATCAATGTTCACTTTGGTCACAGCAGTAGCCAACACATATTTGCAAGACATTAATTTATTACACCTTGACCCTTGGAAAACTTGAGTACTGATCAAAGGCACTTGCCTTTCTATTATTGGTATGAGTAAGAGTGTCTTATCCTCGTCACTGTGCTTGCAGTCTTCAAAAAATTTCAGCAGTTTCATCTTCTACAAGAAATTTAATAATACAGTGTTTCACTGGGTATCCCCCCCCCCCAAAGAACCAACTGTTTTTTTATTCCCACTCTACATAGAAGCACAATGTTTGATTTACAAGTGACCTTGATCCTTGAAAAATGCAGGGGAGTGATTTTCCTGATAAAGCAATGATTTATTGTGATGTCACCCACCAGATGGCAGGGCACACTAATTCTGTTGGGAGGCAATTTGTATATTTTATTGTGTCATTGAAAGTTGCTCATGATGGCTGTGTATACTGCTGTAGAGCGGGTGTTTATTGTGAAAAGTCATTCGATAACGAAGTCTATAAAGCTAGCACAGCATGAATTCCGGGAGAAGTTTAGGGGAAGAAAAGTACCAGATAAACGTTACATTGCAAGGTTAGCATAAAAGGTTGAAACCACGGGCACTATTTGAACCAATACAGTGGTGGACGGCCTCCTTTAGCGGAAGAAAAAATCGAAGAAGTGAAGCACAGTTATTATTATATTTATCACAAGAAACTGGGTATTCTGTTTCCACCTTCCAAAGAGCCTCGAAAAAAGACTGTTGATGAAGATGTGCTGCGGATAACCTTCAATAATATGCCGCATCATGCTGGAGTATGTATGGATGTCAGTGGAGGGCATTTCCAGCATTTATTGTGAATGGTGCTACATTCCCATTAACTGAAGTGCGCTGTAAACCACATATCATGTTTCTAAACTAAGTACAGTGTGTTTCAAAATATGACTGATTCTTTGGGGGGACTGCCTTGTGAAACAACCTGTACAACTCTATTCCACACTCACTGACATCTCTACAAACTCCATGCTTCCCAGAAAAAATTGAAGAAGTGAAGCACAGGCTGCTGGCTTCACTGAAGAAGTCACTCTGACATTTATCACAAGAAACTGGGTATTCTTAATACAGACACTTGGCATGAACTAGGAACATCAAACAGAAGTCATCGCTCTTTCCACGTTTATAAGTGAGTCACGGAAAAATTATCATGGAAATATGAGAATTTTTCCGTGACTCACTTATAAACGTGGAAAGAGCGATGACTTCCGTTTGATGTTCCTAGTCCACGTCAATTGTATGTATTAATTATTCATTCGCCTCCTAGTTATTTGTTCAGTTGCTGCTTACCATCTTTGGTGAATCCCCAGCATTGTGCGGGGCTCCAAGAAGCAATCTGTCTATTGGCTGGACAGTTAGTGTATGTGAGTCTGGAGGAATTCGAGGCTGCTGTGGTGCAGTGGAAGCATATCCAGTGCGTAACTGGAAGACCCTGGGTTCGATTCCCAGTGGCGGCCTATGAGAATTCTTCCGTGATTCACTTATAAACATGGAAAGAGCAATGACTTCTGTTTGATGAACTGGGTATTCTCTTTCCACCTGCCAAAGAGCCTCGAAAAAGACTATTGATGAAGATGTGCTGCAGATAGCTTTCAACAATATGCAGCGTCATGCTGGAGTATGTATGGATGTCAGTGGAGGGCATTTCCAGCACTTATCGTGAATGGTGCTACATTCCCGTGAACTGAGGTGCATTGTAAACCACATATCCTGTTTCTAAGTACAGTGTGTTGCAAAATATAACTGATTCTTTGGGGAGACTGCCTTGTGAAACAACCTGTACAACACTATTCCACACTCACTGACCCCTCTACAGACTCAATGCTTCCTATGGGGCTACTCGCATACACTGTATGGTCGAAACTACTAGTTGTGGGAAGGGGTCTTACACGTATTTACCATACAGATTCTGTCACAGTCAGTACAGAAGATGGAGAAGTACAATAAAAAATCCAGGCCAACCTCGAACCACCCTCATAAGTGTGTATTTGATGTATTATTTGTGTTTTATGTGACTTCACTTTAAAAATAGCTTCGTTTTAAAGTAGAGTCTTGAATGATGAGGTTGTTTTAACATGCATAAAGATAAACATGTGATTTTTCTTCTAGGAATTCTATAACGAGATAAGTCGTCGAGAGATGTACATCCGGTATTTGTACAAACTATGTGACTTACATCTGGAGTGTGACAATTACGTGGAAGCTGCCTTCACTCTCAAGTTGCATGCTAAACTTCTTAAGTGGTGTGAAGAACCTCTGCCTCAGTTACTCAGGAACGACAAGCATCCCAACTGTGAAACCCATCGGGAATTGAAAGAGTGCCTTTACTACGACATCATCGATTACTTCGACAAAGGCAAACTGTGGGAGACTGGCCTTACACTGTGCAAAGAGTTAGCACAGCAGTATGAAAACGAAGTGTTCGATTACATGCAGCTAAGTGTCTTGTTAAAAAGAATGTCAGTGTATTACGATAACATCATGAAGCAAGTGAGACCAGAGCCGGAATACTTCAGGGTTGCGTATTACGGGAAGGGATTCGCCACCTTCCTTCAGAACAAAGTATTTATGTATCGGGGCAAGGAATACGAAAGGCTGAGTGATTTTGGCAGTCGTTTGTTAAATCAGTATCAACATGCTCATTTGATGACTAAACTTTCTCCACCTGGTGAAGACATCACAGAATCAAATGGGCAGTACCTGCAGATCAATAAAGTAGATCCTGTGATGCACGAAAGGGAACGCTTCCGTAACAAAAAAGTGCACAATCAGATATTGAAGTACTATAAAGTAAATGAAGTTCAGAAATTCACATACAGCAGGCCCATTAGGAGAGGGGAAAAAGATTCGGACAATGAATTTGCAAGCATGTGGTTAGAGAGGACTAACTTAACAACTTCTTATCCTTTGCCTGGGATTCTGCATTGGTTTCCAGTTACTAATATTCAGACTATTGAAGTGAGCCCACTTGAAAATGCAATTGAAACCATGGAGAGTACGAATGAAAAGATTTCAGCGCTTGTGATTCAGCATAAAATGGATCCCAATTTGCCTATTAACCCTCTCAGTATGTTGCTGAATGGGGTTGTTGATGCTGCAGTCATGGGTGGCATTGTAAATTACGAAAAGGTGAGTGATTGTTTTTTAGGTATAGATGTTTTTGTTCAATATTTGTACATATGGGTATACAAGTAGGGTGGCCAGACGTTCGGCTTTTGGAGGACATGTCCTTTTCTTGCCTTGTCCTCCAAACATTAAGGGAAATAGCCCAAATGTCCAGCTTTTCCAATAAGGAATTTAATTCAAACACATTTTGATCATATTCTTCTATTGTAATCATATATCATATCTAGTGACAGCTAATATGTATGTATTCATTTCTGGATTCTGACTCACATACTCCCCTGGTCAGTTTATTCCTGCAATCCTACAGCTGCCTGCTGCAGTGCATCACTTGCAAGTCAACTAAACAATGTTAGACATATGAGGTCCAATCAAAAAGTTCTGAGACTAGGCTGATATACAACAAAGTACTTACATTACTTAAGTCTGGCCATGGTCTCCCTCAAAGTAGTCTCCTTGGGCAGCGACACACAGATGCCAGCATTTTTGCCACTGTTGGAACGCTCCTTGGAAGTCTTGTTCGCGAATCGTGTCAAGCACCGTCTGCGATTCACGCTGGATCTCATCCACGGTTTCGAAACGGCGACACTTGAGCTTCATCTTCGGGAACAGAAAGAAGTTTCAGGGGGCCAAATCCGGCGAGTAAGGCAGGTGAGGAAGGGTAGTCATGCTGTTGCATCTGCAAAATTGGCATGTTGCTAACGCTCTGTGAGCTGCTGCATTGTCGTGATGGAGCAGGAAATCGCCCCTGCGCCACATTTCAGGTCGTTTGCATCAAACGTCCTCCCTAAGATGCCACAGAACATCATGGTAAAAAAGGGCAATGACGGTCTGGCCCTGGGGGACAAATTCACGGTGCACAATCCCACGGATGTTAAAGAATATGATGAGCAGGTTTTTGGTTGCACTTCAGACCTGTCAGGCCTTCTTTGGTCGTGGAGGTGCCAGGCTTTTCCTCTGCAACAACTGTTGTTTGGTCTTTGGGTCATAACCGTAGACCCAAGTCTCGTCCCCAGTGATGACCCTCGACAGAAACGTTGGATCATTCGCCACCTGCTGACGAAGATCTTGACAGAGTTCGATATGGAGCACCTGTTCAGGGTTCAGAATCTTTGGCACAAGCTTTGCAGCAATGCGGTGCATGTTCAAAACCGATGTCAGAATTTCTTGCACTGTTCCATATGACACATTGACGATGGTAGCAATGTCTTGAATGGTTCTCCAACGATCCTCATGCACCAGTTCCCTAATTTTGTCCACGTTTTCGGGGATTTTGCTCGTGGACGGTCACCCTGACCTCTCATCGTCTTCCAGTGCCGTTCTGTCGCTCTTGAAGCGCGAGTGCCACTCAAAACACCTCGCACGACTCATTGCTTCATTGCCATAAGCCTACCGCAACATTTCCTGGGTCTCCGTTCTCATTTTGCCGAGTTGACACAGAATTTGATGTTCGCTCGCTGCTCTAGTTTGCAGTCCATACCAAAATCACAGCTGTGTTCTGCACGTGGTCACCAAACATCGTGTAGCACTGCTCCCGATGTTAACAGAATGACGCCACTTGGCACAATGATTCATGAAGGTTCCCGCCCTCGACTTCTGCTCATGCATTCACGTACTGCCATCTGTTTGATGCGCTACGTACCTAGTCTCAGAACTTTTTAATCGTACTACATATGTTCTTAAATAGTTTCTATGATTTCTGTCATGTGATTGATATTGTTTTTGTAATTTGTCAAATGGATTGAAATTATTTTGTGTATACCTGTGTAAAACCAATGCATAAAATGTTTGATTTGTTTCCTATATGCATTTGCACATAAGTATTGTGCTAATTTATGCTCAATATGCAAATGAGCATTGTCTACTGCATCTGTGTGTTACTAGCAGCAGGAAGATTTCTATTTGGGGGAATGGCAACAGTTGTCTGCTGTCCAGTAGGTGGGGTTGTCTGGTTTTCTTCTTTCAGTTCATGCTGTGTTGTGCTACTGACAGCCAGAGTTGTATAAAAATAAAAGGTATCTGTGTACACGACCACTGAAACAGAAAACTTGCTGCAAACCTGTGAAACGCAAACCACGCTAACAATAAAATAAGATAATTTAAAGAAAATTTAATAAAACAATAAATTATTAGAACATCACAGATTCCAATGAGGACTAAAATAAGTACATTACAATTGAATGTGCATCAATATGTGATAAATGGACTTTTATGGCAAAATATTAAAATTTTGGGCTATAAACCTTATAAAAATAGGAGACTAATTCAAGAAAGATTTTATATCCAGAAAAACAGTTCCAACAGTAAACCTCCAAAAATTACAAATAGAACCAAAAACTTTGTGCTGGATTATAACAAAAATGAAAAAACAGGCTGTCAAAGCACGATGAAAATCACGATCAGGAACACCAAGGTGCCTGCTACTAAAAAATGACATTTATTTACAATTTAAAAGATATACACAACACCAAGAGGTTAAAAATCAGTGACAAGATCTTTCAGGGCTTCTGAAGCACCCATCTTTAGGTCAAGTGACACAGAATGAAACGTGTACATGAACACTTATATGCAAGTTGAAAGTAACCATCATGCCCTGCAAAGAAGGTAGTAACGTGTTGCCAACGGATAATCTGTAATCATGTATTAAAAAATAAATGTATAATGTAAAACTATAGTGTTTTGTACAACATTAGTAATGTGGCCGAACTCGTTCATTAAGTACAGCCAAGGTTGGGGAATGAGTACAGGGGGATCATCATTACAGCAGTTTGAGGAGCATTTGTAGATGCATAGACTTTCTGCAAACAATAAGGCATATTTATTTGGGGCTGTCGCAATAATTGTTGGTTGTGCCCAATTAGGGTTATATTTACCTTTAAGAACAGTCCTTAAAGCAGTTGATGGTCATCCTCGGCATACAGTGTATTTGCAGAACACCAATATGATGATGCTGAAATTGGCACAAAATGGTATAATGATGAAATTGGGATTTGAGAAATTTAGTAATTCTGCCATGTTCGTTTCATTAAAGTTTTAGCACTTTGTCACTAAACACCGGAGGCTAGTTCCATCAGAGGCATGCATCTCGTCATTGACTGTAAGCAACATTTGCAATTTCTCGACCTAGAGCATAATATAATTAAAGAAATGATATTCTTCTGTCCTTGGGTCTCCGTAACAATAATACAACTTCCGGTGATTAGCAGAGAAATGAAACATGACTGGCGACAACTGTCTTTTTCTTGTAGTAGGAAATTCTATTCCAAATTTTTTATTTTTAAATTTAGTTGCCTGGACTAGGCAACTAGATTTTTTATTTCCCTGCTTAGGCCAATAACTTTCATGCCTCTGGCATCTCGGGCATGATATTTTTCAAGCGCTGTAGAGTACGATTTATTTTTGTACAAATTTATTATTGTGCCCTCCTTTTTTAATGAAAATGTTCTGCCATTCCAAAAAGTCACCTGGTCACCATATATAGTGGGTTGTCGGAAAAGTCATGACATATTTTAGCCATGTTTTGCAAAGGTCATTTATTAATAGAAAGAACAAAGATTAATCAATGATATAATGCCCGTTTTGTTCGATAACCTTGTGCTGTCTTTCAGTGAGCTGCAGAGTGCCTAATTGTCAAGTAATTCATTGACTTTCTACTAGGGGACATAGAGGCAGATTGCGTTTTCCACAATATCTCTACTTCTAAAACTCCGTCTTACAAAATGTTTCCTATATTGGATACAGCTCATGATGGGAAATGTTTTGCATAGAATTTTTAATAGTTGGTAAAGAATAGTTTGGCCACCAGGGGCACAAGTGTTTATTTCTGCTTCAATATATATTTGCAGCAAAATCTGAGCTCTTGAAAACTGGATTGAAAATTCTTTTTCATGGACCGATACCATTCACATCGAACAACCTTTCTTAAAATGCATAGTTTTTCCACCAGGGGATGTAGATGCATATCTTATTTTTTTCGATATCTCTGCTTCTAAGAGTCCAATTTGAAAAATTACTTCTTTCCTGGAGAGTGTTTCTGCTGCAAAATGTTTCTCATATAATTTCAAATTTTTCTTAACCCATGAGTCTGCCACCAGAGGGCTTAAGTTCATGTTTCTATTTTCAGGAATATCTGCTGGACTAGAAATTCAATTGAAAAACTTCTTTCTTCGGTCAGGTACTACTAACTATGCAAAGTGTGTGTGCATATTTTCTTCCCAAAATAATGCACAGTTATGCCGCTAGGGGCCGCCAATTTTTAATCTGTTTTCTCAATATCTCAGTTTCTACATGTGCGATTTAAAAAATATTTCAACACCACAGGCCACTTACTTTGTTAAACACTAGGCTAATATATGAGGAATTTTGTAGTTCACAGTTCTGTTGCTAGGTGGTGTTTTTGTATTTCAGTTTGCAGCTGTGTTGGCACTACTAAAAACCCTAATGAGAAATTTCTTTACTGTATGCCATTCACTGCAATAGAGATGAGGAACATTATCTTCTTTAAATGATGCGAAGATTGTCCACTAGGGGCTTAAAGGTCAAAACCTCCCCTCCCCCTCCCCCTATCTCTGCTTTCGGGAGTTGAATTTGAATTTTTTTTTTCCTTAGCATAGCTTTATCCATGGAGAATATTTTTCACCTATTTTCAACTTTTCCATTATTCTAAATTATTTTGCAGGCATAGACTTATATCATGTTTCCTTTTATATTTCTTATTTTAACTGATTAGACATATGCCTTCCTCATTCTTATGAGAATTTCAACTTTTATCAATAATAAACTGATTACATGGGAAGATAGTGCAGAATAGTGATTAATTAATCATTTTTAGATTGGGGGAAAAGATTTTCTGAGGTAGGCCTTGTGGTAATTGCACCACCATGATTCAGTTTTGCATTATTGGGTAATTCTCCAATTAAAAATATTAAAAAGAAATGTAATAAGTAAAAAAGCACATTAATCCATTTACAATTTTTATCATTTTTATTACTTAAACCCAAAATTGCTTTTAAAAAATAATTTGACCATGATACTGTAAAGCGTAATAATCATCATGGAATTTCTTTGTATATGTCCTGGAAAAGGACTGGAAAGTCCTTGATTTTTTTTTTTTTTTTCCGAAAAAGTGTACGAACCCTGATCTAAGGATATCTGAATGTCATTACCAAATGGAATCATCTTTTCATGGTTGCGTTTTATCCTGAATCAGATGGACATGCCCAGCTGGATAGCACGCCTGTTCACAAGGCTCGTGTCATTGCCGAATGTTTGCAGGAACATGTTGACAAGTTATCCTTGCTTCAGTGGCCTGCACAGTCCTTAGATTTATACCCCATCAAGCACCTCTAGAATATGGTGGAATGGACATCGCTACGATGATGCGTTGTTATCCAATATGCAGCTACTGTACAATTCGGTTGTTTCCACACGGTACAACATTCCTGCTCCAGTATCTGGTATGTTCCGTACCCTGACCGATTCAAACTGTTTTGAGGGGCCAAGGGTAGTGCAACACACTGCTGGGCAGGTGTACCTAATAAACTGACATCTCACTATATGTTTATGCTGCACATGAATGAACATAAGGTGGTTGGGAGTTATTTTATTTGTACACAGAGTTAGCTTTGCATTAGGAACACCCTCTTCCCCCAGTTTACATATCTGGAGCAACAACAAAGTACCACATAATATCAACGCCGTGTGCAGCTACTATAAGTAAACGTTTCCCAGTAATGGGGAAATTTGGCGACATAAGCCAATTTGATTGTAGCCAGATAGTTAAGGCCTAGATGGCAGCTTCCAGTATTTTGAAAACAGCCACACATGTTGGGTACTCCCGTACTACTGTATGAAGTGTATAACAGGACTGGATGAACCATGCATAGATATCCAGCGGAAGGGTAAACCACATACGGTTTATCTTATAGGTGAGCATCAGGTGTCACGACTAGTATCTCAGCAACCACATGTAGCAGTCACCAAGCTCAGTGGACAGGAATGCAGTGTAATTCACCCAGTACAACAGCAGTGCAGTGTAAGTCACCCAGTATTACAGCAGGTCAGTTTAACCTATTTCCGCATGTACCATGTGCCGTACCTTGCTTCTCCTAGAGTTCCGCAGCTGGAGATGATGACGCCTAGTCATTACCAAATAATGTGTCACATGTCACAAGGAATATTGGCAATAGACCCTCGTTAGATGGGAAAAGGTCGTGTGGAATGATAAGTCCCATTTCTTGCTGTGCCATTCTGATGACGGGGTATGCATATAGCATGCCTCCCCTGTGGCACAGTGATCTCACTGCTGGCTTCTGTCTATTCACCCGATAAGGGTCCGGGTTCAAATCCCGGTGAATCATGTATGTTGTGTTTGTCTTACGTCCCTGGAACCAGTGGTCCTAAATTAGGGATGGGTGACTGCTTATAGCTCATTGATTTGCTCATGGCAGTCATTAAACTTCAATCTAAAATTAATAAATAAAAAGCATATAAACAACATGAAATCCTATCCCCTGGTTGTACAGTTGAGGTTCAACATGCTAGTGGATATGGTGTTCTGTTGATAGCTGGGTTTGTATATGGCATAAACAGCATGAAGCCTTATCCCCTGGTTATACAGTTGGGGTTCAACAGGCCAGTGGAGGTGGTGTTTTGTTGATGGCTAGGTTTGCATATGGCATAAACAGCATGAAGCCTTTTCCCTTGGTTATACAGTTGGGGTTCAACAGGCCAGTGGAGGTGGTGTTTTGTTGATGGCTAGGTTTGCATATGGCATAAACAGCATGAAGCCTTATCCCCTGGTTATACAGTTGGGGTTCAACAGGCCAGTGGAGGTGGTGTTCTGTTGATGGCTGGGTTTGCATATGGCGTAAATAACATGAAGCTGTATCCGATGGTTGCACAGTTGGGGTTCAACAGGCCAGTGGAGGTGGTGTTCTGTTGATGGCTGGGTTTGCATATGGCATAAACAGCATGAAGCCTTTTCCCTTGGTTATACAGTTGGGGTTCAACAGGCCAGTGGAGGTGGTGTTCTGTTGATGGCTGAGTTTGCATGTGGTGTAAACAGCATAAAGCCTTATCCCCTGATTGCACAGTTGGTGTTCAACAGGCCGGTGGAGGTGGTGTTCTGTTGATGGCTGAGTTTGCATATGTCACAAACAGCATGAAGCCCTATCCCCTGGTTGCACGATTGAAGTTCAACAGGCCAGCTTAGGTGATGTTCTGTTGCTGGCTGGGTTTGCTTATGGCATGAACAGCTTGAAGCCCTATCCCCTAGTTATACAGTTGGGGTTCAACAGGCCAGTGGAGGTGGTGTTCTGTTGATGGCTGGGTTTGCATATGGCATAAACAGCTTGAAGCCCTATCCCCTGGTTGCACAGTTGGGGTTCAAGAGGCCAGTCGAGGTGGTGCTGTGTTGATGGCTGGGTTTGCATGTGGCATAAACAACATGAAGCCCTATCCCCTAGTTGTATAGTTGGGGTCCAACAGGCCAGTGGAGGTGGTGTTCTGTTGATGGCTGGGTTTGCATATGGCGTAAATAACATGAAGCTGTATCCGATGGTTGCACAGTTGGGGTTCAACAGGCCAGTGTAGGTGGTGTTCTGTTGATGGCTGGGTTTGCATATGGCATAAACAGCATGAAGCCTTTTCCCTTGGTTATACAGTTGGGGTTCAACAGGCCAGTGGAGGTGGTGTTATGTTGATGGCTGAGTTTGCATGTGGTGTAAACAGCATAAAGCCTTATCCCCTGATTGCACAGTTGGTGTTCAACAGGCCGGTGGAGGTGGTGTTCTGTTGATGGCTGAGTTTGCATATGTCACAAACAGCATGAAGCCCTATCCCCTGGTTGCACGATTGAAGTTCAACAGGCCAGCTTAGGTGATGTTCTGTTGCTGGCTGGGTTTGCTTATGGCATGAACAGCTTGAAGCCCTATCTCCTAGTTATACAGTTGGGGTTCAACAGGCCAGTGGAGGTGGTGTTCTGTTGATGGCTGGGTTTGCATATGGCATAAACAGCTTGAAGCCCTATCCCCTGGTTGCACAGTTGGGGTTCAAGAGGCCAGTCGAGGTGGTGCTGTGTTGATGGCTGGGTTTGCATGTGGCATAAACAACATGAAGCCCTATCCCCTAGTTGTATAGTTGGGGTCCAACAGGCCAGTGGAGGTGGTGTTCTGTTGATGGCTGGGTTTGCATATGGCGTAAATAACATGAAGCTGTATCCGATGGTTGCACAGTTGGGGTTCAACAGGCCAGTGGAGGTGGTGTTCTGTTGATGGCTGGGTTTGCATATGGCATAAACAGCATGAAGCCTTTTCCCTTGGTTATACAGTTGGGGTTCAACAGGCCAGTGGAGGTGGTGTTCTGTTGATGGCTGAGTTTGCATGTGGTGTAAACAGCATAAAGCCTTATCCCCTGATTGCACAGTTGGTGTTCAACAGGCCGGTGGAGGTGGTGTTCTGTTGATGGCTGAGTTTGCATATGTCACAAACAGCATGAAGCCCTATCCCCTGGTTGCACGATTGAAGTTCAACAGGCCAGCTTAGGTGATGTTCTGTTGCTGGCTGGGTTTGCTTATGGCATGAACAGCTTGAAGCCCTATCCCCTAGTTATACAGTTGGGGTTCAACAGGCCAGTGGAGGTGGTGTTCTGTTGATGGCTGGGTTTGCATATGGCATAAACAGCTTGAAGCCCTATCCCCTGGTTGCACAGTTGGGGTTCAAGAGGCCAGTCGAGGTGGTGCTGTGTTGATGGCTGGGTTTGCATGTGGCATAAACAACATGAAGCCCTATCCCCTAGTTGTATAGTTGGGGTCCAACAGGCCAGTGGAGGTGGTGTTCTGTTGATGGCTGGGTTTGCATATGGCGTAAATAACATGAAGCTGTATCCGATGGTTGCACAGTTGGGGTTCAACAGGCCAGTGGAGGTGGTGTTCTGTTGATGGCTGGGTTTGCATATGGCATAAACAGCATGAAGCCTTTTCCCTTGGTTATACAGTTGGGGTTCAACAGGCCAGTGGAGGTGGTGTTCTGTTGATGGCTGAGTTTGCATATGGTGTAAACAGCATAAAGCCTTATCCCCTGATTGCACAGTTGGTGTTCAACAGGCCGGTGGAGGTGGTGTTCTGTTGATGGCTGAGTTTGCATATGTCACAAACAGCATGAAGCCCTATCCCCTGGTTGCACGATTGAAGTTCAACAGGCCAGCTTAGCTGATGTTCTGTTGCTGGCTGGGTTTGCTTATGGCATGAACAGCTTGAAGCCCTATCCCCTAGTTATACAGTTGGGGTTCAACAGGCCAGTGGAGGTGGTGTTCTGTTGATGGCTGGGTTTGCATATGGCATAAACAGCTTGAAGCCCTATCCCCTGGTTGCACAGTTGGGGTTCAAGAGGCCAGTCGAGGTGGTGCTGTGTTGATGGCTGGGTTTGCATGTGGCATAAACAACATGAAGCCCTATCCCCTAGTTGTATAGTTGGGGTCCAACAGGCCAGTGGAGGTGGTGTTCTGTTGATGGCTGGGTTTGCATATGGCGTAAATAACATGAAGCTGTATCCGATGGTTGCACAGTTGGGGTTCAACAGGCCAGTGGAGGTGGTGTTCTGTTGATGGCTGGGTTTGCATATGGCATAAACAGCATGAAGCCTTTTCCCTTGGTTATACAGTTGGGGTTCAACAGGCCAGTGGAGGTGGTGTTCTGTTGATGGCTGAGTTTGCATGTGGTGTAAACAGCACAAAGCCTTATCCCCTGATTGCACAGTTGGTGTTCAACAGGCCGGTGGAGGTGGTGTTCTGTTGATGGCTGAGTTTGCATATGTCACAAACAGCATGAAGCCCTATCCCCTGGTTGCACGATTGAAGTTCAACAGGCCAGCTTAGGTGATGTTCTGTTGCTGGCTGGGTTTGCTTATGGCATGAACAGCTTGAAGCCCTATCCCCTAGTTATACAGTTGGGGTTCAACAGGCCAGTGGAGGTGGTGTTCTGTTGATGGCTGGGTTTGCATATGGCATAAACAGCGTGAAGCCCTATCCCCCTGGTTGCACAGTTGGGGTTCAAGAGGCCAGTCGAGGTTGTGCTGTGTTGATGGCTGGGTTTGCATGTGGCATAAACAACATGAAGCCCTATCCCCTAGTTGTATAGTTGGGGTTCAACAGGCCAGTGGAGGTGGTGTTCTGTTGATGGCTGGGTTTGCATATGTCACAAACAGCATGAAGCCCTATCCCCTGGTTGCACGATTGAAGTTCAACAGGCCAGCTTAGGTGATGTTCTGTTGCTGGCTGGGTTTGCTTATGGCATGAACAGCTTGAAGCCCTATCCCCTAGTTGTAGAGTTGGGGTTCAACAGGCCAGTGGAGGTGGTGTTCTGTTGATGGCTGGGTTTGCATATGGCATAAACAGCGTGAAGCCCTATCCCCCTGGTTGCACAGTTGGGGTTCAAGAGGCCAGTCGAGGTTGTGCTGTGTTGATGGCTGGGTTTGCATGTGGCATAAACAACATGAAGCCCTATCCCCTAGTTGTATAGTTGGGGTCCAACAGGCCAGTGGAGGTGGTGTTCTGTTGATGGCTGGGTTTGCATATGGCGTAAATAACATGAAGCTGTATCCGATGGTTGCACAGTTGGGGTTGAACAGGCCAGTGGAGGTGGTGTTCTGTTGATGGCTGGGTTTGCATATGGCATAAACAGCATGAAGCCCTATCCTCATGGTTTCACAGTTGGGGTTCAACAGGCCAGTGGAGGTGGTGTTCTGTTGATGGCTGGGTTTGCATATGGCATTCACAGCATGAAGCCCTATCTTCATGGTTTCACCGTTGGGGTTCAACAGGCCAGTGGAGGTGGTGTTCTGTTGATGGCTGGGTTTGCATATGGCATAAACAGCATGAAGCCCTATCTTCATGGTTTCACCGTTGGGGTTCAACAGGCCAGTGGAAGTGGTGTTCTGTTGGTGGCTGGGTTTGCATATGGCATTCACAGCATGAAGCCCTATCTTCATGGTTTCACCGTTGGGGTTCAACAGGCCAGTGGAGGTGGTGTTCTGTTGATGGCTGGGTTTGCATATGGCATAAACAGCATGAAGCCCTATCTTCATGGTTATACAGTTGGGGTTCAACAGGCCAGTGGAGGTGGTGTTCTGTTGATGGCTGGGTTTGCATATGGCATAAACAGCATGAAGCCCTATCTTCATGGTTTCACCGTTGGGGTTCAACAGGCCAGTGGAAGTGGTGTTCTGTTGGTGGCTGGGTTTCAATATGGCATTCACAGCATGAAGCTGTATCCCCTGGTTGCACAGGTGGTGTTCAACAGGCCGGTGTAGGTGGTTTTCCGTTGTGGGGAGCTTTCTCTTGGCAAGCCCCTGGTCTTTTGATTATCATCCCACACACTCACTGAATAGTGGATGCTACAGGGGCTTTTTAGCCGACCATCTCCATCCATATCTGCAGAAGGTTTACCCGGCCCACATTTCCATCTTTCAACAGTACAGTACACTGTGTCATCGGGCTTGTATAACAACTGAGTAGTTGGAGGAACACGACAATGAATTCTTCACATTGCCTCGGCCCCCGGACTCCCCTGACTGTAACCCAATTGAACATTTGTGGATATGTTAGAATGGGGTGTGAGAACTGTTGATCTCCTCCATGGAATGAGTGTGAACTAACAGAGCTTCTGCGGCAGATATGGGTCAAGTTATGCATGGAAGATGTTCAATACGTTGCAGGATTTGTTCCTAGGCATCTGCAAGCTGTGATTGTGCAGGAAGGTGGACCAGCATGTTACTACGTAGGTGTTCCTAATGCTAAGCTAACCGAGCCTATATTTGCAGTACTTGTAGTACTAAATATACATATTTGCGTAACTATCTCTAAGATGTTCTGTTAGTTTCAGATGCTAGCACCTGAAAAAAGTTCATCTGCCAAAATAAAAGTTTAAAACTGAAGATGCTGAATTTTACTTACTGTTGATATTGTCTCCATTTAAAACAATGATCTCTGCGCAGAACTTGAGCTTCACTCATATCCATCACACGTCTCACACGAGAAGACCTATTGTACTTCATACTCATTATGTTTCTCTCATGCGGACATGCCTGAATTTTGTCCTCTCGTGATTTCTTTGGCCTTTTTCTACCTTTCTTTCCTGCCACTTGGGCTGAATAAATTCTCTCAGCATTTTACCACTCATTCTTCTTCAATGGCTAAACCACCTCAAAACCTTTATCTCCACCTGACATTTTGCTTCACATCTGCGACACATTTTTGTTCTTCACATGATCGGAATGTGTCTTGCCACAGACCCCTGTATGTAATGTGTCTTAGAACAAAATTTTAGTTAACTGAAATTATTTAATTTCATCTTAGAACTAAATGTGAAGTTAAATGTATTATTTGAGATAGTTACCAAATACAAACAACCTAAGCTTAAAACATAAATTATTGGAGGTTTAGTTTACTTTGCTTCTTTGTTCTGCAGAATGCAGAAAAAGAATATTCTCCTCTGCCAAAGCTGGGACTGACTTAGTTAGGGGCTCCCTACTAACTGTTTTCAAATGGCCTTTCTCCATCCCATGTTATGCACATGCATGATTTAAAATGCCAAGCTAATAGATCAAGTAATAAAAAATGTTTTACTGTTTTTCATTGGTTATGATCAGTATTTTAATTTTTATTCATTTATTTTAAATGCCTGTCTCAGTTTCAAGCAAAATAAATTACATCTCACCGTAAATTTTAATCTACAACACATATTGCATAAAAAATAGCGTGTATTTCTTCAAGTAATAAATGTAGGATCAGAAATAACTTGAAATATTATTTACACTGCTTGCTTACTGTTAGCTCTGTCCCTTTGTTTGCTGTGCAGTTTCTCAAAGGAATTACTTCAAAGGTTAGATTTAGATGTTGCCACCTGGGGCCTGGACAGGTCTTAATCCCACTACTATTACAGGCTGTCATTTAATATTGTAACTAGTGGTTGATGCTGATTATTTATTACTGGTGACTGCATTGGAGCACTGCTTTCTCATTAATTAATTAATTAAATAATCAGATGATGATTATTTAATACTGGTTATTGCATCACAATACTTTCTTATCATTTTTTATTCAACATGTAAAGGAACTTGTACTTTGGTAACTAGATTATTTTGTAGGATCTACTACGAATATTATTTTGTAGTTAAACTTTCAGTAACACAGGTTTTGCACAATTAGGGACTCTGTCCAAAACCTATGTGAATTGTTAGGGACTCTGTCCAAAACCTGTGTAAAACCAGTTAGGGACTCTGCCCAAAACTCAAGTGTTTGCAAAGGGCCTTTATCCATTCCATGTTATGCACCTGCATGATTTAAAATGTCTGTGGTACAAAGTTAACAAAAGGAGTAATGAAAAACGTTTTGATATTTTCTACCGAACGGCCATTGTCGATCTCATTGAAGGAACTTGATTATTACATAGGAGCTACAGTTATAAATATTATGTTGTAGTTAAATCTTCAGAGAAACACAGGTTTTGAACAGTTATGGTAGTAGTGTAAAAAAAAAAAAAAAAAGAGGGGGGGGCTAAGAGTGACAAAAAATTGCTATGGGAAACTTTTTGTGCTCCATTTGTTAATTTTCATATCATGCATTTTAGCTGCTGATGGAAGTAAGTAGCTGTTTCTGTTTCTGGATGTTTTATTGATTGTAGAAATCCAGTTGATTATTTTTTCTAATCAATTCCATTGACTTTGAATAACTTTGATAAATTTTATTCACATTGGAAAGGATTCAAATGTTCTGTTATGTTTCAATGAATAACTCCCCGCTGATATTGACTTGACACACCTAAGAGAAAGGATTTTTCTTATCATTTGTTTACTGCCTCTGTTCTGCACAAACAGCACAGATGTAATATTTGAAGCTCATAATTTCTCTTGGTCCCCAAGTATCACTCCAAAGTATGCATTATAAGTTGTTGTTGTTTTTTTTGTTTTTTTTTACAAATACTGTGATGATCTATTGCTTTCTCGTGACTAACTCCTCACAGATATTCATACACCTAATGGAATAGAATTTTCTTTGAATTTTTTTTTCCTCTCACTACCTCTGTTCTTCAATACAAACAGCACAGATGTTATTTGGAGCCCAGTGTTTGACCTGATATCCAAGTTTCACACCAAAGTATGCAGATGCATGGGTGCATCCCTGAAAGTTGGCCTTTGAACGTGCACTGTTTCCAGCTGTTACTGCTATGAATGTACTCTTCCCCAGCATTGAGCTGGCCACTCAGTCTGGTGTATTCATTGCTGAAAATTCTAACAGAAGAAATGGATTTATTTGGCAGCTGTGGATCTTGTCAATCTGTAAGGTCACATGAAGAATCCCCCAGCATTGGGCTAGTATATTCATGGATGAAAATACTAATGGAGGCCACAATTCTCCTTGGCAGCAATGGATCTTTATTGTTTGTAATGTTAAATGAAAGGTCCTTAATTTTGAGCTGGTCATCAAATCTGGTGTATTCCTTGCTGAGAACCCTAATAGAATACACAGCTCCATTTGGTTAGTATGGACATTGACAATATGTGAACAGTCTCCCAATCTGGTGTATTCCTGGTTGAGCACACTAATGGAAGACACAGCTCCATTTGGTTGTTATGTACCTTAACAACTGTGATGCCATATGAACAGTTCCCCAGTCAAATCTATTCCTAGCTGAGCACCCTAATGGAAGACACTAGCTCCATTTGGTTGTTGTAGTCCTTAACAATCTGTGATGCCATGTGAACAGTCTTCCAGTCTGGTGTATTCTTGGCTGAGTACCCTAATGGAAGACACATCTCCATTTTGTTGTTATGATGCCATATGAACAGTCTTCTAATCTGGTGTATTCCTGGCTAATCACCCTAATGGAAGACACAGCTCCATTCAGTTATTATGGACCTTAAGAACTGCAGGGTTGTGCTACCAATCACATTCTTCACAATTTTCAAAAAAAAAAAAAAAAAAAAGAAAAAAATTTGGTGATGGATGGATAAAAAATGTTGGTGAGAATATTGCCAATGCATCAAATCACATTTGGCAAAAATAAATTGAATTTGGCAAATGGATTGACAAAAGCTTTAAAAAAGCCAGAGCAACTGCTGATACTGTGATACCATATGAACAGTTCATCAATCTGGTGTATTCCTGGCTGAGCAGTTACCCTAATAGAAGACACATCTCCATCTTGTTGTTGTGGACCTTAACAATCTGTGATGCCATATGAACAGTTCCTCAACACATATTTTCTTACACTCATTATTATGAAATTATGGGTCAAATGAATTTGACCATGGATGTTGCTGTTGGATTAGTCACTAGCATGTGGTAGAGGTGTCTGTCATTCTGTGCAGTTGTTTAGTTTTCCATTTAATGCAGTCCATTTCCCGGATTTTTGTGCATCCAAGCCTCATGCATCCACTGACGCCACGTTCACATCATTGTACTGGCGTTTCATCCCATGACAGTTTCACGGTAGGAAATCCAGCTTCTCTCATCCCAACAATCCTTCCTTGCTCAAGTCCATCAGGTGTCCGTAATGTAATCTTCTTTGGCTACAGGGCATAGCGAGACACAAGGCACACCCTTTTAACTGTGTCAACTCTTCACTGATTGCAACATCTTATTTGGGCCAGTTCTGCATATTCAAAACCGGAGCATTCAGAGGGTGCTGCTCCAAAATTGCATGAACATTTGCACTGATATTTGAATCATTTGCATGCCCCAACCTGTTATACATATTCTGTAAGTTAAAATCTAATACCAGCAGTCCTTCATGGTGTTGCAGTTTTCATAAACAGTGGTGTATATACATGGTCATATCAGTATACTATGACAACCCCCCACAATCACAGTGTACCCTCCTAGATGCGTTACAGAGTGCACGTGACAAGGTTGACCACACGGGGATATAAGCAGCTGGCCAGGACAGATGAGCAGTAGTGCGTTACATGAGCACAATGGGCAGACCTAGTGATTGAATGGACATTTGAAAAGGATTTATCATTGGCTACCATGCCACGGATGGAAGCATCTCAGAAACAGCAGACTTTGTGTGCTGTTCATGAGGTGCTGTAGTAAGGGTGTACCGAGAACGGACCGCTGGCACACCAAGTACCTCCCGATGTCATAACTACAGAGCCCCAAATGCCATTAAGCCCAGAGGAGAACATTGCCTCTGTGGACTGGTAAAGGGCAGAGCTAGTGATTTGACGGACATTCGAAAAAGATTGATCATCGGCTACCATGCTACGGGTGGAAGCATCTCAGAAACAGCAGACTTTGTGTGCTGTTCACGAGGTGCTGTAGTAAGGGTGTACCGAGAATGGACCGCTGGCACACCAAGTACCTCCCGATGTCATAACTACAGAGCCCCAAAGGCCATTAAGCCTAGAGGAGCACATTGCCTCTGTGGACTGGTAAAGGGCAGAGCTAGTGATTTGACGGACATTCAAAAAGGATTGATCATCGGCTACCATGCCACAAATGGAAGCATCTCAGAAACAGCAAACTTTGTGTGCTGTTCACGAGATGCTGTAGTAAGGGTGTACCAAGAATGGACCGCTTGCACACCAAGTACATCCCAACGTCATAAATGTGGAGCCGTAAAGGTCACTTACCCCAGAGAAGAACGTTGCCTCTGTAGACTGGTGAAGGGCAATCGACGCACAACATTGCAGCAATTGACCACACAAATGAATGCTGGGGCACTCAGGTATGTATTCCCAGTAACTGTAGAGCGAATCCTGTTACGCATGGGTCTCCCGAGTCAACGCTGTGTCAAGGTGCCTATGTTAACCCAGGTCCAACAGCAACGACACCTTCAGTTCGCATGGGACTACTGTCACTGGACAGTGGAAGAGTGGGAAAAGGCTGCCTTCTCTGACAAATCGAGGTTTCTACTTCACAGAAGTGATGGGCGGTGGCACATACTGCATCAAATATGCAAGAACCAACCCCTGTACAAGCTTGTCGGTCAAGTACAGGCTGGCGGTGGCAGTGTGCATGTGTGGGGGATGTTTTTCTGATATTACCTGGAATCGCTGGTGCTACTGGATGGGTCCCTAAATGCCAGTGGTTACCTGTCCATACTCACTGACCACATACATCCCTTCATGTTGGACGTTCACCCTGGTGGTGATGGTGTCTACCAACGAACAGTGCACCCTGCCACGTCGCTAAGGGGGTGCGTGACTGGTTCCAAGAACACAACGGCGATGTCTCCTTTGGCTGGCGAAATCGCTCTACCACAATCCCATAGAGCACTTGTGGGACTATTTGGATCAACAGGTTTGATGTGCCGACCCACGTCCATGTCATCTCCGGGACCTCCTTGCTCTGCTGCAGTCCAAATGGACACTCATGCCTTGGGCAACCTTCCAGTGCCTCATTGCATCCATGCCGTGCCGTCTCACCACTGTCATCCACGTCAAGGGTGGTTATTCCCATTATTAGGTAGGTGGTCATATTATTCTGATACGACTGTGTATATGTTTGGAAAGCGAAAGGGTATAAGGGAAAGAAATGATAAATGGTTTTGCTAGCTTTCATAATGTAAGTTGTGATTGTAGTCAGGACACACTGAGCTCTTGTTCCAGCTAATAGCACTTCAGGAAATGTCACATGATTTGAATATAGGTTTCCTCATTTTTTTTTATTTTTTCAAGTAGTGCGATTTGCAGTGTAATTTTCCATTACAAATTACTTTATTCTGTAATATGCTACTGCTACAACTAAATTTTTCTTTTTGTAGCAATGCTACATGCCACACTACAGTAAAATTAGCATGCTGCAGTAGCTGCACTAATTCCAATTGCTGCTATTTATGCTTACACACACACACACACCTGTAATATAGCAACAGCTTTTCCTGTAACTTTGAATCAACTCATTCTTTAATGCATATTTTTTGTAATGTAGTTGTGCTTGATAATTTTTTGTACCAGAGGGCATTAATTCAAACCAGTGATGTGTGAACATTTTTTAGTTTTAATAGCATTGACACAAGTTATGCATAAAAAAAACATAAAATCTAAATGAAATGATAAAAATTGTATATTGAAACCTTGAGTTCTAATTTTTAAATCAAACTTTCAGTTAAAAAACATGAGGGTTTTGTTTTTTGTGGTGGTTGATGTTGGTAAGATAATTCATTTGTAACTGGACAAATTTTATTTGGCTTTGCTCACAGACAAGTATTCAAAAAATTTTCAAAAATAGGAATAAGCAATAAAGGTTACTCTCCTTCAAAATCTTGTACAATCCAAATTACACATCAGTAGTAAGTAGTTAATTATTTGAAAAATATTTTTCATTAATTCTCAGAAATTTGTACCCTTCTTACTTTCTGAAAGTATTTATGTTGGTCTCTGTGTTGAAATGTGGAGCAAATAGGTTACTGAATTCATACAATTTAGAGTAATAGTCACTGGAGGAGAAGATACTTGTGGTGTTAAGTGCTTGTATTTGCCATGTAGAAATGTGTGCTGTATGAATAGTTCTTTCACTCAAAAACTCCAGAAAAACTAACTGAAATAAAATTGTGTGCTTACAGTGCTCTAGTATTTATTCAGGAAGACGCTTTGACGTCTGTAAGTTCAGTTTTACATGTTCTGTAAAGTGGATACAGTCTGTGGTGGTGCATTAACTTATTCAATTAAAATATAAATCAGTTAAAAGTCCTAAAAATGTTACTCACGGAAGTGCGTGTTTAGTCCGACGTCAGTAGTTATTGAGTTTCTTTGTCCAAAGTCGTATCTTGCTTCAATATGGTCAGTTGTTAGGGTTAGCTCGAGAGCCATTTTGACATAAGTTGTACCCTACTTCGGTTATGTCCAGATCTGGACATAAGATTGTACCCTACTTCAGTTATGTCCAGATCTGGACATACCGAAGTAGGGTACAACTTATGACGAAATGGCTCTCGAGCTAACCCTAACAACTGACCATATTGAAGCAAGATACGACTTTGGACAAAGAAACTCTCAATAACTACTGACGTCGGACTGAACACGCACTTCCGTGAGTAACATTTTTAGGACTTTTAACCGATTTATATTTTAATTGAATAAGTTAATGCACCACCACAGACTGTATCCACTTTACAGAACGTGTAAAACAGAACTTACAGACGTCAAAGCGTCTTCCTGAAGAACCTTGTGGTCACGTAATGGTATGTGAACTTTATGTTAGAATCACATGAGATATAATGCTCTAGTATTTAGTTCTCTGCTTAAAGCAACAATTTTTCCCATTCTCTGCAATGAGTTTCAAAGAACATTTTGTGTACTTGTTATATGTAAAATTATCTGAAAAGTTCATTTGCATGATATAACTTTAATTATTCTTTTGCTAGGCCTTTTTTACTGAAGAATATATGCAAAACAATCCAAGCAGAAAAGAACTGGATGGAATACAAAAATTAAAGGATCTCATTGCTAGTCAGGTACAGTTTAAGTAAGATATTTTAATTGAGTAAATAAATAGTTTTGTTTCATTTTCAGTTCGGCCAAGTAAATCACTTTGCTACTGCTTTTTATCGCCAATAATTGAGTGATTGCCCTTTTTTAATGGTAAACAATTTGAGTAAATCTTTTACATATTGGATTTCAGAAGTTTATTGTGCAAATAGTTTGTTTTAACAGTTTGTCTTTTATTGCCATTTTTTCATTGTTCTTTTTGTGCTACTAGTTAGCACATTTTCTTTTAAACATTGAAATTCAGACTTTTTTTGGCAATGAAGACTTGAATGTTTTATGTATTTATGTGTATCTGAAGAAGTATTGGATTGGTGCGAATGAAATGTCTAGCACGAACGAGCAGTGGAGACAGGCCCCCACCACAGCAGAATGGAATCACCCATAGGTGTTTCGGGTATTATGTCACAGAGTTACTATAAATAACTAGCACTTGTGTGAAGAACAAGGTTCAGGTGGGGTTTGTTTGGACATAACGTGTTGCAAAGGAAACATGCAGACGCCAGATTTAAGAGTCATCTTCCTGTATGAATTTAAACTGGGCCATTCTGCAGGAATTGCCGCTCAAAACGTTAACAAAGCGTTTTGGGATAATACAGCCAACGAACAAGCCATTCAGCGATGGTTTGTGAAGTTTCTAAGTGGAGATATGGACCTGCAAAACAAAGCACGTGATCACCGACCTGTTGCTGTTTCTGACGATGTTCTGCTACGTGTGGTTGAAGTGGATTCCCAAAAAACGTGTCATGAGATAACAGCAGAGATAGGTGTCCACCACACAACTGTTGTTCGGCTTCTGGCTGCGCTGGGTAAGGTCAAAAAGCTGAACATGTGGCTGCCGCATGAGTTGACAACTGCCAACAAGACTAGGCGTTTAGAAGTTTGCATGTCGCTGCTTGCCAGGAATAAACAGGAACCTCTACTGCATTGAATCGTCACCTGCAACAAGAAGTGGGTCCTTATGATAATCGGAAACAATCTGCACAATGGTTAAGCAAGGCACAGCCTGCTGGACGGCATCCTAAGCCATCCCTACACACTGAGATGATCATGTTGCTTGTCTGGTGGTCCACAGCCGGGATAATTCATCAGAGTTTTTTGGCAAGAGGCCAAACCATCACTGCAAAACGTTATTGTGCTGACGTACACCAGATGCACCGGAAATTTCTGCAGAAACAACCGGCTTTGGTCAACAGACATGGTGGTGTTCTGCTCCGGGACAACGCTCGCTCTCATGTCACACAACACACGATGCTGATACTAAAGTGCCTTGGGCTATGCAGCACTGCCTCATCCTGCCTATTACCCGGACTTGTCTCCGACAGACTATCATCTGTTTTGTCATCTGGATCACTTCCTGTCCAGGAAACAGTTCACAACAGACAACGAGGTTCAACGACGTGCAGTTGATGACTTCTTCGGGTCCCAGCCACAAGACTTTTTCGTTCTGGGATCATTGCCTTGCCAGACAGATGGCAACTATGTGTCGATGCCGAGGTGGATTATTTTGCCTAGGTAAGTTGTCCTACTTTTCCGTTTTCACTGTCCACGTGTACTGGTCCTTTGCCAAAGATTTCATTCGCACCAACCCAATATAAGGATCATTCAGATGAAAATCAGCCAGCAGACATAGAAAACTGCCGATGGGTTTCCCACAGTAGCATTGACACAAAACATATGTTGCACCACTGTAGTATTATGATGCACTGAAATGCGGTGCTACAATCACACGACGACAGAAGCAGTTCGCTTTTGTACAGGACCTCGTGCTGGTGTTCCATCCAACCAGTCGCGACTGAAGCAACGAACATTGAACAGAAAGCGGTTATCCAGTTTTTAACCATGAAAAGCATCTGTAGTACAGAAGTTCATCGTCGCATGAGTTACGTGTACGAAAAGTGATCAACAGAATCATTGTGGGAGATAAAACATGGCGCTTCCACCTAAAAGCAAAAGCCAATGCAAGCACATGTCATCTCCACCATCAAAGAGGTCAAACGTAATGCAGACAAGTGCACGAAAGGTCATGTTGACCTTCTTTTTCGACCACAAGGGCCCCCTGTTGAATTTCTCACCACCAGAAACAATGTAAATGCTGTTAGAGCCTCGGACACAGTCAAATCTCTGTGAGCATCACTCAAGTCCAAGCAGCCTGGACTGCTCACCACAGGAGTCATTCTTTTTCATGACAATGCCTGCCTCCACACTGCAAAAATCGTCCAGGATTACTTTTCCAAATTCAGGTCGGAAACACTCGAGCATCTGGCATACAGCCCAGATTTGTTCCCCTGTGACTTTCTCATTTTCAGGCAGCTGAAGGAGCATCTGTGGGATCACAGATTTAACTCGGACTAATATGTGCAGGACATTGTTCGGGAATGGTTCCGCCATCAGTGCTCTGCCTTCTACACATGTGGAATCAAACGTTTAGTGTCACAACAGGATAAGTGCTTTAATAGCCACGGGGATTATTTGTAAGGTAAGTCACAATATTTAAAAGGGCATCACTCAAGTCCAAGCGGCCCAAGCTGCTCACCACAGTAGTCATTCTTCTTCATGACAGCCCAGATTTGTCCCCGTGCGACTCATTTTCAGGAAGCTGAAGGAGCATCTGTGGGATCAGAGATTTAACTCGGACTAATATGTGCAGGACATTGTTCGGGAATGGTTCAGCCATCAGTGCTCTGCCTTCTACACATGAGGAATCAAACGTTTAGTGTCACAACAGGATAAGTGCTTTAATAGCCACGGGGATTATTTTAAAGGTAAGTCACAATATTTAAAAGGGCATCACTCAAGTCCAAGCGGCCCAGGCTGCTCACCACAGTAGTCATTCTTCTTCATGACAGCCCAGATTTGTCCCCGTGCGACTCATTTTCAGGAAGCTGAAGGAGCATCTGTGGGATCACAGATTTAACTTGGACTAATATGTGCAGGACATTGTTCGGGAATGGTTCCACCATCAATGCTCCGCCTTCTACACATGAGGAATCAAACATCTAGTGACACAGCAGGATAAGTGCTTTAATAGTCACGGGGATTATTTTTGAGGTAAGTCACAATATTTAAAAGGGCATCACTCAAGTCCAAGTGACCCAGGCTGCTCACCACAGGAGTAATTCTTCTTCATGACAGCCCAGATTTGTCCTTGTGTGACTCTCATTTTCAGGGAGCTGAAGGAGCATCTGTGGGATCACAGATTTAACTCGGACTAATATGTGCAGGACTTTGTTCGGGAATGGTTCCCCCATCAGTACTCTGCCTTCTACACATGAGGAATCAAACATTTAGTGTCACAGCAGGATAAGTGCTTTAATAGCCACGGGGATTATTTTTGAGACAAGTCACAATATTTAAAAGGGCATCCCTCAAGTCCAAGCGGCCCAGGCTGCTCACCACAAAAGTAATTCTTCATGACAGCCCAGATTTGTCCCCGTGTGACTCTCATTTTCAGGGAGCTGAAGGAGCATCTGTGGGATCACAGATTTAACTCGGATTAATATGTGCAGGACGTTGTTCAAGAATGGTTCCCTCAACACACCGCCTTCTACACATGAGGAATCAAATGTCTAGTGTCACAGTGGGATAAGTGCCTTAATAGCCTAGGGGATTATTTTTAAGGTAAGTCACAATATTTTTTTAAAATACCTTTTGGCTCATTTTCATTTGAATGACCCTTGTAACATGTTTTAGGTATACTAATCATCTGTATCTGTTTTACCATGGTTTGTACACTCCTTGAGAACCTTGAAAGTACTTGAAAAAGTTTCATAAATTCCATAAATAGGACTTGATTTTTTTTTATTTTTTTTTTTTAAGTAAGGATATGAAAGAGCATGTATAAAAAAAATTGTGTGTGCTAAAAAGTTGTACAGGATATTTCTGTGTAGGTCTGATAAAAACACCAAGCTGATGAAATAGTGCAGAACGTGCATTCCACTCAGGGGAGAGCATGGGCAAGCTAGTACCTTGGCTATGACATTATTACAGAGTAAAATGTCAGCCGTGGGAGTAAAATAAGTTGAACGATGTATTCGTGATGGGCTTCTGTTGACTGGGGTTAAGGTCGTTTCTTGCTGGAGGGTGAATATGAAAATAATGTGCCCTTTCAAAATATTCCACAAAATAAAATTATTTCAAAAAACACGAAAACGGAGGGACCATTTAAAGTTAATATAATAAACCAACAGGGAGCAGGGGGTAACAGTCAAGTCGTTGAAGGTTTGCGCGTCCCAACTAAATTTAATGGTTTGAACTTGCTAAAATACCTTCCTGCTAACCGAGCAACAGCACACACATATGGTAATTTGGTTTTAAAAAGTCCTTGAAAAGTGCTTAAATTTATTTTGCTTCAAAAAGTATGAACTTTGGTTTTACAAAAAAAAACACAGTGAATTTGAACACTCAAATCTTTACTTAGAATAATACACATGAATTCTATTTTAACTTGAAGAACTTTCTATTATTCTTCCGAGTTCCTTTTTTTTTTTTTTACAGACATTTCCGACCTCTAGATTTTTATCAAGGCCTGTTCGCAATGTACGAGACCATCATTTATTTATGTGTGAGACCTTATGTTGTTTGAGACCATTCTAAGCTCTGAGAATTAAGCCCAGATGAAGCCTCCCAGTGGGCTGCCCCGGTGGCACAGTGGTTTAAGCGCTGGCTTATGATCATTCGCCTGAGAAGGGTTCGGGTTCGAATCCCGGTGAGGCATGGATGTTGTGTATGTCTTATGGCACTGGCTCTCTTCCTTCCCTGGAACTAGTGACCCTAAATTAGGGACGGACGACTGCTTATAGCCCATTGAGTTGCTCACGGTGGTCGTTAAACCTTCAACGAAAAAAAAAGCCTCCCAGTGGAGTATGAAAGCTCAGCATATATTGAGACAGACACAGGGTGCGCACGCGTGCTTGAAAACCTGGAAAGTCCTGGAAAATCATGATTATGTTTTCAAGGCCTGGAATATCCTGGAAAAACGGTGTTTTTTTAATGCTGTCTTGAAAAGCCTTGAAATTTGAAATTAGTGCTTAAAAAAATGCCCTTTTAGGAAATCGTGTTACTGTTACCCCTTCATTTTTTAAAGTTCCTCTCCACTGTTCTCAAAGAAACTGCTGGCAACAGTCAGTGCAATAAAATTGGATGATTACTAGTAGGTCTGTTAGGAAGGGGAGCTTGATTTATATTCTTTGGCTTGATGTCCGTTGGACAACTCTGAGAACGGAAGGGGAAAGAAGATGCATTTAACATTTGCAGGGGGGAGGGGTCGCGTATATAACAAGTCAGCTGGCATCCACCAGTGAGGAGTATGCCTGAACAACACATTCATCTTCTTGTTTATGTGCATGCTGCCCTCCCTCCCCTCAAGAGACTTCCCCTACTTATGATAAAAAATAAGAAAACTATCTTTGCGAATTTTTCACGAAAGTGGCTGAAATTTTTACATTCACTATAGTTGGATTACAGAAGCTCACTTCCAAAATTCCAATTGAATTGGTTTAAAACTTAAAAAGTTAGCATTGGTAATTTTTATTATGGACAAGTATGTGTGCCTCTTTGGAAAGGGTGTTACCATAGCAACGGTTGATTGACAGCTGGGAGTGCTGATCTGAAGCCCTTGGTTGGGAAGAAAGCAAACACCTGTTTATCACTTCCACAGCTCAAAAGGACTTGGAGAAAATTTTCAGAATTCCATTTTTCCGAATTTTGAAAATAACATAGTAAAATTTTTACAGTTGTTAAGATACATCACAATAAAGTTGTAGTGCAAATTTCGCCAAATTCCGTTAGGAACTTTAGCAGATGCAAAAAAAAAAAAATCTGTTGCATAATCGGATTGAAAAAAAGAAACTGATTATAAATTACGGGAAAAGCAAGTGAATTATTTTTTTTAGATGCCATGGTTTATTTAAACAGTGATCCTTAAATTTTTTTTCTGTGATGATATGGACTCTGTTTGAATTACAAACATACATTTTTATTCAGACGTCTGAGTTACTGTTTTAGTAAAAAAATCATCTATAATTAAAAAGTTTTCAATGGATTTAAGCGATATTCAGCAGATAAACGGTATTTTAGTTAATTGCAACACCATGACGTAAATTTGGTAATTTTGTCGAAAAATTGGGGAGCATTTTTTTTTTTACGTTTTCTATTATAGTTAGGGTGAAGGAGGAATGGTGTAACTTACAGTTCAGTGAGCTGCAGGTGGTGATTTATGGCGATGTGCCAAATGAAAAGAAGCCGTTCCATCAGGACATTCCAAAGGTTGTGCGCGTGGACGCGTCCTCCTGCTGTTTTATCTTAATCGGAATGTTTTTTTGCATGGGAGGTGGGTGGGGTGGGGGTGGGTATCCGTTTCAGCTTTACAGCTTTCACGGTTCACGGCTCTTTTTTTTTTTTTTTTCTTGGTAATAAATAAAAATCATAGTTGCTGCATTCACCATTGATCCATATTTGCATTTCTTGAATATAAACAGCAGACAATCAGAAACATGGTGTTGGGCGGGTCTTGATGTTCTTCATTTTGTATATGCTAAATTCAGTTCTGTGGGAATAAGGAATGACTTATACTGTGAATATATACAAAACTACATATTTTTGAGCTGAAAAAATAGGTCTACTTGTACACAGTAGCTAACGTGTGAACTCAGATGAAGACAATCAGACATACGGACTTCTGATTCCATAAAAAAAAAATCAACAGTTTTTTTATTATACACTACAGGTAAAAAAGCAAAAACATGTTTTTAAACATTATAAAGGAAAACGGATTTTTGAAACGCATGACTTGATGATCTTAATTTCTGAAAGTTTCTTTTTTCCACATCCTTTTTTTTTTTTTTCAATTACAATACATTGTAAGAGGATACTGTGTGTTGTATCACTTAGTGATATGGCAGATTTTCTGTTGCCGATATCCGCAATCATAAGCTGTAGTTGCATTGCAATTGTTGATGATGACAAGATAAATACTGGAGTGATGTAAAATGTTGCATAAACTAAAAAAAAATAAAAATTGCCCGCTTCCCCTCCCTTTGAAATTTTATGCGGTCATCATAGCTGATCAACCATTTCATTCCATGAACATCAGCACATTTCAATCATTTGAATATTTGGGGTATCTGAAGGAATTCAGCCGTGCTTAAGCGCCTAGCGCAACGAAAACATGCTAATTTTGGACAGTTCTATTCCCTTCCCCTCTACCATCCCTAATAATTGAGAGTGCATACTGTAGTTTCAAATATTCTATTTATGAGCTAGTTTTCGCGCTGTTCGTTATGTTTTTATTTTCGAAATTACTAACCCTTTCGAACTATGGTTGCAGAAACGTTTGTGCTTTGGGTTTGCCTGTACGATAATTCGCATGAAAGCGGTTGGATTTCGGCGAAATTTTAGTTTGCTGTTGGGTACAACCTGGAAACCTACCCTGTTGAAAAAGGTCTAAATTAAATTTAAAGGCCAAGACATAAGAGCAGTATTCGTTCTCCAAGCTTAGGAATGTTAACTCACATAAAATCTGTTTGATTGCAAGAAAGTTTTGGTATGTTATCAGAGAGGAGAAACCTACCCTTGTAGAAAATGGTCCAACTTGAATTCAAAGGTCAAGGCATAAGAACAGAATTCGTTCTTTACGATCTTGTGCATGATAAACTTGATCCATTTGCATAAAGCACATTCATCCATTTGCATCTTTCATCATTTTTATTACTTAAAACTGAAATTACTTTTAAAAAATAATTTGAACATGGTACTGTAAAGCGTAATAATCATCCTGGAATTTTTAGTATATGTCCTGGAAAAGGCCTGGAAAGTCCTTGAATTTTTTTCCCCCAAAAGTGTACGAACCCTGCAGACATCATTTCAGCCTTCTTTGAGACCATTCTAAGCTCTGAGAACCAAGCTCAAATGAGGCCTCCTGGCAAATTGCAAAAGCTGAGCATATATTGAGTATTGTGTTTATGCAAGTAAAAGAAATTGTTAGTCTTATGTGAGTCGTATTTTACAATATACAGTAACACCCCAAGTTACGTAACACGCGACTTACATAAATTCGCAGTTACGTAATAATTGCCGTCTTTTTATCTGCACTTGTTGCCTCACCCGTTCCCTTCATCCTGACATAAAGAAATGAAAATTCTGAGAACTATTTGCTAGCGCATTTAGAAAATTTACTTGCCGCCTCTGTATCTGCATTTGCTGCCTCACTCGTGATCTTCATCCTGACATAAAAAATGAAAATTCAGAGAACTGCTTACTAGCTCATATGAACACGTTTGCGGCTGTGCGCAGCTGCAGCTTTGACAGCCTTATCGCAGTAAGCACATTTCAGTTTCATTTGACATCGAGAGGGGTAGAAGTTGCCGCAGAACAGCATTGCTCTTCAGAACCATTCACTTCCAGCGCCGGCTCTCCCCCTACAGAGCCAACTTAGCCATCACTAGACTTTTTTACCTATTTAAAAAGTGAATACACATGTACGGTATTTCAGTTTGTTTTTATATTCTTTTACGTATGTATATATATTTTCATACTTTTATAGTTTACGTATATCAGAGTAAATATTGCTACATGATATCTCTTTAATAAAATAATAATAAATAATATACATACATATAATAATAAATATTGCAGTTGCTTATGAACGTAATTTACAAATTCGACTTACGTAAGATTCAAGTTACGTAACGATTTACTGAACACCTTACTTAAGTAACTCAGGGTGTTATTGTATAGAGTTTTTGGTAAAGGGATGATGCATCTCTTCTGGACATTAAAAAAGCTACCAGTACCAAAGTTCCTCCAGTCCTCCCAGCAGAAGTTGCACATGCAATTAAGAACATGAAACAGGGCAGAACTCTAGGGAAAGATGGAGTTACTGTGGCATTATACAAGAAGCCAGTGGAGAAATATAAACTACACTCTCCCAGGTTTTCACTAGATGTCTCGATGAAGAGAAGATTGATGATGATTGGAACAGTTCTACAATGATTCTGATACATGAGAAAAAGATGACGTTGAGGATCTCAAGAGCTACAAGAAAAGTAGGATTAAAAATGAACTTGGGCAACATATATCAAGTGGGGGTCATATTGATGATGAAATTAACTGGCATGTAAAACTTTTTTGGAAAGCTTTTGGAAGGAGTAGTACAATTTTCAAGAGCAGTATACCATTATGTCTTAAAAGAAAAGTGTTTAATCATTGTATCCACCTAGTTCTTACGTATGGAGCAGAGACTTGTACTTTAACTAAAAGATACATACAAAGGTTGCAAACAGCTGAAAGAAGCACGGACAGATCCGTGCTTGGTGTAACCAGGAAAGATAAGAAGAAGAACTCACGGATAAGGAAAATGACAAGAGTTGAAGACATCATGATCAGAGTAAAATCCCTGAAATAGCAATAGACTGGACAAGTTGCCAGAAGAACAGACCACCAATGGACAACTGAAGTTTTAGACTGGATACCAAGGGACAGGAAAAGACCCAAAAGAAGACCATGTGGAAGATGGGTGGATGAAATTTGAAAGCATGCCAGAGAATAGCCTGGAGGAGACTGACTCAAGACAGACCTTTGTGGAAGAAACTTTGGGAGACCTTCATCCAGCAACAGTGTTTAAGCTGTTGCTCACATTTTCACCAAATCACGATAAAGGTGGTAATTTTGTGACAAAAAGTCCCCACTGAATTGCCAAAAAGCCAGTGTTTCCCCCACCATTTTTTCTTTCATCATCCTGCCCACCCCTGCTTTCGCCCTTGCATTGTTTTTCATCCCTGCCATAGTTTTTTTCCGTCATCGCACCCACCCCTGCTTTACCCTTGCATTGATTTTTTCTTTTCCCTTCATTTTTTGTTCCGTCATCGCTGCTTTACCCCCATGCCGACCTGGTTTCGTTTCTGTCATCCCGCCTACCCCTGCTTTTGCTCTTGTGTTTTCCCTCATTGTTTTTCTCTTTCCATCATCACTGTTGCATGTTGCTTTGTCCTGTTTTCATTTTTCCATCCCTATTGCCTTTTCTCCTATTCCAGAAAAGCACCGGTGAGCCTCGAGAGCACTTTTTCCTAGAGCTTTACTGTGGTGGATAAGGAAAGAAGCGTTTTGTTTGTTTCATTGGCGGTTCCCCGCAGGAACAGCAACTTTGGGAGCACACGTGCCATTTCGGTTTGGGTCAACTGGTTGGTTGGTGTGCCGTTAGTTATTGCTTTGCCCAGTTGTGGTCTTTGTGTATATTTTCACAAACTGCATGTATCGGCAAATGTAAGTATTTTTATTAAAATTAGAAAAGTAAAAGCTTATTTGTTTTTATTCTTGAATTCTTTTGAAAGTACAAAATTTTGTTTATCCAATGCATTGTGCTTGTGTTTTCATGCGTAAATATAGTAAAAATTAGAACCATAAATTTTTGCATAGCATTTTGCTACAACTTTTGCTGAAAAAATAGCCAAAATTCTACAAGAGAAAAAAATTCCAGTTTAACCCTTTCCACTCGACTGTCAGGTGACACCCGATATTACAAAATCGCTGAATAGGTTGGGTGTCACTCACCACGCCGATGATGCCTCTATAGCTCGTTTGTCGGGGCTCACAAGACATTTCTTTATTGTGTGATGAACTACTGACAATTACTGATGAGCAGCAGCCTTAATTAGTTGCCTACATCAGTGGTGCGAAACATGGGTGCAACCCCACTGAAGAATTATTTTCTTATGGAGACACCATGTAAATAAAACAAAGGGTTAAAATTTATAATTATATGTGCATTTTAAAAAGACTTATTTTATATTCACCAATATGAGTTACATTTATTAATTGAAATTTTCAAAATGTCTCATCTAACTAGAAATAATATGTAGGAAATATTGAAACAAAAAACAAACAATTAGTGGGAGGAAAAAAAACTACACAACCTTTGTTTGACAGTCCTAATGCAAAATTTGAGCTTGAATCTTGGGAATTATGCTCTCCATTCTTGGTTTTATACTTGAGATCGCCACTCTGAGATCATCTTCAAACTCTATTTTAGATTGGTGTTTGGTCTTGATCATGTTGAGAGCAGAAAAGGCAGTTTCACATAAGTATGTTGACGCAAAAGGAAGTAAGTATTGCAGTGCTCTTTTACCTAATAATGGATGTTCATTCTGCATGGATAGCCAAAATTCAGTCGATGTCAATGTTCTAAACTTGATTCGTAGAGTTCCATGTCTAGATATTTCAGTTAACCCCTCCTTTTCTTTCAGAGTCAGTCTTGAGGAGGAATCAGTGTTAAATGAAAATGGATTTTGAACCCAGCAAACATTGTCAGGAATCAGAGGAAACTGGTTTTTGATGCTGAACTTCAGCTTTAACAAATGTTCAGCAACAATAATTTTAATTGGTCTAACTTCACTGTCATTCTCTTGAAGAGACTGGGACAAGCATGGAAACATTTCAAAGCATTCGTTTTTTTTACTTCATTTTCCCACAAATCTAACTTCACTGAAAAAGCTCTCATTTTCGGTACGTCCTGTGCAGGACCTACCGTGTTTTTGCTGATGCACACACGTCACCTCTCCACAGAAACAGTCCACAAGAGTATTTAAGACAGCTCAGGATAACAAAGATCGCATATTATATAATTCTAATCATATTCTTTCAGTATCCACTCTATTTCCTATTTAAAAAAAGAGAGAGAGAGAGAGAGTAAGAGAGAGAAATGGCGACCCCTTAATAAACCCTCGCGACCCCAATAAGGGTCCCGACCCAAAGTTTGCTCACCTCTAGCCTAGATAACATGACCACATTTTGAAAAGACACTGCATAAGTGGCATTTATGTACATCTTCATCAAGGTTTCTAATTCAGTGGCTGGTGTGTGAAGATAGACAGATGCACACACACACTTGTACATACATACATGCATCCATGCATGTGTATGGATGTACACTTTGATTTATTCAGTGCAACAAAATTAACTTTCATAATTACTAGTTCATTTGTAGTTTTCATATATTCAATAAATTATTGTTATTTTTTTTAAGGTTCCTCTTCTTGAAGCTGGTTTGCTTATACACAAGAAGAAAGCACCAGAAAGTTTAAAACCTTTTCATGAGCATATGGAAGAAGCATTTCAGAAATTAAAGACCAACATTGAAGAGAAATATGGAAAAAGGGTAACTGTCTCACATTTTTTTTTTTTCCCTGCTTCATGCAAATATTGGTGCATTAAAGAATTTGATTTTGTAAATTTTGGTTTTCACCCCTGTTACCTTCACCAAACTACTTTGTTCCTAATTTCAGCTGTTGTTCATTCTACTGGCAAAGTGTAATTTAGATCACAGCACCTGTTGAAACTAGAGATATTTTAAATACAGTAGAGCGCCAATTTATACGTTTTTATCATTTATATATTGAATTGTTGCAGTCCCGGCAGACTCCAATAGGCACCAACGTTAATTTATTTCAGTTATATGTTATTTGTCAGTATGTAAGCTTTGTTTATATGTTTTCATTTTCCAGTGAAAAAGAAAAATTCCACTTTTTGAGCCTTAGAAGAATAATGAGAACCACATGCTCTTTTTACTGTAAACTTCCATTTCTTCTGTTCCCTTAATTGCTGCCACAGGCATCTAGTGAGGAGGACAGAAATGTGTCAAACGCCCACTTCCATAAACCACAGCATCGTCCTTATGAGTGGAGTGGGGTGAAAGCATTGTTTTCTTGTTTCCAAAACCATTCTTCCTTTGTGCAAAAGCGGACCTGTGTAATTAGTGTGACCTTCACACTTTGACTTATGTTCGGGGGGACCTTTGCCAAACTTTTTCTATCGAAAAATTTGTTCCTTTAGCCTGCATTCTGTTCTGCTGTTTATCTTAGAGGTTCCCATTTTCCCCTTCTCTTCAAATCAATATGGCTTCTTGTAAAAGAATAGCCTTGTCTCTAAGTGATAAGATGCAAATTTTAAAGCAAGTAGATGACAATCCGCAATTAGCAAAGGTGGAACTACAGCACATATCTATTCCAGAAATTGTATAAAAATGAAAAGCGATTAAATCAAGGAATAATGTTCTGTTAGTGGTAAATGCATCAAACATTTGCTTCCTATGTTAAATACCTATTTTCTAAATGTAGGTATTTGTATTTTCTATAGTAATATCGTTAAAAATTGAAGTTTTGTTTATACGTTTTTATTTCTGTTCCTGGAAAAACGTATTATCGATGCTATGCTGTACTGTTTTTATGGTTTCTTTACAGAGTGCATATATTTAATCATAATTAAGTTAAAATTGCATCATTCTGTTTTGGTTTAAATGTTTACTTTGAAAATGAAGTGTAGGCAAATTATGTTTATGTGCATGTGTGCACTTCTTTTAGTCATAATGATTAAAAGTATACTGTTTATCAAATGGAATGGGTTGTAACATTGAACTCTCCTATTCTACCTTACACTCAGTGACAATGAAATTTAAGGAACAGGAATGTGGAGAGGATACTTAGAGTAATGACAGCTAAGAAGATAAGTAACACATGATATAATTTGCAGATATTATGAACAAATTTATTGACCCAAAGCACTACTTACAATGGACAGATCAATATGATGTAAAACCACCTCTGTTGCAGATATAGTGAGCTAAAGATTTCAGCTTGAGGTCGTACAGCTGTCAGATTCTTTTGGGGTCATTCCATACTATTTCAACAAATTTCCGTTATTTATTTTTTTTTCTATAGGTGTTTATACATCTTTAGAGAGTTCAAAACCAATGTTATAAAAAAAAATCCTGAACGTTTGGTTGGGAGGTCCCTAGATGAAACTTGGAACACTTCCATTTTTGGAGTTACAAGCATTTATGCAAAATACTGCAACTTTTTCCCTAATTTAGCTAATTCAAAAACCACTTTACTCAGAAAAAAATGCTGATTATTTTGGTTTATCCTTTTTTATTATCTGAGATGTTTTGGAAATTTCATTGGTGGTCAACGTTTACTATTGAAATTTGCCTTTTTTCAATTTCCAAGCCAAATTTTCACCAGGAAGGGGTCAAAACACTCAAACCAATTTTATTGTGCAAGAATCATGGTAACAGTAGATTATATCTAGGGTTTTTTAGGGTGAGAAAACTGGAGTATTTTGAGCCCTTTCAAGATTTTTTTCACTGATGAAAATGGGAAATTTTTAGTTTTTTCAGTAACTGTATCTCCAGTGGGGTACACAGTAAAAATATGAATTTTATTCCACAGAGTCTTCTATTTGGTAACAACATCATACCAAAATTTGATCACTTTGTTTTATTTAATAATGAAAATATTTGAGCTTAAAGTTGTGAAACAATCCATGTTTTTGCATTTGTTTTGAAGGACAATTTATTACCTTTTCACAATTTATTACCTTTTATTGCAATTTATTAAATAATCATAGATCTAATTGAATATTGTAGACTGTAAATCGAAAGAAAAATATATTCCAGTGATAAAATTGCAGTGTAAAAGGTTTAACTAGTTTGAGGTGTGTGTGTGTGTGTGTATGTAGGGTGGTGGAGGTATGGTTTCTTTTTGACTTGTTTTAGTTAAAACCATTTGAAAGTGCTAAAGATGGAGATAATATATTAAATACACTACAATTTATAACTGCTAAAGCTGCTGAGTTGTTGAAACAAAAGTCTTGTCACAACCTGCACAATCTTGAATGCCAGTGCCCAACTTGCTGTTACAGGCAAGTGTGAGTCCTCACTGCATTCTCTGTCAGTTGGCCCCAGACTGGGGTATAGGGTACACATGTGATGAAGTGAAGTTAAAGATAATGTATTCTGTGGGAGTTAAAGTGAATGAGGATTGTCATAAGACTTCTTTCTTATGGGCCTATGTCATGTACACTGAAGTGCCAGTGGGGCATGGACTCCACTAACTTCTGGAAATATGCTGTAGGCAATGCACACCATACTTCATGCTGAGCGTTCCACTATTCGGGTGTATTCCGAGGTCTCGGATTCCTGTGTTTGATAGTGCGTTGCATGGTATCCCAAATGTGTTGTATGATGTTCAGATCTGGGGACTTGGGTGGGAATGGCAACACCCCAAACTCAGATGAATGCTTCACTAACCATTATGTGGTGTCCCGACACTTGTGTGGAGGTGCATTGTCCTGTTGGAACAGGCCCAACCCATCAGCATGAATGCAGGACATGAATGTGTGTACCTCGTCAGAAAGGATGCGCGCATAGCTTTGGCCGGTCACAGACGTTTGTAGACGTACCAGGGGTCCCAGTGAAGTCTAGCTAAACACACCCCATACGATTATGGACCAGACAGCCGGTACAGTTCCCTGTTAACAGGCGGGATCTATGGCTTCATGGGGTTTGCGCCACCCACGGATCCTTCCATCTGCCCGATACAGTTGGAAACGCGACTCGTCAGACCAGGCTACTTGTTTCCAGTCATCAAGTGTCCAGTGGCGGTGTTGCCGTGCCTAAGCGAGGCGCATAGCTCTGTGCCGTGCACCCATCAAGGGGACTTGAGTTGGGCGTCAGCTCCCAAAGCCCATATCGTGCAGGGTACGTTGCACAGTCTGGGTGCTGATGCTTGTTAAGGCTCCAGCATTGAATTCTGATGATACCTGTGAGAGTGTTGCACGCCTATCGTGTGAAGCGATTCTTGACAGCCGACAATGGTCACGTTCACCCAATATCTTTTTACGGCCACACTGGTATCGTAGGTTGGAGGTTTTGCCGGAACTCTTGTAGTCACGGTATACCCTTACAATGGTCATCCGTAAAAATCCAAATTTTGTTTCTACCTACAAAATACTATGGCCCATCTCACAAGTGCCAACTATGACACCGCATTGAAAATCGCTTAAATTGTTATTACTTGTCATTCTCATGCCGTAAACAGCTCTGACAGCTGGCAAGGATGTCTATCACTTTATATAAGCACTGGTGGATGCAACCGAGTACTCGCATAGGTGACGTTGCTCAGTATTTTGCATAAGCTTGTCTGTACCAATTTTTCTGGCACTTCATTGTATATTAAAGGATTTCAGTGAATTTAGCAATGAGGAAGAAACTGTTCTGAACTTAAGATTAGGTGACTTTGCAACTATTTGCGAGTATCATGAGAAGTATCTAGTCAAATACCATCACCTGTATGCAAAGAACTGTTCAAATCCTTTCAGGTGTCATAAAAAATTTATAACAAAAGGTCTTAATGAAATATCTTTAGATGTTGCTCAAAGCCATCCAAACTTAGGATTAGTTCCAGGTAAAAGTTTATGTATTTCTTGTTTTAAAATAATCTACAGTTTTAATGAAAAAGAAACCAATGATCAGGCATTTTGCCCAGTGTATGAGGCAGTAAATAATAGTAATGTTGCGTGTGAGGCTTTAGTGCTTTCACCTGTTAAGATTAAGAAACTCAGCAGTAGAAAAGACCCTTAGCTATAGAAAAGAAAAGTAGAAAAAGTTACATCAGCAATGAAAAAGAAACTAAATGCTAATTTTGATGTCAATTTGGATGAGTCCTTTTGAAATGAAGAAACTGATCTGAAAAAAGATGAGTACACTATTCTCTTAAATAAACTGAAAGAAAAATATAAGGAAAGTACAACTGTGCTAGAGAAAGTAAAAGTATTAAGTTTAGTGCCTGCATCATGGTCTGTAGCAAAAACATGTCATGAATTTAGTGCTAGTCAGTACTTAGTGAGAAACACACAGAGCTTAGTTGTGGGGAATGGTATCTTCCCTAATGTAGAGCAGAGAAAGTCAAGAAAACTTTCATAGAAAGTGGTTGATAAGGTTGTAGCTTTTTATGAAAGTGAAGAAAACAATAGGATGTGCCCTGGTCCAAAAGACTGTGTTTCTATTAGGAATAGGGATGGGCAAAAGGAATCCAAACAAAAAAGACTAATATTATGCCATCTTAAATAACTGTATCAGAACTTCTGTGCTGAAAACCCTGAAGAAAAAATAGGGTTTACCAAGTTTACTGAACTGCGACCAAAATGGTGTGTTTAGGCAGGCAGTTGTGGGGCCCACTCTGTGTGTGTATGTGCTGAACACCAAAACATAAAACTTATGCTACATGGTGCAAAGCTTAACATTGATTACAAAGACACTGTATTCTATGGCGTGTGACTTTTTGAAATGTTTAGTTTTTTCAGAGCGAAAGATGTATGTTAGGGAGTTGTAGTGATTGCTGTGGAACAGATGTTATAAGAGATTTGATTACAAATGGTTTGGATGAGGAAGGTGATATTTTTTTAGACACTGGGTCATACAGATAGTGGGTAACGACTGATAGGATGCCTCTCATAACTATTACAAAGTCTACTGATGAATTAATTGAAAATTTGCTGGATCGCTTAGTTTCTCTAAAGAAACACCATTTCATTTCTAAAGCACAGTCTCATTACATAAAACAGAAAAAGGATAGTTTAGAAAGTAATGCATGCAAAGTTATAGGGGATTTTTCTGAGAATTTCTCATTTGTTATTCAAGATGAGATCCAAAGTTTTAATTGAATAAATGACCAAGCAACTTTACATCTCTTTGTAATGTACTACAAAGATCCAGTCAATCAATCTCTGATATCAAAAAGTTTTTTGTGTAATCCGCGACTGCATGAAACATACCACCACAACAGTATATTCTTTTCAAAAACTCTGCTGGTGGAGAACAAAAGCATGGCATCTTTTGTACAGAAAATCATATACTTTTCAGATGGAGCTGCTGGACAATACAAGTACAGAAAAAAGCTTTGCAGACTTGTGTTACCATAAAAAAGACTTTGATCTTGATGCAGAATGGAATTTTTTTGGGACATCTCATGGGAAAGGGCCATGTGACGGAATAGGCAGTACAGTCAAATGGCTAGTGTCCAAGGTAAGCCTGCAAAGAGTAGCAGGGAATCACATCCTGACACCTCATGAGATGTTCACATTTTTTGCACAGAAAACAATAAAGGTATTGTCATCATGTAATTTAGTGAAAGCGATGTTGCATCAAACGCCAAACTTCTGGAAGAGAGATTTGCTAATGCTGAGGCGATACCTAACACAAGACAGAAGCATTGATTTGTACCTTGTAGATTGCAGCTGAATAAAGTGCCTTATCACATCAGCTTCAGAGGTCTTTGAGGAACTGAATATCACCAAACTTTCAACAGATTTTTCTCTTGAGCTTAGAAAAAGGAATTACATTGGATGCATTTATGATTCCCATTGGTGTGTGGCACAAGACTTCGAGGTCCAGCAGTCAGAGAAGGAATGCAAAGTCCACTTCTTCTATCCAGTGGGACCATCTACATCGTTTGAAAAGTCTAAAAAAGACACTGTTTGGGTGTCATATGAAAATGTTTTGCATGTTCTTACTCCTGCTGGATTGTCAACTGCCACTGGAAGAACATGAAGCAATGAACTTAATGAACTGTTATATCACCCATACATATCACTAAGCTGTTCTCTGATATTCGGAAGTTAGCTCCACAAAGAAATGCAAACTACCAGAAAATTTTTACTTACTGTTGCAGTATCAAACTTCTCCATTTACAGCGATCTTGACATGCAACTCGGGCTTCACTCACATCCATCACATGCCATACACAAGATCTTCTATACTTCATACTCATAATCTTTTTGTCATGCAGACAATCTTGAATCTGATCCTCCCATGACTTCCTTAGCCTTCCTCTATTTTTCGTTCTTGCCACTTGGGCTAAAAATATTTTCTTAGTCAGCATATCATCACTCATTCTTTCAACATGGCCAAACCACCAAAGCATATTAGTCTCTACCTTGCTAACAACATTTTGCTTCACATTACACAACTGCAACACATCTTCATTCCTCACACAATCAGAACATGTCTTGCCACAGTAAGTAACACATTTCTCCAACACACAAATGACTCCTATGTTTCTTATGTAGTACCCAGGTTTTACTGTCATACATCAGAGTAGGAAAAATTAAACTTTCCTACGCAGCCATGAAGGACTCTCTTGAGAACCCATCATTCCTGTGAAAACCTCCCTAGGCAGCTATGACTTTCAATGAATAATTCACTCGCCTACTGATTTCACCATCCAATTTGTTCTCTCTGTCAAACATGCCTCCTAAATACACAAACTCATTCACCTGGTCAATCACTGTGCCATTTAGACATATATTACATTCAGTACTTCCAGTTCCTCTCTCAAAAACCATAACTTTGTTTTTTTCCTTATTTATACTCAGTTTGAATTTCATGCACACTTCGTACATCCCAGACAACATACTCTGCAACTCACTTTTGCTCTCTGCCAACAGGACAGTGTCATCAGCATACAGCAATCTGCACACACGTATGTCACCAAGACATAAACCACTATTATCTATTTTGGCATCACGCATGCATGCATCCATAAATATATTAAACAGCCATGGTGACATTACACAACCTTGTCTAACTCCTGCACCAATGGAAAACCATTTTGATAAAACACCATTCACTCGTACACAAGCTCTACTACCAGCATACATGGCTTTTACACTATTAAGTAGATTTTTAGTAACACCATATTCATTCAGTACCTTCCACAAAAGTGTCCTATTCACTTGGTCGTAAGCTTTCTCTAAATCTATGAAGGCAGTAAAAACTTTCTTCCCAACAGCCAGATACTTTTCAATCATCGTGTGTAATGCAAAAATCTGGTTAGTGCAGCCTTTACCAGGCATAAAACCACTCTGAACATCCCACACTTTCAATGATGTAAGACCCCGTACTTTTTCAATAACAACCTTACCAAACACTTTCCCTGGCACACTCAGTAGGCTAATACCACGATAGTTCTTGCATTCAGTCTGATCACCTTTTCCCTTATACAAGGGAACAATGATATCATCCTTCCAATCCTGAGGGACCATTCCTAACTCCCAGCACAACTGGCAAATTTCAGTTAACCAGTCAATTATAGAGTCACCACCATACTTCAACATCTTTGCAGTTATGCCATCTACTCCTGGAGCCTTACTATTCTGAAGAGATTTTAGAGCTTTACACACTTCTTCTCTTGAGATCCCTCCTGTGCTTTCATCCCTCATTGTGACATCATCTGCATCTGTCTTAGAATCATCTTTGCTTTCCTGATCTAATAACTCACAGAAGTATTCGCCCCATCTGTCACTTAACTCATTGGGCTCCCATATCATTTCCCCAATCCAATTCTTCACACAACTTACAACTTTGTTTCCCCTATTTTTCCTGATTCTCATGTACTTCCAGAAAGTCTAGTTGATAATGAATTGATAACAAGGAACAGTACACCAATTAAGTAGTAAATAGTTGCACTATACTAGCGATCCGATTTATTGGTGCAGGAAATAGATACATAAGCGTTTCCAAACTTTCGCACATTAACCAGATGGCTTTTTCAAGGAAGTTAGACAGTTTCTGTCTAACTTCCTTGAAAAAGCCATCTGGTTGATGTGCGAAAGTTTGGAAACGCTTATGTGTCTATTTCCTGCGCCAATAAATCGGATCACTAGTATAGTGTTACTATTTACTCCAGAAATTCTCCCTATCTTTTCCAAAAAGCCAATTCATGCCTTTCCACCTTCTCCTTCCTATCTTTTGCCTTACTCTGGCGAACCAGTTTAGCTGATTCACGCTTCTTACAGCAATATTCATCCACAGAAACTCTACCTTATAACATCCCCAAATAGTCTTCCTTCTTTCTTTTTACTGCCTCTTCAATATCACTATTCCACCAAGCATCACCTCTGTTGTTACACACTATTGTGGTGCCGCAGACCTCTTCAGCAGCAGTGACAATACAGTTCTTAAAATATTCCCATTTCTTTTTTACATCCCTCTCACATGACTTCAGCTCATTCAGTCATTCTCTGAGTAAGTCAGAATAATGCTGATGATCTTCAGGAAGCCTTTCAACCTTTGTTCTTTCCATCCTGGACCTCTTCCTATTCCTTTTCTTCCAACCAACATTCAGTTTTACTCGTGACACTACCAAGTAATGATCAGAACCAACATCTGCACTTCTCATCACACGAGTGTCAACAATTAAGTGTTTAGATACACACAAAACCATTCTCAATGCAGAGTTCAATTAATCTTTCACCATTATCATTCACACAAGGATCATTAAACTTACCCAGAACATTGTCAGAAATCGCATTCTGCACACCTACTCTAGCATTGAAATCCCCTGCTATTATAACTTTCTCTTCAGCACTAAACTAGCTCAAAACAGCTTTTAGCTCATTCCAGAAATCTTCCTTCTTATCAGAAGATTCCAAGTCACAAAGAGCATACACTACAACAATTGCTATTCTCTGAAGTTTTACTTTCAAACGAATCCAAAGAATTCTCTCACTTATGCAGCTATAGTGAATCAAATTGTTCTTCATCTTTTCACTTAAAATCACACCTACACCAGCCTGTCCTCTCACATTATCCAATACTCCAGACCACACACTCACCATTCTGTTCACTTTTTCTATCCCAATTTCCTTCTTTTTGGTTTCACTTACACACAGCACATCTAATCTATACTTATTCATGTCTTCAATCACCTCGTTCATCTTTCAATTTATACCTCTAGTATTCAATACACCAATTTTACACTCACTCAGCTGAGATGTCTTTCTCATATGCAGTTTAGAAAGTCCAGCTCAATTCCGTGGTGGACCATCTTTCTCAAGTGTGGTAGATCCACCATATCCCACATGAGAGTCAGTTTGAATATTTCTTAGTGTCTTTTTAATCAGGTAAGTACATCAGTGTGGGAGATTATCCCGCAGCTGACGGTTCCAGTTGGTCATTCAACCTAAGGATTCTGGAATAAAACCCAGTGAGTTTGGGGTCTTTTTGCCAATGTCACACAGAACTAGCTGGCACCTCACCAAGATTCACAGAGGCCTTAATTGCTGTTGTGTGTGCCATTGTTACCACAGGGTGCCCCGAGAAGGCAAACCCATCTCTCAAAAGATCAAGAAATCAATCTTGAGACCAAAAAAAAAAAAAAACTCACTAAGAATTCATTTTGGTAAAAGAAAAACACCTTGAAAATTGCCAACCAGATGTGTCACTTTCAAGTGGTTCATTATCCATAACTATAAAATTTGTGTAAATTAGTTTTTTAAATTTAAGTCTAGGCTAATTATTGTTTTCATTAATTGTGTGCAGAATCATAAGCTACAAGTCATGTAAGTAATCATCTAGTTTTTGTTTCTTTTTAAATCTTTTCTTATAATTGTAATGCTAATGTTTGCATAATTGAAACCTTCAACATTCAACACCCTCCTCCTCCCCTTAAATTTGTACACTAGTCTACTTCTGTAGTATATTTCCTCCATTATATATTTTTTTTACATTGCTCTTTATTTACACATTATTCTTCATTTTCTATCTTTCAGTTAGATATTAAACGATAGTTAAAATTGTCCTTCAAAACAAATGGAAAAACATGGATTTTTCTTACTAGTTTAAAAAGAGTTTTGAAAAACTCTTTTTAAACTGGTATCATTCATTAGGTTCTTTCTTTGGGTCAGGAGTAACACAAAGTTGTGTAATCTCACCCTGGGTGTTTAATATATTTATGGATGGATGCATGCATGCACAATGCCAAAATGGATAATACTGGTTTATGTCTTGGTAATATGCATGTGTGCAGATTGCTGTATGCTGATGTCACAGTCCTGTTTGCAGAGAGCAAAAGTGAGTTGCAGAGAATGTTGTCCTGGATGTATGAAGTTTGCATGAAATTCAAACTGAGTATAAATAAGGGAAAACCCAAAGTATGGTTTCTGAGCGAGTAACTGTTAGTACTGAATGTAAGAAGTCTAAATGGTGCAGTGATTTACCAGATGAATGAGTTTGTATATTTGGGAGGCATGTTAAATGTACAAACTCATATACAGGGTGTTTCAAAGAGAATGATCCGATATCAAAGTAGTATATTTAATAAGGCAAATGTGTGATAGTTACAAAACAAAGAGCCAAGTATGAAGGAAGGTCTAAAGTTTCACGCACCACAATTACAAATGCTCAATGTGCCCTCCACCTACTGCACGGACAACATCAAGCTGATAACTGAATTCATCTCAAACGCGTCGGAGAATGTCTTCAGTCACAGAATTTACTGCTGCCATGATTCTCGTTCGGAGCTCATCCAAGTCAGCGGGTAAAGGGGAACATAAACATGGTCTTTTACGTATCCCCATAAAAAAAAGTCACATGGTGTGATGTCTGGTGATCTCGGAGGCCAAGCGTGTAGTGCCAAGTAATGGGGTCCCCTGCGTCCAATCCAATGCTGAGGCAATGTGTCGTTTAGAAACCGACGAACTTGGAGGTTCCAATGTCGCGGTGCGCCGACCTGCCTCAAAATGTAAACTTCAGAGTGATCCTGCAGCTGTGAAGTAGCCAGTCCTTCAGCATTGCAAGATAGGAGTTGCCCGTAACCGTGTTGTCCGCAAAAAAGAAAGGGCCATAAACCTTTCTAACAGAAACCGCGCAAAAAACATTCAGTTTTGGTGAATCACGTTCATGTTGGAGAGTTTCATGTGGATTCTCCAGTCCCCGCATGCGAACATTGTGGCGCGAAACTTTCCCGCTTACATGAAAGGTTGTACCGTAATCACAGACGTGGTCTTGCTAAATTTGAGCACACAAAACACCTTCTGTTTCCTCGACGCCATCTTCTCACTCACTAAGCATAGCGGCTGTTTTGGATGCTCTTGTTGCCATCTAGCGGTAGACATGATATGAATCGCATTCATCGGTGGTTCGTGGTTGCCGAGATATCCACTTTTCAAATCGGGACATTCTTTATGAAACACCTTGTATTGGTAAGCATGTTTGACAGAGAAAAAAAATTCAATGACAAAATTAGTAGACGAGTGAATTCTTCATTGAAAGTCATAGCTACTTTAGGAGGATTTCACGGGACCAATGGGTTTTGAAGAAAGTCCCTGAATGACTGTCCATGAAAGTATAATTGTTCCTACTCTAATGAATGGCATTAAAACCTAGGCACTGCAGAAGAGACATAGGATTCATTTGTGTGCTGGAGAGATGCATTACTTATGAGAGGGGTGTGTGTCAAGATATGCCCTGATCATGTGAGGAATGAAGATGTGTTGCAGTTGTGTAATGTAAGGCAAAGTGTTGTCAGTAAAATGGAGACTAATATTCTTAGGTGGTGTGGCCATGCTGAAAGAATGAGTGATGAGATGCTGACAAAGATTTAGGCTTTGAAGGTTGGCATGTCTGGATATGTAAACAATTTCATCAGTTCCACTTAGTAGTTCTAATTCTGACTATTATATAGCTCTAATTATTGTACTATTCTCTTTTACGTGCGATATTTCAAAGTAACTTGTACAGAGAACTAGCGGACAATGCTTACCTTGGCATTCCTTTCTAGCGACGGACAATGCTTACCTTGGCATTCCTTCGCTAGAAAGGAATGCCAATGTAAGCATTGTCCGCTAGTTCTCTGTACAAGTTACTTTGAAATATCACTGCAGTAAAGAGAATAGTAATAATTAGAGCTATATAATAGTCAGAATTAGAACTACTAAGTGGAATTGATTCGTTATACATGCATTAGAATCGGCCCCGGGCGGAACAACGATACGTGAACGGATAATGAAGTATAGAAGCCTGCTGACGCCTAAAGAACTAAACATCATAAGGAAGTTTAAAAAAAAGAAAATTAAACTGGTAAAAGAAGATATCCAAATAAAGTTCTTAACGAACTGTAGAGACTTTAATATTATACCAAAATACTTACGAATTTCCAACAAACCTATGCATGGAAAAGACAAAAGGCTGCTACTGACGTGTCAAGAGAAAAGACTAAGTGCAGAAATCATTTATAAAAGAAAACAACTATACCAAAACCACATTCAGTGCTATAATATGTGGAACCAGATTCTGAATACTGAATATATGAATTTTTAACGGGACATGGAAAACCCTTATTATAGACGATGTTCTCACTGAAATCAATGAAATAGTCGAAAGCCAACAAAAGGCGGCAGAAAGCTCAACTGCCAAGAAATTTAATACCCTTTTAGATGGAATCAAAATGAGGGGTGATGAAAGCACAGAATACCCAGTGTTTGTGAATCAATCATCGAGAGCGCTAACTTTTAGTGAAAAGGCAGTGCTACAACGTGGGAAAAAATACGCTTTTCCACCTAAAACCCCAAGAACAGAAGAGTACATTCCTATCTTAGAAGATATTGTGCAGCGAGTGCATCCAGAACATGCTACCGATCTAAGGTTTAAGCTATTCAGAATCATGCTTAAAGAGTATAATGCTAAGCACAAAAAAAACTGTAAGATTAATAAATTAAAGTATGACAGAAAACAACTAGTAAATCTCTGCAAAGACCCCACGATCAAATTCTGCGAAGCGGACAAAACAGGGCAAATTGTTATTATGGACACTTTGGAATATAATGATAAAATGCGGACGGCCATCTCAGAGCTACAGTGCGATAGCATCAACAAAGATCCCACCGACAAACAACTTACCTTCCTGGCTAATATAAGGAACCACAGCACGTTACCAACAGAAATAAAAAATGCAAACCCTCCAATGGGAGCAGGGATGCCAAAAATATTCTCGAAAATTAAAACTCATAAAGAAAACACACCTTTAAGACTGATTCTATCGAAAAAATCTCACCACTCATCAACCTAGAAAAAAAGATATACAACTATCTATCCCCAATATTCATGAGGAATCAATATACATTAAAGAATAGCTATGAGTTTATAGAAAAAATCAAATTAATTAATCAAGACCTAGAGCAAATAACTATGGCCTCCATGGATGTTAAGGCGTTATACCCAAACACTCCTGTCGAGCTAGCCATCGAATTGATTATGCAACAACTAAGCATCAACAAAGAACTAAACTTGTCACAATTGAAAGAGCTAAAGAATACCTTATATTTCATCAAGGAAAACATCTTCCATTTTGAAGGAAATATATATAAACAAACACAAGGTGGCCCTATGGGATCCCCATTATCGGCATTATACGCAGAAGTGATTATGGCATACCTCGAAAAAGAAATTATTCAAAATTTACCTGAAAAACCAATACTTTATGCTCGATATGTAGACGACATTATTATAATGTCTAAACTTAACAAAGCCGAGCTACAAGATCTAGCACAGCAGTTTAGCAAAATATGTAACACCATAGAGCTAACTATTGAGTTTGAAGAGGATAATTGCCTATCCTTCCTGGACATTCAACTAAAGAAAAACAAAAATAGTTTTGAATACTCTGTGTTCAGAAAAGCAACTTACATACCTGTACTGATACCATACTCGTCGCACCATCCAGTGATACATAAAAAAAACAGCATAGTAAACTTGATACGGCGAGCGTACACACACACATCTAACAACAGGCTAAAAAATCAAGAGCTAGAGTTTATCTCGAAAATATCACAAGAGTATGGGTACCCGAGCAAGCTAATTAATAAATGGATACATGAGAGTAAAAAGCATATGACTCAGAGAAAAGAAGGCCAAGAAGTGCACAACCAAAGGAAGATGAGAAATAAAAAATTGAAATACATTGGAGCTTTCCCATACCTGGAAGGAGTGAGTAAAGAAATCAATAGGCACTGTGCTAAATATGACTTACAACTAGGAAGCTCAGTGCACACCGTGAAAAGTATGACTGTCAACAAAAAAACAGAGGAAAAAATGCTAGAAGAATCAGGAACCTACGAAATTCCAATAGCACACATACCCCCAATATCGTACATTGGAAGTACGAAAAACAGATTAAAAAAAAGACTTAAACAACACATATCTAACTGGCAAAAAAAAGAAGCCAAAACGGCTTTAGTGCAATTCTGCTTGGAAAACCGGACATTCCCAAAGTTCGATGAAATTAAAATGCTAAAAAAAGAATAAAAAATCGGAAAGGCAAATGAGGAGGGAAGAAGCAATATTAATCTACAAAAATAAAGCAAGGGTATGTAACCAGAACGACCCTAGCACATTATCGGGCCTGTGGAAAGAACTAATAAGACAAGAAAAACAACAACAAAAGAAAAACAGGCAAAAAAGACAAGAAAACCAGGATAGGAGAAGAAATTAAATAAATAAAAAAATTAAAAAAAAAAAAAAAATACGGAAAAAAAAAAAAAGTGTTTGTAACTAAACATAGATGGCGCCAGCCGAGCTTGTTAACGAAATATATCGAGGAAAGTTTTTCCGACGAATGGCAACAAGGAGTATCGGACTCCATTAGCGCGAAGTTAGCCACGAACATCGGTGGTAAAGTCGCCACGCTCCTGAAGATGCCCAGAGTATGGGCGAAAATTTCTAGTATAAAGAACGGTAAAAATTGATGTTTGGAATCCTAAAGCAAAGATCCAATGAGTATACCCAGCGAAAAGTGTGAGAAGTAAAGCCAGTCATCGCATACAACGGACTTTAGGACAATAACCTCAACAAAGACCGGAAAACACGTGCGTGAAATGTCCCCGTCGCTAGAAAGGAATGCCAAGGTAAGCATTGTCCGCTAGTTCTCTGTACAAATTTCATCAGTGTTAATCTGCTTCTTATAACTACAAGAGATGTTCAGAAAGTAATTCCTCCACGCAGGTATCTCATGCAATAGGTGTGACCTTGAAGCAGAGCCTTTTTCAGCTTGTTCATATTGTTCCAGGAGCTTAAGTTTGTGGTGAAGTACTTCTTGGTAAGCTTAGTGGTTTGCATTGTATTTGTATCAAAATGGATTACAGTCATACTGAAGTGCATGAAACAGCAAGCAGTTATTGAGCTTATGACTCTCGAAAATGAAACTCACATCAGAATTCACCTGTGATTATTGGCTTTTTATGTTGAATATACTGTGGACTTGAGTACTTTGCATCACTGTGTGAGAAAATCAAGGGATAGTGGCTGAAATTTGGACCTGAAAGGCCTGTCGCTGCATCTCTGTATTTGATCAGGAAAAAAGTCAGAGAGCTGTGAAGGAAAAGTTAAATGTTGATTTAGTTAGTGTCAATAGGATTATTGAAATTCGTGTTACAAGAAAGTGTGTACTTGATGATTGCTGCATTGGCTTACACCTGAAATGAAGAAAGCAAGACAGGGACATGTCATTAATTACTTGCTTATTGTGAAAGCAAGCGTTATCTATGGCACTTCCATGATTAACAAATATTGGGTGCGTCAATGCAACCTGGAAATGGAAAACTAGTCACTTGATGCTGTCACCCTTACTTCTCCCAGAAAAAGAAAAAAAAAAAAAGTTCAAACTCCTTTGTGCTGTAAAATGCATGCGCTTCATTTTGTGGGACTACAGAGACATTCACCAGAAGTATAAGGTCAAAGGTAGAAAAAAAAATCAAGACTCCTTTTCTGCTGTAAAATGTATGCTGTTCGACTTGTGGAACTACAGAGATATTCTCCAAGAGTACACAGTCGAAGGTATGGAAATCAACTCTGAGACTTCTCCCAGAAAGAAAGAAAAAATCAAGACTCCCTTGCTGCTGTAAAATGTATACTCTTTGATTTGTAGGACTACAGAGACATTCACCAGGAGTGCACAGTCCAAAGTATAGAAATCAAGCCTTATGTGAGCACACACAAACTCTCCCTAATGATATGAAACAAAGAATCAATTACGTTCATCAGGGGGGAAATCCCATGCTTCCTCAACATAACAACACCAAACCTGACACCAATGTTACCACTTCAGTGGTAACAGAGAGCATCTGCTGGTACGAGAAAGTGGTTCTGGGAACAACCTGAGAGTTCTGCAGAGATGAGTTCGAAAAACTTGTTGAGACTTGGCAGCATGGTATCAAGCAAGAGGGACAGACGATGAGGGAAAATAAGGTAGGAAAACAAGTTATACATTCTGAGATATATTTGTTTTTTGTTTCATTGCAATACCTTGTTTGGAAGTGAAGATACAAACAGAGGCACTAATTTCAGAACTTTCCACCCAAATTGTTTTTTTAAAGTTACACAGCTTTATTAACATTGATTTTTTATTCACAGTCTGCTCCCCCAGAGCTTCTGGACCGCTTTCCTGTCACTGTGCGGAGAGCGAAAACTATGCAACCATTGCAAATGAATACTTCTAAGAATGACAGGTTATCAGAAATTTCACAGCCTGCTCCTGAAACGTAAGTAGCAGTTTTTCAATTTAATTGTGTGTGTGTGTGTGTGTGTGTGTGTGTGTGTGTGTGTGTGTGTGTGTGTGTGTGTGTGCGTGTGTGCGCGCGCGCGCTGAAGTGCATTTTTTCTCTCAAATTGAACTTTAGAAATTGCATCTTAAATTGTACATACATAGATATATACACTGAAGAGCAATTGAATTAGAGACAGCTGGCGTTATGCAAATGTGGCGCTGTGGGCGGCCCTGTAAACGGAAACGACATGACGTCTGCAGCGATCCGACAATATAAGGAGTTATGCGACGGGAATCAGTAAGAGTCGGATGCAGTATGGGTAAGACGAAGGATCTAAGCGCATTTGATCGTGGGCAAATTGTCGGGGCCCGACGAAAGGGTCACTCTATCTTGGAAGTCGTGCAGGCACTGGGACTTTTACAAGCCACTGTGAGTACATCGAATCCGGTAAAACCATCCCTGCAAGGGCCGACTGCCGTGGACAACAGCGTGTGGATGAGTGGGGTCATCGTCGGCTAGCTTGCATTGTAACAGCGGATAGACGGGCCACAGTGCAAGAAATCACTTAACAGCGGACAACAAACACCCCAGTCAGTTCTGAAAAAGATCAAACGAACACCTTGTTCCGTAGGGTGTTACATAGTACCTTCAGTACTTTGGTGAGAAGAATAACATAGGAACAAAGAATATTATTACTGGGACTGTTCTGCGAGCAGGATGTTTTGGATTATAGAGGGTAAATTGGTATGCTTAAGTGAAAAGAAAGGATTTTAAGTTTAATTCTAAGTGAAGCGAGCTTCAGAATATGTGTATATTTCAGCCGGACCTTGGGGCTGCAAATGTGGTTGTTGGTGCCGGATATGTTATCCACTGATGGTGGTATCTTTTGGTTTGGTCCCTGCGGGCTCTGTACCTGTCTTCCTGCATGTGGCCCGCTAACCATGTAGCTCCACTTCACAATCTGACATTTTTGCTTTCCTATAGTGTATCCTAACCCTAATCTTCTAGCTTTTTATGTCTAAGGGCTATTTACATTCAGTCATCAATTACTACTTTCCGAAAATCCTGTATGCCATGATTGATCCGTTTAATAATTATTTGGAGTTTTATTCAGCATTTGGAGAAAGCACTGCATTGGTTTTCTTTCTGCATAAGCTTCATAATACCCTTATTCTGCTTTTGTACAAACGCAACGGACTAGCAATGTTAACTTAAGCTTAGCCTCCGAACAACGGCCACCTCCTAATAACAGTCACTTTTTTTCGGTCCGAGCAGTGACCGTTATTGGAGGTTTCACTGTATTTATTGTGCTTCTCTTAATTTATTTCATGTTTCCGATTGAAAACAGAAGCTCTTTTGGTTTCCGATTTCAGTTGAACTCTGCAAGAAAGCAGTGAACCATAACTCACACTACAAACATCACTTATATTTGGGATACTTGTGTGGCCGGGTTTTATTTTTATATTTTTTCTTTCACTTTTGTGTGATGGCTTCTCTAACTATTCAGTCAGAGGCAATGGATATGGTAGCATTGGTTTGTAATAAGAAAATAAACTAACGAAATTCAACTTTTATCTGAAAAAAATACTGATTTTTCTTCCCTTTCTCCTCCTTTCAATATTTACTGAAACATTTGAAATATTGCTACAGAATTTTGGAACACTAACTGTTTTTGTTCTAGCCTCATCTTATACTCAGGATTGATTTATCTATGCTGGAAGATTATATCAACTTATAAGCTAAAAATATGGTACTTTTACCATCAATTGTTTCTTAATTTGCCAACCACTTTCATATGTGTTGAGTGGGTTTTTTTAATTCTTTTAACTAGAAAACACTTAACATGAATTACCAGTTTTGGTGAACTGATATTTCATGAGCACAGGAAAATGTAATGCAAAATCTGTGCATACCAGCAGCTTTATTTTTACTTCTTAATTCTACTGCTTAGTTTTATTCATTTGAAATCCCACTGAAGTACCTGGCTCAGCTACATTGTTCTGACTGATCAAATGATGAAAAGAGGGTGGTGGGTGGGATTGCAGGTGAGAGTACTTTCTGGTGGAGGGGGCTTGGTAGACTCTTGCACTTCAACTACAGATAAGGAATTTCAGGAAGGATGAGACTTTGGACAGAGAGTGAATTTCCTCCCCTCTCAATCCCTTGCATTTGCATAGGCTGAATTGAATTCCCTTTCTATTAAAGAAAGAGAACTTTGGATGATGGTGTTATGACTTCAGATATTTGAGCAGATGTGAAAATTGTGGACAACATGATTGGCAGGAGGAAAGTGGAGTCACAGAATTTTTCTCATACTGATGGAGACAGTGACATGGAAACCTCTGGCATAACCATGAAATTTTTAGAAGCTTTCTGCGCATTGCAAATTATGCGTTGTTTTACACTGAAGAGCAATTGAATTAGAGACAGCTGGCATTATGCAAATGTGGCACTGTGGGCGATCCTGTAAACGGAAACAACATGACGTATGCAGCGATCCGACAATATAAGGAGTGATGCGACGGGAATCAGTAAGAGTCGGACGCAGTATGGGTAAGACGAAGAATCTAAGCGCATTTGATCGTGGGCAAATTGTCGGGGACCGACGAATGGGTCACTCCATCTCGGAAGTCGTACACGCACTGGGATTTTCACGAGCCACTGTGAGTACATCAAATCCGGTAAAACCATCCCTGCAAGGGCCAACTGCGGTGGACAACAGCATGTGGATGAGCGGGGTCATCGTCGGCTAGCTCGCATTGTAACAGCGGATAGACGGGCCACAGTGCAAGAAATCACTCGGCAATTTAACGCTGGTGCACAAAAACGTGTAAACAGCCACACCATGCAGAACCATCTCCTCGCTATTGGGTACAGAAGCCATCATCCCACGAGGGTACCGCTGCTGACCGCACATCACAGGGTGCAAAGATTAGCATGGGTGTGGGAACATCGCCACTTGACCCTAGACATGTGGGGAAATGTTGCCTGGACTGATGAGTCGAGATTCACGTTGGTACATGCGGATGGCAGGATACAAGTATGGCGCAAACCACATGAAGCGATGGATCCTTCTTGCCAGCAGGGTACTCTTCAAGCTGGTGGGGGTGGCATTCTCGTCTGGGGACTGTTTACGTGGACTAAAATGGGACCGTTGGTATGTGTGACATCGTTCCTCACAGGTCAATCTTACCGGGATATCCTGGACGACCATTTGCTCCCATTTGTGCGTCTTCAACATCCCACTGGGGACCTCATCCTACAACAAGACAATGCATCATGCCATCACACTCCTGAATTGTATCCGAACGGTTGGATGAACACTCCACCGACGTGACCTCGCTTCCTTGGCCAGCTAGGTCACCTGACCTCAATCCCATCGAGCACATCTGGGATGCCATCGAGAGAAATGTTTGAGGCTCTGACCCCCTCCATCAAATCTTCGTGAACTGTGGGAGCTTGTTTAAGGGTCTTGGATCCGAATGGTTTCCCAACGCTTCCGGTGTCTTGTCGAGTCCATGCCGAGGCGAATCGCCGCCGTCATCAGGACGAAAGGTGGTGCTACACGTTACTAGACAGGTATCTCTAATTCAATTGCTCTTCAGTGTATAATGGAACAGGCAGATACTATGGCACCTTTGGGAGAGATGTGTCATAGACAAACTGGAAGAATTTTTGAGGCATTCTTCGGAAAAAAAAGGACATAACTTTCGATAAGAGGATCTTTTAAATCCAGACTCACTGAACGTACTGTAGAAATTATTTTCATACATACATACATACTGTATTACAGCTCTACAGTGGTGTGCAAAAATATTGCATCACCTGCAAAAACCGTGAATTTTTAAATTTCGTGTTTTGTTTAACTAATTTTTATAGTTATTTCATCGTTTATATGTCATTAGATGCAAAATTTAATGGTGATTTCAAAAATGTCTTAGTTTTTCCTGTAGCTACTTCTGTTCTTAAGATACATTACAAAAATCATGACAAAGTTGAAATTATTATGAAGAGGATCATTTATCCTTGATGACAAGTTGAAATTATTATGAAGAGGATCATTTATCATTCAGCAATAAATTGGTTTTGTAATTCATAAGGAATAAAATAACATTTAAATACAGAAATATAATGAAGCAAAATTATAAAATGTACCTAATATTTTGTTGCCCAGCCTTTAGCTATAATCACAGCTTTGTGTCTTGGTGGCATACTGTGAACGAGGTTTTGTAAAAGACTACGTTAAACAGTACTATTCAAAATTTGAATTACATCTTCAAGGAGTTAATTTTTTTTTATTTTATTTTTTTTTCCATACGACACTTTGAACTGCAAATTTTCGATCTAGTTTAAGTCCAGTTACTGTGGTGGCCAATCAAGATGCTGAACATTTTTTTCCAGAAACCACTTTTTCACTGCTTTAGCACGATGACAGGGAGCAATGTCATCTTGAAAAATAAAATTGCTGTCATGAAATCTTCTAGATGATAGTAGCATCTTGTTTTTTAATCTCCAGATGACCATTTCCATCTCAATTCAGGCAGGTGTGACAACATGTGTCTGTTGACCACCTCCAATTTTTTTGAAAAAATTATAGTAGCTACTCCTAATAGAGGTATAAAGTATCGCAAAAAGATTTTTCATAAAAAAAAATTTGGGGTCGAGCTACAGCATTTTGAAAATAGGCAAAAAATACACCCTTGACGAAAATCATGTGAAACGCCAAATTTTTAAGTGCACACTACTCCTGATAACTCGATTTTTTTTTATTTTGAAGCTTTCGGATTGGCCTTTCTTCAAATTCACAGAAATTGGCCAAACGAATGTTTCCAGATGGCCAAAAAAAAATTATATTTATTACAAAAAATTTTAATTTTCCATAAATTTAGGATTTTTTTTTTTTTTTTTTTAAAGAAAAGACTTATCAGGTGGGTAAGTGTTCCTCCAACTTGCACCTCTACTAGGGTTGTCTTAGCAGTAATTTTATTTTTAACCTGTGATGCTTGTAACTCATTAAATTAATATTTAAAATATACAAAATTTCAAAAAATCAACATTTTGTATTGCAAAATTTCAAAAACCCCATTTTTTTTAATTCTGAAATTTTGTCCAAATAATGTCCTAATGGTTGGTAATTTTTACTGGGGAAGTCAAGTTACTGGGTTTTTGCCTTGAAATTTTCTTACTTATTTCTGAAAATGATTTTTTTTTTTTTCCAATTTTTAAAAAATGGCACTTTTTTTTTTTTTTTTTTTTTTTCAGATTTTTGAATTCAGTGAAAAAATGAGAACTGTAAACATTATTTAGTAAACTTTTAACAGCAGGAGAACACAATTCCCGGCAGGGCTCGCACTAAGTATTCGCCAAGTCGCCAAATGTGACTAAATCTGAAAATGGTGAGAAAAAATTACTAACAGTGAAAATGGTGGTGAATGATTTTATGAAACTTAGGCATTTTTGACTCGTGGGTAAACTGCAATTTGCAGTAATTTTTGGGCTAAACTGCAGCTGATATGATTTCAAAGTTTGATTTTCCAAAGTTGTGGCACTGAAAATGGTTCTGCTTTGTGCAATTTTTATGGAGTACTGTGAAACACCAATTAAGGCTGGTTGAGAGTCATTGGGGGAGTCAATGGAAATAAGAGCTACTGAAGGTGGGGGATATTGAGAGGGAAGAAACTCTTCTGTAATTTATAATGAGCGGATCCAGAGAAATGGGATAGCAGAGGTTAAACATTCTGCAGCACATAGTCCAGTGTTGGTGTTGCACTTTGACTTTGCTCAAAACTGATTAGTAATTCTACCTGGTGAAGTGCAAAGTTACTACTGGCAAACAATGTCCAGATCTCACTCTTTACATGCATTGCGTACTTTCCAAATGAGACTAAGTCTTTTGTGGTAGCATGCAATGATATAAGCCATGACACAGCACATCTCTGTGTGCTATTCGGCTCATAACAAGTGAAATTGCTAATACTTGTCCTTTGGAAGAATTTAAAACAACTGTTTACACGTCAGATGGAGCAGCAGGGCACTTCAAAAACAAATATCAGTTCTATGAACTTATGAAGGGGGACCCAAATGTAACAAGGAAGTGGATCTTCTCAGCCACAGGCCAATGCAAGAGTGCATGTGATGGTGTGGGTGGCCTGTGCAAACATTTTGCTACTAAATTCAAATTACAGAAAGAAGCTTCACAAGCTATAAGAGATGCACCTTCATTTGTTGAAACTGTCTCCCCCTTTATCCCAAAGACTAAACTTCTACTCCTCACAACTTATGAAGTTCAGTCCTATCGAACCAGCAAAGTAGAAGAGTGGAATCCAACATCAGGTTGGAATACAGTCATAGTGTGAATGCTGTGACTGTATTCCAACCTGTTGTTGGAATACAGTCACAGCATTCCTGGTTAGTACAAGGAAATAAACCATCAATGGCCAGAACAGTCCGGCACCCACATAAAGCAGTACAATTTTCAAGCCAACAAAAAAAGAACCCATTTTCTGTGAGTGATTTTCAAATAGAATTTCGTAAAGCAGTACAATTTTCAAGCCAACAAAAAAAGAACCCATTTTCTGTGAGTGATTTTCAAATAGGAGAATTTATAGGATGCATTTATGACGATAACTGGTGGATGGATGGGACAGATTACAAACATATATAAAAAATTCGAGGATATGACAGTATCTTTCATGCACTCTCATGGACCAGCCAGAGGGTTTTGGTGGCTAGAAGAATGTGGCAAGAAAACAGACAAGTGTCCAGTGCCCTTAGAAAATGTACTTCTAAAGGTGAATGCCCCAACTCCTGTTGGACGTTCTGCACAACTTCATACCTTTGATGAGAAAGAAATCAATAAAATCCAGCACCTTTTCTCAGTTTGAATAACTTGTAGTTATGATGGTAAGCTCATAATTTTTTTTTAGGCCTTTTTTCTTATGTAAATAGAAATTGAATCTTAACTGCAACTGAGATAGTGTATTGTATGTGTATAGACAATGGATTTAAAAATAATTAAACATGTACTTAGGTGACAATTATTAAAAAACATAAAAATGACTTTAAAATATAAATTAACACTGCGATTTGGAATATCATCATCATCATCAACCATTATCAATCCACTGCTAGACGAAGGTCTCCCCAAGTTTCCTCCACAACGGTCTGTCTTGTGCCAATCTCCTCCATGTCACTCCTGCATACTTTCGAATTTCATCCACCCATCTCCCATGTGGTCTTCTTCTTGGTCTTTTCCTGTCCCTTGGAATCCAATCTAAAATTTCGGCTGTCCATCGATGATCTGTCCTTCTGGCAGTATGTCCAGCCCATTGCCATTTCAGGGATTTAACTCTGATCATGATGTCTTCCACTCTTGTCATTTTTCGGATCCACGAGTTCCTCTTCTTATCTCTCCTGGTTACACCAAGGATGCACCTCTCCATGCTTGTTTGAGTTGTGTGCAGCCTTTGTATGTCTCTTTTAGTTAAGATCCACGTCTCTGCACCATATGTAAGCACTGGAAGGATGCATTGATCAAACACTTTTCTTTTAAGACATAATGGCATATTGCTCTTGAAAATTATGCTGTTTCTTCCAAAAGCTCACCTGGCAAGTTTTGTACGCCAATTAATTTCTTCATCAATGTGACCCTCACTTGATATCTGCTGTCCAAGATAAACGTACGTGTCTGTTATCTCTAGCTTTTCTCCATCAATCGATAAATCTTCATTTCCTGTAAAAGCATTGAACATCACTTTTGTGTTCTGAAAGTTCATTTTTAATCCCACTTATTTATTTTTGTCTGCAAGTTCCTGGATCATACTCTGCAGCTCTGATGGGGTAGTTGCAAAAATGACTACGTCATCAGCAAAACGAAGATGGGTTAGATAATCTCCATTAATCTTTATCCCTTTGTTTTCCCAGTTCAGTGATTGAAAGACATTTTCCAATGTGGCATTAAAGAGCTTCGGAGATATGGTGTCACTTTGTATCACTCCCTTTCCAATTTTTATGTGTGTTGTATTTTCACACAGCCGAATCTTTGCACTTGCATTTTCATAGATGTTATTAATAATATTAATGTATGCATCTTCAATACCGCAGGATTTCAGAGCCATTGTAACTACTGATGGTTTCACCGAATCAAAGGCTTTTTCATAATCGATAAAAGCCATGCACAATGGAAGTTCATATTCCCTCGCTCTTTCAAAGCGGAGACTAATATTGTTAGCAAGGCGGAGACTAAAATTTTCTTAGTAAGCATCTCATCACTCATTCTTTCAATATGGCCAAACCACCTAAGAATATTAGTCTCCAATTTGGAATATATACTCAGGTAAACTTTTCAGAAATATCTTTCAAAGTATTTTTTTGTTTTGTTTTTTAATATTAACCCAACCGTGAGGTTCGAGCAGGAGAGAAGTGCATTTTCAAAAATTTGTAGGAGAATTTCGAGGCAAAAATCCAGTAACCTGAATCCCCCAGTTTTACCTACCATTAGGACATTATTTGGACAAATTTCAGAATTTTTAAAAATGGGTTTTTTGAGATATTGCAATTCAAAAATGCTGATTTTTTTGAAATTTTGTATATTTTAAAAATGTACATACATACATACATACTTACATTCGTGTCATATATATCATATCATATCATAAAGCTGTTCTCTGATATTCAGAGATTAGCTCCTTAAAGAAAGATCATCTGTCAAATAAACATTTAACAGATAATACAAACCACCAGATAAATTTTTAACTGATTATATTTATTTACTTACTGTTGCTGTATCAAACTTCTCCATTTACAGCGATCTTGACACGCAACACAAGCTTCAGTAACATCCACCTCACAACGTACACAAGACCTTCTATACTTCCTACTCATAATATTTTTCTCATTCAGGCACTCCTGAATCTGTACCTCCCATGACTTCCTTGGCCTTCCTCTACCTTTCTTTCCTGCCACTTAAGCCGAAAAAATTTTCTTAGTAAGCATCTCATCGCTCATTCTTTCAATATGGCCAAACCACCTAAGAATATTAGTCTCCACCTTGCTAACAATGTTTTGCTTCACATTACACAGCTGCAACACATCTTCATTCCTCACACAATCAGAACATGTCTTCCCATAAACCCCCATAAGTAACGCATTTCGCCTGCACACAAACGACTCCTTTGTCTCTTCTTTAGTACCCAGGTTTCACTGCCATACATCAGAGTAGGAACAATTACACTTTCATACACAGCCATTTGGGACTCTTTTGAGAAACCGTCATTCCTGTGAAAACCTCCTAAAGTAGCTATAACTTTTAATGAAGAATTCACTCGCCTACTAATTTCGCTGTCTAATCTGTGCTCTCTGTCAAACTAGCTTCCCAAATATGTAAACTCATCCACCTGATCAATCACAGTGCCATTTAGACTTATATTACATTCAGTACTACCATTTCCTCTCTCAAACACCATAAGTTTGGTTTTTCCCTTATTTATACTCAGTTTGAATTTCATGCAAACTTTGTACATCCGGAACAACGTACTCTGCAACTCACTTTTGCTCTCTGCCAACAGGACAGTGTCATCAGCATACAGCAATCTGCTCACACGGATATCACCAAGATATAAACCAGTATTATCTATTTTGGCATCACGCATGCATGCATCCATAAATACATTAAACAGCCATGGTAACATTACACAACCTTGCCTGACTCTTGCACCAATGGAAAACCATTTTGATACGACACCATTCACTCGTACACAAGCTCTACTGCCAGCATACATGGCTTTCACACTATTAAGTAGATTCCCAGTAATACCATATTCATTCAACACCTTTCGCAGAAGTATCCTATTTTATATTATTGAAATAATATAACCAAAAATTTTTGAGTTATAATAAATATCACCCAAAATTCTTTCATTTACAGCCAATCGGAACTTTCTGGTCGTGTTGCCTTCTATTAAAAAAATATATTTAATAATGAATTGGAGATGAAATAAAAAAAAAACTATGGAAAATTATAAAATTATGCCACAGCAAGTTGTCTAATGGCTAACATGGTGTTCTTATGAAGCAGTGAATTCAGTGTCATTGTTTAATGCAGTTTTTCATCACCTGCTGAGTACAGTACACCCCCATTATCACAAACCCATAGGGAAGAATGTTGCCCATTATAATTGGGTAAAGGAATGTATACTGTGTATGTATATTACTGGAAAAGCAACCAATAAACATACACTAAACAAGTCACTCAATAAACAGAAGAAGCACACTAAATACCATAAATATTTTATTAAATAAAAAAGTAAGTAACCCTTTCCCAGAAACTCAGGTCCCAAGGTGTCTCCAAAGTGCAGAACAGCACTTCATCCAGTAAACCCAGGTACCAAGAATGTTCCAAAAGGTGAACAACCCTTTCATTTATCTGGAAATTCCCAAAGCTCCAAAGTGCAGTAAAAAACCCTTTCCCAGAGAACCCTAGGTTCCAGGGGTGATCCATGGGGCAGAAACACCCTTTATATACATGAAAACCATGGACCCAAGGGTACTCCACAGAGCAGAAAATCCCTTCTATCTGGAAAACCTCAGGGCCCAAGGGTGCTCTAAAGTGCAAGAAAATTCTTTTTTATAGAGGACCCCAGGACCCAAGGGTGCTCCAAAATGCTCAGAAACCCAGATCCCAAACGTTACTTTACCCAGAAAATCGCAGGTCTCGAGGGTCTAAAATGCAGGAAAACCCTTTATCCAGAAAAATACACATCCCAAAGGGTCTCCAAAATGCAGAAAATCCCTTTATTCGGAAAACCCCAGGTCCAGAGGGTGCTTCAAATTGCAGAAAAGCCCTTTTCCCAGAAAAACCCATGTCCTTAGGAATTGAAAACCCTTAAAAGGAACAGGTCCAAAGAGTGGGAAAACCTTTATTTTAAGAAAGTTACCAAGGTTGCTCCAAATTGCAGAAAAAACTTCATCCAGAAATCTGAAGTCTGAAGGTTCAAAGTAAAAAAATCCCATACTGCATTCGAAATAAAACAAAAGCGACATAACGGCAGGTAGCATTACTTTGGACTTTGTGTCTGTGTAAATGCTGAGCATGGTAGTTCTTTGAATAAGGATTATTCAGGTATGTTTGAAAATTCTAATAAGGAATTATTTGGTAGTCTGTCTTATGACAATTATTCTATAACCCTCAGTTAACCAAAATGCATTTATAGTGCAATGTGTAAATCTAACACTTTTTTCATAGAGAGCATTAGAATATTTTTTTATGTTGACATGTCACGCTTAAGAAACGTAAAAATTACAAGTGGTGGGACGTTTCGGTAGCGACTTCTACCTACCTACCTCCCTTTCAATTTTAACCATCAATGATAGATCCGCGATTCCCGATTGGCAAAATGTTAAACGCATCGCTCCGTTCAACAATCGGAAACCCCTCAGGTACCGCGAAAGCATTGAAATCTTTCTTACTCCTAACACTTGTAATACAGATGCACCTTTTAGCATACCTATCATTTGGAATGCTATTTTGAAATCTGGCAACAACTGATGCTTATACCATGTGTTTCATTCCATGGCTGATGAAGGTAGAAGTCGCTACTAAAACATCCCAGCACTTGTAATTTTTACGTAACTTAAGCGTGATATGTCGACATCAAGAATTATTCTAATGTTTTGTGTGTTACGTGTTTCACTGCAAATTATTCTCACTATAATTTCATAAAGAATGTTTTATTGTTCTGGCAGTGGTGAAAAATGCTTATTTAATTCTTTTTTTTTTTTTTTTTCTGTTTAAATCCTTTTGTAGGCCAAGAAGAGTTGCACATTCAACTATTAGGTAAGTTTTATGTATTTCTATTTCTGTGTTAAGTACCCCAATATCATATGTTTGTCAATTGAAATACTTTTTTTCATGCTTTTGCTCTTAATAAGTGAATTAGGTCCAAATAGTTTATCAAATGTTCATGTTGGAGTTTAAAAAAATTCAGTATATACTGTGGAACCTATGTTTATCAAAGTCACATGGTAAAAACTGAAATATTTGTTACATAGAAAATTTGTTTTATGGAATAGGTCTTTTTAAGATCAATACATAATAAACTTTGGCCATTATAAATAAAATATTATTATACCATTTTAAAATTGCTGAAGTTTGTATCACTATCAAAGTTAATCTTTATCAGAGGCTGGAACTGTGATAAAGTTCTATTTTTGTTTGTTAGGCCTTTATTTCTACAATATAAATACCAGGGCTTTGAAAGAGAGAAGGGCTGGTTCATCGCTTTGATAAAGCGAATGCTGACACGGTCCTCGGGTTAGAGGTTGGGGGACCATTTGTGACGTCACTGTGCTGCGGGGCTATCGTTGCGAACAGTTTTCTAGCGTGTTATGTTTCATCGTACTAGATTGTTTTATCGTTTGTAATATACAAGTATTTATTTGTGTATATACTGTAATACATAGAGAGAGATACAAATAGATCACGCGAATGTTTAAGAGTGTATGTATCTATTGTATGCGTGTACATAAATAGTTTACCTAGCCAATCCGATTGGATTAAATTACTGTCTTCAGGTGGACTTACCCTACCGTCCCGCTCATGGGTGAATACGGCACAAAAATTTAAAAAACATTTTTATTCATTTCACGGCATCACTTTTTGAAAAGGAAAAGGTGTAATCTGCGAACTTGTCAGCGAACTGGAAAACCATTACCCTCAAGTAAACAAAGATGCAATTCGCTTATTTTGTAGATTGCGAACGTTTATCAGAATTCGCTCTTTAAACAGAAATGCAGTACTAGTATCACAAAGAAAGGCCCAGCAGAAAACACAGAAATGGATACCTTCAAATACTGGGTAGAAAACCTATACCTGATTTTTAGCGAACAAAGGATGCTTCCCAAATCAAGCTGCAAATGTAAATGTAACTAAAAATTTTTTACTTTTGGTTCAGAAGGAATTTACATGTAAAATATTTACGATATTTGTAAAATGGCACAATGTGTCCCGATCTGCATAATTAACCCTCAAGTAATCAAAGATATTCATACACACATACATATCACTAAGTTGTTCTCTGAGATTCAGAGGTTAGCTCCAAAAAGAAACACAAACTACCAGATATTTTTACTTACTGTTCAAAATATTGTAAACAAAATTTCTGGGGTATTGGGTTTAATTATGAGAATTTCAAATAATTTAACAATTAAAACATTAAAAATGTTGTACTACAGTCTAATTTATCTATGTTTGACTTATTGTTTATTAGTATGGGGGCAAACTACTAAGACTAATTTATATAAATTACAATCATTACAAAATAGGATGGTCAGAATTTAAATAATTTTAGGGGAATTAACTTGAGTATGGGGGTGCGGATAAATTCTTATGCATTTTTAGATATTGAGAAATTATGGAAATTTAGATTATTAGGATTCATGTATAAAAGAATAAAAAAGAATAGGTATCAACATTTAATTCAACTGAACACTGTAGGTCACAACTATTAAACAAGAGATAGAAATGCATTTTTGTTAACAATGCCTAATACTTTAACCCAAAAAATATTTATTGATTACCAGGGATTGGTGTTATGGAATAACCTACCTTGTCAATTAACACATATTAATAATTATAATTATTTTCGAAAGCAACTAAAAAAATATTTGCTAACAAATTAAAGTATAACATTCTATGGTAAAATTTATTAATCAGACCAGATATGAATAAATTTTATATGTGCAGGACGTTTGACTTGACTACGTACTTTAGGGGAAATGTGATTCACTCAGGCTATATATACTATATATAGCCTTTTACTCAATTTCCTGTTCTGTGGTTACCCTGTATATAAGTATTCACATTATATATGTTGTTTTTCTTAATACTATATGTTATAAAATTAATTTTGAAATGTAACATAGTCAAATGTAACCCCATAACGAAATAAATGAAATGAAATGCAAGCTGATATTTGTTAGTTCGAAGCTCCTAAAATATAAACTTACTTAATTCAAAAATTGTGGTCTTAGAACGAAAAAAAAATATTGAGAATACAATTAGAAACGTTTTTGGAGAAATAAGATATTTCTCCTACAATGTGATTACAGAATTGTAGCGTGACGATGATGGGCAAAACACGTAACAATATTAACAAATAAAGGTAACTGGATCACGCTAGTTACGTTAAATGAAAACTTTTACAAAAAGTTTGTAAGTTGCTTTCGACCTTATCTTAGGTCTTCATCACGCCAATGGAGGACTAATATTGTTGCCAGATTCTACATTTGAATTTTTCCTATTTTTGTTGCCAAAACTTAGAATTGATCTCCAGATCATCGGAATGTAGAGAGGAGATTCGGAATTGCAAGTCATTGAGTTGAAAATAATTTCCAGGCTTTCACGGTAACGGAGGGCAAAATGATTGTCAAAAAAAGCAATTCGTTTTGCTTCGTTCCAGTGAGGAACTGCAGATGTGTCTTCCATTGTCAAAATAGACAAGGCAGTATTAGGATTGGCTTTCGAAACATCTTTTTTATGTTCTAAAATTCTATGGCTAATGCTCCTGTATGTGCTTCCAATGTATAAGTTATCCCCAGTAGAAGAAGAGATAGGAATGCAGTAAACTCCTGGGAGGTTCAGGCTTTCAACTTTGTCCCTATCCCTTTGTATAAGTTTCAAGATGTTTGGGGTAGATTTAATGGCAAGATGGTAACCAAAACTTCTAAAAGAATCAGTAACTTATAAGCATAGGAAGGATGGTAAGGAACAGAACCACAGAATTTCAGGTCTTCTTTCTTTTGAGGAAGGAGGCATTCAATTTTCAAATGGTTTTCAAATTTCTTTATGAGGGAGTTGACTGTAAGAGCAGGGAAACCATGAGAGAGGGCTATTGTAGAAATTTTGGAGAGTTCTTCTTGAAGAGAGAGTTGGTTGTTGCAAATGATATGAGCCCTGTGGATGTAGGACTTCAATGCTGCAAGCTTGTAGAGATGCAGAGTGAAAGATTTGTAGGGAATGATGTTAGTGGCCGCAGAAGCTTTATGATAGATGGAACGAGTAATGGAGAGATCAGCATTTCTGCAGATAGATACATCCAGGAAATCAATTTTGTGGTTTACTTCCTTAGATATAGTGAGATTAATGGAAGGAAATTTTTCCGTAATGGAGTTATCAGTGTCTGTAGTTCAGACTCGGAATGTGGCCAGCTAATGAAAATGTCGTCTACATATCTTAACCATAGGGAAGGTTGAAAAGGGTGTTGAGGAATGATGGAAACTTCAATATGTTGCATGTAGATTTCTGCAAGCACAGGGGAAAGAGGTGAGCCCATGGGGAGACCAGATTGTTGCCTATACACAATTTTGTTGTAAACAAAACAACTGTGTTGATGAATAGTGTGGAAACAATCATAAAGATCTTTTGTAAGAGTACCGGGGGTTCAAAATGAAGAATCAATTTCTTCATGAGGAGCATGTAGGGATCAAAATATGGTACAGAGGGAAACAAAGATTCTACATCAAGAGTATACAGATTAACACTAGGAGAAAAGGAATTAGGAAGTTTGTGGATGAAGTTTGAAGTAGAGACAACAGTATGAGGATGGTTGGCTGCCAGGGATTTGCATTTGAGGACCAATCTCTTTTCAAGGTTTACTGCTGGAGAAAAAGAATATTCAACTAAAGGTCTGATGGGGTTACCAGCTTTATGCAGTTTCACTTGCAGGAAAAGCCTGGGAGTCCGAAAGTAAGGAGGGGGTGATATATCACCAAGGAAAGATTGAAGAGTTTCTTTCTTAGCTAATCTGTCAACTGTGTTTTTGAGTGAGTTGGTGGTGTCTGACTGCAAAGGAATGCAGTCAGCAGATGTAAGAAATGAATGCACTTTTTGGTTTAGTGTTTCTTTACCAATGATGACTGGGCAACCAACTTTATCTGCTTTGCATACGGCAAGGTCATTTTCCTGAATAAATGACCTGAATTCTTTTAAACAAGAAGAAGAGTACTTGATTGGCACAGAATTTTGCTTGGATAAGATAACAGCCACGTTGGCACGAAGGATAGGCTGGTGAATGGTCTCAGTTCTGTGGATGGCTGATTCTATAACAGAAACGGTTTGTAGAAGATTGATAGGAAGAGGAGATGAAAATTTTGGGCCTAATGATAAGAATTTCTCCAAGCTAGGAGGAATAGTGACAGAAGAAAGATTTACATACTTTGGCTTGTCAGTAGAGGCTGAAGACGGAGATGTTTCTTGACTTTTTTGCTTGGAGAGTAGAAAATTAAATTTCTTTGTATGGCGAGCATATTCATTTACTTCAATTGTTCAGAGGGTTTGGTTGATACTAGCCATGAAAATATCAAGCAAAGCAGGATGAGTGGTAGCAGCCAGTGATTGGTAGCTAATGTAGCAGGAAAGTTCAGTTTTAGCAATGGAGGAACGCAGGTCACGGATAGCGGCAGATAGGAGGTTATGGCTGGTCTGCTGTAGTAACGCACGGCACCGTCCTTTGAAGATGGGTTTGCAAATCTGAAAAGCTTGGGGAAGAATGCCTGAAGACTTGCAGGAAACAAGAAAATGAAGACTGCAAAGAAAATTAGTAACTTGGGTCCGAAGTTTCCGGAAGGAAATCCAATCTTTCGTCCAGTCCAAAATAAAATGCCCGGAAGTTGCGTAGCTTTGAAACATGACGATGATGGGCAAAACACGTAATTCCTCAAGAGAAAGAAGACCTGAAATTCTGTGGTTCTGTTCCTTACCATCCTTCCTATGCTTATAAGTTACAGATTCTTTTTGGAAGTTTTGGTTACCATCTTGCCATTAAATCTACCCCAAACATCTTGAAACTTATACAAAGGGATAGGGACAAAGTTGAAAGCCTGAACCTCCCAGGAGTTTACTGCATTCCTATCTCTTCTTCTACTGGGGATAACTTATACATTGGAAGCACATACAGGAGCATTAGCCATAGAACTTTAGAACATAAAAAAGATGTTTCGAAAGCCAATCCTAATACTGCCTTGTCTATTTTGACAATGGAAGACACATCTGCAGTTCCTCACTGGAACGAAGCAAAACGAATTGCTTTTTTTGACAATCATTTTGCCCTCCGTTACCGCGAAAGCCTGGAAATTATTTTCAACTCAGTGACTTGCAATTCCGAATCTCCTCTCTACATTCCGATGATCTGGAGATCAATTCTAAGTTTTGGCAACAAAAATTGGAAAAATTCAAATGTAGAATCTGGCAACAATATTAGTCCTCCATTGGCGTGATGAAGACCTAAGATAAGGTCGAAAGCTTCCAACTTACGAACTTTTTGTAAAAGTTTTCATTTAACGTAACTAGCGTGATCAAGTTACCTTTATTTGACAGAATTGTAGAAAACATAAAACTTAAATTCTATGATCAGCGCTTTAGAATGGCATAAATTTTCCCTAGATATATATTTATTTAATAGGTGACACACAGAAAACAAGGCACAAGAGGAAAACAAGTATTATCATTTGTACAACTGCATTTTGATTTTTGTTACCGACAAAACACAGTGTTCAGAAAAAATTTCCAGTGCTGCTGTGTTTTATAAATAATCAACTGTTAATCAGTCACTGAGCCTTTTGTGTAATACACAATGATATGTTTATATGCCCAATACTGTAATGTTAAAAACATATGTTTAAAGTTTAAATAATGTTTTTTTTTTTCTTTTTTACTACAGTGATGATAGTTTAGTTCATTTTCATTCCCTTTACTGTAGTGCTTTACAATTATGTAGCTTTTCCTTGACTTTTAAACTGATTATTTCGGATTTCCCGTGGAGCAGTGGCTTCTGAGAACCCCACTACCAACCCGCTGCTGCAGCATGACTACGTCATCATCTCCAGCTCGCGTCTTCAGGGGAGCCGGCTCTAAGAACCAGCCCTTCTCTTCTATAGCCCTGATAAATACTGTCATACTGTATAATTCTGTACAGTAAATATTCGATTTCATTTGGACCATTCTGAATTTAAAGTATAATTTAATGCCAGTTCATACATAGACACAGAGTATTATTATAATGTTCGTTAATTACATGTGTAAGTACTTAAGCCTAGCTTTTTACAAATGTTAAAATGTGTACCATCATGCCTAATGCTTGTTTTGTTTTCAAGTCGGTGTTTAAACCCTTCATGTGTGACAAGAAAATAATATGAAATTCTGTTTATGTTCAATTCTATTTAGTACATGTTTTCATTCCCTAGAAATTTGAACATTTACTGCATTTTCTTATTTCATGTGCCTATCTGTAGTGTACCAAGCACACCTTCCAAAATATCCCCTGGAATTCGTGGGCCATCTATATTTATAAAACAAGCTTCAACAAATTCTACGGGTAAATCTTTTGGGAAAAAGAATCGTGACTCGTCTACTCTCACTTTGCGACGTAGTTCTGGAACATCATTATCATCGCAAGGGAGTGAAGCTCAGTCGCAGTCACAGTGGTATGATGTTTACCCATCTATAGCCAAAACAGATGGACAAATAATTGAACTCAATGAGCCAGTAAGAAGTGTACTTATTTATTTCCATAATATTTTTGTACTTAATTTTGGTTGTCATTGGAATTAAATTACACCCTTTTGAAAGCATTTTGCATTGCGATTTCTTGCATTCACAGTTGGTGAAATTCCTAAACAAAATTACTGGGTGCGCCATATAAAAGAGGCCCAGTGGCCAGATGTTGTTAAGCAGGTTAAAGTTGTTTAGTGGGTTTCCAGTTTAAACCGCTTTGTTCCACTTCTAACCGGTTTCTGCGTGTACAGCTGCAAAGGAATTCTCCGGAGTGGCTAGGCACAGCCAGAGCAGTGTAGGTACGCGGTCATAAGTGTAAGTGAAGAGAGAACAAAGGCAACGGAAATGGTTTTAAGTACGGAACAGCAGATTTTATTGTGGAACAGTATTTCAGAAATAACTCATGCAAGGTTTTTTTTTTTTTTTTTTTTTTTTTATTTGAGGTTTAACGACCACCGTGAGCAACTCAATGGGCTATAAGCAGTCGCCCGTCCCTAATTTAGGGTCACTGGTTCCAGGGAAGGGAGAGAGCCAGTGCCGTAAGACAAACACAACATCCATGCCTGACCGGGATTCGAACCCGGACCCCTTACGGACGAATGATCAGAGGCCAGCGCCTAAGACCACTGCGCCACCTGGGCGGCCATGCAAGGTTTTAAATGAGTTCTTCACAGAAAAATTTCCTCATTGTGCAGCACCGGTAAAATCGGTGGTACAGATGTTAGTGTGGAAATTTCGTGAAACCAGCACCGTGTGCAACAGGAAAAGAAAACTCCTTGATATTGTTACAATATGAAGGATGTGTGCACAATGATGTTACAAAGCCCTCGGAAGTCGATTCACCGATTATCGTGTGCAGCGGGAATATCTGTCACATCATGCCGACGCATACTTAAGGTGGATTTGCATTTTCAGCAGTACAAAGTTATGGTGCTCCAATAACTTAAAACTCCTGATTATGCGAAATGGATGCAATGTTGTAAGTGGTTTCAGGGGACCATTGTCAGCATTGAAAATGGACCCAACACTTTATCACATGACAGATAAAGAAGGATTTCATCTGTCCAGGTATGTCAATGCGCAAAACAGCAGGACTTGGACCGACACGAATCCCAGGCGGACAATGGAGACTCCTCTGTACGACCAAAAGATAGGCGTTTGGTGTGCTGTGTTTGGGAAGAGAATAGTCGGCCCATTCTTTTTTTGCTGACACCATCAACTTGGAGCGCTATGTTCAGCAACTATTCAACCCATTTGTTGCCGCACTTACAGCAGGTGGGCGAACATATGCTTTTTCAGCAGAATAGTGCAACAGAGCATACTGTGCGGAACAGTCAACATGCTGTGCATGAAGTGTTTGAGGAGGACAGAACTGTATCGAAGGGACTACGGCCACCCAGATCACCCGATCTCTCCACCTGTGACCTTTATCTGTGGGGAGCATTGAAAGGGAAATTTTACGCAACTAATCCGCGCACCCTTGATGAATTAAAAGTGAACATTACGGATGCCATAGCACAGATTACTGCCGATGAGTTGTGGCGCGTTACGAACAACTTGTTCCATCATGTGCAGCTGTGTGTTGATGTCGAAGGACAGCACTTTCAGCAATTGTTGTAAACACAGGTAAATTACACCTGTTTTCTATCATTTCAACTATTTTTTACCATGTATAGTAACATTTCCTGACTGTTGTCGTTCATTATACCCGGGCCTCTTTTATATGGCACACCCTGTACAAGGTTTATTCGGAATGTAAGTACTGTTCGGCTATTAAAGTTAAATGAGAATGTATTTGCAAAAACTGTTATTTTTATGTGATTTGCCATACCTTACATGACTTTTCTGTGTAATTTCCACCACTATTAAGGCATTTTTTGTAAGAGGGTAACAGTTTTTGTGTCCCCTTGTCGTAGAATGGGGCTGCCTAGAAAGACAGCCACTTCAGCACTGCTCCTCTGATTTCATTGTTGAAGAAATGCTGACCAACAAGGAACTTCTTCAGATTCAAGAACAGGTGATAGTCACTTGCTGCTAGGTTTGGGTTGTATGGGAGGAAGGTGATCCATTTGTTTCCAGCCAAATGATGTGATGAGTGCTCGAGTCTGGAGTCTGTGCAGAAATGTGAGGCGAGCATTGTCATAAAAAAAAAAAAAAAAATAAGACAATGCCACGAGTAAGTATACCACAGCTTTTGTTCTGGATTGCGCTACACAGTTTCTCCAGGATCTCACAATAAGCTGATGAGTTTACTGCTCTGCTTTTAGGTAAGAATTCAACAAGCAAAACTCTTCACCTGTCCCAAAAAAAACTGCATGTGATCTTGCAGCTTGAAATAGTTTGTTTGGATTTTTTCCTTCTCGGCGATGAGGTGTGCTGCCATTTGAAGGACTTCTTCTTTGATTCCAGAGTCACTTGGGGCACCCATGTCTTATCACCTGTGATGATATAGCTCAAGAACCCATCACCTTGTTCACTGTATTGCATGAAAAAGGTCAATGCACTGCCTGCCAGCTTGCTTTTGTGTTCCTTAAAGAGCATCTTTGGCACCTAAAGTGAGCACAATTTCTGAAAACCAAATGATCTGTCACAATTTCATAGAGAACAGTCCTTGAAATTTGAGGGATTGCACAACACAGTTTCTCCAGGATCTCACAGTAAGCTGATGAGTTTACTGCTGTGCACATATAAGGAAGATAGCTGTCTAAGCACGAACACTTTAGATCAAACCAATTGCAACACTCAGATGAAGATAAGACGTATCACCGGTATCAAAAGTATACACAGTTAAAAATTATGACGACACGAATAACTCATTCCATTGAGGTTTAAAAGGTTTAATGTTAAAAAATTTGTGAGATCTTTCAAACCTATGACTTTATAGGTTCATCAGCAGGCACCAATACTCGCGAGTTCCCCAAATCTCTGATTACTAACATCAATGCCACAAAACGTGTAAGGTGGTGCAAAGCACATAAAAACTGGGATGCTAAAGACTGGCAATGTGTCATCTGGTCTGATGAATTGTGCTTCACATAGCATAGTTTCCCACCATTGGTAATGTGTAGGTCTGGCAAAAGCCTGCAGAACTGTACCACCCAGCAAAAACAGTCTTGCTGAGCCAGCACTGCCAGCAATGGCCCAGTACTATGTTGCAGCTGCCGAACCATCAATAAAATGTCCGGGCGGCCAGCAGTTTGCACCCAATCAGTTGTTATATGCCACAACAGGGCCATCAGTTGTCCATCACAGGCAGTAGCTGCCATAAGTGGCCCGTGGCCCTGCAAGCACTTGCCAGAAATGATGGCTAGCCTAATGTGGTCCACTAGTTTTCCAGTAGTGGCAACCAGCAACCACGTGACGTAACTAGTGGCTTGCCGAATCTTGTCTGCCAATTTCCCAGTAGTAGCCAAAAAAAAAAAAAAAAAATCAAGGATAACCGCAGTTTCCCAAAGCTACTACTTTTTTTTTTTCTACCCTTACAAAACTTATGAATTATAGCACAGCGCTGGGGAAATTTTCTCAACAGACCGGAAAAAACGGCCGTTTGGATCTGGTTAGATACGAACCAGGGCCGTTGGCGTGGGAGCTGAGCTCTCTACTGACCTGACTAATTTGCCACGCACGAACGTGTGCTTGAAGCTGTCTGTTTCGTGTGGAATGTGTAATCGAATGGTTCCCTCTTTCATTTTACAATATTGCAAGGTATTTTTCATAAAAGTCAGTTTCATATAAATCATAAATTTATTTTTTCAACGTAACGGTAGTTTTTTGTTGTTGTTTTTTTACCTTAAGGGAACTTCACTCATTTTCAAGGTGTACATACTTAGAGTCGCTTTCCGAAGTTTTGTACTGTCCTTGTCGTCTTGAAAGGAGATTGTTAAATTAATATATATTTGCCCGGGTTCATGTCACAATCTGTTACATTTTTAACGTTGTACCTTTCCTTTCCATTGTCCAAAGTTACATTTGTTTTAAAAAGGAAAGATATTTTATTTTACTTCTCGTTATTTTTAGAAACGAATTCCTCCCAGTCTTGTGTATTCAACCCATGGATGAGTACATTATATCCACATAGCATTGCTTTTTTTTTTCTTTCAAATAATTAATAAATTTTGTATGCGTATAATTCTTTTTTTTTTTTTCCAACAAACATTTTTTTAATGGTTTTCCGGGACATTTGTTTCAAGCGGTTTCAATTTTTTCTTGTTATTCACCCACTCCATTCCATGAATTGTTATTCATGTGAATGGGGTGGGTGTATTTCATGGCTGTAATCTAGTATTTCATGGCTTAATCTGATATTTTTGTCAATGTGGAATTTCATTAGGAAATTAATTCGCCTCTCTACATATGGATTTTTTTTCTTAACATCCACTAAAATAAAACTATGGCGATAGCGTCGTCTTCAACTAACTGGTACTATGAGTTGCTTCTGCGCATGCTCAGTCCCGTTGTCTCCACCTGCTGTTGGGGTTGCATTGGTTGCCAGCAGCGGGCGACTAGTGGCACTTGCTTGGAGGCCCACAATTCACGGCGATGCTGCAGGGCCATCAATGGCTTACCAACTGATAGCGCTGCCACCAACGAACCGCTACCGGGCTGTGAGCGGCAGATTTCAGCCAGCAGTGACCCAGCACTTGTGTCTTTGCCGGGCACCCTAACTGTTTGGTTCCACAAATCTCCAATTACCAACATCAATGCAACAAAATGTGTAAGGTGGTGCAAAGCACACAAAAACTGGGATGCTATAGACTGGCAATGTGTCATCTGGTCTGATGAATTGTGCTTCACATAGTTACCCACCATTGGTAACGTGTAGGTATGGCAAAAGCCTGCAGAACTGTACCACCCTAACTGTTTGGTTCTGATTGTGAAGGTTGTAGGTGGATCCCTGATGCAGTGGGGTGTCACATCATGGCATTCCTTAGGACAATTGGATCATGGCATTCCTTAGGACAATTGGCTATTCTGCAGGGCCGTGTTATGACATGTACTCTAAATTAAATTTCATTTTTTAGTTGCTTTCTCTATGTAAATTTGAGTTCATCTTTTAGCATTTTCAACCTCGATGTCATATCTTTTCTCTCATGGAATGAGATTAGCAACAATTCTGCATGATATATGAATGTTGGCAGATAAGAACCAGAGGCAGGGGGTCGTACTGCTAATCGTATTCTTTGCTATTTGCGAAAAAGAAATCATTTTGGCAATTACCTTTTTGTACTGTTATAATACCTTGGTGGGAAAAAAAATTTCATTTGGTGAATAATTTGGCGAAAACTTGAAAAAAGCCAGCGCAATCGCTGCAGAGGTATATAATGTTGATGCAGCCACCAAAAAGCATGGTGTGGTGGTGGAAGCTGTACTAAGCTGAAACTGTTTTGTACTGCATGGTTCATACACTCCTTGAAAACTTTGAAAAGTCCTTGAATAAAAAAAATTCTTTTTCAAGTCTTTGAAAGTGCTTGGAAAGACTTCGTAAATAGTACTTGTATTTTTTTCTTTTTGTAAGTAATGATGTGAAAGAGCATGTGTGAAATAATTGTTTGTGCTAAAACATTATATAGGAGAATTCTGTGTAGTTTTGATAAAAACACCAAGCTGATCAAATAGTGCAGAACTTGTGTTCAACTCAGGGGTGTGCATGGACCGCTGTTAGCTTAGCTATGGCATCACTACAGAGTAAAACGTCAGCCATGAGAGTAAAATCAGTGGAATGATTTATTTGTTCCTGTTTATTCCTGGCAAGCAGCGACGTGCAGACTTCCAAATGCCTAGTCTTGTTGGCAGTTGTCAACTCATGCGGCAGTCACATGTCCAGCTTTTTGACCTTATCCAGTGCAGCCAGATGCTTAACAACTGTCGTGTGGTGAGCACCTACCTCTTCTGCTATCTCACGACACGTTTTTCGGGGCTCCGCTTCAACCACGCGTAACAGAACATCGTCAGCAACAGGTCGGTGACCACGTGCATCGTTTCGCAGGACCTTATCTCCGCTTCGAAACTTCACAAACCATCGCCGAAGGGTTCGTTCATTGGCTGTATTCTTGCCAAATGCTTGTTTAACGTTTCAGGTGGCAATTCCTGCAGAATGGCCTAGGTTAAATTTATACAGGGAGATGACTCACAAATCTGGCGTCTGCATGTTTCCTTTGCAACACGTTACGTCCAAAAAAAACATGCCTGAACCTTGTTCTTCACACACGTGCTAGCTATTTATAGTAACTCTGTGACGTAATACCCAAAACACCTGTGGGTGGTTCCATACAGCTGTGGTGGGGGCCTGTCTCCACTGCTCATTTCGCGTCGGACATTTCATTCGTACCAACCCAATACAATGAGTGATGCACCAACAACAAAAAGCAGTCAGTGGTCTTCTTGTGAGCAAAAATGGCTGATCAGTGTTTGAGAGCAACAGGGACTAGAGAGAATTGTACAATGTAATGGACTGCACTGGATATTTCATTCGCACCAACCCAATACGATGAGTGATGCACCAACAACAAAAAGCAGTCGGTGGTCTTCTTGTGGGCGAAAATGACTGATTAGTATTTGAGAGCAACGGAGATTAGAGAGAATTGTACAATGTAATCAATATAATGGACGAGTTCCACTGTGTCAAGTAGACATGCAGTACAGCGGTGATATTGAGAGCAGAATTTCAGCATACAGAGCACATTGGCATGAATGGATGAGTGATACAGCTGACATGTACCTCTTGTCTCTGCCAAAAACTGACAAATTTGTCTACAATGTGCATTTAAGCAACAAAACTTGAGGACTGGAAAAATGTTACCTGGTTTGGCAAATGATGTCTGGAGTTAATACATGTCAATGGAGAGGCCAGAATATGGAATCAACAGCACAAGTCAATGGATTCCAACTGCATAGTGTTAACTGTGCAAGCTGGTGGATGCAGTGTAATGGTCTGGGGTCTGTTTTCATGGTGGGCATTGGATTTCTTAAGATTTCTGGAACAGTGTTTGGGTTCCATGATGTATCTTAACATCATTGCAGACCAGACACACCTGTACTTGTGCATGGTGTTTGTTTCCTGATGGAGAGGGATATTTCTAATATTTCTAGCAGAATACCGTATTTACTCAAATCTAATGTGCACTTTTTGTCCATAAAACTTTGCGGTAAAAACAAGGTGCGCACTAGAATCGAGTATGACATGCATTTGGAAATACTTAAGATTGACGCACCTTTTCATTCCTCCAAGTATGCAGCTCAAATGTGCTGGGCAGGTTTGTGGGGGTGTGCAGAAGCAGGTGACCTTGAGCCTATGCACACATCAATCACTCATTACTCCTCCCTCCGCTTTCAACCGCATTTTACCTCGGGGCTTATGATATGCATGCCTTTCTCCTCAGAATCCAAGGGAATCTTGCTTCCTGATCTCTTTAGCAGTCATTCTTTCAAAGTCAATGTGCACAGAAAGATGTCTTCAAAAAGGCAGCATTACACAGCAAAGTTGAAACAAAGTCATCGCTTTCACGGAAGAAAATAGCAATCGAGCATGTAAATCGAAATTTGGAGTTCCTGAAGTAAATGTGCATTTGTGGCGCAAACAAAAAGAACGATTAAAGATGTTCTCGACAACATGACAAGCTTTTGCTGGCCCTAAAAAGGAGAAATTTCTCGAAATTGACAAACAGTTAAGCATGTTCTTAAAAGAACAGCTGGCAGGTAGATTACCAGTAACAACAGAAATCCTTAAAGTGAAAGCTAAAGAAATTCATCATCAGCTACAGCTACAGGGAAAATTTGAAGCATCTCGTGGTTGGATAATGCTGTCCACAAAGAGAAAGGGATTTCCCCTTAGTCAGCGGGCATCCATCTGCCAAAAGCTGCCGGATGACTTTGAAGAAAAGTTTAATGCTTTCCAAAAACCTTTGATCGCTATTCGAAAGCAAAGGCAACACAACATGGAGCAGATCTGTAATGCTGATCAGATGCCGATCTATTTCGATATGCCTTCAAACTGCACAGTGGACAATGTTGGAGCAAAGCAAGTGAAATTACTGACAACGAGTGGTGATAAAATCAGAATGACAGTAATGCTCTGTGTTACTGCAGATGGAAATAAACTTCCACCCTATGTCGTTTCCAAGAGGAAAACTTTTCCAAGAGAAATTTATGTTGCAGTGCAGGAAAATGTCTGGATGTCTGCCAATTTGGTTTTAGACTGGCTAAGTAAAGTTTGGCTATGACAACCTCGAGGTCTACTGAAGTTGCGATCCCTGCTAGTGCTAGATGCATTTAAATGACATGTAGCAGACGCAGTAAAGAAAAAAATGAAATCTAACCGTAGCGATCTTGTCATTACTCCTGGAAGGATGACATCACACTTCCAGCCACTTGATGTTTGTATCAACCGTCCATTTAAGGCTGTCGTTTGTCGATTTTATAATGCCTGGCTTTCATCAGGAGAAATGGAACTGACAAAGACTGACCGCGTTAAAAGAGCACCCATATCGACTGTGTACGAATGGATTATTGCTGCTTGTGAATCCGTTCCAAATGAACTTGTACGGAAATCCTTTCTTAAGTGCGGAATTTCAAATTCTTTGGACAGAACAGAAGATGGTGCATTGTTTGAAGTGAGCTGGGACAATGAACAATCATAAGTAGAAAGCCCTGTTAGTGACAGTGACTGATTTTTTTTTTTTCAGTCATGTGTATTGGATCTAGCATGTATCGGAAATGAGGTAAATATACCTGTTTGTTAGTATTTTTTGCAGATTTTCTTTTTTACTTAAGTATGTGTGTATATTTTTTCTGATTCCTAAAAACGCAGCCTGGAGTTGGGGTTGCACATTACATTAGGGGGCGCGTTAAATTCGAGTAAATACGGTAATATGTCATGCCACAAGGCTCATATCATCGCACAGTGGTTCCAGGAACACGAGAGTGACTTCCAAGTCCTAAAATGGTCCTCAAAGCCCCCAGATCTTAACCCAATTGAACACCTATGGGATGAAATTGAGAGAGCCGTTCAGAACCGAGATCCTCCTACAGCAAACATTTGGCAATTGATGTATGCCATCACATCTGCTTGGCTGAACTTGCTCATAGAACGATACCAGCCCCTCACTGAATCCATGCCACATCAAATCAATGCTATTTTGAAGGCCAAGGATGGCCCAACATGTTATTAGGTTGGTTTTCCTAATAATTCACTACTTCAGTGTATTTCATTTATTTGTTACTAGTTGAAAGAAAAACTTCCTTAAGTGGTTTAAAATGTTTTTTTAATGTTATTTCATGAAACAAGAGATATCAGTTTTTGTTTTAATAAATATGTCTTTAAAAAGAATATCTTTTCTTTAGTAATTTGTCATGGAATATGAACAAAAAATCATTTTCTCAAAATATCACAATATCACAGTTTGTTATAACTAGATTCCACATGTGTTTTTAAAGTGGTTTGTGTTGAATTTGTGTTACCAGTCTGACAAAGTAAATTTGTTGTCATACTTTTGTTTCAGCAGTATGTATAATGTGCTTCCCGTGAAAGTTTATGTTTATATTTCTTTTTTGTTTTATTTTAAGCAGACCGTACTTGAACAGCATCTAGTTTAATGAAAACACTATTTTTAGTCATGATTTCTTTTTATCATTCTTCAGTTAACACCACATCGTCCACTGAGATCTGAAGCTGAGAAAAGGCATAGTCGTCCATCAAGTGGTCATTTCAGGAATCAGCCTACACCATCCCCCACAAGAACACCAACCCCTTGTAAGTTGTTTTTTTTTTCTTTGGGTCATATAACATTTTAAATGAGTTTCTGTAAATTTAAGTAAAAAAGAAAAAAATTTCATTCCAAAATGGAACATGGAAACAAACAAGAGACTATAAATAAAATTGTTAGGTTTTTATTATTCATACACAAGATTCTTCCACATATTCACAGAATTCCGCTTTTCTTTTTTTTTTCTTTTTTCGTCATTTAGGTCATTTTTGAGATCAATGCAAAACTGAAGATAAATTTTTGGGGGATTAGTTGAAGGGGGAAGGGTCATTTTTTCGTCTGCAAAAGGTATTTCATCTTTCAAAACTTTCGAAAACGGAATGAAAAATTTTCCTGTAATCATGATTTCTTTCCCTCGCGATGTTTCTTCTGCCCATTATTGTTGTTAAAAGTAATGTTATTCTATAAAAATTTGCATTTTAGCTTGAAAATGGAGGGAAATCTTCCAAAAACAGAAGTTAGATGGTGCAAACATTTCCTTGTAATCTTTAGGCACGAGATTCTACTGCAGATTTGAAGAATTCCGCTTTTTTCCATTGTCATTTGGGCAATGCTCAAGATCGGTGCATAACTGAACAGAAGTTTGAGAACATTTATGGTCTTTTACCATCGGAGGGCAAATTTCCGACTTTCAAAGCTTTCGAAAATGGAAGTTAGACAGAGTGCAGGTTCCTCCCATAATCGTAATGTTTTTTCTTACGATGTTCCTTCTGCTTAGTATTGTTAAATATATAATTTTATTCCATAAATATTTGTATTTTCAGCTTGAAAATGGAGCAAAAATTTCCGAAAACCAAAGTCGGATGGAGCACAGATTTCACCCATAGTCGTAACCCCCCCCCCTGCAATGCTCTCTCCTGAATTGTTGTTAAATGTCAAAAAATTTATATTTTAAATACAGTGATGTGCTTCAGTTTAATATTTACATAAATAAATTACAGTGAACAATTTTGTTGTGTTCATGCCGCATTATATTCACACTGTTTTTCTCATGAAGACGCTCCTGAATCTGGGTGGATCAGATTCAGGAGTGTCTGCATGAGAAAAAGATTATGAGCATGAAATATAAAAGATCTTGTGTAAAAAAAAAAAAAAGCTGAACTTTTTAATCTAGTCAAAAATCAGAACACACTGCAAAACATATATACACACATACACACATACATACATACATACATACATACATACATACATACATACATACATACATACATACATACATACATACATACATACATATCACAAAGCTGTTCTCTGAGATTCAGAGGTTAGCTCCAAAAAGAAATACAAACTACCAGATATTTTTACTCACTGTTGTCGTATCAAACTTCTCCATTTACAGTGATCTTGACATACAACTCGGGTTTGACTGACATCATTACATGCCGTGCACAAGATCTTTTATATTTCATGCTCATATTCTTTTTCTCATGCAGACACTCGTGAATCTGATCCACCCAGATTCAGGAGTGTATGCATGAGAAAAACGGTGTGAATATAATGCGGCATGAGCACAACAAAATTGTTCACTGTAATTTATTTATGTAAATATTAAACTGGAGCACGTCACTGTATTTAAAATATAATTTTTTTGACATTTAACAACAATTCAGGAGAGAGCATTGCAGGGGGGGTGATTACGACTATAGGTGAAATCTGTGCTCCATTCGACTTTGGTTTTCAGAAATTTTCGCTCCATTTTCAAGCTGAAATGCAAATATTTGTGGAATAAAATTATATATTTAACAATACTAAGCAGAAGGAACATCGTAAGAAAAAAACATTACGATTATGGGAGGAACCTGCACTCTGTCTAACTTCCATTTTTGAAAGCTTTGAAAGTCGGAATTTTGCCCTCCAATGGAAAACAACCATAAATGTTGTCAAACTTCTGTTCAGTTATACACCGATCTTGAGAATTGGCCAAATGATATTGTAAAAAGCGGAATTCTTCAAATCTGCAGAAGAATCTCGTGCCTAAAGATTACAGGGAAATGTTTGCACCATCTAACTTCTGTTTTTGGAAAATTTTCCTCCATTTTCAAGCTGAAATGCATTTTTTTTTTTTCATTGTCAGTCTCATGTATGATTGTTACAGTGACAGAACAGGGCTTGAAAAAAATACCATGCCCAAGATGTCCGGGGCATGTAAATTATTGGCCCAGGCAGGTAAATAAAAAATCTAGTTGCCCGATCCAGGCAACTAAATTTAAAAATAAAGTTTGGAATAGAATTTTCTACTACAAGAAAAAAGACAGTCACGTCTTGTTTCATTTCGCTGCTAATCACTGGAAGTTGTATTATTGTTACGGAATCCCAAGGACAGAAGAGTATCACTTATTTAATTATATTATGTTTTAGGTCCAGAAATTGGAACCATGTGTAGTTTTACTTCAAATGCTGTTTATAGGCAGCGACTGGATGCATGCCTCTGATGGAACTAGCCTCCGGTGTTAAGTGACAAGGAACATGGCAGAATCACTAAATTTCTCAAATACCAATTTCAGTATCATCATCTTAAAACTTGAGATACACGCTTTTGTGCATTGAACATTTTGAATGCAGACCCTTAAAACAGAAATGCAAAAAAAAAAAAAAAAAAAAAAAAAGGTTCAGCCTATTTTTTAACTTAAAAAAATCAGGGTTATAATTTGTTATTTTGAAAGATAAATTTTTCAGGGCAGGTAAATAATTTCTGCACATGTGCAGCTGGGCATGAAACTTTCCAGATATTTTTCAAGTACTGCATAAAGCAAATTTCAAAATGGTAAGCCAGGCTAGAGAAATCTCTGCCAAATTCTTCAACTGAACCTTCAAGAATTCTAGGGGGAAAGGTTTGGGGGGAGGGGGAGATTCTATACTCATAGGGTATGTTTATGCTGCAGCCTTGCTGCTGGCACATCGCCAAGCTGTGCACACGGATGCCTGGCGATGATGAAACAAAACCATATATATTTACAGGCTCATTTATCATGGAGCAGCGATGCTATCTGCGCTGCTCGCTGCAATCATCGCCACAGTGAGGATATCAAACTGGTTTGTTTTTCGAGCCTCGGCCATCGCCAGGCATCCTCAAACTTACGCTGTGATTGGTTCCTTCAAGGCCACTCTTCCTGTCCATTGACCTACTTTCACAACCGACTGTGAAACTACGCAGTCATCTCTTTTGTATCTTTAAAAACCGTGTTGTGTATTTATAGAAACAAGTTTTATTTTTGAAGTTTTCCTGTGATTTGAACTTTTTTTTTTTATCTTCTCCTTGGATTGATCAAGAGTTTTCCTAGCATAAGGCTTCATCATGTGTCTCAGTAAGGGTTAGGCTTCATCACCTATGAACACATAGGGGGCTTGGATGTCAGTACTTGGTAGGAAGTTATCTTCAGGAATGTTAAGCACACCCCTTTTCATTCTGTCATACAAGGCAGACTTTCTAAAAGTGCCCCCATCACTTTGTTTTCCATAGTCTCCGACCTCAATAAAAACAAATTTACAGTGTTCATCACTGATGGCCTGCAAAACTAATGAAAAGTAGCTTTTGTAATTAAAGAACATGGAGCCTGACCATTAAGGGTGAAGTATTCAAATGTGCTTTTCATCGATAGAACCTGGACAGTTAAGCAATCTCCATTTCTTGTAAAACATATCAGCGATTTCTTTGAATTCTTCTTTAGTTGGTCGTTTCATATGCAGTGGTTGCAAAACTTACCATAACACTGGTAAAGTCTGTTTGACAATAAGAGATACAGTCGTGATTCCTATAATAATAAAAGCGATGTGAACAGCTGCAGGGTAAATGCTCCATGGCGAGCATCGCAGCTACATGCAAGCAGCGAGGCTGCAGCATAAACGTACACATAGGTCACCAGCCAATTAAAAATAGATCAAGCCTTGTGGTATGGAGCAGAAAATAAAGGACTAGAAGCAAGTGGTTTTCACCTGTGACATGTTTGTGCTTGTTACTGTTGTGATGAGAGGGGAAAAGGAATTGTTTTGCCGTAGCTTTCATAAAATGCGGCCACCCTCGGTATGTGAAAATTTTTGTTTGAGGAGCAAAGGAAATTTTGAGCACCATTTGATTTAGATACTTTGGCCACATACAGGTTTAAACCATGAGATGATTATGTGCAGAATTGAAATCTTGAACTGTTAAATTTAACAGCTTGTGTTTAACTGCTTACCAAATTTAATGAAAATATGCATACAAAAAAATACTTTCGTTTCCCAAAAATAGTAAAGTTCACCAAATTTTAGACCATGTTTAATCTTAAAGTGCTGACTAGATATTTACTTCTTGTTACTGTATTATATTATTTGCCACTAAAAAAACTTTTTGTTTCCCAAAAATTGTAAATGTTCTCCAAATTTTAGACCACATAATAATGATAAAGTGATAACCAGATATTAACTTCTCGTCATTTTCTTAAATTATTTGACAGAAAAAAAATGTTTTTGTCTCCCAAAAATACTAAATGTTCACCAAATTTTAGATGGTATCTAATTTTAAATCAATAACCAGATACTGACTACAAATTTTGAAGATGACAATCCGATTTTTGGTGTAAATGTGACACGGATAGTAAGTCAGATAATATCCGAAAACTTGAAAATTGTCATCGTCCTGGAGCGGGACTCGAACCCACGTCTCCCAGATAGCGCCTGGGTATGCTAACCACTACATCACCCAGAATGACCAAGTCTCAAGTTTTCGATTAATTTGAATATAACCATCACAGGATTCGTTAGTCGAAGCTACCGACATTCATGTTTAGCAAATCTGGAGGTTAAGAATCCTATCCCGTGATTGCCCGGAAGAGCAGATAAATCATGAAAGAAATACAGGATTACACCATTTAATACAAATTTTGAAGATAACAATCCGAATTTTGGTGTAAATGTGATAAGGATGGTAAGTCAGATAATATCCGAAAACTTGAAAAAATTTTATCGTCCTGGAGCGGGACTCGAACCGCATCTCCCAGATAGCGCCCTTAGTCTCTTTTATTATTTGTAAGCAAAATAATATTTACCAAACATACATACATATCACTAAGCTGTTCTCTGAGATTCAGAGGTTAGCTCCAAAAAGAAATACAAACTACCCGATATTTTTACCTACTGTTGTCATATCTCTACCAAACCAAAGACTAAATATTTTTAAAACGGGGAAAATGTAATCATAATTATGTTATTTCTTATGATATTGGAACTGAAATTAAAATTAATAATTCATGACTTAACCTAAAGTTTTTTTTCTGACCAAGAAATAATAGTAGTAATACCCATATACCTGCCTGCAGTTACCTGTAAATACTTGTATTGGGTTGAGGAATAAGTAATGTTGGTTTTTTCCACAGTTCCATTTGTGTGCCAAAATAAAATATTGTGACAACATGTGATATACTATGTGATATATACGTGTTCGCTCTACATGCCAGTGTGTGTGATTTGATTTGATTTAATTTTATTTGGTTTTCAGATCATTAAAATCGAACGTCAAGTGGACAAAAAGGAGCATTACCAACATCTGCTGCTCTTCGCGTTTAATCGAGGGACCAAAGCCACGAAAGCTACTCATGAGATTTGTGTTGTCTACGGTGAAGATGCTGTAACTGAAAAGATGGCTCAACGGTGGTTTCCGCGCTTTAAATCTGGCAATTTCTGTCCTTAAGGACATGGATCGCCCGGTCGCCCGATTGAGTTTGATGAAGAGCAATTGAACCAAATGCTGCACAAAAACCCGCGTCAATCAACCAGGGAATTAGCTGAGCAAATGAACTGTGATCAGAAGACAGTCGTGAATCACCTTCATGCGATGGGAAAAGTTCAAAAGCTCGGCGCTTGGGTTCCGCATGTTTTGAATGACAACAACAGAAATCAACGTTCCACAATTGCTGCTGGTTTGCTTGCTCGTCTCAGGGCTACTCATGGTCACAAGGAAATATTTCTGTACCGCATGGTTGCCGGCGATGAAAAATGGTGTTTGTACGTGAACATGAAGTAGCAAAAAGAATGTCTCAGTCCCATGAAACACGAAACGCCGTGGTCAAAACAAGAGTTGCATCCTCGGAAGACGATATTGTGTGTCTGGTGGGATTGGCAGCGTATCATCCACTACGAACTTTTTTGGAACAATGAGATGGTCAACGCAGATCTTTATGTTCAACAACTGCATTGACTCCACGACGCAATGCAACAAAAGCGACCCGATCACCGATACGGTGTTCTGGTGCAACACGACAACGCTAGGCCCCACATCGCCAATATGACCAAAACCGCCATTCAAGTGCTCAATTGGGAAGTTCTGCTGCACCCGCACTATTCTCCGGACTTGGTTCAATCCAATTTTCATCTGTTTCTATCGCTCTCCAACAATTTGCGTGGCGTGTCATTCAATAATGACGTGAAATTGCGTGTGTGGTTGGACGACTTCTTGGATTCACGACCGACAGATTTCTATCGCCGAGGCATCGAACAACTTGTTGAATGATGGGAAGCAGTTGTAAATACTATTGACAAATACATTATTGATTAAATTGTTATTTTTTGTTGTTGCGAAATTAAGTTTTCCAACGTTTGAAAAAAACGACATTACTTATTCCTCAACCCAATAGTTATAGGTGTTAAGCTAAAACAATGAAAACAAAACTCTTAATGTGTTAAAGTTTTATTATAATAATCATGATATAGAAATCAGTTTCACTAATTATTAAAAATAGAATCACATAATAAATGTGAAATAAGAAATTATTGAATTAGTAAGGCTTTTTTTATTTTGCTGGCCGTCCTCTTTTACGTTTTTCCCCAATTGGTACATTCCTTGCTTCAGCAGGTGGTTCAACGTATTTCAGGTGAATTGCTAACCCAACTAAATGTTTACAAATGTAATCTCTGAGATAACAGCAAAGCAAGGTTTGAGTGCTGGGATAAGGATCACGTGACTTCCGTTTCTTCCTCGGAAACCTTGTTGGCCCGACACGCTTGTCGAAGCGGGACGTCGAGGAAGCGTTTGGGGGCGGGGCTTATAATTATGCTAGCTAAATAATAATTTGACGTAATAATAGTTTGGTTTTTTTGATAAAGTGTTTACAATAATTGCAAAAGAAAAAAATTATTTTGGCAGTATTGTTTGCATAATTTTAGTGTTATACATTTTTGGTGAACATTTACTAAATTCGGTATAACCATAGTATTTAAAATACAGGCATTATTAAATAGGAACCGTTATTATTTTAGTGACGCAAATTTCGTTTTTCGATGCATCATCATTTGGTATCTCGAAAGTATTTTTAATATTCTTTTTTTTTTTTTTTTTGGAGTACAGTGCTAGGGGTTCAGAGTTTAATTTGGTAAACAATTTAATTTTATCCCAAATTTAACTACAGTGTTGCAATTTTACATATACTTTATTGCATATGTGATTATTCTCTCAGATAGGAAAACCAATTTGATGAGCAGAAAGATCTTTTAAATTGCATGGATTCTAATTCATTACATCCACAAACTTAAATTATATGAAAAAATATGGCAAACTTATTCAGCATACTTAGGTTTTGCCTTGTTAAGTCATGTGCAAAAGTATAATTGTGCGTACATGATTGTTGCATATGCAATTAGTAAGGTTCTAAAAAATTTTGTGAAAAGTCTTAAAAAGTGCTTATTGGGGGGGGAGAAAAAGAATGGGATCCCTGTTTTACCCTTACTTGTTCATAACTAAGCCTAAAATAAGTAACCCTAACAAAGTATAGAATTGCAGGGATCGCATTCCTCCTAAAATTCCTAAAATTCCTAATATTTTGTGACCCTCCTTAAATTCCTAAAATTAGACCTAAAATTTGCTATTCATCCTAAAATTTTCGTAAGCTTATTTTTATTAAAAACACAACCGTTATTAACGCCAATAAATTTACCATTACGGTAAGGTAAAAAGACCTGTTATTGTAGAAACACAGCCTATATGCTGTGCTGCTGAAGGGAGGGAAAAATGACGCCATCGAGATGCACTTGCTTCGGGGCGGGCGTTCCATTTTTTGCCTTCAAACAGTTTTCGAGAGTAACAAGAGATCTAAGGGAAAAGGGGAGGGGTCATTTTCACCCCTGGTTTGTGCTTTGCAGACGAACTCCGTGGCACGCAGAAGATCGTACTTTATTTTTGTACATGCCTTGTGGAACCTCCTCTTCTGCTGATGTTTTGTTATTGTAAACCGCAGGTGGGTGGAAGCAAAGAGGAAACATGTGGTCTCCTTCCGTAACCTCCGGTAATGACGATGGGATGGTAGCTGAGTATTATCTTGGCAGGCAGTAGAGCACGTGATCATTGACCTTCGATCATGCGGGGCCGGCGACAGCGACCTTCGATGCGCAATATATCTCGGCTCCGACTCGCTCTGACTGAACTTGCGTGAGATGCGTATGATAGTTTCTGGTTTTACGTCTTTTATGGTGTTCTCTGTGCTGTGTGCAGGTTCAGTTCTCTAGTGGTGACCTGCTTTTTTTTTTTTTTTTTTTCATATCTTCTGACATCCTCGCAGCCAAATTTCGGGAAGTTGTCTGGTTTTGCAATATTGGAACGTGTTTTTGTACTTCCTTTCATTTTCTGGTTAGTAATACAAGTGTTTAAGATGCCTAAATCCAAAACGAAATTTCAAGATGCGTGGCTCGCCAAAGAATTGGACGGAGTGAAGTTGAAAGAATGGTGTTCTGCAACTGAAACAATATTTTCTGCTAAGTGTATATTGTGTTCAGAAATTTTCAACATTTCTAATAGTGGCTTTTCACAAGTAAAAGCGCATCATAAAGGAAAAAAACATTTGCAGAAATTTCAAAGTAAATTTCAAAATAAGTCCATCCTGAAAGCCTTTGGAGGACGGGATCTTCAGCCCAAAACAAATATTAGTGAAGTACTGAGTCATGATTTACAGTTGGCTAAAGCCGAAGCATTATGGGCCATGAAAGTTGCTAAGGACAATATGTCTTTTGTTTCATGCACTGAAACAGTTGAACTTTTCAAAGAAATGTTTCCTGATTCTGCTATTGCAGCCAAAATGCAACTTAAAGAAAAAAAGTTGCTTATGTGATATCACATGGATTGTCAAAATATTTTGAAGAGGATTTGAAAAAAGACATTGCATCTAGTAGCCCAGGAAAGGTTACTATAGCATTTGATGAAACTACAAATACACAAGTGAAACGGCAGTTGGATGTGTATCTCAGGTACTGGTCTTCAGAAATAAATTCAGTTTCTTGCCGATACCTAACAAGCGTTTTTCTGGGTCATGCAACAGCAGATATTTTGCTAAAAGAAATTCTTGATGTGTTATCATCCTTCAATATTTCGTTGAACAGAATTATTTGTGTATCCATGGACAGACAGCCCAAATGTAAATAAGTGCTTTTACGCAAATTCAATGAAGTTGTAAAACAAGAAACAGGCCAGAAATCTTTGGAACTAAGTTTTTGCAACCTGCATGTTGTTAGTAATGCATTTAAAATTTTTTTGACAAGCTTAAATATAGATTTTGACGAATTTGCTACTGATATGCATTACTTTTTAAAGAGTAGTGCTGCAAGACGAGAGGATTATAAATCTGTCGACGATATAACATTGGTCACTGCCAAATTTCTTTGCGTCATGTCAGCAACAGATGGTTAACCGTTGGTTCTGTAGCCCAGAGGCTCTTGGATCAATGGCTAAATATTACAGAATATTTTTTAAACTTCTTGCCATCTCAAAAAATATTTGAAAAACAACTGCGCAATTCGGCAAGGTATAAAAGAATTCACTGTTTCCTGAAAAATGAGCTTACTCCTTGCTATTTAGCATTAATTTCATTTTCACACCAAAATTTTGAAAAGTTTTCATTATGTTATCAGAGTGAAGAACCAAAAATACACCAGTTATATTCTGATTTAAATACTTTAATGAGGAATGTTATGGCTCAGTTTATCCAAGATGATGTTATAGCAGGGAAATTTGGAGAAGACCTAAAGAATGTAGATTTTGAAAACAAAAATTCATGGAAAAAACTAGGGGAGTTAGAAGTTGGTATGAAGACAAAAAATCTCCTCAGGAATGTTCAGGAGACCAGGCAGAAATTATTTCTCTTAGATGTAAGATCATCACTAATTGCAACCACAAAATATTTAAAGTCAAATTTGCCATTCTGCAATCAAAAGCTAAGAGACATAGAAGTTTTAAAGGTAAAAGAACCAAAGAAAGAGTCAACTCAACTTTCAGTCACTGAAGGACTTTCGGAAATAACTAGAATTTCAAGTGTTTTGCATCTTTCTGAGGAACAAATTGATAGAGTAAGAGAAGAGTGGAAACTTTTAAATTGCGATAAGCCAACTCTAGATGAACTAGTGAAATTTTCAGAGGAAGGGCATATTCCAGTGCGGATTGATCATTACTGGCGTAATATATTTAGTATTAAAGACTCTAGCGGAAAAGAAAATACTCAAATCTTGCTAAACTCATAAAGTCAATTTTAGTTTTACCTCATGGTAATGCTGATGCAGAAAGGGGATTTTCGGTTAACACTGCTCTGTTAAGGAAGGACAAGGCTAACTTAAAAGACTCAACTATAACATCATTAAGAATAGTTAAAGGGGCCATTAAACACTATGGATGTGTAAGTAAAGTTCCCATAACAAGAAATTTGTTAAATAGTGTTTGTGATTCACATAAATTTTATAAAGAGTATGTTGATAAGCTGAAGGAAGAAGAATCAAAAAAGGTAAAAGAAAGGAAGCAGAAAGAGAGGGAAAATAAGGAAAAGCAGCTAGAGAAAAAAGAAAAGCTGAGTTTGATGACAAAATAAAAGAAAATGATGCAGAAATAAATAGACTTAAAAACGATAAAGAAGCCTCCCTAGCAATAATTCAAGAGGGAACAGAAAGAACGAGAAAAGCTGTAGAAAAACAAAATACTGTTGAAATAGCAGTTGCCTCTAACTTGATCATACAAGGTTCAGCTGAAATAAAGAAAACTGAAAGTAAATTAGTTGTGGTAGAAGCAGAAAAAGATAGGCTAATCAGGAAAAGGTTAAAACAATAATATGAAAAAAGTAATTCAGTGAACAATTGTACATAGTTCTTGGTTTTCAATTACCTTTTTAGGATATTATAATTTAATGTGAAACCTGAAAACTTTACTGTGAAAATCGTGAATTGCTTCTGGTTCAACAGCATATTAATGTTCAAAGTGAAACTTGAATGTGGTAAATATACTTGAATATGATAACACGTGAAAAGATAAGAACTGAACATTAGAAGTAAATCACACTTAAACTTTTGACATTAGACGTTATGCAAAAAATTTGGGTGTTAACTTCGACCATATATACTAATGGACTGCACATTGGCAATAGCTGCATCAAAGCCGCCATGGCTCAAACATTGGGCACGTCATCATCAGACTCCAAATTTCGTGTAAAAATGCTGTTATGATTACTAATTTACGCTGCAGAACTTCAGTGTTTTCGGTGTATTATGTGAATGCGCCTCATATATAATGAAAACTCTTCAGGTAAGTTTACTTATGAGCTATATACATGCATGATCGGGTTGTTTACATTTTGTGATTTATAATGTGATGAACATTTGCGAAGAATTTGGAACATGCATTCCATTTTTTTTCTTAAGTTACTATATTTTTATATCAATAGCTGCAAGTTTCTGGTTAAGTAATTGAACTTTATTGACTTAGGTATTTAATTCGTTTCTTACCCATGAAAAATCATAGAACTTTCTTTACTATATCGCTCAGAGCAACCATAAGCACAGCAGGTGTAACCCATCTTTTTGACTGTTGTCATGTGATTTTATGTTGGAGCCAGAAATTTTGATGTCATGCGCAGTCTATCAGTATATATGGTTGAAGGGTGTGAAGCAAACTCTTTACAATGTATACAAAGTTGTTTTACTAGATGTATACAAATATACATCTAGTTTTTATTGAAATACACTCTAAAATTTTCCTAAAATTTTTCTAAAAAATTCCTAAAATTCCTAAAATTCCTACCTAAAATTTTCCAGAAGTATGCTATGATCCCTGGAATTGATGCTTATGCTGTATTGATTTCTTTGGGGGGGGGTTAACGACCAATCGGAGCAACTTGATGGCCTTATAAGCAGTCACCTGTCCCTAATTTAGGGTCATTAGCTCCAGGGAAGGCAGACAGCCAATGTCGTAAGATAAACACAACATCGATGCCTCACCGGAATTCAAACCTGGACACATCTCACCACTGTGCCACTGGGGTAGTAATATTCTTCAGAGTAACATGTAGAAAGTAACAAAGTAATCTGACTGTATAATATGCTATTCCTTTGATTGAATATGATATAATTTTTACATGTTGCATAGTATTATACATTTCATATGTTTTCATGTTTATCATACTGTTCTTATTCTGTCCTGAAAAACAATTGGGATAAAGTTTTGCTCTTCAGTAATTTTTTTATTTTATGCTGATGATATTGTTCGTAATTGATGGAAATTTGATGGAAATGTATTTGCCACTTTTCTTTCAGCCCTCAGTTCGTCAACACAGTCACTTTCTGCCCCTGCCACACCATCAATAAATTCTCCAACCACTCCAGTTATTGGAAACGAAAATAACAGCACTGATGATGTTCCTCCACCTTTGCCCCAGAAGCAGGCTTACGCTGATTACACAAATTTAACAGATGAAACTCAATTCAATAGCATGCCGAGGAAAAGTTCTCTTCCACTTACACCAAGAATGAAAAATAAGGTGACTATTATGCCATAGTTTTATTGCACACCTGCCAAGTTTTACAATTTCTGAAATTTTTTTCTTATTTTATGGAACAAAACATTTTACACATTTTCGTTTTTTTTTTTTTTTTTTTTTTTTTTTTTTGTTGTTGTTGTTTTCAGGTAGGTTAGTGCCATCTATCACCTAAAAAAATTTGTATTGCCAGTCACATGCCTATATGCAGAGCTGCCAAGTGTCCCGGTTTACCCAGATTCCGTCCGATTTTGAAAATATTTTCAGGAAATCCGATTTTTCTACAAAAAAAAAATGGTTTTGTGGTTTTTTTATTTCTTTTAGTTATTTATTATGCATGGTAACCCCCCCCCCTTCACCCCCACCACCCCACTTCCATCCCCATTAATGATATCGGCCATCATTTGTTTCCAGTCAGTGGTGGCTGTGGAGTTGGTAACGAATGGAGACTTTTTTTTTGTTAGTCCATGGCACTTCAAGCCCCAATGTTGTGAGCCTTGTGATGGTAGCAAGACAGTCTCAGTGGCTTGGAAAGTTGAAGTACTAGTTTATGATGTCACATCCAGGGTGTTTGTGCGGTGCCTCGTGCAGGGATGGGAATTCTGTGCCAATTAAGCCAATGTGCTGCAAAACAAAAATCTTGCGCCATCTTGCTTCAAAAAGCAGATTTTGCACCAGAACCGCCATGCCTTGTCGTCATCGTTGGAACTTGGGCACAATAAATTATCCGTGCACACCGTTCCATTTGATGGTAAGTGAGACCATGCGGTGGGAAGAAAGATTAAGAGACTCCAAGTACTACGGATTTTATGTAGTTACTGTGAAAATTGTCAGTTCACTACAGACTACAGAAAACATCAAGTATGCTGTGGAAATCAAAAATCTCAGTGAAGTAACACTATTAAACATCTGTGTAAAGTTCATTTTTGTATTTTCAAGATACTAACACTTCTTAAACATTTTTGGGGATGTTTCTTAGGTGTTTTCAATATTGTGACATTTCTTTAGTGTTTTTTTTTTTTTTTTTTTGTTTACTTTGTTTTTTGGATGTTATAAGAATCTGGTCATGTGACAGAGTTCGTACAGCCACTAAAATCCTGGTGAAATTCTGAAACTTAATTTCTCTTTTTCTTGGAAAGTTTTTTATTTTTCGCATTTTGGTGTAAAAGTCTTGAAGTTGTACTTCTTTCTTTCCAGCAATGAAAATTTTTAAGAAAAAGGTTGAAAAATGAGGATAGGGTAGGGAGTGATTGAAAAAACTGGGGAAAAGTTGGCTTATCTCGTAAAATTACTGCTGTTGCAGCGATGAGAATGTCACATCGTTTTCCGTTTCTGCATATTAAATTTTTCCGACTTTTTTTGTTTTTTTTGCCTGATCGTATTTTTATTTTTGATGGGGTTTTGTGTGTGTGTGTGTGTGTGTGTGATCATGTTCCTCGTTTTTAATATATTTATTAATAGGGAAAAGGAGGGACTTTGTATTTTTTTTAAGATTTTTTTCTAATGAGATGCATGTTTCCCTTTTTCTAATACATACTTCTTCAAAACCACTTAATAGAGTGCAACCGGGTTTTTTTTCACCCCTTTCCCTTTTATTAAACAAAATTAAATTTCTAGATTGGTATTTAATCTGCCCGTGATGTAAACTGCTCCATTTCCGTGTCCCATAAAGTTGTTTCATCGCAGAGTGAGCAATGTAGAATTGATTTTTCTCATTTAATTTTCCATAAAGTTCTTTTTTCAATTTCTTAGTCACTTCTTACTCATTCGTGAATTCCGCTTTTTCTGTCTTCATTTGGGTCATTCTCAAGATTCATGCAGAACTGAAGAGAAGCTGCTTTTGGAGGAGGGGGAGGTCTTAAACCTGTAATATTCTATGTAATTTTATTATTTCTAAATTGTAAATATGCTCACCACTGAACCTGTGTTGATGTCCCAGTTTTTTATTTTGAAAAGTTGGCAGCTCTGCTATATGGAAACCACTGATTTCCAAAAAAAACAAAAAAAAACGTCTACAGTGATGTCAGGAACACTGTGACTGGACACTGGAACACTAAAAAAGTCATGTGGTCCGATGAGTCGCTGTACACAAGGTTCGTACAGTCCTTAGAAGTCCTTAAGAACTCCTTATTTTCGATTTCCATTTCTAAGGCCCTTAAAAGTCCTTAAAAAGTCTTTATTTTTTAAAACAAGTGCTTATCCCCCCCCCCCGCCTTCGCTGCAGTAATGGGTATTGCAACCCTGCCCCCGTTTTTGTTTGTGTGTCTGAAAATATGATAACCTGTTCATCAGGGGAGATTTCTTCTAGCTCATTGAAGGGAGATAATCCCCTGGAATGTTCTTAGAAATGATGTCCCTTCAACACCCCCTCCCCCACATACACAAACTTTTCCCATTGTGGCCTGCATGACTTCCCTTGTGTGACCTTACCAGTGGGATCAACATCTGTGTTGTGTGTCTTTTCAGGGGTCAAAGCAAAGGTCAAAGGTTGTGTGTGTGGGGGGAGGTTCTGTTTGACTTCTTAACAATTTATGGTGTCAGTTGTCTCATGCGGTCTGATCTATCTAGTGTTTACTGCTCTACTGAACTCACCTTGCTTCATAGTCACTGTGTCTTCTGCTTGTCCTTTTTTTTCGGCGTGTATTTTTCATTTTCTTCTTTGCAGGCAAAGTAGTTTATATTTGGGGCAAAATGCTTGGTAAATGGCCACTATATATACATACACACACACCTGGTGATATTCCAATGACGCTAGATATCAGTTGGAGTGTAGGTCCTTAGAAAGTCCTTATTTTTTTCCACAGAAAAGGGTGTGAACTCTGTGTACACCTGGTTCTGTACTAGGCGAAGAGTTTAGTGGGAATCCCATGAAGCAAAGACCCCCCCCCATTTGTCATGTAAATACAACTCAAGGTTCTGGAGGTGGTGTCATGTTGTGGGGCAGGTTCTGTTGGTATAGAAGGGTCCCCCTGATGTTGGAAGGTCGATCTCCTCCAAGGACTATCTAAACATTGTTGCCGTTCAGGTCCATTCTGTAATGTTGGCTTTTTATCCAGCAAGTGACAGCTGTTTCATGGAGAACAATGCTACTGTCCGTCAGGAATGCTTTAAGAACCTCTGAGGCCCCTGGCGTGCACGAGCCCCCCTTCCCTCCGCACATCGCGCGCACGCACACATATAATTCCATTTTATCATCTAAATATTGCTAGTTATCTATTTTCCTTTTCATCTCAAGAACATACAATAAAAATTTGTTGCAGTGTATTTTATCAGTACATTTCCACATGTATTAGGGCTATGCAAAAGTTTCCACCGTTTTAAGGAGAAAGGAGACAGGAACAGTCAGGAAACCAGTACACATTCAACGAAATATTGGCCGTTAGCATCAGTGACCTTTTGCCATTTTTCAGGCAACAAATGAATGCCCCTGTGATAGAAGGCCTTTGGTTTTCAGTTGAAGAAGACAGTTGCAAAATTTTCCACCTCTGGAACTGTGGTGAACCACTGTTGGGCCAAGGAATGTTGCATAGAGCGAAACAGACGAAAGTCTGAGGGTGCAATGTCCAGGGAGTAAGCCGGGTGCAGTAAAACCTCCGAGTGTAACTGTTCAAGAGTTGATTTTGTGGTGGCACCGACATATGGTCTGGCATTATCGTGTAACAGGATGACTGGGCAGTGTCCTTTACCTGTAGTCTATGGGTGTTTTTGCTTGATTTAGGCGTTCAGTTTCATCAACTGATCGCTATATCGTTGTGCAGTGATTGTTTCACCCGGTTTTAACAGTTGGAAGTACAGCACTCCATGCATATCCCACCACACACACAACAGCACCTTTTTTCCGTGGATATCCTGTTTTGCAGTGGATGTTGATGGCTGGCCTGGGTCGACTCAGAAGCGCTTGCATACGGGGTTGTCGCAATAGACCCATTTTTCATCCCCGGTGATAACCTTCCACAAGAAATTCTCCCCTTGAAACTTCTTCAGGAATGACATGCAGATGCCCAATCGTTGACCAATATTACGCTCTGTTAAAGTTTGTGGAATCGACTTACCAATCTTCTGGATCTTCCCCAAGGCCTGTAGACACCGTACCATCATCAATCAAGCCACTTTCAAACGTTTTGCCAGTTGCATGGTCGATTGTGTAGCATCATCTTTCAACAGCGATTCCAGCTCCTCGTCGGCAAGTTCCTACGGTCTACCTGCATGTGGTTTGTCTTCCAAGCTTAGATCACCTTTCTTAAACCTGGCAAACCATTCTCGACACGTTCACTCACCCGTAACTGTTTCACCATATGCCCAACATATTGAACCGTATGCTTCACTCACACTTCTCCCTGAATTAAACATGAATAACAAACAGTGCCGCAAATTAACTCTATCGACCGCCATGCTTGGCTTCATGTACGAACTGACGCCATGGGTCGCCGGCCGGTTAGACCCCTACAGCGCCCGCTAGCGGGATAGCAGAAACTTTTGCATACCCCTAATAATTTATATGTACCATTATGTTTACATAAAAGGTCCATCATATAAATAAGGCGGGAAAAGAGGAAATAATTATGCAACATTAATTCCAGACCTTGAAGCAGTGGAGGTTAAGTAGAAGCACATAGTTTATATCAAAGTCAAATGAAATTCAAGGCATTGGTGCATTTTTCTGATTTTCAGTAGATCCACAATAAAATAAACAATATAAGTACTTATCATAAATAAATCAAATAAATAAAGAAGTGAATTTCTAAAAATATATTGAAAAAAAAGTTCTTAAAAAAGCATCTGAATGTCTTCAAGTATGCGGCACATTGGTTTAATGATTAATTTAGTGACCCAGACTAAAGCCACGAGGTTTTGAGGAAGGAGCATAATGTAGGGTTCAAGAATGGCTTTAAACTTACTATTTATGCTCATTTTGCTTGCTTGTTTTATTGTGGTTAATAGTTCTTAGTGCCAGGGTTAGCCAAAGAGCACCAGCTAGACTCAGAAAACAGTTACATGGTCAGCTAGGGCAGTGGGGATGCCATCGCAGTTACATGGTCAGCTAGGGCAGTGGGGATGCCATCGCAGTTACATGAGCAGCTAGGGCTATGGGGATGTCATCCCTCAATCAGCTGAAGCTCCAGCTGATGCCATGCAGGTTTGTTCATTTTCCACAACTGCCCATGGGGCAATAAGCTTGTTTGGAAAAACAGTTACATGGTCAGCTAGGACCGTGAGGATGTCATCCCTCAATCAGCTGGAGCTCTGGCTGATGCCATGCAGGTTTGTTCATTTTCCACAAAAACAGTTACATGGTCAGCTAAGACCATGGGAATGCCATCACAGTTACATGAGCAGCTAGGGCCATGGGGATGTCATCCTTCAATCAGCTGGAGCTCTGGCTGATGCCATGCAGATTTGTTCATTTTCCACAACTCCCCATGGGGCAATAAGCTTGGTTGGAAAAACAGTTACATGGTCAGCTAGGACCGTGGAGATATCATCCCTCAATCAGCTGGAGCTCCGGCTGATGCCATGCAGGTTTGTTCATTTTCCACAATTGCCCATGGGGCAATAAGTTTGGTTGGCAAAACAGTTACTTGGTCATCTAGGGCCGTGGGAATGCCATCACAGTTACATGAGCAGCTAGGGCCATGGGGATGTCATCCCTCAATTAGCTGGAGCTCCAGCTAATGCCATGCAGGTTTGTTCATTTTCCACAACTGCCCATAGGGCAATAAGCTTGGTTGGAAAAACAGTTACGTGGTCAGCTAGGACCGTGAGGATGTCATCCCTCAATCAGCTGGAGCTCCGGCTGATGCCATGCAGGTTTGTTCATTTTCCACAAAAACAGTTACATGGTCAGCTAAGACCATGGGAATGCCATCACAGTTACATGAGCAGCTAGGGCCATGGGGATGTCATCCTTCAATCAGCTGGAGCTCTGGCTGATGCCATGCAGATTTGTTCATTTTCCACAACTCCCCATGGGGCAATAAGCTTGGTTGGAAAAACAGTTACATGGTCAGCTAGGACCGTGGAGATATCATCCCTCAATCAGCTGGAGCTCCGGCTGATGCCATGCAGGTTTGTTCATTTTCCACAATTGCCCATGGGGCAATAAGTTTGGTTGGCAAAACAGTTACTTGGTCATCTAGGGCCGTGGGAATGCCATCACAGTTACATGAGCAGCTAGGGCCATGGGGATGTCATCCCTCAATTAGCTGGAGCTCCAGCTAATGCCATGCAGATTTGTTCATTTTCCACAACTGCCCATGGGGCAATAAGCTTGGTTGGAAAAACAGTTACATAATCAGCTAGGACCGTGGAGATATCATCCCTCAATCAGCTGGAGCTCCGGCTGATGCCATGCAGGTTTGTTCATTTTCCACAATTGCCCATGGGGCAATAAGTTTGGTTGGCAAAACAGTTACTTGGTCATCTAGGGCCGTGGGAATGCCATCACAGTTACATGAGCAGCTAGGGCCATGGGGATGTCATTCCTCAATTGGCTAGAGCTCCGGCTAATGCCATGCAGGTTTGTTCATTTTCCACAACTGCCCATGGGGCAATAAGCTTGGTTGGAAAAACAGTTACATAATCAGCTAGGACCATGGAGATATCATCCCTCAATCAGCTGGAGCTCCGGCTGATGCCATGCAGGTTTGTTCATTTTCCACAATTGCCCATGGGGCAATAAGTTTGGTTGGCAAAACAGTTACTTGGTCATCTAGGGCCGTGGGAATGCCATCACAGTTACATGAGCAGCTAGGGCCATGGGGATGTCATTCCTCAATTGGCTAGAGCTCCGGCTAATGCCATGCAGGTTTGTTCATTTTCCACAACTGCCCATGGGGCAATAAGCTTGGTGTGTTGCATCTCTTTTTTACAGAAATGAAATCCCCAGTAGCCCTACAAGAAAACCCAAGCAATTTATTTCCTTTCTCACCCCCTCTTTTAGATTTGGCAAATCTTAAAAGAGAAATGGTGAAACATGTTCTCAGCGGTGAGAGTTCAAAGTGGGAAAATGGCGTAACACAGATGTCTTGGCCGACTCAGTCAAAATGGTGTTTGAAGGAGTTGAAGGAGACCCTCAAGAGCCTGAGGCCCCCGGCAAATGCCAGGTACACCCATGTGATAAAACGTCTCTGCTGTCCATCACGCAAGATGCATTCAGCTGTGGCTCAGTGAGCATGACAGCAACTTCCACCATCTTTCCTGGCCACCACAAAGCCTGGATCTGAATACCATTGAGAATGTATGGGTCTGTTAGAAAGTCAGATCCAGGAGCAAAGTCCTCTTCCATCAAATCTGTGCTCCAGTTAAATAGTCCATGAGCCAGACATCAAAATTTTGAATTTGAGTACCAAAGAGGGGGGATTCCAACATTGTTTTTTAGTTAGCTGTATGTGTGTAGTGTTAGAAAATGTGTGATGGACTTTTTAAATGTGTAGCTAAATTATTTTTTGGGCCCCATTTATAAAAAAACGGCTGTCGTTTTAAACATTAGATCAGATCATATGTAGAAAATTTTAGGAAGGGAGTGTCTGACCCCAAGTCTTAAACAACCCTTACAAATAGGAAGCTAGGAGATTTGGGCTAGAGTGCCCGATAGGAAAGTGACTCAGAAATGAGGTAGAAAGAGGGAGGAAGAATTTCATGCTGATTAACTTTTATGTCTACATATTTGGCCCTCTGGTAATAAATAAATGCCATCATATACTGTGATGACATTTTATTTATTACCAGGGAGCCAGTACCCGGGGCCCGATGGCTTAATGTGCCCTTCCGACCCACAGCGGATATTTGATGGTTCGAGCGTTTGTATCTGCCTGGGATTGAACCAGAAGTCTTCTCTGTGGCAGTCACGAACATTGACCACCAGGCCACCCGCAGCCTCCTGTCGTTTTAAAACGTAATTTATATTAGTCACAAAAGCAATTGTAGCACAAAATCTAATGATCATAGGTAAAAATATGTAGCCATAAAGTTAATCAGCATGAAATTCTACTTTTAATAGTGTATATTAGAATTATACAATGAAATGTATTACAAAATATGTTTGCAGAAACACAGATAATGAGGCCACAAACAGGTATAGCTGACAGTGTGAACACTCTCTCAACTGATGACAAGATTACATATTACTCATTTTCATCACTATCACTCCCATAAAAGTTTTCTAAATCTTTTTCATCTTGTTCCATATTTGAGCATGTTAGAAGCTTATAGGCAGCAGTGAACTTCAGTCCATTAAGCATACACGAACAGTCAGATGGACGGCAAGTTCTAGCACATCTGCAGAATATCAGAGTGAGTACAACATCTGGAGCTGGGAAGCCAATCATCCACTTAATAGTTACATTTCCTTCCACAGCTACTTCCCAGCTATGTCTGTCTGTTGGTTTCGGAATGTGTGGACAATTATCTAAACTGCATCTCCAGATAGCTGCTTGGTAATTTGCTCGTAACGTATGTTGCATTAAAGTGTCCTCACAAGGTGGTAATTGACCAAATTCAATGCAACCCCTCTTTTCAATGAACATATAATGGTGCAGATCATTGACAGTAGTAATTTTAGTGTTTTTGCAATAGAGCTGACATGTAAATCTCTGAATGCTGTTGTATAGTTCCTCTGTTAGTTCCCAAGAAGTACTGAGAGAAGCAAATGTTTCTTGATAATCTATATTATTCTGTAAAAGCTTAAGTGCTTTAATCTTTCCCTGACTTGCAAAGGCACTCACTGAATCACATCTAATCCAACTATGTAACCCTAGAAGTGCTGAACAAACATCTTTTCCCAATGCTGAAGTCAATTGTGTGACGTCAAAAGCCTGACACGAGAATTTTGCTTCTGGTGAATTGGCTCAGGTGTAAAGAAATTATAAGAATGTCGGTCTCATCTGCTACAAGGACTACGGCTATAGTGTTGAAAGCTTCAGCAGCATGCTTTGCATGTAAAAAGAGTCTGGTGCAGCTTCCTCATGGTGATTGTAAGTTTGTAGCATTTTTCATCACTTGTCACATACAATGATTTATGACCTAACCTCTTTCTTTTCGATTTACATTTCCACGAATTGGCAAAGCTTGGTTTTTGTTCCACTACAAACCAGCAAATGTCTCCAGTTTTTTATTTTGTGCTCCTGCTTTATTTCATGAAGTCAAACTCCTTCTTGCGATCCTCGGCTAATGCACTCTGCAGATTTTATTGATTCATGCCTATAAACATCAAAGGTCACATCAATACACTCACTTTCTTCACCAGCATGCAAGGCTGCTTCCAAAATGAAATAAGATTATTCACTAAAAGTATGGTTATCTCCATGAAGTTTCTGTATAAGTGCCATACCATGAATCACAGTTGCACATGGTTCTGAAATGCCATCTAATGGATCTACACCTTCCAAGTGCTGTGCCATGGCTGTTTTCTTAGTTTTTGTCATAGTACCATCAGTATTTGTGATTGACCATGGCAGTGGCCCAAGAGGGTGGAAAAAAACATCTTTCATGACCAGGTTTCTGTTAGTTGCAATGAGTACCATAGTACTGAACAGTCTTCTATCAGTAGTTAAAATAACTTCATTGCTGGAGCTATGTACACTTTTCTTCTTTTTTTAATCAAACACTTTTAAATTAAGTTTCTGTTTTCTGTCATAAAAGCTTACACCTACGTGCCGACAATCTGTTTGAAATGCTTGGTATGCTGTCTCACCTTTTACATGTGCACATAGGAGATCATCAGTAACTGTTTGAGAAGCAGTTACTCCAGTTGATAAACTAATAAGATTAGAACTGTCAGCAAATAGATTGATCCAATCATTCTCAAGCAAAACCACAATTGCTGCAACATCTCTTTCATCTTTTCTGATCCGTGTATTTTCAAGATCTGGATGCGTAAAGCTTGTTGGGTCTCACTGACTAATTACCTCACGTAATCGTCTTACTGCCACTGCTCGGCATTCAGCATTAAGATAATATTTTTATATAGTTCCTGGTCGAAGGCTTAAACCTCGTGTCCTTATTCATTGTTTCTTCAATTATTTGATCAGCTACAATGCAACCAAAAGGATTCCCACTTTTCTGCTGCACTGAGAAGTAACCTTTTTGGAAATGCTGGTACAGTTCAGGAAAAGTGTCTCTAAGTTGTGTAATTTGTGGGTAATAAAATGGTAAGTACCTTGCATAGTTAACTTTCCCTAAGGCAAAATACCATCGCATAACTTGTCGAATACAAGCCACATGCAGATTCCAGTTCCCCTCCCTGTCTGCTCACACTATCTCTAGCAATGTTTCAACCATGTCAGTGTATACATACATACATCATACATATCACTAAGCTGTTCTCTGAGATTCAGAGGTTAGCTCCAAAAAGAAATACAAACTACCAGATATTTTTACTTACTGTTGTTGTATCAAACTTCTCCCTTTACAGCGATCTTGACATACAACTCGGGCTTCACAGATATCCATTACACGTCGTACACAAGATCTTTTATACTTCATACTCATAATCTTTTTCTCATGCAGACATTCCTGAATCTTAAGTTCATTAGCAGAAATGCGTAGAAGTCCTGTAATTTTTTCTTCTGTTCTTCACGTTTTTTTAAGTTCGCTGAAAACCACGATATCCGGACTCCTTAACCTCTTAAACATTCAGGTGGTATCGTATTGAGGGCGAATGGCTCATTTATTTAAAATACGAAATAAACAACACATAACTTATTTCTTGATAGAAGATGAATGATAGGGTTAAAATAATACCATTGTTACCTCATTGGTGTGCAGTCTCCTTTGACTAGTTGCACTCCGGTATACATTCAAGCAACAACAAACTGCGTAGTCGAGGTTCCATAAAATGTACGTTCTCCGTAGGCAACAATGAAATATTTATGATAGCTAAAACCTCTAAAAAACTTCTATCGAACACATAAAAACCCTGTTCTTAATAGAACTTGAAAGAAAATTAATCCAAAGAATAAATAAAATCCAAGTAAAAAACCTTAATTCAAACCTCAAATTCGACTGATAATGATGATGACTGTTTTACATATCGTTATCAGTCGAATTTGAGGTTTGAATTAAGGTTTTTTACTTGGATTTTATTTATTCTTTGGATTAATTTTCTTTCAAGTTCTATTAAAAACAGGGTTTTTATGTGTTCGATAGAAGTTTTTTAGAGGTTTTAGCTATCATAAATATTTCATTGTTGCCTACGGAGAACGTACATTTTATGGAACCTCGACTACGCAGTTTGTTGTTGCTTGAGTGTATACCGGAGTGCAACTAGTCAAAAGGAGACTGCACACCAATGAGGTAACAATGGTATTATTTTAACCCTATCATTCATCTTCTATCAAGAAATAAGTTATGTGTTGTTTATTTCGTATTTTAAATAAATGAGCCATTCGCCCTCAATACGATACCACCTGAACGTTTAAGAGGTTAAGGAGTCCGGATATCGTGGTTTTCAGCGAACTTGAAAAAAACGTGAAGAACAGAAGAAAAAATTACAGGACTTCTACGAATTTCTGCTAATGAACTGAATGTAATATGCCACGTAATAACGTTCATTAATTAACGTGGAATTTAACGTTTTTTGAACTGATATTAATAATTCCTGAATCTGATCTACCCATGTCTTCCTTGGCCTTCCTCTGCCTTTCCTTCCTGCCAATTGGGCTAAAAAAATTTCTTAGTAAGCATCTCATCACTCATTCTTTCAACATGGCCAAACCACCGAAGCATATTGGTCTCCACCTTGCAAACAACTTTTTGCATCACATCACACAACTGCAACACATCTTCATTCCTCACACAATCAGACAGTGTCTTGCCACAAACCCTCCGTAAGTAACGCATTTCTCCGGCACACAAACGACTCCTATGTTTCTTCTGCAGTACCCAGGTTTCACAGCCATACATCAAAGTAGGAGCAATTACACTTTCATACACAGCCATGCGGGACTCTCTAGAGAACCCATCATTCCTGTGAAAACCTCCCAGAGCACCTTTGACTTTCAATGAAGAATTCACTCGCCTACTAATTTCACCATCCAATTTGTTCTCTCTGTCAAATATGCTTCCTAAATACAAAAACTCACTCACCTGGTCAATCGGTCAACATTCAGTTCTACCAGTTCCTCTCTCAAACACCATAACTTTGGTTTTTCCCTTATTTATACTCAGTTTGAATTTCATGCACACTTCGTACATCCCAGACAATATACTCTGCAAATCACTTTTGCTCTCTGCCAACAGGACAGTGTCATCAGCATACAGCAATCTGCATGCACGAACATCACCAAGACACAAACCACTATCATCTATTTTGGTATCACGCATGCATGCGTCCATAAATATATTAAACAGCCATGCTGACATTACACAGCCATGTCTAACTCCTGCACCAATAGAAAACCATTTTGATAAAACACCATTCACTCGTACACAAGCTCTACTACCAGCATACATAGCTTTTACACTATTAAGTAGATTCCCAGTAACACCATATTCATTCAATACCTTCCACAAAAGTGTCCTATTTACTCGGTCATAAGCTTTCTCTAAATCTATGAAGGCAGCAAAAACTTTCTTACCAACAGCCAGATACTTTTCGATCATCATGCGTAATGCAAAAATCTGGTTAGTGCAGCCTTTACCAGGCATAAAACCACTCTGAACATCCCACACTTTCTCTGATGTAAGACCCTGTACTTTTTCCAATAACAAACTTACCAAACATTTTCTCTGGCACACTTAGTAGGCTAATACCACGATAGTTCTGTCATTCAGTCTGATCACCTTTTCCCTTATACAAGGGAACAATAATAGCATCCTTCCAATTCCGAGGGACCATCCCTAACTCCCAGCACAACTGTCAAATTTGAGTTAACCAGACAATTACAGAGTCACCACCATATTTCAACATCTCGGCAGTTATGCCATCAACTCCCGGAGCCTTACCATTCTGAAGAGATTTTAGAGCTTTACACACTTCTTCTCTTGAGATCCCTCCTGTGCTTCCATCCCTCACTGTGACATCATCTGCATCTGTCTCAGTATCATCTTTGCTTTCCTGATCTAATAACTCACAGAAATATTCACCCCATCTTTCACTTAAATCATTGGGCTCCCATATCATTTCCCCTATCTCATTCTTCACACAACTTACAACTTTGTTTCCCCTATTTTTCTTGAGTCTCATGTACTTCCAGAAAGACTTCCTATCTTTCCAAAAAGCCAATTCATGCCTTTCCACCTTCTCCTTCGTATCTTTTGCCTTATTCTGGCGAACCAGCTTAGCCACTTCACTCTTCTTACAGCAATATTTATCCACAGAGACTCTACCTTGCAACATCCCCAAATAGGCTTCCTTCTTTCTATTTACTGCCTCTTCAATCTCACTATTTCACCAAGCATCACCTCTATTGTTACCCACTATTGTGGTGTCACAGACATCTTTAGCAGCAGTGACAACACAGTTCTTAAAACATTCCCACTTCTTTTCTGCATCTCTCTCACCAGACTTCAGCTCCTTCAGTCGTTCTCTGAGTAAGTCAGAATAACACTGATGATCTTCAAGGAGCCTATCAACCTTTATTCTTTCTATCCTGGGTCTCTTCCTATTTCTTTTCACCAATGTATATCATCCAATATTTTGCCAAAGGTGCACTATTATGGTGTAAATTATCTAAATATAGTAGAAATAAGTTTAAAACATCGGAATATGAATTATCATTCATTGCAGTACTTCAAATTGTCTGTGTCAACTTTGAAGTACTGTTGTGGTTGATTAGACTGTAACCAATTCCTAAACCCCTTCCAAGCAATTCACATCAAAGCTTTGTAGGTTAGTGTGTGTAATCGAATTTCACGATTGTAATGTTTTCCTTCCAAGATTTGCAATTGAGTCTTCTGCAATGATCTCCAATTCTACAGCTATATCACGTAGTCCCAAGGTTAGTAGAAGAGAAGGTTGCCTCGATCCCTATACTTCCATGCAGTCACAGTTTGGGTAGGGGAGTGACGTCAGTGACATACCCGCGTTCAAGGTCAATGCTCACCCATCCCTTACTGAAAGTAATTTCAATGTAATCTCATTTTGAGCTTGAGTTTTTTGTGTAGCAACATTTTTCTGATCTATGAACTGCTACCTAATAACATTCAACATTCATAGCTACTGTTTTGTGTGACTGACTATCAGTGATGCCAGGGATGAGATGCACTGTTGCAATTTTCAACGACAGTTTGTCGAAAACTAAAAAAGATCCTGATTAAAAGAACGTAATGTATCATTCTTTTCCAAAAGATCCAGAGCTCAGGAAAAAGTGGATTGATCTTTGTCGCAGAGATGGGAAATGGAACCCAGCATCCTGTACTGTTTGTTTATAACGTTTTTAACCTGAAGATTATGAGCGAGATTTGAAATTCGAACTTTTAAATTTGTCACCCAAAAGAAAATTAAAAAGTTTTGCCTTCTCTTAAAAAAATTTGCTGAAAAGTTCTGAGGTTATAAAACACATGAATTTCTGCAATTAAAATCGCATTGAAAGACTTACTCAAAGAGAAACTAAAAATATGATTTCTGGTTTGTTACAAGTAAACCATTCAGATAACAGTTCTGAGAAGTAAAATGCAGTGGAATCCGATGGAGTAACAGAAATCAGAGATATAGAATATGGTGCATTAATGTGTAAATATAGGCAGTTGCTGACTACAAATATTGCGTTACGCGAAAAGATTTGCATTCAACAAAAAGAAGTAAGGGATTCAGCCCTAAAAATACGCAGATTGAAATATGAAATTGTTGCAATGAAACGGAAAAATATTTGCAAAAAAAATTTTGAACTTCAAGTTTGTTCAATACCACTCAAGATGTTTACAAGGGGTCAAGTAAATATGCTTTTGAATTTAAAAAAAAAGATTATTTGGTCCAATGAGGATATATCAGTTGCTCTGACTCTGCAATACCTGAGTAAGAGGTCATACATGTATTTATGAAGTGAACTGAATTATCCCTTGCCTGGATTATCAACTTTGCAGAAATGGGCGTCCAAGATTAATCCCCAACAAAGTACCATGACAGATGTACTAAAAATTATGAAAACCGGGCATAATACAGAAAAACATCAATACCCAGACTGATGAATCATGCACGAAAGAATTCATAGTTGCAAAAGTGCTGCGCCACGTTGGAGTCAAAAAAAGTGATGAAAAAATGTCCAAAGATTTATACGTTGCTTAATTGCTTATTCTATGCAAGCGACAACAATAATGTGTTAAATACACAACAATGCCTACCACTGTAACTGAAGATGATGACTGAGAGTATCTTGCTGCTTGGGCGGCCAAAAGATATAAAGAAAAATACCCACATTTGGGAGATTACACATCAAAAAATAACACTGTACATATTGAGGAAGCATGGCTACATCATCTGTCATTTGGAGGACTCATTCAACCATCTCTTGAGTGGCCTAATATCGCTAAAAAAAATGGAATATGAATTTCTTAAACAAAACATAACATAAATTACATTATAAGTAAAGAGCTTTATATCGTAAAAACGTTAACCGAAAAAGCATCTCTCTTGTTTCCTGGATTTCCCACAGATGTACTTAGAACATATTATCAGGTGAGAATTATAATTAAGATTAATTTGAAAGAGAAGCTGCAGTCCACCCTAACTGCCAAAAGAAAAACCAGAAATGAAGATGACATTCACTTAAAGAAGAGAAAACCTATGAAAATAGTAAATTAGGAAAAAAAAAAACTTAGACCTACCCATTTAGAAATAACATCTAGTTTTGCGGATTGGTGTGATTAAATCAATTATAAGTATATTAATTGGATTATAACTCATGTTCCTAAATCATGAAAAGCCAAACAACAGGACTGCAACTACAGTAAACGTAAGTAAAAAAAAATACACTTTATGCATCAGTCTTAAATGTTCAGTTTTTATAATGCATATGCATGTTTTTCTTTCTTTTTTCTAACCTTTTAAATGTCTTTAATCTAAAGCAGGTTATGGCTATATCTTTTGTAAGGGTCCTAAACTTTTTCAAAATAAATAGGCTTTAAAAAAAAAAAGAAAAAACTCAGTTGATTCCACACTCCGGACGGGCGGGCGAGACCTCAAGTCAAACCCTACGATGAGTCTGTCAGTGTTGTCACGCACCTCTCCCTCTCCGCTCCAAGATTTTCTGCGATCGAGGCAACCTTCTCTTCTACTAACCTTGACGTAGTCCTGCATCTCCAAACATCTTTCCAATGCTCGACATAAAATTGAAGATTGTGTGAAAATTGCCCATCATTAGTGGAACTTTTATATAAACATGAAGATACTTTCGTGCAATTTCAGTCACTTTCACAAAAAGAGCTTGATCTAAAAATACTGCAATGCTGTCTAATTCGATTGAGGACATAATTTGTAAGGCACTGTCCATAATTGCTTTAACCGTAGACATTTCAGTCCCAGGAGCATTAATTGTTTTCAAATACCCCACTGCATCTTTCTTTACATATTTTCTGTTCCTCTTTGTTTACTAGCTATTTTGCATATGTGTTTGAGTAGTACACAAGGTGTATGAATAAAGTTCAGTGAATGCACAGTAAAAAGTTATACCATATTTACTCAAATCTAACACGCACTTTTTGTCCAAAAACTTTGTGGTGAAAACAAGGTGTGCGTTAGAATCGAGTATGAGCATTTGCAAATACGTAAGGTTGACTCGCTTTTCATCCCTCCAAGTATGCAGCGCAAATGTGTCGTGGCAGGTGCTTAAAGTGAAAGCTAAAGAAATTCATTTTCAGCTACAAGGAGAATTCGAAGCATCCCGTGGTTGGATAATGCGGTTCATGAAGAGAAAGGGATTTCCTCTTAGATGGCAGACATCCATCTGGCAAAAGCTGCCGGCTGACTTTGGAAAAAAGTTGAATGCTTTCCAGAAACATTTTATCACTATTCGAAGGCAAGGGCAACACGACTTGGGGCAGATTGGCAATGCTGATCAGACACCGATCTATTTCGATATGCCTTCAAACTGCACAGTGGACAATGTTGGAGCAAAACAAGTGAAATTACTGACAACAAGTGACGATAAAATTAGAATGACAGTAATGCTCTGTGTTACTGCAGATGGAAATAAACTTCCACCCTATGTCGTTTTCAAGAGGAAAACTTTTCCCAAAAAAGCGATTTTTCCGAGAGGAATCTACATTGCAGTGCAGGAAAATGGCTGGATGTCTGCAAATTTGGTTTTAGACTGGCTAAGTAAAGTTTGGCTATGACGACCTCGAGGTCTACTGAAGTTGTGATCCCTGCTAGTGCTAGATGCATTTAAAGAACATGTAGCAGATGCAATAAAGAAAACAATGAAAGAAAACCGCAGTGATCTCGTCATTATTCCTGGAGGGATGACCTCACAAATCCAGCCTCTTGATGTTTGCATCAATCACCCATTTAAGGCTGCCGTTCGTCGACTTTGTAATGCCTGGCTTTTATCGGGAGAAACAGAACTAACAAAGACTGGCCATGTTAAAAGAGCACCCCTATCGACTGTGTGCGAACTGATCGTTGCTGCTTGGGAATCCATTCCAAATGAACTTGTGCGGGAATCCTTTCTTAAGTGCCGAATTTTTAATTCTTTGGACGGAACAGAAGATGACACATTGTTTGAAGTGAGCTCAGACAATAAACAATTGGAAGTAAATTTCACCCCAATTATGCATAGTAAATTTCACCACAATTTTACCACTTCATTAAAGATGTAGCACATACTGAAGAATACTGTAACAGTGGAATACATAGGACTTCATAAGAATTCTAAATCATAATAAATTTCACCCCAATGTTGCCACTTCATTGAACATGTAACACATACTGAAGAATACTGTAACAGTGGAATACATAGACTCCATAAGAATTCTAAATGCATAGTTAATTTCACCCCAATTTTGCCACTTCATTGAAAATGTAACACATACAGTACTGAAGAATACCGTAACAGTGAAGCACGTAGAACTTCATAAGAATTCAAAGTGCATAGAAAATTTCACCCCAAGTTTGCCACTTCATTGAAGATGTAACACATCCTGAAGAATACTGTAACAGCAGAACCCATATGACTTCATAAGAATTCTAAATGCATAGAAAATTTCACCCCAATGTTGCCACTTTATTGAAGATGTGTAACACATACTGAAGAATACTGTAACAGTGGAACACATAGGACTTCATAAGAATTCTAAATGCATAGTTAATTTCACCACAATTTTGCCACTTCATTGAAGATGTAACACATGTGTACTGAAGAATACCATAACAGTGAAACACGTAGGACTTCATAAGAATTATAAATGCATAGTAAATTTCACCCCAATTTTGCTACTTCATTGAAGATGTTACACATACTGAAGAATACTGCAACATGGACTTCATAAAGAGTTCTACATGCATAGTAAATTTCACCCCAATTTGGCCACTTCATTGAAGATGTAACACATATGTACTGAAGAATACTGTAACAGTGGAACCCATAGGATTTCATAAGAATTCTAAAGGCATAGTAAATTTCACCCTAATTTGCAAAACATAAAACAAAACACTTGATTCTAGCAAAAATTTGAGGTCCTGCAATTTTTTGATGAACTCCAAGAATTGTGCTGGAACTTATTTTCTGTAAGCGTGTACAAACCATATGTACTTGACTGCATCATGCAAGTTTTTGCAGCTTTTCTTTTACACATTATGACAGGATTTATTGAACTTTACTGACACACCTTGAATGTCTTTTCATTCCATGTCAAGAGCAATATTGACCATAATGTTTACAGTATAAAAGTAACTAATTCCCCTGTGATTTACTTTGTTTTTAGCCACCGCCACCCCTGCCTGTTAAAGAAGCTCCTGCAACACCACCAAGAAAACCTCAACGACCCCTTACAGAGTCAACATTATTACCACCTGAATTGCCAAAAAACCTCACCGTTCTGCATCTGCACCACAAGAAAGTTGACAAAAGTGCTAGTCACGTGCATTTACTATATATGCCAACTGTGTCATTGTCTTATACAATGTCTGTGATTTTAAATGATTTTATGATGTTGTTAAAAAGTATTACAAAAATGTTAATATTATTTTAATAAATAATGATGTTGAAAGAATAGTAAAACATTTTTGTATGAAATGTACAAATCCTGAGTAAGCACAGTGTTTTCATTTACATTTTAGGGGCATTATGAAATTCCAAGCTGCTTATTTATCACCATTTGCATTTCATTAGTGTAATTCTTCATTGGTGGCAGTGATCATTCTGAAAACTACGTCTGGTCATATCAGTATCATTTATCATTCTACAGTCGAACCTCGTTAACATGAACATCTCAGGAACTCAAAAATATCTTACGCTAAAAGTAGTTATTGATATGTAATTAATTGAAGGACTAAAAATGTACTGGAATATGTAAAATTGCCACCCCGGTGGTGCAGGCATCTAAGTGCTGGCGTATAACCATTCGTCCGAGAAGGGTCCGGATTCAAATCTCGGTGAGGAATGGATGCTGTGTTTGTCGTATGGCACTGGCTCTCTCTCTCTCTCTTCCCTGAAACCAGTGACCCTAAATATATATAATTATACAATATGATTAAGGGAAAAAAGTACATGAATACCTTTTGACTTTTAAAACATTAATTGCATTACCTTTTCCAAAAACTACACAGTGAAGGCAAATTTATACATACTGCTGAGTGTTTCACTATAATACAGCATGTATGTATAAAAATAATTTTTACAGTAAGTTCAGTAAAAGCTGGATTTTAGAAATTCTATTATAGAAAGCTGCTTCCTTTTCTTTTTCAGAACAGTGCCTCAAAAATTCTTCCAGTTCATTTGTGTTATGTAAAAAGGTGTTGAAATATCTGCCTGTCCCATTACAAAACAATGTATAATTTGCAATACATTGAAAGCTTTTGAAGTTTTCATGGCTGTACCAGAGATTTCCACATCATTGTCTTAACCAGTATCACAAACTTCTCTTTCTTTAATTCCAAGACTTCTCTTTAATGGGAAGGGAATTGGGCCTAAGCAGATGACAGATACTGATAGGGAAAAAGATTCACTCACTGTCTGAAGCCTCACCCTTCCTGAAATACCTTATCTCTTGATGAAGTAGGAGAGTAACCATTTGCACAGTAGGAACAGATGATCATCTAGGTGCTACAGTGAGCTTCAGAATGAACTGAACCAAGTGGGAGCATTAACAAGTAAAAAAAAAAAAAAAGTTGCTGGTTTGTGCTAAAGAATGCATTTTTCTATTCTGATAAAATATTACTTCATCTAAACCAGTATTTCTTTATGTTAAACATTTTAATAGAATTAAAAAACACTCGATGTGTATGAAAATGGTCAAGGAATTAAGAAACAGTTCACAGTAAAAATGGTTCATGTTACTGAGGTTTGACTGTATATGCATGTAAATTAAAATTATTTCTGGAAGTCAAAAATGATTGTATTTATGTACCTTCTTTTTCTTTGCCTTCCTTCTTTGAGCTTTTGTTACATGCAGGAAGCATTAATTTCCTCAACTACCAAATGAGGAAAAGCATTTTTTGAGGTGAATTCACTGTAATTATACACTTTTTTGACTTTAATTTAACCTTGTAGAAATGTGCTTGCCTGTACTTTTTGGGGAGAGGGGGAGGTGAATTATTTCTCATGAAAATGATCATTTTCAAGTGAGAGGTGATACTCAGCAACACCACTCCATGTGGACAAAGAAGAAGAGGTAGTGTGCCTTAAGAATTACCACACATATTTTTGTATTTATGAGAATGCTCAAATTTCATTATGTTGTATGAGCTTTTAATGATACTTTTGACTACGAAAGTTGTAATTTGTTGTTCCTGTTCATATGGATTCTAAAAACTGTTGAATAATTTTGAAAACTATTGCAAATCAATTTTTCAGTTGCTTGTTAACTGATTGTGCTGTTAAAAATTATCATGTGCTAAACTGAATAGACAAATTATTATATACACCTACTTAATAATGTGTAGCTCCACCTTTTGGCCTCACAACAATATCCAGACATCTTGGTAACAACTCCATGAGGTGTTAAAAACATGCAGGTGGTATTATATACACCTACTTAATAACATGTTGCTCTACCTTTTGGCCTCACAACATTAGCCAGACATCTTAGTAAGGACTCAATGAGGTGTTGAGAACATGCAGGCAGTAATTATAGGCACCTACCTAATAACATGTTGCTCCACCTTTTGCACTCACAACAGCAGCCAGACATCTTAGTAAGGATTCAATGAAGTGTTGAAACCACGCAGGGGATATTACCGTATTTTTAGGCATATAGTCTGCGGCGGTGTATAATCCACAGATGATAAAATTCAGCATGAAATAGAAAAAAGTCGGCGTATAATCTGCAGACAAAATTCATAGTAAAAGATAAAAAATAGATGCATAATCCACAACAGAGTTTCATAATAAATAACACAAAAAGATAATCACCAATATTTCCACCAACATTTTTTTTGCATCTCCGAAACTTTCTTTTTTCACAAATTGTGAATGATGAGATTTGCAGCGCGACCCCTGAATATTTATAAGCATACATGAGATTCTTCCGCGAATTCGCGGAATTCCGCTTTTTCGGCATCATTTTGGTCATTCTCGAGGTCATTGCAAAAATGAAGAGAAATTTTTCAGGATTTTTAGGGGGGGGGGTCGTCGTTCTATAGAAAAATTAAAAAAAAAGCGGAATTCCGCGATTCCGCTTTTTTGTGGAGTAAAAGAACTAAGCGCTTTCTAGCTTAAAGCGTTGTTTTTGGAGCAGACGCGGGGGCAAGAAGAAATGTTGGAGGGTGGAGTCAGGAGCTCAATTCGTTTACTGCTGTCAACAATGGATGGGATGTCAGTCACTTCACTTGAGCATCGCAGCGCAAAGGGTGGAAGCTCCGCCTACTTCGTGCGTTAGGGAAACTACCGCAGCCCTTTCCGTGTCTTGCGGGAAATCGCCACTCTGCATTCTATCAGGGCCAAACTATCTGCTTAATTCTATCCGTGACGTCATCGCCAGAAACTCTCTCTTGTAATTTGCAAATGTACCCGAATGCGTTCCCGCTTTTCTGAGATCGTTCGAGAATCGAAGCACTCGTGAATCCTCTTCCTACGGAGTATGCCAAAAAATACGGAATCTCCGTAATTATTACGGATTTCCCCGGGATTACGGGTGACTAACAAAAAAATTATGGATATTCAGATTTTCGCGGTTATTAAGAAAGTTTTACTGATTTTGTAAATAATCGACGTAAAAGCCTCTGAACAAAGTTCGTAACACAGCCCTTTGTCTTTTTTTTTTTTTTTTTCTCAGGTGGTGGAATTTGTTTTGCTTGTTTCAAAGTGTGAACAAAAAAATGCCCGTCGTGCTTCTTTCGCCGTGGCCCGGGATTACGTCGACCTGAAACATCTGAATAAAGTTCGTGACGCAGCTTTCTTTTCTTAAATTCGTTCTACCCCCCTCCCCCGAAGAGAAAGAATTTGTTTTGCTTGTTTGAAAGCTAAGTGGAAAGGAAGAATGACGCCACGCCGGAATTATGTAGGCCTGGCGGGCTTCTTTTGCCGTGATCCGGAATTACGTTGGTTCGGACGTGCTTCTTTTGCCGTGATCCGGAATTACGTTGGTTCGGACGTGCTTTCGCTGTTGCCCGGAATTGCGTCTGCCCGAAGCCTCTGAAATATGTTCGTGACGAACCTTTTTGTTTTTTTCTAAGGAGGAGGAATGTGTTCTGCTTGTTTGAAAACTTAGTGGAAAGAAAGCACGGCGCCCGGCTAGGATAACGTCGGCCCGAAGCCGCTGAACAAAGTTCGTGACGCAACTCTGTTTCTTTCCTTTCTTTTTTTTTCTAAGGAAGAATGTTGTGTTTTGCATGTTTGAAAGCTAAGTGGGGGGGCACGGCTCCGGGCCGTTATTACGTCGGGCCGAAGCCTCTAAAAAGTTCGTGACGCAGCTTTCCGTTTTTTTTTGTTTTTTTTTTTTTTTTTGCTTTTTATTTTATTCTTTCTTTCTAAGAAGGAGTTTGTTTTGCTTGTTTGAAAGCTAAGTGGAAAGAATGTGTCATGGGAGGCTCAAAAACAGGGTGAAAAACAAGAATTCGGCAGAGAAAATCTCCCACTTGCTTGACGTTGATGGAGATTCATGTCACCATATTCACAATGCAAGCAAAAAATTTTGCAAGCCATTTTATAAGGTTACATTGAGAAATACTTTATTGACTTCTTCAATGACTAAAAACTAAGCTGTGGATATATGTTTCTAATTCTTGCAAGTTTCTAATTGCTTGACTAAATTCACAAACTTTCCTAGACAAATACTTTTCACCTCAGGATTTAGCTAGTAAAGATTCACATGTAAGTTTTAAATCTGATTTTTTAAAATATTTCATTTTATTTTGTTCTTAAATCCCTACTTTTCAATTGTGAATATAATAATGTGCTTCACTTTAATATTTACTTACATAATTTACAGAAAATAATTCCATATGGCTAGCATACTCTTAAATATTGTATATATGCTGTATTTGAATTTCCTCACCGCGCGTTTGCATGTCCCAATTTCCCACCCAGTTAAAAAGTTCAGCTTTTTTTGTCATCGGCCGGTCTCATGTATGTTATAAGGCGTAGATGCGCAAATTGTCGTTAAAGTGACATGTTTCATGTAAGTACGTGCTTTACGCAATTTTTGGATAGCTTCAGAAATCCAGCACTCATCCAGTCCCGTCGATGCAGGATTTTCGAGATTTTACTGTATATATATATATACTTTCTTTCCATTTAATGAGTTTAACAAAATATAAAATCACTGAATTTTTTTTTTAATTTAAAAAAGGTTACTGTTACAATACCCCGCAACTTTCAAACGGTTGTGATATATATTTTTAATTTATGTGGCAATCGTGCTGTAAATCATTTTATATAGAAAAATTCCCTCGCTGAAGTGATACGAGTTCAGAATGTAAATAAAATATATCTGTTCAAACAATGTAAATAATTATACAGCAACAACATGCTTGTTTCTAAGTCACATGTCAACAGATGGCACTGCATCCAGACTGTTAACTTTTGTCCTCACTGTTTTTGGTTAATGTTACAGCCTGGTATGTGATGTAGTTCAGCCTTGCCCTTAATTACTTTTCTGTGACTGAAAGAATTACCCAGCAACATGCAATTAAAATAAAAGGTGTTAAGAAAATAGAGGAACACACTTAATTTACATAAGAGTTATATTTTACATGAAAGCTTTCAAATTATGTCTTTAAAAACTTTTCTTCAGCAAAAGTTTGGATGGAAACTCTGAAGAAAAACTAAGGACATCATTTGAAAGCTTCCATACAAAACATAATTTCTATATAACTGAAGCATGTTCCTCTATTTTCTTCACATTCTTTCTGTGACTGGTTTCTAATAGAGACATGATCTATTGGGTTGATGCATAAGTTCATGCCGTCTTTTTCACCATGCTATAGGAACGTATTACATCAGAAGGGAAAACGAAATCAATCAACTATGTATCCCCTCCCACCACTGTTTACGATGGTGTCCCAACATGTGGATAGGTCTGCAATGCCATTCTTGAAAAAACGTGCAGATTTTGCTGTGAAGAAATCATCAAGGAAGTTTGGAGATCAACATCATTGTTGAACGTTCTGCTACAGAGTGCGTTTGACAGAGATCGAAACAGGTGATAGTCTGAAGGGGCGACATCTGGGTAATAAGCCAGGTGTGGAAGGATCTCCCATTTCATGTCCTGAATGCCCATTTTGGTCATGTTTGCACTGTGAGGGCGTGCATTATCATGTTGGAGATGGACACCATGGTGCCGATGTGGCCATTTCTGCTGAACTGCTCCCTCCACTCAGCGGAGTTGCTCACAATAGAGTGCAGAGTTGACGGTCCATTTCATCGGTAGCATTTCCCAGTGAATAATGCATTCCATGTCCTACCAGACACACAAAATGATCTTCGCAGGATGAAGGTCATGTTTTGGGCGTGATGTGGCCATCTTGTTTGGGCTTAACCATTCTCTCCAATGCCTGAAATTTGTGTACAGGCACCACTTTTCATTTGCGGTAACAATACATGACAGAAAGGGTTTGTGTTGCTGAGAACATTCGCGGTAACGAGCGAGCAAGGAACCACATATGGCAACACACTGATTCTTGTTGTCCTCGGTGAGAGTGTGAGGCACCCAAGACCACAATTTCTGGACCTTTCCCATACGTTCCAGGTGTCGCACCACAGTGGCCTGATCACAGTCCATCTTAGTAACCAATTCGTGTGTGGTTTGACTTTGATCCAAGTGGATAAGATGGTTCAAACTATCATCAAAGTGAGATCGATTACCTGAGTATCGAGAGTCATTGAGGTCAAAATTGCCACCTCAGAACCACTCAAACCATTTGCGGGCTGTCCTCAGAGTAATAGCATCCTTGCCATACACAGCACAAATTTGTCGAGTAGCCTCAGCGGCTGTGGATCCCTTGTTAAACTCGTAGAGGAGCAGATGTCGGAAGTGTTCATTCCTATCTACTTGACACTCCATACTTCCGGACCTGAAAACCAAAAAACTGTTAGCCACAATCACACAATGCAATATAATTAAGATACACGATATTACTGGCTACATTTTGATATACAACTGGCCATCTGCATCGTCACTACTGTCCTGGAAAACACTCATGAAATAAAACAGCATGAACTTATGCATCAACCCAATATTTATCTCAAATGGTCTGCGTTTGAATACTGGGGTGAGCCATAGATGGTGTGTTTGTCTTATGGCACTGGCTCTCTCCCTTCCCTAGAACCAATTTCCATAAATTAAGGATGAACGGCTGCTTATAACCCATTGTGTCACTCTTGGTGATCATGACCCCCCCCCCCATGCTCTGCTTATTAGAGCTGAATTTGGGCTCAATTTTCGGAGCCCGAAATTTATATTACAAGATATAGCCCGGGCCCGAACAAGCCCGGAAACTGGGTAACCTGTTCAACTATCAATTAAAAAAAAAATCTGCTTTTCCACACTTCCACTCTGTTCTCCTCCTGCAATTAACCAAGGTATTTCTCAAATAGGGAATGGTTGGAAGGGACCTCTATCTATTTTTACAGTGTAACTGGACGATTTTCTTTGACCCTTCGTTTCCACCTGAAGTGCTTATGGCAGCCGGGCATCCAAAATGATCTGGAGGTACTGCAATTGTATGTTGCTCAAATAATGCTAATATTATTGCGCCATAATGTGCTATAATATGTACGTTGCAAATTATGGGTTGTCGGAAAAGTCATGACGTATTTTAGCTATGTTTTGCAAAGGTCATTTATTGACAGAAAGAACAAAGATCAATCAATGATATAATGCCTGTTTTGTTCAATAACCTTTTGCCATCTTTCAGTGAGCTGCAGAATGCCTCGTTCATAGAAAGACCTGTCTTTTGTGGCGAAAACTGTACAAGGTGCTGATTTACAGCCTCATCTGAATTGAATGTTATACCATGCAAGGACTGTTGAAGAGAGCGAAACAAGTGGAAGTCTGATGGCGCAAGGTCAGGCGAGTATGCTGGGTGTGGCAACACATCCCACCCAAGCTCCAATAATTTTTGGCGGGTGATCAAACTTGTGTGTGGTCTGGCGTTGTCGTGATGGTGGAACACAACACCTTTGCGATGAACGAGCTCTGGACGTTTCTGGATGATGGATTCATTCAAACTGTCCAATTGCCGACAGTACACATTTGAATTGATTGTTTGGTTACGTGGTAGGAGCTCGAAAAACACGACACTTTTAAAATCCCACCACACTGAGACCAGAACCTTCCGCTGATTAATGTCTGCTTTGGATGTCGTTTGAGGCCAAGCAGCACGTCGGGACCAAGACCATTTGCGCAGCACATTGTTGTACACAATCTACTTTTCATCACCAGTTATCAGTTCCTTCAAAAAGGATCGTTTTCCTCACGTTTAATGAGCATGTCGCAGATGTTTATACGTGCCATCAATTGAGCTTCTTTGAGTTCATTAGGAACCCACACATCAAGCTTGCTTACGTATCTCAGCTTCTTCAGGTGGTCGTGAACGCTTGAATGATGAATGTGCAATGTGTCTGCAATCTCTCATGTCGTGTAACATGGGTTTGACTCAATCAATGTCTTGATTTAGTCGTCATCAGCCTCAGTGGGCCTCCCCAACCGAGGAGCATTGTTGAGGTCAAAATCACCAGCACAGAATTTTGCGAACCACCGCTGGCACTGACGTTCTTGTAGAGCATTATCACCGTACACTTTACGCAACTTTTCACAAGCTTGACGCACGTTCTTCTCTTTAAGGAAGTAAAACAGTAAAATATGGCGAAAATGCACAGTTTGGTCTTCCATCTTCAACTTGATGTCAAATCTCCACAAATCAACCAAATCGCTCACTACTCCTTTTCGACTGCAGCTAGAACTGGCACCTGTCGAATGCAATAGCGATAACAGAGCTGTGCGTACCTCTAGTACTTCCAAAACCGCCCAACCGCCATCTGGTGCCAAAATACGTCATGACTTTTCCGACAACCCAATAGAATTAGCAGGGAGCTACTGCATGGAGATAAGGGGTAAATGATCGTTGACATGCTATCAACTATCCAATATCTATAGTTCTTAAAAAGCTTTTCTCTGCAGAAACACACTAATGCGCGGCGTATGGCATTTTTTACCCAAACTCGAAATAAACAGCCATCTCGAATGCCCGCTTCCTAACCAGAACCAGTTGCCGAAGAATTCCATTTACCGTTTATAAAATGCCTCATTTGCTAAATCATATAAAATCACATTTATATATAAAAAAAATTATCTCGCTCTCCTTCTCTCTAAGAGTCCAAGCCCGAACCGCAGTAAATATTCTACAGCCCGAGCCTGATTCGGGCCCGGACTCTGCTTCAGGCTCAGCTCTACTGCTTATAGGCTTTGTCAGTTTCAGCGTCCCACATGAATGGACACAATACTTTTGTTTTGCATATTGTTGTATAGGGGTGTATATAATTATTCGTCCATTCAGTGATCTTCAGCAAAGCGCCATTCTTCTTCACGTTATTTCAGAAATCTGTGCTGTTGTTTAAAGTTGTTTTCTTTCTCATTTCCAAACAGGGAAAAAGTTTTTGAGAAAGTTTGAATGTTTCATGACTTCATTCATCACTGTTAAAATGTGAAAAACTGTTAAAATGTCTTCAGATTGAAGTGACATCAAGCTAAATGCAGAAAAAGGTTAATGAATAAGTTCTAATAATAAATAGAATGAAATTCATGCTGGTTCAGTGCAAGATCTGCCTTCATAAAAGCTACTGCCAATTGTTGAATTCGAACCAGTCTTTCAACTTTGGTGTGTGACTACTGTCATAACTACTGTTTTAGAATGCAGCATCTTTTGGTTCATTTCTTCTTAACGAGATGCCAGAAGAGCACATTTTTTTCAACTGTGTCTTCTATATAAGTACCCAGGTAAGTAAGTATCTGTATAGTATTCCTTGCTTTGCCACATAATCTGTTCATACCAGGGCCATCCAGAAAATAAATACTGTTTGAAGGTAAAACAAGAAAAAATATTGATAACTAATTTTTAATGTGTGATGAATTCTACATACCTTAATCTACTTTTCAACAGATTCCTTGTGGATGTTAAGGCATTTGTCATATCGTGGCACAAGTTTCTGGATACCCTCCACGTAGAAGTCTCCCGCCTGGTTTCTACATACCTTAATCTACTTTTCAACAGATTCCTTGTGGATGTTAAGGCATTTGTCATATCGTGGCACAAGTTTCTGGATACCCTCCTCATAGAAGTCTGTCGCCTGCATTTTGAGCCACCGCTCAAAATGCAGGGTCTCCTGTCTTTAAGTTATCATTCGACAAATGATGTGTTTTGATTGTAGGGTCTTCTGTTTCAATTCAGGTATGATGTGAGAGACCCAAATCTCATCTCCCATCACTATACTGCTTAAAAATTGTCTTCCTCTGCGTTCCGTCCCAAAAATTCCAAAGCAGAACCCATGTACTTCATTTTGTGCTCTTCCATCAACATCACAACATCGTGCGCGCTCTTTGTGGTACTGAAGCTTTTCTGTAATGATTTCATGCAGTAATGCTTTCAAAACTTCACGGAAATGTTCTGAAAGACCAGAAATTGTGAAACGTTAGTTCACCCTGATGTTTTCATTCACTCTCTCCACCAGATCTTCCATGCCCAGAGAACACCTGCCACTGTGCAATTCGTCATGAACGCTCTGTCGTTCTTCATTAAACATACAAACCCACTTGTGCACTCATTGCATTTTGTCTGTAAATTTTGCAATTTTGCTGATGAATCTCACATCGTCTGACACTTCTCACATTCAGAAACCTTATCACAAACCAGATGGCAGTCGGCAGGCTGTTCTATTAACTTAAACATTATTAACGCACAACACAAATCTTTATCATAAGCACAACCTCGCAAATTGTCGTCAGGGTACGGCTAATGGATGGGGCGATGCAGCTGCGCATGTGTGATGCTGAAGCGAATACTTGCATTTGAGTGATGCATGAACAGTATTTACTTTGTGGTTGGCCCTGATATCTTTCATTCATACTTTTTCCTCCTCTTCCATGTCAGCCACTTCACTTCCATATTTGCAACTTTCGGTAGTGAAATCATGAGTCCAAGCTTCTGTTCTGAATTGCTATTTTCCCTGAAGTTAAGTAACTGTGAAAGAGGGATATGTAACATTTAATATATTTTTTTTGTATAACACCATACTTGTTTTAAACTTGGTGCTTTTTTCTGGAGAAAATGGTGCCAGAACTCTTTAACATAAGTTGCTGAAAAAGGGGATGGTTTGGCCTAATAAAAAGCAAATCACTTTTTGAACATTGTTCTTTAAGCTGTGCTACTTTGCATGGATACAAAATGTAAGAACATAATTTACCTGTTCATATTCTAATAAATTATTACGTTACTGGCAATGTGTGAAAAACAGGCATTGTACAGAATGCCTGGAAAATCTATAGAATGTGACTTTTTTAGGCAAAGCAGGAAATATTTATGTCATTTGAATATTGTATATACTGTTCCTAGGCATTATATAAAATGACAAGAACTATTTAGGTAAAGTATGATAATAGAATCATGAAAAGGCCTTTATTGAAAAGACACATGAAAATCAAGGAAGAAATACGAAGTAAAGTATATGACTTTCGTACTGAAAGAACAAGAGAAGAAGACTAGCACTGGCCTACTTGTTGCAACAAAGAAGTCTAGAATGGCATTTTGAGTTACATTTAATTGTCTTTTTCTCACAAGAGCTCTTCATATTTTGGCACTTGGTTTTGCACATACACCTCACGAATCCTTGACCACTTCCTGTGGTGGACTGAGCGATAGCAGCTGATCTAAGAGGAATTTCGTGGCCGGGAACATCTTCAACTCTGAATAAGTCCTTTGGACATAAAGTGAATTGTGACCTGGCATAGAGTTGGTTCAAAATTCCTCGAGTAGTTCCAAGTCAGTAAAAATAGTCTTCCATCGCGTCTCAGGAATAGGAACTCGGATAGTGGCCCCCAAAGATGCAGGAGGAATTTTTCTTTCTTCAGAGTCCATTCTCATTTTTTTGGCCTGTATTTCCAGATTCAACTGGCAGGAGTATTTTATACTATGGTGATTTGCCTTTTCTTTCTTCAGAGTCCATTCTCATTTTTTTGGCCTGTATTTCCAGAGGCACTGGCAGGAGTATTTTATACTTTGGTGATTTGCCTTTTGGCATTGCATAGGATGCCTATGAAATATGTGAAATGTTAAAGTGTTTCATACTTTGATGTTCCATTTTCAGCATTCTGTTCAATGCTCCATTTCAGACATTGCTGGTAACAATTATATTAAAAAACAAAGCTGATGTTCCATAACAGCTTTAAAATGCTGAAATTAAAATATGTGTCAAGCTTATTCACAAATGAGTGCTAAATTTGTGCTAAAGATTACACTGAGGAACGGAAGGGAACTGCATTTTGATCCTAAAATCATCATCGTCAACCATTATCAGTCCACTGCTGGACGAAGGTCTCCCCAAGTTTCTTCCACAACGGTCTGTCTTGTGCCAGTCTCCTCCGTGTTATTCCCGCATACTTTTGAATTTCATCCACCCATCTTCCATGTGGTCTTCTGGGGCTTTTCCTGTCCCTTGGAATACAATCTAAAATTCCGGCTGTCCATCTGCGGTCTATCCTTCTGGCAATATGTCCAGCCCATTGCCATTTCAGGGATTTTACTCTGATCACGATGTCTTCCACTCTTGTCATTTTTCTGATCCACGAGTTCTTCTTCTTATCTCACCTGGTTACACCAAGCATGCATCTCTCTAATGCCAGTTTGAGTTGTCTGCAGTCTTTGTATGTCTCTTTTAGTTAAGGTCCACGTCTCTGCACAATACGTAAGCACTGGAAGGATGCATTGATCAAACACTTTTCTTTTAAGACATAACGGCATATTGCTCTTTAAAATTATGCTATTTCTTCCAAAAGCTCTCCAGGCAAGTTTTATATGCCGATTAATTTCTTTGTCAATGTGACCCTCACTTGATATCTGCTGTCCAAGATAAACGTATGTATCTGTTATCTCCAGCTTTTCCCCATCAATCGATAAATCTTCATTTCTTGTAAAAGCATTGTACATCACTTTTGTCTTCTGAAAGTTCATTTTTAATCCCACTTCTTTACTCTTATCAGCAAGTTCCTGGATCATACTCTGCAGCTCTGGTGGGGTAGTTGCAAAAATGACTACGTCATCAGCAAAACGAAGGTGAGTTAGATAATCTCCATTAATATTTATCCCTTTGTTTTCCCAGTTCAGTGATTGAAAGACATTTTCCAATGTGGCATTAAAGAGTTTGGGAGATATAGTGTCACCTTGTCTCACTCCCTTTCCAATCTTTAAAGGTGCTGTATTCTCAAACAGCCGAATCTCTGCACTTGCATTTTCATAGATGTTATGAATAATATTAATGTATGCATCTTCAATACCGCAGGATTTCAAAGCCACTGTAACTGCCGAATCAAAGGCATTTTCATAGTCAATAAAAGCCATGCATAATGGAAGTTCATATTCCCTCACTCTTTCAATTAGTTCTCTCAGTACGTGGATATGATCTATTGTGCTGTAGCCACTCCTGAATCCAGCTTGTTCTCTCGGTTGAGCCATGTCCATTGTCACCTTCAAGCGGTGTGAAAGAACTTTAGTGAAGATTTTATAAACCACTGATAGGTCTGTAGTTCCTGAGATCCTCAATGTCACCTTTTTTATGTAGCAGGATCATTGTTCCAATCCTCAGGAATCTTCCCTTCATTAAGGCATCGAGTGAAAACTTGGGCGAGTACTGTTTCGATTTCTCCACTTGCTTCTTGTATGATGTCTACTGTAATTCCATCTTCTCCTGGAGCTTTTCCCCATTTCATGTTCTTGATTGCATGTGTAACTTCCGCTGGGAGGACTGGAAGAACTCTGGTACCTTTTGTAATGTCTGGAGTACATGTACCATCCCTTTCATATAGTTTTGAGTAGAAATATTTCACTCTTGTCAAAATCTCACCTCTATTTCTTGTTACAGAACCATCTTCTTTTCTCAGAGCTATAATCTGTTTTCTTCCCTTACTCAGATGTCCCTTTGCTGTCTTTAGGCTTTGATTGTTTTCAATTGCTTTCCTCACTAGTTCACAGTTGAATTTCCTTACATCCTCAGTGATACTTTTCGTACCCTCTTGCATAGCTCTATATATTCCACTTTGGAAGTCACATCTCCTTTAGTTGTCCTCATCTCTCTTCTTTTTTGCATCAGAATTTTTGTTTTTCCTGATAATTTGTTCGTATGCAACTTGTTCTTAGTACCAGCTATTTTTGTTGCTGTTTCCTTAAGAGCCTTGGTTAGTTTTCTGTTAACTTCAGAGATGTCCACTTCTTCCGACGTTAGACCTTCTAGAGCAGAGAATCTGTTCCTCAGTTCCAATTTGAAGGTATTATGATGTTTTTTAAGGTTGGTCGTGTCAATACACTTTGTTTTATGAGCTTGCCACGCAAAAGTTTAGCATTGAACATCTTACCATTCTATGGTCACTACCTGTGTTGAACTTGTTTAGCACACTGCAGTCTTCCATGACAAATTTCTTGTTACACATAATAAAATCAATTTCACTTGTCAATCCATTGGGATGCCTTCATGTCCATTTCCTTTGTGGATTTTTCTTGAAAAAGGAGTTCATGATGAAAAACCCTTCTGCCTCCGCAAACTCTACAAGAGTATTCCCACGCTGGTTAACTTCGTTTTCCTTTGCTATCACAGGTGTCCAATTACTTGTTGGTAGATAGTGTATATATAAATATATATATATCATCAACCATTATCTGTTGGATGGTCTCCCCAAGTTTTATCCACAGTTGTCTGTCTTGAGCCATTCTCTTCCATGTTACTCCGGCATGTTTCCAAATTTCATCCATCCATCTCCCATGTGGTCTTCTGGGACCTTTTCTGCCCCTTGGTATCCAGTCTAAAATTTCGGTTGTCCATCTGTGGTCTATTCTTCTGGCACCATGTCCAGCCCATTGCCACTTCATGGATTTAACTCTTCTTATCATTTTCCTTATCCACAAGTTCCTCATCTTATTTTTCCTGGTTACACTAAGCATGTATGTCTCTGTGCTTCTCTCAGTTCTCTGCAGCCTTTGTATGTCTTTTTTAGTTAAGGTCCATGTCTCTGCTCCATATGTAAGAACTGGAAGGATGCATTGATTAAACACTTTCCTTTTAAGACATAATGGCAAATTGCTCTTGAAAATCGTCCTGTTTCTTCCAAAGGCTCTCCAGCCAAGTTTTATGTGTTGATTAATTTCCTGATGAATGCGACCTTTGCCTGATATCTATTGTCCAAGGTAAATGCAGGCTATCAGTTACCTCGATTTTTCTCCCCATCGATTGCAAAATCTTCAATTTCTTGTAAAAGCATTGTACATCAGTTATTTGTCCCTTGGTAATGGTGGGATGCCTCTATAGACAACCCCCCCCCCCCACCACCACCACCACCACCACCACTACCACCGTCTGGCTCTGCACTCATCTGGTCTATAACTGTACCAACTGAACTTATCTTGCATTCAGTACTAACAGTCTCTCTCTCTCGAAAACCATAACTTTGGTTTTTCCCTTATTTCATACAAACTGTGTACATCAGTGACATCATTCTCTGCAGTTCACTTTTGCTCTCAGCCATTTTTTGGGCTTTGTCATCACACAGCTTACAGCAACCTGCCCACATGGAAATTTTCAAGATATAAACCAGTAGCATCTATTTTGGCATCCCACATGCAGATGTGGTATAAATATATTGAAGAGTTATTGTGACATTGCACAACCTTTTTTTTTTTTTTTACCTGACTCTTTTACCAATAGAAAACCAATTCAATAAGACTGTTTATAGGCATTCATGCTCTACTCTGCCAGTATACACAGCTTTCACACAGTCAAGCAAATTTCCAGCTATACCATTTTTTTTTTTTTTTTTTTTATAATTTAGAAGAATCTAGAAGTCTATTGTGGCAACCCAGTTCATGAGTAAAATTGTTACCTAGTATTCAGAAAAACCAAAAAGAATTAAAAATCACACTTGCAGAAAATAATCGAGTAATTCCATCTTCACCATGCTACATAGTTGAACAATAAAATTTATTGTGTGACACAATAACATCATCGAAATGAGTGGCAGGCATTTGTTTAAACAAGTCAATAAACAAGGAACCAAAATGGGGAAAACTGTCCGAAAACCAGATGTGGAGAAGCTTGCCCCCCTCCAAACAAACAAAAGCCTTGTATTTAACTTTTACTCAAATAATCCCTTTAAAAGTTTGCCTGTTTTCAAGAATTTTTTTGAACAAATTTTTTGGAGTTGTGTACTAGTTTGCATGGACTGTGGTTGAATGATTCCTAATTATTGCTGAATTCTTATGTCATAATTTAGTAAAAGTGCTTAAAAGGTGCCATCAGAAATTATATGACCATTTTTATCAGAAAAATTTTAGTCACCGGTGGTAAAATAGAATAGCAACATTGTTGTAACAGAAAATTTACAAACTTCGTAGTAAATCCTTCCATTTTTGTACTACGAAAGTGCATTGATAATAGTTTATTAGTATGATCTTTATAGTTAGAACAAGTGGATATTTAAATGACATTGTTTAATGCTGGTACAAAGGGTATCAAACATTTATATACGTTAGATCTCATCCATGCCTTCCTGTGTTTAATGCTGGAGAGATGCCATAATTTTTCCTGTTGAGATGTAAATTTCATGCATATCAGTTTATTTTGAATATCATGCATTTTGACATATTTAGAAGACATCTAAATTCATGCATTTTTAACTGTAAATATGCCTCAGATTTAATGTATAGTAGTAAAAGATTCACTGCAATAAAAAGTTGCATGTATACATGGCTTTCTTATTTCTTTGTTGTCATTGTTAACTCTGTATATGTGTCTATATATGTACACTATATTGAGAAAATTCACCGGACACCCCTTCAAAAGCAAATGAATGGATCCGCTGTGTTGTTAAAGATGCATGGTAGAGCTGCAAACCGTATAAAAACTAGCCTGCAGCTGTCCACGATCATATCGCACGTGAGGTTGAGTGAAAATGTTGCATCAGGAGAGAACTGATTTTGAGAAAGGAAGGATTGTTGGGTGTTATAGTTAGTTGTCCATAAGAGAAACCGAGAGGCATTTAAGCATACCCAAGTCAACTGTTTTGGATGTATTGAATAAGTGGAAGACACATGGCGTGCCTGAAGCAGCAAAACGTACCGACAGACCAAAGAAAATCGGTGATAATGGACGTTGAAGCCTTAGGAGAGTCATTACAGCTAATAGACAGAGGACAAGACCTCAGTGTACAGCAGGGTTTGAAAAAACCCAGCCCACTTGGGTTTTATTGGGCTTTTTTTGGGGTTTTATATGGTTTTTTCTAGTACTGTTGCAAAAAAAAACAAAGAAACGACAATCAATGAGTAAATTCTGTTTTAAAAGCATAAAAGGGCAAAAGGAATCTCTTGATGAAACAGTGGCTACTTTTTTTTTATGCTGCTAACATACCGTTCAATGCAGCAGAATTGGATCAGTTTAAAATTATGATTGAAACACTGAGACCTGGACATCAACCACCCTCAGCAAAAGCCATTGGTGGAAAATTGTTTGATACTACAGCAGAAGAAACTGAATCTCAGCTTTCAGAAAAATAAAATTAGGCAGTTTGATTCTCACCATAGATTGTTGGTGCAGTGTGAAGAATGAGTCAGTCCAAGCTATTGGTGTCCATACCGGAACAGAGGTTTTTTTTGCTGTGTGCTGATGATACAGGATCAGAAAAGAAACCAGCAAAATATTTTGCTTCTAAATTAGAGGCGGCCATAAAGGAGTGTGAAGAAAAAAATTGAAAAACCTGTTTTTACTGTTGTAACTGGGAGCAAAAACAAAATGATAAAAATGTGGAAAATTTTAAGTGAAAGATATCCAACTCTCATAACATATGGATGCACATCTGTTGAATTTGTTAGAAAAAGTTGTTTCCCCGAAGACTGTTTTAAAGCAGATTGTGGCAGTGCAAAAATATTTTCGTCCACACGGATGGTTCAAAGAAAAGCCTGGCTTAATGCCACAACTACCTAACGAAACAAGGTGCAACTTTTATCCTGATTGTGTTAAAACATTTGTGGGTAATTATCACAAATACAGAGAAATATCTTAAGAGCATATTGAGGAATTTGATTTATTTAAAAAATCTTGGATAAAATGGGCATTTATTGTGAAGCTATGAATCTGGAAAAGCAGTTATCCATTGTTGCTAGCACACTGGACACACTTCAGAGAGACACAACATCTGTTTCAGTTGCTGCTGAAATATAGCCAGATTTACTACAAGAAGAAATTCTGCAGACCTTCCATCTAGATTTTAAAAAGGTTTGAACAAGCAATTCTTGCGCCACATTTTCTAGCAAACCTCATGGATCCGAAATGCAGAGGTAAGAAACGTAACCAAGAACAGGACAGTATTGCCGAAGAGTGGATATCCAAATTTTCTCCTGATTACACAGTCAAATAATATGGCCACCCCGGAATCACTGTGTACTCACCCCGGTGTGTCACAGAGTGCATGTGACAAGGTCAACCACACAGAGATATAAGCGGCTGGCCAGGACAGATGAACCATAGTGCGTAACGTGAGCACAATGGGCAGATGTAGTGATTTGATGGATTTTCAAAAAAGAAAGATCATTGGTTACCGCTAAAGCTGAGTGGCACACAGAATTACTTAAACATCTACTAATTAGAAGGCTAGCCAGACTTTGCAACAGCCCAAAGGCAAAGTAAATGTGTACTTTAGCGTCCTAAATTATTATTCTTTAAAATGCATTTTAAAGATTTTTACCATAAAACTTACCTACAAGTACATTGATGTCAACACACCTGCAGCAGTCCTAACACAACGCCGTGACGACATCAAGCTTAGCTCCACTGAAACGAAGGTGGTCATGTGTTTTGCTCCTTCAGCCAATTCACCGGGCACAGACTACAAGAGGAACACGGTAAGTTTGTGTCAGGAAAGAGTTACATGATATTGCAGTGCTATGTTACAAAAAATAGTTCATTTTGGTCTCAGTTTTTCAAAACACACACTGAGAATGTCATTCTTTCGCATACGATTCCCGATACGAAATAGAAAGTACACAGATGCCTTTCTTGCTTCTAGAAAAGCGCTGAAGTAAATGTTGTTTTCTCTCCAACGGAAGTAAGATGGAAAGTTTGAAAGTGGAAGTTTCGGTTCTGGTATCGACGGTTATGAGATTGTAATGTGAAAAACCGAGACAGAAATTACGAGCTATTTTCTGTGACGTAGCACTACAAAATGGAACGCTTTCCTGGCAAGAATGTAACCGTTTCCTCTTGTAGTCTCTCACGTGTGAACTGGCCGCCGGAGTGAACTTTCGTTTCAATGGAGCAAAGCTTGATGTTGTCACTAGCATTTATTGACAGCATTGTACTTGAAGGCAAGTTTACAGTAAACATCTTTAAAATGCATTTCAGAGATGAAATTTTTTTACAATTTGCTATTAAACTGCGTACTTTAAAATATGTATATCTCATTCTTTTGAAAATTTGAGCCAAATAATTTAAGACGCTAGTCTGGGTTGCATGTGGTTTGTGAGTTAAATATTCAATAAATGCTCTACATCAATACGTGGCTAATTGCATGGTATTATGCACATTGGTATACAATGTTACTTATTACGGTTTCACATGTTGCATTGATTGTTTCAAAACAATGCAACATGTGAAACAGTAATAAGTAACATTGTATGCCAATGTGCATAATACCATGCTAGTCTGGGTTTTGGATGTACTTCCAACCATGGCCTGCTCTCCACAAATTATTGTGATTACAGATCAGCCGATACGGGGCAGCACATTAGCTCTTCCATTAGTTTGAGCTCAGCATGTTGGCACTTTAGTAGCTGTTACAGGGTGTCTACTGATTTCCAATGAAATGACTTCTCGACAATGCGTGGCACAATGTCAACCATTCTAGACTCATAATCTAGTACCCTTGGCTTGAGATCCCAGGTTATTTTTTATTTTTACAAACACTGAAATTAATTCCATGTGACAATAGTTAGGCAAAACTGATGTGTCTATAATATTGCTGCTAAAATGGCTATGGGGGAGAAGTGCTTTTTAATGAACCCCTAAACGAAAGCCAGTTGAGATGAAAGCTGAATGTAATTCTTATGTTACTAAAATTGCTTAACATGAATAATGTAATGATATTGCAGTGCTCTGTTACAAAAAATAGTTCATTTTGGTCTCAGTTTCTCAAAACACACTCTGAGAATGTCATTCTTTCGCATGAATGACATTCAGCGAAAGAATGATGAAGCATTTTTAACAGCTAATATGTATGGCTTGCACTATGCCAATTCACCAAATTCTATGTGTTTAAAGAAATAAAAACATTGAACTCTTATCTAGGATGGGGTATGGCTATTTTCAGAAATATTTATCATTACATCTATTAATACACAAATTCTTTTAACATGGTAATGCTGTAAAAACTTACAAGTTTTTATTAAGGCAATATAAAAACTATGAATGTACAAAATTTATAGACTGAAATTTCACAGTGAAAGACTCAGTGTTTAAGTATCTTAGCTAAACTTGTTATCTTAGAATCTAGAACTTCAGCTTCTTCTTTTGCCTTTTCTATAAGCTTTTTTTTCTTATCTTTGAGTTATTTTAGTTCTTTGGACTGCTCTCCTTTTACGATTGGCCACTTCATCTTTGTCAGATTTCTTCTTCTTTAAGGCTTCTACTCTTTTTGATGAAGCATTTTTGACAGCTAATATCATTGATTTTGTGATGTCCACATTCAGTTCTTTCTCACTATTAGCTAAACCACCTAACGATTGCATTGCACTGTAAACACTTCTTTCTGCAACAACTGCATCTTCTTCTAAGTTTTCAATTAAAAGTTCTTTGTTAACAGAAAAGCCTCTTTCAACTGCAGCATTGCCATGAAACATGCATAGCAGCTTCTGTAAGAACTTGATAAAGTCATGGTTCACACTTTGTAGTGAATTCATCAGGAAGTGATCAAGTTTGTCCTCCTTAGGATTGAACTGTTTCAGTCGTTTTTCAGAAGATTCACAAAATTATAAATATTCCCTCTTCACAACATCAGCTTTTGATGAAGAGATGTTTTTTTATATATATGTCATGGGGCATCGACTACACGGCGGTTTATAAGGGTGCCGGTTCGTGTTTTCTTCTAGGTGTGCAAACTTGTCTTCATTCAGGTGCTGATACAAAAAAAAAAAAAAAAAAAAAATCGTGATTACCCACTCGATTTCATTACTTCATGACCACCTGCTCAATTTCATGACCAGTAGACACCCTGTGTTAGTTCCAGTGTGTTTTGTGCCAGGAGCCAATAAGTTATTTTTTGTTTCGAACACCTTTTACTGTGCTCTAGGATGTGAAATTGGAAGAGATTTTAAGATCAAATTAGTATGGAAGAGGCTACATTTATTACATGGCATGAGTGGCAAAGAATGCCTCCAACTTCAAGATGTACAGTGGGGTCACCCAATGAATTTCACAGTGAACATATCTCATTGTTTTGGATTTGTGATGATTCTAATGTTTTGTTTCACCAAAGGATCGTCCCACGACGAAATAATCGTAAATCATCACACAGTGATGTTATCACATTCATTAAGACAATGACTGGCATCAGTATTGCAAAGAATTTGCATCCCTTCAAACAAATAAAGGGAAATCAAAAATTCAATTGGTATACCATATTCTGGAATATTTATTCCGACGAAACTGACTTTCTTCAGAAAATTGCTTTGAGATGTTCATTCGCAACATCAGACAGTTCATGATAATTAACACAGCAATTGGACATTGCCGAATTGACTGTAATTACTGTTTCACACGTGAATTAAATCACATCAGAAAACTAAAATTTCATCGCCGTGGAGCGGGAATCGAATCTGCATCTCCTGATTACCGTTCAAGCGTGCTATCCGTTGCACCACCCACGACGGCGAATTCGCAAGTATCTGTGTTAAAAGCATCGGAATATTCTCCGACCACGTTCAAATTCAATGCAGATGAAATTTTTAAGTTTTTTTATGTGATTTAATTCACGAGTGAAACAGTAATTACAGTAAATTCGGCAGTGTCCGATTGCTGTGTTAATTATCATGATGTACTTACCACGTATGAGAATATTTCTTCAACTCTGAATACCTAAACAACTGAAGATTTACTTAACAACGCTAGATGGCAGCAGAATCCGCATTGAATTTGAACGCGGTCAGAGAATATTCTGATGCTCTTAACACAGATACTTGCGAATTCGCCGTCGTGGGTGTTGCAACGGATAGCGCGCTTGAACGGTAATCAGGAGATGCGGGTTCAATTCCCGCTCCATGGCGATGAAATTTTCAAGTTTTCTGATGTGATTTGATTCACGTGTGAAACAGTAATTACAGTCAATTCGGCGATGTCCGATTGTTGTGTTAATTATCATGACGTATTTACCACGTATTAAGAGAAGAATATTTCTTCAACTCTGAATATCAGGCAGTTCTTTCCCGGCAGGTAATAAATTGATTTTAAATTTATGTAATCAATTGATTTATTCTGCGAGATGGACATTTTCCTATTCATGATGAAACAAAACCTTTCCATCATGTTTTGGAGTAGGGACACAATTCGCATTCATAAAGGTCCTTTTAAGGGCCAACCAAAAATAATCACGAAACAGAACTATTGCCCAACTCGCACAGCATCTTTCTGAGCGGCCAGCAAGATGGCAGCACACTAGAGCTGACTCATAAATCAGAGTGGGCTGCAGTCGGAAGTATAACCAGGTATTTGAATAACTTACCACATAGGCAAGGTTACAAAAAACAGCCCTTTTTTTTTTTGTACAGTTTACAATGGTTCTTCAATAATTTAACATTGCTACAAAAGTTACATATGTATTACTTTCATGAAATGCTAAAATAACCATGAATATATGGTAATTATATTCCTGAGGATTGGAACAATGCTATAATGATCCTGCTACATAAAAAAGGTGACATTGAGGATCTCAGGAACTACAGACCTATCAGCCTCCTATCAGTGGTTTATAAAATCTTCACTAAAGTACTTTCACACCGCTTGAAGGTAACAATGGACATGGCTCAACCGAGAGAACAAGCTGGATTCAGGAGTGGCTACAGCACAGTAGATCATATCCACGTACTGAGAGAAATAATTGAAAGAGCAAGGGAATATGAACTTTCATTGTGCATGGCTTTTATCGATTAGGAAAAAGCCTTTGATTCGGTGAAACCATCAGCAGTTACAATGGCTCTGAAATCCTGCGGTATTGAAGATGCATACATTAATATTATTAACAACATCTATGAAAATGCAAGTGCAAAGATTCTGCTGTTTGAAAATACAACACACATAAAAATTGGAAAGGGAGTGAGACAAGGTGACACCATATCTCCGAAGCTCTTTAACGCCACATTGGAAAATGTCTTTCAATCACTGAACTGGGAAAACAAAGGGATAAAAATTAATGGAGATTATCTAACTCACCTTCGTTTTGCTGATGACATAGTCATTTTTGCAACTACCCCATCACAGCTGCAGAGTATGATCCAAGAACTTGCTGACTAGAGTAAAGAAGTGGGATTAAAAATGAACTTTCAGAAGACAAAAGTGATGTACAATGCTTTTACAAGAAATGAAGATTTATCGATTGATGGGGAAAAGCTGGAGATAACAGATACATACGTTTATCTTGGACAGCAGATATCAAGTGAGGGTGACATTGACGAAGAAATTAATCGGCGTACAAAACTTGCCTGGAGCTTTTGGAAGAAACAGCATAATTTTCAAGAGCAATATGCCACTATGTCTTAAAAGAAAAGTTTTTGATCAATGCATCCTTCCAGTGCTTACGTATGGTGCAAAGACGTGGACCTTAACTAAAAGAGACATACAAAGGCTGCAGACAACTCAAAGAAGCGTCGAGAGGTGCATGCTTGGTGTAAGCAGGAGAGATAAGAAGAGGAACTCGTGGATCCGAAAAATGACAAGAGTGGAAGACATCATGATCAGAGTTAAATCCCTGAAATGGCAATGGGCTGGACATACTGCCAGAAGGACAGACCATCGATGGACAGCCAAAATTTTAGATTGGATTCCAAGGGACAGGAAAAGACCCAGAAGACCACATGGGAGATGGGTGGATGAAATTCGAAAGTATGCAGGAGTAACATGGAGGAGACTGGCACAAGACAGACCGTTGTGGAGGAAACTTGGGGAGATCTTCGTCCAGCAGTGGATTGATAATGGTTGACAATGATGATGACATGGTAATTGGAGTTGTGTTTTGGACAACATAAAATAGGCAGAGTAAGAAGAGGGGCTGGCTGTGTGTATGTGTGAAGACTAGACCCCTCTCTACTAATGCCTCTGTTACATGTATGGTATACGTGCGCATATATGTGTCAAAAAAAAAAAAAAAAAAACATAAACCTTGAATGCCATGGGGACTGAGCTTTTCTAATATGTTTCATCAGTGGTTTACCTTTTTCTCTTTTTTGACTTTGCATTCCACTAAACTGTTTTTAACTGCAGCTTATGTGCATTTTGGAGTTTCATTTTACTAGCAACTTGTTCTTCAATATTTCCTATATATGGGTCATTCCGTGTCAAATCAACCAATGAAATGGCCATTTTCAACTTGACCCCTTTTGATTTATTAATAATTAATACTTTAATTATATCCCTTTTGATTTCCTTGAAATTTGGTGTGATTGTTAGGCATGTGTACAGTACTTATGCATAAATCCCAAATTTAACCCTGCCCACCCACAGGGTTTCGAATCACATGACCTTGAAAATCAGAAAATTGTGACCTCCAGACAATCTTTGAGCAGTTGTATCTCGTTACCTAATTGGGCTAGAAGGTTGAAATTGGTCTTTTTATAATAGCATTTTATATGAACTTTTATATCATCTGCTGAAAAATAAAAAAAAATTAGGTTGACTTTTTTAGTCAGTAAAACAACCTTTGACCTTGAATATTTTAAAAAACTGTAATTTTAAAATTCTGAATAAAATGCAAAGTTTTGCCACCATATGAAGTAATAAATGCATCTTTAAATACATCTTCCCATTGCACGTTTTGTATGTGAGAGGGAGCAATACGACTGCTGAGAATAAAAATAAAAGCAAAGTTGAGACCAGATCATTAAAATATGTTTTAGTGGTTAATCATTTGTTTTTTTTTTTTTCCCCCTTAATAGCATAGGATTACAAGTTCCCTGATTTTTCCAGGTTTTTAGCGAAAGCATTCATTTCTCCCGAGGTTTCGGCGATTTTTTTTTTTGGCACCAAATTTTTTCTAGTGTATCTTACTGTTTTCACAGGGTGGCATACAAACCATGCTATGCATAGGCGTAGCCAAGGGTAGGGTCCTTGGGTCCAAATCCTACCCCTTTGAGGGTGCTTTGAATACGAATCTAAAGCAGTATATACGTATATATGAGGCTTTTACCAATGAGCTAAATCCATGGACCCCCCTTATAAGAAATTTCTGGCTATGCCACTGATGCTATCTATCCGTTCTAAACCAAAATTACCTTTGGGTATGGAGACAATGAGCAAAACACGTAACAAGAAATAACAAAAAAGGTAAGTAGATTATGCTAGTTACGTTAAGAGATTGCAACTTTCTTTCTACAAGTTTTAATCCCTTAACACAACTGGCATGATCTACTTACTTTTTTTTTTTTTTTTTTGATTGCAGGTTTAACGACCACCGTGAGCAACTCAATGGGCTATAAGCAGTCGCCCATCCCTAATTTAAGGCCACTGACTGCAGGGAAGGAAGAGAGCCAGTGCCTTAAGACAAACACAACATCCATGCCTCACTGGGATTCGAACCCAGACCCATTTCGGACGAATGATCAGAAGCCATTGCTTAGACCACTGAGCCACCAGGGCCTACTTACCTTTATTCGTTACTTTGGGGTATGATCAATAGCAAATTTAGTTTTCAGTTTGCTTTTGACTTCCATTACCTAACCACAGCTGGGTCATTCCACACAAAATCATCAGATTTTGAATTAATTTTTACCAACACATCTCTGATTAAGATTTTTTTAAATGGGTAACTACCAGAGCTGAGACGGGCTGTAAAATATTAACTGTGGTTCAAGCTCTTAGAGAGAGAAAGAGCAAGAGAATTTTTTTTATATATAAATGTGATTTTATGTGATTAAGCAAATCATACACTTTATAGCTGGTAAAGGGAATTCTTCGGCAATTGGTTCTGGTTGGGGAGTGGGCATTCGAGATGGCTATTTATTCCAGGTTTGGGTAGAAAACGACATAGGCCGCATATAAGTGTGTTTCTTCAGAGAAGAAAAAGCTTTTTCAAGAACTATAGATATTGGATAATTGACAGGGAGTAATTTATCGTTGGCATGCTATCTCCCTGCTAATTCTATTTAGCAACGTACATATTGCAGTGCTGTATGGCGCGATAATATTAGCATTATTTGAGCAACATACAATTGCAGCACTGGCTCATCATTTTGGATGCCTGGCCGGCCGAAGCACTTCAGGTGGAAAATTGCACAGTTACACTGTAAAAATAGATAGAGGTCCCTTCCAACCACTCCCCATTTGAGAAATACATTGGTTAATTGCAGGAGGAGGAGAGAGTGGAAGTGTGGAAAAGGAGATTTTTTTTATTAATGGTAGAACAGGTTAGCCAGTTTTCGGGCTCGTTCGGGCCTAAGCTCTATCTGGTAATATAAAATTCGGGCTCGGGCTCCAAAAGTTGAGCCCGAACTCAACTCTAGTAACTACTCCCAAATTATAAAAACCCTGAAAGTTTCAATTTTTTTATTTCCAATAGGAGATATAATTTTTTGGTGCATGGCAGACATGTTTTGCATAAAAATGCAAATATCTCCGTTATTTAGAATAAAAAGAAATACATAAATCATCATTCTTTCTTAATTTTTACCAAGGAATCCATTGGTGCAATGCACGAGTTTCTATCTGCTTTAGTTTTTGAGTTATGAGCAATGAGAGAGTTCTTCAATGCTTAAAAAGGCAATGTAGTACAGCACTTAGAAAGCTGCAGTTATTATTCTTCACAAAGAAAGGTTTAATCTATAAAATGAAGAAAAAAAAAACCTTGGGCTTTTGCCCGAGTGCCGAGAAAAGAATTTTTAAACATGGTGCATGGCCAGTGCATCACCACGTTGAAAGCCTAGTCCGCGAAGCACGCTGTGTCATGGCCACGGCTGTGCGGGATGTAGTACCGGAAGAACGGCATCCCTCCCACCTCATAAGTGATTACACCGCACGGACGAATGTGTTGTTGAACTTCTGTTTTAAAGGAAAGGAATTCTTTATTTTAAAAAAGCACGATTAGTTTATGAACGATGTATATATTTCGAGGTCTCACAATGCTGTGATCAACTTTCATGTCTGATTTTGATTATATCTGATGAAATCAGACAACACAAAGTTGAGCTTCCACGGAACACATTTTTTTTTTTTTTCCGATATCGAAATTTGGCAATTATCATAAAATTTAACATAGCTTTGTTTTACTTTCATTAGTCAAATACAGCAGTCAGCTGCAGCCATCTCACACTTCTGGTTTCATTCTGTTAGTTGTTACACATCTTTAATATGCCATGCTCTAAGATGTCATGCTTTTTTCATTTTCTGTACTCTTCTGGTCTCAAAAAGTATTACACCAAAAATATACGGCATTAAAGGAATAGTTTCTTTAAAAAAAAAAAAAGTTAATTGTTTTGTTTTTTTCCTGGGGAAACTATTGCTGATTAAAATGTCACAGATTTAAGACCTTTGTTATAACACAATTTGTGTGATTTAATTCCTGTTTAAGAGAAACCTTTGTTATAACTCTTTTTAAGAAAAGACACACTATAACGTGAAAAAAGAATATCGTCCTGTTCCTCAGGGTGGATGGTTCAACTTATTTGTAAAAAAATCTGTGATAAGTTACAAAAAATCTTTTAAGAAGTAAATACACCTATGAACTTTGAACTGATGACAGCCTCATCAGTTCAAAGTTCACAAGTGATGAAGCTGATACTTAATGTATCACAAGCCATAGTGGTGGTGAAGGTGAAATAGACGCCCCGATGGCATAGTGGTCTTAGCGCTGGCTTACAACTATTCGTATGAAATGAGCAGAATGTAGACGTACACATGTACGCAGAGAGTTTCCAAATTATAGCAGGTTTTGCAGATTAAAATAAAATAAAGTGTTATTTACAGCAACTGAAACACTTACTCAAGGCTTTACTCAGATTAATATACTTAATTCTATTTTAACTTAAACTTCCAATTATTTTTCACATTTTCTGAGTTTTTTATTTTTGCAGACATTTCTAGCCTCTAGATTTTATCAAGGCCTGTTTTCAATGTATAGGAACTCTATCAAAAGTTTTGTTTGCACAAAAAGAATTGATTGCCATGTTCCTCTTGCAGTTGACTGTTATTAAATTAAAATCTGCCGCCCCGGTGGCGCGGTGGTCTAAGGCGTTGACCTCTGATCATTCGTCCGTAAGGGGTCCGGGTTCGAATCCCGGTCAGGCATGGATGTTGTGCTTGTCTTACGGCACTGGCTCTCTCCCTTCCCTGGAACCAGTGACCCTAAATTAGGGACGGGCGACTGCTTATAGCCCATTGAGTTGCTCACGGTGGTCTTTAAACCTCCAATCAAAAAAAAAAAAAAAAAAAAAAAAATTAAAATCTTTACCTTATGTATTTTGTAAGTTTACTATTCTTAATTAAATTGTAGAAAATGCTATTTATAATTTTTGAAGTTTATTATGGAATTGTTTTTCTGGATATAATTTTTTTTTTCTTTAGTCTCTTTGTATTTATGAGGTTCATGGTACAATATTTTAATATTTTATCGTAAAGGTCCATTTCACACACATTGCTGCACATTCAATTGTAATGTACTTATTTTGTCCTAATTGGAATATGTAATGTTCTGATAATTATTTTTTTATTAATTTTTCTGTAAATGATCTTATTGTATTGTTATCATGATTCACTGGTTTGCAGCAAGATTTCTGCTTCAATGATTGTGCATGCAGATACATTTTATTTTTATAGAACTAGATGAGTAAGTTCAAATCCCAGTGAAGCATGAATGTTGTGTTTGTCTTACGACACTGGCTATCTCTCCCTTCCCTGGAACCAGTGACCCTAAATCCTAAATTAGGGACGGGCGACTGCTTATAGCCCCTCGAGTTGCTTGCTCACAGTGGCCGTTAAAAACACAATAAAAAAAAAAAAAAAAAAAAAAGGTGAAATATACACTGAAGAGCAACTGAATTAGAGATACCTGTCTAGTAACGTTTAGCACCACCTTTCGCCCTGATGACGGCGGCGATTCATCTCGGCATGGGTTCGACAAGACACCGGAAGCGTTGGGAAGCCATACGGATCCACAACCCCTGAACAAGCTCCCACAGCTCACGAAGATTTGATGGAGGGGGGTCAGAGCCTGGAACATCTCTCTCGATGGCATCCCAGATGCGCTCGATGGGATTGAGGTCACGTAGGTGGAGTGTTCATCCAACCATTCGGATACAAATTGTGAGCGATGGCACGGTGCCTTGTCTTGTTGCAGGATGAGGTCCCCAGTGGGAGATGGTTTTGGATGGTGTGGCTGCTTACAAGTTTTTTTGCACCAGCGTTAAATTGCCGAGTGATTTCTTGCACTGTGGCCCATCTATCCGCTGTTACAATGCGAGCTAGTCGACGATGACCCCGCTCATCCACATGCTGTTGGCCCTTGCAGGGATGGTTTTATCGGATTCGATGGACTCACGGTGTACCCGTGACACAGTGGCTCGTGAAAATCCCAGTTCCTGCACGACTTCCGAGAGGGAGTAACCCATTCGTCGGGCTCCAACAATTTTCCCACAATCAAATGCGCTTAGATCCTTCGTCTTACCCATACTGCGTCCGATTCTTACTGATTCCTGTCGCATCACTCCTTATATGGTCGGATCGCTGCATACACCATGTCCTTTCCGTTTACAGGGCCTCCCACAGCGCCACGTTTGCATAATGCCAGCTGTCTCTAATTCAATTGCTCTTCAGTGTATATACATATAAGCAGCGTTCGAATTACCCAGTGGTCCTCTGGCCATTGGCCAGTAAAACTTCTATCGGACCACTGAATTATTGATTTCACTGACCCAGATGATGGCTTGTAAGTTATTATCTAAGTTGTCACAAGTTAAAAAATAAATTTCTATTTCTTTACCTCGCTGTAGGGATTTCTTTTCAGGCTGCAAACTAGTGATAGTTTCATGCAATGTTAATTGAACAGCTATATATATATATATACACAGTGCGTCAAAGAATTTTTAAGACTGGTGCTAGATTTCGGCCTACGGTGGCGCCACCAGTGTAATCGCGAATGTGTTACAAACCGTGACCATCTGCTTGCTTTCTGCCAAGGTACTGTGCAGTTGTTAAAGTAACTCAAACAAAACGGCCGTTCATTAGAAGTAAAATTTTTTTCATGTTGAATTATTAAGATTGAACAAAGGGCTGTTATTAAATTTAACGCAAAACTTGGTAAAAGTGCTTCAGAAACGTACCAAATGATGAAACAAGTTTACGGTGAGTTTTGTTTAAGTAGATCAAATGTATTCCTGTGGCACAGACGTTTTTTGGACGGAAGAGATACGCTAGAAAATGATAAGCGTACCGGAAGACCAAGTTCATCTAGGACATCTGAGATTATTGAAAAAGTGCATGATTTCGTGGCAAACAATCAATGTGCGTCACTAAGAATGATGGAAGAGTCTTTAAACATCAAGCAACAAAGAAACGATTCGAACCATCCTGCATGAAGATTTGGGCAAAACAAAAGTCTGTGCTAAATTTGTTCCACACACGTTAACCAATGAACAAAAATCAAGGAGAAGAGCACATTGCAGACATTATTTCAGCTGCTGAAAATGATCAAAACTTCTTAAAATCGATTGTTACAGGTGATGAAACATGGTGTTTTCAATATGATCCTAAAACAAAGCGACAAAGTGCGGAATGGAAGTAAAAAAACTCACCACAAGCCAAAAAAACCAGAAAAGTTCCATCGAAAATCAAAACAATGCTCATTACATTCTTCGATAGTAAGGGTATTATTATCCACAAAGAATTTGTTCTAAGTGGACAATTACTGGTGAGTTTTATTTAAATGTTTTGAGGCGTTTGATGGGCAGAATTCGTCGCATTCGTCCAGAATATCGGGATGAAAACAGTTGGTGTTTGTTGCACAATAATGCACCCAGTCACACCTCACTTCTCGTTTGTAGATTTTTGGCAAAAAAATGTCTGTGTGTTGAATCATCCACCGTATTCACCTGATTTAGCACTCTGCGACTTTTCTTTATTCTCAAAACTTAAAATGACGTTAAAAGGGTGTTATTTTGATGAAATTTCAACCATACAAACAGCTTCGACGCGTGCTTTGGAGGCAGTTCCGCAAAGTGAACTGGAACAGGCATTCGAATCATTATTAAATCGCTGTAACAAGTGTATTATGTGGAACTTATTTTGAATAACAAACCAAACAAATTAAAATTTCTTGTTTCTATTTCATTTTACAGACCCAGTCTTAAAAATTCTTTGCCACACTGTGTATCATCATCATCGTCAACCATTATCAATCCACTGCTGGACGAAGGTCTCCCCAAGTTTCCTCCACAACGGTCTGTCTTGTGCCAGTCTCCTCAATGTCACTCCCGCATACTTTCGAATTTCATCCACCCATCTTCCATGTGGTCTTCTTCTGGGTCTTTTCCTGTCCCTTGGAATCCAATCTAAAATTTCGGCTGTCCATCGATGGTCTGTCCTTCTAGCAGTATGCCCAGCCCATTGCCATTTCAGGGATTTAACTCTGATCATGATGTCTTCCACTCTTGTTATTTTTCGGATCCACGAGTTCCTCTTCTTATCTCTCCTGCTTACACCAAAAGCCTGCACCTCTCCATGCTTCTTTGAGTTGTCTGCAGCCTTTGTATGTCTCTTTTAGTTAAGGTCCACGTCTCTGCACCATACGTAAGCACTGGAAGGATGCATTGATCAAACACTTTTCTTTTAAGACATAATGGCATATTGCTCTTGAAAATTATGCTGTTTCTTCCAAAAGCTCACCAGGCAAGTTTTGTACGCCGATTAATTTCTTCGTCAATGTCACCCTCACTTGATATCTGCCGTCCAAGATAAACGTACGTGTCTGTTATCTCCAGCTTTTCTTCATCAATCGATAAATCTTCATTTCTTGTAAAAGCATTGAACATCACTTTTGTCTTCTGAAAGTTCATTTTTAATCCCACTTCTTTACTCTTGTCAGCAAGTTCCTGGATCATACTCTGCAGCTCTGATGGGGTAGTTGCAAAAATGACTATGTCATCAGCAAAACGAAGGTGGGTTAGATAATTTCCATTAATCTTTATATACATATATATATTCATATCTCGTGATTTGTAAAAAGTGGAAGAAACAGCTAATACAGAAAGGCAGTTTCCCAGTCTTTGTCTTGTAATGACTACAGCCATTTTTTATTACCTTCACCTACCCTAGTGAATGTAGCAGATACCAACACTAGACACAAACCAGCTTTTGTTACTAGCCCAAGAAAACACACTAGCACAGAAGGTCAATTGCATGTGTGAAGGTAATTTTTGTAAAAGAGCAATTCACATGAAAAAGTTTTAAATGGGGGACTAAAGCTAACTTCATGGGAAAGTAGCAGGGATGAGCAATAAGACTAAAAATAAGGAAAGGAAGATAAATCCTAAACAATAAAACATATAAAAAAGGCTACAAACGTTTAAGAATTTTTTTGTACCCTCGGAGTCTCTTTGTTCCTTCTTACTAAAAACAGATCAAGAATGCACTCTTACTCTGTTATATCACCAATCCATCAGGATCTTATTCTGGAAAATCCTTTGTTTTGTCAGTTGCACTTTCAAATTAGATGTTTTAAAAACAAATACTGGAGATAATTCCATTAAAATGACACATTGTTTTCTACATATACTGTAAACGTCTTTATCTTTACATATAATTGTCTAAACTCCTGAAAAAAAAAAAAAAGACTGAATGAACAAAAACACCTACGCAAGTTTGAAAAAAAAATTACATAGTTTTTTCTAAAGAAAGTTTTACGTTAATTATCTTTTCCTGATGCTGAACTCCCAACATCTGACCATAAAACAGAAATTATTGCGGAGCTTAAAGAAATGTTAAATGATACAAAGTAAAGAGCTTAAAAGCTGCAAATTCATACTGTACCACTTAAATGTTGGAGTTTTCAAAACTTGCAGGACGAATTCAGTATTCCAAATTATATGGTAAAAATTTTCAAAACCTAAAAAAGTTATTAAAACAGGAGACAGCTGATCTGGTGAAAGATTTTTATTGCCATGCTTGCGTTGGCCAGCCTGGGAAATAAGATTGTTGCAGTAGCAACAGTACTAGCTGGTAAAAGAGATTTACAATAAAAAAAAAAGGGTGGGGGTCTTATTAAGTGATATGAAAGATATTCACAAATAGTTGAAGATTGTATACCCAGCGATAAAAAAAAAAAAAGTATCACTGTTGGAGTAAGTGGTACATGTAGTAACAGATGTCTGACCCCAGGTATTTAACAACCCTTAGAAATAGGAAGCTAGGAAATTTGGGCTAGAGTGGCTGATAGGAAAGTGACACAGAAGCGAGGTAGAAAGACGCCCTTATTTATTTATTACCGGGGGCCAGTACTCTGGGTCCGACGGCTTAATATGCCCATCCGATGCACGGCGGGTATTTAGTGGTTCGAACATCTGTACCTGCCCAGGATCGAACCTGAGGTTATCTCCATGGCAGTCATGAACGCTGACCACTAGGCCACCCGCAGCCCACATGTAGTAACATCTGTGCATCACAATTTATAAAAACTTTGAAGTTATGTTTTTAGGGTGTCACGTGGCAAAATTAACTACTGAACATAAACTCTCCATTAACAGCTATAAAGACTGCATTGTAAGAGTTATGTGTAATCCTTTACTTCCTGCATGCTACTTCAGTAAATGATAATTTTGCTCGAGGATCAGATTTACTGAAAAGTTTCACTGATCTTGTGAAAAGAACAATATTGATTCTGCGACATTTAAGCAGAGGCTGTCTAACACTAGTAACCAAACATCTGAAACTGTGACAAAATCAGCAGAAAAGTTTGTGGATTTTTTTTTTTAATCTTTTATGACTTAAGTCATTACTATATTATTTTTTTTTTTTTACATGATTTTAGTTCAAAAAATGTTATTAAAAGTTTACTACTTAGCATACCATGGAGATACCTTCTCACAGGTGAATCCTTCCAATTTAAATCGGCTATTTAACCCTAAAACACTTTCACATTTCATTACGTCATTTTTGGTGATGGTGTATTTCATTTTAATATTTTATATGCAATAATCCCAACTTGAAAGTTGGCATACCGGTAAACAATAATTCTAACAATGCCATACAATTTTTTTCAGAATTTTAAAATTACAATTTTTTAAAATACTCAAAGTCAAATGTTATTTTGGTGACCTTGAAAAGGTAAACCTAATTTCTCAGCATGATTTAAAAGCTTATATAAAATGCTATAAAAAGACACTAATTTCAACCTTTTAGCTGAATTAGGTTACGAGATATAGCTACTCAAAGATTGTCTGGAGGTCACGATTTTCTCATTTTCAAGGTCATGTAAGCAAAAAGACTGATAAAATTTGAGATTTATGCATAAGTCTACATGCCTAACAATCACACAAAACTTCAAGGAAATCAAAAGGGGTCAGGTTGTCAACCTTGTTGATTTGACAGAGAATGGCCAATATATATATTGCAATTGAAGGGAGGAAGCAGGGGTCTTTTGCTTTTAAAATAATTCCTCAAATAATGTATTCTAAAATCTTTGACAAAAACAATGAAAATAGTTTGCTAAAATTTTGTAACATAATTTTGTAAGTTTAATTTTGAAGGTTATCAACACCAATTACTGAAATTCTTGCCTTTACAAATTTAATTTTAAATGTTATCAACACCAATCAATCAAATAATCAATAGTTCTGTTTTGAGAAATTCATCTACGTTTTGATTTTTGTTAAATGCTGTTTACATTTTATACCCAAGCTTTTTATCAACTGTTTTTAAATACCAAGTGCTTTATAACTGCTCATTAAAGTTGCTGTTAGAAATTACTTAGAGCAGAAAGCATACCAACAAAAGCAGTCAACTTTAAAGAGTAAATAAATTGTGTGTTGCTTTGAAAATTAAAGAAAAACACAAAACCCACTTAAAAAAACCTCAATGTAGATGTCATCTGTCAGCTTGTGGCAAGTAGGATTACAATGTCTCGGGGATAGAAGCATGTTTGGCTAGCCTTCCAATTGCCAGTGCATTTGTTTTGTAGAAATGAAATGTTGAATAAATAACATTATCCAATTCAAGATTCTTTAGTTTAAAGAAACTACTTGATGCGCTGATCATTGGAAGGCTAGCCATTTGTTATACACAAAATTCATATTTTGGATGTGAATCTCATTTGAAAAATTACAAAAACACACCCAAGTGGAATAAGAAATATTTTTTATACATGCGACGATAAATTTGAAACATGACTGCAACATTAAAAGCTGAATTCAACGTTTGCATGACTACCATGGACCCAGGCAGATCACTGGATTGCTCACCTGTATTTGGCACTGTTTCAGCACAGCTTTAAGTTACTCAAAACTTGCAAGACACCCATAACATTTTCATGTTTGGTACAGAAAGGTCCAACATTTGTCTTCAGTTCCATGCGAAAGACTGTGTTAACTCTGGTAATCCTATATCCCTTTTGGACAGCACTCTTTTTTTTTTTTTTTTTTTTTTTTTTCAACACATTGATACATATAGTCAGTTTGATGATCGGAAAAGTTAGATTTAATAGAGTAAATCTGCGTTCTTCTCAACTAGGCTTGAGGTGTCACATGTTGGGTGATTTCCAGGGTACTAAGTGCGTTGAATTCCAGAGCATGTCCTTATCCAACATTTTTTTCAGAGATGGAGTTAGCATCCGAATCAGCAATCCATCAGTTCCATGCCAAAGACTGTGTAAACATTGGTAATCCTATATCCCTTTTTGACAGCACTCTTTTTTTTTTTTTTTTAAGAAAAGCTAGATTTAATAGAGTAAATCTGCATTCTTCTCAACTAGGCTTGAGGTGTCACATGTTGGGTGATTTCCAGGGTACTAAGTGTGTTGAATTCCAAAGCATGTTCTTATACATACATTTTTTCAGAGCTGGAATTAGCATCCAAAACAGCAATATCATCAGTTCCATGCCAAAGACTGTGTAAACATTGGTAATCCTATATCCCTTTTAGACAGCACTCTTTTTTTAAGAAAAGCTAGATTTAATAGAGTAAATCTGCGTTCTTCTCAACTAGGCTTGAGGTGTCACATGTTGGGTGATTTCTAGGGTACTAAGTGTGTTACATTCCAGATCATGTTCTTATCCAACATTTTTTCAGAACTGGAGTTAGCATCCAAATCAGCAATCCATCAGTTCCATACCATGACGGAATGTAAATATTCCGTCATTGGTAATCCTATATTTTTTTTTTTTTTTTTTTTGGACCGCACTTTTTTTTCATCATTACACTGATACACAATGATAAAGCCAGTTTGGTGATCAGAAGTTGCTTATTTACTCAAGTATAACTGCATTCTTCTCAACCCAGCTAGAGGTGTCACATGTTGGGTGATTTCCAGGGTACTAAGTATGTAGGATTCCAGTTCATGTTCTTATCCATTTTTTTAGAGCTGGAGTTAGCATCCAAATCAGAAATCCTTCAGTTTCAGGCCAAAGACTAAAAACTTTGGTAATGCTATCCCTTTTTCTTCAACACATTGATACATCATTTACTAGAGTACAATGGCATTCTTCTCAACCATGCTTGAGGTGTCACGTGTTGGGTAATTTCCAGGGTACTAAGTGTGTTGAATTCCAGACAGTGTTCCTGTCCATTTTTTCAGTGCTGAAGTGGGCTCCAAATCAGCAAACCAGAGGACTGCCACTATCCCTTACTTGCATCTCGGTCATTTTTTAGTGTTCGTAGGTCTTTCCTCACACGGCAGAATGAAACATTTCGGCAGAATGAAACATTTCGTGTCTCTTATCTTTATAGAGTACAGCTGAATTGATATCTTACTTCAAGAGTTGAATTTCTCCACGAATTGTCATTCCCTTAGATTCCATCGTCACGACGTACCTCCAAGCAAACTGTAGGTTCAGTTTCACCATACGGAACTCCTTCTCAACAAAGAAAATATGACATTTATTCCTTTAACCTCTACTCGCTTTGCTCTCAACTTATGAGTAGCTACCTATTATATTCCAACACCAGGTAGTGTTGCAAGCCTAATTTCTATCAATAAATTTCTTTCACAGTTCTCTAACTCTCTTGGATTCGAACATAACGTGATATGTGAAAGTCAATCTCACACACGCACGAATCAAATCAACGTTCATCTCCTTGGTTCATCTTCATGCATGTTTCTGAGCCAGCGTTGCCAACCACTCATTCTAAAAGTCTCCACTTCAGTTTTAAAAAGTCTCCAAAAGTAAAAAAAAATTCCCTAAAAACGTGATTTAATTTTTTTGGAGAGGAAGGACTGTTAACGACCACCGTGATAAACTCAGTGGCCTATAAACTGCCGCTCGTCCCTAATTTAGGGTCAATGGTTCCAGTGAAGGGAGGGAGCATGTGCCGCAAGACAAACACATCATCCATATACATGCCTCACAGGGATTCGAACCAGGACCCATTTTTTTATTGGAGGTTTAACGACCACCGTGAGCTACTCAATGGGCTATAAGCAGTCGCCCGTCCCTAATTTGGAGTCACTGGTTCCAGGGAAGGGAGAGAGCCAGTGCCGTAAGACAAACACAACGTCCATGCCTCACCGGAATTCGAACCCGGGCCCTTTTTTGGACGAATTATCAGAGGCCATCACTTAGACCACTGCGCCATCAGGGCGGTATTAAAAAATTTTTGTACTTATCTTTGTGTCGCTTAATATTTAGTGAATCATTATCTGTTACGCTAAATTAATAATGAAAAAAAAGTCCATATGATAACTTGTTACTCACCTCACTTCTATATTTCATATGGTTATACAGTAATATGGCTTCAATGGCCGCGGGTGTCCAAGTGGTCCGCGTTCGTGGCTGCCACGGAGATAACCTCAGGTTCTATCATGGGTAGGTAAGAACGCTCGAACCACTAAATACCCGCCGTGCGTCGGATGGGCACGATAAGCCGTCGGACCCTGGGTACTGGCTCCCCAGTAATATTTTTGATTGGAGGTTTAACGACCACCGTGAGCAACTCAATGGGCTATAAGCAGTCGCCCGTCCCTAATTTAGGGTCACTAGTTCCAGGGAAGGGAAAGAGCCAGTGCCGTAAGACAAGCACAACATCCATGCCTCACCGGGATTCGAACCCAGACCCCTTACGGACGAATGGTCAGAGGCCATCGCTTAGACCATTGCGCCACTGGGGCGGCCCCCAGTAATAAATAAGGGCGTCTTCGTCCCCCTTTCTACCTCACTCCCGTGTCACTTTCCTATCGGGCACTCTAGCCCAAATGCCACCCCGGTGGCGCAGTGGTCTAAGGCGTTGGCCTCTGATCATTCGTCCGTAAGGGGTCCGGGTTCGAATCCCGGTCAGGCATGGATGTTGTGTTTGTCTTACGGCACTGGCTCTCTCCCTTCCCTGGAACCAGTGACCCTAAATTAGGGACGGGCGACTGCTTATAGCCCATTGAGTTGCTCACGGCGGTCGTTAAACCTCCAATCAAAAAAAAAAAAAAAAACTCTAGCCCAAATCTCCTAGCTTCCTATTTCTAAGGGTTGTTTAAAACCTGGGGTCAGACACTCCCTTCCTAAAATCCTCTACATATGATCTGATCTGATATGGCTTCAATAATATATTAAGGGGGGGGAGACAGCGGCAATTATTAAATGGCTGAAAAAACAGTATGTAATTTATGGCGAGTACTGAAGATGAAATTCTTGGCAAAAACAAAATGAAACAAGTTTTCCTCTATTATGTGCTACTAATATTTTTACTTAGACAAAACAGAACTTATAGTTTAATGATAAAATATTTCTGCGAATAGAAACACTGAAGTCAATCCCCAATCGTAACATTCACAGTCTAGGAGAATCACGGAAAAGAATTTCCTCTCAAACTCAGGCGGGCCGTCCGTTGACACAGTGGTCAAAGCTTTGGCATCTGACTTTTCGATCGAGTAGGCCAGGGTTCGAGTCCCGTTAGGCATGTGTGGTGTGTTCGTCCTACGACACGGGCACTCCCACGAACATGTGGTACCAAATTAAAGACTTACGACAGTCAACTCCCTTAAAGTTGCTCACGATGGTCGTTAAACTCTCCTAAATTTCTTGACCACACCCCATAAAAAAGCCTAGCCGCCACTGTGGCGCAGTGGTCTAAGCTATGGCTTCTGATCATTAGTCCAAAAGGTGTTCGGGTTTGTATTCCTTTGACTCATGGATGTTGTATTTGTTGTGCGGCACTGGTTCTCTCCCTTTCCTGGAGCCACTGGGACGGGCGACTGCTTATAGTCCATTGAGTTTGCTCACGGTGGTTGTTAAACTCAAAAAAAAAAAAAGCCTGGTATTTTGGTCGGGGCGAGGCGGCAGTCGGACTATGTTAGCGCCAATGGGCCGAGGAGGGCACAACCTAACGGGAAGTGGACGGCCAAAGGCAACGCCACAACGCAAGGATCCAGCGATTGTGAGAGCAGCACGAACAGAGCCGAATTCGTGGCACTCAACCATCTGTGGCCATGTTGCGTCGTCTACAGGTACGGAAGTGGCCCTCCAGAGCTTTGCCAGACGATTTCCCGCACAATGAATACGCATTCCAGGAGGCCACTCCTCCGCCTACCACTGACTGACCAGCGAACATCGCTGGCAGCGGTTGTAATGGTGTCGGGCCCTGTCAACATGGGATAATGTCCAGTGGCGTAGTGTTGTATTCAGTGATGAGTCACGGTTTGCACTTGGAGCCGATGGCTAGTGCATGCGTGTCTCTAGGCAAGTTGGCCAGGTCACGGATACTGTCTTTACAGTGGAACGGCACACTACTCGCACACTGGAAGTGACTGTCTGGGGAGCGATTTCCTACGATAGCCGGACACCCTTGGCAGTCCTCCGTACTACCCTCATGGCTCAACGGTACGTCAACGTCATTCTACGGCCTGTTTGTTGTGTTGCCATACCTGTCGCAGCATCACCGTGTAATTTTTCAACAGGATAATGCCCGGCCACGCTTGGCACGGCTCTCCTAGGCCTGCCTTCGTAATGTCGGCACCTTTCCATGGCCAGCCCGATCGCCCGACCTCTTACCGATCGAACATGTTTTGGACATGATGGGATACCTCCAATGTCACCCCGATGGCGCAGTGGTCTAAGCGATGACCTCTGATCATTCGTCCAAAAGGGTTCCGGGTTTGAATCCCGGTGAGGCATGGATGTTGTGTTTGTCTTACGGCACTGGCTCTCTCCCTTCCCTGGAACCAGTTACCCTAAATTAGGGACGGGCGACTGCTTATAGCCCATTGAGTTGCTCACGGTGGTCGTTAAAGCCTCCAATCAAAAAAAAAAAAAAATACCCCTAACTCCCATCGAGGAATGTCGGGGAACTGGCCCATAATTTGAACATCATCTGGCATGCTATTAACTTCAGCACATTATACGTCAACTGTATACGTCTATGCCACGCCGGTTAACCGCTTGTGTCCGAGCCAGAGGTAGTACTACAGTACGTACATTATAGCACGTTGTGTCAGTATATTAAAAGGTTGTTCCACTCGTGTAGCTGTTTTATCCGAATAAACGGCCCAACTTCTAAGGAATTGCAATCATTTCTTTTTTTATACACAGTGGCGTACCGGAAAAACTCAAGTGCCCCCCCCCCCTCGCGCGCAAAAAAAAATTTCGAGACCCTTTTACGAAAATCCATTAATTTTCAGTTACTCAAAATTTTAATTTCCATATTATTAACGAGGATTTACGGGCGTTTTAATAAATAAAATTTTTTGGAACCTACGAGTATTTTTCGTAAAATCAAAATTATTTCATTTTATTGAGCGAAACACAAATGTGTAAGTTATAGTTAAAACGATTGCCCTGGTTACGGATATATTGTTACACAAAATACAGTCACAGTTAATCATATCATGCAAAATTTACGATTTCGAAGAACTAAGACTGTTATTTGAAATGCCTCACGATTGCACACACAAAGCATACAACTGCCGTGTGACAGTGTATAATGACTTTTCCGATTTATACGAAATGTCACAACATAAATAAGCAAATAACTAAGGAACGATCAAGGATTGTAGTAAAAAAAACGTAAAATTACTTAAATTATTTACTCTGGAACAGTGGCGTACCCAGAAATAAATTTTGGGGGTGCATATCGTCGCTGCAATGTCAAAACCACGAATGCAAAATTTTGTAGTTTGAATTATCGCTATTTCAAAGTAAAATTTGATCAAAGAATCACTTTTGCAATTACATCAGACTGTTCAAGCACTATGCATAACATTTACATCAATTTGCATCTGTATTATGCATCAGTTAATAAAGTTTTATATAATGTCAAGCCAACAATCGGAAAATTCTCACAATCTTCGTTTTATCACTGAAACCATGATATCAGACCTTTCTAAAGTGATGAAAAAAATGTGCATGAGAACTGGCATTTTTTTATTTTTCTCAAATACGATTAATTACAAAGTAATGTTCATTCTACGTTTTTGTTTTTCTGTTATGGTACGCCCTCAAGATAAAAGTCTTACCCCATCCCTTCCGCAGGCCCCAGCCCCCACCATGCATTAATTAACCTGACTACTGCAACACCAGTTTGCTCTCTTCTTTCTTTAGTGGCATACAAGTGGGAAACGCCCACGGGGGGAGGCATTAACAATATGCATATGGGACCTCGTCTGACTATTCCAAATAAAGAAGTAACTAATGGCTATTTAAGGAAGACCAGAATAGCGACACTACCAAAATAACGTCACCGACAATTTTTAACCAATTTTTAAAACTAGACGAAATTATTTGATGGGGGGGTGCATATGGCCCTTTGCACCCCCTCTGGGTACGCCATTGCTCTGGAATATAAGAAACACACTTAATACGACAATGTCTTTTTTTGCACATAGAAAAAAAATCTTTTGACTCTGTTATAAAAAAAATGACACAGGTCTCTGATTTTTCGCTCCCGCGAAGAGCACCTTCAGTTCATTATATTCGGAAGGATACATAGTTATGTGCAAACAACTGTATTACGTAACACCTTATCCTCATTGGTATAAAAATTCCACTCACTGAACTGATTTTTTTCACATTCTCTTGTTAACATACATGCCTAGAAACTATTGCAAGGGCTGTGAACGTGAAGCCCCTTGTAACAGCAAGGGCTATAAGAATACAAGGGGCCTCAAGTTCATTTGAATAACTGCTTTCCCGTCATCCAGTTTTTATGAACTAAACAACAAAAATGATTTCTAAAGATTTTATGTATTTACGGAGAAAAAAAATTTCTTCTTAATACTTCATTCAAAGCTGCGTTAATTCTTGGCTATTTCTTTAACCAGTTTCATACGAAGTTTCCGAAAAATTTTGTAAAATCTTTTTGCTCAAGCTAAGAGCCCTCTTTTAACCATGAGCCCCCCCCCCCGCACTGCGGGGCTTGCGGGGCTATTAGTATGCCCCTGTCTATACATAAACATTGCACATAACAATTTTCATCTCAATTGGATGATTCCTTCTGGGTACTTCGTTTTTTTTTTTTTTTTTTGTAGTTTTTTGTTGTTGTTGTTGTTTTTTGCAAAGAGTGTACATAATACTTTATCCTTATTGGTATAAAAATTTCATTCATCGAACTATTTCTTTTACACTCGTACATGTATAGGAACTATTGCTATATCTGTGAAAAGAGGCCTCAAGTCCTCTGGAGTAGCTGCTTTACTGTCATCTAATTTCTATAAACTCTAAAACCGTGAAAATGACATTTCTAAAGATTTTACTTATTTACTGAAGAAGAAAAAGACTAACAAAATGTTACTTTTTTTAATATATACTTCATTCAAAGCTGCCGTCAAATATTCCTTGTATACCATATACGTGTACAGTACACTCATGTTCATAAAAAACAGAACACCTAAAAGGAGTCGAGATATGATTTTGATTTTTAATAGGATATGTTCCTTAAGCAAAACAGAACAAATTATTAGCACCTCGGTGTCATATGTACTAGGTGCATCGATGCAGCTAATAATCGTTGTGACCAGCTCTGGATTGTATCTCATGCTGAACGCGCTGAGGCATCGAATCAAGTAATGGGCGAGTGGTGCCCTGTGAAATAGCCATCCAGGTTGTATTGACCCGCGTCCAGTGTTCATCAAGAGCTGCTGGCACACGGTCGTGCTGCTGTACGCTCTGTGGCATCTAATCAAATAATGTGTGAATGGTGTCCTGTGGAATGGCCATCCAGGCTGTATTGGCCCTCTCCAAAAGTTCATCAAGAGTTGCTGGTGGACGGTCGTACTGCTCTACGCTCTATGGCATCGAATCAAATAATGTGTGAATGGTGTCCTGTGGAATAGCCATCCAAGCTGTAATGCCCGCGTCCAACGTCCATCAAGAGTTGCTGGCAGACGGTCATACTGCTGCACTTGTCGTTTCAGCATGTTACAAAGATTTTCTGTGGGTGATAAATCGGACGATCTAGCCAGTCACGGCTGAAGCGGAACGTTGTTACCACTGAAGAAGGCACGTGTTGTTGCTACAACATGCAGTGTGGCATTGTCTTGCTGAAATATGGCCCTGGAGACGCCCTGCAGATACGGAAGGGCGCCCGCTGTAGAATGTCATTGACGTAACGGGCACTCGTTGTGGGGGTACGGACTCTCGCGAGAGGTGATCTGCTTTCGTACCAGATAGCACCCCAGATCATAATGCGCTTTGTGCTGGTACAGTATGCTTGGTGCGAATACACTGTTCCTGACGCCTCTTCCCCTGTCATCGACAGACACAGATGTCACCATCATTTTCGCCTAAACAGAAGGTTTCGTCCGAGAACACGATATTGTGCCATTCGTTACGAAATTCCCCTAGTTCGATAAACCATTGCAGCTTGGCAGTCCGTTCCTGCGGTGTCAACACTGGCGTGACTACAGTCCCCGCAGCTGCGGGGGGGGCGCAGGTAACGAAGGGACGTACAGAAGGTGCCAGTTATAGTTTTATGAAAAAATTCAAACAGCCACAGTATTTTTTTTATTGGAGGTTTAAAGACCACCGTGAGCAACTCAATGGGCTATAAGCAGTCGCCCGTCGGGTTATAATATGATTGCTTTACAATGTGTTGTAAATAATACGATCGCTCCCTAATCGTCCTCTCTCTCTGCGCTGCTGAGGAAAAGCTCGAGGTCACACTGTAATTCTCCATGGAAGAAGTGCGAAAACAGTCAGTTACCTAGGATTTCGTGCACGACAAGCGTCAGCATTTATTCACAGCAGCAGCAGATCTGCCATGTGTAAGAAGGTGATTTCTTCAAGTGATTTATTTAAATTTTGGACAAAGCAATTACACGTATTGTCAAATCTATTACTTAAGAATTCGGAGACGCACAATAATTAACCTAAAGAATCATATTTTGCTTTAAGATATATTTAGCTTCGCCCAAATAAATGCCTAGCTTCACTTTTAAAACACTGAATGCCCTACAGATTGAAAGTGTTCGGCTCTCTGACTTCAGGTTGTAATACGATTGCTCTGCAATGGGTTGTAAATAATACGATCGCTCTCCAATCGCCCTCTCCCAGACCTGCTTAGGAAAAGCGCCAGGCCCCAATGGGATTTCCCGTGGAGGATGTGGGAAAACAATCAGTTACCTAGGTTTACGTGCACGACAGACGTCAACATCTATTCACCGCAGCCGCAGATCTGCCATGTGTAAGAGGGTGATTTCTTCAAGGGATTTATTTTAGTTTTGGACAAAGCAATTACACGTATTGTCAAATCTATTACTTAAGAATTCGGAGACGCACAATAATTAACCTAAAGAATCATATTTTGCTTTAAGATATATTTAGCTTCGCCCAAATAAATGCCTAGTTTCACTTTTAAAACACTGAATGCCCTACAGATTGAAAGTGTTCGGCTCTTTGACTTCAGGTTGTAATACGATTGCTCTGCAATGGGTTGTAAATAATACGATCGCTCTCCAATCGCCCTCTCCCAGCCCTGCTTAGGAAAAGCGCCAGGCCCCAATGGGATTCCCCGTGGAGGATGTGGGAAAACAATCAGTTACCTAGGTTTACGTGTACGACAGACGTCAACATCTATTCACAGCAGCCGCAGATCAGCCATGTGTAAGAGGGTGATTTCTTCAAGGGATTTATTTACGTTTTAGACAAAGCAATTACACGCATTGTCAAATCTATTACTTAAAAAGTTAAAACTGCAGGGCTGTAGGTACCACCAGACACTCTCCCACTTTTGCAGACACTCTCCCTGACTTCCTAACCCCTCCTCAACCCATAACCACCGCACAAATCTTGCGGGGAGGGGGGAGGGCGCACGTTGTGCTAGTTACACCACTGGGTGTCAAAGGTCGCCTGAAGAGAGGCCGACGAGCCTGCTGTCCGAACTGTAACAACTGCCGACGTACTCTTACAAGTGACATATGAGAATGAAACACAGTTCGCCACTGCTGTGCCAACGCCGTTGATGATGCAGAACGGTCACTCAAAGGCATTCTCATGAGATGATGGTTGTTCTGTGTACGATGTCCAGAACCTCCGTGTCCTACGCCCTTCTTTCGAACACACTGCTCCCCACACTACCAGCAATCTTCCGGAGGACAGCATTTCAGTATATCATGCCGATATTGCGACCTCTGTCGAACTCGCAAATGTAACTTGTAAGAGCCGCCGGCGCAGTGGTCTAAGCGATGGCCTCTGATCATTCGTCCGAACGGGGTCCGGGTTCGAATCCCGGTGAGGCATGGATGTTGTGTTTGTCTTACGGCACTGGCTCTCTCCCTTCCCTGGAACCAGTTACCCTAAATTAGGGACGGGTGGCTGCTTATAGCCCATTGAGTTGCTCACGGTTGTCGTTAAACCTCCAATAAAAGAAAATAACTCGTACGAATGTCTTACATGACGACGAATCATCCTTACCTACTGTTGACCAAACATTGACATGCCGACCGAGTCAAGTGGTGCTTATAACATCAAAACGGCCAGTTGCGCCATCTGATTTGCCTAGACGCGGTATGCATGCACCTATGTCGCCAAAATGCTTATAATTTCTGCGATATTACCTGGTTAGCATATCCTGTAAAAATCTAAGTCGTAGCTCGACTACTTTCAGGTGTTCTGATTTTTTATGAACATGAGTGTAGTGAAGAAGAAATGAGCATGCTATCTAACGTTTCTTCTGAATGAAAAAGACGTGATTCGTGATTTTAGATAACACTTAACACCTTCAAGGAAAAGAAAATCCTAAGCAACTTTCAAAGCTGAGAACTTTCTAAACCATTACTATATCTTCTAGCGAATGTGAAAGGGGATTCTCAGATGAATTTCTTGATGAATTCCCAGGAAAATTCCTGATGAATTTGATGATTCTCAGATGAATTCCCAGGGACGTCGCCAAGGGGGTGCAAGGGTGGGTTGTCAGCCCACCCTGCTGCCCATCCAGTTCAAAATGAGCCATTTTTCAATATATTTAACTCAAAAATATGATCTGGACTTTTCCAAGTAATAAGTCTTGTGTTTTATATCATGTAGCCCTACGCATTTCCCCCCACCCCCTAGAATGTGCGTTGTCTACGTCGCTGTAGAAAGGTTATCAAGGTAGCATCCGCAGGGCCATGAAAATTTAATTGTTCTCCACTCTTCCAATTCCTTAGTTTAAGCCTCTTTTTTATATTTGTATGGCCAAAGGACTAACGAGGAGGGTGGACAGGAATTCACTGAGGAGGTCAATACTAATTGCTTTGTTTGCTTTCTTTACAAAATAGTGTATTCCAACACGGAAAGTGGAGTTATAAAAACGAAATTTGGCGGTGATGGAGAACCAAAGCGCGTCTCCTCGCTCCGGAGTAGCTACACCGACACTGAGTGAGCTACACCGACGAAATATATCGCTGCAGATTTGTCGTCTTGGCACGTGTTTTAACCTCTGCAGTACGTCACACAGTCTAAAGTTACACTAGCGCTCATAAGACTGTCCCGGGACAGTGAAAGGGCAGGAAGCGGCCGAGGATTGCTTTGTAGGAGAGGAGTGCCAGTCAAAGTTGCTGGCTTGAAGGAAGGGAGTTAAGGAGGAGAAAGATATTGTATCTGCGTGGCACGACGTTAAAATTTGATTTAGATGAATAAAAACTACATTTTCATTTAAATTGTTCAAGTATAGTACTATTTTCGTAAGCAAAAATTCAAAATTTTGATAAGCAATTTAAGACGATGCATTTAGAGCAAGCAAAAAGTGCCAAGCGACATTTTAGTAATACTTGTATCTTACAGCAGTGGTGTAACTAGTCAGATCCATTTATGTGTGTGTGTGTGTGTGTTCATGTCGAGGGGATCAGAATTGCAGTAATTCTTCTGTAGCGGGTAGTGAAAAGTATTAAAAATTCGTTCTCTCAGCGTTTCGTAAAAAAAAAAAAAAAGTTGCTATCAAGCTTGCCTCACCAAAATTAATGCTCGCCCACCTATCGCCCATCCTGATTTCGAGGTCAAGCGACGTCTCTGATAATAACCCCAGATATTTCTTTCACAACAATAACCTCATTATTACGTATTTCTAAAAACTGTTGGGCCGCCGCTAACCTAGTTTGACCTAACAAAATCCGTTCAGTCATGGCTCCTTCGAGGATAGCATTCGGCAGTGGATACGACAAGCAAAGAGCCGACGTGAACGGTAGGAACATCTCAACTGAAACAAAAACTGGGATTGTAGTTTAGAACAAAATGAAAAAAAAACAAAAAAAAAACAGTTCCCTTTTGTTCTTAAGTGCAGTTAAGGAGGAGAAAGATATTGTATAAGCTTTGACAAAAATTTCAATTTCAACATTTGCTGAGAACATATTATAAAATTCTAAAGGAACACTAGCTTTTTTCTTTTTTTTTTCAATATGATAATTTAATGCAATACGAGCATGTAAATTATATTTTGGCAATTTGTACTATATGGCAATTATAAGTCTTATAGGAAATGTTCAAGAAACTGAGTTGTTTTTCATTAGCTAGGTTAATCCACCCCTACCCATTCCACATTTTTTTGCTCAACTTATGTGTAAGAGTTACGACACCATTTTCTTCAGAACAAAGCACTTATTATCATTTATTCGAAATATACGAAACACATCCCATGCGAAAAAAAAAAAAAAAGAAATATATATACACTGGCGGAAAGTGAAAAAAGAACACCAAGAAGGAGACGTCTGATACCAACGAAATTTATACAGCATAATAACGGAATACAGAGGATAACGTGATCAAAACATTATGGCAAAACACAGCTGTATTTGCTGGTAAACTGAAAAATAACATTTCCATGTAACATGGTTAGTACGAGGTTGAACCGCCATGAACTGCATCACACTGTGCAATTCTGGCATGGAGTCTGTCGCACAGATGTTGGATGTAAGTTTGGGGTATTGAGTTCCAAGCATCCTCAACCTGGACGCGTAAATCGGGGATGGTCGTGGCTGGCCGTGTAGACCGGATAAGTCGTTGTCTCATAAAATCCCACACGTGCTCAATGGGGGACAAATCCGGTGAACGTGCAGGCCATGGAAGTTGTGTCACACCCTGAAGTGCATGTTGCGTTGCACGTGCCGTGTGCGGGCGTACGTTATCTTGCTGGAAAACACCACGATGGACCGACCTTACAAATGGCACAACAACGGGCTGAATGATGCTGTTGATGTAGGAGGTGCTGTTTAACGTACCCGGTAGAAACACTAGTTGTGTACGGGAGTGATAGCTGATCGCTCCCCACACCAGGAGACCAGGTGTAGGCCTTGTGTGTCGCTGGCGGATGCAAGAAGGGTGCAGACGCTCCCCTGTGAGTATGCGAACACGCATACGGCCATCGGAGGCTCCCAAGCAGAATCTGCTTTCATCGCTGAACATGACAGATCGCCATTGCGTTCTCCAGTGCAGACGTTGGCGAGACCACTGCAGCCGTTCCTGACGGTGGGCTGGAGTCAGAGGTATACACATGCCAGAGGCACACGTGCACGTAGTCCTGCATCCAGTAGACGGTTGCGGATTGTTCGCACAGTCACCTCAGGTGCAACGGCAGCTCGGATTTGCGTCGCAGTGGATGTTCTGCTTGACAACGCCGCTCTTCTTATGCGTCGATCGGTCCGCTCATCAGTCCGTCTGTGACTCCCGGTTCCACGTCTTCTCGTGTGGGAATGTTCCTCGGACCATCTACGCCACCATCGTACCACCACCGATACTTCCCGTCCAATTCGCTCCGCAATACGACGATACGACCACCCGGCCTCGCGTAGTCCGACTAGACGACCTCGCTCAAAATCCGATAACTGCTGAAATCGTACACGTCTTCCATGTCCATGCATTGCAGCTTTTTCAGGGTCTTCGCACGTGTCCGTACGCCGACGACTGATTACATTCACTTCGCCGTAGTCCTTAAATACCACCAACGATAATTTGCATATTATGCCGTGCTGTGGCGTTAGCGCTCACCGGTTGGTCCCGAAATTAACATCACACCTACGTAAACTCGACCCCATTAACATATGTAAATTTCATGATCGTCCGCCAATTCCTTCTTGATGTTCTTTTTTCACTTTCCGCCGGTGCATATATTTGATAATGGTTGACAATGATGATGATGGATATATATACACAATGATGATGATGGATATATATACACAATGATGATGATGGATATATATATATATATTTGCCGACGCACAGGGAAGCGTCTCCACCCTTCTTGCATCCCCCAGCAACACACAGGACCTATATACACCTGGTCTCCTGATGTGGGAGCGATCAGCTATCACTCCCGTACACAACTAGTGCTTCTACCGGGTACGTTAAACAGCACCTCCTACATCAACAACATCATTCAGCCAGTTGCTGTGCCATTTGTAAGGTCGGTCCATCGTGGTGTTTTCCAGCAGGATAACGCACGCCCACACACGGCACGTGCAACGCAACATGCACTTCAGGGTGTGAGACAACTTCCATGGCCTGCACGTTCACCGGATTTGTCCCCCATTGAGCACGTGTGGGATCTTATGGGAGAACGACTTATCCGGTCTCCACGGCCAGCCACGACCATCCCCGATTTACGCGTCCAGGTTGAGGATGCTTGGAACTCAATACCCTAAACTTACATCCAACATCTGTGCGACAGACTCCATGCCAGAATTGCATAGTGTGACGCAGTTCATGGCGGTTCAACCTCGTACTAACCATGTTACATGGAAATGTTATTTTTCAGTTTACCAGCAAATACATCTGTATTTTGCCATAATGTTTTGATCACGTTATCCTCTGTATTCCGTTATTATGCTGTATAAATTTCGTTGGTATCAGACGTCTCCTTCTTGGTGTTCTTTTTTCACTTTCCGCCAGTGTATATATATACACTATATTGACAAAAGTCCCCGGACACCTCTTGAAAAGCAAATGAACGGATCCTATCCGTTGTTAAGGTGCGCGGTACAGCTCCAAACGGTATAAAAACAAGCCTGCAGCTGCCCGCGATCATATCACACTGTGAGGTTGAATGAAAAATGTCGCGGCGGGTAAGAACTGACTCTGAGAAAGGAAAGATTGTTATGTGTTATATTAGTGGGTCGTCCATAACAGAAACCGAGAGGCGTTTAGACATATCTAAGTCAACTGTTTTGGATGTACTGAATAAGTGGAAGACACATGACGTGCCTGAAGCAGCAAAACGTACCGGCAGACCAAAGAAAATCAGTGATAGAAGACGTCGAAGCTTCAAGAGAGTTGTTACAGCTAATTGTCGGAGTACTCCACAAGACCTCAGTGTTCAGGTGAGAAAAATGCTGGAACCTCGGTATGTACACGTACAATCGCAGATAACTTCATTCCATGGGTTACAGTGCTCGTGCGGCTGCTCATAAACCTTTCATCTCCACTGGGAATGCTACTCGTCGTTTAGCATGGTGTAAAGAACATCTATCGTAGACCGTAGATCAATGGAAGCGGGTCCTATGGACTAATGAATCCAGATACACGATCCATCAGTTTGATGGCCTTGTGTGGCATTGCGGTAGCCGGAGGAACGCTATTTACCGCAATGTACTGTTCCTACGGTCAAGTCTAGAGCTGGCAGTATGCTAGTGTGGGGATGTTTTTCGTGGTATGGTCCCGGCGCATTGGTTATCGTGGACAAACCTATTAAGTCAGCACGTCTACCTCGATATTCTGGACAATTGTACTCTACCAACTCTGTGGCAATACCATGGAACCGAGCCTTGTTTGTAACAACAGATAATGCACCGAGCCATAAAGCAAGGACTGTTACTGCGTGGTTGGACGATAATTCCGTATCGTGTGTGGACTGACCAGCACAGAGCCCTGATCTTAATCCCGTAGAGCACCTATGGAATGAATTTGAGCGCCGCATAAGAAGTTTGGAACCAAGGCCTACTACTAAGCACCAGTTAGCGGCAGCAGTATGTACTGAATGGAAGCGCATACCTATTGCTTTGTTCCAAAACCTTGTCGAAAGCATGTCTCGAAGGCTCAGTGCATGCATTAAGTCCAAAGGTCGACCGACACCGTACTAATGTATGTCATATAACGAAGTAAATTTCTCCGTCATTTTTGTCCACGACGGGGCTCGAACCCGGGCCCCCTCATTCCGGAATAAGTCACTCTACCAATTGAGCTACGCGGACGTTCGTTCAGGCTGCTATCTGCATTTATGTCGTGTGCGTCCTGCTGGCAGGTACGTCACAGTCAATAAATGATATGTTGTGTTTCTCTTCTAGGTGTCCGGTGACTATTGCCAATGTTGTGTGTTGTTGTGTGTGTGTGTGTGTGTGTGTGTGTGTGTGTGTGTGTGTGTGTGTGTGTGTGTGTGAGTGATAACCAGTGACGTAACTAGCCCGTGTCACGCCCGGTTCAAGGTAACCATTTTATCCCCCCCCGTCCCCCGACATAATCAAAGAAAAAATTACAGTGTGATTCCTTTTTAACTGCTTACACGTACCAATTACGTATAAACAACGTACATATGCAATATAATATATACGTATAAACAACGTACATATGTAATATACTGCATATATACACTGAAGAGCAATTGAATTAGAGACAGCTGGCGTTATGCAAATGTGGCGCTGTGGGCGGTCCTGTAAACGGAAACGACATGACGTATGCAGCGATCCGACAATATAAGGAGTGATGTGACGGGAATCAGTAAGAGTCAGACGCAGTATGGGTAAGACGAAGGATCTAAGCGCATTTGATCGTGGGCAAATTGTCAGGGCCCGACGAATGGGTCACTCCATCTCGGAAGTCGTGCAGGCAGTGGAATTTTCACGAGCCACTGTGTCACGGGTGCACCGTGAGTACATCGAATCCAGTAAAACCATCCCTTCAAGGGCCAACTGCCGTGGACAACAGCGTGTGGATGAGCTGGGTCATCGTCGGCTAGCTCGCATTATGACAGCGGAAAGACAGGCCACAGTGCAAGAAATCACTCGGCAATTTAACGCTGGTGCACAAAAACGTGTAAGCAGCCACACCATAAAGAACCATCTCCTCGCTATGGGGTACAGAAGCCATCGTCCCACGAGTGTACCGCTGCTGACCGCACATTACGGGATACAAAGATTAGCATGGGCGCGGGAACATCGCCACTTGACCGTAGACATGTGGGAAAATGTTGCCTGGACTGATGAGTCGAGATTCACGTTGGTACATGCGGATGGCAGGATATACGAGTACGGCGCAAACCACATGAAGCGATGATCCTTCTTGCCAGCAGGGTACTCTTCAAGCTGGTGGGGGTGGCATTCTCGTCTGGGGACTGTTTACGTGGACTGAAATGGGACCCCTGGTACGTGTGACATCGTCCCTCACAGATCAACGTTACCGGGATATTCTGGACGACCATTTGCTCCCGTTTGTGCGTCTTCAACATCCCACTGGGGACCTCATCTTGCAACAAGGCAATGAACCGTGCCATCGCTCCTGAATTGTATCCGAATGGTTGGATGAACACTTAACCGACGTGACACCTCGCTTCCTTGGCCAGCTAGGTCACCAGACATCAATCCCATCGAGCACATCTAGGATGCCATTGCCACAGTTCAACCACTCTCGGACATTTCTAGCTGTGTGACACGTCGCATTTTCATTCCGGAATATCCTATCCGCCCCAGGGAAGACAATCAGCAGGTATGGGTGTACGCGGTCTGCAAGGATGGATTTAGTGCCTTCCACAGGTATGAGTGGACCCAAAGAATGCCACGCAAACATTCCCCAGACCACAACGCTGGCCTCACCAGCTTGTGCTCTTCCTCCAATGGTTGAAGAGCGTTTATTCTCCGATGTTTCTCGCTTTATATGCTAACGTCCATCCGTTTAATGAAGCAGAAAACGTGACTCATCGGACAAGGCAATCCTTCGCCAATCAGCGGAGGTCCAATTCCGATACTGTCGTGCAAATGTAAGCTTTTTCTGCCGATACACCTTCGTTAGCATAGGTGCAATAACCATCGGTCTCCATCGGAGCCCCATACGCATCGCTGAACTGTCGTTTTGGACACACTTCCGGTAGCTCCCTGGTTCATTTGGCCAGTGAGTTGCTCTACTCTAGCTTGTCGATTGTCCCTCATGCACCTTCGCAGCCGACGTTCACCTCTCACATCAATGACACATGGTGCTACGCAGTTTCTACATCGCTTATACACAATAGTGCCATTTCTCCAATCACGATACACTTTAACCATAGCAGCATGCGAACAGTTCACAAACTGCGCGGTTTCAGAAATACTGCCACCCTTGGCCCGAAAGCCGATAATCATCCCATTTTGCAAATCTGATAAATCACTCCTTTGATCCACGACAGCAAAGAGTGATATGCTTTCAGAATGCCTACAGCACATCTTACATAGCGTCCAAGTCAGCTCACGACACGTGCCTTCTTTCATTGGCTACGCACTGTTGACGTCAAAAGTAGGAGGTGGTCACAATAATGTGACTCAACTGTGCATATATACTATATGAAAAAGCGCTCTTTCTCACTTCTCAGATCTCAGACAGTCTCAGTGACGTGCGGTGTCAGGTTTTGCCGACGTAGAGGATAATCTATAATTTACACTGATGGAAAAAAAATCCCAACACCGCGAAAAAATAGTTGTAGAGGAATGAAATGGCGGCAATACATTTGTATAGGTACCATATTTAATCGATTAAGGTTTCAAGATCACAGCTTAATGTAAGCGCGAGAAGAGCCATTTTAAATGTGAAATGCTGGTATACATTAATAACCGGTGTAACCGCCTGAATGTTGAATGCAAGCACGCAAACGTTCATGCATTGTGTCGTACAGGTGCTGGATATCAGTTTGTGGGATGGAGTTCCATGCCTGTTGCACTTGGTCGGTCAATACAGGGACGGTTAATGCTGGTTGGGGGTGATGCTGGAGTTGTCGTCCAATGATGTTCCATACGTGCTTGATTGGAGAAAGATCTGGTGATCTAGCAGGTCACGGCAACATGTCGACACTCTGTAGAGCATGTTGGGTTACAACAGTGGTATGCGGGCGAGCGTTATCCTGTTGGAAAACACCCCCTGGAATGCTGTTCATGAATGGCAGCACAAACGGTTGAATCACCAGACCGACGTACAACTGTGCCATCAGGGTGCGTGGGATAACCACGAGAGTGCCCCTGCTGTCATAGGAAATTGCTCCCCAGACCATAACTCCAGGTGTAGGTCCAGTGTGTCTTGGCCGCAGACAGGTTGGTTGCAGGCGCTCACCTGGCCTCCTTCTAACCAACACACGGCCATCACTGGCACCCAGGCAGAACCGGCTTCCATCAGAAAACACAACAGATCTCCACTCCGTCCTCCAATGAGCTCTAGCTTGACACCACTGACGTCGCAAACGGCAGTGGTTTGGAGTAAGTGGAATGCACGCTACAGGGCGTCTGGCTCGGAGATGTCCTTCAAGTAACCGATTTGTAACAGTTCGTTGTGTCACTGTGGTGGCAACTGCAGCTCGAATTGCCGCCGCAGACGCGGTATGATGCGCCACGGCCATACGCCGCACACGGCGGTCTTCCCTCTCAGTAGCGCCACGTGGCCGGCCGGAACCCGGTCTTCTTGAGGCAGTACCTTCCCTTGGCCACCGCTGCCAACAATCATGCACAGTGGCTACATTCTTGCCAAGTCGTTCTGCAATATTGCGGAAAGAAAATCCACCTTCTCGTTGCCCTATTACACGACCTCGTTCAAACTCCGTGAGCTGTTGATAATGGCTTCTTCGTCTTTTTAAAGGCATTCTTGACTAACATCAACACATTACGTCGAATCTCAACGATAACTAACGCTCACGAACGTTACAGCGCGTATTTACAGCAAACCTGCTTTGTATGTTCCGAGGGGCGCTACTAGCGCCACACGTATGCGCCGAGCGCAAAATTTGCATAGACGTCATCTTACAGATGTACTCTTACCGTCTTCCAACTGTCGTTTATCTAACACAACCCGTTCTTGGTGTTGGGATTTTTTTTCAGTCAGTGTATTTGCGTATTTGGGCCTTGAGGCTTTTGTGCCCCCTGCGGCCTTGCGTCTACTGCGGGAGCACCGACGGTACCGCCCTATATACGGCCCTGATAATAACCCAAGTAAAGTAGTAAAGTTATTTTTTGAGGTTCTGTGGGTTGCACGTGATGGGTGGTATATCACAGAGCTGCAATTATTATTATTATTATTATTATTATTATTATTATTATGTCGGGTGCGCCACAAACATGCTTGAACGCCCTTCGCGTACGCAGGCGTGAGATAATGAATGAATGAACGAACGTATCAGAACAAAGTGAACACGAAAAATTAAAGAAAGAATCCAATAAATGTCTTCTGGAATATTTGCTTTAATTTGCAAAAGCCACCTCAAAATGTGCAAAGGGATAAAAATCCTCTTATCTTCTTCAATATGTAAGTGGACTTATACCAAATCATCATTTAACTGATCAACTCCCAGTGTTGTACCCCTCCGGAAACATCGGATGAGACTTTTTCTGAGTCGTTGTCTTCCTCCTCTTTTCCTCGAGGAGCCATTAGCTTGGAAGACTTTGGTATCGTTTATAGTCTCAGATGCCGCGGAGCGGTTGATGTCCAGGGGCTCCTTGACCTCCAGTCCTCTTCAGAATCAGAACAGCCGATTGTTCCGCTGCTGATACTTACACGAGCGGACGGGTGCATTCTTCTCCTGTACACATAGTGCGGAATCCACAAAGGAATGGAGAACGGTTTATCTTCCTTCTCCTGAACCCTTTTCATTTCTCCAGAAGTATTAACCTGGTTGGGTTCAAGAGGTGCTGGCAGTTGAATAGGAGATTCGGAATTCAAAGGAGATTCGACACATTTCGAAGCATCACATGCCGTACCTTCGGAAACCTGAAATGAAAAATGAACAGATGTGTCACTCAATAGCAGCAATGCAGAATATGCAGTGCAGCCCCCTGTTCCGTAGAAATACCGTACAGTTATAAGAGGTACGCCTAGCAGTATTGTCCCAAATATAATGTTACATACGGCATTTTCTTACATATTACACCAGTAGCATATCATTCAATAGGAAGTACAGACTGCAGAATATAAGGATCAACATCGTGGTTTAGTGCTACTGTGCGAGTATAGCAATGTTGATAAATATGCATAGAATAGAGAGAAGTAACCGCTGTTATCTTCTTCGAATTGGCAACAGCAGGGTTTTCCAGCCAACTTCCGAGCAAGAGGAAAAGGAAATAAACAGAGCGATTCCTTTGGGCTGTTGACAGTTCTAGCTAATATCCCGAGGGTAACTTGATCAGTTCTTTGTGTGTTGTCGTCTGTTTTGTGTTTGGACAGTGTGTTATAGGGTGATCAAAGAGATATGGGATTGAGCCTCGATTGCCTTTGAGAACAGTGTGACGTGTGTACAGTATTCGTTTACAAAATATATCATTCTTCATCCGAGCGCATGCAGGTTGTCGATGCACGTCAGAATGCAAAAGCGAGCTCTTATATATTTTTATACGACGTTCTTTATTTTGGAGGGGCTGATATCTGATGTGCTAATTTTTTTATTTATTTCGGAAAGATTTAGATGGCTTTTATTAGCTAGATTGAAGACGTAACATTAAATTTAAAAGAGGAACGATTTGTTCGACTGCAGAAACATTGCGAAAACTTTTAATTTTTGTTCAATATCATCGATTTAAAAAATATGACGCTGATCTCACAAGTCATTGCAATTCTCTTTATCTGGCACTTTGATACGGTGAAAATTGCGATATTGATGGCATAAAATTGAAGGACGAATTGAAGGATTTTGACGAATATCCTACAGAAGAGAATGACATCTTTGGAGGAATGGAGAATCTTTGGAGGCGTCGAAGCACATCCACACGACAGGGTTTCATATTATTTACCCCAACACAATGATAACTTTAAGAATTTATTAACTTTACCTGCATCTGTAGCAAGTGTTGAAAGAAGCTTTCCAAAATTGATACTAATTTAAGCCCATCTGAGTTCAACATTGGGGAATGAAAAAATTTCAGATTTAGCAATTGTTTCAATCGAAGCTGACCTTGCAGATATCTTAGATTATAGTGACATCAGTGCTCGAAATGGGAATTTTAAAGTGCCGGTATGCTCATATTTAGTTAAAAATCATCCGGAAAAATACCTTCGCCAGGAAATCTCTAAAACTGAAAAAGTAAAAAAAGTCTCTGGAAGAAAAACTTCTTTGTTTGAAAACGTAATTGACAATTCGGTGGAATACTATTTCGCCATAAATCAAAAACAATGGTGGACGATTTCAGTTGGTTGGCTGGTGAATCAAGTGGGAACTACTTATGCTACACCGAGGACTGGGGTTAGACTTGTTTATAACTAGGAGTCTATACCCCTGGACCAACGGATTAACGAGACTTCCGAACCTCGGCTAATCATTAGTGATTAAGGTGGACTTGAACCAGGTCCCGAGCCGAGAAGGGAGCCCCTTTCCACTAGGGACTTTCATGAAGTAGAAGGTCCTGCAATTAGAATCTCCTCAGTCAGAATGAATATTCAGTCTTAGATTAGCAGCAATCTCACCACCCTCAAAAAAAAAAAAGTCCGAATTAGAAAAAGTTTAAACTTATTGCTGCAAATCTAAACTTTGTGCTTAATCTGTTACTCCCCAATTCTTCATTCTATGAAAAAAAGAAATGCTGGTATCCTATACTAGTGTATACCGACCCATTTTGAGCACTGAGTCGTATTATCGATAAATTCGCAAAACAGAAGGTGCGATAAGTTCTGTAAATTTAATTACATATTCTACAGTATACTATTTCATTCCACGTTATGTAATTGTGTGTTCTGATCAGGTTTTTGTTTTGTTTTTCTCAAAAAAAATTTGTAGGATTTTTCTCAAAATTCTACAGATATGTGGTATGGGATTCAGGGCACGTCAGGTCTCTGTTAAGGCTTTTCCCTTGCTGCAATTAATTTTTAATTGCACATAAATATCTCTGTTTCATGATGTTATAAGGTAACAGCATACATATTGAAATAAATAAATAAATAAAATAAATGTAGGTCCCTACTTGTTACAAAATAAGTAAGTAATTTTGTACGTTATTATACGCTCACGAATCGAACTATAAAAGAATGCACAAGTTGCATTTAAATTTGAAAAAAAAAAAAAACGTGATTCCTTCAACACTTACGCTGCTCTGCTCAAAACTAAGTTCAGCCTGTGTGCGTAGCAATGAACTGGGCAAAATAAACTGGGCATTTTCAATATCTGCACTGATTTCATTCTTAACTATATGAGCAACTGATTCGATTAAATCATTCTGTATTGTTTTTGAATTTCCTGAAAATGCTGTACTATTCTCCATAAACACTCTCAATGTTTCGTCACTCTTAGAGAGTAAATCAATCATCTCGAGGTAATTTCCCTTATTTTCAGAGACTTCGCTCTCATCGTGTCCATGAAATGGGAGCTCTTGCACGGCCAGTAGTGTAATATCAATCAACTTTTTCATTACATCACGATTCTTTTTTGCTTTTTCATTATGACGTAAGTCACTTGTTCTCTCCGCTTCGTTGAGAGAGTAGTCTATCCTTGTTTTGCCTAGCAACTCTAATTTAACAACTGCCAGAATGTGATCTTTACACTTTTTGTGCCTGTCCAAAGCACGTGGTAAGTTTTTCAAATCATTGAAGCCTTTCCCTTGCCAGACTTCATTGCCAGTCACAGGAAACAGCAAACATGGCCAACAATATAGTTTGTTCTTTGATTCACTACCAGTTAACCATTGTTCTTTTTTGTACCAGTCAATATTAAAACCTCTGTTTGAAGTTTTGCCCTTTGAAGTCATCTCTTTCAATTCAGGTGTGGGCCTACCATCATTCTTAATTTGATTCTTTTCTTCAAAATCTCTCCTACTGAGAGGATTTTCCAGTAAGCTCTCCACCATATTAGATATGTTTGAAGCAGAGGCCATGGTCTGACAAACAACTCTTCATAAAACATAAATAAAATTAGTTACACAAACAGTGTGAAAAATAAGCAACTATCAAGAAGGCGCTATGTAATGCCGCTCGAAGCTGTCAGAACGAGTAGTTAACATAGTGGAGCTGCCTACAGGGAAACAGCTGTTCCGTGAGGCATGATAACATCTGCCTCACAGAAAGTCCACGGTGCGCGTGCGCCCTTTGTGTTCGCCGTTCCACCGCCTACCCTGAGGATCTACAGATTCAGTGGAAGTAAACAGGTTTGGCGCAAAATCTACGAGATGCATTTCGCTTCCTTCTCACGGACAGAGATCGCAAGCTGAGTATATATCGTAACTACGCGCTACCGATTGTTTTCCAGAAGCGTCAATTTAAAAACTGAATGAACGCATGGACGACATTTAATTCAAAAGAGTTAACTAGCATAAACTTTTGCTCTCCTATACCCAAAAGTACTGAATAAACAAAACGAATAGTTCTAACTAAGAGTCTTGAAATTCTGAGGAGGTCCGGCCTCCTTGCCTCCTCCCAAAAGCCGCCACTGGCGTCGGCATAAGGTCTCCTGCATCTTTATATACTATGTGCACGGTGTATGATACACCGTGGTACTATGCTAACAAGAAATAGTGAAAAATCACCTCTCTCCTGCGAAGCAGGTGTTTATGCGATCCCTCTACAGTACCCGGACGGATATAAACGATACTACATTGGAATAGCCAAACATTCGTTCGGAATCAGAGTCAACGAACATAAAAAGGACACGAAATACAGAGAAGTCAAATTCAAGTCCGCTATTACTATGTGGGATGATCTAAAGAAATTAGCTATACCTACTCTACTCCTAAATGTACAGCCATTCAGGAAACCTTTGAGATCATTGCCCACAGCGACACTTGCAATGATAGCGTTTCACTCGAGTTGCCACGAATTTTGAACCAGGTTTTCAAGTAAAGCCTTCTACCTACTACGATACCGCGTGCACAACCAACGTGATGCCTCGTATCTTTAAATGAAACGCTTATGTGTATACCGTATCTTTAAATGAAACGCTTATTTGCTTATGTGTATATTTCCTACGCCAATAAATGGGATCAAATATGTAAATATAATATATTTCCTACGCCAATAAATGGGATCAAATATGTGAATATAATATATTTCCTACGCCAATAAATGGGTTCAAATAATGTATATATTTCCTATGTAAATAAATTGGATCAGATATAATCGTATACTGATAGACGAAAATATAATTGCACTTACATAAATAAGTGCAATCAGCATACGATTTATATCTGATCAAGCTTTCTCTGTGATTTACACAATAACCAACTGCAAACTACCCTTCCAAATATTCCCCACTCCAACATCTTGACCCACTCTATGTGACTCCATGGTTCTCACAGCGGAAGCATATACTCTGATGAGTGGACAGCCAATCTAGTCCTTTGTATGATATCTGTGATGCTGGCCCAGAAATTCTGGCAGTGAATAGACTCGCTTCGACTAGCGAATCCTGTGATGGTTACATTCAAATTGATCGGAAACTTGAAACTTGGTCGTTCTGAGTGGTGTAGTGGTTAGCACACCCGGGCGTTTTCTGGGTGGCGCGGATTCGAGTCCGCTCCAGGACGATGACAATTTTTAAGTTTTCGGATATTATCTGAGTTAACATCCTTGTCACATTTACGCCAAAAATCGGATTGTCATCTTCAAAATTTGGAGGAAACTCGATTGTGAATGTGGTCCGATGTAAGGAATTAACATTTCGTTTTTTTCTTTTGTTACAAAAGGATTGTTGTTCTTTTAGTTTGGGAACGCAACAAACAGCTTAAGAAATTTTTGGCGGCTATTGTGTTCCAGTTCAGGGCATCTCAATGATTGAGAATCGCTATTTTTATTTTTTTATTGGATGTTTAACGACCACCGTGAGCAACTCAATGAACTATAAGCAGTCGCCCGTCTCTAATTTAGGGACACTTATTCCAGGAAAAGAAGAGAGCCAGTGCCATAAGACAAACACAACATCCATGCCTCACCGGGATTCGTACTCGGACCCATCTCGGACGAATGGTCAGAAGCCATCGCTCAGACCACTGCGCCACCCGGGGGGGGGGCATTTTGCTTTCCTTTTGTTTAGGGGTTTAATGGCCACCATGAGGAAATCTACAAGGAGCAGCCTGCCGCCCTGGTGGCTTAAGCGCTGGCCTATGACCGTTCGTTCCAGGCGGGTCCGGGTTGAAATCCCAGTGAGCCGTGGATGTTTTATCTTATAGCACTGGTTCTCTCCCGTCTCTATACTCAGTGGTCCTAAATTAGACTGTGGTGACTGCTTATAGCCCATCGAGTTGCTCACGGTAGTCATTAAACCTCCGAAGAATGAGCATCCCGTTCCTAAGATAGAACTACTAATTCCAGGAAAGAGAAAGAGCCAGAGCTATGAGACAAGCACAATACCCATGACCCATCTGGAATTCGCAACTCGGCCCATCTCAGGCGACATATCCTAAGCCCGTGCCCCAAATCACTCGGTTACCGGGTTAGCCGATGTTTCTGGTTAATATAAATATTCACTTACTTCACTCATACAGAGATTGTTGTTGAGTAAAAGGCTGAAACGGAAACGCCGTGATGTCCTACATATTTTCCTGTACTTTGATTTAAAGGGCATATCGACTACTGAAGCCTAACTTAGAAATGAAATATTGTGATGAGGAATTTACAAACCTATGTCACCAATCTACCTCTTAACTAGTATTAAACGGTACTTGATAACAATAGTTTTTTTTATTTTGGTTTTTTTTTTGGAAGCAATATTGTGTCGCTTATAAATGAAACTAAAATCTGGTAATTGTTGCGTTATATATGAAAAGAAAAACAGTTATTTCCCCAAAATTTTTGGCACAACTTATCTTTATTAAAAATAGAAATAAAAAAAAAATATTTAAAATATTTCTTATTTCCCCAAAGCTCTTTGGATATATCAACTCTTCCTTATAAAATATAGCAAAAATATTTATTAATATTCTCCACCGTTTAGGAAAATTCTAAAAAGTATTGAAACAAGAGAGAAAGAGAGAGTGTCTGCAGGCCGATCAGGGATTAGTGATGAAGCAGATGCAATAGCGTCACAGACATAACGGTGTCTTCTATTAAGGCTATCTTTTAAGCATATACTTATCAATGGTAGTAATGGAAATTCACATTGAACAACATAACAAACGAGCCAAAGCCTTTAAAAATTAGCGGCACGATAAGAAATGCACAATGCTTAACATATATAGCTACGAAACCGCAAAAAAATCAGGGTACTCATACTGTATGTACAATAATAATTTTAATTTAAGGGTATGGACGCCATCAAATTCTAAAAATTTGTGAGGAAGAAAATAAAATATATAAAAGCAAAGTTTTAGCAAATACTTATGAGGATGTAACAAACACGTGACTTTCAGCATGGCAACGAGCCTTAGTTACGTAACTGCAGGACAACCAGTCCGCGTTGAAATGATGGCGTCTTACTTTGAAAATTTAACTTCCGCGTACAAAATGCGGTATTTGGAAAAAATTAAAGAGATTGAAGGAAAAGATCCCTATGTGCTGAATTCAAGTATCTTCGAAGGTAACTCGAAAAGTTTTCCGAAAGAGCAAATAGTAAATATTTTCTATTCGTCTTTGGTGGAAGCGCTTTACCACATGATAGTTCGAGGCATATAAAAGTCTCGAAGCATATAGCAATTTCTCGTCGTGAATTTTCTTTTACATGGTAATTTAGTGAGATCACTAATTAGGGAGTAATTAGTAATTTAGTGAGAAAATAGGTACGCTGCCGTGATAAGTAAGGTTCTCTGCCCTTTCAGGTGCGGAGCCCTGGGTAAAAGAAATATAGGTTCTCTGCCTTTCCAGGAATAACTGATTTTTGGTTAAACCGACCTTTGAAAAATTCTCTGTCTTTTGGAGAGTTTAACTCTTCAATAAAAAGTGTCTTTCAAAGCCTCTGGGAAGCGATTTCCAAGACTTAAAATTTAGAGCAAAATCTGGTTTTTCATGAAAATTTGTGGTGAAAAAACGCAGTTATTTTGCTGGGATTTGCGCCCTAATTTATTTATCCCTAAATAAATTTAACAGTATAATTCTGGTCTGTAAAAAGACCTAGGCACCAAAAAGAATTTTATTTGGACCATAATTTTAGCCATTATTTGCATTTTTCCGCAAAAAAATTTTCAGCTCCAGGTAAAAATCCAGGTGTACTAAAAATAAAATGAACGGTGGTTTGGGGAGGAAATATCATGTAGAACAAACTAGTAAAGTAAAACTCCCCAACACCTATAACCAAATAACCTTAAAAGTGAAAATACTAAGTGAAAAGCCGAAAACACGCAAAAAAAATGAGTCAGGGGGACAGTAGTGTGCTCGAGCTCTCCTAAAAGATCCAGAAGTGCCAAAGAAATTTGATTCTGTCTAAAAGTCAGGTTGGCTAACAAATTGACTTTTAGATATATAAATATTTAAACCCACCCCCTCACTTAGATGAACCAGGAACCTTCTTAGTAGATGTCCCTGGAGGCCAAAAACCAAAAACCCACGTGCATAGAAGCCCCGATTAGGTACCGAAGCGTTGATTCAAGAAAAATTTAGACTAAGGGGAAACTCTAAAAGGTGTTCTATTATGTGTTCTATAACACCTACGCAAAAAAACAGCCAACACTTTTTGAATTCAACTTAAAAACTTGGAATCAACGAGTGAAACGCCTGGCGCGATAAGTGCAAGCACTGCACGCCAACACCGTTTGAACAAGTAAAAGACAGGTTCTCTACCTTACCAGAAATCACTGATTTCTATATGAAACTAACCTTTAAAAGGTTTTCTGCCTTTGAAGAGTCTAACTCTTCAATAAAAATTGCTTTCTAAGCTCTGTGGGAAGCGATCTCCCTTCATTTGTCAGATAAGCGAAGACACTCAGTGGGCTATAACAGTCTACCGTCCCTAATTTAGAGCCGCTGGTTTCAGGGAAGGGAGAGAGCCAGCGCCGTAAGACAAACCCAACATTCATGACTCACTGGGATTCGAACCCGGGCCCAATTCGAAGAATGGTCATAAGCCATCTCTTAGACCACTGCGCCACCGGGGCGACAATCAGCTTCAACTTTGGACAAAATGTCGTGGGCAAATTTGCAACGGCGGGGTTTAACGTTCCGCTGTAAAACCTTTCTAAACTGCAGTTTGTACGCACGGAGTTGTAGGCGGTTATGAAGAACCCTTCAAACAGTCGTTTGTGGCATACCTAATTGCGACGCAGCTCGTCTCTTTGACTTCTGAGAGTTTCGAGAAAAGGCTTCCTGGAGGCGATGTGATGTGCCTGCCACGCAGGACGCACACGAGATAAAGGCAGATAGCAGTGAGAGCACATGTCCGCGTCGCTCAGTTGGGAGAGCGGCTTACTCCGGAGTGAGGGGACCCGGTTTCGATGCCGCCGCGGGAGAACTTGAACGTTGCAGCTATCAATATTCAGTCTTCCCACTCCTTTTTAATGCTGCTGTTTTGGTGGAAAAAAAAATAATTTAAATTTAATTCATTTTGGGTATATTGAATTGGATTGATATTTATTAATCGCGTTATATTTATGCTGGTATTGAAATTCATATGGAAATTATAGAAAAGTTAAATTTGGGAGATGGATGGATGCATTTCGAAACAAAAATATTTTCTAAGTACTAGAAAAGGCCATGAACATCCTAAACAAAAATGCATCTGAAAGTTTACATTCCACAAGAAGTTATTGGAAATGTTTGCGTTGTTTGTGTTCAAGCAGAGTTGAGTCACCTGAAAGTGCAAAAATAAGTGGATATTGTTGCATGTGTATGAAAATGTGTCACTATAAGTCATACGATAAAATGTACTCGTTCAATAACAACTTGTGGAGGCGGTGAAAGTCAATTTAAAAAGGTTAGGACAAAAATTGCAGTTATGAAATACCTTAGAAAACCAGGATTCGGATCGATAGCCTTAGTCAAGCTAAGGGGGAGTACATGGGACCAAGTCATGGAAGACAACAGCACACAAAAACTTTTACACTGCACTCATTTTGAACTTTTTTTGAAAGGCTACTGCCTGTATTTATTATTTTTCTTTAAAAACTTAATAAGTTAATTCAGTGGACAAACAGATGGTATTTCCTTTTTTTGTTTGCTTAAACACAGCAGTATAAAACACAGAATCTCAATTTTCTTTCTATTTCTATTTGGCCACTGGCCTTATGAACAGCACAACTTTACATATTTCAACACAGTTGGTTTGAACACTAGGCATGCATCCAAAATTATACCATGATTCACATAGCTTACAAAAAAAAAATACTGGATTATTTTTAATTCTACAAGGTGGACAAATTCTGTTCTTTTGAAACGTACTCTCTTCTCTCTCACCCAGTTAGCTCAATGACCAATTTACAATTTTACACTTATTGATTTAAATTTAAACAATCTTAGCAAACTCCGCAATCTCCCAGACCAGATTCAAAGACTTCAATTAAATTTACAGTTATTTTAAGAGCCACAAATTATACTTTAACAAAACTACTATCAGCAAGTAAACAAACCAAGTAAATTATCCTCAAAACAGAATTTACACTGAGCACAAGCCTTAATTGACATTACATAACCCATAGAACTATCCTGAATGAACCTACTTCACTTATAAAGAAACCACACTAACTAATCTTAAAAATTATCACTATTCATAACATCAACATAATTCAGAAATTCAAACAATCTTCTTGCACTAGCTTGCTCATAAAAATCACCTCACTCTGCACTTCACATAATAGCTCAGGATACTTAATAACTCTATACTGTAAACAAAAGCTCAAAATACCAATTAACTAAATTTCCAAACTAAATATCAAGTTCACTAACAATAACAACCAGAATTTAGAATTTACATCCCTAGCACTACAGCAAACCATAAACAAATAAATTTAGATACTTTAAATCACCAAACAAACTTGAATTTAACACCTGCAGTGAATTACTGAGGTAGCGGTGAGGCAAATACTCTCAGTTCAGACACTACCCTGGGTTTTGAGAACCAACACAGGAAGAAAATACCAAGTCAGGCTGAAGGCATGAAATTGGGTCGTGAATCCACTTTCAGCCTATGCAAAGGGAAAGGAAAAAATCCTCAAGTGTGACACATCGTCATCAGGCACAGAATTTCCTCTAACATGATCTCACCACATTTCTTGAAGCAACGCTCGACCGACCCTCGCTGGCAGTACATATCTCCGTGAGCAGCGAAACTACTGGGGGGTTTGAAGACAAGTTTTCCCCCAAAAACCACGTCTTCAAGGATCTCCCCCTTTTCGAACCAATGCATGATCCCACCTTGATCAACCACGCCTGCAAGAGCCTGTCGTACTTCAACCCTAAATACTCCAGGCACATCTGGCCCAGAACTAACACAACTATATCTCAGGAACAATTCACTTATCTCTGTATATATCCCAAGAAATTCTAAATCACAATATCCACATATATCCCAGGAAAATTCACTTATCTCTCTATATCCCAAGAAATCCTAAATCACTATATCCACATATATCCCAGGAAAAATTCACTTATCTCTCTATATCCCAAGAAATCCTAAATCACTATATCCACATATATCCCAGGAAAAATTCACTTATCTCTCTATATCCCAAGAAATCCTAAATCACTATATCCACATATATCCCAGGAAAAAATTCACTTATCTCTCTATATCCCAAGAAATCCTAAATCACTATATCCACATATATCCCAGGAAAAATCACTAGCAAGGAAATTCTTCTGCACCATGGCAATGCGCAGGTCCACTTCAGACAATACACTGACCATTTACATAACCCACTAAATATTTTCACCTTATTGAAAATTAAAATTACATTTAGACTTTTAACCTTATAGTAAAAACAAGAAAATTTAGGCCAAAGAAAAGAACAATTAATACTGGAACTGGTGAGCAAAAGTGTGTCTTCTCAACCCATGATGTTCATTCTTTTTGTGAAATACTAAACTTGAGAACAAAAAAATACCATAACTTCTCTTCTCTCCTCACGCTGGTTAATTTAGTGCCTAGGTGCACTGGTTAGTTATTTTAAGTTAGGTTGTTTACTATTGGAGTGAAGTGTAGGTTCAGTGTTGGGTAGGATTAGTATTACTGTAGTAATAGCCAGTGAGTTAGGAATTTAATAATCAGTTAAATTTCTTTTAATTTAATTTTTCTCAGTGTAGTTAAAAGGTTAGTATTTGAGCCGGTGCAGAATTTTTTTTCCTTCGTTCCGTGAAAATTTTTTGGCTTGAAAAAAAATTCTTTCACCTCTGTAATTAAGGTCAGGTGATAAGTAGCTTCGCTTCGGAACATTTGTTTTCCTAGTTCAGTGGTAGCCATGTTGGAACGGAAGTCAGCTCACCGGAGGTAGGTGGCGCTGCAGGTTTGTTTACATTCATCGGTTTGTTGACATGGTCGGAGCACGTGTGTGTTGAGTAGTAGGTAGAAGCGAATTTTCTGAGATTTTATTTTATGTTTCGACTCGCTTTGCTCGTCTTTTTCGCAGGGGGAATGTATTTGTCATGGCGAAAATTTTAACCTCTGGTGAATTTCAGAGAGACCTGATCAATCTTTCTGTTGGTTTATCAGAGATTAATTAATGCAAAAATTTTCTCCCATGACATACGTTAGAAGAAAATTCCTGGTTGAAAGGCAGGGGAATTCATGCGCAAAATTCGCTTGTCTTAATCACAACCAGGAAAACAAAATTTCATGTTGGAGAAAAAAAAAAAAAGAATAATATTTGATTTAACTGACTTTGGGGTTTTGAAAATAATTATTTTATCGGTTCTTTTATCGCGATAGGAAAAGGCGAGTAGGTGTGCAGCTCAGAGAATCAAAATTAATTTTGGTTTAACATCACGGAACGAGGAAAAAAAAAAGAAAATTAAAACTAGTGATTTTCTGCAAAGCAAGAATTCGCCATTTTTTTGCGTTCCTGTTTCCAAGCGAGAAGTCGCCCAAAAGTGTAACATCTTTTCGTCTTTTGGGGTAGGGAATTCAGCAACGAAATCTATTTTTAGACCCCAGGGTCAAGAAGAGCCTGGGTCTGCACGTGTGAAGGTCAGAGGTCACTCGAGGCGTGGGAGTGAAGATTCCGTTGGAGAGTCGTGAGTTGCTAGGCTGAAGTTTCGACCAATGAGAGGGGTCAGCGGTTTCAAGCACCCCCAGAGTTTTTATCCGTTGAGAGTCACTTTTGCTCTTGTCTTGCTGCTGGACGTCAGAGAAAGAGGGGACGGCGGAGTTTTTTTTTTCTCCTCGCCTTTTGGCGGGAGAGAACCACAGAGAAAAAAAGAGTTTTTTCCATGGCAGCATCTTGCTGACCACCAGTCCACCACAAGGGGACACTCTGGATCTGGGCTGCCTATTAAAAATTTTTTGACGATGTAGAACGCAGTTAAAGCGGCATTCCGCCGGCCGGGAACCTCGCCCTGAGGAACAAAATGGCGGCAGGCTGGCACAATGTCGCTAAGGAAAAGAAGGGGGACATGCCTTCTCCCTTATGGAAATTCCGGAAAGAATGGGCCCAGCCTCTACAGCTTCACCCTCGGCTGATACTCCGAAAAGGAGGCCTGCCTCAAAGGTTCCATCTCATCCCGAGGTTTCGGAAATGGTTACCTCTGCTACTAACCGTTTAAGGAAGGGAACTGGGAGGAAGAAAAAGAAAGTCCAACGAGAATGTGGTTGTGCCAGGACTGTAAATTGTATTGAAAACAGAAAGGAAAAAAAAAAAGAACGCCAGCTCGAAGGTAATGTTTTAGTTCATATCTTTTTGTATTGATATATAACATCCCACGCAGGGTACCTAAACTTCGAGCTGAGCATAAGAAACAAAAAGAAAAAGAGCAAGTTTTTTTTCCCCTCTGATTTTGGCTGTGTCGTCGTTCAGCTTTCAAAATTAAAATGTATTAGTTACTCAGGTACGAATTCAGAAAAAAAGAAAAAAAAAAGAGAGGGGAGTTGAAAATGCTTTCATTTATGTTTTTGTGCTGTCATGACTGGTATTTTAGCAACTTCCCAGGCCAGTAAATTTTGATGTATCGGAAAAATTTACTTTAATAGTTGGGCACAGTGAATTTTGGTGCATCGATAATAGTTTAGTTGGGCATGTGATAATTGAAAAGCAGTGTTATTGTGATGTCGTGGGTGATAAAATAATTGTAAACATTTTTTCTCTAGCCTTTTTACAGCGTTGAGTTATTTTTTTTTTGAGTGAAGATAAATTATAGGATGATTTATATTGGAATTTTGGGAACATATTATAGTGTGATGAAATTGGAAACCTAAAGTGCTGTTTACATTCTTGGAGTGTTGGGTGTCAAAATTGAGATGGTAGGAGTGTTAATTGAGGACCAGTATTTTACATGCTCCAGATGAGTGTTAATCTCCCATTGGAAAGGGGTGATCTTAGGGCAAGCAGGGAACTTGTCCTAGGGCAGAGGGCTCTGAGTAGGGAATTTTCACCAGGATGCGATATGTGCAGAATAGAAGTTAAAGTATTTTTTTGTTCTCAAGTTTAGTATTTCACAAAAGAATGAACATCATGGGTTGAGAAGACACACTTTTGCTCACCAGTTCCAGTATTAATTGTTCTTTTCTTTGGCCTAAATTTTCTTGTTTTTACTATAAGGTTAAAAGTCTAAATGTAATTTTAATTTTCAATAAGGTGAAAATATTTAGTGGGTTATGTAAATGGTCAGTGTATTGTCTGAAGTGGACCTGCGCATTGCCATGGTGCAGAAGAATTTCCTTGCTAGTGATTTTTCCTGGGATATATGTGGATATAGTGATTTAGGATTTCTTGGGATATAGAGAGATAAGTGAATTTTTCCTGGGATATATGTGGATATAGTGATTTAGGATTTCTTGGGATATAGAGAGATAAGTGAATTTTTCCTGGGATATATGTGGATATAGTGATTTAGGATTTCTTGGGATATAGAGAGATAAGTGAATTTTTCCTGGGATATATGTGGATATAGTGATTTAGGATTTCTTGGGATATAGAGAGATAAGTGAATTTTCCTGGGATATATGTGGATATTGTGATTTAGAATTTCTTGGGATATATACAGAGATAAGTGAATTGTTCCTGAGATATAGTTGTGTTAGTTCTGGGCCAGATGTGCCTGGAGTATTTAGGGTTGAAGTACGACAGGCTCTTGCAGGCGTGGTTGATCAAGGTGGGATCATGCATTGGTTCGAAAAGGGGGAGATCCTTGAAGACGTGGTTTTTGGGGGAAAACTTGTCTTCAAACCCCCCAGTAGTTTCGCTGCTCACGGAGATATGTACTGCCAGCGAGGGTCGGTCGAGCGTTGCTTCAAGAAATGTGGTGAGATCATGTTAGAGGAAATTCTGTGCCTGATGATGATGTGTCACACTTGAGGATTTTTCCTTTCCCTTTGCATAGGCTGAAAGTGGATTCACGACCCAATTTCACGCCTTCAGCCTGACTTGGTATTTTCTTCCTGTGTTGGTTCTCAAAACCCAGGGTAGTGTCTGAACTGAGAGTATTTGCCTCACCGCTACCTCAGTAATTCACTGCAGGTGTTAAATTCAAGTTTGTTTGGTGATTTAAAGTATCTAAATTTATTTGTTTATGGTTTGCTGTAGTGCTAGGGATGTAAATTCTAAATTCTGGTTGTTATTGTTAGTGAACTTGATATTTAGTTTGGAAATTTAGTTAATTGGTATTTTGAGCTTTTGTTTACAGTATAGAGTTATTAAGTATCCTGAGCTATTATGTGAAGTGCAGAGTGAGGTGATTTTTATGAGCAAGCTAGTGCAAGAAGATTGTTTGAATTTCTGAATTATGTTGATGTTATGAATAGTGATAATTTTTAAGATTAGTTAGTGTGGTTTCTTTATAAGTGAAGTAGGTTCATTCAGGATAGTTCTATGGGTTATGTAATGTCAATTAAGGCTTGTGCTCAGTGTAAATTCTGTTTTGAGGATAATTTACTTGGTTTGTTTACTTGCTGATAGTAGTTTTGTTAAAGTATAATTTGTGGCTCTTAAAATAACTGTAAATTTAATTGAAGTCTTTGAATCTGGTCTGGGAGATTGCGGAGTTTGCTAAGATTGTTTAAATTTAAATCAATAAGTGTAAAATTGTAAATTGGTCATTGAGCTAACTGGGTGAGAGAGAAGAGAGTACGTTTCAAAAGAACAGAATTTGTCCACCTTGTAGAATTAAAAAATAATCCAGTATTTTTTTTTTTGTAAGCTATGTGAATCATGGTATAATTTTGGATGCATGCCTAGTGTTCAAACCAACTGTGTTGAAATATGTAAAGTTGTGCTGTTCATAAGGCCAGTGGCCAAATAGAAATAGAAAGAAAATTGAGATTCTGTGTTTTATACTGCTGTGTTTAAGCAAACAAAAAAAAAGGAAATACCATCTGTTTGTCCACTGAATTAACTTATTAAGTTTTTAAAGAAAAATAATAAATACAGGCAGTAGCCTTTCAAAAAAAAGTTCAAAATGAGTGCAGTGTAAAAGTTTTTGTGTGCTGTTGTCTTCCATGACTTGGTCCCATGTACTCCCCCTTAGCTTGACTAAGGCTATCGATCCGAATCCTGGTTTTCTAAGGTATTTCATAACTGCAATTTTTGTCCTAACCTTTTTAAATTGACTTTCACCGCCTCCACAAGTTGTTATTGAACGAGTACATTTTATCGTATGACTTATAGTGACACATTTTCATACACATGCAACAATATCCACTTATTTTTGCACTTTCAGGTGACTCAACTCTGCTTGAACACAAACAACGCAAACATTTCCAATAACTTCTTGTGGAATGTAAACTTTCAGATGCATTTTTGTTTAGGATGTTCATGGCCTTTTCTAGTACTTAGAAAATATTTTTGTTTCAGAAATGCATCCATCCATCTCCCAAATTTAACTTTTCTATAATTTCCATATGAATTTCAATACCAGCATAAATATAACGCGATTAATAAATATCAATCCAATTCAATATACCCAAAATGAATTAAATTTAAATTATTTTTTTCCACCAAAACATTTCTATTTGGCCAGTCAGTGTTGGGTAGGATTAGTATTACTGTAGTAATAGCCAGTGAGTTAGGAATTTAATAATCAGTTAAATTTCTTTTAATTTAATTTTCTCAGTGTAGTTAAAAGGTTAGTATTTGAGCCGGTGCAGAATTTTTTTCCTTCGTTCCGTGAAAATTTTTTGGCTTGAAAAAGAATTCTTTCACCTCTGTAATTAAGGTCAGGTGATAAGTAGCTTCGCTTCGGAACATTTGTTTTCCTAGTTCAGTGGTAGCCATGTTGGAACGGAAGTCAGCTCACCGGAGGTAGGTGGCGCTGCAGGTTTGTTTACATTCATCGGTTTGTTGACATGGTCGGAGCACGTGTGTGTTGAGTAGTAGGTAGAAGCGAATTTTCTGAGATTTTATTTTTATGTTTCGACTCGCTTTGCTCGTCTTTTTCGCAGGGGAATGTATTTGTCATGGGAGAAAATTTTTGCATTAATTAATCTCTGATAAACCAACAGAAAGATTGATCAGGTCTCTCTGAAATTCACCAGAGGTTAAAATTTTCGCCATGACAAATACATTCCCCCTGCGAAAAGACGAGCAAAGCGAGTCGAAACATAAAATAAAATCTCAGAAAATTCGCTTCTACCTACTACTCAACACACACGTGCTCCGACCATGTCAACAAACCGATGAATGTAAACAAACCTGCAGCGCCACCTACCTCCGGTGAGCTGACTTCCGTTCCAACATGGCTACCACTGAACTAGGAAAACAAATGTTCCGAAGCGAAGCTACTTATCACCTGACCTTAATTACAGAGGTGAAAGAATTTTTTTCAAGCCAAAAAATTTTCACGGAACGAAGGAAAAAAAATTCTGCACCGGCTCAAATACTAACCTTTTAACTACACTGAGAAAATTAAATTAAAAGAAATTTAACTGATTATTAAATTCCTAACTCACTGGCTATTACTACAGTAATACTAATCCTACCCAACACTGAACCTACACTTCACTCCAATAGTAAACAACCTAACTTAAAATAACTAACCAGTGCACCTAGGCACTAAATTAACCAGCGTGAGGAGAGAAGAGAAGTTATGCCTCTTACAATTTTTGCATTATGCTTTCACCAATTTGACATCACCAACAACAGGCATTTTCGAATGACAACATTACTTTACAATACACTTTCTTCGCTTAGTTCAACAGAATATGATAAATTGCCTGAATGCAACACACTAAAATTACACTTAATTCAACACTCGGACTGTAGAGGTAAAAAAAGTTTTGCAACACATGAAAAATACACCTAGAAGTTCAATATTTGGAAAAGTGTGAAATTGCATATATATATATGTGACACACTGCAAACTATTAATTAGCACTAGTTATATTCGAAATACCAAATTATACATTATGCAGGTACGCTTGAGAAATTATTTGTGTGAAAACTCATGTAGGTAAACATCCAAAAAAAAAATTGTATGTGTGTCAAGCACAAAATTACTGAAATTACTCATATATCACTGAAAATATTACACCAACACAAAAAAATCTTTTTATGTGTGTCAAGCCCTAACTGGCTTTTATGTTAAGCCCAAAATTATTCAATTATTACAAACACTGCTACTGAAATATTATAATACTTATACACAGAAATTCAGCTAAAATAAAAAAATATGCACTTTCGCTACTTTGGTCACTGAGAGAGAGAGACTACCAGAACTTATCACTACGAGAAAATAATTCACATATGAAACCATACTCAAGATTTTTCGTAACTACTGTGCAGTACAGGTTGAATTCCATGACAAGGCATGTATCCTGGTCACGGCACCAAATGTTTTGGTGGAAAAAAAAATAATTTAAATTTAATTCATTTTGGGTATATTGAATTGGATTGATATTTATTAATCGCGTTATATTTATGCTGGTATTGAAATTCATATGGAAATTATAGAAAAGTTAAATTTGGGAGATGGATGGATGCATTTCGAAACAAAAATATTTTCTAAGTACTAGAAAAGGCCATGAACATCCTAAACAAAAATGCATCTGAAAGTTTACATTCCACAAGAAGTTATTGGAAATGTTTGCGTTGTTTGTGTTCAAGCAGAGTTGAGTCACCTGAAAGTGCAAAAATAAGTGGATATTGTTGCATGTGTATGAAAATGTGTCACTATAAGTCATACGATAAAATGTACTCGTTCAATAACAACTTGTGGAGGCGGTGAAAGTCAATTTAAAAAGGTTAGGACAAAAATTGCAGTTATGAAATACCTTAGAAAACCAGGATTCGGATCGATAGCCTTAGTCAAGCTAAGGGGGAGTACATGGGACCAAGTCATGGAAGACAACAGCACACAAAAACTTTTACACTGCACTCATTTTGAACTTTTTTGAAAGGCTACTGCCTGTATTTATTATTTTTCTTTAAAAACTTAATAAGTTAATTCAGTGGACAAACAGATGGTATTTCCTTTTTTTTTTGTTTGCTTAAACACAGCAGTATAAAACACAGAATCTCAATTTTCTTTCTATTTCTATTTGGCCACTGGCCTTATGAACAGCACAACTTTACATATTTCAACACAGTTGGTTTGAACACTAGGCATGCATCCAAAATTATACCATGATTCACATAGCTTACAAAAAAAAAAAAAAAATACTGGATTATTTTTAATTCTACAAGGTGGACAAATTCTGTTCTTTTGAAACGTACTCTCTTCTCTCTCACCCAGTTAGCTCAATGACCAATTTACAATTTTACACTTATTGATTTAAATTTAAACAATCTTAGCAAACTCCGCAATCTCCCAGACCAGATTCAAAGACTTCAATTAAATTTACAGTTATTTTAAGAGCCACAAATTATACTTTAACAAAACTACTATCAGCAAGTAAACAAACCAAGTAAATTATCCTCAAAACAGAATTTACACTGAGCACAAGCCTTAATTGACATTACATAACCCATAGAACTATCCTGAATGAACCTACTTCACTTATAAAGAAACCACACTAACTAATCTTAAAAATTATCACTATTCATAACATCAACATAATTCAGAAATTCAAACAATCTTCTTGCACTAGCTTGCTCATAAAAATCACCTCACTCTGCACTTCACATAATAGCTCAGGATACTTAATAACTCTATACTGTAAACAAAAGCTCAAAATACCAATTAACTAAATTTCCAAACTAAATATCAAGTTCACTAACAATAACAACCAGAATTTAGAATTTACATCCCTAGCACTACAGCAAACCATAAACAAATAAATTTAGATACTTTAAATCACCAAACAAACTTGAATTTAACACCTGCAGTGAATTACTGAGGTAGCGGTGAGGCAAATACTCTCAGTTCAGACACTACCCTGGGTTTTGAGAACCAACACAGGAAGAAAATACCAAGTCAGGCTGAAGGCGTGAAATTGGGTCGTGAATCCACTTTCAGCCTATGCAAAGGGAAAGGAAAAAATCCTCAAGTGTGACACATCATCATCAGGCACAGAATTTCCTCTAACATGATCTCACCACATTTCTTGAAGCAACGCTCGACCGACCCTCGCTGGCAGTACATATCTCCGTGAGCAGCGAAACTACTGGGGGGTTTGAAGACAAGTTTTCCCCCAAAAACCACGTCTTCAAGGATCTCCCCCTTTTCGAACCAATGCATGATCCCACCTTGATCAACCACGCCTGCAAGAGCCTGTCGTACTTCAACCCTAAATACTCCAGGCACATCTGGCCCAGAACTAACACAACTATATCTCAGGAACAATTCACTTATCTCTGTATATATCCCAAGAAATTCTAAATCACAATATCCACATATATCCCAGGAAAATTCACTTATCTCTCTATATCCCAAGAAATCCTAAATCACTATATCCACATATATCCCAGGAAAAATTCACTTATCTCTCTATATCCCAAGAAATCCTAAATCACTATATCCACATATATCCCAGGAAAAATTCACTTATCTCTCTATATCCCAAGAAATCCTAAATCACTATATCCACATATATCCCAGGAAAAATTCACTTATCTCTCTATATCCCAAGAAATCCTAAATCACTATATCCACATATATCCCAGGAAAAATCACTAGCAAGGAAATTCTTCTGCACCATGGCAATGCGCAGGTCCACTTCAGACAATACACTGACCATTTACATAACCCACTAAATATTTTCACCTTATTGAAAATTAAAATTACATTTAGACTTTTAACCTTATAGTAAAAACAAGAAAATTTAGGCCAAAGAAAAGAACAATTAATACTGGAACTGGTGAGCAAAAGTGTGTCTTCTCAACCCATGATGTTCATTCTTTTTGTGAAATACTAAACTTGAGAACAAAAAAATACTTTAACTTCTATTCTGCACATATCGCATCCTGGTGAAAATTCCCTACTCAGAGCCCTCTGCCCTAGGACAAGTTCCCTGCTTGCCCTAAGATCACCCCTTTCCAATGGGAGATTAACACTCATCTGGAGCATGTAAAATACTGGTCCTCAATTAACACTCCTACCATCTCAATTTCGACACCCAACACTCCAAGAATGTAAACAGCACTTTAGGTTTCCAATTTCATCACACTATAATATGTTCCCAAAATTCCAATATAAATCATCCCATAATTTATCTTCACTCAAAAAAAAAATAACTCAACGCTGTAAAAAGGCTAGAGAAAAAAATGTTTACAATTATTTTATCACCCACGACATCACAATAACACTGCTTTTCAATTATCACATGCCCAACTAAACTATTATCGATGCACCAAAATTCACTGTGCCCAACTATTAAAGTAAATTTTTCCGATACATCAAAATTTACTGGCCTGGGAAGTTGCTAAAATACCAGTCATGACAGCACAAAAAAAACATAAATGAAAGCATTTTCAACTCCCCCTCTCTTTTTTTTTTTTCTTTTTTCTGAATTCGTACCTGAGTAACTAATACATTTTAATTTTGAAAGCTGAACGACGACACAGCCAAAATCAGAGGGGAAAAAAAACTTGCTCTTTTTCTTTTTGTTTCTTATGCTCAGCTCGAAGTTTAGGTACCCTGCGTGGGATGTTATATATCAATACAAAAAGATATGAACTAAAACATTACCTTCGAGCTGGCGTTCTTTTTTTTTTCCTTTCTGTTTTCAATACAATTTACAGTCCTGGCACAACCACATTCTCGTTGGACTTTCTTTTTCTTCCTCCCAGTTCCCTTCCTTAAACGGTTAGTAGCAGAGGTAACCATTTCCGAAACCTCGGGATGAGATGGAACCTTTGAGGCAGGCCTCCTTTTCGGAGTATCAGCCGAGGGTGAAGCTGTAGAGGCTGGGCCCATTCTTTCCGGAATTTCCATAAGGGAGAAGGCATGTCCCCCTTCTTTTCCTTAGCGACATTGTGCCAGCCTGCCGCCATTTTGTTCCTCAGGGCGAGGTTCCCGGCCGGCGGAATGCCGCTTTAACTGCGTTCTACATCGTCAAAAAATTTTTAATAGGCAGCCCAGATCCAGAGTGTCCCCTTGTGGTGGACTGGTGGTCAGCAAGATGCTGCCATGGAAAAAACTCTTTTTTTTTTCTGTGGTTCTCTCCCCGCCAAAAGGCGAGGAGAAAAAAAAAACTCCGCCGTCCCCTCTTTCTCTGACGTCCAGCAGCAAGACAAGAGCAAAAGTGACTCTCAACGGATAAAAACTCTGGGGGTGCTTGAAACCGCTGACCCCTCTCATTGGTCGAAACTTCAGCCTAGCAACTCACGACTCTCCAACGGAATCTTCACTCCCACGCCTCGAGTGACCTCTGACCTTCACACGTGCAGACCCAGGCTCTTCTTGACCCTGGGGTCTAAAAATAGATTTCGTTGCTGAATTCCCTACCCCAAAAGACGAAAAGATGTTACACTTTTGGGCGACTTCTCGCTTGGAAACAGGAACGCAAAAAAATGGCGAATTCTTGCTTTGCAGAAAATCACTAGTTTTAATTTTCTTTTTTTTTCCTCGTTCCGTGATGTTAAACCAAAATTAATTTTGATTCTCTGAGCTGCACACCTACTCGCCTTTTCCTATCGCGATAAAAGAACCGATAAAATAATTATTTTCAAAACCCCAAAGTCAGTTAAATCAAATATTATTCTTTTTTTTTTTTTTTTCTCCAACATGAAATTTTGTTTTCCTGGTTGTGATTAAGACAAGCGAATTTTGCGCATGAATTCCCCTGCCTTTCAACCAGGAATTTTCTTCTAACGTATGTCATGGGAGAAAATTTTTGCATTAATTAATCTCTGATAAACCAACAGAAAGATTGATCAGGTCTCTCTGAAATTCACCAGAGGTTAAAATTTTCGCCATGACAAATACATTCCCCCTGCGAAAAAGACGAGCAAAGCGAGTCGAAACATAAAATAAAATCTCAGAAAATTCGCTTCTACCTACTACTCAACACACACGTGCTCCGACCATGTCAACAAACCGATGAATGTAAACAAACCTGCAGCGCCACCTACCTCCGGTGAGCTGACTTCCGTTCCAACATGGCTACCACTGAACTAGGAAAACAAATGTTCCGAAGCGAAGCTACTTATCACCTGACCTTAATTACAGAGGTGAAAGAATTTTTTTTCAAGCCAAAAAATTTTCACGGAACGAAGGAAAAAAATTCTGCACCGGCTCAAATACTAACCTTTTAACTACACTGAGAAAATTAAATTAAAAGAAATTTAACTGATTATTAAATTCCTAACTCACTGGCTATTACTACAGTAATACTAATCCTACCCAACACTGAACCTACACTTCACTCCAATAGTAAACAACCTAACTTAAAATAACTAACCAGTGCACCTAGGCACTAAATTAACCAGCGTGAGGAGAGAAGAGAAGTTATGGTATTTTTTTGTTCTCAAGTTTAGTATTTCACAAAAAGAATGAACATCATGGGTTGAGAAGACACACTTTTGCTCACCAGTTCCAGTATTAATTGTTCTTTTCTTTGGCCTAAATTTTCTTGTTTTTACTATAAGGTTAAAAGTCTAAATGTAATTTTAATTTTCAATAAGGTGAAAATATTTAGTGGGTTATGTAAATGGTCAGTGTATTGTCTGAAGTGGACCTGCGCATTGCCATGGTGCAGAAGAATTTCCTTGCTAGTGATTTTTCCTGGGATATATGTGGATATAGTGATTTAGGATTTCTTGGGATATAGAGAGATAAGTGAATTTTTCCTGGGATATATGTGGATATAGTGATTTAGGATTTCTTGGGATATAGAGAGATAAGTGAATTTTTCCTGGGATATATGTGGATATAGTGATTTAGGATTTCTTGGGATATAGAGAGATAAGTGAATTTTTCCTGGGATATATGTGGATATAGTGATTTAGGATTTCTTGGGATATAGAGAGATAAGTGAATTTTCCTGGGATATATGTGGATATTGTGATTTAGAATTTCTTGGGATATATACAGAGATAAGTGAATTGTTCCTGAGATATAGTTGTGTTAGTTCTGGGCCAGATGTGCCTGGAGTATTTAGGGTTGAAGTACGACAGGCTCTTGCAGGCGTGGTTGATCAAGGTGGGATCATGCATTGGTTCGAAAAGGGGGAGATCCTTGAAGACGTGGTTTTTGGGGGAAAACTTGTCTTCAAACCCCCCAGTAGTTTCGCTGCTCACGGAGATATGTACTGCCAGCGAGGGTCGGTCGAGCGTTGCTTCAAGAAATGTGGTGAGATCATGTTAGAGGAAATTCTGTGCCTGATGATGATGTGTCACACTTGAGGATTTTTTCCTTTCCCTTTGCATAGGCTGAAAGTGGATTCACGACCCAATTTCACGCCTTCAGCCTGACTTGGTATTTTCTTCCTGTGTTGGTTCTCAAAACCCAGGGTAGTGTCTGAACTGAGAGTATTTGCCTCACCGCTACCTCAGTAATTCACTGCAGGTGTTAAATTCAAGTTTGTTTGGTGATTTAAAGTATCTAAATTTATTTGTTTATGGTTTGCTGTAGTGCTAGGGATGTAAATTCTAAATTCTGGTTGTTATTGTTAGTGAACTTGATATTTAGTTTGGAAATTTAGTTAATTGGTATTTTGAGCTTTTGTTTACAGTATAGAGTTATTAAGTATCCTGAGCTATTATGTGAAGTGCAGAGTGAGGTGATTTTTATGAGCAAGCTAGTGCAAGAAGATTGTTTGAATTTCTGAATTATGTTGATGTTATGAATAGTGATAATTTTTAAGATTAGTTAGTGTGGTTTCTTTATAAGTGAAGTAGGTTCATTCAGGATAGTTCTATGGGTTATGTAATGTCAATTAAGGCTTGTGCTCAGTGTAAATTCTGTTTTGAGGATAATTTACTTGGTTTGTTTACTTGCTGATAGTAGTTTTGTTAAAGTATAATTTGTGGCTCTTAAAATAACTGTAAATTTAATTGAAGTCTTTGAATCTGGTCTGGGAGATTGCGGAGTTTGCTAAGATTGTTTAAATTTAAATCAATAAGTGTAAAATTGTAAATTGGTCATTGAGCTAACTGGGTGAGAGAGAAGAGAGTACGTTTCAAAAGAACAGAATTTGTCCACCTTGTAGAATTAAAAATAATCCAGTATTTTTTTTGTAAGCTATGTGAATCATGGTATAATTTTGGATGCATGCCTAGTGTTCAAACCAACTGTGTTGAAATATGTAAAGTTGTGCTGTTCATAAGGCCAGTGGCCAAATAGAAATAGAAAGAAAATTGAGATTCTGTGTTTTATACTGCTGTGTTTAAGCAAACAAAAAAAGGAAATACCATCTGTTTGTCCACTGAATTAACTTATTAAGTTTTTAAAGAAAAATAATAAATACAGGCAGTAGCCTTTCAAAAAAAAGTTCAAAATGAGTGCAGTGTAAAAGTTTTTGTGTGCTGTTGTCTTCCATGACTTGGTCCCATGTACTCCCCTTAGCTTGACTAAGGCTATCGATCCGAATCCTGGTTTTCTAAGGTATTTCATAACTGCAATTTTTGTCCTAACCTTTTTAAATTGACTTTCACCGCCTCCACAAGTTGTTATTGAACGAGTACATTTTATCGTATGACTTATAGTGACACATTTTCATACACATGCAACAATATCCACTTATTTTTGCACTTTCAGGTGACTCAACTCTGCTTGAACACAAACAACGCAAACATTTCCAATAACTTCTTGTGGAATGTAAACTTTCAGATGCATTTTTGTTTAGGATGTTCATGGCCTTTTCTAGTACTTAGAAAATATTTTTGTTTCGAAATGCATCCATCCATCTCCCAAATTTAACTTTTCTATAATTTCCATATGAATTTCAATACCAGCATAAATATAACGCGATTAATAAATATCAATCCAATTCAATATACCCAAAATGAATTAAATTTAAATTATTTTTTTTCCACCAAAACATTTCTATTTGGCCAGTCAGTGTTGGGTAGGATTAGTATTACTGTAGTAATAGCCAGTGAGTTAGGAATTTAATAATCAGTTAAATTTCTTTTAATTTAATTTTCTCAGTGTAGTTAAAAGGTTAGTATTTGAGCCGGTGCAGAATTTTTTTCCTTCGTTCCGTGAAAATTTTTTGGCTTGAAAAAAATTCTTTCACCTCTGTAATTAAGGTCAGGTGATAAGTAGCTTCGCTTCGGAACATTTGTTTTCCTAGTTCAGTGGTAGCCATGTTGGAACGGAAGTCAGCTCACCGGAGGTAGGTGGCGCTGCAGGTTTGTTTACATTCATCGGTTTGTTGACATGGTCGGAGCACGTGTGTGTTGAGTAGTAGGTAGAAGCGAATTTTCTGAGATTTTATTTTATGTTTCGACTCGCTTTGCTGCGTTTTTCGCAGGGGGAATGTATTTGTCATGGGAGAAAATTTTTGCATTAATTAATCTCTGATAAACCAACAGAAAGATTGATCAGGTCTCTCTGAAATTCACCAGAGGTTAAAATTTTCGCCATGACAAATACATTCCCCCTGCGAAAAGACGAGCAAAGCGAGTCGAAACATAAAATAAAATCTCAGAAAATTCGCTTCTACCTACTACTCAACACACACGTGCTCCGACCATGTCAACAAACCGATGAATGTAAACAAACCTGCAGCGCCACCTACCTCCGGTGAGCTGACTTCCGTTCCAACATGGCTACCACTGAACTAGGAAAACAAATGTTCCGAAGCGAAGCTACTTATCACCTGACCTTAATTACAGAGGTGAAAGAATTTTTTTTCAAGCCAAAAATTTTCACGGAACGAAGGAAAAAAATTCTGCACCGGCTCAAATACTAACCTTTTAACTACACTGAGAAAATTAAATTAAAAGAAATTTAACTGATTATTAAATTCCTAACTCACTGGCTATTACTACAGTAATACTAATCCTACCCAACACTGAACCTACACTTCACTCCAATAGTAAACAACCTAACTTAAAATAACTAACCAGTGCACCTAGGCACTAAATTAACCAGCGTGAGGAGAGAAGAGAAGTTATGCCTCTTACAATTTTTGCATTATGCTTTCACCAATTTGACATCACCAACAACAGGCATTTTCGAATGACAACATTACTTTACAATACACTTTCTTCGCTTAGTTCAACAGAATATGATAAATTGCCTGAATGCAACACATTAAAATTACACTTAATTCAACACTCGGACTGTAGAGGTAAAAAAATTTTGCAACACATGAAAAATACACCTAGAAGTTCAATATTTGGAAAAGTGTGAAATTGCATATATATATATGTGACACACTGCAAACTATTAATTAGCACTAGTTATATTTGAAATACCAAATTATACATTATGCAGGTACGCTTGAGAAATTATTTGTGTGAAAACTCATGTAGGTAAACATCCAAAAAAAAAATTGTATGTGTGTCAAGCACAAAATTACTGAAATTACTCATATATCACTGAAAATATTACACCAACACAAAAAAAATCTTTTTATGTGTGTCAAGCCCTAACTGGCTTTTATGTTAAGCCCAAAATTATTCAATTATTACAAACACTGCTACTGAAATATTATAATACTTATACACAGAAATTCAGCTAAAATAAAAAAATATGCACTTTCGCTACTTTGGTCACTGAGAGAGAGAGACTACCAGAACTTATCACTACGAGAAAATAATTCACATATGAAACCATACTCAAGATTTTTCGTAACTACTGTGCAGTACAGGTTGAATTCCATGACAAGGCATGTATCCTGGTCACGGCACCAAATGTTTTGGTGGAAAAAAATAATTTAAATTTAATTCATTTTGGGTATATTGAATTGGATTGATATTTATTAATCGCGTTATATTTATGCTGGTATTGAAATTCATATGGAAATTATAGAAAAGTTAAATTTGGGAGATGGATGGATGCATTTCGAAACAAAAATATTTTCTAAGTACTAGAAAAGGCCATGAACATCCTAAACAAAAATGCATCTGAAAGTTTACATTCCACAAGAAGTTATTGGAAATGTTTGCGTTGTTTGTGTTCAAGCAGAGTTGAGTCACCTGAAAGTGCAAAAATAAGTGGATATTGTTGCATGTGTATGAAAATGTGTCACTATAAGTCATACGATAAAATGTACTCGTTCAATAACAACTTGTGGAGGCGGTGAAAGTCAATTTAAAAAGGTTAGGACAAAAATTGCAGTTATGAAATACCTTAGAAAACCAGGATTCGGATCGATAGCCTTAGTCAAGCTAAGGGGAGTACATGGGACCAAGTCATGGAAGACAACAGCACACAAAAACTTTTACACTGCACTCATTTTGAACTTTTTTTGAAAGGCTACTGCCTGTATTTATTATTTTTCTTTAAAAACTTAATAAGTTAATTCAGTGGACAAACAGATGGTATTTCCTTTTTTTTTTTGTTTGCTTAAACACAGCAGTATAAAACACAGAATCTCAATTTTCTTTCTATTTCTATTTGGCCACTGGCCTTATGAACAGCACAACTTTACATATTTCAACACAGTTGGTTTGAACACTAGGCATGCATCCAAAATTATACCATGATTCACATAGCTTACAAAAAAAAATACTGGATTATTTTTAATTCTACAAGGTGGACAAATTCTGTTCTTTTGAAACGTACTCTCTTCTCTCTCACCCAGTTAGCTCAATGACCAATTTACAATTTTACACTTATTGATTTAAATTTAAACAATCTTAGCAAACTCCGCAATCTCCCAGACCAGATTCAAAGACTTCAATTAAATTTACAGTTATTTTAAGAGCCACAAATTATACTTTAACAAAACTACTATCAGCAAGTAAACAAACCAAGTAAATTATCCTCAAAACAGAATTTACACTGAGCACAAGCCTTAATTGACATTACATAACCCATAGAACTATCCTGAATGAACCTACTTCACTTATAAAGAAACCACACTAACTAATCTTAAAATTATCACTATTCATAACATCAACATAATTCAGAAATTCAAACAATCTTCTTGCACTAGCTTGCTCATAAAAATCACCTCACTCTGCACTTCACATAATAGCTCAGGATACTTAATAACTCTATACTGTAAACAAAAGCTCAAAATACCAATTAACTAAATTTCCAAACTAAATATCAAGTTCACTAACAATAACAACCAGAATTTAGAATTTACATCCCTAGCACTACAGCAAACCATAAACAAATAAATTTAGATACTTTAAATCACCAAACAAACTTGAATTTAACACCTGCAGTGAATTACTGAGGTAGCGGTGAGGCAAATACTCTCAGTTCAGACACTACCCTGGGTTTTGAGAACCAACACAGGAAGAAAATACCAAGTCAGGCTGAAGGCGTGAAATTGGGTCGTGAATCCACTTTCAGCCTATGCAAAGGGAAAGGAAAAATCCTCAAGTGTGACACATCATCATCAGGCACAGAATTTCCTCTAACATGATCTCACCACATTTCTTGAAGCAACGCTCGACCGACCCTCGCTGGCAGTACATATCTCCGTGAGCAGCGAAACTACTGGGGGGTTTGAAGACAAGTTTTCCCCCAAAAACCACGTCTTCAAGGATCTCCCCCTTTTCGAACCAATGCATGATCCCACCTTGATCAACCACGCCTGCAAGAGCCTGTCGTACTTCAACCCTAAATACTCCAGGCACATCTGGCCCAGAACTAACACAACTATATCTCAGGAACAATTCACTTATCTCTGTATATATCCCAAGAAATTCTAAATCACAATATCCACATATATCCCAGGAAAATTCACTTATCTCTCTATATCCCAAGAAATCCTAAATCACTATATCCACATATATCCCAGGAAAAATTCACTTATCTCTCTATATCCCAAGAAATCCTAAATCACTATATCCACATATATCCCAGGAAAAATTCACTTATCTCTCTATATCCCAAGAAATCCTAAATCACTATATCCACATATATCCCAGGAAAAATTCACTTATCTCTCTATATCCCAAGAAATCCTAAATCACTATATCCACATATATCCCAGGAAAAATCACTAGCAAGGAAATTCTTCTGCACCATGGCAATGCGCAGGTCCACTTCAGACAATACACTGACCATTTACATAACCCACTAAATATTTTCACCTTATTGAAAATTAAAATTACATTTAGACTTTTAACCTTATAGTAAAAACAAGAAAATTTAGGCCAAAGAAAAGAACAATTAATACTGGAACTGGTGAGCAAAAGTGTGTCTTCTCAACCCATGATGTTCATTCTTTTTGTGAAATACTAAACTTGAGAACAAAAAATACTTTAACTTCTATTCTGCACATATCGCATCCTGGTGAAAATTCCCTACTCAGAGCCCTCTGCCCTAGGACAAGTTCCCTGCTTGCCCTAAGATCACCCCTTTCCAATGGGAGATTAACACTCATCTGGAGCATGTAAAATACTGGTCCTCAATTAACACTCCTACCATCTCAATTTCGACACCCAACACTCCAAGAATGTAAACAGCACTTTAGGTTTCCAATTTCATCACACTATAATATGTTCCCAAAATTCCAATATAAATCATCCCATAATTTATCTTCACTCAAAAAAAAAAAATAACTCAACGCTGTAAAAAGGCTAGAGAAAAAATGTTTACAATTATTTTATCACCCACGACATCACAATAACACTGCTTTTCAATTATCACATGCCCAACTAAACTATTATCGATGCACCAAAATTCACTGTGCCCAACTATTAAAGTAAATTTTTCCGATACATCAAAATTTACTGGCCTGGGAAGTTGCTAAAATACCAGTCATGACAGCACAAAAAAAACATAAATGAAAGCATTTTCAACTCCCTCTCTTTTTTTTCTTTTTTTCTGAATTCGTACCTGAGTAACTAATACATTTTAATTTTGAAAGCTGAACGACGACACAGCCAAAATCAGAGGGGAAAAAAAACTTGCTCTTTTTCTTTTTGTTTCTTATGCTCAGCTCGAAGTTTAGGTACCCTGCGTGGGATGTTATATATCAATACAAAAAGATATGAACTAAAACATTACCTTCGAGCTGGCGTTCTTTTTTTTTTCCTTTCTGTTTTCAATACAATTTACAGTCCTGGCACAACCACATTCTCGTTGGACTTTCTTTTCTTCCTCCCAGTTCCCTTCCTTAAACGGTTAGTAGCAGAGGTAACCATTTCCGAAACCTCGGGATGAGATGGAACCTTTGAGGCAGGCCTCCTTTTCGGAGTATCAGCCGAGGGTGAAGCTGTAGAGGCTGGGCCCATTCTTTCCGGAATTTCCATAAGGGAGAAGGCATGTCCCCCTTCTTTTCCTTAGCGACATTGTGCCAGCCTGCCGCCATTTTGTTCCTCAGGGCGAGGTTCCCGGCCGGCGGAATGCCGCTTTAACTGCGTTCTACATCGTCAAAAAAATTTTAATAGGCAGCCCAGATCCAGAGTGTCCCCTTGTGGTGGACTGGTGGTCAGCAAGATGCTGCCATGGAAAAAACTCTTTTTTTTTCTCTGTGGTTCTCTCCCGCCAAAAGGCGAGGAGAAAAAAAAACTCCGCCGTCCCCTCTTTCTCTGACGTCCAGCAGCAAGACAAGAGCAAAAGTGACTCTCAACGGATAAAAACTCTGGGGGTGCTTGAAACCGCTGACCCCTCTCATTGGTCGAAACTTCAGCCTAGCAACTCACGACTCTCCAACGGAATCTTCACTCCCACGCCTCGAGTGACCTCTGACCTTCACACGTGCAGACCCAGGCTCTTCTTGACCCTGGGGTCTAAAAATAGATTTCGTTGCTGAATTCCCTACCCCAAAAGACGAAAAGATGTTACACTTTTGGGCGACTTCTCGCTTGGAAACAGGAACGCAACAAAATGGCGAATTCTTGCTTTGCAGAAAATCACTAGTTTTAATTTTCTTTTTTTTTTCCTCGTTCCGTGATGTTAAACCAAAATTACTTTTGATTCTCTGAGCTGCACACCTACTCGCCTTTTCCTATCGCGATAAAAGAACCGATAAAATAATTATTTTCAAAACCCCAAAGTCAGTTAAATCAAATATTATTCTTTTTTTTTTTTTTTTTTCTCCAACATGAAATTTTGTTTTCCTGGTTGTGATTAAGACAAGCGAATTTTGCGCATGAATTCCCCTGCCTTTCAACCAGGAATTTTCTTCTAACGTATGTCATGGGAGAAAATTTTTGCATTAATTAATCTCTGATAAACCAACAGAAAGATTGATCAGGTCTCTCTGAAATTCACCAGAGGTTAAAATTTTCGCCATGACAAATACATTCCCCCTGCGAAAAAGACGAGCAAAGCGAGTCGAAACATAAAATAAAATCTCAGAAAATTCGCTTCTACCTACTACTCAACACACACGTGCTCCGACCATGTCAACAAACCGATGAATGTAAACAAACCTGCAGCGCCACCTACCTCCGGTGAGCTGACTTCCGTTCCAACATGGCTACCACTGAACTAGGAAAACAAATGTTCCGAAGCGAAGCTACTTATCACCTGACCTTAATTACAGAGGTGAAAGAATTTTTTTCAAGCCAAAAAATTTTCACGGAACGAAGGAAAAAAATTCTGCACCGGCTCAAATACTAACCTTTTAACTACACTGAGAAAATTAAATTAAAAGAAATTTAACTGATTATTAAATTCCTAACTCACTGGCTATTACTACAGTAATACTAATCCTACCCAACACTGAACCTACACTTCACTCCAATAGTAAACAACCTAACTTAAAATAACTAACCAGTGCACCTAGGCACTAAATTAACCAGCGTGAGGAGAGAAGAGAAGTTATGGTATTTTTGTTCTCAAGTTTAGTATTTCACAAAAAGAATGAACATCATGGGTTGAGAAGACACACTTTTGCTCACCAGTTCCAGTATTAATTGTTCTTTTCTTTGGCCTAAATTTTCTTGTTTTTACTATAAGGTTAAAAGTCTAAATGTAATTTTAATTTTCAATAAGGTGAAAATATTTAGTGGGTTATGTAAATGGTCAGTGTATTGTCTGAAGTGGACCTGCGCATTGCCATGGTGCAGAAGAATTTCCTTGCTAGTGATTTTTCCTGGGATATATGTGGATATAGTGATTTAGGATTTCTTGGGATATAGAGAGATAAGTGAATTTTTCCTGGGATATATGTGGATATAGTGATTTAGGATTTCTTGGGATATAGAGAGATAAGTGAATTTTTCCTGGGATATATGTGGATATAGTGATTTAGGATTTCTTGGGATATAGAGAGATAAGTGAATTTTTCCTGGGATATATGTGGATATAGTGATTTAGGATTTCTTGGGATATAGAGAGATAAGTGAATTTTCCTGGGATATATGTGGATATTGTGATTTAGAATTTCTTGGGATATATACAGAGATAAGTGAATTGTTCCTGAGATATAGTTGTGTTAGTTCTGGGCCAGATGTGCCTGGAGTATTTAGGGTTGAAGTACGACAGGCTCTTGCAGGCGTGGTTGACCAAGGTGGGATCATGCATTGGTTCGAAAAGGGAGATCCTTGAAGACGTGGTTTTTGGGGGAAAACTTGTCTTCAAACCCCCCAGTAGTTTCGCTGCTCACGGAGATATGTACTGCCAGCGAGGGTCGGTCGAGCGTTGCTTCAAGAAATGTGGTGAGATCATGTTAGAGGAAATTCTGTGCCTGATGATGATGTGTCACACTTGAGGATTTTTTCCTTTCCCTTTGCATAGGCTGAAAGTGGATTCACGACCCAATTTCACGCCTTCAGCCTGACTTGGTATTTTCTTCCTGTGTTGGTTCTCAAAACCCAGGGTAGTGTCTGAACTGAGAGTATTTGCCTCACCGCTACCTCAGTAATTCACTGCAGGTGTTAAATTCAAGTTTGTTTGGTGATTTAAAGTATCTAAATTTATTTGTTTATGGTTTGCTGTAGTGCTAGGGATGTAAATTCTAAATTCTGGTTGTTATTGTTAGTGAACTTGATATTTAGTTTGGAAATTTAGTTAATTGGTATTTTGAGCTTTTGTTTACAGTATAGAGTTATTAAGTATCCTGAGCTATTATGTGAAGTGCAGAGTGAGGTGATTTTTATGAGCAAGCTAGTGCAAGAAGATTGTTTGAATTTCTGAATTATGTTGATGTTATGAATAGTGATAATTTTTAAGATTAGTTAGTGTGGTTTCTTTATAAGTGAAGTAGGTTCATTCAGGATAGTTCTATGGGTTATGTAATGTCAATTAAGGCTTGTGCTCAGTGTAAATTCTGTTTTGAGGATAATTTACTTGGTTTGTTTACTTGCTGATAGTAGTTTTGTTAAAGTATAATTTGTGGCTCTTAAAATAACTGTAAATTTAATTGAAGTCTTTGAATCTGGTCTGGGAGATTGCGGAGTTTGCTAAGATTGTTTAAATTTAAATCAATAAGTGTAAAATTGTAAATTGGTCATTGAGCTAACTGGGTGAGAGAGAAGAGAGTACGTTTCAAAAGAACAGAATTTGTCCACCTTGTAGAATTAAAAATAATCCAGTATTTTTTTTGTAAGCTATGTGAATCATGGTATAATTTTGGATGCATGCCTAGTGTTCAAACCAACTGTGTTGAAATATGTAAAGTTGTGCTGTTCATAAGGCCAGTGGCCAAATAGAAATAGAAAGAAAATTGAGATTCTGTGTTTTATACTGCTGTGTTTAAGCAAACAAAAAAAAAGGAAATACCATCTGTTTGTCCACTGAATTAACTTATTAAGTTTTTAAAGAAAAATAATAAATACAGGCAGTAGCCTTTCAAAAAAAAAGTTCAAAATGAGTGCAGTGTAAAAGTTTTTGTGTGCTGTTGTCTTCCATGACTTGGTCCCATGTACTCCCCCTTAGCTTGACTAAGGCTATCGATCCGAATCCTGGTTTTCTAAGGTATTTCATAACTGCAATTTTTGTCCTAACCTTTTTAAATTGACTTTCACCGCCTCCACAAGTTGTTATTGAACGAGTACATTTTATCGTATGACTTATAGTGACACATTTTCATACACATGCAACAATATCCACTTATTTTTGCACTTTCAGGTGACTCAACTCTGCTTGAACACAAACAACGCAAACATTTCCAATAACTTCTTGTGGAATGTAAACTTTCAGATGCATTTTTGTTTAGGATGTTCATGGCCTTTTCTAGTACTTAGAAAATATTTTTGTTTCGAAATGCATCCATCCATCTCCCAAATTTAACTTTTCTATAATTTCCATATGAATTTCAATACCAGCATAAATATAACGCGATTAATAAATATCAATCCAATTCAATATACCCAAAATGAATTAAATTTAAATTATTTTTTTCCACCAAAACATTTCTATTTGGCCAGTCAGTGTTGGGTAGGATTAGTATTACTGTAGTAATAGCCAGTGAGTTAGGAATTTAATAATCAGTTAAATTTCTTTTAATTTAATTTTCTCAGTGTAGTTAAAAGGTTAGTATTTGAGCCGGTGCAGAATTTTTTCCTTCGTTCCGTGAAAATTTTTTGGCTTGAAAAAAATTCTTTCACCTCTGTAATTAAGGTCAGGTGATAAGTAGCTTGCCTTGGAACATTTGTTTTCCTAGTTCAGTGGTAGCCATGTTGGAACGGAAGTCAGCTCACCGGAGGTAGGTGGCGCTGCAGGTTTGTTTACATTCATCGGTTTGTTGACATGGTCGGAGCACGTGTGTGTTGAGTAGTAGGTAGAAGCGAATTTTCTGAGATTTTATTTTATGTTTCGACTCGCTTTGCTCGTCTTTTTCGCAGGGGGAATGTATTTGTCATGGGAGAAAATTTTTGCATTAATTAATCTCTGATAAACCAACAGAAAGATTGATCAGGTCTCTCTGAAATTCACCAGAGGTTAAAATTTTCGCCATGACAAATACATTCCCCCTGCGAAAAAGACGAGCAAAGCGAGTCGAAACATAAAATAAAATCTCAGAAAATTCGCTTCTACCTACTACTCAACACACACGTGCTCCGACCATGTCAACAAACCGATGAATGTAAACAAACCTGCAGCGCCACCTACCTCCGGTGAGCTGACTTCCGTTCCAACATGGCTACCACTGAACTAGGAAAACAAATGTTCCGAAGCGAAGCTACTTATCACCTGACCTTAATTACAGAGGTGAAAGAATTTTTTTCAAGCCAAAAAATTTTCACGGAACGAAGGAAAAAAAATTCTGCACCGGCTCAAATACTAACCTTTTAACTACACTGAGAAAATTAAATTAAAAGAAATTTAACTGATTATTAAATTCTAACTCACTGGCTATTACTACAGTAATACTAATCCTACCCAACACTGAACCTACACTTCACTCCAATAGTAAACAACCTAACTTAAAATAACTAACCAGTGCACCTAGGCACTAAATTAACCAGCGTGAGGAGAGAAGAGAAGTTATGCCTCTTACAATTTTTGCATTATGCTTTCACCAATTTGACATCACCAACAACAGGCATTTTCGAATGACAACATTACTTTACAATACACTTTCTTCGCTTAGTTCAACAGAATATGATAAATTGCCTGAATGCAACACATTAAAATTACACTTAATTCAACACTCGGACTGTAGAGGTAAAAAAAAATTTTGCAACACATGAAAAATACACCTAGAAGTTCAATATTTGGAAAAGTGTGAAATTGCATATATATATATGTGACACACTGCAAACTATTAATTAGCACTAGTTATATTCGAAATACCAAATTATACATTATGCAGGTACGCTTGAGAAATTATTTGTGTGAAAACTCATGTAGGTAAACATCCAAAAAAAAAAAAATTGTATGTGTGTCAAGCACAAAATTACTGAAATTACTCATATATCACTGAAAATATTACACCAACACAAAAAAATCTTTTTATGTGTGTCAAGCCCTAACTGGCTTTTATGTTAAGCCCAAAATTATTCAATTATTACAAACACTGCTACTGAAATATTATAATACTTATACACAGAAATTCAGCTAAAATAAAAAAATATGCACTTTCGCTACTTTGGTCACTGAGAGAGAGAGACTACCAGAACTTATCACTACGAGAAAATAATTCACATATGAAACCATACTCAAGATTTTTCGTAACTACTGTGCAGTACAGGTTGAATTCCATGACAAGGCATGTATCCTGGTCACGGCACCAAATGTTTTGGTGGAAAAAAAAATAATTTAAATTTAATTCATTTTGGGTATATTGAATTGGATTGATATTTATTAATCGCGTTATATTTATGCTGGTATTGAAATTCATATGGAAATTATAGAAAAGTTAAATTTGGGAGATGGATGGATGCATTTCGAAACAAAAATATTTTCTAAGTACTAGAAAAGGCCATGAACATCCTAAACAAAAATGCATCTGAAAGTTTACATTCCACAAGAAGTTATTGGAAATGTTTGCGTTGTTTGTGTTCAAGCAGAGTTGAGTCACCTGAAAGTGCAAAAATAAGTGGATATTGTTGCATGTGTATGAAAATGTGTCACTATAAGTCATACGATAAAATGTACTCGTTCAATAACAACTTGTGGAGGCGGTGAAAGTCAATTTAAAAAGGTTAGGACAAAAATTGCAGTTATGAAATACCTTAGAAAACCAGGATTCGGATCGATAGCCTTAGTCAAGCTAAGGGGGAGTACATGGGACCAAGTCATGGAAGACAACAGCACACAAAAACTTTTACACTGCACTCATTTTGAACTTTTTTTTGAAAGGCTACTGCCTGTATTTATTATTTTTCTTTAAAAACTTAATAAGTTAATTCAGTGGACAAACAGATGGTATTTCCTTTTTTTTTGTTTGCTTAAACACAGCAGTATAAAACACAGAATCTCAATTTTCTTTCTATTTCTATTTGGCCACTGGCCTTATGAACAGCACAACTTTACATATTTCAACACAGTTGGTTTGAACACTAGGCATGCATCCAAAATTATACCATGATTCACATAGCTTACAAAAAAAATACTGGATTATTTTTAATTCTACAAGGTGGACAAATTCTGTTCTTTTGAAACGTACTCTCTTCTCTCTCACCCAGTTAGCTCAATGACCAATTTACAATTTTACACTTATTGATTTAAATTTAAACAATCTTAGCAAACTCCGCAATCTCCCAGACCAGATTCAAAGACTTCAATTAAATTTACAGTTATTTTAAGAGCCACAAATTATACTTTAACAAAACTACTATCAGCAAGTAAACAAACCAAGTAAATTATCCTCAAAACAGAATTTACACTGAGCACAAGCCTTAATTGACATTACATAACCCATAGAACTATCCTGAATGAACCTACTTCACTTATAAAGAAACCACACTAACTAATCTTAAAAATTATCACTATTCATAACATCAACATAATTCAGAAATTCAAACAATCTTCTTGCACTAGCTTGCTCATAAAAATCACCTCACTCTGCACTTCACATAATAGCTCAGGATACTTAATAACTCTATACTGTAAACAAAAGCTCAAAATACCAATTAACTAAATTTCCAAACTAAATATCAAGTTCACTAACAATAACAACCAGAATTTAGAATTTACATCCCTAGCACTACAGCAAACCATAAACAAATAAATTTAGATACTTTAAATCACCAAACAAACTTGAATTTAACACCTGCAGTGAATTACTGAGGTAGCGGTGAGGCAAATACTCTCAGTTCAGACACTACCCTGGGTTTTGAGAACCAACACAGGAAGAAAATACCAAGTCAGGCTGAAGGCGTGAAATTGGGTCGTGAATCCACTTTCAGCCTATGCAAAGGGAAAGGAAAAAAATCCTCAAGTGTGACACATCATCATCAGGCACAGAATTTCCTCTAACATGATCTCACCACATTTCTTGAAGCAACGCTCGACCGACCCTCGCTGGCAGTACATATCTCCGTGAGCAGCAAAACTACTGGGGGGGTTTGAAGACAAGTTTTCCCCCAAAAACCACGTCTTCAAGGATCTCCCCCTTTTCGAACCAATGCATGATCCCACCTTGATCAACCACGCCTGCAAGAGCCTGTCGTACTTCAACCCTAAATACTCCAGGCACATCTGGCCCAGAACTAACACAACTATATCTCAGGAACAATTCACTTATCTCTGTATATATCCCAAGAAATTCTAAATCACAATATCCACATATATCCCAGGAAAATTCACTTATCTCTCTATATCCCAAGAAATCCTAAATCACTATATCCACATATATCCCAGGAAAAATTCACTTATCTCTCTATATCCCAAGAAATCCTAAATCACTATATCCACATATATCCCAGGAAAAATTCACTTATCTCTCTATATCCCAAGAAATCCTAAATCACTATATCCACATATATCCCAGGAAAAATTCACTTATCTCTCTATATCCCAAGAAATCCTAAATCACTATATCCACATATATCCCAGGAAAAATCACTAGCAAGGAAATTCTTCTGCACCATGGCAATGCGCAGGTCCACTTCAGACAATACACTGACCATTTACATAACCCACTAAATATTTTCACCTTATTGAAAATTAAAATTACATTTAGACTTTTAACCTTATAGTAAAAACAAGAAAATTTAGGCCAAAGAAAAGAACAATTAATACTGGAACTGGTGAGCAAAAGTGTGTCTTCTCAACCCATGATGTTCATTCTTTTTGTGAAATACTAAACTTGAGAACAAAAAAATACTTTAACTTCTATTCTGCACATATCGCATCCTGGTGAAAATTCCCTACTCAGAGCCCTCTGCCCTAGGACAAGTTCCCTGCTTGCCCTAAGATCACCCCTTTCCAATGGGAGATTAACACTCATCTGGAGCATGTAAAATACTGGTCCTCAATTAACACTCCTACCATCTCAATTTCGACACCCAACACTCCAAGAATGTAAACAGCACTTTAGGTTTCCAATTTCATCACACTATAATATGTTCCCAAAATTCCAATATAAATCATCCCATAATTTATCTTCACTCAAAAAAAAAAAAATAACTCAACGCTGTAAAAAGGCTAGAGAAAAAATGTTTACAATTATTTTATCACCCACGACATCACAATAACACTGCTTTTCAATTATCACATGCCCAACTAAACTATTATCGATGCACCAAAATTCACTGTGCCCAACTATTAAAGTAAATTTTTCCGATACATCAAAATTTACTGGCCTGGGAAGTTGCTAAAATACCAGTCATGACAGCACAAAAAAAACATAAATGAAAGCATTTTCAACTCCCCTCTCTTTTTTTTTCTTTTTTTCTGAATTCGTACCTGAGTAACTAATACATTTTAATTTTGAAAGCTGAACGACGACACAGCCAAAATCAGAGGGAAAAAAAAACTTGCTCTTTTTCTTTTTGTTTCTTATGCTCAGCTCGAAGTTTAGGTACCCTGCGTGGGATGTTATATATCAATACAAAAAGATATGAACTAAAACATTACCTTCGAGCTGGCGTTCTTTTTTTTTTTCCTTTCTGTTTTCAATACAATTTACAGTCCTGGCACAACCACATTCTCGTTGGACTTTCTTTTTCTTCCTCCCAGTTCCCTTCCTTAAACGGTTAGTAGCAGAGGTAACCATTTCCGAAACCTCGGGATGAGATGGAACCTTTGAGGCAGGCCTCCTTTTCGGAGTATCAGCCGAGGGTGAAGCTGTAGAGGCTGGGCCCATTCTTTCCGGAATTTCCATAAGGGAGAAGGCATGTCCCCCTTCTTTTCCTTAGCGACATTGTGCCAGCCTGCCGCCATTTTGTTCCTCAGGGCGAGGTTCCCGGCCGGCGGAATGCCGCTTTAACTGCGTTCTACATCGTCAAAAAATTTTTAATAGGCAGCCCAGATCCAGAGTGTCCCCTTGTGGTGGACTGGTGGTCAGCAAGATGCTGCCATGGAAAAAACTCTTTTTTTTTCTCTGTGGTTCTCTCCCGCCAAAAGGCGAGGAGAAAAAAAAAAACTCCGCCGTCCCCTCTTTCTCTGACGTCCAGCAGCAAGACAAGAGCAAAAGTGACTCTCAACGGATAAAAACTCTGGGGGTGCTTGAAACCGCTGACCCCTCTCATTGGTCGAAACTTCAGCCTAGCAACTCACGACTCTCCAACGGAATCTTCACTCCCACGCCTCGAGTGACCTCTGACCTTCACACGTGCAGACCCAGGCTCTTCTTGACCCTGGGGTCTAAAAATAGATTTCGTTGCTGAATTCCCTACCCCAAAAGACGAAAAGATGTTACACTTTTGGGCGACTTCTCGCTTGGAAACAGGAACGCAAAAAAATGGCGAATTCTTGCTTTGCAGAAAATCACTAGTTTTAATTTTCTTTTTTTTTTTTCCTCGTTCCGTGATGTTAAACCAAAATTAATTTTGATTCTCTGAGCTGCACACCTACTCGCCTTTTCCTATCGCGATAAAAGAACCGATAAAATAATTATTTTCAAAACCCCAAAGTCAGTTAAATCAAATATTATTCTTTTTTTTTTTTTTCTCCAACATGAAATTTTGTTTTCCTGGTTGTGATTAAGACAAGCGAATTTTGCGCATGAATTCCCCTGCCTTTCAACCAGGAATTTTCTTCTAACGTATGTCATGGGAGAAAATTTTTGCATTAATTAATCTCTGATAAACCAACAGAAAGATTGATCAGGTCTCTCTGAAATTCACCAGAGGTTAAAATTTTCGCCATGACACTGCACACTACCAGTCTTTTGAAACTGCTTTAACCAACGTCGGAGACCATTATCGGAAGGTGGAGCTCTGCCATACTGTGTTCTGTAACGACGTTGTGTTGTGATAACTGATTTTGTTTCAAAGAACCAGAGTACGCACATTGCTTTTTCTTGAACAGTCGCCATTTTGATGTATGATGTCAATTCAGCGGGTACAGTGTTGCCACATAAAACTTTCCGCGGTGAACTTGTTCAGGCTGTAGGCAGTTTTATTTGGTCGGTTAAAGTTTGACCCTGCCAGGCCACGGAAACCCCAACAATCTATATATTAATTCCATAAGGTTTTTCTACTGTGAGTCCTATTTTGAGAGAACGGCTAAACGTAAAGATATGGTTGAGGTATCAAAATAAAGGTCTTGCCATATAGATGTGCCGGTGGAAGAGAAAAATAATATTGGGGAAACGGTTTGGGCGTTGTGGGGCGGCAAAGTTCCCATGTTCAGTCTATGGGAGAAGCTTGCGGTTGATATTCGATCGCCTGTGGTTGACTCACGCGCTATTGAAGGCGGAGGCATGGAGGGACTGATATAGTCCAAAGTCCGAAGTCCTATCTTTTCTGAACAAACCGTTGCGCAAAGCAATGCTAGCTGGCATTGGTACCAAAGCTCTTCTCATCGGAACAGCGAACACTCTCGAAGACCTGATTGCGTTATGTCGTTGGACTGTGTGATGTAGATACACAATTTAATATTCATTCGATCCAGTTTATTCACGTAGGTAAGACGTTTCCCATTATGTAAAGATGTAAGTAAACATTCCGTTGACCATTGCTAGGTGGTCGTTAAGCCTTCAGTAAAAAAAAAAATCCCGAACCTGGACTATTGTCTTTACTTAAGTGGTTGAATGAATTTGCCAATCAAATAAAGTTTACAATTGTTGTTTCATATGAGTTTATTCTTTTCAAAAAAACAAACAAACAAAACTAACTGTTGATTCCGATGGGTGAAGAATTTTCGCAGCGCGAATCCCATTCCAACAACATTTACAAACACAGTCATGACTGAAGATGAGAGTGACAGAATACGCTACCCAGTTGAATTTTTGCACACGATCGAGATGAGTGGACTTCCGCATCACATTTTAAGACTGAAAAAGGGTGCAGTCGTGATGCTCATCACAAATCTAACAGCCCCCGGTGGTGCAGTGGTCTAAGCGACGGCCTCTGATCATTCATCCGAAAGGGATCCGGATTCGAATCCCGTTGAGGTATGGATGTTGTGTTTTTCTTACGGCACTGGCTCTCTCCCTTCCCTTGAACGAACCAGTTACCCTAAATTAGGGATGGGCGACTGCTTCTAGCCCATTGAGTTGCTCACGGTGGTCGTTAAACCTCCAATCAGAAAAAAAAAATAAAAAAAATATGTACTTTAAATTAAGAAAAAAAAAAAGTTAGAGCATGTGTATTCTTTCAGTCCTTCTTGAGAGGAGCTCCTCTAGGGAAAATGTGAGCTTCAGCTAGGATCTGAGTGCAAAGACGAAGTGTCTCTGACAACATGGGCACAAAACAAGATGACGTCCCCTCTCACCACCACTAAATTTGTTGTTTTGCTAAACGGTGAGGGTTCATGGCGTGTATGTGTCTGTTTTTCTGAAGTGTGTTTTATTACGTTGTGTTAAGCAATTTTGAAATGATATTTATTTTAATGAAAACTATATAATAGGTCTATTTCGTTGTGTACCAGCGTACGTTTCAAATTATTGACCTTCAGGATTTTGTGAAAAATAAATACATTATGATAACATTTATTATTATAAAACAATATAATGCACCAGAAAAGACACAATAATGTGGGAAAAGAAGCAAATATTAAAACAATCTTAATGAACACTTACGATGCAAATGAAAATTTGATGAACACTTATGTAATTTTCCACTTTTCCACTCATTGTAATGGGATGATATAATTATGGCATGACCGATTCAGGGCCTGATTTTTGCACGTGCACGCGGTGCACGTGCACAGGGCCTCAGAATTTGGGGGGCCTCCAAACTACTTTGAAAAAGTGGTGCTGTCTTAATCCAAATATTTTCATTTGGACCTCGGTTTCCTACAGTCCAAAATTTTCATAAAACTGAAGTATGATCTGCAATTCCGATATTCAGATTTTGAGTAGTAAATATCTGAATTTAAAAAAATTCGAAAACTGCCATAAACAAACCTCAATATCTTGAAATTTGGTTCAGTTCTTTATAAACCTGTAAATTCCAAAACAAACCTGACAAAAAAATAGTGCCCATCCGGGCCAGTAGCATAAATAATTCACTGGCCCGATGAAATTTTTACTGGCCAGTGGCCAGTGGACCAGGTAATTCGAACACTGCTGTTGTAATAATTTACATGGATTGTTGCAATAATTTATCCCACAGTGTGTGTGGTCAGCTGTAACACTTTGTAAGGGATTACTTCTTACAGCTTAAACTACTATCAGATCATCATTTCCATTAACTTTATAGCAAACTAGAGGTTTTAAATTATAACTCTGGCAGGATAGTTATCTGCTTCCGTAAATGATACTATAAAACAAAAAAAAAATTCCAGAGCAATTAATGTTACAGCTGTAAGCTCTGTGGGTGCAGGGAAGTACAATTGGTGTGAATGCTCGTGTATTACAAGACACATTGGCTATAAAGTTAACTTGCATGTGGGATGTGTTTTAATGCTTTTACTACTACTCGTAGAAAAACTGCTTGCAACAAAATATTTACCAGAAAATATTCTTTTAAATTGTTGACCGAAAGTTTTTGATCGAGGGGGGCCTCGGACATAGGATGTGCACAGGGCCTCAACTGACCATAGTCGGGCCCTGATGACCATAGTTTTTTTTCGGGCCTTTGCATGGGCAAAATTGTCAATTAGTGAAGAGTAGTCTATACCCAGAGTTATGTCCTTTTCTACACACATTATCACGAGTGAGTTAAACTTTTTTTCACGGGTCTTTGCATGGGCAAAATTGTCAATTAGTGAAGAGTAGTCCATACCCAGAGATATGTCCTTTTTTACACACGTTATCACGAGTGAGTTAAACTTTTTTTCACGGGTCTTTGCATGGGCAAAATTGTCAATTAGTGAAGAGTAGTCCATACCCAGAGTTATGTCCTTTTCTACCAACATTATCACGAGTGAGTTAAACTTTTTTTCACGGGTCTTTGCATGGGCAAAATTGTCAATTACTGAAGAGTAGTCTATACCCAGGGTTATGTTCCTTTCCTACAAACGCTTTTCTCCCAATAAATATCTTTTTTTCCTTTTTTATTCTTGAGACTGCTGATAATGATATGTCAGCAGAACAATTCGTGACTGATAAGGTTAAAAATATCTCAAAGCTATTTCTAAGTTTGAAATTGTACTCGGAAGATTGTTATCAGTGATGAAAGTGTACATATCCCGTGGTGTGTTCAAGTCTTCGGCATTCATATATTTCTGGAAATGTAGACATTCGTTGCTGAGAAAGTTTTCAAGGATACGCTCCACGTATAATACACATTCGGGTGGCTACTCACTCCATTTTTATTCTTTCATATTGCTGCAGTTACGAATATGGTATAGTTTAACCTTTATTATAAAATATCTTACTATTCTCTTTCTATTCTCTAACTACACCCGTTTTTATAAAGAATTACTTTAATATATTAAATTATAAATGTTAATTTTCAGATATCATTGTAAGATTTATTTTACACGCCCTTTGGTGAATTATTTATTTCTATATAGCATTAATTTTGTTTGTGTATGGTCGATTTGAGAAGAACAGACTCAACAGCTTCATTGATCTCAAAAATAAAAACAATACGTGAGGCTCAGATCCGCTGAGTAGTTTTGGAGGGGAAGAACGCGCCCTATGCAAAAAAATAATTCCAATTGCTTCCACATATTACTATAAACTAGCATGTTATTAGACGTCAAGGCAAGAGGGACACCCCTTAAACTCTATCTTGTAACGTACCAGGAGATGTGACGTACCTGCCAGAAGGACGCACACGACATAAAGGCAGATAGGAATCAGAATAAAATGTCTGCGTAGCTCAGTTGGTAGAGCGATTTGTTCCGGAATAAGCGGACTCGGGTTCGAATCCCGGCGTAGACCAAAAATGACGGAGAAGTTCACTTCGTTATAATGGCGCCCGAACTATCCGGATGACCCGACCGTTCACAATCTCGCAATGGTGTGATGTTATTTCCACACCGCGAGATAGGAAAAATAAACGAATCCCTTCTCCAGCACTTCTAAATAAAAAAATAAAATAAGGGAGATGATGTAACGTACCAGGAGATGTGACGTACCTGCCAGAAGGACGTACACGACATAAAGGCAGATAGGAATCATGCAGAATAAAATGTCTGCGTAGCTCAGTTGGTAGAGCGACTTGTTCCGGAATAAGCAGACTCGGGTTCGAATCCCGGCGTAGACCAAAAATGACGGAGAAATTTACTTCGTTGTAATCTTCTCGCTCTCCAAACCAGCACATAAGGAGTTTCAATGTCAGACTGCTCCCATTTTATTGTAGCATTTTGGCTAGCCTCAATACAGCCGGCAATCGACGCTCTTGCTCAGTTAATGCTCTTCGTCCTCGCATATGGAGTGACGACTGCAAATAGTTTTAAAAATTATTTTTTTTAATTTTTTTTTTTTTTTTGATTGGAGGTTTAACGACCACCGTGAGCAACTCAATGGGCTATAAGCAGTCGCCCGTCCCTAATTTAGGGTCACTGGTTCCAGGGAAGGGAGAGAACCAGTGCCGTAAGACAAACACAACATCCATGCCTCACCTGGATTCGAACCCGGACCCCGTTCGGACGAATGATCAGAGGCCATCGCTTAGACCACTGCGCCACCGGGGGCGGCTTAATTATTTAGGTAAAAAATTTTTTTGAGTGGCGGTACTAAAATATTGATAAAAACTTTCAACTTGGTGACTCTAACTACACCCCCCCCTTAAATCGGACGCCCTGGGACGGTTGTTTAAATCGTCCCTGTCTGAGTGTTTATTTTACGTCTACAGGGAGTGAGCTAGTGACTTTTTTTTTTTTTTGATTGGAGGTTTAACGACCACCGTGAGCAACTCAATGGGCTATGAGCAGTCGCCTGTCCCTAATTTAGGGTCACTGTTTCCAGGGAAGGGAGAGAGCCAGTGTCGTAAGACAAACACAACATCCATGCCTCACCGGATTCGAACCCGGACCCCTTACGGGCGAATAATCAGAGGCCAGCGCTTTAGACCACTGCGCCACCGGGGCGGCGAGCTAGTGACTTTCGAGGTATCTTAGTTATGCTGTTGCTTTAATCAGTCGGTGTTAAATGGTTGGAGATGTGTAACACTGTTGATACATCTGTTGGTAAAAGTGCCTTGCTGAAGGCTGTGGTGACCTCTGATCCTTCGCCCTTAAGACAAAGTTACTTCAGGTTCCTAATGGCTATCCAGAAATTTTTTTCTTGTTTTCATAAAAAAACAAAAACTACTCCCTAGATATTCACCGAAAACATAGGATAGACGGACGGACAGACACATAAACTGCAAACACGGTGTGACAGTTATGTGCAGTCCGTAAAAAAAAAAAAAAACATCCACAATATTTCAAATCTATCTCCAACGGTTAGCAAGATATTTATCAAAAACAGGCGAATGTACAGACAGACAGACAAAAAAGTACTAATGTGGTGTTAGGTGCAAGAGCTGCTTTCTGACCTTAAAGCCATCCTGTAAATTTCAAGTTTCCGACCAAGGAGGTTCAACGAAGTATTAGGTAAGTGCCCAATCTATGATAATATTTCTAGTGTCAATATTTATCTACACGACGTCGACACACACACACACACACACACACTTTTTTCTACGAAACGATATTTTCTGGACACCTCCCCTTCCCTTTGTCAAAATCCTGGGTGCGCCACTCAGCCCAGGTATTTACTGGGTTGGTGCGAATGAAAGAAATGTCCGGCAAAAGACAACCACGACACGTGGACGGCGAGAACGGAAAAGTAGGACGACTTACCTAGGCAAAATAATTCCCTCGGCATCGACACATAGTTCCATCTGTCTGGCAAGGCCATGATCCCAGAACGAAACAAGTCTTGTGGCTGGGACCCGATGAAGTCATCAACTGCACGTTGAACCTCGTTTTCTCTCGTGAACTGTTTCCCGGACACGAAGTGATCCAGGCGACGAAACAGATGATAGTCTGTCGGAGACAAGTCCGGAAAATAGGAAGAATGAGGCAGTGCTTCATAGCCCAAGGCACTTAGTGTTAGCATCGTTTGTTGTGCGACATGAGGGCTGGCATTGTCCTGGAGCAGAAGAACACCATGTCTGTTGACCAGAGCCGGTTGTTTCAGCTGAAATTTCCGGTGCTTCTGGTGTAATTCAGCACAACTGATAGTTTGGTCTCTTGCCAAGAAACTCCGATGAATTATCTCGGCTGTGGACCACCAGACAAGGAGCATCATCTTTTTGGTGTGTAGAGGTAGCTTAGGATGCGGTCCAGCAGGCTGTGCCTTGCTTAACCATTGTGAAATCGTATACGATGATCATAAATGACCCACTTCTCGTCGCAGGTGACGATTCGATGCAGTAGAAGCTCCTGTTTATTATTGGCGAGCAGCGACGTGCAGACTTCCAAACGCCAGGTCTTGTTTGGTTGTTGTCAACTCATGCGGCAGCCACATGTCCAGCTTTTTGACCTTACCAGCGCAGTCAGACGCCAAACAACTGTCGTGGGGTGGACACCTACCTCTCTCACGATACGTTTTAAGGGGCTCCGCTTCAACCACACATAATAGAACATCGTCATTCTCTTCTAACGCTGTGTTAACGTTTTGAAATTAAATTCATACAAGAAGATAACTATGCACAGTTAAAATTCATACAGGAAGATGACAATGCACAGTTAAAATTCATACAGGAAGATGTCTCTCAAATCCGGCATCTGCATGCTTCCTTTGCAAGCCACGTTACGTTCAAACAAACCACTCCCGAACCTTGTTCTTCACACACGTGCTAGCTATTTATAGTAACTCTGTGACGTAATACCCGCAACACCAACACCTTTGGGTTGTTCCATGAGACGCTGTGGAGATTTGAGTAGAACTAGAAACGCTGAGATGTAGACAGAGTGAATTGGACTCATGTTCGCGACGCGGCTCAAGGTCACACCCCCCCCATTCTCACGCTCGTTACCACGGTAACGGCAGCCGGAAAAGAGATAAAATATGGGTAAGTCACTTTTCCCTCTATACTTGAGGTATAGTGACTAAGGCATTCTATGGGGGATGCCAGTCGCTTCGGCGGTTGCTCTCTGTGTTTGGTTAAACAATTCCTTCACTGTTGTATCTAATTTGGAAGTAACGAGCTATTTCAAATAGCTGTGTACACACTGTAGACGATCTTCTTCGATTGTTTTCTAATGTCAGAACTCATCATGCTGAAAAAAATTCTAATAAATATCACTCTAGAACAAACATGAAACGCCAAGTTTTTTAGGTTAAGATTCGAAAGATTGGAATGACGAAAAAAGCGCGAAGATTCGAATCTCGAATCTTTTTTCAAGATTCGCGGGATTCGCGGATTCGAATGTCCCATCCCTACTTAAAACGCTCGATGTTTTTCGATGTATCGGTGTAAACCTCAATGATTTTCCGATGCATCGGTTCCGTACCTTCAAGGAAAAGATCTCGGTTTTCGCCAACGAATCAACTGAAACAAAACAGCCGATAGAAATTGGTATTTCTTTCCTCTTTATAAGAAAGCGAGAAAAAAAATTCATTTACTTTTCGTAGAAGATATTTTTACCAGTTTCAGACCTCGATGTGTTTTCGATTACCAGCTTCTGCAACATCGAGGTGAAAACATCGGTTATTATCGGTGGTAAAACATCGTGAGCCGCCCCGGTGGCGAAGTGGTCTAAGCGATGGCCTCTGATCATTCGTCCGAAAGGAGTCCGGGTTCGAATCCCGTGCGGCATGGATGTTGTGTTTGTCTTACGGTCCCTTCCCTGGAACCAGTGACTTAAATTAGGGGCGGGCGACTGCTTACAGCCCATTGAGTTGCTCACGGTGGTCGTTAAACCTCCAAGCAAAAAAAAAAAAAAAAAAAACAAGAACATCGAAGTTTCTTTTTTTCCCCATGCCTAGCTTACCTTCGCGCTGTTCGGACGTCTTCGCATCGCTATGAGGATCCGCTTCTTCACGTGTCTCCGCTGATTGGTTGTCGTCTCTTACAACCTTTTCCGCGCCTTTGTGGATGTCCTGTTGAGTTTCTAGTCATATGGGTACAAGATAATTCAGATATATCAGTTACTCACACAAACGCACAGAATTTAGACTTGAATTGCAGATGACTCTACTAAGGTATGCTTTGCGGATGCCTCAACGAAGGCAGGCATTAAGGGACCGCAATTTACTTGCCGGCCCATCCTCACCCCAACCACCGCGCCAGGGACGACAGTTCAGTTGCCTAACTGTTTCCAACCCCTCCCACCGCGCGAGATACCGCACTATCGTTGCCGGCCTGTTCTCCCCTTCCCCCGCACGAGGGAGCCCACTTTAGTTGCCGTCCTGTTTGCCACCTCCCCACGCGAGGGATCGCACTTTGGTTGCCGGCCGGTTGCACCACCTTCGCGCGAGGGACCGCACTTTAGTTGCAGACCCGTTCCCCCTAACTTGCACGAGGGACTACATTTTGGTTACCTGCCCGTTTCCCACATCCCGCGCGAGGGACCGCACTTTGTTTTCCGGCCCGTTTCCCTCATCCCCTTGCGAGGGACTGCGCTTTGGTAGTCGGCATGTTTCCCCTCCCGCGCGGGCGACAGCACTTCGATAGTAGGCCCGTTACCTCCCGCGAAGTACCGCCCTTTGTCGGCATGTTACCCCTCTCCCCTATCATGGCGGTTCTTGGCCGGTTTTCCCCTTCATCACGCGGGGAACCACACTATGGTTGCCGTCCCGTTTCCCCCTGCTCCGCGCGAGGGACCGCATTTTGGTTGCCGTCCTGCATTACCTTTCCCCGCGCGAGGGACAGCTCTTTGTTTGCCACCCCGTTTCCCCCTCCCCGCGCAGGATGAACCGAACTTTGGTTGTAGGCCCGCTACCCCATCTCTCCCTATCACGGCCACGTACGGAACCACACTTTGGTTGTCGGACCGCTTCGCCCTCCTCCGCGCGAGGAATCTCGTTTTGGTTCTTGGCCAGTTTCCCACTCCTCCGACCGAGGGACCGTTGTGAAAATTTCCCCGATCGGTGGCCGTTGAGAAAATTTCCCGATCGGTGGTCGTTCGGAATAAAATTTCCTCAATCGGGTCGTTGAGAAAACTTACCCGATTGGTGGTCGTCACGAAAATTTACCCGATCGGTGGGCAAATTTCTCCGATTGGTGGTCGTTGTGAAGATTTCCCCAAACGGTGTTCGATGGATTCTTGACCAGTGGTGGTTGGGAAAATTTCTCCGATATTGAGTAAATTCCGGCGATCAGTTACGTCGAGGAAAATTTTTCCGATCGGCGGTTGTTGAGAAATTTTCTCGATCAGTGGTCTTTGGGAAAATTTCTCCATTTGGTGGTGGTTCAAAAATTTTTACATTTGGTGGTCGTTCAAAAATTTCTACGAGCGGTGGTCGTGCGGAAAATTTTTCCAACAAGGTGGGCACTGGGAAAATTTCCCTGATTGGTGATCGCTGAGAGATTTTACCCGATTCCTAGCCGTTGAGAAATTTCTCCGATCGCTAGTCGTTGTGTACATTTTCAGACCGGTCATGTATAATGTTTTGCAGTTGTGGGACACTATTGGTAATTGCATAAACGGTCCCTCAAGGCACGGTTACTTATGTGACGTCTCCCATTCGACCAATGAGAAGCGTTGTTAGAAAAGGTATCTCCTTCCACTGTGATTTCTTGTACGCTTTACTCCTGAAGTTCTCTTTTCGTTGTCAGTTAGTACGTGCTTGGTTTGAGTTGACAATTAGCTGAATTTAGCTGTTAAAAATGAGTTAAAATGAATTTTGGTTTTCGTCATTCTATTAATGATTATTTTGGATGCGTTTTTTCGTTAGAAGATGCTTTAAACGTTATCAAAAACTTCGAGATTTCTACTAATACACATTATATTCTAAAACGTGGTGTAGTTCACAAACTTGGGCAAGCCCAATTAAGTGATATTAAAGATGTAAAAAAGGATGTTATGTTCGAAGGGGAAAAATTCCAATGTTGAAAACAGAATACCATTTTATGGCATGCCATTTATTTCCATTGATCACTGTATATTAGAGTGTCATCAAGGTCGTTCATTGAACAAAAGTAAGTTGAAAGCAATCCCACGATCATGACTACTCGTGTAGTAAAGGCAAAGTTCAAACAAAAAAAAAAAGAATTGTACAGCACAAATCCAACTGAAAGAAATTTTAAACGGATTTTTCCCCACCCGCTTTCATGCTTGTCTCTCGTGAGAATTCAATTAATAACGATGTTCAAAATAGCACACATTTTAGGCACTCATGATAAACTTTTATGAAGCTATTTTCATCCACTAATGGAGGTGTTCGGATATCTGACTAAGTGAGAAATGCTGATTACAAACCCGGTAAATAAAGCACAATTAAAGAAATATTGATGACTGATACTGTAAGCCATGCAATAACAAACATCTTTCTGGTATAAACAACACTGAGGAATTGTTGAATGAGAAATTGCTGAATAAAGCTGCAAAATTGTCAACAAACGACCACTTTCTCGTCAGCGTACAAGAAATCACAGTGGAAGGAGATACCTTCTCTAACAACGCTTCTCATTGGTCGAATGGGAGACGTCACATAAGAGACGGTATATGCGATTACCAAGTAGTGTCCCACAACTGCAAAACATTATACATGACCTTACAGACCCGGTGGTCACCTAAAAAATTTCTCCCATCTGTGGTCATTCAGAAATCTCCCCAATCGGTGGCCGTCGAGATTTCCCCGATCGATGGTCGTTGTGAAGATTTCCCAGATCGATAGTAGTTGAAAAATTTCCCCAACTGGTGGTCGTTGGAAAAATTTTCCGATCGGTGGTCGTTGAGAAATTACCCCTAGCGTTGATCGTTTAGAAAATTCCAACATCTGTGGACATTGACAAAGTTTCCCCTAACGGTGCTCGGTAAGAAAATTTCGCCGATCGTGGTCTTTCAAAAATTTCCCCGTCGGTGGTTGTTGAAAAATTTACACTGATCAATGGTCGTTGGAAAAACATCCCCGATAGGTCGTCGTTGGGAAACTACCCCGAACGGTGGCCGTTGTTAAAATTTCCCTGATCCGTGGTCGTTGAGAAAAATTCCCCGATCGGTGGTCATCGAAAACATTTCCCCGATCGGTTGTCGTTGGACATTTTTTCCCGACAGGCCGCCGTTGAAATATTACCCCGAACTGTGGTCATTGTTAAAATTTCCCTGACGTAGTCGTTGAGAAAATTTCCCCGATCGGTGGTCATTCAGAAATTACCCCGAACTGGGGTCGTTAGAAAGCTTTCCCGATCGGTCGTCGTTGGAAAATTTTTCCCGATAGGACGACGTTGAGCAATTACCCCGAACTGCGGTCGTTATTAAAATTTCCCCGATCGGAGGTAAAATTTATCCGATCGGGGTGGCCTTCAGAAAATTTCCCCGAACAATGGTAATAAAAAAATTCCCCGATCGGTGGTCGTTTGAAAAATTTCCCCGATAAGCCGTCGTTGAAAATTACCCGGAACTGTGGTAATCGAAAAACAATTCCCCGATCGGAGGACGTTGACAAATTACCCCGATCTGTGGTCGTTGTTAAATTTTCCCCGATCGGTGGTCATTGGAAAAAATTCCCTGAACGGAGGTCGTTGGAAAAATTTCCCCTGTAGGCCTTCGTTGAGAAATTACCCCAAATGGTGGTCATGAAAATTTTTCCTTGATCCGTGGTTGCTGAGAAAATTTCCCCTATAGGACATCGTTGAAAAATTACCCACAACTGTGGTCGTTAAAATTTCCCTGATCCGTGGTTGTTGAGAAATTTCCCATTTTTTTTTATTTATTTTTTTTAGATTGGAGGTTTAACGACCAACGTGAGCAACTCACTGGGCTATAAGCAGTCGCCCGTCCCTAATTTAGGGTCACTGGTTCCAGGTAAGGGAGAGAGCCAGTGCCGTAAGCCAAACACAACATCCATGCCTCACGGGATTTGAACCCGGACCCCGTTCGGACGAATGATCAGAGGCCATCGCTTAGACCACTGCGCCACCGGGGCGGCTCCCAGTCTGGTGGTCGTTACTAAGCTTCTCCGATCGGTGGTTACCAAAAAAATTCCCAGATAGGCTATCGCTGAGCAATTACCCCGTTCAATGATCATGGAAAAAAAATTCCCCGATCGGCGGTCGTTGTTAAAATTTCCCTAATCCGTGGTCATTGAGAAAATTTTTCCGATCGGTAGTTGTTGGGAGAATTGCGTAGATCGGCGGTGGTTGAGAAGCTCTCGCCGATAAGAGGTCTTTGAGTAAATTCCGCCGATCAGTGATATGTAGGAAATTTTCCGCGATCAGTGGTCGTTGGGAAAATTTTCCCGATCGGAAGTCGTTGCGAAAATTTCTGTGTGGTCGTTAGGAAAATTTGCTCCATCGGTGGTCGTTGTGAAAAAATGCCCCATCGGTGGTTGTTAAGACAATTTCCCCGATCATAGTCATTGAGAAAATTCCTCGATCGGTGGTCCTTGAGAAAAATTCTCCGATCAGAGGTCGTCTAGAAATTTCCCCGAGCTGTGATCGTTTGAAAAATTTGCTCAATCGATGGTCGTTGAGAAAATTTCGTAGATCGATGGTGGTTGGGATAATCTCGCCGATCAGTGGTCTCTAGGAAAAATTACCCGATCGGTGGTCGTTGGGACCACACACTGGGAATTTTTTTAATCACCAAACATCACGGAAATTTCCTAACGACCATTTATCGGGGAAATTTCCAGAGCAGTAGTGGTCGTTGAAAAAATTTCCCCGATCGGTGGTTGGGGAAAATTTCCTGATGGGTGGTTATGAAATTTTTCCGAATATGTGGTTATTAAGGAAAGTTCCCGGATGTGGGGTGTGGGAAAATTTCCGTTTTTATTTGGGGTTTAACGACCAGCGTGAACAACTCAGTGGGCTGTCAGCTGTCGCCCGTCCCTAATTTAGCGCCACTGGTTCCAGAGAGGGAGAGAGCCAGTACCAAAACATCAATGCCTCACCGAGATTCGAACCCGGACCAATATCGAACGAATGGTCAGAAGCCATCACTTAGACCACTACTCCACCGGGATGTGCCCCCATTAGAAATTTTCCCGATAAGTGGTAGTTACGAAAATTTCCTTGATGTTTGGTGGTTAAAAAAATTTCCCAGTGTGTGGTCATTAAAAAATATTCCGATCTGCGGTTGTTAGGAAAATTTCCCCGATCTCAAAATTTCCGCTAACGGTGGTCTTAAGAAAACTTTGCAGACTGGCGGTCGTTAGGAAAATGTGTGAACTACCCTGAAAACGAACTTGCCGTCGTTAGGAACCTTGGAAAATTGCCACATTCAAATGTTCCTGGGAGGAAAAGCAATTTGTGCACGGCCCCTTACATGAAAAACAGGGGGCAGTTTTCCAAGTTGCTGAAGGATATGTGGCACTTTTCCTGTGGAGCAGTTCACGGGCTACCTACCACGAATGCTGAATTATGAGTATCGAAATTTTTATTATGTATACTAAATTGGACGGGAAGGTGGATGCGTCAGACCACACTGAAGATACATTGTGGCGCGCTGTCTTTAAGTGAAAATGCAAATTTTTAATTTCATATATTTCATTGAAACACATTTAATGATACTGCCATACCTCTAATTTACTACGACTAGCATACAAAAACTCATCCGATTCGCAATGCATTCACACTGTAAAGTCGTCGTAGCAAAACTACTTTTGAACAGCAGTTTTTTTTTTTTGATTGGAGGTTTAACGACCGCCGTGAGCAACTCAATGGGCTATAAGCAGTCGCCCGTCCCTAATTTAGGGTCACTGGTTCCAGGGAAGGGAGAGATCCATGCCTGACCGGGATTCGAACCCGGACCCCTTACGGACGAATGATCAGAGGCCAGCGCCTTAGACCACTGCGCCACCGGGGCGGCGAACAGCAGTTTCCTCAGCACTGTCCATCACTAGAGACAACACTGTATATTAGTAACATTGCCACAATGTTTAGTTACCTAATCAAAATGGTGAATTTGATTTTAATCTTGAGCAGAATTTAAAATGGTGTTGAAGATAGAACAAGCAATGATTACATAAATTAGCACATACTTGTGATCATAGGGGAGAAAAAGATACAATCAACACAAATGTTGCATCAAAAAATTTATTATAGCATTTTCCCCATTCTTGGTGCATATAATACAAAATGTACACAATGAAAATAAAAATATGAGCATTAATTCATCCTGTCACCATTTCCTTTTCCCATAATATAATTTCAAAGACTGTAGGAAAAGAAGTGGGAAGACACAGTTAGGAGAGGAAAAAAATAATAATTTTAAAGCACTTGTTTAAATTACATTAAAAAAAATAATGGAAGTCATATAAATTACTTTGCAAAACAGTGTCAAAACATGATGCTCATGACTTGATGTACAACACACATGTATATTTAAATATTGCTTAGAAGACAAAGAAGTAAGCTATTGAGCAACTGATTTTTAAAAGATATTGAAATCAATTTTACTTCATTCAAAATGTTCCCTCATTCTTACTTTGTTATCAGCCAACCATGCAGTAATTGCCTAACACACAAAACTGGTTTTGATAAGAAATACAGGTTCACATGCTGTTAAACACTATGTTTCAAAATGGTACAAATATAAATTAATAAAATTACAAGGCCTGCTTATGTATTGGAAGATAGCATGCATACTACCTGCTTGTAAAACTTAAACCAGCTATGAAAAAATTTGGTTCTGGTGTTTAACAATTACCATGAGCAACGTTGAGGGTTATAAGCATTGTTTGTCCAGAATTTGGAGCCACTAGTTTCACAACCAGTGCCTCAGATCACCAGTATGGTTTCTTAGTGATGTCCATAGCTGGAATGTATAAATGGAAGTTACCCTGATTCCATGTAAAGGCAAAATTACCTTAAAATCTGCAATTACAATCTTGCCTCCTTGACATGTCTAAAAAACATTCCCAAAACTACCTTTTGAAACAGTTTATACTGGAATTTAATGATTCACAGTGTGGAACATCTACACATTCTCAAACTTTTCCAAAAATCCTTTTTACTATGGGTATTATTTAATTCATTGCTTTTCTTTCTCTCTCTCTCTGCTGTGTACTTAGCACATACCCAAGTGAAGAAATATAGATCTGTGGAACTCCCCATTTTTTTTATCAGAAGTTTAACAACCACCATGAGCAACTCAGTGGGCTATAAGAAGTTGCTCGTCCTTAATTTAGGGCCACTGGCTCTAGGGGTGAAAGCCAGCGCCATAAGGCAGACACAACATCCATGCCTCACAGGGATTCGAACCTGGACCCATCTCGAACAATTTTTTTCTTCACTTATGCGCTGTCTTTTTATCTTAAGTATTTTAATGTTTGTTCCATAATTTTAGAAGTCATATTAGAGCATGAGTTTTAGATGCTGGTAAAATGAAGTCCGGTGCTGTGACAGAGTCCGAACAGGGCTCAGGCTCCATAATGTTTACCATGGTTCGGGCTGTGAATTTCTTTTTTTTAACTGTGGTTTTAACGTGATCTAGCATTAACATAGGAGGTTTTAATTACATTTTTGAGTTGGTAAATGGTTCTTCTGCACCCTAGTCTGAGAGTGGAGTGGAGACTACGGAGAGCTATTTATTCTGAACTTGGGGAGCAAATGCCATAAAGCCACATATTAGTGGATTTCTGCAGCAAAGGAAAAGCTTCTTCAAAAACTGTAGATACTAGATAGTCAGGGCTTGAAAAATATCTGAAAAGTTTCCTTCCCAGTTAGTAAAAGCTGGATGCCCAGAAAAATTTATCTTTTACAATAAAAAAAAATTGAGGCTTCTATATAGGTTAAAAATAGGTTAAGTTAAAAAATATGAACTCTTTTTACATGCTTTGCACTTTTGTTTTTAACGGTCTGTATTCAAAGTGTTCCAACGCACAAAAGCATGTATCCCAAGTGTTAAGATGATGACGCTGCTAAAATTGGCATGAAATGGATTCATTATAAAATTGGTATTTGAGAAATTTAGTGATTCTGCCATGTTCCTTTCATCCAAGTTTTTGCCCTTTGTCACTAAACACTGGAGGCTAGTTCCATCAGAGGCATGCATCCCATCGCAGACTATAAACAACATTTGGAGCAAAACAACGTTTCCAATTTCTGGACTTCAGCATAATATAATTAATCTGTCAAATTCTGTCCTTGGCATTCCATAACAATAATACAATTTCCAGTGATTAGCAGTAGAATGAAATACGACATGCGATGACCGTCTCTTTTCTGGTAGTAAAAAATTCTATTCCGAACTTTATTTTTAAATTTAGTTGCAGATTTTTTTTTTGTTCCAGATTTTTTATTTACTTGCCCAAGGCAATAATTTACATGCTCCAGACATCTTGGACATGGTATTTTTCAAGCCCTGATAGTAGATACCATGCCTTCAAAATTTCACTCCTCCCTCCATGCAGCTGCTGACTGTTAATTTTATTGAGCAACATACTTAGATTGCAGCACAACCCGATTTTGTCAGATTCCCGGCCACTGGAAGCATTTTAGGAGGAAACGAATGGTTAAAATAACTCCTGTGGCTATACTATAGAGCCAGATAGATGTCCCTTCTTCATTCCCCAGTTGAGAAAGACTTTGATTTTTTAAAGGGGGAGGAGGGAGTAGAAATCTATAAGAAGAGATTTCTTTTTATAAGTGCCTAAGCACGTTAATCATAGTTCCCATGCTCTATCTTGCAATATAAAATTTGGGTTCAGACTCTTAAAATTGAGCCTGAAATCAGCACTGATTTACACCTACAATTTCAAAGAAAGACAAATTGTGCTGGAAGCCACAAAACCATATATTAGCTTTGAAAAAACCTAGGTAAATAAACTGCTACATAAAAGGGAGTAAATATCTTTGTAGCTTGACGACATCTATGAGAATCACAGTCTAAGAAAAACAATTGATTTCTAATTATGGATTACTCATCCCACAGAAGAAAGAGCACAAACTATGCTCATCTCATTAGCATAGCTTGGCTATAGACAGTAACCCTGTCCATAATTTAGGGCACCTGACTCCAGGTAAGGGAAGGAGCCAGTGCCAAAGGACAAGTACAACATACATGCCTCTTCTGAGATTTGAACCAAGGCCCTAATTCAAACAATTAGCCAGAAGCTGTTGTATCTGACCATGAGAATTTAAATATATGAAAGTTTATGACATCCCCATGGGGAAAGGGCAAGATTGGTTACTTACCTTGTCTTGAAAATCAAATGTGTAATTATAATTCTTAAGGACTACCAAGTTATCGGCGCACTGGTAATCGTTGTTTTATTTCTCACCAGGTATGTAGTAAAAACCTTAGCCCAACATAGAGATAGAGAAGAATAAAAATTCATAGTAGTACCACAAAATTTGTAGTGCACATTGGAGCACAGTTTACATGCCATATTTGAACATGAAAGCCAAAGAACTGAAAAATAAATTCTATTTTAATTTGGGAGTCTTCAGATTTTTCATGACTTTTTATTTATTTGTATTTTCAGATGTTTTTGGTCTCTCAATCTATCAAAGCCTGTTCTCAATTATCTGAACCTGTGTCAAAAGCTTTACACAGAAAGCATTTAAAAGTTTATGTATTTTGTACGTCTAATCCATTTTGAACAACATAAAAAGGAGAGTCTAAAGAAAGTTTTTACATCTAGAAAAACAGTTCCATTAATGAACCTACAGAACTTATAAATAACATCATTAACAAACTTAATTCATTAAGGAGTAGACTTATAAAATACCAAGATTTGAACTTAAAAACTGGCCACAGTAATTGAGGAACCTGGTAACAAAATGTAAATACTTTCTGTATAAACAAAGCCTTGATAAAGATCAAGAGGCCAGGAATGTCTAAGAGTACGAAAGAACTCAGAAGATATGAAGAATATTTAAAAACTCCTCAAGTTAAAAAATAATTTATTTTAATCTGAGTAAAATGCATGTTTTAAATCAACTAATAAACATATCACCTAATCTAACCATTCCTTTTGCACTTTTTGCCATATAAAGATCTCCCTACTTTCATCCATTATCTCATCTCTAGGGTATTTTTTCACATCGTTGAGTGATTCGTGGCCTTTTGTGGAGCAAGACACAGAAGTGGCCAAAAGGCACAAATAATGTACAAAAAATGCATTCAGCAAAAAATCTCATTGCTTCATCTATCTAATTTCACCAAATCATCTCTTTTATGCAGCTTTTTGGGCCTTTTGGAATTTAAGATTTTCTGTTGTGTGTGTAGGGTAAAAATGATTTGATAACTGAATTGGCAGAGCAAGTCTTTGTGAATGCCATTTGCATTTATAATTTCATCTTTTGCACTTATAATTTCCATTTGACACTTTCTCGAAACAAAGCTGTGAATGCGCTATTATGCAATAACACTTGACAACAGTTACGATTAGGAGATCACCTTCTCGGCACTTACTTTCATTACTGCAGTGCCATCTGTTGACATCAGCCACAAAGTGTGCTCCTATATGAGCTAAAATTTGTATCCACAGCAATTGCCTAACCAATTATTCATGAATATCAATGGGAATTTTTCTCTCTGCAAAAATGAGCACAAAAAAGTATAGACTGCTGTAAGTGTAATTATGTAATCTAAAAAGGTAATAAATGGGAAAATCGGCTGTAGATATCACTTACATATTAAGGCTTTTTTTTCCCCCACTTCAGGGTTTAACAGCAACCTATCTAATTTCCAGTTTCTAATTTAGGGCCATTGATTCAAGAGAAGGGAAACAAACAGCCATACCACTTATGGGCCACCTGAGACTTGAACCAAGGCCCAACTTGGATCATTAACAAAAAATGTGCACCTTTGTCAACTAAGGTGGAATGTCAGGTTCGTCACTGATTTGCACATTTTGTAAATGCTCCTAGAGAAAGAAATCAAAGACAATGGACATTAAAAAAAAATCAATGTGGAAATTTACATTTGGTAGCAGAAAATAGACCCACTAACACCTATTGGTGTTGTTTCTAACATTTTTTTTAATCACGAAGGGATAATAACTTACTGATATTGCTACCAAGAGTAATTTGTTTCACTATAACTAGGAACAATGCAAACACAGAATTTTAAAATAAAAAAATAAAGAGAAAAAATCTACGAAAAAGTGAAAATTAAAATTTGCAATACCAGAAAAAAAAAAAAAACATAGCAGATTTGTCCTAGAAAAGTTTCTGAACAAATTTCATTCTGCTCCAATAAGAACCTTGCACATTTAAGTGCAGTTAATGCTCATCTAAGAAGCATACTGTATTTAAAAAGCACTTAAATATTTCTGAGTGAGATGGTAGGCTGATTAGCCAAGAAGCAACTTGTCATACAAAAGCACTTTACTATTTCTGAGTGAGACAGTAGGCTGATTAGCCAAGAAGCAACCTGTCATACAAAAGCACTTTACTATTTCTGAGTGAGACAGTAGGCTGATTAGCCAAGAAGCAACCTGTCATTCAAAAGCAGTTCACTATTTCTGAGAGAGATGGTAGGCTGATTAGCCAAGAAGCAACTTGTCATACAAAAGCACTTTACTATTTGTGAGTGAGACAGTAGGCTGATTAGCCAAGAAGCAACCTGTCATACAAAAGCAGTTCCCTATTTCTGAGTGATGGTAGCCAAGAAGCAACCTGTCATACAAAAGCACTTTACTATTTCTTAGTGAGATGGTAAGCTGATTAGCCAAGAAGCAACCTGTCATTCAAAAGCAGTTCACTATTTCTGAGTGATGGTAGCCAAGAAGCAACCTGTCATACAAAAGCACTTTACTATTTCTGAGTGAGATGGCATGCTGATTAACCAAGAAGCTACCTGTCATACAAAAGCAGTTCACTATTTCTGGCTCAGAAACAACTTATTATTGAAAAGCACTTCATTATTTCTAACAGAGACAATAGGCTGGTCAGACAAGAAGCAACCTGTCATTCAAAAGTAGTTTGTTTCTGGCAGAGATGGTGGGCTGGGAGGCAAGAAATAACCTGTAACTGAAAAGCAGTTTCCTGCTTCTGAGTGGGATTGTAGGATGAGGAGCAACAGTGCTTTTGTTGATGTTTCTCTTCATGTAAGAGATTTCAAGTTTTACCTGTACTTCACACCTGTCTAATATGCACTTGAAAGACCAAAAGGAAATGGACTGTATTTTTTGCATTAAAAATAATGCTTTTTAGGAGTTTTTAAAATAGTTGCTTTGTTAATAAACAAAGTATAGAAAACCTTGTATGTGCACAAGTTCCATCTGCGTGAATTTGAAATACATGGAAACTACCTTTAGCTTTGCTAATAAACAAAGTATACAGAACCTTGTATGTGCACAAGTTCCGTCTGCGTGAATATCAAATATCTGGAAACTACCTTTAGCTTTGTTAATAAACAAAGTATACAGAACCTTGTATGTGCACAAGTTCCATCTGCGTGAATTTGAAATATCTGGAAACTACCTTTATTGACTTCTACTTTATTTTTTTTTTTGTACACAAACTCAAATATATGTGAGTTAAGCATCACAGTAAGCATGCTTTTATACCTTGGCATGTATGTGGTACACCTGGCTATTTTGCTTCCTTCATGAGGAAAACATTTGCATTCCATTCTTCACATCAGTTCTTTGTTAATAAACTATATAGTTAGTAATATATATATCACTAATATTTATTATATATATATATATATATATTTCCTAATTATAAACTAGTAAGTTGTTTTGTTAATAAACAAAGTATAATGTACCCTCCATGTGCACAAGTTCCATTTGCATGAATTCGAAACATCTGGAAACTACCTTTATTGATTTTTTTTACACAAACCCAAATAAATGAGAGTTAAGCATCATGATAAGCATATGCATTCCATTTTTTTTTGCGCAATTTAATGAAGTTCACTAAATTATGGGTTTCACTCAGGAATAAAAGGATATTACTTACAGTCAATTTTTCAGGTAGCAACCCTACCCTTCCTCAGAACTACATTACAGTAGGTGTTGCCATTCGTTAGCTAAATTCCAACCTTTCACATCACTTTATGTTGCACCTCTTCTTCTCTCAATTTCCAGTCCTTCTGACAATTTTCTCTTGAAAAAGTGCTGTTGATGTGTCAGAACTTCTATAAAGTCCCAAAGCACTTTATGTCCTGTATTTTGAACATGTCTGTTCAAACCTGTTCTGTTTGTCAAATTTTTAATTGCGGCTTTATGTTCTGCTAATCTGGTCTTAAGCTGTCTGCCTGTTTCTCCCACATAGCTGAGACCACATTCATACTTCATGCTGTAGACCACTCCTTCCTGTAACAGGACGTTTTCTTCTTTTCGCTTTAATTTTGGAAGGTAGTAATTGGAGGCAGTGGCCCTAAATTAGGGATGGGCGACTGCTTATAGCACATTGAGTTGCTCACGGTGGTCGTTAAACCTTCTTCATAATAATAATAATAATAAAAAAAAAAAGGTAGTGACTAATTTTATTTTGTAATCCTGGAGTTGCATTGATTAGAAATTTCTCACTAATCCTCTGAAGATTTTCAAAAAATCCTTTATGGTAAGTAACTTTCCTAATTAACTAAAACAACTTAGTTTTTGACTTCTGCTTTGTTTCTTTTTCATTAAGAATTATGTTGACTAGTAGAGAAAGGTAATTATCATTTTCCAAAACTTTTTTCAGTTCCTCCTTTTGAGCATGTTTTAAAAATTCTGAAGAATTTAGAATGTTAAATCTTTTCCAAAAATTGAGTGGCCAAGTTTGTTTTTATGTAATTTGGGTGATTTGATTGATAGTCTAACATTTTATTATTGTTGGTGTCTTGTATAACCTTGTTTCCATTTTTCTTTCTTTTATGACTGATGATAAATCCAGAAAATTGAGTTGATTATCCTTTTGCAGTTCAATGGTGAATCGCAATTTTTCATCCAGGGAGTTGAAACCAGTCTAATAAATATGTCACATAGGAAAGAGAGATTTTTATTGTCTATATTATTCCTGAGTAAAACCCATAATTTAGTGAAATTTATAGTGTATTAAGTCTAAGAATAGCCATGACATCAATTATTACCAAGTTTATCAAGTTGTTGATTTCCTGTCGGCCTTATTCACTACACAATACAGTTACCAATCAATAGCTGACTTCAGCGTGAATTCGCGACTGAGTGGTACCTCATCTGGGGGAGTTATTGCAGCTGCCATTCAGCATGAATTCGCAATTAAGTGGTACTGTATCCGGGAGAGCAATCGCAACTGCCATTCAGAGATAGTCAGAAATCAAACAAGTAAATTTTTGATTTTGTGCCTTACTTCTTAGCATGTTTTCTAGGACCTACTTTTATGAACATGGCTTGTTGATTGGAAGAAATGTCAATGCATTAACATTATGCAATTTTCTGTTAGCTGAGATGAGAAATAAGAGTCACAAGCTAATAATAACAAGAGTTTCCCTATTGATCCAGCTGTGTTTCTCAGCTAGAAACCTCAGGCATTTGGGCAGCATTGCAGCTGACTCAGATTCTGATTAAATCTGTGTGATTGTTTCCTAAATCAGTTTAAAAGCATTTCCAATATACCTTTCATGAAAATGCAAGCTCCTTTTTTTTATTACCTTACATAATTATAAAAATATTAGTATACAAAAGCGTATATGGGTGTAACCGCAAATAATTCAGGAATCTAAACCCTTATTTCCCACTGTTTTGTATAAGCTCTTTTGCATGAAGTTAACATGCACAAAATTTCTGAGAAACAGAACCGTGGCATACACAGAGGGTTAAGTAAACATCATAATGTTCACTGTGTTACACATTTCACATTAATATGAATCTATTTTAAATGATTTGTTATGGACATCTATTCAGAATATGAAAAAATAATCATACTGAGAATTTCATTACCTTCATTATAAGGGGATTCTGCATGAAAAATTCCTATAGAATACTTTAAAACAGACTTGTCTACTGAATCTGTTGAAAGAACTCTTAAGTTGTGGAATCAGTAAGAAGTTATGTCTACAGATATGGAATAGAGTCGAGAGTCACAATTTTATGCGTGTGTTCGTATTAACTTCATTTTCATATGACAGAACCACATTGCTCTGATCTGAACTTTGAGTACTAAAAATTAAAATTATGCATAATACACTTGTTACACTTGCAAGTGTACTTATATTGCTGAGTTATCCTAGCATACTGATTATGTATAACACATTAATCTTCAATCTCAGACACTTTCCATTTTACAAAGCATATACAATTTATATGTAGGTTATACCAACTTTCTTTCTGGATACAGGGATATTGATGGCTGATGTAACAAACACATAACTATAAAATAGAAATAATTTTGGTATACGTAAACAAATGATATATATCAAGGCTCTGTATTAAATGAGCTCATTTATAATCTTTACAAACTGTATGTTAAATATATAAATGAACAAATCATCAACTAGTGAAGGCATTGGGGGAGTTGAATTTGTTCACACCTCTCCATGAGAAAAACACTATAAGACAGTGCTTAGAACAATATAGTGCAAGAAAATATGCAAAGATCTGACATTTTTCTCAGAGGTCTGAAAAAATCAAATGGATCAGGATACTCTTGACTTGAGCCATCACCATTTTTTCCCACATACATTATTTTTTGAGTTAATGCTTCAATGACCAATTGCAATGCCCTTTGTGAGTCACCCATTTTAGGAATGAGTTACTTGAATGCTGCAAACTGGAGTATGCTTGCTGATGTTTAGTCATCATATAATGAATTTTTCTGTTAATTATAAGCATGCTCAGCAGTGACCAAAATTAGTTCAGGTCCAAATGAGCTGAGGATCTGACATTCTGAGCCTGCAACAACAGAGTTTTGATAATTTGAGTAACAAACAACAGAAAGAAGTGGAACCACAAAGGTTTCTCACAGACAGTACAGAATTTGTCAATCATAAAAAAATGACATAACTTTATTGGAATATGAAATGCAAAATTCATTACCATATTTTTCATTGTATAATCCACAGAGCATAAAATTCAGGAGAAAACAAAATGCCTTCCTATAATCTGTGGTGGCACATAATCCATTAATCATGAAATTCAGAAAAAAAGAGATCGCTGTATAATCCATACCTGCAATATTAATCCTGAGCTGCAATTTCCTACAGAAAAGTCACAATTCACAAGATGACCCAGCAATCCAATGAAATGAAATAAAATGATCTTATTGTTGTTATTATATAAAAACAAAACTGACATTTTGAGGTGTTTTCATGCTACTTTCAAGCGAATAAGAGAAGAAATCATAAGGTTTTTCTGCTTTGCCACAGTTAGACCTGACAATTCTGCAGTGTGTAGTTCTGTAATTAGACCTACAGCATCCAGGAATACGTTTTTCCTCAGGATTCCCACAGCAGGTGATCGTCCATGAGAGGAAATAATACCGCCTTCTTTGCATCATATTTTCTGTCAAAATACCAGTAAGTAAAAAAAAATCTTTCCAACCGTTAGCAAAAAAGAGCAGAAATCACGAGTTTTTTAAGCATTGCTGCAGTTCTGTAATTAGACCTGTGGCACCCAAGAACTTGTGGTTCCTTAAGATTACCACAGCAGGTGATAGTCTGCGAGAGCAAATAATACCAACTTCACTGCATGGTATTTTCTGTAAAATGTTCATAAGCAAGTAAATTGAAAAATCGATTCCAAATATTTGTGTACCTTTGTCTTCGTATTGCATTACGTTTCCCAAGTCTATGACCTCTCCTGACAATTATGAAACCGTTTTTTTTTTTTTTTTTTTTTTTTTTTTAAATCAAAGTGCCACAAAAATGCTTTTTATTAGGCTTCGCTGCCTATCTTTATAACTTTTTAAACAGATAATCTGCAGATTATACGATGAAAATTGAGATAATTCCAATATGTTATATTTTATTACTAAACACGCAATTATTTTTCACTCACTTATGTACAAATAAAGAAGCAACACTCTTGTAAAACTTTCAGGACATAAATCCACTTCACCAATGGGACAGCAAGAGAAAGTGTCTTATTTCATTTAACACCTATGTTTAAGTTCATGCAAGATAATACAAATTCATAAGTTTCTTTATTTTTCGAAACAAAGGTGTTGAAAAATTGCAACACATAAACACAGCCATAAAATTTATTGAAAACTACTGAAATTCAATGCCACTGTTAAGATATGATGGAAACTTTCAAAATAAACCAAAAATTGTAACACATACACAGTCTAGTTACATTACTGTGACCACCTCCTACTTTTGACGTCAACGGCACATAGCCAATGAAAGAAGGCACATGCCATGAGCTGGCTTGGGGAGTATATAAGGTGTGCTGTAGGCAATCTGAAAACATATCACTTGCTGCTGCCATGGATAAAAGGAGCGATTTATCAGATTTGCAAAAAGGGATGATTATCGGCTTTCAGACCAAGGGTGGCAGTATTTCTGAAACAGTGCAGTTTGTGTGCTGCTGTGGTTAAAGTGTATTGTGATTGGAGAAATGACACTATTGTGAATAAGTGATGTGGAAATTGAGCACCATGTGCCACTGATGTGAGAGGTGAACGTCAGTTTCAAAGGTGTGCGAGGGCTGATCGACACGCTACAGCAAAGCAACTCACTGGCCAAATGAACCAGGGGGCTACCATAAGTGTGTCTAAATTGAAAGTTCAGTGAACCCTGCAGGCTCCGATGCAGACGGATGGTCACTGCACCTATGCTAATGAAGGTGCATTGGCAGAAAAGGCTTACATTTGCACGGCAGTATTGGAATTGGACCTCACTGATTGGCAAAGGATTTGCTTTCTCCGATGAGTCACATTTTCTGCTTCATCGAATGGATGGACATTGGTGTATAAGGCGAGAAACATCGGAGAACAAACACTCTTCAACCATTGCTGGCAGAACACAAGATGGTGGGAGCAGTGTTATGGTCTGGGGAATGTTTTTGTGGCATTCCCTGGGTCCACTCATATCTGTGGAAGACACTATAGAACGAATTCGTTATGAATCCATCCTTGCAGACCACGCACACCCATACATGCTGATTGTCTTCCCTGGGGTGGATGGGATCTTCCAGCATGACAACACAATGTGTCACACAGCCTATAAATGCTCAAGAGTGGTTGAAAGAGCATGATGAAGACTTCAAAGTACTTGCCTGGCCCCTAATTCCCCAGACTTAAACCCAATTGAGCATCTGTGAGACCACCTTGATTGTGTTGTTCCCTCTACGGATTCTCCACCACACACCCTCCAGCAGCTGTCAGTTGCACTGCAGTCAGCATGGCTCCACATACCTGTGAACACCTTCCAGCACCTTATTGTGTCACTCCCAGCCCGTCTAGCTGCTGTCCGCACTGCACAGGGCAGTTAATCTGGATATTAGCTGGTGGTCACAATAATGTGACTTGAACGTGTAAATGCACAGCCATAAAATTTATTGAAAACTAGTGAAATTCAATGCCAGTGTTATATCATGGAAACTTTCAAATTAAACCAAAAATTGTAACACATAATACACAGCCATAAAATTGTCACAATAATGTGACTTGAACGTGTAAATGCACAGCCATAAAATTTATTGAAAACTAGTGAAATTCAATGCCAGTGTTATATCATGGAAACTTTCAAATTAAACCAAAAATTGTAACACATAATACACAGCCATAAAATTGATTGAAAACTACTGAAATTCAACACCAGCGTTACAATATCATGGAGACTTTCAAACTAAACCTCTAATCAGGGGCAGATCGGCACACAGCGACTCTGGAATATTTCCTGATGGACCACTCGAGAAATGGCCCACTATTTTTTTTGTACCCTCTTTGTCTGAATTGTTTAAAATGAACGGATAATATTTTTAGTACTTATAAGAATCATTAACTGCATTTCAGCTTTATAATATTTGTCTAAAACACAATTGATATATATTAAGCTAACTACGTTTAAGTGTAGGTCATTGGACTTGGAGCCAAAGAGACATTGGTAACCTCTACCCTCCTTTTGTAATCTTGAAGGAGGCACTAATAACAATTCTGATGGTCTATCATCCCCACACCATTATCCATGTACAGACAGTGAGCACAAAGTGATGAGAGCTTTGGCAGAGATGTTCTAAGATCTGTGTACCACACATATTAATCTTTACAGAAACAACGATTTAGTGGCACCGGCTCGTGGAACAAAATGGTAGTCCACGAGTCAAAATAATGGATAGACAAAAAATGCATCTTTTCAAGGAGATGGTACGAATACTGTAGAGCAGTAGACAACAAGCGATCGAATAAATATAATTATCTGGTACAACACCCCATTTTGAGCATGGTTTGATATGCTACATTCAATCATGTGAGTGGATTTTTGAATTTTTTTTGCCCATAAATTGCTGCTATAATCTGTTCAGGACTGAATTACTTTTACAATGCTTATTTTAACAGCTCTCTTTCATCCAGCGGTTGACAGAATTTTTTTCAGCACCATAAATACTCAACGGGAATTATAGAGGATAAATTGATTAAGGTACATTACCTCTTAAATTTTTGATTTATACACTAGACAGAGCCGTAGCAATGGGAGTGGGGCGGCCGCCCTGGGCACTGAGCCAGAGGGGGCGCCATCGAGACGTAGATTTTTTTTTTTTTATAAATGTAAAAAAATGTGAAATTCATTTATATGCGTAATTAAAAAATGTATAAAATTTAAACTTCATTATGCTTTAAGGATAAAATGGTGACCAGATTAACGCGCCTGGAAATTCTGTCAATAGAAAAAGATATTGCTAAAAATATTAATATGATCAAATAATAAATGATTTTGCTGCTATTAAAGATCAAAAGGTGCATTTGTAAGTACAAAATCTTTTTGTTAAGGCTTAAGCATAATTTTAAACAAATGCTACTTATACATATTTTTTCTGTTGTTCATAAGCACTTGAGGTAGCAATTAATTATAAATGAAAATTATTCTTCCTTCAAACTATGTATAATGTTTTTTCTTTCTTCTACAATCCCTATTGAAGCTCATATAATCACCACAGGCTATTGAATAGGATTACCTATACAAGTTATTTAAAAAAAATTATATTATGAGTAATATTTTATATAAAAAATTAATATTTTGTTACTATTTCATACAGTTAGTAAATTATATACGGGACAATAATTGCAAATAACAATAAAACTTGCAATATTTTAATTATACTATATCTGCAAACAGGTATATAATAAAATCTGACACCATCACCTGCACTAGTTGGACTGGGGCAGGGGCGCGCCAATACCTCTAGCTACGGCCCTGCACTAAATCATCATAAGGAGTTCTTGTGTCTTATTACTTCCACAGGTCTAGCGACCAAGGTCATGCTGGATGGCAAAATCACCAGGCTTGGTCGCCAGACCTGTGGAAGTAGTAAGACACAAGAACTCCTGGCGATGATCTATAGTGTATAGATCGAAAATTTGAGAGGTAATGTACCTTAATAAATATATCCTCTATTATTCCCGTTAAGTATTTATGGTACTGAAAGTAATTAGAGGAAGCCATGAAGTCATTAATTATTAGAATTTTTTCATGAGGGAATTTAAGAGGTGTTCCCCTGTGGGTACATGTTTTTGTGTAGTGGACCACAAGACTGAAATTCCTAGTCTGGTTTCATTGACCCAATCTGCCCCTGCCTCTAATCCACCATATGTAGCTTTCTAAATTTAGCAAAAAGTGATAGAGAGGCAGCACAAAACTTATCTTGGCACAGTTGATTTCTATTTAAACATGTGATCAGCAATATAACCATCCTTTAACCTCACAGAAGACATATGCTACTAATTCAAGTAAATTACTATTAATTTAACCATAACTAAAGAGAATAAAAAAAAAATCATTTCAACTGAAAGCACTGACATCAGTCATCTTCTCAATGCAGAGAAATGTCCAATTACAATCCACTTATCTTTTCCTGCATAATCCTCATCTTTGAGTTTGGTATTCTAAAGCCAGACAGCAGCATTGTTGTTCAAAATTAAATATTTCCTAAGTAATAAAGGGTAGCAGAGATATTTCTAGAAATTATTACTCTACTATGGGATTTCTTAGGAACATATATTTTAATTACATGTAAAATTTCCGGGCAGCAGACCTACATATCATCAGTACTAAAGTAGGTGTTGCCATTCCTGTGATAAAAGCAAACTTTTTGATCATTTTATGTAGCTCTTCCTCTTCCATTTTCAAACCATTTGCAGGCCTGCAAACTTTCATAAATTGAAATCTGTAAAACATTTTTAGTGAACTTTTAATCGATACGTTCAATTGACTAATGAATCGAACATATCGATTAAAAGCCGATTTATTATGGAAATCACTTGTCCGTTCTAATTGATTTCACATGCCACAATTAAGATATTTGACACTATTGCCAACTTACAGAAATTAAAAAATTCAATCTTATATATGATTCTCGGGTATTACACAAAATTGCAGAGCATAAGTATGTCACACGACCTTGAGAGATGGCTAATTTTAAAGATCTTGATCCTGAGAATTGGGGGAAAAATAAGTTTTCTTCTAAATTTAATCAGCTGCTTGCTGAAGATGTCATAACACTCAGTCTAGCTTATGCCAAGTATTCTCACTTCATCTAATTGCAACACGGGCACATCCTACGACCTCGGGAGATGGCATCAGCCGGAGTCAGTGAGCAAGGGGCTGATTTGCTATTGTCAAGGATAAATTGGCTACATTTGCTTTCACTGTAAACTGTGTTACAGTGAGCACTGAAACAGAGTTCTGTTATGAGTAGCGTTCGAGGGAGACCACTCAAACGAGGGAGTGCTTTTGTAACATATGCGAGTGAAGAAATTTTGACAGCACACGCAATGAGTGTTATTCCACTAATATACGTGGCAACCTACCTCTCTGAAAAGCTTTATTGCATGAAACTGCTATACATGAGCACAGCTTGGGTGCAATGAATATTGAGTGTGCGCACTGCCACACTTTGCATTTTGCTAATGAGGAAGCTAATAGTCATTTTAATTTCTGTGGTCATAATGGTTTTATTTCCTTTCCACCAGAACTACAGATAAATACAGGGCTGAAACGCTTACTTCTGAACAGTCCTAATTTTATCCAACACATCCGGAAATACAATAGTGTGATGTCATTCATTTCCCTCTCAGCAAAAAATAAAAAAAAAAGCAAGAAGAGATTTCAGGCAATGGTCTGTACTGCTTTAAAATTTAGGGGCAGATTCGCCAGTACATCTCGAATTTGTTACCACTTACAGATGAAAATCCTTCAAACAGCCAGTTGTACTTTATAGATTCCTTGGTAGCTACTGATATATGTATTAGTCGTAATGAAAATAAAGAATTAAAGTGATTGATATTGACAGATATTCTGGCTAACAGTCCTTACGCCCATGCATACCACACTGCAACTGAGGCGATCAAACATGAAGTAACAAGACACAACCAGGACCTGAGTTTCGTTGACAATATATTTACATATTCTCTATATCCCCCCTACATCAGAATTTTGTAATAAAATTGTGGCATTTTTCATGCTTTTCCATAAAGCATGAAAAAATGCCATAATTTTATTACCACTTACTTGAAAACTATGAAAAATACTTCTTATTAGATTGGAGCTTTTGCATCAAGCCACTAGTTGATACATAATAATCTCATTAGTAAGTTATCGTCAGCTACATACACAGATCAAAATTTCATTTACCACTGTTACTTTGTCAGGTGTTGACAGTAAATTTTTGTGCCAACATGTTAGATTATCTGTCAAAAACACAATTTTAAGTCTTATGTGAGGCAGATATTTTTTCATTTCTCTCTCTCCTCTCTCTGGACATTTATTCTTTCCTCAAAATTACACTAACCTGGCAAAAACAATGAAGGAAATATGTGATAAATTTCACAAAATTATGGGATTTACTCAGGAACAAAGGATATTTATTTACAGTTGAATTTTCGGGTTGCACTCTTACCTTTCCTCAGAACTACATTACAGTAGGTGTTGCCATTCGTGAGCTAAATTCTAACGTTTCAAATCTTTTAATATTGTACCTCTTCTCAATTTCCAGTCCTTCTGACAATTTTCTCTTGAAAAAGTGCTGTTAATGTGTCAGAACTTCTACAGTGTCCTAAAGCACTATATGTTCTGTATTTTGAACATATCTGTCCAAACCTGTTTTGTTTGTCAAATTTTAATTGCAGCTTTATGTTATCTCTCTCTCTCTGCCAGACTGGCAATAAGCTGTCTGCCTTTTTCTCCCACATAGTTGAGACCACACTAACACTTTATATTGTAGACCCCTCCTTCCTGTAACAGGCAGGGTTGGGTTTCTGCCGGCAGAAACTAGTTTTTGCCATGCCGGAGGCAGAAACTGGATATAACCGGTAACTGGCAGAAAATGGCAACAACCGGCAGAAACTAAAAAAAGTACTTAAACCATTTTTGTATCAATTAGTACTTGAAATTTACAGTAAATCAGAGATGAAAAATATTTTTTTATTACAATAATTTAGTATTATAGTAATTTGTAATAAATTTGGTTGACCCTAATGGATGATGATAATCTCATGAAAACTAATGAAAGCAAGGTTAAGAGTAGATTTAGTCATGCAATAACTCAACATCATATGCTAGCTTATATGCTTCACCCAAAGTACATGGGATCTAAATTGTCACATGAGCAGGAAGAAAGTGCTGGAACATTACTTTATGGCATCAACCCAAATTCTGTGCCTTACATCATAGCTTTGCAAGCAAAATCAACTCTTTTTCCTGAAACATATTACTCCAATGAAGTTTTAGAAAATGTCTCAGCTTCTACATGGTGGTCTAGTTTAAAGAAAACAACTGTAAATGAATATTTCATAACTCTTGCTTGCACAATGATATTGTGTAAAAGTTCTGCTGGGCTTGAAAGAATATTCTCAAGCTTTTCGTTTATTCACAATAAATTAAGAAATTCTTTGGGTTTGGAAACAGCAGCAAAATTGGTCTTTTGCTATCGAATACTTCATGGAAAAAATGCACTTGAATGGTGAATTTACTGCATGTAACCTTTGAATAAATACTGTAAACATTGCAACTGAACTTGTTTTACTTTAAAATGCATTTCCCTATGCTATTTGTGGTACTTCAGGAATTCATTAAATGCTATTTGTGGTATTTCAGTAAATTTTTATTACAAGACAAATTTTCTGGGTTTCTGCCAGTTATTGCCACTTTTATCGCACAAACTAGTTTCTGCCATGCCGGTTTTAACCGCCTTGGCAGAAACTTGCCAACCCTGGTAACAGGATGTTTTCTTCTTTTTGCTTTAATTTTGGAAGTAGTGACTAATTTTATTTTGTAACCCTGGAGCCAGTCTGATAAGAAATTTCTCACAAACCCTCTGAAGTTTTTCAAAGTCCTTTGAAATGTTCTCAATTGCAGCTTTATGTTCTGTTATACTTGTTCTAAGTTCCCTACCCGCTTCACCTACATGGCTGAGACCACACTCACAGTTTATGTTGTAGATGACACCTTCTTACTAGTGATGGTAAAAATTATTCCTTCTTAGGAGCTCAGTCACATTATTCACACAAAAGTTATTCCTGAATGATAACCCAAACAAATGGGAATCCAATTTTCAGGCTGTCGCTATGCTCACAGAGTGAAGTAATTCATTCCAGAAAGCCTGTGTTTATGACCAAAGTACTTTCAAGACCACAGCTCATTTTGGGGAATTGTCCAAAAGAACAAGAACTCTTCACCACTTAACACTGAACGACTCCTTGTAGCGAATAATTCGGGCACACCATTCAAATGAATGGCATTGTGTATCATTCCCATTCTTAAGTCTTGCCATATTCCTAGCAGACTGCTCACTCACACAACAGTTGTACACATATTAATTCTTGACATTACTTTTCTTATTGGGAATCGGTTTCTGAACCCAGCAAGCGAAGAAATTTAAAGTGTTGCCACTTCAGTGAGTATCACAGTAACTTCAATTTGGATGATCAGTCATGGCTCTACTTGACAAACTGCCCAAAGAAAGAGCGAGAGATATTTCACTATTCAAATGAATGGCCTTCACATATCATTCACAGGGCTTGCAAAATATCTGAAAAGTTACATGCCCATCTGGGCATGTGCAAAAATAATTTACCTGCCCAGGTAGTAAACCCTGGATGCCCAGGAAAATTAATCTTTTAAGATAACAAATCAGAACCCTCATTTTTTCCTCTTAATTTAAAAAACATGAAATTTTTTTACATACTTTGCATTTCCGTTTTAAGGGTCTGCATTTAAAATGTTCAATACACAAAAGTGTGTATCTTAAGTTTAATGATGCTGATGGTGAAATTGGTACGAAATGGTATGATGATGAAATTGGTATTTGAGAAATTTAGTGATTCTGCCATGTTCATTTTGTTGAAGTTTTTGGCCTTTGTCACTAAACACCAAAGGCTAGGTCCATCAGAGAGGCATGCATCCCGTTGCTGACTATAAGCAACATTTGGAGCAAAACTACATATGGTTCTAATTTCTGGACCTAGAGCATAATCTAATTAAAGAAGTGTTATTCTTCTATCCTTGGCACTCTGTAACAATAACACAACTTCAAGTGATTAGCAGTGAAACAAAACATGACATGCAAAGACTGTCTTTTTTCTTGCAGTAGGAAATTCTATTCCAAATTTAGTTGCCCACACCAGGCAAATAGATTTTTTTATTCACCTGCCCAGACCAATAATTTACATGCCCCAGGCATCTTGGGCGGGGTCTTTTTTCAAGCCTTAATTCCCATTCAAAGTTTCACCCTATTCCTAACTAATAATTGCTCACTCACAAAACAGCCGACACATATTAATTCTTGACATCACTTTTCGAATACCGGGAATTTGTTTCTGAACTCATGATACGGGTGGAAACAATTTGAACATATTGCAACTTCAGCAGTGGCATAGCTACAATAGGATGAGGTGATACACCTGCACTAGGGTCCAGTTGTTTGAGGTGCTCATTGCTGGCTTCTGATAAGCTGTGGAAAGGATGAAAGGTGCAATGAAAAGTTGATGATACGAGATAACCTTACAATTTCTGTCTGGTTGCAGAAAGACTTTTGTATGACATTCTCAAAGGGGAAACAAAAAAATTTAATCCACAGTAAGCCAATGATAATGTACTTATCATGCATTATTGTCAGGAGTAGAGAAATATTTTGAAATCTGGTGGTCAGCTAAATGTGATGATGAAGGGCAAAACACGTAACAGGAATAACAAAGGAAGGTAAGTAGATCACACCAGTTACTTTAAGAGATTAGAACTTTTATAAATAAAATTCGTAAGTTGGGAGCTTTCAACCTCATCTTAGGTAGAAAGAATAGAACACACATCGTCTTTACACAATTTAAAATGATGAACTCCTAAAGTTTACACAAGTTAAAAATTAGTTTAATACCAAAAAGTTTAAAATAAATATGAACATGAGACCTTTTGAACCCACAGTGGGTTTAACCTCAGATGTATACTATATTACAGATGGAGAGTAACGAGTCTATATTTACTTGATGAAAGTAAATATAAACTCGTTACTGATGAAAGTAAATATAGACTCGTTACTCTCCATCTGTAAAATAGTATACATCTGAGGTTAAACCCACTGTGGGTTCAAAAGGTCTCATATGTTCATATGTATTTAAAACTTTTTAGTATTAAATTAATTTTTAACTTGTGTAAACTTTAGTTCATCAAGTTTTAAATCGTGTAAAGACAGTGTGTGTTTTATTCATTCTATATTACTACACGAAAAACATATTCTTCTTCTCGTCTTAGGTCTTCATCACGCCAATGAAGGACTAAGATCATTTCCAGATTATACATTTGAATTTTTGTTGCCAGATCTTAGAATCAATCTCCAGATCATAGGGATATAGAGTGGATATTCTGAATTGCAAATCTTTCGGCTGAATATAATTTCCAGGCTTTCACGGTAACAGAGAGCAAATCAATTGTCAAAAGAAGCAATACGTTTTGCTTCATTCCAGCGGGGAATACCAGATGTGTCAGAATAGACAAGGCAGTATTTGGGTTGCCTTTCGAAACATCTTTCTTGTGTTCCAAAATTTTGTGGTTAATGCTTCTGTATGTGCTTCTAATGTATAAGCTATCACCTGTGGATGAAGAGATAAGAATGCAGCAAACTCCTAGGAGATCAAGATTTTCAACTTTGTCCCTATCACTCCATAAAAGCTTCAAGACCATTAGCATGATGAAGACCTAAGATGAGGATGAAAGCTGCAAACTTACGAACTTTATTTGTAAAAGCTCTAATCTCTTAACATAACTAGCATGATCTACTTTATTAGTCCAGCTAAATTTTTTAGTGGCCAGACATTGGACCAGCAGTAAGGGGCAGGCGGGCGGTGGGTGGGGGGTGGGGTATATAACGTCAAAGTACACTTCGGCCCCCAAAAAATAATGCTTTTCCCTCAGACTTTAGCTTATCTCTCCTTGGGGGAAAAAAATTGTTCTAATTTTTTATTCCGGGGCTCGCAAATTCTTGAATTATCATAATTTTTGTTGTTTTATCCACAGACCCTTGAATTCGCATATTTTTTTCACCTTTGTTTAATTTTCACACCGTGACATTTAGCAAAAAAATTGCCACATAATCTGCGCATCACAAATGTTGATCTGAAAGCGGAACTTCCGACAGAAAATTCGGTCACATAATTACCCAAAAGTTCGAAGAAGTAAGAAAAAAATTAACTTACTAAATATTCATTTCTAATAGTTACTTTTTTTTAAATACATTTTTATCTCTGGACACAAGCAAATCTTAATGAATTCACAGAAATACCATATATACTCATGTGTAAATCAAATGTTTTTAGAAGAAATACTGCTTTCAAAGTTGGGAATTTGGCTTACACAAGGGTCAGTAAAAAAGTGGGCTGGACTTCGTCAATTCTGTCGCAGGGTTTACCGACGGGTTTGTTTACATTTTAGACCTCCATTCTTTGCATCTCAGTGCACACTAGTTTTTTAATCTTTTGAAAACTATTGCTCAATGACACAATCATATATTTAGCTGTCCCCCCTATCTATTTTAAATTTAAATTTGGCAGTTACTGAAATGCTTCCTTTTCGAAGACATCATAATTATCAATGAAGAAAAATAGTAGCAGCAAAGTCAAAATGACGAAGGATGAATACAAGGCACAGCTCACGCGAGATCCGGAACAAGAAACCTCAAAAGGAGGCATGAATATGTACGTTCATGCAGAAAACACTGTGCTTACATTTTTATTGTCTGGTTCAAAAAGAGAGGGCACAAGCACACACATACACACATTCAGCGTTTTGTCTTTCTCAATGATGCAAAGACAAATCGACTATTGCCTAACCTCCCTATAACTTCCCGACCTTTCATTACGACACCACTCCGCTCTGCACAAACTCCTGAACTGAGAAATTTTTTTTTCTGAGGTAGTTCCTTTTCCAATTGCACTCCCCTCCTACACAATTACACTGCATATTTTTTAAAATCAAAGGGCTACAAATACTTTTTTTTTTTAATTAACGTATTATTTGCATCAGCGCACAATCTGCAGAACCTAATTTTTTTACTTTTTTAGCAGCTAATCTGTGGATCATATGATGAAAATTATGGTACATGTTTTTTAGTGATGTTTTCTGTGGTGGTCCAAGCAATTGTTTTGGTTGCTCTGGGTGACCAGGTGACCATATTTTTCGACCCCTAATTATTGTGTTTATTGAGCACTGGCCAATCGTCAGGTTAAATCAGTTATTTTTATTATGAAAATAACTCTGAGAATGCACGTTTCTCCTGTCTTCTGTTTCCCTTGTTTGTGTCATATTCTATGGTAAGGCTCCTTATGCATGACGCATCACTTTTAATTTTGCTGACTGTCAGAGATGATACTTTGTTCTCACGCTCCATCCTGTTGATTATTCCCATACAGCCATATGTTGTAGGCAGCTACATAGTCAGTCAGCTGCTAGTTGCCCTATTGATAACAAATATTTGTGAATCATTCAGTGTTGAGAAAACAAGAAGATCCTTCCTTTAGTGCTGATCCAAATATTGGTGAGTAGACAGCCTTATATTCTGCAATCTATACTTTCGATTGCATGATGCACTACCGGAATCATATGTAACAAAATACTGTATGTAAAATGAGATTTGTGGCAATATACTTAGGCATACCTGCATGGTATTTCTATGGAAGAGCAGGGCCCACTCCAACATTAATAGCTAGATTACTGAACTTTAGTGTGTGTTGGTGTAATGGCAGATTGAACGATCATTCACAATGGTGAGAACAAACTGTTTAGGATGAAGAGTCACTCTTTGTGAACAAATCATGGTCTAATCACTACTTCTTTCAATAAAATGGTTTATTTTTGCTTTATGTTAACAAGAAAACTTTTTATTTTATTTGTAATCCTGGAGCCAGTCTCGCATGAAAATGTTCTCTGTGGACATTAAAAGAATTCTTGAAATTGGCATCACACGCGTAAGCTACGTTGAAACATTATGAGCGAGACGTTTCGGTAGCAACTTCTACCTTCATCAGCCATGGAATAAGACACGTGGTAAAAGCATCAGTTGTTGCCAGATTTCAAAATCGCTTTCCAAATAACAGGGATGTTAATGAAGGTAGAAGTCACTACCAAAATGTCTCGCTCATAATTTTTCAATGTAACTTAGGCGCGTGATGACGATTTCAAGAATTATTTTAATGTTTTGTGTGTTACGTGTTTTCCTGCCAATTCTTCTCACTATTGTTTCTCTGTGGATTTTAGAGTAAGGTATGATAAGAATCGCACAAACAATCCATACACATGGTCATATCAAAATAATATGATCAACCCTGGAATTACAGTGTACCCGCCCAGGCACCTCACAGAGTGCACGTGACAAGGTTGACCACATGGATATAAGCAAATGGCCAGGACAGACGAGCCATAGTGCATTCATAAGCACAATGGGCAGAGATAGTGATCTGATGGACGTTCAAAAAGGAATGATCATTGGCTACCATGCCAAGGGTAGAAGCATCTCAGAAACAGCAGACTTCGTGGGCTATTCACAAGGTGCTGTAGTAAGGGTGTACCAAGAACGGACCACTGGCACATTGAGTACCTCCTGTTGTCGTAACTGTGAGTCCAAAGGCAACTGACCCCAGAGGAGAACATCGACTGGTAAAGGGCAATCGAGGCGCAACTACATGTGCAGCAGTTGGCCACCCAGGTACGTGTCCCTGATAACAGTAGAGCGAACCCTGTTACACATGGGTCTCCAGAGTTGACGCTGCGTCAAGGCGGCCATGTTAACTCAGGTCCATCGGCAACGATGCCTGCACTTCGCATGGGACTACCGTCATTGGACAGTGGAAGAGTGAAAAAAGGTTGCCTTCTCCGACAAATTGAAGTTTCTACTCCACAGACGGGCAGTGCCGGATACGGAGTCAGACACACGAGAACCGACACCCGGACACGCATGTTGGTCAAGTACAGGTCAGTGGTGACAGTGTGCATGTCTGGGCCATGTTTTCCTGGTATGACCTGGGACTGCTGGTACCACTGGATGGGTCCTTAAATTCCAATGGCTACCTGTCCATCTTTGCTGACCACATGCATCTCTTCGTGTTGAATGTTTACCCTGGTGGTGATGGTGTCTACCAACAAGACAATACACCATGCCACGTTGGGGTACGTGACTGGCTCCACAAACATGACAGCAATGTCCCCATTCTTCCTTGGTCGGCGAAATCGCCCTACTTCAATCCCACAGAACTCTTGTGGGACTATTTGGATCGACAGATTCGACGTGGAGACGCACAACCACGTCATCTCCAGGACCTCCATGCTCTTCTGCAGTTTGAACGGGCAAGTGTGCCTCGGGAAACCTTTTTTTTTTTGTTGGAGGTTTAACGACCACCGTGAGCAACTCAATGGGCTATAAGCAGTCGCCTGTCCCTAATTTAGGGTCACTGGTTCCAGGGAAGGGAGAGAGCCAGTGCCGTAAGACAAACACAACATCCATGCCTGACCGGGATTCGAAATCGGACCCCTTACGGATGAATGATCAGAGGCCAGCGCCTTAGACCACTGCGCCACCGGGGCGGCTTTTACGCAAGTTATGACGCATAAAAGCAATTTTTTTTTTTTTGATTGGAGGTTTAATGACCACCGTGAGCAACTCAATGGGCTATAAGCAGTCGCCTGTCCCTAATTTAGGGTCACTGGTTCCAGGGAAGGGAGAGAGCCAGTGCCGCAAGACAAACACAACATCCATGCCTGACCGGGATTCGAACCTGGACCCCTTACGGATGAATGATCAGAGGCCAGCGCCTGAGACCACTGCGCCACCGGGGAGGTCCGGGAAACCTTCCAGGGTCTCACCGTGTCTATGCCACATCATCTCACCACTGTTATCTGGGCCAAGGGTGGTTATTCCCATTATTGGATAGGTGGTCATATTATTCTGATACAACCATGTATTTTTTTAAAGGTTGAAATAAAATTCTGTTTTCACTTTGTAGGCTTTAATTTCCTTTATCACTATAACCATGGCAGCAGTCGGGATTTGAGTAAGTACCCTTCGCACAATTTTTAGAAATGGTGAACTTACTACATGACGTTGAGGGTTTTGTTTTTTTTAGTTTATATTTGGAAAGGAAACTCAGTTATTACCACTTAAACCTAGAACTGCAACAACAGTCAGCTTGACTCCTATAAAGTTTTCATGTAAAATGTGGCATTTACTGGGGATTTGGGTCTTTAGACACCATACAGCACCTGTTTTTGTTTTGTTTTTCTTTTTGGTTGGAGGTTTAACAACCACCGTGAGCAACTATGGGCTATAAGCAGTTCCCCGTCCCTAATCTACAGCTGACGGTTCTAAGAGAGAGAGAGCTTGTGCCAGAAGACAAAACACAACATTCATGCTTCACTGCAATTCAAACCTCAGCCTAGCGCTTAGACCACTGCATCACCAGATCAGTACAGGTCTTTTCAGTTGAGGTCTTGCACATGTGGCAGAAACACAAAGACCGGAAACCAGAAATGAATAAGACACAGCAAAACAAACATAGCACGAGAGTATAGATGCATAACACTTGTCATTGACAGAGCTAAAATTAAAAAAAAAATTGCAAGAAAACCTATTTGTACAGTGTAGGGTATGTACAAACAGGGAGACTGTTTTTGTGGCACACAAACCTGATGCTAATAATGACAAACATTATTCTGATAGCTCCTTGAATTTCAGCTTTAGTTTTAAAATTAAAGCTGTGCTGTTAAAAAATATAGGCAGCAATCTACAATAACAGAAATCGATTCCTATAGAAAATTTAATTTTCTATAGGGATTGATTTCATTTTGTATGATACTAGGACATAGGAACCTACATTTTCCTATAGGATACATAAAAAAATGCAAAATACACTGTGAAATATACAGTTCTATATTCATGAGTCAATTCCTTTAAAAAAGATGGGGCATAGAGAAGTATATTAAGAAAATATATCTTGAATACTACATGATTGAGCTTGTCGAAACAGAAGTGCATAGTATTTAAAATGTAATATTACTCATGTGCAATAACAACAATACAACACTTACTAAAACAACATAAAGTGCATAGTATTAATGATGTCCTACACACACACACAAACTTATTCGATATTTATTAGTACATATAATCTGTAACAGTAATTTGCTATTCCATTTGTTTAATCTGTTCTATGCAGCTTGTACACTACACACAAATGTGTACCAACAGATTGTTTCATTTTTATGTAACATGAAAATTACTTTCTATTTGGAACAAACTTTGGAATAAGGTCTCACTGAAAAAAGTAAATTTGCTGTTATAGCAGTGTTCTGCAATCTTATATACAGTGATTATTACCCCCCTCCCCTAGCTCTTGACATTAAAAAACAAAAAAAAAACCATTAAATTTTGATACATTCACTGCACAAATTCTTATCACTAATTGTTTTTTACTGGCATATACAGATCTGTACCTCTTCAAAGGTTACAGTAGTGTTTTTAATTTACTAATAAATTTTATTAATGCTATCATTTTTTGAAGGCATCATAGGTAGGCCTGGATCAAGGAATTGTGGTGCCACAAAAGGAATATACATTTTATCAGTTATGTAACAAGTATTGCTATTATTTTGAACATATTTAATGGCTCTTTAGCATTCCGGTCAGTTGCCCAATTGGTTTATCCCACATTATTCTTTTTTTTTCTGGATTTATGACCATCATGAACATCTTTACAGGCTTAAAAACAGGTGCCTGTTTCTAATTTGGGGCAACTAGATAACATCATTAGAGACAAACTTAAAACTTCTGAACAGGTGCATGTAAACTTTTTAAACCATCAAATTATATGTCAAAACTGCTTTGGGCGATATCTTTTTTACACTAAAAATACCAAAAAGGTTCTTTTGGCTACCACACTATGGTAATAATAACTCTTGGCATTTGAAATTTGCAGAAGAAATATCACCACACACTGATTCTTCATGGGGACTTCTCAGTCTTGCAGGTTCAATTTAATTCCAGTTTCTGCTAGGTGAAAAGATTTCAAATGGAACAGTCCTGTGAATCCCTTGTTTAAAAAAAAAAAATCGTACTAAGGACCTGAGCAAAATGATAACTTTTTTTTGCTAATGTTTGGGGTGCTAGATGTTCCACCTGAAGTACAAACAGCAGTGATGCCATCAGTACAGAGCTGGGGGCTTCATACAGCAGCACAATATGTTGAAGTGCATGGCAAAAAATTCCATTTCATACAGATTAAACCCTACACTATATAAAAAAAATTGAGGAAGGGAAACAAACTGGATTTTTTTTTTTTAAATTCATCAGAACAAAATACAAGTTAATGAAAAATAGAAAAAATTATAAACATTATTTTCCAATGTAAATCGATGAATTTTGGATGTTTTTTTTTTTTTGTTGTTAATTTTTATTAAAGCATTTTTTTCTATTGTAAGTCGTATTTTAAGGTGGAAGTCTAGTGAATTTGCTCTCTATACTATTAATGGAAAAAATTTCGACTATTTCCTCAGGAAAGATTTTCCATACATCACATTTGGCCCATTGATAAAAAAAAAACACCCTAACTCAGATTATACAATCTGTGTTTTTAAACTTTCCTGAGCGATATTAAAAATCAATAACTTTACTTCGATGTATTTATGACACTTGCTTACAAGAGATGCCACTCTTCTTTATCACTACATCGAAGTAAATTTATTGTAACGTAATAAGAATCGGGTAGATCATACCAAATGATCGTAACTTGTATTCTAAATCTGTTTTAATGGTGTAGAATAATAAAGCAAACAGACAGCAAGCTTTCACCATTCACGGGTGGCTTCATCAGGCACGACTCCTTACACAACTCCCAGGGCCACAGCAATACGAGAATCAGTAGAAATAATAACCAGCACGGATGCCTGCAATGAAGAAACATCAACTCAGCTCCCCTATATCTGGCGAATGCTATTAAAAGATCCACGTCTTCACCCACGCTAGCTTACGAGTTCTGCACGAGACATATCTACTATGTTTGATGATTTCACATGACAGGACACGAGTCATTCAACCTTGATTATCTGTTTAAGTTTGAATTACTCAGAATTTCTTTACTTTCTGTTATTCATGGTGTTTATCTCAGTTACGCCTCATGAAGCCACCCGTGAGTGGTGAAAGCTTGCTGTCTGTTTACTTTATTATTCTACACCTTTAAAATGGGTTTAGAATACAAGTTATGTAAAGTTATTGATTTTTAATACAGTCCAGGAAAGTTTTCTGCAAAAAACACCGATTGTACAATCTAGGGATGTTTTTTTTTATCAGTGGGGTCAAATTTCATGCACATCTTCCATGTTTGGAAGTCACATATTATATGTGTTTGAAATACTCAAATGGAAGAGATTCAGTTTCTCTATAATTTCTATTACTCACGTCGAAATGTGTAATTGAGAGTATGGTGGTGCATAAAAGTATTGCTATAATTATATTAACTTAAAATTAGGTGAAAGCAATTATTTAGATAAACACTTCTTGAGACTGTCACCATTCCTTCACTCCAACAATATTAGATACATTAGATATGCAACAGTTTGACAGGGCTAAACCGATATTTATTTATTTTGTTTGTTACAATATGCAGTAGACATCAAATAAAAGTCATCGCTCCTTCCACATTTTATTAAGTTTTGAGGGATTTCCGTTCGGTGTCGTACTTATTACTGCTCACATGTATTTTAAGGTGGCAACACTGCGATATCGCAGTATGAGAAGCCAGCTGTCAGAGTCAGTATACGACGTTTGATTGAGGTGCGAAGACGTATTTGTTTTACTCGATGGAAAATGGAAACTTTTGTCCCGACGAAACAGCATTTGCGGGAAGTGTTAGTGCATTACTTTATCGTCGAGACAAGTGCTGCCGACAGCTATCGCTTAATGTCAGAAATCTATGCTGAACATTCCCCATCCGTAAAAACATGTGAGTATTGGTTTAGATGATTCAAAAGGAACAATTTTGGTGTTAGTGATAAAGAACGTTCTGGACCACCCAAAAAATTTGCTGATGCCCAATTGGAAGCTTTACTCGACAAGGATCCGTGCCAGACCCAAAAAGAACTAGCAGCAGCATTAAATGTTAGTCAGCCATGCATTTCACAACCTTTAGCTGCCATGAGAATGGTGCAAAAAGAAGGGAATTGGGTTCCACATGCTTTGCGGGAAAGAGACCTTGAACGTTGAAAAACCATTTGCGAATTGCTGCTTCAAAGGCAAAAAAAGCAAGGTTTTTTTGCATCGTATTATTACTGCCGACGAGAAATGGATATGGTACGACAACCCTAAACGGCAGAAAGCATATGTGAAGCCAGGTGAACCAGGTCCTTCAATGCCAAAATGCAATATCCATGGTTCAAAGGTAATGCTGTGTATCTGGTGGGACCAGAAGGGTGTGATCCACTATGAACTGCTTAAACTGTCAGAAACTATTACTGGTGATGGGTATTGAACCCAATTAATGCGTTTAAAACGAGTTCTCACACAAAACGGCCGGAATGGGAGAACAGACACAACAAAGCCATCTTACAGCATGACAATGCAAGACCACATGTTTCTCGACCTGTGAAAAAGTACTTAGAAGGATCTGACTGGGAAGTTCTACCCCACCCGCCATATTCACCAGATATTGCGCCATCGGATTACCATTTGTTCCAGTCGATGCAGTCAGCACTTTCTGGAGAACGGTTTAGTTCTTATGAAGACATCAAAAATTGGCTGGACAACTGGATCTCTTCCCCGGAACCGGAATTCTTCCTTCGGGGCATACGTTCACTGCCTGAAAGATGGGGTAAAGTTGTAGCTTCAGAGGGAGCATACTTCGATTAATATTAAAATATAGTTTCTGTTTTCCAACAACATGTTTTGTTCACCTCAAATCTTATTTATATACCTAGTATAAGTGAGTTACGGAAAAATTCTCATCGGCCGCCACCGGGAATCGAACCCAGGGTCTTCCAGCTATGCGCTGGATATGCTACCACTGCGGCCTCAAAATTCTCCAGACTCGCATACGACAAACTGCCAAACCGCCTGGCAGGTTGCTTCTTTGGAGCCCAGCACAATGCTGGGGATTCACCAAAGATGAACAGCAGCAACTGAACAAGTAACTGGAAGGCTGTGGTGGAGTGGTAGCATATCTGGTGTGTAAATGGAAGACCCTGGGTTCGATTCCCGGTGGCGGCCGATGAGAATTTTTCCATAACTCACTTATAAAACGTGGAAAGAGCGATGACTTCTATTTGATGTTCCTAATCCACGTCAACTGTGTATTTATTATGCAGTAGACATTCAAATGTAAAGCAAATTCATACAGCAGCAACCAGGAAATAAGAGGGAAAAGGCTTCCACAAGTCCTCTTATCCTGACGACTGAACACAAAAAATATCCAAGAACAAAGCAAGCCAGACACACCATAAAACCCGTTTAGGAGGTGAAAATGATAATAAGGGCATCACGAAACTGATTTCAAGATAGTAAATATTGTTTAAATTTTCTTTTAAACAAATTATAAATATTAATAGCCAACAATTGTGGTGGGAGCGAATTCCAAATCTGCGGACCAGCATAATTAATTAAAGCTCTAGAATGTTCACGTGAAAGGAAACAAGGGATTAGTGAGGTTTTATGTCTAGTTGAGTAAGAATGGTTAGGGACAGTTAAAGAAATTAAAGAAGAGAATAAGCCATTCTTTACCCTTTTAAACATGAGTTTTGCCAAGTTTAAATGCTATAACTGATCAATATTTAATAAGTGAACATAATTAGACTGCAATCTGGAGAGCAAATTAGGATTTGAAAAGGAGAAACCTGAAAGTATGAATTGAACGAGTTTTAAAAATCTATTTTGTAATCTCTGAAGTTTAGTTAAGTTATAATTGGTAGTCGAGCCCCAGACCGAAATACAATATGAGAAGTAGGGATAAATTAAAGCGTAATAAAGTAAAATCATAATTTTCGGAGACAAATAAGCCATTACTCTCCCAATGATTCCAATATTTTGAGAAATTAGGGAGGAGACAACTAAATATGATTTCAAAAAACTTCAAATTCTTCAAAACAAATACAGTCAAGTCTCTATTTAACGAAGTCCCAGCGCTCCACCTAAAAACTTTGTTATAAAGAAAATTCGTTAAATAGAAATTAATAACTGAAATTGAAAAAAACAAGAAACAAACAAAAACAAACTTATTTCTTCTCTTTATGGTCTTTAGTACATATCCTGAACTATATAAAAAGTCTGTAATACTGCGTTGTACAGGTTTATTATAAAAAACGCATTGTTCATAAAAAATGTCACATTTTTGTAAAGATCGGAACACTTTAACATTTTCTTGAAACTGTAATCCCCTTCGTATTGTATCAAATGCTTTTAGCATTTCTTTTTGTGAAGGTTTTTTAATAGCCTCTTCATTATCATCTTCATCACTCACTTTAGTTTCTTCACTACATTTCCTAACATTTTGTAAGATGTCGTGCTCCGTAGGATATTCAGTGATCACAATGTCTTCATCAACGTTGAAAAAATTAGAAAGCTCTGTACCTTCTTTAACAGCTCTCATGTCTTTCAGATACTGCCATTTTCCCTTCAAATCTGCCAGGCTCATTGTATTGGATTCAGCATCACTTTTGAAGCCGGCTTTAACAAAACAGTTGTGTATAGTGGATGAAGTCACATCACACTGCCAAGCTTTCATCATCACCGATATGGAGATTCTCAAATTAATAATACACTGGCTGCTCTCTAAGGCAAGAATAAATCTATACACTGGCTGCTCTCTAAGGCAAGAATAAATTTTTGCAGGGTCCTTTTTCGATAATGCACTTTAAGATTTTTAATTATGCCTTGGTCTAATGGCTGAAGTTTTGAAGTTGTATTGGCAGGAAGAAAACTTTTATGTTCTTCAATCTGCATTTTGAAGCACAGTCTGGTGGATGTGCAGGGCAGTTGCCTATAAGCAATGCAATTTTGTGATGTTTTCTCAATTGTTTATCTCATTTTAATAGCCCCTTTTCAAAAATCTTCAAAGTCATCTATGACTTTTTATTGAATTCATAGTCCACTTCTAAAGATTTCGTACCTTTGAAGCACCTCAGGTTTTCACTTTTTCCAATTACTAACAGTTTTAATTTTTCACCGCCAGTCATTTTCGCACATAACAAAACAATTATTCTTTGCTTGCTATGTTTCCCTCCGAAGCACTTGTCTTGAAATGTAAAGGTTTTATTCGGTAGACACTTAAAAATAATCCCATTTCATCTGCATTAAAGATGTCTTTAGCACCATATTCTTACAAAAGTTTTGCAGCTTTTTCCATTTTTCACATAGCTTTTCTGAAACATCTGCACTTTTTCCTGGGTTTTATACGAAATTCCGTCTTTTTAAAATTTATCTAGCCATTCAACGCTGGCTTGAAAATTTGAGTGTCCTAAATCCTGAGCAAAATCGATGGCTTTTTGTTGGATCATTGGACCAGAGAGAAGCACATTTTTATCTCGAATCATCCTTACCCATTTTAAAACACTGGCATTGACGTTTTTTCTATTCACATTCATACTGCTTTTGTGTTGAATGATTGCAGAACGATTTTTTAAAATTGTTGACACACATACCATACTTTATAGCCACATCTTTCTTCTTCATTCCTTTGTTAATATCATCTAAGAGTTTCACTTTATCCGAAAGACACAAGCACTTTCTTTTCGACATTTTGAGCAAGTTAACACACAGGCGAGAGATATGCGTACTGATTGAATAAGAATGTCTTCTACAGAATTAGGCACACACTAAATACAACTGGTGCTACCACCTTTGAATAAAAGCCTCGTGCCGTATGCATGAATACCCCCTCTCCCCACAAGACTTGGTGGTTGCCGCATGTGTCAGTGTTTGTGGAAGACAGCAAAGTGGCAAGAAACTCATGGTGAGAAGAGAGAGAGAAAAAAATGAGGACTTTCACATGGGTTCCAAATCTCGGGGAAAAGAACTGCGTGCGTGCGCATCGTGATAAACACTCATGACTCAGTGATGTTTTAACTCCCGCTTCCAAAGACGACCTTCCAGTCCCACAAAGATAAGGATTTAAGGCAGCAACTTCCTTCCCTTTGTTGTGGGTCGGAATGAATTTAGTTCTCCCCTCTTTACTTTTATGGTTGTGCACGCACATATCCTCCCAAAAGGAAAAATCATAAAAAATAAAATAAATTACAGTTTAGTCAGAAAAAACTTCGTTATATAGAAATTGTTTTTCGTAATATGGAGAGTAATTCGCATGCAAGTGCCGCTAAAAGTCAAGGTTCCGCAAAAAAATTCGTTAAATGGAAGTTTGTTATATGGAGACTACTGTATATAAGATTAATTGACCTAAAATTTGATAGAAATACACAACTAACACTATATTACTTCAATATCGGGAAAATTATGTTCAGACACATTAAGAATAATTTACACACTAACATCATACAAATTATACCTCAGATACACACACAACACAAGCACTAAATCTCATATTCGGTCTATTCATCCAAAGACGGAGGAGACCATGAAGCAAAGTATAAATTACATTGGCCCACACTACTGGAACTCATTACAGACGGAACTAACTTCCTAACTTCTTTAAATGACTTGCGGCTCCTCAAATTAATGAATACAGTAGAGGGGAACTATGACCAATACTTTTTTCAATGGTATTATCTGTAATGTTTATTATCTTCTCATATATCATTACCCTTTTTTTTTTTTGTTACTATGAAACACTGCTTTGTTTGTAACTACAACTACTGATCTCAGTGTAAAACTAGCCTGGGGAGCATGGGACCCTGTCAGGCCTGGCTGGCCCTTTCTCCCTGTTTCCTTGCCATACATTGTTTCAATTGATATTTTTGTAATACTGATTTTTAGCTTAGCAAAATAAATGAATTGAATTGAAAAAAAGATAATCAATGTGAGAGTTGGATTTAAGATCCAACTGAATAAAAAACGCCTAAATATTTAGGACTTTGTACAACCTCAACCTGTGTGTTATTTAAAATTTTACAATGTAAAGGGTTTGTATTCCGACCATAGGAAAAAAAATTAAAATTTTTGTTTTCTTAGCATTAATAGCAAGAGAATTACAGGTAAACCAATTGACCGCAGTGAGAAAATGATTTTGTAGTATCGGAAACAATTAGTCAATTGCATTACCATGAATAAGTAGGGTTACAGCATCAGTATACAGAATTAGGTCAGCATCCTGAAGTTGTAAGCCTAAACCGTTGATGTAAATGTATATTTAAATATGTAATATGTTGGAGTGAAGAAATGGCAACAGCCTCAAGAAGTGTTTATGTAAGCAATTGCTTCCACCTAATTTTAAGTTAATATAATTATAGCAATACTTTTATGCACCACCATACTCTCAATTCCACGTTTTGACATGAGTAATAGAAATTATACAGATACTGAATCTCTTCCACTTGAGTGAGGAGATAGGGTCAAAATTTTTTCCATTGGCAGTATAGAGAGCAAAATCACTAGACATCCACCTTAACAAAAAAATGAAACACTTTCAGGGAGAAGGCAAGGCCCCTATGCAGTATTAATTTAATGTTTGTATGTGTAGCACTGGGAACCATGGACACAAACCTCCTTTAACAAGTAACTATTCCTTTGCAATTTTAAGCTTATTACTTTTTAATATTTGCTGTCATAATGCTATTTATGAATTTTGGCTTTTAACCTGATAAGGAAATCTCAACTTCTTCAACTATAATTACTCTTCCGACTATTCTCCCACACATTTGCTCAGAGGACTCCTTCCTTTTCAGAGAATACAAAACAACTTATTTTATACAATTTCTGTAAATCCAAAAAATTCACATACATTTACCAAGTTCCCTAAAATCTTAGATGGTCGCCATGTTTGCTTAAATATTTGAGGAGGGATAATGGGTGGGCTGAAGCCCACCAGTAGCATTGTGTGCCTGGGTACAAACAAGATTTCCTTGTACAAAAAAACATTTTCCTCCTTCAAATATAGTATTTTTTTCTAAATGGGCGTGTGTGTGGGGGTGGGGTGGGGGTGGGGGTGGGGGGTTGCTACATGGAAACAGTAAAAACATGGCACATTTGTGTCAACAATTGCTTTTGTATTGCCTTCCATGTATTCGTAAAGAATTATTTCTTCAGGGAGATTTGTTTCCCACTTACATGTATAAAATGAATAATTGCAATTCCTCACATCAACAAAAATGGCACTTAAAAAGTAAAAATAGTAGTGCGCATAATATATTCATGCCTTCATGCGAAGGGGAATTGCAACTCATATTAGAGATCTTTTCCCTCTATGCAGTGCTGTTCAGAGTTGTGGGTCAATGTTTAAAAAAAAAAGATGGGCCACATTAAAAAAAGTATATTCAGCAGTAGCACTGCTACTGTAGCATACCATATTTACAGTAGCGTAGTGTGCAGCATCGCTACAAATAGGAAAATCTACGTAGTTGTAGCAGAAAATTATACTATGAATTGAGCTACTTAAAAAAAAAAAAAAAAAAAAAAAAAACGGAATTTTTTTTTTGAAATTGCGTAACTTTTCCAAATTTTTTTAAGCATTTTTCGCTGCAACAGGGGGACCGAGTGTGTTCTACCAACAATCACATACTTTTTTTTTTTTTTGATTGGAGGTTTAACGACCACCGTGAGCAACTCAATGGGCTATAAGCAGTCGCCATTCCCTAATTTAGGGTCACTGGTTCCAGGGAAGGGAGAGAGCCAGTGCCGTAAGACAAACACAACATCCATGAATCACCGGGATTCGAACCCGGACCCCTTCTGGAAGAATGATCAGAGGCCATCGCTTACACCACTGCGCCACGGGGCGGCAATCACATACTTGACTTACATTGTGAAAGTTTGCAAAACTGTCAACCATAAATTACTTTTTTCATTAATTTATACCATTAACAAGGAAGTCTGCTCAATCAACCTGTGAAGACAGTGCATACGAGATAGGAGATAAGACAGAGATTTTGTTGAGGGCAGTTAATAGCCAGATATTTGATTCTCTCTGTCAAATAAAATGAATTCGTAGATACTTATCAACAGTGTTTTTTTTTTTTTTTTTTGATTGTAGGTTTAACGACCACCGTGAGCAACTCAATGGGCTATAAGCAGTTGCCCGTCCCTAATTTAGGGTAACTGGTTCCAGGGAAGGGAAAGAGCCAGTGCTGTAAGACAAACACAACATCCATGCCTCATCGGGATTCAAACCCGGACCCCTTTCGGACAAATGATCAGAGGCCATTGCTTAGACCACAGTGCCACCGGTGTGGCACTAGGATTTTGAACTAGCTTGGAATCTAAGCCATTGAATGTGTTAAATATTATGATCAGTGCTGAAGTAAATACTAAGACTTGTGGTGTAATTACCTTGGTATTTAGCTCTGAATACCACATGTAAGAAAATGCACATAAAGATCAACTTCAGAATTTGAACTTTTAACAAAACACTAAATGTAGAAAAAGTAGTTGTAGCATGCTACTTTTTACCAATGACCACAATTTTTTTCAAAAAGACCACCGATCAGGGAAATTTTTCCAACTACCCTTTGGAGAAATTTTCTCAATGACCATGTAACTGGGGAAATTTTTCCAATGAACACTCATCCAGGAAATTTCCCTAATGACCACACAAGGAAATTTTCTGAACCCATGGGGGATATTTTTAACAACCACACATCGGTGAAATTTTCCCAATGACCACCGATCTGGGAAACTTTGGCCCTTGCACACTTTTTTAATATTGTACAAGTATATGGGCTTATGTGGTTTACCATCAAGATGAAACCTTTTTGCATAAATGGAGCTAAACCTGTATTAGAAACGACTGAACGAAGTCATTACCTTAGTCAATCACACACTAAGCTGTTCCCTGGGATTCAGAGGTTAGCTCAAAAAAAAAAAAAAAAAAAAAGGAAATTCACCAGGTAAATGTTTAACTGAGTACTTATTACTGTTGCTGAATGAAATGTGTCCATTCACAGTAATCTTGACACACAGCTTGAGCTTCAATGGCATCCATCACACGTCAGACACAAGACCTTCTGTACTCGATTCTCATGCAGACACTCCTGAATCTGGTCTTCCCATGATTTTCTTGGCTTTCCTCTACCTTACTTCCCTGCCACTTGGGCTGAATTTTTTTTCTCAGTGAGCATCTCATCACTCATTCTTTCAACATGGCCAAACCACCTAAGAATATTAGTCACCACCTTACCGACATTTCGCCTCACATAACACATCTTCATTCCTCACATGATCAGAGAGTGTCTTGCCACACACTCCCGGTAAGTAACGCACTTCTCCAGGACACAAACGACTCCTATGTCTCTTCTGTAGTACCCACGTTTCACTGCCATACATCAGAGTAGGAACAATTACACTTTCATACACAGCCTAACTCACTTACACGTATTATATTTATCTAAATTTTTCTTAGCATGTTTTGATGGATGAGTACAGTAAATAAAATTAGTTCAGTTAATCATGAGTATGGTGTAACTACAACTTTTATTTCACATATAGAGGCAGTTCTTATAATATCTTGTACGGCCTCGTATAAGCTTAACACACTCAATGTTCCAAACAATGAGGATAAGTCACCTGAACCAGAGAAACCTAGTGTCACTGTTTGTTCAGTTTTTGATGATCTTGACTACCTTGGAAATTTATGTCCCAATTCTCAAAAGGGACTTGGTGGTGATACAATGCGTCTTCATAGAGAAATAAAACTAAAATTATTTTTTTATGCAGTTTTATGTTTGTGAGTATCTGAATATACATAATTTGGCTTTAAGCATTCATGGTTATCTTAGTCTTTAGAAAATGGAATATAAATGTTTAAGACTTTTTTGTAAATAAAAGTAGTATTCTCCTAATTACTGCTGCTACTGAATGAGACAGGGAAGCAAGAAAACAGAAAATCTCAGTGAATTCCCTACAATTTATACTGTTTTCAAGGTGCATTTAAATCTAAATCTACAATGGCTGCTATTGGGTTTAAGAAATAATCTATATTACGGGTTGTCACAGTTCTTTTCACACTAGTAGAAATATTACCTTGTATTCTGCTTGAAGCCCCACTGAACTGATAACAACTAGCCAAACCATGGCTCTCATTACTTCCTAGTTTTTTTTTTAATACCTATAAAGTATGATAAAAATATTTTTAATAGGTTTATCTTTTAAAATGTGTTGAAACACAAGTAATCACATAAACAGTCTTGTAAGAATATGAACATAACTCACCTTCTTGCTGATCTATTCCTTTAAGCACATTAATTACACATTATTTCCTCTGAGTGTCCTTTGTCCATTTTTTATGTCATCGGGAGAGGTACTGGCTTACAAGCATTTAGCAATACACAAGAAGTTTTAAACTATTTAATTTATGACTTTTCAACATTATAATTGCATGCCGCTTTTATGATCTTACTATACATACGACAGACTTGCAGGGCTTCAAGTTTCTGTGTGAAGGAACACAAGGCTTACATACAGAACTGTGAGCTGAAGAAGTTGTCTATAGCCCAACACTGTCACGAAAATAAGCATAAAAATTGTTTGGAAACGCTACACTTATTGATAAACCTGATTTGACTATCAAGGCTTAAATGTATTAGAAGCTTTCCACAAATATTGGAACTCTTCAAGGCTTGTCAATGTCATGACGTCAACTCCATTTTGTTCAAGTGCACGGAAACAACTCACCAAAAACCGTGACCATTAGAACTCTGATGATGTCACAATGATTTGAATGTTTACGCTCCATTCGTCCTGATGATGTTGAGCCAAACGCTCTGTGAAACTATAGTTGATGTATAATAGACCTTTTATTGTGATAAACATTGGTATTTCCATTCTATCTCAACACCACAAGTTCTGTAGTCACAAATTATATATGCTTCTGAAATTTGTTTAGATTAAAAAATTAAAATGAATTTCAGAAGCATGGGAAGATTGTAAAAGTGGTGAGCGATTATAATATTAAAAAAATCATCTTACGTAATACTAAATGTTTGAAAGACAGTTTCTCCCCCAGTGACATAAAATAAGGATGAAGGACAGTCAGAGGAAACATGTTATTAATGTGCTAAAGGAAAAGATCAACAAGGTGATTTATTCTCATATTCTTATGAGACTATTTATGTATTTAATTCCCTATTTTTGTTTTACAGCAACACTGATGATGTCTGCATAAGTCACATACTCAAAGTCTGAACTGCACGATCAACTTTGTTGACAAAGGGCCTTGCACCGTGGCTGCATTTTCAAAACCCTTTATAACATTTATCAAGCCTGTATTCCATTACAATACAAAATTCATTTTTTACCATACATAAAACTTGAAATAATAATTAATAAACAATTTAGTTCTTATATTCTTGTCCTGTTAAAGACAAAAGCCTCATTCACACGTCTCTCCAGGTACAAGCCTGCATACAGACACATGTGAACTACCCACAAACTGAGTAGAGTACAGATTATCGGGAATGTACTGCAATTTCCCAAACCTGTATTCCGTTATTCTTCACTTAGCTCCACTATACACATATATGAACCATTCCTTCTTAAAGTTCCATATCAAATTCTTGGCAAAACTACTTTTGAATGAAGAAAAAGACTGTTACTACTAGCTAAAAAGATATACACACCTGCCAACTTTCAGGAACTGAAATCCATAAAAAAATTTTTTTTCAGAGGATGTTTAATCAATATATTTGAGTGACTTGTATAGACTTGTAGCAATTAAATGTCTTGAATATATTGATTAAAAGTTTACACATTCTGTAGATGGTTTGCATATTTTAATCAATTTCATGTTATAGTTAAAATATTTGGCACTACTTCACACTGACAATGAACACAATCATTTCATTAGTATGCTACTATAATTAGGCTACATACATAGAAAAAATATTTCATTTGGAACCCCAAAATTATAGCAATATATTGCTTTTTAACTTAGGCTTTCACCTTAAATGTTTGTACCAACACGTTAGAATTCCTTTAAAAAACACAAATTTAAGTTGAATGTGAGGTTGACACTTTATTTCTTTACCCCTCACTTTTAGCCATTATCGCAGTGGCACAGAAGTGGGTGAAACCGAGATCAAGTAAATCAGAACATAGAGGCCCAGTGGCACTTGGGGCCAATTATTCTTCCTTCAGAATTGCACTAACCTCAGAAAACAAAACAAAACGCGAAGAAAATCTGTAGTCTATAAAAATAAGTAGAATTTCTGTATATTTTACTGATAAATTGTAATACTTGTAGATCAGCATTGTTGTTCTCATCAAGAGAATGAATGTCAGTCAATACTGCCCTGCATTTACTGCACAGCAAAAACCTAAAACAAGGTTTGTACTCTTCCAAGTAAAATAAATTCAGGCACTTTTCAATGACTTTTTCAAACCAATTTACCATGTGTGAGTGTTGTCGGTAGGTTAGCACGTAGGTATTTTAGTAAGTTCAAACCATTAATCTTAGCTGGGACTGCCTGTTGGCAACCCCCCCCCCCAGTTGTTTTTTTACTGACTTTGAATTGCCCCTCTGTTGTTTTGGTGTTTTTTTTTTTTTTTTTTTACGCTTTCCAACAGTAAGTTGAAGAAGCATATATGCTCCAGTTTGTTCGTCCGTCTGTCCGCATGATAACTCGTGTAAAAATAATTCGATTTCGATGAAATTTTAGTATGTGGTAGGGGACCACCTGGGGACAGACCTTATTGAAAATGGGACAAATGAGGTCAAAGGTCACGACATAGGAGCAGGATCTATCCCATTGCCCTTATGCGTCATAACTTGCATAAATATGGTTCAATTTCAATGAAATTTTAGTATGTGGAAGGGGACCACCCGGGGACGAACCCTATTGAAAATTTGTGAAGTGGGGTCAAAGGTCAGGACATAGGAGCAGGATGCATTCTATTGCCCTTATGCGTCATAACTTGCGTAAAAATGGTTCGATTTCGATGAAATTTTAGTATGTGGTAGGGGACAACCTGGGGACTAACCCTATTGAAACTGGGTGAAATGGGATCAAAGGTCAGGACATAGGATCGAGATCCATTCCATCGCCCTTATGCATTATAACTAGGGCTGTCGACCGATCAATATTTTTAATTGGTTAATATTTCACCATTGATCGATTAATCGGTAATTTGATCGAGTGAAAAAAATACTGTCACAAAAAATATACGACTGTAAATTACATTATGCATTATTCTATTATTATATGGATACTAAATACGTTGTCTGAAATGTTAGAGTGTTGAATGCATCATAGCCTGTTAATCTAGTAGTATTCATTGCCTTACTTTATCAAAAAATCAGAAATACAAATTATTAATATTACCTTGAATTTGGTTTGCAGTCATTGCTTTAGCCAAGATTTTAGTAACAAGAGCTTGTCAACATTGGATAGTTTAAGCGAAGTACGAAGTTTGTTGACAACAATATCAGCGGCACTAAACACTCTTTCACTTGGCACAGACGTTGCTGGAATGCACAGCAACCGTTTTGCTAAAGTAGCGAGCAACGGCAACTGTAATGAATGAGTTTTCCACCACCGAAGAGGATCTGTAAAATCGTTGTCAAGTTCAGGCAAGCTCTGATAAACTTGAAGCTCTAATTCTATCTGCGTGCTGACATTTGTGTATGCCTTTATTTCTGTTTCTGGAATCGACGAATTGTCAAAACATAGTTTTCTTCGTTTCTGTTGCACATTACTTTGTTCTTGGTGTAAGGGCAGCTGTTGATTTGTGCTACTGGATGAAATTCTGTTCCACATTAGATCTAGTTTTTTTTTCTGGTATACAGCGAAGTGTCTTGAATCGAGGGTCAAGGGCAGTAGCTTCTTCGTACTTGTCGTATAAAGGCCATTGACTGAGTCTTTCCAATCAATCATCGAGCAACATAGCTTTAAATCTGCAAATATATGCTGGGTCGGTGTCGGGCAATCTCATTGCGCTTTTGAGATGTGTAAAAGCAGGAATTACAACACTGGCAGTTACGTATTTGTGACCGAGTATTTCAGTGATTTCCAAGCAAAGTTTCAATACACTGATTAGCTTCTCAAGCACTTCCCACTCAACTGTTGTCAGAACAAGGGTATTCGATGCGTTGGCTACCAGAATGGTGTCTACTGCGATTTTAGCTTTCACCAGACTTTCCACCATGATGTAGGTACTATTCCAATGTGTCACTATGTCCTGTTGCAGTTTAGTATCAAGTTCTTTTTGCTTAGACGAGAGTGTAGCCTCTAAATGTGAGCTGTGTTTAAAATGTCCTACAATTTTTCGGCATTTAGCTAGAACCTTTTCTACCGATGCGACTTTAAGAGCTTTATTTATACTTAATTGTAAAGTATGTGCTGAACATCTTACACTGTCAAACATTGATCTGTTGACGCCAGGAACAATATTTCTGGCATTATCAGTGCAGATGGCAACAAGCTTGTCCGTTAGTTCCCATTTTTCAATGGGTTCCGCAAATTCAATTGTACACTGATTTGCAGTATGCTTCTCAATCACCTGTTTCACTTGAAGAGTTGCATCACAATAATACCACTCATTGTCAATCCAGTGTACTGTTATTGCTAAGTAGCTGTCGTTGGCAAGTGAGGTCCAAAAATCTCCAGTTAAACTCACATAGGAAGCTCTCTTTAATTCATTAAGCACTCCTGACTTCTGAATGTCGTAAATTTGGACAATTTTGTTCATAATGGTACTTCTGGCAGGGAAATTGTAACACTTAGAATTCAGAGCTGTTTGCAACAACACTTTCAGGCCAGGATCTTCAACAATACTGACAGGTCTCGAACTAGATGCAATTAGGCTTTTCGAGGAAGGAATTTATACCCGTTTGCTTCATAGCGGTGGCATTTGAACTAGGCTGAACCCGTGGTGTATTTGATACAATTTTCATAAATGGATGTTGCAATTGTAAATGATAACGTAAGCTAGTCACACTTCCACTGTACTTAAACTTTTTTTCACATTTTAAACAATAAACATGTCTGCGATCAATAACTTCCCCACTGTCTTCTAATTTATATCCAAAACAAGAGGATAATTTTCCTTTTAATCCCTGAAACTTCATTTTTGGAGCTCAAATAAACGTGACAGCAAGAGATGAATCAGAGTTCAAACTAACTTTCTTTCACTGACAGACACTCCTATGCTCATCCCAGTTGGCTCCGCTACCAATAAAGGAACACTATTTGCTTTTTCAATGAGGAGAGAGGGGGCAAAAATTTGCCCCAGACTTTTGCTCTTGCACTGGAAATTCTCCCTGTTGACGGATACAATACTTCGGCAACAGTACGCAACTTGGTCCCTGGGTAATTAAGACTAATTGCATACCCCCATTGATTCCAAGAAACACATGTATTAATCCCCCATCTTTCCTATTGAAAGCTGAATCTCATTGTGAGGACCAGCAGCGTATTTTCATCTGCATCGATGTAATAAAACCTCGGGGGCCACTATCCAAGCTCAGAAGATGCCGGCCGCCTGTTATATCAACCTTACGTATTGTAACAACTGACTTTTCCCAGACGATTCAGCTGAGACAGGAGTAGAAGAGGTGTGGCACCACGTAATGGCTGACGGGGCTGCATTTTCCCTGAATAGCTAAACTGCTAAAGTCAACAAGTGGATAGCAGGGAGGGGAAGCACAGCGACCATAGCGCACAGCAATAAAAGAATGGGGGAACCGCGAGGTCGAGAAGCTCTTAACGAAATGCTGGCAGGACAAGTACAGTGTTAAAGACAGAAGTTCGGAATTGACGTTGAACTTTGAAGAGTAGCATACTGACACACAATGAACGAGGGAATCCCTGCTGATAGTAGTGACTGTTAGATTTAAACTCCCATCGCCATGGAAAGGCTATTTTCCAAGAAGTGAATACACAAGAACAAATGTTGTATTCAACAAATTCAAAACTATATGCAGTTTTTTGGAAGTTCCTAAAGAATTTTATTTTTGTACTAATTTTTTAAGGAACCGATTAATCGGAAGAAGAAGATAATCGGCAATTAAAAAATAGAAGAAAATAATCGGCGACTAAAAAAATTGATCAATTAATCGATCAAACGCGACAGCCCTAGTTATAACTTATGTAAAAATGCTTTGATTGAGACAAAACTTTATCATGTTGTTCCGGAAGTATACTTTACCGGTTCTGTTGAATATAATCAAAATGGGGTCAAAGGTCAGGTCATAAGAGCGAGATTTATTCTACAGCCATTATCTTCATAACTTGAGTAATAACGTGAGTAATAATTTCTGGTATGTTGGAAAGCATATCATAATCAATGCATTGCATGATTTTACTAACTTGTTTGAAATCATTTTATTTTGTGGGATATTTTGAAAGGGTACATTATTTTCGCATTCACCCTCCGGCAAGACTGAGTCCCTAACACCAGTCAACAGAAGCCCATCATAACTCTGAAGTACATCATTCCATTTATTTCACTCCCATGGCTCAAATTTTACTTCATAGTTGTCACAGCCAAGGTACCGGCTGTCCACGAGCTCCTCTGAGTTGAACACAAAGTTCTGTGCTCAGCTTGGTGCTTTTATCAGAACTGCACAAAAATCTCCTATACAACTTTTTAGCACACACAATTATTTTACACATGCTCTTTCATATCAATATTAAAAAAAAAACAATTTTTTTTCAAGTAATATTTATTGAGTCAAACTTTTTGAAGTACTTTCAAGGAGCAAACAAACTATGAAAAACCACTGGGTTTTGACAGTAGTTGCAAAGCATCAATATTACAATAAAATACTTTAAAATAATTGCTTACAATATTGACGCTTTACAGCTATTGTCAAAACCCAGTAGTTTTAGGTTTTTGCTGTAAATGTAGAGCAGGATTGACTGACATTCATTCCCTTGATAAGGCCAGCAATGCTGATCAAAGTTTAAGGCACCTCTTTTTTTTAGCCTCTGAGAATAGCCTTTCCCTTCATTCAATGGTGGTTCTGTCAAGGATTTGATATGGAACCATAAGAAAGAATTGCTGATTTTCTTATTTTACAGAAAGTTCTTCCTTTGCAGCCTTTACAAATAACTGAAATTAAAATATTGGCTAACCCAGAGTTTGTATAATTCATAGAGAATTAATGCTTGTATAATTCATTGAGAAATAATACAAGCATAATTATTTCTTATCTCTGGGCTGTCTAAATTATCTGCAGATGTTTGGTGTCCCAGAAGGTTCTTGAACTATGCACATTTCAATTGCCAGATTCCAAAAAAATAAGAATTATGAGAATTTTGGGAATGGCAACAGAAAGAGTTTGGGGGTCTAGCAATTGAAATGGACACAGTTCAAGAACCTTCTGGAACAACTAACTAACAGCACAGTATTGATAACGTGACTTGAAGGACATGAAACATCTGCAGATAATTTAAACAGCCCATAGATAAAGAATAATTATGTGTGTATTATTTCTCTATGAATCATTTGCAGCCTCCAGGCACGCTAATACTTTTTCCTTTTGGAAGTCATTATGAATAATAAAATCAAGTGCATTTTTATTTTCTAAGCACATTATTCATGAATAATCTATATCAATAAAATTATTCTGCTTTGTTAGACAAAGAAGACACTACTTTAATACATTTAAACAAAATATCAAATTTATATACAAACATACACAACCAATGTTCTGGGTTATTCTTCTCTTTTTAATAGGGGGGGCAGTAGCACAATGTGGCACCCATTGTTTAACCTAATAACATTCTTAAAGCAGAAATTGCTACACAGGTAAATCATGAAATTTCTCTGTTTTCAATTTTTTTTTTCTTTCATTACACTTTGATGAGAGACAGATTATGATAAACATATCTGTAAACTTAATTCGGTAAATAAGAAAGACATATTACCAGAAATAATTCTGTTATGAAATATTTTTTTGTCAAATGTACAACACAAGGCTTATTTAATACAAAAATGCCAAACAGCTCTTCTCCTAACTTTTAAAATACAGATTCCCCAACCCCTAAGCAAATAAATAATTCATGTTTTATTAAACTATATATTAAGAACACCAATTACATACATACACATATATATAAATATACAGAAATTAAAAATATAATCTATAAACAATGAAGAAAAGCATGTTTTGACCATCACAAATACAAATGAGTGATAAAGGAACATAAAAAAATGTTTTTTCTAAATTGTTTCTGAATTTTCAAGGCACATTAATATTTTTTTTTTGAAATGAATGAATCTAGTTGAAAAACTAATTTAAAAGCAAATACTATAAACCATAAACAGAAAAGTAACCTTAAATTTTGCAGTAAACAAAATTTTCACACATAAATCTTTTTTAAATTTAGAATACAGATTATTTTTTTTATCACTCTGCAAAAGAGCAAAGCACTACAAACATTACTTTCCAATAATTTGTTACATAGAAAAATTTCAGCTCCTTTTGGCTCATTTGAGTCATTAAAATAATTTATTTTACCTGAGCTAGGCATTCTAAAAGTCTGCAGTTTGGGGAACACAGTTCATCCGGGGTTACTTCATTGTATGTACGTATACAATAATCTCAGACAATATGCACAGAACTGAAAACAACATTCAAACCCTCCTAAATTATATTACATTGGTAAGTATAAATAATGACAACTATATTACAATGCAAATGTAAGACACCTAAAAATATTCAGTCTCGAGTAGTAGCCAAGCTGTACAACTAACAAGTGAACTTTTCAAAATAGAAATCAGGCAAACAGGCAGGCAGGGCATCATGAGCAGTATGTGAAAGAACTGAAAAACAGAACACCAACTGTGGCGTGTGGGAGAACAGGCGTATGATGATGGTAATGATGATGACGATGAGGTGAGAGGAAAGCAATCATGATGAGCTGATGACAAGAATGGAACAACCTTATGCTACTTAAGTACCTTTAAGTTCTATATACATGTACCAGCATTGGAACTAGTTTTCCAAGATTCAAGCTTACTAGTCTCTTTAATAACGTCTGCATTTCCCTTGCACAGAGTTCCAAGGAGACTAAAGCACTTGCGATAGCTAGCCCTGATTGGCCAGCTGGTGTGTACTCTTCCTCCCCAGAGGGCATTCTCACAATTAAGGAAAGCACTGCTGCTTTGCCTCCAGAGCAGGGCTCCAGCGCAATTGGAGTTGGATGGCACTAAAAAAGAAACAATAGACATATATAAAAAAAAATAGCAAATTCATTGCTTAAAACAAAAATCTAATATTGTAAAAAAATGCAGCAATGCCTTAAAATTAATGTGATTGTGACATGCGTGTTGCAACTCAGAAGTAGGTTATTGGAGAAATTGCTTAAATAAAATCTTCAACATTATGTGAATGAAGTACAGGGTGGCAGACAAAAAAACTGTCCCCAAACATGGTTTGGGAATTCCTTCAACACGGTTAAAGAAGAGTACGTCAACGTCCTGAAACGTCTCCGAGAATCAGTGAAACTCAAGCAACCCGATGTTTGGAAGACCAACTCTTGGCTGTTCCATTACGATAATGTGGCGGCTCACAGATCCCTTCCAATGTCCGATTACCTTTCCAAACATCACATTTCTGTTCTTCCACAACCAGCATATTCGACAGATTTTTTTCACTATTTCTTTGACAATGGCGATTTGTTCATCCGTTGTGGATGTTGAAGATCGTCCCGACCTCACATCATCCTTGATAATATATCGCCCATTTTTGAATCGTCAATGCCACTCAAACTCTAGTTTGACTCATTGCACTCTCACTGCATGCTGCCTTAATCATTTGAAAAGTCTCAGCGAAAGATTTTCCGAGAAGAACACAAAATTTTACACTTGAACACTGTTAAAAATTCAACATCGTTGTCTTCACGACGGAGAGTCTCGAATGCCTGTAATCATGAAATACGCACATATGCTGTATGTGTTGGATCTGGATCAAATCGGTTCTGGCTTGTCTGTCACATCATGCTCTTCGCTTGCTCAGCGGGGAATGACCTAATTCACTGAAATTTGGCAAATATTAAAAAAATTCCGGAACTTTTAGAATGCAGTAGTATTAAAGAGAGGGGACACTCCACCATCTCTTTTTTCTACATAAAAAGTGCCACACCCACTTGCCCTTCTGCTGGTCCAAAAAACTGACTCATCATACTTTGACTGTGACTAAAAATAAGTTGAAATGCTCACCATTGTGTAACATGAATTCATAACACACAGTTCTTTAACATTTATACCTGGAAATGTCATCTAGCAATGTGGCATACATCACAAGGTCGGTATACATCCAGTGTAAGTATTGCGAATCTCATTTCACTGGTGCTAAAGAAAAAGTTATAATAGCAGGGGATTTCAATGCTAGAGTAGGTGTGCAGAATGCAATTTCTGACAATGTTCTGGGTAAGTTTAATGATCCTTCTGTGAATGATAATGGTGAAAGATTAATTGAACTCTGCATTGAGAATGGTTTGTGTGTATCTAATACATTTTTCAATCACAAGTATATCCACATGTATACTTGGGAAAATCGTACTCTTGGTCAAAAGAGTGTGATAGATTTTGTTGTCTACGATCAGCATCTGAAACACTTAGTTGTTGACACCCGTGTGATGAGAGGTGCGGATGTTGGTTCTGATCATTACTTGGTAGTGTCACGAGTGAAACTTAATGTTGGTTGGAAAAAAAGGAATAGGAAGAGACCCAGGATAGAAAGAATAAAGGTTGATAGGCTCCTTGAAGATCATCAGTGTTATTCTGACTTACTCAGAGAACGACTGAAGGAGCTGAAGTCTGGTGAGAGGGATGTAGAAAAGAAGTGGGGATGTTTTAAGAACTGTGTTCATGGGTGCAAGTTCTGAGATGTGACCACGACTGAAAATATTTCGAATACCCCCCCCCACCACCACCATGAACAGTCAGACATAAACACAATATACATTTAATATTATATGTGATTACAATTCATTATTAAATCAAAAGAACATAAAACGACCGAACATTAATGCATATACATGTAAACAAAATTTGATGTCCATGCAAATTGTAATCGGAAAGTTAAATTTGATTATTAGGTAGGAACTACCAGTTGAAATTTAACAAATCTTCAAAATTCCTTATCTTGCAAAAAAAAAAAAAAGATCTTGCATAATATTCAAATCCAATCTACCTATTTGCTGCTTATATAGCATTTTAAGCCCATAATAGAAATATGTTAACCAAATTATTGAAATTGTAATAATTAATACATAACATACCATGGAAGATGTTTCAAATAATCTTTAGTAAATTCTGTTGAATCAAATAAGTGTTGCACACTTTTAAAAGTCATTTAAATTGTAAAATTACGTAAGGATAAAAAAAAATTATAATCAAGATTATGCATGTCCAACTGTAGTTGTGTACACAGAGAGCTAGTTTCATTAATTCACTTCACCATAATCACAGTTTTATAGTAACCATCACAAATTTTCATAGGTGAATTATTTCTTTGAACAGGAGCGACTCCAGGCAATGTTTGTGTATGCTGCTGTGATCGTACACACTTTTGATGATCAGCATCCTTACTGTGTCTGAACAGCACTTTTTTTACCATTGCTTCCATAGTTTAACTTTCTGCTGCAGAAAACACAAAAGCTAAATCCTGGTTCCTTAATTTTCCGGCACCAAGAACCAAATTTGACGTCATGGGCAGAGATCATGCTAGGTTTTTTTCAAGAGCAAAAATACTCCTTCACAATTTTTGAAGGAGTATTTTTCTTTTCAAAGGAGTAATTTTAGAGAACGAACAATTATCGCATTAAATTTTTAGCTAAATAATATTTTATATTAAAACAACTAATTATATCTATATATAAATGTAAACATGAATTAGCATGTAATTGATTTTCTTTTACATAAAATAAATCATAATTTATCAAAATCTTACCTACTTGTCTTGTTTTATCCATGAGGCTGCAAAAAAATTTTGTTTTACTTTTGAAAGACTGTACCAAAACTTGTGTGTGTGTTGCTTCACAGATTCAGATTCTACACACTCAAACTTCAGAAAGAGTTCTATTGTGGAGGAAGGAAATCTACAGTCTATCTCAATCACAAAAGATAAAATAAACCTTCATTGGACATTGTGATGTGCAAGTTTAGTATTGCAAAGGTCAACTAATTTATTAGTTTTGAACATGTTTTCCTTCAGCTCTGAAAAAAAATATCTTGAATACTATGTATAAGATGTTTACAGTTAACATAATTGAGAGTTGGTTGATTCAACCATTCTTCTGATATGAGGAATGTCCAGTTTCTCCCTTTGCAACTATTTATAGAGGGAAAATAACATTTAACAATAATTCAGGACAGTGGAAACATCGCGAAAAAAAATTACGATTACGAAAAAATCTTCGCTTTGTCCGACTTCCGTTTTTCGGAAATTTTTCCTCCGTTTTCAAGCTGAAACACAATCGGTTATCAAACAAAGTTATATTTTACAAAAAAAATGAGCAGAGGAAATATTGCGATGACAGAATAAATCTGCAGTTCGTCTAACTTCCGTTTTTCGAAAGTTTTGAAAGACAAATTCCGTCCCCAGCCGGACCCCCCCCCCTTCCACCGCCACCACACACACACCACCCCCAAAAAAATTATCTTCAGTTTTGATGACAACAAAGAGTTACTCTTTGAATCCGCAAAAGAAACTCGTGCCTAAAGTTTACAAGGAAATATTTGCTCTGTCGAACTTCCGTTATCAGAAACTATTGTCTACACTTTCAAGCTGAAATGCAAACATTTATGCAATAAATTGATATTTAATAACAATACTGGACAGAGGAAACTTCGTGAGAAAAAGAAATTACGTTCGCGGGAAAATTTTTCACTCCGTTTAGCTTTCGTTAGTTCTGAAAAACGGAATACCGTTCCCCAGGCAGAAAACGAGCCCCGCCTGATTTTATATTTATATTTTCTTAAAATTTCGTAAGGCAGGAGAATCCCGCCCTGAAATGGCAATTAAACGAACTTCAAAACACGTCGCTTTTCAATTCCTCCACGCCAATGTTTAACGGCACCACGATGCACCGATACACTAGCGTCTCAATCCCGACGCGGCTGAAATGCGCATGCCCATCGGTTGAGCTGCTCTTTCCCACACCGCCTGAAGGTTCTTCCGAATGATTGCCAAAAGCCGATCACTAGCTAAACAGCTCGGCAATGGGAACCAAATCATGATTTTTCATAAACTGTGACATAAAAGTTAAGATATAATTTCTTGATAAAAAAAAAAAAGAAGTCATTTTTATGCCATAATCGCGGTGTAATCACCGATTATAAAAGGAAATTTCATATGGAAAAACAATGCGTAAAAATACGTATTTCTAAATTTTAAAGCATATTCGGCGTTTTTAAGGCGTGAAATACGCTTGTAGAGGCGTTATCGCGATCTCTGGTCATGGGAATCAGTCTCATCTAACCATTCCCATCACCACTTATTTTTAACACTGCTATCGTTCAAAGCCGACATATTTTTTGAATCTATGAATTCGACAGCTGACTGCATGTTGAGAAAAAGGAATCACAAATTTACCAATACTTGGTTAATTTCGCATACGTAAATTAATATAGAAATGCGTACGCATACACGCGTAAATTACGGCAAGATCGACTGGTACTACTCACTCCAAAGATTAGCTGTGACCTACGACGGCAGAGCCAGTGGTCGATGGGTGAACCGGTTATAGTGCGTGACGTACCCGTAGCGAAGAGAAAGCCAGGGACGGGCGAGGTTCGGCGTTGGGTTGGGGGTTATGATGTAGGAGAGGATCGGCGTAGAACCTCCAAGGTAGCTGCTCCTAGATTACTCTTCAACCAGAATGCCCCTCTTACCCAGAATGTATCAGGCGCCGTTGCTACTCCGAGTTTACGATAAACAAGGTACTAAGGTATGAGCGTGGTTGCCGATGGCGTACTTACTTTCCGGAGTAGAGCGTATGGATAGAAAGGGGAAAAAAGAAAAATACATATTTGGAAATTTTATTTTTACTGATATTTTCTTCCGTCCCGCTTCCGTCTTCGGATATTTTCAAAAGACGGAATTCCGTCCTCTGGACGGAAAACTTGCACCCATGACTGTGTTGTCACTGCTGCTAAAGAGGTCTGTGGCACCACAATAGTGGGTAACAATAGAGGTAATGCATGGTGGAATAGTGAGATTGAAGAGGCACTAAAGAGAAAGAAGGAAGCCTATTTGGGGATGCTGCAAGGTAGAGTTTCTGTGGATGAATATCGCTGTAAGAAGTGTGAAGTTGCTGAGCTGGTTTGCCAGAGTAAGGCAAAAGATAGGAAGGAGAAGGTGGAAAGGCATGAGCTGGCTTTTTGGAAAGATAAGAAGTCCTTCTGGAAATTCGTGAGACTCAGGAAAAATAGGGGAAACAAAGTTGTAAGTTGTGTGAAGAATGAGATCGGGGAAATGATATGGGAGCCCAATGAGTTAAGTGAAAGATGGGGTGAATACTTGTGTGAGTTATTAAATCAGGAAAGCAAAGATGATTATGAGACAGACACAGATTATGTCACAATGAGGGATGGACGCACAGGAGGGATCTCAAGAGAAGAAGTGTGCAAAGCTCTAAAATCTCTTCAGAATGGTAAGGCTCCAGGAGTTGATGGCATAACTGCAGAGATGTTGAAATTATGGTGGTGACTCTGCAATTGTCTGGTTAACTGAAATTTGCCAGTTGTGCTGGGAGTTAGGAATGGTCCCTTGGGATTGGAGGGATGCTATTATTGTTCTTTTGTATAAGGGAAAAGGTGATCAGACTGAATGCAAGAACTATCGTGGTATTAGCCTACTAAGTGTGCCAGGGAAAGTGTTTGGTAAGGTTGTTATTGAAAAAGTACGGGGTCTTACATCAGAGAAAGTGTGGGATGTTCGAAGTGGTTTTATGCCTGGTAAAGGCTGCACTAACCAAATTTTTGCATTACGCATGATGATTGAAAAGTATCTGGCTGTTAGTAAGAAAGTTTTTGCTACCTTTATAGATTTAGAGAAAGCTTACGACCGAGTGAATAGGACACTTTTGTGGAAGGTATTGAATGAATATGGTGTTACTGGGAATCTACTTAATAGTGTAAAAGCCATGTATGCTGGTAGTAGAGCTTATATACGAGTGAATGGTATTTTATCAAAATGGTTTTCTATTGGTGCAGGAGTTAGACAAGGTTGTGTAATGTCACCATGGCTGTTTAGTATATTTATGGACGCATGCATGCGTGATGCCAAAATCAATAATAGTGGTTTATGTCTTGGTGATATCCGTGTGTGCAGATTGCTGTATGTTTATGACACTGTCCTGTTGGCAGAGAGCAAAAGTGATTTGCAGAGTATGTTGTCTCGGATGCACAAAGTTTGCATGAAATTCAAACTGAGTATTAATAAGGGAAAAACCAAAGTTATGGTGTTTGAGAGAGGAACAGGTAGCACTGAATGTAATGTAAGTATAAATGGCACTGTGATTGACCAGGTGAGTGAGTTTGTGTATTGAGGAAGCATGTTTGACAGAGAGAACAAATTGGATGGTGAAATTAGTAGGCGAGTGAATTCATTCAAAGTCATAGCTGCTCGGGGAGGTTTTCACAGGAATGATGGGTTCTCTAGAGAGTCCTGCATGGCTGTGTTTGAAAATGTAATTGTTCCTACTCTGATGTATGGCAGTGAAACCTGGGTACTGCAGAAGAAACACAGGAGTCGTTTGTGTGCTGGAGAAATGCATTACTTACATGGGATTTGTGGCAAGACACAGTCTGATTGTGTGAGGAATGAAGATGTGTTGCAGTTGTGTAACGTGAAGCAAAATGTTGTTAGCAAGGTGGAGACTAATGTGCTTCGGTGGTTTGGCCATGTTGAAAGAATAAGTGATGAGATGCTTACTAAGAAAATCTTTTTAGCACAAGTGGCAGGAAGGACAGGCAGAGGAAGGCCAAGGAAGTCATGGGTGGATCAGATTCAGGAGTGTCTGCATGTGAAAAGATTATGAGTATAAAGTACAGAAGGTCTTGTGTACGTTGTGTGATGGACGTCAGTGAAGCCCAAGTTGTGTGTCAAGATCGCTGTAAATGGAAAAGTTGGATATGACAACAGTAAGTAAATAATCAGTTAGAAATTTATCTGGTAGTTTGTATTTCTTTGTGGAGCTATCCTCTGAATCTCAGAGAACAGTTTAGTGGGGGTACTTGCAAAAGTGGCTATGTCATCAGTCAATTAAAAGGTGAATTAAACAATCTCCATTAATCTTTCTCTTGTCTTCCCAGTTCAATGACTGAAAGACATTCTGCAATAAGGCATTGAAAAACTTGGGAGACAGGTCTTCACACTCTTTCCAATTTTTATAATTGGTGTGTCCTTGAATAGTCAAACCTATGTACTTACATTTTCATAGTTGTCATTAATAATATTAACATATGCATCTTCAATATTGTAGGATTTCAAAGACAATAATTGCTGATAGTTTCATAGAAGCTTTTTCATAATCAATAACACTGTATGTGTGTGTGCGCACCCACCCACCCACACCCACACACACACACAAGAAATATGAGAAAAAAGGAAATCAGACAGATACACAGTTGGGGCAAAAACATCGCCGACCACTGACGAAGACTATGACTTCAGTAATTGAAACACGTATGAAGCGGCTGGAGGAGTGTGTGTGAACAACATGTGCATATTTTTGGAGGTCTTTTTTGGAGGATTCGTCACTGCTGTTTTATGGTTCAATTTTTTAACATGGTTTTATTCAGATTTTATTACGATGGAGTTTGACTTATATTCCAAATTTTATTAGAATTTTAAAGTATTTTCCCTCCTTTACTGGTTTCATACTGTTTCATCGAATATAGGATATAGACTTGTCGAGTTTACATCAATATCATTGAATTGGCAATATTTACTGCATGAACGACGAACACCCTGGCGAAGTAAAAAAAAAAAAAAGACCGAAGGTGAGAATTGTTTAATGTTTCAGTTTTTATTATTGTTATATAAAGTTTTCTAGGCAGACCCCCATGTACAACTTCGCACACGACCTTCCAAGGTCACAGATGTTAATTCTAACGTGTGAAACAGAGAATTTCAGAGAAAAGCAGTATGCTCTTCAGAATTTGCTAGATTAAGATACAATAAGATTGGCAAAGGTGCTATGTTTATTCAGATAAAAAGTTTGCAAAATTGCAGTTATTGGGGTGTCTGGAAAAAACAACAAAAAAAAATGTATTTTTGTTACAACAGTTTCATTTACCCAGAATCTTGGACAAATCCAAGCTAAATTTCAAAGTACATGCCATCATATTCAATAGTTAGAACACATGTGTTTGCCAGTTATTCAATTCCTGCACGGTACCAAGATTTCGGTTTAGAGGCAAAGAGCTCTAGTCCCTTGAGTTCAACATCGTCCAAAATTGTCAACTGCTTGCCATGGAGAAAATGAGCCATTGCCCGGAACAAGGGGTAGTATGAGGGGGGCTGTATGTATGCTGGTCCGATTAGCGGTGTGAGGTTTTGCATTGTCTTGTTGCAGCAGTGCGCTCGCTTTAAGTTGACTAACGCAGCATACTTCCACTAAAGTTCGTCATACATCACGTCCAATTGCTGAGAATATAATTTAACATTAATAGACCAACCCATTCAGAATGATTTCACTTCATAATTCCACCAGACACACAGCATGTACTTTTTCTCAAAATGTCAATGTTTGGGGGTAGGTAAAGCTGGTTCACCTCTATTCAACCACTGAAGAATTTGGATTATGCTGATACATCTACTTTTTGTCTCCAGTAACTATTCATTTGATAAATTGAGTGGTTTTCTAAGCAGTTTATTGCATATCTCAATATGTCGTTCAGCCTGAGCTGGGGTGAACTCATGAGGCACCTCACTGCATCGTCTGTAAACCTTCCGATCGTGTGCAGGCGCTCAGCGATGGTAGATTTAGAAATTCCCAGCTCTTCTGACTATTAGTGAGTGCTTGTTTGTGGATTGTCTTCCACAGCCGCTTGCATGGCATTCGAATCAACGGAAGAGGTCCTACCCGAACCTTTCTTTCTTTTCAAGACACCAGCAGTAAATTTCTTGAACCATGTTTGTGTGATCTGAGTAATTACCATGCCTTCACCTTTGTTAATTTTTTGAACTGCTTCAGCAGCTTTAAATTCCTGTTTCTAATAATTTTGCAATAGAACCAACATTTAAAATGTTCACATCAATAATATCTCTTGCTGAGTAATTCAGGTAAAAATTAGAGGAGCAATAGCGGTCAGAAGCATGATTCTTAAACAATTTAGCCAAGTTAAACTGCAGAGATAAAAAGATATCATTTACAACTAAAATCAGCTAAAAGACACAGGCAAGATCTTTCACAGCCGCAACGGCTGCATCTTCAGGCCTAATCAGCAACACTGGTGTGCATGTACAGTATTATATAGTTATTTTCCCACAATGCATGGCGTGACATTGTAAGTAATCCTACTGCGTTCTACTTCCCCGGAAAACAAGGACATCTGCTACATAGGATCCACTTTAAGAAATCTTGGATTACGTATGGTGTAACATGAATACTCGCTTTGTTCCAATACTATTTCAACATCATTAACCAGGACTCTCGCGAATGGCACATTTTACCTGGACTGGGATGGGGTTAGGATTCTTACATCTGCTAGTAATAAACAGACATTACTATTTACAGGGGCATTATACTGCCGTCCTAAGAAAGAAAGCAGTAACTCCAATTTCGAAGATTCAAGAAAAACCGCTTTAACGTTTCTGCGGCTGGGCCACCAACTGAAATCTGATTTTTCATCGTGATAACAACACATGCTTGATGCAGTATGACACACATTTCTATGTTATTGCATAAAAAAGTATTTTTTTCAAACGATTTAGATAAAAAAATAGTGGTTATTGCTTTTCAGTGTAGTACATTGTCAGCATGTTAGTGGTAAATACTAAGCTAAATAGCAGTAAAGGCCTGTACTGCAATTTAGCTATGCATCACCAGGGTGAAACCCACTGTTGTGCAATAACATCTAATCGACACTGGCATGAAATGTTAAGATGAAAGGAGTATGTTTAATTATTATAAAACCTGGAATAAAATTGAAATAACAGCCATTGTATAAAATCATGTTCATGACCTAAAAAAAGTGGTCAAATGAAGATGAAATTAAAACAGTGAACAAATGTCAGAAGTTGTTTTATTAATGCCAAATTCAAATAATGTGAGAGATAAATGATTGAATTATCATTGACCTTGAACGAGTGTTTTTATATGGGACAAACCTGTCGGAAATGCTATAAAACCCTTTTTAATATACAGTGATAGTAAAGAAAATAATCTAAGAAAAAAAAAAAAGCAAAAGTAATACAAAATCCTGCGTTAAATGTTTCTAAACAGTTGAGGCAAAAGAGTGTGAGGGTGCAAGAAATGGAATCACTCATCCAATTCCACTAGCAAGCCTGCAGTATCATTATTGAGCAAGAGATTCATTCCTCCAAAACTGACGCCTATTTTCTGGAATTAATGGTATCAAGTGCTTCAAAATCATGTTTTTTCTCTGTTCCGCGATGCCTCTTGGAGTTGCGATGGTTGGTGGTTTTCCAAAGTTCCTACTGATGGCCTCGAGTTTCAAAAAATAAGAAATATAGAAAGCATCTGCGGCAAAGCTGGTTCTGTAGGCCAATGTGCGCTTTCCTCGCTCGGCGACAACTTCGACCATGTCCTTTAAATACAGCCTGGGACTGATGCAATTAATCTTATATGAAGATGAATTGTCCGGCCAAACAAAAAAGTCTTCTTGCTTCATCTCCTTAACATCGACTTTTCCAGAATTCGATGTTTGCACACAAGTAACAAAATCGGCAAAATCGCATACTTTCTTTTTTTCTTTGAAGAGAAAGTTCAACTTGGTGGTGGAAACTGTCAGCGGACATAAAAGTATGACATGCCTCGAAGTATCGTAGAGTTATCGACTGTGCTGCTATTTCATCCGAGTTAATAATATAAACAAAGTAAGAAAACAGGGTCCAGTTTTTATTTTGACCAGAGCAATTGTCCAGCCAGAGAATGATGTTTTGAGAATCGCGCATGTGTAGCAAAAAAGCGTGAAACGTGCTTACGAGATCCTCTTTTTCCGTCCAGAAATACATTCATGCCACAGGCATGCAAAGGTTTTCAGCTTCTGTTTTTTCCCCACTGGTACAAAACTCTCGTTAAAAACGAGAATTCTTTGGCAAAAGATTACCCTTTTGAACATGTCGATCCGTGGTAGCATAATTATCTTTTCAAGATCAGCACACAGTATTTGGCCCTATATCATCAGTACCACACCTGCATTTCTCACGAACCTCTTCAGCTTTAGTTTTATGTACTCTCCAAGCACTGCATATCGTGCAATCAGGGGATAAGGAATTCGCGTCATGAGCTGAATTATGCAGCTTGAAACTCTCACATTGCTCGCACTCTTCATGGCCGAGGGATGTAAAAGAAATGTTTAAGTCTTTTGACACAACTTTTCTGTAGAGTTCATAGGAACACTTCACGTCAGGATACGTTTTAGTGAAATCCTCGTGCATCCTTTTTATAATTATTTCACTCGGCAAATACCTTTTATTCGGAGCATGTTCCCTCCTGTAATGGGATACAGTCGGTGAGAAAAATTCAACATGATTTTTAATCAGCTCTCTATCAGTCTTAGGTGTTTTCTGATGTCTACCTCTCCTATCATTTGCAGGAGAAATTGCTGACCCACCGTCATTGCAAAAAACATTGGTGATAATCCGGTCATTCTTTCTTTCATATCCCAGCGTAGTGAGATAAAATGTTTTGCATATTTCCCCATTTTCGTTTTTTAGGAAATATCTAAGTGACCTTGTACGCTTACTGTTTTCACTTTTCGTAAGCCTCCGTTTAATGTCTTCAGCAGATACACCGGAAGAGACAAAAATCCACCTTTCCTGCCAATTCAAAGACCAGTACTGATTATTAATAGCATTGCGACGGTCATCGGATATTTTTTCATTGCACATGAAGCTGCAGTTTTCACAACAAGCCCAAACACCATGATTTCTTCTTTCTTACATTAATTAATCTTGTTTTCTTTCTTTCTAACTTTTCTCATATTTTCTTCTTTTTCAAATTTCTCCCTTTTTAGTACATTCTTCATTTGTTGTGATTCTGCAAAAATTGGCAGTTATTTCTGCTTCATGTCCTTGATTTTCTGGCTGAGTTGAAGAATCTTGTGACCTGTCAAACTTTGTTTTCACCTTTTCGGGTGCTGGCTTCAGATCATCAGGAGCAACATTACATTCCTCCGAAATTTCGCTTCGTAACAAATCTGGGTCATTAAACGAATCATGTGACTGTGGAAAATCCTTATCAGCTGAAGTTTGATATTCTTTGTCTTCAAATCTACTAAATGATATGTCCAAAAGTTCAACTTCAGCATCTTCTCGCTCAGATAATTGCTGATGTTCCTCGTCGGTAGCGCATGTATAATTTGTGTTGATCGACACGTTTATCACGTCAGACTGCAGCTGTTGTAGTTCACTACCAACACTCTGATTTAATTCTAGCTGCGCGAGTTAGACCATTTCTTTGCCACTGTAAAAGGCCATTGCGACGCGTAGTAAACTCTTTCACACCTCAGCGCAGGGACCGAACATACGACAAGTGGAAAAAACCCCAACAAGTTAGCGTAAGAGAATATATTTCTACATAGCATGTATCTACTCAAAAACAAAACACAGAATCCTTTGCCTCCAATTTGTTTAGCTGCCATCAGCAATTAACGAACCTCGACAGGAATTAACAGACAAAATCGAAAATGGTGCAGCCAGAGCAAATGGTTAAAAATGCGGATTCTGTAAAAACATACGATGGTTTCATGCGTCTAATAACAGTTTGAATAGGGGATAGTTCATACCTCTTTACAGCAGTTTCTTAAGTCACACAATCACCAGCTTTCGTAGCCTAAAACGACTGTCGCACACACCAGAAAGAATGGAAAGTAATTATAAATCACTGTTCTGTAAAACTCACTGTGATAACTACGAACAAGAAACGCACAACTGCATAGTAATAAAACATCCCTAGCGTTCCAAGGTCATCCTGGGGCTCATCCTAACTAAAATGCAGTGGATCCCACAAAGATGGGAGATACTGCATTCAAGCTTAGTATCGCCTGCTCGTGCAGGGAGCAAGCAGTCTCATCCTACACTACCAAGCAGTAAATCTCACATTAACTGCACGTACTACGTTCAAGCTTAGTGAACGTCGCTAACTGCTTTCTAGCTATGTTCTTAGCTGTTTCAGTGACGCAAATGTCATAGACGATTTCGATAGGAACAAGGCCTTGTACTTCATTCTAGTGTTGTAGGATGTTAGATTTAATGATATAGAACCTGCTGCATGTGTTAACTCCAAACGGCCAAAATCGGAGTTACTGCTTTCTTGCTTAGGACGGCAGTATACAATACACATTTTTCTGAACAGTGCTGCAATGAGGAAATGCTGATCAATGTAAACTCTATTTGGCATGGACTACTGACATGGTTAAAAACTTTTAATGATTATGTACTACCTTTGTAAAAACCTCTGTTAATCATACTGTTACCTGGCAACCTGAACTTGCAAAGCTATGCATTGTGGGGAGATAACTATACACTGAGTGGCCATTTTATTATGACCACCTGACAGTTTTAAGCAAACGAGCTATGGCTGCACGCTGTTGCCGCCAGAAGGCGAGGCTAGTATAAAAAGGGAAAGCTTAGTGCTTGCGACAGCAGTAGAGTGATTTTTGGGTGACGAGATGGGTAAAAAATGCGATTTGACGGACTTTCAATGTGGGATGATTGTAGGAGCTCGGAGCCATGGAGCGAGTATCACCGAAACCGCCGCATTCGTGAAATGTTCCAGAGCAGCTGTTGTTAAAGTGTTTAAAGACTGGACTGTCAGCCAAAAAACTGGGCCTCTACGCGTGTGGTCGTCATCGACTAGTGACTGCTCAGGCAGAACGGAGAGTGTTCAGACTGGTAACATACAACAGAAGGGCAACAGTGCAGCAAATTACAGACCAACTTAATCAAGGATCCCCTCAAATGATCTCTGCACGCACTGTTCGCTGTACACTGCATCGGATGGGATATGGCAGCCGAAGGCCTGTTCGAACACCTTTGCCGTCCGCAGTTAACGAGAAAACGTCTCCAGTTCGCACAGGAGCACAAGGATTGGACGGTTGATAATTGGAAACAAATTATGTGGTCCGATGAATCACGTTTTCAGTTGCACCATGCCGTTGGCAGAGTGAGAATTTGGCAGAAACAGCACGAAAGCATGGACCCCAAATGCATTGCTACAACCCTTCAAGCTGGTGGAGGCAACATTATGGTTTGGGGAATGTTTTCCTGTCACATCATATCTAAACATCGTTGTGGACCAAGTGCATCCTGTCATGTGGATGGTTTATCCCAATGGCGATGGCTACCTTCAACAAGATAATGCGTCCTGCCAGAGTGCTCGTATTGTACAGTATTGGTTTCAGGAACATGTTTACTTTACTTAGGTGGCCTCCACAATCTCCAGATCTCAACCCCATTGAGAATTTGTGAGATGAAGTTGAATGAGCCATCAGACAGCTGGATCCACAACCCTGCAATCTCACACTCCTGGAAAATGCTATTCATCAAGCATGGTCTCAGATTCGACAAACCACCTATCAACATCTCATGGAGTCCATGCCACAAAGAATTGATGCAGTATTAAAGGTAAAAGGTGGTCCAACGAAGGGGGTGGTCATAATAAAGTGGCCACTCAGTGTATAATATTGTACATGCACACCAGTGTTGCTGATTAGGCCTGAAGATGCAGCCGTCGCGTCTGTGAAAGATCTTGCCTGCGTCTTTTAGCTAATTTTAATTGTAAATAAAATCTTTTTATCTCTGCAGTTTAACTCTGCAGAAGTGTTTGTGAGTCATGCTTCTGACAGCTATTGCTCCTACAATTTTTACTTGGATTTAAAATTTTGTAGCTGCAATTGACCATGGCACAAACTCACTGCATGGGTCACAACATGTGCGTCACACCTGATTTGATTCACTATAGTATGTGCTTTCAGTCATTTGTAGCACAGAAAACTTGCCTACAGAAAATATGCATATTTACATCATGGAACATTCCTATGCAAAAACGCCACTTTTTTTCCAAAAACCCCAATACTAGTAGAAGTGACAATCTGTTCATTACCAACTTTTAAAAGGGAATCGAGAAGCAATTACTTTTGAAGGTGCCTTTTTCCTCCGATTCTCACTACTAAGATTTGGTGATATGATGCGAGGTTGAGGGTCGAGCTCCACAGCAACACCAGCAAAAGGCCGGCTAGCCATCTGCTCCATCTCTACAAACAAGCGCTGTAAAATTGAACAGAAGAAAAAACAAAATTACTTTCCAATTGTGAAATCAAGTCTTAATATTACAGATACTTCTCAGTGAGCAATACTTTGTTCACAAACTAAGGTTAACTTCATTGATAAGTTCCAAAAGTAAACAATAAAGTTATTAGAATAAAAAATAACTAAACAATCATACCATTGCACATCAAAGATTTTATAAAACTTGTAGCCATGTGGAATGATTAAATTGGTGGCATGACTAACCACAGATAATCGATCCTCCTACAATTATTTCAGATGTTATTTGAAGTCTTCCAATTTTTCTAAAACTGTATTTTCCCCCAATAAATGACATAGCATCCTTTAACAATAGTTAAAAAAACAACAACTTTGGAATACGAAAGCTGTAGCAAGCAGATATAAATTTTCACCAGAAAGAATCTGAACAGTCCCCCCCTCCTACTTGTATCAACGAGCAAAGGTGCTGTTAATGTTACAGGGTGTCTACCAAATTTGGGAAACACAATTTCATGACCAATAAGAAATTTTCATGACCACTTTTAAAAGACTTCAGCGTACATATAAAGCAGTTGCACTGGGTTTTTTTTTTAAGTTTTTGCCAACCCATTCGCCAAATAATTTTTTTTTGTTGAACTGTTATAAACAATACAAAAAGGTAATTGCCAAAAAATTTTTCTATCGTGAATTGCAAAGAATGAGATCGGCTGTGCAACTCCTGTACATATATACCTATATGGGCTGCGGTATATGCACATGTACACACATACAGGGTGTGCCATATAAAAGAAGCCAGAGTATAATGAACGACAACAGTCAGGCAGTGTTACTATACGTGGTAAAAAAATAGTTGAAATGACAGAAAACAGGAGTAATTTACCTGCATTTACAACAATTGCTTAAAGTGCTGTCCTCCGACATCAACACACAGCTGCACACGACGGAACATGTTGTTCATAACAGAGAAGTCTCCTTTGTCTGTCTGGGATTTGTGTCGGTCCAAATCCGGCTGTTTTGCGCATTGACATACCCAGACAGATGAAACCATGCTTCATCTGTCATGTAATAAAGTGTTGGGTCCATTTCACCGCTCACAATGGTCTCCTGAAACCACTTACAATATTGCATCCATTTTGTATCGGGAGTTTTAAGTTTTTGGAGCGCCATAACTTTGTACAGCCGAAAATGCAATCCACCTTAAGTATGCATCGGCATGACGTGACTGATATTCCCGTTGCAGATGATAATCAGCAAATTGACTTCCGAGGGCTTTGTAACATCATTGTGCACACATCCTTGATATTGTCTTCGGTATGAATTGGCTTCTTTTCCTGTTGCACACCGTGCCGGTTTCACGAAATTTCCGCACTGACTTCTGTACCACTAATTTTGCCGGTGCTGCACAATGTGGAAATTTTTCTGTAAAGAACTCATTTAAAACAGTGTATGAGTTATTTCTGAAATACTGTTCCATAATAAAAAACCTCTGTTAAGTACTTAAAACCATTTCCGTTGCCTTTGTTCTCTCTTCACTTACACTTATGACTGTGTACCTACACTGCTCTGGCTGTGACTAACCACTCCGGAGAACTCCTTTGGAGCTGTACATGCAGAAACCGGTTAGAAGTGGAACAAAGCGGTTTTGACTGGAAAACTGCCAAACAACTTTAACCCGCCTAACAACGTCTGGCCACGAGGCCTCTTTTATATGGTGCACCCGATATATGTATTAAAGAGGGGGAACACCATGCCCCCTGGTTTATTTTCTACAGAAAAAATGTCCCCTGCTGCAGTTAAAAGTACGTTGAAATACTCACTATTTTGCTACACGATTTCATTACATGCCCTTCTTTAACATTTATATCTGAAAATTGTCCTGACTCCATAAGTAGAATAATGTAAATTGCTAAACTGATCACAAAATTTTGTAAACAACACTACATACAAATATTTCTATGCTAAGACATTTTTTGCTTTATCAGTTTTCTTTGTGGAGGAGAGAACAAACACCCCCTTTTTTTGACACTTAAATCGTAAGATGGATTGTGTCATACGTGGTCAGTGCATGGAGATTTACTTAAGATTTTTGCCAGAAAATGAAAAATTACTAAAAATAAAAAATTCATGACCCGAAGGCAAAATTCGTGACTTTTTCTTGACTTTCATGACCAGTAGACACCTTGTGTTAGTGCAATCTTATAACAGTGATCGCACGGCTTCAGCTCTGCCTTTTCATTACTGAAAGAGTGGATACCCACTCAACAGAACTGAGAAATAATTTCAGTTCTGTGGAAGAGTAGTCATGTTCAGGAATAATCCCACATGGTGCAGAAATTTTATGAAATTGCATTTAATTCTCATTTTCAAAATCCTCTCAAACGCTCCCAAGTCACTGTTTTTAACACAAGATCAGCTCCACTCTCCCACTTGCAGGTGAAAAATCAGTGATGTCACCATCTTAACAGGTGCATCATGGATCACAAACTAAAGCCATGTTAAAGAAAGCTTTTCAATAATTTTTATAACTCAAACTAGGCATAATGCAACAAAGTTGATGAAGAAGCAAATTCACATAATATAAGAAAGAAATTAACAGCTTTGTGAATATATTTCAGTGAGTGTAACCCAAGATTTCAAAAATATCTATTGCACATATTTTAAAGGTAAGGGCAAGGAAATGGGTTGTACTTTTGAATGTTAATTTAATTACAAGGGTAATACTTCCTGGTTTTTTTTTTCTTATAAACTTAAAAGAAAACAATACAGGGTGTTATACTACTGTCATATAATAAATTCCTTTATGCCAAACAAAAAATACCTTGCTTGATTTAAAGCTAAAAACACTGTTCATTGAATGTTCTGGTAGAATTTATATTATTCCTTTTGTAGTAAATAGTAACACTGTACTAGTGGTCCGATTTATTGGCGTAGAAAGTAGACACATTAGCGTTTCCAAGCTTTCGCACATCAACCAGATGGCTGTTCCTTGTTATCAGTTTATTCCTTTTGGTTTATGAATAACAATTCTGACATGTTGCTATGGCACAGATATGAGCAAACATTTACCATGGCGATTTGGATAGTGTTGCCAAAAAGCAATAACTGGAAAGTGCTGGATAAGCACAACTTTGTCCTCTATTGACCTTGTCTTTAACATGGCACTCACTCATTATATATCACAACTAGATTGACAGAATATTCACCATTATCAGCAACATTGCACATAACTTTTCATTCCTCCATCCTGAAACACTTACTTTATTTTCTGAAAAGCACTAAATGTGAAAAAATTCTAGTAGTACAAATCCTCATTTTTCAATCCCAAGACACCTATTATTTACTTTATATTCTGAAGAGTGCTAAATGCACAAACCCTTAAACGCTTTGAGAAATACAAATCTTTGTTCCTCCATCCTGAGACACCCACTTTGCTTTCTCAAGAGCACTAAATGCACAAACTGCAAAAGTCTTGGAAAAGTACAAATCAGACATTGTACTACTGATGTACAGTAAGCAAAGTTATTACTTTAGAAGACCCCCCCCCCCCAAGAAATAAAACTATTGCTGTAAAAGAATTGGCAAAGCAGTTCTGAGAATACATTAAATGCACTGTAAACAGTCTACCTGATTTGCATTCTTCCTTTCCATTATTCCTTATCTTCCTGTGACAAAAGCTTCAGTCAGAAGGCCTTTTTCAAAACAAACTTAAGGATTTCTTTAATAAATATGATGAATAAACTGCACCTCAGTTCACTGGCAATAAAAGCAATGCATATAAACAAACTCATTAGACATCAATAAGATAATATTATAATCCTTTGTTTTGAAAAAACACTGCAGTGGAACTAGGGACTGGAAGTAGTATACAGCATTTACCATAGCACCCCTACAAATTGAAAAATGTAGTTGTAGAAGTAGCAGGCTAAGAAATAAAATAGCCTGCAGTGGAAAATCATCATAGTGAAAATAATTGGCAGTTGAAACACGTAACACACAAAACATTAGAATAATTCTTGATGACGACATATCACACATAAGTTAAGTAAACATTACAAGTGGTGGGAGGTTTCGGTAGTGACTTCTACCTTCATCAGCCATGGAATGAAACACGTGGTATAAGCATCAGTTGTTGCCAGATTTCAAAATAGCTTTCCAAATGATAGGTATGTTAAAAAGTGCATGTGTATTGCAGTTGTTAGGAGTAAGGAAGATTTCAAAGCTTTCGCAGTACCTGAGGGTTTTCCAATTGCTGAACGGAGCGATACGTTTAACATTTTGCCAATCCAGAATTGCAGACATATCTCCGATGGTTAAAATTGAAAGAGAGGTGGAAGGGTTGCCTTTCTTAACATCAGCGATATGTTACACCAATCGCCGGTTGATGCTTCGGTAAGTACTACCAATATAGTGGGTAACGCCTGTGGAAGTGCTGACAGCGATAGAGTAGACACCTTGAAACTCTAGGGGTTTATTGGGATCTCTGTCTTTAAGGATAAGGTTAAGAAGATGTGGAGGTGGTTCAACAGCAATCCTGTAGCCAAAAGACTTGAAAATGGAGCAAACTTTGTGAGTGAAGGCCAGGCTAAAGGGCAAAGTGCCAACAAACAAATGAGTGGTGGAAAGTTCAGGCAGTAATTTTTAACGTAATTTGTGCGTGATATGTGGGCATCAAGAATTATTCTAGTGGAAAATCATGTTACAAATCATACTACTTTGGAAAAAAAAAAGTGGGGTGGGTTGACATTTTCAGATTTCCTGAAACATTTTACTGGCTGGAATAGGATGTACCATTCCTACAATCATGTACTTGACTTACATTGCAAAAGTTAGCCAAACTATTAACTGGGTAGTGTTTTCAATCAGCCTGCAAAGACAGCATGTATGAAACAATCACGCTAGTGTTTTTTTTTTTTTTTTTTTTTTTTAGGACTGTTGATCGCAAGATTCAATTCATTTAGTCAAAGAACATGAATTTATAGATATTTCTTGATATGGTTTTTATTATTTGAATTCCCTGGGCTTTGTACTTAGTCTAGCTAGCCTGGAATGTAAGCTACTGAATTTATTATAATGGGTTACATACGATTATAAGAGCTGAGGCTAATACACTGCTGTTAATAGAAATAGCAACACCATGAAGAAATGTTCGGATTTGCACGAAATTTGTAGGGTGGATAGGGCACTATGGGAGATGCAAATGATTACAACTGCAGGGCACATGCAAATGTGAGGGTTGCCATTGGAAATGTCACACCAAGGCTTATAAAAGGAGGTGTAACAGAGAGCAGGTTTTTAGACTTGCTATCGCTAAATACATCCATACGCAGTTGTTAACATGTAAACATGCCATGTAGGAGGACGAGACAACCATACAAACCTTTGATGGAGTTTGAAAGAGGTAGAATCGTTGTACTCAGAGAAGGTGGTTTATCATACCGTGATATTGCCGCATGCGTTAGGCGTAACGCAACTACCATTATGCATACATGGCATTAGTGGACAGCAGAACGTTCTATGCATCATCATGCAGTCTGGAGCTCAAAATCACATGACCGAGCAGGAAGACAGGCACTTGCACCATATGGCAGTGACGTCAAGCACAATACCATTTTCAACACTTGTGCAGCAATGGAGGATGGTCACGCATCGTCCGATGTATGTCTGCAAGTACTGTTTGCCACCGATTGCTGCAGAGAGGCCTCACTGCTTGCTGTTCATTGCTGCGACTTCCCTTGACTCTGAACCACAGGCACCAGCAATTGCAGTGGTGCCATGAACATCAAAACTGGAGTGCTGAATGGGAGCATAGTGTTTTCAGATGAGTCCAGATTCAATCTAATGCATCACGATGGGTGACTCCTTCAGGGATCATAGCATACTTCTGGAAAATTTTAGGTAGGAATTTTAGGAATTTTTAGAAAAATTTTAGGAAAATTTTAGGAGTGTATTTCAATAAAAACTAGATGTATATTTGTATACATCTAGTAAAACAACTTTGTATACATTGTAAAGAGTTTGCTTCACACCCTTCAACCATATATACTGATAGACTGCGCATGACATCAAAATTTCTGGCTCCAACATAAAATCACATGACAACAGTCAAAAAGATGGGTTACACCTGCTGTGCTTATGGTTGCTCTGAGCGATATAGTAAAGAAAGTTCTATGATTTTTCATGGGTAAGAAACGAATTAAATACCTAAGTCAATAAAGTTCAATTACTTAACCAGAAACTTGCAGCTATTGATATAAAAATATAGTAACTTAAGAAAAAAATGGAATGCATGTTCCAAATTCTTCGCAAATGTTCATCACATTATAAATCACAAAATGTAAACAACCCGATCATGCATGTATATAGCTCATAAGTAAACTTACCTGAAGAGTTTTCATTATATATGAGGCGCATTCACATAATACACCGAAAACACTGAAGTTCTGCAGCGTAAATTAGTAATCATAACAGCATTTTTACACGAAATTTGGAGTCTGATGATGACGTGCCCAATGTTTGAGCCATGGCGGCTTTGATGCAGCTATTGCCAATGTGCAGTCCATTAGTATATATGGTCGAAGTTAACACCCAAATTTTTTGCATAACGTCTAATGTCTAAAGTTTAAGTATGATTTACTTCTAATGTTCAGTTCTTATCTTTTCACGTGTTATTATCATATTCAAGTATATTTACCACATTCAAGTTTCACTTTGAACATTAATATGCTGTTGAACCAGAAGCAATTCACGATTTTCACAGTAAAGTTTTCAGGTTTCACATTAAATTATAATATCCTAAAAAGGTAATTGAAAACCAAGAACTATGTACAATTGTTCACTGAATTACTTTTTTCATATTATTGTTTTAACCTTTTCCTGATTAGCCTATCTTTTTCTGCTTCTACCACAACTAATTTACTTTCAGTTTTCTTTATTTCAGCTGAACCTTGTATGATCAAGTTAGAGGCAACTGCTATTTCAACAGTATTTTGTTTTTCTACAGCTTTTCTCATTCTTTCTGTTCCCTCTTGAATTATTGCTAGGGAGGCTTCTTTATCGTTTTTAAGTCTATTTATTTCTGCATCATTTTCTTTTATTTTGTCATCAAACTCAGCTTTTCTTTTTTTCTCTAGCTGCTTTTCCTTATTTTCCCTCTCTTTCTGCTTCCTTTCTTTTACCTTTTTTGATTCTTCTTCCTTCAGCTTATCAACATACTCTTTATAAAATTTATGTGAATCACAAACACTATTTAACAAATTTCTTGTTATGGGAACTTTACTTACACATCCATAGTGTTTAATGGCCCCTTTAACTATTCTTAATGATGTTATAGTTGAGTCTTTTAAGTTAGCCTTGTCCTTCCTTAACAGAGCAGTGTTAACCGAAAATCCCCTTTCTGCATCAGCATTATTACCATGAGGTAAAACTAAAATTGACTTTATGAGTTTAGCAAGATTTGAGTATTTTTCTTTTCCGCTAGAGTCTTTAATACTAAATATATTACGCCAGTAATGATCAATCCGCACTGGAATATGCCCTTCCTCTGAAAATTTCACTAGTTCATCTAGAGTTGGCTTATCGCAATTTAAAAGTTTCCACTCTTCTCTTACTCTATCAATTTGTTCCTCAGAAAGATGCAAAACACTTGAAATTCTGGTTATTTCCGAAAGTCCTTCAGTGACTGAAAGTTGAGTTGACTCTTTCTTTGGTTCTTTTACTTTTAAAACTTCTATGTCTCTTAGCTTTTGATTGCAGAATGGCAAATTTGACTTTAAATATTTTGTGGTTCAATTAGTGATGATCTTACATCTAAGAGAAATAATTTCTGCCTGGTCTCCTGAACATTCCTGAGGAGATTTTTTGTCTTCATACCAACTTCTAACTCCCTAGTTTTTTCCATGAATTTTTGTTTTCAAAATCTACATTCTTTAGGTCTTCTCCAAATTTCCCTGCTATAACATCATCTTGGATAAACTGAGCCATAACATTCCTCATTAAAGTATTTAAATCAGAATATAACTGGTGTATTTTTGGTTCTTCACTCTGATAACATAATGAAAACTTTTTCAAAATTTTGGTGTGAAAATGAAATTAATGCTAAATAGCAAGGAGTAAGCTCATTTTTCAGGAAACAGTGAATTCTTTTATACCTTGCCGAATTGCGCAGTTGTTTTCAAATATTTTTTGAGATGGCAAGAAGTTTAAAAAATATTCTGTAATATTTAGCCATTGATCCAAGAGCCTCTGGGCTACAGAACCAACGGTTAACCATCTGTTGCTGACATGACGCAAAAGAAATTTGGCAGTGACCAATGTTATATCCTCGACAGATTTATAATCCTCTCGTCTTGCAGCACTACTCTTTAAAAAGTAATGCATATCAGTAGCAAATTTGTCAAAATCTATATTTAAGCTTGTCAAAAATTTTTTAAATGCATTACTAACAACATGCAGGTTGCAAAAACCTAGTTCCAAAGATTTCTGGCCTGTTTCTTGTTTTACAACTTCATTGAATTTGCGTAAAAAGCACTTATTTACATTTGGGCTGTCCATGGATACACAAATAATTCTGTTCAACGAAATATTGAAGGATGATAACACATCAAGAATTTCTTTTAGCAAAATATCTGCTGTTGCATGACCCAGAAAAACGCTTGTTAGGTATCGGCAAGAAACTGAATTTATTTCTGAAGACCAGTACCTGAGATACACATCCAACTGCCGCTTTCACTTGTGTATTTGTAGTTTCATCAAATGCTATAGTAACCTTTCCTGGGCTACTAGATGCAATGTCTTTTTCAAATCCTCTTCAAAAATATTTTGACAATCCATGTGATATCACATAAGCAACTTTTTTTCTTTAAGTTGCATTTTGGCTGCAATAGCAGAATCAGGAAACATTTCTTTGAAAAGTTCAACTGTTTCAGTGCATGAAACAAAAGACATATTGTCCTTAGCAACTTTCATGGCCCATAATGCTTCGGCTTTAGCCAACTGTAAATCATGACTCAGTACTTCACTAATATTTGTTGTGGAATAACTTTTTTTACGGGTCTTTTAGAGGTTATTTTTAATGAAAGTTGGTTGTTTCATTAAAAAAGACCCGTAAAAAAGTTATTCCACAATCACTATGAATAGAGGTGCCATAAATGCATTTACAACTAATATTTGTTTTGGGCTGAAGATCCCGTCCTCCAAAGGCTTTCAGGATGGACTTATTTTGAAATTTACTTTGAAATTTCTGCAAATGTTTTTTTCCTTTATGATGCGCTTTTACTTGTGAAAAGCCACTATTAGAAATGTTGAAAATTTCTGAACACAATATACACTTAGCAGAAAATATTGTTTCAGTTGCAGAACACCATTCTTTCAACTTCACTCCGTCCAATTCTTTGGCGAGCCACGCATCTTGAAATTTCGTTTTGGATTTAGGCATCTTAAACACTTGTATTACTAACCAGAAAATGAAAGGGAAGTACAAAAACACGTTCCAATATTGCAAAACCAGACAACTTCCCGAAATTTGGCTGCGAGGATGTCAGAAGATATGAAAAAAAAAAAAAAAAAAAAAAAGCAGGTCACCACTAGAGAACTGAACCTGCACACAGCACAGAGAACACCATAAAAGACGTAAAACCAGAAACTATCGTACGCATCTCACGCAAGTTCAGTCAAAGCGAGTCGGAGCCGAGATATATTGCGCATCGAAGGTCGCTGTCGCCGACGCATGATCGAAGGTCAATGATCACGTGCTCTACTGCCTGCCAAGATAATACTCAGCTACCATCCCATCGTCATTACCGGAGGTTACGGAAGGAGACCACATGTTTCCTCTTTGCTTCCACCCACCTGCGGTTTACAATAACAAAACATCAGCAGAAAGAGGAGGTTCCACAAGGCATGTACAAAAATAAAGTACGATCTTCTGCGTGCCACGGAGTTCGTCTGCAAAGCGCAAACCAGGGGTGAAAATGACCCCTCCCCTTTTCCCTTAGATCTCTTGTTACTCTCGAAAACTGTTCGAAGGCAAAAACGGAACGCCCGCCCCGAAGCAAGTGCATCTCGATGGCGTCATTTTTCCCTCCCTTCAGCAGCACAGCATATAGGCTGTGTTTCTACAATAACAGGTCTTTTTTACCTTACCGTAATGGTAAATTTATTGGCGTTAATAACGGTTGTGTTTTTAATAAAAATAAGCTTACGAAAATTTTAGGATGAATAGCAAATTTTAGGTCTAATTTTAGGAATTTAAGGAGGGTCACAAAATATTAGGAATTTTAGGAGGAATGCGATCCCTGCTCCTTGTTCACAGATAACGTGGTGAACGGCATCTGGAAGGCTGCATTGTGCAGCGCTATTGCATTTCATTCGTGTATTCGCCTACTATGCATCACAGGCACATTGAACAGCCAACGCTACATCATGGAAGTGTTGGAAGCTGAACTTCTACCCTTCCTTCAGACGATCGCGGGAGCAGCCTTCCAATAAGACAATGCCTGACCCCATGTTGCTTGTACTGTTCAAGAGGTGCTTTGTGCGCATCAAGTAGCTCATATTTCCTGGCCTACTTGCTCGCCAGATTTGTTGCCTATAGAGAACATCTGGGGTGTCATTGCGCAATGACTGGCTCGCACGGCCTCGCCACCTGTCACAACCAACGAATTGTAAATGCATGTAGAAGCAGAATGGAATGCAATACTGCAAACGACCATCCAAACTCTGTTTCATTCGACCCCACTGTATGTGGGGTCGGTTATCACCGCCTATGGTGGATTTACTTATTACTAATTTTTTGGCCTTCCTCATCACGAACCGGTACGTAATTGCGATTATTTGCAGTTTGAACCATAAATTTCTTTGTGATTGCTTGTGTTTTTCATGGTGTTGCAATTTCTGTTAACAGCAGCGTACAAAGATAAATTATTTGTGCAACTTATCTAGGTGTATTTAGCTCTGAATGCCTTCTTTAAGAATGAACATGCAAAGATCATTTTAACTTAAGCCTAAACATAAAAAAAGTAGCTGTAAAGAAGCAAAGGTAGCTACAAACAAGTTACTTTTTCAAGAATGTAGTTGTGGCAGTAGTGATACTTTTTCAAGAATGTAGTTGTGGCAGTGCTGTGATTCTGAAAGCTACTTTTAAAAAGTAGCTTTCAGAATCACAGCATTGAACTGAAAATTGTACACAACTTGCAATACATGTATTCCAGATTACTGTTAATAATTTCAACACTTAACTTTTCCCACAAGTGGTGCACTTAGATAAATTAGGATACTGAATACGAAATATGTTCATTGTACTAAAAGAAATGTGCAAAGCATAAACACGAGAAACAGCAGAAATTTATATAACAAAATGACACTAAAAATACAGTAAAACCTCGAAAGTCCGGCATCTAGAAAACCGGCAACTTCAGAAATCCAGCACTTTTCTGATTTCGTTTTCGTGAGAACATCCGATGTTTCACTAATAGCAACAGAAATCTCCCGGTGTACCGTCTCAACAGCGCATCACGAGATCATCCGACTCAGCGTGTGAATTGCCAATAGCTGCCTATGTGTAACATCGGCAGGTTTCTCAAATTTGTCATTTCATCGGGCCACGCTGAACTGAAGTGCACCGATGAGGCGACGAATTGGTGTGTACGTTTGAAATGCGTGTCGAACGTGTGATAATGATCTGTGCTTGGTGGTGGCAGTACGTAGATTCGATCGTGTAATGACATCCACATCGGCCTTCACAATGCGTCGTGTAAATTGCCTTCACGATGTATCGTAGTTTCATCAGTCGAAATACAGTAACATCGATGCAAAATCCACATCGGGTTTTCGCGATGTTTGATACATCGCCCAGTCCTAGCGGTTGCTCTGGCCTTTTCCAAGTTTTTGCCTAACCATTCACCAAATTCAACCCCCCCCCCCCCCGACAGTTTTTCTTAATAAATAGTACAAAAAGGTAATCGTCAATATTTTCGCCAAAATGCTTTTTCCATCACCATAACATTCCCCCCCCCGTAAATTGCGAAGAATAAGATTGGCAATGTAACTCCTACATGTTTATATATTTATAAGGCGTAGACACGGAAATTTTTGTTAGTTACCTGTTATGTGTAAATACGTGCTTTATGAAACACCTTCTCTACATACCATGTAGAATTTTCATAAATCCGGCAATTGTCCCGTCCCGTCCATGCCAGATTTTACTGTATTCATGGAGAAGTAGTCCTAATGAGATATTTTCACGAAGACTGCATAATGACAAGGAATAGCAGATATCTACATAACAAGATGACACTAAAGAGATTCATGGAAAAGTATTCCTAACATGACATTCGAAATAATATCTATGCTTTAAGTTACATAAAAATTTTTTAACTTACAAGCATAGAGTTCAATTTCAATGAATCTTTTTAGAGATGTGTAAAACAACTAATTATGCATTAGAAGCAAACCAGGGAGTTGTCCACAATGTAACAAAAGAATAAAACAAACTGCAGGATAAAATGAAGGATGAAAGGAGGAATGTGAAAACAACTACAACTCATGTACATAAATAGATAGCTGTGAGTCTATGTACATGACAGCAGTTCACGACAGATGCACAGGACTACATGGTATGTAGAGAAACACAGGTATCAGGTATCTAATATTTTATTATGTGCCAAATATTACAATATATTTTTACTCTAATTTTCTTTTCTAGATACTAAAACTTAATATCACTGGCACTGCCATTACTTGGCCCTAATTTTAAATTTATTTGTTCCAGAACATAGACGTTTTTTTTTTTTTTTTTTTTTTGAGAACATTCTAGATATTAATATATAATGATAATTCTTTCAGAAAAATTAGTGATTAAAGTGCGACTCATATTTTTCATCCTTTTTTGGCAATAAGCACTGATTCAAATAGACCCCATCAAACAACAGGTGAAAACTTAAGCACAACAGCATAACAACAAGATCAGAAATAAAAATTGGACTTGCCTAAAAAACAAAGGGTGCCTACCAATATATAAAAAAAAAAAAAAAAAAAAAATCAATATAAACTTTTGCATAAGTCAAAGAACTCTTCAGCGATAAATTAAAGTTACAAACCTGCCGTCTTCTGTATAAGTCATATTTTTGTTTGATCTTCCATAAAACAGCAGCCATGATTAGAAGGGATAAAAAGCAACTGAAAAATGGGAGGAAAATCATATAATAGAATAATATAATTACTGTGTAAAGCACAGCAAATTACAAATATACAGATTATCATTAAATTTAAGGCACAAAGTAAAGCATAGTCACATTAAGAAATAAAGCAACTTTAAAATATGAAAACATAAATACCAATTGTACCGTAATTTTAGTCATATAATCCACGGATTATCTGCTAAAAAAAGTTTAAAATGTAGGTTCTGCAGATCATACGCTGATGCGGATAATATGCCGATTTAAAAGGGGAAAAAGTTTTTACAGCCCTTTGATTTAAAAAAATCTGCAGCATAATTGTGCAGGGGAGGGGGTATAAATAATTGGAAAAAGGAATTCCCTCAGAAAAATTTTCCACAGCTCGGGAGTTGGTACGGAGTGGCTAGGAAGGGGAGGAATGTACTAATGAAAGACTGGACAAGTTGTGGGGAGAGACAGCGGGGGCCATTTTGAATTGTTGAGAAGGACAACTCTGACTGTTGTACAGTCTCTGTTTTTGTCAACCAGCCAATGAACGTATGTACTGCGCTTGAGCACGAACCTAAGTGTTCTTCCTTTCGGATCTCGTGTGCACTGTCTTGTGTTTAGTTTGTCTTTTCGCCGTTTTGACCAACGTCGTTGCTGCTATTTTCCTTCATTGCTATTCATGATGTCTTTGAAAAGGAAACACTTCAGTTACACTGCCAAACTTAAACTTAAAGTGGTGGTCACAACTGAGGATATGATTGTGTCACTGAGCGACAGTTTTGAGAAGGTCAGAAAACAATCACGCAGTAACATGCTGAAAGCCGCTGTGCAGCAGTTTAAATGTAAACAAATCTGTCGGTAAATTCCGTGGGAGAATTCATAGAAGTTTTTTTATTGGCCCACGTATAAACCGATCCCCCAACTTTGAAAGCAGGATTTCCTCCAAAAACTTACAACTTATACGCGAGCACATACGGTATTTCCATGACTTGTTCTGTATCAGCATTTTGTCATTGGCATGGTGTAATGCAACACTCTGGAGATGCATGGGTGTGATCTATGGATGCCACACAATTTATATGTCCGGGGATAAAAATATGGAAAAGTAACCAATAAAATCGTTTTTTTTCTTCTTACTTCTTTGTTTTCCTGGGTCATTATGTGACCAACTTTTCTGTCAGAAATTCCACTCCCAGTTCAACATCTATGATGTGCGGATTATACAACGATTTTTTTCCTGAACGTCACAGTCTGCGGATTATATGCCGAAGCGGATAATACGACAAAAATTATGGTACTAAAAAAACAAACATGTATAGATATACAGTACTGTTTGCGAAAATTTTAACACCATGAAGGACAGCTGGTATTAGCTTGCAACTTATAGGATATGTTACAACAGATTGGAACATACAAATGATTAAAATGTCAGTGAAAATGTGCACACAGTTTTGGAGCAGCACCGTCTGATCTGTTCAATTCTTGAGTATAAACAGCTGGTTCAAACGGGATGTTGCAATCAGTGAGGAGCCAACACTGAGTTGAAGAGGTGTTTCTTGTGTTTCACTATGCCCCATCACTGAAGGTCGCACTACGGACTGATAAGACTGAGCGAGGAAGGATTGTTGGGGTGAGAGAAATTGGATTTTCCTACCGCAAAACTGTCCCTCGTACATGACGAAACATCAGTACAGCGATGCGAACATAGCATCAATGGGAGGCAGATGAGGCTCGGACAAAGAAAAATCCATCGAACGACTGCATGGAATGACAGACATCTCTACTAGAGCTGAGTTTGGGCTCAATTTTTGGAGCCCAAGCCTGTTCGAGCATGTGGTATATCAGGCCAAGCCCAAATTTTGTATTGCAAGATAGAGCCTGACAACTGGCTAACCTGTTCAAGCATTAATAAAAAACATCAAACAGAGGTCGTTGCTCTTTCCACATTTATAAGTGAGGCACGGAAAAATTCTCATTGGCCGCCACCAATAATCGAACGCAGGGTCTTCCAGTTACGCGCCGGATATGCTTCCACTGCGGCCTCGAATTCCTCCAGACTCACACACACTAACTGCCAAGCCAATTTTGGCAGATTGCTTCTTGGAGCCCCGCACAGTGCCGGGAATTCACCAAAGATGGTGAGCAGTAACTGAACAAATAATTAGAAAGCGAATGAATAATTAATACAGACATTTGACATGGACCAGGAACATCAAACAGAGGTCATCGCTCTTTCCACGTTTGGCAGTTAGTGTGGGTGAGTCTGGAGGAATTTGAGGCTGCTGTGGTGCAGTGGAAGCATATTCGGCGCGTAACTGGAAGACCCTGGATTCAAATCCTGGTGGTGGCCATTGAGAATTTTTCCATGACTCACTTATAAACGTGGAAAGAGCGATGACCTCTGTTTGATGTTCCTAGTCCATGTCAAATGTCTGTATTAATAACAAACATCTCCTTTTCCACACTTCCACTTTCTCCTCCTCCTGCAATTAACCAATGTATTTCTCAAACGAGGAGTGGGGAAGGGACCTTTATCTATTTTTACAGTGTTACTGTACGATTTTCTTTGACCGTTCGTTTCCACCTGAAGTGCTTCGGGCGGCTTGGCATCCAAAATGATCATGCAGTGCTGCAATTGTATGTTGCTCAAATAATGCTAATATTAGTAAATCTACAGGAATAAATCAGTCGAAGCCCACATTTTATATAATGCACTGCAACAATAAATCAGTCTAAGCCCACATTTTCCATAATGCGCTGCAATATGTACGTTGCTAAATAGAATTAGCAGGGAGCTATTGCATGGAGATAGGGGTAAATTATCACCAGCAACCTATCAACTATCCAATATCCATAGTTCTTGAAAAAGCTTTTTCTTCTGTACAGAAACACACTAATACGCGGCCTATGGCATTTTCTACCCAAGCCCGGAATAAATAGCCATCTCAAATGCCCGCTCCCCAAACATAACCAGTTGCCGAAGAATTCTGTTCTAATTTGCTAAATCATAACCAGTTGCCAAAGATTTCCCATATCATTTGCTAAATCATATAAAATCACACATACATAAAAAAATTATCTCGCTCTCCCTCTCTCTAAAGCCCGAGCTGCAGTAAATATTCTACACCCCGAGCCCGAACTCTTCTTCGGTCTGAGCCCGTTGCAGCTCTGATCTCTACTGCATGGCAGTAATCGATCGCACAGCGCCATCCACGGTATTAGAGCAGCAGTGGAGCACTGTTACAGATCAGGCTTTGTCCATTAGCATGGTTCGACATAGTCTGCTTAAAAGAGGACTAATCACTAGCAGCCCATTGCTGTGAAAATTCCTTTGACCCTCAACCACAGATGCCTCAGGCTGCAATGGGGTCTTGAACACAAACAATCTCACACTGATTGGTAACAGATCGTGTCTTCTGACAAGTAACAATTCAACGTGATGCACCAGGATGGTCGCATATGTAGTCGAAGACACTGTGGTGAATGACACCTTGCAGCGTCATGCCTGCCCAATGCCAAGTGTCATGGTTTGGGGTGCCACTGGTTTCAATTCACGATCTCGCCAGATATGAATTGAGGGAACCCTCAACAACCAGCGATATATCAGGGATGTTTTAGAGGTAGAGGTGATACCTGTTCTTCAGAGTTGTCCTGGCGCAATATTCCAGCAGGACATTGCTCGGCCACATGTGGCTCGGAATGTTCAAGACCTCTTCCATGCAGAAGGCACCACTTCTTCCCTGGCCTTCATGTTCGCTGGATATGTCCCTGATCGAACATGTCTGGGACATGGTAACTAAGGGACTGGCCCGTCAAATGCCTCAGCTAGTCATCACACATGAACTCAGGTCTCGCATAGAAGCAGCCTGGCAGGCTATTTCCCAGGACGATATCAAAAACCTCTTCTATTCAATGCCTTGCATTATAGAGGCTGTTATTGTTGCTCAAGGTGGCTTCACACCAGGGGGAAAAAATAAGTGGTATCGCATCGCAGTTTGCGATGCAAAAATAGAAGTTTCTGATGCAAACTCACATTTGAATCGCAAAACCACGATTTAAAGTTTAAAAATGAAATTTCTATTAAAATGTTTAATCCGTAAAGCAACTCGTTGTTTATTGAAAATACAATTTTGTTAACGCATGAAAAAAACAAAATGAAATTCACGTATTTGTAACTTTACGGATACTTTGCTTTCAGCTGGAAAAAGCTTCCTCGTGTAGCTCTAGCTGTGCACTGATGAGGTGGTCATCGTCCAACCGCAGAGCGTCTATGATTGGCTCCCCGCTCCCGCCTGTCAGCACCATGAGTCATTCAAGGACAGATGCTCTTATCGCCGTTTTTGTTTTGGTTTGGCCGCCACTTAATTTTAGGGGTGGATGTGAGTTTCATTGTTTTACTCTTTGTTATTTATAAGCATGGCTACCAATGTGAAAATATCAACCATGAAAAGGTGGATGGAGGAATTGGATACAAAAGGTAGTTGGTTACGCTATGGAATTTCGTGGCATTGAACTGAGCTGTAATTTGACAGCAGATGTATTCTATGAAAATTGTTAATATCTTTTAAATCACATTCATCAGTGTGTGCATACCCTGGTGGCTTGGTGACTTGCACGAAAATCAGGTTTTTAACGCTCTTAAGCTGTTAGAACCTAAGCTTTGGCCAACAGACAAATCTACTCTTGCAAATTTTGGTGATGATCAAATTAATGTATTAAATGAACATTTCAGTGAGTTGTTGACTGCCAACAACATTGACAACGATAAAATTTAAGAGGACTGGGATTATTTCAAAACCTTTTGGTTAAGAAATGTGCAACACCTGTCAAAGCAACAGTTATGGAAATGTTTGAACGAAAAGTATGCGAATGAATTCCCAAATCTAAACCACATGATAAATATGATGAGATTATTGCCTGTATCCAATGCTAAGGTTGAAAGAGCCTTTTCTGCGATGAAAAGAATCAAGACATATTTCCGCAATCAGATGAATTCTGAATGTTATCCACAGTAGATGGTTCATATTAACATGCAGTGGAGGTATTTTTTGAAAAGAATCCCCGACACACAAGTGTGAAGTCTTGCGGAAAAAGAAACAGAACAGACGCAGAACCTGAAGCCATCACAAGATCAGGAGTACTCTCTCTGTCAAGTGACAGTAAGTATATAGCTGCTGCAATGTGTGGCCAGGTAACATTTCACCATATATCCATAGAAAGAAAATTTGTGCTTTTTAGATATCTACTAAAATATTTTTAAATATTACTTTTCATTACTGATTAGAGTATTTCCGATAGATATTGAAAGGGGCTGGTAACAGTTTTATTTGATAATAAAGTTTTAGTCACTTAAATAAAAACAAGTCTCAAAAATGCTCCACATAATTACTCAACTGCTCCACAATGCTAAATTTGAGGAGCAAAATTGCTCCCCAAAAAATTTCAGTTATTTTTCAACCTGCTTCACACGATACAGAGTTCTGAAGCAAAAATTCTTGTATAGCTCCACAAATGTTTTCAGTTTTCTTCTGTAACATGAGGAATCTGTGATATAAATTTCATTTGAATAGCACAATTCTTTCTTAGTGTTGTAATTTTCACAAACAGTAGTGTGCATATAAACAAAGTTTGGAACAAACTTAAATTTTAGTGAATACTTTATCAAAGAAAAAACAAAACAAAAACAGCTTTTCAGTTTCATATCGAAGAACTAAGGTAAATCTACAGGAATAAATCAGTCTAAGCCCACATTTTACACAAAATTCTTTAGTGTATTGAAAAGAATTTTCACAAACTTTCCCCTTGACATGTAAAACTGAAAAAAGAAAAAAAGAATCCAACATGAAGACAGATCCAAGTTCCATGAAAAGTCATGCAACATTACATTACTGAAAGAAAATATATTTCGAATATCAAGAATGCTATAACAAGAGAAAAATAACCAACTGTTGTTCAAATGCTGCAGCAAAATAAACAACATATAACATATGGCAGCAAAAGTGAGACAGGTAATGTATTGCGCAGCATGCTTATGTTTCCAACAGCCCTTTACTAACTAAATGCTGTAAATACTGCTATTTAGTGGATTGGGTGGCACAGTGGTCTAAGCACTGACGTGTGATCATTCATCCAAAATAAGTACAGGTTCAAATCCTGTTGATGCATGGGTGTTGTTTTTGTCTTATGCACTGGCTCTCTCCCTTCCCTGGAACTGATGGCCCTAAATAAGGGATGGGAGACAGCTTATAGCCCTTTGAGTTGCTCATGGTGGTAATTAAAAACCCCAAATAAACAAACAAAAAATGGTGACTGTATGCCACTGCGACGCTACTTCCTATCCCTACTGTGCATGAGCCCTCAATATTCATCATAATAACTGTAGTCAAATGTTATGCCAGATGAATGCCTGAACAGTGGCTTGGTTGATTACTAATTGCTATTGATCAGCTGAAGCTGTCTTTTTTCTCCCTGGTACTTATAATAATGGGTCTTTATATATATATTAAGAAGACATTAATGAGGGTTATCTACCTAGATATACACTAAAGTGCCAAAAATCATTGGATAGCAGTATGCAAATTTTTAAAGGTTTCGACGCATGCCAAGATTTTTATCAGTTGCGTAGGTGTAATCTGGTGAGTCCGGTTGAACAACCACCAGTAGGATTATGGCAAGCCGACGTTAATTATCGGAGGTTGAACAAGGCATGGTAGAGGGAGCCAAATGGATGGGACACTCAATTTCTGAAGTTGTGCAAATATTCAACATTCCTCAATCCACTGTGTTGCATGTGTACCGAGAATACCTCATGCAAGGCATTGCCACCCACAGTGGACAGTGCAGTGGCCAACCACGGGTGCTGAATGACCACGACCAGGGGTGTCAGACCAGGATTGTCCATGCTAACTCACAAGCAACACTGGCTCATATAACATCCACATTCAATGCAGGAGGTAGCAGAGACATATCCATCAGGTCAGTGCAGCTTAATTTAGTGTCCATGGGGTATGGGAGCAGAAGACTCACCAGAGTGCCTTTGTTAACAACATGACATCAGACACAGCACATCACCTGTGCTTGTGAACACGGCAATTGGACCCTGGAAGACTGGCAACATGCGGTGTGGTCTGATGAGTCACTCAACCAATTGTTACGAGCTGATGGTGTTCAGGTGTGATGTAGATCCCTTGAGGCCATGGACCCAAGCTGTCAACAAGGCACTGTGCAAGCTGGTGGTGAGGTGGTTCCATACATGTGTGGGATGTCTTTACGTGGCACGGTTTGGGTCATGTGGTCCTCGTAAACACGTCATTAACTGGTATTCGCTTTGTTGCTCTGCTGGGAGACCATTTGCAGTCCTTCGTGGACTTCATGTACCCAACAACGATGGGATTTTCCAGGTGGACAATGCATCATGTCACTGGGCCCAAATTGTCCAAAATTGGTTCGAGGAGCATTCTGGACAGATCCGATGGATGGTGTGGCCACCACGTTCGCCCGACACGAACCCAATAGAGCACTTATGGGATATGGTAGAAAGGTCCATTCGCACTCAAGATCCTGCACGTACAAATACCAGGGAACTGTGGGCGACTGTTCAGATGGCGTGGCTCAACATCTCTGTAGAAATCTTCTGGCCACTTGTGGAATGGATGCCACGTCTTGTTGCTGCACTTCGCTGGGCTCGAGGAGGTCCTAAATGATACTAAGTACATATCCCATGACTTGTGGCCCTTCAGTGTACTGCAACTGCTTCTTAAGCAAATACTGAAGAACAAAAATCTTGTTTTTTGATAACACAATATTTCCCCCTTTAACCAGTTTAAGTTGTTCTGCTTAGTTTGCACCAGATGCATCAAAATTAAATATTTAGCTTCGGTTAATGAAAAGTAAAATTTATAGCCTGATAATGTATGCATGTGCCTATATTTAGAAGACAGGGATGAGAGTCATCTACCTAGAAAGAATGCAACAGTTTCTTAGGCCACCACTAAATACCAAAAATGTTATCTTCTAAAACAGAAGACTTTTTTTGTTTGTAAATCTTGTTGTTTTGATCACGATGTTTTTCTGTATTCTAGCTTTTACCCTAAGAGAGTTGATTTAACTCCAAATCATTTTTCTTCAGACAATTTTCTGATCTGCTCAAGTCATACTTCTCTTCTCAGTGGTCTTTATACCACAGCTTGATACTTTACACACTTTGCCTTCATTTTCAAAACTAGTTTTCTTTACAGTTTGTTACTTAGTACATCCACAATCAGCTCCCCTTTAAGCACACAAGTTTATTTCCATTTAAAAGTAGAAGCTAGTCTTTTAGCAAGAAGGGTGCCCATTTCTTTCACTAGGTAGCTGTAATGGCAAAACCAAGGCTCCTGCTCTGTTTCCCTAACTTACCTCAGTTCTTGAAACAGGTAACCCCCCCCCCCCCCATGTTTTACCAATTCAATCTAAGAAAACAGCTGCCTCATCTTAAATCAGTCATCTTCCCACTACAAGTTGAGCATCTATTAACCAAAAATCCCAAAACTGAACTTCCACCCCCAAAATTCAAAACTTTTTTCAAGTGACAACATAATGTCACAAATTGAAAATTCCAGAAGGCTCTAAGAAGGTTCCTAGGCATTGTGCAGGTCTCTGCATATAGTGATGTTTATGACACATGACCTCAGCTATCCTGGATGGGATTCAGACACTTTATTTTTGTTGTAGCAATGGGCAACTCAAGTCTTTCATTTCGACTCACTAGAACAATTTATTGACATTGATTCATTTGTTGACAATTTCATCGATTGATTTTCACCAAGAATCACTCTTGCGAGTCTATTTTGAGTCAGATCCATTTACATCATCCATTGACTCTTCCAGTGAATGATTCTTACAAATTATTTCTTGGTGGAATCTGTTTGTGTTGTTCATTGACTCTTCTGGTAAACGATTTCCACAGCAAATGACTTTTGTGAATTGACGAGTCAGATCTGTTCTTGCCAGTCATTGAACTCTTTTCATTTAGTGAACGATATTTTTTGGTTTAAATTTAATTTTTAATTTTACAGAAAAATTACTTTCTTAGTTTTAGATGAGTTGGTTTTGAAATGTTCATGAAGTTTATTGCGGTTTTTTAAACTTCTGAATAAGGTTATGTTTTCTGACCAGAACAAGAAAATCACTGAGACACACTGGTGGGCATTTTATGTCTATTGAAAAGTGATTCTGACCAAATATTTGAGGGAATTAGCTCTTTTGCAGAAGCAATTCTTTTCAGGAAAGAATCGTCAACTCATTCTGCTGCTTTATTCTTCACAAACGACTTTAATCTTTTGAAATACCAAAATACCTTGAATTTCTTGAAATATAAATGGATTTAGTATTTGGACTTGGTCCCATCACCATGCTATCTCATTATACAGGTATACCATATACAAAAATACTCTAAACACCGAAATCTGAGACACTTCTGGCACCAAGCCAGGAGTGTCTCAGATTAATAAGGATGCCAAACCTGAATAAGTAAATAATATAATAAATAACGAAACAAATAAGGGATGAGAAACCTGTGGCAATATCATTTGACAAATTTCATTTTGTTTCAACAATATGGGAAAAAGAAACTGCTGCTGCATTACTGGGGGATGGAGATGGTTATGTTTTGTGCTGAGAGAATAAAGATCATAAAATTATTGTAAAGAAGAAGAAAAAAAAAAAAAAAAAGAAACTTACCTAGAAAATGTGATAAAAAATTGTAACAAATCTAATTGCCGGTGTTGAGAGAATGATATTTGCAGTACAAAAGGTGTGGTGAAATTGAAGACATAAACATAGAATGTGGAATTATCTATACCAAATAAGTGTTCGTCGTGGGAAAACCGCAGCTTAAAAGTTCCACATTTATGGTTCTCATCAAGAAATTTTTCTGGACTGGAAGCTGAAATAAAATATAGTGAGAAACAATTAAGATGAAGAAATATCAAGGTATTATAATGAGAAAATATACAATGCAGGCACCAATTCTGGTAGAAGAAGGAAGTATACAATACACATGTAACTGATAAATGTAGGTTGTAGGAGAGCATGCTAGTTACATTAAGAAATTTTAGAAGCACTTTTGATGCAACTTAGGTCTTGATCACCTGTAAACAATCAATCAAATTTAACAATTATTTGTATGAAGATTTTGTTGTTTTTGGTGTGCACAAAATTTCTTTTTCCAATTTAGTTTGTACCATAGTTTATGTCGACAGCACATTTTGTAGCATTACTTTTAATGTCTGGTTGAGCACAAAAAGGAAGATACCAAAGGCAGACCTAATTTCTCCTTGGTTTAACTGACTATCTGAGATACTTCAGCAGTGCTTCTCTGGAAAAATACTGAGAAAAGTGCTCCTTACATCAACAAAAAGGCTTTATGTTTTCACGAGAGCATTGAAATACTGAACTGCAATATTGAATACTTCAATGCTCTTCAAACTGCAATACTGACAGTCCTTATTTTGAACCCATCATTTTAAAATCCAAAATTGGCTACCACCCTCACTGATTGTTTACAGGTAATCAAGACCTAAGCTGGGTAGAAAATGCTTCTCAGTTTCTAAAATTTCCTAACCTAACTGGTGTGCTTTCCTACAAACTACCAATTACTGTGATCAAATTAATTAGTAAATTATGTTTTCATTCTACTAAATGAAAATTCTAATAAGCAAAACTCTCTATGATAGTGCATATATTACTACGTTCAAAAAGTTGCAGAACTTTTATATTAAAAAAGAATGAGTACAGATAACACCTGTTTTATACAGTGTTTCCTTCGAAGTAGTTACCCTGTACAACTATGCATTTTTGCCAGCGCTCGTACAAAGATTTAAATGCAGATTGCAAGCCTTCTTTTGCCACATCCTCCAATGCCTCCGTTGCAGCTCGTTGCACTTCTTCGGAATTTGAGAAGCGCCACCTCTTAAGCAAATTCTTCGTCCGGGGAAAAAGTCACATGGGGGCAAGATCAGGTGAATAAGCTGGTTGTGGAATAATGGGAATGTGATATTTGGATAGGTAATCGGACACCAGGAGGTATCTGTGAGCCGGCGCATTATCGTGATGGAGCACCCACGAGTTGGTCTTCCAAAGAACGGGTCGCTTCCGTCTCACTGATTCTCAGAGACGTTTCAGGACGTTGACATACTCTTCTTTAGTGACTGTACGAACATGTTGAAGGAATTCCTTGTGTACGACCCCCTTGCAATTGAAGAAAACTGTTAACAAGACCTTTCCTTTGGAGTGGTCAGCCTTGAACTTTTTGGTCGTGGCGTCGACGGTGATTTCCACATTTTTGAATGTCGGTTGGATTGAGGGTCTTACAGAAAGCACTAAGTCTCATCGCCAGTGATCAATCAATTCAAGAGATTGGGATCTGAATCCACTGCATCGATGTTATTCTCGCAAACTTGCATTCGCTCATCCATTTTTTCTAGCGTCAGGTTTTTGGGAACAATTTGTTGGCACATGTGATGCATGCCCAGTTTCTCTGCTAAAATGGCATGGCAACTTCCAACCGAGATACAGGCAACTTCTGCAATCGCTGCAACAGTTTTTTGACGGCCATTTTTCACAATTTCTTTGACAACTGCTATTTGTTCATCCGTTGTGGATGTTGAAAGTCGTCCTGACCTCTCATCATCCTCGATACTCTGTCGTCTATTTTCGAATCGTCAATGCCACTCATAAACTCTAGTTCGACTCATTGCATTCTCACCGTATGCTGACTTAATCATCTGAAAAGTCTCAGCGAAAGATTTTCCGAGAATAACACAAAATTTCGCACTTGAAACGCTGTTCAAAATTCAACATCGTTGTCCTCACGACAGAGAGCCTTGAATGCCTGTAATCACGAACTACGCACATACGCTGTACGTGTTGGATCTGGATCAAACTGGTTCTGGCTGGTCGGTTACATGATGCTCTTCGCTTGCTCGGCGAGGAATGACGTAATTCACTGACATTTGGCAAATATTCAAAAAGTTCTGGAACTTTTTGAACGTACTAGAAGAATGGAATAACCACATACACATTATGTAATGCAGATCAGAGCTTTACGATTTGTAAAGAAGGTTAGCCTTTCAATCATCAGCTCAAGTAGTAGTTCTGTGTGTTGCTCAGTTTTGTTTACGTGACAACAGTGGACAACCACCATCGCAAGGCAAAGAAACTGGGGCCAATGTTACATTTCATGCAAAGTATTTCTTTGAACTGGAACAATTTCTATGCTAATAAGTAGCAATTTTGAAAACAATAATAAGAGTTATAGAAATGAAATGTTCAATAATAACTTATATCAGAGGGGCTGTTTTTCTTCATTGAGGTTTCTATGCAAACTTGCTTAGTTCTAATAATTAATGATTTCATGGCTTCCTCTAATTACTTTCAGTACTGTAAATACTCAATGGGAATTACAGAGGATAAATTTATTAAGGTACATTACCTCTCAAATTTTTTATCTATACACTAGATCATCGTCAGGAGTTCTTGTATCTTACTACTTCCATCAAAATGACTTAAAAAGGCAGCTTCCAATAGATACCGGAAATTAGAGGAATCCCTGGAAATTTACAAGACACAAGGTGGCAACATCAACAACCATGTTGCTGGATGGCAAATCAACCAGGCTTGGTCACCAGACCTGTGGAAGTAGTAAGACACAGGAACTCCTGATGATGATCTAGTGTATAGATCGAAACTTTGAGAGGTAATGTACCTTAATAAATTTATCCTCTAAAATTCCCGTTAAGTATTTACGTAATGCAGATCAGAGATGATGATCTAGTGTATAGATCGAAAATTTGAGAGGTAATGTAACTTAATAAATTAATCTTCTACAATTCCTGTTAAGTATTTACAGTACTACTAAGTTCTTTTTCCTCACTTGTTGTTAACCTACAGGAGACTGACAAAGAAAAAAAGCTGAACTGTTAAAATGGGTGAAAAACGAAAAGGTGCAGTGAGATAGTGTGAATCTAACATGGCATGAGCAAGATGGGTTGTTCACTATAATTTATTTGCGTAAATATTTAACCAGAGCACAGCACTGTATTCACAATATAAAATTACTGAATTTCAATCAAAATGGTTTTAAAAGATTTTTTTCTATTTTGTTGTTGTACTAGAACATCAGCTCAAGTTTCCTCTTGTGAGCAAGCCTTGCTTTCTTCTCAGCAAGTTCCACAGATATATTTGTCTTTTATTGATTCTGCAGCTGCACAGCATCCATTGCTTAGTTTTTCTTTCTGCTGATATCTTTCCCTTCCCATTTCTTCATTGTCACTTTTTTTTTAATGGCCTCAGATGACAATTTCATTCATCATGTTAAAAGAACTTTCAGCCTGAGAACCATGTATGCTGATATCAAAGTTTTCCCTATTTTAGTTAAAAGGTGTAAATTGGAGAGGATGAAAACTTTTGAACATCATGAATCAATTCTGACAAAACTTACCCATTTCCGTCTTCGGAAAATTTCCCCTACATTACCAAAGCTCAAACGCACACACTTATGGACAGAAATTGTGTTTCACAACAACACAGGAAAGTGGGAACATCGTAGGAGGGGGAAAAAAAAAAAAATTGTTTTGTCCAACTTCCATTTTTGGTTGGAAATTTATCACTGTGCACTATGTGGGAGGTAGACATTTCTGATGGGTGTTTGAATCCTGGTCCTGCTGGCCATCTAATCTAGTCTGCGTTTTTCGCAGACTCCTCGTGTTTGGGGGCATGATTGTGTAGATGGTTCGCTCTGAAGTTGGCCCTGGACACACTTTGTCCCTAGGCTGCCTAGGTTTACCAGACGAGTGTTGATGCGCTGGCAGTAAAACAATAAAAGATTATTGTAATCTGATGCTTCATGGCACTAGACACCTACGAAAGTCTTCCCATGGTTGTTGATGATGATGATATATGCAAATGTGTAAAACTTCTTTTATAGATATTTCAAAACTAGAGCTAATCTGGTGTTTTAAAAGCCATTTTCATGAATGAAATACGGGATTACACCATATAATACAAATTTTGAAGATGACAATCCATTTTTTGGTGTAAATATGACAAGGATGATAAGTCAGATAATATCCGGAGACTTGAAAATTTCGTCGTCCTGGAGCGGGAATCGAACCCACGTCTCCCAGATAGCGTCCGGTAGGCTAACCACTACACCACCCAGAACAACCAAGTCTCAAGTTTCAGATCAATTTGAATATAACCACCAGGTGGTGTAGTGGTTAACATACCTGGGCGCTATCAGGAAGACGCGGGTTTGCTTCCCGCTCCAGGACGGCGAAATTATCAAATTTCCGGATATTATCTGACTTATCATCCTTGTCATATTTACACCAAAAAATGGATTGTCATCTTTAAGAAAAGCCATTTTCATGTTAACAGCCCAAACATAAAGGTTACATGGTTTGTTGTCCAGTGTAATTGATATGCCAATGTTAAATTCCTTCACAACTTTCCTGATTGCTTCATGTGCTTCCAAGTCTGCTCACAATCTGAATTTTCACTCCATTGTAAAAACAATGCACTTTTGTATGGGTGATGCAATCTCATCAACCATGTAGCAGGATTTTGACATGATGCAAAAACCAACAGCAAACTGAAAAGAAACAGGCTAGCTAAGGGTTTGCCACCTTTGTCCTACTACTGACAAGTTTTTCCTATCTGAGTTCTGATTGGTTGATGTCCTTGAGGTTGAAGAGGAATCTAAGTAAATGAGAATGGTATGTGACCTTGACAACACGTGGAAGTTTACAAAAATAATGAATAACACCAGAGGTAACAGAAAGTTCCACAAATAAGTGAGCATCAGTTAAAGGCTTTATTGTATTTACATTTGTTGACATATTTAAAACCAATTAAAAAACAAAAACAACTAAAACAAGAGTTGAAAAATCATTTAAAATTGACTGAATTTTTTTATAGGGTTCATCTTATTTGTGCTGGACTCCAAACAGCAAAATTCAAAGTGCTTCTCTGTTTTCAGCATTTGCTGCAGGTTTACTGGCTTTGTGGGTTTCACCTTCATTTGCTTTGTCATCTGTAAATTTTGAGTCCATCACAGTAGCAGACCATTTCCATTTTCAGTGCAACTAAAGCCTTGAATTCAATCCCATGCAATACTTTCCAAGATGCCTCATGTTAGTTACATGACCTACATAGGCACCTTTGGAATATCCCGTTGAACCTCTTAAGTCACATGGGGGGTTTTCTGATCCCTAAATCCCATATTGTGTTTGTTCAGTTTCCCTGAGACAAGAAAAGTTACCTCATCTGAAAAACTAACAAGGGTGAGGAAGCCTGCATCTTCAGAAATTTGTTCCAGCATGCGAACTGAAAACCCTTTTGTTTAGTTTTGCCATTTAGTTCAAATGCCTGCAAGAGTTGCAATTTGTATGTGTATCGTCGCAAATGCTTGTGTAGGACTTTGAGAGTTGAACGTGGCAGTTATAACTGTCTGGCACCATAGACAGACTTTGTCAGGCTATGAACAAATGATTCACGCACACAATCAATGTTTTCATTAGATGTTCTTGGTCAACCAGTTCTCTCTTTATTCAACACTAACCCTGTCTCCATAAATTTCTTGTGACACTTGTGAATCGACAGATGTGATGGTGGATCTTTTCCATACTTAGTCCTGAAATTTCACTGAGTCTCCATATCAGATTTTGTTTCAATAAACCAGGCTGTTGTATTGTGCCTTTTCTTGAGGAGTAGCCATTTATTTTATTTAACAAAAATAGTCACCTCAAGGGGGTACCTGAAATTAGACAACTGTGACATTGATAACTTTTATATACTTAGCATATTGCAACCAATGTGATCAAATTATCCCATCAATTGCATTTGTAATACATTTTTAAACTTGTAAATGGACTTTGTGGACACCCTGTATATTGAACAGCTACGGTGACATTACACAACCTTGTCTGACTCCCACACCGATTGGAAAACCATTTTGATAAAACACCATCCACTTGTACACCTGCTCTACTGTCAGCATACATAACTTTCACACTCGTATTAATGATATACAATAATGAATCTCCTGTTCCTCGTACAGAACCACTAGTTGCGTGAGTGTGTCAGGGTTTAATGATCACCATGAGCAACTCCAAGGGCTATAAGCAATCACCCGTCCTTAATTTAGGGCCACTGATACCAGGGATGAGACAGATACAGTGTCATCTGATAAACACACCACCTATGGCTCATCCTGGCCCAACTTGGATGACTAGACAGTAACAGAGCCTCTGGTTCCAGAATCGGTCGACAATGAGCGACAAACACACCACCCACACTTTTTTTTTTTTTTTTTTTTTTTGATTGGAGGTTTAACGACCACCGTGAGCAACTCAATGGGCTATCAGCAGTCGCCTGTCCCTAATTTAGGGTCACTGGTTCCAGGGAAGGGAGAGAGCCAGTGCCGTAAGACATACACAACATCCATGCCTCACCAGGATTCGAACCTGGACCCCTTTCGGACAGATGATCAGAGGCCATAGCTTAGACCACTGCGCCACCGGGGCGGCCACCCACACTTCATCCAGGACTCAAACCAGCTGACCACTAGAGTGGCTAAGTGTCTACTGGACATTTAATGCGTGTTTAAATAGTGATATGGATTTCTGGGAATGAGTTTAATAGAAAGCTATGAGTGCTTTGAATATTTGTCACCTTTTGGGTGTTCAGAGGGGGAGATATAAAGGAATTCATTTTTCTTACTACAAGCCCTTGAATGGGATAGTAAAATGACAAAACCATGTAAATTATTTATACTGAAATAACAATGACAGTGCTTTTCTTATGTATTTTTAAACACTTTATCAGTATATAATGATTCTAGTAACACCATATGATCATTATAAGTGGCATTCACTATATGGCTACTACAAGCAGTTGTAGACCATATCACAAAAGGACTTTATCTGCACCTTTCATAATACAGGGTGTCCCACTTGCTACCAAAACAGGCATTTCTTTAATAATATTAACACCAATAAGATACTGCAACGGAATTTGAAGTGGACTTACCTCATTTTATGCGAAATGTGAGGACATCACAACATGTGCTGGAAGTGGCCACCATTTGTGTCCGGACAGCATTGAACCTGGCACTGTCCACCAGCCAGCCGGAGTGCTCCTTAGTGGCAGACACATTCCCAAGTGTGGCGCCACTGAGGAGCAGTCCGCCAGCCAGCCAGCCAGAGTGCTCCTTGTGGCAGACACATTCCCAAGTGTGACGCCACTGAGGAGCAGTCCGCCAGCCAGCCAGAGTGCTCCTTGTGGCAGACACATTCCCAAGTGTGGCGCCACTGAGGAGCAGTCCGCCAGCCAGCCAGAGTGCTCCTTGTGGCAGACACATTCCCAAGTGTGGCACCACTGAGGAGCAGTCCGCCAGCCTGGCGGACATGCCTATCTGCTGGTTTGTTATGCCATTTCGCTGCTTTGTTATGCCATCCCACACCAAACACCAATTTTCACAAAAATTGGTCTTCGGTGTGGGATGATCCAACACTACATAACTGGTCCTGTCGTCTTCGATACAACCATCACAACAGCAGCATATATGGGAATTTTCAACACCTTTGTAAATCAATTGGATGACGAAGAACTCTCCATTGGATATTACCAGCACGATGGAGCGACATCAGACACATCACACACCAGTATGACCGAAATTCAGTCCTTTTTTGGTGACTACGTCATTTCAAAGGGTCTATGGCCACCGCGCTTGCCCGATCGGATGCCTCCTGATTACTTTTTAGGGGAATATCGAAAAGAGAGAGTTTACCAAAAAAAAAAAAAAACAACAAAAAAACAAAAACAAAAAAAAAAACGCAAATTATAGATGCCTTGAAAGCAAACATCACCAAAGAAATTCAGGCAGTGATGGCGGACGCACCGGCAAGAAGAACTTTCCACAGTATGGTGCGCCGGGCTCAATGCTATCTGGACGCAAATGGTGGCCACTTCCAGCACATGTTGTGATGTCATCACATTTCGCATGAAATGAGGCAAGTTCACTTTAAATTTCGTTGCAATATCTTCATTGGTGTTAATATTATTAAAGAAATGCCGGGTTCGGTAGCGAGTGGGACACCCTGTACAATGAGTGGATCCACGGAAATATTCACAGAAAAGATTTAAAAAAAAAAACTTTAGTGTTTAACCACTACAGAAGATATGGATAAAAATTAAACATTATTCTTTGCTCTCTTTGTCTTTCTCTCTCCTTTGAAACATGACTTACCCGACACAAGGGATATATTAACCAATGCTGAGTCTGAGCATGATATGGAGAAATCAACATCCACATCTGGTTTCACAGGAATATTCATAAAATTTATGTTAGTGAAGTAACGGTCCTCAGGTTTTGACATGTTAAAAGTGTACTGGAAGTCAATTGACAAGTTATCTGAAAAGAGAGTTAGAAAAATATCAGAGGAACTAATTATGTCAAAAGAAAACAAATTAATTCATTTACCTCACACTTATTTTTCACAATTATAATTAGCAAAGGTACCCAGTGTTGCCAGGCAAAAATACATGAATCAACTTCTGGGCCAGTGTTTTCTGAATTTTACTAAAACTAAACGAAACCCGTTGGAATCAACGGAGGGGGGGGGGAGAATAAACTCATATGAAACAACAAATGTAAACTTTATTTGATTGACAAATGCATTCAACCACAATAGTCCAGGTTCGCGATTAAATTTTTTTTTTGACTGAAGGTTTTACGACCACCGTGAGCAACTCAATGGGCTATAAGCAGTCGCCCGTCCCTAATTTAGGGTCACTGGTTCCAGGGAAGGGAGAGAGCCAGTGTTCTAACACAAACACAGCATCATGTGCCACCAGGATTCGAACCTGGACCCTTCACGAAAAAATAATCATATGCCAGCGCTTAGACCACTGCGCACCGGAGAGGCCAGGTTCGTGAGGAGCATCACGACAGCACCCTTTTGCAGTCGTAAAATGTATGGCGGAAGTTCACTCATGTCGATCGTGTGCAAAAATTCAACTGGATAGCGCACTCTTTCACTCTCATCTTCAGTCACAACTGTGTTTGTAAATGGTGTTGGAATGAGATTCGCGTTGCGAATACTCTTCATTCTCTCTTGTCTGAGACATATAGTTGCGACCCATTGATCGCTCACGCCTTCCAGTAAGGCTCTTACTTTTTTTTTTCTGCGGGAAAGACATTCTGTTAACAGTAAGTATACAATAAAATATTTACTTACTTTAGAACTGATCATAGAACACCATGCACACACCAAGTCTGATGTAGATAAGAACCGCACGCTTCTCCCATAGACTTTACATGGGAAATTTGCCCCTCCCCCTGAACCATTGCCCCAATCTCAGTTTTATCTTCGACTGGCACATCTACATGGTAAGACCTTTATTTTGATACCTGAATCTTATTTTTACACTCAGCCGTTCTCTCAAAATAGGTCTCACAGTAAAAAACCTTATAGAATGAAGATATAGATGGTGCAACTCAATATGTACATTCTAAATATTTTCACTAACAATGGTCAACGGAACGTTTATTTACATCTTTACATAATTTGAAACGTCTTACTTACATGAATAAACTGGATCGAACGAATATTAAATTGTATATATATGAAGACTTGATTGCGAATGATGAAGACTTGATCCAAATGATGAAGAAACGAATATTAAATTGTATATATATGAAGACTTGATTGCGTTATGCCGTAACGGCATAACGCAATCAAGTCTTCGAGAGTGTTCGCTGTTCAGATGAGAACTTTGATATGAATGCTTGCTAGCATTGCTTTGTGCAACAGTTCGCTCAGAAAAGAGAAGACTTCGGACTTTGGACTATCTTAGTCCCTCCATGCCTCCGCCTTCAACAGCACGTGAGTCAACCGCACGCTTCTCCCATAGACTTTACATGGGAACTTTGCCATCCCACAACGCACGAACTGTTGCCCCAATCTCACTTTTCTCTTCGACTGGCACATCTAGCACATCTACATGGTAAGACCTTTATTTTGATACCTCAACCATATCTTTATGTTCAGCCATTCTCTCAAAATAGGACTCACAGTAAAAAACCTTATATAATTAATATATAGATTATGAATAGGATATATTGCACAGAAACATTTAATCAAAATATGTTCCAGTAAGCAAAAGAATATGATTAAATGTGATTTTAAGTATGCCAGACCGTGAATACTCAAGAAATGCTTGTAGCGCAGTAAATCTGTTTATTTTTGTGGTGTAATACTCATAAAAATTTGCCAAGCTTTCGCTCTCCACTGGAAGGCATTTTCAAGGCAATGGTAGACATTATGTCTACCATTAGTAGGCATTATATGTCTACCATTGCACTTAATAATATGCATATTTTTTGTACTAAATAAAAAAATTGAGAATTTGTTATTAATTACTATATCTCCGATATTTTGAATAGAATGTCCAAAATAAAAATTAAATTTATTTCCCATTTTTTAAGTGTGCAAAAATTATGTGGGCATTATATTCATAGATGGACATTATGATATGATACTTACAAACATGACTAAACTGACACTTTAGAAGCTATTTTCGAGTATTTAGCTGTAGTTAGTATATACATTTATACAAATGATGTGGAAATAATTTTATATATAAATGAATACTGCCATAATTACACTTATAATGAATTAGCTTTATTTACTTTCCGCTAAGCTAATTATTATGAATGATTCTATTCTTACCAGCTAGCTAATGATATACTTGCACTAAGCTTCAAAATAATGAATTCCCAAAAGGGTGTTGTTACTAGTTAAATACGAACTTAAACAAAGTCTCAACGCTGGTTATTTATAGTAAGTAATAAAAGTTATAAACCTAACAGCCAGACAGAGGTCTGACAAAAACTATGAATTGAGAAAGACTGAACTTACTGAAAAACTTCTTTATTTCCAAGACTCTTGGTCAACTAAGGCACTCATAACTCTTGTACATTATAATGAATAATCTTTCCTCCTCATAACAACACACAAGCTCACCTCATAACAACACACAACGCTTAAGTCTCGATGAACGCGCCTATATACTAGCTACCACCACGTCATGACTTACACTCATTGCCAGATCACATTCAGCGGGTGAAATAATATTTCGTTCAGTAAGAAGATAATTTACATAGTAAAATAAAATAACCAGAGATAGTAAAATCAAAAGGAAAGTGAATATAGAGTATACGTTACACACTTTACAAGCTTGTTTAATAATAAAGCAGGAAAAAAAATCTTTGCACATAAATGGTTCTCCATCAGATGCCTTACACTGTGTAGTAACTTGCCTAGTTTTTTTCTTTGCAATTGATACTCCATATTGTACTTTCATTTCATGGTAGCAGTACTTACAATACAGTCTCTTTCTGCAGGTTTTCTTTTCCAGTTTGTCGAATTTCAGTTTCAACTAGTGCAAGGTTGATCATGTTTCATGGTGACGGCATTTGCACTTGGTGAATAACATTCATCTGCAAAAGTTCCATAGCCAACTCTGTGTGTATGTCTTCAAGGCTCTTTGTTTTTAACCCTGGCCTCATTATTCATCTGCAAAAGTTCCATAGCCAACTCTGTGTGTATGTCTTCAAGGCTCATTGTTTTTAACCCTGGCCTCATTATTCATCTGCAAAAGTTCCATAGCCAACTTTGCGTGTATGTCTTCAAGGCTCATTGTTTTTAACCCTGGCCTCATTATTCATATGCAAAAGTTCCATAGCCAACTCTGTGTGTATGTCTTCAAGGTTCATTGTTTTTAACCCTGGCCTCATTATTCATCTGCAAAAGTTCCATAGCCAACTCTGTGTGTATGTCTTCAAGGCTCATTGTTTTTAACCCTGGCCTCATTGAAGCAATAGCATTGTACACTATTGTAGTGTTTGCAATAACAGTTCCTTGGATGAACTATTTGCTAGTTTGTGGTACCAGCTAACCATTTTCCTCAAGCAAGAATAATACGATGTCATTTGATCTGATCTATCAATCCCCACGTTGGCTTTGTTGTAAGCCACAATGCAATCAGGCTTCAGCTTTACCTGCCCGTTTCGAGTTTTTTGCCCGGAATCAACTAGTTTTCTAGAATGGCAAATCAAAATCATGATAACTTCCCTCTTGTCCTTCCATCTGCACACCAGAAGTCCATTGCTTTTCATATGGGCAAAAGATTATCCTTATCCTACTTTTTTCTCCTTTACCACTTTTGGTACACCAGCACACTTTTCCGACAAAGTTCCAATATAGTGAGTGTTTTTTGCTCACTAAATATTTTGCAAGATTCACTGATGAGTAGAAGCGGTCTGCATATAAGCTGCAACTAGCATTCAAATAATCTGTTGAAAGCTTCTTCACAACTTCTATACTATGGCCACCAGTGCCTGTTGTGTTGCTTTGCCTGTATATAACAAGGCAGAATAATGCCCTACACATCGCATAACTTATAAAATTTTATGCCATATTTGTGGGCCTTTCCAGGAGAATGTATTGCCTAAAATCAAGTCTTCCTCTAAATGGCACAAGACTTTCATCCATAGAAATTTCTTTTCCTAGCTGTTTCAATTTACTCACTTTACACAGTAGTATCACCATAAGCTTTTTGACCTTATAAGTGCTAAAAAAACCAGAGGTTGTACTTTCGTGCAACAAGTCAAAGGGTAGTTAAGGCTGTCAATGCACGATCAGATTCATCTTAATATAGAGCACAAACACCACACCTCCCAATCACTATCTAAAAACGTAGGTTAAAAAAGTCTTTATTTAAAAATAAAAGGGCGAATTTAAAAGCTCTAGTGAGCACTTTCGCAAACCACTATGGTCGCATCATCAGGCTAAGGAGTGAAATCACTATGAAGCGGTGCATGACTTTTATGTAACAGGGATGAGCACAAGATTACAAATATGTAAAGTGCAATTGTTCCCTGGATCTTGAGAATTGTCAGCAAAGTGCCATAACTTCAATAGGAGCTGAAACCTATTTCTGCTGAAAGTGTTAGCTGCAATTCGGTTTTGAAAGAACACATGAGTGGACCAATAATCTGTAATCTTCAGAAATCTAACCAGGCCCATCCAAATAAGCAGACCAAGAATTTTTTTCATTTCATTTAAAGATGGCAGCCATTGTTTCATCCTTGAATATGGTGACAGGATACCACTTTGAATTACTGTGCACTTTTATTTGTTTCAGTAACCATTAGAAGATAAATATCATCAGTCATTAGATAGTGGAAAACTTCAATAGCTGTAAGGGGATCTAAATTAATTACATTGGGACTTATACCTGAGGGTGCTGTCAAAGACATTTCCTTTCACTTTGACAAATCAATTGGCCCCCAAATTATCTGCTGCTGTTCCCGAGGTACAGGATTCGCATCTAAACACCAAGGTTCTTCCATTGTTGGCAAGAAATCACTATCATCATTATATTCTTCAGTACAGATTTCATAATCTAGATCAGAATCAGATGCAGAAGAAATTTCTAAATCAGAAAGACTTGATTTGTGCTCACTAGTGTCCGAATCCACAGAAGCGGTTGTTGTAGAACCAACAGTTAGATCATCTACAGTAGAAGGGATCTGTAGCTGGGTTAATTATCCCATATGGACCAGCAGTGGGATCAGATATCCAAGGAGGAGGAAACCTAACATCAGATTCTAATTTCTGCCTTTTGGCGTAAAACTTTTGCTATCTATGGGATCGTCCATCCTCACCTCATGCTTTGATTACAAGAGCAGTTATGGAATTTTTGTAAAACTACAAATTAGTGCGGTTGGGAGAAAAACGGGGGGGGGGGGGGGACAAAAGAAGAGGTGGAGTGCACACTTGTTATCTTAAAATCTATTATGCTCAAGTGAAATAAAGTGCTGTCTAATGGAAAGAAGAAATTTATAGCTCAGAAGGGAAGGAAGCTATTTTCCCTGCAGCACTTGTTTATATGAATTACATGTCAGCAGAGGAATATTGCTTAGTTTACAGGGAAAGCGTTCACTCCAGTTTTCTTTCCTTTTTTTCCACCAGCCACCCTGTGCTAAGGAATCAACATGTGGAACCAGCTAAGGAGGAATTGCCTTCCCCCGTAGGGTATTATGTTTCCATGGTCTCAGGCCGAGGCAGTGTCCCAGCTAAACATCCACTAGACAACACATTATCATCACAAAGGAAGGAAAAAGGGAGGAGCGCTCATTATTTATTGACCTTCTACAATTCCTTTTTTCTATCCCTCTTGCAACACATGAAGACTGCAATGCTTACTTGAAGAACTGATATACGTCCCATTTGTACCTCAAAAGTGACTTATTTTTACATAATTTTGTATGAAGTTGCCCAGACCTTTATGTGTTATACAACATCACATTTAACTTTTGGGCCATGTTGGTCACACACAACTTCTGCATATTTTGCTATAGATGAACTTCTGGTCCTACAGAAAAAACATAAGAGTTGTTTGTGTGTTGGAGAAATGTGTTACCCACGGGGGGGGGGGAGACATGTTCTGATTGTGTGAGGAATGAAGATGTGTTGCAGTTGTGTAACGTGAAGCAAAATGTTGTTAGCAAGGTGGCGACTAATGTGCTTCGGTGGTTTGGCCATGTTGAAAGAATAAGTGATGAGATGCTTACTAAGAAAATCATTTTAGCCCAAGTGGCAGGAAGGACAGGCAGAGGAAGGCCAAGGAAGTCATGGGAGGATCAGATTCAGGAGTGTCTGCATGAGAAAAAGATTATGAGTATGAAGTATAGAAGATCTTGTGTATGGTGTGTGATGGATGTCAGTAAAGCCCGAGTTGTATGTCAAGACCGCTGTAAATGGAGAAGTTTAGCATGGCAACAGTAAGTTAAAATTATCTAGTACTTTGTATTTCTTTGTGGAGCTAACCTCCAAATATCAGAGAACAGCTTAGTGATATGTTTGTACGTATGTATGCATGTATGAACTTGTTGTCATCCAAATAATAGGTGGTATAAATATTTTGGGAATTCCATTACTGGAACTTCAGATATTTATTACTATTTATCTGGCCTCGCATGGTCATTTCTACATGGTGCATTGGATGTTCAATTGTGCAGGAATAATTACTGGTACATAATAAGATTTTCTGTATACTTTATATTTGAATTTAAAACTATCTTTAATTAATAACAGATCTAAGAAAGGTAATTGATTTTCCTCTTCAAATTCTAAGGTAAGTTTTATTTCAGGGTATATGTCTGAGTATTTATTTTTTGAAATTTACAACTCTTCTTGATTCATCTTTGATAAAATAAAAATATAATCAACATAACAGTAATATAATAAAGGTTTCTCTGGTAAATTGTCAATAAATTGTTTTTCAATGTCCGAGATAATCACCTCTGGAAAAAGGGTGGATAAAAAAAGAGCCCGTTAGACTGCCTGATTTTAGTCTACCTACGTTATTGTATTAAACAATTTTTTTTCTATAAATGTACATCAAAATTTCTTGAAGTTCTTCAATTTGGAAAATGTCTAAACCTTGATTCTGTTCTAAAAAGGTTCGACAATCCCCATTGCTTTTCGAACTGGAGTATAATGATTTAACATCTAGACTAGCCATATCATGTTTTTCTAAATCTACATTGATTTTAGTTTTTCTACGGTCAAATTATTATCTATTGTATATTGATTTTTCATGAATGAGGGTGCTAGATATTCAGATAGTATATTTTCCAAATTTATTAATGGGCTGCATTTAGAAAGAACAATTCTCAAAGGATAATTTTCTTTGGGTTTCAACTTTTTTTTTTTCCTTTTTTTTTTTTTAAAAAGGAAGTGATGTACCAACAGGTGGATATGCATTTTTTTTTTTTTATCTCTGAAGGAAGAAGACTACGGTTTCTTATTTTAGCAACATAATTTATTCTATGGGGGATATGTTCCAAGACTCTCAGCAGATGTCTGAAACCACAGATAACACCAAACCCTATATATATACTATTTCTCCTATACATCTCGTACATACCTATGATAAAGTTTAATTTATAAATTAGGAGATAAATAAGAGATAAACAACAATAACTAATAATAAAATAGGACAATTATGACAATATACTGTAATAAAAGTTACGTGAATGTGAAACTAGCAAGAATTTCCTTTTCCTTCTTCACAAATTCCCAGGTAGAAGATTCGTTCTTACCATAGATCTTAGCAACCTCAGCGTAAGATTTTCCTTTCCTTATTAAGTCGAGAACTCCCACCTTTTTACTTAAAGTAACCACTTTAGGGCTTCTGTGTGGCATATCCAAATTGCTGGCATCACTACTTTTGAGTTTTGGGGCCATTGTTAAGTAAAATAAGAGGGTCACTTGAACATGAGCACTGCAATATCGCAACAGTCAATCTGATAAATGAGATGGCTACTAAGTGACTAATGGGTGGGTTGCTTATTGGATATGCTGGACAAAGCGATGATTCACGTCCTGGGTGGGACAGAGCGAGACAGCGCAAGATTTCATCATGCTACTCAGAACGGCATGCAATTTAAAATTTATGAATTATTAATTTCTAGAATTTTCCATTTAATATTTTCGGACCACAGGTAACTGAAACCATGGATAAGGAGGGACTACTGTATTTCCCAGTAGTAATTATCTTTGGAAATAAAAGATAATTTATTTGGGTATCAGTGGATTTCCAGGACCACACAGCTACCCAAATAAATTATCTTGCTAAAATAAGAAACCATAGTCTTCTTCCTTCAGATTAGTCTTTTTCTCAGCCATAGTCATCTTCCTTTTGATCCTTCTTTTATCATTCCATTAATATGGAAATCAGTTTTAAAAAAGAAATAATGAATATGACTTTCAGATCTGGCAGCCACTTACCATTGTCATCATCCATCCATTACAAGGCTGATAAAGACTGAAGCAGACCTGCCAACTTTTCAGAATTGAAATCCGTAAAAAAAGGGGGGGTAAATGAGTGCTTAATCGAAATGGGAGACTAACGTATCGAACGTATTGATGAAATGCATTGAGCATATTGATCAAAATCTGATTCATTATGCAAACAACATATTGATTTCATTCTACACAAGCAGGGGTGCAGAAAATTTTCAGGGCCCAATATTTCCCAGAACACAATTTTTTTTCGTCCAAAATTTCCCCTAAAACTGTAGCAGATTTTCATACAAGTTTAAGCGATTTTTAGAACATCTGTTGATGATTAAGAACTATCTTTAAAGCCTATAATTTAAAAATTTGAAAAAAAAAGTATTTCAATGAATAAATAAAAAACATTATTACATTGATGGGTGACGTCAGATGTCACCAAGAAATGGCAGCCTTCCTGTCTCTTTGTGAAGGTTGTCAATCACCTTTGACGTCTTACACACCTTGAGATGAGGTGCTGAAAAAAACCCATGTCAAATGGTATCTTCTACCATGGAATGCCTGTCCAAAGATTCTTTTAAAAGTTGCAATGCCTTATGAACAAGAGATCCATTCCAAGAAATGAAGGCCATTAAAAAGGGTGTCGAACTGGATGTTCCGATTATGTAGTCCAATTGCATATCCAACTGATTCAGAAACAGCTTCACTACAGGTTTATAAACAGTTTTCAAGTATGTAAATTATTTTGGGGATGTGGGCATACACATCAGGGTTAGTAAATGCTTCTTTTATTACTGTCTTATCCTGGATGATTAAGTTTGGTTTTTGATTTTCTTCAGAAGAATCGAGTACTTAAAAAAAAAAAAAAACTGTGTTTAAAGGTCGTTTTTCATTATTTTTTTTATTTTACTCCCAGGCAAAAATTTTCCCAAAGCTGCATTAATTTCCTCTGAATCTCATTCGCGCGTTCGACCATATTCTGCACCCCTGTACACAAGTAGGATATTTTGAAGTATTTTACACTTATAACAATTAAAATGCAATCAATGCATGATTAAGTCATTAGTATAGTTTTTAACTTAAATTTTTGTGTCAGCATGTCAAAATAATTTGGGGGGGGGCAATTTTCTCTGTTTTACGAGCTGTTATAACCAATCTTTTTCCTATAAAGTTAATTTCCAAATTTCTCCCGATAGGCTGTGATCAGAGAGGGTTGGGGAAGCTGAAATGTATGAAATTGTGATAAGGGGAATCGGAACACTTCCAGCGTCTTTGGGCAAATTATTCTTTCTTCAAAAAGTTTTTAGGTAATAAATAATGGCCCCGACTTATCTGGAATGGAGAACAAAATCCGTAAAAAATGTTGCTCTACAAAACAAGTACGATTTCCGTAAATTTTATGGGTATAAAACATAAAACGTTGAAGTTGCCAGTTGAAATCTTCCTCCCCTTAAATTTTCTATGTAACTTAGGCATGTTTTGAAGTTTTAATATCTATTATTTATGGTTATGGGCTTATGTCCAAATTTATCATGTTAGAATTTAACATTACAATGATCAAAATAAAATAATTTTTCTTACAAAAACAAGAGCCGTTCTTTTCCTCTGGGTTGCCAACATACAGGTTTGATTCATCACACCTAAAGAGCCAACAATAAAAGAGATTAAGTATATGTTTTTGAAGATACATCTGAACATCTTGTGGATAAGCTTATAGAATACAGTTGAGTGCATTCTACCACACACACACACACCTCTTCACAGTGTATGGCAATGGAACATACACTATTACAACATTTTGACAGGGTGCTGCCATTTTTTTTTGCCATAAACATTCAAATTTTACACTTATTCTAATCACATTGTGAAGGCCCAATTTCACTAATAACTAAGAATCACACAATATTTTTTATAATGCTCTGCAAATAGCAAAACATTTAAAGCTATTCCATGAAATTCAAAGAAATTTTCATGCAACGGATCAGCAATATCTTCAATCCCAGCAGAATAATATTTAAATTCATTGAACAACAGATTTTTGAAGAAAATAAAATTGTATTAGATCTTTATGTCAGATATGTGGATGATATATTTACATACTGCATGATTCAAGCAGCTATTCAGCACAAAACATTCTGGATTTTTTTTTAATTATTTGAAAGAAAAGAACAGTGAAATTCAGTATCTAGACACAGAAATCATGAGAGATACAGAAAGTTTGGAATTTATTCATATTTCATGAAAGAAAACCCCAACATATTACTGAATTTTGGCTCGCACCACTCAAAAGCAGTGAAAATTAACACAGCAAGAAATTTAATAGCAAGAGTTAAATTACTTTCATCAGATAAAAATCAAGTAGAAGCAATGACAAAAATGGCATTTTAGTTAATAGACAATGATTTTCCAAAAAAACTATCATTAACATTGTGCAAAATGTCAGACAAAAACAATCTAAAAGGAACAACGAAAAGATTGAAAAAACTGATAATATAATCAAGTACATACTAATGGCCAATTATGGAAAATTAAATACCAAAATTAATAAACATTTAATAAAGAATAACATAAAAGTAGCCACTACAGCAGAAGACAAAGTAGCATATTTAGCTAATAAAGAAACATACAGAAATACAATAGACAAGATGGAAAAAAAAAATGTTGTACATCAAATTCCACTTAATTGCAACAGTAATTATATTGGACAAATGTCTCGAAAATTGGAAATAAGAATTAAGGAACATCAAATAGCTATTAATAACAAAGAACAAAACAGTGTATAAGCAAATCATATGCAGTTTTGCAAATACGAGCCTTTTATGGGGAAAAAAACAAAATATTGGACTATGAATCTCATAAAAACAAGAGACTAAAGAAAGTTATTACGAAAACAGTGCCATCAATGATCCTTCAAAACTAATAAGTAGTGTTTTAAACAACTTAACAAGAGCAACAGAGTTACAAAAAACACAGTGAAAACATTTCAAATGAAATAAAAACTTCACCGTCTTGGTATGATATTTAATAAAAGATTAAATTATTTACAGATTAAAATACCCCACTAGCACTTTCGGGGCAACATTCACCCCATCATCAGGTGAAACAGAGGGGTAATTCAGCACTCGCTTAGCTTTTTATAGGAGTGCAGCGATGCACTATGGGTAAAAATCTTGAGTGTCATGTGGGTCGTGACTGTTGCCATTACATCGGAACAAAAGATACAATTCCCAAACCGCAATTTCACATAATATAAAAATGTTGTTACAAATGAAGGTTATTGTCACATTAATAAATTGTTGGTAATATTTAATTTATTACTACTGTAATTTAAAGTTAAAGTTGGTAATATGGTCTTTCCAAATTTTTGAAACGTCCGTAGGTGTGTAGTCATTGCAGCATTTGTCCCCCAAGGCTTCGATATACATGCTTTCAACAAAAATGCAGCAAGTGTGTGTACATTGTAGTGTTCAGTAGTTTAATGTTCGCCCAGTCTGGGTGTAGTATTTCATTAACGACATTCCTTGATAATGCCGTGTTGTTAACTACTGGTTCGGATATCATATTCATGTTCATAGACACGGGTACCCAAGCTCCTACGTGTCGAGCCTATATAATTGCTGACGTGTTCTCCTGTAGTGGGGTCCAGTAGAGGAATATTGTATACACCCCATTTGCTCATGATATCAGTTGTTCCTCGATCTTTTTTAACAGATGATAGAAGGTTTCGTGATCGGGTACCACACTGTATATTGTGTTGTGAGCAAATACGAGATAGTGCATTGTTGATATGGGGGTGTTGATCCAATGCTCCCATGTACCCTTTTATTAGGCCTCGGGTCTTGCTTCAGATTAATGGTTCGTTCATTTAGTATTCTGTTATATAATTTGTTAACCATCATCCTTGGGTATCCATGTTTATCCGCCAATTTGAAAATGAACATAATCTCAGGCTGTAAATGGCTATCGTTTGAAGAATGCACGAAGGCTCTTCTAATAAGAAAATTGATAGCAGATAATTTTTGGGGGGATTGGGTGTGAGGAGTTAAACGGGATAAGACTATTACAATCAGTTGGTTTTCAATAAACACAGAAAGACAGAGAATTAGTATTTGGATCACGAATTATAAGAAAATCCAAGAAAAGCAAAGAGAGATTAGATTCTAGTTCTATCATGAGCCCGATAGTAGGAAATACTGACGAAAGTGCGTCAGCGAACATTTCAGTTTGGTAACTGGCAACAGTTTGAGGAACTTGGCAACAACATTTAAATTCTACAGATGTAAAAACTTTTGTTAATCCTTCTATACATTGAAAACAGGTCTTAACTAAAATCAAGAGGCCAGAAAAGTCTGTAAAAATCCAAAAGAACTCAGAGGGAGGGAAGGAAGGCTAAAAAAAAAATTTTCAACTGGAACTAGAACCAAAGGAATATATCTGGGTAAAGCCTTGAGTAAGTGATTTAACAAAATACACAGACTGATAGGAAAATACACAAGTGCAGTTAATCGCTCATTACTAGGAATCCAAATTACTTATTGTATGTATATGACAATGTCTCCACATGCAGAATATCTTGACTCTAGTATCAACCCAGTTTTTTAATAATAGATTATAGCACAGCTTAAAATTTTACCACAATGACGATATTTTCAACAATGTTATTTCTAAACCCCAGATGTTTAAGCAAAAGATGTTAATTTTGCATATTTTTGTTTATTTAGCCCCTTTGATGAATAAAAGCATATTTTCACATTTAGTGCATATTTTTGCATGTATTATGAACATTTTCTACAAAGGCAGCACTTTTGAAAAATGGAATTATCCTTTTTAAACTTAACGCCCAACAGCATTGTAGTACAATAGTGAAATCACTTGCTAAAAAATTCTCCCCATTACAGAACGACTATACACTCCAACGAATTTACTTTCAATCAAATGAGAAATGTTTAGTTGACTTTCCACTAAATGACTGCACCAGCAATGTGAATGGTTCTTTAGGTAAGATGACCCTGTTTACTGAAATCCTAGTTTTCTACTTGAAAGGGTTAACATGGAACTTTTTCTGAGCATCAAAATCCAGGAGCTGAATGAATTTTCTATGGACAGTGGCACCAAACTCTTAAAAAAAGAAACGGCAAGCAGTGCAAAGCATGGTTATTGTACTCCAAGTCACTCTAAGAGAGCGCTATTGTTAAAGGTAGGGAAGCCAGATCACTGCCTCTCTATAGGACACAAGAACATTGTACTCCTGCTGTGTCCTTTCTGTCAAGTAATTACTCCCACACTTTTCTTAAAACCTCCCTCTCAAATTCAATTATTAAGGAAATAGCTCCAGATTTAAAGTCTCACATGTTCAGGAGGATAAACTTCGATGTCAGCATAGGGTCTCTATAACATCTTTATATATGATGCTTAAGAGAAATATTGACAAGCTCATTCTTCTCAATGATGCAGGTGTATATGCTATCCCACCACAATATCCAGAAGGCTCCAGGGGATACTACATTGGAATGACCAAACTTTCATTTAAAATTAAAATCAACAAACATAAAAGGTTCTAACAAAAGTTCTGCATGCTGTCCATTTTTAAGAAGAAAAGTGTGAAGTAATGGAGGAAACTTACCTTATTGCCATTCAATGTACTCCCCTCCACTGCTAATGACAGCTTGCCAGTGGTGAGGTAGGTCCTGGATGCATCGTAGTATGACATCTTCGTTCAGCTGTTGAATTACTCGGGTCATGTCCAATGACAGTTTGTCCAGCGATTTATAGTGGATGCCACGAAGCCGATTTTTTAACTTTGGGAAAAGATCAAAGTTGGGTGGACTGAAATCAGGACTGTGTGGAAGGTGGGATAAAGCTTCCCAGCCATATTTTGACAAAAGTTCTAATACCAACACTGCACCATGACACGATGTGTTGTTGTGCAACAAGATCACTCCCACTTCTAACAAGTTCAGGCAATTTTGACAAATTTTCAGTCTCAACTTTGTCCTCAGAAAGTCATGATACTATTGTGCATTCACATTTTGCCCTGCCGGCACTCGATCAGAGACCACAACACCCTGGGCCTCGTATGCAAAAATTATCATTTAACTCACTTTGGATTGTTGCCAAAGACACTTTGATGGGAGTTGGGAACTTGGATGCCCCCATTCCGTTGATTGTGACTTCAGTTCCAGCTCAAAATCACAGGCAGGACCAAGTCTTATCAATTGTGACACTTCTGTTCAGGAAGGTGCCCCCCCCCCTTTGAACCTGCGGAGGTGGTCCTGGGTGATGCTCACTCTGGCTGCCTACTGCTCGGGGGCGAGTTGATGGGGCACACAGATATATTTTTTGTGACTGAAGATTTAACGACCACTGTGAGCAACTCAATGGGCTATAAGCAGTCGCCCGTCCCTAATTTAGGGTCACTGGTTCCATGGAAGGGAGAGAGCCAGTGCCATAAGACACACAACATCCATGCCTCAGCAGGATTCGAACCCGGACCCTTCTCGGACAAATGGTCAGGAGCCAGCACTTAGACCACTGCCCCCCCCCACCCAGTGAGTCCAAAATCTGGTGAACAGACATGGAGGACAAATTTGCCAGATGAGCAATCTCCGTGACTGTCAAATGGCGATTCTCTTTGAAAAGCGTTGCAACAATGGTGACAGATGTTTTGTCTGTCGCCATTTGTGGTTAGCCTAAGCGGTGGTCATCTTCCATGCTGCTTAGGCCCTCCCGAAAGTGCGATGCTCAGCATGAAATTGTACTTCAATCAAGAGTTCCTTCCCAACAATTAAGCCCCCCCCCCCCCACACAGTTTCTTTTTTCAGGTACGAGCGCTGGTCTAACGCCATGATTTGACCTGAGGAGCTGCACACACTTCAATATATGATAGTGTGTCGTTCTGACACCACCACGCTTCTGAGAGTCTGACCTTGACATAATGTAATCATTTTCCCGACTGCATCATCCACTTCCATTTTAGATTAACGTGCGCAGAACTTTTGTTATGACCCTCGTACAAAGAACGGAAAAATAACAACTGTGCTATGCAGAGAAGTCAAGTTCAAGTCTGCGGATCCTATGTGGAATGATATAAGGAAATTAGCTTCCTATTCCATACCCAAATCTACTGCCATTTGCAAAACCTTCGAGGTCATAACCAACAGCGAGGCTTACGATGATAGCATTTCTCTAGAGTTGCCATGCATTTGGAATCAATTCTTCAAATAACTTGTTTCTCCCACGATACTGCATGCCCAACCAATGTGCTTCCTTGTTTCTTCGAATGAATAATCACATTTACATCTATTCATTTATTATCTAGTCCTGACACTGAGTTCAAATTTTTGAAGCGTTCTATTATTCAGTTTGCTGTCTACCTTCCTTGAAAAACCCATCTGGTTGATAGGCAAAAGCTTGGAAACTTTCATTTCTATTCCATGCCAAGAAATTAGGATTACTAGTATAGTTATACTATTTTAAGTATAGTTAGTGTATAGTTCCTTATTATTAATTACATTTACATTATCAGCTTAAAGACACCCCCTCCCATAAAAAAAAGTTTGTTTTTAACTTTCACCATGATTATTCTTTTCCCTTTTTGTATGCTTCAAGTATCATTTCCATTAAAAATTCAAACTCCTTGATACTAATTATGTCACTTTCCAGTTCTAAAGGCAATGTCTTCTTGTATCTCTACTCTTCCATGTTCCAGTCATTCATCTACACACTGAAGCAAATGGCAAGCACACACTGAGCTACCCACTGAGGCAAATAGCAATCACACACTGAGCTACCCACTGAGGCAAATGGCAAACACACACTGAACTACTGACTGAGGCAAATGGCAAGCACATATTCAGCTACCGACAGAAGCAAAAATGGCAACCAAGCCAAGGAACTAGAAAATTTTCAAAATTGTAACATGCCTGAGTACACACACACACACACACACACACACACACACACACACAGGGATGTGCCAAGCTGGGTATCAAAGGGTGCAAAGCACCTGGGTGCCAGATTCTGGGGGCGGCAGGATGCCTCAATCAAATTTTACAGTTGATAATTTAATATCAGTGACGTGGGAGAAGTCAAGAAAACTTTACTGTGAGAAATCGTAATGCCTGACACTTTTATTTTTTAGCAAAAAAATTTTGTTATATAATTCAATACAAAACAACCTGAAATCAGAGAATAATTTTTATTCTTTTGTTCAGTAACGGATACTGCGGACAAGGGACTAGCAATTCTTTTTCTAATCTTTTTAAATCTTGAAGATTTAAGCATTCATGATTAGAGTGGACAGCGGTATGACAATGAGGCCAATATGAAGGAAAAACACAATGGATTAAAAAAAAAAAACAATTTTTCGATAAAACTCTTATGCATTTTACGGACTTTGAGCGACTCATACTTTAAATCTGATCGTAAACAACGCCGAAAAAATTAGAAATTGTGAACATTTTTAGCATTGTTCTAGAAATACATACTTTCTTTTCTGAATTACCTTACCATTGGCAAATTTTAAAGAAAGAGCTTCCAGCATTGACCGTAAAATGGTGCTGTGAAACAAGGTGAGAAAATGGGATCAATGCAATAAGGGTAAAGAGGACTGCGATACAATTCAAATGTAATCCACGATACATTGTATAAACGCTTTAACGGATCTTTTGGAGACGATGATGCACGAAATTTAACCAATCTTTCTCAGAAAAGATTTAAAAAAAACAAAACTACAACATGCAAGTTTATTTGTTCCAGAAAGATTTGGTACACTCTTTCTTTAAATATTAATGTTAGTACCAAATTAATGCCAAAATCTGTTTAGTTATACTAGCCATAATACCTAGAAATGTTAAAACAAGTAAATGGCTGTTTAGAAGAATGTAGAACACATGGGGGTTTTAAATGCTTGTTAGCTGAAGAGAAAACAATTGCCAAGGAAATAGATTGCAAAACAGATTTTCCTACTGTTGAACTGGTTAGACCACGTAAGAAAAAGTAATTTTTGGTACCAAAATGCGGATGCAATGTTGATCTGCCAAAAAGAAATTAAAAAAAAAAAAAAAAAAAAAAAACTTTCCTATTTTTTGATACAACGATAAGAACGATTCGAACACCTGAACATGCATAATGAGACTTCAATTTTTAAATGACCTTTATTCTTTAGGAAAGAGTAATATGTTTATCATCGTACATGACGATTTTTTTTTTTACAGGTAAAGCGGACTTTTGTGTAAATTGACAGAGAAGAAGCTGACTTCTTAGATTATTCGTAGTGTCATCTGAACTAGAGTTTTACAGATTTTTTTCCCCCTTCAGTTCCACATGAGACACTTGTGTTTCATGAAAACTCTTAATTTATGGAAAATAGAAAATGATGTTGCTAAAGGTATTTATTTCATGTAAAAATGTATAAAAGTAGTAAAACATTCTCGCACAAGGGGCGGCAAATCTGGGCTTGCACCCAGGCGGAATATGCCCTTTGACACACACACACACACACACACACACACACACACACACACACACATCCAAGTTTAATTGTACTTTTTCATTGGCTATGGCTAGCAATGCCAGATGTGTTGAACGTTCCTGTTTTGTTGTATTTCTTAAGTAGTTTTTTATCCTTCTGAGAACACTGAAAGATCACTCTGCTGAAGCTGTAGACATTGGAACTGTTAAAAACAATTTCAAAAGCTTCACAATATTTGGGCATACAACTTGATTGTGAGAATTTTCAGCTTTAAACTCAAACACCAATCTGGATATTAATGTGCGATCAGCTTTTAATATTTCTTTCCTATAGAATACATCAATTTCTGCAGATAAGCTGTCACATTCAATCTCATAGGCTTCTTCTAGAGCAGAACAAGCCCTTTTGAACTCTTTGTTGCTGATAGAGTCACATTTAAATGAAGCAGTCAGAACAGTTTCCATGTGGCATAGCAGTGTCAGTTGATTTTTGTCAAAGAGCAACTTTATGTTTTCAACAATATTTTCAAGAAATGGGTAGTATGTTGTTTTTAAGCAGAGATCACGAGGTGAAGAAACAGCTGGATGAACATCTTCACCAATTGTCTGTGGAACTTTGCATTTATGTGGAATGACTGGTCCTTCAAATCCACATTGTTCACAAAATATCTTTGCCTCAGACCAAATCATGTCAAAATTATTTTCCTTGAGAAGATCTGCAATAGCTGTTTCAATCTGCTTGGCAACATCAACTTCGTGAACTGAAATATTGTGATTTTGAATATATTTTGAAGGAATGCTTGTCTTTTCAAATACTTGTTTCATCATGTTCAGCCCAAATACAAATTCAAATTTTTTTTTATACACAAGATCAACCTATGAGCCTCACCAACCACCCTTGGATTATTTGCTTTAATTTCTTCCAGAGTCTGTATTATTTCTGGCAAATGCTGTTGAACAGCTCACAGACTTTCATATCTACAGCTAAATCTAGTGTCACTCAGTGCCTTGAAAGACAAGGTTGTTCTACATTGTTTTATTACTTTCACCAATAGCTCTCCCTCCCCCATCTTTATAAATATCGCATGGCGTTTCGGTGAGGCTTCAATGAAACAATAAAGTTGCTAAACTGTACTGAAAACATTGCGAACCATGGAAATACTTTTTGATAAATCCACAAGAGCAAGATTTAACGAATGCATCTAACAGTGCCCCTACACTGCGTTCGAATTATTTTCTTATAATCTTGCTGCCCCACCTTTATATATTCATGACATATTTGTTGTTCCGTCATAGCATTGGGCTACTATATTAGAGGCCTCTAAACCTACTTCGTTCAGCACCGACAAGAATAGGCGATACAATCAATGACTCTCCATCTGTAAGGTCTGTCTTATAAAAACCAAGAAATCTTTCTTCAATTCTTAGTTACATATCTCAATACGATAGTCAATTGTTCATGATTTGCTACATCTGGGGTTTCATTCATGATTACAGAGAAGTACTTGCTTTTCTTAACACTTTCAATTATGTCAGTTTTTATTTGACTGGCCAAAATTTCCAGCATCTCATTTTGCACATCATAATGAACATAATTAAAGTACTTTTCTCACTCTAAAAACATCTTCCAAAGCGAATTATCTGATGACCGCAGTTTCAACAATTCTATAAAGTTAACCCGGTTATCTGAGGATTCTTCTTCCCTATGGCCTCTTAATGCTAATCCTTGTCTACCAAGAAAAAGTAATGTTTGAAACAGGATCTTAAGGTACTCATGGTTTGTTTTCACTTCTTTGCGGTGGGAAGAAATCTTCTCTGCTACAATTTCTTTAAACTTTAAACCTTTTTGCCAGCATTGCAAAGCGCTCATACGAGAAAAAGTACGTCCATGTTCTTGAAAACAATGAGTTGCCTTTTTCCAATTCTTAAACCCGTTAGAAATAAATGTTTCATCATAACTACCATACCAATATTGTCAAATAATCAACATGGAAAACAAAAGGCTTTTTCACCAGAGACACTATATTCAAGCCACTTAAACTATAAATACCATACATTTCTAAATCTTCTTCCTTTAGTCTCTGGGAATTCTGCCAGGGAAGGCTGGAATGGTCAGTCTTTAAACTATTCAAGGGCAGCATCTTTGCCACAAAGTGGATCTCGTCTGTGGAGGTTAGACTCAGACTGGTTTAAATTTAAGTAATGTACAACTTCAGGAGGTGTACTAACCTGGCTTTCACTGTCACACAAAAAACAAAACAAAAAAAAAAAAACTAGATGAACAGTCAGGTTCATTCATATTGGTGGAAATACTAGCTATAAAAATAGCTTCTGACGTAGCGGCAGAGTTTTCAGGTTCAATGCTTTCTTCTATGACTTTCTGTTTTCTACCAAAAAAAAAAATGAAGTACCGTTTTTATTTTTGCACCTTTCTTCACTTTTCTCACTCATGATGCTGACAAGTTAATGAGTAGTCAAAAACACTGTCACATTCACAACTACACTAATAACCAAAAGCTCTTACACCTTTGTAGGAACAGGGAGTGCGCAATGTCACAAGATAAAAATTCTGGACACTGACTGGCTGGAGTGAGAAGCATGTTCCTTAAATAAATGATCTTGGCTTCTAGGAGCTTCCTTTCAAGACTGTTCGAGATGACTGGTAAGCAATGAAGCTACTGGGCAGAGGTAATTGGTCTGGTTGAAGCAGTTGCCATGGCGATGCACTGTCGTGGGCAGAATAGCGCAGAGTTCCTGGGTGACGGTGCTGTTAGACAGGGAGGAGCTGTCGGTAAGTTTAAAAATATATATATGGGGGGGGATAACTGCCCCCCTTGCCCCCTAATCGCCTCCTCTACTTATTTATATTCAGTTTGAATTTCACACAAATGTCATACATCTGGGACAGCATATTTTGCAACTTCACTACATACATATATAGGATTCTGAAATTTACAAAATAAGGCATTTTTATGTCTACCATGCCTATCATGAATGACAATAACTGTGGACCTAACTCGTCAACAAAGCTCATATTGATCCCACTTGAATGTTCATTATATGAGCTTTCTTTTGAGATATCACAAAATATTATGGGCAATTTAGTTAGTCCTTTAATCTCTCAAAACTCATCCTATTAGTTTTATCAAATAAACCAGAGGGAGGGAGCTTCTGAGTAGTAAGAAATTTTATTAAGAAATAATAATAATAAATAAAAACATTACTTTTTTTTTTAAACTTTTTATCACGTAAAGAGTTGGAATTTTTTACATACCCAGTAGGGCATGTAGGAGGAAAATACATGCTCAGACAATTTTTTTTTACATGGTCCAGCAGGGTTGCTACTCATATTGGCTTTAAAAATTCCCTGAGTTTTCCAGGTTTTTCAGAAGATAATTTTGCGGGGAATTTCAGGTAAAATTTGCAGATAATGATTTTCAGGAGCGTCAGTACATTCCAGAATTTCCTTTTTGACAAATTTTTTTCATTAACTGGGAAATCAGGTCATACAAGGCTTCATACAGGAAAGGTACCATCGGTTTCACAGTCTGGAACTTTTTAAGAAATGATTCTAACATTGACACAACAAATGAAAAAATGCAAACTTTGCTAAAATAAGTTTATTCATGCAAGCTTTTTCAACTTGATCACAAGCAAAGGTATTAGGTGACGATCAAATACTATTTGTGTACTTTTTAATGTCTGGGAAGACCTGAACAGCTCGCTGAGAAACAGCTGCATTTTCCACCCATCTGACCTGGCAAAACTTCAGAGGAAATGCAGAACTTCCAGTAATGGCAAAATAATCAGCACGCCTATGCATTAAAATGATATTTAATAACAATACTGGGCAGAAGAAACATTGCGAGAAAAAGAAGTTAGGATTATGAGGAAAATCTTCACTTCATTTAACTTCCGTGTTCTAAGGTTTTGAAAGATGAAATATCGTTCCCCAGACGAAAAAGATCCCCCACCCTAAAAAAAAATTTTTTTTTTTTTTTTTTTTTTTTTTGAGTTTTGCATTGATCGCGAGAATAACCCAATTGATGACGTAGAAAGCAGAATTTCGCGAATCCACGAAATAATATCACATATGAGTAAGAAGTGACTAAGAAATGGAAAAACAGGAATTTCATGGAAAATTAATGTGAAAAATCGATACTGCGTTTCTCACGCTGCCGTGAAACAATTTTACGGGGCACGGAAACGGCGCAGATTCCACCGCAGACAGATTAAGTACCGATCTAGAAATTTAATTTTGTTTAATAAAAAGGAAAGGGGCAAAAACGATTGGTCTCTATTGATTACTTTTGAAGAAATATGTATTAGAAGTAGAGAAACATGCATTTCATTAGAAAAAAATCTTCAAACATACGAGGTCGCTCCTTTTCACTATTATGGAAGATACTAAAAATGAGGAACGTGATCAGAAAACATCAGAAATAAAAATATAATCAGGCATAGGAAAAAAAAAAAAAGGGAAACTTGGACGGAAAAATTTATTATGCGGAAACAGAAGACGACGTGACTTCTCAATACCCAGGAAATATTCCCGAAAATGTTTAACAAGTGTTAGAATCTTGAAAATAAACTTTTCACAGATGTTTAATAACTTTATTTCACTGAGATTTTTGATTTCCATAGCATACTCTATGTTTTCCGTTGTCCGTAGCGGACCGACAATTTCCATAGCATACTTGATGTTTTCAGTCGTCCTGACCGATGATTTTTATACCATATTCAATATTTTCCGTCGTCCGTAGTGGACCGACGATTTCCATATCATACTCTATGTTTTCCGTCACCGCAGCGGATCGACGATTTCCATAGCATATACTAGATGTTTTCTGTCGTCCGCAGCGGATCGACAATTTACATAGCATACTCGATATTTTCCGCCATCCATAGCGGACCGATAATTTCGACAGCATACTCGATATTTTCCGTCTTCCGTAGTGGACTGATGATTTCCATATCATACTTGATGTTTTCTGTCGTCCGTAGTGGACCTACGATTTCCATAGTAATTACGTAAAACCCTTAGTACTTGGAATCGCTGAATATTTCTTTCGACCGCATGGTCTTACTCAGCGTCAAGTGGAACGGTGCGCATGGAGAATGTAGTGTGCCGAAGTAACGATGCCGACAACAGGGCACTGCGATTCTGGCGGACGTTTTTTGTTTTGGCGCAATTGTCGCAGAATTCCCATCTCTGGTAACTGTATACGCATTACCAAAAAAATTATCAGTTTAATTTTCCCCGACTTTTCCAGGTTTTTGCTAAAAAATTTATTTCTCCCTGAGTTTTCCCTGATTTTTAGCCTTATTTTCGGATTCCCTGATTTTTCCCAGTTTTCCGGTTGGCTGGCAACCCTGTCCAGGCATGTTGAACTACATAATTTTCGAGCGCTAAAGCACGCACACACTGAGCTATGTGCAAAGGCAAATGCCAAAATACACTGGGGCAAATGGCACCTATGCACTGAGCTACATGCCAAAACAAATGACAAATACACACTGGGACATATGGCAGCAAAAAGTTGCATGCCAAGGCAAATGACAAATATACACTGGCACAAATGGCAAACACACTGAGCTACAAACCAAGGCAAATCGTTGTAAATCAGTGCAAACACAGAAACAAAAATACTGTTTGCAGTAGCAGAAAGAGGAACTTACCAAGTTTTGTTGGGCATCAATACATCTCCACATGTGCACCCTTTGTGGTGCAACAGAAATCCAAACAGTATTTGACCTCTCACCATGTATTTTCCAGAGCTTGCATAGTGGCACTTTCACCAGTAGCGACGATCCTATGACGCAAATCCCCTAAGTCATTTACTGAAGTTTGGTAGAAAATGTCTTTGATATGCTTCCCAAAAAAGAAATCAAGACGGGTAAAATCCGAGGATCTGGGAGGCCATAGTATGGGTCTGCCATGTTCGATCCTATGTCCAGGAAAACATTCGTTTAAATGAGTCCTGACATGTGTTGCATAATGGGGATGGGCTCTATCTAGTTGGAAAAAGAATTCATTTGGTATCTGCGGTATGGCATAAATTTTCTGCATATCCAAATAAACATCTGCAGTGACAGTCCTTTCAATGAAAAATAATTGGCCGACAATTTCATACACACTGTGGCAGCATCAAAATTTTACTTTAGGGCTATCTCATTGCAGCTCTCTCAGTGTGTGCAGATTTTCAGATTCCCATATCCTGCAGCTGTGTCTGTTGATCGTCCCTGAGATGTGAAATGTGCACTAGTCGCTGAAAATCGCCTTCTGAAGAAAGCTACTGTCATCATCAATCTTTGACAGCATGTTGGAAGCAAACTGGTATCTCAAGAGGAAGTCATTTGGCTTTAACTTCCGTGGGAACTGCATTTTGTACGTATGAAGATGCAACCTCTAATGAAAAACGTCGGATAACTATCATCGTGTAAACTGTCTATTTCAAGAAGACTGACGGATTACTGTGTCTCTGTTAGACAGAAACTAGGGTTCTGCGAACTCAAGAACATGCAGAGCGTGCAAACTGTCTCGTTCAAGAAGACCAATGGATTACTGTGTCTATCGTGGCTGATAGGTTAGACAGAAACTGGTTCTGCGAAATCAAGACCATGCAAGATTGTGTGAACTGTCTCATTCAAGACGACCGGCGGATTATTGTCACCATGTAAACTGCCTCATTGAGGAAGAGCAATGAATTACTGTGTCTGCTGGTGGCCGATGTATTAGACAGAAGCTATGGTTCTGCGAACTCAAGACCATGTCGATCATGTGAACTGTCTCAATCAAGGAGACCAACGGATTACTATGTCTGCTGTGGCTGATATGTTAAACGAACAGACTTAGTTGGGCTGTGGTGGAATGTTTCACGAATGATCTCCACTTGTTGTTCAGACATGTGCCTTTTGTTTTTTAAGTGAGTCGGTTTCCAGCAACCTTTTGTGCCACACTGTTATTATGCGTCTCTTGGGTGGATCCATTTCGTACATTTGACGGGATTTCCTCTGCACGGTCACTGGAAACTTAAATTCAGCAAGCTAGTAGCAACACTGAACTTCCTACTACACCGTGAACACCATTTCAATAACGACCGACTCACAGCGTACGTACCAGCGACGCCATCTATCACCGATGAGCCTTGCCTCCAACAAAACTTGGCAAGTTCCTCTTTCTGCTACAGCACACAGCATTTTTGTATCTATGTTTTGCACTGATTTACAATGATTCCTTATTGGTAGTTTTTGTCCCAGACACACTGTGTATTAGGAAAAATGTTAAGCACACAATGGGCTGCATACTGAAGCAAATGGCATTTATCTACTCACTGGGACATTCTACATCTGTATTCTATGGATTTCGCTAATAAGAATTGCTATTCAACAGGATCAAAATATGATACTGTGAAGGTGATCGCAGTAATTAGTGTCTCTTGAACTTTTGTTTAACATCACAAACTGACACGTCTTTACACTTTTCAAATACAATCTTCCTAACTTATGCTCTGCATACAAGAAAGGTCAATGTTCTTTCAAAAATAAAAGATTTCATAGAAATTATTTAATTTGTTTTAAATTTAAAACAACCCCCCCCAAGAAAAAAATTCAGAATATTATGCACTCATAAGAGCATTTTTACCCACCTGTTACAATGATGACCATTTATGCCTTTGGTTGTACAGTAGCAACGACCAGTTTCCCTGTGACAAAGGTCTCCATGGTTGTTACAGAAACATGGCGTACAGTTACCACCATTCACAGGGTCACCATGATATCCAGCAATACACTGATGGCAATGGGCACCTAAAAATTAAATTGTGTTAGTCAGTCAAGTATTACATTTCAAATAAAAAAGATTTGTTTCAAGAGAAATCTTTGCACCAAAACGGAAAATCAAACAGATCAATAAACACAATTGTCAGTTTTAGATGAAACACAACACTGGTTCATTTCTAACAATATGGTCATAGTCACTTTTAAGTACAGGCATTACTGTTTACGATGCACTAAATATCTGTTATTTGGAGGTTTCACTGTACTAGAATTTTATTAAATTTTGAGGATTCGAATTTTATTTTGAATGTAAATATGATTGAAATCTGAGTTTTAAATGAAACAGTATTAAACAAGTCTACAGCATAATAATTTGCGAATCTTTTAGCACAGTTGAAAATATAAAGAGGGTGTTGAAATTGGTATAATTATAAATATATCTTTTTGAGAAATTCTGCAGTTCACTGTTTAATCAGTTCATTTTCATATTTACATCATCATCATCATCATCATTAAGCTGTTCTCTGAGATTCAGAGGTTAGCTCCAACAAAGAAATACAAACTACCAGATAAGTTTTACTTATTGTTGCTGTATCAAATTTCTCCATTTACAGCAATCTTGACATACAACAGCTGCTTCACTGATATCCATCAAACACCGTACACAAGATCTTCTATACTTCATACTCATAATCCTTTTCTCATGCAGACACTCCTGAATCTGATTCTCCCATGACTTCCTTGGCCTTCCTCTGCCTTTCCTTCCTGCCAATTGGGCTAAAAAGATTTTCTCGGCAAGTATTGCATCACTCATTCTTTCAACATGGCCAAACTACCGAAGTATATTAGTCTCCACCTTGCTAACAACATTTTGCTTCACATTACACGACTGCAACACATCTTCATTCCTCACACAATCAGAATGTGTCTTGACAGCTTGTGGGCCAATCCCCCACACTTATGTACTTACCTGATTAAAAAGACATCTGCTTTGTCACTTCTTACAAATCCAATCATACTAACAATTCTTGTTATTTCCATGACCATATTTTAGCTACGACATCTTCATCAGATGAAGGATGCATTAATAAATATTCGACATTTCCAATAGCATCCTTTATCTTGAATTTTTTCCACAAATCTCTCTTTTTTCTCCCAACAGCTTCAAGAAGATTTTCTAATATACTATGCTTTGAAATTTACTATCACTCCTGGATCCATCAGATGAAATATTAACACAGTAGTTGGAGTTGCTTTTGCAAAAATAGAAAAACTTTCCAGACGACCCAGGGTCATCCAGAAAGTAATACCAGTTATGAAAAAAAAGTCAGAGTTTTTGTATTTTCACTAATACTACATTTATAATCTCACTGACTCATTTTTTTCTTTTACATAATCACCACCAGTGTTTAGGCACTTGTCATATTGTGTGACCAGTTTTTGAATATCTTCATCATATACCTCTGTCGCCGATCCCTGCAAACACTGTTACACTCTGTCTTTCAAATCATCATCACTAGCAAAGTGCCATCCTTCCAAAAAAGTTCTTCAATTTGGTGAACAAACAATAATCACTGGGAGCCAAGTCTGGACTATAAGGCGGATGATCCAGGACCACCCAATTTCATTGAGCAGTGCGTGAGAAACTTTGGGGAAACGGGCATGAAATTAATTGAGTTTGATGTGATGCTCATGACATCATCAAAATGTTCCTTGAGGTCTGTTGTAACAAGCGAGGCTGATCATCACACACTTTTGCTCTCCCCACATTAAACATCCAAACCCACCACCGCACTGATGATTCGCCCATCACCCCTTAACCGTAAACAGCCATAATCTGAAAATGAATGTCTTTCGGATGAATGTTTTCAGCTTCAGAAAGCAAATCACAGAATGCACCTCATACTTCGGGGGATTTTCAGTTGGATTTACCATTTCAAGTAAGCCCAACAATGGTTCCAATCACTTCATTAACACAAAATTCGCTACGAGATTCATCAACGCCTCACTGAGGGTGGGCAACCTTGACTGCATAGCACACACCGCCTTGCGTGGCGTCGCAAATGGGTATTACTTTCTGGATGACCTAATAAGACATGAAGAAGGGGGGAGATAAAATTCTAAGTTGTGCTGAGAATAGGATCGGATACATAATATGCGAGCCCAATGAGTTAAATGAAGATGGAGTGAATACTTTTGTGAGTTATTAGATGATGAAAGCAAAGGTAATTTTGAGACTGAAGCAGATGTTGCAGTGAGAGATGGAAGCACGGAGGGATCTCAAGAGAAAAGGTGTGTAAAGTTCTAAAAGCTCTTCAAAATGGTAAGGCTCCGGGAGTAGATCACATACCTACTGAGATGTTCAAATATGGTATTGACTGGTTAACTGAAACTTGCTAGTTGTGCTGGGAGTTAGGAATGGTCCCTCAGGATTGGAGGAATACTATCATTGTTCCCTTATACACTGAGTGGCCACTTTATTATGACCACCCACTCAGTACTTCGTTGGGCCACCTTTTGCCTTTAATACTGCGTCGATTCTTCGTGGCATGGACTCCATGAGATGTTGATACGTGGTTTGTGGAATCTGAGACCTTTCCAGGAGTGTGAGATTGCAGGGTTGTGGATCCAGCTGTTGGATGCCTCGTTTAATTTCATCCCACAAATTCTCAATGGGGTTGAGATCTGGAGATTGTGGGGGCCACCTAAGCAAAGTAAACTCACCGGCATGTTCCTGAAACCAATCCTGTACAATACGAGCACTATGGCAGGACGCATTATCTTGTTGAAAGTAGCCATCGCCATTGGGATAAACCATCCACATGACAGGATGCACTTGGTCCGCAACAATGTTTAGATATGATGTGCCAGTCAGACGTTGATCAACACAAATTAAAGGACCCAAAGTATGCCAGGAAAACATTCCCCACACCATAACGTTGCCTCCACCAGCTTGAAGGGTTGTAGCAATGCATTTGGGGTCCATGCTTTTGTGCTGTTTCCGCCAAATTCTCACTCGCCCATCGGCATGGTGCAACTGAAAGCGTGATTCATCGGACCACATAATTTGTTTCCAATTATCGACTGTCCAATCCTTGTGCTCCTGTGCGAACTGGAGAGGTTTTCTCTTGCTAACTGCAGACGGCAAAGGTGTTCGAACAGGCCTTCGGCTGCCGTATCCCATTCGATGCGATGCAGTGTACGGGGAACAGTGCATGCAGAGATAATTTAAGGGGATCCTTGATTAAGATGGTCTGTAATTTGCTGCACTGTTGCCCTTCTGTTGTCTGTTACCAGTCTGGATGACGACCACACGTTGCACGTAGAGACCCAGTTTTTTGGCTGACAGTCCAGTTTTTAAACACTTTAACAACAGCTTCTCTGGAACATTTCACGAATGCGGCGGTTTCGGTGAAACTCACTCCATGGCTCCGAGCTCCTACAATCATCCCACGTTGAAAGTCCATCAAATCACATTTTTTACCCATCTCGTCACCCAAAAATCACTTCTACTACTGTCGCAAGTACTAAGCTTTCCATTTTTATACCAGCCTCGCCCTCTGGCGGCAACAGCGTGCAGCCATAACTCATTTGATTAAAACTGTCAGGTGGTCATAATAAAGTGGCCACTCAGTGTACAAGGGAAAAGGTGATCACACTGAATGCAAGAACTTTCACGGTATCACCTTGCTAAGTGTGCCAGGGAAAGTGTTTGGAAAGGTCATTATTGATATGGTACAAGGTCTTACATCAAAGAAAGTGTGGGGTGTATGGAGTGGCTTTATGCCTGGTAAGGGCAGACTAACAAAAATGTTGCATTACACATGATTATTAAAAAGTATCCGTCTGTTGGTAAGGTTTTTGCTGCCTTCAGCCTTCATAGATTTAGAGAAAGCTTATGACAGAGTAAATAGGATACTTTTGTGGAAAGTACTGAATAAATATGGTATTACTGAAAATCTTAGTAATGTGAAAGTCATGTGTGCTCGCAGCAGAGCATACACACAAGTGAATAGTGTTTTAACAAAATGGTTTTTTATTGGAGCAGGAGTCAGACAAGGTTGTGTAATGCCACCATGGCTGTTTAATATATTTATGGATGCGTGCATGCGTGATGCCAAAATGGACAATATTGGTTGATGTCTTGGTAATATCTGTGTATGCAGACTGTTGTACGCTGATGACACAGTCCTGTTGGCAGAGAGCAAAGGTGTGTTGTGCAGTATGTTGTCCCAGATCTTCGAAGTTTGTATAAATTTCAAAATGAGTATAAATAAGGGAGAAACAAAAGTTATGGTTTTTGAGTGAAGAACTGTTAGCACTGAATGCAAGATAAGTCTAAATGGTACAGTGATTGACCAGGTGAATGAGTTTGTATATTTGGGAAACATGTTTGACAGAGAGAAAAAATGTAGATGGCGAAATTAGTAGGCAAGTGAACTGCTCATTGAAAGACATAGCTGCTTTAGGAGATTTCACAGAAATGATGGATTCTCAAGGAAGTCCCGAATGGCAGTGTATGAAAGCATAATTGTTCCTATTCTGACATAGGGCAGTGAAACCTGGGTACTGCATTACTTATGGGGGTTGTGGCAACACTTGTTCTGATCACATAAGGAATGAAGATGTGTTGCAGTTGTGTAATGTGAAGCAAAATGTTGTTAGCAAGGTGGAGACTAATATGCTTTGGTGGTTTGGCCACGTTGAAAGAATGAGCGATGAGGTTCTTACTAAGAGAATTTTTTCAGTCCAAGTGGCAGGGAAGAAAGGCAGAGGACGGCCCAGGAAATCGTGGGAGGACCAGATTCAGGAATGTCTGTATGAGAAAAAGATTATGAGTATGAAGTACAAAAGGTCTTGTGTGCATCGTGTGATGGATGTCAGTGAAGCTCAAGCTGTATGTCAAGATCGCTGTAAATGGACACACACTCGCACCATTCACACCTTTGGGATGAACTGCAAGCCAGGCCAAACCACCCAACATTGATAACCAACCTGACTAATGCTCTTGTGACCAAATGGAAGGCAATTCCTGTAGGAACATACCAGAATCTAGTAAAAAGCCTTCACAGCAGAATGGAAGCTGTGATAGCAGTGAAGAATGGAACAAATCAATATGAATTCCTTTTCTTAAAGGGAGATAGTGCATAGTCAATGTCTGGATACATTTGATTTCATAGGGTATGCCTCACCTAGCTTCATGTGACCTTTTCCTATTCCTGAACACTAGCTGCGTGGCCATCATTTCGAGAGACCAGTAAAGGCTTGACCTAGCTTCATGTGACCTTTTCTATTCCGAAGGAAAAGCTGCGTGGACATCATTTCATGAGACCAGAAAAGGCTGTTTTGTGCATATAAAGAAAAAAATCAGACTATCCCAAAACGAAAATGGCGCAAATGTTTCAATGACTGATTTCACAAGATGTACCTTTGCAAAGAGAGTAGCAGAGTGTTAACAAAACTGAAATTAGTGCTTTAGATTAAATACATTCTGATAATTTGGTAAATTCAACAGTCACCTACATATTAATCTGATTAGAACTGAATTCTCTGTTTGCCTCTGTCTTTCTTTAATGTATATAATGGACAGTTGTGTTTCAAAGATGACTATTCCACATTACAGAACATGGGTGCTTGCTCTTTGAGTATTGAACACTGATCACTAGAAATGAATCTTTCACATACATGTAAAAGCAATGTGTGCAGATAATGTTATTTATTCTTTCATAGGTCTAAGAATTTAGCAAAGATACCAAAGCTATGGAGTAAGATTTCCATGATAATTATTAAGTCTTACCTTCAGTTAGATGCTGGCATGGCATGACACACTTGTCGGTCCCATTATGGCATGTACTATGACCATTGCACTGGCAATCTAAAATTATATGAAAAGAAATATGAGGGTCCAGTTACATGCATAATATTAAAAGTAAATGCCCAAGACACATATTAAACAGCTCAGTTAAGGGTTAAATACATTTATTTTAAATCACTCACTCACTCACTCTTTTGCTCTCTCTCTCTCGCTGATAGGTAATCATTTTTGTCACAAGTGGTCCCCGCAATGCAGAGCTATCACATTCAAGTGCACACTAGTTAGAACAGGCAGCAAAAAAAAAAAAAAAAAGTCAAAGTGTCATGGTCTTGTGGTGAAAACTGTACTGTTCTGTCATTACTTTAATTTTGCATTGCCTTTACACTGCAAGGTGGCGTAGTGGTCTAAGCACTGGCTTCTGACCATTCGTCTCCGATGGGTCTGGGTTTGAATCCCGGTGAGGCATGGATGATGTGTTTGTCTTACGGCATTGGCTCTCTCCCATCCCTGGAACCAGTGACCCTATATTAGAGACAGGAGACTGCTTATGCTTATAGCCCATTGAGTTGCTCATGGTGGTCGTTAAACCCCCAAGCAAGCAAACAAACATTGCTTTTACCTATGCTGAAAACTACATCATCCTAAATTTTTTCCCTCATGAAACATGTTAAAATGCAGCCGTGCTTTCTTGGACATATTTAGACAGTATCATAAGAATCAACCATTTCAGTGGCACTCTTGGAAAATTTCCATGCTGCATGATCTGTTCTAAAACATGATCGTCAAGAACAGTTCCATTTGATGAAAGTTGTCCAAACGAACATTGCCAGGAAGTTTTCTGTTTAACTTTTTGAAATTTAAGAAACGTTTTGTAAAAAAACTTGTCACTAAAGAGGTTAATGAAAGGTAAATATCCAAATCACATGATAGGCAAAGACACTTGTTATTTTCAGCACAGAAATGCCACAATTCACTGCTTAACCAAGTCAGAACCCTCAAAAATTGTGTTTTCCTGGAAAGGGTACCGAATTCTCATCTCCAAATTTTTTGCCAAGGATGTTGACATTACAATACCCCAAACAACACATTTTAAGCAACTAAAGCACAGAAATTTTGAAGATGACAGTCCGTTTTTTTGTGTAAATATGACAAGGATGGTAAGTCAGATAATATCTGAAAATTTTATCGTCCTGGAGTGGGAATCAAACTCGCGTCTCCCGGCTAGCGCCTGGGTATGTTAACCACTACACACCCAGAATGACCAAGTCTCAAGTTTCCGATTAATTTGAATATAACGTTACATCACAGGATTTGCTAGTCGAAGAAGCCAGCATTCATGTTTAGTGAATCTGGAGGTTAAGAATCCAATCCCATGATTGCCTGGAGGAGCAGATAAATCATGAATGAAATACGGGATTACATAATATAATACAAATTGTGAAGATGACAATCTGTTTTTTTTTTTTTGGTAAATATGACACAAAAAACGGATTGTCATAATTTACACCAAAAAATGGATTGTCACCTTCAAAATTTGTATCATATGGTGCATACCGTATTTCATTCATGATTTCATTCATAGAGTACAGAAGTTTAACAAACATTTAGACTGTACCAAGGAATCCGTGGCATCATGTAGAGGGTCAAAAATTATGGATGGCAAAATTTTACAATCTTCTGAGAACCTTGCAACTCGTGTAAGCAAAATAATGACATTTCTACGCTCAAAACAGAGCTTGAAAGTGGGCAAGATTTCCGCTATAAAGGAGACAGCTTATTACATTAGTAGATTCTCCTTTATTTTAGCCTCTCCAGATATTTTTAAAACCCTTCCAAAAAAAAAAAAAAAAAGTCAGATCATGAAGTACACTAACTGGACAAATTATTATATACATTCGAATAACACTGAAACTGGCAATGCCTATAAAATAGGGCAGGTCTCTATGCATTGGAAACCAGCCATGGAAGAGTAATCATGGGTAAAGGCAGTGGCGTGAGTTTAACTGGCAATGCCTATAAATGGAGCAGGTCTCAATGCACTGGAAACCATTCATGGAATAATCATGGGTAAAGGTAGTGACATAAATAAGTTTAACTAGTAATGCCTATAAATAGAGCAGGTTTCTATGCATTGAAAAGCCATGGAAGAGTAATCATGGGTAAAGGCAGCGGCTTGAGTTTAACTGGCAATACCTATAAATGGAGCTGGTCTCTATGCATTGGAAACCACCCATGGAATAATCATGGGTAAAGGCAGTGATGTAAGTAAATTTAACGGGCAATGCCTATAAATAGAACAGGTCTCTGTGCACTGGAAACCAGCCATGGAATAATAATGGGTAAAAGCAGTGACATAAGTTTAAAGGGTAATTAATGCCTATACATAACATAGAGCAGGTCTCTTACACGTTGGTAACCAGCCATGGAAAAGTAATCATGGGTAAAGGCAGCAGTGTGAGTTTAATTGGCAATACCTATAAATGGAGCAGGTCTCTATGCATTGGAAACCACCCATGGAATAATCATGGGTAAAGGCAGTGACATAAGTAAATTTAACGGGCAATGCCTATAACATAGAGCAGGTCTCTGTGCACTGGAAACCAGCCATGGAATAATATTGGGTAAAAGCAGTGACATAAGTTTAAAGGGTAATGCCTATACATAGAGCAGGTCTCTACACATTGGTAACCAGTCATGGAAGAGTAATCATAGGTAAAGGCAGCAATGTGAGTTCGACCCTGGCCAGATAGTAGTTGGCAAGAAAGGCCTGTTTTTCAATCACCACAACTGCTGAACTGTTGGAATTTCCATGTCATACTTTCACATGTGTATACTAAGACTACATGAAATATGGCTAAACTTCCAACCAATGAGAGAAATGTGGCCATAAACATGCAACTGACTCCCAAGATGAGCTCATACTGTACTGCATTGTTACAGGGAATCACACAGCTACTATGGATCGGGTTACATTGAAATTTATTGAGGGCATGTCCACAAGCTTATGCACAAAAACTTTTCATTGTTCCATGGATAAAAAAAGGCTCTGGCAGTTTAACATCCCCATGAGTTCCCCTTGTTGACTGCAAGGCACTAAAAGATTAGGCTGCAGTTTGGAAAGGCCTATTGCGACTGGAGTGGAAACATATCATCTGGACTAACAAATCATGGTTTCAACTCTATCACACTGATGAGAGGGTGCATGTGTGGTGTAAACTACATGAAGCTACAGACTCAGTTTGCCAAGTTGGGGTCATATAGACACGTGGAGGCAGTATAACTGTTTGGTGATGTGTTGACAAAGGCTTCTTTAGGGCCTCTTGTACCTGCTGAGACCTCTGTCACCAGCACAAGGTAGGGAAATGCCCTGGTAGGCAATCTATACCCATTCATAACTATTTTTCCCACACACCATGATGCCAGTTTTCAACAGGACAACGCCACAACACATACTTCCCAAGTGATAACTAATTGGCTCCAGCACCATTCAAGCGAGTTTACCATGCTTGAATGGCCCCCTAAATGGCAGGACTTCAACCCCACAGTGAATTTGTGAGACAAATTGGAAAAATCTGTTCAAACCTGCCAATTCCCAACAGAAACTGCCATGCTCTATATGACAGGTGATCCTCACTTCTTGGGCAGCAATACCACTTCAGTGTTTTCAACACCTAATTGAGAGTCCTTACCAAGATGTCTGGCTGCTGTTGTAAGGGCAAAAGATGGAGCAAGATGTTATTAGGTATGTATATACACTATCTACCAACAAGTAATTGGACACCCCTGCAATCGACGATATCTGCGGTCCTGGTACACGTCACTGCCACCACCGTTAAATATCATGTGGGAAACAACAACGCAACCAGTCGCATGCAAGATTCCACGCAGTTTGGAACTCTCTAATTTCGAGAAAGGTGTAATCGTAAGGTATCACAGAAATGGCCGATCCATACGTGACATATCCAGCAAGTTGAAGTACCCAAAATCGACAGTGGCCTACATGATTGGCAAGTGGAAAATGAGAGGCGACTGTTGGAATGTGCCTCGACCCGGCAGACCCACAAAACTGGGAGTTAGAGACCGACGGGTGCTGGCCAGAGAAATTCGGAAGAACCGCACCAAATCGATGGGCCACATCCGCGAGGAGTTTCAACAGGCATCCGGGAGTGTTCTTTCGATGAAAACCATCCGTAAGGAAGCCCATCTGCTCAGCTATCATGGATATGCTGCCGCCCACAAGCCTTTGATCACCAAGTCCAATAGTGCTGCTTGGCTAACGTGGTGCAAAGAACGTCGACAGTGGACCGTTGAACAGTGGAAGCAGGTTCTCTGGAGCTACGAATCAAGGTTCACACTCTACCATTTGGACGGCAGGGTCTGGGTTTGGCGTCTGCCTGGAGAACGCCTCCTGCAGGAATGTATTGTGCCAACTGCGAAGTTCGGCGGCGGTGGAATTATGCTATGGGGGTGTTTCTCCTGGTATGACACAGGACCCTTGGTCGCAATTCCTGGTAGACTCAACGCCGAGACCTACTGCACCATTTTGGATTACCATGCGCTCCCTACGTTGTGGCAGTTTTACGGGGTGGACCCATGTTACTTTCAGGATGTTAATGCCACCTGTCATGTTGCGAGGTCCACCATGGCTTGGTATGGTGACAATGGGGTTAATCGAATGGACTGGCTTGCGCAGAGCTCGGACCTTAACCCTATCGAGCACCTCTGGGACGAGTTGGAGTGTCGACTTAAGCGGTGCCCCCACCGTCCGAAATCGGTGAAGGTACTGACCTGTCTTCTCCAAGCCGAGTGGAAAAAAATACTGCTAGCCGTCATACAATGCCTGGTTGAGAGTATGCCCCGAAGGGTCGCAGCTGTAATCGCCGCTCGTGGAGGCTCCACCAACTATTGAAGGGGAATAAACTTTGTTTTCCTTTGCTATCACAGGTGTCCAATTACTTGTTGGTAGATAGTGTATAACGATTTGCCTTCCCAGTTTACTAGCAAATAACAGATCAGCTTGGGAAAGTTAAACAGTGTAAACTCTGTTCTAACAAGGAAGTTTATACATTGCATCTGGATTAAAATATGACTGTTAAAAATAACCCTCTAATTCAGTACACACACACACAACCTAATTAAAAGTTCTCAGGGAGTTAACTAAATCCTATACCAAGGCCAAGCTCATCATAAATACACCTTTAGTACAAAATAGGAATGTATTCATTGAAACATGCCTGACAATAGGGAAAGCGGGGCACTTTTTAGGTACAGCTGCCTTTATGTACACCTGCTACAGGAGAGAACCACCTGTTGTTGTTTTTTTTCTATGTGTGGAAATGAGTACAATAACTACTACTGCATCTTCTTTACCATGAAAAATTATGTATCCTCAAAGGAAAAGGGGTCTACGTTTTCACATGACCATACATACACGAGGAACATTTCTACCATTGACTAATATTTCATGATCAAATACAAAGGGTAGATGGATTCTCGGCTAAAAACCTACCACTTTGACGACATGCAATTTAATAATTTAATTCCACAAATACTTTATAGCACATAATATGTTTGACATAAAATTTAGTTACCTGGACAAGATGTAAAATACCACTGTAATGCTGGGCAAACAGTACTGTTCAGATTGTATGCTGCACCATCAAACATTACTGGACCAGCAGCAGAGCCCTCCATGCAAACACCAAGCCCAGTACCACTATTGTCATCACACCATCCGCAGCGAGGATTCTTCTGACACTGATCACAGGTTTGAATATCACGACAATTCAAAGCTGAAATGAAAAATAAATACATGGCAGTGAAGGTTACCCTGTACATAAGTATATATATATATATATATATATTATATATGTTTTCTTCTTAATATTATATGTTAAAATTTATAGTGAAATGTAATATGGTCAAATGTAATCTCATAAAAAATAAATGAAATGAAAAGTAACAGTGATAGTAATGATGAAAGGAGCTCAGGGTTTCCAAATTGCTGTTTCTTCTTCAATTTATACACATATGTATTTTTTTTTTGATATGCAAAACCTTTCAGCATAAAAATAAAATAAAATAATGAAATCTCTCTATTCAAAAAAAAAAGTAGCTGCAGCTGCCACCGTTGTTTTAGAAATTACGTGAAACTTGTGCTTTCCTAGCTCACAGCGCAAAAAGTATTGAACACAAAAATATGAAATTTACATCGTTTGTACAGAATTGTTTGGAGAACATGCTGAAATAAACTGTTTTTCAATTCTGGTGATACTTCAAGAGCTATGGTATTTCAAAGTTAAGGTAAGCAAAAAAGTGCTATCAGTTCACGTTCCGGACACACTAATAGCAACAGAACCACAAAACTTTGTAGGCATGTAGGGGCCATGGCCGAATTTTTGCACTTTGTCGCCGGTTTTTTAATTTTGATTTAGTTTACGAGAAATTAAATTTTTAAATTTTTACAAAATCCTCTAATTTGCGATGGGATCTATTCTAAGAAACTGATATATGGCAAACAAGTGAAGGACACAGGGGAGTGAAGAACTGCGCTTGTGGCCCGAAACTTTCGAGGTTCAGTGAGCTGAAGAAGACATATGGCAAACTATAAACCATAACGCTTCGAAATTTTTACAGCAATAAACTCATAACTATCATCCCTCTTTTAAAAAAAAAATTAAGAAAAATAATTTTCTGATTTTTAAGCCTTTTTTAAAGACACAAAGGAAAGGAATAAACAGCTTTTTTTATCTTCAGTGGTAACCACACAGGAAAGTCCTGATCTTGTGACCTGCCGCCATGGTGATGCAGCTATTTTTAGCACTCTGTTCTCACTGGGTGAAAGGACAGGCTACAATCAAACTGGTAATGACACAATGCTTAATGACATAACGATGCTTTTTTAAAATTATTGACGACACACCTCCTCTCATAGTGTGTTAACTCACTGATCCCATGTTTATATTACTGACTACTGCCCAAATTGTAACTCCCCTACGATAATGCCAGCAGTCTCCATGCTGCTTGCAGTTTCATTTACTCATGTACATATTTACATTTCTTTCATTTGTATACATATATCATTACACATTTCATCATCTGTATTAACTTTTATTTATCATCATTATTGTATGTTTTTCTTTGAGACGCTCCAGATTTTAATGTCTCCTCTTGTACCTTAGTTTGTTTTAACGATAAAGCGATAGTTGAAAGTTACCTATGACCATTGGCATCTTCTGATCTCTGGCATTTCTCTCAACCAAGCAAAGCTTCTTGTTGCTTCTCCTCAACTAAAATTGAAGTTGTGTATGTGTCATGCTTCCAAGAAGCCATTCAAGATAACAACAAAATGACTTGAATTATTAATCAGAGTCATATCTCTTTAAATATAATTTGAACTCTGTTGATGACATTGAAAAACAGCAAACATGTCAAGCTTGCATCATTTGGATTGCCCTACTATTTCGGATATACAGTCGAACCCACTAAATGGAATATCGGATAGTGGAATATCCTGCTTAAAAGAATAAAATTCCTGTGTCCCAAACTGCAACCTTTGTACATAATGATAAACCACTCCGGTTAATAGAATAAAAATATTGGATTAATCCCAGTTATTGGAATAAACTTTTGCTTTCAAGGTTACAAAGGAGAAAAGCAGTTTCTTTATTCAAGACATCTGTGTCTTGGAATTTGTTGACCTTATCTTACCCTACTGAAGCTCTCAATCAAGCTTAGCCGGAGGTCTGTTGTAGGAACTTGTAAACAGAATGATTCATGGAGAGTGAAAGCCTGCCCCACACCTGTTTTGCTGTAAGGCAAACAAACCTAGTAAGAGTGTAGGGAATAAATGAATATTTTTTTTTTTTTTTTTTTTGTCTTTTGAGGGAAGATGCAGCTCTCTCTGCATTTACGGTACGTATGCATGATGTCGTCGAGACGTAAAAATCTCACATTACGTGAAAAAATAAATGTATTTTATCAAATTGTATGCTATTATGTGTACAGTATTGTATAAGATTTTAAGTCACTCTAAAGCAACATTTAACTTAGTTTTTATCTGTTCTTTGAACATTTTTTTTTCACTATGTATTTATGTAGTTATACGTACTGTACTTGAGTTTGTATGTAAATGCATACGTATCTGAATTTATTTGGAGATATCCTGGATAATGGAATATCCCGCTTATTGGAATATTTTTTTTTATGACACATAGGCTATTCCATTAAGCGGGTTCGACTGTACATGAATTCAATGTAATCTTGACTTTTGTTGAAACAAGGTACATACTTTTTTCTTTAAAAAGCACTATTTTGTTTTCGTGATTATTTCACATCAGGAGTTGTAAAATTATGCAGTTCTTCTTCTTACAGTCCCGCAACAAAATAATTAAGGCTCGCAGAAGATGGAGAAACCAATAAGAATGAATGCTTGGAAGCAAAGTTGTTGCCAGCTGACTCAGAAGATGGAAAGCACGAGCACATGGTGCTTTACATGGCCACTGACTGCTGGACTTTGGATAAAAAGGTTGATTTCTGCAAACACTATGACCGATTGTTAGTGAAAAACAAAAAAATTGGATGCAAAATTTGCACAGAAGTCGAAAGTGTGGGACCAGAGAGAAGCAAACATGGTATTAATATTTTGAAGCCATGGGCCAGTGTTCAACTTTGTTATTTTGATGAAAATAAGAAGGAACAAATGGCTTTGATATGCAAAAAAATCCATGACCATAAAAGCAGTTCAGCCTACCAAACTGCTACTAACGTACTAGTCACTGCCAAAGAAAAGAAATTGAAAACAGTTCAAAAGCATTTGAAAATGAAAAAGAAATCACTGCTAGAATATTCTGGACATCATAACAAAGTTGCAAAGAAAAATCAGGCATTCAATGACTTTGAATCGGAAAACTGATCTGCAAGAACTGAATGGTAGTGACATGGGCAGAATTCTACAATCCATGAATGTACGCATTGACATAACGAATCACATTGGAACTGTAATGAAAAACACCATTATTCAGAAAATCACTGACTCAAACTGCAAAGTTTCTTTGATTGATTGATGACAGCGCCATTATTAGCCAGTTGCCTACATTGATAATTTACACATGGACAATTTTTCCTGACATGGATGAACTTAAAAACATATTTATTGACTTAAATAGTATAACTATACTAGATATCAGAAATTTCTTGGTGTAGAATAGAAATCGAAATTTCCAAGCTTTCGCACATCAACCAGATGGCTTTTTCAAGGAAGGTAGACAGCAAACTGCAAGCTGAATAATAGAACGTTCTATCTTGCTCCGATGTGTGATAAGGTAGACGCCGTACCTGACAGGGATCCCGTTGAAACCAAACACAGGTACGGCGTCTACCTTATTCCCCTGAGAGCTTTAAACCCCAATGAAATAGATCAAGTGTACATAGGCTCCACCCTACGTAATTTAAAAATCCGCTTGCTCGAACACTCACGCAATGTCAGAACAGACTCGCATTCGACAGCCCTAGCCCGATTGGTAGCTAGCGGCACACATAGACCATCATGGGATGAATGCAAAATCCTCATCACACACAGCACCAAAAGCATGACCCTCTTTGCAGAAAGCTTATATATTCACCATTATAGAGGTAGGGGATGTAAGGTCAGGTGATGCGTAACACCACAGCCTCTCCTTGACAAATGTCAACCCCGCCTTCTCGTGGTGCATCCTGTTCCCACTAAAGGGGCTCTGACGACCGCCCATAGCGGTATAACTATACCATCGGGATTAGAGGAAATTCTATCCCACACTCACCAACCCGCTTGGCCAGCGTGGTGAGTTATGGCCAAACCCCTCCAAAATGATTCCACAACTTAAATCTTGGCCCTCAGTCTCCGGCAGCTGGAATGTACCTGGCCAAGGCAGCGGCCAGTGCGACATGAAGGCAGAGGGTGCTAAGAATCCCCGGAGGACCGGACTAGGCTGCCATCTGATGCTGACCTTGGCTACTTACAATGGACGCTCCCTATCTTCTGATTCAAGGCTTCTTGAATTGGAAGAGGAACTACAAAGGATCAAGTGGGACATCGTGGGGCTAAGTGAGGTAAGGAGAAAAGGAGAAGATCTCATCGAACTGAAAAGTGGACATCTCTTCTACTATCGTGGGACAGATACTGGCAGAACTAGTGGTGTTGGATTTATAATAAACAAGAAACTGAAGGATAAAGTTGTAGAACTTGAAAGTTCCTCTGACAGAGCTGCACGACTTGTTATCCAACTCTCGAAAAGATACCAGGCTCAGATTATTCAAACTTATGCACCCACCACAAGTCATCCTGAAGAAGAAATTGAAGAATTTTATGAGGAAATTTGTCATCTAAATAATAAAGGTAAGCAGCACTTGAAAATAATTATGGGAGATTTCAATGCAAAAATAGGGCAACGGCAACAGAATGAAACTTCAGTAGGTAAATTCGGTCAGGGCAACAGAAATCAGCGTGGAAATACTCTCGTTGAGTTTGCAGAGGCAGAAGGGTTTTTCATCTTGAACTCCTTCTTCAAGAAAAAGCCACACAGGAAATGGACATGGAGACATCCAAATGGGACGACAAGTGAAATTGATTTTATTATGTGTAACAAAAAATTCCTCATAGAAGACTGCAGTGTGCTAAACAAGTTCAACACAGGTAGTGACCATAGATTGGTGAGATGTAAGATGCACCTCAACACTAAACTTGAACGTGGCAAGCTCATAAGACAAACAAAATCTATTGACATAACCAACCTTAAAAAACACCATAATACCTTCAAGTTAGAACTGAAGAACAGGTTCTCTGCTTTAGAAGGCCTAACATCGGAAGAAGTGGACATCTCTGAAGTTAACAGAAAAGTAACCAAAGCTCTTATGGAAACAGCAACAAAATTAGCTGGGTCTAAGAACAAGTTGCATGTGAACAAATTATCAGGAAAAACCAAAATGTTGATGCAAAAAAGAAGAGAGATGAGGACAACTAAAGAAGATGTGACTTCCAAAGTGGAATATATAGAGCTATGCAAGACAGTAAGAAAAAGTATCACTGAAGACGTAAGGAAATTCAACTGTGAACTAGTGAGGAAAGCAATTGAAAACAACCAAAGCCTAAAGATAGCAAAGGGACATCTCAGTAAGGGAAGAAAACAGATTATGGCACTGAGAAAAGAAGATGGTTCTGTAACAAGAAATAGAGGCGAAATTTTGACAAGAGTGAAAGATTTCTACTCCAAATTATATGAAAGGGATGATATATGCACTCCAGACATCATGAAAGATACCAGTACCAGAGTTCCTCCAGTCCTTCCAGCAGAAGTTGCACATGCAATCAAGAACATGAAACGAGGAAAAGCTCCAGGAGAAGATGGAATTACTGTAGACATCATACAAGAAGCAAGTGGAGAAATCGAAACAGTACTCGCCCAAATTTTCACTCGATGCCTTAATGAAGGAAAGATTCCTGAGGATTGGAACACCGCTACAATGATCCTGCTACATAAGAAAGGTGACATTGAGGATCTCGGAAACTACAGACCTATCAGCCTCCTATCAGTAGTTTATAAAATCTTCACTAAAGTTCTTTCACACCGCTTGAAGGTAACACTGGACATGGCTCAACCTAGAGAACAAGCTGGATTCAGGAGTGGCTACAGCACAATAGATCATATCCACGTGCTGAGAGAACTAATTGAAAGAACGAGGGAATATGAACTTCCATTGTGCATGGCTTTTATCGATTATGAAAAAGCCTTTGATTCAGTGAAACCATCAGCAGTTGCAATGGCTCTGAAAACCTGCGGTATTGAAGATGCATACATTAATATTATTAATAACATCTATGAAAATGCAAGTGCAAAGATTAGGCTGTTTGAAAATACAACACACGTAAAAATTAGAAAGGGAGTGAGACAAGGTGACACCATATCTCCGAAGCTATTTAATGCCACATTGGAGGGTGTTTTTCAGTCGCTGAGCTGGGAAAACAAGGGGATAAAGATTAATGGAGATTATCTAACCCACCTTCGTTTTGCTGATGACGTAGTCATTTTTGCAACTACCCCATCAGAGCTGCAGAGTATGAACCAGGAACTTGCTGACAAGAGTAAAGAAGTGGGATTAAAAATGAACTTTCAGAAGACAAAAGTGATGTTCAATGCTTTTACAAGAAATGAAGATTTATCGATTGATGGAGAAAAGCTGGAGATAACAGACACGTACGTTTATCTTGGACAGCAGATATCAAGTGAGGGTCACATTGATGAAGAAATTAATCGGCGTACAAAACTTGCCTGGAGAGCTTTTGGAAGAAACAGCATAATTTTCAAGAGCAATATGCCATTATGTCTTAAAAGAAAAGTATTTGATCAATGCATCCTTCCAGTGCTTACGTATGGTGCAGAGACGTGGACCTTAACTAAAAGAGACATACAAAGGCTGCAGACAACTCAAAGTAGCATGGAGAGGTGCATGCTTGGTGTAACCAGGAGAGATAAGAAGAGGAACTCGTGGATCCGAAAAATGACAAGAGTGGAAGACATCATGATCAGAGTTAAATCCCTGAAATGGCAATGGGCTGGACATACTGCCAGAAGGACAGATCATCGATGGACAGCCGAAATTTTAGATTGGATTCCAAGGGACAGGAAAAGACCCAGAAGAAGACCACATGGGAGATGGGTGGATGAAATTCGAAAGTATGCAGGGGTGACATGGAGGAGACTGGCACAAGACAGACCGTTGTGGAGGAAACTTGGGGAGACCTTCGTCCAGCAGTGGATTGATAATGGTTGACAATGATGATGATGATGATAGAGGTATTTGCTGTAATGACGACGTACCTTCTTTCCTCCCACGAACATGGACTGCTCTACTTGAACATTGCGGAAATAATAATTACAGCTGAATTATTAAATACTTGTGTAGCATCATTTTTACTCTTCGTTTGCAGTACGATTACCTGTCTCTCTCTCTCTCTCTGTGTTCACAACAACTTTCGTGAGCATGCGCTCTACCCATTATTTGGGTCATCAAAAATCCCTATATATTGCGTGTCGACGTACCTTGATGCCATTAGGTGGGTGACCTGATGAAGATCACTAGTGTGATCGAAAGATCTAGTGTTTTAATCTATCATATGTTTTAACTTGTAAATACCGTTTTTAATTTGATTAAATGTAGAAGTGATCTTAATCATTTCGTCAAAGGTGGTTAATGAGCAAGTTGCATATCGTGTTATGTATGACGAATGTCTACTTCCATATGAATATTCATTAATCTGGTCGGTCCTCTACATGTGCTTTGATCTTTATCTTACGTAAATTCCTGGTTTTTGAAAAGTATCTATCTAGCAACTGACACAAAGAGCAAGGTACGGACACATGAAAATGGCTGCAACAATGCATTGATGGCTTTTTGGAATCTGCTTTGATATAAGGTACTAATATTTGTTTTTATTAATTTAAATTTATTATTAATAATAATGTTTTTATCATTTATATTGTACCGGTGAAAACAACCAAGCTGCATAAGGGGATGGGATGAGAGAGTGCCAGTAAACTTTATTTTAGGAAAAAAAGCACTGCTAAGTACTAATAACTTACTTTTGTACTGTTCCTGATATTTTATAAGATCTAATGATCAATATCTTAGTCGTATTGGTTCTAAGTAAATTAGGGTATGACAGCAGAAAGCATACCCAAACAGTAATATTTGTTGGTACTGTTTTCATAGTTCGACGTAGGACTACGTCTAACTCCGCAGATAGTATGGAACAACTTACGGCCAACCGCCTGCGACAACAATAGGTCCCAATTGAAATCATTATAGCATTAAAAATATTTGCCACAAGCTAATCGTGTTAGATATTCGTAAACAGCATGGAGTCCAATTCGAGTACCATGCAATACATAATGTGCGCGATGCTACCCTCGCTCCTTGTGCATGAGGGAGATGACGCAATATTTCTGGGTGTGCCACCGGGTTTGACTCAATTTCGGCCGTGCTGGCACGGGAAGTATGGCATGTTGCTCCATCCTGCTGGAAATATCCAATAGATAATTCCTCATCGTCCAACTGATTCATGAAGGTCTGAAAAGTTTCCACGTAAGCTGCTGTTGAGATGGTTGTTTCGAAGAAGATCGGCCCAATAATGCGCTGTTGTGACATCGCACACCAAACACCGATCTTTGCTGGATATAAGGGTTCTTCGTGTGGGGATTGTCAGTTGCCCAAAAATGGCAATTTTGGGCACTAACCTATCCAGAAAGATGAAACCAGGCCACATCTGTGAACCAACAATAATCCAGTATGCCAGGATTTTGCTGCAGGAATGTGTGAAACCACTGTCAATATGCCACTCTTTTCACGTGGTCTGGCATTTTCAATGCGTGAACAACGCTTACACAATATGGGTGAAGGTTACCTTTTTTTCGCAGCTCTGTAACAAGTGCTTGTGGATAAGCCAGTTTCCTGTGACAGGTGTCATAGGGACCTTTTTGGGAGACAGCCATAATCGCTGCCTCACATCCTCGACTGTTTCTTCCGGCATTTGTCGTCGACCTCCTCCACGCGCGTCACACAAACTTCCTGTTGTTTCCAATTTCCGTGACATGGCCAAATGTAAGGCTTTGATGGTGGTTTCTGACTTCCAAACCTCTCAACGAATTCTTTTTGACACCACTTCAATGATTTAGTCTGCCAGTACGCCCGCACATTATACACTCGCTCCTCTAGAGTATACCGGTTCATTTCAACGTTTTCTGTTTTCCGACAACACACACACACACACACAACCGTACTCTTCCACGAGCGGCAAAATAACGACTGTACTGTGTCGGCAGACTCGGTAAACTGACAGATGCCTGCTTGTCCAGCAGTCGATGAGGAGTCGTGATACACTCGCGCCGCCACTTCTCTCTGACCGTGCCCACGATGCTGGCACAACTGCACTTCGCTTCCGTTTGCTTTCTCACAGCCTAAGGTAAGTCCAGTTCAATTTCTTTACGATATCTTCATTCCTCTTACAGTTATTGCAAAAATGCAGGGTAAAGTGGCGAGTGAAATACTCTGTATATTAAATTAGCAGTGTACATATGAAAGAATGAAAATATAAATACCATTTGTATATCTAAACATATTAAAACATGTGCGCACGCACACATCAAACTCAATACTTACATCAAAGTATATACTTTTATATCAGCTGGTAAAATGTTGATGGATCTTTTCTACAAATTTGACGTTGATTAGTGGGCCAGACAATTAAAGCCATCAGGCAAAGTTTGGAAATTCCTGCACTAAATCATTAATTTCCCATGGAAGCAATGGTTATTTATGGTGCCATTTTTTGATAATGCACTGGCATTCACCAAAGCAGTTGTAATATATCATTGCTTATTCTGAATGCATGTGATTGGTACATCAACAAAAGGGTAGGGATAACAAAGTAAACATACCACGGCACTTCTTCAGGAGAGTTGTCCATTCCATGCATTGAGCAACAGGAAAGACAGCTGCATAAGCATTTGATTCAATGCATAGTTGTTGACTACTGCACCACATGCATGGACCCTGAGTACAATTTTCACAAGTGTAACGGCTGCTACAAGGAATCTCACACTTAACTCTGTAATCATCCGTTAGGATTGCTTTCTCAGTACCATTACCTAAAATGAAAAAAAAAATGTTAAACAGTTCTTGTGCTCATACTACACATTTAAATTACAATTTCTAGAGGATAAAAGCATTTGTAATATATAAAAAATTATATTCATTTTGAAAAGATTATTATAACTTATACAGTAACTAAAACTAAAATGTTGGCTCACCCGAGCAGACAGTAAGTAATTCACAAGAAATAATACCAGATTATTCCATAGCTCTGGAATGTTTCTATCTATCCACAGACATCTAAAAAAGTTATACAAAGTAGAAAACATAAAATGCATAAAAAAAAAATATCACTAAGTTCTCCATGGTTCAGAGATTAAATCCTCAAAGAACTCATCTGCCAAGTTACTGTTGGAGCTAGCTTTTGCTTACTGTTGAGATATTGAACGTCGTCATTTACAGCAACACAAGCTTTGCTGACATGCATTGCAAGTCTCATGCAAGACCTTTTGTACTTCATACTCTTCTCTCTCTCTCTCTCTCTCTCTCTCTCTCTTACAGACACTCTTGAATATGGTCCACTCCTGATTTTCTTGGTCTTCCTCAACCTTTCTTTCTGAACACTTTTTGGTTTGACTAAATTCTGATAGCTGTTGATGGATGCCAGCAGGGACATAGCTCTGGGGGTGTCACACTCTACCAATTCGGTATATTTTTTCTCATTTGGTAATTATCAGTGAGACAAATGTCTTGAACTCTGACTGAGAAACATTTTACCAAAAAGTACTGTAATTTTCGGACTAAAATTAGCGTAAGGGCCGCAGGTGAGAAATTTTTCGATCTTGGAAGCAAAAGTTGGCATAAGGGCTGCACCTGTGAAGTCGTGGTGCTGCTCAGAAAACTAAATTATCTTCCTTATTTTCATGAATTAACTCACACCCAACGCGATGATATGCATACTTCAAAGGCTAATTCTGCAACTCAGTGTCGATCTGCTTTATGCACTTATTTTTTCATACTGGCAAAAGCTTTTATTATACATTTTTTTATTAATCATGCTAATGATATTATTTGTTTGCCTTTATTAAATGCTCAAAACCATTTATGTAATCAATATAAATCACAGTTAATCTTAAGACTCCCATTAGAATATTGCATTGCTCGTAAAATCGCACAATCGTCTAAATTCCATTCAATGTGGATGTCTGCTACAGGATGGTTCTCTATTCACCGCAATAGAATCCATCTTAGAAGTAATTAACTTATAAATTATCGCTTGTAATGATTTAGATTAATGTTTTCTTTAATAATATGTTTCTTCTATGTTTATTATGCTTTTTTTTTTCTCATCTACAGATGTTTTTGTTAGAATGAAGTTGCTTTCTGTATTCTCTGCAGCTGCTAAATAGGGTAGTAACAAGTTTCTTATTCGCACGTTTCCTTTTACCAGCTGCCTCGCACGTGTTCGCTGATATCCCCACCAACCACTTTGAAACAGCGGTGTCTCCGCTTTCTCACTTTTTTCCCTTTTAAGTGGTTTGACCTACTTTCACTTACTGCGCACTCAGCCTTCGTGTTTAGCTCCACTTTTATATGAATGGGAAAGCTCTCCCTTCTTTTTTTCTTTTGTGTTTGGGAAAACATTATCTTCAGCCAAGTATTAAATTCATTACCAATTGTTAACATCAGATGACAATGCTACAGCACTTATTAGTGAGAAAGCATTTCCAGCCAAAGCCTTCAACTTCCACTATCATCAGTCAATAAAAAAAAAATTAAAATTGAAGCAAAACTCAGGAGCACAGAGCCAAGAAACACCTGTATCGCATGCCATATTAACCAAAAAGAGTGAACAGAATTTGTCTTTCTGTCCCATCAGTATTGTTTGGAATAGGTCATTGCTAATGGAATCATCCTGGGGCAGGCTTTTGCATTGTTCATATTCTTAAGCTTTTGTTTAGGGAAGTATCCATCAAACCGTTCTCCCAACCCCAGTGAAAATCAACGTTCCTTCCCTTGGTTGCATCGCACCTTCTTGCATTATGTATGCTGAAGCCAACGAAAGAGATACCCTGGGTGCGCTCTCCACAGAAGCCCCGGACGTCACGCTACTGGTTTGTGTGCTTATGTCCCCATTCCATCCCCCATCTATTAACATTCCATGCTACTGCCACGGGATGTGCTTCCCCCACTCCCCCATGGCAAAGGGCATTTGAGTCAGGTATTCCTTTCACAAGCAAACCTCCTAACCTTAAGACCTACGTGAGCATTCCCTCCAGTTTCCCTCTTAAACCGACACCAGGACAGCGGAGTTATCGTTTAATTAGACGTGTCTAACGTATGAGTAGAAAGGGGGGGGAGGACAAAAGTCAAGTTTGTGAAAAAAAAAGATGCTGTTTGAAAAAATTTATGAAGCACTGCATGTAAAAAAAAGGGGGAGGGAAGAAACAGTCTTATCGAAAACAAATTTGGCATAAGGGCTGCACACCTGAAAAATTTCACTTTTAGTAACACAAGAGCTGCAGCTCTTAGCCCAAAAATTATGGTAAATCTTCATCAACAATAATAAAAAAAAAAAACCCTAAACACAACGGTTTAACATTTTGTTTTCAGCCGCCACCGACAATTTCTTCGGTTGCTATGTGTTTCTGGAACGTGGAAAGAGCGATGTACTTATTTATTTACTGACGCCACGTATTTGGAGGGTTTAACATTTTGTATTTATTTTTAAGTTTTGCTGAAAGGCATCATAGGCTGTTAAAAGAAGCAAAAGGTGTGGGAAGGGAGGGGGTCCTTGTTTCCAATTACAGGTAGTAAAACAACACAATGCAGCAAATGTGTGACATGGCCAAAAGCAACAAGAATGGACCAGCTTCTTTCCTTCGGAAATTTTTACCAGATAGGGGTCAGTCAGGCTAGGAATGAAAGCATTTAAGAAACAACAGTATGGTAGGTTTGTTTCCATTTTGGAAATCACAGCCTATCCAGTGATTTCCTATTTTGTTACTCACTGCTCAGTGGGTAAATGACTAAAGCTTGTTTCACACTCTTTGGTTTTTTCACTGCATTGGTCAAACAACTGAATCAGTAATTTTGCCAAACTGTGTTTCTTCTTTCATTTTAATTTTGATTGAAATTTCTGAGATTGCAGAAATAAAGCAATCTAGTGAATTATTAACTGGCTTCTTATGACATCTTCACACTCTGTGCTTTGTTATGAGCAGAAAACATGCATTAAAAAATTCCACGATGAGCAGTATCTGGTCAGAAAATAATTTTTTATACTGCAGCAGATATGTTGGAAATAGAAATATGCAGTCACTTCCTATTGGCAAAACTGTTAGTTATGAAACATTAAAGACAGGTTAAAGCTGTCTATGCACGATGCTCAATAAGCTATAAAGATTCAATTGCAATTTAAAACGTGAACTTTATTTACAATTAAAACCACTAGCTAACATTATAATAACTTAAAAGATACACACAAGATCTTTCCAGCTTGTCTCAAAGCCCATCTTCAGGCCAAATGCAAACAGTGCTGCGCTAACATACCAATTAAATACAAGTGAGACGAGCTCCCAAGATGCATCATTACACAAGTTGTTACGTAATATGCGAAGTTCAGGAGTCACGTTACACATGTATGCAAAAAACACTATTCATTAACAGCTACGGGTTCCGTTTTATCAGGATTATACACGTTTTTAATATTGTATCTCCAGGACTGTGGCAAAATATATGGCAAATCGTCATTGCAGCAGGTGTTTGACAAACTGCAAATGTATAGACTTTCTGTAAATAAAACAGTAAATTTATTTGAAACAGGAGCAAGTATTTTTATCTCTTCCCAAACAGCAGTATGTTGACCCCCTGCTACCAGTCTGGTGAGGGCAGTGGTAGTAGCTCCAGACCAGACCTGATGTCATATTGATGTTCAGCCACATGGACACCAATACAGCGAAGTGTCGAGCCTATACGAAGTCCGATCAAAAAGTTCCGAGACTAGGCCAATATACAACAAAGTACTTACATTACTTAAGTCTGGCTATGATCTCCTTAAAGTAGTCTCCTTGAGCAGCAATACACCACTGCCAGCGTTTTTGCCACTGTTGGAACTCTCCTTGGAAGTCCCGTTCACGAATCGTGTCAAACACAGTCTGTGATTTGCGCTGGATCTCATCCACGGTTTCAAAACAGCGACCCTTGAGCTTCAGCTTCATCTTCGGGAACAGAAAGAAGTCACAGGGGACCAAATCCAGCGAGTAAGGTGGGTAAGGAAGGGTAGTCATGCTGTTGTGGCTGCAAAACTGGCGTGTTGCTAACGCTCTGTGAGCTGCTGCATTGTCGTGATGGAGCAGGAAATCTCCCCTGCGCCACATTTCAGGTCATTTGCAGTGAATATCCTCCCTAAGATGCCACAGAAAATCGCAGTAAAAAAGGGCGGTGACGGTCTGCCCCGGGGGGACGAATTCACGGTGCACAACTACTACAAATGTCGAAGAAAACAATGAACATGCTTTTGGTTGCGCTCCGGACCTGTCGGGCCTTCTTCAGTCGTGGAGATGGCGGCCTCTTCCACTGCGACGACTGTTGTTTGGTCTCCGGGTTGTAACCATAGAACCAAGTCTCATCCCCAGTGATGACCTGCAACAGGAACATTTCATGCGTTTCCATTCCCGAGTTTGATGTTTGCTTGCTGCTTTAGTTTGCAGTCCATACCGAAATCGCAGCTGTGTTCTGCACGTGGTCACCAAATATTGTGTAGCACAGCTCCCGATGTTCACAGAACGACGCCATTTGGCACAATGACTCATGAAGGTCACTGCCCTCGACGCTGTTCACGCATCTGCCTACTGCCATCTGTTGGCGCGCTGCGTACCTAGTCTCGGAACACTTTTATTGCACTACGTATGAATTTTGTCACTGGTCAATGAGTTATTGGATTTTAGGGGGATGCAGTACACACCATGCTTCATGTTAATATTCACAATGTCGCAATTCAATTTAACTAACAAAAATAAATTAGTTGTCTTAATGCCAAAACCAACTCAATGCTTTCGACAGGCACTTTGTAAAACAGCAACCACAGTTGGGTGATAGTCAATAGAGCCCACGTAGCGAATAGGAGTAGTCTTGTGTAGTAATGAAGAGAAAGTTGATCTTTGAAAGTCACGCAGCAAGCTGAAAACGCAGTCTCTTGAGTATCCAAATCTCAAAGCAATATCGAAAAACTTCGCTATTTCCAGTTGCCGCAACTGAGGAGTGGAGAAGTGGGAGTAAGCATGTTGAATCATAAATCTCAAGGAGGCAAGCTTGTGGGGGATGGGTTAGTAGAACATTGTGGAATTAACACAGAAGCATGTGAGGGCTTTCGATAGACCGAAGTACTGATAGATCCTAAAATCAAGTTACAATTGATAAGGATGTCCAAAAACGGCAGTGAGCCCTGATTCTCAAGTTCTATGGTGAATTTAATGATAGGTAATACTGAAGACAGCTCATCAACTGGGTATTGCCAAAAACGTAACACCAAAAACGGTATTGGGTATTGCCAAAACGTAACGTTTTTGGGTATTGCCAAAAACATAACACATCATCAACATACCTTAAATAAAGAAGCAGCTAAAGCATGTAATTCCTCACAATTCTATCTTCAAGAGCCTTCAGAGTGATTTCAGCCAGGATTGCTGACAGGAGGAATCCCACAGGAGTCCCTAATTTTTGCCTATAGATGATGATAAATCAGAAATACAAGCAGTCGGTCACCAATCGAAGAGCTGCCATAGTAGCAATAGATTCCATGGGAGAGACACCCAAAGAGGGGAGTTCACGTTCAATAACGTCATGAGCGTAGTCAACTGGGACATTACTATATAATAAGACCACATCCAATGGAGCTAAAATAAAAAAAAGCACCCTGAGTATTGAGTGACCTGATTTTGGCAAGAGCTTGAATCAAACTACGCATGGAGAATTTAGATTGCAAAGTCAAAGGTGTTAATAAAGTGGCCAGCACCTTTTCAAGAGGGCAGATGGGGTTGGTGAACCTCGAAACTAAAGGCCAAATTGGGTAATTGACCTTATGAAGTTTTAACTTGCTAAAAAGTTCAGGCGTTCTAGGGCCATTGGGTGGGTGCATATACTCAGATATGCATTTAGGTAAAAACCTTGGTTTTAAAATTTGCTAAGTGAGGTTACTCTTACAGCAGTCGGAGCATGTTTAAAGACGACGTGAGGAATGTTGTTAATGGCATCAAGAACTTTTAGGCGATAGTTTTGTTTGTCGAGAAGTACAACTTGCCGTGATTTGTCTGCAGAGACAATGGACAGAGTGGGATCTCTAGCCAAAGAGAGAAGTTGTTTTTTCTCATATTGCAAACGTTTAATGCCAGAGCCATATTTGCATGACATTACTGCGAGAGAGAGAGCCCTAATAACTTTAAAGAGGGTAGGGTCTTGTTCACTGGGAGGGAGTGCGTGAAAAATACTCTCTACCTGCGGGATTAAATGAAGTGTTTTACAATGAATGTTAGGAAAGCTTAATTTAAATCCACGCAAGAGGGCACGAGTCTGGACCTGATTAATGTCACTGAACTTAAATTAACGAAGGCTGGCTGTGTTGAAGTGGAAGAATAGTTTAGGTCATCATCAGAACGATGTTGCCTGTTGTTGTAATTGCTGGAAACCAAATTCCGTAGATTTTTTATCTGGCATTGTTGTGCTCTTTCAACCTCAGTATTAATTATATCACAGTAGATGGTTAACATTTTGTCAAAAATGACAGGGTGCGCTTTTTGAGCCAACCAGGGAGTAAGCTGGCTGAGCCAGATGAGGAGCCAACCAGGAGTAAGAAAAGTATCTGGTTGTTGGTAAGAAAGTTTTTGCTGCTTTCATAGATTTAGAGAAAGCTTACAACTGAGTAAATAGGACACTTTTCTGGAAGGTATTGAATGAAAATGGTGTTTTATCAAAATGGTTTTCTATTGGATTGGTGCAGGAGTCAAGCAAGGTTGTGTAATGTCACCATGGCTGTTTAATATATTTATGGATGTGTGCATGTGTGATGCCAAAATAGATATTACTGGTTTATGTCTTGGTGATATCAATGTGTGCAGATTGCTGTATGCTGATGACACTGTCCTGTTGGCAGAGAGCAAAAGTGATTTGCAGAGTATGTTGTCTCGGATGTACGAAGTTTGCATGAAATTCAAACTGAGTATAAATAAGGGGAAAACCAAAGTTATGGTTTTTGAGTGAGGAGCTATTAGTACTGAATCTAAATGGCACAGTGATTGACCAGGTGAATGAGTTTGTGTATTTAGGAAACATGTTTGACAGAGAGAACAAATTGGATGGGGAAATTAGTAGGAGAGTGAATTCTTCATTGAAAGTCATGGCTGCTTTGGGAGGTTTTCACAGGAATGATGGGTTCTTAAGAGTGTCCTGCATGGTTGTGTATGAAAGTGTGATTGTTCTTTCTCTGATGTATGGCTCTGAAATCAGGGTACTACAGAAGAAACATAGGAGTCATTTGTGTGCTGGAGAAATGTGTTACTTACAGGGGAGGGGGTGGGGCCAAGGCATGTTCTGATCGTGTGAGGAATGAAGATATGTTGCAGTTGTGTAATGTGAAGCAAAATGTTGTTAGCAAGGTGGAGACTAATATGCTTCGGTGGTTTGGCCACGTTGAAAGAATGAATGATGAGATGCTTATTAAGAAAATCTTTTTAGCCCAAGTGGCAGGAAGAAAAGGCAGAGGAAGGCCAAGGAAGTCATGGGAGGATCAGATTCAGAGAGTGTCTGCATGAGAAAAACATTATGAATATGAAGTATAGAAAATCTTGTGTATGATATGCGACGGATGTCAGTGAAGCCCGAGTTGCATGTCAAGATTGCTGTAAATGGAGAAGTTTCATATGGGAACAGTAAGTAAAAATCATCTGGTAGTTTGAATTTCTTTGTGCAGCTAACCTCTGAATCTCAGAAAACAGCTCAGTGATATGTATGTATGTAGGAGTAAGCTATATATGTTTTCCTATTGTAATAGTCAATCAGTCCACGCTCGACTCGAATCTCAGCTGTCAAGCGTTTTTCTTGGCTAGGGCCAGAACTCCAGCATCTCGGGATGAGATTGCACGACATTGAATAGTTAAAAACTTTGGTATAACACACAAATCTCTGCAGTTAAAGAGGAATGATAAATGAGTTCCTTCTAAAGAAAGTCGTCTATGCATCTTGTAAAAGATTCTTGCAGCGCTGTCCATCTGAATGCACAAAATAAAAGTAAGAAAGTAAACTTACAAATCAATAAGCACCAATATGATGAGCAAAGAGATTTTGTGTTGATGAAACATTAAAGATAGGTTAAAGCTGTCTACGCATGATGATCAGTAAGCTATAAAGATTCAATTGCAAGTCAAAAGAGGAACTTTATTTTTACAATTAAAATCCCTAGCTAACATTATAATAAGTTAAAAGATCTTGTTTATTTACAGAAAGTCTATAAATTTGCAGTTTGTCAAACATCTGCTGCAATGACGATTTGTCATATATTTTGCCACAGTCCTGGAGGTACAATATTAAAATTGTGTATAATCCTGATGAAACGGAACCCGTAGATGTTAATGAATAGTGTCTTTTGCATACATGTGTAACATGACTCCTGAACTTTACATATTACATAACAATTGTGTCATGATGCATCTTGGGAGCTTGTCCTGCTTGTATTTAATTGGTATGTCAGCATAGCACTGTTGCATTTGGCCTGAGGATGGGCTTTGAGGCAAGCTGGGAAAATCTTATGTGTAGCTTTTAACTGATTATAATGTTAGCCAGTGATTTTAATTGTAAATAAAGTTGATAGTTTAACTTGCAATTGAATCTTTATAGCTTACTGATTACCATGCATTAACAGCTTTAACCTATCTTTAATGTTTCATTGGCACAAAATCTCTTTGCTCCTCATAGTTATGAAACATTAGAGATTATTGGTGAAACATTTTTCACCATGAACTCTGACACAAAGAATTTTTCAAATTGAACATTTAAACCCCAGAGCAGAAATTTCCTGATCAGTCTGCAACAGATATCATTGTTCGACAAAATAATCTGCTGGTGGCAACTAGACAGGATAACTACTAGATGTGAAAAACTATTAATGTGTGTATGGGTACAAATTTAAAAATAAGGAAAGGAAGAAACTGACTATCTTACATTTCTTCAACCTACAACAACAAAAAAAAAAAATAATAATAACAGGATAAATCTTTGCTCCATTCTATTTCCATTTTTGGAATTTTTTTCACCATTTTTGCTCTTAAATACATTTATGTAATTAAATAATAGTTAAACAATAACATAGTGCAGGGAAAACACCGGGGGGGGGGGGCAACGATTACGGAAGAAATCTTCACTGCCTTTATCTTCCATTGTAGAAAATTTTTGCCTCCATTTTATGACTACACGAGAAATCTTTGCTCCTTCCAGCTGCCGCTTTCCACAAATTTTCTCTACTTTCTGTCTTAAATTGAGAAATGCAATAAAATTATATTTAACAACCATAATACAAGGCGAAGGGAATATCGTGTAAAAAAATAATTTAAGATTGGCATGACTCCTTCCAACTGCCGCTTTCCGCAAAATTTTCTCTACTTTCAGTCTTAAATTGAGAAATGCAATAAAATTATATTTAACAGCCATACTACAAGGCAAAGGGGATATCGTGTAAAAAAAGAATTTAAGATTTACATGACTCTGTCTAACATCCATTTTCGAAAACTGTTTCCTCGATTTTCAAACTGAAATACAAACATTTATGCAATACAATGATATTTAACAACAATACCGGACAGACAGAACATTGCGAGAAAAAAATTACGATTACAGGAGAATTCTTCACTCCATCTCGCTTCCATTTTCTGACAGTTTTTTAAAATGAAAACTTGCATCCACAATCAGGAGTCTGTGAGGGGGTATCTAATAGGGTTCTGGCGATATCATTTTTGTCTACAAGACCAGAATAAAATCTGTGACATACATTGCCCATCACCATTATTTTGCTACAGGACATTAAGGAACAGAGATAATGTGGAAAATACAATTTAAATTTATGCCTAGATGGAAAACAACATTTTTTTTTTAAAGAAACTATGCAAAATGGTCATTGTAAGAAGTATAAAAAAAAAAAAAAAAAATTGTTTTTCAATCAGCTATTAGCAATTAAGAGAAATTAAATACATTTTGAATTTGACAGCATCTGCATTTATGTCTCCTAGCAGATAGTTATGCACAGGAAAAAGGACCAAAAGGCAAGCATCATTATTTTCACAGCTCAGGCTTTCCAAAACACAAAAATAATTTTTAAAATGGGACTATTAGGAGTAAATATATGGTGACCACTGATGGGCAGTGTTAACATAACGTCTTTTTTATTTTCAAAGCACATGCTCAAAATCACGCTTACCCACAAAGGACACTGATCCTTCCACTACTGAGGAAATTCAGCAAAAGTGATGAAAAGTTATGAAATCAATTCCAAAACAAGAGTTCTGAAATATTACGAGTAATGGTACTGAAAAGCATGTATAGCTTCCAGGAATAACTGCTTTGAAGGGCACTCATTCACTTTAATGAAAAAGTTGTTTGCCACAAAATTAATCATGACACCAAAGAATAAACATGTATGCCACTGAAACAGTGAAAAAATCTTTCAAAAGATTTTACCACAGGAAAAAAAAAATCAAAAACAAAAACGTGGAATTTGAAAAAAAAAAAAGAGAGCATTGTTTCAACATAGCAAAAATTATTGGACAAAGTCATCTGATGAATATTTTTTGCCATCTATATATTTTTAAATGACAAATAATAAAGGTAAGTGTTAATTAAATTCATAAAATGGTCTTTACTTGATTCTCTGACGAAAGTGTAGCACTTTTCATCAGTTTGCCACCCACAATGATACTCCGTGTGACAGGCATGGCAGTTGTGAAGCTTATCACAGTTGCTACTCTCAGCAACCTCACATTTGTCTAATTCAGTTGTTTGCTGAAAGGAAGCATACTATGTTTAAACTACCAATTAAAAATGGAAAGAAATTGAACATTAACTGCAAGTCAAATTCTAAGCAAAGCAGAAAGTGAAAGCAACAATAACACTTGAAGACACACAATGAGATAGTGAACATGGTAGTTTTTAGCATCTACTGATTTTTTTTTTTTTTTTCAAATTCTATTGAAGAAATTTTTAGTGGCATCATCAAATTGCCACAACGGATAATTCTGTAGAATTTAAAACAGCAACATAAATCTAACACAGATAGCTCATTATATTTTTACTCCATTTCATTTGTCCTGATGATGCCAAATGCTCAGCAAAACTATAGCTAACTTTTAAATAAAACATAATTGTGAATACACATTGTTGATTTGATCTATCACAATATCACAAGGATTGTAGTCAAATATTTACTTAGTTTCAAGATAGTAAAACCTGAAAAAGATGAAGGGAGGGAACCTTTCCTCCCCCTTGCTTCGGAATATGTGGTTTCCCAACAAAAGTTCCAAGAGAGATTGTGCTAGGGCTGCTGAAAAGGATATGATCATGATTAAGTCAGCAGAAAAGGATGGCAAAATTCCATCAGGAAGTATCCAAGCCTGCCTTTAATCCATCAGGAAGTATCCAAGCCTGCCTTTTACACCTGTTTATTAGAAAATAACATTGCGTAATCTGGCTCTCGTTGAGTACATTTGTACTGATTTTCAGGGCAAAATTCCATGGGGAAGTGCCAAGCCTGCAGTTAGGCCTTTTTCATTTTTTGTGCCTATCCTCAGCCTGAATGAATAAAATTTTTGAATATGTATCATTATTGTATCCATTTATTTCACACTTATTATATTTATGTCGAAATTCCATTGGGAAATATCCAAGCCTGCTATTAGGCCTAAAGGCCTAATAGCAGGACTACACACTTATGTTGATTTAGAATAAATTATCAACGTTTATTCACAATTAAATGTTTTATTAACATCGACTATAGTTTCGCAGATTGTTTGGCTCAGCATCATCAGGACGAATGATGCCGAGCAAAACGCTCTGTGAAACTATAGTCAATGCTAATAAAACATTTAATTGTGAATAAACATTAATAACTTATTCTAAGCCTTGGCCTAATTAAAACTTTTGAGAATGTAACATCACAGTATCGTCTACTACAAGATTAGTTCATTTGTACCAATTTTCAGGGCGAAATTCTATGGGGAAGCACCCAAGCCTGCAGTGCAGTTAGGTTTTTTTTTTTTTTTTTTTTTTTTTTTTGTTGCCTAGTCTAGGCCTGATTAAATTTTTTTGAAAATGTAATATTTTGGTGTGTTTATCTATCTATCTATCTACTCAACGTGTAGTGCATTTATACCAATTTTCATAGCGAAATTCCTTAGGTAAGTATTTAAGACTGCTATTAGAGGCCTTTAGTGCCTTGCCTAGCCTAGGCCTGATTAAAGCTTTTGAGAATGTAATGTTACAGTGTCTGTCTAGTTCAAGCTTAATACGTTATTTGTACAGATTTTCGGGGTAAAATTCCATTGGATTGGGAAATACTCGAAGCATGGGGTTAGGCTGGGGTTTTTTTTTTTTTCTCTTTTTGTTGTTGTTTTGGTGCATAGCCTAGACACGATTTGTATTTTTGGGAATTTAACATTTTTGTGGCTGTATACTTTGCGTATACCAATTTTCAAGCCAGAATTCATTCAAGAAGGGCAGAAACTGACAATCAATTGCAGGAAGCATTCAAGACCCCCCCCCACTTTACAAATCAATAACGGTTTCTTCAGGTCTGTACTTTACTACTGGTGCTATATGTGTATATGTGTACCAGTTTTTATGCTTAAATTCTATGGTCTGGACTTTACTACTGGTACTATATGTGTACCAGCTTTTCCTCTGGGCCCGCTAAGAAGAATTATAGATATAATTTAAAATACCCATAAATCTTTGTACTGTCTTGCAAAAACATTAAAAAAAAAAAAAAACTGCAGTAAATTCCCCTTATCCAGGAGATTGCACTCGCAAAGGGGAACATGTGGCCTTTTTCTAGCATTGTCAATGCTAGAAAAAGGTGGCATGTTCCCCAGTAATCATGGTGGCCCAATTAAAAAACTGTTTAAACATCGCGTCTGCTTTGCGGATGGATTACCTCATGTGCACATAGCTCCAATGTCAGCGATTCCTTCGTAATTCACACACTGCATAGCAAAAGGCCGATGCATCACCCAACCTTTCCGTCACACTCATGCATGACACATCTCAGGGTCCTCCCTCCAAGAGCATAGCAGTGAGCTTACCACACTCGCATGGCCCCCTCGCCCACTGGACATTAACCCCATAGAGAATTTATGGGAAACACTGGAACGAGCTGTTCGTGATCAACCATCACCACCTACATCTCTGCCTGCTCTACACCAAGCACTTTTATATTGTTCATCAGTGATACCAGAGTCTGTGTTTCAGAACCTCATTGCGTCCGTAACATGATGTTTGGATGCTGTCCTGCATGCAAAAGGTGGTGCAACACGCTATTAGGTGGGTGCATGCAATAAATTGTCCTTTCAGTGTATTCCCATGCACATGAAAGGTCATGAATTGTCCTTTCAGTGTATTCCCATGCACATGAAAGGTCATGAATTGTCCTTTCAGTATATTCCCCACATGCACATGAATTGTCCTTTCAGTGTATTCCCATGCACATTGGCAGTAGGATACCAGAGATCAATCTCCTTCAGAGAGGAAAGTGCAAGGAAGGATGAAAAGGAAAGGACATCTTGGATTTGCTGCACACAATTGCTATGCCACAAATAAAGGTGACTGGAAATATGGCACTTTTAATATCTTGCATCATAGTGTCTCATGAGGTGAAAGAGATGACATGTCTCCATATTCCATGGAAGGAAGTGGTGTCACCGAGGGCAAATTCCGCAGGGAGCTAGAAACGAAGTGACACAATTAATCCAAACATTTTGACCAACTTGGAAATAATTGATGATATGGCTATTCCTAGACTTAATGTATTATAAATATCTCCAAATTAAATTTTTTTTCTAAGGAATAAAAGGAAATATGCCAAATTTTCGAGTTGCACCCCTACCCTTCCTCAGGACAACAGCTGCAATAGGTGTTGCCATTCGTGAGATGAATTCCAACCTTTGAAATCATTTAATTTTGTACCTCCTCTTCTCTCTATTTCTAGTCCTTCTGACAATTTTATTTTGAAAAAGTGCTGTTGATGTGTCAGAACTTCTACAGTGTCCTAGAGCACTTTATGTCCTGTATTTTGCATGTCTGTCCAAATCTGTTTTGTTTGCCACATTTTTAATTGCAGCTTTATCTGCCAATTTGGTTCTAAGCTGTCTGCCTGTTTCTCGCACATAGCTGAGACCACACTCACATTTTATGTTGTAGACGACACCTTCCTGTAAAAGGATGTTTTTCTTCTCTTTGCTTTAATTTTGGAAGGTAGTTACTAATTTTATTTTGTAATTCTAGAGCCAGTCTGACTAGAAACTTACTAATCCTCTGAAGTTTTTCAAACAGTCCTTCATGGTAAGCAATTTTTCTGGTTAACTGAAATTTAGTTTTTGACTTCTGATTTCCTTTTTTTACTAAGAAATTTTGTTTACTATAGAAAAGAGTAATTTACAAGAAATCTAACAATAATAAAATGTTACACTATCAGTCAAATCATCCGAATTACATAAAAACAAACATGGCTACTCAATAGATACTTCACGTATATCTTCCGTATAAGGAAGTCACAAGTTATACGTGGTTAAAATACATAATATATAGAGATTCAGTACCTCTTTTAGAATTGCTATTACACACGTTAAAATACGGACATGTGATTATGGTGGTGCAGCTAATTATGCCGTTTATTATTTAAAAAAAAATACTAAAAGAAAGCAAGAGCAATTACTCACATATATTTGTCCAGAGGTTGTTTTCGTTCGCATACCACCGTAGTTCCGCAAGTTGTTTGGTCTCAGGTGTTCCGCGGCTATGCATTGCAAAAAGTCTGATGGCGACTATAATATGGTGTTTAGCAATGTCAAAGTAGTAGTCGACCCAAAGAACCTTGTTATATATTGTATCGTAAGCTCAAAAGAATAATACAACTGAGAATAAAAACCCTGTAATTACCTATGCCACAGGCAGGTTAAAAGGCTAACAATGAACAATCAAAGAAACTATAGCGAACGAATCTAAAAGGCTGGTAGTGAACCAATTTAAAAGAACAAAAAGAAATATGAGTGGCTAGAAGAAACGATGAAAACTAAACAACTCATTATAATGAATAAAACGGACTATGAAGAAAAAATGATCAAGACAATACCAAGAATTGAAGGTTGAGGTCATTCAGAAAAATCCAATTGAAAGAATAAAACATCAACTTGCTGTTTTCTAAAACCCCAGTTTCCTTCCAGACTCAATTAACAAGAACGCATACCCACCAATAGGAAAAACTATTCCTAAAATCTTCGGGAAAGTAAAGACCCTCAAAGCAGATAATCCTCTTAGACCAATAGTAGCAAAAAATACAGCACCAACAATAAACCTCGAGAGAGAGCACTATATAGATATCTGGCACCTTATTACAAACAGCGTGAATTTTCTGTTAACAGCTCTGATGCAGTAATTAAACTAATTCAAAATAGAAATAGTAGTATGAAGAACAATAGCCAAGCAATACTTACCAGTTTAGATATTGTATCATTTTATCCAAATACTCCCATGCTCGAAGCTATAAATCTTATTGAAATAGAATTACACAGAAACAATATCCCAATAGTACAAATTGAAGATGTCAAAAAAGCATTGATTTTTATTGACCAAAATAATTATTTTGATTTTGAAGGTACAATTTACAAACAAATTGCAGGTGCTCCTATGGGCTCTCCTATTTCAGGTTTGCTTTCTGAAGTAATAATCTTACAGCAGATTGAAAAATCTGTGATGCAAAATAATAATATTCCACAACCAGCATTTTTTTGTAGATACGTGGATGACATCTTTATGATCTGGGATCGTAGTGAACAAGAACTGCAGGTCTTTCTCGAGGCATATAACACATATTAAAACTTGCCTGGAGAGCTTTTGGAAGAAACAGCATAATTTTCAAGAGCAATATGCCATTATGTCTTAAAAGAAAAGTGTTTGATCAATGCATCCTTCCAGTGCTTACGTATGGTGCAGAGACGTGGACCTTAACTAAAAGAGACATACAAAGGCTGCAGACAACTCAAAGAAGCATGGAGAGGTGCATACTTGGTGTAACCAGGAGAGATAAGAAGAAGAACTTGTGGATCAGAAAAATGACAAGAGTGGAAGACATCATGATCAGAGTTAAATCCCTGAAATGGCAATGGGCTGGACATACTGCCAGAAGGACAGATCATCGATGGACAGCCGAAATTTTAGATTGGATTCCAAGGGACAGGAAAAGACCCAGAAGAAGACCACATGGGAGATGGGTGGATGAAATTCGAAAGTATGCAGGGGTGACATGGAGGAGACTGGCACAAGACAGACCGTTGTGGAGGAAACTTGGGGAGACCTTCGTCCAGCAGTGGATTGATAATGGTTGACGATGATGATGATGATGATGATGCATCAATTAACGTGACGATAGAAAAAGAACAGAATAATATATTACCTTACTTAGATATTTTATTTCACAAAAACCAAAATAATAGAATTGACTTCCAGATATACTGTAAACCTAACTATATTGCCAACGTTTTTCCAGCTAATTCTCACCATCCTATATCATATAAGTACTCAGCTTTCAGGTCATACTTCAATAGAGCGATAACCCATACCTCCAATAACCGCTTGCTAAATAAAGAATTCAATTGGATCAGAAATACGGCCTCTGTTTTTGGATATGACATCAGAATAATAAACAATATCATAAAGCGGATAACAGAGAAGACAAGAAATGATCATTTCAGAACACCAACTGATAAAAAAGAAATGAAATATTGTGGATCAGTATCTTACAATCATGAAATTAATAGCATATTGAAAGAAGCATGCAAGAAATTTGGCTTGGGCTTTGGTATAAAGACCAGAAATATTGAGGACACATTAACTTCTGGTCACGGAAACACCCCAATATTGCAGAAAGCGGGTGTTTACTCAATTCCAATAGGGGACAGCCAATATATAGGAAGCACCAAAAGAAATATCAGGATAAGATTATCGGAACACATCGGCAATTGGTTCAGAAAAGAAAATAAGACTGCACTTATAGACTTCTGTATAAATAATCAATGCACACCACTATGAGAAGAAATAAAATTGATAAATCAGCAAAAAAACTGGAGGACCATACAGATTGCTGAATCCATCTTAATAGAGAAGACCAAATCATCATATTGCAATAACAATTCACCACATGACCTTTCATATGCCTGGAGGAATTTAGTGGACACCAAAGAGGAGCATTAAAATAAAATCAAAAGACAACAACAAATACAGGAAAATCAAACTATAACACCAGATGGCACCACCATATAGGAGGAAAACTGACCCATGCAAAATGTATATCATGACTTCTGGAGGTACGAAATGTTGTCACTTACCAACAGACGTTTCATTTCCCATTGAAAACGGCTAGGAAGAGGCTAGGGCGAAACGTGTCTGGGGACGCTGGTGGACGTGAGGAAGTGGTGCACGCATTATGTAAATAGTTCATTCACCGTTTCTTCTGGCCATTCATATTTCTTTTTGCTCTTTTAAATTCGTTCACTATCAGCCTTTTAAATTCGTTCACTATCAGCCTTTTAGATTCGTTCACTATAGTTTCTTGGATTGTTCATTGTTATCCTTTTAACTTGCCTGTGGCATAGGTCAGTACAGGGTTTTTATTCTCAGTTGTATTATTCTTTTGAGCTTACGATACAATATATAACAAGGTTCTTTGGGTCGATTACTACTTTGACATTGCTAAACACCATATTATAGTCACCATCGGACTTTTTGCAATGCATAGCTGCTGAACACCTGAGACCAAACAACCTGCGGAACTACGGTGGTATGCGAACGAAAACGCCCTCTGGATGAATATATGTGAGTAATTGCTCTTGCTTTCTTTTAGTCTTTATTATTATTTTTTTAAAATGATAAACGGCATAATTAACTGCACCACCATAATCACATGTCCATATTTTAACGTGCGTAATAGCAATTCTAAAAGAGGTACTGAATCTCTATGTATTATGGCTACTCAATTTTTCAAAAAAATAAATGTTCTAAATTCTTCAGAATTGTTAAAAAATGCTCCAAAGGAGGAATTGAAAAAAGTTTTGGAAGATAATAATTACCCTTCTCTATTAGTAAACAAAATTCTTAGTAAAAAGGAGAAGAATCAGAAGACAAAAACAAAGAGTTTCAGTTAACTAGAAAAAATATGTACTCATAAAGGACTGCTTGAAAAACTTCAGATGATTGGCGGGGAGTTCCTGGTTAGATGGTGAATGGCTCCAGGATCACAAAATGAAATTATAACTACCATAAAAAAAAAAAAAAGTATCATGAAAAAAAAAAAGAAGAAGAAAAAAAGCCGGGATCACTGTTCTCACATTTCAAGCTTTCCAATGCAATCTTTTTTTCAAATTGGACTAATAGTTGCAGAGATGTGATGCCCACAGACGGATGTGCAGAAGAAGAAAGGAAAACTATGAGCACATACTTTTTTTTTTTACACAAAGGCGTGCTAAAAACTACGAATTACGAATTTTTGCCTACAGGTTTTAATAACACAGTTTTGTCCCCCCCCCATTACTTATTTAGACTGATGGGGTCAATCTTCAAATCCCAACTTTTCTGTGGAAAACTACGGTTCAAGATCAACATCATAGGTGTGAATCATGGTTGAAAACACCAGGCTTCATTGCAACAATATCACAATAAATACAGAAATTAACTGGAAAATATTCAAAGCAAAGAGAATATATAAATTCTGAATTTGCTTGTACCACTTACTGGTCATCCATGTAACACCTCTCAGAGAACTTGAAAATATCATCACTATGGAGCCAGAAATTTTCAAGTTTTCTGAGAGGCGTTACATGGATGACCAGTAAGTGGTACAAGCAAATTCAAAATTTGTATTCTGTTTGCTTTGAATATTCTATTGATTTCCCATGTATTATGAAGAATATTTCTTCCTTCATTGATTTAACTGGACAATACACAGAGTCATGTATAATGATGAAGTTCATTAAGCAGAAGCTTTCGGCAGATCTATGGCCTTGATCACCTGCAATCAACTGAATCTGAGAAATGGTTGTGAGAACTGTTGACAGATTTCAGTATAGAAATCCAAATAAATGAGATTTGGTGGAGGTCTCTCAATTGCAGTTCTTGGTAAATGAAGTTTTAATGCTTTCTTGGAAACTAAGATAAAATTTATTAATAACAGAGGCAAACTGTTTTTTGTTTCTTTCTAAAGGAGAACTGCAGGAGTGTCTTTAAGGGTTAAAGCAGAATAATGTTGTTTTCCAGAAAGGATTGAAATTTTATTCACATTACAGTTCTCCCTGCCAGTCCTTGGATACAGCTAATTGCAGGTGATCAAGACCATAGAACGGCTGAAAGATTACACTTAACGAACTTCTTCATTATACCTGACTCCATGCGTTTTCCACTTAATTTCTATGTTTATTAGTATGAATCATACGATTTATTTTTATTTTCAAAATTTGTATTCTGTTTGCTTTGAATGTTAATTATACACCGCTGGGAATAATGTGGAGAAAAATATGTTAATTGTGTTAAAAAGAAGCAGATTTGGTTCAAAACGAAATCTAACATGACCAAACCTGCTTTTGTCTGACATGACTTAAGCACCAAGAAACATTATGTGTATGGTTCAGATGGAGCAGAACTTAATGATTTGAATCTACCATATATGTACTTGTGTATAGGCTGGAAGTTTTTGGAAGAAATCCTGCTTACAAAATTGGGGGGTCGGCTTATTACATGGGTCAGTAAAAATTAGGGCATTGAACCCCTAGAAACTCTCCCACAGAACTTATCTGCGGATTTGTTTAAGTTTTAGACGACATCTTTCCACACCATAATTTTCTGACCTTCTGAAGAAGAATGAAAAAAGAATTATGAAATATTTTTCCACCCAGAGTAGAATTCCAACTGGAATGGATGCAGTTAATATAAAACCTAATCCCATTTCAAATTAAAACCATGAAATTTCTTGCTTCCAAACATGGGAGGGGGGGAGACCATAGCGATCAGGTATACCTCATCTTCAGAGTTTTCACAGCAAACGTGCACTCGGCACCAGCAGAAGGCATTCATGTTATTGAATAATAGACATAGTGTTTAACAAAAGGTAGTAACTTGGAAGAAAACTGACATGGCTTTGTTACTTCGTGGATGAAAGAATTGTGAGATGCAATTTCACCAGAAGTGGCGATGTTACCGGGATGATCTGGAAACTACTTTGAAGGCTTTTACAGAAGGTAATTTCAGAAATTTGTATTATTCATTTCAATAAACATATTTTCCAAAATCTTGAAATTTAAGGTTGGCTTATATGTGGGTTAAGGTTTTGAAAATTTAATTTTTTAGCTCTTGAAGCAGGAAGGGGGGGGGGAGGTGTAGACTTATAACACGAGACTGCTTTGTAAGCGAGTAGATATGGTAATTATTAATGAGAGAGTGAAGAAAAGCTTTCCAACAAATTTAAAAACAAAATTAACAGAGCAGTAGTAGTCTTATCTATTAAACAAGAATATTTATACTAAGAAATAGGTTGGGCTAAAATTCGTTTTTTCAGGGAGTTGGGGTTAACAACCACCATAAACAACTCAATGGACTATAATGCGGTCACCCATCACTACTTTAAGACCATTGGTTCCACGAAAGGGCCAGCGCCGTAAAACAAACACACCACTCTTTCCTCATCCGGTACACGAACCTGAGCCCACTCAGATGAATGGTCAGAAGACAGTTCTTACACCCCTGCACCACCAGGGGGCCAAGATTTGGGCCAGTATGGCATTCAGCATTAAGACCTACCCCCTTTTATGCTAATGAGAGCTAGGGAAAAGTATGTAAAATCTTACAAAGAGGAGTTTGGAAGCAGCTTTGTGAGAACTGATAGAGAGGTTTCAGAGTGAAACGGATGAATTTAGTGATATTATGCAAGACCAATAAGGCCAATGTTAGACTTAAACTAGGTATTCCTGTAAAAAATAAATTACACAATTCAGATCTCATATTTGCCTTACAAAATGTTATTAATCACAACTTGAAAAAACAACAACTTGAAAGCAAAGTAGTTTGGCAAATGATAGAAAATATTACTAGAACAAAAGCTACATTCTAAGGAAAAGAATTACTGAGCACATCATGGAAAAACTGATTAATAATATGATTTAACCTTCAGTGAGGCCAAAAAGCTAACTATGATTAACAACAAAATTAGATAGGAAAGCAACTGGCATCAAATAATTTTCAATCAATCACTACACTGTTTTGTTTCTTTATTTAGATCTATACACATTATGAATTGTTAAACCATAAAAATGCCAATAAATACTGTAGGTTTCATAATTGTTTTACTCAAAAAACAAAAACAAAAGAAAGGGGAGGAGGGAGGTACCATCAAATACAAACTTTTTAAAGAAAATGCAACTACTACCTTCATAATCTTTCCACATGGCCCATGCATACAAGAGGAACCACACCAATTGCAATCATAGGTATTTTTTATACAACTTGGACATGAAGTAAGACGACTACACAGTGACGTGACATTTCCTGTAAACAAAATTAATCAAATAAATACATCACACCGGTGTTTAAAAAAGAAAAAAAAAAAAAAAAAAAACTTAGAATATATTTCATTACCAAATATCACCAAGCATTCTGCACTTATGAAATGGCTAAGTATCTAAAAAGGAATAATACAGAATTTGGATTTTTTTTTATGCATATCTCTTTTTTTGAATCACTCAAAAACTATACACACTTTTGTTTTTCGAAAAATACTTGACCTTGAGCTTATATTTCACAAAAACATTAGTTAGCCCTTGGGCTTTTATTTTTCTAAGATATTTGACCTTGGACTTTAATTTTTCAAAAAACATTCACTTGAGCTTTTAATTTTCAAAAAATGTTTGTCCTTGGGCCCTTATATTTTTACATACACATACATATCACTAAGCTGTTCTCTGAGATTCAGAGGTTAGCTCCAAAAAGAAATACAAACTTCCAGATATTTTTACCTATTGTTGTCGTATCAAACTACAATAGGTAAAAATATCTGGAAGTTTGCATTTCTTTTGGAGCTAACCTCTGAATCTCAGAGAACAGCTTAGTGATATGCATGTGCATGTAAAAATATAAGGGCCCAAGGATAAATATTTTATATATATGCATATTTCACCTTGGGCTTTAATTTTTTAAAAAGACTTGACACACTGGGATTTAATTTTTCAAAAATATTTGAACTTATGCTTTTATACTATTAAAATTCAAAGTTGTTATACAAAACAGCATTTCTGAAACCTGAAGTTAACATGTGTAAATCTCAGAACACATATCACAGAAATGAGGAGCCAGTATCTTATCTTCAGCCTTTTTGCCTCTTCCCTTCTAATATCTGAAAAGTTACATCCCCAGCTAGGCAGGTGCAGAAATTATTTACCTGCCCAGGAAGTAAAAGCTAGATTGCCCAGGGAGATATATCTTAAGATAACAAATCAGAACCCTCATTTTTTTAAGTTAAAAAATATGATGAGGTTTGTTTTTTTTAGCATTTCCATTTCAGGGTGTATTTTCAAAATGTTCAGTGCACAAAAGCATGTACCTCAAAGTTTTAAGATGATGATGCTGAAATTGGTATGAAATGGTATGATAATGAATTTGGTATTTGAGAAACTTAGTGATTCTGCCATGTTCCTTTCATCATAGTTTTTGCCCTTTATCACTAAACACCAGAGGCTAGTTCCATCACAGCCATGCATCCCATCGCTGACTATAACATTTGGAGCAAAATTACATACAGTTCCAATTTCTGGACCTAGAGCAAATATAATTAAAGCACTGATAGTTTTCTGTCCTTGGCACTCTGCAACAATAATACAACTTCCGGTGATTAGCAGTGAAATGAAACACAAAGTGCGATGACTGTCTTTTTCCTTATCCACAGTCGAGTCACATTATTCTGACCACCACCTACTTTTGACATCAACAGCGTGTAGCTAATGAAAGAAGGCATGTGTTGTGAGCTGGCTTGGGGATATATAAGGTGTGTTGTAGGCATTCTGAAAACACATCACTCGTTGCTGTCATGGATAAAAGGAGTAATTTATCCGATTTGCAAAAAGGGATGATCACCCGCTTTCGGACCAAGGGTGGCAGTACTTCTGAAACAGCACAGTTTGTGAACTGTTCACATGCTGCTGGGGTTAAAGTGTTTCGTGATTGGAGAAATGGCACCATTGTGAATAAGCAATGTGAAAAATGCAGAGCACCACGTGCCATTGATGTGAGAGGTGAATGTCGGCTTCGAAGGCTGATTGATGCACTACAGTGGAGCAACTCACTGGCCAAATGAACCAGGGGACTACCGAAAGTGTGTCTAAAATGACATTTCAGCTAACCCTGCTGCGTATGGGGCTCCGATGCAGACGGATGGTCACTGCATCTATGCTAACGAAGGTGCTTTGGCAGAAAAGGCTTACATCTGCACAGCAGTATTGAAATTGGACCTCCACTGATTGGCAAAGGATTGCCTTCTCCAATAAGTCACGTTTTCTGCTTCATCGAACGGATGGACATTGGCGTATAAGGCGAGAAACATCGGAGAACAAACACTCTTTGACCATTGCTGGCAGAACACAAGCTGGTGGTGGTGGGGGGGGGGGTTGTGGCATTCTCTGAGTCCACTCATACCTGTGGAAAGCACCCTGGACCAAATTCATTATCAATTCATCCTTGCAGACTACGTACACTCATACATGCCGATTGTCTTCCCTGGGGTGGATGGGATCTTCCAGCATGACAATGCGACGTGTCACACAGCTAGAAATGTCCGAGAGTGGTTGAAAGAGCACCATGAAGACTTCAAAGTATTTCTCTGGCCCCCTAATTTCCCAGACTTTGGCCCAGTTGAACATGTGTGGGACCACCTCGATCATGTGTTTGCTCTATGGATCCTCCAGCAGCTGTCAGATGCACTGCAGTCAGCATGGCTCCGCATACCTGTGAACATTTTCCAGCACCTTATTGAGTCACTCCCAGCCCGTCCAGCTGCTGTCCGCACTGCACAAGGCAGTTACTTTGGATATTAGCTGGTGGTCACAATAATGTGACTCGACCGTGTAGTACAAAATTCTATTCCAAACTTCATTTATTTTTAAATCTAGTTGCCCGGTCTGGGCAACTAGATTATTTTTTACCTGCCCAGGCCTATAATTTACATGCCCTGAGCATCTCAGGTATGGTATTTTGCAAGCCCTGTTGATAGAACAAAATCTAAATTAAAAAACAAAATCTAAATTTTTAGAACAAACAATATTTGTCAAAAACTAAGAAATTTATGAACCTAAAAACTCAGAACACACACACACACACACACACACACACACACACACACACACACACACACACACACACACACACCTCAGTGAATTTTTTTAATTTTTTTTTTTTTTTTTTTTGCAAAATTTTTAGTTAGAGCACATGTATTTTAAAAAATTCAAATTCAACAGCAAGGGATAACTATTACTGCAATAAAATAACTTGTGTCACATATCCAGAAAATTAACTTATAACACTTAAAAAACATTTTATTTTCCTACTCAGCTATCAATTAAATGCTTCAAACAAAATTTGCAGGAGAAAACATGACCATAATAGAGAAAGTAAAGTGCCATTTTTATTTACATTTACCTTTGCTGCCTCGTTTGGTGCAATCAACGTATGAAACAACCTTTGCTGCTCGACTAAAAGGTTCACACACTTTCTTAGTGAAATTCCACACACATTTGATTCCAGGTGCTACTTTTTCACAAGCTGCATCATTTGTGATTTTTTCACATAAACCTAGGATGATGAAGAAAAGACTAGGAATCCAAGAATTGTACACCACAAACAGAAATACCATCATAATAATTGTACAGAACAAGACAATGTTCAGTAACTTCTTTTTTGTGCATTAATGTGGGTGAATAAAGGTTAAGCAATCTTGAGTACATTCATCTATTTCAAAATATATGTATTACAAAATATGCTATAACTTTTAAGTCTTTACGTGTACCTTTTTGAAATTAATAAATGCACACAAGATTGGCATGTAGCCTTTTGTTCATGTACTAATATGTGAAGAATTTAATTTATTGAACTATGTCTTGTTCTAAATGCATTGTTATTATCGCTACCACATAATTAAAATAAATCAGATTGCTGTATGCTGATGACACAGTCCTTTTGGCAGACAGCAAAAGTGAGTTGCACAGTATGTTGTTCCAGATGTACGAAATTCAAACTGAGTATAAATAAGGGAAAAAACAAAGTTATGGTTTTTGAGCGAAGTACTGTTAGTACTGAATGCAGGGTAAGTCAAAATGGCACAGTGATTGACCAGGTAAATGAGTTTGTGTGCATTTAGGAAGCATGTACAGCAGAGAGAACAGATTACATGGCAAAATAAGAGTGAATTCTTCATTGAAAGTCATAGCTGCTTTGGGAGGTTTTCACGGGAATGATGGATTCTCAACAGAGTCCTGAATGGCTGTGTATGAAAGTGTAATTGTTCCTATTCTGATGTATGGCAGTGAAACCTGGGTACTACAGAAGAGACATAGGAGTCATTTGTGTGCTGGAGAGGTGCATTACTTATGGGGGTTTGTGGGAAGACGTGATCAGATAGTGTGAGGAACTAAGATGTGTTGCAGTTGTGCAATAAGAAGCAAAATGTTGTTAGCAAGGTGGCGACTAATATTTTTTAGTGGCTTGGACATGTTGAAAATATGAGTGATGAGATGCTTACAAAAATTTTTTTAGCTCAAGTGGCAGGAAGGAAAGGCAGAGAAAGGCCAAGGAAGTCATGGGAGTATCAGATTCAGGAGTGTCTGCATGAGAAAAAAAATTATAAGTATGAAGTATAGAAGGTCTTGTGTACATCTTATGATGGATGTCAGTGAAGCCCGAGTTGTGTGTCAAGATCGCTGTAAATGGAAGAGTTTGATACGGCAACAGTAAGTAAATAATCAGTTAAAAAAATTTACCTGGAGGTTTGCATTTCTCTGTGAAGCTAACCTCCGAATTTCAGAGAGCAGCTTACTGATATGTGCAGTTAAATGTTTATTTGACAGATGGTCTTTCTTTCAGGAGCTAACCTCTGAATCTCAGAGAATGGCTTGATGATATGTATGTAATGTAGTAACTACCAATTAAGGACAATTGCAGATTTTGATCCATTAGATAAAATATCCATTTTTTTTTCACTTGGGGTATCATTAAAAATCCAATATCTATCAGTGAAGGTCACAGCTTTTTAAGTCTAAACAATGCAAATGACTCAGCATTAAAAAAAAACTAAAAACATCTCATGAATGCAATTTTACGTCCATTATTTAAAAGTGAATTCTTCAACGAAGATACGTACACACAGACTAAACCCTCAATGAAAATTTTCAAAGTTGCATATGCTACAAAAATTTCAGTAACAAACACTATCAAAATCAGCAATTTTTATCTTTCTTCAGTAGTAATGAATAAAATTGTATTATGACATAGCAAAATAAGTGCAAATTCATAAAAAAATGAATTTTACTTAAAATAACTTCATAAATTGCAGAATTTCAGTGGGAAACACTAAGTAGTACCAATTTTGTTTTTCTCAAAAACCAATGTACAGGGGTTTATCAAAATAATGGAAACACATGTTTGTGTAGACCTTTTTATTAATAAGCTGAAGGCCCACCTCGACTTTCTGAATAGAAGCAATTTAACTTAGAATACACTTATACAAGCCACACATATACGATAGTGGAATTTGGGACCATTCTTCCTCTAAAATATGTCCCAACTGTGCCAGTGTTACAAATGTTCAATAATATTGAAGTGGTCAGGGTAATTGTTGCATCTGATCCTCATGCACTGCAAACCAGGAATGGTCATTAAGGAACAATACCTACAACACTGGGTGCAGGTGGTCCCCAAGAATGGATTTGTATGTTGCAGATGTGACATGACCCCGCAGAATAACCAAAGGCCTTAAGGAATGCCGTGATATGGCACTCCACTGCACCACGGATCCACCTCCATGCTTCACAATTGGAATCAAACAGTTGAGATGGTACGCTTCTCCAGGTTTTCATCAGATGTACACCCTACCAGTGGTGCGAAATGACATGAAGCAAAATTTATCAGATCAGATGATTTTTTTAGCACGTCTTTTGTAAAAAATATCGTGCTTATGTTATCGGTTTGTTCATCCGTCCGTCCGTCTGTACCCACGATATCTCTGGAACTATTAGTCCGATTTGAAAAATTCTTTTTCCATTGGAAAGCTTGAAATATGCGAATGATGATCCTTTATTTCGGTTTTCTTTTTTTTGTACGATGTACAATTGCCACTAGAGGGCGTAAATGCAGATGATGTCAAATTCAAAAATATGTTTTATTCCACATATTTGCTTCTAAACATCAGATTGAAAAAATTATTTTATCTTTCGATTCCATTTATGTCGAAGAGTATTTTAGATATAGTTACTTTTTCAAATTATGCATAGATTTTCTGCTAGGGGGCGTAAAAGTTAATTACATTTTCCCCAATAACTCTTCTAAAGCTCTGATTTGAAAACTTTTTTCTTCAGCAGATACACCTCCTGATGGAAAATCTTTTGCATATAATTTCTAATTTTTAGTAAAGAATACTTTGGCCACAAGGGGGCATAAGTGTTAATTTTTGCTTCTGATGTATCTGCCATAAAATCTGACCTTCTAAAATCTCGATTGAAAAAATTCTTTCGTGGACAGATGCCACTCACATCGATAAACATTTTCAGAATATTTTCTTCTTAAAATATTCCACAGTTTCTCCGCCAAGGGGCGTAGATGTATATCTTATTTTTTTGTCAATATCTCTACTTCTAGGAGTCCGATTTGAAAAATTCCTTTTTTGTTGGATAGTGTTTCCAGTGTGACATGTTTTTCATATAATTTCAAAATTTTCAAGTAATTCATATACTTTCCACTAGGGGGTGTAAAGGTAAATTGCTTCCCCCTATATCTCTGTTTCTAAATCTCCGATTTGAAAAATTCTTTCTGCACCGGATACAGCTCCTGATGGGAAATCCTTTGCACGTAATTTCTAATTTGTGTAAAAAATGGTTTGGCCACCAGGTGGCATATGTCTTAATTTCCGTTTCTGATGTATTTGCAGCAAAATATGAGCTCCTAAAATCTAGATTGAAAAAAAAGTTGTTTGTTGACCGATACTACTCATGTCGACAAACCTTTTAGGAACATTTTCTTCTTGAAATAATGCATGGTTTCTACGCCAGGGAGCGTAGATGTATATTTTATTTTTGTCAATATCTCTACTTCTAGGAGTCTGATTTGAAAAATTCCGTCTTTGTTGGATAGTGTTTCCGATGCGAAATGTTTTCCCTATAAATTCAAAATTTTCAAGTAAATCATAGACTTTCCGCTATGGGGCACAAAGGTAAATTGCGTTTTCTGCATTATTTCTGCTCCTAAAACTCGGATTTGAAAAATTCTTCCTGTATCGCATACAAGACCTGATGGAAAATATTTTTCACATAATTTTTAATGTTTGGTAAAGAATGGTTTGGCCACCAGGGGGCATAAGTGTTAATATCTGCTTCTGATGTATTTGTAGCAAAATCTGGGACCCTGAAAACTCGACTAAATTTTTTTTTCTTGGACCGATACCGCACATATGGATGAACCTTTTGAGAATACTTTCTTCCTAAAATAATGCATGGTTTTCCCACCAGGGGACGTAAAGTCACATCTTATTTTTGACGATATCTCTGTTTCTAAGAGTCCGATTTGAAAAATTTTTCATGTTGGAGAGTGTTTCCGGTGCGAAATGTTTCTCATATAAATTCATGTTTTTTCTTAACACACACACGTCTGCAACCAGAGGGCGTAAGCTCAAGATTCCGTTTACAGCAATATCTGAGGGATTAAAAACCCGATTGAAAAAAGTCTTTCTTCCGTCAGACACTATTGTTTTCCATACTGGTTCCATTGACCAAAAAATAGTTTGGATAAATTTAATTTGCGTCAGAATGGATTCAAAAGATGTGCTTATTACACCCAAAAATTCGGTGTCATCTTTCTTGTTTTTTTTTTTTTTTTTGGATTGGGGGTTTAACAACCACCGTGAGCAACTCAATGGGCTATAAGCAGTCGCCCGTCCTTAATTTAGGGCCACTGGTTCCAGGGAAGGGAGAGAACCAGCGCCGTAAGACAAACACAACATCCATGTCTCACTGGGATTCGAACCCGGATCCATCTCGGATGAATGATCGCTTAGACCACTGCGCAACCCAGGCAGCCCACTTGATATGTTGCCACTCTTTAGCATCCCAGTTTTTATGTGCTTTGCACCACACCTTAAATGCTTCGATGTTGGTAAATCAGAGGTTTGCAGATTGTAACATGGCCACAAATACCAGCATAACGGAGTTTCCAACAAATTGTTGTGAAGGAAACGGGATCATTCCGACTGGTGTACAACTCTGCCGCAATTTGCAGTACCATGGTCTTGTGTTTTCGTTGTACTATTGGAGACAATGTTAGCCTATCCCTATCTGATATCTTTGTATTGGGTCCACAATTTGCACATGTAGAGGCAATGTTCTGTGTCCTTTGATAGGTAGTCAAAATCTTCAATACACCTACTATTTCTGCCATTTTAGTTACAGAAGCTCCTGCAAAATGCGCACCAATCATCATGGTGTTTTTGAGGTCACTGTGATCTGACATTGTTGCCAATTACTCCACTACAGCTGTTTCACCTGCAACTGTGGCACTGCTATGTGGTAGCAGACATTGTACTGTACCCCTTTCTATACTCACATCACGGGTAATGTTGTCCCTGTGATTTGCATACAGTGCACTGAGTATACTACAGCCATTGTTTCCATTGTTTTGATAAACCCCTCTATGTTCCAATGCAAATCCTACAGTAAACACAGCAAATGCCTTCACAGGTTGGAAATAAGTTCAAACAACCAGAAGTACTTACTATGTTAGTCTATATAAATCAATGGAGAAAGCATGTGTTTTTTTTATTGAAGTAAAATTCAAACTGAAGAATTACTTATTGTCCTTGCTAGAAACAATCATTTTCATGGCCTGTACAGTTGTTTTCACAGCAGAGCAAGGAGCCACTATCACTTTTTAAACTCTCATTTCTCTGAAAATGCACGGTTCCCCATTGCTTAGCAACTTCTTGCTACATCAAAAGACAAAATGAGCAAGCATTTTCCCTTAGGCTAACAACAACAAAAATAAATGTTTATGACTGGAACTTCAACTCTACATCCCTGTAAAATCGTTTTCTTTGCACAGTGAGCACATGGCAGCATTTTTTAACATTAATTTTGCTGTAAACAAAAAAAAAATGATTCTTGCTCTTTCCCTTGATACAACAAGAAGTGACTAAAGAATGGGGAAACACATTTTCAGCTAAATTTAATATCAAAGATCGGTACTGCATTGTTCACTGTGCAGTGGAAACAATTTTAGCATAATTACGTAGTACAAGGACTACTAGAATGACACAAAAATTACTTTTTGGTCAAATTTTCAGGTTGCACAGTAACTTGTCATTGGGACTGACTCAAGATAGTAGGTACTGCCATTCAAGCAGTAATACCAAGCCATTTGTTAATCGTGGCACCTCTTCTTACAATTTGTAGACTTTCTTCCAATTTCTGTTTTTCTGTTTTACACAGTGCTGTTGATGTGAAATAATTTTTAAAGAGTCCCAGTTAATCGAGTGTCCGATATTCTGTATGTGTTTCTCAAGGCCTGTCTTGTTGGAAACATTCCTAATAGCAGCTTTATGTTCAAATACACAGGTGAAAAATGTCTCCCAGTTTCTCCTACATATATGTAACCACAACTGCAGTGTACACTGTAAGCCACTCCTTCTTGTAGTAGGTCATTTCTTTTTTTGTTTAATGAAAGGGGAGAATTTATGTTCTGCTACATGGGTGTGAAGTTGTCATCCAGTTGCCCCTATTTATGTGTTACCACAATTGCAGTGTACACTGTAGACTACTTCTTGTAGTAGGACATATTTCTCTTTTTGCTGAATGGGAGGGAAAAATTTATATTCTGCTACCTGAATGTGAAGTTGTCTCCCAGTTGCCCTTAAATATATGTTACCACAATTGCAGTGTACACTGTACACCACTCCTTGTAGCAGAACATTATTATCTTTTTCTTTAATGGGAGGGAATTTTTTTTTTTAATTTTACTGTTTCAGTGTGGAGCAAGTCGAACCTGGAATTTACAGCTAATCCTCTGAAGCTTTTCAAATAGACCTTTATGGTAAGTGACCTTTCTAGTAAGTTTAATGTTATTTCTTGATTGATTATGATTCAATTTGATTTTTTTGTTAAAATTTGTTTCTATCATTGTAGAAAGATAATTGTTTTCAGTCAGTCTTTTTTAATTATTTTTTATGGATTTTCTTTGAAGTTTATGAATAACCCAATGCTTCTATTTTTTCCAGGAATTGTGAGGCCACATTACATTTAATATAGGAGGAATAGTAAGAGTGGTAGTTCAAAACTTTCTTAGTGTTTGTAGATTTTTTTATATAGTGTTGTAGTAATTTCACCTTCTGAGGCTGTAAGGGTCACATCCAGAAAGTTTAGACTATTATCTTGCTGAAGTTCTAGAGTGAATTTTAGAGAATTATCAAGGGTATTATATAGGTTGAGGATGTTTGGGAGGGATTAATCTTCTTGGTCCACTATTACGAGGAAGTCATCCATATATCTGACATACAGGCAGAATAATGAAGGTTGAGGAAGTATTATTTTATCTTTAAATTTTCTAAAATAGTTTTCTAGAAAAGGAGCTAAAGGAGAACCAATTGCTAAGCCTGATGTTTGTTAGCAGAATTTTTCTTTAAACTGAAAGAAGTTATGCTTGAAAGCAAATAGCAGCACTCTATAAAGTCCAGAGAGCTTTTCTTTACTATGTCTGATGAAAACAATTTGGTCTGCAAAATCTTCTGCCGAAAACTCAATAAGAAGGCCCAGGTTAATATTTGTATACATAGATATCACACCAAAACTTGCAAGAACTGGATGTTCCATATTAGGAAGTTCAAATTTTTTGACAAGTTCTTTTGAATTCTTAATGATTTCTCAAGGAGTGGAAAACAGCATTTTTTAAGTGGTTGAGGAGATAGTATTACAGGCTTGACAGTGGTAAATATTTGGTGTTAACTATAGGGCATATAGGAGCACCTGGTTTGTGTAATTTGATTGTACCGTATAGTTGAGAAATTCTGAACTGTATTTTTGAGAAATTTTTGCAATTGTCAAAAAGCTGGTTATTTTTTTGGTGATCTGATTAATTTTGAGAAACTTTATATAGTGTGATCTGCTGGGGTTTCTTTTACTTCTTCATACAAAGGTTTCTTTAACTCTTCTTCCATCTTCTTAAAGTATTTTTCTTTTTCAAGTAATATTATTGCTATGCTTTCATCAGCTTTCAAAACAATAATTTCTCCATTATTTTAAAATTATTTTAGAAAGTTGAATTGGTTATTAGAATTTCTAGTACATTGCTATTTTACTTCTTTTTTCAGAAATTTTGTTATAAAATGGGAGTACTCTGCTCTTAACTCACCTGCTGTTATACAATAGGATCTAGCTTTTCAATGGAGTTACATACATTTTCTAACTCAATGATTATCTGCTGTTTGTTAATATGTTTTGAAGACAAGCTGAAATTGCTTCCTTTATTAAGGATGGTTTTAATTCTTCATTAACTCCTGTCTCTGTAATACTTTTGATAATATACCTAGCCTTGACATAAATACTGTTACAAAGTATTCAATGAAATAAATTTTAAAATATTTTAATATACCTGTGATATGACATAAGTAGTACACTTGCAAATACATAGGCACTAATCACTTTTCAAAATGGCATCTTTTTGTCTTCACAGTCCTTCCAGTCTCTGTGGCCACTCATCAACAGCTTTACGCAGGGTCTACACAGGGAAAGCTGTTAATGCCAGCACCAAAGAGTGCTTGAGACTGTCAATACTGGGGTGTCTCTTTCTGCAGGCCATGACCTCCAGTGTGGCCCACAACTTGTAGTCCAGTGGGTTGAGGTCTGGGCTGCTTCAAGGCCAATCAGCTGGAGAAATGAAGTCTGGGCTGCTTCAAGGCCAATCAGCTGGAGAAATGAAGTCTGGCAAATTCGCCTGAAGCCACTCCTGGGTTGGCTTGGCCTTGTGGGCAGGTGCGGAATCTTGCTGAAAGCTCCACTGTCAGTTTTGGAAGAGGGTGTGAATCACATTTTTTGACCACTGGCTTGAAAACCCTGTTCTGGTAGATTTTGGTGGATGTTTTCACTCCTTTCTCACACAATGGAGCTCTGATCTGGTAGATTTTGGCAGATGACAGAAGCAGGAAGATGGCCCCTCATGATCCTTGGAGCTTTCTCCTGAGCTTCTTGTGAGGTTGACGCATACACCCTGTCATTTTGGCAGTTGAAAGCCTCTTCAATAGTGTAAAAAAATTTTCATCAGAGAAAAGGATTTATCTGTGGCAATTGTCTGCGCAATGCTGCAGCAAACGTTTCACTTTTAGCACCCTCTGCCACTTCGGCTGTGGGGTGAGGAAGCCCTGTATGCCGCCGGTAAGCTCTCACCCTTAGGTCACTCCACAGCATATGTGACATCGACATTCTTGAAATGCTCAGCTCATGAGCCATCACTGATTGTTTTCCGACAGGATTTCATCAAATACGGACTGCCACTGCTTTCAGCAGGCGAGCAGTCCTCACGGTACGCATCCAACACTTTTTGGGGTGGTCAGCGACGGTCCCAGTTTCAAGGAACCTTTTCGTGGTCCAGTAGACAAAAATTCGGCTAATTTTCAGCTTCTTCAGCAGATTGAAAATCTCGAAAGTTGATTTTCCAACTTTGTGCAGCGCTATTAGAGCAACATGATTCTCATAATCGCCCCACTCCATGGCAAGTACTTCATGAAACACGTTATCTCCTCTGTGACTGAATGCACAATGACTCACTAACTGCTTCATGCCTCCTGGCTGGTCAGTGACATTGCACACCGGTTGTGCACTATCTGTTGAGCATTTGTAACAGTATTTATGCTAAGATTGAGTAGTGTATTTTCTAACATCACATTAATCAGAAGACTCCGAAATATTTACAGCATAATTTACCGTGGAACTGGTTGTGTGCCGTCTGTCAAGCATTTATAACAGTATTTGTGCTAAGACTGAGTAGTGTATTTTCTAACATCACATTAATCAGAAGCCTCCGAAATATTTATAGCATAATTTGGTGTGGAAAACCCATTTATTAGTTTTAAACTGACAGGAATATCATGAAACAGACTCCTGCCATCACTACAAGATGATATTTCAGTAAAAAAAAAAAAAAAAAAAAAAAGGAGAGGAAAAACTCAAAATTTTTATGTTATAAAGAAATAATAGATGAAAAACTTACCTGGTGTCAGTTTTTGAATGTCATTTAACATTTGTCCATTAAAACCGCCAAAAATATACATTGACCTATTTCAAGAAAAAAAAAATAGTTTCAGCCACAGAAATAAATCAACACAGATAAAGATGCAGAAAAACAATACCATAGACTGTCCATATGCATACCAATATCAGCACACATGCAGGCACACAATTATTTTCATGGCATAAAAACTTCATTCCACATATGAACAGTATTCACAGAGAAACTATGCAAAAGAGCATTCAAACATTGCACATGATATCATTTCCACAGGCAAAATGATCACCAAGAATGCTGATGTGTTGATATTTTTCTATTAGTGGTCTCAAAGGTTAGGGCCCAATCTTTGTTTCCTACTATGCGAAAAAAATCACACATCACGCATTCTTGTCTCCAAGAATGATTCCTTAAATTTTTCCTCTCATTAATTTTTTCCTGAATTTCATTTTTTAAGGTGAACTGAACGACATGAAAAACATTTCTTTTCACTTTCTTAAACATTCGTTCAAGGATTTTAGGGAAATTGTGTATTTATAGTTTTTGTACATGTACTGTATATGTGTCTTTGGAACGAGAGCTAGAAAGAATTTGAACTTATGTAAATGGCTTAAAAATTACTTTTAGTATGTGTGAAACTAGAACATGTGTAAACTAAATTACTGACTTCATTTTAAAAACTAAATTTCATATTTATATATATATATATAGTAATTTATGAACATTGAAATCTTAAAGTGAACTCGTGTATAATAAATAAATTAAATTAAGCTTACATTATGACAGATTAAATAGTGTGTGGGGAGAAGCATTTATTGGTACAAAAGTTTGTGACGTTCAGGTGTGTTAGCAAGACACAACAAAATTTGGTATAGAAATCGTGCATTATGTCAGTAGAATGATTTTTTTTTAAAGAAAATTAATTCTTTTTTTTTTTTCTCTCCCAAATTCTGAAATTTCTTATTCAGCAATTTGTGAAGAAAATGATGTGAAAATTTTTGTATTCTTGAGTTTCAAGAAATGTTAATTGTGTGTCTGATGTTAATTTTATGTGAACATTAAGATTCCCGGAATTTGCATCATTTGATTTTTTTCCCCCCACTAGACAGGGAGTCGCCAAACCCAGAAATAAGAATCTCGCTTTCTGTTAGCCCAGAAATTCCTTAGGAAAGTCCCCTTGCAAAAACTTGAATACAATAAATCCCCAGGGCATAGCAGGTTGAATTTCAAGAATTTTTGCAAAGTCATGGTCAAGAAGACACCACAGATGACCAACAGGTTCTTCATCCCCCACCACACCCCTCGTAAACACTGTCCCTCAAGTTACAGAGAGCATGAGGGAGGACTTTCAGCAAATAGCGCAGCTGAAAACCATAGCGTCCTTTATGGCGCATGCGTGCTAGAGTTTTGTAAAAGTTTGAGCTAAGAGGAGATTTTTCTCTCTTCACTCTCTCACTTGCTCCATAGTTTTTCAGAGGGTAAAACCTCACTTGTTTCGTGTTGGAGTGAGGTCAGCACCTGCTGGCCTGCGAAAAAGAAGTTCACGTTGGGTGAGCTTATCACTCACTCTTTCGCTCTGCAGTTGACCGTGATGTGAGGTTTCACCTCCCGCACACGCTTGCCTCTTGGTTTATTTTGAGGTTAATTTTTCACTCAAGCTCGTCTTGGAGTATGCTGACAGCAGTTCTACTCTTTGCTACGTTCGGAGTCACCTCTTTTTGGAAAATGGAAAAGACTTGATTATCTGTTTTTACAAGCTGAGCCTAACTGAGGGACTTGGCGCCTGACACTCCCTGCTAACTCACTCCTCCTGCTCAAGAGTTCAGAGTCCTGTAAGAACCGCGGTGCTAACCTTCTCACTGATGAAAGAGCCATCTTGGACGGCACCTTTATCCGCTGCTGAAAGGGAAAGGCTGGAAGAAGCCTCAACGGATGTTCTCCCTTCACGATTTCCCCACCTAAGGATGTTAGAGCCAAGACCGCCTAAAAGAAATATAACAGACACTGCATAAATCATTTAGCTGTTGGGGTGGGCCATAAATAATCAGGTGTCTCTCTCTAGTTTTCACAGCAAGCGTAGGCGTGTGTCCTCCGCTCCACACTGGCAAAAGCTATTCACGCTATCAAACAGCAAAGACACACTGCTTTATGAAAGGTGGCAACACTTAAACACTTGAAAAAAAAAAAAAAAGAAAGGCCGACTTGGCTTTGCTACTTCTTGGGTGAAAGAGCTGTGGTATACAATTTCACAAGAATTATTGTTATAAAGCCTCTCAAAAAATGCTGCATAAGTAATGCAATGGATGTTACTGATGTTATTAGGAAACTCCGATTACTACAATAGTGAATCGTACTTCGAATGTTTTTACCGATTATCTCAGAAATTCGCATAATTCATTTCAATAAATATACTTTCCAAACTTTTGAAATTTAACATCGGCTTATATGTGGGTAAATGTTTTTCACAAATGTTTAGCTCCTGAAGTAGGTGGTCTGTTTATACACAAGATCAGCTTATACGCAAGTATATACAGTAGTCAAAAAGTCGTTACTGATTGCAGCACACATGGTTTTCCTTGAATACCGAAACACATCACTACTATACCACGCATAGTTTTCCAAGACCAAAACTCACTTCTGACTATGTCATTTCCCCTTATCTGAAAGCTAAAATTCTTTGCCACACAGTTTTGGTATCTGTAACAGCCAAATGACACCTACTGACAAAATTTTCCATTGGGGTTAAAAAAGAAGAAGAAATGCTGGTTGAATTGTCATATGTTTAAAAATCAAATACTTAAAAAATTCCACAACATTCCATGTCAGACAAAACTGGAGATTTCTGCTCTGCATGCCTCCTATCAGAACGGAATGTGGCTGCTACAGATGAAAATGTTACAATAAACAGCAGGTGTTGCACGAACGCGAATATATATCACAATAAACAGTTGATACTACAACCAGGTGAGTACACCATAATGTACAGCAGCAACTACGGCCGTATGAATACATTATGAGACATAGCAGCTGCTATGGCTAGGTGAATGCATTATGATGAAAAGCAGCCACTACAACGATATGAATAGGTCGTGACAGATCATAGCTGCCACAGCTAGGAAAATACATCTGATGCATTTGTCTAGTTCTGAAGTTTTGAATTTTTTTTTTCTTACGTCATATGGTGTAGTTGTGAAAACTAGTACCATGACTGAGTAAGTGATATACATCATGATGTATTTGCCTAGCGGTTGCACATTGGCAAAAATATCATAATGGAGCAGCTGCCATAGCTAGGTGAGTGCAACACAATGAATAGCAGTATCTACAGCCATATGAGTGCGTCACAATGGATAGCAGCTGCCAGAGCTAGATGAGTGCATTATTACAGATAGCAGCTGCCTCAGCTAGAAGAGTACATTAGAGATGAGCTCTGGCCCGGGCTCATCTATGGAAACTGGGCCCAGCACGGGCTGGCTCAGGATTCATTAAGAGCCAAAAAGCCCGGACCCAGGCTTGGCATTACACATGTTGAATTTCATTACTGAATTCTTTATATATATCCAATTTCATTGTTTATAAGTTACCTTCATGAAAAATTGTAATTAAAAAATAATTTCCTGGATATTATTGTTATAAACTGGTTACCAAAAATTTAAGAATTTCTAGTGTTAAGCGCACGGGTGGTGCCACTACTAGATTTGTAGCTTGATAAATATGTTAGATAAAAATGCAGGATATATAAGTAGAACCTATGAAATAAAAGATTATGAAATGCACACAATCTTGTCATAGCATCTTTGCCATATTATAGGCTCCCTGGCAATCAAAGTTGATAATACGACTCAATCAAAAAGAACAAATTCTTGTAAAAATTGTTTCACTGGATACATTTTTATGTTATGTTGACTGGTTTCAAAGCAGCAAAATTGTAGGGTGAAGTAGCATTTACAGAGAAGTATTGATTTCAAGAAATACCCTCCATAGCTTTAAACTTCAATATTCCTGTAATATAATGAATAGGCTGCATAAAAACTATGTGATTTAGATGGTCTTTTGACCAGTAGAGTTTTGCTTCTATCCTGCATTTTTTTTCAAACATAGGAGTTGTTTGTGTGCTGGAGAAATGTGTTACTTACGGAGGGGGTTTTTGTGGCAAGACACGTTCTGATCGAGTGAGGAATGAAGATGTGTTGGAGTTGTGATATGTGAAGCAAAATGTTAGCAAGGTAATATGCTTCTTCAGTGGTTTGGGCATGTTGAAAGAATGAGTGATGAGATGCTTACTAAGAAAAAAATTTCAGCCCAAGTGGTAGGAAGGAAAAGCAGAGAAATGCAAAGGAAGTCATGGGAGGATCAGATTCAGTAGTGTCTGCATGAGAAAAAGATCATGAGTATGAAGTATAGAAGATTTTGTGTGCATTGTGTGATGGATGCCAGTGAAGCTCGAATTGTGTGCCAAGATCACTGTAAGTGCAGGAGTTTGATATGGCAACAGTAAGTAAATAATCAGATAAAGACTATCTGGTAGTTTGTCTTTTCTTTGTGGAGCTAACCTCTGAATCTCAGAGAACAGCTTAGTGATATGTATGTATGTATTTCTCGAGCTACAGAGCTTTTAGTGACATAAAATCCCTAATTTTTGGAAACTAGTGTACTTGTTATGTCGTAGCCATAAAGAATAGAGATGCTTCTCCACTGACTCATGCTCAGTTAATACACCATTCGTGTGTGTAGTGATAAAAGGAGTCGTGACTTGGGGCGGGGGGGTGCAAAAAGTGAATGTGAAGTGAATTGTTGCTGACTGACGAGCAGAGAGACAAAACATGAAATGCACAGGAGTGTCATCTGTATTCAATCAGGCAATTCAGAGTTCACATTAATGCTCAAGTCCTCAAGTGCCAAAGACTCAGAAGAGAACTCCTGACACCCCCTCCCCTTCTCCCCATCTGTACAGGCACATTCTGCAACCACTTTTTGTGTGATTCATGTCAGCTGTGGATAGCAAGGTAAATAAACAGGATGTGCTGACCCTGGCAGGACTATCATGTTACTTTAGGTTGTGGTTTCAGATAGTAGCTGCCCAACGAAATTGAAACCACAACCTAAAGGAATGCGATGTTGTGACAGTCCTGTCAAGGTCAACATTCTACACTATCTACCAACAAGTAATTGGACACCCCTTGCAATCGACGATATCTGCGGTCCTGATACACGTCACGGCCGCCGCCATTAAGTATAGTGTGGGAAACAACAACGCAACCAGTCACATGCAAGATGCCATGCAGTTTGGAGCCCTCTGATTTTGAGAAAGGTGTAATCGTCGGGAATCACAGAAATGGCCGATCCATACGTGACATATCCAGCGAGTTGAAGTACCCAAAATCGACAGTGGCCTACGTGATTGGCAAGAGGAAGATGAGAGGTGACTGTCGGAATGTGCCCCGACCAGGCAAACCCACAAAACTGGGAGTTAGAGACCGACGGGTGCTGGCCAGAGAAATTCGGAAGAACAGCACCAAATCAATGGGCCACATCCGCGAGGAGTTTCAACAGGCATCCGGGAGTGTTCTTTCGATGAATACCATCCATAAGGAAGCCCATCTGCTTGGTTATCATGGAAGTGCTGCCGCCCACAAGCCCTTGATCACCAAGTCCAATAGCGCTGCTCGGCTAACGTGGTACAAAGAACGTCGACAGTGGAAACAGGTTCTCTGGAGTGACGAATCAAGGTTCACTCTCTACCGTTCTGATGGCAGGGTCTGGGTTTGACGTCTGCCTGGAGAACGCCTCCTGCCAGAATGTATTGTGCCAACTGTGAAGTTTGACGGCGGTGGAATTATGCTATGGGGGTGTTTCTCCTGGTATGGCACGGTACCCTTGGTCGCAATTCCTGGTAGACTCAACGCCGAGACCTACTGCACCATTTTGGATGACCATGCGCTTCCTACGTTGTGGCAGTTTTACACGGTGGACCCACGTTACTTTTAGGATGACAATGCCACCTGTCATGTTGCGAGGTCCACCATGGCTTGGTATGGTGACAATGGGGTTAATCGAATGGACTGGCCTGCGCAGAGCCCGAACCTTAACCCTATCGAGCACCTCTGGGATGAGTTGGAGCATCAACTTAAGGGGTGCCCCCACCGTCCGAAATCGGTGAAGGACCTGACCCTGTCTTCTCCAAGCCGCGTGGAAGAAAATACCGCTAGCCGTCGTACAACGCCTGGTTGAGAGTATGCCCCGGAGGGTCACAGCTGTAATCACCGCTCATGGAAGCTCCACCAACTATTGAAGGTGAATAAACTTTGTTTTCCTTTGCTATCACAGGTGTCCAATTACTTGTTGGTAGATAGTGTATTTATTTTCCTCCTTAACCGCAGCTGAGCTACATAAGGGTACTCTAACTTTGTAGGCCCAACTAGCAGTATTTTCAATAGATCAAAAGCATGAGTGAGACGAGTGTAAACGATATAAAGAGAAAAATTGACGCCGGGAAGTTTGCCACTGTACCGAACAAATGCGGGCAGTCAGAGGTATGGAAATATTTCAAAGAAATAATAGATTCAAAAACCAATGAAAAAATCTATTATGTTCAATGTGTGAGGTGTAAAGGAATCTGGATGTATAAATATTCCACAGGATCCAGCAGACTTACTAGACATGCTGAAAAATGCATCAAACAATCTGGTTCAGGCTCGGTCGAGAAATTCTTGTTTAAAGGTAGGGGAAACATGTCTGCTGCAGTAAAAGCAAAAGTTCTAAAAAGCTGTGTCAAATTTAGCACTGAAGATATCCGACCGTTTGATATTGTCAAAAGTAAAGGCTTCCTTGACTTAGCTCAATGTTTGATTGATGTCGGTGCTTCTGAGGGCAAAGTGATGGCTGAACATGTGCTCCCACATCGCAGTACGGTATCTAAACATATTAAAAGATCAGCTGAATCTGCACGTAGAGAATACATTATACAAGTAAACGCAGTCATCCAGAAATATGGTGGTGCAATTACAACATATATGTGGACAGCCCCTTATTGTGACGAAGCATATATGGCCACCACCTGCCATTTCGTGGATAACGATTTCGTTTTATCAGGCACTGCATTAACAACAGTGGCATTTCCACTAGTTTCCAAAACTGGAGAAAACTTACAAACTAAAATTTTGCAGTCCCTGGAAAATGTTGGGTTTGATTGTTTAGTTCTGGATAAAAATATTATGTTTGTAAAGGATGAAGGAGCCAACATAATTTCAGCCTTACGATGTTTCCACCCAGTTGACGTGTATGTTCCATGCACTGAACACTGCTTTAAAACACAGCTTTATGGATACAACTGAGGAGTTACCTGAAATGAAAGCAACTGTGGAGAGTTGTAAATTATTAGTTATGTACTGAAAGAAATCAGGTACTGTGTCAGCGTTAAAAAATCTGTCTACCAAGAAGTGGAAACTTGGTGGAATATCCTGTGAGCAATGTTACAATCAGTGTATGAACAATTAAGTGACATCAGTGACATTTTGGGTAAAAAAAATTAAACCGATTACATGGAAGGAATAAATGCTGGCACGTTGAAGGTTTTAATACCATTTTTGAAAAAGTTTCAGGAGGAAAGTATTCAATTGGAGGGAGAATTTTGTCCAACTTTGCTTTTGTGCTCTTATGGTATCACCGCCTCTTGAAGGAATGCAACATTTCTCCAACGGATTAAAAACAAAATTGGTTATCAGTGATTTGCAGAAAATTGCAACATTTCTTTGCCTAAACTTTTAGTCACTGAGAATGCTAACAGAGTACGAAAGGAAAGATGTGCATTTGCAAGTACGAACATTGCTGGAACAAAATGATGAGCTTTCCCATAAGGAAGAGGAAGAGACTGGGACATTGCTGAAGAAATCAAGTCAATCGACTCCCGGAAAAAAATCAGCAGGCTTATTTGAAGATTTGGAAAATGAGTTTGAAATTGATGATCCTGATCCAGATGAAATTTGTAAGTATGTGGAATTGTGCATGGGAGAAACATATTTTGAAGCTGTGAATTTGTTACCATGGTGGAAATTCCCAATTTCCTAAGCTAGCAGCCATTGCGAGACGTGTACTATGTATACCAGCAGCCAGTAGTTCTGCAAGCAAGAGAGTGTTTAGTGCAGCAAGTCAAGTTTTAGAGGAAAGAAGATCAAGGTTAAGTGCTGAAGCATTAGATGCGATTTATTTTTTTTATTTTTTGAGGAGTTTTGAGAGGCTTAAACGGAAAGCAATTTTCATGGTGAACTTAATGGAAACTGCACACACATAGAATAATGTCATGGTTATTACACTATTAAGTGCAACGCTTTGTTAATGTTACAAAATGCAGAACAATCTGGTCTAGAATGCTCCTAAGTTTGTTTTTTTCTTTTGGAAATTTCCTTACATACTTTTTCATACTCTAATACATCACTGTAAACTATCTTTGCCAGTTAGCATATATGTAAATTATATTGCAAAGCTTAAGCAGTCTAAAGTCAAAATTTAAAACATGTGCGACTGTCTGTAAAGAGTTGTACATTTTGTAATGCAATATATTCAAAATAAAAGTAAATTTAGAAATCCAAAAGAAATAATGAATGGAATATTTTGTGTTTCTAAAAGATTTTCTTATCTTCAACTTTTGGCAAAATTACCGATTCCCCTGGTATAGTCGAATGGCATGTACATTGATTATTTATTTTTTAGTCCACATTTTAGAACATTTGCTTTTATGCACAGTGTTTAAAAGAACATATTAATATTTTGAAGTGGATAAACTGAAGTAAACTTTTTAAACTAATCTGTGATTGGGCCATAGCTTTAGCCTGTGCATAATGCAAGCCTTGCTAAGCAAAATTTTCTGACAACCTGGGCCCGGGCTTAGCAAACACATGTAATCAAAGAAAGTGAGCAAGGCCCAGGCTCCTAAAATTGAGCCCAAACTAATCTCTAGAATGCATTATAATGGATAGCAGCTACTACATCATATGAAAGCATCATAATGGCTAGCAACTGCCACAGCTAGAGGAGTGCATCAAAATGGATAGCAGCTGTCACAGCTAGATACATGAATCATAATGGATAGCAGCTGCTACAATGGATGAGAGCATCATAATGGATAGCAGCTGCCATACCTAGATTAGTGCATCACAATGGATAGCAGCTGCCATACCTAGATTAGTGCATCACAATGGATAGCAGCTGCCATACCTAGATTAGTGCATCACAATGCACAGCAGTCGATACACTATGGATTGTGGATAATACTACAACAAGAATAGCACATCATAGCAAATACCAGCTGCTACAGCTAAAATGAGTACATCAAGCTAGTCTTATGACAGCTACACAAGTGCATCAGTGCTTCCTTTGTGATATTGTTCTAAAAATTCAGTATCTTGGCAATGTACTGTCTTGGGCAGTTCATTTATTGGAATGTTCTGGCAAAAACTGGGATGTGTGGTTACGATTACTGATACGGAAAAAAAAAAAAAATTTAATTTTAAGAAATGTTTTCCGTATTGGTGATAGTTAATGATAATTCTTTAAAAGATTAAACAGTTTCCACAAGCTTTCAATAAGCACCATCTTGTGCAAAAGAAATTTCCAAAGACAACACAGATAATATCACACACACCTTGAATCTTTACAAGCATGTTACACAGAATATCTTGAATCTTTACAAACATGTCACACACAACACCTTGAATTTTTACATGAGCCAAAGACTACATGAGGACACCTCCTCATCACAAAGACTCACATAATTTACAAAGTCCTGCAATGTACAAAACTCAATGAAATTACTCACCTGATCACAGAAATAAATCAGAAGTGAATCCCGGAAGAAATCATTCTTAACAAAAATACATGAAAGGCATATACAGTCCACACTTAATGTACTACCGTCATTTGTTACATTATATTGTGGCTTCATAAAACTTGAAGTTTTGATCAATAAATTTATTGGTGTAAAAAATAAATATATACAACACAGAGCTTTCGCACGTCTACTGGACAGCTTTCTCAAGGTTCTAAACTATAGCATACATACAATGTAGAATAAACAATGAAATTCCTTTTTGTGTTTACAGTTTTTTTAAATATTCAGCGTGCACCATTGGGTTTTAGGTATCTCCCATGCATCATGGATCACGATTTTACATAACAAAATGTTTCATCACACATAATTTATCTGAAGATGTGTCATACACATGGCACCTCGTAAGCGATACAATTATTGTTGCAGACATTAGGTCTCGCTAGAATCTCGATACTCTCTCTCACAGCAGCTTCTTTTTGGGTGGTGTACTTGGATATACATTTTGCCTCTTGCAAAACAGGTATGTTTGTGATGAATAAGACCTATCTAGCAAGAGCAGTAGTCGGATGCTCATCTTTCATGTTGCTGCCATGCTCCTTAATTCTGATCCTTATTGATCACTTGGTCATTCCTATGTAAAACTTGACTGCTCCATCCTCATAACACAGAGGAATGGCATAGATCCCCACACAGTCTACCATGTCATTTTCCATTCTATTTGTCAAAATTATGCCAACAGATGTTCGAGACCTAATGTATTTATTTTTTACACCACTAAATTTACGAACTGAAACCTAGTTTTACGAAGTATTTATGAGGGTGGTTCAAAAAGTTAGTTACACTGTTGAATAAAAACACAAAACAGAGAGATATACTGTGGGGGATGTATGTTGGTTTAAAGGTATAACATTTATTCATTTTTTGACATAGTCGCCTAAGGACTGTAAACTTTTATTGGAACGTGTAATTAACTTTTCCATATCTGTACAGAAAAAGTCTCCTCTAGTTTGGTGCAACCAATTAAGGACTGCAGTTTTCACAGCCTCATCAGTTTGGAATTGTTGTCCCCTAACCAGTTAAGGACCGCAGTTTTCATAGCCTCATCAGTTTGGAATCGTTGTCCCCTAACCAGTGAAGGACCGCAGTTTTCACAGTCTCATCAGTTTGGAATCGTTGTTCCCTAAGTTGCTGTTTCATTTTACCGAACAAGTAGTAGCAGCATGGCAGAGCTGAGTTTGTGATCAATTTTCGGAGCCCGAGCCCGAATTTTATATTGCAAGATAGAGCTCGGGCCCGAACTAGCCCGCAAACTGGCTAACCTGTTCAAACCATTAATAATAATAATAAAAAAAAAAAACCATCTCCTTTTCCACACTTCTACTCTCTCCTCCTCTTGCAATTAACCAATGTATTTCTCAAATGGGGAGTAGGGAAGGGACCTCTTTCTATTTTTATAGTGTAACAGTACGATTTTCTTTGACCGTTCGTTTAAACCTGAAGTGCTTCAGACGGCCGGGCATCCAAAATGATCAGGCGATGCTGCAATTATATGTTGCTCAAATAATGCTAACATTATTGCGCCACAATGCGCTGCAACATGTATGTTGCTAAATAGAATTAGCAGGGAGCTACTGCGTGGAGATAGGGGGTAAATTATTGTCGGCATGCTATCAACTATGCAATATCTATAGTTCTTGAAAAAGCTTTTTCTTCTTTGCAGAAACACACTAATGCGTGGTCTATGGCATTTTCTACCCTAACCTGGAATAAATAGCCATCTCAAAAGCCCGCTCCCCACCCCAACCAGAACCAGCTGCCGAAGAATTCCCTTTACCAACTATAAAGTGCCTCATTTGCTAAATCATATAAAATCACATTTACATATAAAAAAATTATCTCACTCTTGCTCTCTTTAAGAGCCCCGAGTCCAAACCGCAGTAAATATTCTATAGCCCAAGCCCATTTTAGGCCAGGGCTCTGCTTCGGGCTTTTGGGCTCAGGCTCAGATCTGCCACACTGGGATAAGTTGAGGCTGTACAGTGAATGTTGCCACCCCTCCCACTTGAATTACTACAGCAATTCCTTTGTTTTCTGTGTTGGTGGGGCATGGTCAGGCAGCAGAATGACACTTTCACTCAACTTAACCCAGCGTCGATTTTTTTTTTTTTTAATTTTTTTTTTTTATTATTGGAGGTTTAACGACTACTGTGAGCAACTCAACGAGCTATAAGCTGTCGCCCGTCCCTAATTTAGGGTCACTGGTTCCAGGAAAGGGAGAGAGCCCGTGCCGTAACACAAACACAATATCCATGCCTCACCAGGATTCGAACCCGGACCCCCTTCGGACAAATGATCAGAGGCCATCGCTTAGACCACTGTGCCACTGGCGCGGCCCCCAGCGTCTATCTTTAATTGCCTTTCACAAATTTCGTAGCGTTTAGTGTTGGCAATATGAATCAGCATTGAAATTCAGGGTTCGTACACTTTTGGGGGAAAAAAATTCAAGGACTTTCCAGGCCTTTTCTAGGACATATACAAAAAATTCCAGGATGATTATTACGCTTTACAGTACCATGTTCAAATTATTTTTTTAAAGTAATTTCAGTTTTAAGTAATAAAAATGATGAACGATGCAAATGGATGAATGTGCTTTATACAAATGGATCAAGTTTATCAAACACAAGATCGTAAAGAACGGATTATGTTCTTATGCCCTGCCCTTTGAATTCAAGTTGGACCATTTTCTACAAGGTAGGTTTCTCCTCCCTGATAACATGCCAAAACTTTGTTGCAATCAAACAGATTTTATGTGAGTTAACATTCCTAAGCTTGGAGAACAAATACTGCTCTTATGTCTTGGCCTTTAAATTTAATTTCGACCTTTTTCAAGAGGGTAGGTTTCCAGGTTGTACCCAACAGCATACTAAAATTTCACCGAAATCCAACCGCTTTCATGCGAATTATTGTACAGACAAACCCAAAGCATAAACGTTTCTGCAACCATAGTTTGAAAGGGTTAGTAATTTTGAAAATAAAAACATAACGAACAGCGCGAAAACTAGCTCATAAATAGAATATTTGAAACTACAGTATGCACTCTCAATTATTAGGTATGGTAGAGGGGAAGGGAATACAACTGTACAAAATTAGCATATTTTCGTTGCGCTAGGCGCTTAAGCACGGCTGAATTCCTTCAGACCCCACCTAACCCAATGTTCAAATAATTGAAATGTGCTGATGTTCATGGAATGAAATGGCTGATCAGCTATGATGACCGCACAAGAGTTCGGGGGATGGGGTGAGGGGGGGGGCGATTTTTTTTTTCTTTTTTAGTTTATGCAACATTTTACATCACTCCAGTATTTATCTTGTCATCATCAACAATCGCAATGCAACTGCCGCTTACGATCGCGGATATCGGCAACCGAAAATCTACCATATCACTAAGTGATACAACACACAGGTATCCTGTAACAATGTATTGCAATTGAAAAAAAAGGATGTGGAAAAAAGAAACTTTCAGAAATTAAGATCATCAAGTCATGCGTTTCAAAAATCCGTTTTCCTTTATAATGTTTAAAAACATGTTTTTTGCTTTTTTACCTGTAGTGAATAATAAAAAAACTATGTTGATTTTTTTATAGAATCAGACGCCCGTATGTCTGATTGTCTTCATCTGAGTTTACATGTTAGCTACTGTGTACAAGTAGACCTATTTTTTCAGCTCAAAAATATGTAGTTTTGTATATATTCACAGTATAAGTTATTCCTTATTCCCACAGAACTGAATTCAGCAGATGCAAAATGAAGAACATCAAGACCCGCCCAACACCATTTTCTGATTGTCTGCTGTTATAATTCAGGAAATGCAAATATGGATCAATGGTGAATGCAGCAGCTATAATTTTTATTTATTACCAAGAAAAAAGAAAAAGAAGAGCTGTGAAAGCTGTAAAGCTGAAACGGATATCCCCCCTGCACAAAAACATTCCAATTAAGATCAAACTGCAGGAGGACGCGTCCACGCACACCCTTTGGAATGTCCTGATGGAACGGCTTCTTTTGATTTGGCACATCGCCATAAATCACCACCTGCAGCTCACTGAACTGTCAAGTTACACCCTTCTTCCTTCACCTTAACTACAGTAGAAAATGTAAAAAAAAAAAAAAAAAAAAAAAAAAAATACTCTCCAATTTACTAAAATACGTTTATATGCTGAATTTCGCCTAAATCCATTGAAAACTTTTAAATTATAGATGATTATTTTATTAAAACAGTAACTCAGACGTCTGAATAAAAATGTATGTTTGTAATTCAAATAGAGTCCATATCATCACCAGGGTTCGTACACTTTTGGGGAGGAAAAAATTCAAGGACTTTCCAGGCCTTTTCCAGGACATATACAAAAAAATTCCAGGATGATTATTACGCTTTACAGTATCATGTTCAAATTATTTTTTTAAAGTAATTTCAGTTTTAAGTAATAAAAATGATGAAAGATGCAAATGGATGAATGTGCTTTATGCAAATGGATCAAGTTTATCAAGCACAAGACCATAAAGAATAAATTCTGTTCTCATGCCCCGACCTTTGAATTAAAGTTGGATCATTTTCTACAAGGGTAGGTTTCTCCTCCCTGATAACATACCAAAACTTTGTTGCAATCAAACAGATTTTATGTGAGTTAACATTCCTAAGCTTGGAGAACAAATACTGCTCTTATGTCTTGGCCTTTAAATTTAATTTCGACCTTTTTCAAGAGGGTAGGTTTCCAGGTTGTACCCAACAGCATACTAAAATTTCGCCGAAATTCAACCGCTTTCATGCGAATTATCCTACAGACAAACCCAAAGCATAAACGTTTCTGCAACCACAGTTCAAAAGTGTTAGGAATTTCGAAAATAAAAGCATAACGAACAGCGCGAAAACTAGCTCATAAATAGAATATTTGAAACACTCTCAATGTATGCACTCTCAATTATTAGGGATGGTAGAGGGGAAGGGAATAGAACTGTCCAAAATTAGCATGTTTTCATTGCGCTAGGGCGCTTAAGCACGGCTGAATTCCTTCAGATACCCCCAATGTTCAAATGATTGAAATGTGCTGATGTTCATGGAATGAAATGGTTGATCAGCTATGATGACCGCATAAAAGTTCGGGGGGAGGGGGGGACTTTTTTTTAGTTTATGCAACATTTTACATCACTCCAGTATTTATCTTATCATCAACAATCGCAATGCAACTACCGCTTACGATCGCGGATATCAGCAACCGAAAATCTGCCATATCTCTAAGTGATATAACACACAGTATCCTGTTAGTGTATTGTAATTGAAAAAAAAAAGGATGTGGAAAAAAGAAACTTTCAGAAATTAAGATCATCAAGTCATGTGTTTCAAAAATCCGTTTTCCTTTATAACGTTTAAAAACATGTTTTTGCTTTTTTACCTGTAGTGTAAATAAAAAAACTAAGTTGATTTTTTTTTATGGAATCAGACGTCCGTATGTCTGATTGTCTTCATCTGAGTTCACACGTTAGCTACTGTGTACAAGTAGACCTATTTTTCAGCTCAAAAATATGTAGTTTTGTATATATTCACAGTATAAGTCATTCCTTATTCCCACAGAACTGAATTCAGCATATGCAAAATGAAGATCATCAAGACCCGCCCAACACTATGTTTCTGATTGTCTGCTGTTTATATTCAAGAAATGCAAACATGGATCAATGGTGAATGCAGCAACTATGATTTTTATTTATTACCAAGAAAAAAAAAAAAAAAGAGCCGTGAAAGCTGTAAAGCTGAAACGGATATTTCTCTCGACCCTTCCCCCCCCCCCCCATGAACAAAAACATTCCGATTAAGATCAAACAGCAGGAGGACGCGTCCACACACAACCTTTCGAATGACCTGATGGAATGGCTTCTTTTCATTTGGCACATCGCCATAGATCACCACCTGCAGCTCACTGAACTGTCAAGTTGCACCCTTCCTCCTTCACTTTAACTATAATAGAAAATGTAAAAAAAAAAAAAAATGCTCCCTAATTTTCGACAAAATTAAATTACCAAATTTGCGTCATGATGTTGCAATTTACTAAAATACGTTTGTTTATCTGCTGAATATTGCTTAAATCCATTGAAAACTTTTTAATTATAGATGATTTTTTTATTAAAACTAACTCAGACGTCTGAATAAAAACGTATGTTTGTAATTCAAATAGAGTCCATATCATCACAGAAAAAAATTTAAGGATCACTCTGTTTAAATAAACCATGGCATCTAAAAAAAATAATTCACTTGCTTTTCCCGTAATTTATAATTACTGTTTCTTTTTTTCAATCCGATTACGCAACAGATTTTTTTTTTTTTTTTTTTTTTTTTTTTGCATCTGCTAAAGTTCCTAACGGAATTTGGCGAAATTTGCACTAGAACTTTATTGTGATGTATCTTAACTACTGTAAAAATTTTACTGTGTTATTTCCAAAATTCGGAAAAATGGATTTCTGAAAATATTCTCCTAGTCCTTTTGAGCTGTGGAAGTGATAAACAGGTGTTTGCTTTCTTCCCAACCAAGGGCTTCAGATCAGCGCTCCCAGCTGTCAATCAACCGTTTCTATGGTAACACCCTTTCTGCTGGAGGCTCACTCTGTCCAAAGAGGCACACATACTTGTCCATAATAAAAATTACCAATGCTAACTTTTAAAGTTTTCAACCGATTCAATTGGAATTTTGGAAGTGAGCTTCTGTAATCCAATTACAGTGAATGTAAAGATTTCAGCCACTTTCGTGAAAAATTCGCAAAGATAGTTTTCTTATTTTTTATCATAAGTAGGGGAAGTCTCTTGAGGGGAGGTAGGGTGGCATGCACATAAACAAGAAGCAGATGAATGTGTTGTTCAGGCATACTCCTCACTGGTGGATGCCAGCTGACTTGGTACATACGCGACCCCTTGCAAATGCTAGATGCCTCTTCTTTCCCCTTCTGTTCTCAGTTGTCGGACGGACATCAAGCTCCCCTTCGACCTACTAGTAATCGTCCAATTTTATTGCACTGGAAGTAGTGCCTTTTTTTCTTTTTTCCCCCAGCCAAATTAGGATTTGGTGCACATCGGAAACCGCTGCCGGTGGTTTCTTTCAGAACAGAGAAAAGGAACTTTAAAAAATGAAGGGGTAACAGTAACACGATTTCCTAAAAGGGCATTTTTTTAAGCACTAATTTCAAATTTCAAGGCTTTTCAAGACGGCATTAAAAAAACACCGTTTTTCCAGGATATTCTAGGCCTTGAAAACGTAATCTTGATTTTCCAGGACTTTCCAGGTTTTCAAGCACGCGTGTGCACCCTGATCACAGAAAATTTTTTTAAGGATTGCTCTGTTTAAATAAACCATGGAATATGAAAAAAAAAAAAAAAATTCACTTGCTTTTCCCGTAATTTATAATTACTGTTTCTTTTTTTTCCATCCAATTATGCAACGGAAGATTTTTTTTTTTTTTTTTTTTTTTTGCATCTGCTAAAGTTCTTAACGGAATTGGACGAAATTTGCACTAGAACTTTATTGTGATGTATCTTAACCACTGTGAAAATTTTACTGTGTTATTTTCAAAATTCGGAAAAATGGATTTCTGAAATTTTTCTCCTAGTCTTTTTGAGCTGTGGAAGTGATAAACAGGTGTTTGCTTTCTTCCCAACCAAGGGCTTCAGATCAGCGCTCCCAGCTGTCAATCAACTGTTGCTATGGTAACACCCTTTCTACTCCAGGCTCACTCTCTCCAAAGAGGCACACATACTTGCCCATAATAAAAATTACCAATGCTAACTTTTTAAGTTTTAAACCGATTCAATTGGAATTTTGGGAGTGAGCTTCTGTAATCCAATTATAGTGAATGTAAAAATTTCAGCCACTTTCGTGAAAAATTCGCAAAGATAGTTTTCTTATTTTTTATCATAAGTAGCCAAAGTCTCTTGAGGGGAGGGTTGGCATGCACATAAACAAGAAGAAGATAAATGTGTTTTTCAGGCAGACTCCTCATTGGTGGATGCCAGCTGACTTCGTACATACGCGACCCCCTGCAAATGCTAAATGTCTCTTCTTTCCCCTTCGGTTCTCAGCAGTTGTCGGACGGACATCAAGCTCCCCTTCATAACAGACCTACTAGTAATCATCCAATTTTATTGCACTGGAAGTAGTGCTTTTTTTCTTTTTTTCCCCCCAGCCAAATAGGATTTGGTGCACGTCCGAAACACCACTGTTGCCGGCGGTTTCTTTGAGAACAGAGGAGAGGAACTTTAAAAAATGAAGGGGTAACAGTAACACAATTTCCTAAAAGGGCATTTTTTTAAGCACTAATTTCAAATTTCAAGGTTTTTCAAGACACCACACAACCTCCTCCACCCGCTTGCACTGTGGAGACCATGCAGGATGGATCGAGTGTCTCATGTTGTTTGCGCCAAGTACGTACATGACCATCCCTGGAGTCGAGTAAAAATGTGACTTGCCAGACCAGCACACTTTTCCCCCAGTCATCCAGCGTCCAACTTGCATGACCTTTGCAAAACTGAACCACGGTTAGAAGAGGATGTTGTCGGGGTTGTCTGCTGTTATAGCCCATACGAGAGAGCATGTGATCCGTGGTCATGACAGATACTGTTCTGGGTTGACCTCTGTTGTATTAGGTAGCCAACTGTTGAACAGTGCTGTGTCTGTTAGCGTGTACGAATTGTTGGACCTGGCACTCGCCTCTCACATCAACCTTTTGCTGTTGTGTGCAGTTTTGCCTCCGGGTCAATGTTCAACCATTTTCTTGCCAGTCCTGACACTTGAACTACGGCAGCTTCGGCCAATTGGGAAATCCAGGCACCTGCTCTCCAAGCTCCCACATTCTGTCCTTTCTCGAAGTCCGATAAATCCTCTGTTTTACCCATCACGCTCTGAATTTTACTCCTACTGTTCCACTCACACCTTATATATGCTATTTTGGTTGACTAATCGTGCCCTCTCAGAAATCATGTCATCAATGGGACTGCATCCACTTTTTTGATGGGGGGGGGGGGTCATAATTTAGTGATCACTGTATATATGCTGACAATGATATGTTACTTATATTTGAAGTTGAGAATTACTTCTTTGTTTGGAATACACTAAACAGATATTCATTTACAAGAGAGAGAAAAAAGGGGGGAAAAAAAAAACCACTTGAAGCTGATCACACAGTATTCCAAGTCACCAAAATGGTAACACAATACAGAAACAAAATTATTATGCTATATTTTAGTACAGTACTGATTCTAAAAATATAAATAATGCAACACTAAAATAACTTTCAACATGCATAATATAATTCAGATGAATGAACGAACTACAGAATTACACCATCGTACAATACAAATTTGGAAGATGTGAATCCATTTATTGATGTAAATATGACATGGATGTTAAGTAAGATAATATCCAAAAACTTGAAAATTTCCGGGAGATGTGGGTTCGTTTCCCGCTCCAGGACAATGAAATTTTCAAGTTTTTGATTATTATCTGACTTAACATCCATGTCATATTTACACAAATAAATGGAACTATACATAATATCTAAGGTATTTTACCTGATATTGTCAAAGTATTTCTCACGTTGTTTGCTCTGTGAGGCATGTGCTCCCGGCCCTGAGAGGTCTCTTACGTTACGGACCTTTGGTTAGTTATAAAAAAAAATTTTTGGAGAAATAAAACAGTTAGGTTATATACTTTCAGTTCCACATTCATTCACTTGCACAATCAAACGTTTAAAATTTACTATTAATTAAAAGACTTTAGTAGAAACAGTTATACTCATCGGGTCAGGAGACGTCTCACACGGGGTTCATTGTTACGGCGAGCGCTTTCTGCGGTACCTTTACCGCCATCTTCGGACCATTATTTCTACACGAGGGTTCTTCGTGTGTGTGTAGTTTTGGAGTTACATGTCGGGAATCGGTTCGTTGTTACGGCGACCGCTTTCTGCGGTACCTTTACTGCCATCTTCGGGCCATTATTTCTACACGAGGGTTCTTCGCATGTGTGTAGTTTTTGGAGTTGCATGTCGGGAATCTGTTCATTGTTACGGCGACCGCTTTCTGCAGTACCTTTACCGCCATCTTCGGGCCATTATTTCTACACGAGGGTTCTTTGCGTGTGTGTAGTTTTTGGAGTTGCATGTTGGGAATCGATTGGAAGGTTTGCTGCCTGTATGTGTTAGGTGATTTGTTTCCAATGTGTCGCCATCTATTGGATGAGTTGGTAGGTATCGGCCGTAAGTATAATTATATTGTGTGTCTCTATGTGTTAGGTGATTTGTTTCTAATGTGTCGCCATCTATTGGATGAGTTGGTAGGTATTAGTCATAAGTATAATTATTTTGTGTAAATATTTTTGGGCTATTATTATTTGTTCATAGAAACAGGTGTATTTTTCCCCCTTTGTTTATTGGTGTAATTTTTTGTAATGTTCTTTTTTTTTTTTTTTTTTTTTTTGCCTTTTTTTATGTATTTTTCTTTTTTTGTAAGTGATTTTCAGGCTGTGTCTAGTGTGGTCGGGTCTTGTAAGTTACATATTTCATCTTTTTTTTTTTTTTTTTTTTTTTGTTCAATTATAACGCTTTCGGAGGAAATTCTTAATTCTCTTTCGTTTGTGTGGGTGGTTAGTAATTTAATATTTTCAAAATCAGCGTATTGTTTATGTTTAACACAGTGTTGGATAAGTGCAATTTCAATTTTTTCTTCTTTTTGTTCCAGTTTTTTATGTGTTGATGTAATCTTTTTATTAATCTATTTTTTGTGCTGCCAATGCATGATATGTGGTCTTCAGAACTCTGTGAAATAATAGGAATTTCATATACGCCTGCTGATTGTAGTATATTATTGTTACTTTTTTTCTTTATAATCAAGTCAAGTGACACATACAAGGCAGCAAACCTTCCCATCGATTCCCGACATGCAACTCCAAAAACTACACACACGCGAAGAACCCTCGTGTAGAAATAATGGCCCGAAGATGGCGGTAAAGGTAATACAAAAAGCGCTCGCTGTAACAATGAACCCCGTGTGAAATGTCTCCTGACCCGATTATTTACTATTAATTAAAAGATTTCTACTAAAATCTTTTAATTAATAGTAAATTTTAAACGTTTGATTGTGCAAGTGAATGAATGTGGAACTGAAAATATATAAACTAACTGTTTTATTTCTCCAAAAATATTTTTTTATAACTAACCAAAGGTCCGTAACGTAAGAGACCTCTCGGGGCCGGGAGCACGTGCCTCACAGAGCAAACAATGCGAGAAATACTTTGACAATATCAGGTAAAATACCTTAGATATTATGTATAGTTTAATTAAAAGCACGTTTATAACATAAGACAACCTATAAGGTTGTCTCATGAATTGCATTTTTCGTAACAAATAAATGGATTTCTATTTTCCAAATTTGTATAATTCAGATATTTTGCATTTAAAAAAAATAAAATAATCTTACCCATTATAAACTACTGCAGAATGTCCAAATCTTGCAATATTTTGATTGTCAACAGAAGGAAAATTCATTGTATGCCAACTATCACAGGCTACAGAGAGGGTGAGAAAAAGAAATCTGTTGAAGAGAGCATTAAAAGCTAGTACCATAAAAAGTAGTAGTGCACTAACATTGTTACAAGACATAGAGAAGAAGAAAAAACAACAGCTATTAGCAAAACCTAAAATTTTATGTGCACTCTCAAACCAGTGTCATGGGCAGAATGGTTAAAAACTAAAATGCCATAACCGTATTTCCCTTGCATCATTAGTTATCAGAAGACACATCTCTACAACTTTCACTGATATTCCAGTGTTCTGTACAAAGAAATCTTTGTATTCCCCATTCTACATTCACATATTTTCTGATTTGCAAATACAGTGCTGTCTGTTAAAAATGCAAGACCAAGAAAGACTTGAGCTGTTGAAATACAATTTATATAGTTCATTACCAGAGACTCCAACCCTGATTAGAAATTTCCACTGTAAACAATACAAAAATGCATAGTTTTAGCTTTTTTCAGTAGTGAAAAAACAAAAATCCATAAGCCTAACATCTGGCCAGATTTGTGAAAAACAACCATAACCGTCGGTGTTAACCATAATGGCGATAGTGATAGAGAAAGAGTGATAACAAAAGACTGCCTGAAGAAGGGAAAGTTTTCTCTGAAACTTTGCGTTTTTAATTAAAATATTTCCTAGAAGAAAAAACTCGTAATAAATGTTTAAAAAATCAATAGTTTTCAACATGTTTCAGTAGTAATGAATAAAACTGTATTACATACTCTGTAAAAAATAAGTTGCCAGTGTAAATTCATAAAAATGTGAAATTTTTGCTTAAAAAACTGTACATAAATTGAAGACATTTTGTGGGAAACACTAAATGGATCCAATATATTTTCTCACCTCACCCAAACTGTATGTTCCAATGAAAACCTTCGAGTAAACACAGTGTCTACACAGATTGAAAGTTCATGATTGTCCTGAACCACCCCACCCTACCTCCAAATGAAAAAAAATGTAGTCCTTTTTCCCTGTTTTGTTCATTGCAGGAAGAAATTCCAGCACTACTCCAGGATTTTACAGAAGAATATAAAAAATTAAGAACATTCCAAGTTCTGAAAAGGGAACTAAAATTTCAGAACATTTCCAGGATTCCAGGGACCATGATAACTTTGCAAGTGATTAGAAGAGATGCTTCGACATCCAAAACATACTGAAAGATTGTGGAAGAAATGCAACAATATTGAAAACATCCAAGACTCTCTTCAAAATGTTTAATGAATGTTAGAATCCAGAAAACACAAAAATAAACTTTACACACATCATTAAAAAGGTCATTTCATTGAGATCTTTGATTTCCATAGTATATTCGATGTTTTCTGTAATCTATAGTGGACCGACCACTTCCGTAGTGACTATGGAGAATCCATAGGCAGTTGGATTCTCTGCATGTTTTATGATACAAGAGATGTAAGTGATTAGAAGTATAAATCTGTAAGTCATGTAGAACACACTACATCCAGTACCCAGGGTTTGTACACATTTAAACAAAATAAATTCCAGGACTTTTCCACGGGTTTTTTTTAGCAGTTCATCAAAAAATTCCAGAAACTAAAGATTTTAACTAGAATCATAGTGCTTTGTTTTATATTTTGCAAATTGGGGTGAAATTTACTATGCATTAAAAACTGTTATGCGATCCTATGGGTTATGCTGTTACAGAGTGTTCTCGAGTGTGTGTTACATCTTCAATGAAGTGGCAGAATTTCCCAGTATAAAAACTGCTCTGAATAAAACTTATATGACGCGATCGGAACTTAGCACAAAAATAATACATAATACAAAACAAGTTTGTCATGCACTGCACTGAAGATTCCCTGTTCCCTAGTAATCTATTTCCATGCACTCTGGCGGGAGATATCAATCTCCTTCAATGAGAAAAGCGTGTGCTATAAGGAATGGCCATCTTGGATTCACAGCCTGAAGGTTTCCACATGACGTTATGACTCCAGCTGCAAACAACCATTATGCCACAAACCAAAGAGGCTGGAAATATGGTACTGAAACATCTGGCTCTCAACTGTCATGTGAGATAAAAGAGATGACATTGTGTCTCCACACTATGTGGAAGGAAGTGCATGGTTCATACACTTTTTTAATCACAAAATTCCAGGACTTTTGAAATTTTTTTTTCCGGGACATACGATCCAAACGCTCTTACTTAAAATATAGTGAAACAATAGGTCTGTTCAACCTGTAACCTACAACAAACAACTTCCTACATGCTTAGGCAAACTTAATGCAGAACGTTAAAAATGATGTCTGCTGCAGCTAATCGGAAACTTAGAATCACAGATAAATACTAAAATACCAAAACTGTCACTGAAAATGTGACCAGGTTTAATTCTACTAAACTTTTATACACATTATACAACACTGATTTTGAGAAAAATTTATTTTTCTACTTTAGCTTTAGTTCAATTATTGAAGCAAATTACAGAATAAAAAACCCCATAAAACTCAAAAATACATAGGTATGTGGCATTACTCTTGAAATGCTTTCATATACCACACAATCAATACATAAAATACTATTTATATTTAATAATTTTGAAATAATGCTTACATTGGAAATTTAAGGGTAAGGAAAGGTGAAATATTTGGATTTTTTTCAAAGGGCCAAAGGGATTGTTATTTCTTAAAAGCATAGTCATGGGAACAAGTATTTGGGTTACATTTTATTTAGGAAAGGAATTTTCAACCTAATATTGATGCTCTGTAGCCACGTTTTAAAATTGTACTCTCCAGCAAACAAAGTATGCACAAAAATTTCAAATTTGTGCACACCATATATGTCATGGGGCATCAACTACACGGCAGTTTATAAGGGTGCCGGTTCGTGTTTTCTTCTAGGTGTGCAAACTTCTCCTCATTTAGGTGCTAACACACAAAAAAAATCATGAGCACCCACTCAATTTCATGACTTTTTCATTACTTCATGACCACCTGCTCAATTTCATGACTTTTTCATGACCAGTAGACACCCTGGGCTGCTTATAGCCTATCAAGTTGCTTACAGTAGTCATTAAACCTGTGTGTATATATCATCATCATCATTGTCAACCATTATCAATCCACTGCTGGACGAAGGTCTCCCCAAGTTTCCTCCACAACGGTCTGTCTTGTGCCAGTCTCCTCCATGTCACCCCTGCATACTTTCGAATTTCATCCACCCATCTCCCATGTGGTCTTCTTCTGGGTCTTTTCCTGTCCCTTGGAATCCAATCTAAAATTTCGGCTGTCCATCGATGATCTGTCCTTCTGGCAGTATGTCCAGCCCATTGCCATTTCAGCGATTTAACTCTGATCATGATGTCTTCCACTCTTGTCATTTTTCGGATCCACGAGTTCCTCTTCTTATCTCTCCTGGTTACACGAAGCATGCACCTCTCCATGCTTCTTTGAGTTGTCTGCAGTCTTTGCATATCTCTTTTAGTTAAGGTCCACGTCTCTGCACCATACGTAAGCACTGGAAGGATGCATTGATCAAACACTTTTCTTTTAAGACATAATGGCATATTGCTCTTGAAAATTATGCTGTTTCTTCCAAAAGCTCTCCAGGCAAGTTTTGTACGCCGATTAATTTCTTCATCAATGTGACCCTCACTTGATATCTGCTGTCCAAGATAAACGTACGTGTCTGTTATCTCCAGCTTTTCTCCATCAATCGATAAATCTTCATTTCTTGTAAAAGCATTGAACATCACTTTTGTCTTCTGAAAGTTCATTTTTAATCCCACTTCTTTACTCTTGTCAGCAAGTTCCTGGATCATACTCTGCAGCTCTGATGGGGTAGTTGCAAAAATGACTACGTCATCAGCAAAACGAAGGTGGGTTAGATAATCTCCATTAATCTTTATCCCTTTGTTTTCCCAGCTCAGCGACTGAAAAACACCCTCCAATGTGGCATTAAAGAGCTTCGGAGATATGGTGTCACCTTGTCTCACTCCCTTTCCAATTTTTATGTGTGTTGTATTTTCAAACAGCCTAATCTTTGCACTTGCATTTTCATAGATGTTATTAATAATATTAATGTATGCATCTTCAATACCGCAGGTTTTCAGAGCCATTGTAACTGCTGATGGTTTCACCGAATCAAAGGCTTTTTCATAATCTATAAAAGCCATGCACAATGGAAGTTCATATTCCCTCGCTCTTTCAATTAGTTCTCTCAGTACGTGGATATGATCTATTGTGCTGTAGCCACTCCTGAATCCAGCTTGTTCTCTCGGTTGAGCCATGTCCAGTGTTACCTTCAAGCGGTGTGAAAGAACTTTAGTGAAGATTTTATAAACTACTGATAGGAGGCTGATAGGTCTGTAGTTTCCGAGATCCTCAATGTCACCTTTCTTATGTAGCAGGATCATTGTAGCGGTGTTCCAATCCTCAGGAATCTTTCCTTCATTAAGGCATCGAGTGAAAATTTGGGCGAGTACTGTTTCAATTTCTCCACTTGCTTCTTGTATGATGTCTACAGTAATTCCATCTTCTCCTGGAGCTTTTCCCCGCTTCATGTTCTTGATTGCATGTGCAACTTCTGCTGGAAGGACTGGAGGAACTCTGGTACTGGTATCTTTCATGATGTCTGGAGTGCATGTATCATCCCTTTCATATAATTTGGAGTAGAAATCTTTCACTCTTGTCAAAATTTCGCCTCTATTTCTTGTTACAGAACCATCTTCTTTTCTCAGTGCCATAATCTGTTTTCTTCCCTTACTGAGATGTCCCTTTGCTATCTTTAGGCTTTGGTTGTTTTCAATTGCTTTCCTCACTAGTTCACAGTTGAATTTTCTTACGTCTTCAGTGATACTTTTTCTTACTGTCTTGCATAGCTCTATATATTCCACTTTGGAAGTCACATCATCTTTAGTTGTCCTCATCTCTCTTCTTTTTTGCATCAACATTTTCGTTTTTCCTGATAATTTGTTTACATGCAACTTGTTCTTAGACCCAGCTAATTTTGTTGCTGTTTCCATAAGAGCTTTGGTTACTTTTCTGTTAACTTCAGAGATGTCCACTTCTTCCGATGTTAGGCCTTCTAAAGCAGAGAACCTGTTCTTCAGTTCCAACTTGAAGGTATTATGGTGTTTTTAAGGTTGGTTATATCAATAGATTTTGTTTGTCTTATGAGCTTGCCACGTTCAAGTTTGGTGTTGAGGTGCATCTTACATCTCACCAATCTATGGTCACTACCTATGTTGAACTTGTTTAGCACACTGCAGTCTTCTATGACGAATTTTTGTTACACATAATAAAATCAATTTCACTTGTCGTCCCATTTGGATGTCTCCATGTCCATTTCCTGTGTGGCTTTTTCTTGAAGAAGGAGTTCAAGATGAAAAACCCTTCTGCCTCTGCAAACTCAACGAGAGTATTTCCACGCTGGTTTCTGTTGCCGTGACCGAATTTACCTACTGAAGTTTCATTCTGTTGCCGTTGCCCTATTTTTGCATTGAAATCTCCCATAATTATTTTTCAAGTGCTGCTTACCTTTATTATTTAGATGACAAATTTCCTCATAAAATTCTTCAATTTCTTCTTCAGGATGACTTGTGGTGGGTGCATAAGTTTGAATAATCTGAGCCTGGTATCTTTTCGAGAGTTGGATAACGAGTCGTGCAGCTCTGTCAGAGGAACTTTCAACTTCTACAACTTTATCCTTCAGTTTCTTGTTTATTATAAATCCAACACCACTAGTTCTGCCAGTATCTGTCCCACGATAGTAGAAGAGATGTCCACTTTTCAGTTCGATGAGATCTTCTCCTTTTCTCCTTACCTCACTTAGCCCCACGATGTCCCACTTGATCCTTTGTAGTTCCTCTTCCAATTCAAGAAGCCTTGAATCAGAAGATAGGGAGCGTCCGTTGTACGTAGCCAAGGTCAGCATCAGATGGCAGCCTAGTCCGGTCCTCCGGGGATTCTTAGCACCCTCTGCCTTCATGTCGCACTGGCCGCTGCCTTGGCCAGGTACATTCCAGCTGCCGGAGACTGAGGGCCAAGATTTAAGTTGTGGAATCATTTTGGAGGGTTTGGCCATAACTCACCACGCTGGCCAAGCGGGTTGGTGAGTGTGGGATAGAATTTCCTCTAATCCCGATGGTATAGTTATACCGCTATTGGCGGTCGTCAGAGCCCCTTTAGTGGGAACAGGATGTACCACGAGAAGGCGGGGTTGACATTTGTCAAGGAGAGGCTGTGATGTTACGCATCACCTGACCTGTGTATATATATATATATATATATATATATAAAGGGATGCAAGGTCAGGTGTTGCGTAACATCACAGCCTCTCCTTGACAAATGCCAACCCCGCCTTCTCGTGGTGCATCCTGTTCCCACCAAAGGGGCTCTGACGACCGCCAATAGCGGTATAACTATACCATCGGGATTAGAGGAAATGCTATCCCACACTCACCAACCCGCTAGGCCAGCGTGGTGAGTTATGGCCAAACCCCTCCAAAATGACTCTACAACTTAAATCTTGGCCCTCAGTCTCCGGCCAGTGTGACATGAAAGCAGAGGGTGCTACGAATCCTCGGAGGACCGGACTAGGCTGCCATCTGATGCTGACCTTGGCTACGTATAATGGACGCTCCCTATCTTCTGATTCAAGGCTTCTTGAATTGGAAGAGGAACTACGAAGGATCAAGTGGGACATCGTCGGGCTAAGTGAGGTAAGGAGAAAAGGAAAAGATCTCATTGAACTGAAAAGTGGACATCTCTTCTACTATCGTGGGACAGATACTGGCAGAACTAGTGGTGTTGGATTTATAACAAACAAGAAACTGAAGGATAAAGTGGTAGAAGTTGAAAGTTCCTCTGACAGAGCTGCACGACTCGTTATCCAACTCTCAAGAAGATACCAGGCTCAGATTATTCAAACTTATGCATCCACCACAAGTAATCCTGAAGAAGAAATTGAAGAATTTTATGAGGAAATTCGTCATCTAAATAATAAAGGTAAGCAGCACTTGAAGATAACTATGGGAGATTTCAATGCAAAAATAGGGCAACGGCAACAGAATGAAACTTCAGTAGGTAAATTCGGTCACTGCAACAGAAACCAGCGTGGAAATATTCTCGTTGAGTTTGCAGAGGCAGAAGGATTTTTCATCTTGAACTCCTTTTTCAAGAAAAAGCCACTCAGGAAATGGACATGGAGACATCCAAATGGGACGACAAGTGAAATTGATTTTATTATGTGTAACAAAAAATTCGTCATCGAAGACTGCAGTGTGCTGAACAAGTTCAACACAGGCTAGTGCCCATAGATTGGTGAGATGTAAGATGCACCTCAACACTAAACTCGAACGTGGCAAGCTCATAAGACAAACAAAATGTATTGACATAACCAACCTTAAAAAACACCATAATACTTTCAAGTTGGAACTGAAGAACAGATTCTCTGCTTTAGAAGGCCTAACATCGGAAGAAGTGGATATTTCGGAAGTTAACAGAAAAGTAACCAAAGCTCTTATTGAAACAGCAACAAAATTAGCTGGGTCTAAGAACAAGTTGCATGTGAACAAATTATCAGGAAAAACCAAAATGTTGATTGAAAAAAGAAGAGAGATGAGGACAACTAAAGAAGATGTGACTTCCAAAGTGGAATATATAGAGCTATGCAAGTCAGTACGAAAAAGTATCACTGAAGACGTAAGGAAATTCAACTGTGAACTAGTGAGGAAAGCAATTGAAAACAACCAAAGCCTAAAGATAGCAAAGGGACATCTCAGTAAGGGAAGAAAACAGATTATGGCACTGAGAAAAGAAGATGGTTCTGTAACAAGAAATAGAGGCGAAATTTTGACAAGAGTGAAAGATTTCTACTTTAAATTATATGAAAGGGATGATACATGTACTCCAGACATCGTGAAAGGTACCAGTACCAGAGTTCTTCCAGTCCTCCCAGCAGAAGTTGCACATGCAATCAAGAACATGAAGCGGGGGAAAGCTCCAGGAGAAGATGGAATTACTGTAGACATCATACAAGAAGCAAGTAGAGAAATCGAAACAGTACTCGCCCAAATTTTCACTCGATGCCTTAATGAAGGGAAGATTCCTGAGGATTGGAACAACGCTACAATGATCCTGCTACATAAAAAAGGTGACATTGAGGATCTCGGGAACTACAGACCTATCAGCCTCCTATCAGTAGTTTATAAAATCTTCACTAAAGTTCTTTCACACCGCTTGAAGGTAACACTGGACATGGCTCAACCGAGAGAACAAGCTGGATTCAGGAGTGGCTACAGCACAATAGATCATATCATATCCACGTACTGAGAGAACTAATTGAAAGAGCGAGGGAATATGAACTTCCATTGTGCATGGCTTTTATCGATTATGAAAAAGCCTTCGATTCGGTGAAACCATCAGCAGTTACAATGGCTCTGAAATCCTGCGGTATTGAAGATGCATACATTAATATTATTAATAACATCTATGAAAATGTAAGTGCAAAGATTCGGCTGTTTGAAAATACAACACACATAAAAATTGGAAAGGGAGTGAGACAAGGTGACACCATATCTCCGAAGCTCTTTAATGCCACATTGGAAAATGTCTTTCAATCACTGAACTGGGAAAACAAAGGGATAAAGATTAATGGAGATTATCTAACCCACCTTCGTTTTGCTCATGACATAGTCATTTTTGCAACTACCCCATCAGAGCTGCAGAGTATGATCCAGGAACTTGCCGACAAGAGTAAAGAAGTGGGATTAAAAATGAACTTTCAGAAGACAAAAGTGATGTTCAATGCTTTTACAAGAAATGAAGATTTATCGATTGATGGAGAAAAGCTGGAGATAACAGACACGTACGTTTATCTTGGACAGCAGATATCAAGTGAGGGTCACATTGATGAAGAAATTGATCGGCGTACAAAACTTGCCTGGAGAGCTTTTGGAAGAAACAGCATAATTTTCAAGAGCAATATGCCATTATGTCTTAAAAGAAAAGTGTTTGATCAATGCATCCTTCCAGTGCTTACGTATGGTGCAGAGACGTGGACCTTAACTAAAAGAGACATACAAAGGCTGCAGACAACTCAAAATAGCATGGAGAGGTGCATGCTTGGTGTAACCAGGAGAGATAAGAAGAGGAACTCGTGGTTCCGAAAAATGACAAGAGTGGAAGACATCATGATCACAGTTAAATCCCTGAAATGGCAATGGGCTGGACATACTGCCAGAAGGACAGACCATCGATGGACAGCCGAAATTTTAGATTGGATTCCAAGGGACAGGAAAAGACCCAGAAGAAGACCACATGGGAGATGGGTGGATGAAATTCGAAAATATGCGGGAGTGACATGGAGGAGACTGGCACAAGACAGACCGTTGTGGAGGAAACTTGGAGAGACCTTCGTCCAGCAGTGGATTGATAATGGTTGACAATGATGATGATGATGATGATATAAAAAATCTGTGTCAAATATAATCTGTTAGTAAATACTCATTTTTTAAAATCACTTTTGCATAATTTTCTAACTGTTTATCATGTTATGTTGCATTAATGCCTACCACACCACTAAAGATGTTTAATAAGTATAATAATGTTAAGAAAAACATTTTTTTTTTCGATTGGAGAAGAGGCCGTTAAAAGTACCACCCAGCTAAAATTTCTTAACACCTGGCTGTAAAAAAATCTAGGGAGAACACTACAATTCTTCTCCATTACAACGCCCAACCGCATGTCTCACAAATGACCATGAACAAACTGAATGAACTGGGCTACAAAATTGCCTCACTCAGCTTAAATCATCAGACCTCTCTTCGTCTGACTACCACTTTTTCAAGCATCGCAACAACTTCTTCCAAGAGAAGGTTTTCAACAACCAAGCAGTAGCTCAAAACGCCTTTGAAGAATTCTATGCTACCGAAAAAGACTTGCTTCTTGTTGGCAAACATGCAAGATTCTAATGGTTTTTATTTTGATTAATAAATATTATTCTAAGCTGAGATATTCTGCTTTAAAAGTTGGTTAAAAACTGCAATTATTTTTGCACCGACCCAATAGATGGCAGCAGCACCTACAAATAGCCAAGCAAATTTATGGGGGGGGGGCAAAATATAGAAGATACAAATGAAAATACCCTGGCGCAAACATCTACTAAAATATTGAGAAGCGATAACATCTCCACCAAGTATGCTTCCAATTATTCGCAAATTATATATTTAAAAACATATACAATGGCAACTCCCACACCCCCACCGAGTGCGCACACTGCGAGGTGTATCTACAAATGCTGCAAGCTGCAAAACACATGGTTCATCGCAACTATGGTTCACATAAATCTGCGACTTTAAAAACAAGGCCAGACTCTGTGGTACGTTTCTTGGAAACACTTTCTTTTTTACACTTTTCAACCATAGGTTGAAGAAGCATATATGCTCCAGCTTCGTCTGTCTGTCCATCCGTCCGGCTGTCTGTCTGTGTGCCCATCCGCATGGTAACTCATAAAAATGGTTTGATTTCGATGAAATTTTAGTATGTGGTAGGGGACCACCTGGGGACGAACCCTATTGAAAATGGATGAAATGGGGTCAAAGGTCAGAATATAGGAGCGGGGTTCATTCCATTGCCCTTATGCATCATAACTTGCATAAAAATTGTTCGATTTCGATGAAATTTTAGTATGTGGTAGGGGACCATCTGGGGACGAACCCTATTGAAAATGGGCGAAATGCAGTCAAAGGTCAGGACATAGGAGTGGGATCCATTCCATTGCCCTTATGTGTGATAACTTGCATAAACATGGTTCGATTTCGATGAAAGTATGTGGTAGAGGACCACCTGGGGACAAACCCTATTATTGAAAACGGGTGAAATGGGGTCAAAGGTCAGGACATGAAGCGGGATCCATTCCATTGCCCTTATGCGTCATCACTTATGTAAAAATCATTTGATTGTGACAAACCTTTAGTATGTTTTTCCGGATGTATACTGAACCGGTTCTGTTGAATATCATCAAAATAAGGTCAAAGGTCAGGGCACAGGAGCGAGATTTATTACATAGCCATTATTCTTGTAACTTGATTAAAAATGCTTCTACTGCGACAAAACTTTAGTATGTTGTTCCAGAGGTATACTGAACCGTTTCTGTTGAACATCATCAAAATGGAGTCAACGGTCATGGCACAGGAGTGAAATTTATTCCACACCCATTATCCTTATAACTTGAGTAATGATTTCTGGTATGTTGGAAAGTCTATCATAATCAATGCATTGAATGATTTTACTAACTTGTTAGATGAAGAAGGTTGGTTAGAAGAACCCATCATTTGAAATAAATAAAAAGAAAAACTTCACGATTGACTGCCACTAGCACGTGCTCCATAGAACATAAAGAAAAGGCTATTGGAGCAGCGTCCGTACAACACACGCTCCGTCCTGTGTAGTGCAGGTTGTACGAAGAGCATCATGGGAGAGGTATGGAAACAAATGCTGGAGCAGCATCCATAGCTGCGGGTAATACGGAGACATCGTGGGAGGGGTAAAATGGTGGCGAAAGGCAGAGCCAGAGTCAAGGGGCTGCTACACACGCTCCGTCCTGTGTAGTGCAGGTTGTACGAAGAGCATCATGGGAGAGGTATGGAAACAAATGCTGGAGCAGCATCCATAGCTGCGGGTAATACGGAGACATCGTGGGAGGGGTAAAATGGTGGCGAAAGGCAGAGCCAGAGTCAAGGGGCTGCTATTATTCCCTGTTGTTGGATTTTCTTTTGTAGACAGACAGCATGGGATTACCAATTAAGATACAGAAACTTGTATTGTGTGAAACACAACTTTAAATTTTTCCCCTCAGATGAACTTGAAGAATAAACAAAAAATTTTAAGTTGAGAAAATTGCTTCCCATATCAGAAAAATCAAATGGTGATTTTCCATAATTTCATCGGTATGTCCGTACTTCAGTAACGGCAACCAAAAATCCGTAAAATCAAGGAAAATCTGTACTAGTTAGCATCTATGCATATCTGTACATATGTCTTACTTTATAAATTACTGTAATCTAAAATTATGTGTATAGACAGTGATTGACCAGGTGAACGAGTTTATAAGTCGCGTAATCTAAAATTATATGTACATTTCACAGTGATTGACCTGGTGAATGAGTTTGTGTGTTTATAAAGCATGTTTGATAGAGAGAACAAATTGAATGGTGAAATTAGTAGGCGAGTGAATTCTTCATTGAAAGTCATAGTATATTGGCTTTGGGAGGTTTTCACAGGAATGATGGGTTCTCAAGAAAGTCCTGCATGGCTGTGTATGAAAGTGTAATCAGGGCTTGAAAAATACCATGCTCAAGATGCCCTGGCCACTTAAATTATTGGCCTGGGCAAGTAAATATGAAATCTAGTTGCCCGACCGGGCAACTAGGTTTAAAGACAAAAAAAAAAAAGTTTGGAATGGAGAATTTTCTACTCTAGAAAAAAAAAAAAAAAGACTGTCGTCACGTGTTTTTCATTTTACTGCAAATCGCCAGAGACTGTCATCACGTGTTTTTCATTTTACTGCAAATCGCCAGAGACTGTCGTCACATGTTTTTCATTTTACTGCAAATCGCCAGAAGTTGTATTATTGTTATGGAATGAATGCCAAGGCCAGGAGGAGAGGATAGCACTTCTTCAATTATATTATGCTCTACATCCAGAAATTGGGGCCATATGTAGTTTTGCTCCAGATGTCGTTTACATTTAAACGACAGGATGCTTGCCTCGGATGAAACTAGCCTCCGGTGTTTAGTGACAAAATGTGTAAACTGCCATGAAACAGGCAGACACAGACTGATGGAGAAAAAGCCGTGCTTTATGAGGAAGGACTGACAACAGAATATTTATTGCACAGCCCTGGGTGGGGTTGGGTCTCTGATACCTCTGATAAAACTTGCGCGAGTGAGGGAGGGAGGGAGGGGAAATGGAAGCTTCCGTCCACACACACACACACACACACACGCAAACTACAGCGGTACTAATGAAATAAAGCCTAAGTTTCGTTTAAGATTTAAGAACAAGCATGTACACTTAACCGAGAGAAGAGCTAAAATTACAGACACCGATAACTTACCTAGTTTGTCTGAGAGAACAGTAGTTTGTGTTAGCTGTGGGTATAAAGTTGTATTTAGTAATCGATATGATTTATTATTTTTTTTTGGAAAAAAATCCAGCAATGAGAGTATATCTCATAGTAAGCAATTATGTGAAATTCCCGATCGTTGTTACAAATTCGTCTTCTGCATTGTTGAGTGACGTAATTTTAGAATCGGAATCTGCGTCGTTGGCAAAATTGAAACTTACGCAAGCGGACTATGATAAAGTGTACGCAAAAAAACGCTGTCGGACAGTTCAGAAATCTTGGATAAAAAAGATTTAATTGGCTAAAGTCAAATGATGACAAGACTATTATGTGGTGCACTGCTTGCTAAAACCATCCTAAAACGATGCCACCAGCAATTTTTTCAAAAAATTTGTGTGTGTGTGGGGGGGGTGTCCAGGTAATAATATAGTGTAATAACTATAAGTGTGCACACAACAGTAATCGAAAATGTAAGGATTGCCTTTATTTCTAAACAATTCTTGGGATATTTTATGATGCAAAATCACTTCTGTTTGCACAAGAGAAAAAGGTAAATAATTTTTACATTCAAAATTGTTGAAAACTACTTAAACTGCTGTACAGTTAACTATGAATATTTTTTTTTTTTTGCAAAACACAGGACATATATTAAAAATTCTTGAACATGGCATAACCACTAAATTTCTCAAATGCCATTGATTACCTTTCTTAAAACTTAAGATATATGCTTTTGTGCACTTTGAACACAGACACTTTAAAATGGCAATGCAAAAGATATATAAAAAGTTTATCATAATTTTTAACTTTAAAAAAATGAGGCTTCTGTTTTGTTATCTTAAAAGATAAATTTTTCTGGGGATGTAGATTTTACTTCTGGGCAAGTAAATATTTTCTCCACTTGCCCAGCTGGGCATGTAACTTTTCAGATATTTTTCAAGCCCTGGTACTAGAGGAGAAACATAGAAGTCGTTTGTGTGCTGGAGAAATGTTACTTATGGGGGGTTTGTGGCAAGACACGTTCAGATTGTGTGAGGAATGAAGATGTGTTGCAGTTGTGTAATGTGAAGCAAAATGTTGTAAGCAAGGTGGAGATTAATATGATTCAGTGATTTGGCCATGTTGAAAGGATGATTGATGAGATGCTTACTCAGATTTTTTTTTTTTTTTTAGCCCAAGTGGCAGGAAGAAAAGCCAGAGGAATGCCAAGGCAGTCATGGGAGGAACAGATTCAGGAATGATATGGCAGGGGAAAAAACTACTAACCAACCACTTGCGGGAAAAAAAAACAAAAAACTTTAAGATTACTTTTACATTATCTTTTTTTACGAAGCTCCTTTTAAAATGATGGCCGGTGATCTGTTTAAGGTGGAAAACTGACGAAGTGCTAGAAGAAAATCTAAAGCACTGATGTTACCTTTTATCAGAGAAAGAAAAAAAAGATCTTCAGCTATGACATGTTGTGTTTCCCAACCCACAAAGAACAGCAACCCAAGTTCTATCCTAAGACTCCCAGTAAATGGGAGGTAATTCCACTACACCAACTAGAGAGAAACATGAACAACTGCAAGTGATTTGCTCAAGACTTGTTATTCGGGTAAAACAGATTTTATTTTTTGCCCTCCGGCAAATGAATGGGCAAATGAGAGAAAAAGAAAGAATGAAAGAATTTACCTGATTTTTCTTGACTTCCATATTTTCTATCCTCCTCTTTGCCAAAAGGGGTTTGAGGTAACCTCATGAAAAAAATCTCCCTCTCGTGGAGAGTGCGTGGATCTGGTAATGGGTTTTCCAATCTAAAAATATTTTGGGCCCCTTAATTTAGAGATCAGAAAACAGCACAAGAACAGGAGTGTCTGAATGAAAAAAAGATTATGAGTATGAAGTATAGAAGGTCTTGTGTACGTCATGTGACGAGTGTCAGTGAAGCTTCAGTTGTGTGTCAAGACCGCTGCAAATGGAGAAGTTTGATACAGCAACAGTAAGTAAATAATCAGTTAAAAATTTGTCTGGTAGTTGTATTTCTTTGTGGAGCTAACCTCTGAATCTCAGAGAACAGCTTAGTGATATAATGATAAAATTATAAGATGCTTTTTACTTTTTTTCTTTTTAGAGTCACTCAAATTTTTACAATAGTATTGAACAGTTTGAAATTTCCTTTACACGTTTTTTAAGGACATACCCTAGAAAAACGTATAACAGAAGGTTCCACTGTATTTTTTTTAATCTAATTAATTGGCTAAAATAGTCATGTCCCTTGGCATTATTTTCACACCCAAAAGTTTATTAATGACATAGAAAAGCATTTACTGTAAAACATACGATGGACATAAAAAGTATAACATATTTACTCATGCAGTCATAGCAAAGGATTAAACATGTTAGTTTATTCAGGGTGTGCTCATCTCCCAGAGTTTTGGTTTTTTGTTCATTAATACAAAGTCCAGGAGATAGCACATCCCAAATAAACCAATTAATCCTTTGCTGTGACTGCATGAGTATGTTAAACTTTATGTCCATCATATGTTTTACAATAATTGCTGTTTACTCAATTCTCTTCTATCTTGAAGAACTTTCCCTCATATATTCACTTTTTCTGAGTTCTTTTGTTTTCACAAATGTTTCTGCAAGACAGAAGAGAATTAAATATATTATTCTAAGTAAAGCCTTAAGTAAGTGGTTTAAATGCTGTTCTATGCCATTAATTATTTTCAACACTATTTTGTAAGAAATGGGAAAGTTTGCACTTTAATGCTTCTGTGGCACTACACTGACATGAAGGAAAATGTATCTAAAGCATAGACTTCATGTGACTGACTTAACACAGCAAGATTAAAAAGTAATTACCAGTATCATATGCTTGAAAATCTGCAGAAAAACACTGGCCACCATTACTATACAAGGACGTTCCATTATGAGTATTTCCTCCAAACACCAACATTATTCCATTCAGTATAACACTACTATGAAGATAGCGATGAGACTGACTGGGAGTTAGTAACACCCTAAAGAAGAAAATGACAACAAAAATTAAATACCAAATAAATATTAACACATTCTAATACGATGGTAGATTTACTCAACACAAAAACACTCAATCCAAAACTTATATTCAATATAACACTATTATGGAGTTAGCAATGAGACTGACTAGGAGTTAGTAACAGCCTAAAGAGGAAAATGACAGCAAGAATTAAATATCAAATAAATATTATTAACACATTCTAATAAGATGTATATACTGTAGATGCCAACCTCAGGAAGTTGCTTTCAGTAATAAACATTCTTTCTTCTTGTTTTTTCAACTAATTTTCAGTAATCCAGCATTCAGTGGAAAATTTAAGAACGTGGGTTGTACTGAAAATAATGCAAAAGTGGGCATAACTTTTCTATTAACTGAGAGACATCATTCAAATTGCACATGTTGGTAGAATAACTCTTTCTCTATAGAAAGGTACTACTCAACATAGTCTCCATCACAAGCGATGCATTTGTGCCATCGTCTAACCCACCTCTCAAACCCACTTTGAAAAAATTCAGGTGTTGACTGTTGTACCCACTTCTTCATAGCCACTTTCACCTCATCTGTGTCATCAAATTGTTGTCCCTGGACACAATCCTTCATTGGACCGAGCAGGTGGAAGTTGGAAGGTGCCAGATCTGGGCTGTACGGTGGATGGGGAATCACCAACCAGCCAAATTTGCTGATCGCCTGATTTGTTGCCAAAGATGTGAGTGGTCTCACATTGTCATGTTGAGTGTGGATCCTTCTCAGATTCTTGTTCAGTCTCTTCCTCTTTATGGCTTCTCTAAGCTTCTTGAGTGTCTCAGCGTTGTACCAGAAAATCAAGGAGAATGACACCCCTGTCATCCCAAAAAACAGTCATGACTTTCTGTGCTGATTGCTGGCTCTTGAACTCATTAGGCCCTTGGTGAAGAGATGTGACGCCATTCCATGAATTGATTCTTCGTTTCTGGATCATAAAGATACGCCCAAGTTTCATCCCCTATTACCAGATCGGGGGGAAAATGTGCCTTCATTGGCATCAAACACTTCCAGCAGATCAGAGCAGACTTCCACCCTTCTCTCCTTCAAATCGGGTGTCAACTGCCACTTTGCACGCACTTTCCAATACCCTAAGTCTTCCACCATCTTCTGTATGGCATTGTGACCACACTCCAGTTATGCAACCAGCTCACGGATTGTGACTCGTCTCTCCGCGCGAATCACTTCATCCACTCATTGACGATTCCTGTCAGTGGTTGCAGATGATGGTCTCCCTCTGCGTGGTTTGTCTTCACAATGCTGGTTTCCCCTTCTTTATTTCTTCATTCATCTGTGCACATTACTCTTGTCAATGGTGTCATCTCCATAAACATTCTGTAGCCTTCTGTGGATGTTGGACAGCCTGCACCCTTCCTTTGTCAAGAACTCAATGACTGCACATTAGCTTCTGCTTGGAATCCATTATTTACCTGCAATGAAGAAGGGTTACTATAGAGGAAGAGTTACTCTACAAGCATGTGCAGTTTGAACGATCCCTGTCAGTTAATAAAAAAGTTATGCCCACTTTTGCATTACTTTCTGTACAACCCTCGTATCTAGCATGACAACGAATTCCAGTGTCACAATTACTACACAGAAAATCTAGCATGACAACGAATTCCAGTTTGTCACAACTATTATTACAGAAATAAAAAATACATTAAAGAACAATTTGCTTGTGGTAAAATCAAAAATGCTGTTTACAGCAAAACTTGAAAAAGATTACCGTAATTTTCGTCGTATTATCCGCACCGGCGTATAATCCGCAGACCGCGAAATTCACATTTAAAAAAAATTTCCTTCGTATAATCAGCACCGGCATATAACCAGCAGACCACGAAATTCACATCACATAAAAAAAAATTTGCTTTGGATAATCAGCACCGGCGTATAATCCGCAGACTGCGAAATTCACAAAAAAAACTTTTTTTTCCTTCATATAATCAGCAGACAGCGAAATTTACATAAAAAAAATTTTCCCTTCGTATAATCAGCATCGGCGTATAATTTACAGACCGCAAAATTCACATAATTTTTTTTTTCCTTCGTATAATCAGCACCAGAATGTAATCCGCAGACCGCGAAATTCAGATTAAAAAAAAATTCCTTCGTATAAGCAACACCGACGTATAATCCGTAGACCGCGAAATTCACATAAAAAAAAACATTTTCCTTCATATAATCAGCGCCAGTGTATAATCCGCAGACTGACATTCAGGGAAAAAAATCCCCGTATAATCCGCACATCATAGATGTTGAACCGGAAGTGGAATTTCTGATAGAAGAGTCGGTCACATAATGACCCATAAGTCCGAAGAAGTAAGAGAAAAAAAAAAACGATTTTATTAAATGAAGAAATTTATTTTTAAAGGTTACTGTTTTATATTTTTATCTCCAGAAAGATAAAGGGTTAAAGAGTGTGGCATCCATAGATCACGCCAATGCAGCTTCAGAGTATTGCATTACACCTTGCCAATGACGAACGGCTGATACAGAACAAGTCATAGAAATACCGTATGTACTCGCATATAAGTCGAAAGTTTTTGGAGGAATTCCTGCTTTCAGAGTTGGGGGATCAACTTATACATGTACCAATGAAAAACATCCATGAATTCTCCTGCAGAATTTACAGACAGATTTGTTTACGTTTTAGACCGTGGCACAGAGGCTTTCCGCACGTTACTGCATGATTGTGTTCTGATCTCAAAACTATCATGCAGTGACACGATCATATCCTCAATTCTGTCCACCATTTTAAGTTTAAATTCAACAGCATAACTTAAATGTTTCCTTTTCAAAGACATCATGAGTAGCAGTGAAAGTAAATAGCAGCAACGACGTTGGTCAAAACAGTGAAAGACGAACTAAACACAAGGCAGCGCACATGAGATCCGAAATGACGAACGCATAGGTTCGTGCAACAAGCACTGTGCGTACTTCTTTGGCTTTTTGCCAAAAACAGACAGCACGATAGTCGGAGCTGTTCTCAACGATAACAAATGACCCCTGCTGCCCCTCCCCACAACTTTCCCAATCTTTCATTACGACATCCTCCCCTCGTTCCGTACGGAAAATGTAATTTTTCGTACGGAACGAAGGAGGGGAAAATGTAATTTGTAGGGGAAAATGTAATTTTTGGAACCATTTTATTCCTTGAGAATTCTACATTTCCCCCTATTTTCCAGATTGCGTGGAAAACGGAAAACTTATATTCTAGAAAGCCCATATTCATAAAACCTTTCATATTTTAATTCCTTTAATCATATGAAGAAAAAATGTTCATGCAGGATTTATTACATATTAAACATTAGGAATAGTAAGATCTTTCGACTGATGAGAAAGCATTCAAATTATCTTCAGTAAAAATTCTTTAATTCAGATATACCCTTAGTTATTCTTATTATTTGGAAATCTCTACTGGCAACAGCTACAGAATCAATGTCAACCATATGAGTGCTTGCTGCTAGTGTGAAAAAGGCTGATGTTTCAGCTGAAAGATCTTACTATTCTTAATGTTTAATACGTAATAAATCATGAGCGAAATTTTTTTCTTCATTACTGTTTTCATCATCATTCTAGAGTAACGTGTAGAGAGTTTTAAACATGAGAAATTTTATCAAAGAATTATAACTTCTGAACTTGTACATATTATTACAAGTTTTAAATGTTTGAGTTTTCTACTCAAACATTTGTGTTTTCATCATATTATGTAAAATGGCCTTTTTACTGATCCCTTAATTATCGTAAAATCTATTAGGTTGTCAGAAAAGTCACGACATATTTTGGCACCCGATGGCGGTTGGGCGGTTTTGGAAGTACTAGAGGCATGCGCAGCTCTGTTATCGCTATGGCATTCGACAGGTGCCAGTTCTAGCTGCAGTCTAAAAGGAATAGTGAGCGATTTGGTTGATTTGGGGAGATTTGACGTCAAGTTGAAGATGGAAGACCAAACTGTGCATTTTTGCCATATTTTACTGTTTTACTTCCGTAAAGAGAAGAACGTGCGTCAAGCTTGTGAAAAGTTGCGTAAAGTGTACAGTGATAGTGCGCTACAAGAACGTCAGTGCCAGCGATGGCTCGAAAAATTCCATGCTGGTGATTTTGACCTCAACGATGCTCCTCTGTCTGGAAGGCCCACCGAGGTTGATGACGACCAAATCAAGGCATTGATCAAGTCAAACCCATGTTACACGACAAGAGAGATTGCAGACACATTGCATATCCATCATTCAAGCATTCACGACCACATGAAGAAGCTGGGATACATAAGCAAGCTCGATGTGTGGGTTCCTCGTGAACTCAAAGAAGCTCAATTGACGGTGCGTATAAACATTTGCGATATGCTCATTAAACGTGAGGAAAACGATCCTTTTTTGAAGCGACTGATAACTGGTGACGAAAAGTGGATTGTGTACAACAATGTGCCGCATAAACGGTCTTGGTCCCGACGTGCTGCTTCGCCTCAAACGACATCCAAAGCAGATATTCATCAGCAGAAGGTTCTGGTCTCAGTGTGGTGGGATTTAAAAGGTGTTGTGTTTTTCGAACTCCTACCATGGAACCAAACAATCAATTCGAATGCATACTGTCGGCAATTGGACAGTTTGAACGAATCCATCATCCAGAAACGTCCAGAGCTTGTTCATCGTAAAGGTGTTGTGTTCCATCACGACAACGCGAGACCACACACAAGTTTGATCACCCGCCAAAAATTACTGGAGCTTGGGTGCGATGTGTTGCCACACCCAGCATACTCGCCTGACCTTGCACCGTCAGACTTCCACTTGTTTCGCTCTCTTCAACAGTCCTTGTGTGGTACAATGTTCAATTCAGATGAGGCTGTAAATCAGTACCTTGTACAGTTTTTCGCCACGAACGACAGGTCCTTCTATGAACGAGGCATTCTGCAACTCACTGAAAGATGACAAAAGGTTATCGAACAAAATGGGCATTATATTTTTGATTGATCTTTGTTCTTTCTATCAATAAATGACCTTTGCAAAACATGGCTAAAATAGGTCATGATTTTTCTGACAACCCAATACATAACAGTTCATTTTACTCATGAAAAAAAAAAAAAAAATAAGAATTTTTTGAAAGGTTGCAAAACAAAGAAAAACTTACCATGTGTGAGTCCAAGGATTATAAGCGTACAAAAAGTCTACTAATGCAGCTTCAGTCCCATATGAATGATAACCACCATAAACAAAGATCTTTTCCATACTGTCATATACACTTGTGTGACCATATCCACCCTTTACAATGGCACCTTTTGTTGTAACAATCTTCCACGGATCACGGTCAGCATCTGAAAATAAATGACAAATTGATTATTCTGCACAGTGTGGATTAAGTATGGGGTTCAAACATATTCACAGGAGATAAATTCTAGGACTTTTTCAAGGATTTGTCGTAAAGTTCCACGCACTTAAATTTTTACTAAAATCATAGTGCTTTGTTTTACATTTTGCAAATCGGGGTGAAATTAACTATACATTTAGAATTCTTATAAAGTCCTATGGGTTCCACTGTTCAGAGTGCTCTTCATTGTGTGAGCTAGATCTTCGACAAAGTGGCAAAATTTCCCCATATAAAAATTGCTCTGTATAAAAGTTATGCGAAACAATCTGGAACTTAGCACAACGATGATTATACACGGTCGATTAACATTATTGTGACAAGAGTAACCGCCGTGTGCAGCTTGAACAGCAGCTAGAAGGGCTGGGAGCGATTCAATAAGGTGCCGGAAAGTGTTCACAGGTATGTGGAGCCATGCTGACTGCAGTGCATCTGACAGCTGCTGGAGAATGCATGGTGGAGGATCTGTAGAGCGAACAACACGATTGAGGTGGTACTACAGCAGATGCTCAATTGGGTTTAAGTCTGGGAGATTAGGGGGCCAGGGAAGTATTTTGAAGTCTTCATCGTGCTCTTCCAACCACTCTCAGACATTTCTAGCTGTGTGGCATGTCGCATTGTCATGTTGGAAGATCCTATCTGCCCCAGGGAAGACAACCAGCATGTATGAGTGTATGTGGTTTACAATGATGGATTCATGACGAATTCGGTCCATAGTGCCTTCCACAGGTATGAGTGGACCTAGGGAATGCCATTCCCCAGACCATAACGCTGCCCCCACCAGCTTGTGTTCTGCCAGCAATGATTGAAGAGTGTTTGTTCTCCGACGTTTCTCACTTTATACGCTAACATCCATCCGTTCGATGAAGCAGAAAAGGTGACTCGTCGGAGAACGCAATCCTTTGCCAATCAGTGGAGGTCCAATTTCAATACTGCAGTGCAAATGTAAGCTTTTTTCTGCTGATGCGCCTTCATTAGCATAGGTGAACTGACCATCCGTCTGCATCAGAGCACCATATGCAGCAGGGTTTGCTGAAGTGTCGTTTTAGACACACTTCTGGTAGTCCCATGGTTTATTCAGCCAGTGAGTTGCTCCAATGTAAAGTGTCAATCGGTTCTCATGCACCTTCGAAGCTGACGTTCACTTCTCACATCAATGGCACATGGTGATCCCCAGTTTCCACATCGCTTATTCGCAATGGTGCCATTTCTTCAATCACAATACACTTTAACCACAGCAGCATGCGAACAGTTTACAAACTGCGCTGTTTCAGAAATACTGTCACCCTTGACCCGAAAGCCGATAATCATCTCATTTTGCAAATCTGATAAATTGCTCCTTTTACCCATGACAGCAACGAGTGATATGTTTTCAGAATGTCTACAGCACACCTTATATACCCTCCAAGTCAGCTCATGACACATGCCTTCTTTCATTGGCTATGCACTGTTGACGTCAAATGTAGGAGGTGGTCACAATAATGTGACTCGACTGTATACATATAAAACCATTTTCCCATGGCACTGAAGATTCACCTATTCCATAGTCATCCATTCCCATGCATACTGGTGGCATGGAGACCAGATATCAATTTTCTTCACTGATTATTCAGAGCAATCAGAATTGTGTCTTAATTTGCCTGTAGTTTACTGGTCTCCATGTAACATCTCAGAAAACTTAAAAATTACATTGCCTTGGAGGGGGATTTGACCCTGCATCTCCCAATTTCCATTCGAGCATACTATCGATTACACCACCCGGGACAACGAAGTCCCAAGCAACTAAGACTAAGCATTTTACAGCTTAGGAATCTGAACCTCAGATTTTCTTTAGTCCAAGCAATCCTGCCTCTTCGCAGCGTCAATGCCCCTTTCGCATTCAGGCATGGATATAGATCTTAATTCACCAGTACTTCAGATATTTAGAAATTAAGGAAGAAAAATTTCCAAAGAAATTTACATGGGAAATCCACTCGATTATTCAAAACAATCAGAACTGTGTACTCAGTTGCCTGTAGTTTACAGGTCTCCATGCAACATCTCTTCAGAAAACTTGAAAATTACATTGCCCTGGAGAGAGAATCGAACCCGAATCTCCCAATTTCCGTTTAAGCATGCTATCCATTTCACCACCCAGGACAATGAAGTCCCAAGCAACTAACGCTAAGCATTTTACAGCTTAGGAATCTGAACTTCAGATTTTCACTAGTCGAAATGATCCTACCTCATTGTAGCCCAGGCATGGATATAGGTCTTAATTTATCGAACGGAAATTGGGAGATGCAGGTTCTATTCCCGCTCCAGGACAATGTAATTTTCGAGTTTTCTGAGGTAATGTTACATGGAGACCAGTAAACTATGGGCAATTTAGAATAACTTTGAATAATCTAGTGAATTTCCCATGTATTTCTGAGGAATATTTCTTCCTTAATTTTCAAGTTTTCTGAGGACATGTTTCATGGAGACCAGTAAACTACAGGCAATTCAGTACACAATTCTGATTGCTTTCAATAATATTTTTTCCCTTAATTTTCAAGTTTTTTGAGATGTTACAAGGAGACCAGTAAACTACAGGCAGTTTAGTACACAATTCTGATTGTCTGAATAATATGGTGAATTTGCCATGTACTTCTGAGGAATATTTCTTCCTCAATTTCCTTCAGCGAGGAAAGCACGCTGTAGAAGGAACGGCCATCTTGGACTCACAGGAAGGTTTTCACACACTGTTATACCACAAACCAAGGCCACTGGAAATATGGCACTCACACATCTTGCACTGCAGTAAGACACGAGACGACATCGTGTCTCCAAACTCCATCGAAGGAAGTGACGTCATCGCGAGCGAATTCCAGAGGGAGCTAGTACAAAGTGACACAATCAATCCAAACATTTTGCTCAATTTTTTTTTTCATTGCAAGAAAAAATTCCAGGACAATTCACAAAAATGTGAAAAATCAAGGGCTTTCCAAGCCTGGAAAAAAGAAAAATCAAATTCAAGGACTTCTCCAGGATTCCAGGGGCTGTACGAACCCTGTAGGTAATACAATCTGAAGGTTACTTCACTCATTATTTACTGTATGATGAGTGTTACAAAAGCAATGCCTTTTGAGTAAATAGTTTGCTTAAGTGTAGCCAAATGTTTACATGCTTTGCAGTGGATGCAAAGCACATATCCTTAGTCGTTTTCCATTTTCTCCTTCTGAAATGAATTGAACTAAATGATGGATATTAAACATAAAGAGCTGCAATTGAGCTCCATGATGAAAAAAGGAGGGGGAAGGGGGATAATAAGTAAGTAGCTTGAACTGCTTTCCATAGGCAAGTTTAAAGTTTAACAGAAAATATTTGACAAAACAGCTGACTTGCAGCTTCAGGTGCAATTGGAGGTAGGACCAAAAACTCAAATTGACATGATCAACTCAATGGGTTATAAGGTGCTGGTACTACAGTTTATATTGGCAGCACTTTTCACAGCATTATTAAACGTTTGGCTGAACACAAAAAGGATGTCACCCAAGGTAGACCTAATTCTTCCTTGGCTTTACTAACTCTCTTAGATACTCCAGCAGTGCTGGGCTGGACAAATACTGAAAAAATCACTCCTTTCACCAACAAAAGGGGCTTTATGTTTTCGTAAGAATACTGAAAGACATACCTCTTCAAACTGCAATACTGACAAGTCTGTATTTTATCCCCATCACTTAGAAGTAACTCTTATCACTCAGAACCTGTTTGCCAGATGAAAATCTGGCAACCAGTCTTGCTTTTTTTTACAGCTGACCAAAACACCGGTGGTGTTAGAAGTGCTATTGTTTTTCTAATTTTCTTTATGCAACTAAAACATGTTTGTACTTACAGTGGTGTGCAAAAGTACTGCATCACCTGCAAAAACTGTAAATTTTTTATTAAGTTTAACTCTTTAACTAACTAATTTTCATAGTTATTTCATCATTTATATGCCACTAGATGCAAAAATGTCTTAAGTTTTTCCTGTAGCTACTTCTGTTCTTAAGATACATTACAAAAATCATGACCAAGTCAAAATTATTATGAAAAGAATCATTTATTCAATACTTAGGTTTATAAATCGTTTTTGTAATTCATAAGGAATGAAATAACATTTACATATAAAAATATAATGAAGCAAAATTACAAAATGTACCTAATATTTTGTTGCCCAGCCTTTAGCTTTAATCACAGCTTTGAGTCTTGACAAGCATACTGTGAACAAGTTTTTGTAAAAGATTGGGTTGTTGAACAATATGATTCCAAATTTGAATTACATCTTCAATGAGTTGAATTTTGGTTGTTGGCTTCTTTTTATAGTTCATACGATACTTTGAACCACAAATTTTTGATCGGGTTAAACCTGTGGTGACCAATCAAGATGAATATTTTTTTCTAGAAACCACTTTTTCACTACTTTAGCACAATGACAGCAGCACTGTCATCTTGAAAAATAAAATTGCCATCATAAAGTCTTCTAGATGATGGTAGCATCTTGTTTTCTAATATCCAGATGCATTTCTGGGCATTTGCTGTACCATCAACAATATGGAGGTTCCCTATGCTGTGTGCACACATGCAGCTCCAAACCATGACCTTCACTGGATGCTTAACAGTAGTCATTAAGCAACTTGGATGGAATTCTTCATTCTTGAATCTCCTTACACAGGCACTACTCTGATTCCCATTAAACCAAAATTCTGATTCATCACTGATAACATTTTCCCATTGCTTGGTCGTCCATGAGACATGCTGTTTTATATATAATTTATTACTACTAAACTTGTGGTGTTAATATAGAATAAAATTGCTAACGTTTCTCCCAATAAAATGTTTTTTATATTGACTATAGTTTCACAGAGCGTTTGGCTCAACTTCGTCAGGATGAATGGAGCGTTTACATTTAAATCATTGTGACATCATAAGAGTTCTTACGGTCACAGATTTTGGCAAGTTGTTTCCACGCACTTGAAAGAAATGGAGTCAACGTCATGTCATTGACAAGGCGTGAAGAGTTCCGACATATGTGGAAAGCTAATATATTAAGCTTTATAGTCGAATCAGGTTTACCAATAAGTGTGGCATTTCCAAACAAAAATGTACGGTTATTTTCGTGGTTATTTTATGAACTGAAGAAGTTGCCTATATAGCCCAAGGGAACAACTGTAATTCAAATACACCTGCTCAATTGTCCGGCGCATGGTACAATATGATTGAGCTGAAAAAACATCGATCCATCCAGGCTAAACAATCAAAGGCAGTTTATCAACATAGATTGGGAGCTAGAAGAACACCAGATGGTGGCACCTACAACATACGTAACATACAAGATAATTGACGAAGTATGGTTGGCATTAACGGAACAATGAGATAGACTTTAAATGTTCAGCGCAGAGTTAATATCACCTGCAACCTTGAGAATGGCGATGAAGCAAGTGAGCCGAAATGCGTCGGGAATGTAGACAGGGCGATATGGCGCTGATGGTGTTATGTCACTTCTTCATTGTTTGTTCACACATGTTTTATGGTCAGGACTTCATTTGGTTTTATTCCATCATCTTTCAATTACAATTTAAACTTTAGTATGTGTTTTAATTTCAAATTCGAAGCTATTCTTTCCATGTGTTTGAAACATTCCATTTTGGTTTTATCGCCATCGCATATTTTTCATATATTTTTCATCTGTATGATTTGTGAATGCCGACGAAACTTTGTACATACTGCTATTCACGAACAAAGTGTTCTACGGGTATAGACAGATGGTAGAACAGACTTCAAACGGTGGACTTAACTACACAAGCCTAATCTTTTGTGAAAGACAGAGAACCAGTGTAACTGAAAATCAGGGCACGAAAACTCTCGGAAACTTTACTCGTCCTTCACGACGGTTTGTCTAAAAATGTACTCGTCCTCCTTTGAAAGTAACCCGTCAGACTCGTATAAATATCATAACTACATAGAATTTAAATATTGTCATTCTTTTTCAGTTTTCCATTCAATAGTGGCTTAACTGTTGGAACTTTTTAGATGTTATAGTTCCTTTGTGTGAAATGCAATTTCTCAGTTGGAAATTATTAGTATTAACTGCGAACAAATACCTCGGTAATCAAATGTAATTCAAGGAAAAAATTTTCACGTACCTCTCAGTTGTAAGTGGTCGATGTTCGAATCTTTGTATGGCTGTTTTCATCAGGCTCTTGAGTTTAGACTTTAAAGAATTTAATCGACACATTTTCTTCACGGGTCCCGAAATTGGATAGACAAATTAATTTATTTGATGAATTTGTCTATCCGTGCGTATTAAATATCATCACTTTACTGAGGGGGTTTTTTTTATGTACATACAGAAAATACATTTCTGCTTTCATAGCAAAAAGCTTGTTACACGGAATCTAGAATTTTCAACTGCGAAATGGCAAAAGATGAGAGATAGAATGTGCGGCATTAGGTACAATTGTCGTCAAGGACGCCAGGAAACATGCGGAAAACGGTAATGCACAGGAAGCCAATATTACACCGGGCATCACACGTGCGAGATGTCAAGGTCACATGTGAAGGGAAGAAGCAATCGTTGTTTAGTTGCATTGGTTAATACTGGGTCACTCCAGTATTAACAAATAAAACTAAACATGGGATGACTGGGGGGGTGGAGATAGACGGGGTGGGGGTGGTGGAGGTAGACAGGAGAGAAAAGAAGAAGAAAAAAAAAACAACTGCGAAGTCGCTATCCTTACAGTTACACCTCCCGCTTCAGGCGTAAAATTCACACGGGAAAATTTTGAGAGGGAATGAGTAAGCAGCACATTGGCTTAGTACGTTAAAATTTTGGAAGGGAGGGTGTCGCCGTGGAACTGTTTCGCCAAAACAAAGAACGGCTTATTGCTTAAGAGAATGCGTAATTTCGTAAAACTGTGGCACTTGACATGCGCAAATTTTAAATTGGCAAAAAAAAAAAAAAAAAAAAAACATGTAAAATAAAAATGTTCTAATCACAATCATACTGCAAGCTTGCGGAAAAAAGGGCCGTCCGCGCGGACTTCGTGGTCGGGAAATTGATCGCCGCAATTAATTCTTGACTGCCGCGGACGGGCGGTTTTGCGGGCCCTGCTGAAAATTCTATCGACATATCGATGGATGGCAGAGTGGATTTGAAGAGGTGAGCAAAAACATGTTGAGTTTGTAATTTTTACCTATAGAAGTTATTTGATATACATAAATTTTTACCATCGAACATTATACATTGGCCAGTCAAACTTTCTTAGCAATTTAACATGTGAAACAGAAAACATTACGAAATATCTTATGATTATTTCATATACCATATATCAGTGGTGCTTTAGTGTACTGAGTAACAAAAAAAAATAGTTTCTATAAATTGTAACAAAATTATTAACACATCATTAACACATTTATTGTTTGCAAGAGGGAACAATAAAAAAATGATTTTTTTTTAGAAAATATCAAAATGTGTATGTTTCACACAGGTGTAATAAGTTGCATAATAAATAAGAAACTCACAGTAAACATAGTGCCAAATTTAAAAGGTTAAAGCACATGCCCCACTGACAACAATGTCACCACCCAATCAACTGCATGGCAGCAACATGTTTTAGAGATACCGTTGCAAGACAAATGAAGTGCACCCATTTCAGTTCAGCAAAACCAGGGATGAATGCAACCCACAGGGTCTGGAGTGATCGCGAGAGGGATACGATTAACATATGACAGCTGCTACTCCAAATCGTTTACGGAGTTTTGATGATGTTTCTGTCAAATGGAAATATTCGTTTCAGTAGCTTTTAAACAAGTTCTTACATGGAGTATTTTATTTCATACACTTTCGGAACAAGTTCTTATGAACCAGGGCTCGATTTCGACCAGTAGTTAGTAGCAAATTGCTAGCAAGTAAATGCATTTTGCTAGTAATAAAAAGTGTTTCTAGCAAAAGTTGCTAGTGGAAAATTTCTGAATGTTTTAGTGTGAACTGTAAAGCACCACCGCATTGCGCGTGTGGAATATTTTAGACACATACAAAAATGAACAACTGCTTTCTAGAAGCGAACGTTTCTTGAAAAATACAAACATTATAAAAACATTTTGGCACTAGTAGAAATATCCAGTATATTTCCCTTATCTACTTCTGCATGTGAGGTTGGGTTCAGTTTCATGAAAAGAATCCAGGGTGATTGGAGGGACAGTTTAAACTTACAAACATTGAATGTTCTCATGAGTATTGAGGTTAAAGGTCCGTCCGAAGAAAAGTTTGACTCCAGGCCTGATGTTTTAAAGTGGTGTGATGAAAAGACCTGAAACCCAGATCATAAACCATACGGAAAATAATTTAAGATTTTGAATAGCGTTCTTGAATTTTGTGAATAAAATTAAATAAAAAAAAGACGTTTTTTAAATATTTGCATTCGAATTAAATTGTTAGAATTAATCTGTCAGGTCATGAAAAGGTGAGTTATATCTAAATACTGTATTTACCGGCGTATAAGTCGAAGTCATACATAAAACGGGAAAAGTATTTTAAAAAACGAGGTCGACTTATACGGCAAGGGTAAAATACCACCCGAAAATTGTGCGAAAATTTTGGTACATCGATTTTTCATATTATTAACACTCATTTTTATATAACATTAATGCAAAAAGTCCATATCCAAATTACTAAAACAAGTTTAAAATCCAGAAAATTCTTCATCGTTATCGCTTTTAAAAAGTTTTTTCAACAGATCGTGTGACTCAGTATCGGATTCACCGATATCGTATGGGCCTTTTCAGCATTTGATTGTGCCCGTTTCAAAGCTTGAATCTGTATGGAATTCCTGGTCACAATATATCCTTCTTGCTTCTGTTGCATCACCCACTCAAACATGGTGTCTTCCAGCTCAGGCAAGCAAGGTTTTCCTGTTCTTAAAGCACATTTTTTCTTTTGCATGCTTTGAAACATCTGTTCAGCTGTTCTCCAATTAGGAACAAGTTTCTCAGAAACATCAAATTTCCTCCCTGCTGCAGAATTATTTGATTCTTTAGCAAACTGAACAACTCGCAGTTTAAAACTGGCATTATATTTTTTTTTCTCTTGCTAAACAGCACCATTTCGATGTCAGCAGTTTACAGCATGATTTATATAGACTATGCAGCGTCGCAGGGGAATGCCAATGTGTTGAACGACTGGGACCTCACGATACCGTGAGAAACTGCAACGGAGGGGATGGGAAAGCGGCGTGACCAGTTGTTTTTTTTAGATGTGACCAATTGCCTACCAACTTCAAAACGCGTTTGGTGCACCTGTACACTTTTCTATGCATTTTCCCCTCTCTTTTCCAAGGAGGATTTTGTTCGTGGTGGTGTAGACGTGATTTTAATGAACGGATATGTTTGGCGAAATGGGAAAGGAGGATGGTCGACTTATACTATATAGCTAAAATCCAACATTTTTGCTCTCAAAGTCCACATTGATTTATACTCTGGTAAATATGGTAATTGTAATCTTTTCAGCATTACAATGTGACAGTTATAGGGGTGAAATCAGAATTTGTCATGATTGACTAATGGAGGGGGACATGTTCAAGTTTCTTTCGTATAATGTTAATAAACTTTTGCTCGTAGATAATGCAATTTGCTAGTAAAAAAATAGGCCACTAGCAAGTGTTGCTACTGCTGATAAAAAAAATGAAATCAAGGCCTGTTATGAACTTAATACTGCATTTCGGGTTGCGACAGTCCAACCTGCAACTATCTGTTTGCCCGGCCCAAGCTAGCTCAAAACCCCTGCAGGGAGGACTGTCTTAAGAGTGTTGACATTCTTAAATTAAGTTAAGTAAATAGTGACAGTGCACAAATTTTACAACACAAATCAAGTTTAACTGTTTCATAGAATTCCAAATCATTAGTTACAAAATTTACAACTTCTATGAAAGGACAAGAATGCTTTTAAATTGAAATGGGCAATCAACGAGGGAAATACTCACGAACGCCAACATAATCATGACTGACATACTAGTCCTTGAGCAAAAGGAAAAGTCCTTTCACAGCATAAACACAACAGGAAAGTATCGAAGAAAGCGAACAGGTACGATCCATGCGAATCACCCATTAGTCCATAGCATCATTAGCAGGGACTCGGCACAGACACCCCGGCACTGTCTCGTCAGCAGGCAGAGGAATTAACCAGGAACATCCAACCCACAGTTGACCAGATCCATGAATGAAGTTTCAGGTGCATGGAGTTCCGTAACATCATTGGTGGGAACTTGGCACAGACACCCCAGTGCTGTCTCGTCAGCAGGCAGAGGAATCAACCACGGACATCCAGCCAACGCTTGACTTGGTCCACGAGTAAAGTTGAATATGCATGGAGGTCTATGGCATCATTAACAGGGCTCAGTATAGATGCCCCGGCACTGTCCTGTCATACATCAGAAGGCTCCTCCACAGTCATCCTGAACCAGTGCCCTAAGAAGAGCTACAACAAAACTCTCATAACATGCAGTAATGCTCCAGAGGAGAGAGAGCTAAAAACGAAAAGTGAGAAAATCTAATCGAATCTATAGTACATGTTGTTTTTTATCTTCCCTTAGAACAAATAACCCAAGTTGCGCATTCCAAAATTATGCAAATGACCATGATAGGACATTGACCGAAGAAGAACTCCAAGGAAGCATCTTGAGACCCTTAGATTAGGTCTCAGGCCACTATCAAATACCCATAATGTGACAGGGTGCTCGGATCATAAATAAATTTAAGGCACAATTTTTTTCCTTTTTCTCTCATTGAGAAATTTCAATGACCGACCGATAGATAAGTCGAGGCCTGGACTTCTGAAGAAAAAGTCTCATATGCCGAAAAATATGGTAGTATTAAGACATTCTGCCAGTTATAGCACAGCTCTGCTTCCATTAGGAGATAACACAGTTACGGATAACAACTGCCACCTATGATACCCAGTGAAATAAAATGCCAAAATGGATTCAACCACGTCACTTACAATTTCCAAAAGTGAGGGAGTCTTCTAACTGTATCTGTTTCTGCGCTGCGTGGAGTTCACAGCCGTCCATACGCATATCAGTGGAAGGTAAGTTTTTAACTATTTTTTTTTCTCCCAACAAAAACATTTCAGAACTTTAACCTGGTTATGTTTAGTTATCATGAACCTTTCCCTATCTGTTGATACACATTTTTCTTTTTTGTCATTGTGTTGCCATTCCCACATTGATTCACATTGTTCCAAAACTTTCATATATACCTGTATTTACCCACAACACATACCAGGGCAAGTCATAAGTTCGTAGCGTTTCGCAGTACAGATGGAGAAGCTCCGCCGAACAGGTGGGACGTGCGCAGTACGGTGGAATGTGTTCCACACTTGATTGAGCGACATGCTCCGCTGCTCAGACAGGCAGGCATGTGCTGGACCTGACATGTATGTGCTGCTCATACGAGAGGAGAAACGTGTTGTTCGTGTGCTCCTACAACATTATTGGAAAAAAGGGTTGAACGCGACAGCTGCCGTGAAGGAAATTTGTAGTGTAGAAGATGAGGTAACAGTGCGCCCCGCAATAGCAAGAAAATGGTTCCAAAGCTTCCGGTCCGAAGACACAGAGCTCGTTGACAAATCGAAGTGTGGGAGACCAGTCACCACCAACACCGAAGCTCTGCATTTAGCCATCGAACAGCACCTGACGATTAGCAGAGGAGGTCCATGCATCACAAACCACCATCATTTGTCACCTACACCAGCTCGGTTTTCACTTCAGATGTCCGTGAATGGTTTCCCATAAGTTGAGCCCCAAGCAAGCTGAGGAGCATGTCACTCTGTGTTGAGAATTGTTGCAAAATCCATGTGATGACCGGTTTTGGCAGAGAATCGTAACAAATGCTGAGAAGTGGGTTTCCAATGCTATCCTGATACCGGAAGCCAATGGCTGCGGCCAGGGGGCGAGGCTCAAGCAGTGGTTCAAAGAGTGTGTTTTGAAGTGAAGACAATGTTATGTGCATGGTGGAATTTCGAAGGTCCTGTCCACTGGGAGCTTGTGCCACATGGTCAGGCCATCGATGGGAACCTATATGCCGACCAGCTGCAACACGTAAAAGATGTTCTACGACAGTGCTACCCCGCAAAGGTCCTCCTGCAGTTCGGCAACGCCCCATGTCATCGGTCTTGGATTGTCTGCCAGAAAATTCAGGATTTAGATTGCGTCGAAATCCTACCACACCCAGTCTATAGCCCGAAACTTGCCCCTTCAGATTTTCACCTGTTTCGTTCCATGGGGCACTTCTTGGCTGGCAGACAGTTCCATTCCTCGGAGGCTGTGAAAGATGGCATCAAAGTTTTTTACATCCAAGCCAGCCACCTGGTATTGCAACGGCATTGCATCTTTGGCTGAATGTTGGCGAAGAACCATAGACTCTGATGGACTGTATTTTGCCAAATAGCCATATGTGGTCAACATGTGGTACTGGACTGAACATTGTACCCCAAAATGCTACAAACTTACAACCCACCATGATAGTTTGAGATTGTTTTTTGTTGTTGTTGTTTTGTTGGGTTTTTCCTCATGCAAAGTTATCTAATAGAAGTAATTTATTATTGACTCAACGTGTCTGTAGTATATAGGTTAGGAGCAGGTGCACATTTACTTTAGAGTGCAGTGAGGCTTAATCCAACCCCCACCTCCCTCTGAAAAGGAAAAGGAAGAAAGAAAGAAAATGTCTGCACACATCAATGTTCTACGACTTGAAATATGAAAAACATGTGCTTACCAAAGTGATATTCTTGAACATTGTTAAGATATCCATAAACTGGGTTATGGCCAAATATGACAACCATCTTCTTTCCAACAACTGTAGCTGTATGACCCATCGCAGCAAGTGGACTACAGAGCTCTGTATGGCAGTTTTGATCTACTATGGTTTTTGAAAGAGATTGCCAAGCCTGCTTTGATAGTTCAAAGACCCATAATTCATTTACAACTGTTCCATTGTACAACATTCCACCATACATGTACAGACTTTTCTACAAGAAAAAAAAATCCTCAACTGCTGAAACATGTTACAACACAGAGGTAATTTCAATGTAACAGTACTGATTTAATTAAAGAAAAGAGTCAAGGTAATATCAACAAACAATCAGTATACTAGATGCACTCAAATACGAACAATCTACTTGAAAGTGAACAAACACCATTTAAACTATAATCTATTGTTAGGTAAATGACACTCAAAGCATATTTCACTTGCAAATGAAGAATTCAAACTGCAATCCATTAGTGATGAGCAATACTTATACTAAAATCTACTACAGCAAGTAAAGAGCACTTCAATATGCACTGACAGGCAAAATCATAGAAATGAAGAAATACTGATACAACCTACGTCCGAAAACTTCCAGGACTGGTGCAATAAGGAATATAAAAAAGTACCATACTCACAATTAATGCTAATCATGTTCAAAATACCACCCTTGTGAATCAACACACAGTTTCCAGCATTTCAGAAGATCCTGAAAACAGTTCTGGAAGGCACTTTCTGGAATGCCCACAATTTGTTTCGTCACAGCTGCTTGGATAGATGTAATGTCTGCATGACACTGTCCTTTTAGTACCCATTTTATCCTCTCCATTCAGCACTTTACTGCTTAGTTTATGGATCATACTGCAGGTACCATGTTGTTTCATCTCCTGCAATAATTCTAGAGCAAAAATCAGGATCCTCAGCTGCAGTGCCCAGCAGATTGAAATAGATCCATGAATGAATGAGTTTCCTTTTGGTCAGCATTCAGAATGAAGGGTACCAATCTGGCATTAAGTTTTCATTTTCCCAGATTCTCGCATGGAATCTCACGACAGACAGACTTACTGATGTCCACTGACTCTGCCAAAAGTCTCACTGTAATTCAGCGATCTTTCTTTAACTGATTCCACACCTCTTCAATATTTTAGGCTGTTCACACAGTGGAGGGATGCCCAGATCTTAGATCATCATCAAAGGATTCCCGCCTGTCACAAAACTGTGCATACCATTCAAAAACTCCACAGTGGGATAATGCTGTGTCTCCATATACTTCTTTTAACATTCTGTAAGTTTCAGAAGCTGATTTACCAAGTTTCCAACAAAAACGGATGTTTACTCTCTGATCTTCCATGGCTAAAATGAAATGGGATGAGAGAACTTGCTGTGATTCTCTTAATGCCATCTGCCACCTGTCAGTACTGGAATAAACTGGTTTCCAGGTCTTTGCTGATTGGCTAAGGACTGCTGTCTTCTGGCATACACATGATTTTTTTATCTCCTACTGTTACATCAGTTATGCAGTCAGTCCTGGAACTTATCAGATGTAGGTTGTATTCCTTACAACTACATAGAAATGCATAAATATTAGGTTGTCACAATTGAACTGTATTGATGGAAACTTCAAACACCCAAAATGCAATGCAAAATAAGCTTTATTAATCAAAATAATCACCACCACCAGCAACACATTTTAACCAACAAGATATAAGCTTCTGTTGGCAATCATGGGAAAATGTTGAGCTTTGGAATGCAACAAACTCCAAGACTGTGGTTTCAACTGATGGTTGATTGGGAAATTGATTTACTCTCCATAAGTTGGAGACTACAAGCTTTATGATTATATATATATATACCATCATCATTGTCAACCATTATCAATCCACTGCTGGACGAAGGTCTCCCCAAGTTTCCTCCCCAACGGTCTGTCTTGTGCCAGTCTCCTCCATGTCACTCCTGCATATTTTCGAATTTCATCCACCCATCTCCCATGTGGTCTTCTTCTGGGTCTTTTTCTGTCCCTTGGAATCCAATCTAAAATTTTGGCTGTCCATCGATGGTCTGTCCTTCTGGCAGTATATCCAGCCCATTGCCATTTCAGGGATTTAACTCTGATCATGATGTCTTCCACTCTTGTCATTTTTCGGATCCACGAGTTCCTCTTCTTATCTCTCCTGGTTACACCAAGCATGCACCTCTCCATGCTTCTTCGAGTTGTCTGCAGCCTTTGTATGTCTCTTTTAGTTAAGGTCTACATCTCTGCACAATACGTAAGCACTGGAAGGATGCATTGATCAAACACTTTTCTTTTAAGACATAATAGCATATTGCTCTTGAAAATTATGCTGTTTCTTCCAAAAGCTCTCCACGCAAGTTTTGTACGCAGATTAATTTCTTCATCAATGTGACCCTCACTTGTCTAACCCACCTTCGTTTTGCTGATGACATAGTCATTTTTGCAACTACCCCCATCAGAGCTGCAGAGTATGATCCAGGAACTTGCTGACAAGAGTAAAAAAGTGGGATTAAAAATGAACTTTCAGAAGACAAAAGTGATGTTCAATGCTTTTACAAGAAATGAAGATTTATTGATTGATGGAGAAAAGCTGAAGATAACAGACACGTATGTTTATATATATATTAAGGAAATACAAATGTTTTAATACATATTTTACAAAATTCCATAATAAATACATAAATTTCCATGTTAACCCTTTTTAGCATAAATAAACTTGAAGTAAATATTCAGTGAACAAAAATGTAATAAAATACTTACAAAATTCAAAAATACATAAATTTACATGTCCCCCCCCCCATTTTCCAGTGTAAATAGACACGAAGTAAAAATTCAGTGCAAATTTTTTTTTATATATTTTCCAAAATTCCATAAAAATACATGAATTTGCATATTTTCCCCACTTATTATTTTTAGTGTAAATAACCAAGGTAAAAATTCAGTGCAAAAATTTTTTAATACATATTTTCCAAAAAGTCTGTATTAAATACATAAATTTGCACATTTCTCCCATTTATTTTTTAGTGTAAATAAACCTGAAATAAAAATTCAGTACAAAAAGAATTTTAATACATATTTTCCGATTTTCCCCATTTTTTAATTTCTTAGTGTAAATAAACCACAAGTAAAAATTCAGTGCAAAAATTTGTCAATACATATTTCCCAAAATTCCATAGTAAATACATAAATTTTCAAATTTCCCCCATTTTCTTATTTTTTAGTGTGAATTAACACACGAAGTAAAAATCCAGTGCAAAAAAAAAAAAAACAGTGTTGTTAAACCAGAAGTTTTCCCCATACCCACAAAGGCTTAGGTAAGCACATGTCTCACAGTCCAACATGGAGAGTATATACATGCCACTTTCATTGTTGTTGATGTAGTTCTGTTGAATTGCTACAGTCAGCAAATTCTTTCTGCAATATTATTCTACTTCTATACTGTGAGCTAAAGGGCACTGGGTTCATTTCTAGGAGTTGTAAAACTGTGCCATACAAATTTTGGTGTGGAGGCATTTTTTTTTTTTTGGGGGGGGGGGGTAATCTGCCACTTCATTGCGAATTCATGAGTGGAAAAGAATCCTTCAAATCCGAAGCCCGAGAAAAGTAACATAAACATAACAGCATCCTACAAAAAAAACTTGGGTGCATGTAAGGATGTAACATCATGTGGCATTATTGTCCACAAGGAAAATAAGTCAAGAAAGCAAAATGAAAACATTTTGCAGAGTTTGCAATTTACTTTGTATTTTTCAGTGCCTATTAGCAGAGTCTGTGGATTGTATCGTTTCTTAATGAAGATTTTAACGAGTTGCAAGTTTTGATTTGATCCAGCCATATTGTTCCTTTAGTTTCGGTACTCAATAATCTAATTCGTTAGTGATGTAGTCAGATGCTTAGAAAAATATGAAGTGAAATATAATGCCAGAAGTTAAATCAAATGCGAGTTCCAATCTGCAGCAATCATCAGGGGTGACCAATGTTCACATACTTAATATAACAGGGTTCATACACTTTTACAGAAAATAAATTCCAGGACTTTTCCAAGATAGAATAATAATAACGTTTCGCACAATAAAATGTTTATTATACATCGACTATAGTTTCGCAAAGCATTTGGCTTTGCTTCCTCAGGACGAAATTTTTGTCAAAATTCCGTGAAGATACAGAATACTCTCCAACAAAGAAAGAATTTTTCAAATCAGACTCTTAGAAGCAGAGACATGGACAAAAATAAGCTTGGGCTCCTGGAATCTTCCTACGCCCCCTGGCAGAAAATTCCAGGAGCCCAAACTTTTGCTAGAACCACAGTGCTTTGTTGTCTATATATATAGTAAACTGCGGTGAAGTTTACTACTACTATTTTTTTTTTTTTTTTTCGTGTTTCAGAGTTTATTGACCACCATGTGCAACTCTGGGTGCTATAAGCAGTCGTGCATCTCTAATTTTGAGCCACTTGTTGCAGAGAAGTTACAGAGCCAGTGCCATCAGACAAATACGCCACCCATACCTCATATGGGACTCGAAACCAGACCCACCTCGGGCAAATGGTCAGAGGAATTGCATCAGACCATTTGGCCACTGTGGTAGCACTACACATTTACAATACATCCACTGAAAACAGAAAAGATATCTACACATTAGTAGAGATGGGGCATATGATTCATTAAAACCTTAAACATGCTTCCTTGCATTTCTGAAACAAACAAAATAAAACACATGCATAATACTGATAAGTTTCTTCCCTGTAACCAATATCTTTTTACAGTGCCTACATATCAGAGTGCAGGCACTGAGCTAAAGTGAAAGACCACAAAGCATTCACAGAGCATGAATCATGTAAACCTCAAAAATGACACTGGGCATCACCAAGCTTCACAGGATTTAGTTTGTGTTTTTTATCCACTTTGTTACAAACCTAAAAGGCAGAATATTCCATACTCTGGAATTCAAGAAACAAGAACCTGAAAAGCTTTAATACCAAATCTTTGGGGAACCAGGAACAAAAAAAAAAAAAAACCAAGAGAGATGACACTGAATTTTTGGTTGTAATGAGCATGTCTTTTGAATCCGTTCTGATGCAAATTAAATTTATCAAAGCTATTCAAAGTTAATGGAACCAGTTAAGAAAAAAATCAACTGGTTTCAACAATCGATAAAACATCCAGAAATAGAAATATCTGTTTAGTTCCACCAGCAGCTAAAAAGCATGTCGTTAATATTATCAAATGGCGCACAAAAGTTTCTCATAGCACAAGGAAGGTATCAAAGACAAATAGATTTCAAATTGAACAGTTAAAAGAAGAAATATACGAGAAAAGGAAACATTATATAACTGACTTCTAGCAGAAGAATTTTGCATAATGGAAAAGTTGAAAACCGACAAAAAATATTCTGCATGGAAAAAACTATGCCTAGGAAAAAGAACTTTTCAAATACATCTCCCGGTAGCAGAAATAGCAAGACAAAGGTTCCGACATTTATGCCCCTCAGCAGTAAATCTGTGCATTTCCAAAAGAGTATAATGCTCCACATCTTTGGCATAGCGAATAGCATACAGTAAAGAAGAAATTTCTCAATAGTGTTTTTAGAAGTGGTGATACAGTTGCAAACTGAAGTACACAAACACCACCAACAGAACTGTAAACTACAAAATTCCTCATATACTAGCCTAAAGTGTTCTACAAGATAAATGGCATCCGGTGTTGAAATAATTGTTTTTTAATCAAACATGTAGAAGCAGAAATATTGAGAAAAACAGAATAAGAATTTGCGTCCCCTAGTGGTGAAATTGTGTATTATTTTGGGAAGAAAATATGCACACCAAGTTTGCATAGTTCATATTGGGTATATAAATAAGTTTTGAGGGATTTGAGGTGAACAAAACACGTTGTTGGAGGAGAACAGAAACAATATTTTAATATTAATCGAAGTATGCTCCCTCTGAAGCTACAACTTTACCCCATCTATTCAGGCAGTGAGCGTATGCCCCGAAGGAAGAATTCCCGTTCCTTGGAAGAGATACAGTTGTGCAGCCAATCTTTGATGTCTTCATAAGAATTAAACCGTTCTCCAGAAAGTGCTGACTGCATCGACCGGAACAAATGGCAATCCAATGGCGCAATATCTGGCGAATAACTTCCCAGTCGGATCCTTCTAAGTACTTTTTCACAGGTCGAGAAACATGTGGTCTTGCGTTGTCGTGCTGTAAGATGACTTTGTTGTGTCTATTCTCCCATTCCGGCCGTTTTTGCGTGAGAGCTCATTTTAAACAAATGAATTGACCTAGAAATCTGTTCCCTAGTAATAAATATTTTAAACAGCTTTGAAGCTGACAAATCCTGGAAAATATGTCACTCTGACTGCAACTGAAACCACAATCATTTTTGCAATTCCAATATAATAACACTTAAACTACCTACTTGTACAGTTATTCAGCTTTTGTCTGCATTAGAAACTGGAATTCTATCAGACATTTTATCCCTTTCAATTCAGAAGTTTCCTTTTTTTTTTTTTTTTTGAGGGGGGGGCACATAATGCAAACAAGTTACTAACAATTGAGTTCATTTAGTACTTCTTATTTTAAGAAACATACAACTATTTTCAAAAGAAATGTAAATTCTCACGTACTCACCTCAAATGCAACAACTGAATGACCATACCTAGGAAGTGGTTTTTCCATGGTACCAGAAATAGCTTTCCACATTTTTGTGGTGAAACTATACCTATGAAAAGATAAAACAAAAGAAGGAAAACCATAACTTTCCATATTTTTATTATACAAATATACCTAAGAGCAGATACAGAAAAGCATGTGCATGTGTGTGTGTGAAAATGGAATATGTACACAGTGTGCCCACTAAGTAATAAGACAAAAATTATTAATCAAAACAACACACTATATTTTGAATTGTCGCTTACACAGATTCAAAATAATCTCCCTCCAACTCCACACAATGGTGAGATCTTCCATACAGGTGCTCGAAGGCATGGTGGAAGTCCTGAACCAAAAGCTCCTTCAGTGTGTTGGTCAAACCTTCTTGGATGCCCTCAATGTCACTGAAAAGCCCACCTTTTCAAGTCACACTTCACCTCTGGAATGAGGAAAAAGTCTATGGAAGCCAAATCTGGCAACTAAGGTGGATGTTCGATCACACACATCGATTTCAAAGGCAGCACACAGGGTGTGGGCACGTTGTCATGCAACAGAAACCAATCGTTTTTGTGGAACAGTTCTTTCCTGACAGGTCGCATGTGGGGGGCACAGACATTGCATTATTTCTAAACATTACTGACTGTTCACTGTGGTGCCCTCAGGAACAAATTCGGGGTGGATAATCCCAACAGAGTTGAAAAACACAATGACCATTACCTTGACATGTGATTTTTGCACAACTAGACTTTCCTTCTGCCAGAGAGATGTTCTATGCCATTCTATCCTCTGATGTTTTGCTTCAGGATCAAACTGAAAACAAACTTTCATCACCAGTGACAATTCTTTGCAACAATCATGATCAACTGCATGGATGAAATTTTGACAACATGCAACCCGGTAATCTCTGTGTTTGTGTGCAGCACAAACCTCGAACAAATCTTCCTCCTCTGCTGGTCATTTTCTAAGATCACCCCGGCCGTTTAATTACCAACACCAAGCTGCTCAGCAAGTAGCCTAGTGGTTATTCGTGCCTGCGATGGGTAACAATTTCGCTAAACTTCACCACTTTATTTGTCTGTGCCGAAACTGAATGTCGTATGTATGATTCATCCTCAAGGGACTCACTGACATCTTAGTAAACCTTGAAAAGCGGCAGAACACCTGTGCATGGCTCAGACAGTCATTGCCGTAAACTTTTTTAAGTGAAAATCATCTAAATACGTGGCGTCAGTTGAATAAATAAATCCATCGCTCTTTCCACGTTAAGCAATGCACAGCAACCAAAAAATTGTTATTCAGCCACCGTCAGGGAATCGAACCCCGAATATCTCAATATCTAGCCGAGCGCGTTAGCCTTACACCACATATCGAGATATTCAGGGTTCGATTCCCCCGACGGTGGCCGAATAACTATTTTTCGGTGGCTGTGCGTTGCTTAACACGGAAAGAGAGATGGATTTATTTATTCAACTGACGCCACGTATTTAGATGATTTTCACCTTGGATCTCGCCCTTTGGATTATTGCTATAATTATATATAGCCAGTGCCGTTAATACCCACCAGATGGAGACGTTTCAGTAGCTGAGCCCATCTTACGGATTTATGATGTCAAATGCTGATTGAAAAAGAAAAACACATATAGCACCGTGAATTGTTGGCCGCTGTGATGTAAGGCTAACGCGCTCGGCTAGATATCGAGAGATTCGGGATTCGTTTCCCCGACGGCGGCCGAATAACAATTTTTTAGTTGCTGTGCGTTGCTTAACACTGAAAGAGCGATGGATTTATTTATTCAACTGACGCCACGTATTTAGATGATTTTCACCTTGGATCTCGCCCTTTGGATTATTGCTATAATTATATATAGCCAGTGCTGTTAATGCCCACCAGATGGAGACGTCTCAGTAGCTGAGCCCATCTTACGGATTTATGTTGTCAGATGCTGACTGAAAAAGAAAAACATGCATAACGGCGTGAATTGTTGGCCGCTGTGCTGTAAGGCTAATGTGCTCAGCTATATATTGAGAGATTCGGGGTTCGATTCCCCGACGGCGGCCGAATAACAATTTTCCGGTTGCTGTGCGTTGCTTAACATGGAAAGAGCGATGGATTTTTTTTTCCTTTTTAAAGTCTTGGTACATTTCCATGGCAGTTTTCCCCAAATTTTACAGTACAGTTCTTTGGTCCATTACAGAACTTCTGATACGCTCCACTCACGCAATCTTACTCCAACGCTGGCCATATGAAAACTGCAGTGAAAATTGCAGCATCACCCAACTTGAAAGTTGCTTCTGCGATTACAGCACACTCTATTGGTCAAAACTATACACATGTTTGTTACTTTTATTCAAAGTTATGCCCAGTAAAAATCAATCTCCTTACTCAACAGGCACACAGTGTAACTATCCTAGAAGTTGGTTTAATTTTGAAATAATTAAATACATCAGCATCAGGGTTAGTCAGACCCTTCATAAGAAACCAAATTGCAAATGAAAGTGAGAGCTCTCTAAACAGACAGTGTACACTGATCACGAAACACCATGCACATATATATGGGTGTGTCTGCTCCACAACTATGTTAAGATACCTAGCAATATCCACAAACTCTGTTCCAGAGATACTAAAGAACCAAATGCCTGCCATGAAAACAGTCCCTAGGCCATTACACTGTCACTACAAGCTTTTACAGTTAATGATAAGCAGCTGGGATTTATTGATTCACGTGGCTAACACCTTATCCTAGGCAGTCCATTGACATATACTAACAAAAAACGATTCATCAGACTAGGCAACCTTTTCCCAGTGCTCAAGGGTCCAGTTTCTTGGTGCTCCCATGACCACTGCAGACAAATTTGCCAGTTTTTTTCTTTTTCGATTGGAGGTTTAACGACCACCGTGAGCAACTCAATGGGCTATAAGCAGTCGCCCGTCCCTAATTTAGGGTCACTGGCTCCAGGGAAGGGAGAGAGCCAGTACCGTAAGACAAACACGACATCCATGCCTAACCGGGATTCGAACCCGGACCCCTTACGGACAAATGATCAGAGGCCAGCGCCTTAGACCACTGCGCCACCGGGGTGGCTTGCCAGTTTTTAGTGCAGACAAGTGGTACATTAAAATGTCTTCTGTTATATCCCATTTGCACCAACATGCGGACAGCTGTGTATGCTGAAATTCTCCTCCCAATGCTGCTGCTGCTGAACTGGATGTTAACTGTACTGTGCACATTAACTAAAAACATGATTCAACAGAGCAGGCAATCTTTCTTCAGTCCTCAAGAGTACAGTTTCTTGGTGCTTGCATGACCACTGCAGATAAATCTAAGTTTTTAGTAGAAACAAGTGCAAGGTTCATACTCTTCCAAGCAAAATAAATTCAATCACTTTTTAAATCCAAATTATCATACGTGTGTGCTGTTTGTCAGTCAGTAGGTAGGTAAGTATTTTAGCAAGTTCAACCCATTAAACTTAGCTGGGACAAGCACACCTTCAATGACCTGCCTATTATCCCCAGTTGGTTTATTTTATTAACTTTGAAAAATCCCCCCCGTTTTGGTGTTTTTCGAAATCATTTTATTTTTTGGAATATTTTGAAAGGGTATTTATTTTCATACACACTCTTCAGCAAGAATGTGTCCCTAACTCCAGTCATAAGAAGCCCATCATGATTCATGAATACATCATTCCACTTATTTTACTCCCATGGCTAGAGTTTCATTCCATGGTGTTGTCATAGCCAAGGTACCAGCTGTCCACGAGCACCCCTGAGCTGAATACAAGTTCTGCAGTATTTGATCCGCTTAGCATTTTTATCAGAACTACACAGAAATCTCCTATAGAACTTTTTAGCACAAACAATTCTTTTACACATGCTCTCTCATATCATTACTTAAAAAACAATTCTTTTACATATGCTCTTTCATATTATTACTTAAAAAAAAAAAAATTTAAGTACTGTTTGCAGAGTCAAACTTTTTCAAGTACTTTTAAGGACTTGAAAATGAGCTTTTTCAAGGACTTTTCAAGTTTTTTAAGAAGCATATGAACTACAAAGTGGTACATTAAGATGCCTTTTGTTATAGCCCATTCGCACCAATGTGTAGATGTCTGTGCATGCTGAAATTCTGCTCTCAATACTGTTGCTGTACTGCACATTACATGGCACAATGGAGCTTTTCTGTTACCTCGTAGGATCCTCAACAAATGCTGTTGCCCTCGAATATTGACCAGTCGTTTCCACATACATAGCTGACTGCTTGTTTTGTTGTTTATACACCACACCCTTGCCACAGTTTTTTTTGCATGGCCAAGAAGGCTTGCTATTTCTGAGATGCTCGCCTGGTGCATACTTTATGCCTCCTTCAAAGTCACTTAAATCATGAGTTTTCCCCACATGGCAGCTATCTATGCCTTGCACGCATCCAAATACTTTGCAGGGAGCTTTTTATAAAGCCATCTCAATGTCACAGTTGAGCAAGTAAGTGAGATGCCCCATGCCCTATTACTATCAAGTGTCCCTAATAATTTTCTACTTCAGCATATAAAGTCTACACTTCAACACTTGCAAAAGTTTTCAAAAACACGTGTTACAAAAATTAAGGAATGCCCCCACCTACAAGTCATATAGCACCATAAAGTTCAAAATGAAGTGCAGGAATGACTTGCCTTGCAACCACTCCATTCACAAATGGTGTACAAGATTTAAAACCAGATGGGAGGAATCTGCACAGGGAAAAGGCCAGGATGACCACTCTCCACAGCAACATTTATTGAGAATATTCAAAAGTCCTTTCTCAACAGTCCGAAACTTTATATGCCAAGCTACTCATAAATTTTGTCGTAGCCAAAAGTATGGAGATTTCGAAAAACACAACTTGCTCCTTCTTCCATGGGAACAGCGCCTGTTACAACTAATGTAACAACAAATGGCCCTGTAATGCATTATGCATTTTATGCATACCCATAAAAAATTTCTCTTACTTTTTACCTTTAGAAAGTTCAATAGCCATAAACAGTTTGGTAAATGGAAGTAAAATTATCACACCATTGTTGCGCATGTCAGAAATACCCCAAAGGAAATATATTTTGTGCTACTGAATGTGAGAAATTATACAGCTCATTCTTTTTGCAGGAAAAACAATAAAACAACATAACATTTCAACACATTAGAATTGTGGCCCATGCCCCACCTTTTGGAATATAAACTGGATTATTTGTTTCTGGTGGATGGCAAGCTACTGTACTACTTCTATGAAGTTACCAATTTTTTATGCTTTCCAACCGTAGGTTGAAGTAGCGTATATGCTCCAGCTTTGTCCGTCCATCCCTCTGTCCGCACGATAACTCGAGTAAAAATGGTTCGATTTCGATGAAATTTTAGTATGTGGTAAGGTACAACCTGGGGACAAATCCTATTGAAAATGGGTGAAATGGGGTCAAAGGTCAAGACACAGGGGGCGGGATCCATTCCATAGCCCTAATGTGTCATAACTTAACGTAAAAATGCTTCGATTGCGACAAAACTTTATTATGTTGTTCCGGAGGTATACTGAACTGGTTCTGGTGAATATAGTCAAAATGAGGTCAAAGGTCAGGGCACAGGAGTGAGATTTATTCCACAGCCATTATCCTCATAACTTGGCTAGAAATGCCTCTATTGCGACAAAACTTTAGTATGTTGTTTCAGAGGCATACAGAACCAATTCTGTTTAATATCATCGAAATGGAGTCAAATGTCAGGGCACAGGAGCAAGATTTATTCCACAGCCATTATCCTCATAACCTAAATAATGATTTCTGGTATGTTGGAAAGGGTATCATAATCAATGCATTGCATGATTTTACTAACTTGTTTAAATGAGAAACTACTTAGCAGCTTGAATGACCATGGAAAGTATTTTGTTGCTGCCTCTTAGTCATGACCCACTGACTTTTCTGCCACATCCACCTCATCTGAGCCTAATAGATAGCACTGATTTTTGTGGCTGATTGATTCACCCTATCTTTGTGGCTGCCTCAGTCACAGAATTTCAGCCCCATTGATTTTTGAGGCTGTCTCATTCATTGAATCTGAATCTCATCTCCCACCGACTTTTCTGTCACAATCACCTAACCTGAATCAATAGATAACTCTGATTTTTATGTCTGCTTGGTACACTTAATCTGAATCCCATTGATTTTTGTGGCTGCCTCATTTACCCAATTTCAGTCCCATTGATTTTTGAGGCAGTCTCATTCACCTAATCGTTGTCCCATTTAATTTTTGTGGCAGCCGCATTTACAGTCTGGGGCTGGTGCCCACTGATCTTTCCTTTTGGAATTGCACTTAAAATTAAATTTTTATTTCATTGATGCCTCCCACTATTGATAATTTGAAGAAAAGGATATGAGACACTGTAAAAGAACACAGACTCCAACATGCAGCACAATGTGCAGAAGAAAAAAGCTTTGAAAAAAAAATATTGTTTTTTATCTTGGTAATGCTTGTTTAAAGACTGCTTCAAACACAGCTTTTTTTTTTTCATTTTATTTTACTTGCTAGATCATTAATTCAAGTTTCCTCCTGCAAACAAGCCTTGCATTCTTCTCAGCAAGTTCCATATCCACATTCACTGACCTCGCAGTTGCACAGCATCCACTGCTTCATTTTTCTTTCTGCTGATATCTTTCCCTTTCCATTTTTCTTTATCACTTTTCTTTATACTTTCAGATGACAATAATTTTATCTATCATGCTGAAAGAACTTCAGCCCGAGGACCGTGAATGCATGATATCAAAGCCTTCACTATTTTAGATAAATTGTATAACTTTGAGAATATGAAAACTTTCGAACACCATGCATCAGTTCTTACAAATTTTCCAATTTCATCATTTCCGTTTTTGAAAATTTTCCTCTCCCTTACCAAGCTGAAATGCAAACATTTTATGGGGGAAATAATATTTAACAACACAGGACAGAGGAAACATCATGAGGGGGGGTATGATTGTATCCATATCCCCCCCAATAAATGTTTGCATTGTAAATTCATAAATTCTAAATTTTGGAAGTCTTTTTATTCTTCCTGTAAATTATGGGAGAAATCTTCACTGCCTTGATTTCTGTTTCTGGAAATTTTTCCCTCTATTTTCTAGCTGAAATACAGATATTTATTAAATAAAATAATATCTAACAACATTACTATGCAGAAGGAACACTGCGAGAAAAATAAAATTATGATTAGGGGGAAATTTTCACTCCACCTTCCATTTTCAAAAGACAATTCTATTCACAGAAGAGAAATGTCTCCCCCCCACCAATTCCCAAAAACTTCTGCTCAGTTAGGCAATCAATATCAAGAATGACCCAGATGACAGAAAAGGCAAAATTTCTTGAATCTGAAGAAGAATCTTACGCCTTAAAGATTACAGGGAAACAGAGATGCCAACATCTGAAGGAAATCATCAGTAGTCCATATGCGCTCGTAGTTCTTCCGTAGTGACGTCAAGTCAAGTTCCCACATTAAAATTTGCAGGGTAGCATGCATATTTCCCAGAATATACTGCTACATTTTTTAGCAATATATTAATCTTGATCGGGGACAATACTTGGATAAATTTTGCAACATATTTAAGTCCCCTTAAAATGGGGGAAAAAAACTTGAGTAAATACACAAAAAATACATACCATTTCAACCCAACTTTTAATAAATATGTTCTTCCATAGTGACGTCAAGTCAAGTTCCCACATTAAAATTTGCAGGGTAGCATGCGTATTTCCCAGAATATACTGCTACATTTTTAGCAATATATTAATCTCGATTGGGGACAATACTTGAATAAATTTTGCAACATATTTAAGTCCCCTTAAAATGGGGGAAACAACTTGAGTAAATACACAAAAAATACATACCATTTCAACCCACCTTTTAATAAATATGTTATGTCATAAGTGTGCAATGCCACACACTTATGGTTATTCCTCCTGTTTTTTAGAGTGAAAATGCCGACCACAATAGTATTTTCCGCCATGTGCGATTGAAAAATCAACAGCACACGAGGAACAAAACCCATGGTTTTCGGATACCCGAGACGATTTTAGACACGAAATTTTTTGCAAATAACTCTCCTTGAATTTTTGACAACTTTTTTGCGTTTTAGATCCAAGAATATTAGTAAAGACAGGTGGCCCTTTACCCAAAGCTATTGCAAGTAAATTCGTACATGACAAACAAAATTGGAGCAAAGAAAGAACAATTAACTTTGAAAGATTTCATAGCTTTATTATGCGGATAAATATAATATTAGCATTAAATGCTTATGATACGAAAAAACTAATCAAAAAGGTATTTTAAATTGCATAAATCAATCAATTCTGAAAAAAAAAAAGGATAAAATAAAACATCCCTTTGTTTAGCAGAACAATTTTACAAGAGAAAAAAAAAGAACTGCACTTCGCAAATCTGTCAAAGTAACAAACAATTAAGCTCTCTGTCGACAGCGAGGAGCGTGGGAAAATAGGTCACGACTGTGCGCACACACCCAGCAGCTAAGAAACGTCTCATCGCAACTGCTGCTAGACGTTTTCTTTGGCTGGTTGCCAAAGACACATGGAGAGACTTTATCTTGCTCTAGGCAGAACATGCTGCGCGCGAAGAACAAACTCCCGGGGAGGTAACATAAAAACAGGCAATAACAGCGTCCACACATCCAGGTAGCTTAGTTATGTGCTCTGCCGGAAAAAACAAACATTCAGGATTTCTTTGATCCACAATTGTATTTGCTCAGAGCATTTTTTTTCTGATACCCCGCCCGCCCCTTACTTTGATGAAACAAATATGCAATAGCAATAAACTATTTAAATTACATTTTAGCAGAGAAAAAAAAAAAAAAAAAAAACGTAATTTACGGAAACACGCGACCGCTGCAAACATGGAAATTCCAACGAATAACATTCCTTGTACTGCTGCGAAGTTTTATTTTTTCACACCACTGGAACTGGAAGCCACTGAAGCAGGCTTCATAACTACAGCAATTCACGTCACACCACAACTAATCAACTTAACAACAAGAACAGAAAACGTGGAATCGACTCTAGTTTACCTCCATCCTCCGACAACTTACTTTAGTTCAGGACGCGATTCAGGTTTTCCCGAAGTTAACAGACGTCGTGCATTATGAACGCCTTTCCGCGGCAAGCCAGGTACAAAGTCACGTGATCATACAGAACAATCTTTGCTGCAACATTTCCGCTTGCTTGTCGGCCAGCCAAACATGCTTGCTGTGTAACAGCTTCGTGACGTTACCGCAAATAACACTACATTTGACTATGCTTGACTTTTTTTCAAATAATTAAAAAAAAAAAAAAAAGTTTTCCAGAAATATCCGAGATTTCTGGAAAATTCCGTTGTTTTTCACACCTTCTCCATAGTCCGTAGTTTTAACATGATATCCATAGAAACTACGGAGAATCCGTAGTACTTGGCATCTCTGAGGAAATTTTCATGCTGTCTAACTTCCATTTTTGAAAATTGTTGCCGCCTAGAGTTTCAAGCTGAAATGCAAGCATTATGAAATAAAATGATATTTAAAACAACAATGCTGGGCAGGGGCAACATCACCAGAAAAAGAAATTACAATTACGCAGTTTTGAAAGACAAAATACTGTCCACAGAAAATGATATATGAGGATGCGACAACAGACCCCTTTCTCACATAGGACCCAGAAACAACTGATTCTCCATTCATTCGCTGTTTTCTCGACATGAGGATATTACCAGCCTTCTTTTTTGCATGCTTGGGAAACAAGCGATTCTTTTTCTTCTTTCCGCTGATTTCAGCTTGCACACCGGAGCTGGCAACTGCTTTTGCCCCCATGCACACTAGGACACAAGAACACAAGGAGCACTTAAAAATGCATTAGTTGGCCCCTAAGTATTACAACTATATGACTATTCCTTGACCCAAACTGCAATCTCTTCCATAAAACTGCCCTGCAAAAGGTGTCTGTAGTCTACGAGAACGACACCATTGGCTGAATTAAGACTGTTTTTGTTGTTTTCGAAGCCCACACACAATGACAAAGCCTTTGTGGATTGCCCCTGTTTCACTTTTAAGACTTCTCTTTCCTTTGTCCAAAAACCCAATCAGCAGAATTAATTAATTGGCTTGATTAGTCACACTCATTGCATTCAAAATAATGAAGGAAAATACATATATAAATGCCCTACACGACCACAAAATGACCAGAAAAAATTCTTGTTTGGAGATATAAAATTAAAAAAAAATCAAATGAATTAAGGAGGGGGGGTCTCCTTTCATGCTCTACATAGAAATGTAATGAAAACCAAGAGATTTTGGCAACAAATCAGGAGTTTCTGGAGTAAAACAGAAGGGTTGGCAGCTAGGAATATAAATGTGTAGAATGGCAATGGTGTGGAAATGACTGGGAAAATATAAGACATGCTACTTTCCTAATTCCAACAAAACAGTTTCCTGCCTTCTGATTGGTGAATTCATATACGGAATGTTCCACTCTAAAACTGGTTCGACGTTCACATACAAAGCCAACTGTCAGAACTCAAATGCAGGCAAACATGGCAAATTTAAATGCATTTATGCCCACAACAGGATAAACAGATAAAAACTAAGAATCTGTTTGTTTTTTAAAAAGTCTGTTTTGTTTTGTTTTTAAAAAAAAAAGACTTTTTAAACACTTTTATAGACCTTAGAAATAAGAGTTCTTAAGGACTTCTAAGCACTGTAAGAACCCTGAAAAAATTTCCACATCACTCATGGAAGTCACTCTGCAGATGTTGGAAAATATGAAGGAAGATTTGGACACCCCGTACGAACTGCATCGCACATGCAATGGAGGTCATATGTTGAGGTCTAAATAAATGTCCCATCTTTAAAGGTAAATTATGCCAGATATTGAATTATTACATGTGTTACATTCCATTCTGGATCATGTTTATTTTTTTTATCCCATCCCAAATGGAAACTTTATATCCTTATTTTTAATATTATTGTGGCAATTACTTAAAACTTACTTTATTACATCTTGAAAGGAAGAATGATAGAAATTTTCTCCACCTATAACCCACATCTCATCTTCAATAACAACTGCCTGGTGAAGAGCTCTACCCTGAATTTTTGTTTTCGTCACTTCTTCCACCCACCAGCCATTATCAACATGAAACCCACAGTCAACACCTGCAAATATTCACATTCAAATATAATAAAAATGTAAGACAATGAAAATTCACAATTTCTTAGAAATATCACTGTCACTAAGAAATGAAACCAAAGAAAAGAAAAATACATCAATAACACTAAAAAATCAGTGAAGAAAGTTTAGCTACGGTTGTGGAAGAAGTATCATTCACAAATACATGAAACAATTACAAGATTATTAACACAGCAATCAAAATAGGCTGAACTGCATAGATTACTGTTCGACGTGCAACATCATATCAGAAAATTCGGAAATTACATTGCCCTGGAGAGGGAATCGAACCTGCATCTCCGGCTTTCCATTCAAGCATGCTATTAGCAGGCATGAAAGTGGTCATGACAGAAAAACGGCTGAACCTTTCCCTCATAGGAATATGCAAAAATAGTCAACCGTTCAGCATTTATTAACTACCTACCCTAAGCACCATAAATGCATATATAAAAGCCATAAAATTGTCTAACATTTCTTTATGAATGAATAAGAATTTTATTTTAGTCAATGTGTTCATACCAAACCAATAATGTCAATCCCATATTCATCCTGATCTAATTTATTTTTTTCAGATCTGAGTAATCATTAGGTGTACAAACACGTTTTAAAGAGTTTTAAGGCAATGCAACATGTACTTTGAGAGAAAACAACAATACCTTTACGAATCAAAATATGTGCAGTCATTAGCTATCACCTTCCGCCATTGGTCGGGCAGCTGACGGATTCCAGCCAGGAAGAATACTTCGGCGTGTGACGTGATGAAGTCGTCACCCCATTTTTGCACTTCGTCACATGTCCAGAACTGTACAGCAGACAAACCATGTTGCATCGATCAGAACAAATGATAGTCTGAAGGGGCTATGTCGGGACTATACGCCGGGTGCTCCAAAATTTCCCAGCCAAGCGTTAATAATGTTTCCTTGATCGATTTTGCAACATGCTGCCTAGCGTTGTCATGCAGTAATTTCATGGGGCGCAATCCTTTGCCTGTGAATGGACATTTCCAACGAATTTTTCTGGTTCAATCACAGCAATCATTGCTTGTAGCGATCAGCAGTAACAGTTTGACCCTGTTCCAGCAGTTCATAATAGAGCACACCCTTCATATCCCACCAGATGCACAGCAGAATTTTCTTGGAGTGAATATTGCATTTCAGTGTCAAAGTCATTGCTTCACTGGGGTCTACCCAGTGTTTTTTTGCGTTTGGGATTGTTGTAATGTATCCACTTTTCATCACCTATAATGATTTTTCACAGAAACACTTTCTGTGTTGTTTATTCAACAGATTCAAACACTTCATGACACTCATCCTTGTTCCTCTGGCTCAGGTCATGTGGCACCCATTTCCTTTCTTCTGAATCTTTCCCATTGCACGTAAACAACTGGAAATGGTTTGTTGAGTTACCCCCAGTTGTTCAGCTGGTTCTTTTTGCATTTGAGATGATTCTTCATCCAGAAATACTGGCAAGGCGTAAAAAGTCCGATGGCGAGCAGTCAACAGTGGCACATGAGTACCGAGTCAGCTCCCATAGCCCATGGTATACAGCGTGTGCCGTACTGTTCACTTGCTGATGCGGCTTAGGCCTCCGACATTTAACCTGGATGTGATTTGTGCCAGAGGTCCAGTTTTGATTATACCAGTACCAGGCAAGGCGCAAAAGTCCAATGGCGAGCAGTCAACAGTGGCACATGAGTACCGAGTCAGCTCCCATAGCCCATGGTACATAGCGTGAGCCGTACTGTTCACTCGCCGACGTGGCTTGGGCCTCCGACATTTAACCTGGATATGATTTGCGCCGCTGTTGCCAAATGGTCAACCTGTACGAGCCTAGATAGTCTACATCGACCCCTGTATTCAATGGCGTGTGGTCGGCCACAGCTTGCTTTCTGGGCGCTGGTAAGTCTGTCGATGGTATACTCATGGTACACCCTTGACATGGTTATAGCTACCCTAGGGTTCTTACCACTTGGGTGATAGAATGATCCATCTGTCTTATGGCAACAATGTGTCCATGATCATAGTTGCTCAGATCACCACGTTTAACCACATTCTTCTATCACATATCCATACAGCATTGCAAATGCCAAATGTCATTTTGCTGCTTAATTATTCATGTGCTATTTAGACATAATCTACATTTTTGAGGTTACTCACCTTTATTCCAAAAATCTTTTAGGAGGTTTTCATCTCTACACATTTCCAACACATATTTTTCCTAGTTACATCGTGGTTAAATCCCCCCCGAAACTTTTTTTCAACTCGCAAAAACTTCGTTTTTTCTCCCCCCCAATGACCAAATGCCAATTCAAAATAATAAACCACAAGTATACATAATTCAACTCCTTTTATTTTGTGGTTTATTATTTTGAATTGGCATTTGGTCATTGGGAAAAACAAAGTTTGCGTGAGTTGAAAAAGAAGTTTTTTTTTTAGGGAGAGGAGGGGGCTTGAACCACGATGTAACTAAGAAAAATACGTGTTGGAAATGTGTAGAGACGAAAACCTCCTAAAAGATTTTTGGAATAAAGTTGAGTAACCTCAAAAATGTAGATCACATTCTTCTAGTGTTATACACTGTTGGGAAGCCCTGCTGTATGCTTATTTATTGCCTGTGTTCGGTTCAGGCTGTTTCCCTTTGTGCAGGAGACGCCCATGTCAACTGCCCATCACCCCTATCTCTAATGTTTTGTCTACTGAGTGTATATTTGATTTTATAAGGAATAAATGACCAGATATACATACAAGCAGTGTTTCGCAATATTCAGATCTGCCAACTTTCAAGAATTAATCCGTAAAAAATTTTCAGTGAACGTTTAATCAACATGTTCCATTGACTGATCTTTCGAAAGTATTAATTAAATGCGTGGAACATTTCTATTAAAAGCTGATTTATTATGCACATGCATGTTTTGTTGATTCTAATCAGTTTCATATGCTATAATTAAGATATCTAGCACTATTTAACCATTACAGCCATTTAAAAATGCTATCGGTATGTAATTATCTCATTAGTATTTTAACATTAGGGTACATACACACACATTTTCATTTGTAATTCTGAAATTATCATGATAAAAATTGCTGTAAATTTTTACTTTAACTTAATTGAGAATTTAACTCTAAATTTTTGTGCTAACATGTTAGAATACCTTTATACAAAATGCAGTTTTAAATCATACACGAGGTTGATATTTTTCATTCCTTGCTCTCTCTCTTTTTAGCAGTTACCTACAATAGTCGTAATTCTACAGCATTTTTATCCCATCCTTCCCGCTCAACTGCACACAGTGTTGAAGACACAGAAATGGGAGTAAATGTGATCAGGTAATTCAGAATATAAAGAAGGTACAGTAGTCCTGAGGGACACTTATTCTTTTTAAATTGTACTAATTTGGGGGTAAAAAACAGAAATCTAAAAAATCACTTTGTCCATAAAATAACCATAAAACAAAAAGAATTCCTGTAAATTTTATGGGTAAATCGTAAAATATGGCAGGTATGAACATTGTTGATTTACAATTTCTATCAGTAAATATAAACATAAAGTTAGGCTTACCAGATATGTTCCTGATCTATGAGCTTCAACTTTCTTTTGTCTTCTTCCCAGGTTTAATATATATATCTATTTAATATATATATCATTAGATTTGATTAGCTCCCATGGCTGCTTTCTGAATACATCTCTTGTGAGTTATCCTATTTGTAGCTATTCAAAAGTTCTGGCATCGAGATATCTGTAAGAGATATCTGCACATATATGGCAGCTGATCGAATCTAGTGACAATGAGCCTAGGAATGGGACAAAATGAATGTTGGAGTTCATAAATCAGAAACGTACATATCTGGTAAACCTAGTCTGAGGACATTTGCTGAATGAAATTGTGAATCAATAATATTACAAAACATTGCTTGTTTATCTGGTAATTTATTCTCTATAAAAGCAAATATACATAAGGAACAGAACAATGAAAGTCAGCAAATATTTCAAACCTCAAAAAATGTATTTGGTATCAACAATGCCAGAGGTCTGCCAGAAGTCTCATTCAACAACAGATAAAAGCCCTTACCTGTGTACCCTGGGTTACAAATGCACTTGTGGTGTTCAGGATCACAGGTACCATTGTCAGAGCAATTGTGAGGACAAATGGGAATGTCACAGGCTTCACCAGTCCACTTCCCAAAGCATGTGCAAGTTCCATCCTCCATACAAATCCCATGGCCAGAACAGTTCCTTGGACAGCTGTTAATTCTAAAAAATGAAACAATTATAATGAGACTGAATTATTTAATAAATCAAGATGATTAAAGACACATTAACTTTTTTTATAACAAAAAGAACAAAAATCAAATATGTTGGGCTTTTGTACAATACTTAAATAAACAAATCAAAAATTTTCGTAGTTTTAAACCAACATAAAAATGTGGTACTTAGTGGCCTCTACCCAAAAAACACTATGTCCACATGTTTCGTGTCAAGGCAGTTTTCAGAGCTTGAAAACTGCCTTGACACGAAACATTAGTGCGATATATAAATCGCATAAAATGGGCACTAGGTGGGCATGAGCATGACTGGTTAATTTTCAGTGGCAGCACAAGGGCCTAAGTGAGCTAAACAGCACAAAATACCACAGTTATTCATAAAAACAAAGAAAAAGAAACTTCAGATGTTGATACAATAACACATATAAAATTAGTGTTCTCCCCAGAGCATTTGGTTTTGTGGGCCACCCAGATGTTTTTCTTTGCTGATCAACTGCTCACGACAATGGAGTCCTGTCTCTCCAAGTAATCTCGCAATGATGCCGGATGTTGAGCAGAGGACACTACATTGTTGGGCAGACCAGCTATATACACTATATTATCAAAGGTAATTGGACACCACAATGTTTTAGGACAAACGGCTTTATTATCGCAATTAGTAGTTAGTCGGTCCACTTTTTGCTTGATTGACAGCAGCAACACTTCGAGGCACACAATCAACCAATTTTTGTTGGTTTCAATAGGAATGACTTGCCATTCATCCTGCAAAACTGCTGCCAGAGTGGAGAACAAAGACGGTTGTTGTAGTCGATTTCACATCCGTCACTCCAGTTCATCTCAGAGGTGCTCCATGGGATAAAGATCAAGACTCTGAGCATGCCAGTCTAACAATTCCACCTCATTTTCAAAAACCGGTCCTGCACATGCCATGCAGTTGTGGCAGGGGCTCGGTCGTGTTGGAAGAGACAACGATCATTTCCATAATACTGCTACATTTTTGGTAGGGGAGATTTATCCAAAATGTCGAGGAACACTTCAGAGTTCATGGTTTGTGGTGTAATAACCAACAGGCAGAGTCCTATCTATAAAAGAACAACTCCATTATGAAGCCTCTGCCAAACTTAACAGCTGGAAAAACACAGTCCGACAAAAACCATTCACTGGGCTGTCAACAAATCCAAACACACTCATCACATTGGAAGAGTGAAAAACATGACCAGTCCAAAAACAGCTTTCCAGTTGCCCACAGCCCAGGTACGACGGGAGAAGCACTACTCCAAATGGTACATCACATTCATGGTAGTGATGTGTGGCTTGTGTGCCCTGCTCTACCATAATAACCTACAATGTGCAACTCTGTGAATAGTTATGGTACTAACCGAGCCATTACAAGAGTTTCCTACCTCAGCAGCTATAGAAACAGCAGAGGAAGTATAGGATTTCTTAACATTTCTTACCATGGCTCTTCTGTCATGTTCCATCAGTTTGTGTGGCCTTCCTGAACATTCTTTTGCTGTAGTTTCTCAACATTTCTTACCATGGCTCTTCTATCATGTTCCATCAGTTTGTGTGGCCTTCCTGAACATTCTTTTGCTGTAGTTTCTCAACATTTCTTACCATGGCTCTTCTGTCATGTTCCATCAGTTTGTGTGGCCTTCCTGAACATTCTTTTGCTGTAGTTTCTCAACATTTCTTACCATGGAGCTTTCTCCTGTCATGTTCCATCAGTTTGTGTGGCCTTCCTGAACATTCTTTTGCTGTAGTTTCTCAACATTTCTTACCATGGCTCTTCTGTCATGTTTCATCAGTTTGTGTGGCCTTCCTGAACATTCTTTTGTTGTAGTTGCACTGTCCTGCTTCCATCTCTTCACAACATCACTTACAGTTGATTTTGGTATGTTTATTTAGCTGCAATGCTCTGTATGGAAATGTTACTCAAATGACACAGTACGAACAGAACACACTGGAACTCGGAAAGTTCATGTCCATGCGGCATATCTGCTTCAAAGTTACTGATGAGGTGACAGAACATCCCAGCTTTAGACATCAATGAGCCATTACATTATGACCACCTACCTAATAAGCTGTAGGACCCCCTTTCAGCCTGCAAAACAGCGGCCACTCGGTGAGGCATCGATTCAATGAGGTGGCGATAGGTATCCTGGGGTGTCTGGCACCATAATGTCAAAAGCAGGTACTCCAGTTCCCGTACATTTTGGGGTGGTGGCGATTTAGTGCGAACCCACTTTTCCAAGTCGAACCACAAATGTTCCATTGGGTTCATGTCAGGTGAATTTGGAAGCCGGAGCATTAACATGTTCCTCGAACCACTCCTTGATAATTCTGGCAATGTGGCATGGCGTATTATCCTGTAGGTAATGGCCATCACTAGCAGGGAACACAGTTGCCGTGAATGTGTGAATTTGGTCCGCAATGATGTTCAGTACCTGATGATATACCTGACAGCTGTCAGGGATTGTGCTATTAGGATAACGGTGCCTAAAGTGTCCCAAGAAAACATTGCCCACAACATAACACCACGGCCGCCTGCCTCTTTCCACCCAACAGTGCATCCAGGTGCCATAGCCACCGCTGATAATCAGCGCTCGCCTGTCTACGTGATGCACCAGGAATCTTGATTCGTCAGACTAGGCCACTTTCTTACAATCATCCACAGTCCAATCTCGATGACCTTGAGCCCATTTCATGTGTTGTTGGCGATGATATGCAGTGAGCCTGGGGACCTGGCTAAGCCTTTGGCTATGCAGGCCCATGCACAGAAGGTTGCGATGAACTGTGTACTGTGACACATTGCCCTAATCACCACTGTTGTAGCTGCAGGTGATTTGTCACACTGTGGCCCTGTGGTCGCTGTGAACAATGCAAGATAGTCTCCGCTCCCCTCTGGCATCAATATCAATGAGCTACAGATAACACACAGCGGGATGACGGTTCGTCATTTGGCCATCTGTGCAGCACTTTTGATACACATTCACTACAGTGGCATGGGAACAACCACACTGTTTCCAAGGCGCTGTGCCGTCATAATTTGTCCTTTATCAAAGTCCGATAAATCGGCAGCTTTTCCCATTCTGACTCTGAACACTCTACTAACCGAAAACCGGTCCTCGGGTTGTATATATACTGCTCTATGAACTTCACCTGTGCCACCGTTCAGTCTCCAGGCAAGCTCATTTCTCTAGGATAGGGGGTGTGGCTCGTCGACGTATACGTACCTTCCCACTCAGAACATACCTTCCTGCGCAACCGTTCTTTGCACTTATGCAAATATTTGGTAGTGTCTAGATCAGGGGTGATTGTGAGGTGACACAAGAAACCCTGAAACTCTCAGCTCAGTGCCAATATACATATAATGTATAATACACACATATAAACTAGCTACACAACAAATAGGCCCTAGTGCTTGTGCAGTCAAACTTCGCATCTTTTCTTGTACCCAATTTTCTTTCACTGTGCAAAATCCTTCAGGCATTGCATCTTTAAAAATCAAATTTTGCACTTCATATTATATGTTAATTGAGCAGTCTATGTAGACCAGTTTTACTTGAACTTGAAGCCTACAGTGGATTCCATTCAATTTCTAAAAGTAGTTAGAAAAAATAATCAAATTATTTGAACTTTCAAAATAATGAAAAGAAGCCTTCCTTTCAGCAGGCTGTTATCTTGAGAGCTTGTTTGATAACAAAAGAAACGCACAAGGTGTCACAATCGTCTACATTCACCATTCGCATGGACATGCAGTGTTTTTAATCAAACACTGTAATTCCCAAAGAAAATGGAACCTGAAGTTTAGCTATCATTTTGCAGCATTTTTATAAATGAAATGTCCGAAGCATCTCAAATTCTTCTAAAACTTAAAAACCCGGATTTACGGGTTTGGAATGTGACAAAAACCCGAAATTCCGGGCGTATACAAACAGGTCTGCTAGATACTTTTGATAACATGTCTGTTGGTATCCACGATTCTGGCATCTGTAGATAACACATCACCGCCAGCCAATCATAGTAAAACCGTAACCAAGTCCATTGTACAAACTAATGCACCCATGCTAGTTGGAGAGGGAAAGGCATTCCGGCCAGTTAAATTCTAAGCTGTAATGTAACCTGTGTGATGACATGCTTAGGTATTTGGTTTTTCTTGTTTGGCAATGTACTCTTTGGATGTGGAAGAGTATATGAATACATTGAACACCATGCATCAATTCTTACAAATCTTCCCTCCCTTATCAAGTTCAAATGCAAACATTTATGGAGTAAAATATGCAAACATTTACGGGTAAAATTTAACAACACAGGATAGTGAGAACGTCTGGGGGAAGGGGTGTGTGGAGGAGATTACGATTATAGAAGTAATCTTAGCTTTGTCTGACTTCCAGTTCTGGAAACTATTTCCCCATTTTTAAGCCAAAATGCAAATATTTAACAACAATGCTGGGCATAAGGTATATCACGAAAGAAAAAAATTACAATTACGGGAGAAATTTACACTTCGTCTATCTTCCATTTTTGAAAGCTTCGAAAGATGGAATTTCGTCCTCGAGCAGAAAACTAATTCCCCCAAATTTCTGTTCAGTTGTGCATTGATCTTGATAATGTTCTAAATAATAATGGAAATGGCAGAATTCCTTGAATCCACAAAAGAATGCGCCATCTTAACTTCCATTTTCGGAAATCGTTGCCCACAGTTACATGCTGAAATAACAAACAATTTTGCAATAAAATATTTAACAATACTGGGCAGAGGCAAAGAGAAAAAAGAAATCACGACTCCACTGTCAAAAGTTATGGAAAACAAAATACCATTCCCAGATGGTAAACAACTTCTCCCTTCCCCCATCAGTCCCCCAAAAATTTCTTTTCATTTTTGATGTGATCTAGGGAATGACCAAAATGACGACCAAAAAAAAAAAAAAAAAAAAAAAAAAAAAAAACTGGAATTTTGCGAATCCACAGAACACAGAAGAATCTCATGTACGTGTTGAATTATGTGCTTGTGGTTTTTAGTGTCTGGATGCTTCTTTTCTGTCAAGGGCTAGATGCCCTGAATGATGTGTTTTAGTTGTTTGTTTCCATCCATAAGATTTACTTAGATGGATAATTCTGTTCAGCTTAAAATAAAAAAATAAACCCATATCTTTGGTAGGCCATTTATTTTTGGCAATAAAGGTGTCACTAGACGAAACCCGTCGGAATCGACGGTAAGTTTTTTCTTTTTTTTTTTTTAAATAATAAACTGATAGGAAACAACAAATGTAAACTTTATTTGTTTGACAAATTCATTCACCCACTTCAGTAAAGACAATAGCCCAGGTTCGTGATTTTTTTTTTTTTTGTGACTGAAGATTTAACAACCACCGTAAGCAACTCAATGGGCTATAAGCAGTCATCCAGCCTTAATTTATTAGGGTCACTGGTTCCAGGGAAGAGAGAGAGCCAGTGCCGAAAGACAAACAACATCCATGCCTCACCGGGATTCGAACCCTTCCTTCAAGAACGAATTATCATAAGCCAACGGTTAGGCTATAAGCAGTCGCCCATCCCTAATTTAGGGTAACTGGTTTCAGGGAAGGGAGAGAGTCAGTGCTATAAGACAAACACAACATCCATGCCTCACCAGGATTCGAACCCTTCACGAACGATCATAAGCCAACGCTTGAGCTATAAGTAGTTGCCCGTCCCTAATTTAGGGTAACTAGTTTCCGGGAAGAGAGAGATCCAGTGCCGTAAGACAAACACAACATCCATGCCTCAACAGGATTCGAACCCGGACCCTTTACGAACGATAATAAGCCAACGCTTAGGCTATAATAAGCAGTCGCCCGTCCCTAATTTAGGGTCACTGGTTTCAGGGAAGGGAGAGAGCCAGTGGCGTAAGACAAACACAACATTCATGCGTCACCGGGATTTGAACCCGGTAGACGAAACCTGTCGGAATAAACTAATAGTTGTTTTTTTTCCTATCGGTAGACAAAATCTGTCTGAATTTACGATAAGTTTTTTTTCTTTTCTTTTTTTTTTTAAAGGATAAACTCGTATGAAATGTTTATTAACATCTTTACATAATGGGAAACGTCTTACCTACGTGAATAAACTGGATCGAATGAAAGTTAAATTGTATATATACATCACACAGTCCAATGGCACAACGCAATCAGGTCTTCAAGTGTTCGCTGATGTGATAAGAACTTTCAAACAAATTCCTGCTAGCGTTGTTTTGCACAACGGTTCGCTGAGAAGAGACTTTGTACTATCAGAGTCCCACCATACTTCCGCCTTCAACAGCGCAAGTCAACCGCAGGCAATCGGATGTTAACTGCACGATTCTCCCATTGAGTTTACATGGGAACTTTGCCGCCCCACAATGCCTGAACCGTTACCCCAATCTCATTTTTTTTTTTTTCAACTGGTACATCTACATGGTAAGACCTTTATTTTGATACCTCAACCATATGTTTATGTTCAGCTGTTCTCTCACAACTGGTCTTACAGTAAAAAACCTTATAAAATTAATATATAGATACATTATATCTGCAGTAGACATCCTGGGAATTGTGGAAGGTTCAGTTTTGGCCTAACATATTATATTTACTCGAATCTAATGTGCACTTTTTATCCAGAAATGCTGCGGTAAAAATCAAGATGTTTTAGAATTGAGTACTGCGGCTTGAAAACAGGGAAGCTTAGCATTTTTGTTGCTTCAACTCTGCAGTGTAAAATTTGTAAGAGCAGGAGGAAGAGGGAGGGTCAAAAGCCACAAAGAGAAGCAGGTGACCATGAGTAAACACACAACACTCTCGTCCCCCATTGCTACGGCAACTCGGTGCTTTGGGCTATGCACACCTTTTTTCTCGTAATCCCAGAAAAGAATTTGATTGGGCGATATACAATATGGCTGTCTCTAGATGTCTGTTGTTTTGTGGCACCTGTTTAACAGTCATTCTTCCCGCCACAACGATCACAGAAATATGTCATCGCGGAGGCAGACTTATATTGCAAAGTTTAAACTTATTCTAAATTTTATCATTCAGAGTAGTTGAAAGGGGTAGCATTATAATTACTATAAAGGGTAGAAAAGAAATACAAGTATATACAGTAAGAACAATGTTAATACAAAGTACACAAGGATTGAATCACGTATACATGTAATATTTCACCATACGTAGTGCGATCAAAAAGTTCCAAGACTAGGTACGTAGCGTGCCAACAGATGGCAGTATGCGGACGCGCATGCAGCCGTCAAGGGCAGGGACCCTCGTGAACCATTGTGCAAAGTCTACCACAATTATGTTGGAGTTGTACCAAAAATCCTTTTGCATAAGACATGATTTTTAAATTTAAATAAATAATAAAAAAGGCAAAATAGCACTCATTCTTTAAAAGGAATACGGTAGTTCTGCCTCTTCCTCCCATAAGAAAACATAGACAGTGGCGTTACTGAGGATTCCCCCCTCGCTGCTTTGTTTAAAAACGACAGAGATCCCAATGACATTGATAATAAAAGTGGTATTTAAAAGTGGCTTTGTTCTGTAAACATTGGGAACTGTGCTTCACGATATTTGGTGACCACGTACAGAACACAGCTGCGCTTTCGATATAAACTGCAAACTAAAGAGCGAGCAAACATCAAATTCTGCGCCACACTCGGCAAATCGGAAACGGAGACACATCAAATGTTGCGGCAGGCTTATGGCAATGAAGCAATGAGTCGTGTGAGGTGTTTTGAGTGGCACTTGGGCTTCAAGAGCGGCAGAATGGCACTGGAAGACGACGAGAGGTCAGGGTAACCGTCCGCGAGCAAATATCTCGAAAATGTGGACAAGATTAGGAAACTGGTGCACCAGTATCTTCGGAGAACCATTCAAGACATTGCTACCATCATCAATGTGTCACATGGAACAGTGCAAGAAATTATGACGTTGGTTTTGAACACACACTGCATTATTGCAAAGTTTGTGCCAAAGATTCTGAACCCCAAACAGAAGGCGCTCAGTGTTGAACTCTGTCGAGATCTTCGTCAGCAGGTGGTGAATGATCCAAAGTTCCGGCCACGGGTCATCACTGGGGACAAGACTTGGGTCTACGGTTAAGACCCGGAGATCAAACAACAGTCGTTGCAGTGGAAGAGCCTGGCATCTCCATGACCAAAGAAGGCCCGACAGGTCCGGAGTGCAACCAAAAGAATACTCATCGAGTTCTTCGACATTCATGGGGTTGCGCACCAGAATTCATCACTCAGGGCCAGACCGTCACCGCCCTTTTTTACTGCGGTGTTCTGCTGCATCTTAGGGAGAACATTCACTGCAAAGGACCTGAAATGTGGCGTAGGGGCGATTTCCTGCTCCATCACGACAATGCAGCAGCTCACAGAGCGTTAGCGACACGCCAGTTTTGCAGTTGCAACAGCACAACTACTCTTCTTCACCCGCTTTACTCACCGGATTTGGCCCCTGCAACTTCTTTCTGTTCCCAAAGATGAAGCTCAAGGGTCGCTGTTCTGAAACCATGGACGAGATCCAGAGCGAATTGCAGGCGGTGCTTGACACAATTCGCAAACAGGACTTCCAGGGAATGCTCCAACAGTGGCAAAAACGCTGTCAGCGGTGTATCGCTGCCCAAGGAGACTACTTTGAGTGAGATCATAGCCAGACTTAAGTAACGTAAATACTTTGTTGTATATTGGCCTAGTCTCAGAACTTTTTGATCGAACTTCGTATATAATGAAATATCAATAATGGGCTGTCAAAATATTTTAATACACTGTTTGAAAAAAGTGTTATTGTGAAGTTTAATATATAAGTGACTTCTACAGGCAATAAAAGAATTTCAAAAAATTCAGCAGATTTATTTACCTGTATGTGATATTAACACCACTCATATTATATGCTGCATCACTATAGAAATATATGAAAGCACTTCCTGATGTGGCCACAATTTCAGACATTCTTTCAGCACCAGACCCATGCCTAACAAGAACTCCACTAAAATTAGAAAACACAAAAATTATTTTATGCACCCATTATCATTAATGCACAGAGAAACATGTACCAATTTTCAAACATTTCTTCAAAACTTCAAAATACAAAACTGCATAATGGATAGTCTTATACAAATGGCTTAATATTTAGAATTTCATGCATCATTCAATGTGCTACTTCTGAAAACGAATGTTACTTATTTTATTGCTCTCACATACACTGAGATTACATAGGATAATTAAATACAGACTACAACTATGTTATAATGTGTGACCAGAGAAATCAGCCAATTTCAAAATCTGAAGGAACCTGAGACTGATCTTGAGTTACCAAGTATTCTTAAACTAAATTATTAAATTGAGAAAAATCTGTTTATTGCTTTAGGGACAATATGGTAATAGCAATTTGTCAAAAACTAAAATGACCAAAACCAATCATTTATAAGGAAGAATAAAACATGTATTTCAATGAGAGAAGGACAACAAATTTTTTAAATTTTTGGATATTATCTGACTTAACATTAATGTCATATTTACACCAATAAATGGATTCACAACTTCGTCATTTATTTGTTAGTACATACATACATGATGCAAGGTCAGGTGATGCGTAACATCACAGCCTCTCCTTGACAAATGTCAACCCCGCCTTCTCGTGGTGCATCCTGTTCCCACTAAAGGGGCTCTGACGACCGCCCATAGCGGTATAACTATACCATCGGGATCAGAGGAAATTCTATCCCACACTCACCAACCCGCTTGGCCAGCGTGGTGAGTTATGGCCAAACCCTCCAAAATGATTCCACAACTTAAATCTTGGCCCTCAGTCTCCGGCAGCTGGAATGTACCTGGCCAAGGCAGCGGCCAGTGCGACATGAAGGCAGAGAGGGTGCTAAGAATCCCCGGAGGACCGGACTAGGCTGCCATCTGATGCTGACCTTGGCTACTTACAATGGACGCTCCCTATCTTCTGATTCAAGGCTTCTTGAATTGGAAGAGGAACTACAAAGGATCAAGTGGGACATCGTGGGGCTAAGTGAGGTAAGGAGAAAAGGAGAAGATCTCATCGAACTGAAAAGTGGACATCTCTTCTACTATCGTGAGACAGATACTGGCAGAACTAGTGGTGTTGGATTTATAATAAACAAGAAACTGAAGGATAAAGTTGTAGAAGTTGAAAGTTCCTCTGACAGAGCTGCACGACTCGTTATCCAACTCTCGAGAAGATACCAGGCTCAGATTATTCAAACTTATGCACCCACCACAAGTCATCCCTGAAGAAGAAATTGAAGAATTTTATGAGGAAATTTGTCATCTAAATAATAAAGGTAAGCAGCACTTGAAAATAATTATGGGAGATTTCAATGCAAAAATAGGGCAACGGCAACAGAATGAAACTTCAGTAGGTAAATTCGGTCATGGCAACAGAAACCAGCGTGGAAATACTCTCGTTGAGTTTGCAGAGGCAGAAGGGTTTTTCATCTTGAACTCCTTCTTCAAGAAAAAGCCACACAGGAAATGGACATGGAGACATCCAAATGGGACAACAAGTGAAATTGATTTTATTATGTGTAACAAAAAATTCGTCATAGAAGACTGCAGTGTGCTAAACAAGTTCAACACAGGTAGTGACCATAGATTGGTGAGATGTAAGATGCACCTCAACACTAAATTTGAACGTGGCAAGCTCATAAGACAAACAAAATCTATTGACATAACCAACCTTAAAAAACACCATAATACCTTCAAGTTAGAACTGAAGAACAGGTTCTCTGCTTTAGAAGGCCTAACATCGGAAGAAGTGGACATCTCTGAAGTTAACAGAAAAGTAACCAAAGCTCTTATGGAAACAGCAACAAAATTAGCTGGGTCTAAGAACAAGTTGCATGTGAACAAATTATCAGGAAAAACCAAAATGTTGATGCAAAAAAGAGAGAGATGAGGACAACTAAAGAAGATGTGACTTCCAAAGTGGAATATATAGAGCTATGCAAGACAGTAAGAAAAAGTATCATTGAAGACGTAAGGAAATTCAACTGTGAACTAGTGAGGAAAGCAATTGAAAGCAACCAAAGCCTAAAGATAGCAAAGGGACATCTCAGTAAGGGAAGAAAACAGATTATGGCACTGAGAAAAGAAGATGGTTCTGTAACAAGAAATAGAGGCGAAATTTTGACAAGAGTGAAAGATTTCTACTCCAAATTATATGAAAGGGATGATATATGCACTCCAGACATCATGAAAGATACCAGTACCAGAGTTCCTCCAGTCCTTCCAGCAGAAGTTGCACATGCAATCAAGAACATGAAGCGAGGAAAAGCTCTAGGAGAAGATGGAATTACTGTAGACATCATACAAGAAGCAAGTGGAGAAATCGAAACAGTACTCGCCCAAATTTTCACTCGATGCCTTAATGAAGAAAAGATTCCTGAGGATTGGAACACCGCTACAATGATCCTGCTACATAAGAAAGGTGACATTGAGGATCTCGGAAACTACAGACCTATCAGCCTCCTATCAGTAGTTTATAAAATCTTCACTAAAGTTCTTTCACACCGCTTGAAGGTAGCACTAGACATGGCTCAACCGAGAGAACAAGCTGGATTCAGGAGTGGCTACAGCACAATAGATCATATCCACGTGCTGAGAGAACTAATTGAAAGAGCGAGGGAATATGAACTTCCATTGTGCATGGCTTTTATCGATTATGAAAAAGCCTTTGATTCGGTGAAACCATCAGCAGTTACAATGGCTCTGAAAACCTGCGGTATTGAAGATGCATACATTAATATTATTAATAACATCTATGAAAATGCAAGTGCAAAGATTAGGCTGTTTGAAAATACAACACACGTAAAAATTGGAAAGGAGTGAGACAAGGTGACACCATATCTCCGAAGCTCTTTAATGCCACATTGGAGGGTGTTTTTCAGTCGCTGAGCTGGGAAAACAAGGGGATAAAGATTAATGGAGATTATCTAACCCACCTTCGTTTTGCTGATGACGTAGTCATTTTTGCAACTACCCCATCAGAGCTGCAGAGTATGATCCAGGAACTTGCTGACAAGAGTAAAGAAGTGGGATTAAAAATGAACTTTCAGAAGACAAAAGTGATGTTCAATGCTTTTACAAGAAATGAAGATTTATCGATTGATGGAGAAAAGCTGGAGATAACAGACACGTACGTTTATCTTGGACAGCAGATATCAAGTGAGGGTCACATTGATGAAGAAATTAATCGGCGTACAAAACTTGCCTGGAGAGCTTTTGGAAGAAACAGCATAATTTTCAAGAGCAATATGGCATTATGTCTTAAAAGAAAAGTGTTTGATCAATGCATCCTTCCAGTGCTTACGTATGGTGCAGAGACGTGGACCTTAACTAAAAGAGACATACAAAGGCTGCAGACAACTCAAAGAAGCATGGAGAGGTGCATGCTTGGTGTAACCAGGAGAGATAAGAAGAGGAACTCGTGGATCCGAAAAATGACAAGAGTGGAAGACATCATGATCAAAGTTAAATCCCTGAAATGGCAATGGGCTGGACATACTGCCAGAAGGACAGATCATCGATGGACAGCCGAAATTTTAGATTGGATTCCAAGGGACAGGAAAAGACCCAGAAGAAGACCACATAGGAGATGGGTGGATGAAATTCGAAAGTATGCAGGGGTGACATGGAGGAGACTGGCACAAGACAGACCGTTGTGGAGGAAACTTGGGGAGACCTTCGTCCAGCAGTGGATTGATAATGGTTGACAATGATGATGATGATGACATACATACATACATACATATCACTAAGCTGTTCTCTGAGATTCAGAGGTTAGCTCCAAAAAGAAATACAAACTTCCAGATATTTTTACTTATTGTTGTCGTATCAAACTTTGCCATTTACAACGATCTTGACACACAACTCGTGCTTCACTGATATCCATTACACGCCGTACACAAGATCTTTTATACTTCATACTCATAATCTTTTTCTCATGCAGACACTCCTGAATCTGATCCACCGATGTCTTCCTTGGCCTTCCTCTGCCTTTCCTTCCTGCCACTGGGCTGAAAAGATTTTCTTAGTAAGCATTTCATCACTCATTCTTTCAACATGGCCAAACCACCAAAGCATATTGGTCTCCACCTTGCTAACAACATTTTGCTTTACATCACACAACTGCAATACATCTCCATTCCTCACACAATCAGATCGTGTCTTGCCACAAACCCCACGTAAGTAACTCATTTCTCCAGCACACAAACGAATCCTATGCTTCTTCTGCAGTACCCAGGTTTCACTGCCATACATCAGAGTAGGAACAATTACTGTTTCATACACAGCCATGCGGGACTCTCTAGAGAACCCATCATTCCTGTGAAAACCTCCCAGAGCAGCTATGACTTTCAAAGAAGAATTCACTCGCCTACTGATTTCACCATCCAACTTGTTCTCTCTGTCAAACATGCTTCCTAAATACACAAACTCACTCACCTGGTCAATCACAGTGCCATTTATACTTACATTACATTCAGTGCTACCCATTCCTTTCTCAAACACCATAACTTTGGTTTTTCCCTTATTTATACTCAGTTTGAATTTCATGCAAACTTCGTGCATCCGAGTCAACATACTCTGCAACTCACTTTTGCTCTCTGCCAACAGTTAGTGGAGCAAGCATATCTTGAATATTCATGAACTTTGAGAAAGCAACTGTTTCATTTATTTGTTAGTGGAACAAGCATATCTTGAATATTCATGAACTTTGAGAAAGCAACTGTTTTACCAGTTCTTCTAGTATTTACACCACACAGCAGTGCTAATAAACTTACATGCAACTTCTATGTAATGTAAAAATGGAGCTCCTTAATCAAATGTGTTATGTGTGTGCCAATTAATGACAATCTACTCACACACGAAAAAAAAATTGTTACATTTTATCTACTTAAAATTATGCTATACATTTCTATGTTCAGTATCTTTCTGAACATACCATATTTTTTTATTTATAATGCTGCAGCACTAATCTCGATTTTACAAATGTGAGGCTCTGAAATGGGGAATTTAACTAGATGTGGCTTATAACCGTTTTCTAAAGGGATAGGCAAACCCCCAAAATTTTTAGCTACCAGCTCCTTTTCTTCAGAATCCAAAACATTTTTTTAAAACATATTAGAAAACCAGGATTGTTCTTAAACAAAAATCCCACAAACAGAATAGTGACAAACTCAAAATTAATGCATTATTTTCTTAGATGCCCAATAATTCAGTGCAATATCCAGAACTAAAACTAGGAAACATATTATACACTTGTATTAATAGTTGCACTTCAAATAAGGTTTCATTTGAGAAAGTTAAGTATTGTATAACATTCAATAAAACCACTAATGAATATTCATTTATAAGTACTCAATGCATAATCAGTAATATCTCCAGTAAGGTTATTGAGACTGTTTCTATTTTGCAAGTTTCAAGGTTAACAAGAATATGTAATTTGGAGTCAGAATTTAAGAAGCACATTAAAACTCTAAACAGTCAGTTTATTGATAACTAAGTACGTAAAAAAGCCTTCTTAAAAGTAGCATCAAGGAAAATAGTTCTCAAGTATAGTCATGCCACACGTATTATGAGAAGAATATTTCTTCCACTCTTTATACTCAAGTATAGTTCTTATACTCAAGTTAGGATAGCTCTTTATACTCAAGTTAGGATAGCAGACTTAATTTAATTACTTGGTGACCGAATGAATCACCTAAATCAAAGCTATATTTTAGAGGTTTAGATGACGATGTGGTCACCATTAGTTAATTTGAAACCTAAAATATCTTATTATTTCCCTCTCCTTTAATTCAAAAAAGTTTAAAATTAACCAATAAAAAATATTACACAAAAAGTGTATATAACATAAAATATTTATACCAAAAAAAAAAGTATAAAATTAAGAAACTAGGCAAAAAAATAGTAAAACTTTAATAATTAAAGTTTTGGGAAGGATTCTGTTTTTTTGGGAGGTCTATTGATACAGTAAAACTTCTAAAACTCGAACTTCCACGAGTCGAATTTTTTCCGTAACTCAAAGAATTTCGGCGGTTTTCATAAAAATTTCTGTTTTTTTCATGCATTTTTTTTTTCTATAAGTCGAATTTCTTAAACTCGAATTTTTTCTATAACTTGAAACGTTATTTTGTGTTTTGTGAAAAAAAACAGTGATAATTTTATTCTAAAACTCGAATTAAAAAAAGATCCACCTATTTCTAGTCTTGTAGGTGCTGGGGGTCAAACCAAGGTTAGATTGAACAAGATCAGCTGGACAAAGGGAATCCAATCTCCCATCCGCCCTGTGAAAGGGGTGTTTTAATCCCTTCGAGGTGGACCATTTTCGAGGATTTATCCCTTAGCTACAAAGCCTGTCCAGTAGCATTGGAGTAGAATTATTTTACAAGTCTGCTTTCTTTTGGGCTCATTTCAGGCAGTGAGTGCTGTGCATCCAGCTTTAACAAAATCCACATCTATCATCGTAGCGGAAATTTTTGTGATGTCTAAAAGGAAGCTTAAAGTGTTATCATTGCAGGAAAAAATAAAGCTAATACAAGAAGTGGGTACTACGAGAACAAAGAAAAAAGATATTGCTGAAAAATATGGATTAATTTTATAACTCAAATTTTCTACGACTCGAAGTTAATCGTAGTTCCCTTGAAGAGTCGAGTTGTGGAAGTTTTACTGTACTTCAAAAGCCAATTGGGAGCAGATGTTTCTGATCCCAATGGGAATTTTTTAGTATTCTGATTTGTTGGTTGCAACATTAGATGTTTTTGTTCTCCACTAGTCAAAATTCTCGGGGTTGGTTGAATTCTTGACTGCTAAGTGATGCTGCTGGTATCACTTCTTTTGCGCAGTTTTTAGGAGAGGAAAGAAGATATGTTATTGTGGGATTTTCTGTTTTTCTGTTCATTAAATTCTTCTTTTCTAGGTAAGTTTTTTTTGCTTTATTTTATTTTTATTTTATTTTTTGTTATGAGGTTTTCCCTTTATCCTACAGTGGTTAGGGGTTTTTGAAGTAGTGTTTTCTTTTTTTTTTTTTCTGTATCTTTAGGTCTCTGAGTGTACTTCATTGTTTTAGGAGACCATGTTTTTAGTTCAGCTTTGGGCATATGCAGCTAATTCAAGATATTCTTTCCTTTTATTTAATTTACAAAAGGATGTGCTTTTCGATAATTATTTTGATGCAGTGTATGATTATATTTATGTTTCTCAATGGTATTTTGCAAGTATTAATAATACAACAGTATGTGGTTTCTTAGAGCAGTGTGAGTTGAGCTACGATTATTCGGTTTGCAACTGGGGATTTTCATAGTTCTTTAATTTTAGTCTCCTTTAATAATTTTTATTTTGGGGGGGGGGGCAGCTTCTAGCTTTTCGTATTTTAAGGTGCAAAAATTTACTGTAGGTGGCTTGGTTGCAATGGGGATGAGTTTGTTTGTTTTTTGTTTTGTTATATAATTTTTTCCTAGTTTTTTTCTTGCAAATTGATTAATGCAGAAACCCACACTTTCTGGTTTATACAGAAATATGACAGATGTGATCTGTGTTGGCCCATGATGAAGCTTTAGATGACAGCTGCTATATGTTCTATAATTCTTTCTTTTAAAACCTGTAAAGTTGGCCACCTGCCTAAGTTGACCACTTTTTCAAGGAATGGAAATATCCTATGTGGTAACACAGAGAAAAACCTCTGTAACTTGGCCACCTGTCTAACTTGGAAGTTGGCCACCCAAATTTCTTAAATTTCGAACTTGTCTATACTAAAACTGCACCCCAAAATCTCTCAAGTTGATCACCTACTTCAATTTTGTTGTTGTTGTTGTTGAGTAGCAACAGAATGTGTGAAAGGATTAGTATAATCAGCAACATCTGGCCAACCCATTAGGGCACAATGGGAGATGGTACCACACAGGTGTGTGTGTGTGTGTGTGTAGCCTTTAATCTCCCTTAAGCAGTTATCAGGAACATTGAGACCCCATTCATGGGTAATTTTCCTTATCAGTGTCTTTCTTTGCAGTAACTAAGTGTGTGTTTAAAACAGTGAGGGTTAAGATTTTCTTAAGAATACCAATTGCCATCAGAGCTTAGCAGTGGTTGGGTTGTTCTATAAGGGCTTGCTTTTGTGCAGGTTGCAATTTTGAAGTCTGAGGAATTTTCTACAATATGTTACTGTTTGGGTGTTGGGTTCTTCCTTTTACTCCAGGCAGCAGGCCAAGTTGTTCTTAGTTTATGCTGTAAGGTAGTTCAATGATTTGATGGCTTCGACCAGAAAATTAGTGTCAAATTTTGAGCGCTAGGCACCTGCAAAACATCCTGCTTTACTAGAAAAACTCAGGGGAGTTTATGCAGAAATTGAAAAACACTGGGCCCATACAAAATTTAAAGAAACTCAGCAGAAAATTATGATTGACTATTTTCGAAAGAATACATAATGTTTACTAGGAACTTTTATTGTATATATCTTTCAACTATACAGTTGTGATATTTTGTACTGTTTCTCACGTTGTATTAATATCAAAGTGCTTGCGGGAAACTTAATCATCTTTGTCTGACCTTGAATTATCATGGTTGAATGTCACTAAGCATTCTTCAGTGACATTCAACCGTGATAATTCAAGGTCAGACAAAGATGATTAAATTTCCTGCAAGCACTTCAATATTAATGCAACGTGAGAAACAGTATAAAATATCACAACTGTATAGTTGAAGGATATATACAATAAATCTTATAACCACATCATGAAGTTCAACACTGAAGTGTGTTTGAAGAACTAATTAAATGTTTGCTATGAACTTAATACGTAATAAGGATACACTAATTGGAAATGGACAAGTAATGTAAGTAATGTCCTTTCACGTTTTTAGATGTATGCACCACTTATACTGTACTAAATAATAAATACATACTGTACTGTATTCACCATTCAGTGAATATCTTTCCAGTTTAGAATCAAGCCTATATATAGTATTTATATAATAGTGCTGTACTTATATGTACTGTATAAACAGTGTTTCATGCAGTACCTAAAACGGTTGCTATGAATTCATTTTCTATGTTAATGTACGCCACATATACCATTCACTTTGATTCCGAACTCCCCAAGTTGGCCACAATAGTTTGGAACCATGAGTGGTCAACTTACACAGGTTTTACTGTGTGTATATATATATATATATATATATATATATCATCATCATCATCATCATCATTGTCAACCATTATCAATCCACTGCTGGACGAAGGTCTCCCCAAGTTTCCTCCACAACGGTCTGTCTTGTGCCAGTCTCCTCCATGTCACTCCCGCATATTTACGAATTTCATCCACCCATCTCCCATGTGGTCTTTTTCTGGGTCTTTTCCTGTCCCTTGGAATCCAATCTAAAATTCCGGCTGTCCATCTATGGTCTGTCCTTCTGGCAGTATGTCCAGCCCATTGCCATTTCAGGGATTTAACTCTGATCATGATGTCTTCCACTCTCGTCAAAAAAAAAAAAAAAAAATATATATATATATATATATACAATGGTGGAAATGGGAATTATTCACGGCCGGAACCCAACGTACCAGTGAATGCCATAAACATTTAATATGCACAAACCCATTCACAGTAAATATAAAACCATATAAGAAAATTTAGTTATTAAACTTTAAAATGAAATACTGACATTTAACTGAAGTCAGAGCTGTTTTCTTTATTTAGAGACAAACAATTCATAGAAGATGGCATCATTAATTGAAATGTACAATGAATTGCAAAATGTTTTATTCAAATTAAATGATCCCTTTCTTTTGGTGTTGCATTGCTCCCGGAACATGGAGTTTTACCACCGGAATGAAGTTCCGCTGTGTTCACGCCCATTTCTACCACTGTATATACATGGTCGAGTCACATTATTGTGACCACCAGCTAATATCCAGAGTAACCGCCGTGTGCAGCACGGACAGCAGCTAGACGGGCTGGAAGTGACTCAATAAGGTGCTGGAAGGTGTTCACAGGTATGTGGAGCCACGCTGACTGCAGTGCATCTGACAGCTGCTGGAGGGTGCATGGTGGAGGATCCATAGAGCGAACAACATGATCAAGGTGGCCCACAGATGCTTGGTCTGGGGAATTAGGGAGCCAGGGAAGTACTTTGAAGTCTTCATCATGCTCTTCCAACCACACTCTGACATTTCTAGCTGTGTGACACATCGCATTGTCATGCTGGAAGATTCTATCCGCCCCAGGGAAGACAATCAGCGTGTATGGGTGTACGTGGTCTGCAAAGGATGAATTCGTGATGAATTCGATCCACAGTGCCCTTCACAAGTATGAGTAAACCCAGGGAATGCCCCAAAAACATTAACCAGACCATAATGCTGCGGCCACCAGTTTGTGTTCTTCCAGTGATTGTTGAAGAGTGTTTGTTCTCCAATGTTTCTCACTTTATATACCAACGTCCATCCGTTTGATGAAGCAGAAAACGTGTCTCATTGGAGAAGGCAATCCTTTGCCAATCAGCGGAGGTCCAATTCCGATACTGCCATGCAAATGTAAGCCTTTTCTGCCAATGCACCTTCATTAGCATAGGTGCAGTGACCACCCATCGGCATCGGAGCACCCTATACGCAGAAGGATTTGCTAAACTGCTGTTTTAGACACAATTCTGGTAGCTCCTGGTTCATTTGGCCAGTGAGTTGCTCCAATGTAGCGTGTCATCAGTCCTTGTGCACCTTCAAAGCCAACGTTCACCTCTAACATCAATAGCACGCGTTGCTCTGCAGTTTTCACATCGCTTATTTGCAATGGTGTCATTTCTCCAATCAAAATACACTTTAACCACAGCAACATGTAACAGTTCACAAACTGCGCTGTTTCAGAAACACTGCCAACCCTTGGCCCGAAAGCCAATAATTATCCCTTTTTGCAAATCTGATAAATTGCTCCTTTTATCAATGACAGCAATGAGGGATATGTTTTTAGAATGCCTACAGCCCACCTTATATACCCTCCAAGCCAGCTCATGACACGTGCCTTCTTTCATTGGCTATGCGCTGTTGACATCAAAAGTAGAAGGTGGTTGGTCACAATAATGTGACTCGACTGTGTATATATCCAGAAGACAAAAGTGATGTACAATGCTTTTGCAAGAAATAAAAATTTATCAATTGATAAGGAAAAGCTGGAGATAATCGATTCCTACATTTACCTTGGGCAGCAGATATCATTACATTGATGATGAAACTAATTGGCGTATAAAACTTGGTTGGAGAGCTTTTGGAAGGAACAGAACAAATTTTAAGAGCAATATGCCATTATGTCTTAAAAGTGTTTAATCAATGCATCCTTCCAGTTCTTCCTTTCAGGAGAGACATGGACCTTAACTAAAAAAGACACACAAAGGCTGCAGACAGGGTTTAAACTGCAATCACATTTTTTGCATTTTGCGAAAATGAATGCAATTTTGCTAAAATATTTATATTTCTTTTCGCATAAATGCAAAAACATTTAAATGGCGCTGTTTCTTAGTGAGTGCCATTAAAATTCCGCGATTCCGTCGAGCGCATACGGAATATCGTCGTGGTGGAATTTCTCTTCTTTCATCATGTGACGTCAAATTATGCATAGAAACTAGTAGCCAATCCAGTTTCTATGATGTCATAAACCGAGCTGTTCCTTTCATTCTCCCCGCTTTGAGTTTTTGAAAATTGGCACCACCTAGTCACCAAACGTGGCCATCTCTCTCTCTCTCTCTCTCTCTCTCACGGTAGTCTTTTTTCACGTGGCTTTATTCGTGTGTGTTGAACATTTTTTCATAGTCTAAACATGGGTAAGTAGTTAGGAATAAGTTCCAAACGAAAAAAACAATATTGAAAATGTTACTATTACACAACTGCCAGCTAAAAAACCTAAGGTATCCAAATCTTTAGTTATAAGTGGACCAAATGTATCCAAATCTTTCACTTTATAAGTGGGCCAAAGTAAGATGGCATGACGGTCAACCTTACATTTCGTGTGAGCTATGCCAGAAATCCAAAAAGAAAAACATCCTTGCAACTGCTGAAGGTAAGTTTTTTTCCTCTTTATTTATTTTTTTTTTTTTAGTTCTTTTGGTTAAATTAATTTTTTTTTTTTTTTTTTGTCACGCTTGATCGCCGTTCAAAAACAGCATGTCCAAGATGAGCAATCGCATTTGACAATCAATCACGCAAGCAATCTACGAAGACGAATTTCGAAACATCGCCATGTTTACAAATTTCGGAATAAATTCCACAAATTTAGTTTCAAATCTGAATTATTTTTTGTTTTTGTTTACATAGGGTAAATGTGTAGTTTAGTGTCCTAAATTATTTCACCGCAAATGTTGAAGGATTTCGAAAAAGTGAGACGTACAAATTTTAAAGTATGTAACATGTCAACTTTTATGGATTTCTGCTTAATTTTACTGATTTACGGATAGGTGTCTTTTTTTTTTATGGAATTTTTAATATTTTGATTGCTCAATCAAAATATTTTATTTCAATCTCCTGCAACCATCCACTTAGTTCTACCAGAATTCATGAGCGCTGTGCGCACTTATTTTCCCGCTGACTTAACGAAATGTTTGTCGGTTCTCATGGCTGATATACACTGACTGAAAAAAAAATCCCAACACCAAGAAGGGGTTGTGTTAGATAAACGACAGTTGGTAGGCGGTGAGAGTACAATTGTAAGATGACGTCTATGCAAATTTCGTGCTCGGCGCATACGTGTGGCGCTAGTAGCGCCTCGGAACATGCAAAGCAGGTTTGCTGTAAATACGCGCTGTAACGTTCGTGAGCGTTACTTATCGTTGAGATTCGATGTAGAGTGTTGATGTTAGTTAAGAATGCCTTTAAGAAGACGAAGAAGCCATTAGCAACAGTTCACGGAGTTTGAACGACGTCGTGTAATAGGGCTATAAGAAGGTGGATTTTCTTTCTGCAATATTGCAGAACGACTTGGCAGGAATGTAGCCACTGTGCATGATTGTTGGCAGCGGTGGTCAAGGGAAGGTACTGCCTCAAGAAGACCGGGTTCTGGCCGGCCACGTGGCACTACCGAGAGGGAAGACCGCCGTGTACGGCGTATGGCCGTGGCGCATCGTACCGCGTCTGCGGCAGCAATTCGAGCTGCAGTTGCCACCACAGTGACACAACGAACTGTTACAAATCGGTTACTTGAAGGACAGCTCCGAGCCAGACGCCCTGTAGCGTGCATTCCACTTACTCCAAACCACTGTCGTTTGTGACGTCAGTGGTGTCAAGCTAGAGCTCATTCGAGGACGGAGTGGAGATCTGTTGTGTTTTCTGATGAAAGCCGTTTCTGCCTGGGTGCCAGTGATGGCCATGTGAGCGCCTGCAACCAACCTGTTTGCGGCCGAGATACACTGGACCTACACCTGGAGTTATGGTCTGGGGAGCAATTTCCTATGACAGCAGGAGCACTCTTGTGGTTATCCCACGCACCCTGATGGCACAGTTGTACGTCGGTCTGGTGATTCAACCTGTTGTGCTGCCATTCATGAACAGCATTCCAGGCGGTGTTTTCCAACACGATAACGCTCGCCCGCATACCGCTGTTGTAACCCAACATGCTCTACAGAGTGTCGACATGTTGCCGTGGCCTGCTAGATCACCAGATCTTTCACCAATCGAGCACGTATGGGACATCATTGGACGACAACTCCAGCGTCACCCCCAACCAGCATTAACCGTCCCTGTATTGACCGACCAAGTGCAACAGGCATGGAACTCCATCCCACAAACTGACATCCAGCACCTGTATGACACAATGCATGAACGTTTGTGTGCTTGCATTCAACATTGTGGTGGTTACACCGGTAATTAATGTACCAGCATTTCACATTTAAAATGGCTCTTCTCGCGTTTACAATAAGCTGTGATCTTGAAACCTTAATCGATTAAATATGTTACCTATACAAATGTATTGCCGCCATTTCATTCCTCTACGACTATTTTTTCGTGGTGTTGGGATTTTTTTTCCCTGTCAGTGTATATATTTATTATGTGTTATCTTTTCTTTCAGTTAAAGCACAGAGTAGTGACTTCCTTTCTTTTTTATACTGTTTTGTTTGCAAAGATTGGCAAAGAACACCTGCATGTGTTGTGTTCCCACGTTTTCTTCCTGCTTGTCATTACTGCGCTTGCAAACTAGCTGTAATGATACATTTTCTCACGCTCCGCTCTGTAACATAAACAAACACACTCTAGCGGGAGCTCGGTGTGTGTTGTTTGTGTTACTTCGAAAGATCCGCGAAGTACTTTTTCACATTTCTTTTTTTGTTTGCTGCTCATCTGAGCGAAGATGAGAATTTTATGTTTGACATTTACAGAACGGGTCAAGCTTTTGGTTTTCATTGTTTGCATGCAAAGTGATTTTATTTTATTTATTTTTCTTTTGTTTTGTCTTTACATTTCCGCTGTTTTTCGTACAGAATTTTCTTAATAGAAATCGTTTATCAACAGAAAATGTAAAACACATATTAAGCATTAACATAGAAGGGCCACATTACAAGGAATTGGATTTTAGAATTGCATATGAAAAATGGTTAAATAAAAAACATCGTCGCATTGTAAATTAATGAAAACATTTTAATAATTATTTTTAAACTCGAGTGTTTTTATTGGTCTCTAAATAAATACTAAATTGTTTATAAAAGATGATAAAAGAAATTTCAAAATGCTAATATGTTTCTGGAGATTTTTGCTAAAATGCTAAAGGTTTTCAAAAGCCAGTTCATACCCAGGCTGCAGACAACTGAAAGAAGCATGGAGAGATGTATGCTAGGTGTAACCAGGAAAGATAAGAGGAGGAACTCGTGGGTAAGGAAGATGACAAAAGTGGAAGACATCATGATCAAAGTAAAATCCCTGAAATGGCAATGGACTGGACATATTGCCAGAAGGATGGACCATCAATGGACAATCAAAATTTTAGACTGGATTCCAAGGGACAGGAAAAGACCCAGAAGACTACATGGAAGATGAGTGGATGAAATTGGAAAGCATGTGGAAGTGACATGGAGACCAGCTCAAGACAAACTGCTGTCATCCAGTGCTGAACTTAACAAAATTTCAGTGCGATTTAGTAGCTTATCTGTGAGAGAAGGTTCAATTGCTGCTTTAAGGACTAGCTGCAAATGGTGCTTTTTGCACTTTTGCTGTCGTGATGGTTGACATCAACAAGAATGGAAAGAAAAATTCTCTTGAAATATCAAGACCCACCATTTTATTTTGGTTAACTAAAATTACGGGAAACATGAAGTAGGGCAAACACGAATCAGGATAAACAAGATTTAGTGCAAACATGATTAGGGGCAAACAAAATTAGGGGAAATGAGAATTAGGGTAAAAGCGATTTCAGGTGAACAAGATTGGAGTAAACGAGTTTAGGGCAAACGGGAATCAGGGGAAGGTGATTAGGAAAAGTGGGACTACCTGATCAAGGGTGGGGATGGGTAAGATTACAGAGGCTAGAGGGATTAGACCCCTTCCTCCATTCAAAGTTCAAGTTTAAACCAGAGTCAGCTGTTATGTCTATAGCATTCCCCCAAGGCCATATGCATTAAAGCATTAGTTTTCCACTGATGCCCAAAGTGTTGTTGGTGTGAATGATTCACTTGATGTTACGATTTTCCGAGCGACAAAAGCAGCTAACTTTCTTTAGCCTTTTGCTACAACTTTTCCCCCATTTTAGCATTTTTGCTACAGCATTTTTTGAACCAGCTTAAACTCTGTCTCCAACTTTATTTTTGCTATAGCCTTACTATATATTTTATTTATTAAACTGACATATTTTCCTTCCAATGTTTGTCTTTTTATTGAAGAACTCATTTCCTTTTGATATACACTGAGTGGCCACTTTATTATGACCACCTGACAGTTTTAAGCAAATGAACTATGGCTGCACGCTGTTGCCGCCAGAGGGCGAGGCTAGTATAAAAAGGGAAAGCTTAGTGCTTGCGACAGCAGCAGAAGTGATTTTTGGGTGACTAGATGGATAAAAAATGCAATTTGATGGACTTTCAACGTGGGATGATTGTAGGAGCTCGGAGCCATGGAGCGAGTATCATCCAAACCGCCACATTCGTGAAATGTTCCAGAGCAGCTGTTAAAATGCTTAAAGACTGGACTGTCAGTCAAAAAACTGGGTCTCTACGTGCAACATGTGGTCGTCATCGACTAGTGACTGCTCGGGCGGAACGGAGAGTGTCCAAACTGGCAACAGACAAGAGGAGGGCAACAGTGTAGCAAATTACAGATGATCTTAATTAAGGATCCCCTCAAATGATCTCTGCATGCACTATTTGCCGTACACTGCATCGGATGGGATATGACAGCCGAAGGCTTGTTCAAACACCTTTGCTGTCTGCAGTTAACAAGAGAAAACGTCTCCAGTTTGCACAGGAGCACAAGGATTGGACAGTCGATAATTGGAAACAAATTATATGGTCCGATGAATCACGTTTACAGTGGCACCATGCTGATGGCAGAGTGAGAATTTGACGGAAACAGCCCGAGTGAGAATTTGACGGAAACAGCACGAAAGCATGGACCCCAAATGCATTGCTACAACCATTCAAGCTGGTGGAGGAAACGTTATAGTTTGCGAAATGTTTTCCTGGCATGCTTTGGGCCCTTTAATTCATGTTGATTAACGTCTGACTGGCACATCATATCTAAACATCATTACGGACCAAGTGCGTCCTGTCATGTGGATGGTTTATCCGAATGGCGATGGCTACTTTCAACAAGATAATGCATCCTGCCATAGTGCTTGTATTGTACAGGATTGGTTTCAGGAACATGCCGGTGAGTTTACTTTACTTAGGTGGCACCCACAATCACTAGATCTCAACCCCATTGAGAATTTGTGGGATGAAGTTGAACGAGCCATCAGACAGCTGGATCCACAACCCTGCAATCTCACACTCCTGGAAAGTGCTATTCATCAAGCATGATCTCAGATTCCACAAACCACCTATCAACATCTTGTGGAGTCCATGCCACGAAGAATCAATGTAGTATTAAAGGCAAAAGGTGGCCCAACAAAATACTGAGGGGGTGGTCATAATAAAGTAGCCACTCAGTGTATAGAATCAAAAGTTTTGGTACAGTCTACAAAAACTAAGTGAACTTCTTTCTGATATTCATTTGTTTTTTCTACTAACTGGTTAATTGTATGTACAGATGTTCTACTGCAGAGTGTAACCATACCTAAAAACCCGCTTGTTCTACCAATTGTGCATCTTCTAATTTTGGTTAATCTTTTTAATATTATTTTTGTGAAAAGTTTATACACTTGTGATAAAATGCTTATAGGTCTATAGTTGTTAATATCATATTTGTTTCCTTCTTTATAAATAAGAGTTATAACTGTATTATTCCATTGTTCAGGGATTTCCTTTTCTATCACTTCATTAAATAAAGCTGTCAGGGATTTCCATTTTATGAAATCAGTTAGGATCAATTCAGATAGAACACTCAAGAAAATTACACTGAAACAACATCTTGTGATAACATACTACATGGCACAACAGCTCTTACGTGCGTGAACGTAACATGTGCATTGCACATTGTATGTCATTGTCAGTATGATGTTTATGTTTATTTTAAAATTGTAACGTTTCTTTTTATGAAATTAATGTTTTCTGAAGATTGATTCACTGTGTAATCCGAAAGATCTAAAAGTTTATTTATATACTTCTAACCTGTTGTTGTTATTTCTCAACTTTAAGATATCTAATGCAAGTTTGAATCGTGCTAAGACGGTTTCAATGTTAATATGCATATACTTCAGCATGACAATAATATTATTTGAATTACCAACAACCGCTTTCATGGTATGTTTTATTTAGCTCTTACTAGCAACCTACAACTGGAAGACCAAACTGTTTAAAACAACGTTACCTGTAGGCAGCTAATAAGCGAGAAAAAACAGAATCTCCATCAAATATGTACAAGTGATCCCAGCTGCATTCTGTTTCGAAATGTACTATCTCCAGTCTAATGGTACTATTAGGCAAGCCACTTTCAATAAGCCATGTACACTGCATGTCAACACTATAGTTCCCAGTGCCATCGATTATGTGACCGTATGGTCTTGTTAGCCTAGGTAAGAAAAAAATTTACACATTACATACTGGTCTTTAAGATTGGCTGACTAAATTTCTTAAGAAATATAAACACATAAGATCAAAATTAATTCACACACATATATATTTTTACTTAAATACAAAAAAAAAAAAAAAAACATGCATCCACAAACAATTATATGATACAATTACCAAAAACACAAAAGATGGCACTGAATATTTGGTTGTAATCAGCACATTTTATGAATCTTTTCCAACACAAAAAGTATATTTTAAAGCAGATTTTTAGAAAATCAAGAAATTTAACAAAAAAAAAAAAAAAAAATACATTTACATCACCATGGGAAAAACTGTGCACAATTTAAAACGTGCAATGTGAGCAAGGTTATTCAATGGAACCGGTTTTTAAAAAATCAACCAGATTTCTGCAATCGGTAAAACATCCAGCAATTGAAATAGCTAACTAGGTCCTAATAATTTTTATCACACATTATTAATAATGTATATAATCTAGGTTTAAAAAAATATATATATATAAACTTTTAACTACATTATTATGCACTTAAAAACACTCCTGGAATACTTTGTATATATTGCAACTAATTGTTAACATCATATAATCTTCACAAAGCATTTTTGTTAGTTATCAGTTTTTAATTTTTGTACTTGTAATTGTCAGTTGTTGATGAGTAGGAGGTTCAATTTCCAGTTTCCTTCAGGAATCCACGTTTTCAAAAAAAAAAAAAAAAATTATTTTTAACTTTTATATGGCATTTTGCATAAAACGTTTTTTCACTGCTCAGCATAAGAATCTGTGGTACTTTTGTATTACTATTTTGGTTTAAATTCTCTCTTAGGCAGCTAGGTAACTTGGCTAAGTGTTATTGCTGAAAAATTCTTTTGATTCATTCAGTCACTCTCACAACTTGTGTTTTTGTAATCGTTTTTCTGTTTTTTAATAGCAGATGACGAGCATGGGTTGGGCCAGGAAAGCAATAGATGCATGCAAAAATAATGTTAACTTAATTTTCATCAAACAACTCTTAGGAGGTTATAATAATTAAAAAAAAAAAAATTTGGAGGGATTATTACTTGCATCTATGGCTTTGCAGAAACCTATTTCCAACTAGGTCTCTGTGGAAGTGAGAAAATGCAGAGTTTTGCTGGTCCTTGATAAAGCCAAGGCTCGGCATTATCGACACTTTCTGCATTCAGGTTGCTATTATTTTTTCCTTTTTTTGCTCACACCTGTCAGTATATGAATTTTTTCTATGTTGTTTTTTAGTATGAGTTGAAAAATTGTTTTGCTTCTGTCTCTCCTTATTAGACTGTGAATTCTGAATTTTTATAACTGCTGCGTTGCGCGTCATGATCTTCAGGTACTTTGGAAAATTTCATTTCAAAAAATTTTTAGGTAATGTCTTTTGTTTTTGACTTTGCTCTTATATATATATATATATATATATATATATATATATATATATATATATATATATATAATTTATTTATTTAAGTTAAATTCATATACAGGGGTCACACTGCCGATCGCATTCTTTGCAATTTGTGGGGAAAAAATTGTTTTGGCGATAGATAAAGTTTTGGCGAAAATATTGGCAATTACCTTTTTAATGACGTCCGAGCAAAAACAACCTTTAATTTTTATTTAATCTGGCATTTGAAAAATGAAATTAGAATATTAGTTACTTTTTTCATTGTTTACATTGCACAAATTGGAAAGTGATTATGTGAAAAAAGTGACACAATTGCTGACGTAAGACCTAATATGTAACACTTTATAACTTTATGACTTTTATCATTCCAATGGAGGGTGAAAAAAATTGGCAACTTCAGATTACATTTGGCAGAAAAAAATTTAATTTGGTTAATGGGTTGCCAAAAGCTTTAAAACAGCCAGAGCAACCACTGATATATATATATACACAGGGGTCGCACTGCCAATTACATTCTTCACAACTTGCAAAAACAAAATCATTTTGGTGAAGGAAAAAAAATGTTATAATATATTTGCGAAAAAAAAATTGAATTTGGAAAATAAGTTGACGAAAACTTTAAAAAAGCAAACACAACCCCTGCTGTATATACACTATCTACCAACAAGTAATTGGACACCCCTGCGATCGACGATCTCTGCGGTCCTGATACACATCACGGCTGCCACCGTTAAATATCGTGTGAAAAACAACAACGCAACCGGTCGCATGCAAGATGCCACGCAGTTCGGAGCTCTCTGATTTCGAGAAAGGTGTAATTGTCGAGTATCACAGAAATGGCCGTCCATTCGGGACATATCCAGCGAGTAGAAGTACCCAAAATCGACTGTGGCCTAAGTGATTGGCAAGTGGAAGATGAGAGGTGACTGTCGGAATGTGCCCCGACCCGGCAGACCCACAAAACTGGGAGTTAGAGACCGACGGGTGCTGGCCAGAGAAATTCGGAAGAACCGCACCAAATCGATGGGCCACATCCGCGAGGAGTTTGAACAGGCATCCGGGAGTGTTCTTTCGATGAATACCATCCGTAAGGAAGCCCATCTGCTCGGTTATAATGGACGTGCTGCCGCCCACAAGCCTTTCATCACCAAGTCCAATAGCGCTGCTTGGCTAACGTGGTGCAAAGAACGTCGACAGTGGACCGTCGAACAGGTGAAACAGGTTCTTTGGAGCGACAAATCAAGGTTCACCCTTTACCGTTCGGATGGCAGGGTCCGGGTTTGGCGTCTGCCTGGAGAACGCCTCCTGCTGGAATGTATTGTGCCAACTGTGAAGTTCGGCGGCGGTGGAATTATGCTATGGGGATGTTTCTCCTGGTATGGCACGGGACCCTTGGTCACAATTCCTGGTAGACTCAACGCCGAGACCTACTGCACCATTTTGGATGACCATGCGCTTCCTACGTTGCGGCAGTTTTACGGGGTGGACCCATGTTACTTTCAGGATGACAATGCCACCCGTCATGTTGCGAGGTCCACCATGGTTTGGTATGGTGACAATGGGGTTAATCGAATGGACTGGCCTGCGCAAAGCCCAGACCTTAACCCTATCGAGCACCTCTGGGACGAGTTGGAGAGTTGACTTAAGGGGTGCCCCCACCGTCCAAAATCGGTGAAGGAACTGACCTGTCTTCTCCAAGCCGAGTGGAAGAAAATACTGCTAGCCGTAGTACAACGCCAAGTTGAGGGTATGCCCCGGAGGGTCGCAGCTGTAATCGCCGCTCGTGGAGGCTCCACCGACTATTGAAGGTGAATAAACTTAATTTTCCTTTGCTATCACAGGTGTCCAATTACTTGTTGGTAGATAGTGTATATACTGTATATACAGCAGAGGTTGTGTATATATATATATATACATACATTCAATGTATAAGTAATTTTTATACATATATTCAATTTTCAAGTTCAATTTTTATATACATAAATGTAAGTTCAGTATCATATACCAAAAGAAAAACTATATCATCATCATCATCATTGTCAACCATTATCAATCCACTGCTGGACGAAGGTCTCCCCAAGTTTCCTCCACAACGGTCTGTCTTGTGCCAGTCTCCTCCATGTCACCCCTGCATACTTTCGAATTTCATCCACCCATCTCCCATGTGGTCTTCTTCTGGGTCTTTTCCTGTCCCTTGGAATCCAATCTAAAATTTCGGCTGTCCATCGATGATCTGTCCTTCTGGCAGTATGTCCAGCCCACTGCCATTTCAGGGATTTAACTCTGATCATGATGTCTTCCATAAAGAAAAACTATATATATATATATATATATATATATATATATATATATATTTTTTTTTTTTTTTGCCTTTAAATTTTTGGTTAATACTCTGCTAATTTCCCATTGCTTATAGTACATGTTGTGGGTTATACATATACTGTATTAACTTTCCAGAACTAACTGAAAGTTCTACAGGTTTGTACTATATATCATAGCAAGTACATATTTTATGTTTTATTTTATAATTATTATTTGGTAACTTTATGTCACTATAAAAGTATTTTATTGGAGAACAAAAGACACACACCTTAGGTGGAGAGACATTAAATCTGGGACTTCATCTGCATTAAGACAAACATCTGAATGCACCAAAAGAAAATCCAACCCATTTAGTAATTGCACTCCAGTTTTGTTTCTTAAAACAGAACTCTCTTCATCACCAAAAAGGATTGTTTATTTGCTATTGACACTGAAAGATAAACCAGAACTTTTTCAATTTCTCAATACTCGGGTAGAATTCCTGTTCAGAGGCAACAAGAATTGTAGTAATGTTGGGGAGTATTACTTTTTCTGGAGTCTGTTTCCACTTCCATTTCAAACACAATGTAAGATGTTCTGACTTTAGTGTTGTACAAAAACAGATTTTCAAAATAAGACTGTGACACAGTCTACTATCTTTGTCTGGCAGCAATTTATACATCTATACCAGCAACGTACTCTAATACAATAAGAGATAAACAGGAAAAGAAAACACATAAAAAGTGATCTGAGAAAATATGTGAAATGTGCAACATAATATACATTCAAATTATGTTGCGATAATTAGTTAAACTGATCAGTCTTACGAACTTGAAGAGAAATACAATACACAAACTGTATATACCATACATACTCATGTATTAGCTGACCCTCCTACTTCAATAACTAAAAATTTGTGAAAAACCTTTACCCACATATCAGCCGACCTTAAATTTCAAGAATTTGGAAAAGTTATAGGAATTAATTATGCAAATTTCTGAGAATATGTGTAAAAACCTTCAAAGTACAATTCACTATAGGAGTTTTTCAAAAAACTCCTGTAACATCCATGGCATTACTTTAGCAGCATTTTTTTGAAAGACTTTGTAACCATTTTTGGTGAAATTGCATCCCACAATTATTTCACCCAAGAAGTAACAAGGCCAATGTTGGCCTTTTCCAAGTTACCATCTTTTGTAAAGCACACTGTCTTTGCTCTTCCATAGCACTAATGCAGCTGGTGGGAAATAGGCCAGAAGATGCATACCCATGCTTGTTGTGAAAACTTAGGAGAGGGGAGATACCCGATTGGATGTGGCCCTCCCTAACAGCTAAGTAATTTACCTGGTGGTCTGACTCACTGTGTCCATTTCCAAAGACTGGGTCCTGTGGTTCCACAGGAGATATAAAGAAGTATTCCCTTCATGTTTGGATGCAAGAAATTCCAGTCTCAATTTGAAATGGGATTTAGTGTTTTACTTATGGTATTAACACACCTATCCTCGTAGGAATGTAACACTGGGTGAAAAAAAAACATTTCATAATTTCTTTTTATTTTTGGAAGTAGTTTCAAAGTGACATGAATCCTCGCACTCCAGTTGTCGGTGATTTGTTTATTTTTTGAGACTGAAGCACTGTGTGTGCCACTATACAATATAAATAGTGAAAAGCAAAATGGTCGTATTTTTTTAAGAACACATATACTGTATACACCGATGAGCCATTACATTATGACCACCTACCTAATAAGCTGCAAGACCCCCTTTTAGCCCACAAAAAAGCGACCATTTGGCGAGGTATCAATTCGACGAGGTGGGGATAGGTATCCTGGGGTATCTGGTACTATAAGTTCAACAACAGGCCCTCCAGTTCCCATGTGTTTCGGGGTAGTGGTGATTTAACGTGAACCCACTTTTCCAAGTCGAACCACAAATATTTGATTGGGTTCATGTCAGGTGAATTTGAAAGCCAGGACACTAAACAGCATGGTGCATTATCTTGTTGGTAATGGCCATCACCAGCAGGGAACACAGCTGCCATGAATGGGCGAACTTGGTCCATAAGGATGTTCAGATACCTAGGGATTGTGCTATTGGGATAATGGGGCCTAAAAGTGTCCCAAGAAAACATCGCCCACTGCATAACACCGCCACTGCTGGCCTTTTTCAGCCCAACAGTGCATCTAAGTGCCATAGCCTCCATTGGTAATCAGCATATCCGCACTCGGCCATCTACATGATGCGCCAGAAATCTTGATTCATCAGACCAGGCCCCTTTTTTCTAATCGTGCACAGTCCAATCTCGATGATCTTGGGCCCATTTCACGTGTTGTTGGTGATGGCGTACAGTAAGCACGGAAACTCGACTGGGTGAACTGGAGCTCGACTGCGATGAACTGCATGCTGTGCTACATTGCCCTGATCACCACTGTTGTAGCTGCAGGTGACTTGTCGCATTGTGGCCTTACGGTCGCTGTGGACAAACAATGTGCGAGTCTTCGCTTCCCTCTGGTATCAATGAGCAGCGGAAGACACACGGCTGGACGACAGTTTGTCGTTTGGTCATCTGTGCATCACTTTTGATACACACTCGCTACAGCAGCACGTGAACAACCCACAAACCGTGCCGTTTCCGAGACTGTGGTTCCGAGGCGCCGTGCCATCACAATTTGTCTATTATCAAACTCCGATAAATCGGCAGCTTTTTCCCATTCTGATTTCGAACACTTTACTAACCAAAATTTGGTCCTTGGGTTGTATATATACTGCTCTGTGAACTTCACCTGCTACACTGTTCGGTCTCCAAGCTTGCTCATTTCTCTAGGTTGGGGGCGGTCATAATGTAATGGCACATCGGTGTATATATAGGGTTGCTCTACCAATCACATTCTTCGCAATTTGTGAAAAAAATAATCGATTTTGTGATGGATAAAAAGTTTTGGCAAATCATAGCGAGAACAATTGGCAGTGAAACACATATCACGCATAAGTTATGTTAAAAATTATAAGTGGTGGGACGTTTCGGTAGTGACTTCTACCTTCATCAGCCATGGAATGAAGCACATAGTATAAACATCAGTTGTTAGTAGATTTCAAAATAGCTTTCCAAATGATAGGTATATTAAAAGGTGCATCTGTATTGCAGGTGTTAGGAGTTGTTTCATTGTTATGCCAACTTAGTTTCCTCGTCAAGTGCAAGGGGTCCAGTGTTATCCCCAAAGCTTTTCAGGTGCATAAACCCACTTTTCATGGAAGATGCAAGACAGTTCTGGACAGTACAACTACCAACAGCCTCCTCTCTGCAGCTATCCACGATCTCCATGCTTCCATCGTGACTTTGGAATTCAAGTGCTATCCCAGGTACCAATTTCTTTCTTTTGCCACTCTTCCAGCATTACTGGACAATTTTATGATCCAAATTCATGAAACTATATCCAGGACTGACAGTTGTGAAACCAAAAGACTTGAAAACAAGTTTCAGTACCTACCCTCCACACAAAAGATCACTCGTAGTTTGGCTCCCACGAAGGTTGCAGATACCCACTCTCCAAGGTATGCGAGCTTGTCTTCTGTGCCTATTCCTGCTGAAATTGATAAACTGCTTGCAAATGAACCCAAATTATTTTCTCCTTCTGCTAATCCTAGCCTACCACATACTATTTCACTACTGGAAGCGGAGATCCAAAACACCAATCCCGAACAACAACTGATCGTTCATGCAAATCGGCTATTGCAATTTGAGATCAAACCCCAAGGCTCAAATACTTGTCTGCCTTTTTAAGGAAATTCAGAAATTTCACCCAACGTAATAATCTTGCAGTTTGTAAAGCAGACAGAGCAGGATGTCCTGTTTTCATCCATAAGAATTTCTTGGACAACAAAGTAGCTGATTTCCTGGAAAAAACCAATTGCATAAGACTCAATGAAGACAACACTGTAAAAATATGGAAAGCTGTTACTGAGCAGACATCCCCCCCCAGCTTATTATCGTACTCCCAGGTTGTTTGTTTTTTACAGATCAAGCCACATAAAGTTGGACATCCTACTAGGCCCTTAATTGAAAATACCATTTCTCCAGCAGCCAATCTTGAAAGGCAATTTGTCAGATGTTGCAATGTTCTGACAAAAAATCATCCTTATTCTGTTGTCTCGACCAAGGACTTTATCCAGAAACTCTCTTCATCCATCAATACTCAAGATTTCTTGTACACCTTTGACGTAGATACATTATTTCCTTTTGTTCCTTTCCTTGATGGCTACATGCTTATGGTCAAAAAACTAATGGAGCACCAAGAACCAATTGAGGAACTGATCAAAGATCTTTATAACTGTTTTGATTCATTGGATAAGCATTCCTGTTTTGTATCTACTACCAACAAAAACAAGGCATGCCAATGGACTCTCCTCTTTCCCCCTTACTTGCTGAAATTTATTTGCAGGATATTGAAAAATTAATCATAGCCCCATCCCTCTTAAAACCCTCCATTTGGTTATGGTACATTGACGACATCTTCTTCACTTGGCCACACCAGAAACACTCTCTGTTCGAACTTATGTCCTCCATAACTTCCAAATTCCCTTATATAAGATTCTCATCTCGAGAACAGGTCGACATGAATATTAGTTTTCTGGATATCAACTCAGACTTCTCACTTGGTCTCTCTGTTTACAGGAAACCTACTGCCACCCATAATACCATTCCTGCACCTTTGGCAAATACAAATTGGCTGCTTTAAAGGTGTATATCCACAGAGCTAACCTTCTTTGCAACAGCCCTTCTGCTCTTCAAAACGAATATAACAACACCATCAACATTGGTAAATTGCATGGCTTTCCACCCCTCTTAGTACATAGGCTGATTAAGAAATTTGAATCACAGAATAGATCTACTAGTTTACTGCCTGAACTTTCAACCACTTATCAGTTTGTTGGCACTTTGCCATTTAGCCCGGCCTTCACTCACAAAGTTTGCTCCATTTTCAAGTCTTTTGGCTACAGAGTTGCTGTTAAACCACCTCCACATCTTCTTAACCTTATCCTTAAAAACAGAGATCCCAATAAACCTCTAAAGTTAGAAGGTATCTACTCTACCCCTGTCAACACTTCCACAGATGTTACCCACTATATTGGTAGTACTTACCGAAGCATCAACCGGCGATTGGTGGAACATATCGCTGATGTTAAGAAAGGCAACCCTTCCACCTCCCTTTTAATTTTAAACCATCAGCAATACGTCCCTGATTCCCGATTGGCAAAATGTTAAACGTATTGCTCTGTTCAGCAATCGGAAAGCCCTCAGAGGTACAGCGAAAGCATTGAAATCTTCCTTACTCCTAACACCTGCAATACAGATGCACTTTTTAACATATCTATCATTTGCAAAACTATTTTGAAATCTGGCAACGACTGATGCTTATACCATTAATTTCATTCCATAGCTGATGAAGGTAGAAATCGCTACCGAAACGTCCCACGCTTACAATTTTTTACGTAACTTATGCGTGATATGTGGACATCAAGAATTATTCTAGAGTTTTGGCGAAAATATTTGCAATACATACATACTTCAGATTGCATTTCGCAAAAACTTTTAAAAAAGCCAGAGCAACAACCATCGTATATATATTTCAATGAACACAAGTAAAATATGTAGAATGGAATGTGAAAAATCTCTGTAATTATAATAATTTTTTTCCTACTTCAGTATGAAATCCATGTCTCCTGCAGCACTTGCACGCAATTGGCAGCTAGGAATTTTGTTTATCCATGATGTCTTAAGAACAGAGTAACCACATACCTGCCAGTTATATTGTCCAAGCTATAAAACAGCGAAGGATATAACTGACAGGTCAGAAAACAATCTCACAGTGACACACAGAGAGCCACAGTCAAAAACGTACATAAATCTGCCAGCAAATGCTGTAGGAGAATTCATGTAACACTTCAGAAATCCAGTCCTATTTTTTACTGACCTGAGTATAAACTAACCCTCCACTTAGAAAGCACGATTTCTTCCAAAAACTTTCAGCTTATATGCAAATATATACGGTTATTATGCCATAAAAAGTACATATTTTGAAATGACGGTACGAAAAGCAAAGAAATACTGCAGGTGAAATTTTTTGGAAAGCATCTGGACTAATAAGGCCCTCCTCTCAGCTACATTCCTGCTTATACATTATTAAATGAGTATGTACAATAAATTGTCCTTTCAATGGTATATACACTGAAGTGCCAAAAATAACTGGGGTACCTCCCTAATACCGCATTAGTCCTCAAGATCGGAAGATGGCAGCAAGCGATGAGGCATGGACACAGTAGCAGAACATAGATTTATGCTGTACGCGGGTAGTTTCCAAATGATTAGCAGGTTTTGCAGATAGTTTTTGCTTGTAGATTTAAAAATTTAAATAAAAATATTATTTACAGCAATTAAAACACTTAAGGCTTTTATTCAGATTAATATACTTAATTCTATTTTAACTTGAAGAACTTTCAATTATTTTTTACATCTTCTGAGTTCTTTTGTTTTTACAGACATTTCTGGCCTCTACATTTCATCAAGGCCTGTTCTTAATGTATGTATAGGAACTGTATCAAAAGTTTCACTTACACCGAAAGAATTTAAATTTTTATCGTCAGGTTCTTCTTGCAGTTGCCACTTATTAAATTCAAATCTTCTCCTTATGTATTTTGCAAGTCTACTATTTTTCAATTAAGTTGTTGAAAACCCCATTTATAATTTTTGAAGGTTCATTAATGGAACTGTTTTCCTGGATATAAAACTTTCTTTAATTAGTCTTTTGCTTTATGAGGTATATATATATATATATATATATACGATGGTTGTTGCTCTGGCCCAATATTTTAATATTTTGCCATAAAAATCTATTTCATGCACACTGCTGCACATTCAATTGTAACTTACTTATTTTGTCCTCACTGGAATCTGTAGTGTTCAAATAATTATTTATTGTTTTATTAATTTTTCTTTAAATTATCTTATTCTGTTTTTATCGTGGTTCGCAGCAAGTTTTCTGTTTCAATGGTTGTGTGCGCAGATACATTTTATTTTTACACGACTCTGGGCATGGACTCCATGAGCTATCAGTAGTACTGTGGAGACAGTGTACACCATGCTTCCTGGATAGCATCCCACAATTCCATAATATTCACCGGTGGAGGATTCTTTGCATTGACAGCATGTTGAACAGCATTCCAAATGTATTCAATGGTGTTTAAATCCGGCAAACGAGGGGCAAGTCAGGATTGCCAACTCCACGGAATGTTTCTCCATTTTGGTTATATGGTAATGAACCACAACAATTTTTATCATCAATTCTTTTTCGACTTTTAGTTTTATGTTTAGTTTCATAAATGATCTTTCTTATATTTTTTTATCATATCCATAAGCTTTAGCTGTGTCCATTATACATCTTATTTCTTGTTTGTTTTTGACTGGAGTGTATAAATGCTCTTTTTACATAGTTCCTTATAGTGTTAATTTTTTTGTGACCATGGATGGTATGAGTTAGAAGAAATCAGTACAGGGACATAGTTAAGTTTTCTATAAACTTTGTATTCTAGGCCATACTTTCCCTTAGTTTTTATGTCAAGAAATGCTATGGTGTTATTTTTCTTTTTTTATGGACAGTTAAATATTGTTTTCAAAAGTTGCGAAAATCCTACTGAAAATTATTATTCCTGCCTGCGAGTATTCAGCAATCATAAAAATATCGGCATATCTCATGTATAACAATCATTTCTTGTCAAATCATCTAATAACTTTTTCTTCAACTTCTGCAAATAATGAGAATAAGGGTCCCACTGGGGCTCCTGTTTTTTTGTTTTTAAATGACATTGTCATATCGAAAATTGTTTTTATATACAGGGTGATTCATAAAGAAGTATACAGTTTTCAGATGCTGTAAAAACAGTAACAGTTGAAGACACGGACCACAACTGTGAACCGTTAGGTAGATGTACTCATAAAGTTTGTGTCCCGCTACTGAGGGAAGCGACGTAGGTGATAGCGCGCGTATCACATGACTGGTCAGTCAAAATGGCAACGTCTGCACCCTCAGTGGAGAAGGCGTTTTGTGTTCTTGAATTGAGCAAAATGGAATCTGTAACTGTTGTGCAACAGCATTTTCGATCACATTCGGAAAAGAACCTCCAACCAGAAAATCTATATATGATTGGCATAAAAAATTTGAAACTACGGGATCTTTGTGCAAATTTAAAAGTCCTGGACGACCGCACGTATTGGAAGAAGTTGTCGATAATGTTTGCACCACCATCCAACGAAGCCTGGGAAAATCAATGCGGAGGGTGAGTCGTGAAGTGCAGATTTCACAGCCCACTCACTGTCTGGAGAATTTTGAGAAAGAAGCTGAAAATTATTCCATACAAAGTGTGGATGTTGCAAAATCTCACTGACCTTGACAAGACAAAGCACTTTGAATTTTGTGCCGAAATGCAGCACCATTTTCAAAATGACGATTTTGCCGATCACTTAGTTTTCACCGATGAAGCTACATTTCACATGAGTGAAATGTAAACAAGCACACATTTCATGTAAACAAGCACAATGTTTGCTTTTGGGGAACGAAGAATCCCAGATTTACAATGCCACATGTGCAAGATTTCCCTAAGGTAAATGTGTTCTGTGCTGTGTCCAAAAAGAAAGTGTATGGCCCCTTCTTTTTCACGAGAAAACTGTCATGGAAGGCTCTTTTCTGGATATGTTAAGTCTTTGGTTGATGCAACAGTTGCAGGACAACAATAACTTTATTTTCCAATTGGATGGCGCACCACCGCACTGGTTAGGCGACGTGCGAGATTATCTCAATGAACATCTTCCTCACTGATGGATTGGACGAGCTGCGGACTACAACATGCCACTGATCCAATGGCCACCCAGAAGTCCTGACTTAACACCTTGTGACTTTTTCCTGTGGGGGTATGTAAAGCACAAGGTATTCGCCCCTCCCCTTCCTGTTGATTTAGCGGAGCTGAAACAGCGTATCACAGCCACTATCACTGCACTTGATTCAGATATCTTACCTCATGTTTGGGCGGAAATGAATTACCGGCTCGATGTGTGTCATGTGACTAAGGGTGCACACATAGAACATCTGTGACTGTCTCTAAAAAAAATTGAGACATTCCCCTACAATTCTGTTACAGGTAACATAAAATATCTTACATTGTTCTTGTTTTATAGTGCGTTGAAACTGTATACTTCTTTATGAATCACCCTGTATATAGATCAAAATATCTATTTGTATTAGTTCTTGGATTTCTGTTGAAGAATTTTTTAGTTAAGGTTAATTTTTGTTCGATTAATTATATTGCTGTTATGACAGGTGTTTTCTTTTTATTGGAGGTTTAACGACCACCGTGAGCAACTCAATGGGCTATAAGAAGCCGCCCGTCCCTAATTTAGAGCCACTGGTTCCAGGGAAGGGAGAGAGCCAGTGCCGTAAGACAAACACAACATCCATGCCTCACCGGGATTAGAACCCGGACCCCTTTCGGACGAATGATCAGAGGCCATTGCTTAGACCACTGCGTCACCAGGGCGGCTACAACAGGTGTGTTTGAGAACAGTTGAACTACATTCAAAATATACATGGTGAAGGCAATCATGTCTTGCTTTATTCTTTTCGATTTCTCAATTGCTTCTGAATTTTTAATATTTTAAAAATTCGTTTTTCATAAAATAAGGGCCAAGAAATTTATACTGTTTTTCCAAATTAATGGCTTATAAAGTTATCAAATATTAGAAACCACAGTCATCTAACCAATGAAATATAGAAAGTGTTTCAATCAAATGGAACTTCTATTCCAAGAGCATTTGGAAAAATAAAGACTCTTAAAGAAGAAAATCCTCTACAAATAATTGAGGCAAAAAATAAGTCACCTCTCATTAATTCTGAAAAAGATATTTATAAACTTATTGCCCCTTATTTCATGAAAAACGGGGCCATGGGTGGTATAGTGGGCAACGTTAGTGACTGCCATGGAAAGGACCTCACGTTCGATCCCAGGCAGGTACGAATGCTCAATCCACTAAATATTCGCCATGCGTCGAATGGGCATGTTAAGCCGTCTAACCCCAGATACTGGCCCCCAGTATTAAATAAGGGCGTCTTCCTCCCCCTTTCTACTTCGCTTTCGTGTCACTTTCCTATCGGGCACTCTAGCCCAAATCTCCTAGCTTCCTATTTCTAAGGGTTGTTTAAGACCTGGGGTCAGACACTCCCTTCCTAAAATCCTCTACATATGATCATTTTTCATGAAAAATGAATTTAATATTATAAATTCAGAAGAAGCGATTGAGAAATTGAAAAGAATAAAACAAGACAACACATGACTGGCTTCACCATGTATAGTTTGGATGTAGTTCAACTGTTCCCAAGCACACCTGCCATAACAGCAATAGAATTAATCAAACAAAAATTAACCTTTTAAAAAATTCCCCACAACAGTAATTCACCCCCGCCCCCACAGCAGAAAGTTCCTGGTCAGTCTGCGACACATAAAATGGTGCCACAAAAATATTTTGCAGGTGGTCACTAGGCAAAATAACTACTAGATGCAAAGAATAAAAATTTGTACAGGTAGGAATTGAAAAAAAGGGAGAAAAGAACTGACTACATTATATTTCTTCAACTTAAAAGAAAAAAAAGTCTAACCTAAGTACTACAGCAAATTCAATTATAACTAGGATCAGAAACACTGGCTGGCCCTCTATAGGCCTACCTAGAATCTTGCCACAACTTTCAAGAGAATATTTATGGAATAAAATTATATTTAACAACAATAAACAGAGGCATCCCTAGTAAAAAAAATTACAATTACAGGAGAAATCTTTACCCTGTCATACTCCCGTTTTAGGAAAAATTTTCTTCATTTTCAATCTCAAATGCAAAGATTTATCTAATAAAATGATGATTAAAAAATAATATAGAGAAGGACAAACCAACGGGGAAGAGGGGGATTACGGTTGAAATCTTAGCTGCCTTTAGCTCCCGTTGTTGAAAGTTGCCTCCATTTTACGATTACGGGAGAAATTTTTGCTCCGTCCACTTCTGTTTCTGGAAAAATTTCCTCCATTTCTAATCTTAAATAAAAACATTTATCTAATAAAATGATATTTAACGACAGTACAGGTCAGAAGTGCCATCTCAAGAAAAATAATTTAAGATCGCAGGGCTCCATCAAACTTCTGTTTTCAGAAATGCCTCCATTTTCAAACTGAAACACAAACATTTATGAAATTAAATGGTATTTAACAACGATACTGGACAGTCCTGTAACATCGAAAAACATCGTGAGAGAAAGAAATTACAATTATGGGAGAAATCATCACTCAGTCTAACTTCTGTTTTTGGAAATTTTGAAAGACAGAAAACTTGCATCCATGATCGGAAGTCTGCAACAGAGAATTTAATAGGGTTCTGGGGATATCGTTTCTGTTTGCAGGACCAAAATAAATCTTGGGATTCTGCTACAAGGCCAAGAACTAAGAGATATTTTGATATACATATATAATATATATATAGGGATGTAAGGTCAGGTGATGCGTAACATCACAGCCTCTCGTTGACAAATGTCAACCCCACCTTCTTGTGGTGCATCCTGTTCCCACTAAAGGGGCTCTGACGACCGTCAATAGCGGTATAACTATACCATCGGGATTAGAGGAAATGCTATCCCACACTCACCAACCCGCTTGGCCAGCGTGGTGAGTTATGGCCAAACCCCTCCAAAATGATTCCACAACTTAAATCTTGGCCCTCAGTCTCCGGCAGCTGGAATGTACCTGGCCAAGGCAGCGGCCAGTGCGACATGAAGGCAGAGGGTGCTAAGAATCCCCAGACGACCAGACTAGGCTGCCATCTGATGCTGACCTTGGCTACGTATAATGGACGCTCTCTATCTTCTGATTCAAGGCTTCTTGAATTGGAAGAGGAACTACAAAGGATCAAGTGGGACATTGTCGGGCTAAGTGAGGTAAGGAGAAAAGGAGAAGATCTCATTGAACTGAAAAGTGGACATCTCTTCTACTATCGTGGGACAGATACTGGCAGAACTAGTAGTGTTGGATTTATAATAAACAAGAAACTGAAGGATAAAGTTGTAGAAGTTGAAAGTTCCTCTGACAGAGCTGCACGACTTGTTATCCAACTCTCGAGAAAATACCAGGCTCAGATTATTCAAACTTATGCACCATCCACAAGTCATCCTGAAGAAGAAATTGAAGAATTTTATGAGGAAATTTGTCATCTAAATAATAAAGGTAAGCACTACTTGAAGATAATTATGGGAGATTTCAATGCAAAAATAGGGCAACAGCAACAGAATGAAACTTCAGTAGGTAAATTCGGTCACGGCAACAGAAACCAGCGCGGAAATACTCTCGTTGAGTTTGCAGAGGCAGAAGGGTTTTTCATCTTGAACTCCTTTTTCAACAAAAAGCCACACAGGAAATGGACATGGAGACATCCAAATGGGACGACAAGTGAAATTGATTTTATTATGTGTAACAAAAAATTCGTCATAGAAGACTGCAGTGTGCTAAACAAGTTCAACACAGGTAGTGACCATAGATTGGTGAGATGTAAGATGCACCTCAACACTAAACTCAAACGTAGCAAGCTCATAAGACAAACAAAATGTATTGACACAACCAACCTTAAAAAACACCATAATACCTTCAAGTTGGAACTAAAGAACAAATTCTCTGCTTTAGAAGGCGTAACATCAGAAGAAGTGGATATTTCTGAAGTTAACAGAAAAGTAACCAAAGCTCTTATGGAAACAGCAACAAAATTAGCTGGGTCTAAGAACAAGTTGCATGTGCACAAATTATCAGGAGAAACCAAAATGTTGATGCAAAAAAGAAGAGAGATGAGGACAACTAAACAAGATGTGACTTCCAAAGTGGAATATATAGAGCTATGCAAGACAGTACGAAAAAGTATCACTGAAGACGTAAGGAAATTCAACTGTGAACTAGTGAGGAAAGCAATTGAAAACAACCAAATCTTAAAGATAGCAAAGGGACATCTCAGTAAGGGAAGAAAACAGATTATGGCACTGAGAAAAGAAGATGGTTCTGTAACACGAAATAGAGGTGAAATTTTGACAAGAGTGAATGATTTCTACTCCAAATTATATGAAAGGGATGATACATGTACTCCAGACATCATGAAAGGTACCAGAGTTCTTCCAGTTCTCCCAGCAGAAGTTGCACATGCAATCAAGAACATGAAGCGGGGAAAAGCTCCAGGAGAAGATGGAATTACTGTAGACATCATACAAGAAGCAAATGGAGAAATCGAAACAGTACTCGCCCAAATTTTCACTCGATGTCTTAATGAAGGGAAGATTCTTGAGGATTGGAACAACGCTACAATGATCCTGCTACATAAAAAAGGTGACATTGAGGATCTCAGGAACTACAGACCTATCAGCCTCCTATCAGTGGTTTATAAAATCTTCACTAAAGTTCTTTCACACCGCTTGAAAGTAACACTGGACATGGCTCAACCGAGAGAACAAGCTGGATTCAGGAGTGGCTACAGCACAATAGATCATATCCACATACTGAGAGAACTAATTGAAAGAACAAGGGAATATGAACTTCCATTGTGCATGGCTTTTATCGATTATGAAAAAGCCTTTGATTCGGTGAAACCATCAGCAGTTGCAATGGCTCTGAAATCCTGCGGTATTGAAGATGCATACATTAATATTATTAATAACATCTATGAAAATGCAAGTGCAAAGATTCGGCTGTTTGAAAATACAACACACATAAAAATTGGAAAGGGAGCGAGACAAGGTGACACCATATCTCCGAAGCTCTTTAATGCCACATTGGAAAATGTCTTTCAATCACTGAACTGGGAAAACAAAGGAATAAAGATTAATGGAGATTATCTAACCCACCTTCATTTTGCTAATGACGTAGTCATTTCTGCAACTACCCCATCAGAGCTGCAGAGTATGATCCAGGAACTTGCCGACAAGAGTAAAGAAGTGGGATTAAAAATGAACTTTCAGAAGACAAAAGTGATGTTCAATGCTTTTACAAGAAATGAAGCTTTATCGATTGATGGGGAAAAGCTGGAGATAACAGACATGTACGTTTATCTTGGACAGCAGATATCAAGTGAGGGTCACATTGATGAAGAAATTAATCGGCGTACAAAACTTGCCTGGAGAGCTTTTGGAAGAAACAGCATAATTTTCAAGAGCAATATGCCATTATGTCTTAAAAGAAAAGTGTTTGATCAATGCATCCTTCCAGTGCTTTCGTATGGTGCAGAGACGTGGACCTTAACTAAAAGAGACATACAAAGGCTGCAGACAACTCAAAGTAGCATGGAGAGGTGCATGCTTGGTGTAACCAGGAGAGATAAGAAGAGGAACTCGTGGATCCAAAAAATGACAGGAGTGGAAGACATCATTATCAGAGTTAAATCCCTGAAATGGCAATGGGCTGGGCATACTGCCAGAAGGACAGACCATCGATGGACAGCCGAAATTTTAGATTGGATTCCAAGGGACAGGAAAAGACCCAGAAAAAGACCACATGGGAGATGGGTGGATGAAATTCGAAAGTATGCGGGACTGACATGGAGGAGACTGGCACAAGACAGACCGTTGTGGAGGAAACTTGGGGAGACCTTCATCCAGCAGTGGATTGATGATGATGATGATATAAACAATATTTTTCGAAATGACAATGTCATTTAAAGACAAAAAGCAGGAGCCACAATGGGGTCACCCTTATCCTCATTATTTGCAAAACTCATCATGCAAGAAGTTGAAGAAAAAGTTATTACACAATTTGACAAGAAACCATTGTTATATATGAGATATGTCAATAATATTTTTATGATTGCTGAATACTTGCAGGAGGAAATAATTTTCAGTAGGACTTTCACAACTTTTGAAAACAATATCAAACTGACCATAAAGAAAAACATAACACCAGGGCATTTCTTTGCATAAAAATAACTAAGGGAAAGTATGGCCTAGAATATCAAGTTTATATAAAACCTAGCTATGTCCCAGTACTGATCCCTTTTAACTCATACCACCCATGGTCACAAAAAATTAACACTATAAGGAACTATATAAAAAAGCATTTACACACTCAAGTCAATAAAAAACAAGAAATAAGATGGATAATAGACACAACTAAAGTTTATGGATATAATAAAAAATTATAAAAAAGATTATTTATGAAACTAAACATAAAACTAAAAGTCCAAGAAAAAGAACTGATGATAAAAAATGTTGTGGTTCACTGCCATATAACCAAACATTTGTCAAACCCACAAAAAATATATGCAAAAAATTCAATTATGATTTTGGACAAAGTGTAAGAACACAAAATTATATTTTTATTAAGAATAAAGACAAACAAGTTCCTCAATTGTAGATAAAGCAGGTGTATATCAAATACCTACATTACACCCAACTAATAAAACAAAAGGGAAATCATACATAGGAAGTACCAAAAACAGCCTGAAATATGGACTAGAACAACATATAAAAAAATTGAAATAAAAAGCAAGAAGTCACAGCATTAATTCAATACTGCCATAATAATAATTATGAAGCTGATTTTCCCTATATTAAAGATCTAACATCTAACCAATCATCAAAAAGATGATGAAATCAGATATTCAGAAGCTGTCCTCATCCAAAAAAATTGTAATAATAATAGTTGCATATACCTTCCATATCCCTGGAAATTACTAATAAATAGAGAACAAGAAACAGAAAAGAATCCAAACAAAAACAAAAAACAAAAATAATTAATTGATTAATAAAAATAATTGAGACCTCACAACAGATGGCGCCACTTGAGATATGACCTCACCATACAACCACCAATGAGAATGTCACCAAGAAACAGTGAAGTCACAATCAGTTGACCAATGATGGGACACCAACTAAGTGGAGACAAGACATCCAGCAAAGGAAGTTTTCTTCATTTGTGGAGTTCACTCAAATCTTTGAAAATGAGACTTCAGTGAGTGCAGAAACTTAAGTCACTTTTCTAAAAACTCTTTTAATGAACTCTGTTTGGGATTGCGTGAACAACAGCATCAAGAAGAACTTAAAATGATATTGGATCATCAAAAGAACAACATCAAGAAGAATTTAAAATGATACTGGATCATCTAATGAGACAGATAAGTGTTAATTGAAATAATGTTTTAGTTTTTTAAGAACTTTTGACCTTTAAATGAATGCTATGAAGACAAAATTTTAAAAATAAATTTAGTAACAATCAGCAATTTAAATAATAATCAAAATATCACCAACTTGTGCCCCATATCCAAAAAAGGCATTGAAAATGTGAAGAATGTTAAAGTGAATATTGGCATTATGTTCCAACATAGATTTATAAATCAAACACACACGTCTTTGCACGATTTGAAAACCTGATGAATTCCTAAAGCTTACACAAGTTAAAAATTAGTTTAAAAAGTTTAAAATAAATAAGAACACGAGAACTTTTGAACCCACAATGGGTCCATCTTCAGATGAGAACTATATTACAGGTGGACAGTAATGAGTTTATATATGCTTGATCAAAGTCATTGTGATGATGTAGGAGATAATGTGCATCATCATATGATGTCAGTTGAGTCATTATTGGAGGGAGGGTTTCCCATGTGATCTTGAGAAAACTTGCAAAGTAGGGATTTTCAGGGGTTGGAATGTATGAAGGAATATTGTCATTGCAAGACAATGAACCATAATGATAGATGTATAGACTTTCGGTGAATTGTAAGAGAGCTTTATTTTGAGGTGTTGCAAGGATAGATGAATCTTTCTATAGGGTTAGGTATGATTAATCAAAAATGGTATGACCCATCATCTGAGAATGAACCTATTTGTGAGTTCGAAAGGTCTCATGTTCTTATGTATTTTAAACTTTTTAGTATTAAACTAATTTTTAACCTGTGTAAGCTTTAGGAATTCATCAAGTTTTTAAATCATGTAAAGGCGGTGTGTGTTCTATTTATTCTACATTACTACATGAAAATCATATCATAGATTTATAAAAAAGATAAACTGTAAGCATTTATTGTGCACATGGGATCTAATCAGGACCTGATTTACAGGAGGGCATTCGTGGCAAGTGCCCAGGGCCTCGACCTTTGAAGGGACCCCAAAATATAGTTACATATTACTTGCTTTGCATTAAACTGATTTGCAATGTTCATCCACTGGAAAAAGTTATACAGTAATTCTGAGTTGGAATTAAATTGCTGTGTGATGTCACACAGTCCAGATATTTGCTATTTTGAGTTCCAACTTTTCAAGCGGAATGGGATTGTGAATGGATTAATTCCACAAACAAGAATTTGTTAACAAACAATTGGGAATCACCAGCTTCCCCTTTCATAACACCTTAGCTCTGTGATTGGCTACAGCTGATGAAACATGTGATCACCACATGCCGAATCGGGAAGATACTAAAATTAATGCTGAATTTACACATCAGAATCGAGCGACATGATGAAAAAGAAATAACAAATCATGAATGAAATAACTGACTCTGATCGTGATTAATAATCTCTTTTCTTTGCATCGCATCACTTGATGCCGAGGTCAAGCATAACACTTCTGTAAAATTACTCCATATGGAATATAAGTTTTCTGCCAACTGGTATCAATGGATTCAGAATGAAGCCTCAAAAAGCTGAGAATATTTATTCTCCATCATACATGCATGCATGCACATAACACAGGATTCCTGTGAGGGGAGGGGAGCTGAAAGCCTCTTGCCCAGGGGCACCAAACTATCTAAGTCAGACTCTGGATCTAATGATAATTTTATTTTACAATTTTGACATTTACTTCTTTTATTTGCAATAAAAACATTCCAGAATTCTAAAAAGCAAAGATGTTTGCTTGCCACGCGAGACCCTGATATAGTTTCGTAGGAACTCTATACAAAGGAAACTAGGAACTTCTTTGTGAAGTTCCCAGTAGAGATGTGTTGATCAAAAAGAATGTATCACCCAACTGAGTTATTGGAGAACAAATCTTTCCTGAAAAGATCTGATTCCGCAAAAGAGCAGATTCCCTGAATAAATGAGTCAGAATTACTTCTTACTAGACGACAAATTTTCACCACGCTGTCTCTGTGAGGTTCACGTTCTGGTCTGAAAATCGTACTTGATTTAGAATTAGAAGTGTACAAATGCAATAAATTACGTGAACATTTCAAAATAAACTTATAAGAAAACCAATGAACAAATTTTCCACAAAAATTAAAAACAAATGTAAACTTAAAAATCAGCTACTAAACTGGAAACCATCAACAAATAAAAGGATTTGGCTCAGAATCGATTCCCTTGACACAAATTGTTCTCTAAACCGCAAGAATCAAATGACCTAAACAAGCGAATTGGTCCGAATGAATCTTTTTAGTGAGTCGAGTCAAAAGAATCAATTCTTTGAAAAGAATTGATTTGTCCATCTCTAGTTCCTCTCACGTAAAGTTCCTATCCCGAATAGATACTTCTTTGTTGAGACCACAGTCTACAAAAAAGTATTATAGGAGGTAGCAGCAGTATTTCCAAAGGATGGGGTGTCACTTTATGCAGTGTTTAAGCTGTCGCTCGCACTTTTGTCAAATCCAAATAAAGACTAATTTTGCGACAAAAAGTTCCCACTGAATCACCAAAAAGCGAATGTTTTCTGTCACTTTTTCTTTTGTCATTCTACCCACCCCGCTTCGTCTTTGCGTTGTGTTTTTCATTCCCATCATTTCACTTGCTCCTACTTCCTCCTTACATTTCTTTGTTGTTGTTTTATCCCAATCATTTTTTTGTCCAGTCATCACTGCTTTATGCCGGCGGCCTGGTATCCTTCCCAATCATTCCTATGATCAGATCATATGTAGATGATTTTAGGAAGGAAGTGTCTGACCCTAGGTCTTAAACAACCCTTAGAAATAGGAAGCTAAGAGATTTGGGCTAGAGTGCCCGATAGGAAAGTGAAACTGAAGCGAGGTAGAAAGGGGGAGGAAGATGCCCTTATTTATTACGGGGGGGCAGTACCTGGGCCCCAACGGCTTAATGTGCCCTAGAAACACAAGATCCATGCCTCATCGGAATTTAAACTCGACCCATCTCAAAGGAATGGTCAGAAATCAATGCTTGTCTTAGACCATTGCACTACCGGAGCAGCTCACTGGTCCCTAATTTAGGGCCCTTGGTTCCAGAGAAAGGGAGAGAGCCAGTGCTGTATGACAAACACAACAACTATGCCTCACCAAGATTCGAGCCTGGGCCCACCTCAGACAAAAGGTCAGATGACAGCACTTAAACCACCAGGGTGACGTACAAGTCACATGAATTCAATCTAACTGGATTGTATTTTTGACGTAATATTAGGAATCTTATGGAATGGTAGAGAATTTTTAAAAGAAAAGCTTAATGTTCTTAGCATCTGACATCTCTTTAACATTCTTCAATTTAAAATTGCCTAAATTAAGCAACATTGATGAAAATTTAATAAAGAAAAATACCAAATTATGTAAAATCAAAGTTTACACTGCTTTTGAAAGTCTCTCTAGACTTCCCTTAAAAAAAAAAAAAGACACATAAAACTGGTTTACCTTTAATGATGATAGTTTCAAAATATAAATTACCTTTAATAAATTTGGAAACTATTTAAATTTTTGGCTAATTTTTATGCATAATAAATATATGATTAAAGATAGTTTAAATTTAAAAAAAATATTAAATCAATCGATACTGATTATCAGGTTATACAATGGCAAGTATGGATGTGCAGTTGTAGTATCCCAGCACACCAGTAACTAAAAGCAATAGAGATGTTAGCTTTTTTGAAAAAAGAAAAGGTGTTTAACTTAAAACAACTAAATAAATTGGAAAAAGTTTTGCTGTACATATCAGCGTTTGAACGCCGAACTCAAAAACTCTCCAAAGTTAAATAACTTTCTAATGCGGAATTCAAAAACTCTCGAACGTTAAATAACTGTCGAACGAAGCCTGCCTGAAAATTTTCACAGCTTTGGAGAGGCATCACAACAATGAAGCTGATGACCAACATGAGAGTTCAATAATCTGATAGTTATGACTCCAAGCAGTTTCATGAGTATTTGCTCAACATTGACAACAGCAAGGAAGCAACAAGTGAAACTGGAAAAACCAAGCTCTCCAAAAAATTAGGCAAAATTTGTCCTGCTCCAAAGGGTCTCAGTAATTGCGTGAATCCAAACATCAAGGCAAATCTTCTGAATCGCAAATGGTTTAAGGAACGTGCATTTCTGACATCATTAAACGTCAAAGTTGAGGAAATCAACCATTCCATTCAAGAAATAATTCAAGCCCTTTCACGAATATTTTTTTTTTTTTTTTTGATTGGATTTTTAACGACCACCGTGAACAACTCAATGGGCTATAAGCAGTCGCCCGTTACTAATTTAGGGTCACTGGTTCCAGGGAAGGGAGAGAGCCAGTGCCGTAAGACAAACAACATCCATGCCTCACCGGGATTCGAACCCGGACCCCTCACGGACGAATGATCAGAGGCCAGCGCCTTAGACCACTGCGCCACCGGGGCGGCTTCACGAACATTCTTCTCCATTGATAAATGTATCAATGAAGACGAAGCGACAAGCTATCCGGTAGAATTTTTGAATTCTTTGAATCCAAACAGAATTCCGCCACACAAATTGGTGCTGAAAGTTGGATCTCCCATAATGCTGTAAAGAAATTTGGACTCACCAAAAGTGTGTACTGGATTAAGACTGACAGTGAAAAACTGCTTTTACAATTTCTAGAGGAGAAAGTGATGTCGGAACTCACCAAGGTTCCAAGCTTTTATGTGAGGTATGTCAATGACATTTTGTTATTTTGGACACATAGCATAGAAGACCTGCATTCATTTACTTCTTACATGTCATTGCAGTTCACCTCCATAAACTTCACTTTGGAGTGCAAAAAAGAGGGCAGTTTGTCTTTCCTGAACTTCACTTTAAAAAGAAATTCGTTTACACAGTCTTTGCAGTATTCGGTATATCGAAAACCCATGGCTACTAAATGATATCACCTCAGCACAGTCCTCCCACCCGATGACACACAAATTGGCTGCCATTCAATTCCTTGTGAATAGAGCGATTACTCATTCTTCAAATAATAAACTTAGAAGGCTAGAAATCAAGCAAATTTGTGATATAGCCAGATCTTATGGGTACAGTGACTCACTTGCACACAGTGTCTTCCGCAAGATTAGGATATGTGCGTGACACCTCGAGTAGAGAATCTTCACAAATCAGGTATGTTGGGTCTGTTGAATATGTCCCACGGATAGTGAACATTTTGAACACTGTGTGTAAACCATGTGGACCTGGTTTTGGTGTAAAAACACGCAACTTCCTTTTAAGAGTTAAAAAGGACCGAAACCCGGTGGAAATGGGTAACAGACATGGTATTTATCATATTCCACTCAGAGTCCAACGCAGGACATGTGGATCAAGAATACATAGGGTCTACCACCTGCACATTGAACACCCAAATCAAGGAACATATGTGCAGTGTTCATGTTGGAGGTATGACAGCTGCACTTGCTAGATTGGTTCACTCAGGAACACACTTTTCCATCTGGAAGGAAGCAACGATCCTCGTTACCCCAGATAAAAGGTCACATTTAACTTTTGCCAAAAGTTTATTCATTATTTGGAGAGGACATTTATGTTGCAATAATTATGTTCCACATGTTGTAACGAGACCTTAGACATTCTTGTTTTGGGACAATGCTTTTCATAATTTAATAGGTCAACCTGATACAGTTTAATCATTAATCGGCATTTTAATCATGTGTTTTGTCAGTTTTCTCCTATTCCCCACTTTGTGACATTTTGTAACTACGTCAGATACAACATTATATACATGTTTGGGGCTAGCCCATCTTTCTTTTTTTAGTGTATCTGATGATGGATCTTGGTTGGGGTGTCCGAAAGGTCTTATGATTTTAACCTTTTACTTTTGTGTTTTAATAAAACCTATCTGGGTGTTCCAGTATGGACCCCGGAGTATACCGTGCACAACTGGCATTTTCTCATTATTGTACAAGTTCTGCACGTAGTTAATCATTATTAGAGTTTATTGAAAAAAATTAACACACATTGTAATAGTCATAATCCTGGGAAAATTTTAATTAAGCTTCATCAAAAAAATTAATTATAACGTGGTTCGTTCTTGTTTGGATTTCTTCCCACAAGAGGGCAGCACAAGGGCAAATTACGTAAAGGCACAGCGTCGTGGTATTGATACGCTATTGGTTGAAAAAACATATTCCCTGGCATGACAGATAGTGAGAAGCTTCCTTTGTCATTTTGTTGTTAGTGGTAGACATTGTAGGTGTATGCTTTTTGAAGATGCTCCAGGAAGGAGTGAAAGGTCTAGAAGTGAACGAAATGAGGTTTTTAAGTTCATTGTGTAAATTTTAAAATGTTTATTTATTTGAATAGTTGTAAATTGATAAGTAGTAATAACGCTCTTTTTTTGCCTGAATCAGAGAGATAGTTTTAGTGTTAGGTTGGCAATGGAGTTATTTTAAAATGCAATGTAGGTTTTAGGTTAAACTGCTTTAATTTTACGTTTATTTTACTTATGTGTTAATATCAGTTTTTAATAAGTATGAGGAATAGTTAGGGTAGAAACATGATTTTAAATTTTGTGTTTGATGTTTTTTGTGCTTCACACCGGAATTGTCCTAAAATATATGTTGGAGGTTATATGTGTGTGGATATGTATTTCTCATGGAAATATGGGCAAAATGGTGAGTTTTAGTACTGAAAATTTTATTGTCCTTGGCTTTCATAGGTACATAGCATTGCTGCTATATGTGTTGTTATACTTATGACTAACAACATACAGTTTAATGCTTTTCTCGTGAAGTTTATGGTAAACAGTATACTCTGCAGGTTTGTTTCACATATTCCTTTCACCACAATAGCATTCCTTCCCTAGAACTACACCACTGTCAATGTTATTTTTAGTGGTCAGAATTGAATAAAATATTTCACTTCAGCTGGTTAACAATTGTTAGTATAGTATGAAATAACAAGGTACCCCATGGAATAACTAGTTAAAGTGTAAAAAAAATCTGGCATTTCATACTTTAACCAATGTGTTCAGTCTTTGCATAAAATAACTGGTTACATATTAATTGAAATAAACACTAACACCAACATACATGCACATCATATTATTGCTTTTAACTCCTTGTTCTGTAATTAGAGTGGACATAATTCAAATATTTTTAGAATTACAGTAACAAGCTGTTCTACTCTATGACCTACAGTAATAGGTTCATACAGGCATTTGCTATGAAACATGGACTAGAAGTCAAAGACCAGAAGAAATTTTGACATTTTATGGCTTTCTCCCTTCTCTGATGCTGGAAAATCTAAATGATGTATTTCTCCTAGCCTTTATAGCATAAAAGAACCCAAATTAAAGAAGAATCAAGAAAACTTGTACACCTTCTTACACAGTACTATCCCACAACTTGAATCTTAAAAAAAATCTCCATATTGCAAGAAATCTTCAAATTAAGCAACTTTGATGAAAAGCGATGAGCAAAATGTGGCATTCAGAAATATGTTCCAGCTCTTTAAGTCAAAATTTATTTTGGCATTTTTTTTTATTTAAATACCACTGCCATACATTTAGTGTGCAGGTACATACACGACTGCCATCTCTAAATGTATGCTGACAGCTTACTTATGTAACTTGTACTATAAACGAAGGTAATGTCTAATATAATTTTACACCACCTTTCAGCCCATATAGTAACAGTGGCTTTATAAACTTTTGATGTTCTACTGAGGCTGGATTTAACCACGCACTATATTTCCTTTTGGGAAAATCTACATAAGTTTTGACTGTCTAGGATTCTGCACTAACTTATTTCCTAATAATTTTTATTACGTCAAATTAAATTTGTAGGAACTCTCATAATTGTACGGTTGTTTACGTGCGAATTAAATTGAATTACATGTGTATGCATGACTGTGACGTGTTGTTGGAAGAGTTTTTTTCTTATTTTTGCAACGAGCATGGACTACGTTTTAAGCAGCCCTTGTTGAAAATAAGTTTTACGTGTTACATAAAAGTTTAGAAACATACTTTACTCTGCCACCGCACCGCTGACATCCACTGCCCTGCCAGCCTTGGTCGCATATACATCGACCTTCTTTGCAAACTCCGTGGACGCACTGTACTTCGTTGCACGATAGGGATGTCAATACAGCAGGTTCAGCGAAAAGCAGAAAACTAAGAGCTATATTCAGAAACAGGCAAGCATAGGACAGCGACTGCTTTTTTCTGAATTTGCTTCTGTGCACAGATGAAAGCATTGAAATTTCCATCATCGCCCTTCCATTTCTGCATTAAAACGTTTGGCATTTCCACTCAATGATCCTCTTCCCTTGGCCTATCGACATCCGTAGCCGCTTCAGTTCAATCGGAAACAATAGGCAGTAGAGGACGCCACAATTCACTCTTGGGTTCACAATCCGAGTTCAACAACCAACTGGTCCAAGGATGATGACCCAACCCATTCACACATTTCATTGGTGAGAATCATCAGAGAAATTTAAAACTCTGCAATTTCACGAGAACACAGGTGTTCATAAAACATTATGTTAAACAAGGCAATGCTTCCAAGATCTTTCACTTATGGTGAGAATTTTTCAGAAAACCTGAAATTTTTTATTTTGGATAATGGAAATAAAATCTCTGCCACCCCGGTGGCGCAGTGGTCTAAGCGATGGCCTCTGATCATTCGTCCGTAAAGGGTCCGGGTTCGAATCCCGGTTAGACATGGATGTTGTGTTTGTCTTACGGCACTGGCTCTCTCCCTTCCCTGGAACCAGTGACCCAAAATTAGAGACAGACGATTGCTTATAGCCCATTGAGTTGCTCACGGTGGTCGCTAAACCTACAATCAAAAAAATAAAATAAAAAATAAAATAACATCTGAGTCACTTGATTTCCATCTCAGTGGGCTAACAATTACTATAGAGCCTTTGCCCGTGACGTCACAAAACTGTCTGCTAGACTTCCGGGTGGTTAGAAAGTACCCGAGCTGGTCTCTCTCCATGCTTTTCAATGGATGTTGCTGCTCTAAATAGAGTTAAAAAAAGAACTGTTCTTTCTGACAAATTTTGCCATTTTAATATGGTGAGAAAGCAACGTTACGAAGAAAAGCTTGGAAATAATGGTATAGAAGATCCATATGACATACCTGAGAGATATTTTTATCGTCTGGAAGTTTGTGTTGGTACGGGCCTCCCTGATCTGAACTATCACAATATTTATAAATATTTAATAGGCAGTTTTTCGTGTTATACCGTAAAAGCTCTAAAAGCTTACTGCATATAATATTTTGCCAATGGTTGGGTTAGAAATGTATTAATTCTGAAGACTGAAAACGAAAAACTTTCTTATCCGGTCTAAAGTAAGTCGTTATACATATTTTTTTTTTTTTTTTTTTTTTTTTGATTGGAGGTTTAACGACCACCGTGAGCAACTCAATGGGCTATAAGCAGTCGCCCGTCCCTAATTTAGGGTCACTGGTTCCAGGGAAGGGAACGAGCCAGTGCCGTAAGACAAACACAACATCCATGCCTGACAGGGATTCGAACCCGGACCCCTTACGGACGAATGATCAGAGGCCAGCGCCTTAGACCACTGCGCCACCGGGGCGGCGATCTGAACTATCACAATATTTATAAATATTTAATAGGCAGTTTTTCGTGTTATACCGCAAAAGCTCTAAAAGCTCACTGCATATAATATTTTGCCAATGGTTGGGTTAGAAATGTATTAATTCTGAAGACTGAAAACGAAAAATTTCTTATCCGGTCTAAGGTAAGTCGTTATACATATTTTTTTTTTTTTTGATTGGAGGTTTAACGACCACCGTGCCGCCCCGGTGGCGCAGTGGTCTAAGGCGTTGGCCTCTGATCATTCGTCCGAAAGGGGTTCGGGTTCGAATCCCGGTGAGGCATGGATGTTGTGTTTGTCTTACGGCACTGGCTCTCTCCTTTCCTGGAACCAGTGACCCTAAATTAGGGACGGGCGACTGCTTATAGCCCATTGAGTTGCTCACGGTGGTCGTTAAACCTCCAATCAAAAAAAAAAAAAAAAAAAAAAAACGACCACCGTGAGCAACTCAATGGGCTATAAGCAGTCGCCTGTCCCTAATTTAGGGTCACTGGTTCCAAGGGAAGGGAGAGAGCCAGTACCGTAAGACAAACACAACATCCATGCTTCACCGGGATTCGAACCCGGACCCCTTTCGGACGAATGATCAGAGGCCATCGCTTAGACCACTGCGCCACGGGGCGGCTGTTCCTCTTGACACAAGTATTTAACATTATAGTTAAAGAGATTTTTTTGTGTGTATCTGCGTGGACAATTTCCTCAGATCAACAGATATGCGGCCGCCCCGGTGGCGCAGTGGTCTAAGGCGTTGGCCTCTGATCATTCGTCCGTAAGGGGTCCGGGTTCGAATCCCGGTCAGGCATGGATGTTGTGTTTGTCTTACGGCACTGGCTCTCTCCTTCCCTGGAACCAGTGACCCTAAATTAGGGACGGGCGACTGCTTATAGCCCATTGAGTTGCTCACGGTGGTCGTTAAACCTCCAATCAAAGAAAGAAAGAAAGAACAGATATGCATGAATTAATCTTGCGAATATTTTTTAACGTATCAGTTTATGGATCCTACCTTTGCAAAATCGAACTTTTAAGAAGGTACGAGCTACATCGCTTAGTGTGAAAAATGCAGAGTCGAATAAATTAATTTTTGCATTTCAAAATTTTCCTAATGAAAATTTCGTTTAAACATTTACTGGAATTAAGTGGGAGTGGCCCAGGGGTCCGCTCCTCCTCATGAGGTATCACTTGCTCCTTTGTTCTTTGTATTGGCTGCTTATTTTTAAATATAATTGTATGTGATTTTGAATATATATTTTACCAACAATAGGAATTTTAAATATATTTGTACATATTTCTGATTATGTATTTTCACAGTAATACGGTGGAGATATTTTTAGCGGTTCCCAATTACTTTGGGAGATGGTTCCTACAGAGTGTTTTAATTTGCATCTTCAATAATTTGGGCCAACCCCATAAGAAGTCCTGGGTACGCTGCTGGAACTTATTAACATAAAGAGCAAAATAAAATCACGAATTTATTGCTATATGCGTTCATCATATTATATGCACTCATGTCTGAGAAAGCTCCGCCAAGAAAATTCATCGGTTTTGCCGCGACGCACTGTCCGCCGCCATCAGCACAGATTTAGATCCCCATACATTAGTATGATTAAGTATAAAAATTAACACGAATGTGTAAGTACATGACCTATCAGTAAATGAAAACATTACTGTAGACAATTTCTCGAGGTAAAGAATAATATAAATTCTGATTTGCTTAAAATTTGGTCTGTTTCAGAACCGTCAGTTCTTAATCAAACTACAATGCTTTGCAAAAAAAAGTTTAAAGTTAGAGAAAAATTAATATTCAATGCACAATTTTCTATGTAAGTTACACCAGCAGATGCTTTAGTTGATTAGTTGACCCATGCAAAGGCACAGCACGATCCCATTTTAAAAAGAGTATACTAGTAACGTCTTACTGGGAGTGGCCATCAGCTCCGCGTCGTCTGCTTAAAGTGCCTCAAGTTTGTGACGTTACCCCTACTTCATCTATTCTAACCTCCTTGTCACTTGTACACCAGTTGTTCTGTAAGAAAAGCAGCAGACGAAAAAGTGACACGAACCGACGGCTCCGCACGAACCGCGGTTTCGTGACGTCAATGCATACGGTCTATAGACACTATACTATAGAGCCTTTGCACCGATGTCATTTTTGACGTCGTCACGGTTACTTCCGGGTGGTTAGAAGAATGTTTGGGTGCTAAGCACAGATATCATATAAGAGACTAGATTGGCCGAGGAGCTGCTGACGCATGTAAAGCATGGCGCCATTATCAGCGGGTCAGGCAGCAACGATTCACGGCATTTCCATCACTGAGAAACACAGCAGCGTTGCGACTCATACAAACAGAAAATTTTATTCCTTAGTGATATGCTTAAAAACCACTTTCATTTACTGTAGAAATAATAATTTTCAGATATAAATAATATTCTTAATCGTTAAAAAAAATATGAGAAGAATTATTACTCTGTGCTGTTTGAGGGCAACGATCTTACAGCAAAACATTCACAGAAAACTGCTTACTCGCGATACGTCGTGCCATCAGTCAAATAAGGGGGAAGGGTGCCTTCATGAATATACTTTTGGAAGCTTCAATGTTATAAATTTTAAAACTTATTGTAATGTTAATAAACACTTCGCGTGTTCGCTTTTGCCCCATACAGATTTACACTACGTCGCTAAAAATAAATAACAGGTACTTACTTTTTTCCAGTCTCCTGTAGTAGCATAAAAACAAAACAACTTCCAGTTTGTCTAGATTACACAATTTATTTGCCGCAGAAGTTCATTTAAAACGTTCTATACCTACACAATTTCAACAGAAATATGCTCTTCATAGATATATTTGAAATCTATTAGTAAAACGAATAGAGCACTTGGTGATGCTTTTCACTTGGGTGAAGAAGCATATACCATGAAAGATGACCTTTCTGAGCAAATTGTTTTGAGCATCCATCAAATCCTGAAGTTTTTCACCTGTGTGAAGAAGCATATGGGTTGAAAGACCACTTTTATGGGCAAATTGTATTGAGCATTCATCATGATGGAAAGATGTTTTACTTGTGTGAAGTGGCATGTCTTGCATTTAAGAAAATAACTGTCAATCTTTTGTTCGAACTATTGCAATATTCATTACAAACTGTAATTAATATTAATTAACTAGACTTCAACGCTATTACAAATTAACAGGTGGTATATTCCACTCAGATGAATCTTACACATTACCATTGGGTCAACTTAATATTGGACAGAAATCTTTAAATTCGTAAAATTAACTACAAGCACTCACCTGTGAAATGAAATCCCAGTTTGTTTGCTGTTTTCATTGTCTCGGGCACTGCAATTTAGTGCAGAACAAGCTTTCACAATTTTTGATATCTCGTAACACACATAGACATCGCAGAACACTCTCTCAAACTGACCCGCTCAATGTGGCTCGTTGATGCCACGTCGTATTAGGGGTGATGACTCAGCTGATAAAAAGTGGCGTCACGCCAGAAGCACAGGGAGAGGGGCGGTGGCCAGATCCTCTTACTTCTAACCTCCTTGGTGTTTTTTTTTTTTTGGTTTTTTTTTTTATTGGAGGTTTAACGACCACCGTGAGCAACTCAATGGGCTATAAGCAGTCGTCCGTCCCTAATTTAGGGTCACTGGTTCCAGGGAAGGGAGAGAGCCAGTACCGTAAGACAAACACAACATCCATGCCTGACAGGATTCAAACCCCGTACCTCTTACGGGCGAAATATCATAGGCCAGTGCCTTAGACCACTGCGCCACCGGGGCGGCCCTTGGTTTTGCATGGAGAACCAACCATAAGCAGTTTAACGGTTTTTTTTTGTTTTTTTTTTCGGGGAGGCGGGTTGAAATGTGGAATTGAAGGCATTTTCGATTAAGTTTGGAGGGACAAAAATATGAGGAATATCCTAAATATTAGAAATATATATATATGACAGATCACTTACTATTTTATCAGACACAATATATGGCAAAAAACATTCTGGAGTATTTATTCCGACGGAAGTGTCTTATTTCAACAGAACACTGTCTTGAGGTCGTACTCAGCGTTATATTCAGAGAGTTTTTTCCGGGGAGTCAATCGCAAATTTTTAAGGGGCTCAAACTTGTTATTATTTGTTATTTATTTATACATTAATACATTTATATTATTTATATATACATATAACACATTTTCTGATATTTACAAATGCAAGTGATTAAAAATATAAAAAAGTTATACCTTTATTTTAATTCAGTAATGCACCACGGATTTCACCATGCTGCGGTGGTGTAAAATATTAAGGATGCTAGTAAGATAACGGTGCTGTGCTGGAGAAAATTCTTTCCACTCCGCCTCTAAACATTAGAGTGGCAAAAATATTTTAGTCTTACAACAAGCGTTTTTCTGATTATTAAGGAATCATTACAGTGTTACCTGAAAACGTATGGTGCAAACCATTCCGCTGCCACTTGGTTTCAGCCCCTTTAGATTATTTAGGTTAGCCCATAGTAGTAAAAAAAACAACTAATTAATCGTTTGAAATTCCTGGATTTTCTATTTGTCACAGAGCGTAAACCACATACCACCAGGAAAAAAAAATATGGGAATCGTTTTTAAAAATTTGCTATCGTTAAAAATTAGTTAGCGCAAATATTTTTATATTGGAAGCCCTAACGTCATGTTAGCTACATTGAAGCCTACTTAACCATATACATGCGAAGTCGGCATCCAGAAGACTGAAATAAAACTGAATGCCAGCTTCCAAAATATGATGTTGTATTGCAGTGCAAGCAGCATGCCGTTGGTGATTACAAATACACAGTAAACTTAACAATCAAATACAGAGGCTGTAAAAAATTTAAGGAATTGTAAAACAATGCTTGGTTTTCTTGTTTTCCCCTCTTGCATATGTGATCAAAATGAACTGGTCTTCTTCTACCCTCCTGATTTTTATCCGGAGAAAGTATTGAGTAATTTTGGTAGGACTTTATAATATATTTTTAACATGGACAATTGTTCCATTTATAAACAAATTTACAAAAGCATTCTCATCTGGAGCAAAAAAATTTTCTATAGAGTATATATATTTTCTACTTTGATTTCAGAGCTACATTTTAAAAAAGTTATTTAAAGTGTTAACACTTTGTGTGAAGTCATTTATGGCTCTAATTAACAACGGAAATACCGTTTTTTTCTTGAGGTATTGTATACATTATTGGCTGCATTGACTCGTAGAATTTAGAAAACGTAAATATACATGCCGATGGCAATTAAATTTTAGTTTTATTGCATAAGACAAAGTAATTAATGTAATACTTTAAATAATCTTAATGCTACTGAGATATGAAGTCCATGTGAATGGGTTTTTTTATTATAATATTTTCCCCCGTTTTCTTAAACTTTTAAAATTAATTTGTCCAAATTTTCATCTATAAACAAAAAAATAGACTAAATATAAAGGATGATCACGCAAAGACCTACGGGGGGCGTCCATGGATTTTCGGGGGGCTAAGACCCCCCTCCCTTCGAAAAGATACCTGAATACATCACCTGTCGTACTTCGTGCCATTGGGTAGTTCTTTGCTAATACAAAATCACTCTATTTGATTTTATTTTCTAGCTAGACCTCACATTCATGAGGAAAAAAACTTGATCGTCAGAATATTTCGTTGTGGAGACATACTTTTCGTTGTTCAAGGTCCTTTTAAGGGTAATAGAAAGGACCTTTAAAAGGATCATGATCTTATGTAGAGGATTTTAGGAAGGTAGTGTCTGACACCAGATCTTAAACAATCCTTAGAAATAGGAAGCTAGGAGATTTGGGCTAAAGTGCCCGATAGGAAAGTGACACGGAAGCGAAGTAGAAATGAGGAGAAAGACGCCCTTATTTATTACCGGAGGGCCAGTACCAGGGACCTTTAAAAGGATACTTTTTAGTATCCTTATATACACACTTTCACAACAGCACGAATCGTGATGGGTAGTTGACGTTCTGCCATCTATTGACCGATGTGTGTGTTGTTTGTTTTTGTTTTTGAGGTTTAACGACCACCGTGAGCAACTCAATGGGCTATAAGCAGTCGCCCGTCCCTAATTTAGGGTCACTGGTTCCAGGGAAGGGAGAGAGCCAGTGCCGTAAGACAAACACAACATCCATGCCTCACCGGGATTCGAACCCGGACCCCTTCCGACGAATGATCAGAGGCCAACGCCTTAGACCACTGCGCCACCGGGGCGGCCTATTGACCGATACGGAGTATATATGGTATTCCACTAGTTAGTTATTAAAGTCTTACTCAATTTTAATATTAATGTAGATTTCGACTTGTATTCATCTGAGAAACTGCAAATATTCCTTATCGTATTATTCAGTATGATAATTTGTCACATTTGTTAAGTAACCTCACTGAATTTCTTAGGAAGCAGAACTTCTAACGATAAAACTTTTCACGATATAATTCAATATGATCATTTCTCACATATGTTAAGTAACCTCACAGTGAACTTCTTATGATGCAGAACTTCCCACGCCGCCCCGGTGGCGCAGTGGTCTAAGCGATGGTCTCTGATCATTCGTCCGAAAGGGATCTGGGTTCGAATCCCGGTGTGGCATGGATGTTGTGTTTGTCTTACAGCACTGGCTCTCTCCCTTGCCTGGAACCAGTGACCCTAAATTAGGGACGGGCGACTGCTTATAGCCCATTGAGTTGCTCACGGTGGTCGTTAAACCTCCAATCAAAAAAAAAAAAAAACTTCCCACGATATAATTCGGTATGAATTATTTGTCCCATATGTTAAGTAACCTAACAATGAATTTTTTAGCAAGCAGAACTTCCCCAAATAAAAAGACAGTGTTCCTGTCTTATGACTCTTTTTTTTTGGTTTTTTTGATTGGAGGTTTAACGACCACCGTGAGCAACTCAAATGGGCTATAAGCAGTCGCCCGTCCCTAATTTAGGGTCACTGGTTCCAGGGAGAGAGCCAGTGCCATAAGACAAACACAACATCCATGCCTCACCGGGATTCGAACCCGGACTCCAGACGGACGAATGATCAGAGGCCAACGCCTTAGACCACTGCGCCACCGAGGCGGTTCTTATGACTCTCCTCATAGGCCCCGTGCCGCCCCGGTGGCGCAGTGGTATAAGGCGCTGGCCTGTGATCATTCGTCCGTTAGGGGTCCGGGTTCGAATCCCGGTCAGGCATGGATGTTGTGTGTGTCTTAAGGCACTGGCTCTCTCCCTTCCCTGGAACCAGTGACCCTAAATTAGGGACGGGCGACTGCTTATAGCCCATTGAGTTGCTCACGGTGGTCGTTAAACCTCCAAATCAAAAAAAAAAAAAAAAAAATAGGCCCCGCGCACTCACAATCTCCAAAGTAGCTCTGAACCAATCGCGTGGCGGAAATGGCTCTAATCACAATTTCGTACATTCACTTCTGAAATACGCCCCCAGGCCTGGGCACTGTTGGAAAAGCGGTACGGGTAACCCCAATTTCTACCAAAATTTAATCAGGACATCAATTTCTATGAAGTCCCCCTCCCCTTTAAATATACTTTTTTTTTTGCAATTCATTAAAATCTATCTAAAGCAATTTATTTAGGAATTACTGCGATGTTATGGTACCACGATGTTTTGCCCTGCGATGTTATGGTGCCGCGATGTTTTGTCCTGCCATGATATGGAGCCACGATGTTTTGACCTGCGATGGTTTAGTACTGCGATGTTATGTCGCAATCCTCATGAGGACAGTGCCATAAAGCCGACGACGTGCCGCTCAATCCTCGTTCAGGGCTAGAGCTATAGTCAAACTATTCGCGATACACTCTTTATAGAGCATTCTGAGATAAAACGCATTTGTAACTAACCAGTTCTGCTTTACTCCCTATATTTTTAATACTTGATTGTGCTAGAATCAAGTGTGCTAAATGAAAATGAGAAGACAGCTGAAAACTCGTGTCGCGAAGCTAAAAATATTTAAGAAAGTATTTGACTCTAGCACAATCAGGAGTCACAGTAGTCTAAATGCTGGCCTCTGGTCCACAGGGAAGAGGTGCTCTGATCATTCGTCCGAGATGGATAAATGTTATTCCTCTTTCCTCCTTGAAAACCAGCGGATCCAATTCAGGAAGTTACTGCCCATGTAGTTGCTCTCTGTGGTCGTTAAATCAAGGCCGTCTACCTTCAATAATAATAATAATAAAAAATTCCGGAGAAAAAGAAAGATACTTTTTTTATTGGAGATTTAATGACCGCCATGAGCAACTAATTAGTTGTTCCTTCCCTAATTTAAGGCAACTGGTTCCAGGGAAGTGAGAGAGCAACTGCCGTAAGACAAACAGGACATCCATGCATTACCGGGATTCGAATCCAGTCCCATCTCAAATGAATGGTCAGAAGCCATCGCTTAGACCACTGCGCCATCAGGGCGGCAAGAGATGAAAAGAAGGAAAGAAAAGTAAGAAACACACCTTTATGCAATCAATGGTATCAAATAATTTTTCACGCTTCGGAAATTACAATCTACCTATATGTTAATATATTTTCTCTAGGCAAAGGCTATTTGTGTTCTAGACGGCCTTGCTCTAAGCAGCTACCGAGAGATATGGAAATGCAAATATTTGAAATCCTATCCGGTGCATTGGTGCTGTATAATTTGCAAATTTTCTTCGAAGATGGCTGTGTAGTTGCGATAGAGCACATAGCACATTAATTGTTTCGTAAAAGCTCTATTAAGGTCAAATTAATAGAGCTATTATATTTTGAAGATTGTCATCTTCATAATGTGTGTTGTATGGTGTAATCCCACATTCCGTTAATGCTCTATTAAGTATTTTATTATTAATTATTTTGGGGAAGCTGTATTGCTTGAGTTTTCCTTGAGATCCGTGACCGTGATTCTAAACATGTGTGAAAGATGGCGAATTTATTTAGAAGCAAATTGACTTCACAATTAATACATGGCTATAACAATTGTGTTTTTTATTATTCAGTAAGAACAATTGTATTTCCGAACAGAAAGCCTATGCATTTACCAATGGCTAAAACAAAACTGTTTCGCATTCCAGAACATCCGCAGTTTCCTTCAGATGAAGTAAAATTAATTGAAGATTTATTTAGTGAATATAAACGAAGAATAGCATCACTGAGGTGAGTATGTAACTTTGCGATTTTCACCGGCTTACTGAAGGAAATTTATCCTTTGTAAGCCGCTGTGAAAAGATTGACAGTGCTTTCAGCAGTGCAAGATCACATAATGCGTCTAGTACCCTTAACACTACAAAATCAATTTGGCCGCCCCGGTGGCGCAGTGGTCTAAGCGATGGCCTCTGATCATTCGTCCGAAAGGGGTCCGGGTTTGAATCCCGGGAAGGAAAAGAGCCAGTGACGTACTTAATACGTCACTGGCTCTTTCCTTCCCTGGAACCAGTGACCCTAAATTAGGGACGGGTGACTGCTTATAGCCCATTGAGTTGCTGTCGGTGGTCGTAAACCTCCAATCAAAAAAAAAAAAATCAGTTTGATTAAAATAGTAGCCACCTCGGTGTTCTAAGCGATGGCTTCTGTTCATTCGTCCGAAAGGGGTTCAGGTTCGAATCCCGGTGAGGCATGGATGTTGTGCTTGTCTTACGGCACTGGCTTTCTTACTTCCCCGGAACCAGTGACCCTAAATTAGGGACGGGCGACTGCTTATAGCCCATTGAGTTGCTCACAGTGGTCGTAAACCTCCAATCAAAAAAAAAAAATCAGTTTGATTAAAATAGTAGCCACCTCGGTGTTCTAAGCCATGGCTTCTGTTCATTCGTCCGAAATGGGTCCAGGTTCGAATCCCGGTGAGGCGTGGATGTTCTGTTTGTCTTACGGCACTGGCTTTCTCCCTTCCCTGAAACCAGTGGCTCTAAATTAGGGACGGCCGCCCCGGTGGCGCAGTGGTCTAAGCGATGGGCCTCTGATCATTCGTCCGAACGGGGTCCGGGTTCGAATCACGGTGAGGCATGGATGTTGTGCGTGTCTTACGGCACTGATTCTCTCCCTTCACTGGAACCAGTGACCCTAAATTAAGGACGGGCGACTGCTTACAGCCCATTGAGTTTCTCACAATGGTCGTTAAACCTCCAATAAAAAGAAAAAAAAATTAGGGACGGACGACTGCTTATAGCCCATCGAGTTGCTCACGCTGGTCCTTAAACCTCCAATAAAAAAAAGTAAACATAGCTACTGAATTTAAAACTTGGTAATACCTTGACATCTGGATTGGTAATTTTTTTCCCTTTCTTTCAGAGATCAATACATGCGCGTTTCTACATGATAATCCGAAGTGTCCGGGTTCGAATCCCGGTGAGGCATGGATGTTGTGTTTGTCTTATGGCACTGGCTCTCTCCCTTCCCTGGAACCAGTGACCCTAAATTAGGGACGGGCGACTGCTTATAGCCCATTTGAGAGTTGCTCACGGTGGTCGTTAAACCTCCAATAAAAAAAAAAAAATCTACATGATACTATCTGCAAAAAAATATGAATTAGCAGAAAATCAATATGGATCTGATTAATCTGTTGAACTTTTAAAAATCTTAATAAATGGAAATTCAGTGGGTTTTTTTTTTCTGTTTATCAATTTATAATTCTTATTGCAAAACTTTCCAATTCTTCATTTCATTTAGTAAAATTTTGGCTACCTATATGTACCCCCATCCCCCTTTTTTGGTGGTATGTCCTCTTTTTCGTGCCCGATAAGTGTAAAACGTCCGCCTATTTATGTTGGACATTATAGTAATCTTCTCCTATGGAAATCTGACTGTGCCCGTTCTGTTGTTGTACTGCAAAAATTTTCATAACAGGAATTAAAAGAGTTACTCAAGGCTTTTACCCATATATATATTTATTTAATTCTATTTCCACGTGAAAAACTTTCATTCCATTTGGTTTTTATGATGTTTCTGGCCTCTGGATTTTAGTTAAGGCCTGTTCTTAATGTATAGAAGATCAAAAGTTTTGTTTACACTTGAGGAATTAAAAATTTGTTGCCAGGCTCCTCATACTGTTTCCAGTTAGTGAAATGAAATGTTTTCATTTGGCAACAAAATTTTAAATCTTCACGTGTAAACAAAATTTTTAGATAATCCTTCTATACATTGAGAACAGGCCTTGACGTTTTTCACAAAAATGAGTTCTAAATTCATTTTAATGGTGTAAAATAATAAAGTAAAGAGATAGCAAGCTTTCACCACTCACTGGTGGCTTCATTAGGCAAAACTGAGATAAGTGCCGTAAACAACAAACAGAAAGTATACAGAAATTCTTAGTAATTCAAACTTAAATATATAACCAAAGTTGATTAATGCTTATGTCATGTCTCATGAAATTATCAAAAATGGTAGATATGCCTCATGCAGAACCCATAAGCTAGCATGGGTGATGATGTGAATCTTTTATTAGCATGCATCAGATATAAGGGAGATCAGTTAATGTTTCTCCATTGCAGGCATCCGTGCTGGTTATTATTTCGGCTATTCTTCCACAGACAGGCGCACGGATCATTTCTCACAGCTAAGACAGCGGAATGCTAGCACAGCACTGCGAGCATCTACCAGAAGTATCAAGTTACTGTTTTCGATGTGGCAGCGGATCTGTTGTTGTTTACATTCGAACGCGAACAGCATGGGAAGTGGAAAAGTGGTTATCTTTGCATTCGGTGCTTACTTTTTTCATTTCACCATAATGAGTGGCATTGCTTTCATTGAAGAAAATATTTCATGGACTACAAGAAAAACATTAACTGAGATACTGAAAAAGAACTAAGAAAAAAAGAACGAACTTACCACTATATGCGTTTGAATACTGATAAAAAAAAATTACTTTCGTATTTACAAGTAGTATTTTAATTCGTATTACAATTATATAGAAAAAGACAATTTTAAAACAAAAGCATCGACATTCATTACCATTCGCGATTTCTTATTTGAAGCATTTCTTCGTAGACGTCTGTGCTGCTGGCACTGCATTCCCTTTGGAATACAAATTTCATCAATCGATCACCTAGATTGTCTTTATGTATACCTTGTTTCATTATGCTGAGTTTTAAATGTCTACATAAAACGTTCGAATGTAAACAACAACAGATCCATTGCCACCTCGAAAACAGTAGCTTGATGCTTGCGGTACACACTAGAGGAGCTGTACCAGCGTTCTGCTGTCTTAGCTGTGAGAAATGATCCGTGCACCCGTCCGTGGATGAATAGCCATTATTTCTACTGATTCTCGAATTGCTGTGGCCCTGGGAGTGTTGTGTAAGCAGCTATTTTTTGAATTTCTTTCCAGTCGGGTTTAACTGCATTGTTCTTGACCTCTTCAGGGCTTGAAAAATACCATACCCGGGGCATGTAAATTACTGGCCTGGGCAAGTAAAAATTAAATCTAGTTGCCCAACCGGGCAACTAGATTTAAACAAAATAAAAAGTTTGGAATGGAGAATTTTCTACTCTAGAAAAAAAAAAAAAGACAGTTGTCGCATATTTTTCATTTTACTGCAGATCACCAGAAGTTGTATTATTGTTACGGAATAAATGCCAAGGGAAGGAGAATAGCGCTTCTTCAATTATATTATGCTCTATATCCAGAAATTGAAGTTTTGCTCCAGATGTTATTTACAGTTAACGACGGGATGCATGCCTCGGATGAAACTAGCCTCCGGTGTTTAGTGACAAAATGTGTAAACTGCCATGAAACAGGAGGACACAGACTGATGGGCAAAAAAGCCGTGCTTTATGAGGAGGGAATGACTATGGAATATTTATTGCACAGCCCCAGGTGGGGTTGTGTCTGTGATACAACTTACACAAGTTAGGGAGGGGAAATGGAAGCTTCCACTTGCATACACCCACCCACCCTCCCACACACACACATGAACAACAGCAGTACTACTGAAACAAAGGCTAAGTTTCGTTTAAGAATGAGCCTGTACACTTAGCCGCGAGAAGAGCAAAAATTGCTGACGCCGATAACTTACCTAGTTTGTCTGAGAGAACAGTAGTTCATGTTAGCTGCAGATATAAGTTGTATTTAGTAATGGATATTTTAAATTTTTTTTTTTTTTTGGAAAAAAATCAGCAATGAGAGTATATCTCATAGTAAGCAATTATGTGAAATTGCTGATCTGTCGGCGGTTGTTACAAATTCGTCTTCTACATTGTTGAGTGACGTAATTTCAGAATCGGAATCTACGTCGTTGGCAAAATTGAAACTTACACAAGCGGACTATCATAAAGTGTATTAAAAAAAACTGCTGTCACACAGTTCTGGAATCTTGGATAAAAACGTTTAATTGGCTAAAGTCAAATGATGACAAGACTATTATGTGGTGCACTGCTTGCCAAAACTATCCTAAAATTGCTGATACCATCAGCATTTTTTTCAAGGAATGGGGGAGGGGGGTCAGGTGATAATATAGTTTAATAACTATAAGTGCACACAACAGTAGTTGAAAACATGGATTGCCTTTGTTTCTAAACAACAATTCGTGGGATATTTTATGATACAAAATCACTTCTGTTTGCACAAGAGAAAAAGGTAAATAATTTTTACATTCAAAATTGTTGTTAAAAACTACTAAAACTGCTGTACAGTTAAATAAGATTATTTAATTTTTTTGCAAAACACAGGACGCATGTTAAAAATTCTTGAACATGGCATCACTAAATTTCTCAAATGCCATCGATTATTACCTTTCTTAAAACTTGAGATATATGCTTTTGTGCACTTTGGACACAGGCTCTTTAAAATGGCGATGCAAAAGATATATAAAAAGTTTATCATAATTTTTAACTTAAAAAAATGAGGCTTCTGTTTTGTTATTTTAAAAGATAAATTTTTCTGGGCATGTAACTTTTCAAATATTTTTCAAGCCCTGCCTCTTGCTAGAGCTGTGGTAAGCTTTCCCAGTTTGACATCACATTTATGTTCTGAAAGTCTCAATTTAAGGGAGCGCTTAGTCATTCCTATGTACCTTTTCCTGAATCCATCTGAGTATTGCAAGGGGATAGCATAAATTCCTGCATCTGTTAGGTTTGTGGCAGATTGCTTGTTTGTTGTTAACCAGGAGGAAATTGATTTAAGCACTTTTATTCCTATGCCAAATCCTAGTTTTTTAAACTTTGATAATATTTTTAAATTTGAATTACTCAGAATTTCTTTACTTTCTGTTTGTTGTTTGTGGCATTTATTGTAGTTTTGCCTAATGAAGGGTGAAAGCTTGCTGTTTGTTTACTTTATTATTTTACACCATTAAAACGGATTTAGAATCCATCAGTTAACAGAAAAGGCTCCTAGGAAAAGTGAGATGGACTTTTCCATGATTTAAGAGTATGTAGACAATGGTGAGGCTGGTCATCGTTGAAAAGTGGCAGAAAAGATGGGATGGAGGAGATACAGGAGAACTCGCCTAATTTTCTCCGAGGTCTTGACCAAGAAGATCCAGTTAGATCAGCTCCTTAATTAAGTATTAACGTGGCATGACATCTCCAGCATTTGAATTGCCCAGTGGTCAGTTGGCATTTGGCCAGTAAAACTTCCACCAGACCACCGAACTATTTATTTTACTGGCCCAGATGGCCAGTTAGTTTTATTGTTTCTAAGTTGTCACAAGATAAAAAATAAATTTCTGTTTCTTTTACTTTGTTGTACGGTTTTCTTTTTAGTCTGCAAACGTGTGATAGGTTCATGAAATGCTATTGAATAACAGCTATTCTTTTTATCCCTCATGATTTGTAAAGATTGGAAGAAACAGCAAATAGAGAAAGGCAGTTTCCCAGTCCTTGTCTTGTAACAGCAACAGCTGCTTTTTGTTACCTCTGTGTTCCCCATTCATAATGAGCAGAAGTAAGCACAATAAATATCCTGCTCTTCCTTGGATTTGCCCACTATAGTTAATGCAGCAGATACTGACACCAGACTTTGTTTCTACCCCAAGAAAACACCCTACTGGAGGACATCAATTGGATGCGTGAAGGTAATTTCTGTAAAAGAGCAATTCACATGAAACAGTGTTCAATGGGGAACTGAAACTAACTTCATGGTAAAGTAGGAGGAATGAGCAGTTAGTCTAAAATAAGGAAAAAGAAGCTAAACCCAAAACAATGAAACATAGAAAATAAGGCTGCTAGTGTATATTAATTTTTGTACCCATGGAGTGTCCTCGTTCCTTCTTACTTAAAAACAGATTGGGATTGTCCTCTTACTCAGCTATATCACCAATCCATTAGAATCTTATTCTGGAAACATTCTTTGTTCTGTGAGTCACACTTTCAAATTAGATGTTTTAAAAACAAATATTGGAAATAATTCCACTGAAATGTTATTTTTTGTATATATTGTAAATGTCTAAGGTTTTTTATTTTCTTACTGACCAGTGGGCATTTTGGAGGACCAGTGGTTTGCAAATTCTAGCGGCCCGCTGGGCAAGTAAAAGATTTATTTCTAATTCTAAAACTGCATCTCTCCATAATACTTAGCAGGTTTGCAATTAGGAAGAGAGCATGTTGCTACAAGGTCCAGATCGTGGTTATGGCTCACTTGATTCTTGACTGTGCCCAGTGTTTAAGCTGCAATTTTTTCTGTTGTAGCAATTTGGGTCTTTTATCAGCAAAACTTTTAGCAAAATGCTATGCTGATTAGCCAAATTTACAGTTCTATTTTTATTTCTATACTTAATGCATTGGCTAAATAAAATTTTGTACTTAAAATAGAATTCAAGAATAAAAACAAATCGGCTTTTACACTTCTAACTTAAATGAAAAAATACTTATATTTGCTGATGCATGTAGTTTGTGAAAATATATGCAAAGACGAGGACTGAGCAAAGCCGCAACCAACGACACACGACCTGAAGCAAAGCAGTGCATGCTGTGAACTGCAAAAGAAACAAATAAAATGCCTCTTTCCTTATCCTACAAAGCCTTGGCAAGTGGTATTCTCGAGACTAACCAGTGCTTTTCTGCAATAGAAGAAAAAACAGCGGTGATGAAAAAACAACAGAGCAAAGCAGTGTGCAATGACATTGATGAAAAGAGAAAACGATGGGAAAGGATACCAGGTCGACAAAGCAAAGCAGCGATGACGGATCGAAAAAAATGATGGGGATGAAAAAAAATGCAAGGGCAGGCACAATAACGGAAAGAAAAATGACGATGAAGGAAACTAGGTGGGCTGGTTGAAGCAGTAAACAGGGCTGGGCACAGTGAAGGAAAGAAAAAAATGACAGCAAAGAAAAACATGTCGATGGGGCAAAGCAACGATGACGGAACAAAAAATAACGGGGATGAAAAACAACTCTAGGGGTGGGGTGATGAAAGAAAAAATGATGGGAAACATTCGCTTTTTGGCGATTCAGTGGGAATTTTTTGTCGTAAAATTAGTCTTTATTGCAATTTGTCGAAAATGTGAATAACAGCTTAAATACTGATCATGTCTCTTTGACATCAAGAAGAGCAGTTCTCATTCCCGTAGCAGCAAACATGAAAAACAACTCCAATCTGATTCAGTCCATAAATGCAGGGGAAGGTATTGTTCAGTTGGTCAGAGAGGTCTTCAACATGCAAGATGGTCTGTTCACGAGCAAGTAAAGGTTCCTACCAACTGTGGAACAGATGATGAGGGTTGGCACTGGTTCCATGGATTAAAGAATTTCTCAAGGGAAGCTCTCAGTGTAAATAACATTTCTGCCCCATTGGCACAGTAGTCTAGGCAATGTCTTCTGACCATTCATCCGAGATGGGTGTGGGTTCGAATCCCGGTGAGGCATGATTGTTGTGTTTGTCTTACGGCACTGGCTCTCCTCCTTCCCTGGAAAACATTATCATCTCATTAAACATATCATTCATCATTTGCATGTACAGTAATTAAAATAAAATGTGCTTTCATATCGAAATCAAGTAACTTCAATCTAAATGCATTGAATTTTGATTTTAAGGTGGTTCCACATAAAATCTCTTCCTTATGTTTCCAATGGTAGAACTTCCTTATATATTTTCTTTGCAATTAATGTATTCCTAAGAATGAAAATTTGCACATCAATAAAACTAACTGTAAGTTATAACATGTGGGATACTTAATACTTGCTAAAACATAACCATAATTATATTAAAAATTAATCATTTTTCTTTGAGTAATGTTCAGACCTGTTAATAAATGGCGTGACCTGAACGTTGATGACGTCAGTAGACAAACAAATGTTGGCTTGCTTAATTATGGTTATGTTTTAGCAAGTATTAAGTATCCCATGCTATAACTTAGTTTTATCGATATGCAAATTTTTATCCATGGGAATACATTAATTGCGAAGAAAATATGTAAAGAAGTTTTACCATTGGAAACATAAAGCAGAGATTTTAGGTGGAACCACCTTAATGAAGGACCATTCCAGTCCCAAGGAAAGTTCAGTGGGACTAAACATTTCTCGTAGCATACGCTCTTCTTTCTGCCTCCCTGCCCACATGAATAGGTCACATCATGGGTAGCGGGTTTTGGGCTTAGGGTTGACCCACGGAAGGGGTAAAAGCTTGCTGGTTGCCCGGCCTGTTGTGGCCAAGTCGTGTGCCTGTGCCTCTTGGGCAGGATTGCTCTTGCAATGTCTTCAAACCAATAATTCTAAGAGTTCCATTCAGGCCTCGCGAATGTCGGTCGCCAGTTACCAAATGGCGGCCAGATATTTCGTAGTGGCTAGTAAATTTTTAGTATAGTAGCCAATGATGGCGAGTAGATTTTTTTCCCCCATGTGAGCAACTATTTTGTCCACCCCCCCCCCACTAGGACTCGGCAATGTATCAATACATCGTGAAACACCAGTGTGAATTTAATATCGATGTTACGGTGTTTTGACCTGACGAAACTATGATTCATCACCACCGTGATGTAAATGCTCGCGATGTAATCACAATCGCGTGCCACCAAGCCGTGACCAAGCACTGTTGTTCAAACTGGTTTTCCCAGTCCGAGGCACGTGAATATATCAGCTGATCCTCATGCATGCGTGCGTCTCCAATGGGGTTTCTTGCGGTGTCTCGTTCCTGACGCTACATGGGGGGATTGCTCATCAGAAATTCGCCTGCCAGGGGAGAGTTGACATCTTGGCTTCGTGAGTGATCCCATCCGGAGTCCCATCACGACGCAGACATGATGTTTAAACAGGTTTCTTATAGAGCCTCCATCGACAATGCTATTAAGAGGCCGCGTGTTCCACGTGTTGGATCGTTGGATCTTGGAAATTCACCACAGCTTAGGAACAATAAGAAGTATGTGGCTGGAGTTTTTTCTTTGACGTGAATACATCTTTAAAATCAGACCAGTACTAAGTGGCCAGTACGGAAAGTTGAGCGTTGCCAAAAATGGGCGTCGAGTTTGGTCTAATGAGTTTTATATTATCAGCACGAACCAAACCAACCTGGTGTTATTTGATAGCTAAGGGAACAAAGACTTGTTAGTGACCTTGAGTTACTGCGCAGCAATAAGCAGGAGGGGAGGGCAGCTTTGTGCTGTGCAGTACAAATTTCTAATCAGTATAACTCAGCACTGCAAAGCGCTACAACATCGAAATTGGTCTCAAACGAAAGCTAGCGTCGAGATCTGTCGATTTAAAACATTAGAAGTGAAATCAAATACAGTGTTGGTTGTGAAACTTTAGATCGCAGTTGAAAATTTTTAAAAAAGTTCACAATGTTGGCATATACTCGTCGAAAAGCCAAAGCAGAAATACATCGAACGTGATCTATGCAGAAGAGCAACTCGTCAGCTTTCGATAAACACCGCAATATCAGCGGCAGAATGCATGAGAAAGTATCGGGAGCGAAAGGAAATTGCTGCGGCGGCAGTGACGCCTGGGCCCATTGATGTGGAACATTAGCAATGAACCTCATAAAATCCAGTGATTGGACATGTCTGAATAGTGACACTTTAAATGACTTAATGATGATTAGATGCAATGGCACTTCAATTGAAGATTTTGATCCTCAAAATGCTATTCAATTGTGGTGGGCAGATACCTTTGATGGGAAGATCAGACACAGTGCATATCAGTGGTAAACTGTATCAACATTATTAGTGTTACTTTATTTATATATATCCTAGCTTTTGTCCCTTTGTTTTAAATAATACTAGCGACCCGGCCTGGCTTTGCACGGTAGCAATTTAGAATTCACAGCGAAATGTTTTAGGTCAACGCCAGTTAGTTCAGTGTTTGAACATAGCTGTCGTTGACCTAAAACATAGTTATTGTCCTGGCAAAGCAGAGTGTTACCGGGAATTGGATTCGTTTGAAATGAAACTCCAAGTCTGATGGAATCATTGAGATTCTTGGTATTAAAACAGTTTCTGCAGTGCCACAGTCAGTTAAAATGGTAGCTTCAATCAAAAAGTTCTTCAAAGTTTTTATTTGCAATGGTGTCCCATTGCATATTTTCGGTGGGTTTAGATTACGTAACAATATAATAGGAGCCCCCACTTTCAAAATCAATTTGTGTGCTGGCATGCTGGAAGGATGTAAAGAATTTAGAAATTCTGTTGGGTAATGAACAGCCTCTTCGGTGTCCACTACCATGTCTACTGACTAATAAACTTGAGTTTGGGCATTGAATTTGGAGAGCACCACGTCGATAAGTTTCCGAACCTGTGCATTTGTCGGCGATAAAATTGCCCAATTTCTTTAAACCATGAAAGCGACTTATTTGAAAGATAATGGATTTCGGGTTAAACATTAGTAATCAATTCTTGAATGTTGCTGACTAAAACACGTAAATCATGATTGAGGTTAATTTTACTTTCATTCATAGATAGAAAATCTCCATTCCCAACTTTAAGTAACATTTCAGAAAAAAGACTATTATCTTCTGAAGATAAGAGTACTCTCATGCTAGTTTTGAGTGATAATTTAGTTACATCTGGCCAAATGTAAGATCTTTTTAAAGAAGCGTTCACCTAGTCAGCTTTTGTTCCTCTCGTAACAACTGGTAAGATTTGACGAAAATCTCCGTAGAACGGAACTGTGCATCCACCCATATGTCTGTTTCTATTCCTGAGATCACGCATGGTCCTGTTTAGGGCTTCGACTGAAGTCGATAAACTAATTCTCTTTCAGTGTCTGATGTAACTACGCATTTAGTCTGTGGCCTTACGTGCTGTCAGACCGGCCGCAGCGCATATGCCTCACGTCTTTTTCCCAACGGCCACCGCACATGCGCCTCGCTTCTTTTTCCCAATGAGCAAAAAAGTTTCGTAAACCGATTGCAGTACATCATTGTTTTAGGCAGTGAACGCCACAAAAGAATGTGAACAGCGTTTTTTCTTTGACTTGTCACTAAAATAGTTACTGCTCGGCTGCCTTTTGTCATAGATTAACGTTTCATACACCTAAACCTTCCTCGACAAATGCTCTATGGAATGGTGAAAACCGCATCAAAATCCGTCCAGCGATTCTCGAGATTAGCCCGAACAAACAGACGCCTGTTCACACAAGGATTTCACTTCCACCAAAGTGGTTGATTTCCCTTATGTTGGAGTGATGATAGCAAGCCCCATGCTGTCTCCAGATGAAGACTCGTCGAGAATCACTTTGTGTACTGAATCTCCTCATCACAGAAGAGTACACGGCCCCAATCTTGCTGTGTCCATGAAAGATGCCTTTGGCTCAACGACAGATGGGCTCTCTTCTGTGATTTGGTGAGGGGGCCACACACCACTGGTCGCCGGACGTAAAGGGCCCTTTCTGCTAGGCGTTTGTATTCAGTTTGCCTCAATATTGTTGTTCCAGTCGCAGCAGCTAAGTCCTGAAAGAGGTCTCTAGCCATCATCCGTCTATGGCGTTTGGCAGTTAATGCCACGTAACGATCCTCTGCAGGTGTCTTGGCTCTTGGCCAGGCCTCCTGATGATGGTACTTGTTGTTCGTAATTGGTGCCATAACCTGGATACCACCTTTTGTGAAACTTGTAACCATCAAGCGACCTCGGCTTGAGACTGTCCAGCTTCAAGCCTGCCGATGGCTCCCCACCTCAGTCCATCGTCTAAACGATTCCGAGCACTGATTCCAACTGAAATCAGTCAATCTTGTGATTTTTCTTGCAAGAAACACAACTCTGAAGACGAAATTTGCAAATGCAGAAAACGGTCACTTTCACGTTCTCTCATCAAACTTACCCTGTTAACCGTTAAACAAACAGTAGATGCTTACATTAGATTCACCGTTCCCCAAAGTATATATGACAGCAATTTTAAACATTTTACTGGTCGTCATTTTGAATTCTTGTAAAAAAAATGTGTTTGTGACCTTAATCTTGGACATCAGTGTACATATGGTTCCTATTTCTGGACCTAAAGCATAGTACGTATAATTAAAGAAGTGATATTCTTCTGTCCTTGGCACTCCTTAACAATAATACAACTTCCAGTGATTAGCAGTAGAATGAAATATGACATGCAACCACTGTCTCTTTTCTTGTAGTAGGAAATTCTATTCCAAACTTTTTTTTTATTTTTAAATTAATTGCTGAGACTGGGCCACTAGTTTTTTGCATTACTTGTCCAGACCAATTAATTTACATGCCCCAGGCATCTCGGGCATGGAAAATTTCAAGCCCATTTTGGGCAATGTCCTGCTGAGAAATCTTGGGTCCAGTCATTATGTGCAGGGAAGTGACATCTACCACCTTCTAAAACAGCTTGTCCAAAGCACATCTCTCACTTCAGCTCTAGAACAAATCTAGCGCTTTGCTTAGTAAAGCCTAGCCAGCACATACACAGATGGACTTTTATCTTATTGTCATGGAATGCATTGGTGTATCTGAGTAGTACGGCTTGACTGTTAACCACTGAACACAGGACATATGTGGAAATATGCCTGCAGTTGGTGAGCCAATGTATGTCAAATTCTCTTAAGACAAGTGAATTAGCATGTGCTCTGTAAAGTACTTTTTAATATTATTTTGAATTCCTTGGGCTTCATAGGTTGCCCAGAATGTATGCCACCAGTTATTTTCCTTATATTGTGCCATTATGGAATGAACAATAAGTGTCCTTTAAATTGAGAGTCATATTTTATAGGTATAGTATATATATATATATATATATATATGCTCATCAGAAATATTGTCTTGTAGCCAAATGTTCCTTAAGGAGCATGAGAAAACTTCAGATACCAGTGCATTTGCTGCAGCTGAAGCTGCTGCTGAGGAAGAGGAACATGCACAATTAATGGAATTTAATAGGCTGGAAAATGAGAGAGTCAGATTAATACGGTATGTATCTTTGGTAAGAAAAAAATTCCTTTTAAAATGTTGTGTTTATGAACTTTGTAGATTATTATCCATCATTTCCTGGCTTGAAACATCGTTAGTGGTGAAAAAGGGTGGATTATGGAAACTTAGCAAGAGTTAAAATCTTGATTGCACGGGTCTGCTGTTATTGGAAAGTTCCTTCTAAAACTGTTGATCACAAAATTCATATTTTAGTATCATAAAAACTGTAAAAATTTATGTTTCATCAAGGTAGCTCATGGTTTTTTTTTCTTTTTTCACATTACACTTTAGCTATAATGAAACCTTATTTAATATCTGGCAAACATAGCTGTAGGTTTTTCATTAAGAGATTTGAATATTGTACAGTGAGTACATAAAAGAATGTTACAAAAGGAAAACTAAACGCGTTAAGTTGCACATACCTGTGTATTTTATTGTAGGCTATATATAGATAAGAATAATGATTTTTTTAATGTAACAATTTCTGTGTTAGCACTTTTAGTTGCATGAATAACATCTGCACAATATTTCAGTTCATTCCAAGTAAGTGCATCCAAGAATATCAGGTGTGATTATGGCTGTGGCATTGGTGATTCTGATTCGAAATTCCAGAATATCCTTCACTGGAGTGCAGGATGTTTTTCACATATCCTCACAGGAAGAAATCTAGTGGGGTTAAATCTGGAGAACAAGGCAGCCTAGAAATTGGCTCACCTCAGCCAATTCATCTGCTTGAAAACTCCTTGCCAAGAAGCTCTCTCAGAAAGCAGTGTGGGGAGCCCCATCTTGTTAGAACATGATGTCAGGTTGCAGTTCCTAAAGCTGTGTTAAAACGAATTATGGCTGCGGATGGCCTAGTGGTCAGTGTTCGTGACTGCCACAGAGAAATTTCAGGTTCGAACCCAGGCAGGCATGAACGCTCGAGGCACAAAATATCCGCCGTGCGTCGGATGGGCATATTAAGCCATTGGGTCCCAGGTACTGGCCTCCCCGGTTATAAATAAGGGCATCTTCTTCCCCCTTTGTACTTCACTTCTGTGTCACTTTCCTATCGGGTACTCTAGCCCAAATCTCCTAGCTTTCTATTTCTAAGGGTTGTTTAAGACCTGCGGTCAGACACTCCCCAAAATCCTGTACATATGATCTGATCTGATCTGATCTAAAACAAATTGTTTCAAAGATCAAGATAAACAATCCTTGTACCTGTCTTTTTAATGAAAAAGTAAAGCCTAATTATCCAGTCATGTATGACACCACACAGGGACATAGATTTTCCCACTCCCACGCTCACTACAGCATGTGGGAGTTCAGAACAGATTCCAAAGTTTTGGAGGTTAAAATGGCTTGACACATGAGATGTTGCTTTATCCAAAAGCATTATTACATGCTGCAGAAATGTGTTATTGTCATAAATTTTATTCAAGAGCTGTGCCGCAAATTCCGCCTGTTTAGGTTTGTCCTGTGCCTGGAGAACTTGCAAAATTTGCCCTTTGTAAGCCAACAGTTTTAGCAAACAAGCAAACAGTTTTTTACAATTTTGCAGAAGTCTGCATGAGGAAGGAAGCTGGTGCTTCTGAAAGTGCTTGCAGCAACGCTGTGTGCCAGGTTTGAGTTTCGACGATTCCCTTAGTCAGGATTCAACTTTAAGTTAATTATTTAGATCTTGTTCTTAAATTTAGTGTGTTTTAATTAATAATTCTTTCTTTGTGTGGACAGGAAAAATTCCATCATTGCTTAGCTGCTTGTGTTGTAGAAAAACTGAAGCTAATCAACACTGACACGTTTTTTCTCACATATGGGCTAGGAATGTGTTAACAAATTCTATGTGGGTAATATTCACAAAAGTTCATGGAATTATGGTGTAAGGATCGCCCACGATTAAGCTATCAATTATTATTTATTTAATTTTAATGTGATAAACACGTAGGGACGGATGTTTCATTCCACTATTTTGTTGTTTCAACAAAGAACTGAACATTCTTCACCACGTGAAACAATTTTAATCCTATGTTTAAGCAAGAAGTGGTGCATGAACGCCTGAGGTACCTGACCTTGAAGAGTTGGCTACTCGAATGCTTCTGTTAGAAAAGTTGTGATACCGCTTTTGTGTACTTGCAAGGTTGTAATTGCCTGCAGGTATCCGACGGCATTCCTGTGCTCAGGTATTTCACGTGCTGGCCAGGGTAATGAGTTTTTCTTGCGCATGTGTGGTAGAGTACCGAAAGGGCCAAAGGAGTTTAGTGGGGGACAGTTGAGCTTTGGTCGTCAAGGAGAGAGCGTCCTAGTTCGGACACCGGGTTGACGTAAGGGCTGCGGGTATCGCAGAAGTACAGCGTGGTGGATGGGAAGAAGGATTCCTTCGTCCATCGGGTCTTGCGGAAAGCATTGTGGAAAAGTAGCACGTAGTCAGCACTGGGACCCTGAGTGGGGGAAGCCATCGGAAACCCGTGAAGCAAATAGTTATCGGAATAATAAAATTTTGCTGTTTCAATTTTTATTTCCATGTACTGGACTGAGTTTCGTCGATGTAACAATTCTTCTAAGCCGCCTTGATAGCCAGATTTCAATGTAAAGGTGAGGCGGTATACGGCGGGAATCAAAAGGTATCGCTACATGGCAGGAATTAAAAGGTTATAATCCAGGTATTATCTAAGATATATTTAAGGATTTAAGAATTGATATGTCTGGCCCTACATATGGTATGGAAAATAACGTGTGCATTTAGTTTTCAAACAGAAGTCATCGCTCTTTCCACGTTTACAAGTGAGTCACTGAAAAATTCTCATCGGCCTCCACCGGGAATCGAACCCAGGGTCTTCCAGTTACGCGTCGGACATGCTACCACTGCACCACAGCGGCCTCAAATTCTCCAGACTCACATTCCCGGTGGGGACTGATGAGATTTTTTCCGTTACTCACTTATAAACATGGAAAGAGCGATGACTTCTGTTTGATGTTCCTAATCCACGTCAATTGTGTGTATTAATTATTCATTCACCTCCTAATTATTTGTTCAGTTGCTGCTTACTATCTTTGGTGAATCCTCAGCATTGTGAATGGCTCCAAGAAGCAACCTGCCATGTGGTTTGGCAGTTAGTCGTATGTAAGTCTGGAGAATTTGAGGCCGCTGTGGTGCAGTGGTAGCATGTCCGGCGCGTGACTTGAAGACCCTGGGTTTGATTCCCGGTGGCGGCCGATGAAATTTTTTCTGTGACTCACTTATAAACGTGGAAAGAGCGATGACTTCTGTTTGATGTTCCTAATTCGTGTTAATTGTGTGTATAGTGCCCGCTGCTTATTATGATCACATCCGTTCCCATGATATTTGAGTTTATAAAGCGGCTGATTTCTATAACCGGCAATTCGAAATTTAGTTTTTTTATGAAATCAAGTATCTATGTAACTTGGAATGAAACTATGTACATATAAGTAAAGTCAAAGTGATTAAAAGTGTTTAACTTCCAAAATGATTTATAAGTACGTACATGCACATTAATTAAAACAGTAAAAATTACACATGCATGTAGTACAATACATTTACATACCTCAATCAAGCTTTCTTAAAAAATTGTCCTATTGTAGTTTGTGTGGTAGAGTCTGTAATTAATCTTTCAATTGTGTTCGTAAAAGAGTAAGATTGACTGTAACTATCTGCGTCACCTCTTTGTTCCAGCGTTCTCCTTAGAACTTGCAAAGCTCATCGGGCGTCAGTTGTGGTTGGTGGTGGGTCGGCAATCTCTTCCTCTTCATTTTCAGACTCCTCGTCACTTTTTTGGCATTGCGACTCTTTTGAATCCAGAATTTCTTCCACAATTTCAGAGTTGTTTTTTCCAACTGACGCTTGCAGATGAACATCAATTGAAACATACTACAAAAATTCTTCATCGAATTCTTCTTCAGCAACAGTAGAGTCGATTGCATCTTCTGGTGTAATGGTTTCTTTGAGCATATATTAAAACCGCATTCTTTGAAGCAGCTGGTGATCGTTTTTGGTGTATAAGAGTCCCAAGCATTTTTTATTGAATGCATTGCATCTAAGAGCGTGAAGGACTTTGAAATGGTGTTAGCAGAACGTGACTCAGAAGAACAGGAGGAATCGATCTCTTTGATTACCTTTCGAACCACTTGTTTTCTATAGTGGCGCTTGAAGGATCTGACGATGCCCTGATCTAGTGGTTGTGTAATGCTGGTGGTGTTAGGGGGAAGAAACACCAATTTAATGTTCCTTAATTCGAGGTAAGCAGGATGTGCCGAACAGTTGTCCAACAAGAGAAGAATTTTGTCACTCTTCAGATCTCTGTCCCACTGAAGGAGAAAGTCCATAAACAGCTTGCTGGTCATCCAAGATTTGCTGTTGCATTCATAATTCACTGGAAAATTTTTAACCCCTTTAACACAACGTGGCTTTTGGCTGGATCCGATGACCAACGGCGTTTTCTTCACTGATCCGATCATGTTGCATGTTAGAAGCACAGTTACTCGTTGTTTCATTTTTTCCCCTCCTCCATTCGATTTGTTTTTTAACATTAGGGTATGTTCAGGCAGAGCATGGTACAACAAGCCTGTCTCATCCACATTAAAAATTTGATGCGGTTTGTAGTCTTTCAACACTTTAGGCAAAATTTCTTGTTTCCAAGTGTCTGCTGATTCACAGTCTGCATCTTGCTTTTCGCCGTGAAGCTTCCTGTAGACGATGTTGTTGCGTTCCTTCCATCGTGTCAGCCATCCATCTGTAGGTGTAAAGTTTTCGACTCCAAGGAGGTTAGCAAAAAGTTGCGCTTTTTCACACAAAATAGAGTGGGAGATGGGAACTTTCATCAGTCTGGCATTCTCAAACCACTCTACAAGTGCAGATTCAATTTCATCTGACTTTCTTTCACGTTTCCGCTTGGGAGATAAATTCCCATTTGTCACCACCTGATCAGATATTTTCCCTCCTTGTTTCAATGAGTTATATAAAGCTGACTGAGAAATCCCCAATTTTGAAGCGGCCTCTCTTTGACTGCATTTAGGTAAGTCATCGTATTTCAGCAACATTTCTTGCTTTTCCCTAATGCTCAAATCCTTTCGCTTAGACATGTTGATTAATCTCCACAACTGAATGTCAAATGACCACTTGCTGAAAGAAAGCTTTTTGCAGGCTGCCCAGAACTAGTTGTGGGACCGGTTTTCTGCCCCTCCACATTTTTCACAACCTTCCTCCACCTTTGACCTTGATTTTTTTTTTTGCTATGTTGCTTGACATTATCACTGAAAATGTTTTTTGTAAGCGGCGGTGTTGATTTTATTAACTGGCAATTTTACAATGATATTGCATTGGTTTGAATCTGTTCCTGGGAATTTGAGTTTATAAAGCAGCTGATTTTATTAACTGGTGATTTTATTACTGGTGGATACTGTATTAAGCATTTAGTTGTTCTTAATGATAAGCAGGTAATTTTATAAAGAGAAATTACTTAAACAAATTTATAAATATGTACTTTGCAAGAAAATCCCCATAAAAATGCATTTATGACCCAAAAAGCTAAAAAGGAATGCCCTATAAAACAAAAAAATTACCTAACAAATGCGCATTTATTTTTTTATTTCCTTGCAAAACTAATCTATATAACATACAAAATTGAAGATTTGTTTGTATGTCTGCTATAGAAATTTACAGTTTTCAGTTCAGAACCACCAAATTTGGTATACTATCTCATGGTACTCCAAGTTAGACTGTAGACCATTTTTGGAAAGGGTCAGGGTCAAGGGGTAAAACTGTAGTTTTACAAAAATTTTGTGAAACTAGTTTTCAATTTAGAACCACCAAATTTGGTATACTATCTCGTAGTACCCTACTGGGCTGGAAAAATAAGCTCCAGACTAGGAGCCAGGTGAAACGAAAGCAAATTTCAAAGTATCGTGCACAAACGTAATGCATGTTGATGATGTCGGAACAAAGAATAATAATATAAGTGTATTAAGCACTGCCTATTACCAAAACTACTTACTGCTAAATGAAATTCAAATTTGTTCTATAAATCTCAGGGTCCTATAGTTTTGGTAAAAATCTAAACATAAAAGCGAATGTGAAAAAAAAAAAAAAACTTTTAACCTCATCAATCTGAGATGAAACTATTTGAAAGAAAATAATTGCTAAAAAAGATTGCGACTGTCAGCTTCCAGAGTTCCGCATAATACGGCTTTGGAAACGAAGCAGGGGCATTAAAAATACGTAAAGATGTGGTTTTTGAAACAAAAAATCTGAGATAAAGCCATCTGGAAGCAGACCTGCCAACTGTTACGATTTTATCGTATTTAGTATGATAAATCATGCTGCAGTACGCTAATACGATTTTTCAGCCAAAAATAAGTTTTTTTGTAAATAGTCATGTTTTCCCCCATTTTTTCCCTTTTCAGACAGAAGCCTTGTAGCAGAATCGCAGCGACGTACATCACAGATTCATTTTGGTCCTGTAGACAAAAACGACATCCCCAGATCCCTATTAAACCATCCCGCAGACTCCCTATCATAGATGCAAGTTTTCCGCCTTTCAAAATTTCTGGGAAGTTAGGCGTAGTGAGGATTTGTTCCGTAATTGTAATTTTTTTCTTGCGAAGAACGATGTACGCCGCAGAATTATTTTGTATTCATCCCGGTAGCAGAATCGCGCCGACGGACAACGTACATTGCAGATTTACTTTGTACTCATCCCCGTAGAAGAATCGCGGCATTGCAGGTTTATTTTGTACTCATCCCCGTAGAAGAATCGTGGTGACGTACATTGCAGGTTTTATTTTGTACTCATCTTCGTAGCAGAATAGCGGTGATGGCAGATGTACATCGCAGATTTATTTTGTACTCATCCCCGTAGAAGAATCGTGGCGACATACATCGCAGGTTTATTTTATACTCATCCCTGTAGCAGAATCGCAGCGATGGCCGATGTATATCACAGATTTTTTTGTAATCGCCCCGTAGAAGAAAAGCGGCAACGACCGACGTACATCGCAGATTCATTTTCTGCTACTCCTCGTAGCAAAATCACAGCAACGTTTGATGCACATCACAGATTTATTTTGGTCCTGCAGACAAAAATGACATCCCCAGAACCCAACTAAACTATCTTGCAGACTCCCTAAGATGCTAGTTTTCTGCCTCTCAAAATTTCTGAAAACGGAAGTTAGGCGGAGTGAGGATTTCTCCCGTAATCGTAATTTTTTTCTACTAATTAACAACATAAAAGTGTTTGCTGATTAGATTTAATTAGTTTCTCAATAAAATTTTGATGTAGTGAAAAAATCCCTACATTCTCATCATCAAGAATTTATATAGCTGAAACAGGCTTCAAAAATTATCAGCATGCATCGTGTTACGATTTTTCTATTTGAGTGTTACATTTTTGGTTCTGAGAGGTTGGCAGGTCTGTGGAAGTAAAAAAGATAAATAAAATAAAATAAAATGCGACCGTCAACTTCCGAAATGTCGCATGGCCACAGAAATGGAAGAGAATAGTTGCAAATGTTTAACAAATATGGATTTTGTAAAAAAAAACAAAAAAAAGCAACAATTTAATTCAAATGAAACTATCTGAAGCCAAAAAATGCAAAAACTTCAATCAACTTCCGGAATGCCTCATAATGCGACCGTGAAAAACGAAAGATGGACGATAAAAATGTGTAAAAATATGGTTTAAAAAAATAGAGGAAGAACAAAAAAAAAAAAAGACACCTTATCAATCTAACTGAATACTGAAGTGAAACTATCTGGAAGCAAAAGGGGAGAAAAATTGCGACGTCAACTTACGGAAAGCCAATGACCGCCATAACAGAGAAAAAAACGCTTTAAAAATATGGTATGGCTCTAGTACAAAAAAAAAAAAATCGCCTTAATTTAACTTTCAGTTAGATTAAAATTTAGGCCTCCACACAAACAAAAAAAAAAAAAAAAAAGAGGAATTGCGACCATTAACTTCTAAAAGTTTTTTTCTTTGGCCTTTAAACCACCACTCACATCAAACATGCGTGGTGCTTTTAAGTGTATAAAAATATCACTTCCGAAATTCAAAGCTCAAGTAAAGCAATTATATCTCATCAAGTTGAAGTTATCTGTTTGAAAAATATGGAAGAATGAAAGCTAAAATAAAATGGGGGGGGGGGGGGCATCTGTTAATTACAGTTGTCTGCGGAATCTATCGATTACAGCTTTACATCTTAAACGGGAGTCAATGCCAACGTTAAAAATCTGTGAAAATTTCCCTTCCTTTGTTTTAAAATTTAAAGAAATCTTAAAGAAAATAGAAGAAGAGTCTGCAAACCTTTCCGAGAATCTGCGACGGGCGTTGCTGCGTCTCGCTGTTTCTGCTCCTGGGCTGGCAGCTTAAACCAATAGTGTGATCTTCAGTGCTTCCGTAAACTGACAGGCTAGTCACGTGACTCAGAATTTCATTGTGTTTCTCTGCTTGAAACACACGGTTCAGGATAAAAGCTGGCAGAATTTATAAATGCGATCAAATTAGAAAATTTCAGAGTGTGGTTTTTATTAAATTACAATTTGTTGAAGTTACATTTTTGATCTATGAACTTAGAGTAATGACTGCAAATTATGAAATTTGGAATAAAAAGAAGTTGGGCTCCAGGACCAAATTTCTAGATGCCCGGTAATTTTCCAGCCCTGGTACCCTAACTTAGACCATAGATGGTTTTGGGGAGGGGTCAGAGCCCGGGGTCAAGGGGCCTCCATTACAAAATTTCCGTAAAATATACAGTTTTCAATTTAGAACCACCAAATTTGATATAATACTATCTCATCGTAATGTAACTTAGACCGTAGATGTTTTTCAGATGGGGTCGGAGCCCGGAATCAAGGGGCCCCCCACACAAAATTTCGGTAAACTACAGTTTTCAATTTAGAACCACCAATTTGGTATAATATCTCATAGTACTCTAACTTAGACCGTAGACGGTTTTTGGATGGGATCACAGCCTGGGGTCAAGGGACCCCCATACAAAATTTTTGTAAAAAGTTCCATTTTTTACTTTTAAGAACCTCAACACAATTCAGCACTCCAATACCTGAGCTACGATCTAAGTCAGAGACTGTAGATAACAATAAAGTGCAAAAATATTCGTTTAATGGTGTATTAAAAACACAAAGGAATAAACTTTAGCTTTCACCACCAATGGGCGGCTTCATCAGGCTGAAATACACTCACGGACAATGAAATTTGCGCACCTAGAAGAGAACATGCTACAACCGCATAACTTTGCAAATAGCTAGAGTGCGTGCTGGTATGCAAAGGATCCATGTTTGGTGCGAGTTTGCATGACCACACATCCTGTGGTGGCACTGCAAGCACGAACCGGCAGCCTCATAAACCGGCGTGTAGCTGATGCCCCACGAAAGCGGAAAGCACCGGCCGACGCAAGCAAGAGTACAGAGTGACAAGAATGCCGGGTAGACGCCAGAAATGTTGATTTACGCAACTTACGGACTCTGACTGATTCCTGATCATTGGGCAAAAAACGGCAGGGTGGTCGGTGCCAGGGCTTAAGAGGAAAGGGCTAGTCCTTAGCTTCACCCCGTGAGACACGCGGCCGAACTTGATGACGTAGCTGCGTTGGTCCTTCGGAAGTCAAGAGCCACAGCGAGCAGTGCTCTAATGGAGCACCATAGGAAAGGCACATTCAGTCAATGTTATTACCGTGCACCTTCCTGTAAAAGGATGTTTTCTTCTTTTTGCTTTAAATTTGGAAGTTAGTTGTTAATTTCATTTTGTAATCCTGGAGCTAGTCCGACCAGAAATTTCTCACTAATCCTCTGAAGTTTTTCAAACAGTCCTTTATGGTAAGTAATTTTCCTAGTTAATCGAAATTTAGTTTTTGACTTCTGATTCTTTTCCTTTTTACTAAGGAGAATTTGGTGACTAGTAGAGATGGGTAATAATTTTCTTCCAAAACTTTTTTTAATTCCACCTTTGAGCATTTTTTAAAAATTCTGAAGAATTTAGAACACTTATTTTTTTCAAAATTTGAATGGCCACATTTGTTTTTATGTAATTTGGATAATTTGACTGATAGTCATTATTATTGGTAGGTTTTTTTCAATTTTTCCTTCTTGTACTAACAGTGACAAGTCCAAAAAATTGAGCTGATAAGCCTTTTGTATTTCTGGGGTAAATCTTAAATTTTCATCCAGAGAATTGAACCAGTTTAGTATGTCATATGGAAGAGAGACATTTATGTTGTCTAAAACACAAATGATTGGCATCACCTACTGTAGCTGTAGTCCTGAGGAAGGGTAGGGGTACTACCTGAAAATTTGTCTTGCAAATATCTTTTTATTTCTTCAAAAAAAAAAAAAAAACCAACAACCCCATAATTTAAAGATATATGTAGTTTATTAAGTCTAGGAATAGCCATGTTATTTATTATTAATTATTACCAAGGTCTTGATTTTGGTTGGCTAATTTGTAGAGTAATGCTCTCGACCAATAATTAAAATTTTGGTGGTAAAGCATTCATAAGTCATTATTTCTAAATTGTAATGTTTACTTCTGGGTCGTCGGCCAGTGCCTGACATCCTACCATCTGAATTCATAAAGTGACATTTTTTCATTATTTATAGCATTATGTGTTCTTTTGGGAGAAAATTGCAACAAATGTTCTAAACTTTTTCTTGTGTTCAGATTTGGCAAAAACTTAGTGCATAATATTAATTCCAACTATATTACCAAGATAATAAACAGTGGAGAACTTGAGCAAAATTTTCTGGCTGTCCATGCAGATGGTGATCTTTTGAAAACACAAGCTATCCTCATCACACTAAAACCCGGTGTGAGTGGGTTGATGGCTGATTTCCACACCCCTGTAACAGATATTGTTCTCTCCATTAACTCTCAGGATGTAAAATAAGATATTTTCCCAGTGGGATATCTGGCTGCAGTATGTGCATGAGATCAAAAATCTAAATTTTTGAGCCTAAGCAAAAGCTCAAGCCTATCAAGCTGAGCTTTATATAAAGTTAATTATTTTGGACTTCGCTTGAACTTTCCTCGAACCCAGCTCACTAACATATAATAAAAATTTGGGGCATCAAAATTCTAAATGTATTCTTGCAAAAAAAAAAAAAAAAAAAAATCAGTGATATATAATATTCTTGGTGGAAAAGGGGTAGAGAAGCTAACCAAAATATTGTTATAGAAAAAACAAATTAGAAGTTTGGTTTGTATTTTAATTTGTGTAATTATATTTCAGGGAAAAAACTCTTGATTATGAGTTCCACGAAAAGATTGACAAATTGATGAAGCTGTCTGAAGAAATGGAAAGGGAGAGAGAAGAAAAGAAAAGAACTGTTCTTCAGGCTATAGAGCAAATAAAAGTAAGATATTGTGATATTTGTTTATGTGTTCATTATTGCTGCTCTTCAGCACTGTGAAGTAAACAATCTGTGTATTGTGTGTGGATAAGTATACTGGTGTGCAAAAATTAAGGACGAAGAGGAGAAATTAGCATAACAGCGGAGCCAGCAGGCTGAACGGACCGAAAGACCACTTAGGAGATAGACTAGGGTCCGGTACGGTAGGGCATGCGCATATATGCAGCATGACTTAGGTGGGAGTGTCTGAAGGGTATAAAGCACACGGGCGGTGTACGCTCAGCAATTCGGTGAAAGTATTCCAAATACGTGGCGACAGATAATAAATAAATACATCGCTCTTTCCACGTTCCAGAAACACACAGCAACCGAAAAATTGTTTTCCAGCCGCCGCTGTGGAATCGAACCAACAGAACTCTCGGTATCGCGCCGAGTGCGTTACCTTTACGCCACGGGGGCCAACAATCCACGGTGCTATGTGTATTTTAAAGTCAGCTTCTGACATCATAAATCCGTAAGATGGGCTCAGCTACTGAGACGTCTCCATCTGGTGGGCATGAACGGCACTAGCTATATATATTATAGCAGTTAAATCCAAAGGGCGAGAACCAAGGTGAAAATATTCCAAATACGTGGCGACAGTTAATAAATAAATACATCGCTCTTTCCACGTTCCAGAAACACACAGCACCCGAAAAATTGTTTTCCAGCCGCCACTGTGGAATCGAACCAATTGACGCGTCCGTGAAGGACTCTGGTTTGAATCCCGCCCGGTGAGGCATGAACGTTGCGTTTGTCTTACGGCACTGGGCCACATTCTGATTTATCTATTCAACACTGGCATCAGATCATTCTGATTTCATGCCACTGTTCCCTTCCCTGAAATCAGTGCCCTTAAATTTGGAACGGGCGACAGCTTGTAGCCCATCGAGTTGCTCACGGTGGTCGTTAAACCTTCAATCTAAGAAAGAAAGAAGAGAAAGATCAGAATTGTGGTTTTTGTGTTTTCTTTGTAATTTTCACTTTTGGGACAAACGGCATAGTAATAAGACAGGAAAAAGAACTGAGGAAGAGTCTCACATCTATAATCCACTAAATATCTCAATTAAAAGGAACACAAAATTATGAGGGTCGTTATGAGTCACAACTGGGAATGTTTACATGGAGTAGTCAAATGGACGATTATACGGCCCCTTTATATATTTATGTTCAGTTCTTTGGGTGGCCAATCTCCGGTGGCCATTTCTCTTCCACCTATATCATCATTGTCAACCGTTATCATCCACTGTTGGATGTAGGTCTCCCTAGCTTTCCTCCATAACGATCTGCTTCGAGCCAGTCTCCTCCATGTCCCTCCCGCATGCTTTTTAATTTCATCTATCCATCTCCCATGCAGTCTCCTTCTGGGTATTTTCTAGTCCTGTGGAGTCCAGTCTTAACATTTTAGTTCTGCGTTGGTGGTCCGTTCCTCTGGCAATATATCCAGCCCATTGCCATTTCAGGAATTTTACCCTGATCAAGCTGTCTTCCACTCATGTCATTTTCCTTATTCATGAGATCCTCTTCTTTTTTTCCTGGTTATATCAAGCTTCTTTTCAGTTGTCCATATTTTTGTAAGCCTTTTTTCGTTAAGGTTCACGTCTCCACTCCATATGTAAGCACTGGAAGGATGCATTAATTAAACACTTTTCTTTTAAAACATAATAGCATATTGCTCTTTAAAAATTCCCTGTTTCTTCCAAAAGCACGCCGATCAAGTTTTATATGCAGATTAATTAATTTATCAAAGGGACCATCGCTTGATATCTACTATCGAAGGTGAATGTATGTATCCGTTATCTCCAGCTTCTCCCTATCAATCAGTAATTTTTTATTTCTTGTAAAAGCATTGTACATCATGAATGGAATACAGGATTACACCATACAGTACAAATCTAGAAAATGTGAATCCGTTTTTCGGTGTAAATATGGCATGGATGGTAAGTCAGATAATATCCGAAATTTTGAAAATGTCGTCGTCCTGGAGCGGGAATCAAAGCCGGGTCTCCTGGATAGACTCTGGCACTATCCAGGAAACGCGGGTTCGATTCATCAGGAGACGCGGGTTCGATTCCCGCTCCAGGAAGACGAAATTTTCAAGTTTTCGGATATTATCTGACTTACCATCCACGTTGTATTTACACCAAAAAATGATTCATATCTTCAAAATTTGCTCTGTACATCAGTTTTTTCTCCTGCAAGTTCATTTTTAATTCCACTTCTTCACTCTTGTCAGCAAGTTCTTGGAACATACTCTGCAGTTTTGAAGTGCCAGTTCCAAAAATGACTACGTCTTCAGCAAAATGAAGGTGAATTAAATAATCTCCATTAATCTTTATCTCTTTGCTTTCCCAGTTCAGTGACTGCAAGACATTTGCAATTTGGCATTAAAGAGTTTGGGAGATACAAACACCTGATGACTGATATATTGTTTCAAACATACGATGACTGATATGTTGATATCCATTTACCACTTTTTCTTATTTATTTAAACATATCAAACATTATGATTGTAACAAAAATTCTGCTGAAAAAGCCTAGGGGGCTTTGCACGAGTTTCATGTGTAGCACAATTTTTTTTATTGGTAATTGTCATTCGTATAGAAAAATGAAATATCAAGCATTTAACGGAAAACTTCGTAAAAAGAGCTTAGGTCTTTTTGTTCATGCAGTCTTCTAAGGATTGATGTACTACTTCTCCTATCCCAATTTTAGAATGTATATTTAAATACAACTCACCTTAAAACTCCAATGTAAAAGGTAAATTTTGTTGAAAAGTCCAAGGCATAGGAATTTTGTAACCGCTTTAGGTTCAGTGCGTTCTTGCTTCTTAATAACATTTGATTGCAAGTTCACACTTACGGGATATTAAAATTGCTGAGTTTCTTCGACAAGACTGTTGTGAAATTTTCAGAACTGTTCAATTTCCTTGTAATGCTAGGTAAAGTTCTGCCGCTCAGCAGAGAAAATCATCTGACTAGTTTTGTCGATTGCTTAGTTAAAATCAAGATATTTCTTCATGAAATTAAAAATGACCTCTTGTTTCTAACAGGCGTAAGAAAACAACACACATCTGAATATTATCTTATTTTCAAGACGTGCGCATTTTTTTCTTATTTTCGAGGAGTGCGATTTTTTCTGTGAGCAATATTTCTGTGCGCATTCGTTATTGACATCAGATTAAATATAACAGTCACGAGATTGTGCATTAGGAGACGTTGGCTGTTTTTAAAATAAATGCAAGTGTTTACATGACTGTATTTATGAAAAACTAATCCAGTCTGATCTCGCTCCTCAAAATATGCATGTTCAAAAAATCCAACTATGGGCAACTCGATATTAAGCTTTCCTATAAGCATAGCTTGTATTATTATTGAATTCTAAATAACATACAATGAATGAGAGTCTGACTGGACTTCTGCAAGGATAGCGCGATTTTTTTCTAGCTAACGGTTTTCCATCTCGAATCCGAAATCATATGTGTTCAAAAGAATTAGATCAACTGTCTTCGTGCAAAGCATGCTGATTGACAACCGACCTACTATTTCCTCCTGTTAAATTAAAGAAAATCGTCTTTGTGTCTTGTGTGTTTTATCTACTTTTTATTGCTCACACTTATATGTAACTATCTGTTCTCACTAATAGTTCAAATCGTTGCTGTTTTCATTTAAAATAGCAAAGCACTTTTGAGAAATCTTAAAATAAAGTAATTTTTGAAATTTAAATTTTGTTTTTCCACAATTTTAGTACCACCTAATGACAAATTTCATGTAAAAAAAATTCATGTCATATTATTTAAATTATTTTTAGGTTGCTGTTGCAAACCGAAAACCAGTTTCACAGTGGATTTCCTATTTCTTTAAATAAAATTGCGTTAATTAAATATTTTAAAATTAAAAGATTGTGTTCCCGAAAGTAATATTTTTTCTTGCCAAGTTGATTACACAGAATTACTGAAATACTCTAAAGTTTTCCTTCAGTTTTAATTGTCGCATAACTACAGTTCAAGCTTCGTGAATTTATCTTTCCAAGACAAGTGTAGAAACTGCAATGACATCCAAACGTCTCTCCTTTTAGATTCAGTGCCATTGTCCGAACCCTTTTAGCCGGTAATCAGTCAGAAAGGATTAGTGTCAACCGTCCCTGTAAACGAGCAGTTTGAATAACAAAGCAAAGGAGGAATGCAATGTTCACTGTTATCCGGAGTTCGAGGTCACTCGGGTGAGCTGGGCAGTGGACAGATTGCGTACCCCGAGTTATTTCGTGCCAGCCGCTATGGGCCACTGAAACATACCCCGAATTATTTCGTGCCAGCCGTTATGGGCCACAGAAACGTACCCCGAGTTATTTCGTTCGAGCCGCTTAAAGGGTTAATGAAAAAAGCTTACAAAAATAAATGTTTTGGTGAGTCAATGATTTTTAGATGTCGCCATGATTTCAAAAAGGACGTTTGTTGGCAGAACTCGCTCCTAGGCATGGTCGACCTGCAAGTGTTATTACGGAGCGTATTGTCAACACTGTTTGGGCAGTCGTGCAAGAAGATCGACGAATGACATGTGAAGACATAGCAGCATCAACTAATATTTCAAAAACGTTGGCATTCCACATTCTACGCGACAAATTACTGCTGCATTGTGTGGGCTCCAGATGGGTACCTCATCACCTGATGAGAAAATAACTGTTAGCCAGAGTTCAGGTGTGTCATGAGTGGAAACAAATTATTGCAAAGGATCCAAACTTGCTAAACACAGTAATAACTGTCGATGAAACATGGGTCACTATTTTGACCCCCTCATGAAGTGAGCAATGAGTGTCTGTAAACATACAGGCTCGCCTCCTCCAAAAAAGTCCGCCAAACCAAATCAGCTGGAAAGGTGATGATGATAATTTTCTTTGATCATAAAGGTGTAGTCTACCAGCATGCCATTCTTCCACAAATTACTGTCAATGCTGAGTATTGCATTTCAGTATTGAAGCATCTGCGACGACATATATCGATTAAGCGACCGGAACTGGTGGGCAAGTGGACCGTACACCATGAGATAATGCCCGTCCACATGTGGCTGCTTTTGTCCAAGAGTTTCTTACGAAATTCAGTATTGAAATCATGCCACAGCCTGTCTACAGTCCTGACCTCACCCCGTGCGATTTCTAGTTGTTTCCAACAATGAAGGAGAAGTTCCGTGGCGCAACATTCAACACAGATGCTGATGTTATTCAAGCTGTATAGGGGTCGCTAAAGCAGCTTCCACAAAATGTCTTTGCCACATGCTTTGAAAAGTGGACACTATGGACTGTTGCATATCATCCGAGGGAAGATACTTTGAGAAAGAATAACATATTTTGCTGTACCTATATTTCTTCATTTTGTGGGATTTTACTCTCAGTTTTTATGGAATGGCCATTGTAGAAACCTTTGTGCAGATGTACATAAATGTTGTGTGGCTATTTAAGACTGCTGCTCATCAATAATTGTCAGTAGTGTTGATCACAATGGGAAGAACAGAGAAAAGGGGTTTATTGTGGGCACCTGTCTATCTGGAGCAATGATTTTGAAAACAGCAGAGTTGACTGGTTTCTTAAAAGGTGAGATATCCCGGGTCTTTAATCAGTGGAAAAATAACACGCATTGCTTATCTAAGAAGCATAACTGTGGGGCAATGACAATTGTCAGCAACAAGATCGCTGTCATCTGAGAAGGCAGAAAGCTTGTACAGAGAAACAGAACTTCTTGTGTTCAGCAACTGACTGAAGCATTCATTGAAGGCTGTTCTTGACTTACACCTTTATATCCGGTCACCACAAAGCTTGTATCTGAACCCCATTGAGAATGTATGGGACATGTTAGTAAAACAGATCAGGAGCAAAGTGCTTTTCTGCCAAATCTGAGCTAATTAAAGGACTGTCTGGTGTTCACCTGTTATGCTGTAAATATACTTGAACACCTTGTGGAATGTATGCCATACCCATAGATGCCAACCTCTAAAAGTAGTTTTCCATAATAAAAAATCCTTAATTTTCCGTAATCCAGCCCACATTGACGAATTCAAGTATTTAACACGGCAACAAATTCCAGTTTGTCACAATAGCTATTTTAAAAAAATAATATAAACAATTTTTTGGTAGTAGAAAAATTATAAGTACTGTCTACCGAAAAAAATGTAAAAGATTTCCTCCAGACATGAAGAAAAATCATTCCTTGGAATGTTGATGCTTCTTCGATTCTGTGTGCGTTTGGCAGTCATCCTGCCACCAGCGGAGCACCCAGGATTTCTTTACGGGGGTGACCCAAAACATTAAAGTAGCAAATGAAAATACACTGGGGTAAACATCTCCGGAAATATTGAAAAGTGATAATAATATCTCCACCAAGTGTGCTAGAAATTATGTATTTAAAAACATATACAAGTGCAACCCCCACTGAGTGCGCCACTGCAGTTCACCACGAGTGATACTAAAATTTGCATCTACAAATGCTGCAAAACACATGGTTCACATAAACTTGACTTTTAACAACAAGGCTAGTCACTGTGGTATGTTTCTAGGAAACACTTTCTTTTTAGATGGTCACCAGAAGAACGCTTCATTTTAAGTAAATAATAACAAAAAAACACGATTTCACAACCGATTGCCACGCTTTTCTGTCCCACAGTAGCACCAGCTCCAGAGAGCATAAAGTAAACAAGTTAATAAAATCATGCAATGCATTGATTGTGATACGCTTTTCCAACATACCAGAAATCATTACTCCAATTATTACTAAAGTTATGAGGATAATGGCTGTAGAATAAATCTCGCTCCTCTGCTCTGACCCGATTTCGACGATATTCAACAGAACCAGTAAAGTATACTTCCGGAACAACATGATAAAGTTTTGTCTCAATCGAAGCATTTTTACGTAAGTTATAATGCATAAGGGCGATGGAATGGATCCCGATCCTATGTCCTGACCTTTGGACCCCATTTTTTCCTTTTTCAATAGGGTTCGTCCCCAGGTGGTCCCCTACCACATACTAAAATTTCATCGAAATCGAACCATTTTTATGTAAGTTATGACGCATAAAGGCAATGGAATGCATTCCGCTCCTATGTCCTGACCTTTGACCCCACTTCACTCATTTTCAATAGGGTTCATCCCCAGGTGGTCCCCTATACCGCATACTAAAATTTCATTGAAATCAAATCATATTCACGCAAGTTATGATGCATAACAGCAACGGAATGTATCCCGCTCCTATGTCGTGATCTTTCACGGTCACCCCATTTCGTCCATTTTCAATAGGGTTCATCCCCAGGTGGTCCCTTACGACACACTAAAATTTCATCAAAATCGAACCGTTTTTACACGAGTTATCATGCGGACGGACAAAGCTGGAGCATATACGCTTCTTCAACCTACGGTTGGAAAGCATAAAATAGGCTATTGGAGCAGCATCCATAGAACAGAAACGTTCTGTGTAGTTATGCGACAATCCATCCTGCAACTACTATCTCTTTGCCCTGCAGGAAGGACTGTCTTAAATAAGTTGACTTTTTTAAATTAAGTAAATAGTGACAGTGCACAAAACTTTAACAAAAGAATTCAATTTCAACTGTTTAATATAATAAAAAATTTTTTTGTTTTCCAATCATATCACAATTTAGCTTTCAATTTTAAAAATACATTTACCTTGAAATGCTCCACCACACAGAAAAAGCATAATAATTCCTACAAATGGAACTGAAACATGAAGCAAATAGTCCTGCAAGAAGCTGTTGACAAGTTCAGTCTGACGCAAGGCAATTCTTAGCATCTGCGGTACCCAGCACAGATACCGCTCCTCTAGATAGACGTGTTTCGGCAAATCGAGTAAGCAGAACTGTAACATGAAGCTGTCAACAAGAGCAGTCGGACGCAAGGCAATTCTCAGCACCTGCGATATCCAGCACAGATACCACTCCTCTGGATAGACGTGTATCGGCAAGTAGAGTAAGCAGAACTGGAACATGAAGCAAACAGCAAGATGCCGTTGAAGAGGCCAATCTGAGGAAAGGGAATTCTCAGCACCTGCGTCAATGGCTCGACAGACCATTCCTCTGCACAGATGTTCTCTGGCAGCAACTTGGGAAAAAGGTCCACTTCATCATCACCACATCGGCTCCAGGCTCCCCACAGATGCATAATCCACATCAGGTCGGCAATCTAGTCAACGAACAGAAACTGAGCTTTCAACACAAAATACCACTCAAATCTTAATTCCATGCTTCCTTATCTTACTCCAGAACAAAAGAACCTAAAGCCACGCATTCCAAAATTATGTAGATGCACACTGAACAAAGAACCCAGACATCCACATTCCAGAAATATGCAAATGCCCATGAAACGACAGTGAATTGAAGAAGAAGCCCTCAAGGAAATGTATCGAGGCCTTTAGATTTTCTCAAATACTCCTATCAAATTATCCGTAACCTGATGGCCAGCTGCAGGTGGCACGGAGAGCATCATGGGATGGGTAAGGAAACAAATGCCAGAGCAGTGTCCATAGTTGCAGGTAACACAAAGACATTGCGGGAGGGATAAAATGGGGGCAAAAGGCCAAACCAGTGCAATGCAGCTGCTATTATTCCCTGTCCTTAGATTTTCCTTTTCTAGACACATAGCATGGGATTACAAATTAAGATACAGAATTTTTTTTGTAAGTTGATGAAAAAATTACTCTTTTGATATTAGAAAAATCAAATGGTGATTTTCTGTAATTTCATCAATATGTCTGTACTTGCGTAACACAGCAACCAAAAATCCACAAAAGTATGGAAAATCTGTACTAGTTGGCATATCTGCTGTAATTTGGGTAAATGTTTGTAGTTCAGTGGCCATGTATAAGAGACAGTAAGCAGCTTAGATTCTTGTGACAAATCATTAAGTGATTTATTTTATAGACTGTCCAAAAGCTGTTGAATTTTTTTCTGTTTGTGTCTTGAACTGTAAATTGTGACTTATTTTCCCATTCTTATACCTATATAAATTTCTTTCATTTTAAAATCCTTTATAGAAAGAGAGTGCAACCTATGTAACACCAGAGACATTAGAGCAAGCCATTGAATATGCTTTGGATAACCCTGTGAATTACAACTTTTGCATTGATCTAAATGGAAACAAATACTGGGAAGATGATGACAGACGTCCGGATCAGCCTGAAGAAAAAGAGAGTGCAGTACCTTGATGACTCGCAAGGAAATGTTATCCTCTCAAAATGTAGAAAAAGATGTATAGTACTGTAAAATACAAGTGGAAAAAAAAAGCATGACATTTTGCATCATTAAAATTTGTTAACTGTATTTTCCAAGAGCTTACACATGTGCTAGATACAAATCATGTCACTTACTCATAACCAAATAAACACACACAATGATTCATTCTTGTACCTTTCTGAAGTTAAGTGTTTGACTTTTGTAGTTTTTGTTTAAAGTCAATAAATGTTTGACTAACATCTGGCTTTATCCATCTTAAAACCCACCATTTGGCTAAGGTATGTAGTGACATTTTCATTATTTGGCCGCACCAAAAAAATTTATTATTGGCACTTATGTCATCTATTTCTTTGAAATTCCCCAATGTAGAGTTCACTTCTAATGATATATACATACATACATATCACTAAGCTGTTCTGAGATTCAGAGGTTAGCTCCAAAAAGAAATACAAACTACCAGATATTTTTACTTACTGTTGTCATATCAAACTTCTCCATTTACAGCGATCTTGACTTACAACTCGGGCTTCACTGATATCCATTACACGCCGTACACAAGACCTTTTATACTTCATACTCATAATCTTTTTCTCATGCAGGCACTCCTGAATCTGATCCATCCATGACTTCCTTTTCCTTCCTCTGCCTTTCCTTCCTGCCACTTGTGCTAAAAAGATTTTCTTAGTAAGCATCTCATCACTCATTCTTTCAACATGGCCAAACCACCAAAGCATATTGGTCTCCACCTTGCTAACAACATTTTGCTTCACATCACACAACTGCAACAAATCTTCATTCCTCACACAATAGTACCATGTCGTACCACAAATCCCACGTAAGTAACGCATTTCTCCAGCACACAAACGACTCCTATGTTTTTTCTGCAGTACCCAGGTTTCACTGGCATACATCTGAGTAGGAACAATTACACTTTCATACACAGCCATGCGGGACTCTCTAGAGAACCCATCATTCCTGTGAAAACCTTCCAGAGCAGCTATGACTTTCAATGAAGAATTCACTCGCCTACTAATTTCATCATCCAATGTGTTCTCTCTGTCAAATGTGCTTCCTAAATACACAAACTCGCTCACCTGGTCAATCACAGTGCCATTTATACTTACATTACATTCAGTGCTTCCCGTTCCTCTCTCAAACACCATAACTTTGGGTTTTCCCTTATTTATACTCAGTTTGAATTTCATGCAAACTTCGTACATCCGAGAAAACATACTCTGCAAATCACTTTTGCTCTCTGCCAACAGGACAGTGTCATCAGCATACAGCAATCTGCACAGACAGATATCACCAAGACATAAACCACTATTATCTATTTTGGCATCATGCATCCATAAATATATTAAACAGCCATGGGGACATTACACAACCTTGTCTAACTCCTGCACCAATAGAAAACCATTTTGATAAAATACCTTTCACTTGTACACAAGCTCTACTACCAGCACATGGCTTTTACACTATTAAGTAGATTCCCAGTAACACCATATTCATTAAATACCTTCCACAAAAAAGTCCTATTCACTCGGTCGTAAGCTTTCTCTAAATCTATGAAGGCAGCAAAAACTTTCTTTCCAACAGCCAGATACTTTTCAATCATCGTGCATAATGCACAAATATGGTTAGTGCAACCTTTACCAGGCATAAAACCACTCTGAACATCCCACACTTTCTCTGATGTAAGACCCTGTATTTTTTCAATAACAAACTTTACCAAACACTTTCCCTGGCACACTTAGTTGGCTAATACCACAATAGTTCTTGCATTCAGTCTGATCACCTTTTCCCTTATACAAGGAAACAATAATAGCATCCTTCCAGTCCCAAAGGACCATTCCTAACTCCCAGCACAACTGGCAAATTTCAGTTAACCAGTCAATTACAGTAAAAATAATAACTTCCTTGGTTTATGTGTCTACAGGAAATCTATTGTCTCTCATAATGTCATCCTTTGCCATTCGTATACAGTCAAGAAATATAAATTTGCAGCCATCAAATCTTACATTCACAGAGCTAATCTTATTTCTAATAGCCCTCTTTCTTTACAAGAATACTAATACAGTCAACCTTTGACACACTGCTCCTCAGTCTTCTACTACAACCTAGTTATGTTCACAGAGCTAGTCTTATTTCTAATAGCCCTCTTTCTTTACAAGAAGAATACTAATAGTCAACCTTTGACATACTGCTCCTCAGTCTATTACTACCACCTAGTTATGTTCACAAAGCTAATCTTATTTCTAATAGCCTTCTTTCTTTACAAGAAGAATACTAATGCAGTCAACCGTTGACATACTGCTCCTCAGTCTACTACTACCAAGTGTTCTCCCTAGTTATATTCGCAGAGCTAGTCTTATTTCTAATAGCCCTCTGTTTTTACAAGAAGAATACTAATACAGTCAACCTTTGACACACTGCTCCTGAGTTTACTACTACCTAGTGTTCTCCCTAGTTTTTTTTTTTTTTTTATTATATACAGTTTTACAGCCAGGAGGCAAGAAATTTTAGCTGGGTGGTACTATTACAGGGTGTCTACTGGCCATGAAAGTCATGACAAAGTAATGAAATTGAGCAGGTGGTCATGAAATTGTCTTTTTTGTATCGACACCTAAAGGAAGACAAGTTTGCGCACCTAGAAGAAAATACGAACCGGCACCCTTATAAACCAGCATGTAGTCGATGCCCCATGAAAGTGAAAAGCGCCGGCCGACACAAGCAAGAGTACAGAGCGACAAGACTGCCTGGTAGAAGACATCGATTTACGCAACTTATGGACTTTGAGACCTGATCATCGGGCTGAAAACCGCAGGGTGGTCGGCACGCCATATAGCCTGCCACGTGGATTATTTTGACCATACCGTCCGACTGTGTTGGGAGCAGTGGACACATGATGGTACTGCCACACGGAGCGGCTCTGGACGGACAAGAACTAAAAGAACTCAAAGATAAGAAAATAAAGCTTATAGAAAAGGAAAAAGAAGAAGCTGAAGTTCTAGATTCTAAGATAAGTTTAGCTAAGCTATTTAAACACTGAGTCTTTCACTGTGAAATTTCAGTCTCCATAAATTTTGTACATTCATAGTTTTTATATTGCCTTAATAAAAACTTGTAAGTTTTTATACAGCATTACAATGTTTAAAGAATTTGTGTATTAATATGTGCAATGATAAATATTTCTGAAAATAGCCATACCCCATCCTAGATGAGAGTTGAATGTTTTTATTTCTTTAAACACATAGAATTTAGTGAATGGCATAGTGCAAGTCATACATAATTACATTATTTATGTTCACAAGCAATTTTAGTGACATAAGAATTACATTCAGCTTTCATCTCAACTGGCTTTCAGGTAGGAGTTCATCCCCCCCTCCTATAGCCATTTTAGCATCAATGATATTATAGACACATCAGTTTTGCCTAAACTATTGCTGCATGGAATTAATTTCAGTGTTTGTAAAAATAAAAATAACCTGGGATCTCGAGCCAAGGGTACTAGATTATGAGTCTAGAATGGTTGTCATTGTATTGCGCATTGTCAACAAGTCATGAATTTAACTGAAGATCAAATAGAAATCATCGCTCTTTCCACGTTTAGGAAAAATTTCTCATCGGCTGCCACAGGGAAGCGACTGCTTATAGGTAGCAGCCGATGGCTTCTATTTAATGTTCCTGGTCCACGTCAACTGTGTATTTATCATTAACTGAAGATGTCATGAAAAAGTTATGCATTTGGTTCATTGGAAATCAGTAGACACCCTGTATTAGCAACCCCTTCCCCAATCGGGAAAAAAATTTTTTTTGCTTAGCATTATTATACTTATTAAACATTTTTAGCAGTGTGGTAGGCATTAATGTAACATAACATGATAAACAAAGTTAGGAAATTGTACAAAAATGATTTTTAAAAAAAGTATTTACTAACAAATCCTATTCAACTCAGATTTTTTTTTTTAATCTATAGTTTGAAGTTTTAACGACCATTGTAAGCAACTCAATAGGCTATAAGCAGTCGCTTGTCTCTAATTTAGGGACACTGGTTCCAGGGAAAGGAGAGAACCAGTGCCGCAAGACAAACACAACATCCGTGCCTCACCGGGATTCGAACTTGAACCCTTCTCGGACGAATAGTCGTAAGCCAGCGCTTAGACCATTGCATCACCAGTGTGGCGACACAGATTTCAGCCAGCTTTCATCAACACTGATGGTGTATGTGGGAATAAGTTTCCTATTCTTACTATGATGTGCATTGTGAAAACATTCATTACAGGAAATATAGCCAGGCAGCAGACAAAATGAACTGAGTGGGCTGCCACCCAGTAAAAAGGCTCTAGGGAGAACACTAGCTACCCTTGCATGTCACTCCTTAGGTCTGAACAAACATGGCAACAACCAACGCAAATTACTGCACCAACCTGACTTTTCCAACGCAAAACATATGTGATGTACCGCAAGCTGCGTGAGAATTCCCTTCCCATTTTTTGGAACACGATTCAATCGTGGCAAGCCTTAATTAATATTAAAGACACAGATTCAATCAAAAATGTGAATCAGTGTCTTTTAATATTAAAAAAGATTCATTGATTTTGCAGGGTAACAATATTTCAAACACACTTGTTAAATTAAGTTGTGCTCTGAAAATAATTGGATTGAAATCCATAACACAAATTAAAATAGACAAGGCTTTTAAAAGGAACCAAGATATGTAAAATGATTTTGTGTAATGCTATTAATTTTCACTTGATAAAGTTTCAATAATGTAATAGGATTTTTTATTAATTTCCTTATAATTTATATTTTGTCTACCTACTATACAAAGTAAATTTCTTCATTTAATGCATACCAGAAACTTCCGAGATGAAAATGGACACTTTGAACTACATTCAGAGGTTGCAGTCATCCTAATATTTCCTTTTTCTGGAAAAATTCCCCAAAAGATGTCTTGATTTGACCTATATTTATATTTTGTGAATGATTTTTATGATTCCTGTATAACTTTTTAAAGGGTGTAGTGTTCATAATTTTAAGTAATATGATGTGATGAGTGTTGATCCTGTTCCTGTGAATGGTCCTAGCAATCAGTGTGTCCGTTGCAGCACTTTAATCCTGTGATTTTGAGTCCAGTGGGTTAAGTTTGTGTAGCAGTGCATTACTATGAGTGAAAAGGAAAAGTCCCCAAGTCAAGTGTGTTTAAAATTGGCCTTAAAGTGTGCAGGTTATTTGGCAATATGCCAAATATGCTTATGGTTGTCAGTGTTAGCTTGTGTAATGCAGGGGAGGGAGGAAATTTTATGACTAAGGAAAGAGCAAGCTGCACACTTGGTACCATTTCTCAAATTATGGGGAGAGTTGTTGGTGACAACTTTGCTGCAAGGAATTGTAGGAGGAAAGAAGATTTATTGAGGGGGGAAAAAAGTGCATCATGTTTTCCACGGAAAGAATAATCTTCACTTTTCTGGCCTGGTGTGCAAGAAATTGTAATATCTTTAATTGATTTTTTATTAGTTGTTTGATAGTTTTTCATTTCAGGCATTTAAAATGCCAGCACATTGAACAAAATTTCATGAAGAAAGACTGGTTGATTGGAGGTTTTTAACGACCACTGTGAACAACTCAATGGGCTATAAGCAGTCGCCCATCCTTAACAAAGAAAGACTGGAACATGTCGATAAAATCAAACATCAGCAAATGGTGCCAAAAGAGCAAAAATTATTTTCATGTACATTGTTTATAATGTAAAAGTGAAGTGTCTATTACCAATGGTGGCAAGCTATAATGTATTGCAACACTCTGCTACAACAAAGTATTTTGTCTTTGTATAAAGGTAACTAACTCTCAATGCAAGTTGAAAACAGTTCTTACAAATAATGTTGAAAAGGTGTTAGTTTAGATCAGGGTGCATCAGCTGTGGCAATTAGGAGTTTTTCTGAAAGAGGATGAGAAAATCACATTAAGAAATTTTGCAGACTATTCCTATGGTATTAAACAACTGCTCGTTGAAGTAGTGTGATGAGATTAGTGACTTATTTTCCCAGATGTTTCCAGAAAGTCCACTAAAAAGAAACACAGTTATCACCTACAAAGATAGCCTATATTTCCTAGAGCAGATTGCAAGACCTTTTGTTTCAATATATGTACCAGTAATGGCATTCAAGAGCGTTCGTTATATTGGAAGTAAACTTATGGGTCACACAACAGCTGTTAAGTCTTGTTTAAATTCCTGTAATGTGCATCTGAAAGATGTTTTAATGCTTGGTTCAGATGAGCCTAATGTAAATAAGTCTGTTTTTGAAATTTTAAATTAGAAAGTAAAAGACCAGAGGCATCATGGATTAATTAGCATCAGAACGTGCAATCTGTACATTATTCATAATGGATTTGGTCAGGGTTTGAAACTTGAAAAGTTCAGCAGTGTCACTGACTTTTTGGAATATGTACATTCTTAGTTTTGGAAGTATTCGTGACAGGAAGATTTGAAAAATGCTGTAGAAAACTTGGACACAGATTGTATTACACTACTTAAATATGTCAACAATCAGTGGCTCTCTATCATTCCAGTTTGTGAACATAATTTTCAGCTTTATAGACATACTTCCTATCAAAATCTCCCAAAAGACAGAAAGAATAACAAATTACTTGAATTAGATACATACACCAGTGCATGTTTTATATGATGAATTGTGTCAGCTTATGAGCTGCTTTGATGTATTACAGCAGAAAAATAAGGAGCAACTAGCCTTGCTGAACATTAAGAAAAAGAGCACTGGTTTAGGGAGCAGAACAAAGGAAGCCCTGTCTAAATTAACTTCTGAATTAAAAGCGATTTTTTTATTTGTTGCTCAAGAACTTTTAGTAACTGTTTTCCCATGTCTTATGGAGAAACTACCTTTTAAAGAACAAGTTACTTCAGTGTATGCAAGTATTGCATCGTGTTGTGTGAAAAGAAAGTGTGAAACATACATTGCCATTATTCATGCAATTAGGAATATTGTTGCCTTGTATAATGCCTGCTGCCAGAAGAGTGGTGACTGTATTCTTGTGAAAATAAAATCCTTGATAAATGGTCACAAGAAATTTGTGACAGTGCAGCAATTTCCTGGTAGCCAGTAGACTGATATTGGAAAAATGTGGCTCTTCTAAAAGAATCCAATATGTCTTGGAGATATCCAAGTCTTGTAACATTAGTCAGGGCAGCACTCACTTTCTCTCATGGCCAAACATCAGTCAAATGTGAATTTTCCATAAATGAGGGAATGCCTCACAACTGAACGTTCATGCATCAGCCTTGACACTATTACTGATTAAGGTGGATCCATCTGAGAATTCTGCCTGCCCTATGTTTCCAACGGTAAAAACTTTTGTTAACATTTTCTTTGCAATTACTGCATTCCCAAGGATGAAAGTTTGCTCAACGATTAAAATAACTGTATATTATAGCCTAGTATACTTAATGTTTTCTAGAACCTAAACACAATTATATTAAAAATCAATTAACTTTTCCTTTGGTATTGTTGTGACCCACATGTACACATGACTTGCTAAAATACAATTATGTTGCATTTTTTTTTCAATAATTTCCAGGATAGGATCAGCACTTGAGTCTATCCATGTGATAGTCTGAAATGTTTAGAGCCAACTTGGATTAAATTAGTTTTCTGACAATTTAGCTGAATATGTTAAAAGCTGTAGGTATTGCTCATTTTCAATTCCAAAAAAAAAAACCAGCATGCTGACTCAGTGACATTTTCAGCTAAATATTATCAAAAAATTTAATCTAAGTAGCTCAAATCACTCTACACATTTCACACTGTTGCATGGATAGACAAGATGGAGTGTTGATTCTATTCTGAAAATTAATAAAATTGAAAAAAAGTGTGACATGATTACATTTAGCAAGTTGCGTGTAGCCGCCCCGGTGGCGCAGTGGTCTAAGGCGTTGGCCTCTGATCATTCGTCCGAAGGGGTCCGGGTTCGAATCCCGGTGAGGCATGGATGTTGTGTATGTCTTACGGCACTGGCTCTCTCCCTTCCCTGGAACCAGTGACCCTAAATTAGGGACGGGCGACTGCTTATAGCCCATTGAGTTACTCACGGTGGTCGTTAAACCTCCAATCAAAAAAAAAAAAAAAAAAAAGTTGCATGTACATGTGGTACCATCTATTTGCGGGTCTTAATAATACCATAGGAAAAGTTATTGATTTTTAATATAATTATGGTTAAGTATACTAGGGTATAATGTAAAGTTATATTTATAGATATGCAAATTTTCATTCTTAGAAGTACATTAATTGCAAAGAAAATGTCTACAGAAGTCTTTTCCATTGGAAACATAGGGCAGAGTTTTCAGGTGGATCCACCTTAAGACTAATTAAAGATTCAGTACAGAATAAAGCTTATGATGTGCTAGTGACTGAAGAAATTGATGAAGTGCTATCGTGAAGCATATACACGGTTGAGTCACATTATTGTGACCACCAGCTAATATCTGGAAGTGACTCAATAAGATGCAGGTATGTGGAGCCATGCTGACTAGAGTGCATTTAACAGCTGCTGGAGGGTGCATAAAGCAAACATGATCGAGGTGGTCCCACAGATGCACAATTGGGTTTAAATCTGGGGAATTAGGGGGCCAGAGAAGTACTTTGAAGTCTTCATTGTGCTCTTCTAACCACACTCTGACATTTCTAGCTGAGTGACACGTCGCATTGTAATGCTGGCAGGGGCGGCGAAAAGTGGAAGTTCGTTGACCGGGCCCGAAATTTCGATTCGAAATATAAAATGATGAATTGCTATGTAAATATTCTGTTAGGATATTTAAATAGCAATGCCATATAAACAAACTGAAGGAAATGTTTAAGGAATAAATAAAAATAGTTCTAGTTGTCACGGCTCAATGGATGATATATTATTTTAAGATTTCAAACCTTTTCAAAAATTTTAAGAAGATTTTTCACGTTTTTGGCGTATAACCTTTCTAAAGACGACGGGGTTGGTAAATGTCAAATGAGAGCCATCAGTGGTGAAGACACTAGAACAAAACGCCTTACACTAAATCAAATATAAAAGTAAGTTGCTAATGTACATACCCATTTCTATTTCACTATTTACTGAAGTAATCCCTTCTTCTGCTATTTGAAGAAATAAAGTCTTTCGCTATCTCTGACTGATTTTAAAAAATTTCGTCCAGGCTATTTTTATGGCAGTGCAAGAGCAGCAGATGATTCAGTCTGGATTGTGCCATTGTGGAGCGAATGTAAGTCTCTTAAGCGTCGTAAAGGATCTTTCTGCTGCGGCTGAAGTCATTGGAATCACCAAATAAAGTCTTATAAGGTTGTGAATGTCGGGAAACATAGACTGGGCGAATTTAGTGTGTTTGATTATGCATACACCATCTTTTACTGACCCAACTTCAATTTCTGAATGATCATCATTATACACAGTGTACGTCTTCAGAAGTCCTGGAAGCATTTGCAACTGAATCTTGAGTTTTTCTGCATCAATGTCTTCAAATACAGTTGCAATATTGTATTTGTAAATCTCGTTGTGTGCCATTGAACGCTGAAATTAAAAGTTTTTCAATGTCTCCCAACATAGTTAGAGTCTCTTTACAAAATCTTCGATTTAGCTCATTTATCACGAGGTCGTAAGCTTCGTAAAAGAGTTGCTTGTAATAATCCTTGGCTGTCATAAATACACGGTTAGTTTCCTTTCCTGTGTGATCGAGGTGTTTTGGAATTTTTCTTTGTCGTGGAAGCCTTGGTTCCAGACTATGCATTTTTTTTGCAGTTTCACATGTTTTATTTCTGACAGTCCACCTTGTGACACAGATATGTTTTAAACTTGTTGTGTTAGCAATTTCCTCAAAAAAGCTGACCGTTTCCGGGAGATTTTAATTAAATTATGGAAATTGGAAGCAATGTTTAAAGCATTTCTTATGGGGATACTTGCAGCAGTAACATCCTGAAGACACAATTTTAAACTATGAGCAACACAGTGTATAGAAACTGCAGCAGTAACATCCTGAAGACACAATTGTATACTATGAGCAACCCAGTGTATAAAAACTGCAGCAGGGACTATACTTTTTACGCGAGAAGCAACACCATTTAGACGACCAATCATGTTTGAAGCGCCGTCGTATGCTTGCCCCCTGCAATTTTTTATGTTCAGTCCACACCGGATAAGTAGGTCAAAAATCATGGATGTTAATGTTGCAGCTGTAGTGTTGGGAACATCAACCATTCCGATTATATCTTCGTGTATTTCATATTCCGGACTTACCCATCTGATTGCAATGCAAAACTGTTCGTGATGACAAGTCAGTCAGTCGTTTCATTTGCTATCAAAGAGAACCATTTTGATTGCTGTACAGAACAAACAATTTTCCTAATAAGTCTGTTGTAAAGATGTTGCAATAATTCATTTACTATATCGTTCCGTAAATATTTTTTAACATCTATCCACTTTAGTATTCTGGGATCATTTTCACACCTAACTTTTAGCAACTGCATTAAGTTACTTTCTTGCTCATCGTGCCCTCTTAGAGACCTTGTCTTGCCAAGTATCCTAAAGATGTGATCACTTTTAGAAATACTTTCTTTCTGGCAATCTGCTATTCACTGTGCTGGTCACTTTCATAGAACATATGTTTAATGGTTGTTGGAAAGCATTCATATCCATTATGCACTCTAAATGTGATTCTGACTTGTGGTTTCGAAAAGTTTCCATGGCTCTTTTCCAAGCTGTGAATCCCGTTGAAACAAACACTAAATCATTTTTAGACTTTTTTGAAGAAGAATGAGAATCACCCCACTGACAGATATTGCAAAACACAGCTTTTCCATTTGTGCAGAAAGACAACCATTTGAATTCTTTGAACCACGTTTTTTGAAATGATCTCGAATGATGTGAATCCTTTTTAACTGTTGATAGGTAATCAAATTCTAGCGGCTGATAGACCTTATTTCAGGCCGATTTTTCTTGTTTGGAACACAGTGAACACAAGAATAATTGAAAATCGTAATCAGAGTTCGTACCTTCATTCAATATCGGAGGTTGGTTTCCCGTTCCCTGTCCGTCATCAGAAGTGAAAACACAGTCAGCTACCACAATGTTGCTTCCTACAGTTCGAACTGGGATATGCTCGGAGTCAATTCGTGAAAAAGACACTTTAAAATACGAAGTGACTTTCAGTCGTTTACTCATTTTTATAAAACCTTATTTAAGCCTGAGAATGCATGGAAATCATACACAGCCCACGACTTTTTACTTTTTAGTAAAAGTCTACAATAAATTGATAATCGAGGAAACTCGAATGGTGCGTTACTTAAACAGGCAGTAGAGGAAGCAGTTCGGCCTCTACCAGACCCCCACTGCTTGTGAGATGTTTGGGTGGGTGGGGGGGATCAGAAAGGAAACAGTAGAAGAGCACATTAAAGCGGATGGATACCGTTCTTGCGTTCCACGACGAGATGTGATAAGGCTCTCCCGCCTTTACCAGTATTACACTTTTAGGGTGAATTGCAGTATAGGAGTGCAACAAAACAATGCATATATTGAATATCTTCAATTATTTGAAAAATCTTAACGTTCGCTTTTGCCACGTTATATTCTGGACGTCGGAAGTTAAAAATTCCTTGCATTTGAAACATATTACTATAAAATAGAATAAAAAAAGGATCTACTCACCATGTTTTTTTGGTGGTCCTCTTCTTTTTATTGTTTCCAATTTTTGAAGTTAAAATATCATGGTTCATGCCTAAAATTTGGTAACATGTTCACACTTGCCAGTACCCTATTGGTGAGTATGGTTTAAAAAATGAAGTCTTGGTTCTTTTCTAAGGTGAGTATGGCTTAAAAACAAAGTCTTGGCTAAAAACTCATTGAACTAACGAAGTCTTATTTACAACCTAGTGACCAAATGAAAATATTCAAAAAACCTGGTCCCATATTGACTCTAATTACTTTTAAAAAATGATGTCATGGTTCTTCTTAGGTGAGTACTGAGTATGGCTTAAAAACGCAGTTTTTGGTTAAAAACTCAAATGAACAGACGAAATCTTAGTTAAAACCTAATGAACAATATGAAAAATATTTGAAAAACCTGACCTTATTTGACTTTAAATATTTTTAAAAACTGAAGTCCTGGTTCTTCTAAGGTGATTATGACTTAAAAACAAAGTCTTTGTTAAAAACCAATGAACAGAAGAAGTCTTCGTTAATACTTAATTATCAAATGAAAAAACATCCGAAAAACTTGGCCCTACATTGACTTTAAGTATTTTTTTAATAGAAAATCGCATAGGTGAGCATTCAATCCTTGAGAAACAAAGAAATTCTGGTTAGAAATCCTAATGAAACAGATAAAAAGTTAAAAAATCTTAAAAACCTTGGGACCGCTGTCTCTCAACCCTTCAAACACTTTCGGCCGTCCTCCTCACTCGGTCCCTCCTCCCCTCTCGCCGTTGATTCGTTGGTGGAGTTACGTATTTTCGTTCGTATATCTTTGGTGGTGTCCTCTGGTGTCATTATTGGGAATTACATTCTATTCTATTTTTTTCTCGTCGGTAATAAATTTTTTCCATTGCACATGTAATTCGTTGGGTTGATAAATGTTGCAATTAGTACTTTCAGTTTTTTCAATAATTACAGATTCTGCGATTCTGATCTCTTTCTCCGTTCTGTGAGATTTTAGGTGTTTGATGTTTTCAAATTCTGGTTCTGTATTATTTTCTATGCAATATTGCACCAATGCAGTTTTTTTCTCCCTTTTATTCCAGTTCGTTATATGTTGATTTAGCCTGGTTTTTAATTGGTTTTTAGTACTTCCTTTATAGTTTATTTTTTTATCAGTACTATTAGTCATTTTTATTGGTATGCAATATACACCTGATTTCTCCAATATTTGTACTTGATCTTTATTTTTTATTACCATATCTCTTGCATGCTTTCATTGATTCATTCCTAATTCCTTTGTAACCTGGGCAACGAACAGTCAAAGTGCACTTTTTCTCACACATCCCTTCAAATAAGGGGGTGTTAGATTTATAGTTTCGTGGATGTGAGAAAAAGGGAACAGGACATTATTGCACTTCAGCCATCCCAGGCGAGGGAAAACGCAAGCAGAAGATGTTGGAAGGGGACGCTGTAAAAGGGGTAATTGAAAGAAGGCATTTTAAGGTGTGACCGTGCTTTCTTGGAGGACGTTGGACTTCCAGGGCTCTGGCTATCGCTTCCTATTCCTGACTGAGACCACAGGTTCAAAATATTTCCTCTGCTATTCAGCCCCCCTTATCTCCCCACTTTTGCTAACGAGAATTGCAGTTATCCTAGACAATAGGGCTCCCAACGTGATAAGGTTGTCACCATTCCATACAGGACTCACCCGACTCAGCCTCTCCCTCAAGGGGAATCTTGTGTACACCCCCTTCCTTCCTGAAACAAACAGAAAAAAAAATGCTAAGGAGCTTTGTTGGGGATTAAGATCACCGAACGACTTACCTAGAGGAATTTCTAAGGCACACCACAACAATCGCGCATACGCCAAGTGAAAAAGAAATGAAAATAAAAATCTTGGTTAAAATTATTGACCGGGCCCGTGCGGTTCCGCCGCCACTGAATGCTGGAATATCCCATCTGCCCCAGGGAAGACAATCAGCATGTATGGGTCTGCAAGGATGGATTAATAACGAATTCGGTCCATAGTACCTTCCACATGTATGAGTGGACCCAGCGAATGCCACGAAAACATTCCCCATACCATAACGCTGCTCCCACTAGCTTGTATTCTTCCAGCAATAGTTGAAGAGCGTTTTTCTCCGATGTTTCTCGCCTTATACGCTAACATCCATCCGTTCGATGAAGCAGAAAACGTGACTCATCGGAGAAGGCAATCCTTTGCCAATCAGCGGAGGTCCAATTCCGATACTGATGTGCAAATGTAAGCCTTTTCTGCCAATTCACCTTCGTTAGCATACGTGCAGTGACCATCCGTCTGCATCGGAGCCCCGTACACAGCAGAGTTCACTGAACTGTCATTTTAGATACACTTCTGGCAGTCCCCTGGTTCATTCGGCCAGTGAGTTGCTCCACTGTGGCGGTCAGTCGGCCCTCACGCAGCTTCGAAGCCACCGTTTACCTCTCACATCAATGGCACGTGGTGCTCCGCAGTTTTCACATCACTTATTCGCAATGGTGTCAATTTCTTGAATTACGATACACTTTAACCACAGCAGCATGCGAACAGTTAACAAACTCCTCTGTTTCAGAAATACTGCCACCCTTGGTCTGAAAGCCGATAATCATCCCTTTTCGCAAATCTGATAAATCACTCTTTTTATCTATGACAGCAATGAGGGATATGTTTTCAGAATGCCTACAGCACACCTTATATACCCTCCAAGCCAGCTCATGACACATGACTTCTTTCATTGGCTATGTGCTGTTGACGTCAAAAGTAGGTGATAACATTAATGTGACTCGACTTTGTATGTACCAAGTATAAAGTTGAAGTATGCACAAGAGAAAAATATCAACTGCATGTTTTTTTGTATAATTTTTTTTTTAACGTTGGTTTAGGGTATCATTTGATAATCTGGCATGACTCGCTAATCTGGAGACCATCTCTGGAGCATGCTTGATGGAAAGATTAACACTACTAAAGCCACAGTTTTCTGTTGCTCGAGTGAAAATGTCAGAAAAGCACTCTTTAAGACATCCATTTTACAGCACTTAATTTGTCAGTAAATGTTACGAACTAAAGTCTGTTTATTTCATTATGTGTCCACAAAACATAAAAGCAAGTACGCTTAATACCACAAACATGTATGCAGTTCTATTCCCCTTAATAAATTTATTGACAAAAATACATAGACTTCATTTTAATTGATAACTAAATTAAATGTCTACTATAATACACAACAAGTGCTATAAACAGTAATCCTTTCACTTCACAACCTAGCTGCCGACATTCAAGGAATGACTTAGGTGTTTTTCACACGAAGAAACAGAATAAGCTTGACAGTAAAAAAAAAAAAAAGAAGCTATAAAAGACTTGATAACAGCAAGACATATTAAACTAATAAATACTTAACTTGAACCAAAATATTAAAAGCCACACAGCGTTCAAATTACATCTGCATATAAACACATTTTTGTTCTTAAATACACATTTTAGTTTACATATAATGTGACAGAGCACAATGCTGAACTTCCAAATTAGTAGTTAGCACACAAGAAAATAAATACCTCTACATTACGGTGGATAAATTTTTTTTTTTTTTTTCTAACTTTGATTTCTAATGCTTCCAAAAATTCGCCAGTTGGAATAAAAATAATAGTGGAAAAGGTAGACTTTGGTTAATCATAATTTTTAGGTGCATTCCAGGACCAATATTTGGCTTCAGTGGGAGAATTTTTTTTGTTTTTGTTTTTTTCAGCCACAGGGTGAGTGCAGAAATTTTGCAGTAGTATTTAATTCAAATTGTTGTGGAGTTAGATTTCATTAAAAAAAAAAATGGAGGTTTTAGAGGTCATCTTCAGGTGTCCCATCTGTTGTCACAATGCAACAAAAAAATGTAGGAAAATATTTAAGTATAATGTAAGCAAGTTTTTCTTGGGAGGAGGGGGGGGGTCATTTTGTTTAGTTCAATTGAAATTACATACCTGCCAACTCTCAGAAAGTGAAATCCGTAAAAAAAAAATTATCGATATATTCGATGAAAAATTTAATTGATATTAAATTACTTATCTAGCCTACTGATAAAATGTCATGAACACATCGATTAAAAGTCGATATGTTACACAAATCAAGTATTAACTTTTAATCGTTACTTTACTACTGAACATTATTATTTTTGGGCGTTAATTTCTAAAATAAAAGCTATCACACATGCGCAGTTTTATAATTAAGAATTCCATCCAAATTGGTCAGTTTTTACGGAAGTTATTGCACGAAGATTTTGGCGAACAAATCTCGCGTATGTGCGCAACGTCCCCACGAGTGCTGAAAACCATTTTCAATAGGATTGGTCTCCTACACATCCTGAATAGCACGCCGAAATTTCGTCATTTTGGGATATCGATTTGGGCACAAAAACTTGGCAGATTTAAAATCCGTTTGATTTTTTTTTTTTCTACAATAACTACGTTCTGAAATAGCATTTTGAACTGGGGGATAATAAAGACCAGGGCTCCAATGCAGGACACCCCGCGCCGGCCTACGGGGAAGTTGCAACTTGGGGTACGAACAATGCATTATCTGAAAAGGGGAGGGGGTAAACATAGTGAGAGATGGATGTGTCCAAAGCTTGGACAGTTCAGTTTACGTTTGGCACAGTTCAGTTTTTGATATGACGCAAAACAATAACCTAAAACTTCGTCTGTAGTTTTCCTACATAAGCACATATAGCTGAAAAGTTTATTCCTAACTCACACCCGTACTTTATTTTAAATGGGTTAAGTTAAATAAAAAAAGTTCTAATGGATGGGGTCAGTGGCATAACCATGTTTCAAAATCTTAAATCTGGGGGGGGGGTCCAATCATACATTATATGTATACATATATATATATATACATACTGTATAATGTATAAGTAAGATAAGAGTTTGGGACTGCCTCCCCCACACGCAGGAGCAAAGCAGTTGCTGAGGCGCGATCTAAAGGGCAAGACATAGGCCTCTCTTTTGGCAAATTGTGGAACTTAGCGAACACAACTGTAAAACTATGATATAGATAGGGCAGAAATGTAAATTACAAAGTTGTAGAACTGACTTTGCTTATGAATCGATATTGCTGTTTTATTAAGTACACATTATTAAATTTAGTTGGTTTACATCACAAAAAAGTGGGCATTATATTCCCGAAAAATGGGGGGGGGAATCATTTACATTGGGGATCCCCCAGACTGAAAATCTTTGGTCGTCCTGACCCCCCTTGTGGTTACACCTACGAATGGGGTGCAAAATCTGGGTGAAACGCTAAATCTGTAAAATTAACATCTTGCCTGCAAAAGAAGCTGCATTTCCGAAAATTTTATGGTTAAATCGTAAAACCTGGCAGATCTGAATGTAGGTTGGCACCAGAAGATGACCTCTGAAACCTCTTTTTTTTTTTTTTTGTATGAAACATAATTCCACACCAATGAATTAAAAACTATTACAAAATGAAAAGTGAAAGGGATTCTTATAGAGTTCGTACACATTTACAGAAAATATATTTCAGGAGGATCATTTTTTCCTAAAATCATAACACTTTTTTTCATATTTTGCAAATTGTGGTGGAATTTACAATGCATTTAGAATTCTTACAAAATCCTATGGGTTCTGCTGTTATAGTGTTCTTTAATGTGTGTTACATCCTCAATGAAGTGGCAAAATTTTCCTGTATAAAAATTGCTCTGTATAAAATGCATATGAAGCAATTTGGAACTTAGCAAAATGGTAATATGAATCAATTTTGCCATGGCACTGAAGATTCCCTATTTTATAGTCACATTCACATTGGAGGCCAGATAGTTGTACATCTCCTTCAGCGAGGAAAGCTTGTGCTAGAAGGAATATCCATCTTGTACTTCGAAGGTTTCCGCAAGTTGTTGCAACTCCAACTGCACACAACGGGTATATCGCAAACCAAAGTCGCTAGAAATATGGTATCTTGCTCTGCAACGTCACAAGATGACATCACACTGCATGAGAGGAAGTGATGTCATTGCGGCAGACGCCGCAGGGAGCTAGAACCAAGTGACACAACCAATCCAAATGTTTCAACCTTTTATTTTATTTTTTATTATTGCAAGAAAAATTCCCAAGACTTTTCACAAAATACGAAAAATTGAGGATTCTCCAGGTCTGAAAAACGGAAATCAGATTCCAAGGGCCATCTGAACCTTGTTCTTAATGATAAAGGCCACCAGCTTAGTCTCTCAAAACCATCTCTTCCAAACTTTTGTGGATGCCATCCTTTTTGATACTTCCTGCACTTACAAGCTCTGCAGAATTTTCCTTTGGATACTTGCTAGCAGTCAAACTGCCTCCCCAGCTTAGACTGATTAATAATGATAAGAATTCACCAGGTACAGGGTGTCCCACTCGCTACCGAACCCAGCATTTCTTTAATAATATTAACACCAATGAAGATATTGCAACGAAATTTGAAGTGGACTTACCTCATTTCATACAAAATGTGATGGCATCACAACATGTGCTGGAAGTGGCCACCATTTGCGTCCAGACAGCATTGAACACAGCACTGTCCGCCAGCCAGCCAGATGCACCTGTCTGCTGCTTTGTTATGCCATTTCACTGAGCGTGTCTACACAGTACGTTTCTCGATAGTGAGTGCTCGTGGCTGTTCGCGTATATGTGAAAATGTATCGGTATACTCTGGAGGAGCGAGTGTTTATTGTTCGCCCTTATTGGAAAACAGAATCGATAAAGTCTTGTCAACAGCAACTCCTGGAGAGGTTTGCAGGCAGACATCTGCCGAGCAAGTCCACCATTTGGGCATTGTCAAAGAAATTGAAAACCAAGGGGACTTTATTAGACGACCCATGCAGGAGGTCATACACAAATGTCCGAGGAAACAATCCAGAATGTAAACGGCCGACTACTTGAGTCACACAGGAAGTCACTTTGCCGACTGTCACAGGAAACAGGGTTGTCCAAAAGCACTTGTCAACGTGCTGTGAAAAAAACGAAGCTTCATGCGTACTGTATCTCCGTGGTCCAGGAACTGAAAGAGCCTGACCACGTGAAATAAGTGACATATTGTTGATGGTTTCAGACATTTCTTCAGGAAAATCCAGGTACTCTGGACTACACGTGGTTCTCGGACGAGGCGTGGTTTCACCTGTCCGGATACGTCAATTCTTAAATTCCCGTATTTGGGCCAGTGAAAATCTCAACGCAATACATGAAGAACCCCTTCATTCACAGAAAATAGGTGTTTGGTGTGGGATGACCCAGCGCCGCATAATTGGGTCTTATCTTCTTCGATACAACCATCACAACAGCTGCATATATGGAAATCTTCAACACCTTTGTAAATCAATTGGACAACGAACTCTCCATTGGATATTACCAGCATGATGGAGCGACATCACACACCAGTATGGCTGAAATTCAGTCCTTTTTTGGTGGCTGCATAATTTCAAAGGGTATATGGCCACTGCGTTCGCCTGATCCGACTCCTCCCGATTACTTTTTCTGGGGATATCTAAAAGGAAGAGTTTACCAAAATAAACTGCGAATTATAGATGTCTTGAAAGCAAACATCACTGAAGAAATTCAGGCAGCGACAGCGGACGTACTGGCAAGGACTTTCCACAATATGGTGCGCCAGGTTCAATGCTGCCTGGACACAAATGGTGGCCACTTCCAGCACACGTTGTGATGTCATCACATTTCGCCCGAAATGAGGCAAGTCCACTTCAAATTTCGTTGCAATATCTTGATTGGTGTTAAAATTTTTAAAGAAATGCCGGGTTCGGTAGCGAGTGGGACACACTGTATTTATTCCATCCTAGCCTTAGCTGAATTACACTAGAAGCATGTACCACAGTATTAATCTGCATTTGACTGAACATATTTCCTATGCTAAGAAAAGGAATCCTACTACATCATTATTTTTATTAACATTAAGTGACACACATCTATAGTTTCCGACTGGCAAACACAGCTACAGTAGGGGGTGGCCACAGGCCCAGCACTTTACCTGAAGTGCAGTCTGCATTACAGGTCAGACCGACAAGCTCGTTGAGTATCAGTGTTTTATTGAGGGTCAGAATAAGCAAAACAAGTAGGCTGATCGACTTTGAATCTAGGAGGATAGTTGGTGCTAAGCACGCCGGTTTAAGCATCTTCCGAACTACTGTCTTCCTGGACTTTCAACCCACAACTGTAGCAAGGGTGTGCCGAGAATGGTAGGTTACGTGAAAAATTTCCAGGAATCCTGTGGAAAAACACAACTGATGGAGCAGAGGGGTCAAAGGAGACGGGCAACATGGTCATCGACTGTTCAACACTCCAATACAAAGTGGTGTGCATTTACAGATAATCCTTGGCACATTCAATTCTGCAACAGTTTGTCAGGTTGTGGTCCATCTGTTGGCTTGCACGATTATCACCAGTCTCCTCTGACCCTTCTGATCCGCCTGGTGTTTTTGTCCAAAGGACGATTGTAGGAAGTTTTTTTCCATGTTGCACTTTCACACACACCCTTATAAAGGTTATGTGTGAAAAACTGAGGATGGCAGCGCAGCCATTTGTGAGATGCTGAAACTGGCAGACTTGGCGACGGGAATCACACTACATTCAAAGTCACTCATTTTGCTCACTACGACCCTCGACAGAACGCTCACTGATGCTCGGCAAGCTGGTCGTACTGATTTAAACCACACACCGCATTCGTGCACCCGCATCGTCTTGTGTATTGGAGTGGGCCATTTATGTGACAAAGGCAGGTGTGCTTAATCAACTGGCATCTCAGTGTATAAATAACAGTAAAGATTTATTAGGTGTGCAAAAAGGGTCAAATCCAATGTCTGCCCACTGCAAGGATTCCCTTACACCACAATGACACACACTTACTGCCGCCACTTTTTGTTGTTGGTAAAGTATTGGGCATGTACCCATTTTTGTAATAGATGTAAATTGTGATCAGAGTAGTTACATCACAGGTGACACTGGGATGCCAAATTTTCGGTCAATAAAGCATGGAGCAGTAGAGCATATAGAGGCACTAGGTTTGTTCAAGTCATTCGTAATGGAAATCACGGACGGTGTAACATGGCATGCGATAAGGAGCACATTAGACATTATTTACTGTACAAGTTCGATAAAGGCAGTACTGCAGCCGCGGCTTGCCACAACATCTGTCAAGTGTATGTGGAGGATGCAGTTGATGACAGCACATGCCCCCGTTGGTTTCGGAAATTCCAGAACGGAGACGGAAGCTATAAAGATCAACTACGTCCATCCGTGGTTTCAGACGAGAATGTGGACCAAGCCATAACACAAACGACCTACATCCAACTGTTCAGAAATTAGTTGGAAACATTGTCGGTACACAGAACAACAAGTCAAAAGATAGATGCATGTGCTTGGGTTCATGACCAGGTTCGATAACTGGGTTCTGCACCAGCTTTCTGCAAAGCAATGAGAGGAGATAATCCGTACCTGTGTTTCTTTGCTTTCTCGTCACAGAAATGAACCATTTTGGGGAATTGAGAAATGCGTACTGTACCATAATGTAAAGTGTCGATGGACTATATGCCAAGGTGTGGAGCCTGCACTGACCTCAAAAGGAAGACTGCATCCCCAAAACGTTTTGTTGAGTGTTTGGTGGGATGTCCAGGGAATAATCCACAGGGAGGGGTTGATACCTAACCGAACGATAAATGCTGACCTCTACTGCCAACAGTTGGACAGATTGCGAGAACAACTAACATCAAAGTGGCCAACACTCATCAGTCGCAAAGGCGTGATCCTTTTTCATGAGAACTTCAGACCTCATGCTGCTTTAATCGCTCGGCAAAAATTACTGGACTTTGGTTGGGAAGTGTTACCTCACCCGGCATATTCCCCTGACCTGGCACCTATGGACTGCCACCTTTTTCGATCATTACAGAACACCTTCGATGATGTGAAAATGGCATTACATGACTTTTTTTACTCTAACACACAGGAGTTTTTCCGGTGTGGGATTCATCTACTCATAGACAGATGGAAAGAGGTCATACAGAATAATGGCAATTATGTGACGTTATTTGTTGTGTTCTCCTCCTTTCTTTATAGCCTACAAAAAGGGGGTAGAACTGATGCACACACCCAATACAAAACATATTGCCCATTTCATGAATTGCGTATCACTTGGGTTTCACAAAAGTTTAGAAATTTACCTTTCTGTTAATCCTTGCAATTCAGACTCCCCGTATCATATCCCCATTATTTGAAAATGCTTTCTCAGATCTGAAAGCTGGATTAAACGTGTTTACCACAGTTCGTGTTATCTTCATTCACTCTAAGGCTGATGAAAGGAGAATTTACTACTGAAACATTCCTCCATTAAAAGTTTGTCACATAACTTTTATGCATAGAATTCCAATATGCCATAAAGAATCCCTTTTAATTTTTATTTGTTTCTTGTTTTATGTGTGTTTTTGCTATCCCTTGTTTGTATGGCTGTTACAAAATTTTTGCAAACACCCAGCAGCTATAAAAAATTCTCCCATGAAAGCAAAAGAATGGTCTTGGAGCTAATATTTAGATTAGAGGTCTGCACGGGCCTTAACTCTGAAAGCCCGGCCCGTATATTTCTTTTGTTTCCAAGGCCCGGGCCGGCCCGTAAAATTTCAACAATCACTAAAACATGAATTTGGCACCTGGTGCACTCGGTCATTCGACTCCTGAAGAGTTTTCGTTTTCTTAACTGCTATTACAATAAACGTTAATTCGGAATATTTCTGTGACTGTATAAGTCACGTGACGTCTGAGCAGGGAGAGGGGGCTTGTATACTCAAAAATATTACATGTAAATGACAATTTCCGCGCCTTTTCAAATTTTCTGGGTTTTCAAATTATCACTGCCTGAAAAGTACGAAATATCGAGAATTATGAGTCCGATCGTTCTACTTAACATTGCCTACAAGCACATATTCTCTGGATGCGATTTTTTTCGCGAAAATCTTTCGCTTTCTTAAACTCCATAATAAGTATGGAAGAGTATTTAGCAGCAACACTGAACTGAGCATATGATAGGGAAAACAACGACAGGCTGCCCAGCTAACCAGTGTCACAGAAGTTTTGAAAACGGCTGGGCTGGGATACCTAAGGGTTCATTCGCCATCTGCTGACTCCCTGAGGGTACAAATGGGAAAAATACGGCACAGATTTATACACAGAAGTAAGTTTCTCCCAGCCCATTTCTCCCGTGCCATTTAAGACAACTTAAAAGCTTTTCACACATCTAGAGAAAAAAGTGCCGCCGACCAGAACAATAAAAAAAAATAGTCTGCGAGCGGGTGGCTCGGTTTATAAATGCTGCAGTTAACAGTCTGCCCTGAAGCATGAGAGAAGGGTGAAAGTTAGAGAGAGAGAGAGAAAGAGAGAGAAAGGACCACATTTACATTGAAAATCAAAGGGAGCTGACCCACTCCAATTGTTTTGTAGGAGGGGAGGATGTCGTAAAACTTCTATTTTTTTTTTCCAGCGGAAATTATTCATTCTTATCCTGATGCTGTATGTTGTGAGATTTCCAAACGAGAAAGGCACCATACAGCGACTGTTTTGCTCATAAAAAAAAAAAAAAAAAAAAAAAAAAAAAAACTGCTTGGCCCGTGTCTGTTTTACATTAAATATTGAAGGCCCGGGCCGTTTTTCCATTTTCCAACTTAGAAATGAACAAAGGCCCGGGCCAGTGCAGACCTCTAATTTAGATACTGGTGGGCATCTCAAAATTATGACCTACTAAACCTGACTTTTCCAACTCTTATTTTTTTTTCCAATTGATAAGTTTTTAGGGGCATTACTAGTTAAAGATAGAAAAAAATATTTTTTCAATCTACCGTACTCTACATGTCTAAAAAAATTTTTAATTTTAAAATTAGTGTTATCACCAACTGTACAGTAACAATAAAAGCATTACTAGCTATGAACAAATAAAAATAAGCTCTACTGTATTACATAATATTTGTAGTTTCTAAGCACCTTCAATTGCTTTTTTAAATTTCTAACAAGATCCATTGGTTGAACAAGAATGGAAATGTCAAGACCAACAGCATTAAGTCTGTCTTGTACCTGGAAAGGAAAACAAATGTTTAGTTTTTGCTCACAAAAATAAACTTGAAGTATATAATAATCATACAAAGCCTACATCCTAGTTTTATTTGATCTGAAGGATGTAAGCTCAAGGACTAATTAAAAAGTTTCAACACAGGATACACACTTATGAGTGAACAGATTTGCTCATGGGCGATAAGCTTAGTTTCGGGAGGGGACAAACAGAAATTGTAATTACAAATAACGGATATAAACACCACATGCAAATTTCCACTGTGCCTTCTTATTTATAACTTTTTTTTTTTTACCTCACTCTTAAGGTGGAAATCTCTGTCTTATGTTTCCAATAACCTAAAATCTCTGCCTTATGTTTCCAATGGTGAAACTTCTTTACATATTTTCTTCGCAATTAATGTATTCCCAAGGATGAAAATTTCAAAATCCATTAAACTAACTTTACGTTACAGAATGGGATACTTAATACTTGCTAAAACATAACCGTAATTATATTAAAAATCAATCATTTTTCTTTGAGTAATGTTTAGACCTGTTAATAGATGGCGAGACCTGTACATTGATGAAGTCAGTAGACAAACATATGCTGGATTGCATAATTATGGTTATGTTTTAGCAAGTATTAAGTATCCCATTCTATAACTTAAAGTTAGTTTTATCGATGTCCAAATTTTTATCTTTGGGAATACATTAACTGTGAAGAAAATATGTAAAGAAGTTTTACCATTGGAGACATAAGGCAGAGATTTTAAGTGGAACCACCTTAATGCGTAAATTTAATTGGAAACCTAAGGATTCCAAAATTGTAAAAAAAAAAAAAAAAAATCTGAATAAATGAAATTAGACAGAATATAAGGACATTTCTTTGTCGTTCTTTTGATCTTTTTGGCCACATGCACTACCAGAATAGTATGTAGATGTACTCGCGTATGCCGTATGCGGATAGTTTCCAAATTATTAGCAGATTTTGCAGATAGTTTTTTCGTGTAGATTAAAATAAAAAAATATTTAGAGCAATTAAAACACTTACTCAAGGCTTTACTGAGATTAATATACTTAAATCTACTTTAACTTTAAGAACTTTCAATAATTTTTCACATTTTCTATGATCTTTTGTTTTTACAGAAGTTTCTGGCCTTTAGATTTTATCAAGGCCTGTTCTTGATCTATAGGATCTGCGTCAAAAGTTTCATTCACACAGAAATAATTTAAGTTTTATTGGCAGGTTCCTCTTGCAGTTGCCAGTTACTAAATTTAAATATTTTCTTTATGTGTTTTGTTATTTTAGAATTAAGTAGTTGAAAATGCTATTTATAATTTTTGAAGGGTGATTAATGGAGCTGTTTTGCTGGATATAAAAACTAATTAGTCGCTAGTTTTTTTACGAGGTTCACTGGCCAATATTTTAATATTGTATTTTGTCATAAAGATCCATTTCACACACATTGCTGCACATTCAATTATAATGTATGTACTTATTTTGTTTTCATTGGAAACTGTAATGTTCTAATAATTATGTATTTTTTTTTATTAACTTTTTTAATTATCTTATTCTTTTGTTATTGCGTTTCACTCTTCGCTGATTTGTAGCAAGTTTTATGTTTCAATCATGTACGCAGATACATTTTTCTTTTATACAACTGTGTGCACTACTAAACCCCAGAGATTATCACTCAACTGCTCACAAAGAACGGAAAAAAAAAAAAAAAAAAAAAAAAACACTCAAGACAAATTTCTGGGGAAAATTTTGAGATATCTTTGTTAAGCAGTGAATAGCTGCTGCAGAGAATGATACATTTTCCATTTCTTTGCCTTTCGTACTTTTCTATACAGCAACTATGTGTGCCGTTCTCCAACTTGCAATGAAAAATTTCATTACTACTTTTACTGTAAATTTTCACACTATTTCTACTAAAAATCCCCAACATTTTTCTGTTTTTACTGCCTACACACGCATCCAGAAGTCCTACAGAAAAATTAGCAATCAAAATTAGTGTTATCCCAAAATTCGCTTAGTTCCTTCCAGGAACAGGAAGGGGCAGGGTCCAATTTCCAGGAGAGGGCAAAAGCCCCCCATAAAGGCATCCATGAATTTGCTTAGAATCACAACTTCACTGAACATGCAATGACCTGTTCTTCAATTCCATTGTTTCAGTTATACAGGGTGTTTCACGAAGAGTGTCCAAAACGAGTAGTTGGTCGTATGAGTAAATTGAAAATTGCAAAATATGCAGCAAACAAATGACAATTCAGCTATGATACAGAGGGTGAGTCGAAAATTTTGCAATATTTGCATAAACGCACGTTCTGTGGCAGGTATGTCACGTGTTTAAACTATTATAGTTCACTGCAGTCAGCCGAAAGGGACAAAGTGAACTATAATAGTTTAAACACATGACAGCATTGCATGGCATCGTTCTGCCTGCGGTTGGGATGCCCTAAAAGATGAACAGCCACAACCAGCTAATTAGGGAACTTTTGCTTTACGAGTTTGAACTTGGCCATTACACTGCTCAAGCAGCACAAAACGTTTGTCATGTGTAAGGGGAAGGTTTCGTGGACCACAGCACCGCAACCAGATGGTTCAAGAAATTTTGCTCAGGTAACAGAAACCTTGACGATTCAGCCAAGGCTAGGTAGGCAGCGAACGGTGGATTTGGAGGCCATAGAGACAAATCCGACAACCAGCACTTGCAGATTGTCAGGGGAGCTGGGTGATGGTTCGTCACTTTCAGGACCTCGGCAAGGTCTATAGGAGCTGCCACATTGCCCCTCACGAACTGACGCCAGTTGAAACAAACCACCAAGTGGAAGTGTGCATGAAACTTCCAGAAAACCCACATGATGTACGTTTCATCACGAGAACTGTTACGTGTGATGAAAAGTGGGTCTATTTCCATAATCCTAACACACAATGGTAGTGATTGAGCTCGGGCCAGCTTCCTGAACCTGTTGCCAAATGTGGGTGCTTCGAGCACAAGGTGATGCTCTGCGTCTGGTGGAATTTTGAGGAGATAATCCATTACAAATTTGTTCCAGATGGCCAGACAATCAAAGCCAACCTCTACTCTGAACCAGCTGGAGCAGATGTATGCCATTTTGGATGAGAACTACCCAGCACTGGTGAACAGAAAGTGCGCTCTCCTACAGCAGGACAACGCTCGGTCTCATACCGGGCGAACAATCTGGACAAAACTCTAGGAACTTGAGGGCATTAAATTGATGCCACACCCAGCATATAGTTCGGACCTTGCCCTGTCGGATTATTACTTGTTCCGGTCCCTGGTCCACTTCCTCTGCAATCAGCACTTCAACAACCAGGAGGAGATGGCAGCTGGGGTGAAGGAGGAGTTATCCTTGAAGAACAAGAACTGGTACTGCCGCGGAATTGAAGAACTGGCAGACAGATGGCTAAAGACAGTGCAACACGATGGCCTATACTTTGAATGCTAGTCAGCTTTTGTTGTAAAGGCACATATGAAAACATAAAGTGATAAAAATATTGCAAAACTTTTGACTCGCCCTCTGTAGTTGCACCCCGAGATGGATAATTTCCAAAAACTATGAAAATTAAATATTTATATGGCCACCCCCACAGAAACCAAAGTCATTTAGTAAACAACGGGCTGCGCTGAATTAGGGGAAAGAAATACATCCAGACACTTTAGAGGAATATTTCGCTGAGATATCGATAGCTGAACTTCTCGATGTATGCCACCTTACCTGCAGTGAACATGTGCAGCGTTAACGTCCGCAAATAGTACATAAGGGAGACATCTGCAAATCCATTTAAAAAAGAACAACCGATGTGTTGTTTGTTCAGACATTAGAGGTGTTCGATATGATTCTGAGAGAGACAACATGTCAGTTGTCCTTTTTTAAATAGATTTGCAGGTCCCCCCATATGTACTACGGGGGCTGTACCAAAAGTAATGCTAAAGTGGGCATAACTTTTTATTAACTGACAGAGGTCATTCAAATTGCACATGTTGGTAGAGTAACTCGTCCTTAATAGTAATCCTTCTTTATTGCAGGTAAACAATGGATTCCAAGCAGAAGCAACGTATTAAGTTCTTGACGAAGGAATGGTGCAGGCTGTCTGACATCCACAGAAGGCTACAGAACTTTTACAGAGTTGACACCATTGACAAGAGCAATGTGCACAGATGAATGAAGAAGTTTAAAGAAGGGGAAACAAGCAATGGAGACAAACCACGTAGTGGGAGACCATCATATGAGACCACTGACATGAATCGTCAGCGAGTGAATGAATTGATTCGCGTGGAGAGACGAGTCGCAATCAGTGAGCTTGTTGCACAACTGGACTGTGGTCACAATGCCATACAGAAGATGATGGAAGACTTACGGTACCAGTAAGCGTGTGCAAAGTGGGTACCTCAGCACTTGACACCCAATTTGAAGGAGAGAAACGTACAAGTCTGCTCTGATCTGCTGAAAGCATTTGGAGCCAATGAAGACACGTTTTTTTTTTTCAGATCTGGTGAAGGGATGAAACGTGGGCATATCTTTATGATCCAGAAACGAAGAACTAATCCGTGGAATGGTGTCACACCTCTTCATTAAGGTCTAAAAAGTTCAAGAGCCAGCGATCAGCACAGAAAGTCATGGTGACTGTTTTTTGATAGGACAGGGGTGTCATTCTCCTTGATTTTCTGGAACGTGGCTGTACCGTCGCCAGTGAGAGGTGCATTGAAACACTCAAAAAGCTTAGAGAAGCCATGAGGAAGAGACCCAACAAGAATCTGAAAAGGATCCACATTCACAATTACAATGCAAGACCACACACATCTTTGGCAACAAATCAGGCGATCAGCAAATTAGGCTGGTCGATGGTCCCCCATCCACCGTACAGCCCAGATCTGGCACCTTCCAACGTCCATCTGTTTGGTGCAATAAAGGACAGTCTCCGGGGTCAAAAACTAGATGACAAATACGAGGTGAAAGTGGCTGTGAACAAGTGGGCAGAATAGTCCACACCTGAATTTTTTCAAAGACAATTTGAGAGTTGGGTTCAACTATGGCACAAATGCATTGCCTGTGATGGAGACTATGTTGAGTAGTACCTTTGTGCAGAGAAAGAGTTACGTGCAATTTGAATGACCTCTGTCAGTTAATAAAAAAGTTGTGCCCACTTTTGTATTACTTTCGGTACAACCCTCGTATATGTGGACATTAATGCTGCACATGTTCACTGCAGGTAAGCTGGCATATGTTCAGAATTTCAGCTTCAATATCTCAGTGAAATACTCCTCTAAAGTGTCTGAGTAGACTTCTTTCCCCTTAATTCGGTGCAGTGTGTTTTTGACTTTGGTTTCTGTGGGGGAAGATCTGCACCCTCCGACTTCCAGCTGTCCACTTGGGGGGTGGGGGGGGATGCAACTATCATATCTGAACTGCCCTCTGTTTGCTGCATATTTCACTTTACTGCTACAACCAACCGTTACTTTCCTATTCCTTTTGGACACTCTTTGTGAAGCACTTTGTTTATAGCAAGGATGGCCAAGCTATATGACCTCAAGAACCAAGACTTGTTTTAAGGTCGTTAGAGTCACATGTTAATTTACAGTCAAGACAAATTAAGAGAACCTAATGTTTAGACAGTAGAACCAGCCTGCCTATAAGGAGCCCATATTTAGCAAGATCCAGGATTTAATGAACAAAACAGGAACTTTTGTTTGATATAGTATAACACTATTTCAAAGGTAATTTGATAATATTTAATAGGCAAAATTTACTGAGATCCCTGGATTTAACAAGAAAGAGAACAGCTAAGATGATCACTTTTAACACATGAAACAACAAAATTTAATGAAATTCCACATTTTTTGACACAAAGAAAATCTGCTATGCATTACCCAGGAGTGCAAGAATAGAAATGGTGGTGCATAGGACAAAACTGCCCCAGCGCAGGAGAATCTTGGTGTGCTAGTAGAAGAATATTGATAGAAAATTAATGGGTATGAAGTACATCAAACCCTCAACAAGTGAGCTGTGCAAGATACACTCTCATGTCAAACATTCCAAGGGACTATGATACCTTGGAAGTATCTTTTTTTCCCCCTCTCTCTCTCTCTTCCATCTTAAAGAACTTTATGTCTTCACTTCCCCTGAGTTCTTTTGTTTTCCCAGATGTTTCTGGCCTCAAGATTTTTGTCAAGACCTGTTCTCAATGAGTGGGAACTTTACGTAAAGATTTGTATGAGGTCCGATCAAAAAGTTCCGAGACTATGCCGATATACAAGAAAGTGCTTACGTTACGTAAGTCTGGCTATGATCTTCCTCAAAGCAGTCTTCTTGGGCAGCGATGCACCGTTGCTGGCATTTTTGCCACTGTTGGAACGCTCCCTGGAAGTCCTGTTCATGAATCGTGTCAAGCATCGTCTGCAATTCGCGCAGGATCTCGTCCACGGTTTCTTTCTTTTTTTTTTTTTTTTTTTGATTAGAGGTTTAACGACCATTGTGAGCAACTCAATGGGCTATAAGCAGTCGCCCGTCCCTAATTTAGGATCACTGGTTCCAGGGAAGGGAGAGAGCCAGTGCCGTAAGACAAACACAACATCCGCCTCACCGGGATTTGAACCCGGACCCCTTTCAGACGAATGATCAGAGGCCATCGCTTAGACCACTGTGCCACCAGGGCGGCGTCCACGGTTTCAAAGCGGCAACCCTTGATCTTCAGCTTCAGGAACAGAAAGAAGTCGCAGGGGGCCAAATCTGGCGAGTAAGGAAGGGTAGTCATGTTGTTGCGGCTGCAAAACTGGCATGTAAAAATATATATTTCGCTCGATTTCTATGTTTATGATTTCTAACATTTGTTTCCTTTTCTCACCCAGTGGTTTTTCAGAGGTTTTGGCCATTTCAGTATGCTTTAAAATTAAATAGAAACAAAAACTGGTGAATGAAAAAGGCCAAAACAACAAAAAGACTCCGCAAGAAACAGCGATTACCGAAGGTGCTGGACAACTAGAGGTTTTAGAATCCAAAATGTGCGATAAGAAATGTCACTTTTGGAGGGAGTATGGCTTCTTTGGAAATGTAAAATGCAGCAGTTAAGCTATTGCCATTTGGTCAAATCATAAAGGGAACCTATTTAAAACACACACACACACACACACACACACACACACACACACACACACACACACACACACACACACACACACACACACACACACGCACGCACGCACGCACCAGTTGTCTCATTTCATTCATATACAATAAATCACAGGAGAGTCTATTTTCGATTTTTGGCAGCTGACCACACTTCGCTAACAGAATAATTTTTTCAAGGGAATGGGCATGGGAGTGGATGTTGTCTCACCCATTCCGGAAAGCTTCTTTGAGGAGGAGCCATCTAACATGCTTTAGGGGCACACTTAAAACAATAAGGCTGGCAATTTGGAATGTCTCTTGCAAGGGAATATTTTGAGAGGCAGTTCAACATGGTATTCTATGAGAAACACCAAATGTCATTAGAATGTCTTGGCAGATGGCAGTCAGTGAAAAGGCCATTTAAAGGGGGAAATTTCCATTTAGTAAAATAGGATAAGATTTGTAACCTGTGAGCAGTGGGTGGAAGGTGGGGATGGCAAGTTAAGGAGGAGCGGTTTATCAAGGGACTGTATATTGAACAACCATGGTAAAATTATACAACCTTGTCTGACTCCTGCACCAATAGGAAGTAATTTTAAAAAAATACCATTCTCATGTACTCATGCTATCTTGCCAGCATAAATAGCTTTCATGTACATTTAAGCAGATTCCCAGTCATACCATAAGTTTTCAAGATCTTCCAAAGAAACACTCTATTCACTTGGTCATAAGCTTTCTCTAAATCTGCAAAAGCAGCAAAAGCTTTCTTAGCAACAGACTGATACCCTTCAGTCACCACACATAGTGCAAACATTTGGTTAGTGCAGCTTTTACCAGGCATGAAACCACTCTGATCATCCCACATATCTGTTTTGTTTGTTTGTTTTTTACCTCGTAACTTTATCAATAATGACCTTTCCAAACATATTTCCTGGCACACTCAACAGGTTTATACCATGACAGTTCTCACATTTGGTATGATAACCTTTTACCCTATACAAAGGAACCATGATAGTATCCCTCTAATCGGAAGGGATAACTTCCAACACAACTGACAAATTTCAGTTAAACATCCAATGACACAGTCACTAGGGCCACTGGTTTCAGGGATGGGAGACAGCCAGTGCTGTAAGACAATAAACAAAGACATCGCTCTTTCTACGTTTTAGCAACACACAGCAACCAAAAAATTGTTATTCGGTCACTGCTGGGGAAGCGAACCCCAGAGCTCTCCACATCCAGCCGAACGTGTTAGCCTTACACCACAGGGATCAACAATCCACGGCGCTGTGTGTGTTTTTCTGTCAGCTTCTGACATCATAAATCCGTATGATGGGCTCAGCTACAGAGACGTTTCCATCTGGTGAGTATTAATGGCACTGGCTATATATTATAGCAGTTAAATCCAAAGGGCAAGATCCAAAGTGAAAATCCTCCAAATATGTGGGGTCAGTGAATAAACAAAGACACATTCCCCAGCGGTGACCGAATAACAATTTTTCGGATGCTGTGTGTTGCTAAAATGTGGAAAGAACAGATATCTTTGTTGATTCAGTGATGCCACGTATTTGGAGGATTTTGCTGTAAGACAACATCTATGCCTCACCAAGATTCATACTTTAAATCCATCTTGAACGAAATGATGTCTTTGTTGATTCACTGACGCCATGTACTTGGAGGATTTTTGTTGTAAGACAACATCTATGCCTCACCAAGATTCATACTTTAAATCCATCTGAGACGAAATAATCAGAAGCTAATGCTTAGACCACTGTGCTGGCCTTACTTTTTCAAAACCATGCTAAAACTAATATTTAAAAATAATTTAATAGCACTAAAAACAAGCATAAATCCATTCCTAATAAAGTTTTTTCAGTGGCCTTCACATGTGCAGGCACATGGAAAAAGAAAAAGAAAAAAGCTAAAAGGAGATTTCATCTTTAGCAAATGCATCTGAAAGAAGTACCAATATTAACATTTTATTTAACTAATATTGTAAAAAAATAGGACACACTGAGATGAGTGTTAATGAATTTAACTTTTCCATGCTTCATATAAAATTTAACGGTAAACTGTTTTGCAACATAAATATTACAAACTTACTTCATTGTTCTTGAAAAACAGATTTAGTGGCCTATGGTTTATCTCAGTTAACGACCAGTTACATACATTACTGCCATCTACAGATGGTGCTTTTGCTGAAAGACCATGCCTTGAAGCTAGGCCATCGGGCACAACTTCTTTGATCTGTTTATAGCACAGTAAAAAAATATATATATAACATTTGACAAATATTCTAAGAAATAGATATACAATTGCAGCACTCTGAAGCAAGTTTCATATATTACAGTTAGCCACCTAAGACGTGGAGAAAAATTATCTCGATATACAGGGTTTGGACAGAATAATGTGAACACCATGCTCAGAGATGTGACTTTTAATGCAGCTGCGTATGCCGCAATACACAAAGGTATCCACCACTCTTTGGTTGTAATAGCTTTGTTTAGAATCTCAAGGTCCTGTTTAAGTGCATTTGAAATGTCTTGTTGCAAAATTTCTTTCAAGGTGACAAAATGGACTTCAAAAGAGGGCTAATTGTAGGTGGCCAACTAGTTGGTGCTTCTGTGACAACAGTCACCAGGGTAGTGGGGGTATCGAGAACTACTGTGTCTAGCAAAACAGCAACGGCAGTGGTGACAGAAGCATACAACGTGGACTTCTGATGCATGGAAGAGTGTAATGTGGTCGGATGAATCCACATTCACACTATTCCCCACTGCAGAATGTGTTTACCTGTGGAGAACACTGTCAGAAGCATACAACCCAGACTGTCTGCTCCCAACAGTGCAGCATGGAGGTGGTTCTGTCATGCTCTAGGCGGTCATATCATGATTTTCAGCAGGTCCCCTGATCACCTTGAAAGGATGGATGACTGGTAGGGTGTATGAAACCATTTTGGCCGACCAAGTCCATCCAATGGCTCAAGCATTGTTTCCTTCAGGGGATGCCGTCTATCAAGATGATCCCCTGATCACCTTGAAAGGACGGATGACTGGCAGGGCGTATGAAACCATTTTGGCCGACCAAGTCCATCCAATGGCTCAGGCATTGTTTCCTGCAGGGGATGCCATCTATCAAGATGATCCCCTGATCACCTTGAAAGGACGGATGACTGACTGGCAGGGTGTATGAAACCATTTTGGCCGACCAAGTCCATCCAATGGCTCAGGCATTGTTTCCTGTAGGGGTTGCCATCTATCAAGATGATCCCCTGATCACCTTGAAAGGACAGATGACTGGCAGGGCGTATGAAACCATTTTGGCCGACCAAGTCCATCCAATGGCTCAAGCATTGTTTCCTTCAGGGGATGCCATCTATCAAGATGATAACGCCACAATTCACAGATCTCGGAATGTCAAATCATAGTTTGAGGAACACAAGGACGAATTTCACACTTACCTTGGCCTCCCCAATCACCAGACTTAAGCATCATCGAGCTTCTGTGGTATGTGTTGGAAAGCAGAATAAGATCCCGTTTTCCTCCTCCTGCATCTCTCAAGGACCTGGAGCAGTTTCTGCAAGAAGAATGGTGTACCATCCCACTAACCACCATCCAGGATTTGTATGCATCCATTGCAAGGAGGATTCAGGTGGTTTTGAATGCCAAAAGGTGGTCTCAAATCTTACTGGGTACATATAAAACCTTTTCCTACATGTTGACATTATTCTGTCCAACCCCATATATATATACATACATACAAACATACAGTAGAATCTCATTTATATGTTTCTCATTTTTTCTGTAATTTTAGTCGTATAATCTGCTAAAAAAGTTAAAAATATAGATTCTGCAGATCGTACAACGATGCGGATAATAAGTTCACTTAAAAAAAAAAAAAAAAAGTTTTTACAGCCCTTCGATTTAAAAAAAAATCTGCAGCACAATTGTACCGGGGGGGGGGGGGGGTGTATAATTGGAAAAGGAACTTTCTCGGAAAACTTTTCCTCAGTTCAGGAGTTTGTACGGAGAACGGGGAGGAATGTCATAATGAAAGATCGGGCAAGTTGTGGGGAGAGACGGTGGAGGTCATTTTGAATCGTTGAGAAGTACAACTCTGACTGTTGTGCCATCTCTGTTTTTGTAAACTAGCCAATGAACACACTGTGCTGGCTGAATGAACCTAAGCATTCCTCCTTTTGGATCTCATGTGTGCTGCCTTGTGTTTAGTTCGTCTGTCATCGTTTTGACCAACGTCGACCTGCTATTTCCTTCTTTGCTATTCATAATGTCTTGAAAAGGAAACATTTCAGTTACACTGCCGAATTTAAACTTAAAGTGGTGGACACAATTGCAGATATGATCGTGTCCCTGCTCATAGTTTTGAGAAGATCAGAAAACAATCGGCAGTAACATGCGGAAAGCCACTGTGTCACCGTCTAAAATGTAAACAAATCCGCCGGTAAATTCCGCAGGAGAATTCATGGAAGTTTTTTTATTGGGCACGTATAAGCCAATCCCCCCAACTCTGAAAAGCAGGATTCCTCCAAAAACTTTCGACTTATACGCGGGTACATATGGTATTTCTATGACTTATTCTGTATCAGCCTTTCATCATTGGCAAGGTGTAATGCAATACTCTAGAGCTGCATCAGCATTTTATATGGAAGTCACGCTCTTTATCTGTCCGGAGATTAAAAAAATATGAAAAAGTAACCCTTAAAAATTAATTTCTTCAAACAAAGATCTTCGCTTTGCTGTTCCTGGTCCACGTTAAATGCCTGTATTAATTAATTTCTTCATTTAATGATTTTTTTCTCTTACTTCTTCGGTCTCCTGGGGGACATTATGCGACTCACTTTTCTATCAGAAATTCCACTTCCAGTTCAACATCCATGATGTGTAGATTATACAGCGATTTTTTTCCTGAAAGTCACAGTCTGTGGATTATGCGCCGGTGCAGATTATACGAAGGAAAAACAAATTTTTTATGTGAATTTCGCGGTCTGCAGATTATACGCCAGTGCGGATAATGCAACAAAAATTACGGTACGTAATATTTTGCAATTCCAAAAATATAAATTGCTCTTAATGTTATAAACTTTCCTTGTTTTGTTTAGGCGTTTCTTTTACTTGGTCCCTTGAAAAACCTATAAATGATATTCCACTGTGTGTATGTAGTGACCACAGTATCAGAAAGCAACTACACTGCCGGACAATTGCTAAGGACGGATGACAATAGCAACGATAGCAACCATAAAATGGAAGGCAGGAAAATGTGGAAATTAGCATAAGTGCGGGATGCAGTAAGACGTGTTGTGCGTATGCAAATTTTGGATTGCCGAACTTGTTCGTGACGTCATAGCGCTGATAAGAGATATAAAGGATCTGACGCCTATTGACCGTTGTTGTTCAAATGCAAAGTTGAAAGGGAAAGAATCAATTGACGAACTTGCAATTTTCAGTATGTCTTCCCGACATCACCTAGATGATTTTACGCGTGGCCGTATTATTTGCAAGATTGAAGAAGAGCAAAAAATAACAGATGTTGCCAGGGAGTTCGATGTCAGCCACAGTGTTGTTTAAAGGCTTTGGAAATCATTTCAAACAAATGGAGAGTGTAGCAAACGTCACGGGGGAGGTCGTGTTCGCAGTACGACACCTGCAGAAGATCGGTACATAGTGCTATCAACAAAAAGACACCGGCGCAGCACAGCTAGTGAGGTAGCAAATCAGTTTATGGCTGCTACTGGCAAGCGGATCTCCCGAAAAACTGTCGCCAGACGTTTGCATGAAGGAGGACTACACACCCGCCGTCCTGTTGTGTGCATCCCTTTGTCCAGACGTCACCGTACCGCCCGTTTGCAATGGTGCCATCAACATCGCAATTGGACTGATAACGACTGGTCTGCTGTCCTCTTCTCAGATGAGAGTTGATACAGTCTATCGTCTGATTGTCGACGACAACTGATCTGGCGTGATAGTGGTACTGCATATTGTCCAGCAAACATACAGGAAAGGGACCGATATCCTTTATGTAGTGTCATGGTATGGGCTGGCATCATGATCAATGGCCGTACACCCCTCTATGTGCTTCCAACTGAGACTATGACTGGCCAACAATACATTAATGATGTTCTGCTACCTCATGTTCGCATGTTCCGTGGTGCTGTCGGTGATAGATTCATTTTCATGGACGACAACGCAACATGTCATCGAACAGTCGCTGTCCAGGAGTGTCTTGAGAGCGAGGATATCAACGCCTCGTATGGCCAGCACGTTCTCCAGATCTGAATCCCATTGAAAATGTGTGGGATGCTTTGGGGACGACGAGTCTTGCTGGTCGCCAATGCCCTCCAATAAACAAGGACACCCTCATCCGTGCACTGACAGAGGAATGGGATAAATTACCCCAACAGCTGCTTGATAATGTTGTGCAAAGCATGACACGACGTGTGGAATCTTGCATCGCCCTCCATGGTGGCCATATCCCATATTGACATCTTACGCCGGAACGCCTGCGGACGGTAATGGCATTTTTTCACGTTTACGTATTCTGCACAAAATGGCCTGTTTGTCCCTTGAACACGTTCCAAAGCCTTCTGGATTTCAGAGCACAATAAATTGTCTTTCTTGTAATGTCCTGGCATTCTGACATTATTTTATTTCACTTGGCATCCAACCACACTTACTTTTTCATGCGCTATATAGCTGTTTATGATCCGTCCTTAGCAATTGTCCAGCAGTGTATATCATGTATCTGTCATATCTGATACAAGGTAATTCATTGTTTAAACAATATCAATTCCTTTAATCATGAAGTACTGCAATATTTCTAAGATTATGTTAGAAAAGAACAACTGATGATGGAAATGAATTATCCTTAATGTAGGTATATTGGGCATGTTTGGTTCTAACACCAAAACTTTATTTTTTTATTTTTTTTTAAGTAAAGCATTAATTACAATGTAATTTAAAGAAATTGTATAAAATGTCCAGTGTGCTTTAGGAGAGAGAATTTGTAACCTAATCCAGGAAAATTGAATTTTACATTTAATAAGTTTGCTTTGATTATAAATGTGTACTTGGAACCACACTGAAGAGCAATTGAATTAGAGACAGCTGGCGTTATGCAAATGTGGCACTATGGGCGGCCCTGTAAACAGAAACCACATGACGTATGCAGCAATCCGAGAATATAAGGAGTGATGCGACGGGAATCAGTAAGAGTCGGATGCAGTATGGGTAAGACGAAGGATCTAAGCGCATTTGATCGTGGGCAAATTGACAGGGCCCGACGAATGGGTCACTCCATCTCAGAAGTCGTGCAGGCACTGGGATTTCACGAGCCACTGTATCACGGGTGCACTGTGAGTACATCGAATCTGGTAAAACCATCCCTGCAAGGGCCAACTGCCATGAACAAGAGCGTGTGGATGAGCGGGGTCATCGTCGGCTAGCTTGCATTGTAACAGCGGATAGAAGGGCCATAGTGCAAGAAATAACTCGCCAATTTAACACTGGTGCACAACAACGTGTAAGCAGCCACACCATCCAGAACCATCTCCTCGCTATGGGGTACAGAAGCATTCGTCCCACGAGGGTACAGCTGCTGACCGCACATCACAGGGTACAAAGATTATCATGGCGTGGGAACATCGCCACTGGACCCTAGACATGTGGGAAAATGTTGCCTGGACTGATGAGTCGAGATTCACGTTGGTACATGCGGATGGCAGGATACGAGTATGGCGCAAACCACATGAAGCGATGGATCCTTCTTGCCAGCAGGGTACTCTTCAAGCTGGTGGGGGTGGCAATCTCGTCTGGGGACTGTTTACGTGGACTGAAATGGGACCCCTGGTACGTGCGACATCGTCCCTCACAGGTCAACGTTACCGGGATATCCTGGACGACCATTTGCTCCTGTTTGTGCATCTTCAACATCCCACTGGGGACCTCATCCTGCAACAAGACAATGCACCGTGCCATCGCTCCCGAATTGTATCCGAATGGTTGGATGAACACTCCACTGACATGACCTCATTTCCTTGGACAGCTAGGTCACCTGACCTCAATCCCATTGAGCACATCTGGGATGCCATCAAGAGAGATGTTTGAGGATCTGACCCCCTCCATCAAATCTTCGTAAACTGTGTGAGCTTGTTCAGGGGTCATGGATCCATATGGCTTCCCAACGCTTCCAGTGTCTTGTCGAGTCCATGCTGAGACGAATCATTGCCATCATCAGGGCGAAAGGTGGTGCTACACATTACTAGACAAGTATCTCTAATTCAATTGCTCTTCAGTGTACAGAACTTTACATGAATTTGGTGTTTATTTAAATCAAGTTGTCACCTGTTTTCCTTAACCTTACAAGTTTAACACATTTCTATTTTTGAAAAATGATTTAATGAAACAGCTATGCTGGAAGCATAGGAATACTTTTCAGAAATAAAACATGAGAAAAGTGTCAAACAGTCAAAAAAATATTTTAAAAATATTAGTCGTAAAGGTTCCTTAACATGTGGACTTAGGAAACATCTGGTGGCATGTCATATTCAGTGACAAGGGATCTTACAATCAGTAGTGCCCTATGAAGAGTCCCCCTGCAAAGGGGCTGGCTACCCAAACCTAATGTGCTCCCTGCTGAGAATCTTCATGAATCAACCTCATGAGCCCAGGTGAAACCAAAGATTGGTTGAAGAGTTGATTCATGCACATATCTGCAAGACTGTCAGAAATATTGTGGTCACCTGAATTGTGGGCACAGCATTGTCTGAAGATGGGTAAATGAATTTAAAGACGAGGAAACGGACACTGAGGATGTACTTTCGGCAGGGAAGTCATCAAACAGAAGCACAGATGGGGATGGGTTAATAAGCTCTTGTGGATAGGAGTGCATAACCATATATATACAAGGGTTGTACCGAAAGTAATGTAAAAGTGGGCATAACTTTTTTATTAAGTGACAGAGGTTGTTAAAATTGCGCATGTTGGTAGAGTAACTCTTCCTCTATAGTAACCCTTCTCCTTCATTGCTGATAAATAATGGATTCCAAGCAGAAACAGCATGCTGTCATTGAGTTCTTGATGAAGGAAGGGTGCAGGCTATCCGGCATCCACAGAAGGTTTACGGAGATGACACCATTGACAAGAGCAATGTGCACAGATGGATGAAGAAGTTTAAAGAAGGACAAACCATGCAGTGGGAGACCATCATCTGAGACCACTGACACGAATCGTCAGCGAGTGAATGAATTGATTCCCGCGGAGAGAAGAGTCACAATCCGTGAGCTTGTTGCACAACTGGACTGTGGTCACACAATGCCATACAGAAGATGACGGAAAACTTAGGGTATTGGAAAGCGCGTGTAAATTGGGTACCTCAGCAGTTGACACCTGATTTAAAGGAGAGAAAGGTGCGAGTCTGCTCTGATCTGCTGGAAGCATTTGAAGCCAATGAAGATACGTTTTTACAGATCTGGTGACAGGATGAAACACGGGCATATCTTTATGAACCAGAAACAAAGAATCAGTCCATGGAATGGTGTCACACCTCTTCACCAAGGTCTAAGAAGTTCAAGAGCCAGCAATCGGCACAGAAAGTCAGGCTGACTGTTTTTTGGGATGACAAGGGTGTCATTCTCCTTGTTTTTCTGGAATGTGGCCATACCGTAACCAGCGAGTGGTACATTGAGACACTCAAGAAGCTTAGAGAAGCCATAAGGAGGAAGAGACCCAACAAGAATCTGAAAAGGATCCACATTCCCCATGACAATGCGAGACCACACACATCTTTGGCAACAAATCAGGCAATCAGCAAATTAGACTGGTCGATGGTCCCCCGTCCACCCTAGATCTGGCACCCTCCGACTTCCACTTGTTCATTCCAATAAAGGACAGTCTCCAGGGACAATGATTTGATGACACAGACGAGGTGAAAGTGGCTATGAAGAAGTGGGGCAGTGTTCGAATCACCCAGTGGTCCGCTGGACATGGGCCAGTAAAGCCTCTGTCGGACCACTGAACTAATGATTTTACTGGCCTGGACGGCCAGTAAGTTTTTTTTTTTTTTTTTTTTTTTTTTCTAATTTGTCACAAGTTAAAAAATGAATTTCTGTTTCTTTTACCTTGCTGTATGGTTTTCTTTTTAGGCTGCAAACTAATGATAGGTTTAAAAACAAATATTGGAGATAATTTCATTGAAATGATACATTATTTTCTACATATATTGTAAATGTCTTTTATTTTTTATTATTATTTTTTTTCGGACCAGTGGTTTGCAAATTCTAGTGGCCCGCTGGGCCAGTAGAAAATTTATTTCTAATTCTAACACTGTGGGGTACAACAGTCCACATCTGAATTTTTTCAGGAGGATTAGAGTTGGGTTTAACGATGGCGCAAATGTATCGCCTGTGATGAAGACTATGTTGAGTAGTACCTTTGTATAGAGAAAGAGTTACTCTACCAACACATGTGCTATTTGAACAACCTCTAACAGTTAATAAAAAAGTTATGCCACTTTTGCATTACTTTCTGTACAACCCTGGTACCCGTTACGAGCCATACCTCAGCATTTTAAAGTTATCCCTACCCAAACAGATCACCCTGTACTCTCAGGAATATTTCTAAACACGATTTAGGTCTTCGGTTCAGAGATGGTGTAATTGTATAAGATGTAAATGAGATCATTTGGAACACTAAGTTTGCATAGATATACACTATATTGACAAAAGCCACCGGACACCTAGAAGAGAAATGCAACACAGCATTTATTGACATACATTAGTAAGATGTCAGTCCACCTTTGGTCTTAAATGTATGCACTGACCCATTTGAGACATGCTTTAGACAAGGTTTTGGAACACAGCGATTGGTATGCGCTTCCATGCAGTACATAATGCTACCGCTAACTGTTGCTTAGAAATAGGGCTTGGTACCAAATTTCTTATGTGGTGCTCTAATTCATCCCATAGGTGTTCAATGGGATTAAGATCAGGACTCTGTGCTGGCCAGTCCACACACGATACGGAATTATCAAACCACGCCGTAGCAGTCCTTGCTAATTTATAGCTAGGTGCATTATCCTGCTGGTACCAACAAAGCTCGGTTCCATAGTATTGCCAGAGTTGGTAGGGCATAATTGTCCAGAATATCGAGGTAGACGTGCTGGTTAACAGATTTGCCCACGATAACCAATGGGCCAGGACCATATCATGAAAAACACTCTCACACGAGTACACTGCCAGCACCAAACTTGACCGTAGGAACAGTACACTCTGGTAAAAAGCGTTCCCCCGGCTGCCGCCATACCCACACACTGCCATCAGACTGATGAATCATGTAACTGGATTCATCAGTCCATAGGACCTGTTTCCATAGATCTACAGTCCACGATAAATGTTCTTTACACCATGCTAAATGACGAGTAGCATTCCGAGTGGAGATAAAAGGCTTATGAGAAGCCGCCCGACCACGGTAACTCATGGAATGAAGTTCTCTGCGAATGGTACGTGAACATACCGAGGTTCCAGCATTTTTACTCACCTATACACTGAGGTCTTGTGCAGCACTCCGTCAATTAGCCGTAACGACTCTCCAGAGGCTTCGACATCCTCTATCACTGATTTTCTTTGGTCTGCCAGAACGTTTTGCTGCTACAGGCATGCCACGTGTCTTCCATTTATTCAGTACATCCAAAACAGTTCACTTGGGTATGTTTAAATGCCTCTCTTGTGGACAACCACTAAAATAACATCCAGCAATCTTTCCTTTCTCAAAGTCAGTTCTCTCCTGCCGTGACATTTTCACTCAACCTCACAATGAGATATGATCGCGGTCAGCTGCAGGCTTATTTTTATACCATTTGCAGCTGTAACGTGCATCTTAACAATACAGTGGATCTGTTCATTTGCTTTTGAAGGGGTGTCCAGTGACTTTTGTCAGTATAATGTATATTAGATGTACTTCCACATAATGTATTTTGAGTTTTAATAGAAAAAAAAAGTTATTACCAAATGGGCATTACTTTTGGAAGGACCCTCATATTTTACAAATAATGTAGACTTAGCAGAAAAACTTCTTACTACAACTCTTACATCACAAGAAAAGCAATACAGTTTTCTGCTGCTAATTATCTTAGTAATAATAAAAGCACAGTTTACTCTGAAATTATATTTACCTCTGCTGTTCCTCCTTCTCTTATTATTCCCAGGTCTTGTCCTTCAAATTCTCTCTTGATAGCCAAAATTTTCCCCAAGGGTATTCTTCTCACTATAAATTCAACCTAAAGTGCAATATGAAAACACACTGAAATTAAAATCACTGTGAACAACAATGGTGTCATCAACATCTGAATCGCACACACATACAAAACTACATGAGCTCCGAGCAATAAATTGTAAAAAAAAAATTTCCGTCCAACCAATTCAGCATTATTCATGAATCAAGTCCAGGCAAACCAACAGTGATAAAAAAAAATCATGCACTGGTAATCCATAAACCAGATGATCAACACATCCATCCAGACACGTGCCTCCATGGTGGCATATAAATGTAATGCTCTGTTGCATGAACTAATATACACTTGCTGCCTTAAAGCATGATAAAACCACAATAGGCTCCCTAAAACACTCAATAAAATCACATTTATTAAAAATTCTAAAAGCCCATTTACGTTTACACCGACGAGCCCTTTCGAGGTCTCAAGACCTCCTTATCAAGTCACTGAATAAAGCCCCGAAACACTCTGAATCAGCAAGAATATATAGACATAGGTTCGTTATCTCAGTTGATTGAAATAACGAACTCAAAAGCGCTCGTCGGTGTAAACGTAAATGGACTTTTAGAATTTTTAATAAATGTGATTTTATTGAGTATTTTAGGGAGCCTATTGTGGTTTTATCGTGCTTTAAGACAGCAAGTGTATATTAGTTCAACAATCAGCATGTTGCATTAAATTTTGGTCTGCTCTGTTGCATGCTTCAGTTGTCAAATAAATACTTTCTGAAAACACATGGTTTCATGATACTTGAATAGCACAGTATACCACACCTCCTACCAACAGTCACCAGCTATATGGTAGACCTGGGGTGTGGGGATCTTGCTCTTATTCTACACAGTTGAGTCACATTAATGTGCCCACCTCCTACTTTTGACATCAACAGCACGTAGCCAATGAAAGAAGGCACATGTCGTGAACTGGCTTGGAGGGTATATAAGGAGTGCTGGAGGCATTTTGAAAACATATCACTCGTTGCTGTCATGGATAAAAGAAGCAATTTATCAGATTTGCAAAAAGGGATGATTATCGGCCTTCGGGCCAAGGGTGGCAGTATTTCTGAAACAGCGCAGTTTGTGAACTGTTTGCATGCTGCTGTGGTCAAAGTAAATTGTGATTGGAGAAATGGCACCATTGTGAATAAGAAACATAGAAACTGAGGACCACCAAGTGCCATTGATGTGAGAGGTGAACGTCGGCTGCGAAGGTGCGAGAGGGCTGATCGACACGCTGGAGTGGAGCAACTCACTGGCCGAATGAACCAGGGGACTACTGAAATTGTGTCTAAAATGACAGTTCAGTGAACCCTGCTGCATATGGGGCTGGGTCATGATGCAGACGGATTGTCACTGCACCTATGCTAAAGAAGGTGCATCGGCAGAAAAGGCTTACATTTGCACTGCAGTATTGGAATTGGACCTCTGCTGATTGGCAAAGGACTGCTTTCTCCGATGAGTCACGTTTTCTGCTTCGTCGAACAGATGGACGTTGGCGTATAAGGTGAGAAACATCGGAGAACAAACACACTTCAACCATTGCTGGAAGAACACAAGCTGTTGGTGACGGCGTTATGGTCTGGAGAAGGTTTTCTTGGCATTCCCTGGGTACACTCATATCTGTGGAAGGCACTGTGGACCGAACGTTAAGAATCCATCCTTGCAGACCACGTACACCCATACATGGTGATTGTCTTCCCTGGGGTGGACGGGATCTTCCAACATGACAATGCAATGTGTTACACAGCTAGAAATGTCTGAGAGTGGGTGGAAGAGCATGATGAAGACTTCAAAGTACTTCCCTAGCCCCCTAATTCCCCAGACTTAAACCCAATTGAACATCTGTGGGACCACCTTGATCATGTTGTTCACTCTATGGATCCTCCACCACACTAACTCCAGCAGCTGTCAGATGCACCACAGTCAGCATGGCTCCATATAGCTGTGAACACCTTCCAGCACCTTATTCAGTCACTCCTAGCCCGTCTAGCTGCTGTCTGCGCTGCACACGGGGGTTACTCAGAATATTAGCTGGTGGTCACAATAACGTGACTCGGCCGTGTATGTTCCATTACATGAATAGTGTTGTACCTAGAGCTTTTTGGCCAGCAGTTTTCCTTTACCACCTAGCTGCTCAGGTATTAATGTAATATTATAGGTTTTTTTTTTAATGGAGCTCATTAATTCTGTTATTCTTAGAATTTTTTTAATGCCCCAAATCAGTTTTATTGATTCAAAACATTCACAAGTGATTTCCACAAATGTATTCTAGAGACAAGTCTGTTTTGCATGTATAAGCTCAACTGAACATACCTTTGGTCCAGCCAAAAAATATCTTCTGCAAGATTAAGGCTTTTAACTAGTGTTACTCCATGGAGAGATTGGGGGGGGGGGGGGGAGTTACCTAGCCTATGATGCATTCTTTCCCCATAAGTGAAGGTGTGAAACTACAGGGAGAGTGCCATAAATAATTATCCTGATTTAAGCATGCTATAACTTTTAAATTAACACTCATAATTAAACACAGTTTTAGACACACGCAGAAGAAGATAACCATACAAAGGCGACATATACACAGTCAATGAACTTAATAAACCATTACATTTTATGCAGCCCTAGGCAGCAGTGGATCTAGAAGCTCATCTTGCGTGTGTGTGTTAGGGGGGGGGGGGGGCACACACACGCGCGCTCTCTCTCTCTCTCTCTCTCTCTCTCTCTCTCTCTCTCTCTCTCACACACACACACACACTATAAACCTGCAGCACTGCCCCTTCCTGGCACCACAGAGCTTTCTAAAATATTCCATTAAAAAAATTGCAATAAATTTTTAAATCATAAACTCTGAACAAGAACTGAAAATCATCACTATATTAATGGAGTTCAATTGCCCGCTTTTTGAGGAAACCAACTTGATGCTTTTTAAATCTCACGTCTGGATAAAATCTTCCAAAATAAAGTTTGATCTTTTCTATTCAGATGAGTTAATTCCAAAGAAAAATTTCCAGCTTGGAAATTTGTTGCTAGATTTTGTTTATGGCCCAATCGAGGTACATACTTCGCTCTGTCGCCCACACTATCTCACACATGCTTCAAAGTGTACCCCACATGGTGACATTCTTTGCTCCCAATTACTCAAAGCTCACCTATTGGTTTTCATGATCAGTCAAAATCTCTTTTCACTTCTGCTCTCAGTTTTCACTGTTTCTGAAACTTATGGGGTTTTTTTTTTTTGGTTTTTTTCCTGCTGAAGCTAGAACAGAACATTTTATCTCCAAATTTACAGCACGTTTTAGTTGTTATTGTTGCCCACGTGTAAACATGTTCTGTGCATCTCTGTGTATATTTATTAATGCCCTTCATGGTGAAGGTGAATTTGAGTCAGGCTAGCTGCCTGTGTGAGTGATGTCAGACCAGAAGTGTGTGTTGGTATCAAGCAAGCTGCTTGCTTAACAGGCTGTACCAATGAAGTCCAGTCAAGAGCACTAACCAATACTGCAGAAGCAAATATGTTAGAACCATCGACCTTACATACAGGCAGACTGCGAATGATGTCACAATTTATGGCTCCAACATCAGAAAAAGAAATGTCACGTGATCTTAGTAAAAAATGTTAAAAGAAAATTCCACAACTTGTAACCAGTGAGAAACGAATTAAATTATTAAGCACATTCTATGCCTCTATGGTAATAACTTGATTCCAATGTTAAAAGAAAATTCTATGGTAATAACTTGATTCCAATGTTAAAAGAGATTCTATGCCTCTATGGTAATAACTTGATTCCAATGTTAAAAAAAATTAAGCAGATTCTATGCCTCTATGGTAATAACTTGATTCCAATCGGCAGTAAATTTTTCTTATAGTTAGTATGGGCCACCATTTCATCTGAGTTTTCCATATTTGTAGTAATGATTATCATATACAGGAAGAAATAATCAATATTGAGGTTCAATTCCCAATCTAGAAAATGTGTACCTATTAAAGTAATAATATAGTCATTTGCATTAAGAAATGAATCTACATGTTGTAAATTTTTCACAAATATTCATTGCAGTATTCTGATCATGGCCTGTAATAAAGTCTACCTATACATATAGGTACATATTTTACAAAAGTAAGGTTACTCTGAATACGGCAATGGCATTTTCGTATATTTTTACATAATATTTAACAGTATACTGCTGGATTTCTCAAATTATATAATGTAGCTCTGTATCATAAATTATTAATGAGAACACCACTTTACATAAAGTACAAACGTGGTTCATACAAGAATACACTAAACCAGCGGTTCCCAACCTTTTTGACTCGCGGAGCTCTTTTTAGAGTCAATTTCTATGGCGGAACCCCTTAGGCGTACCCTATGTCTTACAAGTTAATGGTGTTTAGGAGTAGTGTTACGGGGGGAGGAAGAGGGAATCGATAGTAAGGGAATGTAAAGTAAAGAGTTATCTAAACTAAACAATTGTGCAATGTCCATGCAATGAAATTATATTTTAAAAACTTTGAAAGTTACCATAATATCTCAATTTATTCTCAACTACCACCAATACACACAATATTGTCAAAACTTGGCAATACACAAAAGTTCTTCCAAAGTTCAATAAATCAAACCATTTGCGTTACAACAGATTTCACATTATTGGTGAGAGCAACAATAAGGTCCATACAATAAACTCAGTTCCTCCAATTTAATCATTACATCTAATCAGTATTATAAACATTTAACGGGAATTATCGAGGATAAATTTGTTAAGGTACATTACCTCTCAAATTTTCGATCTATACACTAGATCTTCGTCAGGAGTTCTTGCACCCTACTACTTCCACAGGTTTGGCGACCAAGCCTGATAATGTACCTTAATAAATTTATCCTCGATAATTACCGTTAAATGTTTATAATACTGAAAGTAATAAGAGGAAGCCATGAAGTCATTAATTATTAGAATTACATCTAATTCAATTCAAATACATATTCGTTCTCTACTTGTTATCCAAAATTTTTATTATCCATTATAGAAGACAATTCCTATTTGATTTTACTGAGCGCGACAGGCTGGCGCCCGGTCAGCCTCGTTGTCTGTCCACCTCGCCCTACGATAATTTTGGAGCTAGAGGCAGCAGAATGACCAAGCGTCGTATGCTAGAGGAGGCACGAAATTCAACTTGGCCAATTTCCGTTCAGAGTGTAATTTCTAGTTTTCTTATTTTGATTCTACTTTTTGTTTCTTATTCTTCAATTTCATTCAATTTTTATTTATTTTATTTTCCTGGAGCGACCGCAGAGCCCCTGGGAAGTGCACAGATTGGGAACCACTGCACTAAACAAATGACCACCTTCGTCCTAACGACTCATCTTGTAACTCCGAAATGGTTGCAATTAAATTTCTATAAATGACAATTTCTTAATGAAAATATCCTTAGGTTTATTATTCCTAAAAAATGCACGTTTTACCTACATGATTTACTAAATGGGAATATTTAAAAGTAGCCTGCCAGGTCATAAGAAAGCATTGAAACTGGATAGCACGCAACCACTGCTGCTTAATGTCACATGATCTGATGACTCTCATCTTGGAGCCACTGTGGCAGCCACTGCCAGTGTGCGGTCTATTACTATATATGGTCGATGGTTAGAACAGTCAGTGTCTATATATTGTGAGTTTTGTTTGAGACACATTGTAGTGTGGGTGTAGTGTAGTTATGTAGCTAGCTGTTTTGACCTTATATTCAGAACTGTTTTTCTGATGAGTTCTCTGTGTGTCTATGTGCCAAAAGAAAGTATGTGTATACTTCAAGAAGTTAATAAATTAAAATGAAGTTATTTCCTTACTTCGTTTTTCAATTTTTCACACAGAGCCAAAGTAAGATACATTTATTTAATTTTTATCTTAAGCAACAGTTATGAAAACGTTTGCTTTGGATTTATTACCATAATTTTACAAAAATAAATACATTTATTTAGATATTTACGAAGGAGCGATCACGTCCCCCCCTCTTTCTCCTGGATCCATTACTGCTTCTAGTGGCAATAAAATGTCTAAATCATATTCACACTCGCACCACACATTTTCCAACATGTAACTGCCGCGATTGCACTTGTTAACACATTCTTGCAAAGTTCCGATATCTGGGACAACTGCTGCATAAATCATATCTAATTCCACTGGAAGAAAGAAATTCAGCAGGGTAAGTTCTGGTGATTTTGTTTCTGCCAGCCACACAACACACTGTACTTTCTCTATCATATACATCTTAATTTCACAGCTACTACAGCACTCCTAGTGGAGAATGCAATAGTTTCTGTGATGGTGTGTTTTGTCGATGTATGTACGAGATAACCCATAAAACGAAAACGGCTGTAAGACATGTTATAAAAAAATTATAGCATACTGTAATTAAAATAATTATTTATGAACACCCTGTATTATGTATACATCACCTTTAAGAGAATCTTTTGTTTACATGAAAAATCATTTTGAGGCTAAAATTAAAAATTTTAAGTAATCATTTTACGCTTTTGTTTGCTAACCATTCTTCCATTAAATCTTTTATTCCTCTTTCTGCACAGAGTGGACAAACTTTCAACATTTTTATAAATAACATAAAGAGCTGTTCTGCCTTTTCATTTTAATATGACAAAAACCATGTAATTTTTAGTAACTTTAACATCTAGTCTACTTTCACATGGAACCACGATCCAGCTTCCTCACAACTATAGACGAGGTTCGTACACATTTACAGAAAATAAATTCAACTTATCCACGGTTCATCAAAAAATTACAGGAGCTTAGGTTTTTCCTAGAACTGCTTTGTTTTATACTTGAAAACAGGGTTAAAATTTACTAAGAATTTAGAATTCTAAGGAAGTCCTGTGGGTTACACTGCTACAGAACATTCTTGAGTGTGTTGCATCTTCAATGAAGTTGAAAAATTCTCCTGCATGAAAATTTTCAAAGTTATTCTTTCTCAAAGTATCTTCCCTTGGACGATATGCAATGGTCCCATTGTTCAGTCCACTTTTCAAAGCATGTGGAGAAGGCATTTTGTGGAAACTACTTTTGCGATCCCTTTGTAGCTTGAATAACATCAGCATCTGTGTTTAATGTTATGCCACGGAACTTCTCCTTCATTGTTGGAAACATCCAGAAATCGCATGGGGCAAGGTCCTGGTTGTAGGTAGGCTGTGGCACAATTTAAATACTGCATATTGTAAGAAAGTGTTGAACACAAGCAGCCACGCATGGGCGGGCGTTATCATGGTGTAGGGTCCACTTGCCCACCAGTTCTGGTCGCTTAATCGATATGTGTCGTCGCAGACGCTTCAAGACTGAAATGTAATACTCAGCACTGACAGTAATTTACGGAGGAACAGCACGATGGTAGACTACACCTTTATGATCAAAGAAAATCATCACCTTTCCAGCTGATTTGGTTTGGCGGACTTTTCTGGAGGAGGCGAGCCTGTGTGTTTCCAGACACTCGCCGCGCGTTTCATGAGGGGTTCGAAATAGTGGACCCATGTTTCATCGGCAGTTATTACTGTGTTTAGAAAGTTTGGATTGTTTGCAATAATTTGCTTCCACTCATGACACACTGGCTAACAATTGTTCTCTCGTTGGGTGATGAGGTACCCATCTCAAACACACACAGTGCAGCAGTAATTTCTCACATAGAATGCGGAATGCAGATGTTTTTGAAATATTAGTTTACACCATTATGTCTTCACACGTCATTCATCGATCTTCTTGCTGGATTGCCCAAACAGTGTTAACAATACACTCCGTAGCAACACTTTCAGGTCGAGCAGGCCTAGGAGTGAGTTCTGCTGATGAACACCCTTTTTGAAATCATGGTGCCATTTAAAAGTGACTCACCCAAACATTTATCTTTGTAAGCTTTTTCATTAAATCAACTGTTTATGGAGCCGTTTTACCCAAACAGTTGTAAAATTTTATTGCACAAAGCATTTCACTTCTTAATACTGAATCACTAACCTCCATAGCTGTATGGTGAAATGCAGACGTACCTCAAACAGCTGCACAATAACAAAACCAGAATCATCTGCCATGTCTAATAACCGTTGCCATAGATACTTCCTCATTTCAGCGAGTCACCTGCGTGGTTATTTCCCCCTCTTCATACTGTTGCCAATGCAAAAAAGTTACTCTCAGTTTTTATGAAATGGTCTTTGTACACATATATTTGCAACACATACATTGAAATACATGTATTGCGACTACTGCATTTTAAAATGAAAATACTGCATGTGTACTACATGTAATACATGTATTGCGACTACTGCATTTTAAAATGAAAATACTGCATGTGTACTACATGTAGCCACACATATTGTTTCCCACTGTTAAACAATAGCAAAAAATATATATATATATATATATATATATATACACACAAGTAAAACATTTAATTAAAAATACATAATTATACATTGTATGTACATACACTATATTGACAAAAGTCACCGGACACCTAGAAGAGAAACACAACATAGCATTTATTGACATACAATAGTACAGTGTCGATCCACCTTTGGCCTTAATGCATGCATAGATCCTTCGAGACATGCTTGCAACAAGGTTTTAGAACACAGCGATAAGTATGCGCTTCCATTCAGTACATAATGCTGCCGCTAACTGATTAGTAGTAGGTCTTCCTTCCAAACTTCCTATGCGGCGCTCTAATTCATCCCATAGGTGCTCTATGGGATTAAGATTAGGGCTCTGTGCTGACCAGTCCACACACAATACGGAATTATCGTCAAACCACGCCGTAACAGTCCTTGCTTTATGGCACGGTGCATTATACTGTTGGTACCAACAAGGCTCGTTTCCATAGTATTGCCACAGAGTTGGTAGGGCATAATTCTTCAGAAAATCAAGGTAGACATGCTAGGTAACAGGTTTGTCCACAATACCAATGGGTCGGGACCATACCATGAAAAACACCCCCACACTAGTACACTGCCAGCTCCAAACTTGTAGCATTCCCCCGGCTGCCGCCATACCCACACATGGCCATCAGACTGATGGATCGTGTATCTGGATTCATCAGTCCATAGAACCTGTTTCCATTGATTGACAGTCCACGATAAATGTTCTTTACACCATGCTAAATGACGAGTAGCATTCCGAGTGGAGATTAAAGGCTTATGAGCAGCCACACTACCACGGTAACCCATGGAATGAAGTTCTTTGCGAATGGTACATGTACATACCGAGGTTCCAGCATTTTTACTCACCTGTACACTGAGGTCTTGTGCAGTACTTCATCGATTATATGTAGCTGTAACGTCTCTCCTGAGACTTTGACGTTCTCTATCAACGATTTTCTTTGGTCTGCCGGTACGTTTTGCTGCTTCAGGCACGCCTTGTGTCTTCCACTTATTCAGTACATCCGAAACAGTTGACTTGGGTATATTTAAATGCCTCTCAGTTTCTCTTATGGACAACCCACTAATATAACACCCAACAATCTTTTGTTTCTCAAAAACAGTTCTCTCCCACTGCAACATTTTCACTCAACCTCACAGTACGAAATGATCGCAGTCAGCTGCAGGCTCGTTTTTATACCATTTGCAGATGTACCGGGCATCTTAACAATGCAGCGGATCCGTTCATTTGCTTTTGAAGGGGTGTCCGGTGACTTTTGTCAATATAGTGTATTTAGTATGAAATAAAAACATTTAATAAAAAATACATAATTATACATTGTATGTGAATATTTATTATGAAATATTTTGCATTGTGAGTGTTGGAAAGCTCAGAAATCTACCTCCCAAATAGCAGACACCTCTGAATAGTGGACAAATGTTGAGGTCTCAGGGTGCCCACTTTTCAGAGGTTTTACTGTATATGTATAAAGAAAATGTATTTAAATTTCCTTACTTACAATTGCAGACTGATGCTTTATGGCCTTATGAGCTTCTTGCACATTGTGAATCCTCTGACCAGCAATACTAATTATACGATCACCAATATGAAAAGTATTATGAAGCAGTGGGTGCTCCTTCTGCTTCCAACCAGCAACCCTAAAACATATAGGAAAGTATGTAATCTCTTTTACTTTACTGCTTAGAAAATTGCAAGAAACAGCACCAGAATCACATTCTTCACAATTTGCAAAAAAGAAATAATTTTGGCGATGGAAAAAAAGTTTTGGTGATTATTGTTTTGTACTGTTATAGAACTTTGGCATAAAGAAAAATTGAATTTGGCGAATAAGTTGGCAAAAACTTTCAAAAAGCCAGAACAACCCCTGTGACACTATTACAGAATCATTCATAGTACTTAAGGTCTGATCAAAACATTGTAATAGAATCATTGAACACTTTCTGGTGGCAAATTTTGAAGATCACAATACGTTTTTTGGTGTAAATATGACAAGGATGGTAAGTCAGATAATATCCGAAAACTTGAAAATTTCATCGTCCTGGAGCGGGAATCAAACTTGCATCTGCCAGATAACACCCGGGTATGCTAACCACTACACCACCCAGAACAACCAAATCTCAAGTTTCCATTAATTTGAATAAAATCATCACAGGATTCGCCAGACGAAGCAACTGGCATTCATGTTTAGCAAATTTGGAGGTTAAGAATTCTATATTATTTATTTCTGGGCTGCACATCTTATAATTTTGTCCTCATATCTTTATGTTTATTATATTTAAAAATATATATAACTGCTTTACATTAAAAAATTTATTTGGGATGAAGTTTTTATGCCCATTCTAAAAAGTATCTTTTGTTGTTGAGGACTGTGGTTGTCCCGAAATTCAGACCCCATCGTAGAAAATTATCCAGTCACTTCTGATGAGAGATGGAGGGAACTAAAGATCACAGCTATTTTGCAACAAGATTGATTAAATTATTATGATGTATTTTGCTCAATAACAGCCGATCACTTTATCTGACTTCCATTTCACTAATACACTGTGTCTCCTGCCTCAGTATCTTGTCCACGTCTCACAACAGAGACAGTGAAACTCACAGGTAAGTGAGAAAAAAATGCACTGCATTAATTATAATTTTTGATCACCAAACTTGGTGTGAAACATCCCTATAATGAAAAAGGATCCATACATGGCAAAACAACAGAGAACTTCAGTTTCTGTCCACTAGAAATGACTGTGGTTTCATGAATAAGAAATAGCATTCAGAACAGCTACACTATTCAACAACAAAAATATAAACATGGGATATTTTTTAGAAATATATTTAATCCTAATGAATTTTTAAAAACCATGCAGTTGCGTATTTTTTTTTTTAATTTTATAACCCCCACCCCCAAAAAATATGACAAACAAACACAAAATGTGCAATACGGAAAAAAATTCTGAACTGAAACTAAACACAGAAGACAAACCTGATTGGTTGTTAGAAGGGAATGAAGCTGATAGTTGCTTTTAGGAGGAAACAAAACAAAACTGGAACTGTTTTCTTAGGTCGAAAAAGTAAGCACTAACTGTAATTTCTGGAAGTAAACTATAACAGAAGTTTTTTTCACTATAAACTAAGCAATAATAACAAACCTATGTTTAATAATAAGTTAAGCATTAAGTAGTAACTAACTGCTAAAAATTGTTTCAGAAGGCCTCAGAATGTTTCAAATGTTAAATAATAAATATTTTATCAGTGCTTTGTAACAATTTTAAGAATTCGGGTGGGGCAATATTATGATGGAAGTAGAGAATTAAAAAATCATCGTTTTCAAGCATTTCAAGTCATGAAAACTCAACTTTTTGTTCTACAGTACATTCTTATGACTGTGGTGCGCATATAAAACTAAAAAGATCCATGCAAAATTTATTTTAAAATTTATCATTCCTATAAAACTTTGAACTATTTAAAATTGCTAATTTCAGACACAGTACTTTTAAAAAAAATTATAATTCATTTCATTTCATCAATTTCCCCCATAATTTTGTAAAAATATTCAAATCTTTGCATTCAATTGAAGTGTAAATTGGAGAAATGCTGAGGTTAAAAACTATTTTGGAATAATGAAAGCATTTGCACACATCATACAAAATAGGCAAAAATCCTTTCCAACTTCCCCTTTAGTGACAATAGGATCATAAAGGATTAACTGAAAAAAAAACTAATTCTTTGTAACTTTTGAAAGTTTTAGATCGCTACTCCCAAATTTTCATCACATACGAAGGAAATCAACAAGTTTAATATACACTATGTTAACAAAAGTCAACTGACATCCCTTCAAAAGCAAATGAACAGATCTGCTGAATTGTTAAGATACACGGTACTGCTGCAAACGGTATAAAAACAAGCCTGCAGCTGACCGCAATCATATCGCACTGGGATGTTGAGTGCAAATGTCGTGGCAGGAGAGAACTGACTTTGAGAAAGGAAAAATTGTTGGGTGTTACATTAGTGGGTTGTCCATAAGAGAAATTAAGAGGCATTTAAACATACCCAAGTCAACTGTTTTGAATGTACTGAATAAGTGGAAGACACATGGCGTGCCTGAAGCAGCAAAACGCTCCGGCAGACCAAAGAAAATCAGTGATAGATGACGTCAAACGTTGAGTGAAAATATCGTGGCAGGAGAGAACTGACTTTGAGAAAGGAAAAATTGTTGGGTGTTACATTAATGGGTTGTCCATAAGAGAAATTGAGAGGCATTTAAACATACCCAAGTCAACTGTTTTGAATGTACTGAATAAGTGGAAGACACATGGCGTGCCTGAAGCAGCAAAACGCTCCGGCAGACCAAAGAAAATCAGTGATAGATGACATCAAATGTTGAGTGAAAATATCGTGGCAGAAGAGAACTGACTTTGAGAAAGGAAAAATTGTTGGGTGTTACATTAATGGGTTGTCCATAAGAGAAATTGAGAGGCATTTAAACATACCCAAGTCAACTGTTTTAAATGTACTGAATAAGTGGAAGACACATAGCGTGCCTGAAGCAGCAAAACGCTCCGGCAGACCAAAGAAAATCAGTGATCGATGATGTCGAAGCCTCAAGAGAGTCATTACAGCTAATCAATGGAGTACTGCACAAGACCTCAGTGTACAGGTGAGTAAAAATGCTGGAACCTCGGTATGTACATGTACCATTCGCAGAGAACTTCATTCCATGGGTTACCGTGGTCGTGCGGCTGCAGATAAGCCTTTTATATCCACTCGGAATGCTACTCATAATTTAGCATGGTGTAAAGAACATTTATCGTGGACCGTAGATCAATGAGAATAGGTCCTATGAACTGATGAATCCATCAGTCTGATGGCCGTGTGTGGGTTTGGCGGCAGCCGGGAGAACGCTATTTACCACAGTATACTGTTCCTACGGTTAAGTTTGGAGCTGGCAGTGTACTCATGTGGGGTTGTTTTTCGTGGTATAGTCCCAGCCCATTGGTTATCGTGGACAAACCTGTTAATAAGCACTTTTACCTCAATATTCTGGACAATTATGCCTTACCAACTCTGTGGCAATACTATGGAACCAAGCCTTGTTGGTACCAGCAGGATAATGCACCAAGCCATAAAGCAAGGACTGTTACGGCGTGGTTTGACAATAATTCCATATCATGTGTGGACCGGCCAGCACAGAGTCCCGATCTTAATCCCATAGAGGAGCACCTATGGGATGAATCAGAGCTCCACATAAGAAGTTTGGAGCCAAGGCCTACTACTAAGCAACAGTTAGTGGCAGAATTATGTACTGAATGGAAGCGCATACCTATCGCTGTGCTCCAAAAACCTTGTCGAAAGCATGTCTCGAAGGGTCAGTGCATGCATTAAGTCCAAAGGTGGACCAATGCCGTACTTATGTATGTCAATAAATGCTATGTTGTGTTTCTCTTCTAGGTGTCCGGTGACTTTTGTCAACATAGTGTATATAGAAATATAAACACACACACACCAACCACTTAATTAGAAATTTTAATTCAATACCTGGTTGCACCTTCTTTAGTTCAAATTACACTACATGTGCAGTTTGGCATAGATTCCATAAGGTGGTTTAGTGCATCTACATCTACAGTACATACCAGGCATTCACGAGACATTCCTTTAACTGGCTCAGATTTGATGGAACAGGACTTTACTCCCAGATCTGTTTTTCTAACATGTCCCAAACATTCTCAATGGGGTTTAAATCCAGGCTTTGTGGTGGCCAGGGAAGATAGAAGTTGCTGTCGTACTGGCTGAACCACTGCTGACCACATCTTGTGCGATGGACAGTAGTACTGTCATCCGTGAAACTGCCATCACCTGCTGGATAAAAAGGCAACATTGCACGATGGACACGATTGGCAACGATGTTCAGATAATCCTCGGAGGGCACGCAACCTTCCAGCAATATCAGAGGACCTGTTCTGTACTAACAGAATGTACCCCACACCATGACATCCCCTCCAGAACCTTGAGTTGTATTTGCAAGGCAAGCCAGTGCCATTGCTTCATGGGGATCCCTCCAAATTCTTTGCCAACCACTAGTACAGAGCAAGGTGTACTGCAACTTATTGGACCACACAACTTTTTCCCAGTCTTCCAGTGTCCAGTCACAGTGTTCCTGACAACACTGTAAAAGAACTTTCCTGTTCTACACAGAAATCTGTTTCTGTATAAATATGCAACTGCCAATACCAATCCTCTTCAATTCCCTGAGCACAGTTTGCCAAGAAATGGGTCAGAAACAGCTTTCGCTGAATGTTTCAGTCAATTACTGCACATAGGAAGTCATGTTCTCCCATACAAACCGTCTCAGACAATGGCAATCTCGGTCCTGACAGATTGCCTTTGTGCCATAGTTACACCTCTTAGACAAGCAATGTGGTTTATTGTTGCACTGATTAAAGACACAGGATACCTCACCTTTTGAGGAACCATTCAGCTTTACCGTTTTCAAAATTGTCACTCCAGCCAGATGGACTCCAACGATAAGCCCTTTTGATCTCCAAAAGACCCTTTGTTTATCCCACTGTGATTAACACTACAAATGATTACTAAAGAGCAACAGCTGCCTAGATAATATGGCAGCTACTACTCTCTTCAATAGCCGCACAGATTACATGGCAATGCATGTGAGTGCATATTTTGCATATGCTGCATTTGTGATGTTTATGTACAGCTGCATAAAGGTTTCAAATTCAGTGGCCAGTGTGTGTGTGTGTGTGTGTGTGTGTGCATAACACACCATAAATTACATTAAATTAGAGAGATATACATCATATCATGTAACACCTCCTCACAAAACTTGAAAATTACATCTCCCTGGGAAGGTATCGAACCTGCGCCTCCCAATTTGTGTTCAAGCATTGCCTTTAGTTTAAATTTTGAAAGGACATTATGTATGTACACACTGAGTTAGCTTGGCACTAGGAACACCTATCTAATAATGTGTTGCTCCACCTTTTTGTACAATCACAGCTCAAAGATGCCTAGGAACAGATTCCACAAGGTGTCAAACATCCTCTATGCATAACCGGACTCGTGTTTGCTGCAGCAGCTTCATCAATTCAGGCTCATTCCATGGAGAAGGATCAGCAGTTTTCATACCCATTTCTAGTATATCGCACAAATGTTCAATTGGGTTACATTGAGAGGAGTTTGGGGGCCAAGGCAATGTGGCAAATTCATTGTCATGTGAGAAGAATTGGCAGTAAAACACGTAACACACAAAACATTAAAAGAATTCTTGAAATCGTCATCACACGCGTAAGTTACGTTGAAAAATTAAGAGTGGGACGTTTCGGCAGCGACTTCTACCTTCATCAGACATGGAATGAGACACGTGGTAAAAGCGTCAGTTGTTGCCAGATTTCAAAATCGCTTTCCAAATAATAGGGATGTCAAAAGGTGCGTTAGTATTGCAGGTGTTAGGGGTAAGGTAGATTTCAATGCTTTCGCGGTATCTGAGGGCATGCCGATTGCTGAACGGGGCGATTCGCTTAACATTGTGCTAATCGGGAGCCGCGGACATATCGCTGATGGTTAAAACTGAAAGGGAGGTGGAAGGGCTACCTTTCTTAACATCAGCGATATGCTCCATCAAATGCCGGTTTATGCTGTGGTAAGTACTACCAATATAGTGGGTAACGCCTGTGAAAGTGTTGATAGGTATAGAGTAGACACTTTGTAAATCTAGGGGTTTAGAGGTTTGAATCACAGAATAGATCTAGTTTACTGCCTGAACCTTCCACCACCCATCAGTTTGTTGGCACTTTGCCCTTAAGCCTGTCCTTCACTCATAAAGTTTGCTCTATTTTCAAGTCTTTTGGCTACAGGATTGCAGTCAAACCACCTCCACATCTTCTCAAACTCATCCTTAAGGACAGAGATCTCAATAAACCCCTAGATTTATAAGGTGTCTACTCTATCCTTATCAACACTTCCACTAACATGCCACTAGATAGACACTGAACATGCAGCATAATCAGTGATTGGAAAGCTGCTTTCTAAAAGTAGCTACTTTTCAGCTACTTTTTTAAGGTCCTTTTCATTTAAAAAACAATCCAGAGAATAGTTAAAAAAAAAACACCTTTGCTTTGCTACTTACTCATAAAAAGTATCTTATTACTTTTTGTTAAAACTGGAGATGTCAAGATTGAATGCTGTGTTAAACTGATATAGAACTAATGATAGGATACTAATCAAAATTAAAGTGAAATTACAGATATTTGTAAATTAACACTATTAACCAAATACTGTGGTATAACAGACCATAAATTACATGAGGGCCATTAACATGCCTCTAGATAGACACTTAGCGTGCAGCATAATCAGTGATTGGAAAACTGATTTTTAAAAATAGCTGCTTTTCAGCTACTTTTTTAAGTTCGGGATTTAAATTAAAAAAATGCAATTTCTGAGGATGATATTTACATCTACATTCTTGCATATAGTATTCACAGTTAAAACCAAGGTAAATTACACAAGTAATTTATCTTTGTATTTACCTCACCTCTGTTCATTGTATGTAACACATTTTAATGCTAGTGGGAAATATTCTAGTTGCTTAATGCTTACCTATGCATTCTGCTTCTAGAGATGAGTTACATTTCTTACACATTGCTAGGTCCTCATTTATGCCATTGTCCCTTTGTCCATAGTAGATGATGCACACTCACTCACTATACACATTTCACTTTGGGTAGACACTGTAGATCTTAATTTTATGGTTCATTAAACATCAATTTCCCTCCATTCTCGAACGGAGGAATCAATATTAATATATAAAATAAGACTAGAGTAATGTAACCATTATGACCCTAACATATTATCTAGCCACTGGAAAGAATTAATCAGGCAAGAAAAAGAACTACAAAAAAAAAAAAAAAAAAAAAGAGACAAAAAAGACGAGAATAGAGATAGGAAAAGAAAAGATGAAGTTATAAACTGCATAGATGTTCAATAACATGAATAATAATAATAATAATAATAATAATAATAATAATAGTAAAAATTATAAAGAGAAAGGTGAAACATAGATGGCGACACCAAGGTTTTTCAAGAAACGTATCGAAGACAGAGTATCCAACGAATGGCAACGCGGAATATCAGACTCCAGAGGAGAGTAGTGAGCCACAAACATCAGTGGTTACATTGCCATGCTCCTGAGCATGCCCAAAGGCTGGGCAAAAAATTTAGAGCATTATAAATGGTATTAGCTGATGTTTAATGAACCATAAAATTAAGATCTACGGTGTCTACCCAAAGTGAAATGTGTATAGTGAGTGTGCATCATCTACTACGGACAAAGGACAATGACATCAACAAGGACCTAACAACATGTAAGAAATGTAAGTCATCTCTAGAAGCAGAATGCATAGGTAAGTATTAAGCAACTAGAATATTTCCCATTAATATTGAAATTTATGCACTAAATAAGGATAGTAGTTTGCCAATCTATTTTATGGGTCAGAATATGAACTGCTAATTTGAATTGATATTGTAATGCATTCAGTGGTGAATATTTCAAGATAAACTATCTGAGAAGCCTAGGGAATTCAAGTAAAAGCTGTATCATTCTGTGCCCGTGAATTCATTTTCTTTGACCAAAAAAAAAATCTTGTTTCGCAATAAACAAACAAACGGAAAAAAAAAAAAAACAACATCCGTTGCACCCCAGTGGCATAGTGGTCTAAACGCTGATTGCTGATCATTCATCCAAGATGGGTCCAGGTTCGAATCCCGTAAGGCATGAATGTTGAGTTTGTCTTACAGCACTGGCTTTCTCCCTTCACTGGAACCAGTGGCCCTAAATTATGGACAGGAGACTGCTTACAGCCCATCGAGTTGCTTACTGTGGTTGTTAACAACCACAACAACCGCAAAAAAAAAAAAAAAAAAAAAAAAGCTAGCAAGATCAGTGGTGAATATTTCAAGATTTCTTTCATGTGCGTGGAAACAATTCACGAAAAACCGTGACCGTCAGAACTCAGATGATGTCACAATGGTTTGAATGTTTACGCTCAATTCGTCCTGATGATGTTGAGCCAAATGCTCTGCGAAACTATAGTCTATGTATAATAAACCTTTGATTGTAGTAAACATTGGTATTTTTATATTATTTTATTTTAAGATCATCTGGTACTCGCTGTCTTCACAGACTAATTCAGATTTTCCAGGTAACAATTTGACGAGTTTTCAGAATGTACGTTAAATCAGGTACGTTATTGTAGGAAGAGCACACTCTGACCTCCTGTTATAGCCAATTACACTTCAAGAAAACTAGAAATGTCACATGATTTGAAGAATATCTTTTAAACCACATATATTTTTAAAGTAGCACAATTTGTAGCATAATTTTCCCCTGCAAGCTATTTTCTTCTTTTTTTTTTTTTTTTTTTTGAGGTTTAATGACCACTGTGAGCAACTCAATGGGCTATAAGCAGTCACTGTCCTTAATTTAGGGCCATCGGTTCCAGGGAAGGGAGAGAGCCAGCTCTGTAAGACAAACACAACATCCATGCCTCACCAATGTTGACGAAAGATCATAAGCCTGCACTTTAACCACTGTGCTATCAGGGTGTTACTTTATTTTGTAGCATGCTTCTGCTACAACTACATTTTTCTATTTGTAGCAATGCTACATGCCAAACTAAAGTAGTGTGCTATTGTAGCACACTACTCTAAATGTAGTGTGCTACAGTAGCAGCGCTACTTCCGATCACTGAGCATAAGATGTACTGCATGCATGTCACCAATTGGAGTCTGTATTTTGCTAAATTTAAGGGGCAGAGTCAACAGAACAAAAGTAAACCTGTTGACACTTTTTTTGTGGAGTGATGAAGTGGTTTCGAATGAAAGACAGTGAAACACAGAATACCAAAGTTCATTCAAAGAACTAAAAAAAAAAACAAAAAAAAAAAACACTTGTTGTAAAACAATTTTAATCACTTGTTATGCAGATAATGCTGCATAATGGAAGAACATTAAAACTAATGTTAATGTTTCAGTACATAACTAATGGTGAGATAACACTTTGAAACTCAAGCTAATTCAGAAAAACTTTGCATAAGAAGCTGTATAACGTTTTAGTCACTTACTGTTATGCAAACTAATGTTCCATAGCAAAAGAATTCCCTCTCCATTAATACTAACATTTAATACTTTAGTATAAAATTAATGGTGGGAAAACTCTTTAAAACTGAAGCTAAAAAAATACATTTAATTTCAGTTGTTATTGCCATGGTTCATTAATTCCATACAATTTCAGCTTTTTTTTTTTTTTCAAAGGCTAAATGTGCCTCAAACTGGCAAACAGGATTTTTCTTCTGATCATGCAAAGTTATTGTCAAAATACACTTTGTAGCAAAAAAATCTGCTCACCAAAAATAATCATCCGTCAAGTGCGAAACTTAACATGCAAATACCTCTGAGCCAGACATGCAAATGATACAAAATGCACAGCCAATGAACACACAGAGCGTGTGTAATGCGCATCAGAAACAAGCACACATCCAAGTTCCATTGCTTGGCTGCTGTGGTAAAGTTGTTAGCAACAGCAAATGAAAATGCCTCGAAGACCCACCTGACAAAGTTACAACCAGCTGAGCAAGTTCAACAGAGGGAGCATCACCGCACTCCGGAAAGCGGGCTGGTCGTACCGACATATCGCCCGCCACGAGGGTCGGAGCAATGACACAGTCAGACGATGTTGTTACCAGTGGTTCCAACAGAGCATCCATAACCAATCAAGAGGGCAGCGGCAGGCCTCGAGTGACAAATTCTCACCAGGATCATACGATGGTGTGTGCTGCCAGATGCACTCCGACAGCTTGGCTATCTGCCATTCAGAGGCACCTACCCACATCTCCTGGACGTGTAGTGTCACGCAGCACCGTTGGAACAAGGGTCGCAGAGGCTGGACTCCATTGTCAGCGACTGTTGCACTGGATTCCACTAACGCCTGGACATCACAAGCACCGCTTCGTCTGGTGTCACGACTGCACAGGTTGGAATGTATCAGATTGTAGCCATATCATGTTCAGCGATAAATCCCGGTTTTCAATGAGCTTGGATGACCGGAGAATTCATGTGTGGAGGAGCCCTGGCTAAAGCTGCTCACCCCAAGTCATTGTGGAGCAGTATACATCCATAACACCTGGCATTATCATTTGCGGAGCCATCACCTATGATACTTGGTAATCGTTAGTGATCCTTCGCAGCACCGTAACGGCCCGACGATACGTCGACGAGATCCTGCGATCTGTGGTAATTGCCAATGCTGTTGAGTCTGTCAGGGGCCATCTTTCAGCAAGATAATGTCTGTCTGCACAAGGGGAATGTTTCCATGGATTGTTTTTGTGGTGTGACAACCCTCCCTTGGCCTGCCCAATCGCCGGACCTCTCCCCAATTGAACACATTTGGGATCTTGTAGAACGCCAACTTCAGCCATCGCGCAACATGGAGGAACTAGGTGCTCAATTACAGTGGATCTGGCAGCAACTTCTGCAGGATAGCATTCGAGGTCTGTATGAGTCCATGCCAGACCAAATGTCCTCATGCATTGCTGCCAGAAACGGCCATACATGTTAAAGATGTAGCAGCTCTGAACCTATATCTGCTCAATAAATGGAGGGATTGCTCTCAAATTTGAATCATTTCGTTCAAGTCTCCTCATTGCTCATGTCAAATTCCATCATGATCAGACGATTTTTCCAGGTGTGCGGATTTTTTTTTTTTTTTTTTTTGCTACAGAGTGTATGTTAACTGATGCAGCATTGTTTATACGATTTTGAAGAAAAACTTACCAGACATGGCCAAAGCACTCCACAAGTGCTATTGCACTGACACAATCTTTTTTCCTCAGAACTAATCTTACACCACTTTTATGACCCATTTCAGCTTGGAGTTTTAAAACTTGAGCTTCTCTCAGTGAAAGCGGTCGACCAGCTTCATCAACAGGTAATGGCGCATCACTAGACAAATTAGTTGGCTGAAAGATATTAAAAAAACCCCAATATATACAAAACCTAATGAAATCAACAAAATGTACTATTCACAAGTCAAAAGTCACAAACTTTCAGTGTGAACAACAAAGAGAGAATTTTACAGTGCAACACTACTTACTGTAAATATTGAAACTCAGCTACAGTACAATTTGTTGGCATTTTTAAAGAGACACTAAATGACATAAGCCTGCTTTTACAAAATTGATTAATTCATCACCTTTTTGTGACAAAAAAAAAATTGTTACACCTTCTTAAATCATACAATCTCTGTTCAACTAAATATATATATTTTTTTCCAATCTGCCATTCACAATCACGAGAAAATACCTGTATTTAAGTTAACCCAGAAAAATCTCGAATACATAAAGCCTACTGCAATTCACACAATGCATTGTTAACAAGTCACAAATTATGTAAGGTGATTAGAAAATTCTATTGAGGACAGCTAAGAGAGAGAGTTTTAAAGGGTCCTTACTTACTGAAAGAGTTTGGTATGTAGTGAAACCACAGGCGCCGACTTCGTGGGTTCGAGACACTTTTTGAACCCCCAATGATTTTCTTGTGGGTTCCTCCAACCCCTAATATTTTTGCGCGTATTTCGTGGGGAAAATACACGTACGCATATATGATAAATTTTGTTTTTTGTTATCAATTCTTCACGTTTTTTATTATTCATTCCCCATTTACCATATATAGAAAGTGTGTATAAAAATTTACCCCTCAGACTGTTTATTGTGCCTCAAAAAAAAAATGAGTGTTTCTTTGTGCTCATCAAATTTGACACGACAGACAATACCACAAGTACCGTTGTTTAAGAGCATTTAAAACTGCCTCCTCTACAAAAGAAAATTATTTGGTCTGTCTGGGTTCCTACAAAATACAAATGTCTAGCCCTACATTCGGAGAGGACAACCTATTCAAGGTCATAGTGACAAAGGCGGAAATATGTTGTACAGTCAGTTGACCCACCTATCTTCGGGCAGTCAGGGGCCAAGGAGGTTAGAAGAGAGAGAAGATAGCATCAGCAGCCGCTGGCGAAGCCAAATATGATCTGGTTACTTGCGCCCTCCAGGTGGGGAGGGTTCAGTGACGTGAGGTCACTTACTGAAGACCTGTGCTGGATCACAGGTTGATTGTGGCTGTCTCTTACTCTCTGCAGCAGTCTCTGAAGGTTAACAAGGCTCCCACAGCTTTAGCACGGCCATGATTGGTTAATACATCATATGCACTTCTGCTCTATGAAGCATAATTTTGTTCCATTTTTTTAGAAAATACTAAACAGTATTTTTGTAACTTTTTGCAAATGTTTAGTATGTGCATGTATATTTTGGTCTCATTTTTTCCTGACTGTACATGCTGCACAAGTGGCTTTAAAACCTCTTCAAAGTCAACGATTTCCCCATAGAAAACTAGAGAAGCAGCCGAAGTTGGGCATACTGGGCATACACAGCTGATACAAAGTAGAGCCCACGGAAAACGAATGGCGTGCGGTTGATGCTATGTCCTCTCCCTTTTAACCTCCTATTTTAACTCAGAAATCATTTGAAGAAAATAATTGCTGGCATTTTTAAAATTGGTAAAAACACCTTAAAATAAATTTTACATATTTTTGTTACTTTTATAAGACAATTGAGTTGGAAATTCACACAGTATCTGTGCATTGTATATAATAATGTCGAACCTACAAAAGCAAAATAAATGAAATAAATAATTATCTAGAGAAAAAAATATGTAATTAACTATAATTTGCTTCATTTTAGCATTTTAGGCATCTTATTGTGCCAAATAATATGACTGAATGAAATTTAAATTAGACTTTGAAAAATGCATGGGTGATTCGATTAGAAATTTCCGGAACCCCCAATAATTTTTCAAGTTGGCGCCTATGAGTGAAACTAATCTACAGTACAATGTGCTGGCAGTTTTCAAGGGAGTACTAACTGACACAAGTAGACTTTATAACTGATTAATTCCTCACCATTTGTCCCTGACAAAGAAATAAAATTATGAAAGCTTTCTATATTAAATGGTCTCTATTCAACCAAATAAATTTTTTTCCACCTACCTTTTAAGATATATCTCATGCGATTCTATCATAAACTTCACATACCATTTCATGACAAGGTTCTTCATAAAGACGCTTTAACGTCTAAGTTTTCTGTTTTACATGTTACAAAGTGGGTAGTCTGTGGTGGTGCATTAAATTATTCAATTATGACACAATTCAGTTAAAAGTCCTAAAAATGTTACTTATGGAAGTGCATGTTGTTACTTATGGAAGTGCATGTTGTTACTTACAGAACTACCAATGTGGGACTGAACACGCACTTCCACAAGTAACATTTTTAGGATATTTAACTGAATTGTATCTTAATTGAATAATTTAATGCACTGCCGCAGACTGTACCCACTTTATAACATGTAAAACAGAAAACTTAGATGTCAAAGCGTCTTTATGAACTACCTTTTAAGATCATGATTTATTTAATAACATCAACTAGCATTCAGGAAACATCATACCCTGTAATTCTTTTTTTTATTTAGAATGGAAAATATGTATAAGTGGGATATGGTAACATAATTTAAACTCCTTTAGCCGGCAACATAATTCAAAATCCATTAAGAGGCAACAAAAACTAATGAACTCAATTTACAGCACTGAGAATAAGCCTTCACAGAGAAAAGAAAATAAGAGCTCTTCAACTGAATACAGTCAGGAATCCCATTGCTAGCAGGAAATCGTTAATCCAGCGTACGATCCGATTCAACCAGGATCCCTGCGACTCCGAACAGAGATTAAGCAACTGAAAGGTGAAGGGGAATCGTAAAAAAATAACTGAAACATTCTCCATGCAAACTGACTGTCTGTAAGAGGAACTATGGTGTACTGTCAATAGTAGGTAATCGCTGGTTGTCTGGTAAACGACAAAAGGTTCAAGACTGGGTGAATGCCACTTTTTTTTTTTTTTTTTTTGCTTGCTGAAAACAGTGCCAGATTTCGATGTATGCGGTTTCCAGAAAAGTTGTTTCAAAATACAGTGAAACCCTCGGTTATAAATTTTCCTAGGAGATGGCCTTAAAAAACGTATAAATGAATTTTCAAAATGTAAAATACTATGGTAAATTTTTGAATGTCCCCTAAAAGAAAATAAAAGGGGAAAGAATGCTCATAATTTTAGATTACACTAATTTACAATGGCAGACATACATATATACCAACATGAATAATTTCTTTGATACCTTAAGCCTTGACTTTTGCAATAATTTTTTTTACACAAATTTCATTACAAAAACTATGTTAAAGAAATTCTGTACAATTTCACATTTTCAATACATGAAAAAAAAAAAAAAAAAACTCTAATCTTTAAAACAGTGGGCAGTAAATCCAAATATGATTTTGTTTTACATCCAATATCCCTAACTGCACATTCTTTATTTATAAACACTGTTCTGTATAAAGCAGTTAGTCTACTAGCTGATTTAGATTTAGTGCCAAGTAAAACATTTGCTAATCTTTGACATTTTTTGAATTCAAACAAAACAGAGAACTGTGTACATTATTTAGGATATGTATAGTTACATCACCTATTTCATGGCTGCAAAAAGATGCTATCTCAGTTTTTCTTTTAAGTTGGAACATACCGGACTACATACAAATGAATCAAAGAAACGTGTACTTTTGGAAATCTGAAATTCAAAATTTATCATATGAGGGTTGCACCAAAAGTAATGCAAAGTGGGCATTTTATTAACTGATAGAGGTCGTTCAAATTGCACATGTTGGTAGAGTAACTCTAGCCTCAACATAGTCTCCATCACACGCAATGCATTTATGCCATGGTTGAACACAACTCTCAAATCCTCTTTGAAAAAAATTCAGGTGTGGACTGTTGTACCCACTTCACCACAGCCACTTTCACCTCGTCTATGTCATCAAATCATTGTCACCAGAGACTGTACTTCATTGGACTGAATGTGTGGAGGTCTGAAGGCACCAGATCTGGGCTGTACGGTGGATGGGGGGACCACCGACCAGCCTAATTTGCTGATCGCCTGATTTAGGTGAGTACTAATAACTTATCCTAAATTATTATGTTAAACCAACTTCAGATTTGTATTAGTTGAAGCTATCCAATGCTTCCGTGTAGCATCTTTAATATGACTCCAAATCCAGGGACATTAGATGCAAGTCACAAATCATTTAGTGCATCAGATACCTAGTGATAATTTCTTTGCTTCAGTTACTAGGAAGTTTGCTGTCGTGCGTCATGTAATGATAGTATTCCAGAACTGAAATCAGATGTGGGTTCAAGATACCAGTATATTTAATGCTTTGAATAAGATGTACAAGATGAAACTTCCATTTTATAAACTGTTTTTTGACCCCCAAAAAACAAAAAAAAACAAAAAAAACAAGAAAAATTTCAAGCATATACGTGATTTAGGTTCTTTCAGGATATACATGCTCTCTGGTTCAATATGAAAGATAACTTGAAAAATAACATAGCCCTCCTAGCCTCACTTTTTTGATCAAACAATGCTTTTCAACTGTGCAACAATACAGTTCTGTCAAATATGCCAGAGAAATTGTTTGGAAAGGTCATTATCGATAAGGTACAAGATCTAATATCAGAGAAAAGGTGTGGGATTTACAGAGTGGTTTTACAGCTGATAAGAGCTGCACTAACCAGATTTTTGCATTACATATGATGATCGAAAAGTATCTGTCTTTTGGTAAGAAAGTTTTTGCTCCCTTCGTAGATTTAGGGAAAGCCAATGATCGAGTTAATAGGATACTTCCGTTTCTGTGGGAGGTCTTGATTAAATGCGGCATACCTCTGAATATGCTTAAAAGTATAAAAGTTATGTATGCTGGCAGTAGGGACTGTGTACGAATGAATGGTGATTTACTGAAATGGTTTTCTATTGGTGCAGGAGTCAGACAGTGTTGTGTCATGTCACCCTGGCTGTTTAATATACACTATATTGACAAAAGTCACCAGATACTTAGAAGAGAAATGCAAAATAGCATTTACTGACATACATTAGTATGGTGTCGACCCACCTTTGGCCTTAATATGCATGCACTGACCCTTCGAGACATGCTTTCGACAAGGTTTTTGCAGCACAGCAATAGGTATGTGCTTCCATTCAGTACATAATTCTGCCACTAACTGTTGCTTAGTAGTAGGCCTTGGCTCCAAACTTCTTATGTGGTGCTCCTCTATGGGATTAAGATCAGGGCTCTGTGCCAGCCAGTCCAGACACGATAAGGAATTATCATCAACCCACGCAGTAGCAGTCCTTGCTTTACGGCTTGGTGCATTATCTTGCTGGTACCAACAACGCTCGGTTCCATAGTATTGCCACAGAGTTGGTAGGGCATAATTGTCCAGAATATGGAGATAGACATGCTGGTTAACAGATTTGTCCACGATAACCAATGGGCCGGGACCATACCATGAAAAACACCCCCACAAGAATACACTGCCAGCTCCAAACTTGACCGCAAGAACAGTAGTACACTGTGGTAAATAGCGTTCCCCTGGCTGCTGCCATGCCAACACACGACCATCAGACTGATGGATCCTGTATCTGGATTCTTCAGTCCAACACCCGTTTCCATTGATCTATGGTCTATGATAAATGTTCTTTACACCATGCTAAACGACGAGTAGCATTCCGAGTGGAGATGAAGGGCTTATGAGCAGCCGCACGACCCCAGTAACCCATGGAATGAAGTTCTCTGCAAATGGTGTGTGTACATTCCGAGGTGCCAGCATTTTTACTCACCTGTACACTGAGGTCTTGTGCAGTACTCCGTCGATTAGCTACAACGACTCTCCTGAGGCTTCGACATCCTCTTTCACTGATTTTCTTTGGTCTGCCTGTATGTTTTGCTGCTTCAGGCACGCCATGTGTCTTCCACTTATTCAGTACATTCAAAACAGTTGACTTGGGTATGTTTAAACGCCCCTCGGTTTCTCTTATGGACAATCCACTAATATAACAACCAACAAACTCTCCTTTCTCAAAGTCAGTTCTCTCCCGCCACAACATTTTCACTCAACCTCACAGTGCGATACGATCGCTGTCAGCTCCAGGCTTGTTTTTATACCATTTGCAGCTGTACAGCGCATCTTAACAATGCAGCAGATCCGCTCATTTGCTTTTGAAGGGGTGTACGGTGACTTTTGTCAACATAGTGTACGTATTTTATGGACGAGCGCGTGCTTCACGCCAAAATGAACAATACCAGTTTATGTCTTGGTAATATCATTTGTGCAGTATGTTGATGACATAGACCTGTTGGCAGAGAGAAAAAGTGAGTTGCAGAGTATTTTGTCCCAGATATACAAAGTTTGTATGAAATTCAAACTGAGTATAAATAAGGAAAACCAAACTTATGGTTCTGGGGTGAGGAATTGTTAGTACTGAATGCAGCAGTCTAAATGATACAGAGGTTGACCAGATGAATGAATTTGTGTATTTAAGAAGCATGTTTAACAGAGAAAACATATTAAATGGTGAAATCAGTATAAGAATGAATTCTTCTTTTAAAGTCATAAGTGCCTTAGGAGGATTTCACAGGAATTATGAGTTCTCTAAACAGTCCTGGATGACTGTGAATAAAAGTGGAACTGCTCCTACTATGATGTTCTTATGGGGGAGGTGAGGGGACAAGTTCAGATCATGTGAATAAAGATGTGTTGCAAATGTATAATGTGAAGCAAAATTTGTTAGTAAGATAAAGATAAATATTCTGAGGTGGTTTGGTCATGTTGAAGGAATGAGTAGCAAGATGCATACTAAAAGAATTTATTCAGCCTAAGTGGCATAACAAAAAAAGATAAAGGAAGACAAAGGAGCTCATGGGAAGACCAGATTCAGGTAAGTCTGCATGAGGAAAAGATAATGAGTATGAAGTAAAAATGCAGGTTCTCATTATTTTTTCTTCCACAAAAAATAAGGACTTTCACCTCTCGCCAAGTTTTTTAAAGACCTTACCAACTGCATACACAACAAAGACATACACTGAAGTGCCAGATGAATGCTCCTCTAACCATACTGTCGCGTCCCGATACTTGTGTGGAGGTGCATTGTCCTGTTGGAACAGGCCCAACCCATCAGCATTAATGCAGGGCATGAACGGGTGTACCTCGTCATAAAGGACGCACACATAGTGTTGGCCGGTCACAGACATTTGTAGACGTACCAGGGGTCCCAGTGAAGTCCAGCTAAACACACCCCATACCATTACGGACCCCCCCACCAGCCAGTACAGTTCCCTGTTGACAGGCGGGATCCATGGCTTCATGGGGTTTGCGCCCCACACGAATCCTTCTATCTGCCCGGTACAGTTGGAAACGCGACTCGTCAGACCAGGCTACTTGTTTCCATCAATCAAGTGTCCAGTGGCTGTGTTGCCGTGCCCAAGCGAGGCGCATAGCTCTGTGTCGTGCACCCATCAAGGGGACTCGAGTTGGGCGTCGGCTCCCAAAGCCCATATCGTGCAGGGTACTTTGCACAGTCCGGAAGCTAATGCTTGTTGAGGCTCCAGCATTGAATTCTGATGATACCTGCGAGAGTGTTGCACCCCTATCGCATGAAACGATTCTTGACAGCCGACGATGGTCACTTTCACCCAAATGTCTTTTTACGGCCACAGTGGTATCGTAGGTTGGAGGTTTTGCCAGAATTCTTGTAGTCATGGTACACCCTTGCAATGGTCGTCCGTGAAAATCCGAACATCGTTTCTACCTCCAAAATACTACGGCCCATCTCACGAGTGCCAACTATGACACTGCGTTGAAAATCGCTTAAATCGTTATTACTTGTCATTCGCATGCCGAAAACAGCCCTGACAGCTGGCAAGGATGTCTATCACTTTATATATGCACTGGCGAATGCAACCGAGTACGCGCATAGGTGACGTTGCTATGTATTTTGCATAAGCTCGTCTGTACCAGTTTTTTGGCACTTTAGTGTATGCCCAAATACTTTTATGTGACTTAACTATGGAAATTGAAGTATGTCGAATGAGTTTGCAATATTTTTTTATATCATTTGAGTTAGAGGATGCAATAAAGTTGAACTTATGCAATTTAAAAGATAATTCTGCTGGACAAATCAGTTTTCCTACGAGAGAGAATAATCACATATACAATAAAGAACGAATGTGTAAATTATAAAACTGTGGTTAAAGTTATGAGCCCAAGATTTGAATTTTGAAATTAATCATCTCATAGTTTATATTGTAAAACTACAGTCAAATTTATGAGTTGGAGATTTCAATTTTGCACCTAATTTTGTCTTGGTATAACTGAATAATTGTTACTTGTATCTACAGAAAGGGGAAATACAAAAGCGATCTATCAGTTCCAAGAGATGGTGATGGGACTTGAACAAACGACAATATACAAAACCTGCTGGATGCGTTATTTACAGAGCCCATGGGGCTTCACTTTTTTCAACAAATTGCGTGTTTCATACTGTCCCATGCTTTCCCATGAACTTTCAGTTGACATCATGTGACACCAACATAGTTAATCAGAAGCAAAAGTTCTAGAAACTACATGATTTCTGGATTTCATGCAGCCAGTTATGAAAAATAAGTACTTTTTAAGTACATTTAGGAATTTTTGTCAAAAAGTAAGGACTTTTAAGCACCCTGAAAAATTCAGCACTTTTCAAGGACTTTTAAGGATTTACAAGGACCATGGAACTCCTGTGCCCAGCACGAGAAGCACAGGGACATTCCGAAACAGAGAGGCGATCTTAGGTCGAAGTGGGCTGTCCCGGTGGCGCAGTGATCTGAGTGATGGCATCTGATCATTCATCCGAGATGGGTCTGGGTTCGAATCTCAGTGAGGCATGGATGTTGTGTTTGTCTTATGGCACTGGTTGTCTCCCTTCCCTGGAACCAATGACCCTAAATTTAGGATGGGCGAGTGCTTATAGCCCACCGAGTTGCTCACGGTGATTGTTGAACCTCCAACCAAAACTAAAAAAAAGAAGAACCCTGAAACGGTCTTGTGTGACGGATGTCAGTAAAGTTCAAGTTGTATGCCGAGATAGCTGGAAATGGAGGCATTTCATATATCACCAGTAACTAAAATCTAGCACTACCTGTTTTAAACTTTAACCTGGCAGATGAGCTTTCTATGAGGAGCTAATCTCAAAGAACAGCTGAGAGAGAGAGAGAGAGAGAGAGAGAGAGAGAGAGAGAGAGAGAGAGAGAGAGAGAGAGAGAGAGTGTGTGTGTGTGTGTGTGTGTAGTGTGTGTGTGATTTTGAAATCCCACATAACAGGCAGTTGTAGCAAAACATTGTTTTTTTTTTTTTATTATTATTCAAGAAGTGAGAGGAAAAAAAATTACCTGTAAATTTCTGAAATGTGAAGATGTTGATGCAATGCTGTTATAGGGAGGTGGCCCTTCTTCTGTAGGAGGTCTTGCTCTTCTTGAAGGTGTGCTCTGCGGTGGCTCAAATGCACTTCTAGGGCTTGCTGCCAAAGCTGAATGCAGGACCGACGTTGAATTTTCCAATGGCTGATGATCGAATATTGCGTTCAAGTCCCTACGTTCATTAGAGCTACCGTGAGCGACATTGGAATTCAGAGAAGGTTCAGAATTGGAAGATAAGTTACTTAACCCTCTAGTCCTTAAAGGCCTATGCATTTCCTCTTGAATTTCATTCACCATAGACGAAGACATCCTCCTCTGATCTATTGATATTCTGGGAGGCAACACTGGAACTGGTTCCACAATGGTACCCCTCTGAGCAGGAGGGTTTTCGTAATTGGGATTCCGTACCCCAAGAGAAGTCAACTGTCTATTACTATTTAAAGACACTGGATAAAATAATGGTTCATATACAGAATTGGCCTCCTCCGACAAAGGTGTGTTGGGTACAGAAAATGCACTTTGAGGGGATGCACTATGGGATGGATTAGAAATGGTAGGTTCACTTGATACACTACTAACACTATGCCTTGTTATATTGTTCTCAGTAGCTGTGCTGCTAACAAAGTCAAAACTAAATACACTTTGAGGAATGGACTGGTGAGGCACCCTGTCTTGAGCATTCCGTTGATTATTTGACACGACTTGATCTGACGGCCCAGGAACTGGGGTGATGGTAGTTGCTGAAGTTACTGTTGGTGGATTTCTAATATAAACCACAGCTGAAGTTGAAGCCACACTGACTCTGTCGACAGGGTTGGCAGGAACTGGTGGAAGAGGTGAATTTGGATCTCTCAGTGAAAGGCGGTTTAGTTCTGTGAAGGAAAAATTTTATCAGTTAAAAGAAAATGTCTGAAAACAAGCTATATATCAAAAGTACCACAGTTTCTATTTTGAACACTGTGGCATTAAACTTTATTATACAAACATGCAGCTCCGAAATGCAACATTTAACTAGGTGTGGCTTATATTTCAGTAACTATAAATTTTTATCATCGTTCATGATATTAAAACAGATTGTTTGGTGAATCTTTTATGGCAGATACTGAGCTATAAAGAATTTAGAGTGTGGACCCTTCATTGATTTATTGAATTTATTTGTAGGAGTGATAGTGAGGTGATACCAAAACCCCAGAAACTCTGAGCTCCGTGACACACACACATGCACACACATAATTGCCCATTATTTATTAAACATACATAAACTTGCTATACAGCAAATAGCTACAAAAATTGAATAAATAATGTAAATTTAGAAAAGTCCAATTCAGTTAGGTAAAAAGTGGCCCGGCAGCACCAGGCCTCGATTCACTTCTACCTGTAGGGGACAGTGTGTTAAGGATTTGGCTCTCTGCCATTGGACAAGGCATTCGGACAAATGCAAATATTAAAACATGTAATGCTTGGTAGTAATGAAATGAGATAAAATTTGATTGCATTTTCCTGCTCTATGTTTAATTACATTTATAACTTCTATGTTTACAAAAAAATGTTAGGAAAAGCAAAATTATGCAATAAATGTAAGAATAAATAAAAATAGGAAATCAATTTAATCAGATTAAAAATGTTTCCACTAATGAGCATAATAAATGTGAATATAATGCAATATTTACAATATTTAAGCAGAATAAAACAGAGTACATACCTTTATATTTCTACAAATGGAAGTTCTAAAAGATTCAGTTTGGGGGTGAAAAATTCTAAAGTAGGATATTGTGCAAAGTGCAGCATTCAAGTCCACACAATAGACTCTGGTTCCTTTTACCTGTTATGTCTCTCTAGGAGCAGCACATCACATATCACTTCATTGGTTCCTGTTTTTTAGTGGTTGGGGGATATAACCTGGAAAATATTGCCCAGTCAACTGAAGAACATCATGTTCTGATGATGGACCAGAAAGTCTTAATTTATTCATTCATTCAGTGTGGTACTTTTTAATAATTCCTTGCTGACAATGCCTCAGAGCACTCAACCACCAAAAGTCTGTGAAGTTTCAACAGAAAGTGAAACTAACTGGTTAGATGAGACTAGTTTGTTTGTTCTGCACAAAGCATTTTCCTCTTAAGTTCTCATGCAAGCTGGGCTCATGATTGCCCATAGTGGCAGTAGATGCTGCAAGCTCAGCTTGTTTGTGTCTCGGAAGAAACATCTAGCGGTTGTGAGCTCAGCTCATTTGTGCCCACGAGGGTTATTTCCACGTGGACAAGTTAAACCTGGGCAAGCCACTTAAAGGGTTAAAGTTCTTATGTGTAATGAAAAAAGCCTCTATTTAAAACTTATCTATACACTCACTGAAGCCAACATACATCTGCCCCCTCCCCTTTTTTTAATATATAAATGCTTTGAATCCTTAAAATTTTTTACAAGAATAAATATTTTAAAAACACAGTACAGTGAAATCTCATTATAACATATTTGAAGGGGCCGCAGATTTTATTTGTTATTCTGAAATATTCGTTAAACTGAAATTCCAAGATGTTGGTGCTTAAAATTTAAACCGACATTACATCTTGTACAATTATTAAATATAAGCTCTAATTAATAATAAAATGTATGATAAATACAATAATAATATGGCAAGTAATATAGAATATTTAATAATGAAAAAAAAGGTTAAATTACATTGCACTTAATACTACTTCCTTAACCTCATCTATGATTGAAAATGAAAGAAAAAATAACTTACGTGAATATGCACCACATTGAAAAAATATACTTCAGTGGAAGTAATTGTTTGTTATAGAAAAAGTCTGAAATTTTAGACTGACCAGATAATGATTAGTAGTTTTTGTTACAAAGTCCTCTACATCAGTTATCATAGAGTACAATTTTTTGGGCACTGTTTTCTGTTGTGATAAATATTTGTGCAAATTTTCAATGCTTGTCAGAGCCAGCTGCGATGAGACAGGGGGATCCTCTGTGCAAGGCTCATCGTCATCTATACTTTCCTCATTTTCCAAAGAGGTAGAAAACATTACACTTTTTGCTATTGCTTCTGTTGTTAATTCAGCACACGTTATAACTTCACCGTCACATTCAACGTAGTCGGAAATAGATACTAAAGACAAATCAAAATTAAGTTCCCGAGACGCTGTTGCTCATAAATCTGGAAGAAAATCATCACTGCTGTCTTCGGTATCTACCGACTGCATTATTGTAGAAGGAAAAATGCCAGATTTATGCCAGCAATTCTGTATTGTAGTAAATGATACATTATTTCAAGCTGCAGAAATCATCTCTATGGCTTGTCAGAGATAGACGTTTTTATTTCCAATAATACCACTTCAAATTTACAAGGGTTTTCTCAACAAGACGATGATGGAAATGAAACTTCACATTTTTTACAATGCCTCGGTCAAGTGGCTGAAGGATGGATGGTGCAGTTAGGTGGTAGAAATTCTACTGTTACATTACTGTATCTTGCTTTAACTCGATGTGCTGAGATGTTATCGACAAATAAAACAATGTTTCTTTTCATTTTCTTCATTTCGTTATTCAGTTCCTTTACCCATGTTGAAAAGATAGTTTGAGTCATCCATGATTGGCTGTTGTTTCGTACAGGCATGGAAGTGACGCAATGTTCTTAAAGCACCGAGGCTTGGCAGACTTTCGTATAACTAAAGGTTTTAGTTTTTTCGTTCCAGTTGCATTGCAGCAAAACATGACAGAAATGTGAACTTTTGATTTTTTCCCACCTTTACACTGCTCACCTTTCATAGCCATCGTGCGATTCGGAAGAACGTAGAAAAATGCAGTCTCATCTGCGTTGTAAATGTCCTCAAGTTCATATTTCTGTAAAATATCCTGCAACTTATTTTCTTTCCATGTATGAGCAGCTGAAACATCGGCAGCTTTTTCATCCCCACACACCTGCTTCCAACTTATTCCATACCATTCTTGAAAACGAAATAACCAGCCACTGCTCGCTTCAAACATTTCGATTTTCAGAATTTCTGCACACTCTTTTTAGCCTTGCAACATAGGACCAGACACTGGAACATATTTTAATCGAACATCTTTAAACCACGTGCACACAGCTTCATCAATTGATTGAAAATTTCCCCAATGCAGACGTTTCTTTCCAGGCAAAGGGTTGATTGTTCAGCAAGTTTCTTTATTATTTCTATCTTTTAAAACGATGGCTACAGTAGACAGGGCTATACCACATTCCTTTCCAACATCAATCTGTTTTCTTCCATATTCTATAGCCTCTATAATCTGAATTTTTTTGCTTAAGCGAAAACTGCTTCCGTTTTTTTTTTTTGTTTTTTTTTTCAGCCATAATGAGAATGAAAACCTGTTCTTTCTCACCAGTTCCTTCTTACTAAACAAGAGCAGCCTGTTGCTCAGTTAACGAAAAACCTGCTCTTTGTCTCTGCGCACTTCTCCTGCGCAGCCGAAAGGACTTCAGCTTATCTGTCAATCACGCAGGACGTATTCATTTCATTTGGAGGGAAGGAACGTTAAAAGAGGCGGGTCCAGTGACAACGTGGCTTCCTAGACAGCTGTTCCATTCTGCTCTAAAAGCACAGGAAGAACCGCAAGTTGTTACATGTTGTTCATTCCTGCTCATCCAGGTGAAAAAACCTTGTTAGCATTCTAGGATAAAAAAAACTTGTCAACCAGTAACACTTTTTGAAAGATAAGAATACGTATTTCCGGTTAGACCAAAAGAAAAATTTCTTTGTTGATCTGGGATAATGCATTCCTTTACCATAATTTTATATTCGTTATTTTGAAAAGTTTGTTAATCTGAAATTCGCTAAATTGAAATTTTTGAACATGAAAGTAATAGGTAATTTCTTTGGGGGTTTTCCCCAGATTCGTTAATTTGAAATATTCGTTCTATTGACATTCGTTCTAGCAAGATTTCACTGTACACTAAAAACCTTACTTTGGTTAAAATCCTCAGCAGACATCAAAAACAAACATTTTTATTCTATCTGACATACAGTCATGTGCTAAAGTATTGCATCACCTGCAAAAACTGCAAATTTTTAAGCTTAACTCTTTGCCTAACAAACTAATTTTCATAGTTATTTCATCATTTATATATCATTAGATGAGAAATTTAATGGAGATTTCAAAAATGTCTCAGTTTTTCCTGTAGCTACTACTGTTCTTAAGATATGAGTACATTACAAAAATCATGACCAAGTCAAAATTGTTATGAAAAGGATAATTTATCCAATACTTACGTTTACAGCAATAAATCATTTTTGTAATTTATAAGGAATGAAATAACATTTAAATACAAAAATATGATGAAGCAAAATTATAAAATGTACCTAATATTTTGTTGCCCAGCCTTTAGCTTTAATCACAGCTTTGCATCTTGCTGGCATACTGTGAACAAGGTTTTGTAAAAGATTGGGTTGAACAATATGATTCCAAATTTGAATTACATCTTCAATGACTTGAATTTTGGTTATTGGCTTCTTTTTTTTGATAGTTCATATGACACTTTGAAACACACATTTTTTATCAGGTTTAAGTCTGGTGACTGTGGTGGCCAATCAAGATGCTGAATATTTTTTTCCTGAAACCACTTTTTCACTATTTTAGCACGGTGACAGGGAGCATTGCTATCTTGAAACATAAAATTGCCATCATAAAGTCTCCTAGATGATGGCAGCATCTTGGTTTCTAATATCCAGATGTATTTCTGGACATTTACTGTAACATCGACAATATGGGGGTTCCCAACGCCATGTGCACACATGCAGCTCCAAACCATGACCTTCACCAGATGCTTAACAGTAGTCACTAAACAACTTGGATGGAATTCTTCATTCTTGAATCTCCTTACCTGGGCACTACTCTGGTCCCCATTAAGGCAAAAATCTGATTCATCACTGAAAAGAATATTTTCCTATTGCTTGGTTGTCCATGAGACATGCTGTTTTTCCCACTGAAGTCTACACAGTCTTAGATTTGCAGTTAATAGTAGTTTATGCCTGCCTTTGCAGCCACATGAGTCATAGTGAAGCAGCCTCCTCCTAACAGTAGATGTACAAACAGTAACATCAATCACTTTAGACCATCTTTGAAGCAATTCAGGTAAATTGAGCCTCCTGTCTGCCACTTAGCTTTCTGAGCACTCTGTTCTGCTTGGTTGTAGTGGATCTGGGCCTTCCACTGCAACATATATTTTTAATATCACCAGTGTCTTTTACTTTCTTCAATAGCCTAATTGCTGTAGATTGATTACAGCCAACTCTTTCAGTGATTTGCCTAGAAGAATACCCCTCTTCATGCAGAACAACTACTTCTTCTCTGTCCCATAGGCACCGACTTGTGAAAATTTCGAAGGATGCCGAAATTCAAAAGGCAGGTGCCGTTTCCAGTGTTGAAATTTTAGATGCTTAAAAAATGGACCTTGTCTTCAGTGTAAACGCAAACAAACCGATACATGATTTCATGAAAAAGACATTAAATTTTTTTTATAGCAACTAAATTCTTGAACCCCGTTTTAATTCTCCCGATTTAATTTTCTGTAATGTGCGCACAAGAGCTCTTATATATATTTTTTCTTTTGGACAAAATTTGAGCATTTTGTTACCAGAAAACTAAACCTGTTGAAAATGGCTGAGATTGGCAGTATATAGTCTTTAGTCAAAACAGACAGTATGCTAACAGCGATACCTTTGAGGAGCTTGCTGTAGCAGTAGCAAACAAACTGATGTGTTCAGTGTTGGAATGGAACGAGTTTCATAATCATTGCACTGTATTATTTCCCTTCCTTTTTATTGTTAGCATTTAGCGCATAACACAGCATATATCACAGCAAAATTTTTTGCTTTGATCAACAAGTGTAACTTGGAAATCTCCACCCCCACCTTGTAGTTCTGGCAACCAGCCCATCCAGTCGATCGCGGGTGATCAAGGTCGTAGGATGACCGAAAGCTACTGCTAAACGAACCTTTTACCGTACTTGACTGTGTGTTTCACTCATTTTATTTGTTTAACTGAGAAAGTGGTTAACAGCTTAGAAGAATGTTCGAAAGCCATCAAGGCCAACAGTTCTGGACTTGGTTAGGAAATGTGAGACAACTGGTTCTGTTCACGATGCTCGTAAAGAAATGTGGGTGCACCAAGATCAGCCAGGACACAGGAAAATGTGGAACAAGCACAGAAGACTGCCACTGATGATCCTGCCATGTCAATATGAAAATTGGCCAGTCAACTTCATGTAAGCATTGGATCTGCTCACTCAATCCTAAAAAAAGACCTCCAGTTATTCCCGTACAAAATTCAAACACTTCAACACCTTAATGAGGCTTCTATTGAAAAGAGGGATATGTTTACTAACGCAATTGTTGATGTCATCAACAACAAACAATTGAATTTGGATTGTGTTTGGTTCAGCGACGAAGCCCATTTCTGGTTATCCGGATATGTTACCAAGCAGAATTACTGGCTATGGGGATCAGAGAAGCCAGTTTTCATTGAAACACGCCCTCTTCATCCAGCTAAAGTTACAGTTTGGGCGGCTCTCTGCAGGAACAGGCTGGTTGGTCCTGTTTGTTTTAGACTCCACTGTGAAAAGCGATTCCTACAAAGCTATGCTGGAAAACAAGTTTCTCCTGGAAATTCGCCATCTGAGAATGGCCAATGGTTTCTGGTTCATCCAAGATGGTGCACCTCCACATCACACTCTGGATGTTTTTAGGACCATAAGCAGCCACTTTGGACACAATGTGCTTGCTCTCAACTACCCCAATCATTACCCTGGGGTTATCGAATGGCCTCCTTATTCTCCCGACGCAAATCCTTGGGACTTCTTTCTTTGGGGATACATCAAAGATTTGGTCTACAAATCACACCCTAACACTGTGACTGAGCTCAGAGATGCTATCACTGAGGCTTTTTCCACTGTAACTCGAGATGTTCTAGGCCGAGTCATAGAGAACTTTGAAGCTTGAATGCGCCATCTTGTGGTAACGGAAAGCAAACACTTTGAAAATGTTATCACTTAATTACCTTTTGAGCCCACTTCAAAGAAACATTGTTCGCTTAAATTATATCTTTTGTCTATAAAGCTTTTTCTACAAACTAAGTGTTCGGTCATTTATTGAACAACTTGTATATGATGCATTGTACTTGCCCAGTGAATTTTTCTGTGTCTGATGCACTGTGCACAACACTAAAGCATAAGTGCAAACTGTAAGTTGTAGTATCATTGTCCGCATATTTTACTGTTTCTCATGTAGCAACCCTTCACAAAACTTGGAAATTACATCACTCTGGAAAGGGAATCATACCCCCATCTCCCGATTTATGTTCGAACATGCTACTGTTACACCACCCAGGGCAACACAGTTCCAAGCCACTGAAGTTAAGCAGATGTAAATGCCGTACATTTTACCGTTTCCCCATTCCTCAATTTTCGAATTTAAAAATTACATTCCCCTTAAAGGGGAAATGAACCAGCATCTCCAGATTTGCATTTGAGCATGCTACCATTACACCCCACAGGAGAACAAAGTTCCAAGCAACTGAAGCTAAACAGATGTAGTTTAGAAATTTGAACAACTTTCTGGATGTACGCTAATTGAAGTGATTTCTGCCTCATCATAGTGTCAATGAGCATTTCTTATCCAGGTATGAATAAAGATCAATATGTCTGCAGTACTTCTGATCATAGAAACAAATGGAAAGTGAATCCCCAGAAGAATTAATTCTTCACAAATACGTGAAAAGCATGTATGTATCACTGCGTGCATATCAATGCCATACACTTAATTGTTTCCCACACAGCCATTCTTCAGAAAATCTGAAATATATTTTTCCCATTCGATGGTGATGTAGTTTTTAAGTTGTTTTATTTTTTGAAGGATGGCTTTACAAGGTTAACAGTAAAGTGCACTACATATTTAAGTGTTGGACAGAATAATGTGAACATCTAGGAAAAGAAAGTTTTGCGTACCTAATAGGTATGGGATCACTTTGGCATTCAAAACCTCTTGAATCCTCCTTGGAATGGACGCATACAAATCCTGGACGGTGGTTGGTGGGATGTTGCATCATTCTCCATGCAGAAACTGCTCCAGGTCCTTGAGAGATGCAGGAGGAGGATAACGGGATTTTACACTGTTTTGAAACACAGTGGCTTGATGATGTTTAAATTTGGTGATTGGGAGGCCAAGGAAGGTGTGAAAGTTCGTTCTCATGATCCTCAAACCATGATTGGACATATCTGTGAATTAGGGTGTTATCCCCCCCACACACACACACACAGGAAAAATTACCAAAGCCATTGGATGGACTGGTTGGCCAAAATGGTTTCATACACCCTGCCAGTTGCCAGTCACCCGTCCTTTCAAGGGGATCAGGGGACCTGCTGAAAACCATGAAATGACCATCCAGAGCAAGACAGAACCACCACCATGCTGCACTGTTAGAAACACACAGTTTGTGTTGTACACTTCTGACAGTGTTCTCCACATGTAAACACATCCTGCAGTGAGGAATAGTGTGTGAATGTGGACTCATCCGACCACATCACACACTTCCATGCATCAGCAGTCCACGTTGTATGTTCCTGGCAACACTGTCGTCACCACTGTGCATTCACCTGGGTCACCAGAGGTTTTGCAATAGCAGCTCTCCAATGAATATTTTGTTTATGCAGTTTTCTGAGCACCATTTTCGTTGATACTGGGGTCTGGTGATGCAGATTGAGCTCCACCCTAATTTTCGCAGTCATTGCCTTCTTATTATGGGTAGCAATCTTCTTCAACGCTCTCCTGTCTCTATCAGTCAGTGTCGTTTTTCAGTCGCACTTTTTGCAGACAAGGTTTTGCCATGAACACGGTATGCTAGACACAGTAGCTCTCAATATCCCCACAACCCTGGAGACTTGTCACAGAGGCATCAACTAGCCGGTCACCAACAATTAGCACTCTTTCAAAGTCTGTCAGGTCGTTCATAACAGACTTCGAAAGATGGCTAATCGTCACCCTAATAAAAGAGGGCTAATCACAACTTGGCTGGCTTTTCGTCACCCTAATAAAAGAGGGCTAATCACAACTTGGCTGGCTTTTCGTCACCCTGAAAGAAAGTTTGCAACAAGACACTTTAAATGCACTTAGATCAGATCAGATCATATGTAGAGGATTTTAGGAAGGAAGTGTCTGACCCCAGGTCTTAAACAACCCTTAGAAATAGGAAGCTAGGAGATTTGGGCTAGAGTGCCCAATAGGAAAGTGACAAGGAAGCGAGGTAGAAAGGGGGAGGAAGATGCCCCTTATTTATTACCCGAGGCCCGACGGCTTAACGTGCCCATCCAACGCATGGTGGATATTTAATGGGTCGAGTGTACCTGCCTGGAATCGAACCCGAGGTCTTCTCCGTGGCAGTCACGAACGTTGACCACTAAGCCGCCCACAGCCCTTAAACAGAACCTTGAGGTTCTAAACAAAACTACTACAACCAAAAAGTGGTGGATAACTTTGCGTGTTGCAACATACGCAGGTGCAATAAAAGTCACTTCTCCGAGTGTGGTGTTCACATTATTCTGTCCAACCCCTGTATATGCTGACAATTACAGGTATATGCCTTTCATGTATGCATTTGGGAAAAAGCAATTCTTCCAGGGATTTAGAATTGCTGTTTCTATGTAGGGTGTAGTTTTGAGGCAACCAATCAATAACCAATCAAATTTAAGTGTTGCACAACCTTAATTTGATGTGTATAAAGAATAACAGCCGTAAACATACACCTATTATCAACAATTTGAAGAGAAGCTGCCTGGAACAGGAAGCCAGTGTTACATTCACATCACCTATCAAATTGCACAACATCAAGGTTATCATGAAAACATTTTTCATCAAGTTACAAACCATCAGCTGTTTGAGATTCCATGGAAGGATGTGCTTCACTAACAGATGAGGATCTTGGAGCAGTGATGGGTTCTTTACTGTACAAGTTGTCTTTTGGCTGAAAAAGAAAAGAAGCTAAGTGAACTACATGAAACAATGCAAAACATATTTTTATTCTATATTACAATCAACAGTCAGTCCAGTGGTGCACAGACATAGGGGTCCAATGAGGGGTATGTCTCTCTGGACTCCCCCTCCCCTGGAAAATAATAAAAACAATGACAGTCGGTAAAGTTGAAAGTGTGAAAGAAACTCAATTTTTTTTTACTGTAAAACAAGCTCATTTTCTTATTCCACTTCTTTGCGAACACTGCAACCTCCACCTGAAACAGATCTTCAGATATTAATTGAAGACTCTTAGGTTCACTCTGCCACAGGCAGCTGAGGTGTTGAGAGCATTAACCTTCCTGAAGATGACCACAGAGCTGGGCGAAAGCGTTTGAAGAGTCCCGAGAGGGTGTTGATATGTGTTTTTAGAGTTCTTAATGTTCATGTTTTTTAACTTAACTTGTTAAAAATTTCAGAAGTAATTTGTAAGTATTGGCATTTTGAATAAATGGAATGGTATGCACGAGTCCTTGGCATGTTAAAGTTGAGGTGAAAGAAATGTGTTTTTTGTTTGTTTCTTTGGTGTTTGTGTGTTAAAGGAATATTTTTTATGAGTTACATAGGATATTTACTCAATAGCTTAAGTGATTAAAGAGGGTACAGTAACACCCCGAGTTATGTAAGTAATGCATTCCATAAACTGGTACGTAATTTGAATTTTACACAAGTCGAATTTGTAAATTACGTTCATAAGAAACTGTAATATTTATTACACTGCTGGCCCCCCAAAATGCAACACAAAGAAGGAAGCATCCGATTGGCCTGAAATTCGCAGCATGCGTCGCACGCGAGAGGACATGCAAACGATTAGCATTGCAGGGCACATGCAAATCGTGTGTGCCTGGCACGCCATTGAGAAGCACTATAAGAAGGGTGCACAGAAGGCGGGGTGTAAGTAGTGGAAGTGTGTTGTGCTGCCGGACCTGTGCGTGGGAAGCTTCCCGATGCCTCGTCGCAGGATACGGCAGTCATTCCAGCACGTTTCGGAGTTCGACAGAGGACGAATAGTGGCTTATCGCGACAGCGGTTTAGCGTACCGAGACATCGGCGCCCAGGTGGGACGACATCCAGCCACAGTGAGGCGAGTATGGATTCAGTGGGAGCAGGAGGGACTGACGTGAGTGATTGCTGTAGCTGCTGCACACCACCGAACAAGAGGACCGGCATGCTGTGCGGCGGGCATTGACTGCTCACACCGCCACATCACGAACGTTAGTGCAGGAATTAGGGTGTGTTGCGCAACAACCTGTGTCAACACGTACCGTTCGACGTCGTCTACAGGAGCGGGGACTTGTCGCACAGCACCCATTGCTCCGATTGCCATTGACGTTACACCACCGGCGAGTGCGGCGGCAGTGGGCCGTTGAACGCCGCACCTGGACTACGGAATGGCACGACATTGTCTTCTCCGACGAATCCCGCTTCTGCCTGCAACACTATGAGGGTCAGATCCACGAGTAGTGGCACCACGGCGAGAGACTGTATGATGCCTGCATTACGCATCGCCATACCGGTCCGTCGCCTGGCAATATGGTTTGGGGCACAATTGGATATGACACCCGCACCCCTCTTGTACGCATCGCCGGCACACTTAACATCCACCGCTACATCTCCGACGTTTTGGAGCCTGTAGTCCTCCCTTACCTGCAGGACTTGCCAGCGGCAAAGTTTCATTAGGACAATGCGCGCCCGCATGTTTCCCGCATTGTGCAACAATTCTTCACGGCCCACCAGGTGTCACTGCTGCCATGGCCCACCTGTTCTCCCGATATGTCGCCCATCGAACATGTTTGGTCGCTGATCGGCAACCGAGTGGCCTGGCAAGCACCACCCGCGGCTACGTCTGATGAACTGTGGCAACGTGTGGAAGCAGCCTGGACCGACATATGCCTATCAGAAATATTTTCCGTGTATAGTTCGACCCCCTAATTTTGACCTAAATATTTCATTAAAAAAAAGTCCACCTATACACTAGTATATACGGTATGTAACAACCACAATAATTTTTGCTTTTCAACTCATAAAAGCAATGAAACAAAATTCTAAGACCAGTAATTTAGTAAGTTTCAGTTAATGGTGCACTCTTACCTCAAGAACTCCTAATTCTCGAAGTTTTACCCTCATTGTGTCCATCCACTCCAACATTTGTTCTCTGTAAATAGAAATGAGCATATACAGAATATTCCAGTAAATAACTTAATGCAAATGTGTTAACATTACTAACAGTTTTAAGTTGCAGAATTCAGTCACACATATACACTCAGAAGACAAAACACAGACTCCAACACTGACTGGAAATTTTCGGTAGTAAAGACTACAAAAATTTGTAGTTTTCGGTATTTTTCAGTAGTGATGAATAAAACTGTATTACACACTCTGTAAAAAAACAAATTGTCAGAGCAACAAAACGACAGTGTAAATTCATAAAAAAGCAAATTTTTGCTTAACAAATTTTCCATAAATTGAAGGCGTTTTGTGGGAAACAGTAGCTCCAACATTTTTTTCCCTCATTTACCTCAAAAATCAATGTATGTTCCAATGGGAACCTTACAGTAAACATAGGAAGACACAGTTGGAAGTTGCTAGTGGTTGTTTTCAACCCCTAACAACAAAACGAATGAAGGAGGTGGGGAGGGGGAGAACAAAACATGAACATTATTCGTACAAAATGGTAACAGTGCATTACTTTTTACAAATAATGTTTGTTTTAATGAAAATGTGTTAACATTACTAACAATTTCAAGTTTTAGTGAAATGTTTTTTTAGAACAGTTCCCTAGTAAAATGTACCTTTTCTTATTCCTTATAGCACTTACTTGATACATAAATCAATGGAATACACATTTTTGCTTTAAGGCAAAATTTAAACTGAAGATTGTTACTTATCTTGTCCTTGCTGGAAATTGTACTACTTCAATGACCTGTTCACTGTACAGTTTGTTTTCACGGCAGATTGAAGATCAGCATTATCATTTTTTAAACTTTTAGTTTTGCTGAAAATGCATGGCTTTCCATTACTTCTTGCTATATCAAGAAACAAAGAGGTTGAGTATTTTTCCTTTTGCTCCAAAAGAAATTAAAGTTCAAAATCAGAATCAATTCTTCATCACTGTCTTTTGTTTTCCAGAAAGTCATTTTCTCTGCAGAAAGATTGAGCAGTAGCGTTTTTGAACTTCAATAATTTTGCTTTAAGCAAAAGAAAAAATGCTAGCAGTGCTTTGGTGTAGGAAGAAGTGTCAAAAAATGGAAAAGCAAGCATTACAAAAAAATTAAATGTGAAACAATATTGGCAATGTGTTGCTCACTCTCCCGTGCAACAATTTTACAAATCCCAGAAATAATACAGATTGTACCACATACAGATTAACTACCAGTTTTGAAATATAATCCCACTTCAGAAAAAAAAGAAGGACCAGGGGGAAATGACTGCTCTTTACTGATTGGTTTTAAGAAAATACTATGAGAAACAGGAAAACATGCAATACATAAGAAAAAATTCTTAAAAACTATGAAGTCGCTATTTTTCATATTTACCAACGATCTTAAAAATGAGAAGATATTAAAAACAAAGAATATGATGAAGGTGGAATAACAAAGAGAGAGAGAGAGAGAGAGAGAACTTGATCAGAAAAACTGAAAATGCAGAAACAGAAAACGACTGAACACTCATTGCTTAATACAGACATTTGACGTGGAATAGGAACATCAAACAGAGGTCATTACTCTTTCCACGTTTATAAGTGAGTCATGGAAAAATTCTCATTGCTCGCCACCGGGAATTGAACCCAGGGTCTTCCAGTTACGCGCCGGATATGCTTCCATTGCGGCCTCGAATTCCTCCAGACTCACATACACTAACTGCCAAGCCAATTTGGCAGGTTGCTTCTTGGAGCCCTGCACAAGGCTGGGGATTCACCAAAGATGGTAAGCAGCAATGGAACAAAAATTAGAAGGTGAATGAATAATTAATACAGACATTTGACGTGGACTAGGAACATCAAACAGAGGTCATCGCTCTTTCCACGTTTATAAGTGAGTCACGGATTGTGCGGGACTCCAAGAAGCAACCTGCCAAATTGGCTTGGCAGTTAGTGTATGAGAGTCTGGAGGAATTTGAGGCCGCTGTGGTGCAGTGGAAGTATATCCGGCGTGTAACTGGAAGACCCTGGGTTCCACTGCTGGTGGCAGCCAATGAGAATTTTTCCCGTGACTCACTTATAAACGTGGAAAGAGCAATGACTGACACACATTGCTGTTAGAGCAGTCATTTCTGGCAATTTGAACATTTCCAAGATTCACAGGCTTTCCACAGACATTTTAATCACTAGCCACACTACCCTAATTTTTCAACCTTTTTCTTAAAATTGTTCATTGCAAGAAAAAATCTAGTATTACTCCACCTGACTTTAAGCAAAAATACAAAAAATTAAAGACTCTCCAAGAGGTGGAAAGAGAAATAAAATTTCAGGACATTTCCTTGATGCCATGAGCGGTGAAAACTCTGTACATGACCAGAGATGATTAAACATCCAAAACATACTGAAAGAGGATGGGAGAACTGTGACAATATTGATAACATCCAAGAAACACTCTACAAAATTTTTAATGAATGTCAGCGGGTGATCTTTTTGCTGAAGGCGTCGTATGACAATCGGACCGAGAGAAATTTTTTTAAAGCAAATTTTTTCCCACCCATCTTGGACGATTGGTCAGAAGCCAGCGCTTAGGCCACTGCGCCACCGGGGGTGGCTTCCTTTTTGCAGACAGGAGGACAGGAAAAATATGAAACTGATGACTGTAATGCCACCTTGCATTGACGCAGAAAGAAAAAGATTTCACAGGCAGTTTGAAATCATGGTGGCTGATGGAATTTTGACCATCCTAACGCCTAATTCTCGGTGAAAATCGGGAGAATTTGACACTCATCCGGAGGGAGGGACAAAGGGCTGAAAATCATCTGCCCTGTATATATGCATGCATGCTGCCATAAAGACTGCTAACTTAGTAAAAAAAAAAAAAAATTTCTGCACTTTTTCTACGATGTCATCACATCGTGAATGCTGTATATGCTATAATTTTATGTTTATCCATTGTTATCTACGTACGTGTGTATGATTTTTTACGAGCAGGAGTGTTATTGTGCAAAATGTGTATTTGTGGCCATGTGCAAACCTGTGCATTTGTGACTTAATGATATGAAATACAGTTTAAGCATATACCTCATATGTTGTACACCGATGTGACATAAGTAAAAAGACACCCGTGCTAATAATATTTATTTCTTGTCCGCATCACATTCTGTGAGGAGTGAACAACTAGCTATCCACATGGTTCTCCATACAGGGCAAGCTTGAAACATATCTGAAAAGTTAGATGTCCAGCTGGAAATGTACAGAAATTATTTACTTGCCCGTAGTAAAGGCTGGATGCCCAGAAAACTTTATCTTTTAAAATAACAAATCAGAACCCTCATTTTTTTAAGTTAAAAAATATGATGGACTTCTTTTACATGTTTTGCAATTCTGTTTTAAGGGTCTGTATTCATAATGTTCCATGCACAAAAGCGTGTATCTCAAGTTTTAAGATGACGATGCCGAAATTGGTATGTGAAAAATTTAGTGATTCTGCCATGTTCCTTTGGCAGAAGTTTTTGCCTTTTGTCACTAAACACCGGAAGCTAGTTCCATCAAGAGGTATGCATCCCATCGCTGACTGTAAACAACATTAGGAGCAAAACTACATATGGTTCCGATTTCTGAACCTAGAGCATAATATAATTAAACAAGTGATATTCTTCTGTCCTTGGCACTCTGTAACAATAACACGACTTTAGGTGATTAGCAGTGAAATGAAAGATGACATGCAATGACTGTCTTTTTTTCTTGTCTCAGTAGGAAATTTTATTCCAAATGTTTTTATATTTAAATTTAGTTGCCCGGACCGGGCAACTAGATTGCTTTTTTACCTGTACAGACCAATAATTTACATGCCTCGGGCATGGTATTTTTCAAGCCCTGTCCATATCATGACTGAAAAACTGCCATGTTTCACAGTTGGCTGTAGATGCTTCAAGCCGAATTCCTGGCTAGGCAATAGCCACACCCAGGCCCTACCACTATCTCAAAACTGTACAAATCAGGACTCAGAGAATATGTCAGTGTGCCAAAATGCTAAGGGTCTCTCAATCATGTCTGTTGCCCATGCCAATCTGCGACGAATATTTGCTTCTTGAAAAAGAGGTTTACATCGAGACGCTATTCCATGGCAGCCAAGTCGGCGAAGATACCGCTGAGCTGTTCTGGAACTCACTCAGAGCTGTTATGCAATTCCAGCAGCCTTGCTACGAGGATTGGTTTCCACAGAACACTTGACAGCTTGAAGACACCTCTGTAATGGCCAAGAGTGACCAGCACGTCATGGTGGTGCTTCTTTGCTGCCTTCTTGAATTCCACTAGCACTTGATTAACTGTGGCAAGAGGAATTTGCAGGTTTGCAGCAACTTGATTCTGGCTGGCTCTGAGATCCAACAACTCCACGATTCATCCTCTGTGAAAGTCGCTTAGTTCCTTGGATCAAGACACATTTGTTTGGTGTCACCTACGCACTGACGTTGTCTTGCAAAATATATTTTAAAGGGAATTTGAGCATGCAATGCAATATAGACTAGCAAAAATGACATTATGACAGGAGTGTATTTACTTATATCATATCTGTGTACATTACAATATGAAACAGAAATAAAAGGACTATCATAATTCCTTTAAAATGCAAAGTGACAGAAAAAAGAGACAGGAAAGAATCATATTTCAGGGCAAAACATCACAACAGACACTTAAAGACATCCCCCAGCAAACTGGGGGTGCATTATTGCAGCTGCAAATATTCTTTGGTTTACAGAGAACTTGCGTAGACAAATACAAAAATCTTATTCATTCACAGTAACTTAAATACTGTGGAGTTGTAATTTTGAAGTATTTTTTGGAAAACTGCATTTGTGAAATGTGAATTTTAACTGGGTGAATATACTTTTATTTGCAGTTTTTATGCCACTCTATCGGACAATCTTGCTTCCTTGCTGTACACCAACAATGTTCAGAGGTTACCAGATTTGCTCCTTTGCTGATATTTTATTTCAAACAGTTCATGGCAAACTTTAGATTTAAAAAAAAAAAAAAAAAATCCTTATTCCCAGGAACTTATAGCATGCCACAGAATTCCGATAGCCTAAGACCCTCTTACTTTGATACATCAGCCATGAGGCAAGGATGACCATCAGAACTAATAACAAAGGCCATTGGTTGTACGAAGATGTGACATCACAGGCAGTGGCACCCATATGAGTACTTTTCGGGTGGGGGCTAAGAAAAATCCTTATCTCCTTCAAGGCTGTCAAACATTTTAATAAATGTACAAGATACTAAAATACAACAAAAATAATTGAATCAATCAATCATTAATATCTTATTATTTTTTAAAAATGCTTTAAAAAAAGGTTTCGTCTATTTGAGTGTTTTAAATTTATCAAAAATTTGGCTATACCAGCGGCTGGGGGGTCGAGCCCCCTCCCCCTCCCCCACCATGGTCACCCTTGATCACAGGGACAGACAAATCCTGCAGTGCATGTACACCATCGGCTGATGGACAGAGTGGTGTTTCTCTAACATTGTTTTTCATCAATGGTATCGCACACTGCTGACTTTGAAAATCACAAAGATTCAATGGTTCACAAGCTGCTGTTTTTATGCATAAAGTTTGATTTTTCTTCTTGATAAAAATCTTAAAGACACCATTTCATTTTCTTTTTCTGAAATTTTTCTCAAAAATAAGTATGCGTTTTTGTATTCCAAAAAATACAGTGCTTATAACAATTCCACAATTGATAGAAACATAAAATAACCTGAAATAACAGACACTAAACACTTAATATACCTAGTTGAGGCAGCAAGCCTGATAACTTGGGAATCTAATGTAATAACAAACTCATGATCATTTTCCTGAATAACTATGGTAGGCGAGATATGTAAACAATGAGCTAAGGACACACTGGAAAGAGGCTTATGTGAATAGGCACTTCGACGGTTCTCGTAAAATTCTAGGAATGCTTCTTTGTCATCGTGAACACAAAACACGACCCAAAATTTTTCTGCCTTCTGAGCCTAGAAATAAACATCAGACAAAAATAAGACACATATAAAACATTAAAAAAGAACTGGCCGATAGCCTTATCCAGTTATGAAACTGTGAGTAAAAAATAACCTAAAATAAAACATGTCATTAAGAACAAAATGGCACAGTGGTTCATAAGCTACAGTGGTTCATGTTTTCATTATCCCCCCCCCCCCTCTCTCTCTATCTCTCAATCTTTCAATATATTTTCAACAATATCAAAATTATTAATTTCTTAAAATCGTAATGAATACCAGTGGTGGTTGTTCTGGGTTTCTTAAAGTTTTCGCCAAATCCATTTTTTTTTTTTTTTTTTTTTATACAGGGTGTCCTACTCGCTACTGAACCTGGCATTTCTTTAATAATATTAACACCAATGAAGATATTGTAACAAAATTTGAAGTGGACTTACCTCATTTCGTGCCAAATGTGAGGAATCACGACATGTGCTGGAAGTGGCCACCATTTGCATCCAGACAGTATTGAAACCGGCGCTGTCCACCAGCCAGCAGGAGTGTTCCTTAGTGGCAGACACATTCCTAAGTGTGGCACCACTGAGGAGCAGTCGGACACATATCTCTGCTGCTCTGTTATGCCATTTCACTGAGCGTGCCTACACAATACGGCTGTTGATAGTGAGTGCTCATGCTCATGACTGTTCGTGTACACGTGAAAATGTATCAGTATACTCTGGAGGAGAGAGTGCTTATTGTTAGCACTTATTGCAAAACACAATTGATGAAGTCTTGTCAACAGCAACTCCTGGAGAGGTTTGCAGGCAGACATCCGCCGAGCAAGTCCACCATTTGGGCATTGTCGAAGAAACTGGAAACCAAGGGGACTTTATTAGACGACCATGCACGAGGTCATCCACAAATGCCCAAGGAAACAATCCAGAATGTAAAGGGACGACTACTTGCATCTCCCAGGAAGCCACTTCGCAGACTGTCATAGGAAACAGGGTTGTCCAAAAGCACTTGTCAACGTGCTGTGAAAAAAGCGAAGCTTCACTTGTGCCATATCTCCGTGGTCCATGAACTGAAAGAGCCTGACCATGTGAAACGAGTGACATACTGTCAATGGTTTCACACATTTCTTCAGGAAATCCGGGCATTCTGGACCACACGTAGTTCTCGGAGGAAACATGGTTTCACCTGTCCGGATACGTCAATTATCCAAACCCCGTATTTGGGCCAGTGAAAATCCAAAAGTGATGCATGAAGAACCTCTTCATTCACAGAAACTTGGTATTTAGTGTGGGATGCCCGGTGCCGCAAAATTGGTCCCATTTTCTTCAATACAACCATCACAACAGCTGCATATATGGAAATCTTCAACACCTTTGTAAATAAATTGGACGACAAAGAACTCTCCATTGGATATTACCAGCATGATGGAGCAACATCACACACCAGCATGGCCGAAATTCAGTCCTTTTTCAGCGACCGTGTCATTTCGAAGGGCCTATGGCCACAGCACTCGCCCGATCTGACGCCTCCCGATTACTTTTTATGGGGATATGTAAAAGGGAGAGTTTACCAAAAGAAAACGCGGACCATAAATGCCTTGGAAGCAAACATCACCGAAGAAATTCAGGAAAAGACGGCTGACGTACTGCCAAGGATTTTCCACAGTATGGTGCGCCGGGTTCAATGTTGTCTGGACGCAAATGGTGGCCACTTCCAGCACATGTGATGTCATCACGTTTCACACAAAATGAGGTCATGAGGTCCACTTCAAATTTTGTTGCAATATCTTCATTGGTGTTAAATATTAATAAAGAATTGCCGGGTTCTGTAGCGAGTGGGACACCCTGTAGTATAAAAAGGTAATCACCAATATTTTTGACAAAACTGTTTTTCCATCAGCAAAACAATTTTTTTTTTTTTTTTTTTTTTTTGCAAACAGCAAAGAATGCGATTGGCAACACACCCCTGAATATTATTTACACTGGTTTCTCTAAATCAAGTAACATGAAATTGGGAGTTGTTATAAAAAGTCCACAGTGAAAGTGGATCAACTTAAAATAAAGAACTATTTTAACTAGCAATACAAAGTCAATAAGCATTTTGTTTTGTTTTTTGTTTGTGGGTTTAATGACCAATGTGAGCAACTCGATGAGCTATAAGCAGTTGCCCATCACTAATTTAGGGCCACTGGTTCCAGGGAAAAGATAGAGCAAAAGCCATAAGACAAACACAACATCTTTGCCTCGCTGAATGAATGTTCAGAAGCTAGCGATTAGACCATTGCACCACCAGGGTGGCCAATAACAAAATTAATATAGTGTGTCTAAACATGCAAATCAGCTTTAGGTTAAAAGCAGGAAGTTGAGAGAGTCATTATTTTGCTTCTGGATTGCAAGAAGAACAGGCTGCTTTGAAAGTTTGCATTTTACTGTTATGGTGATGTCTATACACCATTTAGGAGAAGAATTAAGATGGAGAGCCATTATTTAAAGCTTCTAGCCAACCATTCTAAAGCCAAACTAACCAGGTGGCTCAATGCGAGACATTCTGTAGTTCATCAGCTTCGGGCCACATTCCAAAGGACAAATGCGGCATCGAGAAAGTTTAGCAATAGAACACTTCAGGTAACAATTCAAGAGATGGCCGTTATCTGAGAAGAAGAAACAATGCCACACCAACTCAACTGTATTTTTTGTTTTATTGATTGAGGCTTTACCGACCACTGTGAGCATCTCAATGGCATATAAGTAGTCGTTTGTCACAAATTTAAGGCTACTGGTTCCAGGGAAGGAAGAGAGCCAATGCTGTAAGACAAACACAGCATCCATGCTGCACAAGGATTTGAGCCCAGATCCATCTCAGATGAATCGTCAGAAGCCAGCACTTAAACCACTGAGCCACCAGGGTGGAAAACTGTATTTGACTGTATTTGAATCTTGTAGCAGAAATAGAATATATTGTATCATGTTCTATGGTGCACAGGAGGCTTCATGAAAAGATCTTTACGGTAGACCAATGGTGTGCAACCTTCTCACATCTAGTCATAAAACAGAATGTTTCATTTGTTGTTGCAAACATGTCAACTAGACTGATATGGATTACTGTACTCTTTACAGATGAGTTCAGATTTGCTCTCCAGAATGACTCTGGATGAAGACATACCTGGAGAAAATCAGGAACATGGCATCATCCTTTGAACATGTTAGAAAGGGACACTCATAGTGACGATAGTGTCATGGTGTAGGCAGGCATATCTCCGAGCGGCAGCACGGATTGCTCAGTGCTTCAAACCAGCTCTATGAATGCTCAGATTTATAAGAATGATATCTTAGAATGCTTGGTTAGACCTTATGCAGGAGAGTTTGGTGACAAGTTTATCCTACAGAACTACAATGCACATCATCACCAAGCAATATCTTGAGAACACCGTCAACTATATGGAATGGCGAGCTTGTTCCCATGATCTGACCCTACTGAACATGCTTGGGATGCTTTAGGCAGATGTGTTACACATGGTTGCCAGATGAAAATTTTGAATCAAAGCTAAACATTATTAAATAATTTTTTACTCACATCATATGAAAAGCTCTAGATCAAGTTTATTACTGTCGTATTAACTGGAACAAATAGAACCTACACCATAAAACTTGTGAGATATACACTGAAGAGCAACTGAATTAGAGACAGATGGCGTTATGCAAATGTGGCGCTGTGGGCGGCCCTGTAAACGGAAACAACATGACGTATGCAGTGATCCGACAATATAAGGAGTGATGTGACGGGAATCAGTAAGAGTTGAACACAGTATGGGTAAGACGAAGGATCTAAGCGCATTTGATCATGGGCAAATTGTCGAGGCCCGACGAATGGGTCACTCCATCTCGGAAGTCGTGCAGGCACTGGGATTTTCACGAGCCACTGCGTCACAGGTGCACTGTGAGTACATCGAATCCAGTAAAACCATCCCTGCAAGGGCCAACTGCCATGGACAACAGCGTGTGGATGAGTGGGGTCATCGTCGGCTAGCTCGCATTATAACTGCGGATAGACGGGCCACAGTGCAAGAAATCACTCGGCAATTTAAAGCTGGTGCACAAAAACGTGTAAGCAGCCACACCATTCAGAACCATCTCCTCGCTATGGGGTACAGAAGCCATCGTCCCACGAGGATACCGCTGCTGACCGCACACCACAGGGTACAAAGATTAGCATGGGTGCGGGAACATCGCCACTGGACCTTAGACATGTGGGGAAATGTTGCCTGGACTGGTGAGTCGAGATTCACATTGGTACATGCGGATGACAGGATACGAGTACGGCGCAAACCACATGAAGCGATGGATACTTCTTGCCAGAAGGGTACTCTTCAAGCTGGTGGGGGTGGTATTCTCGTCTGGGGACTGTTTACGTGGACTATTCGCATACCTGCCACCTACTACAGAATGTCCGTAGTTTCTACGGATTTAGTTGTCTGACTACGGATTCTACGAATTTTCATTTCGCTTAATTTTTTTTCATTTTGCTATTGTTTTATGATATACACGAGATTCTTAAGCGGATTCGAGGAATTCCGCGTTTTTTGTCATCATTTATATCATTCTCAGGATCAGTGTAAAACTGAAGACAATTTGCGAGAAGGTTGGAGACGGTATTTCGTGTTTCAAAACTTTCGAAAACCGTGTGAAAACATTACAGTAATTGTGATTTTTTTTTCTCCCGATGTTGCCTTTGTGTCCAGTTTTCTTGTGAAATATGATTTTATTGCATAAATGCTTGTATTACAGCTTGAAACTGCAGACAAAAGTTTGAGAAAACGGAAGTTGGACGCCGCAAAAATTTCCCCATAATCTTCAGAAATCAGGTGCTTTAGCGAAATCGAAGAATTACACCTTTGTCGTTATTATTTTCGTCATTCGCGAGATCAATGCACAAGTGAACATATGGGGGGGATTTCGGAGGACGGAATTCCGTCTTTAAGAAGATTTCGAAAACGGAAGATCAACGGAGTTCAGATTTTTTCCGCAATCGCAATTCCTTTTTTAACGCGATGTTATCTCTGCCCAATATTATTGTTAAATAACATTTTACTGCATAAATATTTGTCTTTCAGCTTGAAAATATAGGAAAAATTTCTAAAACTGGAAGTCGGACAACGCAAAGATTTCTACCATAATGGCAACCCCCCCCCCCAATGATCTCTCTCTTCCAGCTTTGTTAAATACCCCCTCCCCTCCCCCCACGTCCCATAAGTTTTTGCATTTAAGCTTGATAAGGGAGGGAGAAATTCACGAAAATGGAAGAGACAAAAGTTGGAAAATTTGTAAAGATTGATGCACGATGTTCAAAAGTACTGGTATTCTCAAAGTTACACCATTTATCTAAAATAGTTAAAGCTTTGATATCACGCACTCATGGTCTTCAGGCTGAAAGTTCTTTCAGCATGATGGATGAAGTTATTGTTATCAGAGAGCATAAAAAAGAAAGGAAAGAAAAGCGTCAATGAAGAAATAGAGAGAGAAAGATATCAGCAGAAAGAAAAATTAAGCAATGGATGCTGTGCAGCTGCAGTCAACAAAAGACAAACTGACAACAGTCCATATTCTTGCTGTGTGTTTTAATTTTTCACCCAGTTAAAACGTTCAGTGTTTTTTTCCTTCTTTGGTCTCGTCTTGACATAAACTACAATTTCAGAGGCAGTATGATTATACGGTAAGTGGAGGTTCATGCACTGCGTGTTCACTTGCTTGGATTTCCTGTCCGTCAAGCGTTGTGGGATTTACAGTGCTGGCCACCCAAAATGCAACACCAAGAAGGACACGAGATAGCAAAGCCAGATTTACTGGACACATAACAGATACAAAGATTAAACGATTAAGCTTACAGGCCCGTGCAACTTGCGGAACACACAGACATCGATAGTTCAGCGACCAGGCATGTTCGATGGTCGACATATCGGCAGAACAAGCGAGCTACGGCACCAGTGACTCCTGGTGGGCCGTGAAGAATTGTTGCACGATGCGTGCCATGTGCGGGCGCGCATTGTGCTGTTGAAACGTGGCCGCTGGCAGGTCCTGCAGGTAAGGGAGGACTACAGGCTCCAAAACGTCGGAGATGAAGCAGTGGCTGTTGAGTGTACCGGCGATGCGTACCAGAGGGGTGCGGGTGTTATATCCAATTGTGCCCCAAACCATAACGCCAGGCGACAGACTGGTATGGCGATGCATAATGCAGGTGTCATACAGTCTCACGCAGCAGTGCCGCCACATGTGGGTCCGACCATCGTGGTGTTGCAGGCAGAAGCTGGATTCGTCAGAGAAGACAATGTCGTGCCATTCCGTAGTCCAGGTGCAGCGTTCAACGGCCCACTGACGTTGCATGCACCGGTGGTGTAACGTCAATGGTATTCGAAGCAATGGGCACTGTGCGACAAGTCCCTGCTCCTGCAGACGACGTCGAACGGTACGTGCTGACACAGGTTGTTGCGCAACACACACTAATTCCTGCGCTAATGTTCGTGATGTGGTAGTGCGAGCCGTCAATGCCCGCCGCACAACATGCCAGTTCTCTCGTTTGGCGGTGTGCCACGGCTGCGGCAATCGTTCACGTCGGTCCGTCCGTCCCTCCTGCACCCACCGAATCCATACTCGCCTCACTGTGGCTGGATGTCGTCCCACACGGGCACCGATGTCTCGGTACGATAAACCGTTGTCGCGATAAGCCACTATTCGTCCTCTGTCGAACTCCGAAACGTGCTGAAATAACTGCCGTATTCTGCAACAAGAAATCAGGAAATTCCCACGCACAGGTCCGGCAGCACAACACACTTCCACTACTTACACCCTACTTTCTATGCACCCTTCTTACAGTGCTTCTCGGTGGCGTGTCGGGCGCAAATGATTTGCATATGCCCTGCAATGCTAATCGTTTGCATGTCCTCTCACAGGCGACGCGTGCTGCAAATTTCAGGCCAATCGGACGATTCCTTCTTTGTGTTGCATTTTGGGTGGCCAGCAGAGTAGAATGCATCTGACTGGTTTTTACTGGTGGAAGTTTTGAACTTAAATCTCACAATGTTACCTATCATGCCCTCGCCAGGGGAATCAACTTTGTGTTTCGCATGTGTTAGTTTCATTAGTGTCCTTGTTTGTTGTAACGTTTTGTTGCGGCGCATATTTCTTTTTCACATAGAGATGCATAGTTTCGTAAAAAAGCGTCTATGTATGCTACAAAATAATGCTGTTTTTTTTTTGTTTTTTTTATTTTGATTGGAGGTTTAACGACCACCGTGAGCAACTCAAATGGGCTAGAAGCAGTCGCCCGTCCCTAATTTAGGGTCACTGGTTCCAGGGAAGGGAGAGAGCCAGTGCCGTAAGACAAACACAACATCCATGCCTGACCGGGATTCGAACCCAGACCCCTTACGGACGAATGATCAGAGGCCAACGCCTTAGACCACTGCGCCACCGGGGCGGCAATGCTGTTTACCACTGACAAGGCTCTTTCCAATGTTGGCAGGTATGGTATTCCTGTGCGTAAGTACTTTTTTTATTTTTATGCGAGTTCTGATGTTTACAAGATCAGTGAAGATTTTTCTTTTTCGTGTATTAAACTGCTTTTTTTCACCTTACCGTCAGCAGATGATTTAGTTCAAGTTTTGTCTATTAGTGTTGTTTCTGTAATACTGTTCATCCATTTCAAATACAGTTTGTGTGGCTTTTAAAAATACTATTGTCTGCAGATGGGAAAACTCGGGGAATTTAATTTGGCAAAATGAGTGATAACCCCAAATAACTGATAATCTGGATATTTTTTCTGATTTATATCTATGACTTATCACGGTCAGCAAAAAGCAAAGACTTTTTTTTTCATATTATCTGCCTTCCCAAGCACTTTTTACTGTAATCAGTGTGCTTTTAACAGTACCTCAAGAAAAACATTCCACTTCCTAATTTCCATGAGAGATAAAGTTTATATGTTGGAACATAATGTTTAACATTCTTCATGTTTTTCAAACTCCTTTTTTGAAAAATGTGAAACGGGTTCACATTGCATTGCATGGACGTTCGCATGGATGTTGTGCGTTTGTCTTAGGGCTCTGGCTCTCTTCCTTCCCTGGAACCAGTGGCCCTAAATTAGGGAAGGGCAACTGCGTACATCCCACTGAGTTGCTCACGCTGGTCGTTAAACCTCTAATCAAAAAAATAAAAAAAGAACTTAATCTATCGTCCCATTGATGATTTAGTGACTTTCACTGGACACGCACTTTACCATATAGTTACGTCACTTTATGACATCTAATGTACACAAGTATATAACCTATGTTCTTGTCCAGTTTATGTGCATTGTTCTTACATCTGAAGATGAGTTAGAAGCTAACTCGAAAGGTCTTGTGCGTTTTAACCAGTGTGTTTTAACATTAAAACTATTTTAATCGTGTATAAGACGGCATTACTTTTACTATTAGATATTTTAGCACAACTATCTCTTTAACCTTGATACAAACAATACGTATTATATTCTCATCATCTGGAAGTCACTCTTACTGCTTAGAAACAACCAAAATGAAGAATTTAAAAATGAAATTCTGGCAACCAGTGCTGCTCCATTTGTTTAATACAGGTGATCAAAACCCTAGTGGGGTTGAAAGCACTATGATTTTCTAATTTTCTTTATGTAACTAAAACATACTTGTACTTATAAACCTATTTGTTCATAACATGTTAATTGTATTCTTCATATCATGTTTGTAAATTATTTAAATAACTGACCTCTACGCTATAACCTACTTTTCATTAATAAGAATTAAATGCAGGAGGTATTATTTTTTGGAACCATAATTCCATGATCTTTTATGAACCTTAGTGGCATACTGCCAATGTAGAATTTGTTAATAACGCATGAATGTTCCCTACAAATAGCTCACACATAAGAAAAAATCTGTCAGTTGATTAGTTTCAGTTTTTGTTTCTTCTATAACACAGCAGCAAGTTTTAGCCAGCAAGAGGCTTAATACAAAATGCATCATGGATCTTGCTTTTAAAATCATCAACTCCATCAGAGGTAAATCTCTTCAAAGGCGACTTTTTAAGATGAAACTGGAGATACGGCCAGATTTGATTTTGCACACGGACGTCAGGTGGCTAAGCCGAAGCAATTTTTTTGCAAAGATTTCATGATTTGTTGGACGATAATATAAGTTTTCTTGAAGAGAAAGGTGATAATTATCATCAATTGCACGATTTTTACATTCTTGCTTCGGTCAATACATTCCTGCTTCGGGTCAATTTTAACTGGCTATGTGATCTGGAATTTTTCGCAGATTTTAAGGGAAAACTTAGTTTATTGAACCTGGAATTACAAGGAAAAAATAAAACAATCGGCGATATGAGGAGCAGTGTTTCTTCTTTCAAGAACCAAGCACTGGCTATGATCAAGGATCTCAAAAATAAACGTTTTGATCGATTTAAAACCATAAAGGATCATTTACAAAAACAATTCCCCATATGTATTCAATTTAGGAAAATATGTAACTGAAATCCAAGCTGTTCTTGACGACTTGGAAAATTCGGTGAGTTTACAAAAATGGAAGATCTTACTCAATTTGATATTCACCCATTCAGGGAGAACACTGACACACAACCAATCACAAGTAAATTTGCAGAGCTATTTCAACTCGACAAAATTTCACTGGAAAATGAAATATGAACAATGTGGTGACGGTATTTCTGAAAGCCAGATCTTCAGAAGATAATTTCTGGAAATTTGTTTCCAAAGAAAAGTACCCCAATGTGAGAAAATGTAGTGAAGATTTACATTCCTGCTTCGGGTCAACATATTTATGCAAATCAGCATTTTCTTACTTACAACAAACAAAAAATAAACATCGCTCAAATTTGACGGATCAGTACACAGAAGATTGCTTGAGATTGGTGTCGTCCGATTATCCTTGACGGAAGAGATGAAGGTGCAAACTTCACATTAATCTTTTATTCACCATAAAAAAATAAACATTTGTTCATAACATTTAAATTTGTACTAAGGCCTATGTATAAAAATTGAATAAAAATCACAAAATAATTCAAATTATTTTATTTACCTCAAATACATGCATAAAATAGATAGGTTCTACCTACAGGGTAACAATGATATATATATAGGGGGAAGCTACAAATTTTGGAGGAAGAAATTTGAAATTGTGAAGAAGAGTAAATCACTTTGAGTTGAGGGGGAAAAGTAGATTTTAGTCCCAATCGAGTTGGCCACCCCTGCTCTAGTGGACCTTATTCCTCTCGAACTGCATCATGGGAAAAAAATTCAGTGGCTGTGGACCAACAATGGTTTGTTTAACCACTTTACCATTGCTTAACAAGGAATTACATTTGCATCGGTAAAGGAAAGTCAGGATTTTTCCTGTGTCTATTAATGACATGAGTAACTTTTACTCAGGGTTCAGCCATAGCCCCCAATAAGTAAACGTCTTCCACAATTGCAAAAACTGGGCAACACCTTTTGCCTTTAAAGCTTGCCAGGGGTTATTGGAGGCAAGCTGGGCCTAGCTTGATTCGTACTACGATCCGTAGCTTATCACGTTGTGATTAGGCAATTGTTTAGGCAGTCATTTTGTATTAAGAGTTAGTATTTGATTTTGTTTTGGATATTTATGCCTTATACCAGGCTCAGATTATTCAAGCGTATACACCCATTACAAGCCATCCTAAAGAAGAAATTGAAGAACTTTACGAGGAAATACGGAATCTAAATAACAAAGGCAAACAGCACTTTAAGATCATTATGGGGGATTTCAATGCAAAAGTAGGGCAACGGCTACAGAATGAGACTTCGGTTTTTAAATTTGGTTGCGAAAACAGAAATTAATGTGGAAATACTCTCAGAGTTTGTAGAGACAGAAAAGTTTTTCATCATGAACTCCTTTTTCAAGAAAAAGCCACACAGGAAATGGACATGGAGACATCCGAATGGGACGACAAGTGAAATTGATTTTATGTGTAACAAAAAATTCGTCATAGAAGACTGCAGTGTGCTAAACAAGTTCAACACAGGTAGTGACCATAGATTGGTGAGATGTAAGATGCACCTCAACACTAAACTCGAACGTGGCAAGCTCATAAAACAAACAAAATGTATTGACATAACCAACCTTAGAAAACACCATAATACCTTCAAGTTGGACTGAAGAACAGATTCTCTGCTTTAGAAGGCCTAACATCGGAAGAAGTGGATATTTCTGAAGTTAATGGAGAACCCACCAATGCTCTTACAGAAGCAGCAAAAAAAATAGGTGGTACTAAGAACAAGTTACATATATGAAGAAAATTTCAGGAAAAACAAAAATGTTGATGCAAAAGAGAAGGGAGATTAGGACAAATAAAGATGTAACTTCCAGCGTGGAATATATAGAGCCACACAAGACAGTGCAAAAAAGTATCACTGAAGATGTAAGGAAATTCAATTGTGAACTAGTGAGAAAAGCAATTGAAAACAACCAAAGCCTGAAGAGAGCGAAAGGACATCTCAGTAAGGGAAGAAAACAGATTATGGCTCCGAGAAAAGACGGTAAAACAAGAAATAGAAGCGAAATTTTGACAAGGGTGAAAGATTTCTATTCAAAACTATATGAAAGGGATGACACATCTAATCCAGATATTACGACAGGTACCAGTACCAAAGCCCCTCCAATCCTCCCTGCAGAAGTTACATATGCAATTAAGAGCATGAAACAGGGAAGAGCTCCAGGAGAAGATGGAATTACCGTGGACATTATACAAGAAGTAAGTGGAGAAATTGAAACTACACTCACCCAAATTTTCACCAGATGTCTGAATGAAGGGAAGATTCCTGAGGATTGGAATAATGCTACATAAAAAAGGTGACATTGTGGATCTCAGGAACTACAGGCCCATCAGCCTCCTTTCAGTGGTTTATAAAATCTTCACTAAGGTTCTTTCACATCGCTTGAAGGTAACACTTGACATGACTCAACCAAGAGAGCAAGCTGGATTCAGGAGTGGCTACAACACTGTAGATTATATTCATGTACTGAGAGAACTAATTGAAAGAACAAGAGAATGTGAACTCCCATTATGCATGGCTTTTATTGATTATGAAAAGGCCTTCAATTCCGTGAAACCATCAGTAGTTACAATGGCTTTGAAATTCTGTGGTATTGAAGATGTGTACATTAGCATTATTAATAACATCTATGAAAATACAAGTGCAAAGGTTCAGAATTTCAGATATTTGAGGATACAGCACAAATAAGAATTGGAAAGGGAGTGAGACAAGGTGACACCATATCTCCCTAGCTCTTTAACGCCACATTGCAAAATGTCTTTCAATCATTGAACTGGGAAAACAAAGGGATAAAGATTAATGGAGATTACTTAACTCACCTGCGTTTTGCTGATGACGTAGTAATCTTTGCAACTACCCCTTCAGAGCTGCAGGGTATGATCCAAGAACTTATTGACAAGAGTAAAGAAGTGGGATTAAAAATGAACTTTCAGAAGACAAAAGTGATGTACAATGCTTTTACAAGAAATGAAGATTTGTCTATTGATGGAAAAAAGCTTGAAACAATCAATACCTACATTTATCTTGGACAGCAGATATCAAGTGAGGGTCACATTGATGAAGAAATTAATTGGCGTATAAAACTTGGATGGAGAGCTTTTGGAAGAAACAGTACAATTTTTAAGAGCAGTATGCCATTAAGTCTTAAAAGAAAAGTGTTTAATCAATGCATCCTCCCAGTGCTTACGTATGGAGCAGAGACATGGACCTTAACTAAACAAGTTAGTAAAATCATGCAATGCATTGATTATAATACGCTTTCCAACATACCAGAAATCATTACTCAAGTTATCACTCAAGTTATGAGAATAATGGCAGTGGAATAAATCTCGGTCCTGTGCCCTGACCTTCGATTCCATTTCGATTATATTCAACAGAACCGGTTTGGTATACCTCCGAAATAACATGATAAAGTTTAGTTGCAATTGAGGCATTTTTACGTAAGTTATGATGCATTAGGGCTATGGAATAGATCCCACTCCTGTGTCCTAACCTTTGACCCCATTTCGCCCATTTTCAATAGAATTTGTCCCCAGGCAAGACCCTACAACATACTAACATTTCATCCAAATCGAAGCATTTTTACGTAAGTTATGACGCATAATGGAGATGGAAGTGATTCCGCTTCTATGTCGTAACCTTTGACCCCATTTCGCCCATTTTCAATAAGGTTTGTCGCCAGGTGGTTTTCTACCACATACTAAAACTTCATCGAAATCGAACCTTTTTACGTTAGTTATGACGCATAACAGCAGTGGAATGGATCCCGCTCCTATGTATTGACCTTTGACCCCATTTCGTTCACTTTAAATAGGGTACCTTCGCAGGTGATCCCCTACCAGATACTAAAAAATTCATCGAAATCGAACGATTGTCACGCGAGTTATTGTGCAGACAGACACAATCACACAACGCATGACGTAATGAGGCAGATGGGAATAACGACCATCTGCTCGCAAGAGTATGACGTCATAAAACTTTAATAGGATCCACACACAACGCGTGACGTAATGAGACAGATGGCGTGACCGCGCTCCAACATTCTCAAACGCGGCGAGATTGTGACGTCATAAGATTTCTAAGCATTGGTAACATTAATGGAATAATGGAACAACGCCATCACTAAAAACATTATAATTCGGGGTGGTTATTTAACCCGTTGAACGAATTCTCCTAAAGTAGAGATCAAGCTAAATCGATTTCTAGTACCAGAAAACGGTAGGTTAACGACTTTCATCAAAATTCTTAGAGCTGTTTTCAAAATAAAATGTACATACAAACATAGAAGAATTGCTACTTTAAGCTGGACGTCAAGTAATTTTGCTTCCTATACTTCCAATGGAAAAACTTCTGTACACATTTTCTTCACAATTAATGCGTTCCCAAAGATGAAAATTTGAACATCGATTAAAATATCTTCATTTTATAACTTGCAATACTTAATATTTTATAAAACATAACCATAATTATGCAATTCAACATTTATTTGTCTTCTGACGTCATGAAAACACAGGTCGCGCCATCTTTTTTCTGGACAATTAATGCGTTCACAAGGATGAAAATTTGAACATTGATTAAAATAGCTTCATTTCATAACTTGGAATACTTAATATTTTCTAAACCATAACCGTAATTATGCAATCCAACATTTTTTTGCCCACTGACGTCATCAAAGTACAGGTCGCGCCATCTTTTCTCTGGTTTCAACACAACCGAAGGAAAAGTTATTGATTTTTAATATGATTATGGTTATGTTTTAGAACATATTAAGTTTTCCAAGTTATTTTAATCAATGTTCAAATTTTCATCCTTGGGAACACATTAATTGTGAAGGAAATGTGTACAAAACTTTTTCCATTGGAAGTGTAGGAAGCAAAATTACTTGACGTCCACCTTAATAATATGGGATAAGGGCAATGGAAAGGATCGCAATCCTATGTCCTGACCTTTGACCACATTTCGTCAATTTTCAATAGGGTTCGTCCCCAGGTGGTCCCCTACTACATACTGAAATATCATCGAAATCGAACCATTTTTACGCAAGTTATGACGCATAAGGGCAATGGAATGCATCCCGATCTTATGTCCTGACCTTTGACCCCACTTCACCCATTTTGAATAGGGTTTGTCCCCAGGCAGTCTCCTACCACATAGTAAACTTTCATTGAAATCGAACCATATTTACGCAAGTTATGAAGCATAAGGGCAATGGAATGATCCCGCTCCTACATCGTGACCTTTGACCCCATTTGTCCCATTTTCAATAGGGTTTGTCCCTAGGTGGTCCCCTACCACATAGTAAAGTTTCATTGAAATCGAGCCATATTTACGCAAGTTATGGCGCATAAGGGCAATGGAATGATTCCACTCCTACGTCGTGACCTTTAACCTCATTTTGTCCCATTTTCAATAGGGTTCGTCCCTAGGTGGTCCCCTACCACATAATAAAATTTCATCAAAATCGAACCATTTTTACGCCAGTTATCGTGCGGACGGACAAAGCTGGAGCATATACGCTTCTTCAACCTACGGTTGGAAAGCGTAAAAAAGTCATACAAAGACTGCAGACAACTCAAAGAAGCATGGACAGATGCATGCTTGGTGTAACCTGGGAAGATAAAAAGATGAACTTGTGGATAAGGGAAATGACAGGAGTGGATGACATCATGACCAGAGTGAAATCACTGAAATGGCAATGGGCTGGACATGTTGCCAGAATGGATCACCGATGGACAACCAAAATTTAGACTGGATTCCGAAGGACAGGAAAAGACCCAGAAGAAGACACCATGGGAGATGAATGGATGAAATTCGAAAGTTTTCTGGAGTGACATGGAGGAGACAGGATCAAGACAGACAATTGTGGAAGACACTTGTGGAAGACCTCCATCCAGCAGTGGACTGATAATGGTTGGTCATGATGATGATTTATGCCTTATGGAAAAAACAAAGAATTCAGATTAAAAATAAGCATCAATAAGAACAACTCTGTCCAGGCTATGCATATACATAATCAAAGCACAGGATACCATTTTAATATGGAACGGAAAGCAGGCTTTGAAACCAAATGGTCAAACAACAAAATGAGTAAATTGTGGGTTGTCAACACCAAAGCAATAACAAAAACAAATGTAATACAATCCGTAGGCAAAAATACGATCTTCCCGCAAGCTTTCCCCGCTAACGGACAGCTTCTTCAGTTGGTTACAAAGGAAAACAGAATCAAACTAATAGATGAATACGCATACACATTAATAAATATGATATGTAGAACACCACGCTCGCACATGCCAAACACGCGGGTAACAACTGAAAATGCTACAGTATATGATATATGATCAAAACGTAATAAGCCGTTAATGTATACAGAATCATTGCATCCTACTTTTATGCCAAGCAGATGGCTCCAGGCCACAGGGAGCTCCATTGAGACTTCTGTGTTGCACACATCATGGCATGTTAATATCTCAATAGTTTTGCAGCCATTAGAGAAACTATTGAGATATTAACACGCCAGGATGTGTGCAACACAGAAGTCTCGATGGAGCTCCCTGTGGCCTGGAGCCATCTGCTTGGCATAATAAGTAGGATGCAATGATTCTGTATACATTAACAACTTATTATGTTTTGATAATATATTGTAGCATTTTCAGTTGTTGCTCGCGTGTTTGGCATGCACGAGCATAGTGTTCTACGTATCATATTTATTAATGTGTATGCATATTCATCTATTAGTTTGATTCTGTTTTCCTTTGTAACTGACTGAAGAAGTCGTCCATTGATGGGGAAAACTTGTGGGAATATTATATTTTTGCCTACACCAATAAATACGGATTGTGTTACATTTGTTTTGTTTAACAACAAAATTTAAGTATACAGCCTTTGAAACCTAATCAACTGGAATAGGCATTATATTTCCATTGAATTGGGTGGAAGGGTGGAAACATGATATCATTGTAGCTATAGCATATACTTATTTATTTTTGTTGTTTGCTATCAAAGGCTGCCTTCTGTTCCATATTGAAATGGTATCCTGCACCTTGATTAGGTCTATATTAAATTTCCATTGTGGAATAACTCTTTTACGGGTCTTATAGAGGTTATTTTTCTTCAAAAGAAGAAAAATAACCTCTATAAGACCCGTAAAAGAGTTATTCCACATTCACTATGAATAGAGGTGCCATAAATGCATTTACAACTAGGATTAAATTTCCATGTAAATCCATTTATTACAGTGCATTCCTAACTGAAGTAGCTCTAGAACCAGGCTAATTTGTTTTTATTGCTTCATATTTTGTACATGTCAGATGGATGACTGCTTGGGTGTTTCTTTTGTACCTTAATGGTCGATAATAAGACAGGGCCAGAATTTTTCACCTGCTCATGGTAAACCACTTTGCGTCTTATCGATAATCGTCCATATCTAAGAGTGTTACCATACTAAAGAAACACAACCAGAATCTTAGAAACACATTAAATGGAATTCAAGATTAACTGCTTTGTAAAAAAAAAAAAAAAAAAAAAACGTTGTACACAACATACTGCAGTTTTTGTTTTTTTCAATTTAGATAAGTAGGAATACCTGTTGTTTACTCAATTACATCACACATATGTATGTTTGTATTCATGCTCATTTCTCAAAGATATTTTGTGCTTTAAAGCTGTCTGGATTTCAGTGCATGGTAATAAAGCCAAAATCAGAATGTAAACAAATTGATGCAAAGTAAGTAGATTTGATCACAGAAAAATCTCCAAGTTTGTGAAAGTGGTGAGTTTTTACCTTTCCTATGCAATGATCGGTTTCTCAGGCAAAAAAATTAATGGTTAAGTGCGCTCAAAAATTTATTGTTAAAACGAATCGAAATTATTAACACATAGAGGATTATTATTTTGTTAGTCTTGAAATAATGTTTATTTCCATGTTTTTTTAAAATATCATTATCCAGTTTTTTTTTGCTGTGAGCTATAAGTTTCGGCACTGCATAATATAATAGTATACATTCTACTAATAATTGACGCCTCAAATTTTATCGAAAGTTTCAGATATCAGTGCCCATGCTGAAATAAGAGGTTGCTGTTAAGATCCCATTGTCCTACAGCTTGCCAGGCCTGACATCTAGCGATGGTTTGTAGCGTAACACGTTGCTGCTGAAACAAAGGGTTCGCAAGTAAATCGGAAGGCATTTACCTTTACGGGGGCTATGGTTTAGCTGTACAAGGATCTAAAAATTAATTTGTAATGGAAATAACCTGCAATTCACAAAGTGTTAGAGAATCAAAAGTAATAATGAAGTGCCCGGCAGATTGCTTTGAACTCTCAGTATTTTCCTTCACAAATTTATTTATGATATATTATTAAAATAGCCAATCACTTACCGGAAAGATCATGGTCACTTTTTTCCTTTAACACTTCAAGCACGTCAATCTTCACCTGCTTGAATTGTTAAATGAAAAAAGTGACTATGATCTTTCCGGTAAGTGATTGGTTATTTTAATAATATATCATTAATGAATTGCCCTTAAATATGCGCACTTTGCTAGTGTTTAATACCCTAAAAGTGCAAATATTATGAAATTTATTTATATTAAAAAGTGATCCCATATTTATTTCAAAAAATGTTTAACATAATCCAACCTAAAAAGAAAACTGAGTATGCACTTTCCATGAATTCTGTCGATCTGAATTATGGATGCTTTACACTTGACTAGAAAGGTTGTTTATGTCTTTATTTTCGTTGTATCCTTTCTATATATGAAAACGGCTCCCAAAATTTTCACCATGAAGACTGATAGCAATGTTGTCTAGCACAAAAGCCATTTTTTGGAAACAAACATTGAAAACGAAGTTGTCTTGGTGTGTTGCTGTACCCTTGTGTGATTTGTTTTTTTAAGAAATTAATTTCATCTTTTGCATCCTGTAATTCTACTAATTCATTAGCATACTCCAAGATGCTAAGGTTATGGAAATCAGTCAACAGTGAAGAGTAATCTAAAGTGACAACATTAAATCACCTGCTATTGTTAGCCCGCAACAACAGATTTCTGATGTCACATGAATAACGTCAGTATAAAACTCTACATCCAAGATACGCCATGAATGGAATATGAGAACTTTTAGTATTGCCCCTTTATTTAGGGAATATTGATAGCCCTGCTTGGATTTCACGTTGCAAGTTTCAGCACCCACCGGATTTTTTAAAGTCGGCACGTACGGTAGAGACTGGTAAATTATGGTAATGAATAAATGTAAGATGCGAACTGCTTACAGGTAATCCAAAAATTTCTAGAATCTGAAATACTTTTGACCTCAGGTATTTCAGATATGCTGAACCTGTACAATGAGAAATATTACCCACTTACTTTAGAAAACCTTCCAGCCCATTTTTCTGAAGAAGGCATTCTTTTAAGCCAACTGTTTTTATGAATTTCTCTCACAGAAGGGGATTGAGGCGGGCTCCTGTTGCTCTCAGCATTGGAGGTTGTATCACTGAGTTCATCCCGAGCAGCTGCAGATGTGGTTTCCACAGCAGCAGCAAGTGCTTGGTCTGTTGTTTCAGCAGATTGTGAAACTGCAGCTTCGTGCATTTCACCAGATGGAGATGCAGATGTATTTCGACTCATCTTTCCCCATGTAATTCTAGGCTAGATGGTATCCATTTGGTAGAGATCTTGTCACTTAATCCAAGTCACAATGGGTAGTAGATAAATGTACAAACATGGCTTGACACAGCAACCTGAGAATGAGAAAACACTTTAGTCAACACTCAAACTAGCACCAAATATATTAGTAAAATAAAAAATTGTATAACTACTAATCTCATTCTACTATTTCTACAGTACATCATTGAAACTGATTTAGCAAAATACATATTTAAAACAGTGATTGAAATAGACAAACACATAACTACAAATCAACAGGTATTGAAACTTTGAAAACATGCTAATGTAAAAAATCAAAAACAAAAAAACCTTGAAATAATGAAGCTTTCAACAGGCAACTTCACTCTTTTGCAACCTAAGAAAGGATGGGTGACCAAATGTTTGCTAGATCTATAGTACTTGTTATTCCTCTCAAACAAATTTTCAAAAACTTGGGATATCATTTAGCCATCAACTCAAACTCTTCTATCATCCTATTAATACTGGAATTTTTACATTACATATGATGATTGAAAAGTATCTTTCTGTTGGTAAGAAAGTTTTTACTGCATTTATAGATTTGGGGAAAGTTCATAGCAGAGTAAAAGGTCGCTTCTGTTGAAGGCCTTTATATGGTACAACTAGGAATCTGATCTGCTTAATAGTGTGAAAGCCATGTACAGTATGCTGGCAGCACAGCATGTGTATGAGTCAATGGTGTTTTATCAAAATGGCTTTCTATTGGTGCAGGAGTTAGAAAAGTTTGTGATATACACATGATAGCCTACAGAACATTAAAACGTCTGAGCTCGAATTACGCACGACTATATTGTTATTGTCGGTACGATATATTGAAATAACTTCTCAAAACGTTCAACAGAAACTGCATTTGTTTTTGACAAGATTCTCGCCGCAACACGTCAACATAAACATTTCCACGAAACTACGTTGTTTTGCAGATTAATATCTACTGGGCAATTGCCAATCGGTAAGACACGAACCGTTTTTTTTTTTACTTGCATATGACAACACACTGATCGGTAACCGTCGTCAAAAAATGTGTGGCGTAAATACTTGACTACCTCCCTTGTTGAATACCCAGTTAAATCACATTTTACCAGAATTTCTACAGACCTGATATTAGCAACTGGCAAAAATCGTACCACAACGTTCAGCTGGATAACAACACATCAGGGTTCAAGCCCACATGTGTGGGCAAACCCATAAACAGGTTGTACCACTTTTGCAAGAAGTTTCGCATTTCTAATATTAAATATTCGCATGTGAAAGTAAAATAATGTCTAAATTCCTAAGTGATGTCATAAAACACATCAATATGAAAAAAAAAAAGAGGGGGTAATACTCACCAATTAATTTATTTTACTGTTCCCTCTGAAACTACAAGTAGTTAACAGGTTTCAGTCTCTGAAGTAAAGAATTCCATGGAAAACACGCTATGTCTGTAATTAAATAGTTCAAAACTTTTGCTCTACATTGCTTGGCACTTCGCCAGCTAACGTACGACAACAGTTATGGCTCATTAAATACTATGAGAAACTCGAATGGTATGTCAGACGGCAACCAGGGCAATGTAAGATGAAGTTTTTTTGTCCATATCGTTTTACTTCTTCCAAACTCCAACAGATGGCGCTAAGTAAACAAATCTAACACAGACAAGAAAAAATATTTTAGCATTTTAATTGTTTGATTTTTAAGGGCGAAAATATGAGGTCTTTGAAAAGAATTCGGATTTCATGAATAACTGAAATTTCTCTTACAACCAAGTCCGGCAGCTGTCGCTGTTGTCAATTTTAACAGCTGGCGCTAGTGTCCAGCGAACGTAACGGCGCCTACCACTGTCCTGGCCCTGGCGTGGAGGAAACTGAGTATGCATTTTAGTTAGTGCGTCGAAATTGTAGAACCCAGACTGTGCTTGCGAATGGTGTCTGAGTAAGTTAACTTACCATGTTTAGAATTTTTATTTTTGACTCTTTTGCAAGTGGAGTCCCTTAACTTTTCATCCTCGAATTGCACGTTAAGAATGTGTATTTATTCACTTATAATAATCTATGGATGGCAAACGCGATAAAATTTTGTATAACAATTCAGTTCCGGTATATGCTTCTGAGAACAAACAAACACATACCTGAACTGAAAGCCTGTAAAAGAGCATTCTGTAAAAAAAATGCTCGCCTACTTAGTTGCAAAAGCAAATCTGTGGGCTGTGTAATAGTTTCACTTTCCGTCACTGGAATTGGCAGATTTCTAGCTATTTTGGCAGCCGCATACGCGGAATTAAATCTAGAAGTTGTGACCTTTAAAGGACTAGTTTCTACGTAGAGTGATCGCATCTGCGCATTAGATGAGATTGTTCTGTTTCTGGTTGCGCCCCTTCCTTGGAGCCACTTACTCTGAAGCAGTGGCGCACTGAAGAATTCCTGTTTTTTTTTGGGGGGGGGGGGGCGCTATATATATATATATATATATAATAGAGAGAATACATTAGATAAACAGTTAAGAGTTGACGTACGACGGCGTTTTTATTCTCTTTGGAGGCTAAAAGTCCCTCCCCCTCATCATGCGTCGATGCGCCAGTGCTCTAAAGTTGTGATAGGCGAATTCAAGCCTTTGAAGTGGAGGGATATTAAGCAGTTGGAAATGAAGAATCCCTCACTTTTTGAACCGGTTTATGCTCTGCGCTTTTCGGCAACGAGCAGCAATTTGTGCGGTTAAACTACCTAAGCGCAGATACAGAGGCAGGCCAGCCCTTGCCAGTTATTTTTTATATCATTTTACCTTTTGTGTGCGAGAAATTATTTCAAGCAGAAAAATATCGCTATTTAGGAAAAAACAAAATAGCACTTTCTTGAATGCACTAACGAAGGTGGGTTCGATCGAACCTGATGAACTTATGTGTACTACACCAGAGCCGGATGGAACTTTTGCTGTGCCAGGGGCGAAATTTCTTAGCGGGGCCGAAGAAAATAAATTTCATAGTTTAATAAAGAAGTTGCGTGAAATATGAAAACACACTGAAACTACGATAGAGAGAAATTATATCTCAAATTGTTGTGAGTAAGAAAGACCGTAAAATGGATTGAAAGTTCAGGAGAGTAAAACTGCTAAAATCTACCATTTTCTTTCCGGGGAGAAGAATGTTTAGGTTATTGCATTGCGATTTTTATATAAACTTTCTCATAAAATGAGAAAAAAAAAAAGCTAACTTTAATCTGCGTAGCGAATATGCATAGCAAACATTTTCGCGTAGCGAATAATGATCCCTCTGAAATAAATTTTATATATATTTCTCCTGGTACATGTTTTAGTAATTGATTTTTGATGCAAGGCGGAATAACACAAAATTTATTTTTTTTCATGTATACGCCCTCGTGTATAAAAGTCGCGGTTTTTTTTTTTTTATGTCCAGTACTGTTTTTAAAATCACAGAAATTCTACTCCATATAAGTATAGTCGGAAAACAACTTTGATATTTATATTTTTTTAAATTTGAGTATCTGGTTTTCACACCAATTGTTGAACACAGTAGGTAGTCAAAAAATTATGAAATTTAATTTGCTCTTTCATTAAAATGGAAAAGTTTAAGGTAGTTATAATAATAATAATAATAATAATAATAATTAAAACCTGCAAATCTGTCTTTACGAAGGGTATTAACCTACTTGAAAGGCAGTAACCTACCGTAAACTAAAAAAAATTATAAACATCTTTCTAAGTTTAAGTTTTGGGGCGCTTAGAAAGATTATAAACATCTTTCTAAGCGCCCCAAAACTTAAACAAAAAAAAAACCAGCAATAAATATAAAGAATTCTAGTAAAAATGATTGTTTTTATTTTTCAAGCTGCGAAAACCCGTAGATATGCTGCGACTGGAAGCCATTGTCCCGGTTGACCCGGCCCTATTAATTCACCAGTTAAATTTCTTGTATGAAAACAAGATCTGATTTTGAAAGTAACTGAAAAAATAACAAAAAACAATTAGTTTTATTATGTAATGTGAAATTATAATAGTCCCCTCACTGTTATATCAACATGAACTATTTATTCTCAATCCACTGCTGGATAAAGGTCTCCCCGAAATCTCTTCCACAACTGTCTGGCTAGCTTTCCGATCATCAGCGCAGCAAGTAGTTCTGTTAAGGAGGTTAAGAAACTAATAATAAATGTTTTTTATGATTCAATTTTTCACTTCTACACAAGCGCGACGCTATGGATGGGCATTTTCCGTCAACACTTCCCTACCCCCCCCAGGCGCAACGCTAAAGGTAATAAATTGGGTGGGCTCTGCCAGTGGTGTAGTGGTAATTGAAAAAGTACAGATCAGATCCATATGTAGAGGATTTTAGAGAGTGTCCGACCCTAGGTCTTAAACAACCCTTAGAAATAAGAAGCCAGGAGATTTGGGCTAGAGTGCCCGATAGGAAAGTCACACGGAAACGAGGTAAAAAGGGGGAGGACAAGGGCGTCGGAACCGCGGGGGCAGAGGGGGCACTCGCCCCGCACACAATTGAGTGTGGAGACGAAACATCACATTTGCCCCCCTCAGTTTTCTACCTTTTCAATTTATATATTGAAAAGGAAGAAAACTGTTTTCTTCCTTTTCGGCCTGATGACGGCGGCAATTCGTCTCGGCATGGACTCTACAAGACACCGTTCGTGATTAGAAATCTCAAATATTAGTTTTTTTGTTTTTTTAAGTTCATTTTGATAAAAATTGAGTATTGCTTTTTATTTTCACCATGAACTATCTAGAAATCTGAATATTTTTTTTTTTTCCCCGCCAAGATAAACAGTCCAGAGGGCTGGTTCCCGTTTGAAAACCAGCAACGTTTTGTCTCAGGTGTAAAAAATTAGTCTTCCTCTAAACGAATGAGTAAAAATAAATAGGGAAATGGAAGTAGTGTGAGGAATGAGATTGCGGAATTCGTACCAATCCGGAAGTATCAATCTACAGTTAGTTTGCATTGAGAACTATATGGATATGAAAGGGTTTTTTTTAGATGAATGTTTAATCAAAAAAAACAAATGTTCAAAAATTTTTCCTAATTAAGTCAGCACGTCTTCTTTTACAGTAGTACGATAAATTTTATGCCATGATAAAATACAGTATTTTGTTTTCCGACATCTTGAATCGCTGTCAAAAAAGTATTTCGACGCTACTGAACTCTAAATCGGCCGCCCCGGTGGCGCAGTGGTCTAAGCGATGGCCTCTGATCATTCGTCCGAAAGGGGTCCGGGCATGGATGTTGTGTTTGTCTTACGGGCCTGGCTCTCTCCCTTCCCTGGAACCAGTGACCCTAAATTAGGGACGGGCGACTGCTTATAGCCCATTGAGTTGCTCACGATGGTCGTTAAACCTCCACTCAAAAAAAAAAAAAAAAAACTCTAAATCTTGGCGCCCTAGGCAGCTGCTTAGTGCGCCAGTGGTTGAACGAACCGGCTCTTCTGGGCAACTTTCCTGGTGTGCCACAGCATAAACAACTCTTCCCATGAATTTCAACTTTCTGGCGGGGCCATGGACCAGATCATACGTTAAAGGATTTTAGGAAGAGTGTCTGACCCCAGGTCTTAAACAACCCTTAATAAGAAGCTTAAAAGATTTGGGATAGAGTGCCCCCATAGGCCCATAGGAAAGTGACACGGAAGCGAAGTGGAAAGGGGGAGGAAGAAGCCCTTATTTATTACAGGGATGCCAGCATCCATCCGACGCACGGCGGATATTTAGTGGCTAGAGCGTTTGTACATACCTGGGATCGAATTTGGGGTTCCTCCTTTGCAGTCACAAACGCTGATCACTAGGCCATCCGCGGCAAGGCGCAACGCCACGACCGAATTAACGGGGGAGGGGGATCTAACAGAGCTGTAGCTAGGGGCCCACCATTACCAAAGGCCCAGGAGGCAGGCCGCTACATCGCAAATAATAACACGACATACACTGAAGAGCAACTGAATTAGAGATACCTGTCTAGTAACGTGTAGCACCACCTTTCGCTCTGATGATGGCGGCGATTCGTCTCGGAATGGACTTGACAAGACACCGGAAGCGTTGGAGAGCCATACGGATCCACGACCCCGAAACAAGCTCCCACAGTTCACGAAGATTTGATGGACGGGGGTCAGAGCCTCGAACATCCCTCTCGGTGGCATCCCAGATGTGCTCCATGGGATTGAGGTCAGGTGACCTAGCTGGCCAAGGAAGCGAGGTCACGCGGTGGAGTGTTCATCCAACCATTCGGATACAATTAGGGGGCGATGGCACGGTGCATTGTCTTGTTGCAAGATGAGGTCCCCAGTGGGATGTTGAAGACGCACAAACGGGAGCAAATGGTCATCCAGGATATCCCGATAATGTTGACCTGTGAGGGACGATGTCACACATACCAGGGGTCCCATTTCAGTCCACGTAAACAGTCTCCAGACGAGAATGCTACCCCCACCAGCTTGAAGAGTACCCTGCTGGCAAGAAGGATCCATCGCTTCACGTGGTTTGCGCCGTACTCGTATCCTGCCATCCGCATGTACCAACGTGAATCTCGACTCATCAGTCCAGGCAACATTTTCCCACATGTCTAAGGTCCAGTGGCGATGTTCCCGCGCCCATGCTAATCTTTGCACCCTGTGATGTGCGGTCAGCAGCTGTACCCTCGTGGGACGATGGCTTCTGTACCCCATAGTGAGGAGATGGTTCTGGATGGTGTGGCTGCTTACACGTTTTTGTGCACCAGCGTTAAATTGCCGAGTGATTTCTAGCACTGTGGCCCGTCTATCCGCTGTTACAATGCGAGCTAGCCGACGATGACCCCGCTCATCCACACGGTGTCGTCCACAGTTGGCCCTTGCAGGGATGGGTTTACCGGATTCGATGTACTCACGGTGCACCCGTGACAGTGGCTCGTGAAAATCCCAGTGCCTGCGCGACTTCCGAGAGGGAGTGACCCATTCGTCGGGCCCCGACAATTTTCCCACGATCAAATGCGCTTAGATCCTTCGTCTTACCCATACTGCGTCCGACTCTTACTGATTCCCGTCGCATCACTCCTTATATTGTCGGATTGCTGCATACGTCATGTCGTTTCCGTTTACAGGGCCGCCTAAATATAAACTCCTTTGGCTTAAGATGGTTTAGAGGGATTAGGGCCGAGAAAGAACTTGATTGTCCTAAGAAGAATTATCCTACGAAGAATATTTTTCTTCATTGATTATCCTAACACGAAGGAAAAAAACAATTAACAGCAAACACGCCCGATCACCAGGAAAGTTTTTACAAGTACTCCTCATTGCAACTCGGAAAAAAGGTGGGAAGGTTCCAACACAGATGTGTTCCCTTGGCTGGAAGTAGCTAGGAAAATTTATCTTGCAATGGCAGCTAGCTTAGGAAATTGAAAATCCTTCCACCATGGTAACAAATCCACAATGAAATTCAGCCGGTCTCTGAATTACACGTGTTTAATTAATTACAGTAATGAAATTCAAGACGTGTAATTCCGAGCCCGGGCCCGGGTTTTTCGGTAGTTAATGAATTCTGAATCCGCCCGGGCCCGAGCTCATCTCTAGTGGACAGTCTTGATATTTTCACTGAAAGCCGCATAAGACAGAATCCATTTTTCTTAAATTTTGTACCGCCCTCAGGCGACGCGACGCTGAATTGCCTACTACATAGATTTATGGCAGTTTTTCGACAGATGTGCGCATGGGTGTCGGATTAACTGCAGATCATATGTAGAGATTTTTAGGAAGGAAGTGTCTGACCCCAGGTCTTAAACAACTCTTAGAAATAGGAAGCTTGTATATTTGGGTTAAAGTGCCCGATAGGAGAGTGACATATAAGCGAGGTAGAAAGGGGGAGGAAGACGCCCTTATTTATTACCGGGGGGAAGTACCCGGAGGATTAACTGCAGGCTGACTTACCCAGTCAATAAGCGCAGGTCTCAGTTACTCGCTTACTCAACGAATAAGGATTTTGAAGTTATATTGAAAGGACAACAGAAAAAAGTATCTTTTTTTTAAGCATTATTTTCTCATTAACTAATTCAATTTTATCAACTCTAACAGCGGCAGCAGAACCGAGGAGGTGGAGGGTGCCCCCTCCGCCTATTCGGTTAGTTGCCCACGCACCCAAATGAGTGTGGGGGCAAAACATCACATTTGCCACTTCAGCTTTCTTCCTTTTCAAATTACATATGTTTGTGATTAGAAATCTCAAACATTCGTTTTGTTTTTGTTTTTTTGTTCATTTTGATAAAAATTGAGTATTGCTCTTCATTTTTCCCCATGAACTATCTAGAAATCTGAATGTTTTTTAATGCCACTTCTGAGAGGCCAAGAAATGGCCCCATTAAACAGTTCAGAGGGCTGGTGGTTCCCGTTTGAAGACCAGCAATGCTTTGTGCCTCATTAGGTGTGAAAAATTAGTCTTCCTCTAAGAAAATGAGTAAAAATAAATAGGGAAATGGAAGTAGGGTGAGGAATGAGATATAAGCTCCTTCAATGTTGAATTATAGCGTCTACGGCTAAAATTCCTGCGGAATTCGTGCCAATCCGGAAGTATCAAAATCTATAGTTTAACTCCGTTTATGTGTTCAGTTAGTTTACACTGAGAAACTATATGGATATGAAAGTGTTTTTTTTTAGATTAATGTTTAATCGAAAAAATAAATTTTGTTCATGAAATTTTCCTAATTAAGTCAGCAAGTCTACAGTAGTAAGATAAATTTTATGCCATGATAAAATACTGTTCGGCGGCATCTTGCCTCCGCTGTCAAAAACGAGTTCCGACGCAACTGGAGGAAGACGTTTTTATTTATTACTGTGGGACCAGTACCCGAGGTCCGACGGCTTAACGTGCCCATCCGACGCACGGCGGATATTTAGTGGTCCGAGCGTCGAACCTGAGGTTCCTCCATGACAATCACGAACGTTGACCACTAGGCTATCTGCGACCCTGGAAAAAGTACAGTAACGCGGTGCTTTTCAAATAAGTCTTTAAAAGCTTTCCCTTCTTGCTCCCCTTTTTACTTCCTTTTATTTGTAGTATAAGAAAGCATGGGCGCCTGCAGGAAATTTTTCAAGGGGGTCAAGTGTAATTAAGGTTTGGCTAATATGAAGAAAACAGTAATTAGTGAAAATGAAAGATTAATACTACTACTTACTACACTAGAACACTATTATTATTATTATTATTATTATTATTATTATTATTAATTGATGGTGCTCTTGAAGAAAGTGTATGTTAGTAATAGTCATGTATTATCATGTACAGTGGTAACTGTTTTCAAAATAATGAACAGTGTCGAGCAGGACCACGCCAAGCCTTTTAAGTTCAGCACACACCACCCTGAGCGGAACTTGTTTGGGCGTACTACCACCTTACGGTTTACTAGGTTTTCCGCTTTCACGTTATCGTTTTCCAATAACAAATTTTCAATAAAATTGGGTTATTAAATTAAACGCCCCAAACTCCATCTTTCCTTGTAGTCCAGTTCTGTGAGTGTAAAACAAAAAAGTAATAAATAAAATAAAATAAAGGGGAAAATAATTCTACAGGGGATTAAGTGACCCCCCTCCTCCCTCCTGTCGGCGCCCATGTCAGGAAATACAGTGATCAGTCGAAATCAGACTTCCGGATTTACACGTTTTGGCATTAAAGGAAAAAGATTTTATCGTTTTCGTAAGAAAACACTGAAATGTTGGGTCCGTTCTGGAGTACAAAAACTAAAATTAGTCCCATATTATCGTGTAAGATGTTGGAAGTGGAAACCAATTTAGAGTGTAACGGTGAAAGCCAATTATTACTGGGAGCCTCAGTTCTCGAGATATTTGGATAGGGGCTGTTTGGGTACAGCCAGAGCCCATTTAAGAAGACAGGAGGTCTAGGGGCTGGACAGTATTTTGGGGCATTAGTGGTACATCTAGGATTTTACTATGGGTGGCAGAATAAAAATACCCAAGGAAAAACAGAAAAACATTACCAAAATATGATAAGGGAGAGATAAAAATATCCCTGCCATATTAAAGTGAGTATCCCATGATCCATGGACGAGTCAGTGTTAGCAAGAAAATATTAAAAAAAAAAAAAAATGGACACCAGTTCAGTTCTGTTTGAATCCCCCCCCTCACCACCACCAGATAGGGCCCTAGAGCTTGAAGGGGCCCGGAAACGTATAACTGGATTGCCAGTTTTGTTTTGGGTTTTCCCGGACCAAAACAAATAAATTGTTAAAGCGACCACTTTATTTGTATTGATATTTTACTTTCTCATATTAGCAACATAAATTTTCCCCCTCTTTCTGATACTTCACATTTTCGAGTTCTTATCGATATACTTTTCTTGAAAGGAATAGTTAAAATAATTTAGCCTCCTTTTTAGGGTAGGTGAAGGAAGGATTCGCGCTTCCCACACTTTTCATTGTTCAAAGCGAATAGTTAACTGGCCTGCTGTGCTATAAATTACTTTCATGCTACTTCCAGCCAATGGAAAATATCTGTGTTGGAACCTTTCACCCTGAGTTGCAATGAGGAGTGCTTGCTTGAGAAAACTGCCCTGATGATGGGAGATTTTGCTGTTTGTTGTCTTTTCCCTTTGGGGTAAGGGTAATATCAAGATCTTCCTCAGCTCTAATACCCTTTTGTCCAGGAAATTTATGAACTAGTAGTGAAATTTAAAATGGGCAAAATGTAATGAATTTTTGTTTTTATGATTCGCAAAATTTTTTGAAAAACCTGTGAAAACCAAATCTTTTTGGCCTTTAGCGCCTCTGGCAGGAAGCTAACGAATTAAGTGGAAAATTTAAATATTTGAGAAAGAACAGTTGAGCTTAACCTGATAGGCACACAAATGTTTTTTTTTTTTTTTTTTTTTTTTTACCCCTCTTAAGTTGAATAGTTTCTTCACAACAGACCTTTAATTCTTTGAATTTTCGATTTTGGCCCTTAGCGGTGAATTCGCGAAGTACGAGTATATGGGATATTTAGTGTCAAACTTAATATCCTTCAATTTCCTAATAGACGCAAAAATTATTTTTGAAATATCTCTAAAAACGAAGAAGTTCGATGAACACGGACAGACAAGGTGATTACAATAGTACTGTTTCTTACAAAATGTTCTAAAAATAGGAAGAGAGAATGGCATTTTTTTTTAAATTGAAAACACCGTTTTTCTTGGCTTTACTTGTTTTATCTGATGGATAAAATTTTTTGAGGCGGTAAGAAGGAAGGGGGGGGCTGAATCGTTTAGCGCCTAGGGCCCCAAAAGACCTAAAGACGCCTCTGGAATGGGGGCGACTATACATTTTGCGGACTCCTAAAAATGCGGAAAGAAAAAGAGAATTTTTCACAAGGCAGTTTCTTATTGTTTTCGCTGTACTATCTGAAAAAAGAAAAAGAAACTGTATAAAACACTGTCAATTCTTCAAGCATATGCATAATACTGGGGCCCGGGGCTGCATCCCCCCTCCTAAATGGGCTCTGGGTACAGCACAGACAATTCTATAGTCCACCTGAAAACGAGCAGTAGAACAGCCTGGAGAGTTATTGCTTCATCTGATTTTTTTTTCCGCTTTTGTGAAACGCATGAAGCTCAGGAGAGAAAAATCTCCGCTTCCAGCATAATTAAGAGGCACTCGTAACTGGACTAAATTCACTGAGAATCGCAACTACACTCCTTAACTACTAGATTAACTAAATTTCCAATTACAATAATTTCCCCACTGCAATATTCCCACCTCAACGTTCTTAACAACAGTAGACAAAGGAGTTTCAAGGGACTGCCTAGTGAGAATGATTTCAAGGGACTGCCTTAGACAAATTCTGCCTTTCAGGGCCGGCCTTACTACTTCGGCGGCCCAGGCAAAGATTTACTTCTGCGGCCTCTAATAGTATTTTTAACTGAAAAACGTGCGTGATGTTTAATTGTTTAAATATCAGCTTTCAATCATATTTGAGTAACGTATTTTTCTCTCAATGACAGGAAACTAAAATTTAAAAAAATGCACAAAATTGTTATTGAATATTCACTATATTGACAAGTCACTCCTTCAAAAGCAAATGAACGGATCTGCAAACACTATAAAAACAAGTCTGCAGCTGACTGCGATCATATCGCACTGTGAGGTTGAATGAAAATGTCGCGGCGGGAGAGAACTGACTTCGAGAGAAGATTGTTGGATGTTATATTAGTGGGCTGTGTCCATAAGAGAAACCGAGAGGCGTTTAAACATACCAAAGTCAACTGTTTTGGATGTACTGAATAAGTAGAAGACACATGACGTGCCTGAAGCAGCAAAACGTACCTGCAGACCAAAAAAGAAAATCGGTGATAGATGACGTCGAAGCCTCAGGAGAGTCGTTATAGCTAATCGACGGAGTACTGCACAAGACCTCAGTGTACAGATGAGTAAAAATGCTGGAACCTTGGTATGTACACGTACCATTCGAAGAGAACTTCATTTCATGGGTTACCGTGGTTGTGCAGCTGCTCATAAGCCTTTCATCTCCACTCGGAATGATATTCGTTGTTTATCATGGTGTAAAGAACATTTATCGTGGACCGTAGATAAATGGAAACGGGTGCTATGGACTGCTGAATCCAGATACACGATCCATCAGTCCGATGGTCGTCTGTGGATACGGCGGCAGCCGAGGGAACGCTATTTACCACAGTGTACTGTACCTACGGTCAAGTTTGGAGCTGGCAGTGCACTCGTGTGGGGGCGTTTTTCGTGGTATGGTCTCGGCCCATTGGTTATCGTGGACAAACCTGTCAACCAGCACGTCTACCTCAATATTCTGGACAATTATGCCCTACCAACTCTGTGGCAATACTATGGAACTGAGTCTTGTTTGTACTAGCAGAATAATGCACCGAGCCATAAAGCAAAGACTGTAACGGCGTGGTTTGACGATAATTCCGTATCGCGTGTTGGACTGGGCAGCACAGAGCCCTGACCTTAATCCCATAGAGCACCTATGGGATGAATTAGAGCTCTGCATAAGAAGTTTGGAACCAAGGCCTACTACTACGCAACAGTTAACGGCAGCATTATGTACTGAATGGAAGCGCATACCTATCGCTGTGTTCCAAAACCTTTTCAAAAGCATGTGTCAAAAGGGTCAGTGCATGCATTGAGGCCAAAGGTGGACAGACACCGTACTAATGTATGTCAATAAATGCTATGTTGTTTTTCTCTTGTAGGTGTCCGGTGACTTTTGTCAATATTGTATGAACGTAAGGCTTACCTGAAATTTTCTGAACTTCTCTGAATGTTGCCTACAGTATGCTCATTTATAAATGTCATTGTAGCTTGCTGTTCCGTGATTATTCCTGCATAAAATCTTGGGCACATAACGTAAGGTTTAACGTTAAGGTGGTCGTCAAGTAATTTTGCTTCCTATACTTCCAATGGAAAAACTTCTGTACACATTTTCTTCACAATCAATGCGTTCCCAAGGATGAAAATTTGAACATCGATTAAAATAGCTTCATTTTATAACTTGGAATACTTAATATTTTTTAAAACATAACCGTAATTATGCAATCCAACACTTGTTTGTCTGCTGACGTCATCAAAGTACAGGTCGCGCCATCTTTTTTCTGGTTTCAACACCACGAAAGGAAATGTTATTGATTTTTAATATATTATAATTATGGTCATGTTTTAGAAAATAAATATTCCAAGTTATAAAATAAAGCTATTTCAAGCGGTGTTCAAATTTTCATCCTTGGGAACGCATTATAATTGTGAAGAAAATGTGTACAAAAGTCTTTCCATTGGAAGTATAGGAAGCAAAATTACTTGACATCCACCTTAATCACACTGTTTACAACTGTTGTAGAAAACTGAAACGAAAAAAAAATGCTTTCCTAGAGTGTAATTTTTGTAATTTGCTAAAAAAAAATTTACTCTTATATGAATTTTAGAGTATATTTTTGTGTACAATGACGTACAAATATTGTGAAAGAAATTTTAATGGTTCAAAGCCACTTTTCTTGCTTTTGTAGAAGCAAAATCTGCAAGTACTTGAGATTGGTCTAAAGACGAAGCAATAACATTTTCAACTGATATTAAAGGTAGTCCAACTAATCGTTCTTGAGTAATTGTCGATCTCAAATAAGTTTTGAGAAGCTTTAACTTTGAAAAACTTCTCTTTGCGACGGTGATAGGCGAATCCAGAAGTTTACTCTAGGGGGGGCAGTTTTTCGGGTATAAAAAGGGGCGGAAGACGATTATGGAAGGGTTTTTTAAATATAACGTTTGTATAACTGTATATACGTATACTGCTCCGTGAACTTCACATGAGCTACCGTTCGGTCTCCAGGCGCGCTTATTTTTCTTAGCTGGTAGTGGTCATAATGTAATGGCTCATCGGTATATGAACGCCTAATTATACCTGGGATGACAACAACCATTTAGTATTGCAATTAACTATTTCTTTGGTTAAATGGGTAAGTCTGTTGTTGCTTTCTCGGGCGCTTTGAAATTCACATAAAGCCCATTGCCTAAACAAATCTCTAGAGTTTTTCTCTAACACCCAGTCATTGTGCATAAAGAAGACTGGTGAAAGCACAAACATAAAGGAAACACAGATTGTTTCTACCCTCGGCAAAAACACCATCCAGGACACCACAGAATGCGAGAGGCAAGCGATTTAGATACCCTTATTTCGACAACAGTTCTTGCAGCAAAAGTGCGCACATTCGTCCAGGATCGTTTATCTTCCATGTGACAAAACACCAAGAAATACCTGTGCTCTGTGCACAAGTAGTACACCGCTGAGCCATTCCATTATGATCACCCCCAGCATAGAGGAATGAGTGTGCCTGGAAACCGAACGGTGGCGCAGGTGAAGTTCACAGCAGTATATATACGCCGCCCCGGTGGAGCAGTGGTCTAAGCGATGGCCTCTGATCATTCGTCCAAAAGGGGTCTGGGTTCGAATCCCGGTGAGGCATGGATATTGTGTTTGTCTTACGGCCCTGGCTCTCTCCCTTCCCTGGAACCAGTGACCCTAAATTAGGGACGGGCAACTGCTTATAGCCCATTGAGTTGCTCACGGTGGTCGTTAAACCTCAAAATAAAAAAAAATATGTACAACCCGAGGACCGACTTTCGGTTAGTAGAGTGTTCGGAGTCAGAATGGGAAAAGATGCCGATTTATCGGAGTTTGTAAAGGACAAATTGTGGTGGCACGGAGCCTCGGAACTACGATCTCGGAAACTGCGCGGCTTGTGGGTTGTTCACTTGTCCCTGTAGTGAGTGCGTATCAAAAGTGGTGCACTGATGGCCAAACGACGAACCGTCGTCCAGCTGTGTGTCGTCCGCACTCATTGATGCCAGAGGAGAGCGGAAACTGTCGTCACCCGCAGCTACAACAATGGTAATCTGGGCAATCTATCACAGCACACAGTTCGTCGCAGCCTTCTGCGCGTGAGCTGGAGACCCAGCCGGTTCCCCATGCTCACTGCATCGCCAACAACCCATTAAATGGGCCCAAGATCATCGAGATTGGACAGTGGATGATTGGAAGAAAGTGGCCTGGTCTGACGAATCAAGATTCCTGGTGCATCACGTAGACTGACGAGCGCGGGGACGCCGATTACCAACGGCAGCTATGGCATCTGGATGCACTGTTGGGCGGAAACAGGCCGACGGCAGGTGGTGTTATGCTGTGGGCGATGTTTTCTTGGGACACTTTAGGCCCCAGCATTCCAATAGCACAATCCCTGACCGATGTTCTTGCGGACCAAGTTCACCCATTCATGGCAACTGTGTTCCCTGCTGGTGATGGCCATTACCAACAGGATAATGCGCCATGCCACACACTGCCAGGATCGTGAAGGAGTGGTTCAAGTAACATGCTTGTGACTTTCTGTCAATGCCCTGGCCGCCAAATTCACCTGACATGAACCCAATAGAACATCTGTGGTTCAACTTGGAAGAGCGGGTTCGCGCTAAATCACCACCACCCCGAAATGTACGGGAACTGGAGGACCTGCTGTTGGCATTATGGTACCAGATGCTCCAGGATACCTATCGCCACCTCATCGAACGGGCTAAAGGGAGGGGGGTCCTACAGCTTATTAGGTAGGTGGTCATAATGTAAAGACTCATCGGTGTATACTCACCGCTTCATTTAAGTTAAGAGTTATTTTGTTCAGTTATTTATTTCTCAGATGTATTTAATGGGCATTCTGATCTCGAGTAAGACACATTGGGACTTGGAATAATAATAAATTAAAAAAAAATGCACACAGGAAAGGAGACCTTTTCTCCGCCCTGGTTATTGCTTTAAAAAAACTTAAAGAATTCGTTAACGATCTTTTTAAGGAGAAAAACAGAGCATTAATTAACTTTTCAGTATATTTGTGCGAAATGAATTTTCAAAATTGTACTTGAAGAGTTTTTCAGGAAACTGGAAAACATCGTGACGTATCCAGGAAATCGTAAAAACAAACAAATTATATGTGAACCACATATATTTAGGACTTTTCCTGTGGGGGGACCATGAAATTCCAGAGGGGGTCCGGACCCCCGCGTCCCCTACCTTCCGCCGCCCATGGTAGAGACGGGACTGGGCCATTGTGAGGGAAGGACTTATGCTGGTGTGCTTGTTTTATCTACATCATTTAAGACATTTACAAAATATCAGTAGTGTTCAAAAAATTTTAAATGCTCTTTCGTTATTAATTTTCAAACGTCTTGACGTTTCATTAAACTGTAAAAATAACTAGTAAACTGTTTTAAGTCTAGTGTATGTTTTATGTCTAGTGTGGGGGAGGTTAAAGCAAGGGGTCCCCCCGGCTAGGTTCGCACCCGGATCCGCGGCTGCTAAGGGCGGCTCTGTGTCCGTTTGTCTGTCCGTTTCTCTGGACGATAACTCGCGTAAATAACGTACGATTTTGATGAAATTTTAGTATGGTGTTTGGAACAACCTGTTCACGAAGCTTATTGAAAATGATCGAAATTTGGCCGAAGGATAGGACACAAGTGCGTGATTTATTACCCGACCTTCTGCGTTATTACTTGCGGAAAAATGCATCTATTGCGTACAAATTTTAGTATGTTCCGAACTAACATTGAAGGAATTTCGATGGGCGACAATTGAATAAATCAGTTTTAAAAAGCCCCAGTGCAGTTCGGTAAAAAGTAGCCTGGCGCCACCAGTCTTTCAAAACAGGTGGCCTGGAGGCGCCCAGGCCTGAACTGCACGTACTGACTCGTGTCACTACAGTCTCCTCAACCATTGCATTCATGTAATTTCTCAGAAATTAAATCACTTCTTCCCACGTACTTGTCAACATGTGTAGTTAAGTTTCGTCACGTTTCGTGCATTCCTTCATTTTGTGGCATTTTCTATGTCGCGCAGTGTAATCAAAAGCCTTTCTTTTCGACAACGAAATTTATTGCGCAGTTTCTTATTTCTAGAGTTCCAAAAAAAAAAAATAATAATAATAATCCCTTTGACTTCACATAGTGTCATTTAACGGTATTCAAAGCATGATCAGATCTTGAAATTGAAACATAATGGACGGAGAACTTGTACCGCGGATCTTTTACTTCGCATTCCTCACTTAAGCTGACAGTGACGTAATTGTTTAAAACGCGAGTTGAAACACCAGTCTGCAGATTCTGATCTCTCTTGCACTAATCTCAACAAGGAGATCTGTCTCGGGAGGTTGTTCTCGGGTTCACCTCTCGGTTAGGTTATCAGATTGCCCTTTTGAAGCGCCCTTAAAGCTTCTGACTAATTCGTATAACTGACCCCCCCCCCCCCCCCTCCCCATGTTAAAACAAATCAGAAGGTCAAGTCTCAGGCTAAATGGGCAACGGATGTTTTTCCGCATACCATAGTTTATCTGTTTTGTCGCATAATGCGCGTGTTTTCCCAATTAATCCTGCTTCCGTGGTAATTTGCAATGCGTTCTTAAGCAAAAATAAAGCGCGCGTTTAGAATTCGGAGCTTGATCAGTTTTTTTTTCGTTAAATGGGAGGGGATGCGAGCCCACCCTGAAATTTGTCTTGCCCACCCAGTTCAATATGTGCCATTTTTCTATATATTTAACTTTAAAATATAGTCTGCACTTTGCCAAGTAATAAGCCTTGTGTTTTATTTCATGTAACCCTACGTATTTCCCCCTACGAAGTGCGTTGTTTACGTCTGCAAAAAGGGCTATCAAAATAGCACCGCAGGGTCATGAAAATTCAGTTCTCCACTGTTCCAATTCCTTAGTTTAAGCCTCCTTTTCATGTTCGTATGGCCAGAGGGCTAATGAAGATGGTGGATAGGAATTCACTGAGGGGATCACTACTAATTGCTCTGTTTGTTTTCTTTACAAAATCGGGATTCCAGCACAGAAAGTAGTCTAAAGCTACGCTAGCGCTCTTAAGACTGCTCCGAGACATTGGAAGTGCAGAAAGTGGCTGACGACTGCTTTGTAGGAGAGGAGTGCAAGGCAAAGTCGCTGGCTGGAAGGAAGTTAAGGAGAGAGGATGTATTGTGTCTACGTGGCACGACGTTAAAATTTGAGTTACATAAACAAAAACTCCATTTTCTTTTAACTTGTTCAAGTACAGTACTATTTTCGTAAACAAAAATGCAAAATTTCGAAAAGCAATTTAAAATAACTCATTCAGAGCAAGCAAAAAGTTGAAGGCTATATTTTACCAACACTTGTATCTTACACCAGTGGCGTAACTAGTCAGATCCATGTGTGTGTCCAGGTAGAGGTGTGGGGATTGCACGGATTCCTTTGTACACTGTAAAAAATAAGTGGTGTGAATTCACGGAAAATTTCTGAAAACAATGTGCAGCAAAGTTGCCGGTAGGTATCCGTATTTTTCAGAAATTTCCGTTTGTAAAAGTGCCCGTTCATTTTAACTTCCGTATTTTCACAGATATTTCCGTAGACAGAAATTCCGTTTATTTCAGAAAAATCCATTTCTGGTTTTTCCGTACTTAAATTGAAATTTCGCAAAATCAACAAACCTGCACAGCACTTTCCCGCAGCGGTCAGGATCGAGCACCCGACGTTATAGCAGCTTGTGCCTTTACCAACTGATCCACAAACGCTCGGTAACCAGACTCACGTATGTTATATGACGAATCGGACGACAAAGAAATTTTGTTTTTTGTCAATAATGTGAGTGATTTAGTCATTTTATTTTCTGTTGGAGCTTATTATTTTTCTGAATAGGTTTGTAATTTTTTTTTTTTTTCCCATAGGACTTTTCAAATATTAAGCATTTTTCATCGTGGTTTTTCGAAGCAACAAATAACTTTGCAACATGATTTTTTTAAACTGACAATGACTCATTTATCTGTAAAAAAGGTGAAATGTACTTTTTATAGTATTATTTCACACACACACACAAAATGAAATTTACTCTCGATAGCTATAATAGCTTGTCTTAAGTTGTCCAAAGACTGATACACAGACGTCGTATAATCATCTGTACAATAAGTACCCGATTTCTTACAATAACACAATATATAATAAGTAGCTGGTGCACCAAATAGGGGAAAGGAGAAATATCCTGGGCCACAAAAAAAAAAAAAAAATCTATGTGATATGCTATCCACAATATCCGATATCGCTACGGAACTTCGAAATTCGACAGACGATTGAAATTTGAAAGTTAATCAAACCTCAAGTATTTCCACGAATCGCTACTATAGAGGAAATTTCTCGTCATACGAATACGGAAAAAGTGAGAACGGATATTTTCCGTTAATATACGAAAGGAATTGCTGAAAGGTTTCTGAAAATTCAGAATTTTCCGTTAACAGATCTCAAAAACGGTAATTTACCTTTAATATAAGAAAGAAACTGCGGATAGGCTTCTGAAAATTCAGAATTTTCCCGTGGCACGAAAGGTCCGTTAAATTCAGGTTTTTTTTCTGTCATTTTACGGAAAGGTGGTATCAGAAACACGCTTCGTTAATTCACGAAAGAAATTTTTTAACAGTGTAGCAGATAATGAAAAGCATTAAATCCGCCCCAGTGGCGGAGTTGTTTAAGCGTTGGCTTATGACCATTCGTCCGAGGAGAGTTTGGGTTCAAATCCTGGTGAGGCATAAATGATGTGTTTGTCTTACGGCACGTGTTCTCACCCTTCCCTAACCAGTGACCTTAAATTAGGGACGGACGACTGCTTATAGCTCATTGCGTTGCGCACGGTGGTCGTTAAACCTTCAATCAAAAAAAAAAAAAAAAGCGTCGAAAATGTGTTCTTTCAATATTTCGTATAAAAAAAAAGTTGCCATCAAGCTTGCCCCCACCAAAAATGATGTTCGCCCACCCATCGCCTATCCAGATTTCGAAGTCTAGCGACGTCCCTGAAGCCAGGGCTGTTGCTTGGGGTCCACCAGAAGTGGGACAGCCTCCCCTACGAAAGGCTTGACATAATAGGTGTACAAATAAGTTTTAAAGTGTTTTAAGGTTTTAAGACAACGCAACATGCAATTTGAGAGAAAACACCTTTACGAATAAAATATGCGTCGTCATTATCTATCACCTTCTGCCATCGGTCGGGCAGCTGACGGATTCTATGGCTATAGCCATGAAGAATACTTTGTCGTGTGACGCGATGAAGTCGTCAACCCATTTTTGCTCTTCATCACATGTCCGGAACCATACAGCAGACAAACCATGTTGAATCGATCGGAACAAATGATAGTCTGAAGGGGCTATGGTGGGACCATACGCCAGGTGCTCCAAAACTTCCCAGCCAAGCGTTAATAACGTTTTCTTGAGCGATTTCGCGACATGCGGCCTAGCGTTGTCATGTTGTAATTTCACGGGGCGCAATCCTTTGAATGTGAATGGACGTTTCCGACAGATTTCCTGCAGGTTCGGTCGCAGCAACTGTTGCTTGTAGCGATCAGCAGTAACGGTTTGACCCTGTTCCTATAGTTCATAACGGAGCACACCCTTCATATCCCACCAGAACTTTCTTGGAGTGAATTTTGAGTTTCGGCGACGAAGTCGTTGCTTCACCGGGATCTACCCGGTGTTTTTTGGATTGTCGTACCATATCCACTTTAGATCACCCGTAACGATTTTTCACAGGAAAGCCTTTGTGTCGTTTATTCAACAGATTCAAACACTCCATGACACTCTCATTATTGTTCCTCTGGCTCAGGTCATGTGGCACCCATTTTCCTTCCTTCTGAATGTTTCCCATTGCGCGTAAACGATTGGAAATGGTTTGAGTTACCCCCAGTTGTTGAGCTAGTTCGTTTTGCGTTTGAGACAAATCTTCATCCAGCAATGCTTGCAGTTCCTCGTGTGCAACCTTCTGCGGGGCGCCGCTACGTTCTCGATCGCTAACATTAAAATCACCTGCTTTAAACCATCTATAAACCAAAACTCACACGTGCTTTTCGATACAATATTCTCCCTCCGAACAGAATAGATTGTTGCACTTACTTTTGCAGAACTTTTTCTTTGAAATTCGTAACGAATGCAGTGTCGAATAAATGCAGTATCGCTTGCCATCTTTCACCTACCGATGTGCAAGTTCGTTTGCCTGTTGGGCAAACTTCTGTGTCACATTTTATACTCTGGGCCAGTTAGGGTCACATCACAACAACGCGCGGAAATGTCGGATATGTAAATCAGCGGTATGCCAACAAACCGCGTTAAAACTTGTTTGTACACCTAATACATAATCAGTGCTGTAACTAGGCAGATGCAACAGGTGCACTGGCAGGCATAGAGCGAAGGTAACGATTATCTGCCATTTCCGTACAAAAGGAACTTTGTCCCAATTCCGTACATAGCGGATCGGTTTATGCCCTTTCCGTACAGTTTTACGGCGCCGGTTATCAGGCGTGGGGAATGTTGAGGGGGAAAAGAAAATGCTGATCCCTTGTCCGTATTCCTCCGACGTCACAGAGATCACCATTCTTTGTTTTCGCCAACCAATAGGCGCTCATGGTAGGGTAAGCGGGAACAGCAGTAAAAACTAAAGGGCGAACAGGCTGCACATTAATGCCATCTTTACGGTGTTCAGCATTTGTCGCAGACGTTAAATTTCAAAACAGCCGGGGGGGGATTGCTTTTCTTTTTAATATTTTGTTTAAAGTTGCCGTCAAAAATTCGGCTATTAACCAGTTTCATATGAAGTTTCCACAAAATATTTTATAAAATATCGGAGGGGCCCTTATAGCCGTGAACCCCCACCCCGCAATGGGGAGGAGGTTGCTGGGGCTATCAGTACGCCCCCGATCTTCTATCCTCCAGACATCTCGCTGCTTACGGATCATCACATCTGTATACGGAAATGGCACTAGATTCTCCGGATTTATACGGAAATGGCACGTACGGAAGTGGGACGCCACTGAAGGGATTAAGGTAAGGGCTGGCTCATCGCTTTGTGTTTCTGGTCGTTGAACTGGTCATCGTCTGAGGCGCTCTGTGACGTCACGAAGATGCATGTCACTTGTCAGTGCGCGATGTAAAGCTCTCATGGATGCTGTTAACCCACGTTTGTTGCATTCGCATTAGTTATCTGCTATTTAGTTGTATTCCTGGCATTGAATTTCTTTATTTAATTTTTCTAGTACATCGTTTACGTACAATGCCTTCCTGCGCTGTTGCTACGTGCCGAAATACCAGCAGAAATACGAAAGGGCGAAACGTAATTTTTCACTATTTCCCTCGAAACGATCCAGTAGTTACGAAAGACTGGGTTAACAGGTGTTACACAGCGGATTCCTTTAATGAGAAAAATGCCAGGATTTGCAGTGAGCACTTTTTAAATAGTGAGTACGAAGACTATATGATGAATCGCCTGCTTCTTTTACCAATGAAAAAGATATTGAAATCGTCGGCTATACCAACAGTCAATTTACCGAGTTCAAACGTTCAAAATGTCACTGCAAGAGGCGAAATACAAAGAAAGTGAAAAATACTGCATGATGTTTGTGGCCCCAATTCAATCTGCATCAGATGAAGATAGTTTACAGTGTGAAATGAGATGTTCCAAAAAAAAAAAAAAATTTTTTTAATGACAAATTGTCTAAGGAAAAAGAGCTAAACTTCCTGAAAACTGGGAAAAGGGATATTTTAAAGAGCTTTTCTCGCAAAGTCAAAAGATGGAATCGTTCGCGCCAGCTATATTGAAACAAATTAAGGTAAAAAACAAAAGAAAAATCAAATTGAAAAAATGACAAATGCTTTCGAACCATACTTACAAAAACACAGGTAAACTCGCTTGTAGAGGGTAAAAGTCGAATTAAATGGACACCTGAATATCCGAAACATTTCACAAAAATTACAGTAGCCGAGGTTTTGCACTGAGAAAAAAGTTTTGTTAATTCAACAAAAATTTTTTTTAAATTTGCAAAACTATTTTGTTGAAAATTATTGTTTTAACAAAATTGTTATCACGACAAAGCGTTTTGTTCATTTGACAAAATGATTAGGTCGATTTTTGAGAATTTGTTTGATCCAACAAAACATTATCATGGCAAAATGTTTTGTTGCAGCAACAAAACATTGTCATGATTCTCAAAATACCATCCTTGTCGCATTTACGCCAAAAACCGGATTGTCATCTTCAAAATTTGTATTATATGGCGTAATCCCGTATTTCTTTCATGATAGTATAACTATACTGAAAATTTGAAAATTCTTAGCGTAGAATTAAGATAAAATTTCCAAGCTTTCGCACATCAACCAGATGGCTTTCTCAAGGAAAGTAGACAGCTAACTGCAAACTGGATAATAGAACGGTTTCAACACTTTGAACGCGGTGACTTGACTAGACAATAAATGATTAGGAGCAAACGTGATATTTCGAAGAAACGAGATCACGTCTTTGGGCACGCGGTACAATGGTACAGAACTCAGCATTATTTGAAGAATTGATTCCAAACACGTGGCAACTCCAGAGAAACGCTATCATTGCAAGTCCTGAAAGGAACACTGGGGCGGAGACGCCTGAAAGAAAACTGCGTATTCATTGGTTAGTTGCTGTCTGGCTTTTGCAGCAGAGATGTCTCCAAGGGGGTGCGAAGGTGGGCTTTGAGCCCTCCCTGAAATTTATCTGGTCCACCCAGTTCAAAATGTGCCATTTTTCAGTATATTTAACTTTGAAATATGATCTGGACCTTGCCAAGTAATAAATGTCTTGTGTTTTACTTCATGTAGCCCTATGTATTTCTAAGATCACTAAATAATTGCTCTGTTTTTCTTTACAAAATAGGGGATTCCAGCACGGAAAGGCATAGTCGCTGGCTTGAACGAAGGGAGGGAAGGAAGGCGAAGGAATTGTGTGCGCGCGGCACGACGTTAAAATTTGATTCTAATTAAAAAAAAGACATTCTTTTAAATAAATTGTACAAGTACAGTATTTTCGTAAGCAAAAATGTAAAATTTTGAAAAACAATTTAAGACTATGCATGCAGAGCAAGCTAAAAGTTGAAGGCGACATTGTACCAGCACTTGTATCTTACATCAGTGGCGTAACTAGTCAGATTCGTGTATGTGTGCCCAGGTGGAGATGGTAGGGATTGCACGAATTCCTTTGTAGCCGGTAGTGAAAAGCATTAAAGCAGTCCTGGTGGCGTAGTGATCTAAGCGCTGGCTTATGACCATTCGTCCGAGATCGTCCGGGTTCGAATCCTACTGAAACATGGATGTTGTGTTTGTCTTACAGCACTGGATCTCTCCCTTACCTGGTTCCAGTGGTCCTAAATTAGGGACGGGCGACTGCTTATAGTCCATTGAGTTGCTCACGCTGGTCGTTAAACTCCCAAACGAAAAAAAAAAAACAAGCATTTAAAATTCGTTCTTTCAGTGTTTCGTGTATATATATATATATATATATATATGGGATGTAAGGTCGGGTGATGCGTAACATCACAGCCTCTCCTTGACAAATGTCAACCCCGCCTTCTCGTGGTGCATCCTGTTCCCACTAAAGGGACTCTGACGACCGCCAATAGCGGTATAACTATACCATCGGGATTAGAGGAAATTCTATCCACACTCACCAACCCGCTTGGCCAGCGTGGTGAGTTATGGCCAAACCCCTCCAAAATGATTCCACAACTTAAATCTTGGCCCTCAGTCTCCGGCAGCTGGAATGTACCTGGCCAAGGCAGCGGCCAGTGCGACATGAAGGCAGAGGGTGCTAAGAATCACCGGAGGACCGGACTAGACTAGGCTGCCATCTGATGCTGACCTTGGCTACGTACAATGGACGCTCCCTATCTTCTGATTCAAGGCTTCTTGAATTGGAAGAGGAACTACAAAGGATCAAGTGGGACATCGTGGGGCTAAGTGAGGTAAGGAGAAAAGGAGAAGATCTCATCGAACTGAAAAGTGGACATCTCTTCTACTATCGTGGGACAGATACTGGCAGAACTAGTGGTGTTGGATTTATAATAAACAAGAAACTGAAGGATAAAGTTGTAGAAGTTGAAAGTTCCTCTGACAGAGCTGCACGACTCGTTATCCAACTCTCGAGAAGATACAAGGCTCAGATTATTCAAACTTATGCACCCACCACAAGTCATCCTGAAGAAGAAATCGAAGAATTTTATGAACAGATTCATCTAAATAATAAAGGTAAGCAGCACTTGAAGTTAATTATGGGAGATTTCAATGCAAAAATAGGGCAACGGCAACAGAATGAAACTTCAGTAGGTAAATTCGGTCACGGCAACAGAAACCAGCTTGGAAATACTCTCGTTGAGTTTGCAGAGGCAGTAGGGTTTTACATCTTGAACTCCTTCTTCAAGAAAAAGCCACACAGGAAATGGACTTGGAGACATCCAAATGGGACGACAAGTGAAATTGATTTTATTATGTGTAACAAAAAATTCGTCATAGAAGACTGCAGTGTGCTAAACAAGTTCAACACAGGTAGTGACCATAGATTGGTGAGATGTAAGATGCACCTCAACACTAAACTTGAACGTGGCAAGCTCATAAGACAAACAAAATCTATTGACATAACCAACCTTAAAAAACACCATAATACCTTCAGGTTGGAACTGAAGAACAGGTTCTCTGCTTTAGAAGGCCTAACATCAGAAGAAGTGGACATCTCTGAAGTTAACAGAAAAGTAACCAAAGCTCTTATGGAAACAGCAACAAAATTAGCTGGGTCTAAGAACAAGTTGCATGTAAATAAATTATCAGGAAAAACGAAAATGTTGATGCAAAAAAGGAGAGATGAGGACAACTAAAGAAGATGTGACTTCCAAAGTGGAATATATAGAGCTATGCAAGACAGTAAGAAAAAGTATCACTGAAGACGTAAGAAAATTCAACTGTGAACTAGTGAGGAAAGCAATTGAAAACAGCCAAAGCCTAAAGATAGCAAAGGGACATCTCAGTAAGGGAAGAAAACAGATTATGGCACTGAGAAAAGAAGATGGTTCTGTAACAAGAAATAGAGGCGAAATTTTGACAAGAGTGAAAGATTTCTGCTCCAAATTATATGAAAGGGATGATACATGCACTCCAGACATCATGAAAGATACCAGTACCAAGTTCCTCCAGTCCTTCCAGCAGAAGTTGCACATGCAATCAAGAACATGAAGCGGGGAAAAGCTCCAGGAGAAGATGGAATTACTGTAGACATCATACAAGAAGCAAGTGGAGAAATCGAAACGGTACTCGCCCAAATTTTCACTCGATGCCTTAATGAAGGAAAGATTCCTGAGGATTGGAACACCGCTACAATGATCCTGCTACATAAGAAAGGTGACATTGAGGATCTCGGAAACTACAGACCTATCAGCCTCCTATCAGTAGTTTATAAAATCTTCACTAAAGTTTTTTCACACCGCTTGAAGGTAACACTGGACATGGCTCAACCGAGAGAACAAGCTGGATTCAGGAGTGGCTACAGCACAATAGATCATATCCACGTGCTGAGAGAACTAATTGAAAGAGCGAGGGAATATGAACTTCCATTGTGCATGGCTTTTATCGATTATGAAAAAGCCTTTGATTCAGTGAAACCATCAGCAGTTACAATGGCTCTGAAAACCTGCGGTATTGAAGATGCATACATTAATATTATTAATAACATCTATGAAAATGCAAGTGCAAGATTAGGCTGTTTGAAAATACAACACACGTAAAAATTGGAAAGGGAGTGAGACAAGGTGACACCATATCTCCGAAGCTCTTTAATGCCACATTGGAGGGTGTTTTTCAGTCGCTGAGCTGGGAAAACAAGGGGATAAAGATTAATGGAGATTATCTAACCCACCTTCGTTTTGCTGATGACGTAGTCATTTTGCAACTACCCCATCAGAGCTGCAGAGCATGATCCAGGAACTTGCTGACAAGAGTAAAGAAGTGGGATTAAAAATGAACTTTCAGAAGACAAAAGTGATGTTCAATGCTTTTACAAGAAATGAAGATTTATCGATTGATGGAGAAAAGCTGGAGATAACAGACACGTACGTTTATCTTGGACAGCAGATATCAAGTGAGGGTCACATTGGTGAAGAAATTAATCGGCGTACAAAACTTGGATGGAGAGCTTTTGGAAGAAACAGCATAATTTTCAAGAGCAATATGCCATTATGTCTTAAAAGAAAAGTGTTTGATCAATGCATCCTTCCAGTGCTTACGTATGGTGCAGAGACGTGGACCTTAACTGAAAGAGACATACAAAGGCTGCAGACAACTCAAAGTAGCATGGAGAGGTGCATACTTGGTGTAACCAGGAGAGATAAGAAAGAGGAACTCGTGGATCCGAAAAATGACAAGAGTGGAAGACATCATGATCAGAGTTAAATCCTGAAATGGCAATGGGCTGGACATACTGCCAGAAGGACAGATCATCGATGGACAGCCAGAAATTTTAGATTGGATTCCAAGGGACAGGAAATGACCCAGAAGAAGACCACATGGGAGATGGGTGGATGAAATTCGAAAGTATGCAGGGGTGACATGGAGGAGACTGGCACAAGACAGACCGTTGTGGAGGAAACTTGGGGAGACCTTCGTCCAGCAGTGGATTGATAATGGTTGACAATGATGATGATGATATATATATATATATGTGTGTGTGTGTGTGTGTGTGTGTGTGTGTGTGTCATCATCATCATTGTCAACCATTATCAATCCACTGCTGGACGAAGGTCTCCCCAAGTTTCCTCCACAGCGGTCTGTCTTGTGCCAGTCTCCTCCATGTCACCCCTGCATACTTTCGAATTTCATCCACCCATCTCCCATGTGGTCTTTTTCTGGGTCTTTTCCTGTCCTTGGAATCCAATCTAAAATTTCGGCTGTCCATCAATGATCTGTCCTTCTGGCAGTATGTCCAGCCCATTGCCGTTTCAAGGATTTAACTCTGATCATGATGTCTTCCACTCTTGTCATTTTTCGGATCCATGAGTTCCTCTTCTTATCTCTCTGAATTTTACACCAAGCATGCATCTCTCCATGCTGTTTTGAGTTGTCTGCAGCCTTTGTATGTCTCTTTAGTTAAGGTCCACGTCTCTGCACCATACGTAAGCACTGGAAGGATGCATTGATCAAACACTTTTCTTTAAGACATATAATGGCATATTGCTCTTGAAAATTATGCTGTTTCTTCCAAAAAGCTCTCAGGCAGTTTTGTACGCCGATTAATTTCTTCATCAATGTGACCCTCACTTGATATCTGCTGTCAAGATAAATATATGTGTCTGTTATCTCCAGCTTTTCTCCATCAATCGATAAATCTTCATTTCTTGTAAAAGCATTGTACATCACTTTTGTCTTCTGAAAGTTCATTTTTAATCCACTTCTTTGCTCTTGTCAGCAAGATCCTGGATCATACTCTGCAGCTCTGATGGGGTAGTTGCAAAAATGACTACGTCATCAGCAAAACGAAGGTGGGTTAGATAATCTCCATTAATCTTTATCCCTTGTTTTCCCAGCTCAGCGACTGAAAAACACCCTCAATGTGGCATTAAAAACTTCGGAGATATGGTGTCACCTTGTCTCACTCCCTTTCAATTTTTACGTGTTGTATTCAAACAGCCTAATCTTTGCACTTGCATTTTCATAGATGTTATTAATAATATTAATGTATGCATCTTCAATACCGCAGGTTTTCAGAGCCATTGTAACTGCTGATGGTTTCACCGAATCAAAGGCTTTTTCATAATCGATAAAAGCCATGCACAATGGAAGTTCATATTCCCTCGCTCTTTCAATTAGTTCTCTCAGCACGTGGATATGATCTATTGTGCTGTAGCCACTCCTGAATCCAGCTTGTTCTCTCTCGGTGAGCCATGTCAATATTACCTTCAAGCGGTGTGAAAGAACTTTAGTGAAGAATTTTATAAACTACTGATAGAGGCTGATAGGTCTGTAGTTTCCAAGATCCTCAATGTCACCTTTCTTATGTAGCAGGATCATTGTAGCGGTGTTCCAATCCTCAGGAATCTTTCCTTCATTAAGGCATCGAGTGAAAATTTGGGCGAGTACTGTTTCGATTTCTCCACTTGCTTCTTGTATGATGTCTACAGTAATTCCATCTTCTCTGGAGCTTTTCCCCGCTTCATGTTCTTGATTGCATGTGCAACTTCTGCTGGAAAGGACTGGAGGAACTCTGGTACTGGTATCTTTCATGATGTCTGGAGTGCATGTACCATCCCTTTCATATAATTTGGAGTAAGAAATCTTTCACTCTTGTCAAAATTTCGCCTCTATTTCTTGTTGCAGAACCATCTTCTTTTCTCAGTGCCATAATCTGTTTTCTTCCCTTACTGAGATGTCCCTTTGCTATCTTTAGGCTTTGGTTGTTTTCAATTGCTTTCCTCACTAGTTCACAGTTGAATTTTCTTACGTCTTCAGTGATACTGTTTCTTACTGTCTTGCATAGCTCTATATATTCCACTTTGGAAGTCAACATCTTCTTTAGTTATCCTCATCTCTCTTCTTTTGCATCAACATTTTGGTTTTTCCTGATAATTTGTTCACATGCAACTTGTTCTTAGACCCAGCTAATTTTGTTGCTGTTTCCATAAAGAGCTTTGGTTACTTTTCTGTTAACTTCAGAGATGTCCACTTCTTCCGATGTTAGGCCTTCTAAAGCAGAGAACCTGTTCTTCAGTTCTAACTTGAAGGTATTATGGTGTTTTTTAAGGTTGGTTATGTCAATAGATTTTGTTTGTCTTATGAGCTTGCCACGTTCAAGTTTAGTGTTGAGTGCATCTTACACCAATCTATGGTCACTACCTGTGTTGAACTTGTTTAGCACACTGCAATCTTCTATGACGAATTTTTTGTTACACATAATAAAATCAATTTCACTTGTCGTCCCATTTGGATGTCTCCATGTCCATTTCCTGTGTGGCTTTTCTTGAAGAAGGAGTTCAAGATGAACCCTTCCGCCTCTGCAAAACTCAACGAGAGTATTTCCACGCTGGTTTCTGTTGCCATGACCGAATTTTACCTACTGAAGTTTCATTCTGTTGCCGTTGCCCTATATATTTTGCATATATATATGTATATGTATATATATATATATATATATATAATAAAAAAAAATTGCTATCTTACCTGGTTCCAGGGAAGGAGAGAACCAGTGGCCCTAAATTAGGGACCAGCAACTGCTTAGTCCATTGAGTTGCTCACGGTGATCGTTAAACCCTCAAACGAAGAAAAGAAAAGCATTTAAAATTCGTTCTTTCAGTTTTTCTTTAAAAAAAAAATGCTATCAAGCTTGTCCCCACTAAAAATAATGCTCGCCCACCAGGGGCGCCGACTTCTCCAAATTATTGAGGGGGCAGGCGTGAAGAGATCAGACTTCGGAGGGACACGTCTCTTCCATTGGCAAGAGGAAAAAAAAAGGAGCAAAAAGATAAACTTAGATTCGACGTATATTTTAAAACGCAATTGTAACTGCTCATCAACAAATGAACGAGGAAACAAATATACTTTTGCCGCCCCGGTGGCGCAGTGGTCTAAGCGATGGCTTCTGATCATTCGTCCCAAAGGGGTCCGGGTTCGAATCGGTGTGGCATGGATGTTGTTTGTCTTACGGCACTGGCTCTCTCCTTTCCCTGGAACCAGTGTCCCTAAATTAGGGACGGGCGACTGCTTATAGCCCATTGAGTTGTTCACGGTGGTCGTTAAACATCCAATCAAAAAAAAAATATATTCTTTTGCTGAATACAATGTATTACTATTTCTAAAAATAAAATTTAGCCTGTGATTTTATAAAAATATCCAGATTTTATTTCCAAAGTTTAGTAAATGAGAAATTAGCTTAGTAAATGAGAATAAACCATATATGTACACTGAAGTGCCAGAAAAATTGGTACAGACGAGCTTATGCAAAATACATAGCAACGTCACCTATGCGCGTACTCGGTTGCGTCCGCCAGTGCGTATATGAAGCGATAGACATCCTTGCCAGCTGTCAGAGCTGTTTTCGGCATGAGAATGACAAGTAATAACGATTTAAGCGCTTTTCATCGCGGTGTCATAGTTAACGCTCGTGAGATGGGCCATAGTATTTCGGAGGTAGAAACGAAGTTCGGATTTTCACGGACGACCATTACAAATGTGTACCGTGACTACAAGAATTCCGGCAAAACCTCCAACCTACGATACCAGTGTGGCCGTAAAAAGACATTGGGTGAACGTGACCACCGTCGGCTGTCAAGAATCGTTTCACGCGATAGGCGTGCAACACTCTCGCAGGTATCGTCGGAATTCAATACTGGCGCCTCAACAAACACAAGCGTCCGGACCGTGCAACGTACCCTGCACGCTATGGGCTTTGGGAACCAACGTCCAACTAGTCCCCTTGATGGGTGCACGACACAGAGCTATACGCCTCGCTTGGGCACGGCAACACCGCCACTGGACACTTGATGACCAGGAAACAAGTAGCCTGGTCTGACGAGTCGCGTTTCTAACTGTATCTGGCAGATGGAAGGATTCGTGTGTGGCGCAAACTCCATGAAGCCATGGATCCCTCCTGTCAACAGGGAACTTTACCGGCTGGTGGGGTGTCCATAATGGTATGGGGTGTGTTTAGCTGAACTTCACTGGGACCCCTGTTACGTCTACAAACGTCTGTGACCGGCCAACGCTATGTGTGCATCTTTTCCGACGAGGTACACCTGTTCATATCCTGCATTCATGCTGATGGGTTGGGCCTGTTCCAACAGAAGAATGCACCTCCACACAAGTGCCGGAACGCCCCATTATGGTTAGAGGAGCATTCATCTGAGTTTGGGGTGTTGCCATTCCCACCAAAGTCCCCAGATCTGAACGCGATAGAACACATTTGGGATGCCATGCAACGCGCTATCGAACACAAGAATCAGAGACCTCGGAATACACCAGAATTGTGGAACGCTCTGCAGGAAGTATGGTGTGCATTGCCTACGCATATTTCCAGAAATTAGTGGAGTCCATGCCCCGTCGTATTTCTGCAGTCCTGCGCTCCCGTGGGGGACTTACCAAGTACTAGACTGGTGTACCAGTTTTTCTGGCACTTCAGTGTATATTTGTGCAGCAGCTCAGCTCTGTGTCATAACTCAACAGATCCTTCATCATGCCTCGGAGGAGTGGCTGACAGAAGTAAGGTGAGCAGTTCATGCAAACAGTAACTGGACTGGTGGCAGCTACCAAAAGTGTGAAGAAGAAAGGAAAAGTTCATCCACTCATACAATAACACATTACGCGGATGAAATTTACATATCTTGCAGTATTAAACGCAGTAACAATGGTGGACACCCACAAAACGACGCACGACAAACAATTTCGGGTGTTGTCACCGTTATAAGGCTTCTCATATCTTGCTGCATCTTCGGTCTCAAAGTCTCCATGCTGAAATATTGGCACACCATTTCTTCACAGTGAAATATGAAGGGTACTGTCACTTAATGTTTGCGTCATACACTCAGATTTCCTTTGCAGTTTTCTTCTGCAGGAACAAAAATTTCATGAGAGCCCGGAGTTCCACATTCGAAAATTCAACACTTTGCATTGACACGATGCAGTTCAGGACGTCCAACATCTGCAAAAAAAAAAAAAAAAAGTGCTATTAGTCTGAAATTGGCACTTTACAGTACAAAAGAACTCTTTCGAGCTACAATTACCAGAAGTGGGTTAGGCTGACAACTTTTCAGCATCCCCTTGTAAAGCTATTCTTGAACCTTACATTATTCTCCTCCCTCAAAACCTTGTGGCTTTAGTGTGGTTCACTAAATTAATCATACCTATGTGCCACATAAGACATTCAGAGGCTTTTGTTAAAACAATTTTTTTTTCTATATATTTTTAGAATTTTATTTTATTTACAATGGCACGCCATTGCTGGTTTCGAACTCTTTTTTTTTTTTTTTTTTAAACCGCCTCACCACAGGGTTCGCGCTGAGATATCTTTTATACGATGGCTCCGGTTCGCACGTGCGTAGAACGAATTCTTAGGTTGGCTCGTGCGTCGTTCATCTGCTGTGACCTTGTTGATCAATTCTTATTTCAAGGGTAGCAACAGTGCAGAGACCTCTATTGTCGGTCTGAGAGATTCTGACCTTGCTAGAACAACGCGGCGCGTCAGACCGATTTGGCCTGCTTCGGTTGAGACCGACAGCAACAGCACTAAAACAATTTTCCATATATCACACGCTGAAAAGACTATTCGCAATTAGTTCGTCTGAGTGAGCAAGTGGTACTAAATTTTTTTTTTTCAATTTTACCCCTATGTAAGAGCGTTTGAAATCTGCTGTGCAGTTATGCGACAAGGAAGAGGACCCATCCCTTCTAGGAAACAACGCGACGTTTTTTCGTAACATGTGCATTAAAGACAGGGTAAAGGCACCACGAGGATATTTTTTCATCAGAAAGGAATCAGATTATTCGCTTGCAAACACGGAAATTTCGCCAACCTGCAAAACAAGGACCTCGTTAGACTTAGAAACCGGGCGACGAGTGGACGACATAAGCGCAGACTATGGAGGGGGGGGCAATGTGAATGTCTCCCCCTCCAATCATTTTACGGGGGAGGGGTCAGTGCCCACCCAATATTTTTTATCCTGTTTAATTAAATAAACGCTTTAGCCTTATAAGGTGAACCAAGCTCGTCCTTATAAGGCCAAAGCGATTTATTTCCAAAAAATTAATAAATGACAAAATAAACTTTCCCGATGCATTGCTCAATTGTTAAGAAACTGGACTGCTATCCCCGTATTGTATTTGACATGATCTCGTGATATGTAGTAAATGTCTAAAACAATTATCAAAAATAAAATAAAAATACAGAAACGTATAATCTCTATCACCTTTATCTACTTTTTTATTTCCAGCATAAATGAGGATATTACTTCAGATTATCGACATCTTAATCTTGAGCAGATTCAGCACACAGTTGCATCCGCCACGATAAACTATGAATTATTTAAAGAGTCGTAGTTGCACATACCAGCATGTTGTATAAGCTATTTCAGTTCTCGGGTGAGATTCAATGTCAAGCACTCAGCGTTCCAAACGTTCTACAAGAAAAACACAGGTGGAGGGGAAACTCCGTTTACTCAGACCGCTGCCTGATTTCTTGACGTTTCAAATAGTGACCCTCAGGTACTAGAACATCTTTCTCGTCACCCTTCCCACAGGTCGGTTTTATCTCAGAGCTATTCAGCCGCGGCTGAACAGCTTTCTTAACGGCTGGATTTCATCATCCACGCAGCGACGACAAAAAAATACCTTATCTGCTTAAGTTCAGAGACCCAAGAATGAAAAATCCCCTGCAACTTTCAGCGCCTCTTCGAACCCTTCACCCCTGGACCTTGCTCGACCAATCACATGCACGCGCCTTGCTGCATCGGGCAATCTGTTTTTTTTTTTTTTTTTTACTGCCCCTGCGTCCAGCAAAACTTTCTGTGACCATCCCATGCTTGCGTATTTTGGAGCCTCTCTTCCACGCAGAATTCACTGAGGAAAGGATTTTTTTTTTTTTGTCAATTCCCTTCTTCCTTCCACCGGCCCTGACACACAACATGGCCGATGTGTTTTTGTCGTCCTTCTCAGTGAAAAGAAATGGCGTCCCATCTCTCAGCTTGGATTTATTTCCACCTTTCTGACCCTAGAAGTCTCGCAATTTTCCCCACGTCATCACAGTGTTCACTACTTGATTTTGTCAGATCGGTGAATCTCGGCTAAAACAATAGCTGATACACTAGAGGTATCTAGGGAACGTGTTGGGTTCATAATTCATGAACACTTGAGTATGTAGAAGATGTCGGCGAAGTGGGTGCCCAAAATGTTTAAACGCCAAATGTTTAAGCACGCCACCTACGCCTCATCTGGGACTCCAACACTGTCCCTACTTCGAACGACCAGCCAGAAAACTACGCCTCTGTCATCTGGGCCACCCCCGGGTGGCATTCCCTAAATATAATGGATTCGTTTCCCCACAGGCTGCGCTGTTGTCTTTTACCGATAGTACCACAGGCTTTGATCTCAACTGTTACCTCTTGCCCGATATCTTGTAGTTTTTAATCTTGTGTACAATCAATCAACCCGCATTTATTTTTAAATCTAATAGTTTTGCAAACTTACATATACCTGAATTTTTCAATTTCTTAATTGGTTACACTTTCCCCGAAGATCTTACAACCGTCAAATTTAGACCAGACCTCATGTACTACTTTAAGCAGTTTCGTATTTAAAAAAAAAAAAAAAAAAAAATAGTTGTGACGTACCACAGAAGTAAAGCACGTGTAAATACTACAAATCTGCATCGATACATTCCGTCTGTGTAGCTTAGTTGGGAGAGCAACTTACTCCGGAGTGAGAGGGCGCAGTTTCGGCCCACGTCACGGACGAACTTGTGTTTTTGCATTCGCACCCGAAAGTAAGAATGGGTGTATTAGCCGTTCGGTTCTTCGAAAAATGTGTGTTTGTTCCGCACATCGTCTGAAATTAAAGAAAAATTCCTACTTCGCTTCAAAGAAAAATAAGAGGGAGATGATGTGACGTACTACAGAGTGAATCACGTGTCAAGACGACAAATATGCAGAGGTACATTCCCTCTGTGTAGCTTAGTTATGTGAGCAACTTACTCCGGAGTGAGGGGGCGCGAGTTCGATTCCAGTCACGGACAAATTTGTGTTTTCACGTAGTACCACGCACCATAGCTGTTGCCATTCATAATTAAACCCTTATGCAAGCAAAAGAAAAACTATTGAGTTATTTATTTAGTAATTCATTCATTGGTTGGTTCAGGAAAGCAGTGCGAACACGTTCAGGTGTAGTACGTCTAAAATCGGAAAAAGAGTAGAATATTTACATTGTGCAATAAATCCGGAGATAAAATTGAAAGTGAAGAAAATATCGAAGAAAAATGTAGGTAGCTTGATAAAGCAAAAAGATTAGCACAAAAATAAAGTTCCACGACACATAGGAATTGGAATCTCCAAATCAGTTAAAAAATTTCATAAAAATAAAAACATGCGCACTAAAAAAAAAGTAGATTTCCCCAGTAACGTATGATTAATATTTAGTGAAGTCATATATTCCTAGCATTTATATTTTAGTATAAGTTTCCTTTCATCTCCTACTATTCTGGAATGGAATTCGTATAACCGGCTAAATGCCGAATTTTGTTCGAAATGAACTCTTTCGGCTGCCAGTCGCCCAAAATTTTGTTACTGCCATAAATATTTATCGGGTATGCAAATCAAGATTCAGGAAATTCAGGGTCTGCATTCGTAAAATACTACTCAAACTCAAAGCTTCTCGGACGAAACGCACCGTGAAATTCATTTTTTCTGAATTTCTATGAGGCAACTCAAGATTTATTGGGGGAGAAGCTACTTTTTGTTTTTTATTTTAATGACCGGAGAATCTTTGCTTCGAAAAGTGTCTTCAAATGCACGGAGTCTGATTTTCTGATTCGTTTTACAACACTCGATGAATTTGGATGGATAGTCTAATGGCTCCGGCTGTGTGTTTGGTGATAACGGGATTCACCTCCTGCGTTTGGAAGCACTGCGCCTGCGCCTCCTCCTTGAACGACGACGACTGCGTCCCTTACCTCGCCTTTTGCTGCGAGAACGGCGACGTTTGCCACCCTTTGCTCCAGTTCTCTTGCGACTGCGGCGACGACGGCGACTACTGCGGCGGACAGTCTTTTTCGGCTTGGGACTCCTGCGACGAGACCTGCGCCTCCTCCTGGCAGTTGTTTTCACTTTGTATCTCCCATTTTTAATGGACAAGGTCCCGCCATCTTGTACCTGCTTTCTTAGGAAGCGCTTGATACCGTCGTTAATTTGATCGACGTCCACTTTAAGCTGCTTTCCCATGAACTTGCGGATATCGACAAGGCTGCTTCCTTTCCTGTCGTTGAGTCTCCTCAAAGAGCGCATGACAAGTTTCCCGACATCTTTCAAGTCGTCCTTTGGTTTTGCACCATCATTTTGCTTGTCCTTTCGAGTCCTTGGAGCAGTGTCTGATTTAGCAGCAGGCATCCCAGGGTTCAAATTCCTCTGACGTGATTGAGACATGTTAAAATCGTTGAGCAAAACTTTATGGATGTGATCTGGCAATTGTGGTTGAAGTTTATGGAGCGTGAATTTTGCTGAAAATGGTTTCAAAAATTACCCTTAAACCCTTGTTAAGTGTAAGAATTGTTGAAAACATCAACAATTCTACAAAGTTTGTTGATATTGGGACAATGCTCTTTGTTATTGCTATTGGTTATCGATGCATCAATTCTTCTAATGGGCACAGCTGGTAGAGGGAAGAGATACGGACACCAGGAGTGGTTAGTATCTGCGTGTGTGGAGGAGAGAATTGGTGAATTATGTAGATGATTTTAGGAAAGTTGTCTGACCCCAGGTCTTAAACAACTCTCTTAGAAGTGGGAAGCTATGACCTTTGGTCTAGAGCTCCCAACAGGTCACATATAACAGAAGTAGAAAGGGGAGGAGGCCGCCCCGGTGGCGCAGTGGTCTAAGGCGTTGGCCTCTGATCATTCGTCCGTAAGGGGTCCGGGTTCGAATCCCGGTGAGGCATGGATGTTGTTTGTCTTACGGCACTGGCTCTCTCCCTTCCCTGGAACCAGTGACCCTAAATTAGGGACGGGCGACTGCTTATAGCCCATTGAGTTGCTCACGGTGGTCGTTAAACCTCCAATAATAAAATAATAATATAGAAAGGGGAGGAAGAGACGCCCTTATTTATAACTGAGGAGCCAGTACCGGGGCTCCGACCGCATAACGTGCCCATCCGACACAGCGAATATTTAGTCGTTCGAGCGTTCATACCTGCCTGGAATCGATACCAAGACTTTTCCGTCGCAGTCACGAACGTTGACCACTAGGCTATTCGCAGCCTTATGCGTGGTGGAAATATATATGTGGGTTTTCGGTATGTGTCTTCCTGATGGTGAAATGAAGAGATCACTACACAGAAGAACGGCCGCTAGATGGCGTGAGCATCGGACGTCGGCGCGTCGCTAAAACATGCTCCCAGGTATTTCTTAGCGGAACGAGTATAGGTTCCGTTGTTAGTGTATCCTGATATAATTGTAAGTGTACGTCAGATTGAATGTGTGTGTTTTCAGAGTTCGTCCAGCCCGTCCATTATTTTTAAGTGTTGTGATTCGATGGAACCGTAGTGGGGAAGTTTCCCAATACCCCCCCCCCCCCCCATATATATATACACACTGGCGGAAAGCGTGAAAAAAGAACACCAAGAAGGAGGCGTCTGATACCAACGAAATGTATACAGCATAATAACGGAATACAGAGGGTTACGTGATCAAAACATTATGGCAAAATACAGCTGTATTTGCTGGTAAACTGAAAAATAACATTTCCATGTAACATGGTTAGTACGAGGCTGAACCGCCATGAACTGCGTCACACTGCAATTCTGGCATGGAGTCTGTCGTACAGATGCTGGATGTAAGTTTGGGGTATTAAGTTCCAAGCATCCTCAACCTGGACGCGTAAATCGGGGATGGTCGTGGCTGGCCGTGGAGACCAGATAATACGTTGTCCCATAAAATCCTATACGTGCTCAACGGGGGACAACCCCGGTGAACGTGCAGGCCATGGAAGTTGTCTCACACCCTTAAGTGCATGTTGCGTTGCACGTGCCATGTGTGGGCGTGCGTTATCTTGCTGGAAAACACCGCGATAGACCGACCTTACAAATGGCACAACGGGCTGAAGGATGTTATTGATGTAGGACGTGCTGTTTAACGTACCCGGTACAAACACTAGTTGTGTACAGGAGTGATAGCTGATCGCTCCCCACACCAGGAGACCAGGTGTAGGCCCTGTGTGTCACTGGCGGATGCAAGAAGGGTGGAGACGCTCCCATGTGCGTCTGCGAACACGCATACGGCCATCGGAGGCTCCCAAGCAGAATCTGCTTTCATCGCTGAACACGACAGATCGCCATTGCGTTCTCCAGTGCAGACGTTGGCGGCACCACTGCAGCCGTTCCTGACGATGGGATGGAGTCAAGGGTACACATGCCAGAGGCACACATGCACGTAGTCCTGCATCCAGTAGACGCTTGCGGATTGTTCGTACAGTCACCTCAGGTGCAACGACAGCTCGGATTTGCGTCGCAGTGGATGTTCTGCTTGACAACGCCGCTCTTCTTATGCGTCGATCGGTCCGCTCATCAGTCAGTCTGTGACTCCTGGTTTCACGTCTTTTCGTGTGGGAAAGTTCCTCGGACCATCTACGCCACCATCGTACCACCACTGATACTTCCCGTCCAATTCGCTCCGCAATACGACGATACGACCACCCGGCCTCGCGGAGTCCGACTAGACGACCTCGCTCAAAGTTCGATAACTGCTGAAATCGTACGTCTTCCATGTCCAGGCATTGCAGCTTCTTCAGGGTCTTCGCACGTGTCCGTACGCCCGACGACTGATTACATTCACTACGCCGTATACTCCTTAAATACCACCGACGATAATTTGCATATTATGCCGTGCTATGGCGTAAGCGCTGACCGGTTGGTCCCGAAATTAACATCACACCTACGTAAACTCGACCCCATTAACATATGCAAATTTCATGATCGTCCGCCAATTCCTTCTTGGTGTTCTTTTTTCACTTTCCTGCAGTGTATATACTGAAGAGCAATTGAATTAGAAACAGCTGGCGTTATGCGAATGTGACGCTGTGGGCGGCCCTGTAAACGAAAACGACCTGACGTATGCAGCGATCCGACAATATAAGGAGTGATGCGACGGGAATCAGTAAGAGTCGGACGCAGTATGAGTAAGACGAAGGATCTAAGCACATTTGATCGTGGGCAAATTGTCGGAGCCCGACGAATGGGTCACTCCATCTCGGAAGTCGTGCAGGCACTGGGATTTTCACGAGCCACTGTCACGGGTGCACCGGGAGTACATCGAATCCGGTAAAACCATCCCTGCAAGGGCCAACTGCCGTGGAAAACAGCGTGTGGATGAGCGGGGTCATCGGCTAGCTCGCATTGTAACAGCGGATTGACGGGCCACAGTGCAAGAAATCACTCTGCAATTTAACTCTGGTGCACAAAAACGTGTAAGCAGCCACACCATCCAAAACAATCTCCTCGCTATGGGGTACAGAAGCCATCGCCCCACGAGGGTACCGCTGCTCACCGAACATCAGAGTGCAAAGATTAGCATGGGCGCGGGAACATCGCCACCGGACCCTAGACATGTGGAAAAATGTTTCCTGGACTGATGAGTAGAGATTCACGTTGGTACATGCGGATGGCAGGATAAGAGTACGGCGCAAACCACATGAAGCGATCTATCCTTCTTGCCTGCAGGGTACTCTTCAAGCTGATGGGGGTGGCATTCTCGTCTGGGGACTGTTTACGTGGACTGAAATGGGACCCCTGGTACGTGTGACATCGTCCCTCACAGGTCAACGTTACCGGGATATCCTGGACGACCATTTGCTCCCGTTTGTGTGTCTTCAACATCCCACTGGGGACCTCATCCTGGAACAAGACAATGCAGCTCCCGAATTGTATCCGAATGGTTGGATGAACACTCCACCGACGTGACATCGATTCCTTGTCCATCAAACACATCTGGGATGCCATCGAGAGAGATGTTCGAGGCTCTGACCCCCCTCCATCAAATCTTCGTGAACTGTGGGAGCTTGTTCAGGGGTCGTAGATCCGCATGGCTTCCCAACGCTTCCGATGTCTTGTCGAGTCCATGCCGAGACGAATTTCCGCCGTCATCAGGGCAATAGGTGGTGCTACACGTTACTAGACAGATATCTGTAATTCAATTGCTCTTCAGTGTATAACTTGGTGGGTATGTTTGACATCGTGAGACATGCCACGCCCGACCGCGCATGTGACCCAAGCAAGGAGGTGTCGTAGAGCTGTGCCTGACCGGCTATATAAGGTCGTCTCGTTGCACGTGCTTGCCATTCTGATTCGTGCTGTTGTGTTGGGGTTGCATCCTTTGCAAGTGCAGTATGCCCCGGAGAAAAGTTCGGAAGCAATTCAAGCAGTTGGAGGAGTGCAGGAAGGTCCACATCGTCTGGCTCCAGGAAGCGGGATGATCTTATCGCCGTATTGTGCGCCATACCAGTCTTGTAGATATCACAATAGCACGCTGTTGGTGGCAGTGGACAGAACAAGGCATGCAGCAGCTACAGCAAGGGTCTGGGAGATCTAAACGAACCACAGAGAGCAGACCGACGAGTTGTCCTACATGGGCGGAGTGACCCAACAAGCCACGATTGCGGATATTCATCGAGAAGTGGTGCCCTCTATGCATCGTCCGATTAGTGCCAGCACCATTGGCAGATGGCTGGACGACGTAAAACTACACTCACGCTGACAGTTAACACGACTGCCCTTAACACCAGTGCATCGTCGCCAAAGATTGCAATGGTGTCTTGCCAGACTGACATGGAGCCACTCAGAATAGCAGCGGGTGATCTTCAGTGACGAGTCCCGCTTTTGTCTTGGAGGAAGCTACCACCGAATCCGTGTGTGGTGACACCGTGGTACGAGCCAAAATGAACGGTTTGTTGTCGAGCGTCAAACGTCCAGAAGGCCTGGTGTCATGGTGTGGATACGCACATAGTGTGTGTGTGTGTGTGTGTATGTGTGTATATATATATATATATATATATATATATATATATATATATATATATATATATATATACTTAAGAGCATAGCCGAAAAACTTAAGAATTTAAAACGAAAGTTGCAAAATAACCTGAAGATCAAAACGCGCAACGCAGCAGTTATGAAAATTCAGAATTCACATTCTACTAAGAAGCGACTGAAGCAAAAAAATTTCTGACTCATACCAAAGTACAACATAGAAAAGGTTATGTATTGACCGGTGTGAGTAAAAAGAGAAAAAAATAGAACTGAATGTAGAAAGTGTCGAGAATACTGAGCCTTGGTTTTATCAAGGACCAGCAAAAAAACTCTGCATTTTCTCACTCCACAAAGACCTATTTGGAAATGGGTTTCTGCAAAGTCATAGATGCAAGTAATAAGCCCACCAAAAAAATTTTTTAAATACATATATATATCATAACCTCCACAGAGTTGTACGACCAAGCTTTAGTTAACAATTTAGCTTGCATCCATAACTTTCCTGGCCCGACCCATGCTCTTCATCTGTTACTAATAAACAGAAAGATGATTATAGAAAACTCAAGTTGTAAGAGTGACATAATGAATCAGAAAAAATGTTCAGCAATAACAAATTGCCAAGTTACCTAGTCGCCTGAGAGAGAATTTAAACCTGAATAGCAATACTAAGGTACTACAAATTCTTAAAAATTGCAATCAAAAAAGGAAATATTTTTTTTTTCTAAAGCACAGATTCTTGAACATCACAGCCTCTCCTTGACAAATGTCAACCCCGCCTTCTCGTGGTACATCCTGTTTCCACTAAAGGGGCTCTGACGACCGCCAATAGCGGTATAACTATACCATCGGGATTAGAGGAAATGCTATCCCACACTCACCAACCCGCTTGGCCAGCGTGGTGAGTTATGGCCAAACCCCTCCAAAATGACTCCACAACTTAAATCTTGGCCCTCAGTCTCCGGCAGCTGGAATGTACCTGGCCAAGGCAGCGGCCAGTGCGACATGAAGGCAGAGGGTGCTAAGAATCCCCGGAGGACCGGACTAGGCTGCCATCTGATGCTGACCTTGGCTACGTATAATGGACGCTCCCTATCTTCTGATTCAAGGTTTCTTGAATTGGAAGAGGAACTACAAAGGATCAAGTGGGACATCGTCGGGCTAAGTGAGGTAAGGCGAAAAGGAGAAGATCTCATTGAACTGAAAAGTGGATATCTCTTCTACTATCGTGGGACTGATACTGGCAGAACTAGTGGTGTTGGTTTTATAATAAACAAGAAACTGAAGGATAAAGTTGTAGAAGTTGAAAGTTCCTCTGACAGAGCTGCACGACTCGTTTTCCAACTCTCGAGAAGATACCAAGCTCAGATTATTCAAACTTATGCACCCACCACAAGTCATCCTGAAGAAGAAATTGAAGAATTTTATGAGGAAATTCGTCATCTAAATAATAAAGGTAAGCAGCGCTTTAAGATAATTATGGGTGATTTCAATGCACAAATAGGGCAACGGCAACAGAATGAAACTTCAGTAGGTAAATTCGGTCACAGCAACAGAAACCAGCGTGGAAATACTCTTTGAGTTTGCAGAGGCAGAAGGGTTTTTCATCTTGAACTCCTTTTTCAAGAAAAAGCCACACAGGAATTGGACATGGAGACATCCAAATGGGCAAATGGGACAAGTGAAATTGATTTTATTATGTGTAACAAAAAATTCGTCATAGAAGACTGCAGTGTGCTTAACAAGTTTCAGCACAGGTAGTGACCATAGATTGGTGAGATGTAAGATGCACCTCAACACTGAACTCGAACGTAGCAAGCTCATAAGACAAACAAAATGTATTGACATAGCCAACCTTAAAAAACACCATAATACCTTCAAATTGGAACTGAAGAACAGATTCTCTGCTTTAGAAGGCCTAACATCGGAAGAAGTGGATATTTCTGAAGTTAACAGAAAAGTAACCAAAGGTCTTATGGAAACAGCAACAAAATTAATTGGGCCTAAGAACAAGTTGCATGTGAACAAATTATCAGGAAAAACCAAAATGTTGATGCAAAAAAGAAGAGAGATGAGGATAACTAAAGAAGATGTGACTTCCAAAGTGGAATATATAGAGCTATAAAAGACAGTACGAAAAAGTATCACTGAAGACGTAAGGAAATTCAACTGTGAACTAGTAAGAAAGCAATTGAAAACAACCAAAGCCTAAAGATAGCAAAGGAACATCTCAGTAAGGGAAGAAAACAGATTATGGCACTGAGAAAAGATGGTTCTGTAGCAAGAAATAGAGGCGAAATTTTGACAAGAGTGAAAGATTTCTACTCCGAATTATATGAAAGGGATGATACATGTACTCCAGACATCATAAAAGGTACCAGAGTTCTCCCAGTCCTCCCAGCAGAAGTTGCACATGCAATCAAGAACATGAAGCATGTAAAAGCTCCAGTAGAAGATGGAATTACTGTGGAAATCATACAAAGAAGCAAGTGGAGAAATAGAAACAGTACTCGCCCAAATTTTCACTCGATGCCTTAATGAAGGGAAGATTCCTGAGGATTGGAACAACGCTACAATGATCTTGCTACATAAAAAAGGTGACATTGAGTATCTCAGGAGCTACAGACCTATCAGCCTCCTATCAGTGGTTTATAAAATCTTCACTAAAGTTTTTTCACACCGCTTGAAGGTGGCACTGGACATGGCTCAACCGAGAGAACAAGCTGGATTCAGGAGTGGCTACAGCACAATAGATCATATCCACGTACTGAGAGAACTAATTGAAAGAGCGAGGGAATATGAACTTCCATTGTGCATGGCTTTTATCGATTATGAAAAAGCCTTTGATTCGGTGAAACCATCAGCAGTTACAATGGCTCTGAAATCCTGCGATATTGAAGATGCATACATTAATATTATTAACATCTATGAAAATGCAAGTGCAAAGATTAGGCTGTTTGAAAATACAACACACATAAAAATTGGAAAAGGAGTGAGACAAGGTGACACCATATCTCCGAAGCTCTTTAATTCCCCATTGGAAAATGTCTTTCAATCACTGAACTGGGAAAACAAAGGGATAAAGATTATTGAAGATTATCTAACTCACTTTCGTTTTGCTGATGAGTCATTTTTGCAACTACCCCATCAGAGCTGCAGAGTATGATCCAAGAACTTGCTGACAAGAGTAAAGAAGTGGGATTAAAAATGAACTTTCAGAAGACAAAAGTGATGTACAATGCTTTTACAAGAAATGAATATTTATCGATTGATGGAGAAAAGCTGGAGATAACAGACACGTACGTTTATCTTGGACAGCAGATATCAAGTGAGGGTCACATTGATGAAGAAATTAATCGGCGTACAAAACTTGCCTGGAGAGCTTTTGGAAGAAACAGCATAATTTTCAAGAGCAATATGCCATTATGTCTTAAAAGAAAAGTGTTTGATCAATGCATCCTTCCAGTGCTTACGTATGGTGCAGAGACGTGGACCTTAACTAAAAGAGACATACAAAGGCTGCAGACAACTCAAAATAGCATGGAGAGGTGCATGCTTGGTGTAACTAGGAGAGATGAAAAGAGTAACTCGTGAATCCGAAAAATGACAAGAATGGAAGACGTCATGATCAGAGTTAAATCCCTGAAATGGCAATGGGCTGGACATACTGCCAGAAGGACAGACCATCGATGGACAGCCGAAATTTTAGATTGGATTCCAAGGGACAGGAAAAGACCCAGAAGAAGGCCACATGGGAGATGAGTGGATGAAATTCGTAAGTATGCGGGAGTGACATGGGGGGGGGGGGACTGGCACAAGACAGACTGTTGTGGAGGAAACTTGGGGAGACCTTCGTCCAGCAGTGGAGTGATAATGGTTTATGATGAAGATATATCAATTATGTCAAGTATTATCAATCAACTGCTGGAGGATGACTGCCTCCCCGAATTTCTTCCACAACGGTCTGTCTTAAGCCATTCTTCTCCATGTCACTCCCACATGCTTTCGAATTTCCTCCACCCATCTTCCATGTGGTCTTTTCCTGTCCCTTGGAATGCAGTCTAGGATTTCGGTGGTCCGTTCCTCTGGTAACATGTCCAGCCCATTGCCATTTCAGGGATTTTACTCTAATCATGATGTCTTCCACTCTTGTTATTTTCCTTATCCACGATTTCCTCTTCTTGTCTCTCCTGGTTACACCAAACATGCATCTCTCAAGCTTCTTTTCCAGTTGTGCAGTCTTTGTATGTCTTTTTCAGTTAAGGTCCACGTCTTTGCTCCGTACGTAAGCAATAGAAGAATGCTTTGATTTAAACACTTTTCTTTTAAGACATAATGGCATATTGCTCTTAAAAATTGTTCCGTTTCTTCCAAAAGCTCTCCAACCAGGTTTTATATGCCGATTAATTTCTTCATGAATGTAACCTTTGTTTGATATCTGCTGCCCAAGGTAAATGTAGGTATCGGTTATCTCCAGGTTTTCCCCATCCATCAATAAATCTTCAATTCTTGTAAAAGCATTGTACCTCAATTCTTGTAAAAGCATTGTACCTCAATTTTGTCTTCTGAAAGTTCATTTTTAATCCCATTTCTTTACTCTTGTCAGCAAGTTCCTGGATCATACTCTGTAGCGCTAAACGGGTAGTTGCAAAAATGACTACGTCATCTGCAAAACAAAGGTGAGTTAAATAATCTCGTTTGATCTTTATTCCTTTGTTTTCCCAGTTCATGGAAGACATTTTGTAATGTGGCATTAAAGAGTTTGCGAGATTTGGTGTTACCTTTTCTCACTCCCTTTCTGATTTATTTTTAATTGGTGCTGTATCCTCAAGTAGCCGAACCTTTGCTCTTTAATTTTCATAGATGTTATTAATGCTAATGTAAGCATCTTCAATCCGCAGGATTTCAAGGCCGTTGTAACTCTTGAAGTGCGTGTGTGTGTGTGCGCGCGCGCGCGCTCTCTCTATACATTAGATAAGAGTAGATGTACGTCGTTCTTAATTGCTTTTTGGGTGCGGGATTAAGTCTCAAAGCCCCCCGCCCTTTAATCTCTTTTTCTCTGAACGTTTAATCCATTAATCCATATTGTGGCCTTTTTTTTTTAAGCTTATTCTTTGAGATAATCATTTTTCCTCTGTGTGTGTGTGTGTGTGTGTGTGTGTGTGTGTGTTTTTATGGGCGACATTTTTCACGTAACGACTTTATTAAAATGCGAGACTTATTTTCTAGGCACCTCAATGAAATTTCTACCCGGGCCCTATAAAAGTTCCATCTGACCTTGATTTAGCGGCATTTCCGTTCACACATGTGATGTAGATTTGGAGCGAACGAAATTTGGCAGTACTTGAAACAAATATGTTGTGATGAATTGTTTATTTAATGACGCTGCTAGAAGGGAAAGGCCTGAAGTTCTAGAAATCCTAAAACTTGTTTGCGTAAAGAATTTCAATTCTTCAGCCAGAAGTGAAATCTTACTCGTTCAGTGTCAATGAACTGCATCAAGCTCATACCATAAATTAGGAAATACATGGCGATAGCGTTAAGCGCAAAATGACTGCAAGAAATATAGCTATTTTGTGAAGAAAGTCAGTAAAACATTTCCGCTTTGTCTTCTTTTATGATATTTACAGAACAGATCCCGTCTTCAGGTTGCTTTCTCACGAGAATAGTGGATTCGACGAAATATTTACTCTCCCTCTCTTCAACGTCTTCGTTGTACGGCTGATCAAACATACAAGCAGTTCTTATACATGATCATTCTGGAAAATGTGTTAAAGGCAATACTTATCTATGAAAATGAAAGAGAATGTGTGCGTGTGTATCTAGAGTGTAAACATTTTTCTGAAATTCGCGAGCCATTTTTCGTTGTTTCGTGAATTAACTTAACATATTCCTGATACCTTTTCCGCGAAATGAAACTGAGGAAAAAAAAAACCAGGAAAAATCTTTTCAGGAAAATTCCGAGTTTTCAGAAAATCTTCCCGAATTCCTTTAGTATATGAAAGAAAAAACTCCGTTCTCACTTTTCCTGTCTCCATATGACTGAAAATTTCAGGTAATAGGAGCGATTCGCGGGAATACTTGAGGTTTGGTTAACTGTTAAATTTCAATCGGCTGTCCTAGTGTTTCTTAAACTTTGGTAGCTCGTGGACATTGCTTTACTTATCGCGGACCACCAAGCGGGGGAGCCTGGGGAACTTCCCTGGAAGAGGAATTTGAAATTAAAAATATATTTTCTGAAACTGAGGCTGCAGTCCCTGGTTAATAATATTAGGACCTACCGGACACCCTGGTTAATATATAGGACCTACCGGACACCCTCATCAGCCGGCCTCCGTCTCTGGTTAATATATAGGACCTACCGGACACCCTCATCAGCCGGTGAAGTGATACCTCCCCAAGAAAAGACACAACCAAAGTATCCCTCCGATTCACCAAACAGAAATCAGCGCTCTTTCCACGTTAATAAGTGAGTCTCAGAAAAATTCCCATCGGCCGCCACCGGGAATCGAACCCAGGTCTTCCAGTTACGCGCCGGACATGCTACCACAGCGGCCTCTAATTCTTCAGAATCGCATGTGATTAACTGCCAAACTACATGGCAGTTCGCTTCATGGAGTCCCGCACAGTGCTGGGGATTCACCACGGATGGAAAGCAAGCAACGGAATAAATAACTAGGAGGCGAATGGATAATTAATTCTAACATACGACGTAGAACAGGAACACCAAACAAGACTTCTGTTTGGTGTTCCTGTTCCGAGAGTGGGTGAGTTGCACCGGAAAGATAGCGAAACGGGCGAGTTGAACCGCATAGTCCCTTTCTAGCGACAGGCGAGTTGAACCGCTTAGTCCCTTTCTAGCGACGGGCGAGTTGAACCGCGTAGTCCCTTTCTAGCGACGGGCGAGTTGAACCGCGTAGTCCCTTTCTGCACCGCGGAAGAAGGGGTGGGGGATGAAGCAAGGTTCTGAATCTAAGAACCATAATAATGAAGCAAGGTTAATAAGGGTTTTTTTTCATCCGCATAATTTTCCCTTCAGACTTTTTCCAGGCTTAGGACTGGCAGGGACTAATAGCTTCTGGAGTGTTTAAAATATTTGGGGAACTAGGGGCTGCGCCTCTAGGCTCGCTTCGCTTGTTTCCAGAGTAGCGCTTGGGCTCTGCAGCCCGACCTCTAAGTATATCACATGAAATAGAAACTGGAAAATTCATATAAATTTCAATTTTTATTGCATGTCTAATCAAATAAGGCTTGTTATTCCGAAGTTTCAGAGTTTTTTTTTACTGTCGTTAATTTTTGAAAGGTCTGACTTTTGTCGTTTGAACTTAAAGCACTTACTAAATTTACCACTGAAGAAAACAAAAGCGGTCCAAAAAGCATTTCCGTAAACCGTCATGCTAAACCGTTAAGGTGGACGTCAAGTAATTTTGCTTCCTATACTTCCAATGGAAAAACGCCGCCCCGGTGGCGCAGTGGTCTAAGCGATGGCCTCTGATCATTCGTCCGAACGTGGTCCGGGTTCGAATCCCGTTGAGGCATGAATGTTGTGTTTGTCTTACGGCACTGGCTCTCTCCCTTCCCTGGAACCAGTGACCCTAAATTAGGGACGGGCGACTGCTTATATAGCCCATTGAGTTGCTCACGGTGGTCGTTAAACCTCCATTCAAAAAAAAAAAAAAAATGGAAAAACTGTTGTACAAATTTCCTTCACAAATCGGTGTGTTCCCAAGGATAAAATTTGAACACTGATTAAAATAACTTCATATTATAACTTGGAATGCTTAATATTTACTAAAACATAACCATATTTATATTAAAACTCAATAACTTTTCCTTTGGTGGTGTTGAAACCAGAAAAAAGATGGCGCGATCTGTACTTTGATGACGCAGTAGACAAACAAATGTTGGATTGAATAATTATGGTTATGTTTTTAGAAAATCTGAGACCTGGACGCGGCCCAGTGTTGGCCAGAATTCCAAAAGTGATGGTTGTTCTTAAGGCTTTGACACTTTTCCCCACCCGTGCTAACTGGCACTGATACCTATTGTCGTTTTTTTTTTTTTTCTTTTTTCGCGGGGGGGGGGGATTGAAAGCTGAGAAAACGCAATGGAAAACATTAAAATGTATACGTAAAAGAAATTTGGTATTCATAGCAATTGAACATACCTATGGCTTTATAACAATCGTTCCGTAAGTACACAATACCGTACTCCACTTTGGAAACAACTGATTCACTGCGTTGCGTGTGCTGACTGCTGGATGAATATCCTGCTAGAAATACCTGACTAACCACACCGTGACTTGTTGTTCTTCCTCTCACGCCCTTTCCCACTTTCTTCCAGTGAAGGGCGCGACTGAGTCACATTTTTGTATTGTGTAATTAAACTTATTTCCATTTGTAGTGGCGACATTTCGAGATCTGGTTATTTACAGGTTGCTGTCGTTAAAACAAACGTCAACGTATATTGGCGACCGAGTGATCTTTCCGTACACTGTAAAAAAAAAATCTGAAATTCCCGAGATACTTCCCGTGATTCCTTAAGTGAATTAACCAAGCATATTTTTACCTTTTCCGAGAAATGACTGAAAGAAACCTGAATTTCACGGATTTTTTGTGCGCCAGGAAAATTCTGAATTTTCAGAAACCTTTCGGCAATTCTAATATTGACGGTAAATTGACGTTTTATAAGACGTGTTAACGGAAAATTTTAAATTTTCAGAAACCTTTCCGCAATTCCTTTCTCATATTGACGGTAAATTGGCGGTTTTAAGACGTTTTAAAGGAAAATTCTGAATTTTCAGAAATCTTTCGGCAATCCCTTTCTCTTATTGACGGTCAATTGGCGTTTTTTAAGACGTGTTAACGGAAAATTCTGAACTTTCAGAAACCTTTCTGCAATTCCTTTCTTACATTACCGAAAAAACTCCGTTCTCACTTTTCCCTATCCAAATGACCAGCGATGTAGTTCTAATTAAAGTGCCTTAGCGGTGAACTGATTAGGCAAAAAGTTTTCGAAAGAAGACTCAATTTCTTAAAAGCATTGTGAATTCTGATTTGCTATTTTTATTGTGAATTCTGATTTGCTATTTTTATTGTTCGGTATATTTTATAAAATCTTTACTACTAATTATTTTCATTTAAATTGCAATTTTCAATAAAGGAAAAAATGTTTGTTAGTCATATCCTAAAAAAATTGAGTTTCTAGTCTAACGCTCTGTCATTTCACATGATTACAGATCTTTAGCGTGATTATTATGATTCCCACTGAATAGATGTAACTAAGAGTCACATTGAATAAATGTAACTAATATGGTCACATTGAATAAATATGACTAATATAGTCACATCTATCCTAGAATCTTAAGAAAAGGCGTGACTAATACGCCTTTTTCCTAAGATTCTAGGATGTATCTGTTGTTATTCTTAAGGAACAAGAGAAAGGGTAGCTTAGTATAAATATTCTTTGCGCGCATAAAACTCCTGTCACTTAGCCAAAATGGCTGCATATAAATTTTCTGCAGTTTTTCTCCGAGAAAATGAAATAATTTTGAGGACTACCGGTTAGGCAATGGTCTTAATATTCTTTTTACGCCGTCCCGGTGGCCGAGTGGTCAGAGGTGTACGTTTCCAATTAGTGGTCTGAACTCTGCATGAAGCATGAGTGATGGCCTCCCCCGCACTAAATCGGGAACGGCCAGCGGTATATATCACTTATACACGGTCGAGTCACATTATTGTGACCACCAGCTAATATCCAGAGTAACCACAGTGTGCATCATGGCCAGCAGCTAGACGGGCTCGGAGTGATTAAAGGTGCTGGAAGGTGTTCACAGGTATGTGGAGCCATGCTGATTGCAGTGCATCTGACAGGTGGTGGAGGATCCATAGAGCGAACAACACGATCGAGGTGGTATCACAGATGCTCAATTGGGTTTAAGTCTAGGGAATTAGGGGGCCAGGGAAGTACTTCGAAGTTTTCATTGTGCTCTTCCAACCAGTCTCGTACATTTCTAGCTGTGTGACACGTCGCATTGTCGTTCTGGAAGATCCCATTCACCACAGGGAAGACAATCAGCATGCATGGGTGTACGTGGTCTGCAAGGATGGATTCATAACGAATTCGATCCATAGTGCCCTCCACAGGTATGAGTGGACCCAGGGAATGCCACGAAAATATTACCCAGACCATAATGTTGCCCCCACCAGCTTGTGTTCTTCCAGCAGTGATTGAAAAGTGATTGTTCTCAGATGTTTCTCGCCTTATACGACAACGTCTATCCGTTGGATGAAGCAGAAAACATGATTCATCGGAGAAGGCTATCCTTTGCTAATCAGCGGAGGTCCAATTAGGATACTGCCGTCCAAATGTAAGCCTTTTCTGCCGATGCACCTTCGTTAGCATAGGTGCAGTGACCATCGGTCTGCATCGGAGCCCCATACACAGCAGGGTTCGTTGAACTGTCGTTTTAGATACACTTCATGTAGCCCCCTGGTTGTCATTCGGCCAGTGACTTGCTCCACTGTAGCGTGTCGATCAGCCCTCACGCACCTTCGCAGCTGGCGTTCACCTCTCACATCAATGGTACGCGGTGCTCTGCAGTTTCGATGTCGCTTATTCGCAATGGTGCCATTTCTCCTATAACGATACACTTCAACCACAACAGCACGCGAAAAGTTCACAAACTGCGCTGTTTCAGAAGTACTGCCACCCTTGGCCCGAAAGCCGATAATCATCCTTTTTTGCAAATCTGATAAATCGCTCCTTTTATCCATGACAGCAACGAGTGATATGTTTTCAGAATGCCTACAGCACACCTTATATATCTTCCAAGCCAGCTCACGACACAAGTCTTTTTTCATTGGCTACGCGCTGTTGACGTCAAAAGTAGGAGGTGGTCACAATAATGTGACTCGACAGTGTGTGTGTGTGTGTGTGTGTGTGTATATAACACAGATATATATAACCTTTTCAAATCCTCCCACCCCCTTTCCCACAGACGAGAACAACCTCACCTCCTAGAATAAATTTCTGAATCCGCATTTGACCCTTTCCCCCCTACAAAAGTTGTGTTAATGACTATTGATCATTAATGTTTAAGCCGCCCCGATGGCGCAGTGGTCTAAGCGTTGGCCTCTGATCATTCGTCCGAAAGGGGTCCGGGTTCGAATCCCGGTGAGGCATGGATGTTGTGTTTGTCTTACGGCACTGGTTCTCTCCCTTCCCTGGAACCAGTGACCCTAAATTAGGGACGGGCGACTGCTTATAGCCCATTGAGTTGCTCACGGTGGTCGGTTAAACCTCCAATCAAAAAATAATAATAATAATAATAATGTTTAAAACAGATGGAATCACAGATTTTGATTATCTGCCATAAGTGGATTAAAATTCTGTAGCCAATTGGTAAGACTGGCAGGCAGACGTTTCTTAGTCCGGAAGTGGGAAGATTTCAGTGATGAACTGCAAATTAAAAACTGAGCAAAATTGTGGTCCGTGCCAAGGCCAAGGACATTTAGCTGTCTTAGATAAGAATGTAAAGCAGTGGTTATTTCGCAATAAACATCTGCTTTTCATTGAAGTAATTGTTGGGACGACACGTCATCGTCTCCTCGTACCAATCTCCTCTGGAATTTAATACTCTTCTTTTCAACGGCTTAGATAACTTCTAAGATTTCGAAAGTTATACAACCCTTTAAGTACAGATTACAAGTGCTTATCAGACTCATCAAATGGCTGCTTGGCACGCATGTGTATGACGTAAATGAACTCTATCAGTTTCAGAAATCTTTATGCGTTTATATCCCATTGCTAAAAACAGAAGTTAATCAAACTACTTAACTGTAATCTGTATAGTATCACCGAAATTCATAGGTACCCCGTTAGTAACGTTACAAAAGGATGAAAAAAAGCCCAATTCTAGGAATCTTGTATTCCATCAGTTCATCACTATATTCAATTCGCTTAGCGTCGGTTTCCTATACTGCAGTGGTGCGCAAAAGTATTGAATCACCTGCAAAACCCGTGAATTTTTAAGTTTCTCTTCTTTTAACTAATTTTTATAGTTATTTCATTATTTGTCATTAAATCGAAATTAAATGGAGATTTCAAAAATGTCTTAGTTTTTCTTGTAGCTACTTCTGTTCTTAAGATATGACAAAATATGGGGTTTGACAAACACAGTGAAATTCACGTTAGCTGCGCATCAGTTGTTACAGCCAATCAAGACATTCTTCTACTGATTGGCTGCTTCCTAATACTATCTTAATCCTACTTTAGCCTTTATAAGGGTTGACTCAGAGATACTAGAACATTGTAGTGGTCGCTTCTTGTTATTAGGGTATAATATGTGTATATTCTCAATGGTTAAAACTGCGGAATTGTCCACCGCGGACAGAGTACAAATAATTGTTCTGTATGAAGAGGGATATTCTTCAAGGCAAATCGCTGAAAGAGTGGGCTGTTATTAATCTACAGTTATTATGCTACTGAAGAAAGTAGAAGACACTGGTGATATTAAAAATATGCGTCGCAGTGGAAGGCCCAGATCCATTACAACCAGACAGGAGAGTGCTCAGAAAGCTAAGCTTGGCAGACGGGAGGCACAGTCAAAGCCCCTGAAGATTAAGAAAGCCTCCGAACTGGTCTATGAAGTCGGAGCTAGTGGGCCGACCGACTCGAGCTCTCCGCTCCTGAAAACGCCAACGAAATACTGCGGTGTTTACGCAGATAAATAATTTCTCGAGTGCGATACTAGACAATTTGCGCACACAGCAATAAATTGACCATCTTTTTATTTCTCTGTGATTTTTATTCTTAGATAACATCGAAAGATTACATCTTTAGCTTTCATTTTTTATTTTATTTTCCTCAATTTACAGAAAGGATAACTGTAATGTAAATCGGGGCATTACAAAGTTTTGTTTGGTCTTGTGCTGGGAAATGATTTCATGTACTGGTCTTACAACTTAAATATTTCAGGAAATTTTTCCTTTTGTTTTCAATTCGGCTTAAAGGAGCACAAACATAAGTTTTTTTCACACAAAACGTGAAAAGCCCAGCATTTTACGTTAAGCGTTTTTGCACCTACGATGTTTTTAAGTGCGTTAACGGCAAATTGGTAGGACTGTATGAACATAATCATTTCCCTAAAAACTTTTAGAAATTCTCCTCGCGTTCAATTCACTAAAATGAAAAAAAAAAGATTTTTCCTTAATTACGTAACGAACGCGAAAGCCAAATTTCCGATTTAGTGAGTGTATTTACTGAAAATACGGTAAGATGCTCAAATCTTGCAACAACTTCTAAAAGGTAAAAAAATAATAATTACAAATTAGAATCATTTAGGAAAAGGTTTTTTGTCAAATGAACATAATATGTGTTAATTTGGATATCTTCGAATTTATGCCCATAACACTACAAATTTTATGCTGGAAAATCTGAATGTCACATTTTTTTCCATTTTTCAATATCTGTAACGATATTGAAGATATCAATTAACACATTAACAGACTCCCTAAAAAGCGGAACATACATGCATCAATAAATGTGTTCCTTCATTATGCGTAAGTACTTTATTTTTTGCACGATGTTCTTTTTGCAGGGAAGAACGTTTCACTGCCAATATTTCTGAAACTATCTTTATACATGTGACTATGAATGTAACTAGGAATTAAAGTGCTGCTTTGCAAAAGAGTTCAATGTAGAAATTCAAGTTCAGAATTCTCTAATCCGGTACCTCAGTCTCTACCACAACTTAATTTAAATCAAATTGTACATTCACTAACTTAAAAACATTGTAAGCCCATAAATATATGTACATACATTTTTACTTATCAGCCAGTAAACTTCAGGGATCGTGCTGAAGTTTAATGATATACGTGAATTCTTTCGGACACATTCCAAACTTTCGGATACATTTACTTGGACATTCCAATAAACTTTTCTTTGGGCCTTCAGATTATCAGCGCATCAAGTAGTTCTGTACATTTCGTGCGAATTCTTGTTTCACTGATAGACAGCAATTTTGTGAAGAAAAATGACATTTGCTTTACGGAAATGAAATGTTGATTAATAAATAACGTCATTATTTGCCAGTTTCTTTGCCTGGTTAACCTTAGTACTTGATGCGCTGATAATATCTGTAAATCTCCCCTGGTTTTGTTTTTTTTCAATTTGAACGCCATTAAACTAATTTTGTAAAGAAAAATAACATTTATTTTATAGAAATGAAATGTTGAATGGTAAGTAATATAATTATTTAAACCACAACAAATAATGAGCTGATAATCCCTTAAATTTTACTCCGTCAATCAAAATAACGACTAACAATTCACTAAATTATAGTTGTATTTATAACCAAAGTAGAACATGCTATCAAAATTATTTATTCATACGAAAGAAATCCATCTTCTTCTAAGGCTTTCACCTTCAGGAAAGCTGAAAACAGTGGCTTTTGGCTTTGTAATTCGATCTATATAAAGGCACTCAATATTTTCCAGGCATGTTGCATAAATACGCTAACTCACGTGTACGACTACCGAAAGCTCAATGCTGCATGAACGCGCAGCTAATATCGGCATTCCCTTTACGTTTGCCCTTTGATCTCTCTGGAGAGCGGAATTGCGATGGCCCTCTGACCGTGACGTCACACCCCTTCGCAGTTACCGCGCTGGGGCTTGCTTTCCAGGGGGTTTTGGCTCAGTTCACCTGAACTGCTTCAAAGGTGGTCTAAAGTGACTGATTTTACTGTTAGTACATCTACTGTTAGGAGGAGGCTGCAAAGGCAGGCGTAAACCACTGTTAACTGAAAATCAAAGACAGCGTAGACTACAGTGGGCAAAACAGCACGTCTCGTGGACAACGAAGCAATGGGAAAATGCCGATGTAAGGAGATTAAGGAATGAAGAAGTCCATCCAAGTTGCTCAATGACTAATGTTAAGTATCCGGTGAAGGTCATGGTTTGGAGCTGCACGTGTGCACATGGCGTTAGGAACCTCCATATTGTCAATGGTACAGTAAATGCCCAGAAACACATCTGGATATTAGAAAACAAGATGCTACCATCATCATCTAGACTTTATGACGGCAATTTTAAGTTTCAAGATGACAATGCTCCCTGTTATCGTGCTGAAATAGTGAAAGTGGTTTGAGGAAAAAATGTTCAGCATCTTTATTCGCCACCACAGTCACCGGACTTTAACCCGATCAAAAAGTTGTGTTTCAAAGTTTCGTAGGAACTATCAATAAAGAAGGCAACAACCAAAATTCGACTCATTGAAGATGTAATTCAAATTGAAAATCGTATTGTTCAACCCAATCTTTTACAAAACATTGTGCACAGTATGCCAGCAAGACGCAAAGCTCTGATTAAAGCTAAAGGCTGGGCAACAAACTATTAGGTGCATTTTATAATTTTGCTTATATTTCTGTATTTAAATGTTATTTCATTACTTATGGATTACAAAAACGATTTATTGCTGTAAACCTAAGTATTGGATGATCCTTTTCATAATAATTTCGACTTGGTCATGATTTTTGTAATGAATCTTAAGAACAGAAATAGCTACAGGAAAAACTAATAAATGTTTGAAATCTCCATTAAATTTCGCATCTAATGACAATATAAATGATGAAATAACTATGAAAATTATTTTTAGAGTTAAAAATTCACGGTTTTTGCTGGTGATGCAATACTTTTGCATACCACTGTACTCAACTGCTAATTTTCTGTTCGTAGGGAGTCAATTCAATGAACTTTTCAATCCATCAAATATCAGTTATCTGCTGTTATCAATACATCACGCGTCAGTTCACTGCGCTATTTGAATTCATTGTAGTATTCAGTTGACCATTCCTCACCTCGAGGCTGCTGTTCTCAACTCATCGCGTACGAGTTCATTGCTTTACGAATTTTTTTTTTATTATTGGAGGTTTAGCGACCACCGTGTGAAAAATTCAATGGGCTTGCAGAGGTGCCAACCTCTAGCAGAACGTATCAGTAATCAATAGGGTATTTTTCAGTAATGGAACACGCCATTTTTTTTTTCAAAGTTAAGGACAATATTATAGTACTACTTTGTAACCTGTAATACGTGTATGAGGTGCCTATCGGTAATCCTCATCGTTAACACGCGGAAAGCTTATTTCATGAAAAATTAATGCGTGAAATGTGTAATAACCTTATGTTTACACTATCCTGACAAAACAATCAAATGAAATTATCAATATTGTACTTACCTCATGTCATAGAGGTGCCAAACTTCTGCTGTGCCTATCAGTAATCACCATACGAAGCCTCATCGTTTACTCGTGGGAAGGGTACTTCATGAGAAATTAACGTGTGAAATGTGTAACAACCTTATAAAATCAAATACCTTATAACATGACCCTTCTATTTTAATGGTTAATATTTTTAATAACGCAAGTGGGAATGAATATCGGCTAGATATCGAGCCGATATTGGTTATGATGGCTGAATGTCGGTTAATATCGGATGCATACCTGCCAACCAAAATTTTACTAAATCAAAAAGATTGCTTGCAAAAATCAAGATTTTCCCTAAAATTCAGAAGATTTGCAACAGTACCAGAACTGTTAATTCACGATTATTATTAGGGGTGAGTGGTTATGTCTGGGATGTGCTAGCAGTATGTTTGATAGTTGTTTTAAAGTATTTTTCTGTATCAGTCACTCATAGATGGAGTTCAGAAATTGTGATTTTCAAGGTTTTGATTTTTTTTTTAATTGAATGACGCAATTTTAGAAATAACTTGATTTCATTTAAGCAATGACAACAGTGACCTTTCTTTTTATCCCCTTGGATGACAATTTTATCCATCATGAATGCATGACAGCATTGCTTTAGATAAAAGATGAATAGTGTAACTTTGAGAATATGAATACCTGTGAACACAAAAACCTTGGGGGAGGAGGATATTTTAGAATACAGAATACATGTTCAGAACATCGTTGATGGGAGGAAAAATACAGTTACGGGAGAAATCTTTTCTAAGTCCGATTTTCGTTTTCGGACATTATCCCTCCATTTACAAGTTGAAATACAAATATTTATGAAAAAAATATCTAGCAACAATATTAGGTAGAGGAAACATCGCATGAAAAATAAAATTACGATTACGGGATAAATCTTCACTGCGTCTAACTTCCGTTTTCGAAAGTTTTTAAAGACGAAACTTCCGTTTTCGAGTTTTAGGCGAAAAACATTCTCCCCCACTACCAATTGCCCCGAAATTTCTGTTCAGTTATGCATCGATCTCGAGGAAAACTCAAGTTATGACGGAAAAGGAGAAATTCCTCTAAGCCGTTGCACGCTCATACGTGAAGATTACAGGGAAATTCTTGCGCCGTCGAATTTCAGTTTTCGGAAATTTTCCCTCCATTTTCACACTGAAATACAAATGTTTTTGGAATAAAGTGATGTATAACAACAATACTGGACAGAGGCAACATCGCAGGAAAACGAAATTACGATTACGGAAAAAATCTTTTCATTTACTTCCGTTTTTGAAAGACAATACCGTCCCGATGCGTATCATTACGCGTTGGTAAAATTCTTCGATGCGTATTTTTACTCGCTGATGTGTATTCTGCGCGTTTTCCGATGCGTATTTTTACGCGTTGGTAAAATTTCGATGCGTAAACACTTTTTTGATGCGTACTAGACGCATAATTACGCATTTTGGCGAACTCTGCACGGCGCAGAATTAAAAAAAATTTCGAACTTCGGCGCAATTAGCGCAGCTATTCCAACACTGAGAGAGAGGGAGTTTGGAAGGATTGGCGGAAGGGGGGTGGGGTGGGGGGTGCGATCTATAAATAAATATCGCCCACTGCTAGAGACAGATAACATATAAGGTTCAATCGCTATGAGATCATAAAAAAAAAAAACACAGGAGTTTACGTTAAGCGACAAAACGATATCGATTTCCATCAATAAAAAAAAATCACGAGCCGGTTTTGGCGAAAATCCGGAAGAAGCTATCTTCCGACCGTAAAACCACCACGAAATCCGTTCCGGGGAATCCGGAATACTTGGCAGGTATGCGGACGTCATTGCGCCGATAACGGCTTTTCCGACATATTACGCAATATCACCTTGATAACGGCTTTTCCGACATATTACGCAATATCACCTTGCCCTTCTTCACCCGATATCGGCTTTACTGATGTATCCAATATCTGAATTTCAATAGCGCTTACTTAGAAACACCAATTAAACGTTTTCGCATTTGTGCAAAAGAACTATTAATGTATTCGCAAAATGCGATCGCATCAGTTTTAACCGTGATTTTAACAAAAAAGGACACACAATTCAGAACTTTTACGAAATACACTGAAATCCGCAATTCTTCCAACCTGTCTGTAATCAGGCAGCCGAAACCGTAATAATTACGGAAAATCCGTAATGGGTGGCACCTATAACGAAGTAAATTTCTCCGCCATTTTTGTTCCACGCCGGGATCGAACCCGAGTCCACTTATTTCGGAACAAGTCGCTCTACCAACTGAGCTACGCAGTCGTTCGTTCTCGCTGCTATCTGCCTTTATGTCGTGTGCGTCCTGCGGGGCAGGCGCGTCACATCCCCCTAGAAAGAGGACTGGGCATGGCCCACGGGTCAGCCGTGACCATGAATCGTTGCCGGCAGCCATCCGCTGTAGAACGTGCGCTTGAGAACTCCCAGTCAATCTGGTGTGTGGAATGCAATGTCACACACATTTATTTTTCGAAGCGCTGGAGAAGTCTCTTATTTTTCCTGTCTCGCGGTGTGGAAACATCACACCATTGCGAGATCTTTAACGGCCGGGTCATCCGGGAAGCTCGGGCGCCATTATAACGAAGTAAATTTCTCCGTCATTTTTGGTCCACGCCGGGGATCGAACCCTAGTCCACTTATTCCGGAATAAGTCGCTCTACCAACTGAGCTACGCGGACGTTCGTTCTCGCTGCTATCTGCCTTTATGTCGTGTGCGTTCTGTGCGGCAGGCACGTCACACACCTCTGGGCTTATAAGCAGTCGCCCGTCCCTAATTTAAGGTCACTGGTTCCAGGGAAGGGAGACATCCCGGCCTCACCGGGATTCGAACCCGGACCCCTTACGGCCGAATGATCAGAAGCCATCGCTTAGACCACTGCGCCACCGGGGCGGCCTTTACGAATTCATTGCGCTATTCAGTTGACCATTCTTCACCTCGAGGCAATTCGCTGCTACTTTCAACTCATCGCGTACGAGTTCATTGCTTTACAAATTCATTGCGCTATTCAGTTGATCATTCTTCTTCACCTCGATGCAATACGCTGATGTTCTCAACTGCCGCCCCGGTGGCGCAGTGGTCTAAGGCGCTGGCCTCTAATCATTCGTCCGTAAGGGGTCCGGGTTCGTATCCCGGTCAGGCATGGATGTTGTGTTTGTCTTACGGCACTGGCTCTCTCTCTCCCTTCCCTGGAGCCAGTGACCCTAAATTAGGGACGGGCGACTGCTTATAGCCCATTGAGTTGCTCATGGTGGTCGTTAAACCTCCAATCAAAAAAAAAAAAAAAAATGTTCTCAACTTATCTCGCGTCAGTTCACTGCCTTATTGAATTCATTGCGCTATTCAGTTGACCATTCTTCTTCACCTCGAGGCAGTTCACTGCTGTTCCCAACTCATGGCGTTACGAGTTCATTGCTTTCCGAATTCATTGCGCTTTTTAGTTGACCATTCTTCTGATCGAAATGAATACTTGCCGTTCTCCAAATTATCTATTCACATATAATCACGCAAGTTTCGAGACTTCAATTGCGCGACCGCAATAGGTTTCCATGCAAATAATGAAGCTTCGGCACTACAGTTTCTTTTTATATAGTGCAATGTCTTTTATAAGAGATTTGTTTTAATATCGTAAACGACTGCTGAAATTTGTTAGTGAAAACTGTTATAAGCCGCACCTATAAACGCCCCATTTCAGAGGAGAACTTTTGTAAAATCGAGTATTACGCCGCGGCATTGTAACTGGAATATACGGTATTTCATTGCGTATTTAATTCAGTGAATTGCTTGTCAATAACACGAACAACTTTTAACTCGAACAAATTTTTTGAACCCCGCGATGTTCGTGCTAACAAGGTCCGACTGTGTTATTCCTTCGTAGTACTATCTAAATTCATTGCGCACTTGAAGCTATAATGTTTTGACGTGTTTACGATGTTTTAGACTCGTGTGTTGAAATACTACGAGTCAAGTGTTAAAAACCAACACTTGCATTACCATTTAAGGTCTCAGAGATCGATAAACAAGAAATGTAAATTACAACGACTTGTTTTATTGGTTTCCTGGTTGTTGAATTACAACTCGCTGGTATTCACAGTTCCTCTTTGAGTACTTCAGAGGTTCGTTGTCGTCATAAAATCACTTTCGTAAATGAAACTATTTCAATGTATAGATCATCAAGATGGCGTGCTTCAAAATATAGAATCAGTAAATCGTCGCGTACCATTACCTCACACTCTTATTCTCGAGGTGGCTTTTGATTTACTTTTATATCGATGTACCGTTCGTGAACGATTCGTTCACAACGAATGACTCTTTACCGTGAATGATAAATGGTTCACGTTCTCACCGATCTTGAATGATCATTCAATCCGCCATTACTGTGACCAAACAGATGGACCATTCGTTCACAACGAATGAATAATCACCGCGAACGGTTCTTTTTTTTTTTTAATTGGAGGTTTAACGACCACCGTGAGCAACTCAATGGCCTATAAGCAGTCGCCCGTCCCTAATTTAGGGTCACTGGTTCCAGGGAAGGGAGAGAGCCAGTGCCGTAAGACAAACATAACATCCATGCCTCACCGGGATTCGAACCTGGACCCCTTTCGGACGAATGATCAGAGGCCATCGCTTAGACCACTGCGCCACGCGAATGGTTCGCTCTCACGGCTGTGAATGATAATTCAATCCGCCGTTACCGTCACCTACAGATGGACCATTCGTGAACGATTCGTTCACAACGAATGAATCCTCGCCGTGAATGGTTCGCTCTCACCGCTGTGAATGATAATTCAATCCGCCATTACCGTCACCTACAGATGGACCATTTGTGAACGATTCGTTCACAACGAATGACTTTGCCGTGAATTGTGCATGGTTCGCTCTCACTGCTGTGAATGATCATTAGTCCGCCATTACTGTGACCTACAGATGGACCATTCGTGAACGATCCGTTCACAACGAATGACTTTACCGTGAATAGTGACTAGTTCGCTCTCACCGATCTTGTATGATCAATCAATCCGCCATTACTGTGACCTACAGAATGACCATTCATGAACGATTCGTTCACAACGAATGAATCCTCACTGTGAATGGTTCGCTCTCACAGCTGTGAATGATAATTCAATCCGCCATTACCGTCACCTACAGATGGACCATTCGTGAACGATTCGTTCAGAACGAATGCTTTGCCGTGAATGGTGCATGGTTCGCTCTCACCGCTGTGAATGATTAGTCCGCCATTACTGTGACCTACAGATGGACCATTCGTGAACGATCCGTTCACAACGAATTACTTTACCGTGAATAGTGACTAGTTCGCTCTCACCGATCTTGTATGATCAATCAATCCGCCATTACTGTGACCTACAGATGGACCATTCGTGAACGATCCGTTCACAACGAATGACTTTACCGTGAATAGTGACTAGTTCGCTCTCACCGGTCTTGTATGATCAATCAATCCGCCATTACTGTGACCTACAGATGGACCATTCGTGAACGATTAGTTTACAACGAATGATTTTGCCGTGAATGGTGTATGGTTCGATCTCACCGCTGTAAATGATCATTAGTCCGCCATTACTGTGACCTACAGATGGACCATTCGTGAACGATCCGTTCACAACGAATGACTTTGCCGTGAATGTGGTGCATGGTTCGTTCTCACCGCTGTGAATGATCATTAGTCCGCCATTACTGTGACCTACAGATGGACCATTTGTGGGTGATTCGTTCACAACGAATGACTTTGCCGTGAATGGTGCATGGTTCGCTCTCACCGCTGTGAATGATCATTAGTCCGCCATTACCGTGACCTACAGATGGACCATTTGTGGGTGATTCGTTCACAACGAATGACTTTGCCGTGAATGGTGCATGGTTCGCTCTCACCGCTGTGAATGATCATTAGTCAGCCATTACTGTGACCTACAGATGAACCATTCGTGAACGATCCGTTCACAACGAATGACTTTACCGTGAATAGTGACTGGTTCGCTCTCACCGATCTTGTATGATCAATCAATCCGCCATTACTGTGACCTACAGATGGACCATTCGTGAACGATCCGTTCACAATGAATGACTTTACCGTGAATAGTGATTAGTTCGCTCTCACCGATCTTGTATGATCAATCAATCCGCCATTACTGTGACCTACAGATGGACCATTCGTGAACGATCCGTTCACAACGAATGACTTTACCGTGAATAGTGACTGGTTCGCTCTCACCGATCTTGTATGATCAATCAATCCGCCATTACTGTGACCTACAGATGGACCATTCGTGAACGATCCGTTCACAATGAATGACTTTACCGTGAATAGTGACTAGTTCGCTCTCACCGATCTTGTATGATCAATCAATCCGCCATTACTGTGACCTACAGATGGACCATTCGTGAACGATCCGTTCACAACGAATGACTTTACCGTGAATAGTGACTGGTTAGCTCTCACCGATCTTGTATGATCAATCAATCCTCCATTACTGTGACCTACAGATGGACCATTTGTGGACGATTGGTACACAACAAATGACTTTACTGTGAATGGTGAAGGGTTGGCTCTCACCGATCTTGAATGATCATTTAATCCGGCATTACTGTGACCTACAGGGGCCGTGGGTGGCCTAGTGGTCAACGTTCGTGACTGCCATGGAGAAGACCTCGGGTTCGATCCCAGGCAGGTACGAACGCTCGCACCACTAAATACCCATTACTGTGACCTACAGATGGACCATTCGTGAACGATCCGTTCACAACGAATGACTTTACCGTGAATAGTGACTGGTTCGCTCTCACCGATCTTGTATGATCAATCAATCCGCCATTACTGTGACCTACAGATGGACCATTCGTGAACGATCCGTTCACAATGAATGACTTTACCGTGAATAGTGACTAGTTCGCTCTCACCGATCTTGTATGATCAATCAATCCGCCATTACTGTGACCTACAGATGGACCATTCGTGAACGATCCGTTCACAACGAATGACTTTACCGTGAATAGTGACTGGTTAGCTCTCACCGATCTTGTATGATCAATCAATCCTCCATTACTGTGACCTACAGATGGACCATTTGTGGACGATTGGTACACAACAAATGACTTTACTGTGAATGGTGAAGGGTTGGCTCTCACCGATCTTGAATGATCATTTAATCCGGCATTACTGTGACCTACAGGGGCCGTGGGTGGCCTAGTGGTCAACGTTCGTGACTGCCATGGAGAAGACCTCGGGTTCGATCCCAGGCAGGTACGAACGCTCGCACCACTAAATACCCGCCGTGCGTCGGATGGGCACGTGAAGCCGTCGGACCCCGGGTACTGCCCCCCGGTAATAAATAAGGACGTCTTCCTCCCCCTTTCTACCTCGCTTCCGTGTCACTTTCCTATCTAGCGCTCTAGCCCAAATCTCCTAGATTCCTATTTCTAAGGGTTGTTTAAGACCTGGGGTCAGACACTCCCTTCCTAAAATCCTCTACCTAATGTAAAAAAAACAACTGTGACCTACAGATGGACCATTCGTGAAAGATCCGTTCACAACGAAGGAATCAATAGTGAATGGTTCGCTTTCACTGCTGTGAATGATCATTCAATCAGCCATTACTGTGACCTACAAATGGAGCATTCGTGAACGATTCGAAAAATTGCTTGAACCAGTCGAAAACACACTTCAAGGCTACTGTTTTGTTCGAATGAACTCTCGGCATTGCATGCGTTTTTGATACAGATTATCCCAATTCGAAGCAGAATTTGGATATTGTTTTTTTGCCCGCCAACAATGTGCACTTACATCCACTTCCGAAACACGCTGTCTGTGCCACAACCTTTCTCCCAGTTCCGTGAAGATTACGGACAAGTATATTCATGTACGTAACTGCGTCCTGTAAGTTACCAGACCTTTCACAACCTTTGCTTTTACGCTTTACGACAGCATTTACCGAATATTATTGACACATATTGTATGCTCTCTGCACGTAAGCTTTAGTTAAAGAACATAAGCAATATTTCCTTTTCAGTAAATCGGTTGTTTAAACCTATTTCTTTCGATTTTTATAGGTAAAACTTCCTACTAAAGATGCTTCGTACCCGAACTTTGCTTTCTCTGAGGTGTTCCTTGCGGTCTCATGTGAAGAGATGTTCTCGAAGTGCAAGCACGGCTCGGCCAGACACAAAAGAGAATCCTCAGCTTTATCATCTGAACTCTAAGCAAGTGTTCGAAAGGGAAGCCAAATACGGAGCTCACAATTACAAGCCTCTTCCCGTAGCCATACACAAAGCTAAAGGTAAGTTTCATTTTTTACGCTTTCCAACCTATAGGTTGAAGAAGTGTATATGCTCCAGCTTTGTCCGTCTGTCTGTCCGCACGATAACTCGCGTAAAAATAGTTCGATTTCGATGAAATTTTAATATGTGGTAGGGGACCACCTGGAGACGAACCTTGTTGAAAATGGGCTGAATAGGGTAAAAGGTCAGGACATAGAAGCAGGATCCATTCAATTGCTTTTATGCGTCATAACTTGCGTAAAAGCAGCCCCCGGTGGCGCAGTGGTCTAAGGCGCTGGCCTCTGATCATTCGTCCGTAAGGGGTCCGGGTTCGAATCCCGGTAGGGATGGATGTTGTGTTTGTCTTACGGCACTGGCTCTTTCCCTTTCCTGGAACCAGTGACCCTAAATTAGGGACGGGCGACTGCTTATAGCCCATTGAGTTGCTCACGGTGGTCGTTAAACCTCCAATCAAAAAAAAAAAAAAAAACTTGCGTAAAAAATGTTCGATTGCGATGAAATTTCAGTATGTGGTAGGGGACCACCTGGGGACGTACCCTATTGAAAATGGACGAAATGGGCGTGAGAGGTCAGGACATAGGAGCGAGATCCATTCCATTGCCCTTACGCGTCATAACTTGCGTTAAAATGGTTCGATTTCGAATAAATTTCGGTATGTGACAAAGGACTCCCTGGGGACAAACCCTATTGAAAATGGACGAAATGGGGGTCAGAGGTCACGACATAGGAGCGGGATCCATTCATTGCCCTTATACGTCATAACTTGAGTAAAAATGCTTATATTGCGACAAAACTTTAGTATGTTGTTCCGGAGGTATGCTGAACCGGTTCTCTTGAATAACATCGAAATGGGGTCAAAGGTCAGGGCGCATGAGCGATATTTATTCCTCAGCCATTATCCTCATAACTCTAGTAATAACTTGAGTAATGATTTCTGGTATGTTGGAAATCAATGCATTGCATGAGTTTAACTTGTTTTCAGGTCTGCCTGAAGTCTTATCTCAATGAGACTCGTGAAACGTTTTCTTCTGTTCACCCAAACGCACAGATTTATTTCGTCTTAGTCTCTGTGGGGTTTTCTAGCATTCACTTAACTATTAATAGAACAACCTGTGATGTTTTAATTAGATTTCAAGCTGTAGTAGCGAGGTTAAATGAGCTTACGTGCTTAATTATGCGCCATTTCAATAGTTCGTACCGAACATACATACAGGGGTTTGACAGAATAAAGTTAACACCTAGGAAAAGGTTTTACGTACCTAGTAGGTTGTGGGACCACCTTTTGGCATTCAAAACCGCCCGAATCTTCCTTGGAATGGACGCATACAAATCCTGGATGGTGGTTAGTGGGATGTTACACCATTCTTCATGCAGAAGGAAGGTTTTTTACGTACCTAGTAGGGTGTGGGACCACATTTGGTATTCAAAACCTCCTGAATCCTCCTTGGAATGGACGAATGCAAATCCTGGATGGTGGTTAGTGGGATGTTGCACCATTCTTCATGCAGAAGGAAGGTTTTACGTACCTAGTAGGGTGTGGGACCACATTTGGTATTCAAAACCTCCTAAATCCTCCTTGGAATGAACGCATACAAATCCTAGATGGTGGTTAGTGGGATATTGCACCATATTTCATGCAGAAGGAAGGTTTTACGTACCTAGTAGGGTGTGGGACCTCATTTGGTATTCAAAACCTCCTAAATCCTCCTTAGAATGGACGCATACAAATCCTGGATGGTGGTTAGTGGGATGTTACACCATTCTTCATGCAGAAGGAAGGTTTTACGTACCTAGTAGGGTGTGGGACCACATTTGGTATTCAAAACCTCCTGAATCCTCCTTGGAAAGGACGAATGCAAATCCTGGATGGTGGTTAGTGGGATGTTGCACCATTCTTCATGCAGAAGGAAGGTTTTTACGTACCTAGTAGGGTGTGGGACCACATTTGGTATTCAAAACCTCCTAAATCCTCCTTAGAATGGACGCATACAAATCCTGGATGGTGGTTAGTGGGATGTTACACCATTCTTCATGCAGAAGGAAGGTTTTACGTACCTAGTAGGGTGTGGGACCACATTTGGTATTCAGAACCTCCTAAATCCTCCTTAGAATGGAGGCATACAAATCCTGGATGGTCGGTGGGATGTTGCACCATTCTTCATGCAGAAGGAAGGTTTTACGTACCTAGTAGGGTGTGGGACCACATTTGGTATTCAAAACCTCCTAAATCCTCCTTGGAATGGACGCATACAAATCCTGGATGGTGGTTAGTGGGATGTTACACCATTCTTCATGCAGAAGGAAGGTTTTACGTACCTAGTAGGGTGTGGGACCTCATTTGGTATTCAAAATCTCCTAAATCCTCCTTAGAATGGACGCATACAAATCCTGGATGGTCAGTGGGATGTTGCACCATTCTTCATGCAGAAGGAAGGTTTTACGTACCTAGTAGGGTGTGGGACCATATTTGGTATTCAAAACCTCCTAAATCGTGCTTGACACATATTTGGTATTCAAAATCTCCAGATCGTGCTTGACACGATTCGCGAATAGGACTTCCAGGGAGCGTTCCAACAGTGGGAAAAACGCTGGCAGCGGTGTATCGCTGCCCAAGGAGGCTACTTTGAGGGAGATCATAGCCAGACTTAAGTACTTTGTTGTATATCAGTCTAGTCTCGGAACTTTTTGATCGGACCTCGTATATACAACCCAAGGACCGGCTTTCGGTTAGCAGTGTGTTCAGAGTCAGAATGGGAAAGGCTGTCGATTTATTGGAGTTCGATAAAGGAAAAATTGTGATGGCACGGTGCCTCGGAACTACAATCTTGAAACGGCACGCCTTGTGTGTTGTTGAAGTGCCGCTATAGTGAGTACGTATCAAAAGTATTGCACAGATGGCCAAACGACGAACCGTCGTTCAGACGTGTGTCGTCTTTAGCTCCTTGATGCCAGAGGAGAGCGGAGACTGTCGCGCATTGTTTACAGCGACCGCAGGGCCACAGTACGACAAATCACCCGCAACAACAACAGTGGTGCTCAGGGCAATGAATCGCAGCACGCAGTTCATCGCAATCTTCTGCTCATGGGTCTGCGTAGCCGAAGACCCAGTTGGCTCACTGCACGTCACCACATGAAATGGGCCCAAGATCATAGAGATTGGACCGTGGATGATTGGAAGAGATTGGCCTGCTCTGACGAATCAAGATTCCTGATGCATCACGTAGAAGGCCCAGCGCGGATACGCCGATTACCTACGGAGGACTTGGTAATCGGCGTATCTGATTACCAACAGTCCTCCGAATGCACCTGGATTTACTGTTGGGCGGATACAGGCCGGCGGCGGTGTTATGCTGTGGGCGATGTTTTCTTGGGACACTTCAGACCCCATTATCCCAATAGCAGAATCTCTAACAGCTGTCGGGTATCTGAACATCGTTGCTGACCAAGTTCACCCATTCATGGCAACTGTGCTCCCTGCTGGTGATGGCTTACCAACAAGATAATGCGCCATGCCACTCTGCCAGAATCGTCAAGGAGTGGTTCGAGGAACATGCTGGATACTTTCTGTTAATGCCCTGGGCTCCAAATTCACCTGACAATGAACCCAGACGAACATTTATTTGTGTTCTACTTGGAAAAGCGGGTTCGCGCTAAATCACCACCACACCGAAATGTACGGGAACTGGAGGACCTGCTATTGACATTATGGTACCAGATTCCCCAGGATACCAATCGCCACCTCATCGAATCGATGCCTCGCAGAGTAGCCGCTGTTCTGCGGGCTAAAGGGGGTCCTACAGCTTATCAGGTAGGTGGTCATAATGACTCATCAGTGTATATATATATATATTTCGATTTCAAAAGTTTGTTGTCCCCCCTCCCTAGGCCAACACGTGCTGGGGTCGATAACGCCTGGCCAGTCTTTGGAATGCCAGGCCATTTCTTTCATTTTACAGGACTGCCTGCATCACTGCCCTCCTAGTCTTTGCCAAAACTGCCTTCAGCACTTCTCTTCCATGTCGCTGTTGAATGCTTTCGAATTTTATACGCCCATTTCACATGTGGTCATCTTCTGTGTCTTTTTTTTTATCCCTTGGTATCCTATGTAATATTTCAGTTGTTCAACGGTGGTCAGTTCTTCTAGCAATTTGTCTATCCCAGTGGTGGCTTTAATGCATTTTAGCAAATGAGGATAAAAAGAAAACCAAAGTAATGTACACTGTGGTGTATGTACGCATGCAGCAGTATTACCATAACTCCTATTTAACACAATGCTGTACATAACAAACATATTACATACCTTATTAGTGGTAATTAGTAATAATTACAGGTCTTATAAATTGTTTTTCATGGTAACTTGCCTCTAGTCGTCTTTACTATATATTGACAAGAACAAAATCATCAGGTTGGATGTGATCACAAATGTTATACTTTTAACTTTTTGGTGTAGAAAACGTTGCATACACACAGGCGTTGCTTTTTTAGCACGTCTTTTGTAAAAAAAGATCGTGCTTATGTGTTATCGGTTTGTCCGTCCGTCTGTACCCACGATATCTCTGCAACTATTAGTCCGATTTGAAAAACTCTTTTTGCATTGGGAAGCTTGACATATGCGAATGATGATCCTTCACTTCGTTTTTTTTTTTTAGGATGTACAATTTCGCCGCTAGACGGCGTAAATGCAGATGTCTAATTCAAAAATACGTTTTATTCCTCATATTTGCTTCTAAACATCCGATTGAAGAAATTTTTATCTTTCGATTCCATTTGCGTCGGAGAGCATTTTAGATATAGTTCCTTTTTCAAATTACGAATAGATTTTCCGCTAGGAGGCGTAAAAGTAAATCACATTTTCTCCGATAACTCTTCTTCTAAAACTCCGATTCGAAAATTTTTTCTTCAGCGGATGCATCTCCTGATGGAAATTCTTTTGCATATAATTTTAAATTTTTGGTAAAGAATACTTTGGCCACTAGTGTTAATTTTTGCTTCTGATATATTTGCTATAAAATCTAAGCTTCTAAAATATAGATTGAAAAAATTCTTTCGTGGACTGATGCCACTCACATCGACAAACATTTTTGGAATATTTTCTTTCTAAAATATTCCACAGTTTCTCCGCCAGGTTGCGTAGATGTATATCTTATTTTTGTCAATATCTCTACTTCTAGGAGTCCGATTTAAAAAATTCCTTCTTTGTTGGATAGTTTTTCTGGTGTGACATGTGGTTCATATAATTTCAAAATTCTCAAGTAATTCGTAGACTTTCCGCTAGGGTGCGTAAATGTAAATTGCGTTTCCCCCTATATCTCTGCTTCTAAATGTCCGATTTGAAAAATTCTTTCTGCACCGGATACAGCTCCTGATGGGAAATCCTTTGCACATAATTTCTAATTTTTGTAAAAAATGGTTTTGCCACCAGGTGGCGTAAGTCTTAATTTCCGCTTCTGATGTATTTGCAGAAAAATATGAGCTTCTAAAATCTCGATTAAAAAAATTCGTTGACCGATACTACTCATGTCAACAAACCTTTTAGGAAAATTTTCTTCTTGAAATAATGCATGGTTTCTACGCCAGGGGGCGTAGATGTATATCTTATTTTTTTCAATATCTGTACTTCTAAGAGTCCGATTTGAAAAATTCCTTCTTTGTTGGATAGTGTTTTCGATGCGAAATGCTTTTCCTATAAATTCAAAATTTACAGGTAAATTATAGACTTTCCGCTAGGAGGCACAAAGGTAAATTGCGTTTTCTGCGTTATTTCTGCTTCTAAAACTCCGATTTGAAAAATGCTTCCTGTATCGCATACAAGACCTGATGGAAAATATTTTTCACATAATTTCTAAGGTTTGGTAAAGAATGGTTTGGCCACCAGGGGTCATAAGTGTTCATTTCGGCTTCTAATGTATTTGTAGCAAATCTGGGTTCCTTGTTTTTTTTTTTGTTTTTTTTTGTTGTTTAAATTTTTGCCAAATTCATTTTTTTTTTCACCAAACGTAATTTGAAGTCTCCAATTGCTTTTTTACCCTCCACTGGAATTCTACAGAGGGTGAGCCGAAAGTTTTGCAATATTTGGATCACTTTGTCTTCATATACGTACCTTTACGACGAAAGCTGACTAGCATTCAAAGTATAGGCCATCGTGTTGCACCGTCTTTAGCCATCTGTCTGCCAGTTCTTCGATTCTACAGAGGGTGAGCCAAAAGTTTTGCAATATTTGGATCACTTTGTCTTCATACGTACCTTTTACGACGAAAGCTGACTAGCATTCAAAGTATAGGATATCGTGTTGCACCGTCTTTAGCTATCTGTCTGCCAGTTCTTCGATTCTACAGAGGGTGAGTCGAAAGTTTTGCAATATTTGGATCACTTTATGTGTTCATACGTACCTCCCGCCAAGCTTCCATGACCTCAGGCTGCACTTCCTCTTTGCCAAATAACCTGCCATAAAATTCGGCCGCCGCCTGCAGGATATCGGGAAGATCTCGGACCTCCCTACCGTCAATGTCGAGGCATTGAAGGTTCTCCCTAACCCTCTCCGTCTCGGCTTTCCTGTAGATGAAGTTAATATCACTCTCCTGCCGGAGAACTTCCAAGGCCCCAGTCAACTTGACCGCCGATCCTTCCTCCCGATAGAAGTGACTAATTTCACTCCTGATATTAGTAATCAGAGAGGAATTACACCCATCAGTATCACCACGAATCGCCGCATTAAGGATGTTCATCAAAATCATGTGGCGCTTCCTCTTCGACCTGGCCAACTCTCTACCCTTCTGAGAAAGGAAATCTTTCACCTCCTCCTTGGTCCGTTCCCACACACCGCACTCATCGTCAGTGATCGTGCCTGCGCCCGCGTTCAGGATCGAACGAAGGTGCACTAGCGTATCTTCATCGTCTAACATAGAGATGTTCAAACGCCACGGACTAGCACCTCTCTCTCTCTCTCTCTCTCTCTCGGAACCGGCACACACACGTCCATCAGGACGGCAGAGTGGTCCGAAACATACGACAGTGGAGAGTTTGGACCAAAGATCTCAATCCAGTCAATCTTCGACACAAGAAACATATCCAGGCGGGAGGCGCTACCCCCTCTAAACCAGGTATAACCCGGAATACTGGGGTTAAGTCTCCTCCAGGCATCGCACAGACCCTGGCTATCCAGGAGGACCTTAACCACGTTCCCATAAGCTTTCGACCACCTACTGGTTCCGGCCCTGTCGAGGTCGCAGTCGGCGACCGCATTAAAATCCCCGCCAACAATCAACACATCTTCCGTACTTCTGATGAAATGCGGAAGTTCATTATAGAACGACATCTGCATATTACCCTTATTAGGAGCGTAAATACACAAGTTTCATAGAGATTTTCCTACTGTGGACGGTAAGAAAGATCACCCGACCTTCCCCGTCTGATTCAAAGTGAGTGATATCTCTTTATAAATTATAGCAACTCCCGTGTAACCCGTACTCCCAAGCGAGTACTTAAATCCGAGACCTGACCTTCTGCGAAAAGCAAAAATCTATTCCCTATCCTTATGGTGGGTTTCCTAAATCATGAGGAAGTCCAGATTATTCTGACGAAAGAACCCTTCAAGCCAACACTGCTTCGCCTCCGAATTGAGGCCCTGAACGTTCAATGAACCAACCCTAATGTTTGTGCCGGCAAAATTAACTCTACCAGAGCCCATGCTTACCTGGTCCTGTAAAAAGAAAGAGTTACAACAACAAACACAGAGAAAAAATGCAAAACCCATGCTCCCAACCTGGGGAGAGAGGAAACGCGACCAAGTTACTTTTCAGTACTAGCCTTCTTAACAACACTTCTTGTCAACCTTTCTTCACGAAAAACTTGGCCATTCGCTGTAGGAATTACATGTCCCGTGCCATGCAACATTACAGAGGCAGCAGCAGCAGCAAGATCGTTAACCGCTTTACAATTGGCCGCAGTATACTCTTTTCTAGTTCTTTTTTTCTTGTTCTGATACTGACGTTGCAGGTCAGCACAAAGGGACTCAGTATTCTCGTCATCCACTTCGATATCAGTACAAGCCCAAAACTTACCGTTCACAACAGCAGTATCAGAGCTTTGATTCTCCTCCTCACTCCCGACGCCGACGTTCAGCGGTCCTGCGGGAGGACACCAGACCGTCCCAGGGGCCTCCGGCGTCGCCTCAGAGCCGACGACGGCGTGGCCGCCGCTCGCAGAAATGGGAACACTAAGCGGAGGTGAGCCTCCGGGACCCCGAACGGGCTGCTTCTGCCCGTCTGAGGGTGGAGTAGTGCACGCGGCCTCTCTTTCGGGAGGCCGCCCGTCCTGGCTATCAACGGCCGCGGAGGTGTACCTTCGCCCCCTGTCATTGGCCAAAAGGGCGGACGCAGTCATATCCGTTTCTCCCCAATGACAAGGGTCCTTGGGGAGACCCGGAAACATGCTATGCACAGGGTCCTCACTGGAAACCAAAGTTCCGCCGATTTCACCGAAACATTGGGCTTCACTTTTTCTTTCATTTTCACACTTTTCAACACACTCGTTATGCACTTCACTCTCAATAAGAACATTATTATTATTAAAATCGGGGAATATGTCAGCATCGCAGCTCTCATTACTTCCGCTTTCACTCAAAACATCATCCATCACAGAACTGGTTTCGGAGAATTCAGACTCACATTCCTTGTTCTCTGAGACATCAGTGCTTTCCACACTAGAATTTTCTTCTCCATCGCTGGAAAAGTCCGTATTTTCTCCAGGCTCTTTTCGGGCACTACTGGGATCCTGTTCATGCTCTTCGATGGAAATGACTCCCGCGCTGGATTCCACTGGAATAGTAGCACCGGAGCCATTAACATCAAGCTCCATATTTTCTTCATATCGCCCCTCCACGATGCTTATGCTTCCAGCCTGGATTTGAGAACTTCAAGATCTTTGACAGACAACTTCCTTGATTTCTTCGTAACTATAGTGTACCCATCGTCATCAGAATGTGAAGGGGAGAGACACCTCTTCCCATCTTCACCGATAGGAAAGGTTTCTCTCTCCTTCGCTGGAACAGAAACATGCTCTTTATTCTCATTGTTTATCACACTTTTCTTACCTGAACTATTATCCTTGCTTTTGAGGCGTGCTCCGAGCTGATAATTTGGTGGGCCCCATCTGTTTTACTCGAGGCCGCAGCCTCGGCAACACTTTGTGAGCCCTCCGCCTCACCAGCGTGGCACTCCTCAATCTCTTCATCTCTACTGGTAGTCTCGGGACCTCTGGTCATTTGTGCAAAGGACTTCTGTGTGCACACCTTCCTTTGATGGTGTGTTGATCTGCAGTTGCCACACGGCTCTTTGCACTCCTCATCAGTGTGACCCAAAATGAAGCAATTGCTGCAGATATACTTACCGCAGGCTTTTCCATTTAAAAGAACCACGTCTAAATTCAAAAAAGAGCGGAAACCTTGGCTAACAAGGCACTGTCTTAATTAGATAAATAAAAAATAAACTGTTCCCAAAGTTCTTAAAATCGAGGTCACAAATTGATTATAATATTTTTAAAAAATTTAGAAATAATCTTAACTCCTACATTAGAAAATTAAAGAGATTATTATTTTCATATTTTTTCTAAAAATAATCCAAAAGTAACCTGGAAGCACTTAAACATATTATTAGGTCGTAGGAATGTACCAAAGACTTCGATTCACCTCACTCGGGGTAACATCAAAATCACCGATCAAACTGAAATAGCTAATCAATTTAATGATCATTTTATTGTATCACCACAACGTATAATACAACAACTTCCTAAGCTGAACGATCAACAATTACCTCATTACTCCGACTCATGTACCTTAAATTCAATGCATACTTTGGAAATTTCTAGAACCGAATTAATCTACCAACTGCAAAATATTAACATAAATACAGGACCTGGTCCAGATGATATTCTTCCCAAAATTTTAAAAACTATAACTTTTTTCGTTGTTACTCCCCTATTATACATTTTTAATTCCATTCTAGCTACAGGTATTTTCCCAGATTCATTAAAAGTTACAAAAATTACTCCTGTCTTTAAAAAGGGTTCTTTGACAGATATTAATAACTATCGACCTGTATCTAAATTATCCATATTTGCTAAAAATTTTGAAAAATTACTATTTGTTAGATTATTTGCTTATATTGGAAAAATACAAAATTTTGCACAAAAATCAATTTGGCTTTTTACCAAATTCCTCAACAGAAATCGCCCTTTTACATTTAAAAGATAAAATTCAATCTAATTCTATTAATAATAAATTTACATTGGGACTTCTCATTGATTTATCAAAAGCATTTGATACTTTAAATCACAACTTATTATCAAAATTGTATGCAATTGGTTTTTGGGGTACATTACATAATCTCTTCAGAAACTATCTCACTGGTAGCCAGCAATATACAGAAATTGAACATACCAAATCTAACTTACAATCAGTCATTTCAGGAGTCCCTCAGGGCTCGGTACTTGCTCCATTATTATTTAATATTTATATTAATGACTTCTGTACCTGTCTACGCAATTCAGATATTATTTTATGTGCAGATGATGCAACCATATTAATACATGGAAAGGATGTTGAGACACTGGTGCGACAACTACAAGGCCGTTTTGTATCTATCACTAATTGGTTAACTAAAAATGATCTGGCTATTAGTATAAACAAAACAAAAGTAATGATTTTTTCAAGTACGTCAACCCCTATTTCCTTAATTCAGAATATTAACTTACTCGGATCATCTGTAGAAGTGGTTCAAAATCATAATTATCTTGGTATCATTATTCAGCATGATTTAAAATCGAATTCACATGTTGACTACTTATCTAATAAGATCTCAAGAAATATAGGGGTTATTAGTGGTGCAGTGGCCAATTTAACCCCAAAATTAATGATTTTATTATACTATACTTTAATTCATTCTGATCTATTGTATATCTGTATGGGGATCGTCTACCTTATATAATATGAAAAAACTTCAGTCGTTACAAAATAGATTCATGAGACTATTACAAATTAAATTACAATATACTCAATTTTCAAATACAGTCTTTCAGGCTAAACTCAGTCCAAATGATTTTAATATACTAACTATTCAACAATTGCATATCTATAGTATAGGTAAACTGATGTTTTTGAGAATAAAAAATGGTTACTACCAAGATTTAATTTCAATAAGTACTCGTGGTCATTATTATTCCACGAGACAAAAAACAACACTAATCCCCATGTTTCCACTAACAGAACGATTTAGATCATTTATTAATTATACTGGTCCGGCATTATGGAATACATTTCCTACTGATAGCGTATCACTTAAAAATATTAATATATTTAAACAAAAACTCGGGTATTTCTTACTAACCAAAAGCTCATAATGTATTATCACCTTTATTAATTTATAGGACCGCCCTAGCTGTGTTTGATATTGTGTGGACTTGACTTGTTTTTTTTTTTTTTTTTTTTTCATGAAAATTATGATGCTTTGGGAGAAGAGGGCACGTCAGGCCTATTCAGGCCTTTTCCCTCCTCATTCCCTGTTACAAAAATATAATGTGTGCTATATATTTATGATTGTGTAATACCATGTCTGTAACAACTAAAATGCAATAAATGAAATGAAATGAAAATGAATACCATGCGTCGTAATACACTTTTAAATAAAATAAACTATAGCTAGTACCATTTGAACAAATATTTAAAAAATATAATTGGAGAAATTTGTAGCATAAAAAGAAACGAAACTTCCTTTTTCATCATAGTCTGAATTTATTAAAATTTGGCTCGGTAACCTAAAATGTCTCCGGGGAAAGAGGGAGGGGGGATAGTCGTTTCCGGGAGGTATGCCTGAAAGAAACACTGTGTATGAGACTAACCAAAGTCTATCAGCATATTGTTTTCTATGCTTCCATTCACTGCTTCGATTCACTTCATGGATATCAGATATTCACACCTCAAAATGTATGTTACTCTGCAAAGGTGTTGCCAAGGGGGTGGTCCTCGGGTTCGGACCCCCCCGAGGGAGGATTGAGTACGCATTTAAAGTGATATACACTAAGTGGCCACTTTATTATGACCACCCTCTCAGTACTTCGTTGGGCCACCTTCTGCCTTTAATACTGCGTCGATTCTTCGTGGCATGGACTCCACGAGATGTTGATAGGTGGTTTGTGGAATCTGAGACCATGCTTGATGAATAGCACTTTCCAGGAGTGTGAGATTGCAGGGTTGTGGATCCAGCTGTCTGATGGTTCGTTCAACTTCATCCCACAAATTCTCAATGGGGTTGAGATCTGGAGATTGTGGGGGCCACCTAAGCAAAGTAAACTCACCGGCATGTTCCTGAAACCAATCCTGTACAATACGAGCACTATGGCAGGACGCATTATCTTGTTGAAAGTAGCCATCGCCATTGGGATAAAACCATCCACATGACAGGATTCACTTGGTCCGCAACGATGTTTAGATATGATGTGCCAGTCAGACGTTGATCAACACGAATTAAAGGGCCCAAAGCATGCCAGGAAAACATTCCCCAAACCATAACGTTGCCCCCACCTGCTTGAAGGGTTGTAGCAATGTATTTGGGGTTCGTGCTGTTTCCGCCAAATTCTCACTCAACCATCGGCATGGTGCAACTGAAAACGTGATTCATCGGACCACATAATTTGTTTCCAATTATCGACTGTCCAATCCTTGTGCTCCTGTGAGAACTGGAGACGTTTTCTCTTGTTAACTGCAGACAGCAAAGGTGTTCGAACAGGCCTTCGGCTGTATCCCATTTGATGCAGTGTACGGCGAACAGTGTGTGCAGAGATCATTTGAAAGGATCCTTGATTAAGATTGTCTGTAATTTGCTGCACTGTTGCTGTCTGTTACCAGTCTGGATACTCTCCGTTCCGCCCGAGTAGTCACTAGTCTATGACGACCACACGTTGCACGTAGAGAGACCCTGTTTTTTGGCTGAGAGTCCAGTCTTTAAACACTTTAACAACAGCTGCTCTGGAACATTTCACGAATGCGGCGGTTTCGGTGATACTCGCTCCGAGCTCCTACAATCATCCCACATTGAAAGTCCGCCAAATTGCGTTTTTTTACCCATCTCGTCACCCAAAAATCACTTCTGTTACTATCGCAAGCACTAAGGTGTTTCCCTTTTTATACTAGCCACGCCCTCTGGCGGCGACAGCGTGCAGCCATAGCTTATTTGCTTAAAACTGTTAGGTGGTCATAATAAAGTGGCCACTCAGTGTATATGCATATGAGGCTTTCATCAATAAACCAAATCCATGGATTTCACCCCGCTTAAGAAATTTCTGGCAACGCCACTGTTACTCTCTACCCTGGCTAACTATATGAGACTAACCAAGGTCTTGAAAAACAAAATACTGAAGGGTAACTTCTTTTTTTAGTTATAATTCTGTTTTTTTATATCTCCCAGAGCATGATTTATGCGCCTGGAAGAACCATTCTGCCCTCCCTGTAGCTACGGCCTTGAATACAGACTTCTATCAGAGTATGCTATGTATACTTCATCCTGGTGTAGCAGCATATGCTTATAGAAACCGGTAGTTGTAGCTAAGTTTTAAAAGAACTACATGGGATGACTGCTGGGGACTGCATTTCTGAGCCTGAAAATAAAATTACATGGTATCTTTTTTTTTTTTTTTTTTTGGACAAATATTTCTTATGTAAAAACAAAGATTTTTGAGTAAACACCAGAAGTAGTTGTAGTCATCATATAACACAGAGTTGCATTTCTTTAAGGTGTGTAGGCAGGGAAATTGTGTTCTATTGTCTTGATATTATGATCTGGCTGAGTATATGGAAAAGCACTTACTTGTGCCTTTTAACTGAGAAATGTTATTTTGTAATTTCTGAAAGTGTATTTTACTTTTTTTCTTCCAGGTGTATATGTATGGGATGTTGAAGGCCGTCAGTATTATGATTTCCTAAGTGGGTACAGTGCAATAAATCAAGGACACTGCCATCCCAAAATTGTCAGCACACTTCAGAGGCAGGCAGAAGTAGTTTCGCTAACATCCAGAGCTTTCTACACCTCAGCTTTAGGGGAATTTGAAGAATACATCACCAAGAAATTTTCTTATGACAAAGTATTACCTATGAATACAGGTAATGTTGCTTTTATGCATTTGAGCTTTGCATTTGAAATTAAGCCCCTTTCAGTTCAGAAGTGCCTTACTTAAAGAGTAAGCAGTTCTCAGTTTCTCATACCTTCGGTATAAGAATGTATCATGATCGTTAAAAAGCTCACTTCCAGCTTTCGACAAAATTTTACTCAAAATTTAAAAATTAGGTGAATCCCCAAGAGCCAACGGTTTTAAATATCAAGTGAAATGTAAAAGTTATGTGAACAACACAACACGTGCAGAATGAAAACAAACCAGCACAGAACGAATGTGTAAACGTAACAATAGGACGATGCTTTCGGAGTAGGGCTTGGAAACATTCCGTTCAAGGTTAAACGCTCAGAGGAACTTTCGGCGACAGAGCACAAAGGACTAATTAGCTCTTCATTCGTGCGACATATTCGGAAAGGTCAGAGGTTAGGCATATCTGCAAATGTTACACACATCCATCCACTGTTTCGGACAATTCCATGCATTCATATGAGCTGGTCCACAAATCAGTGTAAATTCTGTATGCCGGTTGGCTGCACGTAATAGTGTACATAGCTAACTAAAGTATTTATGAAGGATGATACTGAAGTGTATAACTTTATCGTTGAGTCAAAATATTTGGCAAATTTATTCGCACTCTGTTCATTTCTATTTTTTACACCGTCAGAGTATGAAATTATGCCCCTGGTATAACCATTCTGGGAGAGCAATCGCCCTCCCGGTGGCTACGGCCCTGAATGTGGGATCGATCTTTCACCCTCACAACAACAACAGCAGCAACATGTCGTGGCATGGCCTCTGCCACATGTTAGAGGCATTATTATTCACAGCCACCTAACAATGTGGGGTCCACCTTTTGCCTTCACAACAGCAGCAACACATCATGGCATGGACTACATGTTGAGAAGGCTCAGGTGGTGTTGCAGCCCATGAGTTTGTGATGGCCATCAGTAAAGCACCTACAGTTGCTGGCGATGTGTTTTGGGCCTGAATGAATCACTCCACTGCACCCCACTGATTCTCAACTGGATTCATATCTGGAGAGGGAGTGTTTTTTGAGGTTTCTGAACTCACTGGTATGCTCCTCCAACAAGTCCTTCGCCGAACAGGAATGATAAGAAGAGGCATTGTCTTGTTGAAAGAAAGAATCCTGCTGTGGGAAATAGCCATGGATGTGTGCAAGTGGTCATTAGTATATCAGAGTAGCCTTGTGTAGTGACGATGGTGTCAGTAGGTACAAGGGGCCCCAAGAAGGCGCAGGTAAACACTATCAGTGGTCTAAGCGATCGCTTCTGATCATTCGTCCGAAAGGGGTCCGGGCTCGAATCCTGGTGAGGCACGGATGTTTTTGACTTACGGCAGTGGCTCTCTCTCTCTCTCTCTCTCTCTCTCTCTCTCTCTCTCTCTCTCTCTCTCTCTCTCTCTCTCTCTCTCTCTCTCTCTCTCTCTCTCTGATGCTTTAGCCCAAATTACAGCATGTATGTGGTATGGCACAGATTCCACAGGGAGTTGGAGTGCATCTCTGTCTACAGCATTCCAGACAGTCCTTCAATTGTTTTGCATTTGACGGAAGAGGATTTTACTCCTGGATCGGTTTTACTAATGTGTCCCATACATTCTTAATGGGGTGATCTGGGCTTTGTGTTGGCCAGGAAAGATGGTGGAAGTCTTTCTTCTGCTCGCTGAACCACTGATGAAAACATCTTTCACGATGAACAGTAGCATTGCTGCCCATGAAACAGCAATCACCTGCTAGGTAAAAAGTCAACATTGCAGGATGGATTTGAACGGCAACAATGTTTAGATAATCCTTGGAGGTCCACATACAGTAGCATTGCTGTCCATGAAAAAGTCAACATTGCAGGATGGACTTGATCGGCAACAATGTTCAGATAATCCTTGGAGGACCACTTACAGTAGCATTGCTGTCCATGAAAGAGCCATCACCTGCTAGATAAAAAGCCAACATTGCAGGTTGAACTTGATTGGCAACAATGTTTAGATAATCCTTGGAGGATACTAGACTCTCCAGCAATAGCAGGGGAGCTGTTCTGTACCAAAGGAATGTGCCCTACACCATACAGAACCTTGAGTTTTGTTTACAAGGCAAGCTGGGACCACTTTGCTTCATACGGCTCCTGCAAACTCTCTGCCTACTGTCAGTACAGACATGGGCAGCGGAAGGTAGGGGTCGCGGGGTCCGGACCCCTCTGGAATTTCATGGTCCTCCTCACTGAGGGGGTCCACCCAGGAAACGTCCTAAAATATATGGTTCACATATAATTTATAGTTTGTTTTTGTCTTTTTACCATTTCCTGGATACCGTCACCATGCTTCGCAAGTTTCCTGGAAAACTCTTAAAGGGCGCAGTGGTCTAAGGTGCTGGCCTATGATCATTCGTCCGTAAGGGGTCCGGGTTCGAATCCCGGTCAGGCATGGATGTTGTGTTTGTCTTACGGCACTGGCTCTCTTCCTTCCCTGGAACCAGTGACCCTAAATTAGGGACGGGCGACTGCTTATAGCCCATTGAGTTGCTCACGGTGGTCGTTAAACCTCCAATCAAAAAAAAAAAAACTCTTAAAGTACAATTTTGAAAATTCATTTCGCACAAATATACTGAAAATGTAATTCGACACTCCGTTTTTCTCCTTGAAAAAGATGGTTAAAGATTCTTTTAATTTCTTTAAAGCAATAACCAGGGCGGAGAAGAGGTCTCTCTCCTTCCCTCTGTGTGTGCGTTCTTTTTCTTTTTAATTTTTTTTTTATTCCAAGTCCGAATGTGTCTCTCTCGAGATCAGAAATCCCATTAAATACATTTGAGAAATAAATAACTGAACAAAAGAACTGAAACTCAAATGAAGTGGTGAGTATACTACTTGTTGTGCACAGAGAGCAGGTCTTTCTTGGTGTTTTGTAACATAGAAGATAAACGATCCTGGATGAATGTATGTGCTTTTGCTGCGAGAACAACTATTGTCGAAATAAGGGTATCGAAATCGCTTGCCTCACACACTCTGTGGTGTTTTCGCCGAGTGTACAATCTCTCTGCGTTTTCTTGATGATTGTGTTTTCACGCGTCTTCTTTATGCACAATGTTCGTGTGTGGTAGAGAAAAACTAGAGATTTGTTTAGGCACTAGGCTGGATGTCAATTTCAAAGCGCCCGAGTAAGTACTGGCTTCTACCATTTCACAACAGACTTACCCGTTTAGCCCAAGACATATGTAATTGCAATCAGTGGCGGCTCCTCTATTGGTGCACATGAGCACGTGAACCCTATAACGAAGTAAATTTCTCCGTCATTTTTGGTTCACGCCGGGGATCGAACCTGAGTCCTCTTATTCCGGAACAAGTCGCTCTACCAACTGAGCTACGTAGACGTTCGTTCTTGCTGCTATCTGCCTTTATGTCGTGTGCGCAAAACAGAAAACGAAAGTTAGAAATTAAAATATAAAAAGTTAAATAAAACAGTAAAGACATTTCCAGGTTTTGCCCATTTCGAGACGAGCCCCCCCCCCCCCCTCTTCCTCTAAATACCCTGGCAAGACGCGACTGTAATGGTGTAAAATTCGAAAGTTAACAGCACAGATCGGCCGGCCTCACGTCGATCGCACGTGCGATAGAAGAAACTACTTCTTGAAAACAGTTTGTCCGGTGGGAAGAGGAGGCAGTGTGTGAGGAATAAGCGCCGCTCATAAGCTTTCAATTCTCACAGTCTTCAGTGTGCGGGAGCTCACGCAGATTGATTGGCAGTTTATTCGTCCGGATTCTCCTTTAGTTTGCGGCAACAAGTGGTTAGTGTAGTTGTTTATCAGTTATTAATCTGTTTATTAGTTTTTATAGGTTAGCTTTATTGTGTGTAAGAACGTGTGCAAACAAGATGGCACTTAGTAAAATCGGTGTTTCTGAGCTAAAGCAATTACATTTTTCAACGTTGCCGCTGGTAAGAAAAATTGAAATTAAAATGCTCAGGCCAACACCTAGGCTTAAGCTAATGCAGATGACAAAATGTAAAATTAGAGATTTCAAAAGGGAATTCAAACCCGACTTATGAGAAAATATCCATGGATCTGTGGATGTGAATTAACTAACAGGCTCTTTTGTTTTCACTGTCACCTGTTTGCAAAACAAAGTGATGATTGAAGTTGGGTGAGTTACGGTGTTGCTGATTTATCACATCTAACTTAAAAAATAAACATCACTGCTCCCAATCACATTTAAACTCCACATTAGAGTTTAGTTTGCTGGGAAAGGTTGATATTCGCCAACAGCTTGACAGTGCATTTCGTTCGAATGTTAAAAAACACAATGAGCAAGTAACCAAAACTCGTTATGCTCTTTCCAAAATTATTGACTGTATTCTCTTTTGCGGCGCATTTGAGCTTTCACTTCGAGGACATGATGACCGCGATGATTCATTAAATCCAGGCGTTTTCAGAGGTCTTATAAACTTCTCAGCAGAACTTGATGCATCTCTAAAAGACCATCTCACTAATGCCACTGTTTTTAAAGGATCATCAAAAGAAATTCAAAACGATTTATTAGACTGTATGCTCACTGTTTGCCAGAACCACATAAAAAATGAAATCTCAAAAGTAAGTTTTGTAGCAGTGACAGCAAATGAAACTACTGATGTTTCATCTGCTTCCCAATTGGTTGTCATTTTTCGATACATTTTAGGTAACTGACAACCAGTTGAGAGATTCTAAGAATTCACTAATCCCCCTGGACATGATGCGGAATCTATTGCTGGATGTATTCAAGCTAGTTTGGAAAAAGTTGTAGACAAAGCCGAGAAATTGATATCCCAGAGCTACGACGGTACAAATGTGATGAGTGGTCACCACGCAGGTATTCAGGCTATTACACTGGCGTGCAAAAATTAAGGACGAGACGGTTTTTCAAATGTAACGTCGTGCAGAAGTGCTCCACATAGACTCAAATCATACCATAAGATCCCCAAGATATAAGAATATGGGACAAGTGAGCAAAACCGTCCAAACAAGGAATCCAAAGGATACAAAGACACTTTATTGAAAAGATAGCTTTGAGCACAACTGGACAGAAGACAGAAACGTCCATGTGACAGGCGGCTGCCAAGAAAAATCCAGTCTTGAGTAGGGGCTATGATCACCCCTGACTGCGTTGCAGGATTTACGTCTGTCCATGCTGAGGACGAGGTTGTTAAGGAGCTGTTGAGGCATCGCGGCTCATTCCTCTTGTAGCGCCAATCGCAGCTGCGGGGAATCGTCGCTGGAGGCTGGTGACGTGCTGCCAAGCGTCTCCCGAGAAGGTTCCACACGTGTTCGATTGGATATAGGTCCGGGGACCTTGCGGGCCAATCTATGCGTTGAATATCTTCACTCTCCAACAGCTCTGCGACAGCCACTGTACGATGAGGTGTAGCGTTGTCGTCCATGAAGAGGAACTCATGACCCACAACACCTCTAAACAGACGCACGTGAGGCAGGAGAACCTCGGTACAATAGCGGACACCAGTGACTGAACCTCCTTGGAAGATGTGGAGGTCAGTATGGCTACCAACCATGATACCGCCCCATACGAGAACTCCGCCACCTCCAAACCGGTCCCTTTCGATGATGTTGGAGGTGTGATTGCGTGTTCCCTGCTCTCTCCAAATGTGTATACGTCCAGAATCGCTCGTCAGACTAAATCGGCTCTCATCCGTAAAGAGAACTCTACCCCATTGCTGATGTGTCCAGTTCTTGTGTTCCTGGCACCACAGAAACCGCCGTCTGCGATAAGCAGGCGTTAATGGCACACACCGTACTGGCCGTCGTGCAAATAGACCACCTTTGTGCAGCCTCCTGGCAACAGTAAAACGCGATAACGGACGTCCAGTTGTCTGTTGCATGTGCCTTGCGATTTCTCTCGCTGTCTGCCGTCTGTCTCTTCTCGCCTGTAGGACAATATACCGTTCGTCCGCCGCCGTGGTTGCTGGTGGATGACCGCTGCTAAACTATCGGACAGCTGTTCCTGTCGTTTGAAATGCTCTCCAAGCTCGTGAAACAATGCTGTGAGCGATCCTGAACTTCTCGGTCACACTTCGACCTTCTTCCAACTTCCCAATGACGCAACCTCGGGTAAAGTCATCCAGATGTCGTCTACTAGATTGCCTGTTGGCCATATCACACGGTGGCAGCAATTCGACGTCGTTCAAACCGATGTACACCGTGCAATAGCTTTCACCGAATTGCTGAGCGTATACTCCCCCCTACGCTATGCTGCATATATGTGCATGCCCTTAAGACGCCGTCGTACGCGATTTCGTCAAGCGGATGAGTTCACGAGAGGTGTCATTGTAGGCCTTCGTACCTCCGGATGATCCTTGCATAGTATTGCGGAAGAAACACAACGTGATGCCACAACCTTCGGTCGCATTTGGAGACAGTGGTCCCAGGAAGGATCTGTGCGACGTCGTAGGAGGGACCGGAGCACGAAGACAGACGTCCGAAGGCACCGATCGTCGCTCTGACGTCATGCCGTAGCAGACCCATAGGCCACAATGGGCAGCATTACGCGAAGTGTACGGGGAGTGTTGAATGCTCCGATATCGACGCGGACAGTGTCGCGCCGATTGGCTGCGTCTGGTTTGCTGTCTAGCCGTCCGTTGCGAAGGCTACCCTTAACAGCCAGCCATCGTAGTCACCGCTTGGCGTGGCGCCTCTCCAGAGCTGCCGAATGAAAAAGCGTGGTGTTCAGCGACGAATCGCGGTTCTGTCTCAGTATTCGAATGATCGCCGTGTGAGAGGCGAACGTGGTGGATTCCTCCGCCATTGTGGAGTTCCACCCGGCCTGGTGACGTAGAATCATGCGGTGTGTGTGTGTGGGGGGGGCTATTAGCGCCAACAGCCGCTCACCGCTGGTACGCAATACGGGCACACTGACGGCACGTCGTTATGTTGACGAGGTGCTGTGGGCCGTGGCACTACCGTATCTGCAGGGCATCCCAAACGCCGTTTGTCAACAGGATAACGCCCGGCCGCATACCGCTTGGATCAGTCTGAATGCTTTGCACGGTGATAGGATGGGTGTCGTGCGCGAAGCGACCGTTCGCCAAGCGATCCTCTGGAAATCGTGCGCGAAGTGACCCTGTTATATTTTACCGTGGACGAAGCGACCCTGCTAATCGAATCATTTTACTTTATATATATATACAAATCGTAGTCAAGTTTATTTACATCTAATTCAGTACTTACATCTTCTGAATTTTGTAGCTTTTGTCGTTAGTCCAACTTGGTAAGATAGCTTAATTCCTTCAGGTATTTTTTAAGGTCTTTAAATTTCCAAATTTAACGTGTGATGCACAAACAACAATTAAAAGAATTAGGACAACTTGGTCCAAAAAGGAAGAAAATGTGTATACAAGTAGAAGAACGCATTCGTAATATCATGGCGGAATTTGGAAATTTAAAAACCTTAAATGCCTGAAAGCATTAAGCTGTCAAAATTCAGAAGATGTAAGTACTTAATTAATTAGGTGTAAATAATTTGACTACGATTTGTATATATGTATATGTAAAATGATATTAAAAACTTGTATTTAGCATAAAAAACTTGATGTAAGTAATTAATTAGATGTAAATAATTTGACTAAGATTTTTTTTTTTGTGTGTGTGTGTGTGTATATATATAAGTACATAAATAAAACAAAGAAATTACTTTATAAAAAAATTATTTAACACAAGAAAATTAAACAAAAAAGTTAGACAAAAAAAGCTAATACCATGAGAAGCACCGAAGGCAGCTAAACCTCATGTAGTAGCTTATATAGAATGAAAATATTGCAGAACAAAAGTACAAAATTTCAAAACAAGTAAAAACTGTCGCTTCGTCCACGATGGAATATAACAGGGTCGCTTGGCGCACGGTCGCTTCCCGCACGTAATCGTGCGGATGCTTCCGTTGCCGGAAACGACCCCCCCCCCCCCCCCGACCTCTCGCCCACAGACAGGAACGCGCCGAAGGCACTTGCTGCCTGGGCGCTAGCTCAGATTTGCCGCCCCACCCCCCGACCTTTCGCCCACCGACAGGAACGCACCGAAGGCACTTGCTGCCCGGGCGCCAGCCCAGATTTACCGCCCCACCCCTCGACCTTTCGCCCACCGACAGGAACGCGCCGAAGGCACTTGCTGCCCGGGCGCCAGCCCTGATCCCCTCCCCTTCCCCCATGAGGGAAAAATTTCAAATTTTTATTCATCTTAAAAAGTGTAAGTGGATATCTTTAAGAACATAATTTTCTGTTACCCTTAAATTTACGGTTTGCAAAAAATACAACTGCCTCATTCAAATATATCAAAACAAAAAAACTTCGAAACTCTAGTTTCATAAACACGACCGTAAAATCTCTCATTCTGTCGATTTACAGATGGCGGCTTTGCGTGTAAAAGCTTCAGGTCATGCTCGATATAATATACATATCACAACTACCTCTACTGGAAAGGAGGGGGAGAATTGTGACATACCTGTGGCATACTCAGCGGGGGTGGCACAGGAGCCTGGGCCCTCCCCGTATGGTATAACATGGTCTATTGTTATTGGCTGCTTATTTTTAAATAATTTGTATACGTTCGTACATTGACAGCAGTGTATATTTGTACATGGTTTTAATATACAGGATGATTCATAAAGAAGTATACAGTTTCAACGCACTATAAAACAAGAACAATGTAAGCACCCCGGACATAAAATTACGGAATGTGCCATCCGGAGGAACAGTTGGAAACTGGTCAGGCAGAGAAAAATGCGTGTATATAATGGAATGGAAAGTATTGTATGTTACTTTGTCAGCCTTGTAAGACGCGCATGCCTAATCAGTTTTATTGTTGCTTACAGGTAGTAAGTACCATGGGTAGAAAGGGAGATATCGTCTTTGGTCGTAAACATGATCATTCGCTGGGGGGATGGGGGGGGGCGGCTGAGTTCGTTGGCGTGTCCAAGTCCACAGTCAGTGTTCATTTAGCGTGAAAGGAGTCTGCCAGAGACAATTCCCGTCGGAACATCTGCGGCAGAAAAATAATCATGAGCAACCGTGATCGTCGACGTCTGGGCGATTACCAACCTCAAAACGGTTCCAAACGCAGCAGGAATTGCTGCAAGAGTACAATGAGGCACCCAGTCAGCCTGTTTCCTAACGAACGCTTCGACGAGAACTGCATCTTGTAGAAATATTCAGTCGTGTAGCTAGGGTACGCCCCAAGCTGTCTGTCATACACAAGAAAAAGCGGCTGGAATGGGCGAGGGAACACCAACACTGGACCACAGAACAGTGGCCACGCATCATCTGGTCGGACGAATCCAGGTTCTGCCTGTATTCCAATGATGGTCCATCCAGGGTCATGCGGAAGGCCGGAGAATCCTTCAACGCAGAGTGTGTGCAATGAGCTGTACAGAAGGGGGTGGAAGTGTCATTGTGGAAGTGGAAGTGTTTTGGGGGTGTATATATCCAGTGCTGGGGTGGGTCCCTTAGTTCACGTGTCTAATGGTATGAAAGCGGTGGACTACGTGAAACTGTTGGTAAACGAGGTGTTGCCGTATGTCCAGTTCCTCCAAGATGCTGCCATTCCAGAGCCACGTTATCAAGACAACTGCACTGTCCACCGAGCTGCCATTGTGCAGGACTGGTTTGCAGAACATGAGGTCGACGTCCCACATCTCACCTGGCCCGCCAAGTCTCCTGATCTCAATGTTATAGAGAAAATTTGGGACATGCTCGAATGGGCCATTAAGAAGAGACAACAACACTCTCCCAAACTGGACATTGTCATCCGCTCCCATATTGATAGCATGCCAAATAAAATCAAGGCTGTGTTTCGAGCTTTTGGTGATGTAACCCTATATTAACGAATAAAATGAGCATTCCGTAATTTTTTGTCCGGTGTGCTTAAGAATTTTGTTACCCTTAACAAAATTGTAGGGGAATGTTTCAAGTTTTTTTTAGAGACAGTCACAGATGTTCTATGTGTGCACCCTTAGTCACACGACACACTTCCTCACCTATGGATTGGACGAGCCGCTGACTGCAACATGCCACTGACCCAATGGCCACCCAGAAGTCCTGACTTAACACCTTGGGACTTTTGCTGAGGGGTTACGTAAAGAACTAGGTATCCCCCTTCCCCCCGTCCTTTTTATCTAGCGGAGCTGAAACAGCGTATCACAGACACTATCACTGCACTTGATTCAGATATCTTACCTCGCGTTTGGGTGGAAATGGATAACCGGCTCGATGTGTGACTTATGGTGCACACATAGAACATCTGTGACTGTCTCTAAAAAAACTTGAAACATTCCCCTACAATTCTGTTACAGGTAACATAAAATATCTTACATTGTTCTTGTTTTATAGTGCGTTGAAACTGTGTACTTTTTGATGAATCACCTTGTATATTAAAACATAAAAATATAAACTCTACATCAAAAAAACAGTTGCACCCAGAATGACTTGTTGGATTGCAATGCTATTTGGGAGCAAAGTAAAGGTTATCAGGAACAATAAATGATTAAACATTGAGATTGATTTGGTACGCCAATGAGTATAGTGTCTCTCAGTATGACGTCAGGCTGCCATGTTTGCTCACACACAGCGCCAGACGTGTCGGTGTGGAGTTGTGCAGGTTCTTAATGGTGTCCTGCGATGAACCATCCCATGCAGCTTGAATCTACTCACGCAGTTCCTGCAGATTGTTTGGTAGGGGGTGGAGTGTGGATAGTGCGTCCAATAGCATCCCACACATTCTCAATCGGCGATGTGGCTGGCCATGGCAGAGTATCTGTACTTTGAAGACAAGCTCTCGAGAAAGCAGCAGTATGCAGACGAGCGTTGTCCTGTTGGAAAATCGCGCTGGAATGGGCGTTCAGAAAAGGTAGGGCCACTGGTTGCAGGACTTCATTAAAGTAACATCGGGCTGTCAAAAGTGCCTGTAATGAACACCAAAGGTGATCTGGCATCGTAGGCAATTGCAACCCACCAAGAAGGTTATATTATTGGAGACACCACTCCTATCCACGCGCAGCATTGGCCGTCATAAGTCACCGTCCGTGCTGCAAATGACGTCATGAGCAGGCACGACGCAGCCGCAGAAAAGAAGCTGCTTGGAAACCAATGGAACAAAAGCTTCTAAGCGTATAAACAGATAAAATGAGTAATTCAATAATCTTTATCAATGATACAAGCTTACTGTTTCATCAACGGTATAATTTAGTTCGTTTTTGCCTGCCTGCCTGCCTGCTTGTGACGTCACACCACAGATTAGCTGTGACCTATGGCGGCAGAGCCAGTGGTGTCTCCAGTAATATAACCTCCTTACACCCCACACCATGCCTTCTGGACGTATCACTCGGCAACAAACCGTTCATCTTTGCGTTGACCACGGTGCCTCCACACACGGATTCGTTGGTTGTCTCCTCCGAGACAAAAGCGGGACTCTTCACTGAAGATCACCCGATGCCATTCTGAGTGCCTCTTTGCCATTCTGGCACGACACCATTACAGTCTTTGGCGAAGATGCAATGGATTGAGGGCAGTCGTCGTAACGGTCTGCGTTCATGCAGTCCTACGTCGTGCAGACATCTGCTAATGGTACTGGCACCAAATGTCCGCAATCTTGGCTGTTGGGTCACTCCGTGCATGTCGGATAACCCGTCGGTTTTCTCTCTCCGTGGGTCTTCTAGGTGCCCCAGACCCTTCCTGTCGCTGCTGCATGCCTTGTTCAAGTGGAGAGAACCAGTGGAGGAGCATGCGCTATTGTAACGGTTAGCATGCTTGAATGGAAAAAGGAAGAAGCAGGCTTGATTCCTGCTCCAGGGCGATGTGATTTTCAAGTTTCCTGAAGAAGTGGCTTTGGAACTAAGGCCTACTACTAAACAACAGTTATCGACAGCCAGTTCGCACAGGAGCACAAGGATTGGACAGTCGATAATTGGAAACAAATTGTGGTCCGATGAATCAAGTTTTCAGTTGCACCATGCCGATGGCCGAGTGAGAATTTGGCGGAAACAGCACGAACCCCAAATACATTGCTACAACCCTTCAAGCTGGTGGAGACAATATTAGGGTTTGGGGAATGTTTTCCTGGCATGCTTTCGGCCCTTTAATTCGTGTTGATCAACGTCTGACTGGCACATCATATCTAAACATCGTTGCGGACCAAGAAGTGCATCCTGTCATGTGGATGGTTTATTCCAATGGCGATGGCTACTTTCAACAAGATAATGCGTCCTACCATAGTGCTCATATTGTACAAGATTGTTTTCAGGAACATGCCGGTGAGTTTACTTTGCTTAGGTGGCCCCCACAATCTCCAGATCTCAACCCCATTGAGAATTTGTGGGATGAAATTGAACGAGCCATCAGACGGCTGGACCCACAACCCTGCAATCTCACACTCCTGGAAAGTGCTATTCATCGAGCATAGTTTCAGATTCCACAAACCACCCATCAACATCTCGTGGAGTCCATGCCACGAAGAATCGACGCAGTATTAAAGGCAAAGGGATGTAAGTATTAAGGGATGTAAGGTCAGGTGATGCGTAACATCACAGCCTCTCCTTGACAAATGTCAACCCCGCCTTCTCGTGGTGCATCCTGTTCCCACTAAAGGGGCTCTGACGACCGCCAATAGCGGTATAACTATACCATCGGGATCAGAGGAAATGCTATCCCACACTCACCAACCCGCTTGGCCAGCGTGGTGAGTTATGGCCAAACACCTCCAAAATGACTCTACAACTTAAATCTTGGCCCTCAGTCTCCGGCAGCTGGAATGTACCTGGCCAAGGCAGCGGCCAGTGCGACATGAAGGCAGAGGGTGCTAAGAATCCCCGGAGGACCGGACTAGGCTGCCATTTGATGCTGACCTTGGCTACCTATAACGGACGCTCCCTATCTTCTGATTCAAGGCTTCTTGAATTGGAAGAGGAACTGCAAAGGATCAAGTGGGACATCGTCGGGCTAAGTGAGGTAAGGAGAAAAGGAGAAGATCTCATTGAACTGAAAAGTGGACATCTCTTCTATTATCGTGGGACAGATACTGGCAGAACTAGTGGTGTTGGATTTATAATAAACAAGAAACTGAAGGATAAAGTGGTAGAAGTTGAAAGTTCCTCTGACAGAGCTGCACGACTCGTTATCCAACTCTCGAGAAGATACCAGGCTCAGATTATTCAAACTTATGCACCCACCACAAGTCATCCTGAAGAAGAAATTGAAGAATTTTATGAGGAAATTCGTCATCTAAATAATAAAGGTAAGCAGCACTTGAAGATAATTATGGGAGATTTGAATGCAAAAATAGGGCAACGGCAACAGAATGAAACTTCAGTAGGTAAATTCGGTCACGGCAACAGAAACCAGCGTGGAAATACTCTCGTTGAGTTTGCAGAGGCAGAAGGATTTTTCATCTTGAACTCCTTTTTCAAGAAAAAGCCACACAGGAAATGGACATGGAGACATCCAATTGGGACGACAAGTGAAATTGATTTTATTATGTGTAACAAAAAATTCGTCATCGAAGACTGCAGTGTGCTGAACAAGTTCAACACAGGTAGTGACCATAGATTGGTGAGATGTAAGATGCACCTCAACACTAAACTGGAACGTGGCAAGCTCATAAGACAAACAAAATGTATTGACATAACCAACCTTAAAAAACACCATAACACTTTCAAGTTGGAACTGAAGAACAGATTCTCTGCTTTAGAAGGCCTAACATCGGAAGAAGTGGATATTTCGGAAGTTAACAGAAAAGTAACCAAAGCTCTAATGGAAACAGCAACAAAATTAGCTGGGTCTAAGAACAAATTGCATGTGAACAAATTATCAGGAAAAACCAAAATGTTGATGCAAAAAAGAAGAGAGATGAGGACAACTAAAGTAGATGTGACTTCCAAAGTGGAATATATAGAGCTATGCAAGACAACACGAAAAAGTATCACTGAAGACGTAAGGAAATTCAACTGTGAGCTAGTGAGGAAAGCAATTGAAAACAACCAAAGCCTTAAGATAGCAAAGGGACATCTCAGTAAGGGAAGAAAACAGATTATGGCTCTGAGAAAAGAAGATGGTTCTATAACAAGAAATAGAGGCGAAATTTTGACAAGAGTGAAAGATTTCTACTCCAAATTATATGAAAGGGATGATACATGTACTCCAGACATCATGAAAGGTACCAGAGTTCTTCCAGTCCTCCCAGCAGAAGTTGCTCATGCAATCAAGAACATGAAGCGAGGGAAAGCTCCAGGAGAAGATGGAATTACTATAGACATCATACAAGAAGCAAGTGGAGAAATTGAAACAGTACTCGCCCAAATTTTCACTCGATGCCTTAATGAAGGGAAGATTCCTGAGGATTGGAACAATGCTACAATGATCCTGCTACATAAAAAAGGTGACATTGAGGATCTCAGGAACTACAGACCTATCAGCCTCCTATCAGTGGTTTATAAAATCTTCACTAAAGTTCTTTCACACCGCTTGAAGGTAACACTGGACATGGCTCAACCGAGAGAACAAGCTGGATTCAGGAGTGGCTACAGCACAATAGATCATATCCACGTACTGAGAGAACTGATTGAAAGAGCGAGGGAATATGAACTTCCATTGTGCATGGCTTTTATCGATTATGAAAAAGCCTTTGATTCGGTGAAACCATCAGCAGTTACCACGGCTCTGAAATCCTGCGGTATTGAAGATGCATACATTAATATTATTAATAACATCTATGAAAATGCAAGTGCAAAGATTCGGCTGTTTGAAAATACAACACACGTAAAAATTGGAAAGGGAGTGAGACAAGGTGACACCATATCTCCGAAGCTCTTTAATGCCACATTGGAAAATGTCTTTCAATCACTGAACTGGGAAAACAAAGGGATAAAGATTAATGGAGATTATCTAACCCACCTTCGTTTTGCTGATGACGTAGTCATTTTTGCAACTACCCCATCAGAGCTGCAGAGTATGATCCAGGAACTTGCTGACAAGAGTAAAGAAGTGGGATTAAAAATGAACTTTCAGAAGACAAAAGTGATGTTCAATGCTTTTACAAGAAATGAAGATTTATCGATTGATGGAGAAAAACTGGAGATAACAGATACGTATGTTTATCTTGGACAGCAGATATCAAGTGAGGGTCACATTGATGAAGAAATTAATCGGCGTACAAAACTTGCTTGGAGAGCTTTTGGAAGAAACAGCATAATTTTCAAGAGCAATATGCCATTATGTCTTAAAAGAAAAGTGTTTGATCAATGCATCCTTCCAGTGCTTACGTATGGTGCAGAGACGTGGACCTTAACTAAAAGAGACATACAAAAGCTGCAGACAACTCAAAGAAGCATGGAGAGGTGCATGCTTGGTATAACCAGGAGAGATAAGAAGAGGAACTCGTGGATCCGAAAAATGACGAGAGTGGAAGACATCATGATCAGAGTTAAATCCCTGAAATGGCAATGGGCTGGACATACTGCCAGAAGGACAGACCATAGATGGACAGCCGAAATTTTAGATTGGATTCCAAGGGACAGGAAAAGACCCAGAAAAAGACCACATGGGAGATGGGTGGATGAAATTCGTAAATATGCGGGAGTGACATGGAGGAGACTGGCACAAGACAGACCGTTGTGGAGGAAACTTGGGGAGACCTTCGTCCAGCAGTGGATTGATAATGGTTGACAATGATGATGATGATGATTAAAGGCAAAAGGTGGCCTAACGAAGTACTGGGGGGGGGGTCATAATAAAGTGGACACTCAGTGTCAGCAGTTCAGTGTACTGAACTGCTGACACGGGCAGCGGAACCTAATAATTTCAGAGGGGGTCCAACTTCTTCGAGTGATAAAGCAATAAAAGAAGAAAAAGTGACCGAAAGAGAGAAAGGTAACTGTAGGAATATGTATGTATATAATCATACACATAATTCATTATGAATCCACTACTGGATGGTCTCCTCAAGTGCCTTCTACAACTTTCTGTCTGGAGCGTGTCATTGCAGCATTCTTTCGAATGTCATCCATCCGTCTCGCACGTGGTCTTCTGGATCTTTTCCTTCCCCTTGGTATCCAATCTAAAATTTAGTTGGTCAACAGTGGTCAAGTCTTCTAGCAGTATGTCTAGCGCATTTCCATTTCAGGTATTTTACTTTTATCATGATGCTATCAACTCTTGTCATTTTCCTGATCAATGAGTTCCTCATCCTTATTTCGACAATAGCTGTTCTCGCACTAAAAATACTATTACACATTCGTCCAGGCTCTCATTTATCTTCTATGTGACAAAACTCCAAGAAAGGCTTGTGTACAACAAGCAGTAGTATACTTAGCGCTGAATTTTAGTTAGTTTCTTCTTGTTCAGTTATTTATTTCGCAGATGCGTTGGGTTTTCCGATCTCTAGTAGGACACATTTGGACTTGGAAAAAGAGCGCAAACGGGGAAGAAGAGAGAAAAAGAACCTCCTTGGTTATTGCTTTTAAATAATTTAAATAATTCTTTGATCTTTTTTAAAAAAAGAAAATTCAACGCTGAGTGAACTGTTAAGGTTATTTGGGCAAAATAGATTTTTAAATTGTACTTGAAGCGTTTTCCAGGAAACTGTAAAGCGTAGTGGTGGTCTCCAAGAAATCTTCCTAAAAAAACAATGAGTCATATGTGAACCAAAAACCTAAGACCCCAGTGAGGGGAACCATGAAATTCCAAGGTGGTTCCGGACCCCCATATCCCCTACCTTTTCGCCACTCATGACTGCTGAGAAATGCCCTTGGATACTTTTTGCTCCACAGTGTAAAGCCAAAATTCGCCGTTGACCTCCATAATTTATAACACTCATAGTAAATGAACGATGCTCTCCAAGTTTGCAATGAACACTTTTGCTCTATCATAACTTCAGGAAGCTAAGCTTGTGAATTAGTTGTTAGGGCGCTGGTGTGGAGCTGGTGTGATAGGCACCTCTGGCACTTACACTAATTGCATTCATTCCACATTGTTATCAGACTCGTTCGGCTGTGAAGTAGCTGTTGGCTACTTTACTGTACGTCCTGCATATTCACTTGTGTGATATACCTGCAGTTTGGGATTAGGTCTGTTTCACTTATATATTTTTTAATACACTAGTGGCTGCGGCTCTAGACTCGCTAAGCTCGTTTCCAGAGTAGCACTCTGGCCCTGCAGCCCTATCTCCAAGTATATCAAATGAAATAACTGGAAAATTCATATAAATTTCAATTTTTATTGCATGTCTAAGCAAATAAGGCTTGTTATTCCGAAGTTTCAGAGTTTTTCTTACTGTCGTTAATTTTTGGAAGGTCGGACTTTTGTCGTTTGAACTTATAGCACTTACTAAATTTACCACTGAGGAAAACAGAAGCGGTCCAAAAAGCATTTCCGTAAACCGTTAAGGTGGACGTCAAGTAATCTTGCTTCCTATACTTCCAATGGAAAAACGTTTGTACACATTTCCTTCACAATTATTGTGTTCCCAATGATGAAAATTTGAACATCGATTAAAATAACTTCATATTATAACTTGGAATACTTAATATTTTCTAAAACATAACCATAATTATATAAAAATCAATAACTTTTCCTTTGGTGGTGTTGAAACCAGAAAAAGGATGGCGCGACCTGTACTTTGACGACGCCAGTAGACAAACAAATGTTGGATTCCATAAATATGGTTATGTTTTAGAAAATATTAAGTATTCCAAGTTATAAAATGAAGCTATTTTAATCGATGTTCAAATTTTCATCCTTGGGAACGCATTAATTGTCCAGAAAAAAGATGGCGCGACCTGTTCTTTGATGACGTCAGTAGACAAACAAATGTTGGATTGCATAATATGGTTTTGTTTTAGAAAATATTAAGTATTCCAAGTTATAAAATGAAGCTATTTTAATCGATGTTCAAATTTTCATCCTTGGGAACGCAGTAATTGTGAAGAAAATGTATACAGAAGTTTTTCCATTGGATGTATAAGAAGCAAAATTACTTGACGTCCACCTTAAACAAGTGAGATAGCTTTACTATAGCGTCTAAAAGCTTTACCAACAAAACATATGCATAACAAATTCTCTGCGTCATCATGGCAGCAGGTCACGAGACCAGAACGTTCCTCTGTGGTTATCGTGAAGACCGACAAGCCGTTCGTTTCTTTCCTTTGCGTCTGTAAAAAAGTTTTTTCCTATGAATTTATCGTCTGCTTTAGTGGTTCGTTTTGACTGTGTTGTGTTTTCACCGTTTTGCCTCACTTGAAGTGAGTGTGTGTGCCTCCTGTTACGTTATTTTGTGTTTCTTCTGTGTGACGCAGTTGCAGCACACAGTGTTGTGTTGTTCAGCTTAGCGGCCATGATGGCTGCTTCTCAAGTACAAATGCAAGTTCCGTCTGCTGATTTTACCTCCGCTGGATTTTCTTTGGCCACATCGACCGCTTGTGAGACAACTATGACCTCTTCAAGTGTGGATTTATCTACTTCTAATTGTGTTTCTGCTTCTAATGTGCTTCATCCTAATGTTTCTGCATCGAATATTCTTCGTCCTAATTTGCATATCCTGGGTGCCGAGTCACGTTCTGCTGCCATGGCTGCTACTCCTCCACGCTCGTATGCTGCGACTGCTCGTCCAAACCAATCTTCTCATGCACCTCTTTCAATGCAACCAGAATTTTCTAGAGAAGATAAAGTTCTCAAGATTCGGATTTCTGACGACTCACCAGCAGGTAAAGAACTTTCTTCAGATTTGTTATTAAGTGTGTACTTTCAGTCTCTTCGTGACACTCCCTGACCTCTATTTGGAGGCCTTGGTTAAAGTTGTTCCCAAGGAGAGCATTGTTTCAATTATTCGCATTGGAGGGGGCGTTGTCGTTCAATTTGTTCACCAAAAAGCCACCGACACCGTTCTTGCTACAGGCATTGATATTGGCTCCTTTCACTTGCAACCTGTTGCTTCTGCACAGCGCCCGGTCACAGTGACATTATCTCCTGTGCCTACTGCTATTCTTGACAACTTACTTGTTGCTGCACTCGGCACTCTTGGTCGAGTAGTGGGAGAGACAAAATTTCTTCCAGCTGCTGCCAGAGACTCAACTTCGTGCAAGGGGGTCGTTGCCAATATCGTATTATTTCCCCCACTGACCAAGCCATTTCTTACCGCCCCATAACTCTGCAACTTGTTACGGACACACGAACATACGTTTTCAACTTATTTGCTGGTTTCCAGTGCTTCCAGTGCCGAGCTGAGGGACACCTGGTTTCTGAGTGTCCTCACCGCACACCTGCACCTGGTGCTGTCCCTTCGATGAAGGTTCCCGATGCACCTCTATATTCCACTTCTTCCTCCCTTAATACTGAACAAACTGTTGCTCCTATGTCAACCACGTCACCATCTCTGCTGATTGCTCCTTCCATGACTGCAGATATTTCGTTGTCTTCACCTGTTTCAGAACTGCCATTACCATACAACTCCGAGAAGGCGCTATCTTTCAAAACAACTACGCAGTTATTGCCAAGCACTGAACCGTCGTTACCATTCAATTCCGAACAGCCGCTTTCTTTCGAAACTTCTGCGTCTTCGTTGCCCAGCACTCAAGCGCCACCACCGTGCAACAAATTGGCACCCGTTTTACAGCCTGTTTCGCAAATTCAAGCATCTGCTTCTGAACTGTTCAAATCTGCTCTCAATGATGACATCTCATTTCCACCTCTTCCTTCTTCTGTGGGCTCCTCTGGACCCAAAACTTCAGGGAAACGCCCAAATTCTGCGGTGTCTTCTCCAAAGCGTTCTCGTCGCTCAAGGTGTTCTCGGACCAAATCTTCTGCCACTTCATCTGGAACCTCACCTGGCGTGGAGAATTTTTTTCTCCACTTCGTACAACAAACAGATTCGCATGCCTCCCTACTGAAGATGATATGGATGTTGCTGCTAATTTAAGTGAATCAGCATCGGTTGCTTCGGATGTTGATGAAGATGATTCTTCTTTCCCCACCATAACCAAACTTTCAACTCTTTTCAAAGACTGTTCTGTTCCAGTGCAACCGCTCACATACACAGAACTTCTTGAACTAATTCAACACCCTAAAAACCGCAAATTGCTAACAATCCCGTGTATTCAATCCAAGTTAAATAGGTTACCTGAAATGCTTCAACAACTTCAATTACTTGATGAATTTTTGAGCAATATAACTCTTCCTCCTGATGCTGCCCAGTTTCAGCGGCGTCTTTCATACCTGTTGAAGAAGCTCTCAGCTGAACTCGAAAACCATCTACAGCCTGTTCATGATATCTCAACTGATTTGTGTTAGTTTCAACTGCCGAAGCTTTGCTGCGTCGGCAACTAATGCTCTTGTCTTCGAAGATATTCGTTATCTTTAAGCTAACGTCATTCTCCTGCAGGAAACAAACTGTTTTCCTTTGACAGACATTTCCCGCTGGCGACGCTGGCCTTATGTCTTTTTTCACAATTTCCGTGCCTATTTGAGGTCCGGCACCGCAATTGGCATTCATAATCGTTTTCTTCCGTTTCTGTCTGACGTTGTTGAGTCACAGAGCCTGCTCGGGATTTTTCAATACCTTTCTTTTCGCTTCCTTTCTACCCGTTTTCATTTGTTAAATTAGCACGTTCCTCGTAGTGATTCAGAAGCTACATCCCTCTTTCTTCATGTTACTACAGTTCTCGCTGAGATTCCGTCTTCTGAAGTTGTGATCATGGCTGGTGACTTTAAATGTACGCTGCAACCTCTTTACGATCGTGATGGGTCTCAAGATTTCCGCTCTTCTCTGGTTTCGCAACTCACTCAACTGGTCTTTAATTTTGATCTCCAAGATGCATTTCGTCTTCTCCATCCTGTGACCCGTGATTTCACCTGGTTTCCTCCTGCAGGATCCTCCAACGCTGCTGCACGTTTGGACCGATTTTATGTTTCCAGTTTTTTGCGTTCTTCCATTGTTTCTGTTTCACATGCTCCAGCTGTTTCCTCCGACCATCGTCCAGTCGTTCTACAGTTTCATCTTCCCTCCACTGGTGTCCCTCCCCCAATGGTTTGGACCCTTGATGATTTTTGCCTGCAAGATCCAACTTTTATTTCTCATGTCAACTCCATTATTGCGCAATCAGTCAATCAACTTCCCTCCACTGTTGACCCGGCAGCTCTGTGGCTCTCCACCAAGCATTCCATTACTGCGTTTGCTAAACGTTTTTGTTTTTCTGTTCGCACCAATCGTCTTATGGACATAGATTCAATCCGCCGTTCTCTTCAGTCTACCTCGCACACCGATCCTAACTTTGAAATCCTGCAAGCCCGGCTTCATCATCTCCTCCAATCATCGGCTAAATCTGCTCTGACTCGCTTAAAGTTCACCCTTCTTCGCTTTCATGATGATCCCCTTCAGAGTCTTCGTCATCTTGAAGAACATCGAACTAAATACAATACCATCGCTTATCTTTCCCTACCGGATGGATCTACCACGGCAGATCCCTCCTCATCTGCCAACATACTCATTCATACTTTTCTGGTCGTTTTCAACCTTCTCAGATGCCTCCAGCTGATTCCTCTCCACTTCTTCACGGTCTTCCTCAAGTCCCTCAATGTTTCTTTTCTTCGCTCAGTGCTCCAATCTCACCAGCCGAAATTCGTTCTTCTGTTTTCAGTCTTAATGATCGTTCCTCACCAGGTGAAGACGGTCTTCCTCTTTCCTTTTATAAGGCTTTTCTTCCAACTCTGCTTTCTCTTCTTGTTGCCTGTTTTAACTTCGTTTTTTCTTCGTCTTCCTTTTCTTCATCAGCTTTTTCCTTTGCTCTACTTCGCCTTATTCCAAAATCTGGCAACCTTGGACTCTTGACAAACTGGCGGCCTATTTCCATTCTAAATACCGATTACAAAATATTTGCCAAAGTTCTTGCTCTTCGCCTTAATCCAGTTCTTTCGCACATCATCCATCCTGATCAGACCTACACTGTTCCTTCTCGCTCAATCGCTTCTAACATCACTGTCATTCGTAACTTATACTCTCTTGCTTCTCGACTCTCTGAACCTCTCGCAATTTTCAATATCGACCAGCGTCAAGCTTTTGATTCAATTAACCACTCATATCTCTTCACTGTTCTTCGCCAGTTTGGTTTTCCTTCCTCCTTCCGTTTGGCGCTTTCCAATCTTTACTCTCACTCCTTCTTTCGTGTTCGTACTTCAGCATTTCTCAATTCGGCTATTCCTTTCGCTAGTGGGATCCGGCAGGGCTGCCCCCTGTCGGGTCAACTCTTTGCTCTCTCTTTTGAACCGTTTTTGATTTGTCTCCGTTCTCGTTTGTTTTCCTCAGTTCCGTGTGGTGTTGCGTGCATCCGTCACCACCACACAGTTCTTTCGGCATACGCAGATGACTTAAGTCTTCATCCGTTCTGAGGGGGCATTCGGAACTCTTCGAAATACCTATCTTTAATATGCTGCGATTTCTGGTTCTTCACTCAACATGGATAAATGCTCTGGATTATGGGCTGGGTCGTGGACGATCCGTGCTGACCTCCCATGGGGTGCCCGCTGGTCTTCAAGCGTTGCCAAACTTCTCGGAGTCTACATTGGAAGCTCCTCTGCGGTTGCCGCTGCTACCTGGACTCCCCTGGTTCAGCAGGTCAATCGCCGCCTAGCACCTTTTCACCGTCTCAAGCCTTTTCTGTCGTTCCTCAGCCGTGCCTACCTCCTCAACACCTTTCTCCAGTCATCTTTTTTTCATGCTTGGATTGCGCACCTTCCTCCGCCGTTTTTGCTTCGCGAACTTCAACGTACTTTCACTAATTTCGTCTGGAATGTCATTCATTGGGTGCATCACTCCACTCTCGTTCTTCCTATTTCTTTTGGTGGTCTCTCTCTCTCTCTCTCTCTCTCTCTCTCTCTCTCCGATATCTCTCTGAAGTTCAAAGCTTTCCACTTTCAAAATTTCCTTCGGAATTCTCTCTCCAACCTTCTTCTTCTCAAACCATTGTCGACACGCTTCTCTTTCCCCGAAGTCCCCACCTCATTGTCTCAACTTTTCTCCGCATGGACCTCTTTCCTCTCGTTCTGAGCCATTTCCCTGAGTTTTACAGATCCGCTCTTACCCTCTGGCGTTCCTTATATCCTATTCGCCTTCCCCTACCTCTACTAACGATCTCCTTGCGGAACCTCTCTTCTTTTCATCTGCTATCCGCTCCTCTGCCTTTTCATATTTGCAGTTCTCCACCTGGTTCACCAGTGGCGTGGTGCGAGTCTCTCAACTCGTTGATTCCAACCTTCGCTGGAAATCGCTCTCCCAGATCACTCCTCCTCTTTCGGATTCACCCGTTCATCGTTCTCAGCGGCGATTACTTCGTCAGTATTCGTCGACTCTACCTTCTTCTCGCAGATCAACATGACTTATCTCGCAACCTTCAGCGCCTCATTGCCTTCCTTTTCTTGTGTATCTCAATGATATTCCTTTCCTTCCTCATCAGGTTACTGTCAAGCTTCTTTATCAGCATTTTTAACACATTTTCTTGAACCATTGCCTATTCCCAATGTACCATCTTCAGATTTGCCAGCCACTTGGACAGACTCTCATCCTACTCTCGCCTCTCCAAAAGCTCGTGACATTCATTGGTTACATCTTCATCGCCGCCTACTGACTCCTTGAACTCTTCACCGTTTCCGTCATCTGACTTCACCTCTTTGCTTTGTTTTTTTTTTTTTTTTGTTCAACCCTCGGAGACGTTCATCATGCATACTTCTTGTGTCTGATGTTACAGCCCTTGTTCTCACTGATGTTCTCTCTCCTTCAAAAAGTTTGTGCTCACCTTCACACCATGTCACATTATCTTGTGTTACGTCACCACTATCCGTCGGCTCCCACGCATAATCATGTATGCTCCTTCCTAATTCTGCAAGCGAAGTATACAATCTGCCTGTAGTACTATCATCGCAGCGTCGACCAACCTTCCCTCCGCCGTTATCACACAGCTCGTAGTTTCCTCTGCCGCAGATATCGTCACTCCGTTACAGCCAGACTACAACTCGAATTTGACATTGCACAGGCAAATAACGCTGTTCCAGACTTCATGTCGATTTGTTCTCCACAACAGCCTTGGTTCCAGGTCGTCGAAAATGTCGTGGAACTGCTGGCTTAACCTTCGGCTCTCCACTACAGTGTTTTATTCCATCATAAGTGTTCTTCATTAGTGTTCTGTGTCTACTTTTCTGCCCAAGTGCGAGACTTACTTTTACTACTGAATTCGCGTTTTGTTTTGAAATTGTATATACCTTTGAACTCTTACTGCTTTACCGTCTGTTTTTTTTTTTTTTTCTTTTTCGGTGAACTCACACACATTTTATTACTGTTGTCATCAATGGACTCATTGACTTATTTTTTAATACTGTTAAACAGGGCAGCATGTGAGCGCCCGTTTTTTCACACCTTTTACATTGTTTTTATTTGATTTTTTAAATGCCGGCGATCACCTTGCTCTCTCCCACTTCTTATTACTATATTTTGTACTTGTATATATTTTGTTCAGCGTTTTTTTCCCAACATTTTGAGCAATAAAGAACTCATGAAGACAAGCCGTTTTTTTCTTTCCTTTGCGTCTTTAAAAAATGTTTAAAAATCAGAAAATGACTTTTTCTTAATATTTTTTTTTTGTAAAAAAGGGACGATAGTTGTAAGTTTATACTGTAAAAATTGCAATGCGTTTTAATTTATAGTTTGCCATATATCCGTTTTTTTTAATGAATCTCATCGCGAAATAGGGAATTTTATGAAATTTAGAAATTTAATTTCTCGTAAACTAAATCGAAATTCAAAAAAGGGGCTACAAGGTGCAAAAATTCGGTCATGGCACTACCTGCCTACAAAGTTTCGTGGTTCTGTTGCTGTTAGTGTGTCCGGAACGCGACCTGACGGCACTTTTTTGCTTACTTTAACTTTTGAAATACAATAGCTCTTGAAGTTTCGCTAGACTTCAGTTGGGCGGCACTGCAGAAGCAGAAGACGAACGTTGGGCAATCACTTCTTTTTTTTTATCTGAGAATGTAAAATTATAAATCTCAGCCCCATCAAACAGGGTTTTTTTGTTTTACAGGAACGGGGGGTTGCACTCTTGAAACTGAGTGCAACAGAAGAAATATATTGATTGAAAGGCATTACTCCTTTAAAGTTCCAAGAACAAATGGTTTCTTTACTTCTTTTGAAAACTGACACAATGTAACTCAAAATTCTCTGAAGCACCCCCAACCACCCTAAGAATTTTTTTATGCTCTGGTGCATTGTGCTTCTTATAATAAAATTAACTAGCAGTTGTCTCACTTGAAGTGGCAATTAATAATAGGAAATGCTTAATTTGTGTAATTGGATCTTTCTTGGTGTTTTAAAGCAAAAACAAATCTGTGAGATATTAAAACTGTTTTTGAATATTCTAGGTGTCGAGGCTGGAGAGACTGCATGTAAATTAGCTAGGAAGTGGGGCTATGAAGTGAAAAAGATACCAGAAAATCAAGCGAAAATTGTCTTCGCTGAAGGAAATTTCTGGGGGAGAACATTAGCAGCAATCTCAGCATCAACAGACCCATCAAGCTATGATGGTTTTGGTCCCTATATGCCTGGATATGAAATAATTCCTTACAATGATCTTTCTGCTCTTGAGGTAGGTATGAGAACAGTTATTTAAATAAAAGCCATTGTTTCCCTGTCTGTCTCCCCATATAGTAAACACAGCCGTACCAAAATACTGAAACCTACCAAACAAGCCAGAGGTCTACCACCTGCAGCAATTACAGATCAAGTCATTTGTTGCGTGGATTCAACTAAATGCTTGCAAGCAGTGGTGTAACCATGTTTCAAAATCTGGGAGGGGGAATCCGATAACACATACACACATTATATATATATATATATATATTTTTTTTTTTTTCAACCATTGTCAATCCACTGCTGGACAAAGGTCTCACCAAGTTTCTTCCACAATGGTCTGTCTTGTGCCAGTCTCCTCCATGTTACTCCCGCATACTTTCGAATTTCATCCACCCATCCCCCATGTGGTCTTCTTCTGGCCCTTGGAATCCTGTCTAAAATTTCAGCTGTCCATCAATGATCTGTCCTTCTGGTAATATGTCCAGCCCATTGCCATTTCAGGGATTTTACTCTGATCAAGATGTCTTCCACTCTTGTCATTTTCCTGATCCACGAGTTCGTCTTCTTATCTCTCTTGGTTACACCAAGCATGCATCTCTCCATGCTGCTTTGAGTTGTCTGCAGTCTTTGTATGTCTTTTTTAGTTAAGGTCCACGTCTCTGCACCATTCGTAAGCACTGGTGGAAGGATGCATTGATCAAACACTTTTCTTTTAAGTCGTAATGGCATATTGCTCTTGAAAATTATACTGTTTCTTCCAAAAGCTCTCCAGGCAAGTTTTATACGCCGATTAATTTCTTCATCAATGTGACCTTCACTTGATATCTGCTGTCCAAGATAAATGTAGGTATTGGTTGTCTCCAGCTTTTCCCCATCAATTGACAATTCTTCCTTTCTTGTAAAAGCATTGTACATCACTTTTGTCTTCTGAAAGTTCATTTTTAATCCCACTTCTTTACTCTTGTCAGCAAGTTCCTGTATCATACTCTGCAGCTCTGATGGGGTAGTTGCAAAAATAACAAAACGAAGGTGAGTTAGATAATCTCCATTAATATTTACCCTTTTGTTTTACTCAGTTCACTGATTGAAAGACATTTTCCAATATGGCATTAAAGAGTTTGGGAGATATAGTATCACCTTGTCTCACTCCTTTTCCAATTTTTATGGGTGCTGTATTCTCAAACAGCCGAATCTTTGCATTTTCATAGATGTTATTAATAATATTAATGTATGCATCTTCAATACCACAGGATTTCAAAGCCATATTCACTGCTGATGGTTTCACTGAATCAAAGGCCTTTTCATAATCGTTAAAAGCCATGCATTATGGAAGTTCATATTATTTCTCTCTTTCAATCAGTTCTCTCAGTATGTGGATATGATTATAGTGCTGTAACCACTCCTGAATTCATCTTGTTCTCTCGTTTGAGCCATGTCCAGTGTCACCTTCAAGCGGTGTAAAAGAACTCACACACTGAAGTGCCAGAAAAACTGGTACAGACGAGCTTATGCAAAATGCATAGCTACGTCACCTATGCGCGTACTCGGTTGCGTCCGCCAGTACGTATATAAAGCGATAGACATTCTTGCCAGCTGTCAGAGCTGTTTTCGGCATGAGAATGACAAGTAATAACGATTTAAGCGATTTTCAACGCGGTGTCATAGTTGGCGCTCGTGAGATGGGCCGTAGTATTTCGGAGGTAGAAACGAAGTTCGGATTTTCACGGACGACCATTTGCAAAGGTGTACCGTGACTACAAGAATTCCGGCAAAAGTCCATTGGCGGCGGAACCGCCAGGCCCGGTCAATAATTGCAACAATTTCAGCCAATATATATATTTTTTTGTTTGGCATGTGTGCGATTGTTGTGATGGGCCTTAGAAAGTTCCTCTAGATAAGTGGTTGGGTGGTCCTAATTTCCAACAAAAAGCTCCTTGGGCATTGTTTTTCTTCTGTTTGTTCTGGAAAGTGGGAACGTAGAGTGTGCACCACGATTCGAAATTTCGGGCCCGGTCAACGAACTGAACTTCCCTCCGCTCCTGGGCAAAACCTCCAACCAACGATACCAGTGTGGCCGTAAAAAGACATTGGGTGAACGTGACCATCGTCGGCTGTCAAGAATCGTGTCACGCTATAGGCGTGCAACACTCTCGCAGGTATCGTCGGAATTCAATGATGGAGCCTCAACAAACATCAACGTCCGGACTGTGCAACATACCCTGCACGATATGGGCTTCGGGAGCCGTCGCCGAACTAGTCCCCTTGATGGGTGCACGACACAGCTATGCGTCTCGCTTGGGCACGGCAACATCGCCATTGGACACTTGATGACTGGAAACAAGTAGCCTGGTCTGACAGTCGCGTTTCCAACTGTATCTGGCAGATGGAATGATTCGTGTGCGGCGCAAACCCCATGAAGCCATGGATCCCGCCTGTCAACAGGGAACTGTACCGGCTGCTGGGGGGGGTCCGTAATGGTATGGGGTGTGTTTAGCTGGATTTCACTGGGACCCCTGGTACATCTACATACGTCTGTGACCGGCCAACGCTATGTGCGCATCCTTTCTGACGAGGTACACCCGTTCATATCCTGCATTCATGCTGATGGGTTGGGCCTATTCCAACAGACAATGCACCTCCACACAAGTGTCGGGACGCCACATTATGGTTAGAGGAGCATTCATCTGAGTTTGGGGAGTTACCATTCCCACCCAAGTCCCCAGATCTGAACGTGATAGAACACATTTGGAATGCCATGCAACGCGCTATCGAAAACAGGAATCCGAGACCTCGGAATAGCCTACACCCGAATTGTGGAACGTTCTGCAGGAAGTATGGTGTGCATTGCCTACAGCATATTTCCAGAAGCTAGTGGAGTCCATGCCCTGTCGTATTTCTGCAGTCCTTCGCTCTCGTGGGGGACCTACCAAGTATTAGACTGGTGTACCAGTTTTACCAGTTTTTCTGGCACTTCAGTGTGTGTGTGTGTGTGTGTGTGTATGTATAGTTAAAATATCGACTAAACATGATAAAACACATGTAGCACACATACACTACATGCACTTAAGCTTTACTGGTTTAACCGGAGTTTACCTTTTTTGGATTTTATTTAAAACACACACTACATGAGATCTTTCGAGGATCACAACGTCCCCATCTTCAGATGTTACATTCATGAGTAAGACCAAGATATATATATATATATATACACACAACACCATCGTCAGAAACCAGCAATAACACAACGCCATCTAAGATTTACACAGTGCATTTAAAATAAATCGTGAAAATGTTTAAATAAAATAGTCCATGGTTCCGATATAATTTTAGGGACATAATCATTACAGCAACGAGATACGAATGATGCAATATATAGGCTCTCCATAAATAATAACAGTGAGAGCTTACCTGGAGAGTTTAAAATGGATAACTCATTCCACTTTGGAGTATAGGAACCGGTCTCAACCAGACGAGACAAGGCGGTTGTTAACTTACCATTACGAACATTATATTTATGCTCCCTGACTCTGGTACTGAAGTTCCATGTATTGGTATAAAACAAGGGCAATCATTTTTATTACAATGTGCACACTTATTTTTCACGCAATAAAATGTAATTTTGGTTTTACAAAAAATATGAGTATTTGTAGGTTAAAAAAAACTTTGATTTATTGAAACGCCTGTAAAGACTAGTTAAGTTAGTAATATGGAAGTAAAATTTTTTCAGTAATTGGAAGCTAATATATTTTTGCAAAAGGACCTCAAAACATTTTTGCTGGGCAGGGGCGGATCCAGAACTTTACTCTAGGGAGGGAGGTAGAGTATAAAGGGGGCGGGGGCAGAAGTCATTATGATGATTTTTTTTATATGTAACAGTATATATATATCATCATCATCGTCAACCATTATCAATCCACTGCTGGACGAAGGTCTCCCCAAGTTTCCTCCACAACGGTCTGTCTTGTGCCAGTCTCCTCCATATATATATATATATATATCATCATCATCATCATCATCATTGTCAACCATTATCAATCCACTGCTGGACGAAGGTCTCCCCAAGTTTCCTCCACAACGGTCTGTCTTGTGCCAGTCTCCTCCATGTCACCCCTGCATACTTTCGAATTTCATCCACCCATCTCCCATGTGGTCTTCTTCTGGGTCTTTTCCTGTCCCTTGGAATCCAATCTAAAATTTCGGCTGTCCATCGATGATCTGTCCTTCTGGCAGTATGTCCAGCCCATTGCCATTTCAGAGATTTAACTCTGATCATGATGTCTTCCACTCTTGTCATTTTTCGGATCCACGAGTTCCTCTTCTTATCTCTCCTGGTTACACCAAGCATGCATCTCTCCATGCTGTTTTGAGTTGTCTGCAGCCTTTGTATGTCTCTTTTAGTTAAGGTCCACGTCTCTGCACCATACGTAAGCACTGGAAGGATGCATTGATCAAACACTTTTCTTTTAAGACATAATGGCATATTGCTCTTGAAAATTATGCTGTTTCTTCCAAAAGCTCTCCAGGCAAGTTTTGTACGCCGATTAATTTCTTCATCAATGTGACCCTCACTTGATATCTACTGTCCAAGATAAACGTACGTGTCTCTTATCTCCAGCTTTTCTCCATCAATCGATAAATCTTTATTTCTTGTAAAAGCATTGTACATCACTTTTGTCTTCTGAAAGTTCATTTTTAATCCCACTTCTTTACTCTTGTCAGCAAGTTCCTGGATCATACTCTGCAGCTCTGATGGGGTAGTTGCAAAAATGACTACGTCATCAGCAAAACGAAGGTGGGTTAGATAATCTCCATTAATCTTTATCCCCTTGTTTTCCCAGCTCAGCGACTGAAAAACACCCTCCAATGTGGCATTAAAGAGCTTCGGAGATATGGTGTCACCTTGTCTCACTCCCTTTCCAATTTTTACGTGTGTTGTATTTTCAAACAGCCTAATCTTTGCACTTGCATTTTCATAGATGTTATTAATAATATTAATGTATGCATCTTCAATACCGCAGGTTTTCAGAGCCATTGTAACTGCTGATGGTTTCACCGAATCAAAGGCTTTTTCATAATCGATAAAAGCCATGCACAATGGAAGTTCATATTCCCTCGCTCTTTCAATTAGTTCTCTCAGCACGTGGATATGATCTATTGTGCTGTAGCCACTCCTGAATCCAGCTTGTTCTCTCGGTTGAGCCATGTCCAGTGTTACCTTCAAGCGGTGTGAAAGAACTTTAGTGAAGATTTTATAAACTACTGATAGGAGGCTGATAGGTCTGTAGTTTCCGAGATCCTCAATGTCACCTTTCTTATGTAGCAGGATCATTGTAGCGGTGTTCCAATCCTCAGGAATCTTTCCTTCATTAAGGCATCGAGTGAAAATTTGGGCGAGTACTGTTTCGATTTCTCCACTTGCTTCTTGTATGATGTCTACAGTAATTCCATCTTCTCCTGGAGCTTTTCCCCGCTTCATGTTCTTGATTGCATGTGCAACTTCTGCTGGAAGGACTGGAGTAACTCTGGTACTGGTATCTTTCATGATGTCTGGAGTGCATGTATCATCCCTTTCATATAATTTGGAGTAGAAATCTTTCACTCTTGTCAAAATTTCGCCTCTATTTCTTGTTACAGAACCATCTTCTTTTCTCAGTGCCATAATCTGTTTTCTTCCCTTACTGAGATGTCCCTTTGCTATCTTTAGGCTTTGGTTGTTTTCAATTGCTTTCCTCACTAGTTCACAGTTGAATTTTCTTACGTCTTCAGTGATACTTTTTCTTACTGTCTTGCATAGCTCTATATATTCCACTTTGGAAGTCACATCTTCTTTAGTTGTCCTCATCTCTCTTCTTTTTGCATCAACATTTTCGTTTTTCCTGATAATTTATTTACATGCAACTTGTTCTTAGACCCAGCTAATTTTGTTGCTGTTTCCATAAGAGCTTTGGTTACTTTTCTGTTAACTTCCGAGATGTCCACTTCTTCCGATGTTAGGCCTTCTAAAGCAGAGAACCTGTTCTTCAGTTCCAACTTGAAGGTATTATGGTGTTTTTTAAGGTTGGTTATGTCAATAGATTTTGTTTGTCTTATGAGCTTGCCACGTTCAAGGTTAGTGTTGAGGTGCATCTTACATCTCACCAATCTATGGTCACTACCTGTGTTGAACTTGTTTAGCACACTACAGTCTTCTATGACGAATTTTTTGTTACACATAATAAAATCAATTTCACTTGTCGTCCCATTTGGATGTCTCCATGTCCATTTCCTGTGTGGCTTTTTCTTGAAGGAGTTCAAGATGAAAAACCCTTCTGCCTCTGCAAACTCAACGAGAGTATTTCCACGCTGGTTTCTGTTGCCGTGACCGAATTTACCTACTGAAGTTTCATTCTGTTGCCGTTGCCCTATTTTTGCATTGAAATCTCCCATAATTATTTTCAAGTGCTGCTTACCTTTATTATTTAGATGACAAATTTCCTCATAAAATTCTTCAATTTCTTCTTCAGGATGACTTGTGGTGGGTGCATAAGTTTGAATAATCTGAGCCTGGTATCTTTTCGAGAGTTGGATAACAAGTCGTGCAGCTCTGTCAGAGGAACTTTCAACTTCTACAACTTTATCCTTCAGTTTCTTGTTTATTATAAATCCAACACCACTAGTTCTGCCAGTATCTGTCCCACGATAGTAGAAGAGATGTCCACTTTTCAGTTCGATGAGATCTTCTCCTTTTCTCCTTACCTCACTTAGCCCCACGATGTCCCACTTGATCCTTTGTAGTTCCTCTTCCAATTCAAGAAGCCTTGAATCAGAAGATAGGGAGCGTCCATTGTAAGTAGCCAAGGTCAGCATCAGATGGCAGCCTAGTCCGGTCCTCCGGGGATTCTTAGCATCCTCTGCCTTCATGTCGCACTGGCCGCTGCCTTGGCCAGGTACATTCCAGCTGCCGGAGACTGAGGGCCAAGATTTAAGTTGTGGAATCATTTTGGAGGGGTTTGGCCATAACTCACCACGCTGGCCAAGCGGGTTGGTGAGTGTGGGATAGAATTTCCTCTAATCCCGATGGTATAGTTATACCGCTATTGGCGGTCGTCAGAGCCCCTTTAGTGGGAACAGGATGCACCACGAGAAGGCGGGGTTGACATTTGTCAAGGAGAGGCTGTGATGTTACGCATCACCTGACCTTACATCCCATATATATATATATATATATATATATATATATATATATAATCAATCCACTGCTGGATGGTCTCCCCAAGTTTTTTCCAAAACGGTCTGTCTTGTGCCAGTCTCCTCCATGTTACTCCCGCATATATATATAAAATGCCTCTCTCCCTCCCAGCCCACCCTACTCAAGCAGGGATTGACTTTGAAGTGGGTGGGACAACGGGAAGCACCCATGAGGCGTGAGAGAGAGCAGGAAAAATAAGAAAGAAGTCCTACAAAGACTATCTGGGAGGAAGCAGTGGAGACATTTTTACAAATTTTCTTTGACCCAACTGGCTTTACTACGCGGCTTTGCCCGGTACAGAATGTATGGAATCTGTAGAATCAAACTGACCAAAATCGTTACGAATTATTTAACATGTGTCCAGGAGACACAGCATTAGAACACTGACTGAACAAAATTCGTTAACAATTTGTTATTGACTATCAAATGCGTCACATGCATTTGATAGTCAATAACAAATTGTTATTGACTATCAAATGCATTGACTATCAAACCAGTTTCAGACATCTTTGAGGGGCGAATTGCTGGGATAAAAAAGTTAAAAACTTACCTTTGCAAACATTTTATGAAACTGGCTGAAATTTTAATGAACATGATCTCCAAATTTCGCCTGACTCGGTAAATGAATTTTTAAATTACCCGTCAAAATGTTATTAACCGTTTCTGTGCATATATTTCTGTTTACCGATGAATTAAAAATTCCATGCCTATTTTAAAAAGTTTTGACCGGATTCTGGTGAAATTTTGAGGGACTCCTCTTATTACCAATTCATGGTGTTGATAAAAATTTTGGTCCATTTTGTTAAGATTTCGAAAAGTTCGTTTGTGCATTTTTTTATGCACAGTTCTCAAAGAATAGAAACACCTGTGGATGTACCAGGGCGATGAATGCAGTCACGTGCTTTCAGATTTGGAACAGGATGACGTAGCAAACGACGCTGACTTTATTGATTAGCTTATTAATTAATTCATAACTCGTGAACGGAACAACGTAGACATCTTAAAATAGCTGCATTGACCTAGAAATTCCAGTATTAAAAAGCTATGTAAATTTCACAATGCCACAGTTCGGCGTTTGAGAGTTTTTGCTGTTTCAGACAGACATTTTGTGTTTTATATATAAGATTAAGATAAGTATGTAGATCAGATTGTTATTTAGTTTCTTCCACCTACTCTGATTTCAGTACCAAGCTCTGCCTTACCCTGTTTCGAGACGTTACAGATGCTAGACAATATGACAATAGCAAAGAACTAACAAAGAATATCCCCATGTTTTTTACCCCCGCTGCCCTGGTTTTCCCTTTGTTTTTCGTGCTCTTTTTATTCCCTTCTTTCTTTTTTTACTGAACCTAAATTGATGTAATAAGTATTTTAAATCCTCTGTACCAAGTTTAATTGTTAATTTTTTTAGAAAAACTGAAAACAAAATATCCAAAGTTAATCATTTATGATCTTCGCTACTTTAAACATAAAAACTTCATTAGGGGTTGATCACCCCAGTTGCCCTCCGCTAGATCTGCCACTGTTGCTGGTCTTGGGGGGGGGGGGTCAAGTCCTTCCGGTACGCCACTGATGAGACCACTCATGGCATGATGGAAAGGCTCACACATGTTGACCATATGTATTCTGTTGCAAATGGCAGCTTCTGACCATTCATTTGAGTGGGCTTGGGTTCAAGTCCCAGATGAAGTATGTTTACTTTACAGCAGTGGCTCTCTCCCTTCCCTGGAACCAGTAGCTCTAAATTGTTACTGCCTTTAGATTTGCTTGTAGTGGTAGTTAAACCATGAAATGGAAAAAAATATGTTCACAAGAAGATTAAAAAGAAAACACTGACACTTGCAGGTACAAACTAATTCAGGGTATCAGAAATAAAAGAACACAAGGGGTTTTTCTTTTATCATCCTGATGAAAGACTTTTGTGTACATAAATATTGTATCTTGTTTTGGATATAATTTAAAAGTGGAATACTGAAATATTTTTTAGGAGAGATTATTTTACTCATGTACCATTGTTCAATTTCTTTTTAATGTAAACTAAAGGCGACTTAGATTTCACCGTATTTTCTTCTAACATTTTCTTATTAAGGTGGATCCACCTAAATTCTCTGCCTTATGTTTGCAATAGTAAAAACTTGTTGACATTTTCTTCACAATTAATGTATTCCCAAGGTTGAAAATTTGCACTTCGGAAAATTACTTTAAATTATTATGACACAATTAATATTTGCTAAAACTTACCCATGATTAAAAATCAATTTTCCCTTGAATAATGTTTATACCTGTTAATAGATGGCAAGATCTGTACATTGAAGACATCAGTGGGCAAACAAATGTTTGATGGCTTATTTCCAAATTAGAAATCAGAGGTACTGATTTTTTTCAATTTTATTGATTTTCGGAATGGGATCAAAATATGAGTCTATCCATGCAATAGTCTGGAATGATTTGAGCCAGTTAGATTACATGTTTTGGTAATAATTTAGCTGGAAATGTCAACAGAATTGTAGGTACTGCTGATTTCTAATTCCAAAATAAGTCATCAAACCTTTTTTACCTACTGACGTCATCAATGTACAAGTCTCACCATCTATTTGCAAGTCTTAACATTACCCAAGGAAAAATTTATTGATTTCTGATATTACTATGGGTCAGTTTTAGCAAATAGTAAGTATGGCATGCCATAATTTAGTTATTTTTTTCAACATGCAAATTTTCATTCTTGAGAATACATTAATTGTGAAGAAAATGTCTACATAAGTTTTTACCATAGAAAACATGGGGCAACCACCTTAAATGATTATTATGGTTCAAATAAATGCTTGTCATTTCTGATTTTCTTATTAAACACAGCAGTCAATATTAATATGGATATTATACTGTTCATCTTTATTTGTAGGATGCTCTCAAGGCAAATAATGTCTGTGCCTTTATGGTGGAGCCCATCCAAGGTGAAGCTGGTGTTGTAGTTCCAGACCCAGGGTATCTTAAGGGAGTGCGTGAACTTTGTACAAAGTACAATGTTCTCTGGATTGCTGATGAAGTACAAACTGGACTGGGTAGGACTGGAAGGTAAGAATACCTCTGACTTCCTTTAGGGATGAATTTTTAATGAAAGTAAAGGCATTCAATACTTTATTTCGTAAACAGCAACCATTTGCAGTCCACTGATGGATGAGTCACCCTAAGTCTTTTCCATAATTCTCTGTCTTGAGCAATTCTTTTCCATGTTTCTATGACATACTTTTGAATTTTATTCACCCTTCTCCCACGTGGTCTTGTATTTTTTGTCCCTTGATAAGCAATCTAGAACTTCAGTTGTCCAACGATCGTCAGCCCTGGAAGTATGTCCAGCATGTTGCCACTTGAGTCTTCACTCTGATCATGTCATCTACTCTTTTTATTTCCCTAATCCATGAAGAATGTGGAATATTCTTTGGAACAACTACAGGATTTTTAAGATGGCAAAAAGAATAGCCATTGTCTTGCTTACTGTTCAACATGTGAGATTAACATCAGAAAACTCAAAAATTACATTGCCCTAGAGTGGGAACTGAACCCGCATCTCAAGATTTTCATTCGAAGGTAATAATAGCTAATCTGTTTGCCACCTTAAAAATACTGTAGTTATTCCATGTATTTGGCAACACAATACAGCGTTCCATACCTGTTCACTAAAGTGGACTGAACACTGCATGGTGGTAGAGGCAACACCAGTCACTTTGGCTGCCTTGACGAAGCTTCGGAGAACAGTAGTGAATGAGCAGATGTGGGCTGAACTGCACATGTGTAAAACTGTCAGTCAGGGATGGTCGCCTTTCTGTTTAACTGCAGCAATTTTCCTTCAGCATTGTCGGACAGCGAGTGGCTGATTTTCGTTTGGGGCATTAAGCAAGCTGTAAGTTTTGCTCGTGTAAGTAAAATGAACAAAGGGACTTTTCATAGAAACTCTTTTAGTTTACTAAGCGATGAAGTAAAAAACGTTAAAGACTTAAACCGACATTGACTAAATATTTACTAGGTGCAAAAACATAAGAATCAGTCTAGAACTTTTAATGTGAGTTATAGCAAAATATCCTGGTTAACTGGATGTGAAAGCAAACATGTATTATCTCTACTGTTCACTACTGTTCTGTTTCTACTGTTTTGTTTCCACTGTTTACTACTGTTTTCTTCTTTATGTTATACAATTCTGCATATATATATATATATTAGGTGTGCAACTTAATTCTCGGCCACAGGCACGACACGCTGATAGCAAATTATAGCAAATCGAATATGTACCGAATGAGGGAAATAATCCCTGTCCTGTTGGATACATTTGAGACATCGGTCAGGGAGCTGCTGAATGCCACTGTGGAAAAAAAGGACTGTTTCAAGTTGATAAAGTCATCAATACTTGTGCGGACCTCCTCGTCAGAAGTGAAGTGCGTATCACGCAGGCAGTGTTGCATTCAGAGTTTTTTTCCGGGGGGGGGGGGGCGATTACAAATTTTGAGGGGGCTGAAACTTGTTGACTGATTATATACATATAATCATAATTTTGTTATTTATAATATATATAAACATTTTAAATAGAGTATACAAATTTTCTTATGCTCGTATAATGCAAATGCAAATTCATCTACACATATAAGTGATTAAAAATGTAAACATGTTATACCTTTACGTTAATTTAGTAATGCACCACGGATTTGACCATGGGGTGGTGTAAAATATTGAGGATGTTAGTAAGATAATGCTGTGCTGGAGGAAATCCCCCCCAAAAACATTAGGATTGGTAAAAATATCTTCGCCTTACTGCAAGCGTGTTTCGGATTATTAAAAATCATTACAGTGTCACCTGAAAGCATATGGTGTAAACCATTACCCTGCCATATTTGGTTTCACCCCCTCTTGATTAGCACATAGTAGTAAAAAAAAAAAAAATTGTTTGCCAGCTTGAGGTGCCTGTTTTTTTTTTTTTTTTTTGTCACAGAGTATAAACCACCTTTTGCCAGATTAAAAAAAAACACACTTTTTATTGGAACAATTTCTAATATTTGCTATTGTAAAAATTAGGTAGTATATATTTTGTTGTATTGGAAGCACTGTCATGTTAGCTACACTGAAGTATACATGGAAAGTCGACATCCAGAAGACTGAAATAAAGCTGAATGCCAGCTTCCAAGCAATGATGATGTATTGCAGTGCAAACATCTCTACTCTGTGGAACTAGGTTTTTATTGCGGAAGTAGTTCGAGTTGTCAGTTCTTGAAAAATTGCCACTTCAGCGAGGACAGTTTAATATTTTTTTGAAGGATGAAAGAAATTTAAGATTGAAGTCTCTGTGGGTGATTTTTTTTTATTATATTTTCCCTCAAGTTTTTTAAAAATTAATTTCTGTAAATATTCAGCTGTAAATGAAAACAGTTTGACTGAATATAAAGGGAGATTGATCAGAAACTTATAAGGGGTTCATGGATTTTCGGGGGGGGCTAAGCACCCCCGAAAAGATGCCTGAATACATCACTGCACGCAGGTGATGTTGCAGGGAGCGAAAGAGGTGATAATCCGATGAGGTGAAGTCTGGAGAATACGCCGGGTGGGACAAAATCTTCCATCTCAGGTCTGTGATCGTGTTTAAAGTTGTTTTCGCGGTATGAGGACGTATGCTATCCTGAAGCAACAGGATCGACCTTCTGCTCTTGTCGGTGCATGGCCTTTTCGCTTCCATTGCGTCACTCACACGAATGAGTTGCTGACAATAACGCTCAACATTGACCGTTTCACCAGGTTTGAGCAACTCGTAGTGTACGACACCGCACTGATCCCACCATATGCAGAGCAACAACTTACTGGCATGGACATTTGGTTTGGTGGTACTGGTGATAGGCTGACCTGGATAAACCCACGATTTGTGCCACTTAGGATTATCATAGAGGATCCACTTCTCATCACAGGTCAAAATCCTGTGGAGGAAATCCTTCTTCTTGAATCTAGAGAGCAAGGACACAGCAACATCGTAGCTCCTAGACTTGTTCACAGCTGTGAATTGGTGGGGCACCCAATGGCCCTCCTAGTGAATCTGTCCAATCTTGTGGAGGTGCTTTGCAATGGCTTGCCATGTTACTCCGAGTTCCTGGGAGAGCTCTGACTGCGTCCAACAGTTGTTCCACTTCCTCACCGTCAATTTTCTGTGGCTGTCCTGGACGTTCTGCAACACGGAGATCGAAATTTCCTGCTTAAACCTCTGGAACCACTTCTTACACATACTGTAGGACACAGCAGCCTCACCCAAAGCAGCACATATCATTTGCTGGGCTTCAGCGGCACTTCTTTTCAGCTGAAACGTGAACATGAGGCAGTACCTCAAATGTAGCTTCTCGAACGACATTGCTTTCACCATCCACTTTCGTCCCTTCTATCACTACAGTTGTGAGTGTTTGAGGTTGCTTGGAAAGCTGTTGGATTGCACTGCAATCAGCCATTATTGCACACAGCTATTTGCATTTGTCAACGTTCTATGATCGCTTGCGGTTAGGGGCCGAGAATTAAGTTGCACACCTAATAAATATAATTTCTGCTTCATTCTGTGTGGTTAAGTATAATTTCAGCAAGTGGCATTTGGAAACCTTGCAATCCACTGAAATTATACTTGGGTATTTGACAGTATAGAAGATTGGGAGTAATTTTAATAATATTTAGCCCCTGATAATTTTTCACCCTACGCCACTGCATATGAGAAAAAATTGCGATAGTGCAGAGGAATCTAGCTGTGCTAGTGGAAGAATTTTGATAGTTGCTCAAAGACCCTCCCCACCACCTACACCAAGGGGATTGTGCCTTGGGAGTATCCTTTTTTTTTTAATGTTTCTACATGATATTTTGAAACATGACAATGATGGGCAAAGCACATAATGAGAAACTACTAAATTAAGGTAATCGAACTTTTTTCTGTTGCTATGCATAAACACGTGTGAGGGTGGTTCCTTATAAAGTGGGCAGTGTACATGTGATAATGAATTTATGCATAATTGTTATGAAATGGTTACTTTTGTTTCAGCATGCCTGCAATTTTTCCAGTTAATTTCTATGTTTTAAAACTGTTGTTTTTATTAAACATTCTAGATTGCTGTGTGTTGACTACGAAGACGTAAAACCCGATATTCTTATGCTTGGGAAAGCACTATCTGGTGGAGTATACCCGGTGAGGATATCTTTATAAAAAAATTTTTGTCAAACATTTCATATATTTGTATGCCAGAACTGCTTTAATTTACATATGCTTCTGCTTTTGTAGAACACTGAACTACACAAGCTACAACACTTAATACATACCTATGTGTTCTTGATTAATTTGATTACTCCTACTGCTGAATTTTGTAGGTTTTTCACAAAATGCCATAGCACAGCCAGTGGTTTGAAGAGGGCAGTTCAAGAGTAAAGTCATGATGTGCTTGGCAGAATTGTGAGAAACTTGTGCCAGATGGTCAGGCTGTGGATGGAAGCCTCTATGCCAAAACAAGTGTAGTGAATCCATGATGCTCTAAACCAATGCTACTCAGCACTCGTCAATACAAAGCAGGTGTTGATGCAAGTGAATAATGCCCCAAGTCACACCTCCAGAATGTTCTGCCAAAAATTATGGGAACTGGAAGAAGTTCAGATTCTACCCCATCCTTCATAGAGTCCGGACCATGCTCCCCATCTGACAATCATCTACTGTGCCCCATGGTCCGTTTCGTATAAGGATGACGCTTCTTTTCAGTGGTGAATGTGAAACTGGAGTTTTTGTCCTCAAAACCTGTGGAGTGGTACCACCATGGAATTGTGGCTCTGGTGGAACATTGGCAAAAGACTTAAGAAAACAGTGACTCATACTTTGCAGAATGAGGTGAGCGTGCATGGCTTTCTTGCATTATTAAACATTTCAGCTGCAAACGAGAAGAACTTTTGACTCACTCAGTAAATCTAAGTCAATGCATAGCACAAGAATTTTGAGGGGTGCTCAAGTCCTGGAGCACTGGCATGGTCTGAGCTTATGGTCACATTTGGTTTGCTGCCAAATGTTTTTTAAGGTGCTTTGTGGCAGAGGCATAACCAGGCATTTCTGCACTTTGGGCAACCTGCAAACTATTGCGCCCGTATATGTACAAGTATATAATACTACTTCATATTCTCTCATTCTTTCAATTAGTTCTCTCAGTACATAGATATGATCTACAATGGCTACAGCACTATAGTTCATATCCGTGTACTGAGAGAACTAATTGAAAGAAAGAGGGAATATGAACTCCCATTATGAAAAGGCCTTTGATTCCGTGAAACCATCGGCAGTTACAATGGCTTCAAAATCCTACAGTATTGAAGATGCATACATTAGTATTATTAGTAACATCTATGTTAATGCAACAGCAAAGGTTCGGTTATTTGAGGTACAGCACCAATAAAAATTGGATATTTGCATGCATCTTTTGGGGAGTTTATTTGAATTTAAAAATCCTTCTTTGGTAGGATACGCTTCATTATTAAAAGTATTTTGCACCCATTTTCTTCTTTTAGTAACACAGCTTTTCTGCTTGGGCATGTAAAGTTATATTATGTTACATACTGGTTATGTCTTCTTCAAACTGTTAAATTTGAAAATCCCTTTTAACTATGATATCTACTGATATGAGAAACGTTTTGTACACAATTTAATTTTTTTAACTCTTTCCGGCTGCTAGTGGGAGTATGTATCTATTTCCATTTGTGGATGCTTTATCGATTGTAGAAACGTAGTTAATGTTTTTTTTTTTTTTTTTTGTAGCAAGTTTTATTCACTGTAAATAACTTCAATCACACTGTGTTTTTCCAATTATGTAATTTTTTTCCCTGGGTGGTGTAAATGTATTCTGTTTTTTAGCTGAATTTTTTGGTGTTTTAAAAATCTGCTTTGAAATATTTGTTTCATGTCTGCAAGAATACAAAAGACGTGCTCATTACAACCGAATATTCAGTGTACTCTTTCTTGTATTTCCATAAGAGCCTTGGTTAGTTTTCTGTTAACTTCAGAAATGTCTACTTCTGATGCTAGACCTTCTACAGTAGAGAATTGGTTCCTCTCTTCCAATTTTAAGCTATTTGATGCTTTTTACAATTTATCAGCTTGCCACCATTGAAGTTTAGAGTTGAGGTACATCTTATATATCACAATTCTATGGTCACTACCTGTGTTGAACCTGTTTAGCACACTAGTCTTCGATGACAAATTTATTGTTGCACATAATAAAATCAATTTCACTTGTCATCCCATTGGGATGCCTTCATGCCCATTTCCTATGTGGCCTTTTCTTGAAAACGGAGTGCATGAAGAAAAACCTTTCCTGCCTTTACAAACTCTACTAAAATATTTCCACGCTGGTTTCTGTGCTTGAATTTACCTTCCAAAGTTTCATTCTCTTGCCCTATGAAATCATGCACAATGATCTTTAAGTGCTGATTTCCCTTGTTATTTAGAAGGCAAATTTCTTCATAAAATTTCTCAATTTCGTTCTTAGGATGACTAGTGGTGGGTACATAAGCTTGAATGATCTGAATCTAATATATTTTTGAGAGTTGGGTAACAAGTCACACAGTCGCTGTCTGAGGAACTTTCAACTTCTAGAACTTTATCCTTTAGTTTCTTGTTTATTATAAATCCAACACCACTAGTTCTGCCAGTATCTGTCCCACAATAGTAGAAGAGATGTCCACTTTTCAGTTCAATGAGACCCCTCTACTTTTTACCTCAATTAGTCTGATGTATCACTTGATGTTTTGGAGTTCCTCCAATTCAAGAAGCCTTGAATTAGAAGATACCTAGTTTGTTCATTGAACACGGCCATAGTCAGCACCAGATGGCAACTTTATCTGATCCTTTGGTGATTTTTAGCACTTTGCCTTCATGTCACACTGGCTGCTTGGTGCCATGGCAAGGTACATTCTAACTGCTGGAGACTGAGGGCTAATTTATGATTTCTACAATCATGTGAGGAGATGGGGGGAGGGGGTAAGTAGGTTGGTGAGCATGGAATTACATTTTTTCCGATTCTGGAAGAGAATGAAACGCATGAACGTGGGGTTGACATTTGTCAAGGAGAGGTTATGTTATGTTTACAAGTCATCTGACTTTGCATGCCTTTATTAAGGTCTAATACAGTAAATAGGGTCTATTTTTTATCCCAAACAGGAATGTCACTTTACCTTCTGTAATTACTTCAGAAGTTAGGAAATGGAAGCATTCAAAAGGGTTTTGTGCATTTTTATCATCAACTTAGGAATGTTCAGATTAACGAAGCTGGACTGGACACAGAATGCCACTCATGGCTGTAAAATACAGAAGGGGATGAGGAAGGTGAGAATCCCAGCTGCTTCAGAGTTTGCACTTTCGATATCACATTAAGGGGTGGTGCGAGCAGTGCTGCTGCACGAAGTTTAGGCGAGTGAAGAGCTGAACTTTTTTTATTCTGTTTTTGTGAAATAGTAGAGTTCATATGAATGCATATATTGACCCTGCGAGTATTATAATTCAAGACAATGAGCAATGATGATTGGGGACAATTAAAAGCCTCACTGTTCCTAGCAAATTATCACAACAAAGTAGTGTTACAATTAAACTCAAACTAATGTTGTATTTGGAGTTGACCATGGGATCAACACGCACTGCTACTAATTTGTTATATAACTTGCACGTATGGCTAAGAACCCATACAATCCAGCCAAAATGGGGGGTGGAGTCAACAAATATTGTCCAACTGGGTGCCACAGACACTAGAGCCGGCCCTGACCACATAAGATGGGCTTCTCATGCAAAGTGGTCTAAGTACTAGCTTCTGCCCATTTGTCCAAGTGGGCCCAGGTTCAAGTCCTGGTTGAGGTATCAGTGGATTGTTTGCCTCATGATGTTGGTTTTCTCCCTTCTCTCTAGATACAGCAGCATACAGTTAAGGATGAGCAATTACTTATAGCTCTACAAGTTGCTCATGGTGGTCGCTAAGCCCCCTCCCCCAATATTGGGTGTGTGCAAAAGTTCTACCCCGTTTTTGTAATAGATGCAAATTGCGATCGGAGTAGTTACTTCACAGACGGTGCTGCGATGCCAAATTTTTTGGCCAATAAAGCATGGAGCAGTCTACCATATAGAGGCACTAGGTTTGTCCAAGTAAATCATTTGTAACAAAAATCAGACTGTGTAACATGGCATGTGATAAGGAGCACGTTAGACATCGTTTAGTGTACGAGTTCGATAAAGGCAGTACTGCAGCCGCGACTTGCCACAACATCTGTCAAGTGTATGGGAAGGATGCAGTTGATGATAGCACATGTCACCATTGGTTTCGGAAATTCCGGGACAGAGACAGAAGCTGTAAAGATCAACCACATCCTGGACGTTCATTCGTGATTTCTGACGAGGATGTAGACGAAGCCATAAAAAATTACCCACATCCAACTGTTCAGGAATTAGCAGAAATGTTGTTGGTATACAGAACAGCAGTCAAAAGACGGATGCATGCACTTGTGTTCATCACTAAGTTTGATAACTGGGTTCTGCAAAGCTTTCTGCAAAGCAACGAGAGGAGAGAATCCATACCTGTGTTTCTTTGCTTTTTCGTCACAGAAATGAACCATTTTTGGGATGAATTGTAATGGGTGATGAGAAATGGGTACTGTACCATAATGAAAAGCGTCTATGGACTCTGTTCCAAGGTGCGGAGCATGCTCCATTGACCTCAAAAGGACTGCATCCCAAAAAGGTTTTGTTGAGTGTTGGAATGTTGAGGAAACAATCCACTGGGAGGTGTTGGCACCTAACCGTAAGATAAATGCTTACCTCCGCTGCCAACAGTTGAACATATTGCAAAAACAACTGACATCGAAGCAGCCAGCACTCATCAATTGCAAAAGTGTGATGTTTCATCATAACACCAGGCCTCATGCTGCTTTAATCACTTGGCAAAAATTACTAAACTTTGGTTGGGAAGTGTTACCTCACCTGTCGTATTCCCCTGACCTGGCACCTACAGACTATTCCCTTTCCCATCATTACAGATCGCCTTCGCTCTCCAAATCTTTGATGTGAAAATGGCATTACATGACTTTTTCAACTCCAAAACAAAGACGTTTCAGCGTGCAATTCACATACTCATAGACATATGACAACAGGTCATACAGAATGATAGCAATTATGTGAAATCCTAGGTACATTACTTGTTGTTTTCTCTTCTTTCTTTGTAGCCTACAAAAACGGGTAGAACTTAGCACACACCCAATATATAATGCTAATTATAGTCATGATTGAATTGACCTCAACAGAATTTTATCTTACAACATATACGCACAACTACAACCATGCTTTCATTTCCAAATGTGAAAAATTAACATCCTTTGAACATTTTCAGGAAGAAATACAAATTTTAAAATGCCAAGGCTGCAGAAATATAATTAAATTTTGCGGATGTCACCCCAATGGGGTATCGATATGTTTGTCTTACGGCAACGACTCTCTCCCTTTCATAGGACCAGTAGCCCTAAATTTGGGACAGGTGACTACTTATGGGCCATTGAGTTACAATGGTTGTTAAATCCCTAAACAACAAAAAAAGATTCTGCAGATTGAAACAAAATGACAAGATATGATGCCATAAAAGTGTAACTGGTGCAAAAGTTTCATTTCCAATTTTAATCAGATTGTAAGCAGTGATTTTTGTGACATCTTGTGAGTAGCAGCAGGCAGCTGCCCTATCCTAGTTATACCTCTACTGTGTAGTCATGTGATAGTGTGCATCTAGCTGCTGCATTGGTGCTGTTCTGTCAAATGTTCACAGTTAACTGTACAAAACATTTTTTTCTTGGAGCAGGTGTGGCTGGGTGAAAAGTCCAGATAAAGTTGAAGAAATATCATATAAAGGCAGGGTTTCACTAAATTTTTTCATGTATTAAATAAAAATGTATGTGTGTCCTTGAGTAAGTACAATATTCTTTTCTTACAGGTGTCAGCAGTATTTGCGAATGATTCTGTGATGCTGGTTATCAAGCCGGGTGAGCATGGTTCTACTTATGGAGGAAATCCATTAGCATGTAAAGTTGCTATAACTGCTCTTGAGGTAAGCCTTTTCTTTTATACAAATGAAAAATGCAAATAAATAAAATTGACTCAATCTTAGAGCTGTGTGAATGTAGTGGTATGACCTATAGTGCTTGCTTTATGTTATGGACATGGCTTATCATGGCATAAGCCAAGTGCTTGTTCATTTAGTTTACACTGCAGACATGTCTCATCATGGCCCAATTATCATAACCCAAGTATGCACATTTGTTTGTTTTAAACCTGTTTGCTTTATATATTTTTGTGCCCAGTCTGAGTATTTGCACAGTTTGTATTCTTATCCCAGAAAAGTCTTGGAATTCCATTTTGCCCTGGAAATGTCCTAAATTTTTTATGAAGATATATATATGTCCAAACAAAACCATGAACATTTGCAATACGTGGCTTAAATATTAATAATTTGCTATAAGTACTATGTACTAGCTTATACTGTTTCACACGTTTATTTATATATCATCGGGTCAACCCTTAACTGTTGCTGGCCTAAAATCACTAACACTCATGATAAAACACCACAGAAATTATCAACATAAATCAAATAACTAGTGAAAAATAAAAAAAATAAAAACTTATGTAAGTTGACTTTTTATTTTTTACTAGTTATTAGATTTATGTTGATAATTTCTGTGGTTTTTTATTGTGAGTGTTAGTGATGATTTTAGGCCAGCGACAGTTAAGGGTTGACCCGATGGTATATAAATAAATACATGTGGAACAGTATAAGCTAGTACATAGTACTTATAGCAAATTATTATTAAAGTCCCAAATTGTTGTTGTCATAGAATTTTATTCATTCCAGTTTTTTGCACCTCCATGTTTTTAATTCAGAATTTTTTTAGTGATGTACTTATGTCTGACTGCTAAGTGTACCAATTCAATCAGATTACATCTAGTTTTTGATCCCAGTACCCAAAAATCCTCTTTTTTGAGATGACCAGGTTTTGTGGGATTTTAGTAATGTTTCCTATTTACTACCATTACAGATACATCAAATTTTATGAATTTTACATAGTTACAACAGGAATAAAGTGTGCAGCTCAAAAGGCTTGGGGGGGGCTCTAGCAGCATTATTTTGCATCCCTCTTTGTTCGTAAAACTGATCAAACTTAAAACTCATGTGGAGCAACCCAAAATTTACCCAGATACTCTTTGCTAGAAAAAAAAAAAAAAAAACTCCAAGAAAAGATGTTCGATCAATATCAGCAGCAAAGACTTTAATCAAAATGGTGCAAGACTAACTGAACAAAAAAGGCACACAAGATCCAGAACAAGGAACTTTGAAAGGAGGCATGCATATGTAGGTTCACACAGCAATCGCTGTGCGTACATTTACATTGGCTGGTTGACAGTCATCTTTCTCAAAATTTGGCAAGCTTGAATAGTTAACATTTATTTGCGAAATACAATGTGTCAGGAACGACTGAAATATCTTTCACTATTTTCTAATGAAGCTCAAAAGACAGATAAATTACATACGAAAGATTGTTTTTAATATAAATGATTCTTTAAGTTAAAATATATGTTTTTTTGTTTTGCAAATAGAGCAGAAGCAAGGGAGGGGGTCTTTTTTATAATTTTGCTTAAGGGCCAAAAATCTGTAGCTATGCCACTGGCAGAGTGTTATGCACTATTGAATGGAACTGCTTCGTTAGGAGTGGCAAAAAGCTTGATGAAAATTCCAATTTCCTAACCTATATTCTCATGTTTGAGAATAGCTTAACACATGTACAGACTCATGTCTAAAATAAACCAAATTCTATATACTTAGCAATTGAAACTTCAGCCATGATCTTATTTCTCAAAAACATCTGTTTACTTCTATTATTAAGAATTGTGAAATTGTTTATTCTTTATAGGTTCTTGATGAAGAGAAGCTTCCAGAAAATGCTTTTGAGATGGGCATTTTGTTACGAGAAGAGCTCAACAAGTTGCCCAAAGACAAAGTAAAGCAAGTCCGTGGAAAAGGCCTACTTAATGCTATAGTCATAAACGACAGTGAGTGTGCTTAATATTGTTTTAGATTCGTTATAATATATAAATAACAGTAAAATGTGATTCTGTTATAAACAATGCAGGCTGTGATTTCAATGTGTTGCAGCATCTTTTAACCTGTCATTGGTCAGTATTGAGCATTTTTTTTTTATGTTGCACATATAAAGAGTGCCATTTATTTGGAAGAGAACCTGGGAGCACCACCACTCTAGCTGACTTTTAGAGTCTTCTCAACAATCTGTTTTCAGTTCTGACAAGGATTGGCACATCTTTGACTTCCAAACAGCCTGCTGCTCTTTTCCCTAATGTGAACATTTCTCTCATCAAGCCACCACTAGAATTTGTCTTGTATTTTTATAGAGAATGTGATGAGTGTGTTTCTCACATAATTTGATTTGTAACTATATATATTAACTATATTTGTTGCAAAGAAAGAATTCTTAAGTGTTATTATGGAGTAGATTACTTGAAAAAGTGGAAAAATGTAGTGTGAGAAAAACTCTTACATGCAACCACTGGCATTGTTCAACATGTACTGAGCAACAATGGGTTAAAATTACAAGGGTGGGTAAAAGGAGTTTGTCCTGTTTTGAGCTGCACATAATGTTTGGGCCACCAGTCCTGTAGAAAATGTGTGCCGGTGTCAACTGGGTGCTGCGACAATGGAGAATAAACCAGGCTGATGACATGAGTTTGGAATGGAGCCATATTGCACTTATGTACTTATGTAAAATAGAGGATAGAGGTTGATAAATGTGCTGTTCAGGTGCTCCTACACCGTTACTGGAAACAGGAATTCTTGGGGGGGGGATATAATATATATACACGCATGCTTGGTGTAACCAGGAGAGATAAGAAGAGGAATTCGTGGATCCGAAAAATGACACGAGTGGAAGACATCATGATCAGAGTTAAATCCCTGAAATGGCAATGGGCTGGGCATACTGCCAGAAGGACAGACCATCGATGGACAGCCAAAATTTTAGATTGGATTCCAAGAGATAGGAAAAGACCCAGAAGAAAACCACATGGGAGATGGGTGGATGAAATTCGAAAGTATGCGGGAGTGACATGGAGGAGACTGGCATAAGACAGACCGTTGTGGAGGAAACTTGGGGAGACCTTCGTCCAGCAGTGGATTGATAATGGTTGACGATGATGATGATGATGATGATACGCACATAGTATAGTAGTGGCCAAAATTGTGGAAACCTAGTAGAAAAAGTGTATTTTGGAGGTTTGATGGCTCATAACACCACTTTGTTTTGGAGTAAATACCATAAAATTATATATCAATGGAAAAATAATTTCATCAAGAATGTAATGTAACAAAGTTTGTTCAATTACCTGTATTCTTTGAAAAGTTATAACCAAGAAAAGGAAGCACAACTTGCTTAGGTTTATATGAAGTAGCTTTCCTTAATTTGAATGTAGCCAATGAGCATAAGTATTTAGAAAGCCAATCAAGTGTCCTCTTGTTTTGGCAATGAGCCAATCAGGTCCCAGTAGGATTCAGATATTGAGTCATGTATTGGAGCTGAGAGGAGGACATTTGTGTGTTATGTGATTGCTATCAAGTTGGTTGGTTTTTTTTTTTGTGTACTTTTATTTGGTGAGCTTGTAAATGTAATAAATTTAAAGAAATGGCGCACAGAATTGACTGGTCACCCGCAAAAGCAATGTAAAATGGTACTATTAAGTGAACAAGGCTTCAGTTATGAAGAAATTAGAAGAAAAATTGGTGAAAACTTAAAAAAAGGTGGCATTTTTAAATTTTTGAAAATGTATAAGGAGACTTGGTCACTACAAAACCAGACTGGTAAAGGCAGGAAAAGGTGCACAACAGCTAGTGATGATAGAAGAATTAAGAGACTGTGCCTAGGTGACAGAAGAAAATCATCTGGGTGTAAACAAGACTATTTCTTTTTGTCGTTTTAATCAGGTAAGTACATCAGTGTGGGGGATTATCCCACAGCTGATGGTTCCAGTTGGTCATTCAACCTAAGGATTCTGGAACAAAACCCAGTGAGTTAGGGTCGTTTTGCCAATGTCACACAGAATTAGCTGACACCTATCCAAGATACACAGAGGCCCTAGTTGCTGTTGTGTGTGCCATTGTTACCATGGAGCACCCCAAGGAAGCAAACCCATCGCTCACTACGACTGCCCGTTATTTTTGGAAAGATAGGAAGTCTTTCTGGAAGTACATGAGACTCAGGAAAAATAAGGGAAACAAAGTTGTAAGTTGTGTGAAGAATAGGATTGGGGAAATGATATGGGAGCCCAATGAGTTAAGTGAAAGATGGGGTGAATACTTCTGTGAGGTATTACATCAGGAAAGCAAAGATGATTCTGAGACAGATGCAGATGATGTCACAATGAGTGATGGAAGCACAGGAGGGATCTCAAAAGAAGTGTGTAAAGCTCTAAAATCTCTTCAGAATGGTAAGGCTCTGGGAGTTGATGGCATAACTGTCCAGATGTTGAAATATGGTAGTGACTCTAATTGATTGGTTAATGGTTAACTGAAATTTGCCAGTTGTGCTGGGAGTTAGGAATGGTCACTCGGGATTGGAAGGATGCTATTATTGTTCCCTTGTATAAGGGAAAGGGTGATCAGACTGAATGCAAGAACTATCGTGGTATTAGCCCACTAAGTGTGCCAGGGAAAGTGTTTGGTAAGGTTGTTATTGAAAAAGTATGGGGTCTTACATCATTGACAGTGTGGAATGTTCAGAGTGATTTTATGTCTGGTAAAGGCTGCACTAACCAGACATTACGCATGATGATTGAGAAGTATCTGGCTGTTGGTAAGAAAGTTTTTGCTGCCTTCATAGATTTAGAGAAAGCTTATGACCGAGTGAATAGGACACTTTTGTGGAAGGTATTGAATGAATATGGTGTTACTGGGAATCTACTTAATAGTGTAAAAGCCATGTATGCTGGTAGTAGAGCTTGTGTACGAGTAAATGGTGTTTAATTAAAATGGTTTTCTATTTTTGCAGGAGTTAGACAAGGTTGTGCAATGTCACCATGGCTGTTTAATATATTTATGGACGCATGCATGCGTGATGCCAAAATAGATAATAGTGGTTTATGTCTTGGTGATATCCTTGTGTGCAAATTGCTGTATGTTGATGACACTGTCATGTTGGCAGAGAGCAAACGTGGTTTGCAGAGTATGTTGTCCCGGATGTACAAAGTTTGCATGAAATTCAAACAGTATAAATAAGGGAAAACCCAAAGTTATGGTCTTTAAGAGAGGAACTGGTAGCACTGAATGTAATGTAAGTATAAATGGCACTGTGATTGACCAGGTGAGTGAGTTTGTGTATTTAGGAAGCATGTTTGACAGAGAGAACAAATTGGATGGTGAAATTAGTAGGCGAGTGAATTCTTCATTGAAAGTCATGGCTGCTTTGGGAGGTTTTCACAGGAATGTTGGGTTTTCAAGAGAGTCCCACATGGCTGTGTATGAAAGTGTAAGTGCTCCTACTCTGATGTATGGTAGTGAAACCTGGGTGCTACAGAAGAAACATAGGAGTCGTTTGTGTGCTGGAGAAATGTGTTGCCGTGGGGGGGGGGGGGGTTGTGGCAAGACACTGTCTGATTGTGTGAGGAATGAAGATGTGTTGCAGTTGTGTAACACATCATAATAGTATCCTTCTAATCCCGAGGGACAAATCAAGGTGGAGACTAATATGCTTTGGTGGTTTGGCCATGTTGAAAGAATGAGTGATGAGATGCTTACTAAGAAAATCTTTTTAGCCCAAGTAGCAGGAAGGAAAGGCAGAGGAAGGCCAAGGAAGACATGGGTGGATCAGGTTCAGGAGTGTCTGCATGAAAAAAAGATTAGTATGAAGTATAGAAGATCTTGTGTACGGCGTGTAATGGATATCAGTAAAGCCTGAGTTGTATGTCAAGATCTCTGTGAATAGAGAAGTTTGATACAACAGTAAGTAAAAATATCTGGTAGTTTGTATTTCTTTTTTGAGCTAACCTCTGAATCTGAGAACATCTTAGTGATATGTATGTATGTTATTGTATTGTATGTATGTATGTATGTATGTTATTGTATTGTAGAGTGCAAGAACTGTTCGGCACAAACTGAAGGAAGTTGGTCTAAAAGCTAGAATTCCACAAAAAAAGTCATTTTTATCTCTCAGACAAAGGTTGAAAAGATTAAACTGGCCTAAGACCCATGTTAACTGGACAATGGGACAGTGTTATTTGGAGTGATGGGACCAAAATCTCCCTGTTTGGTAGCAATGGCATAAAATACATAAGGAAAAGAACCAGAGAAGATTTGCATCCTAATTGCATTACATGTACCATGAAACACCCAGTTAGTGTTATGATCTGGGGTAGTATGCCATCAAAAGGTGTAGGCAGAATTTGCATTGTTATTGGGAACATAAATGACCAAAAATACATTAATGAAATACTTGAGCCCAGACTGAAGCTTTCCACATGTAATCTTTTCCAAATAATGAAGCATTTATATTTGAACAGGATTCAGCTCCATGTCATATTGCTGCTGTGTGAAAAAAGTGGTTTCAAGATAATCTTATTCTACTGCTGAAATGGCCTGGGAATAGCTCTGATCTTAACCCCATCGAAAATCTATGGAGCCGACTAAAGAAACTTGTTAGTCAGAAGCAGCCCAGCAATAAAATCCAATTAATAGAAGCAATAATTCAATCTTGGTTTCACATTATAACAGCCGCAGAACTAAAAAACTTGGTTCACTCTATGGGAAGGCGTAAGGCCATGATTAATGCTAAAGGTTACCTAACTAAGTAGTAACTGACATGGTGAGAATTTTTGTGTATCTCATTTTTTCTATGTGTTTCATTCACTTTTATTCTTTATAACTGCTGTTCTAATACAAAATCCTTCATAAAAGTTATTACATTCTTGATGAAATTATCTTTCCATTGATATATAATTTTATGGTATTACTCCAAAAAAAAAAAAAAAAAATGTGGTATGAGCCATCAAACCTCAAAAATACACTTTCCAAAAGGTTTCCACAATTTTGGCCACTACTGTGTATTGTGAAAATCAATTTCTATATAACTAGGCTTTTTTTCAAGTAAAATTACCATTTTGTGTTTGTTTTTGTGTGTGTTTCAAGAAATTTGCTTTAAAACTTCTTAGCATGCAGATAGAAGCAAAGTTCCCTTAATTCCCTATCTTGAAATATTTGTTTTGTCATGCGCCATAAATCTTGTTAGAAGGAGAACGACACTTGAGGAGTCATATCCATGGGGATGGTACAGAGCAACTCTTTATCCAAATGTGGACAAAGTCCAGCTTAGCAACTACATTCCACAGGGTAAAACTGGTTGTAACTGGTGTGAGCCTAACTCTGTAGAAGTTGTGTGTTCATTCTCATTCAATGAGTATGCTTGATTCACCTCTTTGCTCAAAATTATGCTTTTAGATGATGATAAAGGAATGAAGAAGAAAGATGAGGCTGTAAAGTGCTGTATAGTCACAAGCAGAGTTATAAAATGTGATGAAACTACAGCGGGTGATAAAGATGAAGAGGCTATCAAAAAAACTTCACATGAAGAAATGCTAAAGCATTAGATACAATTCGATGAGGATTACAGTTTCAACAAAGTGTTCCAAATGTGAAATGTTATGGTGTTTACAAAAACGTGCAACTTTTTATGGACTAAACACTTCTTATAGGAAATCTGTACAAAGCAGAATTATGGAAATTTCTATGGTTTAAAATAAGTACATATGTTCTTAAGATAATGAAACAGGAAAGTAAGTTTTAACCTGTTTCCTTCTCTTCATTAAGTTGTTTATTCAGATAATGTATTCTACTTTTATGAATATATGCATAAAAAAAGTTTTAAACTCATTTACAAAAAGTTTCTACTCAAAAGTTTAATTTACTCTCCAATTTCAACTACATTTTACTATCCTTCTGATTGTATTTTATTAAATTTTTATAATTTAAAGTTTATTTCTATTTAACAAATTTTTTGAGTGGTACGATGGGACTTCGTTAAATAGGGACTCAACTGTATATACAGTCTGTATTAGATAAAAGTTGAAGTACATTGTTCTTAATCTCTCTGATGCTTTGTGGGGGCTTAAGCCCCAAAGTTTCACCCCTGTTGGTGTGCCAGTGAATGAGCCAGAAGCAAGAGAATTTTGTGCAGCTGAAGGTGAGGAAACTAGATAGCAGCACTGAATAAAACAAGCTTTCGGTACTGGGGACACCATTCTCAAAGGGTCAGGACATCCAATGAACAACAACAGTGACAGCAAACTCTGGTACCAGTACAGGACATTTGCCAACTGAGGTGTGGGGTCTTCTCAGTCCACCATCATTTGTTATTCCTCCAGGCATTCTGAAAAACCACTGCAAGTTTTTAAGGCAACAAATTTACTCACTGCAATAACAAACATAATCCCATGCTCATCCTACTTCCCCACTGCTCACATATTTGCTGCCTTAAAAGATATTATTTCAGGATCATCTGCTACAGTGTATCATCCCTCAAAAAAGTTGCTACAATTTAGAAAATTGCAGAAGCCCATCAGTTCCCACCCTCTACATTAAACAAAATTCTCCAAGATTCCCATATGAAAAATCTGTCAACTCTCTCTCACACCAATACTAAAAAAAACAAAAAAAAACATTAACTGGTTCTATCCTTTTCTCATAACATTTGTGAACTCTTCAAAACTATGGGCTACACTCTCACTGTCAGACCTAATCCTCTTGTAATGAAGTGCCTGCTCGAAGACAGAGATCCTGTCCAACCCCTGGAGTTTAATGACATTCCTATTTCAACTTCCTCTGGACTCTCAGTATATATTGAAAGTACATACACAAAGATGTGTCAAGTGGTCTTCCAAAAACAGCATTATCAGTGCTAACTCTTGAAGACACTTCCACAGTTAAAGAAACAAAACTTGCCTCTTTTTATTAAGGAAGCATTGAAATTTTGTTTACCAAGAACTTCAAAATTCAGAAACCCCTCTCCAAATCTCATTTATTTGGATCTCTCTACTAAAATCTGGCAACCAGTTCTCTGATTTAGTTGATCACATGGGATGAAGGCTGTGGAATGGTCGAAAGCTTCCATTTAGTGAATTTTATTACTACATGTAACTCTGTGTGTCCACACTTTATTCTACGATTACTATAGACGAAATTCTTGCAATGAAATAGTGTAGATATTGTGCAAAACAAACCCACTACATTACCTAGTGGGAACACTGATAATTCAAAAAGTTTTTAACAATTGTTTTTGACCCATTGATACAAAGTTAAAAAAACAACAACAAAAAAAAAACGTTTTTGTAGGTAAAACTTTTGTAAGCATAAGATTATATGATAAACATACTTATCCTACTTTCTTTGCAGGAAGACCACTTAATTTATATGCTTAAGGAAATTAATGCTATTATTGGTAAGATAAATTTTTTTCAATAATAGCATTAATTTTCTTAAGCATATAAATTACTTAATTACAATATACCTTGTTAAATAACAATCCATTTAGAGAATATAAGGGTGCGTAGGGTATTTGAGGACAAATGTGATTATTTACTAAAACGACTACATCTGACCAAAAACCAAATATATTTGCATAAAAATTGGTACTAATATTCTGACATACCTGTATTACAGGTTTATTCTATGTAACCGCCCTCAGCATAAATCACTGCTTCAATGTGGGACCAGAAGCATTGAAATGTGCAAATCAAGTGGCCCTTATTCATTTCGGACATTATCCGGACAATGGTGGCCTTCAGTGAATCTTTGGTATTGCGGCGGGGATATTGATTAGTCTCCCTTTCAACAATGCCCCCACATGTAGTAGTCCAGGGGAGTTTGGAGGCCACATGTTGGGTGTAATGTGATCGTGAAGATTATCCGCCATCCATTCTTGGGTCCTCTGAGCTTTGTGAGCAGGTGCGGAGTCCTTCTGAAACACGCATGGCCTTCCATTGTTTACTCCTTCTATCCAGGGCTTGACAACTGTTTCCAGCAACTCAATGTAGCCAGCAGCATTAACTCTCTACAATCCTGCAAAAAGAAGTGAGGTGGCATGACATTTCCTTCACTACTAATCACTTCTAAAACCATCACAGTTGCGAGAAACTTGGTGCATATAACTCTGGGGACATCAGAAGGATCTGAATATAACCACCTGTTATTTCTGATGTTAAACTTTTAATGCTGGTCAAAGTTTGTCTCATCAGAGAAAAACCAGAGAATGCCATGTTCTTCAGGGTGTTTAATCTTGTTGAGTAACTGCTTTGCTTGGATCAGGCCATTTTCCTGTGTCTTTGCAGACACTGAATTGACTTCTCCTCATCGCATACAGCTTATATCGAATGTCCTCATGCACCATTTCCGATGGTGCCCTCTGATACCTGGAGATCTGTAGCAATGGCCCCTCATTGACTTTCTGGGGTAACCGTTGATAATGTTCTGCACATGTATAAACTGTGGTGTCTCGATAGTGTCAGAACGCTGAGAATGCTTTTTACGCTTCGATACAGGTGAAACAGTCCTGCCGGAGGCTTCCAACTCTTCTGAACTTTATGAACAAAATGACCTGGCAACATTTAAAAACATTGCAAAATTCAAATCATTTTGTGTTTGTGCATAAGGCAGCAATAACAGCATGACCCTTCATTTTCTTTGGTCAACTTCATTTCTTATAATCTGCCATGGGATATCTGAAACAAAAAAAGGCAGTTAATTTAGTTTAATGGACACAACAAGTTAAAAATGACATGTCCTCAAATACTCGATGCACCCTGTATATATAAACCCAGGTACATGGTGTTCATATTGCGAGTTGACAAAAACGTGCTGTATATAATGGTCTTCCTACAAAGGAAGTAGGCTAAGTGTATGTTTATCGTATAATCTTATCCTTACAAAAAAATAATTCAAAAAAGCATGAAATAGTTACCAATAAATCAGATTCAATGTAGTTTTTTTCTACAGACAGGTGGAAAGAGCTAAAAATTAATATTACTCCAAATGAAGTAGTTATAAACCATAAGTTTTTTTCTCTCTCCATTAATGTCTCATTTTTAATGCTTCCCATTTATTTCTTTACAGCATATGATGCTTGGGATGTATGTTTAAGATTCAAGGATAATGGACTCTTGGCAAAACCTACTCATGGAGACAAAATACGGTTTTCTCCACCTTTGGTCATAAACAGGAAGCAACTATTGGAAAGTACAGAAATCATCAGAAAAACCATATGCACATTGTAATGTGGATTTACTTCAGGAACTTTAATATTGCATTTAAACATGTTTGTATGTACATCTTGCTTGCTAACTGGAGAGAATTTATATATAATATTTCACAAAACATTTTGTACTCATAAGCAACTTTTTTATGACCTAATTAAAATATTTTGACTTCATAATTTTTGTTTTTCTCTTCTGTAGCATGAATTTGCCATTAAATCACTTAAGGCTTTACCCAGATATATTTATTTGATTCTAGTTCCCAAATACACAATGAAAATATTTCACTTTAGTAACTGGCAACAATATTTAAATTCTTCAGGAGTAAACAAAACTTTTGATAATCCTTCTATACACTGAGAAAAGGTCTTGACTAAAATCAAGAGGCCAGAAACATCTGTAAAAAAACAACAAAGGAACTCTGAGGGAAGGAAGATTAAATGAAAATTTTGTCAACTAGAACTAAATGAATTTGTCATACAGTTCACTTGAGAAAACAAGAAAGTGAAGGAATATGCTTGGAATTTTATTCTAAAAGTATGTTTAACTTTCAACAACACAGGAAAACACATGTAGTACATCAAACCAGCATACAAGAGCATTTGTTTTTGCATACACATTTACTAAATTAAGGATAAAAACATTTTAAAACCTTTAAAGAGCTGCAGAGCACTTTTAAGCAGTGGTTGAAGTGGCACAAAAGAGTGGAGATTTGTGTTAGTCAGGGTGTTCAGATGACTTTTTGGAATGGGAGGACATTTTAATTAAAAAATGAGGGAACAATAAATTTGAATGCTCTGAAATTAAATGCTCTATTTAAATTTTACAGTTTGAGAGTTTATACGTGTAAAACTTTATAAAACAAAGTTTTTAGTCTGCTGGACATTTTTACATATATTTTTCACAAGAAGAGATTTTCTTCAGTAGATCGGGTTTCTTGAACAAATATTTGTGAAATTCAAAGCATGACACGTCCTTCAAATTGTATTTAACTAACAGTCGAAAATGCACACATGGAGATGTATATCAAGTTAAATGCTGTCTATGTACGTTAAACCAATATGTTCCAATTGCAGAATTAAAATAAGAGATTAATTTACGATTAAAAACTACTTGCAAGAACTTTTGGAACGAACTATAGTCCCATCATCAGGCAAACTGTCGGAGAAACAGTGGGGCTGGTATTAAATACAGACATCCTTGGATATTAGGCTCTATGTTACCACAACGTGGTAACTGATAAGAAGAAAAGAGAATAGCTGATCATGTAGCTTGTTCGTCATAGGTCATATCATTATTTGCAGAAAAAGTTCCAATCGGTAACCTCCATGGTTGTGGAATAAAGGCTGGCATGTCCTCATTGCAACTCTTTTGAGCATATCGAACTATACACAAACTTTCTGTGAAGAGAATGTCGATTATGTGCTGAAGCTATAATCGTAGCGTTTTCCCGATCTGGTATACAATGTCCTTGATTAACAGTTCTGGCAAGGGCTGTAGTAGAAGAGCCAGTCCTGATATTATATCCGTGCTCTTTCATTCTAACAGCTAAAGTCCTAAGTGTAGAACCTATATAGAACTTAATAGGCATAGTAGAAACCCCAAAAATCAAGAGGATCCTATATACACCATATCTTTGGTGGTCTAGATTGGGTTGCAGTCCTTCTTGATAAGGCTATAAATATTATTTGTGCAGACCCCAAACTCTGTTTCCTAAAGACATTTTTCAGGGTAAAAGTAACCAAAGGAAAATTATCCATAGAACCCACAAACTTCATCTGTTGTCTCGTTGTAGAGTAGTATAAGACGCACAAGTTGGTTGCAGACAAGTTTATTAAAGAGATCACTAGAGTAACCGTAGGCAACAGCCATCTGGTAAATCTTCTCAAGTCTAGAGTAACCAGATGGCTATGGCCTATGGCTACTCTAGTGATCATAGTTCTGAAAGATCTTGCAAGTAGTTTTTAATCGTTGTTTTAACTATAAATAAATCTTTAATTTTAATTCTGCATTTGGAACATATTGGTTAAACGTACACAGACAGCGTTTAACTTGACATAAGTTTCCACGTATGTGCTTTTGAGTAAGTTCTGTATGTATGGAATTCTGGTGATACTTTAACTAACATTATACCCGTAACTTATTGATTAAGGAACTTTAATTACTAACAGAAAAAACTCGCAGCAATGACTCAAAACCAGCAGCACGAGCTCATTGTTTACACGATGACACTGCACAACACCGTCCACCTGTGATGAACAAAAGCCAGACCAATGTACACTGGCAGGTTTTCTCTGCTGTTGATTCACAAGTTTCTCACTGCAGCAGGCAGATGCAGGAATAAACTGCCCAGGGGGAATTGGAAGGGTGCAAGTGAGAATCCAGGAACGAATAAATACATTTTAGTGGAGGCTTGATAGGATATGATTACAATAGAAGAATGTTATCAAAATATATTTGAATTATTACTTATTGGAAAAGCCAGATATTTCCCTTAATGCCTAGAGGACATGTCCTCTTAAAGCCAGACGTCTGGTCACCCTAGTATTAGTTGAAGGTTGAATTGAAGTGTGGTTTCATGAGGTCCTTGAATATGATTTTTATGATATGCTTGATATGGCAGTTGCAGACTACGTGCATGCTCGGTTGCTTAAGCATGCCCCTGTAGAAATCGGGGCATGCTAAGCATGCCTGATTTCTACAGGCAGCATTATGTACTGAATGGAAACGCATACCTATCGCTGTGTTCCAAAACCTTGTCGAAAGCATGTCTCAAATGGTCAGCGCATGCATTAAGGCCAAAGGTTGACCAACACCGTACTAATGTATGCTATGTTGTGTTTCTCTTTTAGGTGTCCGGTGACTTTTGTCAACATAGTGTATGTTGAATATATTATTTTAGTGTAAAAAAATTCTGGAATATATCAATTGAAATTTTATTCCGAATTCAACACAACAAACATTTTTCAGATCTTCTGAAAAATGAAACAGTAGGAAAAAATATGAAGGAAAACAGGAAGATTACCAAAGTGGACAACTGGTACAAAGTGCTGGCTATTGGTTTATCACTTGAGATGGGTCCAGGCCAGAATTCTAGGTGAGGCATGAAACTGTACTGGCTGTCTCCCTTTCTGGGAACCAGTGGCCTCAAATTGGGGATGGTTGACTGATTATATATCCCAATGAGTTGCTCACAATGGATGTTAAATTCCCCCACTCCTAAAAGAACATCTTTTGCCCATAATACATTCAAATTTACTCACAAGCATGAGGATTGAATGAAAAATGTGCAGTATTTCAAGAACACACGAAAGTGTGCTACTTAATAATGATTAGTAATAACTGTTATATACTTATTTACTTTACAGAAAGTTAGTGTATAAATGCATTTTTTTTTTAGTCTAGCATACCCTCAGATTTACAAAACTGTGCACCTATGCTTGACATACTGAGGGACAAAAGTGAAGCTAAAAATATGAAAGTTGACATAGCAACATAATGACTAGCTACAATTTAATGAAATTTAGTAGAGATGTATATCTGCATTTCATGTAGTGTGAAGAATTACTTCTTCCAGCAATTTGCTTCTCATTCATTTTTATGATCTATTGATGATAGTCAATGCAATGGTGAAGAGGTATTACTCCAACTAGCATACGTCCAGAAAGCTGTTTGGAATCCTAAGTTAAATCTGCTTATGCTTCCGTTGCTTGGAACTTTGTTGTCCTTTGGTGGTGCAATGGCAGCATGCTTGAACATAAATCTGAAGGTGTGGGTTTGATTCCCATTTCATGGTAATGTATTTTTCAATTTTTCTGAATGGTGGATAAATGGGAAACAGTAAAGCATCTATATGCCAACTATTAGATGTACATACACTGAAGAGCAATTGAATTGGAGACACCTGTCTAGTAACGTGTAGCCCCACCTTTGGCCCTGATGACTGCTGCGATTCGTCTCGGCATGGACTCGACAAGACACCGGAAGCGTTGGGAAGCCATACGTATCCACAACCCCTGAACAAGTGCTCACAGTTCACGAAGATTTGATGGAGGGGGTCAGAGCCTCGAACATCTCTCTCGATGTCATCCCAGATGTGCTCGATGGGATTGAGGTCAGGTGACCTAGCTGGCCAAGGAAGCGAGGCCACGTCGGTGGAGTGTTAATCCAACCATTCGGATACAATTCGGGAGCGATGGCACAGTGCATTGTCTTGTTGCAGGATGAGGTCCCCAGTGGGATGTTGAAGATGCACAAACGGGAGCAAATAGCCATATGGATATCCCGGTAACGTTGACCTGTGAGGGACGATGTCGCACGCACCAGGGGTCCCATTTCAGTCCACATAAACATTCCCAGACGAGAATGCCACCCTCACCAGCTTGAAGAGTACCCTGTTGGCAAGAAGGATCCATCGCTTCATGTGGTTTGCGCCGTACTCGTATCCTGCCATCTGCATGTACCAACGTGAATCTCGACTTATCAGTACAGGCAACATTTTCCCACATGTCTAGGGTCCAGTGGCAATGTTCCCGCACCCATGCTAATCTTTGCACCTTGTGATGTGCAGTCAGCAGCGGTACCCCCGTGGGACGATGGCTTCTGTACCCCACAGCGAGGAGATGGTTCTGGGTGGTGTGGCTGCTTACACGTTTTTGTGCACCAGCGTTAAATTGCAGAGTGATTTCTTTCACTGTGGCCCGTCTATCCGCTGTTACAATGCAAGCTAGCCGATGACGACCCCGCTCATCCACACGCTGTTGTTCACGGCAGTTGGCCCTTGCAGGGATGGTTTTACCGGATTTGATGTACTCACGGTGTACACGTGACACAGTGGCTCGTGGAAAATCCCAGTGCCTGCACGACTTCCGAGATGGAGTGACCCATTCGTAGGGCCCCAACAATTTATCCACGCATCAAATGCACTTAGATCCTTCGTCTTACCCATACTGCGTCCGACTCTTACTGATTCCCGTCGCATCACTCCTTATATTGTCGGATCGTCATGCCATTTACAAGGCCGCCCACAGTGCCACATTTGCATAATGCCAGCTGTCTCTACTTCAGTTGCTCTTCAGTGTACATCTTTCATGTATTTGTGAAGAAATTCTTAAAGCAATTTGCTTCCACAATATGTAACACTGGAGATATATTTACATTCACACAAATGAGAAAATGTCATTGATGCAATGAAGAAGAGACTAGTGTATATCTGGAATGTTGTTTGGATTGCTAAGCTACATCTGCTTAGGGGTCATTATATGTCAACCTGACCCCTTCAGATTTCGTGAAACTTTGTAGAATTGTTGACATACACAAGAAATGAATGTGTGCCAATTTTTAACACAATAGCTTTCAAATTTCCTGAGATAGGTCACAAAATTCAAGAAATTTGCCAAATTTCAGTGTTTTTTTTATGTTTTTTATGACCTAAACATATTTATAACTCAAGTTCTTTTTTATCACAGTGATGGTTTTTTTAAACCCCTTTCTATTGGCTTTAAAATTTTTAATTTCAAGGTCACATAACTTAAGATTTCACCTTGGATTTCTCAAAAATTGACATTAAAGTAAAACAAAAATGTGAAGTTACATTATGTGGTGATAATACAGTATAAATTCTGTGGAAGAAATATTCTTCTCATAATGCATGGAAATAGGTCAGAATTGTTAACACAGCAATCAGACATCTCTGATTTGCCTGCATTTACTGTTCCATCACATAACATCAATCGCATCATAAAACTTAAAAATTACATTGCCTGGAGCGGGAATTGAACCTGAATCTCCTGGTTTCCATTTGACCATGCTATCCTGTTACACCATCCAGGACGACTAAGTCCCAAGTATCGGAGTGTTACGAAGTGGAACATTCTCCCTTACGAGGAAGCAGTATTTGCTTCGGCAGGCATACATCAGAGAATGTTCTGCTTCTTACACTCAGAAACTTGGGATTTCATCCTAACCGATAGCATGATCAAATGGAAATTGGGAGATGCAGGTTTGATTCACGCTCCAGGGTGATGTGATTTTTTAAAGTTTTCTGATGTTATGTGATGAACAGTAAATGCAGAAAACTAGAGATGTTTAATGGCTTTGTTAAAAATTCTATGATGATAATCTTTATATATGCATATAAAAATGAAAGTTATGTTTGTATATTTGTTTCGCATATGTTCCTAAACAGTTTGATGGTTTTGCACCAAAATTGGCATACATACTCTTCATCACCCAGATTAAAAAAATACAGGCAGGACGAATTTTAGAAATTCCATCCCTAAGGAGGTTAAAAGGGGTCTCCGTGTGTCAGAGCAACGGTCGTCAGGTGACGCCTCACAAGCTTCCGCAGTTTAGGCATACTGAAAATTCCTAAAAAAAAAAAAAAAGTATAATAAAGACACCAGCAGAACACATGGTCAGCGGCGGAAGATACAGAAATCCCATTCCCAGTGATGTAATTTTAAAAAAGCCAAGAAATCGATTTCTGAGAGAATGTAAACAATGACCAAGGTCCGATATTGGAAAATTCATAAATATATATATATAATTAAGACACCAGCAGAACACATGGTCAGCAGCGGAAGATACAGAAATCCCATTCCCAGTGATGCAATTTTAAAAAAGCCAAGAAATTGATTTCTGAGAGAATGTAAACAATGACCAAGGTCCGATTTTGGAAAATTCATAAAAAAAAAAAAATTTCCCTGATGCAGGGCTTGCATTGCTGTACATGTTTGCAGTTTAGAGTGAGTTAAAGTGCATAGTTCCATCCCTAAGGGGGTCGAGAAGGTCAAATGTGTTTTTATGGGGCCCTCTATAGACTGGGTGAAAGTCTGCTGCTGGGGTATTACTCCACATGTCAGAGCGACAGCCATCAGGTGATGCCTCACTCCTTGCAAACTTCCTTGGTTCAGGCATATGGGGAAAAGTCCGAATGGTGACATCATTCTCAATGGTGTTTTCTTGTGAATTGCTAGAAAGTGCCTTATCTACACTTTAGAAAGCTGAATGCAGAGTGTGGGAAGTGCATTGTTGTACATGTTTGCTATTTCAAGTTTTTAGGGCTCGGAACGGCCATTATAAATTGTGATAAGGTGTCTTCTGAACGGTAGGTGCAAACAAAGTACTGCTTTGGGATTAAGCGTGGTTAATAATTTTGAAGTGCTCTTTTCATCAAGTGTGGTGAACTGCCTCCCAAAAAAAAAAACAAAAAAAAAAACACATCAAACAAGTTCAGCCGAAAGTAAAATGACTTCGAGCAAGTGAGACAACCAAACAACAGGATCGATGACTTACGGATCAGTGGGAAAGGGCCAGTGTATCAAGGGTGGCAGAGATCACGTAGCGTGCTCAAGTGTAGGTTTCCCAAATCATTTGTTTATCTATGCTCTAGGTGGAAAAAAGCATAAATGTTGTTTATAAACAAGTTTTACAATGAACATGCCATTCTGCCAGTCGGGCATTCTGTATCACCATCAATAGAGCACAGTGGCCCAGTGAAAGAAGTGCTTGCAGTCTCCATGCTGTTCCCAAGGACAATTCTATGTTCAAACGTTCCACAGGTTTTCAAGAACAAAAAATTACAGGCTGTAAAGTGTAAAAAAGTTTTCAAAATAAGAATTATTACAAAATTCGGCATATTTTCCTTCCCCTCTCTATTTGGAAAACCCTTCATTACAATAATATTCTTGGGAGACTATAAAGCCCACAGAGAAAAAGAAGTAAAAATGCAAACGATATCTCATAAAATCTGAGCGTTGTTCATCATGGTAGGAATTTTTTTTATAGTGCAATTTACATTGTTACTTGAAAACAAACTTTGTCTATCCCAGGCAATGCTGGGTACCTCTGCTAGTATGCTATAAATTTGAGGGTGGCAACTAGAGGGCATCAAAAGTTTTAAGGAATTGTAAAAATTACTTGCTTGGTAAACTTACCATATGACTAAAATGTGCATGTTCCACTGATCAATAGGAAAGCTTTATAATCTTGCACCATTTTAAAGGAACACATAGGCACTATGTTTGGTGATGGGTTACCCTTGTTTATTGATCATTTTATGTAATATAACAATATGAAAACTTTCATTTTAATTTCTTAACAGTACAGCTTTAAACAAGAGTACATGTTATTTGCTGTAAAGAGTTGACATAATGCATTTGAACTTGGTACTAATATCTAATTTTAAAATCTTCAAAAAATTATCTTGTTCAGTGATGACAATTTTACACTGTAAACATTGAAGAAACTTGTTTTTTTATGGAAAATAAAGAGCAAAGTTTGCATCAAGTGCATCACATGAAAATGTTTTCTGTGTGATGCTTTGTTATTTTGCAGTTAGACTGCTCACTTTAACTGGGAAACAATTGCACTGTAGTGTAAATGTCATAATCAGCATAAGCATTTCTGTCATTTTAAATGTGTTAGCAAAATTAAAATTTCTTGCACTGGAAGGGTTCCTGAGTTTTACAGTATCTTGTGAGATGTAGTAAATTCACACTGTTGCAATATTTTTATCCACTTTTTGCAATATCTCAGGTCTTCGAAAGTTTAAAATATGTTCTTTGAAGGTATATCTCCACAAGTGTTCTGCACAGAGACATGTTACAAAAACACATTTATCAGAAGTAACATTCTATTTTGCTGACTATATAATTTGAATAAACTCTTATTCTGTTTTTGTCCATTAGGATAAAACAGTGAAGTTTGTGAGCATTGTTTTTGATGTTTCAAAATATGGCTATAATAGGGTTTTTTGAGCTTCATACTGACTTTCACTGAGATATTCAAAATTGCAGACAGGCATGATTTTGGTTGTCCAATTATATAATTTGTGGTGTCAATCTGCATATTATATGGCCTTCGTAAACTTGCTTTAGCTGCAAGACTTAAAATTGCCACCATCACAAGCGCTATTATTGCGGGATGTTGTATAAAAGTGCCACTGAACAACTGTTTCAAAATCTATTGATTTCAACACAAATCGATAAAAAAAAAATTGTTCATATATTATGCTGCTGATCCATCTGAATAATAAAAAAAAGTTTGCCTTTCTTTAAAGTTTTATTGAGAGATGCAAACGATGCTGAAAAAAATGAACTGTAACTGCATTGTGTTGCAAGCTCTCCAAAACTATGCAATAATTTGTGCATTCAGCACTCCTCCCCCCTTTTGATTCTCTTGAAACATGTACTAGCCGCCCCGGTGGCGCAGTGGTCTAAGGCGCTGGCCTCTGATCATTCGTCCGCAAGGGGTCCGGGTTCGAATCCCGGTCAGGCATGGATGTTGTGTTTGTCATACGGTGCTGGCTCTCTCCCTTCCCTGGAGCCAGTGACACTAAATTAGGGACGGGCGACTGCTTATAGCCCATTGAGTTGCTCACGGTGGTCGTTAAACCTCCAATCAAAAAAAAAAAAAAAAAAAAAAAAGAAACATGTACTAAATGGGTAGATTGTGGCTTGAAAATTATTCCCATGGAATTCTTCAGCTGAACCTTGCAACAGAAATAATTCTTAGAAAAATCCCATATTATCAAAAATTCACCAGCTTGCGAATTTGCTTTCAGTTCATTCAGAAAAGCTGCCTGCTCTTTAGATATAAATGAATGACGACTTGTCTGGCCCAGGTTTCAACATTTGTGCAAATTTTCCCTATGTGAATAAGGAAAAAATGAAGCGTATTGTTTTACTCCTATTTATATTTTCATCATCAGATAAGAATGTTAGTGCTTCCTGTTAATATTGACCCCCTCCCCCCCCCCCCAAAAAAGAGAGAAAGAATTATTGTTATGTGCATCACATTCACGTAACAACTTAATATTTAGCCTGCCTTGAGCCATTTGCAGTCACCTCACCTTGTTTTCACAGAATGACTGAAAATTCCCATTTTTCATATTGTAGCTAGCAGAACTTTAAATTTTAGTCAGCGAGAAAACTTTATATTTCATTATCTAGGAAAAAATACGTAGTTGTTACTTAAAACATCTACACACATTTTGCCAGAAATGCACGTGAAACATGCAATAAACAATTAAGAATTTTAGTCAAAGTACAAAACAGAGACTATAGCCTAACCATTCAGTTGTGCATTTCCATTGTGTTAGTTAATTCAGTTAGCAGTGTTAAATAAAATTAATTAAAAAGGGAAAATTAACTTGAGCCTAGGCCCTACGTACCCACTGATGATTTTGCAGTTAACCGCAAAATCATCAATGGATTTTGTTGGTGGAAGTGTTGGAACAGTTTGTGGATATTTACTGCTTGTAAGTTGTCAATTACATTAGAATCAAACAAATAAAATTATTTATTATTTTTTAATTTTTCAGTTCCCGGACATTTTTTGAATTGAGCTAAGCATGATATTTAACACAGCAGCCGGACATCTCTGAACTTATTGTATTTACTATTTCTCACATAATATCAATCACATCAGAAAACTTGAAAATTTCATCTCCCTGGAGTGGAAAACGAACCCACATCTCCCGATTACCATTCGCACATGCTATCCGTTACACCACCCAGGACGACAAAGTCCCAAGTATCTGAGTGTTATGAGATTTGAATGATTCTCTGACTGCATTCTTAATCAAAGCGAACTGTGCTGCCATCTAGCATTGTTAAGCCAATCACCGGCCGTTCATGTATATAGTGTGGAAGAAATATTCTTCTCATAACACATGGAAATTACATAATTAATACCGCAATCAGACATATCTGAATTGACTGTATTTACCGTTTCTCATGTAATATCAATCACACTCTGATACTTGGAACTTTGTCGTCACGGATAGCATGCTCGAATTATAATCGGGAGATCCGGGTTGGTTTCCCGCTCCAAGGTGACAAATATTTTAGATGTGATTGATATTGCGTAAGAAACAGTAAATACAGTCAAATCAAAGATATCTGGTTGCTGTGCTAATTTATCATGATGTATTTCCCACGAAATTTTGAGAATATTTCTTCCATACTATTATCACTTAAGCATGCTGGTGAAGGTGATTCACAAATCATATTCACTGTGCAATCTTTATATGTTTGAAATTTTACACCTGTGTCACTCTTGGCAGATAACTCTTCCATTTTGCATCAAATTAGCATTAATTTGACATTTTGGTGAATAGTACATACGCATACTATGTGAGTGCCACTTGCACCAGCAAGAGCACAATTTTTAGGCCTTAATTCACAAAACTTGAAAAATTCAATTTTCATAGTGGATATTTTACCATGCAAAATATGTACAGTATGTTTCCTTCAAATTGGAGTGACACAAAAAAAAATATATAAGTTTTTGAAATCCATAAGGACAAAATAAAAGTTAATGGAAAATAGAAGAAAAAATTTAAGCATTTTTTTCCAATGTACACCAAGATGCATTTTTTTCTAATGTAAGTTGCATCTTAGCAAATAACACACACACACACACACACACAAAATAATCGCTGGGGAGGTGAAGGCCCCTCTAAATATGCCCCTAAGCACCTCTTAAGTTCCTGTTTTTCAAATTTGAACTGAAACTTTTCACTAAGCACAAATCTGATTGGACTTGAGAAGGAAAGACCACTGTCACATTGGCTAAGAGGTTTTTTCACTGTAAATAAAGCAATAATAAGGATCTTATTTAACCATTATTAAGAAATTAAGCATTAAAAAGTATCTTACATAGGTAGGCATTAACCCTCCCCACCACTCATCCATCCAAATGTTACATAATAAACTTTAATCCAAGCATTGTAATTTTCTTTTAGGAATATGGATGGGTATACATATGTAGATAGATGCGATACATTCTGAAACTTACTGAAAACAAAAATCTTTTGTAACTTTAGAAATTCTTAGATCGCCACTCCCCAAAGTTTTTTTTATATGTCAAGGATATCAAGAAGTTCAACATAATGTTTTGAAAAAAATGAAAATGTCAGTTTCTGAAAAAAATAATTAATTTAAAGATTTAATTAGAAGGGAAACTTTTGATGACTTTTTATTACAACAAAGCTTGTTTAATAAGCTTTCTATTGAAACCAGAATCAACTGAATAACATATTTTTATCTGAAGATACAAAAAGTTGAATGGTTACAAAATTTTCAAAAATGCAGAGAAATTCAAAATTTTGGCCTTTTTATTTTCAAAACAACCAAAGGAAAATTAAAAACAAAACAAAACTTGTTTACTACTTAAAGAGTACCTTCTCAACAATTTTTGTCAAAATTGGTGATGTCAACATTGAGTGCTGTGTTGATCTGACATGTAATAACCCACAGTTTCAGCTGCTTGAAACTTGGTTGTTCTGGTTGGTGTAATGGTAGCATGATCGAATGTAAATCAGGAGATGTAGGTTCAATTCCCTTTCCAGGGCAATGTAATTTTCAAATTTTCTAAAGGATGGCTACATGGGAAACAGTAAAATGTACAACAGTGATATTAGATGGAAAACCAAAGTTATGGTCTTTAAGAGAGGAACTGGTAGCACTGACTGTAATGTAAGTATAAATGGCACTGTGATTGACCAGGTGAGTGAGTTTGTGTATTTAGGAAGCATGTTTGACAGAGAGAACAAATTGGATGGTGAAATCAGTAGGTGAGTGAATTCTTTATTGAAAGTCATGGCTGCTTTGGGAGGTTTTCACAGGAATGTTGGGTTTTCAAGAGAGTCCCACATGGCTGTGTATGAAAGTGTAATTGTTCCTACTCTGATGTATGGCAGTGAAACCTGGGTACTGCAGAAGAAACATAGGAGTCGTTTGTGTGCTGGAGAAATGCGTTACTTACGTGAGGTTTGTGGCAAGACACTATCTGATTGTGTGAGGAATGAAGATGTGTTGCAGTTGTGTAATGTGAAGCAAAATAGTGTTAGCAAGTGGAGACTAATATGCTTCAGTGGTTTGGCCATGTTGAAAGAATGAGTGATGAGATGCTTACTAAGAAAATCATTTTACCCCAAGTGGCAGGAAGGAAAGGCAGAGGAAGGCCAAGGAAGTCATGGGCTGATCAGATTCAGGAGTGTCTGCATGAAAAAAAGATCGAGTATGAAGTATAGAAGATCTTGTATATGGCATGTGATGTATGTCAGTGAAGCCCAAGTTGTATGTGAAGATTGTTGTAAATGGATAAATTTGATATGGCAACAGTAAGTAAAAATTATCTGGTAGTTTGTATTTCTTTGTGGAGCTAACCTCTGAATCTCAGAGAACAGCTTAGTGATATGTATGTATGAATGTAAATTATATGGACACACAAATTTAACACTGTTAACTGAAATATAAAAGTTAGCTATATATAGTTCTGCTTCCAGTGCATTGTACAAATCAGAGATGAACACAGGCCCAGGCTATGACAAAAAGCCCAGACATGGATTCAGTCCTTGCCCAGATGAGTTCTTATGCAAAATCTTTGACTAAAACCAGAGTACGTACGGACCCGGGTTCAAGTTAATTTTCCCCTTTTACTTTTTTTAAATTTCATTTAACACTGCTAACCAAATTAACTTGCACAACTGAATGGTTAGGTTATGGTTTCTTATTTGTTTATTGCATGCATTTCGTAACTCAGAAACGTCTGTGAATGTTTTGAGTAACAGTTATGTATTTTTTTCCTAGATGAACTAGCAGAACTTAAATTTTAGCCCACCAGAAATATCAACAATGGAAATAACTATTTTACGGGTCTTATAGAGGTAATAATTTTAAAAGTTGGTGGTGAAATTTTTGAACTAAGGCCTAATTCAGCATCGCTGTCCCGGTGGTCTAAGCGATGGCCTCTGATCATTCGTCCAAAAGGGGTCCGGGTTCGAATCCCGGTGAGGCATGAATGTTGTGTTTGTCTTACGGCACTGGCTCTCTCCCTTCCCTGGAACCAGTGACCCTAAATTAGGAATGGGTAACTGCTTATAGCCCATTGAGTTGCTCATGGTGGTCATTAAACCTTCAATAAAAAAAAAATCGTCATCAGGACTACGTCACTGGAGTAGTTGCTACCACTCAGAAGTGTCCAACTAATGTTCCTAATAGCTGCTTGGTGTTCATTATTTGGACTTTAATACTCCTTCCTATTTCTCCTATATAGCTTAGCTTAGCTTGCAGTTAGAGTCGATGCAAAAGATGACTACTCCTTCTTGCAATTGGATGTCCATTTCTTTCTGTTTTAGAGTTGGCAGGAACTTCTTTAACTTGTTATTTAGATCTGAGGCAAGTCTGATATATTTTGCCCCAATCCTCTTCAGTTTTTAAGTCCTTTGTAAAATCTAATTTTACACTTCCAACTGAGTGGCAGTGACGTAGTCCTGATGAACTAGGCTTTAATTTGAAAATTTGACCACCAACTTTTTAAAATAATTACCTCTATAAGACCCGTAAAATATTTCCACAGTAAACTATGAATAGAGGTGCCATAAATTCATTTAAAACTAGAAATGTAGAGTTTTTTGGTGAACTAAAATTTAAAGTTCTGTTAGTTACAATATTAAAAATGGGAATTTTCAGTCATTCATTGAAAAAAAAAAAAGGTGAGCAGACTGTGGAAGACTCAAGGCAGGCTAAATATTAAGTTGTTACATGAATATGATGCAAATAATAATAATTCTTTCTCTTTCTTTTGGGGGGGAGGGGGTCGATATTAACAGGAAGCACAAACATTCTTATCTGATAGTGAAAATATAAACAGGAGTAAAACAATAGGCTTCATTTTTTCCTTATTCACATACCTGGGCCTTAAGAAAGGAGCCCGTGCTTGTCTCTAGTACAAATACAATGAAACCCCAGTTAAACGTTTTTCACTTTTATATAGAACTAGCTTTTGCCCACGACTTTATTCGCATGAACTCGAAGCATATTATCTGCAATATTATCAGAACACACAATCTCAAAATATAATATTATATGTAGTTACAATGCTTCTGCATATACCACATTTTTAGTTTGGTTGCAATTTATTTATGCTTTCCACCGTAGGTTAAAGAAGCGTATATGCTCCAGCTTTGTCCACCTGTCTGTCCGCATGATAACTTGCGTAAAAATGGTTCGATTTTGATGAAATTTTAGTATGTGGTAGGGGACAACCCTATTGAAATTGGCCAATATGGGGGTCAAAGGTCAGGACATAGGAGCAGGATTCATTCCATCACCCTTATGCATCATAACTTATGTAAAAATGCTTCGATTGCGACAAAACTTTATCACGTTGTCCCGGAGGTATACTGAACCAGTTCTGTTGAATATCATCGAAATAGGGTCAAAAGTCAGGGCAAGGAGCGAGATTTATTTCACAGCCATTATCCTCATAATTTGACTAAAAATGCTTCTATTGCGACAAAACTTTAGTATGTTGTTCTGGAGGTATACTGAACCAATTCTGTTTATCATCATCAAAATGGGGTCAAAGGTCAGGGCATAGGAGCAAGATTCATTCCACAGCTATTATCCTCAAAACTTGAGTAATTATTTCTGGTATGTTGGAAGGCGTATCATAATCAATGCATTGCACAATTTTACTAACTTGTTACTTAAGCATACGAACGCTCAAATAATAATATGGGTACCTACTCAAAACGCACTTAAAATTGAGACCTTAGCAATCAAGGAAGTACATCTGCACTACGTGCTGGCACGACATGGTATTCTACTGATATCAAGTGTGGCCCTCTCTTCCCTTATCCTGCATGGCACTGGTGTCAGATGCGGCAGTGTTTTACATAACAGCTTGTTGTTCATCCCCAATTTTTCGTACTGTAATAATATATAGCCTAGCCTATGTCCATCGGGAAGAAATAAGCTTTTGAATGTGAAAGAATTTTCCAGATTGGTTCAGTAGTTTCTGAGATTATGCAGCAGTATTTTACATAAACGTTTGCTGTTCCATACCTGTCAACCTCTATGGTTTACCCACACTTTGTACGTTTACATTTTCGTTCGTGTACAGCCGTACAAATGTCTCGTACGATTTTTTTTATCCATGGAATTTTTTTTATTATTATTTACATTAACAGGCCCTATTTTAAAACTTTTTTACAGATATAATAATACCAAATGTTTCACGCTTATTCCAGGGCTCGCGCTAATGAGCGATGGGCAACATACGTTGCAGATTTTATTTTGGTTCTGCAGACAAAAATTATATCCCCAGAACCCAATAAAGCTTCACTTCTGGACTCCTGATCACGGATGCAATTTTTTTTTTTTGTCTTCGGACGAAATTCAGTCTTTAAAACTTTCCGGAAACAGAAGTGAGACAGAGTTAAGATTTCTCCCATAATGATTTTTTTTCTCACAATTTTTCCTTTTCCACTGTTAAATACCATTTAATTCCATTGTGTTTGTCCGAAAACGAAGGTAACAACTTTCAAAAATGAAAGCTAGACGTAACCTCGTAATCTTAAATTCCTTTTCTCGCGATATTCCCTCTGCCCCATATGGTTGTTAAGTATAATTTTGTTACATAAATGTTTGTATGCAAGATTAAAAATGGAGGAAATTTTTTTGAAAACGAAAGTTGGATGGAACATAAATTTATCCCATAATCGTAAATTGGAAGCAAAAAAATTGACAAAGGAAGCTAAAAGAAGTGACGAGTTCTTCTGAATTTGTTGTTTTTTCCTCGGTGTTTTCTCTGCACATTGTATTGTTGTTTAAACATTGAATATATAAGATCAAAAATGAAGAAAATTTTCCCGAAAATGGAATGGAAGTAGGATGGAAAGAAAGATTTTCCCCTTAGGGGCCCGTCCATAAAGTACTTCCAAGATTACAGGAGGGGGTCTTTACAATTGGACCAAATGTTGCATGGGGGGAGGTTTACTAATTCGGACGTCCAGTGGCAAAAATATAGTGGATGGCATTTCTTTGTTTTGCTTTCTCTTTTTTTCTTCTTTTAATAGTTAAAAAAGGTATGAAATATTTCAGATTTCTGATATTTAGCTAAAGCAGAATATTAATATTAAGTTCTCGCATTTGTACTACCAAATCCATCGTGTTTTGTAGATGGTATAATCGGGAGCGTCGCAACCTGGAATTCGTGCGTTCATTTGTATAACAGATCTTTATTTCAGAATGATAAAGTTTGGGTAGTATTTGGGAATAAATTAATGCCTAAATAATAAATATTTTTTGAAGCAAATGTGTAAATATATGAAAGATTCCTTTCAATAATTACATGTTTTCTTTCTGTTTCTCAACAGACTTCTAAAAGCAGTCGTCAAAAATAAAGGGGATTGCGAGAATTAGGATGTACTTTTTAGGGTGGGTGGTATCATAATAATCGGACAAAATGTGACATGAGGGAGGGGGGTCTAAAAATAGTAAAAAAATCACGGATGTACTTTATGGACAGTCCCCCTTAATCGTAATTTTTTTTTCTAGCGATGTTTCTTTTGTCCTGTATTTATAAATATAATTTTATTCCATAAATCTTTTAATATAATTTTATTCCATAAGCAAACAAGTGGCTAATTTGAGGCAAATCAAATGTAATAATTGCGAGGTGCAGCATGATGACATTACACTAGCAGTAGGCCTCTCCAACAGAACATTAATGGAAGAAATGGAATTTAATGGTGCAGACAAAAAGTTATTTTTTGCAGATGTGAGAAACTTTTATGCAGTAGTAGTGAGAAAGATAGTGGACAAATTTCCACTTGAAAATCAGGTGGTGAAAGACCTGAAATACACACGCATTTGTGCAACTACCCACCTTGATCAGGACTACCTCACTTTGATCAGGAAGCTCTAAAGCAGCGTTTCTCAAAGTGTGGTCCGCAGCGGCCTATCAATTGGTCCACAGGAAATTTCAGAAGAAAAATTACGAAGAATGTGAGAATCCCTCCTCTTAAACTTTGAGTGCATGCTCGACACAAATATCTAGAACTATCAGATAGAGCCACTAAACATCTTCCATTCATGATGACTTACAACTGTGAATTTTCAGATTTAGTTGAAATTAAGTGCAAGAAAAGAAATAGATTAGATGTGGAAGATACTCTATTACTCAAACTATCGGTCATCCAACCAGATACAGATAGCATGGTAAAAGATCCAAAGCAGCAATATCCCTCTCATAGATGCTATGATTATTATTATTGTAGTTATTATTTTTATCATTAATTACTGAATTTTTATACATGGACTTTCAGAAAAGTATTAAAATCAAAAGAGAAATCAAAGTATAATTGTCCATATCACATTTTGCACATATGTAACTTGAAATGTATGGAGAAAATTTTTTCCACGGCTCATGGATGTAGCTAGAATTTAGGTTGGGGTAGTTGCAATTTTCAGAGAAGGTTTAAGTAATTTCCCATAAATATTACCCAGTACATATCTTACTTTTTGACATTTGAAGGAGGGTTTGAACCCCCAAAACCCCCTCCTCTGACTACGCCCATGCTGTGACTACATTGCGAATTATTTAAGTGAATGATCTCTTTTTTTGTTATACAACTGACAAAATAAAATCATAACTCACCACTCTTTTTGTCTTTATCAAATATAGGTACTTTAAAACTTACTTTGTTTTAGATAGGTTTTTCAACCAACCGGTATTTTAAACACCTGGTTGGAATTTTGGCGATTTTTTTGCCTAAGGTCAGTGGTAACTGCTTACCAACGCTATTTGGGGACAGTATAATTTTCAAGTAAAAAAACAGCTGAAAATTTGCTCAAAAAAGGCTTAAAATTTACCCAAAAAAGTTCAAATTAACTAAAAATTACATTTCAAGGCGGGCAAATCAAGCCATAGCTCATAAATATATATATATAAGCCTGCCTATAAATCACAAATTGGGGGATACTTTGGTTGTGTCTTTCCTTGGAGCATAAGGCTAGTCATTACTCACCAGCCGATGAGGGTGGCATGTAGGTCCCAATATTATTAACCAGGGTTGGCTACCTTAGTTTCAGACAATAAAATTTTCAATTTCAAATTTCTCCCAGACCCCCCCCCCCCCCAGCTTGGTGGTCTGCAATAAGTAAAGAAATCCTCAAAGAGGTCCATGAGCAACCAAAGTTTGAGAAACACTGCTCTAAAGGATGAGTTTGGTGACCGTTGTATGATCTGTGGTGACTATTTTTTATAGATTGGTGGATACCTTTGCTCACACCTTGATCAGGAAGTTCTAAAGGATGAGTTTGGTGACTATTGTATGATCTCTGATGACTGTTTTTTGTAGATTGGTGGATACCTTTGCTCACATCTTGATCAGGAAGCTCTAAAGGATTAGTCTGGTGACTATTGTATGATCTCTGATGACAGCTTTTTGTAGATTGGTGGATACCTTTGCTCATGCCTTGATCAGGAAGCTCTAAATGATGAGTTTGGTGACTATTGTATGATTTCTGATGACTGTTTGCCTATACTGATAGACAATGGCCAGAAAAAGTTTTTGTAGCTACTGGCTGGATATTATAAGACTGAGAACAAGTACTGGGTGCATCCGTTTCCCAAATCTTAAAGTGATTATTTGGCGACTACTTACCTTGCCTCACAGTAATGCTGACTGTGAAAGATCTTTCTCCATGATGAAGAAAATCCATACAGACTGTAGAACCCACTGATCACATTTTGAAAAACAAAACATGTGTTGAATAAAATACAACACACTCTTAAGATTCAATTGCTTAAATATGCAAACAATTAATACACGTACATCAGTTGCTGTTATAAAACAGTCGAGCTTGTAAAATTTATGTAGTAATTTTTATTTAGCCTTTGTAAGGTTTTTATTGGCCCAGCGTACAAGGTTATCACCTCATGAGGTTGACAGGTATGCTGTTCATTCCCATTATTTCATACCGTAATAATACATAGCCTATGTCCATCGGGAAGAAATAAACTTTTGAATGGCGATTCCAAATCTGTCTAGTAGTTGCCGAGATTACCTTTTACAAACTTTTTCTCTTTATAATATTAGTATAGATTCTGCACTAGTCCCAAACTGTAGTTTCTATCACTTTTTCAATTCAGTTATATGAATTCATTTATATGCTTTTCTGTGATTATATGCTAAATTTTGAATATCAGATTATCAAAAATACATGGTTCCTTTGGATTCTTTTATATGTAACCTGGTATGTTACAACTTTGAGGGAATTGAGAAAATAGTTAATGTTCACAGTTCCCCTTTTTCTCTGGATTCATAAAATTTGAAACAAGCTAATATTTTACTCGACACTAATGCTAAATCAACTAGTGGACAAACTGCTTTGAAAAGAGGGATGCTGATAAGTAAAGGATGTATAATTGGGGTATTGAATGTAAAACAAATTTGTATTCAAATTTAGTAACTGTATTTCGAAGTTTTTTTTTTTTTCGTATACTGAAAATATGAAATCATACAAAATTTCTTAATCTACTTTTTATAATGAAATTAGAATACAAAATCAATACAAAAGTCAAAATATACATAGGCTTAAGGTAGCGAGCAAAGTATGCATGTCTTACATTACGAAAGAAATTTCTTTTAAACGCTTTTTAACAGTTATACGTTTTTTTAAGGCCGTCCTCCTAGAAATCATATAACGAAGGGATTCCACTATTTACCTGCAGAAATTCAATACAATAAAAGCCGTTCTGAAAATATCACGCATAAACGAAACATACACGTCATGGCACATATTTCCAGATCATGATTTATTTTAATTATGAATACAACTGCTACTCAAAAGCTTAAAAAATCCAATTAAAAAGTATCACAATTTTGAAACACTTCAGATTTTACAGCTGTATATTGTACAATAGTTTCACAAACCATACAAGATATAAAAATACTTCATTTCACGCAGATTAAAAAGAACTCAATAATTCATAAGGCTACAACAGATTATTTAAATCATAGTTTTCTGCATTTGCAGCAACAGTCCATGCATCTTGCACAGCACCATCCATAGCAGTAGCAACCCTATTATCAGACAGTACTGCGTGATTTGCACCACCTATTGCAGCTCCACACTCATTACATGTGCTTGTCATCGTTGCACCCCCACACTCGGTGATACAGTACACATGTCCATTGGGGCATTGATACCAATGTCCCGATCTGAGGTTCATAGCTTTTAGAATTAATTTTTTCTCATCTTCGTCAATACCCAAAACAGCACCACCACACTTCATTTTTATGCTTTCTAAATTCTTCTTAAATGTTTCCTCTTCATTTCCGGTAAAACAAACATATCTGATGCTGAGAAAATGATCTAAAGCACCTTTGACAGTATCACGTAATTCTTTATTTACTTCCATTTTTGACTTACTCTTTTTAAGAGCATTGTACAGCATGGCTGCTGACTTCAGGCGCTGCAGTTCACATGAAATTTCCTCCAGTTGTTGCAGTGTTGAGGTCATGTGCTGCTGATGTAAGAACATGTCAATAAGAGCAGCGGTTTCACAGATACAATCACTAAGAGCATCAGTATCTACTTCATAACTTTTTACGGTAAGTTGCAAACCCTTTTTGAGTTCCTCTTCAAAGGAATGCAAAAAGACATCAAGCTGCAGTGTTTTGTAAATTTTTTTTAAAACAGCAGCTATGTTAATGATGTTCTCACATTGATTAACCTCCCACACACTTACATCATGCTTACTCAGAATGTCTGAGAGAGTTTCAATCAATTTATCTGACAGAGGAAGATCTATTCTCAAGCTTTTCAAGACTGTCTCTTTTTTCCGATAAATATGCCGCTTTTCACCATAGACACGATTCTTGACTTTTGTCACATCTTGTAGACAAGCCTTGATTATGTATCCAAATCGCAAATTCTTCCTGATCACGGTCTTGCATTTGGGGCAGTTCTTCATTTGTATTTCGCCCATCTTTCCTCTCTCTAACTGCATCCAGCGTGTTAGGCCTTCAACTTCGAACACATGCTTGCAATCTTCCAACTGAATGAACCTCGCACCTTCCTCGTCTTCAGTTCCAAAAACACTTCAGTCAATTCTTTATTATGACAAACAGCACACAGCCTTGGACAAGGCTCTCCACATAATCCAACACAAGGATGTCCACAGCGCAATAGTTTGGGGCAAGGAATGTCACATGGGGAGCGGTTACAAGGTTCAGAACACAGTTTAGTGCATGTTTTGTGAATGCACTGCCAGTTACATTTTTCTTTACATGGATTACAAGGAACTCCACATTTTTGGGGGCACTTGCTGTGAACACAGCGATTTTCGCATTTCCTTTGGCAAGGAGGGCAATTCTGGGCACAATCTGAGTGACACTGATGTCCACAAACAAGAATACGATGACAGGGATTCCTGCATGGCATATGGAGGCGCCCTTGGTGGCATTTACTGCACGTGCCACAACATTTATGGCCACATTCTAATTCCTTGTCACAATTCTCCTGACAAGCCAACAGAACTGCTAGCCGAGATTTAGTCCTATAACATGGGACATTCACATTATGACCACATGGTGACTTTACTGTAGTTTCCGTTCTACAGTCAACAGTGCACAACTCACCACAAGAATTTCTGCAGGGGTGATCACAAGAAAGTCTTTTGTTGCACGGGAATGTGCAAACATACCTTGCTGGTTCCATGTGACAAGGTACAAACACTTCATGCTTACAAACTGGAATGGTTTTCAACACTTTGACACAACACTTCCCACATTCTTCAAAACAGTGCCTTTCACAAGCATGTCCATTTTCACACACTATTTTACCACATTTCTTGTTGCACTTGAACTTTTCATGGTGTGGATCATATGGATGACACATACGTGTACATGTATGACCACACTCCAGCCTGTACTCACAAGGACGTGTACATCCACCTTCAGGAACAGACTTGAAGTTTTCACGAGTTACTACTGAACTGATACGGTCAGGGTGGTTTTGACAGACCAACTCTAGTGCATCACCCACAGCTCCTTGGTCTTCAAGAGATTTCATAATGCCTTTCCACAATGTACTATGTTCTGCAAGTAACATGAAGTTTCCTATACAGTATAAACCTTTCTTTGCACGAGAGAGAGCAACACAAACCCTGTTTGAAGTCTGAAGAAAGCCAATAAGTCCTTCATCATTGCTTCTTACAAATGATATTAGAATTATATCATTCTCCTCTCCCTGAAAGTTATCTACTACAGTTATCCTAACACCTTTATAAAGAGGACCTTTGGTCAATCTCCTGAGCAGCATCAACTGCCCAGAGTATGCTGTGAGGATTGTAATTTGGGAAGCCAAATAGCCTTGTAACAGAAGGTATCTACATAATTCTACCAAAAATAAAGCTTCGTGATGATTTACTTTGCTTTGGGAATCACTTTCCTTTCCTTCGCAGTAGTCGTGATTTAGGAAAAACATGTTGGAGCGAACTCCCTTAATATCTTCATATTTTAAAACAGAATCGTCATTTTTTAACTCTGAATATATGTGAGGAACCAGAAGTGAAGCTATTGATGGTCGCATACGATGCTGAATCGAAAGCACACAAGAATCCATACCGTTACTGATCATTCTTTCAAAAAGAGAAATGTTTAAGTTGTACTTGGTTGCAAGTTGGTATACAGTTGGACTAGGTCTAAGTTGCTGATGATCACCAATGAGAATCAGATGCTGGGTACTGGATGCGAGAGAGGTTACTATATGGCTCTCTAATATCTCTGCAGCTTCTTCTACTATGACAACTCGAGGATCCAGGTTCTGAAGAATAGATCGATATTTTGCAGCACCTGTTGTGGTCATTCCTACGATTTCGAGGCCTTTCAAGACGTGCAAGTCTTCCGCAAATTTCATTTCACACAGCAGTTCATATTCTTGACGAACCTTTTTCTGTGTTCCTGATATTTCCTCCTGTTTATCTCTGATATAATTAGCCAACCAAAAATTATACAGACGCCACCTATCAGGAATAGGTATGCTCCAGATATCAACAATTCTATTAGCTTCTTCCATATTCATTGCTTCAGTATTTCTTAGCATTCTCCGAATTAACTTTCTTCTTTCTTTTGCTCCTCCCTGAGTTTTCCACGGTCCTTCAACAACTACCAGGGGCGAAACATCTACCTCCACTTCTTCATTTAGATCATAATTAACACCAGAAAAATCTTCATCATTCACTTCACGCATTGCCTCAATAAAATCAACATCCCCTTCATCTTCATTGCTAATATCGCCATCATTTATTTCTGCTTCATTAACCACAGCCTGATTGTGAATTACTCCAGCATTATTAGCATACATAATGTTCCCAGGATTATGCATGCCGTTATCGAAAACATGATCTTTTACTTGTTCAAAACCTCTAAACCGGATTTCCAGCCAGTCATTTATGACATGGTCATCATCAAATGGTGGATCATCAAAGTAATATGATATCCCTCTTTTCAGGGAAGTGTAATGGGTAGCTGTCATATATGGTTTCAAAATCACTTCACTCAAAATAGTCTTGCATGATCTTTCTATCGCTTTCTCGGTTTCACTAACTGTACTTTGCAGTGCATTTAGAGCCATACTTTTCTCCTTAATGTTGAAATATATATGTCTAGGTATATCCCTTTCCATTTTAATTTTCCTTTTCAGAGCACTTAGATGATAAGGCTCAACTTTTTCACTATTGCACCGGCCTCCTATTCTCACTACTTTCTGAGTGAAATTCAAAATCCCCTCCAAAAACTGATCCAGAGCATGATTGGTGTAGCAAACAATAAGAATGGGTGCTTTAGAAGTGTTCCACTTATCAGCATTATGTAAAAGCAACTGCACTATTCTTAAGCCAATGTAAGTTTTACCTGTTCCAGGAGGGCCTTGGATAACAGAGAATTCTTTTGTAAGTGCTGCTTTGAGAGCTTTAAATTGGGAGACATCTAAACCCAACTCATCTGCATTAGGCCAAAGGGAGTCATTCAAAATTGGCAAATATTTCAAGCGATTTTCGTCAATTTTTGGACGATCAACTTTACCGACCATTACAGCAGTTATGTCCACAGGCAATAACAATGGACTGATGTCATACACTGTGTCTTTTAACAAATACTCTGGCCTATTAACGTTTTTGTCCACATCAAGGATATACTTCTTCAAAGGTAGGACAGTGACATTTTGAAGAGCTACTAAAACATGACGATATGCTTCAAAATATGCTTGTGTTTCAAGAATTGTGAACTCCATCAGTGCAGTAATATTCAAGATTTCATTTGTGAGCTCCTCAAACTTAATCAACAGTAAACCTTTTTTCAGTTTCTCAGGTTCCCTTCGGACAACTGTAGCAAACAACATGGTCTGAAAGTTGTCGTTGGAAAGGCAGAGAAGGGAACCTGTCAAAAATCGCTTGCTATATTCCCATTGGATTTTTTTGAATTTTTCACCTTCAAACTGCAGAATGTGAACTAGAGTACCGTGAACAAATTCAGAACCGATGACATGTACATTTAAATACAACCTCAAGTCTTTACATTTTCTGGCCTGCTGTTTGTTCTTCATCAATCTGTATTCTGCCATGCCCTCGCGCAGAGGTCTAGTGAAATCTTCCCGAAGTAGACGGAACTGTACATCTAGGTAATGATCCATATCAAGATACTTCCCTCTCACCACGTTAGGCCGAAGAAATGGCTGATAATCATACATGTCCTGCTCCATTGGTAGAATAGAAATTTCACGAAAATCTTCAGGAGGCTTTGCAAGTTGCATTTTTTCCTCTGCTGTCGCCTTCTTTCTATCTTTCTCTGTGTGCTGCTCAAGGAACAGGGTAGTCTGCTGTATGAGATCATTAAGTACTTGAATTAAATTTTCCTTCATTGCTTTGTCTGACTCACCACATTTTTCCACTGTCTGCAACAAATGTGGAGACAGAACAGACATTATTTCTGCAGCTGTTGCTGGTTGGAAATCTGCCAGAGCCTTAAGGAACTCAATTAAATGGGACAACGAATCAAAAGAGGCAAGCTTCGAGTTGTTCTGCAAAAATAACAAGTACATCACCAAGCTATAGAACATAAACTTATGATTGGACGTCACAGTGTTTGCCAATTCTAGTACATTAACACGCAGTTTTGATCTGCATGCTTTTCCTAATGCTATAAGAATGTAAGACATAATTCCATTTGAAATATCTGGTGATGCAATCAGTTTAGAAAAGCCTTCATAAGTACTTAGAAGAGTGAGTAAGATCTCATCTGGATGCTTGTTACTTAAATACTGCAACTTGCGAAAAGACATGATGTTACTTTGTTTTTGAATTTGTTTACATGCTGTATGATTTGCAGCTTTTTGAGAATGTGAGGCTGAAGTATCATTATCTTGCTTTGGCAAAGAGCCAGAACTTCTACTTCTTGCAGAATAGCCTTTCATTCGACTAGATAACGCACTCTGTTCAACACTATGCCCATCACCAGCTTGAGAACTATTTCTGTGTCTTTCCTTAATAACAGTTTTTTTTAAATGTTTATCTTTTTCCGGTTTAGGGTGCTGCAGATGATTTCCCATGTGCGAGCTTGGTGAATGTTGTTTTTGAGGTCTGTACTGCATTTCTCCTTTACTTCCTTCCAGCTTTTTACCATGGTTGTAGGATGCATAATAACCAAGTAAACGGTGTTCAAGTGAAGTACGCTGTAAATGTTTTGGCTTCACTGAAAGATCCCTGCGACTTTTATGCTGAGGATTCTTTTCTTGGGCTTTTGAGTTTTCAATGCCAACACTACACTGGTTCGTAGGCTCATCTAAAGTATTCCAGACTGCATGCCTAGGGAAAAAAGAAAAGACAAATACATACATGGGACCAGTTCATGACAAGAACAATATACACTCATTGTCATAAAAATCCACGCACCAAGGAGGCGTCATATTGAAATGAGATTTTAGTAGTGAGGTGGATATACCAGGGTTGTCCAACATACGGCCCGCCAAAGGTTTTAATCTGACCAGCCTGCACTGTTTGGGATTTAAAAGAGAAAAACAAAAACTGGTAGAAAAATAAATTCTTCAGACTCAAATTGTGCTAAATTTACAGCTTAATGCTCGATGAGAAAGTATGGATATAAGTAATACAGCACAGCTGGCAATCTATGTACGAGGAGTCATTGAAACTTTTGAAATCATTGAGAAACTATTTACTTATGTCCAATGAAAGGTGCAACAACTGGAAAAGATATTTTTGATGAGGCAAAATGTATCTTGGCAAAATCCAATCTTCTGGAGGATAAACTGTGTGGAATTACAACAGGTGGAGCCCCGGAGATGATAGGAAAGCATAATGGATTTGCAAATCTAATGATGAAATCAGTACCTAATAATGTCATCTCATGCCACTGCATCATTCACCAACAGCAACTGTGTGCAAAGCCCATGGATATGCAACACGTAATGGACAAGATTGCTCAGACAATCAATTTTATGAAGTCCAAGGGGCTCAATCACGGACAGTTCAAAAAATTTCTTGCAGAATTAGAATCATTCAATAGTGACATAATTTACTTCATCCATGTTCATTGGCTCAGCAGAGTGGTGACACTGGCAGATTCTGGGCACTGCTTGAAGAAATAAAGACCTGCATTGCAAAAAAAAAAAAAAAATTTCAAATTTTATGAATGACGATCAGTGGTTGAATGACTTGGCATTCCTAGTAGATATCATTAAATATGCTACAGATCTATCTAAATGTGAAATTACAAGGGATCAACTTGCCCATAAACTGTACGAGCATATCCAAGTGTTCGTGCAGAAGTTACAACTGTTTCAGCAACAGTTGATTGTGGAAAAAGCTGTCAATTTCATTACGTTATCAACAAGGCCGTCTGAGACAGTGAACCATAAAAAGTACTCTGAACTGATTGAAAAACTTAGTGGTGAATTCACAAAAATATTTTCGGATTTCAGAGAACACGATGGTGAAATGAAGTTGTTTTCAGATCCATTCGGAACCGATGTCTACGATTCTCCTGATATGTTGCAGTTTGAACTAATCGAGATCAAAAATGAAACACCATGAAGAGAGTATTCCTACAGTACGGATTTGTTAACATTTTGTAAAAAATGTGTTCCCTGCGTTTCTTATCCAAATGTCTCAAAACACGCCCTTCGATGCATTGCACTGTTTGGTAGCACATATTGCCGTGAACAGCTATTTTCAAGGATGAAAGCCACAAAAACAAAATCAAAGTCCTATCTGACAGACAAACATCTTACCGAAATTCTGCACATCGCTACATCAAGTGTACGGGCAGACACTGGCTACCTGTGTAAGCAAAAGCAATGTCAGACCTCACATTAACTGAGTGTTTAGTTTAACAATGAAAGAAAAGGTAATAAATTGCGTTCAATGTCAATTTTTTTGGAAATTTTTATGTCTAATGTTACTAGGTTTTTTTACCGAATTCGCAACAACTGTTGACCCGCGAGTTCCATGAAATTTTTTTAAGGTGGCCCATTACACGAAAAGGTTGAACAACCCTGGTATATACCAAAGGCAAAAGTGGTTACAATATCACAGCAGCAGGACGATTTCCCGCTGTACCGCATCGGACTGCCTCGCGCTTGGATACATGTGGTGATACGGTCCGGCACGAAGTCAAAGAGATGCCGTATGTTATTTTAGAACAGATTGGCTCGCACTTCTTGCAACTGACGCTCTAAATCACAAACACCGAGACATGGAGAAAGTTGGAGTTCCATCTGGTCCCACACATGCTCGATGGGTGATAGATCAGGTGATCTGGCAGGCTACGGAAGCATCAAAGCATGCCGTAGACAGTCCTAGGAAACCCGAGCCATGTATGTGCGGACGGGCATTATCTTGTTGGAAAATGGTGCCAGGCTGCAGAATTTCCTGTATGTAGACTGGGCGGTCAATGGCCCTTCAGAGCACTGCAAGGGTAGGCCGGCTGTCATACGCGATGGCTCTTCAGACCATCACACCTGCAATTTGGGACACGTGCTGCTGTACAGTGAGGTTGAGATTGTAGCGTTCACCTGTGGTCCTCCACACTCTGGCACAGTGGTCGTCGTTCCATACAGAAGCGGGATTCATTGCTAAACACTAAACGTTGCCAGTCTGTAGCATTCCACATTACTCGCTGCTGACATCACTGCAATCGACACTGACTAGGGTCACGTGTTAATGGCAGAAAATGTAAGGACCGTCAAGTCAAGAGTGCAGATTCGCCTCTGCCAGACGTCTGGAAATGGTTCTGGTGGACACAGGGATCTCTAAAACAGCCACCATGTCTCTGGATATTGGACAAGGACTCCGTTGCATCTGTGCGTGCTGCTCTCACGATCCTCTCTGCTGGTGGTGTGTGTGGGTCGTCCAGAGCCAGTCTGCCATCCCTGGGTGTCTTCCTGTGTCCGTTGCCCCAACACGATTGCACCATACTGTCTGACCGGCCCAAATGGCGGCCGATTTGGCACGCCGGCCACCTTGCCTTTCTCATTTTGACGATACGGCCTCATTCAAACTCCGTCAGTTGCCCATGCGCACATCTACAACGGCTCCTCAGCTTGTCCATCGCTCAGGGATCTCACTTGACTCTTACTGTGCACTTCACCACGAATGTGGAGTCCCCTGCACAGCACGTTTTAAGCCCCAAGGATTGCAATTGCAGCACCGGTCTTGGACGCGCAGGCGTGCGGAATCACAGGAAACTTTAATCATTTGTATGTCTGTTTTGCGTTAATTGCATGGTTTTTTCTTGGTGCGCAGATTTTAATGACAATGAGTGTATTTGAAAATAAAATTTCAAACATCTTACTACAGATTTCTTTAAAGGCTTAAAAGAACTTCATGCAAAAGAATCTGCTTTTGTTGTTTGACATAGGGTATACCAAAATTTCTTGATCCACCATAAAGGAATAGTCACAAGTTTGCAATTTTTTCAATGTATTAATAGTACAATTCTTTACATGCCAAGAGACTGGTTTTTGGCTTTGTAGTTATATTAGTTTCTTTTCTGCAGGTCCTAGAAAGTAGCTAGGTGAACCAAGGAAGCGAAAACGGAAAAGCAAGAGCTGAGAGTTGTGATGAAGTATCTGCATAAAACAAGGTTGCAGCCAAACGACATTCATGAAAATATAGATATGATAGCAACACTAGGGGAGAATTGCCCATCCTATGATACTGTAAGAAAACGGGCAGCAGATTTCAAGCATGGGGGAAACAAGTGTGAAAGATAACACTTGATCAGGCAGATCCTGTGGAGGCCATCACTCAAGAAAATGTGGACATCGTGAACGAACAGTATAGCAAGATATCGACATATTATAACAGTCAGAGTGAGACAATACACATGTCAAAAACAACAGTTGATCACATTCTGGCAAAGACAAAGACTGCTACTCAATGGACCCAAAATTCCTGATACCTGTGCAAAAGTTCATCAGATAGACCATGAAGAAAATCTTGCAATGCATGAAGCCAATCTATAAAAATTTTGCAACAATTTTTACAAATTGTTGCAAAAATTGGATAAAATGTGGGCACACTTCTATATTTAAACAATGGAAACATGGTTGCTCATCCACTCCAAAGAATGCCAAATTCATCACTTCTTATAAAACTGGGAAACAAATTTCCCCGAAGAAAAAATTCTTCATAAATACATGGTAAACACTGTAATGCTATTATTGGCATATTTTCACTGTATGCCATGTAACCACTTCCTTCAGAAAACTTTTAAATTTTTATCATCCTGGAGCGGGAATCAAACCCGCTACTCCCGACTTGCAGTCGAGCATGCTACTCATTACACAACCCAGGACAAGGAAATTCCAAGCAACTGAACGTAGATATAGTGTAATGACTAACTAGCATGCTTGACTGGAAATCGGGAGCTATGGGTTCCACTCCCGCTCCAGGACAATGGAAATTTTCAAGTTATCTGGAGGAAGTGGTTACATGGAATACAGTGAAAAAATGCCAATAATATGCATCACTTCTGTTGGGAAGGTAATGGCAAGTGTTCTGCAATATAGGCAGGGTGGTGATGGTGGATTACTTTGTAGAGGACCAAATAATCTGTTAATAAAATTTCAACAGCATCTGAAAGATAAACGCAAGGGAATACTGACCAAAGAGGTGTTTCATCAAAGTAATGTTCCAAGCCACAAAGCATCAACAGTTGCTATGGCTATCATCCATGAATGTGAGCTTGAACTGCTAATACACCTTCCCTACTCACCTGACCATGCCCCCTCCGACTAACATCTGTTGCTGAATCTCAAAAAAGAACTCACCTGGTGTGCATTTTGGAACAAACATTATTGGTGTTGTGGATGCCTGCCTTGACAAATCATTTTATTTTGAGAGAATAACAGCCTCGGAGCACTGCTGGATAAAATACACGGGCTTTCTAGGACACTAAGCAGAAAAGCAGGTCTACTATATTTTCCCAATACCATTTCTTCATGATTGGGCCTGAGAACTTTTGGGGTACTCCTTATACCAAATTAAGTAGTACATGCCATAAAAATAGGACATATAAACATATACAGATTAGTATGAAAGCTGGCATTTAATTTAGGACTTGAAAAATATCATAAAAGTTATATGCTGCACTAGGCATGTACACAGAAATGTCACATGCTGTGATGGGCATATTGACAGAAGACATTACATGCTGTGATGGGCATGTACACAGAAAAGTTACATGCTGTGCTAGTCATTTACTTGCACATGTAGTAAAAAGCAGATGTCCACTGCTTAAAGCCAATCCATAAAATTTTAGGGAAAAAATCAGGTCTATTTTTTTTAATGTTGAAAAATATAATATACCTTTTCTTTTTCCAACTTTTGCACTGTTGTTTCAAGTTTCTTTATTAAAAATGTTCAACCCATGAAGCTTATACCCATTGTCTCACTTAAACATACAACAGTGATGCTAAAGATTTGAGACAGGTATTTACGCTGCCATATTTGTGATTTTTAAAACATAGTGTTTTCCCCCAAAAATGAACTAATCATAATTACAAATTTTGAAGATGAGCCCAATCCATTTTTTAGTGTAAATATGACAAGGATGGTAAGTCAGATAATATCCGAAAGGAAAATTCCGTTGTCCTGGAGCGGGAATCAAACCCATGTTTCTCAGATAGCGCCCGGGTATGATTCATGATTTTTAAAACATACCTGGGCACTATCTGAGGGACGTAGGTTCAATTCCTTCTTCAGGATGATGAAATTTTCAAATTTTCAGATAGTATCTGACTTACCATCCTTGTCACATTTACACCAAAAAACGGATTATCTAGAAAATTTGTATTGTATGGTGTAATCTCGTATTCCATTAATGATAATCATATTTTAAAATAATAGGTAGTTTTGCAAACGTTGTCATCTGCCTGCTTAAGATTCCTTTTTGACAAAGATGTGGAGTACAATTTTATACAGAGTCACATTATTGTGAACACCTCCTACTTTTTGACGTCAACAGCGCGTAGCCAATGAAAGAAGGCATGTGTCATGAGCTGGCTTGGAGGGTATATAAGGTGTGCTGTAGGCATTCTGAACACATATCACTCGTTGCTGTCATGGATAAAAGGAGCAATTTATCAGATTTGCAAAAAGGGATGATTATCGGCGTTCGTGACAAGGGTGGCAGCATTTCTGAAACAGCGCAGTTTGTGAACTGTTTGTGTGCTGCTGTGTTAAAGCGTATCTTGATTGGAGAAATGGCACCATTGCGAATAAGCAATGCGGAAACTGCGGAGCACCATGTACCATTGATGTGAGAGGTGCATGAGGGCTGATCGACACACTACAGTGGAGCAACTCACTGGCCAAATGAACCAGGGGGCTACCGGAAGTGTGTCTAAAACGACAGTTCGGTGAACCCTGCTGCGTATGGGGCTCCGTTGCAGATGGATGGTCACTGCACCTATGCTAACGAAGGTGCATCGGCAGAAAAGGCTTACATTTGCATGGCAGTATTGGAATTGGACCTCCTCTGATTGGCAAAGGATTGCCTTCTCCGATGAGTCACATTTTCTGCTTCATTGAACGAATGACATTGGCGTATAAAGCAAGAAACAATGAAGAACAAACACTCTTCAACCATTGCTGGCAGAACACAAGCTGGTAGGGGCAGCATTATGGCCTGCGGAATGTTTTCGTGGAATTTTCTGTGTCTACTTATACCTGTGAAAGGTACTACAGTTTGAATTCGTTCTGAATCCATCCTTGCAGACCACGTACACCCATACATGCTGATTGTCTTCCCTGGGGTGGATGTGATTTTACAGCATGACAGTGCAATGTGTCACACAGCTAGAAATGTCTGACAGTGGTTGGAAGAGCACGATGAAGGCTTCAAAGCACTTCCCTAGCCCCTAATTCCCAAGATTTAAACCCAATAGAGCATTTACGGGGGCACCTCGATCATGTCCGCTCTATGGATCTTCCAACACACACCCTCCAGCAACTGTCAGATGCACTGCAGTCAGCATGGCTCCACATACCTGTGAACACCTTCCAGTACCTTATTGAGTCACTCCCAGCCTGTCTAGCTGCTGTCCGCAGTGCACACGGCCGTTATTCAGGATATCAGCTGGTGGTCCCAATAATGTGACTCGACCGTGTACTTACAACATCCTTCAGAAAAGCAAAAGTCAAATATCTACGCCCAGCTGTAAAAGAAAATGAGAGAAATTGCTTCATTACTTAATGTAGCTTGATCAACAGTATTTGAAACCACAAGTTAACCTTCTTGAAGAAAACTAAGTACCTACACATTCCTCTCCAGACTAGAGGAGCCCCACCACTGTGAAGATAATAAACAAAGTACTGTAACTTATTGTCTTATAATTTCTTACTCTTCACTGAAACTATGCCTCAGAGACCCAATCAATTCCACTCTGCACCAGCACAACAGCTCTCTGGCTATTGATCAGGATCATTTCTGATTGAAATTAATGACTTTTGTCATTAAACAGCAGATGCTGGTTCCCAGTGGTGTGTGTGTGTGGGGGGGGGGGCAAAGTTATATAAAAATAAAATGTTTCTGTGTTCACAACCATTGAGACAGAAAACTTGCTGCGAACCATGATAACCAGTGTTTTGCCCGGGCTTTTAAAGTTTTTGCCAAACACATTTTTTTTTTTGCCAAGTGTAATCTGAAGTGGTCAATGTTTCTTTTCCACCCTCCACTGGAATTGTAAAAAACATGAAGTGTTATAATAGGTCTTATGGGCATTGTGTCACTCTTTTCATGTAATCACTTTCCATCTCATACGCAATGTAAACAATGAATGTTAATTAAAGGTACACCAGACTGTACACATCAAAATATGCTTATATTATAGCCTAGTAAAATTATGTATTAAGTGGTGTAAGATGTATATAGATTCGCCAAGCTTTCACTCTCCACTGGGAGGCTGTTTTAGGCAATAGGTAGTCATTTTAGGCTTTTTCAAGGCAACAGGTAGACATTTTATGCTTTTTCAAGGCACCAGGTAGACATTTTAAGCTTTTTCAAGGCAATAGGTGTACATTTTATGTCTACCCATTACCTTGAAAAAGCATCTCAGTGGAGTGCAAAGGCTTGGTAAATCTACCTGGTGATCCAAAAGTAACAGAATATTTGGAAAATCTATAACTCGCAAAGTATTTACAGTAATGAGATTCAGTTTTTAAAGAAATGCACAGAAAGGCGTGGGATTTTTTGTGCATAATGCAGAAATTTAATACCAGAATAGTCACATTTCTGACCACCAGATGGCGCTGAAGGGGTCCAAGAGCGACTATTTAAACAGAATCTTTGACTGACTTATCAAGTGTGGGACAGCAGGCGGCCTAGTGGTCAACATTCGTGACTGCCACAGAGAAGACCTTAGATACGAACGTTCGAACCACTAAATATCTGCTGTGCATCGGATGGGCACATTAAGCTGTCGGGCCCTGAGTACTGGCCTCCCAGTAATAAATAAGGGCATCTTCCTCCCCTTTTCTGCCTCACTTCCATTTGACTTTCCTATCGAGCACTCTAGCCCAAATCTCTTAGCTTCCTATTTCTAAGGGTTGTTTAAGACTTGGGGTCAAACACTCCCTTCTTAAAATCCTTTACATATGATCTGATCTGACTTATCAGTGTGGGTTCTGTAATTATCTGCTGATGCCCCTTGCGTGGACCCGCGCTGTGAGTATGGTGAGTTATCAGTGTTGTGTGACTGATTGGGCTGTGCGTAAAGTTCCTGTTGTAGGTGAACACGGCGAGCTGCATGTTAAAGGGAACAATGGGTGCCAGGTAAGTTGCTACTGCTACGCATAAGCGTTTTGTCTTAATGTGATAAAGCACTTTTAGTTAAACTGTTTTATCAGAAAGTGCAAATGCAACATTGTGCTCTTTTTGCTCAATGCGGGGTATGAGACGCGGAAAGGGACTAATGTCTTGTTCAGCACTGAAGCAGATGATGAAAAAATTTAAGGACACGGGCTCTTTCACAGCAAGTCCAAGAAGCAGAAGACCCCAAAAATCTGGTGCAATCGTGTCTGAGGTCAAACATGAAGTCGAAACCCTATCGACAGCTTCAGCATGCAGTGCCCGCGAAGTTTAACGATGAACTGGCGTTTTGTATGGAACTGTGTGGAGATCACTATGGATCATCCTTAAGAGATATCCCTACAAAATTCAACACATGCACGAACTGCAACCCACCGGTTTCACAAGGCGGCGAGATTTTGCGAATTGGGTGTTCCAGCGCATTGAAGATGATACAGACTGCCTGTTAACGGTCCTGTGGACTGATGAAGCTCACTTCACACTTCATGGAAGTGTAAACACACAGAACTGCCTTATTTGGGCTACAGAGAACCCACATGCAGTTGTTGAAACCCCCTTCATCAGCCAAAAGTTACAGTGTGGTGCGGTTTCACAGCTTCTTTCGTCATTGGCCCGTTTTCCTTTGAGGAAGTCCACAGCTCTGGATTTCAAACCATTACTGTCACAGGTGATCGACATGCAGTGCTGTTAAGAAACAGCATTATACCACACTTGCAAGAGGCAAGCACTCCATACTGTCACATTCATGCAAGATGGAGCACAGCCGCAGATTGCTGCTCTTGTGAAGCAACTGCTACGGCCACATTTGGAGAGAACCATGTTCTGAGTCGCTCCTTTCCACATGAGTGGCCTCCCAGGTCTCCAGACCTTACATCTTATGATTTTTGGTTCTGAGGCTTCTTGAAGTCAAAGCTGTACAGAAATCCGCCAACTTCATTGGCCACGTTGAAGGAGTCATTCTGGCATCATGCTTCTGCAATACCACACGACATGTTGTTTATTGCTATGCACACTGTCTTCCCTCGTCTGATAGCTGTGCTCATGAATGATAGACACCACATTGAACATTTGTAATCATGTCTTCGGTGTGAACTGTACTACACCACAACCCCAACTCCGCAATCACCTGTGTCGCCATCTGGTGGTCGTAAATGTAACTATTCAGATATTAAATTTCTGTATTATGCAAAAAAACAAAAAAATCCCACGTCTTTCTGTGCATTTCTGTGAAAACTGCCTCTGATTACTGTAAATACTTTGCGATTTATTAACTTTTCAAATTTTCTGTTACTTTTGGATCACAAGGTATATACAGGGTTACAAGGAAAGTCCTTGATCAGGCCAATATCTCATGAACTATGGCAGTTAGCGATTTACTTCTTGTGCAGTTGTATAGGAAACCCCCTATGGCACACACAATAACACCATGAGTGATACCCTCGCCCCCCTGGGGAGGGAGGGTATCGTGCCCCCTTTGCAGATAGGGCAAAAAAGTCAATTACAAACTTGTTCAGCGAGGCTGAAATAGTACATAAATGTTTTTGTCCCATAACAAAAGATGGAAGGGGACCAGGAATGTGGTCTCAAGAAAATCACAACATCCGGAAGCAACGACAGCGTATTTAGACAAGAACTTATTACTTAGAACTTATCTAAACTGGTAAGTTCTAAGTAAATGAAAGCACAAAGGAAAAGTTTTCCATCAAACCTTATCAAAAGTTCTTGTCCTGAAATAAAATGCAATTCCTTGACATATTCAATATCAGACTTTGAACATATAAAACGAGCGAAACACACAGAGTCACGTAGGATAAAAGGTTCGTTTAGCGGTAGCTTTCGGTCATCCTGTGACCTTGATCACCTGCGATCGACTGGATGGGCTGGTTGCCGAAACTACAATATTTTTTTTTAAACCATCAGACTTTGATGTCCAATACAATGAAAAATACACTGAGAGAAGGAGAAATAGCGTAAAGTGGCGAAACACTCATTCAGTAGGAAAACTGTATGCACATCTCATTGACTTGCGTATGTGGCAAAGCTTTCGACTTCCCGTCACTGGTTCACGAAGCGTTGGCATACCGACCCCGCATATCATTTTTGTATTCTGACGACGGAGCAGAAAGCACATTTGAAATCCATGCAAATATGCTTCGGACACAGTGACTCAGGTAGCTTTTCGCTTTTTTCGCATTTGGAGAGTCCCCTTCCATTTTTTGTTATGGGACAAAAACATTTATGCACTATTTTTGCTTCACTGAAACAAATTTGTAATTGACTTTTTTTGCCCTATCTGCAAAGGGGGTGCTATACTCCCCCCCCCCAGGGATGAAGGGATCCTTCGTGGTGTCACTGTGTGTGCCATAGGGGTTTCCTATACAACTGCACAGACATAAATTGCTAACTGTCATAGTTCGTGGGATATTGGCCTGATCAAGGACTTTCCTTGTAACCCTGTATATCTTACACCAGTAAAAAACAAATTTCACTCTGCTATAAGTGCTTTCTGATTGTAAACAAAGAAAAAATAATTAACATTTAAATCTCATTTTTCAAATACCAAATAGAATAAAAATCAATGATTGTTTTTGCTTGGACTTCATTAAAAAAGGTAATCACCAATATTTTTGCCAAAACTTTTTTTATCAATTGGCAAAACATTTTTTTTTTTTTTTTGCAAACTGCGAAGAATGAAATTGGCAGCATGACCTCTGATGATAACAATAGAATAAGATTGATAATTTATAGAAAAATTAATAAAACAATAAATAATTATTAGAACATTAGATTCCAATGAGGACAAAATAAGCACACTACAATGGAAGGTGCAGTAATGCGTGTGAAAGGGACCTTTATGGCAAAATATTAAAATATTGGACTATGAACATCATAAAAACAAGAGACATCCAGAAAAACAGCTCTATTAATGAACCTTCAAAATTTATAAATAGCATTTTCAACAACTTCATGAGTCATTGTGTCGAGTGGCGTTCGTTCTGTGAACATTGGGAGCTGTGCTACACGATATTTGGTGACCACGTGCAGAACACATCCGCGATTTCGGTATGGACTGCAAACTAGAGCAGCGAGTGAACATCAAATTCTGCGTCAAACTCGGCAAATCGGGAATGGAGACGCATGAAATGTTGTGGAAGGCTTATGTCAATGAAGCAATGAGTCGTGCAATGCGTTTTGAGTGGCACTCGTGCTTCAAGAGCGGCAGAACGGCATTGGAAGGCTACAAGAGGTCAGGGCGACCGTCCATGAGCAAACCCCCAAAAATGTGGACAAAATTAGGGAACTGGTTATGAGGATCATCAGAGATCCATTCAAGACATTGCTACCATTGTTAATGTGTCATACGGAAAGTGCAAGAAATTCTGACATCGGTTTTGAACATTCACCGCATTGCTGCAAAGTTTGTGCCAAAGATTCTGAACCTCAAACGGAAGACGCTCCATGCCGACCTCTGTCAAGATCTTCGTCAGCAGGTGGTGAATGAACCAACATTCCTGTCGTGGGTCATCACTGGGGATGAGACTTGGATCTACAGCTACAACCCAGAGACCAAACTACAGTCATTGCAGTGGAAGAGCCCGGCATCTCTATGAATGAAGAAGGCCCGACAGGTCCAGAGCACAACCAAAAGCATGCTCATCTAGTTCTTCGACATTTGTGGGGTTGTGCACTGTGAATTCGTCCCCAGGGCCAGACCGTCACCACTCTTTTTTACTGCGATATTCTGCCGAGTCTTAGGGAGAACATTCGCTGCAAACAACCTGAAATGTGATGCAGGAACAATTTTCTGCTCCATCAGCTCACAAAGCATTAGCAACACACCAGTTTTGCAGCTGCGACAGCATGACTACCCTTCCTCACCGACCTTACTCGCCGGATTTGGCCTCCTGCAACTTCTTTCTGTTCCCGAAGATGAAGATCAAGGGTTGCCGTTTTGAAACTATGGACGAGATCCAGCGCGAATCGCAGACGGTGCTTGACAAAATCTGCGAACAGGACTCCTAGTGAGTGTTCCAACAGTGGCAAAAACACTGGCAGCAGTGTATCGCTGCCCAAAGAGACTACTTTGAGGGAGATCATAGCCAGACTTAAATAACATAAGTACTTTGTCGTATGTTGGCCTAATCTCGGTACTTTTTGATCAGACCTGGAATATGAATCATAGTGGATAATTTTGGGTTGCAGTCAGCTAGGTTTCAGAATCATTGCACTAATGTTTTTACATAGCCACCATTAGTAGTTGCTTTCTTACAGTATCTTTTGCTCAGAAAACTTTCTACCAAAAGGAGTTTAATCACCAATCAATAAAACATAAGAATAAAAGTGTACAAAACTTCAGTTGTTATTACACAAGTACAGTTTTATAAAAAAAAATAATAATAAATAAAAAAAGGCAAACAACAAATAAAAAAACAACAACTTCCAAAAGATAATTTAAAAATGTCTTACAATGATGTTTTTCGACCTCCACTAGCCATTTCAATCAACTAGTTGCAAGTCAACTGAAAAATAAACATTTAAATTCAATTTTTCTATACTGTAACATAATTGCTTTATAAATCAGATTGTTATTCACTACAGCATATAAGTAAGTACTTATTAAACATTTAAAATATACTATTTCTTGTTTACTTTCATTTATCAGTTACTTAGGAGTGGTTGATCCAGTGAAACCTCTGAATAACGGTCACTACTCGAACCTAAAAAAAGTTACCGTTGTTCGGAGATGGCTGTTGGTCAGAGGTTTGGCTTAGATCAATATTGTTTGTCAGCTGCGTTTGGGTTCAGAAAATCCTGGAAATCAATGTGGAATTAAAGGCAGATGTATGCAGGCAGTGATTGTAGCGATATGATAATTGGAATGCAGACGATATAATGTTCATTTAGACTACAAAAACTGAGCTTAGTCAAGAGTGAAAATATCCAGATTTAGACCAGTAAATAAATACAATAGCTGATTGTTTACAACTAAATTTTTGAACCAACAACAGCAGTTTAAAAATGCATGTGTTTTTCTCGTTATCTCCACCTATTGTTCAATAAATTGGGTGAACTACAGGTAAATTGTAACAATTAACTCTTTAAATGGAAAGAACGAATTAACTCAGAGCTAGCAAAATGGGCTGAAATGACCTCGAACGAATATATTCGTTGTCTAGAAAGTGGGCCGAACCGACTGGAACGAATTAATACAAGGTTGGCTAAATGGGCTGAAATAAGCTTGACATATATATTCGTTATCTAAGAAGTGGGCTGAACCAACTGGACAAACAGAGTTGCCACTCACATTGGCTTTAAAAATTCCCAGAGTTTTCCAGAAGATAATATTGCGGGGAATTTCAGGTAAAATTTACAGATTATGTATAACTCCGTGGTAATATACATACTAAATGCCACATCTATTATGCAATATATGAAAAATGGCACTGAATTTTCGAGTGTAATGAGCACGTCTTTTGAATCTGCTCGGAAGATAATTTTGCATCGGTTGCCATGCTGGTTTCTAAATACTTTCTAAATTAGAAAGTGCTCTGAAATACCTAAAGCAGACAGACAACTGATGTTAAATTCAATGAAACCCATCCCAGCTTCACAGGTCTAGCAAAATTTATTGCTATTTGGCAAAAAGCCTCTCCTGATGATTTATTTTTGCCATCTAGCAGTTACATTGCTTTCAATATTGTTGAATTTCATTATTACTGAATTTCTTCAAATTTGCTTAAGGTTTGTTTAAGGTAAACAAAAGCAATTTTTGAAAATTCTTGACTTTAATTTTCTAGATAATATAAATGTTTTTGGGTTCATGTCATCCTCATCATCACTGTCAACCATTATCAATCCACTGCTGGATGAAGGTCTCCCAAAGTTTCTTGTACAACTGTCTGTCTTGTGCCAGTCTTCATGTTACTCAAGCATACTTTCGAATTTCATACACCCATCTCGCATGTAGTCTTCTTCTGGGTCTTTTCCTGTCCCTTGGAATCCAGTCTAAAATTTCAGCTGTCCATCAATGGTCCGTCCTTCTGGCAATATGTCCAGCCCATTGCCATTTCAGGGATTTTACTCTGATCATGATGTCTTCCACTCTTGTCATTTTTCTGATCCACGAGTTCCTCTTCTTCTCTCTCCTGGTTACACCAAGCATGTATCTCTCCATGCTTCTTTGAGTTGCCTGCAGTCTTTGTATGTCTCATTTAGTTAAGGTCCACATCTCTGCACCATACGTAAGCACTGGAAGGATGCATTGATCAAACACTTTTCTTTTAAGTCATAATGGCATATTGCTCTTGAAAATTATACTGTTTCTTCCAAAAGCTCTCCAGGCAAGCTTTTTATGCCGATTAATTTCTTCATCAATGTGACCTTCACTCGATATCTGTTGTCCAAGATAAATGTAGGTATTGGTTATCTCCAGCTTTTCCGCATCAATCGATAAATCTTCATTTTTTGTAAAAGCATTGTACATCACTTTTGTCTTCTGAAAGTTCATTTTTAATCCCACTTCTTTACTCCTGTCAGCAAGTTCCTGAATCATACTCTGCAGCTCTGATGGGGAAGTTGCAAAAATGAATATGTCATCATCAAAACGAAGGTGAGTTAGATAATCTCCATTAATCTTTATCCCTTTGTTTTCCCAGTTCAGTGATTGAAAGGCATTTTCCAAAGTGGCATTAAAGAGTTTGGGAGATATAGTGTCACCTTGTCTCACTCCCTTTCCAATTTTTATGGGTGATGTATTCTCAAATAGCCAAATCTTTGCACTTGCATTTTCATAGATGTTATTAATAATATTACTGTAAGCATTTTCAATACCACAGGATTTCAAAGTCATTGTAACTGCTGATGGTTTTACTGAATCAAAGGCTTTTTCATAATCAATAAAAGCCATGCATAACGGAAGTTCATATTCCTTCACTCTTTCAATTAGTTCTCTCAGTACATGGATATTATCTATAGTGCTATAGCCACTCATGAATCCAGCGTGTTCTCTTGGTTGAGCCATGTCCAGTGTCACCTTCAAGTGGTGTGAAAGAACTTAAGTGAAGATTTTATAAACCACTGATGGGAGGCTGATAGGTCTGTAGTTCTTGAGATCCTCAATGTCACCTTTTTATGTAGCAGGATCATCATAGCATTGTTCCAATCCTCAGGAATCTTTCCTTCATTAAGGCATTGAGTGAAAACTTGGGCAAGTACTGTTTCAATTTCTCCACTTGCTTCTTGTATGATGTCTATGGTAATTCCATCTTCCCCTGGAGCTTTTCCTTGTTTCACGTTCTTGATTGCATGTGCAACTTCTGCTGGGAGGACTGGAAGAACTCTCTGGTACCTTTCATGATGTCTGGAGTACAGGTATCATCCCTTTCATATAATTTGGAGTAGAAATATTTCACTCTTGTCAAAATTTCGCCTCTATTTCTTGTTACAGAACCATCTTTCTTTCTCAGAGCCATAATCTGTTTTCTTCCCTTACTCAGATATCCCTTTCCTCTCTTCAGGCTTTGGTTGTTTTCAATTGCTTTCCTCACTAGTTCACAGTTGAATTTCCTTACATCTTCAGTGATACTTTTCCGTACCGTCTTGCATAGCTCTACATATTCCACTTTGGAAGTCGCATCTCCTTTAGTTGTCCTCATCTCTCTCCTTTTTTGCATTAGAATTTTGGGTTCTCCTGATAATTTGTTCGTATGCAACTTGTTCTTAGTACCAGCTATTTTTGTTGCTGTTTCCATAAGAGCCTTGGTTAGTTTTCTGTTAACTTCAGAGATGTCCACTTCTTCCGATGTTAGACCTTCTAGAGCAGAAAATCTGTTCCTCAATTCCAATTTGAAGATATTATGATATTTTTTAAGGTTGGTCATGTCAATACACTTTGTTTGTTTCATGAGCTTGCCACGCTTGAGTTTAGCATTGAGGTGCATCTTACATCATGCCATTCTATGGTCACTACCTGTGTTGAACTTGTTTAGCACACTGCAGTCTTCCATGACAAATTTCTTGTTACACATAATAAAACCAATTTCACTCGTCAATCCATTGGGATGCCTCCATGTCCATTTCCTTTGTGGCTTTTTCTTGATAAAGGAGTTCATGATAAAAAACCCTCCTGCTTCTGCAAACTCAACGAGAGTATTTCCCCGCTGGTTTCTGTTGCCATGACCGAATTTACCTACTGAAGTTTCGTTTTGTTGCTGTTGCCTTATTTTCACATTGAAATCTCCCATAATTATCTTCAAGTGCTGCTTACCTTTGTTATTTAGATGACGAATTTCCTCACAAAATTCTTCAATCTCTTCTTCAGGATGACTTTGGGTGCATAAGCTTGAATAATCTGAGCCTGGTATCTTCTCAAGAGTTGGAAAACGAGTCGTGCAGCTCTGTCAGAGGAACTTTCAACTTCTACAACTTTATTCTTCAGTTTCTTGTTTATTATAAATCCAACACCACTAGTTCTGCCAGGGTCTGTCCTGCAATAATAGAACAGATGTCCACTTTTCAGTTCAATGAGACCTTCTCCTTTTATCCTTACCTCACTTAGCCTGACGATGCCCCACTTGATCCTTTGCAGTTATTCTTCCAATTCAAGGAGCCTTGAATCAGAAGATAGGGAGCGTTCATTATATGTAGCCAAAGGTCAACATCAGATGGCAGCCTAGTTCGGTCTTCTTGTTGATTCTTAGCATCCTCTGCCTTCATGTCGCACTGGCCACTACCTTGGCCAGGTACATTCCAGCTGCCGGAGACTAAGGGCCAAGATTTAAGTTGTGGAGTCATTTTGGAGGGGTTTGGCCATAACTCACCACGCTGGCCAAGCAGGTTGGTGAGTGTGGGATAGCATTTCCTCTAATCCCGATGGTATAGTTATACTGCTATTGGCAGTCGTCAGAGCCCCTTTAGTGGGAACAGGATGTATCACGAGGAGGCGGGGTTGGCATTTGTCAAGGAGAGGCTGTATTATGTTGTGCATCACCTGACGTTGCATGTATATACATATATGGAGCATAAATCGCCCCCTCCCCCCATTGAAAAATTTCTGGTGCCATCCTTGCTTTATGCCCCCTAGCAGAAAGTCTATGAAGTACTTTAAATTATATGAAAAACATGTCACACCAGAAACTCTAATGAAGGAAGAATTTTTCAAATCGGACCATTAGAAGCAGAGATATTTACAAAAATGAGGTATACATCTACACCCCCTGGCGGTGAAAGAATACAATATTTTAAGAAGAAAATATTCCACAAATGTTTATTGACGTTAGTGGCATCGGTCCACGAAGGCATTTTTTGGATCGAGATTTTAGAAGCTCAGATTTTATAACAAATACATCAGAAGCAAAAAATTAACACTTATGCTTCCTGGTGGCCAAAGTATTCTTTACCAAAAATTAGAAATTATATGCAAAAGATTTTCCACCAGGAGCTGTATCGGCTGAAGAAAAAAATTCTCAAATTGGAGTTTTAAAAGAAGAGATATCAGGGAAAACATAATTTACTTTTACACCCCTTAGCGGAAAATCCATGCCTAACTTGAAAAAGTAACTATACCTAAAATACTTTTCAACATAAATGGAATCGAAAGATGGAAGATTTTTTTCAATCGGATGTTTAGAAGCAAATATATGGAATAAAATGTATTTTGAATTCGACATCATCTGCATTTTCGTCCTCTAGCGGCGAAATTGTACATCGTAAAAAAAAAACGAAACGAAGGATCATCATTCACACATTTCAAGCTACACAACGCAAAAAAAAAAAAAAATTTCAAATCGTACTAATAGTTGCAGAGATATGGTGTATACGACGGACGGATGGACAAACCGATAACATAAGCACGATTTTTTTTTCAAAAGACGTGCTAAAAAAGCTATCATTGTACACTTGAATTAATTACATTTTTTTTTAATTGCTGGCTGAAATTTTCGCTTTCCATAGCATACTTGATATTTTTCGTCTCCACAGCGGACCAACGATTTTCATAGCATACTCGATAGTTTCCGTCATCCGTAGCGAACTGACGGTTTCTATAGCATACTCGATGTTTTCTGTCGTTCATAGCGAACTGATGATGTCGATATTAACTACATAAAACCCTTAGTACTTGGAATCGCTGAATTTGTCTTCTCAACACATGGTCTTACTAAGCGTCAAGTGGAACTCTGTGCGCACAGAGAATGTAATGTCCGAAGTAGTGCCGATAATGACGGGGCAGAGCGCTTCTAGCGCACAATGGCAGAAAATCTGCCTTTTGCAGCAAGATGGCACAAGATTTTTGTTTTGGTGAACTCTGTCACAGAATTTCAATCCCTGGTAACTACATACGCATTATGCAAAAATTATCAGTTTAATTTTCCCTGACTTTTCCAGGATTTTGCAAAAAAAAAAAAAAAAAAAAAAAAAAATCTCCTAGATTTTTTAGCCTTATTTTCGGATTCCCTGATTTTTCCCGGTTTCCTGGTCGGTTGGCAATCCTGACAAATTAACTTGGGGTAAATAAAATGGGCTGAAATAAGCTCGAACAAATATATATGCTATTTAAGAAGTGGGCCGAACCAAATAGAGCAAATTAATCCAAAGTTGGCAAAATGGGCTGGAACAAATTAACTTGGGGTTAATAAATAGGCTGAAATAAGCTCGAACGAATATATTCGCTGTCGAAGAAGTGGGCTCAACCAACTGGAACCCCGGGTTAGCAAAATGAGCTGAAATAAGCTCGAAAGGACAAACCTCTATTTAACAGACTGCGATTTAAAGAATTCTGCGATTTTACATACATTTTTTATGGTCCGAACGGAATCGCAATGAAATTAATGCTTGCCAATTCCTCAATTTAGTGAAAAAAAGCCACCAAACCAAACTATGCCAACCAGCATTTTCATGTTAAAAGTTAACTAGAAAGAGCCTCGCGTAACAGGAAAAGTTTATGCATACAGTTAACCAGCGTTTTAAAGAACACCATCTGCAACACAGCTTGACAGAATCATACATCAGTTCGCCTTTCCTCCAACTATCAAGCATAAACTTCTTATAGGGGGAAGCAAATAACCAACACATTCCAAAGGAGCACAACATTTTCTTGAATGGGTGAGAAACAGGAAAAAGAAAGGCACTGTGGGGGAGGAAATCTAGAGTACTGTGGTGATTCTTGTTTTCATTTCAGCTACATACAGAACGATAGCTTTCTTTGAGGTCGGAGGACACACATTGTAAGTACTCATTCCTGAACTTTTGGAATTCTTCCCCAAATTGTGCTTCTTTTCTTCTCAGTGTTAAATCTACAGGCCAAATTAAACAAAACAACTCTTTTACAGATAAAGTTTTCATGAACATAGAAAGAACTAGAAAAGTTAGAAATGAAATTTACGCATCACTGTAGTTTGCAAAAGTGCATTTTGTGAGAGCATTAAAAGAAAAGCGGGTGATCTTAGTAAGAGATGGATTTGCCTCCTCGGGGAGCTCCATGGGAACAATGGCACACAGAACAGCAACAAGGGCTTATGTGAATCTTGGAGAGGTGCCAGTTAGTTCTGTGTGACATTGGGGAAAAGACCCCAACTCACTGGGGTTTGTTCCAGAATCCTTAGATTGAAGGAATAACTGGAACCATCAGCTGTGGGCTAATCCTCCACACTGATGTACTTACCTGATTAAAAAGACACAAAGAAATCAATATCCAGACTCCGGTGTGGGATATGGTGGACCTACCACACTTGAGAAGGATGGTCCACCACGAAATCGACCTGGAACTGGAAAAAGGCGAATGAGAAAGAGACCTTGTCTGAGTGAGTATAAGATTGGTGTATGGAATAATAGAGGCATAAATGGCAAGATGAACGAGGTGATTGAAGAGATGAATAAGTATAGATTGGATGTGTTGTGTGTAAGTGAAACCAAAAGGAAGGAAATTGGGATAGAAAAAGTGAATGGAACAGTGAGTGTGTGGTCTGAAGTATTGGATAATGTGAGAGGACAGGCTGGTGCAGGTGTGATTTTAAGTGAAAAGATGAAGAACAACTTTATTTACCATAGCTGCATAAGTGAGAGAATTTTTTGGATTCGTTTGAAAGTGAAACTTCAGAGAATAGTAATTGTTGTAGTGTATGCTCCTTGTGCTCGGAACCTTCTGATAGGAAGGAAGATTTCTGGAATGAGCTAAAAGCTGTTTTGAGCCTGTTTGGTGCTAAAGAGAAAGTTATAATAGCAGGGGATTTCAATGCTAGAGTAGGTGTGCAGAATGCAATTTCTGACAATGTTCTGGGTAAGTTTAATGATCCTTGTGTGAATGATAATGGTGAAAGATTAATGGAACTCTGCATTGAAAATGGTTTGTGTATATCTAATACGTTTTTCAACCACAAGTATATCCACAAATATACTTGGGAAAATCGTACTCTCGGTCAAAATAGTGCGATAGATTTTGACTGTGATCAGCGGCTGAAACACTTAGCTGTTGAAACTCGTGTGATGAGAGGTGCAGATGTTGGTTCTGATAATTACATGGTAGTGTCACAAGTGAAACTAAATGTTGGTTGGAGGAAAAGGAATAGGAAGAGGTCCAGGATGGAAAGAATAAGTGTTGAAAGGCTACCTGAAGATCATCAGCGTTATTCTGACGTACTCAGAGAGTGACTAAAGGAGTTGAAGTCTTGAGAGGGATGTAGAAAAAAAGTGGGAATGTTTTAAGAACTGTGTTGTCACTGCTGCTGAAGAGGACTGTGGCACCACAATAGTGGGTAACAATAGAGATGATGCTTGGTGGAATAATGAGATTGAAGAGGCAGTAAAGAGAAAGGAAGGAGGCCTATTTGGGGATGTTGCAAGGTAGAGTTTCTGTGGATGAATATCGCTGTAAGAAGCGTGAAGCAGCTAAGCTGGTTTGCCAGAGTAAGGCAAAAGATAGGTAGGAGAAGGTGGAAAAGCATGAACTGGCTTTTTCGGAAAGATAAAAAGACTTTCTGAAAGTACACGAGACTCGGGAAAATCAGGGGAAACAAAGTTGTAAGTTGTGTGAAAAATAGGATCGGGGAAATGATATGTGGGTCCAATGAGTTAAGTGAAAGATGGGGTGAATATTTCTGTGAATGTAAGTTGATGCATTTTTATTAAATAAAATCATTTTTTTCTCTAAGTTGCATTTTTACCAAAAATATAAAAAAATGAAACACTTTTGAGGGGTTTGTTACTGATGTCTTTGACTCGATGATACGAATTCAAAGACACCTAAAAACAGTTTTTAAGGAAATTATAACATGCTGAAAGGAATTTAGCATTTGCAAGTAAATTAATATGTAAAATACACATATACTCCCACTACAATCATTGTAGGACTAACACTATTTTAAAATCTTTTTTTTAAACACTATTTGAACCAAATAGAAGAAGCTCTAAGTGAGAATTTCTCATAAAGACAAACTAAAAACAGCGCATGTGCATCTGTGCATCAATATTAAAATTGAGATGAGGACAAATACTCACCATTCGCAATTCCTTGACGTGTATGGGGTCATGTTAAGAACAACACTGTCACGATATGTACCGAAAACCTGGGTTACAACCTTATAAGGCTGCTTTCACGATTGAATTTACTGTGCACCTCATTATCCTTGGTTAAAAATGTGAAGGAGCCTACTTTGGAGTTTTCACTATCAAGATATGAAACTGAATTCCGCGAAACAGTTCTACCCATAGCTTAGGTTAAAATTTATTAAAAAACGACTAATATAAAGAAGTATGTAAGTGTAAAAAAAAAAAAAAAAACATCTTTGAGCATCAATAACACTACTAATCCAAGTATCCTCAAACCATGTGGTATTGATGTAAGTTAATTTTAAATTTTTATTAATAGTAGCAATGTATTCCTTAAACCAAATATTATTTGGATTACAATATAATAAAATATTACCATTTGAGCCTTCTAAATGTATTTTTTTAATATCAAACAAAGTACCTGTGGTTCATATTGTGAATCTGCAAAACAAAAAGCATGCTATAAAAATAGTGTTAGTCCTACAATGATTGTAGAGTCAGATGTGCACACCGATGAGCCGTTACATTATGACCACCCACAGCCTAGAGACCAAACAGTGGTGCAGGTGAAGTTAACAGAGCAGAATATACACAATTCAAGGACAGGCTTTTGGTTAGTAAAGTCATGGTTCATACACTTTTTCAATCACAAAATTCCAGGACTTTTCCAGGACTTTGGGATTTTTTTCAGGTCATACGATCCAAACGCTTTTACTTAAATTAAAATATAGTGAAACCATAGGTCTGTTCAACCTGTAATCTACAACAAACAACGTCTTACATGCTTGAGCAAACTTAATACAGAATGTTAAAAATGTCCACTGCAGCTAATCAGAAACTTAGAATCACATATAAATACTGAAATACCAAAACTGTTACTGAAAATGTGACCAGGTTTAATATCTACTAAACTTTTATATACTATATACTACACTGATTTTTAAAAATTTTTTATTTTTTTCTTTGGCTTTAGTTCAATTATAGAAGCAAATTACTGAATAAAAAACAAACTCAAAAATACATAAGTATATTATGGCTTTACTCTTAAAATGCTTTCATATATCACACAATCAATACATAAAATACTGTTTATATTTAATTATTTTCAAAAAATTCTTACATTGGAAATTTAAGGGTATGGGAAAGGTGAAATATTTAGAACTCTTTCAAAGGACCAAAGGGATTGTTATTTCTTAAACACATAATCATGGGAGCAAGTATTTGTGTTACATTTTATTTAAGGAAGGAATTTTCAACATAATATTGATGCTGTAGCTATGTTTTAAATTTGTACTTACCAGCAAACATAGTATGCACAAAAATTTCCAACATGAAATGAAAGAGAATAATGAGAAAACCTTAAATCCAAGGGCTGTGTACAACTACATTAATTAGTGATCAAGGCAATTTAACTGGGCATGATTAGAAAACTAATTATAAAAGATACTAAGAAACAACTAGATTTAAGTTTCTGATATTAGAAAGCAATCTGATTTGATTTTATAGCTAATTTTTATACAAAGCATTCATTAGCAAATTTCAGTAAATGTCAAAACAACTCACAAAAAAAAAAAATAATATCAACTACTTATAAAACATGAGCTACTTACTTCCACCAGTGGCTAAAAAGTATGTTATGAAAATTAACAAATGGCGCAAAAAACATTTGCCACAGCAGAAGGAAGGTATTAGAGACAAAAAGATGTTTAAATCAAACAGTTAAAAGAAGAGATATAGAAGGAAACATTACATAACTCTATGCCATTTAGTGGAAGAATTTTGCGTAATGGAAAAGTTGAAAACAAGGCGGAAAGTATTCTTTACAAAAAAAGCTATGCTAAGGAAAAATAACTTTTCAAATACGTCTCACGGAAGCAGAGGTAGCAAGAAAAACGTTTTGACCTTTACAACCCCTAGGGGAAAGTTGTACATTATTTGAAGAGGATCTTCTTATTGTAGCAAAATTCTTATTCACTCTCCATCTTTATTATAGCGAAATGGCATTCAGTAAAAACAGAAATTTCTCAATAGGGTTTTAGAGGCAGAGATCGGCTGCAAACGGTAACAAACACCACCAAGTGGCAGAATTGTGAACCACAAACCTTCTCAAATACAAACCTAAAGTGCTCCACAAGGTAAATGGTATCTGGTGTTAAAATAATTTTTTAAATCGGACATTTAGAAGCACAGATATTGAGAAAAAAAGATTAAATGTTTTCGACACCTAGCGGCAAAATTGTGCATTATTTTGGGATGAAAATACACCTAAGGAGTTTCCATAGTTAAATATTTTTCAATCGGGTTATTAGTCCCGTAGATATTGCTATAAACAGAAATGTGAACTTACGCCCTCTAGTGGCCCTCTAGTGGCGTACTTGTGCTTTAAGAAATATTTGAAATTATATTGGGTATATAAATTAGTTTTGAGGGATTTCCGTTCGGTGTCGTACTTATTACTGCTCCAATGTATTTTAAGGTGGCAACACTGCAATATCGCAGTACGAGATGCCAGCTGTTACAGTCAGTATACGACGTTCGATTGAGGTGCGAAGATGTATTTGTTTTACTCGAAGGAAAATGTCAACTTTCGTCCCAACAAAACAGTATTTGCGGGAAGTGTTAGTGCATTACTTTATTGTCAAGAAAAGTGCTGCCGACAGCTATCGCTTAATGTCAGAAATCTATGGTGAACATTCCCCATCCATAAAAACATGTGAGTATTGGTTTAGACGATTCAAAAGGAACAATTTTGATGTCAGTGATAAAGAACACGTTCTGGACCACCCGAAAAAATTGATGATGCCGAATTGGAAGCTTTACTCGACGTGGATCTGTGCCAGACCCAAAAGAATTAGCAGCAGCATTAAATGTTAGTCAACCATGCATTTCACAATGTTTAGCTGCTATGGGAATGGTGCAAAAAGAAGGGAATTGGGTTCTACATGCTTTACAGGAAAGAGACCTTGAATGTCGAAAAACCATTTGCGAATTGCTGCTTCAAAGGCAAAAAAGAAAGTTTTTGCATCGTATTATTACTGCCGACGAGAAATGGATATGGTGCGATAACCCTAAACGACAGAAAGCATGGGTGAAGACAGGTGAACCAGGTCCTTCAATGCCAAAACGCAATATCCATGGTTCAAAGGTAATGCTGTGTATCTGGTGGGACCAGAAGGGTGTGATCCACTATGAACTGCTGAAACCATCAGAAACTATTACTGGTGATTGGTATCGAACCCAATTAATACGTTTAAAACGAGCTCTCACGCAAAAACGGCCAGAATGGGAGAATAGACACAACAAAGTCATCTTACAGCACGACAACGCAAGATTGCATGTTTCTCGACCTAAAGTACTTAAAAGGATCCGACTGGGAAGTTCAACCCCACCCGCCATGTTCGCCAGATATTGCACCATCGGATTACCATTTGTTCCGGTCGATGCAGTCAGCACTTTCTGGAGAACAGTTTAGTCCTTATGAAGACATCAAAAATTGGCTGGACAACTGGATCTATTACAAGGAACTGGAATTCTTCCTTTGGGGCATACGTTCACTGCCCGAAAGATGGGGTAAAGTTGTAGCTTCAGAGGGAGCATACTTCGATTAATATTAAAATATTGTTTCTGTTCTCCAACAACATGTTTTGTTCACCTCAAATCCCTCAAAACTTATTTATATACCCATTATGAGAAACATTTTGCACCGAAAATATTCTCCAACAAAGAAAAAAATTTAAAATCGTATTCCTAGAAACAGAGATATGGACAAAAATAAGATATACGTGTACACCCCCAGGAAAAATTATGCACTATTTATGCAGGAGGTACTCTCAAAAAGCTTTTGGAGATAAGTGGTATCGATCCACGGAGGAATTTTTTCAATCGAGTTTCGAGCTCAGATTTTATTGCAAATACATCAGAAGCAACAATAAACACTTCACCTCCTGGTGGCCAAATCATTCTTTACCAAAACAGAGAAATTATATGCAAAACATTTCCCCTCAAGAGCTGTATTCAACGCTGGAAGAATTTTTCAAATTGAACTTTTAGAAGCGGGGATATTGGGAAAATCCCTATTTCCCGTTATGCCCCCTAGCGGAAAATTTATGTATTACTTGAAAAAGGGACTGCAACTAAAATAGTCTTCAACGTAAATGACACAGAAAAGAAAAATATTTTTTTTTCAATTGGATATTTAGAAGCACATGTATGAAATAAAATGCCTTTTAAATTCGATACGATCTTCGTTTGCGCTCTCTAGTGGCGAAGTTGTGCATCAGAAAAAAAAACGGAACAAATGGATCATCATTCTCACATTTTAAGCTTCCCAATACAAAAAGAATTTTACAAACCGAACTAATAATTGCAGAGATATATGGCCATCCCGGTCAAACAGACAAAGTGATAACATAAGCACAATGCCAATAGATGCTAATAACGCGCTTCAGTCCTCCTAACAGACAAGAAAACCAACAGCAGCCCCCCCTGCATTTTGCAGGGGGTGGGGAGGAAAATTTGTCAGACATAAGTTGTTTCAGTCGAAAAATCCTCAACTACAACTACAAAACATCGTGCAGGGACAAAAAGGACGGAATGGATTAAATTCCAGGACATGTAACAGAATTTTAGGACATTTCCAGGACAAAATGAAATTCCAGGACTTTTCCAGGACACGTACGAACCATGTAGAGTGTTTGGAGTCAGAATGGGAAAAGCTGCCAATTTATCAGGAGTTTGATAAGGACATATTGTGTGATGGCACGGCACCTCGGAACTACAATCTCAGAAACGGTGCGGCTTGTGGGTTGTTCATGTGCAGCTGTAGTGAGTAAGTATCAACAGTGGTGCATAGATGGCCAAAGGACGGACCGCCGTCCAGCCGTGTGTCGTCAGCAGTTCATTGATGCCAGAGGGGAGCCGAGACTTCTGCGCATCCTTCACAGCAACCAAAGGGCTGCAGTGCGACAACACCCGCAGTTACAACAATGGTGATCAGGGCAATGCATCACAGCACACAGTTCATCACAACCTTCTGTGCATGGGCCTGTGTTACAGAACACCCAGCCGGGTCCATGTGCTCATTCCACGTCATCGCAAACAACGCATGAAATGGGCCCAAGATCATCGAGATTGGAAGAGAGTGGCCCGGTCTGACGAATCAAGATTCCTGACGCATCACTTAGACGGCCGAGAACGGATATGCCAATTACCAACGGAGGCTATGGCACCTGGATGCACTGCTGGGCAGGAACAGGTAGGGGGTGGCAGTGTTATGTTGTGGACGATGTTTTCTTAGGACACTTTAGGCCCCATTATCCAAATAGCACAATCCCCGACAGCTGTCAGGTATCTGAACGACGCTGCGGACCAATTTCAGCCATTCATGGAAACTGTGTTTCCTGCTGGTGACGGCCATTATAAACAGGATAATGCGCCATGCCACACTGCCAGAATCGTCAAGGTGGTTCGAAGAACATGTTGGTGACTTTCTGTTAATGCTCTGGTCTCCAAATTTACCTGACATGAACCCAATAGAACATTTGTGGTTCAACTTGGAAAAGCAGGTTCTCCCTAAATCATTTCACCCCAAAATCTATAGGAACTAGAGGACCAGCTACTGAGATTACAGTACCAGACACCACAGGTTACCTATTGCCACCTCATCAAATCAATGTCTTGCAGGCTAAAGGGGGTCCTACAGCTTATTAGGTAGGTGGTCATAAGGTAATGGCTCATCGGTGTATTATACACATTAATTTACTTCCAAATAATAAATTTTCGTGGGGGTGAAGGCCCTCCTGGCCCTCCCTCAATATGCCCCTGAATGATAAAATTCATCTTATTAACAAAGGTTTTGAATAATATGAGGGATGAAGGCAATTCACAGACTATTAATAGCTCCAGCTTAGTGCTTTTAAAGGCATCACATTTGCATATATTTCATGGTTTACACAAGTATAAAAAGCACACTGTCTTGCTGCATTTTGAACTAAAAGTTTTTCCACAGCAAAACAAAATCCCCCTACTAGCTGATGCTTTTTGGACAAACCGTACTGCAATACACACATTTGTTCTTTTGTAATAAGTTTTGAAATTTAAGTGTACTTTTGAGCCACCCGGTATATATATAATACAGCAAAGTAAAATGCTGCACTGACTATCCAGGGCTCAATTATGCATGGGGTCAAATTAACTATGTTCCTCTGTAGTACACATAAAAATTTCATTTTTTTTTCCAGTTTTCTAAGCAGGTGGAATCATAAAATAACAGAAATCACTATTTCTTATTTAAAATAATATTGCATCATAATTAAACAACACTGTACATTTTTCTAACAGAACTTATCTGTCATCACTGTCGCAGTTTCCTGCTCTGCCACCACAGTGTGCAGCCAAGTGCATTACAAATTTAATCTAGTATCTTGTCGGTTAAAAAATATGAAGTTTTGTTCATGTGGTCCACTGGTGTAATGAGATTTATTTAGCAGTTCCACCCCTAAAATGTTGGGGAAAAGAAACAATTGTTTTAACAGTGGAAAATAAAGAGGAGACTTTTAAAAGAAGTGAAGACAGTGAAGGTGTTTTATTACTTGCAGCTGAATTTGATATTGGCCATCAAAGCTCCAGAAATATTACTTTAAATTCAGGGAAAGTCAAGATGGTGTTGATTACATTGAAGTTTACAAATTTGTGGAGGTATAAGAAAAATAAAATAAAAAATACTACACAGAAAACAAACAAAAATTGTGGACTTCTTATCTAAATAAGTTTTTAAATGTTTAGTTTTGTATTTACATACCTACACGAATGTTTGTGTTAAGTTTTCATTGCTTCTTTTTATGTATTTAACCCAGTAAAATGTGATTTGAATTAACATAATAAAATGGACATTAAACATATTATTGCAGTTCTTGGAGCTGAGAACAATTGCCCCAAACTTTCCCGTTAATACTAAATATTAAAAAAAAAAGCTTTTAAGACATGCTTAAGTTACATAAGAAAATTTAATTAAAAAGGAAGCTTTCAACTGAGAACTTCAGTCTTCGTCACCCTTATTGATAGATGGAAACGATGACAATGGTAATGGTTGCCAGGTCCGTAAAGTCATATATGTTATTTCTTTTTTAATATTGACTTCCATATTAATGGTATGACAAAAGGGGAATCGGTATTGCAGTTCTTGGAGCCGAGAACAATTGCCAAACTTTCCCGATAGCGTAATGAAAAAACGATCCACGAACAGGCTAATTTGTTTGGTGTCATTCCAAAGAAGCTCAGCAGAAATGTCCTCCAAAAGTTAGGGATGCCAAGGAAGTTTCAGAATTTTCTCTATGCTCATCATTTTTATGTTAAGATGTCAAAGAAGAAAGGAAGAATTGTAGGCCTGTGTCAAGCGGGCTGGTCTATAGATGGTATCACTGACCATGTGCAACAGGATGCACGAACTGTAGGACGCTTTTGGTACCGGTGGCTGTAGGACGCTTTTGGTACCGGTGGCTGTAGGACGCTTTTGGTACCGGTGGCATACGTGTGTCAGAGCGGCAGTGGTGCAGTCCAACAGAGGTCAGCATGCCTGGACTGGCGGATTGTTCGATATGCTCGTTCGTCACCAGAAAGCACTGTAGCCGATATTAGACATGCTGTGTCGTCGGCCATGGACATTACCATGATGACCCAAACAGAAAACCATGTGGCAAACCAGCGCAGTAGGCAACCGTGATGTTGACTGCAATTGACGGCCAGCCATCGCACCGCTCGTCTGGCTTGGTGCCAAAGTCATGCAAACTGGGATCATAAATGGACCACTTTGGTCTTCAGTGATGAATCCCGTTTCTGACTGGGTGCTGATGATCGATGGATCGGTGTCTGGCGACTACGTAGTGAGCGGACAGATCCCGGTTTTGTTTGTGACTGCCACACCGCCTGTCAGGCAGGTACGGGCGCTATTGCGCATGACAGCAGGTCACCTCTTGTTTGCATCACGGGCACACTGACAGCTGCACGATATGCAAGTGAGGTTCTGCAACCAATTTTGAAACTGTTCCTGAATGGCATACATCACCCCATTTTCCAGCAAGATAACGCTCGTGTACACATTGCTCGTGTCTCCAGACAATGTTTGCAACATGTTCAAACACTGCCATGGCCCGCAAAATCGTCCAATTTATCTCCAATCAAAAATCTGTGTGATCACATTGGACGTTGTCTGCAATCGAATCAGCCTACGCATGATCTCAATGAATTGTGGGAGCAAGTCAACTGTGCTTGGTGTTCCGTTCCTCAGGACGACATTCGTTGACTGTATGACTCATTGCCACACCATACTGCTGCCTGTATTGCCATTTGGGGCAATGCAACCACTTACTGAGGCATACCTGTTGTGCTGCATTATCTCATCTGATAAACACTGTACGAGGCTGAAAAATAAAATCAAGGTAAACCTTTTATGTATTCTTATTTGCAGGCTCAATTTCACCCCTCTATCCTCACTCCTTCTGGGTGGAGCAATTTCTATGTCAAGCAGTGCATTTTGTGAATTCTTCTGGGGATTTGTTTCCCATTCATGTCTATGATCTGTAACAGTGGAGATATATGACCTTTACCTATACATGGATGAGAAGTGGTAATCAACCCTAAAATGAAGTGTGACTGCTTCAACTAGAGCACATTTGAAAAGTAGTTTGGATTTCTATGCTAAATCTGCTAAGCTTCAGTTACTTGGAACTTCATTGTCTTGGGTGGTGTAACGGCAGCATGTTCAAACAAATTGGGAGATGTGGGTTCAACTTATGTCCCAGGGAGATGTAATTTTCAAGATTTCTGAAGGGTGGCTACATGAAAACCAATAAAATGCACAATGCTGATATTAGATTAAAAAACTACAATTTGCTGCCCAAATTTTGATTGCACGGACTTTTCATTTTCAAATTTCTTAAAACACACAGCAAACAAGTTTGCCACTGCAAATGAAGTAATACATTATTTACTTCATCTGCACTGGTAAACTAATTAAATATGCTGTTAAAACATTTATTACATAGAAAAATACAAACGTAATTTTTTCCACCTGTAAAGGTGTAGCATTGCAGTCAGTGCATTACTTGGAAAGGGAGGTCAAACCATTTCCAAAAATGTTTTCATAATTTTAAAAGTTTATTTAGATAAATTTTAGATAACAGAAATTCTTATTTCATAAAGAGAAACTTGATTTTGTGCTATTGGTTTGAAATATTCACGTAAACTGTGTTATTTTGATAGTATAATAAGTAGATGCAAAATTTTTTCATATTCCGTTGTTTGTAAAATATATTTTAATTTTAAGCAAAAAATGTGATAACTGATGGCACACAATTATCAAAATGTTAGGATATTTTTGAATGTACAACACTACTATCGTGAAATCTTAAAAAATGTAGAATTACTTCACACATATTTAAAATGGTTAATTAAACGTAGATACATTCCACACCCTAATCAGACTATGTATGAACCTGCTCCTCAGTACACTGGTACCGGAACCTTGGTTATAGGTTTTTCACTTCTATGTGGAATTCTGAATTAGTCCTGGTATTTTACTGTACTTTCTGTTGCTTTTTCAATTTGATTAAATGTAATTCATTTAGATGCTTTTTGTGATTATACATTAAATTTTGAATTTCAGATAATCAAAAATATTATCTGAAATTCTTTTATATGTAAAAAATTGGATTCTTTTATATGTAATCCAGTGTTGTGTTACAATTTTAAGATAATTACGACTTTTTTTGTTTTTTGCAGCCGTGAGACATGGTACAACGAGAAATTAAGTATATAACATTTAGTCCTCTTTTTCTTCTGAATTGAGGAAATTTGAAATAAGCAAAGATTAATTAATATTTTACTCAGCTATAATGCATTAAACCAACTAGCGGACAAACTGCTTAGAAAAGAGCAATGCTTATAAGTGAAGAACGCATAATAGGAGTTATCGAATATAAAACCAAATTATATCTGAATTTACTATCTGTATTTAACAGGTAAGTTGTTTTTCCGGGGTTTTTTTTCATACATTGAAAATATGAAATTGTACAAGATTCCTTTATGTAGTTTTTATAATGAAATTGGAATAAAAAGTCAATACAAAAGTCATAACAGACATAGATAGGGCTCAAGGTGGTAAATAAAGTATGCATATGTATATGTACAATATGTCTTACTTTAAATTAGCATTATCTCATTTTTTTCTCCTTTTCTTTTTAGAGTTCAAAATTCTACAATAGCATTTAACATTTTGAAATTTCTTTTAGATGCTTTTTACATTTCTATGTTTTTAAGGCCATTTCCTAGAAATCACATAACCAAGATTCAGTTGTATACCTAAAGTAATTCAACACAAATAAAAGCCATTCAAAAAATATGGAGCATAAATGAAACAAATATCACGGCACATATTTCAGATTCTGATTTATTTCATTTATAAATACAGCTGCCATTCAAAAAATCCAATTAAAAACTATCACAATTTTGAATCACTTTAAATGTAACAATTTTATACTGCATAATGGTTTCATTAATCATCCAAAAATTCATAAAAAATATATCATTTCCCGCAGATTAAAAAGAATTCAATAATACAGGGTTATTCAGAAAGAATCATCCAATTTCAAAAATGTAAATTTCAAAAAATTAACAACACAGAATGATAATACATCAACGTAAAGGGAAAATGTCTAAGTTTTAGGTTATGCACAATAGATGGCGCTGGTGTGTCGTTTATGAAGCTCTTTTGGCGAAGAAGTGAAAATGGCATCTAGTCAGTAGAAAGCTTTTTGTGTACCCTCGTTTGCACAATGTCAGTCGGTAATCCCTGTTCCGCGTGAATATCGTAGAAAGTACCAAATTAATACACCGACAGCTCAGAGTATTCACAGGTGGTATCATTAGTTCAAGGATAATGGATGTCTTTGTAAAGGAAAAAGTCCAGGGCAACCAGGCGTATCTGCAGAGCCCCATAGCAGAATCGCGGTGACTGGCGACGTACGTTGCAGATTTATTTTGGTCCTGCAGACAACAACGATATCCCCAGAACCCTATTAAAACCATCTTGCAGACTATAGATGCAAGTTTCCTGCGATTCAAAATTTCTGAAAACGGAAGTTAAGCGTAGTGAGGATTTCTCCCGTAATCGTCTTTTTTTTTTCCTAGCGAAGGACGACGTACGTCGCAGAATTATTTTGTACTCATCCCCGTAGCAGAATCGCAGCGACGGCCGACGTACATCGTAGATTTATTTTGTACTCAACCCGCAGAAGAATCACGGCAATGGGTGACGTACATCGCAAGTTTATTCTGTACTCATCCCCATAGCAGAATCATGGCGATGGCCGACGTACATCGCTGATTCATTTCGTACTCATCCCCGTAGAAGAATCGCCGCGATGGGTGACGTACATTGCAGGTTTATTTTGTACTCATTCCCGTAGCACAAATTCATTTTTTACTCATCCTCATAGCAGAATCACACATCGCAGATTTATTTTTGTCCTGCAGACAGAAACGATATCCCTAGAACCCTATTAAACCATCTTGCAGACCTCCTATCATAGATGCAAGTTTTCCGCCTTTCAAAATTTCCGAAAACGGAAGTTAGGCAGAGTGAGGATTTCTCCCGTAATCGTATTTTTTTTTTCTCCCGACGTTTCCTTGATGCTTGAAAAGAGAATTATCCGATATTGTTATTATATATCATTTTATTGCATAAATATTTGTGTCTTGGCTTAAAAATGGAGGCAACAATTTCCAAAAATGAAAGTTTGACAGAACCCAGTAATCTTGAATTCTTTTTCTTGCGATATTCCCTCAGCCCTATATGGCCATTAAATATCATTTTATTAGATAAATGTTATTATATTTAAGATTACAAATGGAGGAAACTTTTCTGAAAACCAAAGCTGTACGGAGCAAAAATTTTCCCTCTAATAACCCTCCACCTACTGTGCTTCTGTGTTATTGTTTAATCATTATTTAATTACAAAAATGTTTGCACTTGAGATGGGAAATGGAGAAAAATGTTCTGAAAACGAAGTTGAATGAAGCAAAGATTTCTCCTCTTATGACAATTTTTTCCTAGTGATGCATCTGTGCTTTATTGTTGTTAAATATCATTTTATTCCATACATCTTTGTGTTTCAACTTGAAAATATTGGCAAAATACGAGATACAAAGGATTAGAATATTCTTGATTCTACACTGCTGGCCACCCAAACTGCAACACCAAGAAGGAAGCGTCCGATTGGCCTGAAATTTGCAGCATGCGTCACCCGCTAGAGGACATGCAAACGATTAGCATTGCAGGGCATATGCAAATCATGTGCGCCCGGCACGCCACCAAGAAGCACTATAAGAAGGGTGCACAGAAGGCGGGGTGTAAGTAGTGGAAGTGTGTTGTGCTGCCGGACCTGTGCGTGGGAAGTTTCCTGACGCCTCGTTGCAGAATACGGCAGTCATTCCAGCACGTTTCGGAGTTCGATAGAGGACGAAGAGTGGCTTTATCGCAACAGCGGTTTATCGTACCGGGACATCGGCGCCCGTGTGGGACAACATCCAGCCACAGTGAGGCGAGTATGGATTTGGTGGGTGCAGGAAGGACAGACACAACGACGTGAGCGATTGCCGCAGCCGCGACACACCACCGAACGAGAGGACCGGCATGTTGTGCGGAGGGCATCGACGGCTCGCACAGCCACATCACGAACGTTAGCGCAGGAATTAGGGTGTGTTGCGCAACAACCTGTGTCAGCACGTACCATTCAACATCGTCTGCAGGAGCGGGGACTTGTCACACGGCGCCCATTGCTCCGATTACCACTGACGTTACACCACAGGCGAGTGCGGTGGCTGTGGGCCGTTGAACGCCACACCTGGACTACGGAATGGCACAACACTGTCTTCTCTGACGAATCCCGCTTCTGCCTGCAACACCACGACGGTTGGATCTGCGTTTGACGGCACCGCGGCTAGAGACTGTATGACGCCAGCATTATGCAGAGCCATACCGGTCCGTCGCCTGGTGTTATGGTTTGGGGCGCAATTGGATATGATACCCGCACCCCACTTGTACGCATCACCGGTACACTCCACCGCACCATCTCCATAGCCACCGCACCATCTCCAATGTTTTGGTGCCTGTAGTCCTCCCTTACCAGCCAGCGGCCACGTTTCAACAGGACAACGCGCGCCTGCACGTGGCACACATCGTGCAAAAATTCTTCACGGCCCACCAGGGGTCACTGCTGCCCTGGCCCGCCTGTTCTCCCGATATGTCGCCCGTCGGACACGTCTGGTCACTGATCGGCAACCGAGTGGCCCAGCAAGCTCCACCCGCGGCTACGCCTGATGAACTGTGGCAACGTGTGGAAGCAGCCTGGACCGACATATCCCAAGCCCACATCCAAAGTCTCTTTCGTTCGATGCCGCAGCATGTAGCAGCCGTTATTGCCGGTCATGGGGGCCACACGAACTATTGATGCCTGCTTGTTCCACAAGTCACACGGGCCTGTAAGCTCAATCGTTTCATCTTTGTATCTGTTGTTATGTGTCCAGTAAATCTGGCTTTGCTATCTCGTGTCCTTCTTGGTGTTGTATTTTAGGTGGCCAGCAGTGTAATTAACATTGCAATTGCTGTAGTACCTAGGTTAGACATTTTTTAGGTAGAAAAATATGTCTGCACAATTTTTATTATTTTACACATTTAGTAGCTATCTTGCACAGTGACCACCCGCAGATTATTTTGTGGCACAATATTATCTGTTGCAGACTTGCCAGGAACTTTCTGCTATGGGGCTACAGAGAATGTTGAAAGAGTGAGAGAGACTTTTCTATGCAGCCCGAAGAAATGGACCATTCGTGCTAGTCGAGAACTGGGGATTCCTTAGCCGACTGTTTGGCGCGTGTTGAGGAAAAAATTGTGTTACAAGCCATACAAATTGCATAACTTGCAAGCACTGAAGCCTTGTGATGAGCTACACTGACTGAACTTCTGCCTTTACAAGCAAGAGCTACCCCGCAGTTGGATTGGTCAGAGTAGACCAGATGACTTGGTGTTACACAGCTAGCCTCCTCGGTCACCTGATATGACCCCATGCGACTTTTCCTTTGGGGGTATGTAAAAGATCAGGTGTTCGTGCCTCCTTTGAACACAACTCTATGCAAACTTAAATGACGCATTTCTGCTGCTTTAGAAACAGTTACCAATGACACATTAGACCGTGTTTGCAAGGAATTTTCATATCGCGTTAACATTATATGTGTGACTAAAGGAAGTCATATCGAACATTTGTAAAGAAAACTTAGACATTTTCCCTTTACATTGATGTATTACTTATCATTCTGTTTTGTTAATTTTTCGAAATATAAATGTTTGAAATCGGACGATTTTTTTTTAATAACCCTGTAGATAAGGCTACCACAGATTATTTAAATCATAATTTTCTGCATTCGCAGCAATGGTCCATGCATCTTGTACGGCACCATCCATAGCAGTAGCAACCCTATTACCAGACAATACTGAGTGGCTTGCACCACCTATTGCCGCTCCACAATCATTACATTTGCCAGTCTCCATCGCGCCTCCACATTCAGTAATGCAATACACATGTCCATTAGGACACTGATACCAATGTCCCAATTCGAGGCCCATAGCGCTTAGGATTATTTTTTTTTCATCTTCATCAACACCCAAAACAGCATAATGGCACTTCTGTTTTATAATTTCTAAATTTTTCTTAAATGTTTCCTCTTCATTTTCAGTAAAACAAACAAATTTGATGTTGAGAAAGTGATCTAAAGCACCCTTCACAACATCACGAAATTCTCTGTTTACTTCTATTAATGACTTCTTTGTTTTAAGAACATTGTACAGACTGGCTGCTGATTTTAAGCGCTGCAGTTCACATGCAGCTTCTTCCATTTGCTGTAGCGTTGCAGTCCTGTGCTGCTGATGTAAGAACATGTGAATAAGAGTAGAGGTTTCGCAGATACAATCGCTAAGAGCATCAATATCTACTTCACTTTTCACGGTAAGTTGCAAACCTTTCTTGAGTTCCTCTTCAATGGAATGTGAAAAGACATCAAGCTGCAGGGTTTTATAAATCTTCTTTAAAGCAGCAGCTATGTTAATAATGTTTTCACATTGATTAACCTCCCACAAATTTACATCACGCTTACTCAGAATGTCAGAGAGGGTTTCAAACAATTCAGTTGACAGAGGAAGATCTATTCTCAAGTTTCTTAAGACAGTCTTTTTCTTTTGCTTAATATGCTGCTTTTCACCATAGACATGATTTTTGACTTTTACTACATCATTCAGACAAGCCTTGATTATGTTTCCAAATCGCAGATTCTTCCTGATGACAGTCTTGCACTTCGGGCAGTACTTCATTTGTATTTCTCCTGTCTTTCCACTGTCTAACTGCATCCATCGTGTTAGACCTTCAACTTCAAGCACATGCTTGCAGTCTTCCAGTTCAATGAATTTTGCACCTTCTTCATCTTCAGTTCCGAAAAACACTTCTGTTAATTGTTCATTCTGACAAACAGCACACAGCATTGGGCAGGGTTCTCCACATAAACCCACACAAGGATGTCCACAGCTTAATAATTTTGGGCAGGGAATGTCACATGGGGAACGGTCACAAAGATCAGAACATAGTTTACGGCATTTTTTGTGATCGCACTGCCAGCTACATTTCTCCATGCAGGGATTACAAGGAACTCCACATTTTTTTGGGCACTTGCTGTGAACACAGCTATTTTCACATTTCTTTTGACAAGGAGGGCAATTCTGTGCACAATCAAACTGACACTGATGTCCACAAACAAGAACACGCTGACAGGGATTTCTGCATGGCATATGGAGGCGCCCTTGGTGGCATTTACTGCATGTGCCATGACATTTATGGCCACACTTTAATTCCGTGTCACAATTTACCTGACAAGCTAACAAAACTGCCAGCCTAGATTTAGTCTCATAACATGGAACACGCACATTATGACCACATGGTGACGGTATTGTAGTTTCCATTTTACAGTCAATAGTGCACAACTCACCACAAGTATTTGTGCAAAGGTGATCACAAGGAAGTCTTTTACTGCACGGAAATGTGCAAACATACTTCGCTGGATCCACGTGACACGGTACAAAAACTTCATGCTTACATACTGGAATGGTTTTTAACACTTTAACACAACACTTCCCGCACTCTTCAAAACAGTGCCTTTCACAAGCATGTCCACTTTCACACACTATTTTACCACATTTCTTTTTGCACTTAAACTTTTCGTGGCGTGGGTCGTATGGATGACACATACGTGTACATGTATGACCACACTCTAGCCTGTACTCACAAGGACGTGTACATCCACCTTCAGGAACAGACGTAAAGTTTTCAGGAGTTACTACTGGACTGATGCGGTCAGGGTGGTTTTGACAGACCAACTCTAGTGCATCACCCACAGCTCCCTGATCTTCAAGAGATTTCATTATGTCTTTCCACAACGTACTATGTTCTGCAAGTAACATGAAGTTTCCTATACAGTATAAACCTTTCTTTGCACGAGACAGAGCAACACAAACCCTGTTTGAAGTCTGAAGAAAACCAATAAGTCCTTCATCATTGCTTCTTACAAATGATATTAAAATTATATCATTCTCCTCTCCTTGAAAGTTATCTACTACAGTTATCCTAACACCTTTATAAAGAGGCCCTTTGGTCAATCTCCTGAGCAGCATCAACTGCCCAGAGTATGCTGTGAGGATTGTAATTTGGGAAGCCAAATAGCCTTGTAGCAGAAGGTATCTACATAATTCTACCAAAAATAAAGCTTCATGACGATTCACTTTGCTTTGGGAATCGCTTTCCTTTCCTTCGCAGTAGTCGTGATTTAGGAAAAACATGTTGGAACGAACTCCCTTAACATTTTCATATTTTAAAACGGAATCGTCATTTTTTAACTCTGAATATATGTGAGGAACCAGAAGTGCTGCTATTGATGGTCGCATACGATGTTGAATTGAAAGCACACATGACTCTATTCCATTATTGATCATTCTTTCAAAAAGAGAAATGTTCAAATTGTACTTGGTTGCAAGTTGGTATACAGTAGGACTTGGTCTAAGTTGCTGATGATCACCAATGAGAATCAGATGCTGGGTACCGGATGCGAGGGAAGTTACTATGTGGCTCTCCAATATCTCTGCAGCTTCTTCTACTATGATGACACGAGGATCCAGGTTCTGAAGAAGAAATCGATTTTTGCAGCACCTGTTGTGGTCATTCCGACGATTTCCAGGCCTTCCAGGATGTGCAAGTCTTCTGCAAGTTTCATTTCACACAGCAGTTCATATTCTTGACGAACCTTTTGCTGTGTTTCCGATATAGCCTCCTGTTTATCTCTGATATAATTACCCAACCAAAAATTATACAGCCGCCACCTATCAGGAATAGTTATGCTCCAAATATCAACAATCCTATTAACTTCTTCCACATTCATTGCATCAGTATTTCTTAAGATCCTCTGAATTAACTTTCTTCTTTCTTTTGCTCCTCCCTGAGTTTTCCACGGTCCACCAACAACTACCAGGGGAGTAGCATCTACCTCCACTTCTTCATTTAGATCATAATTAACTCCAGAAAAATCTTCATCATATACTTCACGCATTGCTTCAATAAAATCAACATCCCCTTCACCTTCATTGCTAATATTGCCATCATCTATTTCTGCTTCATTAACCACAGCCTGATTATGAATTATTCCAGCATTATTAACTGACACAACATTCCCAAGATTATGCATACCATTATTGAAAATGGTATTATTTTTTTCTTGTTCAAAGCCTCTAAACCGGATTTCTAGCCAGTCATATATAACGTGGCCATCATCAAACAGTCGATTCTCAAAATAATACGCTAGACCTCTTTTCAGGGAAGTGTAATGGGCACCCGTCATACACGATTTCAAAATTTCTTCACTCAAAATAGTCTTACATGCTCTTTCTATGGCTTTCTCGGTTTCACTGACTGTACCTTGCAGTGCATTTAGAGCCATACTTTTCTCCTTAATATTGAAAAATATATGTTTTGGTATGTTCTTTTCCATTTTAATTTTCCTTTTTAAAGCACTCAGATGATAAGGCTCAACTTTTTCACTATTGCATCGGCCTCCTATTCTCACTACTTTCTGAGTGAAATTCAAAATCCCCTCTAAAAACTGATCAAGAGCATGATTGGTGTAGCAAACAATAAGAATGGGTGCTTTAGAAGTGTTCCACTTATCAGCATTATGTAAAAGCAACTGCACTATCCTTAAGCCAATGTAAGTTTTACCTGTTCCAGGAGGGCCTTGGATAACACAGAATTCTTTTGTAAGTGCTGCTTTGAGAGCTTTATATTGGGAGACATCTAAACCCAACTCATCTGCATTAGGCCAAAGGGAGTCATTCAAAATTGGCAAATATTTCAAGCGATTTTCGTCAATTCTTGGACGATCAACTTTACCGACCATTACAGCAGTTATATCCACAGGCAATAACAATGGACTGATGTCATACACTGTGTCTTTTAACAAATACTGAGGCCTATCAACATTTTTGTCCACATCAAGTACATACTTCTTCAGAGGAAGAACAGTAACATTTTGAAGAGCTACTAGAACATGACGGTATGCCTCAAAATATGCTTGTGTTTCAAGAACTGTGAACTCTATCAGTGCAGTAATATTCAAGACTTCATTTGTGAGCTCCTCGAACTTTATCAACAGTAAACCTTTTTTAGTTTCTCAGGTTCCCTTCGGATAACTGTAGCAAACAACATGGTCTGAAAATCATCAGTGGAAAGGCAGAGAAGAGAGCCTGTCAAAAACCGCTTGCTGTATTCCCATTGGATTTTTTTGAATTTTTCACCTTCAAACTGCAGAATGTGAACTAGAGTACCGTGGACAAATTCAGAACCGATGACATGTACATTTAAATACAACCTCAAGTCTTTACATTTTCTGGCCTGCTGTTTGTTTTTCATCAATCTGTATTCTACCATGCCCTCGCGCAGAGGTCTAGTGAAATCTTCCCGAAGTAGACGGAACTGGACATCTAGGTAATGATCCATATCAAGATACTTCCCTCTGACCACGTTAGGCCGAAGAAATGGCTGATAATCGTACATGTCCTGCTGTACTGGTAAAATAGAAATTTCACGAAAATCTTCAGGAGGCTTTGCAAGTTGCATTTTCCACTCTGCTGTCGCCTTCTTTCTATCTTTCTCGGTATGCTGCTCAAGGAACAGGGTAGTCTGCTGTATGAGATCATTAAGTACTTGAATTAAATTTTCCTTCATTGCTTTGTCTGACTCACCACATTTTTCCACTGTCTGCAACAAATGTGGAGACAAAACAGACATTATTTCTGCAGCTGTTGCTGGTTGAAAATCCACCAGAGCCTTAAGGAATTCAATTAAATGGAGCAACGAATCAAAAGAGGAAAGCTTCGAGTTGTTCCGCAAAAATATCAAGTATTTCACCAAGCTATAGAACATAAACTTATGATTGGATGTTACAGTGCTTGCCAATTCTAGCACATTAACACGCAATTTTGATCTGCATGTTCTTCCTAATGCTATAAGTATGTAGGACATAGTTCCATTTGAAATATCTGGTGATGCAATCAGTTTAGAAAAGCCTTCATATGGATTTAGAAGAGTGAGTAAGATCTTATCTGGATGCTTGTTACTTAAAAACTGCAACTTGCGGAAAGGCATGATATTGTTACTTTGTTTTTGGATTTGTTTAGATGCTGTATCATTTACAGCTTTTTGAGAGTGTGAGGAGGAAGTATTGTCATTCTGTATCTGGACAAAATCACGGCTTCTACTTCTTGTAGAATAGCCTTTTGTCTGACTGGACAACACACTTGGCTCAACTTTATGCACACCACCAGTTTGAGAACCATTTTCATTTCTTTTCTTAGAAACAGCTTTTCTAAAATGTTTCACTCTTTCTGGTTTAGGGTTCTGCACATGATTTATCTCGCATGAGGTTAATGAATGTTGTTGAAGTCTGCACCGCATTTCTTCTTTACTTCCTTCCTGATGCTCGCTACTGCAGAAGGATGCATAGGGATCAGCAGAAGGACCTGGTAAACGATGTTCAAGTGAAGTACTCTGTGAATTTCTTGTCTTCACAGAAAGATATGTGTCACTTTTATGCTGGGGATGTTTTTCATAGGCTTTTGAGTTTTTAATGCCAACACTACACTGGTCTGCAGGCTCATCTACAGTATTCCATACTGCATACCTAAAAAGGAAATAAAAGACAAATATATGGCAAGAGCAACATACTTGAAAACAAAATTTAAAACACCTTACTACACATTTCTTCAAAGTAAAGGTGAATGAACTTCATGCAAAACAATCTGCTTTTGTTGTTCTATGTAGGGTATATCAAAATTTCTTGGCCTGACCATGAAGGAATGATCACAGGTTCGCAATTTTTTTGGACGTAATAACAAAATTCCTTACATGCCAAGAGATTAGTTTTTGGCTTTGTAGTTACATTTTTTTCTTTTTTGCTGGTGCTAGATGACAGCTAGGTGAACCAAGGAAGTGGAAATAAAAAGGCATGAGCTGAGAGTTGTGATAAAATATCTGCATACAATAGGGTTGGAGCCAAAGGGCATTCATGAAGATATGGATATGGTGACAACACTAGGGCAGAATTGCCTTTCCTACAATACTGTAAGAAAATTGGCAGCAGATTTCAAGCATAGGGAAGCAAATGTGAATGATAACACTCGATTAGAGGCAGACTCTGTGAGGGCATCACTCAAGGAAATGTGGACAAGGTATACGAACAGTATAGCAGATAGATGTCTAACAGTCAGGTAGACTATACTTGGGGAAAAGCTAACCTGACTACACTGCTAATGCTGTGAAACCGATTTACCAACAAGATATCTCTTGTGTTTTGGTATTTCTCAGCGCACTAATGGAGTGCCATGTGTCATGGACCCTTCCCCCTAAGGTGACATAAGGCAAGACAAAAGGAAACTTCCCGTGTTCCATCACAATGTCCGCTTTCAAACCCCACAATTTCTCAACCCTTGACGACCACCAGACAAGCGATTTCTGAATGAGTATTTTAAAGCAGTAACCACAAAGAAACGAGCAAGCTTAGTGACTGCCAAGCCATTATCTCCCCCTTACCCTCAGGCTAACACAATCCTCCTCTCCTGCTCGCAGTAAATATTCCCATGTATAATACTGTATAGCCTCTCTGAAGCAAAACAGAAGTGACAATGACGTCGCCAAGATGCGAATATTTGTAATTTTTAGAAATGCAATCGAAATTGGGATCTTCATTTTTTTTTATGTACGACATTTAGAACATCTATATATCCATGTGCTATATTTTTTAGGTCACAGTTCAAGCTTGAACACAGGTTTTTAAACTGGAACTATATTATGCAGTGGAAGAACACACTCCAAAGCTTTAACTGCATAGTCAGGTTAGCTTTGCCACGAGTATAGTGAGACATTGCATGTGTCAAAAACAAAAGTGGATCACATTCTAACAAAACATCAGGCAAAGACAAAGATTGCTACCCACTGGTCCCAAAATTTCTGATACTTGTGCGAAAGCTGATCAGATGGAACATGTCATGAGACAAAGTTGTATTGTTTGAAGTCAATCCAGAATTTTTGCAACAATTTGCAACAGTGGATAAAACATGGGCATACTGTTTTATTCAAGAGCCAAAACAACAGAAGCATAGTGGCTCACCCACTCCAAAAATGGTGAAATTAATTGCTTCTGTTGGAAAGGTGATAACGGTTTTCTAGGATGCAGATAGAATAATGATGGTGGATCACCGTGTGAAGGTCCAAATCATCGAAAGAGTATAGGATGCTAATTTACTAAGGAAACTTCAACAGCATTTGAAAGATAAATGCAGAGGAAAGCTGACCAAAGGAGTGCTGTTTTGTTAGAATAATGTTCCAAGCCACAAATCAACAGTTGCTATGGCTATCATTCATGAATGTGAGTTTAAACTGCTACCACACCTCCCCTATTCACCTGACCTTGTCCCCTCTGACTACTGTCTGTTCCTGATTCTCAAAAAGAACTTGTCTGGTGTGCATTTTGGGAAAGACAACATCCCTGATGTTATGGATGCTTGCCTTCACAAATAATTTTATTTGGAGGGTCTGGGTATAAAGAGCCTTTGACTACTGCTGTAAAAAGTGCATGGCCCTTCCTGGGACTAAGTAGGAAAACAGGTGTACCACATTTTTTTCCCCAAGACCATTCCTTCATGGTTGGGCTGAAAACTTTTGGGTCACCCCTCATACTGAACAAAATAGAACATGCTATGAAAATTTCAAACATAAACATACAAAGGTTAGTATGAAAGCTGCCATTCATTAGAACCTGAAAAATGTTAGAAAAGTTACATGCTGTGATGAGGATACACACAGAAATATTATACACTGGATAGGCATGCATGCAGAAAGGTTATATGCTGTGCTCAGCATGTGCACAGAAAAGTTACATGCTGTCACATACCTGCCAACTTTCAGAAACCGAAATCCGTAAAAAAAATTAATCGATATATTTGATGAAAGTTTTAATGGATATACTTAATTAAATTACTTGTCACGCATATTGATTAAATGTACCGAACATATCGATTAAAAAACGATATGTTACCTAAATCAAGTATCAACTTTTAATTGATATGACTACAGATTGAATTTATCGGCATGTTTATTTCGATTAAAATAGAATCTATACATAATTTCTCATTACTATGATTAAAAGAGATAAAAATTTATTTTTATGGAAGTTTAAATCTAAAGGGAAGGATATTCCACCCTTTGACCTCCAAATCCAACAGGATCATAACCCATGCCGTCATGGAACAAACTAAAATGTTTTCAAAAACAAACCATTTTGATGCTAGGATTATCTTACGGAGAGACGGGCGATGAGACAGTCAAATAAAAAGAAAATGAAATAAATGAGTGACTGAGAGACACTAATTGGTAAATAATGCTCAACTAAAAACAAAGTGAACAAACATTGCCCGAATCGCATCCAGTTCATTATAACTTTTAACAAAGGAAGTTAATTTCCTATTTTTTTTGCCACACAATCTGAATCAGCATTAGATTTATGCTTGGCATTAGAAATATGATTAGTAATATATCATTCCTTCCACCATGAGAAACGTTGAAATTACATCAGCACATAGTGCAAAATGCATATTTTTCATTTTTTAAAGATTTTGCAATACACTGGAATTCCGCAGAATACGCATCACGGAATGTTTGATAGTACTCCCTCTCCCTTTCATATTGCTACTCATAGCAAATCACTAATACTAAATTTATTGACACTTGAAAAAAAATGCAAATAAAACTGCTATAGTAAAACAGTAACAGTTTAAAGAGATGCAATTTGTAGAGAAAAAAATAGTACCCCAACATATTAATTTCGTTGAATCACGCCAAGACATTTTTATGCACATTATAGAGTGACGAACAAAAAAACACAGTTGGAAAGCGTTGAAAACTTACTAACTGACCAGCAAAATAAATCATTGCTGGAGAAGCACTGGCTTGAATGAACATTGGACTCACTTTTTTTTTTTTTTTAAACTTCCTCTTATAATAGCATTCTTTTGTTAGGTCAAATTTATTGCCAGAGAAGAAGGTATGGAACCATAACTTCATGCATTTTTAATTTCTCAAAACTGGCAGCTTTTGCTTAATTTCGTCATGTTGGGTATCGATCTGGGTTTAAAAATTCCACAGATTTAAAATGTTTGAATTTTTTTCTACGATAACTATGTTCTGAGATAGCATTTCGAACTGGAAGTAATAAAGACATGTGCTCCAATTCAAGACACACTCCACGCTGGCCTGCTGAGAAGTTGCGACCCTGGGGATGAACAATACATTATCTATCTGTCTATATATATATATAGAGAGAGAGATAGTGGCAGCTTTCAGTCATCCTACGACCTTGATCACCCAGTCAATCGCGGGTGATCAAGGTCATAGGATGACTGAAAGCTACCACTAAACAAACCTTTTACCATATGTGACTGTGTGTTTTCGCTCGTTTTCTCTGTTTAACTGTAAAACAAGTCACATTTCCTTAAATTTTATTAGTAAATCGTAAAGCTTGGCAGGTGTGCATACTGAACGTACATGCTATGAAACATAAACATACAAAGATTAGTATGAAAGCTGGCATTCATTAGAACATGAAAAATGTTAGAAAAGTTATATGCTGTGATAAGGATACACACAGAAATATTATAAAATGGCTAAGAATGCATGCAGAAAGGTTATATGCTGTGCTGGGCATGTGCACAGAAAAATTACATGCAGTTTTGGGTGTTAACTTGCCCAAGTAGAAAAAGCAGATGTCCAATGTTAAAAGCGAATCCAGAAAATTTCAGAGAAAAAAATCAGAAGCCTCATTTTAAAAAATTATATATAACGTACCTTTTTTCCAACTTCTGCACTGCTCTTTTAAGTTATCTTTATTAAAAATGTCCAATGCATGAAGCTTATATGCATTGTCTCACTTACAAGTATGACAGTGATGCTGAATATTTGAAACATGTATTTATACTGCTATACTCATGAGTTTTGGAAAGTGTTTTTCAGAAAGATTGAACTATGAAGAAGTCAAATACCTAAATCCGGTGCTGAAAAAGAAAAAGGATCTCTGTTAGTTAATGCAGCTTGATCAGTAGAATTCAAAACCACAAGCCAATCTTCTTTAGAAAAGCTACGTATTACGTCAGATGTTCATTTCATTCCCGACTAGAAAGATCACTTTTGAGCAAAGTACCATAGACTGTTCCCTTATAACTTCTTACATGGTTCATACGCTTTTTCAATCACAAAATTTCAGGACTTTTCCGGGACATTTTCAGGACTTTTGGATTTTTTTCCAGGACATACAATCCAAACGCTCTTACTTAAAATATAGTGAAGTTATAGGTCTGTTCAACCTGTAACCTACAACAAACAATTTTTTACATGCTTGGGCAAACTTAATACAGAACACAGAATGTTAAAAATGCTGTCTGCTGCAGCTAATCAGAAACTTAGAAAAACGGATAAATACTGAAATACCAAAACTGTCATTGAAAATGTGATAAGGTTTAATATCTACTAAACTTTTATATACTATAATACTACACTGATTTTGAGAAACTTTTATTCTTCGAATTTGGCTTTAGTTCAATTATTGAAGTAAATTACATAATAAATACAACATAAAACATAAAAATACATAGTTATGTGGCATTACTCTTAAGATGCTTTCATATACCACATAATCAATACATAAAATACTATTTATATTTAATTATTTTAAAATAATCCTTACATTAGAAATTTAAGAGTAAGGAAAGGTGAAATATTTGGAACCTTTCAAAGGACCAAAGGGATTGTTATTTCTTAAACACATAATCATGGGAGCAAGTATTTGTGCTACATTTTATTCAGGGAAGTAATTTTCAACATAATATTGATGCTGTAGCTATGTTTTAAAAACTTGGCAGCAAACAAAGTATGCACATTTAAAAAACACCAAAAAAGCGTATTAACTACACTATATTGCATGTATTCATTACGTGGCACAAAGTATGATTAAATTAATGTAAAAACATTACCACTACTGTACATCACATTATTTTAGGTTTAATTATAGTGCTTTCTGGCTTGATCCTTCGTATAATGAAAATTGCATTATAAAAAGGTATCATACGATTCGTGAAGAATGAAATAGTAGGACTACTCACCAAGTTTCAAACATGTTATGTATACAGGAATGGCTTCTTAACTCCTGTGCTATTACTCCGCCCATCGTCGTAATACCAGAAAATTATTTGCAAAAACTTTTGCGTCGTCACATTCAACACGTAAAAGTACGACCCGTTGTAATCCCATAAATCGACGAATGTCAAACGTACAGAACATCCCGAACGATGAAACAGCCAAAAAAACAAAGTAAAACATACAAACATCACGATCGACAAAAGAACAGATAACAACACGAACCACGATAGTATATAGATGAAATGAAGTAAAATGCAAAGAATAAGGTCAATGCCTTCAAGCTATACAACCATACCGGTTTCAGCATATACCCAATGCCATCCTCAGAGGTACCAGCAACTGCTAGTCATGTGCGCACGGATGCACCTACAACCATACTGAATTCGTGTAAGATGCATGCACAGGCCACACCCTTCAGCAGCGACATACAAAGCATCGTGGTATTAAACGTCAAAGGCGTCATCTACCGCTCAAGAATGAAGTCTTTGTTCTTTTGGGCAATCAACTTTATCATTTTGTTCTTTCCGTTTTCTTTAAATGGAAATTGTTTCTTCTTACATTTTTGTTTAACCTCTATCACGAATTTCCACGCATACGGTAGATCTATCGGTACATTATTATTACAGTTCTTCCCTCTTGTCTTTTTAATAACTATAGCCTCAGAGATAAACTGTTGCTCATACTTTTTGTGTTATGTTATTAGTTTGATGTTAGACCAATCTGGTGTTAAATTATTCTCTAGGCAGTATTGCATTAGCGATGTTTTCATCTCCTTCTTGTGACAGTTTGATAAATGCTCTTTCAGCCTACACTGTAGACGTCTCCTTGTTCTACATATATAACATTTCATTTGATCACCTTCATTATTAATGGTAGGTATAGAGTATACTCCCGATCTTTCAAGGATAGACATCTTACCATTATTAGTTAATATTTTCCCAAATTGCTACATACTGTTTCTGCAAGTTTAATGTAGTGATTAGCACATTCTTTTTTAATAACATTGCTCAATGGCGGCAAATACGGGAATTTCACGAAATGCTTATTTTCACTTTCAGTAACTTCTTGCCCTTTATTTTTTAGTTTGTTTTTCATATTTACATACATGAACTGTATTAACCATTCACTGTTACCAAACTCATGGGCAACAGATTTCACCCATTTGATCTCCTTCTCCTCAGCTTTTTTTGGTGGAAGATAAATTAATAGCTCTTCTTATGAAGAATGAAAAGGCAGCGATTTTGTAATGCCACGGATGAGAAGAACCGTACGGGATGATCGCCGGAATATACATTGATTTTCTATATACTGATGTTTCTATACAATTTTTACTTGTGTTCCTAAATAAAGTGATGTCCAAAAAGTTGAGCTTGTTGTCCATTTCTCTTTCAGCAGTAACAGTTATTGTAGAGTAATAACTATTGTACTTGCATATGAATTCTTCAAGTTTACTTTCAGAATGGTCCCAGAAGATAATGATGTCGTCGATGTATCTCAAAAACAACACAGGTAAGAATGTGCCGTCCGGGGACAATAGATCTTTTTCTATCTCCTGCAGAAGCACCTCTGCAAGTGGTCCTGACAGTGGTGAACCCATTATGGCACCAAATTGTAGTTTGAAGATGTTTGCATCATACTTAAAGTAATTGTTTTGAGTTATAAAATCCAATGCTGAAATACTACAAGCCAGAAAGCACTATATATTAAACCTAAAATAACGTGAAGCAGTGGCGTAGCCAGAAATTTCTTGGGGGGGGGGGGGGGTTGTCCATGGATTTGGTTCATTGGTGAAAGCCCCATATATACCCCTTTAAATTCATATTAAATCTCCCCTCAATGGGGGGAGGGGGTCCGGACCCGAGGACCACCCCCTTGGCTATGCCTATGATGTGAAGTACAATAGTGGTAAGGTTTTTACACTAATTTAAAAGTATGCACAAAAATTCCAAACATGAAATGAATGAGAATAATGAGAAAACCTTAAATCCAAGAGCTGTGTAGAACTGCATTCATAAGTGACCAAGGCAATTTAACTGGGCATGATTAGAAAACTAATTATAAAAGATGCAAAGTGATTAATTTACTCAGAAAATACTAAGAAACAACTAGATTTAAGTTTCTGATATTAGAAAGCAATCTGATTTTATGGCAAATTTTATATCAAGCATTCATTTAACAAATTTTGTAAAGGTCAAAATAACCCACAAAAAAAAAAAAAAAATCACCTACTTATAAAATATCAGCTACTTAGTTCCACCAGTGGCTAAAAAGTATGTTACAAAAATTAACAAATGACATAAAAAAACGTTTTGCATAGCAGAAGGGAGGTATTAGGGACAAAAAGATTTTTAATTTGAACAGTTAAAAGAAGAGATAGAGAAGGAAACATGATACAACTCTATGCATTTTAGCAGAAGAATTTTGCACAATGGGAAAGTTGAAAACAGGCTAAAAGTATTACTCATGGCAAAATCTTTTCAAATACATCTCCCAGAAGCAAAGATAGCAAGGAAAAGGTTTTGACCTTTACAACCCCTAGGGAGAAAGTTGTACATTATTTGAAGATGATCTTATTGTAGCAAAAATCTCATTCACTCTCCATCTTTATTATAGCAAATGGCATTCAGTAATAAAAGAAATTTCTCAATACAGTTTTTAGAGGCAGAGATAGGCTGCAAATGGAAGTACATAAACACCACCTACTGGCAGAATTGTGAATGACAAGCCTACTCAAATACAAACCTAAAGTGTTCCATAAGGTAAATGGTATCTGTTGTTAAAATAATTTTTTAAATCGGACATTTAGAAGTACAGATATTAAGAGAAGTAGATTAAATATTTGCAGCCCTAGCAGCAAAATTATACATTATTTTGGGAAGAAAATACACCACAAGGAGTTTTCATAGTTAGCAGTATCTGATCGAAAGAGAATATTTTTCAATCAGGTTTTTAATCCTGCAGATATTGCTGTAAACGAACACGTTAACTTATGCCCTCTTGTGGCGCACTTGTGCATTAAGAAATATTTGAAATTATATCAGAAACATTTCGCACCGAAAATGTTCTCCAACAAAGAAAGATTTTTTTAAATTTAACTCCTAGAAACAGAGATATGGACAAAAATAAGATATATGTGTACGCCTATGGTGAAAAAATTATGCACTATTTTAAGCGGGAGGTATTCTCAAAAAGTTTTTTGAGGTGAGCGGTATCGGTCCATGGAAGAATTTTTTCAATCAAATTTCAAGCTCAGATTTTATTGCAAATACAGCAGAAGCAAAAACAAACACTTATGTTCCCTGGCGGCCAAACCATTCTTTGCCAAAAATGAGAAATTATATGCAAAACATTTCCCCTCAAGAGCTGTATCCAACACAGGAAGAATATTTCAAATCAGACTTTTAGAAGCGGAGGTATTGGGGAAATCGCGATTTACCGTTATGCCCCTCAGTGGAAAATTTATGCATTATTTAAAACAGGGACTGAAACTAAAATAGTCGATATAAGTGTCATCAAAAGGAAAAAGATTTTTTTCAATTGGATGTTTAGAAGCAAATGTATGAAATAAAATGCATTTTAAATTCAGTACAATCTTCATTTGCGCCCTCTAGCGGAGAAGTTGTGCATCGGAAAAAAATCTGAACAAATGGATCATGATTCTCACATTTTACGCTTCCCAATACAAAAAGAATTTTACAAATCGAACTAATAATTGCAGAGATATGGTCTCCCCGGTCGGACAAAGTGATAACATAAGCACGACGCCAAAAGATGCTAATAATGCAGCTTCGGTCCTCCTAACAGACAAGAACATTGGCATCACTGCCTTTTGATTATTGGAAGGGGGGGGAGACACAGATATATTTTCCTTACCTTCCTAACTCGCTCCCCGTTCCACCACCCTGTCAATTTATCCACCTTTAGATACTTCATGATGCAATAACCAGAATTTATGTCAGCTGTGTTGTATGAGTAATTAGGGGTAAAATCATTACATTGTACTCTTTCAAAGGTGAGTGTCAACAGTGTATTTATTCGGTTAAAGTTAATTTTTTCGCCTATACTTTAATGACATTTCAAATGTAGGCCTAGTTTAGAGAAATAAAATCTTGTTCTACACAACCTTGATTTAAAAGCAGGAACATAATAAGTCTATGGCTTTCATTTAATCACAAACTGATCCAAAAACACTCCTCCTTGCGTCCCTGTTTGATTTGAAAATCTTTGCCACTTTGTCCAGGTCAACAGTATCGACTATGTTCTGGTGGACATAGCACAACGCTATATGGTTAAGCCGTATTAGTGTATTTAGTACAGTAATGAGAAATTCTCACGGTTTTAATTGATTTGTATAAAATATTTTCAATGTTTTAATTGATTTGTAAATTATTTTTTTACTCACGTCAATGTAGCCTTTCCCTTGGTTTCCCATTTGGCAAAATATCGGGGGGGGAGGGGTCAGACGTAAGTTATGTTGGTAGGAAATCCCCCCCCGCATTGCAGTAGAAAAATGGGGAGGGAAATTTGTCAGACGTAAATTATGCCAGTAGAAAATCCATTTTGTCCAGGACTTTTCCTGGACAAAATGGAATTCCAGGACGCATACGAACCATGTTCTTACTTTTTCACTGAAATTATGACTCGGAGACGATCAATCCCACTCTACACCATCACAGCTCTCAGGCTATTGACCAAGGCTGTCTTGCTTCATTGAAGTTAATTACTTCTGTCACTAAACAGCAGATGCTGATTAGAATTTTATTGTCTAGTCCAGTGTTCCACAACCAGTGTGCCCCCATAAGGTGAAAGGTGTGACCCGAATTTTTACCTATTATCCTATTGCAAGAAGTTAATTTGGAGCCCCGGTGGCGCAGTGGTCTAAAGCGATGGCCTCTGATCATTCGACTGAAAGTGGCCCAGGTTCGAATCCTGTGGAGGCATGGATGTTGCATTTGTCTTACGTCGCTGGCTCTCTCCCTTCCCTGGAACCACTGAGCCTAAATTAGGGACGGGCGACTGCTTATAGCCCACTGAGTTGCTCATGGTGATCGTTAAACCTCCAATAAAAAAAATAATTAATTGTCGAGTTTTATTTTTTAATTTTATCCCAGTTACTGTGTTTCATTTACTTGTATTTCATTCTCTGCCGCTGCACTGATAAATAAGATGATGCTTGTTTATTCTTTATTACATGCCACGAATTTTTATGTATTCCAAAAAATTAAATGTAAATTATTTACTCACAGTTGTTATATCGTAGTTTTGCTTCTTGATAAATTTGCATTTCTCGCCTCTACGGCTGCGCTATGCGGCTTCTTTGTAACACTTGCCGCATGTTCCGTGAACGCTTTTCCCTAAAAGCGCAGGGATTAGCAAATTTTTCCCTGTCTTTTATTATTTTATTACGTTGTTTTTTTATTTGTCCCTGTTTGTTAGTGCTTCTTCAACTTTATTACTTTTTCCCTGTGCCGATGCACCCACCCATTGTTAGACTTCATTGAAGTGTTAGACTTTTCTTCCCTTTGAAGAGCATAGGTCCCGCATCTTACAATTATTTCAGTTCTTTTACAGCTGTGCTCTGAAGTAGTCCAAAAATTGTGATTGCTAGTCAGTCTTGCTATTTTCTATTACTATTAAACTATTTTATTTTTTCAAGATCCTTGTACAGAGTGTTCCGCCTATGAGTGCAAGTAGTGAAAGCATTGATCCTGAAAAAAAAAAAAATTAGTGCACCGACAGTACAGTGATAATTATGTATCTTACGGGTTTCTTATGGTGTGGATAAAACATGCCCAATCCCCTGAGTGTATCGTTTGTGGTGAAAAACTCAGTAACGCTGCTATAGTTCCCAGTAAATTGAAACTGCATTTGTCAACAAAACATTCTTATGAACTGCTCCTATTTTCCTTCAAGAATAATTTCTTCCAGTTTGGAAAGAAATATTACAGGCAAACTTCAGGACTTGCAATGGGTTCTCCACTAGCACCTCTGCTAGCAAATTATTATATAAGTAAACTAGAGGCAAAAATCCTTATACAACCCTCCTTGTTTGCTCTCTATGCAAGATACATCGATGATGTCCTAATCATAGTAGATACTGTGGACCAATCTCTACCCTCTCAGATTCTGGCAGAATTTAACTTACTAGAACATACCTTGTAGTAACACCCTGGAGCAGGAAAAAGACCATAGCATCTATTTCCTTGATTTAACCTTGACCTCAAGAGAGGGGGAAATATTCATTCAGCTTTTTAGAAAACCCACCAACACAGGGAAGATATTAGATTTCTGCTCATTCCACCCTGATTATATTAAATCGAATACGGCGAGACAATTTTTGGAAAAAATGGAAATCCTGGTCTCTTCAGCTACTCAAAAAGATCTTCACAAAGAAGAATTAAAGGAAATATTGGCAGAAAACAATTACCCCTCCCCATATGTTAAGAAAATATTTAGACAAGTGTCAAAAAAGAAGCAGGAAAAGAACAACTTCAAATTCACCAGTAAAATTACGTACCACAAGGGACTTTTCGAGAAACTGAAAAGGATTGGAGCAAAATAAAATATCAGGCTTGCTCCAGATCTTAATAACAAAATAAAGAAATTCCTTCCAGCTTTAAAGCAGAAAGAAGTGGACATCCAATTGCAAGAAGGAGTAATTTATTGCATCAACTGTAACTGGGGACTCGGCTATATAGGAGAAACAGGGAGAAGTATTAAGGTCAGAATGAAAGAACACCAAGCAGCTATTAGGAACATTAGTAACAAAACAGGGCTAGACAGACATGTACAAGCAAGTGGACACTCCATAAATTGGGACTCAGTGAAAATAATCGCCCACCAGTCAAACTTAGTAAAGAGGAAACTAGAAGAAGCGATCGAAATAGCAAGAAGAAGAAGTACCACAATTAACGATAATTGCGGATGGACTCTTCCAATTGAGTGGCAGCAACTACTCCAGTGACATAGTCCTGATGACGAACTAGGCTTTAGTTCGAAAATTTGACAACCAACTTTCATGAATAATAACCTCTATAAGTCCCGTAAAAAAGTTATTCCACAATTCTTCTCTGTCAGGCAAAGATATCAATTATTTTCATCGGTCGTTGGAACAAAACAAAAGACAAGCAACGTTCATGACTGCGATAGTACGTGCTTCAGAAAAAGTACAGGAAGCTAGCTATAAGGTAGCCAAACTTATCATGAAGGCCAAAAACCATGCACAATAGCTGAAACGTTGAAAATAGTCCTGGGTTCAGAAACTGCTAATGAAATTTCAAAAATTCATCTCTCTGCTGACATAATCAGTTGCCGAGTTAGTGACATGTCCAGTGACATTGAAGACATTATGAAGGAGAAAATCAAAAGTAGTCAGAAGTTCTCACTTCAGATCGACAAGTTCACCGATATTAGCAGTCACGCATGACTTCTTGTCAACATTCGGTACATCGATGTAGATGTAATTGTAACTAATTTCTTTTTGCAAAGAACTTCCCGAGCGAGCCACCGGTGAAGAAATATTTCGTGTGACTAATGAACGTGTGTTCCATAATGAATTAAAATGGAAGGATTGTGTTGATGTCTGTACAGACGGAGCCGCTTCTATGACAGGCCCAGTGAAAGGATTTGTAGCTAAAGTACAGGAAGTAAATCCTAACATACAATGCGATCATTGTCTCATTCACAGCGAAGCCATTGCTGCTAAGTCTTTGCCATCTTTTCTGAAAGTTGTGCTGGACGAAGTAGTAAAAGTAGTGAACCTCATTAAATCACGGTCCATAAATTTGTGGCTTTTTTTCGTTTTGTGTCAGGAAATGGGATCAGAACGCACTACACTCCTGCTACATACAGAAGTACGGTGGTTATCACGGAGGAAAAGTGTTAACGCGCATATTTGAACTTAAAAAGGAGGTACGTGCATTTTTGACTGTTGAGGGGCATGAGTACGCAGATTTATTTGCAGATGATGAATGGATGTGTAAGTTGGCATATCTTTCCGATATTTTTGTACACTTGAATGAGCTGAACAGAAAAATGCAAGGTAGAAACGAAAATATTCTGACTAGTATGGATAAGATTCAAGGATTTGTGAATAAGCTGAATTTGTGGATACAGATAATTGAAAGCGGGCCGTTTGAGATGTTCCCGACTGTATGGCCACTTGCTGACAGCAAAAAAGTGGTGATGGATTTAATTAAAGAACATTTAAAATTCTTGCAGCAGAAGTTCAAGAAGTATTTTGGAGAGAGTGTTCAAGATTTCGACTGGGTTCGTGATCCATTCGCTGCGAATTCAAAACCTCTTCCGATTAATATACAAGAGGAACTTGCAAGAAGTTTTAATTTCAAAAGCAGACATAATATTGAAATTAAAATTTCTCGAAGTGCCTTTTGGACACATTTTGGTTGGCAATAAGGAGTTAATACCTGGCTATCTCCGAGATGGAAGTTAATGTGTTATTGCCATTTTCAACTACATATTTGTGTGAAATTAAAACATCAAAGAGGGAGAGACTCAAATCCGTCAATGAAGAAATGAGACTTGCTTTGTCAATGATTCCGCCATGGATCAGCCACCTGTGTGCAGCTAAGAAGGTGCAAGTATCACATTGAAAGTATGAGTAGAATTATTTACTTTAATAGTAATAGAAAAGTGTATTTTCTACAGTGAATTAAATTTCATGAATTGTTAACAAATGCATGAATCGATTTCTGTTTAATAATATAATAGAATAATAATATAATATAATAATAATAATAATAATAATAATAATAGGTTGATTACATTACGTATTTCAGGGTGTCCACAGAATTATCAAACCTGATTTCCTGACATTCCCTAACCAACTATATAAGAAATCCCTGACCTTACACAAATAGGTTTATTTGAGTTTTTCAATATATGTGCCATGATAATAAATAAAATTGAATTGGATAATTAAGAAACTTATATTATTTAAAAGTGCTTCCGTTTGACACATAAAGTTTCCCAAATAACTGATTCATTTAATTATTATTATATTATTTATTTTATCGGCCTCCACTTTCCCCATAGCCGTCCAACTCACACCTTTTTATTTTTAAGTTTACTCTTTTTTTTTTCATGGTTTTACATTTATTGAAGAAACACTCAAACAAATCCATACACAATATTCAGAACAGTTACTATAAAAATATTACAGTAGGAACACAGTCACTGTTTTTATATTACACACCACATTTCCAGAATATGGACACCCTGTATTATATTAATAGTGCCACATCATACGTTTTTGAGGGGATTAACATTTTCGTGTGCCATGTTGAGTCATGGATAATCTATGGTGTGCCGCGAGTAGAAAAAAGTTGCGAAACACTGGTCTAGTCAAGTCATCGCATTCAAATTGTTAAAGTGTTCCATATCATTCAGTCTGCAGTCTACCTTCCTTGAAAAAGCCATCTGGTTGATGTGTGAAAGCTTGGAAACTTTTATTTCTATTCTACGCCCAAAAAAATTCACCTCATTAGTACAGTTATATTATTTTGAGTATAATAAGGTGTACAGTTCCTATTTATTAATTACAATCACTATCATTGTTTGCCATTCTTTTGGGGTCAAGGCAAACTCTATATTGTATACAATTAAAATAATTGACTGGGCACTTTTCAGTAAGATTTGATAACATAATTACAATAAATTTTTGACAATCATGTTTAAGCAGAAGAAATTGGTTTTAGATGATTTACAATTTTGTCACCTGCAAATCCACAACTGATATCACTAACTTCAGAAAAGCCTGATTTGTTATCGAAATCTATTCTACACATTTTAATGATAGAGCTTATTGAGTTCAGATAGTCTTTTTTCAATATGTTAAAATTTGATAGACACAGAAAAGTTTAAATACAATGCAAAAAATGGCGACAAAGGAGCATCACTTTGATAAAAAGTCAGAAAAGGTTTCAGCAACTTTGACACAGACAAAAAAAGTTAATATGAATTGGCAGGTCATCTTTTGTGGTACTGTATGTTAAGATTTTATCATTTTACTAATTTTGATTGTCCCTTTTTCAACACTTGAAATAAAAACTTTGAGATCATTCCAGATTTCTAAGGCACTCTCAGCAGAAGAAACATTTCTATTTATCTGTGCTTCACATACTTCAAAGAAAATTTCTTTCACTCACATACTCTTAAAAAGCCTGCTCTTCTAGCTAGAGTATCTTTAAAAAGCCAATAAACATAACTTAAAACAGAAGACATATCCCACTCTGTTGCTGTACCTCCACTTATCAATGCATTGTGTAATGCATGCAAGGACACAAGATCCAATGTTTAAAACCTGGCAATCATACTTTTCCTTCATGTCATCGTGCAACAAATCATAAAAAGCCCAATTAACAGATGGACTATCTATTGATACTTGGATAGTTTTAGACAGATTCAGCTCTTTCACAGCTGAAGACATATTGGAAAGAAAAAAAAAAATCCTGAAAATCTCAAAATTGTTCTATGAATGACTTCAAGATACCTGTTGCAGTTACATGGCTCATAAATGCGGATGTAAGATATTGTGTGCACATTTCATTCAATACTGGGTGCCAAAACCTGACATATGAATCCATTTGTTTTGTATGAGTGCCGAAGTTTTAAAGTTCCATCAAACAACAATGTATAACAATCAGTGGTGGCTTATGGGGTAAAATGATGGTGAGGGAAAGACCTAGCCCATAGCATATGCATATGTTATCAGAGATAAAAGTATAGATGAGATAAAACAGATAAAAAATCAAATTTTGCAGTGAAGCAATTTGATGTTTATATGGTATACTAATGAATCTCTATATATTACATGACGATAAATGAGCAAAATTACAGGAAGACATGAAGCACGGTGGAGGGGGAAGGGGTTAGACATTTAAAAGTTGCAAACAATTTCAGAGGGGAAAACGCATATTTCACATAACAAACAGTAGAGGGGGAAATGGGGTTTTTTTGCTGTCTTTTTTATTGGAGGTTTAACGACCACTGTGAGCAACTCAATTGGCTATAAGCTGCCCGTCCCTGATTTAGGGTCACTGGTTCCAGGGAAGGGAGAGAGCCAGTGCCATAAGACAAACACAATATCCATGCCTCACCGGGATTCGAACCCGGACCCCTTTTGGACAAATTATCAGAGGCCATCGCTTAGACCACTGCCCCACCAGAGAAATGGTTCACCTGTTTTCTATTACGTTGTCCCTCCAGGTCAGAAACTCACATTTTGCACTCAATTTTGTCATCTAGCAATAGTTATCGAGTGATCTTTGCATAACGCACAACACCAATCAAATGTCCATTCCTCAAGAACTTTAAGTTCAGTTTGGTAACTGGCAACAGTTTGAGGAACCTGGCAACAACATTCAAATTCTTCAGAAGTAAACAAAACTTTTGTTAATCCTTCTCTATACATTGAGAACAGGCCTTGACCAACATAAAGAGGCCAGAAATGTCTGTAAAAATCAAAAAGAACTCAGAGGGAAGGAAGATTAAACAAAATTTCTTCATGTGGAACTAGAACCAAAGGAATATATCTGGGTAAAGCTTTAAGTGATTTAAAACTTTAAAGTAAATAATTAATATAAAAAAGTCCTTTCTCGCAAAGTGTTTTGGAGTCCTGAATAAAATTCGCAGGTCTGTCGGCAAAGATGCATCATGCATATAATGCGGGTCAGAAATTAAGGTCTGGCTTGTGGTAGAGGCATGCAGGAGAAGTCAATCTGGAAGTACATTTCTGTATATCACATAAAAACCGATCAAGTAACTGAAGCATGGAAGAAATCAGAACAGATTATCACCAGTGAGAATTTGTTTTTCCCCCCAACAGAGTGCATTCAGTTCCTTTTTAATGAATGAGCTCAATTCCAAAAATAATTATCCTTTTATTGTTCCAAATGAATCTAAATTTATTAGCAGTAATAAAAAGTAAAATTTCAGTGCGTTTCTCGCTTAACTAGCTACTATCGAAGATACACGCTCTAAAAAGTCAATATACAAATAGAAAATATGCTGTGCATTTGACTAAAAATCCTTGTGGGCATGTAGTAGTAACATACATCGTCACAGCATGCTGAGGCGAAATGTGTTGTGCCTCAAAGAGCGACTTCGCAAACGTCACCAGGTCAGGTCTGTATGCTCCCATTGGATTGCATCCTCCAATAGAAACAAAGATGCCAGCCGATTTTAAAAGGTGTGGACTGTTGCCTCAGAACCTCACTGGAAGTCATGATCTGAGAACAGACTTGTCCCATGTTCTCGCGGTTTGCTGCAATCGCATCTCATGGGCATTTCAACATCTTAGTAAAAAGCAGCATTCAAACTTCATAAATTTAATGCTCATAAATTAAGGATTCATTTTCCTATTGAATCTTTTTTTTAAGCAAATTCACAAATCAGAATAGGAATTTCAATGTTTCATCTATTTAGATATACAATATTTATGTGACAGATGTAGAATTTTCTGGTGAGGCGCCACCTCATTTGCCTCATCTGATGAGCCACCCATGATAACAATTTAAATCTAAGGTACTTTAACAAGAATTGTTGAAAATGAGGAGCTAACCCAAAACAACATGTGTATGCACATTTTTTCTCACATAAGTACAGGGTGTCCACAATGTCTTGTTACCACCACCCCCTGTAATAAGAAATGTAAGTGAGCAGTGTATCTGTTGTATGATGTATATGTTGAGTTATGGTCTGTATTATGTTTATTTACAGATTAGGTACCGAAACCATGTGTGATACCAGTGAATACACCCTGGAACAGCGGATTGTTGTCAGTATCTGGGTACACGAACGTTCACACACAGGGAAGACAATATGTGACGTGCATGCCGATTTCCAACAACGATTCGACAAAAAGGCCCCTCCAAAACAGACTCTTCTGCGGTGGTAACATAAACTTTTCGAAGCAGGCAACATCAAGGATAAACCAGAGTGCAACAGTGTCAAGCAGTTGAGGAATCAGCTATCAGGTCACCGACGAAGTCGCTCCGCAAACGATCAGCGGAGCTTGGAATACCACGATCGACACTGCATAAGCACGCGAAGAATGACCTGAATTTGCACGCATATCGCCCGATGTTCGTTCAGGAGTTATCAGATATCGATTTAAACCGCAGACGGGATGCCTGTGCAATGATGCTTAAGACATTTGCCACAATCCCAAAACGTGGAAAGGTCATTTTCAGTGATGAATGTGCGATATATCGCAGCTGTCGATCACGGAATGTTGTGTTCTGGTCCAAGGAAAACCCACATTATGTCGAAGAATTGGAACATCATCCTCCGCACGTCATGATATGGGCTGCAATGAATAGTCTACATCAAGATATATGGATCATATCATTTTCATTTTAGACAACATATAATAAAAAAAAATCATCAAAAGATGGTATTTGCAAGTATCAAAGTTGGTTTCGAGCTGCATATGGAGGTCAATTATTCAGTGTCTTTAAAAACATTACAAAGAATTAAAGAAAAACAACTTTCATCTTTATGAGCACATATAAAAGTTTAAAAAGTCACTAATTTGTCAGTTACTACACTTTACATTAAAAATTAATCAGTAGAACATGCGTCGGGGGGGGGGGGGGGTATTTTTACAAATTTATTTTAGAGGAATCATTATTTTCTACACACAAAAAAAAATTATATCAATTCTTCAAACATCTCAAGGTGTTGAATTTTTTACGTAGTTATAATTCACATTATACATAAATGTCAACAATTCAGTTGCATTATTTACTGTATCTCGCGTTGTTGTTGAAGTGCTTTCGGGAAAAGTCTTTGTTTGACCAAGGGTTATTATAATCATATAACATGCCTTAAAGTTTATAATATATAAAAATAAATCGATAATAGGAGGTTAAGAATGTTACTCACATTTGTTCATGGAGCATTCCGGGATATTGAAGGGTCCTTTGTAGTTCTATTGTGACGAAATCCTGTTCATGTTTGAAATCACAATAGAACTACAAAGGATCCTTCAATATCCCGGAATGCTCCATGAACAAATGTGAGTAACATTCTTAACCTCCTATTATCGATTTATTTTTATATATTATAAACTTTAAGGCATGTTATATGATTATAATAACCCTTGGTCAAACAAAGACGTTTCCCGAAAGCACCTCAACAACGTGAGAAACAGTAAATAATGCAACTGAATTGTTGACATTTATGTATAAGGTAAAAAAAAAAATAATTCGGTACACAGGTATTTTTTTTTTTTTTTAATCATTTTGTGAGGAAGTTTTTTTTTTTTTTTTTTATTGATTGGGGGTTTAATGACCACCGTGAGCAATAAGCCAATCATCCGTCCCTAATTTGGGACTACTGGTTCCAGGAAAGGGAGAGAGCCAGTATTGTAAGACAAACACAACATCTATGCCGCACCAAGATTCGAACTCGGATCCATCTCAGATGAATCATCAGAAGCCATCGCTTATAGACCACTATGCCACCGGAATGGCCAGAAGAAGTTTTCATATGAGTACAACCGAAGCTCTTCTGCTCCCCGGAAAGAAAATCATAAATTTACTCTTTCTTTCTTTTTCTCTCTCTCTCCCTCTGTATCTCTGAATTTTCAATCCACATTATAGTCTTTCCTTTATGATAGTTTTCAAGTGTGTTCTTTACGAGCGACAATTTTCATGTAACGACTTTATTAAAATATGATATTTATTTTCTAGTGCCTGCAATAAAATTTTGTTCCGGGCCTCACAAAAGCTTCATCTGGCCCAGTATGGGGTGGTGTCAGAAGGGAAGGATCAGATCAGATCATCTGTAGAGGATTTTAGGAAGGAGTGTCTGACCCCAGGTCTTAAACAACCCTTAAAAATAGAAAGCTAGGAGATTTGGGCTAGAGTGCCCTATAGGAAAATCACGTGGAAGTAAGGTAGAAAGAGGGAGGAAGACGCCCTTATTTTTTACTGGGGGGCCAGTGCTCGGGGTGGGAAGGATCAGCTGAAACTCTTCTGCGTTAAGAAGAGTCCGTGTGCATGCTGGTAGTGTTCCACTCTCCCTTGCCTGGCCAGGAGCTCTGATGTGCCCCCTGTGTCCGTCAATTAATACTGGGATAGAACATTACGAAAATTTATTTTGCAAAATATTCACAAAATTGGCCAACATTTTAATTAACTTCATAAATCACTAATAGAAATAGATCCCTTACATTTTACACTAATCAGATAAATGTTTAAACTAGCCATGAAAAATTTTATACATTTTCACAGCGGCTGGCCACATCTTGGAAAAGCACATAAAAGCTAAAACAATGCATAGTGTGAATATTTTTTTTAATATTTCTTAGATATATTTCTTTGCATGTGAACCTTGGAAAAAGTAGCATAATAAAAAATAATTTTGCTGTGAAATAAACTAAATAATTTTATTTACTTTGTGTGGCTTTTCATTTACAGCAATTTTCTGCTTTTCTATTAATTATGATTTACATGAATGTCTTCTTATTAAAACACTGCAGTCAACTTATTTGTCAGCTTAATCTTAACACTATTATGAAACATTCTTTGTAGATTTTACTATATCACTATTTTGATAACATATATACATTTGTGAATTCTCTGTCTTTTCACTTCATATTTTTCATAAGAGAGAGAAACATATTTTGAAACTTATCTACTTCAGCATTATTTCTGACCTTCAATCTATTTTTGTTTTTTTGGCTCTCGCCCATACCTTGGCTGGAAATATGTTTTTCTTACAGCAGTTATGAGATAATACGATTTCACACATATTTTCTGATTCACCAGAGAAGTTTAATAATTAGAACTCATTCAATTAGCATATTTTGCCTTTGAAATTATTTTCAGTTGAAAACATATCAGTATTATTGGATATCTAAATTTTCCATTTATCCCATTTGTTTCAAAGATTTAATTTTAATGTTTCAGTGATGACTTCAATATTCGAGTAATTCTGGGTACAGATACTTATAAGAATACCACAAAAAATGAATAATATGTCACTTAGATAAGATTATGTGAATCATAGTGGGGTATTTGGGGCTGCAGTTGACTTGGTTTCAGAATCATAACACTAAACTGTTTTTACATAACCACCATTACCAGTGATGTAGTTCTAAAAAAAAAGTGCCTTAGCGGTGACGGAATTATTAAAACTACCCCGAAAAGAAGTCCCTTAAATTTTTCAAGACATTCGAAATTGGACTCGTGTTTTTACTGTTTAGTAAATATTTATTATTTGTTTTTATCATTTCATTAATATGATTATTTGAACAATCTTGCATAACAGAAATGTAATAAGAGATTCTACGTATTAGGTTGGAAGATTTCAGTTGAAATCTGATGTGTGCATCTTCAAAATGTGAAATTTCGTCTCAATTAGTTTAATTTTGAGTTTTTTCGCCCAAGGCATAGGCAGACTAACATATGCATGCATACATGAAAAAAAAAACAAAAAAAACAAGGCGTTTGTAAAGTGAAATGTTTAGGTGTATTTTCATTTCAATATAACGAAACAACGTTTACAAAACTAGCGCCTTTTATACGAATGCCTACCGAGCCTTAAATGCTTATTCCACAGAACAGGGACTCCAGAAAGAACTTGATTACATCAAAAGTATTGCTATCAATAGAGGCTTTAAATTCTCAGTGGTAGACTCAGCTGTCCAAAAAAACTTGGGAGCCCTAAGCATAAATCCACCTTCAAGCCGACCTCTCTCCAAACTCGCACCAGAACGTGGCAGTTTTTCTTTTTATCGCTGAAATTTGTTTCAAAATAGCCAAAATCTTAAGGTCGTGAAATTTCAAAGTAATTTTCACTCCCGTGACTGAAGTGATTTACGCTGCAAAAAAGGACACAGCTCCTGACAAAAATTCTTAGGGAATCTATCGCATGCAGTGGAGGTTTGGCGCTGCCAGGCTACTTTTTACCTAACTGAATCGAACTTACAAAAATAAAAAAAAAGAAGAAATGAAAATACTTTTTCTTTCTTCTTTTTTTTTTTATTTTTATTTCTAGTGCTGTTTTTAAAGTCACTGAATAATAGGTCTCCATATGTAGCCCGTAACCAACTTGGATATTGTTCTTTTTATTTCTTTAAATTTTAGTGTCTGGTTTGCACATAAGTTGTTGAATATATAAAAATAGGGGCCACAAAATGATGAAATGTAATTCGCTTTTTCATGAATGCAAAAAATATTACGGTGGTTGCAGTACTGCAAATCTCAGTATCTGTACGACGAAGGACGATAACCCATTCGAAAATGAAAGAGGGATCGGGAAAAAAAAAATAAAAAAAAATATTTTTTCTTGCGCCTCGCATCTCAACACTTACAAAACAAATAATAATTATCTGCAGAAAAAGAATTTGTTTTGCTTTTTTCCTGAACTGCGGAGCCCCTTGAAGGAGTGGAGCCCTGGGCGACTGCCCCGGTTGCCCCTATGGTCCAGTCAGCTCTGATTATATACTTTCTTTTTGTATCATATTCTCTTGTAGTTAATTGATACCTAATAAAATCACTAACGCTTGTGCAATACATTTTGAGAACGAGCTAGTTTTTCGGTGGACTAGAGAAAGGCCTTTGCAAAGGTATTGCCATTTTAGTTGTAATTTAACAACCCAACTTTTAAAATTTTTTATTTGGGTATGATACTGCAAATAGGGTATTAGGGAATTAGGTGTCATTTTTTTTTTTTTTATCGCAAACAGGAAAGGCATTTAATCTTTATTAATTCCGTAGGTAAAAATCAGGAAACAGGGGGCAGCACTCATCAGAAGGATTTCGTGCATTTCTCTTACCCTTACTTACATCAAGGATCTTCTAGGTAGTGCAGCTGAACTGGACGCTGAACTCCATTTAGGGCTGTAAAACACAAAATGTGAACAGAGCGGTGAGATTCCCAACCACTCCGGAGTTCTGAATTTTGGTACCACATCAAACGGATCGAATGCTGCTTGCACTAGTTGCAGTAATAATCGAATTACCCCCAAAGAATCTTCAAAAATGCGAACGACATACTTATCTTGTTATGTACGAAAAACCGCGCCATCATTTCTGGTTGTGATCATCTTACAAATCACCTAAACATTTTTGAGAAAGAAATATGAATTTTAAGCCGCCAAGCTACCGCAACAGGCGATAGAAATTATAGGTAAATTCTGAACAAGAAACTGGTGCAAAATTTTAATTCTGCTTTTAATCAAATTGTACGCAATGATTTCTTGAGCTTTGGCAGCCGCCCCGCCTTTGTTACGCCTTTGATCCTTCCAGTTCTTACTTAACAGAAAAGACATACAGATGCTGCAGAGTGCAGACAACTGAAAGAAGCATGGAGAGGTACATGCTTGGTGCAACCAAAAAAAGGTAGGAAAAGAAACTCATGGATCAGGAAAATGAAAAAAGTGGAATGGCTTCATGATCAAAGTAAACTCTCCAGCCACCGTTGAAGAACTGACCAGTGTACAACTGAATGAAATACTAGACTAGAAACCAATGACCACATGGGAGATGTAGATGAAATTCAAAAGCATGCTGGAATGACTTGTAAGAGACTAACTGTCAAGAGAGGAAGTTTTGTAGGAGACTTGGGGAGACTTTCATCCAGCAGTTAATTGAGAATGGTTGTTGATGATGATACATAAAATATTTCTTTTATCAGTTTTCATGAATTTTCTAAAACAAATTCCTTTTAGCTAACGTTTAGTTCAAATGAAATTTAATTCTCTTATTCATTTCTGCGAATAGGCTGTTCTATTTATAGGTTTCTTTTGACTCGGACTGGGTTTGCACCTTTGGCTTCCATTCTTTAATGCATGGCTGGGTACCATGAAAAAGGAAAATACCCAGATGAAGATGACGCAGGAAATATGTGAATGAAATTCAAAAGCATATGCTAGTGACATGGAAAAGAATTTTCTCAAGATGAAGTTTTTGAAGAGACTTGGAAAGACCTTCATCCAACAATGAATGGAGAATGGCTGATGATATAAAAGCTTATTTTCCATCACTCTCTCTCTCTCTCTCTCTCTTACTGTATTTTTTTTTTTAATTCATTTAAAGCAAACACTATGGTAATTTTAAGATTTTTAGCCCAAATCATTCTTTTAAACTAAATGTGTAAATTTAAAAATTATAATGACCTGAAAAACCGATAGAATTTGGTGCAAATGGAGATCGGTTTCGAAAAGATGTTTACATTAATCTTTGTGCAGTAAAGATTATGACCACTTTGAAAGATCCGCACATTAAAACAAATAAAAACTAAATTTCACAAAATCTAAGTGAGTTAACCACTTCTTCAGGTTCCCTTTCAGTAGATTAAAATTACGAACGATGTATTCAATACTTCTGTATTTCCCAATACTGAACAATAATGCTCGGGTAAACACCAGTAGTAAACACGTGTATCTTGATTCGTGAGGAAAACCCTTCACCTAAATTTATTTATTACAAATAAATGAACAGAGGAGTATGGGTTTTATGTCTTATCTAGCACTACCATGAAGTTTTACTGCTCATTGTAATTCATGTGTTTTGTACAAATGAAATGATAAAAAACAAAAACAAAAAAACTGTGTTTAAGTTCTACTTACCCAAATATACATGCAATTTACTCTCTTAAAATATTTTCCATAGTGCCTCCTTTTCCTTCTGATATTTTCCTTCTTCGTTATTTATATGCCACATGCCTCAATTTTGTCTTTGTTGCTGAGTGGTGTTTCCTTAGCCAAAGTTTAACGTATGGAAGTGAATCCCCTTTTTCCAAGGGTGGTCCCCGTTCAAGTAGAGAAACATAAGTGATGACAGATGCTTCATTAACAGACGATTTCTGGTTGACGTAGCAATCAGATTCATGGAACTGAATCCACGTTCACACTCAGCAGAGCTACATGGAAGGATCTTTATGGACTGCATTAAGGGCTCCAAAGTTTGGGGAACTTTCCTTCCTGCGAGATCAATGTAATCCTAAAACCCATTCAACAAGCTCCTTTCGTTTTCCAGACGAAACATTTTACAAAGTCTGCTAATTGAATCTTTGCCATACAAAATATCAGTATCACGTGGCCAATAATAAGGATTTAGGACATCAAAGTCTTCCATCAGTTGTGAATATTTAGCCACATTTTTAGCATCTCCATCACTTCTGTGTTTTACATTGGAAGATTGTGTAGTAAAACATCAACATTTGAGGTTATCAGAAATGCTGGTTAAAAACTGCAAACTGTTGATACTTGTTAATCTCTTGTTGCTTGAAAGAATAACACCATTGAAGTTCCCTTCAGATAAGGCTTTTTCTGCTGATTTTGTGTATTCACCTGGTGCTACTTTGAACAATTCGATAATTTTAACTGTTCTTTTAATAAATTTATCACCACGGGATAAGTTGCAGTTTCTGTCTTGGAGCTGCAAAGATAAATTTGAAAGTTCTTCTAGCATGTCACACATTATAGCTAAATCCTTTAAAAACTCTGTGGACTCCATTCTTGATAACAGACCCAAATATTGAGATCTCTATGTCTGAGATATTTGCTGGTCGATGGAAGCTTGTTGAAAATGTTTTGATAGAGCTGAATAGGTATTCCCTACGGCTGAAACTGCTCTGAAACTGCTAGCCACCCATCGCACTCCAAATATTTTCCGTCTTATTCATCTGTAATCCCAGTTCCAAAGCAGCATTTATTATTTCTCTACAATTTTTTGGAGATTGATTGTACAAAGAATAAAGTTCTTCCATGAAACTCTGGAAATGATATACAGAATTTTGATCTTTTAGAGCATCACTTACTGCCAACTCTACTCTGTGATTTAGACAATGCCAGGTAATCATTTGTGAAAATTTAGTTTCAAGAAGTTTTCCAACACCAGATTTGGAGCCAAGCATTACACTTGCACCGTCACATGCTAAGCATATTAATTTTTTTTTAAATAATCATCTGTTATTCCGTATGATTCTAAACATTTCAACAGCGATTCTGTTACAGTAAAAGCTTTCTGGTCTTCCAGTTCGATATCATCCCAAAAAAAAAACTGTTAAATATTGTGATTGAATTATTGTCCAAATGTAAACAATCAGCAGTGATTTATTGCTCACTGAAGTGGATTCGTCAATTATAATTGACATTTTCCCTTCATCTTCGGTCATGGCTTGAGTCAGTTTCTTTTTAAATTCATCAGCGATAAAATTTGTTATCGCAGTGGCACTGAAACGCAACTGTAGGGATATTCTAACATTCAGCCCATTTTTCCTTTGTAATTTTATTAGATCATGATCAGAAAACAGCCTGTTTTGTTTCGCCAGATAGTACACTGTATTGAAAATTTTCACAGAACAATCTAAAATTTGTGCCAGTTGTTTGTTTAGATTGGTCTCAAAAACCTCATTCTCACTGATTTGTCGAATGGAACATGCTTTTTTGTGGGCATCAGGATTTTGATGTACAGAAATTTTTGATCTCAAGGATTTTAATTGCGTTTCCCTTGTATTTCCAGAGTACGTAACTGTGTAATTACGCCATTCCGGGCTAATGTACAGACCTTGTGATTTGAATGTTTGTAAATTCTGAATTTGCGAACAAATTGCGCAGCCCAGATATCCACTTTTGCTATCAAACCAAGCATGTTTCGTTTTTCTTTTCTAGCCACATTTCCTCGGATCAGATATCGGGATAGGATTTATTGCTGCGGTCATTTATCCGTGCAAAATGTTCAATGTCTGAAATTATATCACAAGTCTCTTTCGTAGTACTACGATTTGTGCATAAAATTTCCTTACTATTTAAAGCAAAACTACTAACCTGTGAAATGTTAGTCAGTATCAGATAAACATCCTTTACTGGAGCTTGAATCATTTTGTGCACTACGAACCTTCACTTTTTTTAGTAAAAAAATTACGAATATCTTTCTGGAATTCAAAATCTTGTGCTTGTTTCATCATATCACGTGTAATTACTTAGAATTTGAAAATGAATTAAGAATTGACACTTTGTCTCGACAACAGAGATCAGAAAATGCGTAATCCTTTAAGAGAAAGCTAGCTTGCATCAGGGGAAAAAAGCAACACAGAGTGAAAATAAATTCAGAGTGAGGTATGGCTGCCAGTGGTCATCTATTCATCCTAACTTCCGGCAGTTTTTCCTGAGCTAATGGGATGGGTGTAAAGGAAATTATTTGTGTGACTCCATAAGGAATAAGAAAATGAGCTGAGGAGGTTGCTATTGTTGGATCTGGTCACCGGATGCAGGTTCTTCAGTAGAAATACACTACGCCACCATAAAACTCGCAATACTTAATTTTTCCCAGCTGTCTTCCCTACGGGCAGTACAGTTTTAACCCGCATATAGGTAGCATTTGGAAACTGATTTTTCGAAGTCGCCATTTGGGCAAAAGATTTCCCACCCATTTTAAACTACAACTCGTTCGTGAAGCAACTTATTGCGTGATCCGAATAATTAATTTTATCTCTGTAATAAGAACATGGGGTTACCATGTACACAGCGTTTTTTTTTTTTTTTTTTTTTTATAAAACAAGGTGGGTTTTTTCCTGTGTGTTATCATTTAAAAAATTATCTCTTTAACCATAAAAAAAGTGTCTTAGCGCCACTAAGGCTGTTCTACATCCCTGACCATTACATGCTTTTTTACAGTATCTTTTGCTCAGAAAGCTTTCTTTCGAAAGGAGTTTAACCATCAATCAATAAAACATATGCATAAATAAAGTACACAATTTCAGTTATTACACAAGCACAGTTTGATATAAAAACAGAACTTCAAAAAAAAGTTTTAAAAATGTCTTACAATGCTGTTTTATGACCTCCACTAGCCATTTCAGTCAGCTATTTGCAAATCAACTGAAAAATGAACATTTAAAATTAATTCTTGTGTGCTACAACATAACTGCTATGAAAATTAGATTGTTATTCACTACAGCATATAAGTAATCATTAAACACTTAAAATATATTATTTCTTGCCTACTTTCATTAATCAGTTACTTAGGTGTGGTTGATACAAAATCTAACATTAAGAAAAATCTCTGATGTTATTCAAAAATATAAACATAAAAAAATCATATATATATATATATATATATATATATATATATATATATATATATATATATATATATATGCATAAACAGAAGACAGATTTTTTTTATGAAAAACTATCTCTTCCAATAGCCCATTAATAGATCCAGTTACCAGCTGTGGGAATCCACCAAATACCACAAACTTCACATCACATTGTCTAATTAATCCACTTATCAGCTCTTCAACAATCAACAAAAAGATAAAACACTACAGATTTCAATTTGTACAATCTATCTCCATTACTGATCACAATCAAGAAGTTCTCTAATCAACTGTACAAGACTTATCAGCATAAAGGGAGCTCAAAATAATATATAGATAGTGCCACAACAATTTGGCATACATGAGCTTTGCTAGCAGCTCAATTTAAGAATTTGCAGGCTGTCTCCGCTTTTTATACAGCTAGAGAAAAAAACAATTAAAGAAAATTATGGAATACATGCCATCTAATTACAATGCTTTCAGTTTTTGTTCTTGTTTTCTTTGAGGGGGTTGGGGTATAATGCTCACCATGAGTGCATAAGACAAACACACCATTCATGCCTTAACTGGGATTCAAACCCAGACCTGCTTGAACGAATAATCGGAAGCCAGTGCATAGACTGGCTTACGATTATTCATTCAAGCAGGTCTGAGTTATGGTACTTCTCATGTATTTGTGAAGACACAATTAACATTTTTAGCAGTTTGACTGACACATTCATATTTTTAACATTTATCCTTGTTCTGAATTTTTCACACCCTACTCAGCTATTGTAGGTAACTGTAAGCTACTAACAAATGCAGATATGAAACACTCTACATCATCAGCATACTGCTACTGGCAATTAACAGACAATTAATTAATAGCCGCAGCTTATCACTAAACGCTTTTAAAGGTATCACATTTGCACAACTTTCATGGTTTGTATGCCTAGCATCTCCTCTCATTGCATTTTGAACTAAAAGTTTTTCCATGGCAGACATAATTCATCTACTAGCTCATTGTTTTCTGTGTAAACTGCACTGCAATACATGCATTTGTTCTTTTGCTATAGAGTTTCGAAATTTAAACATACTTTTGAGTAGCCCAGTATATATATAACACAGTAAAACACTGATTATCCATGGCATTGTACTAACCATGGTCCTTTGCAGTCGATAAAAATTTTATATTTTTTAATTACCTATGCAGGTGGAATTGTAATATAACAGATGTCATTACTACATATTTTAAATAATATTGCATCATAATTAAAAACAACACTAAATAAGGGAAAAACCAAAGTTATGGTTTTTGAGCGAGAAATTGTCAGAACTGAATTCAAGACAAGTCTTAATAATGGCACAGATTGACCAGGTGAATGCGTTTGTACAATTAGGAAGTATGTTTGACACAAAGAGCAAATTAGATGGTGAAATTAGTAGGTGAGCGAGTTCTTTCTTTGAAAATCTTAGCTGCATTAGGAGGATTTCAGATGGATGGGTTCTCAAGGAAGTTCCAAATGGCTGTATATGAAAGCATAATTGTTAGGTACGGCAGTGAAACATGGATACTGCAGAAGAGACAGGAGTCATTTGTGTGTTGTGTTGGGGAGATGCGTTACTTATGGTGGAGGGGGCAAGACACACTCCGATCATGTGAGGAATGAAGATGTGTAATGTGAGGGAAAACGTTGTTAGTAAGGTGGAGACTAATATCCTTAGGTGGTTTGGTCATGTCGAAAGAATGAATGATGAGATGCTGACTAAGAGAACTTTGTAGAAGGAGGCTCAACAAATCATAAGAGGACCAGATTCAGGAATGTCTGCTTGAGAAACAGATTATGAAGTATAAAAGGTCTTGCGTGCAACGTGTGATGGATGCCAATGAAGCTCCAGCTGTGTGTTGAGGTCATTGTAAATGGAGACATCTGATACACAAACAGTAAGTAATTTCTAGTTTCATCAGTTAAACATTTACTTGGCAGACAGTCTTTCTTTCAGAAGCTAACCTCTAAATCTTACAGAACAGCTTTATGATATGTATGCATATCAACACTGCAATTCTCCTAACAGAACTTATTTGTCATCACTGTTTCAGTTTCTTGTTCTGCCGCTACAGTGCGCAGTCAAGTGCTTTACGAATTTAATCTAGCCTCTTGCCTGTTAAACATTACGAAGGCTTGTTCATGTGCTTCACTTGTGTAACAAGTTTTATCTAGCATTTCCACCCCCAAAATGATGGGAAAAGACTTGTTTTAACAGTGGAAAATAAAGTGGAAATTACTAAAAGATGTGAAATATGTGAAAGTGTTCCATCACTTGCAGCTGAATTTGGAACTGGCCAGCAAGTCAACAGCTGCAGAAACATTAAATTCAAAGAAAGTAAAGATGATGTTGATTACATTGAAGTTTTGCAAATCTGCTAATGCATAAGAAAAATAAAACAAAAAATAATAATATAAAGAAATCAAATGAAAGTCACAGACTTTCTATCTGAATAAGTTTTAAAATGTTCAGTTTTGTATTTACATATTACAAGAATGTTTATCTTTTATAGGATTTTTTTATGTATTTAACCCAGTAAAACATTATTTGGATTAGCCATGTTTTTCAATTACCAAGGTTCTAGCATTCCACAATTACTATGGACTAGACGAAACCCGTCGGAATCGACTGTAATTTGTTTTTGTTTTGTTTTTTTTAAATAATAAACTCATATGAAATAACGAATGTACATTTTATTTGATTGACAAATTTATTCAATCACTTTAGTTAAAGACAATAATATAGGTTCGTGATTTATTTATTTTTTTTTGTTACTGAAGATTTAACGACTACCGTGAGCAACTCAATGGGCTATAAGCAGTCACTGGTTCCAGGGAAGAGAGAGAGAGCCAGTGGCATAAGACAAACACAACATCCCAGCCTCACCAGGATTTGAACCCGGACCCTTTACGAATGAATGATCATAAGCCAACGCTAGGGCTGTAAGCAGTCGCCCGTATCTAATTTAGGGTCACTAAAAAAAGTAAGAGAGAGCCAGTGCCATAAAACAAACACAACATCCATGCCTCACCGGGATTCGAACCCGGTAGACGAAACTCGTCGGAATCGACCATAAGTTGTTGGGGTTTTTTTATAGAATAAACTCATATGAAACGTTTATTTACATCTTTACATAATGGGAAACGTCTTACCTACATGAATAAACTGGATCAAATGAATGTTAAATTGTATATATACATCACACAGTCCAATGGCACAACGCAATCAGGTCTTCGAGTGTTCGCTGTTCCAATAAGAACTTTCAAACAAATCCTTGCTAGCGTTGTTTTGCAAAACAGTTCACTGAGAAGAGAGACTTTGGACTATCCGAGTCCCTCTATACTTCCACCTTCAACAGCGTGTGGTCAACTGCATGCTTCTATTGACTTTACATGGGAACTTTACCGCCCCACAAAGCCCAAACCGTTGTCCCAATCTCATTTTCTTCTTTGACTGGCACATTTACACTGTAAGAGCTTTATTTTGATGTCTCAACCATATGTTTACATTCAGCCGTTCTGTCACAACTGGTCTTACAGTAAAAAAACTTATAGAATATATAGATAATTGGCACTTTACTGTATGTAAACACAGTAAAACATCAAGTAAGAATGCAAAATAGGATCTCAGTCCCTTCCAAAATTAGAGCAGTTGCATTAGACATTGACACACTCTTCGCCCCCCCCCAAAGCAACCTGAGAATGTCATTCAATCCTGATGACATTCCACACATGAGTACCTCCAGGCCAAATACAAAAATGATTAAAAAATAACAACCAATGACTAAATAGTGGCCCCACACAGCGCATGGAAGCCGCACGTCAAGGAGGATATATCAAAAGCAAAGAACGCACGCAAGGACAATTGTGACAGAGTATTGCGGTTGCATTAACCTCCACAGACTGTGAGAATGCCTCAATGTCAGATCTGTGCACAATGTGAGCAGTTCGAGTGAGTTTGAGAGAGGACATATAATTGGGCTGAGAGAGGCCAGTTGGTAAATTAGGCATATTGTCAGGCATTTGGGTTGGAGCAATGCAGCAGTCACATGATGTTAATGCCAATGGGTCGAGGAGGACACAACACAGTGGCATGCAGCCTGTAGATGGCCAAGGGCAACAACAGAATGCTAGGATTGAGCGATTGTGAGAACTGCACAAACAGAACCGAATTCGCTGTTTTCAACCATCCGTGGCCTTGTGTCGTCTACAGGCCTAAATGTGATAAGTTGCACCCTCCAGCTCTTGAAGATTTGATGGTGGTAGATCCAAATCTCTGATGCCCTCTTTCAACTTTACCCCACAAATGCTCTATTGGGTTGAGATCTGGTGATTGAGACAGTTCATGAAGCACAGAAAACTCTCTGTGATGCTCATGAAACAATTTGCATTCAATGCGAGCACTATGACATGCAGCATTGTCCTGTGAGAAGTACCCACCTCCATTGGGATAAACCATCAACATAACTGGGTTGACTTCAGATCAGAGCAGATCATATGTAGAGGATTTTAGGCAGGAAGTGTCTGCCCCCAAGTCTTAAACAATCCTTAGAAATAGGAAGCTAGGATATTTGGGCTAAAGTGCCCAATAGGAAAGTGACACGGAAGCAAGGTAGAAATGGGGAGGAAGATGCCCTTATTTATTACTGGGAAGCAAGTACCCGGGGTCCGATGGCTTAATGGGCCTATCCGATACACGATGGATATTTAGGGGTTTAAGTGTTCATATTTGCCCAGGATCGAACCTCAGTTTTTGCTGTGACAGTCACGAACGTTGACCAGTAGGCCATCCACGGCTCAACTGGGTGGACTTAGTCAGTAATGATATTTAAATACCTTTGGATGGGCAGATGTTACTCCACATGAATTAAAGGGCCCAAACACTATCACGAAAACATGCCCCAGAAAACAATGTTGCTTCCGCCAGTTTGAAGAGTACTGACGATACAAGACAGGCCTGTGCTTTCGTGTTGCTGTCTCCATATGCTCACCATTCCATCTGCATGGTGAAATTGAAAACAGGACCTTTTGCGCTCATTTATTGTCCAATTCTTGTGTTCCTGAGCGAAACTAAGGTGTTTCTTCTTGTTTGCTGCAGACATCAATGGCTTACAGACAGACTGTCTGCTTCTGTAGCCCATATGATGTAATGTGTGGTGAACTGCATGTTGAGAGGTCATTGGACTTTGTGATTCAGATTATCTGCAATCTGACAAAGCGTTGCCGATTTGTTGGACTGAAGAAATCTGCCTACTCTTCATTCAGCTCAGGCATCCAGTTGCCATTGACAACCACATGCCTTGCATAGACATGTTTTTTTTTTTTTTTTTTTGGCTGGTGGTCTACTCCTTGTAAACTTAACACCTGCTGCCCTCAAACATTTCACATGTGCAGCCACTTTTCCTAATGCTTGCACCCACAATCATTCCACATTCAAATTCCATCAGATTGCACCTTTCACCTATTATTTCCCTTTTAATACCAGTTCAGCCATCTTGCATCAGCAGCATCTGCAATATAACTACTTTGCATATAATGGTCTGGTGGTCATAATAATTTGACCACTCAGTGTATATGCTGCCAATGATAAATATATATACCGTAATTTTCATTGTATTATCTGCACTGGCGTATAACCCGCAGATGGCGAAATTCACATAATTTTTTTTTCCTTCACATAATCCACAGACTGACATACAGAAAAAAAAATAGCTGTATAATCCACACATTATAGATGTTAAACCAGAAGTGGACTTTCTGATAGAAAAGTCTGTCACACAATTACCCAGGAATCCGAAGAAGAAAAAAGATGGAGAAGGGAGAGAGGGAGGGAGGGGGGATTAAATTAAGAAATTCATTTTTAAAGGTTACTTTTTCGTATTTTAATCTCCGGACATATAAAGCTCAGTGGAGTGGCATCCATAAATCACGCCGATGCAGCTCCAGAGTATTGATTACACCTCGCCAATGACACCGATACATAACAAGTAATAGAAATTGTTGCCAAAATGCAAATAGTTTTGTGCATTTTCTATATTATGAATAAATATGTATTTTGATGTTGGTTATATAGCAGGCTAGTTGCTTTCCTAAAGTAATGTCATACTAGGTGTGTGTAGACATTAGGCCAGTTGCCTGCACACATCATCAGTCCACTAACCAAATCTGTAAGAGTACACCTATATACACTGAGTGGCCACTTTATTATGACCACCTGACAGTTTTAAGCAAATGAGCTATGGCTGCACGCTGTTGCCGCCAGAGAGTGAGGCTACTATAAAAGGGAAAGCTTAGTGCTTGCAACAGTAGTAGAAGTGATTTTTGGGTGACGAGATGGGTAAAAAATGTGATTTGACGGACTTTCAATGGGATGATTGTAGAAGCTCGGAGCGAGTCTCACCAAAACCGCCGCATTCGTGAAATGTTCCATAGCCGTTGTTGTCAAAATGTTTAAAGATTGGACTGTCAGCCAAAAACTGGGTTTCTATATGCAACGTGTGGTCATCATCGACTAGTAACTGCTCGAGCGGAACGGAGTGTGTCCAGACTGGTAACAGACAACAGAAGGGCAACAGTGTAGCAAATTACAGACCATCTTAATCAATGATCCCCTCAAATGATCTCTGCATGCACTGTTCACCATACAAGGCATCGGATGGGATATGGCAGCTGAAGGCCTGTTCAAACACCTTTGCTGTCTGTAGTCAACAAGAGAAATGTCTCCAGTTCGCACAGGAGCACAAGGATTGGACAGTCGATAATTGGAAACAAATTATGTGGTCCGATGTATCACGTTTTCAGTTGCACCATGCCGATGGCTGCATAAGAATTTGGCGGGGAAACAGCACGAAAGCATGGACCCCAAATGCATTGCTACAACCATTCAAGCTGGTGGAGGCAACGTTATGGTTTGGGGAATGTTTTCTTGTCATGCTTTGGGCCCTTTAATTCGTGTTGATCAACAACCAACTGGCACATCATATCTAAACATCGTTGCGGACCAAATGCATCCTGTCATGTGGATGGTTTATCCCAATGGCGATGGCTACTTTCAACAAGATAATGCATCCTGCCATAGTGCTCGTATTGTACAGGATTGGTTTCAGAAACATGCCGGTGAGTTTACTTAGCTTAGGTGGCCCCCACAATCTCCAGATCTGAACCCCATTGAAAATTTGTGGGATGAAGTTGAACGAGCCATCAGACAGCTGGATCCACAACCCTGCAATCTCACACTCCTGAAACGTGCTTTTCATCAATCATGGTCTCACAAACCACCCATCAACATCTCGTGCAGTCCATGCCACGAAGAATCGACACAGTATTAAAGGCAAAAGGTGGCCCAACAAAGTACTGAGGGGGTGGTCATAAAAAAAGTGGCCACTCAGTGTATATGGCAACACAAAGACTAGTCTATTAGTGACGGTGCAGCTGAGTAGACAACATATCAGAGGGAGTGCGATTCTGATAGTAACAGAGGCTCTGTGTATGCTGGTTATATTGTGTCTTACGATAGTCACAGTGAGCTTTTGATATATGCTGAGTTTACCATATTAAGTTTGTTCATATGCCAAGTAATGCACGTACAAGACCAGTACTTCAAAGGAATAAAATGAGCTTAACTTTTTATAGTGCCCCTTTCCTCTTTTCTTCAAGGTAGAATGATTAAAAATATTATTTTTCTATCTTGAACATTACAACAGAAATACCATATGTACTCGCGTATAAGTCAAAAGTTTTCGGAAGAAATCCTGCTTTCAGAGTTGGGGGGTCGTCTTATATGTGGGCCAATAAAAAATAGAGCTAGACTTCAGTGAATTCTCCCACGGAATTTATCGATGGATTTGTTTATGTTTTAGATCGTAGCACAGCGGCTTTCTGCACGTTACTGTTCAACTGTTTTGTGACTTTCTCAAAACTATAATGAAGTGACACAATCATATCCTCAATTGTGTTTATTACTTTAACTTTAAATTTGGCAGTGTAATCGAAACGTTTCCTTTTCAAAGAAATTATGAATAGCAATGAAGGAAAATAACAGCAGCAAAGACGGTCAAAACGGCGAAAGACGAACCAAACACAAGGCAGTGCACACGAGATCCGAAAGGGGGAACGCATAGGTTCGTGCAGCAAATCCGCACGTTTGCATTGGTTAGTTGACAAAAATGGAGATGGCACAACAGTCACAGTTGTTTTTCTCAACGATACAAAATGACCCCTGCTGTCCTTCCCAACTTGCCCGATCTTTCATAATGACACCCCCCCTGCTCCATACAAACTCCAGACAAGGGAGTTCCTTTTCCAATTACACCCCCTCTCCTGCACAATTACCCTGCAGACTTTTTGAAAAAATCAAAGGGCCGTAAAAACTTTTTTAAGTCTGCATATTATTATCCGCATCGGCATATAATCTGCAAAACTTATATTTTTTACTTTTTTAGCAGATAATCAGCGGATTATACAACAAAAATTACTGTTCTTCTCATGTATTTGTGAAGAATTAATTCCGGGTGATTTGCTTCTCATTCATTTCTATGTTCAGGAACACTGGAAATACATGACCTTTATACGTATATGGGATGAGAAATGGTAGTCTATGCTATGACGAGGCACGACTGCTTCAACTAGTGCACATTCAGAAAGTTGTTTGTTTTCCTAGGCTACATCTGCTTAGCTTAAGTTATGATAACTAACACAGCAATCAGACATATCTGAATTGACTGCATTTACTGTTCTTCATGTAATATCAATCATCACATCAGAAAACTTGAAAAATTCATCGCCCTGGAGCGGAAAATTTTCAAGTTTTCTGATGTGATTGATATAACACGAGAACAGTAAATACAGTTAATTCAGATATGTCTGATTGCTGTGTTAATTATAACGACGTATTTTCCATGTGTTATGATAATTTTTTTCCACATTATATAGCTTAAGTTGCTTGGAACTTCATTGTTTTGGGTGGTGCAAAGGTAGCATACTCGAACATAGATCGGGAGATGTGGGTTCGATTTCTGTTCCAGGGAATGTAATTTTCAAATTTTCTGAAAGGCAGTTACAAGGAAAACAATAAAATGCACACCAATGGTACTAGATTTAAGGAACTTAACAATCCATTGCCCAAAATAACTGGATCGCATGGGGTTTTTTATTCCCAAATTTCCCAAAACACATAGCAAATAAGTCTGCTACTGCGAGTGAAGTAATATTTCATTTAAAGTGGTTAACTATCTATATTTGGTTAAAACATATTTATTACAAAGAAAAATGCAATAGAAACAAATTAAATATGCTGTTAAAAATATTTATTACACAGAAAAGTAAAATGTTTACCACTGTAAAGGTGCAGCCTTGCAGTTAAAGCAGTAATTGAGGTAGGGGGTCAAACCCATCCCAAAAATGTTAAAATTTAAAAGTTTATTCAGAGCTGGATAAATTTTAAATAAAAGAAACTCTTATTTCACAAAGAGAAATTTGATTTTGTGTATATATATATAAAATATTCATGCAAACCGTATAATTTTGATAGCATAAGCAGATGGAATAATTTTTATGAATAATTTTTTCTTTTAAAACCACTGCGTAAAACAATTTTAGTTTTACACAAAAATAAGATAATTAATGGCAGACAATTATTTTCAAATTGTTTATATGTCCCTGAATGCATACTACACTGCTGGACAATTGCTAAGGACGGATCATAAACGGCTATATAGCGCATAAAAAAAGTAAGTGTGGTTGGATGCCAAGTGAAATAAAATAATGTCAGAATGCCAGGACATTACAAGAAAGACAATTTATTGAACTCTGAAATCCAGAAGGTTTTGGAACGTGTTCAAGGGACAATCAGGCCATTTTGTGCAGAATACGTAAACGTGAAAAAATGCAATTACCGTCCGCAGGCGTTCCGGCGTAAGATGTCAATACGGGATATGGCCACCATGGAGGGCGATGCAAGATTCCACACGTCGTGTCATGCTTTGCACAACATTATCAAGCAGCTGTTGGGGTAATTTATCCCATTCCTCTGTCGGTGCACGGATGAGAGTGTCCTTGTTTATTGGAGGGCATTGGTGACCAGCAAGACTTCTCCCCAAAGCATCCCACACATTTTCAATGGGATTCAGATCTGGAGAACGTGCTGGCCATACCAGGCGTTGAATATCTTCGCTCTCAAGACACTCCTGGACATCGACTGTTCGATGACATGTTGCTTTGTCGTCCATGAAAATGAATCTATCACCGACAGCACCACGGAACATGCGAACATGAGGTAGCAGAACATCATTAATGTATCGTTGGCCAGTCATAGTCCCAGTTGGAAGCACATAGAGGGACGTACGGCCATTGATCATGATGCCAGTCCATACCATGACACTACATGTCGGATATCGGTCCCTTTCCTGTATGTTTGCTGGACAATATGCAGTACCACTATCACGCCAGATCAGTTGTCGTCGACAATCAGACGATAGACTGTATCTACTCTCATCTGAGAAGAGGACAGCAGACCAGTCGTTATCAGTCCAATTGCGATGTTGATGGCACCATTGCAAACGGGCGGTACGGTGACGTCTGGACAATGGGATGCACACAACAGGACGGCGGGCGTATAGTCCTCCTTCATGCAAACGTCTGGCGACAGTTTTTCGGGAGATCCGCTTGCCAGTAGCAGCCATAAACTGATTTGCTACCTCACTAGCTGTGCTGCGCCGGTGTCTTTTTGTTGATAGCACTATGTACCGATCTTCTGCATGTGTTGTACTGCGAACACGACTTCCCTCGTGACGTTTGCTACACTTTCCATTTGTTTGAAATGATTTCCAAAGCCTTGAAACAACATTGTGGCTGACGTCGAACACCCTGGCAACATCTGTTATTTTTCGCCCTTCTTCAATCTTGCCAATAATACGGCCACTCGTAAAATCTTATAGGTGATGTCGGGAAGACATACTGAAAATTGTAAGTTTGTCAATTGATTCTTTCCCTTTCAACTTTGCGTTTGAACAACAACGGTCAATACGCGTCAAATCCTTTATATCTCTTATCAGCGCTATGCCGTCACGAACAAGTTCGGCAATCCAAAATTTGCATACGCACAACACGTCTTACTGTATTCCGCACTTATGGTAATTTCCACATTTTCCTGCCTTCCATTTTATGGTTGCTATAGTTGCTATTGTCATCCGTCCTTAGCAATTGTCCGGCAGTGTACTACTACTACTATTGTAAAATTCAAAACCTTGAAGAATATATTCTTTCACACAAATTTAAAATGGTTAACTGAATATATGTGTGTGTGGACTGTGAAACATAGGTACATTCCCTCCAAATCAGATTCTATGTACGGGCCTGTTTCCAGTACACTGTAGACAGCACAAATACAGCGAAACCTCAGTTATATGTTTTTAACTTCTATATGGAATTCTGTGCTAGTTCTCATACTTTACTGCAATTTCTATTGCTTTAATTTAAATGTAACTCATTTATATGCTTTTTTGTGATTACCGTATATACTCGCGTATAAGTCGATCCCGGAATGAGAAAAAAATGTTCAATGAATTTATTCAAAAGCATTTGAAAAAAATATATATATATGTACACTGCTGGCCACCCAAAATGCAACACCAAGAAAGAAGCATCCAATTGGCCTCAAATTCCACAGCATGCCTCACCCGCGAGAGAACATGCATTACAGGGTATATGCAAATCATGTGCACCCGGCACACCACTGAGAAGCACTATAAGAAGGGTGCACAGAAGGCGGGGTGTAAGTAGTGGAAGTGTGTTGTGCTGCCGGACCTGTGCATGGGAAGCTTCCTGATGCCTCGTCACAGAAAACGGCAGTCATTCCAGCATGTTTCAAAGTTCGACAGAGGATGAATAGTGGCTTATCGCGACAGCGGTTTATCGTACCGAGACATCGGCGCCCACGTGGGACGACATCCAACCGTAGTGAGCGAAGGCGAGTATGGATTAGGTGGGTGCAGGAAGGACGGACGGACTAATGTGACCGATTGCCGCAGCCGCGGCACACCACTGAGCAAAAGGACCGGCATGTTGTGCGGCAGGCATTGATGGCTCGCACCGTCACATCATGAATGTTAGCGCAAGAATTAGGGTGTGTTGCGCAACAACCTGCGTCAGCATGTACCGTTTGACGTCGTCTGCAGGAGCAGTGGCTCTCGCACAGCGCCCATTGCTCCGATTACCATTGACATTAAACCACAGGCGAGTGCGGCGGCAGTGGGCCGTTGAACGCCGCACCTGGACTACGGAATGGCATGACACTGTCTTCTCTGATGAATCCTGTTTCTGCCTGCAACACCACGATGGTCAGATCCGCAGCGAGACTGTATGACTCCTGCATTATGCAACACCACACCGGTCAGTCACCTGGCGTTATGGTTTGAGGCACAATTGAATATGACACCCGCACCCCTCTGGTACACATCGCCGGTACACTCAACAGCCACCGCTACATCTCAAGACCTTTTGAAGCCTGTAGTCCTCCCTTACCTGCAGGACCTGCCAGCGACCACGTTTCAACAGGACAATGTGCGCCTGCACATGACACGCATCATGCAACAATTCTTCACGGGCCACCAGGTGTCACTGCTGCTGTGGCCTGCCTGTTCTCCCGATATGTCGCCCATCGATATGTCGCCCATCGCTGATTCGCAACCGAGTAGCCAGGCAAGCACCACCAGCGGCTACGCCTGATGAACTATGGCAACGTGTAGAAGCAGCCTGGACCGACATACCCCAAGCCCACAAGCCTCTCATTTGATGCTGCGGCCTGTAGTGGCCGTTATTGCCAGCCATGGGGGCCACACGAACTATTGATGTCTGCGTGTTTTGCAAGTCGCGCGGGCCTGTAAGCTCAATCGTTTCATCTTTGTATCAGTTGTTATGTGCCCAGTAAATCTGGCTTTGCTCTCTTGTGTCCTTCTTGGTGTTGCATTTTGGGTGGCCAGCAGTGTATAATAATAAATTTAATTTGCATACCCAAAAACTTCATCGGAACCCTTCAAAATCCGAGCCAGACTCGCCAAACAGTTCAAAAAAGTCTTTCTCCATCATCGGCGCGTCATCGTAAACATCAGTATTCCCATCTATGCCTGTGTCATAAGAATCACTGTCCTCGGCACTCATAAAAAATCTCATCATCCTCTGTGCCGTCAAGTTCGTTACCAATGCAAAATTTCTTGAATGTTTTCACGACCATTTCCGCAGGTATCGCATCCCAATCATCGTTGACCCATAGCGCAATCAAAACGATATCCGGCTTCTTTAGATTTCCACTTTTGGTTTCAGTCGGCAAATCGGAACTTATCCAATCCGCACAATACCTCCACACATTTTCCTTGAAGGGCTTATTAAGGCAGACATCTAGTGGTTGAAGAACAGATGTCAACCCACTTGGGATGACAGCAAGAGTTGTTTTTGAATTTTCTGCAGTTTTTTTCACTTCTGCACAACAGTGTGCAACAAACATATCCCACACCAAAAGGGAAGGTTTCCTCAAAAGTGCACCTGACCTTTTGCTCCACACATTCTTTAACCAGTCAATTGTTCCGGATTCGTTCATCCATCCTTTTTCATGGGCACCAGACGGAAAGATGACGCTTTTCGGCAGAGTTTTGAATTTGAAAATAATCACCGGAGGCAGCTTTCTGCATTCGGCCAAACAGGAAAGAACAACTGTGAAACTGTTGGGGTTTTTTCGTGGCCAGTCGTTTTAATAAAGACATTTTTTTTTGCCCTTTTGGTTCATTTTTTTTTTTTTACGGCAATCTCGAATCAATTTTTCGTTAATGCCAAATTGACGTGAAGCAGCACAGTTGTTAGTATTTTCTGCAAAAGAAACCACTTTCAACTTAAATCCTACGTTATAGGACATCCGCTTCTTTACACAATTCATGTCAGCCATAATAGGAGAAGCAAGACAAAAACACGTGTGATTAAGAACAAGCAATGCCTAACAATGGCCGCATTAGGTCGTAGGTCAGCGCAATAAACTTTTAGTCGGGAGGGCGGAGCTTTTGATGCGCGGCTGCGACTGCCTTGTGGATATGCAAAGCCAGGAGACTTTTCAAAGCGTGAAGAAATTCGGAGGGTCACGATTTCGTAATTACTATCACATCAGTGTTGTTGGGTTTTTTTTTGGGGGGGGGGGGTTTGGAGGGTCGCAATTTTGTAATTAATACCACATTAGCATTTTTTTCTTTTGGGATGGATTGCCTTTTGCCTCACGGGAAGAACTTTTGGAATGCGATTTTTTTAGGCTCTGCGTATAAGTCGACCCCCTTACTTTGAAGCTCCTTTTTTGTCCCAAATTTCTCAACTTATACGCGAGTATATACGGTATACATTAAATTTTCAATTTCAGATAATCAAAAATACACTGTTCTTTTGTATTCTCTTATACACTATATTGACAGAAGTCACCAGACACCTAGAAGAGAAGCCCAACATAGCATTTATTGACATACATTTAGTATGTTGTCGGTTCACCTTTGGCCATAATGCATGCACTGACCCTTTGAAACATGGTTTCGACAAGATTTTGGAACATAGCGATAGGTATGCACTTCCATTCAGTACATAATGCTGCCGTTAACTGTTGCTTAGTAGCAGGCCTTGGTTTCAAACTTCTTATGCAGTACTCTAATTCATCCCATAGGTGCTCTATGGGGTGCTCTATGGGATTAAAATCATGGCTCTGAGCTAGCCAGTCCACACACGATGCGGAATTATCGTCAAACTACGACGTAACAGTCCTTGCTCTATGGCTCAGTACATTATCCTGTTGGCACCAACAAGGCTCGGGTCCATAGTATTGCCACAGAGTTGGTAGGGCATAATTGTCCAGATTATAGAGGTAGACATGCTGGTTAACAGGTTTGTCCACGATAACCAATTGGCTGGGACCATACCATGAAAAACACCCCCACACGAGTACACTGCCAGCTTCATACTTGACCGTAGGAACAGTACACTGTGATAAATAACGTTACCCCAATTGCCGCCATACCCACACACTGCCATCAGACTGATGGATCATGTATCTGGATTCATCAGTCCATAGAACATATTTCCATTGATCGACGGTCCACGATAAATGTTCTTTACACCATGCTAAATGACTAGCAGCATTCAGAGTGGAGATGAAAGGCTTACGAGCAGCCACACGACCATTGTAACCCATGGAATGAAGTTCTCTGTGAATGGTACGTGTACATACCAAGGTTCCAGCATTTTTACTCACCTGCACACTGAGGCCTTGTGCAGCAAGTACTCTATTGATTAGCTGTAACGACTCTCCTGAGGCTTTGACGCCCTCTATCACTGATTTTCTTTGGTCTGCATATACATTTTGCTGCTTCGAGCATGCCACGTGTCTTCCACTTATTCAGTACATCCAAAACAATTGACTTGGGTATGTTTAAATGCCTCTCAATTTCTATTATTGGCAACCCACTATTATAACACCCAAAAATCTTTCCTTTCTCAAAGTCAGTTATCTCACGCCGCGACATTTTCACTGAACCTCACTGTGCAATATGATCGCGGTCAGCTGCAGGCTTGTTTTTATACCATTTGCAGCTGTACCATGCATCTTAACAACGCAGCAGATCCGTTCATGTGCTTTTGAAGGAGTGTCCGGTGACTTGCCGATGTTGTGTATGTAACCCAGTATGTTATTGGGTTGGATAGAAAGCAATGCCCAATGATGAGGTACCCGACGTCGAGCCCCTGGCCACGACTCACAGTGGCCATTGAGATTATGTAGCACACCAGCAGCAGGTAGGTGGCTTAAGCCAGTGGCAGTTAGTTCTCAGAAGGCGAAGAGAGTAAGCGACAACCAACACGGAAGTAGAAAAGGAGCACATCCGCTATTACATGATGTACGAGTTTCGTTGTAGCAGCACCCCCCCCACCACCACCACCACACACACAAGAGCTGTAAGGTACACTACCAGTGTGTACCTCAATGCCATATCACATTGTCATTGCTATCATTAGTTTGAATCGTTTCCAGAGGGAAATTTTGACCTGTCAAATGATCCCAAAGCCGGGAGACCCGCCAACAGTGGATATGGACATGCTGAAGACCTTAGCAGAGACTGACACAAGTCCGACTATGCTGGAGACTACCCACACGAGCATTATCACATGCTCGCATTAACTAGGGAAGGTGCAGAAGAGGGGAGCTTGGGTACCCCATCAACTCGCAGTTGAGCAGAAAGCAAATCACAGGAGTTCATGTGTTTCTGTGCTTGAACGTGACCAGTTGAACTGTTCTTGGACCACATTGTGATAGGCAGTCGCAGAATATAGATGTACACGCGTACATAGTTTCCAAATTATTAGCAGATTCTGCAGATAGTTTTTGCTTGTAAATTAAAAATAATAAAAATGTTATTTACAGCAATTAAAACACTTACTGAAGGCTTTACTAAGATTAATATATTTAATTCTATCTTAACATGAGAATGTTCAACTATTTTTCACATCTTCCGATAGAAAGTTATTTTGTTTTTACAGATGTTTCTGGCCTCTAGATTTTATCAAGGCCTGTTCTCAATATATAGAAACTGTAACAAAAGTTTCGTTTACACAGAAAGATTTTTTAAATTTTATTGCCGGGTTATTCTTGCAGTTGGCAGTTATTAAATTAAAATCTTTTCCTTATGTATTTTATAAGTACTATTTTTGAATTAAGTTGTTGAAAATGCTATATATAATTTTTGAAGGTTCATTAACGGAACTGCTTTTCTAGATATAAAAATTTTCTTTAATTAGTCTCTTGCTTTTTATGAAGTTCATAGCCAAAAATTTTAAAGTTTTGGCCTTAAGGTCTATTTTACACACATTTTTGTGGATTCAGTCGTAATGTACTTTTGTCCTCCATAGAATCTTTAATGTTCTAATAATTATTTGTTATATTAATTTTTCTTTAAATTATCTTATTGTTATAGTGATTCGCTGGTTTGCAGCAAGTTTTCTGTTTCAATGGTTGTGTATCGCAGACAGATTTTATTTTTATACAACTGCGGCGATAGGTGACAAGAAATGTCCTGTTATGACTATACAAAAATATCGGGGCATGGAAACAGATTGAATGCAAAACAGAAGCCCACCCCCAAAGTCAGCTTACACTCACGTAACAGCATTTGAATTACCCAGTGGTCCGCTGCTCATTGGGCAGTAAAATTTCCATTGGACCACTGATTTTAATGGCCATCCTGGCCAGCAAGTTTTTTTTATTTTCTAACTTTTCACAAGTTAAAAAATGAACATGATAATTAACACAGCTATCAGACATCACTGAATTGACTGTCATTCCTGTTTCACACACGAATCAAATCGTATCAGAAAACTTTAAAATTCCATCGCCGTAGAGCGGGAATCGAACCCGCATCTCCTGATTACCATTCGAGCAAGCTATCCGTTGCACTAATAAAACGGATAGCAAGCAAAAAAGGTGCAACGGATGGCATGCTTGAACGGTAATTGGGAGATGCGGGTTCAATTCCCGCTCCATGGAGATTAAATTTTCAAGTTTTCTGATGTGATTTGATTCAATAATTACAGTCAATTCAGTGATGTCTGACTGCTGTGTTAATTATTGTGACTTATTTTGCCAGGTATTATAAGAATATTTCTTCCACTCCTTATTTAAAAAATGAATTTTTATTTCTTTTACCTTGCTGTATGGTTTTCTTTTTAGGCTGTATACTAATGATAAGTTTAAAAACAAATATTGGAGATAATTGCATTGAAATAAGTTATTTTCTACATATATTGTGAATGTTTGTTGGGCATTTTGGTGGACCAGTGGTTTGCGAATTCTAGTGGTCCGCTAGGCCAGTAAAAGATTTATTTGTAATTCTAACACTGCGTAAGGTCCTGCAGTCTGTTTGATGGGATATGCGGGATGTCATGCTTTTGACCTTCTGACAGGCAACACCACTATTACCGCCAATGCATACTGACATCAACTCGATGATCTGCCCACATTGCTCACATTGAAATGAGCAGCACTGCTGAACACACGCAAGGGTATGCTCCTACAGCAAGATGGAGCAAGTCCTCACACAGCACGAGTGACTTGCCACAAGGTCAGGGACTTGGGCTGAGAGCTGCTGCCACACCCAGATTATTTCCCGGACATTGCCCCAAAGGACTACCACAATTTTTCCAGTCATTGCAGTATTTCCTGGATGGACAGCAGTTCACCAACTGGGATGATACTGAACGCGCACTCACTCACTTCTTTGCATCCAAGCCACCACAATCCTACACGGACGGTAATATCCAACAGCTGCTCAGACAATCCGGAGCAGGTCCATGGCAAATGATGGCAACTATATTTTGAAACGCCTACTTGAAAAATTATTGGGGGTTCTGGAAATTTTTTTATCGAATTACCCATGCATTTTTCAAAGTATTTAAGTCTAATTTAAATTTCATTCAATCAGATTATCTGGCACAGTAAGACACCTGAAATGCTAAAATAAAGCAAATTATAGTTAATTACAGAACTTTTTTTTTCTCTCTAGATAATTATTTCATTTATTTTGCTTTTGTAGGCAGGACATTATTATACACTGAGTGGCCACTTTATTATGACCACCCCCTCAGTACTTCGTTGGGCCACTTTTTTTGCCTTTAATACTGTGTCGATTCTTCGTGGCATGGACTCCACAAGATATTGATAGGAAGGTTTGTGGAATCTGAGACCATGCTTGATGAATAGCACTTTCCAAGAGTGTGAGATTGCACGGTTATGGATCCTGCTGTGTGATGGCTCGTTCAACTTCATCCCACAAATTCTCAATGGGGTTGAGATCTGGAGATTGTGGGGGGCCACCTAAGCAAAGTAAACTCACCAACATGTTCCTGAAACCAATCCTGTACGATACAAGCATTATGGCAGGATGCATTATCTTGTTGAAAGTAGCCATCGCCATTGGAATAAACCATCCACATGACAGGATGCACTTGGTCCACAACGATGTTTAGATATGATGTACCAGTCAAGACGTTGATCAACACAAATTAAAGGGCCTAAAAAGCATGCCAGAAAAACATTCCCCAAACCATAACGTTGCCTCCACCAGCTTGAAGGGTTGTAGCAATGCATTTGGTGTCCATGCTTTTGTGCTGTTTCCGCCAAATTCTCACTCTGCCATCGGCATGGTGCAACTGAAAATGTGATTCATCGGACCACATAATTTGTTTCCAATTATAGACTGTCCAATCCTTGTGCTCCTGTGCGAACTGGAGACATTTTCTCTTGTTAACTGCAGACAGCAAAGGTGTTCGAACAGGCCTTCAGCTGCCATATTCCATCCGATGCCGTGTATGGCGAACAGTGCGTACAGAGTTCATTTCAGTGGATCCTTGATTAAGATGGTCTGTCATTTTTTGCACTGTTGCCCTTCTGTTGTCTGCTACCAGTCTGGACACTCCGTTCCGCCCGAGCAGTCAATAGTCGACGACGACCACACATTGCACGTAGAGACCCAGTTTTTTGGCTGACAGTCCAGACTTTAAACACTTTAACAACAGCTGCTCTGGAACATTTCACGAATGCGGCGGTTTCGGTGATACTGGCTCCGAGCTCCTACAATCATCCTACATTGAAAGTCCATCAAATCTCATTTTTTACCCATCTCGTCACCCAAAAATCACTTCTACTACTGTCGCAAGCACTAAGCTTTCCCTTTTATACTCGCCTTGCCCTCTGGCGGCAACAGCTTGCAGCCATAGCTCATTTGCTTAAAACTGTCAGGTGGTCGTAATAAAGTGGCCACTCAGTGTACACAATACACAGATACTGTGTGAATTTTCAACTCAATTGTCTGATAAAGTAATAAACATGTAATTATTATTTTACCAATTTTGAAAATGCCAACTTTTTTTTTTTCTTTAGATGATTTCTGAGTTAAAATAGGAGGTGAGAAGGGAAAGGACATGGCATCAGCTGTATGCCCAGAGTTTTCCGTGGGCTCTACTTCGCATCAGCTGTGTATGCCGAGTATGCTTAACTTGGGCTTGCTTCTGTGCTTTTCTATGGGGAAATAGTTGATTTTAAAGAGGTCTTAGAGGCACTTGTGCAGCATATACAGTCAGGAAAAAATGAGACCAAAATATACAAGCACATAACAAAACATTTGCAAAAAGTTACAGAAATACTGTTTAGTATTTAAAAAAAAAAAATTAAAAAAAATTATGCTTCGTCGGCCGGATGTACATATTGCATATTAACCAATCACAGCCTTGCTAAAGCTGTGTGAGCTTTGTTGACCTTTGGGACTGCTGCAGAAAGTAACTGCTGCTATGCAACGTAACGTCACTGAACCCTCCCCACCCGGAGGGCGCATAAGCAACGTAACGTCACTGAACCCTCCCCACCCGGAGGGCGCAAGAAACCACATGACCAGATTTGGCTTCACCAGTGGCTGCTGAAGCCATCTCTCTCTTCTAATCTCCTTGGTCCCAGACTGCCCGAAGATAGGATGGGTCAACTGACTGCATAAAATATTTCCGCCTTTATCACTATGACCTCGAATAGGTTCTCATCTCTGAATGTAGATTTAGTCTTTTGTATTTTGTGGGAATCCAGACAAACCGAAAAATTTTCTTTTATAAAGGAGGCAGTTTTAAATGCTCTTAAACAACGATACTTGAGGTATTGTCTGTCGCGTCAAATTTGATGAGCACGAACAGACGCTAATTATTTTTGAGGCACAATAAACAGTCTGAGGGGTAAATTTCTATACACACTTTCTATATATAGTAAACGGGGAATGAATAATAAAAAACTTGAATTGATAACGAAAAACAAAATTTATCCACATAGCGTACGTGTATTTTCCCCACGAAATACGAGCAAAAGTATTGGGGGTTCGAGGAACCCACAACAAAATCCTTGGGGATTCAAAAAGTGTCTCGAACCCACGAAGCCGGCACCTATGTTTTGAACGACTTGTGCTTGTGTATATGGTAATTAGCACTTTTCTGTTGTCTTACATTTGCAGACATTATTACTCTTTCCAACCCAATACAATACAATTTTGACAGAACAGATATTTTTGTGCTATTTTTGTTTTGTTTTTTGTAGCTATGAAATAGATAATGCAAATAAAAATTAAATATATAACATTCAGGAAATTTGAAACGAGCAAAGATCAATGAATATTTTACTTGGGTGCAATGCATTAAATCAACTAGTTGACAAACTGCTTAGAAAAGATCAATGCTTATTAAGTAAAGAATGCATAATAGAGGTACTGAATTATAAAAAAAAAATCTTATTCGAACATACTAATGTATTTCAAAGGAAAGTTTTTGTTTAGCTTTTCTTCACACAATGAAAATATAAAATCGAACAGGATTCCTTAATCTAGTTTTTATAATGAAACTGGAATAAAATAAATTAATACAAAAATACATGCTTAAGGCAGCAAACAAAGTAAGTAGAAAAGTATGTCTTACTTTATAAATTGACAATTTTTTTTTCTTCTTGGAGTTTAAAATTTTATAATATTACAGTAAAATTCCAATTATCCGAATCCCAGATATTAGGAACTCCAATTATTTGGGTATCTTCTTTCAAGGCCAAGTGAAATTAATATTTTTGTTAATTTATTTAAGTGTTTTTAGTTTTTTTGTTCATTTTAATACAAAATGATCATGCAGTACAGTATATATTTTATTAATAAAGAAATTAAATTAATAAGTAGAAGTGCATAGGAATGCCAAAATGCATGAAACTGTAATGAGAAAGCACATGCAAAAGTCCATAAGTAGGGTCTCCGCTGTTATGTCATGCCAAAGCCTGTCGCCTTCCCATTGGTCATGCATTATGGATTCTCTTCTCATTTCATACGAGGCAAGCAAAGACAAATTTCCTCCCGGTGCTTCACTTTTTTCCCAGAACGGAAAGAAAATATGTTTGGTTAAAAATTTGATTGTAAAGAGGTTATGTGTTTTGTTTAGTAAATTAAAAATATGTACATACACACGTGATTTCATTGTTTCATTTTTTCGATATAAGTTTGTTTTGTATTCCAGTATTTTTATGTAATATAAAAAAATATTTTTAAAACTGTATAGCATTCATTATAAAATACGATAAATGAAAAATTAAATTCCCTTACTTCAATTAATAAATACATATTTGGCCTACACCCTCCCTCCTCCCCCAATTATACAGATTTCCCGAATATCCGGATGGGCTGTAGTTCAAGTTAATCCGGATAATTGGAGTTCTGTATTTAACCTTTTTAAAAAACTTCAGTAATGTTTTTTATTTACAATTTCTTAAGGCAATCCCCTGCAAATTATATAACAAAGATTCCACTGTGTATCTAAAAAATTCAATACAACAAAAGCCATTCAAAAAACATTAAGTATAAATGAAACATACATCATGACATATTTCAGATCATAATTTATTTGAATTATAAATGCAACTGTTATTTAAAAGCTCACAAAATCCAATAAAAAAGTATCACAATTTCGAATCACTTCAAATTTTATATTGTATAATTGGGTGCATTAACCATGTAAATATATATAAAAATACTTCATTTCACACACATTAAAAAGAATTCAATAATTCATAAGGCTACAACAGATTATTTAAATCATAGTTTTCTGCATTTGCGGCAATGGTCCATGCATCTTGTTCGGCACCATCCATAGCAGTAGCAACCCTATTATCAGTCCTCAAGGTATGATTTGTACCACCTATTGCAGCTCCACACTCATTACATTTGCCAGTCATTACTGCACCCCCACAATCAGCAATACAGTACACATGTCCATTGGGGCACTGATACCAATGACCTGATCTGAGATTCATAGCTTTCAGGATCAAACTTTTCTCCTCTTCATCAATACCCAAATCAGCATAATTTATTTTCTGTTTTACAATATCCAAGTTTTTCTTAAAGGTTTCCTCTTCTTTTTCGGTAAAACAAACATACCTAACTCCAAGAAAGTGATCTAAAGTGTCCTTGACAGTATTACTAAAGTCTTCATTTACTTCTGTTGTAGACTTATTTTTCTTAAGAATGTCGCACAGAGTGGCTGCTGACTTCAGACGCTGTAGTTCACGTGCTGTTTCTTCCAGCTGTTGAAGTGATGCAGTCAGGTGCCGCTGATGTAAGAACATGTCAATAAGAGCAGTGGTTTCACAGATACAATCACTAAGAGCATCAGTATCTACTTCACTTTTCACAGTAAGTTGCAAACCTTTCTTGAGTTCCTCTTCAAAGGAATATGAAAAAACATTAAGCTGCAGGATTTTAAAAATCCTTTTTAAAGCATAAGCTATGTTAATAATGTTTTCACATTGATTAACCTCCCAGACACTTACATCATGCTTCCTCAGAACATCATAAAGAATTTCCATCAATTCATCTGACAGAGGAAGACCTATTCTCAAGCTTCTTAAGACAGTCTTTCTCTTTTGCTTAATATGCTGCTTTTCACCAAAGACATGATTCTTGACTTTTGTCACATCATTCAGACAAGCCTTGATTATGTTTCCAAATCGCAGATTCTTCCTGATCACCGTCTTGCACTTTGGGCAGCATTTCATTTGTATTTCACCTGTCTTTCCACTGTCTAAGCACATCCAGCGTGTTAGACCTTCAACTTCAAATACATGCTTGCAATCTTCCAACTGAATGAATCTCACACCGTCTGCATCTTCAGTTCCAAAAACACTTCTGTTAATTCTTTATTATGACAAACAGCACACAGCCTTGGACAGGGTTCTCCGCATAAACCAACACAAGGATGTCTGCAGCGTAATAGTTTTGGGCAAGGAATGTCACACGGGGTGCGGTTACAAGGTTCAGAACACAGTTTAGTGCATTTTTTGTGATCACACTGCCAGCTACATTTCTCCATGCAGGGATTACAAGGAACTCCACAGTCTTTAGGGCATTTGCTGTGAGAGCAGCGATTTTCACATTTCTTTCTGCACGGAGGGCAATTCCATGCACAATTCGACTGGCACTGATGTCCACAAACAAGAATACGCTGACAGGGATTCCTGCATGGCATGTGGAGACGGCCCTGGTGGCATTTACCGCACATTCCATAACATTTATGACCACATTCCAATTCTGTTCCACAATTCACCTGACAAGCAAACAGAATGGCCAGCGGAGATTTAGTTCTATAACATGGGACATTCACATTATGACCACATGGTGACTTTACTGTAGTTTCCGTTTTACAGTCAATAGTGCACAACTCACCACAAGTATTTCTGCAAAGATGATCGCAAGGAAGTATTTTATAGCACGGAACTGTGCATACAAAACTCACTGGATCCATATGACATGGTACAAACACTTCATGCTTACAAACTGGAATGGTTTTTAACACTTTAACACAACACTTCCCACACTTTTGAAAGCAAGGCTTTCCACAAGCATGTCCACTTTCACACACTATTTTACCACATTTCTTGTTGCACTTGAACTTTTCGTGGCGTGGATCATATGGATGACACATACGTGTACATGTATGACCACACTCCAGCCTGTACTCACAAGGACGTGTACATCCACCTTCAGGAACAGACTTGAAGTTTTCAGGAGTTACTACTGAACTGATACGGTCAGGGTGGTTTTGACAGACCAACTCTAGTGCATCACCCACAGCTCCTTGGTCTTCAAGAGATTTCATAATGCCTTTCCACAATGTACTATGTTCTGCAAGTAACATGAAGTTTCCTATACAGTATAAACCTTTCTTTGCACGAGACAGAGCAACACAAACCCTGTTTGAAGTCTGAAGAAAAGCCAATAAGTCCTTCATCATTGCTTCTTACAAATGATATTAGAATTATATCATTCTCCTCTCCCTGAAAGTTATCTACTACAGTTATCCTAACACCTTTATAAAGAGGCCCTTTGGTCAATCTCCTGAGCAGCATCAACTGCCCAGAGTATGCTGTGAGGATTGTAATTTGGGAAGCCAAATAGCCTTGTAACAGAAGGTATCTACATAATTCTACCAAAAATAAAGCTTCATGACGATTAACTTTGCTTTGGGAATCGCTTTCCTTTCCTTCGCAGTAGTCGTGATTTAGGAAAAACATGTTGGAACGAACTCCCTTAACATTTTCATATTTTAAAACGGAATCGTCATTTTTTAACTCTGAATATATGTGAGGAACCAGAAGTGAAGCTATTGATGGTCGCATACGATGTTGAATTGAAAGCACACATGATTCCATTCCATTGTTGATCATTCTTTCAAAAAGAGAAATGTTCAAATTGTACTTGGTTGCAAGCTGGTATACAGTTGGACTTGGTCTAAGTTGCTGATGATCACCAATCAGAATCAGATGCTGGGTATTGGATGTGAGAGAAGTTACTATATGGCTCTCAAATATCTCTGCAGCCTCTTCTACAATGACGACTCGAGGATCCAGGTTCTGAAGAATAGATCGATATTTTGCAGCACCAGTAGTGGTCATTCCTACAATTTTGAGGCCTTTCAAGACATGCAAGTCCTCAGCAAGTTTCATTTCACACAGCAGATTATATTGTTGACGAACCTTTTTCTGTGTTCCTGATATTTCATCCTGTTTATCCCTAATGTAGTTATCCAACCAAAAATTATACAGACGCCACCTATCAGGAATAGTTATGCTCCAGATATCAACAATTCTACTAGCTTCTTCCTCATTCATTGCATCAGTACTTCTAAGCATTCTCCGAATTACCTGTCTTCTTTTTTTTGCTCCTCCCTGAGTTTTCCACTGCCCATCAACAACTACCAGGGGAAAAGTATCAACTTCCACTTCTTCATTCAGCTCATAATTAACTCCAGAAAAATCTTCATCATCCACTTCACGCATTGCTTCAATAAAATCAACATCCCCTTCACTTTCATTGCTGATATTGCCATCATCTATTTCTGCTTCATCAACTACAGCCTGATTATGAATTACTCCAGCATTATTAGCATACATAATGTTCCCAAGATTATGCATATCATTATTAAAAACATGATCTTGTTCAAAACCTCTAAAGCGGATTTCCAGCCAGTCATATATAACATAGCCATCATCAAATAGTTGAACACCATAATAATGTGCTAGTCCTCTTTTCAGAGAAGTGTAATGAGTAGTTGTCATATATGGTTTCAAAATTACTTCACTCAAAATAGTTTTACATGCCCTACCTATGGCTTTCTCAGTTTCACTAACTGTACTTTGCAGTGCATTTAGAGCCATACTTTTCTCCTTAATGCTGAAATATATATGTCTAGGTATATCCCTTTCCATTTTAATTTTCCTTTTCAGAGCACTTAGATGATAAGGCTCAACTTTTTCACTATTGCACCGGCCTCCTATTCTCACTACTTTCTGAGTGAAATTCAAAATCCCCTCTAAAAACTGATCTAGAGCATGATTGGTGTAGCAAACAATAAGAATGGGTGCTTTAGAAGTGTTCCACTTATCAGCATTATGTAAAAGCAACTGCACTATCCTTAAGCCAATGTAAGTTTTACCTGTTCCAGGAGGGCCTTGGATAACAGAGAATTCTTTTGTAAGTGCTGCTTTGAGAGCTTTAAATTGGGAGACATCTAAACCCAACTCATCTGCATTAGGCCAAAGGGAGTCATTCAAAATTGGCAAATATTTCAAGCGATTTTCGTCAATTTTTGGACGATCAACTTTACCGACCATTACATCAGTTATGTCCACAGGCAATAACAATGGACTGATGTCATACACTGTGTCTTTTAACAAATACTCTGGCCTACCAATGTGTTTGTCCACATCAAGTATATACTTTTTCAAAGGAAGGACAGTAACATTTTGAAGAGCTACTAGAACATGACGGTATGCCTCAAAATATGCTTGTGTTTCAAGAACTGTGAACTCCAGCAAAGCAGTAATATTCAAGATTTCATTTGTGAGCTCCTCGAACTTTATCAACAGTAAACCTTTTTTCAGTTTCTCAGGTTCCCTTCGGACAACTGTAGCAAACAACATGGTCTCAAAGTTATCGGTGGAAAGGCAGAGAAGGGAGCCTGTCAAAAACCGCTTGCTATACTCCCATGGTATTTTTTTGAATTTTTCACCTTCAAACTGCAGAACGTGAACTAGAGTACCGTGAACAAATTCAGAACCGATGACATGTACATTTAAATACAACCTCAAGTCTTTACATTTTCTGGCATGCTGCTTGTTTTTCATCAGTCTGTATTCTGCCATGCCCTCGCGCAGTGGTCTAGTGAAATCTTCCCGAAGTAGACGGAACTGGACATCTAGGTAATGATCCATATCAAGATACTTCCCTCTCACCACGTTAGGCCGAAGAAATGGCTGATAATCGTACATGTCCTGCTGTATTGGTAAAATAGAAATTTCACGAAAATCTTCAGGAGGCTTTGCAAGTTGCATTTTTTCCTCTGCTGTCGCCTTCTTTCTGTCTTTCTCGGTGTGCTGCTCAAGGAACAGGGTAGTCTGCTGTATGAGATCATTAAGTACTTGAATTAAATTTTCCTTCATTGTTTTGTCTGACTCACATTTTTCCACTGTTTGCAACAAATGTGGAGACAGAACAGACATTATGTCTGCAGCTGTTGCTGGTTGGAAATCTGCCAGAGCTTTAAGGAATTCAATTAAATGGGGCAACGAATCAAAAGAGGCAAGTTTCGAGTTGTTCTGCAAAAATAGCAAGTATATCACCAAGCTATAGAACATAAACTTATGACTGGATGTCACAGTGTTTGCCAATTCTAGCACATTAACACGCAGTTTCGATCTGCACGCTTTTCCTAAAGCTATAAGTATATAATACATAATTCCACTTGAAATATCTGGTGATGCAATCAGTTTTGAAAAGCCTTCATAAGTATTAAGAAGAGTGAGTAAGATCTCATCTGGATGCTTGTTACTTAAAAGTTTCAACTTGTGAAAAGACATGAAACTGTTACGTTGTTTTTGAATTTGTTTAGATGCTGTATGATTTGCAGCTTTTGGGGAATATGAGATGTTAGTGTTTTTATCATTATCTTGCTTCGGCACAGAGCCAGAACTTCTACTTTTTGCAGGATTGCATTTTGTCTGACTAGACAACACACTAGGCTCAACATGATGTTCCCCACCAGTTTGAGAACCATTTTTATTTCTTCCCTTAGGAACAGTTTTTTTCAAATGTTCATTTTTATCTGGTTTAGTGTTCTGCACATGATTTCTCATGTAAGAGCTAGGTAAATGTTTCTGGGATCTGTGCTGCATTTCTTTTTCACTTCCTTCCTGATTCTCACCATACTGGAAGGATGCATGAGGATCTGGTAAATGGCGTCCAAGTGAAGTACTCTGCAAATTTCTTGGCTTCTGAAAATTCCTATGACTTTTGCTCTTGGGACATTCTTCATGGTTTTTGAGTTTGCAACACTATACTGATCCACAGATTCATCTGAAGTATTCCGCATTGCACCCCTAGGAAGAAAATAAAAAGCCAAATATATGGCACCATAGTTCATGACAAGGAACATCTATTTGAAAACAAAATTTCAAACATATTATTACAGATAGCTCAAAAAACTCAACAAACTTTATACAAAGCAATCTGCATTCTTTTTTCTGGGTAGAGCAGGGCTAGAAAAATATGTTCCAGATCTAGGACACAGGTGAAATGAATTTGAATTTCAAAGAACACATAAACGCACTATGTGGTGATGATGCTGCAATGCAAAGCAATATAGGACATTGGTAGCCTTTTTTTTTTTTAAAATCCAAACCACTTACTGCTATATAAAATTCCAATTTGATCCACAATTTTCTTATTCTTTCCAATCATTGCTCTGAAAAAATTGAAATTTTAGATTTTTTTTTAATTTTATAAAAATACACTTTGTTGAAGTTATGATTTTTACATATAAACTCAGTATCGTTATTTACCTTTGCAAAATCCACAGATTGGTTTAGGTCTTGGTAATATCCATGTGTGCAGATTGCTGATAACACAGTCCTGTTGGCAGATAGCAAAAGTGAGTTGCAGAGTATGTTGTCCTGGATGTATGAATTTTTCATGAAATCCAAACTGATTATAAATAAGGGAAAAACCAAAGTTATGGGTTTTGAGCAAGGAACTGTTAGTACTGAATGTAATTTAAGTCTAAATGGCACAGCAACTGTCTATACTCAGGGCAAAGTTAACCTGGCAATGAGGCGAAAGCTACGGTTCCTTTTCACTCCCAGTTACCAGTATTACTCCGCACTAATGGTGTGTAATAAATCTTCAAGTCTTAAATTTTGCAAGGGAGCTCCTCCCACAAGCCCTCAGGGCTGTCTGTCACAGTGATCAGAGTCTGACCCCTCTATTTTAGAACCATGTCCCAGGCCTGACCATCCCCCCACACACACACACACACACACGTAACAGACCGGCAGATGGCATTGGAAAAAAATGAAACTACAGAAGAGTGTTTTAAAACAACAATCAAGAAGGAGAAACACGAAATGATGCCCTTGGAAACACTTTACTTATCTTGCCATAACCCTTCCGCTAATGACCTCCAGACCCTCACAACAATAAATATCCCCTGGGTTGATGGCTTAACCCTGAGCCAAACAAGAATGATGTGACAGAGGACCATCAGTGACGTCACCAAAACATGAATATCTAGATTTTTTTAGAAATGCCGCCGAAACCGACATCCGATTTTTTTAAATACACATACACACAACGTATTGAATACCTGTGTATTTTTTTAAGTGCCAGCTGGAGTAAGAGCTTTTAGATTAGAACTATTTTATACAGTGAAAGTATACACTCTGTAGCCTTCCTTCCATTGCCAGGTTAAGTTTGCCCCAAGTATAGGTGAATGTGTTTGTGTATTTAGGAAGCATGTTTGACAGAGAACACATTGGATGGTGAAATTAGTAGGAGAGTGATTTTTTCATTGAAAGTCATAGCTGCTTTGGGAGGTTTTCACAGGAATGATGGGTTCTCAACAGAGTCCCACATAGCTGTGTATGAAAGTGTAATTGTTCCTACTCTGATGTATGGCAGTGAAACTTGGGTATACTACAGAAAAACATGGGAGTAGTTTGTGTTCTGGAGAAATGCATTACTTACGTGGCAAGACATGTTCTGATCGTGTGAGGAATGAAGATGTGTTGCAGTTGTGTAATGTGAAGCAAAATGTTGTTAGCAAGGTGGACTAATATGCTTTGGTGGTTTGGACACATTGAAAGAACGAGTGATGAGATGCTTACTATGAAATATTTTTTAGCCCAAGTGGCAGGAAGGAAAGGTAGAGGAAGGCCAAGGAAGTCATGGGAAGATCAGATTCAGGAGTGTCTGCATGAGAAAAAGATTATGAGCATGAAGTATAGAAGGTAGAAGGTCTTGTGTACAACACGTGATGAATGTCAATGAAGCCCGAGTTGTGTGTCAAGATCGCTGTAAATGGAGAAGTTTGATACGGCAACAGTAAGTAAATAATCAGTTAAAAATTTATCTGGTAATTTTTATTTCTCTGTCGAGCTCACCTCTGAATCTCAGAGAACAGCTCAGTGATATGTATGTGTAATCCACAGATTGTGAAATTCAGAATTTTTGTTTTCTGTTTGCATAATCTATGGTGGCGTACACTTTACAGACCATGAAATTCTGAAATAAATTTTTAAAAATGCTACACGTAGTCCACAGCGGTGCGTAATCCAGAAAACCAGGGAATTCTAGAGAAAAATTAATCATATAATCCACAACAATTCATATGTGACAGTGAAATAAAAAAATAGATATAGATATATATATCATCATGAAATCTGCACCTATTGTGTTTATCTCAAACCATAATTTCTGACAAAAAAGTATTCACAGGATAACCCAAAAGTCCAGTGAAGTGACAAAGAATGATCTTCTCACTGAAAAAAATAAAGTAACTCATTTTAAAAATATTTTTGTGTTAAGGAGACAATAAAATAAAGTCACATAAATCCATGAAAATTTGGTGTATTTCAAAAAAGTATTTAATCATGCCAAGCTTTCACCTGCTGAGATACTTAGTCAAAGCAAGCTCATACTAGATAAACAACAATTTGTTTGAGTTTAAAATTAAAAAATTATTATTTTTTAATTTTAAACTTCGTACAGACTGTTGTATATCTAGCGCAAGTTTGCCTCGACAAAGCCTTCCGATAGTAGCCGAAAGCTTGGCATGATTAAATACTTTTTTGAAATACACGAAATTCATGGATTTATGCAACTTCATTGCATCCTTAATTAGTGGTATACGTAGCATCTTTCGAACAATTATCCTCACGATCCCTCATATTTTTGTGTTATTTTCAAGTTAATGAAGAGTAAAAATCCCTAGTTTTTTTTCAAAGCATTACAGTTGTTCATTAATTAGACACAAATCTGTAAAAAGTGAGGCCACTATGTAGTATTTGGTAGTTCTGAAGAAATTCTGAAAACCAAATGAGCGAACAATAGCTTTAACTAATATGATCCATGCAGCAAAACTAACGAATCTGATCTGCAGGGATTACGCTAGAAAGCAACGATTACATACTGTAGAATAGCTCAGCAGGCTTTCCATGGAATGTAGCCTTCCACAAGTGCAAGTAGTACAGCTTTCACAATAGCTTTAACTAATATGATCCATGCAGCAAAACTAACGAATCTGATCTGCAGTGATTACGCTAGAAAGCAACGATTACATACTGTAGAATAAGCTCAGCAGGCTTTCCATAGAATGTAGCCTTCCACAAGTGCAAGTAGTACAGCTTTCACCATGGTTCATACATAAACACATAAAACGAGCGAAACACACAGTGTCACGTATGGTAAAAGGTTCGTTTACTGGTAGCTTTCGGTCATCCTAAGACCTTGATCACCCACGATTGGCTGGATGGGCTGGTTGCCAGAACTACAATTTGAAGTTGGGGTGTTGGAACTGTTGCCAGATTTTAGAAAAGAGATCCAAATAAATGGGATTTGGCAAGGGGTCTCTGAATTGCAGTTTTTGGTGAACAAAATTTCAATGCTCTCTTGAAAACGCAGAGATGCCTTGTTGACGAAAGGGGCAACTTTTTTGGTTTCTTTCCAAATGGGAACTGCAGAGGTGTCTTCAAGGGTTAGTGCAGATAAAGCTATCTTTGGAAGACCATTGAAAACATCTTTTTTGTGTTCACCAAGTCTTGTTTTGATGCTTCGGTATGTGCTTCCAATATACACAGAGAGACCAGAGGAAGTTGAAATGGGAATAGCATAAACTCCAGGGGTGTCCAAGGGTGAGACAGGATCCCTGTCTTTAAGCAGGCACATTATTGCAGAAGGGTTTGGTTTCACTGTGAGAGTGTAGCCCATAGTTTTGAAAAAGTTAACACATCTTATAAGAGAAGGATCCATGGAAAGGGATGGAACCAATGAATGGTGGTTTTTCCATTATTATTATTAGTGAGAGAGCAGACAGATTTTTCAAGTGGGAATTTTGGAGGAATTTTTGAATTGTAAAAGGTGGGAACTGATGGGCTTCAGCAATTTTCTTTATGGTGTCAATTTCTTCATTGAAGGAAGATTCAGTGTTGCAGACAATCCTGGCACGATTGACATAAGTTTTAAAGGCTGCAAATTTGTGAGCAGTTGGGGAGTGGGATGAAAATGGGATTATGTTTGCTATTGCAGAGGGTTTTCTGTACACAGATCTGTTGAGATTATTCCCTTGCCTTGTCAGGTTGACATCCAAAAAGTTAATGCCTTGCTGTGATTCTTCATTGATGGTGAATTTTATTGATGGGAACTTTAGGGAAATCTTTTCAAGAAGAGATTCAAGGTCAGTTCTATTGTGTGGCCAAATTACAAAAATATCATCAACATATCGAAGCCAAAACGAAGGTTGTAGATTGTGTTCCATGACTATGTTTCTTTCGATATGTTGCATGAAAACAACTTCAGCCAGAAGTGGAGAGAGAGGTGAACCCATCAGAAGTCCTTCTTGCTGACAGTAGTATTTGTTGTTGAACTTGAAACAATTTATTTTAAGCCATGGTTCATACACTTTTTCAATCACTGAATTCCAGGACATTTCCAAGACTTTTGGACTTTTTTTCCAGGACATGCACGATCCAAACGCTCCTACTTAAAATGTAGTGAAACCATAAGTCTGTTCAACCTGTAACCTACAACAAACAACTCCCTACATGCTTAAGCAAACTTAATACAGAATGCAGATTGTTAAAAATGACGTTCACTGCAGCTAATCAGAAACTTAGAATCACAGATAAATACTGAAATACCAAAAATGTCACTGAAAACGTAATCAGGTTTAATTTCTAAAAAAAAAATTTATATACATTATAGCATACTTATTTTGAGAAAAAAGTTATTTTTCTACTTTGGCTTTAGTTCAATTATTGAAACAAATTACAGAATAAAAAAACAAAAAAATATACATAGGTTAAAAATCTATAGTTACAACATAAAAGTGGCATTCTTGAAATGCTTTCATTTACCACACAATTAATATAAAAACATTGTTTATATTTTGAATATAATGCTCAGGCCGCGGGTGGCCTAGTGGTCAGCATTTGTGACTGCTACACAGAAACCTTAAGTTTGATTCCAGGCAGGCATGAACGCTCAAACCACTAAATATCCATCATGCATCGGATGGGCACGTTAAGCTGTCAGATCCCAGGTACTGCCCCCACCCTGGTAATAAATAAGGGCATCTTCCTCCCCCTTTTTACCTCGCTTCCTTGTCACTTTTCCTATTGGGCACTCTAGTCCAAATCTCCTAGCTCCCTATTTCTAAGGGTTGTTTAAGACCTGGGGTCAGACAATCCCTTTCCTAAAATTCCTCTACATATGATCTGATCTGAAATAATGCTTACATTTTGAATTTAAGGATAAGGAAAGATGAAATATTTGAAACTTTTTCGAAGAAATAAAGGGATTATTATTTCTTAAACACAAATACTCATGGGAGCAAGGATTTGTGTTACATTTTATTTAGGGAAGGAATTTTAAACATAATATTTATGCTCTAGCTAAATTTTAAATTTGTACTCACTAGCAAAGTATGCACAAATATTTCAAAAATGAAATGATGGAGAATAACAGGAAAACCTTAAATCTAATGGCTATGTGCAGAGCTGCATTCATCAGGGATCAAGGCAATTTAACTGGGCATTATTAGAAAACTAGCTCATTAGTACTAAGAAACAACTAGATTTAAGTTTCTGATATTAGAAAGCAATCTATATTTATGGCAAATTTTTACATAAAGTATTCATTAGCAAATTTTAGTAAAAGTCAAAATAAGCCACAAAAAAGTTTAAAAAAATCAGCTACTTACTTCCACCAGTGGCTAAAAAGTATGTTACAAAAATTAACAAATGATGTACAAAAAGTTTCTCATAGCAGAAGGAAAGTATCAAAGACAGAGATTTTCAAATCAAACAGTTAAAAGAAGAAATGTGGAAGAAAACATGATATAACTGTATGCATTTGGGTGGACTAATTTTGCATAATCGAAAAGTTAAAAATAGGTGAAAAGTATTTTTCATGGCAAAAGCTATGCTAAGGAAAAAACTTTTCAAATATGTCTCCCGGAAGTAGAGATAGCAAGAAAAAGGTTTTACCTTTACGCTCTCTAGGGAGAAAGTTGTGCATTATTTAAAGAGGATCCTACACTGCAGCAAAAATCTTATTTGTTTCTGATCTTTACTGTAGCAAATGGCATACAGTTAAAAAAAAAATTATTAAAAGGGTTTTTAAAAGCAGATATACAGCTGCAAATAGAAGTACACAAACACCACCTAGTGGCAGAACTGTGAACTACAAACCTCCTCAAATACAAACCTAAAATGTTCCATAAAGTAAATAATATCAGGTGTTGAAAGAATTTTTGAAATTGGATATTTTGGAAAGAAAACATGCACAAGGAGTCTTCATGTTAGTAGTATCTGATAGAAAAAGAATTTTGTTTTCAATCAGGTCCTTAGTCCTGTAGACATTGTTGCAAATGGAAACAAACTTATGCCCTCTATTGGGATACTTGTGTGTTAAGAAAAATTTGAAATTATATGAGAAACATTTTGCACCAAAAATGCTCTCCAACAAAGAAATAATTTTTCAAATTGAACTCATAGAAACAGATATTGAAAAAATAAGATATGCATCTATGCCCCTTGGTGGAAAAATAATGCAATATTTTAAGCATGAGGTATTCTCAAAAGGTTATATGAGGCAAGCCGTATCAGTTCACAAAAAAAAAAAAAAATTCAATCAAGTTTTCAGAAGCTCTGACTTTGTTGCAAATACATCAGGAGCCAAAACAAACACTTATGCTCTCTGGTGGCCAAACCCTTCTTTACCAAAAATAAGAAACTATATGCAAAACATTTGCCATTAGGAGTTGCATCCAATGCAGGAAGAATTTTTGAATCAGACCTTTAGAAGCAGAAATATTGGGAAAAACAGCTATTTACCTTTATGTCCCTAGCAGAAAATCTATGCATTACTTGAAAATGAGACTAACTAAAATAGTCTTCAATATAAATGGCATCTTGAGGGAAAACAATTTTTTCAATCTGACATTTAGAAGCAAACATTTGAAATAAAATGTATTTTGAATTCGATAGGATCTCCATTTACGCTCTCTGGCAGCAAAGTTGTGCATCAAGGAAAAAAATGGAATTACATTATGAGCTTTCCAACACAAAAAGAATTTTACAAATCAAACTAATAGTTGCAGAGAAATGAGATATGGTGTCCCCAGCTGGACAAAGTGATAACATTATGCATATTTTTTTTTTTTTTTTTTTTTACAAAAAACTTGATAATAACACAGCTTCAGTACTATAAAAGAGTGGCAGGCAATGCACGTAACTAACAAACAAATTAAGAAGATGGTAGTATAGAACATGCTAACTTACATATAAAAGTTTTAAGACAAATATATTTCAGCCATTACTATGTGGCCTTCCACTATGATTTGTTTCGTTGCCAGATTGGAAAGGTAAGTTTTGTAACGGTAACTCCGGGTGACGTGATGCAATGAGAAATTTCCAGACGTATGGAGCGAAAATGGAGAGCTCAGAGTTGCAATTTTTGGGAAATAAAATTTCCAAACTTTCTCTAAACCTCAGAGCAAACAGATTTTGGAAGGAAGCCAACTTTTTGTATCTCACACTTCTGCTATTCCACTTTGGTCAGATACAAAACAGTTGGCTTCCTTCCAAAATCTGTTTGCTCTGACATTTAGAGAAAGTTTGGAAATTTTATTTTCCAAAAATTGCAACTCTGAACTCCCCATTTTTTGTTTCATACATCTGGAATTCCCTCACTGCCTCACATCACCCAGAGTTACTGTTACAAAACTTACCTTTCCAATCTGGCAACGAAACAAATCGCAGTCGCACCGATGAAGCCCATAGTAATGGCTGAAATGTATTTGCCTTAAAACTTTCATATGTAACTTAGCGTGTTCTATACTACCATCTTCTTAATTAGCTCCAGTACTGCTAACAGACAAGAAAACCACCCCTCCCCCCATTTTTCAGGGGGTGGGGAGGGAAATTTGTCTGACATAAGTTATATCAGTAGAAAAATCCTCAACTACAAGACATCCATGGTGCAGGGACAAAAAGGCAGGAATGGATAAAATTCCAAGACATGTAACAGAATTTTATGACATTTTCAGGAGAAAATGGAATACCAGGGCAAGTACAAACCATGCTTCACTGCATCATATTTTTTGTCAAAATGCTCACAGAAAAAAAAAACATTTCCATTACCTTGTGGCTCTCTAACCTGCACATTACGTTAAATTTTCTGATCCCGTTGTTAATGCATTTGCAATGCTTTTTCATTGCCAGATTTCTTTCACAAAAACTTTTTTAAAGCAGGGTATTTATCCACAGAATCTGAACTTATGACTTTTTACAAATAATTCACTGATTATACTAAGGAAATTACAATATTTACTGCAAATTACAAAATTTGAGGTAAAAAAAAAATGGGTCATCAGCACCTAATTTTTAGGTACCAGGGTTACCTGGCACATGGTATTTTTCTAACCCTGGTGTAGAGTGATCCAAAATTTCTCAGCCTGACCATGAAAGAATAGTCACAGGTTTACAATTTTTTTTTTATGTAATAATACAAGTCTAAAGACCAGTTTATAATAATATGCTCATAGACCAATTTTTGGCTACACAATTTTATTAATTGCTTTTTTTTTTTTTTTTTTTTTTGTAGGTCCTTGAAGGTGACTAGGAGAACCAAGAAAGTAAAAATGGGGAAGAGCATAGCTGAAGAACACAGCTCTGAGAAGAGCACATAATGAAATAACTACATAAAAAAGGGGTTGGAGCCAATCAGCCTAAGCACATCTATGAAGATATAGTGTCAACACTAGGAGAGAATGATCTTTCATACGGTATTGTAGAGAGGCGAGCAGCAGAATTAAAGTGGGAAAGATGACACTCACTCCGGTAGACACTATGAGGTCATCACTCAAGAAAATGTGGAAAGGTACGTGCAGTACCATGTTGCAAGATAGATGTTTAACAGTAAGGCAAATTAGTGAGACATTGCAATTGTCAGAAACAACAGTAAATCACATTCTGACAGAACATCAGGGAAAGACAAAGGTTGCAGCCTGTTGGTTCCAAAGGCAAAGCTGAGCAGATAGAGCATGCCATGAGACAATTTTGCACCATCTGAAGCCAATCCAGAAAATTTATGCAATGATTTGTAGTTCAGTGGATACAACATGGGCACACCACTATATTCCAGTCAAGACAATGGAATCATGGTGGTTCACCTACTCTAAAGAAGGTGAAGTCTGCCAGTTCTCTTGGAAAACTGATGGCAACAGATTTCTGGGATGCAGATGAGGTGGCAATGTTGGATTACCTTGTGAAGGTCCATCAAAAGAGCATACTGTGCTAATCTACTAAGAAAACTTCAACATCATTTGAAAGGAAAATGCTGAGGAAAGCTGACCAAAGAATAATGCAGTTGCTATGGCTACTGTCCATAAATGTGTGTGTGTGAGTGGGGGGGTTGAACTGCTGCCACACCCTCCCAACTCACCCGACCTTGCCCTCTCATACTACCATCTGTTCCTGAATTTCTGCTGCCCGTTGGACTGCTCTACAGCCTCGCCTCCTCAAGTCTGCTGCCAGTTGGTGTCATGCCCAGTTTTGCACCTCTTTTTGTCAACGTGCTAACTTAGCTTGTATGTACCTCCTTTCAGTGTGCACCTATACATGGTCAGCCACAACTGTTCCTGCATAACATCTTATAGAACTTACTCGATGCCTAACCACCATCGTCTGGACACATCACCACTGTATCTGCAACTCTACTCTCTACCATTCACCTTGTTGAAGTGGTATCAACCTCACTGATATGCCATTGTACACTGGCGTGCAAAAATTAAGGACGAGACAGTTTTTCGAATATAATGTCATGCAGAAGTGCTCCACATCGACTCAAATCATACCATAAGATCCCCAAGATGTAAGAATATGGGACAAGTGAGCAAAACTATCCAAACAAAGAATCCAAAGGCACTTTATTGAAAAGGTAGCTTTGAGCACAACTGGACAGAAGACAGAAATGTCTATGTGACAGGCGGCTGCCAAGAAAACTCCAGTCTTTAGTAGGGGATATGATCACCCCTGACTGCGTTGCAGGATTTACAACGTCTGTCCATGCTGAGGACGAGGTTGTGAAGCAGCTATTGAGGCATCGCGGCCCATTCCTCTTGAAGCGCCAATTGCAGCAGTGGATTCATTGCTGGCGGCTGGTGACTTGCTGCCAAGCGTCTCCCGAGAAGGTCCCACAAGTGTTCGATTGGACTTTGGGTCCGGGGACCTTGCGGGCCAATCCATGCATTGAATATCTTCACTCTCTAACAGCCACTGTACGATGAGGTGTAGCGTTGTCGTCCATGAAGAGGAACTCAGGACCCACTGCACCTCTAAACAGATGCACGTGAGGCAGGAGAACCTCGGTACAATAGCGGACACCAGTGACAATCTCCTTGGAAGATGTGGAGGTCAGTACGGCTACCAGGCATGATACCGCTCCAAACGAGAACTCCGCCACCTCCAAACCGGTCCCTTTCGATGATGTTGGAGGTGCGATTGCGTGTTCCCTGCTCTCTCCAGATGTGTATACGTCCAGAATCGCTCGTCAGACTAAATCAGCTCTCGTCCATAAAGAAAACTCGACCCCATTGCTGATGTGTCCAGTTCCTGTGTTCCTGGCACCACAGAAACCGCCGTCTTCAATGAGCAGGCATTAATGGCACACACCGTACTGGTCGTCGTGCAAGTAGACCACCTTTGTGCAGCCTTCTGGCCACAGTAAAATGCGATAATGGACGTCCAGTTGTTTGTTGCATGTGCCTTGCGATTTCTCATGCTGTCTGCCGTCTGTCACTTTGCCTGTAGGACAATATACCGGTCGTCCGCCGCCGTGGTTGCTCGTGGACGACCACTGCTAAACTCTCGGACAGCTGTTCCTGTCGTTTGAAATGCTCTCCAAGCTCATGAAACGATGCTGTGAGCGATCCGAACTCCTCGACCATACTAGTCACACTTCGACCTTCTTCCAACTTCCCAATGATGCGACCTCTGATAAAGTAATCCAGACGTTGTCTACTGGATTGCCTGTTGGCCATATCACACGGTGGCAGCAACTTGAAGTCGTCCAAACCGATGTACACCGTGCAATAGCTTTCACCGAATTGCTGAATGAAAATACACCGCCCGTGTGCTTTATACCCTTCCGACCCCCCCCTGCCATGCTGCATATATGCGCATGCCCTACTGTACCGCGGACCCTAGCCTATCTCCTGAGTGGTTTTTCGGTCCGTTCTGCCTGCTTGTTCCGCTGTTATGCTAATTTCTCCTCTTCGTCCTTAATTTTTGCACACCAGTGTATTAGCAAGCCCTCCACTGATGCGCAAAAGATTCCTTCTCCGATGAGTCACGTTTTCTGCTTTATCAAACGGATGGACGTTAGCATATAAGGCGAGAAACATTGGAGAACACTCTTCAACCATTGCTGGAAGAACAGAAGTTAGTGGGTGCAGCATTATGGTCTGGGGAATGTTTTCGTGTCATTCTCTGGGTCCACTCATAACTCTGTAGAAGGTACTATGGACCGAATTAGTCATGAATCCATTATTGCAGACCAGTTACACCCATATATGTCGATTGTCTTTCCTGGGATGGGAGGAATCTTCCAGCACGACAATGTGACTTCCAGTATGACAATGTGACGTGTCACACAGCTAGAAATGCCCGTGAGTGGTTGGAAGAGCACGATGAAAACTACAAAGTACTTCCCTAGCCCCTAATTCCCCAGACTTAAACACAATTAAGCATCTGTGGGACCACCTCGATCGCGTTGTTCGCTCTACGGATCCTCCACCACGCACCCTCCAGCAGCTGTCAGATGCACTGCAGTCAGCATGGCTCCACATACTTGTGAACTCCTTCCAGCACCTGACTGAGTCACTTCCTGCTCGTCTAGCTGCTGTTTGCGTTGCGCATGACAGTTACTCTGGATATTAGCTGGTCACTATAATGTGACTCGACCGTGTATTAACAAAGAGACTGACTTTGGTTGTCACAGTAGCATTGTCTGCCACCCCCTACAGTTACTATAGTTCCTCTTATTGGACTTGCTTATCTCATCTGAAGTCAACCTCCTGGATCTGAGAAAGCCTGAAAGTCAAATCTGAAGACAGGTAAAATAACCTGCAACAGTTTTCTAAGTTCCAATTTATAGGTGACTTTGGAGCGCTGGCGCCAGAGTTAGGAAATTCAACCTTGAAAGTACACTGCCCGACAGAGAAAATGCCACACCACGAAAACTTGAATGCAGCACCATACAAATTGCAGGGTGGGTGAACACGTACAAGTTATGCAAATGATTGCATTTGCAGGCCAATTGCACGAACGGCACACAGGACATAAGCAGACAACCAGAGCCCATCAGTTGAGACGTTGTGATGGGCGCAAGAAGAGAGTGGTTCTGCTGTAACAGTGTCTGAAGAATGAACAATGGGTGCCGATGGCGTCAAGACGACATCATACATGATTTCGTCAAACGGACGAGTTTACGAGAGGCATCATCGTAAGGCTCTGTACCGCCGGGTGGCCCTTGCGTCATACTGTGGAAGAAACGCAACTTGATGCCACAACCGTCGGTCGCATTTGGAGACAGTGTTCCTAAGAAGGATCTGTGCAACATCATAAGGGGACCAGAGCACAGAGATGGACATCCCAGCACACCAATGGTCGAATCAGACTACATGCTGTAGCGGACCCACAGGTCACAACGGGAGACATTTTGTGAAATGTACGGGGAGGCTTGGATGCTCCGATATCAATGTCGACAGTGTCGCGATGATTGGCTGAGTCTGGTTTGCTGTCCAGCCGTCCGTTGCGAAGGCTACCCTTAATGGCGAGCCATTGTCATCACTGCTTGGCGTGGTGTCGTTTCAGAGCTACGTGGGGTGCCAAATGGAACAGTTTGGTTTTCAGCGAAGTATTGCGGTTCTGTCTCGCCACGGATGATCGCCGTGTGAGAGTCAGGAAGCTAAGTAACGAATGGGCGGATTCCTCTGCCATTGTGGAGCGCCACACGACTGGGCAAACTTGGAATCATGGTGTGAGGTGCTATCAGCGCCAACTGCCACTCACCGCTGGGATACATTATGGGCACATTGACAGCACGCTTAACAAGGTGCGTGCGACCCGTGGCACAACTGTATCTGCGGGCATCCCAAACACCATTTTTTCAACAGGATAATGCCTGGCCGCATACCGCTTAGATCAGCCTGAATGCTTTACACGGTATGCAGATGCTTCCGTGGCCAGCACGATCCCCTGACCTCTCACCCGTCAAGCATCTGTGGGACACGATTGAACGTCGGTTGAGTACCCTCTCACCCCCGCAAAGTAAAGATGAACTGTGGACTCGGATCAACACCACATGGTTCAAGTACCCCAAGACTCTATTCGGACTCATTGCCTCGATGTCACGTAAGATTAAACGCTGTATTGCCCAAAATGGGGCCCACATTCCTTATTGATCATCCTGATATTCAGCCACTGGAGCGTAGTCAGTGTGTGACAATTAAATTATTTGTTCAGGACCCACTTGGCTATCTGTGTGTGTAGTTAAGTCTGTTTTCGAGCATTCCTTCATAGTGTGGTATTTTTTCTGTCAGGCAGTGTATTAACTCTTACAATAAACTGATATTGAAATTTTAGTTAATCCTGAAAACATTAGAAACTAACATTTATGAAGATTGAATCTTTTTCAAATACAGCGGAACCTTCGTTACACGTTTTTATAGGGGATGGCCTTAAAAAAACATGTAAATGAAATTTCAAAATGTCAAATGCTGTTGTACAACTTTACTTAGATATAGCTCAAGCTAAGCTTGTTCCTGGATTACATGGTAATTGTTCATAGTATTTCTGAAGAACAAATATTGTTCTTCCAAATCTTCTATTTCACACATTAAATTTGAACGCTCTGACTGAGGAAGGCAGTGTGCTCAATTAGTTCTATGAAGTGGTTACAATGACAATGCAAAATAAATGCCAACTCACCATTTCTTTACTTGGATTTCCTGCTGGTTACTTGCTGCTCTTGTTAAACATGTTGGGACAAATATCGTTCCACCACGAACTTATATTGGTAAAAACAGAATGAAGTAAAAAAACTTTTTAAAAATTTAGAATTGGAATAAAATCTGAAAAAAAAAAAGAAAGAAAGAAAGAAAGAATTCCAATTTTAAGTGTTTTTTTTTTTTTTTTTTTTTACTTCATTTTGATTTCAATATAAGTTCGTAAAGCGACATTTGTTTCAACGTGTTTAGACAAGAGCAGCAAGCAACCAGCGGGGAAATCCAAGTAAAGAAATGGTGTGTTGGCATTTTACATTGTCATTGTAAATTGGATAATGCCATTTCATAGAACTAAGTGAGCACAGTGCCTTCCTCAGTCCGAACATTTGAATTTAACACGTGAAACAGTAGATTTGGAAGAACGATATTTGTTTTTCGGAAATACTATGCTATTGTACAATTTTGAATGTCTCCAAAAATAAAAAGAAGGTATTAATACAGTTTAGCGGCCACATATAATTACCCCGAATATCTTCCTGAAATGAATTTTGTACAGTAGTCTGATCTCACGATACTAAATCAGTCTGCTGCGCAAGCACTTTTGCTGTTTAAATTGGTAAAAATGAATTTTAGAAATTGTTACCTACCCACCGTGATGCTTCATGCACCCGCCATTTGCAATGGCACGTAAAGTTGTTTTCACCGCAAGAGTCGTCTGCTACTTGAAACTTCCGGTTGCCAACCGAAGACCAGTGGATGAGTAAAAGTCAGATCATCATTCTCTCTAATTACAGCCGAGCGGAAAGAGCGTTCAACTACCAATTATCACGTGACACAGGAAAATCGGATAATGTGCATTTGCGTAGGGAAATTTTGGGGTAAAAATGGAAATTTCGTTTTCAATATCTCGCAACACTCAGAACACCATCCCGCGTATTTTGTTTCGTCATTCATCATTGTGTACCTCTCGCTTCCCGCTAAAAGGTTCGTACTGTGTGCTGTATCTTGAAGAAAAATTTGTTTTGAGTTCAAATTCTGATTTCGTTACACTTAACTACATTTCTAAATAATGAAATGAAATGTAGAGGTTGCGCACGTGACAATTGGTAGCTAAATGTTGAAAAATGTAGGTTATATCTGCTTTCCAAATTATTTTATTTGAAAAATCTACGTTACATCTGCCTTCGAACTGATTTTAGTTCTGAGTGTTGCGAAATATTGAAAACGAAATTTCCCTTTTTACCCAAACCCTACGCAAAATAGTAGTTGAACGCTCTTTCCGCTCGGCTGTAATTAGAGAGAATGATGATCTCACTTTTACTCATCCACTGGTCTTTGGTTGGCAACCGGAAGTTTCAAGTAGCAGACGATACTCTTGCGGTGAAAACAACTTTACATGCCATTACAAATGGCGGGTGCATGAAGCATCACGGTGGGTAGGTAACAATTTCTAAAATTCATTTTCACCAATTTAAACAGCAAAAGTGCTTGCGCAGCAGACTGATTTACTATCGTGAGATCACAGACTACTGTGCAAAATTCATTTCAGGAAGATATTCGGGGTAATTATATGTGGCCGCTGAACTGTATGAATACCAAAAATAAAATAAAAACTGGGGGTGATGGGGGACTCTTAATTTTAGATTATGCTAATTTATATTAACAAATTCTGCATGATTTCATATTTTCAATATATGAAAAACAAAAACCTTTGAAATATCAGGTAGTAAATCTGAAAATGATTTTATTTAATACGTATTTAATACCCCTATAAGCATATTCTTTACTTAAGCATTGCAATTTTCAAAGAATTCTGTTCCCCTAGCTGATTTAGCATTAGTGCAGAGTAAAATATTCATTAATCTTTGCTAACAGATTTTTTGAATTCAGAGAAAAAAAGAGAACTTGAAAAGTTTAGTAAATTTTTAGTTGCACCATTCATCCCAGCAAAAAAAAAAAAATCTGTCTCAAAACTAACACACCAGGTTGTGTATAAAAGAATAAAAGAACAGTACATTTTTGATGATCTGAAATTCAAAATTTAACTTATAATTGCAAGAAGCATATACTGTAAATGAATTAGGTATAACTGAACTGAAAAAATGATAGAAAGTACAGTAAAATACCAGAACTAGCACAGAATTATATATAAATGTGAAAAATGTATAACCAGAAAACATAACTGAGGTTCCACTGTATGTCTAAGAACTTTCCCAGAAAGCAAGGTGTGCAGACAGTTAGTAATGAGAACAAGAATTATACTTCAGTATAAAGAATATTTTCAAATGACAATTATCGATTTTTAAAGCACTATGTTATCTAATTTTCTTCAAATGATTTAGTTTTTAATGTTTTAGTGCTGATTTTAAGGAGTAATTTTTGGGGTACAGATACTCATAAATATACCTCAACTAAATAACAAATAACACATGCCAATTATATTAGATAACATTATGTCAAGGCTGGAAAAACATGTTCTAAATCTAGAAGCAAGCTCCGCAATTTAGGCGCCATATGAAACGAATTCAAATTTCAAAGAATAACACAAATGTAATGTGTGGTGATGATGCTGGATTGAAAAGTAATATATTGTGTTTCCCCCCTTTCTTCCTCTTTCTTTTTTACGCTTTCCAACCGTAGGTTGAAGAAGCGTATATGCTCCAGCTTTGTCCATCTGTCTGTCTGTCAGCACAATAACTAGCGTAAAAATGGTTCTATTTCGATGAAATTTTAGTATATGGTAGGGGACCACCTGGGGACGAACCCTATTGAATATGGAGGAAATGGGGTCAAAGGTCACGACATAGGAGCGGGATCCATTCCATTGCCTTTATGCGTCATAACTTGTGTAAATATGGTTCGATGTCGATGAAATTTTTATATGTGATAGGGGACCACCTGGGAAGGAACCATATTCAAAATGGGTGAAGTGGTGTTAAAGGTCAGGGCATAGGAGCCGGATGCATTACATCGCTCTTATGCATCATAACTTGCGTAAATATGGTTCGATTTCGATGAAATTGTAGTATGTCGTAGGGGACCACCTGGGAAGGAACCCTATTGAAAGTGAACGAAATGGGGTCAAAGGTCAGGACATAGGACCGGAATCACTTCCATCGCCATTATGAGTCTTAACTTACATAAAAATGCTTCGATTTGGATGAAATGTTAGTATGTTGTAGGGGCCTGCCTGGAAACAAATCCTATTGAAAATGGGCGAAATGGGGTCAAAGGTTCGGACACAGGAGTGGGATCTGTTCCATAGCCCTTATGCATCATAACTTACGTAAAAATGCTTTGATTGTATCAAAACTTTATCACGTTATTTCGGAGGTATACTGAACCAGTTCTGTAGAATATCATCAAAATGGGATCACAGGTCAGGGCACAGGACAGAGATTTATTCCACAGCCATTATCCTGATAACTTGAGTAATGATTTCTGGTATGTTGGAAAGCGTATTATAATCAATGCATTGCATGACTTTACTAACTTGTTTATCCAAACCCACTTACTCTGCTGAATAAAATTCCAATTTGGTCCATTACTTTTTTCCCCCCATTCTTCCCATCATTGCCCTAAAAAAAAAATTGGAATTTTTGATTTAGATTTTATTAAAATGCAATTTAAGTTAAAATTTTCATGTATAAACACAAAGTTCCATATTTTTCTTTGTGTAATATGCAGACCATGAAATTTGGAATCTTTTTTTTTTTCTCGTTTGTATAATCCACAGTAAAGATGAGCTCAGGCCCAGGCTCATTTACAGAAACAGGGCCCGTCCCAGGTGCGCTCAGGATTCATTTACCCCGCACGGGGATAACTGGTTTTCCAGTTATTTGGGGAGCGGCGCCCCCACGGCCCGAGCTCACCTTGCGACGGAATACATTTCGTTTACTCTGGAACGATAACATCACCGAAGGGACAGCTGTTCATCCAGCTGATGGGGGATGGAGTCCCCACGGCCCGAGCCAATTTTCTCTTATAATTTTGCTTTTTCATCTTTTGTTCATATTTTGACATGTACCCGCCTCAGTTGTAGGCTGCTGAGATTGTGATGAGGCGCCAGCTCCGGGTTTTGTTCCTCGTTCTCTTCCCTGTCTTTTCTCTTTTATGTTACATTTTCTGTTGTTTTTTTCCGGAGCTGGTTAGCTTAGACCTACCTGCACGTTTGCCGTGTGCGGTGACCCGTACAGGTGGAAATGGGGATGCTGGAGGCTGAGGTATTTGGGGGCCGGGTTGTAGTGTCTCCATATGCCAACACTCCTCTTTGCCCTCTGCTTCACATTAAACGGAAGGCTGGGAGTTAACCCACTCCTAGTCAGGAAGTCTGTGGCCGAGTGGCGTCCAGGCTTCTAGCGGCTTGTCGTTTTGTTCGGCAGGGTAAGTTTGGGGGTAGGGTGGGCATGCCAAAGGGGTGTTCCCCGGGCACGGGAAAGTCTGGGTGCACGCCAAGCGTATGTCTGCCCTACCAACTTGCTATATCCGCTGATTATCCCTAGAGCCGTGTCCTGCGTCCTCTTGGGCTTGCGGACCTCCGGCTCTCCCTCGTTGGGCTCGGTAGTGGGTGGGGAGGTCGGCGGACGAATTTTTTCTCTTCTTCATGGCAAACCAAAGTGTTTCCCATGCTACAACTTTAAAGCGCCCTGTGGAGGAAGGTCCACCTTCCTCAACAAAGAAACTTGTCTCAACTAACTGCAATGCTCTGCTTCTGTTAATCAAATCTGGTGACTCTTCACAGTCCCTAAGTAGCAAGAGTCCTTTCTGGATCAACAAGGCTCTGCAGGCCGTTGCTGGCTCTCCAAAGAGTGTCAAGAAGCTCCCTTCAGGGGATCTTCTCGTGGAAACCTCTAATCCACGCCACAGTGCCACCTTGCTGGAGACGACCGTTTTGCTTGGTATTCCTGTTCAGGTTTCTCCCCACGGTTACCTCAATTCCTCTCGCGGTGTAGTCAACTCCCGCGACATGCTTGACTGCAGCGATGAGGAATTGCTGGAGGAACTTGGTGAGCAGCATGTCATTGGGGTTCGGCGGATTCTTTTTAGGCGGGATGGGAAATCTATTCCCTCCCGTAACATCATCCTCACTTTTGACTCCCCAACCCTGCCTACTTCCATCAAGGCAGGTTATTTACGGCTTGATGTTCGGCCGTATATCCCGAACCCCTTGCGATGCTTCAGGTGCCAGCATTACGGTCACTCCCAGCAGTCTTGCCGTAATGTTGCAAAGTGTGGTCACTGTGGTTCCACAGAACACTCTTTGGCGGAATGCTCTGCAGAGTCTGATCATTGTGTCAACTGCGAAGGGACTCATCCTGCTTCTTCTAAGCAGTGTCCAAAGTGGATAGAGGAACAGGCAATCCAACGCCTGAAGACAACTGAGCATCTCTCGTATCCCGAAGCTAGACGGCGGATCGCCCCTTTACAACCAGGCCGGCGGTCCTATGCTTCAGTTGTGGTGCAGAAGCCTTCAGTGGCGGTCCAGACTGAGGTGACCATCCCAGCGCGATGTTCTTATGATTTTGAGGACATCGTTGCTGCTGGATTGGAGGCACTGAAGTCTCGCCGCATTGCCTCCAAGGCGACATCAACATCGTCGCCTAAACCTTCCTCTTTGCCGAAAACATCTTCTGCCAGCACAGGGACCCAGGGCACTGCAAAGAAGAAGCCGGAGAAGTTGACACCAGGATCATCCTCCCCGAAAAAGAGCAGGCAAAAACCACCTCTCAACACAGGGGGTAAACACAGCCCTGTGTTACCTCCAGACACTGCTGATGGGTTGGAGGTGACGGACGACATGGAGACTTTCTAGTCGTCTGTCTTCATTCTTTCATTTCATTTTTCATTATGGCCACGCTCATTCAGTGGAATTGCCGAGGTCTGCGATCACGCATTGATGATTTGAAAGGCTTACTGTCTTCGCACACACCTGTGTGCGTTTGTCTCCAGGAGACAAAGCTTCGCACAACGCACATTCCTTCGCTGCGGAGACATTCTCTTTTCCGCAATGATCACCAGGATGGCGTTATCGCCTGCGGAGGAGTGGCCGTCGTGGTTCCTCGTGGTATTCCTGTCACTGCAGTTGCCCTTCGGACGACTTTGCAGGCAGTGGCAGTGAGACTATCTGTGAACACACTGTTCACAGTGTGTTCCATCTACATACCACCAGATGAAGCTGTAAGCCTTTCGGATCTGGAAGATTTAGTTGACCAGCTGCCGCCTCCTTTCTTCATCTTAGGAGATTTCAATGCACACAATCCGTTGTGGGGTTCTACCACTAGAGACTCCAGGGGCCGTGTTGTTGAGTCCCTTCTCTCCAACACGTCCCTCTGTCTCCACAACACCGGGGCAGTCACTTATTTTCATGAACCCACCCGCTCGTACTCAGCCATTGATCTGTCCCTGAGTTCACCATCATTATATCCTCCCTGGTCCTGGAGCGTGTCTGGTGATCCCCTTTGGCAGCAATCACTTTCCCATCTTCCTCCGTCTAGCGAGTGGCGGGTACCGTTACCCTACTCGCCCTGCTAGATGGAAGATTGATCGAGCCAAGTGGGACACATTCACGGCTTCGGCAAGTATTACTCCAGCTATGGTGACCTCAGGAACGGTCAATGACGCTGTTGCAGCGGTGACGGATTGTATTGTGCAAGCGGCAGAACTTACCATCCCCAGGACGTCGACTAAACTTCCACTTTGCCCAAGACCTTGGTGGAATTCAACTTGCATGGCAGCTCATCAGGCCCAACATCGGGCTTGGGGTAGGTTTCGTCGGTACCCCACCGACGCGAACCTACTTGCTTTCAAGAAGGCCAAGTCCTACGCGCGATTGGTTCGTAGGCATAGTCAGCGGGAGTCCTGGATACAATATGTATCCGGGATTATCACCACTACCAGCCCTAAGATCATTTGGGATAGGATCCGTAAGATTCGGGGACAGTACCCATCTGGGGAAATCTCCATTCTTGAGTGATGGAGGAACGGTTGCTGACGCTCAGGGTATTGCTGACTGTCTGGGCGCCGCTTTTTCTTCGGTGTCCAGCAGCAGCAATTACCCTTCTTCGTTCCGGCAGTTACAGCCGCGGCTTGAACAGTCCAAGGTTTCCTTTGGACCGTTTTCCGTTGCCGATTATAACAGCCCGCTGACTGCCGTGGAGCTGAAGATCGCTCTGAATAGGTCCGGCCGGACATCTGTCAGACCAGATAACATCCATTACGAGATGCTGAAGCACCTTTTTCCGTCCTCTCTTGAATGCCTGCTAATCCTGTTTAACAGGATTTGGCAAGAGCGTGCTTTTCCCGAATCTTGGCACACTGCCATTGTCATACCTGTTCCCAAACCTGGTAAAGATCCCACCAACCCGTTGAACTACCGGCCAATTGCTATGATGAGCTGCCTTTGCAAAGTACTTGAGCGTATCATTAATTTTAGTCTCATTTTTTATCTGGAGTTTCATCACATTTTTTCACCTCATCAGAGTGGATTTCGCAAATCTCGATCCACCACCGATCATCATCTTCGCCTTGAGACATCTGTCAGGGAGGCGTTTGTCCGGCGTCAACACATGATCTCCGTGTTCTTCGATATGGAGAAAGCTTACGATCGCACCTGGAGATACGGCATTCTCAGCGATCTGCACGAGTGCGGATTGCGGGGAAACTTACCATCTTTCATCGCCGGATTTCTCCAGGACCGGAGTTTCCGTGTGTACGTCGGGTTGACCCTCTCTGCGATGTACCCGCAAGAACAGGGTGTACCTCAAGGCTCCATTCTTTCAGTTACGTTGTTCATCCTTTGTGTCAACCATATTTTCCAACTACTTCCTCCGACGGTTCATGGAACCATGTACGTGGATGATCTGCAGATCTCTTGCGCCTCTGTAAACATGCGCACCATCGAGAGACAGCTCCAGTCTGCCATTACCAAGATCTCTCACTGGGCTTCCCAAAATGGATTTGGCTTCTCGACGCAGAAGACCGTTTGCGTGCATTTTTGCCGCAAACGGGGTCTTCACCCAGACCCCAGCCTCCGTCTGGGGTGTTCTACCATCCCTGTGGTGTCAGAAGCCAGGTTCCTTGGGCTAACTTTTGACCGAGCGCTCACCTTCCGGCCTCACATTCAGTCTTTGAAGGTGAAGTGCACAAAGTCATTGAGTATCCTGAAGGTCCTCTCTCGAACATCCTGAGGGGCTGACAGGTGCTCAATGCTTCGCATTTACCACTCTCTCAAAGTTAGACTTCGGATGCATTACATACGGTTCAGCGCGTCCATCGGTTTTAAAGCCTTAGGACCCCGTCCATCACCAGGCATTGCGGCTATGTACTGGTGCTTTCCGTACCTCTCCCGCGCATAGCCTGTATGCGGAGGCTCATGAGCCGCCGTTATGCATCCGTCGTAAGCAGCTGTCTCTTCAGTTTTATTCAAAACTGAAATCTCTTCCTGATCCTCCACTGCATGGTTCCATCTTCCAACCGGATTGTGTCCGCTTGTTTTCCCACCGCCCCTCCTGTGTTCCGACGTTCGGGATTCGGATGTCTGCCATAGTGCACGATGCTGGTCTCAACTTGTCTAGGATTGGTTTGACCACCTTTTTAGACCATCCTCCTTGGCAGCCCGTTCAAGCAACGGCTGACCTTTCTCTTTGTGTGTGGCCAAAGTCGTCCACTCCTGCTCTGGTGTACCAGCAGCTCTTTGCTGAAAAACTGTCTGTCTACCCGGATTTCGTGCCTGTGTTCACCGATGGCTCGAAGTCTGGGGATGTCGTTGGATCCGCTTTTGTGTGTGGCGATGCCTCACATGCTGAGAGGCTTCCGCCTGAATCCACCGTCTTTTCGGCAGAGATGCGTGCGGTACACCTCGCTTTGTGCCACATACAGTCTCGATCACATCGTCGCGCTATGGTTTGCTCTGATTCCCAGTCCGTCATCCAAGTTTTATCTTCTCCAGAGGACACGGACTCACCTGTCATCCGTGATGTCCGTCGTCTTCTTGGAACTTTGGAGGGTGATGGCTTCCTGGTCCGATTATGTTGGGTTCCTGGCCATGTTGGGATCCGGGGTAACGAGCTGGCAGATCTCTCTGCCAGGTCTGTTTCCTCCATGTCACCAGCTCGGCTGCCACTTTCTTTCCGCGATTTTCGACCTTTGATCCGGACATTTCTCCTGGACGAGTGGCAGTCCCTGTTGTCTCAGCAGGGCAGCAATAAGCTGCGTTCTATCAAACCACGGATCGGACTATGTAAGTCTAGTTTGCAGAAGAACCGTCGTGAGGAAGTTGTTCTTGCAAGTCTCCGCATTGGGCACTTATCATGTTTTGTGTACTTGTGTTCAGTTTTGTACTCATTGTTTTCGTCATTTTCACTCTCATCTGTTGGACGAAGGAGCAGCTACGCTGCAAGTTATTATTGGCGAAGCCTGCGACATGAAAGCAGTGTTTTCGTTTTTACGAGAAATTGACTTTTTTAAACTCATCTAGATTTTAACTTGTTCACTCTCATGTTTCATTTTTACCACATCAGCCTGTTTTTAACCTTGTGTACGTTTTTTATTGATTTTGTTTTGTTTTGATGTCCTTTGTTTGGCACTCTTTGGCCAACCATGGCCCTTGCGCCATTAAAATTAATTAACCAACCAACCAACCAGGATTCATTTAGAGCTGAAAAACTATGGTATGGGCTTGGCATTACACATGTTGAATTCCATTACTGAATTCTTTATATATATATCCAATTTCATTGTTTATAAGTTACCTTCACAAAAAACTGTAATTAAAAAATAATTCCCTAGATATTATTGTTATAAATTGGTTACCAAAAATTAAAGAATTACTAATGTTAAGTGCACGGGTGGTGCGAGTACTAGATCTGTAGCTTGACAAACAACAGTTTGATCAAAATGCAGGATATAGAAGTAAAACCTGTGAAATTAAAGATTATCAAATGCACACAATCTTGTCATAGCATCTTTGCCATATTATAGGTTCCCTGGCAATCAAAGTTGAAAACACGACTCAATCAAAAAGAACGAATTCCTGTAAAAATTGTTTCACTGGATACATTTTCATGTTTTCCCACTGGATACATTTTTTATGTTATTTGGGCCCGGGCCCACCCAGGCTTAGCAAACACATGTAAACCAAAGAAAGCAGGCTGGGCCTGGGCTCCTAAAATTGAGCCGGAACTTATCTCTAATCCACAGGGCAGCATATAATTCACAGGTTGTGAAATTCAGAAACAAAAACAAATAAATTTATGCATAATCCACGGCAATGTATAAATACGTAGAGCTGGAAATTTAGAAAGAATTTTTTTTTCTTATAATCCATGATGACATACACGTGACCATGAAATTGAAAAAAAGTAAAAAAAAAAACAGTCGTAAAATTCACGTTTGTCGATTCCGAACCACAATATCAGATAGAAAGTCGCTATTCACAGAATGATTTAAAAGTCCAACAAAGAATGAAAGAAACTGTCTTTTCATTAAAAAAAGTAACTCATTTTTAAAATACTTTCATGTTATTTTTAAGTGAATAAAGAACATAATTCTCAAGTTTTTTCAGCATTGCCATTCTTCATTGGTCAGACCAAAAAATCCATAGGAAATGCAGCCAATCATATAGCATTTATGAAAAACTGATGAGTGAATAAAAAGCCTTTAACACAATTAGTGCAGCAAAATTAGTGAATCCAATTCTCAAGTGATTATGCTACCAAGAAGGTAACAATCATGTACTGTGGAATAGTGCAATGGACATCCTTCCTCCCACAGAAAGTAGTCTTCTGCAAGTGCAAATAGTACCACCACACTTTCTGACAAAATACTCATCAGTAACTACGTATATATACAGGGTGCATGATAGGGTACTTCAGGACATGTTATTTTTAACCTGTTGTGTGCATCAAACCAAGGAGGTTAGAATAAGATATCGGGAGAAGTCCTTGTTAACGGAGCAGTAACACTTTGCGTGAAGCCTATAACCGAGAGACAGTCGTCAAAGTGTGGGAAAGCTGATGGTTTTCAAGGCTACTGCAATGCATTTTGTGTTGGCAGAATAACCTTTCGTCGCAAATGTTTCCAATTTCGCATCGTAACTTGCTGCCAACGCGTGAGAAAATGCTGAATTTATAAAATCCTTAATTATTTTGAGGCTCCTTCCTATTTTTATTTCAAATTGAAATACACGAACGTTAGTGTGAATTCTAAACAAAACATAACATTAAAATTGAAAACTTCACTCGTATAAGAAGTATAATTCCTTCCGGTATTATATTAACACTGTTTCTGCAACCCGAAACCACACTATTTCAAAATACACACAGTTGAATTTAAATAGGTGTAATGTAAACAACGTCACATTCCCACAATTTGCATCTTCACGGTTAGAGACTCAGGGCATCTCCAGAAGTATTATTGTAACCTCCTTGCATCAAACTAAATTAACTCCCCCCCCCCCCCTTTTTTTTTGATACCCCGTGGCAGGTTATAAGCTCTAACTCAAGAAATGAAGCGGCATGCTGTTATATTTGCTTTATACGTAAACCACAGCAATTTTAGAGATAGCACCATTTTTTATTGTTGCTAGATCATTTTTTCATAAAGTTCGGAAGCCTCACTACTTCACAAGCCTATACTATTTCACTTGTATCTAAGCATAAAAAGCATTCTCAGCATTCCGACACTATCAGGACACCACAGTTTACATGAGGGTTGTACCAGTTTATATATGAGTGTTGTACCGAAAGTAATGCAAAAGTGGGCATAACTTTTTAGCACATCTTTTGTAAAAAAACGATCGTGCTTATGTAACCAGTTAGTCTGTCCGCCCGTCTGTAGACACAATATCTCTGCACCTAATAGTCCAATTTGAAACATTCTTTTTGCATTAGAAAGCTTGATGTGCAAATGATGACCCTTTATATAGTTTTTTTTTTCGTTTTTTTTGTGATGCAAAATTTTGCCACTAGAGGGCATAAATGCAGATGACATCGAATTCAAAACACATTCTAATCCATATATTTGCTTCTAAACATCCAATTCAAAACATTATTTTACTTTTCGATTCCATTCAAGTCGAAGATTATTTTAGGCATAGTCACTTTTCCAAGTTACACATATATTCTCCGCTAGGGGGCGTAAAAGTAAATTGCTTTTCCCAAGATATCTCTGCTTCTAAAACTCCGATTTCAAAAATGTTTCCATCAGCGGATACAGCTGAAAATGGGAAATAATTTGCATATAATTTCTAATTTTTGGTATAAAATCACTTGGCCACCAGGGGACGTAAGTGTTGATTTTTGCTTCTTATGTATTTGCAGCAAAATCTGAGCTTCTAAAATCTAGATTGAAAAAAATTCTTTCGTAGACCTATATTACTCACGTAGACAAACCTTTCCAGAATATTTTCTTCTTAAAATAATGCATGATTTCTCCACCAGGGGCGTAGATGTATATCTTGTTTTTATCAATATCTCTGCTTCTAATAAACCGATTTGAAAATTTTCTTCTTTGTTGGGCAGAGTTTTCGGTGCGACATGTTTTTAATATAATTTCAAAATTTTCAAATAATTCATCCACTTTCTGCTAGGGGGAGTAAAGGTAAAGTGCTCTTTCCTCGATATCTCTGCTTCTAAAACTCCGATTACAAAAATTCTTCCAGCTCCGGATACAGCTCCTGGTGGGAAATATTTTTATTGTAATTTTTTATAAATATGGTTTGACCACCAAGGACGCACGCAAGCGTTAAATTTCTGCTTCGTTGGTATTTGCAGCAAAATCTCAGCTTCTAAAAGCCCGATTGAAAAAATTCTTTCGTGGAACGATACCGCACCTTTCGATAAACATTTGAGAATATTTTCATCGTAAAATAATGCATGGTTTCTCCACCAGAGGGCGTAGATGTCTGTCTTATTTCTGTCAATATCGCTGCCTCCAAAAGTCGAATTTGAAAAATTACTTCTTTGTTAGATAGCATATTTGGTGTAAAATGTTTCTCATAAGTTCAAAATTTTCAGGTAATGCATAGACTTTCCGCTAGGGGCGTAAAGGTAAATTGCGTTTTCTCAATATCTCTGCTTCTAAAAACTCAGATTTGAAAAATTCTTTCTGCACCGGATACATCTTCTGATAGGAAATTTTCAGCATATAATTTCTAATATTTGATAAAAGAATGGTTTGGCCACTAAGGGGGTGGGGGAGGGCAAGAGTAAATTTCTGTGTCTAATGTATTTGCAGTAAAATCTGAGCTCCTGAAAACTCTACTAGCGTTTCCGCTGCAAAATGTTTCTCATATAAATTCAAATTTTTCTTAATGCACAAGTCTCACAAGAGGGCATAAGTTTACATTTCTGTTTACAGCAATAACTACAGGATTAAAAACCTGATTGAAAAATTATTTTCTATTTTCTTCGGTTAGATACTACTGTTTTCCATGCCGGTTCAATTTATTTTGTATAGCTTTGGTAAATTTAATTCGAATCAGAACAGATTCAAAAGATGTGCTCATTACACCCGAAAAAAAAATTCAGGGTCGTCTTTTTCGTTATTAACTGACAGAAGTCGTTCAAATTGCACGTATTGGTAGAGCAACTCTTCCTCTATAGCAGGGATGGCCAAACGTTTTGGGCCTTGAGGCTACTTTGATCTTAGTACACATTGGCGGTAGACTAATAAATTAACTGACAAAATTTGTGTGTGTGTGAGGGGTGGGGGAACTTGCAAGAACATCATAATAAACACCACAAAACACAGTAAATACTTGTATTTGAGGCATAGAAAAGGCATTTAAAACAATACAAAAAAGAATAATTAAAAAAAGGAATGGAACTCCTCTTCTATCAACCTGAAAGAGGAAACGTATTCAAAATAAAAACAGAGAAATTGCGTCAACTATAACGGAGTAAAAAAGTTTTAAATTTTTTGGGTGTAAGTTACCTTACATTACTATATTCCAGGCAATACCTCTTTAAAAAAAATTAATACTCCGATAACACACAAGCCTCCTAATGAAACTTGAAACCAAACAAAGCAGTTTAAATAGCACAATAATGGTTTTTATTTTTTTTAAGTAACATTCAAAAAATATTAAATTTGTCTTTCAGTATAGGCAACCTTACCTTATACCTTATTTTTTGTCCACTAAGCAGCTGATCATGTTGAACTCATATGATGTTACTGCCATCCTCAAACAGCAAAGCAAATTGTTGTCAATTATGCGATTCTTATCTTTTGCTTTATCACTGTAGAAAATAAAGATTCACACAAGTAGGTGGACCCCAAAAAAAAAGCTGTAATATAAACGCCAAATTTCGAATGTTTGAACAAGTTTCGTCATATAACATCTACCAAAATTCTGTGCCACCACTATCATTAGCTCTTGCTTTCAAGAACAGGTCACAGAGCAGCTTCACTATTTCTTCAATTTTAACTGGATCTCTATCGACTAGCTCTGCTATCTTCGAAGTCGGCTTGGCCAATCATCCGCCTTTATTTCCTTGAATGGAAATGTCATAAATGACACAACATCCTCTAGCTTTGAAGACTCAGAACCTTCTTTTAACTTCTCCATGTAAATCTTACAATTGCTTTGCAAAGCACTCTGACGCTTGCTCCATACACTTAAAAAAATTTTACGTCGCCGCTTCTCAGCCAAGTTTCGAATAGTTTGTTTCTTTCCTTTAAACTTTTGATCAAGCTTATAACTTCTATTAGGGATTTATTTTTTCCTTGTAACCCGAGATATAATTCATTTAATTTTTTGGCTATGTCACAAAGAAATGATAGTTTCATTAGCCACTGTTTATCTTCCAACTGATTCTCTCCCCAGGATTTTGGAAAAGATTTGATTTCTGGAAGGAAGCTTCTAAATCTCTTTAAGAATGAAGCATGACTGAGCCAGTGAACATCGGTGTGTAGAAGGAGATTGACATGCTCGGCTCCACATTCTTAAAGTAAAATTCGAAACTTGCATCTTTGAAGGCTTCTGGATCGAACTGAATTCACAATTTTAAAGGCTGGAATGATAACATTTTATTTCAAAATTTAAGAGCACAACACTTGCTGTTGGATAATTAATACAGTGATACGACGTGAAGGAGGATATATCTTCATCATCTCAGCACAGTGTGACGAAGCCTACTTCATTTCCTACCATAGCTGGCACACTATCGGTTGCCATGGACAGTAACTTATGGATTGGAAACTTCGTGTCGGTAGTAAACAATTTAAAACCACTGTAGATACCTTCACCTCTCATCTGTTCCTTCAGTGTGATCATTTCCCAACTTCACGTCCAGAGCTTCTCTGGATATCACAAGTTGGGGGAAAAAACATTCTAATGAAAACACATAGCTGAGCAGTGTCAGTACAATCTGTAGACTCATCGAACTGCAGACACACAAAAGTACACTTATGTAAATCTTCCATTAACTGGTCTTCTAAGTTCTTACTCATAATTTTTGTCCTTCTCATCACAATGTTTCGTGCTAGAGATACATCTTTAATTGTTGAAAGTACTTCTGATTTATTTTTAAAATCACTGAAAAGAACTTCTGCTTCACAGAAAGCCTCTTTGATGAGTTCTCAGTCTTCAAATGGTTTGTTTCGTTTCACAAGTACTTCAGTAATCTTAAATGACACAAATGTCATGGCTTTTGACTTCCTGTTAGATTTTTGTGAATGCAGCCTGCCGAGTGCTCAAATTCGACTTAAGGGGGGGTTCTCATTTTTTACGCTAAAATTACCACCTTTTTTTTTTTTATTATTGACGAAACTATGCAATCAATTGATTCCAAAGTACGTACATCTATTTATCATCATTTCAGATATTTACAAAACAATTCTTAATAAGTTTCACAAAGAATCACGCCGCAAATCCCCCATCGACCATGACACCGCGCAAAAATTCACAGTCGCTGGTTGGCATGATTTCTCCACTCCAGGTTGTCTGAAATAAAAAACTCGAATGGCTTTTTACTCTATACACAAGTAGTTATCATTTGATGAACCAGAAAAAAAAATATATATATATATATATATATATTTGAGGAAATTATGACTTGTCAAACTCAAATTATCAATTTAGTTTTAAAAAATTGGCAATGTTTTTTGACATTAAAAAATATGCTAACGTATCGTGTTTCTGGTTCATCAAATGATAAAAGGATGTTTGCTGAACACGCAGTTTTACATTTTAAGTCGATCGGTCCAATAGGTTTTGAAATATCATGGCAACCATTCGCGGAAAAGCTGTTTTGAGAAAAACGCATTTTAAGTTCCAAGTACAGTTTACGGAGGTACATCTAGTACTTACAGTATTTTTTTGCTAATCTGCTATACCAGAGCCATACAGTGTTCCTTCCTCTGCTTCATAGAACTCGTTTAGAGACATTTGCTTGCTTCTACGCCTTGTACGACCTCTTTTGTAGCCTCGAGGCTGCATCTGAACGATCTCTGCAGACGCTGTTGGTCCCGCTCTTTGGCAAATATCTTTGTTTGCTAGCCAATAACAATTCTTATCATTGTCATCATTTTCAGGATGGCAGAAAAACCTTCATTAAAAATGCCCACTCCTACATAAGCTGCCATTTCTATGGTTTTTGAGCCACAATGAAGATGTTTGGGTGTGAATCCCCAAACAGTAGAATTGAAACTTTCGTTGATTTGAGTGTCACAACCCAAAAACCCTTTCCAGCAACTCTCTTGATGACAAATCATTGCAAATCAGCTTTACAGCATTTTCTACATCTTTATGAAGTGGAGGTTCGCAACTGAATTCGTCCAGAGTTTTCTCAGCTTCGGCTTTGTAACAGTTGCACCAACTCTGTGACCCACCTCACTGGACAATAATACATTATAACTGGCCAATTTCGACTTTAAATTCGGTACACATATTCTTAAGACCTGAAATAATAAAATAACATTAAAAAAAATAGATTTTTTTTTCACAAAAAAAAAAAAAAAATGAGAATCCCCCCTTAAGTTCACAAACTTAGTCTTTCAAAGTTCACTTCTACCACTTGGGAAACTTGTAGCGAATGTTTTGTGAACTGTTTTAAAATGTCTTTGTACATTTGTTTTCTTAGGCAACGCAACACTAGAGTTACAAATAAGACACACTATCTTTAACGATAATAATTAAAAACTCTTCCTCCCATTCACTGTGATAGTGATTAATTTTTGCTTTCTTACTACAACTGTCTGTTGCACTCATATTGGTCAGAGTGTACAGAATAACACGGAACTTCGAGTACCAAACAGTCTCACCGCACAGAATCTCTGACATGCATGCGCAGTGCGAGAGCGCAGCACTCAGGGGAAGGGGGAAAGATTTGGCACTGCCAAAGCCAGGTCATAATGTATTTTTAAAGCACTGGAAACCAAGAGAATCTGTTTCATTTCCAAAGGCCTGGATCCCACGTTTGAGTTGCTTTCAGAAACGTGACAATACTAAAATTCCGCAAATAATACGACTTTTCACTGAGGGCTACCATTTTTCACCCTGTGGTCAATGCTTTGGCCATCCCTGCTCTATAAAAATCCTTCTCCTTCATTGCAGGTAAATATGGATTCCAAGCAGAAGCAACGTGCCGTCATTTAGTTCTTGACGAAGAAACGGTGCAGGCTGTCTGACATCCACAGAAGGCTACAGAATGTTTACGGAGATGACACCATTAAGCAATGAGCACAAATGGATGAAGAAGTTTAAAGAAGGGAAATCAGCATTGAAAACAAACCACGCAGTGGGAGACCATCATCTGCGACTACTCATGAATTGTCAGCGAGTGGATGAACTGATTTGCGAGGAGAGACTAGTCAGAATCCGTAAGCTTGTTGCACAACTGGACTGTGGTCACAATGCCATACAGAAGATGATGAAAGACTTAGGGGTATTGGAAAGTGTGTGCACTTAGGCAGTTGACACCTGATTTGAAGGAGAGAAGGGTGGAAGTCTGCTCTGATCTGCTGGAAGTATTTGAAGCCAATGAAGACGCATTTTTTCCGATCTGGTGACTGAAGCCAATGAAGACATTTTCTTCCGATCTGGTGACAGGTGATGAAATGTGGGTGTATCTTTACAATCCGAAAATAAAGAATCAATCCATGGAATGGCGTCACACCTCCTCACTAAGGCCTAAGAAGTTAAAGAGTCGGCGATCAGAACAGAAAGTCATGGAGACTGTTTTTTAGGATGACAGGGGTGTCATTCTCTTTGATTTTCAAAAATGTGGCAGTACCGTGACCAGCAAGCGGCAAACAGACACTCAAGAAGCTTAGAGAAGCCATAAGGAGGAAGAGACCAAACAATCTGATAAGGATCCACATTCATTATGACAATGTGAGACCACACACATCTTTGGCAACAAATCAGATCAGCAAATTAGGCGGGTCGGTGGTCCCCCATCCACCATAAAGCCCAGATCTGGAGCCCTCTGACATCCACCTGTTCGGTCCAATGAAGGACAGTCTCCGGGGCAATAATTTGATATCACAGACGAGGTGAAAGTGGCTGTAAAAAAGTGGGTACAACAATCCACGCCTAAATTTTTTAAAAGAGGATTCTAGATTTGGGTTCAACGATGGCGAAAATGCATCTCTTGCGATGGAGACTATGTTGAGTAGTACCTTTGTATAAAGAAAGAGTTACTCTACCAACATGTGCAGTTTGAACCACTTCTGTTAATTAATAAAAAGTTATGCCCACTTTTTAATTACTTTCAGTACAACATGTTCAGAATATTACAGATGATAGCCCCGGAAAGTCAATGAGAGCCATTGCTACAGAACTCCGGGTGTCAGAGGGCACTATCAAATCTGTGGTGCAATGTCATTCGACATAAATCATATGTGATATCAATTCATGTCTGCAAAGCTCAGGAAAAATCGCCTGATCCGAGCAGAGCGGTTACTCAATAAGACTAAACATCCTGAAGAACATGGCATTTTCTGGTTTTTCTCTGATGAAAAAAACTTCGACCAGGATTAAAAGTTTAACAGCAGAAATGAGAGATGGTTATGTGCAGATCCTTCTGTCTCCGGAGTTATGCACACCTAGTTTCCCACAACTGTCATGGTTTTAGGAGTGGTGAGTAGCAAAGGACAAGTCATGCCACCTCATTTCTTTTTGCAGGGTTGTAGAGTTAATGCTACTGGCTACATTGAGGTGCTGGAAACAGTTGTCAAGCCCTGGATTGAAGGAGTAAACAATGGAAGGCCATACATGTTTCAGCAGGACTCTGCATCTGCTCAAAAAGCTCAGAAAACCCAAGAATGGATGGTGGACAATCTTCACGATCACGTTACACCCAACATGTGGCCTCCAAACTCGCCAGATTTAAATCTCCTGGATTACTATGTGTGGGCCGCTGTTGAAAGGGAGACTAATCAACATTCCCACAATACCAAAGATTCACTGAAGGCCACCATAGTCCGGATCATGTCTAAAATGAATAAGAACCAATTGATTTTGCTTCCAGTCCCACATTGAAGCAGTCATTGATACTGAGGGCAGTTACATAGAATAAACCTGTAATACAGGTATGCCAAAATGTGTACCAATTTTCATGCAAATAATATATTTAGTTTTGGGCCAGATAGTTGTTTTGGTAAATAATCACATTTATCCTCAAATACCCTACACACCCTGTTATATAATGCCATTTTTTGTGACTCTCTAACTGTGTATTCTCTCTACCATTTTCCTATTGTTAATGAAAGCATTTTTGATATTTTCTCAATATCACCAGCTATCCTGACATCACATGATTTTTTTTTAAATTTAAGTGTCACAAAAACTTTAAAGTGGTGTATTATCTGCAACTTTTTAACAGATAATACAATGGAAATTACAGTATTTACTGCAAATTACAAAATTTTAAGTAAAAATAATTGTGTGCTAGCATCTAATTTCTAGGTGCCAGGGCAACCTGGCACACTCAGTAATTTTTCAGCCCTGGATTATGTGAATCACAGAGGAGGATTTTGGGCTTTAGTCAGTTAAGGTTTCAGAAGCATCACATTATGTTGTTTTTACGTAAACATTACTTGTTTTCTTATAGTTTCTTTTACTCAAAAGCTTTCAAAAGGAGTTCAACCACCAATCCATAAAATGTAAGCATAACAAAAAAGTACAATTATATTAATTCAACATTTGTCGAAAACATTACGTGGTTTCAGAAATTATTAACTATATGTCAACAAAATAGTTTCCATATCATCTACTGTTTCGCACGTTATTAGAAATTCGAGCACGGGAAAAACGTCCATATAATAAGAAAATTTTTATTTCAACTTGTCACTAATATTCCTTTTTTTCTTTTTGATGTTCTTTATAATAGTTTAGAATTTTATTATGAAGATTACAAATTTATATGAAAAAATGTTTTTATATGTGCAGTCAAATGCATCATAAGTTGTCAAAGTCCTCCAATACGTAGAGACAATATGTATTAAAAGATTAATATTATTCCAGTTTTTTAAGTCATGATTTACGAAATTAATACAATAGAAAAGAACTTTCGAACCTTTTGATTATGATGCGTTGAATCAGTAATAAGCCATCTTGTTATCGAAGAAGGCATGATTTTCCTTTCCTGTGGTATCAGCTTCCAAGTTGAACTTCGATCTTATAATTTCTTATTATAGATGATGGTTGCATGTTTTATTTTCCGTGGCTTGATATCCCAAACTAGTTTCAATTCCTTCTTTTTGGAATCATCTTCAGTGGGTATTATGATCTTCTCATACATGTTGTGTTTCGGCCACTTACATCGATTCTACTGGCAGCGTCCGACTTTTCACGGCAGTTGTACTCTTGCGCATGCTATTTTTGGTATTAATGCACGTTCTTAGTCGTGTTTTGATATAACCGGATGACATGAATTCCGACTCCAAATTAATTGGTGTTGCCATTCGTTTGTTGAAAATAATTAATAAGGTCTTTTATTATATTTTTTATCGTTAATTTCTTTTTTCGATAAAATATTTCCAAGCGTACGGTAGATTCATTGGATCATTATTATTACAATTTATTTCTTTAGTTTTTTCAATCATTATCGCTTCTGAGGTTAATATTTGGTTTTTAGTTTTATGTGAGGTTATTAATTTTGCATCATACCAAACAGGATAAGCTTCATTTTCAATACAATGATTTATTAATGATGTTTTGTTTTCTTTTTATTCCAGTTCGATATATGTTCTTTTAATCTGGTCTTAAATCTTCTTTTTGTACTTCCTATGTATACTTTATTTCTTTCATTTCTTTCTATTTCTGTATAATATTTTGTTGGTATAGAATATACTCCGGCTTTATCAAGCATTGATCTTCTTTCATTTCCATTAGTTAATATAGTTTCGTTATCTATGACGGTTTCTGCCAATATCATTTTTTTCTTTAATGCATTCCTTCTTTAAGATATCTGTTATTGGAGGAATGTAGGGAATTTTACCAGCAAATTTTATTTCATTTTTTTGTTTATTTTTATTTTCATTTAAAGATTTCTTTATATTTTCAAGTATATCATCTATGATCTTTTTCTTGTATCCAAATTTCATAGCAGTTCTTTTTATCCAGTTAATCTCAATCTTTTCTTTGTGTTTATTACAGGAATGGGTTAATGCTCTTCTTATGTAAAATTGAAGTGCTGCTCTTTTATATTTCCAAGGATGATTTGAATCAATCGGAATTATCGTTGGAGTATAAGTTGGTTTTCGATATACTTCGTATTCAATCATATTATTTCGCCTGAATAAAGAAATGTCTAAATAGTTTAGTTGTCTCTTAACTTCTTTTTCCATAGTAACTTGTATTGTAGGATAAAAACTATTGTATTTGTTTACAAATGTTTCAAGTTCTTTTTCAGATTGCTTCCAGAAGATAAGGATATCGTCAACGCATCTTACGTATAGTATTAGTTGTTTTTGATTGAATGAATCCAAAAGTTTATTTTCTATGTCTTGTAATATTATTTCAGCAAGAAGTCCCGAAATTGGTGATCCCATTGGTGCACCTTGTTTTTGTCGGTATATTTTTTTATTATATGTGAAGTAGTTATTATCAGCTACTAGTTTCAATGCCTGGATAATACTAATTCTTTGTGCTTCAGGTATTTTTTTTTTTTTTTTTTTTTTTCATCTTTTAACTTCTGATTTAACAATTGAATTGCTTCATAAACAGGTGTATTTGGATATAGGGAAACAATATCTAGACTGATCATCAGAAAATCGGTTGTTTTTAGTTCTTTAACTTTTTAATCACTTCAATGGAGTTGTTAATTGTATAAATATGTTGAAAGTAATACTGTTTTAAATGTTTAAATAGTTCTTTTTCAAGGAGAATTGTTGGAGACGTTGTTTTATTTACTATTGGTCTTAATGGTTCTTCTTTTTTTATGCGTTTTGATTTTGCTGAATATGCTTGGAATAGACGCTCCAACAGGCGGAATGGCTTTGTTTTTAATATTATCAGGTAAATGTCCATGGTTTTTTATATAAGCCATTTTTCTTAGAATTGTATCTGTTGGGTCAAGTGTAGTTTCTTCGATATCCAATTTTTCTATAGCCGTTTTCATTTTTATATCATAATCATCTTTGTCTAATATAATAATTTGTTTGGCTTTATCAGCGCTTATGCATTTAATTGCTGGGTTGTTCTTGAGGTTCATTAGCTCTTGTCTCTCATATTTTATAGCTGGTATTTGTTCTTCTTTTTCTTTGTTATTGATTGCTCTTAATATTTTAAATCTTGTAGGGTTTTGTCTTTTATTTGGTAGTTTCTTGATGACGTCTTCTATATATGGGATTATTATCTCGGCTTTCGGAATTTCTTGTTTATATGCATATCTCGTTCCTCTATTGAGTGCTTTAACTTGTAGATATGTCAATTCATTATTAGATTTGTTAATGAACAGTGGTTTGTCTTCTAATGTTGGTAGTTTTTCTTTTCCTTCTTTGTTATTATACTTTTCTCTTATGAGGTTTTCAATTTTATGAAAGTGTCTCCTTCTGTCTTTAAATTGTTGTCTTTCTATAATAGCAAATATTTTAATTAATGCTATTTTTATTTCTTCTTTATCTTTCTCTTGCATGCATTGATTATATAATCTGTAGTTTTTCTTACTCTATCTATCAATGTCTTTTCGTTTTTCTCTAATAGAGGCTCTTAATCTTTTAATTTCACAAGTTTGTAAAATGGTTTTATCTTTATAATTCATTGGTTTATTTCTAATTTGTAAAAATTTAGGTGTAATTCCATTGTTTTTACAAGTTGTCAAAAAGTTTAAATGTTCGACTTCATTGCTCAACTGGATTCTATGCTTTTTAAAGTTCGTGATATTCATTTTGTTTAGTTCGTATATATTATGATTTCAGCCGCGAATTTCAGATTCTCTCCAATAAAATCAACATTATGAGCCTTTTAAATCTCCAGTTTCCATAAATTATATTAATTCAACATTTGTCGAAAACATTACGTGGTTTCAGAAATTATTAACTATATGTCAACAAAATAGTTTCCATATCATCTACTGTTTCGCACGTTATTAGAAATTCGAGCACGGGAAAAACGTCCATATAATAAGAAAATTTTTATTTCAACTTGTCACTAATATTCCTTTTTTTCTTTTTGATGTTCTTTATAATAGTTTAGAATTTTATTATGAAGATTACAAATTTATATGAAAAAATGTTTTTATATGTGCAGTCAAATGCATCATAAGTTGTCAAAGTCCTCCAATACGTAGAGACAATATGTATTAAAAGATTAATATTATTCTAGTTTTTTAAGTCATGATTTACGAAATTAATACAATAGAAAAGAACTTTCGAACCTTTTGATTATGATGCGTTGAATCAGTAATAAGCCATCTTGTTATCGAAGAAGGCATGATTTTCCTTTCCTGTGGTATCAGCTTCCAAGTTGAACTTCGATCTTATAATTTCTTATTATAGATGATGGTTGCATGTTTTATTTTCCGTGGCTTGATATCCCAAACTAGTTTCAATTCCTTCTTTTTGGAATCATCTTCAGTGGGTATTATGATCTTCTCATACATGTTGTGTTTCGGCCACTTACATCGATTCTACTGGCAGCGTCCGACTTTTCACGGCAGTTGTACTCTTGCGCATGCTATTTTTGGTATTAATGCACGTTCTTAGTCGTGTTTTGATATAACCGGATGACATGAATTCCGACTCCAAATTAATTGGTGTTGCCATTCGTTTGTTGAAAATAATTAATAAGGTCTTTTATTATATTTTTTATCGTTAATTTCTTTTTCGATAAAATATTTCCAAGCGTACGGTAGATTCATTGGATCATTATTATTACAATTTATTTCTTTAGTTTTTTCAATCATTATCGCTTCTGAGGTTAATATTTGGTTTTTAGTTTTATGTGAGGTTATTAATTTTGCATCATACCAAACAGGATAAGCTTCATTTTCAATACAATGATTTATTAATGATGTTTTGTTTTCTTTTTTATTCCAGTTCGATATATGTTCTTTTAATCTGGTCTTAAATCTTCTTTTTGTACTTCCTATGTATACTTTATTTCTTTCATTTCTTTCTATTTCTGTATAATATTTTGTTGGTATAGAATATACTCCGGCTTTATCAAGCATTGATCTTCTTTCATTTCCATTAGTTAATATAGTTTCGTTATCTATGACGGTTTCTGCCAATATCATTTTTTCTTTAATGCATTCCTTCTTTAAGATATCTGTTATTGGAGGAATGTAGGGAATTTTACCAGCAAATTTTTATTTCATTTTTTTGTTTATTTTTATTTTCATTTAAAGATTTCTTTATATTTTCAAGTATATCATCTATGATCTTTTTCTTGTATCCAAATTTCATAGCAGTTCTTTTTATCCAGTTAATCTCAATCTTTTCTTTGTGTTTATTACAGGAATGGGTTAATGCTCTTCTTATGTAAAATTGAAGTGCTGCTCTTTTATATTTCCAAGGATGATTTGAATCAATCGGAATTATCGTTGGAGTATAAGTTGGTTTTCGATATACTTCGTATTCAATCATATTATTTCGCCTGAATAAAGAAATGTCTAAATAGTTTAGTTGTCTCTTAACTTTTTTCCATAGTAACTTGTATTGTAGGATAAAAACTATTGTATTTGTTTACAAATGTTTCAAGTTCTTTTTCAGATTGCTTCCAGAAGATAAGGATATCGTCAACGTATCTTACGTATAGTATTAGTTGTTTTTGATTGAATGAATCCAAAAGTTTATTTTCTATGTCTTGTAATATTATTTCAGCAAGAAGTCCCGAAATTGGTGATCCCATTGGTGCACCTTGTTTTTGTCGGTATATTTTTTTATTATATGTGAAGTAGTTATTATCAGCTACTAGTTTCAATGCCTGGATAATACTAATTCTTTGTGCTTCAGGTATTTTTTTTTTTTTTTTTTTTTTTCATCTTTTAACTTCTGATTTAACAATTGAATTGCTTCATAAACAGGTGTATTTGGATATAGGGAAACAATATCTAGACTGATCATCAGAAAATCGGTTGTTTTTAGTTCTTTAACTTTTTAATCACTTCAATGGAGTTGTTAATTGTATAAATATGTTGAAAGTAATACTGTTTTAAATGTTTAAATAGTTCTTTTTCAAGGAGAATTGTTGGAGACGTTGTTTTATTTACTATTGGTCTTAATGGTTCTTCTTTTTTATGCGTTTTGATTTTGCTGAATATGCTTGGAATAGACGCTCCAACAGGCGGAATGGCTTTGTTTTTAATATTATCAGGTAAATGTCCATGGTTTTTTATATAAGCCATTTTTCTTAGAATTGTATCTGTTGGGTCAAGTGTAGTTTCTTCGATATCCAATTTTTCTATAGCCGTTTTCATTTTTATATCATAATCATCTTTGTCTAATATAATAATTTGTTTGGCTTTATCAGCGCTTATGCATTTAATTGCTGGGTTGTTCTTGAGGTTCATTAGCTCTTGTCTCTCATATTTTATAGCTGGTATTTGTTCTTCTTTTTTCTTTGTTATTGATTGCTCTTAATATTTTAAATCTTGTAGGGTTTTGTCTTTTATTTGGTAGTTTCTTGATGACGTCTTCTATATATGGGATTATTATCTCGGCTTTCGGAATTTCTTGTTTATATGCATATCTCGTTCCTCTATTGAGTGCTTTAACTTGTAGATATGTCAATTCATTATTAGATTTGTTAATGAACAGTGGTTTGTCTTCTAATGTTGGTAGTTTTTCTTTTCCTTCTTTGTTATTATACTTTTCTCTTATGAGGTTTTCAATTTTATGAAAGTGTCTCCTTCTGTCTTTAAATTGTTGTCTTTCTATAATAGCAAATATTTTAATTAATGCTATTTTTATTTCTTCTTTATCTTTCTCTTGCATGCATTGATTATATAATCTGTAGTTTTTCTTACTCAATCTATCAATGTCTTTTCGTTTTTCTCTAATAGAGGCTCTTAATCTTTTAATTTCACAAGTTTGTAAAATGGTTTTATCTTTATAATTCATTGGTTTATTTCTAATTTGTAAAAATTTAGGTGTAATTCCATTGTTTTTACAAGTTGTCAAAAAGTTTAAATGTTCGACTTCATTGCTCAACTGGATTCTATGCTTTTTAAAGTTCGTGATATTCATTTTGTTTAGTTCGTATATATTATGATTTCAGCCGCGAATTTCAGATTCTCTCCAATAAAATCAACATTATGAGCCTTTTAAATCTCCAGTTTCCATAAATTATATTAATTCAACATTTGTCGAAAACATTACGTGGTTTCAGAAATTATTAACTATATGTCAACAAAATAGTTTCCATATCATCTACTGTTTCGCACGTTATTAGAAATTCGAGCACGGGAAAAACGTCCATATAATAAGAAAATTTTTATTTCAACTTGTCACTAATATTCCTTTTTTTCTTTTTGATGTTCTTTATAATAGTTTAGAATTTTATTATTGATTTGATTCCAAAAGAAGGAATTGAAACTAGTTTGGGATATCAAGCCACGGAAAATAAAACATGCAACCATCATCTATAATAAGAAATTATAAGATCGAAGTTCAACTTGGAAGCTGATACCACAGGAAAGGAAAATCATGCCTTCTTCGATAACAAGATGGCTTATTACTGATTCAACGCATCATAATCAAAAGGTTCGAAAGTTCTTTTCTATTGTATTAATTTCGTAAATCATGACTTAAAAAACTGGAATAATATTAATCTTTTAATACATATTGTCTCTACGTATTGGAGGACTTTGACAACTTATGATGCATTTGACTGCACATATAAAAACACTTTTTCATATAAATTTGTAATCTTCATAATAAAATTCTAAACTATTATAAAGAACATCAAAAGAAAAAAAGGAATATTAGTGACAAGTTGAAATAAAAATTTTCTTATTATATGGACGTTTTTCCCGTGCTCGAATTTCTAATAACGTGCGAAACAGTAGATGATATGGAAACTATTTTGTTGACATATAGTTAATAAAAAAAAAGTACAAAATTTCAGTTGCTATTAGCATAGTCTTATATATATAAACAAAAACTTCCAGAAAAAAAAAAGATTAAAAAAAAAAAAGGCTTACAATGTTTCTCGACCTCCACTTGCCATTTTAATCAGCTGTTTGCAAATCACCTGAAAAATGAACATGTATTTAAAATAAATTGTGTTACAACAGAACTCTACAAATCACATTACTCGCTAAGTAATTATTTCACACTTAAAATATATCATTTCTTGTCTACCTTCATTAATTGGTTATTTAGGTATGGTGGATATAGAATTAAGTATTAGAAAAAACTGAGGTTATTCAAAAATATAAAAAAAAGTACACATACATACACTGAAAGAGCCAAAACATAATGACCACCTGGATAACATTATGTCTTTCTTTCACATGCCATAAAAACAGCTCTTAACTAGTGGGGCATAGATGCTACAAGACTTCGAAAGGTATCTTGTGGTATCTGGTACTAACACATTACCAGCAGATCCTTTAACACTTGTAAGTACATGGTTGAGCCGCCCCCTATCAGATTTGCTATTAAAACACAAACCACAGATGCTCAATTGGATTGATATCTGGGGAATTCGGAGGCCAGGACAATATCTGGAAGCAGAGTTGTATAAAAATAAATGTATCTGCATACACAACCACTGAAACATAAACTTGATGCAAACCTGCTAAGTGATAAAAATAGAACATAATTTAAAGAAAAATTAATAAAACAGATGTTTTTATAGAACATTAGAGATTCCACTGAGGATAAAATAAGGGCTACACTTTCGTATCTGGCCTGCGTTATCTGCTACAACAAAGCACATGCCAATAGGTGACGCTTCTGTCTCGCTGCCGAGGCTGGTAACCGCTCTATGTCACCGACATTTGCTCCGTGCGTGCAGGCTGTTCGCTTACTTGTGTTTATGTATCCTTTGCTTGTGTTGCCCCAGATTCTGCAGTGCTGCTTCATGTTTCTTCTGTTGTTGTTCTTTCTGCTTGCATTTTTACCATGTGCAATTGGAAGCGCTTTTTCGAAGAAGTTTCCCAGGATGAAGAGACTTGTGTTTCCTGATGAACGAAGTTCAGTGAGTGGATCCTAGTAATCAATCCAACCAGTAGAACATGTTCGGAAGATCATTCAATGACTCTCACAGTCAATAGGTCTCGTAGTTATGGACAATTCAGGTGTCAGAGGAATCATGTTTCTGAGAAATCTGAGCAGTCTTCCCGTGTACTTGAGACATTTGGTGCCTGGGTCCTTGGTATCTTTAAACGTGATACTAAGCAACTCAGGGTCGAAATCTGCCCTGATAATGACAGTAGTTCATGGTTTTACGTGTTTGTGCTGCCGCTCATACACAAACATGTACCCCCATGAACTACTGTCATGACAGATCAGTGGGCTGCATATCATAACCTCGGAAGCTGCGGATATGAACATCTCCCAGTTAACCACTCAGTGAACTTCATCGATCCTAATACTGAGGCTCATACCTAAGGTGTTGAGAGCCATTGACAACATCTCAAATGCAAACTTAGTTATGGAAATTGCAAACTTTATTTGGCAGACTATATTCTGGAATATTTGTTCCGACGGTGCTATGTGGTACTTATCTTTGAATAACCTATCTTTCGTCAGAACATTGCTTTGAACTTTTGAAGTCATGATTCTGATCATAAAACATTTCTTTCCTAGACGTAATTAATCTATTCAATTATATGCTAGAAAGATTGGTTTTAATTCTGCACGAAACACTTTTCTACCGTCCGTGTAAATGTTTCAGAATACGAACAAAATCATTCTTCACAAAAGAGAATACCTCAAAAACACTCTTAAGAATACCTCAGAAACATTCGTCTTGTGAATACACTGCACACCATGTCTCTTATGTCACCTGATAGATGGAAGCACTATCTCTCGGGAAACATCATGTTACTCATGATTCCACATTGCTCTATTGCAGCAGAAGACGCAAGCCAGGTATGGAAGTGCATCCAAAATAAGTACATTAAAAATGAATGTGCAGCAGTGTGTGTGAAATGGACTTTTATGGCAAAACATATTGGACTATGAACCTCAAAAACAAGAGTAAAGTTGTTGTATACAAAAAAAGGGTTCCATCATAATGAACCTTCAGAAATTATAAAGAGTATTTTCAACACTTAATTCAAAAATAGTAAAGTACATACAGAAAATATTTTAATTTAATAGCTGGCAACTGCAAGAGGAACCTGGCAATAAAATTTAAATTTTTTCTGTGTAAACGAAACTTTTGATACAATTCCTACATATTGAGAATAGGCCTTGATAAAAATCTAGAGGCCAGAAACATCTATAAAAACAAAACTCTGAAAGATGTGAAAAATAATTGAAAGTTCAAGTTAAAATAGAATTAAGTATATAAATCTAAGTAAAGCCTTGAGTAAGTGTTTTAATTGCTGTAAATATGTAAATGTTTTTTTCTTTAATCTACAAGCAACAACAATCTGCAAAATCTGCTAATAATTTGGAAACTATCCACGTGTGTACGTCTACATTCTGCTACACTGCCTGGAAGTCTTCCTCAGATTCCACAAACCATTCTCAAATAATCTGAGGAGTGGGGCATGCAAGGCTTGATTTATGGGAAGGCATTCGGGGCACATGCCCAGCCACAAGCTTTGAGGGGGGCCCCAAAAAATATAGTTATATATTACTTGTTTTGCATCAAACTGATTTGCAATGTTCATCCATTGAAAAAACAAAGAATGTTCCACCAAAAAATATAATGAATGAACAGTGGTATATGCAACCAGTGTGTTACATATATTCACAATTTATATTTCAATGCTCTTTCAGTCTGTTATTACTGATGGAAATGAACAGACACTTGAAAAGCGTATTTTGCATAAAAATTTAAGGTTTGAAGCTACCTAATGACGATTTTTGCACTGTGACCAAATTATGGAATTTTTACATCAGCAGGGCTTGAAGAATATCTGAAAAGTTACATGCCCAGCTGGGTATGTAAAGAAATTGTTTACCAGCCCAGGTAGTAAAATCTAGATACCCAGGAAAATTTATCTTTTAAGTTAAGTCAGAACCCTCATTTTCTTAAGTTAAAAAATACGATTGATTTTTTTTACATGTTTTGCCTTTTTTTTAAGAATCTAATCTGTTGGGTCATGCTGCAGATTGTGAGATACAGTCAAACCTCTATTTAACGAACTTCAAGGGACCAACAATCTTGTACGTAAAATCGTGGAATTTGCTTAAATCGAGGAAACCTCTCGAATGAAACATTCCAATTAAGCTAGTGTTCATAAAAGAATACGTAAGCAGCTATGTTCTCTTTCTTTCAGTGACTAACTTTTCTGGTGCTACCTGTGTTCATCGAAACCTTGTCTGTAAAAGAGCTGTGTTGTTTAATTTGAACTGTTGATTTAACACTGAGAAGAAAAGAAAAAAAGGGCGATTTGGCGAAGAATTTCAGTGGTTCAGGAATGGGTACATACTATGTGTGTCCCAGACTTCACAGTGCTGCTATTCTGTCTGTAGCTGAAAACAAGAATCCCCAGGGTACTCTAGATTTCCTCCCCCATACCACCTTTCATTTTCCAGCTTCCCACTCATGCAAGAAAACGTTGCACTCCTTTGAAATTTGGTGGTCATTTGCTTTTCCCTGTAACAATCTTACGCTTGATAGTTAGAGGAAAGGCGAATTGATTTAGGATTCCCCGTCAAGCTGTGTCGCAGATGTTCTTTGAAACGCTGGTTAACTGCATACGTAAAAATTTCCTGTTCTCTTTCTAGCTGACTTTTATCGTGAAAATGCTGGTTAACATAGTTTGATGGTTTAAAAAAATAAATAAAAAATGTTTGCTAAATTGAGAAAATGTGTTCGTAAAATCGGGAAACGCCAAGCATTAATTTCAATGTGGTTCCGCCTGGTTCCGCCCGGACTACATAAAATGTATGTAAAATCGCGGAATTTGTTAAATCGCAGTCTGTTAAATAGGGGTTTGACTGTACTTGGCCACTGAACAATGTACACGGTGAGAAACACGCCGTTTAACCCACAGATGAAGACTACGTGAATGATAGTCGAAACTAGTTTGGGAATATTAGTGCAGCGGGAAACGAAGTCCAAGCTGTTATCAAAACTGAATATTTTATCAGATAGATTTCCCTTCGACTTGAACGTTCGCTATTTTATTATTTTAGATTTCATTTTTTATTGAATTATTTTATTGATTAGAATCATGATTCATTAAGAAGAGTGGCTACCCACCTTTATGAACTTACCAAGTGGAATATCTTAAGGTAACTGCTAGAAATGCTAACAGAAGACTTCAATCAAAGCAAATTTATGCTTCTGACAAATAAAATGTGCAATATCCCGAAGTATTCCAGGAAAATGAAAATGTGAGTAGCAGCTTTTATTTATATAATATTTTACCTTAAACTTCAATATTCAGTAGCATTCAACTGTGATAATTCAATGTCAGACAAAGTTGAATAAGTTTCTTACGAGACGAGCACTTTGATAGTCATAACACGTGAGAAACAGCACAATCAGAACTATATAGTTGACAGATATATACAATAAATCTTATAACCACATAATGAAGTTCAACACCAAAGTGTGTTAGAAGAACTAATTAAGTGCAAAAACAAGTTTTTTCCCAAATGCATGGATCATGCAGATCATTTAAGGAAAAAAATTATGTGGCTGAAACAGTTAGTTGCGAAGTTATGAATATTTTTTTTTTTTTTGTCCTGCAGTGCAGTTGTGAATAAACTCATAGCGTGAAAACTTTATAAAGGCATAGCTACCCAATTTTTAAAGTGGCATTTCTCAAGATCTACTGGACCGACTGACCTAAAATTTCAACAGGTTTCATATCTCACCAGTACAATACTTTGAGCCAATTTTCACTAAATTCAGAGATAGGTGGGTGACCGGTCCTGGATGATTCGTCCAACGACGACTACTGGTCCAATGCCGATTTGTCCAAAGGGACATTTGGTCCAATGCCCTTTGGTCCAATGGTATCATCCTACCAACGGTAAACTTTTTTATTTTCCAGAGAAATCATTTCTATATATTTGGTAATTGTAAACATTTTACATAAACCTGGCAAAAGGACCTCAATGGAGCATTTCTCAGCTGTTTGCAAAGCACCTAGCCCCCGGGCCTTTTTTTAGAAGATTTTAAGTTACAACCTAGATATTTGGCATTTGTAAATATGTTATAAAACCAAATAAAAGGCACTAATTGGATCATTTCTCAGCTCTTTACAAGGCACTTAGACCTAGGCCTTCTAACACTTTTTATTCTACTGATGTCATATTCTAACGTTTACATATTAAGTAAAGTTAAAAATACTAGCACAACATTAGTAAGTTTGTTGGATAGGTAAAATAAAAACTGTCAAAAAGACCTAGGCCTAAGGCCTGTGAATTAATATTTTGTGCTTAAGTAAAAGCGTAATATTATTAACTTGATTTGATAGGTAAACATTATGAATCTGACATCAGTACAATAAAAACAATTTAAAAGGCCTAGAACTTATGAATTAATATTTCGTTTAAGTAAAAGCGCAATATTATTAACTTGATTTGATAGGTAAACGTTATAAATATGACATCGGTAGAATAAAAACTGTTAAAAAGGTCTAGGCATTATGAATTAATATTTCGTGCTTAAGTAAACGCGCAATATTATTAACTTGATTTGATATGTAAACATTATGAACACTACATCGGTAGAATAAAAACTGTTGAAAAGGCCTCGGTTAGAACCTCGAATAGTAGTCTCCATTGGCCAGTTGGTGGAACCCCACTGCATGCTACAAACAGAAACGGAAAACTAGAATTTTATATTATTTAATGCAAATGAGAAACACTGAAGTTGACTGAATTCCTCGTACATCAGTAACTTGTATGGCAGCAAGGACAGTATTAAAAGAAAATGCGATTCCGAAAAAAAATCTGTAACCACAATATTACGCATGAAATGTAATATTATTTTACATTCTTTGGACTACCAGTACTTCCATTTAACATCGGAGATAGAATCAGAACAGATGAGATTTTGGTAGATGTGTACTTTAGCATCCTAAATTATTTCGTCGGAAAAATGTAATTGTGTGAAAAAAGCGCGACATACAATTTTTTAAACATACAAAATAATATGGAAAGGTGCAAAAATATAGTATTTTTACATGAAAGGAAAATTTGTTTTTTCAGAGAATTTACCTGCGAGTACGATGGTTTGCAGCAGTTGGTGCGGGAGGCTAAAGCGATGCTAACGGCCACGACATGAAGGGTCCGTGCGTCGGAAGGGAGTAACAGTTGGTAGTGAATGCACAGAAGAATACAACAAGAGTGGGGTGTTTGCCTCGGAGGAGTGTGATGCGTCGTGTAATCGTGTGCAAGAAGAAGTTCAGAAATGTTTCATTAATTATTAATAAAAAAATGTGCTAAATGTTTTTGTTGTAAAAATGTCAGGGAATGTAAATAAATGAAGGAATGTAAATGATATAATGTGCGGCAAAAGTTGAGTTAGAAGTTTTGGTTCTGGTTGAACCCCAAGTTTTGGTTATGGTTCAGGAGATGTTAAGGGGTCTGTGATTTCTTCAAGCACCTCATTTGTACTTCTGCTGTTATTCCATCCACGTTCGTCCTTTTTTTTCCCCACGTGAAACGGATATTGTTGAAAATAAACGATTTTCTTATCATCAGGAATCGTACTATGGCAGGGAGGCCAAGAGCTTCGTGTCGAATTGTGGGGGATGATGAAATTTTAAGCCCTGACCAAATCCGCAATGAAGTGTGGAGACTAATGTGTTTGGAGTCAGCTACTAACACTACGAAATGGCTTGCATGGCAATAGCTCCATAGAAATTCATGTATCTGTTTATGCTGTGGTGAAGAATGTAGGCTGGTCTGTTATTTCCAGGGAATTGACCGGAAACGCTGGAAATGTAGTAGGTGTTAATTCACCAAAAGTATAAGATTTTCTTTGTTTCCAGGAGAAAGCCATTTATCTTTGAAGAAAATAGCAGTAATGGCATATACTGCTGGACGAAAGATTATTCCCAGAAACTGATTCACCATGAAGTTGTGGGGGGAAATCCATCGTAGATTGGTGCAATTTCTGCAAGGAGGAGTGCGATAAGTACCTACGTCGTAATGTGAAACCCATTGGAGGCTTTGATGACAATGGCAAGCCCATTATTGTGGAAATTGATGAAACTTATTTCTTTCACAAAAAATACAATAGAGGACACTGGGTTTTCGGTGGAATTGAAAGGAACTCTGGGAAGTGTTTCTTGTTGGAGGTCCGAAATCGTAAAGCCAGGACTCTTCAGCGGTTGATTACGCAGCACATCCTGCTAGGAACTCGCATCATTTCAGACGGATGGAAAGCTTACGCAGACATTGATAACTTGAGCAATGGTATTTACACTCACTCCGTTGTTATCCACAGCTACAATTTTTTTAATCCACTGGATCCTACCATTCACACACATAATGTGGAAAACTTATGGATGCATTTGAAGAGAAAGCTACGATGGCAGTTCGGAACACGAAGACTTTTCGGCTCCTACATGCGAGAATTTATGTTCAGTACACTATTCACAGACAGAACAATTTTTGGCAATTTTCTACTTACGATTTTGCAAAATTACCCTTGAAAAAATGATATTACAATGCAGCATAAAACAGACATCTTTCCTTCATCGTATTCCTACAACCCACTACAATTGCTACGCACTGCTGAACCGCTTGTGTATTCTTCCGCGCGTAACTTGCTGTTCTCAACTATGTTTCCATTCACCAAACTCCACCTTCATGACGTCGCCGCTCCGTCATCTTAGGCCTACCGCAGGTACTCTTCCAAACCTTCGCACTCCAAGGTAAGTTCTTCGGGAAAAAAAATTTCCTTCCATGTAAAAATACTATATTTTTGCACCTTTCCCCATTATTTTATTTTGCATACTTAAAAAATTAAGTAAACCTTCCGAATGTGGCCCAGAAATAGTTTTCGGAAGCGACGATAGATGGTGAAACGTTATGGCGACATCGTGAAGCCTAGCATTACGTTGTGAAATTGGCAAAGGAAGTGAATAATATGGATAAAAGGTGGCCCTTAAAAGGACCTTTATGAATGTACATTGTGGCATATGTGTGAAATATTTATTATGACGGAAGATTAAGTTTTCCTCATGAATATGAAACTAAGAATAAAAGCAAGAAAAGTTTTATCTGCCAGGGAAGAACTGCCTGATAACAAAGTGATGTAAGTAACTATAACGCATTTCATGTGAAATCTCTAGAACAGAGGAGAGGTGAAGTGCTACCGTGGCGCCATCTATCGGAGCGGGCCACTTTCGGAAGGTTAGCCAAAAATTGTACGTAGCACATTTCCCACACAGTTAAATTTTTCCAACGAAATAATTTAGAACGCTAATCTACACATTTACCGAGATTTTTATAGCACGAGTAGCACTTCGGACAGATCAGTCGGAATTGGACCAATCTTGTCCACTGGACGAATCAGCATTGGACCAATTGTCGTTGGATGAATCTTACCAGCCCCGTAGGTGACATGCCTTGGGTGATCCGACATGGAACGCCCCTGTTACAAACGTTCCACAGATGGCGCACAATCTATGTGCGACGTCACCGACCAGTCAGGAGGCAAGAAGCAGTTAGTGAGTCATTGTGCATTCAGTCACAGAGGAGATAACATGTTTCGTGAAGTACTTGCCATGGAGTGGGGCAATTATGAGAATTGCGTTGCTGTAATAGCACTGCACAAAGTTGGAAAATCAGCTTCTGAGATTTTCAACATGCTGAAAATCAGCCAAATTTTTGTCTACCGGACAATAAAAAGGTTCCTTGAGACTGGGACTATCACTGACCGCCCCAGAAAGGGTAGACTGTATACCGTGACTACTGGTGAAAGCAGTGGCAGCCCGTATTTGATGAAATCCTGTCAGAAAAAAAATCAGTGATGGCTCGTGAGCTGAACATTTCAAGAATGTAGATATCACGCATGCTGCAAAGTGACCAAAGGGTACTTCCTCATCCCACAACTGAAGCAGCAGCGGAAGGTGCTAAAAGCGAAACGTTTGCTGCAGCATTATGCAGTCGTCACAGACAAATCCTTTTCTTCGATGAAATTTTTTTCACTATTGAAGAGGCTTTCACCTGCCAAAATGACAGGGTGTATGCATCAACCTCAAGAGAAGCTCAGGGAAAAGCTCCAAGGATTATGAGGAGCTTCTGTCATGGTTTAGTGGGAAGTCTCCTGCACGGAGCTCTATTTCTGTGAGAAAGGAGTGAAAACATCTGCCAAAGTCTACCGGGACAGGATTTTGGAGCCAGTAATCAAAAATGTGAGTCACACCCTCTTCCAAAACTGACAGTGGCATTTCCAGCAGGACTCTGCACCTGCCCAAAAGGCCAAGTCAGCACAGGAGTGGCTGCAGGTAAATTTGCCACGCTTCATTTCTCCTGCCGATTGGTTTTCAAGCAGCTCAGACCTCAACCCATTGGACTACAAGTTGTGGGCCACACTGGAGGACATGGCTTGCAGAAAGAGACACCCCAGTATTGACAGTCTCAAATGCTGTTTGGTGCAGGCAGTAGCAGCATTCCCTGTGGAGAGACTGCTTAAAGTTACTGAGTGGCCACAGAGACTGAAGGACTGTGTGAAATCAAAAGAATGCCATTTTGAAAAGTGATTGGTGCGGAAGGGTACATTCATCCTAATGTACCTCCAGATCAGAGCAAACACGAATCAATCATTGAACTTTAAAATATATATGCAGCTAATTTTTTTGTCTTATTCCCAATTTTTTTTTTTTTTTTTTTTCTAAGAAATATCACGGGTCATTCTTTTTTTTTCCCCCTTTTAATTCCGAAGCTCGTAGTTGGAGGTCTTTCATTAACCAAAAACTAGGCTACTCTAGCAAATTAGTCCAGGGCAGGGAAATGACTGCCAGCTGGAGAAGAAGAAAGACGCTTACATTTTGACAGCTATACAGCTACTGAAATTGTGACGTATTGAATCGAATGATCCGACCGGACGGCGATTTCTTTTACCGTTTCACCTTCGGCTCAACTTCGACACAAAAGCTGCAACTTCTTTGTATTTCAGTTCCCAAAATCCTCAGGTATTGTTGCTTTTTTGTATTTCAGTTCCCAAGACCCCCTCTAGGTATCAGAACTTTTATAAAATGTGTATACTGATCAGAATTTCATTCATACGAATGAGAGTTATCATAGCCCCCCATTCATGTTCTTAGTCGCATCCTTTTCTACTCATTGTTGATTGGTCATTATCCCCTTGACATTTGTATATGCCTTTATCCCATTTTTTTTTTTTTTTTTTTACGGCAGGTTTTCTTCTATACATTCGCATAGTTCATATGCAGCTTAACTAACCAGCCTCTTGGAAGACCTTTGTTTAGTCTGGACTAATTGTTGTTTAGTTTTAAGTGTGATTCGAAGTTTGTGTAAAGCTCTCGCTCTTACCTACTAAAGGCAAAGGAATTATTGTGGACTTTTTTTTTTTTTTAATTTTAATAATCCAACGAAACATGATGAGAATGTGACTGAAAGTAATGTTGGTTTTTCTGGAGGCAAGATTCTGTCCAAGAATTGGAAGATGGGAAGGGGGTTAGTTGCTTAATGCAGAATTATGTGATGAAAGGAGTTAACTTCTAAAATACTTTAATTTATCTCTCAATGATGATCCCAACCAACATTCCTTCATTCAAAAGCACTAAACATTTACACTACACATTTACAGGATTAAGCCCTCTATAGAGGGCTTAATCCTTGAGGTGCAAGTTTTATAGGCTTGTACCCTGTTTTATCAAAAGGGCTCTTACACCACTGGGGCCATGTATTCACAAGGGTACCACTTATGTCATATCACAGGTATGTTAAAATATCTTTACATTTCTTCTGTTATTTAATTGAATACTTTGCAACAGTATTTATGGTAAGACGAGGTATTAATGCTGTGCTGGAATTGTTACATTAAAGCTGAAGATCTTAGGGCTACACTGGTTGTAAGCAAAATTTATTCTAAATTTAAAATTTGATTAAATAAAAGTGACATCAGTTTTAAAACTGCAGTTTTTAATTTTATTGTTTTTCATTACAAAAGAGGAGTTATGGGGTGAGTATGAGGTAGTAAAAACTAGAGTTCTTAGTCTAGCTTTGTCCTATAAAAAAAAATAAAAAAAAATTCTGATAAGATACATTGTACAATTACTAAAAGTTTTCCCTTACCTGCTCAAGGGTGTGGCTCGCAACTTGGATGTTGCCGAGGTTTTAGGAATGCAAATGTTATGCATATAAAGAGAATAAAAAAATATATAATAAAAAAACAATGAAAACCACTGAAATGATACGGAAACGCTTTATATTTCCTGATTAGTGAGCTCTTTCGCCAGATCATCTTTAATCATACATGACGTAACACATGATGGAGTCCTTGCCGCAAACTTTCAAAGTCAGTCCCAGTGTGTACTTAACCCTTCTGTAACCTAAATGCAAATCTCTTTCTAGTCCATAAACATATACATATGTTAAATAACTTAAGAACTGAACAAATTCTTAACGCTCCGCTTTTCGTTATCATACGATTTACAAAGGAAACTATAACCTTATTAAATAAACAGAAAATACTTTATGACAATAATATGAACTTACCTAAAACATTTCACACTTTACGATTTTCTCAGGTTTTCATGCACTCAAAAATTCAACCTAAACTTCACAACACACATGTAGGTTGAATATGGTTCAGTAGCAGTTTGTAAAATGGCCAGATCCGGCTGACTATCACCTTTGTTGGCATTCGACACCAAGAAAGAATCTAACCAACGACTACGTATACGAAACCGAAACTAAAACAAAGTACCATCCACTCGTGATTCGCCAGCGATTATCCAAGAGTCAGCTGTCAGTTTTGTAGTTTAGTCAGAAGGCTTCGGCTGCGCCATCTAGGAGCATTTTTTTTTTTTTTGATTGATTGGTGGTTCAACCAACGAGACCAAACATCCCAGCAGGGTTGCCAGGCTTACTGATTTTTACACACATTTAGTGATTTAGTGACTTTTTTGAAAAACGCCTTATATCTACTGATTTTTCCATGTTTCATTACATTCTAATTTTTCGGAACACTTTTAGTGATACTGTTGAAGAATTTATATGAAACATAACCAGTTTTACCTAACGTTTTTTAATTTTTTGAAAAAAATATTTAACAGGATCTAATAATCTGTTTGAAATGGTTGGTAAACTTGGGTATTATATTTGTGTACAAACGGATAATTGCCATAATTGATATTGATAGGCTACAATGCTCTTGTTCCTTGCATGAGAAATATACATAACTGCTACGATCCCTGACGTAGAGGTAGGGAAACCTGTTTTGTTTTAACAAACACCGTGAACAATTCGATGGGCTATAAGCAGTCAGCCACCCCTAATGTAGGGCTACTGGTTCCAGGAAAGAGAGAGAGAGAGCGCCAGTGCCATTAAGAAAACACAACACCCATGTATGCATCACAGAGAGTCGAACCTGGAGCCATCTAGGATGAATGGTCAAAAGCTAGCGCTTAGAACACTGCGCTCTGGGGCCTTCTTGATAGGTAGTGGTGGCTGATTTGTATTAACACGTGGGTGGTTGGCTTTAGTGGTTCATACAGTTTTTTGTAGTTCATTGTTATTTTATTGAATTGTCAACAGTAGTTTCTTTTTCTCTTACATTTTAACAGGTTAACTTAACCAAAAGTTTTTATTTTCTGATAATGCTAAAAATGCATTATGCAACATTTGGATGTTGTTACCTCTGTCAGTGTCCTGGGAAAGAAGTTTTCATGAGTTGCTGTTTTAGTTTCTTTCTTTCCCAGTGTGATTCCTCCAACTGAGATTCAAACACTGGACAATGAATGGAAAATGCTTCGAAACACTGATCTTGAAATGGAATGCACTCTGATGTACGTATGCATCATTTTTGATCATGTGCAAAATAATAACACATTCGTGACGGAAGCATACTAGCTCTTTCCATCATTGTCGGAATTTGTGGCATGTTTGTTATTCTTCCTTCTTTCATTCAAGGGCTGTAGAAGAAAGGATTTTTTTGTTTTTTTACGATAAACGTCATGAAGACAAATCAGAGAAACAGCCTTTCTTTAAAAACCGCATGTTGATTGCTACATGCAAATATTATACTGTCAAGTTCTTCATAGCATAGCTTTGACGGATGAAATTGTTTGGCAGAAAAAATGAAAACCAGCATCTATGATAGCAATAGTGTTGATAATAAGATTAGAACAACTCTTTTGTTCAAATTCTGACAGTGTGGATTCTACAGTTCAGTTGACCAAAGGCCTTTACAGTTGACCCATTTCATAAGACTTTGCATTATAGATCACAGCAGAAAAACTAAAGATTGCCTTTTAAGAAAGGAAATGAAACGGAAAATGCAATTATGTGATCAGAACTACTTTAGATCATTGCAGTAGCGGTGTATTGTGTATTGTAGCGAAACGAAAATCTACTGATTTTTAAACTAATCTACTGATTTTTTGGGATAAAATCTGCTGCTTTTTGAGAATTTCGCATGGCAACACTGCATCCCAGTTTTGGATAAAACAGAACTGACCTAGTGTTCTAAGCGATGGCTTCTGATCATTCGTCCGAGATGGGTCCGGGTTCGAATCCCAGTGAGGCATGGATATTGTGTTTTTCTTTCGGCGTTGGCTCATCCCTTCCCTGGAACCAGTAGCCTTAAATTAGGGACGGGGAGCTTAAAGCCCATTGAGTTGCAGACAGTGCTAGTTAAACCTCCAATCAATAATAATAATAATAAAACAGAACTAGGCTTTACCTGGAATTTTCTTTGTTTTTGGTTTGTTTGTTCAAGGTTTAACGAGCATCGTAACCAAGGAGGGTTTTTTTTTCCTTAGAGGTTTAACGCCCACCGTGAGCAACTCAAAGGGCTATAAGCAGTTGCCCGTCCCTAATTTAGGGCCACTGGTTCCTGGGAAGGAGAGAGTTAGTGCTGTAAAACAAACACAACATCCATGCCTCGCCGGGATTCGAACCCAGAACCCTTCCAGATAAATGATCAGAGCCATCTCTTAAACGACTGCGCCAACGGGGCGGCCTTAAGAGGTTAGAATAATACTTCTGAAGAAGCCGGTTTCTTAACAGTGAAGCCGCAAGGTGTGGGAATTTGACGTTGTTCACATGAATGACATGATACCTATATTATTTCAACTGTATGTATTTCGGAATTGCGGGGTTTGGGTTGCAGGAACCGGGTTAATATAAAATAGGAATGAATTATGCATCTTACATGAGGGAAGTTTTCAATTTTAACGCTATGTTTTGTTTAGAATTCGCACCAATGTTCGTGTATCTCAATTTGAAAATAAATGGGAAGGAGCCTCAAAGTAATTAAGAAATTTGTAAATTCAGCATCTTCTCACATATTGACAGCAAGTTACCATACGAAGTTGGAAACTAAGTGGTGACTTCTGATCGTTCGTCCGAACGGAGTCCGGGTTCGAATTCTGGTGAGGCATGGATGTTGTGTTTGTCTTAAGGCACTGGCTCTCTCCCTTCCCTGGAACCAGTTGCCCTAAGTTAGGGACGGGCGCTGCCTATAGCCCATTGTGTTGCTCATGGTGGTCGTTAAACACCCAACAAAAAAAAAAATAAAAAATAATAAAAACCATAATAAAAAAAGAAAAACCCAAAAGAACCATCAGCTTTCCCACACTTTAGCGGCCGTCGCTCGGGTTATTAAGGCTTCACGCAAAGTGATACTGCTTCATTACAAAGGGCATCTCCAGATATCTTGTTTTAACCTGCTTAACCTTAACTCACTGGGCAATAAGCAGTCGCCATACACTGTGCCGGTCCTTTTTTTTTTTTTTTTGATTGGAGGTTTAACGATCACCGTGAGCAACTCAATGGGCTATAAGCAGTCGCCCATCCCTAATTTAGGGTCACTGGTTCCAGAGAAGGGAGAGAGCCAGTGCCGCAAGACATACACAACATCCATGCCTAACCGGGATTCGAACCCGTACCCCGTTCGGACGAATGATCAGAGGCCATCGCTTAGACCACTGCGCCACCGGGGTGGCCTAACTGGATTAAGGACGTATCTACGGCAACATTTAGTAGCTGTGGCAGACGATTCTAGTTTTGCTATTGTGCAGTTTAAGGCAGGGGCGTAGCCAGAAATTTCTTGGGGGGGTTTACCCCCGAATCCCCACCTTGGCTACGCTGCTGGTTTAAGGTAGTCTGCACTTCGCCGTGAAGCTATCGAGGTGAGTGATTCAGAGTTAAGAAGTGAAACGCGTTGTTTGTGCTATAAAATTTTGCTATCGTTTGGATAAAACGTCTCCAGAAACAGTTAATTTAATGAAAAAACTTACAAAGATAAATGTTTGTGTGAGTCAACGATTTTTAGATGGTACCATGATTTCAAAAACGGATGTTTGTTGGCAATTCTCGCTCTTAGGCCTGGTCGACCTCGAAGTGTTGTTACGGAGCGTATTGTTAACGTTTCAATCCTGCGAGAAGATCCACGAAGTACGTGTGAAGACATGGTGGTATCAACTAATATGTCAAAAACGTCCGCATTCTACGCGACAAATTACCCCTGCATCGTGTGTGTTCTAGATGGGTACAGTGTACCAGCAGCTCTTCGCTTAGCACCGTGCCCTCAATACTGAATACACTTCCATTTTCACTGATGATGCATGGAGTCGTTGGATCCGCAGCTGTCTGTGTTGATGACGTGTCAGTAGCGCGGATCCCAGTGAGGCCACGGTGTTTTCGGCGGAGATGCATGCTGTGTATCTTGCACTTCTCCATGTTCAGTCGAGTTCTCATCATAGTGCTATGGTCTATACGGATTCCTTAAGTGTCCTGCAGTCTTTGTCATCGCTGGACTATTGTAATCATCCATTTCTTTTGAACGTACAAAGGCTTCTTCGTTCCTTGCTCGAGAAGGGAGAGCAATTGAGGGAGAGAGCCAGTGCTGTAAGACAAACTTACCATCCATGCCTCAGCAGGATTCCGACTAGAACATATCTGGTGCGAATAATCAGAATCCAGCGTTTAAACGACTGCTTCAACACACACACACACACACACACACACACACACACACACACACACACACACACACAGGATCAGGACTTTCCCGTTGGGGGTGTGCAAATGTCAGAAATAAACCTTTCTGATATTTTCCTGCAAAATGAAAAAGTAACAAATCGAAGCTTTTACTTGGTTCCTGAGGAGGGGCGCACTGACCCCAGTTCTAGATCAAACAGAAGCAGAGGCGGCACCACGCATTTCTACCGCCGTGTGAAACCACGAAGTATTGCGCTCCCCATCTGGCAAATTATATATTTACACCTAATTTTTATCGTCACACACACACAACTGTTGTCGTACAATGCTTTACAAGGAATGATGATTTATCAGTTGATGGAGAAAAGCCGGAGATAACTGATTCTTATATTTACTTAAGGCAGCAGATACCAAGCGTGGGTCACATTTATGAAGAAATTACTCAGCGTATAAAATTTGGTTGGAGAGCTTCTGGAAGAAACAATACAATTTTTAAGAACAATATGCCCTTATGACATAACAGAAAAGTGTTTAATATATTCATCTTTCCAGCAGTGGCGTAACTAGCACAACGTGCCCCCCCCCCGCGAAAAATTACTTTAGCACCCGTAAGCACAGTAATTTCCCAGGATTTCAAACACGAGGGAAAATGAATTTTTTGTGGAGTGTGTGTGTGATGGTTAGGAGAGAGGGGTTAGGAAGTCAGGGAGAGTGTCTGCAAAAGTAATGGTGGTACTTACAGCCCTGTAGTTTTAATTTTTGAAGTAATAGATTTGGAAATGCGTGTAATGGCTTTGTACAAAACTAAAATAAATCCCTTGAAGAAATAACCCTCTTAGACATGGCATATCTGCGGCTGCTATGAATAAATGTTGAGGCCTGTCGTTCACGTAATCCTAGATAGTTGACTGTTTTCCCACATCTTCCACGGGAAATCCCACTGTGGCCTTGCGCTTTTCCTCAGCAGAGCAGAAAGAGGGCGATTGGAGAGCGATCGTATTATTTATAACCCATTGCAGAGCAATCGTATTACAACCCGAAGTCAAATAGCCAAACACTTTCAATCTGTTGGACATTCAGTGTTTTAAAAGTGAAATTAGGCATTTATTTAGGCTAAGCTAAATACACCTTAAAGTAAAATATGAATCATTGGGTTAATTATTTGCTTGTTTGTTTTGTGCGTGTTCGAATTTTTTCATAAAACTATAACTGGCAGCTGCAGAAGGCCCCCTTCGTTACCTGCGGTCCCAGCTCCCCCTCCCCCATCTGCGGGAGTTGTAGTTACGCCACTGCATTCCGGTGCTTACGTACGGAGCAGACATATGGACCTTAAAAAAAATTACAAAAACTGCAGACAACTGAAAGTAGCCTGGAGAGATGTATCCTTGGGGTAACCAGGAAATATAAGAGGAACTCATAGATAAGGAAAATGATAAGAGTGGAAAACATAATGATCAGGCCGGCCCGGTGGCGCAGTGGTCTAAGCGATGGCCTCTGATCATTCGCCCAAACGAAGTCCGGGTTCGAATCCCGGTGAGGCATGGATGTTGTGTTTGTCTTACGGTACTGGCTCTCCCCTTCCCTGGAACCAGTGACCCTAAATTAGGGACGGGCGACTGCTTATAGTCAATTGAGTTGCTCACGGTGGTCGTTAAACCTCCAATCAAATATATATATATATATATATATATTGATCAGAATAAAATCCCTGAAATGGCAATGGGCTGGAAATATTACCAGGACACGGACCACCGGACAATCGTAATTTTATACTGGATTCCAAGGGACAGGAAAAGACACAAAAGAAGACCACATGCGACATTAGTGGATGAAATTGGAAAGCATGTAAGAGTGGCATGGAGGAGACTGGCCCCTTTCTTCCACAACGCTCTGCAGAGCGTTGTGGAAGAAACTTGGGAGACCTTCATCCAGCAGTGGATTGTATATGGTTGACAAATATCATGCTATGTATATATATCATCATCAATAACTATCAATCCACTGCTGGATGAAGGTCTGCCTACCTAAGTTCTTTCCACGACGGTCTATTTTGCACCAGTTTCCTCCATGTCGCACCCGCATGTTTTCAAATTTCATCCACCCATCTCCCATGTTGTCTTGTTCTGGGTCATTTCCTGTACCTACATTTACTTACCGATACCTACTTTTACTTGCTGTCCACGGTAAATGTAGGTATCGGTTATCTCCAGCTTTTCCCCATTAATCGTTAAATCATCATTTCTTGTAAAAACATTGTGCATCAGTTTTGTTTTCTGAAAGTTCATTTTTAACCCTACAGCTTCATTCTTCTCAGCAAGTTCCTGAATCATACTCAGCAGCTCTGAAGTAGTAGTCATACAAATCTCTAAGTCATCAGCAAAACGACAGTGAGTTAAATAATATCCATTAATCTTTATCCCTTTGCTTTCCCAGTTCAATGACTGAAAGACACTTAGTGAAATTGGCAATAAAGAGTTTTGGAGATATGGTGTCACCTTGTCTTACTTCCTTTCCAATTTTTATTGGTGCTGTATCCTCAAATAACCAAACCATTCCAATGTTCATAGATGTTTCTAATAATATTAATGTGTGCATCTTCAATTCCGCAAGATTTCAAAGCCTGCTGATGATTTCAGGGAATCAAAGTCTTTTTCATAATACACTGCTGGCCACCCAAAATGCAACACCAAGAAGGAAGCATCCGATTGGTCTGAAATTCGCAGCATGCGTCGCCAGCGAGAAGACATGCAAACAATTAACATTGCAGGGCATATGCAAATCATGTGCACCCGGCACGCCACCAAGAAGCACTATATGGTGCACGGAAGGTGGGGCGTAAGTAGTGGAAGTGTGTTATGCAGCCGGACCTGTGCGTGGGAAGTTTCCTGATTCCTCGTCGCAGAATACGGCAGTCATTCCAGCACGTTTCGGAGTTCGACAGAAGACGAATAGTGGCTTATCGCGACAGCGGTTTATCGTACCGAGACATCGGCGCCCGTGTGGGACGACATCCAGCCACAGTGAGGCGAGTATGGATTCGATGGGTGCAGGAGGGACGGACACACCGACGTGAGCGATTGCCGCAGCCGCGACACACCACCGAACGAGAGGACCGGCATGTTGTGCGGCGGGCATTGACGGCTCGCACCGCCACATCACGAACGTTAGCGCAGGAATTAGGGTGTGTTGCGCAACAACTTGTGTCAGCACGTACCGTTCGACGTTGTCTGCAGAAGTGGGGACTTGTCGCACGGCGCCCATTGCTCCGATTACCATTCACGTTACACCACTGGCAAGTTCGGCGGCAGTGGACCGTTGAACTCCGCACTTGGACTACACGGAATGTCACCCCATTGGCTTCTCTGACGAATCCCGCTTCTGCCTGCAACACCACGATGGTCGGATCCGCGTGTGGCGGCACCGCGGCGAGAGACTTATGACGCCTTCATTATGCATCGCCATACCGGTCCATCGCCTGGCGTTATGGTTTGTGGCGCAATAGGATATGACACCCGCACTCCTCTGGTACGCATTGCCTGTGCACTCAGCAGCCACCGCTACATCTCCGACGTTTTGTGGCCTGTAATCCTCTCTTACCTGCAGGACCCGCCAGCGGCCATGTTTCAACAGGACATTGCGCGCCCGCACGTGGCCCTCATCATGCAACAATTCTCCATGGCCCACTAGGTGTCACTGCTGCCGTGGCCCGCCTGTTCTCCCGATAGGTCGCCCATCAAACACGTCTGGTCGCTGATCGGCAACCGAGTGGCCCGGCAAGCACCACCAGCGGCTACGCCTGATAAACTGCTGTAACGTGTGGAAGCAGCCTGCGCCGACATACCCCAAGCCCACATCCAAAGCCTCTTTTGTTCGATGCCGCGGCGTGTAGAGGCCGTTATTACCAGACATAGGGGCCACACGAAATATTGATGTCTGCGTGTTCCGCAAGTCGCACTGGCCTGTAAGCTCAATCTTTTCATCTTTGTATCTGATGTTATCTGTTCAGTAAATCTGGCTTTGCTATCTCGTGTCCTTCTTGGTGTTGCATTTTGGGTGGCCAGCAGTGTAGATGAATGCCATACATAATGGGAGTTCATATTCCCTCGTTCTTTCAGTTAGTTCTCTCAGCACATGGATATGATCTATAGAGCGGTAGTCACTTCTAAACACAGTTAACGTTAGAGAATATTTTATAAACCACTGATAGGAGGCTGATGGGCCTGTAGTTCCTGAGATCCTCAGTGTCACCTTTTTTATGCAGCAGGATCATTGTACTATTGTTTCAGTCCTCAAGAATCTTCCCTTCATTGAGATATCTAGTGAAAACTTGGACGAGTCTAGTTTCAGTTTCTCTACTTGCTTCTTGTATAATGCCCACCGCAATTTCATCTTCTCCTGGAGCTTTTTTTCATTGTATGTTCTTGATTGCATGTGTAACTTCTGCCGGGAGGACCGGAGGAACTTTGGTACTGTTACCTTTCGTAATGTCTAGAGCCAATGTATCATCTCTTTCGTATAGCTTTGAGTAGAAATCTTTCCTCTTGCCAAAACTTCGCCCCTATTTCTTGTTACAATGCCATCTCCTTTTCTCAGTGCCATAATCAGTTTTCTTCCCTTACTGAGATGCCCCTTTGCTCTCTTCAGGATTTGGTTGTTTTCAATTACTTTTATCACTAGTTTACAGTTCAATTTCCTTATGTCTTCAGTGATACTTTTTCGTACTGTCTTAAATAGATCTATATATTCCACTTCGGAAGTGACATCTTCTTAATTTGTTCTCATCTCCATTCTCTTTTGCATCAGTATTTCTGTTTTTCCTGATATTTTCTTCATATGCAACTTGTTCTTAGTTCCTTAGTACCACTTATTTTTGTTACTGTTTCCATAACCTAAGAGCCTTTATTGGTTTCTTTTCTACTTAAGAGATGCCTACTTCTTCTGTTAGATCTTCTGGAGCAGAGAATCTGTTCCTCAGTTCCAATTTGAAAGTTCACTGGCGTGCAAGAATTAAGGACGAGACGGGTTTTTGAATGTAACGTCAGGCAGAAGTGCTCAACATCGACTCAAATCATACCATAAGATCCCCAAGATGTAAGAATGTGGGACAAGTGAACAAAACTGTCCAAATAAGGAATCCAAAGGATATGAAGGCACTATATTGGAAAGGTAGCTTCGAGCACAACTGGACAGAAGAAAGAAACGTCCATGTGACAGGCGGCTGCCAAAAAAACCCCAGCCTTTAGTAGGGGATATGATCCCCCCTGATTGCGTTGCAGGATTTACAACGTCTGTCCATGCTGAGGACGAGGTTGTCAAGGAGTTGTTGAGGCATCGCGACCCATTCCTCCTGTAGCGCCGATCGCAGCTGCGGAATCGTTGCTGACGGCTGGAGACGTGCTGCCAAGCGTCTCCCGAGAAGGTCCCACACGTGTTCGATTGGATTTAGATCCGGGGACCTTGCGGGCCAATCCATGCGTTGAATATCTTCACTCTCCAACAGCTCTGCTACAGCCACTGTACGATGAGGTGTAGCGTTGTCGTCCATGAAGAGGAACTCAGGACCCACAGCACCTCTAAACAGACGCACGTGAGGCAGGAGAACTTCGGTATAATAGTGGACACCAGTGACGGAACCTCCTTGGAAGATGTGGAGGTCAGTACGGCTACCAAGCATGATACCGCCCCAAACGAGAACTCCGCCACCTACAAACCGGTCCCTTTCGATGATGTTGGAGGTGTGATTGCGTGTTAACTGCTCTCTCCAGATGTGTATACCAGAATCGCTCGTCAGACTAAATCGGCTCCCATCCCTAAAGAGAACTCGACCCCATTGCTGATGTGTCCAGTTCTTCTGTTCCTGGCACCACAGAAACCGCCGTCTCCGATGAGCAGGCGTTAATGGCACACACCGTACTGGTCGTCGTGCAAATAGACCACCTTTGTGCAGCCTCCTGGCCACGGTAAAACGCGATAGCGGAAATCCAGTTGTCTGTTGTATGTGCCTTGCGATTTCTCCCGCTGTCTGCTCTCTGTCTCTTCTCGCCTGTAGGACAGTGGCGACTTTTCAGGTGAAGTAGGTGAAGTGCCTCTTCACCTATTTCATTTGAAATAAGGTTTTATTTAATAATTTCGTATAATATATTCTTTTTTTGCCTTTATTGAGTGCCAAAATACCCAAAATTTTGATTAGATATCAATTCACAATGCGCGTTCAATACGGAAAACAAGTCCTTATACGCAAAACAGTTCAAGTGAAGAGCTGAAATGATAATGCTTGGAAGTCTGCAGTTTTCGTCTGAGTTGCCATGGTAACTGTGACGTCACCCTCCTCTATTTGGCCGGCAAGGATGTGTTTTAGCTTGAGACGCCAAGGCTCTGCACCTGCAGTCGTGACCTTCCGAAGAGATCGCAGGGGAACGGGACAGATTGCCATTGCGGTGTTTTGGTACATACTTTCCGGAAGAGATTTGTTTTTTCGTATTTTGTGTTTGTTTATTAAAAACTTCATTAGTTACTTTAGTTTCGTGTACAGTTTAACTGATAGTGATAGTTTTAGTTTTCAGTACGTATCCTGTGAACGACATTGTCTGTAATTTATTGCAAACTCCGTTCAATCGGTGGAAAGATGAAAATAAAAGAGACATTTTACTTCAAGGACGACCAACGGATTCACTGACAATTATCGCCAAGAAAAAATCAAGAAGAGCGGCAAATCTTACAATATTAATTTTAAAAACTGTTTATTTACAGAATATAAATGGCTTTGTAGCCCTTCTGTGTTACAAAAAGTATTTTGTTGGCTCTGTTTATATTTGAGTAATAAAATTCGGCGTGGAATAAAGACAATTTTCAGATTCCTTAAATACAAAACGGTCACTTCACAAACGTGGTGATTCTAGAGAACACCTGAAATGCGAATTAATACTAAATAATTTTGAAAAGAATCAGAATACCATTGCCGATGCCCCGAGGGAGAATGCTAGGCTTTTGGAAATGCATTTCAACAAAGCGTTCGTTTAAATAGACTTTTCCTGCAGACAATGATCGATGCAGTATTGTATTTGAGTAAACAAGAACTAGCATTCCGTGACCATGACGAAGGCACTAACTCGATAAATCGTACAAGTTCAAGGAGTTGCTTTCACTGTTGATATCAAGAAGTCCTTTAAAAATTCAAAATCAATACGAAACGATAAAAAATGTCTTCACAGGTAACTCAAAAACTATTCAAAACGAATTAATTGAATGTATTTCTGAATATATAAACGATCACGTCAAAAATGAAATAAATGAAGTTCAATGCTTTTCTATTCAAGTAGATGCGAAGACATAACAAGAGTTCCGAGTGTTCTTCAATAATAAGATCTGTTGATTTGGAAGGTGCGATTTTGGGGTTTCCATGGTGTGAGTGAAGATAGAACGTCAGAAGCTTTATAGAAAATGCTAGACAAAATTTTGGAGCAGTTTGATTATCAACACAAGTCAATAGGACAATGTTAGGATGGCAAGCGTAATGTCTGGACACTTGACTGGGCTCCAGAAAAAAATGAAGCTTAAAGCTTCTCAAGCTGTTTTTGTTATTGCTTACTACATCGTTTGAACCTTGTATTACAGCAGAGTTTTTCTAAAACTTCTAAGTGTCGAATATTTTTTGCAAGCCTCAGTGTAATTCCTTTCGCTTCGCCGAGTCGTGAAAAAACAAAACGTTCCCATCAACAACCGCAAGATGCATGCCTACCATAACAGAAACTCGATGGTCCTCCACTTCAAAGTTAGTAAGTGTAATAGTTGAAGATTGAGATAAATTGAAGGAACTATTCGAATATCTCACAAATAGTGATCAATCAGACAAAAAATCAACTCAATTTGCCCAAGGGATTTTAAATGATATTAACACTTTTGAATTTACATTTTTGGGAATAGTATTTAAAGAAATATTTGGCTTCACTGATCTATTATTCGAAATTTTGCAGAAAAAATCACTAGACATAAACTACTACTGTGTTACTCAAATTAAAAAAAAATGAAATTTTGAGCCATAAAAGGAACGATGAGGTATTTAATACACTGTTTAGAAAAGCTAGCAAAATCACAGAAATAAGCAGATCTAAACAGGAATAAGCTGCTCTTACACAAGAAACAATTTTTCAAAATTATAAACAATTGTATTTGGAAATTTTGTACCACATTCTTATGAAAATGGATATAAGATTTCAAGACTGTGAAAAACTTAAACTTCAATTTGCCTGTCTTGCTGACACAACCAAATTCGACCAATTTAATTCTTGCTTTTCCTCTCACGCATTTGAAAATCTACAACATTTTTACGGAAAAATATTTACTAAACACCAGAGCCTTAAAAATGAACTGAGTCTTGTATATGCTGATGAAAAAGTAAGGAATATATCGACTCATGGGATGTAAGGTCAGGTGATGCGTAACATCACAGCCTCTCCTTGACAAATGTCAACCCCGCCTTCTCGTGGTACATCCTGTTCCCACTAAAGGGGCTCTGACGACCGCCAATAGCGGTATAACTATACCATCGGGATTAGAGGAAATGCTATTCTACACTCACCAACCCGCTTGGCCAGCGTGGTGAGTTATGGCCAAACCCCTCTAAAATGACTCCACAACTTAAATCTTGGCCCTCAGTCTCCAGCAGCTGGAATGTACCTGGCCAAGGCAGCGGCCAGTGCGACATGAAGGCAGAGGGTGCTAAGAATCCCCGGAGGACCGGACTAGGCTGCCATCTGATGCTGATCTTGGCTACGTATAATGGACGCTCTCTATCTTCTGATTCAAGGCTTCTTGAATTGGAAGAGGAACTACAAAGGATCAAGTGGGACATCGTCGGGCTAAGTGAGGTAAGGAGAAAAGGAGAAGATCTCATTGAACTGAAAAGTGGACATCTCTTCTACTATCGTGGGTCAGATACTGGCAGAACTAGTGGTGTTGGATTTATAATAAACAAGAAACTGAAGAATAAAGTTGTAGAAGTTGAAAGTTCCTCTGACAGAGCTGCACGACTCGTTATCCAACTCTCGAGAAAATACCAGGCTCAGATTATTCAAACTTATGCACCCACCACAAGTCATGCTGAAGAAGAAATTGAAGAATTTTATGAGGAAATTCGTGATCTAAATAATAAAGGTAAGCAGCACTTGAAGATAATTATGGGAGATTTCAATGCAAAAATAGGGCAACGGCAACAGAATGAAACTTCAGTAGGTAAATTCGGTCACGGCAACAGAAACCAGCGTGGAAATACTCTCGTAGAGTTTGCAGAGGCAGAAGGGTTTTCCATCTTGAACTCCTTTTTCAAGAAAAAGCCACACAGGAAATGGACATAGAGACATCCAAATGGGACGACAAGTGAAATTGATTTTATTATGTGTAACAAAAAATTCGTCATAGAAGACTGCAGTGTGCTAAACAAGTTCAACACAGGCAGTGACCATAGATTGGTGAGATGTAAGATGCACCTCAACACTAAACTCGAACGTAGCAAGCTCATAAGACAAACAAAATGTATTGACATAACCAACCTTAAAAAACACCATAATACCTTCAAATTGGAACTGAAGAACAGGTTCTCTGCTTTAGAAGGCCTAACATCGGAAGAAGTGGATATTTCTGAAGTTAACAGAAAAGTAACCAAAGCTCTTATGGAAACAGCAACAAAATTAGCTGGGTCTAAGAACAAATTGCATGTGAACAAATTATCAGGAAAAAACAAAATGTTGATGCTAAAAAGAAGAGTGATGAGGACAACTAAAGAAGATGTGACTTCCAAAGTGGAATATATAGAGCTATGCAAGACAGTACGAAAAAGTATCACTGAAGACGTAAGGAAATTCAACTGTGAACTAGTAAGGAAAGCAATTGAAAACAACCAAAGCCTAAAGATAGCAAAGGGACATCTCAGTAAGGGAAAAAAACAGATTATGGCACTGAGAAAAGAAGATGGTTCTGTAACAAGAAATAGAGGCGAAATTTTGACAAGAGTGAAAGATTTCTACTCCAAATTATATGAAAGGGATGATACATGTACTCCAGACATCATGAAAGGTACCAGTACCAGAGTTCTTCCAGTCCTTCCAGCAGAAGTTGCACATGCAATCAAGAACATGAAGCGGGGAAAAGCTCCAGGAGAAGATGGAATTACTGTATACATCATACAAGAAGCAAGTGGAGAAATCGAAACAGTACTCGCCCAAATTTTCACTCGATGCCTTAATTAAGGGAAAATTCCTGAGGATTGGAACAACGCTACAATGATCTTGCTACATAAAAAAGGTGACATTGAGGATCTCAGGAACTACAGACCTATCAGCCTCCTATCAGTGGTTTATAAAATCTTCACTAAAGTTCTTTCACACCGCTTGAAGGTGACACTGGACATGGCTCAACCAAGAGAACAAGCTGGATTCAGGAGTGGCTACAGCACAATAGATCATATCCACGTACTGAGAGAACTAATTGAAAGAGCGAGGGAATATGAACTTCCATTGTGCATGGCTTTTATCGATTATGAAAAAGCCTTTGATTCGGTGAAACCATCAGCAGTTGCAATGGCTCTGAAATCCTGCGGTATTGAAGATGCATACATTAATATTATTAATAACATCTATGAAAATGCAAGTGCACAGATTCGGCTGTTTGAAAATACAACACACATAAAAATTGGAAAAGGAGTGAGACAAGGTGACACCATATCTCCGAAGCTCTTTAATGCCACATTGGAAAATGTCTTTCAATCACTGAACTGGGAAAACAAAGGGATAAAGATTAATGGAGATTATCTAACCCACCTTTGTTTCGCTGATGACATAGTCATTTTTGCAACTACCCCATCAGAGCTACAGAGTATGATCCAGGAACTTGTTGACAAGAGTAAAGAAGTGGTATTAAAAATGAACTTTCAGAAGACAAAAGTGATGTACAATGCTTTTACAAGAAATGAAGATTTATCGATTGATGGAGAAAAGCTGGAGATAACAGACACGTACGTTTATCTTGGACAGCAGCTATCAAGTGAGGGTCACATTGATGAAGAAATTAATCGGCGTACAAAACTTGCCTGGAGAGCTTTTGGAAGAAACAGCATAATTTTCAAGAGCAATATGCCATTATGTCTTAAAAGAAAAGTGTTTGATCAATGCATCCTTCCAGTACTTACGTATGGTGCAGAGACGTGAACCTTAGCTAAAAGAGACATACAAAGGCTGCAGCAACTCAAAGTAGCATGGAGAGGTGCATGCTTATTGTAACTAGGAGAGATGAAAAGAGTAACTCGTGAATCCGAAAAATGACAAGAGTGGAAGACGTCATGATCAGAGTTAAATCCCTGAAATGGCAATGGGCTGGACATACTGCCAGAAGGACAGACCATCGATGGACACCCGAAATTTTAGATTGGATTCCAAGGGACAGGAAAAGACCCAGAAGAAAACCACATGGAAGATGGGTGGATGAAATTCGAAAGTATGCGGGAGTGACATGGAGGAGACTGGCACAAGACAGACCGTTGTGGAGGAAACTTGGGGAGACCTTCGTCCAGCAGTGGATTGATAATGGTTGACAATGATGATGATGATATCGACTCATGAACTTCTCCGAGTGCTTCATGGAGATAAAGACATTTTTACAGAAGCTTATATATTGGTTTCCCCGATTTTAACAATTGCATCTGCTAGAGTTTCAGTGGAAAGAAGTTTTTCTAGCCTTAAAAGAATACAAACTTACTCAAGAAACACTACTTCTCCAGATAAACTTGCTTCTTTGGCAAAGATTTCTATTCAGAAAGACATTTTCTTGATATCACGAAGAAACAGCCATTTTATGACGACATAATCGACAAATTTCCAGCTTTAAAGGGAAGAAGAATTGATCTAATATATAAAAAAAAATAGGTAAGTTCTCATTAACTGATTTTCATTGAAGAGAGTAGATATCTTTTCATATTGCTCTTGTAGCTCTTCACCTATTTTTCTTACTACGAGCCGCCACTGCTGTAGGACAATATACCGGTCGTACGCCGCCGTGGTTGCTCGTGGACGACTACTGCTAAACTCTCGGGCAGCTGTTCCTGTCGTTTGAAATGCTCTCCAAGCTAGCGAAACGAAGCTTGAGCGATCTCGAACTCCTCGGCCACACTAGTCACACTTCGACCTTCTTCCACCTTCCCAATGACGCGACCTCGGGTAAAGTCATCCAGATGTCGTCTACTGGATGCCTGTTGGCCATATCACACGGTGGCAGCAACTCGACGTCGTTCAAACCGATGTACACCGTGGAATAGCTCTCACCGAATTGCTGAGCAGATCAGATGTTGAGGATTTTAGGAAGAGAGTGTCTGACCCCAGATCTTAAACAACCCTTAGAAATAGGAAACTAGGAGATTTGGGCTAGAGTGCCCGATAGGAAAGTGATACGGAAGCGAAGTAGAAAGGGGGAGGAAGACGCCCTTATTTATTACCGGGGGCCAGTACCCGGGGTCCGACGGTTTAACGTGCCCATCCGAGGCACGGCGGGTATTTAGTGGTTCGAGCGTTCGAACCTGAGGTCGTCTCCATTGCTGTCACGAACGCTCACCATTGGGCCACCCGCAGCCCTGAATTGCTCAGCATGATCGTGATCATATGTAGAGGATTTTAGGAAGAGAGTGTCTGACCACAGGTCTTAAACAACCCTTAGAAATAGGAAGTTAGAAGATTTGGGCTAAAGTGCCCGTTAGGAAAGTGACACGGAAGCGAAGTAGAAAGGGGGAGAAAGACGCCCTTATTTATTACCGGGGGGGGCAGTATCCGGGCTCCAACGGCTTAACGCGCCCATCCGACGCACCGCGGATATTTAGTGGATTGGGCGTTCGTACCTGCCTGGGGTCGAACCCGAGGTCCCTATCGCGGCAGTCACGAACGATGCCCACTAGGCTACCCGCGGCCCAAGAATTGCTGAGCGTACACCGCCCGGGTGCTTTATACCCTTCCGACACTCTCCCCCTACTTCATGCTGCATATATACGCATGCCCTACCGTACCGTAACCTAGTCTATCTCCTGAGTGGTCTTTCGGTCCGTCCTGCCTGCTCGTTCCGCTATTATGCTAATTTCTGCTCTTCGTCCTTAATTTTTGCATACCAGTGTATTATGATGCTTTTTAACGTTGGTCAGGTCAATACCTTTTGTTTGTTTTATGAGCTTCCCACGTTCGAGTTTAATATTGAGGTGCATCTTACATCTCACCATGTAACGTACCAGGAGATGTGACGTACCTGCCAGAAGGACGCACACGACATAAAGGCAGATAGGAATCAGAATAAAACGTCCGCGTAGCTCAATTGGTAGAGCAACTTATTCCGGAATGAGGAGACCCGGGTTCGAATCTTGGCGCGGATAAAAATGACGGAGAAATTTACTTTGTTATAATGGCGCCCGAACTATTCGGATGACCCGACCGTTCAAAATCTCGCATTGGTGTGATGTTCTTTCCACACAGCGAGATAGGAAAAATAAGAGAATCCCTTGTCCAGCACTTCGAAAAAAAAAAAAAATAAGGGGGAGATGATGTAACGTACCAGGAGATGTGACGTACATGCCAGAAGGACGCACACGACATAAAGGCAGATAGGAATCAGAATAAAACGTCCGCGTAGCTCAATTGGTAGAGCAACTTATTCCGGAATGAGGGGACCCGGGTTCGAATCCTGGCGTGGACAGAAATGACGGAGAAATTTACTTCGTTATAACCAATCTATGATCACTCCCTGTGTTGAACCTGTTCAACACACTGCAGTGTTCAATGACAAATTTCTTGTTATGCATGATGAAATCAATTTCACTTGCCATTCCATTGAGATGCTTCCATGTCCCCTTGTTATGTGTGTGTGTGTGTGTGTGTGTGTGTTTGTTTTTTTTTAAAGGAGTTCTCCGACCAGTGTTGTTTTGAAAATTTCTCTGACCGGTAGTGGTTAGAACAATTTCTCCGAACGGTGGTTTTCAGAAAAATTCTTCGATCGGTGGTCCTAAACAAATTTCCTTGATCGGTGGCCATTAAAAAAAATTCTTAATCGGTGGTCATTGGAAAAATTTCTCCGATCGGTGGTTGTCAGTAAAATTTCTCCGATCGGTGGTTGTCAGTAAAATTTCTCAAATAGGTGGTCGTCGGAAAAATTTCTCCGATCGGTGGTCGTTACGAAAATTTCCCAAACTGGTGGTCGTTAAGATTTCCTTAACCTTGGTCGTTAGAAAAATGTTCCCCATCAGTGGTCCTAAGAAACAGATTATCACACTACCCTATAAAGGCCCGATTAGAGGTCTGCGTGGATTTTAATTTGTAAAGCGCGGCCCAGCACAGAATTACAAGTTTATGATCCAGCCCAACACATTTCAGACTTTCATCTACTATTTTCCATCACTTATCGTAAATAACGCAAAGCTTTCTATAGAGCAGGTGTCTTCGACGCGTGGTTCACGGGGCACTTCCTTATGGCCCACAAGACGTTGTCTACAAAGGAAATTCTAAAATGGGAAGAAATACATTTTCGAAATGGAGAAATTAATAATCAGGTACAGGGCAGTAGCTATAGGTCCATAATCGGGGATGGGGGAAAGAAGAATCATGTGTGAGGAAACAGTGCTGGGAAAACTACTTCTGAAAAGTAGTTAGCTGCAATTACAATTTCAAAGAAAGTAGTACAGAGGTACAGCGCGTGTCTCTGTAGTACGTCACAGATCCTAAAACAAAATGTGGTCATAATTTCGTAGATGAACACAAATTTAGTCATTATACCAGCAGGCATCGTCTCCCAGTTGCAGGGCCTTGATGTTGCTATCAACAAAATGATTAAGGACCATCTTCGACGCCTTTTTTATTGAAGGTTTAGTGACCATCGTGAGCAACTCAGTGGGCTATAACCAGTCACTCGTCCCTAATTTAAGGCCAGTGACGTAGCCAAAAATATCTTAAGGGGGGGGTTAATGGTTTTGATTCATTGGTAAAAGCCTTATATATACATACACCGAAGAGCCATTACATTATGACCACCTACCTAATAAGCTGTAGGACCCCTTTCAGCCCAGCAAAAAAGCGGCCACTCGGCGAGGCATTGGTTCGATGAAGTGGCGATAGGTATCCTGGGGTATCTGGTACCATAATGTCAACAGCAGGTCCTACAGTTCCTGTGCATTTCGGGGTGGTGGTGAATTAGCGCGGATACGCTTTTCCAAGTCGAACCCCAAATGTTCGATTGGGTTCATGTCAGGTGAATTTGGAGGCCAGATAATTAACATTAACAGAAAGTCGCCAGCATGTTCCTCGAACCACTCCTTGATGATTTTGGCAGTGTGGCGTGACGCATTATCCTGATGGTAATGGCCATCACCATCAGTGAGCACAGTTGCCATGAATGGGTGAATTTGGTCCTCAACGGTGTTCAGATACTTGTCAGCTGTTAGGGGTTGTGCTATTGGGATAATGGGGCCAAAGTGTCATAAGAAAACATCACCCACAGCATAACACCGCCGCCGCTGGCGTATTTTGGCTCAACAATGCATCCAAATGCCATAGTCGCCGTTGGTAATCTGCGTATCCGCGCTCAGGCATCTACGTGATGCACCAGGAATCTTGATTCGTCAGACCAGCCCACTTTCTTCCAATCATCCACGGTCCAATCTCAATGATATTGGACACATTTCATGCCTTGTTGGCGATGACGTGCAATGAGCATGGGGATACGGTTGGGTCTTTGGCTATGCAATCACATGTGCAGAAGGCTCCGATGAACTGTGTGCTGTGACCACGGTGTATGATATTCAGGTGATATGACTCTGGAAACAAAAATCGCCCATTAATTTCACTTGTCACTAGATGGCGCTACGAATGTGTGGGCCAATGATTTGATACAACCTATGCTTTCATATGGGAGGAAGCGGCAGGAACATTCGTATTTTACGAATGCTATTCTGCTTGGAATTAAAAAAAAATAACGTGGATCGCTTCGCAAACATGCACTTTTGTGCCTATCACATGGACTTTGCCAAATAATCGTTATATATATATATATATATATATATATATATATATATATATACACTGACTGAAAAAAATCCCAACACCACAAAAAAATAGTTGTAGAGGAATGAAATGGCGGCAATACATTTGTATAGATAACATATGTAATCGATTAAGGTTTCAAGATCACAGCTTAATGTAAGCGCGAGAAGAGCCATTTTAAATGTGAAATGCTGGTACATTAATAACCGGTGTAACCGCCAGAGTGTTGAATGCAAGCACGCAAACGTTCATTCATTGTGTCGTACAGGTGCTGGATGTCAGTTTGTGGGATGGAGTTCCATGCCTGTTGCACTTGGTCGGTCAATACAGGGACGGTTAATGCTGGTTGGGGGTGACGCTGGATTTGTCGTCCAATGATGTCCCATATGTGCTCGATTGGTGAAAGATCTGGTGATCTAGCAGGCCACGGCAACATGTCGACACTCTGTAAAGCATGTTGGGTTACAACAGCGGTATGCGGGCGAGCGTTATCCTGTTGAAAAACACCCCCTGGAATGCTGTTCATGAATGGCAGCACAACAGGTTGAATCACCAGACCGACGTACAACTGTGCCGTCAGGGTGCGTGGGATAACCACGAGAGTGCTCCTGCTGTCATAGGAAATTGCTCCCCAGACCATTACTCTAGGTGTAGGTCCAGTGTGTCTCGGCCGCAGACAGGTTGGTTGCAGGCGCTCACCTGGCCTCCTTCTAACCAATAAATGGCCATCACTGGCACCCAGGCAGAACCGGCTTTAACCAGAAAACACAACAGATCTCCACTCCGTCCTCCAATGAGCTCTAGCTTGACACCACTGACGTCGCAAACGGCAGTGGTTTGGATTAAGTGGAATGCATGCTACAGGGCGTCTGGCTCGGAGCTGACCTTCAAGTAACCGATGTGTGACAGTTCGTTGTGTCACTTTGGGGGCAACTGCCGCTCGAATTGCTGCCGCAGACGCGGTACGATGCGCCACGGCCATACGCCGTACACGGCGGTCTTCCCTCTCAGTAATGCCACGTGGCCGGCCGGAACCCGGTCTTCTTGAGGCAGTACCTTCCCTTGACCACCGCTGCCAACAATCATGCACAGTGGCTACATTCCTGCCAAGTCGTTTTGCAATATTGCGGAAAGAAAATCCACCTTCTCGTAGCCCTATTACACGACCTCGTTCAAACTCCGTGAGCTGTTGATAGTGGCTTCTTCGTCTTCTTAAAGGCATTCTTGACTAACATCAACACCCTACGTCGAATCTCAACGATAACTAACGCACACGAACGTTACAGCGCGTATTTACAGCAAACCTGCTTTGCATGTTCCGAGGGGCGCAACTAGCACCACACGAGTGCGCCGAGCGCGAAATTTGCATAGACGTCATCTTCCAGATGTACTCTCACCGCCTACCAACTGTCATTTATCTAACACAACCCCTTCTTGGTGTTGGAATTTTTTTCCCGTCAGCGTATATAGAACTCGAACGTGGAAAGCTCATAAGACAAACAAAATGTATTGGCATAACCAACCTTAAAAAACACCATAATACCTTCAAGTTGGAACTAAAGAACAGATTCTCTGCTTTAGTAGGCTTAACATCGGAAGAAATGAATATTTCTGAAGTTAACAGAAAAGTAACCAAAGCTCTTATGGAAACAGCAACAAAATAAGCTGGGTCTAAGAACAAGTTGCATGTGGACAAATTATAAGGAAAACCCAAAATGTTGATGCAAACAAGAAGAGAGATGAGGACAACTAATGAAGATGTGACCTCCAAAGTGGAATAAATAGAGCTATGCAAGACAGTACGAAAAAGTATCACTGAAGACTTAAGGAAATTCAACTGTGAACTAGTGAGGAAAGCAAATTTAAAAAACCAAAGCCTAAAGATAGCAAAGGGACATCTCAGTAAGGAAAGAAAACAGATTATTGCTATGAGAAAAGAAGATGGTTCTGTAACAAGAAATAGAGGCGAAATTTTGACAAGATTGAAAGATTTCTACTCCAAATTATATGAAAGGGATGATACATGTACTCCAGACATCATTAAAGGTTCCAGTACCAGATTTCTCCCAGTCCTCCCAGCAGAAGTTGCACATGCAATCAAGAACATGAAGCGAGGAAATGCTCCAAGAGAAGATGAAATTACGGTAGACATCATACAAGAAGCAAGTGGAGAAATCGAAACAGTACTCGCCCAAATTTTCACTCGATGCCTTAATGAAGGGAAAATTCCTGAGGATTGGAACAACGCTACAATGATCTTGCTACATAAAAAAGGTGACATTGAGGATCTCAGGAACTACAGACCTATCAGTGGTTTATAAAATCTTCACTAAAGTTCTTTCACACCGCTTGAAGGTAACACTGGACATGGCTCAACCGAGAGAACAAGCTGGATTCAGGAGTGGCTACAGCACAATAGATCATATCCACGTACTGAGAGAACTAATTGAAAGAGCGAGGGAATATGAACTTCCATTGTGCATGGCTTTTATCGATTATGAAAAAACCTTTGATTCGGTGAAACCATCAGCAGTTGCAATGGCTCCGAAATCTTGCGGTATTGAAGATGCATACATTAATATTATTAATAACATCTATGAAAATGCAAGTGCAAAGATTCTGCTATTTGAAAATACAACACACATAAAAATTGGAAAAGGAGTGAGACAAGGTGACACCATATCTCCGAAGCTCTTTAATGCCACATTGGAAAATGTCTTTCAATCACTGAACTGGGAAAACAAAGGCATAAAGATTAATGGAGATTATCTAACCCACCTTCGTTTTGCTGATGTCATAGTCATTTTTGCAACTACCCCATCAGAGCTACAGAGTATGATGCAGGAACTTGTTGACAAGAGAAAAGAAGTGGTATTAAAAATGAACTTTTAGAAGACAAAAGTGATGTACAATGCTTTTACAAGAAATGAAGATTTATCGATTGATGGAGAAAAGCTGGAGATAACAGACACCTACGTTTATCTTGGACAGCAGTTATCAAGTGAGGGTCACATTGATGAAGAAATTAATCTTCGCACAAAACTTGCCTGGAGAGTTTTTGGAAGAAACAGCATAATTTTCAAGAACAATATGCCATTATGTCTTAAAAGAAAAGTGTTTGATCAATGCATCCTTCCAGTGCTTACGTATGGTGCAGAGACGTGGACCTTAACTAAAAGAGACATACAAAGACTGCAGACATCTCAAAAAGGCATGGAGAGGTGCATGCTTGGTGTAACCAGGAGAGATAAGAAGAGGAACTCGTGAATCCGAAAAAGGACATGAGTGGAAGACATCATGATCAGAGTTAAATCCCTGAAATGGCAATGGGCTGGGCATACTGCCAGAAGGACAGACCATCGATGGATAGCCGAAATTTTAGATTGGATTCCAAGGGACAGGAAAAGACCCAGAAGAAGACCACATGGAAGATGGGTGGATGAAATTCGAAAGTATGCGGGAGTGACATGGAGGAGACTGGCACAAGACAGACCGTTGTGGAGGAAACTTGGGGAGACCTTCGTCCAGCAGTGGATTGATAATGGTTGACAATGATGATGATGATATCGACTCATGAACTTCTCCGAGTGCTTCATGGAGATAAAGACATTTTTACAGAAGCTTATATATTGGTTTCCCCGATTTTAACAATTGCATCTGCTAGAGTTTCAGTGGAAAGAAGTTTTTCTAGCCTTAAAAGAATACAAACTTACTCAAGAAACACTACTTCTCCAGATAAACTTGCTTCTTTGGCAAAGATTTCTATTCAGAAAGACATTTTCTTGATATCACGAAGAAACAGCCATTTTATGACGACATAATCGACAAATTTCCAGCTTTAAAGGGAAGAAGAATTGATCTAATATATATAAAAAAATAGGTAAGTTCTCATTAACTGATTTTCATTGAAGAGAGTAGATATCTTTTCATATTGCTCTTGTAGCTCTTCACCTATTTTTCTTACTACGAGCCGCCACTGCTGTAGGACAATATACCGGTCGTACGCCGCCGTGGTTGCTGGTGGACGACTACTGCTAAACTCTCGGGCAGCCGTTCCTGTCGTTTGAAATGCTCTCCAAGCTAGCGAAACGAAGCTTGAGCGATCTCGAACTCCTCGGCCACACTAGTCACACTTCGACCTTCTTCCACCTTCCCAATGACGCGACCTCAGGTAAAGTCATCCAGATGTCGTCTACTGGATGCCTGTTGGCCATATCACACGGTGGGAGCAACTCGACGTCGTTCAAACCGATGTACACCGTGGAATAGCTCTCACCGAATTGCTGAGCAGATCAGATGTTGAGGATTTTAGGAAGAGAGTGTCTGACCCCAGATCTTAAACAACCCTTAGAAATAGGAAACTAGGAGATTTGGGCTAGAGTGCCCGATAGGAAAGTGATACGGAAGCGAAGTAGAAAGTGGGAGGAAGACGCCCTTATTTATTACCGGGGGCCAGTACCCGGGGTCCGACGGTTTAACGTGCCCATCCGAGGCACGGCGGGTATTTAGTGGTTCGAGCGTTCGAACCTGAGGTCGTCTCCATTGCTGTCACGAACGCTCACCATTGGGCCACCCGCAGCCCCGAATTGCTCGGCATGATCGTGATCATATGTAGAGGATTTTAGGAAGAGAGTGTCTGACCACAGGTCTTAAACAACCCTTAGAAATAGGAAGTTAGAAGATTTGGGCTAGAGTGCCCGTTAGGAAAGTGACACGGAAGCGAAGTAGAAAGGGGGAGAAAGACGCCCTTATTTATTACCGGGGGGGGGGCAGTATCCGGGCTCCAACGGCTTAACGCGCCCATCCGACGCACCGCGGATATTTAGTGGATTGGGCGTTCGTACCTGCCTGGGGTCGAACCCGAGGTCCCTATCGCGGCAGTCACGAACGATGCCCACTAGGCTACCCGCGGCCCAAGAATTGCTGAGCGTACACCGCCCGGGTGCTTTATACCCTTCCGACACTCTCCCCCTACTTCATGCTGCATATATACGCATGCCCTACCGTACCGGAACCTAGTCTATCTCCTGAGTGGTCTTTCGGTCCGTCCTGCCTGCTCGTTCCGCTATTATGCTAATTTCTGCTCTTCGTCCTTAATTTTTGCATACCAGTGTATTATGATGCTTTTTAACGTTGGTCAGGTCAATACCTTTTGTTTGTTTTATGAGCTTCCCACGTTCGAGTTTAATATTGAGGTGCATCTTACATCTCACCATGTAACGTACCAGGAGATGTGACGTACCTGCCAGAAGGACGCACACGACATAAAGGCAGATAGGAATCAGAATAAAACGTCCGCGTAGCTCAATTGGTAGAGCAACTTATTCCGGAATGAGGGGACCCGGGTTCGAATCTTGGCGCGGATAAAAATGACGGAGAAATTTACTTTGTTATAATGGCGCCCGAACTATTCGGATGACCCGACCGTTCAAAATCTCGCATTGGTGTGATGTTCTTTCCACACAGCGAGATAGGAAAAATAAGAGAATCCCTTGTCCAGCACTTCGAAAAAAAAAAAATAAGGGGGAGATGATGTAACGTACCAGGAGATGTGACGTACATGCCAGAAGGACGCACACGACATAAAGGCAGATAGGAATCAGAATAAAACGTCCGCGTAGCTCAATTGGTAGAGCAACTTATTCCGGAATGAGGGGACCCGGGTTCGAATCCTGGCGTGGACAGAAATGACGGAGAAATTTACTTCGTTATAACCAATCTATGATCACTCCCTGTGTTGAACCTGTTCAACACACTGCAGTGTTCAATGACAAATTTCTTGTTATGCATGATGAAATCAATTTCACTTGCCATTCCATTGAGATGCTTCCATGTCCATTTGTTATGTGTGTGTGTGTGTGTGTTTTTTTTTTTTTTTTTTAAAGGAGTTCTCCGACCAGTGTTGTTTTGAAAATTTCTCTGACCGGTAGTGGTTAGAACAATTTCTCCGAACGGTGGTTTTCAGAAAAATTCTTCGATCGGTGGTCCTAAACAAATTTCCTTGATCGGTGGCCATTAAAAAAAATTCTTAATCGGTGGTCATTGGAAAAATTTCTCCGATCGGTGGTTGTCAGTAAAATTTCTCAAATAGGTGGTCGTCGGAAAAATTTCTCCGATCGGTGGTCGTTACGAAAATTTCCCAAACTGGTGGTCGTTAAGATTTCCTTAACCTTGGTCGTTAGAAAAATGTTCCCCATCAGTGGTCCTAAGAAACAGATTATCACACTACCCTATAAAGGCCCGATTAGAGGTCTGCGTGGATTTTAATTTGTAAAGCGCGGCCCAGCACAGAATTACAAGTTTATGCTCCAGCCCAACACATTTCAGACTTTCATCTACTATTTTCCATCACTTATCGTAAATAACGCAAAGCTTTCTATAGAGCAGGTGTCTTCGACGCGTGGTTCACGGGGCACTTCCTTATGGCCCACAAGACGTTGTCTACAAAGGAAATTCTAAAATGGGAAGAAATACATTTTCGAAATGGAGAAATTAATAATCAGGTACAGGGCAGTAGCTATAGGTCCATAATCGGGGATGGGGGAAAGAAGAATCATGTGTGAGGAAACAGTGCTGGGAAAACTACTTCTGAAAAGTAGTTAGCTGCAATTACAATTTCAAAGAAAGTAGTACAGAGGTACAGCGCGTGTCTCTGTAGTACGTCACAGATCCTAAAACAAAATGTGGTCATAATTTCGTAGATGAACACAAATTTAGTCATTATACCAGCAGGCATCGTCTCCCAGTTGCAGGGCCTTGATGTTGCTATCAACAAACCGATTAAGGACCATCTTCGACGCCTTTTTTATTGAAGGTTTAGTGACCATCGTGAGCAACTCAGTGGGCTATAACCAGTCACTCGTCCCTAATTTAAGGCCAGTGACGTAGCCAAAAATATCTTAAGGGGGGTTAATGGTTTTGATTCATTGGTAAAAGCCTTATATATACATACACCGAAGAGCCATTACATTATGACCACCTACCTAATAAGCTGTAGGACCCCTTTCAGCCCGCAAAAAGCGGCCACTCGGCGAGGCATTGGTTCGATGAAGTGGCGATAGGTATCCTGGGGTATCTGGTACCATAATGTCAACAGCAGGTCCTACAGTTCCTGTGCATTTCGGGGTGGTGGTGAATTAGCGCGGATACGCTTTTTCAAGTCGAACCCCAAATGTTCGATTGGGTTCATGTCAGGTGAATTTGGAGGCCAGATAATTAACAGAAAGTCGCCAGCATGTTCCTCGAACCACTCCTTGATGATTTTGGCAGTGTGGCGTGACGCATTATCCTGATGGTAATGGCCATCACCATCAGTGAGCACAGTTGCCATGAATGGGTGAATTTGGTCCTCAACGGTGTTCAGATACTTGTCAGCTGTTAGGGGTTGTGCTATTGGGATAATGGGGCCAAAGTGTCATAAGAAAACATCGCCCACAGCATAACACCGCCGCCGCTGGCGTACTTTGGCTCAACAATGCATCCAAATGCCATAGTCGCCGTTGGTAATCTGCGTATCCGCGCTCAGGCATCTACGTGATGCACCAGGAATCTTGATTCGTCAGACCAGCCCACTTTCTTCCAATCATCCACGGTCCAATCTCAATGATATTGGACACATTTCATGCCTTGTTGGCGATGACGTGCAATGAGCATGGGGATACGGTTGGGTCTTTGGCTATGCAATCACATGTGCAGAAGGCTCCGATGAACTGTGTGCTGTGACCACGGTGTATGATATTCAGGTGATATGACTCTGGAAACAAAAATCGCCCATTAATTTCACTTGTCACTAGATGGCGCTACGAATGTGTGGGCCAATGATTTGATACAACCTATGCTTTCATATGGGAGGAAGCGGCAGGAACATTCGTATTTTACGAATGCTATTCTGCTTGGAATTAAAAAAAATAACGTGGATCGCTTCGCAAACATGCACTTTTGTGCCTATCACATGGACTTTGCCAAATAATCGTTATATATATATATATATATATACACTGACTGAAAAAAATCCCAACACCACAAAAAAATAGTTGTAGAGGAATGAAATGGCGGCAATACATTTGTATAGATAACATATGTAATCGATTAAGGTTTCAAGATCACAGCTTAATGTAAGCGCGAGAAGAGCCATTTTAAATGTGAAATGCTGGTACATTAATAACCGGTGTAACCGCCAGAGTGTTGAATGCAAGCACGCAAACGTTCATTCATTGTGTCGTACAGGCGCTGGATGTCAGTTTGTGGGATGGAGTTCCATGCCTGTTGCACTTGGTCGGTCAATACAGGGACGGTTAATGCTGGTTGGGGGTGACGCTGGATTTGTCGTCCAATGATGTCCCATATGTGCTTGATTGGTGAAAGATCTGGTGATCTAGCAGGCCACGGCAACATGTCGACACTCTGTAAAGCATGTTGGGTTACAACAGCGGTATGCGGGCGAGCGTTATCCTGTTGAAAAACACCCCCTGGAATGCTGTTCATGAATGGCAGCACAACAGGTTGAATCACCAGACCGACGTACAACTGTGCCGTCAGGGTGCGTGGGATAACCACGAGAGTGCTCCTGCTGTCATAGGAAATTGCTCCCCAGACCATTACTCTAGGTGTAGGTCCAGTGTGTCTCGGCCGCAGACAGGTTGGTTGCAGGCGCTCACCTGGCCTCCTTCTAACCAATAAATGGCCATCACTGGCACCCAGGCAGAACCGGCTTTAACCAGAAAACACAACAGATCTCCACTCCGTCCTCCAATGAGCTCTAGCTTGACACCACTGACGTCGCAAACGGCAGTGGTTTGGATTAAGTAGAATGCATGCTACAGGGCGTCTGGCTCGGAGCTGACCTTCAAGTAACCGATGTGTGACAGTTCGTTGTGTCACTTTGGGGGCAACTGCCGCTCGAATTGCTGCCGCAGACGCGGTACGATGCGCCACGGCCATACGCCGTACACGGCGGTCTTCCCTCTCAGTAATGCCACGTGGCCGGCCGGAACCCGGTCTTCTTGAGGCAGTACCTTCCCTTGACCACCGCTGCCAACAATCATGCACAGTGGCTACATTCCTGCCAAGTCGTTTTGCAATATTGCGGAAAGAAAATCCACCTTCTCGTAGCCCTATTACACGACCTCGTTCAAACTCCGTGAGCTGTTGATAATGGCTTCTTCGTCTTCTTAAAGGCATTCTTGACTAACATCAACACCCTACGTCGAATCTCAACGATAACTAACGCACACGAACGTTACAGCGCGTATTTACAGCAAACCTGCTTTGCATGTTCCGAGGGGCGCAACTAGCACCACACGCGAGCGCCGAGCGCGAAATTTGCATAGACGTCATCTTCCAGATGTACTCTCACCGCCTACCAACTGTCATTTATCTAACACAACCCCTTCTTGGTGTTGGAATTTTTTTCCCGTCAGCGTATATAGAACTCGAACGTGGAAAGCTCATAAGACAAACAAAATGTATTGGCATAACCAACCTTAAAAAACACCATAATACCTTCAAGTTGGAACTAAAGAACAGATTCTCTGCTTTAGTAGGCTTAACATCGGAAGAAATGAATATTTCTGAAGTTAACAGAAAAGTAACCAAAGCTCTTATGGAAACAGCAACAAAATAAGCTGGGTCTAAGAACAAGTTGCATGTGGACAAATTATAAGGAAAACCCAAAATGTTGATGCAAACAAGAAGAGAGATGAGGACAACTAATGAAGATGTGACCTCCAAAGTGGAATAAATAGAGCTATGCAAGACAGTACGAAAAAGTATCACTGAAGACTTAAGGAAATTCAACTGTGAACTAGTGAGGAAAGCAATTTAAAAAACCAAAGCCTAAAGATAGCAAAGGGACATCTCAGTAAGGAAAGAAAACAGATTATTGCTATGAGAAAAGAAGATGGTTCTGTAACAAGAAATAGAGGCGAAATTTTGACAAGATTGAAAGATTTCTACTCCAAATTATATGAAAGGGATGATACATGTACTCCAGACATCATTAAAGGTTCCAGTACCAGATTTCTCCCAGTCCTCCCAGCAGAAGTTGCACATGCAATCAAGAACATGAAGCGAGGAAATGCTCCAAGAGAAGATGAAATTACTGTAGACATCATACAAGAAGCAAGTGGAGAAATCGAAACAGTACTCGCCCAAATTTTCACTCGATGCCTTAATGAAGGGAAAATTCCTGAGGATTGGAACAACGCTACAATGATCTTGCTACATAAAAAAGGTGACATTGAGGATCTCAGGAACTACAGACCTATCAGTGGTTTATAAAATCTTCACTAAAGTTCTTTCACACCGCTTGAAGGTAACACTGGACATGGCTCAACCGAGAGAACAAGCTGGATTCAGGAGTGGCTACAGCACAATAGATCATATCCACGTACTGAGAGAACTAATTGAAAGAGCGAGGGAATATGAACTTCCATTGTGCATGGCTTTTATCGATTATGAAAAAACCTTTGATTCGGTGAAACCATCAGCAGTTGCAATGGCTCCGAAATCTTGCGGTATTGAAGATGCATACATTAATATTATTAATAACATCTATGAAAATGCAAGTGCAAAGATTCTGCTATTTGAAAATACAACACACATAAAAATTGGAAAAGGAGTGAGACAAGGTGACACCATATCTCCGAAGCTCTTTAATGCCACATTGGAAAATGTCTTTCAATCACTGAACTGGGAAAACAAAGGCATAAAGATTAATGGAGATTATCTAACCCACCTTCGTTTTGCTGATGTCATAGTCATTTTTGCAACTACCCCATCAGAGCTACAGAGTATGATGCAGGAACTTGCTGACAAGAGAAAAGAAGTGGTATTAAAAATGAACTTTTAGAAGACAAAAGTGATGTACAATGCTTTTACAAGAAATGAAGATTTATCGATTGATGGAGAAAAGCTGGAGATAACAGACACCTACGTTTATCTTGGACAGCAGTTATCAAGTGAGGGTCACATTGATGAAGAAATTAATCTTCGCACAAAACTTGCCTGGAGAGTTTTTGGAAGAAACAGCATAATTTTCAAGAACAATATGCCATTATGTCTTAAAAGAAAAGTGTTTGATCAATGCATCCTTCCAGTGCTTACGTATGGTGCAGAGACGTGGACCTTAACTAAAAGAGACATACAAAGACTGCAGACATCTCAAAAAGGCATGGAGAGGTGCATGCTTGGTGTAACCAGGAGAGATAAGAAGAGGAACTCGTGAATCCGAAAAAGGACATGAGTGGAAGACATCATGATCAGAGTTAAATCCCTGAAATGGCAATGGGCTGGGCATACTGCCAGAAGGACAGACCATCGATGGATAGCCGAAATTTTAGATTGGATTCCAAGGGACAGGAAAAGACCCAGAAGAAGACCACATGGGAGATGGGTGGATGAAATTCGAAAGTATGCAGGAGTGACATGGAGGAGACTGGCACAAGACAGACCGCTGTGGAGGAAACTTGGGGAGACCTTCGTCCAGCAGTGGATTGATAATGGTTGACAGTGATGATGATGATGATGATATATATAGGAAAAGACCCAGAAGAAGACCACATGGAAGATGGGTGGATGAAATTCGAAAGTATGCGGGAGTGACATGGAGGAGACTGGCACAAGACAGACCGTTGTGGAGGAAACTTATGGAGACCTTCGTCCAGCAGTGGATTGATAATGGTTGACAATGATGATGATGATGATGATATATATATATATATTTGGCAACAGAGTGAGTACTCTAACATGAAGATTTCTGAGCAGACGATGCTCAGTTTTTTTACTGAGGCAATAGAGAATAGACCCTTTATCGTCAAAAAATCGTTCTTCTTGTATAATGAGATGGTGCTGTACATTCGGAGGAGCAATTTTAACATGGAATATCAGTTTTTGCATAAGTTATTGGAGCATGGTTAACGGTAACTGCTGATTTTTTAAAGCTTACCAAAATTTTCGCAAAAATAATTTTGATAAATCTTCAGCTCGAGAAATCATTCACTATTGATGTTTTCATTTAGTAATAAACGATATATCTTACACATTTTTTTTGTACCTAATCATACTAATGAATAAGGCGCTCCCTTCATCTGTGCTATAGCGATAACGGCAGAGAAAGTGCATCGTAGCAAAATGGCTGCTTTTTCACGGCTGAGAATTCCTCGACCTGAATGCATATACTAGTACGATGAACATATTTGATATCAAGGGATAAAATTTGTGATCCTACATTTAATCAACGGTTAATGATTTTAACGTAAAATTTTTCCACATTGGAAGCTACGGAAAATGCATCACATCCTAATGCTTGCCGCCATTTTTCCAACTCTGTTGGTATTACATTTTAAGCCTTAATAAGATAGACGAACTTACTTTTAAGCAGTAACGAACTCCATTCGAGAACATAAACTTTTATTTTATAACAAACAATCATTCGTTCCCCTCATAACAACTCCGCCATTACCATACACACCTCCTTGCCACAAACCCCGACGTCCCTAGTAAATCTTTATTATGTTACAGTTGGGTCAATAAAAGTTGATATAAGTTATTTATATGCTGCATAACCTGTCCGATAACCTTTAGTTCGGTACAAAACACTTTCGCCCATACCTGAAACAGAACTGAACAGATTCTAGTCCGAAATTTAGTGACACTATAAATTTATCTCCCGTTAAGTAAAAACAAAGTTGACGCACTTTACCTTCTGTATAGAAACTTCAAATTTTCTGAAACTCCATACAATATACACTGGCGGAAAGTGAAAAAAGAACACCAAGAAGGACACCTCTGTTACCAACGAAATTTATACAGCATGATAACGGAATACAAAGGATAACGTGATCAAAAGCAAATACAGCTGTATTTATGGCAAAATACTACTGTATTTGCTGGTAAACTGAAAAATAACATTTCCATGTAACATGGTTAGTACGAGGTTGAACTGCCATGAACTGCGTCACACTGTGCACTTCTGGCATGGAGTCTGTCGTACAGATGTTGGATGTAAGTTTGGGGTATTGAGTTCCAAGCATCCTCAACCTGGACGCGTAAATCGGGGATGGTCGTGGCTGGCCGTGGAGACCGGATAAGTCGTTGTCCCATAAAATCCCACTCGTGCTCAATGGGGGACAAATCCGGTGAACGTGCAGGCCATGGAATTTGTCTCACACCCTGAAGTGCATGTTGCGTTGCACGTGCCGTGTGTGGGCGTACGTTATCTTGCTGGAAAAGCACCACGATGGACCGACCTTACAAATGGCACAACAACAGGCTGAATGATGTTGCTGATGTAGGAGGTGCTGTTTAACGTACCCGGTAGAAACACTAGTTGTGTACGGGAGTGATAGCTGATCGCTCTCCACACGAGGAGACCAGGTGCAGGCCCTGTGTGTCACTGGTGGATGCAAGAAGTGTGGAGACGCTCCCCTGTGCGTCCGTGAACACGCATACGGCCATCGGAGGCTCCCAAGCAGAATCTGCTTTCATCGCTGAACACGACAGATCGCCATTGCGTTCTCAAGTGCAGACGTTGGCGACACCACTGCAGCCGTTCCTGACGGTGGGATGGAGTCAGAGGTACACATGCCAGAGGCACACGTGCACGTAGTCCTGCATCAATTAGACGGTTGCGGATTGTTCGCACAGTCACCTCAGGTGCAACGGCAGCTAGGATTTACGTCGCAGTGGATGTTCTGCTTGACAACGCCACTCTTCTTATGCCTCGATCGGTCCACTCATCAGTCCGTCTGTGACTCCCGCTTCCACGTCTTCTCGTGTGGGAATGTTCCGTGGACCATCTACGCCACCATCGTACCACCACCGATACTTCCCGCCCAATTCGCTCCGCAATACGACGATACGACCACCCGGCCTCGCGGAGTCCGACTAGACGACCTCGCTCAAAGTCCGATAACTGCTGAAATCTAAAACGTCTTCCATGTCCAGGCATTGCAGCTTCTTCAAGGGTCTTCGCACGTGTCCGTACGCCGACGACTAATTACATTCACTTCGCCGTACTCCTTAAATACCACCGACGATAATTTGCATATTATGCCTTGCTGTGGCGTAAGCGCTCACCGGTTGGTCCCGAAATTAACATCACACCTACGTAAACTCGACCCCATTAACATATGCAAATTTCATGATCGTCCGCCAATTCTTTCTTGGTGTTCTTTTTTCACTTTCCGCCAGTGTATATGAAACGAAATTCATGAAACATTCTCTCCTTGCATATATTTGGAGGTATTATTTTTTCACTACATTTTTTTATCAGTGAATCCTGTGATTATTCCTCAGTTGAGAAATCTGAAGAAACGCAAAGCACAACTAACATAAGTTAATGCTCATATGTTTTAAGGTAACAATTTTATTTAAGGAGTTTTAACATTTTTCTGTTAATAGTTATGCATTCTATTCTAGGAGATTTTTTTCGTGTGCAATACAATATTTGACACATTCCTGCCTGATTTGGGCATTATTGAGTCAAAGGGGTAAACAGAGGCAGAGTAAAGGAATCTTGGGGGTGGGGTGGGGGTCTGAATAGTTGGCCTAATAATGACAGTTTTTTTTAATTTCATTGTTTGACTTCGGGTACTGGCCGCTACCTTTTTCAGTTGCCACTAGCCGCCACTAAGGCATTGATATAAAAGTTCTCATCAGAACAGCGAACACTCTCCAAGACCTGATTGAGTTATGCCGTTGGACTGTGTAATGTAGATATATAATTTAATATTCATTCGATCCAGTTTATTCACGTAGGTAAGAAGTTTCCATTATGTAAAGATGTAAGTAAACATTCTTTTGACCATTGTTAGGTGGTCGTTAACCCTGATTCAGTCAAAAAAAAAAAATCACGAACCTGGACTATTGTCTTTACTGAAGTGGTTCAATTAATTTGTCACTCAAATAAAGTTTACAGTTGTTGTTTTTTATACGTTCATTCTTTAAAAAAGAAGAAAAAACTAACCGTTGATTCCGATGGGTTTCGTCTAGTTTCAGTAATAAGTAAATTTGACAACAATAATGACTTACAAATTTGTGGGAAGGTTTTTTTTTCTTTTTTTGGTTGGAGGTTTAACGACCACTGTGAGCAACTCAATGGGCTATAAGCAGTCGCCCATCCCTAATTTAGGGTCACTGGTTCCAGGGAAGGGAGAGAGTCAGTGCCGTAAGACAAACACAACATCCATGCCAGACTGGGATTCGAACCCGGACCCCTTACGGACGAATGATCAGAGGCCAGCGACTTAGACCACTGCGCCACCGGGGCGGCTTTGTGGGAAGGAATTCACAACTTATAAGAAGTGGTCTAAGCTCTTGTTTCTTTCCATTTGCCTGAGATGAGTTCCTGTTCGAATCCCTGTGAAGCATTGATATTGTGTTTGTCTTCGGTCTCTGGCTCTCTCCCTTCCTTGGAACCAGTGGCCATCGGGACGATGATGTTAAAAACTGAAAGAACTAAATGAAGAATAATATCAAGGTCTTATAATATTTTAAGAAATATAAGAAATAATATCATGGCCATACAATATTTATATAAGAATAATAAATTAAGTCCTTCATAATATCCTCCTAAGTAAACTTAAAATGAAAATTTTAGGTAAGAAATATTATTGTCTTTCGGAGTGATTCGTGTCGTCACACATCTGATGTTTTCCGATAGGCTGAAACTTCGTGTTGACTACCTGGAAATAGTGACGGTTTATTTGAAAAGTTTGGGCATTGGTAACCGCCGTGTTATGCTAAGCTAAGTGTGGTTAATTTGAAAGCCGTTGTTTTATGGTTACAGATTTTTAAGAGTGTTTCTTATTTTAGGAATTTTAAAATGGGCTCTAGGAAGGAGGTGACGCATGTAAATGAAGTTCCAAGTATCATCATTGATCCAAGTACTAAAAAAATACTTAAAAGGTCGATTTTTAGGTAAAGGTGGATTCGCTAGGTGCTATGAACTAACGGAAGAAAAAACTGACACTGTGTTCGCTGGTAAAACTGTGCCTAAATCTATGTTAACTAAAACTCACCAGAAAGAAAAGTTGTCTCAGGAGATTTCTATTCACAGGAGCTTAGCGCACAGGCATATTGTTGGATTTAGTGGATTTTTTGAAGATGACCATTACGTATACATCATACTTGAGCTTTGTCGGAAGAGGTCGTTAATGGAAATGCTGAAACGAAGGAAGGTATTGACCGAGCACGAAACTCGTTATTTTATGAGGCAGATTGTCATTGCGTGTAAATATTTACATGATTGTAGAGTTATTCATAGAGATCTTAAATTAGGTAATCTTTTTCTGAATGATGATATGGAAATTAAAGTTGGTGATTTTGGACTTGCAACCAGAGTTGATTATGAAGGGGAACGGAAGAAGACGCTGTGTGGTACTCCGAATTATATTGCACCTGAAGTCTTGAACAAGAAAGGTCACAGCTATGAGGTAGATGCATGGTCTTTGGGCTGTATTATGTTCACCCTTTTGATTGGAAAACCACCATTTGAAACTGCCACTCTGAAGGATACTTACTCCAAGATAAAGAAGAATGAGTACCACATACCCTCCAGAATTGGGGTGTCTGCTAGGAATTTAATTCAAAAACTCCTTCGTTCTGATCCAACTCAGAGGCCATCCATGGAAGAAATTTTGCGTGACGAGTACCTGACAAGTGGCTACCTTCCATCAAGACTTCCCACCTCTTGTCTCACAGTGGCCCCAAGATTTGATAAGAAAAACGTATCTATGATGGCTGAAAGTAGTGCTGTTTCAAGGAAGCCACTTTCTGAGGTTAACAAAGGGAAACTTGAAACAGCAGTAACCAAAATGGTATTACCTGAAAAATTGTTAACTGTTCCCGAAGCTGCTGTCCTGAATTTGGAGAAGAATGAAGAAAAAGAGTACAAAGCCTCAGAAAATGTGCCAGCAGACTATTACCTTTCTGAGTTAGATGCAGTCCTCACATCTGTAGTAGGACGTAACCCTAGCGAGCTGCCAGTTGTGCAAGAAGATGAAGCCGAAGACCCAGCGGCCATTCCCTTTATATGGGTTAGCAAGTGGGTTGATTATACTGACAAGTATGGCTTGGGTTATCAACTCTGTGATAACAGTGTAGGTGTCCTGTTTAATGATTCCACTAGACTGATATTACTTGCCGATGGACTTACTCTCCAGTACATCAAAGCCGATGGTGAAGAAAGCTACCACACCTTACAGGAATTTCCAGACATGCTTTCCAAAAAAGTGACTCTGATGAAGTATTTTAGGACTTACATGAAGGAGCATCTGTTGAAAGCTGGTGACAGCATGCCTCGTGAGGGAGACGAACTTACAAGGGTGCCTTACCTGCGATCCTGGTTCCGTACTAAGAGTGCTATTGTCTTCCATTTGACTAATGGAACCCTTCAAGTGAATTTCTTCCAGGATCACACAAAAATCATAGTCTGTCCTCTAATGGGAGCTGTGTCCTTTATTGATGCCAACAAGGAATTCCGCACGTACAAGCTTAATTTGGTTGAAAAGTATGGCTGCTCAAAAATCTTAGCTGCACGTCTACGTTATGCAAAGGTAATGGCTAAAAGGTTAATGAGTCCTAAAACAGTATCAAGCAAATAGATATGCAAATTGATTTGGTTTTGCATAAGAATCATGTAAGTTGAAAAGGTGATACACTTAAACCATGGATCGTGTACACGTTTTAAGCTTTGTCGTGTTCATATTTTATATTGCCAGTTTTACTATTGTATTTTTTATGATGCTACATTTAAATAAAAGTGCTTTTTCTATTTTAGTGGATATACAGTTAAATATTGTTCTGGTTATTAAAAAATATTCAGTTTTAAGATTTGCCAAAATTTAGTTTAGTGGTAATTGTTAATGAAAATTAACTGCTGGCAGATTAAAAAACAATCACAGTTCAGAGATTTCTAACCAAAATTTAGTTAAGTGTCATATTATGGTTTAAAAAAAGTACTTTAAAATCCATCAACCTCAATGCGTTTTTAAAAAAAAATTTATTAAAATTTTTCTGTGAATCACTCGATATCTGTGAAGTTTACAAAAAAAGCTATGCTGATCAAGTTTTAAATTAAAATTGAACTAGATTTTGCCTTTAAGAAAAATAATGGTTTCTTTTTCAGTTTAGAAAAAGTGTACTTCCTGTTGAATCTATTTATATGTTTCCGTATGCTACAGCTCCTTTATCGTGATTATAAAATTCAAATCTAAAGTAATTGTTTTGGATAATTATTATCTAAAAGTTCATATGATTTATTAAATAAGAAATGTTTTGCTGACAAAAAATACATAATTATTGAAAAATATATCTATAGGGCTTTAAGAATCGTGGGTTTTGCTGGCATAAAGTGTAGGTGGTATTACTGCAGATTACAAATGTTTTTTTTTTTTGTATCAAATCATTGTTTATTATAAATATTGTTTATCACTTTATACCATGCAAATAATATTTAACCTATTTTTCTACTCACCTTATGGATTCTATTAATCCTATGGTATATTAGATTGGTGAGCATTACTTCTTTGTATTGAATGGGCGAGTGAATTCTGTTCCACATTGATATGAGGCATAGTTGAAATCGTGTTCTGTCAATGAACAAGAAATGCATACTGTGGAAGTATTGAAAACATGACTTGTATTTAGTGTAATGAACTTCTCGACGTCTCGGATCCCGGTGAGGCGTGGATGTCGTGTTTGTCTTACGGCACTGGCTCTCTTCCTTCCCTACAACCAGTGGCCCTAAATTAGGGATGGGCGACTGCTTATAGTCCATTGAGTTGCTCCGTGTGGTCGTTAAACCTCCAATTAAAAAAAAGAAATTGTCTTGGTCATGCTGTGTTCTATTCAGACTGTTTTGCTGCATGGTTTGATTTTTCCCCCAGTTTAAAAGTTCAGCTTTTTTCTTCTTCAGTCTCATGTATGCACTTTGCATTCAAAAATATCATTCCCTGTATGACTAAATGGTGCAAGAAATCATGGGAAGAGCAGTTTGTTGCTGCGGTGGCAGACTGGAAAGCATCGGTTTAAATACCGGCTACCCAGGTCACTTTTGCATTTTTGAATGGCAATCAAAATGTTTCATAACATTTGTACTATAAACTTTAATTTGAAATTAACTATATGTTACACTTTAGTGTATTGTCCTTGATACTATTACCATGTGCATAATAAATGTATTAATATTTGTTCTTCCATTTCTGGGCCAGTAAAAATGAGTGGACCACCACATTTTGTTATAAACTGGCTCCGCTGAAAAGTGAAGGTTTTTTTTTTTTAAATTGCTGACCTTTTACTGTGCTTTGTATTTTATTTAAACATTATTTGGCCGCCCCTGTGCTGCAGTGGCTAAGCGATGGCTTTTGATCATTCGTCCGAGGTGGGTACGTGTTTGAATCCCGGTGAGGCATGGATGTTGTTTGTCTTACGGCACTGGCTCTTTCCCTTCCCTGGAACCAGCGACCCTAAATTAGGGACGAGCGACTGCCTATAACCCATTGAGTTGCTCATGGTGGTTGTTACACCTACATTAAAAAAAAAAAAAGTTATTTGCCTGTGCATGTTAACATTCTGTTCTAAATTTGTAATATACAGTTCCAACGAAATGATAAATGTTTTACATTCATGTAAATATATATAAGTTTTTTTTTTCACAGACCAGTGAGCATTTTGGCAGATTGGTTATTTGTGAATTCAAGTGGTCCACTGGACCTGTAAAAAATTTATTTATTTTTTGATTGAAGGTTTAACGACCACCGTGAGCAACTCAATGGGCTATAAGCAGTCGCCTTTTCCTAATTTAGAGCCACTGGTTCCAGAAAGGGAGAGAACCAGGGATGCAAGACAAACTCAACATCCATGTCTCACCGGGATTCGAACCCGTATGAATGGTCACAAGCCAGCGCTTAGACCACTGTGCCACCGGGGCGGAAAAATTTATTTCCCAATCTAACACTATATGGTGCATCTGGGATTTTTAAAAATTTGTCCGATTTTTTTTTAATTCAACTTATCCCAATGAGTGCCACATCAGAAAACTTGCTGATAGATAAATTGAACTTAAAAAAAAAAATGAATAGTTTTTCAAAATTGCAGCAAGGGCATACATAATGTTAGTTAAGAACTTTATTTAGTTGGACTTAAAATTTTAAAGACCAGAATGTGATAATTTTTGCAATAACGAATCAACATTGCAGGTATAGGATAAATTCTAACCCTTAATACGTGGTATAACTACGGAAAAAATGCCTTCTTTTGAAAAATAGGAAAATGTGCCAATTGTTGCTGTTCTGTTCTCTTATCTCCATCAGCAACATGGACTTTAATTTCATAAAGTAATATCTTAATTTTAAAATCAACAAAACTTAACTAGTCATTTCTTCTAGTCAACCACCAAATGTTAACATGCATTATAAAGATGGAATTAAATTCTACTTCTGCTGAGAGAGATTGAATCTCTGGTGTGTGAATGACAGTTGTATTAATTATATTTATAACTGTGACTAACAATGAATTAAATACGGGATTACGCCATTGTACAATACAAATTTGGAAGATGTGAATCTGTTTATTGGTGTAAATATGACAAGGATGTTAAGTCGGATAATATCCAAAATCTTGAAAATTTCGTCGTCCTGGAGTGGGAATTGAACCCACACTCCCTGATAGCGCCTGAATGTCGGTAGCCAAACGGCGATCAGATATTTTGTAGTGGCTAGTAAAATTTTTAATATAGTAGCCAACGACTACCAGTAAATTTTTTTCCCGAAGTGAGCAACTATTTTGTCGTTTTTCCCACCATTTGTGAAGAACATCAAGTTCAGTTTTCTCGCCCGTGTTCTTGCAGCTGCTTTGAAATTGAATTGAATGGAAGGGAAGGTGGGCTTCGAGAGAAAATCTGCTGACGGAACAGCTAGTGCGACCACAGGGTCTAGGTTACTAAAGCAACCTTTGCCATGGTATAATGCAAAGATGCCAACAACTACGGAATCTGCGTAGTTCCTACGGAAAAAGCTCTTATACTATGGAAACCCGTGATTTTTCTATGGAAAATTAACTGAAGTTATTAATTTTTATTTTGCTTGTTCCCCTTCCCAACGCAACTGCGGCCACTTGACGATCCGTCATTCGTCTTGCTTGCGACGCTGCCACCAGTTCTGCCTCTCAAAGCTGCTCGGATCTTAGCGCTAGCGGCTCGGCACTCAATGAGTGTGGCCTTGCGCTGAGTCATTCTAAGTGAAAACCCTCCCTCCCCGGCATGCAATATTCTGCGGACATTAAACATAGCTCGCTTTGGTGGATGTGGGCGAAGTTCGGCCTGAAGCTCTTTCGCAGTGCAGCGACAAGCTGTTGAAAATCGTTTGGTGCAGAACGTGAGTGTCATTGCCCGGCACCGGAGGGTTATTTTTAAATACGTGCGTCGACCATTCATGTCAGTAATTAATATTTTGAAGTTTTATTCTTGCGTTGCAGAAAAGTATGCTTGGATTGCGTTGCAGAGTTCGCCAAAATGCGTAATTATGGGTCTAGTACGCATCGAAATTTTACCAACGCATAAAAATATGCATCAGGGAATTTTTCGCGACGCGTAAAGATGCACGTTGTGAAGTACGCGTCAACGCGTAAAAATACGCATCTAGAAGCGCGTAAAAACGCACATCGAGAAACATGTAAAACTATGCTTCGAAGAATTTTACCAACGCGTAATAATACGCATCGGGACAGCATTTAGCCTTTCAGAAACGAAAGTGAACAAAATAAAGATTTCTTCCGTAATCGTAATTTCATTTTCCTGCGATGTTGCCTCTGTCCAGTATTGTTGTTATACATAATTTTATTCCATAAATATTTGTATTTCACTTTGAAAATGAAGGAAATTTCCGAAAACGGAAATTTGACGGCGCAAAAGTTCCTGTGTAATCTTTGGTTTTGAGGAATTTCTGCTTTTTCGTTGTAATTTGGGTTATCCTCGAGATCGATGCATAACTGAACAGAAACTTTGGGGCAGTTGGTAGTGGTGAAGGATGCTTTCCGCCTAAAACTTTCGAAAACAGAAATTTTGTCTTTCAAAACTTTTGGAAATAGTGAAGATTTCTCCCATAATTGTAATTTTATTTTTCACGCGATGTTTCCTCTGCCTAGTATTGTTAAATTTAATTTTATTTCGTAAATATTTGTATTTCACCTTGAATATGGAAGGGAAATGTCCGAAAACGGAAATCGGACCTAGCAAAGGTTTCTCCTGTAACTGTAATTTTTTCCCCAACGATGTTCCGAACGTGTATCTTGTGTTCTTACATATTCCCCCAAAAATAGGTTTGCATTTCAGCTTGATAAAGGGGAGAGTACGAAAACGAAAGTGACGAAGCTAAAAAAATTGTAAGAATTGATGCATGATATTCAAAAGCATTCATATTCTCCAAGGTACACTGCCTTTTATCTAAAATAGTGAAAGCTATCATGCATTCATGGTCCTCAAACTGAAAGTTCTTTCAGCATAATGGATAAAATTGTCATGGCATCCAAGAGGTTTGTGAAGCCTACTGTCGTAGCTGATGGTGATGTTGAGCTTAATTTTTCAAATAAGTTTTTCAAAAAAGAAAAATCAGAAAGGACACAACTGGTAATTGGAGTAAAAAACGAGAATGTATTAAAGTGAAATCATTTTTAACGAAAATGAACTTTCTAAGTTCTATACATCTGTCGGAAAATCTCACATTGAAGAATGTTCTTATATTCAAGAAAAGATACTGATCTATGATGAATTCTTAAAACATGCAGAAGTAGTAGATCCTTCACTTAGAGCCATAACATCATTTACTTCTGTATTACACATAGTCAAACGCCTTCCATTTATAATAACTGAAAATAAACTTGATATACTGGAAGTGGAATTCCTTGTTATCAAGCTGACAAATTAGAGGCCATAGCAGTAACAGATAGAATAGATGTCACTTGGTCAGAAATCTCAAAATTAAGAGGCTATAATGGAGTGGTTAAGTATACTATTCTCTCGAAAGTAATGTTTGCAATACTTGTAGTTCCACACTCAAATGCTGTGAGTAAGAGAGATTTTAGTTTAGTGCGAAAAAATCAAGCCCGTTTCCAACCTAATTTAGGTTTAGAAACTGTAAAAGCACTTCTTATTGCAAAAATGAATATGTTCTCCTCTGGGCAAGTGTGTTATGAAAAAATATTTTCTGCTGAGGAACTCAAATCTGCAAAACACTGTACAGCGAAATCACTAAAGAAAGGTGTTTAATCAATTTTTTGTTGTGTAAAAAAAATGTATCAGTCATGGTGTATATTATTTTCCATGTGAAAAATTTGGAATATTTTGATACATATTTTCATGTATATAAATGAATAAGTAAGTAAAAAATGCTAATTAAATTAAATGAGTTGTTTTCCTCGGTTAAAATTATTCTTTTTGGTATGACTACTGAATAATGGCCAAAACTACTAAAAATTTGTACGAGTACTACTGAAAATATCTGAAACAGGTTGGCATCTCTGTATAATGTATTTTTGCCATGGTATATTTGATCTTTGCCGAGGTGTACATATCTTTGCCATGTCAACCCTTGCCATGCTATACCTTGCACAAAGTATGCCATCTACAGGTCAAGATTACTAAGGCAACCTTTGCCATGGTATATCTTGCACAAAATGTAATGTCGTTTACAGGTAAAAGAATTATCTTTGAACCTCTATGTTTAGCCGTATATATGCTGAACAAAAAGAAACAAACTGTTATGGCAATGTTTTTAAGATGATGCAACTGCTACATCTAATGCCATGTAGTTCTTGTGGGCGTGGCTTTTTGACAATGAACCTCATAAAAACGAGTAATTGGGCATGTCTGAATAGTGACACTTTAAATGACTTAAGATGGTTAGATGCAATGGCCTTCAATTGAAGATTTGGATCCTCAAAATGCTGTTCACTTGTGGTGGGTGCCTCTGATGGGAAAATCAGACACAGTACATATCAGTGGTAAACTGTACCAACATTATTAGTTCCACTTTATGTATATCTATCCTAGCTTTAGTCCCTTTGTCTTAAATATTAAAGAAATTGGACATCTAACTTCAGTGGCCTCTTGAAAATAAATTATGTATGTGTAAATTAAGATAGTAAGAGTAATGATATTACAGAACTGAAAATAAATTGTCAAAAAACAATCATTTTGAAACAAAAGCATATGCAATATTTGCAGTCAATCTAATGATCTTATGCAGTAACTGCCTTGCATCTGTTTTTATGAAGTTAACGGGAGAGGGGTCTCTCATTAGAAAAAAAAAAACATTCATCCATTTAATTTCATAGAAACGTAAGTAGAGAAATTACTGAATTATTATTATTATTTTTTAATTTTGCATGGGCAGTAGATTTTGTCATTTGGCGAGTAAAATTTTTATTCCGCTAACCACATTGGCTAGTAAAATTTTTATTCCGCTAACCACATTGGCTAGTAGAAATTTCAGCAGATTCGCAAGGGCTGCTGAATATGCTACCCACTACACCACCCAGAACTACCAAGTTTCAAGTTTCCGATTTATTTTAATATAATCGTCACAGGATTTGCTAGTCAAAGCAATCGGCATTCAAATTTAGAGAATCTGAAGGTTTAGAATTCATTAGACCATAATTGCCCGGAGGCGCAAAATATCAATGAATGAAATACGGGAATTATTCATTAGTTATGGGAGTTAGTATGCAGTTATACAGATTGCTATCTAAGACAAATATTTCTTTTAAGAATGGGAGATATGGGTGGCAAAATGTCACATTATCAAAAGGTAAGCTAGCTTCTTCAACTGCTTGTTTTTTTTTCCCGGAATGGGATAAGAGGGTTAAAGGAACACAAACATGACTTATCATTGAACACTAACTATGCCTGAGGCAAAGTGTATCACCAGCATTCTTTTCACACTGAAAAGAAGAGCGGAAATTGAGGATGGCACATTAAAGGTAGTTCGACTTTAGTGACGTTTGAGCTAGTTGAATAAATCTTAAATGTGCTTTAATGTTATTTTAAAACATACCACATAATACAGGGTGATTCCTAAAGAAGTATACACTTTTTAGATGCTGTAAAACAGTAACAGTTGAAGACACCAACCACAACTGCGAACTGTTAAGTAGATGCACTCATAAAGTTTGTGTCCTGCTACTGAGGGAAGTGACGTAGGCGACAGCGCGCGTCATGTGACTAGTCAGTCAAAAATGGCAGTGGAGAAGGTGTTTTGTGTTTTTGAATTGAGCAACATGGAATCTAACTGTTGTGCAACGGCATTTTCGATCACGATTCGGAAAAGAACCTCCAACCAGAAAATCTATCTATGTTTGGCATAAAATATTTGAAACTACGGGCTGTTTGTGCAAACTTAAGTCCTGGACGACCACATGTATCGGAAGTTGTCTATAGTGTTTGCACCGCCATTCAACAAAGCCCAAGAAAATCAACGCAGAGGGTAAGTCTTGAAGTGCAGATTTCACAGCCCACTGTCTGGAGAATTTCGAGAAAGAAGCTGAAAATTATTCCATAAAAAGTGCAGATGTTGCAAAATCTTCCTCATTGATGGATTGGACGAGCCGCGGACTACAACATGCCACTGACCCAATGGCCACCCAGAAGTCCTGACTTCACACCTTGTGACTTTTTCCTGTGGGGGGTACGTAAAGGACAAGGTATTCGCCCCTCTCCTTCCTGTTGATCTAGCGGAACTGAAACAGAGTTTCACAGCCATTATCACTGCACTTGATTCAGATATTTTACCTCGCGTTTGGGCGGAAATGGATTACCGGCTCGATGTGTGTCGTGTGACTAAGGGTGCACACATAGAACATCTGTGACTGTCTCTAAAAAAACTTGAAACGTTCCCCTACAATTCTGTTACAGGTAACAAAATATCTTACATTGTTCTTGTTTAATAGTGTGTTGGAACTTTATACTTCTTCATGAATCACCCTGTATAATTCATAGCATTATTCCTTGCATGTCATTTACACTGCAAAGATTCAGATCTCTTAACATGTCTTTGTAATACAATTTAGCATTGGGTAGTCGATAAGAAGAAATATTATGACTAGTTTTGACAATTCCATAATTGAAATTAAGATATTTCTTCATGAAATCAAAAAAGACCCTGTTTCTAACAGATATGAGCACATGAGTTAACAGTTGGCATATTTTACTATTTTGGGGAAGTGGGCTTTCTTACAGTGATTCTCGCATCACTACCTGCCAGATGCAGGTTTAGCATTTGATCTAAATTATCAGAGCTGCCAAGTGTCCCGGATTCCAGCTGATTTTTCTGCAAAAAATTTGCTTTTGTAGTTTCCTATTTTTTTCTCTTTTATTTATTATGCATGGTATTCCCCCCCCCCTCATATATGATAGCGTGAATGCTTCCTGTGGGAGCCGGTAACAAATGGAGGCAAATGTTTTTTTGTTGTTGTTCACTTGCAGCACTTCAAGCACTGAGGTCGTAAGCCCTGCGATGGCAGCATACCTGCAATCATTGGGTAGAGCCTTGTCAGTAGTAACTAGTATCGCGTGGCAGACGCTTTTTATGAAACGATCCATCTCTTGTTGACTTTGTAGCTGCACAGCATCAATTGCTTATTTTTCTTTCTGCTATCTTTCTTTCCCTATTTCTCCATTGCTGCTTTTCTCTCCCCTCCCCCTTTCTTTTCATGCCCTCCGATAATAATAATTTCATCCATCATGTTGAAAAAACTTTCAGCCTGAGGACCATGAATGAGTGCATGATATCAGAGCTTTAATTTAACTATTTTAGATAAATGGTGTAACTTTGAGAATATTAATACTTTTGAACACCATGCATCAATTTTTCAAGTATTCCAACTTCGCCACTTCTGTTTTGGGAAATTTTTCCCTCTCCCTTATCAAGCTTTGATGTAAAAAATTATAGAAGGGGGGGGGGGTATTTAACAATGCAGGAGAGCGGGAACAACGCGCAGGCAGGGGAAAGAAGGGGTTGCCGAAGAACTCTACTCTGTCAGACTTTCGGTTTTGAAAATTTCCCCCTATTTTCAAGCTGAAATGTAAATATTTATGCAGTAAAATGTTATTCGAGAATAATACTAAACAGAGGCAATATTGCGAAAAAAAAAAAATTACGATTACGAAAAAAAATCTGAACTCCGTCGACCTTCCGTTTTTAAAAAAAAGTCTTGTAAAAATGAATTTCGACGCCCCCCCCCTCGCCGCCAGCTCTCCAAGCACCCTCTGGTACGCATCGCCGGTACACTCAACAGCCACCGCTACATCTCCAACGTTTTGGAGCCTGTAGTCGTCCCTTACCTGCCAGCGGCCACATTTCAACAGAACAATGCGCGCCCGCACGTGGCACGCATTGTGCAAAAATTCTTCACGGCCCACCAGGTGTCACTTCTGCCGTGGCCCGCCTGTTTTCGTGATATGTCGCCCATCAAACACGATCTGGTCACTGATCGGCAACCGAGTGGCCCGGCAAGCACCACCAGCGGCTACGCCTGATAAACTGTGGCAACGTGTGGAAGCAGCCTGGACCGACATACCCCAAGCCCACATCCAAAGCCTCTTTCGTTCGATGCCGCTGCGTGTAGCGGCCATTATTGCCAGCCATGGGGGTCAGACGAACTATCGATGTCTGCGTGTTCCGCAAGTCGCACGGGCCTGAAGCTCAATCGTTTCGTCTTTGTATCTGTTATGTGTCCAGTAAATCTGGCTTTGCTATCTCATGTCCTTCTTGGGGGTGCATTTTGGGTGGCCAGCAGTGTAGAAAATGGAGGAAAATTTTCTGATAACTGAAGTTGTACGAAGCAAAAATTTCTCCCTCTAATAACCCTCCATCAGCTGTGCTTCTGTATTATTGTTTAAGCATCATTTAATTACATAAATGTTTGCACTTGAGATGGGAAATGGAGAAAAATGTTCCAAAAATGGAAGTAGAACAGAGCAAAGATTTCTCCTCTTATGACAATTTTTTCCTCGTGATGCCTCTGCACTTTGTTATTAAATATCATTTTATTCCTTTAATCTTTGTGTTTCAGCTTGAAAATATTGGTAAAATTCCAGATACAGAGGACCAGAATGTTCTTGATCTTAATTAACATTACAATTGCTGTATTACCTAGGTTAGACATTTTTTTAGGTAGAAAAATATGTCTGGGCAATTTTTATTGTTTTTCACAGTTAGTTATCTTGCACTGTGACCACCAGCAGATTATTTTGTGGCACAATGTTATCTGTCGCAGACTGACCAGGAACTTTCTGCTATGGGGCCCAGTGGTTCGCTGGCCATTGACCAGTAAAAATTCCATTGGGCCAGTGAAATATTTTTTACTGGCCCGGGCAGCCAGTAATTTTTTTTTTTATCCTTTTGTTTTTTCAAGTTTATAAAGAAGTGAACCAGGTTTCACTCTCGCAGTTTTCATTTTTGAAATTCACACATTTACTACTCAAAAACTGAATATCGGAATTTCAAATTATACTTCAATTTTATGAAAATTTTAGATTGTAGGTAATTGAGGTCTGAATCAAAATATGTTGTGGTCGCAGAGTATGGGTCTTTTATAATGTTTTTCAACTGGAGGTTGAAGAACCATTTATGCTAATGCTCTGCCCATCTGTCATTCATTCCACATGGGAGAAACTTCTGCCTTTCACACTGAAGCAAAGCATTCAAATGGATGTGTGTAGGTCATTTTTGTGAAACTTTTTGCATTCAACATTAGCATTCTCTGTAGGACTAAAATGGAGTAAGGAAGCATGGGAAGAGCAATGTGTTGCTACAGTGGCAGACTGGGAAGTGCCAGTTTATAAACCAGCTACCCAGGTCACTTTTTCATTTGTGAATGGCAGTCAAAATATTTTGTAATATTCGAACAATAAACTTTAATCTGAAAAATCAACTACCGTATATACTTGTGTATAGGTCGACCCACCGATTTTTATCTGAATATTTGCAGTTTTTGTATATCCCGTGTATAAGTTAACCCCCCCCCTCCCCGGTTTTTATGTGAATATCTGCAGCTTTTGTAAACCTACCTATCTTGTGTATAAATTAAAAAAAAAAAAATTCTGAGGATGCGCCCGCGTTCGGGAATGTGAACTATTTATTGTTGTAGCTGGCTCGAGAGTTTTCAGGGGAAGGTTACACATTTTAACAATATATGAACCCACTTTTGCACACAGTCGCCCCCCCCCCTCTTTTTGCGAGCGAGTTTTCTGCAGTTACTTCATTCATGGAGAGTTTTAATATTATGTTCAAAATAATAAATTAGTTGACCCATCAGAATTGTAAATATTGACAATTCTGATGTTGCAGTTAGAGAATTATTTCTTGGGTTTTATCCAGTTTCAGACACTATGGAGAAGGATTGTGTAATTATCTTCTAAGTGAACTATTAACAGATTATGAAGTTGATATTCAAGATATGGTTGATAGGGGTACGATAACGGGGCAAATATGCGTGGTAACCATAATGGCTTGCAGAACAAAATTAAGAGTATAAATCCTAGAACCTTTTTTGTACCTTGTGCATCCCATTCATTGAATTTAGTTGTAAACAATGCTGCTAAAGTAACATTTGAAACAGTTAATTTTTCTTAACATTATCATAGATTTGTACACATTCTTTTCTGCATCCCCTTACAGGTGGGATATATTAATAGATTAACACTGAAATCTGTTAGACAAGGTGGGAAAGTAGAATAAAAGCAGTGCGAACTCTGAGATTGCAATTAAGTAAAGTCATGAAAATTTTAAATGATCTAATAGACTACAATTTCAGATACAATGAAAACAAAATATACAGCTCAATGTTTGTTAGATTGGATTGCGTTTTTTAAGTTCATCTCCTCAATCATTATATGGAACGCTTTTTTGTAAAAAATTGAAGTTGTAAATAAAATGTTTCAGTGCCCTGAATCGAACATAAATTAATCCCTTATGTTTTGAGTGAGCTTGTTAAATTTCTAAGTGCAACCAGATCTGATGAGGCATTTAGTAAATATATTAGGGATGCAGAAGTAAATGTCGAGGCAGAATTTCCAGTTGTTGTAAGCAGTAGAACTAAAGTTTGCCTTTCTGATTATGAAAGTCCTGATGAATCTATCACAAATACAAAATACTTGTTCAGAATACAATTTTATCTAATGATTGTTGATACAGCCTTAAATTTTATTTAGGAAAGTTTTGAAAATCTACAGGAACATCATAATGTATTTAAATTTCTTTCAGAATTTCGAGAAATGAATAAAGAGGAAATTGAGAAATCTTGCTTTGATTTAGATGTTTCCCTTTTAAATAACAAAGGAAACAAAGGTTTAAAGGATATTGAATATCTTGAGCTTTTCAACGAGCTGATAACGAATTGAGTTTTGGGCAGTGGAATTGCAAGATGGGGCAGACCCATTAAAAAACTTAACATATATAACAAACAATAACTTAATGTCATCATTTCCTAATCTGTTTATAGCTTTGAGAATTCTTCTGACATTACCAGTTAGTGTAGAGTCAGGTGATAGTTTTCCGAAAGACTTACAAAGACATGTTTAAGAACATCAATGATTCAAGAGAGGTTTAGTGAGTATCTAGGACTTGGCTATAGAGAAGGAATTGTGTGAAAGTTTGGAATTCTCAGATGCAATTGATGAATTGGCAAGTAAGTCGGCAAGAAGAGTGCACTTTTAACTCCATGGATACATACATACATTTTGTTAAGTTACGGTACTTGTGTGTAATGCGTCGGTGTCTGTGTGATTGTGATATTTTTTAATAGTTTTGTTTCGAATATAGATTTAAAAAAAAAGTGTATACAGTGTTGTGTTATTATTATAGAACATTTGTGCGTTGTGCACTTGTACCCCTGCCAACTATATAGAACAGTGAAAAAAAAAAAAAAAAGAGTTAGGTTAGGAATCTAATAGCATATTTACTTGTACTCGATCCGCATTTACGTGGGCAGCCAAATATCTGTGGCACGCATGCGGTAAACACTCCAGAACCGGCGCTGAACAGAGTGTGCAAGATGATTTGTGCTGTTGAAAGACGTACCAACAATTCTTCCATTTTTGTAAGCAAACATAGGTTTAATATGCATAGATGCCAACTAGTACGGATTTTTGGTTGCTGTTACGGAAGTTCGGAAACAACGCTGAAATTACGGAAAATCGCCATTTGATTTAATTTTCTGAGATAGAAAGCAAATTTTCATCAACTTGAAAATTTTTGTTGGTTCTTCAAGTTTTTCTGGGGGAAAAAATTAAATGCTACATTCAGGGCTGCCAGTCCGTGCCAAAACGTTGTTCTTGCGCCAACAAAGTGCAGATTTTTCCCATAATCATATTTTTTTCTCTCGCGATATTGCTTCTGTTCAGTACTGTTAAATATAATTTCAGCTGGAAATTGTAGGCAACGATTTCTGAAGACGGAAGTTAGGCTGCCCGAAAATTTCCCTGTAATCTTCGGGGACGAGTTTCTCACGCTGATTCGAGGAATTCCATCTTCTTTTGTTATCATTTGGACCATGTACGAAATCGATGCATAACTGAACTTAAATTTTGGGAGGATTGGTGGTGGCAGCGGAGATGGGGTGGGGAAATCGTTTTCTCCGTCGGAGGACGGAATTTCATCCTTCGAAAACGGAAAGTAGACGGAGATAAGATTTCTCTGGTAATCGTATTTTTTTCTCGCGATGGTTCCTCTACCCAGTATTGTTAGATATCATTTTATTCCATAAATATTTGTATTTCAGCTTGAAAATGTTGGATAAATTTCCAAAAAGTGAAGTCAATTCAGCTTGAAAATGTTGGATAAATTTCCGAAAACTGAAGGCTTGAAAACTGTTATTTGAAGCCATGTTTCCCGATTTAGCGATTGCAAAAAAATATTCGTGTGGAAGAACCAAGGCTACTGCACTAATTCAGCACATGGCCAGTGTTTCTACAAGTAACATCATATCTGAAGTTAAAAAAAAATCCTTTTTCTCTATCTACGGACGGTAGTAATGGTGCTCAAGCAAATAAACTGTATCCCATTACAATAACATATTTTGACGAAAAAATAAGGAAAAATTCAACTGTTTTGTTATCATTGGTTGAATCAAGTAATAATACAGGTGAAGGAATATTCAACGTTTTGAACAATTAGTTTGTTAAAAAAAATATCTCGTGGAGCAACTGTGTGTCATTTTCCTGTGACAATGTAACACTATCATAGGTCAAGTAAAAGTGTTGTTTCTCACGTAAAGAAGGTTCAGCCTGCAATCATAGTGCAGCGATGTTCATGCCATTTAGTAAATTTAGCTGCACAGAAATCTGCTACTCAACTGAAAGGATTTAATGTTGAGCAGTTTCTGATACAGTTGTACTTTTTTTGGAGAAAAGTTCAAAGAGGAAACACAATCTAAAACTGAGTCAAGCTGTTTGTGGTACTAAACCACACAAAATTCTAAAGCATGTCAATACTCACTGGTTATCACTTTTGGAATCTATTGACAGAATTTTAGAACAGTGAGAGGCTCTAGAACATTATTTTAGTGACGATGAAGAAGCTAATTCACAGTATAAGAACCTTGCAAATATGATTAGAAATCCTTCATCTAAACTTTGTCTTTTTTTATCTGCTACTCTTCCTTTGTTTACATCTGTTAACGTGTTCTTGCAGCAGGAAGCTCCGCTTGTGCATGTATTAAAAAGAAAACTTCATAGTCTGTTATCTGAATTGCTTGTACAATTTATCAAGCCATTGGCATTTGATGTGACAGCAACATCTCTTGCAGATGGAAATTTTGAAAGAAGGAGAAATCAAAAGAAAACTGTGATCTCTTAATTGGGTCAAAAGCGAGATCTTATATAGGCACAACTGCAGATCTGAGTGAAGACACAGTGGCTACTTTTTATTCTGAGGTAAGGGAATTTTACAAGACAGACTGCAATTACATTTTAAGAAAATTTCCACTTAATGATGAATTTCTGAGTCATGCTGAAATTGCAGATGTAGCATTAAGGCAAAGTGTTTCTTTTGCATCAGTCCAATATACACTGACGGGGGGGGGATTCTAACACCACGAAAAAATAGTTGTAGAGGAATGAAATGGCGGCAATACATTTGTATAGGTAACATATTTAATCGATTAAGGTTTCAAGATCACAGCTTAATGTAAGCGCGAGAAGAGCCATTTTAAATGTAAAATGCTGGTACATTAATAACCGGTGTAACCGCCAGAATGTTGAATGCAAGCACGCAAACGTTCATGCATTGTGTCGTACAGGTGCTGGATGTCAGTTTGTGGGATGGAGTTCCATGCCTGTTGCACTTGGTCGGTCAATACAGGGACGGTTAATGCTGGTTGGGGGTGATGCTGGAGTTGTCGTCCAATGATGTCCCATACGTGCTCGATTGGTGAAAGATCTGGTGATCTAGCAGGCTACGGCAACATGTCGACACTCTGTAGAGCATGTTGGGTTACAACAGCGGTATGCGGGCGAGCGTTATCCTGTTGGAAAATACCCCCTTGGAATGCTGTTCATGAATGGCAGCACAACAGGTTGAATCACCAGACCGACGTACAACTGTGCCGTCAGGGTGCGTGGGATAACCACGAGAGTGCTCCTGCTGTCATAGGAAATTGCTCCCCAGACCATTACTCTAGCTGTAGGTCCAGTGTGTCTCGGCCGCAGACAGGTTGGTTGCAGGCGCTCACCTGGCCTCCTTCTAACGAACACACGGCCATCACTGGCACCCAGGCAGAACTGGCTTTCATCAGAAACCACAATAGATCTCCACTCTGTCCTCCAATGAGCTCTAGCTTGACACCACTGACGTCGCAAACGGCAGTGGTGTCAAGCTAGTGGCCTGTGACACCACTGCCAGTGGAATGCACGCTACAGGGCGTCTGGCTCGGAGCTGTCCTTCAAGTAACCGATTTGTAACAGTTCGTTGTGTCACTGTGGTGGCAACTGCAGCTCGAATTGCAGACTCGGTACGATGCGCCACGGCCATACGCCGAACACGGCGGTCTTCCCTCTCAGTAGTGCCACGTGGCCGTCCGGAACCCGGTCTTGAGGCAGTACCTTCCCTTGACCACCGCTGCCAACAATCATGCACAGTGGCTACATTCCTGCCAAGTCGTTCTGCAATATTGCGGAAAGAAAATCCACCTTCTCGTAGCAATATTACACGACCTCGGTCAAACTTCGTGAGCTGTTGATAATGGCTTCTTCGTCTTCCTAAAGGCATTCTTGACTAACATCAACACCCTACATCGAATCTCAACAATAACTAACGCTCACGAACATTACAGCGCATATTTACAGCAAACCTGCTTTGCATGTTCCGAGGGGGCGCTACTAGCGCGACACGTATGCGCCGAGCACAAAATTTGCATAGACGTCATCTTACAGATGTACTCTCACCGCCTACCAACTGTCGTTTATGTAACACAACCCCTTTTTAGTGTTGGGATTTTTTTTTTCCGTCAGTGTATGTGTTCCCTGTTTCCAGTTTTGAAACCAGAAGAATCTGACAAGGTAGAATCTGAATTTACTCACTACCAGTTTGAAAATTTTAACTGTGCTGTTACTTCTGGGAGAATGGATGAAGCGTGGCACAGAATTTCTTTAATGAAAAATGAAAGTGGCCAGTTAAAGTATGAATCATTAAGCAAAATTATGAAAATGATTTTAATAGTTCCTCATAGCAATGCAAGTACAGAAAGAATTTTCAGTATTATGAAAAAAAACCCATGGATGATTCAGACCTAATTTAAGTAGTCATGAGCTGTCTTCTTTATTAGTAGAAAAAATAAACAGCATTACACACAGTTAACTATGCTATCAGAAGTTTTTGCAAATTGAACTAAGGAAGGCCAAAATGGCAACTGCAGCCAGTTTATCGTAATAATTTGGCAACATTCCAAGGAATAATTTTTCTTCATGTCTGGATGTAATTTATTATATTTTTCTGGTAGACAGTATTTTAAATTTTCCCACTAGCAAATTATTTTTTATTGTATTATTATTATTATTATTATTATTATTATTATTATTATTATTTTGTTAATAGTTCTGACAGATTAAAATGTGTTGCAGTGTTAAATACCCAAATTTGCCACTGTAGACTGGATTACTGAAAATTACTGAAAAAAAAAATGTTTACTGAAAAATGTACATGTTGGTTACTGAAAACTACTTTTAGAGGTTGGCATCTCTATGAATATGGATTTCATCAACCAAAATATTTACAATTTTCTCTTCCTCGTACAGCAATGACGTCTTTTGCTTTAAGTATACAAGATAATCAGTTTTCAGATCTGATTTTGCAAACATGCTAGACAGTCTTCTCAGTGTTCTAGAGTGAGGAAGCTGTAGAATACCACACTATCTTATATATACATATGCTGCAAATGACTTAATAAATAATGTATATGCGAACACTAAAACATCAGAGCTGTAAGAAAAATGATTTGGAGTGCAGTTTAACAGTTGTAGTTGTTCAATGATAAAGCTTAGGAAAGTTGATTTCTCTTCATTTTCATTGCTGTCTTTGATATGATTTAAAAGAGTATACAATGCTTTGGTAGCTGAATTAATAATAACCACTTATGTTGTGTGTTTCTACCCTGTTATATGCTATATATTTTACAGTGACAAGTAAATGCCGTACTTCATCCCAGGTTCCTAATTTTTTTACCCCGCAGCCTAACTTTTTAATTTCATTTTCAGAAATTTCAATTCCATCATTTAAGCAGCATACATTAAACTATTATTAATAAATATGTGGGCTTTCATTTCTGGTTGTTTAGGTCATCTGTCAATCAAGAAAAATTCTGCATCGGGATCAATAACGCTGTACACCCATCCGGTCACAAATATTTTCTTTATGTCGGCAGCTAAATTATTTATGTCGTTGATATGTCTGATGGTATGGTTTTCTATCAACTCATATAAATCTTCGAGGAACTGTTCGTTGTACCGTCCATCGAGAGTACTCGCTCTTTTAGGACCTGTGAGACGATATGTTGGAAATTTTTTTGGAGCGGTAGCAGAATATAGACTACGCGTGTACGCCTCCAAATTATTAGCAGATTTTCCAGATAGTTTTTGCTTGTAGATTAAAAAAACAAAAACAATGTTATTTACAGCAATTAAAACACTTATTCAAGGCTTTACTCAGATTAATATATTTATTTTTATTGTAACTTAAGGAACTTTCAATTATATTTTTATTTTTCACATCTCAGGGTTAAAGTTCAGAGCGGATGGTGGGGTCCTTGCTGAAAATTTTAAACTCCCGCCGAAATAAAGCTGTTAGGCGGGAGCCTCCCACCTTACGAAATTTTATATAAATATAAAATCTTGGGTCCGTTTTTAGACCACTCGCAAAATTTGAGTGATGAAAACGTATCCTTCATAAAAAAAAATCGCGCGTTAAAAAAGGACCGTTCAGAGTTCTGAAAATTAAAATCGAATACATTGTTCATGTCGGGAATATAATCACTTTATGGACACGTGAATCGACTTCCATATGTAGCCGTATGAGCAGTTCATTTTGCATATTGTGGACTGTTACGAATCGGGCATGAGATTCTTCTTCGGATTCGCAGCTTTTTCGCCACATTTCGGTTATACTCGAGATTGGCTCAAAAAAACAACAACTGAAGATAATGTTTTATTTTCGGAGGATTAGTGTGTGTGTTTGTGTTTGTTTGTGTGTGTGTGTGGGGGGGGTGTCGTCTCCTTTTCTGTCTGGGGAACGGTATTCCATTTTTCAGAACTTCCAAAAACGAAAGTTAAGCAGAATGAAAAATTTTCCCGCAATCGTAATGTCTTTTCTTGCAAAGTTTCTTCTGTCCAGTATTGTTATTAAATATAAATTTATTGCATAAATGTTTGTATTTCAGCTTCCGATAACGGAAGTTCGACGGAGCAAAAATTTTCTTGCAAACTTTTTAGGCATGTGTTTCTTCCGCGGATTCAAGAAACTCACTTTGTTGTCATCATTTGCGTCGTTCTTGAGAGCGATGCAAAACTGAAGATAATTTCTTGGGGGTGGGAGTTTGGTATGTATGTGCGTATGTGTAGCCGTGGAAGGGAGGGCGTTTTCCGGCTGGGGACTGAATTTCGTCTTTCAACACTTTCAAAAACGGAAGTTAGACGAACTGCAGATTTAACCAGTAATCATAACTTTTTTTCTTGCGATATTCCTTCTGCTCAGTATTACTGTAAAATATAATTTTGTTTGATAACTGATTGTGTTTCAGCTTGAAAATAGAGGGAAAATTTCCAAAAACGGATGTCAGATGGAGCAAAGATTTTTTCGTAATCATAACCCCCCCCCCCCCCCCCCGCTATGTTCTCACTGTCCTGAATTATTGTTAAAGTTATTTTTCCTCCATAAACAGTTGCAAAGAGAAAAACTGGACACTCATATCAGAGAATGGTAGAATCAACCAAGTCTCAATTATGTGAACTGTAAACATCTCATACATAGTATTTGAGAAGATTTTTTTTTTATCAGAGGTGAAGGGAAACTGGTTCAAAAATAATAAATTAGTTGACCCTTGTAATACTAAACTTGCACATCACAATGTCCAGTGAAGGTTTATCTTTTGAGATTGAGATAGACTGTGTGAAGCAAAACAACACACACACGTTTTGGTACAGTCTTTCAAAAGCTTGGCAGACCAATTTTATTTTATTTTCTCAAAAATTAATGAAGACGCAGTTATGGAATATTCACTATTCAAACATAGATGTAAAAATGAAGAGTATATCGCCAATGTCCAAAGTTTTCTAACAGTTTTATAAGCAATTATCTGCTCACATTTCCATTAGTGTCCAGTTTCTTTTGCAAGTAAGTCTTGGGTTGCATTTAACAAATGTACCATGTGAACTTAGCTTTAGCACACAAAACAGAATTCAGTGAACATTTAGAGATTCACTGAGCAACAAAAAATTTAATGCATATTTCTGAAATTGGGCCAGCTAAACCCTCAGAAATAAAACAATAGCTGATCAAAGCTTCTTAACTGTGGCAAGGAATGAAAGGCAGACATATATACTTCAGGTGCAATTTTATGATATCAATGTACTGCAAAACGCACAACTCTAGTTTTGTAATTTATGAATCGTGGTAATTTGTATTGGATTGTAGTAAAATTTTTGATCTGATTCACCTGTTTGTTTTAAAGATCAAGTATAGCTCATATTGTTTGAAAAATTACTACTGTTTTCCCAGAGTCTTAATATTATTAAGTCACGTATTCAAAACTCCCTACCTGAAATTTTCAATCCCCTCCATTTATAAACACAAGTGGGGAGACTCCCTTCCATTTCAAATTTGAATTTTAAACCCTGTATCTTCTGAGTTGTGCTTTTACAGAAGTTTCTGGTCTCTACAAGGCCTGTTTTCAATGTATAGGAACTGTATCAAAAGATTCATTTATACAGAAAGAATTTAAATTTTAATGCCAGGATCCTCTTGCAGTTGTCAATTACTAAATTAAAATCTTTACCTTATGTATTTTGTAAGTCCACTATTTTTTGAATTAAGTTATTGAAAATGGTATTTCTAATTTTTGAAGTTTGCCTCCTCGGGGCGCTCCGTGGTAACAATGGCACACACAACAGCAACTAGGGCCTCTGTAAATCTTGGAGAGGTGCTTTTATATTAGATAAAGTTCACATTGATTTTGGTACTCTTGCTACTGATATTTATCAGTGGTTCAAAATGTCTGCTTGTCTAAGTGAAGATTATCACAATATACAATTAGAAAACCTATGAACATGTACATTTAGAAAATCTATGGATTGTACATATACAATTAGAATACCTAACCTGAAGGGTTGTGCATATACAATTAGAAAACCAGTTATGTTGCCTTTGGCTTTTTAAAGTTTTCGCCAAATTCAAATATATTTTTTCCGCCAAAGTGTTATAACAGTACAAAAAACTAATCACCTAAATGATTTTTTCACAAATTGTGAAGAATGCAATCAGCAGCGCAACCCCTTCATAAATGTTTGTATTTCAGCTTGAAACTGCAAGCAACAATTTGCGAAAACGGAAGTTATACAGCTCAAAAAATTCCCTGTGATTTTCAGGCAGAGATTCTTCAGCAGATTCTGGGAATTCTGCCTTTTCAGTTATCATTTGGGTCACCCATGAGATCGATGCACCACACTGAACGGGGGAAATTTTTGGGAGATCGGTGGCAGTAGGGCTGGAGGAGGAGGGTCACTTTATGTCGCAGGACAAAATTCCGTCCTTCGAAACTTTCGAAAACAGAAGGTAGACGGTGTAGAAATTTATCTCATAGTAGGTTTTTTCTTTCTTCTCGTGATGTTTCTTTTGCCCAGTATTGTTGTTGGATATAGTTTTATTCCATAAATGTTTTTATTTCAGCTTTAAAATGGAAAAAAATTTCCCAAAACGGAAGTCTGACGGAGTGAAGATTTCTCTCATGCTCGTAATTTTTTCTTTCCAGCAATGTTCCAACACTCCTGTGTTGTTAAATGTTACCCCCCCTATAAATGTGTGGATTTAAGCTTGATAAGAAAGGAAGAAATTTCCGAGATCAGAAGTGACGAAGTTGGATAACTTGTAAGAACTTATGCATGGTGTTCAAAAAATATTAATATTCTCAAAGTTATACCGTTTACCTAAAACTGTGAAAGCTTTGATATCGGCATTCATTGTCATCAGGCTGAACGTTATTTCGGTATGAAGGATGAAATTATTGTAATCTAAGGAAACAAAAATAAAAAGTGGTAAAGCGAAGGGAAAGATTAGCAGAAAGAAAATTTAGGCAATGGATGCTGCGCAGCTGCAGAGTCAATGAAAGACAAATATGGCTGTGAAATTTGCTGAAAAGAAAGCAAGGCTTGTGCTTGCAAGTGGAAACTTGAGCTGATGTTCTTGCAAGTATAACGACAAAAAGCTATGTTTGAAACAAAGTTTTTAAAACCATTTTATGTTTTGAATTGTAATTTTATATTGTGAATACCGTGATGTGCTCCAGTTTAATATTTGCATAAATAAGTTGCAGTGAACAATTCAATCTTGGTCATGCTGATTTATATTCACACTGTCTCACGATTTTTCACCCTGTTGAAAAGTTTAGCTTTTTTTTTTTCCTTGTTGGTCTCTTGTATGATTACAAAATATTGGGGTATGGCTTGGTTCTTGTGTCGATGTGACGCATTCCCTGAATATCAGGGTACGTGGAAAAGGGTACAAGAGGGAGTCTTGAGTTTTGGTGTTTCTCTAGACACTACTGCCAATTCAACAACAGATGTATTCAAGGTAAATGGTAGAAATTATTGATGTACAGGTTGACTTATTTAATAGGTCATTAAACCAATGCAGTTGCTTATAAAAATAAATTATGAAATGGAATGCTGTTAGGAAAAAACATAGGTAATTATTCTCCATGTCATAGATAATGTCACACAACAGAATCTCCCCAGCAATAACTCTGGAGAACCATGCCTGAGTGCTCCTGTCCATTGTAATGATATACCATCCATATACCATGTAGATGTACACACGTATCCATATAATGTAGATGTACACACGTACGATGCACGCTGATAGTTTCCAAATTATTAGCAGATAGTTTTTGCTTGTAGATTAAAAAAATTAAAAAAAATATTTACAGCAATTAAAACACTTACTCAAGGCTTTACTCAGATAAATACACTTAATTGTATTTTAACTTGAAGAACTTACACTTATTTTTCACATCTCCCAAGTTCTTAGGTTTTTACAGATGTTTCTGGCCTCGTTTTATCAAGGTCTGTTATGAATGTATAGAAATTGTATCAAAGCTTTTGTTTATACAGAAAGAATTTAAATTTTATTTCCAGGTTCCTCTTGCAGTTGCCAGTTATTAAATTAAAATAATTTCATTATGTATTTTTAAGTCTACTGTTTTTGAATTAAGTTGTTGAAAATGCAATTTATAATTTTTGAAGGTCATAGTGGAACTGTTTTTCTGAATATAAAAGCTTTCTTTAATTAGTCTGTTGTTTTTATGAAGTTCATAATTCAATATTTTGCCATAAAGGTCCATTTCACACACATTGCTGCACATTCAATTGCATACAGTAGAGGGAAAATTAATAGCAACTCTGGACATTTTTGAAGTTTTTGAGGTTTGAGTGTTGCTGCAAAAGTAAATACGCGGATAATACAGACAATATGTACTCATTGGAAAGCAAATTTTATGCAGAATCCAAATCAGGTTACAGAATGGGAATAGCTTAAATAGAACTCAACTTATGAGCAGAAATGTGCTGCGAAGGAAGTACACGTCATGATGTGAAATGTCATCGTCGTTGTACAAGGTGACAGAACTTTCTCCGACGTCCAGGTACATGCGATATAAAGGGCAGCCGAGGTGCCTGGGGTCATTCCAGAAGTTTTCGCCGTGCTCATAGGTAGTCGGTTGCATTGCTGTGTGTGTAGGCGTGTGTGCTCTGGACTTAAGTGCAAATCTGAAGTTTGTCCTTTCCGATTACAAACTGTGTTGCAGGTATGAGAAGATTAGGTGATGTTTCACCATGAAAGGCTTCCAGAATTGTGACATTAAGCGGCAGTAGCAAAAGCAATGCCGAAATTGCCCGCACGACTGGGGTGCACAAGAGCACTATCGGACGGCACCTGGCGAAGATCCGTGATATGGGTGGTATCAACAATTGCAGGCTGGGTAAATGTGGCCGAAAAAGGAAAACAACGGCGAGAACTGACAGGGTCTTGCAGCGGTTATGTCTGCGAAACAGGTTACAATCGTCAACAGATCTTTCCAAAGAATTGTGGAAGAGCTGTGGTGTTGCTGTTTGTCCTCGAACAGTGAGGAACAGGTTACGTGATGTGGGTCTGACATCTCATAGGGCGGTTAAGAAGCCCTTGCTAACCCATGTGCAATGTAAGAAACGTGTAGAATGGGTTAAGGAACATAAAGACTGGAGCACTGATCCGTGGCGTCAAGTTTTATTCAGCGATGAGACCAAATTGAACATAGAATGTAACGACGGGGGTGCCGAGTGTTTCACCGACGAAACAAGGCGTTGAATCCCTCTTGCACACTGAAGACCACAAAGTACCCAGCCAGTGTTATGATTTGGGGATGTTTCACTGCTGCTGGAGTGGGCAGAATCCATGTGTGTGACAGCACTGTTAATGCACAGGTGTACAAGAGTATCGTCCAGGACAAAATGGTTCCTTCGGGATGTGATTTGTTCCAGGGTCAACCATACATCTTCCAGGACGATTCGGACCCATGCCACCGTGCAAAAAGCATTAAAGCTTATGTGACGTCTTTAGGAAATGTTGTGTCTCTACCTTGGCCTGGTAATTCCCCAGACGAACCCAATAGATAATTTGTGGCGCATTCTCAAAAGAAAGGTGCACGACAGGCACACCACAAGTAAAGTGGAACTCATTAACGCCATTACTCATGTTTGGAACAACTGCATGTCATCAGAGATGTTGGGTAACTTGGTTGACTCCATGCCCAAGAGATGTGCAGCGGTCGTTAAATCCAAAGGTCACCTAACAAAATATTAGGGACGTTGTTTATTTTCATGTCATCCCTTTACTTTGCCGTGATTTCTGTTTAGCAGCACATTTCTGCGCATAACTTGAGTTCTATTTAAGCTATTCCCATTCTGTAACCTGATTTGGATTCTGCATAAAATATGCTTTCCAATGATGTACATAATGTCCGTATTCTCTGCATATTTACTTTTGTAGCAACACTCAAACCTCCTAAATTTCCGGAGTTGCTATTAATTTTTCCCATACTGTATATTGTCCTCATTGGAATCTGTAATGATCTAATAACTATTTATCATTTTATTAATTGTTCTTTTAATCATCTTATTCCACTATTATTTTGGTTAGCGCTTCGCAAGTTTGCAGCATGTTTTCTGTTTCAATTGTTGTGTATGCAGGTACATTTTATTTTTATACAACTCTGCCATGGCCTTAACTAGAACTATGAATTACACATACATGAGATTCATTCGCAGAATTTTTTTTTTTTTTTTTTTTTTTTTTGTCGTCATTTGGGTTATTCTCGAGATCGATGCAAAACTAAAGATAAATTTTGTAGGATTTGTTGGGGGAGGGGGCTCGTTTTTGGGTCTGGGGGATGGTATTTTGTTTTTCAAAACTTTCGAAAACAAGTTAAAGGAGTGAACATTTTTGTGATTTCTCTTTCTTGTGATGTTTCTTCTGCACAGTATTATTGTTAAATGTAATTTTATTCCATAAATATTTGCATTTCAGCTTGAAAATGGAAGAAAAATTCCGAAAACAAAAGTTGGAGCGAAAATTTTCCCTTGATATTCAGGCAAGAGATTCTTCAGTGGATTCGAAGAATTCCGCCTTTTCCATCGTCATTTTTGATGGTTCACGTGATCGGTACTGAAATTTGGGAGGGATGAGTAGTGGTAATAATGGTGGTGGGGTTGTTTTCCAATGGTGGGCGGAATTCCGACTTTCAAAACTTTCTGAAACGGATGTTTGACGGAGTGAAGGTTACTCCCGTAATTGTAATCCTTTTTTCTTGCGATGTTTCTTCTACCCAGTAGTGTTAAATATAAATTTATTCCATAAATACTTGTTTTGCAGCTTCAAAATGAAGGAAAACTTTCCTAAAACGGAAGTCAGACAGAGCGTAGATTTCGCCGGTAGTTGTAATTTTATTTTTCTCCGCGATGTTACATTTATCCTGTGTTGCTGTTAAATGTAAAAAATATATATATATTGAATACAGTGATGTTCTCCAGCTTAATATTTACATAATAAATTTCAGTGAACAATTTTGTCTTGCTCACGCCGCATTATATTCACGCTGTTTTGCAGCACATTCTTATTTTTCACCCATGCGGTTAAAAAGTTCAGCTTTTTTCCCCCTTCGTCAGTCTCATGTATGATCACATGATTTGTAATCTAACATAAAGTATCCCCATTGTTAAAGTGGTCACAATGCTATAGAGTGCAGGGCCATAGCTACCGGGAGGGCAGTTACCATCCCAGGATGATCACATTAGGGGTGTAATTTCATAACACTGAGGAGGGTAAAATAATGAACAGAGTATGAATAAATTTGCTTTAAAAACAGTTTAACTCAAAAACAAATACACTTACGCGCAGCTAAGCAGCGTACAGAATTCACACTGAGAGTTGTGGACCACCTCATATGGATGTACGGAATTGCCCGAAAGAGCGGATGGAGGTACGTGAAACAATGTGATGATATGCCTAACCTCTGTGACCTTTCCGACTATGTCATAGGGAAGAAGAGCTAATTAGTCATTTGTGCTATGTTGCCAAAAGTTCCTTTTATCATTTAACCTTGAACGGAATTTTTCCAAGCGCTACTCCGAAAGCATCTTACTATTGTTACATTTACTGTCTAATACTCATTTCGCTCTGTGCTGGTTTTGTTTTCGTTATGTGTGTTGTGTTGTTGGTCTTTACATAACTTTTACATTTCATATATTGGGTTGTCGGAAAAGTCATGACGTATTTTGGCACCCGATGGCGGTTGTGCGGTTTTGGAAGTGCTAGAGGCATGCGCAGCTCTGTTATCGCTATGGCATTCGACAGGTGCCAGCTCTAGCTGCAGTCTAAAAGGAATAGTGAGCGATTTGGTTGATTTACGGAGATTCGACATCAAGTTGAAGATGGAAGACCAAACTGCATTTTCGCCATATTTTACCGTTTTACTTCCGTAAAGAGAAGAACGTGCGTCAAGCTTGTGAAAAGTTGCGTAAAGTGTACGGTGATAATGCTCTACAAGAACGTCAGTGCCAGCGGTGGTTCGTAAAATTCCGTGATGGTGATTTTGACCTCAACGATGCTCCTCGGTCCGGGAGGCCCACCGAGGTTGATGACGACCAAATCAAGGCATTGATCGAGTCAAACCCACGTTACACGACACGAGAGATTGCAGACACATTGCACATCTATCATTCAAGCGTTCACGACCACCTGAAGAAGCTGGGATACGTAAGCAAGCTCGATGTGTGGGTTCCTCATGAACTCAAAGAAGCTCAATTGGCGGCACGTATAAACATCTGCAATATGCTCATTAAACGTGAGGAAAACGATGCTTTTTTTTTTAAGCGACTGATAACTGGTGACGAAAAGTGGATTGTGTACAACAATGTGCTGCGCAAACAGTCTTGGTCTCGAAGTTCTGCTTCGCCTCAAACGACATCCAAAGCAGACTTTCATCAGCCGAAGGTTCTGGTCTCGGTGTGGTGGGATTTTAAAGATGTCGTGTTTTTCGAGCTCCTACCACGGAACCAAACAATCAATTTAATTCAAATGTGTACTGTTGGCAAGTGGACAGTTTGAACGAATCCATCATCCAGAAACGTCCAGAGCTCGTTCATCGTAAAGGTGTTGTGTTCCATCACGACAACGCGAGACCACACGCAAGTTTGATCACCCACCAAAAATTATTGGAGCTTGGGTGGGATATGTTGCCACACCCAGCATACTCGCCTGACCTTGTGCAGTCAGACTTCCACTTGTTTCACTCTCTTCAACAATCCTTGCGTGGTATAACGTTCAATTCAGATAAGGCTGTAAATCAGCACCTTGTACAGTTTTTTTTTTTTTTGCCACGAAAGACAAGTCCTTCTATGAACGAGGCATTCTGCAGCTCACTGAAAGATGGCAAAAGGTTATCGAACAAAACGGGCATTATATCATTGACTGATCTTTGTTCTTTCTATCAATAAATGACCTTTGTAAAACATGGCTAAAATACGTCATGACTTTTTCGACAACCCAATATAATTTATATCTACTAAGCTTGTGGTATTAAGATAAAATAAAATTAGCAACTTTTCTCACAAAATGTTTATTATACATCAACTATAGTTATACGTATAATTATAGTCGATGTATAATAAACGTTTGATTTTGAGAAAAGTTGCTAATTTTATTCAATTTTACATTTCATTTGATATTTAAAACCATTGGTTCTAAGGTATTCACCTAATTTTAATTTTGAGTAAAATAATGTCAAAAACTGGAAGTGAGATTTTTTTTAAGGGGCGTAATTTCAAGCCTTGCCCTTCCAGATAAGAAAAACATGCTACGTTTGCGCTAGAGTGCCATCTTAACACAACAGATGAGGGATCACTCTTCCATGCTATTCTTTAGGTGTAGACTAACTTTTACCATCCAATGCAGTCAGTAGATTTTTTTCACATACGATTGGTTTCAGGAAAAGATGCGGTTGGCTGTGTGTTGTTAGAGGTAACTTCCAGGATTGTGTTAAAAAATACCATGGTATAATTTTTTTCCCCTCTCAAATGATTTAGAATACCAGTCTTACATACACTATGTTGACAAGTCACCGGACACCTAGAAGAGAAATACAACATAGCATTTATTGGCATACATTAGTAAGGTGTCAGTCCATCTTTGGCCTTAATGCATGCACTGACTCTTCAAGACATGCTTTCAACAAGGTTTTGGAACACAGCGATAGGTGTGCGCTTCCATTCAGTACATAATGCTGCCGCTAACTGTTGCTTAGTGGTAGGCCTTGGTTCCAAACTTCTTATGCAGCTCTCTAATTCATCCCATAGGTGCTCTATGGGATTAAGATCAGGTCTCTGTGCTGGCCAGTCCACACACGATACGGAATTATCGTCAAACCACGCCGTAACAGTCCTTGCTTTATGGCTCGGTGCATCATCCTGCTGGTACCAACAAGGCTCGGTTCCATAGTATTGCCGCAGACTTAGTAGGGCATAATTGTCCAGATATCGCGGTAGACGTGCTGGTTAACAGGTTTGTCCACGATAACCAGTGGACTGGGACCATACCACGAAAAACACCCCCACAGGAGTACACTGTGGTAAATAGCGTTTCCCCTGCTGTCGCCATACACACACACGGCCATCAGAGTGATGGATCGTATATCTGGATTCGTCAGTCCATAGGACTCTTTTTCTTTGCTCTATGGTCAACGATAAATGTTCTTTGCACCATGCTAAATGACGAATAGCATTCCGAGTGGAGATCAAAGGCTTATGAGCAGCCGCACAACCACGGTAACCCATGTAATGAAGTTCTCTGCAAATGGTAAGTGTACATACCGAGGTTCCAGCATTTTTACTCACCTGCACACTGAGGCCTTGTGCAGTACTCCGTCGATTAGCTGTAACGACTCTCCTGAGGCTCTTCCTCCATCACTGATTTTCTTTAGTCTGCTGTTACGTTTTGCTGCTTCAGGCACGCCATGTGTCTTACATTTATTCAGGATATCCAAAACAGTTGACTTGGGTATGTTGAAATGTCTCTTGGTTTCTCTTATGGACAACCCACTAATATAACACCCAACAGTTTTTCCTTTCTCAAAGTCATTTCTCTCCTGCCGCGACATTTTCACTCAACCTCACAGTGCGATATGATCGCGGTCAGCTGTAGACTTGTTTTTATACCATTTGCAGCTGTATCGCACATCTTAACGCAGCAGATCGGTTCATTTGCTTTTGAAGGGGTGTCCGGTGACTTTTGTCAATATAGTGTATCTAATTATTCCTATGGCAATACAGAAAAATAGTGAGTTATGATTTTTTTAATGTAAAAAACAGCAAGCTGATTTGCCTTCTGTGTGATGCTGAGATTTAGTCTAAAGTTACACGTTTTGAAGATAATCTAAAGATGATAATCTAAAGTTATTTATTTCTATGATAATGTATTGGTCCTTAAATATAAACATATGATTTTAAGGGCTATCATAAGAAATCAAAGTATCAGTTCAACTAATAAGTACAACTTTCTTGTGGAATATTTCCATTTGTCCCTTTATCTAAATTAATAATAAAAGCTATCATTACATTTCAGGGAAAAGACTGTCTGAGAGGTTTTCAGTTATGAAGCTCTTTTTAAACCTTATGCATACATACCATCTTCTTTTTAGTGGCCAGAAGCATCGAGTTCTGGCAAATTGCCGGAGCTGGGGCTAGGTTCGAGTCCTGGATGGGGCATGTGTGGTGTGTTTGTCTTAAAGCTGTGGCTCTCTCCCTTCCCTGGAACCAGTAGCCCCAAATTGGGGGACAGGCAACTGTTTTATAAATTGTCAGGGTTCCCACGCAATGGGAAAAACCTGGAATTCTCAGGATATTTGAAAATAGTTCCAAAACTTGGCAGAAATTACCCTTTTTTGTGTAAAAATCAGGAAAACTTTCCCTTTTGTAAAAATCAAAAGATACTTTATTTTGCCAAAAAACTTTTCATTTTTCAGATTTGAAACTTTTGTTCACAATTACTGCCTGCCTAGATTTATGTACATCTGCCCCTTTATCTAAAGTTATATTACATTTTTCCTTTATTCTGTAAAAAAAGATGCAAAATTGAATTTTAAAAATTGCAGAGAAACTTCACAAAAGAACCAACCAAACAATGGATCAGAGTCCTTTGTCTGGTTCTCTTGCAACATGCATCTCTGAACAGGAGCTATTCCATCCTTAACCTTAGCTGCATTGTGTTATAGAAAAACTGAAACTAATCAACTGACAGATTTTTTCTGACATATGGCTCATTTGTACAGGTATGTATTAAATTCTATGTGGGTGGTATTCACAAAAGTTCATGGAATTATGGTACAGAAAATAATGTGGGTATTTAGTTATTATTACTGAAAAGCAGGTAATTTTAAAAAGATAAATTACTGAATTTTCAAATGTATGCTTCTGTGAGAAAATGCATGACTGGAATGAAATGTAACAATTCATCCCAACACGATGGCATAACCCTACCCTTCATCAGGACGAACACTACAATAAGTGTTGCCAACATTGGGTAAAACTCAAACCTTTAAAATCATTTAATGAAGTTCCTCTTCTTCTCTCAATCTCAAGACCCTCCAACAGTTTTCTCTTGAAGAAATGCTTTTGGTGGGTCAGAATTTTACTGAGTCCCATAGGATTTTATGTCCAGTAGATTGAACATGTCTGTCAAGGCCAGTTTTATTTGTCATGCTTTTTATGGCTGCTTTATGTTTTTTCAGCCTGGTCTTAAGCTGTATGTCTGTTTCTCCTACATAGCTAAGACCACATTCACACTTGATTTTGTGGACTACTCCTTCTTTTAACAAGATGTTAGTTTCTTGCTGCTTCAATTTAGGAAGGTAGTTATTGATCTTATTTCCTAAACCTGGAGCTAGTCTGATTTGAAATTTTTGCTAATCCTTTGAAGTTTTTCGAAAAGGCCCTATGGTAGGTGATTTTCCTAGTTAACCGACATCCTGTGTTAGGGCTCCGATCTTTTTTATTATTAGTTAAAAAAATTCCACTATTGGAGTAGGGTAATTATTATCCTGGAGATTGATTTTAAGTTCGTTTTTTTGCGCACGCTTGTCTAATTCTGAGGAGTTGAGAACATTGATCTTATCTACAAATTGCGAGGCTACGTTCCATTTCATGACTTGTAAGAATTCTCCCTCTTCAAAGAATTAACGACAGGTCCAGGTAATTTAGCTGATTGTTCCGCTGAAGTTCCAGAGTGAATGTTAACTTTTCATGTAGGGAGTTGAATCAATCCAGGATAGTAGATGGGAGAGAGGGATAAGTGCTGTCTAAAATGAAAATAATATCATCCATATATCTGGCATATAGACAGAAGATAGGAGTTATCAGGACCTTTTCTTCCAATACTTGTTAAAAAATTCGTACGTATAGGAGATAATTAATTAGAGTGTCTCCGTACGATATCATCAAACCAACATCTCTGACTGTACAATAAAAACTTTATTTACAATAAAAGATATGATTTTAAAAAATATTTAAAATGGCAAGATCTTTCGGGGCTACAATAGCACCCGTCCTCAGGCCACCCAACAGTGCCACAGAGCACAGGGAAGCGCCGCAATATATAACCAGTCTCCCCTGGGAGACCCACAATACATTTGTTCAAAACCGCAGGTGATGCCAATTGAGGAAAACAGCATAACAAAGTAATATGTACAGATAATATAATTGATTAATTAAGGTCCTCTTCTTCAGTTTTTTGAATGGGAGAAGTAATTATTTTTCTCCATTGTCTAGGAACAAAAACAGGTAAGTCCAAGTTACAACAGGTAGTACCATAAGAAATTATATACAGACTCTCGGTGAAAAAGGCGGTTTGTTTGTTAACATTGGAAGAAAGTACTATTGTATTAGGCCAATCGGGAGAGTAACCTCCCTGGCGAACAGCTGTAGTAAATGAAGTAGAAATGCAGTCAGTTTGAAGTGCATATTTGTGTTCAGACAATCTAATGTTCAGACTTCTAAGGGTAGAACCTATGTAGTATTTGATATCTTCGTTAGGAGCCGAGGGAAGCAATGGGATATGATATATTCCTGCTTTATTCAAAGTGCAGACTTGATCTCTGTCGTTACGTATGGTAGAAAAAATGTTTTTGGTGCAAATTCCAAATTTAATATTGTATTTATTACTTACCTTCCGCAATATGGAAACTACGGGAGGGATGAAGTCAACTTTACCAACGTATATAGGAGAAACGACCTCCGTTGACAACGTCGTAAATCTTAGTCTTTGAAATTTCTGTAGAAGTTCCCGAAAGAAGCAGGCGGGATATCCAAATGATAGCGCCATGTTCTCTATAAGAGCTAGTTCGTCCTGACGTATCTTACGGGTAGAGGAATGAGTAAATGCTCGTTTAATTAAAAAGCGTAAGGCTGAAGCTTTGTGTTCCGGGGGGTGCGAAGAGACAAAAGGTATAAGACAAGGAGTGAAGGTCGGTTTTCTATAGACAGATAATTTGATAAGGTTAGAAGTCAAGTCACGAGTTAATAAAATGTCCAGGAAGGGTAATATACCATTTTGTTCAAGTTCCATTGTGAAGGTGATAGTAGGATATTGGTTGAAAAGACATGTGGTAAATTCGTTCAGAAGTAACATGGAGTGAGGCCAGAAGACCAACATATCATCCACGTATCTTAAGAGGAGTGCCGGTTGATTCGTGAATTGGCTCAGTACTTTATCTTCCAATGACTGCAGTAAAATTTCCGCCAGAACAGGGGAGAGAGGAGACCCCATTGGTGCCCCCTCCATTTGTTGGTAGAATTTGCCATCAAATTTGAAATAAGATCGTTTTGCAACCAATTTCAAAGCAGAAATGATTGCATCAACCTCCAATGGGGAAATTGAGTTGTCAGCAAGTAATTTCCCTTCAATAATCGAGTGGACTACTTCAAGTGGAACACTTGGAAACAGAGACACTACATCAAGAGAAGCCATAACAAATGAGTTTCCCTTGGGATCAAAAGATTTTATTCGTGTTAATGCCTGAGTAGAACTATTAATGGATACTGATGAATTTGCAATAAGTGGTTTTAAGTAAGTTGCTAAAGCCCTCTCCAACATACGGGTGGGGCTTGCATACCCCGAAATCAACAGTCTGAGGGAGCGGTCGGGAATAATAATTATTTAATTCTTTTATCAAAAGCGGTATTAATACATGGTTCGTACGCTCCTTGAAAACCTTAAAAAGTCCTTGAATAAAAAAAGTTCATTTTCAAGTCCTTGAAAAAGTTTTAAGGCTCTGTAAATAGTACTTGAAAATTTTTAAAAGTAATGATATGAAAGAGCATGTGTTAAATAATTGTTTGTGCTAAAAAGATGTACAGAAGATTTCTGTGTAGTTCTAATAAAAGCACCAAGCTAATTAAATAGCACAAAACTTGCATTCAACCCAGGGGAGTGTGTGGATGGATAGCTGTGTTGCCTTGGCTATGATATCACTACAGAGTAAAGCATCAGCCATGTGTGTAAAATAAATGGAATGATGTATTCGCAAATTGTGATGGGCTTCTGTTTACTGGGGTTAGGGATGCGTTCTTGCCGGAGGGTGGAACTTACAGGAATTGCTTGTGCTTCATGCGTGGACCCTTTATCTCCTGGCTGCATCAAAGTCGTGCATCAAAAATAAAAAGTTAAAGCAAACAATAAGTGTCCTACCAGTAGACGAATATGAAAATAATGTACCCTTTCAAAATATTCCACAAAACAAAAATGATTTCGAAAAACGCCAAAACAGAGGGGGCAATTTAAAGTTAATAAAATAAACCAACAGGGGGTAATGGGGCAGGTCATTGAAAGTGTGCTTGCCCCAGCTAAGATTAATGGTCTGAACTTGCTAAATACCTACCTACTGATCGACCGACAGTACATACATTTGATAATTCGGGTTTAAGAAGTCCTTGAAAAGTGCTTGAATTTATTTTGCTTGGAAGAGTACGAACCTTGTAATAAAGAATCGTCACATCCCGATGCTTTATTACACTGCTTGTAGGTGAAAAAAAAATTTCCTCCACACTTAGTGAAAGGAAAAATTTGCATCCACATTTCCACAAATGTGTTTGTCTGTAGAGTTTCACCATTTTTGTTATGCAATCTTTTTAGATAACAAATATGTGTTCAGCAGGCAAAGGGCATAAGTAAAAGAATTGTTAACGGATTATTAACACAGCAATCAGATATCTCTGACATTGCTGTGTTAATAGTTCAAATGTTTTTCCATGTATTATGTGAAGAATATTTCTTCCACGCTGTCAACGAACTTTTAACGGTTTGGCTGGTTTCACAGTTTATGTCAAGTAACATGGTTGTATACAAGGCACACTCTCAGCCCCTGTTCAGCGAAGAAATCTAAGAATGTCATGTGATATGAAGAACTTTTTTAAACTTCTTGTTTTTAAAGTAGCACAATTTGTGGCATAGTTTTCCATTACAAGCTACTTTTATTTGTAGCATGCTACAGTAGCAGCGCTACTTCCCGCCACTGGACATAGCCTGGTGTGACCAGAATAGAGATGAGCTCGGCATTGTCCAAAGCTATGGCCCAAGCTAGGATTAGTTTAAGGAGGTCTGGTATCGAAAAAATTACATTCCCATTTTTTGTATTTTATTAAAAATCAAGAATCTTATCTTTAAAATGATGTATTAATTTCCAAAATTGTGCAGTTAGAAGTATTGTATTTATTTTTTAAAATTTCCTCACTCCTGCAATTTTTGGGGTGACGCTGGTTTTTAGTGCAGCAGGTCGAGTTTTAGAGAAAAGAAGATCAAGTTGAAGCGCTCAGGCATTAGATGCAATTTCTCTCTCTCTTTTCATGATGAACTTGATCTGGAAACTGCACACACATATGATAATATTGTGGTTATTATACTATTAAGTGCAAAGCTTTGTTAATGTTACAAAATGCAGAATAATCTAGTCTGGAATGCTTTTACGTTCTTTTTTTTTTTTGGAAATTTCCCTACATTCTTTTTTTATATTCTACTACATCACTCTAAACTACCTTTACCAATTAGCATATATGTAAATTATATTGCAAAGATTAGTTTTCTAGAGTCAAAATTTCAAACACTTGCAACTGTCTGTACGGTGTTGTACGATGGAATTTTTTTGTTTCTAAACAATTTTCTTTTCAGCTTTTACAAAATTACTGATTCCCCTGATACGGTCGAAGGGCACGTTGATTATTTATTTTCAAATCCACATTTCAGAACATTTGGCTTTATGCGTAGTATTTCTAAAAACATATTAATATTGTGAAGTGGATTAACTGAACTAAACTTTTTAAACTAATCCTTGCTTAGGCCATATCTTTGGCCAGTGTATAATGCATAAATGCAAGCCTTGATAAGCAAAATTTTCCAAGAATCCGGGCCCAGGCTCAGCAAACACATGTAATGAAAGAAAGCGGGCCGGGCCCAGGCCTTTCGACCCGGGCTCCTAAAATTGAGCCCAAACTCGTCTCTAGACCAGACATCCGACCTTTGGAGGACATGTCCTACTTTTCTTACCATGTCCTCCAGGCATTAAGGGAAATATCCCATAAGTCCAGCTTTTTCAATAAGGAATAATTCAAATACATTATGATCACATTCTTATATTATAATAATTTATCCTATCAAGCCACTGCTAAAATGTATTCATTCATTTCTGGATTGTCCCCCCCCCCCCAAGTCAGTTTATCCCTGCAATCCTACAGCTGGCTGCTACAGTGCGTCACTTGTGAGTCAACAGCATAGAGAAAACCTGCCAGTGCTTGTTGGTCTGTCTGTCGTTCATTGCACATGGACAGTGCTGTGCAGTGTAGTCGTGCAAACAGTCAGCTCATACTGCTTGTTTTGTTGTTGTGAGTCGTTGCTGTCAGTTTTTTGTATTTATAATTCAAGTTTCTTAATCAATCAGTGAGGAGTATATTGCTAGTTCAATACAATTTGAAAGATGAGAATTTCACAAATATTTGTTAAAGAAACCCGATGTACTGAAGAAAATCTCTTCCAGTGAAAAGTATACGTAAAAATGTCCAGCATACAAAAAACTTCTTCTTTTTTAAAGTTTTACACGTATAAACTCTCAAACTGTAAAATTAAATAGAGTATGTTCATTCATATTTATTTTTGCGCAAATTTATTGTGTCCCTTTTCTCGAAATGTTTTCCATTTTTTAACGAAAATGCCCTGCCATTCCAAGGTCTTCACCCTGGATACAGCTTACTTTTCTAGACAAATAGTTTTGTAGTAGCATGTGATGACCTGGTTGATGATGGTACATTAAATATTACAAGACATGAAATCACTGGAATCGTATTAAGTTTAATACAGGACATTTTGTGTCAGATGAAGCAGCTTCCCATTTATCCAATATATCAAGAAAACCTAACAATACAAAGTTGACATAATGCCATGGCTAGGTGGAAAATCTAACGTGAATTAATAAACATTGCAGGAAAGCTTGAGGTCAAGTTATGGCTTCATCACAAAAAAAATTGTAGATGACAGAAAAATTCTCATTGCACATTTGAATTCAGTGTAAAAAGTTATGTTATAAACACCATTGTCCTATGTGCCAAAAATCGTGCTGACCAGTGTCAGAAGCCATAAAAAACCAATTTTCTGAGTTGCATGGTTTGCTGAATCCAAGCATACTGTACACTCTCTGAATGTCTCTTTTTTTTTTTCCATAAATGAAACTAACCCTGCCCCAGTAGTGCACCCAGAAGAATCCTGGGGGAGGGTCTTGGCACACAGAATTTTCCCAAGGTGCACCCTAAATTTACCAGGAAAAATAGTCAGGTGCCATAACAATTAAGGAGGAAGTTGACTTTTGTACATTTATTATTATCCAGTTACTAGTAATTTTACAGTACAAGAAAGTTAAAAGCAGTAGATTTTTTTCTGGTTAGATTTTTCGGTACTTATGCATTAAGCCGGAGACCAGTAGAAATATATCAGTAAATGTCACAATTGTCAATAGATGGCGCCACTTGAATGGTCATTTCTTTTTAGAATTTAGCTGTAATGAACAAGGTGATGAGTTTATGTTTGGTAAATACAATGAAGGAAATATATCGCGAAAATGGCAGTATTATTGCGATTTTTATTTTTTTTAATCTGGAGGTAGTGTATTTGTATGCAAAGCTGTACACGGCGCTGCATCAGTACCACAGATAACATCTTGTTATTTGGATTACTGACAACGTGATTCTCGTGTCACTCGGTTATCTGTTTCTGTGGTGTTCAACAATATGAAAAATTGGGATTTACCTCGAGATGAAGGAAGCGCTGTGTCATTTCTTCAAAGTAAAGGTATTCTGCCGCATGAAAGAATCTGTAAATTGGGCTGTAATATGAAGCTAGACTTTGGAAGTGAAAGTATTCAGTGGTGGTGCAACATTGGAGCATGCAGATGTAAGGTAGGCTTGCACGTTGAAAATTGGTTTCAGAGTAGTCAGCTTCTTTTTTTAACTGCTGTTCGATTTATTTATAGCTGGAGTGAGAATTTAACTTCTATTAAATGGTGTGAACAACAGTTGGATATGACAAGTCACACAACTGTTGATTGGAATAACCATTTGCGAGAAATTTGTGCAGATGTTCTCGAACATCAGTTGGACAAAATAATTGGTGGCCCAGCATTAATTGTGGAGATAGGTAAAACATTATTTTTGAAAAGAAAGTCTAATACAGGTCGTGTGCTTCCAGAGCAGTGGATTTTCGGAGGAATTTGTTATTCTACTAATGACTGTTTTTTAGTGAAAGTGCTGGACAGAAGTGTGAAAACCTTGTTGAAGGAAATTAAGAATCTTGTTGTGGAACATTCTACAATCAATTTGGATTCATGGAAGGTATATAAGACTGAGAAGCTAGAAGAGGCAGATTTGAAACATTTTGAAATCAATCATATGTACAACTTTGTCGACCCGGAGAGTGGAGCCCATACTCAAACAATAGGAAGATTGTAGGGATCAGCTAAATGGATAAACAAATGTCACAGCAGAACTGCTAGATAGCATATCGATTCATACTTAGCTGAGTTCATGTGGAGACATCATTTAGCTTCATCAGACCCATTTAATTCCATTTTAAATTGTATTAAAACTTCTCTGCCCCCCAAAATGAATGTGTAGGTTTCAGGCCACTAATAATGCTTGTATGTTGCAACATATTTCCTTCATAAATTGTGTTTCCCAAAAATAAACTTGTCACATTGTTCATTACAGCTATTGAGCTAAATTCTAAAAAGAAATAACCATTCGTGTGGCGCCATCTATCGACAATTGTGACATTTAGTGATACATTTCTACTGGTGCCCGGCTAATGCATAAGTATTGATTTTTCTAAATTTATTTAACAGAACTACTCCCTTATAATTATTGTGTGTTATAATTATACGGCACATGATTAAGAAGTATATGGAGATCATGTATCGTGATTTTTTGTTTCAAACTTTGATATAATAATTTTCCACTGTCAGCTGGGGAGGGGGTCATTTTCCCTCCCTGTGGGTGTGCCACTGCCCTGCTCCCACGTGAATTTTGCTTCCAAAATTGTTTCATGTAGCAGCAAATATACTTGCAACCAGGGAATTATACATACACTCAAATTTTCTGAACACCGTTCCATTTTTTTTTAGCGTACACAGGTAGCAATTGTAAATTTTGGGCAACAATAGGTAATCAGCTAGTAACCGATATATCTAGTGTGTAAAAGAAATAAGTTACTGTCAGGGATACAGAACACTGACTGAGCTGCCCAGATTAAGTGAAAGTATGCAACTATGTTAAATCCAAATAACCTGTGCACTCTTTGAATGTCTTTTTTTTTTTTTTTTTCTTCCTTCTTCATGAACAAAACTATCTCTACTCTCCATGAATTTTGCTTCCGAAATTGTTTGATGTAGAAACAAATACACCTGCAGCCAGGGATTCACACCAACACCCCCAAATTTCCTCACCACCCTCCCATGAAAAATCTCAACAAACACATAGAAGTATATATAATTATATATGTTTAAATTTTTGTATGATTTTTATTACCATATAGCATAATTAACAATAGTAGTTAGCATTTACATGAGATCCTCAGCTTTAATTTGAAATATCTTCTACCATAGTGCAATACAATTTGAAGTCTATGTATATAGCAGTCATGTTTCTTTTTTTCTTGTTTAATTCACGTTTAAAGTTAGCCTCTGCAATCATAAAACATGTGTGTATCTCTTTATTTTAGTCTGTTGCAGATTTTGTAGATATTCCTCTTAATCATGTAAGGAAACTTTTGAATCACAGCCAGGGATTCATACACACCAACACTCCAAAATTTCTTCACCACCCTCCCATGAAAAATCTCAACATACACATAGAAGTATATACAGTAAAACTTCCATAACTTGAATCTTCAAGGGAACTACATTTAATTTCGAGTTTTAGAAAATTCGAGTTACAGAATTCGTATTTTTCAGCAATATCTTTTTCTTTATTTTCCTAGTATCCACTTCTTGTATTAGCTTTATTTTTTCCTGCAATGATAATACTTTAAGCTTCCTTTTAGACATCACAGAAATTTCCACTAAGATGACAGACGTGGATTTTTCTAAAACTGGGTGCACAGCACTCACTTCCTCAAATGGGCCCAAAAGAATGCAGACTTAAGAACTTGCGAGAGAATTCCATTTTCAAGGATTTAGCCCTTAGCTACAATAAAATGGTCCATCTCAAGGGGATTAAAACACCCCCTTCACAGAGCGGATAGATTATCCAGCTGACCTTGTTTGGCCTAACCTTGGTTTGACCCCCAGCACTTGCAATACTAGCAACAGGTGCATTTTTTTAAATTGAGTTTTAGAATACGATTTTCACAGGGTTTTCGCACAAAATACGATAACGTTTCGAGTTTAAGGAATTCGACTTATAGAAGAAAAAATGCTTGAAAAAAGAGAAATTTTTATGCAAAATGCCAAAATTCTTTGAGTTACAGAAAAATTCGACTCACAGAAGTTCTAGTTTTAGAAGTTTTACTGCACAATTATATACTTTTAAATTTTTGTATGAATTTTTATTACCAAAATGAAGAGATACATGCATATGTATGTATCTCTTCATTTTAGTCTGTTACAGATTTTGTAGATATGTTACTGCTAAAGTGCAGAAATCAGTTATTCTACAGATTATCTAGGTAATGTGCAGATTAACTAGGGTGATCCGTTAAAGTGCCGAAAATTGTTTCATTGCTCAAATTACCTAGATAATCTGCACATTACCTACTAGGCACTCGTTAAAGTGAAAATAAGATCTTTGCTGGAACAACAGCAACGTTTCTGTACGCTTAAATTAACATAATGTTATTTATTTATTTTTCGACATATAAAGAATCAAGTTAATACATTTGACGTAAAGATATTTCTACAGCAGGGACATCTTCTTTCGTTAAAAATCTCTCTTTGCAAACACTGAATTCAGATTTTGCATACAATTGTTTTAAAATACCCGTTTTAGTACCAAGTTTATAAAAACCATCCTTTGTTTTACTAAGAACCACAGCTAAAATCGAGCGGGCATCAGTTTTTGCTCTGTCTACTTCAGGTACTTTAATTCTCACAGTGACACCTTCATCGACATTTGGGTGCTTTGCATTAGAAACTAACATTTTCTTTGCTTGCTTTTCTAAACCTTTCTTGGCTTCATCACACTGTATTTTCTGATCCACATTCTTTTTACAGATGTTGCACAATACATTCTTACCATACCCTTTCTCTTTAGGATCTATTTCACCACAAATTACGTGAACAAACATATCACACGATTTACACTTGTGAGCACCTGATGTTGCTTTTGAGCAAACAATACAGACTATGTCTTGTATAGTCCTCTTTACAAGCTCTGTACGAAACTGTGATGGCGATTCTGCTGAAGTTGAGGGTAACTCAGTGATGACTTCTTCAACATGCAGAGGTGATTCCTTGGAGGTGCAGGGTAACTGAATATTCTTCATAACTGTATCCTCAATCAACGGTGTAGAAGGCAGTTTAAGATTACTATCGATAAATTCTTGTATTTCTATAGGTGATTCTGTAGAAGCAGGGGATAACGGAATGTCCTCTTGAGTAAGATTTGACTGTGATCCCATAATCACAGTCTCTTGTGAATCTTCTAATTTTTCAAGGTCTTCTTCAGTATTTATCAAATGTAATACACTTTGTGGTATAATAGAAGAAGATAATCCCACTTTTGCGGGACAACCGAACATGGCTTCATATGGACTTCTTTTAATTGCAGAATGATAGGCACAATTCTTCATGAATTGTACAAATCGTACGCCCTCACTCCACTTGTTAGTTTGGTTATCAGCCATCCAAGTAGTGAGCATGTTTTCAATGTCTTGATTCGCTCGCTCTACACTTCCTTGACTTTGGCTGTGTCTAGGTTTGCCATTAACCATTTTGATTTCTGGCCACAACTGTGTTACACTTTCTAAGATTTTATTACAAAATTCGCGTCCGTTATCAGAATGCAAAATACTTGGAGCGCCAAAAAGGAGAAAAATATCAAGCAAGTTATAGGCTACTTCATCCGCCCGTTTTGATGTGAGCGGCTTCAATACAACAAATTTTGTTAAGTGGTCTTGGTATACGAGAAGAAACTTAAACTTTCCATCTGGTTGAGATTGGTAATCGATGAGATCCACCTGGCATCTGCTGTTGAAATGCGATGAAATAATCGGCTTTACAACAATCCCTTTTTTCGCACTTTTTTGTTTTTGTTGGCAAGGTTCGCATAAATTCAAAAACATTTTTATTTGGGCTTGGGTTATGTTTTTATAAAGTGTATTTAATTGCTTGATCATTCTGTCTCTTCCACCGTGGCCAATTGACAAATGAGTAGAATACAATATGTCAAACAATTCTTCGGCATGGACAAACTTTTTCACACTTTCTCGCGCATATGACAACGGCTCAATGAGTTTTTCACAGCCTTGTACAGTCAACACATCATACCTTTGAATTATTCGATAATCTCGAGATGATTCTTTCTTCTTGGAAACTTTTATTCGCTTTACATCTTCAATTATGCAATCGTACTTTCGTTTTGTCATTAAAACACTATTATATTTTGAATCTTCGCTAAAGAGGTTTTCGAAGAATCTTTTCTTCATTTTACTCACCAATTCGGTGCTTGCTTGCATACTAGGAGTTAAATTTATCTGCTTAAAAAAAAATCACGACACAAATTCACGCGCTAACAGGCAGAAATGAATTTGAAAACAGAATTAGCTATGCTACGCACTGGCAGCCGACGCCAATTATGAGAAATAAAAACAACCGGCGACGACTAGACACTGGCAAAACGAAACTAAAAGTGGAGGGAGAGGGGGAAGGTGTAGGGGAAGGAAATGAGAGAAACAGGCGAAACCAAACTAAAAGTGGAGGGAGTGGGGGGAGGTGTGGGGAAAGGAAATGAAAGAAATAAACTTTTGAACTTTAACGATATCAAAGCCGTTAATGTGCACATTACCTAGGTAAAATGCGAAAAACTTTTGATTCTGCACGTTAACGGAGCAGATCAGTTAATCTGCAGATTAGCTAGGTAATGTGCACATTAACGGCTTTCGAGCGTTAGTGATAACAGATACACTTCTTAATCATGTCAGCGAACTTTATGAATCACATCGCACGCACAAGATTTGTGAAAATTTCAATATCGACTGTTTCAGTAACCCATGTTAATACTACTTTGCTCTAACCTTGTTTAGGGAAGCATTTAGAGATGACAGATCAGAAATAAAAACAGCAAAAAAAGTGTAAGAATTAAAAAATATATATATTCATAGTTATATAAACAGTTCTTAACTGTAAAAAAAAAAATCGGCCGAACTCCATTTTTGAAGTTTTCCGTATTTTTACTCCTAGGTTTAAAGCCTGATTATTTTACTATAAAAAAATTTCCGCCTTCGAAAAATTTCCTTTTATCAAACACTAGTAAAAAAATTTCAGCACCCCTCCAATATGAAATCCGTGGATAAACCCCTACTTGCAGCTTTTCGTACACTAGGCAGATAAAGTGGTTTTAGATCAGTATTTATCTTTGTGGAAGGTTTACCATCTTTGGCTAAACTTCCACGTTCGGCCCCGCTAGTTCCGAAAGCAATAATAGATGGCGCCACGGTAGCACTTCACCTATCCTCCGCTCTTCTCGACGTGAAATGCATTCAGCCATCTCTTGACTCTGTGTCGATGCGCCTCGTCGTTTAGTACAATTAATGTGTCAGAAGAAGTACGCTTCAGGGAATGATGAGTACTCTTACCGCACACTTGGTACGTGTTTTTTTTATGCTGAGATTCCTATTGATAGAGTGATATTCTCACGTATTTTTTCGCCCAAGGATTGTCTTACGATGAGGCGATTGAAGAAACCTCACATGGCCACATCCACTGAGACAGTTAGCGACTGGTATTCGTATTGCAGACAACTAGTCTCACAGTTTATGATAGCCTTGCAATGTAAATGTACTTGGCAGACCATATTCTGGAATATTTATTCGGACGGAATTGCCGTCTTTCCTCTCAACATTGCTTTGAAGTACTGATTCCTGCGATCAGACAGTTCTTCCCTGGCAGATAAAACTTTCCTTGCTTTTATTCTGCTAGCTGCAGTTTCATATTCTTCCGTGAAAATAAATATTTCACACATATGTCATAGTCAACATTCAAAAAGGTCCTTTTAAACGCCACTTTTCATCCATATTATTCACTTCCTTTGCCACTTTCATAACGAAACGCTTCACGATGTAGCGATAACGTGCCGCCATCTATCGTCGCTTCGTAAAACTATTTTTGGGCCGAACGTGGAAGGTTTACTTTGTCCAGCTTTTTTTATTTTAATGAACTCACATGTACGAAAAGAAAAAAAAATAAGGGCAACACCTACATCTTCCTGCAGAATCTGAACTTTAGAGAAGCACGTAAAAGCAGCATCTGTCATACCCGTAATTCTATAAATTTTAACTGGCTAAAGTTATTGTGAAAATAAGAATGCATTGCAATAACATCCACTTTTGATTATTATCACCATTATATTTAATAACAAAACGAAGACAAAATTTAATACTTTTCATACGTCATTGCATTAGCACACATCACACTGGAGAGGCAAACTACACATCAAGCACTGTTGTAAGGCGCCATCTACTCTTGGCGTATCTTACTAACCTGTAAAACATTTCCAAACGTGGGAGCGTTGAGAAAGATTACCAAATCGTTCCCCATGGTGTTGAATCATAATGTGCAGTACTCTTTGTTATTAGGTTAAGTGACCTGAGACATTTTTTTTTTAACATCGTAGGGCTGTTAGGCAAAAAGACTAAGCGTACTGAATTTTGAGCTTTTACAAAACTTTAATAGGAAAATAGTTCAAATTTTTCCAAGAAAGCTATTGTTATTCTACAAAAGGAAAAAAAAGACCGAATTCTCAAGGGTAGTAGGCGCATCGTTGAGTCCTTCCCGTCGAAAAACGAATTTCTTAAAATAGATTTTAAAAGTAAAAAGAATCGGCGAAACGGTACTAAGTGAAAAAAATGCTCATGATTTGAAATGTGCAATCTGAACTAAATTCATAGTAAATGAAATCAGCCAAAAAATAATTAACCGGATTTCTACAGCCTGTAAGAAATCCACAAATAAAAACAGCTACTTAAACCAACTCATGGCAGAAACTTGTTACAAAAATGAAATGTGCATAAAATGTTTCTCATAACAGAAGTTAACCAGAGCTGAAGAAAGATTCCAAATTGAACAATTAAAAGAGAGGGGGGGGGGAGGTATATAACGTAAGCCCCTTCAAGCCGGAAACCTGAGCGTTATTTAAAGAAAACAAAACGGTGCAAATATTTTCTCAAAAATGAGAAGATATTATTTTAACTGGAAATACACGCCACACTGTGGGCAGACTCATAAAGTGAAAAAGTAAGCGTAACATTTTCTTTTCTTTCTAGCAAAAACTATGCGGTGGAAACAGGATTTTAAATATACACCATGCAGGGGTGAAACTGTGCATCATTTAAAGAGAAAATGTTTGTAACCTTTACCGTACAGAATAAATTACAGTACCAAAAAAATTCACAATAGGATTTTCAGAAGTTAGCTGTCATACTGTTTATATAAGCGCCTTTGACCACTGCGCCCCGGTGGCGCAGTGGTCAAAGGCGCTGGCCTCTGATCGTTCGTCCGTAAGGGGTCTGGGTTCGAATCCCGGTCAGGCATGGATGTTGTGTTTGTCTTACGGCACTGGCTCCCTCCCTTCCCTGGAACCAGTGACCCTAAATTAGGGACGGGCGACTGCTTATAGCCCATTGAGTTGCTCACGGTGGTCGTTAAACCTCCAATAAAAAAAAAAAGATCACTGCGCCACCGACTGGAGGAGTGTGTAATGGCTCGTTGTATCATAAAACGAATGGCTGCAAGTTTATGACATAAAGGGTGCATAGAGTTGTAAAGGATGATACTAGGGGCAGACACAGGCTTCCTGAAAACTGAGGTTTGAATAGTGTGATTTGTAATATTTCTGGTTAGCAAGATATCTAAAAATGGTAAGGTTCCTTCAGTTTCCAGTTCCAACGTAAAATTCACTGACTGTTGTAAATTTCAATAATTTTGTAATGAAGACATGAAATCCCTGAAATTCAATAATTTTTCTTCGGTGCCCAACCAGAAAACCAAAATATCATCGACATATCTCAAATATAAACCCAGTTCTTCAGGCAAAGGGTTCAACGCCAAGTGCTCTAGGTGTTGCATAAATATCTCGGCCAAAAGGGGTGATAAAGGGGAACCCATTGGGACACCCTCTTTTTGCCTGTAAACGATGTTGTTGAAGCAAAAGTATGAACGATTTTGAATAAGTCTTAGGGCACCAAAAGTTGCGGTGATCTCAGAGACTGGCATGTCTGATTCTTTCAGTTTTTCTGCGATTAAAGAGTGAACCAGAGGCACAGGCACATTAGGGTATATGGCTGTAACGTCCAGTGAGGCTATAATGAAGAGAAATCCTTGACTACTAAAAGTTTGAATCCTCGACAAGGCTTCCTTCGAACTGGAAACAGAGTAGCCCTGAGTTAGGGGATATGGGTTTAAGGAATGAAGCCAAGGTTGCTTCAAGTTGGCGGGTTGGGTTGGAGTGTCCCGATACCAATGGTCGCATAGGTTGGTGTTCTTTATGAGTCTTTAAGGTTCCAAATAACTCAGGAACTCTGTACCCATTTGGTGGGTGCATGTGAGAGGAGATGGTGGACGGAAGAGTTCCAGAATTTCTAAGTCTGCTGAGTGCTGAGACCGTGGCATTTTTTTTTATTGGAGGTTTAACGACCACCGTGAGCAACTCAATGGGCTATAAGCAGTCGCCCGTCCCTAATTTAGGGTCACTGGTTCCAGGGAAGGGAGAGAGCCAGTGCCGTAAGACGAAAACAACATCCATGCCAGACCGGGATTCAAACCCGGACCCCTTACGGACGAATGATCATAGGCCAGCCCCTTAGACCACTGCGCCACCGGGGCGGCGTTTTACCATTGGAAACATAAGGTAGATATTTTAGGTACAACCACTTTAAAAGGACATTTAATAATGAAAAGTATGTCTCCACACCAAAATATTTACTCTGACGATGAAGTTTTTTTCCTCATGAATGTGAAGAGGTCTAGGTAGAAAAAAAAAACCAAATCAAATAGAGTGATTTTGTATTTTTTTTTTTAATTGAAAGTTTAACGACCACTGTGAGCAAGCAGTCGCCCGTTTCTAATTTAGGGTCACTGGTTCCAGAGAAGGGAGAGAGCCAGTGCCGTATTTTTTTTTTTTTTTTTGCATTACTAAAGAACTGCCTAATGAGACTAAGTAAGACGTCAAAACAGTGTTCTTTTGAAATAAGACAGTTCCGTCGGAATAAATACTCCAGAATGTTGCTTACCAGTTCTAATATTTAGGAAATTCCACATATTTTTGTCCCACCAAACTTCATCAAAAATGCCTTCAATTCTACATTTGAAAATTAAAAAAAAAGAAAATATTTTTCAAAAATTAAAAAAAATTATAATTAAATTAAAAAAAAAAGTTAAACAATACTCATGAGTTCTCCATACAAAACACATCAATACTAATCCTGAGCTAAAGGTAGAGTGAGCGCTGACGTGCTTTTGGGCTCTGTGAGAACTATATAGATTTTTTTTTGATTGGAGGTTTAACGACCACCATGAGCAACTCAATGGGCTATAAGTAGTCGCCCGTCTTTAATTTAGGGTCACTGGTCCCAGGGAAGGGAGAGAAACAATGCTGTAAGACAAACACAACATTCGTGCCTCACCGGGATTCGAACCCAGACCGCATTTGAACGAATGATCAGAGGCCATCGCTTAGACCACTGCGCCACCGGGGCGGCCTATATAGATTGACGGTACTTCGAAAAGATAAGTCACAAGATAAACCCTACCAATAAAGTTCACCCTCTATTTGCCGCCCCGGTGGCGCAGTGGTCTAAGTGATGGCCTCTGATCATTCGTCCAAACGGGGTCCGGGTTTGAATCCCGGTGACTCATGGATGTTGTGTTTGTCTTACGGCACTAGCTCTCTCCCTTCCCTGGAACCAGTGGCCCTAAATTAAGGACGGGCGACTGCTTATAGCCCATTGAGTTGCTCACGGTGGTCGTTGAACCTCCAATCAAACAAACAAACAAACACTCTCTATTTACCTCCTGTCGCATTCCGACTGTACAGGTAAAACAACTGAAGGTAAACGATGTCGCAATGAAAACACCCGAACATTGAAATGGCTTATGGCGAATGCAGACAACGTTTCTGTGCTACATATGAAGTCATCTTTGCTCGGGCTATTAAGTAGGCCACCGTGATGTGATTTTCGTTTCCTAATTTCAGTTTGCATTGTAAATTTCTGCGTATTTCATTCCCAAAATTTCACAGTGACCAGAACTGTAGGCACTACATTTGATTCCTTACGAGCATTGCAATTGTGGGATGCAGTGTTAGCTGCAAAGAGGCTATATTACTGGAGACACCACTCCTATCCACCCAGCATTGGCTTCCATAAGTCACCGTCCGTGCTGCAAATGACGTCATGAGCAGGCACGACGCAGTCGCAGAAAGGAAGCTGCTTTGAAACCAATAGAACAAAAGCTTCTAAGCGTATAAACAGATAAATTGAGTAATTCAATAATCTTTATCAATGATACACAAGCTTACTGTTTTATCAACGGTATAATTTAGTTCCTTTTGCCTGCTTGTGACGTCACACCACAGATTAACTGTGACCTATGCTGCAGAGCCAGTGGTGTCTCCAGTAATATAACCTCCTTGGTTAGCTGTGAACTCGATTTTTTCTGATAGAAGGTTTAACGATTACCGTGAGCAACTCAATGGGATATAACCAGTCGCCCGTCTGTAATTTAGGGTTACTGGTTCCAGGAAAGGGTAAGAGCCAGGGGAGTATGCCAAACACAACATCCATGGTTCACCGGGATTCAAACCCGGACCCTTCTCCATTCTCTGACGAATGGCTTAGATCACTACGTCACCGGGGGAGGTGTGTGTGTGTGTCATGGACGAATGGTCATAAGCTGTCGCTTAGAACCAAGGAGGTTAGAATAAGATATCTGGAGATGTCCCTGTTAATGGAGCAGTATCACTTTGCGTGAAACCTATAACCACGAGCGACGGCCGTCAAAGTTTGGGGAAGTTGATGGTTTTCAAGACAGCTGTAAATGCACTTTGTGTTGGCTGAATTACCTTCTTTTGTCCCACATGTTTCCAATTTCCCATCTTATAATCTTATATTTTGCAGTTGATGTTTGAGAAAATGCTGATTTTATAAAATTCTTAATTATTTTGAGGCTGTTTCCCTCCTTTTGTTTAAATTGAAATCCCCAAACGTTAGTGCAAATTCTAAACAAAAGATAACGTTAAAATTGAAAACCTAATCCGTGTAAGAAGTATAATTCATTCCGGTTTGATATTAACAAGATTTCTGCAACCCAAAGCGAGCCGCCCCGGTGGCGCAGTGGTCTAAGGCGCTGGCCTCTGATCATTCGTCCGTAAGGGGTCCGGGCTCGAATCCCGGTCAGGCATGGATGTTGTGTTTGTCTTACGGCACTGGCTCTCTCTTTTCCCTGGAACCAGTGACCTTAAATTAGGGACGGGCGACTGCTTATAGCCCATTGAGTTGCTCACGGTGGTCGTTAAACCTCCAACAAAAAATAAATAAATAAATCGTCTTTGACATTTTTTGTTTGTTATGTATTCTGCGGAAGAAAAGTATGATATTTTCGTTTGATTAGAAGAAAATTCGCATTCTACCATCATTATTTTTTATGTATAACGTTCATGCTTTCAATTTCGTTAGAAGTAGATGTCTGCTTCCCGACGTCTTTCGATTTCAACTGTTATTTGAATTTCTGCGAGATTATATGTCACTCCAAATTCTTAAAAATATATGATAGAAATTGTTGATAAATATCATAGAAATTACTATTTATGTATTTCTCAGCGTAATGTAAGCATATGTTTAGATGAATTGTTGACAATTTCTTCGCATTCTAACTGATTTCCTCTACCGAACATGGAAAAGTCTTTGTTTTTCCTAAATACTGACGACCACCGTGAGCAACTCAATGGGCTATAAGCAGTCGCCCATCCTTAATTTAGGGCCACTGGTTCCAGGGAAGGGAAAGAGCCAGTGCCGTAAGACAAACACAACATCCATGTCTCACCGGGATTCGAACCCGGACCCCGTTCGGACGAATGATCAGATGCCATCGCTTAGACCACTGCGCCACCGGGGCGGCGCAGAGTGTGATGACCAATCAGAACTGAAAATTTTGAAATTTCACTGGGCCAATAAAAATCAACAGAAAAGCAAACGAACTAGTTTTCACAGTATCTCTGGCATAAAGAAGTTTCTTAAATTAAGAGGTCTTAATTTGTTTTGCTAAATTTAAATATTTCGTGTTGTTGTCGTTTTTAGACAACTGATAAGATCGGAAATAACCCCATGAAAAGTCAAGTGATAGAAAGAAGGAAAATGCCGCCCCGGTGGCGCAGTGGTCTAAGGCGTTGGCCTCTGATCATTCGTCCGTAAGGGGTCCGGGTTCGAATCCCGGGCAGGCATGGATGTTGTGTTTGTCTTACGGCACTGGCTCTCTCCCTTCCCTGGAACCAGTGACCCTAAATTAGGGACGGGCGACTGCTTATAGCCCATTGAGTTGCTCACGGTGGTCGTTAAACCTCCGATCAAAAAAAAAAAAAAAAAAAAAAAAAAAGAAGGAAAATTGGAAAGCTAAACGTGGACACATTACTGTTTTGTTTTTATTTTGCAGTAATGTTCACAAACCACTGATTCAAAATAAAAGTTCGTTTTTAAAATACAAATAAAAACTCTGTTAGCATATATACTTAGCTAAGAACGTTACTAAAAGCAAATTACCATTGTGTTAAGGGGTCAAAATTCTAGCTGGTAGAAATCATGTTTTCATTTGTCGTTACTGTTGTTATTTTAAAGGGAACTGGCAACGCTAAATTAAATATCTTTTTGCAGTTCACACTGGCGGTAAAGTGTTGAGGTATTACTGGTTTGTTTACAATTTTATATATTCATTTATTAATTTTATGAAACTCAGTTTTATATAGGTAAGTGTCAGCCAACTGTCTTGTACAATTTTTGGGTGCTTAAAAATCACTGGGTAACTCTTTGATAACTTCCTAACAACCGTAATGAGTAGAGCGTTACTCATCTACGATGTAACAGTTGCATGTACGTTGATACCATCTAAATTGAAAAAAATTCAAATTTTACATGGCAAAATTTAAGAATAAACAACTCTTGTAGCACATTAAAGTTGAATACGTTATTTTTAAGTCGGATGTGAGACTAGATTTGACCCAAGCAGCTGCTGAAGGTTCAACATCTATGTTTACTATCAGTGTTGGGTTTCTGGGACACGAGTTCGTTTTGGTAAACATTTGTTCAGGGTAGTTATGTCTTCAGTCAATCCCAACAAGTTCGAAATTTGCCGTTCATCACGAAAGCTAATTTGACGTGTTAATAATAGAAATAACCGTGGGTTTATCATGGACTATTTTCATGCATTAATTTTTAGCTTGCCAGTTATTCCTTAAAGGTTTAGAGTCTGCATGAATGGTACTGTTTGATCAACAGGAACTTTGTATAGGAGGCTGTCATGTGTATACTTTGTCAGGGTGACGTTCCTTTTTGTTAAGGGGTGGGGTTGTATGAGTGTGATGACATCATTAAGGTACTAAACTTAACCTATGTGACATTTTTTTTCATTACTAGTAACTGGAATTTCAATTTATATTGGGAAATAGACCAAGTAATTGAATATTTAGGTTTATTTGAAAACCAAACTGCTATTGTGAAAATGTTAGTGACAGTGTTTTTATGCCACAGTTAGTATTTGATACATGTTTTAACATTCTATAAAAGCTGTTATCACTTATGCCAGGCTGGTTTTTTGTACCAGTAGAAGTTTTGGTGTTTTTTCAAGATGATGTTTATATTAGTGCTGCATCTGAAACTTAGGTGCCAGCTCTTCAGGAATCCAATGGATGCTTGAGCTTTGCACATAAAGTCTGGTGAGTGCTCGAGTTGTGTACAAGAAGTCCAATGGGTGTCTGAGCTCATTATGTGCTTGCATGCATATACATAGACGTGCAGTAGTATGTTGATTGTATGACAATTAGTTGTACGATTTAATTGGTGATAGTTTTTGGAACAGATAAATAATTATATATGGGCGTAATTTTTCTTTGCACATTTTACAGTTGTGCAATTCTGCAGTTAGGATTTTCTTAGTGGTGCAGGGGGATCTTTTATTGTTATCAGTGACTTACGGGTGCCTGATCCCTGGAGTACTCATGTAGTCGGCATCTGTAAAAGGCAGGCCTGTAACATTTTTTCATCATGAATGTAGTGCTTCTGATATCGGACTCTTTGCTAATTAAAAAAAAATATTCAAAAATAGTAAATGCTTTTTGTTTTATTTTTTATTGCTGAGCATTCATTTTTCTTTAATTTTTCAATGGGTGCATGGGGCACATTAATTTTCTTACTGTTTTTTCAATGGGCCCTGTGGCACCCATGTAGTTGACATCTACAATCTGAAATGTGAATCGTAAACTAAAAAATGTTAATGCAGTGGTCCCACTGCCGACCACATTCTTTTCAATGTGCAAAATAAAAAATAAATAAATCGTTTTGGCAAAAATATTGGCGACTACCACAATTACAATTCCTGGTCTATAGCATGATATTTTGCTGCTTAATTGTAAAAAATCTACAACATTGTTTTTGTACTATTACAACACTTTATACTCCAATGACAGTATCTTGGCAATATACTGCCATAACTATCATTAATTTACGTGCATAAGCATCATGATAATTAGTAGCTTAAATTTTAAGGCTAGCACCTTTAAACATTTTCCTGCACGTCAGGTTTAGGGTTTGCTGTTGGCTGTTGGTTCCAGCTCGGTGTGGTGATCTCATTTCGCCATTGTTGTATTATTCACGTGTAGGCGAGCAAATTAAGTGACTCGAAGTATTTTCAATAATACTGTAGATCTCTGTGACTTTGAAAATATTTTAAATTCATTTAAAAACACTTTTACCAACATATAAACAAAATCTTACAACACAGGTAACTTATCAAACCAAAATTCTTTTGATGATCCATTAACATACACAAAAATTCACACTGACATCTAATACTCAAAAACCAAACTACACAAACAAATTTTAACCAAAACAAAACTCTTAGAAACTTAATATTTACAATGAACCAGTAATTATTGCTGTCTATGCCATTCTATTCCATTCGTGCCCCTTGCTTCAGCTCAATGCACACAACATGTGCCTACCACACTTCTGCTTTCCCCACACAGGCCGCCTCTAGGGCTTTCAGCCCCGTCCGGGCTGTCCTCAGGAAGCATTATCGATGTTAGTTCTGCTGCCGCAGAGTGAGTGGGTGAAAAGATTCACCGTCTGGGGTCCGATCTCGACGTTATCACCGAATCTCCTCTGTGGCTCCATCTATTGCAAAATCTGGGAAAACTTTCATTTTCTTTTTCTATGGCCTTGATTTTTACGTTGTATTTTAATTAATTTTTTTCCATTTTTCACGTAAAATATTAGGATCATTAGAATTACAAATTTTATCCCTGTTTTTTTCTATCAAAACTGATTCCGCAATGCGTAGGTGTCTTTCGTTTCCACATGTTTTTATAATTTTTATGTCATCAAATTTGGGATATGTATGATTATCCAAGCAAATTTGGGATCATCATTGTCAACCATTATTTATCCACTGCTGGACGAAGGTCTCCCCAAGTTTCTTCCACAACGGCCTGTCTTGTGCCCGTCTCCTCCATGTTACTCCCACATACTTTCAAATTTCATCCACCCAACTCCCATGTGGTCTTCTTCTGGGTCTTTTCCTGCCCCTTGGAATCCAATCTAAAATTTCTGCTGTCCATTGATGGTCTGTCCTTCTGGCAGTATGTCCAGCCCATTGCCATTTCAGGGATTTAACTCTGATCATGATGTCTTCCACTCTTGTCATTTTTCAGATCCACGAGTTCCTCTTCTTATCTCTCCTGGTTACACCAAGCATGCACCTCTCCATGCTACTATGAGTTGTCTGCAGCCTTTGTATGTCTCTTTTAGTTAAGGTCCACGTCTCTGCACCATACGTAAGCACTGGAAGGATGCATTGACCAAACACTTTTCTTTTAAGACATAATGGCATATTGCTGTTGAAAATTATGCTGCTTCTTCCAAAAGCTCTCCAGGAAAGTTTTGTTCGCCGATTAATTTCTTCATCAATGTGACCCTCACTTGATATCTGCTGTCCAAGATAAACGTACGTGTCTGTTATCTCCAGCTTTTCTCCATCAATCGATAAATCTTCATTTCCTGTAAAAGCATTGAACATCACTTTTGTGTTCTGAAAGTTCATTTTTAATTCCACTTATTTACTCTTGTCAGCAAGTTCCTGGATCATACTCTGCAGCTCTGATGGGGTAGTTGCAAAAATGACTACGTCATCAGCAAAACGAAGGTGGGTTAGATAATCTCCATTAATCTTTATCCCTTTGTTTTCCCAGTTCAGTGATTGAAAGACATTTTCCAATGTAGCATTAAAGAGCTTCAGAGATATGGTGTCACCTGTCTCACTCCCTTTCCAATTTTTATGTGTGTTGTATTTTCAAACAGCCGAATCTTTGCACTTGCATTTTCATAGATGTTATTAATAATATTAATGTATGCATCTTCAATACCGCAGGATTTCAGAGCCATTGTAACAGCTGATGATTTCACTGAATCAAAGGCTTTTTCGTAATCGATAAAAGCCATGCACAATGGAAGTTCATATTCCCTCACTCTTTTAATTAGTTCCCTCTGTATGTGGATATGAACTATTGTGCTGTAGCCACTCCTGAATCCAGCTTGTTCTCTCGGTTGAGCCATGTCCAGTGTTACCTTCAAGCAGTGTGAAAGAACTTTAGTGAAGATTTTATAAATCACTGATAGGAGGCTGATAGGTCTGTAGTTCCTGAGATCCTCAATGTCACCTTTTTTATGTAGCAAGATCATTGTAGCATTGTTCCAATCCTCAGGAATCTTCCCTTCATTGAGGCATCGAGTGAAAATTTGGGCGAGTACTGTTTTAATTTCTCCACTTGCTTCTTGTATGATGTCTACAGTAATTCCATCTTTTCCTGGAGCTTTTCCCCGCTTCGTGTTTTTGATTGCATGTGCAACTTCTGCAGGGAGGACTGGAAGAACTCTGGTACTGGTACCTTTCATGATGTCTGGAGTACATGTATCATCCCTTTCATATAATTTGGAGTAGAAATCTTTCACTCTTGTCAAAATTTTGCCTCTATTTCTTGTTTCAGAACCATCTTCTTTTCTCAGTGCCATAATCTGTTTTCTTCCCTTACTGAGATGTCCCTTTGCTATCTTTAGGCTTTGGTTGTTTCCAATTGCTTTCCTCACTAGTTCACAGTTGAATTTCCTTACATCTTCAGTGATACTTTTTCGTACTGTCTTGCATAGCTCTATATATTCCACTTTGGAAGTTGCATCTTCTTTAGTTGTCCTCATCTCTCTTCTTTTTTGCATCAACATTTTGGTCTTTCCTGATAATTTGTTCACATGCAACTTGTTCTTAGACCCAGCTAATTTTGTTGCTGTTTCCATAAGAGCTTTGGTTACTTTTCTGTTAACTTCAGAAATATCCACTTCTTCCGATGTTAGGCCTTCTAAAGCAGAGAATCTGTTCTTCAGTTCCAACTTGAAGGTATTATGGTGTTTTTTAAGGTTGGTTATGTCAATACATTTTGTTTGTCTTATGAGCTTGCCACGTTCGAGTTTAGTATTGAGTTACATCTCACCAATCTATGGTCACTACCTGTGTTGAACTTGTTTAGCACACTGCAGTCTTCTATGACGAATTTTTTGTTACACATAATAAAATCAATTTCACTTGTCGTCCCATTTGGATGTCTCTATTTCCATTTCCTGTGTGGCCTTTTCTTGAAAAAGGAATTCAAGATGAAAAACTCTTCTGCCTCTACAAACTCTACGAGAGTATTTCCACGCTGGTTTCTGTTGCAGTGACCGAATTTACCTACTGAAGTTTCATTCGGTTGCTGTTGCCCTATTTTTGCATTGAAATCTCCCATAATTATCTTCAAGTGCTGCTTACCTTTATACATATGATTATTTTACTTTTCCTAAAGTAAAAAAACAGAAGAAGTACGTTGGAGCTGCCTTATCTTCTGGGCATTTCTACAGAAATAAATAAATTGCGTCACAAATATGGAATCCAAATAGGAAACGAGGTGCTAACTGTTGGAGTAATAAAAAAGATAACTGCAGTATTTTGGAAAAACTTGGCGTATATGAAATACCATTAACTGAAATACCACCGATATCATGTATTGGAAGTAAAAAAAAATAAACTAAAACATCGTTTTAAACAGCATGTAAGAAACTGTCAAAAGAGGGAAGCAAAGACAGCACTAATGCAATTCAGCATGAATAATCATACATATCCCAAATTTGATGAGATTAAAATTATAAAAACATGGGGAAACAAAAGTCACCTACGCTTTGCAGAATCAGTTTTGATAGAAAAAATACAAATTTGTAGTTCTAATGATTCTAATATTTTATGTGAAAAATGGAAGGAATTAATTAAAATAGAATGCAAAAATCAAGGCCATAGAAGAAGAAAATAAGTTTTCCCAGATTTTGCAATATATGGAGCCACGGGGGAGATTCAGTGATAACGTCGAGATCAGACCAGACGGTTGATCTTTTCACTCACTCATTCTGCTGCAGCAGAGGAACTAGCATCGATAATGCTTCCTGAGGACGGCCCGGACGGGGCTGAAAGCTCTAGAGGCGACCTGTGTGGGGAAAGCAGAGGTGTGATAGGCACATGTTGTGTGCATTGAGCTGAAGCGAGGGGCACGGTTGGAATAGAATGGCATAGACAGCAATAACTACTGGTTCATTGTAAGTAAGTTTTTAAGAGTTGTTTTGGTTAGAATTTGTTTGTGTAGTTTTTTTTTTGAGTATTAGATGTCAGTGTGAATTTTTGTGTATGTTAATGGATCGTCAAAAGAATTTTGGTTTGATAAGTTACCTGTGTTGTATGAGTTTGGTTTATATGTTGGTAGAGGAGTTTTTAAATGAATTTAAAATGTTTTTGAAGTCACAGAACTACAGTATTATTGCAAAATGCTTCGAGTCGCTTAACTTGCTCGTCTACACATGAGTAGTACAACAATGGCAAAATGAGATCACCGCACCGAGCTGGAACCAACAGCAAACCCGAAACCTGACTTGCAGGGAAACGTTTAAAGGTGCTAGCCGTAAAAGGTAAGCTACTAATTATCATTACAACACTTTATGTTTTGCGCAAGTGAAATTAATGTTCAAAATGATTTCTCAGTAAAAAACTGATTTCTGTTTTGGGTTTAGCATTACCCTGGACCAGTGTTTAAGCTGTTGCTTGCATTTTTGCCAAATCACGATAAATACCTTAATTTGTGATAAGTCCCCACTGAATCTCCAAAAACCAAATGTTTCCTGTCATTTCTTCTTACCGTCTTGCTGCTTTGCCCTGCTGACCTGGTATTCTTCCCCTTCATTTATTCTTTCTGTAATTGCTGCTTTGCCCTGCTGACCTGGTATCCTTCCTGATCATTTATTCTTTCCGTCATCGCTGCTCCGCCCTGCTGACCTGGTATCCTTCCCCGTCATATATTCTTTCCATCATTGTTGCTTTGCCCTGCCAACCTGGTATCCCTCCACATCATTTCTTCTTACCATCATCGCTGCTTTGACCTGCCGACCTGGTATCCTTCCCCATAATTTCTTCTCTCCGTCATTGCTGTTTCGCTTTGCCGACCTGATATCTTTCCCAATCATTTATTCTTTCCGTCACACTGTGCTTCACCCATTTGTCATTTTTTCCATTCCTATTGTCTTTTCCCTTGTTTCAGAAAAGCACCGGTGAGCCTTGACAGCATCTTTCGCTAGAGCTTTGTGGAGATGGATAAGGAAGAGGTTTTTCGTTTGTCTCTTGGAAGTTAGCCTAATCACTGCCTTGCAATATCTGTGAGGCAGTGGCAGCGATTACGGCGGAGCAACTGTCACAAACTTTTTGAAATATGGAGTCTCGTGTTCAAGCCTGTCTCGATGCACAGGGCAGAGACTTTTAACATCTCTTATGATATAGTTCTGTTTTCCATGGATGAACAGAGCTAGCTGCCATTGCATTGTTATCAAGCTGGGTCCTAGGTACCCACATATTTTTAAAAAGTGGGCACTTTGTGATATATTCTGAGTCCTTATAAAAAATCAAAAGAATCAAGAGAGAATGAATATTTATACTTACATAAGCAAATGAAAAATAAATGTAATGTACATTGCTCGACACTTTAATTTATGATCTTTGAATGCAATCCTTAAAAAAAAAAAAAAAAGTCGAGTACTGACAGATTTTAATTTTATAATTTTTCTGCTGAATTTTATCGTAATGAAACTACACGAAGACAATGCATTTTAAGTTAGCTCAGAACACCAGAGCTGTTTTTATTTTTCAAAACACGGGAACTGTGTGATGACTACTCTTGAACAGTTTTTTTTTACTTTTATCGAACGATTATTGAAGTAGACGTACAACTTTTAGTAGATTATAATTATTCACAGTGTTCTCATTAAATGTATGTTTGTCTGTTTTTCAAATTTTTAATTTCAGCTGTTCCAATGTTAATTAAAAGAGCTGTAAGGTTTAATAAATTAATGAGGACATTTGTATATTTACACAATGAGGGACAATACATTGCTTGCTGTTTTTGTTCTTTCCCTGATCCTCATGAATTTGACTTTTGCCAAATAGCATGTTAAAAAATTCTGAAATAAAATGTGGGTCCTAAAGGACACAGTTGTAATTATGGGTCCCCCCCTTTTTTTTTTTTTTTGGAGTAATTTACGTGCTGCAGTGCTGGATGGTCTGTTCTTACCAAATATCATTTAATTACTGTAATTATTCACAATGCTATTGATAAAAACTTGAGTAAAGTAGTGAGTGGGGCCTGTATCATGCCTTTTTGTAGTTTCTGAAATTAGTAGGCGAGAGCAGATTTTATGCTATTTGACCTCAAAACACATCAGCGTCAAGAATGTACTTGTGAATATTTATATGGATAACCTGGTGTAGCATTGTACATATAAATGCACATTGCAGACAGTTCAATTTGCAAGTGACTTTTTGTAGGAATCTCGTGTAGTTTCTGCTAGCAGTAAAGGTGATCTGTTATTCCTTTTGGCTTTGGGAGAGAAATTGTAGATTTAATGCATTGCCAACAGGGGGAAGGCAATCTAGGTTTCTTTCTTATTGTAAGCATATGAAAGCCAAATATTAGCAAATAAAATTTGACGGAACTACCATATACAGTAGCAGTCTTCCTAGGAAACTGCTTAATTAAGTTCTGTGGTGTGGAATATCAGCTGTGTGTTACTTTAGCCTTCCTTCCTTCCCTTTCTTGGTTGCCTAGACAAAGGCTAACAGTAAGGTGCTCATTCTGCCTCCCTCACAGCGGAAGTACCAGTCCCTTACATAGTGACGCCATTGTACAGGACGGCGCAGCCTACAGGACGGGTAGATCGTTGATGCAACCGAAGCACTTGCGGGAGAAATATCAATAGTTTTTATTTTTAATTCAAATATGCTTTGAATCTGACAATTTGCAACCCCTTTTGAGTTTTCTGACAGATTTGGAACCACTCATTTTGAGTTGTCATTTAAATCTTGAACTCATAGTTTTAAAGCACATCTGCACTGCATGCAGGAAAAACTGACAGCTGTGTGAATATTTTATTTAGACAGGGATGAAAGAGTTCCTCCAAAAGGAAGAATTCAGCCTTTGTGGAAGTCATCTGAGGAGTTCCTGAGATTGATGCAGATTTGCAATAATTGCAACAAAACAAATTAGATCAGTGTAATGTAAATATGGGATTGGCATATTATTGGTTTGGTGTAAGCATATTGGCTAAAATAAAATTCTTTTTCGTTCGTAAAGAAATGTTAGACAATTTTATAGCTTTTATGTATACATATATACGGTGCTTAGGGTTGTTACTAAATGCTGAAAGGTTAGATATTTTTTCATATTCCTATGTGGGAAAAGTTCAGCTTTTTTTCACCATGACCACTTTCTTTCCTGATTTAGAGTAAACCACGATTTTAAAGGAACTTAGTATGCATTTATTATTTTTTTTTTTTTCAAATCTGTTTGATCTAAATACAGAGGTGCCAACCATTACAGGTTTTCCATAATTATTACGGTTTCGGCTACCTCATTACGGAATTACGGACAGGTTGGAATAATTATGGATTTCAATATGTTTCGTAAAAGTTCTGAATTTTCTGTCTTTTTTTGTTAAAATCACAGGTTCAACTGCGATCGCATTTTGCGAATACATTTACAATTCTTTTTGCACAAATACGAAAACGTTTAATTGGTGCTGCTTCTAAGTAAGCGCCATTGAATTTCAGATATTGGATACATCGGCAAAGCCAATATCTAACGGATATTGGGTGAAGAACGGCAAGGCGATATTGCATAATATGTCGGAAAAGCCGATATCGGCACAATGACGTCCGCATACCCAGAGAGTTGTATAAAAATATTGTAAAATGTAGCTGCGTACACAACCATTGAAACAGAAAACTTGCTGCAAACCCGCGAAACGCGAACCACGATAAAAACAGAATAAGATAATTTAAAGAAAAATTCATAAAACAATAAATCATTATTAGAACACTGCAGATTCCAATGAGGACAAAATAAGTTCATTACAATTGAATGTGCAGCAATGTGTATGAAATGAATCTTTATGGCAAACTATTAAAATATTGGACTATGAATCTCATAAAAGCAAAAGACTAATTAAAGAAAATTTTTATATCCAGAAAAACAGTTCCATTAATGAACCTTTAAAAATTATAAATGGCATTTTCAACCACTTAGTTGAAAAACAATAGACATGCGAAGTACATGAGGAGAAAATTTTAATTTAGTAACTGGCAACTGCTAGAAGAACCTGGCAATAAAATTTAAATTCTTTCTGTGTAAACCGAAACTTTTGAGAGTTACTATTCATTGAGAACAGTCCTTGATAAAATTTAGAGGCCAGAAACGTCTGTAAAAGCAAAAGAACTCAGACGATGTGAAAAAACAATTGAACGTTCTCCAAGTCAAAATAGAATTAAGGATATTAATCTGAGTAAAACCTTGAGTAAGTGTTTCAATTACAGTAAATAACATTTTTTAATGTACCTGCAAAAACTATCTGCAAAATCTGCTAATAATTTGGAAACTATCCGCGTACAGCGTATGCATGTGCGTCTACATTCTGCAACTCTGCGCATACCTGTCAAGTATTCCAGATTTCCCGGAAGTCTTACGGATTTTTGGGTAGTTTTACGGTCGGAAGATAGTTTCTTCTGGATTTTTCCCAAAATGGCTCATGAATTTTTTTTTATTGATAGAAATTGATATCGTTGTTATTGTTGCTTAGTGTAAACTCCTGCTTCTGTTTTATTATGATCTCATACCGATTGAACCTTATGTTATCTCATGTTTCTAGCAGTGAGCGATATTTATTTATAGACCGCACACACACCCGCTAATCCTTCCAAACTTTCTCTCTTTCAGTGTTGGAATGGCTGCGCTAATTGCACCGAAGTGCGAATTTTTTTAATTCTGTGCCGTGCAGAGTTTGCCAAAATGCATAATTACGCGTCTAGTACGCATTAAAAAGTGTGTTTACGCATCAAAATTTTACCAACGTGTAAAAATACGAATCGGGAGACGCGCAGCATACACATCAACGCGTAAAAACACACATTGAAGAATTTTACCAATGCATAAAAATATGCATCGGGATGTCCGGTATTTTGTCTTTCAAAAACGGAAGTAAACGAAATAAAGATTTTTTCAGTGATCATCATTTCGTTTTCTTGAGATGTTGCCTTTGTCAGTATTGTTGTTTTACATCACTTTATTCCAAAAATATTTGTGTTTCAATTTGAAAGTGGGGAAAAAATTCCGAAAACAGAAATTCGACGGCGCAAGAATTCCCCTGTAATCTTAAGCCACGAGCGTGCAACAGCTTCGAGGAATTTCTCCTTTTCCATCATAATTCGAGGTATCCTCGAGATCGATGCATAACTGAACATAAATTTTGGGGCAATTGGTAGTGGGGGAGAATGTTTCTCACCAGGAACTTTCTAAACTTTTGAAAACGTAAGTTTCGTCTTTCAAAACTTTCAAAAACGGAAGTTAGACATAGTGAAGATTTCTCCCATAATCGTAATTTTATTTTTCATGCAATGTTTCCTCTGCCTAGTATTGTTGTTAAACAACATTTTATTTCATAAATATTTGTATTTCAACTTGAAAATGGAGGGAAAATGTCCGAAAACAGAAATCGGACGTATAAAAGATTTCTCTCGTAATTGTATTTTTTTCTCGAACGATATTCCGAACATGCATTTTGTATTCTCAATATTCCCCCAAAAAGGTTTGCATTTCAGCTGGATAAAGAGAGGGTGGGGGGCTGGGGGTTCGAAAACGAAAGTGACGAAGCTGAAAATTTGTAAGAATTGATGCATGTGTTCAAAAGTGTTCACATTCTCAAAGTTACAATATTCATCCTTTTTTTAAAATAGTGCTGTCATGCATTCATGATGGACAAAATTGTCATCCAAGGGATAAAAAAAGAAAGGTAACTGTCTTGTCATTGCTTAAACAAAATCAAGTTATTTCTAAAATTGCGTCATTCAATTTAAAAAAAAATCAAAACCTTGAAAATTGTCACAATTTCTGAACTCCATCTATGAGTGACTAACACAGAAAAATTATTGAAAACAAGTATCATCAAACATAGTGCTACCACATCCCATACATTACCATTCTCCTTTAATACTCTTCCCTAATAATAGATAATCGTGAATTAATAGTTAAGGTACTGTCACAAATCTTCTTGATTTTAATATAAATCTTAATTTTAGGGTAAATCTTGAGTTTTTGGGAAAATCATGTTGATTTAGGAAATTTTGGTTGGGAGGTATGCATCCGATATTAAACGACATTCAGCGGTCGTAACCAATATCGGCTCGATATCTAGCCAATATTCATTCCCACTTGGGTTATTAAAAAATATTAACCATTAAAATAGAAAGATCATGTAATAAGGTATTTGATTTTATAAGGTTACTACACATTTCACACTTAATTTCTCATGAAATACCCTTCCTACGCGTAAATAAGGCTTCGTATCAAATGGTGATTACTGATGGACACAGCAGAAGGTTGGGGCCTCTGTAAATAGCATGATATTGACATGGTCCCGAAGCAAGTGCAGGGATCGTGGTCATACCCTTTACAGGGTATGCACAGACCTTATAAATCCTTAAAAAGTGTTTATTTTTTGTTGGTATGCTTTTTTAAAAGTCTGTATTTTTTGTTGAAAATGGCAAAAAGCACTTATTTTTCTAAGCAGTTATGTGAAATCTAAAAGTTATAATGTAGTACATACTACATAGGACTTCTGCTGCAGGTTGGCTGTGTTTATGATGACATCGTGTGATGTCACCTGGAATCCCATTGGAGAGCACGGGACAGTGTGAGACAAGTAATTTGCTGAAAAGGTAAAGGGCTATGGTCAAAATTAAACACATCTAGCAAATTCCACCCAACAAACCCCATCAACATCTCTTGGTACTGATATTTCCCATTTGTATTCCCCTTTTTGTATATGTAAATATTAGTTATTCAGTTATACCACAAGAAAATTTAGTGAGAAACTGAAATCTTGAACATGCAATATTGACTTGGGTTTTGCAATTTAAACCATGAGATGATTATGGGCCAAATTCAATTCTTGAACTCATAGCTTTACTACAGTTTTACAATTTATGTATACTTGATTGCATATGTGGTTATTCTCTCAGATATAAAAACTGATTCAACCAATACAATTGCCTTTTAAATTGCATAAATTCTAATTTATTACACCCACAAACTTAAATGATATGCAAAAAATATTGCAAACTTCATCAGTATACTTTAATTTGCATAGTTAAATTGTGTGTAAAAGTATATTTGTACACATATTGAAGAGCAAAGCTGAAAACCAAGGAAAAACTTTTGAATTTAAAACGAAAGTTGTTGCGTATGTAGTTGGTAAGGTCGGTAACATGTTTTTTAGAGGGAGCTTAAAAGTCCTTAAAAAGTTCTTATTTTTTGTACAAGAAAAGGAGTGGGAAGCTTTATTAAGTTTAATTATATGCAACTGTTATGTTATGTTTAAATAAATACAACAGAAGGAAAAAAACAAACTAACCCGGAAGATTATGTTACTAGAATGTCATAAAGAAATTCCTTTATGCCAAACAAATAAAAACATTCCATGAACTTGCTTAATTAAAAAGCTGGAAAATAATTTCATTAAATGCTCTGTTGTTACTTATAATTAATCGCATAATAGAAAAGTTAAAATTAGTTTAAAAATTTTTACATTTAAAAAAAATTATTTTCGTCATTGAAACTGTCAGCTAGTTTTCACCTCAATTTCCACGTTTTACGCAAAACTTAATTTTTTGGAAACCTTTGTAACAAATGCCATTTCTTCTGGTTTTCGAATAACAATTAGAACACATTGCTATTGTGCAAGCACCAAGCTTGTTTCATGCAGTGTTACAATCAGAAATAAATCTTCTACAGGCCCAGCGGACTACTGGAATTTCCAGATCATCGGTCTGCCAAAATGTCCACTGGTCCGTGAAAAAAAAAAAAAAAAAAAAATTAACTTTTACTGTATATGCAGAAATGCAGAAAATAATGCATCATTGCTCTGGAGTGTATATTGCAAATTTAGAACAGAATGTGCTCGTGTACTCATGTAAATAGTACTAATAAATAAAACACGAAACATGCTACGCAGTGCTAAAAATTTGAAAAAAAAAAAAACTTTATGTATACCACAATTGGTAATATACTCATTTTTACTGGTCCAGAAATTGCATTAATATTACATTCTGTATGCACATGGTGCTGCATGCAGGACCAGTGTATACCACAGTTGGTAATTTACTCATTTTTACTGGTCCAGAAATGGCATTATTTACATTCTGTATGCACATGGTCCTGGTATCTAGGACGGTATACTAGTTATAAGGGCGCTGATGTGAAGTACTATCCACTGTCAGTGCAGTTCATATAGTTCACTGATTATGAAGTACTATCCACTGTCAGTGCAGTTCATATAGTGCACTGATTATGAAGTACTTTGCAACATATACCAAAAGCTACCTTCATGGAATACATCTTGATTCAGTGTGAAAAGAAGGAAATTTTTTATGTGGACAGATTGGCAAAGTCAAAGCATAAATGGTTCTTCAACCTGCAGTTAGGAAACATTATAAAAGACCCATACTCTGGGGTCACTACCAGAGCTGAGATGGGCTGAGCCCAAGCCTAAAAGCTTGAAGCAGAGCCCGGGCCCGAATCAAGCACGGGCTGTAGAATATTTACTTCGGTTCGGACTCGGGCTCTTCGATAGGGGGAGAGCGAGATAATTTTTTTATATATAAATGTGGTTTTATATGATTAAGCAAATAAAGACATTTTATAGCTGGTAAAGGGAATTCTTCAGCAATTGGTTCTGGTTGGGGAGCGGGCATTCGAGATGGCTTTTTATTCCAGGCTTGGGTAGAAAATGACATATGCAGGGCATTAGTGTGTTTCTGCACAGAAGAAAAAGCTTTTTCAAGAACTATAGATATTGGATATTGATGGCATGCCAAAGATAATTTACCCTTTATCTCCACGCAAATGATCGGGGGTGCTGCAACATATGCATTGCAGTACACCCCCCCCTCGATCATTTTGGATGCCCAGCCGCCTGAAGCACTTCAGGTGGATACCAACGGTCAAAGAAAATCATATAATTACACTGTAAAAATAGATAGAGGTGCCTTCCCCACTCCCTATTTGAGAAATATATTGGTTAATTGCAGGAGGAGGAAAGAGTGGAAGTGTGGAAAAGGAGATGTTTCTTATTAATGGATGAACAGGTTAGCCAGTTTTCGGGCTCGTTCGGGCCCGGGCTCTATCTTGCAATACAAAATTCAGGACCGGGTGGGCCCGGGCTAATATACCCTGGGCTCGAACTCCGAAAATTGAGCCCGAACTCGGCTCTAGTCACTACTTGTGCAAAAAAGTGACGGTCTTAATTTAAATATTTTGAGTCCCGGGCTAATATACCCTGGGCTCGGACTCCAAAAATTGAGCCCGAACTCGGCTCTAGTCACTACTTGTGCAAAAAGTGACGGTCTTAATTTAAATATTTTGAGTCTGAAACTTCGATTTCCTGCAGTACAAATTTTTTATAATATTTAAATATGGTTAGTAATTCCGATATTCAGTTTTTGAGTAGTAAATATCTAAATTTCAAGAAAAAATCCAAAGTGAAACCTGGACTATTTAAAAAAGCTGCCATAGCGAAACCTGGTTATGTTCAATTCTGTATGACCGTGCAAATTCCAAAACAAAATGAAAAAAAAAATGAAAAAAAAAACAAAAACTTACTGGCCAACCAGGCCAATAACAAATTCTTCACTGGTCCGATGGAATTTTTACTAGCCAATGGCCAGTGGACCACCGGGTAATTCGAACGCTGCAATGTTTATACATATAACCAGGAAAAAGAAAATTAACTTGCTACAAAAACAGAGCTTCAACTTCTTGGAAGTGGGACAATGTTTAATAGCTTTCAGACCGTGAAAATGGGAGCAAACAACTTTAGGCGGCAAGGTGGTGTGGTAGGAGTAATCCTAGATGGTGATGTCTCAAAGATGACCCCTGAGACAGTGACCAGTGGAAGTATCAGATAAGCATAAGGTTGGAGTCTACTAACCTTGAGTGCTAGCTACTTACCATTTGGTGTTTTCGGATCCTGGTGAGGCACGAGTCTGATGTTTGTCTTATGGCACTGGTTGTCTTGCTTCTCTGGAACCAGTGGTTGTAAATTAGGGATGTGTGACTGCTTATAACCCAAAGAGTTGCTCATGGTGGCCATTAAACCCCCAAACAAAAAAAGAAAGCAATTATTTCCCACTTTTGTCTCACAGCTTGATATAGCTTTGCACAGCATCTCAGCCTGATGTGTTCATTCTGTGGGGTTAACAGTTGCCTCCTTTAAGAGTTTGTAAGACCTTATTTACCCAAGGTCTTCTTTTGCTATTAAATAGTCGTACTGTTTTATGGTTGGTACCATTGTCTCGTGCAATTCTGCTCATTCGCACTCTCGATTTACGCTTAACTTGCTTTTTGATGATTTCCTCGTTCTTGGATGTCCTAACTGTACATTTCACTCACTTCCACGACTGTCCCCAACGTGGCCTATCCTTTGGGAACATTTTATGGCTTTTGTAACTGTTTGGCAGGGAAACACTCAGTGGTTGCACTGTTTTCCATTTTGGAAAAGTGCAGTGATCAAAAACCTGGTTGCTAGACATACTGCTATGTGAAAAAAATGGATACAACGTGATATGATTCGTATATTAACAAATAGATACACCAGAAATGACAAGAAAAGCGATGAAAAAATCAAAATCTGTTTTATCGATGTATACTGTTATAGTACAGAAGCAAGCTCCTTCCGCCTGAGACTGGCTGAGGCACAAGAGAGACATAAAACTATGGGGGGGGGAAGCGGCGGCACATGCAGCCAGGAACAACTCCGCCACTCCTAAATGGAACGGGCTCAAGAAGGTTGCGCCCTGTACATGAACGTCAGAGCTACCGCTTTCATAGAAGCTTTTGAAATTTTAACAAACCAGAGTGTATGCAATGAAGGAGTATCAATAGACCTTCCTAACGCCTGGTGCACTCTTCTGTGCGCGCCACATTCCTAATGCATTGCATTACGGTGAACAGCACTCGACCTGCTTGGTAGCATTTGTTACCCTTCTGCATAATATCTAGTGTTTTTGAATTTTGTTTAGAACCTAAGTTTGCTTTAGCCGGTAATCCTGCCTGACAAAGCCGCACATTTTGTGGTGAAAGCTTGCTTGTGTACTATATCAGTATACACCGATAAAACGGATATTTTCATCGTTTTTCTTATGATATGTTTCATCTCGAGCAGAATCTGGAGTTCGGGCATAAAAATGCAAAAGTTGTTAAATGAAATCTATGCTTTGTGAGCTACTTTTACGTGTCACTGTTATTTATTGTCACCTTGATTAAGAGTATGTTAGACAAATATCTAGTATATTAGTGTCAGCTTTAGTGTGAAGTTTTATACGTAGGATTTAATGTACCATATTTTTTTTCACACTATGTATATAAAAGCAATTTTTTTCTGTTTTTTTTTCTTCCTTAAGATCTGTTGAAATAAAGAATTTTGGATATGAAAATAATAAAATCCTACCATTTTGAAGAATAAGTGAGCATTTGAATTCATTGGTAAGTTCTAACTCTGAAAAGTAGAGCAAAAAAAAAAAAAAAGAGTGTCAAAATTTTTGTTTTCCTGATGGTGTAGTGCAATTAATGTGCTTTTTAACAATTAAAAAGATTTTTCAACTACAGCCTATAAATCTTGATGTGCTGAACTTTTTTGTGTAAATATTTTTGGATGGACTTGTGATTATGATGACACTTGCATAGCTCCCAAGTTTGTACGTATTGCTGTGCCATGTTTATATATAGCCCACTCACACCCACCATGAATGGGGAAAGGAACTATATTTACACACAGAAAATTTTAGTACATCAACATTAATAGGCTGTAATGGAAATTTTTTTAATTGTTAAAAAGACTAACATGCATAAGTTTAAATTTATAGAAAATTGATTTCAGTGCTTTAATATTTTATATGGAGGCAGTAAGTAAATAAGAGAGAGAGAGAGAGAGAGAGAGAGAGAGAGAGAGAGAGAGAGAGAGAGAGAGTTTTAAAAAAATAATAATGGAAACATGTAGGTTACCTACCATAATTTTTATTTTGGGTACTGATTGGTATGTGCCAGTTATTATCCATAGTTTGCCCCCCCCCCCCATGTGTGTGTGTGTGTGTGTGGGGCACACAGCTGAGGATTTAACTAATATCCCACGTGGAAAGTAAACATCTTTAGTTTTTAGTTCGGGATTTTTTCATCATAGAGAAGAGTAAATGGGGGGGGGGGAGTGAGGCACTCCCAAATGTAAGATTTTTTTGTCTTACGTTCTTAATTGTGTTTCTTCAGCAACAGAGCTAGTTCTTTTGCCTCTTCATGGTGAGTATGGGCGGGCTGATGTAAACGGGGTGGATCAATACACATAAACTTGGGTACATTATTGTAAGTACAATCATAATCTGAAGTTCATCCTTTTAGATTTTATGGAAACTAAAAGAAAGAAAAAAACAACCAAACTTACACGATGTTTTCAATTTGTGCATTTCCCCATTTTCAAAAATGTTTGAAGGTGAGTGAAATTAATTTCATGGATGAAATTAATTTCATCTCTTTTTGCACTGTAGAAAATGAGATGTAATTTTTGATTTGTCACATTATGTGGGAAATGACATTCTTATCTTCTTTCTTTATTCTTATAATTTCTGTTCTTGTAAATATTCTCAATCATTTGTATAATTTTAAAAATATTGTGTTTAAAATTTTTAAAATATTCTTAATTCTTTTACTAATAAAAAAAAACTATTATGGGAATTTTACTAGGAATTTTTTTTTTTAAATTGCAAATTTTCGGCAAAAACTCTTCTCCTTCTTTAGGCTGTCTTTTGTTGTCACTTATTTCCGTCACTATCGCGGTTACGGTTAACCTTGAAGGTTACGCTTATTTTTCAACAAATCCTGCCAGATGTTAGGCATGGAAAATCCTTTGCAGTCATTGATGATGGAATTTTGATTTTTCTCAATCTCTATTCCTTCTTTCAGCTTTCTTTTGAAAATTGCTTTGGAAACTGTTGACTTTAAGGGAATTCCAATCCATGCAGTGACTAGTTTCTCTAACATGCCTATCTAAACCAGTCTTGTTGGAGCAATTTTTTATAGCAGCTTTATGCTCTGCTATACGAGTTTCTAGTCTGCGACCTGTTTCACCTATGTAAGATAGTCTACAACTACATTTTACTTCATAGACTACACCTTGCATTTTAAAAATATCTTCTTCTCTTTGAACTATTTTAGAGAAAAACTTTTTAACTTTGTTCTCTAAACTTGGAGCTAGCCTAATATTGTACTTCTTACTAATTCTCTTTAAAGACTCAAATAAACCTTTGTGATAAGAAATTTTTATAGTGAATTTTACTTGTTGCTTTTGCGGGTTCTTCGTACCATTAAAATTCAGAAGCTTCTCAATTTCTTTTTTTAGGATAGTTATTTTCTGCATGTATGACTTTAAGTTCTTCTGTATGGGCTTCTTTCTTTTCTGCTGTAGAAACTATTTTATTAATTTTTTCTAAAAACTGACTTGCTACATTTTTTAAAATAGAAACTGGATGATAGGACTTATAATTTGTATTAAAATGTTCTGAAATCTTATAATATTTGTTAATGTACTTATGATTTTTAGACTACCACCTGTACCATCTCTCTTTTATTGAAACAAATGTGGCAAAACTGCTTGAAAAAATTAACTGACAACCATTTCCATCTCAATTCAGGCAGGCATGACCAACATGTGTCAGTTGACCACCTCTAATTTTTTTGAAAAAATTTTGGTAGCTACTCCTAATAGAGGTATAAAGTACTGCAACATCATTTTTCATAAAACAAATTTTTGGTTGAGCTACAGCATTTTTAAAATAGGCAAAAGATACACTCGTGACGAAAATCATGTGAAACACCAAATTTTTAAGTGCACACTGCTCCTGAACTATAACAGGTAGAGACTCGAATTTTTTTTCTATTTTGAAGCTATTGAATTGGCCTTTCTTCAAATTACAGAAATTGGTCAAATGAACGTTGCCAGATGGCAAAAAGAAATTATATTTATTACAAACATTTTTAATTTTCCACAGACGTAGGATTTTTTTTTATTTATTTATTTTTTTATTGTGTAATAACTTTTTACGGGTCTTTTAGAGGTTATTTTTAATGAAAGTTGGTTGTCAAATTTTCGAACTAAAGCCTAGTTCGTCATCAGGACTATGTCACTGGAGTAGTTGCTGCCACTCAATTGGAAGAGACCATCCGCAATTATCGTTAATTGTGGTACTTCTTCTTCTTGCTATTTCGATCCCTTCTTCTAGTTTTCTCTTTACTAAGTTTGACTGGTGGGCGATTATTTTCACTGAGTCCCAATTTATGGAGTGTCCACTTGCTTGTACATGTCTGTCTAGCCCTGTTTTGTTCCCAATGTTCCTAATAGCTGCTTGGTGTTCTTTCATTCGGACCTTAATACTTCTCCCTGTTTCTCCTATATAGCTGAGTCCGCAGTTACAGTCGATGCAGTAAATTACTCCTTCTTGCAATTGGATGTCCAATTCTTTCTGCTTTAAAGCTGGCAGGAATTTCTTTATTTGTTATTAAGATCTGGAGCTAGCCTGATATTATATTTTGCTCCGATCCTTTTCAGTTTCTCGAAAAGTCCCTTGTGGTACGTAATTTTGCTGGTGAATTTGAAGTTGGTTTTTCCCTGCTTCTTTTTGGCACTTGTTTAAATATTTTCTCAACATATGGGGAGGGGTAATTGTTTTCTGCCAACATTTCCTTTAATTCTTCTTTGTGAAGATCTTTTGAGAAGCTGAAGAGACCAGGATTTCAATTTTTTCCAAAAATTGAAATCCTGGTCTCTTCAGCTTCTCAAAAGATCTTCACAAAGAAAATTAAAGGAAATGTTGGCAGAAAACAATTACCCTCCCCATATGTTGAGAAAATATTTAAACAAGTGCCAAAAAAGAAGCAGGAAAAAACCAACTTCAAATTCACCAGCAAAATTACGTACCACAAGGGACTTTTCGAAACTGAAAAGGATCGGAGCAAAATATAATATCCAGGCTAGCTCCAGATCTTAATAACAAAATAAAGAAATTCCTGCCAGCTTTAAAGCAGAAAGAATTGGACATCCAATTGCAAGAAGGGAATTTACTGCATCGACTGTAACTGCGGACTCAAGCTATAGAGAAACAGGGAGAAGTATTAAGGTCCGAATGAAAGAACACCAAGCAGCTATTAGGAACATTGGGAACAAAACAGGCTAGACAGACATGTACAAGCAAGTGGACACTCCATAAATTGGGACTCAGTGAAAATAATCGCCACCAGTCAAACTTAGTAGAGAAAACTAGAAGAAGTTCGAAATAGCAAGAAGAAGAAGTACCACAATTAGCGATTGCGGATGGTCTCTTCCAATTGAGTGGCAGCAACTACTCCAGTGACATAGTCCTGATGACGAACTAGGCTTTAGTTCGAAAAATTTGACAACCAACTTTCATTAAAAATAACCTCTAAAAGACCCGTAAAAAAAGTTATTCCACAATCACTATGAATAGAGGTGCCATAAATGCATTTACAACTAGGATTAAAACCACATACGGGCTGGATATATGGCGAAACATCAGAAAGATAGAAAGGAGTAAGTGCAAAAGCGACAAATGTAAGTCACAACTGTATTTTCTTGAGAAATGTAAAAGAGCTAATTTTGTTCCACCTTCTTTGAGACTCACGAAAAACATCGCGGAAAATCTGTCAAGAAATTTTATTAGAAAAATAGAACTAAAAACGGTGAATGGCGCGATTCGTAATAAATTCAAAACTATTGAGCAATGCGAACGAATAGAAGCTCGTATTTGGACCTCTTCATTAGGTGAAATTCCGGAAGCAGAAAAGAAAAATATTGATAATTGGTTAGCTAAAGCAGTGAGAGATAAAAACAAAAAGTTTAAGGAAAAATTGAGAATTAAAGAAAATAAATGGTTAAGTCCAAAGTTAATGTCTACAGCAACTGGCCCACAGTTAATACCATCCACCACTAACAAACATGTCATGGATCTGACGGAAGAAGGAGTAGATGAAAACCTGATTAATCTCCTCAATAAGGGATATAATTACAACCTTTCCTCCGCAACACTTGATAAAAAACGTATACTGATTGATTTAGAAAGCATCTGTAGTAAGGTAGAAAGAGAAGATGAAAATACAGCAGTTACTTTAAGGAAAGAATTCTCAGACTGCGTCTCAAAATTTGTAAAAAAGCCAGTAAAAGTTGATTACAATTTTAATAGAAGTGCCATTACTGACCTTAAAAAATTCAAAGCCAATGATAAAGTAGTAGCACTGAGAGCAGATAAGAGCAAAGTTTTGGTATTGGTAGAAAAAGAGAAGTATTACAATAAAATGGAAGCTGAATTGAGCAAGCCTTATTATGAAGAACTCAATGGTAATCCTATAGATCAAACTGTAAAAAATCTTAAGAAATTAATCAGCTCTTTAAGAAATAAAAAACAGCTTAATGAGCTCTTCAAAAACTTCTCCAAAATTCAGTCAAGAATTCCACAGATCTATGGTACGATAAAAGTTCACAAAGAAGGCCATCCAATAAGACCTATAATAGACACTAGAAATTCGCCACTCTCCAACATTAATTATTATTTGCTTGGTCACCTCAGAGATATTTTCCCTTCTCCTCCCTACCTACTAAAAAATTCCATGCAGCTAAAAAAGAAAACTGGACAACTTGCCAGAATTAATTCATCCAGTAATGGCAAGCCTGGATATAGTCTCTATGTATACCAACATTAACCTGGACCTCCTACTGGAATTCATTGCAGATGACCTGGCAGAAAAAATAGTATTCCATAATCACAATAGAGAAATACTACTTGGCATATATGAACTGCTCCTATTTTCCTTCAAGAATAATTTCTTCCAGTTTGGAAAGAAATATTACAGGCAAACTTCAGGACTTGCAATGGGTTCTCCACTAGCACCTCTGCTAGCAAATTATTATAAGTAAACTAGAGGCAAAAATCCTTATACAACCCTCCTTGTTTGCTCTCTATGTAAGGTACATGGATGATGTCCTAATTATAGTAGATACTGTGGACCAATCTCTACCCTCTCAGATTCTGGAAGAATTTAACTTACTAGAGAATACCTTGAAGTACACCCTGGAACAGGAAAAAGACCATAGCATCAATTACCTGGATTTAACCTTGACCTCAAGAGAAGGGAAAATATTCACTCAGCTTTTTAGAAAACCCACCAACACAGGGAAGATGTTAGACTTCTGCTCATTCCACCCTGATTATATTAAATCGAATACAGCGAGACAATTTTTGGAAAAAAATTGAAATCCTGGTCTCTTCAGCTTCTCAAAAAGATCTTCACAAAGAAGAATTAAAGGAAATGTTGGCAGAAAACAATTACCCCTCCCCATATGTTGAGAAAATATTTAAACAAGTGCCAAAAAAGAAGCAGGAAAAAACCAACTTCAAATTCACCAGCAAAATTACGTACCGCAAGGGACTTTTCGAGAAACTGAAAAGGATCGGAGCAAAATATAATATCAGGCTAGCTCCAGATCTTAATAACAAAATAAAGAAATTCCTGCCAGCTTTAAAGCAGAAAGAATTGGACATCCAATTGCAAGAAGGAGTAATTTACTGCATCGACTGTAACTGCGGACTCAGCTATATAGGAGAAACAGGGAGAAGTATTAAGGTCCGAATGAAGGAACACCAAGCAGCTATTAGGAACATTGGGAACAAAACAGGGCTAGACAGACATGTACAAGCAAGTGGACACTCCATAAATTGGGACTCAGTGAAAATAATCGCCCACCAGTCAAACTTAGTAAAGAGAAAACTAGAAGAAGGGATCGAAATAGCAAGAAGAAGAAGTACCACAATTAACGATAATTGCGGATGGTCTCTTCCAATTGAGTGGCAGCAACTACTCCAGTGACATAGTCCTGATGACGAACTAGGCTTTAGTTCGAAAATTTGACAACCAACTTTCATTAAAAATAACCTCTAAAAGACCCGTAAAAAAAGTTATTCCACAATCACTATGAATAGAGGTGCCATAAATGCATTTACAACTAGGATTAAAACCACATACGGGCTGGATATATGGCGAAACATCAGAAAGATAGAAAGGAGTAAGTGCAAAAGCGACAAATGTAAGTCACAACTGTATTTTCTTGAGAAATGTAAAAGAGCTAATTTTGTTCCACCTTCTTTGAGACTCATGAAAAACATCGCGGAAAATCTGTCAAGAAATTTTATTAGAAAAATAGAACTAAAAACGGTGAATGGCGCGATTCGTAATAAATTCAAAACTATTGAGCAATGCGAACGAATAGAAGCTCGTATTTGGACCTCTTCATTAGGTGAAATTCCGGAAGCAGAAAAGAAAAATATTGATAATTGGTTAGCTAAAGCAGTGAGAGATAAAAACAAAAAGTTTAAGGAAAAATTGAGAATTAAAGAAAATAAATGGTTAAGTCCAAAGTTAATGTCTACAGCAACTGGCCCACAGTTAATACCATCCACCACTAACAAACATGTCATGGATCTGACGGAAGAAGGAGTAGATGAAAACCTGATTAATCTCCTCAATAAGGGATATAATTACAACCTTTCCTCCGCAACACTTGATAAAAAACGTATACTGATTGATTTAGAAAGCATCTGTAGTAAGGTAGAAAGAGAAGATGAAAATACAGCAGTTACTTTAAGGAAAGAATTCTCAGACTGCGTCTCAAAAATTTGTAAAAAAGCCAGTAAAAGTTGATTACAATTTTAATAGAAGTGCCATTACTGACCTTAAAAAATTCAAAGCCAATGATAAAGTAGTAGCACTGAGAGCAGATAAGAGCAAAGTTTTGGTATTGGTAGAAAAAAGAGAAGTATTACAATAAAATGGAAGCTGAATTGAGCAAGCCTTATTATGAAGAACTCAATGGTAATCCTATAGATCAAACTGTAAAAAATCTTAAGAAATTAATCAGCTCTTTAAGAAATAAAAAACAGCTTAATGAGCTCTTCAAAAACTTCTCCAAAATTCAGTCAAGAATTCCACAGATCTATGGTACGATAAAAGTTCACAAAGAAGGCCATCCAATAAGATCTATAATAGACACTAGAAATTCGCCACTCTCCAACATTAATTATTATTTGCTTGGTCACCTCAGAGATATTTTCCCTTCTCCTCCCTACCTACTAAAAATTCCATGCAGCTAAAAGAAAACTGGACAACTTGCCAGAATTAATTCATCCAGTAATGGCAAGCCTGGATATAGTCTCTATGTATACCAACATTAACCTGGACCTCCTACTGGAATTCATTGCAGATGACCTGGCAGAAAAAATAGTATTCCATAATCACAATAGAGAAATACTACTTGGCATATATGAACTGCTCCTATTTTCCTTCAAGAATAATTTCTTCCAGTTTGGAAAGAAATATTACAGGCAAACTTCAGGACTTGCAATGGGTTCTCCACTAGCACCTCTGCTAGCAAATTATTATATAAGTAAACTAGAGGCAAAAATCCTTATACAACCCTCCTTGTTTGCTCTCTATGTAAGGTACATGGATGATGTCCTAATTATAGTAGATACTGTGGACCAATCTCTACCCTCTCAGATTCTGGAAGAATTTAACTTACTAGAGAATACCTTGAAGTACACCCTGGAACAGGAAAAAGACCATAGCATCAATTACCTGGATTTAACCTTGACCTCAAGAGAGGAAAATATTCACTCAGCTTTTAGAAAACCCACCAACACAGGAAGATGTTAGACTTCTGCTCATTCCACCCTGATTATATTAAATCGAATACAGCGAGACAATTTTTGGAAAAAATTGAAATCCTGGTCTCTTCAGCTTCTCAAAAAGATCTTCACAAAGAAGAATTAAAGGAAATGTTGGCAGAAAACAATTACCCCTCCCCATATGTTGAGAAAATATTTAAACAAGTGCCAAAAAGAAGCAGGAAAAAACCAACTTCAAATTCACCAGCAAAATTACGTACCACAAGGGACTTTTCGAGAAACTGAAAAGGATCGGAGCAAAATATAATATCAGGCTAGCTCCAGATCTTAATAACAAAATAAAGAAATTCCTGCCAGCTTTAAAGCAGAAAGAATTGGACATCCAATTGCAAGAAGGAGTAATTTACTGCATCGACTGTAACTGCGGACTCAGCTATATAGGAGAAACAGGGAGAAGTATTAAGGTCCGAATGAAAGAACACCAAGCAGCTATTAGGAACATTGGGAACAAAACAGGGCTAGACAGACATGTACAAGCAAGTGGACACTCCATAAATTGGGACTCAGTGAAAATAATCGCCCACCAGTCAAACTTAGTAAAGAGAAAACTAGAAGAAGGGATCGAAATAGCAAGAAGAAGAAGTACCACAATTAACGATAATTGCGGATGGTCTCTTCCAATTGAGTGGCAGCAACTACTCCAGTGACATAGTCCTGATGACGAACTAGGCTTTAGTTCGAAAATTTGACAACCAACTTTCATTAAAAATAACCTCTAAAAGACCCGTAAAAAAAGTTATTCCACAATCACTATGAATAGAGGTGCCATAAATGCATTTACAACTAGGATTAAAACCACATACGGGCTGGATATATGGCGAAACATCAGAAAGATAGAAAGGAGTAAGTGCAAAAGCGACAAATGTAAGTCACAACTGTATTTTCTTGAGAAATGTAAAAGAGCTAATTTTGTTCCACCTTCTTTGAGACTCATGAAAAACATCGCGGAAAATCTGTCAAGAAATTTTATTAGAAAAATAGAACTAAAAACGGTGAATGGCGCGATTCGTAATAAATTCAAAACTATTGAGCAATGCGAACGAATAGAAGCTCGTATTTGGACCTCTTCATTAGGTGAAATTCCGGAAGCAGAAAAAGAAAAATATTGATAATTGGTTAGCTAAAGCAGTGAGAGATAAAAACAAAAAGTTTAAGGAAAAATTGAGAATTAAAGAAAATAAATGGTTAAGTCCAAAGTTAATGTCTACAGCAACTGGCCCACAGTTAATACCATCCACCACTAACAAACATGTCATGGATCTGACGGAAGAAGGAGTAGATGAAAACCTGATTAATCTCCTCAATAAGGGATATAATTACAACCTTTCCTCCGCAACACTTGATAAAAAACGTATACTGATTGATTTAGAAAGCATCTGTAGTAAGGTAGAAAGAGAAGATGAAAATACAGCAGTTACTTTAAGGAAAGAATTCTCAGACTGCGTCTCAAAATTTGTAAAAAAGCCAGTAAAAGTTGATTACAATTTTAATAGAAGTGCCATTACTGACCTTAAAAAATTCAAAGCCAATGATAAAGTAGTAGCACTGAGAGCAGATAAGAGCAAAGTTTTGGTATTGGTAGAAAAAGAGAAGTATTACAATAAAATGGAAGCTGAATTGAGCAAGCCTTATTATGAAGAACTCAATGGTAATCCTATAGATCAAACTGTAAAAAATCTTAAGAAATTAATCAGCTCTTTAAGAAATAAAAAACAGCTTAATGAGCTCTTCAAAAACTTCTCCAAAATTCAGTCAAGAATTCCACAGATCTATGGTACGATAAAAAGTTCACAAAGAAGGCCATCCAATAAGATCTATAATAGACACTAGAAATTCGCCACTCTCAACATTAATTATTATTTGCTTGGTCACCTCAGAGATATTTTCCCTTCTCCTCCCTACCTACTAAAAATTCCATGCAGCTAAAGAAAACTGGACAACTTGCCAGAATTAATTCATCCAGTAATGGCAAGCCTGGATATAGTCTCTATGTATACCAACATTAACCTGGACCTCCTACTGGAATTCATTGCAGATGACCTGGCAGAAAAAATAGTATTCCATAATCACAATAGAGAAATACTACTTGGCATATATGAACTGCTCCTATTTTCCTTCAAGAATAATTTCTTCCAGTTTGGAAAGAAATATTACAGGCAAACTTCAGGACTTGCAATGGGTTCTCCACTAGCACCTCTGCTAGCAAATTATTATATAAGTAAACTAGAGGCAAAAATCCTTATACAACCCTCCTTGTTTGCTCTCTATGTAAGGTACATGGATGATGTCCTAATTATAGTAGATACTGTGGACCAATCTCTACCCTCTCAGATTCTGGAAGAATTTAACTTACTAGAGAATACCTTGAAGTACACCCTGGAACAGGAAAAAGACCATAGCATCAATTACCTGGATTTAACCTTGACCTCAAGAGAAGGGAAAATATTCACTCAGCTTTTTAGAAAACCCACCAACACAGGGAAGATGTTAGACTTCTGCTCATTCCACCCTGATTATATTAAATCGAATACAGCGAGACAATTTTTGGAAAAAATTGAAATCCTGGTCTCTTCAGCTTCTCAAAAAGATCTTCACAAAGAAGAATTAAAGGAAATGTTGGCAGAAAACAATTACCCCTCCCCATATGTTGAGAAAATATTTAAACAAGTGCCAAAAAGAAGCAGGAAAAAACCAACTTCAAATTCACCAGCAAAATTACGTACCACAAGGGACTTTTCGAGAAACTGAAAAGGATCGGAGCAAAATATAATATCAGGCTAGCTCCAGATCTTAATAACAAAATAAAGAAATTCCTGCCAGCTTTAAAGCAGAAAGAATTGGACATCCAATTGCAAGAAGGAGTAATTTACTGCATCGACTGTAACTGCGGACTCAGCTATATAGGAGAAACAGGGAGAAGTATTAAGGTCCGAATGAAAGAACACCAAGCAGCTATTAGGAACATTGGGAACAAAACAGGGCTAGACAGACATGTACAAGCAAGTGGACACTCCATAAATTGGGACTCAGTGAAAATAATCGCCCACCAGTCAAACTTAGTAAAGAGAAAACTAGAAGAAGGGATCGAAATAGCAAGAAGAAGAAGTACCACAATTAACGATAATTGCGGATGGTCTCTTCCAATTGAGTGGCAGCAACTACTCCAGTGACATAGTCCTGATGACGAACTAGGCTTTAGTTCGAAAATTTGACAACCAACTTTCATTAAAAATAACCTCTAAAAGACCCGTAAAAAAAAGTTATTCCACAATCACTATGAATAGAGGTGCCATAAATGCATTTACAACTAGGATTAAAACCACATACGGGCTGGATATATGGCGAAACATCAGAAAGATAGAAAGGAGTAAGTGCAAAAGCGACAAATGTAAGTCACAACTGTATTTTCTTGAGAAATGTAAAAGAGCTAATTTTGTTCCACCTTCTTTGAGACTCACGAAAAACATCGCGGAAAATCTGTCAAGAAATTTTATTAGAAAAATAGAACTAAAAACGGTGAATGGCGCGATTTAAGTAATAAATTCAAAACTATTGAGCAATGCGAACGAATAGAAGCTCGTATTTGGACCTCTTCATTAGGTGAAATTCCGGAAGCAGAAAAGAAAAATATTGATAATTGGTTAGCTAAAGCAGTGAGAGATAAAAACAAAAAGTTTAAGGAAAAATTGAGAATTAAAGAAAATAAATGGTTAAGTCCAAAGTTAATGTCTACAGCAACTGGCCCACAGTTAATACCATCCACCACTAACAAACATGTCATGGATCTGACGGAAGAAGGAGTAGATGAAAACCTGATTAATCTCCTCAATAAGGATATAATTACAACCTTTCCTCCGCAACACTTGATAAAAAACGTATACTGATTGATTTAGAAAGCATCTGTAGTAAGGTAGAAAGAGAAGATGAAAATACAGCAGTTACTTTAAGGAAAGAATTCTCAGACTGCGTCTCAAAATTTGTAAAAAAGCCAGTAAAAGTTGATTACAATTTTAATAGAAGTGCCATTACTGACCTTAAAAAATTCAAAGCCAATGATAAAGTAGTAGCACTGAGAGCAGATAAGAGCAAAGTTTTGGTATTGGTAGAAAAAGAGAAGTATTACAATAAAATGGAAGCTGAATTGAGCAAGCCTTATTATGAAGAACTCAATGGTAATCCTATAGATCAAACTGTAAAAAATCTTAAGAAATTAATCAGCTCTTTAAGAAATAAAAAACAGCTTAATGAGCTCTTCAAAAACTTCTCCAAAATTCAGTCAAGAATTCCACAGATCTATGGTACGATAAAAGTTCACAAAGAAGGCCATCCAATAAGACCTATAATAGACACTAGAAATTCGCCACTCTCCAACATTAATTATTATTTGCTTGGTCACCTCAGAGATATTTTCCCTTCTCCTCCCTACCTACTAAAAAATTCCATGCAGCTAAAAAGAAAACTGGACAACTTGCCAGAATTAATTCATCCAGTAATGGCAAGCCTGGATATAGTCTCTATGTATACCAACATTAACCTGGACCTCCTACTGGAATTCATTGCAGATGACCTGGCAGAAAAAATAGTATTCCATAATCACAATAGAGAAATACTACTTGGCATATATGAACTGCTCCTATTTTCCTTCAAGAATAATTTCTTCCAGTTTGGAAAGAAATATTACAGGCAAACTTCAGGACTTGCAATGGGTTCTCCACTAGCACCTCTGCTAGCAAATTATTATAAGTAAACTAGAGGCAAAAATCCTTATACAACCCTCCTTGTTTGCTCTCTATGTAAGGTACATGGATGATGTCCTAATTATAGTAGATACTGTGGACCAATCTCTACCCTCTCAGATTCTGGAAGAATTTAACTTACTAGAGAATACCTTGAAGTACACCCTGGAACAGGAAAAAGACCATAGCATCAATTACCTGGATTTAACCTTGACCTCAAGAGAAGGGAAAATATTCACTCAGCTTTTAGAAAACCCACCAACACAGGGAAGATGTTAGACTTCTGCTCATTCCACCCTGATTATATTAAATCGAATACAGCGAGACAATTTTTGGAAAAAATTGAAATCCTGGTCTCTTCAGCTTCTCAAAAGATCTTCACAAAGAAGAATTAAAGGAAATGTTGGCAGAAAACAATTACCCCTCCCCATATGTTGAGAAAATATTTAAACAAGTGCCAAAAAGAAGCAGGAAAAAACCAACTTCAAATTCACCAGCAAAATTACGTACCGCAAGGGACTTTTGAGAAACTGAAAAGGATCGGAGCAAAATATAATATCAGGCTAGCTCCAGATCTTAATAACAAAATAAAGAAATTCCTGCCAGCTTTAAAGCAGAAAGAATTGGACATCCAATTGCAAGAAGGAGTAATTTACTGCATCGACTGTAACTGCGGACTCAGCTATATAGGAGAAACAGGGAGAAGTATTAAGGTCCGAATGAAGGAACACCAAGCAGCTATTAGGAACATTGGGAACAAAACAGGGCTAGACAGACATGTACAAGCAAGTGGACACTCCATAAATTGGGACTCAGTGAAAATAATCGCCCACCAGTCAAACTTAGTAAAGAGAAAACTAGAAGAAGGGATCGAAATAGCAAGAAGAAGAAGTACCACAATTAACGATAATTGCGGATGGTCTCTTCCAATTGAGTGGCAACAACTACTCCAGTGACATAGTCCTGATGACGAACTAGGCTTTAGTTCGAAAATTTGACAACCAACTTTCATTAAAAATAACCTCTAAAAGACCCGTAAAAAAAAGTTATTCCACAATCACTATGAATAGAGGTGCCATAAATGCATTTACAACTAGGATTAAAACCACATACGGGCTGGATATATGGCGAAACATCAGAAAGATAGAAAGGAGTAAGTGCAAAAGCGACAAATGTAAGTCACAACTGTATTTTCTTGAGAAATGTAAAAGAGCTAATTTTGTTCCACCTTCTTTGAGACTCATGAAAAACATCGCGGAAAATCTGTCAAGAAATTTTATTAGAAAAATAGAACTAAAAACGGTGAATGGCGCGATTCGTAATAAATTCAAAACTATTGAGCAATGCGAACGAAGAATAGAAGCTCGTATTTGGACCTCTTCATTAGGTGAAATTCCGGAAGCAGAAAAGAAAAATATTGATAATTGGTTAGCTAAAGCAGTGAGAGATAAAAACAAAAAGTTTAAGGAAAAATTGAGAATTAAAGAAAATAAATGGTTAAGTCCAAAGTTAATGTCTACAGCAACTGGCCCACAGTTAATACCATCCACCACTAACAAACATGTCATGGATCTGACGGAAGAAGGAGTAGATGAAAACCTGATTAATCTCCTCAATAAGGGATATAATTACAACCTTTCCTCCGCAACACTTGATAAAAAACGTATACTGATTGATTTAGAAAGCATCTGTAGTAAGGTAGAAAGAGAAGATGAAAATACAGCAGTTACTTTAAGGAAAGAATTCTCAGACTGCGTCTCAAAATTTGTAAAAAAGCCAGTAAAAGTTGATTACAATTTTAATAGAAGTGCCATTACTGACCTTAAAAAATTCAAAGCCAATGATAAAGTAGTAGCACTGAGAGCAGATAAGAGCAAAGTTTTGGTATTGGTAGAAAAAGAGAAGTATTACAATAAAATGGAAGCTGAATTGAGCAAGCCTTATTATGAAGAACTCAATGGTAATCCTATAGATCAAACTGTAAAAAATCTTAAGAAATTAATCAGCTCTTTAAGAAATAAAAAACAGCTTAATGAGCTCTTCAAAAACTTTCTCCAAAATTCAGTCAAGAATTCCACAGATCTATGGTACGATAAAAGTTCACAAAGAAGGCCATCCAATAAGATCTATAATAGACACTAGAAATTCGCCACTCTCCAACATTAATTATTATTTGCTTGGTCACCTCAGAGATATTTTCCCTTCTCCTCCCTACCTACTAAAAAATTCCATGCAGCTAAAAAAGAAAACTGGACAACTTGCCAGAATTAATTCATCCAGTAATGGCAAGCCTGGATATAGTCTCTATGTATACCAACATTAACCTGGACCTCCTACTGGAATTCATTGCAGATGACCTGGCAGAAAAAATAGTATTCCATAATCACAATAGAGAAATACTACTTGGCATATATGAACTGCTCCTATTTTCCTTCAAGAATAATTTCTTCCAGTTTGGAAAGAAATATTACAGGCAAACTTCAGGACTTGCAATGGGTTCTCCACTAGCACCTCTGCTAGCAAATTATTATATAAGTAAACTAGAGGCAAAAATCCTTATACAACCCTCCTTGTTTGCTCTCTATGTAAGGTACATGGATGATGTCCTAATTATAGTAGATACTGTGGACCAATCTCTACCCTCTCAGATTCTGGAAGAATTTAACTTACTAGAGAATACCTTGAAGTACACCCTGGAACAGGAAAAAGACCATAGCATCAATTACCTGGATTTAACCTTGACCTCAAGAGAAGGGAAAATATTCACTCAGCTTTTTAGAAAACCCACCAACACAGGGAAGATGTTAGACTTCTGCTCATTCCACCCTGATTATATTAAATCGAATACAGCGAGACAATTTTTGGAAAAAATTGAAATCCTGGTCTCTTCAGCTTCTCAAAAAGATCTTCACAAAGAAGAATTAAAGGAAATGTTGGCAGAAAACAATTACCCCTCCCCATATGTTGAGAAAATATTTAAACAAGTGCCAAAAAGAAGCAGGAAAAACCAACTTCAAATTCACCAGCAAAATTACGTACCACAAGGGACTTTTCGAGAAACTGAAAAGGATCGGAGCAAAATATAATATCAGGCTAGCTCCAGATCTTAATAACAAAATAAAGAAATTCCTGCCAGCTTTAAAGCAGAAAGAATTGGACATCCAATTGCAAGAAGGAGTAATTTACTGCATCGACTGTAACTGCGGACTCAGCTATATAGGAGAAACAGGGAGAAGTATTAAGGTCCGAATGAAAGAACACCAAGCAGCTATTAGGAACATTGGGAACAAAACAGGGCTAGACAGACATGTACAAGCAAGTGGACACTCCATAAATTGGGACTCAGTGAAAATAATCGCCCACCAGTCAAACTTAGTAAAGAGAAAACTAGAAGAAGGGATCGAAATAGCAAGAAGAAGAAGTACCACAATTAACGATAATTGCGGATGGTCTCTTCCAATTGAGTGGCAGCAACTACTCCAGTGACATAGTCCTGATGACGAACTAGGCTTTAGTTCGAAAATTTGACAACCAACTTTCATTAAAAATAACCTCTAAAAGACCCGTAAAAAAAAGTTATTCCACAATCACTATGAATAGAGGTGCCATAAATGCATTTACAACTAGGATTAAAACCACATACGGGCTGGATATATGGCGAAACATCAGAAAGATAGAAAGGAGTAAGTGCAAAAGCGACAAATGTAAGTCACAACTGTATTTTCTTGAGAAATGTAAAAGAGCTAATTTTGTTCCACCTTCTTTGAGACTCATGAAAAACATCGCGGAAAATCTGTCAAGAAATTTTATTAGAAAAATAGAACTAAAAACGGTGAATGGCGCGATTCGTAATAAATTCAAAACTATTGAGCAATGCGAGCACGAATAGAAGCTCGTATTTGGACCTCTTCATTAGGTGAAATTCCGGAAGCAGAAAAGAAAAAATATTGATAATTGGTTAGCTAAAGCAGTGAGAGATAAAAACAAAAAGTTTAAGGAAAAATTGAGAATTAAAGAAAATAAATGGTTAAGTCCAAAGTTAATGTCTACAGCAACTGGCCCACAGTTAATACCATCCACCACTAACAAACATGTCATGGATCTGACGGAAGAAGGAGTAGATGAAAACCTGATTAATCTCCTCAATAAGGGATATAATTACAACCTTTCCTCCGCAACACTTGATAAAAAACGTATACTGATTGATTTAGAAAGCATCTGTAGTAAGGTAGAAAGAGAAGATGAAAATACAGCAGTTACTTTAAGGAAAGAATTCTCAGACTGCGTCTCAAAATTTGTAAAAAAGCCAGTAAAAGTTGATTACAATTTTAATAGAAGTGCCATTACTGACCTTAAAAAATTCAAAGCCAATGATAAAGTAGTAGCACTGAGAGCAGATAAGAGCAAAGTTTTGGTATTGGTAGAAAAAGAGAAGTATTACAATAAAATGGAAGCTGAATTGAGCAAGCCTTATTATGAAGAACTCAATGGTAATCCTATAGATCAAACTGTAAAAAATCTTAAGAAATTAATCAGCTCTTTAAGAAATAAAAAACAGCTTAATGAGCTCTTCAAAAACTTCTCCAAAATTCAGTCAAGAATTCCACAGATCTATGGTACGATAAAAGTTCACAAAGAAGGCCATCCAATAAGATCTATAATAGACACTAGAAATTCGCCACTCTCCAACATTAATTATTATTTGCTTGGTCACCTCAGAGATATTTTCCCTTCTCCTCCCTACCTACTAAAAAATTCCATGCAGCTAAAAGAAAACTGGACAACTTGCCAGAATTAATTCATCCAGTAATGGCAAGCCTGGATATAGTCTCTATGTATACCAACATTAACCTGGACCTCCTACTGGAATTCATTGCAGATGACCTGGCAGAAAAATAGTATTCCATAATCACAATAGAGAAATACTACTTGGCATATATGAACTGCTCCTATTTTCCTTCAAGAATAATTTCTTCCAGTTTGGAAAGAAATATTACAGGCAAACTTCAGGACTTGCAATGGGTTCTCCACTAGCACCTCTGCTAGCAAATTATTATATAAGTAAACTAGAGGCAAAAATCCTTATACAACCCTCCTTGTTTGCTCTCTATGTAAGTACATGGATGATGTCCTAATTATAGTAGATACTGTGGACCAATCTCTACCCTCTCAGATTCTGGAAGAATTTAACTTACTAGAGAATACCTTGAAGTACACCCTGGAACAGGAAAAAGACCATAGCATCAATTACCTGGATTTAACCTTGACCTCAAGAGAAGGAAAATATTCACTCAGCTTTTTAGAAAACCCACCAACACAGGGAAGATGTTAGACTTCTGCTCATTCCACCCTGATTATATTAAATCGAATACAGCGAGACAATTTTTGGAAAAAATTGAAATCCTGGTCTCTTCAGCTTCTCAAAAAGATCTTCACAAAGAAGAATTAAAGGAAATGTTGGCAGAAAACAATTACCCCTCCCCATATGTTGAGAAAATATTTAAACAAGTGCCAAAAAAGAAGCAGGAAAAAACCAACTTCAAATTCACCAGCAAAATTACGTACCACAAGGGACTTTTCGAGAAACTGAAAAGGATCGGAGCAAAATATAATATCAGGCTAGCTCCAGATCTTAATAACAAAATAAAGAAATTCCTGCCAGCTTTAAAGCAGAAAGAATTGGACATCCAATTGCAAGAAGGAGTAATTTACTGCATCGACTGTAACTGCGGACTCAGCTATATAGGAGAAACAGGGAGAAGTATTAAGGTCCGAATGAAAGAACACCAAGCAGCTATTAGGAACATTGGGAACAAAACAGGGCTAGACAGACATGTACAAGCAAGTGGACACTCCATAAATTGGGACTCAGTGAAAATAATCGCCCACCAGTCAAACTTAGTAAGAGAAAACTAGAAGAAGGGATCGAAATAGCAAGAAGAAGAAGTACCACAATTAACGATGATTGCGGATGGTCTCTTCCAATTGAGTGGCAGCAACTACTCCAGTGACATAGTCCTGATGACGAACTAGGCTTTAGTTCGAAAATTTGACAACCAACTTTCATTAAAAATAACCTCTAAAAGACCCGTAAAAAAAGTTATTCCACAATCACTATGAATAGAGGTGCCATAAATGCATTTATTTTTTTATTTAAGAAAAAGACTTATCAGGTGGGTAAGTATGCCAAACTGCACCCCTACTAGAGTTGTCTTAGCAGTAATTTTATTTTTTATCCTGTGATGCTTGTAACTCATAAAATTAATATTTAAAATATACAAAATTTCAAAAAATCAATATTTTTGAATTGCAATATCTCAAAAACCCCATTTTTTAAAATTCTGAAATTTTGTCCAGACAGTTTAAGACCAGATTGCCGCCCCGGTGGCGCAGTGGTCTAAGGCGTTGGCCTCTGATCATTTGTCCGTAAGGGGTCCGGGTTCGAATCCTGGTCAGGCATGGATGTTGTGTTTGTCTTACGGCACTGGCTGTCTCCCTTCCCTGGAACCAGTGACCCTAAATTAGGGACGGGCGACTGCTTATAGCCCATTGAGTTGCTCATGGCGGTCGTTAAACCTCCAATCAAAAAAAAAAAAAAAAAAAAAAGACCAGATTAGCAGAACATAAAGCTGCAATTAAAAATTTGACAAACAAAACAGGTTTGTTTGTCAAATTTTTAATTAAACATGCCACCTGTCATGTTGCGAGGTCCACCATGGCTTGGTATGGTGACAGTGGGGTTAATCGAATGAACTGGCCTGCGCAGAGCCCGAACCTTAACCCTATTGAGAACCTCTGGGACGAGTTGGAGCGTCGACATAAAGGGTGCCCCCACCGTCCGAAATCGGTGAAGGAACTGACCTGTCTTCTCCAAGCCGAGTGGAAGAAAATAACGCTAGCCGTCGTACAACGCCTGGTTGAGAGTATGTCCCGGAGGGTCGCAGCTGTAATCGCTGCTCGTGGAGGCTCCACCAACTATTGAAGGCGAATAAACTTTGTTTTCCTTTGCTATCACAGGTGTCCAATTACTTGTTGGTACATAGCGTAGTTACTACTGATGAGGCTCTACCCAATGTTGGCAGGTATGATTTCAATGTAACATGCTGAATTGACAGTATTCCCAGCTTCCAAGAATTCTGTCAGGTAAACTTTGTGTGAGTTCCAAAAAATGGTCAAAAGAGCCGTGTTGGCAGACAGCACTGTTTTGAATGATTTGGAATAAGGAGAGGAAGCGTGCCGGTATTCCATGCTCTGTCATTTTTCTTTAGAGTCAAAGTGATGAATCCATGACTCAACTCCAGCAACAATATTCAACAAAAATTGTTCACCCTCTTCACAATAACTTTTCACAACACTCCAAATGCTTCTATTTGTTTTCTGCCATCTAGAACAGATTTTTGTGTAGCCAAATCAAGCAATGATATACCCCACTCTTCCTTTTGAGCAGTCATTTTAAATGAATTCATCAACTGCTTTCCAGTGATTTTCATCAGTCACCCAGACATGCCAACTCTCCGGATTTAGGTGGGAGACTCCAAATTTTCAGTCTTTCCTCCCACCCTCCGGATGAATGTCAAATTCTCCTGATTTTTACCATAAATTAGCCGTTAGGATGGTCGAAATTCCTTCAACCACCATGATTTCGAACCGCCTGTGAAATCTTTTTCTTTCTGTGGATCATGTGCGATTTTATGAGTGGTAAAAATCTCCCGATTTTCAGATTTTAAAGGTTGGCATGTCTGGTCACCGAAACTGGTCTTCCACTACGACGTCCATCGACAAGATTGGCATGCTCCAGTTCTCATTGATGAAATCTAATGGCCCAGCTGTACTTCTGTCAACTGTGTTTTCTTTCACCATGCACAACCTTTCAATGGCGATGAATGTCAGTTGGCGTTATGTTTTCAACACTTAATAGGTCGCTACTCATTGTTTGAACTTCATTGACATATCCTTGTCACACGACGCCATGTTAACGTGCACAGATTCACAACCGCTGTAAGGTAAGAAATGAAACTTGCCACCATTGTGGCTGAAGTTTGCGGCTACGAAGTCATGCTGCACACTTGTGCATTACTAATCAGCTGTCCTACATTGGCATGTCTTTAAAATGTGTGATTTTTGCACCTGGACCCTGAATATTGGTGATTCATAGGTATTCCTTAAATGTTCTTATTATCGTACAAACAGTTCCTCAGAGTTGCAAAATACTGAATGAATGTAAATGTTGGGAAACCATTAATTATTTTTTAATATGTTGTTGTTTGTTTGCTACATGCCTTTTGTTTCTCTTGTTTTGTGATTTCTGTTTTGTAAAAATTGATGATGGAAAATTTCACGTAATGTTAACTCTAAGATTACTTGCTTTTATTATTCTGCATGTGTTATTTTGCATTACTAACCAATGAAAATGTTTCAGTTAAAAGGATCAAGATGAGCCTCTCACCTGAAGACGATCTTTCTGAACATAATAGCGTTCCAACTCCCAGAATCAAACTTGACGATGAATTCCTTAGTTCTCAACAAGAGAAGATGAATGTCTATTTACGAATACGTCCAATGTTACCGGCAGAAATACTGCAGGACAGTAAGGTAAAAAAAAAAAAACATACGTATATATGCATTTTGTCCAGGATTTAGGTGTTCTGAAATTATATTATGTAGTAATGATCTAAATGATGTTTCATGCCATTTTCTTTCATGTTCACAGATATTTTTTGAAAGTCTTTTGTGAAATGGAACTATATATACAGGGTGTATCAGAAATGATAGTCAAAACTTTAAGAAATGATAGAACACGGCACGAAGAACAATATTTGTAGTACACAGCGTGGTCTGAAGCCGCTGGGTTAGGTGGTAGATTGCACTTGCCGGCATGTTTCACACACACCGTCATTCGCAAGCTGTACGACCACCAAGATGCAGCAGTATTCCAATGCTGAGAAGGCCAATATCCATTTCTTGTACGGAGCCGCAAATGGCACGCTGTCGCAGCTCAACGACTGTACTGGGCCGAACCTTTCAGCACTTGCACAGACAACTGCATGAGACAGGGTCGTTCCTCGCCCACAGACAGGATGCAGGCTGTTCATGGATGGTGAGAACGTTGAATAGGATAGAGGCGATTCTGGAAGATGTGGAAGATTGGCCGGAAGGCAGCACTCGAGTGATGGCACGAATCCATGGAGCGAGTCATATGATTGTATGGCATGTGTTTCACGAGGAACACCTCCACCGTTACAGTCTCCATGGGGTCCAGGCCTTGCAAGAACCGAATTTTCCTTGCTGTGTGACATTTGCTCGCTGGTACCTGCAACAGTGCACAGTGCAGCCAGAGCTGGCAGCATCTGTTCTGTGTACCGACGAAGCAACGTTCACCTGTGACGGCATGTTTAATATGCATAACGAGCCTGTGTGGGCCACTGTCAATCCACATGCAGCACTAGTGCGGTGCACCCAGGAGCATTTTCCCGTTAATGTGTGGACGGGGATAATCCACAACTACGTCGTTGGCCCGCATCTCTTACCAGACCACCTCAGCGGAACAAGCTACCGTATTTTCCTGCAGCAGGTTCTGCCTGAGTTACTGGAGGGTGCCACCACATCTCCGTGCAAGCATGTGGTTCCAGCATGACGGAGTGCCAGCCCATTACATCAGGGAAGTGCGCAACTACCTGAACCCTGAATTTATGAACCGATGAGATTTTTTGCTATAACGATTAGAATTTGGGGAGGGGTGTTAGTTGGGTGGTCGTATCCTCTGTTGGGCAACATAATTCTGCCTTTCAAAACTTTCAAAAATAGAAGTTAGGTGCAGTGAAGATTTCCCCTGTAATCGTAACTTTTTTTACTCGCGATGTTGCGTTTGTCCAGTACTGTCGTTAAACATAATTTTTTGCATAAGTGTGTGTGTATTTTAGCTAGAAAATATAGTCAACAATCTCCAAGACCTGAAGTTAGATGGAGCAAAAATGTCCCTGTAACTCGTAAATTCTGTTTTTTGCAATGTGCCTTCTGCCCTCTATTGTTGTTGAATATCATATTATATTAAAAATATTTGTTTCAGTTGAAAAATGGAAGAAAATTTTCAAAAATGGATGTCGAACGGAGCGCGAATTTCTCCTGTAATAGTAGTTTTTTTTCTTCGCACAATGTTTATGCTCTCCTGTGTTGTTAGTTATTATTTTTTCCCCCACAAATGTTTGCTTTTCAACTTGATAAGGGAAGGGAAGTTTTCCAAAAATGGCAGTGACAAAGCTGAAAAATTTGAAAGATGCAAGTCCGTTTATTTGGTGTAAATATGACATGGATGTTAAGTCAAATAATATCCGAAAACTTGAAAATTTCGTCGCCCCGAAGCGGGAGTCGAACCCACATCTTCCGGATAGTGCCCGAATATGCTAACCACTACGCCACCCAAAACGACCAAGTTTCAAGTTTCTGATTAATTTGAATATAACCATCACAGGATTCGCTAGTCGAAGCAACCAGCATTAATATTTAGCTATTCGGGAAGTTTAGAAAATTCCATTCACTGCGTAAAAATTTGTTACGAGGGTCATAAAAGTTTTGCACACTGTCCATTTTTGAGAAAAGTGTGAAGTAATGGAGAAAACTTACCTTACTACCACCGTTCGATGTACTCCCTGCCGATGCTAATGACAGCTTGCCAGCTGTGAGGTAGGTCCTAGATGCCCCATAGTATGCCATCTTTATTCAGCTGTCGTATTACTAGAGTCATGTCCAATGACAGTTCATCTGGTGATTCGTAGCGGATGCCACGGAGCTGATTTTTTAACTTTGGGAAAGATCAAAGTCAGGTGGACCAAGATCAGGGCTGTATGGTGGGTGGGATAAAGTTCCCAGCCGTATTTTGACAAAAGTCCCCGTACCGATGCTGCACCATGACATGATGCGTTGTCATGCAGCAAGATTGCTCCCACTTCCAACAAGTTGGGGAGATTTTGACGAATTTTTGGTCTGAAGTTTGTGCTCAGAGAGTCGCAATAATATTGTGCATTGATATTTAGCCCTACTGGCGCTCGATCAGAGGCCACAACACCCTGGCCATTGTGTGTAAAAAATCATCATTTGCTTCACTTTGGATTGTTGCCTATGACACTTTGAGGGACGTGGGGAACTTAGATGCCTCCATTCTGCTAATTGTGACTTTGGTTCCAGCTCAAAATCACGGGTCCAAGTCTCGTCAATTGCGACAATTCTGTACTGGAAGGTGTCGCCCTCCCTTTCAAACCTGTGGGGGTGATCCTGTGCGATGCTCACTGAGGCTACTTTCTGCTTGAGGGTGAGTTGATGGGGCACCCATAGTGTGGCGATTTTTCTTTTTTTCCAGTGAGTCAGTTAAAATCAGGTGAACAGACGTGGTGGACAAATTTACCTGATCAGCAATCTCCTCGGCTGTCAAACGGCGATTCTCTTCGAGAAGTGTTACAACAATGGTGACAGATGTTTTGTCTGTCGCCGTTTGAGGTCGGCCTGAGCAGTGATCATCTTCGATGCTGCTTTGTCCCTCCTGAAAGCGCGATGCCCAGCAAGAAATTGCACTTCGATCAACAGTTCCTTCCTCACAAATTTCTTGCAAAACAATGTGGATCTGTGTCGGAGCCCCCTCCTCCGAGTTTCTATTTTGCCGCCCCAATGTCTAAGCGATGGACTCTGATCATTCGTCCGAAAGGGGTCCAGGTTCGAATCCCGGTGAGGCACGGATGTTGTGTTTGTCTTACGGCACTGGCTCTTTCCATTCCCTGGAACCAGTGACCCTAAATTAGGGACGAGTGACTGCTTATAGCCCATTGAGTTGCTCACGGTGGTTGTTAAACCTTCAATAAAAAAAAAAAGTTTCTATTTTCATGTACAAACGCTGGTCTAATGCTGTGACTTGACTTGAGGAGCTGTACGCTTAAATTTTCAAACCCTTCCACATCCACTGAGCAAATGATAGCGCATCATTCTAACACCAATGCGTTGCTAAGAGTCTGACCTTGATGTGACGCAATCAATTTCCTGATTGCATCATCCGCTTCTGTTTTAGATTAACTTGTGCAGATCTTTTATCACCCTCGTAGAATTGATGTATGGTGCTCAATAATAATCACATTCTCAAAGTGACACCATTTATCTAAAATTTTTTAAGCTTTTTATTATGTACTCGTCCTCAGGATAAAAGTTCATTCTGCATAATGGATGAAATTATAGTCACAAAGGCAGGAAGAATGAACATTGAAATCTATTTAGCTATACAAACTGTGAAGTGGAAACTTAAAGCACAAGGTAATTCGTAAAATGGGTTTTATAGGAGAAGCAGCTGATTCCAACTAAGCCAAAATCTGAGGGCATTAAAAAAGAGAGAGAGAGAGAGAGAGAGAGAGAAAAGAAAAAAATCTAAAAGATTACATAAAACACCACCATTTTTGCTTACTTATATTTTTCTTAATATTTTTATGAATGTAATATATGTATATATTACATTCATAAAACTATTAAGAAAAAAACTTGTAAAGTTCAGGAAAAAATTTTGGCCCAAAATATTGAAATTTATGGAAAGTAAGCGTTTTTCTTGAAGCTTGCAATTTCTAAGAAGATGACTTAGTATTTCTGACATATACACACACATTACATTTTGGTTCTGGCATATACACACATTACATGATGCCAGAACCAAAACTAAAAGGGCTTAAACCTCGATGTTTCAGAAGCCGATACATCGAGAAACATCAAGGTTTCATTACCGATGTTTGAAACCGGTAAAGAATATTTTCTGCGTAAAGTAAATTAATTAGCTTTTGTTGCATTCTTGTAAAGAGCAAGGGAATATCGTATTTTTATGTCGTGAATTGGCTGTTTTTGGTCGATGTTTCATTGATGAAATCAAGTTCTTTTCCTCGGTGCTACAGGAACAGATACATAAAAAAACAAAACATCGAGGTTTCCACACATACATCGAGCATTTTAACAGATATTATTGATTACTTGATTTGAATTGGTGAGTAATCACCGTTATATTGAGCAGCGATTTTACATTTTACCCACCGATGTGATGTGCTCATTTAATGCTACAGATGGAATAGTACGAACTCATTGGCTTATTAGCAAAGACATCAAAACACAGAGGTTTTCACTGATACATGGTAAATTTCCACCGATACTATTGATGTTTTGGAAATGAGTAAACCCAGAGGTAAAAAAAGATTTACAAAATGGTTCTTAAATCTTATATATTTTTACTGTACACCATGTAAACCCTCCGTTCAGAAAACTGCAAATTATTTCTTCTAGTTAATTAAACTAGAAGAAATAATTTGTATATGATGTATTTCCATCACAGGAATTTCTGACCTACATCCGACATTGGATGTGAGAAAAGGTCTTGAGACGTTACGATTAGCAAGAATTGTTTTGATTAGCGCAAATCTGAAGATTCTCAGATATTTACATTCAGTTGCTTGGAATTTCCTTGTCAAGGGTAGTGTAATGCCTAGCATGCTCGACCGGAAATCGGGACGGGCGGTTCGATCCCCGCTCCAGGACGATGAAAATTTTCAATTTTCAAGTTTTCTGAACGGAGGGTTTACATGGTGTACAGTGCAAATATAAAATATTTAAATCCCTACCATGTACTTATTTCTTCAGAGAAATTCGTTTCCCATCCATCCAACAGAAGAAATAATTTGTATAAAATGGTTTTTATTTTGCACTGTGAGTGGCTTCTTTTATGTTCAGATAAAGCCATCCATGTAAATAATAGCAGTTGCATTAAAGTTCCTATTTTTTGTTCCTTTTTGCAGAAGTCTCATGCAAAGTGAACAATTCTGCTAATTAAGTAGTAAAGAAACTAACTGTAAATTTATTCATTTCTGGGCAAAATCTTACAGTTGACAATTGCTATACAAGCTACAGTCTGGCTGAAGATCTTCGGAAGAAAAAATTACTCTTGTTGGAAGGAAGCCTTAGGAAAAATAGACGAGTGATAGCTAAATAATTTGTCTTTGGAAAAAATTGAGAAATATATTCATCTCTGTTCAGTTTTCAAAAGGACATAGATTTAGTTTCGTATGTGCCAAAGAAAAATAAGTGTGTAAATCTTCTATCTACCATGAACAATGACACTATTGGCGCACAGCAACAGGTGATGCAAAATAGCTTGAAATTATTACATTTTACACGGTCGAGTCACATTATTGTGACCACCACCTAATATCCAGAGTAACCGCCATGTACAGGGTGGAGAGCAGCTAGACGGGCTGGGAATGACTCAATAAGGTGCTGGAAGATGTTCACTGGTATGTGGAGCCATGCTGACTGCAGTGCATCTGACAACTGCTGGAGCGTGCGTTGTGGAGGATCCATAGAGCAAACAACACGATCGAGGTGGTCCCATAGATGCTCAGTCGGGTTTAAGTCTGGGGAATTAGGGGGCCAGGGAAGTACTTTGAAGTCTTCTTCGTGCTCTTCCAACCACTGTCAGACATTTCTAGCTGTGTGACATGTCACATTGTTGTGCTGGAAGATCCCATCTGCCCAGGGAAGACAATCAGCATATATGGGTGTAGTATGTGGTCTGCAAAGATGGATTCATAACGAATTTGGTCCATAGTGCCTTCCACAGTTATGAGTGGACCCAGGAATTGCCACAAAAACATTCCCCAGACCATAACGCTACCACCACCAGCTTGTGTTCTTCCAGCAATGGTTGAAGAGTGTTTGGCCGCCCCGGTGGCGCAGTGGTCTAAGACGCTGGCCTCTGATCATTCGTCTGTAAGGGGTCCGGGTTCGAATCCCGGTCAGGCATGGATGTTGTGTTTGTCTTACTGCACTGGCTCTCTCCCTTCCCTGGAACCAGTGACCCTAAATTAGGGACGGGCGACTGCTTATAGCCCATTGAGTTGCTCACGGTGGTCGTTAAACCTCCAATCAAAAAAAAAAAAAAAAAGAAGAGTGTTTGTTCTTCGATGTTTCTCACCTTATATGCCAATGTCCATCCGTTCGATGAAGCAGAAAACGTGACTCATTTGAAAAGGCAATCCTTTGCCAATCAGCAGAGGTCTAACTCCGATACTGCCGTGCTAACGAAGCCTTTTCTGCCGATGCACCTTTGTTAGCATAGGTGCTGTGACCATCCGTCTGCATCGGAGCCCCATACGCAGCAGGGTTCGCTGAACTGTCATTTTAGACACACTTCTGGTAGTCCCCTAGTTCGTTCGGCCAGTGAGTTGCTCCACTGTATCGTGTCGATCGTTCCTCATGCACATTTGCAGCCGATGTTCACCTCTCACATCAATGGCACACAGTGCTCCTCAGTTTCCATGTTGCCATTTCTCCAGTCACGATACACTTTAACCACAGCAGCACGTAAACAGTTCACAAACTTCGCAGTTTCAGAAATACTGCCACCCTTGGCCCAAAAGCCGATAATCATCCCTTTTTGCACATCTGATAAATCACTCCTTTTATCCATGACAGCAAAGAGTGATATGTTTTCAGAATGCCTACATCACACCTTATGTACCCTCCGAACCAGCTCACGACATATACCTTGTTTCATAGGCTACACGCTGTTGATGTAAAAAGTAGAAGTGGTCACAATAATGTGACTCGACTGTGTATAACCTAACAAAGGGAGCAGTGGTTATAGTTTATGAAATGTGTGCTGCTTATTCAACGGCAAGAATAAGCAACATATGGCCAGTGGTTGTGTTTTTTTCCTTTCTGAATACTGCAGCCACAAATGCTGTAGCATTGTTATTATCTGCTAAACACCTGCTGACTCAATATCAAAATAGACTACTATTTTTGAAAGAACTTGATCTGGAACTTCTCAAGAAACACATACAAAAAAGAAGTTAACAGCCATCAATTACTCGAAAATTGTGAAAACTATTAGCAGCACATTGTTCTACGGATAACAAAGAACCACTGAAAAAGAAGCTAAAATATGCAGCCAGAAGATGATGTCATATTTGTATCAATGCAAATGACAGGTAATCGAAAACATGTGCTAAATGTGAGAGAAGTGTACGTGGCACGCGTACCATTTGTGTGTGCAATGTATGTTACTAAATTGTGTTTTTCATTTTATCTAATATATTTATTTTTGTGGAGACATTGGTCAATTTGCCTAATTTCTCAGTAAAAAATGTTCATGCATTAAAAAAATCATTCAGTACGGTTCTATATGACAAACAGTGTTGACTGGGCCTTTTCGACACGCTGCGTTTCATCAGGTAAGTACATGTAGCGCGCGTCCTGGTGGGTTAAATGTACATTTTTATATTGAGACAGTTTATATAGGAGAAAGAGTTTGCATACTATTCTTTGAATTAGACACCTTTTTTCTGATCGTGAGTATTGAAATGGCAAAATATTTCATGTATATATCTGATGTTTAATTCTTTAATCTCGTTTTCAGCCATGTATATGTGTGGAAGATTCCCATATCGTGAGAGCGTTGGCTCCTGTTGAATCAGCTAAGTTTAAGAGCTCTTCCCATGACAACAACAGTTTGGAGCAAGTATTTAGATTTACACGAACTTTTGGTCCTGAAGTGAATCAGTTTTCATTCTTTGAAGAAACTATGAAAAGTACCTTAGAGAAATTCATACAAGGACAGAATGAACTGGTATTTGCATATGGCAGTACCGGTTCTGGAAAGACGTATACAATGCAAGGTAATCTCAATTATTGATCACAAATACTACTTTGGCTTGCAAATACTGCTTTTGATGTTGGAATTTTGTAAGTGTATTATAACCTCATGTCTGCTAAGTACTTAAGGCATAAGAAATTATTTCAAGTTGGCCATCAGTATCACAGTGAAAATTGTATTGTGGAAAAATATACAGTACAACCTGCTTATAACGAGCCTGTATTTATGTGCATGAGATTCTTCCACGGATTTGCGGATTCGTGGAATTCCGCGAATCCACTTTTTTGTGAAGAAATGAACGCTGAAAGGGTTGTTTTGGGAGCAGGTGCGGGGGGAGGGGGGCAAGAAGAAATGTTAGAGGGTGGAATCAGGAGTTCAACTTGTTTACTGCTGTCTACAGTGGATGGCGACGCCACTTGAGCATCACAGTGTGAAGGGGGAAGCTCCTCCTACTACCTCCTTTAGGAAAACTGCTCAGTGAAATCACCAACTGCCTTATAGCCTCCTCCAATATGATAAACAGGTTCTTTTTTACGCTTTTGAACTGTAGGTTGAAGAAGCGCATACGCTCCAGCTTAGTCCGTCTGCCTGTCCGCCCGATAACTCACATAAAAATGGTTTGATTTTGATGAAATTTTAGTATGTGGTTGGGGACAAACTGGGAACAAACCCTATTGAAAATGGGGGTCAAAGGTCAGGACATAGGAGCGGGATTCATTCCATTGCCCTTATGCGTCGTAACTTACGTAAAAATGCTTATATCGCGACAAAACTTTATCATGCTGTTCCGGAGGTATACTCAACCGGTTCTGTTGAATATCATTAAAATGGGGTCAAAGGTCAGGGCACAGGAGCAAGATTTATTATTCCATAGCCATTATCCTTCATAACTTGACTAAAAATGCTTCTATTGCAACAAAACTTTAGTATGTTGTTCCAGAGGTATACTTAACAATTTCTGTTTAATATAATCAAAATGGGGTCAAAGGTCAGGGCACAGGAGCAAGATTTATTCCATAGCCATTATCCTCATAACTTGAGTAATGATTTCTGGTATGTTGGAAGACGTATCATAATCAATGCATTGCATGATTTTACTAACTTATTGTTTGTTTGGTTTTTGATTCTGGACCCCTCCCAATTCAGTCAAGCAACTTGGTGGTCGGTTTCAAACCCTGTCCACAAATGTAAATTGATGTGTCACCCTTGCACGTTTTATGAATTCCTGTGTCCATCCCACCCCATTGTAGTGACAGGATTACATCTGTTTGAAACAAAAGTTACTGTGGGAGTCGAGAAAAGGTTTGCATTTATTACTGCTTTTTTTTTTTTTTATGATTTCTGCGTGTTTTTGCGTGCTGTTCTTTCCTTTGGTGTGATGTATTTAGGTATAGATAAGTTTGTTTATGGTGCTGCCTGGGACATATGGTGTGGCGTGGTGACTTATCCATTCCCTTCTTTTGCTGCTGAAGCTCTACCAGTATAACCTTCTGTAAGCAATAAATGTGCTTCTCCTCATGGCATTTGTAAGCAATTTCCCTGTTTGTAGCCATAGCCTTCAGTTTTTTTTTTTGCATATTCAAATATGTATTCCAATTGTTTTAATAAGAATCTGTGAATTTAACTTCGTTCCATACATATTATGACTTTTGGGACACATTTCATTTCTGAAGTAATGAAGTCCCCAGATTTAACAAAGAAAAAAAAAAAAAAGATGTGTATAAGTTTTCATAAGAATGATTGGCTGTAAATAGTTGGGTTCCCCCTGTTCCCCTTGCCTAAATTGTATCTATCAATAGATATAGAATTTCATTGTTGATTTAAGTAGGAAAGCTTCCAAAGTATCAAGTTTGGTGGTTGATTTGGATTGGCGGACAGATTGGCTCACTCTTTAGCTATGATTTTTGGCCAAAACTAATATGTGGATATATAACTTAAATTGACATTAAATGTCCGTGATTACTGTTTCACACGTTTTGCAAGTTCGGCAATCGGGAGATTGTTAAATGCTGTTAGATACATATGGAGCATAGTATTAGCAAGTAATATCAAGAAGCAATGAACTATATATCTACTTACTATATTCGTAGTGGCTGTCAGGGGCTTCTTATGAACGTCTGTAATGTGTTTATTCACAAGACATTGCCGTAATTATCAGACTCTTTCAAAGAACTTTTTCAATTGTGAAGTTTAAAAAATAAAATTCATGCTATTTTAAAATCTGCACCAGATAAAATTGAACAAGATGGATTTTTACAATGAAGGTAAAAAATTCATTTAACATCAACGAAATATGAAACTGTATTAAAACCTTGCCGAATTTTTTTTTATAAAATAATAAAAGAGTCAGATAATTATGGCAATGCCTTGTGAATAAACACATTACAGATGTTCATAAGAAGCCCCTGACAGCCACTACGAATATAGTAAGTAGATATATAGTTCATTGCTTCTTGATATTACTTGCTAATACTATGCCCCATATGTATCTAACAACATTTAACAATCTCCCGATTGCTGAACTTGCAAAACGTGTGAAACAGTAACGACGGACATTTAATGTCAATTTAAGTTATATTATCGTAGCCACGTAAAAATTATGTTCATCGCAAATCAGCGAAATTTGAACAACGATATATATATATATATGTGGATATACGGTATGTTTCTAATTCTTGCAAACTTCTAATTGCTTGACTTATGTACAAACTTTTCCAGACAAATACTTTTCACCTCAAGATTTAGCTAGTAAAGATTTACATGTAAGTTTTAAATCTCATTTTTAACCATGTTGTATTTTATTTTGTTCTGAATTCACTACTTTTTTATTGTGAATATATTAATGTACTTCACCTTAATGTGCTTCACCTACACAGTTTACAAAACATAATTCCATGGCTTGCACAATCTTAAATACTGTATATGTTGCATTTGAATTTGCTCCTATCGCTCGTTCGCATATCCCAATTTTCCACACAGTTCGAAAGTTCAGCTTTTTTTGTCATCGGTCAGTCTCATGCATGATTTAGCAAGATCCTGGATTTAACGAGCAAAACAGAAACTTCTGTTTGGCATAATGTTATTTCAAAGCTAATATGATCATTTTAAATGAAAGAAATTTAATGAAGTCCCCAGATTTAACAAAAAAAAAAAAAAAAAAGAAAAAAAGATGTGTATAAGTTTTCAGAAGAATGATTGGCTGTAAATAGTTGGGTCCCCCTGACTAAATTTTATCTATCAATAGATATAGAATTTCATTGTTGATTTAAGTAGGAAAGCTTCCAAAGTATCAAGTTTGGTGGTTGATTTGGATTGGCAGACTCTTTTTGATAGATATAGAATTTCATTGTTGATTTAAATAGGAAATCTTCCAAAGTATCAAGTTTGGTGGTTGATTTGGATTGGCACTCTTTTTGATAGATATAGAATTTCATTGTTGATTTAAGTGGGAAATCTTCTGAAGTATCAAGTTTGGTGGTCGATTTGGATTGGCGGATTCTTTTTGATAGATATAGAATTTCATTGTTGATTTAAGTGGGAAATCTTCCAAAGTATCAAGTTTGGTGGTTGATTTGGATTGGCGGACTCTTTTTGATATATATAGAACTTCATTGTTGATTTAAGTGGGAAATCTTCCGAAGTATCAAGTTTGGTGGTTGATTTGGATTGGCAGACTCTTTTTGATAGATATAGAATTAAAAAAAAATATATATATATATACATATGTAGATATAGATATATATCTAATAAATATATATATATATATATATATATATAGATATATATCTAATATATATATATATATATATATAATATATTCTATATAGATATAGAATTTCATTGTTTATTTAAGTGGGAAATCTTTCAAAGTATCAAGTTTGGTGGTTGATTTGGATTGGCGGACTCTTTTTGATATATATAGAATTTCATTGTTGATTTAAGTGGGAAATCTTCCGAAGTATCAAGTTTGGTGGTTGATTTGGATTGGCGGATTCTTTTTGATAGATATAGAATTTCATTGTTGATTTAAGTGGGAAATCTTCCAAAGTATCAAGTTTGGTGGTTGATTTGGATTGGCGGATTCTTTTTGATAGATATAGAATTTCATTGTTGATTTAAATAGGAAATCTTCCAAAGTATCAAGTTTGGTGGTTGATTTGGATTGGCGGACTCTTTTTGATATATATAGAATTTCATTGTTGATTTAAGTGGGAAATCTTCCGAAGTATCAAGTTTGGTGGTTGATTTGGATTGGCGGATTCTTTTTGATAGATATAGAATTTCATTGTTGATTTAAGTGGGAAATCTTCCAAAGTATCAAGTTTGGTGGTTGATTTGGATTGGCGGAGTCTTTTGATAGATATAGAATTTCATTGTTGATTTAAATAGGAAATCTTCCAAAGTATCAAGTTTGGTGGTTGATTTGGATTGGCGGACTCTTTTTGATAGATATAGAATTTCATTGTTGATTTAAGTGGGAAATCTTCCGAAGTATCAAGTTTGGTGGTTGATTTGGATTGGCGGATTCTTTTTGATAGATATAGAATTTCATTGTTGATTTAAGTGGGAAATCTTCCAAAGTATCAAGTTTGGTGGTTGATTTGGATTGGCGGACTGTTTTTAATAGATATAGAATTTCTTTGTTGATTTAAGTGGGAAATCTTCCAAAGTATCAAGTTTGGTGGTTGATTTGGATTGGCGGACTCTTTTTAGAGGAGGCAAGCCTGTGTGTTTCCAGACACTCGTTGCACGCTTCATGGGGGTCGAAATAGTGGGCCCATGTTTCATCGGCAGTTATTACTGTGTTTAGAAAGTTTGGATCCTTTGCAATTGATTTGTTTCCACTCATGACACACTTGAACTCTGGCTAAAAAACGTTATCTCGTCAGGTGATGAGGTACCCATCTGGCGCACACACAATGCAGCAGTAATTTGTGTAGAACGCGGAACGCCAGCGTTTTTGAAGTATTAGTTTATGCCGCTATGTCTTCATGTGTTATTCGCCGACCTTGCAGGATTGCCCAAGCAGTGTTAACTATACGCTCTGTAACAACACTTTCAGGTCGACTAGACCTAGGAGTGAGTTCTGCCGACAAACGCCCTTTTTCGAAATCTAAAACTCGTTGACTCACCCAAACTTTTATCTTTGTAAGCTTTTTCATTAAATCAACTGTTTCTGGAGTCGTTTTACCTAAATGGTAGTAAAATTTTATCACACAACACATTTAACTTCTTAACTCTAAATCACTTGCCTCCGTAGCTGTATGGCGAAATGCAAATGTACCTTAAACAACCGCCCAATAACAAAACCACATGGTTCGTACACTCCTTGAAAAGTCCTTGAATAAAAAAAGTTCATTTTAAAGTCCTTGAAAGTACTTGAAAAGGTTTAAGGCTAAATAAATAGTACTTGAAATATTTTGTTTTGTTTTGTTTTTCAAGTAATGGTATGAAAGAGCATGTGTTAAATAATTGTTTATGCTAAAAAAAAAAATGTATAGGAGAGTTCTGTGTAATTCTGATAAAAACACTGAGCTGATCACATAGCACAGTACTTCGTTCAATCCAGGGGGAGTGTGTGGACAGCTGGTGCCTTGGCTGTGATATGACTACAGAATAAAGTGTCAGCTGTGTGAGTAAAATAATTGGAATGGTGTATTCGCAAATTGTGATGGGTTTCTGTTTACTGGGGTTAGGGATGCATTTTTGTTGGAGGATGGAACTTCCAGGAATTGCTTGTGCTTCTTTCATGGATACTTCATGTCCTGGCTGCATCAAAAAATGCATCAAAAATAAAAAAGTTAAAGCAAACAATAAAAGTCATACCAGCAGATAAATATGAAAATAATGTACCCTTTCAAAATATTCCGCAAAATAAAATGATTTTGGAAAACACCAAAATAGAGGGTGCAATTCAAAGTTAACAAAATAAACCAACTGGGGTCAAGGGTTAATAGCCAGGTCATTGAAGGTGTGCCCTACCCAACTAAGATTAATGGTCTGAACTTACTAAAATACCTATCTACTGACTGACTGACTGACACTACATACACATGATAATTCAGGTTTAAAAAGTTCTTGAAAAGTGCTTGAATTTATTTTGCTTGGAAGAGTATGAACTTTGAACCAGAATCATCTGCCACGGCTATAACTGCTGCCATAGATATTTCCTTAAGTCAGTTAGTCGTCCGTGTTGCCAACTCAAAAAAATTACTTTCAGTTTTTATGGGATGGCCTTGTAATTCGTGACATTACTTTTCTTGTTGAGAATTCATATCTAAACTTGTGCCAAGTGAAATTATGTTAGCGTCCTGTGACTTCAGTGTGTGTGTGTGCATGTGTGTGTGTCACAGGGTGATTGTAATGATCATTCACAGCGTCAAGAGGGAACCATTCATGGTGATGAGTCATTCGTTGTGAACGGATCATTCACAAATGATCAATCACTAATGTTGAGAGTTGTCCAGAACAATCTTGCATCATTGCAAGATTCCCTGCTAGAACAAAATGGTATGTGTCACTTGACAACTGTTGAATACCCATAAGCCTGATCTCCCAATGTCGGCACCATGTCATCATGAACCTCCTGCAGAGGCATGGCTTTTGAAGATAGGGATTTTATCACTGCCTGTAGTTCTTTTTGCCTGTAGTTCTTTTTTTCTCCATTTTGTAAAGTCTGTGCAGTTCATGAATATATGGAGGGATCATCAAAAATTGGTACAGTGACGTACAAGAGTATTTACTACCTGCAGAGAAAATGCTGCATATTCATATTCACCAGAAGTAAGTTAAAACACTAACATTTTGAATGCTCCTCGTGATTTTTAGTTTGCCTTCAGTTTTGTACAGGTGTGCAGCCAGGGTGCTTCAGAGGAGGAGGCTTACTAGTAGATAAGGCACGTGATTTCAGTCGAAGTAGAGAATCTAATAATAGCAATAAAAATAGCAATACATTAATATTGTTATATGCAATACCTAAGAGAAAATTTATGACTAAAGCTGGATGTGAAACTGACATGTTAAAGATCTTGAAACATTTTGTATTTCATTTTAGATGTACTAAACCATACACTGAAGAGCAATTGAATTAGAGACAGCTGGCGTTATGCAAATGTGGCGCTGTGGGCGGCCCTGTAAATGGAAACAACATGGCATATGCAGCGATCCAACAATATAAGGAGTGATGCGACGGGAATCAGTAAGAGTCAGACGCAGTATGAGTAAGACGAAGGATCTAAGCGCATTTGATCGTGGGCAAATTGTCGGGGCCCGACGAATGGGTCACTCCATCTCGGAAGTCGTGCAGGCACTGGGATTTTCACGAGCCACTGTGTCACGGGTGCACCGTGAGTACATCGAATCTGGTAAAACCATCCCTGCAACGGCCAACTGCCGTGGACAACGGCGTGTGGATGAGCGGGGTCATCGTCGGCTAGCTCGCATTGTAACAGCGGATAGAAGGGCCACAGTGCAAGAAATCACTCAGCAATTTAACGCTGGTGCACAAAACCGTGTAAGCAGCCACACCATCGAGAACCATCTCCTTGCTATGGGGTAAAGAAGCCATCGTCCCACGAGGGTACCGCTGCTGACCGCACATCACAGGGTGCAAAGATTAGCATGGGCGCGGGAACATCGCCACTAGACCCTAGACGTGGTGGACTGATGAGTCGAGATTCACGTTGGTACATGCGGATGGCAGGATACGAGTACGGCGCAAACCACATGAAGCGATGGATCATTCTTGACAGCAGGGTACCCTTCAAGCTGGTGGGGGTGGAATTCTCGTCTGGGGACTGTTTACGTGGACTGAAATGGGACCCCTGGTACATGTGACATCGTCCCTCACAGGTCAACGTTACTGGGATATCCTGGACGACCATTTGCTCCTGTTTGTGCGTCTTCAACATCCCACTGGGGACCTTATCCAGCAACAAGACAATGCACCGTGCCATCGCTCCCGAATTGTGTCCGAATGGTTGGATGAACACTCAACCGACATGACCTCGCTTCCTTGGCCAGCTAGGTCACCTGACCTCAATCCCATCGAGCACATCTGGGATGCCACCGAGAGAGATGTTCGAGGCTCTGACTCCCCTCCATCAAATCTTTGTGAACTGTGGGAGCTTGTTCAGGTGTCGTGGATCCGTATAGTTTCCCAACGCTTCCGGTGTCTTGTCGAGTCCATGCCGAGACAAATCGCCACCATCATCAGGGCGAAAGGTGGTGCTACACATTACTAGACAGGTATCTCTAATTCAATTGCTCTTCAGTGTATAACATTATACCAGTATTTATTTTTGCCCTCTTACTTTTCATTCTCTATTATGTACATTTACCTAAAAAATCATGCAGAATGCACACAATAAAGTATTGTGAAAGCGTGGTGAGATTTCATTTGATGTTTTTCTTTGTTGTTGTCATGAGGATGCATAGGAAATGGAAAAAAAAAAAAAAAATTAAGACTGAAAGGGAAATTTTTTTTTTTTTTTGAAAGCCTCATGAGAATCGGAGGAAGAGGAATTTACACCAACCTTGTATTCAGTGCTTTTTTCCTGGAAAATAAAAAAGTGCCGGTACTCACCATGAAGATGTTATTACAGCAACTTCCACACTTTTAACTTATCCTCCGACATACCCTCGTCGTTTCCAGATCACTTCTTGCTTTTGGTATCAACTTCAGAATGATGACCTCGGAGCAGCCATGAGTCCACATATTTGATAGGGTTGAACTGAGTGAAAGGAGGTCCTACTATCCTGATAAACATCAGTGCCGAAGTTGTCCATACAAGCAGAGATGACCTAGATGAAGTTACTGTAAGATTCATCTGAGAGAAAGCCCTTTCACATTCACTGGAAGATATTGCAATTGTGCTCAAAGTGTGCTTTAGATGAAATAGTATGTCCGTGACTTTATTTACTTGAAGATATTCATGGAAACCACAAACTGCTTCTCTTTCATTTAAGCGGAATTTGCAGGCTAAGTTTCTAATTTCAGTTTCACCAAATGTCAGATGCTTCCCAGGATTTTCTGGCCAATACTTAGAATCTAAAATCTTGGCACATTCAGGCAAATCAGCATCATCTCCTTCAAGCAGATGCCTTCTAACAGCCTCTTTCAGACTTTTATAAAAAGCAGATGAACTAATTGCAGGACTGTTTCTTTCATTTGTGTGGAGCTCAATCCCTTTGAACTTCATGTTCTTCTGACTTTGAAGAGACATACTGTAGTATGGAACAGGATTTTCAATTCTTTCCTCAAAAAGTTGAACTGTATTCTTTATCTTCCTGTCTGCTTTGTACAAGTCAACATTTCTCTCTTGTAAATCTAGACTTAGTTCGCAAAGTTCTTGGAGAGCATCACACATAAGGCCCAAATCAAGAACAAACTCGCATGACGTTATTTTTCTTAAAAGGCCATCATGAAGACAGCGATCTGTTTTGCTTCTTCTGCTGTCTTCGTTTGCCTCCTGAAAGTGACGGACGAGGTGTTCAAAGTCTTGCCACACTGCAGAAACAGTGCGAAAGCTAGATGCAACCCAGCATGTGCTCTTAAACTTCTGCCAATTTAAGTTGAAGTTCAAGAGTCGTTGCACATTCCTGTAGTTCCCTAGCGTTCGAAGCATGATAAGTCACATAAAGTTTGTCCACGAAACTCTTAAAGCGATTCATTCCCGCCACATTGTTCACCGTGTTACTAACAGACAATTCAAGGTGATGGCTAGCACAATGCCAGAAAATAAAACTAGGAAACCTGCCTTGAATTAGCCTCAGTTCGTGAACACGGTACCATCTGCCGGAATATTTATAATACATTTTGCAGTCAATAAATCGAAATTTTTTAAAAACTTAAGAAAAAAGGTGGCCTGTACTACGTACCGTTGAGTACCACCAAAAAAAAAAAAGTACTGCTTGTATTGCTCCTGCATGTGTTCCCAGTGTGACTACTGAATAGGACATCTGAGCGAAATAGCGAAAACTTCCAAAGTTACCATAAGCTGTTGATTTATTGGTGGTGCACATATGCTGATTGTAAAACCATAAAGTGCCAAATCCCATCATTCTCTGCTAAGTAAAATGAAGCAGCACACAAATTACAGCCAAGACATTCAGCCTTAATTGAATTCTGCAAACTTTTATCAACTTGTTATCAATATTCTCTGTAAGCGGCCATGGGCAGTGTGCGCCTAACCCAATGAGCTGGGCAAGCATCAAAACCACTTGGGCAAATTTTTTTCCCCGTTTTCTCTTACTGATTCAGTTGGAACTTGGATTGAAACCCTTATTTTTTCTAATCCTCCCCCATTTTTATCACTGTTTTTTCCGCAATTGATCCTAAATAAAAAAAAAATATTAAAAACATTTCATTAATTAAAATTTTTATTTTATAGAAAGTGAGAAGCACAAACTTACTTCTCGAAGTAAAACACTGATTATTAGGAAAGGCATGTTTATGCATGATACACAGTTTCTTTGCATATTAAAATACCAAGGAGAATAAGAAACAATATAACAACTAAATGCAAAATAATTAGTTCAAATAGAACAAGTGAAAATCGTTCTGATCTGACAGTCCTTTCAAGGAATAAATCGCCTCTCAATTTTTTCTCCCGAACCGAAGACTTGACCGTGGGAATTTAGGACTCTACCATCTTTGAGAGTACTCTGAAAATATTCTCTACCGTTTATGAGGAAGTTGTTGGCTGACGTCTTCGGCTTTTGTGACTTTTCCAAAACTTGTAGAATATACTATCTTACAAGTGGACAACATATCAAGATCGATATGTTGTCCACTTGCAAGATGGTATATTGCAGGCAATTGATTTCCAATTTATGAAAATTAATTAGGATTTGGGCAGGGCTCGATTTCGACCAGTAGTTAGTAGCAAATTGCTAGCAAGCAAATGCATTTTGCTAGTGGTAAAAAGTTGTTCTAGCAAAAGTTTCTAGTGGAAAATTTTTGAATGTTTTAGTGTGAACTGTAAAACACCACTGCATTGTGCGTGTGGAATATTTTAGACACATACAAAAAGGAACAACTTCTTTCTGGAAAATAATGTTTTTTGAAAAGTACAAACATTATAAACATTTTTTGGCACTAGTAGAAATGAAATATCCAGTATATTTCCCTTATCTACTTCTGCATGTGAGGTTTGGTTCAGTTTCATGAAGAGAATTCAGGGTGATTGGAGGGGCAGTATAAACTTAGACATTGAATGCTCTCGTGAGTATTGAGGTTGAAGGTCCGTCCGAAGACAAGTTTGACCCCAGGCCTGCTGTTTTAAAGAAAAAGACCCGAACCCAGATCGTAAACCATGCAGAAAATAACTTAAGATTTTGAATAATGTTCTTGAATTTTGTGAAGAAAGTTAAATAAAAAATGTTTTTTAAATATTTGCATTCGAATTAAATTGTTAGAATTAATCTGTCAGGTCATGAAAAGGTGAGTTATTCTAAATATTTGTAGTCTTTTCAGCATTACAATGAGACAGTTACAGGGGTGAAAACAAAATTTGTCATGATTGACTTAATGGAGGGGGACATGCTAAAGTTTCTTTCGTATAATGTTAATAAACTTTCGCTAGTAGAGAATGCAATTTGCTAGTAAAAAATAAGGCCACTAGCAAGTGTTGCTACTGCTAAATAAAAGTGAAATCAAGGCTTGGATTTGGGAAATTTAATCTAAAATGCTTACTGCACAGAAGATATTTCAGCTGCGCGGCGGCGCGCACGCGCAGCTTGGAGGGAACATTGCTTGTTATCCTGCAAATGGTGAGGCATTCACTGCTGTTTTGCTGAATAGCAGCTAGATTCTGCATGAAACAGTTTTGTGAAGTCAGCACAGCAATAAGCAGCAACACTTTGGGGAGAAAAAGACAAAAAGGCTGTCTGAAAGAGTACAGACAGTAAACTTGGTATAAATACATGTTGATATATATATATATATATATTTTATTTTTTCAGTTGGGTAAATGTTGGGTTGTTTCACTTGGTGGTAAGTTTAATGCTGGGAAAGAAGATGCGCGCAAAATCGTGCTCCTGGGGAGGACTCTAGCCCCTTGAGCATCCTCCCATCTCCCACTATGCCCCTAGTTTTATAAATTGTGTTTTGTGGCAGCTTTTAAAAAAACATCAGTTATAAAAATGTAAAAACTAATTTTTATTCTTATGTAAATACTCTAGTAATGTACATAGAAGGTTCATGAAGTTGCTAGGTGCTTCAGTTTCTGAATTTTATTTTTCTAATAATAGACTAGTTTTTATCAGTGTTGTCTTTTATTTTTTTCTAGGTGGATTAGCTCAGCCTGGGATAATTCCTCTGACTATCCAGCTTCTGTTTTCCAGTATCAAAGGAAAACAGGTTATGTCTCCTACATTCAAACCACACAAATACTCAGATGTGGTTAAGTTAAGCAAGTCGGAGCGAGAAATGGAGGAAGCGGTACGAGAGAAACTTCTATCACACGTAGGAATAGATGTAAGACTTTATCTCTAGAATCTTATTAAGCATAAAAAAAAAAAAAAAAATGAACCAATGAGTTAACTTGAAGGAAGACCATATTTAATTGAGAAGGAAATTTGCCATTTTTGTTTTCATAAGTATTTGTTGTGTTCATGGGCATAAACTTATCTCAAAAATTGGGATGGTTGTTATGATTAAATGAAATATTACAAGTAATATGTATACAGTAAAACCTCTCAATAGCAGAAATGCTGAGACCTCAACATTTGTCCACTATTCAGGATGTTGACTTCTGAACCCTCCTAGGCTCACGATACCAAAAGCTTCATTCTAAATATGTACACACACTGAAGTGCTGCCCCGGTGGCGCAGTGGTCTAAGCGATGGCCTCTGATCATTCGTCTGAACGGGGTCCGGGTTCGAATCCTGGGTGAGGCATGGATGTTGTGTTTGTCTTACGGCACTGGTTCTCTCCCTTCCCTGGAACCAGTGACCCAAAATTAAGGACGGGTGACTGCTTATAGCCCATTGAGTTGCTCACGGTGGTCGTTAAACCTCCAATAAAAAAAACAAACAAACAACAACACTGAAGCGCCAAAAGTCATGGGACAGCAGTATGCAAATTTTAAACCAGTGCTGCCTTGTTAAAGGCTTCGACGCACCCCATGATTTTTACCAGTTGCGAGGTGTAATCTTGTGAGTCAGGTTGAACAACCGCCAGTAGGATCATGGCAAGCTGACGTGAGTTATCGGAGTTTAAACGAGGTATGGTAGTGGAAGCCAGACGGATCGGACATTCAATTTTCGAAGTTGTGTGAACATTCAACATTCCTCGATCCACGGTGTCGCGTGTGTTCCGAAAATACCTCACAAAAGGCTTTACCATCCACCATGGACAGTGCAGTGGCCGACCATTGGTGCTGAATGACTGTGACCAGCGGTGTCTGACCAGGATTGTCCATGCTAACACACAAGCGACACTGGCTCAAATAACATTCAATGCAGGAGGTACCAGTGACTTATCCATCTGGCCACTGCAGCGTAATTTAGTGTCGGTGGAGTATAGGAGCAGAAGACCCACCCGAGTGCCTTTGTTAATGCCACAACATTGGACACAGCATCTTACCTGGGCTTATGAACATGGTAATTGGACCATGGAAGACTGGCAACATGAGGCGTGGTCCAGTGAATCATGTACCAGTTGTTATGAGCTGATGGCAGCATTCGGGTATGGCACAGACCTCATGAGGCCATGGACCCAAGCTGTCAATGCACTATGCAAGCTGGTGGTGGTTCCATACATGTGTGTGGTGTCTTTATGTAGCACGGCTTGGGTCCTCTGGTCCTCGTAAACATGTCATTAACCAGTAATCGCTTTATTGCTCTGCTGCTTCATGTACCCCAACAACAATGAGATTTTCCAGGTGGACAATGCACCATGTCATTAGGTCCAAGTTGTCCAAAATTGGTTCAAGGAGCATTCTGGACAGTTCCGACAGAGGGTGTGGCCACCACGTTCACCCGACACGAACACGATAGAGCACTTACGGGGCGTGGTGGAAAGGTCCATTCGCATCCAAGATTCTGCACCTACAAATACCAGGGAACCGTGGGCTGCTGTTCAGACGACATGGCTCAACATCTCTCCAGGAGTCTTCTGGCCACTTGTGGAATCACTACCACATGGAGTTGCTGCACTTTGCCGGGCTAGAGGAGGTCCTACATGATACTAGGCACATATTCCATGGCTTTTGGCACTTCAGTGTACAACAATTAATTTAAGTTTTTGATTAAATGTTTACTGTTTTTGTTCTTTATCGGTGGGGAGCAATACAGTATGTGCACATACTACAAATACATACAATGTATGTTTTTCAATGCATGTTGTAAAATATGTGAACAGAGGGCTTCTAACAGGAATGTTCTTTGACAGAACTGATAATACTAGTTTAGTTATTGTGGCATATGCAGAGATTTTTACTGCATATTAATTAATATAATTATGTTTCGTTTTGTGGTAAATGGTGTTTGTGCAAAAACTTCATTGATGCACATTTTCCAAAGTTGGCAAGTATGCCAAAGGAATTGTGTAAAATCCAAGGGAGATGGTGTCCGTTGACCACTGTGAAGAGGTTTCGTTGTTCGGAGGTTATCATTAATGTTAATCCTGTGGAAGCTGTTCGGTACCAATCAAAACTTACCTTTACTCCGAGGTTACTGTTGTTCAGAAGTGTCCACTAATGGAGGTTTCACTGTATATGAAGTTAAACATTTTTGGAAAGAAGCATACGATAATGACAGGTGAAGTATTCTGATTCTAATGGAAATACGCAAATGTGTTTTAGTTACAAATCTCTTTCTTACCTTACATCTATGAAAAGGAAGAAATTGCAGAAGGATTCATTAGACAACTGGACTCGAAGCTAAAGCAGTGGTGAGTAGAATATCTTCTAAATTCTTGTACTGGACTGTAGTTATAAGATATTATTGCAGAAGTTCTAATCTAGACTTGTCAAGCTGTTTAATGCTTAAACATTTACATGAGATTCTTCTGCGAATTCGCGGAATTCCGCGTTTTTTGTGATCATTTGGGTCATTCTCGAGATCAATGCAAAACTGAAGGGAATTTTCTTTTGGGGAGTGGGGAATTTTCCATCTGAGAACGGTATTTTATCTTTCAAAATTTTCGAAAACTGAAGTTAAACAGGAGTGAAGAATATCCTAATTTCTTTATCTCGCGAAGTTTCTTCTGCACGGTATTACTGCTAAATATAATTTTATTCCATAAATACAAGTATTTGTATTTCAGCTTGAAAATGGAGCAAAGTTTTCGGAAAACGGATGTTAGACGGCGCAAAAATTTGCCTTTGTAATCTTCAGGCATGAGTTTCTTCCGCTTATGTGGTTTTCAAGATGGAGGCATAACTGAACGGATTGGGGAGGAGGACAGGGGAGGGGAGTATTCCGTCTCAGGACGGAATTCCGACTTTCGAAAACGGGAGTTAGATGGAGTGAAGATTTTTCCCGTGATCATAATTTGTTTTCCAGTAATGTTCCTTCTGACCAGTGTTATTGTTAAACACTATTTTATTCCATAGAAATTTATGTTTTAGCTTCAAAACGGAGGAAAAATTTCCAAAAATGGAATTCGGAGAGAGCGAACATTTCGCCTGTAATTGTAATTTGTTTCCAGTGATGTTTCCCCTATCCTGTGTTGTTGTTAAATGCCAATAATTTTGTATGTTGGATGCAGGAATGTGTTTCAATTTTAGTATTTCCATAAATAAATTACAGTGAGCTATTCCATCTTGCTCATGCTGTATTGTATTCACACTGTTTTGCCGCACGTTTTGATTTTGCACCCGGTTAAAAGTTCAGCTTTTTTTTCTTCTTCATCAGTCTTATGTATGTAAACAATACATGAAGAATAGATTGACCTAACTAATGAAAACACATTACTATTTTTTAGATATTTTTGCTATTATGCCATGTAACTTATTGTACAATCACTGATTATGAATATTTTCAAGATACGTACAAAATGTAATAAGTTACTTGCTGTTTTCTTTTTGATCTGTGTACACTTTTCCGAAAATATACAAAATTAAATAAGTGAGAGAGAGAGAGAGAGAAAAGAGGTGCCAGAACGTTGGTTGCTTTTGATTTCGGGTGAGATAGCTTGGCAGTTTGTCTTATATAGTCATTCAAAACTGGCAAATTGTTGGAAAAAAGAGTTAAAAGTACAAAAATGTGTAATCTCCTTTATGAATTCCATTTATGTGACTAAACACGTGTGATTTATTCGACAATTGGTTGACAGTATCTTTGAGTTGAGGCTTTTCCTTGAACAGAAATACAGGGTGTCCGAGAATTAGTGGACACATTACAAAATTCTGTACAAAAAAACTATGAGCATTGTCTGTTTTTCTATGTTGCATATTACTAACCTAATACGGTTTCAATATTTTTGTTTTGCAAAATTGTTATTCCCAGAATTCGATAGATGGCGCTAGGTATGGCCTGATGAGGAATGTATGAGAAATGCACAATCAGTAGTCATGTCATCCGTACAGCAGAAGGCGATGTGTGTGTTATGGCTTGCGGAATTAAAGTCTGTCATTAAAGTTAAGACGGTACAGCTTAGAGTATGGTTGTAATCCTCTGTCAACGAATTCAATTAAGCGGTGGATGAAACAGTTTAAAGAAACTGGCAATGTAGAACATCGTGGAGGAGCCGGTAGGCCTGGCATCAGCGGTTAGACGGTTGGCCAGGTTAATGAAAGTTTCCGATGAAGCCCCAGGAAATCCGTTCAGAAAGCAAGCAGAGAACTGTGCATTCTGAAATCGACAGTTCACGATATCTTGCACAAGAAATTAAAGTTTCATGCTTATAAAATTCAAATAGTGCAAAAGATGCATGTAAGTGATCACACTCTGTGATATGATTTCGCTGTGGATATGCTGAATCAAGTGGAAAACGACCGAAAACTTTCTCAGTACTGTAATTTTTAGTGATGAATCCACATTTCATGTATCAGGCATTGTGAATCGTCACAACTGTAGGATATGGGGCAGTGAACCATATCCTACAGTTGTTTCATGCCATGTATTCATGCCATGTATCACAGAGTACATGGCATGAAATCGAGTATTGCTTGGACATATTGCGAGCAACCAAGGGATCTCACATCGAAATTTATTAACTTGTGTAGTTACATTGTAAGTTAGTACAGTCAGTTTCTTTCTATCTGTTTAATGTTTTGTTTTATATAATTTTTTAATGTGTCCAATAATTCTCTGACACCCTGTATATTTCTGAAACTATTAAAATTATAGGATTTTCATTTTATCTTTCAAGGAATTTGATGACAGCAGGAGTATTTCTGGAAAATCATCTACGTCTCTTTGTAGTGTGTTTTCTGATGATAGCTTAAATACAAGTTCCCACTCCAATTTGTCAAATAAAGGTATGATGTCTTAAATCTCAAAACCTAATACTTGTGTTGATATCCTTGCAGATTGAAGTTAAGTTTTCATGTTACCATTCATACTTGCATTTAAAACTAACATATAGTGATTGCGTTAAAGCATTTAGAGTTACTTTCATGATTTAGAACACTTAAAAAAAATCATACTGGCATTAATATAAGGCAGTGGTGGTTGGTAGAATAGAGTTTTAGCTGTTGACAGATCATATAAATTTTTTTTTTTTTTTTTTTTTTATAAAGTATTCACTGGATGGAAAATATGACCTGGCTATAAAATTACTTCCTTAAGTGAAAGAGTCTTAATTTAATTTTGTACTTGACTTACCAATGTTTGAAACTTAAGTTGTGTTTCAGCTTAATACAGAACAGTTCTTGAATAATACTTAACTCAGCAGTCAGTGCATTGAACTAGTCATGGTATATGAATTCCATTTTGTTTCATGGCATACATTTTGCCTTCTTTACACATCATATTTTGCAGATATCATTAAGAATTTCTTTGCTTGGTGAATTGTGCAGGGTGACCATAAAACATTCTAATGCTTACTGAATTGCTAATACGTGTTTGAGCAAATAATGAAGAGCTCTGCTGCAAAGAAGTAATAGTTTATCAAATCTATATGAAGCTTTGTAGCTACAATTAGTGTATTGGTGTCAGCTAAACATCCATTGGGTTGGTGCAAATGAAATGTCCGGCATGAACGAGCAGTGGAGAGAGGTCCCCACCACAGCGGAATGGAACCACCCACAGGTTTTGCAGGTATTATGTCACAGAGTTACTATAAATAGCTAGCAAGTGTGTGAAAAACAAGGTTCAGGCGTGGTTTGTTTGGACATAATGTGGCTTGCAAAAGAAACATGTAGGCGCCGGATTTGAGTCATCTTCCTGTATGAATTTAAACTGAGCCACTCTTCAGGAATTGTCGCTCGAAACATTAACAAAGTGTTTGGGGAGAATACAACCAACGAACAAACCATTCGGCGATGGTTTGCGAAGTTTCGAAGCAGAGATGCGGACTTGCAAAACGAAACACGTGTGCACCGACCTGATGCTATTTCTGAGTGACAATGTTCTGTTATGTGTGGTTGAAGCAGACCTCCGAAAAACATGTCATGAGATAGCGGCAGAGCTAGGTGTCCACCACACAACAGTTGTTCGGCGTCTGGCTGTGCAGGGTAAAGTAAAAAAGCTTGACATGTGGCTGCCGCATGAGTTGACAACTGCCAACAACACTAGGCATTTGGAAATCTGCATGTCGCCGCTTCCCAGGAATAAACAGGAACTTCTACTACATTGAATTGTCACGTGCGACAAGAAGTGGGTCCTTTATGATAATCGGAAACGATCTGCACAATGGTTAAGCAAGGCACAGCCTGCTGGACGGCACCACTACACACCCAGAAGATGATGCTCCTTGTCTGGTGGTCCACAGCCGGGATAATTCATTGGAGTTTCTTGGCAAGAGGTCAAACCATCGCTGCAGAATGTTATTGTGCTGAATTACACCAGATGCACCGGAAATTGCTGCACAAACAACCGGCTTTGGTCAACAGACATGGTGTTGTTCTGCTCCAGGACAACGCCCGCCCACATGTCGCACAACAAAGGATGCTGACACTAAGTGCCTTGGGCTATGCAGCACTGCTTCATCCTGCCTGTTACCCGGACTTGTCTCCGACCGACTATCATCTGTTTCATCGCCTGGATCTCTTCCTGTCCGAGAAACAGTTCACGACAGACACCGAGGTTCAGCGTGCAGTTGATGAATTCTTCGGGTCCCACCCACAAGACTTTTTTCGTTCCGGGATCATGGCAACTAACTATGTGTCAATGCCGAAGGGGATTATTTTGCCTAGGTAAGTTGTCCTACTTTTCTGTTCTCGCCGTCCACGTAGGCTGGTCCTTTGCCAGACATTTCATTCGCACCAACCCAATACATAACATTGAGCTTTTGCATATTGACCCCATGGCTTTATCAAGGCTGGGTCATTCCATGTCTAATCACCCATCATTTTCACGAGATGTCACCCACCCCATCTCAGATTTTTGTGAAAATTGGTACAGAGTATTGCACTGGTGAGATATGAAACCTGCTAAAATTTTAGGTCAGTCGGTCTGGTAGACATACATAAGGTTCTTCCGCGAATTTGCGGAATTCCGCTTTTGTCATCATTTGGGTCATACTCGAGATCAATGCAAAACTGAAGAGAAATGGGGGGTATCGGGGATGCCGTGTTTTAGGCAAAGTATGGTTTTTGACAGAGTAAAAATTTCCTCCATAATCGTAATTTCTTTTATTCGTGATGCTCCCCTGTTCAGTATTGTTGTTAAATATAGTTTTATTCCATAAATATTTTATTTCAGCTTGAAAAATTAGAGGAAAATTTTCCAAAATTGGAAGTTAGACGGCGCAAAAATTTCCCTGTTATCTCCAGGCACGAGATTATTCCAAGAATTCAAGGAATTCCGCCATTTCCATCATAATTTCTGTGGTTCTCGAGATAGATGCATAACTGAACAAAACTTTTTGAGGGATTAGTGGGGGTCATTTTCCATTTGAAGACAGAATTCCAGCTTTCAAAGCTTTTGCAAGAGTGAAGATCTCTCCTGTAATCGTAATTTTTTCTCGTGCGATGTTCCTCCTATCCAGTATTGCTGTTGTTAAATATTTAGTCCATAAATATTTGTATTTCAGCTTGAAAATGGAGTAAAAATTTCGGAAAACGATAGTCGGAAGGGGCGAATATTTCGTCTGTAATTGTATCCCCCGCCGCAATGTTCCTTTGTCTAGTGTTCTTTTTGTTACATGTCAGTAATGTTACATTTGATGTGCTCTATTTTAATATTTACGTAAATAAACTTCAGTGAACAATTCTGTCTTGCTCATGCTGCGTTATATTCATACCTTCTCGCGGTGTGCTCCAATTTTTCATCCGGTGAAAAAGTTAAGCTTTTTTCTTTCATCGTCAGTCTCATGTATGAGTAGATCTTGAGTAATGCCACTTTAAAAATTGGGTAGCTTTGCCTTAACAGTTTTCGTGCTATGAGTTTTTACAACTACACTGTAGGACAAAAAATTCATAACTTCACAACTAACTGTTGCAGCCACAATTTTTTTCTTAAATGATCTACGTGATCCATACATTTGGGAACAACTTGTTTCTGCACGTTTTTAGAATTAAAAGTACACTTTTTTTTTTAATTTAATGACAAAAGACATAGAAAAATGAGGCCACATTTTTATTAAACAAAACAATTTTTTTCAAAATGAGCCCCCTCTTCAAATTTGCTAAAAATATTTTCATGAGTATTATAACGTAACCTTTCAACAGAAGAAAAAAATACTTTGGGCAAAAAACACAATTTTGGCGAGGGAAAAAAAAAAAAAAAAGAAATCCAAAATGGCATGTTTTATATATGAAACATTCCGACATGATATTACCCAATTTTTTAATTAAGTGGTTGCTTGACCATTTTATACACATCTTCCCCTCATAGTTTAACCCTATTGGTGAGTAGCTCAAAATAATTTTTATTTGATGTGCCACCATCTTGGATATAGGTTCATTTTCATTTTCTGCAGCAGGCCAAAATAGGGCCTCACAATGGTTTTGAAAAAAGGCAATCACTTTCCTTTTATTGTAGATCGAAAGTTTTGGTTTTCACTACCTTAAAGAGGACATTTTAGGCTTACAAAAAATGTATAGAAATGATAGAAAATGTTTTTTTTTAAACCTTGTTTAAAATGGTGTTGAAATCGGCAACACTCGCAAGCATAAATGAACTATTAAGGTGACTGGGAGTTGGAACCCCAAGTTGGGAATTTTTGTGTAATAATTATGGCTAGTAGTTTTCAACTATGGAGCACTTAAGTCTGGGAACACACACACACACGCACGCACGCACGCACGCACGCACGCAAGTACGCACACTTACTTCTGACCCAGCGGGTTGGCACCAGGCAGACTAGTACCCGATGGTTCGTCACTAGGCAGATTGGTACTCGGTGGGTCGTCACCAGGCAGACTTGTACCCGTCGGGTCGTCACCAGGCAGACTTGTGCCACTAAACCTGAGAAATTCACTTACCACACTTGTCATGATGCTACAAAATAAAGTGCTACATGTTTGTAATAAAAACCAACATTAAATTCTTGTGTTTTCGATTCAGGCAAAATAATATAGAATACGTCTATCAAAAAATATTGAAAGAAATTCACAAAACAGCCTTTCAATCTGAGAAGAGAAAAAAATTAACAGGTTGCAAAAAGAAAAAGAAATCAGAAATCGAAGGTAAGGGAAAGGCAATATGAGAATAAGTGAGTAAGAGAATTGCATTACTTTTTCTGTAGCTTTTTATTTTCCTTTTCATTGATTTAATCCTGCTTGCTGACAGGATTGGATAGTATACATACATACATACATACATACATACATACATACATACATACATACATACATACATATCACTAAGCTGTTCTCTGGGATTCAGAGGTTAGCTCCACAAAGAAAAACAAACTACCAGGTAATTTTTAACTGATTATTTACTTACTGTTGCCGTATCAAACTCCTCCATTTACAGGCTTGGATAGTGCTTAGAAAAAAAAAAAAACCAGTGCATCGATATACCCCCAATCTCAAAAAGAGAATGTATGAATATGTTGTAATCTGAAGCGATTTCAGACAAAAATTGCCAGTTTTGTTAAAGTCTGACTTATTTTTCTCTTGTGCCAAGCCTTTTTTTTTTTTGTAAGTAAAAAGTTCAGAGAAACTTTAGTGTTTACTGGGTTTATGAATTTATTTCAATTGAGTTGCTACAAGTTGTAAAACATACACACGAAAAAAAAATATATAGAGGGTGCATTATTTTCTTTGTATTTATTTATTTTTTTCAGTTGAAAGTGTAATTGAAATTTTTTCTTTAATTATGATACTGAGATCTCGTTTTTAGTATCTGTGCAAATTATCTTTTTCATGTGCAATTATGGGGTGGTGAAAAAATATTTTAAAAATGTAGTTTTTGTTTGTGGCTAAACAAAAACAATGCATGGCATCAGTAAGCAACAACTCAATCCTGATGAAAATTCATTGGTGTTAAAGTGTCACTATAGCGACCTATTGTTTTTCTTTGCCTTATTTTGAAGCTTTGTTTTGGGTCGTAGTGGTACATCCACATATTCTTACTTGTGATGGCTGTGTTCAGAAGTTCTTCAGTGGAAATCAGTGATAAGAATCCCGAGTACCCCCCCTTCCCCCCAATCATACCTCTTACAGGACTTCAAAATATAAAGTTTTATCTTCACTTGCTGTCTCTGTTTTTGCCTCCTACTAAAATGTCTAGTCATTGTGGATGTTTCTACTTCCTTCAGTTGAGAAAAAAGTTTGTGCATTACCACAGACTGTGAGAAATATTGAGTATTTCACTGATGGTTGTTCTGCACAATATAAAAACTGCAAGAATTTTCTAAACTTGTGCTCTCATTAACAGGATTTTTTTAGATTGGCAGGGAAGTGGTCATTTTTTGTGCAACAAGCCATGGCAAGTCACTATGTGATGGTATTGGTGCAAATTGTAAAAAGGCTAACAACAAAAGCCAGTTTGCAGCGACCTTTAGCTCAACAAATAACATCTGCTACAACAATTTATAACTTCTGCGAAGATAATATAAAAGAAATTACAGTTTTCTTTGTGTGTGCAGAAGAGATAAAGTGCGTAATCAGCTTAGCCCCTTCTGGTACACTACAAATGCATCACTTTACACCACTTCCCAATTTTGGAATTGGTGCTAAGAGATTAAGTTCTGACAAATATTACAGTATTATTTCTGAAATCAGCATAACAAATTTTCAAGATGAGTTACAGTTACATGCTAACTGCTGCATGGCATGTGTCCATGGCGTGTGTTGTTATGTGGGATTTGTTGAAAAGATTAACTATGACGAAGGTGATGTGACTGTTCGACTCGTGCACCCACATGGACCTTCTCCATCTTTTTATTGGCCTAGTAATGATTGTGAAGTACCTCTGACACATATATTATGTTTGGTTGAGTAAACACTGCACCAGGAAAAACATACAGCCTATCCAAACAGGCTGAAGACCTGGTTCAGTCAGTTTTTTTCATATGAAAATTAGTAATTGTGTTTAGTTTTAATTCAAACTGACAGAGAAAAGAATTTGTTTATCTCTTATGTAACCAAGGAAAAGTTCATTTATAAATCATACGTAAACGTATCATTCAATGTCAAAATAATTCATAAAATGGTTTGTTCCATTAGTTGTTTATATTTTTATTAAAATTAGTAAGAAATTTAGAGACACTTAATCTTCGTAGTTGCTTGTATTATTAAAAAAAAAAAACAAAAAAAAACAGAGCTTTTAGGATAGCATAGGTGGCCCTGTCGGTCACACTTTTCACAATTGTCGATTATTTTTAAGCACAGTAACTTTTATAAAACTTTGGCAGTTTGACTGTCGATTGTGAGCACAGCTTTGCAGGCCAGCGTTTTGATCAGTTGCACATTGAAATTCAACAGTAACAAATATAGTGAGTTGCAAGCGCACTCACAGAAGTCAGGCTTATACATCTAGACAAATGTTGCTGCTAAAGTTTGTGAATTGCAAACTGTACAATATGCTCTAGTAAGTTTTCTTTAGTTCTTTTATTTACCTTATGTATAAATTGTACATAAAGTATTTGGTAGTTAAAGGTGTTTAAAATATAATTCCATGAGACTTAAAAAATATTTTGAAAACAGAAATAAGCATAAATATTCATCAGTTTCTGTGCATTTCCAAGTGCTAAAATGTTACCATTTATTCACAGATATTTCAGAGTCTGTAACTTCTAAATAAGTTTGAACCACAAAATGAAACTCACAAGTTTTCTTGAGTACCAGTAGGGGTATCGTTGATGGAAAAAAAAAAAAAAATTATCTGGTCCCTCTTTTGAGATATGTAACCTTGAAATCTGCAAAAGTTGAAACTATTGCAACTTTGAGGGTAGGGGGGGGGATAGTGGGAAGGGGACTAAACCCAGACTTAAGTTTTTCATAGCTGAAAACTCTACTAGTCATATTATTTCACAAAAATTCCCAGCTTGGGGTTCCAACTCCCAGACACCTTAACAGTCCATCAAAAATGGTGATTTATGCATGCGAGTATTGCAGATTTCAATGCCATTTTAAGCAAGGTTAAAAAAAATATTTTCTATCATTTCTATACATTTTCTGTAAGCCTAAAATGTCTAGGGGAAATAAAAGTAGTAGGGGAAATAAAAGGGGAGCCAAGGACCCCCACCCCTGGTGGTCGGAGAAACTAAAAGCTCTAAGGGCGAGAGCTAGGCGGAGTAGGAAAGCTCTGCAAAGAGCAAAAGCTACTCCGCAAGACAGGAGTGCACAGAAGTGCATAAAAAGGCTCGTTCAGCATACAGGAGAGAACTGAATCTCTCGAAAATCTCCTACTGGAGAAAACTGTGTGAGTTTCAAACTCCGGCTGACCCTTTCGGGATCCCCTATAAGATCTCGAGGGGATCCATAACCGAACCACTAAAACTAGCAGCGGTAGAAAGGGCAGACGGTAGCCTATCAAAGACTCTTGATAGTACCGTAGAAAGTCTCTTGGATTACCACTTCCAAGGAGACGAGGGAGAAGGGGACTCCCCTCAACAAAAAGAAATAAGGGAAGAAAGTCGGATCCCGCCGGACACTGGTGAGGACCCCCTTCACGAGAGACGAAGTGGAGAATGCCCTCTCCAGTCTAAATACGGGCAAAGCACCAGGCAAGGATGGGTTCGACCTCAGCATAGTCAGAGAAATCTACTATGCAAATCCCGGGTATTTTGTGGCGCTCCTAAACGAATGCCTCGGGAGGGGAATCTTCCCAGACTTGTGGAAAACAGCGGTGCTAGTTCTTTTCAACAAGACCAGAAAGAACAAAAATGACCCCGCAGCCTATAGGCCCATCTGCCTCCTCTCGGCGTGGAGCAAGGTGCTGGACAAGCTCATAACGAACAGAGCGCTTGGCTTCCTCATGGAGCAGGGAAAGCTAAACAGGAACCAATTTGGTTTCCTTCCGGGGCGTTGCGCAACGCAGGCAATTCGCAGCCTCCGAGAGAGGGCAGAGAGGAACAAAGCGGAGGGGCTCCATACCTGCTTCATCTCACTAGACGTGAGGGGGGCATTCAACAGTGTCTGGTGGCCAATGGTTTTAACCAGACTTAAAGATCTTGGCTGTCCAAGGAACCTGTTCAAACTGATCAGCAGCTACCTGTCTGATAGAAGAGTCGAGTTCGAAGCGGGGAATGGGCAATCCTCGCGTTCGTACCATAGAGGGTGTCCGCAAGGATCCAACTCCGGGCCGCTCTGGTGGAATATAGTTGCTGATTCAGCACTGAACCTAGACCTGGGGCCCGCAGTGGAGATTCAAGCCTATGCGGACGATTTCGTTCTCGTGGTCTCCGCCTCAGTGAGACACGTGATCGAAAGAGAAGCACATAGGGCCTTTGATGTGCTAGAAAATTGGAGCAGAGAAAGCAAACTGTGCTTCGCTCCTGAGAAGACCACTCTGCTAGCAATAGCGAAGAGTGGAGTAATGAAAACACCGCCTAAGTGCAAATTCCAAGGGTGCACTATCAAGGCGGTGCGTGAAATGAAGTACTTGGGTGTGGTCCTGGATCAGAGTCTATCAGGGCTGCCACACCTGAGGCACTTTAGAACAAGGTGCACGGTGATTCTCAATAGATTGAATGGCATGAGGTTAACGGGCAAAACCAAGAAGGCCATCTATCAGAGAGGAATTGAAAGAATTCTGACGTATGCAAGTGGAGCTTGGTGGACTCCCACAGTCAGAATGAAGAAGGGGATAAACCAAATCCAAAGGTTGGCCCTACTAGGGATAACCGGTTGTTTTCGCACAACGTCAACCCTAGCACTCCAAGTGCTGGCGGGGTGCGAGCCGGCAGACCTAGTAGCGGAAAGGGGAGGCAGCAATGCACTGCCTAAGGACAGGCGAGGACGCCTACCTTCTCGGTGCGCCGCATCGAGCCTCCGACATGGAGATGGAAAGCGTAGACTGGCAGATCCACCCTGCCGAGGAAATTTGCCCACCGTGGGATAAGGAGAAACCCACGGGAGTTGGGCATGAGCTGTTCACGGACGGCTCAAAGTTGAAGGGACAAGTGGGGGCAGGCTTCTGTGCGTTCTCGGACGGGAACGAAGCCACTGCAGGAAGCGTGAAATTATCGCAGAACGCTTCGGTCTTTCAGGCTGAACTTCTGGCGATAGAGATGGCACTCACCTGGGCACTCCCCAGGCGTAGTGACGAAAGAATAAAACTCTACTCGGACAGTGAGGCAGCACTGCAGGCTCTGAGTAGATTCAGGGGAAGAAACCCCATCGTCCAGAGGATCAAAACCCTCTTGAGGGCAGAGGGGAGATGGGGCAGTTAGTTTCCACTGGGTACGAAGCCATGTCGGAACCCTAGGAAACGAAAGGGCAGATCAGCTGGCGAAGGCAGCCACGCTGAAAGAGACGGTCGACGTGCAATGCAGAACGCTGCGAAGGTGCATTCGCGCAGCACTAGCACGTCGGACCATGACCGAATGGCAGGTCAGATGGGACACGGGAGAGACAGGGCGGAAGACACACAGAGTGTTTCCGAAAGTCTCGACCAAACGAGCACAGACAAATAAGTTCCTGAATCAAGTACTCAGTGGCCATGGCATCAGCCCTGAATACCTAGGCAGATTTGCCATCAGGAACTGCACTTGTCCCTGTGGAAAGAGAACGGCAAGCATAGAACACTGCGTACTTGAATGCAGTGGCTTCGCCGAATGGAGAAACACACTGATCCCAGGTGTGCAAAGAACGCGAAGATTGGATCTGCTCATCCAATCTTCCGTTAACAGGAGGGGGATAATAGCCTTGAATAGCCTTGGTTGAAAGGCTAACCCTCCAGCAACATACCATCTTCCCCAATCAAACGGGGACCGAAACGCAGGAGGTGAACGTGCACACCGAAAGCGAATCGGAAGATGAATGAGGGTAGAAGTCTGTGGGAAAGCAGACGAAGAAACCACCAATGTAAATATTCTGTAAATAAATTTTGCTATCTCTTGATGTTGTAAGTCCTAAGCATGAGGACAGTGTATACATGTGTGTAGGTGTTTGAAAAAAGAAAATAAAGGAAATTATTCCCCAAAAAAAGTTCGAGGGCAAGGAATCTTCCAGTCAGCGAAAAAGTAAGAAACGACCTATCCCGCCAGACAGAGCGGGAACCCAGACAAGGTATTCTAGGTCGCCTGCCAGCACGTCACCACGGGCTGGTCTCTGGGCCATTGGGGTGGCCAGGGTCCGAACCGCGTCTCAAGGCAGGATAATTGTCGCAACATTTCAAAATAACATCCAAGGTGCTCAACAAGTCCCCGTGGAGCCAAGACAGATTGGCGGAACGGGATAATGAAATCAGTATATATTAAGGTAGTAAAAACCAAAACTTTCGATCTACAGTAACAGGAAAGCGATTGCCTTTTTTCAAAACCATTGTGAGGCCCTATTTTGGCCTGCTGCAGAAAATAAAAATGAACCTATATCCAAGATAATGGCACATAAAATAAAAATTATTTTGAGCTACTCACCAATAGGGTTAAACTACGAAGGGAAAATGTGTATAAAATGGTCAAGCAGCCACTTAATTAACAAATTGGGTATGTATCATGTTGGAATGTTCCATATATATAAAACATGCCATTTTGGATTTTTTTTTCCTCGCCAAAATTGCGAATGCCCAAAGTATTTTTTTCTCCTGCTGAAAGGTTATGTTACAGTACACACATAAATATATTTTAAGAAAATTTAAAGAGGAGGCTCATTTTGTAAAAAAAAAAAAAAAAAAAAAAAAAAAAAAAAAAAAAATGTTTTGTTTAATAAAAATGTGGCCTTAATTTTTTTTTAAAGTGTTCTTTTTAATCATAAAAAGGTGCAGAAACCAGTTGTTCCCAAATGTATGAATCATGCAGATCATTTAAGAAAAAGAATTATGTGGCTGCAACAGTTAGTTGTGAAGTTATGAATTTTTTTTTTTGTCCTACAGTGTTGTTGTGAAAACTCATAGCACAAAAACTTTAATGGCAGAGCTACCCAATCTTTAAAGTGGCATTATTCAAGATCTACTGGACCAACTGATTTAAAATTTTAACAGGTTTCATATCTTACCAATACAATACTTTGTACCAATTTTCACAAAAATCTGAGATGGGTGGGTGATCTGACATGGAATGACCCGGCTGCAAACTTAACTACTATGCAGGACAAATTAAACAGAAAACTATTAACATATTTATTCACTTTGAAAATAGTTTGATTTATTAAGGTTTTGTCTCCTCAAGATTTTTATAATTTCCTTGAAGCAGCAGCTTTGTGATATCTGGCTATGCATTTTAAACAATTCCTCAATGGTGGCTGCCTTAAACAAGACCTCCGTAGCAAAATCAGTAGAAAGTCTTCCATCTTTTATGTTCCTACTATGCTCCTTTATTCTGATCCCGATGGATCTTTTGGTTGTTCCAGAATAACTCCTCAGAGTTCCATCTTGGTAATGGAAAGAGATTGTGTTGACCACCATTCAGGCACAGGTGTCACAACTTATTCTGATATTTGAACAAGTGCTCCAGCAGAATTAGACTAATCCCAATGTCAAGACCAGTGCTTTCAAGCAAATTCTTGAAGTAGTTGGAGAATCCCAGTATGTATCTGGAATAGCTCCAACAAACCTAGGCTTATCCACATTTCTTGGTTTTAGTTGTATATTAATGGTGTTTCACTTGCTTTAATAGGCTAATCATGTGGCTGTATCCTGCTGACATGCCTTGTTATAATTTTTGAAATCTCCTCCTCTACTGCTTCAGTTTCAGAGCAGATAGTGCCTGCAAGCCTTGCTCTGAAAATAGCAGTTTTGTGTGCGATGGGACTAATTGGGTTAGGGCTGAATAAATTTGGTATAGCTGTAGGCTTGTAGTTTACCTTAGTTCTGATAAGTCCATCAAGGGATCTGGATAGGAAGTACATCCAAAAATGGTAAATATTTAAATTATTAACACGACAATCAGACCGCTGTGAATGCTATGTTAATAATTTAGATGTATTTTCACGTATTATGTGAAGAATATTTCTTCCACACTGTTTGGTAAAGATCTGTTCTTTGCTAGCTCCATTTCAAACTTAGTGGAACAGTTAATACTCTTCAGTTTAGCAAAAAAGAGCTTTTAAGTTTTTTGCTTTCCATGAAGCCAAATAAGAAATAAATCATTGGCACATCTCAACCAAACTGATGGTTTCAGAGAAGACTCATTAAAAATACTGTTTTCCATAAGGCATAGAGATAGGATCACCTCAGCCCCAAAAAATTTGAAGGGGTGATCAAATGAATACTCCTATGCTCAGAGTTCACCAAAATGCTTAATTAGGCGTCTAGTACTTGAATTTTTCTCGACACGTAAAAATACGCATTGAAAAACTTGTAAAATACACGTCAACGAGTAAATATTTGCATCAAGAAATGTGTAAAGTATGCATCAACGCATAAAACTATGCATCAAGAAACGTGTAAACTATGTATCAAAGAATTTTACCAACGCGCAAAAACACTTTCAAAAACGGAAGTAAATGAAATAAAGATTTTTTTCATAATCGTTATTTCGTGTTCTTGCGATGTTGCCTCTGTCCAGTATTGTTATATATAATTTTATTCCATAAATACTTGTATTTCAGTTTGAAAATTGAGGAAAAATGTCCGAAAACGGAAATTCAATGGTGCAAAAGTTCCCCTGTAATCTTTATAGGGATGAATGTGCCACGGCTTCAAGGAATTTCTCCTTTTCCATCATAATTTGGGTTATCCTCGAGATCAATGCATAACTGAACAGAAATTTTGGGGCAGTTGATAGTGGTAAAGGATGTTTTCTGCATGAAACTTTCTAAACGAAAATTTTGACTTTCAAAATTTTCAAAAACAGAAGTTAGAACACAGTGATGAATTCTCCCGTAATTGTAATTTTATTTTTCATGCGATGTTTCCTGTGCCTAGTATTGTTGTTAAATATAATTTTATTTTATAAATATTTGTATTTCACCTAGAAAACTGAGGGAAAATGCCCGAAAACGGAAATCTGGTGTTGCAATTTTTCCCCCTGTGACTGTAATTTTTTTTGTAATTTTTTTCACTCAACAATGTTCCAAACAGGTGTCCTGTGTTTTTAAATATTCTCCCAAAAAAAGGTTTGCCTTTTAGCTTGATAAATCGAAAGAGGAGGGGGGGGTCAGAAATGAAAGTGAAGAAGCTGAAAAATTTGTAAGTTTGTAAGATTTGAAGCATGGTATTCAAAAGTATTCATATTCTCAAAGTTACACTATTTATCTAGTTTAGTGAAAGCTATCATGCATTCATGGTCCTCACAGACTAAAAGTTCTTTCAGCATGATGGATAAAATTGTCATGCAAGGGCATAGAAAAAAAGCAACAGTAAAGAAATGGGAAGGAAAACAAAGATAACAGCAAAATGAAAATTTAAGCGCTGGATGTTGTGCAGCTGAAGGGTCAACAAAAGACAAATGTGGCTGTGGAACTTTCTGAGAAGTTTATTAGATATTTTCAGATGTCTATAAGAATCTCAAAAGTGCAGTGCATTCACTTCTTGAACACATTGCTGTTTCCTGTGGTCATTACAAAACATGATAAATTTAATGTTATTGTTTAAAAATACAAATATTATATTTATTACTAAAACAAGAAGCAAAATGGATCCAAATTCTAAATACGCTAAGTGGTGGTGAAATGTTTTTTAATATGAAAAAATCTGGATTGAGTTTTATAATCACCCAGCATTTTTGTAAGTTTTTTTATTTCATCTGTTAATTTTTCTAAAATACTCTCCATTTTTAAAAATTACTCCCTAAATTTTTTCAAATGAGTAAAAATACTTTAATTTTTTTTTCTGGCAAACTCTGCCTATGCTCTATCTGTATATAGATCCAATAAATATGAAGAAATTAGAATCGGTTAACTAGGTTTAAAAAGCTTTGTTTCATTCAAAAACTGGATAGATTCATACAAAGTTCTTTTGAAATTAATTGTGATCTCTTTCTATCTATCCATATCAGTATAGGAAGCTAAAATGAAATCTAAAAGAACTTTGCAGCCTTTATGTGTACCTGGATGAGGAACCAGTTGTTAACGCTATGAGGAAGCATTGGATTGTTTTGACTGGCCTAATCTAAAGTTCTGGACTCCTAAGCTAATTATTGCTTAGCTTCAAGTGTGGTAGCGCCGCCTCATTATTACTCAGCATACACTTACAAAAATAAACAAACAAAACCCGTATTACATTTATCGTGCCAAAAACTGCTTATTTTTAACTGAGCTTTTTAAATACAGTAAAACTTCCGAACAGCGGACATCGAAGGGGAAAGAAGAAACTGTCTGTTATTTAGAAGTGTCCGCTATTGGGAAAACCATGCTTTATGACAGTATGCTATGTTTATAACGTAAACACAGTTTAAAAGATACGTAAATATAAGTAGGTAAATGCAATACATAGAGCAAACTTGTACTAACCTTTATTAAAAAATATCCATCAAAACCTAAGAACAAAATAATCAAGTATTGTTGTTTATCTATTACATTCTTGTGAAACTTTGTTTTCTAAATGAATTTCTAGCCAGCCACCTGAAGCTTTGAATTCTGTGAATGCTAATTCATTTGCGATTTCTGAATCCTTTTGACAAATTAAAGTCCGTGGCAAAGTAATGTTGTTGGCTCTAGCGTGGCAAAATCATTCATAGGTAAGAGTGCCCACAGCTAAAACATCAGTTTAAGGGAAAGCTCTCTTAATTTTCTGTTTGCCATTACAATCTTGCCAAGACTTCAAGATTTCACTCACTTGTATTTTTCCAATGCCCAATTTATCTTCTAAGATGTGCACACTTAATCTTTCCCTTTCACTGAGCTGCACTATTTCAACTTTTTCTTTTAGAGTCAAGCACTTACGTACGTGCGACATTTAAAAAACGATGTTTGAGAAACTTTTGCTTCACAGCTTGCTTGATGAGAAAAACCTTCCCGAATTAGCCGGCCCTGGGTGCTGGTCCCTGACGAATTAGCCGGCCCTGGGCGCTGGTCCCCGAATTAGCCGATCCTGGGTGCTGGTCCCCCGAATTAGCCGGTCCTGGGTGCTGGTCCCCCGAATTAGCCGGTCCTGGGCGCTGGTCCCCGAATTAGCCGGTCCTGGGCGCTGGTCCCCGTTTCTGAGGTCTCACCCCATTTGGAGCACCTGAAGAGCTAGAAGATAGTTTCTCCTGGTCAGATGTACGTATGCAAAGAGAGGATTAGACTGTCTGGTGAGCACGAACGCTAATTCTTTTTCGAACGATTTGGGCCATTTACCCGGGGTACATAGTACCTAGCACCTTTAAATTTACCAGGCCACGGGAACAAAACTGTTAAAATAGAGAATTAGGAAGGATAAAATAAAAAAAATAAAACATTTTGCAAGTTTGGGCGAATCACAGACCCTAGGAATTCCTAGAATTGAAAGCAAATTGTCCGTTATATTGTACTTTAAGTGTGTCTGTGTCAGTTATTTAAGAAGTGAATACCCCATAAGAAGCCATGCATTTCTGCTGGGGAATAAAAAATTGTCCATTATAGAGAGATGTCCGCTATTAAGAAGTGAATGCCCCCATAAGAAGCCATGCATTTCTGCTGGAGAATAAAAAATTTTCCATTATAGAGAGATGTCCACTATTAAGAAGTGAATGCCCCCATAAGAAGCCATGCATTTCTGCTGGGGAATAAAAAATTGTCCATTATAGAGAGATGTCTGCTATTAAGAAGTAAATGCCCCCATAAGAAGCTATGCATTTCTGCTGGGGAATAAAAAATTGTTCATTATAGAGAGATGTTCGCTATTAAGAATTGAATGCCCCCATAAGAAGCCATGCATTTCTGCTGGGTAATAAAAAATTGTCCATTATAGAGAGATGTCTACTATTAAGAAGTGAATGCCCCATAAGAAGCCATGCATTTCTGCTGGGGAATAAAAAAATGTCCATTATAGAGAGATGTCTGCTATTAAGAAGTGAATGCCCCCATAAGAAGCCATGCATTTCTGCTGGGGAATAAAAAAATGTTCATTATAGAGAGATGTCCGCTATTAAGAAGTGAATGCGCCATAAGAAGCCATGCATTTCTGCTGGGGAATAAAAAATTGTCTGTTATAGAGAGATGTCCGCTATTAAGAAGTGAATGCCCCCATAAGAAGCCATGCATTTCTGCTGGGGAATAAAAAATTGTTCATTGTAGAGAGATGTCTGCTATTAAGAAGTGAATGCCCCATAAGAAGCCATGCAATTCTGCTGGGGTAATAAAAAATTGTTTGTTATAGAGAGATGTCTGCTATTAAGAAGTGAATGCGCCATAAAAAGCCATGCAATTCTGCTGGGGAATAAGAAATTGTCCGTTATAGAGAGATGTCCGCTATTAAGAAGTGAATGCCCCATAAGAAGCCATGCATTTCTGCAGGGGAATAAAAAATTGTCCATTGTAGTGAGATGGGCGCTATTAAGAAGTGTCCGTTAATGGAAGTTTCACTGTAAACATTTTGTTAATGAGGAACTTTTGTACATTTTTATGAGCCAAAGCATTATGGCCACCTATCTGATAGTGTTGGGTCACCTTTCACTGCAATAGCTACTTGTACCTGGCATGACATCAATTCCACTGGGCTTTTAGGTATCATGTACCAGCTGGACAGAAAATGGTGTTCCAGAGTTTTTTTGTTTTTTTTTTTGATTGGAGGTTTGATAACCATTGTGAGCAACTCAATGGGCTATAAGCAGTCGTCCGTCCCTAATTTAGGGTCATTAGTTTCACAGAAGGAAGAAAGCCAGTGGCGTAAGACAAACACAACATCCATGCTTCACCGGGATTCGAACCCGGACTCCTTATGGATGAATGATTAGAGGCCAACGCTTAGACCATTGCACCAGGGTCTGTGTTCAAATGGCAGCAGAAGAAGGCCTGTGTCACAGGACCAGGTGGCTTTTTTCATTTTCCCTAGGTGCCCAATGTGCAGCCAGAGCACCCCCTTGCCCACTGCAGGAGTTGTCAACAACTATTTTTCAGAATGGGCATGTAAATTGGTGTTGACTCCTTGTGCCTATCTGCAATAGTGTCTTTTGGATTATGTGCTCAGAAGCATTTCTCTCTTCACCATGGTAGTAGTCTGTTATTGAGGAATTGTTCGCAGTCTGTGGTCCCGATTAGCTCACGACAACTGGCTTTTGCCTCGACTGTCAACTAGTAGTGGTGTCCCCTTCTTGGCATGTTGGGTGGCTGTGTGTCCCTCTTAAAATCATTCCCACTACAGCGTCCCCTGAGTTTCTAATAGTGCCTGCAGTTGCTGAGGATGCCTGTCTCCCCCTCCTGACCTACATGGTTCGTACGCTCCTTGAAAACCTTGAAAAGTCCTTGAATAAAAGTTCATTTTCAAGTCCTTGAAAGTACTTGAAAACGTTTAAGGCTTTGTAAATAGTACTTGAAAAAAATTGTTTTGTTTGTTAAGTAATGATATGAAAGAGCATGTGTAAAATAATTGTTGTGCTAAAAAGTTGTATAGGAGATTTCTGTGTAGTTCCAATAAAAACACCAAGTGGATCAAATAGTGCAGAACTTGCGTTCAACCCAGGGGAGTGTGGACAGCTGGTACCTTGGCTATGATAGCACTACAGAGTAAAGCATTAGCCATGTTAGTAAAATAAGTGGAATGATGTATTCGCAAATTGTGATGGGCTTCTGTTTACTGGGGTTAGAGACGCATTCTTGCCGGAGGGTGGAACTTCCAGGAATTGCTTGTGCTTCATGCGTGGACCCTTTCTTCTCCTCACTGCATCAAAAATATGCATCAATGCATCAAAGTCATGCATCAAAAATAAAAGGTTAAAACAAACAATAAGTGTTATACCAGCAAATGAATACGAAAATAGTGTACCCTTTCAAAAAATTTTGCAAGGTAAAATGATTTCAAAAAATACCAAAACAGAGGGGCAATTCAAAGTTAATAAAATAAACGAACTGTGGGTAAGGGGAAGGAGTAATGGCAGGTCATTGAAGGTGTGCCAGCCTCAGCTAGGATTAATGGTCTGAACTTACTAAAATACCTACCTACTGACTGACGGACAGTACACACATTTTATAATTCGGGTTTAAAAAGTCTTTGAAAATGCTTGAATTTATTTTGCTTGGAAGAGTACGAACCATGATTTCACCAAGAATTGTTCTCCATTCAAACCTCAACAAGTTCTTTCTTTTCTCCATTGCACGAGCTTTGTACTGGTGAACTGAGATTCTGCCCATGCCATCTATATATATTCCTTGCTAGTTGGTGATATGACTGCTATGTGCCATGGCTCGCGTCCACTTGTGATTCCTGACAGTCATAATAATCTGCCCCATGAGTGGAATGGAACATTTAAAATGGCTGCTTTTATATAGAGGCATTCTGCTGATCAAATTACTGGTGTGGGTTCAGAACATTGTTTGGAAGGTCTGTTCAATCTTTATGGAGAGCTCTAGCACAAGATATTAAAATGCCGCTAAAATACAGAATGTGATACGTGTCGTCAAGGGCTTGGGGTTGAAAGTATGGAAGTTACCTCAGCCATGTATAGTCTACAATACTGGGGTGGCAGATGGAGGGATGGGATTCTCTGGTAAGACATTTTCTCTTTTTAATAATTAAATCACATCGTGCTGTGGGTTATCTGTGTTGTGGTGCCTATTTGACTTCATATTGCTGTACATATGGAATTACTGCTCTGTGTATGATGTTGTGATTCTTAATCTTGTAAAATTCCTATTGAACTGTATATTATAAAAATAAAATTCTTCCCTCACCCAAAATATTCATGCATTTCTAAACATCTTGTGTAAACTAACCAGTTTTTTTTTATTTTGTTACCTGTTTGGTAGAAATTGTTCTTTCAGCGACATATTTGTTGCTCTCTCATTTCCTCCCCACATGTTCTTATGAAAGTATTACATCTGCATTAGCTTCTTGATTGCTTTATTTATTTATTTATTTATTTATTTATTTATTTTTTTTTTTTGCAGAGCTGTCTCTTCTCGAAGCAACATTGAGGATGAAGAATTTAGCACGTGACAGTGTTAATATGCAAGGAGAAGTTTTATTCAGCATTTGGGTCTCATTTATGGAAATTTACAATGAAACTATATATGACTTATTAGAACCTGTTACTTCAAATAAACGACCGCGCCTTTCGCTGAAAGAAGATGAAAACAGAAATATTTATGTAAAGGGTACGTTATGAATTGATTTGTGGCCTCTCTCTTGTAGAAATATATTTTATAAGTGTTTCTGGCTGTTTTGATTGAGTAATTGTTAAGTGAAATGTTAATTCCATTTGCATGATTATAATTTTCGAATAATAAAACAGACTTTATATACCACTGGCAAAGATGTGTGTTGCGAGAAGATGCATATGGTAATTACAAACTGTGGTAACAAATCTAGCGTTTTTTTACACTGCATCTAGCTAAGCTACAGCTATGAGACCTGCATTAATGTGTGTATTATTTCCTCAAGTTTCTTTGGGTGTGACTGTTTTGTGCATAGGACATGAAGTGACAGAGCGTTAGTCAAGCAAGCAAAATGGCTGATTTTAATGAGGCGGAGAAGGCACAGTGCATATTGTATTTAATGAAACAAAGTCAGGAGCTAGAGTTAGCAGATTTAACACAATTTGGCTAGGAATTGCCCTAAAAAAAATGTGTGGTACAAATTACTTGTTGAAAGAAGTGTTTAAAGGTCATGTAAATGAAAAAAAAATCATGTAATCCATTGAAAATATTCTCACCATTTTTCTTTATGGAATCAGTTGTCACAAAGTTTATGAACCTAGGCATGTTGGAAAGCTATCTTATTCCATAACTGGACTTTGAAATGCAGCCTGATATGTTTTTCCAAAAAGATGGCACACTGCCACATTTCTTAAAGAATGTACACAGGATTTGCACGGTCCCTGGAATCCTGTGGAATTTGATTTCCCTTTTTCCAGGCCTGAAAAATCCTTGATTCTTTATGAGGGTTGTTCAGTAAGTAGTGAGACCCTTTGACTGGAATGTGTTTGCTCTTCCTAATTTTGTCGATGGGGTGGTGCTAGTGTACAGGCAATTTAAAGGCCATGCAACTGCATTTCAGCTTGCTTGTTACAGAAGCTGTGTAACATGCTGGACTAATTTTATGGTTCTCTTGTAAGAGATGGATACATCCAAAGTTGCTCAACTTGCTGTAATTCAGTTTTTGAAAGTGGAGGAAATGCCACCAAGCAAAATTCACAGACGAGTGAAGGCGGAGTATGGGCCTGCTTGCCTTCCATGCTGTATTGTAATGCAATGGTGCCTCTTGAGTGGTGGACGAACAAGCACTGGAGACCAGCCAAGATCAGGAGCACCACATTGTGCTGTTTCAGTGACTACAATTGCACGTGTGGATGCTGCAGCGAAGGCCAACCGAAGAATCATGATCCGAGAACTGGCGACCAGTGCAGATGTGAGCATTGGAACTTTAATATGATCATGCTTTCACTGAAGCGATGAAAGATTTCCGTCTTTAGCACGATTTAATATGATTAAAAGATGAGAAATATATACAATTTAAAAACATGAGCACTTTCGAGGCAGCGGCTGCCTCTTCTTCAGATGTAACAAATAGATACACATTTAATCTATATATAATATAGATCATTGCATTGTGGGAAGCATGGTAAGTTAGCCAATAGTAATCTACATGCGTCAAAAATGTTGCGTATACTGTTGGCCCAATGGTCTGAAGAAGAAAAACATGGAAATATATAATAGAAATAAATGGTGTAGGGTGAACATTCAATTTTAAGTTTGTATTACAATTTATAATTTACATTTTTAATAAGGGATTTCCAAACGTTATGTAACTCATAGGGGGCATGTTCATTACAACATTGCTCACTGGAGGCCTCTATATACACACTTTCAGCAATTAAAAGATCACCAGGTTTACTAGGAGTATTAATTATTCTTACATTGCTCCAGTCGGGATTAAGGTCATCTTGTGTAACAGATTTGGCTAGTGATGTACAATTCATGCCAGTTTTAATATTGTATTTGTGTTCTTTAATTCGTAATGCAATATTGCGTTTTGTAGAACCCACATAATTAGAAGCTGCTTGTCCTGTAGTAGCCTTAACCAGAGGGATATTGTAAATACCCCACTGTCCCATTTTGCTATTCCGTTCACGATCCTTACGAACGACTGAAAATAAGTTTCGTGTACGTGAACCAAATTTCAAGTCATATGGTTTACATAGTTGTGTTAAGGCTCTCGTTAAATGTGGATTGTATTGCATAGAGCCAACATATATGGAATTGCAGTTGGAGTTTCTTAACAGGGTGGTATGTAAGGCATATTTAACCTTGCCAAACACTTGCCTAATCAGATATTTAGGGAACTCATATTGCTCAGCCAAACCAAAAATATAGTTAACTTCTTGCTGAAATAATTCAGTAGTTGATGAATGTGAGTGAGCTCTTCTAAACAAATAGAATAATGCTGTCAACTTATGTTGTTTAGGGTGTGATGAATGATAAGGTATTAAAACAGGTGTATGACTGGGTTTTCTATATACACAAGTGGTAATGCAGTTAAGGCTATAGTCCTTACGAATAAGAATATCCAAGTAAGGTAAGCAGTTATTAGCTTCAAATTCTATCGTGAGCCTGATAGTTGGGAACATGGATGATAGTTCGTTGGCGAATAAGTATAAATCATCCCGGTTGTGAGGCCATGCAACCAGGATGTCGTCAACGTACCTTAAATACAGCAACGGGTGGTGAGGGAAGGAACCAAGGACCTGATTTTCAATGTGCTGTAACAAAATTTCAGCTAGAACAGCAGACAGGGGAACCCATTAGGGAGCCCTCCAACTGTTGATAAATGCTGTCTTTAAATTTGAAGTATGAACGTTTCTTAACAAGACGAAGTGCGTTCATAATAGCATTAATTTCTGAACTCGGGATATGGGAATCAGCAAGTTTTGCCTCAATAATTTGATGTGTGGCCTCAACAGGTACATTAGGGTACAATGAGACCACATCAAGAGATGCCAAAATGAAAGGCTGCGATTGTGGCTGAAGCGATCGCAGTCTTTCTATAGCCTTTGTAGAACTTTTAATAGAATAAAGTGAATCCACAGTATAAGGGGCTAAATATTGTGCCAAGGCTTTTTCTAAGGGTCTGGTGGGGCTAACATAGCCTGACACCAGAGGACGAATAGGAAAATTCTCTTTATGCAATTTAACCCGTCCGAACATATCAGGCACACGATAGCCGGGGGAGGGGTGAATGCATGTGAAAAACCTTCAGGAAAAGAATAAGGCTTTTTTAAGTCTTTGAAGAGCCGCTACCGTGGCCTGACTAGGATCACTTTGAATGGTTTTATGTGGAATAGTGTTAATAACTTCATGCATTTTTTGAACATAGTCACAGTTATTCAACAACACAATCTGACTAGATTTGTCTGCAAGCACAATAGATAAGTCATTATTATTTTTGAGTTCAACCAATTGTCTCTGCTCTTGAATAAGATCAGGTTGTGGGATAGGGTAACAAGAGTCATGTTGTAAGATATGGGCCATTATCACTCTGGCGTAATCCTTATGATGTTCAGGAATACATTTAACTATGCTTTCCACCTGGGTAATAGTGTTCAGTATGGATCCTTTCTTTGGTGGATAAGAGAATTTTGCTCCCTTATTTAAGGCCATGCTTTCACACTTTGAATATCGTAAGGTCTGCATCACGTGGGTACCGAAACATCTGTCCAACAAACAAATGAGTCAACGAATGGGACTAGCGTTACAGCATCTGTTCTGCTACCATGAAGAAGGTGAAGATTTCCTGCTACGCTTTATTGCTGGGGACAAGAGTGTGTGTCATCATTTTGAATCAGTGTCAAAACGCCAGAGCATCCAGTGGAAACATTCATCATCGCCACCACCGAGGAAATCACGGTCCACCACTTCCGCAGGCAAGGGGATGTTAACCCTGTTCTTTGACCATCAAGAACCATCGCTTCTTGAGTGGGTACCAAAAGGATCAACCATCAATGTCGAACGATACTGTCAAACTTTAATGAAACTTTGACAAGCGATCAAAAACAAAAGACCTGGCTACCTCACTTAGGGTATTGCACTTCTGCATGATAACGCCTGGCCGCATACAGCAGTTACCATGCAAAGGACATTGCAACTCTTTCGCTGGGAAGTCCTTCAACATCCGGTGTATAGTCCTGGCCTATTCCCCTGCGATTTTCACATCTTTGGACCTATGAAAAAATTATTCAAAGGCAAATGTTTCAATTTGGATGATCAGGTGTGTGAAGCTGTAGATAACTGGTTGAAGCAGCAGTAGCCTACCTTCTTCTATGCCGCAGGAATACAGGGACTGTGCAATGATGAGACTGCTTGCTGTCTCAATGCTGGCAGCTATTATTTTTAGGTATGCCATGTTTTGACTTTTTCAGGCAGAAAGTCTCACTACTCATTGAACAACCCATATATATATATATATATATATATATACTAAAGAGCAAAACTGAAGACTAAGGAAAAAATTTTAGAATTTAAAACGAAGGGTGCAAAATAACCTGAAAATCAAAACGCGCAACGCAGCAGTTTTGAAAATTCAGAATTCACATTCTATAAAGAAGATACCTAAGCAAAAAAAAATACATATATAATTTTGACTCACACCTAGTACAACATAGAAAAGGTTATGTATCTACCTGTGTGATCAAAAGGAAAAATAAAAAATAAAATAAAACAACTGAATGTAGAAGGTGTCGAGAATACTGAGCCTTGGCTTTATCAAGGACCAGCAAAAACTCTGCATTTTCTCACTTCCACAAAGACCTAGTTGGAAATGGGTTTCTGCAAGGCCATAGATGCAAGTAACATTCCCACCTAAAATAGTTTAAAAAATATATATATAAGTCATGTCCTCCTTAGAGTTGCATGACCTAGCACTAGTTAACAATTTCGCTTGCATCCAATAACCTTCCTGGCCCGACCCATACTCTTCATCTGTTACTATTAAACAGAGAGAAGAAGATTAAAGAGAACTCAAGCTGTGAGAGTGACATAATAATTAGAAATGATTTTCAGCCATAACGAAATTCCAAGTTCGTTTGAGAGAGAATTTAAACCTGAAAAACAATGCAAAAGAAATCCAAATTTTACATTGCAATTAAAAAAGGAAATGTTAATTTATAACGAACAGATTTTTGAAAGAAAACTTGAGTCTAAAACCCCCTACTCTACAACTCATGACAGCACGAAAACGAGAATAAGTTAAAGATAATAATTAACTAAAGAAAACTTTGTGAAAGTTATATACCTTAAACAGTTAGTTGCAATATGTACAAAGTATTTCAGCAGTGCTTTAAGTGCATAATTAATTAGTTATTAAGAACTTAACTACTTTGAAAAAACAGCGCATAGACAGCGCATAGAAAAGGAACAAGCTTAGCCATCTTCTGTTCCTAGGTACCCCAAAAGACGCTCAAAGTTACAAAGAAAAGAAAGAGTTAAAACCCGCAAAAATGTTAACAGACAAACCAATGCCTAAAAGCTGAAAAGCTAAAAAACGACAGAGAAAAGGTACATGAAGTACAAACATTGAACTTATAAAACCTAGAACCCAAAAACAAGGAAGAGAGCTTACCTCTTGTGTTACAAAAACTTTTCTCTTCACAAGAGAAGAACATGGCTGACCTCTTCCGCCACTCCCTAGACGCTGGGGGGCAGTGAGGGTGGGGCTAATGGCCTCCTCATACAGCAAGAACCCAACGCGCGGAGATTTTAACCAGAGAAAAAAATATATATAAACTTAAGACTGTGGATCTGTATGATCAGAAAGAGCACAATTAACTCTCCAGAATACATGAGAAATATTATAAAATACACGAGCAGTTTATTTAATAATCTTTGCATGTATTAAATCACCTTAGTGAGCTTCTATAGATTAATCAGAATCTTATTAATTTTAATGTTGGTTTTACTATTTTTAGTATAGCTATCCTAGTGATGAATAACTAGTTTTCTTTTTTATTTGTTTTTATTTTCTTTTATAAACAGATTTTTAAGCTTTTTTTGTGATTTTGTTTATATTATTTAATTTTTTGTTTTAATAGGACCGTCATATCCATAGCACTAAGGTTCCTTTAGGTAGTTAATAGGCATCCTCTAGCCAACTTCCTTACGGCTTTGATTGGTCAGAATCATATTATTAACTGTGTAGAAAATTAAAGCAGATCTGCCAACCTTACTCTATTATTCAGAATAATTTTTCTTAAAGTTCTTTTGATGAAAGAAGAAGGAATTTCGTTCTCTAGAAAACTTTCTAATAGTATATTAATGTGGTAATTGAAGTCCAAATTGTTGCTGCAAATTCTTGAAATTCTTAGGACCTGAGAAATTAGTACATTCTCAATTACTTTGGTTGAAATGTTATTATTCCAGTGTAGATATTTAATTACTTTGAAAGGAAAATTAACTCTTTTATCATAGAGGCTAATAGATGGGTTACCTCTGTTGAGCTTAATGCTTAAGTCTAGGAACTCAAGTTCCTGATTACTGTGGTTGGTTTTACATAAGTTAAGAGAGCTAGGATAGATATTATCAAAATCACTCTCTATAACTTCTGAATTATTGATACACAGCAGATCATCAATATATCTAAAAGTGTAAAGGTAGTTATCTGAGCAGGTGGGGTGATTTTTAATGAATTTATATTCCTTAAAGAACAGGAATAGATTAGCGATATGCGTGGACGTTGATGTTCCCATTGGAATACCGTTCACTTGCTTATAGAGAGTATTATTATATAAGATATGGTTATTTATTATGCAGCAATTGAGATAAGAGTTCCAAGTTCCTACATCAACAAATTGGTTAAGTTTAAATTCTGCATACAGCTCTTTAAAGGTAGTGATTATATCTGATAGAGGCAGATTAGTATATAGGTTTTCAAAATCATAACTATTAATATCTAGGGGACAAACTTTGAGTATAGTAGAAATTACTTCTGCATTATTATTAATTATCCAAAAATCTCTGTACATCAAGTTAGAACAGTTTCTAATGTGTTTCAAAACCTTCTTTAAGACATCTTCAAAAGCAAGATCTATTTTCTTTTTATGACTCCTTACTCCACTAGCTATGAACCTGAACTTCACAGGATCCTTATGAAACTTAACCGTTGCAAAAAGAAATGGAAATTCAGGCTCATATCTTCTAGTTTGTGGAATTTTAAGTTTCTTGAAGAATGCCTTAAACCGATTTTCTAACTGCTTGGTAGAATAACTTACGGGCTCGTATGTTACTCTATTATTGAGTTCCATAGTTAAACAATTCAAAATAGAACTTCTTACAGATAATTGCAAAATTATTGCTAGCTTTATCCGTAGTGGTAAAAATAAATTGGTCTTGCAGTTTGGAGAGTGACCTTTTAGCTTCTCCAGAGAAAAAGAGATTTCTGTCGAAACAAAAGTCGCGAATTGTTAACTAGTGCTAGGTCATGCAACTCTAAGGAGGACATGACTTATATATATATATTTTTAAACTATTTTAGGTGGGAATGTTACTTGCATCTATGGCCTTGCAGAAACCCATTTCCAACTAGGTCTTTGTGGAAGTGAGAAAATGCAGAGTTTTTGCTGGTCCTTGATAAAGCCAAGGCTCAGTATTCTCGACACCTTCTACATTCAGTTGTTTTATTTTATTTTTTATCTTTCTCCTTTTGATCACACAGGTAGATACATAACCTTTTCTATGTTGTACTAGGTGTGAGTCAAAATTATATATGTATTTTTTTTTGCTTAGGTATCTTCTTTATAGAATATATCATCATCATCATCATTGTCAACCATTATCAATCCACTGCTGGACGAAGGTCTCCCCAAGTTTCCTCCACAACGGTCTGTCTTGTGCTAGTCTCCTCCATGTCACCCCTGCATACTTTCGAATTTCATCCACCCATCTCCCATGTGGTCTTCTTCTGGGTCTTTTCCTGTCCCTTGGAATCCAATCTAAAATTTCGGCTGTCCATCGATGATCTGTCCTTCTGGCAGTATGTCCAGCCCATTGCCATTTCAGGGATTTAACTCTGATCATGATGTCTTCCACTCTTGTCATTTTTCGGATCCACGAGTTCCTCTTCTTATCTCTCCTGGTTACACCAAGCATGCACCTCTCCATGCCTCTTTGAGTTGTCTGCAGCCTTTGTATGTCTCTTTTAGTTAAGGTCCACGTCTCTGCACCATACGTAAGCACTGGAAGGATGCATTGATCAAACACTTTTCTTTTAAGACATAATGGCATATTGCTCTTGAAAATTATGCTGTTTCTTCCAAAAGCTCTCCAGGCAAGTTTTGTACGCCGATTAATTTCTTCATCAATGTGACCCTCACTTGATATCTGCTGTCCAAGATAAACGTACGTGTCTGTTATCTCCAGCTTTTCTCCATCAATCGATAAATCTTCATTTCTTGTAAAAGCATTGAACATCACTTTTGTCTTCTGAAAGTTCATTTTTAATCCCACTTCTTTACTCTTGTCAGCAAGTTCCTGGATCATACTCTGCAGCTCTGATGGGGTAGTTGCAAAAATGACTACGTCATCAGCAAAACGAAGGTGGGTTAGATAATCTCCATTAATCTTTATCCCCTTGTTTTCCCAGCTCAGCGACTGAAAAACACCCTCCAATGTGGCATTAAAGAGCTTCGGAGATATGGTGTCACCTTGTCTCACTCCCTTTCCAATTTTTACGCGTGTTGTATTTTCAAACAGCCGAATCTTTGCACTTGCATTTTCATAGATGTTATTAATAATATTAATGTATGCATCTTCAATACCGCAGGTTTTCAGAGCCATTGTAACTGCTGATGGTTTTACCGAATCAAAGGCTTTTTCATAATCGATAAAAGCCATGCACAATGGAAGTTCATATTCCCTCGCTCTTTCAATTAGTTCTCTCAGCACGTGGATATGATCTATTGTGCTGTAGCCACTCCTGAATCCAGCTTGTTCTCTCGGTTGAGCCATGTCCAGTGTTACCTTCAAGCGGTGTGAAAGAACTTTAGTGAAGATTTTATAAACTACTGATAGGAGGCTGATAGGTCTGTAGTTTCCGAGATCCTCAATGTCACCTTTCTTATGTAGCAGGATCATTGTAGCGGTGTTCCAATCCTCAGGAATCTTTCCTTCATTAAGGCATCGAGTGAAAATTTGGGCGAGTACTGTTTCGATTTCTCCACTTGCTTCTTGTATGATGTCTACAGTAATTCCATCTTCTCCTGGAGCTTTTCCTCGCTTCATGTTCTTGATTGCATGTGCAACTTCTGCTGGAAGGACTGGAGGAACTCTGGTACTGGTATCTTTCATGATGTCTGGAGTGCATATATCATCCCTTTCATATAATTTGGAGTAGAAATCTTTCACTCTTGTCAAAATTTCGCCTCTATTTCTTGTTACAGAACCATCTTCTTTTCTCAGTGCCATAATCTGTTTTCTTCCCTTACTGAGATGTCCCTTTGCTATCTTTAGGCTTTGGTTGTTTTCAATTGCTTTCCTCACTAGTTCACAGTTGAATTTCCTTACGTCTTCAGTGATACTTTTTCTTACTGTCTTGCATAGCTCTATATATTCTACTTTGGAAGTCACATCTTCTTTAGTTGTCCTCATCTCTCTTCTTTTTTGCATCAACATTTTGGTTTTTCCTGATAATTTGTTCACATGCAACTTGTTCTTAGACCCAGCTAATTTTGTTGCTGTTTCCATAAGAGCTTTGGTTACTTTTCTGTTAACTTCAGAGATGTCCACTTCTTCCGATGTTAGGCCTTCTAAAGCAGAGAACCTGTTCTTCAGTTCTAACTTGAAGGTATTATGGTGTTTTTTAAGGTTGGTTATGTCAATAGATTTTGTTTGTCTTATGAGCTTGCCACGTTCAAGTTTAGTGTTGAGGTGCATCTTACATCTCACCAATCTATGGTCACTACCTGTGTTGAACTTGTTTAGCACACTGCAGTCTTCTATGACGAATTTTTTGTTACACATAATAAAATCAATTTCACTTGTCGTCCCATTTGGATGTCTCCATGTCCATTTCCTGTGTGGCTTTTTCTTGAAGAAGGAGTTCAAGATGAAAAACCCTTCTGCCTCTGCAAACTCAACGAGAGTATTTCCACGCTGGTTTCTGTTGCCATGACCGAATTTACCTACTGAAGTTTCATTCTGTTGCCGTTGCCCTATTTTTGCATTGAAATCTCCCATAATTATTTTCAAGTGCTGCTTACCTTTATTATTTAGATGACAAATTTCCTCATAAAATTCTTCAATTTCTTCTTCAGGATGACTTGTGGTGGGTGCATAAGTTTGAATAATCTGAGCCTGGTATCTTTTCGAGAGTTGGATAACAAGTCGTGCAGCTCTGTCAGAGGAACTTTCAACTTCTACAACTTTATCCTTCAGTTTCTTGTTTATTATAAATCCAACACCACTAGTTCTGCCAGTATCTGTCCCACGATAGTAGAAGAGATGTCCACTTTTCAGTTCGATGAGATCTTCTCCTTTTCTCCTTACCTCACTTAGCCCCACGATGTCCCACTTGATCCTTTGTAGTTCCTCTTCCAATTCAAGAAGCCTTGATTCAGAAGATAGGGAGCGTCCATTGTAAGTAGCCAAGGTCAGCATCAGATGGCAGCCTAGTCCGGTCCTCCGGGGATTCTTAGCACCCTCTGCCTTCATGTCGCACTGGCCGCTGCCTTGGCCAGGTACATTCCAGCTGCCGGAGACTGAGGGCCAAGATTTAAGTTGTGGAATCATTTTGGAGGGTTTGGCCATAACTCACCACGCTGGCCAAGCGGGTTGGTGAGTGTGGGATAGAATTTCCTCTAATCCCGATGGTATAGTTATATATATATATATATATATATATATATAAAGAAGATACCTAAGCAAAAAAATACATATAATTTTGACTCACACCTAGTACAACATAGAAAAGGTTATGTATCTACCTGTGTGAGTAAAAGGAGAAAAGATAAAAAAATAATAAAATAAAACAACTGAATGTAGAAGGTGTCGAGAATACTGAGCCTTGGCTTTATCAAGGACCAGCAAAAACTCTGCATTTTCTCACTTCCACAAAGACCTAGTTGGAAATGGGTTTCTGCAAGGCCATAGATGCAAGTAACATTCCCACCTAAAATAGTTTAAAAAATATATATAATTCATGTCCTCCGTAGAGTTGCATGACCTAGCACTAGTTAACAATTTCGCTTGCATCCATTAACCTTCCTGGCCCGACCCATGCTCTTCATCTGTTACTATTAAACAGAGAGAAGAAGATTAAAGAGAACTCAAGCTGTGAGAGTGACATAATAATTAGAAATGATTTTCAACCATAACGAAATTCCAAGTTCGTTTGAGAGAGAATTTAAACCTGAAAATCAATGCAAAAGAAATCCAAATTTTACATTGCAATTAAAAAAGGAAATGTTAATTTTTAACGAACAGATTTTTGAAAGAAAACTTGAGTCTAAAACCCCCTACTCTACAACTTATGACAGCACGAAAACGAGAATAAGTTAAAGATAATAATTAACCAAAGAAAACTTTGTGAAAGTTATATACCTTAAACAGTTAGTTGCAATATGTACAAAGTATTTCAGCAGTGCTTTAAGTGCATAATTAATTAGTTATTAAGAACTTAACTACTTTGAAAAAACAGCGCATAGACAGCGCATAGAAAAGGAACAAGCTTAGCCATCTTCTGTTCCTAGGTACCCCAAAAAGACGCTCAAAGTTACAAAGAAAAGAAAGAGTTAAAACCCGCAAAAATGTTAACAGACAAACCAATGCCAAAAGCTGAAAAGCTAAAAAACGACAGAGAAAAAGTACATGAAGTACAAACATTGAACTTATAAAACCTAGAACCCAAAAACAAGGAAGAGAGCTTACCTCTTGTGTTACAAAAACTTTTCTCCTCACAAGAGAAGAACATGGCTGACCTCTTCCGCCACTCCCTAGACGCAGGGGGCAGTGAGGGTGGGGCTGATGGCCTCCTCATACAGCAAGAAACCAACGCGCGGAGATTTTAACCAGAGAAAAAAATATATAAACTTAAGACTGTGGATCTGTATGATCAGAAAGAGCAGAATTAACTCTCCAGAATACATGAGAAATATTATAAAATACACGAGCAGTTTATTTAATAATCTTTGCATGTATTAAATCACCTTAGTGAGCTTCTATAGATTAATCAGAATCTTATTAATTTTAATGTTGGTTTTACTATTTTTAGTATAGCTATCCTAGTGATGAATAACTAGTTTTCTTTTTTATTTGTTTTTATTTTCTTTTATAAACAGATTTTTAAGCTTTTTTTGTGATTTTGTTTATATTATTTAATTTTTTGTTTTAATAGGACCGTCATATCCATAGCACTAAGGTTCCTTTAGGTAGTTAATAGGCATCCTCTAGCCAACTTCCTTACGGCTTTGATATTTATTTGAAAGATCCCGGAGTAGTCCTGAAATTTTTTCTTGCAGTGGGAAAATTGGTCGAAATGTTTAGGTCAATTGTGCCACTTTGTTCTGCTCCCTACTGCGTCTGCTTGCGATGACATCACTTCCTTTCATGGAGTGTGGAGACAATGTTATCTCTTACATTTCATGTGGCAATGCAGTGTAAGATGTTCGAGGGCTATATTTCCAGTGACCTTGGTTTGTGGTACTGCAGTTGGAGTCACAACAGCATGTGGAAACCCTCCTGCGAGTCCAAGATGGATGTTCCTTCTTGCACATGCTTTCCTCACTGTAGGAGACTGCTATCTGGCCTTCTTGCTGCCAATGTGCATGGTAATAAGTGGCTATGGAATAGGAAATCTTCAGTGCTATTGCAAAATTGTTTTGTATTATTGTTTTGTTATTGCAAAATTGTTTTGTATATCTTCAGTGCTATTGCAAAATTATTTTGTATTAAAGTTTCAGTTTGCTTCATAAATGCTTTGTACAGAGGAGTTTTTATATGAGGAAATTTTGCCACTTCATTGAAGATGCAACACACACTGAAAAACACTCTGTAACAGCGGAACCCATATTATTTCATAAGAATTCTAAAAGCGTAGTCAGAGCTGCCAAGTGTCCCGAAAATCCGATTTTTCAACAAAAAAATCAGGTTTTGTGGTTTTCTTGTGCTTTTTTTTTCCCCCTCATTAATGACAGCAGCAATAATTTTTCTCCAGAGTAAACACTGGCTGTGGGAATTCAAGCGCCAAGGTCGTGAGCCCCGCGATGATAGCAAAACAGTCAGTGGCTTGAAAAGTTGAAGTACTGGTTTATGACATCACATCTGCGGCGCTTGTGCGGTGCCTTGCGCAGGGATGGAAATTCTGTGCCAATGTGCGCCAAAAGAAAAATTTTGCACCATCTTGCTACAAAAGGCAGATTTTGCGCCAGAGCCGCGGTGCCCCGTCGTCGTTGTCGGGACTTCGGCACAGTAAATTCTCCTTGCACACTATTCCGTTTGACTCTGAGTTAGACCATGCAGTCGAAAGAAAGATTAAGAGATCCCAAGTACTACGGATTTTATGTAATTACTATCGAAATCGTCAGTCCGCTACGGACTATGGAAAACGTTGAGTATGCTATGGAAATTGAAAATCTTAGTCAAATAACTTATTAAACATCTGTGTAAAGTTAATTTTTGTATTTTCTAGATGTTTTGATTGAAAAAACAGGAAAAAGTCGGCGAATTTCGCAAATGTTCGTAATAACATTGAAAATGACTGCTGTACAGCGATGAGAATGTCACATCGTTTTCCGTTTCCACATATTAAATTTTTCCGACCAAGTTTCGGTTTCTTTCTGCTTGATTTCATTTTTATTTTTTGACACACACTCTCTCTCTCTCTCTCTCTCTCTCTCTCTCTCTCTCTCTCTCTCTCTCATGATGTTCCACGGTAATGTCTTAGGTAATAGTGAAAAGGAGCGACTTCGTATTTTGTAAGATTTTTTTCTAATGAAATGCATGTAATAGGTAACTATTTATAATATATACTTCAAAACTAATCAATATAGAACAATCGTTTTCACCCCTTTACTTTTTATTAAACAAAATTAAATTTCTAAGTCGTTATTTAATCTGTCCGTGGTGGAATCTGCCCCGTTGCTGTGCCCAGTAAAATTGTTTCACGGCAGACTGAGCAACGCGGTATCGATTTTTTTACATTTAATTTCCCATAAAATTTGTGTTTTTCAATTTTTAAGTCACTTCTCACTCATGCGTAAGATTCTTCCATGGATTTGCGGAATTCTGCTTTTTCTGTCATCATTTGGTTCACCTTGAGATCGATGCAAAACCACTGTACGCGTGTTGATGTCCCAGTTTTTTATTTTGAAAAGTTGGCAGGTCTGCATAGTAAATTTCTCCCTAATTTGCAAAATATAAAACAAAGCACTATGATTCTAGCAAAAATTTAAGCTGCTGGAATTTTTTGACGAACTCCTGCAAAAAGCCCTGGAATTTGTATAATGTTACATAAGACTTCAAATTGCATTTCTGAAAGGTATTCTAACGTGTTTTCACAAAAATTTACAGTCAAAATAAAATTTTAGTTAACCTGCTAACTAGATAGAATGCATTATTCAGGGTTATCAAAATGGGTTGAAATGTCTGAGAAGCAGTCCGAATGTGGCTCGAAAGAGTGAACCTGCACATCAGAAAGTGTTGCTTTGTTATTATTAGCTTTGTTATTCATGGTGCTCATTTATGGCGATGATTAACACTGTTCCCTTTTGATTGATTATCTGCTAAAGGGCTATAACAATAGCAATGAACCTAAAAAAGGAGAGAAAAGTTTTGAGTTTCTTGTTTCTATCCAGTGGCACAGTGTCTGTGTCCGTGGGACTAATCCTTTCCCATCGGGCCTTGGGTCATGGAGCAGGCAAAAAAGAACTAGAAAGGAGTTTTTATCACCTGTGACAGGTTTATGGTCCATGGCTCAAAAAATACCATGTCCATGATGCCTGGGACAAGTAAATTATTGGCCTGGGCAGGTAAAAAAAGAACTAGAAAGGAGTTTTTAGCACCTGTGACAGGTTTATGGTCCATGGCTCAAAAAATGCCATGCCCAAGATGCCTGGAACAAGTAAATTATTGACCTGGGCAGGTAAAAAGAACTAGAAAGGAGTTTTTAGCACCTGTGACAGGTTTATGGTCCATGACTGAGAAAATACCATGGCCCAAGACTCCCAGAACAAGTAAAAAAAGATGACCTAGTTGCCTGGCTCAGCAACTAGATTTAGGAAAACAAAATTAGAATGCTGAATTTGTTACCATAATAAAAGTGACTGTTTTCATCTGTCATTTTTGATTTCACTGCAAACCAGGAATATGTGTTACTGTTGCAGTCAGGGTTATATCTGTTATGATCTACATATAGACATTGGGGTAATATGACACCCTGCTCCAAATTTTTTCTTATTTACATTTGGCGACAGGGGTACGTAGTTGCTTGAAAACATTAATTGTGCTATTTAATCTGAAAAAGCATGACTTTTGACTTTTTGTTTCAAAAAATAAATTTTTCCGGACTCCTGCTTTTACTCCATAGGGAGGTAAATTTTTCTGCTCATGGTCAGCTAGGTATTAACATTTTTTATATGTTTCAAGTCCTTTGGTTGTTACTGCTGCAGAGCTGCCAGGTGTCCCAGATTACCCGGATTCCGTCCAATTTCGAAAATATTTTCCAGAAATCTGATTTTTCTACAAAAAATCCAGTTTTGTTGTTTTCTTTTATTTATTTGTTATACATGGTATTTTCTCCCCTCATTAATTGTACCAGCGATAATTTTTCTCCAGCGTCAATGCTTACTGTGGGAGTCGTAACGAATGGAGACAAATGTCTCTTTGTTAATCCACTGCACTTCAAGCGCTCAGGTCGTGAGCCCCGCGATGATAGAAAGACAGTCAGTGGCTTGGAAAGTTGAAGTACTGGTTTATGATGTCCCATCCACGGCACTTGTGCAGTACCTCGTGTAGGGATAGGAATTCTGCGCCAAAACAAAAATCTTACTCCATTTTGCTATGAAAGGCAGATTTTGTGCCATTGCGTGCCAGAACCACCACGCCCTGTTGTCATCTCAGGACTTCGGCACAGTAAATTCTCCATGCACATTGTTCCGTTTGATGCTGAGTAAGACCATGCGGTGGTAAGAAAGAATAAGAAACTCCAAGTACTAAGGATTTTATGTAATTACGATGGAAATTGTCAGTCCGCTACGGACTATGAAAAACATTGATCGAGTATGCTAAAAAAATTGAAAATCTCAGTGAAATAACATAATTAAACATCTGTGTAAAATTTATTTTCATATTTTTAAGATGTTTCGATTGAAAAAAAAAATGGAAAGAAGTTGGCAACTCTCGCAAATGTTCGTAATCATATCAAAAAATGACTGCTGTAGCAGTGATGAGAATTAAATGCATGTTTCCCTGTTTCTCACACATAGTGCTTCAAAACTAATCAATAGAGAGCAACCATTTTCACGCTTTTCCCTTTGAAACTAAATTAAATTTCTAGATCGGTATCTAACCTGTCCGCGGTAGAATTTGCTCTGGTTCCGTGCCCCGTAAAATTGTTTCATGGCAGAGTGAACAATGCAGTATCGATTTTTCACATTTAATTTTCCATAAAATTTGTGTTTTTAAATTCTTAGTCACTTCTTACTCATACATGAGGTTCTTTTGTGGATTCGCGCAATTCCGTTTTTTGTGTCATTATTTGGGTTATACTCGAGATCGATGCAAAACTGAAGAGAAGCAGTTTTGGGGAGGTGGGGTGGGGGTGTCTTAAACCTATAATATGTAATTTTATAAATTGTAAATTCGTACACCGCTGAACACGCTTTGATGTCCCGGTTTATGAATTTGAAAAGTTGGCATCTCTGCTGCTGAGATGAGAGGGGGAAAGAAATCTTTTTACCGTGGCTTTCTTAAAACCTGGCTGCTATGTCAACATTTCTGTTTGTGGAGTGCATAAAGTTTTTGGCTCCATTTATGTAAGTCCAGGTACGTCAGCCACTTAAAGGGTTAAAGTAAAAAAGTGACTGCAATTGTAATAATTTTACAGTTGCAAATGAAATTTTATCTGTATATGTAGCTTTATGATAGCATACTAATGAGATAATTTCATATCAATTGCAGTTTTTAAACTGCTGTAAGTGGGCAGTAAGAAAATATCTTAATTGTAGCATATGAAATTGATTAAAAGTGACAAATTATTCGCATAATCCAGAATTAAGGGTCAATCTAGGCATCATTTGATATTGTTGTGTGGTTGATTCATAAGAGTATTTTTAGCTCAAATGGTATTTTCACAAAAATGCTTTGAACTGTAATGGTGTTTTCAAAAAAATATTTTGAACTCTAATTGTATCCTCACAAAATATTCATTAAAAAAATATTTTTGTAAAATTTCATTAAAAAAATGTTTTTGCATAAGAGTCATCTTGAGTATTGCTGTGTTTAACTAACATGCTTTTTCCTTTTCTTTGTTTTTTGGCATTCAGACTTTATTTTGCTGTGAAAATGCAGTTGGTATATATATGATATGTAAGAATATCTCAGATTTCACAGGCACTTCAAAACACACATAAACATATTGACAACACTAAACTAAAGTCAGCCACCAGGCACCTATAATCAGGAGAAGACTTACCCGGCAGCTGAACATACTGACAGCTGCCGGCTATGTCTTCCCTGACGATTGGTGCCTGGTGGCTGACTTTAGTTTAGTGTTGTCACTATGTTTGTTTGTTTTGAAGTGCTTGTAAAGTTTTAGATATTCTTACATATTATATTAATTTTCCCTAGCTCTTGCAGTTGAGTGCAGGGTTGTGGCATGTTAAACTGCAATGTAATGTCTTTTTTGAATATTGCGTGTGCGTGCATGTTTCTACTTTTACATACTTGACCAGGAAACTGGATTTCTTATTAATGTGCCCAGACCAATCATTTTGATAACCCTTAAATCAGGGCAATGGAATTTTGCAAGTCCTGATCTAATAATGATGATTCTGTATATGAATCCACACCACCTTTAATCTTTGTGTACTTTTTTTAGGTTTTTGGCAAAATTTCTACAAACAAAAATAGGCAAAATTTCACAAAAAAAAAAAAAAAAAAAAAAAAAGACGAAATTTCACAAAAGTGGGTGTCATTTTAAAAAACCCGGTTCCACCTCTGACAATAAATTGGCTTTTGCTGGATATGCTTGATACATTTAATCAACAGGTTTCGTACATCAATCACTCGAACATATTGATTAACTGAAAACGTTTTATGGATTTATATTTTTGAAAATTGGTTTGTCTGCCAGTATAAAAACCTGTGACTGTGAAATCCAAAACTAAGCATATTTTATTTTATTACACAACTTTTGGTGTACATTTTGCACAAATTATATTTGTTTACTGATTTCTCTTATATGCATTGATGCTTTTGGTTTATCAGCTAAATTGTTTCTGTATGTGTTTCTCAATTCTTCAGCTAAACATATTGTTAGTGCATTGTGAATTAAATTGTAACATTAACATCAATTAAAGATTAAATAACGGATCTTACAATCCCCTGAAACTCATTACATATTGGTTTTGTTTTTGTTAGGCTTGAAAGAAGTTCGTGTAACCTCAAGTGAAGAAGCACTCAAATTGTTTAGTTTGGGCAAAAGGAACTTGAGAATTGCATCCACCAAACTCAACTATCAGTCCAGTCGGAGGTATTGTAATGCAATTATTATTCACATCTAAAAAATAGTACAGAAGTACTTAGTTTCCTTATAATTTGAGAATGCATTTTCCAAAGTTTATCCCAAATTGAGAAAAACATAATCCATGTATGTATGTATGTATGTATGTATGTATGTATGTATGTATGTATGTATGTATGTGTGTATGTGTGTGTGTGTGTGTGTGTGTGTGTGTGTGTGTGTGTGTGTGTGTGTGCGCGTGCGTGCGTGCGTGCGTGTGTGTGTGCATGCGTGCACACATGTATGGAAGGGGGCTACACACCTGACAACAGAAAATGTATAAAAGATAAAAACTGTTACAGGTCACAGTCTCAGTTTTTGAGTTCCCGGCTTGAGGAAGTGGTTTCATTGACATATTTTGTGAATTTTCCATCTTGAATGTTTAAAGAAATTGAATATCAATTATTTACTAGTGTGTGCTCTGATTTATTCATTTCTCGTGACACATATTCAATTTATTAATAGTCGAAATCGACGGTTAGTTTTTTTTTTTTTTAAAGAATAAACTCATATCAAGCAACAAATGTGAACTTTATTTTATTGACAAAATTTTTTTACCAATTCATTCAAACACTTCAGTAAAGACAATAGTTTGAGTCCATACATTTTCGACAGGTAATCCAGGTGCATCTTCGTGAGTGATTTTTACTGCAACAGAGTCCTTTGATCTTGCTCGAGATAGGGCAACGTAGAGCATACCATGTGAGAAGACTGGTTCTGGCTGGTATATTTTGATTTGAGCAAGTATCTGTCCTTGACTCGTATTGTCGTTGCAAAGAACAATATGATAAGAAATTGAATCCGTTTGATCGTAAAAGGGAAAGTGCTGTCGCTTGGAGTCAGCGGAATGCGTGGCAAAGTGTGCAATGACCCCTTTTTTTCTCCGCACAAAATTTCCACAGAAATTGTATTTTGGAAGAGCGACTTTACGATCATACATGTGCCATCGACTAAACATTTCCTTGCGTTCAGGTTCATGATTTTTTTTTTTTTTGATTGAAGGTTCAATGACCACCATGAGCAACTCAATGGGCTATAAGCAGTTGCCCGTCCCTAATTTAGGGTCACTGGTTCCAGGGAAGGGAGAGAGCCAGTGCCGTAAGACAAACACAACATCCATGCCTCACCGGGATTCGAACCCGGACCCTTCACGAATGAATTATCATAAGCCAGAGCTTAGATCACTGCACCACTGGGGCGACCAGCTTCGTGATGAGTATCACGACTGCACCTTTTTTCAGTCATAGAATGTGAGGTGGAAGTCCACTCATCTCGATCGTGTGCAAAAATTCAACTGGATAGCGCACTCTTTCACTCTCATCTTCAGTCACAACTGTGTTTGTAAAAGTTGTTGGAATGAGATTCGCGTTGTGAATACTTTTCATTCTCTTGTCTGAGGCATATAGTTGCGACCCATTGATCACTCACACCTTTCGGTAAGGCTCTTACGTTGTTGTTTTTTTCTCTCTGTGGGAGAGACATTCTGTTAAGGGTAAGTATGCAATAAAGTATTTACTTACTTTAGGACCGATCATAGAACACCATGCACACACCAAGTCTGACACTGAACTGAGCGCTTGATGTAGACAAGGCCGTACACTTCTCCCATAGACTTTACATGGGAACTTTGCCACCCCGGAACCGTTGCTCCAATCTCAGTTTTCTCTTCTACTGGCACATCTACATGGTAAGACCTTTATTTTGATACCTCAACCATATTTTTACATTCAGCCGTTCTCTCAAAATAGGTCTCACTTTAAAAAACCTCATAGAATGAATATATAGATGGCACAACTCAATATGTACATTCCAAATATTTTCACTAACAATGGTCAACAGAATATTTATTTACATATTTACATAATGGGAAACATCTTACCTACGTGAATAAACTCGATCTAATGAATATTAAATTGTACGTTTATACATAAACTCGATCTAATGAATATTAAATTGTATGTTTATACACATCACACGTCCAGCGGCATAAAGCAAGCAGGTCTTCGCTGTTCTGATGCGAAGAACTTCGATACGATCGCTTGCTAGCGCTTCCATGACAACGTGAATCAGCGTATGGAGATGAATGGACCACTGCTTTGCGCAATGGTTCGCTAAGAAAAGAGAAGACTTTGGACTATCTCAGTCCCTCCATGCTTCCGCCTTTAACAGCGGGTGTTGCGTGATAGTTGTTTCAGTCAACCGCACGCTTCTCCCATAGCCTTTACATAGGGACTTTGCTGCCCCGCCATGCCTGAACCGTTGCCCCAATCTCAATTTTATCTTCGACTGGCACATCTACATGGTAAGACCTTTATTTTGATACCTTAACCGTATTTTTACGTTCAGCCGTTCTCTCAAAATAGGACTTACAGTAAAAATCCTTATAGAATTAATATATAGACTAGACAAAACCCGTCAGGACCGACGGTTAGTTTTTTTTTTTTTTTTGAAAAGAGTGAACATATGAAACAACAAATGTAAACCTTATTTGATTGGCAAATTCATTTAACCACTTCAGTAAAGACAATAAATAGTCCAGGTTGGTGATTTTTTTTTTTTTTTTGACTGAAGGTTTAACGACCACCTAGAGCAACTCAGTGGGTTATAAGCAGTCGCCCGTCCCTAATTTAGGATCACTGGTTCCAGGGAAGGGAGAGAGCCAGTGCTGTAAGACAAACACAACATCCATGCCTCACCGGGATTCGAACCCAGATTCTTCATGAACGAATCATCCTAAGCCAGCGCACAATAGACCTTAGGTTGCGGTGCTGGGTCAATGTACCCCTCCCCATTGGTACAAGTACAAGCCAGCGCTTAGACCACTGTGTTACTGGGGCGGCCAGGTTCGTGATAAGCATCACAACTGCACCCTTTTTCAGTCGTAGAATATGAGGCGGAAGTCCACTCATCTTGATCGTGGGCAAAAATTCAACTGGATAGCGCACTCTTTCACTCTCATCTTCAATCCCAACTGTGTTTGTAAATGTTGGAATAAAATTCGTGTTGCGAATACTCTTCACCCGTTGGAATCGACGGGTGAAGGGTATAGACTTTACATGGGGAATTTGCCACCCCATAACGCCCGAACTGTTGCCCCCAATCTCATTTTTCTCTTTGACTGGCACATCTGCATGGTAACACCTTTATTTTGATACCTCAACCATATTTTTACGTTCAGTTTTACGTTTAGGTCTTTCAGTAAAAAACCTTATAGAATTAATACACTATCTACCAACAAGTAATTGGACACCCCTGCAATCGACGATATCTGCGGTCCTGATACAGGTCACGGACGCCGCCGTTAAATATCGTGTGGGAAACAACAACGCAACCAGTCGCATGCAAGATGCCACGCAGTTCGGAGCTCTCTGATTTCGAGAAAGGTGTAATTGTCGGGTATCACAGAAATGGCCGATCCATACGTGACATATCCAGCGAGTTGAAGTACCCAAAATCGACAGTGGCCTACGTGATTGGCACGTGGAAGATGAGAGGTGACTGTCAGAATGTGTCCTGACCTGGCAGACCCACAAAACTGAGAGTTGGAGACCGACGGATGCTGGCCAGAGAAATTTGGAAGAACCGCACCAAATCGATGGGCCACACCCGCGAGGGGTTTCAACAGGCATCCGGGAGTGTTCTTTCGATAAATACCATCCGTAAGGAAGCCCATCTGCTCGGTTATCATGGACGTGCCGCCGCCCGCAAGCCTTTGATCACCAAGTCCAGTAGCGCTGCTCGGCTAATGTGGTGCAAAGAACGTCGACAGTGGATCGTTGAACAGTGGAAACAGGTTCTCTGGAGCGATGAATCAAGGTTCACCCTCTACCGTTCGGATGGCAGGGTCTGGGTTTGGCGTCTGCCTGGAGAACGCCTCCTGCCGGAATGTATTGTGCCAACTGTGAAGTTCGGTGGCGGTGGAATTATGCTTTGGGGGTGTTTCTCCTGGTATGGCACGGGACCCTTGGTCGCAATTTCTGGTAGACTCAACGCCGAGACCTACTGCACCATTTTGGATGACCATGCGCTTTCTACGTTGTGGCAGTTTTACGGGGTGGACCCATGTTACTTTCAGGATGACAATGCCACCTGTCATGTTGCGAGGTCCACTATGGCTTGGTATGGTGACAATGGGGTTAATCGAATGGACTGGCCTGCGCAGAGCCCGGACCTTAACCCTATCGAGCACCTCTGGGACGAGTTGGAGCGTCGACTTAAGGGGTGCCCCCACCGTCCGAAATCGGTGAAGGAACTGACCTGTCTTCTCCAAGCCGAGTGGAAGAAAATACCGCTAGCCGTCGTACAACGTCTGGTTGAGAGTATGCCCCGGAGGGTCGCAGCTGTAATCGCTGCTCGTGGAGGCTCCACCAACTATTGAAGGTGAATAAACTTTGTTTTCCTTTGCTATCACAGGTGTCCAATTACTTGTTGGTAGATAGTGTATATAGATTTTTATGCATTGTGACAGATTTAATATACAATTGACTCTCGATAACTCGAACTTCAACAAGTCAGGGAGTTTTTGATGACTTGAAAAAAGTAAAATTCCCTGCGTGCGTGTCTTATGCACGTAAAATAATTTTTTTTTTTTTGATATCTTGAATTTTTTTGTTTTGCACTCCCTTGAAATCTGACTTATTGAGAGTTAACTGTATATGTATTTTTCATGACTGAAAATCAGTACTATTGAAAAGTTTACTTTAGTGCTCTCATGTTTTACTTTAGTTTTTCTTTTTACATGAAAAGTGAAAACTAGTTAAGCATGTCTTTTATGAGGCTAATTTCTGATCAGGTTTAGTTAATTGAAAAATATAAATTCTGTTGAAGAAATATTCTTCTCATAATAAGTAGAAATATGTCAGAATCATTAACACAGCAATCAGACATCTCGGAATCACATGTATTTCTGTATTTAGTGTTTATCATGTAACATCAATCACATCAGAAAACTCGAAACAACATAACCATAGAGCTGGAATCGAACCCGCATCTCCCGATTTTCCTTCAAGCAGGTTATCCATTACACCACCCAGGACGATGAAGTCCCAAGTATCTGGGCGTTAAGAATCAGAACATTCTCTGATTTTTGCCAGTCATGTGATTGATGTTACATGATAAACAGTAAATACAGGCAATTCAGAGATGTCTGATTGCTGTTTTAATAATTCTGATGTATTTCCACGAAGGGCTCAATTTCAACCGGTAGTTAGTAGCAAATTGCTAGCAAGCAAATGCATTTTGCTAGTGATAAAAAGTGGTTTTAGCAAAAGTTGCTGGCAGAAAATTTTTGAATGTTTTAGTGTGAACTGTAAAGTACCACCGCATTGTGTGTGTGGAATATTTTCGACACATACAACAAAGGAACAACTGCTTTCTGGAAACGAATGTTTCTTGAAAAGTACAAACATTATAAAAATATTTTGGCACTAGTAGAAATATCGAGTATATTTCCCTTATCTACTTCTGCATGTGAGGTTGGGTTCAGTTTCATGAAGAGAATCCAGGGTGATTGGAGGGGCAGTTTAAACTTACAAACATTGAATGCTCTCACGAGTATTGAGGTTGAAGGTCCGTCCAAAGACAAGTTTGACCCCAAGCCTGCTGTTTTAAAGTGGTATGATGAAAAGGCCCGTAACCGAGATTGTAAACCACACGGGAAATAACTTAAGATCTTGAATAGTGTTCTTGAATTTTGTGAATAAAGTTAAATAAAAAAAACTTTTTTTTTTAAATATTTGCACTCGAATTAAATTGTTAAAATTAATCTGTCAGGCCATGAAAAGGTGAGTTATATCTAAATATTTGTAATCTTTTTTAGCTTTCACAATAATTAATATCTTAATAGAGGGTGATTCATTCACTCATTTTATGTAATAGAATATGAAGGCACAGGCAAAATTGAACAATGTGCAATTGAAATATATCTTGATTCATGGCAAACAGATCTGTCTCAGAAAATGTGCTGGAAGTGGTCACCACTGTCATTCAGACTCATATTCACCCTGTGATATGTTGATCAATGTTCTCTGTAACATGCCGATGTTGAAAGCAGTGATTAAACCAGACCCACAGACACCGTTCCTTTTTGCCTGGGATGGGTGTAAAGAAATGCCGTCAGGCTGCTCTGTGGCTACAGACCCGAATTTCACATTTGATGTCCTGAACATCTTGAATTGTCATTGGTTTGTTGGTGTACACCTTTCCTGTTAAATGACCCCAGAGAAAGGTTTGGCTGAAAATTTACTCAGACCATTTATGGTATTCCATGCACTTAGCGTGATCTGGTAGTTGTAACTCTTGTGTAATGATGACACAGTACGGCACAAGCTTTTTTTTTTGCTGCTCTTTAATGGGTTGAATGCTATCTCCTAGTCTCTTGAGAAAGCCTTCAGAGAGATATGTGTGTGGGGACTTAAGTAAACACTGCTTCACATCCTGCACTGCCTCTGCATCATGGGACATCCACCTGCATGCAGATCCAGTAGGCTTCCTTAGAGGTCTTCATGGGTCTTAATTTGGAAAGTCCGGCCCGTTTTGGAATTTCCAATTTACTGCCCGGCTCAGCCCATTTCAGACTTTTATCAAGTGTTCTCTGTCACTTATTGCAAATAATGCAAGGCTTTCTCTAGCAGGAGTCTTACCTATGACCCATGGAGCACTTTTTAATGGCCCATGAGATGTCCATAAAGAAAATTCAAAGGGGGGGGGGGGTACATTTCCGAAATGGAGAAATAAATGTCCAATTATCTTGGGTGTATGTACTTTGAATTGCCAAATCTACTATGAACTATGCTGTGATAAATTACATAACTGAAAACTATAGGTATATCAAGTATCTACTTCAGAATTCTTTGTAACATAGATATCATGTTAACTACATAGTTTCTTTTCCTAAAGTTAAGTTTTAGAATTCAAAATCGCTGTGAAATAATCGAAATTCATCATAAACACATGCATTTTTACTCATTTTTTTCATGCGGTCCATGAGTGCTATTCCATTTTGTCATGTCTGCGATTCAGAAACGGCTGAAGACTTCTTGCTCTAAAGAAACAAAGCTTCTGTATTGAACTCTGACTTACCTTAGTAGTAAAAGGAATGTAATGCACCAGACAATATACTTCTGTTACATATATGTAAATTATTATATTTGCACTTTTGAGGTATTAAACCCCTGCAAAGTGCGCATAGTTTACGTGCAATTCATTAATGATATACTATTAAAAATCACCAATCACTTACCCTAAAGATCATGGTAATTTCCATCCACAAACACTTCAAGCACGTCAATTATCATAATGTTATTGGCCTTCAAAGGTTTACAGACACCTTGCTTACGATTCCTTCTTCCGGGGATGAAACATCGTATTATTATTATTATTATTATTATTATTTTTTTATTTGCTAGACAAACAACATCTCAAATGGCTAAAAAAAACCAGCGTCGTTTGTCTAGCAAATAAAAAAAAAAATAATAATATGATGTTTCATCCCCGGAAGAAGGAATCGTAAGCAAGGTGTCTGTAAACCTTTGAGGGCCAATAACATTACGATACTTGACGTGCTTTTGAAGTGTTTGTGGATGGAAATTACCATGACCTTTAGGGTAAGTGATTGGTGATTTTTAATAGTATATCATATATGTAAATAGTTTTCCTATTCTACACTTAAGTATGAACAAGGTAGCATAGCCCTCATTCCCCAAATATGTAAAGAAATACTTCAAACTTCATATCCATTGTAACAACAAATGGCACCAGAAGTTGATTTTATGTAGCTGAAAACTCTGTGTAAACATTTCTTGGAAAAGAAAAACAGGGATGTGTTTTAGTCACTAAGGCCAACAATGTGAAAATGGAATATAACCGTTAAAGAAATACACCTTCCCATTTCAGACACTCATCTTACAGCCCAGCTTGATGGTTTCAGCTGTAATTAATCAATGCATCCAGTGATGGATGGGGTCATTTTATCCATGAACTTTACCATTTGATTATTTAACAAGTCAGTCTTCGTTTCGTGAGACAAAGAGATTTTTTTAATGCAGGAGCAAAATGCTTAAACTTTCCAGTTTAGGCCCAGCTCGTCTTGAGCTCAGAAAATTTCACTTAACTGATGAAAAAAATAAAGCCTGGCCCATGGCAACCTCTAGGCTTCCCATCCTTACCAGTTGCTTTGCCAAGTTGGAAATAGTGGCTCTGATTGGTGATTTATGGCCACTGAAATGCCTTCCGATATTCCTTAAAAGAGTCAGTCATCCAGTATGTTGGACAGTAAACACAATCTGGAATTGAATACATTTTGTTCTGATTTAGTAATGTGACAAGCAATTACTGCATGAACCCCATCTAGATTGATTTCTTGGAACCACCGCTAATTATCAGAAACCATTGACTTCACTGAGAACTACTTCAGTTCACTTTTCATGGTATGAAGAATAGTTATATTTGTGTTTTTTGGTTTTACATTTATTGTGTCTTGAGGCTTTTTACATAATGAGTGCATCCTTGAGTGAATCACCCTGTATATAATGGCTAGCTCTTGCTGACAGTCCAGGTTATTTAAAACTTTTTTTCTTTTCTTTTTTAGTCACTGCATATTTAGCATAAAAGTCATACGGGTACTTGGTATTGACAGTCCATTATCTGCAAGAGTAAACAGGTTAGTACATCTTTCATTTTAACTGTTCTTATGAATTTGCTGTTGCGTTTACCTTCTGCCACATCTGTGGATTTCAGTGTGCTAAAGTATTCGTATCTTATGAAAAAGTATTCATATATTGCATGTTTCTCGGAAATTCAGCATATTAAAAATAGCAGGGGTCGGAGTTGTCCTGAAATTCCTGAAGTTCGTGATCTTTTTTTTTTTTTTTTTTTTTTTTTGACCTGAAATGCCCATATTTTTGTTCTACATCCTGAAAATTTGACAGGGTGCGCACGCGTGCTTGAAAACCTGGAAAGTTCTGGAAAATCATGATTACATTTTCAAGGCCTGGAATATCCTGGAAAAACGGTGTTTTTTTAATGCTGTCTTGAAAAGCCTTGAAATTAGTGCTTAAAAAATGCCCTTTTAGGAAATTGTGTTACCCCTTCATTTTTTAAGTTCCTCTCCTCTGTTCTCAAAGAAACTGCCGGACACGGTGGTGTGGTGTTTCTGTTTCAACTTTACAACTTTCAAGGATATTTTTTTTTCTTGGTAATAAATAAAAATCATGGTTGCTGGCATTCACCATTGATCCATATTTGCATTTCTTGAATATAAACAGCAGACAATCAGAAACATGGTGTTGGGTGGGTCTTGATGTTCTTCATTTTGCATCTGCTAAATTCAGTTCTGTGGGAATAAGAAATGACTTTATACTGTGAATATATACAAAACTACATATTTTGAGCTGAAAAAATAGGTCTACTTGTACACAGTATCTAACGTGTGAACTCAGACGAAGACAATCAGACATATGGACATCTGATTCCATAAAAAAATCAACGTAGTTTTTTTTATTAAACACTCAGGTTAAAAAAGCAGAAACATGTTTTTAAACATTATAAAAGGAAAACAGATTTTTGAAACACCATGACTTGATGATCTTAATTTCTGAAAGTTTTTTTTTTTCCACATCCTTTTTTTTTTTTTTCAATTACAATACATTGTAACAGGATACCTATGTGTTGTATCACTTAGTGACATGGCAGATTTTCGGTTGCCGATATCCGTGATCGTAAGAGCGGTAGTTGCATTGTGATTGTTGATGATGACGAGATAAATACTGGAGTGATGTAAAATGTTGCACAAACTATAGCCCCCCCCCCCCAAAAAAAAAAACAAGCAAAAAACTTTTATGCGGTCATCATAGCTGATCAACCATTTCCATAGCTGTCAATCCTTCCGCCAATCCTTCCGATTTACCCGGAAAGCTTCCGATTTTGGAGCGTCTTTCTGATATTCCGATCGGAAAGAAATTTCTTCCGATTTTTCATTCTCATACCAAAAATCCCTATTTTTTTCTGCCCATTTCAAGAGAAAAAAAAAATCTTTATTCCACTTCAAAAAATCCTTAACACGAGATGATTAAAAAGAAAAAATTGTCCTTATTTCTGCTGTGAAGAGAAAGTGCAAGCGGCACGGTTTTCTGCTTACGTGTGGACTTTTGGATGGATCCGAGTACCTTCCCCTGCACAAGCAGCACAACGCTGGTGACAATTCCCATCAGGCTATGCAGCTGCGTAACATAAGGTTACAAACACATTCTCTCTCTTGCTGTCCCCCCCCCCCCTCCCCGTTCTCCTTTTCAGATAATGCATTGTTTGTCCCCGGGGTCGCAGCTTCTCAGAGGCCACCGTGGGTGTATCTTGCATTCCAGCACTCCCAGTTTGAAATGCTATTTCAGAACGTAGTTATCGTGAAAAAAAAAAAAAAAAAAATCAAACGGATTTTAAATCTGTGGAAATTTTTAAGCACAGGGTCGATACCCAACATGACGAAATTAAGCAAAAGCTGCTAGTTTTGTGAAATTAGAAGTGCATTAGGCATGGTTTCGTAACTTCTTCTGTGGCAATAAATCTGACCTAACAAAAGAATGCTACTGTAAGAGGAAGTAGGAAAAAAAAAAAAAAAAAAGAAAAAGTCCGATGTTCATTCGAGCCTGTGCTTCTCCAGCAATGATTTATTTTGCTGGTCCATTAGTCAGTATGTTTTCTATGCTTTTCAACCATGCTTTTTTTGTACGTCGCTTGATAACGTGCATAAAAATGTCTTGGATTGATTCAACGAAATTAATATGTTGGGGTACTATTTTTTTCCTCTGCAAATTGCATCTTTTAAGCTGCTACTGTTTAACTACAGCAGTTTTACTTGCATTTTTTTTCAAGTGTCAATAAATTTAGTATTAGTGATTCACTATGAGCAGCAATATGAAAGAGGGGAAAAAGTACTATCAAACATTCCGTGATGCGTATTCTGCGGAATTCCCGTGTATTGCAAAATCTTCAAAAAATGAAAAAATATGCATTTTGCACTGCGTGTCATGTAATTTCAGCGTTTCGTGTGATGGAAGGAATGATATTACTAATCATATTTCTAGTGCCCAGCACAAATCTAATGTTGACTGCGTGGAAAAAAAAAAAATACGAAATTAACTTCCTTTGTTAAAAGTTTTAATGAACTGGAGGCGATTCGTGCAAAATGTTTGTTCGCTTCATCTTTAGTTGAGCATAATTTACCAATTAGTGTCACTCATTTATTTCATTTTTTTTTTATTTGACTGTCTCATCGTCCGTCTTTCCGTAAGATAATCCTAGCATGAAAATGGTTTGTTTTTGAAAACATTTTAGTTTGTTTCGTGATGGCATGGGATATGACCCTATTGGATTTGGGAGTCAAAGCGTGTGGAACATTCTTCCCTTCAGATGCAAGCTTCCATAAAAATAAGTTTTTATCTCTTTATAGATAATAATGATATAGCATAGTAATGAAAGAAATTCTGTATGGATAATCGAAATAAACGTGCCGTTAAATTCAAACATCTGTAGTCATATCAATCAAAAGTTGAGTCTTGAGTTAAGTAACATAGCGTTTTTTAATCGATATGTTCAGTACATTTAATCAATATGTGCGACAAGTAATTTCATTGGATATATCGATTATTTTTTTTACGATTTTCGGTTTTTGAAAGTTGGCAGGTATGCATTTCATTCCATGAACATATAAGCACATTTCAATAATTTGACCATTGGGTGTAGGTGGGGTCTGATGGAATTCAGCAGTGCTTAAGTGCCTAGTGCAATGAAAATATGCTAATTTTAAACAGTTCTATTTCCTTCCCCTTTACCATCCCTAATAATTGAGAGTGCATACTGTAGTTTCAAATATTCTGTTCATGAGCTAGTTTTTGCACTGTTCGTTATTACGAAATATGTAATTCATGAGACAACCTTAATGGTTGTCTTATGTTATAAACGTCCCTTTAGATTAAATATACATAACATCTAAGGTATTATTTACCTGATATTGGCAAAGTATTTCGCATGTTGTTGCTCCGTGAGCCACGTGCTCCCAGCCCGAGAGAGGTCAATTTGTTATGGGTTTTTAGTTAGTTAAATTATTAACTAACCAAAAAAAAAAAAAAAAAAAACCCTTGCGAGGAAACCAGTGCACCAGCTTGTAAAATTCATTCAAAGAAACTTACTAAATAGCGGAATTAGTCATGACGATTCCGAGTTCCACTGCGAATGCTCTTTTTCTGTGATGAAGCGAATACACACCTGCTGTAGAGGAACGTAAATGCAGGAAAGGTTATGCGGCTTAAGTTTACTTGCGTCTGAAAAAGAATTGCTTGTAGAACTGAAGAAAAGTCACTCGTTTTATGATGTGATCAAAAATTCCTGCGCAAAACAGGAGATTAGAACTAGAATATAAATAAATTAGGTCCATAAGTTTTTAAAGAATCCATGTTAGAAATATAATATCTGGAAATATAATATTTTACCAAGTGATTACATTTACAGTTGTCCTTACGAATTATGTGACTGCATTTAGGAATCTTAAAAAATAAATAAAAAAATACTGAAAGTTTGTTCCTCACTCTAGTACAGTATTTGCATAGGAAATTCAGATTTTCTTACAATGGAGTGTATGTAAATATCTTTACCATGAGTAATTAAACGACCATTAAATAAAAAAGTGCTTTCCTATATTCAAAATCAATGCGTGAATTTTTCAGCTCGCATTACGTGATAAAATTCTTGCGTGTTTTTATTCTCCCGTAACAGTGCACACCCAAGGCAAATGGACACGCAACGCCACTGGTATGTATGTATGTATGTAAGTGAATGCATGCATGTGTGTATGTAAGTGCATGCATGTATGTATGTAAGTGAATGCATGCATGCATGTGTGTATGTAAGTGCATGCATGTATGTATGTATGTATGTAAGTGAATGCATGCATGCATGTAATCTGCACACTTTGATAATTAAGACTATAATTTTAACCACTGGAATAATGGAAGGATATGTACGTCATTAATGGAATACTGCTATGAAAGAGATGCAGTACCCGATTATGAAAACATAAAAAAATTGTCAGTAGGCATAAATCTGAGTGTGCCTTCTAGAGACTTTAATTGCAATGCGAACGTGCCAATTGATTTACCATTGTCATGGAAAACGTTAGTGGGTGATGAAAAAAGCAGAAATTCCAAAAGAAAAAGAAAATTAACCAATAAGGTAATATAATAATATAACTTACAGAGACCATTCTGATATTTAGGGTGATGCACCCTGTACGATCTACAGAAGAACTATGAGATTATATTCCTAAGTTTATTTTATACAAGTTTTATATATTGGCATATGTTTGAATTATTGTGAATATTTGTTTGGTACCGGTGGTGGATTTCATATGTCTGGAATAATGGACATAATGTATTTTGAAGCAGTCTTCCTGATATCTGTGCACCTTTTCCATTATGCTGAGTAACGTTATGGGATTTAAAAAAGTCGATTTGCAATAATTAGTCATTTGTATTCTGCGGATACTGGGATTTCCGGCAATGCATATTTCCAGGAGCACTCATTCAATATTCGCAATGTTGGTCTGCGAAGTAACAGGGTGTACACCGTATTTTAAACACCAGTTATAATTTTAGTAACTATTACTTTTATAAAGGGTATTTGACCCAACTGATATAATCAGATTGTCAAGTTAACTTACTACAATTGATTGTAAATCTCCACAAATTCTGGGAGTCAGTGTTGCTGGAGACCACCGGATTAAGAAATTGACCTACAGTGTTTTCTCGTATGTTTTATCTACACCCAAGGAGTACTGCATAAGTTTTTTCACGAGTACTGATTACATATCCATAGCTGCCAACTCTACTGTTTTTCCCCGGGAGACTCCCGGTTTGTAATGCTATCTCCCTGTCTCCCGATTTTATGCTGTAATCTCCTGGTTTTTCCTGAATTTCCCCGCAATTGGTTTTATTTGTATTATATGTATTTATATTCTGTATTGTTTCAAGAAAAAAAAACAACAACCATCCCTCAGTGGTAAGGTGTTGTAATTTTGTCGTATGGAATTGAGTGCGTCGTAGCCCGGGTTCCGATTCCACCCGAATCCGAAATGCATTGGCGTTTGCACTATGCCTACGTGCTGTGCCATTGGTGCTTGACTATTACCCATGATTCCATTCTCAGTGTGGCAGGGACCGGATGGCTGCACAAAGTGAACCGGAATTGCGACATTACTGAGCGGAGCAAGTAGTTTTGGTGTTGGGGTTAGTAACTGCAAGTTTGCTGTGGCTGTTTACGTTTGGAACAAAGTGACGTCGGGCCGTGCGTGCGCATGTGTGGTGGTGTGAGTTTTTTTCGTTGTTCGTTCGTATTTCGTTGTTCGTAAATTTTTCACATTTCACCGAGGCTGTAAGTTGGAAAAAAAAAAAAAAAAAAATGGCAGAGAAGAAAAGCACTTACAGACCGTCAAGGAGACTTACAGTACAGACTTTGAGTGCATATTGAAATCCCAGAAAGGTGAGCATTTTGCTTTTTGTACAGTATGTGCTGTCGATATAAGTACAGTCAAACCTCGATTTAAGGAACTTCAAGGGACCTACTGTCTTGTGCGTAAAATCGCGGAATTCGCTAAGTCGAGGAAGCCTTTCGAATGTAATATTCAAATCAAGCTAGTGTTCATAACAGAATGCGTAAGCTATCATCAAGTGAAATTTAAATTATTTTTAGTACTTTTAATTACGAAATTTATTATAAAAAATGTTATAATACATTTGTCATTTGCATATTAAATACATAATTTGTAGATATTAGATTTCAATATGTAGCATCAAAATTTAAGCGTACCTTAAAATTGAGAGAAATATACGATAGTTGATTTTTTTTCCGAGCATTTAGCTTCTTAAGTAACGATTTCAGTATTCTAAGCTGCATAACGAGATGTGTTGTTTAATTTGACCTGTAGATTTAACACTGAGAAGAAAAAAAGCAGCGCAATTTGGGGAAGAATTCTAGAGGCTCAGGAATGGGTATGTACAATGTGTGTCCCCTGAGTTCACAGAAAGCTATTGTTCTGTCTGTAGCTGAAAACAAGAATCTCGCAGGGCACCCTAGATTTCCTCCCCCACACCGTGTTTCTTTTTCCTGTTTCCCACCCATACAAGAAAACATTGCCGCACCTTTGTAACTTGTTGGTCCTTTGCTTCTCCCTATAAGAAGTTTACGCTTGATAGTCGCAGAAAAGACAAACTGATTTATGATTCCGTCAAGCTATGTCGCAGATAATGTTTACGCTGATTAACAGCATGCGTAAAATTTTCCTCTTATGCGAGACTGTCTTTCTAGCTAACTTGTAACGTGAAAATGCTGGTTAACGTACCCAGGTAGCACAACCTTGCAACTTAACCTAAGCCCAACACTGTGCCAATGGCTTTTATTCCTAAAAGTCGGTGGCTCAATGTTGGGCCTATGTTAGATTGCAAGGCTGTGCGACCTGAGTAGTTTGGTAGTTTAAAAAAATAAAAAATGTTCGCTAAATTGAGGAAATGTGTTCGTTAAATTGGGAAACACCAAGCATTAATTTCAATGTGATTCCATCCGTACCATAAAAAATGTACGTAAAATCACAGAATTTGTTAAATCGTATGTAGTCCGTTAAATAGGGGTTTGACTGTTTATCCCATGGTGGTAAAGAATCCGGATTTAGTTAACCACATCGGTACTAAGAAACATAAAGAAAGAACTTGTTTTCAGTCACAAAATAATAAAATCGGTCGGCTTTTTGACAGTGAAGATAATAGTGTTATTTTACATCATTTGTAATTAAACATAATTTACCGATCAGCTGCACTGATCATGCTGGTGCTTTGTTTTAGAAAATGTTTCCTACATGTGACACTGCTAAACAATTATGGGTGTGCACGCACTAAAACGACAGCAATTATTAGGGAATTTGCGGCAAAAGAAAAAAACTTGTTGGTGGCCGCAATAAAAACTCGGGCGTTTTGCATCGCTACTGATGGAAGCAATGATAGTGACATAAAGTTATATCCAGTTGTAGTTACATATTTTAACATTGTTACAGGAAAAATTGAAAGTGATTTGTCGTCAGCTCCAGTGCTGAGTGGTGATTCCACAGGTTGTAATATTGCTAACCTTTTGATCAGTAATCTAAGGCAACATAATGTTCCATTGTCAAACTGTATTGCTTTGGCATCAGATGACACACCAGTTATGATCTGATGGAAGTCTCGAGTTGCAGCTGTTCTAAAAGAAGAACAAGAAGATTTAATAGTAGTAGGATGTTCATGCCATCTCATAAATTTAGCAGCTGAGAAAGGTGCTTTAGTTCTTCCAGTAAAAGTTGACGAGGTCCTAATAGATATTTTTTTACTATTTCGAAAAAGTGCGAAATGGAAAGAAAAATTAAAAGGTTTTCAGAACCTTCATGAAACGGAAGAAAAAAAAAAAATTTGAAGCATGTATGCACTCACTGGCTTTCATTGGGGAAATGCCTGGGAAGACTGGTTGAGCAATGGGCTCCATTAGTCAGCCTTTTTAAGGATGAAATCACGAAGAAAAAAAATTAGCAGCTTGGATTCCTACTGAATTCCAAAGCACGATAAAGCAATTCCAGACCCCAAAAGCCAGTGCATCAGTAATAAAGTCTGTGGTCAAAAGCCTGGTTCTGTAAAAAGATGTGCAGTGGAAACTTTGCTCTTTGAAAAGAGTGAAAAGGTTATGAAAGCTGTAAATGGTATACGGAAGGCTGAAATGGAACCTTCAGCTATTACTTCACGTGAAGAGAGGTTGTTTCTGTTTCTTACAGACGGTATAAATAAAACTTTTTGTTTATTTCTGTTGACTGTAATTCCAACCTTTGAAAAAGTAAACATACTGGTACAGTCCTAAGCTCCTCAAATACATGAATTTTGGCAAGATATCGCAAAAATCTTGTCATTCTTCTGTTCCTCACGTTTTTTAAAAAGTTCGCTAAAAATCCTGATGTCCGGACCCCACAGTTCCATATTTAACCAACGGGCGTCATACTGAGAGTGAATGATATAAATATTAAAATGCAAACCAAAAAACAATTATTTCTTAAAAATGAGGATAAAATAATAGCATTGCTACCTTTTATCGGTCAGTACAGCTCCTTCCCGGTTAGTTGCCTTTGGTAGAATTTCGTTATTACTATTGACCTTCGAGTGACCTTCGTTCTTCAAGAAGAAATTGAGTAGTCAAGAGATTTCATAAACCAAAGTCTCATTCGAGCAATATGTAGCCAAAAGAAGGGTTTGTGGTTGGCAGACATTTCGCAACAAAAACACAACTACTGACAATTAAAATATTTATGATAGCTAAAATCCTCAATAAAACTCAAAGTGAAAATAACCTGCCTTCCGACCGAGATTTGAAATAATTAATCCAATGAAATAATAAAATTAAATTAAAATCCATTTGTCCAACTTCAACTTCAAATGAAAACGATATTCAAAGCATTTTGGCTACATATTGCTCGAATGAGACTTCGGTTTATGAAATCTCTTGACTACTCAATTTCTTCTTGAAGAACATTGGTCATTCGAAGGTCAATAGTAATGACGAAATTCTACCAAAGGCAACTAGCCGAGAAGGAGCTGTACTGACCGATTAAAGGTAACAATTCTATTATTTTATCCTCATTTTTAAGAAATAATGTTTTTTGGTTCGTATTTTAATATTTATATCATTCACTCTCAGTATGACGCCTACTGGTTAAATATGGAGCTGTGGGGTCCGGACATCAGGATTTTTAACGAACTTTTAAAAAACATAAGGAACAGAAGAATGACAAGATTTTTACGATATCTTGCCAAAATTCATTATAATAAGCCACGTAGTGACGTTCAAGTAGTTAGACATAATGATTTGAACCGATATTAGTCCTCACATACATACATGTCTTAAGGTCAGTGCTGTGTAATTTAGATATTATTTCAAAATTTTTCAAGCCATCAGTTGCTAAACAAATTAGTTCTGTAGGGTTATTGAGCATAGACTATCACAGTAGATTACACCAAAAAGATGAAGTTGACCCGGTGATTGGGCATTCTATCACACCGCCATAGTAGATTCTCTGAAATCTGAAGACAAGGTCTTTTTTTTTTTTTCTTCTCTCATGCCAGAATTTTTTTTTCTTCTGTTTGTGATTACATGATACACAAATTTCCATTTAAAGATGAAATTCTCCTTAATGCCGAAGTGTGCCAAACCATCTATTGAAAATGCTTCATTTTTGAGCGTCACCTTTTTTATCAAAAAGTTTCATGTTTTGCTAGGAGAGGAAAATCACAGTGAAGCAATGGATGAACTACAAACCCAATTTTGTAGACTACCGGTCAGTCAGCTTCCATCTGGTATCTTGCAGGAACACAGAATTGATGGGCAGTGGTTCCAAGTAAGCCAAATTAAAAATTTAACTCGCTAGAAAATACCTTGCAGTACACCCTGGAGCTGGAAAAAGACCATGGCCTCAATTTCCTTGATTTAACCTTGACCTCAAGAGAGGGAAGAATATTCACTCAGCTTTTTAGAAAACCCACTAACACAGGAGAGATGTTAGACTTCTGCTCATTCCACTTTGACTATATTAAATCGAATGCGGCGAAACCTGGTTTCTTCAGATACTCAAAAAGATCTTCACAGAGAAGAATTAAAAGAAATATTGGCAGAAAACAATTATCCCTCCCCATATGTTGAGAAATTATTTAGACAAGTGCCAAAAAAGAAGCAGGAAATAAACAACTGAACTTCAAATTCACCAGGAAAATTATGTACCACAAGGGACTTTTCGAAAAACTGAAAAGAATTGGAGCAAAATATAATATCAGGCTTGCTCCAGATCTAAATAACAAATTAAAGAAATTCCTTCCAGCTTTAAAGCAGAAAGAAGTGGACATCCAATTGCAAGATGGAGTAATATATTGAATCAACTGTAACTGCGGACTCAGCTATATAGGAAAAACAGGAATAAGTATTAAAGTCTGAATGAAAGAACACCAAGCAGCTATTAGGAGCATTAGTAACAAAACAGGGCTAGACAGACATATACAAGCAAGTGGACACTCCATAAATTGGGACTCAGTAAGAATAATCTCCCACCAATCAAACTTAGTAAAGAGGAAACTAGAAGAAGGGATTGACATTGCAAGAAGAAGAAGTACCACAATTAACGATAATTGTGGTTGGACTCTTCAAACTGAGTGGCAGCAACTACTCCAGTGACGTAGTCCTGATGACGAACTAGTCTTTAGTTCGGAAATTTGACCACCAACTTTTTTCAATAATAACCTCTATAAGACCTGTAAAAAAGTTAATTCCTCAGTTAAAAATGATTTTGGACACAGACCATTTGACAAAATAGCAAAGGCCATACTCTCCATTTTATCTATATCACACAGCAATGCTGAGTGTGAATGCATATTCAGCCAGGTAAAAAAGAATAAGGAATGATTTTTGATCTTCAATCTCGGATGAAAATCTGGAAAATTTGCTGATCACCAAACGTCACCAGAAAGGAAAGTGTTTTGACCAGCAGTATGATGGTGCATTTTTAAAGAAAGCAAAATCAGCATCAGCAAGTGTTGTGAATAAGATATAGGTATTTATTATTTTTCAATGTTGTATCATGTATTAATGTTCAATTTGGAATCTGGTATTAATGTCTTGTTTTATTTGATTTAAAGTACAGTGGTTAATTAAATGTTTTCCAACAAGGGCACACGCATACATATAAATAAAAGATTGTGTGTGTTTCTGTACAATATGATATGCATATATATACATATAAATACACTTTATTTCAGTATTTCAATGGTATCCTGCGAAAATCTCTTGTTTTTTTTTATTTTGAAATGTTGGCAGCTATGCATATTTAAATTGTTAGTTCAATGATGTAACACTAAGTGTGCCATTTTCTGGAAACCATTGATATAATTCGTTGAATACAACTGTCCTATCACATTTTTTAACCTCGATGAACTTTGTGCTGATAATTTTTTATGAAATGGCTATATATGTTCTACTGTTTCTGGATTACATTCTTTGTATATTATTAAAACCTCCCACTAATTCCATAGTTGTTTTCTGCTATTTTTCCTTCACTTCCCTAACGCATGGTCCAGAGGTCCTTGAGAGCAACATGTGAAGAGTTATTTCTACTCTTACACATCATTATGGTGTATATGGTTTAATTATTTGACTTTAATTTTGTTTGTACAGTTTTCTAATATAATCTTTCTCTTTTCAGACTCTCCTACTGTGACTTGGCTGGTTCTGAAAGATCAGCAAAGACTCAGAATACTGGTGTACGGTTGAAAGAAGCAGGGAATATTAATACATCACTGTTGGTTCTTGGAAGGTGCATAGAAGCACTTCGACAACAAGGGCCAAAGTACTGAAACAAATCCTTTTTACATGCATGTATTTTGAATGTATTTAATATGTGTGATGTTTCTCCTGCCAGAAATTATTGTGTTCAGTATGGCAAAAATAATGTATTTCTCTCCCAGTGCATACTGCTGTACCAATGACACTAAGAGAATTTTTTATATTTTAACTTGAAGAGCTTTCCATTATTCTTCATATTTTGTGAGTTCTTTTGTATTTTTCTTTTTAGCTTTTCTGTGTAAACAAAATGTTTGATACAGTTTCTAATAATTGAGAACAGGCCTTGATAAAGGTCCAGAGGCCAGAAACATCTGAAAATACAAAGGAGCTTAGAAGATATGAAGAATAATGGGAAGCTCTTCAAGTTAAATTAGGATTTAAGTATTTTAATCTGAGTAAAGACTGTAAGCATTTTGACTGAAAATAATTTCTGGCCACCCCATAGCCAAATGGTATGAGCATTGGCTTCTAATCCTTTGTCTGAGAATGGGTTCGAGTCTGAATTCTGGGTAAGGCATGGATGGTGTTTTAGTCTTAAGGCACTGGCTTTCTCCTCTCCCTGGAACCAGTGGCTCTAATTCAGGTGTTGGTGACTGCTTGTAGCCCATTGGTTATTCAACTCCCAAACAAACAAAGAACTATTATTTGTTGCAGAAGAATATTTAGACATCTAGGTGTTTGCCTCTTGAACACTGTAAATATACCAGTCACTGCAGATCTTTGTCTTGTCATCTTTTATGTAGAACAAGATACTTTGATGAAAGTATTAATTGATGTACATCTTTCAAGTGCAGTTGCAAGAAGTCGCTTCATTTTTTCACCAGGAAGATCGACATTGATGACTTTTAAAGGTGTTGCACTAATGCAGTAACTTGTCAAATGCTATGGCTTAGCATTGATGGGTGACAGATATTCTTCTGATTACTTCTTTCCTCACCTTCTGTTAGGAATGAGTTTCTCATGAATAAAATCCTGCTTTCATGCTTAATGCTGAGCAGTGTCTTTCTCTTGAGAATAACTGTGCATGGTGTTACGAAAGTAACTATAAACCTGTATCAAGGTAAAGAAATGTTTCTTGATACAGTAAACCTGTTTAAGATGGAACCTGTACTAACGGAAACCTGGCCAAAATGGAACTCTTTTTTGGGGTCCCGAAATGAAAGATAGAAAATTACGTACTATTTAACCTGCCAAACAGTGAAATGGAAATGGCGAGAGAGTAAATCAACCGGGTAACAATGGTAAGTTCCCTGATGTTCCTGTGCAGTCAAGTATTTTAATTGAATACAGAACATTACATGATAGAGTGTAATGATGAATTCACATGGAACAATTGTGCTTGAAGTTGTAGATAGCATAATTAAACAAAGAGAAATTGCTTTTGAGTTGTTCACACAAACACAAACTGCAGTACATACACTGTTTGGCTTTTCCTTAAGCACATGCTGCGACTCGGGCACGGGCGTAACTGCCTATGGGTGTACGGGGATGCGCCCCCTCCCCAATGTTTTGCCAAATGAGGAACCGAGGGACAGGCTACATTGACGTGATTAATTTTTTTTTACAAATCAATTAAAACATTAAGAATATTTTTTACAAATCAATTAAAACCTTGAGAATGTCTTATTACTGTACTAAATACACTAATACGGCTCGCCGCCCCGTTGGCGCAGTGGTCTAAGAGCTGGCTTCTGACTATTTGTACGAGAAGGGTCCGGGTTCGAATCCCGGTGAGGCATGGATGTCGTGTTTGTCTTACGGCACTGTCTCTCTCCCTTCCCTGGAGTCAGTGGCCCTTAATTAGGGACGAGCAACTACTTATAGCCCATTGAGTTGCTCATGATGGTTGTTAAACCTCCAATCAAAAGAAATAAAAAAATAAAAAAATATATATATATATATATATATATATATACACGGCTTAACCATGTAGCGTTGCGCTATGCCCACCAGAACATAGTCAATACTGTTGACCTGGACAAAGTGGCAAAGATTTTCATATCAAACAGGAACGCAAGAAGGAGCGTTTTTGGATCAGTTTGTGATTAAATGGAAACTATAGACTTATTATGTTCCTGCTTCTAAATCAAGGTTGTGTAAAACAACATTTTATACTATAAACTAGGCTAACATATGAAATGTCATTAAAAAATATAGGTGAAAAAATTTACTTTAACTGAATAAATACATTGTTGACACTCACCTTTGAGAGAGTTCAATGTAATGATTTTACCCCTAATTACTCGTACAATACAGCTGACATAAATTCTGGTTATTGCATCATGAAGTATCTAAAGGTGGATAAATTGACAGGGTGGGGGAAGGGGGAGCTCTCAAGTAAAAATAATATATTGTTTTATAGTGAGAAGAAAAAGAGAGTTGGGAAAGTAAGGGAAGATATGTATATCTGCCCCCCCCCCCCCAATAATCAGAAGCCTATGACTCAGGTTTAGTTCATGTGACCAGCATTACTCTCTTTGCTGGATGCAAAGTCTTCACAGATGGCTGTTTTGTATGGATTTCAAAGAGATGCTCTGATTTAATTCTCTTAATATTGATTCATTGAGATGATCATTCACAACCTTTGCTTGTTGTAAGTTGCATTTGCTCAGTTACTCTTACCATGATGCCAAAGAATAACATTCTCCATTTGGATAGAAAAGTTAGTTATTGAAATGCATGGAAAAGAAAGTGTGAGTATCAAGCATTGTGCAGAGAATTTCAATTCCAGAAAAATACACATTAAGAAATTTTACAGCTAAAAGATGAGATAACAGAGCAGTGACATAGAGATAATTAGCTCAACGAAGAGAAAAATGCGAAAAGCTAGAATTGAAAAGGCTGGGATAGTCGATTGAATAAGGTTGTCTGGGAATGGTTTGTTGGTGCAAGATCGAGAAATATGGCAATTTTAGGCCCTATGCTGCAAACATGAGAAAGAAATGTAGCCAAAAAAGCCTTGAAAAGAGTTCTATGCTTTAAAGGGGTGGTTAGATATTTTCGAAAGAGGCACAACATTTTGTTCTAGAAAATTTGTGGGTGTAGTGGCAGAAGTCAAAGAGAAAAGTTTCAAATTGGATACGAAAAAATATCGATTTGTCAATCGCCAATGCACCTTATTGCACCGACATGCCTTTCCCAACACAAAACATACTTGATGTACCATCAGTTGCTGGTTGTGTGAAAATTCCCTCACCGTTTTTTCCCCGACCGTGATTCAGTGTTAATAAACCTTAATGTTAAAAACATTTATTCAGTCAAAGACGCAAACCAGTGTCTTTTAACATTAAGAAAATTCATTGAAGCAAACTCGCAGGATGGCAATATTTCAAACATGCTTGTTAAATTAGATTGTGCCCTGGAAACATTTGGGTTAAAATCTGAAACAAAAGTGAAAATAGACAAGTTTTTCTGTTTTTACTAAGATATACAGTAAAACCTTGAAAATCCGGCATCAACGGGACCGGATTAGTGCCAGATTTATGAAAATTCCAGATTTCTGAAGCTATCCAAAAATTGTGTAAAGGGTGTTACATAAAGCACGTTTCTTATCAGTCAGATTTTAAGCTTTTTACCACACTTTTAATACTATTTGTTTGTCTTGTTTCTGGCGCTCTTTGGCCAACCATGGCCCTTGCGCCATAAAAATCAAACAACCAACCAACCAACCAAAGCACGTTCTTAAACGTTAGAGGTCACTTTAAATAAAATTTGCGCGTGTATGCCTTCTAAATATGCAGGGATCGCACTGCCGATCACATTCTTCGCAAATTGAAAAAAAAAAAAAAAAAATCGTTTTGGCAATGGAAAAAATTCGTTGAGTGAAAATATTGGCGATTACCTTTTTGTACTATGTATTATAAAACTCTGTCTAAAAAAATTGAATTTGGCGAATGGTTAGGCAAAAACTTGAAAAAAAGCCAGAGCAACCACTAAGGCTAAGCGATGCATCAATACATCGCGAAAACCCGTTGTGAATTTGACATCAATGTTACGGTTTTTCGACTGCCGAAACTACGATACATCGTGAAGGTGATTACCGCGATGCATTACGAAGGCTGACGTAGATGTCATTACACGATCGAATCCACATACTGCCACCACCAAGCACAGATCATGACCACACGTTCGACACACATTTCAAACATACACGACAATTCTTCGCCTCGTTGGTCCGCGTCTTTTCAGCGCGGCCCAATGAGATGACGAATTTGAGAAACCTCCCAATGTTACACGTAGGTGGCTATCAGCAGTTCACGCGCTGATATCGGATGATCTTGCGATGGTAGTGTTGAGGCGGTACATCGGTAGATTTCCAAGATTATTGGCGAAACATCGGAAGTTCTCACGATGTTTTCACGAAAACGAAATCAGAAAAGTGCTGGATTTCTGAAGTTGCTGGTTTCCTGGATGCTGGATTTTTGAGGTTTTACTGTATAAAACAATTTAGTGTAATACTATTAATTTTCACTTGATACAGTTTTAGCAAGGTAACATGTTTTTTTATTCATTTCTTAGTGTTAACTTTTTCTTGTTACGATGCAAAGTAAATTCCTGCATTTAAAGCATATCAGGTGCTTCCGAGATGAAAAAGTGACACTTCGAACTACGCTGCGCACTAAGTACACAATATATAACTGAATATTTCTCTAATTAACTTGTTTTTAGTTTAATACTAATTGTAATTTATGATGAATCATAATTAACAGAATTTGGGTTACTTAAAAATAATTGGCAAATTTGATATAACTCAAACCTTGATGTAACACATCAAGGTTTTAGAATTATATAAAATTTGCCAATGTAACAAACAGTAGCAGTTCAAAAAGGATTGACCATAACTAGAACTATTAAAGTCTTAAAAATTCAAGAATTAAAAGCAGCAGATCACTGAAAGCTAGTACATTACTGCCTCTGGTTTCAAAATTTTATCACTGAAAATACTGATGATATTGTGGATCTTATATTCTGCACTGATGAGGCTTGGTCCAGGGTATGCGAATCCTCAAAGCACCCAGTTATCTTAATATTACAAAACATGTATTATCTTAATATTACAATTAATTGTTTATTGCCATTTTCACTTACAGTAACTATACACCTGTTAGAAAGTAACTATTAAAGTCACAACAATCCAAGAATTAAAAGCATCAGCTCACCAAAAGTGAGTTCTTCACTTGCCACTGGTTTCAACTGTTAATCAGAGAAAATACTGACGGCATTGTGGATCTTATATTCTTCACTGATAAGATATGGTTCTATTTATCAAAGTATGTGAATGCCCAAAACACCCCATTGGGGCCAGAAACTCCACACAATCTACATGAAATGCTTCTTCATCAACAAAAGCCTGGTGTTTGGGCTGCAGTCTCTAGAGAAAGAATCCTTGGCTGGATCTTTTTCAACAAAACAAACTAAATGTTACCGTTTGAATATTCTGTATCAATTCATTGATGAACTTGAGGATGAAATAAACAACGGCAGTTTCAGCAAGACGGCTCACCGCCCTAACTGCTAAACAGTTGATGACATTCCTGCACGAAATTTTTGGAGATTGGATAGTCTCAAAAAATCTGTGGCTGCTCTTTGCTTCTTTCAAAGATGAGCATTCATTCATCTGGCAGCAGCGGTACTTGGTTGCATAGTTTCTTAGTTACTGCCACTGGTTTCAACAGTTTATCAGTGAAAATACTGTGAATAATATAAGTATCACTGACATACTAATATTCTTCAGTGAGCTTCTTTAGTGCCTCAATATAACTACCTGATTATTTTTATCTTTGGAGAGCAGCAAAAAATAAAGTATATGAAGCCCCCTCGCCCTCCCGAACTTCAGGAACTTGAATCTGTTGTAACTACTTACATCGCAAGGGCACGACACAACAGGATTTGATGGTTTTCAAAAATAAAGTTAAGTGAGCCCTGGATTAAAAGATCCTCATTGGATCTTTTAATCCAGAACCTACCTGATTATGTGCGGTTGCACATAATCAGGTAGTTATATTGAGGCACTAAAGATCCTCATTGGATCTTTTAATCCAGGGCTCAATTCTCTGCTCAGTAGTACCTAATGTATGCATTAAAAAATAAAAACACCCTTTCCACACTCACAGACAATGAAATTTGCGCACCTAGAAGAAAACATGCTACAACCGTGAAACTTTGCAAATAACTAGAGTGCATGCTGGTATGCAAATGATCCACGTTTGGTGCGGTTGCACATGACCGCATGCCCTGTGGTGGTGCTGCAAGCATGAACCAGCAGCCTTATAAATCGGCGTGTAGTCAATGCCCCATGAAAGCAAAAAGCACCGGCTGACACAAGCAAGAGTACAGAGTGATAAGAATGCCTGGTAGATGCCAGAGATGTCAATTTACGCAACTCATGGACTTTGAGAAAGGCCTGATCATCGGGCTGAAAACCACAAAACTGCCATGTGGATTGTTCTGACCATACCGTCCGACTGTGTTGGGAGCAGTGTACACTTGACGACACTGCCACATGACGGAGCAACTGCGGAAGAACCAGGAGAACCACCGGTACGGAGGATCGATGGATCGTGCTCCAGGCATGAACGGGGACCCGGTCCACTATGCAGGCAGATGTAACGGCTCCTGTGTGCCCACGAACATTTTCCTGACGCCTCACGGAAGCGTATCTGTGATCCCAGCACCCCTAACGTGTGCTGCCATTAACAGTGGAAAATTTCTGGCTCCGTGTGCAGTGGTGCCAGGCCAGAGCGATGTGGAATGCCACAGACTGATGACGTGTGGTTTTTAGCAATGAGTGTTGCTTTGTTTTGGGGACAGATGATCTCATCATGTCCGGGTGTGGAGGTCCCCGGGTCAACGGCACAATCCCAACATTGCTATCATGCGCCACACCTTCCCCACTGCAGGCATTATGGTCTGGGGAGCCATTTCCTATGATAGCCGATCAGCTGTACTGGTGGTACTTGGATCATTGACGGGCCAGCAATATGTGGATGAGATCCTACGGCCCCATGTGCTCCTATTCCTGGCCGGGATTCCAGGTGTGCTATACCAGCAGGATAATTCCCGCCCGCACATGGTTCGAGTTGCCCAGGGCTGCCTACGTCATGTCCAGACACTTCCATGACCTGCCCACTCCCCGGACATGTCCCCTATCGAGCATGTGTGGGACCAGTTGAAACGCCAGCTGCTGCCGTGCCTCACTATCCGGGATTTGGAGCATACTGTCCAACACCTGTGGGCCAGTCTGCCGCAGGACATCAGACATCTGTTTGCCTAAATGCCGGACCGTATTGCAGCATGTATCGCCGCAAGTGGTGGTGTGACGCGCTATTGAAGATGACTGGACTGCATGCCACAGATCCCTCTGTAATTGTGCTGCAGCTCTGTTTTTGCCATCATGTGTATCATTCATTTGCAGATGAAGGTGATTTGTTTGTGCAGGTAGGTATTATAGAGCTTCTTTGTCATCTAATACACGATTTATAAAATATTTATATACAAATAAAAGATGAATATTATGTACACTAAAAAGAGAAGTTAAAACATTAGTACTTTCGAGCTCATGTTGAGCTCTTCTTCAGATGTATGAAATGCTGTGTTAAACTGGGAGTGATGGTATATATGTGAGAGTGGTATTTCTTAGACCATGCGCAGTGAGAAAGGTGTTATGTTGTTCACTGCAAGTGGCAATGATACTATTCAACTCTGATACATGATACCATTCAGTCACAATGGTACCATTCAACTCTGCACATCCTCTTGGCCAAAAACTGTTCTCGTTACATTTCATGATTCGACGCTCAATATCACACTCGTCTACAATTGCACTTCGTGAAAATGAACATCGCCAAATTAAGAAGTATGCTTCCCACTTCGGTTACCCTCAAAGACTGGTTAATGCAATAATTCGCCATGTTTGCTCAAGTATAAGCTCAACTTTGGTGAGAGACAGACACCCGGTAACTTACGTTGGCTCGCTTCCTTACATTCCTAGAATTACAAACCGATTAAAAACTATCTGCCGATGCTACGAAATCGACTTTGGGTTGAAAACTCGAAACATTAGGGACTTAATAAAGAAAGACAGAGACCAAATTCCGATGGACACCAGATATGGTGTATATGCAATATCATTGGAGACAACCTGCGAAGATGCCAGTAAACTGTTATACATAGGATCTACACGGCGGAACCTTAGATTGCGAGTGAATGAACCTAAATACAGTGTCAAAACGCACTCTTCAGCAACTGCTCTATCTAGGCTCTGCCTGCAGGGTTATCATCAACCTGACTGGCAAAATGCAAAAATTCTCAATACCCCAAGTATTAGGTGTGCAACCTAATTCTCGGCCCCTAACCGCAAGCGATCATAGAATGTCGGCAAATAGCTGTGTGCGATAATGGCTGATTGCAGCACCATCCAACAGCTTTCCAGGCAACCGTAACCGCTCACAGCTGTAGTGACAGAAGGTACGAAAGTTGACGGTGAAAGCAATGTCGTTCGATAAGCAACATTTGAGGCACTGCCTTCTGTTTGCGTTTCAGCTGATAAAAAGTGCCGCTGAAGCCCAGCAAATGATCTGTGCTGCTGTGTCCTACAGTACAGGTAAGAAGTGGTTCCAGCGGTTTAAGCAGGGAAATTTCGATCTCCGTGATGCAGAACGAAAGTTGAGGATGAGGAACTGGAACAACTGTTGGACTCGAATAAGGGTCGCACACAGTCAGAGCTCACGCAGGAACTCGGAGTAACACGGCAAGCCATTGCAAAGCGCCTGCACAAGCTTGGACGGATTCACAAGGAGGGCCGTTGGGTGCCCCACCAACTCACAGCTGCAAACAAGTCTAGGCGCTACGATGTTGCTGCGTCCTTGCTCTCCAGATTCAAGAAGAGGGATTTCCTCCACAAGATTTTGAGCTGTGATGAGAAGTGGATCCTTTACGATAATCCTAAGCGGCGCAAATCAATCGTGGGTTTATCCAGGTCAGCCTACCACCAGTACCGCCAAACCGAATATCCATGCCAGGAAGTTGTTGTTGTGCATATGATGGGATCAGGGTGATGTCGTACACTATGAGTTGCTCAAACTGGTGAAATGGTCAATGCTGAGCGTTATTGTCAGCAACTCATTCGTGTGAGCGACGCAATGGAGGCCAAAACGCCATACACCGGCAAGGGCAGTAGGTCGGTCCTGTTGCTTCAGGATAACACGTGTCCTCACACCGTGAAAACGACTTTAAACACTATCATCGACCTGGGATGGGATATTTTGTCCCACCCGGCGTATTCTCCAGACTTCGCCCCGTCAGAATATCACCTCTTTCCCTCCCTGCAACATCACCTTAGTGATACGCACTTCACTGCTGTCGAGGAGGTCCGCACAAGTATTGATGACTTTATCAACTCGAAACAGCCCTCTTTTTTCTGCAGTGGCATTCGGCAGCTTCCTGACCGATGGCTCAATTGTATCCAACATGACGGGGATTATTTCCATGATTAGGTACGTATTCAATTTGCTATAATTTGCTGACAACGTGTCGTGCTTGTGGCTTAGAATTAAGTTGCACACCTAATAACTGTTCATCCTTTCTTTTGGCAGAAAGTCTGCTAATACAAAAGCATAGAGAGAACTGCTGTAATGATGACATTCCTATAGCGGTTTCGTCACCATGGAGAGTACTGTGCAAAAATTCGGAACTTTCCCCGACCACTTGCAGTGAATAACGTAACACCTTTCTCACTGCGCATGCTTTAAGAAATACCACCCTCACATATATAACATCACTCCCAGTTTAATGCAGCATTTCATACATCTGAAGATGAGCTCAACGTGAGCTCGAAAGTACTAATGTTTTAACTTCTCTTTTTAAAAGTGTACGTAATATTCTTCTTTTTTTGTATATTAATATTTTATAAATCATGTATTAGACGGCAAAGAAGCTATATAGTATCGTTCATCTGTATCATTACGTCCACAAAATTTCAGTTCAATCCAATTCTTTCTTCTAGGTGCTCAAATTTCATTGTCCATGAGTGTATTATAGATTTTCTTCTTTTCAAAAATATATATTTGTTTTATGAACTTTTTTTAGAATACATAAACCAATTGTTTTCATATTGTGCATTTTTACTGTCTTTGAATAAAGTTAATTTGCTTTAGATACATATTAACAGATTTAATATTATATCTTATAAAAGAAAAAGAATTCAACTTGGGAACACATTTCAGAGAATACGTTATGCATATAAGGGTTTTCTGTTCTAAATGCTATCCGTTTCCATTCACTTATAATACACACATTTTTTGGTTTAGGATTTGTAAAGAGTTATTGTTTCAGTAATTTGCATTGGTAAGGTAAAGTTTGAAAATGCTTTCTGTGGTAAGAATCATATAAAATGTGGGCACGAGATTTTTCCTTGAGTTCGTGGAATATCACTTTTTTTCATCATCATTGGTATCGATGCAAAACTTATGAAAATTTGGGGGGGGGGTAGGTAAAAATGGGAGAGCGTTTCCAGTCAGAGGATAGAATTCTGTCTTTCAAAACTTCTGAAAAGTAAGGTAGACAGAGTAAAGATTTCTTTAGTTACTGTGCTTTTTTTTTTCTCACAATGCTTCCTTTCCCTACTGTTGTGAAATATCTTGTTTTGTTTTCATAAATGTTTTGCATTTCAGCTTGAAAATGTACGCAACAATTTCTGAAAACAACAGAAATTTGACAGAAAATTTCCCTGTAATCTTAAATTCTGTTTCTTGTGATGCTCTTTCTGTCCTGTATTGTTGTTAAATATCATTTTATTTCATAAATATTTATATTTCACCTTGGAAATGGAGAAAAAATTTGCAAAAATGGAAGTTAATGAATGGAGTGAAACTTTCCTGGTAATCGTAAATTTTGTTTCTTGTGATGCTCTTTTTTGCCATGTATTGATTTTAAATATTATTTTATTCCATAAATATTTGTATTTCAGTTTGAAAATGGAGGGAAAATTTCCCAAAACAGAAGTTGGACAGAGCAATGATTTCTCCCGTAATCGTAATTTTTTCCCCATGATATTCCCACTTTCCTGTGTTATGAAATGTAATTTGCCCCCATAAATGTTTGCGTTTCAGCTTTTATAAGCAAAGGAAATGTTTCCAAAAACGGAAGTGACAAAGTGAAATTTGTAAGAATTGATGCATAGTGTTCAAAAGTATTCATATTCTCAAAATTATACCATTTATCTAAAATACGTAAGTTTTTATACACTCATTGTCATAAAAATACACGCACCAAGAAAAAAACTGTGCGATTAACGCGAAACTCGGCGAATAGCAATGGGAAGGGCAGACATGCAAACGACTAAAGTTTCGTGTGATTCCGCATTCCTGCGCGTCCACGACCGCCGCTGCAATCGCAATCCTTGGGGCTTGTACAGTGCAGCGCAGGGGATTCCACATTCATGCCAACGTGCATGGTAAGAGTCAGGTGAGATCCCTGAATGATAGACATGCCGAGGAGCTGCCGTAAATGTGCGTACGGGCAACTGATGGAGTTTGAACAAGGCCGTATCGTCGTGATGAGAGCAGCAGGGTGGCCGAATTGTCCGCCATTTGGGCCGGTCGGACAGAACAGTGCGATCGTGTTGGGAGCAATGGACATGGGAAGGCACCCAGACACTGCGGACTGGTTGTGGATGACCCAGACACACCACCAGCAGAGAGGACTGTGGGATCATGAGCGCAGCACACACAGATGCAACAATGTCCTTGTCCAGTATCCAGAGACGTGGCGGCTGTACAAGGGACTCCTGTATCCACCAGAACCATTTCTAGATGCCTGGCAGAGGTGAATCTGCACTCTCGACGGCCCTTAAGTTATGTGCCATTGACACCTAATTATCGGTGGCGTCAATTGCAGTGGTGTCAGGAGCGAGTAACGTGGAATGCTATGGACTGGCAACGTATAGTGATCAGCGACGAATCCCTGTGAGCGCTACAATCCCCACTTCACTGTACGGCGGCACACATCCCGAACTGCAGGTGTGATTGTCTGGGTGGGGGGGGGGGAGCCATCGTGCATGACAGCCAGACTTCCCTCGCAGTGATTGGAGTGACGTTGACAGCCCAGTGCTATGTACAGGAGATCTTGCAGCCCCATGTGCTGCCTTTCCTGGCAGGGTAACCCGGATCCATTTTCCAACAAGATAACGCCAGTCCACACATGGCTAGGGTTTCCCCAGGACTGTCTACATCATGCTTTGACGCTTCCGTATCCTGCCAGATCGCATGATCTCTTGCCCATGGAGCACATGTGGAATCAGATCAGATGCCAGCTTTCTCCATGTTCCAGTGTTTGTGATTTAGAGCGCCATTTGCAAGAAGTGTGGGCCAATCTGTCCTAGGATAACATACGACGCCTCTTTGATTCCATGCCGGACCGTATCACAGCATGTTTCCACGCATGAGGCGGTCTGATGCAGTACCAACACTAACCGGAATGTGTACCGTATGTCCGCGGGAAATCGTCCTGCTGTTGTGTTATTGTAATCACTTCTGTCCTAGGTATGTACCATCACATTACTAAAATTTCATTTCAATCCAACACCTCCTCCTTGGTTTGCAAATTTTTATGACAATGAGTATATCATGCATTCAGGGTCCTCAGGCTGAAAGTTTTTTCAGTCTGAGGACTATTCTATTCAGCAATACAAACTGTGAGCTACAAGTCTAGAAGACAGATGAAGAAATTGTTTCTAATTTGAACCGGTCACTATGACCATGTGTTATAATGAAAAATAAACAAAAAAACACCTGTATAAAACAATGTGAAACAATATGGCACGTGATGTATAACAAAAATTAAGTAGTATTAGAACAAAAGAAACATTGTATGCACAAACAGCAAAAGTTACGTTGTTGAAGTATCTATCAATTAAATTTTACCAGGCTTAGATCCTTGAACTCTGCCAAGTGCAGAGGTGATTTATGAGCTTGACAAAAATTTAGTTTGCACAAAATTTAACTCATCAATACCTTGGATTCACTGAACACACAGAAACAAGTAATAAAGGTGACTCAGAATGTTAGGTGTAAAAACTGATTGTCAGTTGTATTTATTGTTGAGCAGGCCTCTCGCCTGGTCAAAATTTTGATGAAATTTTGGTGATTTTTGTTTCTTGCACAAACCACCCACAAATGCCAAAAATTAGTTTTTAGAGTCCTCAATTTTTGGGGTGTATACATATTATACAATTACAATTTTCAATTGTAATTGTATTCTGATTTGGTCTGATATTCAAAATTTTAACATTTCAATTTGTAAATTCTCAATTATTCAAAATTCAGCGGGATTCAATTATCATTTGCTTAGGCAGAAAATTATGTGATCTACACTTGATATTTCCATTTTAGGTACATTTACAAAAAACATCATTAACAATACAAAAGAATAATACACTTTGGCCAAAAATAAAATAAGCATTGAGGTTTCTCAGCATGTAATGCATTACACCTGCCCCTGAAGTTTTATCCTTTTTTTATTTGGTTTAATTTAAAACATTTATATCATTCTCCCCCCCCCCTTTAAAACCCAATAAATTCCACTTTTCACAACTATCACCCATGTTCTCCCGCGTCATTACTCAATAATTAAGATTTTCTCGTACATCATACTAATTTCAAATAATCATATACTTCAACAATAATTACATCCGTTTGATAACCCTGTTATCTTCCACCTTTTTTTTCTTAGACGAATGCTAGGAAAGTCTTTTTTTCTTTTCTGAGAGGAAAAAAAAAGTCTGTTGAAACAGGAGGCCGAAAAGTGAATTTAGATCAGAAGGGTTACCTTTTTTTTTCTCTAGGCAGTATTACATCAAGGGAGAGTGGTGGACGTCACTGCTAATCTCCGAATAAGCCTGGTTAGGTTCTGGTTATATTTCTTCTAGGCAGTCTTGGCTCTAACGTCCGTAGGTGGGGGTAATCGTGAAGAGAGAACATCCGTTGAGGCTTCTTCCAGCCTTTCCTTTTCAGCAGCTGATAAAGACGTCATCCAAGATGGCTCTTCCGTCAGTGAGAAGGTTAGCACCGCAATTCTTGCAGGACTCTACTCTGAACTCTGGGTAGGAGTGAGTTGGCAGGGAATGTCGGGCGTCAAGTCCCTCCGTTAAGCTCTGCTTGTAAAAACAGATAATCAAGTCTTTTCTCTTTCCCATTTTTCAAAAAGAGGTGACTTCGGACATAGCAAAGATTGGAACTGCTGTCAGCATACTCAAAAATGAGCTTGAGTGAAAAATTAACCTCACCAAAAAAACAACAAAAAAAAAAAAAAACAAGGGGCGAGTGTGCGTGGGAGGTGAAACCTCACATCACGGTCAACTGCCGAGTGAAAAAAGTGAAGGAGTGAAGTGAATCTCCTCTGCCCAACTTTTACTAAACTCTTGCACGCATGCGCCAAATAGGACGCTATGGTTTTCAGCTACGCTATTGGGTGAAAGTACTCCCTCATGCTCTGTAACTTGAGGCGAAGGTGTACGGAGGAAGTGGGGGATGACAGAACCTGCTCATCACAATGTAGACTCTTTCTCCATACCTCAACGTGACTTGCAAAATTTTTGTAGTTCACCCTTCTATGCCCTTGGGACTTATCAGTTTCAAGTTTTTCAAGGTGACTTACTAAGGAATTTCTGGGCTAACAGGAAACAAGATTCTTATCTCTGGGTTTGGCGACTCCCTGTCTAGTGAAAAAAAACCCCGAAATGTTGCAGATTCAGGGGATCCTAATGTTCATGTAAAATTTACATCAGGCACATAAATTAACATTCCTCGAAACTCAAGAATACAAAAAATTTTCACATCATTTTCTTTACAAATTTCTGAAGAAGAAATTCCAGATTTTGAGAGAAAAAAAATTAATTTCTTTAAAAGATTATTCTACTGACATAATGCACGATTGTATACCAAATTTTGTTGTGTCTTGCTAACACACCTGAACATCACAAACTTTAGTACCAATAAATGCTTCTCATTACACACTATTTAATCTCAGTCATAATGTAAGCTTAATTTAAATTAATTATGCACAAGTTCCACTTTGCGATTCCAATGTTCATAATTACTATATATAAATATAAAATTTAGTTTTTAAAATGAAGTGAATAATTTAGTTCACACAGACTAAAAGTAATTTTTAAGCCATTTATATATGTTCAAATTCTTTCTAGCTCTTGTTCCAAAGGCACATATACAGTACACGTACAAAAAAACCTATAAATACACAATTTTCATTGAAATCCTTGAATAAATGTTTAAGAAAGTGAAAAAAAGAAAATGTTTTTCCTGTCGCTCGGTTCGCCACAAAAATGTAATTCAGAAAAAAATTTAATGAGAGGAAAAATTAAAGGAATCATTTTTGGAGACAAGAATGCATGGATGTGTGATTTTTTTCGCATAGTGGAACCAAAGATCGGGCCCTAACCTCCGAAACCACTAATAGAAAAACATCAACACATCGTACTATCACACTACTAAAATTTCATTTCAATCCAACACCTCCTTCTCGGTGCACAAATTTTTATGACAATGATTGTATCATGAATTCAGGGTCCTCAGGCTGAAAGTTTTTTCAGTCTGAGGACTATTCTATTCAGCTATACAAACTATGAGCTACAAGTCTAGAAGACAAGGTAAGTTTGTGGTTTAGAAATTTGGTAGAATAGGTTATGTGAGAAAAGCACTTGATTCCAACTTTGCCAAAATACGAGAGTATAAAAAAATGAAAAGGAAGAAAAGTGACAATGGAGAGATGGGAATGGAAAGATAGCAGAAAGATAATATTTAGCAGTAGGTGCTGTGCAGCTGCAGAGTCAATGAAAGACAAATTGGCTGTGGAACTTGCTGAGAAGAAAACAAGGCTTGCTCACATGTGGTAACTTGAGCTGATGTGTAAACAACTATAGGAGCAAAACAAAACAAGAAATAACTGTGTTTGAAGCAGTCTTTTAAAACCACCTTTTTTTTGTTTTTAGTTCTGTAATTTTATATTGTGTATACAGAGATGAGCTCCAGTTTAATATCTACATAAAAAAATTCCAGGGAATACTTTGTGAAATAGGTGATTTTCGTGCTGGAGGTAATCCAAAATTAAAAGAAGCAATACCGTCTTATGCATGATTTTTTTTTTTTTTATAAAACTTTATGTTAAAAAAATATATATACAGATTAAAATCATATATACAAGTTAAAATACACACATGAGATCTTTTGAGCTTACTTTAAGCTCATTCTCAGATGTTTGACAATTCACTAGTCACAAGTTGTTCGATGTATGGTAACCATTTGCGACCAACATCGAACCATTTGCGACTAGTGAATTATCAAGCATCTGAGGATGAGCTTAAAGTAATCTTGAAAGATCTCGTGTGTGTATTTTAACTTGTATATATGATTTTAATCTGTATATATGTTTTTTAACGTAAAGTTTTATAAAAAATCGTGCATAAGACAGCATTGCTTCTTCTAATTTTGGAGTGAATACTTTGATCTTCCTCATGCTGTGTTACATTCCCCTTTTTTATTGCACATTCTGATTTTTCAGCTGGTTAAAAAATTTAGCTTCTTGTTTTTTTCTTCTGCATCTTCGTGTATGAAAAGTCGAAAGCTAATCTTTAGGTTATTTTCATGTTGAGGAAACAAAATTCATTTTAGATAATTACTTAGCAAATAACTACTTCAATGTTTTTTTTTTTTTGTTTTTTTTCCAAAGTAATCGAGGTAGTTGCCTTCAATGCACGATCTCAATATCAAGAGTCACTCATAATACAAATTTAAATTCGTTGGCTGAATTTAAAGATTTTATTATATAAGAACTTTCGGGTTTCCCTAGAACCCATCATCAGATACAGAAGAAGGAATAAGTTTAAATAAAGTGTTATGTGAACATAATATAGATATCATATGTGACATAATGTCACGTGGCATCAAATTGTCAAACGACGTGGCATGTATTATGAAATAAAGAAACAAGAATATCTACAACCTCCGTGCTTTTACATAAGATATGTTGATGATGTACTTCTCTTCTGGGATCACGAACCAGCTGACCTATGAACTTTTGCTGAACACTTATCATCCCAAATCCCGACCATAAAATTCTCCATTGAACAGGAAAATGAAGGTAAATTGCCATTCCTGGATTTTATGCTTGAACGAGATGCTGTTACTTGCACCTTGCAACACTCTGTATACAGGAAACCCACTTCTGTACCTACATTGATCCCGGCTTCTTCAGCACATCCAAAAAGCTATAAACTCTCCTCAATCTCTTTCCTTCTACGCAGAGCCATCACGCATTCATCTAGTTTCAGCAGACGTAAATGTGAAATTAACAAAATATTCAACATCACCCTCAACCATGGCTTTCCCACCTTTATCATTAAAAAAGCTCTTAAGAAGCTCCACCAAGAAAACTCAACTACTCTCCAGAGGGTCCAACAACCTCGTAGATATATAGGTTCCATAGATTATTATTCAACCATAACACCTGTTCTCAAAGCCATTTGCAGAACCTTTCACCTGGAATTCGGAATATGTACTACAAACATTTTCCAGTTAATTAAAAAAGATCGAGACCAGGTAACAAAATAAACAAATTTGGCGTTTACAGCATCCCCTTAAAAAGTATTGCTGCTGACACTCCCAATAGTAAATATATAGGATCTACAAAACACACACTAGCAACAAGACTGAATGAACATAAATACGCCGTAAAGAATGGACTTAAAAATTCTGCATTGTCTCGACTCGTGTGCGATGGCCTGCACTATCCAATTTGGAATGATGCTTCCATCATCGTAACACCTAGTGCTGTCTCTTCATTGCTGTTCACCGAGAGCCTTGTAATTGCTACTCAGAGACATTTATGCTGTAATGACAATGTTCCAGTATCTGTACCTACAATCTGGAAACTATTTACAGTTCCGAATACGAGGCAAACTGAGGACGAAATCACTTAATCTCGATTTTTGCTATAGTGCTCTTTGTTGTGTCTCCTGATGAGAACAACAAAATTAATTTAGACCTACTAAAATTAATTTATACCTACTAACCTTCTTTTATTTTTACAATGCAGTGTTTTATGTATACCTGCATTCCATTTTCTTTATTTCATGATACATGCCACGTCGTTTGACAATTTGATGCCACGTGACATTATGTCACATATGATATCTATATTATGTTCACGTAACACTTTATTTAAACTTATTCCTTCTTCTGTATCTGATGATGGGTTCTAGGGAAACCCGAAAGTTCTTATATAATAAAATCTTTAAATTCAGCCAACAAATTTAAATTTGTATCATGATACACTTTATTGTATCATGAAAGAAATCTTCAAAATTTGTATTAAATTTGTATTATGAGTGACTCTTGATATTAAGACCGTGCATTGAAGGCAACTACCTCGATTACTTTGAACTATTTCTGCTTTTTTTTTTTTTTTTTTTTTGGATCAAAGAATAAATATAATGATTCAGTTGAAATTTTCATCAGCTTCCTCATTTTTCTTCGGAATATTAATTATTCAGTAAGTACTTGAACATGTAATTGCCTTGCTTTTTGATTATTGTATGTTCTTCAAAATTTAGCATGGTTTTGACATCATGATTGATTTGTTTCATGGACAAAAATGTAGTTCCTTATCGTGGTAGCAAGTTAACCAGGCTGTTTTCTGCTTTTTATTGTTTTGAGTTCTATTTTGACCATTTTATTTGTTTTAAGTTCTGTAATTTTGTATTGTGAATATAAAGATGAGCCCCAGTTCAATATCTACATAAAAATATTCCAGTGAATACCTCAATCTTCCTCATGGTGCATTATATATTAACACATATTTACTGCACATTCTGTTTTTTCAGCTGGTTAAAAAATTCAGTATCTTGTTTTTTCGTCATCGGTTTCATATATGAAGAAGTTGAAAGCTAATCTTTAGGATATTTTCTTGTTGAGCAAATGAAAAATTCATTTTAGACAATTACTTAGCAAAAATAACCACTTCAGTGCTGTTTTTTTTTTCTTCTTTTGATCAAAGAATTAATATAATGATTTCAGTTAAAATTTTCATCAGCTTTTTCATTTTTCTGGAAGTATCAGAATATTCATTATTCAGTAAGTACCTGAACATGCGATTGTATTGTTTGTTTAATTCTTTTATGTTCTTCAAAATTTAACATGGCTTTGACATCATGATTGATTTGTTTCAGGGACAAAAAGTAGTTCCTTATCGTGATAGCAAGTTAACCAGGCTGTTTTCTGCTTTCTTTGTGGGTAAAGGAAAAGCCTCGATGATAATTAATGTCAGCCCAGCATCACATGTATATGATGAAACTTTGAATGTCCTCAAGTTCTCTGCACTTGCAAAACAGGTAATGTCATTTTGCACTTAAAATCTCATTCAGATGTATGAAGTCTTGTTTTTAATTTACTCAAAAGTTTTGACTGAAAAGACTTCTGGCACTTGTAATTTAGTTTTTACGATGTTTGCGAGTCATAAGAAATTATTCATTTGACTTGTGAGCTAATCCATTGCAGGAGAAGCAATGTAAATATTATATAATACAGAAGTTTGAATCCAGGTTCCCACACAATCTGGAATTAGGAAAAGCCTGAAATTATCAGCAAATTTGACAATAGTTCCAAAACGCAGAGAAAATTGACATTATTTATTTATTTTGTAAAAATTAAAGTATTTTTAATTTTGACAAAAAAACTGCCTTTTTTTTTTTAGATTTCATACTTTTGTAGATTATATTTGTGTGTTTCTAAGCTTTTAAATAATTTCAGTTTTTTTTTTATCCCACGACACTACAGGATGCTTGTTTGCAATTCACTCTTTTAACATTTTAACATATGTTTTGCAGCAGTGCTGGATAGTTAGCAAATTCTCTACAAAATACAGATCTTTTGTGTGTGTCCCTAAGTACCAGGGCCTAAAAAAATTCAAAAATGTAACATTCCCAGTTGGGCATGTTGTCCAAAAAATGCATGCGAGAATCAAAATTTTACGAGCCTGAATACACAGATACCCCCCCCCCCCCCAGCACATACTGTATTATATTTTTTAAACATTTCAGGAACAATATAAGAAACAAACCATTTTTACTGCATTTCATCCCCCCCCCATCCAACTCCAACAATGAAATTTGAACTCACATATACTTTTGCAAGGAACTTGAAAAACATACCAAAGGACAAGATACTTTCCAAACCTTGTCTAAGTATTTTGAAAAAGTTGAGATTTCATCGGATACTTTTACATACCTGCCACAACTTTTACGGATCATTCGTAAAATCTACGGATTTTGATACTGTTTTACGGATGTACAGAAGGCTTGAACGATTTTACGGATTTTTGGCGATTTTAATGTCCTGAGATTTTTATTTACTTCTGCATAATTTTGCCTTCGCCTCCTCGCTCAATGCACCGAGGAGTGAGTCAGATTCGATCTCTTTCTACTGTACTCTCGCTTTAGGTCACGTGATAATCGGCGCTTATCGTAATGCCGGCAAGGCTGCGCGCGCACAACGCAGCAAATCGAGCGCTTCAGCTTTGGTATTTTCTGCACAGCAGGGGAAGAGAATTCATGGAAAGTTACGCACGTGCTTGCTTGCCTGCTGTTTTTCGTATTATCATTACTTGTCTCTTAACCGTGCAATGACCTTGAGTAAGGCATATAAATATTTTTAAGCGTTTAAGGACAGTTATACTAAAGAATTTTGCTGCATAAAAGGATCGCAAAAAGATGCGAAGTTTGCGTTTTGTGTAGTGTGCCGATCTGACTTCAACATTTCTCATGCTGGGAAAAACTATATTTCTCGGCACGTGAAAGGACCCAAGCACATAAGCAATGCACAGTGTCGAAAAAGTGTGAAAGTAGACTCTTATTTCAAGGCGAGCGACAGTTAGTCGGATGTGCTACGTGCTGAATTGCTATTTACGTCATTTTTAATTGAATATAATGTTCCAATAAGTGCCACGGACCATGCCGGTCCCCTATTCTGGAAAATGTTTCCGAAATAGCAAAGAAGTATGGGTGTGCAAGAAGTAAAACAACAGCTCTAATTAAAGAAATTTCTGGAGAGAGAATTTCTTCAGTGGTCACATATTTGCAAGAGGGCCAGTTTGCTGTTGCATGCGATGGGAACAATGCTAGCAATGACTACAAACTGTATCCCATTGTTGTCACCTTTTATAACAAGTCCGAAAATTTGATCCAAAGTAAGTTGCTAAGTATTCCAAATCTGTTTGTCGACTCTACAGTGAGAGAATATTATAAGTGCCTTAATTTTAAATGAATTTGAATGCATGCAAATTCCTTTTGAGGATTGCATGGCCTTCATGTCTGACAATACAAACGTAATGCAAGATAAAAAGGATGGCGTTGTTGCTTTTTTCAAACAAAAACAAACAACTTTAATTAGTTTCTGTTTTACTGATGTGATGTGCGAATTTACTGATGTGCACCTATAATTATACTGAAGCACATTTTCCCAGGTTGGCAGGTATGCTTTTATTGGAATTTGTATGGGTTGTGCACTATGTATGATAGGGAATGCGAGAGGTTTGACGGCACACATCAAACAGAAAAATTCAGGTGTAATATTAACTCGCTGTTTTTTACACAGAGAGGCATTAATCACCAAGACCCTTGTAGCTGATTTGAAGTTGGTTTTAGATCAGACTGTGTGCATTGTGAACTTCTTCAAAGTGCAACCACTAACAGCACAGTTATTTCCTCAACTTTGCAAAAACATGGAATCAAAACATCAATGCCTAATTCTCCACTCGGAGGTTCACTGGCTGTCCCACATAAGTTTTAAACTGGGTGTTGGAACTGAAGAACGAATTAAAAAAAAATTTGGAACAAGAAGGGAATCCATTGTACCATCAATTGAATGACAATGACTGGTGTGCAAAGCTTGCATATTTGGCCATTATCTTTTCCCAGTTGAATGTGCTCAATGCCAGTATGCAAGGTAGCGATGACAATATCCTCACAACTACAGACAAACTAATTGCATTTAAAAAAAAAAAAGCTTCAGCTCTGGCTCGAAAGAGTGATGCAACATAATCTCTTTTTAAAACTAAAAAGTTTTAAAATGAGCAATGAATTGTATGGCCTGTTGCAACACTGGTAGAAAAGATTGACCATTACTTCCCTTCGTCATCTACAGAAAAATTCTACTGCAGGGTTGCCAACTGCTCCGAATTTTGTGGAGTTTCTCCAGGAAAACACTAAAACTCCGCAGCTCCATGAAGTTGTTGTTTGACTAGCGATTATCAATAGTGGCATTCGTTAAGAGAATTTTATGTATTTTATGAGTCATAATACATAAAATACATAACATCTTCTTAATTGAGCATTAGGCAAAAAAAAAAAAAATAAAAAAAAAAATGGAGATTTCCCCCATCTTATTACCAGGGATGCAAAACCTCCGACGCGTGGGCCAAATACAGCCCGCTGAAAGTTTGGAAGTGGTTCGAAATTACGTCATGATCTCTAACTAGAGGTCAGCAGCCGCATGCCGGCTAGATTTTGTCTACGGCGTCGTGGCGCGCCTTTGACTAGTGATTATCAATAGTGGCATGCCGGCTAGATTTTGTCCACGGCGTCGTGGCACGCCTTTGACTAGTGATTATCAATAGTGGCGTTCGTGTAAAAATAGGCGTAAAATTTTTGATTAGCGATTATTTGAAGCATCAGTGTCGGATTTCTCGGGATTTTGACGATTTCCCAGTACTTTATTGCCCGAATTGGCGTGCCGATCAAATAGCTGTGGAGATGACGGAGTGAAAAAGGTCGGCGGCTGGAGCAAACTTCTATCTCCAATGCGGCATCGGATATTTCCTTGCGAGAAATCTCCGATAACGATACCGATATCATTATTTCCATAGTGAAAAAAAGAAAGAAAGATTTAAAACATTTCTTGCAAGGAAATGTTTTAAATCTTTTTTTTTTTTTGCTATGCAAATAACGATATTGTTATCGTGTTTACATATCGTTATCATGCTCACATATTGTCGGCAATGAGTGTTGGAACACATTGTAGTTTGGAAACAATAATCATGGCGCCTGATAAAAAACACAAGATGGATTCCGAAAATTGTCATTTTCAAGAGGTTTGGACATATAAATATTGTTTTGTACAACAAAACAATTCATTTATTTGTTTCTTGTGCAATGCTTCAGGAGGAGTGCCAAAAAAATTCAACATGAAGAGGCATCATGAAACGCAGCATAAGGACTTCGTCATGCAAGGTCAGGAATGTGAGCAGGAAATTAAATCTCTGAAACGGTTGCTAAGCAGCCAGCAAAATATCTTGAAAAACAATCTGCAGAACTGGATGCAGCTGTTAAAAGTAGCCTAGAAATTTCTGCTTTAATAGCAGTGCTAATTGAAAAATGTTCTGCTAAAGCCGAAGAAAAGTGTCTGCTATCAGACTGTGTTCACCAATGAAGTACTGCAGAAGGCAAAAAAAGCCACATATTTATCTTTAAAATGATGTACAGGTAAGTGAAAAATAAATTACACTGACTTAGTAGAAATGATTGTTAATTCCAAACATTTCAAATATTTCTTGCACATATTTTTATAACTGCTCCTCAAGTAAGGCGCAAAATGCCCCTCAAAATTTCTATGGATGCTCCTCAAGCTGTTCTTGAAAAGTTGGCAACCCTGCTACTGGGTTAGAGATGATTCCCTTGCAATTTCCAGCTGTTCAGGTCTGACATTGGACGAGGAGGAGATAATGGCCTGCATTTCGAGTGATTGCACCTTGAAAATGAAACTTCGAGAGTATGCCACTGGACTGGTCAGAAATAGCATCTACACATCTCTTCAAGTGCATTAGCTATTCTTCTACAGTTCTCCCCAACATATGGTTGTGAACAGGGATTTTCAACTCTGATAAATATCAAAGACCAGAAAAGAGAGAAGTGCTTCTTTGTGTTGATGAGATGAGAGCTTGTCTCAAATTAGACCTAATATAAATGAGATTGCCCAACAAAAACAGACTCACACTTTTCATTGAGCCTGTACACTTACTTCAGGTTACATATGTAAGAGACTTGTCTGTAAGTATATTTTGGGAATTAATCATGTTTTTATGTAGCTGCACTGTTTTATAATTTATACTTTCTGGATGTCCCATGATCTTATTATAAAGTAGTTATGTTTTGTGCTATTAATCAAGCATGGCTAGGATTTTTTTTAAATGTATTTTTTATCAATAAAAAGTACAGTGTGATGTGAAGGTCCACTAAAAAAAAAAAGAAAGTTTGGGAACCACTGCCTGACATAAATAAATCAAGTATTTCGATTAAACGTTCACTGGATTTTTTTTTTATTCTTTTGATTTTTTATGGATTTCAATTTTTGAAAGTAGGCATTCCATGTCAAATCAGCACAAAAAAAGTAGCAGTTTTGACCTGAACAATTTTGACTTTCGTGAACCTTGGTGAATGTGCAGACTTTATAAAGAAACTAATCAGTGCAAAATTTGAATTTCGTACGCTTAATACTTCTATCGTTATGGGATTTTGAAAAATAAAAAAAAAGAAGGTATTTTTGTGTCTACCATGCCTATCACACATGACAATAACTGTAGACCTAATTAGTAAAAAGAGCTTATATTGGGCCTATTTGAAAGCTTAGTGCACATTAATTTTTTTTTGAGATATCACAATCATATTGTGGGCAATTTAGTTTTCAAGGTCATCTGTTTTTACCTTTAATTTCTCAAAACATGCCATTAATTTTATTAAATAAATCAGAGGGAAGGAGCCTCTAAGCAGTAAGAAAGTTCACTTGGAAATGAAATAGTTACTTTCTCGCAGTGTCTACTTGTCATGAAAGTCACAAATTCAGAAAAAGGTCATGAACGTCTAAAAAATGTCACACATTTTGCTTTGGGGTCATGAATTTCTTTTTATTTTTAGTAATTTTTCATTTTCTGGCAAACATCTTAAGTAATTCTCCATTCATCGATGACATAAGGCACAATCCATGTAATGATTTAAGTGGGGGGGGGGGGGGGCATTTGTTTCCTCCTTCACAAAGAAAAACTGATGCAGCAAAAATATCTTAGCATAGATATGCATGTACATAATGTTGTTTACAAAATTTTGAGATCAAATTAGCAATTTAAATTATGCTACTTTCCAGAGTCAGGACATTTTTCAGGTATAAATGTTAAAAAAGAGCATCTAATGAATTGTAGTGAAATGGTGAGTATTTTTACTTACTTGTAAGTGCACTCAAAGTATGATGAGTAGATTTTTGTTACCAGCAGAACAGCAGGGGGACACTTTTTCAGTAGATAAAAAAGAGGGGGTGGAGTGTTACCCCTCTTTAATATGTATATCTGTTGTGTGTGTGTGTGTGTACATGTGCATATACTGCAGCCTGGATAGCGATATATATATATACACACTGATGTACCTTTCTTTCAAAAGTGATCATGAAAATTTCTTATTGGTCGTGAAATTGTGTTTCCCAAATTTGGTACGTCCTGTTTAAAAAACAACAACAACAAAAAAAAAAACAAACAACTTTTTATCCCAAAAGAGCTAAACTTTTTACTTGCCTGACTGGGTATGTAGGTTAAAAAAAAAAAGTACATCCACAGAAATTTTTTGCTTGTCGAGCAGGTGCCTGATTGGGTATACAGGGAAAAATTTATATGCCCACAATATTTTTTTGCTTGGTGTGCAGTATAAATTTTCAAGCCCTGCTGGGTACAAAAGTAACTCCCATCTGACACATTAATGACTCACTATCAATGTGGCATAAACCGTGGGTGTTTCACACGCTCTACCTGCTGGCTAGCATCACCAGCTTTGTAGAGACTATGAAAAAAAAAAAGTGAATTTTTTAAGTGATTGAAATTTTTAAATTTTTTACAATGGGTTTTTCATTATGGACTGTATAATCTGGATGTTCATCATATAGTGTCCCTTACATTCTCCCTCATGTAAGACAGATTACTTGAACAGATATGGTTTGTAAAAAATTTAACAGAACCATGTATTAATGTATTGTGCAGAATGTTTATTGAAGGCAGGTAAAAAAAAATTAATGTGCAAACATGCTTGCATCCCCCCTTGTGAATTGATAAACACATGTTAAAGATTTTCTTTGTAACATTTATTAGTATTAATTTGAAATAAGCAAATACATTGGAACCTCAGTTATGGGAAATTTTGAGCGCCAGGCCCCGACTGAAGAATGAGGGAGGAATGTCAGCTCCAGTAAAGCCCACCTCTAGTAGCCATATTCCAAATATCAGTCATGTAAGTTTAAACATTAGTTATTGGTAGGTCTGAATGAAAGCCAGATTGATGATCATTATTTAGTTTAGTTTCAGGAAGTGAAAGGAGATTTGGGAGAAAATGTGAGTAGAATGTGAGTACAGAACTGATGCAACTAACCGCAAGTATTTGACCAAAATAAATAGATCATTCGGATTGGATTTAGGTGTACATCACCCAATGGGGAAATACTGCTCCTGTGTTAGGCAAGCTTCAGATTTATTAAAGAGAAAGCTTTTGATGAAGTAATTGCCATTGGGTTATTCTGATAATGTTGTAACAAATTTCTCCTTGAACAAACTATTTTTTCCCATGGCTTTTTATTTTATTGTAGTTTAACTTTAAGTTTTTCTGGTATGCATAGAAATGCAAAAGGGTACTAAAATTATATTGCTTGTAAATTTTTTGGTTTGTTTCTGAATGTTTTATATTGTTTTTTATGTAGGTTATTTCAAGCGATCTCTCTGTAAAACCATTATCTCACTGGACCCAAGAAATCAGTCGACTTACTGAAGCATGGGAGAAATCAAGCACTCGCTGGTCAAGTTTCTGTCGAAGTAGTGTTCCAAAGGATTCAGTAGATGCAATTGCTGAGACGTCAATGGAAGATGAAAATGACTTGGATGATTCTTTTGAAGAAATCAACCAGCGGGATCAAATTATTCAGGTAACTTCTACATTATTTTTATACATTTTTGTTTTTCTGCTTTCTGTACTAAGTGTTGCTGCTTTACAAAGAAAAATGTGTTGCTTTTGTTGTTGTAAATCCATTATAGTCACAGAACTGTCTCTTTTCAAACTTCCTTGTACTGAAACCATTTGAAATTTTTTATCATGTTGATTTTCTCCATATAATGTACAAATTCTCTAGATGTCATCTGTAGTATAGTTCATTTTGAACAAGAAAGATGACACCCGAATTTTCTGTTGCAATGTGCATGTCTTTTGAGTCAGTACTTTCTGATGCGAATAAAATGTATCACAGTTGATGGAAACAATTAGAAAAAAATCAAACAGATTTCTACAATTGATAAAACATCCAGAAATAGAAACAGCTACTTACTTCCACCAGCGGCTAGAAAGTATGTTATGAAAATTTACAAACGATGCATGAAAAGTTTCTCATAGCAGAAGGAAAATATCAGAGACAAAGAGATTTTCAAATCGAACTGTTAAAAGAAGAAATATGGAAGGAAACATGATTAACTGTGTGCCTTCTAGCAGAAGAATTTTGCGTAATGGAAAGTTGAAAATAGGCGAAAAATATTCTTCATGGAAAAAGTTATAGGAAAAAGAACTTTTCAAATGCATCTCCCTGAAGCAGAGATAGTGAGAAAAAGGTTTTGACCTTTATGCTCCCTAGCTGGAAATCTGTGCATTATTTAAAGATGATAATTTTCCACATCTAGATCATTGTTAGCGAATAACATACAGTAATTACATCACTTACTCTTTTTTCCACTTGAAGAATTTTTCGCCAACCTTGCTGCTTTCCTCTTGAGTTTCTTTGTTTTTTTACAGATGTTTCTGTCCTCTGGATTATCATCAAGGCTTGTCATTGTATAGAAGGATTATCAAAAGTTTTGTTTACTCCTGAAGACTTTAAATTTTGTTGCCAGGTTCATCATACTACATACAGCCAGTTACTAAACTGAAATGTTTTCATTGTGTATTTTGTAATTCTGTTCTTGTAATTAAGTTGTTTAAAACACCACTTATTAGTTTTGAATGTTCATTGATGGCAACTTTTTTTAATTAGTCTCTTATTTTTTGAGATTCATAGTCCAATATTTGAATTTTCCCCCATAAAGGTTTACATTTGCATAACTGCATATGATTTGCTAATACACTACTTTGATCTTTTTTATTAATAGCGATTTGATGTTCCTTAATTCTGATTTCTAATTTTCGAGACGTTTGTCCAATGTAATTACTATTACAAAAATAGTGCCATCAATGAGTTTTCAAAATTAATAAGTGGTGTTTTAAACAACAATTACAACAACAACACAATTACAAAATGCACAATGAAAAATTTCATTCTGGTAACTGGCAACAGTATGAGGAACCTGGCAACAATATTTAATTTCGTCAGGAATAAACAAAACCTTTGATAATCCTTCTATACATTGAGAAGAGTCCAGAAACATCTGTAAAAAACCAAAGGAACTCAGAGGAAAGGAAGATTAACTAAAGATTTTTCAAGTGGAACTAGAATTAAATAAATGGCATACAGTAAAAAAGAAATTTCTCAGTAGAGTTTCTAGAAGTGGAGATACAGCTACAAACATAGAAGTACACAAACACCACCTAGCAACAGAGCTATGATTATAAAACTCCACAAATACAAACCTGAAGCATTCTACAAGGCAAAGGTAAATTGCATCCTGTGTTGAAAGAATTTTTTAAGTGACACTTGTAGAAGCAGAGATATTGGGAAAAGCAGATTAAACATTTGTGCCCCCTAGCAGCAAAATTATGTATGATTTTGGGTAGGAAATACCCACAGTTTCCAGAGTTAGTATCTGACCCAAAAAGAATTTTTTTAATCTGGGTTTTAGTCATGCAGATATTGCTGTAAACAAAAACATGAACTTATGACTTTTAGTGGCAGACTTTTGTGTTAGGAAAAATTTGAAATTATATGAAAAACATTTTGCATTGGAAACACTCCAACAAAGAAAGAATTTTTCAAATTGGACTCTTAGAAGCAGCGGTATCGATGAAAATGAAATATATATATATATATATATATATATATATATATATATATATATATATATATATATATATATATACCCCCTGGAGGAAAAACTATGCATTATTTTAAAAAGAAAGTATTCTGAAAAAGTTTTCCAAAGTGAGTGGTATGGGTCTACAAGAGAATTTTTTTTCAGTTGAGTTTTCAGAAGCTTAGATTTTGCTGCAAATACATCGGAAGCATAAATAACACTTGTGCTCGCTGGTGGACAAACCATTCATTATCAAAATTATGTGCAGAACATTTCCTTTCAGGAGCTGTGTCCGATACAGGAAGAATTTTTCAAATCAGAGTTTTAGAAGTTTTAGAAGGAGAGACATCAAGAAAAACGCAATTTGCCTTTATGCTCCCTAGCAGAAAATCTATGCATTACTCGGAAGTTTTGAAATTATATGAGAAACATTTTGCATCGGAAAACGCTCTCCAACAGAAAAGAGAATTTTACAAATCAGACTTTTAGAAGCAAAGATATCAACGAAAATAAGATATAGATCCACGGCCCCTGGTGGAAAAACTATTCATTATTCTTATTAAGAAGAAAGAATTTTGAAAAGGCTTTCTCTGGTGAGTGGTCAGGGTTAACGAAATAATTTTTTTCAGTTGGGTTTTGAGAAACTCAGATTTTGCTGCAAATACATCAGATACAGAAATAAACACTTACACTCCCTGATGTGGCCAAACCATACTTTACCAAATATTAGAAATTATGTGCAAAACATTTTGCATCAGGAGTTGTATCTGATGCCAGAAGAATTTTTCAGATCGGAGTTTCAGAAGCAGAGATATTGGGGAGAACGAAAGTTACCTTTCCCTTCCTTAGCTGAAAATCTATGCATTACTTGAAAAAGATACTGTACCTGAAATAGAGTTTGATATAAATGGCATCGAAAGGAAGAATTTTTCAATCTGATATTTAGAAACAAATATATGGAGTAAAATGTATGTTGAATTCAATATCTGCATGTATTCCCCTTAAGGCGAAGTTGTGCATTGGGGAAAAAAAAAACTAGAATGCAAGGATCATCATTTTCACATTTCAAGCTTCCCAATGGAAAAAGAATTTTTCAAATTGGATTAATAGTTGCAGAGATTTGGTGTCCACAGACAAATGGATGGACATAACTTTTTTTTTTTTTTTACGAAAGATGTGCTAAAAATAACCACAAATTTCCTGTTTTGTCACTTGAAATGTAATCGATTTTTCCAATTCCATGGGTGATGTGGCTTGGCCTCTAAACACACAAATACACTGGCTGTCACTTTGATAAGTAGAAACCTATATTTGAAAAAATGTCTTCAGTTGTTAAGAGATAAATGTTTTTCTTTTTTTGTTACTTTTATTTTGTTAAAATGAAGCTAAGAGAAAATATAATTTTCTTTGGGGAGGGACTCCATTGCAGGATCTGGGTGACTGACAACATACATCCCAGATTTTATTTTGGCTGTGCAGACAAAAACTATATTCCCAGCACAGTTTTTAATCTTCTTTTGCGTACTCTTGATCACAGACACAAGTTTTCCGTCATTCAAAATTTTCTGAAAACAGAAGTTAGATAGAGTGAAGATTTCTCCCACAATCAGATTTTTTTTTTTTTTTTTTTTTGAATCTTGTGATGTTCTCCCTGCCCACCATGTTGTTAAATAACATTTTATTGCATAAATGTTTGGGGTACAAATTCACTTTACCCAAATAAATTAGTGCACGAAAAAATATCTGATATATAGATATGTTTTACGAGTTATTGCATTTCAAGTGTAGAAAAAGCTTGAAGAATTCCTATGGCTACAAAGTTGTTGCTTTTAAATGGTAGGAAAAGAATGAGTCCCCATGGCCATGAAGTTGTTGCATTTAAACAGTAGGACAAGAGTGAATTCCTGTGGCCCTGAATTTGTTGCTTTTAAATGGTAGGAAAAGAATGAATTCCTATGATCAGGGGTAGAAAAATATTTTGAAATCTGGTGGCCAGCTAAATTTTTTAGTGGCTAGACACTGGACCAGCAGGAGGGAGAGGGGGGGTATATAATATCAAAGTCATGTATGTACACTTCTGTCCAAAAAAAATGTTCTACCATCAGCTTATCTCTCCCTAACAAAAAACAAAACAAAAAAACCCCAACGGTACTCATCCATTTTTTTTGTCTGGGGCTCGCAAATTCTTGAATTACCGAAATTTTCGTCGTTTATCCCCAGACGAATTCGCACAATTTTTTTTTTTTTAACCTTCATATAATCTGCACCGGCGTATAAGTCGCAGATTGTGACATTCAGAAAAAAAAAAAAAAATCGCCTTATAATCCGCACATCACAAATGCTGATCCAAAAGCAGAATTTTCGACAGAAAAGTCGTTCACATAAAGACCCCGTAGTCCGGAGAAACAAAAAAAAAAAAAAACAAAAAACACCACCACCAAAAAAAAAAACAACTTTTTTTAAATATATTTTTATCTTCGGACACAAAAGAAGCTTAGTGGTGGCGTGGCATCCATAGAGCACAAAATTTAATCATGCCGATGCAGTAGCTTCAATTGTATTACACATTGCCCATGATGAAACGCTGATACAGAACAATTCATAGAAATACCGTATATACACTCGCATGTTAGTCGAACGTTTTTGGAAGAAACTCTGCTTTCAAAGTAGGGGAGTCGGCTTATACACAGGTAAAAAAAAAAAAAAAAAAAGAAGAGGGGGGGGGGGTGACTTCTCCCGCAAATAAATACATACATATCACTAAGCTGTTTTCTGAGATTCAGAGGTTAGCTCAAAAAAAAAAAAAAAAAAATACAAACTACCAGATATTTTTACTTACTGTTGTCGTATCAAACTTCCATTTACAGCGATCTTGACATACAACTCGTGCTTCACTGATATCCATTACACGCCGTACACAAGATCTTTTATACTTCATACTCATAATCTTTTTCTCATGCAGACACTCCTGAATCTGATCCACCCATGTCTTCCTTGGCCTTCCTCTGCCTTTCCTTCTTAATCCTGCCACTTGGGCTAAAAAATTTTTCTTAGTAAGCATCTAATCACTCATTCTTTCAATATGGCCAAACCACCGAAGCATATTGGTCTCCACCTTGCTAACAACATTTTGCTTCACATCACACAACTGCAACACATCTTCATTCCTCTCACAATCAGGCCGTGTCTTGCCGCAAACCCCCCATAAGTAACACATTTCTCCAGCACACAAACGACTCCTATGTTTCTTCTGCAGTAGCCAGGTTTCACTGCCATACATAAGGTAGGAACAATTACACTTTCATACACAGCCATGCATGACTCTCTAGAGAATCCATCATTCCTGTGAAAACCTCCCAGAGCAGCTATGACTTTCAATGAAGAATTCACTCGCCTATTAATTTCACCATCCAATTTGTTCTCTCTGTCAAACATGCTTCTTAAATACACAAACTCACTCACCTGGTCAATCACAGTGCAGTTTATACTTACATTACATTCCGTGCTACCAGTTCCTCTCTCAAACACCATAACTTTGGTTTTTCCCTTATTTATACTCAGTTTGAATTTCATGCAAACTTCGTACATCCGAGACAACATAATCTGCAAATCACTTTTGCTCTCTGCCAACAGGACAGTGTCATCAGCATACAGCAATCTGCACACATGGATATCACCAAGACATAAACCACTATCATCTATTTTGGCATCACGCATGCACACATCCATAAATATATTAAACAGCCATAATGACATTACACAACCTTGTCTAACTCCTGCACCAATAGAAAACCATTTTGATAAAACACCATTCACTCGTACACAAGCTCTACTACCAGCATACATGACTTTTACACTATTAAGTAGATTCCCAGTAACACCATATTCATTCAATACCTTCCACAAAAGTGTCCTATTCACTCGGTCGTAAGCTTTCTCTAAATCTATGAAGGCAGCAAAAACTTTCTTACCAACAGCCAGATACTTTTCAATCATCATGCGTAATGCAAAAATCTGGTTAGTGCAGCCTTTGCCAGGCATAAAATCACTCTGAACATCCCACACTTTCTCTGATGTAAAACCCCATACTTTTTCAATAACAACCTTACCAAACACTTTTCCTGGCACACTTAGTAGGCTAATACAATAATAGTTCTTGCATTCAGTCTGATTACCTTTTCCCTTATACAAGGGAACAATAATAGCATTCTTCCAATCCCGAGGGACCATTCCTAACTCCCAGCACAACTGGCAAATTTCAGTTAACCAGTGAATTACATAGTCACCACCATATTTCAACATCTCGGCAGTTATGCCATCAACTCTTGGAGACTTACCATTCTGAAGTGATTTTAGAGCTTTACACACTTCTTCTCTTGAGATCCCTCCTGTGCTTCCATCCCTCACTGTGACATCATCTGCGTCTGTCTCAGAATCATCTTTGCTTTCCTGATCTAATAACTCACAGAAATATTCACCCCATCTTTCACTTAATTCATTGGGCTCCCATATCATTTCCCCGATCTTATTCTTCACACAACTTACAACTTTGTTTCCCCTATTTTTTCAGAGTCTCATGTACTTCCAGAAAGACATCCTATCTTTCCAAAAAGCCAGTTCATGCCTTTCCACCTTGTCCTTTTTATCTTTTGTCTTACTCTGGCTAACCAGCTTAGCAGCTTCACGCTTCTTTGAGCAATATTCATCCACAGAGACTCTACCTTGCAACATCCCCAAATAGGCTTCCTTCTTTCTTTTTACTGCCTCTTCAATCTCACTGTTCCACCAAGCATCACCTCTATTGTTACCCACTATTGTGGTGCCATAGACCTCTTTAGCAGCAGTGACAACACAGTTCTTAAAACATTCCCACTTCTTTTCTACATCCCTCTCACCAGACTTCAGCTCCTTCAATCATTCTCTGAGTAAGTCAGAATACCGCTGATGATCTTCAAGGAGCCTTTCAACCTTTATTCTTTCTATCCTGGGTCTCTTCCTATTCCTTTTCCTCTAACCAACATTAAGTTTCACTCGTGTCACTACCAAGTAATGATCAGAACCAACACCCGCAAATTCCCGCGTGAATTCTTCCGCAGAGTTTACCTACGGGTTTGTTTACATTTCAGACCGCGGCTTTTGGCGTGTCACTGCACGCTAGTTTTCTCGCCTTTTGAAAACTATCGCGTAGTATTACACAATCATATCCTCAGCTATTACCCCACTTTAAATTCGGCAGTGTAACTGAAACGTTTCCTTTTCAAAGACATCATAAATAGCAATGAAGGAAACTATCAGCATCAAATACTTTGGTCAAAATGGCGAAGGGCGAGCTAAAATACAAGGCACTGCGCACACGAGATCCAGAACTATGGAACTTTGAAATGAGGCATGCATGTGTAAGATCGTTCAGCAAGCACTTTGTATACATTTTTATTGACCGATTGATGAAGAGAAGGCACAAGCACAGTCAGCGTTTTCTCTTTCCCAACAATACAAAGACAAAATAACTCCCGCTGTCCTTCCCTACAACTTTCGCGGTCTGTCATTTTGACACCCCTTCCCCCTCCTCCGCACAAAGTTCTGAACTGAGAATGTTTCCGAGGGAGTTTCTTTTATTATACCCCCTCTCCTGCACAATCACTCTGATGATATTTTTTTTAAAAATTAAGCGGCAGCAAAGACGTTTTTTAAAATCTATGTTTATCCGTGGATTATACGACGGAAATTATGGTACGTTTTTCAATGATGTTTTCCATGATGGCCCGGACAATTTTTTTGCTCACCGTGGCCAACCAGGCAACCGTATTTTTCAAACCCTGCCTATGACTATGAAGTTTTTGTTCTTAAACAGTAGGAAAAAAATGAATTCCCCTGGTTATGAAGTTGTTGCTTTTATATTTTAGAAAAATAATGAATTCCCACAGATGTGAAGTTATTTTTAAATGGTAGGGGAAAAAATAAAAAGGTAAGAGATGCTTGTTCCTCCTCATAGTAGTTATTTATATTAATTATTATCAAGTAACTGTAATGTTCTACTCAAGATGTTCTGGAACCTGTTTTTTCCCACATAATTGTTGCAATTCACTGGCTGACTGGGGAACTTTATTGCCATGGCTGGGAAGTCTTCTTAATCAGCTTATGTGTCTTGGTGTTTTGTGGCCAAACCTAGCTTGTGCACCATAATACAAGGGTTGTACCAAAAGTAATGCAAAAGTGGGCATAACTTTTTTATTAACTGATAGGGGTCTTTCAAATTGCACATGTTGGTAGAGCTACTCTTCCTCTATCACAACCTTTCTTCTTCATTGTAGGTAAATAATGGATTCCAAGCAGAAGCAACGTGCTGTCATCGAGTTCTTGACGAAGGAAGGGTTGTTTGACATCCACAGAAGGCTACAGAATGTTTACGGAGATGACACCATTGATGAGAGCAATGGGCACTGACGGATGAAGAAGTTTATAGAAGCGGAAACCAGCATTGAAGACAAACCACGCAGTGGGAGACCATCATCTGCGACCACTGACAGAGAGTGGAAGAGTTGATTCGTGCTGAAAGATGAGTCACAATCTGTGAGCTTGTTGCACGCAAACTGGACTGTGGTCACAGTGTACAATACAGATGATGGTGGAAGACTTATGGTATCGGAAAGTGTGTGCAAAGTGGGTACCTTGGCAGTTGGCACCCGATTTGAAGGAGAGAAGGGTGAAAGTCTGTTCTGATCTGCTGGAAGCGTTTGGAGACAATGAACACAAATTTTTTTTTTTTTTTCGATCTGGTGACAGGGGATGAAACATGGGCGTATCTTTACGATGATAGGTGTATCATTCTCCTTGATTTTCTGGAACGTGACTTTACTGTGAACAGCACGCGGTACATTGAGACACTCAAGAAGCTTAGAGAAGCCATAATGGGGAAGAGATCGAACGAGAATCTGAAAAGGATCCACATTCACCATGACAATGCGAGACCACACACATCTTTAGCAACAAATCAGGTGATCAGCAAGTTAGGCTGGTCGGCGGTACCCCATCCACTGTACAGCACAGATCTGGTGCCCTCAGACCTCCACTTGTTTGGTCCAATGAAGGATAGTCTCCAGAGACAACAATTTGATGACACAGACAAGGTGAAAGTGGCTGTGAAGAAGTGGGTACAATAGTCCACACTTGAATTTTTTCAAAGAGAATTTGAGAGTTGGGTTCAACGATGGCACAAATGCATCACTTTTGATGGAGACTATGTTGAGTAGTGCCTTTGTATAGAGAAAGAGTTACTCTACCAACATGCGCAATTTGAACGACCTCTGTCAGTTAATAAAAAAAGTTATGCCCACTTTTGCAGTACTTTCGGTACAACCCTCATATCTGCAACAAACCAGTTAAGCAGTTCATTATTCTTCAGATAACAGAAGCATTTTTCTGTCCTTTCATCCCAGCTAGTTTCTTAGAAAATTTATTAAGACTACAATATATAAGTGGATCTGAATGCAGATCAGATCATATGTAGAGGATTTTAGGAAGGGAGTGTCTGACCCCAGGTTTTAAACAACCCTTAGAAATAGGAAGCGAGGAGATTTAGGCTAGAGTGCCCAATAGGAAAGTCACACGGAAGTGAGGTAGAAAAGGGGAGGAAGACACCCTTATTTGTTACGGGAGGCGAGTACCCGGGGTCCGACGGCTTAACGTGCCCATCCGACGCGCGGCGGGTATTTAGTGGTTCGAGTGTTCGTACCTGCCCGTGATCGAATCTGAGATTACATCCATGGCAGTAACGAACGCTGACCACTAGGCCACCCGCGGCCCGAATCTGAATACATCTTTTGTGCTGATCTCTTTAAACTGAAAATAAAATATCTAGTTTTTGATGTCATATACCTAATTTCTTTTTTTAATCTCTGATCTTTAGGAGTTAATAGAACATGCCAAAAAACTGAGCGACGAGTTAAAGAAAGTTCTCATTGAGAAAGAAAACCTTGAATCTGAAATAAGAGCAAAAGTGTGCAGAGAATTTGCTGAAAATTTTGTTCGTATTGACAACTATTACAGGTAAGGAGTGTTACAAATAAACTTTGTTGAGGTTTTATTTCCATTGCTATGTATTTATGTGCTGTTTGCTCTAAACTCTTTATGCTGCTGAGATTTTGGTGTACAATAACTAAATTATTGATGATAAAACTTTTTATTTATATATGCATTTTAAGTTTTGCATGTGTATGGAAAGAGATACATGTTACTAAGGAACTGCGTTTAGACACAGTAGTGTTCTCCCTAGAGCCTTTTCACTGAGCGGTCCTCCCAGCTAATTTTTTCTGCTGCCGAACTGTGGCTGCAATTATGGAAAGAGGGGAGAGTCCCTGTACAAGCAACTTTATCATTGTGGCACTTAGTGTTTTTCTTTTTTTCTTTTTTTCTTTCTGTTTTTCCCTCAGTAGTGAACTTTTACATTGTGGCTGCTAGCGCTACTTTTCTTCCTCCGCTGTTCAAGCTCCAAATGTAAGAAGCATACATGAGATTCTTCCGCGGATTCGGCGAAATTCCGCTTTTTTTTTTTTTACCATCATATGGGTTTTCATACTACGACATACCACATATATATGTACCACGTAATAGGAACACCTGATGAGAGAAACGAATACATATCTCTCACGGAAGTGTTATGCACAGATCACATGGGTTATTCTTGTGATCAATGCAAAACTGTAGAGACATTTTGTAGGATTAGTTGGGAGGGGGGGGCTTTTTTTTTTTTTGATTTGGAGATGGTATTTCGTTTTTCAAAACTTTCGAAAACGGAAGTTAAACAGAGTAAAATTTCCGCCTGTAATCGTGATTTCTTTTTCTCGCGATGTTTCTTCTGCACAGTATTATTATTAAACATAATTTTATTCCATAAATATTTGCATTTCAGCTTGAAAATGGAAGAAAAAGTGCAAAAACGGAAGTTGGCGCAAAAATTTCCCTGTGATTTTCAGGCATGAGATTCTTCAGTGGATTCGAAGAATTCCGCCATTTCCATCGTTATTTCGATGGTTACTCTAGATCGATGCAGAACTGAACAGAAATTTGGGAGGGATTGGTATTGGTGTCGTTTTCCGTCGGTGGGCGGAATTCCGACTTTCAGAAGTTTTGGAAACGGAAGTTAGACGGAGTGAAGATTTATCCTGTAATTGTAATCCTTCTTTCTAGCGGTGTTTCTTCTACCCAGTAAAGTTGTTAAATATAATTTTATTTCGTGAGTATTTGTTTTACAGCTTCAAAATGGAGGAAAATTTTCCTCAAACAGAAGTCGGACAGATCGTAGATTTTACCGGTAGTCTTAATGTGTTTTCTCCACGATGTTACATTTATCCTGTGTTGCTGTTAAATGTAAAATAATAATAAAAATAATTATATTTTGAATACAGTGATGTGCTGCAGCTTAATATTTACATAATAAATTTCAGTGAACAATTTTGTCTTGCTCACGCCGCACGTTATATTCACGCTGTTTCGCAGCACGTTCTTATTTTTCTTCCGTTTGGTTAAAACGTTCAGCTTTTTATTTTCCTTTGTCAGTCTGACGTATGAAGAAGGCCAAGTGTTAACAAAATGTAGCGTGCTTCCTTCCTAAATTCAGTAAAATGAAGTCAGAGGAGAAGAAAGTGGGTGCAGTCCATGTTCTTGCCTCTGTGTGGGGAAAGATAAACCAGGTGTATTATGGCAAGTCACTCTCCCACGTGAAAGACAGGAGATTATCATCACAACAATCTCCCTCTTTTGGCCCCATTTGTTCAAGCATGCCCGAAGGCAGGTGGTGAGGTTTCTTATGCATATGGTCACACGATTGGTCGCTGCTGTTCATGCGCATTTTGGAAGACAGCTACTGAAATCAAAGATTTCAGAATCACAAGTGCTTTAAAAAAGTTTGTAATTTTAATCTGATATAATTTCCTGAAAGGATTATTATATCTAAATGATTTGAGAGTATTTAATTTTGATTCCGTTTGCTTTTTGCATTTCTGTGACAAATGGAACTGCATCTTTTCCTAAAAAATGCATGCAGATGGAATGGACAGAGCCATGAAGTTGGAAAGCCTTTAAAAGTGTCTTGATGCCAAAAACTGAAAAATTTATATACTGTAGTTACGAAAAGTTTGCAAGATTCTTCAGAATAGCAAATAAATGCCTCTTCAACCTATGGTTTTAAACTGTTAAAAATTGTCATTTGTTTTAAACTGCTAGAAAGTATCTCTATTCTAAAAAAAAGTAACTCCTGCCATTGCCGTTTTAGAAATTTTGTGAAACGCGAGCTTTCCTGGCTCGCAGCACAAAAAAGCATTGAACACAAAAACATGAAATTTACGTTTTTTGTAGAGAATTGTTTGGAGAACACACTGAAATGAACCTTTTTTTCGTCTTTTGGCTATACTTCAAGAGCCAATTGTATTTCAAAGTTAAGGTAAGCAAAAAAGTGCTATCAGTTGGCGTTCCGAACACACTAACAGCAACAGTACCACAAAACTTTGTAGGCATGTAGGGCCATGGCCGAATTTTTGCACCTTGTAACATTTTTTTTGAATTTTGATTTTTTTTAGTTTACGAGAAATTAAAAAAATTAAATTTCTCAAAGTTTTCTATTTTGCAATGGGATCCATTTTATAAAACGGATATATGGCAAACTATAAATCGTAATGCATTGCAATTTTTACAGCATAAACTCACAACTATCATCCCTCTTTTAGGAAAAAAATTTAAGAAATAAGCGTTTTCTGATTTTTAAGTATTTTTTTAAAAATGCAAAGGAAAGGAACGAATGGCTTCCTCTGCCTTCAGCGGTAACCTCACTGGAAAGTTCTGCTCCCGTGACCTGCTGTTAAGATGACCTGTCTTTTTTAGCGCCTTCTCACTGGGTGAAAGGACAGGCTACAGTCAAACTGGTAATGACGCAATGCTTAACGACGTAGCGACGCTTTTAAAGTTCAGCCTTTTCTGTCGGCATATGTGAATACCTACGTAAATATAGGCTTTCGACTCGCTCTTTCCTAGCTTACACTGCAAAAAGTATTGGACAATTGAGAGAACATTTTCATTTCATCACATGGCATAATTGGAAAGAGACAGTCTCGAACACATTGGTCGACAATTCTGACGAAAGGACGTTTGCAAAGCTGTGACATTTTTGCTGTGATTGTTTAAGCATGCCACTTTGAAGGAAAAAACAATCGCTACGTAAAAAAAATGAAAGTAATACAATTTTTATGCAAAAGAAGATTTGAAAACGTGAAGGTAAGTCAAAACAGTCACATATTGCTAATAGGACCGAAAATATATTAGAACATCAATTAATAATTTAAAAAAATACTCTGTATATCTTATATCATCACATCATTATTGACGGGATTTCACCTGGTATCAGAAAACAACAACAACAAAAAAAAAAAAAAACCAGTCCAAGTTTCTAAATAAAAAAGATTGCCGAGATTATGAAAGCTAAAATATTTTTTTTAGATTTTGTGAAAATCAATTCACTACTTTTGAAATTATTGAAACATTAAGTCGCAATCGTGGAATGGAATAATTTTTAAAAACAGGTGTAACTTCTAAACTTTTCAACAGATTTGGATGAAATTTAAATCTAAACTTTATTTTAATGTGTATTAGTCTTTGTAAAAATTGGAGAAATCTGACTTTAGGAAATTTCATCCTTAGTCTTGTTGCCTGCATAAGATCGAGCTTTTGCCTGAACCATGGAAGGTCCATGATTGACTGACAGACAGACAGACCTGATCACAACTCATCGCCTTATTGGCCTTTGAACTTCCTTGCTATGGCTGACCTCTTCTTTGTAACGAAAAACCACCACTGTATAACTAAAAGGTCTTTTTTTAATTCAAAGATACATTGAAACTTTAAGACCTCAATGCGATTCCCTTTCACTGGAAAATATGGATAACTATTGGAAGAAGATTTTCATACTCCCTCTGCACTTCAAAACACAAGAAATGCAGCAATTGCACAGACTAATGAAGCTGCTTTGTAAATATATTTTGTTATAAAATGTACCTAAATTATAGCATAAAATAATCATTGCACGTAGTGAATAGACAGTCATCTGGTTCATTTCTATCAACTGTGTGTTGTGTGTGTTATTCGATTTGCACTTTTTATGTGATGCTTTTCAAAATCATAGGGGGGGGGGGTGTCAGTTTCAAATGATTTCATACAGAAAATTTTGGAGGAAAACATACCACAATTCATGCAGGGTTCGCCGACGTGGGCCCAGCATGAAAAACCAACCGGGTTTTCTCTCTACAATATTCTAAATTTAATCACACCCAATGTAATATTTTCTTTTACAATTAGTTTGACAGTTTGACTGACCAACTTCGTGCATTACCTGCTGTGAGATGCTGATTAAATTTAGGAGAGAGACAGAGACTGTTGCTGTACCTGTTCGCTCAGCACACTGTGGCCTGGAGAGGGGAGGAGCTTTTTTTGTAAACAACCATTAGTCATTAATTTTTCCATCTGTAGGATATAACCACTAGCTGTTTTGGGCTAGCTGTCGTAAAATGTGAAAAATCTATTTTCTGAGCTTTTTGCTAAATATGTTACTAAAATAAATTTCGTCTGGTGATGCTGGAGTTTTTTATTTACAAATTCAGCAATTGCAGCAATTGTTTTTATAACATTAAACTAATAATTGCTGAATTTCCAGTTTTTACCATTTTGGTAAATATTCTGTGTTGATATTATTAATTCACACAAGCATAACGTTTAAGAGTGGGACCAGACTTAAAAGCAGCTATCATTGTTTGTTTTGTCAGTAAGATTTGGATTTTCCTTTTCCATGCACAATTTTATTCTTTGTCATCAGCCTTGCACTAGGTTTTTAAAATTTCCTGTCTTCTGCTTTAAATTTAGCCACTTTAAATTTTTAATCACATCTTTTTATGCACCTCTGCCCATTTCGCAGTAGATTTATTGTGATTTTATGAACCTCTGGCAAATGAAAAATGTCGAAAAAGCATTAAAATGAATATGCAAAAAGCAAAGTGAACAAGTGATACATTTAACACAGTAAAAAAAAAAAAAACAATAGTGGACTTCCCCATGATTCAGCAGACTTTTGGGGAATGTTTAGAAAATTTTCGAATACTTTTTTTGTAACAAAAAAGACACAGATCACAGACTATCTGTGCTTTTTTTTTCTTGGGCGCAAAACTGTTGGATGCAGACTATACAAGGGTGCAGACAAACTGATGATTTTTTTTAACTATTGCATGCAAATAAATATGTACATAACAATTTTTGTACACACTCACCATACCTTAAATATTTTTATAAATCACTTAGTTAAAAAAATATGAACTAATAAAATATGATAAATTGGAATTTCCAATAATGTTTCAAGTAAAACCAGCTATGCAAATTAAAAAAAAAAAAAACCCTAGAAAAATCCAAAAAAGCCCAATGAAAACCCCCATTTTTTTTTTACGCTCAGTAAATTTTTTTTGGGTTTAAAAAAAAAAAAACAGGTTTTTTCGAACCCTGAGTTCATGGCATGCAATGAAAAAGTAAAAACTGTTGCCCAGAAAGTAAAAAACAAAAACAAAGTGGAAACATTTTACTTTTTTTTTTTTTGTAAATAACATTTTACCCTCTAATCAAGTTAAAATGATTCGGGCAGGTACTACGAGCCAAGGAACTGAGCGTAAAAATGTTGTGCCTGGAACAATCCTGCAGAGTTGATCGCCACTTCCTAAATTCTGTGTTTGTATTATAAATGTGCTACTGTAAGCCATATTCGGAATTTTGGGGCAAAAATTACCAGTGTCTTTCCTGCATGTCTGTAAAATTTTTATATCTCAAAGAATTTTATTCCTGGAATTATTGCGGAGCTCGGTGTAAGTTCTCAAACTTGATGGAATGTCACTGGCCATGCTGAATTTAGGAAAATATTCCGAATCCCATATCCCTGTGCAACCAATTGCAAGAATGTTAATCTGTTTTCTCCCTCAAAATTCTCAGGTACTCCTAGACCAGGAAAGAGATGGTTGTGGGAGGGGGAGGGAGAGGGGATATCTGTTCAAAGAAGTAAGCAGGAGGTAGGTACTTAATCTCTATTGATGAATCATGTCTGTCTGGCTAAGGTTAAGGAGATATTGCTGGCAAATTATAAATTATTTTGTAACAAAGGAATGCAGACTTGCACCTGAGGGGCCATTGTGACTGGTGGTGAACTACAGAAAGCAGTAAACTGTAAGAACAAATAAAGAAGTTATCAGTTCTTTTTTACATTTGTCCAGTGCATATAATGGGAAAAAACATTATTTTGTTACTTTTCTAAATCCCCTTAAAGGTCCACTGAAGGAAAACATCCCTCAACCATTGAACAGTTAAAGGATTTTTCCATTTCAGGAAGTGCTGAAAAACTGAACAACCTCCAACTCAAGGTCAGCAGATGAGTACTGATTATTCTAAGCATCATTCTACTGGCATCGACAAAGAGCGGTTTAAGATGTACAAATGGTTAACTGTGACTGAAGATGTAATATTATGCACCATATGCTTGAAATATGCCACAAAAAACTGCTGATTGAGAATTAACATGGGCAGATACTCCTTGTGCTTGACTGAGAAAAGAAAGACTTTCAAATCAGGAAAAAAGTAAGATGCACTGTGACGCCTGCTCACATTCTTCATCTGCTGCTTTACTGGAAAATACTGGAGTTCGGGAGATCAAAAGATCAGTTTCAGTTTAAATAATTTGCAACATGATGCTTTTTTAGGTGCATTGAAAAGTGTATATTGGCTTGCTAAAAATGAATTGCCTCATACAACTTTATATGGAAAATTACTGGAGCACTGTAAATTGATGGGGTGCACTTAACTTAAATAATTTGAATGTGGTGTGGCAGAAAATGCCAATAACACTTATGAGAGAATTATTCAAGAGCTCTTAGAAGTCCTAGCTTCAGAAATTCGCTCTGATATAGTAAGTGAATTAGCCAACAGTCCTTTTTTTTTAGTGTGATAAGATGATTGATATTTCAATTTTAAAGCAACTAATGATTCATACAAAATTTGTGTCTACAAAAACAAAAGAAGTTAAAGTTGTCTTCTTAACCACTAAAAGCATAAATGCTGGAAAAGCTATAGCAATTACAAAGAATTTAAGTGAAACATTTATTATCATTTACAGCTTATTTAACTAATATTAGTTTAACAACATTAAAATTTCAGCTTGAAAAACTGGTTGGTGTGGGATCTGATGATGCTGCAGTGATGATTGGCAAGAATAAAAGTCTGACAAAATTACTGAAAGATGTAAACTCAAAATATTTTAATTAATTGTCATTGTGTAAATCACCGTCTGTGGCTTTGGCTAGTGTCCAGGCTGCTCAAAAAGTGAAATACAGGGTGCCCGAGAATTATTGGACACATTACAAAATTATGTATAAAAAACTATGAGCATTGTCTGTTTTTCTATGTCACATATTACTAACACGGTTTCTATATTTTTGTTTTGCAGAATTGTTATTCCCAGAATTCAATAGACGGCGCTAGGTATGGCCTGATGAGGAATGTATGAGAAATGCGCAATCAGTAGTCATGTCATCCATACAGCAGAAGGCGATGTGTATGTTATGGCTTGCGGAATTAAAGTCTGTCATTAAAGTTAAAAGATGGTACCGTTTAGAGTATGGTTGTAATCCTCCGTCAACGAATTCAATTAAGCGGTGGATGAAACAGTTTAAAGAAACTGGCAATGTGGAACATTGTGGAGGAGCCAGTAGGCCTAGTGTCAGCGGTGAGACAGTTGACCAAGTTAACGAAAGTTTCCGACGAAGCCCCAGGAAATCCGTTTGTAAAGCAAGCAGAGAACTGTGCATTCCGAAATCGACAGTTCACGATATTTTGCACAAGAAATTAAAGTTTCATGCTTATAAAATTCAAATAGTGCAAAAGATGCATGTAAATGATCACACTCTGCGATACGATTTCTCTGTGGATATGCTGAATCGAGTGGAAAATGACGAAAACTTTCTCAGTACTGTAATTTTTAGTGATGAATCCACATTTCATGTATCAGGTATTGTGAATCGTCACAGCTGTAGGATTTGGAGCAGTGAACTGCCTCATGCTGCTATTGAATTGGAACGTGATTCTCCAAAAGTTAATGTGTGGTGCACACTATCAAAAAGAGAAGTGATTGGCCCTTTCTTCTTCTGCAAAAAAACCATAAATGGTGACATTTACTTGGACATGCTAGAAAATTTCGCTATACCCCAGATAAAAAGATATGACAATGTCGTTTTCCTCGCTCTCCAGATCTAACTCCATTGGCCTCTGCATTGGTCAACATGTATACGTAAGTGCCTAAATAAGCATTTTCCCAACAGGTGGATTGGGCGTGGTGGTCCCATTTGGTGGCCTCCTCGCTTTCCAGACCTAACTTCATTGGATTATTTCATGTGGGGTTATGTGAAGGATTGTGTCTATCAGACGCCTTGTACTGATTTGCAGGAACTGAAGCAGTGTATCACAGCTGCTATTAATTCCATAACTCCTCAGGTGCTTGCCAATACATGGCATGAAATCGAGTATCGTTTGGACGTACTACGAGCAACCAAGGATCTCACATCGAAATTCATTAACTTGTGTAGTTACATTGTAAGTTAGTACAGTCATTTTCTTTCTATCTGTTTAATGTTTTGTTTTATATAATTTTGTAATGTGTCCAATAATTCTCGGACACCCTGTATTTAGTAAAATTCAATGACATTCTGTGGCAGTTATTTTTTTCCTTTCAAAGTTCTGGTGTTTGATTGGCTGGATTGCACCAAATGCAAGACATTTTTAACATTTCTCAGATGAAACTGAATTTTTTAAAATTCCTCATGTGAAACTGAAAATTTTAAAATTTTCATATGAAACTGAAATTTTGCTAGTTTTCACCATATTTTCATCTGTCCGTGCAGAAACTGGACATCCTGTGCACGGTTCATCCCCGAAGGACTCCCTCCCATTTTAAACGTTGAAGATCAGTGGAACACCTGTGCATGGCTCAGACAGTCATCGCTGTAAACTTTTTTTTAGGTCTTGGTACACTTCCATCACAGTTTTCCCTGACCTTACAGTAAAAATTTACCACAGCTCTTTGCTCTGTTGCACAACTTCTGACATGCTTCACTTACACATTCTTACTTCAACTGTAGCCACATGAAAAGTGCTGAGTCACTAGGCTCGAAAATTGCTCCTGCGATTACAGCATATTCTTGCGGTTAAAACTATAAACACATTTGTTACTTTTATTCAAAGGGCTGTCCTGTTAAAAACCAGTCTCGTCATTTAACACTGTGTATCGTGTTCTTCAGGAACTGTAAACAGTGGCTGTATTTGGGAGGTGTATGTATCTGAGGGGTGTCTATTAAGAGAAGGAAGCTTTAGTGTAAAACTATTTTGGAATTAAACACAGAAAAACGTTTCAGATATCATTAGTGATAACCAAAGTATGTGAGCTTTCACCTATATGATATTCTAAGTTTCCAGTAACATGCTAAAAAGTCATTTTTGATTTTGGAATTGTTCTAGGACTGTAAGTAATTATCAGTGTTAGAATTAGAAATAAATCTTCTACTGGCCCAGTGGACCACTAGAATTTTCAAACCACTGGTCCATAAAAAAAACAAAAAAAAACAACAACAAAAAATACAATAAAAAACGACAACCTTAAAGACATTTACAATATAAGTAGAAAAAACCGTATCATTTCAATGGAATTATCTCAAATATTTGTTTTTAAACCTATCATTAGTTTGCAGCCTATAAAGAAAACCATACAGCAAGGAAAAGAAGTATAAATTAATTTTTTCACATGTGACAAATTAGAAAAAACAAAGTAAAAGAACTTGCTAGTCATCTGGGCCAGTAAAATCAATAGTTCAGTGGTCTGATGGAAGTTTTACTGGCCAATGGCCAGCGAACCACTAGGTAAATTGAACGATGATTATTGTTTCAGGTACACAGGATCTCATAAAATATCTTAAGGGTGGGGGTGCATTAAAATTATGGTAGCGTCCAATTTTGCAGAACTTTTCGACGTATGCTTACGTCTAACTCCGCGTATAGTATTGGGGGACTTACGGCCGACCGCCTGTGACAAAAATAGTAAGTAATTATCAGTGTTAGAATTAGAAATAAATCTTCTACTAGCCCAGTGGACCACTAGAATTTTCAAACCACTGGTCCATAAAAAAAAACAAAAAAACAAAAAAAATACAATAAAAAACGACAACCTTAAAGACATTTACAATATAAGTAGAAAAAACCATATCATTTCAATGGAATTATCTCAAATATTTGTTTTTAAACCTATCATTAGTTTGCAGCCTATAAAGAAAACCATACAGCAAGGAAAAAGAAGTATAAATTAATTTTTTCACATGTGACAAATTAGAAAAAACAAAGTAAAAGAACTTGCTAGTCATCTGGGCCAGTAAAATCAATAGTTCAGTGGTCTGATGGAAGTTTTACTGGCCAATGGCCAGCGGACTACTGGGTAAATTGAACGATGATTATTGTTTCAGGTACACAGGATCTCATAAAATATCTTAAGGGTGGGGGTGCATTAAAATTATGGTAGCGTCCAATTTTGCAGAACTTTTTCGACGTAGGCTTACGTCTAACTCCGCGTATAGTATTGGGCGACTTACGGACGACCGCCTGTGACAAAAATAGGTCCTAATTGAAATCATTGTAGCGTTAAAAATATGTGCCGCACACTAATCGTGTTAGCAGATTCGTAAACAGCATGGAGTCCAATTCGTGTACTGTGCAATACATCATGCGTGCGGTGCTCCCCTCCCTTCCTGTGCGCAGAGTACACGATGCAATATTTCTGGGTGTGTTGCCGTATTTGACTCAGTCTATATCGGCAACCTTGAGCTTCAACATGACTGTGCGTGGTATCGTTTTAAAGCTCTCGACAAGATCTATTCAAATATATGAAGAACATTTCGCAGTAGTTTGAACTGAACATTTTATAAATTGATTTCTTGTAAACCGGTGAACACTTTTGACAGTATTGCGGTTTATCTGGACAACCATGAGTGCAAAACGACTGCATGTGGTATAATTTTAAAGCTCTCGACGAGATCTATTCAAATATATAAAGATCATATAGCAGCGGTTTAACATAAAAAAATTAAAATTGTTTTCGTGTGAATGGGTTAACACTTTCGACAATGCTGCAGAATGAACACAAGCGAAAGTGGAAGAAATCTAAACAAGAGGGAAGAGGAATATAAGAAGCCCAAGAAGACTGCAGCTTAACAAGCTAGAGAGTATCGAAAACACCTAAAAACAGCCACTGCCAAACAAAAATCCAACACACCTATCGAACCTGTGCCCGGCCCATCTCAAACTCGCCCATTTCAACTCTCCTATCGGCAAGTTGTCCTACGTTCCCAACTGACAGCTCAATGAGAACCGAGACAACCTGTTTTTTTTTTTTTTTTTTTTAAATTTGATAAAATAACATGTATACTTTTGAACACATTACACATGTTCTAGCGCAGTGGTCTCAAACTCGAGGCCCTGCGTCAACTGTTTTGCGGCCCACATGAATGATTATAAAATAAAAATAAATCACCCTTTTTCCGAGTATATTATAATATATTAAATATAATTTTATAAACATAGTAATGCTTGGCAAAGCCATCCGCTTTATAAAAAACAAGTTTACTTACGAAGAATATAACTGTATGGTGGTTTGAATGTTTCAAAGACATGGAAAATATTTTCATATATTCAAGTCGCCATTTTCCTATAATGATGATAAATCAACTGAAGAACATCAGCATGAATTAATAGACCTTTAGTGTGATTTTTTCCTAAAAGAAAAATTCAACAGCTGCAATCTAACAGAGTTTTACCAGTTAGTTTCAAAGGACAAGTACGTAGTCATAACCTAGGTGCAAGAGTTCTGCCTACGTTCGGAACAACATACTCATGTGAACAGTTGTTTTCAAGAATGAACCAAGTAAAATGTCTTGAAAGGAATAGGTTAAGTGACAGTCACTTATTCTCACTTTTAAAAATAGCATGTTCAAACGACCTTATTGCAAATATCGATAAGTTAGTGACAGAAAAGCGAGCCCAAGTTTCTGGTCAGATCATGTAATATTTTCTGTACTGTGTTCAGTTGGTAAAATGTAATTGTTTTGAGATTTGAGTGAAAAATAGTTGTTATGTAAAAGGGATTGTTTTCAGTGATTGACAAAGCATTTGTTTTTATTATTTACCGATAATTAGAAATAACATTCCACTATAGTGCCAAGCAATTGGTGCAGTTTTGTAAAGTTGATATTTATTTATACGAAATTTATTAATATTCATGCAGCCCCCTAAATTCTTTCAAAACTGGAAAGTGGCCCTTCCAAGGATCTGAGTTTGAGACCACTGTTCTAACGTAACTTTGGCTATGGTAAAAATATGTAATGGGATATACAGGGTGATTCATAAAGAAGTATACAGTTTCCAGATGCTGTAAAACAGTAACAGTTGAAGACATGGACCACAACTGCAAATCGTTAGGTAGATCTACTCATAAAGTTGGTGTCCTGCTACTGAGGGAAGTGACGTAGGCGATAGCGTGCGTGTCACGTGACTAATCAGTCAAAATGGCAGCGTCTGCAGTGGAGAAGGCATTTTGTGTTCTTGAATTGAGCAAAACGGAATCTGTAACTGTTGTGCAATGGCATTTTCAATCACGATTTGGAAAAGAACCTCCAGCCAGAAAATCTATCTACAATTGGCATAAAAAGTTTGAAACTATGGGCTGTTTGTGCAAACTTTAAAGTCCTGGACGACCGACCGCGTGTATCAGAAAAAGTCGCCGATAGTGTTTGCACCACCATTCAACGAAGCCCGGAAAAATCAACGCGGAGGGTGAGTCGTGAAAGGCAGATTTCACAGCCCACTGTCTTTACAACAGTGACAACTTTATTCTCCAGTTGGATGGTGCACCACCACACTGGTTAGGCAACGTGCGAGATTTTCTCGATGAACATCTTCCTCCCCGATGGATTGGACGAGCCGCGGACTACAACATGCCTCTGACCCAATGGCCATCCAGAAGTCCTGACTTAACACCTTGTGACTTTTTCCTGCGGGGGTTCGTAAAGGACAAGGTATTCGCCCCTCCCCTTCCTGTTGATCTAGCAGAGCTGAACCAGCGTATTACAGCCACCATCACTGCACTCGATTCAGATATCTTATATTGCATTTGGGCGGAAATGGATTACCAGCTCGACGTGTGTCGTGTGACTAAGGGTGAACACATAGAACATCTGTGACTGTCTCTAAAAAAACCAGGAACATTTCCCTACAATTCTGTTACAGGTAACATAAAATATCTTACATTGTTCTTGTTTTGTAGTGCGTTGCAACTGTATACTTCTTTATGAATCACCCTGTATTTTTTGACATTTTGCTGTAGGGAACAGTTAAAGGACTTTGAAGAAACTGATGTAGGCATCAAAAAGAAGGCTCGCATACGTGAAAAAACTGATGCTGGTAAAGAAGCTTATGCGAAAGATAATGCGGAAGATTCTGAAGATGATAGTGATGATGAAAAAGGATACACTTCTGCTCATGAAGACACACCACCACCAGTATTATCTAAAGCAATTGAAGATTCAGAAAGTGAAACACCAGAAGATAAAGCATTAAAGGTATAGTAATCATTTTTCTTATTTAGTGTAGTCTTGTGGATATGCTTGATATGACTTTTCATGTTAAACTCTTCTGTATGTGATAAGAATTCCTTTTCTGACAGGGAGTAGTACTTTTATTGATTTAACTTCCTCCAGGGGTTGCACAGCCTCTGGAATCCTGGAATTTGAAATTATTTTTTCCCAAGCCTGGAAAATCTTTAATATTTCACATTTTGGAGAAACGTCCTGGAAATTTTCCTTGTAGCGAAAAAGAAAATTATTCAAAATGTTTGGATTGATTGCATCACTTTGTTCTTAGGCGCCTGTGGCATTTGCTTGCGATGACATCACTTTCTTCCATAAAGTGTGGTCATGTGATGCTGTCTTGTTCATCTTTCTGCAGTGCAAGATGTTTGAGTGACATATTTCCAGCCACCTTGGTTTGTGGCATAGCGGCTGTGTGCATTTGGAGTCAAAACAGTGTGTAGAATCCTCCCATGAGTCCAAGCTGGTCTTTCCTTCTAGTATGCGCTTTCCTCACTGAAGGAGATTAAGGAATTTTCACTGCCAAGGCAAAATTGTTTTGTATTATTATTATTATTATTATTATTATTATTATTATTATTATTATTATTATTATTATTGTGCTTAGTTCCAGATTGCCAAGTATAAGTTTTATACACAGCAATTTTTATACAGGGAAATTTTGCCTCTTCATTGAAGATGTAGCACACCCTGAAAAACACTCTAAACCACAGAATCCATGGGAGTTCATAAAAATTCTAAATGCATAGTAAATTTCACCCCAATTTGCAAAAATATAAAACAAAGTACTTAGATTCTAGCAAAAAATTAAGCTCCTGAAATTTTCTGAACTCCTGGAAAAGTCCTGAAATTTATTTTCTGTTAATATGTGCAAAGCCTGTGTCCCCTAGAAGAAAATGTAGGAAAGCAGTTTTTTCCCCACAGAAAATGTGCCTGTTTTTGGAAAGATGTTTTGTTCCTGCCAGCCAACAAGCAACTCTTCAGTTCTGTGTTATTCTGCATTTTCCTCTTTCAAAGTGGAGTAGCTTCATAAGATACATAACAAAACAGTAAAGCAAAATTGTTAATGGCATTTTCATATGCATGGATATTTAATGAATCAAAATGATTCCACTTCCAAATGCCAGTGAAGGTATTAACTGGTACCATGGTTTCAGCCACTTGGGCTCTCTTGTCAGTCATTACATTGCACGTGTACTGTTCCTAAATCATCTTTGAACCCCAGGGTTGAGAGAATCATCTCACCAGTGGTACAGTGTGAAAAGGAAATTGGAAGGTGTGAAAATTGAAAGAACCACAGTTATGACCAAAAAGCTTGGGCATAAACCACACAAGTGGCAACGCCTAATTTCTGGAGACAGTCCCGACAAACCTGTTGGAGTACATCTTGAACCTTTGATAATAGTGTTATATAAGGTAATCCCTAGTAATACCTGCAATTTAACTCCGATTCCAGTAGTAATAGCTATCACTAAGCTTGCATAAGCTTGCAGTGGCTTCATTAATTAAAAATGTTTTTGCTTTCAGAACTTATTTGAGATTTTTGTCAAATTTTGTAATCAGTTAAACCCTTTAAAAAAAAAGAAACTCCCGTGGATTTTGCTTTTTTTTTTTTTTAATCACCTTGTTTTTAAGTTGTGCATATCATGGAAGCAAATCAATTTTTAAATGTCTTGGAACTAATGCTACGTAGCAGAAGTAGCATTATTTTGAGTGAAAATCCTTTTGAATCGTTTGCTTTAACCAGAAAATGTCAAATAAAGGTAACTTGATCATGCTAGTTATGTTACATGAAAAAAAACTTTTACAAGAAAGTTCGTAAGTTAGGAGCTTTCGACCTTATCTTATGTCTTCATCACACCAATGATTGGCATGATGAAGACCGAAGATAAGGTCTGAAATCTCCCAACTTACGAAGTTTCTTGTAAAAGTTTTTTTCATGTAACGTAACTAGCGTGATCAAGTTACCTTTATTGGTTATTATTGTTACTTGTTTTGCCCATCATCGTCATACCAGAAAATGTAATTTAATGTGATTATGGGAGAAAGATAACAGCCTTCTTTAAGTTACATAACTTGAAATCAGTATGTTTTGGTCAGAAAATGTAATTTCTGGCAGTGGGAAGATTACTGCATTATTGAATCTGAACTTTTGGAATCAGTCTGTCTGATGGAGAGGGGGTGGGGTCTAGTAGCAGGAAGATTACAGCATTAGATGCACATGCTTTACAGCAGCATAAAAATTAATTGTGGCATTTTTGAAGCATAATTTTTGGTGTTGGTGAAGTTGATGGAATTATTTGCACCATGTTAAGGGAGTGCATTTTTTTTAAATGGCTGTATTGTTGTATTTTAACACATATCAAAACTTTGAAAACCATAAAAAAAACAACAAAAAAAACAACAAAAAAAAAACAAACTGAAAAGAGATAACAATCAAGCTGCAATGCGCAAATTACCAACTAGAAACTTTACTGTTTTAACATCTTTCTATCATGCACCGTTAATGATACACAAGCACTGTTTAGCTATGGAAATTTAATTTAATCCAAATGTTAATAAAAGTATGGTGACCATTCATCAACACAAAATTTCAGTTTTTTAGATAAAAGTGAACTAATTCAAAGTGTTATCATTCTTCAGATTTCAGAAATTATCACAATTATCAATGAAGAGTAGTGCATTACAAAGCATACAAGCATATTATTTTGGGCACAGAAGCACCGGCAATTTTCAGTGTTTTTTACAAATTTTTTTTCAGAAAAAATGAAAATTGCATAGAGTTTGTGAAAAAATGTATTTCACCATTGTTACCTCTGTTACTTGTATTTGAATTAGTTGTTGAACATAGCCACTAGAGGATGTGATATATACAAGGTTGGCACAGCCCATGGAAAAGTCCTGGACATAAATTTTCCAGACCAGGAAAGTCCTTGATTTTTGATATTTTTATGAAAAGTCCTAGAATAGTCCTGGAATTTTTTCTTGCAATGAAGAAAAGAATTGGTTGAAATGTTTGGATTGATTGCATCACTTTGTTCTAGCTCCCAGTGGCATCTGCTCGCAAAGAGATCACTTCCTTCCAGGGAGTGTGGAGATCTGCTTTTTTTCATTTAATGTGATGCCGCAGTGCAAGACATTTGAGTGCTATATTTCCAGCGGCATTTGTTTGCCCCATAGCAAATGTGTGCAGTTGCAATTTCAACAGCGCATGAAACTTTCCCGTCCACGATGGCCCTTCCTTCTAGCGCATGTTTTTCACTGAAAGGAGCTTTGTATTTGACCTCCCTGCCATCACTGTGCAAGTGACTATGGAATAGGGACTCTTCAGTGCCATGGCAAAATTGTTTTTTATTATCATCATTGTGCTAAGTTCCAGATTGCTTCATATAAGTTTGCACTTTCCTCACTGAAGGAGATTGATATATGGCCTCCCTGCTGTTATTGTGCATGGGAATAGATGACTATGGAATAGGGAATCTTGTGCCAAGGCCAAATTGTACTGTTGTCATTGTGCTAAGTTCCAGATTGCTCCATATAAGTTTGCACTTTCCTCACTGAAGGAGATTAATATATGACCTCCCTGTTGCCAATGTGCATGGGAATAGATGACTATGGAATAGGGAATCTTCAGTGCCATGGCAAAATTGTATTGTATTATTATCATTGTGCTAAGTTCTAGATTGCTTTGTATAAGTTTTATAGAGAAATTTTTATATGGGAAATTTTGCTATTTGATTGATGATGCAATATTTGATTGATGATGCAACACACTCTGAAACAGTGGCACCCATTTGACTTCATAAGAATTCTAAATCTGTAGTAAATTTCAACCCAATTCACAAAATACATAGCTTGTCCCAAAACAGCTGTAAATGTTTTTATAAAAAATGTGCAATACTGCGTCAACCTTGGCACAAGTCTAGAAGAAACGGTAGTTGTCATAGTAACCATAGCGACCGGCCACACCTGTTTATTACACATGTGTCATCTGTAGTGCACAGTTTAATAAGCATTGCTTCGTGAACCCCTAAGAAGTGTTTTTGAGTTGATTTTTTTGAAGAAATGGATGTGAAAAAGGAACAAAGATGAGCTATTAAATTTTGCTGTCGACTTAAAATCTGACAGAGATACTTTCTGTCTTATGCAAAAGAATTATAAAGTTGAATGTCTAGGTAAGTCAGCAATTTATAGATGGCATAAAGAATTTATAGATAGTCATGAGTCGGCAGCTTTAATCACCCATGGAGGAAGACCTTATTGTTACAGAGGTAAACATCAATACAATAGGTGTTATTATACAAGAAGACAAACACCTATCAATTAGAGATATCGAAGATATTGTCACATTTCAAAGTCATCAGTTCACAGAATTTAAACTGAGCATTTGGGCATGAAACAAGTTTGTTTAACTTGGGTTATCCATTTCTTGACAAAGGAACAAATGGATCGTCGAGTTGAAGTTTGTCAACAATTAAAGCAAATGGTAAATGAAGATTCACAAGTCATGCAATGGGTTATTACAGGTAACAAAACTTGGCTACACTATTTTGATCCACACACCAAAGCAAAAAGCTGTGTTTGGAAATTGCTGTCGTCACCTAAAGCGAAAAAGTTCATCAATCAAAATCAGTGCGAAAAGATTATGTTGGTTGCTTTCGTTGTTTGTCAAGGTCAGGGCTCGACAAATCCCGGGCGCCCAGGCGCCTAAAATTCGGGCCGTGGCGCCTAATTTTCGTCTTACTTGAAATTTCGTAATTTGCAGTAAATACTGTAATTTCTGTTTTATAATCCATAGATTATCTATTAAAAAGTTATAAATTTAGGTATGCGGGCATCGCTAAAGGGGGAAAAAAACAACAAACGATGTGGCATTTAAAAAAGTCCGCGAGGTAATTGTCAGGAGAAGTGCTGTTATTGGGAAAGTACTGAAAATGCGGTAATAGAAAAAATGTAATGTAACAGAGAAATAAAAGACCACGAGGAGATTGTAAGAATATATATATATTTGTACTTTAGAAGCATTTTGACCGAAAATATGACGCAAGGAAGGCGTTGTTACTATTAGCGCGTGCGGAAGCCTACGTGGTGTGAGAATCCGCTACTCTCGGGAATCCCGCAAAGCTATTCCGTAGCATATAACCTTTCTGCGAATCGCATTGCCTAGTTTGGGTGCACTAATTGTGTTAGTTAATTCTTTTTTTACTTTCGGTATTCAGTTAAAACGTATCCAGAAATAAGACAATGCTATGGACTGTCCGCAATTTCAACGGATTTTTTAGTGTAACTAATGAACTACAGTAATGCTGCAACAGCTAGCGATTTTAGTTCTTTATTTACTTAAAAGTAGCACAGAAGTACTTCAAAATGACAGTTACTTTTTCAATAAGACGATCATTTCTTTCTTACATCTTTGGATTTCTGAGGCGGTCCTGTGAATCGCAGCTTTCTGTCAGAAATTACTATTCATGATTAACATGATAGGTGCGGATTATACGACTGTCGTACATGTCAGTTATTACGGAATGTCCAGTTTCTACAGATTTTGTTGTCTGACTACAGAACTCACGCTCGAAACTACGGATTCTACGAATTTTATTTTGTTTAAAAACAAAAGGGGGGGGGGTTCATTTCCCATCTGGGGACGGTATTTTGTTTCAAAGCTTTCGAAAACAGTAGTTAAATGGAGTAAAAAGAATTTGCCCTAATCGTAATTTTTTCTCCCGATTATGCGTTTGTGTCTAGTATTCTTGTCAAATATCATTTTATGGCGTATATGTTCGTATTTCAGCTTGAAACTGTAGCAAGAATTTGTGGAAACGGAAGTTAGACGCCGCGAAAATTGCCTCCTAATCTTCAGGCTTCTTCCGCGAATTCGAGAAATTCCGTCTTTTTCGTTATGTTGGCCACTCAGGAGATCGCTGCACAAGTAAACAGAATTTGAAGGTGGGGGGGGGGGGTCGGTCGGAGGAGGATGGAATTCCGTCTTTACGAAACTTTCGTAAACGGAAAGCCAACGGAGTTCAGATTTTTTCCGTAATCATAATTTCTTTTTTCTCGCGATGTTACTTCTGTTCAGTATTTTTAAGTATCATTTCACTGCATAATTTTTTGTATTTCAGGCTTGAAAATAGGAGAAAAATTTCCAAAACCGGAAGTCGGACGGATTTTCCGTAATCGACCCCCCAGCAATAATATTCCCACTCTCCAGCGCTGTTAAATCTTGTTAAAGGAAGAAGGAAATTCCCGAAAACAGAAGTGACAAATAATTTAAAAAATTGATGCATGGTGTTCAAAAGTATTAATATTCCCAAAGTTACACCATTTATCTAAAATAGTTGAAGCTTTGATATCATGCACTCATGGTCCTCAGACTGATGGTTTTTATCAGAGGGCATAAAAAACAAGAAAAGTGACAATGAAGAAGTAGGAAGAGAATAATATCAGCGTAAAGAAAAATTAAGCAGTGGTGCTGTGAAGTTGCAGAGTCAATAAAAGACAAACTGACAGTAGTACGCATTCTTGCTGTCTGTTTTGATTTTTCACCAGTTAAAATATTCAGCTTTTTTCCCCCTGTTCTTTGGTCTCATCTTCTCCTTAAACTGCTATTTTAGGGGCAGTATGATCATGTGGCAAGTGGAGGTTCGTGCACTGCGCATTCACTTGCTTGGATTTCCTGTCTGTCAAGCATCGTGGAATCCTTAACGCATCTTACTGATTTTTACTGGTGGAAGTTTTGAATCTCGCTGAGGAAAAAACTTTGTGTTTCACACGTGTTAAGTTTGTTTCATTAGAGTCCTTGTTTGTTGTAATGTTTTGTTGAGGCACATATTTGTTTTTTACAAAGAGATGGATTATTTCATAAGATAGTCCATGTATGCCATAGTTATTAGTAACAAGGTTGTTGGCAGGTATGGACTGTTTTTTTTGTTTTTTAAATATCATGTTCTGCGACATGCTGCTGCAGATTATGCGAAGGAAAAAAATTGCTTTTCTCAGAATTTCACGATCTACAAGAACATATGCCGCAGCAGATTATACGTGGTATTTTTTTTTCACAGGCTTTGGGATTATATGCCCTTGTGGATCTCACAAACAAAAATTTTTTTCTGAATTTTATGGTTTACAGATTATACGAAGAAAAAAATGGCACTTTAAATTAATATGTAAAAAATATGACTTCCGCAAATAGTATTTTAATAAAATCGAAATCTGAAATTTTTTTAAGATCGTCTTCTGAAAGAATATAAAAAGAAAATTATGAAGCAAATTGGAACTTTATTTTGCAATAAGTGGTTTGTTTGGGTAATAAGAAAAAGGAAATGACAACAAATATGGTTTACCACTTTTCGTTCCAGCGTCATAACCAAACACGTGTTCATGCGTTATTGACTTTGTTTCACCTGGCGCCTAATCCGAACGGGGTCCGGGTTCGAATCCCGGTGAGGCATGGATGTTGTGTTTGTCTTACGGCACTGGCTCTCTCCCTTCCCTGGAACCAGTGACCCTAAATTAGGGACGGGCGACTGCTTATAGCCCATTGAGTTGCTCACGGTGGTAATTAAACCTCCAATCCAATCCTGGCGCCTAAATTTTGGAGCTGGCTTCTAGATCTAGAACATATTTGTCGAGCCCTGGTCAAGGTATGATCTATCAAAACTTTGTTCCTCCAAAAACTATGATAAATGCCAACTACTACAAAACAATGCAACAGAATCTGCATAAAAAAGACATCAACAACAAAATGACCACAGCTGAAAAGAATTTGGTTGTTACACAATGATAATGCAAGGCCACACGTGACCAGTTTTGTCATTTCTTATTTGGAGAAAATTAATATTAAGTTGATGCCCCAACCTACATATAGTGCAGACTTGTCACCATGGGATTTCTGGTTGTTCCCTATTTAAAAAAAAGGCATTACAAGGACTACAATTTGAGACTGATCAACAATTTTTTGCAGCTGTGCAGGGGTATTTCAACATCGTTACAGAAAAAGAATTCCAGAAGACATTAAAAAGTGGGAGGAATGTTGGGACACCTGTATTCGATGCAATGGACAGTATTTCAAAAAGATGACCCCTTACTTGATGATTAAAGCAGACATTTTTTTTTTATAAAAAAACATTCTCAGTTGTTTTAGGACACCCTTGTAAAAAACAAAGCACTTTAATTGCAGAAATTTCAGCTCCTGGAATATCTCTGGAGAAGTCTTGGAATTTAGTTTTTGTAAATGTGTACGAATTCCATATTGCACTCCCCCAGGATGACAAATGGAACTTGAATGGAATGACAAATTAACTGAAGTCAAGCAATTGTTGCTCAGGAATCTGAACAAACTTCAAATATGCACTAGTCAAAGTATCCAATTCTTCCTTGTGGTGCTGATGACCATTTTAATCAAAGATAGGATCCATCTTTGTTTCTGAAATATTACACTCTTTCTTCAAGTATTATCATCATCAATTTCAGAAATGGCTGAAAGCAAAAGTGAGCTGCAGGGTATGTTTTCCTGGATGTAAGAGGTTTGTATCAAATTCCATTTGAATATAAATAAGGGAAAAACCAAAGTTTTGAGTGAGGAACTGTTAGTACTGAATGTAGGATCTGTCTAAATGGTACAGAGATAGACCAGGTAAGTGAATTTGTATGTTTAGGAGAAGCCTGTTTGACAGAGGAAATAGATTAGATGGTGAAATTAGTTAGTGAATGAATTCATCTATGAAATCAAAGCTGCCTTACGAGGATTTCTCAGAAACGAGGGGTTTCGTAAAAGATCCCAAAATGGCTGTGTGTGAAAGTGTAGTTCCTACTTTGATGTATGGCAGTGAAACCTGTGTACTGCAGAAGAGTCATTTGTGTGTTGAAGAGACACATTCTGATGATGTGAAGAAAAAAGATGCATTGCAGATGTGTAATGGAAGCAAAATGTCATTTGTAAAGTGAAGACAAATATTCTGTGGTGGTTTGGCCAAGTTGAAAGAAAGAGTGATGAGATGCTTACTAAAATAATTTTTTCAGCCCAAGTAGAGCAGGAAAGCAAAGTGGAGGAAGGCCCAGGAAATCATAAGAGGACCAGATTAAGGAATGTCAGCATGAGAAAAAGATAATGTGTATGAAGTACGAAAGGTCTCGTGTGTGACCTGTGATGGATATCAGTGAAGCTCAAGCCATGTGTAAAGTCACTGTAAATGTTGTCATTTCTTATACCAGCAGTAAGTAAAATCTAGTTTTAAACTTTAATCTGGGAGATGGACTTTTTTAAGAATTAACCAGAGAGCTTAGTGACATGTATTTATGTAATTTCAAAATTTTTCACTAAAATCAATGCATAAGAAACATAAAAAATGAGGGTGCTTTTATGCCAAAAAATACTCTTATATGCTTTGCCATGTATTATTTATTCTTTATCCATATCTATGAAAATTCTCAAAATTGATTTTTCCGGACTCAGATCCAATCGTGCATTAGAATACAAGGAGGCATTGAATGCTTTGAAAGGTGCAAATCTGAAGTTTGCTCTGATTCCTAAGTAGATGCTTGGGAATTTGTGGCCTTTACTAGCATAATGACAGTATATAAGCTCTGACAGAGATAAGAAGTTGCAAGTTAGATTTCCACCATGAGGGGATACTGTTTTCAAGTTTCTGAGTATGTACTATGTAGGAAACAGCGAAAATGGGGAAAAAAAAAAAAAAAAAAAAGAAACGTTCTGTGCCAGAAATAATTCCAAGTGGTTCCCTCATAGAAAAAAAGAAAGTGAAACTTTATTTTGCTGCCACATGCTTTAGATACAAGGTGTGTCTAAAAAGTTCTAGCGCTACATTGAAATTTCATGAGAAAATAAATTACCATTAATCTTTAAAGTATATCCCCTCTGAAGTCATTGCACTGTTTTTACATGGTCATACAGCTTTTTCATGGTTGTGTGGAAAGGAGCTAATTGTACTGTGTTTAACTTTCTCATTACACTATATTTAATATCTGAAATGCTGTCAAAATGGTGTTTCTTCAGGTGCGAGTTTACTTTGGGGAACAGAAAATGATCATCAGGTGCTAAATCTAGCAAATCAGAGGTGTGTGTGTGTGGACTGATTGTTCCTCAACAACTGCTGAACTTTGTTGATGTTTGAAACTACCCAAGACTAAAAGTGTTGAACTCTCCACACATCATCCTGAACATCTTCCCGCCTTTCACAGAATCACCAGTACTAGAAGAAAATGTTGGATCATGATAGTGCTTCATCTCTATATACTACATGAACCATTGCAACTGTTTCAGTTGTACTTTTTATAGCTGTAAATTCAAACTTTATTGTCAGTCTTTTCTCAGTGCTTGAATCAGTGACAAGGAGATTTTACTGTACCAACTTAAACACAACTTTTGTGTAAAACTACTGTAGTGTTCCTTGGTTTTAGTGATTTAAATAAATGTAAAAAATGTCAGTTAATCTAGAACACCACATTACGTGAAGTTCGAGTAACTAGTGCAACTGGTTCGTCTTAGTTGAAACCTGGGATAGCTTAACCTTTAATGTCCTTAATTAAGCACAGGGAATGCCTCTTTTAAAATATGTCTAGAGATTCAGTGGAAAACAATATACTTACAATTTCATATTTTTATTCCATCTCAGGTATGCAGTGGAATCACAACTCATGCACTCCAGTAGCCAAATTCTTCAATCGTTAAACAACACAATGGTCGTAGCGCATCCAATAACTTCCAAATCACATTAACTTGAAAATATTTTTTAGATCATTGGCAATAAATTGAACATGGTAAACAAAGCGAAACAACTAAACAACTGACGACTCCAAATCAGTTTTTAATCCAGTCTAATGAAAGTCATATATCATGACCTTGTTCTTATCTGAGTCATTCCATCTCAATTCAGGCAGACAGTACCAAAATGTGTCAGGTTACCGTTTTAGATTTGTTCCAAAAAATTACAGTAGTTACAACTATTGGAGACATAAAATATCCTGAAAGGATTTTCCTAAAATTTTTTTCTCTAGCTACAGCGTTTTGAAGTTGGCTAAAATCTAGCGATCTTTGAAAAATGGGGAAAATGCTGTATTTTAAAACAAGCGCTGCTTCAAAACTATTTAATCTATTCACTTAATTTTTTTTGTATTTTGTAGCTATTGAATTAAATTTTAACTTGGCATAGTTTGAATAAGCATGACTGACATTATTAATAAGGAAAAAAAAACATTGCAAAAAAAAAATTTTTTTTTTGCATATTTGGAATTTTTTTCTCCCACTAAATAATTATTTTTCAGGTAAGTAAGGATGACAGTCTGAAGTCCCTCAATGGTAGTTTTACAGCAAATTTTATTTTAAACCTGGGATGTATGCAGTCCATAAAATTTAATTTTAAGTTATGCGGAAGTTCAGAAAAGTTCAATTTTTGAATGACATTAACAACTCAAAAACCCCATTTTTTAAAAATCTGAAAATCTGTCCATTTGATGTCCTCTTAGTTGTTAATAAATTGCTCATTGCAGAATAGTGTATTTTTGCCTGGTTAATTTTATATATATATTTTAAAGATTGCACGTTTTCAGCCTTTCAGCATTGTTGCGTAATACAGCATAAAATGCAATTGATTGTCCATATTTCACTGAAAACATCGTTTAATCAGATTTCAAAGTTAAAACATAGGTTACTGGTGTTTGATTAGTATAATTACATTATATTTTGAAGTTCAGCACAAAAACACATACTAAAAAATATTTGCAGGACATGGCAGTATGTTCTTGGTGGTTTCAGTTCTTTTCTAGGGGAATTATTAGCAACCTCATAATCTCTCCCCCCCCTCTCTCTCTATATATATATATACTTTAAATTATTTATTTTGTTAAACTTGTTAATTTTGTAACCATCCACTGTTCTACTGATACTGCTCATAAATTTATAGCATTTTGTTATGAAGTTGCACAGGCCACAGTGCTGAAACAACAGGTTATGACAGGCTTTTGCAAGTACAAACATGTCCATTGATTGCTCACTGAACAGCCAATCAGCAGCTGTTAATGTCCTTCATTTACTAATTCCCCACCTTTTTCCCACTCCAGTTTGCTCTTGTCTGTTGATGAGTGATGTTCAGTATTGTTTAGTGAATAATTTATAATGTCTGATCATCATAGTTCTGAGAGAGTTAGATGTGTGGACTACATTAAAAGACACAAAAGAGTTGTGTACAAAACTAAGCTTGTTAGGTTCTGTGGTGTTGGTGATTTAGGTGATGAAATTCAAATGATTGTAGGCCCATCTGTCTCTATAAATAGAAATGATTATTTGTGTTGCAATTGTGTGGCTTTTTACAAAAGAAAAATTTTGGAATGTGCAAATAAAACTGAAGAAGAAATTCCCACATCAGAGAACGAGGGTTTTTTTCATTCCCAGTCATGAGATTGTGGATGTTTTAAATAGCAGTATTACAATGCTTGATGTTATTGTGTCACCATTTAAAGCCCCTTCAGAAGTTAGGGAGGATAGGAGAGAAGCTTATGTGAAGAGGAAAAAGTTGACATTAGAAAAAACACTAACAACTTTTGCTGTGCAGAAATTAGAAGACATATATGGAGTTGGTGTTTCAAGTCAGTTGTCTCTTGAGAAACCTGACTGTTCTACTTGTAATCAGTGGTTTTTTAATATTAATACAGCACTTCATACTTGTAACTACACTGAAAAAGTGCAATTACTGACATTGCTACCACAGACTGTTAGTAAAACTGATTTGAAGGGAGAGTTACCTACAGTATCAAAGTACCTCATAGATAAATCACGCAAGGTTAGAAGAGAAAAGGGAATCTATGCTCAACCTGACCCCTACAGTGGGCATCCATTGTCTATAGAAGCTGCAACTCGGGCATTGTCATACTACCTAGATGATAGTACAGACTGTACTAGGGATAGTCCAAACAAAAAGGTTGTAGTTTGTGTTAGAGATGATAATGGTGAGAAAATTAAAAGGTAAAAAGATTTATGAAAAGATAAATCAAAGAGGCATATAGGCTAATGAAAAAAGACAACCCAAATATAAAAATTGGTCTTTCAAAGTTTTACACTCTACATCCAAAGTGGGTCAAAATTCAGCCAATACAAGCAGTATGCACTTGTATTTATTGCAGTAATCTGAAACTTATATGTACAGCTCTCCAAAATATAACAAACACACGAATTGAGGAAGAAGTTCTTTTACAGAAGTGTTTATGTGACAGAATAAGCAATGAAGATTGTTGGCTCCAAGAGTGTAGTGACTGCCCCGGCACAAAATCACTGACAGTTGAAACTCTTTGCTTGAATGAAGAAGTTACATTTGCTATTTGGGAAGGTGATGACCTCATAAGAAAATCTGTTTCTGTCCAAAAGTTTCTGCAAGATGTAAGACATTGGGTGAAGAAAGCAATTTCTCATGGCAAAATCAGGAAAATCCAAAGAGAAGGAATAGCTGAAGCAAAAATCTCTGTGAAAGAAAGTTCTGGCATTCTAGTTTTACATTTTGATTTTGCTGAAAATTGTACAGTGATGCTGCCCGACGAAATACAAAGTTACCACTGGCAAAATATTCAGATTTCACTATTCACGTGTGTTGTATATTTTGAAAAAGAGATAAAAAGTTTTGTTGTAGTGTATGATGATACAGCTCATGACACAGCTCATGCTCTCTGTGCTATAGAGATTATAAAAAACGAAATTTCCAAGTTGTGCCAATTAGAAAATATTAGATCACTTGTTTACATTTCCAATGGGGCTGCTGGGCATTTCAAAAATAAATACCAAATTCATGAACTTTCTAAAAATAATCAAATTGAGGAAAAAAAGTTGATTTTTTTCAGCAACTGGGCATGGTAAATGTTCATGTGATGCTATAGGTGGGCTATGTAAGTATTATGCAACAAAGTTTAATCTCCAAAGAAGGACTGTGCAAGCCATAAGAGATGCAGTTTCATTTGTTGCTGAACTTTCTCATCTTTTACAAAATATAACACTACTGATTCTTGAAGGTAAAACTGTTCAAGCCTACAGGTCTTGTGAGGAAGAAGAATGGGGGGGGGCTAATGTAAAACCTGTTGTAGGAATACAATCAAAACATTACTGGTTGGTTAAAAATAACGAGTCTTATATGGGACGTACAATTAAACATCGTTGAAAAAGTTGAAACATCCAGCCAGGTGAAAAAACATTACTCAGTAAGTGATTTCCAGTTAGACGAGTTTGTTGGGTGTGTTTATGACATTAATAGGTGGATGGGGCAGATAACAGGTATATCTCGAGAGCTCAACGACATTCCTGTGTCATTTATGCATCCCCACGGTCTAGCTAAAGGGTTCCAGTAGCCAGAGGAATCTGAAAAGAAGAAAGATGAATGTCCAATGCCATTAGAAAATGTGCTGCTTAAAGTAAAGAATCCTACTCCACTTGGTCTATCTGCAAGACTCCATACTTTTGACCAATAGGAGCTGAGAAAAATCAACCACATCCACTGTGCCTAATCCTTCTATATAAACTTTTTACAGGTAACTTTATTAATATACTGCTAAGAAATTGTTTATCATCTGAAAGGCTGTTTGTAAGAAATTTTTTTTATGAAAGTAAAATTAATAAAAAAAATTGCAATAATACCAAGTGTAAAAAAAAATTGTATGTTATTGAATTACAGTGATGCTATAGTATAATAATGTTATGTTCTGCACATTTTTTAGTGTATGTTTTTGTGCTGAACTTCAAAATATAATGTAATTGTACTAATCAAACACCAGTAACCTATGTTTTATGTTTGAAACCTGATTAAACGATGTTTTCAGTGAAATATGGACAATCTATTGCATTTCGTGCTGTATTACGCAACAACGCTGAAAACGTGCAATCTTTAAAAAAATATATAAAATTAACCAGGCAAAAATACACTATTCTGCAATAAGCAATTTATTAACAACTAAGAGGACATCAAATGGACAGATTTTCAGATTTTTAAAAAATAGGGTTTTTGAGTTAATGTCATTCAAAAATTGAGCTTTTTTGAACTTCCACATAACTTAAAATAAAATTTTATGGACTGCATGCATCCCAGGTTTAAAATAAAATTTGCTGTAAAACTACCATTGAGGGACTTCAGATTGCCATCCTTACTTACCTGAAAAATAATTACTTAGTGGGAATTTTTTTTTTTTTTGCAATGTTTTTTTTTCCTTATTAATAATGTCAATTAGGCTTATTCAAACTATGCCAAATTCAAATTTAATTCAATAGCTACAAAATAAAAAAAAATAAGTGAATAGATTAAATAGTTTTGAAGCAGCGCTCATTTTAAAATACAGCATTTTCCCCATTTTTCAAAGATCGCTAGATTTTATCCAAACTTCAAAACGCTGTAGCTGGAGAAAACATTTTTTTTTAGGGAAATCCTTTCAGGATATTTTATGTCTCCAGTAGTTGTAACTACCGTCATTTTTTGGAACAAATCTAAAATGGTCACCTGACATGCCTCGCCTGAGGTGAGATGGAAGGACCATACCACGAAAACACAGGGTTTCCACTCAACCCTGAAAACAGGGAAAACCTGGAATTCTCAGGGAATTTGAAAATGGTTCCAAAAATCAGGGAAAACTTAGGGAAAATTACCCTTTTTTGTAAAAATCAGGGAAAACTCAGGGAAAATTACCTTTTTAAAAAAAAAAATCAATGGATACTTTATTTTGCCAAAAAAACTTAATTTTTCAAGATTTCAAACTTTTGCTTGCAATTACTGCCTGCCTAGAATTTGGTAGATCTTACTTTCAGTTATATTAAATATTTTCTTTATTCTCTAAAAAAAGATGCAAAATTGAATTTTTAAAATTGCCAGTTATTAAGCTTTTGTTCAATTTCTGCAGGCAGTTGTTATAACATGGAACAAATTAGGCACAATGGCTCCTGCTTGAAGAAACACTTCACAAGAGAACCAACCAAATGATGGATCAAAGTCCTTTGTTTGTTGGTTCTCTTGAAACATGTTTCTTTGAACAGAGCCATTCCATCATTAAGCTTAGCTGCATTGTGTTATAGAAAAAACTGAAACTATTCAACTGACAGATTTTTTCTTGCATATGACCTGTTTCTATGGGAATGTATTTACAAATTCCATGTGGGTAGTATTCACAAAAAGTTCATGGAACTTTGGTACAGAAAATAATGTGGACAGTTAGTTGCTATTTATGAAAAGCAGGTAATTTTATAAAGGCAATTAACAAGTGTGTGCTTTGGTGAGAAAAATGAATGGAATAGAATGTAAAAATTCTTTGCAACATGCCACTCTGGAGAACCTGGAAAAGCCAGGGATTTTTTTTATTACTTTTGAGTGGGAACCCTGTCTGACTTCAATGCCATTTGCCAAAAACATTCGGGTGAGAGAGAAAATGTTTAAGGAGAAAAAATTAAATCTCGTGGATACAGAAACAAAATAAAGCGAAGTTATATTAGGGTACACAGTTACATCAGAATAACATGTCCATCTACCTAATAATGGGAATAACCACCCTTGGCCCAGATGACAGTGGCGAGACAACGTGACATGGACATAATGATGCCCTAGGAGGTTGCCTGAGGCACACATGTTCCTTCAGACTATAGCAGAGCACGGAGGTCCTGGAGTTGATGTGGTTGTGGGGCATGTCAAATCTGTAGATCCAAATAATCACACAAGTGCTCTATGGGATTGAGGTCGGGTGATTTCCCCGGCTAAGGGTGAACGGAGGCATTGCTGTCATGTTTCTGGAACCAGCACGCACCCCCTTAGCGACGTGACACGGCCCATTGTCCTGTTAGTACATACAATCACCACCAGGGTAAAATGTCCAACATGAAGGGATGCATGTAGTCAGCGAGGATGGACAGGTAGCCATTGGAATTCCGGGACCCATCCAGTGGTACCAGCGGTCCTAAATCATACCAGGAAAATACCCCCGAGACATGCACACTGACAAGCATGTCCGGGTGTCGGTTCTCGTGTGTCTGACGCTGTATCCTCCACCACCCGTCACTTCTGTGGAGTAGAAACCTGGATTCGTTGGAGAAGGCAACCTTTTCCCAATCTTCCACTGTTTAATGACGATAGTCTTATGTGAACTGCAGGCGTCTTTGCCGATGGACCTGGGATAACATGGATGCTTTGACACAACCTCGACTCCAGAGATCCATGCGTAACAGGGTTCGCTCTAAATGTTATTGGGGACACGTTCCTGGGTGCCCCAGTGTATATATTTGCATGATCAATTGCTGCACTGTTGCACGTCGATTGCCCTTTACCTGTCTTTACCTGTTGACGGAGACTACATTCTCCACTGGGGTTGATGACCTTTTGGGCTTCACACTTATGATGTTTGGAGGTACTCGGTGCTTCCACCCTTGGCATGGTAGCTGATGATCATTCCTTTTTGAACATCCATCAAGTCTACTACCTCTGCTCATTGTGCTCACATCAGGCACTATGGCTCATCTATCCTGGCCTGCCGCTTATAATATCTCCGTGTGGTTGACCTTGTCATGTGCACTCGATGACGCGCCTGGGCGGGTGCAATCTGATTCCAGGGTGTGGTCATATTATTCTGATACGATCGTGTATATATTACACTGCTTTGTGCACATTGCCGAAACTTGGCACATTGAGCCAGTTCAGATTTGATATTTTTTAAGACACACTTTGTACTTGTTATTTATAAACTTGGAAGGTCTACGAGGTAGGCCTGGGAAATGTCTTCAGTTTTTGTGAGGACCTTATTAACTCTGAGCAAGGGAATAGTGAAATAAGAAAGGTATGTATGTGACAGCAGTTAAGTAATTAATTCTACAAGAGGTGGTGAACAATTGAGTTCAGAGTGGAGTTTGTGGACAGTGGCTATAAAAGAAAAACCTAGAACTTTGGCTACACTTTTTTCAATAATACTACTTAATATAAGTAGTGATAATACTGTTTCACGTTAATATAACTAATGTATGGATACCAAAAATGGTCGACTAGGCTAAAACATTGATAATAAGATAATTGGCATGTAAACATTTAACTCACCTATTTAAGTGCTGAAGCCATGTGGAACCATGTCAAGCATGTGATACTACACTGAAGAGCAATTGAATTAGAGATACCTGTCTAGTAACGTGTAGCCCCACCTTTCGCCCTGATGACGGCTGCGATTCTTCTCGGCATGGACTCGACAAGACACCGGAAGCGTTGGGAAGCCATACGGATCCACCACCCTTGAACAAGCTCCCACAGTTCATGAAGATTTGATGGAGGGGGTCAGAGCCTCGAACATCTCTTTCGATGGCATCCCAGATGTGCTTGATGGGATTGAGGTCAGGTGACCTAGCTGGCCAAGGAAGCAAGCTCACATTGGTGGAGCGTTCATCCAACTATTCGCATACAATTTGGGAGCGATGGCACAGTGCGTTGTCTTATTGCAGAATGAGGTCCCCAGTGGGATGTTGAAGACGCACAAACGGGAGCAATGGTCGTCCAGGATATCCCGGTAACATTGACCTGTGAGGGACGATGTCACACGTACCAGGGTTCCCATTTCAGTCCACGTAAACAGTCCCAAGACGAGAATGCCACCCCCACCAGCTTGAAGAGTACCCTGCTGGCAAGAAGGATCCATCGCTTCATGTGGTTTGCGCCATACTCGTATCCTGCCATTCACATGCACCAACGTGAATCTTGACTCATCAGTCAAGGCAACATTTTCCCACATGTCTAGGGTCCAGTGGCGATGCTCCCACGCCCATGCTGATCTTTGCACCATGTGATGTGCGGTCAGCAGCGGTACCCTCGTGGGACGATGGCTTCTGTACCCCATAGCGAGGAGATGGTTCTGGATGGTGTGGCTGCTTACACGTTTTTGTGCACCGGCGTTAAATTGCCGAGTGATTTCTTGCACTGTGGCCCTTCTATCCGCTGTTGCAATGCGAGCTAGCCGGCGATGACCCCACTCATCCATACACTGTTGTCCACGGCAGTTAGCCCTTGCAGGGATGGTTTTACCGGATTCAATGTACTCACGGTGCACCCGTGACACAGTGGCTCGTGAAAATCCCAGTGCCTGCACGACTTCCGAGATGGAGTGACCCATTCGTCGGGCCCCGACAATTTGCCCACAATTAAATGCAATAATTTAAGCAAATGAACATTGAAGGATGAAAACATTTCTTATGCAAACAAATCAAAAATGGTATGTAGATAAGAGCAAACTTCAATTCCAGAAAGATGAAAAGGACAAAGGAATGAAACAATATTTAAAATACTGAATACATTTTTATTATAATAAAACTAATAAAAATTTATTAGTTCAGTAATAATAAACTAATAAACTTTATTAGTTCAGTATTTTAAATATCATTTCATTCCTTTGAATGAACAATATTTCCTTTGAATGAAACAATATTTAAAATACTGAACTAATAAATTTTTATTATAATAAAACTAATAAAAATTTATTAGCTCAGTAATAATAAACTAATAAAATTTATTAGTTCAGTGTTTTAAATATCATTTCATTCCTTTAAATGAACAATATTTCCTTTGAATGAAACGATATTTAAAATACTGAATTAATAATTTTTTATTAGTTCAGTATTTTAAATATCGTTTCATTCCTTTGTCCTTTTCATCTTTCTGAAATTGAAGAAGTTCGTTCTCGTCTACATACCGTTTGAGATTCGTTTGCATAAAAAATGTTATATCCTTCATTGTTCATTTGCTTTTAAAGTATTTCAAATAGTTTTTATCCTTGTGTTCAACTTGCTGTGCAATATAATATCACATGCTTGACATGGTTCCACATGGCTTTAGCACTTAAATAGGTGAGTTAAATGTTTACATGCCACATATCTTATTATCAATGTTTTAGCCTAGTCGACCATTTCTGGTATCCATACATTAGTTATTTTAACATTAAACAGTACTATCGCTACTTATATTAAGTAGTAGTATTGAAATATATCGTACTACATGTAATGTTCATGCAAAATTTGCATTTTGAACTTTTGATATAAATACTTTGCTACACATTGATCCATGGCTGTAGAAAGGTCTTTTGTTTTCCTTTTTTTTTTCTTTTGTATTTTATTCATGTAAATTAAGAACAAAAATTTAAATAATGTGCATTGCTTTCCTGATATGCTAATTTGAACCACTTACAAGCACTCCCATGCATGCACAGCCAAGATGAACAGGAGTGCTGCTTGTAAATCTACTGTAAAAACATTGCAGAATGTGCAATGCTTTTATAGTAGATACTTTGAACTGACGTTTCACTTCAGACTTTTTTAACACATGAAAAATTTTTGTCTATGTGGATTTTTAAACCTTCAGGTCCTGATTCATTTTACAGTACATTCTCTTAATATTGTGTGAGAAGGAATGTGATACATTGACAGCTGTTTCTGCATCTGTAACAACATTTTCATTTATTAATTTTTTGACACATCTTCTAGTGTGTGTGGGAAAATGTAAAAGCATCAAGGTCATGTGAGTTCAGTGAGTTAAGAATACAACAGAATTTCATGTTTATGTGTGCAGTAACACCTCGAAAATCCAGCGTCCAGAAAACCGGCAACTTCAGAAATCCAGCACTTTTCTGATTTCGTTTTCGCGAGAACGTCTGATGTTTCATCAGTAAACATGGAAATCTCCCGATGTACCATCTCAACAACACATCGCGAGATCATCCGATCTCAGCATGTGAATTGCTGATAGCCGTCTACATGTAACATCAGGAGGTTTCTCAAATTTGTCATCCCATTGGGTCGCGCTGAAGTGACACAGACATGAATCAGCGTGTACGTTTGAAATGTGTGTTGAACATGTGCTGATGATCTGTGCTTGGTGGTAGCAGTATGTGGATTCGATCGTGTAATGACATCAACATCGGCCTTCATGATGCATCGCGGCAATTGCCTTCGCCGATGCATCGTAGTTTCATCAGTCGAAAAACCATAACAATGATGTAAACTTCACGTCGGGGTTTTGCTATGTATTGATACATCGCCCAGCCCTAGCGGTTGGTTGATCTGACTTTTTTCAAGTTTTTGCCTAACCATTCACCAAATTCATTTTTTTTGACAGTTTTACAATAAATAGTACAAAAAGGCAATCACCAATATTTTCACCAAAACGATTTTTTTTTCACAAATTCCAAAGAATGTGATTGGTAGTGCAAACCCTGCGTATTTATAAGGCGTAGATGCACAAATTTTTGTTAAAGTGATCTGTTGCGTGTAAGTACGTGCGTTGCATAATACCTGTTATGCAATTTTTGGATAGCTTCAGAAATCTGGCACTCGTCCGGTCCCGTCAATGCCGGATTTTTGAGGTTTTACTGTACACATTTGGACCTATTCATTGAGATTGCAAACATTGCTAAAGAACAGAATCATTAATTTTTGTGAGAATGGTTGGTATGTAAATTCATGCGCAGCTATCAATAAGCTGTTCTCTGAGATTCAGATGTTAGCTTCCTAGGGTGGGGTCATTAGCCAAGTCAAAGTTACTGATAGTGTTAGGTCATCAAGCATCTCCATTTACAGTGATATTTGTATGCAGCTGGAGCTTCATTAACATCCATTACAGATCTCACACAAGACCTTCTGTACTTCACACTAATTTTCTTTTTTTCTTGCAGGCATTCCTGAACCTGGTCCTTCCAAGATTTCCTTGGCCTTCCTCTACCTTTTTTCCTGCCACTTGAGCTGAATTAAGTTCTCTTGATCGCACTTTGTAACTCATTCAAGACGACCAAATCACCTCAAAATATTTGTCTCTACCCTACTAACAATATTTTGCTTCATTACACATTTCTAATTGCCACACCCCCTTGTAAATAAACATATCTCTCTAGCACATAAATGATTCCTTTGTCTCTTTTACAGTACCTAGAGTTCACTATTATTGCACATTAAAGTTACATTTTTGTACACTGCCATTTGGGACCTATTTGAGAACTCATCATTTCTGTGAAATCCTCCTAAAACAACTAAGATTCTCAAAGATGAATTCACTCTTCTACTGATTTCACTATCCAATGTGTTTTTGCTGTCAAACATGCTCCATAGATACCCAAACTCATTCACCTGGTTAAACTCTGTAGCATTTTACACTAATCTTGCATTCATCAGTGACAACTTCTTATTCAAAAACCGCAACTTTGGTTTTCCCCTTATTCTTTCTATTTTAATTTTATACAGACTTCTTTCATCCGTAGACAACATACTCTGCACCCTTTTGCTCTCAGCCAACAAGACTATGTCATCAGTCTACAGATGGGAATTCCCAAAACACAAATCAATACTGTTTACTTTGTCATCATGCATGCATCCATAAATATATTAAGTAGTCATGGTGACATTTCACAACCTTGTCTGACTCCTAAATTCTAACACCTGTTGTACAGAAAATTCTTGCTTCTGGTATACTGTGTGAAAAATGGTGAGCATATCATTTATTATTACTTGCCAACATTCTTTTTTTATCTGCACATATAACTTGGGAGTGTCTTTTTTTTTTTGTTTCTTTCTTTTATTACAAAGGTATTTATTTAAAAAAAAACTTGTGTATCATTCTATACTCGGTATTGTGTAGAAAAGAGACAGAGAAAAGCAGTTCATGAAAGAATATGACCAAGAGAATGTGAAATAATGTCACTGTACCTGGTTTGAGTATATTGATGTAATACAGCATCTAATTAGGTTGTAAGAATCTACATTTGTTGGTTTAATTAGATTTCCATGGCCCAGCAGAATTGCTTTTTCTTTATCTTCAGTAATGGTGGAGTTCTTTCAGTGATGAGGTGTCCCTGTTCACTTTTAGCAGCTTACATTATTGTTCTGCATTTTAAATAAAAACGACATTCATCATAAATGGGAAGACAGCTTTTCGAAATTTTTTTTTTTTTTTTGCTTTGGTTTGTGCAGCTCAAAATTTTTATTCAGCCATTCCAATATGTGCGGGTGTATCAAGATTATGGTGGTATGAATTATCCTGTTCTAATTTATAAACAGTCAAAATTATCTACAACATGAAAACATTTTTCTGTATGTGAAAAAGGTGTGTATTGTATTTTCAGAAAAGTGATTTCAAAGGTGATGGAAAGACAAAACCTTCTCTTCGAAAAGTAAAAGACAGAAGGAAGAATAATATCCTTAATGTGAGTACCAAACGATTGAAATCTGCTGCAATTTTGAAAATCAGATTTTTATATTCTTATAACCAATATCATCTCCTTTGAGTTAAAGGTTTTTTGAATATTGGTCAGTGTACTTGCCATAGTGCTATTTAGTTAATGCATGCTTTGTTTCAAATTTCTAGTTTTTTAAGATAGCATAACCAAGGGGCACCCAAAAAAAAAAAAAAAAAAAAAAAAAAAAAATATATATATATATATATATATATATATATATATATATATATATATATATATATATATATTTTTTAAACTATTTTAGGTGGGAATGTTACTTGCATCTATGGCCTTGCAGAAACCCATTTCCAACTAGGTCTTTGTGGAAGTGAGAAAATGCAGAGTTTTTGCTGGTCCTTGATAAAGCCAAGGCTCAGTATTCTCGACACCTTCTACATTCAGTTGTTTTTTTTTTTTTATTGTTTTATCTTTTCTCCTTTTACTCACACAGGTAGATACATAACCTTTTCTATGTTGTACTAGGTGTGAGTCAAAATTATATATGTATTTTTTTGCTTAGGTATCTTTTTTATAGAATGTGAATTCTGAATTTTCAAAACTGCTGCGTTGCGCGTTTTGATTTTCAGGTTATTTTGCACCCTTCGTTTTAAATTCTAAAATGTTTTCCTTAGTCTTCAGTTTTGCTCTTAAGTATATATATATATATATATATTCTATAAAGAAGATACCTAAGCAAAAAATACATATATAATTTTGACTCACACCTAATACAACATAGAAAAGGTTATGTATCTACCTGTGTGAGTAAAAGGAGAAAAGATAAAAAAATAAAATAAAACAACTGAATGTAGAAGGTGTCGAGAATACTGAGCCTTGGCTTTATCAAGGACCAGCAAAAACTCTGCATTTTCTCACTTCCACAAAGACCTAGTTGGAAATGTTTCCTTAGTCTTCAGTTTTGCTCTTAAGTATATATATATATATATATATATATATATATATATATATATATGTATGATTTACAGGTATCTTTATTTTTGTCCATAGTCTTTTCACTTTTTCTCTTCTGTTGTAATCCACATGTTTTATGTGTTTATGTAGTATATACATTGCTCAAAATAGAAAATGCCACACCAGAAAGTATTTACTTAATTCTATCTCAACTTGAACTTTCATTTAATCTTCCCTTCTTCATAACAAAACATGGTATTACAATTAATTATTTGTTATTCCTATTGAATTTATATTACAGTTCATTAATTTCAAGATTCAAGGGAAGAATCTACAGACAAAAACAAGGTTTATCAATCGGGTCAGCAATTTCTCAAGTTGTAGCAGAACACTATGTAAGTTCCTTAGAGCAACAGCTCTTTGCAGAAAATAAAATAGTTCAGGATCTTTATGTCAGATAAGTGGATGATTTACTATTTTGTATGTGTCAAGCATGTATTCAGTACAACCCATACTGGGTTTCTTTAATGCTTTGGATTCTAGCATAAAATTAGAAGAAGAAAAGAACAAAGAAATTCAATATCTAGACATACAAATCATCAGGGATACAAAAAGGCAGGATTTCATTCATAATTTCAAGAAAGAAAAATCAAATATATTACTGAATTTTAGCTCGTACCACTCAAAAGCAGTAAAAATTAACACAGCAAGAAATTTAGTAACTACAGCTAAATTACTTTCATCAGAAAAAAAAAAAATGAAAGCTATGTCAAAAATGGCAATGGGGTTAATAGATAATGCTTTTCCACAAAAAAACTATAATTAACATTGTGCAAAATGTTAGTCCAAAACAATCTAAAAAGAACACAACATTTGAAAAAACTGATAAAAAGATAAAGTATATACCAATGCCACATTATGGAAAATTAAATACCAAAATTAATAAACATTTAATAAAGCATAATGTAAGTAAATAATCAGTTGAAAATTATCTGGTAGTTTGTATTTCTTTGTGAAGCTAACCTCTGAATCTCAGAGAACAGCTTAGTGATATGATGATGTAAAAATACAACTACTGTTGAAAACAAAGTAACATATCTGGCTATAATAAAGAACCTTACAGTAATACACAAGACAAGATGGAAAGAAAAAATGTTGTATATCAAAGTCCACTGGACTGTAACAGTAATTAAATAGGTCAAACACCGCAAAAATTGGAAATCAGAATTTAAGAACATGAAATGGCTATTAATAACAAAGATCAAATTAGTGTAATTAGCAAATCATATGCAGTTATGCAAATGTGAACCTTTATGGGAAAAAAATAAAATATTTGACTATGAATCTCATAAAAACAGGTTTTACATCCCAAAAAACAGTTCCGTCAATGAACCTTCAAAACTTTTAGTGCTTTCAGCAACTTAATTAAAAAATCATAGAATTACAAAATACATAATGAAAAGATTTCAGTTTAATAAATGGCAACAACAAGTGGAACCTGGAAACAAAATTTAAGTTCTTCAGGTGTAAACAAAACTTTTGATAATACTTCTATACATTGAGAACAGGCCTTGGCAGAAATCTAGAGGCCAGAAATGTCTGTAAAACCAAAAAAACTCAGAAGGGAAGATTAAATGAAAGTTCTTCTATAGAATTAAGTAAATTTATCTGAGTAAAGCCTTGAGTAAGTGTTTTATTTCGTGTTAGGCAGTATTTGTCAGAGTGTGTGTCGACGGTTGGATTATGTAAATGATTGCAGTTACGAATCAATCACATGATAGGTGAGGGAGATAAAAGGGCATAATGGTTTTGTGTATATAAGTTTGGGTGTTCTCACCTGGGCATGTGGACCACTGTATTGGAGTGATCTTGGTGGCGAAAGCATGTGTGAGATCGCATGGGTGATGTCATCGGCAATCCTAACATCACAGATACACCTTTATCAGAGGCTTCATCATAAGGTTACATATAGTTCGGGGCACATGGCAGTGGAAAAGCATTGGAATGCAACCACTGTCGGCCAGATATGGCTACATTGCTTTGAAGACTGCAACATGTGTAGCTGTAGTAGGGCTGTTGCATGTAAGCGGATGTTTGAACACCTCGATCGCCGCATTCAACTGCAAGCCATTGCAACCCCAAAATCCACAGTGGATGACATTGAACTAGGTGCAGAGGCAGCTACGGACATCCCCATATCAACTAGGATTGTGAATCACATATTGGCTGAGGTAAGTTTGTGCTCTCACCAGCCATTGCAATAACTTTCAGTCACCTCAACACATCGTCGTGCAAGGTTGCAGTGGTGCTATTCCAGACACGGGTGGTGGGACAAATGGAATCATTTCATATTTAGTGACAAGTCTTACTTCTCTTTCTCAGTGCTGGTAATCACTGATTGAGATTCTAGAGATGCCATAGCCATCGGGCTGATCTTGCTGCTCTCCGTGAGCTACATACTGCACCTCAGCTTGGTGCCTTGGTTTGGAGCACTAAATTTTAGCAGCTGTTCACTGCTTGTATGCACAGTGGGTACAACAACAGCATGACAATATTTTGACGAAGTGCTGCAGCCTGTTTTGTTGCCATATCTCATGGTATCCTCGATGCCTAGTTTCAGCAATATAATGCCCCTCCTGCACACTGCCAATATCAGCAGATGGTGGTTATAAGGTGTCTGGGTGCTGCCTTGGACAGCACGATCTTGAGACTTATACCCAGTAGAGAACTATACTCGCAGCAAGCTAACTTGATTATGGAGTTGAAGGTACAGAGTTATACTTCCACTGCATAATATAGTTCCAGTCTGAAAGCTCATATTCGAGCTTGAACTGTGGTTGAAGAGTACATAGTTCTAAACATTGTACGTATGTACATTAAAAAAAATGAAGATCTTAGTTCGGGTCACATTTCTAAAAATTCAGATATTCGTGCTAGGTTGTGACATCATTGTAACTTGTATATGTCAGCCTTGCGCATTAGAGAGCAGGGCTTGAAAAGTACCATGCCCGAGATGCCCGAGCATGTAAATTATTGGCCTGGGCAGGTAAAACAAGTTAGTAAAATCATGCAATGCATTGATTATGACATGCTTTCCAACATACCAGAAATCATTACTCAAGTTATGAGGATAATGACTGTGGAATAAATCTTGCTCCTGTGATCTGACCTTTGACCCCATTTCGATGATATTAAACAGAATTGGTTCAGTATACTTCCGGAACAACATACTAAATTTTGTTGCAATCAAAGCATTTTTACATAAGTTATGAGGTATAAGTGCAGTGGAATGGATCCAGCTCCTATGTCCTGACCTTTGACCCCAATTCACCTATTTTCAATAGGGTTCGTCCCCAGGTGGTCCCCCTACCACATACTGAAATTTCATCGAAATCCCATTTTTACGTAAGTTATGACGCATAAGGGCAATCAATGGACTGGATAACGCTCCTATGTCCTGACCTTTGCCCCCATTTTGTCCATTTTCAATAGGGTTGGTCCCCAGGTGGTCCCTTTCCACATGCTAAAATTTCTTCGAAATCCACCATTTTTACGCGAGATATCGTGCTGACGGACAGACCGACAGGCGGACAAAGGTCAAGCATATACGCTTCTTCAACCTATGGTTAGAAAGTGTAAAAAAAGCAATCTATTTGCCCAAACTGGGCAACTAAATTTAAAAATGGAAAAGTTTGGAGTTGAATTTCCTACTACAAAAAACAAGACAGTCGTCGCATATCGCGTTTCATTTCACTGCTAATCACCAGAAGTTGTATTATTGTTATGGTGTGCTAATGACAGAAGAATGTCACTTCTTTAATTACATTATGCTGTAGATCCAGAAATTGGTACCATATGTAGTTTTTTTTTTCCAAATGTTATTTATACTTAGCGACTGGATGCATGCATGCCACTGATGGAACTAGCCTCCTGTGTTTAGTGACAAAGGGCAAAAACCTTATCGAAAAGGACATGGCAGAATCACTAAATTTCTCAAATACCAATTTCATCATCATCATCATCATAAAACCTGAGATACATGCTTTTGTGCATTGAAAATTTTGAATACAGGCCCTTAAAATGGAAATGCAAAAAAATTAAAAAAGTTAATATCTTTTAACTTAAAAAAATGAGGGTTCTAATTTGTTATCTTAAAAGATAAATTTTCCTGCACATTTAAAGGTTTTACTACCTGGGCAGGGAAATAATTTTTGCACATGCCAAGCCGTGCATGTAACTTTTCAGATATTTTTCAAGCCCTGGAGAGATTATACCAGGAGGATATTTATTGCTGGTGGGAGGCAAGCGGATGGTCAAGTGTTTTAGTGGGCTCAGCGTTACGCTTTCCTGGGGAGGAAATTGCTGATTGCACAAAGAGTGGGAAATTTACCTTTTTTCCCACTCCTGTCGTGGTCACACTCCTTCCCGCCCTAGTGACATACTGCACCTCATTAGTGCAAAGAAATACTGAGAAACCTTTACATCTTTTTGGTAAATTGATCTTTTAAGGATACATCCCACAGTCAGGTTAAGTTTGCCCCGAGTCTAGTAGGGCATCATTGGGAAACGTGATAACACCTGTGCACGACCCCTTTTGCAATGTCAAAGAGTTGTGGACGCAGGTCAATGATGCATGGTCAGCAATGCCTCGGGACACCAGTGGGTACTTTTCCACTGGATGCCACGCTGTTATCGAATGTGTAGCCCAGCACTGAAGCAATATTATACTGTTTCCCCACCCATCCCATTCATGTAATCCCTCAGAAATCGAATCACTTCTATCCCACTTACTTGTCTATACATGTGGTATCGTCTCATTTCGTGTATTCCTTTGTGGTGTGGCATTTTCTAATCAAGCAGTGTATTTATGCTAATGATGGTTTTGGCCGCCTTTCTTTTTCTTCCAGACACTCAAAATCTCATTCAGTTTATTGTTCACAATGTAGCACTTTTTCATCAAACTTGTGAGAAGCAGTTGATTCTTTCATTGAAAAGTTTTTCTCTGTCTTCATGATTTGAATGGAATAGTTATTCTAAAGCGTACCCAGTACTTCGTTTAGGCAAAATTATTTTGCTAATAATAATGAAAATTCCCCGAGAAGGAAAGTCAAAGAAAAAATTGTGTAGTGGGAGCAGTAACCCATTGCACTAGAACCATTAGAATTTTATCTTACCTAGAACCACATAGTGGTCAGTTTGATGGCTTTTAAGAAAAGGGTTCCTCCGTGCAAAATACAATTTTTTAATGAAGTTTGTATTTAAAATTTAAAGATTAAGCTTAAGAAAAACTAATTTTTTGAAAAATAATTAAATAATTTGTGTAAGAATAAAATTACTTCAATAGAGTGTAATTGGTATAGGGATGAAAACAATAAAAATATGTCAATAATAAATTTGCTCTGGCAAAAGCTGTATTGCCTGGTGTTAGACTCACTGTATTCAAACTTCCATTATGCTACAAAATCTTCAGAGAATTGAAAGTAGAAATATAATGAATACTAACATACAGGGTGATCTGTTGGGGTAGGGATAATTTAAAAATACTGTGGTATGACTTATAACATATATAATATGTCGATATTTGGCAGAAGTTACCTTTATGGATGGAAGCTTGTTTAGGCCTCTACACGAACCCCTTTGTGGACTTGACAGATGTTCATACTGGGTACTCAATTCTTGCCACATGTTTTCTAACATCTGCAAAGTGATTTGTGCAAACGCTGAAGAAATTTTCACTTTCAAGTCATCCAGGCTTTGAGGTCATTGTGTGTAGATGTTCTTCACAAACCCCCACACGAAGACATCAGGGGGAGTGAATTCCGGGGGAATTTGCAGCCCAAGGAATAGGGCCATCATGGCCACACCAGTTGTCATTGAATGTGTTGTTGAGGAAATTCCAGTGGGGTGGGGCCTCGTCTTGCTGTAAAATGACATCATTATCCACTTGTGGCACCAAGAAGACTTAGCATGTCCAGGTAGGGTCCTGATTGTACAGTGTCCTCAGAGAAGAAAAAGGACTGTGCAGTTGGTGACAACTCACCCCACACCACACATTTTCCCCGGGGGCTTGCTCTTTCTACTTTGTAGAAAGCATGGGGATTCTGGATACCCCAATTGATAGCGTTGTGCATATTCACTCTTCCGCTCACATGAAATGTAGCCTCATCTTTGAATAGCCATTGATCCAAAAAAGTGATATCCGCTTTCATCCTATCACACACAAGGCAAGCAAGTTCCAAATGGCTTATGTGGTCATATTCCCGTAGTACTTGTTCAAGATGTAAGCGATACGGGTACATTTTCAGGTAATGCTGCACAATGCGTTGACATGTTGTGTACAGCACCATCAGCTCCAAGGATAAACGTCATAGCCTTTTCCACAGGTTATGCTCCAAGGCGGCGGAAACAAGGGCTTCTTTCTCAGGCTTACTGCCACCGGAGTTTGACTTCATGATGGACCCTGTTTCTTCAAATGTGTGATACCAACACATTATGCTGTCATACTTAGGCGCCTTCCTGACCCCATAAACACGACAGAACTCTTGTCGAACAGCCATAACACTTGCAAACTTTGCATACCACAGGACGCACTTTGTGCATCGTTGAACAGTTGCTGCCATTTTTACTTTTGCCACGATGCTGCGAAAGAGCGTGAGCACTGACTACGGCACATCAAACTCCCCTCTTTCCTTGCCATTTTAGCATGTGTGCACTGACTACAGGGTATAAAACTCCCATCTTTTCTCACCCTTCGGCCAGAATTCGGCCTCTGTACTGCAGCGCTCGCACAAATCACTCCACAGATGTTAGGAAACGCGTGGCAAGAATTGAGCACCAGGTATGAATTCTGCTCAGTCCACGAAGGGGTTCATGTCGAGTCCTAGGTAAACTCCCATGCATAAAGGTAATTTCTGCCAAACATTGACGTATTACATCTGTTACAAGTCATACCACAGCATTTAAAAATTATCCCTACCAAACGGATCACCCTGTACTTCTTGAAAATGTTCATGTACAATGTTACACATAGTTATAAGTGTTTCATGTGCCAAGCACACTCCTAAATTTTAAAGTCACCGAAGTAAATTCTAAACTCACTTTTTTCAATGACATCTCACTGCTATATATATAAGCGCACATGAAGTTCTGACATTCATCAAGGGCCCAAGTGAAATACAATTAATAATATCTTAATTCCTTGAAATTGACAGTGCTCTAATGCTCAAAAACTACAAGTGTACAGTTGTATCCACTCTACTATTTACATATCTTTGTTATTGAATTGCTCACAGTCATAGGGTTAAGTTTTAAAGTATTTACACATGTACAAATAGCTTTGCTATGTTACTAAAAAAAAGTAAAAGAGAAGAAATTTATCATCAATTTAAAGCACAGGCGCCTTTCTGACCCCAATGTTAAAATCAAAACGATAAGACTGTTTCCCTTCACTCTGGTCCTGACATGTCTTACGGATGTCAGCTGAACCTCAAGACTTGTGATTTATTTTCGGCTGACATAAGTCAGATTCGTGCTGTTGTAATTCAGGTTCAGCTGACGTAAGTCAGGTAAACCTGAATCACAACAGTGCGTGGAAACCTTCCTGTGAGATCAACATGCCTGATCCATGTCTAAGTCAGCTGAAGACATGTTGAGATCTTTCACTTTTTCATGAAGCATTCTCAAAACACACAGTTTTTTTCTGTTGCTCAAGGTGTCTCACTTCTGAGTGCATCAGTCTGCACTCAGAAGTGAGAAGGCTCCACAGACTACCATCTTTATTTTCAGTAGGAAGTGATGCTGTGACCTTGAGTGCCAGAAAAAACATGTGTTTTGAGAATGCTCCCTGAATGAACTGTAAGGTCTAAACAAGTTTTGAGGTTCAGCTGATGTAAGTCGAGACCGAAGTGAAGTACAGACTTTTTAAAATCATTCGATTTTAACATTTCTGTGTTTTAAATTGATAATGAATTTCTTCTCTTTAGCTTTTTAGTAAGACAGCAAAGGCATTTGTACACAGGTAGATACTTTAAAACTTAATCCTATGATAGTGGGCAATTCAATAACAAAGCTATGTTATAAATAGTTGAGTGGATACAATTGTACGTTAGTAGTTTTTGAGTGTTAGAACATTGTAACTTTCTTAAAACTGATGTGATTTAAAAAGGTTAATGGTTTAATTGAGGTTTTTTAACAGTTCAAAGGAATTAAGATATTATTTTTCATCTATCGATCTCCCATGGTGTCTTCTTCTTGGTCTTTTCCTGTCCTTCAGAATCCAGTCTAAAATTTTGGTTGTCCATCGTTGGTCCGTTCTTCTGGCAACATGTCCAGCCCATTGCCATTTCAGTGATTTCACTCTGGTTATGATGTCATCCACTCCTGTCATTTTCCTTATCCACAAGTTCCTCTTCTTATCTTTCCTGGTTACACCAAGCATGCATCTCTCCATGCTTCTTTGAGTTGTCTGCAGTCTTTGTATGTTTTTTTAGTTAAGGTTCATGTCTCTGCTCCAAATGTAAGCACTGGCAGGATGCATTGATTAAACACTTTTCTTTTGAGTCATAATGGCATACTGCTCATAAAAATTGTACTGTTTCTTCCATAAGCTCTCCATCCAAGTTTTATACTCTTATTAATTTCTTCATCAATGTGACCCTCACTTAATATCTGCTGCCCAAGATAAATGTAAGAAACGGTTGTCTCAAGCTTTTCTTCATTAATCGATAAATCTTCATTTCTTGTAAAAGCATTGTACATGACTTTTGTCTTCTGAGAGCTCATTTTTAATCCCACTTGTTTACTCTTGTCAGCAAGTTCCTGGATCATACTCTGCAGCTCTGAAGGGGTAGTTGCAAAAATGACTACGTCATCAGCAAAACAAAGGTGAGTTAAGTAATCTCCATTAATATCCCTTTGTTTTCCCAGTTCAGTGACTGAAAAACATTTTGCAATGTGGCGTTAAAAAGCTTGGGAGATATGGCGTCACCTTGTCTCACTCCCTTTCCAATTCTTATTTGTGCTGTATCCTCAAATATCCGAACCTTTGCATTTTCATAGATGTTATTAATAATGCTAATGTATGCATCTTCAATACTGCAGGATTTCAGAGCCATTTTAGTGCTGATGGTTTCACAGAATCCAAGGCCTTTTCATAATCAATAAAAGCCATGCATAATGGGAGTTCATATTCTCTTGTTCTTTCAATTAGTTCTCTCAGTCCATGGATAGGATCTATAGTGCTGTAGCCACTCCTGAATCCAGCTTGTTCTCTTGGTTGAGCCATGTCCAGTGTTACCTTCAAGCGATGTGAAAGAACCTTAGTGAAGATTTTGTAAACCACTGATAGGAGGCTGATGGGCTTTTAGTTCCTGAGATCCTCAACATCACTTTTTTTATGGAGCAGGATCATTGTAGCATTGTTCCAATCCTCAGGTATCTTCCTTTCATTAAGACATCTGGTGAAAACTTGGGCGAATGTAGTCACTTTGCTTCTTGTATAATGTCCACAGTAATTCCATCTTCTCCTGGAGCTCTACCCCATTTCATGTTCTTAATTGCATATATAACTTCTGCAGGGAGAATTAGAGGGACTTTGGTACTGATACCTGTCGTAATGTCTGGAATAGTTGTATCATCCCTTTCATATAGTTTTGAATAGAAATCTTTCACCCTTGTCAAAATTTTGCTTCTATTTCTTGTTACAGTACCATCTTCTTTTCTCAGAGCCATAATCTGTTTTCTTCCCTTACTGATTGGTTGGTTTATTTTTATGGTGCAAGGGCCATGTTTGGCCAAAGAGTGCCACTTCCCTTACTGAGATGTCCTTTTGCTCTCTTGAGGCTCTGGTTTTCAATTGCTTTCCTCACTAGTTCCCAATTGAATTTCCTTATGTCTTCAGTGATACTTTTTTTGCACTGCCTTGCATAGCTCTAATATATTCCACATAGGAAGTCACGTCTTTATTTGTCCTCATCTGCCTTCTCTTTTGCATCAACATTTCTGTTTTCCCTGAAATGTTCTTCATATGTAACTTGTTCTTAGTACAAGCTATTTTTGTTGCTGTTTCCATAAGAGCCCTGGTGAGTTCTCTGTTAATTTCAGAAATATCCACTTCTTCCAATGTTAGCCCTTCTAAAGCAGAGAATCTGTTCCTCAGTTCCAACTTGAAGGTATTATGGTGCTTTTTAAGGTTGGTTATGTCAGTACATTTTGTTTGTTTTATGAGCTTGCCACGTTCGAGTTTAGTGTTGAGGTGCATCTTACATCTCACCAATCTATGGTCACTACCTGTGTTGAACTTGTTTAGCACATTGCAGTCTTCGATGACGAATTTTTTGTTACACATAATAAAATCAATTTCACTTGTCCCATTCAGATGTCTCCTTGTCCATTTACTGTATGGCTTTTTCTTGAAAAAGAAATTCAGGATGAAAAACCCTTCTGCCTCTGCAAATTCTACGAGAGTATTTCCATGTCGATTTCTGTTCCTGTAACCAAATTTACCAACCGAAGTTTCATTCTGTTGCTGTTGCCCTACTTTTGCATTGAAATCACCCATAATGATCGTTAAGTGCTGCTTGCCCTTGTTATTTAGATTTCGAATTTCCTCATAAAATTCTTCAATTTCTTTTTCAGGGTTACTTGTGGTGGGTGCATAAGCTTGAATAATCTGGGTCTGGTATCTTCTTGAGAGTTGGATAATGAGTCGTGCAGCTCTGTCAGAGGAACTTTCAACTTCTATAACTTTATCCTTCAGTTTCTTGTTTATTATAAATCCAACACCACTAGTTCTGCCATTATCTGTCCCATGATAGTAGAAGAGATGTCCACTTTTCATTTCAATGAGATCTTCTCCTTACCTCACTTAGCCCGATGATGTCCCACTTGATCCTTTGTAGTCCCTCTTCCAATTCAAGAAGCCTTGAATCAGAAGATAGGGAGCGTCCGTTGTAAGTAGCCAAGGTCAGCATGAAATGGCAGCCTAGTCCGGTCCTCCGGTGATTCTTAGCACCGTCTGCCTTCATGTTGCATTGGCTGCTGCCTTGGCCAGGTACATTCCAGCTGCAGAGACTGAGGGCCAAGTTTGAAATTGTGTAAGCATCTTTGAGGGAGGTTGGCCATAACTCATCACGCTGGCTAAGCTGGTTGGTGAGTATGGGATAGCATTTCCTCTAATCCCGATGGTATAGTTATACCGCTACCGGCGGCCGTCAGAGCCCCTTTAGTGGGAACAGGTTGCACCTCGAGAAGGCGGGGTTGACATTTGTCAAGGAGAGGCGATATGTTGCGCATCACCTGACCTTCCATCCAAGATATTATTTTTGCTTCACTTGGGCCCTTAATGAATGTCAGCACTTTGTGTGTTTATATACACTGAAGTGCCAGAAAAACTGGTACACCAGTCTAATACTTGGTAGGTCCTCCACTGGAGTGCAGGACTGCAGAAATACGACGGGGCATGGACTCCACTAGCTTCTGGAAATATGCTGTAGGCAATGCACACCATACTTCCTGCAGAGCGTTCAATAATTCGGGTGTATTCTGAGGTCTCGGATTCCTGTGTTCGATAGCGCGTTGCATGGCATCCCAAATGTGTTCTATCACGTTCAGATCTGGGGACTTGGGCGGGATGGCAACACCCCAAACTCAGATGAATGCTCTTCTAACCATAATGTGGTGTCCCGACACTTGTGTGGAGGTGCATTGTCCTGTTGGAACAGGCCCAACCCAGCAGCATGAATGCAGGACATGAACGGGTGTACCTCATCAGAAAGGATGCGCACATAGCATTGGCTGGCCACAGACATTTGTAGACGTACCAGGGGTCCCATTGAAGTCTAGCTAAACACACCTCATACCATTACGGACCCCCCACCAGCCGGTACAGTCCCCTGTAGACAGGCGGGATCCATGGCTTCATGGACTTTACGCCACACACGAATCCTTCCATCTTCCCGATACAGTTGGAAGCACGACTCGTCAAACCAGGCTACTTGTTTCCAGTCATCAAGTGTCTAGTGGCGGTGTTGCGATGCCCAAGCGTAGCGCATAGCTCTGTGTCGTGCACCCATCAAGGGGACTCGAGTTGGGCGTCGGCTCCCAAAGCCCATATCGTGCAGGGTATGTTGCAGAGTCCAGACGCTGATGCTTTTTGAGGCTCCAGCATTTAATTCCGATGAAACCTGCGAGTGTGTTGCACGCCTATCGCATGAAATGATTCTTGACAGCCGACGATGGTCACATTCACCCAATGTCTTTTTACGGCCACACTGGTATCGTAGGTTGGAGGTTTTGCTGGAATTCTTGTAGTCACGGTATACCCTTGCAATGGTCGTCCGTGAAAATCCGAACTTCGTTTTTACCTCCAAAATACTATGGCCCATCTCATGAACGCCAACTATGACACCGCATTGAAAATCGCTTAAATCGTTATTACTTGTCATTTTCATGCCGAAAACAGCTCTGACATCTGGCAAGGATGTCTATCGCTTTATATACGCACTGGCAGACGCAAACGGGTACGTGCATAGGTGACGTTGCTATGTATTTTTCATAAGCTCGACTGTACCAGTTTTTCTGGCACTTCAGTGTATATATATGTAGCAGTGAGACGTCATTGAAAAAAGTGAGTTTAGAATTTACTTCGGTGACTTAGAAAATTTATAATGAATATGTGCAACACACGTGAAAGTTTCAATTTAAAAAGAGTTAAAGAAAATATTTATGTGCATAACTTGTGAAATGCACCCTTACCCAATGAAACAAGAAGTGCCATGTGTGTTTGTGTGGGTGTCTGATTATTGAGACTGCATTTTGCAAGTAGGTTTGCAAAATTGCGCAGTATCTTATTTTTGCATTTTGATGTAGGGCACTGAAGGCTCTTGTATTTTGCAGTATGTTCTTCCTTCATGTTCATGTGATCCTGTAGTTGACTTGTTGAATGTTCCTCTGAGAATTCTTTCACAAACTGCTGGATCAAGTTCTTTCTGCAAATTTTTATTTCTGCTGCTGACTGGAACAATATCCATCCATTTATGGATGCTAGATCTAGTATACAGAGGTTGCAACCATCCACCCATACTAATATTAATATATATCATCATTGTCAACCATTATCAATCCACTGCTGGACGAAGGTCTCCCCAAGTTTCCTCCACAACGGTCTGTCTTGTGCCAGTCTCCTCCATGTCACCCCTGCATACTTTCGAATTTCATCCACCCATCTCCCATGTGGTCTTCTTCTGGGTCTTTTCGTGTCCCTTGGAATCCAATCTAAAATTTCGGCTGTCCATCGATGATCTGTCCTTCTGGCAGTATGTCCAGCCCATTGCCATTTCAGGGATTTAACTCTGATCATGATGTCTTCCACTCTTGTCATTTTTCGGATCCACGAGTTCCTCTTCTTATCTCTCCTGGTTACACCAAGCATGCACCTCTCCATGCTGCTTTGAGTTGTCTGCAGCCTTTGTATGTCTCTTTTAGTTAAGGTCCACGTCTCTGCACCATACGTAAGCACTGGAAGGATGCACTGATCAAACACTTTTCTTTTAAGACATAATGGCATATTGCTCTTGAAAATTATGCTGTTTCTTCCAAAAGCTCTCCAGGCAAGTTTTGTACGCCGATTAATTTCTTCACCAATGTGACCCTCACTTGATATCTGCTGTCCAAGATAAACGTACGTGTCTGTTATCTCCAGCTTTTCTCCATCAATCGATAAATCTTCATTTCTTGTAAAAGCATTGAACATCACTTTTGTCTTCTGAAAGTTCATTTTTAATCCCACTTCTTTACTCTTGTCAGCAAGTTCCTGGATCATACTCTGCAGCTCTGATGGGGTAGTTGCAAAAATGACTATGTCATCAGCAAAACGAAGGTGGGTTAGATAATCTCCATTAATCTTTATCCCCTTGTTTTCCCAGCTCAGCGACTGAAAAACACCCTCCAATGTGGCATTAAAGAGCTTCGGAGATATGGTGTCACCTTGTCTCACTCCCTTTCCAATTTTTACGTGTATTGTATTTTCAAACAGCCTAATCTTTGCACTTGCATTTTCATAGATGTTATTAATAATATTAATGTATGCATCTTCAATACCGCAGGTTTTCAGAGCCATTGTAACTGCTGATTGTTTCACCGAATCAAAGGCTTTTTCATAATCGATAAAAGCCATGCACAATGGAAGTTCATATTCCCTCGCTCTTTCAATTAGTTCTCTCAGCACGTGGATATGATCTATTGTGCTGTAGCCACTCCTGAATCCAGCTTGTTCTCTCGGTTGAGCCATGTCCAGTGTTACCTTCAAGCGGTGTGAAAGAACTTTAGTGAAGATTTTATAAACTACTGATAGGAGGCTGATAGGTCTGTAGTTTCCGAGATCCTCAATGTCACCTTTCTTATGTAGCAGGATCATTGTAGCGGTGTTCCAATTCTCAGGAATCTTTCCTTCATTAAGGCATCGAGTGAAAATTTGGGCGAGTACTGTTTCGATTTCTCCACTTGCTTCTTGTATGATGTCTACAGTAATTCCATCTTCTCCTGGAGCTTTTCCTCGCTTCATGTTCTTGATTGCATGTGCAACTTCTGCTGGAAGGACTGGAGGAACTCTGGTACTGGTATCTTTCATGATGTCTGGAGTGCATATATCATCCCTTTCATATAATTTGGAGTAGAAATCTTTCACTCTTGTCAAAATTTCGCCTCTATTTCTTGTTACAGAACCATCTTCTTTTCTCAGTGCCATAATCTGTTTTCTTCCCTTACTGAGATGTCCCTTTGCTATCTTTAGGCTTTGGTTGTTTTCAATTGCTTTCCTCACTAGTTCACAGTTGAATTTCCTTACGTCTTCAGTGATACTTTTTCTTAATTTTTTTTTGAAAAATGCCTGAAAAACATCCTGCTTTGTCCTGTATTTCACATATTGTCCTTTTTGTCCTTTATTATGGTATTGCCCCATATTTCCTGTGTTTTAATTGGGTAAATCATTTTATGGCTTTACCCAATAGAGCAGGGATAGACAAATCCGACTCCCAGTGACCATGGCGCCTGAGTTTTCAAAGTCCATTATGAAAATTTTATTTTTCATAATTTGGATTGCTGTTATGAAGCTTTTATCTCTCTAATTAAAGCAACGGTAATGTAGATTTTTCCAGTTTGGGTCTTTTTTTTTTTTTTTTTTTTTTCTCTTCTCAGTAGAATACTAAACCTAAAATCAGAGAAATGAAAATAACAATGCCAAATTTTGGAACTATCGCTTCATTGTGATCTCTTTAAATGGGCCTTCAATCAATCTAGCAAAATCTCATAATCCTTTGCAGTGCAAAACCAAATAGACACACGTAGTGCTTTAGCTTTGTGGGAGACTAGGAGTTGAAAAAATGGATGACTCTTAGGGCTATGTACTTTCCAAACACCATTTAATATTAAGTGTTTATACATACATATCACTAAGCTGTTCTCTGAGATTCAGAGGTTAGCTCCACAGAGAAATACAAACTACCAGATAATATTTACTTACTGTTGCCGTATCAAACTTCTCCATTTACAGCGATCTTGACATACAACTCGGGCTTCACTGACATCCATTACATGCCACACACAAGATCTTCTATACTTCATACTCAATCTTTTTCTCATACAGGCACTCCTGAGTCTGATCCTCCCGTGACTTCCTTGGCCTTCATCTGCCTTTCCTTCCTGCGACTTGGGCCAAAAAGATTTTCTTAGTAAGCATCTCATCACTCATTCTTCCAACATGGCCATACCACCGAAGCATATTAGTCTCCACCTTGCTAGCAACATTTTGCTTCATATTTCTCAACTGCAATACATTTTCATTCCTCACACAATCAGAATGTGCCTTGCCCCCCCCCCCCCCGTGAGTAATGCATTTATTCAGCACACAAACGACTCCTATGTATCTTCTGTATTACCCAGGTTTCACTGCCATACATGGGTAAGAACAAGTGCACTTTCATACACAGCCATGTGGGACTCTCTTGAGAACCCATTATTCCTGCGAAAACCTCTCAAAGCAGCCATGACTTTCAATGAAGAATTCACTAATAAGTGTTTGTAAGTATATTAATTCATTAGTATTTTTATTAAAATTGATACCTACCCCAGAAGACACAGCTGGACTTTGTGAAGTGAATACCCCATTTCGATATGCAGGGTTCGCACAGTCCTGGAATCCTGGAAAAGTAGTAAAATTTGATTTCCTTTTTTTTCCAGGACTGGAAAGTCCTTGATTTTCAATTGTTTGGATTGATTGTGTCACATTTTTCTAGCTCTCTGCTGCGTCTACATGCGACAACATCATTTCCTTCTGTGGCGTGTGTCTAAATGTCTGGATTGATTGTGTCACTTTGTTCTAGCTCCCTGCTGCATCTGCTTGTAGTGTTCTCCCTAGAGTTTTTTTACAGCTGGGTGGCAAGAAATTTTAGCTGGATGGTACTTTAAATGACTCCTTCCTCAATCGAAAAAAAAAAGAAAGGATGTTTTGCTTAACATGACTGTACTTATTAAATACTTACTGATAAATCATGTTCAACACAGATTTCAGTCGTTTTCACCAATATTTATGGTGTATGTGGGAGTAAGTTTTCCACTCTTACTATTATGTGTGTTGTGAAAACATTCATTACAGGAAATTTAGCTGGGCGGCAGAGAAAATTGGCTGGGCGGGCCGCCCAGTAAAAAGCCTCTAGGGAGAACACTATGCTTTGAATGACCACTTCTTTCTGTGGTGTGTGTCAGAATGTCTGGATTGATTGTATCACTTCGTTCTAGCTCCCTCGTGCATGTGCATGCAATGTAATCACTTCCTTCTGTGGAGTGTGTCAAAATGTTTTGATTCATTGTGTCACTTTGTTCTACCTCCCTGCTGTGTTGCAATGACATCACTTCCATGGAGTGTGAAAATGTCTGGATTGATTATGTCACTTTGTTCTAGCACCCTGCTGCATCTGCTTGCGATGACATAACTTTCTTCCATGGAGTTTGAAAATGTCTGGATTGATTGTGTCACTTTGTTCTAGCTCCCTGCTGCGTCTGCTTGCAATGACATCATTTCTTTCTGTGGAGTGTGTCAAAATGTCTGGATTGATTGCATCACTTTCTTCTAGGTCCCTGCAGTTATGTCATCACTTCCGTGGAGTGTGACAAAATGTTTGTATTCATTGTGTCACTTTGTTCTACCTCTCTGCTGCGTCTGCTTGCAATGACATCACTTTTTTCCATGGAGTGTGAAAATATCTGGATTTATTGTCTCACTTTGTTCTAGCTCCCTGCTGCGCCTGCTTGCGATAACATCACTTCCTTCGGTGAAGTGTGTCAAAATGTTTGGATTGATTGTGTCACTTTGTTCTAGCTCCCTGCTTGCGATGTCATCTCTTTCTTCTGTGGAGTGCAGATACATGATGTCTTCTCTTTCATCTCCTGTGGTGCTGCAGTGCAAGATGTTTGAGTGCCATATTTCCAGTGACCTTGGTTTGTCGCATAGCAGTTGTGTGCAGTTGAGTCACAACGGTGTGTGCGAACCTTCCTGCGAGTTCAAAATGACTAATCCTTCTAGCACACGCTATCTAAAAGCACCAGTGAAGAAGAATGCACGATTAAAGACGGAGAAGAGCCAAAATTCAGCATCAATGACTTTTAAATACCATTGTGTGGATCCATGAAAAGGAACCAAAATAGTAAACTTAAAAAATAAATACTTTTTTTCATACATGTTGGGAGTTATCTTTCCTTCAGTGACAATGACGTTTTAACTCAGCCACTGTGAAACAAACTCTGATAATGCATTTTATTTTTTATATTTCAAGAGATTTCAGCCCCCCCCTCATCAAATTTTGAGTTGTATTTTTTTAATTTTGGCGACGAAGAAAACGTTCACTAAATAAATTAAAAGGAATGAAAATACAGTGCAAAACTTCCATCTGGATTTGTGGATGGATCTAATTTATTTTGGTTGAACATAGAGCCCCCGCAGATGAGTCTTCATCCCCCTTCCGGCTCTGAGAACTAGCTGCAGCCTTTGTAGATTGATGTCTGGTCTCCATGCTGCCAGTGTGCGTGAGAATAAATGACTATAAAATGGGATCTTCAGTGCCACAGCAAAATTGTTTCATGGTATCATTGTGTTAAGTTCCAGATTACTTCATATTAGTTTTATACAGAGCAATTTTTATACGAGTAAATGTTGCCACTTCATTGAAGATATAAGGAAGACTGAAGAACACTATAACAATGGAGCCCATAGAACTTTATAAGGATTTTAAAATGCATAGATTTCACTTCAGTTTGCAAAATATAAAAGAAGACACTATGATTTTGGTAAATATTTAAGCTCCTGGAATTTTTTCATGAATTCCTGGAAAAGTTATGGAATTTATTTTCCTTAAATGTGTAGGAACCCTGTGTAATGCAGTTATTAATAAAACTGAACTTCCCTAGCTTTAATTGTGGATTTTGGTCTGAATCATTGAAAAATATCTGAGAAATAATGTCATTCGTTTTGACTTCGAAGATCACAATTATACATGCGTAATTTTGGTTTAGACCAATCATGGTTTTCTTAAATCTTTTAAGACAATTAGCTTCCAAAAAAAAAAAATAAAAAATAAATAAATAAGGAACTGGTGCCAAACAATTTTGAGTGTTTGTCAACCTCTGGTGAAGAGTGTTTAAACTGTTTTTGTGTAATTCCATTGTTTTGAATTGTGTAGCAGTGCATTAACACGAGTGAGAAGGGATAATCCCCAAGTCAAGTGCATTTAAAATTGAGCAGGTTATAATAATGAGTGCTGGTAATTTGGTAGTGAGTGACGTATGTTTGTGGGTATTGCAGGCTTGAGATTTTCCCATGGGTTCTGAGAACTGCACTTTTTTCATTGTCATTCAGATTGTTCTCAATATAGATAGAAAACTGAAGAGAAATTTTGGTGGGGTTTGGTTGGTGGTGTGGGGATTTGTTCTACACACATAAGGTTCTTGTGCAGATTCAAGGAATTCTACATTTTCCGGCTGCAGATGGTATTTCATCTTTCAAAACTTTTGAAAACAGAAGTTAAATGGAGCAAAGATTTTTCGCATAACAGTAATTTCTTTTTCTTCCAATGTTCCTTCCGCCCAGTATTGTTAAATATCATTTTGTTCGGTATCAGTAAAAAGGCCATTTCATGTAATATGAAGAAACCAATAATGAAGAAAATTTCACGCATGATTTATTACATACTAAATTTTAGAAATAGATTTGTAAGAACTTTTCGGCTGCAGCATCAGCCTTGTTCACACTAAAAGTGAGCACTCACGTGGTTGACATCGTTTCTTTAGGTGTTGCCAGTCTAGATTTCCAAGTTATCGGAATATTGAAGGGTGCATCTGAATTGCAAGAGTTTTTATTGGAGAAAATTTCAATGCTTTCTCTGTAGCATAATGAAAATGGTGCAATCCTTTTGGTACAGTCCTGCCTCTCCAAACTGGAATTGTACCAAAAGGATTGCACCCTTCTCAAACAAATTTTCATTACATTACAGAAAAAGCATTGAAATTCTCTTCCATAAAAACTCTTGCTATTCAGATGCACCCTTCAATATTCCGATAATTTGGAAATTTCTACTGGCAACAGCTAAAGAAACGATGTCAACCACGTGGGTGCTTGCTTTTAGTGTGAACAAGGCTGATGCTGCAGCTGAAAGATCTTACAAATCTGACTATTTCTAAAGTTTAACAAATCTGACTATTTCTAAAGTTAAGTACATAATAAATCATGCGTGAAATTTTCTTCATTATCATTTTGTTCCAAAAATATTTGTGTTTCAGCTTGAAAGCAGAGGAACATAATTTGAAAGCGGAAGTTAGATGGTACTAAAATGTCCCGGTAATCTTCAGGCATGAGATTCTTCCATTTCTGTTGTTCTCAAGATCAATGCATAAATGCTGAGCAGAATTTTTTTTTGGTGCATTGGTGGTGGAGGTCGTTTTTCGCCTAAAGATGGAATTCCAACTTTCAAAACTTTTTGAAAACAGAAGTTGGACGGAGTGAAGATTTCTCTTCCATAATTATTATTTCTTTTCTTGCGATATTTCGTCTTTCCAATATTATTGTTAAATATCAATTTACTCCATAAATATTTGCATTTCAACTTGAAAATCGAGGGAAAATTTCTGAAAATGGAAGTTGGACGTAGCTAAGATTTCGCCTGTAATTGTAATTCTTTTCACTCCACAGTGTTCACTCTATCCTGTATTATTGTTAAATGTTAGTAATTTTATATTTTGAATACTGTGATGTGCTCCAGTTTAATATTTACAGGAATCAGTTTCAGTGAACAGTTCTGTCTTGCTCATGCTGAGTCGTATTCACACTGTTTCACAACGTGTTCTGTTTTTTCACCCAGTTAAAAAGTTCAGCTGTATATTTTTTTCTTCACCAGTCTCTCCCATACTGGTATGGGGTGTGTTTAGCTGGACTTCACTGGGACCCCTGGTATGTCTACAAATGTCTGCAACCGGACAACGCTATGTGCGCATCGTTTCTGACGAGGTACACCCGTTCATGTCCTGCATTCATGCTGATGGGTTGGGCATGTTCCAACAGGACAATGCACCTCCACACAAGTGTCGGGACACCACATTATGGTTAGAGGGCATTCATCTGAGTTTGGGGTGTTGTCATTCCCACCCAAGTCCCCAGATCTGAACGTGATAGGACACATTTGGAATGTCACGTAATGCGCTATCAAACACAGGAATCCGAGACCTTGGAATACACCGGAATTGTGGAATGCTCTGCAGGAAGTATAGTGTGCATTGCCTACAGCATATTTCCAGAAGCTAGTGAAGTCCATGCCCCATGGTAGTTCTGCAATCCTGTGCTCCCGTTGGGGACCTACCAAGTATTAGACTGGTGTACCAGTTTTTCTGACACTTTAGTGTATGTCTACAGTAAAATCCTTTCTAAGAATCTGGGCTGTGAGAAAGGGACTTCAAATGGGGAGGTAAAGGACATATTAACAGAATACCTGTAAATCCTTGTGCTTTAGACAGGTGTCTCCTGATTTTAATTTATTTCTTCTTACTGCCTCTGCAAATTTGCTGGTTTTCTATATATGGTGATATTTCTTTTGGTAATTTTGGGGGTAGCCAGTATTTCTTTAATCACGTCCCCTTATCCCCTGGAGAGTGTATGTGTGTTATTCATGGGTGAAAGTTTTCTGTTGTGGGGATGAAATTCCGTCTTTGCAAAATTTCTGAAGACATAAGTTAGATGGAGTAGAAATTCCACTCTAACATCTTCCTGCATATCTTATTATGTCATAAGCATACATGAGATTCTCCTGCGGATTCGCAGAATTCAACTCCGGGGGGGGGGGCAGTCTCGAGATCGACGCAAAAATAAAGAGAAATTTTGGGGGGATTGAGGGGGAGGGGTTGTTTTACACCTAGGAATGGTATTTCATCTTCCAAAACTTTCGAAAACTGAGCGAAGATTTTCCCCGTAATTGCAATTTCTTTTTTTTTGTTTTCACGATATTGCCTCTGCCCTGTATTGTTGTTAAGCATAATTTTATTGTATAAATGTTTGTATTTCAGCATGAAACTGTTGGCAGCTATTTCCGAAAACGGAGGTTAAGACGGCACGAAGATTTTCGTGCAGTCTTCAGGCACGAGATTCTTATGTGGATTCGAAGAAGAATTCTGCCATTTCCGTTATCATTTGGAGCATTCTCAAGATCAGTGCTCAACTGAACACAATTTTTTTGGGAATGGTGGTGGGGATTTGATTTCTGTTTGAAGACTCAATTCTGTTCTTCGAAACATTCAAATACGGAAGTTATACAGAGTGAAGATTTCTCTCGAAAGCGTAATTTTTTTCTCGCACGATGTACGTTGTGCCCAGTATTGTTGCTAAATATCCTTTTATTCTGTAAATATTTGCATCTCAGCTTAAAAATTGTGAAAAAGTTTCCAAAAACCGAAGTCGGACAAAGCTAAGATTTCTCCTGTAATCGTAATACCCCACCCCCTGCGATGTTGTCACTATCATGTGTTGTTGCCAAATATTACCTTCCCCCATAAATGTTTGCATTTAAACTCTTTAAGTTATTTCTATGTGATAGATAAAGTTATTGTCATCTGAAGGAATAGAAAAAAAGAAAAGCAACAACACTTGAAGAAATGGGAAGGGAATGATATCAACAGAAAACCAAATTAAGCACTGAATGATGTGCAGCTGCCGAGTCGACATAAATGGCTGTAGAACTTGTTGAAAAGAAAGCAATACAAGAGAAAACTTGAGCTGATGCTCTAGCAAGTACAACAAAACAAAATATTGTGTTTGAAGCAGTGTGTTTTAAAACCATATTATTTTGTTTTGAATTCAATAATTTTGTATTGTAAATACAGCGATGTGCTCCAGTTTAATATTTAAACAAATAAGTTGCAGTGAACAATTCCATCTTGTGCTGCATGATATTCACACTTTTTCGTCGCACGTTCTGATTTTTCACCTGGTTAAAAAGTTCAGTTTTTTTATTTCTTGGTTGGTCCCGTGTAAGCATAGAAGATCTCAGGTATCTTATTATAGAAGATCTATCATACCTTTTTATGGAAGATCTCACATCCCTTATTATAGAAGATCTCACATCCCTTATTATAGAAGATCTCACATCCGTTATTATGGGGGATCGCTCACATACCTTTTTATAGAAGATCTCGCATCCCTTATTGTAGAAGATCTCACATCATTTATTATTAAGAGCAATAGCCTCTTGCATTGATTTCACTGTTAGTGCCCTGACTAGCTTTGCAGAGTCAGCTTCACTTTTCTCTGTTTCTTCTTATACAGTTGTTCAGCTTGCTTTTCTAATCTTCTGTTAAAAGCTCTTCACCATGACTCTCAAGGAGCTCATTTATGTCACCAACTTCTAGATCATCTGGTCCTATTTCCATTGCTATCTCTGTCACAGTTACTGTTATTGACACAAAGGTAGTGTCATCTTGTGAATCTGGAATGCAGTCAGGCCAAAGCTTACACCAGACACCTTTCACGCCTTATTTTGTCCTTTCACTCCATGCCGCTGAAATGTTAGAGATTCCTTTCATGGTGTCATATGACCTCCAGTACTCTCAACATGATATTATCGGACATGTCCTGGCGTCTAGACAACAGGATGTTGACAGTCACTCCTAACCTTTTGGCATCGTGTTGTCTAGGTACCAATGCATGTTTTTTAGTTCACTTGCAGTTCTTAGTCCATGATTAATGTAATTTCCTTTTTCTCATTGCACGTTATATTCTGTTTTTTGTTCAAGCAATTAAATTTTAGGCCGTAGTTTAATCACTTAGTATTATAGGCTTTGCCCGGGATTTAGGTTTATTAATTTCATATTCCCTTTTATGTCACTGAAATAATCGGGGAAAAAATTTGATGCTTGCAAGAAAGAAAAAGCTGATTTCCCAAATTCGGTCATTACAAATTCTTTATTCATAGTGTGATTATTTCATCACTTGGCCGTACACAACATTTTTGGTTTCTCCTTCAGCGGCGACAATATATAATTTTGTTGGATCCTTTGCCCTCAACATTCCAACATAAAGCTGTAAAATCAAACGGACCAAAAGTGTTACAAATTATTTATCATGCATCCAGGAGAACACAGCATTGGAACACTGACTGAACAAAATTCATTAACAATTTGTTATCGACAATCAAATGCATCACATGCTTTCAGTTTCAGATGTCTTTGAAGGGCGAATTTCTGGGATAAAAAAGTTAAAAACGTATCTTTGCGAATATTTTATGAAACTGGCTGAAATTTTAATGAACACATAAATCGTTAATAGGTACATGACCTCCAAATTTCGCCTGAATCAGTAAGTAACTTTTTAAATTAGCCGTCAAAATTTTATTAACCGTTTCTGTGTATATATTTCTGTTTACCGATGAATTAAAAATTCCATACCTATTTTAAAAAGTTTTGACTAGATTCCATTGAAATTTTGAAGGACTCCTCTTATTACCAGTTCATGGTGTTGACAAAAATTTCAGCCCGTTTCATTAAGATTTCGCAAAGTTCATTTTTGCATTTTTTATGCACAGTTCTCCGAAGAATAGAAACACCTGTGGATGAATGCAGTCATGTTATTTCAGATTTGGAACAGATGACGATGACGTAGCAAACGACGCTGACTTTATTGATTAGCTTATTAATTAATTCATAACTCGTGAATGGAACAACTTAGAGGTCTTAAAATAGTTGTATTGACCTAGAAATTCAAGTATTAATAAGCTATGCAAATTTCACGATGCCACAGTTCGGCGTTCGAGAGTTTTTGCTGCTTCAGAGAAACAGACGTTTTGTGTTTTATATATAAGATTAAAATGTCAGGACCATATGTCTCTAGGAAGTTGGGCAGTCATAACTCACGACACACACCAATTATGATCTATTGGAGGCATAAAAGTGAAGCGGGCATACATTGAAATTTTTGTTAAAAAACGATTCAAACTTGTATCATTTTTTAAATTGCACAAATCCAGCTTTCATCAGAATTCTGATGGGATCCCTGCCATGTTAAGCTTAGTTGTTAAACAAGCAGTTGAAAATGGCAGCAAACATTGCTGCATGAAATATGTCCAAACAAAGGAGTGCAACTTACATAGAAATGATGCAAATTTTAATCATCTGAAAGATTTCGAGTATGTTAAGTGCATATACAAAGTTTCCACAGGTTTATTACAATTTCTGTTTTATTGTATTTTCAATGAAATTTTTGAACTTCCATCAGAATTCCGACAGGAGCTGCTCTGTGCAATTTAAAAAATGATTCAAGTTTGACCTACAAAGATCTTGTTGCCAGTATTTCTTAATAGCTATAAATAGGATCCTGCAAGAGATGTATTCAGAATGCGGCTATTATAGCTAATCAAATCTAATGACATATTAAGCCTAGGAAAAACAACAACAAAAAAAAAAAAAAAAAAAAAAAAAACATTGGAGCTTATAGATTAGGAAGATATCTGGTAAATCTAACCTTATGTTTATATTTACGGACTGAAATCAGTGATATTACCAAACACTGCTTATTTATTCCCTGTAAAAGCAAATATACGTGAGGAACAGAATGATGAAAGTATACGAATACTTCAAATTTCAAATAATAATGCCATGTATTTACAACATGACAGGTTACACCCTCATAGATGCCAACTAGTACAGATTTTCCGTAATTTTATGAATTTTTGGTTGCTGTTACGGAAGTACGGAAACACCGCTGCAATTACGGAAAATCGCCATTTGATTTAATTTTCTGAGATAGAAAGCAAATTTTCATCAACTTAAAAAATTTTGTTGGTTCTTCAAGTTTTTCTGGGGAGAACAAATTAAATGCTACATTCAGGGCTGTCGGACCTGCGCCAGTCCGCGCCAAAACGTTGTTCTTGCGTCATTCTGCTAAAAAATCGCCATTTCGACGAAATCTGCGGCAAATTTGCGCCAAAGGTAAAATTTACCGGTCATCGATATTTTAGCGTTATCTTAAGACATTCGAAATCGATTCAGCGGTTAATTCGTACGTGAGATTCTTCCGCGGATTCGCGGAGTCCCCTCCGGTTTTTTTTTTTTTTTTTGTCATTTTCGAGATCGCTGCAAAAGTGAAATTTTTTTCGGGATATTAGTTGGGGGGGGGGGGGGGGTCGTATTCCGTCTGGGTACGTTGTTTTGTCTTTTTAAACGTTCGGAAACGGAAGTTAAACGAAGTGCAGATTTTTCCCGTAATCATATTTTTTTTTCTCTCGCGATGTTGCTTGTGTTCAGTACTGTTAAATATAATTTCAATGCATAATTTCAGCTTGAAATTGTAGGCAACGATTTCCGAAAACGGAAGTTAGGCCGCCTGAAAATATCCCCGTAATCTTCGGCGACGAGTTTCTCGCGCTGATTCGAGTAATTCCGTCTTTTTGTTATCGTTTGGACCATGTACGAATGTACGAAATCGATGCATAACTGAACTTAAATTTTGGGAGGATTGGCGGCGGTAGCGGGGAGGGGGGGTCGTTTTCTCTGTCGGAGGACGGAATTTCATCCTTCGAAAACGGAAAGTAGACGGAGATAAGATTTCTCTGGTAATCGTAATTTTTTTTTCTCGCGATGTTTCCTCTACCCAGTATTGTTAGATATCATTTTATTCCATAAATATTTGTATTTCAGCTTGAAAATGTTGGATACATTTCCGAAAAGTGAAGTCAATTCAGCTTGAAAATATTGGATAAATTTCCGAAAACTGAAGGCTTGAAAAACCGTCAAGCCATGTTTCCCGATTCAGCGATCACAAACAAATATTCGTGTGGAAGAACCAAGGCTACTGCACTAATTCAGCACATGGCCAGTATTTCTACAAGAAGTAACATCGTATCTGAAGTAAAAAAAAAAAATCCTTTTTAATGATGCTCAAGCAAATAAACTGTATCCCATTACAATAACATATTTTGACGAAAAAATAGGGAAAAATTCAACTGTTTTGTTATCATTGGTTGAATCAAGTAATAATACAGGTGAAGGAATATTCAATGTTTTGAACAATGAGTTTGTTAAAAAAAAATCTCATGGAGCAACTGTGTGTCATTTTCCTGTGACAATGCTAACACTATCATAGGTCAAGAAAAAGGTGTTGTTTCTCACATAAAGAAGGTTCAGTGTGCAATCATAGTGCAGCGATGTTCATGCCATTTAGTAAATTTAGCTGCACAGAAATCTGCTACTCAACTGAAAGGATTTAATGTTGAGCAGTTTCTGATACAGTTGTATTTTTTTTTTTTTTTTTTTTGGAGAAAAGTTCAGAGGAAACACAATCTAAAACTGAGTCGAGCTGTTTGTGGTACTAAACCAAACAAAATTCTAAAGCATGTCAATACTCGCTGGTTATCACTTTTGGAATCCATTGACAGAATTTTAGAACAGTGGGAGGCTCTAGAACATTATTTCAGTGACAATGAAGAAGCTAATTCACAGTATAAGAACCTTGCAAGTATGATTGGAAATCCTTCATCTAAACTTTATTGTCTTTTTTTATCTGCAACTCTTCCATTATTTACATCTGTTAACGTGTTCTTGCAGCAGGAAGCTCCGCTTGTGCATGTATTAAAAAGAAAACTTCATAGTCTGTTATCTGAATTGCTTGTACGATTTATCAAGCCATCGGCATTTGATGTGACAGCAACATCTCTTGCAGATGGAAATTTTGAAAGAAGGAGAAATCAAAAGAAAACTGTGATCTCGTAATTGGGTCAAAAGCGAGATCTTATATAGGCACAACTGCAGATCTGAGTGAAGACACAGTGGCTACTTTTTATTCTGAGGTAAGGGAATTTTACAAGGCAGGCTGCAATTACATTTTAATAAAATTTCCACTTAATGATGAATTTCTGAGTCATGCTGAAATTTCAGATGTAGCATTAAGGCAAAGTGTTTCTTTTGCATCAGTCCAATATATGTGCTCCCTGTTTCCAGTTTTGAAACCAGAAGAATCTGACAAGGTGGGATCTGAATTTACTCACTACCAGTTTGAAAATTTTAACTGTGCTGTTACTTCTGGGAGAATGGATGAAGTGTGGCACAGAATTTCTTTAATAAAAAATGAAAGTGGCCAGTTAAAGTATGAATCATTAAGCAAAATTATGAAAATTATTTTAATAGTCCCTCATAGAAATGCAAGTACAGAAAGAATTTTTTGGTATTGTGAAAAAAAAACGTGAATGCCTAATTTAAGTACTCCTGTGCTGTCTTCTTTATTAGTAGAAAAAATAAACAGCATTGCACACAGTGAACTATGCTATCAGAAGAAGTTTTCGCAAATTGAACTAAGGAAGGCCAAAATGGCAACTACAGCCAGTTTATCATAATAATTTGGCAACATTCCAAGGAATAATTTTTCTTCATGTCTGGAGGTAATTTATTATATTTTTCTGGTAGACAGTATTTTAAATTTTCCCACTAGCAAATTATTTTTTATTGTATTGTTATTATTATTATTATTATTATTATTTTGTTAATAGTTCTGACAGATTAAAATTTGTTGCAGTGTTAAATACTCAAATTTGCCGCTGTAGACTGGATTACTGAAAATTACTGAAAAAAAAATTGTTACTGAAAATTACTGAAAAAAAAAAAATTGTTACTGAAAATTACTGAAAAATGAACATGTTGGTTACTGAAAACTACTTTTAGAGGTTGGCATCTATGCACCCTAAAAGCAAAATTCGCCTAATAAGGAAAAGCTGTTTTTTAAATTCAATTATATGTCACTTTTAATGTCGACTATAGTTTTTTGTGGAACCTTGATCCAGCTTTGTCTGGACAGTGGTATGTTCCTTTCTTGTGACAAGCATTGCTTGTTTCAAGTTGGCTGTTACCAGGTTTGATTAGTGCATAAAGTAAGGATACATAGAGGGGACACTAGATGTATTAAGCTGAAACTCATGATGTCATGGAGTCAACTGCAGCGCACCATCGACCTACAACAGAACTATGGTTCCCAGGAATCATCGTGAAGCACATGATTTTGTCCATTTGAGCTTTGACCTCCCAGCAGAGTGGAAGACGACGTATACAACATATACCTATCATTTTCCGGATTCTTTTTGGTTTGTATCTTTCAGTTTCCTGTAGCATTCTAATAAGTGGCATTATTCTTGCTTGTTCCTTGTTGATGGTTAACTTTTCCTTTTCAAATTCCATAACTTGGGTTTCTACGTATTTTTGTTGTAAATTTCATCCATGCATATTTTGTCATTCTTTTCTTCACAAATAAGTTTTGACTGAGCCTTACTTTCAATTCTGATTTGTATTCCATTGTCATCTGTTTCAATATCTATGTTTTCGGCTTCGATATCTATATTACATTATTGTCATCTTTCCGATGCCTCACTTGGCTTAGATTGGGACGGGAGTTGAGGACAAAGTTTGTGTGTGTGTGTGTGTGTGTGTGTGTGTGTGTGTGTGTGTGTGTGTGTGCTATGGCAACCCAGTGCTCAGGTGTTTCAGAGCAGCTGGGTGAGCACTGGGTTGCCATAGTAACCATTGCCGACGGGACGGGGTCATGTCAGATTTTGCTTCTGTTGTAGGTCAATGGGGGTGCCACGTTCTATGGGAGGAGTTTTCACAGGCTTCTGTGGCTGTTTCCACTTTATATAACCTTACTTTATGGATTAGTGCTTTCCAAGTGCTTGAGAGATACAGTAATGAGGTTGAATCATTTACCTGGAAAGAACTATTTTTAAAAATGTAATAGTCTTCCAAAAAGGGAAAAAGGAACACATGATTGTCCTGGCAACGCTGGACCAGCATTCTGTGCGAAACTATAGTTGACATTAAAATGAATTATAATTGCATTTATAAACATTGTTTATTTTTTTATTAAAATGAAAGTTGTATTAATGCAATGTCTGAATATAGTGGAATCTTCAAAGTTTCAGTTTGAATTTTTGGTTAAAGAAAAAGAAGAACAAAACAATTTTTAATGAATATTAATTTACCAAAATTTTTTAAGAAATGCTTTATTTTTTAAAATTCAGTGTTTTACTAAATGATTTTTATTACATATTGCTTTAGATATAAGCCATTTAATTTATCATTACTTATGACCATACGTAATACAGCAGTACCCGCTTATAATGATCCCGTATTTAGTGAGATCCTGGATTTAAAGAGCAAAATCAAAACTTTTGTTTAGAATAATGTTAATTCGAAGCAAATTTGATCATTTTCAACATACAAAAATGAATAAAGTCCCCAGATTTTACAAGAGACAAAAAAGCTAAGATTTTTTTTAAAAAGAGAAATAGCAAAAATTTAAAAAATTCCATATTTTACAAAGCAAATAAATTCTGCTGCGTACTGTCCTGGAGTTTGGCAGTAAGTTTGGAACATACAGGGCAAAATTGCGACAGCAGGGGAATCTTGGTGTGCTAGTGGAAGAATGCTGTTAGATAAGTGTTGTGGTGGGAGTTCATTGAAATGCTTAAGTAAGTTGTGCAAGTAATCCTCTCTGCCTCCCACTCCAAGGAGCTAGGACGTGGGAGTATCTTTTTTAAGAAATGTTTCCACATTTCAGGATTTGCTGCTATTTCAGGATTTGCTGCTATTGTGTATTCATGTAATTGCTTATTTTATTTTAATTTGTACTGCTGTAGTTAATTAAGTATTTCATGTATATCCAGTTGTAATTTATTTATAATATGAACGTACACCGATGAACCATTACATTATGGCCAACCTACCTAATAAGCTGTAGGACGCCCTTTAGCTCGCAAAATATTGGCCACTTGGCGAGGTATCGATTCGATAAGGTGGCGATAGGTATCCTATGGTATCTGGTACCATAATGCCAATAGCAGGCCCTCCAGTTCTCGTACATTTCGTGGTGGTGGTGATTTAGCTCGAACCCGCTTTTCTAAGTCAAACCACAAATGTTCGATTGGGTTCATGTCAGGTGAATTTGGAAGCCAGTGGCATGGCGCATTATCTTGTTGGTAATGACCATCACCAGCAGGGAGCACAGTTGCCATGAATGGGTGAACTTGGTCTGCAATGATGTTCAGATACCTGACAGCTGTCAGGGATTGTACTATTGGGATAATGGGGTCTAAAGTGTCCCAAGAAAACATCACCCTTAGCATGCCACTGCTGCTGGCCTGTTTCTGCTCAACAGTGCATCGAGGTGCCATAGCCTCCCTTGATAAACGGCGTATCCGTGCTCAGTCATCTACGTGATGTTCCAGGAATCTTGATTCGTCAGACCAGGCCACTTTCTTCCAATCATCCACGGTCCAATCTCGATGATCTTGGGCCCATTTCATGCGCTGTTAGCGATGACGTGCAGTGAGCATGGGGACCCGGCTGGCTCTTCGGCTGTGGAAGCCCATGCGCAGAACGCTGCGATGAACTATGTGCTGTGACACATTGCCCTGATCACTATTGTTGTAGCTGCAGGTGATTTGTCACACTGTGGCCGTGCGGTCGCTGTGAACAATGTGTGACAGTCTCTGCTCCCCTCCGACATCAACAAGCTGCGGACGACGGTTTGTCATTTGGCCATCTGTGCACCACTTTTGATACATACTCACTACAGCTGCACGTGAACAACCCGTGCTGTTTCCGAGCTCGTAGTTATGAGGCGCCATGCCATCACAATTCGTCCTTTATCAAACTCCGATAAATCAGCAGCTTTTTCCATTCTGACTCTGAACACTGTACTAACTGAAAACCGGTCCTCGGATTGTATATACACTGCTCTGTGAACTTCACCTGCGTCATCATTTGGTCTCCAGGCAGGCTCATTTCTCTAGGCTGGGGATGGTCATAATGTAATGGCTCATCAGTGTATATTATGTATGCATAATTTTACAGGGTTGGATATTTCACCTTGAAACACATTTAGTGAGGATTTCCATGGGTCCCGAGCTCTTGATTATAAGCTGTATTACTTTGTGGTCTCTAATAGGATATCAGCTTAGCAGTATAGTATAATGGCAGTCATCGCAACCAAAGAACATTTCACTGGATCCAGCCTGTAGAGTAATTCTTAAATGGTCATACGCATTTGTATTCATCATCATCGTCAACCATTATCAGTCCACTGCTGGACGAAGGTCTCCCCAAGTTTCCTCCACAACGGTCTGTCTTGTGCCAGTCTCCTCCATGTCACTCCCGCATACTTTCGAATTTCATCCACCCATCTTCCATGTGGTCTTCTTCTGGGTCTTTTCCTGTCCCTTGGAATCCAATCTAAAATTTCGGCTGTCCATCGATGGTCTGTCCTTCTGGCAGTATGTCCAGCCCATTGCCATTTCAGGGATTTAACTCTGATCATGATGTCTTCCACTCTTGTCATTTTTCGGATCCACGAGTTCCTCTTCTTATCTCTCCTGGTTACACCAAGTATGCACCTCTCCATGCTGCTTTGAGTTGTCTGCAGCCTTTGTATGTCTCTTTTAGTTAAGGTCCACGTCTCTGCACCATATGTAAGCACTGGAAGGATGCATTGATCAAACACTTTTCTTTTAAGACATAATGGCATATTGCTCTTGAAAATTATGCTGTTTCTTCCAAAAGCTCTCCAGGTAAGTTTTGTACGTCGATTAATTTCTTCATCAATGTGATCTTCACTTGATATCTGCTGTCCAAGATAAATGTAGGTATTGGTTATCTCCAGCTTTTCCCCATCAATCGATAAATCTTCATTTCTTGCAAAAGCATTGTACGTCACTTTTGTCTTCTCAAAGTTCATTTTTAATCCCACTTCTTTACTCTTGTCAGCAAGTTCCTGGATCATACTCTGCAGCTCTGATGGGGTAGTTGCAAAAATGACTACGTCATTAACAAAATGAAGGTGAGTTAGATAATCTCCTTTAATCTTTATCCCTTTGTTTTTCCAGTTCAGTGTTGAAAAACATTTTTCAATGTGGCATTAAAGAGTTTGGGAGATATGGTGTCACCTTGTCTCACTCCCTTTCCAATTTTTATGGGTGCTGTATTCTCAAATAGCCAAATCTTTGCACTTGCATTTTCATAGATGTTATGAATAATATTAATGTATGCATTTTCAATACCGCAGGATTTCAAAGCCATTGTAACTGCTGATGGTTTCACCAAATCAAAGACCTTTTCATAACACATTTGTATTAACTAAGCTGAAGTTGTAGTTTTGATTTTTATGGTGACATTTTATTTTGTTAATGTTCTGTTTACCTCATTTAGTGTTTCAAAAATACATTGCTACAAATGTGTTGTTTTCATATACATTCTTTTATATTGCTGTAAAGGTGCTTTGTTGATGTGCTTCACTAGAGTTTGAAATACATTTCTTCATGTGTAGGACAATGAAGCAAAGAAGTTTGAGACCTTGTTGAAAGCAAAAGACACAGAAATTGAAGAGCTTCGAAAAAGACTAGAGAAACAGAATACTGCTGTAGTTACACTTGTGAGTTTATTTAAGTTATCCTAGCTATTATTATTTTCTATTTTTGCATGACAATAATACACTACAAGCATTAAAAAAATGTGGGTTAATCACTGGTGTATGATGACTACAGTAATTGCTCGAGGGAAAGCAACATTTAACTACTGTATTTTTTGGGTTATAAGACACACCCTTATTTTTTTATCAGAATTTAAGAAAAAAATTGCATATCAAAAATTTAGAAAAAAATTTTATGTGTAAAAATAGCAGCTGAATCATTGAATCCTTGCAATTTTTGAAATTAGCAGTGTGTGATATGGTTAATGAAAAACAACATCGAGAAACACCACTCAATCCATCAGCCAATAAGGTACATGGGCTGCATGGTTTGTCCACAATGTCACACCTTCATACAGCCAATGGTCTTCATTATTGATTCGGATGGACATCCTCACCGTATGACCAGAGTTGTGTAAAAATAAAATGTATCTGCGTACACAACCATTGAAACAATAAACTTGCTGGAAACCCACAGAGCGCGATAATAATAGAATAAGATAATTTAAAGAAAAACTAATAAACACTAAGCTGTTCTCTGAGATTCAGAGGTTAACTGCACAAAGAAATACAAACTACCAGATGATTTTTACTTACTGTTGCCATATGAAACTTCTCCATTTACAGCGATATTGACACACAACATAGGCTGCAGTGGCATCCATCCCTACCCTGCCTTTCCTTCCTGCCACTTGGGCTAAAAAGATTTTCTTAGTAAGCATCTCATCACTCATTCTTCCAACATGGCCAAACCACCGAAGCATATTAGTCTCCACTTTGCTAACAACATTTTGCTTCACATTACACAACTGCAACACATTTTCATTCCTCACACAATCAGAACGTGTCTTGGTACAAACCCGCCGTAAGTAACACATTTCTCCAGCACACAAACAACTCCTATGTATCTTCTGTAATACCCAGGTTTCACTGCCATAAATCAGTGTAGTAACAATTGCACTTTCATACACAGCCATGCGGGACTCTCTTGGGAACCCATCATTCCTGTGAAAACCTCCCCAAGCAGCCATGACTTTCAATGAAGAATTCACTCGCCTACTGATTTCATCATCCAATTTGTTCTCTCTGTCAAACATGCTTCCTAAATACACAAACTCATTCACCTGGTCAATCACTGGGCCATTTAGACTTTTAAGAAACTAATAAAACAATAAATAATTAGAACATTACACATTCCAATGAGAGCAGCACGAGTGCATTACAACTGAATGTGCAACAGTGTGTGTGAAATGGACTTTTATGGCAACATATAAAAATATTGGAAGAAATACAAACTACCAGATAATTTTTACTTACTGTTGCCATATCAAACTTCTCCATTGACAGCGATCTTGACATACAACTCGAGCTTCACTCACATCCATCACACGCCGTACACAAGATCTTCTATACTTCATACTCATAATCTTTTTCTCAGGCAGACACTCCTGAATCTGATCCTGCCGTGACTTCCTTGGCCTTCCTCTGCCTTTCCTTCCTGCCACTTGGCCTAAAAAGATTTTCTTTGTAAGCATCTCATTACTCATTCTTTCAACATGGCTAAACGACCAAAGCATATTAGTCTCCACATTGCTAACAGCATTTTGCTTCACATTACACAACTGCAACACATCTTCATTCCTCACACGATCAGGACGTGTCTTACCACAAACCCCCTTAAGTAACACATTTCTCCAGCACACAAACGACTCCTATGTTTCTTCTGTAGTACTCAGGTTTCATTGCCATACATCAGAGTAGGGACAATTACACTCTCATACACAGCCATGAGGAACCCATCATTCCTATGAAAACCTCCCAAAGCTGCCATGACTTTCATTGAAGAATTCACTCGCCTACTGATTTCACCATGCAATTTGTTCTCTCTATCAAACATGCTTCCTAAATACACAAACTCATTCACGTGGTCAATCACTGGGCCATTTAGACTTTTAAGAAACTAATAAAACAATAAATAATTAGAACATTACACATTCGAATGAGAGCAACATAAGAAAGAACATTACTACTGAATGTGCAGCAATGCGTGTAAAATGGACTTTTATGGCAAAATATTAAAACATTGGACTATGAAGCTCATAAAAACAAGATACTAACTAAAGAAAGTTTCTATATTCAGAAAAACAGTTCAATCAAAGAACCTTCAAAAATTATAAATAGCATTTTCAACAAGTTAATTAAAAAATACTAGATTTACAATATTCAAAAGGAAATAATTTTAACTTAATAACTGGCAACTGCAAGAGGAACCTGGCAACAAAATTTAAATTGTTTCCTTGTAAACGAAACTTTCAATACAGTTCTGTTGCATTGAGAACAACAGGCCTTGATAAAATCTAGAGGCCAGAAATGTCTGTAAAAACAAAAGAACTCAGATGTGAAAAATAATTAAGTTCTCCAAGTTAAAATAGGATTAAGTATGTTCATCTGAGTAAAGCCCTAAATAAGTGTTTTAATTGCTGTAAATAACATTTTTATTTTTTTATTATTTTTAAACTACATGCAAAAACTATTTGCAAAACCTGCTAACAGTTTGGAAACTATCCGCGTGTGCATATACATTGCACTACTCTGCTTATGACTAATGTGTCAAAGTGAGATGAGCTTGGGTGAAGTGTATTGGCATTTTGTGGCGTACTAATACACTATCTACCAAGTAATTGGACACCCCTGCAATCGACGACATCTGCGGTCCTGATACACGTCGTGGCCGCCGCCGTCAAGTATCGTGTGGGAAACAACAACGCAACCAGTCGCATGCAAGATGCCACGCAGTTCGGAGCTCTCTGATTTCGAGAAAGGTGTAATCGTCGGGTATCACAGAAATGGCCGATCCATACGTGACATATCCAGCGAGTTGAAGTACCCAAAATCGACAGTGGCCTACGTGATTGGCACGTGGAAGATGAGAGGTGACTGTCAGAATGTGTCCCGACCCGGCAGACCCACAAAACTGAGAGTTAGAGACCGACGGATGCTGGCCAGAGAAATTCGGAAGAACCGCACCAAATCGATGGGCCACACCCGCGAGGAGTTTCAACAGGCATCCGGGAGTGTTCTTTCGATGAATACCATCCGTAAGGAAGCCCATGTGCTCGGTTATCATGGACGTGCTGCCGCCCACATGCCTTTGATCACCAAGTCCAATGGTGCTGCTCGGCTAACGTGTTGCAAAGAATGTCGACAGTGGACCGTTGAACAGTGGAAACAGGTTCTCTGGAGCGACGAATCAAGGTTCACCCTCTGCCGTTCGGATGGCAGGGTCTCGGTTTGGCGTCTGCCTGGAGAACGCCTCCTGCCGGAATGTATTGTGCCAACTGTGAAGTTCGGCGGCGGTGGAATTATGCTATGGGGGTATTTCTCCTGGTATGGCACGGGACCCTTTGTTGCAATTCCTGGTAGACTCAACGCCGAGACCTACTACACCATTTTGGATGACCATGTGCTTCCTACTTTGTGGCAGTTTTACGGGGTGGACCCATGTTACTTTCAGGATGACAATGCCTCCTGTCATGTTGTGAGGTCCACCACGGGCTTGGTATGGTGACAATGGGGTTAATCGAATGGACTGGCCTGCACAGTGCCCGGACCTTAACCCTATCGAGCACCTCTGGGACGAGTTGGAGCGTCGACTTAAGGGGTGCCCCACCGTCCGAAATCGGTGAAGGAACTGACCTGTCTTCTCCAAGCCGCGTGGAAGAAAATACCGCTAGCCGTCGTACAACGCCTGGTTGAGAGTATGCCCCAGGAGGGTTGCAGCTGTAATCGCTGCTCGTGGAGGCTCCACCAACAATTGAAGGTGAAAAAACTTCGTTTTTCTATGCTATCACAGGTGTCCAATTACTTAATGGTAGATAGTGTAGTTCCTGGGTATGGCAAATTGTTTTTCTTTTTTTAATCTAAAGCTTGACAAGAACCGTTTGGAAAAGAGGAAATTAAGTGAGACTGTAAGATGTGGCTGCATTTTTCATCGTAAACTGCAATTGACAATGCTTTCCTTCAGTTGCATGGTTCACGAAGGCATTTCCTATAAAAATGTTTTCAAAATTATGACTCCATAATATTTATGTTACTGTAAATAAATATATTTTTTGTGCTTGTCTATGAAGGTTCTGCATTAACTGAAGAATTAGCAGCAGCAGTAATACACCCTCAGTTTGCTGATGGATGTTTTGAACGTTAGTTGTGATGTTTCACCCTGAGATGCATATTTCCCCCTTTTTTTCTATCACTTTGCTTCTTAAAATAATTATGATAGGCCTTTTATGTCCATTTCAGATTACTATGTACAACATATGAGGTATGTTCTTGATCTCAAAGATTACAATCTTGTGACGATTATAGATATATTAAGATTATACAACATATTTTGTCACAAGTATTTATTTATTTATTTTTTTGTTTTTTCAAGCCGACCATGGTTTTGCTGGGTATTGACCTAGCTTCATCAGGACGAATGGTCCATAAATATACAAATTGTATATGACATCATAAATGGTTAAATGATTGGATTGTGGGTTGTATGCCACCTACAATAATATGTTATAATACATTGATATGTATTTTTAATCCGTTAATAGGTGTAAAATTACAAAAGTTTCGCAAGCTTTCACTGCCAACGGACAGCTTCTTCAGGCTTCTGAATATAAACACTTAACAGAAACAGACAAAGAATAAATGCAAATGTAAAATTTAAAATCATTATAGCATAGCATGAGACTCATATTACGCCTCGTGCTCATCGATTGTCCAGCGAGCTCTTAATGTTTAATACCTTGTGCCAGATAGGTGAAATTTCAGTGGTTATGTCTGTGTTACATACGTCACTGCCTGATATAATCTCGATTGCTTCTCCAACTGCTGTTGCCCTAAAACCGCTGTAGGGCGCAAGTCTTATGTCCTTCCAGATCGGTTGATCATCCTTAAAATTCTCGTCTCGTGCTAAAGAAGTAGTTGGTTTTCTGTTTTTTATATCCCGTTTGTGCTCTGCCTCTCTGAGGTGGAAAGACCTCTTTGTCATTCCGATATACCACCTTGTCGATGCGTCCGGGTATATTAATGGGATTCTGTATACTCCGGCTTGGATGGACAGTGGTTGCCGGTCATGATCAGCGGTGAGAATGGTCCCAATCGTCCTCCGGGATCTTAGACCTACATCCGCCGTGCTTGTAGAAGCCATTTTGCAACCTATGAAAGATTCCATCTTAAATTCCGGAGGACTAGTTCCAGAGATATGACTTAAGATATGCAGACGATATATTTTTTATTTGGAGTCACAACAATGTATCCCTAAATGTTTTCTTAGATCGCATGAACTCCGCCCACCAAGAGATAAAATTCACTGTTGAATATGAATAGGATGGATGCCTCCTGTAGTTGGACATCCTGGTGTGAAGGAAGCCGTCGATAAATCTTAGAACACAAGTGTATCAGAAACCTTGTTACGCTCATAACCCGGATTCTCCCTTCATCTGCCGCACCCAGCTCGCACAAGTATGCCTTGTTTAAAATCCACACGAAGAGAGCTTATGATCTCTCATCAGATAAAGAGGATCTGCTCGCAGAAATCCGCAACCTAAGAGAGTTTGCCACTGCAGCTGGTTACAACATTGAGCACATCGAAAGGATAATACATAAAGCATCTTTGAAAGAAACTGGGCAGGCATAAAGGTCACCTGCGGAAAGAGCAAGTTTTGTCGGATCCATACCATATATCCTGGGATTTTCTTACCAACTCAAGAATACTCTGCGTAAGCTGAATGTAGGTCTAAGATCCCCGAGGACGATTGGGACCATTCTCACTGCTGATCGTGACCGGCAACCACTGTCCACTCAAGCTGGAGTATATGGCATCCCATTAATATACACGGACGCATCCACAAGGTGGTATATTGGAATGACAAAGAGGTCTTTCCACCTCAGAGAGGCAGAGCACAAACGGGATATAAAAAACAGAAAACTAACTACCGCGTTAGCACGAGACGTGAATTTTAAGGATGCTCAACCGATCTGGAAGGATGTAAGAAGACTTGTGCCCTACAGCGATTCTAGGTCAACAGCAGTCAGAGAATCAATCGAGATTATATCAGGTAGTGACATATGTAACACAGACATAACCACTGAAATTTCACCTATCTGGCACAAGGTATTAAACATTAAGAGCTCGCTGGACAATCAATGAGCACGAGGCGTAATATGAGTCTCATGCTATGCTATAATGATTTTAAATTTTGCATTTGCATTTATTCTTTGTCTGTTTCTGTTAAGTGTTTATATTCAGAAGCCTGAAGAAGCTGTCCGTTGGTAGTGAAAGCTTGCGAAACTTTTTGTAATCTTACGCCTATTAACTGATTAAAAATACATATTAATGTATTATATCGTATTATCATAAATGGTGTTTATAGTCACATGTTTTGGTTAGATGCTTCCACGCGCTTGATAGAAATGGTGTGGATGCTAGGTCATTAACAAGTTGCAAAGACTTCTGACATATATGGAAAGCTTCCAAAATATCAAGTTTGGTGGTTGAATCTGGCTTGTCAATTTAGTTTTGCTTCTTTAGAAATAAATTTATGGTCCTTTTCATAACAGTGTTAAGCCATCGATGACATCTTTAGGTCACAATTCCAAATGTAGGTCTTGTGCTCCATACTCTAAACGGTACCGTCTTTTAACTTTAATGACAGACTTTAATTCCGCAAGCCATAACACACACACATCACCTTCTGCTGTACGGATGACATGACTACTGATTGCGCATTTCTCATACATTCCTCATCAGGCCACACATAGAGCCATCTATCGGATTCTGGGAATGACAATTCTGCAAAACAAAAATATAGAAACCGTGTTAGTAATACGTGACATAGAAAAACAGACAATGCTCATAGTTTTTTTGTACATAATTTTGTAATGTGTCCAATAATTCTCGGACACTCTATATATAGATTTTTTTCAATCCCTATCTTGTGGGGAATTTTTTATATGTGTTTGTCCCTTTAAAAGATGTTGTTTTTTATTTAATTTGAACCAAAATGTATTTTCAGGAAAATAAATTAATGGAATTGGAGAGGTCTGCTAGTTCCAAGGATGCAGACATAAATGTTTTAAAAGAGAAACTGAAAGAAAATGAAAGTGCCTATGTAAGTAAAGTGATATTCTTTTCTGTATATTATGTGGAGAATGTCAGATGTTGCTCTTTGTTGTGGTGCTGTACTGAAATTGTTGCATGGATGACTGATGCTGACATGGAAAACTGGTTGTGTTTTATAACTTGAGGAAATGTGTTGGAAAACCATTAATTTACACTGCTTGTGTGTTTGTACATCAGCTGTTGGCTTTTGTCAAAATTGGAAAAAAAAAAAAAGCTATTTGTGAATTCAAACATGGATTATATTTGAGTGAAACTAAGTGAATCGGTATGTTAAGCAAAACTCAAATGAGTTGTTAAGTGACTTGCAAGGCAAAGAAATTGTGCTTTGCAGTTTGGTCATATACGCTTCCACAGGGTTCACTCAGCTGATCTGTTGATGTAGGTTTTGATAAGAATTTCTTTTGCTTGTTTTATAGCTATTCTCCTGTTTTGTGACTTGTACCATGATTTGTTTCATTTCTTTTGTACTGTTTTTTTTTATTATTATTTTGTTGTAAAACATTTGCCTTGGAAGATAGTGGCCATGTAATACTTTCTTTCTTTAATACCTGTTTTGTGTTCTCTGTTTCAAGTCCTTAAAGGATCTTTGACTTACACAAACATGATTTTTTGTGCTCCTATCAGGAAAGTTTTCTGAGTGTAGTGTACCCTTGCTGAAGTCTTTAACTTTTCAGTTTATTTGGTATTATATTGTAGTTAATTGTCTTCTTACTGTGGTTTCAAAGTGACTGAACCACGATTGCATCATTACTTTTGAATTTATTGAAAGTGTCGTGCAGAATTTATTTAGATTTCCATTGGCATTGTGTGAGGGGGGGGAGACTGACCAACTAACTAAAGTGAGCAGTAATATGCTCCCATAAATATCAATGATTGGTATTCCTTTGGAAAGTATTTACATTTCTTCTCATATATTTTGTTGACAGTATAATGTATTAATGCAGCTACACCTTCAAGCCCCATTGAAACTTCTTGCCTAATGTTTAGTTTATTTATATAACTCAGGTGTTAAGTGGCATCCAAATGCAGTGACTGATGTCAAATTTCCAGTAACTCACATTTTGCATAAAATATATACAGTGCTCAAACTTACTGCTGCCACGATTCTAAAGGTATAAGAGGTCATAACTGAGATTCCTTTATTAAATAAATAAATAATAATAATAATAAAGGTGTGTGTAATAGTCATCAGTTAATACAAATGTGCCATATTTCACTGTTTCCATGTAGCAGCCCCTTCAGAAAACTGGAAAATAACCTTTCTAATAACAAGTTACCTGTTAGTTACTCAAATCGGGACAGCAATCAGATTGACTTCTGCTGCCGTCCTTTTTTAGTCGTTTGTGTCAAAAAGTGGTAGTGAAGAAAAAGTAGGGCGACAGGTATTAAAATTTTTTTAGAAATGAAATGAGGTGAGGCCAGGTCATTAAATTTCATTACCTGTGCATAGAATGCTACCGTCTATTAAGACACAGTATTGTTACGTAGGTAGGTGACATACACTGGCGTGCAAAAATTAAGGGCGAGACGGTTTTTCGAATGTAACGTCGTGCAGAAGTGCTCCACATTGACTCAAATCATACCATAAGATCTCCAAGATGTAAGAATATGGGACAAGTGAGAAACCATCCAAACAAGGAATCCAAAGGATACGAAGGCACTTTATTGAAAAGGTAGCTTCGAGCACAACTGGACAGAAACGTCCGTGTGACAGGCGGCTGCGAAGAAAAATCCAGTCTTTAGTAGGGGATATGATCACCCCTGACTGCGTTGCAGGATTTACAACGTCTGTCCATGCTGAGGACGAGGTTGTCAAGGAGCTGTTGAGACATCGTGGCCCATTCCTCTTGTAACGCCAATCGCAGCTGCGGAATTGTTGCTGGCAGCTGGTGACAGGCTGCCAAGCGCATCCCGAGAAGGTCCCACATGTGTTCGATTGGATTTAGGTCCGGGAACCTTGCGGGCCAATCCATGCTTTGAATATCTTCACTCTCCAACAGCTCTGCGACAGCCACTGTACGATGAGGTGTAGCGTTGTCGTCCATGAAGAGGAACTCAGGACCCACAGCACCTCTAAACAAATGCACATGAAGCAGGAGAACCTCGGTACAATAGCGGACACCAGTGACTGAACCTCCTTGGAAGATGTGGAGGTCAGTACGGCTACCAAGCATGATACCACTCCAAACGAAAACTCCGCCCCCTCCAAACCGGTTCCTTTCGACGATGTTGGAGGTGTCGCTCGTTAGACTAAATTGGCTCTCATCTGTAAAGAGAACTCGACCCCATTGCTGATGTGTCCAGTTCTTGTGTTCCTGGCACCACAGAAATTGCCGTCTCCGATGAGCAGACTTTAATGGCACACACCGTACTGGTCATCATGCAAATAGACCACTTCTGTGCAGCCTCCTGGCCACAATAAAACATGATAACGGACGTCCAGTTGTCTGTTGCATGTGCCTTGATATTTCTCCCGCTGTCTGCTGTCTGTCTCTTCTCGTCTGTAGGACAATATACCGGTCGTCCGCCGCCGTGGTTGCTCGTGGATGACCACTGCTAAACTCTCGGACAGCTGTTCCTGTCATTTGAAATGCTCTCTAAGCTCGTGAAACAATGCTGTGAGTGATCCTGAACTCCTCGGCCACACTAGTCACACTTCGACCTTCTTCCAATTTCCCAAATGACGCGACCTCGGGTAAAGTCATCCAGATGTCATCTACTGGATTGCCTGTTGGCCATATCACACAGTGGCAGCAACTCGACAGCGTTCAAACCAATGTACACCGTGCAATAGCTTTCACCGAATTGCTGAGCGTACACCACCTGTGTGCTTTATACCCTTCCGACCCCCCCCCATCATGCTGCATATATGCGCATGCCCTACCGTACCGGACCCTAGTCTATCTCCTGAGTGGTCTTTCGGCCCGTTCTGCCTGCTTGTTCCGCGTTATGCTAATTTCTCCTCTTCGTCCTTAAGTTTTGCACACCAGTGAAGTTTCGCTGCTGTTTTCTTTACCCTTAGTCATGATAGCTACTTGAACCAAAGTGGCATTTTCTCCAGTAGGTTGAATGAGGTGCTCAGGTATTCTGAACCAGCTGGACATCAAGGCATACTGGAGTCTGGCAAAATAATACTGGTGTTTGACCTTCCTCCATATTGCATACACTCTTGAGCCATAACACTATGACCATTTTCCTAATAGTGTGTGAGGCTGCCTTTTGCCATGATTGCTGCTTGAACCCAGTGTGGCATCAACTCCACTAGGCTGCATAATGTGTTTTGAGGTATTCTGAGCCAGCAGGACGTACAGGTGTCCTGCAGTTTGGCGACAAAGTTAATAGGTGAATGCTGCACACCACAAATGTTCGACAGGATTGAATTAGCAAGAATTGAACAGCCAGAGGAGCACACAGAATGCTTGGACATGATCCTGGAACCATTCCTACAAAATGCATGCATTGTGGATGTGGCATCCAGATCAAGGTCACCACATAGGGCAACAATTGGTCTGAAGCAATGGCCATTGCTCTGGCGGTGGAATGGTATGTGGCTCTGCCTTCTAATCACTTGTCTGAGATGGGTCTGGGTTTGAATTCTGAGTGAAACATGGATGGCATGTTTGTCTTGCTGCACTTGGTCTCTGCCTTCCCTGTAAGCAGTTTCCCCAAATTAGAGACAAATGACTGCTTATAGCTGATTGAGTTGCTCAAAGAGCCCCCCCACTGAATGTTAGTGACGATGACAATGCATTGGTGTGACTCAGTGGTGAAAGTGTGCTCAACAGGGATGAAGGGACCCTTTGATATCCATGAGAACAATTCTCGTAGCATGATATTGCCACCAGTCTTCATCCACCCAACTGTGAAGTTTGGGTGCAGCTGTTAACTCATGTAGCATGGAATGCAGACTCATTCATCAACATGTTGGAGCTGAACTTATTGGACCAGGTGACTCTCTTATAGTCATCCAGTCCCATCAACGAAAGTTGGTCAACACAGGCACACGAACAATCTGTCGACTCCTTAGGTATATCTGCACGATTATGTGCTTCGAAGCATTTCTCTGTATGCCCTGTTTATAGCCTGATATTAGCTAAGGGATACTGCACCGTTCATCTTATTTTCCGAGACATGTGCCAACCGGTGCTCACCTTGACTGCCAATCCAGGATGGTATCCCCTTCATGGCATGCTAAATCGACGTGAACTCTCTTCAGACTATTTTTGCCACACCTTCACAACGATAGCTTTGAACGGACAACAGTTGCTGTGATGCTGGCCCATGCCTTCCTTGCACCAATAATCACTTACCATTCAAACTCTGATGAGTCCTTCATACTGGTGAGCTGACATGTTTCGCACATGCTGTCCGTAAATATTTAAATATTCCTGTCTAATAATATTCAGTTGTGCTTTATGTCTGGAAGTAGAGGACTTGCCTGAATTATTATTTTTACCCAGTCAGCATAGTTGCCGAAAGAATAAATGTCATAATAGTAAGAAGTACAGTCATTTGGCTGAAGTTTGGGTATATGATGCAGTTTCAAAATGAAATGGAGCAATCATGAAATGATATGGTGCAATCTGATGAAATGGTAGAAAAATGACCAGTGGTTTAATGTTTTTTTTTTTTTTTTGGAAATTACTGTATTTACAATTTTATATGTTAGTTGATGTGTTTATTATTATTTCTTGATTTGCACAATAAATCTGTTTTATTTTCTTTAACATTAGTAAAGTTACTAAAGGCAATAGCAACTGATAGAACACAAAGTTGTCTGCCAAAATTTACTGAGCGCAGTTGGTTTCGATGTCCATCTTGTCCTATCTCTCGAACACCATGTACTGATACCGTTCATTAATTATAAGCTCGAAGTCCATTTTCTAAAGTCCTTCCCAAAATGACACCTTGGGCTTTGCTTTCTTAAGAGATCTCATTTGTTTGTAGTCATTGATTAGTTAGGTTATTGTGGGGGAAATGTTTATTTGAATTATTGAAAAAGAGCTGATCATGTGTACAGCAATAAAATGCACAGTCCAAATTTCTCAGCAAAATATTATGATTTCATTCTATACCTGAGTGTGCCAGCTATAGTCCATTACTTTTAAATCGGCAGCTCAAAGTCACCCGCTACCACCCTACCCTTGCACTTAACCATGGTAGCATTTACAGCGAAGGGTACTCAAGACAGAGAACTCACTTTCTCTGCCTTAGTTAGGATAAGCTTAAGTATAAAAAAAAAAAACCATTTAGTCACAGATAAAACCAGTTTTCCTTCCTAAAGTGAAGTGGAGGAAAATGATTTTTGCATCCTGATCACAGCAGACGCTATCATAGTTACAAGCGAGAGGGTAGGGAGGGAGCAGGTGACCTTGAGCAGCTGATTTAAAAGTAATGGACTATAGTACGCAAACATTCACTTGGACTGATAGTATCCAGTGAAACTGGAAATAACTACAAGATTTTGCCCCTTTTGTTAGATGTTCTGTGGCCTGAGATGTCACTTAAAAATCTGTAACTTACAATCTCGGTTAGCAGTATGAATGATGAGGATGGAATTATTGTGGCTTTTCACAGTCGGTGTAAAAAATAAACTAAATGAAAATATCCAATGATCTTTATCTGCAGTAATACTAAAATTGTGTTATTTGTACCTGTGTTATAAAATTGCACTGTTTATACTTTTATGCTATGTAGTTGCATTATTTATTCAGTGGATATAATGTATGATAATCATGGTGTTGTTTGTGCTTTATTTACTAAGTTATGCATTATTTATCCAATGAATATTTTCTGTTAAAAACATAAAATCACAGTTTTTGTATTTTATTTACTAAGTTATTTTCATCTTCCTTTTAAGGTTTCCCATTGTTTACCCTTTTGTGGAATTTTTTAAACTTTTGCACTTCTTTATGTATTTTACATTCTGGAGTTAGTAGTTCTGTTTTCCCCAAAATTGGTGTTTCTTTTTCCTTTACAGCATATATCAAAGTCCTCTCCCCTACCCTTTGTGTAATTTATTTACTGTATTTTCCGATTATAATGTCGCTGCACTATACTTGATTTTACCAGTATGCAGCTCTTAAATGCACTGCTTAACTAAGTGCATCATATAATTGTTTTCAGGAAAATAAATTTCGACTGTCGTTCATGATACAAGGTGTGATAAAAAGTATTCATACTGGATTTATTAACAAAAAAAAAAAAGACGTACAAGATTTACAGATTTGAAAGTTAATCATCTTCGAAGAAGTCCCCTTCCGAAGCCACATGCTTAGTCCAGCAGTGTTTCCATTGCTGGAAGCATTTTTTGAAGTCATCTTCTGAAATAGTGAACAGCTGCTTCATCACATTCTGTTGCATCTCTTCAATACCTCGAAATCTTTTCCCTTTTAAGTAGTATTTGATTTTGGGGAAGAGAAAAAGTCACAGGGAGCATGATCTGGCAAATAGGGTGGCTGTTGGATCTGTGCAATACAGTGATTAGCAGCAAAAAACTGCTGTGCAAGTTGCAATGCACAGGCAAGTGTATTTTCATGATGGAGTTGACACTTGCCACTCTCATGAAATGCTGGTCTTTTGCAGTGAACTGTGTCCATCAAGCACCACAAATCTTGGCAGTAATACTCTTTGTTGATTGTATGGCTTGGTGGATCATATATATGATGTACAATTCCCTCATGAATGAAAAGAAAACCAAACCGGTCTGCATCGTCTTGAAATTACTGTGGCTCTTTCGTGCTTTTTTTGGGTCTGGGAAAGTTTGGGGTCTTCTGCTGTGAAGACTGGGTCTTAGTTTTGAGGGCATACCCATAAACACCGATCCATCACTGGTTATCATATATGTTTTCGTCCTTCTTGACGCAACTTAAGTGGGTCACTAGCAGCTGAAATGTGTACCTGTTTTTCCTCAGCTGAGAGCAATTTTGGCACAAATTTGACAAAGATATGTCTCATACCCAAATAATTGTCTGTAAAAAAAAACCCGACTAAACTGAACCGAAACTAATGTTGAAGTCTTCAGATAACTCATGAATAGTGATCCGTCTATTTTCGTGACCAATTGTGCACACAAGTTCGACATTGTTTTCACTTTTGCTGGTTGCATGCCTCCCAGACCGTTCATCACTCTCAACACTTCCACGGCCATCTTTAAAAGGTTTATACCACTCATAAACTTGTGCATGACTCATACAAACCTCCCCATAGACTTTCTGTAACTTTAAGTATGTCTTTGCAAGTTTCACTAAGTTTTTGACAAAATCTGATGCAAATTCGTTGATCAATTTTTTTCCGACATGACAAATGCGACAAACAGCATCACACATGTAAGAACAAAGCACTTTTGTAAAAGAACCTTTCTAATAACAAAGCAAGGTAATAAATGGAACTGCTGCATTATTCTTGGAAAATACGGTATTTATAATACATTCTGGGGTTAACACCTCTGAAGGTAGTATTATAGTTCTGTTTTTCAAAAAAAAAATTCCTTTTTTTTAAATTTAGAGTATGCATCATTTTATTAATAATTTGCTGTTTGCTCTTGTAGAATAAAGAATATGAAGAATATGAGAATAGTTTGATTTTAAATGGTCAACAGATTCATCAATTGACAAAAACCTTAGAAGAAAAAGAGAAATTAATTTCTTCCCATGTAAGCTGTAAATTAAGACTAATTTCTGTTTTATCCTTTCTTCCATAAACTTCAGTTTCACTGTATGTAATATCTTTTTTTTTTTTTTTTCATCAAATTATAAAATTGGCAGTGATTACTGTTTAAACACATTTTTATAGATACTAACCCATTTGACTCTATCAATCCACCTAGTGTAATTTTAAGATATTATTGCTAAAATGCAAGGGCTTTTCAATAAAGAATGAACATACTTCCATGAAACAATAGCACAAAATGAATCTATTAATCATCCAAGTTTTGGTGATCTTTTTTTCAAAATATTCGGTATGTGATGCAATGCACTTAATTCCAATGCTTCTGTTACTCTTCAAAATCCGGATGGAAGCTATTTTCTGACATGCATTTGAGAATTGCCTTCGATGCCTTAACAGCTTCATTTAACAAATGAAGGCATTAACACTGCAGCTCCTCCTCTTAGTTTGGGAACAAAGAAAAATTACAGGGTGCAAGTTCTGGGCTGTGGGGTGGATGAGGAAAGCATCTAACATTAATTTTGGCTAACTACTTGACAACGGCATAAGCATTGTGAGGTCTTGTATTATTGTGGTGCAGCATCCATCTGCCTGTGCATGTTAAATGAGGTCGTTTGTGACGAATGTGATCCTGCAAAGCCTGCAATACAGCTCTGCAGTAGGCCCCCATAACATTGGTGTTATTTGTCACAGCATGCTGGTAAATAATTATTTTGCTCGTCAAAGAAAGTGATTACCATAAATTTACCAGCAGGCAGCACAACTTTTGCTTTCTTCAGTGTCTGCAATGAAGGTGACTTCCAAATAGAACTTAGTTGATCACTCTCAGTGTTACAATGGTGCAGCCAAGTCTCATCTGTAGTTATCACCATATTTGTGCATTCAGCATCAGTAGCAACCATATTGTGCAATAGCTGACAAACTTCCAACCTGAATGTGCTTTTGGTGAGTCGTCAGTATTCGTAGAACCCAACGTGCACATACTTTCATATGCAGGTGGTCATGGAGAATAGTGTGTGTACTTCCTACGGATACTTTCAAAGTCTCTGCTAGCTGTCTGACTGTTACATGTGATCCTCTCTCACAATTACAGCCACAGTTCTATTTTAACTTGAAGATCTTTCAATTTAACTTCACATCTTCTGAGTTCTTTTATTTTTTCAGACATTTCTGGCCTCTAGATGTTTATCAAGGCCTGTGTCAATGTAGATAAACAATGTATTTGATGAAAAGATTTTAATTTAATAACTCATTACTGAAAAAAGAACCTGGCATCAAAATTTGAATTCTTTCTGTGTGAACAGAACTTTCGTTACATGTTTTCTACATTGATAACAGGCCTTGATAAACATCTAGAGGCCAGAAACATCTGAAAAAACAAAAGAACTCAGAAGATGTGTAGGCAAATTGAAAGATCAAGTTAAAATAAAACTAAGTATATTAATCTGTGTAAAGCATTGAGTAAGAGTTTTAATTTCTGTTCAGGTGCAGTGTTGACATTTCCTTTCATAACAGCAGAGGTTAAGCTACAATCGCTATTTTTGCAAAATGTGATGAATTCATCTAAAACGAGCGAGAAAATTAGCTTCCTGTCGCGAAATGGTGCCAGACATTTAAATATCACAGAGATGATTGTGTTCCAAAATTTTGAACTCACGTAGTCCAGGGAAAAAATTTAAATTCCGCCACTAATTTGTGGGTAAAAGTATTTTGTCATACGACAGAAACTCCATCATCCATTGTTCGGCATGAGGGCGTCACATCAATTTGTCGACTATGACGATTCGTCGCACGTCAGTTCGTCGACTACGGCGATTCGTCGCACATCAGTTCCTCCACTACGACGACTCGCAGCACGTTAGTTCGTCCACTACGACGATTTGCAGCGTGTTAGTTCGTCGACAAAAGAGGCTAAATTTCTTTAGCATTTTGCTACAACCTTTTTCTTCATTTTAGCATTTTTGTTACAGCATTTTTTGAGCCAGCTTAAACTTTGCATAACAGTACTTGTTGGAGCACCAGGATCTTCTCTCTTCTGTATTGACTTTCAGCCTTCTTTAATCCCGTGTTCAGTGTAATAATGGTGCCTCAAATTTTTTGTGCTCCCCATACAGAAATATTCTTGAGTTTTACAAAAGCTACGGCAAAATAATTCCATCACCCCTCTCATCTTAGCAGCACTGACCATAAACCTGCCACTAATGATAAGAGCTTGCTTCTCGTTCTTTGTTCTCTGCCTTATGTCCCAAGGTATGATGCGAAAGTGCTCATCAAAGCTGAGACGGGCTGAGCCTGAGCCCGAAGCAGAGCCCAGGCCTGGCTCGGGCTGTAGAATATTTACTGCGGTTCAGACTCTGGTGGGCTCGGGCTCTTAGAGAGAGTGAGAGAGTGAGATAATTTTTTTATATAAAAATGGGATTTTATATGATTTTGCAAATGAGACACTTTATAGTTGGTAAAAGAAATTCTTCAGCAACTGGTTCTGGTTGGGGAGCGGGCATTCGTGATGGCTATTTGTTCTGTTCTTGGGTAGAAAATACCATAGGCAGTGCATTAGTGTGTTTCTTCAGAGAAAAAAAAAAGGTTTTTTAAGAACTATAGATATTGGATAGTTGATAGATTGGCCGATGATAATTTACCCCCTATCTCCATGCAGTAGCTCTCTGCTGATTATATTTAGCAATGTTCATATTGCAGCACATTATGGTGCAATAATATTAGCATTATTTGTGCAACATACAATTGCAGCACTGCCCGATCATTTTGGATGTCTGGCTGCCCGAAGCACTGCAGGTGAAAACGAACAGTCAAAGAAAATCCTACAGTTACACTGTAAAAATAGATAGAGGTCCCTTCCCCACTCCCCATTTGAGAAATACATTGGTTAATTGCAGGAGGAAGAAAGAGTAGAAGCGTGGAAAACGAGATGTTTTTTATTAAATGGTTGAACTGGTTAACCAGTTTTCGGGCTCTATCTTGCAATATAAAATTCGGGCTCGGATAAGTTCAGGCTGATATGCCACCGGGCTCGCACGGGCTCAGGCTTCGAAAATTGTGCCCAAACTCAGCTCTGGTGCTCATCCCCCTTACATGAGCATCACACCACTGAGGAGAAACAAGTCACTCAAATGTCTCCTTTCTTAGGCTCAGCACTATTGATATAGTCCTTTTGTTAGTCAATCAGTGTGAAAGGATTAGTGTAATCATCCCTCTAAATGACAATTTTGTGTAACAAGGCTTTAAGGGAAAAGACCCAAGGCATGATAGGAAAGAGCTAGTCTCCTGAAATGGACATATGCCACTGGATAGAAACAAGTGACTCAAATACCTTCTTTCTTATTATGTTCGTCACCATTGATATTATTACCCTTTTAGCAGATAATCAGTCAGAAAGGATTAGTGACAATCCTCCCCCTAAATGACCACTTTGAATAACAAATCTAAGGAGAAAGACTCAAGGCATGATAGGGAAGAGCTAGTCCCCTGAAATGGACATATGCCACTGGGTAGAAACAAGTGACTCAAACATCTCTCTCCTTTCTTAGGTTTGCCACCATTGTTATGGCCCTTTTAGCAGGTAATCAGTCAAAAGGGATTTGTGTAAGTTATTCTCCTGAATGATCACTTTGAATAACAAAGCTAAGGGGGAAAAGCCAAGGCATTATAGGAAAGGGCTAGTCCCCCTGACACGGACATCATTCCACTGGGTAGAAACAAGTGACTCAGACATCTTTCTCCTTAGGTTTGTCACCATTGTTACAGCCTGTTTAGCAGGTAATCAGTCAGAAAGGAGTAGTGTCAATCCTCCGAATAAATGACAACTTTGAATAACAAACCAAAGTGGGAAGCAAAGCTTTCTAATGCACAGGTTCACTCATTCCAGCCACGTTTGGCCCACTTTTTAGACAGCAAACATATTCGTTCAAACTGATTTTAGCCCATTTTGCTAGCCCCAAGTTAACTGATTTCAGCCAGTTAATGTGTTATACATCTTGAACCACCTATATAGGCTGTGCTATAGGGAAGTACTAATTTACCTTGAAGTTCAGCTGACATTTTCTTGAGATGGGAGCAGAATTTCAAAGCTTTGTATTGTTCAGGGCGTGCCACCTCCATCATAATGTAGGCAAATCTGATCTGATTTCTACTTAAGCGCCCACCACCGTCAAAGGATGCACACAAGTTTACGGCACATCTGTCACATAACACAGCTTGGTTGGACCTTACTTCCGGCTGCTAAGGTACAGTGTATATGGTTTCCTATTGAAAAAATTATCATTCTTTATTGAAAAGCCCTCTTAGGATGTATGCTGTAAATGGAAATTTCAGGGTTTCTACTAATTTGTGAGTTGCAGATATTACATGATTGCCTGGAAACCATGATATTTTTGTTAGAACTGAGTGTTGAATTTAGTTGTCAAATGCAATTCTCAGCAGATTAAAAAAATACCTTCTTGTTCACCATAAATCTAGTTAGTACACTTAACACTTACATGCCAGTATCCCATTTTCATGAATGCAATTGTGTGAGAAGGAAGAAGAATGAGCATTATAATTACACAAAGCAGCACTCCACATTTCCAACAGGTGTTTTGGTGTGGAATGCCACCCGTTGTGTAATTTATTTATTTATCGTACATTCTAGGGTTAACACCTCTGGAGGTAGTAGTATTGTTTTTCTAAAAAATGTTTTTTTTTTTTTGGTTACAGTATGAATTATTTATTAACAATATGCTGTTTGCTCTTGTAGAATAAAGAATATGAAGAATGTGAGAATAGTTTGATTTTAAATGGTCAGCAGATTCATCAGTTGACAAAAACCGTACAAGAAAAAGAGAAATTAATTGCTTCCCATGTAAGCCATGCATTCAGACTAATTTCTGTCTCTCCTTTCTTTCCTAAACTTCAGCCTCACTGTATGTAATATCTCTAGTTTTTTTCTTCTTGAGATTATAAAAAAATTGATAGTGATTATTGTTTAAACATATTTCTATAGATACTAACTCATTTTAGCCTAATAATCAACCCAGTTTAATTTTAAGTCATTATTGCTACTATTAAAAAAAAAAAATGCTGTAAATGGAAATAACAGGATTTCTGCAAATTTGTGAGTTGCAGAAATTACACGTGATTGCTGAGAATGAGGAAAACCAGAATTTTTCATTAGAACTAAGTGTTGAATATAACTATTAGATGTTATTCCCAGCATATCAGAAAATACTTGGTTAAGTTATCTTCTTCACCACAAATTCAGTGAGTAGGCCTACATTCCAGTATCCCACTTTACCTTGCAAGAAGAAAAAGAGTTGGCATCATGACAACAAAATGCAACACACCTCCTTCACCTTTGGGTTGATCAGTGATGCTACAGCCACCCTCAGTCCTGATGTGTCACTATCAAACTTTTATCTCTTTGCCTCATTGAAGGAAAATGCCAGGGACAAAGGTTCATTAACAGAGAGAACATCAAAAGTTCTGTAAGGAAAGGGTCAGACTGCTATTTCAGGGTTGCCAGCCGACAGTGAAACCAGAAAAATGTAGGGAAACTGAAAATAAGGCTGAAAAATCAGGGAAAACTCAGAGGAAAATAAAATGTTTAGAAAAAGTCAGGGGAAAATAAACTAATAACTTTTTGCATAATACGTACGCAGTTACCATTCATTCTCCAGTGAAGAGAAAAAAATCCATTGTAAGTGTTGAATGTGGAGAGGCAAGGCCATAAATAAGGGGTGAGAGTGACAACTGAGAAATGTTTTTGAAATGGGTTCATGCATTAAAAGCATTCGCCAAACTTCAGTGACAGACCTTATACAAGGGTTGTACTGAAAGCAATGCAGAAGTTGGCATACCTTTTTTATTAACTGACAGAGGTTGTTCAAATTGCACATGCTGGTGGAGTAACTCTTTCTCTATACAAAGGTACTACTCAACATAGTCTCCATCGCAAGCGATGCATTTGTGCCATTGTTGAACCCAACTCTCGAATCGTCTTTGAAAAAATTCAGGTGCGGACTGCTGTACCCACTTCTTCACAGCCACTTTCTCCTCGTCTGTGTCATCAAATCGTTGTCACTAAAGTCTGTCTTGCATTGGACTGAATAGGTGAAAGTTGGAGGGTACCAGATCTGGGCTGTATGGTGCATGGGGGACCACTGACCAGCCTGATTTGTTGGCAAAGATGTGTGCGGCCTCGCATTGTCATGGTGAATGTGGATCCTTTTCAGATTCTTGTTCGGTCACTTCCTCATTATGGCTTCTCTAAGCTTCTTGAGCGTCTCAATGTACCGCTGGCTGGTCATGGTATGGCCACGTTCCAGAAAATCAAAGAGAATGACACCCCTGTCATCCCCCAAATAACAAGTCACCATTACTTTCTGTGCTGATTGCTGGCTCTTGAACTTCTTAGGCCTTGGTGAAGAGGTGTGACGCCATTCCATGAATTTATTCTTTGTTTCCGGATTGTAAAGATACGCCCACGTTTCATCCCCTGTCACCAGGTAAAAAAAACGTGTCTTCATTGGCTTCAAACGCTTCCAGCAGATCAGGGCAGACTTCCACCCTTCTCTCCTTCAAATTGGGTGCCGACTGCCGAGGTACCCACTTTGCACATACTTTCCGATACCCTATGTTTTCTACCATATTCTGTATGGCATTGTGACCACAATCCAGTTGTGCTGCAAGCTCACAGATTGTGACTCGTATCTCTGCGCGAATCAATTTATCTACTTGCTCACAATTCGTGTCAGTGGTCGCAAATGATAATCTCCCATTGCAAGGTTTGTCTTCAATGCTGGTTTCCCTTTCTTTAAACTTCTTCATCCATCTGTACACATTGCCATTGTCAATGGTGTCATCTGTGTAGCATTCTGTGGATATTGGACAGCCTGCACCCTTCCGTCGTCAAGAGCTCAATGACTGCACATTGCTTCTGCTTGGAATCCATTATTTACTTGCAATGAAGAGACAAAGAGTTACTGTAGAGGAAGAGTTACTCTACCAACATGTGCAATTTGAATGACCTCTGTCAGTTAATAAAAATGTTATGCTCACTTTTGCATTACTTTCGGTACAACCCTCGTATGTCGACAGTATCTTCATTGTAAAAAGCCAATAATCAGGAGTGAATTTTTACATGGATTTTGGAGATTTTAAAGGATTTTAGTTTTAATTCATTTCCAAGCAAAGCATATTCTAGTGGTAAACTCAAAATGAGCTATCTGTGGCAGCAATCGGTAATTAGAGGTTGTAAAAATGTGTTTCCCCGGGAATCATTCTCTAAAATTAGTTTATTGCTTTGGAGGCATCAGACACCATCCCTTTTTAGCGAGAAGGAATACAAGAGGAGCATAACTTTTTATTGAGAGGAGTCTTAAGAAGGGGACAGAGCTAGGAGAAGTGGCAGGATGATGCTTTGAGAAGGAAGCATTTTTCGTCTCTCTTGACCGGGCGAGAAACGCAGTAAAATGTTGTGTGGAATTAGATGGTAAATATGGAAGAGTGAACAACTGAAAAATAAAACAGGCAGCAAAAGGACAGAAAGAAACATTAAGATCAAATTTTCATCTAAGATCAATTCAGGACAACCCTGCACGAATAACATATAAGTTAATAAACAATTTGAAACTACACCTGTCTGAAGTATTCATTTGCTACATATTTTCCGCAGTGAAACTAGGCATAAACGTCGGACCCAAAAGTGCAATACGAAGGTTACTTCATAAGTCACAACAACATTTCCCCCTGTCTAATCCCAAGCTCTGATTGGAATTTTTAAACATCTCGTTGAGAAACCAATACTTCTGGTATCTAATGACGCCACTAGATGGCAGAGACATTCAAGGACATCTAAGGGAGGCAAGCGCAAAGTCAGTGCGTTTTCAACCTTCGTCGAGAGTGAGTTCTTACTTGAAACTGGTGAGGCTGTGGTGGTATTGGTGAGGCCGATGGTATTTACCAACTTTTTCATTGTTGGCAGTGAGTGATTGACAATCTTGGTGAGTACCTTGAAGTTTCCTAGACTTAATGTGTATGTTGTAATGAGGACATGTTGTTGGGACTTCACCAGCAGAGGGCGCAGCGGAGGCAGCTAACGCCAGATGTGAGAAGTTGGCGGACATGTGAGGATGTGTGGAGAGGGCGGAAGAGATGATATGGCAGAGGCCGCAATGTGAAAACTGATATTAAGACTTAGGACGCGAAAGACGAACAACGAAATATTCAGTGTGTGTGAGGTTGTGTATTTACATCTAATTCATATAAAATGATCTGCAATAAATTAGTTTATACCTTGGATGTGCAACTCTCTTGGAATACGTCATTGTGTATACAACCGTGTGCATAGAAGATGTTGGATAAAGAAGACGCTGATTGCTGGTGAGCCCTAGCAGGGACTCACGGAAGAGGTAAGAAGTAAAATATGAATACCTCTAATTACCGAAATTGAATTGAAACGCGAAAAGTAAGAACATTATTGGCGCCCAACGTGGGGCTCTTTAGCAAATATAAACTGAAGGCAATATTTTCACCTATATTGAATTTGAAGCGTGAAACTGAAATTGCTTAAAATAAGTAATGGCGGAGGAATTAGATAAACTAAAAAAGAAAAGAGCGGTTAACCGCAGATTAACAACCATTGTTATTAATAAACTAAAAGAAGCTCTTGAAGAGGATCCCATTGAAAGGGAAGTTATCGAGAATAATTTAACTCAGTTATTGATTAAAGAAGAAATTTTGATTTCTGCTGGTGAACAAATTGAGCGAGTTATTCCTGTAGAGGAATTTGAAGACTATTATTGTTCTAGTCAGGAATTCTACGAAAATGTGCTGTTATGGAAAACGAAAGCACAGCGCTGTTTAATTATGATCGAAAACACTGCGGCACGAACGAAACAGAGAATAGAACATCGCGGTCAAATAATATACCTGGAACAGCGATAAGATTACCGAAATTAGAGCTTGCAAAATTCTTTGGAGATCCATCGCATTGGTTGGAATTTTGGGGTCAGATTGATACGACCATACACTCAAATGAGGGTTTAAATAATTTCGAACAAGTTTAGTTACTTGAAATCTTATTTGGGCAGAGCAGCTGCTATTGCAATATCTGGATTACCTATCATGGGAGCAAATTATGACAAGGCCATAAAAATTTTGAAGGATAGGTTCGGAAAAAAAGATGTTGTTATAAGTTCACATATGAATAAGTTACTGTCTCTACCACCTGTTAAGAGGTTAACAGACACCCTTGGTCTGTGGAAAGTTGTATGATAATTGCGGTCCAATTAAGAAGCCTCGAATCGCTGGTAGTAATCTCCGACACTTATGGAGGTTTGTTGTGTCCCATGATATTGAAATTAATTCCCAGTGAATTAGTACTAGAATTCAACAGACTTCGGGAAGCTGATGAGATTTGGAATATAGAAGAAGTTATGGAATTTATAAGAAAAGAAATTGAAAGTCGTGAGTGGACCCAGGCAATTTGCGGAAACACAGAATTAAAACCGAATCTTTCTCAGAGTGTTAAGGCAGTAAAAAATATGCCCATCAGATCTGATCACATACGCACAAAAGAATTCATGAAGCAAAATAAAACGTTTCCTTTGGCCGCCGAACTGAATGCTACTGTAGAAAATAACCCAGAGTCCTATGAAAAACGCATTGAAGACAGAAGGACTGGGGTCAGCATTTAAAGAAATAACAGATGTTGTGTTAAGAAAGTTGTTTATTTTGTTCGTCGGATCATGATTTAGAAAGATGTCCTTTAACAATAGGAGAAAAAAGACGTAATTTATTGCGACAAGGAAGATGCTTTAATTGTTTCAAAAAACATCACTTGGCGAAGTTTTGTTTATCAAAAGATCAGTGTCAACTTTGTCATCGAAAGCACAATACCTTCATGTGCGATGCCGAAAGAAGCACATCAGCTGTAAAACACATAGCACATGCAGATCAGAAAGAGAACAGTGTTCTTTTACAGACCATGACCCTAAAGGCAGTGGGAAAAACTAGTCGTAGCGTGCAAATTCTTCTTGACGGAGGCTCACAACGGACATTTGTTATGGAAACTGTTTCTAAAGAGCTCAAGTTACAAGTGACAGGAGAAGAACAATTAACGATATTTTCATTTGCCGCAAATTCACCAGTAATGGAGAAAAGAAAAAGAATTTGCTTGGTTTTAAAAGATGCAAGAACTGGACGCAGAATCGAGATTCAGGCTTTGGAAACAAATAACATTAGCGGTGCTTTGATAAGTACTCCAGGGAAAGAAATACGAAGTTATTGTGTAATAGAAAAAATGTTGTTAGCAGATGGAGTGGAAAAATGTAACAACTTAGAATTATCAGTTTTGATCGGAGCTGACTATTATTGGAAGGTTGTAACCGGAAGAGTGCGTAGGATAACGCCATCCTTGGTCGCTTTACAAACTATTTTTGGGTGGACATTTAGTGGCACCTCGGCGCTGACAAATGCGTTGGCGTCACAGTCTGTCATTAATGTTATGAAATGTGCCACAAGTACAAGTAAAACTGACTGAAATGAACGGAATGTTGAAGCATTTTTGGGATCTTGAAACGCTAGGAATAACTGAAAGCATCGAACAAACTGATAAAACAGAAGATAATCGCATTTATGAGGAATTTCGCGAAAATCTGAAGATGGAAGATGATAGGTACGTGACATGGTTTCTGTGGAATCAACAAATAGAAGAATTGAAGGATAATTACAACTTGGCTGAAAAACGATTGAAATCGCTTGTTCGGAAATTCAGTAAGGAACCACAATTCTACGAAGAATATAAAAAGGTTATCAAAAATTATTTAAAGAAGGAATTGCAGAGGAAACGAAGGATGATAGCAGCAATGTGATATATTACATGCCACATCAGGCTGTAATCAGGGAAAACAAGGATACCACTAAATTACGCATAGTATTTGATGCGTCATCTCATGCCGAGAACTGTTCATCATTAAATGATTGTTTACTCGCAGGGCCAAACCTAAATCCCGAAGTGCTAGATTTGTTGATCAGATTCCATAACAATAAAGTCGCTTTTACAGCTGACATTCAACAGGCATTTTTACAGATTGCTCTTGCCAAAGAAGACAGAGATGCAGTTAGATTTTTGTGGTTTGATGAGGAAATAGATGACAGCGACTCCCTCAAAGTAAAAATACTATGAATGACTAGAGTCATATTTGGTGCGAAGTCAAGCCCATTTATGCTGGCTGCAACGCTAAGAGTTCACATAGACAAATATAAACAACAGTATGAGGATGCATACAAGCTACTGAGGAATTGTCTATATGTGGATGATTTAATTGGAGGAGCAACAGATGAAAATGAAGCAATGATATTGTCAAGAGATGTTAAATGTATTTTGAATGAGGGGAACTTTAACATGAGAAAATGGAGAACAAACAGCAAATCACTTCAACAGTTGTGGAATAATGAAGAAAATGATATTCAATGCACTGTAAGCAATAAAGTTTTGGGATACCTATGGGATAGAGTGAAGGAAGTTATAAGAATAGACATTTCTGAAGTGATTGCATGCATGAGAAAGAGAAAAAACGAGGTATGCAAAAGAGAAGTTCTGAAGACTGTTAGTCGTCTATATGACCCGATTGGTTTTTTAAGTCCATTTACAATAAGAGGCAGAATTATCTTGCAAGATGTTTGGAAATCGGGTGCAGATTGGAATGCAGAATTGTCCATAGAACTAGAGAAAAATTGGAAAGATTGGTGCACAGAGTTATCACAGATGGAAAATGTTGACAAACCAAGATTTTATTTCGGAGACATCGAAGAAAGGGAATTGAGAAATATCAAGTTGCCTTGTTGCACAAATGCGAGTCAAAAGGCTTATGGTGCAGTGATATATTTGAGATATGAAACCAAAGATAAAATAAATTCAAGAAATGTGATTTCAAAGGCAAGAGTAGCACCCTTAAAGAAACTATCCTTACCTAGGCTAGAATTGATGGCGGCATTAATAGGAGCTAGACTAGCTGAATCTGTTGAAAGGCAACTGAAGCAGAAGTTTGATTTGACCTTACATTTTTGGATAGATTCCAGTACAGTTTTGCATTGGATAAAAGGAAATGCCGAAAAATGGAAGCCGTTTGTGCAAAATAGGATAGAAGAAATACAAGGGAAGTCCGATCCGTTATCATGGACATATTGCTCAGGAAAAGAGAATCCTGCAGATTTACTGACCAGAGAAGAGAAGATTTAAACCATCAAAGGTAATAGTCATTGGTGGCATGGACCAGAATGTTTAATTAGAGAGGAAACATCTTGGCCAAAATTACCAGCTGACTTGTCCGCAGACGACAGTGCAAGGGAAGAAAGAAAACGAAAGAGCAAAGAGACCCTTCAAGTGAGCTGTGTAACGGAAGAAGGGAGGACCCCTATTTTTGATATTAGAAAAAACAGTGAATTGAAAAGGGTTCTTCGTGTGACAGCATGGACTATAAGATTCGTACATAATGTTCGAAATAGAGACTCAAAAAGAACAGGAGTTCTGACAGTTGAAGAATTAAACTCAGCAGAAATTTATTGGGTTAAACAATCCCAGAGAGAGTGTTTTCCAAACGAAGTAAATGCTTTGAACTGTAAACACGACATTTCTTCCGATTCGAAAATCTACACGTTTAATCCATTTCTTATATTAATTCAACATTTGTCAAAATCATTATGTGGTTTCAGAAATTATTAACTATATGTCAACAAAATAGTTTCCATATCATCTGCTGTTTCGCACATTACTAGAAATTCGAGCACTGGAAAAACGTCAATATAATAAAAATTTTTATTTCAACTTGTCACTAATATTCCTTTTTGATGTTCCTTATGATAGTTTAAAATTTTATTATATGAAGATTACAAATTTATATGAAAAAATGTTTGTATATGTACAGTCATATGCATCATAAATTGTCTAAGTCCTCAAAAAAGGTAGAGACAATATGTATTGAATGATTAACATTATTCCAGTTTTTTAACTCATGATTCACGAAATTAATACAATAGAAAAGAACTTTCGAACCTCTTGATTATGATGCGTTGAATCAGTAATAAGCCATCTTGTTATCGAAGAAGGCACGATTTTTCGTTTCCTGTGGTATCAGCTTCCAAGTTGAACTTCGATCTTATAATTTCTTATTATAGATGATGGTTGCATGTTCCGTTTTCCGTGGCTCGATATCCCAAACTAGTTTCAATTCCTTCTTTTTGGAATCATCTTCAGTGGGTATTATGATCTACTTCTCATACACGTTGTATCTCGGCCACTTACATCGATTTTACTGGCGGCGTCCGACATTCCACGGCAGTTGTACTCTTGCGCATGCTATTTTGGCATTAACGCTCATATCTTTTTCTTGTATCCAAATTTCATAGCAGTTCTTTTTATCCAGTTAATCTCTATCTTTTCTTTGTTTTTATTACAGGAATGGGTTAATGCTCTTCTTATGTAAAATTGAAGTGCTGCCCTTTTATATTTCCAAGGATGATTTGAATCAATCGGAATTATCGTTGGAGTAAAAGTTGGTTTTCGATATACTTCGTATTCAATCATATTATTTCTCCTGAATAAAGAAATGCCTAAATAGTGTAGTTGTCTGTTAACTTCCTTTTCCATAGTAACTTGTATTGTTGGATAAAAACTATTGTATTTTTTTGCAAATGTTTCAAGTTCTTTTTCAGATTGCTTCCAGAAGATAAGGATATCATCAACGTATCTTACGTATAGTATTAGTTGTTTTTGATTGAATGAATCCAAGAGTTTATTTTCTATGTCTTGTAATATTTCGGGACTTCTTGCTGAAATAATATTACAAGACATAGAAAATAAACTCTTGGATTCATTCAATCAAAAACAACTAATACTATACGTAAGATACGTTGACGATATCCTTATCTTCTGGAAGCAATCTGAAAAAGAACTTGAAACATTTGTAAAAAATACAATAGTTTTTATCCAACAATACAAGTTACTATGGAAAAAGAAGTTAACAGACAACTACACTATTTAGACATTTCTTTATTCAGGAGAAATAATATGATTGAATACGAAGTATATCGAAAACCAACTTTTACTCTAACGATAATTCCGATTGATTCAAATCATCCTTGGAAATATAAAAGGGCAGCACTTCAATTTTACATAAGAAGAGCATTAACCCATTCCTGTAATAAAAACAAAGAAAAGATAGAGATTAACTGGATAAAAAGAACTGCTATGAAATTTGGATACAAGAAAAAGATCATAGATGATATACTTGAAAATACAAAGAAATCTTTAAATGAAAGTAAAAATAAACAAAAAAAAAATGAAATAAAATTTGCTGGTAAAATTCCCTACATTCCTCCAATAACAAATATCCTAAAGAAGGAATGCGTTAAAGAAAAAATGATATTAGCAGAAACCGTCATAGATAACGAAACTATATTAACTACAGGAAATAAAAGAAGATAAATGCTTGATAAAGCCGGAGTATATTCTATACCAACAAAATATTATACAGAAATAGAAAGAAATGAAAGAAATAAAGAATACATAGGAAGTACAAAAAGAAGGTTTAAGACCAGATTAAAAGAACATATATCCAACTGGAATAAAAAAGAAAACAAAACATCATTAATAAATCATTGTATTGAAAATGAAGCTTATCCTGATTGGTATGATGCAAAATTAATAACCTTACATAAAACTAAAAATCAAATATTAACCTCAGAAGCAGTAATGAGTGAAAAAACTAAAGAAATAAATAAAAATGGGAATAATAAGGATCCAATGAGTCTACCATACGCTTGAAAATATTTTATGGAAAAAGAAAATAACGCTAAAAATATAATAAAATACCTTATTAATTGTTTTCAACAAACGAATGGCAACACCAAATAATTTAGAATCAGAAATTCATATCATCCAATTATATTAAAACATGACTAAGAATGAGCGTTAATACCAAAATAGCATGCGCAAGAGTACAACTGCCACGGAATGTCGGACGTCGCCAGTAAAATCGATGTAAGTGGCCGAGATACAATGTGTATGAGAAGTAGATCATAATACCCACTGAAGATGATTCCAAAAAGAAGGAATTGAAACTAGTTTGGGATATCGAGCCACGGAAAACGGAACATGCAACCATCATCTATAATAAGAAATTATAAGATCGAAGTTCAACTTGGAAGCTGATACCACAGGAAACGAAAAATCGTGCCTTCTTCGATAACAAGATGGCTTATTGCTGATTCAACGCATCATAATCAAGAGGTTCGAAAGTTCTTTTCTATTGTATTAATTTCGTGAATCATGAGTTAAAAAACTGGAATAATGTTAATCATTTAATACATATTGTCTCTACATATTGGAGGACTTTGATAACTTATGATGCATATGACTGTACATATAAAAACATTTTTTCATATAAATTTGTAATCTTCATATAATAAAATTCTAAACTATCATAAGGAACATCAAAAAGGAATATTAGTGACAAGTTGAAATAAATTTTTTATTATATTGACGTTTCCCATGCTCGAATTTCTAGTAACGTGCGAAACAGTAGATGATATGGAAACTATTTTGTTGACATATAGTTAATAATCCATTTCTGGACGACAACGGTATAATGAGAGTTGGAGGAAGACTGCAGAATGCAGACTTGAACTATGATCAAGTTCATCCAGTAATTTTATCAACCAATAGTTATTTGTCAGACCTATTAATAAAGCGAAGTCATATAAGGGTAGGACATGGTGGAGTTGCCGAGACTTTTGCACAAATCAGAGAAAGGTACTGGATTCTATGGGGACGGCAAAGAGTGAAAAGCGTTATACATATTTGTTTTATCTGCCAGGAATTTAAAACAAAACCTTTCGACCAAGATATGGCACCTTTACCAAAGGACAGATTAAAGGAAGTTTCTCCTTTTGAAATATGTGGAGTGGACTTTGCAGGACCATTATTCACTAAAAATGAAAATAAGAAGTTTTACATCGCCTTATTCACCTGTGCAGTTACTCGTGCTGTACATCTGGAATTGGTATTGGATTTAACAGCTTGCAACTTTCTGTTGGCATTTAGAAGATTTTTTAGCAAGAAGAGGAGTTTGTAAGACACTCTATTCAGATAGCGCAAAAACATTTAAAAAGGTAAACCGATATTTAACCAAACTGTGGAGCATGGTTACCGATCCAGAAAATTTAAGGTTTTATGGAGAAACAGGAATAAGATGGAAGTACATTGTTGAAAGAGCCGCTTGGTGGGGTGATTTTTGGGAGAGGCTCGTATGCTCGATCAAAACATGCCTGAAAAGAATACTGGGAAAAGCTTCTTTAACATATGAAGAATTGGAAACTACTCTTGTTGAAGTAGAAGCGATCCTGAATTCCCGTCCTTTGACATTAGTATATAGCGAACCAGGAGAGCCAGAACCACTCTCACCAGGGCATTTCTTAATTGGAAGAAGATTGACAACAATTCCTGATGGGAAACAAAGTTCTGAGGAATCAAAAAGAAGTGACCTTACAAGGAAATACAAACACAGAGCACTAGTTATGGAGAGACTGTGGAGAAGATGGCGACAAGAATATCTTCTGGAATTGAAATCAGCACATCAGTTGAAAATTGCCAAAAGAGGTTTAGAAGTGAAAAAGGATTCCATAGTTCATGTAAAGGATGAAAGATTACCTAAACTGATGTGGAAAACCGGTATCATTAGCCAAGTTCATGTGGGATGTAACGGAAAGGTACGTTCATGTACAGTGAGACTGCCTAATGGAACATTGGTCAAAAAACCAGTATAACACCTTTACCCTCTGGAGCTGGACTTAGAAAAGACTGAACCCAATTCTATGGGGCCTGAGGATGTTCGGACTTCACCGACAGAGGGCGCAGCGGAGGCGGCGAACGCCAGATGCGAGAAGATGCCGGACATGTGAGGACGCGTGGAGAGGGCAGAAGAGATGATACGGCAGAGGCTGCAATGTGAAAACTGATATTAAGACTTATTACGCGAAAGACAAACAACGAAATATTCAGTGTGTGTGAGTTTGTGTATTTGCATCTAATTCATATAAAATGATCCGCAATAAATTAGTTTATGCCTTGGATGTGCAGCTCTCTTGGAATACGTCATTGTGTATACAACCGTGTGCATAGAAGATGTTGGATAAAGAAGACGCTGATTGCTGGTGAGCCCTAGCATGGACTCACGGAAGAGGTAAGAAGTTAAATATAAATACCTCTAATTATCGAAATTGAATTGAAACGCGAAAAGTAAGAACACATGTATTTCAGGCATTATTGAATTAGTTGCCACAGCAATTTCAGAGAAGAGTTCAAAATACGAAAATGTGTTGTTTGAAAGTGAAAAAGAAAGAAAAAAAAAGTGTTTTATATGTATTGCAAAAGAGCATATTTGTTCTTCAAGATACACTTCTACTTTCAGAGTAAAAGGAATCAGCTTGAAGTAAAAAGTTTAAGCAAAGATTGCTAAGCCGCCCCGGTGGCGCAGTGGTCTAAGCGATGGCCTCTGATCATTTGTCCGAAAGGGGTCCGGGTTCGAATCCTGGTGAGGCATGGATGTTGTGTTTGTCTTACAGCACTGGCTCTCTCCCTTCCCTGGAACCAGTGACCCTAAATTAGGGACGGGCGATTGCTTATAGCCCATTGAGTTTCTCACGGTGGTCGTTAAACCTTCAATAAAAAAAAAAAAAAAAAAAAAAAGATTGCTTAAGTTGTGGGATGTGTCTAAAAATGTTGTTTAAAATGAAATATTTTTATTTTAAATGAAATGCTAGAAAATAGTACTGACTGCTACCATAGTTTCAGCCACTTTGGCCCTTGTCAGCTGTTAGAATGTATTGAGTGTTTTTGTTTGTAAGTTATATTTTAAATGAAATGCCAGAAAACAATCCTAACTTCTACCATGGTTTCAGCCACTTTGGCCCCATCAACCATTAAAATGTAATAAGTGTTTTTGTCTGTAAGTTGTGTTTTAAATGAAATACCAGAAAATAGTACTAAATGTGAGTATGGCTTAAGCCACTTTGGCCCTCATCAACCATTAGAATGTACTGAGTGCTTTTGTCTGTAAGTTGTGTTTTAAATCAAATGCCAGAAAATAGTACTAACTGCTACTATGGTTTCAGCCACTTTGACCCTCGTCAACCATTAGAATGTACTGAGTGTTTTTGTGTGTAAGTTATGTTTTTAATGAAATGATTAAATTTGAGTATGGTTTCAGCCACTTTGGCCCCATCAACCATTAGAATGTACTAAGTGTTTTTGTCTGTAAGTTGTGTTTTAAATGTAATACCAGAAAGTACTAAATGTGAGTATGGCTTCAGCCACTTAGGCCCTCATCAACCATTAGAATGTACTGAGTGCTTTTGTCTGTAAAGTTGTATTTTAAATGAAATGCCTGAAAATAGTTCTAACTGCTACTATGGTTTCAGCCACTTTGGCCTTCGTCAACCATTAGAATGTACTGAGTGTTTTTGTGTGTAAGTTGTGTTTTAAATGAAATGTCAGAAAACAGTACTAACTTGCTACTATTATTTCAATCACTTTGGCCCTTGTGAGCTGTTAGAATGTGCTGAGTGTTTTTGTCTGTAAGTCATATTTTAAATGAAATGCCAGAAAATAGTACTAACTGCTACTGTGGTTTCAGCCACTTTGGCCCTCATCAGTCAGCCATTCATGCACTGCATGTTTTCATCTCCAAGTCTTCTGTGTAATCTACTTAAGAGACTTAATATTTTACTGCCATCTCCTGTGGCCCATTTCCTCTAAAACTGTGGTAATGCCAACTTGTTGTGGTTTAGTATGGCAATGTGTTGCAAGCAAGTTTTTCCAAGTGTTACTAATGTTGATAACAGGGTCCCTGTTACAAGTTTTATACAAAGGCCATTCCATAAAGACTGAGAGTAATTTTTTTTGAGTTGGCAACAGTGTGAAGGGGCAAAATAACCATGCAGACAACTGAATTAAAGAAGTATCTATGGCAACAGTTATTAGCCGTGGCAGACGATTCTGGTTTTGTTATTGCGCAGTTGTTTAAGGTGCGTCTGCATTTCACCATACAGCTATGGAAGTGAGTGATTCAGAGTTAAGAAGTAAAATGCGTTGTGCGATAAAATTTTGGTATCGTTTGGGTGAAACAGTTCTAGAAACAGTTGATTTAATGAAAAAAGCTTACAAAGATAAATGTTTGGGCGAGTCTACGATTTTTAGATGGCAACATGATTTCAAAAAGGGTGTTTGTCAGCAGAACTTGCTCCCAGGCTTGGTCGACCTGAAAGTGTTGTTACGAAGTGTATTGTTAACACTGTTTGGGCAGTCTTGTAAGAAGATCGACGAATGACGTGTGAAGACATAGCGGCATCAACTAATATTTAAAAAACGTTAGCATTCCTCATTCTATGTGACAAATTACTGCTGCATTGTGTGTGTTCCAGATGGGTACCTCATCACCTGACAAGAAAGCAATTGTTAGCAAGAATTCAGGTGTGTCATGAGCGGAAACAAATGATTGCAAAGGATCTAAACTTTCTAAACACAGTAATTACTGCCGATGAAACATGGGTCCACTATCGAGACCCCCACAAAGCGCGCAACAAGTGTCTGGAAACACACAGGCTCGCCTCCTCCGAAAAAGTCCACCAAACCAAATCAGCTGGGAAGGTGATGATGATAATTTTCTTTGATCATAAAGGTGTAGTCTTCCAGCATGCCATTCTTCCACAAATTACTGTCAATGCTGAGTATTATATTTCAGTCTTGAAGAATCTGCGACGACACATATCGATTAAGCGACTGAACTATTGGGCAAGTGGACCGTACACCATGATAATGCCCACCCACATGTGGCTGCTTGTGTTCAACAGTTTCATACGAAATGCAGTTTTGAAATCATGCCACAGCCTGCCTACAGTCCTGATCTCGCCCTGTACGATTTCTGGTTGTTTCCAACAATGAAGGAGAAGTTTCATGGTGCAACATTCAACACAGATGCTGATGTTATTCAAGCTGTACAAGGGGGTCGCTAAAACAACTTCCACAAAATGTCTTTTTGCCACATGCTTTGAAAAGTAGACTAAACGATGGGGTTGTTACATATTATCCGAGGGAAGATACTTTCAGAAAGAATAATATATTTATTGCTGTACATATATTTCTTCATTTTGTGTGATTTTACTCTCAGTTTTTATGGAACAGCCATTGTAATTAGTGGAAATTTCTATAGTTTCACGGAGATGAGAATATTTTCGTCCTGTATATTTGGAAATTATTTTTGCATAATTCCAAATAGGTGTAAATCTGTTGTCAATAACAGCATTTACTAGGTCGGTATTTTTATAGTATTGCATTTGTGCTATTTTAAACAGATAGATAATCTCCTTGTAATCATTCCTATGTATTTTTTCTTCTTGCTGAAAGACAGAAATATACAAAAAATCTTATTCTGGTCCTCAGTTTTTATTGGGTCTTTATTGCTCCTTAGTTGCTGTACAACCAAAAGACCTTGCCTGATCCCAGTGTTAATATTTTCTTTTTTTAAGCTTTAGTATCCAATTGGATGTTCCTGCACAATCCAAAAATGCTTATAGCGTAGTAAAATTAGTTTATTTACTTGTGTAAAAATTATGTAGAAAATTGCCAAGCTTTCACTCTCGACTGGGAGGCATTTTCAAAGCAATAGGTAGACATAAAATGGCATTTTCTTCTTTTTTACATTTATCTATTGTCTTGAAAAAAGCCCCCCAGTGGAGAGTGAAAGCTTGGCAATTCTATATACATTTTACACTAGTAAATAAATGGATTTTAATATGCTACAATCATTTTTGATTGTGCATAATCTGGTGTACTTTTGATTAGGATATTCCTGGTTCATATAAGGGAACTTGTATATTTGGTATTTTTATCTATAAACTTAAAAGAAAAGAATCGCAACAGAGTGTGAGCTTAGTAATAATATTGAGGTTATAACTGGTACATACGTATCACTAAGCTGTTCTCTGAGATTCAGAGGTTATCCCCTCAAAGAATGCTCACCTCCCAGGTTAAGGTTTAAAACTGGTGGTGATAGATATTTCTTACTGTTGATGAATAAATTGCCTCCCTTTACAGCAATCTCAAGCTTCACTGACGCCCATTACATGTCTACTTGTTATAATTTTTATTTTGAAGACATTCTGAAATGTGGTCCTCCCACGATTTCCTTTGCTTTCTTCTACCTTTTGTTCCTGCCACTCAGGCTGAATAACTTGTCTTAGTAAGCACCTCACCACTAATTCTTTCAACATGGTCAAACAACTTCAGGGTATTTGTCTCCACCTTACTAACAACATTTTGCTTCACAATTAAACATCTGCAACACATCTTCATTCCTCACATGACCTGAGTGTCTTGCTACAAACATTCCATGAGTAAAGCATCTCTCCAGCACACAAACTACTATGTACGCAGGTTTCACTGCTGTACTTCAGAATAAGGACAACTACACTTTTATGCATAGCCACTTGGGATCTTTTCAAGAATTCGTCATCCTAGGGCAGCTGTGACTTGCAAAGATGAATTCACTCGGAAGTTCGTAGTGAGAGATAGATTTGCCTTCATTGGGGCACTTCCTGTGACAGAAACTAGGGTCTCTATGAGTCTGAGAAGTGATGTGAAATTAAGCTTCAGTAAAAATACTGTTGAGGTGTCAGCTAGTTCCGTGTGGCAATTACTGAAAGACTCCAACTGACTGGGTTTTGGTCCAGAACCCTTGACCAACTGGAAGTGTTTGGCTGTGGGCTAATCCTCCACACTGATGCACTTTTATGAATTTCAAGACTTTTAATTAGTGCTTTTAGCTATTTCTTTTCATTTAAGAAGTTCACATTGTCTGAACACGGAGTTCGTGATTGTATTATTTTCATGGTCAGTGTATGAACAGAAGGGTGCTTTCATGTAGGTCTAAGGTGAGTAAGACTTTGTTGGAATTATATTTGAAATCCAACTGTTCTTTCTGAATATGATGATGCTAATGTTTGGATTATTTCTGATTATTTAATTAAGTAAATCACAACATCATAGAAATCCGTGAATTGGTGTACAGTGAAAAATCTATGTATTTAAAACACAAGGCCATTTCTTTCTACAATCAACCAGTTCCACCCACTGGAGCGATTTTCACGATTTTTTTAAAAATGAAAGCTACTGACCCACAGATTTGTCATTGCTAATTTTTAGTGTCATAAATAATTCATATATATAAAACACAAGGCCGTTTATTTCTACAATCTGCCAGTGCCACCCACTGAAGCGATTTTCGTGATTTCTTTTTTTTTAATGAAAGCTACTAACCCACAGATTTGTCATCGCTAATTTTTATTGTCGTAAGTAATCTATATTTAAAACACAAAGCCATTTCTTTCTACAATTTGCCAGCACCACCTACTGGAGCAATTTCCATGATTTTTTTTTTTAAATGAAAGCTACTGACCCACAGATTTGTCATTGCTAATTTTTATTGTCATAAGTAATCTATATATTTAAAACACAAGACCATTTCTTTCTACAATCCGCCAGTGCCACCCACTGGAGCGATTTTCATGATTTTTTTTAAAATGAAAGCTACTGACCCACAGATTTGTCATCGCTAATTTTTATTGTCGTAAGTAATCTATATATTTAAAACACAAGGCTGTTTCTTTCTTCAATCCGCCAGTACCACCCACTGGAGCGATTTCCATGATTTTTTTTAAATGAGAGCTACTAACCCACAGATTTTTTATCACTAATTTTTATTGTCTTAAGTAATCTATATATATAAAACACAAGACCATTTCTTTCTACAATCCTCCAGCACCACCCACTGGAGTGACTTTCATGATTTTTTTAAAATGAAAGCTACTGACCCACAGAATTGTCAGCGCTAATATTTTTTGTCATAAGTAATTTTTTTATGGTACCATGGCATTCTTTTTGTACAATCCACTGTTCGTTATTCTGCCGTTTGTTCTCACTTCAGTACTTGCAGTGCCATCTGTCTATCTGTGGTGGTCGGACTTGGAAATAAGCCCTCCGCTATCAACTACGTAGTTGTAATCGAAGTTCAAAGTCAAATGGAACAGCGGCACCTTGGACTTAGGCTTGCTCTTGTAAAGAGTTATTTTGTCATGGAATGACACGTTATCCTTATTCTTGGTAACACCAACTGTTTCTTTCGTGCTGTTTTTAGTGTTTATATAATAACGAGGAACATCATTGTGAAATTCGTGTATGAGTTGAAAAAATAAAAATGAATGCTAATATTGCAGAAATTTTGTTGTTGGTGGCCCATATGGCAAGAAAAAATTTCAGTCGCAGGTTTTTCGACCATGCATGGCATGGGTTACGGACTAGTATACTTTATTGTGCCAAGCTTTCGCCTTCCAACAGGAGGCTTTATCAAGGTGAACTTATATTAGAATAGCGATCCATTTGGAGTTTAAAAATTAAATAATAGCACGATTTAAAACATAAAATCGTGTTTGTGATGCATTATGATATGAATTTTGTGAGTCCTTGAAAAGTACTTGATATTTCTTCCCTGTTCACCAAATTTCAGAATAGCCGCAGTTGATTGAAGAGAAGCTATTGTCAAAATGTCACAGGTTGCTGCTCTGTATTGTAGAACGTTCTCTTGGAATCAGTAGCATGTAGCTGTCGCATTTCGAGTTTTCACATGGTTGTAATTCTGAACTACGATGAGCAAATGTGAGGGGAATTCTTCTGAACTACAATAAGCAAAAGCGAGGGGGTGTAAGTGTAAAGTGCTAGCATCTCAAACCAGGTTTGCGATCTGCTGATTGCTTGTAGCCCAGGAATGCAGTCAAAAATTTATGTTGCACATCAGTGGTCTGTCCTTCTGGCAATATGTTCAGCTTATCACCATTTCAGGGATTTTATCTTGTGGAATGGTAATACCTCACCAAAGTAAGTCCCTATGTTTAGATATAACTATAATTTTAATTGAACTTTTTGACTGTTTGTTACAACTTTACTTATTTTGGTGTTTCGTTAAAGTTCTTATTGGGCATGAATATAGTGTTAGAAATTTTTGAGTCCTTGATTTTTTTGGTGCAAAAAGAGTGGGAACTATGTAACTTTTCTGAGCCGCAGCTATCGACACGAGCGGAAGTCATGGATATTATTTAGAAGGCGAACGACTGCGTGAGTAGGATTCCAAGTGCTCAAGAAGCAGAGAAAGAGCAATGTTTGATTGAACCCCAAAAATGTGAGATGATTGTAATGGTAAATACAAAAAGCAGACTTCTATAACAGATTTTTTAAAATAAAAGGAATGTGTTGATGTACACTTGTTTATTCGTAAAATAGTGTACTGTACGTTATGCATCTGCTTTAATTTTGAAGTTTTAACCATTTTAATCCAAATTTGGCTATAAGAAATTTTCGATTATAAGAAACTTGATTTTCAATCCCCTTGAACTTTCTTATAACGAGAGTTGACTGTATTTTGGAAATTACCAAAAATGCATTAGTAACAGTAAAATGTAATGCAATATGAAGATAGAGGTCCACAAACAGTTGACTTTTTTTTTATTTTTTTATTTTTTTACTTACTAGTGCGTCACACACGCTCGTCGGTGCCGCATGTCTAACTGCGGAGCTGCTGAAAAAACTGATAATTTTTGTTCTTTATTCACTTGAAAGTACGAAGAAATCATTAAAAAACGACAAGAAGCCTCATTTTTCTATTTCTGTGGCCTGCTGGGTCATTCCACGAATTGCAAATTTTCTGTACGAAATTACGGTTCGGGATTAACATTGCGGATGTTTCACGACCTGCAGACTATGCGCTGCCGTGGATTATATTGGGTTGATGCAAATGAACTGTCCGGCAAAAGACCAGCACACGTGGATGGCAAGAACGGAAAAGTAGGACAACTTACCTATAGGCAAAATAATCCCCCTCGGCATCGACACATAGTTGCCATCCGTCTGGCAAGGCCATTATCCTGGAACAAAAAAGTCTTGTGGCTGGGACCCGAAGAAGTCATCAATTGCACGTTGAGCCTCGTTGTCTGTCATGAACTGTTTTCCGGACAGGAAGTGATCCAGGCGACAAAACAGATGATAGTCTGGGGAATAAGCAGGATGAGGAAGTGCTTCATAGCCCAAGGTACTTAGTGTCAGCATCGTTCGTTGTGGGACATAAAGGCAGGCGTTATCCTGGAGCAGAAGAACACCATGTCTGTTGACCAAAGCTGGTTGATTCTGCTGCAATTTCTGGTGCGTCTAGTGTAAATCAGCACAATAACATTCTGCAGTGATGGTTTGGCCTCTTGCCAAGAAATTCTGATGAATTATCTCGGCTGTGCACCACCAGACAAGGGGCATCATCTTCTTGGTGTGTTGGGGTGGCTTAGGATGTCGTCTAGCAGGCTGTGCCTTGCTTAACCATTGTGCAGATGGTTTCCGATTATCATAAAGGACCTGCTTTTCATCGCAAGTGACGATTCAATGCAATAGAGGTTCCTGTTTATTCCTGGCAAGCGGCGATGTGCAGACTTCCAAACGCCTAGTCTTGTTGATAGTTGTCAACTCATGTAGTAGCCATATGTTGAGCTTTTTGACCTTGCCCAGCGCAGCCAGATGGCAAACAACTGTCATGTGGTGTGGACACCTACCTCTGCCGCTATCTCGCGACATGTTTTTCGGGGGTCCGCTTCAACCACACATAACAGAACATTGTCAGAAATAGCAACAGGTTGGTGACCACGTGCTTCGTTTTGTAGGTCCGTATCTCCGCTTTGAAACTTCACAAACCATCGCCGAATGGTTTGTTTGTTGGCTGTATTCTCCCCAAACACTTTAACGTTTCAAGCTGCAATTCCTGCAGAATGGCCCAGTTTAAATTCATACAGGAAGATGACTCTCAAATCCGGCATCTGCATATTTCCATTGCAAGCCGCATTATGTTCAAATAAACCACTCCTAAACCATGTTCGTCACACACGTGGTAGCTATTTGCAGTAACTCTGTGAGGTAGTACCCGCAACACCTGTGGGTGGTTCCATTCCACTGTGGTAGGGGCCTTCTGCACTGCTTGTTCGCGCCAGACATTTCATTCGCACCAACCCAATACGAAAGAATTTTATTTCTTTTCCTAAATCTCCGGATTATACACCGCAGCTGGTTGTATGAAGAAAAACACAATATATATATCAGGCCTAAGACAGATGCTAGGCAAAGATCTAACCACTGGCTTGGTTAGTTTTGGATTAAATTTTTCTATCAAAATACGTACACATACAGTATCAGTAGAGTACAAACTTAGAAAAATAACAGATTTAAAAAAGTCTTTTTCACCATGCTTGACATACTGTTTGTTTTAAGGTTAATGTGCTAGTTTTACTTTATGATACAGTAATTTTAGTTTATATCTTTGAAAAAACGTGTGGCATCATGTGCATGCTTCTTTAGGTTTCGAACGATTACTGATAGACACCTCAAAAGGTTGGTAGCTCTGCATTATGTTTATGTTTAATACTCATGCAATTATTTGATTTTTAAACTCCAAACGGATCACTTTCTAGTGTAAGTTCGCCTTGATAAAGCCTCCCGTTTTAAGGCAAAAGCTTGGCACAATAAAGTATATTTTTCATTATTCATTATACACTGATTCATGGATCTGCATGACTTTGTCATTTACTTAATAATTTAGTGGTGTGCTTAATATCTTTAGGATTTATAACGAGGAACAGTGCACCTATTAAGTAGAAAATAGTAACACTATACTAGCGATCCAATTTATTGGCGTAGGAAATAAACACATAAGCGTTTCCAAGCTTTCGCACATCAACCAGATGACTTTTTCAAGGAAGTTAGACAGAAACTGCACATCAACCAGATGGCTTTTTCAAGGAAGTTTTTGTCTAACTTCCTTGAAAAAGCCATCTGGTTGATGTGCGAAAGCTTGGAACGCTTGTGTGTTTATTTCCTACGTCAATAAATTGGATCACTAGTATAGTGTTACTATTTTCTATCTTTTGGATTGTTCCTTAAGGATCCCTCTTCTATGTAGTTAAGCTAAGTTTTGATTATCCTCCTTTTCCATAGTAAATTTGATTTTTGTGCTCCCTGCTCAGTCCTTGATGTAAGTCAAGTTTTAAGTTGTCTCTATTGGACCAGAAAACCAAGATGTCATTGACATGTCTTATATATCATCATCATCATCATTGTCAACCATTATCAATCCACTGCTGGACGAAGGTCTCCCCAAGTTTCCTCCACAACGGTCTGTCATGTGCCAGTCTCCTCCATGTCACTCCCGCATATTTACGAATTTCATCCACCCATCTCCCATCCGTCTTATATATAATATCGGCTTAATGGGTAGATCGTTACGAAAGTTATTTTCTGGTTGCTTAATAAACAATTCAGCAAGAGTTCTTCAGAGCGATGTATGAGCCCATGGATGCACCCATGGATTGGACGTAAAATTTGCAGTTAAAAAAATAGTAAAATTTTGTAACAATTTAATATTGTTTGGGTACTATCATTGTTATTTTGAGAAAGTATTTGAAAGGATTACAAGAGCCCCACACTGTGGCCAAATGGTACAAATCATTGGCTTCTAATAATTTGTTGAAGATGGGTCTGAGTTTGAAGCCAGGTGAGGCATGGGGTATGTGTTCTTTTGCACTGGCTCTCTTCCTTCCCTGGAACCAGTGGCCCCAAATTAGGGATGGACAGCTACTTATAACCACTGAATTGGTTATGGTGGTCATTAACTGCCCTTCCAAAATAAAATAAAAATAAAAAGATTACAAGTACTCCCCATTTAGCTAAATCCATTCTAATGGGTGACGAGGACCATGGCACCACTTAGTACTAATTTCTGACATTTTATTTAGAATAAAATAATTTTGAGCTTAGTTTTTCCAGGATTTAGCGTGTAACCATCTGACTTAAACTGACATTTCAACTCAATGTACTTTTTGACATAACTTACTGCTGATTCTTTTCCCTCTTGAACTTGATTTACAAGTGCAATCTAATTTAGCTTTTTTGATTATTTCTGACATGTGAATGTGTTAGAAAAGTGTGTGCACTGATATTGTCAATTAATGTGCTGTGTATAATTTCTAAGGGGATTTATTTTGTTACCTGTCTGTATGCTAGCACAGTGATTTATATATTGTTAACAATATTGTAGGAGGAAAGAACCAAAGAACTTGAAAATGTGATCAATAAAAAATACGAGGAATTAAATCAGATGAAAAAGAAAATGGAGACTGAAATTACATCAAGGGTAAGTGTCGTGATTTTGCTATATCTTGTAATTTGGAATTTGCCTTGTGATGCCAAAGCAGTTTTGTAATCTTGAAAAGCATACCTCCTCTCTCTCTGTTTGTCTTTAACTACATGTATGCACTTTTGGTTGAGTTTTGTCAGCAGTGTCATTGAATATGTCTCCAGTTTTGACATTAGCAGAGAATGAAGTTGTATGAATTCATCTTTGTTGGAACTCATTACCATAGCAGAATTGCTGCGATGGGTGATGTACATTGCAAATTTTATTTTGGTCCTGTAGCAAAAAATTATTGTATCCAGAACTGTTTTGCAGCCTCTCTAGCATGATTTTCTATCGTGAGCACAAGTTTTCTTTCTGGGGATGGAATTTGATGTTTCAAAACTTTCTAAAAATGGAAGTTGGCAAAGTTTCATCCTGTAACTATAATGTTTTTTCTTGCGATGTTCCCTGTGTCCATATTGTTGTTGAATATCATTTTATGACATAAATGTCTGTGTTTCAGCTTGAAAATAGAGGCAACAATTTCGAAAAGCGGAAGTTTGGTGGAGCACTTTAATCTTATTCTTTTTCTTGTGATATGCCCTTTGTCCTGTATTGTTGTTAAATGTAATTTTATTCTATAAAGATTTGTATTTCAGCTTGAAAATGGAGGAAACTTTTCTGGAAACGTGAATGGAAGATTTCTGCCATAATTGTAATTTGTATTTTTGCGATATTCCCTCTGTTCAGGGGGAACATTGTTGTTAAATACCATTTTGTTGCAGAAATGTTTGTGTTTCATCTTGAAAATGGGAGTAAAAGATTCCTTACAGTGGAAGCTAAAGAGAGAAAAATATGTCTCCTGTGATTGTATTTTTTTTATGCCATGTTACTCCTGTATTATATTGTTTTTTAACATTAGAATTCTTGAAATCGTCATGCACGCATAAGTTACATTGAAAAATATATTAATAAGCGGGACATTTCTGTAGCGACTTCTACCTTCATCAGCCATGGAATGAAACACGTGGTAAAAGCATCAGTTGTTGCCAGATTTCAAAATCGCTTTCCAAATAACAGGGATGTTAAAAGGTGCGTCAGTATTGCAGGTGTTAGGGGTATGGTAGATTTCAATGCTTTTGTGGTACCTGATTGCTTGCCGATTGCTGAACGGGGCAATCCGCTTAACTTTTGCCAATCGGGAATCGTGGACGTATCGCTGATGGTTAAAATTGAAAGGGAGGTGGAAGGGTTGCCTTTCTGAACATCAGCGATATGTCCCATCAATCGCTGGTTTATGCTGTGGTATGTACAACCAGTATAGTGGGAAATGCCTGTGGAAGTGTTGATAGGGATAGAGTAGACACCTTGTAACTCTAGGGGTTTATTAGGATCTCTGTTATTAAGGATGTGGTTGAGAAGATGTGGAGGTGGTTTGACTGCAATCCGGTAGCCAAAAGACTTGAAAATAGAGCAAACTTTATGAGTGAAGGACAGGCTAAAGGGCAAAGTGCCAACAAACTGATGGATGGTGGAAGGTTCAGGCAGTAAACTAGAACTATTCTGTGATTAAAATCTCTTAATTAGTCTATGTACTAGTCTAAGAGGGGTGAAAAGCCATGCAATTTGCCAATGTTGATGATGATCTGATTTTCTTTTTGAAGAGCAGAATGGCTGTTGCAAATAAGGTTGGCTCGGTGAATGTATGACTTTAGAGCAGCCAATTTGTATTTTTCAAAGGTGCGAAAATGATAAGGGATGATATTATGGGTGGCAGAATGTTTCCTGTAAACAGAGAGGCCAAGTGAGAAGTCTGGGTTGATGTCGATGTTGTTAAACACCACTCAATTATATAAATGCTTGCATTTAAGATTGAAGATGGAGAAAAAATTTTGGGAAATGGAAGTTGGATGGAGAGATTTCTCCCGTAATAATTTTTTTCTCGCAATGTTTGCCCTCTCATGTGTATTGAATGAAATATTATTTTATTCCATTAATGTTGGTATTTTAGCATGATGGTAAATTGAAAAATCTCCAGCAAAAGTACAGTACAGCAGAGGGTAACCACTTTCCTAAATCCAACAAGAAAATTATGGCCAGTTCTTAAATTAAAATCTTCGTATAATGTACTTTTTTTAAGTCTATTATTTTTGACTTAATTTGTTCAGTCCTTATAAATCCATAAAAGTCCTTAAAAAGTGCTTATGTTTTGTTAGGAAACTTAAAAGTCCTTTTTTTCCAATAATTACAAAAAGTCCTTAAAAATTGCTTATATTTTTTTAGGATTTTTTTGTTTGCCAAAAATTCCAAAAAGTGCTTATTTTTTGTAACTGGCTGCATAGAATCCAGAAGTTGCTTAGTAGTATCTAGAATTTCTGCTGGTAGACTATGTTGATGATGGCATCAGCTGAAATCACATTGGAGAGAACAAGGCCATATAAAATAAGTACTTTGCTGAGAAAAAAGTGTAAGACTATAGACTAAATTAAACACATCTAGCAGATGCCTCCCACCAAGGCCCATCACCATCTCTTGGTACTGATATTTCCCTTTTGTGCTTTCCTTTTTTTTTTTATATACAAATGACAATTATTCTATATACCATGAGAAAATTAAGTAAATCTTAAACATAATTCTGACTTTTCTTTTGCAATTTAAACCATGAGGCAATTATGTGCAAAATCGAAATCATGAACTTTAACTACAGTTTTACAATTTACATAAACTTTATTACATGTGTGATTATTCTCTCAGATAGGAAAACTGATTTGACCAGCAGAACTGTTTTTAAATTGCATAAATTGTAATGCATTACATCCACAAACTTAAATTATAAGCAAAATTATTGCAAACTTCATCAGCATACTTTAATTTGAATAGTTAAGTCGTGGGTAAAACTGTATTTGTGCATATATCATTGTTGCATACCCTTCCCTGGAACCAGTGGCCCTAACTTAGGGGCGGGCGATTGCTTATAGCCCATTGAGTTGCTCACATTGGTCGTTAAACCTCCAATAAAAAAAAAAAAATCAATTTTTTTTTTTTGGAGAGTTGCTTAAAAGTCCTTAGAAAGTGCTTATTTTAGAGAGAAAAAGAGTGGGAACCATGTTGTTGATAATGCTGTTTATAAGTTTTGTGGGTTCATTAATGGAACAGTTTTTCTGGATGTAGAAAATACAATGGGTGTATGTATAAGTTTGCAGTGCTCCATGTAGTAGGCTGTAATAGCGAAATGGGTGAATTTTTGTTAGAATTTCATGCTGTAGGGGTCAGGTGGCAACACAATGAGTTGAATGATGTGTTGGCAAACAGCCAACATTTGTGGTTAGTGGAGCTAGAACATGACAATCAACAAGGTGCATGTTTTTCAGTCTGTTGTTTATGTTTTAATCCTGGAAAAACCAATGCAGAGGCATAAAAGTGGATTTATTCAATATTAAGTCTACTGATCATCAATGGTTTAATATGAATATGTTGATTTGGATACTAAAGTTTTGGATACTAAAGATGAGTGGGGTATGGATGGTAATAACTAGAGGGGATGTGATTCATTCTTGGACAGTACCTGCGTTAGGAGTAAAAGCTAATGGAATTCCTGGGCATTTAAATCAGATGATATTTATAATTAATCAACCTGGGGTGTTCGTGAGGCAATGTTCAGAGATTTGTGGGGGCTAATAGTAGTTTCATGCCTATTGTTTTAAGAGTTATAAGAAAAATTGATTCTTTAAAACAATGGTGAGAAAGGTTGTAGGTGCAAACATGTTTCAAGAGTGGCTAAACTACTAAACAATTCATTTTTTTGCTCAAAATGCTGGGTTTTTTCTTTATAGATATCAAATAGCCATGTGTCTTTGAATTTATGACAGATACTATTCATCCTGTATTGTCTGTTCAGTGCTCCTTCTTGATGTCTGTACACTTAAGATTTCTGTAACTACAATTTTCTGAAGTGGAGGTTTTATGTTGAGTTTTGTGCATGTTCTGTTTCAGGACAAAGAATTAAAAGAATGTGTTAAATCTTTGAACAAAAGAGTGCAGGAGGTAACAGAATTAAAGGACAAAATGGAAGAAATGAAGGAAGTTATATCTACCAATGTAAGTTACACATATTATTTAGTAGATCTGTAAAGTTTTGCAGCTGATAAATAATATGTTTATTTACTTTCAAGTTTAATTTTTGTTCTCATGTCTTAGAGATGGTTTTCTGTATTTTTTTTTTTTTTTTTTTTTTTTTTTACACATATGTTTTGCAGTAGTAAGGGACAAATATAATGTCGTGCCCATCAGGATTGTGTGGTATATACTAAATAACAGCAGCAGTGAAATTTTGTTATTATTTTTATTTTTTATTTATTATTATTATTATTATTATTTTATTGTTGCAATGGTATATAGCTGTTTAAAGAAGAGTACTGATATTACCATGAAGTAGTAATATTTTAATCATAATGTGGATTTCAAAAATTTCTATAATGGCACTAGGTTTTCAGTGGTTTTTGATTGATGTCTTTCATTTGGCACTGGTTTCCTGATGTTGCCAACTGTAAATAAATTCCGTTCATGCATATATATGTACTCTCACGTATCTTGTGTTGTACCATAGCTCTCTAAACATTTGGATTTCTTCACCTTAGAAGGATTGGATGAGATCAGTGGGAAATCAGAACAGGAACAGGCAGTTAAATGGATAAGACTCGTTTATTTAATTTTCAGTTCAAGATAACCACTAACTGAACAGAGTACAGTATAATATAACATCTGTCAGTATGTAACCATAGTAGGTCATGATACAGTCGGCAGCACGACTTCATAGAGTCATGCAAATGTTAGATGGTATCCTGAGAGATCTCTCACCATGCCTCTTTCACATTGTCCTATAATGCTGTCGTATTCCATGCAGGTTGAGTTGTGGCACCCAAATAATATCCATACATGTTTGATGGCCTGGATATCTGAAAAACTTGGTGAATCGGAGCATTATGGCTTCTCGTTTGAGTTTCTGAAAGCTTTTTATTTTTGGAACTTGTCAAAAAATTTTTTTTTTTTTTTTTATGAATAAAAAGTGTGACCATCCACTCTAAGAAACAAGAGGTATGTTCTTTTTCACATTACAGTGTACCCTTTCTTGAAAAGTTACAGCAAAGGGCTGAAATTTATGACATTTTAACACTTAAGAAAAGGGGGAAAACAATTCCTGCAAAAAATACTTGCATTATTTTAAAGAAATTATTTATTTACAAGCAATGTATCTCTGGCATATTACCTTTCTAGACTAGAAGAGGAAACAAAAAGAAAAATGAGCATAACACCTTAGAGCAGTGTTTTTCAACCTTCTGCTGATGCACCACTTCTCATGTTCTAATTATCTGAATTCCAAAGGCCCATGTCTCATGTTCTAATTATCTAAATCCACCACCAATACCTAAAATTTCAAGGGCTGTCAGGGAAAACTAATTATTTAAAGACTGAATCATATTGTGACAAATAATATATTCATGCTTAATGACTAAGTAAGTTACACATATTGTATTTTTAAAATGTGAAAAGAATGAAAATGACAAAAATTATACTAATGAGATACTTAAACTTGCATCATTGAAAAAATTCTATCAGGCATCAACTATATTTTGCTCAGTTTTAGTGTCAGGTCAGTGTCCACACGCAGTCTGTTCATATTTTTTTTTTTTTTTTTTTTTGACAAAAACAAGCACAGACAATCCTTGCTCACATAAATATGTTGTTGAAAAGGGCATCAAGAACTTGATGGCCCTCTTGGTGAGCTTGGGGTAGCCACATCCTGCTTTTATCCGAAAATCAAGAAGAGGAAGTTTCGAAAGATGTTTTTCTGTCCAGTATCACATGAAAGTTCAGTGAACTGTTCTTTTTCTCCATTTGTCAACACTGCTGGCAAAGCATCTCAAATAGAAAATGGATCCCTGATCCAGTTGTGAGGGTCAAGATTTTCTGAGAAGTAAGCAGTGAAATCTTGAACCAAGTTTTGGCAGTGGTTTCTTGTGTCCCCCAGCACATCAGGATCAAGTTGGAGCTGATTCTCTTGTACAAACGCTGGAAGGAGTGTGAAGAAAGGCACATCACCTTCTTCAGCTTCTCTATCGTCAAACTGAAACTTGCGTTCCATGGCATTCATTTTGTCTTGAACAAGAAAGGGAGTGATGTTGTTTCCTTGCAGGATTTTGTTGAGGCTATTCAGTAAGCTGAAAATATCTGCTAAGTATGCAACTCTACACAGCCACAACTCAGCACAAAATCTATCCCCAAGTATACAGTTGTCTTTGAAATCAGCAAGAAAAATCTGCACTTCATATGCTGCTTTTTAAAAATCCCAAACAACACATTTTCCTTCAACAGCCACTGTGTTTCTATATGGAAGAGTAACTTCTTGTAGTTACTCCATATTCCATCACATAGTATTGAAAATAATCTCATCCTAAGACCATGAGATTTTCTAAAATTCACCATTTTAATCACCTCATTGAGAACAGTTTTCAGGGTTGGTGACAGATTTTTGACTCGCTAAAGTCTGTGTATGTCGCAGTGAGTGAAGTGGGCCTGAGAAGAAACTTCCTTTATTTTTTGTTGCCAAGCCACTGTGTTTTCCTCTCATAGAATGTGCTCCATCTGTGAAAACTCCCACACATTTACTGCAATCCAGCTTATTTAGTATGTATGAAACCATCAGCTATCAAAAAGACGTCTGCAGAAGTTTTATGAGCAGTCAGTGGTTCACAAAATATAAGTTCAACACGGGAAACAAAAAAAAAAAAAAAAATAAACTGGGCAGAATTTACTACATCAGTCAACTCATCAAATTCGAGGTCAAAGTACTTACTACGCTTCAGAGATTAAGCTACGGTCACTATTTTTGCAAAATGCGATGACTTAATTCAAAATGCGAGAGAGAAATTAGTGTCCTTAGCAAAATGGCACCAGCCATTTAAATATCAACCCATCAGCAGATTCTGCTCAGACCGAGCAGCAGATGGCCTAGAGGTCAACGTTTGTGACATATTAAGCCGTCGGACCCCGGGTACTGCCCCCCCCCGTAATAAATAAGGGCATCTTCCTCCCCCTTTCTACCTCGCTTCCGTGCCACTTTCCTATCAGGCACTCTAGCCCTAATCTCTTAGCTTCCTATTTCTAAGAGTTGTTTAAGACCTGCGTGGGTTCAGACGCTCCCATCCTATAAAATACTCTACATATGATCTGATTGTGCTCAGATTTTTCTATTTTTGTGAAAATTAGTTTACGATTCTGTCTGCGATTTGCACTCCACTAATGTCATTTTCTTAATTCTTAAGGTATGTTCCTACAGCACCTGTTGGCTCAATAACCCTTCCTCTCCCCCTCTTCCATAAGTCTAGAGCACTCCATAAAGGGTGAGTTCAGATTATAGAGGCTAGAGGGATTAGACCCCTTCCCCCATTCAAAGTTCAAGTTTAAATCTGAGTCAGCTGTGACGTCTACTGCATTCCTCCAAGACCACAAACATTCATTTTTCACTGATATCCGAAGTGTTGTCGGTGTGAACGATTCAGTTAATGTTGCGATTTCCTGAGCAACAAAAGCGGCTAACTTTCTTTAGCATTTTGCTACAGCATTTCCCCCCATTTTAGCATTTTTGCTACAACATTTTTTGAGCCAGCTTAAACTCTGCTACGCTTCAGTTTTTCAGTCACTTGCTCCTTAACATTGTCTGCCATGAAACTTATTTTTTGTGATACAGTGTTCTCAGACAGGGATATTGCATCAAGCTGTTCAGCAGCTGATTTTCCCAGGACTGAGGAAACAATGTCCTTTGCAGCTGGCAACACTAAGTTTTCTCCAATGGCGTGTGATTTTCCTGCATGTACTATTTTTAGACTAGCTTTGAATGATGCTATGACATACAAGTTTGTCCACGCTGTGCATCGAACCTGGGTCCCCTAACCCCAGAGTAAGTCGCTCCAAACTGAGCTACATGAACATGTGCTCTCACTTGTATCTGCCTTTTTCTCATGTGCGCCCCCCCACTTCAAGAGAGCTGGGGCATGGCCCACGGATCAGCTGGGACCATGTGTCGCTGTAGACAGCCATCCCATGAAGAATGTGCATTTGAGAAATCACAGGCAATTTGGTGTGTGGAATGTAACATCACACTGATTTATTCTTCGAAGCACTGAAGAAGGAATTCTCATTTTCCTGTCTCACGGTGTGGAAAGAACATCACATCATTGCGAGAAACTTAACAGCCGGGTCATCCTGAAAGTTCGGGCGCCAATATAATGTACAAGTTTGTCCACGCCAGGCATCGAACCTGCGTCCCCTCACTCCGGAGTAAGTCGCTCTCCCAACTGAGCTACACGGAAGTGTGCTCTCACTGCTATCTGACTTTATCTCGTGCGTCCTGCGAGGCAGGCACGTCACAACGCTTCAACTATCTTCTCATTTACAGCTGAGAAAGACTATATATTTCCCCCTTATCGACCACTGGAATTCCTTTTTGGTTTGTTGCCTGAGGTGTTATTTTCAATGACAAACCAATGAGATAAATGGAAATATGGTGATGTTCTTGGAAAATTTGGTAGTTGATTTTTTTTATGGTACAGCTACATATAGCTGTTGACACATTTATTCATTTGATATTTTGAGGAGTTTCTTCAATTATTGATGCAGACTGATAAGTTGTTTTATTTCTAGGAACGGAAGCTTGACTTAAAAGATGTGGAAATATCTCTTCTTACTGGAAATGATGGGCCCAAAGTAAGTAAGATTAGCAAACTGTTATCGCCTGGTATTCAACCACTGCAAGTTTTACATAATTTCATGTTCAATTCAAGTGCTTCAAAAAATTTTATTTTGTTATGTGAAAAATTTATTTTGTGAAGTACTTCAAGATTTTTCTTTTGTGACCGATAAATCCATTTGGTGCTTGAACCCTGTACACGAAGTACAGTGGGTGCCTGAGCTTTTTGTGTACTCACTCACACATTCTGTACATAAATTCACAGTGGAACATCAATTATACTCCATGGAGTTTGGCATACAGTTTAATTGGTGGTTTTTTTTTAAATAGAAACAAATATGTATTTTTATATATCCTCTTAATTCTTCTTATGCACATTTTACAGTTATACATTTTTGCAGTTGTTTTACTTTTATGGGAGAAACTTTTATTATTACCAATAACTTCATGGGTGTCTGTTCACCAGAGCACCTGCATAGTCGATGTCTGTGGAAAACAGGTTCGCAGCACATTATTTCATGATGGATGGGGGTTTCCATTAAACGTCGGATATTGGGGGAGCTAAATCACTTACTCAAGGCTTTACCCAGATATATTTATTTGAATTCTAGTTCCATTACTTAATACTTTGGATTCCAGCTAAATATTAAGTATTGAAACTTTGGATATCATTACATACATACATATCACTAAGCTGTTCTGAGATTCAGAGGTTAGCTCCACAAAGAAAAAAACAGATAATTTTTAACTGATTGTTTACTTACTGTTATCGTTTCAAACTTCTCTGTTTACAACGATCTTGACATACAACTCGGGCTTCACCGACATCCATCATGCTGCCAAGTTTTACTGTATATCTGTAAAATTTTGGGAAATTCTACTTGTCCTACGTTTATTTTACGGACAATATGTTTTATAGATTTTGTCCCCCTCCCGGCATGTACAATTTCTAGGGCAGGATAAGTCCCCCCAAAAACAATGGTGCCTATATATCTGATTTACCTGATCACTTTTACTCCTACTTTTGTGTCCCTTACCTTTTCTACTCGCAGCCTAGGAGGGAAAGACTCGGTAAAACTTTGTAGGATTAGGATTGGCAATAACTGCTAAAAGAAAGAGGAAAAAGAAAAATATCAGCTTCATTTAAGACTTTAAATTCGCATTTTTAAAAGAATTCTAACATGTTGACACAGAAGTTTAAGGTAAAAACCTCAATCAAGTTAAAGTAAAAAGCTTCTGCAATCACAATAATTTTGCCGTTACAAATTAAATTTTTAACTTCGATGTAGTTTAATGATAGCCTACTGAGATTGAGATATTCATGTGTTGATTGCATTTCAATAGCTGCAAGTATGAAATAGTGCCAAGTATCTTAATTATAATGAAACTGATTAAAGTAGACAAATCATCTGCATAATAGAGGGTGGCACACATAAAACTGGCCCAAAATGTAGTTTGGGTTGCAGTTGTTAAGTTATATTTCATAGTTCAATGCTGGAAACTATTTAATGCTGTTGTGCATGTGCATATGAGTTCAGTGGTCCTCCAAGTTCTGAGAGATGGACTGTGGCTGTTTGCATGCGAGTCATGCCATATTCAATTGAACATGTTTTTATTGTGTAGGAGTATGTTCACACACTTTCTTTTATTTTGGTTTGTGAACGATTTAACATTTTCAGTGCTGCATGGATGACCTGTGGCATCATACAACACTTGCTGATGACGTGGAAAGGCATCACGATTGTGGCTTAATATTCCCATTTCTAAAACCTTCGGCACTTGCAGATAGTTATCTATTTTGTTATTGGCACTGAGAATGAAACTCCAACTGTATAAAAATGACCACAGTTTTGGGGTAGTGGATTTTTTTCACACATGGTTTAGGGAAGGAGAAACAAGAAGACTCCCCATAGACAAAACACAGCCTTCGTTTTTCACTGCAACATTTATTTTAATTTGAATGTCACTGGTTTTGTGGTGAGGAAACTTTCAATAAATACATGCTGAATGGCAATAAAAAGCATTTGCTACTTAGAGTTTGTATACACTATATCGACAAAAGTCACCAGACACTCCTTCAAAAGCAAATGAACTGATCCACTGTGTTGTTAAGATGCGCGGTACAGCTGCAAACGGTATAAAAACAAGCCTGCAGCTGACCACGATCATATTGCACTGTGAGGTTGAGTGAAAATGTCGAGGCGGGACAGAACTGACTTTGAGAAAGGAAAGATTATTGGGTGTTATATTAGTGGGTTGTCCATAAGAGAAACCGAGAGGCGTTTAAACATACCCAAGTCAACTGTTTTGGATGTACTGAATAAGTGGAAGACACATGGTGTGCCTGAAGCAGCAAAACGTACCGGCAGACCAGAGAAAATCAGTGATAGAGGACGTCGAAACCTCAGGAGAGTCGTTACAGCTAATCGACGGAGTACTGCACAAGGCTTCAGTGTACAGGTTAGTAGAAATGCTGAAACCTCAATATATACATGTACCATTCACAGAGAACTTCATTCCATGAATTGCCATGGTCGTGCGTCTGCTCATAAGCCTTTCATCTCCACTCGGAATACTACTCGTCGTTTAGGATGGTGTAAAGAACATTTATCGTGGACTGTAGATCAATGGGAACGGGTCCTATGGACTGATGAATCCAGATACACGATCCATCAATCTGATGGCTATGTGTATATGACGGCAGCCGGGGGAACTCGGTTTACCACAGTTCCTATGGTCAAGCTATTTACACAGTTACAGTTCCTACGGTCAAGTTTGAAGTTGGTAGTGAACTCGTGTGGGGGTATTTTTCGTGGTATGGTCCCGGCCCATTGGTTATCGTGGACAAACCTGTTAACCAACACGTCTACCTCGATATTCTAGACAAATATGTCCTATCAACTCTGTGGCAATACTATGGAACCGAGCCTTGTTGGTACAAGCACGATATTGCACCGAGCCATAAAGCAAGGATGGTTATGGCATGGTTTGGCAATAATTATGTATCGTGTGTGAACTGGCCAGCACAGAGCCCTGATCTTAATCCCATAGAGCACCTATGGGATGAATTACAGTGTTGCATAAGAAGTTTGGTACAAAGGCCTACTACTAAGCAACACTTAGTGGCAGCATTATGTACTGAATGGAAGTGCATACCTATCGCTGTGTTCCAAAACCTTGTCAAAAGCATGTCTCGAAGGGTCAGTGCATCATATTAAGGTCAAAGGTGGACCGACACCATACTGTATGTCAATAAATGCTATCTTGTGTTTCTCTTCTAGGTGTCCAGTGACTTTTGTCAGTATAGTGTATGTAACAAGGCGACCTATTAAGGAGGCTAAAGGGATTTCAAGGAAACCCATATTGACTTCAATACTTAGTTTTGTCTAAACAATGTATAAATTCGGATGTGCTATCGCCAGTCCCTCTCAACCAAATGGAAATAGGAGGTGATCCTGATAATTTGTCATCAAATACAGAAACATGTTCTTTTAGCAACTGTAGTATGACCAGCAAGTGAAAATGAAGACTGCAACATTTTCTCTCATATTCCGCATCGACAAATTTTGACTACACATTGGTCTGATGGTCCCGAAGTCATGATATGAATTTCATTCAATTACGAATATCAGTTATGGATAAATTTTCTCATATTTTAGTATAATGAAGTCGTGCAAAGCTATAAGATCAGAACATGTAGCAATGTTGATCCAAATTCGTAAAAGCTCACCTGTGGTACCGCGTGACACATTGCGGCATCATGAGAGATTTGCCTGGGTTTCTTACAAATACCTTGTGTTTGCCACTAAAATAGCACAGCGGCAGCAAACATGTTAAAGTAAAATACACAGTCAAGTCATATTATTGTGACCACCTCCTACTTTTGACGTCAACAGCGCATAGCCAATGAAAGAAGGCACGCAACGTGGTCTGGCTTGGAAGGTATATAAGGTGTGCTGCAGGCATTCTGAAAACATATCACTTGTTGCTGTCATGGATAAAAGGAGCGATTTATCAGATTTGCAAAAAGGGATGCTTATTGGCTTTCGGGCCAAGGGTGACAGTATTTCTGAAACAGTGCAGTTTGTGAACTGTTCGCGTGCTGCTGTGGGTAAAGTGTATGGTGATGTGTATCATTGTGAATAAGCGATGTGGAAACTGTGGAGCACCAGATGCTATTGATGTGAGAGGTGAACGTTGGCTTTGAAGGTGCACAGTTGGATGGTCCCTGCACCTATGCTAATGAAGGTGGATCGACAGAAAATACTTACATTTGCATGGCAGTATTGGAATTGGACCTCCGCTGATTGGCAAAGGATTGCCTTCTCCGACTAGTCATGTTTTCTGCAACGGACGAACATTGGCGTATAAGTAGAGAAACATTGGAAAACAAGCACTCTTCAACCATTGCTGGAAGAACACAAGCTGGTGGGGGCAGCGTTATGGTCTGGGGAATATTTTTGTGAAATTCTCTGGGTCCACTCATACGTGTAGAAGACACTATGGACCGAATTTGTTATGAATCCAACCTTACAGACCACATACACCCATACCTGATTGTCTACTGATTGTCTTCCCTGGGGCGGATAGGATCTTCCATCACGACAATGCGACATGTCACACAGCTAGAAATGTCCAAGAGTTATTGGAAGAGCACAATGAAGACTTCAAAGTGCTTCCCTGGCCCCCTAATTCCCCAGACTTAAACCCAATTGAGCATCTGTGGGACCATTTCGATCGTGTTGTTCGCTCTATGGACCCCCCACTACACACCCTCCAGCAGCTGTCAGATGCACTGCAGTCAGCATGGCTCCAACCTTCCAGCACCTTATTGAGTCACTCCCAGCCCATCTAGCTGCTGTCCGCACTGCACACTGCATTTACTCTGGATATTAGCTGGTGGTCATAATAATGTGACTCCACCGTGTATCTTGGTACCAATGTTCCTGCAAAATCAATGATCCGGGACTTAAGAAATGGCATGCAGCTGGTCCTGTGATCAGTACCTGCAGAGTAAAACAATTAATTGTATGCACACTGGAAGCTGTCATCAACATAGTGAATTGTATTGAAAGAATCCCCAACAAATCAACATGCCATTTATTTCAGCAGACAGTCATTACTTGTAGGTCAATTCAGCTCATATTTCATGATTTAAAAATTAAGCTTTATCATGTGAGTATTGTGCAGGAATGAGAGCACTTGATAACGGAAAATCCGTCTTTTACTGTTAGTGGCTCTTACAGATGGTATCTGAAGGACTGCTGAATCCATTTCTCTTCATTTCAACAGACCAGACTTGGTTCCACTTTTTGGGGTATGTCAATTCACAGAACATACTGGGCTGCTGAGAATCCGCATGTTTTCGAATATTAAAAGTCAATGTTTGGTGTGGAGTGTCAGGCTAACACATCATTGGAGCCATTTTTCTCAAGGAGAGTGTGAATGCGGACATTTATCTATGGATCTACAAAGAGTTAAGGCAGTTGACTCCACATTAACTCACTTATGCTTTCTTCCAACAAGATGGAGTGACTTGCCATACCTCTGATCATTCACTCGCTCAAATCCACAGTGATTTTACTCAGGAAAGGACAATCAGAAAGGATCTATGGCCACCCCACTCTCCTTACTTATCACCATGCTACTTATATCTGTGGGGCTCGTTAACAAGGAAAGTCTATTGCAACAACAGTTGAATGTTGAAGAGGTGAAAACCAACATACACAGTGAGAGATTATCTGCATTTCAGTCGCCAAACTCTGGGGCGTTTTTCTGAACATGCTTCACTGAGCGGAAAAAAATGCATCAAGGCACGTGGTGATCATTTCCCACGCAGATTTTGAAAGGTACGTAGAAATGCTGATAAATATGCCAACTATTAACATTACATCCTTTTTTTTAAGTTAAAAATACCACTTATTTACTGTACCAAATGTAACTGGAATGTATGGTACATTAATGACCCAATAAAACTGTGCAACTGTCTTTTGCAAGTAGGGTTAGTTTTATATGTGCCACCCTGTAGAACACTTGCAGCTTTTGTGTTTGTGATCCTGATTTTCTTGCAGTTTGGGCACTGATACCTTTGCAAATTCGAAAATATATATATTTTTTTGGTTGATTATAAATTACAAAACTGTACAAGCTTAACAATTATTTTTGCCTTAGAAATAATTGTTGAACTCGTGTTATTTTGTGGGACAGACGTTATGATTTTCAGTATAACATTGAAGATTTTATTATTTATTAAATTTAAGAGTGCAACAGTTGTTACATCTGGTAACTTACGTGGTGCCCTGTTATTATTCACACCTGACCTCATAATTCATATTTTTAGGAAAATGGCATAAAGCTGTATGAAAAAGCCTTACTTACCAAAGAAGAAGAGATAAGTAATATGAAGAAAAACATTGATGCAATGCATTTCAAAGCTTTGGAAAGAGTAAGTAAATTGGTAAAAATTTAGTTTCACCTACTACAATTAATCCTAATATTGAAACCATTGCTCAGAAATTATATTGCCCAACATCCTCGGGCCAGGTAAAAATTTCGTTGTACTGGTATGCATTTTTTCACTGTACAGGCCCATTTGGGCACATAAAAAAAAATCTAGCTCTTTACAGGATAAAAAAGTTAAAAAAAAATACTAATGTTTTTTTTCATTTCCCTTTCAATTTCATTACTACTCAGAGGTTCCCTCAACATTATTTCGTGAAATTAATGGGGTGCGTTTTGAGAAATTAAAAGTAATAACAAATGACTTTGAAAACTAAATTTTTGATAATATAATTGTGTAATATTTCTATAGAAAGTACATGTAACAAACTTTCTAATGAGCCCAGTATGAGCTCTGTTGACCAGTTAGGTTTACGGTTATTGTCATTTGCGGTAGGCATGGAAGACGCAAAAATGCCCTTTTTTTTTGTAAATGTCAAAGTTCTATAACTATAAAAGTATTGTATTTAGGAAGCTGAAATTTTGCATTGAATGGTTTCTTTATGAAGCAAGTTCACCAAGTTTTGTAAAAATCAAAAGGGTTCAAGTAAAAAATAAATAAAAATGCTACTTTTTTTTTTTTTTTTCTTTTTTGCTGATTTGACCTGGAATGACCTATTATAGGGGAGGGTACAGTTTATAAAATGCAGTGAAATGTAGGTAAGTTTAAATTTTGGGAACCCTGGAGAAATCATTTTAGTGGTAATCATTCCATTCCATAAAAGTTTCTGTAAGAATCTATTGTAAGTAAGAGATTAGCTTTTTTATTTTATTTAATTAATTAATTTGGATTGAGATTACTTGGTTTAGCCTCTTTGCATTGTGACTATGTACTGAATTATTAGAGTTTAAAGTGAAGTTATAAATAAGAAGTTTTTTTATGACTTAAGTTCCTTAACTGCATGTGTATGTTGTTTAGATTTTTGTTGCAAGTGCGTTAAATAAATGACAGTTGAATGTGTTCGCTATCTCTGTAGAAAAGTTATTTGTGATTCATACTATCTTAAAAGTTAAAAATTAGTAAGAAAAACAGAACACTCAGTTTGTGGGAGGTCAGTACTTCCTCACATAAATAAAAGAAGTGGCATCTGTTTAATTTAGGGCTAGGAGTTGTTTGTCCTGAAATTCCTGATTTTTCTTTTTTTGCATGTCCTGAAGGTTCTTAGTTTTCATAATTTGCCCTGAAATTTCAAAAAAATAATAATTCACTTGTAAAATTTGAAGTTTTTTTTTTTTTTTTTTTTTTTTTTAAAGTGGCTGCAATGTGTGATGGTGAAAATAACTAATTCGTCCTGTGTTAAATGTTATGGCTACTGCTTGCAAACCTTCCCACTCTCTCACTTTCATGTGCAATCACAGGCAGCAACAGGTGCCACCACTAAAAATTTTTTATTTTTAATGGGCTGAAAACTGGTTGTCAGTTTCCATGAAACATGATACTCCAACATACATAAATGGGAAACGAATTTCTCCGAAGAAATAATTCTCCTCAAATACATGGAAGGCGATACAAATGAGATCATTGCCAATGATCTCATTTGTATCGCCTTCCATATATTTGAGGAGAATTATTTCTTCGGAGAAATTCGTTTCCCATTTATGTATGATGTTCTATGAAGCACTAGAACTTAAAAGACTTACATTCGACCCCAGATGTGAGAAAAGGTCGTTGCGACGCTACGATGAAGCTTATAGTTGCTTCGACTATCGCAAATCTGAAATGTTCTCAGATTTCTAAGTTACATCTGCTTAGCTTCAGTTGCTTCGAACTTCCTTGTCCTGGGTGGTGTAACGGATAGCATGCTCGACCGATAATCGGGAGGTGCGGGTTCGTTTCCCGCTCCAGGCTAATGTAATTTTAAAGTTTTCTGAAAGAGGGCTACATGGACAACAGTGGAAATGCGCGGGCATCATTGCCAATGATCGCATATGATACTCCAAGGCATAACGGTGGTGTTTCTCTAAATGTCTGATTTTAGGTTTACCACAAGGCATGTTATAAGACAAAAAAAAAAAAAAAAAAAAAAAAAAAAAATAATAAAAAAAAAATAATAAAAAAAAAAAAATATATATATATATATATTTACATTTATTAGTGCAAGTCAATGGTTAGACTTTACGAAAACTCATCTTCAGTTTATATATATATCATCATCATCATCATCATTGTCAACCATTATCAATCCACTGCTGGACGAAGGTCTCCCCAAGTTTCCTCCACAACGGTCTGTCTTGTGCCAGTCTCCTCCATGTCACTCCTGCATATTTACGAATTTCATCCACCCATCTCCCATGTGGTCTTTTCCTGGGTCTTTTCCTGTCCCTTGGAATCCAATCTAAAATTTCGGCTGTCCATCTATGATCTGTCCTTCTGGCAGTATGTCCAGCCCATTGCCATTTCAGGGATTTAACTCTGATCATGATGTCTTCCACTCTCGTCATTTTTCGGATCCACGAGTTCCTCTTCTTATCTCTCCTGGTTATACCAAGCATGCACCTCTCCATGCTTGCTTTGAGTTGTCTGCAGCCTTTGTATGTCTCTTTTAGTTAAGGTCCACGTCTCTGCACCATACGTAAGCACTGGAAGGATGCATTGATCAAACACTTTTCTTTTAAGACATAATGGCATATTGCTCTTGAAAATTATGCTGTTTCTTCCAAAAGCTCTCCAGGCAAGTTTTGTACGCCGATTAATTTCTTCATCAATGTGACCCTCACTTGATATCTGCTGTCCAAGATAAACATACGTATCTGTTATCTCCAGTTTTTCTCCGTCAATCGATAAATCTTCATTTCTTGTAAAAGCATTGAACATCACTTTTGTCTTCTGAAAGTTCATTTTTAATCCCACTTCTTTACTCTTGTCCGCAAGTTCCTGGATCATACTCTGCAGCTCTGATGGGGTAGTTGCAAAAATGACTACGTCATCAGCAAAACGAAGGTGGGTTAGATAATCTCCATTAATCTTTATCCCTTTGTTTTCCCAGCTCAGCGACTGAAAAACACCCTCCAATGTGGCATTGAAGAGCTTCGGAGATATGGTGTCACCTTGTCTCACTCCCTTTCCAATTTTTACGTGTGTTGTATTTTCAAACAGCCTAATCTTTGCACTTGCATTTTCATAGATGTTATTAATAATATTAATGTATGCATCTTCAATACCGCAGGTTTTCAGAGCCATTGAACTGCTGATGGTTTCACCGAATCAAAGGCTTTTTCATAATCGATAAAAGCCATGCACAATGGAAGTTCATATTCCCTCGCTCTTTCAATTAGTTCTCTCATCACGTGGATATGATCTATTGTGCTGTAGCCACTCCTGAATCCAGCTTGTTCTCTCGGTTGAGCCATGTCCAGTGTTACCTTCAAGCGGTGTGAAAGAACTTTAGTGAAGATTTTATAAACTACTGATAGGAGGCTGATAGGTCTGTAGTTTCCGAGATCCTCAATGTCACCTTTCTTATGTAGCAGGATCATTGTAGCGGTGTTCCAATCCTCAGGAATCTTTCCTTCATTAAGGCATCGAGTGAAAATTTGGGGCGAGTACTGTTTCGATTTCTCCACTTGCTTCTTGTATGATGTCTACAGTAATTCCATCTTATATATATATATATATATATTTACATTTATTAGTGCAAGTCAATGGTTAGACTTTACGAAAACTCATCTTCAGTTTATATATATATATATATATATAAAAAAATCACCAGAAAATCAAAATTCTCTACATACCTGCAATCCCTTCATAGTTGCAGAACACATTTTGGTACGGTGTGATTTGTCATATTTTATGTTCAACTGAACTCATATGTACAATGTTATTCAACTGCAACTTTAATGCTCTGAGATATCTTATCATTAATTTAACAGTCTCTCTCTCTCTCTCTCTCTCTCTCTCTCTCTCTCTCTCTCTCTCTCTCTCTCTCTCTCTCTCTCTCTCTCTCTCTCTCTCACACACACACACACACATTGCATTTAGAAATTCTAATTCCATGATTTTCTCATAGTTGTTTTAATTACAGAACACGAATATTTCACTTCATAACGAGCAAAAACAGAACCTTCTATCCACAGCTTTTTTATGGGTGCCATTTTCTTGACAGATGATATTTAACTGTAGCAGATGTTTCTTTCATGTAACATGCTGTTGCCAGTTTTAATTCTTTGAACTTTTTATTTTCTGTAATTTCTTACCAAAAATGTTTTAAAAATGTGTGGACATCTTGTGTTTGTATGTCCTAAAATTGTCCTTTTATTTTTTTAAATTTTATTCTGAGAAATGTTTTGTGATACTCCTAGCCCTGTTAATTGCCTAATTTATTTATGTACTTGTGGGCTGGTAGAATCTAGGCTGCGCAGTACATTAGTTACAGATAATTCCACTGTTTTATTCAATAGTTTTTTTTTTTTTTTTTCACTTTGCAACCAGTCATGTAGAAACACATATCCAGATTTAAGACAACAGTAAAATCTTTCTAATGATGAGGTACTTTAGTTTGATATATAGTAAAACTACAGGATATCAGTTTTAATAGTACAGCAACAGTAAGTAAATAATCAGTTAAAAATTTATCTGGTGGTTTGTATATCTTTGTGGAGCTAATATCTGAATCTCAGAGAACAGCTTAGTGATGTATGATATTAATGAAGTCATGGCAAAATCCTAGTGATGAAATATCTTTAAAATATAATTTAGTAATATGGGTATTACTAGAATGACTTTAATTTACTTTGTTGTAAAATTTTCGGGTTAAAGTACTCTTGCTGAAAATAGTTATCCTTCTTCAATGATAGAAACACATTTTAACCAAAAAAAAAAAAAGTTAAATCATAAACAGTCAAGCAATAATATCAAACATACCAGAAATGTCACCTACCTTAAAGGTTTGTGATGAAAGAAATACAGGATTACACTATAAAAAACAAATTTTGAAGATGACAATCCGATTCCCGGTGTAAATGTGACAAGGATGGTAAGTCAGATAATATCCGAAAATCTGAAAATTTCATCATCCTGGAGCAGAACTCGAACCCGCGGCTCCCAGATAGTGCCCGGGTATGTCGACCACTGCACCACCCAGAATGACCAAGTCTCAAGTTCCGATTAATTTGAATATAACCATCACAGGATTCGCTAGTCGAAGCAACTGTCATTCATGTTTAGCGAATCTGGAGGTTAAGAATCCTATGACGATGACGATTATGGGCAAAACACGTAACAATAAGTGCTTTCTTTTCTTACATCTGCTAACTGCATCCCTTTACAGTCAGACACCACCAACTCACTCAAAAACTCAGTTGACAAATTAGCTAAGAAAGAGACTCTTCAATCCTTCCTTGGTGATATATCACCCCCTCCTTACTTTAGAACTCCCAGGCTCTTCCTGCAAGTGAAACTGCATAAAGCTGGTAACCCCATCAGACCTTTAGTGGAATATTCTTTTTCTCCAGCAGTAAACCTTGAAAAGAGATTGGTCCTCAAATGCAAATCCCTGGCAGCCAACCATCCTCATACAGTTGTCTCTACTTCAAACTTCATCCACAACCTTCCTAATTCCTTTTCTCCTTGTGATAATCTGTATACTCTTGATGTGGAATCTTTGTTTCCCTCTGTACCATATTTTGATTCCTACATGCTCCTCATGAAGAAATTGATTCTTCATTTTGAACCCCCGGTCCTCTTATCAAAGATCTTTATGATTGTTTCCACACTATTCATCAACACAGTTGTTTTGTTTTCAACAAAATTGTGTATAGGCAACAATCTGGTCTCCCCATGGGCTCACCTCTTTCCCCTCTGCTTGCTGAAATCTACATGCAACATATTGAAGTTTCCATCATTCCTCTATACCCTTTTCAACCTTCCCTATGGTTAAGATATGTAGACGACATTTTCATTAGCTGGCCACATTCCGAGTCTGAACTACAGATACTGATCAACTCCATTACGGAAAAATTTCCTTCCATTAAGCTCACTATATCTAAGGAAGTAAATCACAAAATTGATTTCCTGGATGTATCTATCTGCAGAAACGCTGATCTCTCCATTACTCGTTCCGTCTATCGAAAACCTTCTGCGGCCACTAACATCATTCCCTACAAATCTTGCACCCTGCATCTCTACAAACTTGCAGCATTGAAGTCCTACATCCACAGGGCTCATATCATTTGCAACAACCAACTCTCTCTTCAAGAAGAACTCTCCAAAATTTCTACAATAGCCCTCTCTCATGGTTTCCCTGCTGTTATAGTCAACTCCCTCATAAAGAAATATGAAAACCATTCGAAAATCGAATGCCTCCTTCCTCACAAGAAAGAAGACCTGAAATTCTGTGGTTCTGTTCCTTACCATCCTTCCTATGCTTATAAGTTACAGATTCTTTTTAGAAGTTTTGGTTACCATCTTGCCATTAAATCTACCCCAAACATCTTGAAACTTCTACAAAGGGATAGGGACAAAGTTGAAAGCCTGAACCTCCCAGGAGTTTACTGCATTCCTATCTCTTCTTCTACTGGGGATAACTTATACATTGGAAGCACATACAGGAGCATTAGCCATAGAATTTTAGAACATAGAAAAGATGTTTCGAAAGCCAATCCCAATACTGCCTTGTCTATTTTGACAATGGAAGACACATCTGCAGTTCCCCACTGGAACGAAGCAAAACGAATTGCTTCTTTTGACAATCGTTTTGCCCTCCGTTACCGTGAAAGCATAGAAATTGTTCAACTCAATGACTTGCAACTCCGAATCTCCTCTCTACATTCCGTTGATCTGGAGATCAATTCTAAGTTTTGGCAACAAAAATAAGAAAAATTCAAATGTAGAATCTGGCAACAATCTTAGTCCTCCATTGGCGTGATGAAGACCTAAGATAAGGTCGAAAGCTTCCAACTTACGAACTTTTTGTAAAAGTTTCAGTTAAGAATCCTATCCCGTGATCTCCCAGAGGAGCAGATAAATCATGAAAGAAAGTACTGTGATGGTGTTATATTCAAATTAATCAGAAACTTGAGACTTGGTCATTCTGGGTGGTGTAGTGGTTAGCATACCCGGGCGCTATCTGGGAGATGCGGGTTCAAGTCCCGCTCTAGGACGATGTAATTTTCAGGTTTTGGGATATTATCTGACTTACCATCCCTGTCACATTTACACCGGGAATTGGATTGTCATCTTCAAAATTTATAAAGGTTTGTTTTGTGTCTTTTTAATCAAGTAAGTACACCAGTGTGGGGAATTAGCCCACAGCTGACAGTTCCAGCTGGTCATTCAATTTAAGGATTCTGGAACAAAACTCAAGGATTTGGGGTCTTCTCGTCAAAGGTGGTGTAGTGGTTAGCATACCCGGGCGCTATCTGGGAGATGCGGGTTCGAACTAGCTGGTACCTCTCCAAGATTCACAGAGGCCCTTGTTGCTGTTCTGTGTGCCATTGTTGCCCATGGAGCGCCCCAAGGAGGCAAACCCATCTCTCACTAAGACCGACCCTGAATCTCGGAGAACAGCTTTGGGATATATGTATGCATAAAGGTTTATTTGAAAAAACTGCAGAGGATTAGTTAAAACTTTTATGTTTAAATAATAAAATTAAAAAATTCTTCCCTGCTATTAAACAGAAACAGAAAGAAAAAAAATGTCCTACTACAAGAAGGAGTGGTCAAACTGCAGTTGTGGTTGCACATATGTAGGAGAAACTGGAAGATAACTTTGAGCTTGCATAGCAGAAAATAAATCAGATATAAGGAGCATTTCCAACAAGACAGGCCTTGACAAATACATATAGAGCACTGAACATTCGATTAACTTGGGACTCTTAAAAAATTCTCTCACATCAACAGCACTAAGTAAGTTGGAATAAAGTGCACAAATCGAAAGAAGAAGAGGTGCCATAATTAATGAACAGGAAGGCTGGATATTATAGGGCTGCTAGACCTGCGCCAATTGCGCCAGCCCGCGCCAAAACATTGTTCTTGCACCATTCTGCTAAAAAATCATGATTTTGATGAAATCTGGCACCAATTTTGCACCAAAAGTTTAAATTTACTGGTCATCGATATTTTAGCATAATCTTACGACATTCGAGATCGATTCAGCGGTTTCTTCGTACGCGAGATTCTCCCGTGTATTCGTGGAGTGTCCCCTCCCTTTTATTTATTTCTTTTTTTGTCATTTTTGAGATCGATGCAAAAGTGAAGAAATTTTCGGGGTATTACTGGGGGGTGGGGGTGTTCGTATTCTGTCTGGGGACGTTGTTTTGTCTTTTTAAACATTTGGAAACTGGGAAGTTAAACGGAGTGCAGATTTTTCCCGCAGTCGTATTTTTTTCTTTCTCACGATGTTGCTTCTGTTCAGTATTGTTGTTAAATATAATTTCATTGCATAATTTCAGCTTGAAATTGTAGGCAACGATTTCCGAAAACAGAATTTAGGCCTCCCGAAAATTTCCCTGAATCTTCGGCCACGAAATTCTTACGCTGATTCGAGGAATTCTGTCTTTTTTGTTAGCATTTGGACCAATACACAAGATCGATGCACAACTGAACTGAAATTTTGGGAGGGTTGGTGGTGGTGGTGGTGGTAGGGGGTTGTCATTTTCTCTGTCGGAGGACGGAATTTTATCCTTTGAAAACGGAAAGTAGACTGAAGTAAGATTTCTCTTGCAATCGTAAATGTTTTTTTCTTGCGATGTTTCCTCTACCCAGTATTGTTAAATATCATTTTATTCCATAAATATTTGTGTTTCAGCTTGAAAATGTTGGATAAATTTCTGAAAATGGAAGTTGGATGGAGTGAAAATTTCTTCCGTAAGTGTACCCCCCCCCCCCCCGCAATGTTCCCACTCCTATGTAGTTGTTAAATGTCATCACCCTCATAAATGTGTGTGCATTTTAGTATGATAAGGGTGAGTCAACTTTCCAAAAACGGAAGTGATAAAGTTTGGAAATTTGTAAGAATTGATGCATGGTGTTAAAAAAAAAAAATATTCATTCTCTGAAAATTACACCATTTATCTAAAATAAACAGAATTTAGGCCTCCCGAAAATTTCTCTGAATCTTCGGCCACGAAATTCTTACGCTGATTCGAGGAATTCTGTCTTTTTTGTTAGCATTTGGACCAATACACAAGATCGATGCACAACTGAACTGAAATTTTGGGAGGGTTGGTGGTGGTGGTGGTGGCAGGGGTCGTCATTTTCTCTGTCGGAGGACGGAATTTTATCCTTTGAAAACGGAAAGTAGACTGAAGTAAGATTTCTCTTGCAATCGTAAATGTTTTTTTCTTGAGATGTTTCCTCTACCCAGTATTGTTAAATATCATTTTATTCCATAAATATTTGTGTTTCAGCTTGAAAATGTTGGATAAATTTCTGAAAATGGAAGTTGGATGGAGTGAAAATTTCTTCCGTAATTGTACCCCCCCCCCCCCCCGCAATGTTCCCACTCCTATGTAGTTGTTAAATGTCATCACCCTCATAAATGTGTGTGCATTTTAGTATGATAAGGGTGGGTCAACTTTCCAAAAACGGAAGTGATAAAGTTTGGAAATTTGTAAGAATTGATGCATGGTGTTAAAAAAAAAAAATATTCATTCTCTGAAAATTACACCATTTATCTAAAATAGTGAAAGCTCTGATATCAGAATTCATGGTTCTCAGGCTGAAAGTTCTTTAAGCCTGATGGATAAAATTGTCATCTGAGGAAATTACAAAAAAAAAAAAAAAAAAAAAAAAAAAGAAAAGAAAGAAAGAAAAGTATCAAAGAAAAATGGTAAGGGAAAACTATCAGAAAAAAAAAGTAAACAGTAGATGCTGTGCAGTGACAGAGTTAACAAAAGACAAATATGGCTGTGGAACTTGCTGAGAAGAAAGTAGGATTTACTCGCAAGAGGAAACCAGAGTTGATGTTCTAGTAAGTGCAAGAACAAAACCAGGAAAAAAAAAACCTGTTTGAAGCTATGTCTTTCAAAACCACCCTATTGGGTTTGGAATTCAGTAATTTTATAATGGTGAACACAGTGGTGGGATCTAGTTAAATATTTTCATAAATAAATGACGGTGAACAATTCAGTTTTGTTCATGCTGCGTAATATTCACACTTTCTCACAGCACACTCTGATTTTTCTCCAAATTAAAAAGTACAGCTTTGTTTTTTTCTTCGCCAGTCTTATTTATGCTAATTAAAATCACTCACGAGCACTATGGATAAATGAAAGGATTGTTTATATCGCATAACATGCAATCAATTATCAGGAATACCGATCTTTTGGTTCTTTAGACAGAATTCAGACTTTAAGTAAGTCTGAATTTTGCCCCATTTGTTTAGGGAGCAGAATTTTTAGGAGATTTTTTTTTTCTCATTTTGACCTACCTTGGGGAACATCTTCACCCTCACACTTTTCTTTTTCCAGATGGAAGGTGCGTTGAACCACTTACTAACTCGCAATCGTCTGCTTAATGTCCATGTCCACACATGCAGGACCCCACGTATGCAAGAGCAGTGGCTCTTTTAGACAGCAACAACAAACAAGTCATAAACTAATTCTACTACTACTGAAGAAGAAGGGGGCAATCCAGCGCCAAAATGTCACTGCGGAAGCGTTAAGCGATGGAAGCAGCTTTTATCTAACCAACTTTACTAAATCTCACTGTTATCTTATAGTTTTGGTTCCAGTTGTAATTGTTCACAGCAATAACAAGAGTTTGACATTGATAATTACTGGATGGAAAACATTGTATTAAGAGTATCGTGGCGCAACTGCTAAAAGGTGATTTTACAATTTGATTATTAAATGTTACATTAGTTTTCCTTTTATATCGAAGGTACGTTTTCCTTCAGAAAACCTTAGGAGTTTGTGATGCACACGCAAACCACATACACGTGGCTTGCCAGTTGGTTCGTTTCAGAAATAATGTGTTTTCATCTGAATGCCATGAATCTCAAAAAATATGCTGCTAAAAACCAACCAAACAACAAACAGTAATTGCATATTATTTATTCTCTCCAAGTGTATATTCACAAGCGTTTAGTAACAATAGCAACAGTTCTTGGACACGGCAGCATCCCATTCGTGTTACAGCGAAACAAATGCATTCAGAAGAAAATCCCTGATGTTAATGTGTAACGCTTAAAATATTTCAGGTCATGTAGCTTGCAATAAATCGTTGGTAGTGTAATTGTTTTCCCATTTATCTCACTGTAGGAACGACAGAAATGCTAATGAACAGTCGTAAGAGAAGCAGTAAAATGTCAACAAACCTGAAATATAACATTTTTTCATAGTTCATAAAATAATGGAATTCAGTATATAAACATAACTTAAAGCACAGCATGGACTTAAAACAATTAAAAATACTATTATTAGCTGCTCCAGAACCTGAGTTCTGCTCCAAAATGCAAATTTTCTCACTCCAAAACCCAACGTTTCTGCTCCAAATTGCATATTTTCCTGCTCCAAGAATTGCTCCGAAACATGGTAGGGTCACTAACACCCCTGATATTACCGCTGGAGTGGCAGTGCCTACCCTCTTGAGTCAGTCCTGACAATGGGTTGGTGTGCAACCTGAAAATTTGACAAAATAATAAATTAAAGTCATCTTAGTAATCTCCATATTATTAGGTTGTTGCACATAAAATGTCGGTTTTGGGAGTGAAACTTCCATCTACAGTTACACGGTGGAAACTGACCTGTATCAATCGAAATAGGCACCATTAGACGAAATACATTTCTCCCATCGTGATACCAGTGCATTGATGCCAGTTGCATAGAAGTCAGCCGTTGTGGACTGCAGAAACTGTTCAAAGGCGTGTTTGATGGCTGCTTCATTGGTGAATCGTTTCCTTGCTAAAAAATGGTCCAAATGATGGAACAAGTGGTAGTCGGTGGGCGAGAGGTAGGCAGAGTAAGCCAGTTGTGGAAGAGCCTCATGGCCCAGGCTGTGTAATTTTTGGAAGGTTGTTCTTGAAATGTGGGGTCTCGCGTTGTCGTGAAGCAGTACAACTCCATCTCTGTTGACCAATCTCGGCCGCTTAACACATAACTTTTGATGCATTGCATCCAGCTGGTTGCAGTATTTCTCTGCATTAATGGTTTTGCCAGATTTCATGAACGAATAGTGCAGAATACCGGTTGCACACCACCAAACAGTCACCATTATCTTCTTTGGATGAAGTTCTGGTTTCGGCATGTGTTTTGGGGCCGCATCTAGCCATTGTGCAGATCGGCGACGATTGTCGTACATTATCCATTTTTTGTCACTACTCTGTGCAAAAACGGAGCGTTTCTGTTCCGGGCGAGCAGCGAGGTGCAAACCTCCAGTCGATGCTTCATGTTGCTTTCAGTCAGCTCATGGGGAACCCATTTATTGAGCTTCTTGACTTTACCATGTTCTTGCAAGTGATGGGAAACTGTCGAATAGTGGACGCCTAATTTCTCTGCCATGTCCCGTACAGTTTGGCTCGGGTCATTCTCAACTAGGGTTCGCAGTTCATCGTTGTCAACGGCTGGTGCGGAGTGCCCACACGGTGCATTTGCAAGTTCCATATCACCGGCTCGGAATTTTTTGAACCATCGCTGCATGGTCCGTTCGTTTACTGTGTCATCTCCAAATGCTGTGTTGATGTTCCTTTGCTGCTTGTGCGGCATTGTGGCCCAGTTTGAATTCATACAGAAAAAGTATCCGTAATTGGCCTCCTTCCATGTTCTGGCTATACGATCACACTACGAGCTAGCACCGAAATGATTCCGTGGCGACGGGCTGGGATGTTTAACCTTCCCGATCAAACACGCTAGCGCCATTTGCCGGTGTTTGTACGGCTCGAAATGATGTCATCCCGAAATCTGACATTTCACCTGCAACAACCTAATGCTAAATTATATTTTTAAGCTGTAGAGTATCAGATTTTTCTCCTGGGCTAATTTGTAAAGTTCTCAGTCTTGTGGTTGTTGCCTACATTTTTCTTAAGAAAAATATGAACTTTCAGGACAGAAATGGGAATAAAATATTTTCGTACCTATCAAGGGGAATTATTTCTTAATTAATAGTATGTGCCATTACTTGCAGGAAAAAGAATTAACAGAGCATAGAAACATCATGAAGAGGAAAGACAGTGAACTTGCCTTGATGAAAAAGAAACTGAAGGAAAATGGTGTAGTTGTACCAAAGGTAAGTCTTAACTGTGTGGGTGTGCACATGAGTGAGTGAGTGAATGAAGTGTCTTTATTTCTATCCATTTAGAGTGAAGGTGCCTGTTCTAGGAGAAAGATTTGGAGATTGCATGCATCTGTGTAGCATGAAAGAAAAAGCTTATCTCTATAATTAAGACTCGCTTTAATTATGGAAATGAATGGAAAAACCTGGGAGCTTTTTATTGATTACTGCAGTCTTTTTCAATCTGATTTTTAAACAAATTGTGCACAGGTTTTCATATTTGTAACATCATATTTCTTAGTTGTATTTAAAAAGGAGTTTATTCAGTTTAGCAGCATTATAAAGAGGAATCATAACTGCAGTTTTTGATGAAAGGAAGACAGTTTTAACTTCCACTAAAACATTGATGCTAAAATGGGGTGATAGCCTTCGAAACGTTATGCCCCCATGTATTTTCAGGAAGAAATGGATTTATATTTCTCTTTAATGATGGTAAGGTGGCCGACCTTGAAACTATGTAGGCCATTTCAAAAGTTAATGCACGCTAACTTAAACTTAGGTGCATCTTAACGTTTTCTAATGTAAATGAATATCTGTTGTCCAAAACAGACCTGCCAACTGTTACAGTTTTATCATATTTAGTACGATAAATCATGCTGCAGTACAATAATATGATTTTGCTGCCAAAAGTACGATTTTTTTAAAAAAGTTATGTTTTCCCCTTTTTCAGACAGAAGTTGAGAAAAATTTACATGTTATCTGTTTTTCCCCCTTTGAAAGGTTTTTTTCTCAGAGAGTTTCCAATTTCTCTCAACAAATTCCACTGCCTCTAGTTTCCCAATGGAAATAAAGTAAGCCATGTCAAGTGCAATCGGCAACCAATGGGTGAATCCCGACTCGTTTCATATAACGTTCGAGACTGATTCATATTTTCGACTCTTCATCATACTTAAAGCTGCTGATTGGTCGGCGTTGGAATGTGGACAAGTGTCTGTTTATTCGAAGCATCCACTCTCCCCTTACACCTACAACCATCAAGAATTTCTATAGCTACACCTTACACCATCGATAATTTATATAGCTGAAATAGACTTAAAAAATGATCAGCACGCGTCATGTTACGATTTTTCTACTTGAGTGTTACGTTTTTTGATTCCGAGAAGTTGGTAGGTCTGCCAAAAGTAAGTTTTTATACCTTAAGAAGCTTCTCTTGACATCTATGTGGTTCGGGCCTACCTGAAAAATAAACAGATTCACTTATGGATAATTCTTCAATTTCAAAAGTGTGTGCTTCTCCAGTCAAGGAGTGGGAGATTTCCTTCTAAGTCTGGAACCCAATGCTTCCCAAAACATTGGTTAATTTAATGACAGTAGTGTCCAGTCATTTTTTGCTTCTTTAAGAACTTGGTTTGCTTTGTAAATAAATGTAAGTGATCACATCAGCAAGTTCCAAGTGGGTAGGGTTCGTATTTCATAGACATAAAAGACACTCTTGAGAGTTGTAAGTGTACTTTTTAAAAAGATGCAACTAACTTTCAAAAGCACTGTCAAAATATGAAAATTTCATTTCATTTGTATGTTTAAACGAAACCAAGTAAAAAATGCCTTAAAGATGAAAACTTGCCCTCCTCCCAAAGAAAATGCGACAAAATGCTGAGAGATGCCCTTACAAACCCTTAAACTTTCCCAGAGAGGGAGGGAAAAATAAACAACCCAAAATGCTTAGTTATTACGCACAACAAATGAGGGATTTGTGATCTGAGCCCGGCCCCACAGTCTTTGGATATGCTCTCCCAGCATCTCAACTGTATCTTTACCATGTTTAGGAAGGTCTATGATTCCTGTCAGTTTTCCACTTTTGTTGATAGTTCATTCAGATGAGAAAATCAAATGCAGTGCACGAGCAGTCTCAATATGGGAAACAAGTCAAAGAGTGGTGGACTCAAATCTGGCCTAAAGGGTAAATGAGACAGGACCTTCCAGTTCTACTTCATTAACAAATCAGTAACAACCTCCTCAATGTGTGGTCTTGCAGTGTCATAGATAATCAGCATCCCCCATGTTGCAGACTCTGGTTGGTTGCTGTGCATTCTGTGTGTAGCTTTTCAAGAAACTAATTCTTATACTGTGCTGAGACAGTACTTCCAGTAGGTACTCTTATCTGTCATGACACCAATATACACTGGTGTGCTAAAATTAAGGACGAAGAGAAGAAATTAGCATAACAGCAGAACGAGCAGGCAGAACGGACCGGAAGACCACTCAGGAGATAGACTAGGGTCCGGTACGGTAGGGCATGCGCATATTTGCAGCATGGCGGAGGAGGGGTTCGAAAGGGTATAAAGCACACTGGCGGTGTACGCTCAGCAATTCGGTGAAAGCTATTGCACGGTGTACATTGGTTTGAACGACGTCGAGTTGCTGCCACCGTGTGATATGGCCAACAGGCAATCCAGTAGACGACATCTGGATGACTTTACCCGAGGTTGCGTCATTGGGAGGATGGGAGAAGGTCGAAGTGTGACTAGTGTGGCCGAGGAGTTCGGGATCGCTCACAGAATCGTTTCACGAGCTTGGAGAGCATTTCAAACGACAGGAACAGTTGTCCGAGAGTTTAGCAGTGGTCGTCCACGAGCGACCACGGCGGCAGACGACCGGTATATTGTCCTACAGGTGAGAAGAGACAGACGGCAGACAGCGGGAGAAATCGCAAGGCACATGCAACAGACAACTGGACGTCCGTTATCGCGTTTTACCTTGGCCATGAGGCTGCACAAAGGTGGTCTATTTGCACGACGACCAGTACGGTGTGTTCCATTAACGCCTGCTCATCGGAGACGGCAGTTTCTGTGGTGCCAGGAACATAAGAACTGGACACATCAGCAATGGGGTCGAGTTCTCTTTACGGATGAGAGCCGATTTAGTCTGACGAGCGATTCTGGACGTATACACCTCTGGAGAGAGCAGGGAACATGCAATCACACCTCCAACATCATCGAAAGGGACCAGTTTGGAGGTGGCAGAGTTTTTGTTTGGGGCGGTATCATGCTTGGTAGCCGTACTGACCTCCACATCTTCCAAGGAGGTTCAGTCACTGGTGTCCACTATTGTACCGAGGTTCTCCTGCCTCACGTGCGTCTGTTTAGAGGAGCTGTGGGACCTGAGTTCCTCTTCATGGACGACAACGCTACACCTCATTGTACAGTGGCTGTCGCAGAGCTGTTGGAGAGTGAAGATATTCAACCCATGGATTGGCCCGCAAGGTCCCCGGACCTAAATCCAATCGAACACGTGTGGTACCTTCTCGGGAGACTCTTGGCAGCACGTCACCAGCCACCAGCAACGATTGGCGCTACAAGAGGAATGGGCCGTGATTCCTCAACAGCTCCTTGACAACCCCGTCCTCAGCATGGACAGACGTTGTAAATCCTGCAACGCAGTCAGGGGTGATCATATCCCCTACTAAAGACTGGATTTTTCTTGGCAGCTGCCTGTCACATGGACGTTTCTGTCTTCTGTCAGTTTTGCTCAAAGCTGCTTTTTCAATAAAGTGCCTTTGTATCCTTTGGATTCCTTGTTTGTACGGTTTTGCTCACTTGTCCCATATTCTTACATCTTGGGGATCTTATGGTGGTATGATTTGAGTCGATGTGGAACACTTCTGCACGACGTTGCATTCGAAAAACCGTCTTGTCCTTAATTTTTGCACGCCAGTGTAATTGTATGCAAAAATAATCATTTGCTTCACTTTTGACATTTCTTGCTGCCATTTTGGGGCCTAGGGAAGGAAGGACTTCTGCACTGACTAGACCAAGATTTTATTTGAAGTTCAAAATCTCTGATCCATGTTTTATTAATAGTGACAATTCAGTGCAAAAAGTCCTTTTCAGCAGCAAATCATTGCTAGATCTGCTATGCATTTTCCAGATAAGTCTGTGTTTGTGTGTCACTCAACTTTTATGTAACTTACCAGGCTGATATTCTCTGTTTCTTCAATGCTTCAGTCAAAATGTGGCATACACATAGGGAGGAGTTGGTGTGAGATTCCAGTACCTTATGCAGTGTCCACTCATCGGTATCTCGATAGCTTCCTTAAAGGAACTCTACGACAAATTCTGTCATCTGTGGTGGTGTTCAGCCTCCCTTATTTTGGGTCATTCTGTTTGCTTTTATATCCCCCATGGAAACCTGCTGCTGAGCAGGAAACAGTGCTTCATTCTACTGCTAACTCACCACCAACAATGCAGTGGAAACATGTGTTGCATTTCCCACCCACGTGAAGTTTCATTCTTAATGATAGACCACTGACCTCATGCTTAACGGCACCTGAAATCTCCACAGGTACCATTTTCAGTGACAGCTGTTCTGAAATGTGTTATGCTATAATGCAAAACATGCCACCTTCACTTTCTGTGCTTCTTGTCTACAACTCCTGTAATGACTGGGGTGATTTCATTATTCACACCAGAGTGTTAGCACATTTGGTGCATTATTTTAGTAATGACCCTCATATTACATTCTCTAATTTGTGCCTCCTCCCCCAAAAATGAATAAGATATTGTAATGCCTGTGCAAGACAGTGAAACAAAAAATGTGATTAATGGAGCAGTTAGTGTCACTCCAAATGGGTTTGGCAGAATTTTGTCATTATTGCAGTGGCCAATGTGATGTCTGGTTGCCCATTCTTCACATCAGCTTTGTGTTCAGCCAGTCTACACTTGATCAATGATTTGATAAGTAAGTACTGATGATTTTCATGAAAGGAAGTGGAGATTGATACGAAAGGGAGGGGGGGGCTAGAGCATAAAGCTGCAGTTAAAAATATGACAAATAAAACCAAACAGGTTTGGACAGACATGTTCAAAATTCAGTATATAAAGTGCTTTGGGACACTGTAGAAGTTCTGACACATCAACAGCCCTTTTTCAAATGAAAATTGTCAGAAGGACTGGAAATAGAGAGGGAGAGGTACAACATTATATTATTTTAAAGGTTGGAATTTATCTCTGGAATGGCAACACCTGCTATAGCTGTAGTCCTGAAGGATGGAATGCTACCTGAAAATTTGACAGATTATTTCTTTTTATTTTTTAGAAAAAAACCTATAATTTGGAGATATTTAGAGTGCAAGACTTCAGAAGATAATCCGGTTTTTATGGGTGTAAACATGATCATACAAGGTCTGCCAGTCTATGTTCTAATGCATTGAAAAAACTGCCTGTTGGCAAGTGAAAGCTTGGTATATTTCGTATAATCATGCATACACTATAGAAACCGAATTATCATTTGAAGTCTTGCCCTTATTTGTTCGAGAGAGAGAGAGAGAGAGAGAGAGAGAGAGAGAGAGAGAGAGAGATAATTTATACAGGTAACATTAGCTGTGTAAATAGATTTTGTTTTTATCACAACAAACTTGTAAGATTGAAAAAAAAACAAAAAGTATGATATTGATGGAAGCTATTGATTTGTGGAAAAGTGATTGTTACTAAAATAGAACGATCTTTATTTCTTCGGATGTTGACATTCCAAAAAAATAATACAGGAATCTTTTGAATTGTTTTTTTTAGATAGCTCCAAAAATTGAAATTCTGGTTCTTCTGTTACATTCTATTAATCTAGACACCAATTTTAAGTGTAACTAACCAATACTATTGTTACTAAAATAGAACGATCTTTATTTCTTCGGATGTTGACATTCCAAAAAAATAATACAGGAATCTTTTGAATTGTTTTTTTTTTTAGATAGCTCCAAAAATTGAAATTCTGGTTCTTCTGTTACATTCTATTAATCTAGACACCAATTTTAAGTGTAACTAACCAATACTATGCCAAACATTTGCATCCTCTAAAAAACCCATTTCAGGTTAAAGTTGAGAAAGACTGAAGTTATCAGTTGAGAGCTCCCTTGTCTTTCAATGAACGGGCATAACTTAAGTTTGTTTTAGTTTTCGATATGTATGATTATTTTATAGTTACGTGTTTGCCCATTTTTTTTTTCTTCAGCACTTTTTTTCAAAAGGAAAAATTTGCAAACACATAAGGAGCTCGCTCTCTTTCATGCTGAAGGTGAAAGTGATTTAACTTCCATGTGAATGTGCATGAAGAGGATGAGCAGTTGGTTGTGAAAAGAGTAAAAGAAAGAAAGTAAGATGATAGCTGGATAAGCACACTTAGTTACATTAAGAAAAATCAGTAAAACATGGAAGACTTTTGACTCCTCAGCTTGGGTCTTGATTGCTTGTAAACAAACAGATCAAGACCGGTTGCCAGATTTGGATTTTCAAATACTTAATTATGGTTGTTGCCTAATGATAGGAGGGATTTCCAAATAACGGGAATAAAATGACTATCAGTATTGTAGTTTAAAGAGGTAGTTATTTCATTGCTCTCATGGAAACATCCGAAAGGAGACATTTTCTCAATATTCTAACAGAGAGGCACTGCTGATGCATCTGAGAGAGGCAATGCCAAGAAAAAATTATCTTATTTTTCAGCGTATAAGTCTATGTGGAGTATAAATTGAGTAGGTTAAATTCCCCAATTTGTTAATCTTTGTCCACAGGTAAGTTGATGGTGAATTTAAGACTATGCTAAAGCAGATACAGTAATTTTTCCAAAATTCTGTAACTACACAGTCAAGTAACATTATTGTGACCACCTCCTACTTTTGATGTCAACAGTGCGTAGCCAATGAAAAAAGGCACAGGTCGTGAGCTGGCTTGGAGGGTATATAAGGTGTGTTGTAGGCAATCTGGAAACATATCACTCGTTGCTGTCATGGATAAAAGGAGCGATTTATCAGATTTGCAAACAGGGATGATTATCGGCTTTCGGGCCTAAATAGTCATAATTTTATCTATGAGAATTTTGATAAATAAAAAGCTGAAAATGGATAGGAAAAAAACAACAACAAAAAAAAAAAAAAAAAAACACTCAGAACTGCAGTTCTGTCCCTCCTTAAGGTCAAGATTCGAGGCAGGCATTGAAGAGCTTCATTCGTTCTTCACCACACTTTGCCTTGGGCACTGAACCTCACCCAGTTTCTTGCTTGACATTCAAACATGACACTTAAAGAGTGTATGTGGGCACCTTTAACATTATCATAGGCAAAAAGTAGTTTTTCTAGGAAATATTCCTCTTATTCAAATTCATAATTTAAATTGATACTGCCAAGTAGGAGGCACTGGCTCCTGATCATTCATCCAAAATTAGCCTGGGTGGGTCCAAGTTTGGGATGAGGTATATTTGCATTTGTCTGATTGTGGTGGCTCTGTCCCTTTTTCTGGAAGCAGTAGTCTCAAATGTGTTTTTGAACTACAGGGTGAGATATGTTACATGTGTCAGTTGTGTGAGAGACTGGAGTAGTTATATTTGATGGAGAATGAAATATAGTACTGTGGATGTATTTCTGAGCTATTCTAACAGTTGTGGGATTTTCTTGTGTTTCTATTGGTTGAGTTCCTCATTTCTATTGGTTGAGTTCCTTATTTCTATTGGTTGAGTTTCCAAATTGTGATATGACTTTGACTTTGATATAATATTGGACTTTGTAAGTGATAATTGTGGCTCCCCTTTTATTTTTGAACTATCTAAACAACTTTGCATTGTGAATGTCGCGTTCAAGGTAAGTTCATTGGTTGCAGTGTGAATGGTAATGTGACTCTTTTGTTTCTAAACTATCTTAACAATTTTGGTTGCAGTGTGGATGGCTTAAGGTAAGTCCATTGGTTGCAACATGAATGATAATTGTGACTTCTTTTGTTTTTAAACTATCTAAACAATTTTAGTTCAAGTGTGAATAGCGTGTTTAAGGTAAGTCAATTGGCTTCAGTGTAAATGATAAGTGTTTGGAGTGTGAGTGGTAATTGTAATAAAATCCTACAATGCAAAAAAATATGTTTGCATATTTAAAACATTTTTTTTATTACATGTATTGTAAAACTGCATGGATTGCTACTTTTCTTTCAGTGTTTTTGTAGTCGTCATTTCTTCTATTGAGTTATTCTGTAGCAAAGGAATGCAGCTTCCTATTATTGCTTGGTATGCCATTATTGTAGTTGAGTATTGGAGGTGTGTGTGGGTTTTTGGCTAGTTTTCCAATCAGGGCCTAGGTGCGATTTCCACATGAGGCATCTATGATGTGCTTGTCTGATGGCACCTGGCCTGTCCCTTCCCTGGAACAAAGGGCCCTCAATTAGGAAAGACAACTGCAAATAGCCCTTAAAATTGCTCATGGTTGTCTCTAAATTCCAAAATATAACAAAAAAGATTTCTTGGTATCTAAGAAATGGCATATCAACACATGTAGGAATGCTAAATGTCACCTCCTATACCTCTGCATTAATGTGAACATTGGCAAAGCTGATGAATTTGCTGTGTAGCTTCATCTTACTTGGCCTGAAGTATACTAAAAGAACCAAAACTGGCAGGTGATCGATCTATCCAGTAATTTCAGCTGAGCAACTTCCATATTATCGAAGGAAAACCATTAGATCCTTGGAATTTTTCACGGAAGTTGGCATATTGCATTGCCATTCTGGAAGAATCCATCACCACAGGGATAGAGTCTGACAGTATGGGCTTTGTGGCCTATTTTCATTGTCCTCTTGGAAGTATTCTTTACAAGTGGGATAGAGTGACAGTGGGCATTGACCTTCTGGAAATATCTGTCACCATGGGGATAGAGTTACAATATGGGCATTGTGGCATTGTCGCATGTTCTGGAAGTATCCATTGCCATATGGGCTTTTTCTTTCTGGAAGTATCCATTGCCATATGGACTTTGTAGTATGGTGCATTGTCCTTCTAAAAGTATCCTACACTAGTTGGGATAGAGTGAGACAATGATCATTGTGGCATGGTACATTAACCTTCTGAAAGTGTCCATCATTATGGGGATAGAGTTACAATGTGGGCATTGTAGCATGGTGCATTTCCTTCTGAAAGTATTCATCACCATTGGGATAGAAAGTGATAGTGTGAGTATTGTGGTATGATGCATTGCCCTTCTGGAAGTTTTCATCACCATTGGGATAGTGGCATTGTCGCATGTTGCATTAGCTTTCTGGAAGTATCCATTGCCATGGGAACAGAGGGTGACTATATGGGCTTTGTAGCATGGTGCATTGTCCTTCTGGAAGTATCCTACACCAGTGAAATAGAGTGAGACAATGGGCATTGTGGCATGTTTCATTGATCTTTTGAAAGTGTCCATCACCATGAGGAAAGGATTACAATGTGGGCATTGTAGCATGGTGCATTATCCTTCTGAAAGTATTCATCACCATTGGGATGGAGTGGCATGGTGCATTGGCTTTCTGGTATTATCCATCACCATGTGGATAAAGAGTGACAATGTGAGCATTGTGTATTTTCATTCTGGAATAATCCATCATCACAGGGATAGAGAGTGACTGTGGGCATTGTGTCATAGTGGAAGTATATGTTTCCACAGGGATAGAGAGTGACTGTGGGCATTGTGTCATAGTGGAAGTATATGTTTCCACAGGGATAGAGAGTGATTTTGCTAAGATGAACCTGATTAGCAACAGTTCTTAAGTACTCCTATACATCCAAGCATGGTTCCACTTTAGTAAAGCGGCCTATACTCTCTCCCAGGTAAACATGGCATCCATAACACTGACTCGTCCAGCCTAGAAAAGAAAGATGGCCCCATGCATTCAGTCTCTCCCTCCCCCTCTCTCCACACCTCTCTATCTCTAAGGAAGATGGCCCCATGCATTCAGTCTCTCCCTCCCCCTCTCTCTCCCACACATGCACCTTGTTATCCTCCCGTCGGTATGGTGGTGCTGAAAATATTCCGGGAGAGAAGAAGTATCATTCAAAGTAGGAAAGGTGAGTCACAAAAGTTAGAATTAGGTTAACCAATAGGAGCAGAGAATTCATATGCTGTTTGAAAGTTGCCATTTTGCTGATAATCTGGAATGAGGCTTAAGGCTATTTAGGTTTAACAATTAGAGTTAAAAATCGTTAATTTTACAATACTGCTGTTGCAATGCATAGTTGCTTGATGCAGTTGAGCTCATCTGTTTACGTCATGTGATCCTCTCCATCTGTTGTTGCCCTTGAACATCGACCAGCGGTTTCCAACCACAGAATAATGGCTGACTGCTTGTTTTGTTGTTTGTGCACCAGTCATTGTACACCCTCAATATATTTGTTCTTGCATGAATGGTTTACCATTTCTAAGATGCTTGCATCTGCCCTCCTAGCCCCAACTATGCTACCTCTTACAAAGTCACTTAAATCACAAGTCTCTCCCATATTTCCCCTATCTATGCTCCATGCATGTCTAAATCCTCTGCAGTGAGCTATTTAATATAAAAGAGATGTCGTACTAAATCACAATATAAAATAACACACTGTCTAAGCATGATTTATTATAAAAAACAAAAACTATTTACAGAGTAAAAAAACACTAGCACTTTCGGAGTGCCGTTCACTCCATCATCAGATGTTCCAGACAGCTATCACAGATAGCTGTATATATACACAGGCCATGTGTGACACTACAAAGCCAGCTACTTGTTATTCATATACCACAAAACGATATAACATACACAGTGGTTGCCACAGATTAAATGAGATTCTTGCGAATTATATTAAAGTTCAATGACTTCACAATCGGTGTCCAACTTTTATGGAGGTCCACTGGGTAATAATCATAACAATATTTTTTGTCCAACGCTTTAATAAATACACTCTCGGCTATCAGTAAGGTACTGACAGAAGAGGGTGTCAAGAGTATACGAGCATTGCACCAATCCGGAAAATAAGTCCCATTATTAACGTTTCTTGCAAGAGAAGTATTTTGAAGGTGTGCTTTAACACTATATTTATGTTCCATTAATCTCAAATTCAAATGTCTCCTTGTGGAACCTACGTAGTTACAAATGTGCTGTTTAGTAACAGGGTCCAAGAGAGGAACATTATATACTCCCCAACGTTGTAATATGTCGGGTTTATCTCTGTCACGCCTGAGTTGTGCAAATAAATCCTTGCACCTGACACCAAATTGTAATTCATATTTGGAACACACACGTGACAGAAGATTTGTTATTCCGGGTAAAAACTCTAATGACCCAATAAACCTCGGATTACTCTCGTTAATCCCATGTATATATACAGCTATCTGTGATAGCTGTCTGGAACATCTGATGATGGAGTGAACGGCACTCCGAAAGTGCCAGTGTTTTTAATCTGTAAATAGTTTTCGTTTTTTATAATAAATCGTGCTTAGACGGTGTGTTATTTTATGTTGTGAGCTATTTAGAAATCGATCTCAACGTCTTAGTTACATACACGAGGATGGCACGGTTTTGGTTCGTGTTGGGTGTTTCTAATAAATTTACTACTTAAGTGCAAATGTTTAATTAAATTTGTTATCCGTATTGCGTAATGATTTATTTCTTAATATTAGAAAACAACCAGCATACATTAAAATCCTTCTTTATTTCGTATTGAGTTTATTGTTCTGACTTACAAGATGCTGTACTTAGCATATTGCTCCACTAGACCTTGTAACAATTTCTTCTAGTGTTGGTATGCTGGATTTGCTGTTGTTACTTTGCTTTTCTAGTAGTACTGCTAAGCTGGATGCTTAAGGAAGTTCCACCTAAAATCTCTGCCTGACATTTCCAATGGTAAAATTTTACATATTTTCTTCGCAAGTAATGTATTTCCAAAAATGAAAACTTGCACATCGGTAAAACTAACTTTAAGTTATAGCATGGTATACTTAGTACTTGCTAAAAACATGACCATAATTGTATTAAAAATCAATCATTTTTCTTTCAGTAATGTTCAGACATATTAATAGACGGCTCAACCTGTACGTTGATGACGTCAGTAGGCAAACAAATGCTGGATTGCTTGGTTATGTTTTAGCAAGTATTAAGTATCCCATGTTATAATTAAAAGTTATTTTTATCGATGTGCACATTTTCATCCTTGGGAATACATTAATTGCGAAGAGAATATGTAAAGAAGTTTTACCATTGGAAACATAAGGAAGAGATTTTAGGTGGAACCACCTTAAAACACACTTCAGTATTTATTTTTTAAAAATCGGTTGTATACAAGGCTTTTAAAAGTTCAAATAATAGAAACCCCTTTTTTTGACCTTCGTAATCAGGTGAGTGGCATGCTGCCCTTTTTGTTATATTAATTGTGCAAGCTTGAAGTAAAATATATTGATTTGTTTGATTTGCATTGGTAGAAATGGAGATGAGGAGTGTAGGAGTATTTGAACTCAAAAACAGAATTATTACTTTGAAGGAAAAGTAAAACAATGTTAAGCGTATAAAACCCATTTCCTCTGCTGTACTTCATACCACTCTGGAACATGTGGATTACCTTTTATTTAATATTTTATGATGGAGATGTTTGCTTTCAGATTGATATTAGGAAACTAATGGAAGGTAAATGATTTTAATCCAAATTGCTTCTCAGTGGTAACAGTCAGTTAAAAAATAATAATAATAATTAGTTAAAAGAAAAAAAGAAAGAAAGGAAAAGATGGTTCACTAACAAACCTAAAGTTTATTTTGTTGCTATTGTATTTCGTAATGTAAATCAGGATTTCATGTAAGTACATTTTGGGTTTGGATTATCAGGTGATTTCATTCATTACACTAAAAAAAAAAAAAAAAAAAAAAGTTGAAAAAATAAGGTAGTCAAGTATATCACATTTTCATTAGCAGCAAACATGAATAGATGAAAAATACTATATGGTAAACTTTTTTCACTTTAAAATGGTTATGTATAAATCTGTTTATTTGCTGGTGTAAAACAGTATTATAGAAATTGCCAAGCTTTCACACTCTCCTATGAGATTTTTTTCTCAAGGCAATGGTTAGAGATAAAATGCAGAGAAGTAGAATGCATAAAGAATAATGACGATATTTTAAAATAGCAAGGTCCTCCTAGTTCTGAGTTTTTGAAGTATTCCAACAGGGGACTGGTGAGTTCCAGTGCATCTCCCTAATGTACGCCATTCCCATACATGCTCATTGTTATTGAGATAAGGGAATCCGGTTGGACACTTGATTCAATGAATATCTTCCTCTTTGAGAAAATAATTGATCAATGAGCTTAAAAAAACTTGAAAATTATGGAGTAGGAATTGAAACTTTCTCCTATTTTATATGTCCTAGCAGTAAACACGTTTTTATACAAGATGATGTCAGCCTGGATTATAATTACAACTGTACTTTTCCATGCTTTTTAAGTGCCATACACTTTTTAAAACCAAATCCTCATTTCCCCGTAGCTTTGGTACATGGTACATTATATTTTATGAGTTTAACTTTTGTAGTTTTTTTTTTTTTTTTTACTTAAAGCTTTGCTTTACCACAGTGCAGTGTTGAAACTGCTGTGAATGTGTTACATAAAAAAAGTACTGTATTTTTCTTCTTTTAATCCGCAGATTACCTGTTTAAAAAGTTCTAAATTTTGGATTCTGTGAATTACATGCCGATGTTCGATTTAAAAAAATCTGCGTCATATTTGTTGGTAGAGGTCATATATTTTGAAAATTACCAGTGTTAATAACAGGAAAATGTAAAGCGGTAGAAAGACAGAGGTCCGCAACCAGTTGAAAACAGTTTTTTTTTTTTTTCTGTTTATGGGCATTTTGACAAAAAATACGGTAACACAAAGACGATATTGTTTGCTCCCGCAGATGATCATGTACTGTGAAAAGCTCAGCATCACACACATTTGTGGGTGCTGGAGGTCTAACTACAGAATCTAACTAAGGAACTGCAGTAATGCTGAAAAAACACAAAATGTTTGCTCTTTTATTAAGTTGAAAGTAACAAAAAATCATTTAAAATGACAGTCATTTTTTTCAATAAGGAAATCTCTTTTTTTCTTTGTTATTTATCTGGACTGCCTGAACATCCCGTAATTGTGGCTTTTCTGTATGAAATTATGTTTCCGAGTCAACATCGCAGGTCTAGATTATATGGGGATTTATTCCCCTAAGAGTTTCAATGCTGTGGGTTATATGAAGGAATTGTTTTTCTTTTGCTTAGTTTTGTGGTCTGCTGATTATATGGAAAAAAATACTTTAGGGGGGGGGGGTTGGAAGAATAAAAATACAGTACCAAATAAAGGGGAGAGAAAGAAATTGCAGATTATATGAAAAAAATATGGTACCAAAAGGGAAGGAAACACAGATCTAAGTACTTTTTGCAAGTGTTTTTTTTTTCCATGCATATTATTAAACAGTGATTATTCAAAGCAATCAGAATTGTGTACTGAATTGCCTGTGCTTTGCTGGTCTCCATGCACAGAGCTGCCAAGTGTTCCCGGTTTACCCGGATTTTGTCCGATTTCAAAAATATTTTCCGGAAATTCGTTTTTTCTACAAAAAATCCGGTTTTGTGGTTTTCTTATGCTTTTTTCTTTTATTTATTTACTTTTTTTCCCTCATTAATGATATCAGCGATAATTTTTCTCTAGCATAAACACTGGCTGTGGGAGTCGATAGCAAATGGAGACAAATGTTTTATTGTTAATCCACTCCACTTCTAGGACCAAGGTCGTGATCCCCACGATGGTAGCAAGACAGTCAGTGGCTTGGAAAGTTGAAGTGTTGGTTTATGATGTCACATCCACGGCGCTTGTGTGGTGCCTTGTGCAGGGATGGGAATTCTGTGCCAATGTGCACCAAAACAAAAAATCTTGTGCTATCTTGCTACAAAAGGTGGATTTTACGCCAGAACTGCTATGCCTGATGTTTTATATTTAAATTTGTGTTCTTCAATTTCTTAGTCAATTCGCACTCATACGTGAGATTCTCCTGTAGATTTGCGAAATTCCACTTTTTCTGTCGTCATTTGGGTCATTCTCAAGACCGATGCAAAACTGAGGAGAACCTGTTGTGGGGGGGGGGGTGTCTTAAAAATACAATATGTAATTTTATTATTATGCATAAATTGTAAATACGCACAACGCTGAACGCATGTTGTCCCGGTTTTTTATTTTGAAAAGTTGGAAGGTCTGCATGTAACATCTCAGAAATCTTGAAAATTCATCATCAACCTAGAGCAGAAATCAAACTCTCCTCTCCCAATTTCCGTTCAAGCATGCCATTCCGTTATACCACCCAGGACAAGGAAGTTCTAATCAGCCAAGGCTAAGCAATTATAGCTTAGGAATCTGAGCCTCAGATTTTTTGCTAGTTGAAGCGAACCTGCCTCATTGTCACGTCAATGACTCTTTCTCATCCAGCCATGGATTTGGTCTTATTCCTGCTCCAGGGTGATGTAATTTTCAAGTTTTTCCTGAGCAGATGCTACATGGAGACCAATAAACTACTGGCAATGCAGTACACAATTCTGATTGCTTTGAATAATCTAGTGAATTTCTCATGTATTCCTGAGGAATATTTCTTCTTTAACTTCTATATATATATATACTCTTTATATTTGTTTTTAATAGGAAGATGAGTTGAATGAGTATGAACGAAAAGACTCTGAGATTTCTGAACTGAAAAAACTGTTGAAAAGCTTGTTCTGGAAGTAGCTTCGAAGGTAACATATTTTTGTATTTTACAAAACTCAACATTACTTTTTAACATTGCCTGATCTTATATTTCACATTATTGTTGGTGTTTCTTAGTTGAAATAAAAAGCATTCCAAAAAGTACATTTTTCAGTTACATCAAAGATTTTTAGGAAATATTTTCACTATAATATTAAGAATGCAATTCACATGTAATAAATAAATGTAGGTTATAAGCAGTTAACACGTAATAGTTACGTTAAGAAATTAGAAACTCAGAAGCGCTTTCAACTTCCACTGAAGGTCTTGATTACCTTTACACAAATGGGAAGACTAGTTGCCACATCTTCATTTCCCAGTTCTTCATTTCAGATGTTGCCAAAAGAAGGAGAGACTTCCAAATGATAGGAATAAAACACACTCTGTTGGAATTGCAGGTTGAAGAGGTATATATTTCAACGGTCTCACAAAGCTACAAAAAGCCCTTTTGTGGATGAATGGGCAATTTTCTTAGTATTTGTCCAAAGAAGCACTGCTGAGGTATCTGAAAGAGTTAATAAGGCCAAGGAAGAATTAAGTGTCTACCTTGGGTGACATCCTTTTTGTGCTCAGCCAAACGTTTAGTAATGTTGCGAAAAATGCTGCCGATGTGGGCTGTAGTACACCAGATGAAATAGAAATATGAATTTTGTACATATCAGGATCATTGATGTCTTCAACTTTATCTCTGTGTCTAAGGATAAGTTTCATGATGGTAGAATTGGATTTGATACCAATAAAATAACTGTACAGAGTGTCCATAAAATCTGGACACATAGACAAGTACACACATATAGGAAAATACATATGTTAATACATGTTTTTAATACATAAGAAATAATGTGTGAACATGAAATGGCATTACAGTATATGTTCCATGTGCTGTCCGTCACTGACAATGCATTGTTCAACACTGAAAGTAAAATTATGATGAACTCTTAGAGATGCCAAGTTTCTACGGATATCATGTTCAAACTACGGACTACGGAAAAGGTGTGAAAAACTACCGATTTTTCCAGAAATCTCGGATATTACAGGAAAACTTCTTTTTTTTTTTTTTTTTAAATTATTTGAAAAAAAAAAAAAGTTGAGCATAGTCAAATGTAGTGTTTTTTGCGGTAACGTCACAAAGCCGTTACACAGCAAGCATGTTTGGCTGGCTGACAAGCAAGCGGAAATGTTGCAGCGGAGATCGTTCTGTATGATCACATAACTTTGTACCTGGCTTGCCGTGGAAAGGCGTTCGTAATGCACGACATCTGTTAACTTCGGGAAAACCTTTACCGCGTCCTGAACTAACGTAAGTTGTCGGAGGATGGAGGTAAACTAGAGTCGATTCCACATTTTCTGTTCTTGTTGTTAAGTTGATTAGTTGTGGTGTGACGTGAATTGCTGTAGTTATGAAGCATGCTTCAGTGGCTTCCAGTTCCAGTGGTGTGAAAAAAAAAAAATTCGCAGCAGTACAAGGAATGTTATTCATTGGAATTTCCATGTTTGCAACGGTCGCATGTTTCTGTAAATTGTTTTTTTTTTTTTTTTTTTTTTTTGCTAAAATGTAATTTAAATAATTAATTGCTATTGCATATTTGTTTCACCAAAGTAAGGAGCGGGCGGAGTATCAGAAAAAAAAAATGCTCTGAGCAAATAGTCATTAGATCGAAGGAAACAATTGTGGATCAAAGAAATCCTGAATGGTTTTTTTTTTTTCCGGCAGAGCACATAACTAAGCTACCTGGATGTGTGGACGCTGTTATTGCCTGTTTTTATGTTACCTCCTCGGGAGTTTGTTCTTCGCGCGCAGTATGTTCTGCCCAGAGCAAGAGAAAGTCTCTCCATGTGTCTTTGGCAACCAGCCAAAGAAAAGGTCTAGCAGCAGTTGCGATGAGACGTTTCTTAGCTGCTGGGTGTGTGCGCACAGTCGTGACCTATTTTCCCACGCTCCTTGCTGTCGGCAGAGAGCTTAATTGTTTATGTTACTTTGACAGATTTGTGAAGTGCAGTTCTTTTTTTTTTCTCTTGTAAAAATGTTCTGCTAAACAAAGGGATGTTTTATTTTATCCTTTTTTTTCCAGAATTGATTGATTTATGCAATTTAAAATACCTTTTTGATTAGTTTTTTCATATCATAAGCATTTAATGCTAATTTTCTATTTATCCGCGTAATAAAGCTATGAAATCTTTCAAAGTTAATTGTTCTTTCTTTGCTCCCATTGTGTTTGTCGTGTACGAATTTACTTGCAATAGCGTCGAATAAAGGGCCACCTGTCTCTACTAATATTCTTGGATCTAAAACGCAAAAAAGTTGTCAAAAATTCAAGGAGAGTTATTTGCAAAAATTTCTGTGTCTAAAATCGTCTCGGGTATCTGAAAACCATGGGTTTTGTTCGCTGTGTGCTGTTGATTTTTCAATCGCACACGGCGGAAAAGACGATTGCGGTCTGCATTTTCACTCTAAAAACAGGTGGAATAACCATAAGTGTGTAGCATCACACACTTATGACATAACATATTTATTAACATAACATATTTATTAAAAAGTGGAGTTGAAATGGTATGTATTTTTTGTGTATTTACTCAAGTTTTTTTCCCCCCATTTTAAGGGGACTTAAATATGTTGCAAAATTTATCCAAGTATTGTCCCCGATCGAGATTAATATATTGCTAAAAATGTAGCAGTATATTCTGGGAAATATGCATGCTACCCTGCAAATTTTAATGTGGGAACTTGACTTGACTTGACTTGACGTCACTACGGAAGAACTACGGGCGCCGCCCATATGTACTACTGATGACTTCCTTCAGATGCTGGCATCTCTGAACTCTGTCCATGAGTACTACATCTCCATCAGTCTGCACACAGGCCTCCATGGTGCATTTGCTTGAAGTGATCCATGTCTACAATTTTCACAGCATACACGTTTGCTTTCAACATGCTGCACAGACGGAAATCAAGGGGATTCAGAGCAGGTGACTGGGCAATTCATTCCACATGGTCATGACATCCAATCCAGTTAGGGAAATTTGATTCCAACCAGTGCATCACCAAAACAGCATAATGGGGTGGTACGACATTGCGCTGGAACCATTCAGGTCTTCCATCCTGTAGCAGATCAAGTGCAGGCATTGACTGGTCACCTAACATGGTCAGATATAACTCGGGAGCTACAGTGCCTTCAAAGAATAATGGTACTAAAGCATGTGCCCACCATAGTCCTTCACACTGCCAATTGCCTTAAATTTGCCCTCAAGCTTTGCAACTGCACTAACTGGTAATGCGAGCTCTATCGGGATGACAAGCGTTGAAATGATCCACTACTCGTTGACATGGCCATCCCTCACATCCACTCAACATCAACTTCACATAATAAATAAATACATCGCTCTTTCCATGATCCAGAAACACATAGCAACCGAAAAATTGTTTTCAGCCGCCACCGTGGAATCGAACCACGGATCTCTCGATATCTAGCCGAAAGCGTTACATTTACACCACGGTGGCCAACAATCCACTGTGCTATGTGTATTTTTTTTTTAAGTCAGCTTCTGACATCATAAATTTGTAAGATGGGCTCAGCTACTGAGACGTCTCCATCTGGTGGGCATTAACAACGGCACTGGCTATATATATTATACACTGGCCATATATATATATATATATATATATATATATATATATATATATAACTTGGGGAGACCTTCGTCCAGCAGTGGATTGATAATGGTTGACGATGATGATGATGATATATATATATATATATATAGCCAGTGCCGTTGTTAATGCCCACCTGATGGAGACGTCTCAGTAGCTGAGCCCATCTTACAAATTGATGTCAGAAGCTGACTTAAAAAAAAAAAAAAAAAAAAAAAATACATGTAGCACCGTGGATTGTTTGCCACCGTGGTGTAAATGTAACGCGCTCGGCTAGATATTGAGAGATCCGTGGTTCGATTCCACGGCGGCGGCTGAAAACAATTTTTCGGTTGCTACGTGTTTCTGGAACGTGGAAAGAGTGATGTATTTATTTATTTACTGACGCCACGTATTTGGAGGATTTTCAACTTCACGTGTTTCTCCGTTGTCAGTGATATCTTTAATATGCCTCACAGAAACCTGTAACAGACAAAAACCTCAGTTACAATGCTATAATGAACATCAATTATTATGAATATTGCTTTAATTTGTCTTTATATCCTTATTAGAAATCATCTGCAAAAACAAACAACTGTTCTTATTGTTGTACAGATATGGTGCCTGTGTGATTGTTGTACAGATATGGTGCCTGTGTGTTCAGACTTTATGGACATCCTGCAGAATTTAAAAATTTGACACAGCTGGTTGGTAGACTTATGAAGAAAAGAAATGCATCCCACAGATTGAAATTGTCTTTTAATCTCTGAAAAATTGAGAGTAGTGGAAATCTTGACTTCAAACCCTTTTAATGAGTTGGTCCGTCAAACCGCTAGGGAATTGGTCATCAGCAGCAGTGTTTTTAATGTTCTTGTGTTCTAAGGCAAGAGAAGCTTTGCTGTTATAGATGATATTGGCACTTGCAATGAAAGAAATAAGCACAGGATACTTAGAGGCACCAAAAGTGTGCAAAGTGAAGGGAATTAATTATGTTGGTAGCTGCAGTAAGTTTACGAAAACCAGAAAGTTCATTCTTGTTCCCATTCCTGAAATGGCAAATGCCAAGAAATTAATGGTACTGTTGACTGTTTCTTGGGTAGTAAGCTTGACGGAAATGAAAAGTTGTGTAACTCTTGAGTTGAACTCAAGTAAATCGCGAGAACTTGGAAATGAAGACCTGGCAACCAGTCTCGCTCCGTTTGTTTACAGGTGACGAAGACCTCTGTGGAGTTGAAAGTGCTTCTCAGTTATTAATTTCTTAATGTAACTGTTGTGCATTAACTACTTATAATCTAAAATATTTTCACTTTTAGTCAGTCATTCTCTTCGTCCTGTAGCTCAAAATCTCATTTGTAGTATGCATGTGGGTGCGATTTATTATACTTTTACATATGTGTATTTTAAGTTTTCCATTCATGTGCTGCATATTTTTAATGCCTGCACTATTTAATAAATATTGACTTCCTTTTCTAGTTTTGTTGTTGTTGTTTCTATCTCTTTAATTATCATAATTTTTGTACTATAACTTGTGGATTATCTGTCTAAAATGTTTTAAATTGGGGCTCTGCAAATATTATGCCAATTTCAGAGAAAAAAACAAAAAAACATTTCTGGCAGCACTTTGTCTTTTTTTTTTAAATCATTGTAATTATCAGCAGAGGTCATATAGTTGAAAGATTGCCAAAAATGCATTAACAGTAGAAACGCATGATGTTCCATGAAGATAGAAGCCTGCAAACAATTGAAAAGATTTTTTTTTCTTTTTTACTTATGAGCCTTTTAGCATAAAATACGATGTAACTAAGGTGCTAGTATTTGCTTTTGTAGATGATTGAATGTTGTAGGAACCTCAGTGTCACACACGTTTGTGGATGCCACAGGTCTAATTATGGAACTGTGTACTATGAAATCTAACTATGAAACTGTGGTAATACTGAAAAAAAAAAACAAAAAAAAAAAACGGGATTTTTTTTTTATTTTTGCTCTTTATTTATTTGAAAGTTTCACGAAATTACTTAAAAATGGCAGATTTTTTTTCTAAATCAGAACATAATTTTTTCCTACTTCTTTGGATTGCTGCGTGATTTCCTGGATCCTGACTTTTCTGTAGGAAATCCTGGTTCAGGATCAACATTGCAGGTGTGGATTGTATGGTGATTTTTCTTTTCCATGAATTTCATAGTCTGCAGATAATATATTAAGGGGAAAAATTATCGCATAATCTGAAAAAAAAAAAATCAGTTTCCAGATTATGCGAAGAAAAATACCACAGGAACATCGGAATGTCAATGTGAAATCTTTTTCCCATTGAACAATATCACAGCATGTGCCTATGTTGCAAATTGGCATTTGTATTTGTGTTATACACAATTTCCTAGTAGCATTTTACTGTTTTATACATGTCTGCACAGGAGTCTATAAATCAAAGAAGTCCCAGGTTTTAGTAGTTCCTAAAAAAATGAAACAGAATTTTTCTGTCACAATTCATATACATATATTATACATATACAAGAGTTGAAAATTTATTTGTGAGAATGTGATGGTTTCATTGGAATATAAAATATCATCCGCCTCTAGTTATCCCTTCAATATAGTTGCCAGCATTATCCAAAACCCGTTGCCATCTGTGTAGAAGTCTGTCAGCAACATGTCAGTGAGTGTTGTCATGCAAAATTATCGGAGTATGCTCCAGCAAGTGACACTGCTTCTTCTGGAGAGCTGGATGCAGGTTATGTAAAAAAAAAAAAAAAAAAAAAAATCATAATACACCGTTCTGTTGGACCTTTGTTGTGCGAGTCGTACTGCCTCCATCATCAGGCTGGTGTTTGGGTACCAGTTCATGACACTGCTTCCAAGTCTCATCCAACGTATGAATACGCCATAGAAATGTGTCCCCTTCAGACTCATACCGTTCCAAAGGGAATCAAGCTGCCTCATTACGTTGTCATTTCTCAACATCACTTAAAGTATGAGACACCCAATGTGATGAGATTTTTTTCATGTTTCGCCTTTTTTCTGAAATATGCAGCACAATCATATGTGAAAGGTTACTCTCGTAGGTGAGTTCACGAATTTTCCACCGCCTGTCATTCTTGAACAATGCAGATAAACTGAGCATCTGGGTTTCACTCATCTAGGGACGTCCGTGGCCAGAAGCACAAGCCACATTTAGCGCAAAACTTGTGTTCAACTCTTGGCTATGACATTACTACAGAGTAGAGCGTCAGCCATGGGATTAAAATAAGCAGGGGTGCACTCAGAAAATTCGGAATGGTGGGGGGGGTCCCCGCTCTGCAAGTAAAAATGCTCATGTACATGTATTGGTTGCATGATAAAATTACACAGCAAAAATTACACGGAATGAAATTACATAGCAAAAAATTACACAAGCAAGAAATTACACAATTCGGAAATTACACATAGAAAAAATTACACAAGTCAGAAATTACACATAGAATGAATTTTACAACAGATTATACAAAATTTGTAGCCATGATTATATTTTGAACTGCCAAATTTGGTATACTCTATCGTGGTACCCTAACTTAGACGGTTTTGGGAACGGGACAGGGGGGGGATGGGGTTGTCAGAGCCTCCTCCCCCACAATTTTTTTTCATAAAATCTACAGTTTTCAATTTAAAACAACCAAATTTGGTATACTATCTCATGGTACTGCAACTTAGACGGTAGATGGTTTTTCGAAGAGGGGTGGAGCCCGGGGGTCAGAGACCCCCATACAAATTTTCGTAAAATCTACGGTTTTCAATGAAAATCCACCCAATTTGGTAAACTGTTACCAAATTTGGAGGTTCTAAATTGAAAACTGTAGATTTTACGAAAATTTTGTGTGGGGGGCTCTGACCACCGTCCCATTCCGTTCCAAAACCGTCTAAGTTAGAATACCATGAGATAGTAAACTAAATTTGGTAGTTCTAAATTAAAAATTGTAGATTTTACTAACATTTTGTATGGGGGGCTCTAACCCCCCGGACTCCGACCCCTTCCCAAAACCGTCTACAGTTTAAGTTAGAGTTTAATGTGATAGTTAACCAAATTTTCCAAAAACCGTCTTAAGTTAGAGTACCATGAGATAGTATACCAAATTTGGTGGTCCTAAATTTAAAACTGTAGATTTTACGAAAATTTTGTATGGGGGACCATTAAAATTTTTGTAATCATGGCTACAAATTTTGTATAATCTGTTGTAAAATTCATTCTATGTGTAATTTCCGACTTGTGTAATTTCATTCCGTGTAATTTTTTCCTGTGTAATTCAGTCCTGACACCACGTGTACTTACGCGACGTGACTGTTATAAAAAATGTTTTGATCTGTGAAAGAATTTAACACATTGTATTCATGAATTATCCAGCTGCAAATAGGGTTTTCATGGTTGTTTTTACTTTTAATGAAAAACACATATTTCAGAAAAGGAGTTAACCACAGATGTAATTATTTTATCTTTTGCTATATTATAGCTTCAGAGAATGTATTTTAGAACAAATTCTATGATGTGTGATTTCAGAAATTACGAAAATTGAAATTCACCAATTAGGAAAATTGGAGAACAGTTACAGGGTTAGGAATATCTTGTGTCAAACACCAATGGTGTCTGAATCACCGGGGGTGGAGTGGGGGTGGTCCAGACCCAGGGACCTCCCTCCTTGGGTGCGCCCTGAAAATAAGTGGAATGATGTATTCGTGAATAGTAATGGGCTTCTGTTGACTGGAGTTATGAACACGTTCTTGCCATAGGGTGAATACGAAAATAATGTACCTTTTCAAAATATTCCACAAAATAAAAGGATTTAAAAAAACCCACCAAAACAGAGGGGCAATTCAAAGTTAATAAAATAAACCAACAGGGGGTGGTAATAGGCAGATCATTGGAGATGTGCCCGTCCCAGCTAAGTTTAATGGTTTAAACTTGCTAAAATACCTACCTACAAACCGACTGACAGCACACACGTATTATTTGGTTTTAAGAAGTTTTTGAAAACTGTTTGAATTTATTTTGTTTCGAAGAGCACAAACCTTACACTATTCAGAGTTATTTTTAATTTTCAAATAATTTTTTTCATGTGGATGTTTGCATTTTAGCTTCATAAGTGAGGAAAACATTTCTGAATATGGAATTTTTTAGAGTTAATGCATGTGGTTCAAAAGTATTTGTCCTTTCAAAGTTACACCGTTTATCTGAAATGGTGAAAGCTTTGGTGTCATGTATTCACGGTGGCCATGATAGACACCCAAATTTCCCGCTATATGCATGGTTACTGAAAATTTCTGATAAAAAAAACATGTTGTTGACTACTTGATAACTTCTTTAGCATCTCTGGTTCTGAATGGTGTTGTTATGTAGTTGACAAAAGTTAATAAAAGTTTCATGAAGTGGTTTGGACATTTATGCCATATGGAAGATTACCTCAATGAGAATGTTTGCCACCCCTGTAGCTGGGGCAGTGTCTTCTCACTATTCATCAATGGTGGGCCTGGACTATTTATCAATGGTAGGCCTGGAATGAAGCATGGGTGGTTTGTTTGTCTGATAGTACTGACTCTGTCCCTTGCCTGGAACCACTCACTGGTTTCAGATTAGAAATGGGTGTCTACTTATCCCTTACAGTTGCTCTTGGTGGTTGTTAATCCCTGCCTTTTCCCAAAAAAAAGTTGCAGTGCGATATAAGTCAGTAGACTAAGGTGTAAACTTAGAAGAAAGTGGAGTGAAAGTGTAAAATCTATATATTAATTCTGTAAAGTTTTATTACTGTGAGTCCTATTTTGAGAGAATGGCTGAATGTAAAGATATGGTTGAGGTATCAAAATAAAGGTCTTACCATGTAGATGTGCCAGTCAAACAGAAAAATGAGATTGGGGCAACGGTTCAGGCGTTGTGGGGTGGCAAAGTTCCCATGTAAAGTTTATGGGAGAAGCGTGCAGTTGACTCACGCGCTGTTAAAGGCGGAGTATGAAGGGACTCAGAGAGTCCAAAGTCTGAAGTCTCTCTTCTCAGCAAACCATTGTGCAAAACAACGCTAGCAGAAATTTGTTTGAAAGTTCTTATCGGAACAGCGAACACTCGAAGACCTGATTGTGTTGTGCCATTGGACTGTGTGATGTATATATACAATTTAACATCCATTTGATCCACTTAATTCACGTAGGTAAGACATTTCCCGTTATGTAAAGATGTAAATAAACGTTTCATATGAGTTTATTCTTTTCAAAAAATAAATAAAAAAAACTTATCAATTCCAACAGGTTTTGTCTACTGGGAGAAAACAAACTATTCTTCGATTCCGACGGGTTTTGTCTACCGGGTTCGAATCCCGGTGACGCATAATTTGATCCAGTTTATTCATGTAGGTAAGACGTTTCTCGTTATGTAAAGATGTAAATAAACGTTTCATATGAGTTTATTCTTTAAAAAAAAAACAACAGTTTTTTCACGTAGGTAAGACGTTTCTCGTTATGTAAAGATGTAAATAAACGTTTCATATGAGTTTATTCTTTAAAAAAAACCCCAGTTTATTCACGTAGGTAAGACGTTTCTCGTTATGTAAAGATGTAAATAAACATTTCATATGAGTTTATTCTTTAAAAGAAAAAAAAAAAAAACCCAACTTTATCGTTGATTCCGACGGGTTTCGTCTACCGGAGAAAAAAAAAACTATTAGTCAATTCCGACAGCTTTCGTCTACCGGGTTTGAATCCCGGTAAGGCATGGATGTTGTGTTTGTCTCATGGCACTGGCTCTCTTTCTTCCTTGAAACCAGTGACCCTAAATTAGGGATGGGCGACTGCTTATAGCCCAAACGTTTGTGCTTATAATCATTTGTTCGTGAAGGGTCCGGATCCCGGTGAGGCATGGATGTTGTGTTTGTCTTATGCCACTGGCTCTCTCCCTTCCCTGGAACCACTGACCCTAAATTAGGGACGGGCGACTTCTTATAGCCCATTGAGTTGCTCACGATGGTCGTTAAATCTTCAGTCACAAAAAAAAAAAAAAAAAAAAAAAAAAAAAATCACAAACCTGGACTGTCTTTACTGAAGCGGTTGAATGAATTTGTCAATCAAATAAAGTTTACATTTGTTGTTTCATATGAATTTATTATTTAACAAATAAAATAAACTTACTGTCGGGTCCGATGGGTTTCGTGTAGTTGACCATTAATTTCAAAGTGGCAATGCAGAAAATCTTGCAGTGGACTTAAAATGATGTAAAAAGTTTGCAACTGAAAATCATCAATTTTTGTTTAATTTTGTGTTCAGTTTATATATGTGCTTTTTATGCCCCTTTAATGTGAATATCTTGAGTATGAAGGTATGAAAACATTATTTCACTGTAACTGACAATAAATATATGTGCAGATGCGTATTTAACACATTGAAATGTTTCAGGAAAAAGAAATTGAAGACTACAAAAGTATTGTGAGCTTGAAAACTACAGAAATTTATTTTCTTCAGGAAAAGCTTGAACAAAGTGAAGTAGTCATAGCAAAAGTGAGTTTTATTTTTGTACACTGGCATTATATGTAACATGCATGCACACCTATTTAGTATTTAGCACTTCTAAAGTAATAAGAGAAGGCTTAGGCATTATATGTGACATACACCTATTTAGCAATTCTAAAGTAGTAAACAAGATTTCGGCTTTAGTAGTAGTAAGACAAGATTTAGGCTTTGTATGTTATATACATAAACATAAATTGTGTACATCTGAAGTAATAGACCAAGATTTAGGTATTAGATGTAACACACATCTATTTAGCACTTCAGTTGTAATAAGTCAAGACTTTAAACACATTGTATGTAACATACATCTACATCTGTTAAACACTTCTGAATGAATAAGATTTAAATAAATCAAACGTTTCCTTTAATTCTCTTCTGGCCAGTATTGTTCTTAAATATCCTTTTATTCCAGAAATACTGCATTACAGTTTAAAAATTGGAAAAAAAGTTTCCGAAAACGAAAGTCGGTCGAAGCGAAGATTTCTCCTCTAATCGTAATTCTTTTCTTCCCACGATGTTCTAACGATCCTATGTTATTGTTAAATGTTACTTTCCTCCATAAATACCTGCACTTAAGCTTGGATAAGGGAGGGGAAATTTTCCAAAAATGGAAGTGATGAAGTTCGAAAATTTGTTAGAATTGATGCATGATGTCCAAAAGTATTCATATTCTGAAAATTACACCATTTATTAAAGTACTGAAGTGAAAGCTTTGATATCATGCATTCATGGTCCTCAGGCTGAAAGTTCTTTCAGCATGATGGATAAATTATAGTCATCTGAGGAAATAATTGGGGCTAAGAAAGAAAAGTGTCGCAGAAAAAAATGGGAAGGAAACAATATCAATAGAAAGAAAAACTAAGCACAGATTGCCGTGCAGCTGCAGAGTCAACAGAAGACAAATATGGCCATGGTACTTTCTGAGAAGAAAGAAACATAAGAGAAAATTTGTGCTGATGTAGATAATTTTAGAAAAGCAGTGTCTGACGTCTGGTCTTAAACTACCCTTTATAATAGCAAGCTAGGAGATTAGCACACGTGCCAACTCTCCAGATTTAGGTGGAAGATTCCGGATTTTTGGCCCTTCCTCCTGCTCTCTGGACAAATGTCAAATTCTATTGATTTTCACCGAGAATTAGCCTTTAGAATAGTTGAAATTCCATCAACCATCATGATTCAAATCGCCTGCGAATTTTTTTAAATTTTTGCCGCCCCGGTGGCGCATAGATCTAAGTGATGGCTTCTGATCATTTGTTCGTAAAGGGTCCAGGTTCGAATCCCGGTGAGGCATGGATGTTGTGTTTGTCTTATGGCACTGGCTCTCTCCCTTCCCTGGAACCAGTGGCTCTAAATTAGGGACGAGCGACTGCTTATAGCCCATTGAGTTGCTCATGATGATCGCTAAACCTCCAACCAAAGAAAAAGAAATCTTTTTCTTTCTGCGTCAATTCAAGGCAGCATTACAGTCATCAGTTTCATACTTTTGCTCTCCGTTTGCAAAAAGAAAGCCGACGAGGCGGTGCAGTGGTCTTAAGTGCTGGCTTCGGACTTATCATCTAAGATGCATCCGAAAAAATTTGCTTTAAAGAAATTTCTCCCAGTTCGACTGTCATATGAGGCCTTCAGCAAAGAGCTCATCCACTCTGGCACTAGAATGCTGAGGAGGGTCAGTAATTGATTTACAGATGGAAGCTGCCCTGCCTTCTTGCAGTTCAGTCTTTCAGCCCTTCTCCTCAACAGAGGCACTCACATTCTAAGTGATGATAAACAGTTAGGTTGTGGCAAATTCACTTAACGACAAAAGGGAGTGGTTACAGTTGGCCTCGCCTTGTAACAAAAGGCGATGTTAGTACGATGCTTTGTCATCTTCACCTTCGCGCACAATGGAAAGAAGAAATGAAAAACTGATTCATGAAAAATGGCAACATGCGGGCCATTTTTTGTTTTCATTATTTTGCGGAATCAACATAACTGAAAACGAATTTCAATGGGGGGAAGGGGACAATTTTTGATCTGTTTCGTTTTTTCTTTCCAGAACTTCAGAACCAATAATACTACTTCTGGAAAAATTGTTCCTATGTCTGGAAAATGTTGATAAAAAATAGTGCTCGAGTGATTTTATGAGCTGTAAAACTCTCCTGATTTTTCAGATTTCGAAGGTTGGCATGTCTAGATTAGGAGTAGGATTAGCTATAGGAAAGAAATACAAGGTCTGTTCAAAAAGTTTCTGAACTTCCAGTTATAGGTGGAAGTTTGAAGTCACATGTAAAATTTTCAGGTGCCATGTGACAGTGGGGTTCTTGTTCTAAATAGGCACACCTAAACATAATGCTCTATGTTGTTTACACTTTCCAACCGTAGGATGAAGAAGCGTATATGCTCCAGATTTATTCATCTGTCCACACAATAACTCAAGTAAAAATGGTTCTATTTCGATGAAATTTTCGTATGTGGTAGGGACAACCTGGAGTCAAACCCTATTGAAAATGGGCGAAATGGGGTCAAAGGTCAGAACATAAGAGCAGGAATCAATTCCATCACCCTTATGCATCATAACTTACGTAAAAATGCTTCGATTGTGACAAAACTGTTGTTGTTCCGAAGGTATACCAAACCAGTTCTGTTGAATATCATCGAAATGGGGTCAAAGGTCAGGGCACAGGAGCGAGATTTATTCCATAGCCATTATCCTCATAACTTGAGTAATGATTTGTGGTATGTTGGAAAGCGTATCGTAATCAATGCATTGCATGATTTTACTAACTTGTTTGGTAAGGCTTCATCTGTGAGGTGCGGTTCACGATTTTTCAAAATTGCTGATCATCATGAGCATCATGTGAATGTTAAATTTTGTTTTAAACTTGGAAAATTGCTCACTGATACTTACGAAATGTTAAAGAAAGTTTATAGTGACGAGTGTATGAATTGTATACAGTGTGGTAATTGGTACCAGCACTTCAAAAGTGGTCAGCAGTCAATAGAGGGTGATCCATGAGCAGGCCTGCCGTCAACATCAACAGATGATGGTCACATCACCTTAGTTTGTCAAATTATTCATTCTTATCATTGCCTTACTGTAAGAGAGATTGTGGTGGATTGCAACATATCTTATCTGTTTGTGTCATAAAATGTTAACTGGAAAATTGAATGTGTATCACTTGGATGCAAAATTCATACGACAGCTTCTACTGATGAACAGAAACAGCAACGCTTCATCATCAATGAACGTTTGGATTGTGCTGATGCTGATGACAATTTTAAAATAACAGGGTGTCCTACTGATCATGAAAATCATTAAAGTCACGAAAATGTCACGAGTTCAGAAAAAGGTCTTGAAAGTTAAGAAAAAGTCATGAATTTTGCTTTGGGGGTCACGAATTTCTTTTTAATTTTAGTAATTGTTCGTTTTCCGACAAAAATCTTAAGTAATTCTCCATGCACTTACCATATAAGGCACAATCTATCGAACAATTTAAGCATCCAAAAAAAAAAAAAAGTTTGCGAAATCATGCAATGCCATTGATTATGATATGCTTTCCAACATACCAGAAATCATTACTCAAGTTATGAGGATAATGACTGGAATAAATCTCGCTCCTGTGCCCTGACCTTTGACCCCATTTCGATGATATTAAACAGAATTGGTTCAGTATCCCTTCAGAACAGCATACTAAAGTTTTGTTGCAATAGAAGCATTTTCAGTCAAGTAATGAGGATAATGGCTGTAGAATAAATCTCGCTCCTGTGCCCTGACCTTTTACCCCATTTCGATTATATTCAACAGAATCGGTTCAGTATACCTCCGGAACAACATGATAAAGGTTTGTCACAATTGAAGCATTTTTACGTAAGTTACGACGCATAAGGGCAATGGAATAAATCCTGCTCCTATGTCCTGACCTTTGACCCATTTCGCCCATTTTCAATATGGTTCGTTCCCAAGTTGCCCCCTACCACATACTAAAATTTAATCGAAATCGAACCATTTTTACTCGTGTGGACAGACAGACGAACAAAGCTGGAGCATATACACTTCTTCAACCTGTGGTTGGAAAGCGTAAAAAAAGAGAGCATTTGTTCCCTTCTCCACAAAGAAAACTGATTGAGCAAAAAATGTCATAGCATAGAAATACATGTACATAATGTTGTTTACAAAATTTTGAGATCAATTTAGCAATTTACATTATGCTGCATATGGAGTCAGGACATTTTTCAGGCATAAATGTTAATGAAATGCTTGTTGTAATGAAATCTTGTAGCAAAATGGTGAGCACTCAAAGTATGATAAGTAGATTTTTGTATATATATAGCAGAAGCATAAAGCGATCCATGCTTGGTGTAACCTGGAGAGATAAGAAGAGGAACTCATGGATAAGGAAAATGACAAGAGTGAAGACATGATGATCAGAGTAAAATCCCTGAAATGGTAATGGGCTGGACTTGTTTCCAGAAGAACAGACCACCAAAATTCTAGGATTGGATTCCAAGGGACAGGAAAAGACACAGAAAAAGACCACATGGGAGATGGGTGGAGGAATTTCGAAAGCATGCAGGAGTGGCATGGAGGTGACAGGTGCAAGACAGACCGTTGTGGAAGAAACTTGGGGAGACTGTCATCCAGCAGTGGATTAATAATGGTTGATGATGATGATGATGACATATAAATTGAAGTCTTAAAAGTGGTCATGCAAGTTTCTTCTTGAAATTGTGTTTCCCAAATTTGGTAGGCACCTAATAACATTATAACCTGTGATGAAACCTGGATATATGGACATGATGAAGAAACCTCGACACAATCTCAATGGATTTCAACAAGTTCGCTGAGACCAAAAATGACACGTCAGGTCAAAGTCAAACTGATGGTGATCGTGTTTTTTTACTGTAACGGTGTGGTACATCACAAGTTTGCCCCTCAAGGACAATTAGTGAACAAAGAATTTTACTGTGATGTTCTTTGGTGATTGCACAAAAGTATTTGGAGAAATGTGCTTGAGGTTTGGAGAAAGATGTCATGGATGGCTTCACTGTGACAATGCACCGGCTCATGTGTCACTATTGACTCATGATTTTTTGGCAAAACAAAACAATCATTCCTCAGCCATCTTATTCACCAGATCTTGCTCCTGCAGATTTCTTTCTCTTCCCTAAGTTGAAAATTCCTTTGAAAGAGAAGTGTTTTGCCACATTAGACAACATAAAAGAAAATTTTGCTGAGTGAGCTTCATGCGATCTCAAAACAAGCCTTCAAGCAGTGTTTCCTGTACTGGAAAAAACAGTAAGTGTGATGTATCAACTGTGAAGGATGTACCTTGAAGGAAACAAGAGCATGCAAGTAAGCCAATAAATAAGAAAAAAAAAAGAAATTGAAAAGTTTGGTAACTTTTGGAACAGACCTTGTATGTTAGAATGGTAAAGTATAACTACACAGTCAGCTGGCCATGCACTTGGAAAGAGGAACAGAACCCGCAAGTATCAAACCGAGAGTTACTGCCACCAACAGCCCCCCCCCCCCACGCTCCAGTGCAGTCACTGGATGGTGAAATATACAAGAGAGTTGGAACTCGCCCTTACTAAGTTGTCTGTCAGCCTGCACAGTCCAAATTCGGACTCCACATTCCAACAGGTGGTGCGAACTAGGAAGGTCGTACACGATGGGACCGTGTATTCCATACCTGCCAATTACTACGAAATTCCCGTAGTTTCTACGGATTCAGTTGTCTGACTACAAAACTCACTGTCAAAACTACAGATTCTACGAATTTTTATTTTATTTATTTATTTATTTATTTGCTATTGTTTTATGATACACATGGAATTCTTAAGCAGATTTGCGGAATCCCACCTTTTTGCCATAATTTAAATCATTCTCAAGATCGATGCAAAACTGAAGATAATGGGGGGTGGGGGTAACCGTCTGGAAATGGTATTTCGCGTTTCAAAACTTTCGAAAACGTTAGTTAAATGGAGTATAAATTCTTGCCGTAATTGTGATTTTTGTTTTTCTCCCGATGTTACCTTTGTGTCCGATATTCTTGTTAAATATCTTTTATTGTATAAATATTTGTATTTCAGTTTGAAACTGTAGGCAACAATTTGTAAAAACGGAAGTTAGACGCTGTGAAAATTTCTCCGTAATCTTCACACATAGGATTATTTCGCGAATTCGAGGAATTCCGCCTTTTTCATTATGGTCATTCACAAGATTGATGCACAGGTGTGTTCGTTAGAGGATAGAATTCCGTCTTTATGGAACTTTCGAAAATGGAAGGTCGACAGAGTTCAGATTTCTTCCGTAATCGTATTTTCTTTTTCTTGCGATGCTACCTCTGTCCAGTATTATTGTTAAATAATATTTTACTGCATAAGTATTTGTATTTTTGCTTAAAAACAGGGGGAAAATTCCAAAACCGGAAGTCGAATGGAGCAAAGATTTCTCCCGTAATCGCCCCCACCCCTATCCCGTGATGTTTACACTCTCCTGCGTATGCTGTGCAATAATACTAGTTACTACTGACAAGGCTCTTGCCAATGTTGGCAAGTATGGTATTCTATTCAGACCTCCCTGGGAGATCAGTTTGCCACACGAATCTTATTATGGGCCCAAAGGCTTTTATTCAGTAAAACAGGAAGAACAATGAATAAAGCACACACATTAAAGCAGTTGTTGTTAAAATTACTAGCCCAGTTAGACACACAAACCGTATCGCACATTCACATTGGGAACGCAGTCCCATCTTGCTTGGCTCTGTCGCACGACTGTTAGCCATACTCGATACGAGATTTCAGTCTCTCCATTTTGCGTTTAAGACTCGGGCATTCAGAGTCTAGGCTGGAATGCGTGGTGCTTAGTTTCAGGCGGAAACACTCATTTGCACTGTGGCAGTTGGGGCAGTTCGCTTCATTCTGGCAGGCCGCACTGGATGCAGGAGTTGGACTCTGCCTTGCATTTCTCCCTAGGGTGACCAAACCCATTGCAGCGAAAGCATCGGGTCTCCTGCAAAAATTCCTTGCAGGAGTGGACGTGCCAGCCGATGTTGGCCTTCCCCTTTTTCATGAGGGTGCGGAAGTCCGCTGGGGCCACTTCGAACACCGAGTGGCGCTTCCCCTTCTTTCCGTTGATGGGGAACAGAACCTTGCTTTTCCCAGGGTCCTTTAGCTCATTCTGATTAGAGAAACAAGCAAAAACCCACTCTGGGTCATCAATATCGACTCCCGTATGCGACCACTCTGGGTGGTCTTTTCACTGGCTTTTTCTGGACAAAATGGTCATTCAGTCTAGGAAAATCATTGAAGCTCTTGATTATTTTATTCACCCCTTCCGCCCCAGTGCATTCGATTATGATACCGCCTTTTGACACCTTTTTCACTCCTTTGATGCCTGTCCCGATGGCCTTTGGGAACGAACACTTCCTGCACAAGTTCCTTCACCTTCTCCGAGGTCTTTGCTGGATCCGTCGGATAGAGGATGACGAAATGAGTTTGCTGGGGTTTTCTCACGACGGGAGCTTCCTTTCTCCCGACAGCTTCAGCACAGGTCATTCTTTCCACTGGCTGCATATTCTGTTTGCGTTCTTCAAGTTGACCTCTCAGGCGTTCAATTAGCAGTGACTGTTTGGTAGCTGATTCCATCATTTTGTTCAGCATAGGGTGTATGAGGCCCCTTATATTGTGTGAGATCCTGGTAGTGGGACTGTCCACAAGCTTGTTCATCTCGCGGAACAGTCTCAAGAATTTCTCTGTGCCTCCCTCCCCCATGATTGAGTTCTGGCCGCTCGAGCAGGACGGGGTCTACTCGTTTGTCCCCGCACTTGGCCCACTCATGTTGAGTGTGGGGACCGACCCGACGGGGCGGAGCCCCTCAAGAGGACTGTTAAAAACAAAAAAGCAAATCAACGGAGGCGCGCCTCGCGCTGAACCCAACCGCACCTCTATGCACTTTCACCAAAATCACTCAAAAGAAAAATGCCTGCACGCTGTCTGGGGGTCTTGAGTCCTCCAGTCTGCCCCTTGTAATTTGATGAATCATCATCCTGCTCCATCCTGTTGTGGACTCCACAGGGTTCCGTGGATCTCACTAGGCGCGTTTGCTTGCCGCAAACGATACGTTGCCATTCTCATCAGCAGGTTGGAGGCACCGCGGGTCCGCACACTTGGACGGGTGGCGTGTACTCAGATGGACCATGTATCCATCGAGATGTCCCTGGGAGATTTGATCGCCACCCGAACGGTGGGATTTTTGGCCTTTATTAGATAAACAAAACACAGATAACACACACATCTTAAAATAAGCACATGGTTATTTTGGCATGCAAGCCCAGGTATAAGCTCATTCAGCGTTTACAGTCATTTCTTTGGGTACACTGATCCGTTGGTGAGCAGCAACTGTTAGTCGTAATTTATTCTCCTCCTTTGAATGTCGATTTCCCGCTGGAGACTGGGGCAATCAGTGTCCAGACTGGAATGGTCCATCTTGAGTTTGAGGCCGAAACGCTCATTAGCCTTCCTGCAGTTGGGACAGTGAGCTCTGTTGGGACAGTTCTGGTGCCTGTGACACACCTTGCCACATCGGGCACAGGTCTCTTCTTTCTCCGAGCATTTTGCCTTGTGATGTCCGAACCCGTTGCACCACCTGAAGCAACGAGTTTCCCTAATGAATTCCTTGCAGCTGAGGATTCGCCAGACAAGGTAAACTTTTACTTCGTTTCACTTTAGCACACCATTGTATGTGCCTTTATCCAACCTATCCTGCCCATGGTTAAGTTCCTGTTACAATATTCTTTGTCCTTATCATTTCCCTCTCACTAAAATTCCTAAGGAACAAGGTGCCCTGTTAGATCACCTTTGGGAATGACTGGAGTGTTCATTGACTGCTTTTAAGAGGCTTTGTTATTTGGAAGTTATTGTTAATGTTAATCTTATAGAACATGTTCTGCGGCAACCAAAATTTGCTATTGCTTGGAGTCTCATTGTTTGAAGGATTCCATTAATGGAAGTTTCATTGTATGTATAATTCATGCTTAAGCTGAGTGCTGTGTGTCACATTGAATGTCTGTTTTTAAATCTTATATCATTATTGGAATTCAGTTGCCCCAAAAAAGATTTTTATTTATTTTTTCTTATTGACTTCTTTTTTAGCCAAAGGAGTTGACGGAATCCGAAGCCTTAGTAAAGTCTCAGGATCAATCAATTACACGACTTATGAAAGATGTTGAAGAATGTCGCAAGAACTTAGTTTTCAAGGTGAAGAATTTTTTAATAATCTCACTAATGACTGTCTTTTTTGGGGAGGTGTGTGTGTGTGTGTGTGTGTGGGGGGGGGGTATGTTTTGAAGGTGTTTTTTCAATGTATTATGAATTTTACAAGATTTTACTAGTTATGTCTTTCATTTGCAGACCGCATAAATTGCGTGAAGATTTCAGACTTTTTTTTTTTTTGTTTAAACACTAAACTGCATATCAAATTGTGAAACAGTTCATTTCTGTAGGTTTTTACTGTGCAACTTTGCAGTTGCATGTTATCATTATCAGGCAGATCTCAGGAGTGTTTCTTTTTCAGGCAGCATGGTAAAATAATTCACATGTAGTGGACTTTTGCCACAATAATCATTTTTTTCTATGTGTCATCAAGTAGTTTGTAGTATTTGAAGAACTAAATCATGAAACCATATAAATACTTCAAGAGAAGATATATGCTCTTGAATTGGGAAAAAAATAAAAAATTATTGTGTCAGAAAAAGTTGATTTTAATGTTTAGTTATTTTAGTAATATTTTGTTGCACTGTTTTTTTCGCTTACCACGTCTGCTAAACCTTGCTTTTTATAAAATATCTAAAGAGCTTTATCAAATTTATTTGTATAGGTAGGTCTTCCTTACATTTTCATATGTATATTTTTTCTTTAGCTTTATGGAATATGTTGCGTACTTATTAATTATTTGCCTATAAATGTTTGTAGTATTATGAAAAAGTTGGAGAAGGGGCACATTCTTTTCTGTGTATGGCCTTTTTGCCAGTACTATTACTGTACAGTGAAATCTAAGGCATAGCTATACCATTTTGTGGTGTCATCACATAGCAGAGCATATACAGGAAAAACATTTTGTGCATTCTTATAATTCTAGTGTATTTTAAAACTTCAGTGGTATTGTCTCCTCTAAGACAAAATACAATTTAATACTTTTGTGATACAAAGTCTGATCGAGTTGGTAGAATGTGTTTTGTAAAATATAAATCTATGAAAATTTTGTCACTAACCTTTAGCAGGTATAATCACCTTTCAAGTACTTGCTGACTTTATAATGCAATGAATATTTGTCAGTAACCTTTAGCAGGTATATTCACCTTTCAAGTACCAACTGACTTTATAAATCAGTAAAAAATATTTTGTCACTAACCTTTATCGGGTATAGTCACTTTTCAAGTGCTAGCTGACTTTATAAATCAATGAATATTTGTCACTTAACCTTTATCAGGTATAGTCACCTTCAAGTACTAGCTTACTATAAATTAATTAATATTTTGTCACTAACCATGAGCAGGTATATAATCACCTTTCAAGTAGTAGCTGACTCTATAATGCAATGAATATTTGTCAGTAACCTTTAGCAGGTATAGTCACCTTTTGAGTACCAACTGACTTTATAAATCAATAAATATTTTGTCACTAACCTTTATGAGGTATAGTCACCTTTCAAGTACTAGTTCACTTTATAAATGAATGTTTTGTCACTAACCTTCAGCAGGTATAATCACCTTTCAAGCACAGCTGACTTTATAATGCAATAAATATTTGTCAGTAATCTTTAGCAGGTATAGTCACCTTTTGTGTACCAGCTGAAATATTTTGTTATTAACCTTGATCAGGTGTACTCACCTTTCAAGTACTAGCTGACTTTATACATGGTTCATACGCATCCTGGAAATCCTGGAAAAGTCCTGAAATTCCATTTTGTCCTGAAAATGTCTTGAAATTCTGTTACATGTCCTGGAATTTTATCCATTCCGGCCTTTGTGTCACTGTTCGATGTTTGTAGTTGAGGATTTTTCTACTGACATAACTTATGTCTGACAAATTTCCCTCTCCACCCCCTGCAAAATGCGGGGGTAGGGGGCTGACTGGCTGTTGGGTTTCTTGTCTGTTAGAAGGACTCAAGCTGTGTTATTAGCATCTTTTGCATTGTGCTTATGTTATGCCTTTGTCCGACCGAAGAGACCATATCTCTGCAATTTTTGGTTCGATTTGTTGAATTCTTTTTCTGTTGGGAAGCTTAAAATGTGAGAATGATGATCCATGTGTTCCGTTTTTTTACCAATGCACAACTTCGCGACTAGAGATCGTATCAAATTTTAAATGCATTTTATTTCATATATTTGCTTCTAAATATCCAATTGAAAAAAATATTTTTCCTGTCGACGACATTTATATCAAAGACTATTTTAGTTACAGTCGCTTTTTCAAATAATGCATAAATTTTCCGCTAGGGGGCGTAAAAGTAAACACGATTTTCGTAATATCTCTGCTTCTAAAAGTCTGATTTGAAAAATTCTTCCTGCGTCGGATATAGCTCTTGAGGGGAAATGTTTTGTGTGTAATTTCTAATTTTTGGTAAAAAAATAGTTTGACCACCAGGGGCGTAAGCATTTATTTTTGCTCCTGATGTATTTGCAACAAAATCTAAGCTGGAAACTCGATTGAAAAAATTCCTCCATGGACCAATACCGCTCACCTTGAAAAACTTTATTATGAGAATATATTTCCTGCTTAAAATAGTGCACAATTTTTCCACCAGGGGGCATGCACGTATATCTTATTTTTGTCCATATCTCCGTTTCTAGGAGTTCAATTTGAAAAATTCTTTGTTGGAGAACATTTTTGATGCGAAACGTTTCTTATGTAATTTAAAATATTTCTTAACGCACAAGTGCGCCACTAGAGGGCTTAAGTTCACGTTTCCGTTTACAGCAATATCTGCGGGACTAAAAACCTGATTGAAAAATATTCTCTTTCGATCTGACACTACTAACTATGAAAAATTCTTGTGTGTATTTTCTTCCCAAAATAATGCACAATTTCGCCACTAGGGGGCGCAAATATTTAATCTATTTTTCTCAATATCTGTACTTGTAAATGTCCGATTTAAAAAAAATCTTTTAACACCAGATACCTTATGAAACACTTTAGATTTGTATTTGGGGAGGTTTGTGGTTCACATTTCTGCCATTAGGTGGTGTTTGTATACTTCCGTTTGCAGCCTATCTCAGCTCTAAAAAACCCTATTGAAAAATTTCTTTTTTTACTGCATGCCATTTGCTATAATAAAGATGAAGAGTGAATAAGATTTTTCCTACAATAAGGAGATCCTCTTCAAATAATGTACAACTTTCCCCTTAGGGGTTGTAAAGGTCAAAACGTTTTTCTTGTTATCTTTGCTTCCGGGAGATGTATTTGAAAAGTTCTTTTTCCCTAGCACAGCTTTTGCTATGAAGAATACTTTTCGCATGTTTCCAACTCTTCCATTATGCAAAATTCTTCCGCTAAAAGGCATAGAGTTATATCATGTTTCCTTCTATGTCTCTTCTTTTAACTGTTTGATTTGAAAATCTTTTTGTCTCTAATACCTTCCTTCTGTTATGGGAAACGATTTTTGCACCATTTGTTAATTTTCGTAACATACCTTTTTAGCCACTGGTGAAAGTAAGTAGCTAAGCTTTTTTTTTTTTTTTTGGTTACTTTACCTTTGCTGAAATTTGCCAATGAGTGCTTTATATAAAAATTTGCCATAAAATCATATTGCTTTGTAATATCAGAAACTTAAATCTAGTTGTTTCTTAGCATTTTCTGAGCTAAGTAATAACTTCTCCAATTAGTTTTCTAATCATGCCCAGTTAAATTGCCTTGATCGCTAATGAATGCCCCACCCATTGGATTTAAGGTTTTCCCGTTAATCTCTTTCATTTCACGTTGGAAATTTTGTGCAAACTTTGTTTGCTGCTGAGTAAAAATTTAAAACGTAGATACAGCATCAGTATTATGTTGAAAATTCCTTCCATAAATAAAATGTAACACAAATACTTGCTACCATGATTACATGTTTAAGAAATAACAATCCCTTTGGTCCTTTGAAAAAGTTCTAGATATTTCACCTTTCCATACTCCTAAATTTCCAATGTAAGCATTATTTCAAAATAATTAAATACAAATATTATTTTATGTATTGATTCAGATTGTGTGGTATATGAAAGCATTTAAAAAGAAATGCCACATACCTATGTATTTTTGAGTTTTATGGTTTTTTTTTTTAATTCTGTAATTTGCTTCAATAATTAAACTTTAGCCAAAGTAGAAAAATAAAAGTTTTCTCAAAATCAGTGTAGTATACTGTATATAAAAGTTAGTTTAGTAGGTATTAAACCTGGTCACATTTTCCATGACAGTTTTGGTATTTCAGTATTTATCTGTGATTCTAAGTTTCTGATTAGCTGCAGCAGACATCATTTTTAACATTCTGCATGCTGTATGAAGTTTGCCCAAGAATGTATTAAGTTGTTTGTCATAGATTACAGGTTGAACAGACCTATGGTTTCACTATATTTTTAAGTAAGAGCGTTTGGATTGTATGTCCGGAAAAAAAATCCAAAAGTCCTGGAATTTTGTGATTAAAAAAGCGTATGAACCATGCATTATAATGCACATTATGTGCAATTCCTGGACACAGTGCCAGTAACCTGCCTTAACTTTTTGTAGATTTGAATGTTTTAGTTTGTTTTTTGTGAGTTTTACAATTTTTCAGAACATATTAAAGGCTACAGTAGCGTTTTATTGCATGAGTGAACCTGGCGTTTACCTGGGGCCTCGGGCTTTGGGGGCCCTCTGTCAAATACCATTTTTATTGAGTGATCCAGGGCAGTGGCATATTTAGAAGAAGCCCAAGGGGCTTTGACTCCCTCCTCCAAAAGTGTGTCATTTTTTTTGTTAAAATGCAACTAACCTTATAAAAAATGCATCAACTTACATCAGAAAAAAATGCCTCAACTTTTTCCTGTACACTGGCATTCAAAATTAAGAGAATTTGCATATTTTGTCAATTTTCACAAAAATTACGGAACCACAAAGGTACAAATTATGCTGCCGAATAAGAATGCAAATTTGCAGTGTCAAATACGTAAGCGTACACGTGCGTGTGGGAGGAGCTGTCACTGCGGAGGGCATGAAAAGCACACGTGGCTTTTTCCGTGATTAGTTCACTCGTACTCCTTGGTGACACTTGTTGTGTTTCTTGCAGGAGTTGGTTCAATTTCATTAGCAATCAGGCAAAATGAGTTGAAACGAACGTATTGATGACGGAATGAGGTGGAGAATCGTCGGTAGATTGGAGGCAGGGCAATAGCAAGTGCAGATTGCTACAGAGCTCAATGTAAATGCCCATTGTCATCTGCAATTTGTGGAAACAGTTTAAAGGACACTAGATCCATATCGAGAAGGCCTGGGCAAGGTTGTCCAAGAGCCACGACAGCGAATGAAGATCATTATTTGGCACTTTCAGCGAGGTGCCACATGACTGCTACAGCTGCACCGCTATCTCGTGAGCTGCATGCCGCCACTGGGACCCGAGTTTCAAGGGTTATTGTTTCCCCGAAGTCTTCATGAGAGATGGCTTTTTGCCAGAAGACCCGCTGTTTGCGTCCCGCTCACTTCAGCACAGAAGAGAGCGCGTTTAGCATGGTGCAGAGAACATTAGCCTCGGACCAGACTTCAGTGGGGTAATATTCTCTTTACAGACGAGTCGCGATCAGCCTGGACACTGATTCTCAACATACCTTCATCTGGAGAGAACCTGGGACCCAATACCTTTCCTCCAACATCTGAGAAACGGACCGCTATGGCAGTGGAGGTGTCATGGTCTGGGCAGGCATCATGTTGGATGGCCGCACACCTCTCCATGTGTTTGACAGAGGCTCCCTGACTGCTGAGAGGTATAGGGATGAGATCTTACAGCCCTATGTTCGACTTTTTAGGAGCACAGTTGGCCCTTGGTTTCTTTTTATGGATGACAATGCTTGTTCACATAGGGCTCACCTGGTCGACGATTATCTTGAAAGTGAGGATATTTGCCGGATGGATTGGCCAGCCTGACCTAAACCCTATAGAACATGTCTGGGACGCTCTTGGGAGGGCAATTGCAGCTCGCCATCCCCCTCCGAGAACCATCCAGTAGCTGAAAACTGCGTAGCTGCAGGAGTGGAACTGACTGGCTCAGGGACTCGTCAACTGCCTTGTTTCCAGTATGACGTTACGCTGTGAGAGCTGTATGACTGTGAGAGGGGACCATACCCCATATTAGAGTCATTTTATGTTCGATCTTGCCATGTGGATTTTGGACATTCCTGCGCTGATGAGCCTTACTGAAGATCATAAGTGCGTACCATGACTGTTTTATGGTATAATTTTTTTTCTTATTTAACTGTGTATCCATACCAAATTTCATTAAAATGTGTCCATTAGTTTTTCAGAAATTCGACAAAATGTGCAAATTCTCTTTAATTTTGAACATCAATGTATTTTTCATTAACCTTCATTCTATCCTGATGAATTTCAAAAACTTAAATTTTGTCCCTGCCCGCATCCGGGGGAAAAAAATTCTATATACACCCAGGTCCAGGAAATCTGTTTTATGCTATATTTTCCATGCAAAGTCACAGCGAAGAATATGTATCCATTTCTCCTGTAACGGTCAACTCTTTGTTCACAAAGAAATAGAGGATGTGGTCTTGTGGGCAATTCAGACAGCTAAAGATTTGCATCAGTCTCCCATTTTACTTTAACCCTTTAAGTGACCAATGTACCTATACCAAATGGTGCCAAAATTTTTTTGCTCACCCCAAATAGAGATGTTCCATAACAACCAATTTCACAAAAGCTAGGGCAAAACAATTTCTTTCATCCTCTCATCTGAGCAGTGCCGACTATAAACCTGTCACTTGTGATAAGCCCTCTCTTCCAATCCTTTATTCCTTGCTCGATGATATGATGGGGAAGGTCCAGTCCCCCTGACATGGATATCATGCCACTGGACAGAAAAAAAAAACACCTCCAACATCTTCTCTTCCCTTTCTTAGGTTTGTCACAACTGTGTGGGGCACTTTGAGCATCTAATCAGTCACAAAAGATCATTGTCAGTCACTTCTCTAAATGGCCCCTTTGAATAACAAATCAAAGAGGGAAAGTAACATTTTCTGATCCTCTGGTTTTTTGGGCCACTCCTTTGCGCGCTGTTAAGATCACTTAAATGTAACCTGAAGAAATTCGTTCCAGCTACATTTCACCCACTTCTCAGACAGCGAATATATTCGTCTGAGCTGACTTCAGCCCATTTTGATAACCCTGAGTTAACTCGTTTTAACCCCTTAAAGGGTTAAGGTACACAGATCATCAGTCTCTTGCTTCACCAGAAGGTACACTGTTTTGATCAGATCATCAGTCTCCTGCTTCACCAGAAGGTACACTGCTTTTGACACCTCTGCTGGAAATTGCCCAAAGACGTTTAAGGCAGTAAATTTTAGACATAGATGTGAGGCCGAACCTCTCATCCTATCTTCAAGGCAGGCAAAGTAAACATTGATAGGAGAAGACATGGTTGTGGGTTGTAAAAGGTGATCATTCCTGTGTTTGCCTACTGAACAGCAGTGCATCACTATTATGTTGCAGGATGTTTTTGTTTGTAGCCAAACTTCATTTTTTACAATGAGTCTATGTTTTCTGCTCACATCCAATTAATTCCAGAAGGTAGAAATTCACATTTGTACAGAATTGGGTACACAGGGACTGGTGGAGAAATAATTTTGATATTTGCGTTTCATCTCAATTTTAGCAGGAGGTGTGAATGTATGCTACTTAAAAAGGCGGCATTTTTCAAAGAGTGAATTGATTCAGTTGCATTAAAAAACACTACTATCCATAGTCCTGCAAAGTACGACAGCTGTGAACGTTAAGTAATCAATGAATGAAAGTAATTGATATTGTACTGACCCCTCTTCTCCAAATCAGTTGCCATTTGCCTGTCTCTGTCATTCTTCCCCTATTTTCTTTCTTTCCTTTTTTCTTTTTTTTTCTTCTTTCGTATAGCATACATCCACTGAATCAAACAAAGGGTAAACACATCTTTGTTGTAGTACTTACAGATTAGAAAATGTACATCTTGTGATTATATTTTGGGCAGTATTCCGCTATTTGTTTTTATTTATTATTGTTATTTTTTTTTGTGGCAAAGAAAGTAATTGCTTACCATTAAAAATTTTTTTTTCAAAGGTTATAAGATATTGAAAGTAAAAATATCGACTACAAACACGATAAAACACATGTAGAACACATACGCTACATGCAATTAAGCCTTACTGATAAAAACACACCACATGAGATCTAAGGATCACAACGTCCCCGTCTTCAGATGTTAAATTCACGAGGAAGACCAAGATATATATATACACCACCATCATCAGAAACCAGCAATATCGCAACGCTATCTAGGATTTACTCAGTGCATTTAAAATAAATCATGAAAATGTTTAAATAAAATAGTCCATGATTCCGATATAACTTTAGGGACATAATCATTACAGCAATGAGATCTGAATGATGCAATATATAGGCTCTCCATAAATAATAACAGTGAGAGCTTACCTGGAGAGTTTATAATGGATACCTCATTCCACTTTGGAGTATAGGAACCGGTTGTTAACTTGCCATTACGAACATCATATTTATGCTCCCTGACTCTGGTACTCAAGTTCCTTTTTGTAGAACCAATATATACAGTATCATTAGTGCCTGGAACAATGGCTTGTAGAGGTATGGTGTATACGCTGTATCTAGTATGTGGAGGCACCTTGTCCTGATCCTTCTTTATTAATGCATAAATATTTCTAGTCGTGAGGCCAAAGTCAATATTATATGGTTTACACTTATTTCTTAGTACATTAACAATCCTGGGCACATAGAAGTGATCACACAAAATGGGGTTTATGAAAGTCTCTAGAAAGAGTCGAAACATTAGACTTCTTAATTTGCCGGAGCAAGCGATCCACCACCGAGGGATCGTATCCAAAATGACAGGCAATTTGTTTAATCTTGACCAGTTTCAAATGTCGTAATCTAGGGTTGGATGAGTGTGAAAATGCTCTACGTAATAAAAAGAGAATAGCCGAAAATTTATAAATAGTCGGGTGATAAGACCAGAAGGGTATAATTTCAACACTGGAAGACCGTTTTCTGAAAACAGAAAACTGCAAATGGTTCGAGGGGGTCCATTCGAAAATAAAATCCAAAAAAGGTAAACTCCGGTTTTGTTCGATTTTAAGGGTGAAATGGATAGACGTTCGTAACTTTTGAGGAACAATACTCAGAAAATAAAACTAGATCTGAAACAGAATATCTCTAAAACAACAAAATATCATCCACGCATCTCGCAAATAATTACAGAGATTGCGGGTAGACGGGTAGGATGTCCTCCTCCAAAGACTGCATTTTATCATTTTTCACATGGATCATCCTTCATCAAGATTATAAGATATTTTCAACTAAAAGGAAATTTTGTGAATTATAAAAAAAAAAAAAAAAAAAAAAATGGTTTTAAACAATTAATAGAGCCTCATGCAACCAGGTGCCAGGGACCTTAAAGGTTTTTTAAAATGTCTCTGAATGGATCCAGTTTAGTCATATACACTGGATGTTACAAGAATGCTAATTTCTTTTTTTTTTTAAATTGGCATTGTAAAAGGAATCTATTTGGGGAGGGGACTGTGAAATTTTTTTGAAACTGTCTTGGTAAGTACAGGTTTATGTCATCATGAACCATTCTTAATCCACTGCTAAATGAAAATCTCCCCAAGTCTCTACTATAACTTTGGATTCTCAACACAGGAATGTGATGGAATTATGGACAGTGATGCAGCAAGCATGGGCGGAGATACCTGTGGAGCGCTTTCATGACCTAGTGGGCAAAATGCCTCACTGTGCCACCCCAATGGTGCAGTGGTCTAAATGATGGCTTCTGCTCATTAGTCCAAGATGGCTCTAGGTTCGACTCCCTGTGAGGCATGGATGTTGTGTGTGTCTTATGGCCCTGGTTCTCTCCCTTCCCTGGAGTCAGTGGCCCTAAATTAGGTATGCGCTACTGCATATAGCCCACTGAGTTGCTTACAGTGGCCATTAAACCCCAATAAAATAAATACATAAATGCCTCACTGTGTGACTGCTCTTATCTGGGTAAAATATGGCCCTGCCCTGTTACTAGGCAGATAGCCTATTATATCTCTCCACTCAGTGTATGTCCAGCCTGTTGCCCAATGAGGGTCTTTACTTTGATCATGATGTCATCCACCCTTGTATCGTTATTATCAACTATTCTCAATCCACTGCTCGATGAAGATTTTCCCAAGCCTCTTCCACAACTCTGAGAAATTTTCTTCCATGTCATTTCAGCATGCTTTCCAATTTTGTCCATACCCCATGTGGTCTTCTGGATTTTTTTCTGTCCTTCGGTATCCAGTCTAGTATTTCAGTTGTCCAACAGTGGTCAGTTCTTTTAGCAATATGTCCAGCCCATTGTCACTTGAGAGTCTCTACTTTGAACATAATATCATCCACTCTTCTTCTGGTTCTTTTCCTGTCCTTTGGTATCCAGTCTAGTATTTCAGTTGTCCAACAGTGGTAAGTTCTAGCAATATGTCCAGCCCATTGTCACTTGAGAGTCTCTTCTTTGATCATAATGTCATCCACTCTTTTTCTGGGTCTTTTCCTGTCCTTTGGTATCCAGTCTAATATTTCAGTTGTTCTATGGTGGTGAGTGCTTTTAGCAATATATCCAATCCATGTCCATTTGAGGGTCTTTACTTTTATCTTGATGTCATCTACTCGTGTCAGTTTTCGTGATCCATTTATTCCGTCTTTCCTGGTTACGCCAAGCATGCATCTCTGCATACTTCTTTTGAGTCTTCCTTAGTCTGTATGTCTTTTTTAGTTGAGGTTCACTTATATTTTGATCTTCAGTCCAAATTGATTCCATAGTTTCTTTAATTATGTTCGGTTATGTTGCTAATTTCAGAATTGTAAACTGACAGTAACTTCTTGCCCCTGGAGCTTTCTCTCTTTCGGTGTGAGATCATTTTTTAATGAAGCTGGATTACACAATTAATTGTTCATCTGTTCTTGGAATCTCAACGTGCCAAAACATATTTTCTAAGCACTGTTTTCTTCTCACAAACTTCTTATTGCATTCTACAAAGTTTTATAGCATTTCCTGCCAGTTGTACGCAGAATATTTGTTGTTTGTCTGACAATTTATTTTGTTTACTTTCTGACAGAAATCAATTCGTTTTTTGTTTTTGTTTTTCTTTTTTACGCTGTCCAACTGTAGGTTGAAGAAGCGTATACGCTCCAGCTTTGTCCGCCTGTGTCTGTCTGTCTGTCTGTCCGCACGATAACTCGCGTAAAAATGGTTAGATTTTGATGAAATTTTAGTATGTGGTAATGGACAACCTGGGGGCGAACCGTATTGAAAATGGGTGAAAATGGGGTCAAATGTCAGGACATGGATGCAGGACCCATTCCATTCGCCCTTATGCATCATAACTTATGTAAAAATGCTTTGATTGCGACAAGACTTTATCATGTTGTTCCGGAGGTATGCTGAACCAGTTCTGTTGATTATCATCAAAATGGGGTCAAAGGTCAGTGCACAGGGGCGAGATTTATTCCTCATCCATTATCCTCATAACTTGAGTAATGATTTCTGGTATGTTGGAAAGCGTATCATAACCAATGCATTTCATGATTTTACTAACTTCTTTTCTTTTTAAGATGCTGGGGGATTGGGGCAACCATCTGTTCTTGATATTATTAGACTACATTAAGAATCTATGCTCTGCAAGTTGTTTTGTGTCTTCAAATTTCACACCAATCTTTCAAAACTGATCCTGTGTTTTACTAGTATTTTATATAGATTTGAGGTGTTTTTTCCAAATTTTGTACCGATCCTTTAACAGCTATCCCATGCTGTAGTCCTATAGATATGCTTGAGGAGCCTTCCTCGCATTTTGTACTGGCCCTTTAACAATTATCCTGTGGTCTGGTAGTATTTTTAGGCACATGTATAACATTTCCCCCAGATTTTATATTGATCATTTAATAATGATAGTATTTTAAATATGATTATGGAATTTTGTATACACTTTCACTTGCATACTTATCCTTTAACAAAGATCCCATGTTGCAATATTATTTCAGGTAGGCTTATGTCAGTCCCTCAAATTTCATATCTTTCATTTAAAACAATGCAATGCAGTGATCCTATGTTTTAACAATATGACTTCTCCCTTTGCTTATTTTTAATTTCCAGAAGTTAAATTGCAGCTTCAATAAAAGCAGATGCATCTGTCATCAAATGTCCATATAGCTAAATTAAATTAAAATGTCTCAAAGGTATTTTGCTTCAGAATGCATCATATCATCAGTACAGTTTGTATGATTTTAGGCAGAAGGATACTATCAACAGTTGCCATCAGTGTTAGTGTAGCTTCAAAAAACTTGAAATTTGTATAATTATAAGCAGGAATCAAAGCCACATTGCCCAACTGTAGGAACTGGTAAATCATGATGTCTTTGTGGTATAATAAAACAGGGATTCAAGGAAGCATTATTTGAGAAAGAAGATTTCTTTTTCTGTGATGTTGAGCAGTAGAGATAGATGTGAAAATAAGTAAACGGAATAAAATAAGGAAGAAACGCACTCTAGTAACTTGATTGTCAGACCTTGTATTTTAAATGGTTGCAGATTTTTTTTTCTTTTTTAATAATGCAGTAGAATAAACAACACAAAGTTGTTGATTATTTTCAGTGCTGTTTGAATTAAATTATTTCTGCACCCCTGCTTTAAATCTTATTGCACTTTTTTTGTCATTAATTTTTATTCTTTCTCACGAGGAGGGTAAGGTAAGTAACTTTAAGATTACTAAAATGCATGTTGGTTTGGATGTTTTTAGGAAAACCCAATTTTTCATCTCAAATTGTATCATTATTTTGCTGTTTCACTAAGTAAAAGAAACCATTCTAGTTATTGTTGCATGCACAGCAGCAAGCTCTCACATTTTTGAATGCCATACATGTTTATTTGCTGTTACTTAGAATTCTTGTGGTTGTTTTGTGAATTGTGCATGCCATTTTTTATTGTTTGGAGCCTATCACTGGAGCAGCCGAAAGGATTTTTCAACATTTGGAAATCTGAGTTTAGGGAGCATGATTTTTTTTTTGTTTGTTTGTTGTTGTGAGTTTTGTTTTGCTCAGAATCTTTAAATGAACAATGTTTTGTTAGGGATTGGGACTTAGTATCACCTTGGAATTTAAAAAAAAAAATGAATCTTTATTTGTGATATTGTGTGTGTTTCTTTTTTTTTTATAACAAATTGTTTTCAGTAAATGTAATTTTGTTTTTGCCATTTTAGAAGTTTAAATCAAGAGTCTTCAACTTGATGACTGTGAATTTAATTATGAACATCAGACTAAATCATATTGTATGTATGGTATTTCTGTATATTGCATAGGTACATATCAAGTTGAAAACACATGGAATCATTAATACACACAAAATAAATCAAGCTGTTGTTCTTCCATGTAGCGTAACCGAAGAAATTTGAAAATTTCATCGTCCTGGAATGGGAATCGAGCACAGATCGGGCGATGCAGGTTCGATTCCCATTCCAGGACGATGAAATTTTCAAACTTCTGTGGTTACGTTACATCGAAGAACAGCTTGATTTATGTGCATGTCATAGGTAAATATTTTTAAGTAGGTGTGTGTGTAACTGTAGTAAAAACCATGTGCTAATAAGATGTTAAGGAAAACAAATAATTTGAAACTGCCATTAATAAATAACTTTCAACCTTTTATTTTTTCAAGTTACATTTATATGCAAGCTGTATGGGTTTTATTCTACATATATTTAGTGGAAAATACTGAACCTGAAGCCAAAACTCATGTGTAAAAAGGCGTGTTATTATTATTATTATTATTATTATTAAACTATTTAATAAAAGCTTGCAAGTAAAGTTACATGAAAGTGTGTATTTGAATAACTTTGATAAATTTTATTCGTATCAGAATGGATTCAAAAGATGTACTCATTACAACTGAAAATTCGGTGTCATCTTTCTTGTTAATGATTTGAAACCAAGATCTCTGGGGAGATGAAGGTTTTGTTTTGTTCCTTTTGTTTCTAGTGTTGCTGAAGCTTGATGTGTCTATTATACACATTAATTTGATCATGCACAAATGTTTCAGAGCTAACATTTACTTTTGGGTGCTTGGCAGCTTTGATTACTCTGTTTCAGTTAGATTTTATTAAAATGTTTACTTTTGACTCTGGTAATTCCTTCACCCTGCTGTGTGATGCCACCACATAAACATTCTGATACCAGGGATTATGTACCCATGAAACCACTGAATAATTGTTGTTCTTTCAATTTTATAAGTTTGTAGAGCACACACACTCTTTGTGTTGCTGTGCAGAGTGGAAAAGTGACCAGAGTCAAAAATTAACAGTTTAATAATCTCCATCTGAACCAGACAGTAATCGAAGCGGCGAAGCTTCCTTGAAATGATCACGGTTACAAGAAAGGAAATGTTAACTCTGTTTATGGAACTTTTATTATGCATGGCCAAATTGATGCGTAGAACAAAATACACCAAGCTGGAACAAAACTCTGAATTGCTTCCAATCATTAAAATGCACACGGTACTGAAACATTTTGGTGCAAAAGATGGAAATTGGAGACAGAGATAAGGAAATTGTAAACATACACATACATGAGATTCTTCCGCGGATTCAGTTTTTTTTTTTTTTTTTTTTTTTTTGGTCATCATTTTGGTCAATTCTCAAGATCGATGCAGAACTGAAGAGAAATGGGGGGGGGTCGTTTTCCATCTAGGGATAGTATTTCGTCTTTCAAAACTTCCTGAAACTTTAACGGAGTGACGATTTTTCCTGTAAACGTAATTTTTTTTTCTCACGATGTTACCTGTTCCCAATATTGTTATTAAATGTATTTTATTGCCTAAATGTTTGTATTTCAGCATGAAACTGTAGGTAACGATTTCCAAAAGCGGAAATTAAGACTGTGCGAAGATTTTCCTTTAGTCTTCAGGCAAAGATTCTTCCGTGGATTCGAAGAATTCCGCCATTTCTGTTATCATTTTGGGCATTCTTGAGATAATGCATAACTGAACAGAATGTTTTGGAAATGAGAGGGATTCGTTTTTTGTTTGACGACGGGATTCTGTCTTTCGAAACTTTCAAAAACGGAAGTTAGACACAACGAAGATTTCTCCCGTAATCTTTTTTTTTTTTTCTCGCGATGTTCCTTCTGCCCAGTATTGTTCTTAAATATCTTTTTATTCCACAAATACTGCATTTCAACCTAAAAATGGAGGAAGAAGTTTCGGAAAACGGAAGTCAGTCGGAGCAAAGATTTCCCCCGAAATCGCATTTTTTCCCCTTCTCCCTATGTTCTCACTATCCTGTGTTGTTGTTAAGTGTTACTTACCCCCATAAATGCATGCACTTAAGCTTGATAAGGGAGGGGAGATTTTCGAAAAACAGAAGTGATGGAGTTTGAAAATTTGTTAGAATTGATGCATGGTGTTCAAAAGTATTCATATTCTGAAAGTCACACCATTTCTCTAAAGTAGCAAAAGCTTTGATATCATGCATTCATGTTCCTCAGCCTGAAGGTTTTTTCAGCATGAAATTGTCATCTGAGGGAATAAAAGGGAAGGAGGAAAGAAAAGTGGTGAAGAAATAGGAAGGCAATTATATCAACAGAAAGAAAAACTAAACAAAGATTGCTGTGTGGAGTCAACAAAACATAAAAATATTGCCATGGAACTTGCTGAGAAGAAAGCAACACAAGAGGAAAATTAAGCTGATGCTCTAGCAAGTACAAAATAAATAAATAAATAAATAAATAAATAAGACAGAGTGAGAGAGAAAGAAACATGTTTGAAGCAGTGTCTTTTAAAATCACTTTATTTTGTTTTGAATTCAGTAATTTTATATTGTGAATACGGTGAACAATTCCATCTTGCTCGTGCTGATTTATATTCTTCATACTTTGTTGTTGCATGTTCAAATTTTTTTTGCCCGATTAAAAAGTTCAGCATTTCTGTTCCTTGGTCAGTCTCGTGTGTGCATACAACAAAGAGCCAAAACATTATGACCACTTGCCTAATAGGATGTTGGTCCTCCACCTTCCGCCAAAACAGCTCATACCCAGCGTGTTGAGATTTCTAAAGGTGTCTTGTACAGAGGTGGAAATGGGTCAACGGGTCAACAATTTCTTGCGGGTCCAACGGGCCAGGTCAAGGTGTTCCTGACCCGCTTTTGACCCAGTTTTATTGTCATTTTATTTTTGAAAAGAGAAAAATATTTTCAAAAGAGAAATTCACGTTGTGGAATTCTGTAGTCGATAGTGGTACCCATGGAGTGAATGATGATTTGCCATGCAAATATATTGTAGTCTCTTTCTTAAAGCAACGAAGACTTCCACCAACCGACGTCAAACACACCGACACCATATCGTAAAAAAGATACTTCCTTTGTGTTCTTTTATAGTGTGATTTTCCAGGGCAAGGTACAGGCAAACGCCATTCGCCTGCTTCTCAGCTGATTCACTCTCTCCGTGCGAAGATCAATGTATGACTGAGAGTTACTTTTCACATCGCATCTTTTACATTGAGCATTCAGAGGTTTTCGATCGATGTGCTAACATCCCGTTCCCATGACATGTCATGTCGAAATTAACTCCTTATTTGTTAATATGGATGGATTTAATATTAAGGAGGTTGAGAAAGGTGTGGAGGCGAACAAATACGTGCTTGTTGAAAACCACAAGGGGAAGAGTGAATGCTGGAAATTGTTTTGTCTCATTAAGGAACCAGTGAAGAATTCTGTGTTGTTTGGGCTTGCTTGTTGTTCAAAATGAGGAAAGTGCATAATTACAAAGAAAGATGTCACGCTGTAATAAGAGATTATGGAAGCAAAAATCTAATGGACCATATGAAAGCATGCGCACTTCCATCAAAGCATGGAAAGAGTGAACAATCTAAATACATTTAAAAAAATATGTTTGTGTAATCGTAAATAATGATTCCCATTTGTAATATACTCATGGTCATGGTCAGCCATTACTTTATGCAAAATAGTGGCACTAAAAATGGCACTAAAATTTAGCAAGTAACCAAATTTTATTATTAAAAAAGGATTTCAGTTATTAAATATCAAGCAGTTATTGGGATCAATATATATATATATATATATATATATTGAGTTTCGAATTTATAGTTCAAAGCAGATTTGTCCGGGTCAGGTATGGGTCCGGATCGGGTCGGGTTGGGTCCAGTTATGGGAATTTCGGGTCAGGGTCCGAAATTTTTGACCCGTTTCCAACCCTGGTCTTGTAGCTGGTACCAACATGTTACCAGCAGATCCTTTGACTCTTGTTAAATTATGTGGTTGAGCTGTTGCAGATCAGATTTGCTGTTCCAATGCAAACCACAGATGTTCAATTGGATTGATGTCTGGGAAATTTGGAAGCCAAGGCAAATCCTGCAAATCTTGTCTTCCTATGTTCTGCGAACCATTCTTCTCGAACAATCCATGCAGTTTGGCAGGGCTCATTATTCTACTAAAAGAAGGCGCCACTTAAAGGAGAATACCATTGCCATGAAAGGATGTACTTGGTCTGCAATGATGTTGAGGTAGGTGGTAGACATCATAGTTTCCTGCACATGAATGACAAGATCCAGTGTTTCCCAGAAGAACATTGCCCAAAGTATTACATTTCATTCACCAGCATGTTTTCATCCCACGGTTCAACAGGAAATGAGATTCATTGGACCAGATAACCTTCCAATCATTCAAGGTTCAATTTTGATGCTCATGTGCCCATTGTAGTGCTTTCAATGGTGAATCGAAGTTAGCACGGACACTTGGAGCATTCTGCAGCTAGGTAGGTCCATTTTCAGCAGGGTTTGATGTACTGTGACACATTACTTGCATCACCAACATTCAGATTACTGGTGTGTTGCTACACAGTATCCCTTCTGCTGGCTTGTACATATGGGGTAGCCTTTGCTCACCCACCCCTTCAGCATCAATGAGCTGTGGTCAGCTCACACTTTGCCAGCAGCTCATGGTATTTCCCCTCCTCAGACTTTTTTTAAGGTACTAGCCACAACTGACCAATAAGCATCCCACAAGCCTTGTCGTCTCGGGAAGTGCCCTGATCCAGTCGTCTGGCTGCAGGGTTGGCAAGGTAATTTACTCGTTACGTATTTTACGTAAATTGCGCGTAATATACAGGTAATTTACTTGGCGTAAAACCAGTTTTTTACGCAGACGTAAAAAAAATAATTTACTTTCATGTGTGTCTATAAATAATATAATATAAAAACCACTTTAATTATATTACATTTTAAACTTAAAATTTCTTGTATATTTCACTACAAAATCATTATTTTCTTAAGATTGTTCATACAGCTCAGCCACCTATTAACAGATTTCTTTTTAGAAATTATAATATATCTGTTCTTTCTTGTATATTTAAAAATGGAGAAAATAATCTACCTCTTGCGCTAGCATCGATAAAAATCACAATGTATATTGAATATTATTCAAGATTATGAAGAGGTCGACCGCCGCGATTCATAGTGGGAAGAGTCTTCAATTAGAATGTTGAGCCTGCTTCGATGACTAGTGAGGATGGGAAAAAATGGTGTTTAATAAGAACGCTCTCAGCTTTGAACTGAAGCCAACACTAAAACCTCCCGCATTTAAATAACAGCAAAAAATGTGTAGTTCGCATAGTTATAGTTTTACCGCCGACTCAACGAGAAGTTGCTGACATTGTTGAACTTCTGCGTCTGCCTAGCAGTGAATCCCTGTTGTGACAGGAGCCACCAGCCGGCAGCATGCACATGGATAACAAAGGCGAGCCGTGAGGCAACGTCTCATTTTGATTGTTCCTATCGTCTTGTTTCACTTTAAACTACACCGCGGCATGGCTTCTGACTTCCTTTGCCAAACATAATATTTCAAAGTGGGCCCCACACCAATTATCATAAAGAATTTCCTGTGTGAATATGAAGGCTAGGGAAAAAAATATATATATATATAGATAGATAGATATATGTGACGTGACACTGATGTATATGTGGTATCCTGGTGGTATGTCATGTGCACGTGGCAGTTTGCACTGTTCCAAGAAGATCATATAAAAATACCAAAGGGTATGTTGGTTTTTGAAGGATCTCCCGTTTTTTGTGGTATTCGTACATAGCAAGTTAATTAACAACACAAAGCTATATTTTTTTCGTTTTTTCAAAAATATTTTACGCGTTTTTTTACGTTTTCTACGTTTTTTACACGTAATTTATGTGTCATGTAGAAAACGTTTTTTTACTCGTAATTGCACAACCCTGTCTGGCTGTTAAAATTTGGCCTGCCGCCCCGGTGGCGCAGTGGTCTAAGCGATGGCCTCTGATCATTCGTCCGAACGGGGTCCGGGTTCGAATCCCGGTGAGGCATGGATGTTGTGTTTGTCTTACGGCACTGGCTCTCTCCCTTCCCTGGAACCAGTGACCCTAAATTAGGGACGGGCGACTGCTTATAGCCCATTGAGTTGCTCACGGTGGTAGTTAAACCTCCAATAAAAAAACGAAAAACAATTTGGCCTTTATCAAAGTTGCTTAAGCCTGCCGTGTTTCCCATCTGAAGAGCAAGATTAACGATAATTAGCAGAGCTCAGTATCCTGTGTTATTTGTACAGTTTTGTGACTTCACGCACGCTGTTGTTCACACCTGCAGGTGCTTCGATTTGCATGAAGATGTGCCAGTCATAATGTTTTTGCTCTTTGGTGTATTTCCAAATGTGATGTATGTGTTCATTTGTACCAGCTATGTTAACCATGGGAATACATACCTACCAAGTTTTCCAGATTTTGCTATTGACTTGTCTTCCGGTATTCCGTACAGAAAAAGCATTTTTCTGGATTTCAACATGTTTTTGGATTCACCAAAAAAAAAAAAAAAAAAAGTACTGTAATGTCTGCAAGACTTTAGGCTAAAGTACTGTGTTCTTTTTTTTTTTTTTTTTTTTTTTTTGGTTTTAAAGAAATTTTACTGGATATGCTGTGAAAACAATTTTTTTTAAGAGAGGCCCCGGCAGGAAGGTGTTAAAAGCGCTAAGAGTAAGCAGCACTTGAACAGACTAGGGATGGTGAGAGAAGAGTTACAAATCCTTTCTCACGTTTCGTCTCCTATGTTTGGTGTTTATGCTTTTTCGTCAGTGTCAGATTGGAATGATTCTTTCCCCAAAAAACTCGCAGGAAATTTTCGGTGCCAAAAGTGTGTACGCAAGAAGAAAAAGTTTTTATACAACCCTGCTTATCCCTTTCAGAAAAGAAAAGCAGTCCATACTAAATGTTCCTAGATCGAAAAGTTGTCATTAAATACCCTTCCATGAGCACGCGAGAGTGGCGGAAGTTTCGCCATTCTCACCCTCTGACAACATAAACAGTAATAAATCAGAGTTTGACTTTCAAAATGAGCAATTATGCATCTAGTACGCATCAAAATTTTACCAACGCGTAAGAATACGCATCAGGAAATTTTCTCGGCGTGTAAAAATATGCATCGAAGATTCTTACCAACGTGTAAAAATGCACATTGGGAAGGTATTTTGTCTTTCAAAAACGGAAGTAAACGAAATAAAGATTTTTTCCGTAATCATAATTTCGTTTTTCTGTGATGTCTCTGTCCAGTATTGTTGTTATATATCATTTTATTCCAAAAAATATTTGTATTTCAGTTTGAAAATGGAGAGGAAAAATCCGAAAACAGAAATTCGACGGCGTAAAAACTCCCCTGTAATTTTCAGGCATCAGCGTTGCAACATCTTCGAGGAATTTCTCCTCGAAGATGTTGCAACGCTGATGGACAGAAATTTTAGGGCAATTGGTAGTGGTGGAGGATGTTTTCCACCTGAAACTTTCAAAAGCGGAAATTTCGTCTTTCAAAACTTTTCGAAAATGGAAGTTAGACGCAGTGAGGATTTCTCCCGTAATCGTAATTTTATTTTTCATTCGATGTTTCCTCTGCCTAGTATTGTTGTTAAATTTAATTTTATTTCGTAAATATTTGTATTTCAACTTGAAAATGGAGGGAAAATGTCCGTAAACAGAAATTGGACGTAGCAAAGATTTCTCCCTTAATTGTAATTTTTTCCCCAACGATGTTTTGAGCATGTATCCTGTATTCTTAAATATCTCCCGCTGCCCCCCCCCCCCCCCCAAAGGTATGTGTTTCAGCTTGATAAAGGGAGAGAGGTTCGAAATCGAATGTGATGAAGCTGAAAATTTATAAGAATTGATGCATGGTACTCAAAAGTATTCATATCCTCAAAGTTACACTATTCATCTTTTATCTGAAATAGTGAAATCTATCTTGCATTCATGATGGATAAAATTGTCATCCAAGGACATAAAAAAAGAAAAGGTCACTGTCTTGTCGTTGCTTAAATGAAATTAAGTTATTTCGAAAATTGCGTCATTCAATTTAAAAAATTACGAAACTTTGAAAGTCATCACAATTTCTGAACTCCATCTATGGGTGACTGATACAGAAAAATAATTGAAAACAAGTATCATCAAGCATACGGCTAGCACATCCCATACATTACCATTCTTCCCTAATAATAGATAATCATGAATTAACAGTTCTGGTACTGTTGCAAATCTTCTTGATTTTAAGGTAAAATCTTCTTGCTTTTAGGGAAAATCTTCTTGATTTTACGGTAAATCTTCTTGATATTTGCAAGCAATCTTCTTGATTTAGGAAAATTTTGATTGGCACGTATGGGAATACAAAAACTGTATTGTGCAAATAACTAAAATGGCCTAATAGGATCATATAAAAGAGAAAATCTTGGAGATTTGTAAATATGAAGTGTTTTATTATCTTTAACAGTTATATAATACATACAGAAAGCAAAAACAATGGGGCAAAATTGTTACTGTAAAATAATGTGGCAATTTTTTTTTTTTTTTTTTTTTTACTCTTCAGTGTATAAGGTAAGTCATTTGGTTCTTCATAGCATTCTAATTCTTAGCAGGAATTGTTTGAACAATATATACAGTTCAATACCAGTACCAGTTCATTGCAGGAATTTTTCTCCATAAGGGTTGGAAAAGTGCATGTGTCTATGTCTTCTTGCTTGTCAATTTTTCCTATCTGTGTTCTAAATTTTAAAATTATTTTTCAGGATAAGGAATTGCAGCAGTGTAGGAACATCCTAAATTCTCGAGAGAAGGAACTGTCTTGTTTGAGAGAAAGAATCGAAGAAAATGAAGTTGTTATCAATAAAGTAAGTCTGTCGATCGAGTTTCTTCCTTCATGAAAATGGTACAATTACACTTTGTGTTTCAAGTATTATAAAAATATCTACCATCATTCTGAAAAGTTTTGAATCTCTAACAGGGAATATGTAAGAAAATATGTAAGCTAATGTTTGGGAACATGTAAGCAAATTGATTTCAAAGATCAGCAGCACAGTTTATTCTGATCCCATATAATTTCAGAAAAGGTGCTAATTTTTTGTCCCTCTGTTTTTACACTGTAAGGCATATATTGCATTAGCAGATTGGAACAATATTAAACATATTTCTTCCTTTTGAAAACAAAGTATCAGTTTGCTGCCTGAAAGCAGTGATCCTGCTCATAAAGCTTAAAAGCATTTTCAGCATGGCCATTCTTTGAAAATATCCCCTGGCAGTTGAAAAAGAAAAAAATCCCCACTGAAAACTATAGAGTTCTTACACCCATTCGTAGTGCAGGGTTTGTATGCCACCTGTAATTTATGAATTCCTTAAATGAGCCTTTTTCTCTTTATTTCCCCCGTGCCCCAGATTCCTGGAAAAGTCCATAAATTTAATAATGACTACTGGAAATTGTACTTTAGGGGGGGTCTTTTATGTCTTCCATTATTCATTTAAAATGTAACAGGCAAACTTCTTCTTTTTTTTTTTTTTTTCGGATTTTAAAATTTCCATTTTGCTTGCTGGATGCTACTTTGAGTTTACCTTTCCAAGCTGACATGCACTCAGCCCTCTCTTCTCCTGATGGGGTGAGCAACATACCTTATTGTATAGTTTGTATGCATCCTGGAAATCCTGGGAAAGTCCTAGAATTCCGTATTGTCCTGGAAACGTCCTAAAATTGTCACATGACATGTCCTGGAAATTTAGCCATTCCTGCCTTTTTGTCCCTGTGTGATGCTTGTAGTTGAGGATTTTTCTGCTGATATAACTTAGGTCTGACAAATTTCCCTCCCCATGATGCTGGGGGGCTATTTGTTTTCTTGTCTGTTAGCAGTGCTGAAGCCGTGTTATATTAACAAATCTTTAAAAAAAAAAAAAAGATTGTCCTTATTTTATCACTTAGTCTGTCCGGCTGGGGACACCATATCTCTGCAACTATCAGTTTGTTTTGTTAAATTCTGTTTGTATTAGGAAGCTTGAAATGTGAGAATAATGATCTTTGCATTCGGTTTCTTTGTTTTTTTATTTTTATGCACAACTTCACCTTTAGAGGGTGCAAATGCAGATCTTATTGAATTCACATTATATTTTATTTCTGATATTTGCTTCTAAATATCCGATCGAAAAATTATTTTTCCTTTCGATGCCATTTACATCGAAGATTATTTTAATTAGTCTCATTTTCAAGTAATGCGTAGATTTTCTGCTGGGGCTGGGGGGGGGGGGGGCATAAATGTAAATCGTGGTTATCCCAGTATCTCTGCTTCTAAAAGTCCTATTTAAAAATACACTGCCAGACAATTGCTAAGGACGGATGACAATAGCAATGATAGCAACCATATAATGGAAGGCAGGAAAATGTGGAAATTAGCATAAGTGTGGGATACAGTAAGACGTGTTGTGCGTATGCAAATTTTGGATTGCCGAACTTGTTCGTGACGTCATAGCGCTTATAAGAGATATAAAGGATTTGACACGTATTGACCGTTGTTGTTCAAACGCAAAGTTGAAAGGGAAAGAATCAATTGACGAACTTGCAATTTTCAGTATGTCTTTCCTGACATCACCTAGATGATTTTACGCGTGACCGTATTATTGGCAAGATTGAAGAAGGGCGAAAAATAACAGATGTTGCCAGGGAGTTTGACGTCAGCCACAGTGTTGTTTCAAGGCTTTGAAAATCATTTCAAACAAATGGAGAGTGTAGCAAACGTCACGGGGGAGGTCGTGTTTGCAGTACGACACTTGCAGAAGATCAATACATAGTGCTATCAACAAAAAACACCGGCGCAGCACAGCTAGTGAGGTAGCAAATCAGTTTATGGCTGCTACTGGCAAGCGGATCTCCCGAAAAACTGTCGCCAGACGTTTGCATGAAGGAGGACTATACGCCCGCCGTCCTGTTGTGTGCATCCCATTGTTTAGACGTCACCATACCGCCCATTTGCAATGGTGCCATCAACATCGCAATTGGACTGATAACGACTGGTCTGCTGTCCTCTTCTCAGATGAGAGTAGATACAGTCTATCATCTGATTGTCGACGACAACTGATCTGGCGTGATAGTGGTACTGCATATTGTCCAGCAAACATACAGGAAAGGGACCGATATCCGACATGTAGTGTCATGGTATGGGCTGGCATCATGATCAATGGCCGTACGTCCCTCTATGTGCTTCCGACTGGGACTATGACTGGCCAACGATACATTAATGATGTTCTGCTACCTCGTGTTCGCATGTTCCGTGGTGCTGTCGGTGATCGATTCATTTTCATGGACGACAACGCAACATGTCATCGAACAGTCGCTGTCCAGGAGTGTCTTGAGAGCGAGGATATTCAACGCCTCGTATGGCCAGCACGTTCTCCAGATCTGAATTCCATTGAAAATGTGTGGGATGCTTTGGGGAGGAGTCTTGCTGGTCGCCAATGCCCTCCGATAAACAAGGACACCCTCATCCGTGCACTGACAGAGGAATGGGATAAATTACCCCAAGAGCTGCTTGATAATGTTGTGCAAAGCATGACACGACGTGTGGAATCGTGCAGGGATCGCATTCCTCCTAAAATTCCTAAAATTCCTAATATTTTGTGACCCTCCTTAAATTCCTAAAATTAGACCTAAAATTTGCTATTCATCCTAAAATTTTCGTAAGCTTATTTTTATTAAAAACACAACCGTTATTAACGCCAATAAATTTACCATTACGGTAAGGTAAAAAGACCTGTTATTGTAGAAACACAGCCTATATGCTGTGCTGCTGAAGGGAGGGAAAAATGACGCCATTGAGATGCACTTGCTTCGGGGCGGGCGTTCCATTTTTTTGCCTTCGAACAGTTTTCGAGAGTAACAAGAGATCTAAGGGAAAAGGGGAGGGGTCATTTTCACCCCTGGTTTGCGCTTTGCAGACGAACTCCGTGGCACGCAGAAGATCGTACTTTATTTTTGTACATGCCTTGTGGAACCTCCTCTTTCTGCTGATGTTTTGTTATTGTAAACCGCAGGTGGGTGGAAGCAAAGAGGAAACATGTGGTCTCCTTCCGTAACCTCCGGTAATGACGATGGGATGGTAGCTGAGTATTATCTTGGCAGGCAGTAGAGCACGTGATCATTGACCTTCGATCATGCGTCGGCGACAGCGACCTTCGATGCGCAATATATCTCGGCTCCGACTCGCTTTGACTGAACTTGCGTGAGATGCGTATGATAGTTTCTGGTTTTACGTCTTTTATGGTGTTCTCTGTGCTGTGTGCAGGTTCAGTTCTCTAGTGGTGACCTGCTGCTTTTTTTTTTTTTTTTTTTTTTTTCATATCTTCTGACATCCTCGCAGCCAAATTTCGGGAAGTTGTCTGGTTTTGCAATATTGGAACGTGTTTTTGTACTTCCTCTTTCATTTTCTGGTTAGTAATACAAGTGTTTAAGATGCCTAAATCCAAAACAAAATTTCAAGATGTGTGGCTCGCCAAAGAATTGGACGGAGTGAAGTTGAAAGAATGGTGTTCTGCAACTGAAACAATATTTTCTGCTAAGTGTATATTGTGTTCAGAAATTTTCAACATTTCTAATAGTGGCTTTTCACAAGTAAAAGCGCATCATAAAGGAAATAAACATTTGCAGAAATTTCAAAGTAAATTTCAAAATAAGTCCATCCTGAAAGCCTTTGGAGGACGGGATCTTCAGCCCAAAACAAATATTAGTGAAGTACTGAGTCATGATTTACAGTTGGCTAAAGCCGAAGCATTATGGGCCATGAAAGTTGCTAAGGACAATATGTTTTTTGTTTCATGCACTGAAACAGTTGAACTTTTCAAAGAAATGTTTCCTGATTCTGCTATTGCAGCCAAAATGCAACTTAAAGAAAAAAAGTTGCTTATGTGATATCACATGGATTGTCAAAATATTTTAAAGAGGATTTGAAAAAAGACATTGCATCTAGTAGCCCAGGAAAGGTTACTATAGCATTTGATGAAACTACAAATACACAAGTGAAACGGCAGTTGGATGTGTATCTCAGGTACTGGTCTTCAGAAATAAATTCAGTTTCTTGCCGATACCTAACAAGCGTTTTTCTGGGTCATGCAACAGCAGATATTTTGCTAAAATAAATTCTTGATGTGTTATCATCCTTCAATATTTCGTTGAACAGAATTATTTGTGTATCCATGGACAGCCCAAATGTAAATAAGTGCTTTTTACGCAAATTCAGTGAAGTTGTAAAACAAGAAACAGGCCAGAAATCTTTGGAACTAGGTTTTTGCAACCTGCATGTTGTTAGTAATGCATTTAAAAATTTTTTGACAAGCTTAAATATAGATTTTGACGAATTTGCTACTGATATGCATTACTTTTTAAAGAGTAGTGCTGCAAGACGAGAGGATTATAAATCTGTCGAGGATATAACATTGGTCACTGCCAAATTTCTTTTGCGTCATGTCAGCAACAGATGGTTAACCGTTGGTTCTGTAGCCCAGAGGCTCTTGGATCAATGGCTAAATATTACAAAATATTTTTTAAACTTCTTGCCATCTCAAAAAATATTTGAAAACCAACTGCGCAATTCGGCAAGGTATAAAAGAATTCACTGTTTCCTGAAAAATGAGCTTACTCCTTGCTATTTAGCATTAATTTCATTTTCACACCAAAATTTTGAAAAGTTTTCATTATGTTATCAGAGTGAAGAACCAAAAATACACCAGTTATATTCTGATTTAAATACTTTAATGAGGAATGTTATGGCTCAGTTTATCCAAGATGATGTTATAGCAGGGAAATTTGGAGAAGACCTAAAGAATGTAGATTTTGAAAACAAAAATTCATGGAAAAAACTAGGGGAGTTAGAAGTTGGTATGAAGACAAAAAATCTCCTCAGGAATGTTCAGGAGACCAGGCAGAAATTATTTCTCTTAGATGTAAGATCATCACTAATTGCAACCACAAAATATTTAAAGTCAAATTTGCCATTCTGCAATCAAAAGCTAAGAGACATAGAAGTTTTAAAGGTAAAAGAACCAAAGAAAGAGTCAACTCAACTTTCAGTCACTGAAGGACTTTCGGAAATAACCAGAATTTCAAGTGTTTTGCATCTTTCTGAGGAACAAATTGATAGAGTAAGAGAAGAGTGGAAACTTTTAAATTGCGATAAGCCAACTCTAGATGAACTAATGAAATTTTCAGAGGAAGGGCATATTCCAGTGCGGATTGATCATTACTGGCGTAATATATTTAGTATTAAAGACTCTAGCGGAAAAGAAAAATACTCAAATCTTGCTAAACTCATAAAGTCAATTTTAGTTTTACCTCATGGTAATGCTGATGCAGAAAGGGGATTTTCGGTTAACACTGCTCTGTTAAGGAAGGACAAGGCTAACTTAAAAGACTCAACTATAACATCATTAAGAATAGTTAAAGGGGCCATTAAACACTATGGATGTGTAAGTAAAGTTCCCATAACAAGAAATTTGTTAAATAGTGTTTGTGATTCACATAAATTTTATAAAGAGTATGTTGATAAGCTGAAGGAAGAAGAATCAAAAAAGGTAAAAGAAAGGAAGCAGAAAGAGAGGGAAAATAAGGAAAAGCAGCTAGAGAAAAAAGAAAAGCTGAGTTTGATGACAAAATAAAAGAAAATGATGCAGAAATAAATAGACTTAAAAACGATATAGAAGCCTCCCTAGCAATAATTCAAGAGGGAGCAGAAAGAATGAGAAAAGCTGTAGAAAAACAAAATACTGTTGAAATAGCAGTTGCCTCTAACTTGATCATACAAGGTTCAGCTGAAATAAAGAAAACAAAGTAAATTAGTTGTGGTAGAAGCAGAAAAAGATAGGCTAATCAGGAAAAGGTTAAAACAATAATATGAAAAAAGTAATTCAGTGAACAATTGTACATAGTTCTTGGTTTTCAATTACCTTTTTAGGATATTATAATTTAATGTGAAACCTGAAAACTTTACTGTGAAAATCGTGAATTGCTTCTGGTTCAACAGCATATTAATGTTCAAAGTGAAACTTGAATGTGGTAAATATACTTGAATATGATAATAACACGTGAAAAGATAAGAACTGAACATTAGAAGTAAATCATACTTAAACTTTAGACATTAGACGTTATGCAAAAAATTTGGGTGTTAACTTCGACCATATATACTGATGGACTGCACATTGGCAATAGCTGCATCAAAGCCGCCATGGCTCAAACATTGGGCACGTCATCATCAGACTCCAAATTTCGTGTAAAAATGCTGTTATGATTACTAATTTACGCTGCAGAACTTTAGTGTTTTCGGTGTATTATGTGAATGCGCCTCATATATAATGAAAACTCTTCAGGTAAGTTTACTTATGAGCTATATACATGCATGATCGGGTTGTTTACATTTTGTGATTTATAACGTGATGGACATTTGCGAAGAATTTGGAACATGCATTCCATTTTTTTCTTAAGTTACTATATTTTTATATCAATAGCTGCAAGTTTCTGGTTAAGTAATTGAACTTTATTGACTTAGGTATTTAATTCGTTTCTTACCCATGAAAAATCATAGAACTTTCTTTACTATATCGCTCAGAGCAACCATAAGCACAGCAGGTGTAACCCATCTTTTTGACTGTTGTCATGTGATTTTATGTTGGAGCCAGAAATTTTGATGTCATGCGCAGTCTATCAGTATATATGGTTGAAGGGTGTGAAGCAAACTCTTTACAATGTATACAAAGTTGTTTTACTAGATGTATACAAATATACATCTAGTTTTTATTGAAATACACTCCTAAAATTTTCCTAAAATTTTTCTAAAAATTCCTAAAATTCCTAAAATTCCTACCTAAAATTTTCCAGAAGTATGCTATGATCCCTGATCGTGCATCGCCCTCCATGGTGGCCATATCCCGTATTGACATCTTGGCCTGCTAGATCACCAGATCTTTCACCAATCGAGCACGTATGGGACATCATTGGACGACAACTCCAGCGTCACCCCCAACCAGCATTAACCATCCCTGTATTGACCGACCAAGTGCAACAGGCATGGAACTCCATCCCACAAACTGACACCCAGCACCTGTACGACACAATGCATGAACGTTTGCGTGCTTGCATTCAACATTCTGGCGGTTACACTGGTTATTTCACATTTAAAATGGCTCTTCTCGCGCTTACAATAAGCTGTGAACTTGAAACCTTAATCGATTAAATACGTTACCTATACGAATGTATTGTCGCCATTTTCATTCCTCTACAATTATTTTTTCGTGGTGTTGGGATTTTTTTTCTGTCAGTGTATTTTAAAAGTTCTTTTTTCCTTAGCGTAGCTTTTGCCATAAAGAATACTTTTCGCCTGTTTTTCAACTTTTCCATTATGCAAAATTCTTTTGCTAGAAGGCATAGAGTTATATCGTGTTTCCTTCTGTATATCTTCTTTTAACCATTCGATTTGAAAGTCTCTGTCTCTGATACCTCTCTCTTCAATGAGAAACTTTTTGTGCACCATTTGTTAATTTTCGTAACTTACTTTTTTGTCACTGGTGAAAGGCAAGTCATCGGCAAAGAAACTCTCCTCACTGAGCCAAAAAAAAAAAAAAAAAAAAAAGAATTAATTCTCTAAAAACTTTTACCCTAAGGAAGGCATGTCATTACAGTAACCAACTAGCTTAATTTTTTTACTACTTCCTGTTCTTCACAGCAAAAATTTTGTTCCCAAAACCAAAACTTTACTCCCCACTTTTAGGCAATCTCTGACAGAACTAGGACAATTCTACAAATAATAAAACACAGTGACATTGTACAACATTTGTTGATTCTGGCCAGAACTCACACACACATTTTTCTTTCCCCTTTCAAAACAATGAATACCTTTCTACAAAATGTACCTTCCCCTTATATATATATATATATATTTTTTTAATGAAATAACATCATATCAATTTTTTTAATCACATTAAACAAAAACAATTAGGTGGTCGCCAAAAGTTTGTCGTTGATGACGTTTTTTTTTTCCCCCTTCTTCCCCTTTCTTGTTTGTTCTTTTCTCAAGGAAGCTTGTCAGTTAAACAGCACGAAAATGTTTACAATTTTAATGTTTGAGCTCAGCGGAGGAATTACGTTATTTTTTAACTGCTGAGGTTCGGCGTCACAGAGGCTGTCCATCGCCACGAATTTAGGCAAGTTTCCTTCTTTGTTGCCAAACTGCGTGGACATGTCTTTCTCTGCCCTTGCAGCGGATAATAAGAAAGGAATTATGCGATTTCATCGGACGAAGGTGCAAACTTAACTGTCCATGCTTGTGCCGCTTCGGAACTTCCGCGGCGTCCGGGTGGGACTTTCGAGCATGGCGGGTGGAAGATGTCCAGCCCAGCTATATTTCTTTGTGAGAATCAGAGTTTTTAGGTAGCATCCTCTCAAAATGAAACAAAATTAAAGGTCTTACCATGATGCTGACATCCCTTGCCTTTGTCTTCCCGGAATGTTGGTGGGTGGGATTTTCCCTTCTCCTTAGTGCTTGGTGGTTTCTAGCTTAACTCCCTGAATCTGAAGAGCGTAAAAAAAAAAAAAAAAAAAAAAAAAAACTAATGCTCTTACCCTTATGGATGACCGACCCTTGACTCACAAAAATGGCCACTGCGGTGAATTTCTCGGAATTTCGCCCAAATCACTAAGTGTTCCTGGGCAAGCGAAAGGCCCCTTTTCGAAGTAAACAAGAGCATAAATAAATCTTACTTTCTGCACTGGTAAATCTTGGAAAAACGTCCTCACAGACGCCATTGTAAGAAATTATTGCTTTTAGAAAAGTGACACCAGAAACTGTGGCCATTTTCGTTCTTTCTGAACAAAGACTTCAGGAGACCACCTTTACAAAAATTCATTAAACAAATTAACATTAACGAACATCGTTACAATGAACTTTGTAACACATGAAAATGGAATTTTCTCTAGCTACAGGTACGACAATCGGAATTACGAAGAAATAGCGTAAAGCAGCGATTTGTTATTTTGCTCTTATGCATTAAGCCACAATTTTATTCTTTTACTAAATTATTATTAAACATCCTTGACTATAGCTTTCGTGCAATTAATTTACGAACGTCACCTCTTTATGGAGCGATCGCTGACCCGCGTTTTCTGACAGTCACTAGTTAAACTTAAAAACATTCCTCATACTAAACACTAATCAAAATTTACTACTAAGCAAGATTTTAATCACGAAAAGTTACTAAATTAGTATTGATACACACAACAACGATTTTAATACACGCTACCGACATAAGGCATAAACATGCGTTTTTTCTCGTTAGGTACAAATACAATACGATAAAATACTTCATACACTATATGTTTAACAAATTACTTTTCCATTATTAAAGCTTACACGATAATATAATAAAATAAACAGCGATAATGACGGTAAATACGTAACTACAACCTTACGAAAAAAAAATTTTTATCGCTATGTTATCCCGACGATCAATAACACCACGGCATAGCCGATAATTTTAAACTAATACTTCTAATACTGTATATATATATGAACTGCAAGATACATTTAAGAAACTAAGGCAAATTAATTCATATGCACTACATCATATACTGCATTAAAATAAACTTCACTAATTAATATCTCTTCCCTGAAAGTAAAGAATGCACTAAAAAATGCAATGGAAGGAAGAACAAAAAAACATTGCATGAAGGAAAAAAAAAAAAAAAAATGAAAAAAAAAGAACAATATAGCATGATGTCAAACTTCATTAAATGTACTTCCCAACTAGTTATGTATCCCTTAACTAGCAATAGACTACACAAGGCTAATTTACTTTGACCTACTCACATAAATATAACTACGTACACACACAGATCAACATTCCACCGAGAAATCAGAAAGAAAAGAAAAGAATTTACTTGATTTTTTCTTGACTCTTAAATTTATTTATTTTTATTAACTCCCTCCTTGCCAAAGGGATTTGAGATCATCTCATGAAAAAAAAATCCCACTCTCATTGAGAGTGCGTGGATCTGGTGATGGGTTTTCCCGATCCAAAAATATTGTCCCATTAATTTAGAGATCGGAAAAACGTCAACAATCAGGAAATATTACAACAGTGATGGAAAGTTTGCGCCAATTTCATTATCTTGCGCCAAACTGCTACAAATTACGAAAAAATGTAATATTTGCACCCAACTGCGCTAAAACTGCAATCCACAGCAAAAGCTACGGAGTGAAAAAAAAATTTTCAAGGCAAAAAATGCTGTTATAAACAGTGAATTGAATGACGCTTTCTTAAAGTCTACGCATAATTTGGTTAAACGTAAACGGCGACGTTTTGATTAAACTATGACGACGCTTAATCAATATTTCGGAATGTTTTTCACCTGCCTTCTAATTCGTTGTTTTTTCGGCATAAGTGACGAATATAGGTGGAGCTTATGGAGGAGGAGTTTTGTTGTAATCACGTGGTATGTAGGAGAAACGATGCTGTATGCTATGAAATCCTGATGAAGATTATTTACAGATGGTTTAGTAGTCTTTCGGAATGTTGTGCAATTTAGATTGTTTATATGTCGTTCCCTGCTCTTTGGAATGGCGCAGTTATTTCGTTCCGAGCGAGGTGCGCAATTACATAAATACAGCGTAAGGTCAGTCGTTAGCTATTTCGTTGTCACGAAGGACGACTAAAAATGGCTCTCCCGTGGAAGGATACGATGGCTCTGTTTCTAAAGGATTCATAGGTATTCAGAGATGCCAACTTTTACGGATTTTCACTCCATCTTACGGTTTTACGGAAGTCACCCAAAAAACTACGGAAAAGCCCACGCAAGATCCCTGCATGCAATTTTCTATTTTTTTACCGTCTTTTGGTAAAAAAAAAACCTGCGCTTTTACAGATAATCCCTGTAGTCCTTCGATGTTCTAATTTCCTCCGCCAACAGAGGCAGAGTTTTGTCACGTGATTCCCCATACAGCCACTTGTAATTGCTGTGCGCAAAAGCAGAGAGGGAGCTGAGTTGAGCGCCTATTGCGAACTCTTTGCATTTATTACACGTGGCTTTGTGTTTGTGAAAATTTCGATGCAAACGTTTTAACCCTTTCCACTCAACTGTTGGGTGACACCCGACATAATGAAATTGGTGACGCCATGCTGATAACACCTCAATAGCTTGTATGTCGGCGCTTGTGAGACATTTCTTTTTCTTCAAATAGGTTGCGTGTCTCTATCCACGCCGATGATGCCCCTATAGCTCGCGAGACATTTATTTTTCATTGAATAAAGAAAAGGTAACGTCATCGGCGTGTTGAATTTCACCTGCCATGGCAATGATGCCTTTATAGCTCGTATATCGGCGATCGCAAGGAATTTCTTTTTGCCGAATAGCTCGCGTGCTGTGTGTCATCCGCCACACCTATGATCCCTTTGTAGCTCGTATATTGGGCTTGTGCGACATTTCTTTTTTGCCGAATACCTTGCGTCTTGGGTGTCACCCTCCATACCGATGACACTTCTATAGCTCGTGTGTTGGCGCTCGCGAGACGTTTCTTTTTTGCCGAAAGGGTCTGGTGTCACCCGCCAGTTATTCGAGTGGAAAGGGTTAATTTAGATTAAAACAACAAAATTAAAGATAGCAGTGAACCAGCTATGACAACAAAAGGAATGAAGTCAGATAAAACTTATCGTCAAGTGTGTCGCGATATATACACAGTGTGGCAAAGAATTTTTAAGACTGGGTCTGTAAAATGAAATAGAAACAAGAAATTATAATTTGTTTTGGTTTGTTATTCAAAATAAGTCCCTCCGGCTTCAATACACTTGTTACAGTGATTTAATAATGATTCGAATGCCTGTTCCAGTTCACTTCGCGGAGTTGCCTCCAACGCACGCGTCGAAGCTGTTTGTATGGTCGAAATATCATCAAAATAACACCCTTTTAACGTCATTTTAAGTTTTGGGAATAAAGAAAAGTCGCAGGGTGCTAAATCAGGCGAATACGGTGGATGATTTAACACACAGACATTATTTTTCGCCAAAATCTACGAACAAGAAGTGAGGTGTGACTGGGTGCATTGTTGTGCAACAAACACCAACTGTTTTCATCCCGATATTCTGGGCGAATGCAATGAATTCTGCCCATCAAATGCCTCAAAACATTTAAATAAAACTCACCAGTAATTGTTTGTCCACTTGGAACAAATTCTTTGTGGATAATACCCTTACTATCAAAGAATGTAATGAGCATTGTTTTGATTTTTGATGGAACTTTTCTTGGTTTTTTTTTTTGGCTTGTGGTGAGTTTTTTACTTCCATTCCGCACTTTGTCGCTTTGTTTTAGGATCATATTGAAAACACCATATTTCATCACTTGTAACAGTCGATTTTAAGAAGTTTGGATCATTTTCAGCTGCTGAAATAATGTCTCTGCAATGTGCTCTTCTCCTTGGTTTTTGTTCATTGGTTAACGTGTGTGGAACAAATTTAGCACAGACTTTTGTTTTGCCCAAATCTTCATGCAGATTGTTCAAATCGTTTCTTTATTAATGTTTAAAGACTCTTCCATCATTCTTAGTGATGCACATCGATTGTTTGCCACGAAATCATGCACTTTTTCAATAATCTCTGGTGTCCTAGATGAACTTGGTCTTCCGGTATGCTTATCATCTTCTAGAGTATTTTTTCCGTCCAAAAAGCGTTTGTGCCAGAGGAAAACATTTGATCTACTTAAACAAAACTCACCATAAACTTGTTTCATCATTTGGTACGTTTCTGAGGCACTTTTACCAAGTTTTGCGTTAAATTTAATAACAGCCCTTTGTTCTATCTTAATAATTCAACATGAAAAAATTTTTACTTCTCTAATGAACGGCCGCTTCGTTTGAGTTATCTTAACAACTGCGCAGTACTTTTGGCAGAAAGCAAGCAGATGGTCACGGTTTATAACGCATCCGCGATTACACTGGTGGCACCACCATATACTGAAATCTAGGGCTAGTCTTAAAAATTCTTTAACACACTGTGTTTAGTAAAGATTGACCTTTTTATGAAAGCATCTAAAGTTTTGCTGAATCACGTTTTATAAGCGCATATAAGCTTAGTGCATGGCGGCCACGATGGTTGTAGGCATCATGCGGAGGGAGATCAGGAAGCACAAAGATCATGTCAAGATACTTAATGGAGATGTTAGATTAATGTAACCAAAAAACTTCTGACAGCTTATAAAGAATGCTGGAAAAAATATCAAGAGTGAATTAGTGCTGGAAAAATGCAGCAAATAAGCGAAAAAGAGAAGAAGAAGAAATTGAATGTTCACAAGGTGATTTGAAACGGGAAGAAACTGAACTTTTGCAGCAGTTGGATTCCTCTCATAAAATGTTAAACAATACTGAGATAAACACTGAATGTGGCAAAAAAAGAAAAAAAAAAAAGGTATGATTGCAATAAAAGTGGACAGGCACTATTAAAAGAAGCAAAACAAAACATTGCTAACTATCTTAAAAATTAGAAAAAATAGAAGTGAGCAATTTAATATAGAGAACAGCAGGAAAAAAAAAATAAACATTTTTTGTAAAATAAATGATTAATAATAGAATCCTGCTATGGTTGCAAATTTTTTGATCTATTTGAAAACTAAAATCTTTGCATATGTGTGTGTATTTCAATGCAAGATGTTTTAAATTTGAGTATGGTGCATCTATCTAGTTGCAAAACATTTTTTGCTTAAGAGTTTGTTTTATCTACTATTATTTTACCTGCTCCAAAATTTTTTTTTCTTACATCAAAAATGTATTTTATCTGCTCCAAAAATGTATTTCACCTGCTCCAAAAACACATTTTGCTGCTCCAAAAATGTATTTTATCTACTCCTAAAATGCATTTTGTTGCTCCAAAAATGTATTTCACCTGCTCCAAAAGTGCAGTTTGCTGCTCCAAAAATGGTTTTGCAACTTTCCATCACTGTTACAAACAAAAAAGGAGTTCAGCTACAGCAGTTGCAAAGGGCCTTCCAAAGAAGTTAAAAGATTTCTGGTTTGGAATCATGCTGCACTTCCTTTTAGATTTCCTGTCTGTATTTAAGAATTTGCCCCTCATATTTCAAAAGGAAGAACTTATCATTAGTGCAGTGGAACTTCATGTTAAAAATGCCATTTCAACACCTCAGATAATGGAGGATGCACCTGGCCATCATGAAGATAATTTTGTTAATAATCCACTCTTACAGGAATACATCTAGAAGTGCAGCTGCATGAGCTTGACAATAGTGCCAAAACTTCATTTCAAATGGACAAGAAGCTTCTGGAATTTGGCATCAAATATCTAGAGGAATGGTTGCTAGGACTGTCTGGAAGCTTTCACAGGTGTACAAAGGCCTTTGGCACATTTACATGGGCAACAGGAAAAAGCTTAGAAAATTTTGGCAAGGAAGACATTACAACACTGGGTAAACACTTCCATAAACAGCTTGGATCTCCTGATGAATCTCTTGAAACCACACTACTCAGTGTGCTAGGTGAGTGGTTCGAATTTAAGGTTATCATGCAAGGAATGAAATTTCACAAGCTGTTAGAGAAAGTTCTGACCCACCAGGAGAGACTTCCAGTATTAGCAAAGCTGATGGCCATAGTCGCCATGCTGCCAGTTTCAACAGTGTGCTACGATTCAGTTTGATGAATTTAATAAAAAACAAATTCAGATCAAATATGGAAATTGACAGTTTGTGTGGCCTAATAATGATCAGCATGAATGGATCAGCACTGGATAAATTTGATCCATTAGCTTCAGTGGACCACTGGTTTATGTTTAGATTTTTATCAAAACTATAGAACCCTGAGATTTGTAGACCAAATTCGAATTTCATTTAGCAATAAGTAGTTTGCCTAATGGGCAGTGCTCATTTCACTTTTATTATTACTCTTTGTTCTGACATGATCCACTTTTATTATTACTCTTTGTTCTGACATGATCCACTTTTATTATTACTCTTTGTTCTGACATGATGCCTTACGTTTATGCATGATACTTTGAAATTCGGTTTCATTTCACCTGATTACTAAATTTTGGAGCTAGCTCCTAGATCTGGATGCCTTACGTTTATGCATGATACTTTGAAATTCGGTTTCATTTCACCTGATTACTAAATTTTGGAGCTAGCTCCTAGATCTGGAGCTTATTTTTCCAGCCCTAATATACCCTATGAAAATGGGGAAATTGAAGGTAATTGTGCAGTTCAAAATAATTTAAAGATTTTCTTTTGGCAAGATGATCCACTGAGTTTTCGAGAAGTTTGGTAATGTATTTAGAAAGAAGTTAGCTGGTGGAGTCTGGAAGAGCTATTTCCACATTTATTTTAACTTAATGAAATGTATTCAACTAATTACATGCTTCTACTATTGCTTAGTGCTGCTTTCACATTTTAGAAATGGAACTAGTATTCTGAGCAATGCTTTAACGTTGCATGGAACTGAATTAGAAGAGATGTATCATATCTGCTGATTGTATGCTGAAAATGTCTTACATCAAGCATTTGTTGAAGCTAAAATGCTGCTAAAATAATTGGGAAAGGAGTTCAACAAAAAGAATAAAAATTATAACAGCATGCTTTTCTAACATTATTTTTAATACACCACAATATGAATACTCAAGAAATGCATGTAGTATATTAAATCCGTTTATTTTTTTAGAGCATGGTTCTATAGAGCTTATAACGCATCCCAACCCGACTACCTAAATAACAAGGAAATTGATAATATTTATAGCAAAGGTCTACAGGCTGGATATAAAAAGGATGAAATAGACAGAATGCATAGAACTGTGAGAAATCGTATAATGTCAACAACAACAGAATCGCCTAGTAAGACAATGAGGTACACAAGATTCATCTCGTATATCCCATGCTTTGCATATTGGTTAAAGAATTTGTTGCATAAATACAACATATTAATAGCAATGAAGTCCCGACCCCACTATCACATATAGTATCAAGCTGCAAGAAGAGACAGGGTGAAAAAGAAAAGGTGGGTGTGGTAAATACAACATATTAATAGCAATGAAGTCCCGACCCCATTATCACATATAGTATCAAGCTGCAAGAAGAGACAGTGTGAAAAAGAAAAGGCGGGTGTGGTAAATACAACATATTAATAGCAATGAAGTCCCGACCCCATTATCACATATAGTATCAAAGCTGCAAGAAGAGACAGTGTGAAAAAGAAAAGGTGGGTGTGGTAAATACAACATATTAATAGCAATGAAGTCCCGACCCCATTATCACATATAGTATCAAGCTGCAAGAAGACACAGTGTGAAAAAGAAAAGGTGGGTGTGGTAAATACAACATATTAATAGCAATGAAGTCCCGACCCCATTATCACATATAGTATCAAAGCTGCAAGAAGAGACAGTGTGAAAAAGAAAAGGTGGGTGTGGTAAATACAACATATTAATAGCAATGAAGTCCCGACCCCATTATCACATATAGTATCAAGCTGCAAGAAGAGATAGTGTGAAAAAGAAAAGGTGGGTGTGGTAAATACAACATATTAATAGCAATGAAGTTCCGACCCCATTATCGCATATAGTATCAAAGCTGCAAGAAGAGACAGTGTGAAAAAGAAAAGGTGGGTGTGTTAAATACAACATATTAATAGCAAAGAAGTCCCGACCCGATTATCACATATAGTATCAAGCTGCAAGAAGAGACAGTGTGAAAAAGAAAAGGTGGGTGTGGTAAATACAACATATTAATAGCAATGAAGTCCCGACCCCATTATCACATATAGTATCAAAGCTGCAAGAAGAGACAGTGTGAAAAAGAAAAGGTGCGTGTGTACACTATACCGTTGGTATATCCTGACAACATGGAAAAGATAGATATCGGAATGACAAAGCGATCCTTAAATGCTAGATGTGAAGAACACGTGCGAAGTGTCAACCAGGACATGCGGAATACAGCCTTCGCCAGAGAAGTCGTGCATTCATCGGCCGCTCCGGTGTGGAATGATATTAGAAGAATTGCCCCTTACATGAACTTTAAAGTGAATGCCATCAGGAAAACTGTCGAAATCCTCTCCAGCAAAGTAGCATGCAATGACATGATCTCTACTGAACCACCAATGGTTTGGCATGCATTATTAAAAGACGGAAACACGTCGCGACGCGCCGTGTGATTTTGTGCTAAAAAATTCATGAAATATGCTCCTGATGTCACCCACGTTATTTCAAATATCTTTGTTCCTTATCTGTTCCAGTTCCCTGCATTTTTATGTATACCATTGCCTTGAAAAAGCCTCCCAGTGGAGTATGAAAGCTTGGCGAATCTTTGTGCTTATTATGCCATAAAAATAAATGGATTTAATACGCTATATGCGTTTCTTGAGTATGATTTTCCAAGTTTGCCATGTTGTTTACTACATTCAAAACCATATATAATGTGCTCACGTTTTATGTAGTTTCACATAACTTAAGTTTTCATAGATCCCTTGAACTTCATAATGTTTGTTTAAGCATATTACAAACATTTTTTGAAGAAACCACATATATCAAAGTTCAGTACATTGACCAGCCAACAAAATAGGTGGCATTCATCAAGTTTTTGTCACTTTCGCTTTCACCAGAAAATTTTGGATATTATGATCTATTTACTTTACCTCATAGGTTCATTTATACACATGGCAGTTTGCATAAAGACTAACAATGTTTGTATGAGTCATGACACTGGGTTTGTGACATCACCCTTGGGACGATCTGATTTCTAACTGGGATTCCACATTACTTCAGCGATGTTGCTCCACTCTTCAGTGGATCTTGTTTGAAGTAGTCTCACCTAGATAAAAGAGAATGAGGTTTGTCATGTTTTATAAAGTTAGTTGGTCTTCGACTGCTGAGCAGTCTACTAAATTCTTTCTACAATTGAAGGGCTTGGTGCAACTACAGGTCAAGTGACAAAAAATTTTAAATCTGCTTTTTTATCTTTTGACCATAACACATCGCTCAGTGCAAGATGTAGTCATAATATGCAGGGAATTCACTACTGTTGCCAGGAGGAAGATAACTGCTGTGTTTTCCTTTAAAGTTTTAGCAGCAACAATGAGTTGTGTAGCAGAAGACTGTTGCTCCAAGTAAAGAGGCTATCTTCAACACATTTGCTCGTGCACGAGTGAAACTAAAACATGTCAATTTCTCATTTAACAACTATTGATATCTTTTATGCAAGGCAACTATAGGTCTATAACTTAGGCATCCATTCCTGCTTAAATAAAGAGACACTTCTACATGCACAATGAAGCAGTTGCATGAAAAGGAGCAAAATGAAACTGCATCATTTCTGAAACACTACATTGAAACCACTCTAAGTAAAGATGTGCATACTTTGTACATAGTTGGCAAAAACTGTGCAGGCCAAAACAAGAATATTGCTGTGATTTGGTTTCTGATGTCCTTAGTGAGAAAATGGCTACTTTCAAGAATATTTCATCATCTGCATGAATGTGGTCATAGTTATCTACCCTGTGACCAGAACTTTGCACATATTGATGTATTGAAAAATGGAAACAAAGAAAAGAAACTGTGTGTGTACCTAAACAGTGGTTTGAAATCGTCGAGGAAAGAGTGGGAAAGATTTGCAAGTTCACCGTACCTCCCAACGTGAAGTTTTGGACTTCAGAATGAGCCTGGAAAAGTTTTATAAGAAAACTGCAACATGCCAGAACAGGTTTCTCTTATTGTCAAAGTACAAAGTATTTGTTTATGATAAGAGGTATCCTGATAAGGTACTTGTTAGTGAATCCCTCATCATTGCAAATGATGACGCGATGGATAGGTTCAACCTCCTGAAATCTGCACTAGGAGATGATGCACTGAATGCACCACTTGCATATCAAACCAGCCTTCCATTAAAATATAATAACATTATGAAGATTGCACGAATGTATGTAACACCCATTCATTTTCACTTTTATGAAAATCTGAATAGTGTAAATGTAAATCAAAATGAAAGTGAATAAAACAAAGTTTTTGCCTAGTTTAAAATACATTATGTAATGTAGATGCAACAATGAGTCAAGTGCACTTTTAAATATTTTATTTACAAAATAAATAAAAACTAGCAAGTTTAAATACACACCCAAATATTTTTGTACTTGTACACCTCTGGAACAGCATTAAGCCAGTCTTTTAAATAAGTTATTCAAAACGTAAAATGCTTTTGTGTCCCCTGAAAAGTTTTTTAAAATGTACCCTTCAATTTTAAGTAACATAGGATGAATTGAAACCAGATTTCAACAATTGTTCATTGAGTGTTGAAAGAAAAAGTTTTCAAGAGGGAATTCACATGTGGACATCATGGAGGACATTAGAGAAAGAATTATGATCAATTAAGTAATGAAGAAATTACTATAGTAAAAAAAATATTTCAAATAAATATGCTTTTGAAAGTTTAGAAACACTTAGTGTAGTTTCCAACTAGAAACAGATCAACTACTACATTAGAAGAAGTTGAAAAAATAATAATAGCTGGTATCATAACAAACACAGAACAGGTAGCAATTGACACATTTCTAACATGATGTGTAAACAGCAAAACTAGTGTAACTAGTAGAATTTCAAACTTTTGCCGTTACTTTAATTTTCACATTAGTTTTTTAATTAACAAGTGTTATTTGCATTTAATTAATTAGTAAACAGTTTTTGAATGACTAATTTTAATGTGACACAATGTAATTTGCAAACATTGCTCTCATTTTTTTTTTTCTGTTGGGTTATAGTGAAGTTCGCATATATTGAATATTTTTCACCCTCCCTTGAGCTTTGTTATTTACGAGTTGGACTGTATTAATTTTGTGTCATTTTGATTTTATTTTATTTTTTTCATTTTGTAGAGCAGTGAAGTAAAAGAGTATAAGAAATCATTGAATTCCAAAGAAGCTGAGGTAATGAAATTGAAAAGAAAGTTGATGAATTGAAGGAATCCATAAATTCAAAGGTTCGTTACTTTTAATAGGTTTTACTGTTTGTTCTCTGCCAAAGTATATACAATTTTTTGCAGTGTCCCTTAAAGGTTTCTAGCGAATTTTACAGTATATTCGCTTCAAGGTATGTACACCTAGATTTCCTGGAAAACTCCTGAAATTAAATTTCCATTTCCAAGGGCCCTTGAAAAAAGGAAATTTTTAACGACTCTTGGAAAACTTCTGGACTTGTTTGTATTCCTTTTAATGCTGAACTAGTTGGGTAGGAAGATTTTGCTGCTAATAACTCGTTTATATGGCCACAAAGACTTGGATTTCTGTAAAAGGCTTAAGTCTATTAGGTTTGGAACATGAAGACTTAACAACCATTAGGTGTGGAACATGAAGACTTAACATGTGATGCCAGATACAAACTTTTCCTTCCCGTCTGCTGACCTTAAGTGCATGGGGTGAACATGCATTTAGAACAATATCAGTACCTTGATCTCAAATGCTACAATCTTTTATCAATCATATATATTAAGATAATACAATGTAGTTTGTCACAAATATTTATTAGCGAAAGACTTCCACAATTTATCGGAAGCCTTTCGCTGTTTCCTCACCTCTGCATGCCAAGTTCAATCACCCTTGGCAACAAAAACTCAGCACCTTTTACAGTTGTGTATATTGTGCGATACATATATGTTCAGATAAAGACAGTTTCAGAAAAAATTATATTTTCTTAAATGTGTTGCAGTACAGTGAGGATACAACTCTTCCATTATAGTCAAGGCTCTAATAAAATTCCGGAAATTAAAGCCCATCTCCACGTTAACTCCTGTGATGTGCCCATTGTGAGAGAACTTTGCCATTATTCCATTTTCCTGTGACATTGCCTTCAAAATTTTAAAAATTCTCAAAACCTTTAATTTTAAAGTGATTTTTAAACCCATAAATAAAATTAACTTTTTAGGATCAAAGGACTATGTTGAAGACAAGTGGGAAATTTATCAAATTCCATGTGAATGTGGCGCTTCGTATATAGGACAGACTCGCAGAACCTTGCGTTTTCGACTGAAGGAGCACAAGACCTACATTCGGAACTGTGACCTAAAGAAGTCATTGATGGCTAAACACTCTTACGAAAAGGACCATAAATTTCTCTTTGAAGAAGCAAATCTAATTGACAAGCCAGATTCAACCACCAAACTTGATATTTTGGAAGCTTTCCGTATGCATCAGAAGTCTTCGCAACTTGTTAATGACATGGTATCCACTCCATTTCTATCAAGCTCGTGAAAGCAACTAACCAAAACCCATGACTGTAAACACCACTTGTGATATCATATATAATTTGAATATTTACGTGCCATTCGTCCCGATGAAGCTAGGTCAATACCCAGCGAAGCCATGGTCGACTTGAAAAAATAAATATATTTGTGACAAACTACGTTGTATTATCTTAATATAAATATCAGTACCTCTTTGAATCCATAACACATCGAATCGAGGCTGTTTTGAAGGCCAAGGTCTGCCTAACACGTTATCAAGTGGGTGTCCCTAATCATTGTTGCTTCGATAAATTTGAAAGCAAAAGAATTTTGATGCTTGCATCTTTCCAAACGGTAGTAAAGTAAATACCAAGTAAAAAAATTCCTTGTAATGAAAATAGGTAACGGAAGTAGTCAAAGCCATTGTTAAAATCTGATGTTTTTTAATGCTATCCCTTGAAGTGAGGCAACGATGGTTAATTTCATTGTTACTCAACAGTGTATTTTACTAAAATTTCGCCGAACATTATTTCATCACACTTTATGTAAACGTACCAATATCTCATTGCAATTGCATAAATTATGAGAACCTGGTGCTAAATGTGATAAAAGCCATTACAAAAATGCATTTTTGATGCTACAAAAAAAAGGTGGGTCGTGGCAAGATTTACCCCCCCCCACACACACACAACAGTTCCGCAAGGAGTAGTTCATATAAACTGCACTGTCCCTTCCTCGAAGTGACCTGTTTTTGAGACAAGTGTGATAGAGATGAAGACCACACCCTTCTTCACTCAGTTGAAAAGAGGTCTTTTTCAAGGAAGAGAAGTGACCTCTTTTTGGGACAAGTGTTATAGAGATGAAGACCACTCTTTTCTTCACTCAGTCAAAAAGTGTTCACTTTAAGAAAGAGAACTGACCTCTTTTCAAGACAAGTGTAATAGAAATGAAGACCACACACTCTTCTACACTCGTTCAAAAATAGATCACTTCAAGGAAGAAAAGTGATCTATTTTTGAGACAAGCATAATAAAGATGAAGCCACGCCCTTCTTCACTCAGTCAAAAAGAAGTCACTTTAAGGGAGAAACAGTGCAGTTTGTACAGACTGTGCATGGAGCTGTTGATACTTGAAAATGGCATCTCATGCACCAAAAGCACTTGCAGGTTTGAAGTCAGTTTTTCCCTTAGTTTTATTTTAAAAGTTAGTTCAAAATTGGTATCATTAGAGTTTTTAGCTGTTTAAAGTGTTCATCATGGTAGGATTTTTTTTATAGTGCAATTTACATTGTTACTTGAAAACAAACTTTATGTCTATCCGAGGCAACGCCTTGTACTTCCGCTAGTTAGATAAATAAAATAACTGTGAAGAATTCCACCTTGCTCAGACCTACAGTTCTGCTCACATTTTCAGCTAAATTATTGTCAAAACATTTAATCTAAGTGGCTAAGATCATTTTAAACATTCCAGAATATCATATGGATATACCCAAATTTTAATTCCATTTCAAAAACTATTGAAAACAAAGATTTCTAAATCCACACTAAGCCATCAAACATTTGTTTGTCCAATGACATCAATGTATATAGGTCATGCCATCTATTAGCAGATCGCAACAACACCCAAGGAAAAATTATTGATTTTTAATATAATAATGGTTAAGTTTTGGCAAATATTAAGTGTGCCATGCTATAATTTAGTTATTTTTATTGATGTGCAAATTTTCACCCTTGGGAGTACATTAATTGTGAAGAAAATGTCTACCAAAGTTTTTACTGTTGGAAACATGGGGAAATTTTTTTATGGGGGAGCCACCTTAAAATCGTACATACATGAGATTCATTTGCGGAATTCCGTTTTTTTTTTTTTTTTTGTCGTCATTTGGGTTATTTTCGAGATTGATGCAAAACTGAAGAGAAATTTTGGAGGATTAGTTGGGGGGGGGGGGTCGTTTTTGGGTCTGGTGATGGTACTTTGTTTTTCAAAACTTTCAAAAACGGAAGTTGAATGGAGTGAAAAAATTTCCCGTAATCGGGATTTCTTTTTCTCGCGATATTTCTTCTGCACAGTATTATTGTTAAATATAATTGTTTCCATAAATATTTGCATTTCAGCTTGAAAATGGAAGAAAAATTTCTGAAAACGGAAGTTAGATGGCATGGAAATTTACTTGTAATCTTCAGGAACGAGATTCTTCCATGGATTCGAAGAATTTCGCCTTTTTCATCATCATTTCAATGGTTTTCGAGATCGATGCAGAAATGAACAGAAATTTGGGAGAGATTGGTGGTGATGGGGCGGGGGTGGGGGTCGTTTTCTGTCAGAGGACGGAATTCCAACTTTCAAAACTTTCGGAAGCAGAAGTTATACGAAGTGACTTCTGTTTCCGAAAATTTTGAAAGTCGGAATTATCCCGTAATCGTGATTTTTTTTCTCTTGTGATGTTTCTTCTGCCCAGCAGTGTTGTGAAAGAGAGAGAGAGAGAGATATTTCCTATCTGAGGTTGAGAGACCCGAACCCTCAGCGCTCTGCGCCTTTTGTCAGGTGAAAAAGAGAAATATTAGATGTTTGGGAACAGATTTCCCTGATACAATAGTACGAAAGAAAAGTATGGAAATATTAGAGGAGAGGGAGTAGACGGTTACCCGTTAAGAAGTGAAGTTGTAAGCTGCCCTACATACTTACCTGTAACAACAAGCCATTTCAAGTGCTATTTCTCTCCGCAGAAAAATGCCCGGTACATCTGTGCCACAGAAGAGCACAGGGGGAAAGGAAGGAAAGGACACGGGAGAGGGAACCTGGAAAAAAATTATCACACACAGAACATCTTTCCCAGAGAAGAATCGTCTTTGAACTCCGGGTAAGACAAAATTGGCCATTTGCTCAGTGTTGCTCGCTAGCCAATGAGAGAAAAGATTTTTCCCCATTGGTTTACAGAATTTTTTCACTGGTTTACTTTTGTTGATTCTTGACAGGCATGTCAGATTAACCATAGCTGAGGTGGTGTGATCACAAAGTTACACCGGTCAAGGTTTCAGATGCAACATTTTGCTCGGCTCTTAAAAGGGCCTTTTTTTTTTTTTTTTTGTTTTGTTTTTTTAATTAAGGAAAAACAACAACAAATTTTAACATAAAAGGCAAGACCAACAATACCTTGTTTTTTTTTAAGGGCAGAGATATTTAGTACAAAAAAGATAAATCTTTTATGCAACATTTTGCTCGGCCCTTAAAAAAGCCCTTTTTTTTTTTTTTTTTTTTCTCATTTTAATTTAACTAGGTTTCTTCACATGGGTGAAGTATGTTTTCAAAACAGAGTACGGCTCTTAGAGGATCCCACACCCTCTTTTTTTTTTTTTTTTTTTTATTTAACGAGATTAATTCACATGTGTGAAGTAAATTTGCAATCAGAGTAAGGCCCTTAAAAGAGCCTTTTTTTTTTTTTATCAGAAATTCTTCATAGGTGAGAAATAACCTCTAAACCTAGTCCCAGTTATTGTTATTTGTTTTGCTAGGGTAGCTATGAATTGGGTTAAAAATTCTGTGAATTGGTTTACAGAATTTTTTCACAGGTTTACTTTTGTTGCTTCTTGACAGGCATGTCAGAGTAACCATAGCTTGGGGTGGTGTGATCACAAACAGAGTAACCATAGCTTGGGGTGGTGTGATCACAAACAGAGTAACCATAGCTTGGGGTGGTGTGATCACAAAATTACACCGATCGAGGTTTAAGATACTCGTTTAGAGTATGCAACATTTTGTCGGCCCTTAAAAGAGCCTTTTTTTTTTTTTTTTTATCAGAAATTCTTCATAGGTGAGAAATAACCTCTAAACCTAGTCCCAATTATTGTTATTTTTTTTGCTAGGGTAGCTGTGAATTGGGTTCATTTCTGGAACTTTATTTAAGATAGTTTTTGGCCTTTTATAACTGTCAGTTTCATTGACAGTATAGTTAATGGCCGCTCTGACCAGAGGATTAGGATGAATCTTAGCTTTTTCATAGTATCTGTAAGCTAAGTCATACATCGTGTAATGGATGGAATTAATATTTAGCATGCTTCGGATAGCATGGTTTGAAGTTCTTCCATCAAGTCCAACCATATATCGTAGGGTTTTATTTTGAAATGAGGTAATCTTATTTTTCTGCTGTTTGTTGCAGTTACCCCAGATAGGACAGGCATAAGTAATAACAGGGCTGATACAGGCTTTCCATATCAAAGTTTTGTTTTTCCTGCTAAGCCTTTTATTTTTTATTATTGGCTGGAGACTTCCTCTGATCTTAAGGGATTTGGACACAGTTTCTTTAATATGCTTGTTCCAGTTTAGGTTGTGGTCCATGAAAAGTCCTAAATATTTAACATCATTTACCCAAGGTATTTTTTTTTTATACATTTCTATTTCAAAGTCTGGATTGTGATTGCATTTAATCCTAGAAAATAGAATTGCTTGAGTTTTTTCGGTATTGATTTTAATTTTCCAATCTAAGAAATATTTCTCAAGTTTTTCAACATAATGTTGCAACATGAAAGTTGCTTGATTTTTATTTTTGGAAGTATAAGCGAGTGCAGTGTCATCAGCATAGAGAGCTGTAGTCAGATTCCTGTTATTATAGTTGGGAAAGTCTGACGTAAAGATAGAATACAGCGTTGGTGCGAGTACACTGCCTTGAGGTACACCAGCTTCGATTTTTTTTTTTAACGATTTTTTCCCATTGATTTTTACACAGAATGTTCTGTTAGTGAGGTATGATTTGATTATGTGTATAATCCAGGGTGGGAAATCATGTGCTATTAGCTTGTAGATAATTGCCTCATGTGGGCATTTATCGAATGCTTTTGCCACATCCAGAAATATGGCTGCTGTGTGTTCCTTTTTTATAATTCCTTCAGCACATTTTTCAGTTATTCTAGAGAGTTGGTGCACCGTGGAGTGTTTATCTCTAAAACCTCCTTGAGTAAATGGAATTACTGGGAATTCCTCACAGAATTGTTGCATTCTAATAAGAATTATTTTTTCAAAGATTTTTCCCATGGTTGGGAGCAACGAAATCGGTCTGTGATTTTCAGGAATTGCCGGGTTTTTGCCTGGCTTGGGTAAAAGTATTACCTCTGCTGTCTTCCAAATATCAGGGAAGTAGTTTATTTTAATGGCACAATTGTATATTTTAGTAAGGGTTTGCACATATTCTTCCGGTAATGTTTTCATAATTTTATTATTTATGCCATCATTGCCTGGTGCCTTTTTATTTTTAAGATTATTAATATGAAACCTAACTTCCCTTTCACTGATGGGTAGTGGTTTTTCAAAGTCAGGAGGAACAAAAATTTTTTTTTGGCCCTTAAAAGGCCTTTTTTTATTTCTTATCTTTTCAGTTTCTGGCGTTCCGGACCCGCGAGAGGTCGTAGCACCTTTAACTTGTCTATCGGACGTAAAAGAGGCCGTAGCATTTTGTACTTTTGGCTGTTGTTTTCTTTGCCTTGTGCTTCTATTTTTTTTAAAAGAGACTTTCTGTTTGCTTTTAATTGGGGATGTTAATACAGGTTTTTTTTTACTTGTAAATTCTTCATAGAGTTGTGCACTTTGGGCGATGACTCTAGAATTTTCTACATCCTCCGCGTGTCTAAAATAAGTATTCAGGGCCTTTTTCATTTTAATGGCTACATCAGTGTCAGGGATGTCATTTATTTTAAACTGTTTTTCTAGTGAGTTTGCAAAAATTTCTGCTTTTTCTTCGTCAGTTCTAACTACCGTCCCATCTTCTTTTTGAAGGGGTGGGAGTAATTTGACATTTTTATTTTGCAAGCTCGACGTGAGATTCCATAGAGTCATTTTGTTTTTTTTATCCGAATTTTCAGAGTAGTCAATATGAGCCTCCTCTAATACTTGACCCCATGACCCATTCTCGAATTTTCTGATTTCTCTTTTAATTTGTCTATTTATGCAGCAATAAAGGTCATAGAACGTTTTATTTCTTGTTCTTTGCCACTTGCTTCGGTACCTATTTTTTTCTTTTATAAGTTCCAAAATTTCTTTGGGTAAATAGTACGGATTTTTTTCTCTTTAGCAGGAGTTTGACATTCTTCCATAATTTTTTTAATGGAGAGGTTAAAGAGTTTAATAGCTGTGTCAGTTTCTTCTTTGCTATTACAGTCTCCAATTACTGGGGGTGGCACTAGTTTAATTTTCCCTTCAAATTGCTTGAAGTTAGTGACCATTTTGGGTGCTACCTTCACAGTTTTGTCAGTATAAAGCTGGAGGTGAACTGGATTGTGGTCAGAGGAGAGTGCCGCCTCAGTATGAATTTCAAAGTAATATTTATTATTCTTCAGGAGTGCAAAATCTAGTATATTGTTAGTTCCTCTGAGCGCCGTTCGTGTGGGTTCAGATGGCGCCCCCAAGTCAATGTTTTGGTTTAAAAGATATCTGAAAATATTGTTCCCACTTTTATTAGCTCTTGGGCAGTGCCAATAGCGGTGTTTACTATTAAAATCTCCCGCAATGACCGTAGGAATATTTTCTTCGAAAAGCTTATCTAGAGCTTCCCTGGTAATAGTGTGTTTGGGATGATTGTATAGTGCCGTAAATTTAATCGGGTTATTTTTTGTTTGAATAATAACCGAGTGCGCTTCCATGCCATCCTCTGTGTTGCATATCGCTTCACTTTGCTCTAGTTTATCTTTTCACTGCGATCAAAATTCCCCACTTTGGGAGGTTTTGTCTTTTCTGTAAACCTTGTAGTTGGGAATTTTGAATTTAATTCTGTCCGTTAGCCAGGATTCATTAATTAGCGCAATATCAATTTTTTTGTATTTTAGGTAGGCTAAGAATTCTCTATGCTGCCTTTTGATGCCTTGCGCATTCCAAATTAATATGTTAAGTCCATTTGTTTCAGAGGAAAGAAATTCGTCCTCGGTTTTTTTTTCATCATTTTTTACTGTATCAATTTTATTTATATTGCTGTTAATTTCGATAACTTGGTCAGAATTGCAATTGATTGCTTCCTTGCTTTTGACCAGTTTGGCAGCTAATTCTGCTATTTGATTGATGGTCCATTCAACATTTTTTTGTTTTTTATCGGTTTCTCCATTTATTTTTTTTTCCGTAAGTTTCTCACTCGTGGACATTCCTTTAACTTTTTTAATTAATAGGTCAAATTTGCTTTCTTCCTCAGAGAATGAGGGAAAGGTTTCACTAAGAGGGCGTTTTTCTTCCTCAGAGAAGGAGGAAAATGAACGGCCCTTAAAAATGCCGTTGTTTTTTTCCCCCTTCCTCAGAGAAGGAGGAATATGAACGGCCCTTAAAAATGCCGTTGTTTTTTTCCCCCTTCCTCAGAGAAAGAGGAAAATGAACGGTCCCTAAATATGCCGTTGTTTTTTTCTTCATCGTTGTTATTAGCATACTGCAATTGAGCCTCTTCATTACAGTTATTTTTTTCTGCCTCTTTAATTTCTTTGCTAAGCCTGCCAGCGAAATATTTTGGTTTTTCCACGGTTGGAGTAACCAGTTTTTTTGCTTATGCGTAGCATTTTCATCTATATTTTTATCAACATCAACAATTAATTTCTCTATCACTTTTGTGTTTTGGAATTTTTTTGCGATATTTTTTTATTTCTTCTTGGGGCATAGAATTCTGTATCCGGCCCTTAAAAGGGCCTTTTTTTTTTCTCGCCTAGATATTTGTCAACATCGGCAATCAATTTCTCTGTCACATTTGTGTTGTGGAAATTTTTGCGATGTTTTTCAATCCTTTCTTTTAGCACAGAGTTCTGTACATTGCTTTTAGGGACAACTCTTTTTTTTCTCTGTGTAATAAATTAATATTACGCAGGTATTTATTTGTGTCATTTTTCATTAATTCTGTGTCATTTACAGCATTCTTTATTTTTGAGCTTAACTTATGCTCATAAGATGACTGAGGTTGTTCTTTTATTTCAACCCTTTTTGTGTTTTGTATTTGCACAGTAACTTTATTGAAAAAAGTACTCGGCCCCAAAAAGGGCCTTTTTTTTTTTTTTTTTTTTTTTCATTGCAAAAGCCTGACGCCGAAGCTGTCTCAGGTCTGTTTTCTATAAAACCTTCCTTTTGGGTAAGGTTGTCCGGAATTTTCTCGGACTTTTCATAAATCATATCTGGTATTTTCTCAGATATTCCATCGCCCGGGCATCCCACCGGTGTTTTATTGAAATCTGAAAATTTTACAAATATCCCATCGCCCGGGCATCTCTCCGGTGTTTTAATGATATTTGAGATTTTATCAGATATCCCATCGCCCGAGCATCTCTTCGGTGTTTTAATGATATTTGTAATTTTTTCAGAAATCCCATCGCCCGGGCATCTCACCGGTGTTTTTTTCATATCTGATATTTTCTCAGATATTATGTCTGGAATTGGCACAGACATACAAGAGTCATCGACAACTTTTTTGTCAGATGACGTGCCTAGAATTTTCTGAGGCACAGAATAAGAAAGTTTTTTACCTACCAATCTTCTTCTTGTTCTTTTTTGGATACTATGACAAAGTTCCGGCGGAAGGTTCTTAATTCTTCTAGATCTTCTTGGATCTGGCTTTTCAGTTGACTCCGGATTTCCCGTGAAAGTAGATGTGGAACGGGAAACGGCATCGCTTTTCTTGGCATCAGGCTTTTGCTCTACAACATCAGAACTTGAAATTCTCTTAATTTTTTTGGATGGGCTTGAAGCTGAAACGAAGAGAAGTGGATTCGAGAAAATTTTAATTGAGCTTTGAAAAAAGCTTAACAACTAAAAGATCCCCTAACCGGACTGATTCGGATAGACTGGTAACCCAGAAACTATCTAATCGCAGAACAAGACGAACAGCCGACGACGACGAAAAGCTTGCACTAAAGTTCACTCGCAGGAGCTCACACGATGTGCGACCTTCCTGCACGGAATCCAGTGTTGTGAAATATCATGTAATTCCATAAATATTTCTATTGCAGCTTAAAAATGGAGCGAAGCTTTCCTAAAACCGAAGTCGGACAGAGCGAAGCTTTCCTAAAACCGAAGTTGGACAGAGCACAGATTTCACCTGTAATCATAATTTTCCCCCCTCTGCAATGTTTCATTAAAGAGTAAATTTTTCTTTTAAAGTAATAAAATATTTGCACTGGTACAATAACATCTCAACCAAAGTAATTGAAAACGTATTTAGTCACAGGTAGTTAGAATTTCCAGAATTTGCAGCAAAAATTTGGATTTCAATAACCACATAAGTATCCTACTAAACAGTTTTCTAGATAACAAGATTCCAACTCTTTTTATTAAAAGAGTATTAAGAAAAATCATTCTGAATAATAGAGTTAGGTTAGCAGATCTGCTTTAATTTCTTCACAGTTAATAAAATGATTCTGGCCAATGAAAGCCTTCTTGGAAGTTGGTCTGGAGGATGCATATTAACTAAAAACAGGAACCTTTAGTGCTATGGACAGGACAGTCTTATTAAAAATAAAAATAATAAAAATAATAAAAATAAAAATCACAAAAAAGTTTATAATTTGATTAAAAAATTAAATAAAAAATATAAAAAAGTAAACTAAATGTTCTCTCTCTAGAATAGCTAACATAAAAATGGTAAAACTTACATTAAAATAAATAGGTTACTGGTTGTGTCTGTAGAAGTACACTAAGGTGTTTAAATACAGGTAAAAATTATTAAATACACATCAAGTTTATTTGATAATAATTTTCGTGTATTCTGGAGAGTTATTCTACTTTTACTGGACAAGCAGGTCTTCATTCTAAGTTTTGTAATTTTGCTTGGTGGTTTTTCGCGTGTAGCGTAATTTTTTGCGGGGCAGTCATAGGAACTTCCCCATCCTACTTGGCTGCTGCTGGTCGGTCATTTTATGTCATTAGGGGCAGAGGATGCAGCATATTGTGAGTAAGCTCTTGCCTTTGTTCTTGTGCAGTTTTTCTCTCTTGTTTTAACTGTGTTCGTTAAAAGCTTAAAATATATTTTTCTTTTTTGGCATTAGTGCAAATTGTTTTTCTAACTATTTGAGTTTTTCTTTCACTTACTCTTGGCAATTGTGCGCGTTTTTGTGCTCTTTATTAGAGCTGTTTACTAATAACTCGGTCTCGTGGTCAACGTTGTTATTTTGTAGTTGGTTGGTGTAATATTCCTTTTTGTACACTTAAAGCACACCTAGAATACTTTGTAAATATTGCAACAATTTTTTTTTTAAAACTTTAAGTATTTTTTCCAAAGCATTCTTTCATTTTTTGTTCTTCTGGCTTCCATTTTTTCATGGAAGCTGTAGTACAAAAGTTCCTATTTACTTACATGTCTCTGTTGTAATTTTTATTCTTTTAATTGTATTTTTATTGTATTTTTGGACGGGGTGTAAGTAGTGGAAGTGTGTTGTGCTGCTGGACTTGTGCGTGGGAAGCTTCCTGATGCCTCGTCGCAGAATACGGCAGTCATTCCTGCACGTTTCGGAGTTCGACAGAGGACGAATAGTGGCTTATTGTGACAGCGGTTTATCGTACCGAGATATCCAGCCACAGTGAGGCGAGTATGGATTTGGTGGGTGCAGGAGGAACGGACAGACCGACGTGAGCAATTCCCGCAGCCACGGCACACCACCGGGCGAGAGGACCGGCATGTTGTGCGGCGGGCATTGGCGGCTCGCACCACCACATCACGAATGTTAGCGCAGGAATTAGGGTGTATTGCGCAACAACCTGTGTCAGCACGTACAGTTGGACGTCTGCAGGAGCGGGGACTTGTCGCACGGTGCCCATTGCTCCGATTACCATTGACGTCACACCACCGGCGAGTGCGGCGGCAGTGGGCCATTGAACGCCGCACCTGGAGTATGGAATGCCACGACAGGGTCTTCTCCGACGAATCCCGCTTCTGCCTGAAACACCATGGTGGTCTGATCCGCGTGTGGCGGCACCACGGCGAGAAACTGTATGACGCCTGCATTATGCATCGCCATAACGATCCGTCGCCTGGCGTTATGGTTTGGGGCGCAATTGGATATGACACCTGCACCCCTCTGGTACGCATCGCCAGTACACTCAACAGTTACCGCTCCATCTCCGATGTTTTGGAGCCTGTAGTCCTCCCTTACCTGCAGGACCTGACCTGCCAGCGGCCACGTTTCATCAGGACAATGCGTGCCCGAATGTGGCGCGCATCGTGCAACAATTCTTCACAGCCCACCAGGTGTCACTGCTGCCGTGGCCCGCCTGTTCTCCCGATATGTCGCCCATCGAACACGTCTGGTCGCTGATCGGCAACCTAGTGGCCCGGCATGCACCACTCGTGGCTACGCCTGATAAACTGCGACAACGTCTGATGAACTGCGACAACGTGTGGAAGCAGCCTGGACTGACATTCCTCAAGTCCACATCCAAAGCCTCTTTCGTTCGATGCCGCGACGTGTAGCGGCCGTTATTGCCAGCCATGGGGGCCACATGAACTATGGATGTCTCTGTGTTCCGCAAGTCGCACGGGCCTGTAAGCTCAGTCGTTTCATCTTTGTATCTGTTGTTATGTGTCCAGTAAATATGGCTTTGCTATATCATGTCCTTCTTGGTGTTGCATTTTGGGTGGCCAGCAGTGTATATATATAAGCAAAAATAAACATCAGGAACTAATAAATGATAAAAAAATGAAATGTGTGTGTGTGTGTGTGTGTGTGTATGTGTGTGTAAAGTGTCTTGCTCATGCCGCCTTATATTTATGCTGTTTTGCAGTACGTTCTTTATTTTTTTTTCACCTGGTTAAAAAGTTCAGCTTTTTTTTTTCTTCACCAGTCTCATGTATGTAAAATCCACACACATGTTTAAAGGGTTAAGAGAGGAAGTTACCTCTGTTCAGGTTAGTGTCCAGTGTCGCTGGGGACCTCCACCACAACCATACCCCCATCTCAGCATGTCAGACGAACAACTCCTGAGACTCCAAGGCAGGTGCAGGCAATGCCCTTGATATGCTTATGTCATTCACTGTTGACATTGAAGGATTATATCACAGCAGGAGTAGGTTAGTCATCTAGGAGTAGACACATCTTTCAATGCTGCAATATCACGAGCAAGTGCAACTGTGGTCAACACCACCGTCCACAACCATGGCATCGGGCCAGCATAGGACACTTCAAGGGTACTCAGATGTACAGCATTGAATCTCAAGGTCGAGCTGTGCCATGGCTATTGTGATTCCTCTTTTACGTCCTCCATTTCATAGTCAGCAATCTACTTAAATCAACCGCTCTTCATGCACATCTTGTGTCCAGTTAGCTGTGACCAAGGGGCATATACCGGACCCTTCTCTAGATCTGGCATCTGCAATTGCTGACTATGAGGGATCACCATCCTCTATTAAATATTTTATAAGTAACTTCATTTGATGAAGAGAAAGAGGAATCACTATTGGCGGAAGAACATTACAAAGTATTAGATTTGCAGATGACCAAGCAATATTAGCTGATAATGAAGATGAACTACAGCATCTAATGCAAATATTTGAAAGTGTATGCAAAAAAATTGATATGAAAATTAACACAAAGAAAACAAAAACAATTAGTCTCCAGGAAATGTTGAGGTGATGATGAATGGAGATAATGTAGAACAAGTGAGACTATACAAATACCTTGGTAGTATGATCCAAGAAAATAGAAAATGTGACATGGAAATAAAAGAAAGAATTAATAAAGGAAAATATGCATTTTATAACAAGAATTTTTTTATTAATAAAATGAAAAAAAAGTTAAAGAAAAAGGTTTATTAAGTGCTATATTTGGAGTATAACTTTATGTGGGGTGGAAACGTGGACGATTGAGAAGAAAGAAGCTAAAAATTTTGGAGGCATTTGAAATGTGGTTGTGAAGAAGAATGGGAAAAATAAAGTGGACTGAAAAAATTACCAATGATCAGGTAATCATGGTTCGTACGCGTCTTGGAAATCCTGGAAATGTCCTAAAATTCTGCTACATGCCCTGGAATTATTTTCATTCCGGTCTTTTTGTCCCTGCGCGATGTTTGTATTGTATTACGAAAAATGTAATTCATGAGGCAACCTTATGGGTTGTCTTATGTTGTAAACGTGCTTTTGATTAAAATATACATAATATCTAAGGTATTTTGCCTGATATTTCAAAGTATTTCGCACGTTGTTTGCTCAGGAGCACGTGCCTCACAGAGCAAACGACGTGTGAAATACTTTGAAATATCAGGTAAAATACCTTAGATATTATGTATATCTTGTAATGTAGTTGAGGATTTTTCTACTGACATAACTTATGCCTGACAAATCCCTTCCCCCTGCAAAATGGGGAGGTTTTTTTTTTTTTTTCTTCTGTTAGGAAGACTGAAGCTGCGTTATTAGCATCTTTCGGCGTCATGTTTATGGTTTATGTTATCACTTTGTCTGACGGGGAAAACCATATCTCTGCAATTATTAGTTCAATTTGTAAAATTCTTTTTGCATTGGAAAGCTTAAAACATGAGAATGATAATCCATTTGTTCCGGTTTTTTTTTCTGATTCACTCGCCGCTAGAGGGCGCATATAAAGATCATATCGAATTTAAAATTCATTTTATTTTGTACATTTGCTTCTAAATATCCAATAGAAAAAAATCTTCCTTTCAACAACATTTATGTCCCTTTTTCAAATAATGCATAAATTTTCCACTATGGCATGTAACGGTAAATCGTGATTTCCCTCATATCTCCGCTTCTAAAACTCTGATTTGAAAAATTATTCCTGCATTGGATACAGCTCTTGAGGGGAAATGTTTTGTATATAATTTCTCATTTTTGGTAAAGAATAGTTTGGCCGCCAGGAAGCGTAAGTGTTTATTTTTGCTTCTGGTGTATTTGCAATATAATCTGAGCTTGAAACTCAATTGAAAACATTTCTCCGTGGACCGATGCCATTCACCTCCAAAAACATTTTGAGAATACCTCCTGCTTAAATAGTGCATAATTTTTCCACCAGGGGCATACACATATATTTTATTTTTGTCCATATCTCTGTTTCTAGGAGTGATTTGAAAAATTCTTTCTTTGTTGGAGAACATTTTCGGTGCGAAATGTTTCTCATATAATTTCAAGTATTTCTTAATGCACAGGTGCACCACTAGAGGGCGTGAACTCACATTTCTGTTTGCAGCAAAATCTGCAGGACTAATAACCCGATAGAAAAATATTCTCTTTCGACCAGATGCTACTAACTATGAAAACTCCTATTGTGTATTTTCTCCCCAAAATAATGCACAATTTTGCCACTAGGGGGCACAAATATTTAATCTATTTTTTTCCAATATCTGTACTTTTAAATGTCCCATTTAAAAAATTATTTTAACAACATATACCATTTACCTTATGGAACACTTTAGGTTTCTATTTGAGGAGGTTTGTGGTTCACAATTCTGGCGCTGGGTCGTGTTGTGCACTTCCGTTTGCAGCCTATCTCTGCCTCTAAAAACTCTATTGAGAAATTTCTTTTTTACTGTATGCTATTCTCTATAATAAAGATTTTCAACTTTTCCATTGTGAAAAATTCTTCCGCTAAAAGGCATACAGTTATATCATGTTTCTTTCTCTATCTCTTCTTTTTAATTGTTTGATTTAAAAATCTTTTGTCTCTAATACCTTTTTTCTGCTATGCGAAACTTTTTTGCACCATTTGTTAATTTTTGTAACATACGTTTTAGCCACTGGTAGAAGTAAGTAGTTGATTTTTTTTTTTTTTTTGTGTGGGTTATTTTCACCTTTACTGAAATTTGCTAATGAATGCTGTATATAAAAATTTGCCATAAAATTAAATTGCTTTGTAACAAAAAAAACTTAAATCTAGTTGTTTCTCAGTATTTTCTGAGCAAACTAATCACTTTGCATCTTCTATAATTAGTTTTCTAATCATGCCCAGTTAAATTGACTTGATCACTAATAAATACAGTTATACCCAGCCCTGGTATTTAAGGTTTTCCCATTATTCTCTTTCATTTCATGTTGGAAATTTTGTGCAAACTTTGTTTGCTGGTGAGTAAAAATTTAAAACGTAGATACAGCAGCAATATTATGTTGAAAATTACTTCCCTAAATAAAATGTAACACAAATACTTGCTCCCGTGATTATGTGTTTAAGAAATAACAATCCCTTTGGTCCTTTGAAAAAGTTCAAAATATTTCACCTTTCCTTACCCTTAAATTTCCAATGTAAGCATTATTTCAAAATAATTAAATATAAATAGTATTTTATGTATTGATTGTGTGGTATATGAAAGCATTTTAAGAGTAATGCCTACCTATGTATTTTTGAGTTTTATGTTGTTGCTTTTTTATTCTGTAATTTGCTTCAATAATTGAACTAAAGCCAAAGTAAAAAAATAAGTTTCTCAAAATCAGTGTAGTATAGTATACAAAAGTTTAGTAGATATTAAATCTGGTCACATTTTCAGTGACAGTTTTGGTATTTCAGTATTTATCCGTGATTCTAAGTTTCTGATTAGCTGCAATGGACAACATTTTTAACATTCTGTATTAAATTTGCCCAAGCATGTAAGAAGTTGTTTGTTGTAGGTTACAAGTTGAACAGACCTATGGTTTCATTATATTTTAAGTAAGAGCGTTTGGATCGTATGTCCTGGAAAAATCCGAAAGTCCTGGAAAAATCCTGGAATTTTGTGATTGAAAAAGCGTATGAACCATGGGTAATGTACAGCGTTGAAGAAGAAAGAAATTTACTAAAGACCATAAGAAAAAGAAAATATAATGGGATAGGACATATGTTAAGAGGAAACAGCCTATTAAAAAAAAAAGATAGAAGAGAGAATTGAAAGAAAGTGACCAAGAGGAAGATGACAATGATGCTTGATGATATAATAAGCACAGGAAGCTATCAAGAATAGCTTCCTGTGCTTATTATATCATCATTATTATATCAAAGGACAGAGGAAACTGGAGGAAGGGAATTTGCTGAGTTACTGTTGGACCTGTCAAGAGACAGAACACTGATGATGATGATGTGACTTCAGGTATATTTAATTATTTACTTATTTCTTCATCATTTACTATCATGAGTGTGAGGACATCTCAAGTGTGCAACACAGAAATAAAATGCCAAAGCTGGTTTAGAGAATTAACTTGTGTGTGTGTTTGGTTGTTTGTTTTTTGTCCCTGCCCAGTGAACTATGCACTTTATTCTGGCATTTATAATTTTGTGCTGGATTATGTTATAATTTATTTCTTAATATTTGTACGAAATTCATTTCCTTTCCAGGATAAGGCCGTTAAAGACTTGGAAATTACAATCCAGAAGGGTGGAGATATTCTAGTAACAAAAGACTCAGAAATAAATGACCTCCAAAAACAAGTGTCTGATCTAAGAAACAAAATAAAGAAGTCAAGGGTAAGTGTTTGTGAATAAACTTTAGTACTCATGAACTTAATAGGGTAGCATTTTGGTTCTCTCATGTTCTTGATTTCTGAAAATGCAGTATCTTTCCTCATATAGTCAGCAGGCCATGAAATCCAGAAAAAAAAAGTTACCGTATAATATGTACTCAATGTATCCCAAACAGTAAGTTCTTACAGAAAAGTTGTGACTTATGAGATGGCTCAATAGTCCAAGAAAATAGAAAAAGAAAAACAATATTCTTATATATATATAAAAAAAGTAATTGTCACTTTTAAATGCTTTTCTGTTACTTTGAAGTGAATAAAGAGCAAAAATTACAAGTTTTTCAAAATTACTGCCATTCCATAATTAGATGTGACAATTCCATAGCTAGACTCTAAACCTGCAGCATCCAATGTATATGTGCCACTGAGCATCCCACAGCATGTGATCATCTGCAAGTTCAAATAATATCTCCTTCATTGCATCATGTTTTCTGTCAAAATGCTGATTTGTTAAAAAACAAACAAAAAAAACCCTTCACAACCGTATGCGGATTTTTATCTTTGTGTCACGTTACATTTTCTGTTCTTTTGTTATTAACATATTTCTAGTAATTTTCCAAATATACAACCTCTTCTAACAAATATGTGTGAATTTTTTAAAAATAGAAGTGCCGCAAAAACTTTTTTAACAGATAGTCCACAGATTGTGGGATGAAAAATGTGGCAAACTGATTTTCCACTGAGTATTTTTTTTTTTTCTTAAATAAAAATATTGTTTTTACACAGTTGAACCATAGTGGAAAAAGTTCAATGCATCCATTTTGTGAAAATGTTAGTGGACAGATAATTTTGTTTTTCCAAGTATAGTTGTTATATATAACAACTATCATTGGAAAAACAAAATGTATATAACATTCCTTTAATCTGGGTGCCGACTGATACAAATTTCCTATTAGTTTTATTTCTTTCATTAAAACAATAATTTATTGAAATTCTCTTAAAAACAGAAATGTTTTCTCCTGCATTATTCGTATCTCTAATTAGTTCATTAGTAGCATTGCTATGTGTGTTTGTTTGCCAGTCAAAAAGATTAAAAGAACATTGCTGATTTAAATTTGGCAGAACATAAGATCATGGAACCTATGAAGTTAAATGTGCTGTGGAAATTTTGAATACAAGTGCATTTTTGTGAGCAAATAAAAGAGCTGCAGTTTTCCAAATTAAACTCATCTCATTTTTAGCTTTGAGAACATGTGATTGATCGTCATCTCAAATGTTTCTCTGGTTATTTGTAAATCTGTTTTTTGCTGTGCAAAATTTCTTCTTTTTCTCAGCCTGTTGGCACCTAATGCAAGGTATAGGCCTCCCCCAGTCTTTTGCAACTTCCTCGATCCTTAGCCTCAGTCCACAATTTAGCACCTCTAAATTTCTGAAGGTCATCTCTCCATCTTGTTCTCTGGCACTACCTTTGTCTCTTTCCATCTCTTGGTTGCCATTCTTTTATTAATCGTGTTGATCTTTCAGTCTTCCAACATGTCCAGCCCATCTTCACTTTTATTATTTTTATAATATCTATTATTCCTGCTCTTTCTCTTATAAGTTCATTTCTAACTCTGCCTATTCTTGTTATTCCTAACATTCTTCTTCCTAACTTTCTTACCGATACTCTTACTTTTTCACATTGTCGCTCTGTGATACTCCACGTTTCACTTCCATAAGTATATATGGGGTTAATACAGGCATTGAAGATTTTTCTTTTTTAAACACAATGGAATATTTCTGGATAAATAGTCTTTTAAGTCTCCAAAAAGCTCTATTACCTTGGATAATTATACTATTGATTTCTCTTTCTTGTCTTTCTTTAAAACTGATTACTTGACCTAAATAAATGTATTAATCTACTTTTTCAATTTCTTTTGCAAAATTTACACATTGGCATATGACCATGTTGAATTTGCATAACTGTGTGTTATAATGGAGTGATCAAATATACATATTTTTTCGAAAGTTGTGTCTCACTAGTAAAAAAAGGTTGATAGGTGATTGGTGATCCTTATACCATGTAAAAAAAAAAAAAGAAAAACTGGGTCATATGAGTCAACATCCTGCTGCTCCCCCAAGGCCCTTAATGTGACTGATTTTGCTTTGGAGTGTGTGAGACTAGTTTACTGGCTTAAAAATTAAAAAGTGTAACCCTGTTATAATGAAACGCATTCAGCGTATGAAATCAGTTTATTTTCGTAGTGTAGTCAGCACAAATATTAGCCAAGCTTTCGCACTCCACTGGAAGGCTTTTTCAAGGCAATGGTAGTCACAAAAATGCATAGAATTGGAACATGTAAAGAAAGAAGATGATTTTTGAAAATAACGCGGGTGACATCACGAGCATATTACATGAATTTTTACCACATAATCATACAGAGCGCCGTGATGAGTTTCCATCTTTTAATAATGCATGCCAAACCGTTGGTAGTTCCGTAGAGACTATATCATTGCATGCCACTTTGCTGGATAGGATTTCCACTGTTTCCCTGAGGGCAGTCTCTTTGAAATTCGTGTAAGGGGCAATTCTTCTAATATTATTCCATACAGGAGCGGCCGAGCGATGCATGACTTCTCTGGCGAGGGCTGTATTCTGCATGTCCTGGTTCACACTTCGTACGTGTTCTTTACATCTAGTGTCCAAGGATCGCTTCGTCATTCCTATATATATCTTTTCCATGTTGCCAGGATATACTTGGTGAATATTTGTGCTGACTACACCACGAAAATAAACGGATTTCATACGCTATATGCATTTCATTATTAGTCAACTCTGGTGTATTTTAAAATAAAGGTGTAACCCTGTGTTTTAGTTTTTGTTATTTTTGCCATATCTTTGGCAGTTTACATGATGTAAGCTCTAATAAACAGTCTGAAATACTGCTCACTAGGACAGTGCACCATGTGTTTTAATGGTCATCTGGAATGACAAATAACTGCAGCTACGTGCTCAGGGGGAGCTGGAATGGAATCGGTTGTGGAGTTGTTTATATTTCAGCCGATTTTAAGAGAGTGATAACAAGCTAACCCTCCTGTCTCTGTCATCCAGCATGCTAGAGATGGTTAGGAGTCACTGTTACTGAAAAATGACCCTTACCCTTACGACCAGTGGCAAAAGCTACAGTTCCAAATTCACTGATAAAAATGTCACTGTTAGTCATGTCCTAGCAATTCTTGGGGTCCAAAATCATTTTTTACATCATAGTTTCAGTTACCTTTTCACCATGTCTAAACAATCTCCTTTTTCTGTTGAACATCAGAGATGTCACGAGTGATGTTAGCTTTTTTTTCAGTCTACCCTTTTCCCCATACTTAAAATAGTTTTTGTTTTGGCTGCCGCTGTGCGTTCACTTGTTAAAAAAGAATTCAAAGCGAGCCTATTGTAACAGGGATTTTGTAAGAGTTACAAGTGATTTGTTTAATGAAAATAAAGTCCTAAAATGCCACTTCTTGTTATCTGTGCAGCAAAAATGACGTACATGTCACAAAAGATGGTGACACACAGCTGATGCTCAGATTTCAAACAACAGGGAGATCACTTACTTCTTTTGTTTTCTAGGTACAGAAAATTAACTAAAAGAATGGGAAAATATTTATTATGGATGGAAATTACACTATTTCTAGCGTGCACATTCCAAGTAAAGATTTTCAATTCGAATTTTACTCTAAAAGAAAAAAATGCTTGCTCTAGTGATTAATGTAGCAAGATGGGACTATAAGGGATTAAAAAAAGTATTTGTTAAGAATGTTTATTAAAAATATGAAGCCATTTTTCTGTAGTATTGCCACTTTTTACTATTTAATGTTATTTATAAAACAAAAACCCTAAAAGTATTTTTCTATATAATTTTTAAGTGTTTAGAAAATTCCATCATAAATTCAGTTTGCTCCAAATATCCTTGATTTTTTAAATATCTTCTAGATTTTTTAAAGAATTTTTTGCACATTTCCTGGTATTGTATGAAAATAAGTTCCAACAATCAAAATTGATAAAAATATTAAGAATTAACATGTCTTGTGCATGTGTGTGTCTTTTGTATTTCCTTTTACATGTGTGGTATTTTATTTTTAGGATGGCAAAGTTAAGGATGAAAACAATATCATTAAGGCACAACAAACAAAAATAATAGATCTGACAGCAAGAGTTGATGACCTGTGTAAAGCTATTTTATCAAAGGTAAATATAGAAGTTTACTCTAAAATCTTAGCAGGGTGGCATAAACAAATTCATAGAGTCCCCTTTCCCCCCCCCCCCCCCCTCTCTCTCTCTCTCTCTCTCTCTCTCTCTCTCTCTCTCTCTATATATATATATATATATATATATATATATATATATAACAGAATTTATGCTGTAAGATATCTCTGAAAGTGTAACGAAAATGAGAGATTGTAACATTATTGATACATATCTGAAATGTTTTGTGCTGTATGGGTAGAGGGCGTAAGCTCACATTTCCGTTTACAGAAATATCTGCGGACTGAAAAATATTCTCTTTAGATCAGATGCCTAACTATGGAAACTCTTTATTTGATTTTCTTCACAAAATAATGCACAATTTTGCCGCTAGGGTGAACAAATATTTAATCTGTTTTTTTTTTTTTTTTAATATCTGTACTTCGAAATGTCCAATTTAAAACATTCTGTTAACACCAGATACCATTTACCTTATGGAACATTTTAGGTTTGTGTTTGAGGAGGTTTGTGGTTCACAGTTCTGCTGCTAGGTGGTGTTTGTGTGCTTCTTTTTGCAGGCTATCTCTGCCTGTAAAAAACTTATTGAGAAATTTCTTTTTTTACTGTATGCCATTCGCTATAATAAAGATGGAGCGTGAATAAGACTTTTGCTACAGTAAGAAGAGATCTTCTTCAAATAATGTACAATTTTCCCAGGGGTTGTAGAGGTCAAAATGTTTTTTTGCTATCTCTGCTTTCGGGAGATATATTTGAAACATTTTTTTCCTTTGCATAGCTTTTGCTATGAAGAATGCTTTTCTCCTGTTTTCAACTTTTCCATTATGCAAAATTCTTCCGCTGAAACGCATAGTTATATCATGTTTCCTTCTATATCTCTCCTTTTAACTGATCAATTCGAAAATCTTTTTGTCTCTAATACCTTCCTTCTACTATGGGAAACATTTTTTGCGTCATTTCTTAATTTTCGTAACATATTTTTTAGCCACTGGTGGAAGTAAATAGCTGAATTTGTAATGAATACTTTATATAAAAATTTGCCATAAAATCAGATTACTTTCTAATATCAGAAACGTAAATCTAGTTGTTTCTTAGTGTTTTTCTGAGCTTCTGTAATTAGTTTTTTAATCATGCCCAGTTAAATTGCCATGATCACTAATGAATGCAATTGCACACAGCCCTTGAACATAAGGTTTTCCTGCTATTCTCTTTCATTTCACGTTGGAAATTTTTGTGCATACTTTGTTTGCTGGTGAGTAAAAATTTAAAACATAGCTACAGCATCGATATTATGTAGAAAATTCCTTCCCTAAATAAAATGTAGCACAAATACTTGCTCCCATGATTATGTGTTAAGAAATAACAATCCCTTTGGTCCTTTGAAAAAGTTCTAGATATTTCACCTTTCCTCACCCTTAAATTTCCAATGTAAGCATTATTTCAAAATAAATAAATATAAATAGTATTTTATGTACTGATTGTGAGGTACATGAAAGCATTTCAAGAGAAATGCCACATACCTGTGTATTTTTGAGTTTTATGGGGTTTTTTAATTCTATAATTTGCTTCAATAATTGAACTAAAGCCAAAGTAGAAAAATAAAGTTTTCTCAAAATCAGTGTAGTATACTGTATATAAACGTTTAGTAGATATTAAACCTGGTCACATTTTCAGTGGCAGTAGTGGTATTTCAGTATTTATCTGTGATTCTGAGTTTCTGGTTAGCTGCAGCAGACATCATTTTTAACATTCTGTTTTAAGTTTGCCCAAGTATGTAGGAAGTTGTTTGTTGTAGGTTACAAATTGAACAGACGTATGGTTTCACTATATTTTAAGTAAGAGCATTTGGATCCTATGTCCTTGAAAAAATCCATAAGTCCTGGAATTTTGTGATTGAAAAAATTTGTGAAAACCATGCGAATCGTTATCGATATGTCTTGTTCAGTTTCTTGTTTTCTGCTTTATTGCAAATATCATGAAGGAAAGTTAGTGGTAAGTATAAACTAAACCCACATGTGATTAAAGGGACGACCTACTGAAATCAAGATATTTCGCCGAAAAAGTGCCTCATTTTTCTGTTTGGAATACGACAGGGATTGCCATATGGCAGTGCCAGGAGCGAGCACATATCTTGCCTTCGCCATATTAAAGACTGTTGTTTTTTGTGCTTACTGAAGTTTATTTACCGTTAAATGTATCAATTTCAAGTCAAAAATTTTGTACCTAGGATTTCATGCAGCAGACATTTTTAAATTCTGTACCTAGGTTAGCTGCAGCAGACATCATTTTTAACGTTCTGTTTTAAGTTTGCCCAAGCGTGTAGGAAGTTGTTTGTTGTAGGTTACAAATTGAACAGACGTATAGTTTCACTATATTTTAAGTAAGAGTATTTGGATCCTATGTCCTTAAATAAAGCCCCAAAAGTCCTGGAATTTTGTGATTGAAAAAGCATGTGAGCCATGCAAATCGTTATTGATATGTCTTGTTCAGTTTATTGTTTTCTGCTTTATTACAAATATCATTTGAGGAAAGTCAGTGGTAAGTATAGACTAAACCCACATGTAATTAAAGGGACGACCTACTCATATCAAGATATTCCGTCGAAAAAGTGTCCCGTTTTTCTGTTTGGCAGGGATTGCCGTATGGCAGCGCCAGGAGCGAGCGCGTATCTTGCCTTCGCCATATTAAAGACTGTTGTTTTCTGTGCTTACTGAAGTTTATTTGCAGTTAAATGTATCAATTTCAAGTCGAAAATATTGTACCTAGGATTTCATGAATGATATGTTCATTGAAATAAATTTGTGTGATTGTTTTTACAGCTTTATTTTCCGAATGACACGGAAAATGCATGTTTCCGGCAGCAGACATTTAAAAACTCACTTTACATTATCTACAAACTGTTTAATATAAATTAGGAATTGTTCATAACGAAAAATTTAGTGGTAATAAAAAAAACACCTGGTGAGACATTTCTGCATATCTGTTAAAAATAACGGGACGGTCCTTTTTGTCATTTGAGTAGGTTGTTCCTCTAATCATGTTGGTCTAGGTATAGATGTATTTGTGTGTATAAGAATTTATTCCAAACAGCAAAATTAGGATTGATCATTTTTGGAGAGTCATATTGTATCAAAAAGCATTTGGAGACTGGAAATATCCATCTTTGGCTAAAGTTGTGAAAGCCTATCTTGTGTTATCACATGGCAACTTCGATGTAGAGAGAGGCTCTTCTGTGTCACAAAGAGTTCTTTCAGATGAGAAGGCATCTATGTCTGAGAAGATGTTGAATGAGAGACTAACAAATCGAAGTGCATTAAAAATGTGTAACAACTAAGTTGCAAAGATGCTAATAACCAAAGAACTAATGAAATTAGCACTTAATGCACTTAGGTCATATAGCAACCATTTGGAAGAGGAGCAGAGATTAAAGGAACAGCAACTGAAAGCAGAGAAAGAAAGTGCTGAGAGATTGAAGCAAGAATTGCCAAATAAAGGATTTGAAGAGCAGAAAGCAAACTGTAGAAAACAGGAAAAACAAAATAAAAATTTTTGTTAAAAAAAAAAAGAGAAGTACAAAAATCATTAGACTCCTTAAAGAAACCAGTAACAGACTAAAGCAAGCAATAAAAAAAAAAAAACATACCTGCAATACAAGTTGCAGATGGCATTCTTGAAAGAGCAGAGAAACTCTGACAAAAGGAAAGACATAATGAACTTGAAGCATTAAAAATGAATAGGGTAGTTCATAAAAGAAAATCCTCCCTAATTGATGCATTTATGCAGAAAACCTCAAAAAAGGAATAAATCTAAGGTTAATGAGGAAGCATTTTTGTTAAGCCTACCCTTATAGGCACTGATGGCAGTGGTATAAATTCACACTCAACTTTTTGAAAAAATTTACTGCATATAACTCCTCCAAATTGCCACCATTGTATAAGAATAATGCAAACTTTAAAGAGAACCTCCCCCCCCCCCCAATTGCTAAATGATAAAAAAAGTTTGTTTATACATATTGGGGGGGTCATATAAAAGTTTTTGATGTCCCATGACAGTAATTTTCAGAAGAGTTATAAAACAATCATTTCAAAAAATTTGAGCTTTGGTTTTATTATTGTCATCAGTGGGTGTAAGGATAATCTTAGTTTTACTGATGTTAGAGCTTTGAAAATCGATCATGGTTAACATCTAGGGATTTTAACTGTCTGCTGTTATAAAAGTAACCCAAATTAGAAGAAAGTCAAGTTTTTTTGTTTCTTTATTTCTGTAATTTTGTATTGGAATAATTTTACAGGATAAATTAATTTCTTTATATATGTCTCAAAAGTATCAAGGACACTGTGAAGAATGACTGTAACATTATCTAGGCAGATGTATGTCAGTGTAATGCTTCATATCAATTATACCTGACCTACACAGACTTGAGCTCGAATCGTAAGACAGTTGTCCATGCCCTAATGAAATGAAGATGTTTCAGACAGGTTTTTCACGTTTACCTTTCAAATATGGGAATCAAAATAAAATGTACTCTTTTACAACATAATTCAAAATCATGTTAAGCACCATTATTATTATTACTTATGAGTTAAAGAGTTTCCATTATTGAAGAGGGAAATTACACTATACACATTCCATTCCTGGTGATAATAAACTGCAAGTTTTCATTTTGTTAGTTATAGGCTTCGTATTTTTGTTCCACACATTCACAGTGTTAGATATTTATTGTCATAGCTGTAAAAAAGACAAACATTTCCAAATGTTCATCTATTTGAATGAGATTTTTGATATACCTAATATCAGATAACTTCGATTATTATGTGTACAGAACAAAACAAGTGATCATCATAACACTGAAAGACCACAACTATGGCCTTTGAAAGAAGAAATACACAACAATTTTTTCAACACAGTGTATGAAGCCCACTTGGAAAATCTTATGTTTTTTTTACCTACCACAATGCAGAAGAAAGCTCTCCATACTGGCTTGATACAGATGAGAACATCTGACCTCCAGAACAATGACAAAGAAGGAAGTATGAAATATTCAATTCATGAGGCAACCTTAAGGGTTGTCTTATGCTATAAACGTGCTTTTGATTAAAAATACATAATATCTAAAGTATTGTTTACCTAATATTGTCAAAGTATTTTGCACGTTGTTGCTCTGTGAGGCACGTGCTCCCGGCCCAAGAGGTCTTTTTGTTACGGGTTTTTGGTTAGTTTAAAAATTTTTTTTTTAGAAATAAAACAATTAGGCTATTTATTTTCAGTTCTACATTCATTCATTCTCACAATCAAACGTTTTAAATTTACATTAATCAAAAGATTTTAGTAAAAAAAGTCATACTTATCGGGTCAGGAGACGTTTCGCACGGGGTTCGTCATCACCACGTTACGGCGAGCGCTTTCGACATACAAAAAGACCTCTCGGGCTGGGAGCACCTGCCTCACAGAGCAACAACATGCAAAATACTTTGACAATATCAGCTAAACAATACTTTAGATATTATGTATTTTTAAAAGAAGGAAGTGTTTTGTAATTCCAAAGTTTGTATCAGGTTAGTTTATGTAAGTAGTTTTTGATATATAATTGAATAATTTCTTTTTTTGGTGGGGGAAAGGGTGGGTGTGTGATTTCCGTAAGTTCTGAGTGTCTTGAGAAGCATTATATTGAAACTTAAGATGCCCTTTTTGCAGTGTATGGATGTGTTTGTGTATATATACAGGGTGCATAGGAAAGTTCCTTTTGCCTGGAATAATTTGTGAACGGAGAGATGTACAGTTATGCAAGTGAAATAATGGTATAGTAAAGCGACTACGCCTGATCGAATGCAACCGATAACAGTGCCCCTGGTGGCGAAATGCGGAATTAGCCATCGCAAATCCAAAACGAAAAGAGATAGATCGAAATTTCCAATTACAAAGTTGTAGAGCATCAATTAATTAGTACAAAACGACATTTGTTTCACACGGATAAGATAAATTTTCGTCTGAATACCCTAAAATGTCCGAAATCTATGTGCGACAATTCGAATCTGCATATTTACATTTCGCAAATGTAGCCGTATTCCAGCATTTTAAGAACTCTATTTCATAGCTTACACTTTTGTCTTTCCAATGACACCAAAATGAACAAAATTGGTTCATAAATAAGAACGTTATAGTTGTTACAAACTTCAAAACCACCTTGTTCATTGAGTCAAATTCCAAAATGACCCCCTGACCGCAGTTTTAACCCAAAAATTCTGAAAAAAATAATTTAACCATTTTTCATAATGTACTTACTGGTAAAAATTTTCACAAAAATCTGTGACATGAGGGCAACAGCCATTGGGTGATTTCACATGAACTAACTAACCCACATACGAAAGCATGCTTGCAGGATTTTCATAGAAAATTGCAGGATTTTTCTCTTCTTAATGTTGGCAAGTCTGTATATATAATTTTTTTTCCCACCAAAATGTGAACATGTGCTAATTTTGTCCCCATGGTTTGAAATAAATAAAAAAAATGTAACAATTTTTTTTGTTGTTGTTGTTGTGGAGCACTTACATTCTAAAACTCATATACTTTTTTGTGCAACTATTTTAGTCATTAACATAAGTTGTTAAGGCTACTATTTTTACCTTTAATGGCTTCTAAAGCAAGGGTGTGATAGGCTGGCAGCCCTGAGATTAAGATAGGATCTGTTTTCAAATACTTGTAAGAACTTTTCAAGAAAGTAAAATGTGCAGAGAGTTTATAAGGGGAACCTGGATTATATTTCAATACAAAGATTATCTTCAAATGATATTGAAGTTCTGGTTTTTTTTAGCAAGGAACTGTTTGTACTTAACACAAGATCAGTCTAAATGGTACAGAGTTAGACCAGGTGAATGAAGTTGAATATTTAGGAAGCATGTTTGACAGAGAAAACAGATGGCAAAATTAGTGGGTAAATGAATTCATCTTTGAAAGTCATAGCTGCCTTAGGAGGATTTCACAGGAACGATGGGTTCCCCCAAAAATCCTGCATGGCTGTTTATGAAAGTGTAATTGTTCTTCCTCTGATGTGCAATAGTGAAACCTGGGTATTGCAGAAGAAATATAGGAGACATTAGTGTGTTGGAGAAATGTATTACTCACAAGAGTTGTCTGACAGGACACATTCTGATATTGTGCAGAACAAGGATGTATTGCAGATGTGCAGTGTGAAGCGAAATGTTGTTTGTAAGGTGGAGATATATTTTTGGGTGGTTTTATTGTGTTGAAAAAATGGGTAATGAGAGGGTAAGATGATTTATTCAGCTTAAATATCTGCAACGAAATACTGAGTAAATCATGAAAGGACCAAATTCCAAAATGCCTGCAAGTGAAAAACATAATTATGGTGAAGAAAAAAAAAGTCTAGATTTGATTTGCTCTAAAATTTAAGCTGATAACATAAGAACGCAAAGATTAACAAGTTGTTGAAAATCTTTAAGGAGTAATCGAACTTTTGAAACTTCTTGCACACTCTGGTCTTTGGAATCAATATGCACTATATTGGTAAAAGTCACCGGACACCTAGAAGAGAAACACAATGTAGCATTTATTGAGATACATTAGTACGGTGTCGGTCCACCTTTGGCTTTAATGCCTGTACTGACCCTTCAAGACATGCTTTCAACAAGGTTTTAGAACAGAGCGATAGGTATGCGCTTCCATTCACTACATAATGCTGCAGCTAACTGTTGCTTAGTAGTAGGCCTTTGTTGCAAACTTCTTATGTGGCACTCTAATTAATTTCATAGGTAATCTGTGGGATTAAGATCAGGGCTCTGTGCTGGCCAGTATATGGAATTATCGTCAAACCATATGGAATTATCGTCAAACCATATGGAATTATCGTCAAACCATGCTGTAACAATCCTTGCTTTATGGCTTGGTGCATTATCCTGCTGGTACCAACAAGGCTCAATTCCGTAGTATTGCTACAGAGTTTGTAGGGCATAATAATTGTCCAGAATATTGAGGTAGACGTGCTATTTAACAAGTTTGTCCATGATAACCAATGGGCCGGGACCATACCACAAAAACAACCCCACACGAGTACACTGCTAGCTCCAAACTTGACCGTAGGAACCACTGTGGTAAATAGGGTTCCCCCGGCTGCCGCCATGCCCACACACGGCCATCAGGCCATCAGACTGATGGATCGTGTATCTGGATTCATCAGTCCATAGGACCCGTTTCCATTGATCTACGGTCCGCGATAAATGTTCTTTACACCATGCTTAATGATGAGTAGCATTCCGAGTGGAGATAAAAGGCTTATGAGCAGCCGCACGACCATGATAACACATGGAATGAAGTTCTCTGCGAATGGTACGTGTACATACCGAGGTTCTAACATTTTTACTGACCTGTACACTGAAGTCTTGTGCAGTACTCTGTTCATTAGCTGTAACAACTCTCCTGAGGCTTCAATGTCCTCTATCACTGATTTTGTTTGGTCTGCCGGTACGTTTTGCTGTTTCAGGCATGCCATGTGTCTTCCACTTATTCAGTACATCCAGAACAGTTGACTTGGGTATGTTTAAACACCTCTTGGTTTCTCTTATGGACAAGCCACTAAATAACACCCAACAATCATTTCTTTCTCAAAGTCAGTTCTCTCTCGCCGCGACATTTTCACTCAGCCTCACAGTGCGATATGATTGCGGTGAGCTCCAGGCTAGTTTTAATAGTGTTTGCAGCTGTACCGTGCATCTTAACAACGTAGCAGATCCGTTTATTGGCTTTTGAAGGGGTGTCTGGTGACTTAGTGTATGTCAGTTCTGTTTAGGCTGGCCTTTTAAAAGAGAGTAAATTATTATTAGAATAATAATTTCTTGAAGAAACTAAACATAAAAAATTAAAATACTTGAGTACTTAATGTTTGACAACTGTAGGGCATGGCATTCAAATTAAGCATTACACCAAGACCACAATGACAAACGAAATTCTCCACGAACTGTTATTGCTTTCCCCACAACACTGAAGTAAACACCAAATTATTCAACTGCATTTTAATCCCCTTTCATTTTGCAGCAACTGGTGTTCCCCTGTTCTTCTCCACTTTCTTTTTTGTGACATTTATTTCAGTATTTCTGAGAGAGCAATAACAGTTTCATGAGAATTTCCTTTGCAGATATGGTTTTAGTGCTGCATTTGGCTTGACTGCTATGCATTGCAATTGTCAAATGCAAGTACTCAAACAAGTTTTATTTTCATTTATTTTAATCGTTTACTCTCTTTCAAAAAAACAGCCTAAATGTCACTGAGATATATTGATTCCAAAGACCAGAATATGCAATTTTTTTTAAAAGTTCGATTATCTCCTTTGTAGATTTTTGGCCACCTGTTAAAAAAAAAAAAAAAAGTCTAGCGTGAAATATGTGATGAATGTCAGTGAAGTTTGAGTTGTGTGTCAAGATCACTAAAAATGGAGACATTTGATACATCTTCAGTAAGTTAAGTCTTATGAGAATCAGTACGTTGATTTGACAAATGATTTTGCTTTAAGGAGCTAACCCCTGATTTTTGGAGAAACAGCTTAGTGGCATGTACATAAATAAAAATTTTACCAAAGAACAAAACTGTCTGTAGTAAATAATATAGTAGTTAGACCTACGTTCCTATTTAAGGCTTCACAAGTTAGGTATCAACTGAAGGACTGTGTAGGAGCTAAGAAGCTGCAGAACTCAGAGTGGTCAGCAGAATAAGAGAAGGAAATTGGTATTTTGATTGCCTGTGTACATAACATTGGTTATGGAATTAAGTTTTATCTGTATTTGTATAATAAATATTTTCTTATAGAATGTGATTCACACGAAGTGCAATTTATTTCTAGGATAGTAAAATAAAGGAGGACAACAGCATCATTAAATCGCAAGATGTGGAAATAAGAAATCTAAGAGGGAAAGTTGAGAAACTGAATGAGAATTTCTCAAAAAAGGTAAACTTGAATACTGTTCTCATTCAGGATTGTGTAATATGACAATGAATTTTCTTGTTTATTTGAGGAACTTTATGCTGTATGTCAATAAAGTACTAGTCAGGCATGAAATGTTTTCATCAATTTGCTTAATTCCTTTTTTTTTTCTTTAATCATTTGGATATTCATAAGAAAAATGTAAAACTGAATTTTTTTATTTTTTTTTTTATTTTTTAAGGATTGTGTAGTGGGTGTGTGAGTTTATTCTACAGAAAAATTCTTGCCTAGATTGAGGGCTTTAAGAAAGGAACTTTAAATAGGGAGGTAACAAATGTATGAATAACATACATTTCAACTCCCAACTTTAGGAGGAAGACTCCTGATTTTAAGTCATTTCACTTGCCCTCCGAACTGCCTCTGTTAATCTCCCACTATTCTTTATGTTACGTTTATATCATGGATGCAAATAAGCGGTTGGTTGCCAATGGCATCTAAGTTTTTCCAGCTGGTGACCATTGTTTCTTTTCTTTTATTTATTTACTTATTTATTTAAATTTTTTTCTTGAAAGCTAATGAAAATGTTACATCACTTTTTTTCTTCTTCTCTGAATTATTTTTATGGAACACAACATCGATACTTTAATGTCAGGTCAAAGGGAAATAGCTGTAACTGTAGAGATCAAGTACTGATTTTTGGTGGACTTTGTTGTCAGCTCTGTCAGTAGTCAGATGCAATTCAGTGAGGCAGGATTATTGGCCTATATCAGGGTGTCTGCTAGTCATGAATTCATAAAAGTCGTGGAAAAGGTACAAATTTTGTTTAACAGTCATGAATTCCTTTTTATTATAAACACCCAGTCATGAGTTCCATTTTGTTATAGCTCTCTCTCTCTCTCTCTCTCTCTCTAAAACATCATTTTAATAAGTTGACAGATAAAAATCACATGGGCCACCTTTTATTGATTTTCAAAGTTTATATTCTAATCAAGTAATCATTTACCCCAAAAAAGATATGCTGAATAATGTCATACGTGAAGAACAAATACATATATGAACATATACTATGGCGCAAACTATATATAAATTGATCAATGTAATCACCTGTTGATTTTGTTCCTCATATAAACTTGATATTTAAAGGTTTTAGATGACATGAATTAAGGTAAAATAATACTTTTGCCATATTCCTTAGCTCAAGTAATAACATTTGTATCTTTGCACTGGTGCATTGTGTAAAGTAATGTGTTCCTTGCCAGCTAACAAGTCTTGTACTGCAATTTGTAGATGTTATGCCCTTTGTTGCAGATTGTGCATTCCATGGAAGGTAACATAGGAGTAGATAGTGTTCCCCCTAGGCTGTTTCAGCAGGGCGCAGCACTCTGCCCTTTTTTGACATGTTAAAATATGCCCCGCCCTTAATCTTGTATTGCTCTTGCTGTTCCACGACTTGCCAGGCCCACGATCGCAGCATCAGTCACAAGCACACCCGTGTAATTGTTTTGCTCGAAGACAATACCCGCAAACCTTACAACTGTAAGGTTGATTGTGTGGAAATTGCAACATTTGGGGGGGAGGGGGTTAATGATCATCATGAACAACTTAAAGGACTATAAGCAGTCGCCCGTCCTTAATGTAGGGCCACTGGTTTCAAGAAAAGATAAAAATTAGTGGTCACCACTAGCCGTGTGGCAACTGGATAAAACAGAATGGCCGGTAGGAAAAGTTGCTTTACTCGCCAAGCTCAAAAATTTGCCTCTTGCAACCATCTGGTGGTCAAATTATTTTTTCATTACTAAAGAATTTATTTGCATTTTTCAAAACCTTCCTATAAATTAGCAAGATCATTTTCTATTATCCAACTCTCACGTGGGGAAAAACAATACTCTGCTCAGTAAATAAGTGGGTGCAATCTATTTATAGATTCACTCTTTGAGAAAGGGGAGGCGGTTGTTTTCCCCACTGTAGTTTGGGCAGGAAGTAACTACAATGGACATCTGAGCTTCAGCTGGAACTCTGATTTCACAAACCGACATCAGCAGTTCGTATTTTGTTAAGTTTTTTCCGAAAATGCATGATTTCCCATTGATTAGTCACTTCCTGCTTATCATCAGACAAAAAAGAGCAATCATTACTTTTGTTAAGAAAAGAATTGAAGTTTAAATGGGAACTTTAGCTTTTCGTTGCTGTCTTTCATTCCCTGTCAAGTCGCGTTTTTTGAACATTGATTTTGATTTAAACAAAATAAAATATTTTTGCTCTGCTCTTAATACAGCAAGAATTTTTTTTTACTACGGATTGGGAAAACACGCTTTAAGTGAAATCAAATGTCAAAAATCGATATTGCATTGTACACTTTGCCATGATAACAATTTTATGAGTCACGAAAATGGCAAGTTCCATCACGGACAGATTAAGTACCGATTTTAAAATTGAATTTAGCTTTATAAAAGAGAAAGCACAAAATTTTTACTATAATGATTGGTTGGTTTTGAAGTGACTGTTAAAAACAGGAAAACATGCACTTTGTTATAAAATATTCTCAGAAAATACTGAATCTATCTTTTTCACTAATCGCAAGACATTAAGGACAAGGAATATGATCAGAAAAATAAGAATATAATCACAAAGAGGAATGGGAGGGGGAAAATATATGCAGCTTGGTAAAAACAATTCAAAATTTTGAAAATCACTGTACATTATCCGTGCTTAAAACAAGCATTTTCGGACTGCAATAAAATTGAATAGAAGTTTGTTTCCGTGAAGCAGTGAATGGTTCAAAAGAAATGTTCATAGTTTTATCTCAGTTACCAGTGAATTCAACTCTTGAGAAAATAAGGGCAATTTGTTGGCCATCAAATTAAATGCTGAATTGTTGTTCACTTTAAGCAGCAAAACACTGGATGGAAGCAAAAACGGTCATTTTTTTATTTCAATCATTTGGTTCAAATAAATTATTTTCAAATAATTTTACTGTATGTTTTCATGTATTTAATTTAATAATCCATTGATTAGAAGTATGATATAAAGCATTTACTTTTACTTTTTATCTATGATTAGGCAACTAAAAAAATTGTTACATTCTTCAGGTAATGGGAAAAGTAGATCTGATTCTTATTGAGTAAATGAATGTTGTTAACGAATCTATTTAAGTAAAATAAAGTTATTTTAAATTTACATTCTCTGGTTTTCATGCAAAAATATATTAAACAGAAAAAAATATATATATATTACAAAAACCATAGAACTCGTTATTGAAATATTCAATATTCCTACTTCACTGTGTGTAATGGTATTATGTTTAGGATCCGATGAGAACAGGGTCAGAGGTTTATTCGGGGGGGGGGGTAAACTATGACCTTGTGCATACATAAAATGTCCCTTTTTCAGATATGTTTTGCCATCACAAAGTGCCCTTTTTTCAGATCTTGCAAGGTTTTGCACACATAATGAGCCCTTTTTTTATACAATGTGCCCTTTCCTTTCTCAGCAAATTATCCTGCCCTTTTCAATTTTTAGGATGAACACTAGAAGACATAATAAGTTGAACACTTGCCTTACTTATTTCTTGTAGTTTTGATTACTCCTGAGTGTTGTAGTTGTTTTTCTATTTTAATTTTTTCATGCTGCAACTAGTATTAAACTAATGTTCAATTTAACTTTGTATATGTTGCTTGTGTTACACATACACATGTAATCATAATGATATTAGGTATTGCATATTACACTTTTATTAATTTTCATATTTTTTCGTTAAGGAGGGTGTTATTAAGGATCTGGAAAAAAAGATAAAGAAGGCAGAAGATATGTTGTTCTCTAGAGATGCCGAAGTCCGTAAACTTCACCAGAAGATAGTTGAACTCGGAAGTAACAAGGCAGAGGTTTGAAATTTGGCTCTTTTTATAAATGTTCATATATATACACTGAGTGGCCACTTTATTATGACCACCTGACAGTTTTAAGCAAATGAGCTATGGCTGCATGCTGTTGCCGCCAGAGGCGACGCTAGTATAAAAAGGGAAAGTTTAGTGCTTGCGACAGTAGTAGAAGTGATTTTTGGGTGACGAGATGGGTAAAAAAATGCGATTTGACGGACTTTCAACGTGGGATGATTGTAGGAGCTCGGAGTCATGGAGCGAGTATCGCCGAAACCACCGCATTCGTGAAATGTTCCAAAGCAGCTGTTGTTAAAGTGTTTAAAGACTGGACTGTCAGCCAAAAAACTGTGTCTCTAAGTGCAACGTGTGGTCGTCATCGACTAGTGACTGCTCAGGCGGAATTGAGAGTGTCCAGACTAGTAACAGACAACAGAAGGGCAACAGTGCAGCAAATTACAGACCAACTTAATCAAGGATCCCCTCAAATGATCTCTGCACGCACTGTTTGCCGTACACTGCATCAGATGGTATATGGCAGCCGAAGGCCTGTTCGAACACCTTTGCTGTCTGCAGTTAACAAGAGAAAACGTCTCCAGTTTGCACAGGAGCACAAGGATTGGACAGTTGATAATTGGAAACAAATTATGTGATCCAATGAATCACACTTTCAGTTGCACAATTCCGATGGCAGAGTGAGAATTTGGCGAAAACAGTACGAAAGCATGTACCCCAAATGCATTGCTACAACCCTTCAAGCTGGTGGAGGTAACGTTATGGTTTGGGGAATGTCTTTCTGGCATTCTTTGGGCCCTTTAATTTGTGTTGATCAACGTCTGACTGGAACATCATATCTAAACATCATTGCAGACCAAGTGCATTCTGTCATGTGGATGGTTTATCCCAATGGCGATGGCTACTTTCAACAAGATAATGAGTCCTGCCATAGTGCTCGTATTGTACAGGATTGGTTTCAGGAACATGCCGATGAGTTTGCTTTGCTTAGGTGGCCCCCACAATCTCCAGATCTCAACCCCATTGATAATTTGTGGGATGAAGTTGAACGAGCCATGAGACAACTGGATCCACAACCCTGCAATCTCACACTCCTGGAAAGTGCTATTCATCAAGCATGGTCTTGGATTCCACAAACCACCTATCAACATCTCGTGGAGTCCATGCCACGAAGAATCGACGTAATATTAAAGGCGAAAGGTGGCCCAACGAAGTACTGAGGGGGTGACATAATAAAGTGGCTACTCAGTGTATATACAGTAGAGTCTATATAATGAACTTCCATTTAACAAAATTTTCTGCAGTACCTTGACTTCGAACGACATTTACATGTAAACTAATCTCCATATTACAAAAATCCATTTCTGTATAACAGTTTTTTTCAACTAAAAATTACCATTTTGTGTTTCAAAAATTTTGCTTTACAATTTTTTGGCATGCAGATGGGAGCAAAGTGTCCTTAATTCCTTATCTTGAAACTTTTTGTTCTGTTTGGCACACAGAATTTTACTGGAAGAGGGACCAGGGAGTCGTATCCATGGAGACAGCCACTGTGTCACGGGTGCACTGTGAGTACATTGAATCCGGTAAAACCATCCCTGCAAGGGCCAACTGCCATGCGTGTGGATGAGCAGGGTCATCGTCGGCTAGCTCGCATTGTAACAGCGGATAGACGAGCCACAGTGCAAGAAATCACTCTGCAATTTAGCGCTGGTGCACAAAAACGTGTAAGCAGCCACACCATCCAGAACCATCTCCTCGCTATGGGGTACAGAAGCCATCATCCCACGAGGGTACTGCTGCTGACCGCACATCACAGGGTGCAAAGATTAGCATGGTCGCGGGAACATTCCCACTGAACCCTAGACATGTGGAAAAATGTTGCTTGGACTGATGAGTCGAGATTCACGTTGGTACATGCGAATGGCTGGATACGAGTACATCGCAAACCACATGAAACGATGGATCCTTCTCGCCAGCAGGGTACTCTTCAAGCTGGTGGGGGTGGCATTCTCGTCTGGGGACTGTTTATGTGGACTGAAATGGGACACCTGGTACGTGTGACATCGTCCTTCACAGGTCAATGTTACCGGAGTATACTGGACGCCCATTTCCTCCCTTTTGTGCGTCTTCAACATCCCACTGGGGACCTCATCCTGCAACAAGACAATGCACTATGCCATCGCTCCCGAATAGTATCAGAATGGTTGGACGAACACTTCACCGACGTGACTTCGCTTCCTTGACCAGCTAGGTCACCTGACCTCAATCCCATCAAGCACATCTGGGATGCCATCAAGAGAGATGTTCGAGGCACAGACTTGCAGAGGTCATTTTTTGGAACGGAGTGAAGAGCCGATGCAGGGTGTCCACATTCTGGAAAGTCAGGGAAAATCAGGGAAATAAAAATTGGTCAGAGAAATGCCTGAAATGTTGGTAAAAGTCAGGGAAAATCAGTGATATTAAAAAAAAAGTCAGGGAAATTTCAATCACAGTTAGACTACAACTAGTTTTAACCCGGCGTCGGGAAGTGACGCCCTCATTGCCCAACACACTTGCACTTGGTGTTGCAGACAGTCACTAACTTCCCCTTCCTACTAATGTAACCTTGTATTTCCTACCTATTATTGTAAGTTGTGTTACATTACTTGTTAACATTTCTCTTTTTGTTTTAGGTCAAAGGAGTAGAAGAAAATTTGTGATATTAGTTATACCTTGTTAAAAGGCAATTAAGACTGCAGCAATGTCAAAGAGTTGTATGTTTAATGAACAATGGTTGGACAAACAGTTAAATCCTGAGTTTTCTGGTTGGATAGCTGCTGTGAACGGCGACAATGAATCAGCATTTTGCAAAGTGTGCTCTAAAACTTTCAAGCTTAGCAAAATGGGTCGTCGGGCAGTTTTCAGCCACGGAAGTGGCCCTAATTATTTGAAAAACATCCGTGCTAAAATGTCTCAGCCCAGTCTTGCTTCTTTCACCTCCTCTGTGAAAAATAACTTTCTTTGTAATAACGAACTCTTGCCATCAACAAGCTCAGGAAATGTGGAATCAGTACTTCTAGAAAATATGAAGTCTAATGACTCAAATACTTATGTTGTGAAAGATGATGTGAAGCCCAGTGACCTTAATGCTTATGTAGTGAAAGATGATGTAACAAAGTTAGAAATAATATGGGCCATGGAAGTGTTGTCCAAGCAAATGTCTCTGAACTCTTGTACACAGATTAACAAAACATTTTAGTTAATGTTTCCTGACAGTGCGATAGCTTCAAAATTTACTTTAGGAAAAAGCAAAGCATCTTATGTGATAAACCATGGATTGGCACCACATTTCAAAGAGTGTTTAATGGACGATCTGAAGCAGTGCACTGACTTAGTAATTTGTTTTGATGAATCACTAAACAAAATTGCTCAGCATGGGCAAATGGATCAGTTTGTTCGTTTTTGGGACGTCAATCTGCAAAAAGTTTCCACTAGATACTTAAGTAGTGTGTTTTTAGGACAGGCAACAGCTAATGACCTTTTAGAGAAATTCATTAAAGGTGCACCCCTTCCCTTGGATAACATGCTACAAGCGTCAATGGATGGACCTAATGTTAATCTCAGCTTTCTTCAAAAGCTGAAAGATAAACTTAGAACTGAAAATCCAGATGGTAAATTATTAATTGACATTGGAGTATGTGGTCTTCACGTGTTCAATGGAGCTATGAAAACTGGACTTGAAGCAGTGAAATGGGATATACATCACTTTCTGCGTTACTTGTAGTACCTTTTAAAAGATAGCCCTGCTCATCGTGCAAATTATACTATGATTACTGGATGTAAAGATTTCCGTTTGAAATTTTGCACTGTAAGGTAGTTGGAAAATGTTAATTGTTTGACTAAGGCATTGCATGTCTATGATCATATCATGAAATATGTTCAAGAATCATCGGTTTCCAGCAAATAGCACATGTTTCTTGCAGAATTCATTGAAAGTCCACTGTTGAAATGCAAATTGGCTGCATTTGGGACTATAGCTTCAGAGTGTGAATCTTTTTTGAGAAGGTTCCAGAGCCCAAAGCCTTAAATTCCATTCTTACACACTGATTTGCTGGATCTGATGAAAAATTTGATGGCACGAAGCTTGAAGCCCGACAAATTAAGTGAAGCTGATAGTGTCTCAAAACTGTTAACTTTAGATGTATCAGAAAGTGAAAATCTTCTCTCAATTGAGAAAGTTGATATTGTATTTATTGCTAAAAAGCTATTAAAAGAATTGAAGTACTCAGAAAGGGAGAAATTAGAGTTTAAGCTTGAATTTAGGAAACTTGTGACCAGTATGATTGAAAAACTTTCTGAGAAAAACCCACTAAAATTTAAGTTTGTTTGTGGGGTAACTTGTTTGGACCCGAATATTATAGTGCAGCAGCCAAATCTAGGCAAGAAGAGAGGGGAAACTGTGCCAGAAGTTTTACTTAGTGCAAACAGGTTTTCAGATGACTTTGCTGAAAAAGCTTATAAACAGTATGCTTCATTGTGTGTAGAAGCTCAATCTGCTTTAAAGTCTCAGTTTGATGAATTTTTAGACAGTCATGATGATTCCATTGGATTAGACAAATTTTACAGTGCTCTACTTGACAACCAAAAACAATTTGGTGAACTTTGGGATGTAATAAAAATTTGTCTCATTATGTCTCATGGAAATGCTTCAGTGGAAGGTGGATTTTCTGTCAATAAGTCTCTTCTTGTGGAAAATCTCCTGGAAGAATCCCTGATTTGTCAGAGAACAGTTTTTGATGCCATTAAAAATGTGGGAGGAGTAGAACGCATTGCCATCAATAGAAGGCTTCTTCTGTCTGTAAGAGCCTCCAGACGAAGCTATCAGGATTACTTGAGAAAAAAAAAAGTATTCTTCAAAGCGAAGAAGAAAAAAACTGAAGGAAAAAAGAAAAATTGATCATGAAATAAAAGAATTGAAGGAAAAAAGACAAAGAGTACGGAAGGAACTAGAGTTGGAAGAAGCAGCATTGCAGGCGAAGATTTCAGATTGGGAAGAGAAGAAAAGTGGTGTGTAATATAAAAACAATGACTGTGTTCCTACTGTAACCTTTTTATAGTAACTGTTCTGAATATTGTGTATGGGTTTGTTTGAGTGTTTCTTAGGTCGAGAAACATGTGGTCTTGTGTTGTCATGCTGTAAGATGACTTTGTTGTGTCTATTCTCCCATTCCGGCCGCTTTTGTGTGAGAACTCATTTTAAACGCATTAATTGGGTTTGATACCGATCACCAGTAATAGTTTCTGACGGTTTCAGCAGTTCATAATGGATCACATTCTTCTGGTCCCACCAGATACACAGCATTACCTTTGAACCATGGATATTGCGTTTTTGCGTTGAAGGACCTGGTTCACCTGGATTCACCCATGCTTTCTGCCGTTTTACCATATTCATTTCTTGTTGGCAGTAATAATACGATGCAAAAAACCCTTTCTTTTTTGCCTTTGAAGCAGCAATTCGCAAATGGTTTTTTGACGTTCAAGGTCTTTTTCCCGCATAGCATGTGGAACCCAATTCCCTTCTTTTTGCACCATTCCCATGGCAGCTAAATGTTGTGAAATGCATGGTTGACTAACATTTAATGCTGCTGCTAGTTCTTTTTGGGTCTGGCACTGATTCTCATTGAGTAAAGCTTCCAATTCGGCATCAGCAATTTTTTTGGGTGGTCTAGAACATTCTTTATCACTGACATCAAAATCGTTCCTTTTGAATCGTCTAAACCAAATACTCACACGTTTTTATGGATGGGGAATGTTCACCATAGATTTCTGACATTAAGCGATAGCTGTCAGCAGCACTTTTCTTGACAATAAAGTAATGCACTAACACTTACCGCAAATGCTGTTTTGTCGGGACGAAAGTTGCCATTTTCCATCGAGTAAAACAAATACGTCTTCGCACCTCAATCGGACGTCGTATACTGACTCTGACAGCTTGCGTCTCGTACTGCGATATCGCAGTGTTACCACCTTAAAATACATGCGAGCAGTAATAAGTACACCAAACGGAAATCCCTCAAAACTCATTTCTATACCCAATAGTTCCAGTTGAAGAAATTTTGTTTAATCTTCCTTCCCTCTGGGTTCTTTTGGATTTTTACAGACATTTCTGGCCTCTTGGTTTTAGTCAAGGTCTGTTCTCAATGTATAAAAGGATTAACAAAAGTTTTGTTTACTACTGAAGAATTTAAATATTGTTGCCAGGTTCCTCATACTGTTTCCAAGTTCCTCACACTGCTGCCAGTGTTGTTTACATGCCATGCTACAGATTCTTAGGATCGTAATATCTATATTCTTAATTATGACATTCAGGCTAGACACCAAGGTTAATTACACAAAAAATTAAATTTGCATTTACCTTAGTTCTGATCAACATATGTAACACATTGTAGCACATTCAGTGGTGTATATTCCACGGTAATTAGACTTCATACAAAGCCCATTGCATTCAAATAAAAAGCAGGTCAAGAAATAACTGCAAATTCATTCCCTTTGAGTAACAGAATTGAATCTTGCAATCAGTGGTCCTCAGTAAAGCCGCTAGCACAATCGTCTTGCAAGCACTGTCTTTTGAGGCTGACTGAAAACATTCATTTCTCCCAGAAGAAACGCTGGTAGCATCGTAATGGCAGCAGCGATGGGCCTGTTGCTTCAGTGGGATATTCAGATGTTGGATGAGACAATGCCAGCTTGTGGTACGGTGTTTATGTCAATAATTCATTATTTGGAGATATCTAATGGGTGGGTTGCCTTTAATATGGGACACACTGTCCTTCCCAATTAACAGTTTGGTTAGCTTTCACAATGTAAGACAAGTCAGGTATATGCAGGGATCGCATTCGTCCTAAAATTCCTAAAATTCCTAATATTTTGTGACCCTCCTTAAATTCCTAAAATTAGACCTAAAATTTGCTATTCATCCTAAAATTTTCGTAAGCTTATTTTTATTAAAAACAACCGTTATTAACGCCAATAAATTTACCATTACGGTAAGGTAAAAAGACCTGTTATTGTAGAAACACAGCCTATATGCTGTGCTGCTGAAGGGAGGGAAAAATGACGCCATCGAGATGCACTTGCTTCTGGGCAGGCGTTCCATTTTTTTGCCTTCGAACAGTTTTCGAGAGTAACAAGAGATCTAAGGGAAAAGGGGAGGGGTCATTTTCACCCCTGGTTTGCGCTTTGCAGACGAACTCCGTGGCACGCAGAAGATCGTACTTTATTTTTGTACATGCCTTGTGGAACCTCCTCTTTCTGCTGATGTTTTGTTATTGTAAACCGCAGGTGGGTGGAAGCAAAGAGGAAACATGTGGTCTTTTTCCGTAACCTCCGGTAATGACGATGGGATGGTAGCTGAGTTATCTTGGCAGGCAGTAGAGCACGTGATCATTGACCTTCGATCATGCGTCGGCGACAGCGACCTTCGATGCGCAATATATCTCGGCTCCGACTCGCTTTGACTGAACTTGCGTGAGATGTGTATGATAGTTTCTGGTTTTACGTCTTTTATGGTGTTCTCTGTGCAGGTTCAGTTCTCTAGTGGGCCGCCCCGGTGGCGCAGTGGTCTAAGGCGTTAGCCTCTGATCATTCGTCCGTAAGGGGTCCGGGTTCGAATCCCGGTCAGGCATGGATGTTGTGTTTGTCTTACGGCACTGGCTCTCTCCCTTCCCTGGAACCAGTGACCCTAAATTAGGGACGGGTGACTGCTTATAGCCCATTGAGTTGCTCACGGTGGTCGTTAAACCTCCAATCAAAAAAAAAAAAAAAAAAAAAAGTTCTCTAGTGGTGACCTGCTTTTTTTTTTTTTTTTTTTTCATATCTTCTGACATCCTCGCAGCCAAATTTCGGGAAGTTGTCTGGTTTTGCAATATTGGAACGTGTTTTTGTACTTCCCTTTCATTTTCTGGTTAGTAATACAAGTGTTTAAGATGCCTAAATCCAAAACGAAATTTCAAGATGCGTGGCTCGCCAAAGAATTGGACGGAGTGAAGTTGAAAGAATGGTGTTCTGCAACTGAAACAATATTTTCTGCTAAGTGTATATTGTGTTCAGAAATTTTCAATATTTCTAATAGTGGCTTTTCACAAGTAAAAGCGCATCATAAAGGAAAAAAAAGTTCCCATAACAAGAAATTCCCATAACAATAAATTTGTTTAATAGTGTTCGTGATTCACATAAATTTTATAAAGAGTATGTTGATAAGCTGAAGGAAGAACAATCAAAAAAGGTAAAAGAAAGGAAGCAGAAAGAGAGGGAAAATAAGGAAAAGCAGCTAGAGAAAAAAAGAAAAGCTGAGTTTGATGACAAAATAAAAGAAAATGATGCAGAAATAAATAGGCTTAAAAAAGATAAAGAAGCCTCCTAGCAGTAATTCAAGAGGGAACAGAAAGAATGCGAAAAGCTGTAGAAAAACAAAATACTGTTGAAATAGCAGTTGCCTCTAACTTGATCATACAAGGTTCAGCTGAAATAAAGAAAACAAAGTAAATTAGTTGTGGTGGAAGCAGAAAAAGATAGGCGTATCAGGAAAAGGTTAAAACAATAATATGAAAAAAGTAATTCAGTGAACAATTGTACATAGTTCTTGGTTTTCAATTACCTTTTTAGGATATTATAATTTAATGTGAAACCTGAAAACTTTCTGTGAAAATCGTGAATTGCTTCTGGTTAAACAGCATATTAATGTTCAAAGTGAAACTTGAATGTGGTAAATATACTTGAATATGATAATAACACGTGAAAAGATAAGAACTGAACATTAGAAGTAAATCATACTTAAACTTTAGACATTAGACGTTATGCAAAAATTTGGGTGTGAACTTCGACCATATATACTAATGGACTGCGCATTGGCAATAGCTGCATCAAAGCCGCCATGGCTCAAACATTGGACACGTCATCATCAGACTCCAAATTTCGTGTAAAAATGCTGTTATGATTACTAATTTACATTGCAGAACTTCAGTGTTTTCGGTGTATTATGTGAATGCGCCTCATATATAATGAAAACTCTTCAGGTAAGTTTACTTATGAGCTATATACATGCATGAACGGGTTGTTTACATTTTGTGATTTATAATGTGATGAACATTTGCGAAGAATTTGGAACATGCATTCCATTTTTTTTCTTAAGTTACTGTATTTTTATATCAATAGCTGCAAGTTTCTGGTTAAGTAATTGAACTTTATTGACTTAGGTATTTAATTCGTTTCTTACCCATGAAAAATCATAGAACTTTCTTTACTATATCGCTCAGAGCAACCATAAGCACAGCAGGTGTAACCCATCTTTTTGACTGTTGTCATGTGATTTTATGTTGGAGCCAGAAATTTTGATGTCATGCGCAGTCTATCAGTATATATGGTTGAAGGGTGTGAAGCAAACTCTTTACAATGTATACAAAGTTGTTTTACTAGATGTATACAAATATACATCTAGTTTTTATTGAAATACAATCCTAAAATTTTCCTAAAATTTTTCTAAAAATTCCTAAAATTCCTAAAATTCCAACCTAAAATTTTCCAGAAGTATGCTATGATCCCTGTATATGTGATTGCTTTGGCTGGGCATACGTAACCCACCCTGTCCCACCAATAACGCTTCTGGAAATGTGAAAATGTCACTACTTGAGGATTTTTTTTTTTACACCTTTGTTTTAAAGTAGCATGATTTGTAGCATAATATTCTGCTACAAAGTAATTTATTTTGTAATGTGCTACTGCTACAAATACATTTGTAGCAATGTTGCATGCCATGCTTATGTAAAAGTAGCATGCTACAGTAGTAGCGCTACTTCCAATCACTGTCATCATACCACAACCAGCACACATGGAAATTCTCAAGGGAGTAAACCAGTACTGTGTATTTTGGGTATTATGCTTGTATTCATAGATATATTGAACATCCATGATGACATTATACAACCTTTGCCTAACCCCTGCACCAATTTTAAACAAACTCATTTTGACACCCTTTACATGCATGTACTATCTACTGTCAGCATACATAGCTTTCACACGCACAAGTTAATTCCTAATTGCACCATATTTTTTTCCAAGAAATTTCACCAAAGCATCCTGTTGACTGAAGCATAAGCCTGTTCGAAATCTAGAAATGTAGCTAAAATTTTCTAACCAGTGTATGAATGTTTTTTTAAGTCATGATCTGTTATTAAAAAACTGATTAGTACAGCTTGTACTAAGCATAAAACCACGCTGTACATTCATACGATGTTAAGCACCCTTTCCATACACTTTACCTGACATCAAGCCCCCTTTCCATACACTTTTCCAACATCAAGCTCCTTTTCCATACGCTTTCCCTGACATCAAGTATTTTTTTCAAACACTTTCCCTGACATCAAGCACCCTTTCCAAACACTTTCCTTGACATCAAGCACCCTTTCCAAACACCTTAGTTGACATCAAAGCACCCTTTCCAAACACCTTAGTTGACATCAAAGCACCCTTTCCAAACACCTTCCTTAACATCAAGCACCCTCTCCAAAATGTCCTTGACCCTAGCACCCTTTCTAACATTTTCCTTGACATGAAGCACCCTTTCTAACATTTTCCTTGACATGAAGCACCCTTTCAAAACACTTTCCTGGCATCAAACACCCTCTCCAAACAGTTTCACTGGCATCAAGCATCCTTTCCAAACACTTTCTCTGACATCAATCACCCTTTCAGAACACTTACCCTGACATCAATCACCCTTTCAGAACACTTACCCTGACATCAAGCACCTTTTCCAAACACCCTGACGTTAAGCATCCTCTCTACTCCTTGGCTCACCCATCAGACTGATACCACAAAGTTCTCACATTCATTCAGCCTGATTATCTTTTTCTTTGTGCAAAGGAACAAAGAGAGCATCACTCTAATCATGGAGAACAACTCCCAACATAGTTGACAAATTTCAACTAACCAATCAATAATGCTACCGCTACCTTTAATATCTCAGTTTTATGCCCCCCTTCCAAACACTCTCTGGGGATTATCATGTTTTGCTGATATTATATTGAGTCCACCTCATGCTTACCTGAAATTGTTTTATTTATTTATTTATTTATTTGTAATGCTTATATGGTAATATGTTACTTAGATTTTTGAGTGGTAAAATTTTGATAAATTGCATATGTGTCTGTTTATTTAGGACAATCGACATGCCAAAGAACAGGGAAAAGAAATCAGCAGTGATGCGAAGTCTTTTCCAGAAGAAATTATTGAGCTCCAGCAAAAGGTTGCTGAAGTGCAAAGCAAGGCTCTGGAAAACAAAGCACCAGAGGTCTGATTAATGTAGATTTTTTTGCAGTTTTTTGTATTGTGCTATTAAGTATGTTTAAATACCAGATAACATTATTTTAAATTGGAATTTATATTGGTGTAAATTGAATTTTCAATTTGGAAATATATTGAACCGATGGTTCTGAGATTGTAGTTTCAATCAGTGTAGTTTGTCCATTAATTATTTGGGTAATTGTCCTCATTACTTCAACAAGGTTTCAGAATTATTTGGTGGGCGGTTAATCAGAAAAAGATTGCTGATCATTCTCTGAGCACACCTGTAGCAGGGATAGGAGCGAGTCTCCTTTTTAGCTAAAAGTCTCTTTCTTTCCAACTTGTCTCTTAAAGTATCTTTTTTTTGTAATCAAATCTCCTAAAATCTCTTTTTCAGGAATATGTTCTTGAATTATTTGTTTTATTTTCTCAAATTTGTTTAACCTTTTGGTAATATTGTATAGTGACCCCAATGAAGGTTAACTGAGGGGTGTTTTTGGTTTTATTTGTGCTTTTGTTTTCAATTTGAGAGGTGAGCACTTTTAAAATCTGTGAAGTCTTAATTTTGAATGTGTCTAATGAAATGTATTTTTATTTTTCCACGTTCTTTGAGTGAATAATTTTTATGCAAACTATGACTGATGACAGTATATCTAACCCTTTCCATCTCAATTCAGGAAGAGGGTGTCACTTGACCACCTCCAATTTTTTGAAAAAATTATGGTAGCTACTCCTAATAGAGGTATAAAGTACTGCAAAAGGATTTTTCATAAAAAAGTTTTTTGGTTGAGCTACAGCATTTTGAAAATAGGCAAAAAATACACCTGTGATGAAAATAATGTGAAATGCCAAATTTTTAAGTGCACACCGCTCCTGAACTATAACAGGTAGAGACACGATTTTTTATTTTTTTTTATTTTGAAGCTGTTGAATTGACCTTTCTCCAAATTCACAGAAATTGGTGAAATGAAAGTTGCCAGATGGAGAAAAAAAAGTACATTTATTACAAAAAATTTTAGTTTTCTACAAATTTAGGATTTTTTTTTTTTTTTTAAAGAGAAAGACTTATTGTGTAGGTAAGTGTGCCAACCTGCACTCCTACTAAGGCTGTCTTAGCAGTAATTTAATTTTTATCCTGTGATGCATGAAACTCAGAAAATCAATTTTTAAAATATACAAAAATTCAAAAATCAGCATTTTTGAATTGCAACATCCTAAAACCCCCATTTTTTTAAATTCTTAAATTTTGTCCAAATAATGTCTTAATAGTAGGTAGTTAACTGGGGGAATCAGGTTACTAGATTTTTGTCTTGAAATTTTCCTACAAATTTTTGAAAATGCACTTCTCTCCTGCTCGAACCTCACGGTTGGGTTATTATTAAAAAAAAAAAAAAAAAAAAAAACCTTCGAAAAATATTTCTGAAAAGTTTACCTAAGTATATATTCCAAATTGCAGTGTCAATCTATATTTTAAAGCCATTTTTATGATTTTTAATAATTGTCACCTATGTAAATGTTTAATTTTTTTTAAATCCATAGTTTGTACACATAAAATACATTATCTAAGTTGCAGTTAAAATTCAATTTCTATTTACATAAAAAAAAAAAAATTATGAGCTTACCATCATAACTACAAATTATTCAAACTGAGAAAAGCTGCTGGATTTTATTGATTTCCTTCTCATCAAAGGTATGCAGTCATGCAGAACGTCCAACAGGAGTTGGGGCATTCACCTTTAGAAGTACATTTTTAAAGGGCACTGGACACTTGTCTGTTTTTTTGCCATATTCGTCTGGCCACCAAAAACCTCTGGCTGGTCCATGAGGGTGCATGAAAGTTACTGTTATGTCCTCAAATTCTTTAGATATGTTTGTAATCTGTCCCATCTATCCACCAGTTATCGTCATAAATGCATCCTATAAATTCTCCTATTTGAAAATCATTCACAGAAAATGGTTTTTTTTTTTTTTTTTTTTGTTGGCTTGAAAATTGCACTGCTTTATGTGGGTGCCGGACTGTTCTGTCCATTGATGATTTATTTCCTTGTACTAACCAGGAATGCTGTGACTGTATTCAAACAACAAATTTTACTGTATCCACTCTTCTACTTTGCTGGTTCAATATGAGTGAACTTCATAAGTTGTGAAGAGTAAAAGTTTAGTCTTTGGGATCAAGGGGGAGACAGTTTCAACAAATGAAGGTGCATCTCTTATAGCTTGTGAAGCTTCTTTCTGTAAGTTGAATTTAGTAGCAAAATGTTTGCATAGGCCACCCATACCATAACATGCATTCTTGCATTGTCCTGAGGCTGAGAAGATTCACTTCCTTGTTACATTTGGGTCCCCCTTCATAAGTTCATAGAACTGATATTTGTTTTTGAAGTGCCCTGCTGCTCCATCTGAGATGTAAACAATTGTTTTAAATTCTTCCAAAGGACAAGTCTTAGCAATTTCACTTTTTATGAGCAGAATGGCACACACAGCATGTGCTGTGTCATGGCTTATATCATTGCATGCTACAACAAAAGACTTAGTCTCATTTGGAAAGTACGCAATGCATGTAAAGAGTGAGATCTGGACATTATTTGCCAGTAGTAACTTTGCATTTTATCAGTTAGAATTACAGATGAGTTCTGAGCAAAGTAAAAGTGCAATACCAACACTGGACTATGTGCTGCAAACTGTTTAACCTCTGCTATCCCATTTCTCCGGATCCGCTCACTATAAATTACGGAAGAGTTTCTTCCCTTTCGATATCCCCCACCTTCAGTAGCTCTTATTTTCATTGACTCCCCAATGACTCTCAAGCAGCTTTGATAGGTGTTTCACAGTACTCCATAAAAATTACACCGGGCAGTACCATTTTCAGTGCCTCAGCTTTGAAAAATCAAACTTTAAAATCATATCAGCTGCAGGTTTAGACCAAAAATTGCCACAAATTTGCACTTTACCCATGAGTCAAAAACTGCCTAAGTTTCATAAAATTATTCACTACCATTTTCACTGTTACTAATTTTTTTCTCGCCATTTTCGGATTAAGTCACATTTGGCAACTTTGTGAATGCTTAGTGCGAGCCCTGCCGAGAATTGTGTTCTCCTGCTATTAAAAATTTACCAAATAATGTTTACAATCCTCTTTTTTTCACTGAATTCAAATATTTGAAAAAAAGTGCCATTTTTCAAAAAGGGAACAAAGAATTTAAAGAAGTTCAACAGCTGCAAACTGGTTGAAAAAAGAAAAATTATGATGATTACCTACTTTTTTCACAAAAAGCCTAATAACAGCAGTCCTTTGTTGCATTTTAATTTTTTTGTAATAAAGTTTTGTAATTTTAATAATTAGTCTACATTTAATTATAATTTTAGTACTTTAAAATGAAGACTTTTCACTATTGTGATTTATTAATAGGCTGATAGATCTTCAAGATAAGTTTATTTGTGCTATTTTTATTTTTATCTATAAATCTCATGTAATGTTGATAAATAAAATCTGGCCATACCCCATCCATGTTCAGAATTAAATGAACAATTTACTTATAACTGAAGAAGTTTTGCAGTTTACTTGCCAGAACCAATAAATTGACATATCATTTTGGACTTAACCAGCCTTTAGTAGGAGTTTTTATTTAAAAAAAAATGTTTTTTTTTTTTTTCAAGTCAAAGCTATGGTAATCGTAGTCTCTCTTTTTGTAATTATAGTCTCTGAAATCTCTATTTTTGGCCTCCAAATCCTCTCCTATCCCTGCTGTAGTAAACCCAACAATTGTGATTTCAGATACTAATATACCTGCATGACAGGATAGCATAATGTGCACATTACAGTTGTGTTGTGTCAATTCAAAATGATAATTTATCTGGAACATTTCTCTAAAAAGGAGGTTCAGTTTTTTTTTTTTTTTTGTGAAAGAAGTTTCACCTGCTGACATCCGTCAGCACTTATTGAAGTGAATATAAATGGTAATACACAAGAATGGCAACACTGTGTACCCTGATGACCCATGTGTACATAACAGATGTGCTGTGGCTATTTGAGGTGGTGATTAGGTTGGGAAGTTGTTCTCATGAAGAGGTGTAGTTTTTATGAGCAAAGAAAGTTTCACCAGCTGACATCCATCATCAGCTTGCTGAAGTGAATATAGGTGGTAATACATACACTATATTGACAAAAGTCACGAGGCACCTAGAAGAGAAACACAACATAGCAGTTGTTGACATACATTAGTATGTGCGTCGGTCCACCTTTGGCCTTAATGCATGCACTGACTCTTCGAGACATGTTTTCAACAATGTTTTGGAACACAGTGATCGGTATGCGCTTCTATTCACTGCATAATACTGCCGCTAACTGTTGCTTAGTAGTAGGCCTAGTTCCAAACTTCTTATGCGGCACTCTAATTCATCCCATAGGTGCTCTATGGGATTAAGATCAAGGCTGTGTGCTGGCCAGTCCACAGATACAGAATTATCATCAAACCACGCCGTAACAATCCTTGCTTTATTCTGCTGGTACCAACAAGGCTCGGTTCCATAGTATTGCCACAGAGTTGGTAGTGCATAATTGTCCAGAATATCGAGGTAGACGTGCTGGTTAACAGGTTTGTCCACGATAACCAATGGGCTGGGACCATACCACGAAAAACAGACCCACAAGAGTGCACTGCCAGCTCCAAACTTGACTGTAGGAATAGTACACTGTGATAAGTAGCATTCCCCTAGCTGCCGCCATGCCCACACACGGCCACCAGACTGATGGATCGTGTATCTGGATTCATCAGTTCATAGGATCCGTTTCCATTGATCTACGGTCCACGATAAATGTTCTTTAACCCATGCTAAACGACGAGTAGCATTCTGAGTGGAGATGAAAGGCTTATGAGCAGCCGCAAGACCACGATAACCCATGGAATGAAGTTCTTTACAAATCGTACGTGTACATACCGAGGTTCCAGCATTTTTACTCACCTGTACACTGAGGTCTTGCGCAGTACTCCGTTGATTAGCTGTAACAACTCTCCTGAGGCTTCGACGTCCTCTATCACTGATTTTCTTTGGTCTGCCGGTACGTTTTGCTGCTTCAGGCACACCATGTGTCTTCCACTTATTCAATACATCGAAAACAATTTATTTGGGTATGTTTAAACGCCTCTTGGTTTCTCTTATGGACAAGCCATTAATATAACACCCAACAATCTTTCCTTTTTCAAAGTCAGTTCTCTCCTGCCGCAACATTTTCACTCAACCTCACAGTGTGATACGATCATGGTCAGCTGCAGGCTTGTTTTTATACCGTTTGCAGCTGTACTGCGCATCTTGACAACACAGCGTATCCGTTCATGTGCTTTTGTAGGGGTGTCCGGTCCCTTTTGCCAATATAGTGTATATGTGGCAACACTGGTTATCCTGAAGATGCTTGCACACTTAACTGCTGTGTTGTGGCAGTTTGAAATAGTGATGGGGCTGAGTTGTTGGTCTCTAGCACAGTTTCTGTAAGCAAAGAATGTTTCACTGGTCAATATCCATCAACTTTTATTAAAGTGAAATATCAATGGTAATAATGCATGTGTGTGGTAACACTGAACAAGCTGAAGACACATGTGCCCATAACAGCTATGTTCTGGTAGTTCAAAATGATTAAGCTGGTATGTTGGTCTTGCAAAGTAGCATTCGTGTTTGTAGGCAAAATTTTTTGCTAGACTCTGATAACTATCAACAGCTTATTGACGTGAGGAACATGTGTTAAGTTTGCAGTTGGTTGAGATATTTTTACCAGTTGAAATTGCTGTGGGGTGTACAAGCAATTCCTCAACAGTAATGAACAGAGCATGAATTAAAGTTTTGCCCCAAGCAATTTCTACATCTTTCTACTGTTTAAAGATCAGTAAAAAGGACATCATTTCAGCACAAATGAAAAAAGTAAACATTGTTGTGGCTCCAGCAACAGAAACCAGAACTTTATGTGGAGGTAGTAAGCTGACAACACATTGTGACAAGTGCCTAAATGTTGTTGGCAGCAGTGTTGAGGGGGAAAAAATTGTACGCTTGAATATTTTAGGAGAGCTGATCAGTAAGTAACTCCCAATTACCTGTGGGTCATTCATTCCATTTCAAATCAACAATGCTAACAACCTGACCTCTTTTGATTTCCTTGAAATTTAGTGTGATTTATTAGGCATGAAGACTTATGCATAAATCCCAAATTTGAGCTCTGTCCAGCCATGGGGTTTCATCTTACATGACCTTGAAAATTAGGAAATCATGACCTCTGGACAATCTTCGAGTAATTATATCACATTAACTAATTCGGCTAGAAGATCGAAATTTGTGTTTTTTCATAATATTTTATGAGATTTTTTTAATCGTGCTGAAAAATAAAAAGGAATTTAAAAGAATGAACTTTACAAGGTCACAAATAAACTTTGACCTTAATTATTTAAAAAAACTTTAATCTTAAAATTTTGAAAAAATAATAATAATAATAATAACACGTCATCCTTAGAGTTTTGTTTACCAGTTTGCCAACTTTCAAGTTGGGACCACAGTGTGATCATTATTTATAAGATATTAAAATAAAATACACTGTCACCAAAAATGGCCTCAGAATGATGCAATAAAAGGTGAAAAGTGTTTTATGATTAAATAGCAAATTTAAATTGGGAGGATTTGTCAGTCAGAAAGTATCTTTAACATATGCAAAGGGGTGCACTTTCAATAACTGTCATTTTTTGTCAAACACTTGCAAAGTGTCACTTCATCACTTTTGGAGAATTTTTGATTGAGATTCACTTCAGTTAAATGTTCTATAAATAATGACCCCATAGTGGTCCCAAATTGAAAATTGGCATACTGGTAAAGAGAACTCTAAGGATGACAAGTTAATTTTTTTCAAAATTTTAAAACTACATGCTTTTTTTTTTTTTTTTTTTTTCAAATATTAAGGAGTAAATGCTATTTCTGTGACCTTGAAAAGTTCATATAAAATGCCATAATAACAAAGAAATTTGCGCTTTTTTGCTCAGTAAGGAAATGGTTTTCTAATTTTCAAGGTCATGTAATATGAAACCCAGTGGGTGGGCAGAGCTGAAATTTGGAATTTAATCATAGGTTTACGTGTCTAACATTACACAAAATTTCAAGGAAATCAAAAGGGGTCAGGTTGGAAATGTCTACTGTCATTTGTTGATTTAACATGGAATGGCATATATATTATATATATATAATCCAAAAACTACAATACATCAGCTCATGCCAGTACGTACCAGGCTTCACGTATTTCTTGAAAAATTCCCTTAAAAAACTTGGTTTCGGCATAGGGATTACAGCACCTAGGACAATCGCGCCTTGTCTCGCATCCACAAAAAATGCCGTTGTTTACCTGGAAGATGCGGGAGTATGCACTATACCCCTTTTGTACTCTGACAGAACCACCAAAAACTACATGGGCATGACCAAGAGGTCCTTAAAACTAAGACTCCAGGAGCACCAGAGAGATGTCAAAAGAGGACTTCTCGCTACGGCATTAGTGCGTGAAGTTGCCAACAACTCTGCAACACCTTTGTAGAGACATATAAAGAAAATCGCATGATACATGACCGCCAGAGCCACCCTCCTCAGAGAGACTAAAGAAATCCTATACAGCACGGGATATGCAATGTGGAAACATCAGTGGACCTCCCACATGTATGGCGCACGCCTTTGAATATGCGCGCTCTTAATCACACATCTTGAATATGACGCGCACGTTCTATAACATCTGTAGCAAACATCTATTTTTGTATACATAACTAGAACTATGTTTTTGCTTTTGAATAATACTTCTGCCTGAAGAAGCCACCCGTGGTGGCGAAAGCTAGCTTTTTGTTCTAGTTTTTGTAATATTACACCAATAAAAACGGATTTCAGCGTTTTGGTAAAAATACCAATGTTTGCCACAATCAAAGGTTTATTATACATCGACTATAGTTTCGCAGAGCATTTGGCTCGTCATCATCAGGGTGAATGGAGCATAAACATTCAAATCATTTCGACATCAGTGTTCTGCTGGTCGCGATTTTTGGTGTTGTTTCCACTCGCTTGAAAGAAATGGAGTCAACATCATGTCATTGACAAGCCGTGAAGAGTTCTGGTATATGCAAAAAGCTTCTAATACATTAAGCTTGATAGTCGAATCAGGTTTATCAATGAGTGTAGCATTTCCAAACAAAAATTTGTGGTTATTTTCGTGACAATGTTGGGCTATAGATGACCTCTTCAGTTCATAGTTTCGTACATAGCTCATGTGTTCCTTCACACGGAAACTTAAAGCCTTGTGGGTCTGTCCTATGTATGAACGCCCATATTCATAAGGTATCTGATAAATTCTTTAAGAATTTGTCTTCGAGGTAGTCTTTTGATTCATAAAAATGTATCTTGTTTATGGGTTTAAAAATAACTTTGAAATTAAAACTCTTGAGAATTTTTGAAATTTCCAAGCAAATCTGAGGAACAAATGGGACAATCTCCCAATTCTGTCATATTGGGTGGTCTATCGGCGAGAGCGAGCAAGAAAGGCTTTGGCTTCCTAAATTTTTGGACAGTTTCTTTGTCTATAACGTAATGGGTATATCCTCTGTGTACTGCAATTCATTTAAGAAAATCAAGCTCTTTCACACGGAATCCTCAGTTGAGCATATATGTATTCTACGATATACGTATGAGTAGAAGGCAGATATTTTTTGTTTCCATGGGTGATTTAACAAACCTTTGATTGTGGCAGATGTTGGTATTTTTATTTGATATCAACACAAGTTCTGTAGGTGGCCCAATTGCACCCCCTTATTACCGGACCTAACACCCTTAGATTTTGGTCTATGGGGTTTTTGTTAAAGATCAGGTTTACCTTCCGCCGCTAATGCTGGCAGCAATGTGGGAAGAACTGATTTACAGATGGGACATTTGCAAAGTAACCAAGGAAAGCCACATCGAGCATTTGTGAAAAAAGGTGAACTAGTTGTGTTTAACTGTATATTATTCGTAATTATTGTCATATGCATCCTTATAACTATGCACAATAAAGTTTTCTTTTGCCTTGGAACTAATTTATGATCACCCTGTATATATATAAACATATATAATAATATATAATTAGATCAATTGCAAAACACGAACAAAATTCCACAAACACAGTATCCAGAGCTATGAAGGAAGCATGTTATGCATTGACCCGCGCAAAGGCTGCATGGACAAATGGAAATATATATATATATATAAGATAGAGGTTCACATTATTGCAAATTACTATAATGGAAATCATACAGAGTGGCGCAGTGGTCTAAGCGATGGCCTCTGATCATTCATCCGAACGGGGTCCGGGTTCGAATCCCGGTGAGGCATGGATGTTGTGTTTGTCTTACGGCACTGGTTCTCTCCCTTCCCTGGAACCAGTGACCCTAAATTAGGGATGGGCGACTGCTTATAGCCCATTGAGTTGCTCACGGTGGTCGTTAAACCTCTAATAAAAAAAAAAAAAAATCATACAGAACCATTGAATAGAATTAAAAGCCTGAAAAAGCAAGTATATATTAAAAAGAGTCCTAGAATGATTAAGGAACATCTTGAAAGAAACATTAACAGAATCCAGTGACGCATATTCAAGAGGATCTAGGTAATCGCAGATGGACCAACTATTTTTTTGCTTTTTAACAATTTTTGGAATTTTTCGCAACTGTTTTTCTTAGAACAATTCACGCAGAGCGTAGGCAGTAGGTATGTATTCAAGAAAAAACTTTATTCACAAAGCGTTTTAATAAAAAAAAAAAAAAAAAGAGAAATCCTTCATTCAACCTGCTGTCAGAAGTGTCAATGAGCAGCTCCAAAGGCCATCTCATTTTGGAGAGAGGGCACAAGAGACCACGTGACCGAGGAGCGAAGACATCTCACTCCCGCTCAACGTGTGGTTTCCCTGCCCGGCAGAGAAAAGAAGCGTTAATGCGCACGCGCTGCTTCAAGGTAATAGGCAGCCAGAGCCATCTCATATCAGGGAGATGCCGCAAGATTTTTCAGTGTTACAGAGTGTGTTTGCTTGAGACTGTTTCGTTACTAATTCTGTTACTTATTTATTCGTCTGTTTTTGTTTCATGATTTTTCTTTATCAAGACCTGTATGGCGTGCCCGTGTGTTATAGATGAATTAGTAAAAATATCTTTTGGAAGCAAACCATTTCAAGAAAAAGTGGCATTTATAAGAAAAAGGCGACCAGTTCCTAAACTTCAAAATCTCTCTGCATTATACAAGGACAAAAACCGTTCTTACACGTGGCATTTTACTGAAGCAAATTATGAGAAAACACTGTGGTTAACAGGCTGCTTAAATTCGAATAGATTATTTTGCTGGCCTTGCCTATTGTTTAGTATCGAGAAGTCTGTGTGGTCAAATGGAGAATTCTGTGACCTGAATAATTTGTGCAAAGCTGTGGGAAAACATGAAGAAACCAGGGCTCATACAAATTGTTGTTTTTTAAGTTACAAACTTTTGGAGATTCAAGCAGCAGGATTGACCAGTTGGATCATCAGAGAGCTCTAGAAGTCACCAGGCACAACGAAGAGGTGAAGAAAAACAGACACATTTTATCATGTTTAATAAAAGCCGTTTGTATTTTAGCAAAACAAGAACTGGCCTTCCGTGTACGCAGTGAGGCGGATGATTCCCTAAATAAAGGAATTACGTCGAACTTTTAAACTACACAGCCCAATATGACGCTCAGCTGGAAGAACATTTAAAAACATAAGCTCTTTTCAGAGGTACATCTTTTCAAATACAAAACGACCTAATTGCTGCAATCAGCAGTGTTTTAGAAGATGTTGTTCGGGGAGATTAATAAAACTGAGTTTCTTTCTATTTTTTTGGATGAAACATCTGATGTAGCAAACAAATTTCAATTATAGATTTGTAACTGTTATGTTGACGAGGAAGGCGATATACAATTGAAAGATTTTTGAAGTTCACTAACGTGAGTGCCAAAAAGACTGCTGGGACACTTTTGCAGCTTGTGGATCAAGATATTTGTGAATATGAAGTGTCAAATAAAATCATAGGACAAATTTACGATGGAGCTCCTATCATGTCGGGAGGGGTTGGAGGTGTACAGGCCAAAATTAAAGAAAAATATCCAGAGGCTTTATTTGTCCACTGCTACAGTCATGTCTTGAATTTAGTTCTCCAACAATTTGTGCGCAATATTACAGAATGTGGTAATTTTTTTACTACGCTGTCTGGAATTAGTTAATTTTTCTCCAAATCGCCTAAAAGGACAAATGCTCTTGAGTCTTTTTATGAATAAAAAACTGCCCATTATATATAAAAAAACTGTCCAGAAATTTCCTACCAGGGGAATTTTTCATCTCGCCCAGTGAATATTGTGAGAGAAAACAGAGTCCACTTAACAGATTTTTTAAAAAGTATTGTAGATAGTTCAGATGAATGGGATTCTGAAAGTATTCTACAGGCTAGGATACGTGCTTCGTTTTTGAATAGTTTCAAAGCATGTTTCTTGTTGGACGCGATTTTTCCATTTCACATACAGATAGTTCGTTTGAGTCCTGCAAAACAAAAGTTTGGATGTAGCATATTGCTGCAAAAAGGTTGAAGATGTGAAAAATGTAATAAAAGAAAAAAACCAAAATTCCTTCGATGATTTCTGGAAAAATGTTTTGGAAAATTCCACCAAACAGCCCAGGAAAAGAAGAAATGAAGACCCAGAAGTATTTTACAGAAGTTCGTTCTACAAAATCTTAGACAACGTAATTGAACAACTGACAGACCGATTTGGAAATTACAAAAATCTTGAATTCAAAACAATTTTGGAGACACACAGATTTCCTCAGATGAAAGAAAAATTTCCTGAAACAGAATTTTGTTCCCTTTTACAGACTTATAACAGACATTTCGAAAATCTTTAGTTGAATGTAAGCCTAAAAATATTAGCTAAACTTTGACAATCACCAAAAAATATAACCTTTAAAAAGAGAGAAAAATGAAGCTAAAGCGCGTTCAGAATTTCCCTTTCTCTGAACTAGAGTTTAGGGATAGGAGAAAAATCAATGTCGTCCCACTCTGTCATATAAACACAAACAGACCCCCACCTCACTGCAGACACCTTCCGTACCCCACTCTATACACAGAATGTGAGTGTCATTGCCTGGCATCAGAGGTTTTTTTTAAAATCGTGCGTCGACCATGCATGTCAGTAATTAATATTTTGAAGTTTTTTTCTTGCGTTGCAGAAAAGTATGCTTGGATTTCGTTGCAGAGTTCCCCAAAATGCGTAATTATGCGTCTAGTACGCAACAAAATTTTACCAACGCGTAAAAATATGCATCGGGCATTTTTTGCGACGCGTAGAAATACATGTTGTGAAGCGCGTAAAGTACGCATCAACACGTAAAAATATGCATCGAGAAACGCGTAAAATACACATCAGTGCGCAAAAACACACATAAAGAAACGCGTAAAACTACGCATCAAAGAATTTTACCAACGCATAAAAATACGCATCGGGACAGCATTTAGCCTTTCAAAAACGGAAGTGAACGAAATAAAGATTTCTTCTGTAATCGTAATTTCGTTTTCCTGCGATGTTGCCTCTGTCCAGTATTGTTGTTATACATAATTTTATTCCATAAATCTTTAAAGTATTTCACTTTGAAAATGGAGGGGAAATTTCTGAAAACGGAAATTCGACGGCGCAAAAATTCCCTTGTAATCTTTGGCTTCGAGGAATTTCTGCGTTTTCGTCGTAATTTGGGTTATCCTCAAGATCGATTCATAATTGAACAGAAATTTTGGAGCAATTGGTAGTGGTGAAGAATGCTTTCCGCCTGAAACTTTCGAAAACGGAAATTTCGTTTTTCAAAACTTTCGGAAACAGTGAAGATTTCTCCCGTAATCGTAATTTTATTTTTCACGTGATGTGTCCTCTGCCTAGTATTGTTGTTAAATTTAATTTTATTTCGTAAATATTTGTATTTCACCTTGAATATGGAAGGGAAATGTCCGAAAACAGAAATCGGACATAGCAAAGGTTTCTCCCGTAACTGTAATTTTTTTCTGCAACGATCTTCCGAACGTGTATCCTGTGTTCTTGCATATTTCCCCCAAAAAGGTTTGCGTTTCAGCTTGATAAAGGGGGAGTCCGAAACGAAAGTGACGAAGCTGAAAAATTTGTAAGAATTGATGCATGATATTCAAGAGCATTCATGGTCCTCAAACTGAAAGTTCTTTCAGCATGATGGATAAAATTGTCATGGCATCCAAGGAGTTTGTGAAGCCTACTGTCGTAGCTGATGGTGATGTTGAGCTTAATTTTTCAAATAACAGTTTTTCAAAAAAGAAAAATCGGAAAGGACACAACTGGTAATTGGAGTAAAAACAAGAATGTATTAAAGCGAAATCATTTTTAATGAAAATGAACTTTCTAAGTTCTATGCATCTGTCGGAAAATTTCACATTAAAAAGTGTTCTTATATTCAAGAAAAGATACTGATCTATGATGAATTCTTAAAACATGTAGAAGTAGTAGATCCTTCACTTAGTAGAGCCATAACATCATTTACTCCTGTATTACACATAGTCAAACACCTTCCATTTATAATAACTGAAAATGAACTTGATATACTGAAAGCGAAATTCCTTGTTATCAAGCTGACAAATTAGAGACCATAACAGTAACAGAAAGAATAGATGTCACTTGGTCAGAAATCTTAAAATTAAGAGGCTGTAATGGAGTGGTTAAGTATACTATTCTCTCGAAAGTAATGTTTGCAATACTTGTAGTTCCACACTCGAATGCTGCGTAAGAGAGATTTTAGTTTAGTGCAAAAAAATCAAGCCCGTTTCCAACCTAATTTAGGTTTAGAAACTGTAGAAGCACTTCTTATTGCATAAATGAATATGTTCTCCTCTGGGCAAGTGTGTTATGAAAAAATATTTTCTGCTGAGGAACTCAAATCTGCAAAACACTGTACAGCGAAATCAATGAAGAAAGGTGTTTAATCAATTGTTTGTTGTGTAAAAAAAATTTATCAGTCATGGTGTATATTATTTTCCATGTGAAAAATTTGGAATATTTTGATACAGATTTTCATGTATATAAATGAATAAGTAAGTAAAAAAATGCTAATTAAATTAAATGAGTTGTTTTCCCTCAGTTAAAATTATTCTTTTTGGTATGACTACTGAAAAATGGCCAAAACTACTGAAAATTTGTACGAGTACTACTGAAAATATCTGAAACAGGTTGGCATCTCTGTATATACCTTGTATATATACATGAATTGTGATTTTTTATTCAGGGGGGGCAAAAATGTGAGATTACCCACTGTCTGAAATCACCCTACGCCACTGACAGAATCATAGATCACTCACATGCATAGTAGCAGAATGCCTAACTCAAGATGAAATATAAAGAAAGAAATAAATAAGTAAATAATACAATAAGTAAAACAGAATGAAATAAAGGGCCAATCTCGTCAGGGAAACACTGGCCCTGGTGACCTTTCGATACGGGTATAAGCAAAATGTTGAAAGCCACCTGTGTGGTCCCGATGTCACCAAAATATATAACCAAGCCCAACTAGCAGGCCAAGAAAGTAAAAAAATGCAAGCAAACAACAAAATTCATCAATATCAGAACATATCAAATCGGAGACACAAATGTGTGAAGAAAATTTTTTTCTTCTGTTTTCATTGATTTTGTTCATTTTTATATTAAAATAATTTTCCCAAAGTTTCTTTGCTGTACCTCAAAATTTACTGGTGGCTCAAAGGCTCTGTCGTATTTTGAAGAGACCTTACATTCAGAACGCAATCTGTTGAACTGTAATTCTCCCACAGTGCAAGAGATGGCACTGCTTGTCCAGATATAGAGCTATTCTTTCATCCATTTTTGTCTTCCCTTTCGCATTCAGTTGAGCGGAAGCACCTGTTAAGTTAATATTGCTGGTCGCATCGTCAATCTAACGTCGTGCTTTTTAGTAAGTTCTTCGAAAGCCAAGTGTGCTCTAATAATTTATTATTTCTTGGTATAAATTAAATAGAGTATCTGGTGAAAATGGCAGCTGCTACACGTACTGATAAATCAAAGAAACTTCGAGGCATTTGGTTGGTAGGTGGAACAAGTGAGTCCATAACCGGAAACAAGTTACCCTAAAGCTGTCAAGTTTTAACCCGCTTTTTTTTTCATTTACACCTTAATGAGAAGCGAGCCATTCAAGACAGTTCTACAGAAACTGCACAGGAAGTTGTAACTTTCTGTGAGAAAGGACGAATCCCAACCAGACAAGTTATCATATGATCAATAAAGTTAAGCTCTTTCATTCCCAGTAGAAAAGCCCGAAAAAGAATGCTTCCAGGAGGACAGAGACACAGCTGAAAAAAGGAAGCTGCTTTTGTTGGCACTTTTGATGATTTATTTGATGTAGCTCATACCAAAGCCATGTCCCTAATAGTATTGCCTGAGGACAGGGAATTTTTATTGGCTCAGCAAGAGAAAGGAAGAAGAGGATATATGGGCTTTGTTGGTAAAAAAGCCTTGCTAAGCTGGAGGAAAGGTGCTGGAATAGAATGAATTTAACTGAATCAAGAAAAAGGAAGGAAGCTGATAGACTAGATTGTGAATAAGAGCCCTCATCAATGAATCTAAATTTGAGCAGCAGTACTGAAAGTAATAGCGAATCAAATGACAACCCAGTTATACCTACAGCAAGTTATTCTGCCTGTAAAAGAACTAAAAAGCCCCGTCTTTCCAACATTGTCAGTCGTGAGTTAACATCTGCTTAGACCGAGGCAAAATAAAGTGACAGGAAAGCTACGTATGTCCTAGCCGCCACGGCTCAGTCATTGGGTGTAAACCTTGAAGAAATTGCCCTCAACAAAGAGTCCATCAGATGGGCACGGAGAAAACACAGAGGCCATAGCAGCAGAAATACAAACTTCATTTGCTCCTGATATACCACTAACTATACACTGGGATGGGAAAGTTCTCCTTGCTCTAACCAACAAGGAGACTATTGATCACCTAGCAGCACTTGTATGTCTCGGATATGGCATTATGAAACTTCTGGGTGCTCCAAAACTTTAAAATGGGACTGGAATAGCACAAGCAACTGCAGTATTTCAATTGATTCAGGACTGGGATTTGAAAGAATTCAGTTTTTGTCATTCAACACCACAGCAATCAATACAGTTTTGAAAGGTGGATCATGTACCTTGCTGGAGCAGAAACTGAACAAAACTCCTCTGAGCTTGGCTTGTTGGCACCATTTGCTTGAACTCATTGTTGCAAGTGTTTGTAACAAAATGATGGGGACTTCCAGTGTCCCAAACATCCAGCTCTTCCAGAGGTTTTCAAATTCTTGGAGTCAGCTTAATAAAGATGTTTATGAGTCGGGTCTTCTGGAAGACAAAGTAATTGCTTGTCAAATAGAATCAATTAAAACAGGTTTAGTTACTTTCATTTGTGGACAGCTGTGCGAATGACACCCATGAATGATTATAAAGAACTGTTGCAACTCTCACTGCTCTTTCTTGGGGATACAGTTGTACTAGAGGATTATTCCATACATTCTCCTAGCGCTTATAACAGAGCTAAGTGGATGGCAAAAATTGATTTACAGTTTAAAGATATACTTGTTTCGATCTCAGTTTCAGATAACTGCTCAAGAACTCTATTCGGCCTCGCGAGTTCAACTTGTTTGTCGTACAGCTGTACGTGAAATTGTGGTTTACCGCACCAGCTGCTGCACTTGCTCTAAGGGTGAACCTTGAATTCCTGCAGAATCTTGTCGCATACAAGACCACAAATGAAGCTGTTGCAAATGCTGCAGTCAAAAGCTTCTCTGACCATTTGTGATATTTGAGTGAAATTCTAGTTAGTCTTGCATTTTTTGATGAAACACTGCACATAGAGAAAACACTGCACATAGAGATGAAAGTGGCCATGGTTGCATCCTTAGATAAACAAGGGGAGGATCCTGTTCCTTGAGGAATAAAGATTGGTGAAAAACAAATAAAAGAAAGTAAACTATCAGTCTTTGTGACAAACAACACCAAGAAACTGTTCATGGCTTTGCATGTTTCTGATAACTTTTTTCAAGCTGATTTTAGCACCTGGGAGGAAGATGTAGAATTCTTTAAAGCCAAACGAAGAGTCAAAAATCTCAAAGTTGTTAATGATGCAGCAGAAAGGGGCATTTTGTTAATGCAGTCTTTTAGTGTTGTATTAACTAACCAAGAAGAACAGAAGCAGTACCTTCTGCAAGTAGTTAAAAAGCATCGCCAGCAGTAATCCAACCCAAATAAACTAATAATTTTCCAGGGAATGCGATAAAAATTACTTGTTGTAATCCGCAATCTTAGCTGTAACTTTTCATTACGAATATACACCATGTATATCAGAACGCATTAAAATGTTCGGCTGCATTGAGCCACCATTAAATATTGATCAATTGTCTGAAAACTTTCTGTGCCTTATTTTTTTTTTATTAAAATTAACAAAATTAGAGGGTGAGACATTGAATATTCGAAAAAAAAATTTTTTGAGAGTGGCAGTTAGTATTCATATTTTCAAAGTTACACCACACATCTAAAATAGTTGAAGCTTTGAATCATGTTTTCGTGGTGCTCAGGTTAAAAGTTCTTTCAGCATGATGCATGCAATTATTGTTATCAGAGGGAGTAAAAGGAAAAAGAAAGAAAAGCAACAATGAAGAAACTACTAGAAGATAAAGCTTTGTTTAACCTCCATTAAAAAATAAATAAATCACTGTGAGCAACTCAGTGGGCTATAAACAGTCGCCCGTCCGTAATTTATGGTAAGTGGTTCCAGGGATGGAAGAGAGCCAGCACTGTAAGACAAACACAATATCCATGACTCGCAGGGATTCGAACCCGGACCCATCTCGAACGAATGATCAGAAGCCATTGCTTAGGCCACCGAGGCAGCAGAAAGCTATCGGCAGAAAAAATATTCAGCAATAGATGCTGTGCAGCTGCAGAGTCAACAAATGACAAACAAAAGGTAGTCCTCTGCATTATATTCACACTTTTTTACCTTGCCGTGCATTTTTACTTCTCACCCAGTTCAAATGTTCAACCTTTTTTTTCCTTTGTCAATCTCCTGTATGATTAACATGTTAAGTTAGCGTTGAGTCAGGTAGCTCTTGTCATTGTTTGAACACATGCAAATGAAATGTTATGAGTTAATGGATATGGAATGCTACTATAATGTAAGCAAGTGGAACATACCTTTGCAAGGTTTTGAATCTCGAGTTTCTTTCGGAATATAGTGTACATGTTCTTTCACAAACTATATTTCAAACTTGCTTATGTTTACCAACTGGTGGATCCATCCAGTTAAAAATTACAAGAAACCTTCTGGTGTCTGAATATGATTCAACTGGTTGATAAACTTGTGAAAAATCATGAGGTAATCTGCAAAGTTTGCTGCATCAAGCACAAGTTATTTTATTAAGGAAATTGTGCCATCTTTTCCAGTGTGTTGATGATTATTCGCGTACATACGCTAATAAGTTAATGTGCCCATTAATATGTAAACTGGATCAGATTGAATGATTTGATGAAATTTGACAAAACGATGGGATCATTGCAACAAGCAACAACTTTCCCTCATAACCAGACTAGAGAAAATTTTTGCATTAGTGCTACAAGGGAGGTGAGAAATTTGACTTTCTTTGTAGCTTTTTGGCCTTTTGTTATGTTTTATGATTTTTTGAGATCGGTGCTGTAATAGCATGTGAAGAGCAAAGCTATCTTTCATGCCATTAGCAGTTTTCTTTAACATCATGTGGCCTAAACTCGCGAACATTTGAGGCTGCTGCTCCTTTTTTTTTTAATTTAGGAACCAGCACTTTTTCAATAGATACAAAGAGAAAATCATGATTGATCTAAACAAAAGCTGCACATGCTGAATTGCCACAACCAACAGTCAAAATTAATACATTACTTCTCAGATATTGTTCAATGATTTAGTGAAAAATTCACAACTAAAACTAGGGAACATATACACTTCTATTAATAGCTGCATTTTCAAATAAGTTTTCATTTCAGAAAGTTCAGCTTTGCCTTCTGGTCTGTCAAATTCATTGAAAACATTAATGAATAAATACATTCATAAACACTGTGTCGATTAAAATTTTATGGTGTTTGCAAAATATGTAGACCCAAGAATTGCCCATTTTTTAAAGCCACACATACCCAAATAAATGTTCAGCTTCTAGTCTCCCTTAAAGCTTCAGCACTATGTGTGTCTATTTGGTTTTGCACTAAAATATTAACGAACAAGGTATTTTGCTGGGTCAAAGTCTGTGAGTTAATGTCCATTCAAAGAGATCATTATATAAGATGATAGTGCCAAAAATTAAAATTGGCATCTTCATTATTCTGATTTTATGGTAAATCGTCCACAAAAGGATACAAACAGGAAAAATATGTATGCTGTACATGTTGCTTTACTAAAGAAATGGAAGCTTCACTGAAATTCAAATTTTGAAAAATAAAACTTTCATAATAGAATTTGAAAACTCAAGCGCCAGATGAAATATTTCAGGTGCCACGACAACTGAGTGCCTTGTATTTGTCTACCTTTAGTCTTCCTGTGATTTCAGATTTCTTAATTATACTGTAATGCAAGGAGCTGTGGGATTTTTTGCTGCTGCATTTGTTTGCTGAGATGCACTTGTAAAGTCATTTACAGTGGCCTCACCTAGCCTCATGTTTTTTAGTTAATAGCATTTTAAAGAACATAACATCGTTCTTCTAATTTTCTGTTTCATACGTTAAATTCGAAGGTTCTGACCATGGAAGGTAGTGTGCACAACTATTTTAGGTGGTCGCGTTATAAAAAATTCTTTACAATAATAATGCAAAATGTCAACTCGCCTACTTTCCGTTTGAACTTCCCTCTGGTTGCTTGGTGCTCACGTTGACAATGTATTGGGATAAATATAATTTATTCAATGATATTGATAAAAAAATGAAATAATAGACGATTTCAAAATTGAGATAAAATCGGAGTAAAACTTGAATAAGATTGGAATAAAATCAAAACGTCAATGACGAATTGTTAAAATCCAGCAATCCTTTCTTTTTCTGCACACACCTCCCCCATCATACCAGATGCGTTTCAACTGTATAATTCACAGTCATCGTCAGTGGTCGGCGATATTTTGCAGTTAGGGTGAAAACATACACATATTATTGTAGAATTTTTTTTTATAATAACACCCCTTAAAATACACTGATGTCAAAAATTAAGGCCACAAACACATTTTTTACAATAATTCAAAATACCAACCAGTAAAATGTTTAAAAATTGCTGTCACATATACTTTGGGGAACGAAAAACCAAAGATTATCTAACGAGAAGAAGTTAAGGCTCAGCAAGACGTAACTAGCGCAGCCATATCTTCAGGGAAAACATGCAGTGCACAGAAGCCAACATACAGGCTGATGCTGGAGCAGACTGCGCATGCGTATTTCTGCTAACTTCAATTCTTTGGGTAAAGAACCGTCAGCCGAGCTACTCAGACTCACAGCACGTGATTGTTCCCTTCTCGGTAGCATAAACACTTCGCACATCGGATATGTTAGTTTTGTTGCGCCAACCGGGTTACTTAAGGCTTTTGTTTGTTCTTCAGAAATATTTTGAGTAATGCCAAATACTAGGGAATGTCTGCATTTTGTACGGATCCTTAGGCCTAACTGTAATATTTGCTGAAATTTAATTTAAATAGTATTACTAATGTTATTGCATATTTTTCTACCCAAAATAATGGATGGGCGGGATATCAGAAAACAACAACAACAAAAAAACTGCTCTAAGCAAATAGTCATCAGATCGAAGGAAACCATCGTGGATCAAAGAAAAGCTTCACTACTGTAGTTCGCCCTAACGTGATTTGCTCCTGAATGTTAACTTTCCTGCAGAGCATATTATCTCTTAAGATGTGGTGGCGCTGTTGCCGCCTGTTTTACGTTATCTCTATGAGAGTTGACCTTCTTTAAGCGTTAGATATTCTTTGGAAAAACTAATGTAAGCATCCACTGTTTGTTAAACGGTTAACAGGGTGAGTTTGGTACGAGAACGTGAAAGTGACCATTTTCTGTATCTGCAAATTTCATCTTCAGAGTTGTGTTTCTGGCAAGAATAATCTCAAGCTTGACTGATTTCAGTTTCAATGGAGTGTTCGGAATCCTTTAAACGATGGACTGAGGTGGGGAGCCATCGGCAGGTTTGAAGCTGGCCATTCACAAGCAGAGGCTGCTCGGTGGTTATAGATTTTACGAAAAGTGGTATCCAGGTTATGGCACCAATTCCGAACAATGAGTACCATCACCAGGAGGTGCGGCCAAGGCCATCCAAAAGCCATGACACTTGCGGAGTATCGTTACGTGGCATTAACTGCCAAACCCCATAGATGGATGAAGGCTTGAGACCTTTCTCAGGACCTCGCTGCTGCGGCTGGAACAACAATTTCGAGGCAAACTATACAGATGCCTAGCAGAGAAGACCCTTTACACCTGGCAACTAGTGTTGTTTGTCCCCCTCACCAGATAACAGAAGAGAGCCCATCTTTCATGGAGCTAAACACATCTTTAATGGACACAGCAAGATTGGGGCCATGTACTTTTCTGTGATGAGTCAAGATTCAGTACACAAAGTGATTCTCGACGAGTCTTCATCTGGAGACAGCATGGGGCCCGCTATCATCCCTCCAACATAAGAGAAATTGACCACTTTGGTGGAAGTGGAATCCTTGTGTGGGCAGGCATCATATTGGATGACCGTACACCACTGCACCTCTTTGATGGGGACGCTGTGACTGCACAGCGCTATAGGGATGAGATCCTTGAACCTTATGTGAGGCTTTTCCGGGGAGCTGTCGAACCAAGCTTAATTTTTATGGACGATAAATACGAGGCCACACAGAGCTCAGCTGGTGAACGATATTCTGGAGGGAGAGGATATCCACCGTATGGTGTGGCTAGTGAAGTCGCCGGACCTAAATCCTATAGAGCATGTTCGGGATGCTCTAGGAAGAGCCATTGCACAACGTCAACCCCCCTCCCAGGACCCTCCAGGCGTTAAAATCCGCACTTTTAGAAGAATGGGATTTGTTGCCACAAGCTGTATCAACAACCTCATTTACAGTATGAGGGCTCGTTGTGCGACTTGTAAAGCTGTGCGAGGTGGTCACACTTCCGATTAGGCGGATTGTTCTCGAGATATGATGCATCATGTTTGGATCATTTTTGGTCTACTTTGCATATCACATACAATTTACCTCCTGTTAATTTTGTTATGTTGCTATTGCATGTATTTCATAGTATGAGGCATCTATGTACCAAATTTCATTGCAATAAACCATTTAGTTTTCAAGATATCACAGAATATTTGTTTGTGACCTTAATTTTGGACATCAGTGTAGTTGTGCACATTGCTTTCCACGGTCAGAATTCTTAAATTTAGAATGTGAACAGCCACCTTTAAGGTTCAAGATTTTTTGCACCTTTAACAACAGCAAAAAAAAAAAAAAAAAAAAAAAAAAAAAAAAAAAAGAGGTGATGGGCGCAGCTTGAAGTAAAGTTCAAGGTTAAAGAAGGCAATCATGTACATGTTGTGTGAAATTCCATGTCTGAAAAGTCCCTGTACCTCCCGCCTGCATTTTTGTCTGGTTGTGTTGCACTGAGTTGGTTAGATACTGCAAAAGTTAGGTTGGCCAGTGTATCAATAAAAATAATGTTGGTTGATTGTTTGGCATTTATGATTAAAAACACACTTAAGTCATGTAAAAAATTTAAGGTAAGAAAGTTCTCAACTGAGAACTTCAGTCTTTTTCAACCTAAGAAGAGATGGATTATGGTAAGGAACCATTTACTATTATTGTTCATCCATTCCCAAGTTGAAAAAGACTAAAAGTAAGAAAACTTTCAATTGATAACTTCAGTTTTTTCAACCTAAGAAGAGATGGATTATGGTAAGGAACCACTTACTATTATTGTCCATCCATTCCCAAGTTGAAAAATAATAAAAGTAAGAAAACTTTCAATTGATAACTTCAGTCTTTTTCAACCTAAGAAGAGATGGATTATGGTAAGGAACCACTTACTATTATTGCCCATCCATTCCCAAGTTGAAAAAGACTAAAAGTAAGAAAACTTTCAATTGATAACTTCAGTCTTTTTCAACCTAAGAAGAGATGGATTATGGTAAGGAACTACTTACTATTATTGTCCATCCATTCCCAAGTTGAAAAAGATTAAAAGTAAGAAAACTTTCAATTGATAACTTCAGTCTTTTTCAACCTAAGAATAGATGGATTATGGTAAGGAACCACTTACTATTATTGTGCATCCATTCTCAAGTTGAAAAAGACTAAAAGTAAGAAAACTTTCAATTGATAACTTCAGTTTTTTTCAACTTAAGAAGAGATGGATTATGGTAAGGAACCACTTACTATTATTGTCCATTCATTCCCAAGTTGAAAAAGACTAAAAGTAAGAAAACTTTCAATTGATAACTTCAGTCTTTTTCAATCTAAGAAGAGATGGATTATGGTAAGGAACCACTTACTATTATTGTCCATCCATTCCCAAGTTGAAAAACACTGAAAGAAAACTTTAAATTGATAACTTCAGTCTTTTTCAACCTAAGAAGAAATGGATTATGGTAAGGAACCACTTACTATTATTGTCCATCCATTCCCAAGTTGAAAAAGACTAAAAGTAAGAAAACTTTCAATTGATAACTTCAGTCTTTTTCAACCTAAGAAGAGATGGATTATGGTGAGGAACCACTTACTATTATTGCCCATCCATTCCCAAGTTGAAAAAGACTAAAAGTAAGAAAACTTTCAATTGATAACTTTAGTCTTTTTCAACCTAAGAAGAGATGGATTATGGTAAGGAACCACTTACTATTATTGTCCATCCATTCCCAAGTTGAAAAAGACTAAAAGTAAGAAAACTTTCAATTGATAACTTCAGTCTTTTTCAACCTAAGAAGAGATGGATTATGGTAAGGAACCACTTACTATTATTGTCCATCCATTCCCAAGTTGAAAAAGACTAAAAGTAAGAAAACTTTCAATTGATAACTTCAGTCTTTTTCAATTTAAGAAGAGATGGATTATGGTAAGGAACCACTTACTATTATTGTCCATCCATTCCCAAGTTGAAAAAGACTAAAAGTAAGAAAACTTTCAATTGATAACTTCAGTCTTTTTCAACCTAAGAAGAGATGGATTATGGTAAGGAACCACTTACTATTATTGTGCATCCATTCTGAAGTTGAAAAAGACTAAAAGTAAGAAAACTTTCAATTGATAACTTCAGTTTTTTTCAACTTAAGAAGAGATGGATTATGGTAAGGAACCACTTACTATTATTGTCCATCCATTCCTAAGTTGAAAAAGACTAAAAGTTAGAAAACTTTCAATTGATAACTTCAGTCTTTTTCAATTTAAGAAGAGATGGATTATGGTAAGGAACCACTTACTATTATTGTGCATCCATTCTCAAGTTGAAAAAGACTAAAAGTAAGAAAACTTTCAATTGATAACTTCAGTCTTTTTCAATCTAAGAAGAGATGGATTATGGTAAGGAACCACTTACTATTATTGTCCATCCATTCCCAAGTTGAAAAAGACTAAAAGTAAGAAAACTTTCAATTGATAACTTCAGTTTTTTTCAACCTAAGAAGGGATGGATTATGGTAAGGAACCACTAACTATTATTGTCCATCCATTCATAAGTTGAAAAAGACTAAAAGTAAGAAAACTTTCAATTGATAACTTCAGTCTTTTTCAATTTAAGAAGAGATGGATTATGGTAAGGAACCACTTACTATTATTGTGCATCCATTCTTAAGTTGAAAATGACTAAAAGTAAGAAAACTTTCAATTGATAACTTCAGTCTTTTCAATCTAAGAAGGGATGGATTATGGTAAGGAACGACTTACTAACTTTTATTATTGTCCATCCATTCATAAGTTGAAAAACACTGAAAGTAAGAAAACTTTCAATTGATAACTTCAGTCTTTTTCAACCTAAGAAGAGATGGATTATGGTAAGGAACCACTTACTATTATTGTCCATCCATTCCCAAGTTGAAAAAGACTAAAAGTAAGAAAACTTTCAATTGATAACTTCAGTCTTTTTCAACCTAAGAAGAGATGGATTATGGTAAGGAACCACTTACTATTATTTTATTATTGTCCATCCATTCCCAAGTTGAAAAAGACTAAAAGTAAGAAAACTTTCAATTGATAACTTCAGTCTTTTTCAACCTAAGAAGAGATGGATTATGGTAAGGAACCACTTACTATTATTGTCCATCCATTCCCAAGTTGAAAAAGACTAAAAGTAAGAAAACTTTCAATTGATAACTTCAGTCTTTTTCAACCTAAGAAGAAATGGATTATGGTAAGGAACCACTTACTATTATTGTCCATCCATTCCCAAGTTGAAAAAGACTAAAAGTAAGAAAACTTTCAATTGATAACTTCAGTCTTTTTCAACCTAAGAAGAGATGGATTATGGTAAGGAACCACTTACTATTATTGTGCCCATCCATTCCCAAGTTGAAAAAGACTAAAAGTAAGAAAACTTTCAATTGATAACTTCAGTCTTTTTCAACCTAAGAAGAGATGGATTATGGTAAGGAACCACTTACTATTATTGTCCATCCATTCCCAAGTTGAAAAAGACTAAAAGTTAAGAAAACTTTCAATTGATAACTTCAGTCTTTTTCAACCTAAGAAGAGATGGATTATGGTAAGGAACCACTTACTATTATTGTGCATCCATTCTCAAGTTGAAAAAGACTAAAAGTAAGAAAACTTTCAATTGATAACTTCAGTCTTTTTCAATCTAAGAAGAGATGGATTATGGTAAGGAACCACTTACTATTATTGTCCATCCATTCCCAAGTTGAAAAAGACTAAAAGTAAGAAAACTTTCAATTGATAACTTCAGTTTTTTTCAACCTAAGAAGGGATGGATTATGGTAAGGAACCACTAACTATTATTGTCCATCCATTCATAAGTTGAAAAAGACTAAAAGTAAGAAAACTTTCAATTGATAACTTCAGTCTTTTTCAATTTAAGAAGAGATGGATTATGGTAAGGAACCACTTACTATTATTGTGCATCCATTCTTAAGTTGAAAATGACTAAAAGTAAGAAAACTTTCAATTGATAACTTCAGTCTTTTTCAATCTAAGAAGAGATGGATTATGGTAAGGAACGACTTACTATTATTTTATTATTGTCCATCCATTCCCAAGTTGAAAAACACTGAAAGAAAACTTTAAATTGATAACTTCAGTCTTTTTCAACCTAAGAAGAAATGGATTATGGTAAGGAACCACTTACTATTTTTGTCCATCCATTCCCAAGTTGAAAAAGACTAAAAGTAAGAAAACTTTCAATTGATAACTTCAGTCTTTTTCAACCTAAGAAGAGATGGATTATGGTAAGGAACCACTTACTATTATTGCCCATCCATTCCCAAGTTGAAAAAGACTAAAAGTAAGAAAACTTTCAATTGATAACTTTAGTCTTTTTCAACCTAAGAAGAGATGGATTATGGTAAGGAACCACTAACTATTATTGTCCATCCATTCCCAAGTTGAAAAAGACTAAAAGTAAGAAAACTTTCAATTGATAACTTCAGTCTTTTTCAACCTAAGAAGAGATGGATTATGGTAAGGAACCACTTACTATTATTGTCCATCCATTACCAAGTTGAAAAAGACTAAAAGTAAGAAAACTTTCAATTGATAACTTCAGTTTTTTTCAACTTAAGAAGAGATGGATTATGGTAAGGAACCACTTACTATTATTGTCCATCCATTCCCAAGTTGAAAAAGACTAAAAGTAAGAAAACTTTCAATTGATAACTTCAGTCTTTTTCAATCTAAGAAGAGATGGATTATGGTAAGGAACCACTTACTATTATTGTCCATCCATTCCCAAGTTGAAAAAGACTAAAAGTAAGAAAACTTTCAATTGATAACTTCAGTCTTTTTCAATTTAAGAAGAGATGGATTATGGTAAGGAACCACTTACTATTATTGTGCATCCATTCTCAAGTTGAAAAAGACTAAAAGTAAGAAAACTTTCAATTGATAACTTCAGTCTTTTCCAATCTAAGAAGAGATGGATTATGGTAAGGAACCACTTACTATTATTGTGCATCCATTATCAAGTTGAAAAAGACTAAAAGTAAGAAAACTTTCAATTGATAACTTCAGTCTTTTTCAATCTAAGAAGAGATGGATTATGGTAAGGAACCACTTACTATTATTGTGCATCCATTTCCAAGTTGAAAAAGACTAAAAGTAAGAAAACTTTCAATTGATAACTTCAGTTTTTTTCAACTTAAGAAGAAATGAATTATGGTAAGGAACCACTTACTATTATTGTCCATCCATTCCCAAGTTGAAAAAGACTAAAAGTAAGAAAACTTTCAATTGATAACTTCAGTTTTTTTCAACTTGGCAATGAATGGACAGTAGCAAGTGGTTGCCAGATCTGCAAAGTTGTATTTGATCTTTCATTTTCTAAAATTGATTTCCGTGTTAATGGAATGATAAAAGGAGAATCAGAATTACAGTTTTGGTGCTAGCTTTCCTGAAAATGTAATGATGAATCGGGCAATTAATTTAGTGTTACTTTAAAGAAGTTCAGCAGAAGTGTCCTCCAAAGTTAGAGATACCGGTGAAATGTCAGTTTCTTTTATGGACATCATTTTTGTGCTCTAATATGCATCTGTTGATGCTGCAGTAAATGCTTCCAATGTTGTAAGTTTTTTCGCTAGACGTTGAGATCAGGATTCAACCATTACCAGGTTGAAGAGGACTGAAGTTATCAGTTCGAAGCTTCTGTACCTTGATTTTTTATATCATACATAAGTGGGAAACAAAAATTCTTTACAAATGCATGAAAGGCAATACAAATGTAATTGTTGGCACAAATGTGTCATATTTTCATTGTTTCCATGCAAACCACTCTTTCAGAAAACTTAAAAATTACATTGCTTTAAAGCGGGAATCGAACCTGCATCTTCCAATTTGTGTTCAAGCATGCTATCCATTACACCATTCAGGATAAGAAAGTTCCAAGCAACTGAAGTTAAGCTGATGTAACTTAGAAATCTGAGAACTGTTCAGATTCGCGCTAGTCAAAGCAATTATGTTCTCCCTTTTAGCGTCACCACGATCTTTTCTCACATTCGGGGTCAAATTTAGGTCACAAGTTCCAGTGCTTCAGAGAACGTCATACATAAGTGGGAAACGAATTTCCTTGAAGAAATAAAGCTACAATAATAATGTTTCCCACAATAAAAAAATTATTATGCATCTCTATAGTTTCGCAGAACTTTTGGCTCGGCTTCCTAAGGACGAATGGAGCGTAAACATTCAAATCATTGTGACATCATTACAATTCTGATGGCCACAGATTTTGGTGAGTTATTTCCACGCGCTTGAAAGAAATGGAGTTGAAGTCATGTCGTTGACAATCCGTGATGAGTCCTGGTATATGTGGAAAGCTTCTAATATGTTAAGCTTGATAGTCGAATCTAGTTTATCAATAAGCGTAGCGCTTCCAAACAAAAATTTATGGTTATTTTCGTAACAATGTTAGGCTATAGACGACTTCTTCAGTTTATTGTTCCGTACATAGGTCTTGTGTTCCTTCCCACGGAAACTTAAAGCCCTGTGGGTCTGTCCTATATATGAAAGTCATGTGGTATCTGATAAATTCCCCAGGAATTTGTCTTCGACGTAGTCTTTTGATCCATAAAAATTCATATTGTTTATGGGTTTGAAAATAACTTCGAAATTAAAACTTTTGATAATTTTTGAAATTCCGAAGCAAATCTGAGGACCAAATGGGATAACAGCCCAATTCTTTCGTATTGGGAGGTGTATAGGCATGAGCGTGCAGACAGGCTTTGGTTTCCAAAATTTTTGGACAGCTTTGTCTATAACGGAAGGGCTGTTTCCTCTGTATTGCAATTCGTTTAAGAAAATCAAGCTCTTTCTGTAAGGAATCCTCAGTTGAGCATATATGTATTGCACGATATACGTATGCGAAGAAGGCAGATATCTTTTGTTTCCGTGGATGATTTGATTTTGCATGTGGGGGTAAGGAAACAACAAATGGTGTTCGATAAACTGTTTTACTAAAGGATCCTTCAGAACGTGACACAAGGACATCAAGGAATGGTAAGCAGCCATTATTTTCAGTCTCATATGTGAACTATATATGAGGATCAATTGAACTGATAAGTTCAACTAATCTAGGTATTTCCGAGTTCGTGCCATTCCAGAGAACAAAAGTATCATCTAAATATCGAATCCACAGGTCAAATGTAACAAGCTGAAAGAGTTGGTCCTCAAAGTGACGCATGTAGACTTTGCATAAAATAGGTGACATTGGGCTAACCATTGCAAGGCCTTCCGTCTGTTGGAAAAATCTTCCACAAAAAAAAAAAAAAAAAAAAAAAAAACGTTTTGTCTTATACAAATTTCCACCGCTCTCAAAATTTCTTCTACTTCCAGTTGGCTGAAATGATGTTCTTTGAGACTTGCATTCAATGCTTTGAGGGCTCTATTCACTGGAATACTTGTGAACATGGATTTCACATCGAAGGATAACATGAACTGATCGTTGAATGGATGTCGCTTTAACCGATTGACAAACTCAATGGGATTTTTTTACAGATGTTGTGTTTGAAGAAGCCATTAAGGTCGATAGTTTCGATGATAGAAATTTGGCCAACTTATGTGTAGCTGATCCTATATTGCTAACTATGGGACGCAAGGGGACACAAACCTTGTGTATCTTCGGAAGTGCATAGAAACGTGGACAAAGGGAATATGAGGGCTTCAGGTGATTTTTTCTGCTTTGGTCAAGAGTTACACAACTTGTTACCACTTTCCGAACTTCCTTTAATTGCTTCTCCGATGGGTCATTTTTTATTTCCTTATATGGTCCCTCGGAAATAAGTTTTTGACCTCTGCCTCATAATGTTTCTTGTCCAGAATACTCTGCCTCATAATGTTTCTGTCCTCCTTTATCAGCTTTAGTGATGATAATATCATAATTTGTGCAATTCTTTTAGAGCATTATATTCTTCCTTGTTAAGATTCGGTTTAAATGGTGGAATGGACTTTGTCGTTATTGTCTGGCTAATGCAATATCTAATCGTTTCTTTTTTATCGGTGTTTAGATTGCTTTTTATCAGATGTTATTATGATATTGGATATTGGTACCTTTCTCAAAATCGCAAAATTCAAATTGTAACATAAAATCCGTTTTTGAATTTCACTTGGGGTAAAACTAAAAAGGTTAGATACTTCATTATCCGGAAAGATATCCTCAATTTGTGACAAATTAGAATTTTCTTCATGGTTGCTGTTATTTGATAATTTTTCAAATTTTTGTTCTAATGTCATTTTATGAGTAAATGACATATTGGAACTCCTAGACCAAGTTTTGCAGTCCAGGTCAGAAAAAATCTGGTAATATTTTAGCCAGTAAAAGGTGTGGGTTGTACAGTTCGACCTCAACGTTTGCAATATTCTTTCTCGTATCTTGAATGATAGCTCTTAATAGTGCAAACGAAGCATTAGATATGGCTTTGTTGATGTTATGGGAAGGTCTTAAGTTGCATTTCGCAGATAAAATTTGGTAGTATCTTGCATCACTTGCATCGGAGCAAGAAGTTTAAGTGGTTCAGCAATCTGAACTTCTTAATCCTCAGTTTGGAAAAACGATTGATTGTCGCAGACAGTGAGATTGTCATGATCAGAATTATGAACTGGGGTTCAAGTTCTTGTAGAAAGTTGATATCAATATCAGATAAGTCCACAACAACGGAAGCGAAGCAAGATGTTATATGATCGGCTCCGGGTTTAAAATATATCAATATACTTACGCTCCAAAAGTAGTCATAAATTATAAATAAAGCTACATCTGCTTAGCTTCAGTTGCTTTGAACTTCCTTGTCCTGGGTGGTGTAACGGATAGCATGCTTGTACGGAAATCGGTAGATGCAGGTTCGATTCCCGCTGCAGGGCAATGCAATTTTCAAGTTTTCTCAAAGAGTATGTTACATAGAAACAGTGAAAATATGGCACATTTGTGCCAACAATTACATTTGTATTCCCTTCCATGTATTTGTGAAGAATTATTTCTTCAAGGGGATTCATTTCCCATTTACCATATTTATCGGCGTATAACACACACTGTTTTTCCTAAAATTTAGGGCTGAAATTCTACCTGCGTGTTATAAGCATATACTACCTTTTTTTTTTTTTTTTTAATTTAAACTTAAGTAAAATGAATACTGCTGCAGAGGGTGACGTATCCGAATGTTGCCAAATGTTAACAGTTTGGTATCACTTCACTCTAACTGCAGGCAGTTCTCTGATCCATATCTCTTCTGTTTTTTTTTTTTTTTCGTTTTTTTTTTTTTTATTGGAGGTTTAATGACCATTGTGAGCAACTCAATGGGACAATGGGCTATAAGCAGTCACCCGTCCCTAATTTAGGGTCACTGGTTCCAGGGAAAGGAGAGAGCCAGTGCCGTAAGACAAATGCAACATCCATGCCTCACCGGGATTCGAACCCAGACCCCGTTCGGACGAATGATCAGAGGCCATCGCTTAGACCACTGCGCCACCGGGGCGGCTCTTCTGTTTTCTGACAGACCTTGTTAAAAGTGGTAACAATACAATCTTCAGTTCTTCTGAAATAAGATTCGCACAAAAAAAATTTAAGGTGGACTCCTGATTTACCCCTTTTAAGCACCTGAATATAACCTCACACGCTTCAGCAGCGAACGCGAGCTGCCACGGTAAGCCTAAGCGTCTGCTCTCATTAAATTGCTTTCACGGCTTAAGCTGCAGCTGCTCTGGGGAAAATAGGACAAAACTTTTGGTGACATCCAAACTTCATTGCTGATGGTTAGTGATAAAAATAGTTAGTGTATGCGTGGTCTTGCCATGCTGGTTCGAGGGTATCATTTCTTGCGACCATGCATTATCAGTAAATGGCATCAGTTTAAGGAAAAATAGCCAGACTTCTGGCTATTTTTAATTTTTTAGTCTCATCACTTTCCAAGATAGCAGTGATTCTGATTAAAATTTTTGTAACAGGTCTAATATCCAAGTTTTTTTGTTCAAACAGATGCTTTTTCTTTCGTATTATTTGCCTTATAAGTAGTATAAATATTAATAAACGTGTGTTGAGTTATCTAAAAAAAAAGGTTCAGATCTCCCAAGTCATTTATTTTAAATTTAAGTTTTTTTTTACTCAAACTTCTTTCTTGAAATTAGGGTGCGTGTTGCATGCCGATAAATACCATATTTCTAAGATGTTCTCTGAAGCACTGGAACTTGTGACCTATGTCCGACCTTGGATGTGAGAAGAGGTCGTGACACTACGAGGAAGCACAAAAGTGCTTTGACTAGAGCAAATCTAAATAGTTCTTTGATTTCTAAGCTACATCAGCTTAGCTACAGTTGCTTGAAATGCCCTTGTCCTGGGTGGAGTAACGGATATCATGCTCGAACAGATGCGGTTCCATTCCCACTACAGGGCAATGCAATTTTCAAGTTTTCTGAAGGAGTGGTTGCATGGAAACAGTGAAAATATGACACATTTGTGCCAACAAGTAAACTTAATTTTTTACATAACTGAAGCATGTTATTAAAGTTTTAATACTGTTATAAGAGTATCTAACACTTGTACAGTTTCTCTGAATTACAGATAAAATTATCTCTATAATTTCTAACTGTATACGTAGAAGATTCTCAAAAAAAATTACCCTGCTTTTGACCCTTCAAGGTTGGCAGCTGTTCATATGGAAAAATCACTGCTGCACTGAATGCGTTGTTGCCACTGAGACAGCTCGCTGGAACTCATAAATAAATATAAAGATGCCACCTGCTCAGACAATATTTGCTACAAACATGTCTGCCGCCCCAGTAGCGCAGTGATGACCATTTGTCCAAGAAGGGTCCATGTTCGAATTCCGGTGAGGCATGGATGTTGTGTTCGTTTAACGGCACTTGCTCTTTTGCTTCCCTGGAACTAGTGACCCTAAATTAGGGATGTGCGACTGCTTATAGCCTATCAAGTTGCTCACTGGTTGGTAAATCTTCAATCAAAAGAAGAAAACAAAAACAAACAGTACACACATCCTTACTAGTGTAAACATGTTTGTTTCTCATATTGTAGTTTACCAGAGATATTGGCATGGTTCTGATGTTTTCAGTCATGTCTTGTATTTTCTGTCAGTATTGTGGATTTTGTTGTTCAGCAGTTTTACTTGAAGTTTAAATAAAAGTTGTTTAAAAATGCCCCACAAGAATGTGAATTTTTTTGTTTTTTTTCTTCAGAATTTACAAATTAGAATGCTAAATGTTTGCAGTTATTCCAGGGAAGTTCAGCACCATTAAGCTTGTGTGAGATTTGAACAATGTAACTATAAAAGTTCTTTTAGCATTAAACCTGAAAATAATTGCTTCTCAGTTGTAATGTGTGGTTACCAAACCTGTTTGTAGTCCGGGTGTAGCCCAGAATTCTGGAATTTTGTCATATTCTAGACCCGGAAATCCATCTGAGTTTTTAAGTTCTAAAAGAATTTGAGATTCCTCAGTGATTTCATTTCTGAAAATGCTGCAAAGTGTTAACTAAAAGTTCTTTCAAGTTCCATTTTCTTTTGGAATTTCAGTGTTTGATTGAAAAGACCGCATTTCCGGGCGGATGGTGAATGTAGATTATTTTTGACCCTTTGGGAGTTCATTTTGTTATCAAACAAGCTTTCAAGATAATAGCATGCTGAAAGGAAGGCGTTTTTCATCATTTTGGAAGTTGCATCAATATCAAATAATTTGTTTATATTGCATTCGGTTAACCCAATTAACATTACATTTAGAAATTGAACGAAAACCACTGTAGGCTTCTATAACTGAACTGATCTACATAGACTGCCCAAATAATATGTAATACATAATATGTAATATGAAGTACAAAATTCGACTTCAAAAATGCTATGTCTGAAGGATTTCTTGTACACTGAAAGAAAATTGGTACAGAAAAATGAAAAGTTAAACTGCACTGGCACTAGTGCCTATTTGTGGTGCAGCTAGTCAGTACATGTGTAATATATAAATGGTATGCATTATATATATATACTGATAGAATGCTAAAAACAAAGCAAAAATAAATAAAACTAAAAATAAAACTATTAAAAATAAAGAAAAAAAAATAACAAATACCAAAACTTACAAACCAAACGATCACCGGAGCAAGCGATAAACAAAAAAGAAATATTTGGCCAAACTAGAAGAACACAGGTATTGCAGATCGTATGGCAGAGTCTCTTATAGCTTCATCAGGGGCAGGCATGAAGAAAATCTCTCATATGTCTACGAAGACTAGAAAAGTATGGGTTTCTGCTAATTCAGTTTGCTACAAAGGACTAAATTAAAGTTAAGGGTAAATACAGCAACCCACTACTAGCAAACTAAATAACATTGCCCGACGCACACTTCACCAATAACCAGTTCAAGAGAAGTCATGCAAACTACATTACAAATGAAAACGAACACCGACTACAACACAAAACAAGAGAAAGAAAATCATTAACTAATGAAAAGTGACTGAACTTTAATTTAGTCCTCTGCAGCAATCTGAATTAGCAGAAACCTAAACTTTTCTGATTTTTCTAGATATATGAGATATTTTCTTCATGCTTGCCCCTGACGAAGCCATAAGAAACTGCCACACGATCTGCAATACCTGTGTTCTTCTAGTTTGGCAAAATATTTTTTTTTTTGTTTATCGCTTGCTCCGGTGCTCGTTTGGTTTGTAAGTTTTGGCATTTGTTATTTTTTTCTCTATTTTTAATATTGTTTTATTTTTCTTTTAATTTATTTTTGCTTTGTGTTTAGCATTCTATCAGTATTTGTTTTGGTCTTTCTTTAGTGCAGCTTTTGGGCACTTTAGAATTTCAAAGTGGTTTTTATTTTGTGCTTTTTATGGTTTTTCTGCTACACACACACACACACACACACACACACACACAGGGAGATCCATAATGAGTTTAATGTCGGGGTTTCAGTGGCATATAATTGTAAAACTGGAAACAACAAGCTAAAACTGCAAACAGAATATGACAGATGACAACTAAAAGTATTATTACCTGTAGAATCAATACATCAGATTGCTAAACCACTTTGGTATGTGTGCTTTTCGTAGCACGTAAGATATCCAAGCCATAATCGATTTCCCACCAAAGGTTCGCCAGCATTTGTGTCTTTACTGTTGCTATCGCAGCACCAATTCTGGGATTCAGGTCATTGAGGGAGGTCACACGAGTCTGGTAAACTACGTTTTTCATGTATCCCCACAGGAAGAAATCCAGTGGCGTAATACTGGATGAGCATGGAGGTTACGGAATGGGTCCGCCACGGCCACCCCACCACCCAGAAAAATGCAGGTCAAGAAATTCTCAGGCAATAAGAGCCCAATGCGGCAGTGTGTCATCATGCTGGAATACCACATTGGGCTGCCAATCTTCCAACTGAGGCAACGGATACAGCTGTAGCAGGTCCACATAGTTCTCCGCTGTCACTCTTTTCTCCACAAAGAAAAAGGACCCCAACACTTCTGAACATGACAAAGCGCACCAGACGTTCACTTTTTGACTATCTTGTTCGACTTCTTGAATGGCATGAGGGTTTTCAGAGCCCCATATACTGCAGTTGTGCCAATGTGCCCTCCCTGAGATGAAAAATGTTGCTTCATCACTAAATGTCCATGTCCGTAGTTAATGTTCATCCGCTTCGACTTTTGGACAAAATGTCTTGAGCAAACTGGAAATGGCAGGGTTTATCGTCCCACTATAAAGCCTGTACAATGTGCAGTTTGTATGTACGGAGTTGTAGGTGGTTATTCAGACCCCCCCCCCAACAGTCGTTTGTGGCATACATTAGTGCGCCTCAACTCGCCTTGTCGACTTCTGAGGACTTCGAGAAAAGGCTTCCTGGACATGATCAACATCGTCCTGCGAAGTGCTCAGTCTTCCCGCTTTTTTACGCTTTCCAACCGTAGGTTGAAGAAGCATATATGCTCCAGCTTTGTCCGTCCGCACGCTAACTGGCATAAAAATGGTTCGATTTTGATGAAATTTTAGTATGTGGTAGGGGACCACCTGGGGACGAACTCTATTGAAAATGGGACAAATGGGGTCGAAGGTCACGACGTAGGAGCGGGATCCATTCCATTGCACTTATGTGTCATAACTTGCGTAAATATGGTTCGATTTCAATGCAATTTTACTATGTGTAGGGGACCGCCTGGGGACGAACCCTATTCAAAATGGGTGAATTGGGGTCAAAGGTCAGGACATCAGAGCGGGATGCATTCCATTGCCCTTATTTGTCATAACGTGCGTAAAAATTGTTTGATTTCGATGAAATTTTAGTATGTGTTAGGGAAACACCTGGGAAGGAACCCTATTGAAAGCGAACAAAATGGGGTCAAAGGTCAGGACATAGGAGCGGGATCCATTCCACTGCTCTTATGCGTCATAACTAACGTAAAAAGGTTCGATTTCGATTAAATTTTAGTATGTGGAAGGGGACCACCTGGGGACAAACCCTCTTGAAAATTGGCGAAATGGGGGTCAGAGGTCAGGACATAGGAGCGGAATCACTTCCATCGCCATTATGCATCATAACTTACGTAAAAATGTTTCGATTTGGATGAAATGCTAGTATGTTGTAGGGACCTGCCTGGGGACGAATCCTATTGAAAATGGGCGAAATGGGGTCAAAAGTACGCAGAAGCGGAATCGATTCCATAGCCCTTATGCATCATAACAATAACTTAGGTAAAATTGCTTTGATTGCGACAAAACTTTATCATATTATTTCGGAGGTATACTGAACCAGTTCTGTTGAATATTATCGAAATGGGATCAAAGGTCAGGGCACAGGAGTGAGATTTATTCCATAGCCATTTTCCTCATAACTTGAGTAATAACTTGAGTAATGATTTCTAGTATGTTGGAAAGCGTATCATAATCAATGTATTGCATGATTTTACTAACTTGTTTTTTTTTTCTTTTTTTTTTTTTTTTTTTTTGATGTGGCACACTACCAGTCTTATGAAACTGCTTTAACCAACGTGGGATAGCATTATCGGAAGGTGGACCTCTGCCATACTGCATTCTGTAACGATGTTACATTGTGATAAGTGACTTTGTTTTGAAGAACCAGAGTATGCACATTGCTTTTTCTTGAACAGTCGCCATTTTGGAGTATGAACATTCACTGACGTGGCCCAGTGAGTGTGCTCGAGTTTCAGTCTTGCCGTGAGTACTTTAGTGGTACTCATGGTATGTTTTTCATGGATATGAATGAATAAAACTGATAAGATTAAGCTTATGGTATTTTTTTGTCTTCATCTATTTTCAGATACAGAAATTGAGACTGAACTTGCAGCATCACTTTATTGCTTATTACACACTTAAATTTAATTTTTGCAATTAATTTTTTTGCCCCTAATTAATCCAAAATTTAAAACCAAAGAATGTGCTTCAGCACCAAATCAGTTTTTTGAACCGTCCCAAGGAAAATCCTTTGCAGAAATCTCGTTGAGTGTATGAAAAAGGTCAGACCATTAATCGGCAATGCCAAGGTAAAGCTGGCTACAGTTTTTGAGTTTTACTGCTCCAAAAACTAGCCAGCTTTGTACTTGACCTCTATCTGTGTTGAGAAATTTCACTTCTCCCTTGGGGATTTCACCTTTGGAAGATTGGTTAAGGTGTTAGGACCATTAAACCCTTTGTTGTTTTGGAATTCTACAGAAGAGTCCTCCCTTCTCTGAAGAAAGGTTTTGCAAGTTCATGCTTTGTTTATTTTAAGGAATACCTTAGTCTATCAGTTAGCTGTCAAGTAAGAGAACAACTAGTCATTTCTATCAATCTTCAATACTCCAATCTCTCTAGAAGAAGCAAATTCTAAAAAAACGTAGTTTTCATTTTCATTTTTACTCCTCAGAAAAGAAAAGGAAAAGGATGAAGTCTAGGTGGAACTGAATGAACACTTCAAATTAAAAACGAGAAACTGTACACAGTTACGTAATAAATAGTAATCTGCACACCAATTATGTAATAAATAGTAATCTGCACATCAATTATGTAATAAATAGTTCTTTAAATAGTTCTGTACACCAATTATGTAACAAATAGTAATCTGATTTATTGGCATAGGAAATACATGTATATAAGCATTTCCAAGCTTTCGCACATCAACCAGATGGCTTTTTCAAGGAAGTCGGACAGTTTCTGTCTAACTAAATTCTGTCTAACTTCCTTAAAAATAGCCATCTGATTGATATGCAAAAGCTTGGAAGTGATCATTTATATATTCCCATGTCAATAAATTTGACTACTAGTACAGTTTCACTATTATTACATAATTGGTGTACAGTTCCTCATTATTAATTTGTTTTTGCCATTCTCCAAGCAATGTGGAACACCTTAAAACTTTTTAGACAGCTTGGACTCAAACTGTAGAAGGAACATCCCCACCTCGCCTTTTTTTTAACCATTTTCAAGACATCGAATCTAATCCCTAAGTTCCTCAACTAAAAGTCAACAGTAAAAGGATCCTGGTCTGACAACAAAAGGGATAAATTTCTTTGCCAGACCTTGTCACGAAAAGTGAACCTCAAAAGCAAGGACATCATGCCATTGGAGACCCAAGTGCTACACCCTGTATATGAAATTGCACAGATTGTGCAACCCGATCACCTTCAACAACTTGACCCTCCATCCAATCTTCCTTATCCTCCTGACACAACAAAAACTGGATTACCTGAAATCTTCCCAGACTCCAGAATCTAAAGATTTCACCATTCCATTCGTCAATATTTCCAATGGAACACTTTTGTAAGATGAAACAAAAGTTTTGGAACTTGGACTAAAATTCTGCTTTCTGCTTCCAAACCAGATCAAATCCAATAAAATCCAATATGTCTAACTTCCTTGAAAAAGCCATCTGGTTGATATGCAAAAGCTGGGAAATGATTATGTATTATTCCTACGCCAATAAATCAGATTACTAGTATAGTTTTACTATTTATGAAAACTTCAGTTGCTGGTTTAAATATTCTTACTCTCCCTGAGTGAGCAGACAACTTGATACATCTGTGTGTGTGTGTGTAAGATCTTGGCTTTGATGCGCACCGTGAAGAAATAAAATACTTCAATCAGACACAAAGGCTTCCAAGCTGAAGAATAATTACCTGAATAACTGAGATTTAATCAAATCATAGTTGGGTAATAAAGGAATGCTTTGCAGAAGCTAACTTTTCCCTATAAAAAGTTCTATGTATGCTGCCTTAATCCTGCTATGTAATTTAAATCTGTTACATCATTTCTTTCTCGTTTCAGTGGGAAAAAATTCAGCAGTTGACAGAATTGGTGCAAAAGTCATCAAAGACATTAGAAAGTCATGGTGCAAGGATCACAGCAGTAAATCAAGAATACAATGAGTGGCAGAAAAATTTGAAGAAGGTGTAAGTATCTTCATAGCATTCTTGGGGTGAGCTCAGTTTTCAGTAATTTTTTTCGGGGTCGGTCCAACTCTCCCACAACTGTGTACAAGCTACTAAAGAGGTAGGTTTGTAACTGGCTTATACCGAAGATTATTCATTATGAATGTGTTGGTGTTTTGTTACATATACATTGATGAGCCATTATATTATGACCACCCCCAGCCTAGAGAAATGAGCCCACCTAGAGACCAAACGGTGGTGCAGGGGAAGTTTACAGATCAGTATATATACAACCTGATCTATCTACTGAGGATCAGTATATATACAACCTGAAGATCAGCTTTCGGTTAGTAGAGTGTTCAGAGTCAGAATGGGAAAAGCTGCCGATTTATCAGAGTTTGATAAAGGACAAATTGTGATGGCATGGTGCCTTGGAACTACGATTTCAGAAACGGCACGGCTTGTGTGGTTGTTCATGTGCCTCTAGTGAGTGCGTATCAAAAGTGGTACACAGATGGCCAAACGACGAACCGTCGTTCAGCCATGTGTCGTCCACAGCTCATTGATGCTAAAGTGAAGCAGAGACGGTTACGCATTGTTCATAGCGACCACAGCGCGACAAAACATCCACAGCTACAACAGTGGTGATCAGGGCAATGTGTCACAGCACACAGTTCATCACAGCTTTCTGCACATGGGCCTGCGCAGCCAAAGACCCAGCCAGGTTCTCATGCTCACTGCACATAATCACCAAGCAACACATAAAATGGGCCCAAGATAGGACCCTGGATGATTGGAAGACAGTAGCCTGGTTGACAAATCAAGATCCCTGGTGCATCACGTAGATGGCCGAGCTCGGATACACCAATTCCCAACAAAGGCTATGGCACCTGGATGCACTGTTGGGCGGAAACAGGCTGGCAGTGGCGGTGTTTTGTTGGAACACGTTAAGCCACATTATCCCAATAGCACAATCCCTGACAGCTGTGAGGTATCTGAACATCGTTGTGTACCAAGTTCACTCATTCATGGCAACTGTGTTCCCTGCTGGTAATGGCCATTACCAATAGGATAATGCCCCATCCCACACTGTCAGAATCATCAAAGAATGGTTCGAGGAACGTGCTGGTCACTTTCTGTTAATGCCCTGGCCTCCAAATTCACCTGACATGAACCCAATTGAACATTTGTGGTTCGACTTGGAAAAGCGGGTTCACGCTAAATCACCACCACTCCGAAAGGTGCGGGAACTGGAGGACCTGCTGTTGACATTATGGTATCAGATACTCCAGGATACATATCACCACCCCATCGAATTGATGCCTCACCAAGTGGCCACTGTTTTGCTGTCTAAAGGAGGTTCTACAGCTTATTAAGTAGGTGGTCATGATGTAACTGTGTAATCCTAGATCAGGTCATGTCAAAACTAGTCACGAGAACTTTCTGGTGGTTCGCAAACTTTTAAAATGATCAAGCAAATGTGTTGACTTTCTGTAATAGTGCAATCTTGTAGTATTGAAGATGCATACATAAATGTTATTAACAACATCTATGAAAATGCAAGTGCAAAGGTTTGTCTATGTGAGGACACACATCGTATAAATAGTGGAAAGGAAGCGGGACAAGATTACACCATATCTCTCAAGCTTTTCAATGCCACAATGCATAGTGTCTTTCAATCATTGATATGGGAAGACAAGGGAATAAAGATTAATCGAGATAGTTGAGCCCACCTTCATTTTGCTGACATTAGAGTCATTTTTCCGAGAACTCTTTTAGAGCTGCAGACTGATTCAGGATCTTGCTTATGAGAGCAAATAAGTGGGTTTGAAAATAAACTTGTAGAGAACAATATTGTTGTGCATTACTTTTACGAAATCTGAAGATTTTGAAGTTGATGGGGCAAATCTAAAAAGTTACGGATGTCTGTAATTACCTTTGACAACAGATACAGCAAAGGCTTTATAGACAAAGAAATAAATAGGTGTATAAAACTTTATTAAAGAGCTTTTGGAAGAAAAGGTACAATTTTCAAGAGGAATTTGCCATTATGTTCTAAAAGAAAAATGTTCAGTCCATGCCTCCTCCTAGTTCTTACTTATGGATCAGAGACATGGACCTTAACTAAACAAGACTTAATGGAGCTGCAAACAATTTAAAAAAGAATGGAATGGTGTATGCTTGTTATAACCAGGAAAGATAAGAACAGAAATACATGGATTAGGGAAATGACAAGAGTTGATGGCATCATGATCAAAGTGAAGACACACTCGGGTAGCAGTGGGCTGGACATATTGCTAAAAGAACTGACCACCATTGAAAAACTGAAATACTGGACTGCATACCAAAAAAGAGAAAAAAAAATCCAGAAGACCACGTAGGAGATGGGTGGGTGAAATTTGTAAGCATGGTGGAGTGACTGGAGACTCTGCCTCAAGATAGAAAGTTCTGGGAATGGGTTAAACCTTCATCCAGCAGTTCAATGAAAATGGTTGATGATGATATTGAATTTTGCATGTAGAAAGTATTATCAGTTCCAGTTCTTGCCCAGGAGAATGTCAGTGTGTGCTGGGAAATTTAGAAATCGAGATCGACACAAAATCTCTCATTAAGCCTGTGTAGTTCCATGTGATTTCAAACTCGCTTTTGTTCAGCAAAGTACGAATTTCCACCTCGGCTGCTGACTGCGTGGCCTCTCACAAACTGTGTAGTTGATGACTGAACTTGTTGGAGATTGTGCCTGCTAATTTCCATAATGTCACTGAACAAGCATAAATCCTGTAACTTTTTGAAGCTGTGTGTGTGTGTGTGTGGTACATACATATCACTAAGCTGTTCAGCTGTTCTCTGGGATTCAGAGATTAGCTCCAAAAAGAAATACAAACTACCAGATATTTTTACTTACTGTTGTCGTATCAAACTTCTCCATTTACAGCGATCTTGACATATGACTTGGGCTTCACTAATATCCGTTGCATGCCGTACACAAGCTCTTTTATACTTCATACTCATAATCTTTTTCTCATGCAGACACTCCTGAATCTGATCCACCCATGTCTTCCTTGGCCTTTCTCCGCCTTTCTTTCCTGCCACTTGGGCTAAAAAGATTTTCTTAGTAAGCATCTCATCACTCATTTTTTCAACATGGCCAAACCACCGAAGCATATTCGTCTCCACCTTTGCCAACAACATTTTGCTTCACATCACACAACTGCAACACATCTTCATTCCTCACACAATCACACCGTGTCTTGCCACAAGCCCGTAAGTAATGCATTTCTCCAGCACACAAACGACTTCTATGTTTCTTCTGTAGTACCCAGGTTTCACTACCATACATCAGAGTAGGAATAATTACACTTTCATACACAGCCACGCGGGACTCTCTAGAGAATCCATCGTTCCTGTGAAAACCTCCCAAAGCAGCTATGACTTTCAATGAAGAATTCATTTGCCTACTAATTTCACCATCTAATTTGTTCTCTCTGTCAAACATGCTTCCTAAATACACAAACTCACTCACCTGGTCAATCACAGTGCCATTTATACTTACATTACATTCAGTGCAACCAGTTCCTCTCTCAAAGGCCATAACTTTGGGTTTTCCCTTATTTATACTCAGTTTGAATTTCATGCAAACTTCGTACATCCGAGACAAAATACTCTGCAAATCACTTTTGCTCTCTGCCAACAGGACAGTATCATCAGCATACAGCAATCTGCACGCACGGATATCACCAAGACATAAATCACTATTATCTATTTTGGCATCACGCATGCACGCAGCCATAAATACACTGCTGGCCACCCAAAATGCAGCACCAAGAAGGACACGAGATAGCAAAGCCAGATTTACTGGACACATAACAACAGATACAGAGATGAAACGATTGAGCTTACAGGCCCTTGCAACTTGCTGAACACGCAGACATCAATAGTTCGTGTGGCCCCCATGGCTGGCAATAACGGGCGCTACGCGCCGCGGCATCAAACAAAAGAAGCTTTGGATGTGGGCTTGGGGTATGTCGGTCAAGGCTGCTTCCACACGTTGCCACAGTTCATCAGGCGTAGCCGCGGGTGTTGCTTGCCGGGCCACTTGGCTGCCGATCAGCAACCAGGCGTGTTCGATGGGCGACATATCGGGAGAACAGGCAGGGCATGGCAGCAGTGAAACCTGGTGGGCCCTGAAGAATTGTTGTACGATGCGTGCCACGTGCAGGTGCGCATTGTCCTGTTGAAACATGGCCGCTGGCAGGTCCTGCAGGTAAGGGAGAACTAAAGGCTCCAAAACGTCGGAGATGTAGCGGTGGCTGTTGAGTTTACCGGTGATGCGTACCAGAAGGGTGCGGGTGTCATATCCAATTGCGCCCAAACCATAACGCCAGGCGACGGACCGGTATGTCGATGCATAGTGCAGGCGTCATACAGTCTCTCGCCGCGGTGCCGCCACACACGGATCCGACCATCGTGGTGTTGCAGGCAGAAGCGTGATTCGTCGGAGAGGACAATGTCGTGCCATTCCGTAGTCCAGGTGCAGTGTTCAACAGCCCACTGCCGCCGCACTCGCTGGTGGTGTAATGTCAATGGTAATCTGAGCAATGGCCGCCGTGCGACAAGTCCCCGCTCCTCAAGACGACATCTAACGTTATGTGCTGACACAGGTTGTTGCGCAACACACCCTAATTCCTACACTAACGATCATGATGTGGCGGTGCGAGCCGTCAATGCCTGCTGCACAACACGCTGGTCCTCTCGTTCGGTGGTGTGCTGCGGTTGCGGCAATTGCTCACGTCGGTCCGTCCGTCCCTCCTGCACCCACCGAATCCATACTCGCCTCACTCTGGCTGGATGTCGTTTCATACGGGCGCAGATGTCTCGGTACGATAAACCGGTGTCGCGATAAGCCACTATTAGTCCTCTGTCAAACTCCGAAACGTGCTGGAATGACTGCCGTATTCTGCGACGAGGCATCAGGAAGCTTCCCACGCACAGGTCGGGCAGCACAACACACTTCCACTACTTACACCTCGCCTTTTGTGCACCCTTCTTATAGTGCTTCTCGGTGGCGTTCCGGGCGCATATGATTTTCAAATGCCCTGCAATGCTAATTGTTTGCGTGTCCTCTCGCGGGCGACACATGCTGCGAATTTCAGGCCAATTGGATGCTTCTTCCTTGGTGTTGCATTTGGGTGGCCAGCAGTGTATATTAAACAGCCATGGTGATATTACACAACCTTGTCTGACTCCTGCACCAATAGAAAACCATTTTGGTTAAACACCATTCACTTGTACACAAGCTCTACTACTAGCATACATGGCTTTTATACTATTAAGTAGATTCCCAGTAACATTATATTCATTCAATACCTTCCACAAAAGTGTCCTATTCACTCGGTCGTAAGCTTTCTCTAAATCTATGAAGGCAGCAAAAACTTTCTTACCAACAGCCAGATACCTTTCAATCATCACATGTAATGCAAAAATTTGGTTAGTGTAGCCTTTACCAGGCATAAAACCACTCTGAACATCCCACACTTTCTCTGATGTGAAACCCCATACTTTTTCAATAACAACCTTACCAAACGCTTTTCCTGTCCCACTTAGTAGGCTAATACCACGATAGTTCTTGCATTCAGTCTGATCACCTTTTCTCTTATACTAGGGAACAATAATAGCATCCTTCCAATCCCGAGGGACCATTCCTAATTCCCAGCACAACTGGCCAATTTCAGTTAACCAGTCAATTACAGAGTCACCACCATATTTCAACATCTCGGCAGTTATGCCATCAACTCCCGGAGCCTTACCATTCTGAAGAGATTTTAGAGCTTTACACACTTCTTCTCTTCAGATCCCTCCTGTGCTTCCATCCCTCACTGTGACATCATCTGCGTCTGTCTCAGAATCATCTTTACTTTCCTGATCTAATAACTCACAGAAGTATTAACCCCATCTTTCCCTTAACTCATTGGGCTCACATATCATTTCCCTGATCTTATTCTTCACACAACTTACAACTTTGTTTTCCCTATCTCATGGACTTCCAGAAAGACTTCCTATCTTACCAAAAAGCCAGCTCTTGCCTTTCCACCTTCTCCTTCCTTTCTTTTGCCTTACCCTGGCGAACCAGCTTAGCTGCTTCACGCTTCTTACAGCGGTATTCATCCACAGAAACTCTACTTTGCAACATCCCCAAATAGATTTCCTTCCTTCTCTTTACTGCCTCTTCAATATCACTATTCCACCAAGCATTACCTCTATTGTTACCCACTATTGTGGTGCCACAGACCTCTTTAGCAGCAGTGACAACACAGTTCTTAAAACATTTCCACTTCTTTTCTACATCCCTCTCACAAGATTTCAGATCCTTCAGTCGTTCTCTGAGTAAGTCAGAATAACACTGATGATCTTCAAGGAGCCTACCAATCTTTATTCTTTGTATCCTGGGCCTATTCCTATTCCTTTTCATCCAACCAACATTCAGTTTCACTCGTGACACTACCAAGTAATGATCAGAACCAACGTCTGCACCTCTCATCACACGGATGTCAACAACTAAGTATTTCTGACGCTGATCGTAGACAACAAAATCTATCGCACTCTCTTGACCAAGAGTACAATTTTCCCAAGTATGTGTGTGGATATACTTGTGGTTGAAAAAAGTATTAGATACACACAAACCATTCTCAATGCAGAGTTCAATTAATCTTTCACCATTATCATTCACACAAGGATCATTAAGCTTACCCAGAACATTGTCAGAAATTGCATTCTGCACACCTACTCTAGCATTGAAATCCCCTGCTATTATAACTTTTTCTTTAGCACCAAACTGGCTCAAAACAGCTTTTAGCTCATTCCAGAAATCTTCCTTCTTATCAGAAGGTTCCAAGTCACTAAGAGTATACACTACAACAATTACAATTCTCTGAAGTTTCACTTTCAAACGAATCCAGAGAATTCTCTCATTTACGCAACTATAGTGAATCAAGTTGTTCTTCATCTTTTCACTTAAAATCATACCTACACCAGCCTGTCCTCTCACATTATCCAATACTCCAGACCACACACTCACCATGCCATTCACTTCTTCTACCCCGATTTTCTTCTTTTTGGGTTCACTTACACACAGCACATCCAATCTGTACTTATTCTTCTCCTCAATCACCTCATTCATCTTGCCATTTATACCTGTAGTATTCCATACACCAATCTTGCATTCACTCAGCCGAGATCTCTTCAAACGCCGTTTTGAAAGTCCAGGTCGATTTTGTGGTGGACCATCCTTCTCAAGTGTGGTAGGTCCACCATATCCCACACTTGAGTAATTTTTTAATATTTCCTTTTGTCTTTTTAATTAGGTAAGTACATCAGTGTGGGGAATTAGCCCACAGCTGACGGACGGTTCCAATTGGTCATTCTACCTAAGGATTCTGGAACAAAACCCAGTGTGTTGGGGTCTTTTCGCCAATGTCACACAGAACTAGCTGGCACCTCTCCAAGATTCACAGAGGCCCTAGTTGCTGTTGTGTGTGCCATTGTTACCACGGAGCGCCCCGAGGAGGCAAACCCATCGCTCACTACGACCGTGTATGGTGCTAATACATAATAACTTTGCTAAACATGCATATGTCTCCTTGCTACTCTGCCTACCTTTCTGTGTCATGCACATTTCTCACTTTTTTATGACAATTTTAAGAAACAAATTTCACATTTAGCAGAAATTACTGTTAGTAATTTTTGCTTGATAGCATAAATGAGAAAATACCAAAAGTTATGGTTTTCGAGCGAGAAACTGTTAATATTAAATGCAAGATCAGTCTGAATGGTCAACAGATAGACCAGGTGAATAAATTTGTATGTTTTGAAATCATGTTTGACATTGAAAACATATTAAATGGTGAAATTAGAAGGCAAGTGAATTCATCTTTGAAATTCATATCTGCCATAAGAGGTTTTCACTGGAATGATGGGTTCCCAAGAAAGTCCCAAATGACTGTATATGAAAGTGTGAGAGTTCCTACTCAGATGTATGGCAGTGAAACCTAGACAGACCAGCCAACTGTTACGATTTTATCATATTTAGTACGATAAATCATGCTGCAGTACGCTAATACGATTTTGCAGCCAAAAATTCGATTTTTTAAATAGTCATGTTCTCCCCCATTTTTTTTCCTTTTCAGAAAGAAGCCTTGTTGTAGCAGAAAGGCGTCGCCGGGCAAAGTATGGCACAGACTTATTTTAGTTTTGTAGACAAAAATGACATCCCCAGAACCCTATTAAACCATCTTGTAGACTCCCTATCATAGATGCAAGTTTTCCGCCTTTCAAAATTTCCGAAAACGGAAGTTAGGCGTAGTGAGGATTTCTTCCGTAATCATAATTTTTTTTTCTCAAGGACGATGTATGACGCAGAATTATTTTGTACTCATTCCCGTAGCAGAATCGTGTCAACAGCCGACGTACATTGCAGATTTATTTTGTACTCGTCCCCGTAGAAGAATCGTGGCGACGTACATCGCAGGTTTATTTTGTGCTCATATCCGCAGAAGAATCGCGGCGACGGCCGGCGTACATCGCAGATTTACTTTGTACTCATCCCCATGGAAGAATCGTCGTGACGTATATCGCAGGTTTATTTTGTACTCATTCCCATAGCAGAATCGCTGCGACGGCCGACGTACACTGTAGGTTTATTTTGTACTCGTCCCCGTAGCAGAATTGCATCGATGGCAGATGTACATCACAGATTTATTTTGGGCGCATCCCCATAGAAGAATAGCAGCGACGGCCGATGTACATCGCAGATTTATTTTGTACTCATCCCCGTAGAAGAATTGCGGTGACGTACATTGCAGGTTTTTTTTGTACTCATCCCTATAGAAGAATCGCGGCAACGTACATCGCAGGTTTATTTTGTACTCATTGTCGTAGCAGAATCGCGGTGATGGCCGACGTACATCGCATATTTATTTTGCACCCACAGCAGTAGAAGATCCGCTGCGACGGCCGATGTACACCACAGATTCATTTTCTACTAATCCTCGTAGCAGAATAGCGGCGATGGCCGATGTACATCGCAGATTTATTTTGTACTCATCCCCGTAGAAGAATTGCGGTGACGTACATTGCAGGGTTTTTTTGTACTCATCCCTATAGAAGAATCGCGGCAACGTACATCGCAGGTTTATTTTGTACTCATTGTCGTAGCAGAATCGCGGTGATGGCCGACGTACATCGCATATTTATTTTGCACCCACAGCAGTAGAAGATCCGCTGCGACGGCCGATGTACACCACAGATTCATTTTCTACTAATCCTCGTAGCAGAATAGCGGCGATGGCCGATGTACATCGCAGATTTATTTTGTACTCATCCCCGTAGAAGAATTGCGGTGACGTACATTGCAGGTTTTTTTTGTACTCATCCCTATAGAAGAATCGCGGCAACGCACATCGCAGGTTTATTTTGTACTCATTGTCGTAGCAGAATCGCGGTGATGGCCGACGTACATCGCATATTTATTTTGCACCCACAGCAGTAGAAGATCCGCTGCGACGGCCGATGTACACCACAGATTCATTTTCTACTAATCCTCGTAGCAGAATAGCGGCGATGGCCGATGTACATCGCAGATTTATTTTGTACTCATCCCCGTAGAAGAATTGCGGTGACGTACATTGCAGGGTTTTTTTTGTACTCATCCCTATAGAAGAATCGCGGCAACGTACATCGCAGGTTTATTTTGTACTCATTGTCGTAGCAGAATCGCGGTGATGGCCGACGTACATCGCATATTTATTTTGCACCCACAGCAGTAGAAGATCCGCTGCGACGGCCGATGTACACCACAGATTCATTTTCTACTAATCCTCGTAGCAGAATAGCGGCGATGGCCGATGTACATCGCAGATTTATTTTGTACTCATCCCCGTAGAAGAATTGCGGTGACGTACATTGCAGGGTTTTTTTTTTACTCATCCCTATAGAAGAATCGCGGCAACGTACATCGCAGGTTTATTTTGTACTCATTGTCGTAGCAGAATCGCGGTGATGGCCGACGTACATCGCATATTTATTTTGCACCCACAGCAGTAGAAGATCCGCTGCGATGGCCGATGTACACCACAGATTCATTTTCTACTAATCCTCGTAGCAGAATAGCGGCGATGGCCGATGCACATCGCAGATTTATTTGGGTCCTGCAGACAAAACAACATCCCCAGAATTCCCAATTAAACCTTCTTGCAGACCTCCTAACATGCAAGTTTTCCGCCTCTCAAACTTTCCGAAAACGGAAGTTAGGTGGAGTGAGGATTTCTCCCACAATCGTAATTTTTTTTTTCGAATAATTAACAACATAAAAATGTTTGCTGATTTGATTGAATTAGTTTCTCAATAAAATTATGTTGTAGGAAAAAAAATCCTACATTCTCATCATCAAGAATTTATATAGCTGAAATAGGCTTCAAAAATTATCAGCATGCGTCGTGTTACTATTTTCTATCTGAGTGTTACATTTTTTGGTTCTGAGAGGTTGGCATGTCTGCCTAGATACTCCAGAAGAGACATGGGTGTTGTTTGTGTGCTGGAGAGAGGCCTCTGATGGAGGAGCAAGACTTTTCTGATCCTGTGAAGAATGAAAATGTTCTGCAGGTGTGTAATGTGAAGCAAAATGTTGTTTGTAAGGTGGAGACAAATATCCTTAAAGTGGTTTGGTGAAAGAATTAGCGGTGAGATGCTTGCTGAAAATATTCAATCAGCTGAAGTGGCAGGAAGAAAAGGTAGAGGAAGGCCACAAATCAATGCAGAATGAAATTCAGGAATGTCTGCTTGAGAAAAAGTTAATGAGTACAAAGTACAAAAGGTCTCGTGTGAGACATGCGATGTATGTCAGTGAAACTCGAGCGTTGTGCCAAGATTGCTGTAAAGGGAGACATTTGACACATCAGCAATAAGTAAAATGGAACTCATCAGTTTTAAACTTTTATTTGGCAAATAAGCTTTCTTTGTGGAAGAAACCTCTGAATCTGAGGGTACAACTTAGTAATGTGTATGTATATAACACATCAGAAGCAAAATAATTTAAGTATATTGTACTCTGATTTGCTTAAAATTCAGAATCATCCATCATATACCATGACTATTTTCTTATGGAATGTGTATAGTTGCACCAGTGATGAAATGGTGATGTTGCTGTTAGTACATTCTTCTCCATAATCTGGTATTTATTCCTTCTCTGCCATGGCCATAATCTCAGCTGTATACAGTTACGTAGGTTAATACTTCAGTAATTATAACAGCAGTGCCACAAGATGTGTTCAGTGGAGTTTGAAAATGTTATTTAAATAAATTAGGTAAAATTATTTTTTCTTTGAGAGGGGCAGGGGTTCCTTTTCCTTCTCTTGTTCTGTGCAGTGTATTTTATTTAGTGTCATATCTAAAAGTATTGTTTTTTTTTGTTTTTTTTTAAGTGAGGTAGAGACAACCTAACTTAAAATTACAAAAGCAAGGTATTGTTTGTTGCCCTAACTACATAAGGGCTGCACTGATTGCCAGCTAAGTAATTCATTTCAGCTGCATCAGAACTGTGGAATACCTTACCTGCTCATGAGCAAACCAAAGCACTTAACTACTTCTGTTTGCCCAGGAGGAAAGGCTGGTGTTCAAATAAAAAAAAAAAACTTGACAAATATGTGCAAAATGAAGTCATTTCTAGTAAATCCCATAAAAAAGAAAAAGTAATTTTTAGTGCAGTATCACATAGAATATACAACTATGATCTCTCTTATTACTACTAGATAGTATTTTTTTTTGTTCATGACTTGACTTTCATTTATTCAAATCATTAGCAAACAAATTTCCATGTTCTAAAGTAGTAAAACAATATTGACCATGGTGCTGTGGATTATATAGGTTTTGCCTCTGATAATGAATTTTCTGCTTAAAAAAAAGTCTTGGAATTTTAGTATTATATTTACTTAACAATTGTGCCACACTTCTTAATGCTTCTCTGAAGAATACAGTCTTCCTTACAGTGACTGCAAGAAACATTTCTTATGTGAGCACACAAATGGTTTTGACATTAAGTGGCATGCTCTGAAGAATTGTGCCACAATCTGACATCGTAAGCACCTCACAGCAGATCACATTTTGACAGTTTCTGAAGTGCCTACCATGCACCTCTTGTAAGTGATTAAGGTATGCATACATTCCTGACATAAGCACTGTGTGATGGATATATCATGAAAGTTCTACTGGATTGCTGAATTACTCTGTTTAAGGAAAAGCAGGTAATAATACCCTGAAAGGGCAGTTTATTTTATTCACTAATAACATGTGGGCCCACTTTTCACTCTCATATAGCACAGGGTTCCCATGTTGCTTATAAATCCTTAAAAGTTTTTAAAAAAGTGCTTATTTTGTTTTTTAGAGTGCTTAAAAGTTATTTTTCCTAACCGGCTATGTGAAATAAAAAGTTACATTGTAGTGCCTAGAATTTCTGCTGCTGGTTGGCTGTGTTGAAGATGATGTCATGTGACATTAAGTCTGTAGGAGAGCACAGTCCAGTGTGAGATAAGTAATTTGCTGAAAAGAAAGTAAAGAACTGTGGGATAAATTAAACACAGCCGGCAGATTCCACCCAATAAGCCCCATCAACATTTCTTGGTACTGATATTTCATTTTAACAGCTATTCAGTTATACCATTAGAAGAATTAGTACACAATTGGCGTGGATTAGGAACATCAAACTGAAGTCAGCGCTCTTTCCACGTTTATAAGTGAGTCACGGAAAAATTCTTATCGGCCACCACTGAGAAGGGGTTCGATTCCCAGTGGCGGCCGATGAGAATTTTTCAGTGACTCACTTATAAACGTGGAAAGAGCAATGACTTTTGTTTAATAACCATTAGAAGATCATGTGCAGAATTGAAATCTTAAACATGTAATTTGATCATGAGGTGGTTAGGTGCAAAATTCAGATCTTGAACTAATAACTTTGACTGCAATTTTACAATTTACACTATATTGCATATAGAATAAAAATAGCAACATTTATTCATAATTAAATGTTATTAGCATGTTATTTAACAACGACTAGTTTGGCGGAGATAGTTATACAGAGAGTCAATACAGCGAAACTAGTTTATGTTAAATAAACATTTAATTGTGAATAAACATTGCTATTTTTATTCTATATTAACATCACAAGTTTTGTAGTCATAAATTATACTATATTGCATATGTGATTATTCTCTGAGATTGGAAAACTGATTTGACCAACAGAACCATCTTTTAAATTGCATAAATAAATTTGTTTCATCCAGAAATGTGGAAAAATATTGGAAACTTCATCAGCATATGGGTCATTCCATGTGAATTCAACACAAAAAATTGCATTTTCAACCTGACCCCTTTGTATTTTCATGAAACTCTGCAGATTTGTTGACGTACTCAAGCAATGAATGTGTGCCAATTTTTAGCAAAATAGCTTTTAAATTTCCTGAATTACAAGGTCACAAAACTAAAAAAAATTATCAAATTTCAGTGCTTTTATGTCGTAAAAGTATTTAAACTCAAGGTTTTTTTTTTTTTTTAGCACAGAACTGGTGAGGTTAAACCTCATTTTATTGGCCTTAAAATGACATGTTACAGACCTGTTTCTAATCCTGGTGTAGCCGGGAATTTCTGGTTTTTGTCGCATTCCAAACCCGTAAATCCGGGTTTTTAAGTTTTAGAAGAATTTGAGATGCTTTGGACATTTCATTTCTAAAAATGCTACAAAATGATAACTAAAAGTTCAAGTTCCATTTTCTTTGGGAATTACAGTGTTTGATTAAAAACACTGCATGTCCGTGGGGATGGTGAATTAGACGATTTGTGACAGCTTGAGTGTTCCTTTTGTTATCAAACAAGCTCTCAAGATAACAGCCTGCTGAAGGAAAGGCTTTTTTTTTTTCATGATTTTGAAAGTTGCATCTACATCAAATAATTTGATTATATTAGATTCGGTTAATCTAATGAGCTGCTTTTAGAAATTGAATGGAAATCCACTGCAGGCTTCAAGTAAAACTGATCCACATAGACTGCTCAATTAACATAAAATATGAAGTGCGAAATTTGATTTCAAAGATTCAATGCCTGAAGGATTTTGCACAGTGAAAGAAAATTGGGCACAAGAAAAGATGTGAAGTTCAACTGCACAGACACTAGGGCCTATTTGTTGTGTAGCTAGTTTATATGTGCGTAATATATATAAATATTCATAATATGCATTATATGTCTGTTGTGAGCTAAGAGTTTCAGGGTTTCTTGTGATGTTACTTAATGCATAACTCCCCTGATGTTACTTAATGCATAACTTAATTGCCAGGTCACACAATCTAATATTTGACCTTGAATATCTCAAAAGTGACTTTTTTATTTTTTTAATGCTGTGGGAAATTGCATGACATAGTGATATTATGGTATAAATTTGAATGTGGCATTTGAAGAGCATCAAAAGTTATAAAGAATGGTTAAATTTACATACTCTGTAAACTTATTCGGTTCAAGTTGAAGAAATTTTCATTTAATCTTCCTTCCCTCTGAGCTCCTTTGTTTTTTTACAGATGTTTCTGGCCTCTTGATTTTAGTCAAGGCCTGTTCTCAATGTATGGAAGGATTATAAAAAGTTGAAGTTCATGAAAATTGAAGTTCCTTCTATACATTGAGAACAGGCCTTGACTAAAATCAAGAGACCAGAAACATCTGTAAAAAACCAAAGGAGCTCAGAGGGAAGGAAGATTAAATGAAAATTTCTGCAACTGGAACTAAAATGCTAGAACTAAATAAATATAAGTGGATAAAGCCTTGAGTAAGTGATTTAATATCTGTAAACTTACCATATGACTAAAATGTGCATATTCCACTGATTAATAGAGAAGCTTTATAATCTAGCCAACCAGTGGTATAAAAAGGAACACATATGCACTATGTTTTGTGGTAGGTTGCTCTTGTTTATAAATAATTTTATATGATATTTATAATAATATGAAAACTTTCATATTTTAGCAGTTTAGCTTTAAACAAGGGTAAGCATTATTTGTGCTGAAAAGAGTTGATGTAATGCATTTGAACTTGGCACTGATATCTAATTTTTAAGTGTTTCAAAAATTTATCTTCTTGTTTAGTGATGACAATTTTGTATTTGAAACCATTGAAGAAAACTATTTTTATGTAAAATAAAGATCAAAGTTTGCAGCAAGTGCACCATATGAAATTGTTTTCTCTGTGATGTTTTACATTATTTCATAGTGAGACTACTCACTTCAAAATGGGAAATAATTGCACTCTAGTGTAAATGTCATAATGAGCATAAGCTTTCTCTCATTTTAACTGTGTTGGTAAAATTAAAATTTCTTGACTTGGAAGTGTTCCTGAGTTTTTCAGTGTCTTGTAGATTTTGTAAATTCATCCAGTTGCTGTTTTGTTTTTTTTTTCACTTTTTGCAATATGTCATGTCTTAGCAAGTTTAAAATACCTTCTTTGAAGCGACATGTGTATATACAGTAAAAGCTCGAAAATCTGGCATCCAGAATATTGCAACTTCAGAAATCCGGCACTTTTCTGATTTCGTTTTCATGAGAACATCCAATGTTTTTCCAATAAGCATTGAAATCTCTTGATGTACCGTCACAACAACACCGAGATCGTGCAAATTGCCATTAGCTGATAATGTGTAACTTCGGGAGGTTACTCAAATTCATCATCTCATTGGGCCGTGCTGAAGTGCCAGACCAAGTGAGGTGACAAATCTGCATGTATGCTTGAAATGTGTGTCGAATGTGTGATGATCTGTTCTTGATGGTGGCAGTATGTGGATTTGATTGTGTAATGACATCTACATCGGATTTCGTGATGCATCGCGGTAATTGCCTTCGCAATGTATCATAGTTTTGTCAGTGGAAAAACTGTAACATCGAGTTTTCACAATGTATCAATGCATCGCCCAGCCCTAGCGGTTGCTTTGGCTTTTTTCAAGTTTTCCCCTATCCATTCGCCATATTCAATTTTTTTGACAGAGTTTTATAATTATTAGTACAAAAAGGTAATCGCCAATATTTTTGCCAAAATTTTTTCCATCGCCAAAACGATTTTCCCCCTCACAAATTGCGAAGAATACAATCAGCAGTGCGACCCTGCACATTTATAAGGCACATACGCGCACATTTTCGTTAAAGTGGTTTGTTATGTGTAAGTACGTGCTTTACGTAATGCCTGTTATGCAAGTTTTGGATAGCTTCAGAAATCCTAGATTTTCATAAGTCCTCACTCGTCTGGTCCCGTCAATGCCGGATTTTCGAGGTTTTTCTGTATCATCATCATCATTGTCAAATATTATCAATCTACTGCTGGACGAAGGTATCTCCAAGCCTCTTCCACAACAGTCTGTCTTGTGCCAGTCTCCTCCATGTTGCTCCCGCATACTTTCGAATTTCATCCACTCATCTCCCATGTGGTCTTCTTTTGGGTCTTTTCCTGTCCCTTGGAATCCAATCTAAAATTTCGACTGTCCATTGATGGTTTGTCCTTCTGGCAGTATGTCCAGCCCATTGTCATTTCAGGGATTTTACTCTGATCATGATGTCTTCCACTCTTGTCATGTTTCTGATCCATGAGTTCCTCTTCTTATCTCCTGGTTACACCAAGCATGCACCTTTCCATGCTGCTTTGAGTTGTCTGCAGCCTTTGTATGTCTCTTTTAGTTAAGGTCCATGTCTCTGCACCATACATAAGCACTGGAAGGATGCATTGATCAAACACTTTTCTTTTAAGACAATGGCATATCGCTCTTGAAAATTATGCTCTTTCTTCCAAAAGCTCTCCAGGAAAGTTTTATACACTGATTAATTTCTTCATCAATGTGACCCTCACTTGATATCTGCTGTCCAAGATAAATGTATGCATCTGTTATCTTCAACTTTTCTCTATCGATCGATAAATCTTCATTTCTTGTAAAAGCATTGTACATCACTTTTGTTTTCAAAAGTTCATTTTTAATCCCACTTCTTTACTCTTGTCAGCAAGTTCCTGGATCATACTCTGCAGCTCTGATGGGGTAGTTGCAAAAATGACTACATCATCAGCAAAATGAAGATGAGTTAGATAATCTCCATTAATCTTTATCCTTTGTTTTCCCAGTTCAGTGATTGAAAGACATTTTCCAATGTGGCTTTAAAGAGCTTGGGAGATATGGTGTCATCTTGTCTCACTCCCTTTCCAATTTTTATGTGTGCTGTATTCTCAAACAGCCGAATCTTTGCACTTGCATTTTCATAGATGTTATTAATAATATTAATGTATGCATCTTCAATATTGCAGGATTTCAAAGCCATTGTAACTGCTGATGGTTTCACTGAATCAAAGGCCTTCTCATAATCGATAAAAGCCATGCAGAAGGGAAGTTCATATTCCCTCGCTCTTTCAATTAGTTCTCTCAGTATGTGGATATGATCTATAGTGCTGTAGCCACTCCTGAATCCAGCTTGTTCTCTCGGTTGAGCCATGTCCAGTGTTACCTTCAAGTGGTGTGAAATAACTTTAATGAAGATTTTATAAATCACTGATAGGAGGCTGATAGGTCTGTAGTCCCTGAGATCCTCAATGCCACCTTTTTTTTGTAGCAGGATCATTGTACTGTTGTTCCAATCCTCAGGAATCTTCCCTTCATTAAGACATTGAGTGAAAACTTGGGCGAGTACTGTTTCAATTTCTCCACTAGCTTCTTGTATGATGTCTACAGTAATTCCATCTTCTGGAGCTTTTCCCTGCTTCATGTTCTTGATTGCATGTGCAACTTCTGCTGGGAGGACTGGAAGAACTCTGGTACTGGCATGTATTAATATATATATATACAGGGGTCAAAAAATAAGATTCTTGTTCATCAGTCAGCAGCAAAATGTCACTAGTCATAGATTTCAGCATTTGCGATACCAAAGGTAATGATGAACAATATGGCTGGAATTTTGCTCGACACTAATATTTGCGATGAACAACCTTGTAAAAAGTTAAAATCTGAAAAGAAGAATAGTTTGAAGCATACATTCTGTCTTTTGTCTCCTGTCTTTTTATTCAGCAATTTATGTGAAAACTGTAAAGTATCAACAGAACTGTTGATACATCAAGTATTGGAGTGGCCTCCTCGAAAAGAGTCTCTGTGCCGCAAGTCGTCAGTGGTTTGTCTCCAAAAAGGGCACTGCAGTTTTAGTTCTGGCCGAGCCCAATAATTTAACATCATTCCATAGTGGTAATAACTTTTGCCTTTGTACATAGTTTTTTTATAAGACTGAAGTAATTATCCATTTATCGGCATAAGGAATCAAAAACACATTTTACTGAGCTTTCGTTCATCAATGGATGGCTTTCTTAAAGCTAATAGCGTAAAACAAACTGAAAGACTAAGACATTACAATTTAAATATGAGTATGGTTACAGGAGACACGTAAAGAATGATTAAATACACAGCGTGTTCTAAATTTTAAGTCATGGGATGTACACAAAGAAAGGTAACTTGATCACGCTAGTTACGTTAACTAAAAACTTTTACAAAAAGTTCGTAAGTTGGAAGCTTTCGACCTTATCTTAGGTCTTCATCACGCCAATGGATGTCCTCCATTGGCGTGATGAAGACCTAAGATAAGGTCGAAAGCTTCCAACTTACGAACTTTTTGTAAAAGTTTTTAGTTAACGTAACTAGCGTGATCAAGTTACCTTTCTTTGTTAATATTGTTACGTGTTTTGCCCATAATCGTCATGTCATGGTATGTGTTAGTTTGGCATGTGGCGATTTGGAGGAGAAAGATTATAGGCATTGGATCCAAATTTTTCACTACTCCAGGGAGATGCTGTCATTGCAAGTCTCACGGCTGATGGTAATTTCCAGAATTTCTTGGAATGCTGTTGCTTTTGGGTTGGAGTACGGGGCTAATTTTTTAATACCATCAGGGTATGATAGTGGTATGGCATAAACCAGCCTGATTAGTGATCTGTCTGAGCATTTTGGAAGTATGCTGTATGAAGATGTTGGAGCCCTTATGCCCACAGTGAGTCCTAGTTGTCTTAGGATGTTTTTCAGGACGTAAGAAATGCCTGGAATATATGGGATTGATCCCAGGTACTGTGGTTGAGTTGGTGAATTAGTGCATATTCCACGCAGCATGTACTTGGTATTGCATGAGTGCCCTGCTTTCGTGGCCAGATTTATTATTTTATCTTGTTCAGATTGCCTGGAAGAGATGTCTTAGCTGACAGTAAAGGCTCTTTGAATCCATGATCGCCACCCCGGTGGCCCAGTGGTCTAAGCAATGGCCTCTGATCATTCGTCTGAAAGGGGTCCGGGTTCAAATCCCGGTGAGGCATGGATGTTATGTTTGTCTTACGACACTGGCTCTCTCCCCTTCCCTAGAACCAGTGACCCTAAATTAGGGACGGGCGACTGCTTATAGCCCATTTATCTGCTCACAGTGGTCATTAAACCTCCAATAAAAACAAAACAAAAAAAAACATGATTTGAAAAACGCTGATTCAAATTCAGTTGGACAGAATGAGCTGCTAAGCTCCAGATTAGGGACTGACGTGGGTTTATAATAGATTTGAGAGAAGAGCCAGTTGTCTGGTAATTTAGTTATTAATACATTTAGATAGGGTAATGAGCTGTCTTTTTCAATCTCCATGGTGAAGCGGATCGGAGACTATAGATTTGATTTTGTATAGAAAGGATGGAAAAGTGTTTTTCCTATGAGGCCATACGATGAACATGTCGCCTGCATGTTTTAGCGAAGTGAAAGGTTGTGGGTTAATGTTGGCGGAGATATGTCTTTCTATGGGGCAGAACACTGCTTCGTCAGGGATAGGAGAAAGCTCTGACTCCATCAGTGCACCTTTGCTCTGCTTATAAATTATCTCTTGGAAACTGGAGAAGCTCGAATCCATGACTAAATCTATTAATTTGGATATTAATACAGACATTTGATATTTAATGATATTAATTTGGACATGCTGTGAAAAGAATCATTTTAATATATGGAATAATTAAAAATAGCTTCCTTTAAATTTCTAATGGCCTCCAGTGCAGATAGGTAAAAAGAAACTACATCAAAACTACCAATAATGTCTTTTGGTAGGACCCTAACTACCAGTAATGTTTTTTGGTAGGACCCTAACTTCCAATAATGTCTTTTTGTATGGCTGTCTGGTTCTTGTCATAAAGTCTTTAGTAGAATTAAGTACATAGTCCAATTTAGGAAGAAAATCAGGTAGAAATTTGGAAAGTGCTTTCTCCAGGTGGTCGTTTGGTTCATGTGTCCCAAAGAGGTTAGAAGAAGAGGAGGTGAAGGGACCCGTTTTGAGTGAAGCCAAAACAGATCAGCTGTTTCTGTCCTCTCTCTGAGGTGGTGGGAGTCTGCGCTGGGGAGATCAGGAACGTGACGTCACTTCCTGTGGCTTAAGCAGTTTTGCTTAGCGCATGCAAACCAAGGATGGAAAGAAGGAATATTTCGGACTTCTTATTTCTTAACATTAGGCTTTTGATTATATTTTAAACATGATTACTTGCACATGGGCAGCCTGCATGGTTACTTGGACATGGGCAGTAAGTAACCATGCACACTATGCACTTCCACCCAAAAAATCATTATTTTGTTCATTTTTTTTAAAGAAATACCAACACATATTTTCCTGTTTTTTTTTTTTTTTTTTTTTTTTTGGAATTAATACTTCAGCCTCAATTTTTTTCATGCCTGTATGGGTAGAGTAAGGGTCCGAAAACCTCGTTCAAAATCGTGATTTCCCCATAGAGATATACAGGAGATTCTTAGATTGGGCGCATTGGCGTAGTCAGCTGATAAAAAGTGGCGTCACGCCAGAAGCACAGGGAGAGGGGCTGTTGCCACCTCCTCTTTCTTCTTACCTACTTGATGTGTCCTAGGTGCAATTGGTCACAAAATATTGCCTGGCTTATTATAATGCTTTAGTCTTCCAAACAGCCATGGAATCTCTGGGTCTGGTGGTAATTTGATTACCTTTAGTTTCAAGAAGAACTATTTGTCTGGCTGCCCATTTAACTTTAGCAATCCACGAATTTTGAGGGTTAGCTCTCAAGATTGGAAAGCCTGATTCTGAGATGAAGTCTGTGAACTTTTCATTATAGTCTGCAGTGTCCATAATTGTCAGTTGGTCTGATTTATCTGTTAGTATCAGAACTGCGGATGGGTTGTTTTTAAGTTTAGAGAACAATCTCTGTATTTTGAAGTTTTCAAGCTTTTGAGAGTGTTAATGCCATGATTTTAATTTTGTGCAGCGTAGTAGGTGTAACTAGTCTTTTGCCTCGTTGGCCATGATTCTAGTATCCTAGTAGATAGGCATTAAAAACCTTTGGTTGGTCTTTGAAAAAAAAAAAAAATTGAGGGGGGGGGGCAAAAAGAGTTGAAACCCTGCAAGAGTAGCACATTATGGCTAGGACTATCAAATTGGCATTAAAAACGTCTGGGTGGTATTGCTGCTGATGTTTCTAGTATCCTAGTAGGACCATCTACTAGGCATTGAAAACATCTGGGTGGTTGCAGCCCATGATTCTAGTACCCTAGTAGGACCATCGATTACTAGGCATTGAAAACGTCTGGATGGTATTGCAGCCCATGATTCTAGTATCCTAGTAGAACTATACTAAGCACTGTAAACATCTGGAATGTATTTTGGCCCATGATTTTAGTACTCTAGTAGATAGTCATAGTAGGACTATCTATTAGGATAAAATTAAACCCTCTAAATTTGTGGAATGCTTGGTTAGATAGTCCTAGTAGGACTATCTAGAACTATCTACTAAACCTTTGGGTGGTACTGTGGTACATGATTCTAGTACAGCCATTAATAAAACACCAAGAGTTTTGGGTTTGGAGATAGAATGAATCTCTCCACTTCGTCTCTCAGATGGTCAATTGCATTCAAATCAGGAGAGTGAGAGGGTCATTCAAGTTTTGCAAACCCAGAGAAATGCTTTTCCAAACAGGAATGATGAGATGGAGCACCATCTTACTGAAAGAAGGTATCCTCAATTAGGTTCAAATCTGAAGAGTGAGAGGGCCAATCAGGGTTTGCAAACTCACTGGAATGCTCCAACCAGTCAATCAAATGAAAGCAATGAGATGGAGTGCTGTCTTACTGAAAGAAGGCATCCTCAGTTGGGTCCAAATCTGTGGAGTGAGAGTGCCATTTGAAGGTTTGTACATTCACTGGAATGTTCCTGCAACCAGTCCTTCACCAAATGGGAGCGATGAAATGGGGCACTGTAAGGCATCCTCAATTTGGTTCAAATTTGAAGAGTGAGAGGGTCATTCAAGGGTTGAACACTCATTGGAATGCTCTTCCAACCAGTCGTTTGCCAAATGGGAGTGATGAGACAAAGCATTGTCTTAAAAGAAGGCATCCTCAATTGGGTTCAAATCCAAAGAGAGAGGTGGCCATTTAAAGATTACAAACTCACTGGAATGCTCCTCCAACTGGTCCTTTGCCAAATGGGAGCAGTGGGACTGAACTTTTTCTTAATAAAATTCATCCTGCCATGGGAAGTGGATAACCATGAACATTTGTGGTTGCTGAGTATGTCAACATAGCCTTGTGTTGTGATAACCATCTCAATAGGTGCAAGGGGCCCCAAGGTGGCTGGAACAATATACCTCCTCCAAAAGCAGCACCCTGACCTGATAGTTGAGGTCAATGACCTCATGCGGTGTATGCTGCACATGCACAGTCTGGTTGTCATGCTGTAGTTGGAACCTTCATTCCTCGGACCAAGTGTCTCATTTTCAGTTTTCCACTGGCCACGTTCTTTCATTCACTGCAGTCTTATAGCCCGGAGACTTCTGTCAAAAGGAATGCCTGGCACTGTGTACCATAAGACAGTTGTACCAGCGTATGTGAACTGATATTTGCTCAAACTTTGCATTTTTCTCTCCATTGTGTCTTTCTAGTTTAACGTTACAGTGTGGGAGAGGTGTCACTTACCTTGAACATTAATAGCCTATTTGTAGCTACATTTTCTCTTGTGGCTACCTGGTTTGATGTATACTGTTAGCACATGTGCAACAGTCACATAAAAATCCCAGGTGCAGCCGTAGAGATGGAGCACTCCATCTTGATTGCACTGACTATATGACCACAACAGAACATGCTTAGGTTGCCATGCTTATCCATCATCACAGTTACAGGCAGGTATCTGACCCATTTGTATCCCATGAGGGTTTTGGCTTGCCGCATTATTGTGATGGGGTAGGGTAGGTTTGTAGATGGATGCAATGCATTTAATATGCAGGATGCCTACTGATCATGAAAGTCAGGAAAAGGTCAAGAAACAGTCACGAATTTTGCCTTGGGGTCATGAATTTCTTTTTATTTTTAGTAATTGTTGATTTTCTGGCCAAAATCTTAAGCAATTCTCCATTCGCTGACAACATAAGGCAAAAATGTTTCCATCTAATGATTTACGTGTTTAAAAAAAAAAAAAAAAAGAAAAACAAAGGAGGCAGTTGTTTCCTTCTCTGCAAAGGAAACTGTTAGAGCAAAAAATATCTTAGCCTGGAAGTACTATACATGTACATAATGTTATTTACAAAAATTTGAGATCAATTTAGGAATTTAAATTATGTTATCTATAGAGTCGGAACATTTTTCAGGTATAAATGTTAAAGAAGGGCATATGTAATGAAATCTTGTAGTAAAATATGGTGAGTATTTCAACTTACTTTAAGCACAAAAGTATGATGTGTAGATTTTTGTTACCTGCAGAACAGTAGGGGGCAATTTTTCCTTAAAAAAAGGGGGAGGGCAGTGTTTATATATATATGAAAGCTGGAGCAACATGGAGACCTTAAGACAGACAGTTGTGGAAGAAACATGGAGAGACCTTCATCCAGCAGTGAATTGACAATAAATGGTTGACGACGATGATGATATATATTTATATATAAATGCAGAAGCCTGTTAAAAGTTGGTCATGAAAATTTCTTATTCGTTATGAAATATTGTTTCTTAAATTTGGTAAACACCCTTATATGTTGTACTTTCAGTGTATTTTATTCAGTATCATTAATAAGAATATTTTATGTAGAGAAAGAGACAAATAAAGATATATAAAATTTGTTAAACCCAGAAACATGACAAAAGATTAGTACTCTTATTTTAAATACACCAAGTCGTGAATATGCAACGAACACTTATAGTATAGTAAATCCATTTATTTTTGTGGTGTAAATCTGTATAAAGATTTGCGAAGCTTTCACACTCCACTGGGAGGCTTTCTCAAGACAATGCAGACATAAAATGCAGGGAATAAGAACACATAGGCGGGCCTGCCAACTGTTACGATTTTATCATAATTAGTATGATAAATCATGCTGCAGTATGATAATTAGATTTTGCTGGCAAAAATGCAGGTTTTTTTTAAAAAGTCATGTTTTCCCCCCTTTTTAGCCAAAAGTAGAAAATTTTATGTGTAATCCCCCCCCCCCCCCCATCAAAAGATTTTTTTCTCTGAGAGGTTTCCAATTTATCTTAACAAATTCCCCTGCCTCTAGTTTCCAAATGGAAATAAAGTAAGTCAAGTGCAATTGGAAACCAATTGACGAATCCCGACTGAAAATACAAATCAGTCTTGAAAGAATCGTGTAACGTTTGAGACTGATTTGTATTTTCAACTCCTTCTTATACTTAAAGCTGCTGATTGGTCCGCGGTGGAATGTGGGTGAGTGTCTGCTTATTCGAGACAACCTCCCTCCCCTTACACCGGCAACCATCAAGAATTTATATAGCTACACCTTACACGATTGAGAACTTATTTAGCTGAAATAGGCTTCAAGAATTATCAGCAAGCTTCGTGTTACAATTTTTCTATTTGAGTGTTATGTTTTTTGGTTCGGAGAGGTTGGCAGGTCTGCATAGGAAATAAAGATGATTTTTTATAAAATAATGTGAGTGACATCACAAGCAGTATTACGTGAGTTTTTATCGCGCAATTATGTGGTGTGTCGTGATGTATTTCGATCCTTTAACAACATATACCAAACCATTGCTCCATAAAGACCACGTCATTGCATGCGAGTTTGCTGGAAAGGATTTTGACTGTTTCTCTGATCGCAGTTTCTTTAAAGTTTGTGTAAGGGGTAATTCTTCTAATACTATTCCATACAGGAGTGGGCGAGCAATACATAACTTCTTTGGCGAGGGCTGTATTCTGCATGTCCTGGTTGACACTTTGGCCAATTAATCTTTATACAGATCTTTAATCTTCTACAAATCTTTATACAGATCTTTAATCTTCTACAAATCTTTATACAGATCTACACCATGAAAATAAATGGATTTACTATGCTATAAGCGTTCCTTGAGTATGAAATGACCTTGTGTTATGCAATGACTAGTACATTCAGACATAATGGGAAAACAAAGAAAAATAAGATTCCTGAATGAAGATAACCAAATAATGTTAGAGATAACCAGATGAAGCTGTAAGATTAACAAAGAAATACTTGTGAAAAATTTATATGCATGGAGAATTGGATAAGTCATGACCTGTTGAAGTGAAAAGTTTTGAAGTTTAGATAGTACTGACATCTTGTGGGATCTACTGAAAAAGGTGTTTGTGTACAGTGTGTGATTATGAGTAAATGAAAGAGGGGTGTTGATATTCATTCAGAAATAAAAAAAAAGCATTCTGAGTTATTACAGCACAGTCTCATATTGAACATTCTTTCTCATGTCATTAAGGAATGGAAAAGAATGTGACACTACAAGCAAAGGTAAAGATAGCAGAAGAGATACCATATTTTCTTTGAAACAAATCACAGAGAACAGAGAAAAAATCCTTTCTGTATCATATTTAAATATGAGCCTAGAAAAGCCATGCAGTAAAATGCTCTGGCTGAAATACAGAAATGTGTAAGGAAGAAAATGTTTTCATGAATATATGTGGAATTTATAAGAGTACAGAAATTCCTTTACCGGTGACAGTAGTTCAAAACAAACGTAGAAAATGAATGTGAGAATACACCAAGGATTAGTGATCAACCATTTGTTATTGTTTCAGATTTGATAACAACAGTAGTGATTGAAGAAGCACTGTGGGTCATGATGTTTTGCATGGTATATTGACGCCAGTAACGAAAAAGGAACAAATGTGAAACAATTAGTAAAGTGCCGTAGAATACAGGGTGACAAAAGTACAGCAGGAAATGTTTGTCTTCAGATTTGAACTATTTACAGAAATGTATCTTAAGGTAACCAACCTTTGTGATACTGTACTTGATGCTAGCTAGCAAAGTGTGAAAAAAGAAAATAAATGGGGAGGAAACCTTGACAGTGTAATAATGTTCAGAGGAGCCCAAAAAAGGAACAAGATAAATTTTATATAGTTTGAGTTGTTTTATCTTCTGATTCATCTGATCATTCGGAAGCTTATTACTGAGAAACAGTTGAAAGATCTGTGGTTTAGGAGGCTAGTTACATTGAAAATCCTTATTGGACTGTTGCCAGTATTTTGGAAACAGTAGCACTTGTTGGCTGCACCCATACTGTTGTATCAAGGGTGCACCAGGACTGGATTAGCCATGCACAGACATCCAGCAGAAGGGCTCACATTGGTCAGCCATGTGGGTTGATCTTAGAGGTGAGCGTTGGATGTCACCACTGGTATCTCGGCAACAGCGTGCAGTAGTCACCCACCAGGGTACAGCAGTGTTGCAGTTTGACCTGTTTTCATGCGCACCATGTGCTGTACCTTGCTTCGCCTGAGGTTCCTCAGACAGAGACCAACAAGGGCACCCATGATGATGCCCAGTCATTGCAAACAATGCCTCTCATGGTATGAGGAATGTCAACAATGGACCCTCAACAGATGGAAGAAGGTCATCTGGAGTGATGAGTTCCATTTCCTGATGCACTGTGCTGATAACTGGGTTCACATATGGTGTAAACAGCATGAAGCTCTTTCCCCTGGTTGCACAATTGGGGTTCAGCTGGCCAGTGGAGGCGGTGTTTTGGTCTGGGGAGCTTTTTCGTGGCAAGCCTTAGGTCTGTTGGTTATCGTCCCACAAACACTGAGTGGTGGATGTTACAGGGGCCTGTTAGCCAGCCATCTCCACCCATATCTGCAGGAAGTTTAGCCGGACTACAGTACCATCTTTCAACAGAACAATGCACCGTGTCATCAGGCTCATATAACAACTGAGTGGTTTGAGGAACACGCAACAATGAATTCACCACATTGCCTTGGTTCTCAAACTCCCCTGACTGTAACCCTATTGAACATTTGTGGGATATGCTAGAATGGGGTGAGAAAACTGCTGATCCTCCTCCATAGAATGAGCATGAACTAACGGGGCTGCTGCAGTGGACATGGGTCAGATTACGCATGGAGGATGTTTGACCCCTTGTAGAATCTGTTTTCTAGGTGTCTAAGAGTCGTAATTGCACAAAAAGGTAAACCCACACACTATTAGTTAGATGTTCCTAATGCAAAGCTAACTCAGTGTACAACTGGAAAAAAAAGATACTAGGTGTAATCTGTGATAAAAAGCTACCCGTAAAACTTAAAAGCAAAATTTTTAGGATTACTGAGTTCAACAATGCTGACTTAGCACATCAGGAACAAGCAGTGTAGATCGGTGCTGTCATGGCATATGGGGAATGAACAGTGCAGATCACTACTGGCATGGCATACAGGAAGAAGCAATATAGATCAGTGCTGACATGACATGGGGGAACAAGTAATTCATACCAGTGCTGACATGGCATGTGGGGAACAAGCCATGCGGCTTATTACTGGCATGGTATATGGAGAACAAGCAATACAGATAATGCTGACATGGCGTATGAGGAACAAGCAATGTAGATTTAGTGTTGACTTGACATGGGGAACAAGTAATGCAGATCAGTGTTGACATGGCATATGGGGAGCAAGCCATTCAACATCAGTACTAGCATGGCATATAGGGAACAAAAAATGCTAACTCAACATGGGGAACATGCAATTCATGTTGGCATGGCATATGGGAAACAAGCAATGTAGATTTAGTGCTGACTTGACATGGGAGAAAAGCAATTCAGATCAGTGCTGACATGGCATATAGTGAACAAGAAATACAGATCAGTGCTGACATGGCATATGGGGGAACAAGTAATTCAGACACGTGCTGACATGGCATATGGGGAACATGCAATTCAGATCAATGCTGACTTGACATGGGGAACAAGTAATTCAGAACTGGTGACATGGCATATGGGAGAAAAGCAATGCAGATTTAGTGCTGACTTGACATTGGGGGGGGGGGGCAAATTTCAGATCAGTGCTGACATGGATTATGGGGAGCAAGCCATTCAACCTCAGTACTGGCATGGCATATAGGGAACAAAAGAAAAATGCTGACTTGACATGGGGAACATGCAATTCATACTGACATGGCATATGGGAAACAAGCAATGTAGATTTAGTGCGACTTGACATGGGAGGCAAGCAATTCAGATCAGTAATGACATGGCATATGGGGAGCAAGCCATTTATCCTCAGTACTGGCATTGCATTTGGGGAACAAGCAATACAGATCAGTGCTGACATGGCATATGGGGAACAAGTAATTCAGACACGTGCTGACATGACGTATGGGGAACAAGTAATTCAGACACGTGCTGACATGGCATATGGGGAACAAGTAATTCAGACACGTGCTGACATGGCATATGGGGAACAAACAATTCAGATCACTGCTGATGTGGAATATAAACAGTGCACTTCAGTTTTGACATGATGTATGGGGAACAAGGGAGCTGTTGCAGAAATAAAGATGGTTTTGCAGTGTCACCAGAAAACACAGGAAAAAAAAAAAAAAAAAAAGATGGGAGCAAAATTTTGAGTGACAAAAATTTGAAGAAGGTCCAAGGCAACAAGAGAGAAAGAGCTGGCTGGTATAGATGATGTGTGAGCTGTAGAGTTACTTCCATCAAGTCCAGAGAAAAGTGGAGCCCTGAAAGACTTCAAATAACATGGGACAATGACTTCAAGGGAAAGCATTGTTAGAGGTGAATGACATAGGACTGAACTGAGTGGAGAAGGAATATTCCAAACAATGTTACCCCAGTTAAGTGTGGGACAAATAATGCTGCAAAGAGCAGAAGCACGAGAAAAAAAAAAGTTTTAAACTTCTCCTTCTTCTTCTTAGCCTGTTGGCACCCACTGAAGGGTATAGGCCTCCCCCTGTCTTTTCCAAATTCCTCGATCCTTAGCCTCAGTGCACCATTTAGCACCTGTGAATTTCTGTAGGTCATCTCTCCACCTTGTTCTCTGGTGCCCCCTTTGTCTATTTCCATCTCTCGGTTTCCATTCTGTTATTAATCGTGTCCATCTTGCAGTTTTCCAACATGTCCAGCCCATCTCCACTTTGATTCGTTTATTATTTTTACAGTATCTATTGTTCCTGTTTTTTTTTTTTTCTTATAAGTACATTCGTAACTCTGTCACTTCTTGTTATTCCCGACATTCTTTTCTCTAACTTTCTTACTGATACTCTTAATTTTTCACATTGTTGTTCAGATACTCCACATTTCAAAGAGCAGAAGCAGAAGAAAAAGTTTTAAATAGCTTATTAAATCCATTTATTTTTGCAGTGCAGTAAGTAACAAACAATACAGATCAGTGCTGACATGGCATATGGCAAATCTTTGTACTTACTATGCCACAAAAATAAATGGATTTAATACGCTATTTGCGTCTCTTGAGTGTTCACAGTGTGGTGTATTTAGAAAAAGTTTAAACTTCCTTCTTGTAAATGGTCATGAAAATCAGTTCAGCTTTGTTAAGTTATACTGTTTTTACATAGTTGGTTAGTGATACTTGAAGGAAATAATGTCCATGGTGGACATTATAAGAAATCTGATCAATATGCAGTGTATTCATAAAAGACGCCTAAATGATTTTAATTTGCAGCAGTGTAACAACTATACGAGGTACAAAGAAAAGATTTATCTGTTAAGCCCTTATTTATACGGGTAGTTTGTAGTTTGTGCATATGTGCACTTCCTAGGTGGTGAATTTTTTGTGAAGTATGGTTTTTAAATTTAGTCCAGCACATGTTATCAGTTTCTCATTAAAATATTCTTAGGGGTGGGGGGGGGTGGATTCTCATTTTTTGTGCGAATTTTTTTTTTTTACATTATTTTATTATTTCAGGTTTTAAGATTATGTGTACCAAATTTCAAGTCGAAATTCACAAAATTTTCCAAGTTATAATCTATTATTGTCCAGTGGGGTCACAGAGGTGGTGCAATTGGCGCAAAGCCGAAGCGGAGAAAACTCTGGACGAATTCAATCACAAACTGCCACTTCATAAAGATAGCAAAAATGCTATAAAGCCAATTTACAACGGTTTGTCATCAAGAGAGTTGCTAGAAAGGTGTTTTGGTGGTGTCACTGAAAACAAAAACGAAAGTTTAAATTCTACTGTTTGGTGGTTCACGCTCAAACTTCTTCACTGTGGCTCAAAACCCATCAAAATGGTAGCTTATGTAGCAACAGGCATTTTTAATGCAGGTTTTTCTGACGTCCTGAAAATGATGACAACGATAAGAATTTTTATTGGCTAGCAAATGAAGATATTCGCCAATGCGCGGGACCAACAGCGTCTGCAGAGATCGCCCCGACGCAGCCACGAGGCTACAAAAGAGGCTCCTACAAGGCGTAAAAGCAAGCAAATGTCGCTAAACGAGTTCTGCGAAACAGAGGAAGGAATGCTGTATGGCCCTGGTATAGCAGATTTGCAGAAAAATGCTGTAAGTACTCAATATGCCTCTGAAAACTGTACTTGAAACTTTAAATGCGTTTTCTCGAAACAGCTTTTTTGCGAATGGTTGGCATGGTCTTTCAAAAACTATTGGACCGATCGACTTCAAATGTAAAATTGCATGTTCACCAAACATCCTTTTATCGTTTGATGAACCAGAAATGTGATACATTATGTATATTCTTTTAATAACAAAAAACATTGTCAATTTTTTTAGCTAAATTGATAATTTGAGTTTGACAAGTCACCATTTCTTCAAATACATATTTTTTTTTTTCTGCTTCATCAAACGATACCTACTTGTGTATAGAGTAAAACTCCAAGGTTTTTTGTTTCAGATCACCTGGAGTGGAGAAATCATGCCAACCTGCCGCTCCGGTGGCGCATTGATCTAAGCGATGGCCTCTGATCATTCATCCGAAAAGGGTCCGTGTTTGAATCCCGGTGAGGCATGGATGTTGTGTTTGTCTTACGGCACTGGCTCTCTCCCTTCCCTGGAACCAGTGACCCTAAATTAGGGATGGGCGATTGCTTATAGCCCATTGAGTTGCTCACGGTGGTTGTTATACCTCCAATAAAAAAAAATCATGCCAACAAGAGACCGCAGATCTTCACACAGGGTCATGGTCGAGGGGGATTTGCAGGCGTGATTCTTCATGAAACTTATTAAAAATTGTTTACTAATTACCTGAAATGGTAATAAATAGATGTACCTACTTTGGAATCAATTGATCACATAGTTTCGTCAATAAACACTCCAAAAAAAAAAAAAAAGCGGTAATTTTAGCATAAAAAATGAGAATCTCCCTTAATGAAAAGATTTTTCATCGAGAAACTGTTAGTACTGAAAGCAAGGTCAGTCTAAATGGCACAGTTATATTGACCAGGTGAACAAATTTGCATATTTAGGAAGCATGTTTGAGAGAAAACAGACTTGAAAGTCATAGCTCCTTAGGGGCCGTCCATAAAGTACGTACGTGATTACAGGGGTAGGGGGGATTCCTTACAACTGGACCAAATGTGACATGGGGGGGGGAGGTTTAGTAATTCGGACGTCCAGTGGAAAAAATATAGTGGATGGTATTTCTTTCTTTTGTTTTCTTCTTTTAATAGTTAAGAAAAGGTATGAAATATTTCTGATGATATTTAGCTAAATCAGAATATTAATATTAAGTTCTCGTATTTGTTCTACCAAACCTATCGTGTTTAGTAGATGGTATAATAGGTAGTGTTGAAACTTTGAATGCGTGCGTTCATTTGTAGATCTTTATTTCAGAATGATAAAGTTCGGGTAGCATTAGGAAATAAATTAGTGCCTAAATAAAAAATATTTTCTGAAGCAAACGTGTAAATATATAGCAGATTCCTTTAAATAATTTCGTTTTCTTTCTGTTTCTCAACGGACTTCTAAAAGCAGTCGTCAAAAATAAAGGTGGTTACGGGAATTAGGACGTACTTTTTAGGGGGAGGGTGTCAACAATCGGACAAAATGTGGCTTGAAGGTGGGGGTCTAAAAATAGTAAAAAATCATGGACATACTTTATGGACGGCGCCTTGGGAGAATTTCACAGAAGTGATGGGTACTCAAAAAAGTCCAGAATGGCTGTGTATGAAAGTGTAATTTTTCCTACTCTGATGTACAGCAGTGAAACCTGGATACTGCAGAAGAAACATAGGAGACACTTTTGTGCTGGAGATATGCATTAGTTACAGGGAGTTTGTGGCAAGACACCTCATCATGAAGATATTTTGCAGATGTGTAGAAGCAAAATTTTGTTAATAAGGTGGAGACAGATATTCTTAGATGGTTTTGCCAGGTTGAAAGAATGAGTGGTGGTATGCTTGCTCCCCTAAGAGAATTTATTCAGCCCAAGTGGCAGGAAAGAAAGGTAGAGGAAGGCCAAGGAAATTGCGGTTGGACCAGATTCAGGAATGTATTTGTGTGTAAAAGATAATTAGTGTGAAATGTGAATGGTCTTTGTGTGATGGATGTCAATGAATCTCGAGTTGTGTGCAGAGATCACAGTAAATAAAGATGTGTACTATTAGGTGTGCAACTTAATTCTCAGTAACAGGCACAACACATTGACAGCAAGGTATAGCAAATCGGATATGTACCTAATCAGGGAAATGATCCCCGTCAAGTTGGATACATTTGAGCCATCGGTCAGCAAGACGCCGAATGCCACTGCGGAAAAAAGAGGGCTGTTTCGAGCTGATAAAGTCATCAATACTTGTGTGGACCTCCTCGACAGAAGTGAAGTGAATATCACTCATATGATGTAGCAGGGAGAGAAAGAGGTGATAATACGACGGGGCAAATTCTGAAGAATACGTCGGGTGGGACAAAATCTCCCAATCCCAGGTCGGTGATCATGTTTAAAGTCGTTTTCGCAGTGTGAGGAAGTGCGTTATCGTGAAACAACAGGACCAACCTTCTGCCCTTGCTGGTGTATGGCCTTTTTGCCTCCATTGCGTCACTCACACGAATGAGTTGCTGACAATAATGCTCAGCATTAACCGTTTCACCAGGTTTGTGCATAGTGTACAAAATTGCGCTGATCCCACCATATGCACAGCAACAACTTCCTGGCATGGATATTCGGTTTGGCGGTACTGGTGGTAGGCTGACCTGGATAAACCCACGATTTGCGCCGCTGAAGATTATCGTAGAGCATCCACTTCACATCACAGGTCAAAATCTTGTGGAGGAAATCCTTCTTGAATCTGGAGAGCAATGACCCAGCAACATCATAGCTCCTAGACTTGTTTGCAGCTGTGAGTTGGTGGGGCACTCAACGGCCCTCGTTGTGAATCATTCCAAGCTTGTGCAAGCACTTTGCAATGGCTCGCTATTTTACTCCGAGTTCCTGGGCGAGCTCCGACTGTGTGCGACAGGGATCCGTGTCCAACAGTTGTTCCAGTTCCTCATCGTCATCTTTCTGTGGCTGTCCCGGGTGTTATGCACCACGGAGATCAAAATTTCCCTGCTTAAACCGCTGGAACCACTTCTTACACATACTGTAGGACACAGCAGTCTCACCCAAAGCAGCACAGATCGTTTGCTGGGCTTCCGCGGCACTTTTTTCAGCCGAAATGCGAACAGGAGGCAATGCATCAAATGTTGCTTCTCGAACGACATTGCTTTCACCGTCGACTTTCGTCCCTTCTGTCACTACAGCTGTGAACGGTTACAGTTGCCGTAAAGGCTGTTGGATGGAGCTGCAATCGGCCGTTATCGCACACAGCTATTTGCATTTGCCAACGTTCTATGATCGCTTGCGGTTAGGGGCTGAGAATTAAATTGCACACCTAATACATCAACACGAAGTGAAATCTAGCACTGTCAGTTTTACACTTTAATCTGGCAGACATTCTTGCTTTGAGGAGCTAACATCTGAATCTTGCAAAGCAGCTTAGTGATATGTATGTGTGGTTGAAAAACTGAACCCATAGTTGTTGGAAAAAGGTAAGCCAAATAACAGCTTTTAGAATTGTAATCCACTGGATCTTTTTATTTCCTCTTTGAATTTTTGCAGTTCTTTGACAGTGTTCATAGCTTCTTGTGATTCCCTTTCCCCTTTTATTTTTTTAAGTATTACTGAAGAATAATGGGAGTAAAATTTCATATGTGAAGTAGTGTTGACTCACAGAAAGCTGAATACCAAATTCATGAAGTGCTGCTCTTTCTTTGGCTAAAAATGTGTATGTTATATCTTTTTATTATTTTGCAGTAATACGAAGGTGATAACAAAAGTTCTGCACACGTTAATCTAAAATGGAGGTGGACGATGCAATCAGGAAAATGATTGCGTCACATCAAGGTCAGACTCTCAGCAACGCAGTGGCGTCAGAACGACCTGCTATCATTTGCTGTGTGGATGTGAGAGTGTTTGGAAATGGAAGCGTGCAACTCCACAGGTTGAGTCACGGAATCAGACCAGCGCTTGTACGTGAAAATACTGGGTGTCCCACTCGCTACCGAACCCAGCATTTCTTTAATATTATTAACACCAACTAAGATATTGCAACGAAATTTGAACTGGACTTACCTCATTTCGTGCAAAATGTGATAGCATCACATGTGCTGGAAGTGGCCACCATTTGCATCCAGACAGCATTGAACCCGGCGCCATCCGCCAGCCAGCCGGAGTGCTGCTCAGTGATAAACGCATTCTTAAGTGTGGCGCCACTAAGGAGTCATCCGCCAGCCAGCCGGAGTGCTGCTCAGTGATAGACACATTCTTAAGTGTGGCACCACTAAGGAGCTGTCCGCCAGCCAGCCAGCCAGCCGGAGTGCTGTTCAGTGATAAACACATTCTTAAGTGTGGTGCCACTAAGGAGCCGTCCGCCAGCCAGCCGGACGCTCCTCTCTGCTTCTTTATGCCATTTCGCTGAGCGTGTCTACACAATACGGTTGCTGATAGTGAGTGCTTGTGGCTGTCCGTGTACATGTGAAAATGTATTGGTATACTCTGGAGGACCGAGTGTTTATTGGTCGCACTTACTGGAAAACAGAATCGATAAAGTCTTATCAACAGTAGTTCCTGGAGAGGTTTGCAGCCAGACATCTGCTGAGCAAGTCCACCATTTGGGCATTGTCGAAGACATTAGAAACCAAAGGGACTTTATTAGACGACCATGCAGGAGGTCGTCCACAAATATCCGAGGAAACGATCCAGAATGTGAAGGGCTGACTACTTGCGTCTCCCAAGAAGTCACTTTGCTGACTGTCACAGGAAATGGGGTTGTCCATAAGCACTTGTCAACGTGCTGTGAAAAAAGCGAAGCTTCATGCGTACCATATCTCCGTGGTCCACGAACTGAAAGAGCCTGACCACGTGAAACGAGTGACATGGTTTCAGACATTTCTTCTGGAAAATCCGAGCATTCTGGACTACACGTGGTTCTTGAACGAGGTGTGCTTTCACCTGTCCGGATACATCAATTCTCAAAATTCCTGTATCTGAGCCAGTGAAAATCCCAGCACGATACATGAAGAACCCCTGCATTCACAGAAAATTGGTGTTTAGTGTGGATGACCCGGCGCCGCATAATTGGTCCCATCTCCTTCGATACAACCATCATCACAACAGCTACATATATGGATATCTTCAACACCTTTGTAAATCAATTGGACGACAAAAAACTTTTCATTGGATATTACCAGCACGATGGAGCCAACATCACACACCAGTATGGCCGAAATTCAGTACTTTCTCGGCGACCGCGTCATTTCGAAGAGTCTGTGGCCACCGCGCTCGCCTGATCTGACTGACGCCTCCTGATTACTTTTTATGAGGATTTCTAAATGGGTTAGTTTACCAATAGAAGCCACGAACCATAGATGCCTTGAAAGCAAACATCACCAAAGAAATTCAGGCAGTGCCTGTAGACGTACTGGGAAGGACTTTATACAAAATGGTGTTCTGGGTTCAATGCTGTGTGGTTGCAAATGGTGGCCACTTCCAGCCCATGTTGTGATATCACCACATTTTGCACGAAATGATGTAAGTCCACTTCAAATTTCGTTGCAATATCTTCATTGGTGTTAATATTATTAAAGAAATGCAGGGTTCGGTAGCGAGTGGGACACCCTGTAGAAACTTTGTGGGGAGGGAGGGGGGGATTCCGACGCAGATCCACACTGCCTTGCAAGAAGTTTGAGGGGAAGGAACTCGTGATCGAGGCACAATTCTTCACTTGGCATTGTGCTTTCAGGAGGGCTGAAGCAGCATCGAAGATAATAGCTGCTCAGGCCAACCTCAAACGGCGACAGACAAAAGATCTGTCACCATTGTTGCAATGCTTCTCAAATTGAATCACCATCTGACAGTCGAGGAGTTTGCTCATCAGGCAAATTTGTCCACCATGTCTGTTCACTGGATTTTGACCTACTCACTTGGAAAAAGAAAAATCGCCACGTGCTGAGTGCCCCATCAACTCACCCCCGAGCAAAAGGCAGCCAGAGTAAGCATCACACACTCTGGTTCCCTTTTGCTAGGGAGGGAGGGAGGGTGACACCTTCCTGAACAGAATTGTCGCAATTGATGAGACTTAGACCCATGATTTTGAGTCAAAACTAAAGTCACAATCAGCAGAACAGAGGTATCCAAAAGTCCCCACGCCCCCTCAAAGTGTCATCAGCAATAATCCAAAGTGAAGCAAATGATGATTTTTGCGTACGATGGCCAGTGTGTTGTGGTCACTGATTGAGTGCTAGTAGGGCAAAATGTCAAAGCACAATTTATCGTGACTTTCTGAGGACAAAGTTGAGACCGAAAATTCCTCAAAATCATCCCGACTTGTTAGAAGCAGGAGCGATCTTGCTGCATGATAACGCGTCGTGTCATGGTGCAACATTGATATGGGGACTTTTGTTGAAATATGGCTGGGAAACTTTATCCCAATCTACCATACAGCCCTGATCTCAGTCCACCTGACTTTGGTGTTTTCCCAAAGTTAAAAAATCGGCTCTGTGGCATCTGCTGCGAATCACTGGACAAACTGTCATTGGATGTGACTCAAGTAATACGACAACTGAACAAAGATGGTGCACTACGGGGCATCAAGGACCTACCTCATCGCTGGCAAGCTGTCATTAGCAGCGAAGCGGAGTACATTGAATGGCAATAAGGTAAGTTTTCTCTGTTATTTCCCACTTTTCTCAAAAATAGACAGTGTGCAGAATTTTTGTTATGACCCTCGTATCGCAGTCAGATCAAAATCTGAGCACATTAGTCAAAATTTGTGGACTTTAAAAGTTGAATAAGCATTTTGTGGGGATAAACAAAACAAAAACCATCCACCAGTTTTCCTACGAATATTGATTATTGTTATGAAAATTATCATGTACCATAGTAAATGAAATCTATTTTTATTGATTTTGAAATTCATCAAATACCCATATTCCATTTGTGACAGTATTTTGTCAGGTATGAGTATTGTGAGAAATTGTGAGTAAATAGATCAGTACTGTGACTTACTTTGGGTCATTCAGGTTATTTGAAGATGCCATTCCATTGGAGATTTGCATAACCCATGATGAACACCTGTATATTACCTGCATGTTTGGTTATCAGTATAATATTTTCTTGTAGATCATGACGCACGCTCCTCTTGATGTCCGAAACAGTGCCATGGCTTCATATTGCATGTGTCATATTGTAATTGACTGTTTCTTGTTTTTGTTTTCATTTGCCTTAGAAAACCTTGCTTTGCACATTATATTTTTCAATGAATATGTATTGAAGCAAATTTGTTGTCTACTATGTTGTTTAGGTTTTGTTGTAAATTTTTGTCCCAAATATGATTAGTTGTTCAGCAGTTTGACAGCACTTCACTACCATCACTGTTATGTAACTGCTCACCACTGTTATGCAACTCCACAACACAAATACTCAAACTAAATGATAAAATTTACAAAATATGAGCTATTTTATTATAAGCATTCCACTTTTATTCAGTCTGTGTAAATTTCTTTTCCTGTAAATCTTTCATAAAAAGATTTAAAAATTGCTTAGCTGCAGAGACCTTCTGATTAATGTGTTCTTGTGTAATTTCTTTGTTCAATTAAGTGTTTCCATGTTTATGCTGTCATTTAGAAAAAATCAATTGAAGAATACAAGAAAAAAGCTGAAGATCAAGGGACCTTATTATCAAAGAAAGATGATGAAATCAAAGAGCTAAAGTTTAAACTAGATAAGGTTAGTAATGAAGTAGTCTGTTTTTCAGCTATACATCTCCATATTTATCTTATTAAACAATGAATCTGAAGCTTGTATTTCTTTTTTTTTTTTTTAAAGTGTGCATACATATTGTGATTTTATTATTGCATAGCTTAGCAACAGAATGTCTCTGTAGTTCTCAAAATTTGTAGTTTTAAAACTTTAGTTTTTTCGTGATTTGGGACAAAAAAGAAATTGATTTCTTTAATAACTCATAGTTAAAATTAAAACAGTAAACATACACTGAATGCACAATTTATTGTACACACTGCACCCACTCATAAATCTGTCCCACCCCACCACAATAACCCCTGTAGGCTGTAAATAGGTCATATAACTACCTGCTGTATCATATGACCATGATGATGGAAAAACACAATGATCTAAATGAGTTCTATTGTGGACAGATGGTGGTACAGTGAAGATGGGGTGTTCCGTCACCATGACTGCAGAATGTCTAGGATTGATTTATTCATGTGTCTATCACATGTATGTAACAAGACTGCATAAAAACCAGCAGCTGCCTGAGGGACATATGGCAGTAAACAGGCCATGGATGTTGGAAGTAAGCATTACCTCTCCCATGTTATGTCCAAAATAGGGTAATGTAAGCATGCAGGCGTGAAGGTTTGCTCAAAGACCATTTGAGATACGGTGGAATAAATAGGCTATGACAGCCAACACTCATGTTGAGTACTCTAGTTAACAGCTTGTCTGCTGTCAATGAGGCTGAAGTGAGTGAAGGAATATTGGCACTGGACTATGGAAGACTGGAAATGGGTAGCTTTGTCCAATGAATCTAGGTTCCAACTATGGCATGCCAAAGGGACCGTGCTTATGTGGCATAGACTATATGAGACCATTGACCCCAACTGACAACTCAGGGACTGCCTTGGTGGCACTATCTTTTGACCATTCGCCCGAGACGGGGTATGAGCTCGAATCCCAGCAAGTCATGGATTTTGTGTTTGTCTTGCAGCATTGGCTCTCTCCCTTCCCTAGAGTCAGTGGTCCTTAATTAGGGATGGGTGACTGCTTGCTGATGTGGTGCAATGTTGTAGGCATATTTGTGTGTGCCACCTTGGAGCCCCTTGTAACTACTAAGCCCCCATCACTGCACAAGGCTATGTTGATGTACTCACTGACCACTTAAACCCGCTAATGGCTATCCATTTCCCTCTGCAGGATGGTTTCTTATAACAAGACAATGCCCGACCCCAGTGCACTGCGTTTAATAAAAAGACATGTTGGAGGAACATTTCTGTGAGCTCGCAACCCTCGAATGATCCCGTCAGTCTCCGGATTTGAACACAGTTGAGCTTCTGTGGGACAAACTGGAGAGATGCATTTGATCCTCAAATCCTCTGCTGCCAATTCTTGATGCTTTATGGACGGCTGTCCTGACACATTTCCCACACACGCGCACACACATTTCACAAACACACGTGCACGAACACACATTTCACAAACACACGTGCTCGAATACACGCGCGCGCACTCACATTTCACGCATGCGCACGCACACACACATTTCCATCACTAGTAGATAGTCCATGCCACGACATTTTGCTGTCATTGTGAGGACAGAATGATGGCCTGCATGTTAGATTGGTGTATAATAAATTGTCCTTTCAGTGTATTATTACCCGTTTTTCCTTAAAGAGATTCAGTGGTGCAGCAGAACTTCCACAACATATTCGTCACGCAGTAATGTTTGCATACCTTAATCACTTAAAAGAGGTGCATGATATGCTTTTCAGAAACGGTCAAAATGTGATATGCTGTGAAGTGCTTATGATGTTGGATTGCCGCGCAATCCTTCAGTGTATTCCCTTGAATGTTGAAACTATTTGGGTGCTCACACCAGAAATGTGTTGTGCCATTTGCATCTTGAGAACTGTGCTTTTCAGAGAAGTGCTGAAGTGTGGCAGAATTGTTAAGTAAATATAATGCTAAAATTCCAAGTTTCTTTTTTTGTAATGGAATATTTGTAATCAGAGGCAGAAACTTGTATCATACTTAGCACCACTGAGCAATATTGTTCTACTATTTCAGAACATGAAACTGCTTAAAAGTATTTTGTTTGCTTATGGTTTAAACAGATAAAAGTTGTTTATATGGGTCATAAATCAGAGCAAAAATGGCATTTGAAATTGCTATTGGCATTAAAAAACAGCTCAAAAGGGAAAATACCAAAATAGGCATCAGACAAGGAGCATTGATCGTACAACAACTGAGGAGCCATAAAGACCCATCAGAATCTGAGAACAAAATGAAGTTTACTTTATTACTTTATACCTCTTTACTCACCAGGGGTTGCACTAAGAAAAAATACATAGGAATGACCACAAGAGCTTTATCAACCCCCGTTAAGGAGCATGAACCAAATGTTAAATATTCTAAACACACACACACAAAAGAACTACAGATCTCATTAAAACAGTTATTAATGAAGGATTTACACCTGTTTGGGAAGAAGCAAAAGTCATTTCACATTACACGGGTTGGAAACGAACTCTTTCTATCAAAATTTCAACCAATTATTAAGCTTGCAACAAGGACCCATTCCTCAAAATTAACAAAATATGAAATTATTTTCTCACATCGTTTTCACAAAATATTAACAACCAATTAAAGTCTTCCAAAAAATCAACAGATTCCAGCCAGGAGATTGGCAGTGCAAGACCACAACCCTATCATAAAACATATATTAGAGAAACAAATTTGTCCGAAGAAATAATTTTTCATTTATGCATGTTAGGCATTTAATGTTGGTTGTGCCTCCACACATATTCACAATCACCATATCATGGCTAGAGAAATAAAATGGCCTGTGATAATAGATTCAAATGCTGATCAAGAATGAAATAACGTACGCAATTTGATGGCTGACGAGAGCCCTGTGGCGGAAACCATGGTCCTATTATTGTTTCCTTTACTGGCATTTTAATAAGTATCATCTTTGATGCAGAAACTATCCAAGATAAAAGTTGTTTAAGTCGTGAAAAAAACTTACTATCTAGTAGTAATAAGAGAGATCATAGTTGCAATTTCTATGAAATGCTGCACTGATTTATTTTTTTTTGGGGGGGGGGGTTACTTGGAATGACCTCCTATAGCACATACTTGTCTTTTTTGGGGGTTGAACACTGACCCCCCCTTTTTTTTGATTGGGTGTTTAATGACCACAGTGAGCTACTCAATAGGCTATAAGTAGTCGCCCTTCCCTAATTTAGAGTCACTGGTTCCAGGGAAGGGAGAGAGCCAGTGCCGTAAGACAAACACAACATCCATGCCTCACCAGAATTCGAACCCGGACCCCGTTCGGACGAATGATCAGAAGTCATCGCTTAGACCACTGCGCCACCAGAGCGGCGCCTTCCCTCCTTTGCACACAGAACTAGTGAAGTGGTTCTGCTCGCAATTTAGTATTTGACTAAGTAATGTATTACACAATTCTGCTGCCAAAGGAATGAATGTGTTATTGCTGCCTTGGTGGAGCAGTGGACTAAGTGCTTGCTCCTGACCATTCGTCCGAGATGGGTCCGACCAGGTTAGAATCTCGGTGAGGCATTGATGTTGTGTTTGTGTTTCAGCACAAACACAAACAGTAGCCCAAACTTAGGGATGGACGACTGCTTGTAGTCCATTGAGTTGTCTTAGGTGGTTGTTGTGTTTGTGTTTCAGCACTGGCTCTCTCCCTTTCCTGGAAGCAGTAGCCCAAACTTAGGGATGGGCAACTGCTTGTAGCCCATTTAGTTGTCTTATGGTGGTTGTTAAACCCCTAATCCCCTTCTCCCCCCTCCCATACTCCCCTCCTCCAATAATGTGTTAGCTTGCATTTTCCAAAACAGCATTTACACAGTTGAACTTAAAATAAATCTTTGTTGATCGTGTTTATTGGAGAGTGTGAAAGATTTCAAGAGGAAGGACAAGCGATATTTTGTAAGAGCATTCAGGTGGACATGGTAATTTTGCATATCTTCCACAGGGTTATTACTATTTGTTCATTAATTGAACCAATTTTTACTGTTTCTCACGTTCAATAATGTTCTACGGATATATGAGAAAACAGCGTCCTGACTCTGCTATATGTATATATTATATATTAAATTGCGAACAACGAACATCAAACTTACCCTTTCATTTTTCCTTGCTGCATATCAATTTGTATCTCCTCCTTGCTGAATTTCATCAAGAATTCTCATTCCTTTTACTATTGTTCACTGATGAAATTCAGCAAGAAGAAGAAGGTACAAATTGATCTGCAGCAAGGAACAATGAAAGGGTAAGTTTGTTGTTTGTTGTTCGCAATTTAATATATAATGTATACATGTAGCAGAGTTAGGACACCATTTTCCCATATATACGTAGAACATTATCGAATGTGAGAAACAGTAAACATTGGTTCAATTCATGAACAAATAGTAATAATTGATATGGCCACGTAAATTGAGTTCAACACGACTTTTGTATGTTCTGAATTTTCATAGATTCCACAGGGTTGTCAGATATGCAATATATTAACAAAAGTCACCTGACACCTAGAAGAGAAACACAACATAGCATTTATTGACATACATTAGTATGGTGTCTGTCCACCTTTGGCCTTAATGCATGCACTGACCCTTCAAAACATGCTTTTGACACGGTTTTGAAACACAGCGATAGGTATGCGCTTCCATTCAGTGCATAATGCTACTGCTAACCGTTGCTTAGTAGAAGGCCTTGGTTCAAAACTTCTTATGCAGTGTTCTAATTCATCCAATAGGTGCTCTATGGGATTAAGATCAGGGCTCTTTGCTCACCAGTCCACACATGATAATGGAATTATCGAACCACTCCGTAACAGTCCTTGTTTTATGGCTCTGTGCTCACCAGTCCACACATGATAATGGAATTATCGAACCACTCCGTAACAGTCCTTGTTTTATGGCTCAGTGCGTTATCCTGCTGGTACCAACAAGGCTCGGTTCCATAGTATTGCCACAGAGTTGGTAGGGTATAATTGTCCAGAATATCGAGGTAGACATGCTGGTTCACAGGTTTGTCCACAATAACCAATGGGCCGGGACCATTTCATGAAAAACACCCCCACACAAGTACACTGCCAGCTCCAAACTTTACCGTAAGAACAGTACGCTGTGGTAAATAGTGTTCCCCAGCTACCACCAAACCCACACGCGCCCATCAGACTGATGGATCATGCATCTGGATTCATCAGTCCATAGGACCCATTTCCATTGATCTACAGTCCATGATAAATGTTCTTTATGCCATGCTGAACGACTAGTAGCATTCCGAGTGGAGATGAGAGGCTTATGAGCAGCCGCATGACTACGGTAACCCATGGAATGAAGTTTTCAGTGAATGGTATGTGCAGATACTGAGGTTCCAGCGTTTTTACTCACCTGTATACTGAGATCTTATGCAGTACTCCATCGATTAAGTGTAACGACTATCCTGAGGCTTCGATGTCCCCTATCACTGATTTTCTTCGGTCTGCTGGTATGTTTTGCTGCTTGAGGCATGCCATGTGTCTTCCACTTATGCAGTGCATCCAAAACAGTTTACTTGGGTATGTTTAAATGCCTCTCGGTTCCTCTTATGGACAACCCACTAATATAACATTTAAGAATCTTTCCTTTCTCCATGTCAGTTCTCTTCCGCCGCGACATTTTCACTCAATTTCACAAAGCGATATGATCGTGGTCAGCTGCAGGCTTGTTTTTATACCATTTGCAGCTATACCTCACATCTTAACAATGCAGCGGATCTGTTCATTTGCTTTTGAAGGGGTGTCCGGTTACTTTTGTCAATATAGTGTATATGAAAACTCAGGAAAACTTTTATAGAGGGACCTTGTAGACCAGGAAGCTCAATGCTATTGTGTTCCGTTATCAGTTGATTAAGCAAGGTCTGTATATCTTTTACAGACTTGACAGGCGGAAAAGGATTCCTACAAATTTTTTGGAGAGTTGCAGATGAACAGGGAAACTGTTTCTTCTACGCAGTAGTCCGATGAAAATAGGGAAGCTCTGTATTTTTTGAGAGAGTTATCAGAGGGACAGGAAAGTTGTTTGTGCCTTTTTCAGGATTATCTAGTGGATCTCAATTAATATGAAGTTGTCAGAAGAAGCCAATATTTTTTGTTTTTCAGTCATAGAGTTATCAGGTGGACAGGTAAAAGTGTGCAGGTCATAACGAAAGTTCTGCACACTGTCTATTTTTGAGAACAGTGTAAAGTAACGAAGAAAACTTACCTTATTGCTGTTCAATGTGCTCCCCTCCGCTGCTAATGACAGCTTGCCAGCGGTGTGGTAGGTCCTGGATAACCCATAGTACACCATCTTTGTTCAGCTGTCGTATTACTCTGGTCACATCCAATGACAGTTTGTCCAGTGATTCTTAGTGAATGCCACGGAGCTGATTTTTTAACTTTGGGAAAACATCAAAGTCAGATGGACTGAGATCAGGGATGTATGGTGAGTGGGATAAAGTTCCCCAGCCATATTTCAACAAAAGTCCCCTCACCTACGCTGCGCCATGACATGATGCGTTGTCATGCTGCAAGATTGCTCCCGCTTCCAACAAGTTGGAGAGATTTTGACAAATTTTTGGTCTCAACTTTGTCCTCAGAAAGAAATTGTGCTTCGATCAAGAGTTCCTTCCCCACAAACTTCTTGCAAGGCAGTGTAAATCTGTGTCAGAGTCTTTCCGCCACACAGTTTCTATTTTCACGTATGTGTGCTGGTCTAATGCTGTGACTCGACCTGAGGAGCTGCACGCTTCCATTTTCAAACCTTCCCACATCCACACAGCAAATGATTGCGCTTTGTTCTGACACCACTGTATTGCTGAAAATCTCACCTTAACATAACTCAATCGTTTTCCTGATTGCATCATTCGCTTTCGCTTAACGCTGGAAGAATTTTTGTTATGACCATTGTATATGTACCTTCTTTTCCTATCTGTGGCAGATGGATTGACAAAAATCCAGAAAGGGTTACTTTGTTGAAGGGAACTGCTGTTGTGTTTGTGTACCTTGCAGGTTGGGGGGGGGGGGTGATTTTAGTGCAGTGTACCTAATGTAGAAACATACCTCAGAATTGGTTGATTTGATGCCATATTTTGGTACAGATGTTTAGAGGAGAAACTGTTCTGTATCTTGTAAGATAAAATCTTGCTTTTATTTTAAGATGATTTTTTTCTTTTGAGGGTTTAATGACCTTTGTGAGAAACTCAATGGGCTATAATCAGTCGCCATGGGGCCACTGGCTCCAGGCAAGGGAGAGAGCCAGTGCTGTAAGACAAACACAATATCCATGCCTCACTGGGATTTGAATCTAGACCCACTTGGACGAATGGTCATAAGCCAGCGCTTAGACCACTGGTGTGGCTAAGGTGATTTGTCAAAGAAAGAAATGTGATACCCCTCATCATATCAAAACAAGTTGTAATATCAAGAACTAAAGCAGGCAAAGCAGTACCCATTTTCAAAGGATAATGTGACTGGAGGAAAATACAGATAATTTTTTTGTGGCTTAAAATAAATGCCTAGGTTTTGCAAGAGTGTAACCAAATTGACCTCACCTCCAACTTCAGAATTACATCAGCATTGCAGTTCAAGGAGGAGACAACACTGCAGTGCAATGATGTTTTTAGAGTCATTTCAGCCTCCCAGAGCATGATCTATATGGATGCTATCATCATTGAAGTTATGGATAGCTGCTGTTAAACTGTTTTGTTAGGTGTGGCAAAGAAAATGGTAAATGGGAAGTTCCAGGTAGTGGTGAGTGAAACTTTTTAATGGAAGAAGGAACCACCACAGGTACAAGTGGTCAGTATGTTTTAAATAAGGTAGGCTGCCTCAGTGGTCGAATGGTCAGTGGTATGAATGCTGACCACTAGTTGTCCAGATTGGGTTTGAAGCATTGGTTCTGACTCTTCCTTGGAACCAGTGGCTCAAAAATTGGGGTACACAATTTGCTATATAGCCTTTATATGCTCATCAGTCATTAAACTGTGAATCAAAAATGAAGTAGATCGGGTGGGAATATGTCCAGTGTCTACATATAGAATTTGTTTCGAAAACATCTCTGTGATGCTTTTTCAGATTTCTGGAAGTGATCAATCTGGATATTGTAGTAAAGGAACCATTTTACAGGAAAGGCATGTCAAAAATGTGGTCAAGGTGGGTTGCAGAATGTTGATGCCAGAAATTAAGAAAAAAACTAAGTGAATTACTGTTAAAATCTTTAATTGTGCATTAAAGGATATATTCTTTTATTCTTCTTTGGTGCACAAGTTGTGAAGAGCACTTGTGAAGGATTTATGGATACCTGATGCAAAAACAGATAATATTGGTTTATGTCTTGATGATATCTGTGTGTGCAGATTGCTGTATGCTGATGACACTGTCCTATTGGCAGAGAGCAAAAGTGAGTTGCAGAGTTTGTTATCCTGGATGTACGAAGTTTGCATGAAATTCAAACTGAGTGTAAATAAGAGATAAACCAAAGTTATGGTTTTTGAGAGAGGAACTGGTAGTACTGAATGTAATGTAAGTATAAATGGCACAGGGATTGACCAGGTGAATGAGTTTGTGTATTTAGGAAGCATGTTTGACAGAGAGAACAAATTGGATGGTGAAATTAGTAGGTGAGTGAATTCTTCATTGAAAGTCATGGCTGCTTTGGGAGGTTTTCACAGGAATGTTGGGTTTTCAAGAGAGTCCCACATGGCTGTGTATGAAAGTGTAATTGTTCCTACTCTGATGTATGGCAGTGAAACCTGGGTACTGCAGAAAAAACATAGGAGTCGTTTGTGTGCTGGAGAAATGCCGTTCCTACGGGGGGATTGTGGCAAGACACGGTATGATTGTGTGAGGAATGAAGATGGGTTGCAGTTGTGTAATGTGAAGCAAAATGTTGTTAGCAAGGTGGAGACTAATATGCTTCGGTGGTTTGGCCATGTTGAAAGAATGAGTGATGAGATGCTTACTAAGAAAATCTTTTTAGCCCAAGTGACAGGAAGGAAAGGCAGAGGAAGGCCAAGGAAGCCATGGGAGGATCAGATTCAGGAGTGTGTGCATGAGAAAAAGATTATGAGTATGAAGTATAGAAGATCTTATGTACGGCATGTGATGGATGTGAGTGAAGCCCGAGTTGTGTGTCGGGATCGCTGTAAATGGAGAAGTTTGATACGGCAGCAGTAAATAAAAATTATTTGGTAGTTTGTATTTCTTTGTGGAGCTAACCTCTGAATCTCAGAGAAGAGCTCAGATATAAATATATAATATATATAATGAGTTGTGAAGGGCAGTAAGAATTGACTTCACCTGTGGTGTCCCGATTCAAAGCAGTTAGAAAGCATGAAATAGAACCACAAGTGTTATTTTTCTTGGAACAACTTGCTGCTACCTCTTTCTAAACATTTCTCATTCTTTCTATGTTCAGGAAGGATGAGTAATCAACTGCTTTGGGATTTGCATGATCTTGGAATGTTGTACCACTGTATGTTTATTGATGACTGCTCCCTAGGAGCCATGTCTGCCTTGTGGCATTGTGGGTGGTAAAAATCACACAGCAGTTTGTTCTTCTTCTTTGTAGTCCTGATAATGGAAACACCGTGTTTCTAACGCAAGAGTGTAAGTGCGTTACAATGCTGTGGCAAAAGAAAAATTATTAAGAAGACATTTGAGATGTTGCTTTCATTTGTATTATCAAGTATTTATGACAAGGCAATAATAAAAAAAACAAAAAAAAAACAAGTTTTCTGGGTTTATTCTTAGTAATTGTGTTGATGATTGTGAAATACATTTTATTTGAATGTTCCATAATAACATTCATTCAGGTATTGTCACCTATATTACTCGGTATTGTCACCTATTCATTCAGGTATTGTCACCTATATTACTCAGGTATTGTCACCTATATTACTAATGACTTCAGTATCTTGAATTTTAAGACTTATAACCTAATCTGTGTTTACCTTCACTCATGAATTACTGTCTCCTGCATCAAAGTGTATGGAGTTTCATATTTGTGACTGGTTTGTTCTTTTGATTACTAATTCCTGTTTGGTGTATTGCTGGATACCATCTTGTAGCTAAAATTTCACGGATTTATATTATCTGATGTGTAAAGATCCTTGTAAATAGAGCTGTGCATTTTACTGTGTTTTAAAGTGTAGCCTACATATAATGCTTTTTCATGTAATTTCTAACCGTTATTTTAGTTACAGACTAGTTACTAGAGGTGGGCGCAACAGTGATTTTCCCGTCACAGTGAGTTTCTCAGAAGTAATGGTGACTTTTAAACAGTGACAAAATCGCCATTTATGGCGGCAGTGATGGAGTTGTGAAGATGCCGGAACTGCAAATCACTGTCTTCTGTGTACATACTTGAAATTCTTCTCTCTTTGTCAACATTTAGGTCATTCTCAAGATTGATGCAAAACTGAAGAGAAATTTGTTGGGGATTGGTGGGGGGAGAGGGGGTGGGGGGTTGCTTTCCATCTGGGAACTGTATGCCTTATTTCAAAACTTTCGAAAAAGGAATTTAAAAAACATAGTGAAAATTTTTCCCCATAATCATAATGTTTTATTTTTCTTGGAATGTTGTCTCAACCCAGTATGTTTGTTAAATATCACTTTTTTGCATACATGTTTGCATTTCACCTTGAAACAGAACTGTAGGCAAAAAATTGCAAAATCAGAAGTTAAACGGCATGAAAATTTCCCTATAATCTTCAGGCATGACATTGTTCTGTGGATTTGAGGAATTCTGCCTTTTCTGTTATCATTTGGGTCATTTGCGAAATCAATGCGCAGATGAAGAGAATCGCTGGGGGTGGGGGGTCTGTTGGAAAACATAATTCTCTCTCTCCATCTTTTGAAGCTTTTGAAAATGGAAGTTAGACGAAGTGAAGATTTCTTCCATAATCATAATTTTGTTCTTGCGACCTTTTTTTCGACCTTTCTTTTGCTCAGTATTGTTGTTAAGTATCATTTCATTCTATAAATATTTCTATTTCAGCATGAAAACAGGGAAATTTTCCAAAAACAGAAGGCGGACAAAGCAAAGATTTCTCTCGTAATTGTAATTTTTTGCCCCATGTTGTTCCCACTGTCCTGTGTTGTTATCCCCCATATATGTTAGCATTTTAGCTTGTTAAGGGAGGAGAATGTTTTCCAAAAACAAAAGTGACGAACCGATATTTACCAAACTTCATGAGAAATGCATTAAACATTATCTCAGTTAATTCCTTAAGTAATATATGTAAAGCAAAATGCTGTAAATTTGCAGAAGTCAAGTGCAGTGTAGTTTTTAAGTAAAAACTCACCTTTGCCTATGACTTTTTAGTAGGTATATATTTACACATGTAACACCTCCGACATATGCATACGGACAAATTTCTCAGGGACAACCTCGAGTGAAGTATGAAGGCAGTTAACGAACTAAGTTTGAAATATGCATAGGAACAAATTTCTTAGGGACAACCTCAAATGAAGTATGAAGGCAGTTAAAGAACTAAGTTTGTAAAAAAATAAAAACTGTCAAAAACTTATTTTATTTTAAAAAAATTTATAAAATAAGGCAGTTAAAGAACTAAGTTTTTAACTGCCTTAATACTTCACTCGAGGTTGTCCATAAGAAATTTGTCCCTATGCATATGTTGGAGCTGTTACATATGTAAATATGTACCTACTAAAAAGTTAAATGCAGACGTGAGGTTTTTTTGTTCTTTTTTTAAATGTACTATGCTTGACTTTTGTAGATTTTAAGAAATGACAAAGTTGGAAAATTTGTAAAAATTGATTCATGGTGTTCAAAAGTATTGATATTCTCAAAGTTACACCATTTATCTAAAATAGTCAAAGTTTTGGAATCATGCATTCATAGTGCTCAGGCTGAAAGCTCATTCTGCATGGTGGATGAAATTATTGTCATCGGAGAGCATTAAAAAACAAACGGCAATGAAGAATTGGGAAGAGAAATATATCAATAGAAAAAATTAAGCGGTGGATGCGGTGCAGCTGCAGCATCAACAAAAGACTAATGGAAGGTAGTCTGCATTATATCCACACTTTCTTGCCTTGCATTTTGATTTTTCACCCAGTTAAGAAGTTCAGCTTTTGTTTTTCTTTGTAGGTCTATGTATGGCTTGTAACAGTGACATATCACCTTTTTTAGAGGCACGATAAAAATCAGAGAATCTCTGAGACACTAAATGAAAGAATTTTTTTTTTTTTTTTTTTTTATCTAGCATAACTAAACTAGTGCTTTCACCTCCCCATGTTCCCACCATTTACCCCATCTGGATTAGGGTGATAACAATCTCACTGAGTTCATCTTGAGAGATCAATATCCTTTAGAGAAGATTTATCTTAGAATGTGATGATCACAAAAGCATAAACTGTCACACCTTAACAATGAGTTTGGAACTGTTGCTTTAAGCTATTGGTCATAACTGTGACAGAGAATTTTCAGTATCTGTGACATAATCTTCGATTTATCTCTACATCATGAAAGAAATACGGGATTACACCATATAATACAAATTTTGAAGATGACAATTCGATTTTTGGTTTAAATGTGACAAGCAAGGATGGTAAGTCAGATAACATCCGAAAACTTGAAAATTTCATCGTCCTGGAGCGGGACTGAAACCCTCGTCTCCCAGATAGCGCCCGGGTATGGTAACCACTACACCACCCAAAACGACTAAGTTTCAAGTTTCCGATTAATTTGAATATATAATCATCACAGGATTCGCTAGTTAAAGCAACTGGCATTCATGTTTAGCGAAGAAATTTTCAAGTTTTCGGATATTATCTGACTTACCATCCTTGTCACATTTACACCAAAAATCGGATTGGCATCTTCAAAATTTGTATTATATGGCGTAATCCCGTATTTCTTTCATGATTTATCTGCTCCACCGGGCAATCACGGGATAGGATTCTTAACCTCATGATTCACTAAACATGAATGCCGGTTGCTTTGACTAGCAAATCCTGTGATGGTTTTATTCAAATTAATCGGAAACTTGAGACTTGGTCGTTCTAGGTGGTGTCGTGGTTAGCATACCCGGGCGCTATTTGGGAGATGTGGGTTTAGAGTCCCGCTCCAGGACGATGAAGTTTGCAGATATTATCTGACTTAACATCCTTGTCACCTTTACACCAAAAATCGGATCGTCATCTTCAAAATTTCTATCTCTACATGTTGCACATGAGAAAATTTGTGGTATTTAGAAGTAAGATGAAGTCACAAGTATATAATTTGTCATTGTAATGCACATTTTTTTTTTTTTTTTAGTGCTTGACTTCAGTAAAACGAACTTATTTTCATATTGTAACACACATTTTTTTCTTTTTTTAGTGCTTACATTTTAGCATAACATACCTAATTTCACATATGTCACCCATATTTTTCTTTTTTAGTGTTGACACTTCAGTATCACACACCTGTTTTCACATTGTAATACACATTTATTTTGGACCGTTCATTTTTCGTAATTTCAGCAATAATCGAAAATGAAATGAAGGTTTTATTTAACACCCATATGAAAAAACTAAGATTGTTGGTGGATTCTGAAGTTCGTAGTAGAACGCATAAGCTGTTCGGATTTCAAATTAGACATCCTATCGGCCATTTTGAACAAGGATCATTTACATGGATCATCTGATGTGGGTAATGGATTGGATTTGCATGAACTGGACTATGACAGCTATAACTCTAATTCATATAATGGAGTTAGAAATCTTAGTGATAAGGTTCTGAATCCCATTCAACTAAGAGCCTTACAACGGGGCTACAAATTTGCTTACCCTAACCAACGTAAAGTGGACTTATTTAAAACTGTTCCGCAAATTGAGCAAATTCTACATTCACTTCCAATTGAAGATAGGGACTTCGCAAGAATGAAAATTGCAAGGTCTCTTAACAAAAATAATCGAAGACGATGTAAAACCACCGAAGAATGCCAGCTTCATGAAGAAATGCAACTACTGATTGAACTGAAAAAGGACCCACATATTGCCATTCTTTTAGCTGATAAAACTAGTCAAGTTGTGATTTTAAATCAAACTGATTTTTGTTCAAAAAATGCTCAATGCCATTTCTAGTATCCCTCATGTAATTGTGGAACGAGACCCCACCTACTGCTAGTGCTTTAAGCCGCCTTAAGAATTCTTCAGCTCCTCCGGATTCCTTTTCAAAAGCCTTCAATCCACCCCCCGGCTACCATGTACCTGATTTATTAGGTAGATTAAAACTACACAAGGAAGGGTACCCTATTCGCCCTCTTGTATCAGGTTACATTTGCCCCCACCCGACCTTTGGAAAAAGCCTTGGCAAGTTATCTAACCAAATTTACTGTGAATTCTTCCTACTCAATAAAGAGTACCACACAAGCTATTGATAAGTTAAAGTTAATTCAGCCACTACCAACTTCCTATTTTTTGGCTTCCCTAGATGTAGTTTCGTTATACACAAACGTACCTGTGGAAGCTACATTTCAGTTCATTCAGGCTTTACTCGTTGATTCTAACATTTCTGCTAATGATATTTCTTTCATAATGAATGCTCTTCATCTAATTAAAAGACGTTCATTTTTCAAATTTCAGAACATTTTTTACCAACAAACCGATGTGACAGCCATGGGTTCACCTTTATCTGCAGTCTTAGCAGAAATTCTTCTTCAGCACATTGAAAATAAAGTCATACAAGAATTCCCACAAAAACCTAGTTTCTATATCCGTTACATTGACGACATCTTGGTAATTTGGCCATATACCATAGATGAGTTACATCACTTTGTCAACGTTATGTCATCTCAATATCCCTCCATCAAACTCACGATAGAACTTGAACATAATTTTGTTTTACCTTATCTAGATTTTCAAATTACTCGTAACCCTTCTGACAATTCCCTGTCTTTCGCTGTTTATCGAAAAACCCCTTCCACACCCACTCTAATTCCGTACAATTCTGCCCACACTTTTCAACATAAAATTTCTGCTCTGCACTTCCTATTTAGAAGAGCATATTCACATTCTTCTAGCCGTTTTGCCAGAGCTCAAGAACTACAATGGATATCATCCTTTGCTAAAAATCATGGTTATCCGGGCAACGTTGTTAAGGGGTGCACAATAAAGTACGGTCTGCTATGTCAACTGCTTTAATTAGTGAACAAGTGCCTAAAAAGTATGTTGGATCTGTTGATTTTAATCCACATGTTGTAAACCTTCTTACCAACATATGCTCCCGTCATAAAATACAATTTGGAATACGATCGTGCAATCTGTATTCCATTATCTGTAACAATCGTGACAACATTAACAAAGGGAAAAAATGGGGTGTGTATGTTATTCCTATGCTCGACACTATTTCTGGTGAACTAAATAATCATTATGTGGGTTCAATCAAAAGAAATTTGAATTCGAGATTAAATGAACACATATATAATTTAAAAATGAATTACCAAAGCACCTCTTTTGCAAGAACTGTAAGTGCTGGAAATTCCATCCCAGACTGGGACAACGCTAAGATCATAAACACACCTAACTCTGTTTATTCCTTGTTATTTACAGAAAGCCTCTATATTTCGGCTTATAATACACATTGCTGTAATGACTATTATCCTTGTGTTTTACTTGAACCCTGGGGCAATCTTATTGAACCCTGGGGCAATCTTATTGGGGAGGACAGCACAATAACTATTGTTTCTGTTGAGTAATTTCCTGTTGGCTAATTATGCTTTTTTGACTGTCTTGTTATCTGGTATATCATGTGACACTGACATTACCTTTTCCATGATGCATCTGTTCCACATATTTAAGACCAGCATGTAACCACATGATGGAAATCACATCTGATGAAGGTGTCACTGTGACACCGAAAGTGCTCGTGTGTTTTTTAACCTGTACATAGATTTCGTTTTTTAGCTGAATAAATATCGTGCAACAAGACGGATTTCTTTTAATACTAGTATTTATGCACGAATTATAGTGTTTACCGTAATACACATTTCACTTTTGTTTTAGTGAATAGATGATATCATTGCTCTGTCCACGTTATTATAAACAACACATAGCAACTGAAAAATTGTTCATCCGACATCGCTAGAATCGAACCCCAGACCTCTCGATAACTAGCCGAGTGCATATGCTTTACTCTACGGTGCCAACGATTCACAGCGCGATGTGTGGTTTATCGTTGATAAACTATGTGGGGTTTAGCGCTATGTGTGGTTTATCAACGATGAACCACACATAGCGCTGTGAATTGTTGGCACCGTAGTGTAAAGTGAACACACTCTGCTAGTTAATTCACAGCGATGTGTGTGGTTCATCGTTGATAAACCACACATCGCGCTGTGAATTGTTGGCACCATAGCGTAAAGCATACGCACTCGGCTAGTCATCGAGCCGTCTGGGGTTCGATCCCCGCAGTGTCGGATGAACAATTTTTCAGTTGGTATGTGTTGTTTATACACTTGTGTGGAGAAAATAGCAAAATAGCAAAACAGCAAAACGAGCAGGCAGAATGGACCAAAAGACCACTCAGAAGATAGACTAAGGTCCGGTACGGTAGGGCATGCACATATATGCAGCATGACGGGGGAGGGGAGGGTCGAAGGGTATAAAGCACGCGGGCGGTGTATGCTCAGCAATTCAGTGAAAGTTATTGCACGATGTACAGCAGTTTGAACGGCGTCGAGTTGCTGCCACCATGTTATATGGCCAACAGGCAATCCAGTAGACGACATCTGGATGAATTTACCCGAGGTTGCGTCATTGGGAAGATGGGAGAAGGTCGAAGTGTGACTAGTGTGGCCGAGGAGTTCGGGATCGCTCACAGCATCGTTTCACGAGCTTAGAGGGCATTTCAAATGACAGAAACAGCTGTCCGAGAGTTTAGCAGTGGTCGTCCCGGAGCAACCACAGCGGCGGACGACCGGTATATTGTTCTACAGGCGAGAAGAGACAAACGGCAGACAGCGGAAGAAATCGCAAGGCACATGCAACAGACAACTGGACGTCCGTTATCGTGTTTTACCGTGGCTAGGAGGCTGCACAAAGGTAGTCTATTTGCACGACGACCAGTACGGTGTGTGCCATTAATGCCTGCTCCCCGGAGACGGCGGTTTCTGTGGTGTCAGGAACACAAGAACTGGGCACATCAGCAATGGGGTCGAGTTCTCTTTACAGATGAGAGCCGATTCTGGATGTATACACATCTGGAGAGAGCAAGGAACACGCAATCACACCTCCAACATCATGGAAAGGGACCTGTTTGGAGGTGGCAGAGTTCTCGTTTGGGGCGGTATCGTGCTTGGTAGCTGTACTGACCTCCACATCTTCCAAGGAGGTTCAGTCACTAGTGTCTGCTATTGTACCGAGGTTCTCCTGCCTCACGTTCGTCTGCTTAGAGGTGCTGTGGGTCCTGAGTTCCTCATCATGGACGACAACGCTACACCTCATCGTACAGTGGCTGTCGCAGAGCTGTTGGAGAGTGAAGATATTCAGCGCATGGATTGGCCCGTAAGGTCCCTGTTCCTAAATCCAATCGAACACATGTGGAACCTTCTCGGGAGACGCTTGGCAGCATGTCACCAGCCGCCAGCAACGATTGGCGCTACAAGAGGAATGGGCCGCGATGCCCCAACAGCTCCTTTACAACCTCGTCCTCAGCATGCACAGACGTTGTAAATCCTGCAACGCAGTCATGGGTGATCATATCCCCTACTAAAGACTGGATTTTTCTTGGCAGCCGCCATCACACGGACGTTTCTGTCTTCTGTCCAGTTGTGCTCGAAGCTACCTTTTCAATAAAGTGCCTTTGTATCCTTTGGATTCCTTGTTTGGACGGTTTTGCTCACTTGTCCCATATTCTTACATTTTGGGGATCTTATGGTATGATTTGAGTTGATGTGGAGCACTTCTGCACGACGTTACATTCGAAAAACCGTCTCGTCCTTAATTTTTGCACGCCAGTGTACTAACGTGGACAGAGCGATATATCGTCTATTTACATTATATCCATGTATTTTAAATATATTCACTACTTGTTTTAGTGCTTGCGCTTTAGTATAATATACCTAATTTCACACATTGTAATACATTTTTTTGGGAGGGATAAGTAGGGTTTACATGAGTGCACTCAGTAGATAAGGCATTAGAGATAGAGGTGATGGACAGTGTTGAAATGGGCATCCCCACACAGAGTGGAACCAACTCAAACCAAATGCAGGCAATAAATAGATGGATAGCAGGGCTTCCTGTGTAACGCAATTGATGAACCTGGTTAAACGTGGTGATCTGAGTGACTTTGATAATGGACACATTGTTGGTGCGTGACAGATGGGTCATTCTATTGCCCAATTGGTAAGAACTCAGGGTTTCTGGGTGCAACAGCAGTGTCAAGGGTATTCTGCAAGTACACCTGATGGGCGTAGCAGTGTCCAGAGAATAAGCGGTGGCTGCCCACACGCCATTGATGACCTGGGTCAATGCCGACTATCCAGGCTCGTACAGACCAACTGCTTCGTAATGGTGGTGCAAATCATGTCCAGTTTCAATGTTGTAAGCACAAGCAGCATCAGTGAGCCTACAGTATGGCTCACGCTGCATACCTTGGACTACAGAGGCCGATGCCATACTAGTGTGCTGCTTGTCATAGAACATTATGCCTCGCCTAGTTCTGGGAACATCAAAACTGGACCACTGCTGAGTGGTGCCGTTTTGAGTGGTCAGATGAATCCCATTTTCAGCTGTACTGAGCTGACAGGAGGGTGCAGCAGGTGTGGCGTCGACAACATGAGGCCGTGGCCCCATCGTGCCAGGTCAGCTGTGTTCAAGGCAGAGGTGGCTCTGTGATGGTTTGGGGAGCCTTCTCAAAGGTCACGTTAGCTCTTTTAGTGCGTCTCGAGAGGTCCTTAACCCTTGCATACTTCCAGCATGTGATGGCTGATCACATACACTCTTTCATTGGTCTTCACGACTCCTGTGGGCGATGGTCTTTATCAGCAGGACAAGGTGCCACCCCTCTGGACTGCAAGCACCTAGTCATAACTTGAGGAACACTCATCTGAGTTTGGAACCATGCAGTCCTCCCAAGGTTCCTGGATTTAAACCCTGTGGAAACTCTCTGGAATGCCGTTGAGTGGAGCATCAGATCCATGGATTCTGGATCGACATCCCGGGGGAAGTTGCAGATAGTGCTGCAACAGGTATGGCTGGAAACATCGGATCCATGGATCCTGGGCCAACATCTCGGGTGGAGTTGTGGATAATGCTGCAACAGGCATGGCTGGGAACATCGGATCCATGGATCCTGGACCAACGTCTCGGGTGGAGTTGTGGATAATGCTGCAACAGGCATGGATGGGAACATTCGGATCCATGAATCCTGGGCCAACATCTCTGGTGGAGTTGTGGATAATGCTGCAACAGGCATAGCTGGGAACATCGGATCCATGGATCCTGGACCAACATTATGGGTGGAGTTGTGGATATTGCTGCGACAAGCATGGTTGGGAACATCGGATCCATGGATCCTGGACCGATGTCTTGGGCGGAGTTGTGGACAATGCTGCAACAGGTATGGCTGGGAACATCAGATCCATGGATCCTGGGCCCACGTCTTGGGTGGAGTTGTGGACAATGCTGCAACAGGCATGGCTGGGAACATCAGATCCATGGATCCTGGACCAACATCTCGGGTGGAGTTGTGGATAATGCTGCAACAGGCCTGGCTGGGAACATCGGATCCATGGATCCTGGACCAACATCTCGGGTGGAGTTGTGGATAATGCTGCAACAGGCATGGCTGGGAACATCGGATCCATGGATCCTGGACCAACATCTCGGGTGGGGTTGTGGATAATGCTACAACAGGCATGGCTGGGAACATCAGATCCATGTATCCTGGACCAATGTCTTGGGTGGAATTGTGGATAATGCTGCAACAGGCATGGCTGGGAACATCGGATCCATGGATCCTGGACCAACATCATGGGTGGAGTTGTGGATATTGCTGCAACAGGCATAGTTGGGAACATCGGATCCATGGATCCTGGACCGATGTCTTAGGCGGAGTTGTGGATAATGCTGCAACGGGCATGGCTGCTGGGAGCATCAGATCCATGGATCCTGGGCTGACGTTTAAGGGGGGGGACAATGCTGCAACAGGTATGGCTGAGAACATCAGATCCATGGATCCTGGGCCCACGTCTCGGGAGGAGTTGTGGACAATGCTGCAACAGGCATGGCTGGGAACATCAGATCCATGAATCCTGGACCAACATCTCGGGTGGAGTTGTGGATAATGCTGCAACAGGCATGGCTGGGAACATCGGATCCATGGATCCTGGACCAACATCTCGGGTGGGGTTGTGGATAATGCTACAACAGGCATGGCTGGGAACATCAGATTCATGTATCCTGGACCAATGTCTTGGGCGGAATTGTGGGTAATGCTGCAACAGGCATGGCTGCTGGGAACATCAGATCATTGGATCCTAGGCTGACATCTAGGGGGGGGCAATGCTGTAATAAACATGGCTGGGTACACCAGATCCATGAATCCTGGGCCTACGTCTCGGGTGGAGTTGTGGACATTGCTGCAACAGGCATGGCTGGGAACATCAGATCCATTTATCTTGAGCCTACGTCTCGGGCAGAGTTGTGGACAAAGCTACAACAGGCATGGCTGGGAACATCAGATCCATTTATTTTGAGCCTATATCTCGGGCAGAGTTGTGGACAAAGCTGCAACAGGCATGGCTGAGAACATCAGATCCATGGATCCTGGGCCAACATCTCAGGTTGAGTTGTGGGCAATGCTGCAACAGGCATGGCTGGGAACATCAGATCCATGGATCCTTGGCCCACATCTCAGGTGGAGTTGTGGAGAATGCTGCAACAGGCATGACTGGGAACATTGGATCCATGGATCCTTGGCCAACGTCTCGGGTGGAGTTGCGGATAATGCTTCAACAGGCCTGGCTGGGAACATTGGATACTGGGCCTTTGTCTCGGGCGTAGATATGGACAATGCTGCAACATCCATGGCTGGGAACATCAGATCGTTGGATCCCGGACTGATGTTTCAGGCGGAGTTCTGGCTAATGCTGCAATGATTATGGCTGGGAACATCAGATTGGCAGATCCTGAACCAGTATCATGGGCAGAGTTGTGGACAATGCTGCAACAGGCATGGCCGGGAACATCAGATCCATTTATCTTGAGCCTATGTCTCAGGCAGAGTTATGGACAAAGCTGCAACAGGCATGGCTGAGAACATCAGATCCATGGATCCTGGGCCCGCATCTCAGGTGGAGTTGTGGGCAATGCTGCAACAGGCATGGCTGGGAACATCAGATCCATGGATCCTGGGCCCACATCTCAGGTGGAGTAGTGGAGAATGCTGCAACAGGCATGGCTGGAAACATCAGATCCATGGATCCTGAGCCAACGTCTCGGGTGGAGTTGTGGATAATGCTGCAACAGGCATGGCTGGGAACATCAGATCCATGGATCCTGGACCAACATCTCGGGTGGAGTTGTGGATAATGCTTCAAGAGGCATGGCTGGGAACATCGGATCCATGGATCCTGGACCAACATTTCGAGTGGAGTTATGGATTTATGCTGCAACAGGCATGGCTGGGAACATCGGATCCATGGATCCTGGACCAACATTTCGTGTGGAGTTATAGATTTATGCTGCAACAGGCATGGCTGGGAACATCGGATCCATGGATCCTGGACCAACATTTCTAGTGGAGTTGTGGATTTATGCTGCAACAGGCATGGCTGGAACATCAGATCCATGGATCCTAGGCCAACGTCTGGGGTGGAGTTGTGGATAATGCTGCAACAGGCATGACTGGGAACATTGGATCCATGGATCCTGGGCCAATGTCTTGGGTGGAGTTGCGGATAATGCTTCAACAGGCCTGGCTGGGAACATTGGATACTGGGCCTTCGTCTCGGGCGGAGTTGTGGACAATGCTGCAACAGGCATGGCTAGGAACATCAGATTGTTGGATCCCGGACTGATGTTTCAAGCCGAGTTGTGGATAATGCTGCAATGATAATGGCTGGGAACATCAGATTCGCAGATCCTGAACCAGTATCATGGGCAGAGTTGTGAATAATGTTGCAACGGGCATGGCTGGGAACATCAGATCCTTGGATCCTGGGCTGACGTCTCTGGCGGAGTTGTGGATAATATTGCAACAGGCATGGCTGGGAACATCAGATTCGTGGATCCTCGACCTGTGTCTCTGGCGGAGTTGTGGATAATGCTGCAACGGGCATGGCTGGGAACATCAGATCCTGGGCCGACGCCTCGGGCGTAGTTGTGGATAATATTGCAATAGGCATGGCTGGGAACACCAGTTTCGTGGGTCCTGGACCGATGCCTATGGCAGAGTTGTGGATAATGTTGCAACGGGCATGGCTGGGAACATCAGTTTCGTGGGTCCTGTACCGACATCTATGGCGGAGTTGTGGATAATGCTGCAACTGGCATTGTTGGGAACATCAGATCCATGGATCCTAAACTGATATTTCACAGGTTGGGGGTGGGGGATGGGGGTGGGGGGTGGATAATGCTGCAACCAGCATGGCTGGGATCATCAGATCCATGGATCCTGGTCCAACGTCTCGGGCAGAGTTGTGAACAATGCTGCGACAGGTATGGCTGGCATTACCTCTGGAAACCTGGTGCTCTTTGGCCCTTGCGCCATAAAACACCAACCCACCAACCTCCACAAGCCTTGACGCATCTGGTGGAATCAATGCCTCATCATGTACAGGCTGTTATTCGCACTAGAGGAGGGCCATTACGCTGTTAGATAGGTATCTCTAATGTTTCGTCCATTGAGTGTATAACCATATGTAGAACTTACAATTAACTACTTAATGTCATTACTTGTTTGAAGGGACTGAAAATTCTGTTGTTAACAAATTATGTACTTTCAGCTTGAATTCTCTTTTGGTAAATGTAAGTTGAATGTTAATTTAGAAATGTTTTTGAAAGCAGCAGATTTTTTTCATATTTCTGATGTATTTTTCCAGAGTGGTGAAGTGAAAGAATATAAAAAATCTTTGAATTCCAAAGAAGAAGAAATAATGTTACTGAGAAAGAAAATTGATGAACTGGAAGAAGCAATCAATGCCATGGTATGTTTTGTTAGAAGAAGCAATCAATGCTATGGTATGTTTTGATGAACTGGAAGAAGCAATCAATGCATCGGCCCAGGATCCATGCATCCTGTGCCGACGTCTCGAGCGGAGTTGTGGACAATGCTGCAACAAGCATGGCTGGGAACATTAGATCCATGGATCATGGACCAGTGTCCTGGGGGAAGTTGTGGATAATGCTGCAATGGGCATGGCTGAAAACATCAGATCCCTGAATCCTTTACGGATGTTTCGGGCGGAGTTGTGGACAATGCTGCAACAGGCACGGCTGGGAACATCAGATCCATGGATACTGGACCAACGTCTCAAGTGGAGTTGTGGACAATGCTGCAACAAGCCTGGCTGGGAACATGGGATCCATGGATCCTGAACCGAAGACTCGGGCGGAGTTGTTGATAATGTTGCACAATCCGGGGGGGGGGAGATATAATGCTGCAACGGGCATGACTGAAAACATAAGATCCCTGGATCCTGGACCGATGTCTCAGGCGAAGTTGTGGACAATACTGCAACAGGCATGGGTGGTAACATCAGATACATTGATCTTGGGCCGACGTTCCGGGCGGAGTTCTGGTCTGTGCTGCAACGGGCATGGCTGGGAACATCAGATCCATGGATCCTGAACCGATGTCTTGGGCGAAGTTGTGGATAATGCTGCAACGGGATGGCTGGGAACATCAGGTCCATGGATCCTGGGCACAGGTCTCATGGGGGTGGGGGTATACAATGTTGCAACGGGCATGGCTGGGAACATCAGATCCATGGATCTTGGGCCGACGTCTCAGGCGAAGTTGTGGATAATGTTGTAACAGGCGTGGCTGGGAACATCAGATCCATGGATCTTGGACCGAAATATCGGGTGGAGTTGTGGACAATGCTGCAACAGGCATGGCTGGGAACATTAGATCCATGGATCCTGGACCGACTTCTTGGGCGGAGTTGTGGATAATGCTGCAACGGGCATGGCTGCTGGGCACATCAGATCCATGGATCCTGGGCTGACGTCGGGGGTGGATAATGCTGCAACAGCCATGGCTGGGAACAATAGATCCACATTTCTTGCTTAAATCTCGGGTGGAGTTGTGGACAATGCTGCAATAGGCATGGCATGAAACATTAGATCCATGGATCCTGCACTGATGTTTCAGGCGGAGTTATGGATAATGCTGCAACAGGCATGGCTAGGAACATAAGATTCGTGGATCCTCGGCCGATGTCTCGGACAGAGTTGGGGACAATGCTGCAACAGCCATGGCTGGGAACATCAGATCCACATGTCTTGCCTACATCTCGGGTAGAGTTGTAGACAATGGTGCAACAGGCATGGCATGAAACATTTGATCCATGGATCCTGCACTGATGTCTCAAGCAGAGTTATGGATAATGCTGCAACAGGCATTGCTAGGAACATAAGATTTGTGGATCCTCGGCTGATGTCTCGGACAGAGTTGGGGACAATGCTGCAACAGGCATGACTGGGAACATCAGATCCATTTATCTTGAGCCTACGTCTTGGGCAGAGTTGTGGACAAAGCTACAACAGGCATGGGTGGTAACATCAGATCCATTTATTTTGAGCCTACGTCTCGGGCAGAGTTGTGGACAAAGCTGCAACAGGCATGGCTGGGAACATCAGATCCATTTATCTTGAACCTACGTCTCAGGCAGAGTTGTGGACAAAGCTACAACAGGCATGGCTGGGAACATCAGATCCATTTATCTTGAGCCTACGTCTCGGGCAGAGTTGTGGACAAAGCTGCAACAGGCATGGCTGGGAACATCAGATCCATTTATCTTGAGCCTATGTCTCGGGCAGAGTTGTGGACAAAGCTGCAACAGGCATGGCTGGGAACATCAGATCCATTTATCTTGAGCCTTACGTCTCGGGCAGAGTTGTGGACAAAGCTGCAACAGGCATGGCTGGGAACATCAGATCCATTTATCTTGAGCCTTTGTCTCGGGCAGAGTTGTGGACAAAGCTACAACAGGCATGGCTGGGAACATCAGATCCATTTATCTTGAGCCTTTGTCTCGGGCAGAGTTGTGGACAAAGCTGCAACAGGCATGGCTGGGAACATCAGATCCATTTATCTTGAGCCTATGTCTCGGGCAGAGTTGTGGACAAAGCTACAACAGGTATGGCTGGGAACATGATATCCATGTATACTGGACCATTGCCTCGGGTGGAGTTGTGGATAAAGCTGCTACGGTCATGGCTGGGAACATCAGATCCGTTGATCTTGGGCATAGTTTTGAACAATGCTGCAACAGGAATGGCTGGGAACATCAGATCCATGGATTCTGGACTGATGGGGGTGAGGGTGAATAGTGCAACAGGCATGGCTGGGAACATCAGATCTATGGATCCTGGGCCAATGTCTCGTGCAGAGTTGTGGACAATTCTGCAAAAGGCAGGGCTTTGAACATCAGTTTTATGGATCCTGGATTGACGTCTCGGGTGGAGTTGTGGATAATGCTGCAACGAGCATGGCTGGGAACATCAGATCCATGAATCGTGGGGCGACGTCTCGAGTGGAGTTGTGGACAATGCTACAACAGGCATGGCTGGGTACATCGGGTCCATCGATCCTGGGCCAGCGTCTTGGGCGGAATTGTGGACAATGTTGCAACGGGCGTGGCTATGAACATCAGATCCATGGATCCTAGACTGACGTCTTGGGCAAAGTTGTGAGCGATGCTGCAGCAGGTATGGCTGGCATTACCTCCGGAAACCTGGTGCTCTTTGGCCCTTGTGCCGTAAAACACCAACCTCCAGAAACTTTGCGGCATCTGGTGGAATCAATGCCTCAGCATGTACTGGCTGTTATTCGCACTAGAGGAGAACCAATATGCTATTAGGTAGGTCGTCCATTGAGTGTATAACCATTTGTAGTACTTACAATCAACTACTTAATGGCATTACTTGTTTGAAGGGGCTGAAAATTCTGTTGTTAACAAATTATGTGCTTACAACTTTTATTGTCTTTTGGTAAATGTAGTTGAATGTTAATTTAGAAATGTTTTTGAAAGCAGCAGATTTTTCTTCATATTTCTAATGTATTTTTTCAGAGTGGTGAAGTTAAAGAATATAAAAAATCTTTGAATTCCAAAGAAGAAGAAATAATGTTGCTGAGAAAGAAAATTGATGAACTGGAAGAAGCAATCAATGCTACGGTATGTTTTGTCATACAGAGACAATTCTAGATTATTATTGTTTTTATTATGTATTTTGCTCCTGTTGTCTTGTAATTTAAACTTCAGCTGTGACATATATGTTTAGGGTTTTAGTAATGTGTTTCGTAGGAACAAATTATAGGCAATATTTTTTATAACAGCGTGGACTGAATTTATGAATAACTCGCAGAAATTTTCGTGTCAGAGACAAGAAGGTTTCACTTCAATTTCCTTGGTTTTCTTTGCCTTACAGCAGCGTAATTCAAGGAAGTACTTGTAGATGATTTGTGAGATTAACCTATGCATAGAAAACCATATTTAGATTCTGCACTTGTTAGTCATCTGTTGACATGTGCCAGTGTTACTTTTTTTTACCATTTCTCTGTTGAAATATTTTGCTCATACGTCATACAGAAAAAAAAATTCTTATTGTGCTGGATAATTGTAAGAACAACCAGTATTTTTATGCCTGTTGTGCTTTTTCAGAAAATCTGTTTTGATCAATTTGGTGGCATAAAATGTATACAGTTCCTATTCAAAAGATTGTGAATCTTGTGTTGGTAATGAATGATACTGCCTTTCATCTGGGTAATAGCTTAGACATGGTGAGATGTGGACATTAGATAACCTTCTGTTCAATACTGAAATTTCCCCACCCAAAAGATGTTGTATCAGGATGTAAATTTGCATGTGTGTACATGTGCAGACATATGGGCTGATCAAATCATTCGATTGCATAGGCAATTAGGTGATCTGTGTGGAAGATAAAAGGACAGATGTGGATCACTGAACTCTATTGTTTCAAGTACTGCAGGTGTTATGTCTAGTAAGGTGAAATTTAGCATTTAGGGTGTATTCAGCCGTTATGAAGGACCAAAGGTGCCTCATGGACTTTGTTGTCAGCTCTGTCAGTAGCCAGATGCATTTCAGTGAGGCAGGATTATTGGCCTATGTCAGGGTGTCTGCTAGTCATGAATTAATAAAAGTCGTGGGAAAGTCACAAATTTTGCTTAACTGTCATGAATTCCTTTTTATTATAAGTGCATTATAAACACCCAGTCGTGAGTTCCGTTTTGTTATAGCTCTCTCTCTCTCTCTCTCTCTCTCTCTCTCTCTCTCTCTCTCTCTCTCTCTCTCTGTGTGTGTTTTCTTCCCATGTTACTTGTTCTATTTTTCTGATTTACAAAATTCAAATTAAATTCTTGATATCACAGCAAGTTGCATTTTATATTAATTTAATTTAGCACAGTTCGAATTAATTAATTTGTTAGCTTTAATTATTTTTTACTTTTTTAATTTAACTAACTTTCCAGTTTTAGTGCTGATTATATTATACATTTTGCAAAATAACGATCAATCTAAATGCTCTAACCTACAATAAAAACTGAAATTTTAAAATGTCCAAGGGGGCAAAATTGCATCTAAAAGCAGATGTCGGCCCAATAGCACATCGTTGGGAATTTAGATAGTTCCGATTTGTAATGCCAGATGTTGCATTATTTTGTAGCAAAAGCTTCAGTATGAAGTTTCAAACTAACCATCGAATAGGACAGTCTAGAACAAGTTGCTGAGGAAATAAAAAGTGTGCCGGAGAAAAAGGAATTTAAAGCGACAAATCAAAGTAAAAGTTATTAAGGTAAGTTTACATGAAAGCAACTTTCCAAGTTTAGTGCTGATTATATTACACATTTTGCAAAATACTGATCTGTCTAAACCCTCTAACATACAATTTTTAAACAACAAATATTTTACACAGAATGTTATTTATCGCGAGGTCTTTTGAAAAACAGAAATAAATAGCATATAATTTTTAGTTCTAACATGAATGAGTTTTTACTATATTTCGTTACAGAAATCTGGCATCTATTTGATTTGTTTTCAATGTGCTTTAATTAAAAAATTTCACTCCATCATAAGACGCGCTACATCCCCTATATATATTTTATTTAAAGTTTAAAAACAACTGTTCTAGGATAGGCTGTACTCTAGTTTTTAATAATTGTTCATTTTCTGGTGACAACCTAAGTAACTCTCCATGCATTCCAACCACGTAAGACATAAATGTGGTTTCCACCTAATGACCCCAGTATCAAAGAAATAGCACTTTCCCACAAAGAAAACTGTTAAAGCAAAAAAACATTTTAGCATAGAAATTTTTGTACAAAATTTTGAGATCAGTTTAGTAGTTTAAATTATGCTGCTTATAAATTCTTTACATTTTCCAGGTTTAAATGTTGAAGAAAGGGGTGTTGTAAAATCATGTAGCACACTGATGAGCATTTTAGCTTTTTTTTTTTTTTCAGCACAGTCAAAGTATGACAAGTCAGTTTTTCTTACTAGAAGAAGGGCCGGGGACACATTTTACATTGGGAAAAAAAAAAAGTGTGGAGTGCCCTACTTAATGTATACATTCTACTGTCTGTGTACCACTGTCTTGCAAGTGGTAGTAGACATCCTGTGTGTGAAGCTGGATGGTCAACATGCCGTACTGCATCCCATGTGAATCACTATTCTAGAACGGTGGAACCCTGTTGTCAGCAATGGTTGCAAAAATCGGCATGGGTAAATTGGCATATTCGTTGCAAGGTTATTGCAGAGTAACTGTCGAGTGCAGCAAGCATTTGAAGAGCTGAAGCTGTAACTATGAAAGAAAACAACAACAACAACAGCAAAAATACAGGTAGGCTCAGTTCTGATGAAGCTGTCAGTTTGGAACTTAGCACTATGACTTGCAGATCTGAGAGTTTAAATGAGCTGGTCGAGTATGGTTTCAAAGTGTTTACTTAATTTGTTATAGCCAACACAGGTCTATGATATGAAAAGTAGCTTACATCATTTTTACAAATAATGCTGGATACATTGCAAACACAAAGCAGATCAATACAGGAATTACCCAATGTGGTGCTCTATCATCTTGGGCATCTTACATTCCTCATCACTTGTTCTTGCCTCTCATTTTGATTTTCTCTCCGCTTTTGCTTGCTTCATTCTGCGGATTCCTCAGCTTTGTCGAAAATGTTAACTGTTCACACGAAAACAATATTTTTTTTTTTTTTAGTTTAAACCACTGCGGTATGTTCCATATATATTTGAATAGATCTCATCGAGAGTTTTAAAACGATACCATGCATAGTTGTTTTGCTCTCACGGTTGTCCAGGTAAATCGTGATGCTGTCAGAAGTGTTCACTGGTTCACAAGAAAACAATTTTTTAAATGTTCATTTCAAACCACTGCAAAATGTTCTTCATATATTTAAATAGATCTTGTTGAGAGTTTTAAAATGATACCACACACAGTCGTGTTGCACTCACAGTTGCCGAGATAGGCTGGGTCAAACGCCGTAGCACACCCATAAATATTGCATCGTTGCCTCCCCCCACGTGAGGGGAGCGTCGCAGACATGATGTAAGCACAGTATGCGAATTGGACTCCATGCTGTTTACGAATATTCTAAAGCAATTAGTGTGCGGCACATATTTTTAACGCTATAATGATTTCAATTGGGACCTATTTTTGCCACAGGCGGTCGGCCGTAAGTCGTCCCATACCATCCACGGAGTTAGACTTGGTCTTACGTCAAAAGGAAGTTAGACATCACAAAATTGTCCCTGCTATCTTCTGATGTGAGATTCTTCCATTTTGTGGCTTTCGAGATTGATGCATGAATGAACAGATTTGGGGGGAAGAATGGAATTACGACTTTCGAAATCGGAAGTTAGATGGAGTGAAGGTTTTGCTCATAATCGTAATTTTTTCTTTCGCAATATCCTTCTGCTCGGTATTTGTTAGATATCAATTTATTGCATAAATCTTTGTTTTTCAGCTTGAAACTCGTGGAAATTTCCGAAAATAGAAGTCAGACATAGTGAAGATTTTGCCTATAATCGTTTCTTTTTTTCCCTGTTTCCTCTGTCCTGTGTTGCTAACTGTCATTAATTTTATATTTTGAATAGAGTGATGTACTCCAGTTTAATATTTGCGTAAATAAATTAACGTGAACAGTTCTGTGTCACAGGGTGCGCACACATGCTTGAAAACCTGGAAAGTCCTTGAAAATCATGATTACATTTTCAAGGCTTAGAATATCCTGGAAAAACGGTGTTTTTTTTTAAAGCTGTCTTGAAAAGCCTTGAAATTTGAAATTAATGCTTAAAAAATGTCCTTTTAGGAAATCAGTGTTATCCTTCTTTTTTTTTTTTTTTTTTTTCTGTCCTCTGTTCTCAAAGAAAAAAGCACTACTTCCAGTGCCTGTTAGGAAGGGGAGATCAAAGGTCAGAGAGCTGATCGTCTGGTTCTTGTTTATATATTCTTGCAGGAAACTTGCTTCCGCCCCTTCCAGGCTTTGTTCTGTATTAAGAGACTTCTGCTACTTATGATAACAATTAAGAAAACTATATTTGCAAATTCTTCACAAAACTGGCTGACATTTTTACATTCACAATAATTGGATTACAGAAGCTGACTTCCCAAAATTTCAAGTGAATCAAGTAAAAACTTAAAAAGTTAACATTTAAAATTTTTATTATCAACATGGATTTTTCATGCCTTTCTGCTTTGGGCAAACAGCGTGCAACGAGGTGTTGCCATAGCAATGGTTGATTGACAGCCGAGAGCACTGATGAAGGAACCTTGTTTGGGTAGAAAGCAAGCCACCTGTCACCGATTCCATTATTGCCTTTGGACTAAGTGAAAAATTTCAAAAATCCATTTTCCCGAATTTTGAAAAAAACACTAAAATTTTTACAATGGTTAAGATACATCACAATGAAGTTCTAGTTTAAATTTCGCCAAATTCCGTTGGAAACTTTAGCAGATGCAAAAAAAAAAAAAAAAAACTTTGGTTGCATAATCGGATTAAAAAAAAACAGCAATTATAAATTACGGGAAAAGCAAGTGAATGATTTTTTTAGCCGTGGTTTATTTAAACAGTGGCCCTTAAAAATTTTGCCATGATAATATGGAAACTATTTGAATTACAAACATACAGTTTTATTCAGACGTCTGAGTTACTGTTTTAATAAAAAAAACATTTATAATTAAAGTTTTTATTGGATCTAGGTGAAATTCGGCAGATGAACGTATTTTTGTAAATTACAACATTATGACGTAAATCTGGTCATTTTGTCAAAACTTGGGGAGTATTATATTTTTATATTTTCTCCTGTAATTAGGGTGAAGGAAGAAGGGCACAACTTTACACTTCAGTGAGCTGCAGGTGGTAATTTATGGCAATGTAATTATCATTGAAGTTTTCAAACTGGAAGTAGAAATTCCTTTATGGTCATCAATTTTTTCATTTATGTAAAATAATTCAGAATCTCCTAATTTATACCAATAAAAAAGTGGAAGTTTTTTATATTTACATACATGAGATTCTTCCGCGGATTCGCAAAATTCCACCTTTTTTGTCATCATTTGGGTCATTCACAAGATTGATGCAGAACTGAAGAGAAATGGGGGTTGGGTGGGTCGTTTTCGGTCTGGGGATGGTATTTCGTCTTTCAATTTCGTCTTTCAAATCTTTTGAAAACTGAAGTTAAGTGAAGCGACAATTTTTCCCGTAATCGTAATTTCTCTTTTCGCGTGATGTTGCCTGTGCCCAGTATTGTTAAGTATCATTTTATTGCATAAGTGTTTGTAATTCAGCATGAAACTGTGGGCAACGATTTCCAAAAACGGAAGTTAAAATGGTGCGAAGATTTTCCTGTAGTCTTCAGGCACGAGATTCTTCCATGGATTAAAAAAATTTCGCCATTTCCGTTATCATTTTGGTCATTCTCGAGATCCATGCACGACTGAACAGAAATTTTGGGGGAATAGTGGCGGAAGGGGGATTCGTTTTTCGTTTGAAGACAGGATTCCGTCTTTTGGAAACGGAAGTTAAATGCAGCGAAGATTCCACCCCTAATCTTTTTTCTTTTTTTTTTTTTTTTTCTCGGGATGTTCCTTCTGCCCAGTATTGTTCTTAAATATCTTTTTATTCCGCAAGTACTGCATTTCAACGTAAAAATGGAGGGAGAAGTTTCCGTAAACGGAACTCAGTCAGAATGAAGATTTCTTCCGAAATCGCATTTTATTTTCTTCCTGCAATGTTCTCATTATCCTGTGTTGTTGTTAAGTGTTACTTTCCCCCATTAATGTCTGCACTTAAGCTTGATAAGGGAAGGAAAATTTTCCAAAAATGGAAGTGACCGAGTTTGAAAATTTGTTAGAATTGATGCATGGTATTTCAAAAGTATTCATATTCTGAAAGTCATGTCATTTATCTAAAGTAGCTAAAGCTTTGATATCATGTGTTCACGATCCTCAGGCTGAAAGTTGTTCAGCATGATTGATAAATTGTCATCTGAGGGAATAAAAGGGGAGGAGGAAAGAAAAGTATTGAAGAAATAGGAAGGGAATGGTATCAACAGAAAGAAAAACTAAGCAAAGATTGATGTGCAGATGCTGAGTCAACCGCAGACAATATGGCCATGGAACTTGCTGAGAAAAAGGCAACACAAGAGGAAAATTGAGCTGATGTTCTAGCAAGTCCAAAAAAAAAAAAAAAAAAAGGTTTTTGAAGTAGTGTCTTTTAAAATCACTTTATTTTGTTTTGAATTCAGTAATTTTATATTGTGGATACAGTGAACAATTCCATCTTGCTTGCGCTGCTTTATATTTACACTTTTTTGTCGCATTTTCTGATTTTTTTCGCCCTATTAGAAGTTCAGCTTTTTTGTTTCTTGGTAAGTTTCATGTATATTTAAGGCTTTTATAAATAGTTTGGCTAGTTCTGCATTTTGGGGTAGCACTTTACAAATTTAACTTAGCAGTGGTTTTGATTTTAAAAAAAGTAAATTGAGGCAATTGTTTTTGATTTGAAAATAATTTTTGTAAAGTAATATGAGGCAATTTTATTATTATTATTATTATTTTTTACAGAATTTTAGTTTTCATTACTTTTTCTCCTTCCACGATGTACTGGCAAACATAGAGGTGGTTAGATTCTTTTGGATTAAGTAGTGGACCAGGACTTTCTGATGACTTCTGTTATGAAACTTATCTGAAACTTGTGGCGATGTTCCTAAAGTTAACTTTCTGTTTTAAAATTTATTGGTGCACTCATCTATGATTGTCCACTCCCAAATCATTTTTTGAGGTGCACAGTGATTCCCTGGCTTATGCTTTCTCATTTATGATTTAACATAACTGTGCTACAAAGTGGGGGAAGTTTTTCTCAAGCCTGGCACATATTCTGTCTAGTAATTAAGATTTTCATTGACTTCAACAGTCACATCCCGATATGCAGCCACCAATGGCAATCATTGGGAATGTTGAAAAAAAATGCATCCCCACGAATGGAAACACTTTTTATTAGGGGTGGAATCCAGTTGTGAGCACAACAGGCACATGCCCCATTTAAAAAAAAAAAAAAAGTGATTGAGTAAGTACATCAATACTTTGCTTTGCCTCTCGTTTCTTGTTTTCAGACATCACACACTTTTTCACCTATGGATCTGTAACTCCACATTTTGTTTTACATTGGCCCGAACTTTTCAGTGATCCCCACAGCAGTACTTCAGAACTGCTGTTTGTGATACACTGACAGGCAAGCACCCTATCCTGCTGGGTTTGGGAGGGGGGTATGCCCCACCTCCCCCTTATGTGTCCCCTATGCTGTACCACCCTGCATTTTTTGGAGGATATATATTTCAGGGATTGTTTTACTAGTTCTCTGTTAGACGTGTGCCCTCCCCATTCTTAAATTCTTGATCTGCTCTTGCTTCCTCCCCATTCTTAAATTCTTGATCTGCTCTTGCTTTATTTTATAATAATTTCAATTGTTATCAATAATAGACTGATTACATGGAAAATAAGGTAGTGCAAAATAGTGAAGCAGCGAAAATGTCTGATTGAATTAATCATTTTCAGATTGAAAGAAAGGATTTTCTGATAGGCCTTGCGGAAATTGCACCATGATTCAATTTAGCATTATTAGGTAATTCTCCAATTAAAAACATTAAAAAGAAATGTAATGATTAAAAAGCACATTCATCTATTTTCATCTTTCATCATTTTTATTATTTAAAAGTGAAATTACTTTTAAAAAGTAACTTGAGCATGATACTGTAAAGCGTAATAATCATCCTGGAATTTTTTTGTATGCCCTGGAAAAAGCCTGGAAAGTCATAGACCCCCACCCCTCCCCAAGAAAGTGTTCGAATCTTGTGTCTGTCTTGCTTGTGTTACATTTTATTCACACTGTTTTTCTGTGCATTTTGATTTTTCATCCGGTTAAAAAGTTCAGCTTTTTTTTTCTTCATCAGTCCCGTGTATGGTTTGTTATAATTAGTATATGTTTATATGTCAGGGCATGGTAATTAATGATAAAAATAAAAGAGGGCAATGGTTATTGTTGGCCTTATATGTTGTTTAAGATTTTTATATTTCCTTTTTTTTTTCCCCCAGAGTAATGAAGTACAAGAATGTAAAAAAGATTTGAGCTCCAAAGAATCTGAAATATTGAAATCAAAACAAGAAATTGATGAACTGAAAGAATCATTTACGCAGAAGGTTTGTTTTAACACATAAAATATGTTTATATGCATTACTGATTATTTGAATTATGTTATATGTGCTTTGTTGTGGATATTTTGGGAAGCATTAACCCATGTTTCCATGAATAAGGAAGTACATCAAAAAAGAAAAAAAAACCACAAAGAAAAGCAAAAATTGACCCCCTTCCCCTCCTTTCTGGCACTTTTGAAACTTTGAAATAACTCTTTGTTCCGCTAAATGTTTCATTCTGTGTGATTTCTTATTGTGTATACCTAAAAATTCCAAGTTGAGTAATTTTTTGTGCTGATTGAAAATGCCAAAATACAAGGGGGCATCCTGAAAATATTGCCTCCTACTTAATAACATTTGAAATTTTGAAGTGATTTTAATGAAACTGCACTGACATGTACTATGATATGTTACCAATATGGGGAGGCGGGGGGGGGATTTCAGGATCGGAAATGAAAATCATGAATGACAGAGAAACGCAGCAAGCTGTAACTGAATTCCTAGAAAAATAGGGATGTTAGGCTCCTGGCGGTGTATGGAACTGCCACAATCGATATCAGTAACGTACGAAGATGGAAGAAGAGGTTTTGAAAGGGAGAAAGTTCAATGTTGGACAAACAACAGAGTGGAAGACCCGCAACTGCAGTGACAGATGCCAACAGGCAACAAGTGAAAGACCTCATATCATGGCTGATTGTCGTGTCACCATCCAGGAGTTGTGCGGTGCAGTTCATTGTGGTCATAGTGCTATGGAAACATTAATTAGGGATCTGGGCTACAGAAAAATTTGTTCAAAGTGTATCCCACGAAGCCTAACCTATGAACAATGTGAGCAAAAGGTGGACATATGCTGCAACCTCTTGGACTGTTATGAAAGGGAGGGTGAGATATTTTTCTGTAATGTTGTGACTGGGGATGAAACCTGGGTGTTCTTTCATGACCTAGAAACAAAACGTTTGTCAATGGAATGGCACCACATATCTTCACCTTGACAGAAAAAGGTGAAAACAACTCATTCAGCAGGGAAAGTGATGGAGACAATTTTCTGGTTCAAACGTGATGTTATTTTGACTGATTTTCTTGAACAGGGTGCAACACTAAACAGTGCTCACTATCTGCAGACATTGAAGAAGTTAAAGGAAGCTATCAGAAGGAAAATATGTGACAGTCCACTTCACAGTGTTGTTTTACACCATGATAACGTGCGTCACCACATCTCAATGAAGATTTCACAGGTTATTGCCAAAACGGGGTGGGTGGTGATGCCCCAACCTCCCTACAGTCCTGGTTTGGCTCCCTCAGACTTTTTCCTGTTTGCCCCTTTGAAAATAGTAAATTTTCACAGTGCTTCACAGCCCCCTAAAAAAAATAACATTCACAATCATGCAAAACAGCAACGTTGACGTATCACGTCACAAACCGTCATCAAGCTGCTATAAAAACGAGCTGTCTTTGGACAGAGGCGCAGTATACCCAGGAGTATGTCTGCATGACCTGGAGAGTCGAAGTCGTCGGAGTTTGAAGGAATTATGAAGAAATCACGAGGATCTGCTATAGATATGCCTCAAGTGTTGATACAATGCACACTGCCCTTTTTGGATTATGATGATGGATCCAGCTCAAGTGTCAAGTGGAGTCTTTCCTGATCAAGATGATAAGTAGCTGTCTTGGCAATGTCTCTAAGAACAGTAAGCCTGAAGTATCTTTTCAACATAGTTGAATTCGAACTCTTCCTAAAAGTGTGTTGTATAATATATTTTATCAGTCAGTTCAACTGAACGTCCTTCTTATTTTGAGAGTTACAACATAGTAACAGAAGTGTATAGCTTAGGTCAACTGTATATTTATGTTATATTCATTTAAGCTTCAGATAAAGCTAATTTTTGACCTGATTAAGGCATTATCATATTTAGCAGCTTATGTCAAAATTTACTTAGTCAGTATTCTTTTATTGCTAAAAGCAACTGCGCCCTTCAAACAACACTTCGTGGAAATGTTTTGACAATGTGACAGACGTTAAACTGGCTATGAACTCATAAATAAAATGACAGACTCAGGAATTTTTCCAAAATGGATTTTACCAATGGATTCAAAGATGGCAGAAATGTAGATAAAGTGATGGACAATACTTTGAATAGGCTAGCATTATTAACAATATGTCTAAAGTATTTTGCCACCAAGTTTCATATTTTTGCTGCTACAAATAAAATTCTTATGAGGGACAAGGCATATTCAAGATGCCCTTTGTACTACCAGACAAAGCTCCAGTCGCACATCTCGAGGTTCAACTCTAGTACGTTTGTCAACTGAATAGTACAACAATTTTACAGAATACAAAATGATAACAGAAGAGTGATGAACTGAGATGTGTGGCTCTTTAAATCAGAAATTACTGGTGGAGGCTTAAATATGCTATGGATCCCGTGTACCAACTCTTCAGCTTGAACATAGCATCATTGTAGAGTGAGTCTGTAGCTCGTACACTACTCCCGACCCCCACTCACCGCAAATTTATCATTGTTTCCACTCCAGCACAGTGCATTCCAGGGCTTGAAAAATATCTGAAAAGTTACATGCCTAGGAAAGTATTTTTTTTTTTCAAGATAACAAATCATAACCCTCCTTTTTTAGCACGTCTTTTGTAAAAAAACCATCGTGCTTATGATATTGGTTTGTCCGTCCGTCTGTAGACACCATATCTCTGCAACTGTTGGTCCGATTTCAAACATTCTTTTTGCATTGGTAAGCTTAAAATGTGCAAATGTTGATCCTTTATTTCATTTTTTTTTTTTTTTTTTCCGATGTATAATTTTGCCGCTAGAAGGCGTAAGTGCACATGATGTCAAATTCAAAATACATTTTATTCCATATATTTGCTTGCCGTCCCGGCTACGCAGTGGTCCAAACGATGGCCTCTGATCATTTGTCCAAAAGGGGTCCAGATTCGAATCCTGGTAAGTCATGAATGTTGTGTTTGTCTTACAGCACTGGCTCTCTCCCTTCCCTGGAGTCAGGGACCCTAAATTGGGTACAGGCAACTGCTTATAGCCCACTGACTTGCTCACGGTGGTCGTTAAACCTCCATTTAAAAAAAAAAAAAAAACAGACTGAAAGACAACATGCAATGCTGTTCACAGCAATGACTACCACTTTATATATCCCTTTCGACTGACTGCAGTACACGACTTGAACTAGTTTAAATATGTGGCATAGCCACCACAGCACATGCGTTTATGCAAATAATGCAAAACTTTTGAATTGCCCACTGTAGAATTTATAGATAGGTATTTGAAAGTAGTTATCTTGTTGTATCATTCATTTCTAATGAAGTAATATGCCATAATGTTTTTTATTTGCTTGAAAATTTTGGAGATTTTTTAATTAGATCTAACTTATATTTATTCTTTCAAACATATAGGAGGCTCAGTCACAGGAAAAGTTTTTGTTCAACCAAAGTCAAAGTAAAAGTGAGTTTTCTGATATTGTTGATGTGTACATTAAAATTTCCAAATTTCTGCAATGTAATATGCTTTAACTTGTATTTCATATAAATTTGTGAAATCAGATTTGAGTGTTAGGGAGTTATGGTGCCACTTTGTCACACTCCCTCTCCAGTTTTGGACGCAATCTGTTTCCTCAAACAGTCAAACCTTTGCACATGTTAATAATATGAGGGGGATACTGATAAGTTCTTGGCTTCACCAAGAAGGAAATGGGCTAGAGCCATGAAACTTGCAGACTATTCCACATATTCACCCCAGAGTTTAACACACTTGGCACAGTGTTTCTGGAGTTTCTTTAACCCTTCCAAAAAAAAATTCTGAAATCTGATATCACTCAAATACTGCTCTGTTGCTGATATCACCTTTGAATCATTTGAAAAATGCTTCCCTTTCAAACTTTTTTTAAGGTTTGGGAACAGGAAATAGTCCGCTGGAGCAAGGTCTGGTGAGGAGGATGGATGGTCTATGTACTTAAACCCCAGATTCCTCAAAAGATCCATTTTCTTGCCATCCTTGTAAGTATGTGCATTGTCTTGCAAAAAGAGAACACCTTTCCACAATTTTTCTCACCTTTTTTCCTTCAGCGCCTCCTTTAATCGGCACAGCAAGTTGGAATAGTATTCAGCATTTTTTGTTTGGTCCTTCGAGAGATAGTCAGTCAGTATAACCCCTTCGGAATCCCAAACAACCCTTGCCATGACCTTTCCTGTAGACCTTTGAGTCTGGGATGTTTTTGGCCGTGAAGAACCCGAGTGGCACCACTGCAGGGACTGTTGTTTCTCCTCTGGATCATAGTGATGTAACCACGTTTCATCAACAGTGACAAGTCACTGCAAAAAATTATCACGAGATTGCTCAAAATGCTGCAAAACCGATTTGGAAGTGTCCACTTATTTTCGTTCCTCATCGGCATTCAAACATTTGTGCATCCACTTCGCAGACATCTTCTGCATAGCCAAGTGCTCATGAATTATGAACCCAACACGTTCCCTGGATATCTCCAGTGTCTCAGCTATTGTTTTAGCAGAGATTCGCCATTCTGACAAAATCAAGTCATAAGCACGATCAACAATATCAGGTGTTGTCACTGTTGAGGCTGCCAGATTTTGCTGCATCTTCCGTCTCAGTCTCCACGCTGAAAGTTGGCACAGCATTTCTTCACAGTGGAATATGAAAGACACTTGTCACTTAATGTTTATGTCATACACTCATAGATTTCCTTTGTAGTTTTTTTCTGCAGGAACAGAAATTTCATGACAGCCCGGAGTTCCACATTCAAAAATTCAGCACTTTGCATTGACATGATTCAGTTCAGGACATCAAACATCTGCAAAAAAATAAAATAAAATTAGCTATTAGTCTGAAAATTGGCACTTTATAATACAAAAGAACATTCTTTCAAGCTGCAGTGACAAAATAATGCTACAATTGCAAGAAGTGGGTTAGGCCAAGAACTTTTCAGCACTCCTCGTGCATAAAAGTATGTAGAGCTGCAGATTGACTACATTGAAAAATAATGCTACAATTATGTGAGTTCTGCTTGGTTTATGGAAGAAAAAAATGCCTTTACTTTTTTATTTACTTTCATATTTTGTAAATATGCAGGTTTGTTATATAGAGAAAGAGATGAATAAAACAGTTTTTCAAAGTTCGGTTTCAAAAACAAAAAGAACCAACAAACAGACAAAACAGCGCTTATTCAGTATTGAATGAAAAAAAGTAACATCAAATTAGGGAAATTTAGAATTCATATGTTCACATCACTACCATACAAAAATACTTCTAGCTAAGGCAGTTACAATCCTGAAAACCTAATTGCAACAACTTCCCAATAGAATTTTTGTCCACATGGCAACATTTAATTCAGGAAGAAAGAAAAAAATGCCAGACAAGGGAAATAAATAAAAAAAAGTACAAGACTTCCAGATACATGGACCAACTAATGAAAGATTGTGCAGCCAACTCTGTCTGCAATGCAGAAGATGAGATGGATGACGGGAACAATTAAAATTTGGTAGGACAAGAACATCATGATACAGGAAAACATTCTGGCAAAAATCAGCACCCACTGAGGACGATTGGGAAATATCAGACTGAAATGCATGTGAAATTGCTTGAAGAGTATGTGCATCATATTTTAAACTTTTCAACAAATCCCCCTTTTTATCCAATCATCATAATTTTTTTCAATTTCTTTTGTATTATTCTCATACTTGTAAAATTTACGGAAATTATACTTTTTTACCGATTTTTTTATATTGATTAGGGCCACACATATGTAATATATGTTTATACATATTACCTATTTTTTTTTATTTCTTTTTTTGAAGAGAGAATAATTATCCTAAAGGGCTGCAGCACCTGTATATTTCTGATTCCCCTGATCATAGTTTCATCTAACCCTCTCTTATCTCATTCAATTTAGAAAGACTCGAAAATAAACTTTGTAAGATTCAGATTGTTGATAACGACAAAAAAAAAAAAAAAAAAAAAAAAAATAGAGAGAGAGAGAAAGAAAGAAAGAAAGGAAATTACTTTTTTGAAGGTATTTTAGTATACTGACACAAAAATGTAAGTTCCAAACCACTTGTAATTAAAAATAAAATGTCTGCAATATATCGCTTGTAGCTATAATTTTGCAGTTACAAATGAATTTTTTCTTCTGTATATGTAACCTTATGATTGTATACTAATTAAATATGTTTTGACTTCATTTTAATTGGTATAACCAGCTATATTGCCAAACATTTTACTTGTATAGCATATATGAAATTGATATATCATTCTCATAATGAATTGGCTTTTAATCAATATGTTCGATACATTTCATTAGTACATTTGATGTGTTAATCTGACATATCAGTAAAACGTTCACTGAACTTTTTTCATGGATTTTGATTCTTAAAAAGTAGGCAGGTGTGTACTCTGCTTTTAACACAGTGGCCTCGCACTGAATGTATTCATTTAAGAATCAGAAATTTAATTCAAAACTCATGAAATAAATATTAGAAACGAAGGGAAATGCTGAACTTCATAAAGGTATGTTACTGTTTATTGGCTATTCTAACTGAAATATTCATTTTGAAAAGCAAAGTTGATGGCATGAGTCAAGTTTCTCCAACAGCATAAGCTCAACAAATAACATGAAGAAGAAAATTGATATGAACTCAACTATGATTCAAACATAAACAATTTGAAAAACATGTACAATCTCATAATGGCAAAAACATGTACAATCCAGCTCATAATGGCAAAAAAAATTATTTTGTTTTTACCTAAATTTCATTGATGGAACTTGATTTCATAGGTCCATCGTAAGTAAAATCAAGTTCCATGTCAAATTAATGGAACCTGAGTTACTTACAGGTTAAATCAACAAGGCTCACAGCCTTTTTTTTTTTTATTACCTTAAAATGTGATGTGGTTGTGTTAGGCATATATAGACTTATTAATAAATTCCAAATTTTAGCTCTTTTCACTCTGAGTTTCAAGTAAATCCCAAATTTTTGCTCTCTTCACTCACAGAGTTTCTAGTTACATGACCTTGAAAATTAGAAAATCTTAAACCTCTTTACAATCTTCGAGTAGTTGTATCTTGTTACCTAATTAGGCTAGAAAGTTGAAATTTGTTTCTTCTTGTAGCATTTTATATATTAGTTTTTATATCATGCACTGAAAAAAAAAAAAAAAAAAAAAACTGAAATTTTTACTTGAAGTTTTGTTTGTCAGTACACCTACCAGTGATGCAGCTCTAAATAAAAAAAAAGTGCCTTAGTAGTAAACGGACTAGGAAAAAATGCTCTCAAAATTTTCAAAATCTGATTCGTTGTGTTTATTATCATTTTGTAATTTTCATTACTAATTACCAATATCAATTTACATTAAAGCTGGGTAATTTAAGCAATTTTAAATAACAAGGAATGATGTAACGTGGGAGACATATGCTAAGATTATAAAATTTGTATTTAAATATGGCTCTGTGTCGGTCTATACGATTTTAAATATGCTTTGGGAATATTTGTGAACTGACAGAGTAACATCAATCCAGTATGACTAATGCACCATTTTTATTGAGAATATGTGGTATATGTGGAAGATTTTTGTGTTGCCCGTAAGGAGTCTGAGAGTGAGCTCAGGGGATTACTTTTATTGGAGACAATACCAGTGCTGAATTGTTTAATATAAATGTCTATCACTACCATTTTCTCTCTGAGTACTGCAATCTTAACCTCACGGATTAGCCATCTCCTACAAAATTATTTTGACTGTCTAGACAAGAGTTCACATTCTCTTTGTGATAGAATCTTATGATTTGTGAGACATCCTATTGCATTATTCATCTGTGTACATCAATCTGCACAGTATTTTCTTTGTTTGTTTGTTTCTGGGTTTAACAACTACCCTGGGCAACTCGTATGGCTATAAGTAGTTGCCGGTTTCTAATTTCGGGTCACTTGTTCCAGGGAGGAGACAGATCCAGCACCTTTGGCCGTGCGCACCTGCCATGACTCCTCCGGGGTTCAGACTTGGTCTTAGCTCGGAAAAATGGTCCGAAGCCTGCACCTCAGACCACTCTAACACTGAGGTGGCCATTTCTGTAGTATGAATATTCGGTTAAGATACGAGTATGTTTGCACACAGAACACAGTTTTCCCTATTTTTCCATACATGATTATTTAAAAAGTTCCTTTGCCCAGATTCTCTTACCATGCAACCACAAAAAGTGCCTTAGCAGAGCTAAGCCTAGAAAAATAGTGCCTTAGTGCCGCTAAGGCATGCTAAGCCCCTTCTACATCACTGACACCTACTTTATTTGTATTTCACTTTGAAAATGGAGGGAAAATTTCCGAAAACGAAAATTCAACGGCGCAAGAATTCCCATGTGATCTTTAGGCAAGAGAGTGCCACAGCTTCAAGGAGTTTCTCCTTTTTCGTCGTAATTTGGGTTATCCTCGAGATCAATGCATAACTGAACAGAAATTTTGGGGCAAATTGGTAGTGGTGAAGGATGCTTTCCACCTGAAACTTTTGAAAACTGAAATTTCGTCTTTCAAAACTTTCGGAAACAGTGAAGATTTCTCCCGGAATCGTAATTTTATTTTTCACGTGATGTTTCCTCTGCCTAGTATTGTTGTTAAAATTCATTTTATTTCATAAATATTGTATTTCACCTTGAAAATAGAAGGGAAATGTCCGAAAACAGAAATCGCACGTAGTAAAGATTTCTCCCGTAACTGTAGTTTTTTCCCCCAACGACGTTCTGAACGTGTATCCTGTGTTATTAAATATTTCCCCCAAAACGGTTTGCATTTCAGCTTGATAAGGGGGAGAGTCCTAAAACGAAAGTGACAAAGCTGAAAAATTTGTAAGAATTGATGCATGATATTCAAAAGCATTCATATTCTCAAAGTTATAGGATTTATCTTTTATCTAAAATAGTTCAAGCTATCATGCATTCATGGTCCTCAGACTGAAACTTCTTTCAGCATGATGGATAAAATTGTCATCCAAGGGATTTGTGAAGCCTACTGTCATTGCTGATGGTGATGTTGAGCTTAATATTTCAAATAACAGTTTTTCAAAAAAGAAAAATCAGAAAGAGGACATAAAACCGTTAATTGGTGTAAAAACAAGGATGTATTTAAGCAAAATCAGTTTAAACGAAAATGAGCTTTCTAAGTTCTATACATCTGTCAGAAAATTTTACGTGGAAGGATGTTCTTATATTCAAGAAAAGATACTGATCTATGATAAATTCTTAAAACATGCAGAAGTATCAGATCCTTCACTTAGAGCCAGAACATTGTTTACTTCTGTATTATACATAGTCAAGCACTTTCCATTTATAATAACTGAAAATGAACTTGAAATACTGGAAGCGGAATTGCTTGTTATCAAGCTTACAAATTAAAGGTCATAGCAGAAACAGATAGAATAGATGTCACTTGGTCAGTAATCTCAAAATTAAGAGGCAGTAATGGAGCTGTTAAGTATACTATTCTCTCAAAAGTAATGTTTTTAATACTTGTAGTTCCACACTCAAATGCTGCAAGTAAAAGAGTTTTTAGTTTAGAGCAAAAAAAAAAAAAAAAAAAAAAAACCCAGCCCATTTCCAACCTAATTTAGATTTAGAAACTATAGAAGCACTTCTTATTGCAAAAATGAATATGTTCTCCTCTGGGCAAGTGTGTTATGAAAAAATATTTTCTGCTGAGGAACTCAAATCTTTTAAACAATGTACAGCCAAATCACTAAAGAAAGCTGTTTAATCAATTTTTTGTTGTGTAAAAAAAATGTATCAGTCATGGTGTATATTGTTTTCCATGTGAAAAATTTGGAATATTTTGATACAGATTTTCATGTATATAAATGAGTAAGTAAGTAAAAAATACTAATTAAATTAAATGAGTATCAGCATGTTTTCCTCTGTAAAAATTATTCTTTTTGGTATGACTACTGAAAATTTGTACGAGTACTACTGAAAATATCTGAAACAGGTTGGCATCTCTGGCTACTTACCATTCATTTGACTGGTCTCAAAACAAACAAAAAAAGCTTCTGGAAATAATTTTCAGCTGGTTATAAGGAAACCTAATTATAACAAAGTATAATTCACATATACACTACAGGTTTGACTTGATGTACAGTTTTAACTCTACTTTCAAGCATTTTAAAGTACTGAAAAAAAAAAAAAAGGTAAAAATAATAATGGATTTTCATTCATACAGTTTGTAAGAGCCCCCCCCCTAATTCTTTTGCTTCTGAGTCTGAAAATGCCAACGAGTAGTATACAGGAAGTATAATGAGTAATGCTAAATAAACATAACTAAATATGACATACTTCAATGGTACAATAATAATAGCATTAATGGTACAGGTGCTCGTATTGATGCAATGTTTTATAATGCACATTTCTCAGTCAAGTATGTAAGTGAGGTTACATATGCAGTTCATTCATGAAAACTAAAGTAATTTATTACTACTATCTTAAACCAATGGTGTTATTAACAATTTTCTACCTAAAAGACTTTTTGCATCAATAACTAAGGAGTAATGCACGTGATTTGTCAATAAGAGTGAGATTTATGTATTTAGCTCAAGAACAAGCTGTTCTTAATGCTGTGTTACGTGGAAATAAATGTTAGGGCTATGACGAATAGAAATTTGTTGCATTTCTGTTTCACACGTTTGTCCAATGTAAAAAGTAACATTCCGGAGTAATTTTTTTATTTTTGTTTTTGTTACACACATCCGTGATGAATACCATATTAAGTCTTAGGCTAAATGAACACCCCGAATTAATCTAAATTAAATACAGCCACTATACAGCCATTATATCAAACTAGTGGCTGTATTTAATTTGGTTTAATTCGGGGTGTTCATTTAGCCTAAGACTTAATGTGGTATTCATCACGGATGTGTGTAGCAAAAAAAAATAAAAAAAATACTCCAGAATGTTACTTCTTTATATTGGACAAATGTGTGAAACAGAAATGCAACGAATTTCTATTCATAATAGCCCTAAAAGTAAGATTTTTCAAATTCCACATGGACACATTTCTTTAAACTTAAACGTAATAAACTATTGTTGTATTGTGATAGCCAGATATCTTTAGAACCTGCACAATGTTAAGTAGGTGAACATGGTCAATAGGTCATAAATAGTTGCTTCTAAACCTTTCATGTAAGTGTAAACCCTACGAGAATTTGTGGGGTGTAGTGAAACGAAAAATGAGTAGAATCATGTACAAAGTGCATGTCATTCTGCAGATTATTGGGTTGCATATGTTATCTACATTATGAAAAGTAGCCTCATAATCAAGTATTGCTGACATTATCAAGAAAGCAAAAAAAAAAAAAAAAAAAATATTATAGAGGGTTTGTTAATAACCCTTTTTTTTTCAAATTACACATACACACATTCTTTAAATTTTATGTTAAACTCTCATTGTATTATGATATCGGAGCAGCTTCAGAACCTGCAATTATGTAAGGATAAATTAACATGGTGTAATAACACTGAGAAACAAGAATCGTATTCAAAGCAGGTGACATTTTACAGAATGAGGGTCTACCTGTTAACTCTACTGAAAGGCAAACCTGCATGTATCCATACAGTTAAATAAACTTTAACCCATATTTTATCCATTTATGAAATCAAATTTTTGAAATTACACTGATAAATACAACACAACAGCCACAACTGACAAAATCTGAAAAACCATTTATTTTTGAAATTTTGATTTACATTTATTAAGTTAAAGTAATTATTGTTGATGTATTTCATAATAAAACACATATCAAAAGTAAAAGCTGCTTGAATATAATATGTTTTCTAAAAGCACAGAATTCATCTATTAATAAGTGTTGTGGTGAAATGGTGGTCAAGAATTACTTGCACTTCTACACCTGCCAGAGTTACTGCTGGATAAAACTGGATTTTCACAACTGAATCTAAAGTGGAAACACAAGAGGGAAGGGAAAATCATTAACAAATAATTCCTTAATGAACAAAATAAAATATATCATGCATCATTTAATCATAGTCAACCATTATCAATCCACTGCTGGACGAAGGTCTCCCCAAGTTTCCTCCACAACGGTCTGTCTTGTGCCAGTCTCCTCCATGTCACCCCTGCATACTTTCGAATTTCATCCACCCATCTCCCATGTGGTCTTCTTCTGGGTCTTTTCCTGTCCCTTGGAATCCAATCTAAAATTTCGGCTGTCCATCGATGATCTGTCCAGGATTTACTAATAAAATAATTACATTAACTCTCCAATGGAGTTTGTGAAATGAGATATTTCATAAATATTAAAACCCGATAAACAATATTAACAAGAAATTGGTACTTCTAAATTTTATTATTTTTACTAGATAGTACATGTACTTCCTTGGATGAATGAACATTGAAAAAAAATTACACACTGTTCCAGAAGAAAATGAAATATAGAATTTTAGAAACACTTTTGCAAACCAATTAGTACAAACTTAGTAACCCAAATATCAGCTATACAAGAAATTTTGCAAAATACTGGGCACATAATTTCCTGAGATCAATTATGATCAGAAAAATGTGAAAAAGTCTTGAAAACAGTAAAGTGCACAGCCTATTTCCTTCAAGTGATCTGAAGCAGGTGAACATGTGCAAATTGTACTACAACATTTCTTGACTTGTTAGTTTGTAAGCTGCTGATCTGTTTACTTTTCACAAGAAATGCAATCATGCAATTTTCCAATTAAAAATTAAGAAATTCGGAGACCCTAATGCTGAACTTGTAACGACTAGCTGATGACCATTAACGTGCACCATCCAATTGGGTACTCCACAGGGTTAAATGAACTCTCTCAAAGATAAATGTGTGACGGCGTTGTGGGTAATCCTGCCAGGATCCGACAGGTCAGGTCCCTACCCGATCAGGATCGGTCCGTAGACCCACAGCTTACTGCTGCCCCGTGGGCCGGCGCTTCTCACTCCTCCGACATGACCTGTGTGTGTGTGCCATTGGGCAGGGGCTAGAAAACACCTCTACCTCTGCCTGAGAGAGTTGATCACTAGCGCGAACTGTTTTGGGGCGACTGCCCTTTATTCAAACAAAACAGATACATGCACATTTACATTGAGGAACTCATTTTCAGGGGGAAATAAATCCTTTATTCTATGAGCTCTCTCACACAAAATTGACATTGAAACTATTTACATTGAAATTATTTACACTACTTATGCCATCGCAGTACTAAGGCAAGTTCTGCAGTGATGACTCTGGGCCTTAGTCATCAGTTCCTCTTCTCCGTCTTCATCCCTCTTCTATCTTCTACGGTCACCCCTCAATTAGGTAGACCGTCTGCATCTTTATGAGGTGCTTGACCAACTTGATGATTCCCTGCTGCGCTCTTGGGTACACGAACAGGATCAAGAAGTCCCTTGTCTTTGCCATGCCTGGCACCAAAGTTCTTCGCTTACCTGACAGTGAAGCACATTCAAGAATCATGTGTACGACATCTGCAGCCTGGGCGCCACAGCTGCACACTCGTTCTCGTACCGCAAATCTGCAGAAGTACTCCGGCGAGACGCCATGGCCGGTTAGTACCTGGCTGAGAAACCCATTACTCTCAATGTGCCTGATCGAGAATCGGGGGAGAATATGGCGTGTTCTTCTGCTCATATCCCCTTCATCCCATCTCAACTGCCACTCCGTCCATGTGGCTTTTTTCAGTTCTGTCCGCACGCTTTGCAACGGCGTTCGCATCTGAAAATCTATGTCCTCTTTTCCAGCAGCTTCCTTCGCTAGCTGGTCTGCCCATTCATTTCCATCTGCACTGACATGGCTTCAGATCCAGTGAAAGGTAACCACCCTACTTCCCACAGTCTTTAGTAGCGCTTTTATCTCTATGACGAGGGGAGTCTTACCCCCGAACTGACCAAGCGCTCTCAGGGCCGCTTGCCTATCAGAGAAGATGCTACAAGCCTATTCGCTGTTGATGGAGAGCCCTCATCGCAGCGCCTCCCTGATCGCCAACAACTCTTCTTGAAAGACAGGAGTTGGTCGATAGTTTCATATGTTCCGCGTGAGTCTCATTGCCATCCGAGTACTCACAGGTGGTTCAGTGGTAGAATGCTGAACTTGTAAAGCCATCCAATTGAAATTTGTAAAACATGGCTAACAATATGTAACATATTAAAACATATTTATAAAGAAGTAAAATATAAAGGTTGCAATGTATATTAACTCTCAAAATATGTAATATATGCACATAACATGCTCATAATTAAAAATCTGATTTTTCTGATTGTAAAGCAAAAATCTTGCTTTACAATCAGAAAAAAGGTAGATCAATAATGAAACGTGCTGTCACAGTCGGTCCATGATTCTTTTTTTTTTTTTTTCTTTTTAGCAGTAGCAACACTTGTTAGTGGCCTTATTTTTTTACTAGCAAAAGTTTATTAACATTATAAAAAAGGAACTTTAACATGTTCCCCTCCACTAGTCAGTCATGGCAAATTTTGATTTCACCCTTGTAACTGTCACATTATAATGATGAAAAGATTGCAAATGTTTAAATATAACTCACCTTTTCATGACCTGACAGATTAATTCTAACAATTTAATTTGAATGCAAATATTTAAAAAACATTGTTTTTAATTAACTTTGCAAAATTCAAGAACACTATTCAAAATCTTGGAAGTTATTTTCCGTATTGTTTATGATTTGGGTTTCGGGTCTTTTCATCATACCACTTTAAAACATCAGGCCTGAGGTCAAACTTGTCTTTGGATGGACAATTCGTTTTTAGAAAGCAGTTGTTCCTTTTGTATGTATTTAAAACATTCCACATGCGCAATGCAGTGGAGCTTTACAGTTCACACTAAAACATTCAAAAATGTTCCACTAGCAACTTTTGCTAGAGCCACTTTTTATCACTAGCAAAATGCATTTGCTTGCTAGCAATTTGCTACTAACTACTGGTCACAGTAAAAGGAAAACTCTAAATTAGCCAATAACAGAAATGAAAAAAAAAAAAATTGACCTTTTAAACAAACCTTCCAAAAAGCTGGAGCACTTAAAAAGCTCAAAACGAGCATATGCATCTATGAAAAAGAATAGTTTTAAGCTATTTGAAATACATAGTTTTTTTATGTATAAAAGGCAAAATTTTCAATGATTAAAATCAGATTTTCCAAATTTTGTGAATTAAGTCCTAATAACTGTTCTTGCTAATGCAAGTGGCATTTACACCATCTATGTTAGTACAGTGTATATCGAACTGTTAAATTAATGCTGAGTGCAAAATGAAAGTTATCTACCCAAAGTTACACAAACCTACAAATAAAAAACTAAACAAAGACTGCACAGCAAATGCAACTTAAGAATCACCTTTATCTGCTTAGGTGAATGAGAAAAAATTGTCCAAGGTAATGAAACATCAGAAATATTTTACATCTGCTTGTTTAAAAAAATAATGTTTTAACATACAAGCAAGCAGTGGATAACATACATAAGAAAACTTACACTGACTATGGCATTTATACCCAATTACGATTGCTTTACAATATACAGTAAGCAGTTCTGATGCAAAATAATGTCGAGCACCACACAAATGAAAACTTTCATGTAGTGTGGTTGAAGAATACTTTTTTCATATATATAACACAAATTTTCTTCTTTGGTTACAACATACAACATTACCACAAATCTAGAAGTTAAATGTTTGCAAGATATTTTAAATTATACTGATATCTATCAGTGTAAATTTCAAATGAAATATGTTAGCTCATTACCTTTTACAATGCTTACTGTGATTTATAGCAAAACTGCTTAAATGTTATTAATTTTTTTTTATGTTGCTGAATGAATAAATTTTGTTTCCTTCCAAGACACATTTTTAATAATATAATTCCTTCAATTCTTATATTTATGATGATTTTCAGTTTGCAACCTCATAAAAGTTTCTCAAATTTAGTAATGCCTCACATTAAATTTTAAAGGTATGCACTAAGTAGTAAATCATTTTAAAGCCAGCAAAGAGAACTTGAGTTACACTTTTGTAATATATGAAACAAAAATTTGCCAAACTTTTTGAACATTAAGATTTTGTCACCGTAAATTTTAAAACTATGGTGCAAAAAAACTTGATATACAAGCATCTCTTGTCAGTACTGCAGCAGAAATTTTAGCCCCCCTCCCTCTCCCAATATATTTAAGACCCTACATAAAAAAAAATGACACCCATTCCAAAGAAATTGCTGAAGTGTCCCCTTGCTACTGGATACTAGGTGGCTGTGTCCCAGGTATATGAATCCCTTTGGCACTTACACGTTTGTTTGTCTATGTTTTGTACGTTCTGTCCGCACTGACAATCAGAAATATCTGGTCCTACTTTGCAACTTCCCACCCCGTTACATATCGCCTTCCTCATTTTGCTCTTTGTCTGAATGGCTCTCAAGGCAACACAAGTATCTGCGTGTAATGCCTGTTCTCGGTGGTAATAGTGAAGTCCATAGATTATTTATTAGTTTCATGAAACAACCCTTGTTTTGCACATATGTGATAACAAATCCTACCTTCACAGCTAAATCAGGAAAGCAATAAACTTGAATACTTTGCCATAGAGACTATCTCTACACAGCTTAGTACCAAGCGCAAAAAAAAAGAAAAAAAAAAAACATTTTTTTAAGGCAATTTGTATTCAAGCAAACTGTTACTTTCAGGTTAAGATTGGGAAAAAATTTTTAAAATTTTCAAGGAAAAAAACCCTAACTACAAGGGCCCTACAAATGGAGGGGGGTGGGGTGGTTGTGTCCTCTGCGGAAGGTCTGCCACGCAACTGTCTCTTATGTGCGCCAACAAAACTGTAAAGTTTCGTGAAAATCTAAGAGGGTCAGATTTAAAATGATACTTTTTTTCTTTAATATTGATTTAGCTAATCATCAGTTTCACTTGCATTTAACATAATGATCAATTTCACTCCCACAAGAAAAAACTGATTTTTAAATGCTATTTAAAAAAATGTAATAACTGATATTTCTCAACTATGATATTTGCACAATCTAAAAATAAAATGGCACAGAACTCCCCAAAAGGTCAGGTTTGTGAGGCAAAACCAACATCACTAACGGAGAAAAAAATTGAAAAAAGATTAACAAAATAAAAATTAATGCTGACTACCAATAAACTAATTAAAATTGAAAAAAAAAATTCATAAAAGTGAGAGAGAAATGCTAGTAACCAACAAACATTCTCCTATTTCCTTTCATTACAAGATTTCTTGTCTCTTATTGTAATAAGATTCCTTTACGACTAGCAATTAGTTTTGCACCATCAATCCCCCTCTCCCTTGTTTTAGATACATATCCTTTAGTCTGTGACCAGGTAGTTTACAATGCAACACCTGTCAAGGAGAAACCTCTCTGTTCCACATGACTCGCATACCCAGGGGTAAACAAAACCTCAAAATTTTCAAGCACTACCACATTTTTTCAGGAGATGCAAAGAAAACCCCATGATCTATCTAAATACATACAGAACTGTGACTATCAGCTGTCAAAACTAATGCATTGTTCCTTAGAAATTTATTAATTCAGTGTGTAATCCACAACTAAAAATATGGAACATATTATACATTTGTATTAATGGTTGTATTTCAAAATAGGCTTTTGCTTCAGAAATTTCAGCTTTACCATCTGGTGCATGCATTCAATAAAATACACTCATGAATAAATACATTTATAAGCACCCCAATGCAAAATCAATGCCATGGCTACAAGCATTTCTGATGCTCGCTGTAAGCACACATGTATCTTATCTTGGGTTGCACTGTGAAACTTCAGCTTGAATTACTACTGCTAATATTGCTGTAGAATGCATAACTCTTGTGGCAGTAGAGCCAAAAATTTATATTAGCATCTTTATTATTCAGATTTTATTGTAAGTAATATAAAAAAATCGCAAACAGAAAAAAATTGTATACTGTACTTGTTGCTTTATTAAAAAGTTGAAAGCTTCATAATATAAATCCAAATTTTGAAAAAGATATTAGATCTGTTGGGCCTCAGACCCCTTGACCACCGGGCGGCACACATGCCCAAAGCATCCTTTCATTGTTTTTTTATAGAAGAAATATGCAACAAATATCTGCACTACTAGTCCTGTCACCCCACTGAATCCATTTTTTTTTATTTGTTCTTGTCTCTCAATCAGTCAGGTTAATAAAAGCCCACACTTTGCACCCACCACCCATAACTGTGCAAATGAATCAGCTCAAGAGCAACATCGTCATACTATGAGGTGCGTTCAATAAGTAATGACACAATCCAAGTGTGTTGCACAGCAACCAGGCTGACAGCAATGATTCTTTGTGTGATTGGCTTCATTTTACTGAATAATATAACTCTGTACACCTATTTGTTTATATTGAATTGCATTTAAAATTGATTATTCTTTTCAACTGTGTCAGTGGGTGTCAAATAAAAATCAGTTAGTTTTTAAGTCATGAAAATGTACCTCCCAAAAAATTCAGACTAGATTAGTGGCAGTTTATGGTTCTGAAACTTTGGACATAAGCACTGTTTGTTGCTGGGAAAGAAAATCAAAGGACAGTTGATAAATGTTGGCCGTAAAGGATCAGCCATGAAGTAGGAGGCCCATAATCGCAACTTGCAATTTGAATAGGCGAAAGGTCAATGGGCTCATCAGGGAAAATTGAAGAATAACTCAGATAATCATAGCAGGTATGCTGAACATTAGTAGGTAACATCAATGACATTGATAACGTTTTAGGATACAATGCTCATTGGATACTGCCTGATCTAATGACTGACATGAAAAATCAAGACGAAACATTCCAAAGGTTGCTTGCTCGCTATGAAAAAATACGGAAGTGATTTTCTTCAAAGCATTGTGACTGGTGGTGACAGTTGGTTTCACCATTATGACACAGAATTGAAAAATCAATGGCTGGAATATCGACATCTTCTCTAACGAAAAATTCAAAACTCAAATTTCTGCTGGTAAGTGCATGCTCGCTGTGTTCTGGGACTGCAGATGCATTATTTGTCAGGAGTACATGGTCAAAGGTGCGATTATCAACTCTTGAGGGTATGTGCATACCTTAAAAACAGTTAAAGCAAAGAATATACCATGTAGGGGGTGTGGGGGGACTGCCAATGATTCTGCAATATGACAACCACACATCAGTGCTTTCATTTCAGGGGCTATACAGAAAATTGGGTTTCAAGTTCTTGAACACCCTACATATAGCCCATATTATAGGCTGCCCAACTTCTGGTTGTTTTCTGCTCTCAAGAGATATCTGAAAGGAACTCAGTACACCTGTGTCAAAGATGTTCAAGCTGCTATGAGGAAATGGTTCTGAGAACCTGAAGATTTTTACAGAGACTGGTTTAAAAAACTTATCAAACGTTTGTGTATCAATGTTGAGCGTGAGGGGAATTATGTAGAAAAATAAAATATTTGAATTAAAGTAGAAATTCTGAACTTTGTTCTTCTTTTGTTTCAATTTGATTCTTTGCCACTGAGATTGCATATAAATATGGAGGCATTACTTTCTGAACGCCCTCAGTACATGCATTCTGTTCAGTACAGTATGTGAAGCTTTCTGATTACATATCTGAAGCTTTATTGGTTCAGTTAAATTGTGCTACTGAAATATTATAGTATCTGAAACTTTGCTTATTTTGATTCTCTATCTTTTTATCACATACGCCACACAGAAATGGCTAGATCCATTTTTTTTTTTCATAAGAAATTCAAAATTGGCTCTAGGAAAAAATTTGCTGCATTATTTTCCTAGAGAACTATAGTGTTATTACTATCATGGTCTAAGGAATGTGCATATTTCAATTCATGTAACTTACATTGTTGTGAAATACAGTAATTATTCTACTGAATTACAAGCAGAAACATTGCTCATCTTGATCACTGTAACTTTCTAAAAGTTTTTGAAAGAGAAAAATAATCATGAATAATATTAGCTCAGTGAGAGAGAGAGAGAGAGAGAGAGAGAGAGAGAGAGAGAGAGAGAGAGATGAATAAATTTGCAACATGTCAAAAACCATAAAGCACTTACACATTATGAAATGGCAAAATCATAATAGATTTTGAAACAGAAAAACAGTAATTAATAAAGTACTTACTCATTATGCAGCAGGAAATTGCTTGGCTCCACAAAGGCATCCACCCTTAATAATGAGTATATTTGTACTACAACAATGCCAAGCTGATTACCATATCACTCTTATTCTTCAGCAACAGAACAGATTGCCAGAGTAGAACAAGACAAAACGTATTGTAATAGTATATGCAAAAATAAAAGTATTTTCATTTAAGTAATTTTTGCATAATTATGTGGTGTCGTAAGAGTTAATATAGAAATTAAATTAAGTGTACATATAAAACAGAAGAAAAATTAGCCACTTTCATGTTTGAGATACACATTATGTTACTGTATGTTTTTGGTTTTGCTTTGGGGTTTTGTTACAACCACATAACTCTGAGAGTTATAAACAGTTTTCCTTGGCTACTTTTGGGCCATTTCTTTTAGGAGAGGGAGAGAGAACCAGTGCTGCAAGACAAACACACCACCGATGCCTCATCTGAGACTCAAACCTGAGCCCAGCTCATACAGTTAGCAACTAATCAGTGTCTGTGACTACTTGCCCAGTGGTGCAGCATGAAATGTTTTCCCTGAAACAAATTATTTCATAGATGCTTCTTTTAATTGCATTAGTGAAAAATACATAACAACAATCAAGTATTCTATGATGGGAACAAGTGGATATAATTTTAGAGCTTTCAAACTCTTAGTCTGAACAAGTGTAAGGAAAGTAAATGTGCTTTACATTTTATACATAGCTAAGCTCAGCACGGCTTTTTGTAGCATTTTAATAAAGCAAATCTCTCACTATTATTCCATTCCTTGCCTTCATTTGCACAATATAAGAAAATGGCATATGTATTCACCAGTAACTAGATTTTGCATTTTGATGCACATAGAGCCAAATGCCATTAAAATGGTTTTGAAATTGAGCTTCTTTTGTATTCACATTGTAGTCATTAATTGCAGTCAGGTTCCATTAATTAATGTACAGATCTTTTCATATGCTCTGTGGAACCTCAATTGCTATACTTTATTGATGACATTATAAAAAAAAAAACAGAGAAAATGTTTGAAAATTCTTTACACTGACTACCAGAACAAAGTATCAGAAATCTAATTTTTAGATTAATCTGCTACAGAAAAATTCATGGGTAATAACTCAAAGGGTTCAGTTTTTTCTCTGATAAATATTTCTCCCCATCAGGGCTGCTGAACAGAAAAGAATAGAAAAAGAACATTCGTCAAGAAATATTTTGTTTATTTTGACAGCTTCCCAACCCACTCTCACTACACACACCAAAAATAAGCAAATAAGTAATGCAGCACAGTTCATAATGTTAACAAATGTTCACTGGTCATTGAATTCATTAAGAATCTAATTTTGGAATGGTTAAGGATATGTAGCTAAATAAATGCATGCAAAAAAAAAAAAAAAAAAGAAAAACATTATTGATTAGCATAGTAGTAATTTTAACCTTACAGTTACCATAGTAGTAATTCACAATAGTAAACTTTAAAGTTTCAATTTACTTCCGATATTGGAGGTTATATTTTAACGTGCATTAATGCATTTGCATTTTTGAACTTCACTTTTAGTTGGTAAAGTTCGATGAACACTTACTTCACTTTTAGTTGGTAAAGTTCGATGAACACTTACCGCACGTGGGGCTTGGCTTTCAATTCATATTTTCGTTATGTGGATGCGGCACGGGGTTGTTGTTTTTTTTTTCCATTTGGCCACGGTTCACTTCTTTTTTTTTTTTTTCCGTTGGAATTATTTTGCCTCATCACCAAATGAGTTTTTCCTTTGCTGCATCCTCATTTACTTCAATATTTATTCTTAACCCGAGTACTTTCGGTACTACTACTATACCGTCTTCGAGGGGACATTTTGCTCCAACTAGCACGGACCGTGTCAGCTGGGCATTTCAGTGGTTCTCGCGGGCTGCTTCTGTCATCTGCTATCGCTTCTTCTTGGGCGTTGTGGCGCCATCTCTTGTTGGTCAGTGATCTCCTTTTTCGAACTTTTTCTTTTTTTGCTCAATTTTAATTAAATTTCTCCAGCTGTTTCTCAAATTATTAGGGTCATTGTGGTTGCAAACATTTGTCCTATTTTTTTCAATCATTACCGACTCTGCTATTCTGAGGTGTTTTTCGGATTTACAGCTTTTAATGATTTTTATATTTTCGAATTTTGGATATTTTTTGGTTATCCAGACAGTATTGAATCAGTGCTGTTTTTTCTTCTTTTTTTCTGCCAGTTTTTTATGTGTTGTTTTAATCTGTGTTTAAGCTTATTTTTGGTACTTCCTATATAAGCCATTGGAGGATTTTCAGTAATAGGAATTGAATAAATACCTGCTTTTTCTAACATTCTTATTTTATCATTATTTTTTGTTACTATATTTTTGATGGTATTTACTTTTCCTCCAATTTGAATGTTATGCTTTTTACAAATATTATTAATTTCATTGGTAGTGCCTTTAATGTAAGGAAAACCATTTAAATATTTGATTTCTTTTTTATTTACTACAGCATTATTTTTTTTATTTTCTTTATTACTTCTGTGTCCCATTTTTTTATTAAATGGTTAGGATAACCAAAGCTGCTTGCAATTTTTTTATGAATTTGATTTCTTCATTGATGAACTGACTATTTTCAGAATGCGTATATGCTCTTTTAATTAAGGTTTTTATACTATTGCATTTTTGAGGATATGGATGTGCTGAATTGTATGGGATTAGGACCGGAACAAATGAACTTTTCCGATAAACTCTGTATAGTAACTTATCTGTGGATTTGATAACATGTACATCCAAAAAGGCTATTGCATTATTTTTTTCCATTTCAACCGTGAGTTCTATAGTTGGATATAATGCGCTGTAACATTTTGTTAATTTTTTTAATTCTTCTTCGTTCAGTTTTGATAGAATGAAAATGTCATCTACGTATCGACAGTACACTTCTGGTTTTTCTTCCATATGATGTAGGACATTTTCTTCAATTTCGTTCATCACAACCTCAGCATATAGAGTTGATAATGGTGAGCCCATTGGGCCTCCTGAATTTTGTTTGAATATTTTGTTCTTGTATGTAAAAATATTATTTTCATATAAATAAACTAAAACTTTTTGAATTCTTGAATTTGTGTGTTATTTAAAATTTTAAGATTTTGCAACTTCTTAATGATGATTTCAATAGCTTCTGGAACTGGAGTGCTTGGATATAATGCTTTAACATCCATGCTTGCCATGTTTAAGTCCATTAGGCCAGTTTTTACATTTTTAATTTTCTCTATAAACTCATATGTGTTCTTGATGGTGAACTTGCTGTTCATGAAAAAGGGTGCTAGGAATTTGTAAATGTTTTTCTCTAATGTTATCAAAGGTGAGTTTTTTTTTGAAACTATCAGTCTCATTGGAGCACCATCTTTGTGCGTTTTTATCTTTGCAACGCATATGTGGTATGCCTGCTCCCATTGGTGGAAACGAGCGTTTGATTTCATCAGGTAATGTGCTATGATTTCTTATATCCGCTAAGAATTTAATTTGATTATCAGTTGGGTCTTTCTTAATTTCAGTACAATTTAATCCATCAATTGCTTCTGTCATTTTTTGTTCAAATTCATCAGTGTTGAGAATAATGATTTGGCCGATTTATCTGCTTCACAAAATTTGATATATGGGTCATTTTTTAATTCCAATAGTTGTTTTTTTTCATATTTTAATTTTTTCTCTATATAGAAGTTTTTGTTGTGTTTGGCATTATATTCTTTTAGAATAACTCTATATAATTTGTTCTCAATTTCAGTTTTATTCTCTGTGCCTGGTATATTTTTGAGAATATCTTCGAGGCAAGGGATGATTTCTTCAGTTTTGGGGAGGCCTTGTGGAAAGGCAAATTTTTTTCCCTTTTTGTAAAATTGCTTTTTGTGTAAAGCTTAAGTTTTTATCAGACCGATTTTCATAAACATTAAATTCATTTATGGGTTCCTTATTTACTTTTTGTTCATCAAATAGTGCATTTAATTTTTTATCTACTGTAACGCTTATTGGAGTTGGCTTCTTTGTTAGCAATTTCGTTAATTTCGATGAACGTAGTATCCAAAATGCGATCTTTCCAAGTGCCATCAAATTGTGTATATTTTGAGTTGCTTATCAGCTTCCATAATTCATAAACTTGAGCATTAAGTCTGAATATTTGTTTTCTTTTAGCTATAATTTCGTTACTAAGTCGCTTTTGTTGACATCGAAGCAGGATGTAATGATCCTTCTTACTTGTTGGCTTGTTCTTAAGTCTCAAAATTTGGGGATAAATCCAAAATCTCTGCAAGTTACAAGAAAACGTTCTTGAACTTCAAATTTCATACATTTGATTTTAAGACGTTTGAATTTGGTAATTGTTGTTAATTCACGGTTCGAAAAGAGATTGCGATAGTGCATCGTGAGGCCTAATCTGCCTTTGATCTAACCACTTGAACGAATAATTCGTGTGCTTCAAAGTTTCAATTTACTTCCGATATTGGAGGTTATATTTTAACGTGCATTAATGCATTTGCATTTTTGAACTTCACTTTTTAGTTGGTAAAGTTCGATGAACACTTACTTCACTTTTAGTTGGTAAAGTACGGTGAACACTTACCGCACGTGCTTGGCTTTCAATTCATATTTTCGTTATGTGGATGCGGCACGGGGTTGTTGTTTTTTTTCCATTTGGCCACGGTTCACTTCTTTTTTTTTTTTCCGTTGGAATTATTTTGCCTCATCACCAAATTAGTTTTTCCTTTGCTGCATCCTCATTTACTTCAATATTTATTCTTAACCCGAGTACTTTCGGTACTACTACTATACCGTCTTCGAGGGGACATTTTGCTCCAACTAGCACGGACCGTGTCAGCTGGGCATTTCAGTGGCTCTCGCGGGCTGCTTCTGTCATCTGCTATCGCTTCTTCTTGGGCGTTGTGGCGCCATCTCTTGTTGGTCAGTGATCTCCTTTTTCGAACTTTCTTTTTTGCTCAATTTTAATTAAATTTCTCCAGCTGTTTCTCAAATTATTAGGGTCATTGTGGTTGCAAACATTTGTCCTATTTTTTTCAATCATTACCGACTCTGCTATTCTGAGGTGTTTTTCGGATTTACAGCTTTTAATGATTTTTATATTTTCGAATTTTGGATATTTTTGGTTATCCAGACAGTATTGAATCAGTGCTGTTTTTCTTCTTTTTCTACCAGTTTTTTATGTGTTGTTTTAATCTGTGTTTAAGCTTATTTTTGGTACTTCCTATATAAACCATTGGAGGATTTTCAGTAATAGGAATTGAATAAATACCTGCTTCAAAAATATAGTAACAAAAAATAATGATAAAATAAGAATGTTAGAAAAAGCAGGTATTTATTCAATTCCTATTACTGAAAATCCTCCAATGGCTTATATAGGAAGTACCAAAAATAAGCTTAAACACAGATTAAAACAACACAAAAAAAAACTGGCAGAAAAAAGAAGAAAAAACAGCACTGATTCAATACTGTCTGGATAACCAAAAATATCCAAAATTCGAAAATATAAAAATCATTAAAAGCTGTAAATCCGAAAAAACACCTCAGAATAGCAGAGTCGGTAATGATTGAAAAAATAGGACAAATGTTTGCAACCACAATGACCCTAATAATTTGAGAAACAGCTGGAGAAATTTAATTAAAATTGAGCAAAAAAAGAAAAAGTTCGAAAAAGGAGATCACTGACCAACAAGAGATGGCGCCACAACGCCCAAGAAGAAGCGATAGCAGATGACAGAAGCAGCCCGCGAGAACCACTGAAATGCCCAGCTGACACGGTCCGTGCTAGTTGGAGCAAAATGTCCCCTCGAAGACGGTATAGTAGTAGTACCGAAAGTACTCGGGTTAAGAATAAATATTGAAGTAAATGAGGATGCAGCAAAGGAAAAACTCATTTGGTGATGAGGCAAAATAATTCCAACGGAAAAAAAAAAAAAAAGAAGTGAACCGTGGCCAAATGGAAAAAAACAACAACCCCGTGCCGCATCCACATAACGAAAATATGAATTGAAAGCCAAGCCCCACGTGCGGTAAGTGTTCATCGAACTTTACCAACTAAAAGTGAAGTAAGTGTTCATCGAACTTTACCAACTAAAAGTGAAGTTCAAAAATGCAAATGCATTAATGCACGTTAAAATATAACCTCCAATATCGGAAGTAAATTGAAACTTTGAAGCACACGAATTATTCGTTCAAGTGGTTAGATCAAAGGCAGATTAGGCCTCACGATGCACTATCGCAATCTCTTTTCGAACCGTGAATTAACAACAATTACCAAATTCAAACGTCTTAAAATCAAATGTATGAAATTTGAAGTTCAAGAACGTTTTCTTGTAACTTGCAGAGATTTTGGATTTATCCCCAAATTTTTGAGACTTAAGAACAAGCCAACAAGTAAGAAGGATCATTACATCCTGCTTCGATGTCAACAAAAGCGACTTAGTAACGAAATTATAGCTAAAAGAAAACAAATATTCAGACTTAATGCTCAAGTTTATGAATTATGGAAGCTGATAAGCAACTCAAAATATACACAATTTGATGGCACTTGGAAAGATCGCATTTTGGATACTACTGTTCATCGAAATTAACGAAATTGCTAACAAAGAAGCCAACTCCAATAGCGTTACAGTAGATAAAAAATTAAATGCACTATTTGATGAACAAAAAGTAAATAAGGAACCCATAAATGAATTTAATGTTTATGAAAATCGGTCTGATAAAAACTTAAGCTTTACACAAAAAGCAATTTTACAAAAAGGGAAAAAATTTGCCTTTCCACAAGGCCTCCCCAAAACTGAAGAAATCATCCCTTGCCTCGAAGATATTCTCAAAAATATACCAGGCACAGAGAATAAAACTGAAATTGAGAACAAATTATATAGAGTTATTCTAAAAGAATATAATGCCAAACACAACAAAAACTTCTATATAGAGAAAAAATTAAAATATGAAAAAAAACAACTATTGGAATTAAAAAATGACCCATATATCAAATTTTGTGAAGCAGATAAATCCGGCCAAATCATTATTCTCAACACTGATGAATTTGAACAAAAAATGACAGAAGCAATTGATGGATTAAATTGTACTGAAATTAAGAAAGACCCAACTGATAATCAAATTAAATTCTTAGCGGATATAAGAAATCATAGCACATTACCTGATGAAATCAAACGCTCGTTTCCACCAATGGGAGCAGGCATACCACATATCGTTGCAAAGATAAAAACGCACAAAGATGGTGCTCCAATGAGACTGATAGTTTCAAAAAAACTCACCTTTGATAACATTAGAGAAAAACATTTACAAATTCCTAGCACCCTTTTTCATGAACAACAAGTTCACCATCAAGAACACATATGAGTTTATAGAGAAAATTAAAAATGTAAAAACTGGCCTAATGGACTTAAACATGGCAAGCATGGATGTTAAAGCATTATATCCAAGCACTCCAGTTCCAGAAGCTATTGAAATCATCATTAAGAAGTTGCAAAATCTTAAAATTTTAAATAACACACAAATTCAAGAATTCAAAAAAGTTTTAGTTTATTTATATGAAAATAATATTTTTACATACAAGAACAAAATATTCAAACAAAATTCAGGAGGCCCAATGGGCTCACCATTATCAACTCTATATGCTGAGGTTGTGATGAACGAAATTGAAGAAAATGTCCTACATCATATGGAAGAAAAACCAGAAGTGTACTGTCGATACGTAGATGACATTTTCATTCTATCAAAACTGAACGAAGAAGAATTAAAAAAATTAACAAAACGTTACAGCGCATTATATCCAACTATAGAACTCACGGTTGAAATGGAAAAAAATAATGCAATAGCCTTTTTGGATGTACATGTTATCAAATCCACAGATAAGTTACTATACAGAGTTTATCGGAAAAGTTCATTTGTTCCGGTCCTAATCCCATACAATTCAGCACATCCATATCCTCAAAAATGCAATAGTATAAAAACCTTAATTAAAAGAGCATATACGCATTCTGAAAATAGTCAGTTCATCAATGAAGAAATCAAATTCATAAAAAAAATTGCAAGCAGCTTTGGTTATCCTAACCATTTAATAAAAAAATGGGACACAGAAGTAATAAAGAAAATAAAAAAAAAATAATGCTGTAGTAAATAAAAAGAAATCAAATATTTAAAATGGTTTTCCTTACATTAAAGGCACTACCAATGAAATTAATAATATTTGTAAAAAGCATAACATTCAAATTGGAGGAAAAGTAAATACCATCAAAAAATATAGTAACAAAAAATAATGATAAAATAAGAATGTTAGAAAAAGCAGGTATTTATTCAATTCCTATTACTGAAAATCCTCCAATGGCTTATATAGGAAGTACCAAAAATAAGCTTAAACACAGATTAAAACAACACATAAAAAACTGGCAGAAAAAAGAAGAAAAACAGCACTGATTCAATACTGTCTGGATAACCAAAAATATCCAAAATTCGAAAATATAAAAATCATTAAAAGCTGTAAATCCGAAAACACCTCAGAATAGCAGAGTCGGTAATGATTGAAAAAATAGGACAAATGTTTGCAACCACAATGACCCTAATAATTTGAGAAACAGCTGGAGAAATTTAATTAAAATTGAGCAAAAAAAAAGAAAAAGTTCGAAAAAGGAGATCACTGACCAACAAGAGATGGCGCCACAACGCCCAAGAAGAAGCGATAGCAGATGACAGAAGCAGCCCGCGAGAACCACTGAAATGCCCAGCTGACACGGTCCGTGCTAGTTGGAGCAAAATGTCCCCTCGAAGACGGTATAGTAGTAGTACCGAAAGTACTCGGGTTAAGAATAAATATTGAAGTAAATGAGGATGCAGCAAAGGAAAAACTCATTTGGTGATGAGGCAAAATAATTCCAACGGAAAAAAAAAAAAAGAAGTGAACCGTGGCCAAATGGAAAAAAAAACAACAACCCCGTGCCGCATCCACATAACGAAAATATGAATTGAAAGCCAAGCCCCACGTGCGGTAAGTGTTCATCGAACTTTACCAACTAAAAGTGAAGTAAGTGTTCATCGAACTTTACCAACTAAAAGTGAAGTTCAAAAATGCAAAAGTAAACTTTAATCTAAAAACCTATTTTCTTTTTGCAGATCTTCACAATTTATTATACTGTTCTATCAAAAAATATACCACAGCAGTGAATCTTTTTATATACATTTTTAATGGCACCCTGTTTTGCTTAATTCACTGTTCTTTTTGAAGGATCTTCATTAGCTTAAATCTGCTTCATACAGCCGTTATATATTTTTTATTTACATCAATATACTCCACATTCTCATTTCAAAAATAAGAAATGAAGACCACTATTTGGTATAAATATTTCTAACAGGAAAAATTTATATTTCACAAATCAAAATATTCTGACTATATCTGCAAAATTGTGATGTTCTCATAATTTCATATCACTTTTAATGATAATCAGATATTACTATTAAAAATATCATTATTTTGATAATATATCCAGGTCACCTCAGCATGAAAATCTCTTGATCAAACTTAATACGTCTGGCCCTACAAAAACAAAAACACAAAAACAAAAATGACAGCAAAAGTTAGTGTAAAATACCAGAGAAAATCAATTTTCATTCTAAGGTTTTGATATTAGTGACAACACAGAAAAATAAATAACAACACTTATACTATCATTAACAGTATAAATGTAATGTAAACCTCTCTAACTGAATTAATGTTAGGAGAAATCTTTCAAAAGAAAACACAATGAAATCACTTCACAGCATAACCTAAAATTTACTGCAATGTTTACATTTGCAGTTTTTACTGAACACATAATTTTTTAGGTACCACAGTGCTGAAATTCTGGAATATTAACCCAGCAAAAACAGTTATGCTGGGCCAGCACTGGCCCATTGCTGGCAGCCAGCAATGGCCCAGCACCATGTTGCCGCTGCCGAACCGTCAATAAAATGTCCGGGCGGCCAACAGAAGGGCCAGCAGTTCAGGCCAGCAGCTGGCCGACAGTTGGCACCCCCATCAGTTGTCATATGCCACAACAGGGCCATCAGTGGTCCATCACAGGCAGTGGCTGCCGAAAGTGGCCCATAAGCGGGCCTGCAGACACATGCCATAAATGGTGGCTAGCCAAAAGTGGCCCATAAGCGGGCCTGCAGACACATGCCATAAATGGTGGCTAGCCAAATGTGGTCCACCAATGGCCCAGTAGTGGCAGCGGGCGGTCACGTGATTGTGTGACGTAACTGATGGCTAGCCAAATGTGGTCCGTCAGTGGCCCAGTAGTGGCAACCAACAGCTGTTAAAATGCACTGAAAGCGTTTGCTACTACAAAATGCCCAAATAATGCTCGAAAGTTATATTATACAAACTTGATTCTGGTTGCATAATGAAATTTAAATATTCTCTGCATTGCAACTAAATGTACCATTTTTTGCAATGCAGCAAAATACGTAAAAATTTACTTTGACAGTAAACATTTGTATAAAATAATATTCAAAGGCTTTTAACATGTGAAGTTCTTAGGTTATGAAATTGCGAACATAAGAATTATTATAAGAATTTTCTTATTGAAAAGTATTCCAAGGCACTTATAATATAATAAAGGGAGACAAAAACAACTTTTGCATGTTCACAATTTCATATATAGACATTTTATTACTGTCCCACCCCCTGTAGACATGAGCAATTTCACACATTTAAGGAATACTTTGGTGTTCTCATCGAAGCTATGAGACCCCTGTATTCGTTCCCCAAGAGTTTACTTTTCAATGTAGTTTATTATACCTCAAATAAAACTAACAACAAAAAAAACTGAATAGTCATGTGCCCTCAACTGCCATAATACAGCCCTGCAGAAAATACATAGAAAAGTTCATTCAGTTATGTAAATTGGACAGACAAATGTGTGTGTGAATAATTTCTCTACTTTTTCCAAAAGTTTAGGTTTTAAGCAGTCTACCTTATAAATCAGGAACAGCAACTGTAGCGGCACTGATCCGCAAGTGACACCCCTGGTCACATTCATCCTTTCCTAGATACTTCGAATGTCAAGCGAAATCAATTTAAAATTCCTTCAGCATGCAAAAAGTATTAAAAATACCTAACAGATGTAACAAGATGTGGCTACCATAGATTTAGAACCGTCTCCTAAGCCAAAATGTGTATTACATAAAACATTTTGTATATTATAAAATACAGAGCTTTTCAAAATTACATTTGCAAGTACCACATCAACCTAGACACAATGTGCATTTACCCCTAAAATTTACACCTTGCAGTTACCAAAAGTTCATTAAATGACAGAAAATGTTTGAAATTACATTTATTTACATGATTAAAAATACATTTTTTAAAAACAAATGAATTATTTAACAGCCACATTTCTTTTTGTCCTCCCACCATCTCTATCACAAGCAGTGCGGAGCCATCGCTTCATTACATCCTCCACATCCAACTGCTTTGAATCTTTCAAATGTTCTGTCTGACGAACTGAAGCTAGAAGAAAAAAATAAATCTGTAATAAAAAGTTTAAATCTAATAACATCTATCAATAGTAATATAATATCTGTTAACAATAAAAAAAAAGTAACATAATACAGGGAAATCTCTATAGCACATACAAAACTTTTATCTGTTTTAGAAAGAAGTAGTCTATGTGAAGTATCCTTATTTAAAACAAGTTGTGCTGCATATTGCAGTATACTTTTTCTCCTTACTTTAAGAAACCTTTTCATTTGTTTTGTGCAGCTCTAGTGGTATGTATGCTAAGTTTTGGTGATTAAATATATTTTCAAAAATTTCAGTTGAAAATTTCTGAATAAATATCAAAGGTAGAATATGAACAGATTTTTCAAACAGATGTCTTTTTGCCCACCAACAACCACTGTTTGACACAATCTAGTTCCTAAAGCTACTTGCTTTTCATTATGTAATTCTCATCCACTTATATGCTTGAATGCTTCTATATTGCTTGTCTTGCAATCATGAAAAAAAATTTGTATTTCATATTTTACTGGTTGGTTACTAACCACCACTGGGCACTACTTATGCTACACTAAATTTAAGCTGAAGTCCAGAGACATGTGAAGTTAGATTTGTTTATTATGAGTATCTACCAGCAGGCCCAACTGCTTAACGTAACTTCCAAATTATCACAAATATTTATTGGTCAGTCAAACTCCCAACTAAGGAGAATCGTCAAGATTTAAGTGGAAACACACATTTAGGGGTTCCCTCAACGTGATTTGTGGCCACCACAACTCAAACTATTATGGCTGATGAGATAGATGTTATGGAGAGATGGATGCCAAAATAATCATGCAAGTAGACATGCCTCAGAAAACATGAAAAGTACATTGTCCTGGAACGGGATACTGTAATTTTCCCATTCCAGGACGATGTAATTTTCATGGTTTTTGAGGCATGTCTTACACAGCTAACTACAGCTATCAACACAAAATTTAATATTTAGGGGTTTATTAAAGCCTTCTTGCGCCAATTAGATTTTGATAGAAATTGAGGAAGTGGGCACTCCTCACACTACTTTTTCTGATTTTTTTAATGTAGCTGAGAAACTATTGTAAATGTCAACATAAAAATATGTATTTATTTGCTGACACCAGACCTGCCAAAACTTTCAAAAATTGAAATCCGTAAAAAAATCACTGAATGCTTAAATCAATATGTTCCACTAACTGATCTTTAGCATATTGAATAAATGCATTGAACATATTGATTAAAAACCGATGTATTATACACATTTTGTTGATTCTAATCAGTATATGCTATAGTTAAGATATTTGGCTATTTAATTCTTAGTGATTAGAAATGCAATTGGTACATAATTATCTCATTAGTATGTTACATGAGTAAATTTTCAGTTGTAACTCTGAAATTATGATAAAAGTTGCAGCAACTTTTTAGTTTCACTTAATTGGCAATTCAATCTTAAATTTTTGTGCCAACATGTTAAATTTGTGTTATTTTAAAGGTATTCTAAGTCTTATACGAGGCTGATATTTTTCATTTCTTGCCTTCTCTTTCAGCAGTTATTTTCAATCGTAATTCTACAGCATTTTTACTCCATCTTTCCTGCTCAGCTGCAAGCCGAGAAGGTTGGGGACACACAAATGGGAGTAAATGTGATCAGGTAAATCAGAATATAAAGGTACATTGGTCCTGGAAGACACACATTGTTTTTAAATTGTACTAATCTAAAAGGGGAAAAACAGATATCTCAAATATGTCACCCATAAGTAACCATAAAACAAGCAGAATTTCTGTAAATCTTATGGGTAAATCATAAAACATTGCAGGGACCCGATACCTTTATGTGCTTAATAGATTTTGGTAGAAATCATGGAACTGGAAGTGGGCATTCCCCATAGTGATTTTCAAATTTTTTAATATTCTTTATTACATGCAGCTTAAAATATTATACCTATCAAAACGAAATTTTGTATTTACAATTTCATGTGTTGAACAAGAATTAGGCATTCCTGTAGCATTTTTGTTTGTTTGTTCATGTTTAAATCAGTCTATGTATAAGAAAATTCAGTGCAGGATCCTAACCTGGCTGCCACTTGTTTTCGGTGGCTTCACCCATTCACTGATGTGCAACTACGTATTTCTATCTCATCGATTAATTGTATTCAATTATTTAAGCAGAATAGCAGCAACTCAAAAGGGAAATTAGTGTTTCCTTATAAAGGTTGTGTCTGGAGGGAACAAACTTACAAACAGCAGTCTTCATCTGTCCATCATGTGCCCTCCTAGGGTGGGCACTGAGAGCTCTGTCATATCTGAGTAACTGGACTGAATTAAATTTTCTGAAGTAAGTTGTTCTTATCCTTTGGCTTGTCCCTCCCCCCCCCCCCCTTCTTTCTTTTTTGACAGAAAGAAGGCTGGATAGCAAACTGAATCAAAGAGCAATGAAAATCAGCAACTACTGGGTTGAATAGTATCAAATCATTGAACACGTTTAATACTGTGGTACACCCCCCCCCCCAAAAAAAAATATTGTAGGACTTCTGAAAGGACCTTTGAAATAATTTTAAGAGCCTAGTTTTCTCACAATTTTTTTTTTTTACAGCCTGGCAGCAAGAATTTTTAGCTGGGTGGTACTTTTAACAACCCCTTCTCCAATTGGAAAAAAAAATGCTTTCCTTAGCATTATTATACTTACCAAACATCTTTAGCAGTGTGGTACGTATTAATGTAATATAACATGATAAACAATTAGAAAATTGTCCAAAAATGGTTAAAAAAATTATTTACTAGCAAATCATATTCAACAGATTTCTTTTTATTTAATATATTCAAAGTTTAACGAACACCATAAACAACTCAACACACTATAAGCAGTTGTTTGTCCCTAATTTAGGGACACTGGTTCCAGGGAAGGCAGACAACCAGTGCTGTAAGACAAACACACCTATGCCTCACCAGGATCCTTCTCGGACGAATGGAGGACATAAGCCAGCGCTTAGACCACTGCACCACCAGGACAGTGACAGATTTCAGGCAGTTTTCATCAACACTGATGGTGTATGTGTGAATAAGTTTTCCATTCTTACTAGTACGAGCATTATGGAAACATTCATTAAAAGAAATATAGCCGGGTGGCAGACAAAATTAAGTGGGCGAGCCACCCAGTAGAAAGGCTCTAGGGAGAACAACAAACCTACATGTGCATCACTTACAATTACTCAAAACTGTACAAATACCTTATAAATAAATTATTTATCATGAACTATAAATAAATTAGAAACTGTAAGATCGCATTTCACATCAACATTTACAGATTACATACAATTAAAAAAAAAAAAAGCTCACAGTATTAACCAAGGCTTTCACAGTCTGTAGTCAGTTCTGCATTAAATGTATTTCATTAATCACAACAAAATATTTTAAATTTAAAAATGCCTCAAGAATTTTGATAGGGAACATACCTGCAACAAGTTGAGGGAGATATGGGAATTCCTTAATTCCTTTTTTGTTTTTGCTGCCGACCCAGTTCAACTGCAAAGCAACATCATTCGTCATCACAGAAGCCAAAACTCGCCGTGTAGCTTCATTAATATCTCTCCCACCAAGTTTTCCAAGCTGCCTAACCTAGAAAATAAATTATATCACACATAAAAATGTATTAAAAAAATTAATTTTCCAAACTGCTTAACCTGAAAAATAAACAGTAATATCACACGCAGAAATCTATATAAAAAAGACAGTTTCCAAGGTACTTATAGTCTGGAAAATAAATTATACCTCACATAAAAATTTATGGGAAAAAATACACAAACTTAGGCTGGTATTTGTATACCACAGCAGTTTTGTTTTCCATTTGAATTTTGTAATACCTTCTGGGCCAGTAAATATTGTTAGTAATATTTAAGCTCCCAGATAGAAGGCCTGTCTAAATTGTACTTATACAATTTCACAATTTATAACTTAAACTTTTGCCAGCACATCAGCTTTTTTGTAAACCCAAAAGTTATTTTACATGACTTCACTGCACTGCTGAGCCTAAATGCAAATTATGTTATGAACATAATCAATTCCTTTTGTTGTTACAGCCAAGCACAAAATCATCTCAAGTGTTTTGCCGGTGTTCTGTAACCAACGTATCACATAGTTTTCCATGTGTTTGCGGCAGTCGTGTAGCGAGGCTTGTTATTCTTCTTGATTTATTTTTGCCATGGGAAAGTTTTTTTACAGCAGTGAACTTCAACCTGGTCGCGTGATGAGATTATGTGGGCTGAGTGCAGCTACAGGTCGACTGAGAACAGAAATGTTAAAAAAGTGCATGTGCCTTTGGAGGTGTGAGAGTTCTTTTCGACGACGTGAGAGTCTGACTGGATTATTTTCTGTGCTTATGAAAAACTAATGCTCATGAGTTTTATATTTACGATGAACAAAAGCTTATCGGATGACTTATGCAAACTTTGAACACAGTAAAAAATCATTCTTTCGACATTTGCAATGTGCATGGTGATCACAACAAAGAGGTAAGGCAAATTTGACTCTGCTACCTGCAGTTATCAGCAAAAATAATTTGCTTGTAGAACTTGCTGCCTAGGCATTATAAAGTGTATTGTTGGACATTTCAGTCATTATTCCTCCAGTGCATTTGCAAATTATCCATTCATCTTGTATTTACTTTTGAGTTGTTAAATGCTGATGTACTTTGTGATGGTTTGAAATGCACTTTAGAGGAAGTTTTATGTGCTCACTATCTTTTTATTGTTCTCTGATCCAGAGGTCAAACTCGAACAATTCGGTTTCATCCTGTGAGTGGCATCTTGGATTTGATTTGGGGCAGAAGGCCACCAGCAACGTAACATTATAATTACTCTCAAATGAGTGTACAATTGCTTTCACGTATTTCAAAATTCTATAATCTCTTGACACAAGTATGTAAACAGAGTTTATTCTGTAATAAAGAGTGAGGAAGTAAAATTGACCCCGGTAACACAGTTTTCTCCTTTGGGCAGCAAATAAAACATTTTATCTAACCCTTCTACAGATCAGCAAGGTCAAAACACAAGGAAAAATTTCAATCCCTCTCTCAAGTCAACTCTGGTCTCCGATTAGCAGAATTGTTTTATATGAACTTCAGAAAAGTGTATGTTCTTACCCATACACACTTTTGGGAGTATGATTTAAAGACTAAATGTATTTCACTCCATTGACCTCAAAACATAGGTTAAAAAGTATATCAGGTTAGTAACCTGTTGATTCAGGGGTCAATCTGGGTCACATTTGATATTGTTGGGCAGTGCATCTTCCCACAAAAGTATTTTAAAACTGTAATGGTATCTTCACAAAAAATTTCTGAAAATTTATTTTTAACATAATGTAGCACAATGTGCACCTTGAATACTGTAATACTTTTTTTTTTTTTTTTGTAAGTAGGGTGGAGGCTTAGGATTTTTAACTAGCTGCAAAAGTAAAAACTGTGTGGTTGGAGCAGAAGGTTTTTTTTTTCAACGTGCTTTGCATTTGGGCAGGGAGATTTTGCAAGTCCTATAAATATGATAATGATCCAATCTGTAAGTCCACAACACTTTGAACCTTAATGCAGTTTTGGTGGGTTGGCAAAATTGCTATAAACACAAAAATAAGCATACATATCACTAAGCTGTTCTCCAAGATTCAGAAATTAGCTTCACAAAAAAAACATACACAAACTACCAAAGAAATACAAACTACCCGATAAATTTTTAACATTATTAATTTACTGTTGTTGTATCAAACATCTCTATTTGCAGCGATCTTGAAACAACTCAAGCTCCACTGACACCCATCACACGACATACACAAAAACCTATACTTCATGTTTAATCTTTTTCTCATGCAGATATTCCTGAATTTGATCCTCCCATGACTTTATTGGTTTTCCTCTGCCCTTCTTTCTTGCCACTTGGGCTAAAAAGTTTACTTAGTGTCTCATCACTCATTCTTTCAACATGTCCAAACCACCAAAGGCTTATTTATTAGTCTCCACCTTGCTAACAACATTTTGCTTCACATTACACTACTGGAACACATCTTTCCTCACACGAGCAGAATGTGTCTTGCCACAAACCTCTGGTAGGCAACGCATTTCTCCAGCACACAAACTACTCCTATGTTTCTTCTGTAGTACCCATGTTTCACTGCCATACATCAAAGTAGGAACAATTGCACTTCCATACACACCTGTGCAAGACTCTTGAGAACCCGTCATTTCTGTGGAAACCGCCCAAAGCAGCCATGACTTTCAATGAAGAATTCACTCGCCTACTAATATCTCCATTAAATTTGTTTTATCTGTCAAACATGCTTCCTAAATACACAAACTCACTCACCTGGTCAATCACTGTGCCATTTAGACTTACCTTAGGTATATTACATTCAGTGCTAACAGTTCCTCACTCAAAAACCATAACTTTAGTTTTTCCATTATTTATAATCAGTTCGAATTTCATGCGAACTTCGTACATCCGGGACAACTTACTCTGCAACTCACTTTTGCTCTTTGCCAACAGTGTCATCAGCATACAGCAATCAGTACACACAGATATTATGAAGACATAAACCAATATTGTCCATCTTGGCATCACGCATCCATAAATACATTAAACAGCATTACACAACCTTGTCCTGTGCAACTAAGAAACCATTTTGATAAAATACTGTTCACTCGTACTCAAGCTCTATGCAACAAATTTCACAAAACTAGAGTGAATGTCACAAAAATTGGTATCAAAAATTGGATCTACCCCTTTGATTGTTTCCTTTTAGATTAGCAATTATGAGTTGCTTATCCACAATTAGTTTGGTAAATGTGAAACCTGGTACAGCTGCCAAGTCAGACTAAACCTTTTCATACTTTGACTGAATTTGTTCCGGAGTATGTAATAAAAAAAAAAAGTTTCTGGATTGTTAGTGATCCAGTCCTTATTTAATCTACCATTATTGTAATCCTTTGAAAATTATAAGAACATGATACAGATCATTTGGCCAAACATGATTTTGGAAGTGATGGTAAAATGGAATTAAACTGTAAAACATATATAAGAAAGTGTGTGCATTTTCTACAGCTTTTTGGTACAATTAATTCTTACAATTTTTCTAAACTCTCCCTCATTTGCTGCAGAATTGTTTATTGCTTCCAGCTCACTTAGCGATGAAGCTAACACAACAGCAGGGTGGTGCATCATTTGCTCTGCTTCATCAACTTTTTGGCATACTACCTGCCGCAGACTTCTTACTTCTTGTCTGAGCTCCTCCACTACAGTCCATATTTTCTTTAATAGACCTGGAAATAAAGTAAACAAAAATATAGACATATGAACAGAAACTATATTTAGGCTTAAAAATTGCACCCCCCCCCCCCCCCCCAATAAATCATGAGTCAGCGGTAGAAGTGTCTTCCCTTCTTTTTTATGAAGGCATGTACCGTATATACTCGCGTATAAGTCGAGAAATTTGGGACAAAATGAGAGCTTCAAAATAATGGGGTCGACTTATATGCGGGGTCTAAAAAAATCGTAAGTCCAAAAGTTCTTCCCGTGAAGCAAACGGCAATCCATCCCAAAAGAAATAAAAATGCCGATGCGGTATTAAATACGAAATCGCAACCGAAAGAAAGAACACTGATGTGGTAGAATTATGAAATCACGACCCTCCGAATTTCTCCGCGCTTTGAAAAGTCTCCTCTCTCCTGGCTTTGCGTATCCACAGCGCAGTCACAGCCGCGCATAGAAAGCTTCGCCCTTCCGACTACCAGTTGACTGCGCTGACCTTTGACGTAACGGAGCCATGCGACAGCCAGTGTTAGGTGTTGCTTGTTCTTAATCGCACGTGTTTTTCTTGTTCTTAATCGCACGTGTCTCGCTTCTCCAATTATGGGTGACATGGATTATGTAAAGAAACAAATGTCCTATAACGCAGGATTCAAGTTGAAAGTGGTTTCTTTTGCAGAAAATACTAACAACTGTGCTGCTTCACGTCAATTTGGCATTAACGAAAAACTGATTCGAGATTGGCGTAAAAAAAAAACGGACTTGGTGAAAATCCCAAAATCGCAAAAGGCGCAGCGTCGTGGAACGACATCTTTCCCAGAGCTTGGAAAGTGTCTTGAATGATTGAATTGTGGGCTGCAGACAAAATGGTTACATTGTAACGCGAACTGGTATACGTTTGCGAGCAATGAAGCTCGCAAAAGATGAAAAGTTTGCAGCCGCAAATAACGCTTTCGTGCCTCACCAGGTTGGTGCACAAGGTTCATGAACCGCTATGGGTTGTGTCTACGCCAGCGCACTAAAATTGCACAAAAGTTACCTCATGACCTCGAAGCAAAGATAATGGAATTTCAAAAGTATGTACCGTAATTTTTGGGCTAAGAGCCGCGGCTCTTACGTTACTAAAAGTTAAATTTTTCGGGTGTGCGGCCCCCTTATGCCGAATTTGTTTTCGATAAGACTTTCTTCCCTCCTTTTTTTTTTTTTTTTTCATGCAGATGCTTAGTAAATTTTTTCAAACGTCTTCTTTTGTTCACGAACTCGATTGGGATCATGTCCCCCCCCTTCTACTCATACGTTAGACAATAACTCCGCTGTCCGGATGTTGGTTTAGGAGGGAAAGTGGGGAGAACAGGAATGTCTGACTCAAACGCCCTTTGCATGGGGGATGGAATGGGGACATAAGCACACAGACAAGTAGCGTGACGTCCGAGGCTTCTGTGGATAGCGCGCCCAGCGGTAACGGCTCAGTGAGCAGTAAATGAAAGTAGGTTAAACCACTTGAAAGAGAGAAAGCGCACCGCCATTTCGTAGTGTTGGCGGCAGATCAGTGAACATGTGTGAAGCAGCTGGTAAAAGGAAACGTCTCTACATGAGAAAAAAAGCATAACACAGAAGGAACATATTAAGGAAAACATTAATCGAAAGCATAACAAGCGATAATTTATAAGTTAATTACTTCTAAGACGGATTCTATTGCAGTGAACAGAGAACCATCCTGTAGCAGACATCCACATTGAATGGAATTTAGACAATTGTGCGGTTTAACGAGCAATGCGATATTCTAACGGGAGTCTTAAGATTAACTGTGATTTATATTGATTATATAAATGGTTCTGAGCATTTAATAAAGTCAAACAAATAACATCATTAGCATGGTTAATAAAAAATGTATAAATAAAAATGTTTGCCAGTATGAAAAATTAAGTGTATAAAGCAGATCGACACTGAGTTGCAGAATTAGCCTTTGAAGTATATATATAATCCCGTTGGGCGTGAGTTAATTCATGAAAATAAGGAAGATAATTTAGCTTTCTGAGCAGCACCAAGACTTCACAGGTGCGGCCCTTACGGCAACTTTTGCTTCCAAGATTGCAAAAATTCTCACCTGTGGCACGCTGATGCGGCTCTTAGTCCGAAAATTCAAAAGAGAAAAGAGACTGCTTTTGAACTTTCCCAAATAGGGAACATGGATGAAACCACCATGTGTTTTGACCTTCCTGGAAATAAGACGGTGAACCAAAAGGGCGAAAAATATATCTTGATCAAAACGACTGGCCACGAAAAATCCAGTTTCACGGTTGTTCTTTCCTGCTTGGCCGACGGCATTAAGCTACCTCCGGTAATTATTTTCAAACGCAAAACTCTGCCGAAAAGCGTTGTCTTTCCGTCTGGTGTGCTCGTTCGTGCCCATGAAAAAGGATGGATGAACGAATCCGGAACAATTGACTGGTTAAAGAATGTGTGGAACAAAAGGCCAGGTGCACTTTTAAGGACAACTTCTCTTTTGGTGTGGGATATGTTTGTTGCACACCGTTGTGCAGAAGTGAAAAAAACTGCAGAAAATTCAGAAACAACTCTTGCTGTCATCCCAGGTGGGTTGACATCTGTTCTTCAACCACTAGATGTCTGCCTTAATAAGCCCTTCAAGAACAATGTGCGGAGGTATTGGGCAGATTGGATAAGTTCCGATTTGCCGACTGAAACCAAGGGCGGAAATCTAAAGAAGCCAGATATCGTTTTGATTGCGCGATGGGTCAAGGATGCTTGGGATGCGATACCTGCGGAAATGGTCGTGAAATCATTCAAGATATGTTGCATTAGTAACAAACTTGATGGCACAGAGGATGATGAGATTTTTATGAGTGATGATGACAGCGATTCTGATGACACAGGCATAGATGGGAATACTGATGTTTATGATGACGCGCCGATGTCGGAGAAAGACTTTTTTAACTGTTTTGCGAGTCTGACTCGGAATCGGATTTTGAAGGGTTCCGATGAAGTTTTTGGGTATGCAAATTAAATTTACTATTATATATATAATTTTGTTCGTTTTTGAATAAATTCATTAAATTTTTTTTTTTCTCATTCCGGTATCGACTTATACGAGAGTTTCCGATTTCTTACGGTTTTTCCCTCTGAAAGTGGGGGATCGACTTATATGCGAGTTTTTGATTTCTTACGATTTTTTTCTCTGAAAGTGGGGTGGGGGGGGTCGACTTATATGCGAAGTCAACTTATACGCGAGTATATACGGTAGTGTAAAATCTAAAATCTCATATCACAGAAGTATAAATTCAACATTTCACATGGAATGGACACATGTTTGTCTCATATTTCAATAAAATATAGGACAGGAAAAATTAATAACCACTAACCACTTGTCCTACATAATGGATAAAAATGCACTGTCCTCACTCTCATATATATAATAGATGAGGGGTGATTGTTAGGTGAAACAAAAAATCCAGAAACTTTAGTGTACAGTGCCAATATAAATATATAATACATATTTATATACTACAGCACTATGCACATATTAACTAGCTACACAGCAAACAGGCATTAGTGCCTGTGCAGTTTAACTTTGCTTCTTTTCCTGAACAAAATTTTCTTTTGGTGTAGCTAGAAATCCTTCAGACATTGCATTTTTTGCAGTCAGGTTTTGCACTTCATATTACGTATTATTTGGGTTGTCTATGGAGATAATTTCAGTTCTGGAAACCTACAGTGGTTTCTACTCTATTTATAAATGTAGCTCATTTAATGTACCACATCTAATATAATCAAATAATCTTTTTTTATGATATATATAATTGGAAGTACTGCATGTAATATACACCCTAATTGATAAAGTATACAGTTTCCAGATGCTGTAAAACAGTAGCAGTTGAAGACACAGACCACAACTGCAAACCGTTAGGTAGATGTACTCATAAAGTTTGTGTACCGCTACTGAGAGAAGTGACATAGGCGATAGCGCGCGTGTCACGTGACTAGTCAGTCAAAATGGCAGTGTCTGCAGTGGAGGCGTTTTGTGTTCCTGTATTGAGCAAAACTGAATCTAACTCGTTGTGCAACGGCATTTTCGATCACGATTCGGAAAAAAAAACGCCAACTAGAAAATCTATTTACGATTGGCAAAATTTGAAACTACTGGCTGTTTGTGCAAACTTAAAAGTCCAGGATGACCGCGTGTATCGGAAGAATTCGTCGATAGTGTTTGCACCGTCATTCAACGAAGCCCGGGAAAATCAATGCGGAGAGTGAGTCGTGAAGTGCAGATTTCACAGCCCACTGTCTGGAGAATTTTGAGAAAGAAGCTGAAAATGATTCCATGCAAAGTGCAGGTGTTGCAAAATCTCAATGACCTTGACAAGACAAAGCGCTTTGAATTTTGTGCCGAAATGCAGCACCATTTTGAAAATGATGATTTTGACGATCACTTAGTTTTCACCAATGAAGATACATTTCACATGAGTGGTAAGGTAAACAAGCACAATGTTCGCTTTTGGGGAACGGAGAATCCCAGATTTACAGTGCAACACGTGCGAGATTCCCCTAAGGTAAATGTGTTCTGTGCTGTCCAAAAAGAAAGTGTACTGCCCTTTTTTAATGTTGTGTGTACGATAATCTAAGTTTAGTGATGGGTTTTAATCTAAGTTTAGTAACATTTTACAGAGATTTGCTCTGTTAAAATGGAGAGTATGATAGTGTACGCAAATTAATGTTAAGCTGTAATACTCCAATATTACTTTATATTACATATATTATGATGAAAACATAGTTTCACCAAGGAAGGGCACAATTCCAAAAGCAATAAAAAATCCTTATATTTCTACAGTATTTGGAAAAGCAATACAAAATCTTTACATTTTAACACCACTAAATAAAACATAAAAATTGCATGCCAGGTCCAGTTACATATCCTCCAGCTTTGTAATACATCTTGACTATACAATCTAAATCGGAAAATGCCTTTTCACCTGCAAACAAGCATACACCTTGAAATGTGACTTTTCCCGAGAAAAGTGCTTGGAACACACATCACACTTGTGAGGCTTCTCACCTGTGTGAAGGAGAATGGGCTGTGAAAGAGGACTTTTCCAAGCAAATTGTTTGGAGCATACATCACACTGGTGAGGATTTTCCCCTGTGGGAATGAGTAAATTCTTCGAAAGATCACTTTTTCGAGCAAATTGTTTGAAGCATACATTACATTGGTGAGGCTTCCCCCATCTAAAAGAGTAAATGCTTCAAAAGATCACTTTTTTGAGCAAATAATTTTTTGGAGCATATATCACACTGGTGAGGCTTTTCCTCTGTGTGTAATGCAGTAATACTTCGAAAGAACACTTTTTCGAGCAAATTGTTTGAGCATACATGACATTGGCAAGCCCCCCCCCCCTCGTGTGAATGAGTAAATGCTTGGAAAGAAAACTTTTTCGAGTAAATTATTTGGAACATAAATCACATTGGTAAGGCTTTTCACCTGTATGCATACGCATATGCTCCAAAAGATGTGTTTTATAAGAATTTTTTATTATTTCAGAGAAGTTTCTATTAGAATTTTTACCTCTATTAGCACAACAAAATGTTATACTGTTCAGTGCCATTCTGTCAATCAAAATGGGAAATTAAGCTGGTCATGTAAAAATTGACTTCATATACACGCTTTACTACTAACTGCTCTTCAGAAATTAAAGGAATTCATATTAAATGTTTCTCCGTTGCTTACCTGTGAAAAGAACTCCAGGAGGTGGTCGACCGGAATTGCTGTGACATCCGTAACTTCAACAACGCACCATTTCTAAAAAAATAACTTCAAATTTCGAAAATCAAACTTGTCATGTCCGAAACCCAATGGCTCAAAACCACTATCAGAGGCTTAAGATGGCCGCCACACAGTCAGCATCGTCTGCTAAGAAAGCTTCAAGTTTGTGATGTCATACTTTCTCCCCGTATTCCTACCTCCATGAATCCCCCCTCCCCAAGAAACCTATTAGTCACCATTTCATAGCATTTTCAGAAATGAACTTACGGTTGAATCTTAAATTCTTCTGAAACTCAAAAACTGGCTTTTCGGGTTTTGAATGTGAAAAAAACCTGGAATTCTGCACTACACCAGCATTACAAGAAGGTCTGGTAGGTAATAACTACAATACCTTTTTGCATGTGTGCAACACCTCCCTCAGTGTTCTGACTTTCAGAATTTCACAACAGATGTGATACTTGATAGAACTGGCAATCTGAAGACTTTCAAACCCATTAGTTTCAAATACCAATATGCTTTCCATGAAACTAAGTACATGAGACAAAACTGATTATCATATGATAAAGTGCAACAAAAAAAAAAATAAAAAAAATTAAGGTACTGAAAAACACAAAAAAGAAGACTAACCTTCATTTTTGCTGCAGTTACAGAAAGATGGTTGGTTATTAACCACCACCAAGCACTTTTCGTGCTACCCTTAGAACTAAATTGCCCGGGCCAATATCCAAACACTTCCTTAATTTGCAATTATTTTCACCCGTGGATCAAAAAATGTTCCTGATACATGGGTGAAAATAATTACAAAGTAAGGAAGTGTTTGGATATTTGCAGTTTTTAACAATGGTTAAATAACAAAACAGGTTACGGTGGAATTCCAGAAATGAACTGTGTTTAATGGGTAGATTACTCTTACATCAGCTGATTAATTTTATATGGGGTGAAGTATAGTGTTCTGTTTAGGCCAACAACCCTATAAGAAAGTGTTAGAATTCGTACAGTATTAGAAATGGTGTGTCCTAAGGGGTCTGGTTCATTTGCCCGACGTTTACTTCACTGAAGGGTCACTTGACTGAAAATCACTTCACCGAAAGATCGCTTGATCAAAAAGTTCACTTGATCGAAAAGTTCATTTCACCGAAAGGTCTCTTTACCTAAAAGTTCATTTCATCGAAAGGACATTTCACCGAAGGGTCAGTTTATCAAAAACTTTGGATTTCATTACAGGATCTGTTGAAGCGTGGTGCAAGTTCGGCAGACAGTCCACCAAAACGTTAGGAGATTATACTCAAATTGCGCTTTTGCTTTCTCCGTGTAACAAAGAATGCAAAGATTTAGTTTTAAGAAAAATCTTTTTTTTTTTTTTTTTCAGACAATAGGCCTCGGCTTAGGCCTTTTTAGCAAATTTTAATCATGTTCATAAGGTTTACATAAAAAGTTACTTTACATTTTATGTAATGCTTATGAATATGAGTAGGGTTAAAATCTCTTAAAATGTCCTGTATCTAGGGGCTATGGTCAAAAAAATTAATGTTTCGTGGTTGAGTAAAACAGGAACATTATTTACTTGATTTGCTACGAAACCTTGTGAATATGAGCTCGGAGATTAAAATTTGACAAAAAGGCACAGATCTAGGCCTTATTAATTAATGTTATATTTCGAGAAACCTACTCATGGGGGTTTAATAGAAATTAAAAGTGTATTTTTTATACAATCCAATAATGTTTAGGTGGCCAGTTTTTCAAAAACCAGCACCACACTCTAACAGATCTCTTACAACGAAATTATAAGTTTTCGATAAACTGACCATTCGGTGAAATGATCTTTCGATATAATGAACTTTTAGGTAAAGTAATCCTTCGGTGAAATGAACTTTCGATTAAATGTCCTTTCGATGAAATGAACTTTTCGGTCAAGTGACCCTTCGGTGAAATGTACCTTTCGATCAACTGGTTTTCGGTCAAGTGACCTCTCTATCAAGTGAACAATACCCGTCTTAAGATATATTGTTAAAAGTGGTGTGTCCTACAATGATAGTGTGAGTATATGTGTATTTCACACATTAATTTTGCAAAGTTAAAAAAACCCTAAGAGAAATTTTAATTGTTTTTATTTTTACAATGAAATGTCACAGAAAAAATAATTGCACATCTTTTCAGCTCGCCTAATAACGATGGATGGACCACGGGCATCCATCCATCGTTATGAGGATTCGGGGACACACACACCCCAATATTTTGCCAAATAGGGAACACCAAGGGACAGGCTACATTGGCATGGATTTTTTTTTTTTTACAAATAAATTAAAACTTTGAGAAAATGTTTTACAAATCAATTAAAAACTTGAGAATTTCTTATTACTGTACTAAATACACTAATACGGCTCGCTCGCAACGGTGGCACAGTGGTCAAGGCGCTGGCTTCTGACCATTTGTGCGAGAAGGGTCTGGGTTCGAATCCCAATGAGGCATGGATGTCGAGTTTGTTTTATGGCACTGGCTGTCTCCCTTCCCTGGAGTCAGTGGTCCTAAATTAGAGACAGGAGACTACTTTATAGCCCATTGAGTTGCTCACGGTGGTCATTAAATATCCAATAAAAAAAAAAAAAAACATACGGCACTTAACCGCGTAGAGTTGTGCTATGTCCACCAGAGCATAGTCGATACTGTTGAGCTGGACAAAGATTTTCATATCAAACAGGGACGGGGAGGAGGAACGTTTTCGATCAGTTTGTGATTAAATAGAAACTATACACTTATTATGTTCCTGCTTCTAAATCAAGGTTGTGTAGAACAAGATTTTATTCTATAAACTAAGCATACATATGAAATGTCATTAAAGTATAGGTGAAAAAATTTACTTTAACTGAATAAATACATTGTCAATACTCACCTTTGAAAGAGTTCAATTTAATGATTTTACCCCTAATTACTTCTACAATACAGCTGACAAATTCTGGTTATGGCATCAATGAAGTATATCTAAAGGTGGATAAATTACAGGGTGGTTGAAAGGGTAGCTCTCAAGTAAAAATAATGCATTGCTTTATAGTGAGAAAAACAAGAGAGTTGGGAAGGTAAGGTAAGATATATCTGTGCCCCCCCTAATAATTAGAAGGCGATGATGCCTATGGATGGACTATAACAGTGTGAAGCAGAATGCAATGGGACACAACTGGGAACTTAAGTGTGGTGTCAAACAAAATATTATTTAACAAAAAACATGCCACCAGAGTGAAGCAGTACAAAAGAAAAAAAAAAAAAGTAATGAACGGCACAGTTACAACAAAATACTTTTCAAACACAATTCTAAAATGCACACACAAAAAAACTATTATTCCTAAAATTCGTGGTCATGTCTGTATCAGAACTGAGTATTGAAGATACACACTGTCATACAAAAAAGCCAGAAACTTACGAAAACAATTCAAGCGTGCAAGTTAGTGCTAATTTTCAGAAATTCGCCAAAGTTTTTAAAGTTATGTATTGCTGTTATTGGAGTAAAATAAAAATATTCAGTACAGGTATAAGCAAATGGGCCCTACCTACGAACTTTGAAACGAAAGCGCCTCAAAAGTACAGAATGTTGTGACGGTTCCTCTTATCTCAGCACCTTAACTAGATAACTTTTTTAAAACATCGCTGTCTATGAAATGCCAAAGAGAAAATGTTCACATTACTATATACTACAATAAAAATAAATCGATAATCTGCACTCGAACAGAACAAATTTTGGCAAGAAGCATGACCCACCTTTAAGCACTAAATTCAGATATTTTTAGATGGAAACTAACATTGTTGTTAAGAACATGGGGATTAAAACATATAATGACATTACAAACAAAACAAAAAAAACCCTTACCTTTCATTTACTTGAGCCATTGTAGCGAAGAACACCGATAGAAACACAGACAATGTCGTACTAGCAGTCGTCAACAGCAAAAAGGCCAAACTAAAATGGTAACACAATGCTTTCGGGCATGCGCAGTCCCGCGCTCGCACTTCCTGTTGGGGTTGTTTTGGTTTGCCAGTTCCGCCCCACAGTGGCGCTACGTTGCAGGCCCATAATTCGCAGAGATGCTGCAGGGCCAATAGTGGGTAACTGGAGGCAGCCAACTGATGGCGCTGCCACCAACGGACCGCTGCCGGCCCATAAGCGGCAAATTTCAGCCATCAGTGACCCATCACTGCCAGCTGTTGGCCAGCAGTTTCCCAGCACTTGTGTTTTTGCTGGGAAATTTTGAATTATGGGAATGTTCATTGCCTGTTTACATAAACCCACATGTCGAATCTGAGCGGATAATCTAGTTAATTCGGCATTTGTAATTAGCCAGTAAGTAGTTTAAACACACTTCACCATCACTGCGAAATTATATTGTTAACAAACTTACCTATTTAATAACATTTCGTATTCCATACTTACCTCCTATTAGTACTATTTAAAAAAAGAATGTTACAACCACAATATTAACATTGCAGAAACAGTCATTGATAATGGAGGAATACTTACTACTAATAATAATAGATCAGTTCTAAATAAATCTGGCATTTATGTCATTCCAACAGTTAAACATGATAACCAAAAAGACAAAGTATATATCGGAAGTACGCGTAGAATATTTTTGACTACATTAAATGAACATTTTACAAGTTGGACAAGAAGAGATGAAAAAACTTCATTAATACAACATTATATCAGAAATCATGTAACTCCTGATTGGATTAACACGAAAATTATAACATCGCATAGACCACATGCCCAGATTCTGACCTCCGAGGCTGTAGTCATGGAGAAAACCAAAGCCGCCCTGATGGCGTAGTGGTCTAAGCGATGGCCTCTGATAATTCGCCCGAAAGGAGTCCGGGTTCGAATCCCGGTGAAGCATGGATGTTGTGTTTGTCTTACAGCACTGGCTCTCTCCCTTCCCTGGAACCAGTGACTCTAAATTAGGGACAGGCGACTGCTTACAGCCCATTGAGTTGCTCACGGTGGTCATTAAACCTCCAATAAAAAAAATAAAAACAAACAGAAGATACAACTCTAACGTGAAAAGTCCAGTAGAGCTTCAGTTTGCATGGAGGTACCTTATTGAACAGGAGAAAAAACATTTCAAGAAGAAAAACAATAACATAAAACAGCTTACATCAAATATTACCTAAAAATACAAGTGCATATTTCTACTCCTAAATGATACTTGTTTATTTTGTTTAACTACAGATGGCGACACAATAGATGTGCGCAGTAAAACCCAAACCATGATGCGCAAATATCTGCACGACAGGGCTGAACTTGCATTCGGATTGAACAGCATACCTGAGCGAGAGAGTGCGGTAATTACAACGTCCGTGCACCTACCACTGATGATAGCTCTGAATATTAGCAGAAACTAGTTTGGTGCTTCGCAGTCAGGAGATGTATTTCTTTGGGCTTTGTAATCAAGATGATTATTTCTTTTTCAAGACTTTGTTTTTCAAAAATTTCGGCAAACGTTGTAATTCATTTTCGTGTTTCGTTGTTGCTTCGCAGTCAAGATGATTTCCTCTTCAAGATTTTAGTTCGTTTTTTAAAAATTCGGCAAGGTCTTAATACAGTTTCATATTTCATTGTTGTTAAAATAATTTTTTACCTTCATTGTAAAAATTCATCTTGTTCAATTTTATCTGGTGCAGATTTTACAGTATCATGAATTTTATTTTTTTTTAAACTTCACAATTGGAAAAAGTTCTTTGAATGAGTCGGATAGTTACGGCAATGTCTTGTGAATGAACACATTACAGGCGTTCATAAGAAGCCCTGACAGCCACTACGAATGTAGTAAGTACATATATAGTTCATTGCTTCTTGATATTAATTGCCGATACTATGCCCCATACGTATCTAACATCATTTAACAATCTCCCGATTGCCGAACTTGCATAACGTGTGAAACAGTAATGACGGACATTTAATGTCAATTCAAGTTATATTATCGTAGCCATGTAAAAATTATGTTCATCGCAAATCAGCGAAATTTGAACAACGATATATAGGATGTAGTTAACTTCCAAACTTCAGTTCTGTATTGCAGATAAAGCAGCAATAAAAATGCACCATTTATAAAAATATGCCATTACAATTTAGCAAAAGCTATTTTAAAATGAATTCTTGTATGATAAAAACATGCAGAAAAGTCTAATAATATTTATTCTACTTACCTGAAAGTACCAGTTAGCATGCGTTCTTTGAGCAATGGTGGAACAAGATCGAGTTGGTCACGTGTTGCTTCCCTCGGGCTCGACTGTAATAAGATTACACAAAGGCTCCTCGGTAGCTCATCAGTTAGAAAATCGTTGGCTTTACGTCAATATTCAACATTGACGTCTTGCCTACCAGATTGGGAATAGAATACGGTGGCACGTCGTTGCGCCTACATTAAATTGGAAGGGTGTGCTGCCTGGGCATATATTCTTTTTCACATTATAGTGTCCCTCTACTTGAAAATAGTTACTTCAAGGGTTTTAAATTTGTGACATTTTAACACTAAAAAGCAGAAAAAAATCAGCAACAATTTCACGAGAAAAATACCGGCTTTGTTTTCTTTTAAAAGAAACAACTGATTGGCATGCAGTGTATCTATCGCATGCAATATATCTTTGGTATAATACCTTTCAAGACCAAAAGAAAAAACGGAAAGAAAAAGTTCATTGGTATATTAGACATTCTATAAAAAGTAACACAGAACGAAACCAGAAGTGTGAGATGGCTGCAGTTGACTGTTGGATTTCATTAATGAAGGTAAACAAATCTGTAATGGGTCATGAAAGTCAAAGGCGAATTGAATAAATAATTGTCAGTGAACATTTCTGTCTTGCTTGTGTTGTGTTATATTCGCACTGTTTCACCCGGTTAAAAAGTTCAGCTTTTTTTTTTTTTTTTTCCCTTTCTATCTCATGTATAAAAGCATCATATCTATATCTCTTCAGTGCACAAACAACTCTTGTGTCTCATCTCTAATACCCAGATTTCATTGCCACATGTCAGAGTAGAAACAATAACAAATACATTTTCAAACACAGCCATTGGGGACTTTTTGAGAACTCATCATTCCTGTGAAATCCTCCTACAGCAGTTATGACTTTCAAAGCTGAACTCACTTGCGTACTAATTACGTCATCTAATTAGTTTTCTTTGTCAAATATGCTTCCTAAATATATAAATATTATTTCATTGGTGATCAGTATTTAACTTTTTGTCCATCTTTGTTTTCATGATTTTGTTCAAATCGCCAACAGTAATGGTTTAGTTGTGTAACAGTGTATGTGTTGTATTTTTTATGCGTTTATTTTTATGAAATCAGCTGATATTTTCATATGTTAATATAATTGATGTTATTCATCATAATGTAATTGTTAATTTTTCATTTCTACTGCTCAGTTTTAGAAGACCTAGTTGTGGTGCTTCAGGAGATTGAATGCCGGGCTTACAACAGGGTTAGAGACTTAAAAGAAAAACTTCTGGATTTTAAACAAGAAATGTGTGTGAAAGATACAAAATTTCAGGAACTAATAAGTAAAGCACAGGAGAAAGAGGAAGAGGAACGGCTGAGGCTTGAAAAACTGAAGAGCATTGTGAAAATTGAAATGGAAATGCAGACAGATAGCTGGGAAGTCGAAAAGAGTGAAAGGGAAGTGCAGACAGAAAGTTTTAGAACTGAAGAAGATACTGCTGTGGTAGCTCACAGTCCTGAACATCATGATGATGATGATGATGATGAAGAGCACCCTGAAAATCAGTCAGAAGAGTGCCAACCTGAAAATCAGGAAAAAGGTGAACAGAGTGAAAACCAGATGAAAGAAGAACAGTCTGAAGATCAGATGGAAAAAGAACAATGTGAAGACGAGATGGAAAAGGAACAATCAGAAAAGCAGGTAGAAGAAGAGTCTGAAAAGATGGCAAAAGAGGAGCAATCTGATAGCCAGACAGATGAAGAAGAGTGTGAAAATCAGACAGAAGAAAAAGAACAGTCTGAAAATGAGATGGAAGAACAATCTGAAGTTCAAACAGACAGTGAATGTAATGAAAAGTCAGATGATTCTGATGACTCTGATGTGCATGAAGACCCTTGTAGCAATGACGAAAGTGATAGTGAAGAGGAGCAGAATGACATGAAAGTGCTAAAAGAACCCAAAGCTGAAGATTCCGACGAAAGCTTTGATTCAGATGTTGCTTCAAATTTACAGAAGTCAGCAGGTAAGTTGGAACAATTAAAAAATAATAATATATTTACTTTGTAAAGTTTCCAACTGCAAGCACTAAAGGGTGAAAAGCAATTGAGTGAAGCGAGGCCAAAGGCCAAGTGGAGCTCTCTTTATGAGACTTGAAACAATTAGTTGTTCGGGCATAGGTACGAGATGACACATCCGATCACCGTGGTTTTTTTCATGCGATTGGACATCGTCTATGGTCAGGTTTTGATGCCTTCCATTTCCAGAAATTCTCTGTCATTGAGAAATAATCATCCAAAAACTTGCATTTTTAAGGGTTTTTACAGGTATTGAGAAGGGGTTATTTGTTACCTATCTCCTGCGTAGATCTTCAGCCAATCACGATGAGACTTGCCACTGAGAAAGGGAAGGACATAGTGAGTGACATGGGGTTGGTATCATGGTGATTGGTCGTATCGTATAAAAATAATGACCATTAAAAAACTGACCAATTTTAATAATAATTGAAAAAATCCACTCTATACGAGACTCGTGACAATTAGTTGTTCGGGCATAGCTACGACATGACACATCTGATCACCGTGATTTTTGGCATGCGATTGGACATCGTCCATGGCCAGGTTTTGACGCCTTCCGATTCCCGAAATTCTGTGTCATTGAAGAAATTCAATTAAAACTAGATGACCTTTTACTTGAACCGTTTCACAAAAGTCGGCTCACTAACATTAATTTTAAAAATCGTTTGAATTGAAAAATGAAGAAATGGAAAAACTCTGTCTGTTAGCTCCACACTTGCCTATTCTATAATAATAATAATAATAATAATAATAAAAGGAAGTTTGTGTATGTGCGTGTGCCTTTCGCGATACAAAATGAAAAACGTGGTTCCTGATGTGAGTGTGTCTTTCCGCTTTGTCTACATGCAGCCTGATCACAACCAATGTGAAGGTGTTAAGGAAAGTAGTTCATGATCAATTTTATTCATTTCCTTTTTTTTAGAAAGTTTCGTACTTTTGTTCTAGAAGTCATAAATTTTACGCGTTCGTTTTTTAGAATTTGTTATAATAGACGCTTTAATGAGCTTAGATTTTGCCGTAGCTTCGCTCAAAATTTGCCAACTGTACCAGAGTTATTGGTTACCATTGGCGGCTTGTCCTGGTCTATTGTGATAATGTATCTTAAAAATTTTACTGGGTTGTGTAACATGAAATATCATTCGGAATGGTGTGAAATGAAAGAGGCATACCTGTTAGGGAGATGTCAACCTTCAGTCAAAATAATCACCCGTGGCGTCAATACATCGTTGCCAACGGGTTGGCAGTGCATATATACCCTTGTGGTATAGATCGGCAGGTCGGGTCATGACAAAAGTTTGGAAGTCACTTTCGAGAGCCTGTTGATTGACGAAGGATTTCCCAGCGAGGTGGACTGTCAGACTGCAGAAGAAGTGAAAGTCTGTATTGCTGAGATTGGGGCTATGCACAGGATGTGACAGAATCTCGTAGCCCAAGTGGTGCAGCTTCTGGACAGTCATCCGTGCGACATGAGGACATGCATTATCGTGCAATAGGGTAGGCCCTTTCCTATTCACCAAGGCAACTTGTTGTTTGCACAATTTTTGGTACACGGTGTCAATTTCTTGGCAGTATGACTGAGCTGTAATGCTGGATCCAGGTTTCAGAAAGTGTGTAACATGAAATGTCGTTTGGAAGAGTGTGAAATGAAAGAGGCATACCTGCTAGGGAGATGTCAACCTTTAGTCGAAATAGTCGTCCGTAGCATCAATACATTGTTGCCAACGGATTGGCAGTGCATAAATACCCTTGTGATACAGATCGGCAGGTCGGGATATCACAAAAGTTTGGAAGTCACTTTCGAGAGCCTGTTGATTGGCGAAGCATTTCCCAGCGAGGTGGACTGTCAGACTGCAGAAGAAGTGAAAGTCTGTAGGGCTGAGATTGGGGCTATACACAGGATGTGACAGAATCTCGTAGCCCAAGTGGTGCAGCTTCTGAACAGTCATCCGTGAGACACAAGGACGTGCATTATCATGCAATAGGATGGGCCTTTTCCTATTCACCAAGGCAACTTGTTTGCTCAATTTTTGGTGCATGGCGTCAATTTCTTGGCAGTATGACTGAGCCGTAATGCTGGATCCAGGTTTCAGAAAGCTGTAGTGCACGCCACTGTGAGATGTCTACCATGCATTCACCATAGTCTTCTTGGGGTGTAACGCCGATTTTGCCATCTTCTTGGGCAGTTCAGCGACATCAACCCACTCACAGATCATCGACAATTCTCATAAAGAATCCACTTTTCGTCGCAGGTAACAATCTGATCCAAAAACGGGTCCCATTCATTACGTGTGGCTAATGATGAACACACTTCCAGACGTTGCTCTTTGTGTTTGCCCAGCAAGTCGTGCTGGACCCACTGATCGATCTTTTCGCCTACCTATAGGCTGCAGCTGGTTTGACACAGTTTTTGGGCAGACCTGTAGGCGCACAACAAGGTCTCACACCGTTTGACAAGGGTTTTCTTCGACTAGTGCCTGTAGTTCTTCATTATTCACTGTAGACTCGGGCGTCCAAGCTCCTGGTCATCGAGATTTGTGTCTCCACCTCTAAACTTTTGGAACCAATGTTGCAGTGTACATTTATTAACAGTATTCTCTCCGAACGCCTCATTGATACCGCACGTGGTTGTCACTGCATTGTTCCAATTTTCACTCGTACAAGTACAGTAACCGCAAGTCACGTCTATTTGGTGTTTCCATGCCGCCCCGCAATGAAACTACTCCCAAGCTGTCGTCACAGCTTATGGGTGTGACAGCGGCGGATCTACTCTTTTTACCCTGCTAGTGCGCCATCAACCGCTAACTCCAGTACCGACCGCGGTGCAGAAACGACATTTCATGTTACACAGCCCGATATTTACTTATTTTATTCTTCATTATTTTTATCATTTTAATTTGACATGATGTGCATTCCTTCTGTGTTAATTCTCTTCTCATAAGTCAGTAATGAAAAGAAAAAGTATCATTTATAATGTCAGGTTTGTAGATGATAGGGCAGCCGATACCCATAGCACGATGTATCGAGTCCAGCTGGAAAGAAACACACACTTCATTCCAGCTTATGTTTGTTGTGCCTGTATAAGTACAAGTTTACATATTCAAAGATTGAACCAAGGACCCAGAATTTTCTGGATTTAAGAAGAAACTGAACATTATAAAAGTCAACTAATTAAATTTATTAATATGTTATATTGCTAGCTATATGCATACTATTAAACTCATTACCTTATTGAACTTTTACATTGCAAATGCATAATAACTGTGGCTGTCACCATTTTATATGACGTACAAGCAGTTGAATGTTAAATATCCAATATAACGTACAAGGTGTTCATGCACACAAATTAATGCTCGACTCATTTAGCAATTGCACATGCACATTACATCTGTACATTTAAAAGATTCTCTCTATGTAGTCATTTGTTTATCTGAGGATGTGTCTAGTGTGGAGCCGAAAGATCCCTTAAACTTGTATTTATACAGGCAAAATAATAAACATAAGCTGGAATGGAGTGTGGGTTTCTTTCCAACTTGACTTGATACTACATCGTGCTATGGGTATTGTCTGTCCTATCATCTTCGAATTCACGTCTGCACGAATATATAATAATACTAACATTTATAATGTCAGGTTTGGAAGAAAAATTTTGTTGTATATCAAACTGTTAAACATGTCTTTCTTCCATGTCAGTAGATTGAAACTGAAATGTTTATCACATCAGTGTACATGTATGTTAAATAGTGCTGAATGCAAACCAATTGACTAAAAAAAAGAGGTAACAAGTGGTGGTAAGAAGAATGTTACATATAACTGTGAACAGGGCTTGAAATATATGTTGAGTGAAATGTTAAATATTTTTAATGCAATTTTGTTTTAATTATCATGGAATAAATTATCCATATTTCTTTTTAACATTCTTTGCATTTTTTCACTTTTTTGGATATGGAATAAAAAAGAAAGTGTGTCATATTCCTTTGTAATTATTACTTCTTAATGTTAAAAATTCTATTTAGAACTGTAAAAAATTTATGTGATGATGCTCACGGAATGATCTTGTAAAACTTCAAAAGTTCATAAATAAGAAAAAGTCTTTCAAAAATAACTTAGCTGTACAGTTTGATGTCCCAGTGTTTTTGAGTTCTTCACAAGGCAGAGTCATTTATCAATTAACATTAAAAAGAAGTAACAATCACACAAAAATATTTTGTCCAAGAAAGTGAAAAAATACAAATAATGTTAAAAAGAAGTATGGATAATTTATTCCATGATAATTAAAAATATATGCCCAAGTTGTAAAACCAGGTGTGACGAGCCTGCACCGCAGGACACACACGAGATAAAGGCAGATAGCAGCGAGAGCGTACGTCCGCGTAGCTCAGTTGGGAGAGCGACTTATTCCGGAGTGAGGGGACACGGGTTCGATGCCTGGCGTGGACAAAAATGACGGAGAAATTTACTTTGTTATACAGGATGTCCAGAAAAATTAATCATTCAAGGTAAAAAAAAATCAAAAGCCTCATTATTTTTTAGGTTAAAACGTACAGTAAATTTTTTTAGTAACTCAGTATTCCCATTGCCAACTGCAGACATGCCAACTCCTTGGACCTAGGTGGGAGACTCCGGATTTTTAGCCCTTTTTGCCGCCCTCCGGACGAAAGTCAAATTCTCCTGATTTTCACTGAGAATTAGCTGTTAGGATGGTCGAAATTCCATCAACCTCCACCATTTAGTACTTTTCCTCTCCTCCTATCTGCAAAAAAGAAAGCCGCCCTGGTGGCACAGTGGTCTAAGTGCAGGCTTCTCACCAATCGTCCGAGATGGGTCGGAAACATTCGCTTAAAAAAATTTCTACCCATCCGATTGTCATACGATGCCTTCAGCAAAGAGCTCACCCGCTCTGGCACTAGATTGTCAGGGAGGGTCGGTAACTGATAGACAAATGGAAGCAGCCCTTTCTTCTACTTGCAGTTCAATCTTTCAACCCCTCGCCTCAACAGAGCTGCGCACATTCTAAGTGATGATAAACAGTTGAGTTGAGCGACTTCACTTAACGACAAAAGGGAGTAGTTACAGTTGTCCTCACCTTGTAATGAAAGGCAATGTTAGTTAATGCTTTTTGTTGTCCTCACTTTCATGCACAACCTAAAGAAGAAACAAAAACCAGTTGGCTGCTATTTTATTCAGAAAAAACATGTGGGCCATTTTACGTTTTCCTTACCTTGCAGAATTGGCATACCTGAAAACGAATTTCAGTATGCGAAGGGGGAGTTCAAGCTGGCTTTTTTTTTTTTTTCTCCAGAATTTTTAGTGGACCAATATTACTATTTCTGGGAAAATGTTCCTACATCTGGTAAAAAATGTTGATAAAAAAAATAGCGGTTGTGTGATTTTATGGGCTGTAAAAATCTCCCGATTTTCTGATTTTGAAAGTTGGCATGTCTGCAACTGTCCATTTGGAACAAATCATCATATAGTCCTAATGCCTATGCCTACATTACAAAACAGTTAAAGATGTGATATACCCCCTAACTGCATCAGTAATACAAATTCCTTGATTTGCAGTGAAATGAAAAATAACGGGCAAGAACAGTCTTTTTGATTACGGTGGCGAACTCGTCAATCCATTATCTTTTTTCTTTATCCAAATCTATTTGCCCGGCTAGGTAATTTGCTTTTCTTTACCTGTCTAGGCCAATAAGTTACATGTCCTGGTCATCTCGGGGAATGACACGTTTCATGCCCTGAAGAATAGAAAAATAAAAGCTTAGATGAGACAACAGAATTGAAACAAAAGATGCGTTAATCAGGATCCCCACGCAATGTGGAAAACAGGTAATATTAGAATACAAGGTGTGATCAAAAAGTATTCAAATTGGATTTATTAAAAAAAAAAAAGTGCAAGGCTTACAGATGACTTAATCAACTTTGAAGTAGCCAAAGCCACACACTCTTAGCACAGGGCTGTTCCCACTGTTCGAAGCATTTTTTGAAGTAATCTTCTGAAATAGTGAACAGCTGTTTTGTTGCATTCTGTTGTATCTCCTCAATACCTTGAAATCGTTTTCCTTTCAAATGGCATTTGATTTTGGGGAAGAGAAAAAAACCGCATGGAGCGGGACCTGGCAAGTAGGGCGGCTGACGGGCTTCTGCAAGGCAGTGCTTAGCAAGAAACTGCTGCACCAGTTGAGACAGACACATGGGCAGGCGTGTTGTCATGGTGGAGTTCTCACTGTCATGCAGTGCTAGCCTTTTGTAACAAACTGCATCTCTCAAATGCTGCAAAACTTGACAGTAGTACACCTTGCTGATTGTCTGGCCTGATGGAGTGCATTCATGATACACAATTCCCTCATGATTAAAAAAAAAAAGTCAGCATCGACTTGACATTGCTGTGGCTCTGGTTTTTTTTCTTTTTTTGGTGGGGGGGGGGGTAAGAGTTTGTGGTTTTCCACTGTGAAGACTGTGCCTTAGTTTCGAGGTCATACCCATAAACCCATGATTCATCACCAGTTACGATCGTTTTTTAAAAGTTTTCAACACCCTCCAGCACGTCACTAGCAGCTGAAACACGGGCTTGTTTTTGCTCACCTGAAAGAAATTTTGCACAAATTTGGCTGAGACACATCCATACCCAAATCGTCTGTAAGAATCAACTGAACTGAACGGAAACTAATGCTGAAGTCTTCAGATAACTCTCAAATAGCGATTCAGGGATTTTCTCGCACAGCTATACGAACAAGGTCAACATTGTTTTCACTTTTTCTGGTTGTGGGCCTTCCAGACTTTTCATCACTCTCAGCGCTTTCACGACCATCCTTAAAACCAGTGGCATAACTACGAAATCTGCCTGGGAGCAATTCCCAGCGTTGGCGCCACCGCCCCGTCAAACGTCGCTGTTGTAAACCAGGTTGTCCATTTTAATTCCTTTGTACACACAAAAATGTAAAATAATCTTGATAAGGGTAAACAGAGTTCCCATGGTCCTTGAAAACTCCTTGAATTTACTTTTCCTTTTCAAGGGCCCTTGAAAGTCCTTGAATTTTGTAAGAGTCCTTGAAAAGTACTTGATTTTTTTTTTCCTGTTCACTAAATTTCAGTTACGTGCCAGACATGCTACCACTGCACCACAAAAACTTTAAACAGAAAAAAATTCAATCGTGAATTTTATGGTATGTACGCTCCTTGAAAAAGAAAAGCTCATTTTCAAATCCTTGAAAGTACATAAAAAAGTTTAAGACTGTAAAGAGTACCTGAAAAAGATTTTGACTTGTTTTTAAGTAATGATATGTAAGAGTATGTGTGTGTAAAAGTTTGTGGTGAAATGTTGTACAGGAGATTTCTGTGTAGTTCTTATAAAAATGCCAAGCTGATCAAATAGTTTAGAACTTGTGTTCAACTCAGGGCGGCACATTGACTACTGGTGCCTTTGCTCTGGCATCACTAGGAAGTTAAACGTTAGCCATGGAGTAAAATAAATGGAATGATGTATTTGCGAATCGTGATGGCTTCCGTTGACTGGGGTTAGGGATGCAATCCTTGCTGGAAAGTGAATGCAAAAATTAAGTACCCTTTTAAAATATTCCACAAAATAAAATTATTTGAAAAAACACCAAAACAGAGCGGCAATTCAAAGTTAATAAAATAAACAGGGAGGCAGGGGTGTACCTGGCAGGTAATTGAAGGCGTGCTCGTCGCAGCTAAACAAGTTTAATGGTTTGAACTTCTTAAAATACATACCTACTGACAGCACACACATGTGATAATTTGATTTAAAAAAGTCCTTGAAGAGTGCGAACCTTGAATTTGTGTTAAGAATTTCTCTTCATTGTGTTAATTTTTAGTAAATGTTTATATAATCCCTTTACAGATGGATCTGTGCTCTTTAAAATTAGAACAGTTAGAGCTCTCTGCCATTTATGGTTTTTGTGCAGTTAAAAAAAAAAAAAAAGCAAAAAGGCTGTCTAGGTGTGATTTTTCCACACTTACAGTGGCCATTTTGGCTTTTAAATCTGAAATGGCAGATGTTTAAAAAAAACAGATTTGAATTTTCAAAATATAAGTGACTTTCCAGATGGACAAAAGATTATTATTATTTTTTAATTGTGTCAGCAACCATTTTTTTTTTTTTTTTGTAAATTGGGTGATTTTCCTCAGAATGACACTGTATTTATCGTGCTAGAGACACTTGTGGTCACCTTGTGATTGATTGTTTTATCTTAATATTTAAGTAAGGTAATTTAATAACTTGGTGTGTATGTTCTCACTGCTAATTCTGAAATTTGTTTGTCCTATCATTTTTTTTTTTTTTTTTTTTTTTTTTTTTGTAATTTTAATATTTTTGGATTTTTTAGGTCTTGCAGAATGCCTTGAAACGCTTAAGGCACGAGTTGAGATGGCAGAATGCCTGGTGGATGTCTTACAAAGGATAGAGCACCTAGCGACTGAAACTATGGTTGAACTAAACTGTAAGAACAGAAATATTTGTAAAAAGTTTTTTGTTTTATCTGAAGAATACGATGTCATGAAGGTAAAATTAGCAGCTGCAGAACAGCAAATCATTCAGAGGGAGAATGAGTGTAAGAGGCTGAAATCTGAACAAGGCTCTGTTTCAACACTGAAGAAAGGTAACTTGTTACAGTGTTAAATACTGAGCATAATATGCTTGGTGTTTACATTTAATTTGATCATATTTATTTTTAAAATCCAACACAACCATTGCTTTGATAGTTTGTATTGGGTTGTCGGAAAAGTCATGACGTATTTTGGCACCCGATGGCGGTTGGGCGGTTTTGGTAGTACTAGAGGCATGCACAGCTCTGTTATCGCTATGGCATTCGACAGGTGCCAGTTCTAGCTGCAGTCTAGAAGGAATAGTGAGCGGTTTGGTTGATTTGCGGAGATTTGGCTTCAAGTTGAAGATGGAAGACCAAACTGTGCATTTTCGCCATATTTTACTGTTTTACTTCTGTAATGGGAAGAACGCGCGTCAAGCTTGTGAAAAGTTGCATAAAGTGTACGGTGATAATGCTCTACAAGAACGTCAGTGCCAGCGGTGGTTCACAAAATTCCGTGCTGGTCATTTTGACCTCAACAATGCTCCTCGGTCCGGGAGGCCAACCGAGGTTGATGACGGCCAAATCAAGGCATTGATCGAGTCAAACCCACATTGATTTTTTTCCCAGCACGCCGCCGCCGATTTTATTTCCATGGCGCAGACCTTTATTCCACACACGCGATATAGTTGGTGCTTTACATTTTTCGCCAAAACATTAAAAAAATTTCCACTAGCAACTTTTGCTAGAACCACCTTTTATCACTAGCAAAATGCATTTGCTTGCTAGCAATTTGCTACTAACTACCAGCCAAAATCAAGCCCTGATCATGATTTCCATAAAATATGTGTATCAGAAATAATGTTTAAGAAAAGTAATCTATTTATACTATTTCTTAATCATCACCTTACATTGTGTATGTTTTCATTTTTCAGCCTCCATGGGAAGTGTGCAGAAGTCGGAACACTTGATAGAGATTATGCAAAAGATCGAGCATGTGTGTACAACCAATGTGAAGCTGCTGTCTAGTGAAAATTTAAGACTGCAGCGTGAGAATGCTGTGTTCTTGGATCAGGTGCAGGCATTCAAAGTTGAACTTGATCTTGCTACTCAAGAAATAGAAAGGAAGAACCAAGAAAATTGTGCCCTCCAAGGCAACCTTAGGAAAAAGATGCACGCATTATGCTTTTGGAATTTGGTATGAATGCATTATTTAATAAACATTATCTGTGCATTATGACTATTTATTATAATTGTTTCCCATATATCAGTGCAAATGTTCCTGATGGTTCATTTAGGTTTACTCTAATGATTGAAAATTGTGGTTTGACATATTTTTACAGCTCAGAAGAGATCAACGGAATTCGTGTTATAAGAATTTTCTGCATGATCAGGCTGAACTGACATTGTGCAGGGGTTGATCCAGGTGGAATCTTCACAAAAATATCTTTTGCTCAAACGGTATCATGACAAAAATATTTGGAGATGTGTGGTACCGTCACTTTCAGTAAACATTTATCTTAAAAATATTTTTTGTGTTAGGTTAATCTTCAGTATTGTCCTGTTTAAAACAGTTTTTTTTTTTTTTTGAACATTTTTCAGTAAAATGGTCTCTGGCAGATATGCCTTTCAATCACTGCATCCCCTCATTTCTGGTGGTGGCTACGCTACTAGCAACTGAGGTGATGCTCGTTGAAAGGAACCCTAAAGGCATTATAGGAGCATATTTTCCCCCTGTAGCATTCTCCAAGGCTAATTTAGAATGAAGGATGGGCACATCGGTGAGGAACCTCAATGTTGGACATCGGTTAATACTTATTCCTGGAACGTCCGTGCATTGGTAGTGTCAATTGAAATTTTCTATGTATTAGTGAAAACCTCCATGTTTCGCTAAAAAGCTGAAAACTTTGCATCTTTTCCATTTGCAGCAATAACTGGCACATTGATGTGTAAAATCACTGTTCAATTAATCAGTGATTGCCCACCAATTGAACATCGAGTAATGAATATTTGTTAAAATGCTTGATGCATCGGTAGAAATCTCTGTGTTTCTTCAATGTATGGGGTCCTGTGACATCGAAGGTAAGAACTCTATTTTTGGCAATGAAACATCGAACAAAACAGCAAAAAAAAAAAAATCGCTAATTCTTCTTTAAAAGAAATTCATTTTCTTCGTGTAGAAAATTTTCTTTTGCAGTGTCAAACATCAATTGTCACTTGCAAAACAACAATGCTCAAAAACATCAAGGTTTTTTTTTTCGCCCATCCTACTCAGATTAATCTTTGCCGCACCAGCCGGGATTCCAGGAAACATATTTACAATTGTGAGGAGAGGAGCATGATGAGGAAGGTGCTGACATATGAGCAACTTTTTTTTTTTTTAGTTGTTTCTTTTCCTCCAGCACCTAAAAAATTTGACCTTTGATGACTTTTCTGGTTTGATACAACCTGGAGTATTAGAGTATTATTATTTATTCCCCTTCCCCTAAGATCTGAGCTAGAGTATAATCACACAGTTGTTTACAAAAAAAAAAAAAAAAAAACTATTCGTAAGCAGTTATCAAAGCAAAAAAAATTGTTGCAAACTATGAAAGCATGAACCATGATTAGCAATAATAAATAAAAAATGGCTGAAAACAATAATACAATAATTACTGTCAGAACAATGGCTATAGAGAATTGTAATTGCTCTAAACTCAAAAATAGGCAAAATTCACAAAAATGGGTATCATCTTAAAAAGCGTGAATTAACCTCTGCACTGTGTGCAACCAGAGCTGCCAACTGTTACGTGTTTTCAGCTGACTGTACTTGGAATTACAGTTCATACCTAAAAAATTATGGAAATATGCTTGTTAGTGAGCATGAAGCCCACTTTGTGAATGAACCTGTAACTGATCAACAGTAAGGCTGAGCGATGTATCGTTTTTTTTTAATTTCACATTGGTGTTCTTGTTTTTTTGTTTTGTTTTTAAAGTGATATAATACGTCAAGAAAGTGTAGGCTGGTGTGGTGGAGCTTTCAGGTGCATCGCTAAGCTGACCAGAATACTACTCTCAAATAACCAGGAAGCTGACATATGATGCAATCTTCGAAGTTTTGCGTGCATCGTGAAACAGACACTATGTTAAATTCAGTCCTGATCGACCCATTGCGCAACATCTGCGATGCTACCCATATGCATCTTTCTTCCACCGCATAATCTTTATTCAGCGTCAAGCATAACAGTGTGCACGGAGAATTTACTGTGCTGAAGTCCCGACGATGACGACAGGGAACTGGTGTTCTGGCGCACAAAGGCACAAAATTCCCATCTCTGTTATATATTTTATTTATAGGGAAATTTTTAACAAAAAATACAGAAAATTTTAAAATCCGGAAGAAAAGTTCTTCCGGCCGGAAAACCAGAAGACCGTATAAAAACGGAAAACTTCCGCAAATTCCGGAAGAGTTGGCGGGTATGATTTAACTGAAAAACTATTCGTAAGCAGTTATCAAAGCAAAAAAAAATTGTTGCAAACTATGAAAGCATGAACCATGATTAGCAATAATAAATAAAAAATGGCTGAAAACAATAATACAATAATTACTGTCAGAACAATGGCTATAGAGAATTGTAATTGCTCTAAACTCAAAAAATAGGCAAAATTCACAAAAATGGGTATCATCTTAAAAGCGTGAATTAACCTCTGCACTGTGTGCAACCAGAGCTGCCAACTGTTACGTGTTTTCAGCTGACTGTACTTGGAATTACAGTTCATACCTAAAAAATTATGGAAATATGCTTGTTAGTGAGCATGAAGCCCACTTTGTGAATGAACCTGTAACTGATCAACAGTAAGGCTGAGCGATGTATCGTTTTTTTTTAATTTCACATTGGTGTTCTTGTTTTTTTTGTTTTGTTTTTAAAGTGATATAATACGTCAAGAAAGTGTAGGCTGGTGTGGTGGAGCTTTCAGGTGCATCGCTAAGCTGACCAGAATACTACTCTCAAATAACCAGGAAGCTGACATATGATGCAATCTTCGAAGTTTTGCGTGCATCGTGAAACAGACACTATGTTAAATTCAGTCCTGATCGACCCATTGCGCAACATCTGCGATGCTACCCATATGCATCTTTCTTCCACCGCATAATCTTTATTCAGCGTCAAGCATAACAGTGTGCACGGAGAATTTACTGTGCTGAAGTCCCGACGATGACGACAGGGAACTGGTGTTCTGGCGCACAAAGGCACAAAATTCCCATCTCTGTTATATATTTTATTTATAGGGAAATTTTTAACAAAAAATACAGAAAATTTTAAAATCCGGAAGAAAAGTTCTTCCGGCCGGAAAACCAGAAGACCGTATAAAAAACGGAAAACTTCCGCAAATTCCGGAAGAGTTGGCGGGTATGATTTAACTGAAAAAACTATTCGTAAGCAGTTATCAAAGCAAAAAAAATTGTTGCAAACTATGAAAGCATGAACCATGATTAGCAATAATAAATAAAAATGGCTGAAAACAATAATACAATAATTACTGTCAGAACAATGGCTATAGAGAATTGTAATTGCTCTAAACTCAAAAATAGGCAAAATTCACAAAAATGGGTATCATCTTAAAAAGCGTGAATTAACCTCTGCACTGTGTGCAACCAGAGCTGCCAACTGTTACGTGTTTTCAGCTGACTGTACTTGGAATTACAGTTCATACCTAAAAAATTATGGAAATATGCTTGTTAGTGAGCATGAAGCCCACTTTGTGAATGAACCTGTAACTGATCAACAGTAAGGCTGAGCGATGTATCGTTTTTTTTAATTTCACATTGGTGTTCTTGTTTTTTTTGTTTTGTTTTTAAAGTGATATAATACGTCAAGAAAGTGTAGGCTGGTGTGGTGGAGCTTTCAGGTGCATCGCTAAGCTGACCAGAATACTACTCTCAAATAACCAGGAAGCTGACATATGATGCAATCTTCGAAGTTTTGCGTGCATCGTGAAACAGACACTATGTTAAATTCAGTCCTGATCGACCCATTGCGCAACATCTGCGATGCTACCCATATGCAGTTATCAGTTATTTTTGCAGCTCCTGCCATTGTTCTACAGCTATTTAAAAAGTATGTGGCAGGTAATTTTTGCCCCCCCCCCCGTTTTTCCATAACTGTGTAAATGATATGTTGGTATTTAAAGTTGTATCTATGTTATGCATGATTTTATGAATGTCTGGTACTGCCCTTTCCACTTTCAGAGGCTTTCCAACAGAATTTAGGCATGAAAATTAGTGTGCATATAGTTCCTGCCTGGTGCAAACTTGAGGGAAAAAATGAAATCCGGATTTGCTGGATAGGGGCAATTTATTGTCAGTTTCCACACTTCCAAGACAGCCACAAAAATATTAAATTCCCCAGAATACTGTATTTTTGTCATATAATCTGCAGATTATCTGTTATAAATTTAAGTTCTGTAGATTATGCACCAGTGCAGATGATTCACTCCTATAAGTAAAAAAATGTTTTTGCGGCACTTCGACTTTTAAAAAATCAGCATCAAAATAATCAGGTCATGTATTTGGAAAATTACCAGAAATGCATTAATAACGAAATGTAATGCAATACAATTGTGGAGATCTGCAAACAGTTGGAGGAAAAAAGTTTTTTTTTTTTTTTTTTCTTCTTCTGCTTACGAGCATTTTGGCAGAGGATTGAAATGCAATGAAGACGATATTATTTGCTCTCATGGACGATCGCGTATTGTGGGAAGCTTAGTGTCACACACGCCCATGGGTTTTGCATGTCTCACTATGGAGTTGCAAAAAAAAATCATAATTTTTGCTCTTTATTCACTTGAAAGTAACAGAAAATTGCTTAAAAATGACATCTAATTTTTTAAAAAGGTAATTTTCTTTCTACTTCTTTGGACTGCTGGGTCATCTCGTGAATTTTGACTTTTCTGTACGAAATTGTGTTTTGGGATCAACATCATTCATGGGTGTCTGCCATGATGTTGTCATGATGGGTCTGTCCTATATATTTCATATATATAGGACAGACCCGCAGGGCTTTAAGTTTCCGTGTGAAGGAACACAAGACATATGTACGGAACTATGAACTGAAGAAGTCGTCTATAGCTCAACATTGTCATGAAAATAACCATAACTTTTTGTTTGGAAACGCTACGCTTATTGATAAACCGGACTCTACTTTCAAGCTTAATATATTAGAAGCTTTCCGCATATACAGGAACTCGTCACGGCTTGTCAACGACATGACGTCGACTCCATTTCTTTCAAGCGCGTGGAAACAACTTGCCAAAACCTGTGACCGTCAGAATTCTGATGATGTCACAATGATTTGAATGTTTACGCTCCATTCATCCTGAGGAAGCCGAGCCAAATGCTCTGCAAAACTATAGTTGATGCATAATAAACATTTTATTGTGCGAAATGTTGTTATTATTATTCTATCTTAACACCGCAAGCTTTGTAGTCATAAATTATATATAAATTATATATCATGGGTGTATCACGACCTGCAGATTATGCCCAGGCTCAGATTATATGAAGGAATTTTATTTCTTTTCTTCAATTTCACTGTCTTCAAATTATATTCTGCTGTGGATTGTATGAAATATAATATGGTATATATCAGGCCATGGTGCAGAGACGTGGACCTTAACTAAAAGAGACATACAAAGGCTGCAGACAACTCAAAGAAGTATGGAGAGGTGCATGCTTGGTATAACCAAGAGAGATAAGAAGAGGAACTCGTGGATCCGAAAAATGACGAGAGTGGAAGACATCATGATCAGAGTTAAATCCCTGAAATGGCAATGGGCTGGACATACTGCCAGAAGGACAGACCATAGATGGACAGCCGAAATTTTAGATTGGATTCCAAGGGACAGGAAAAGACCCAGAAAAAGACCACATGGGAGATGGGTGGATGAAATTCGTAAATATGCGGGAGTGACATGGAGGAGACTGGCACAAGACAGACCGTTGTGGAGGAAACTTGGGGAGACCTTCATCCAGCAGTGGATTGATAATGGTTGACAATGATGATGATAATGATGATATCAGGCCAAACGCAGATGCTAGGTGAAAGTCTAACCACAAGCTTGGGTACTCTTGGATGAAATTTTCCCATGAAAATCTCTACACATACAGTACTGGTTGAGCACAAACCTGGAAAAATAACAGATTTAAGAATGCTATAAAAAATATAATGAACAAAGAAAATTTAGTACTCATCATTTATCAACGTACATTCACGAATAATATAATATTTAGGATAAATAATAAGTACTTACCTAACTCATGATACATACATGAAGTACATCTTTATCTTTGAGTCTACCCTTCCATTAGTAGATGAAAAAACAATATATACATATTAAAACTTCAGAATGCAATACCTTACATCAACCCTTGTTCTCTTCAATTATAATTAAAAAACACTTATGCTAAAAACATTGGTTAATTTGAATAAAAATACTTCAATTCAATATAATTCATATTTGCCTATTTTATTGCTTAAAATTAACCAGTGTTTTTTAATTATAGTTTAAGGGGACGAGGGTTGATGTAAGGTGTTGCATACGATGTAAGGTGTTTCAATATGTACTCATTGTTTTTTAACCTACTAAGGGAGGGGTCGGCTTAAATATAAAGACGTACTACATATATGTATCATGAATTAGAATAATACTGCGGAGGGTGAGTCTAAAGTTTTGCAATATTTGGATCACTTTGTCTTCATATGTACCTTGATGACGAAAGCTGACTAGCATTCAAAGTATAGGCCATCGTGTTGCACTGTCTTTAGCCATCTGTCTGCCAGTTCTTCGATTCTGTGGCGGTACAAGTTCCTTGTCCTTCAACGCAAAAAACTTCACCCCAGCTGCCACCTCCTCCTGGTTGTTGCAATGGCACCTGCAAAGGAAGTGGGCCATGGACCAGAACAAGTGATAATCCGATGGGGCAAGATCCGGACTATATGCTGGGTGTGGCATCAGGTCGGTGCCCTCAAGTTCCTGGAGTTTTGCCTGGGTCATTCGCACAGTATGAGGCCAAGCGTTGTCCTGCTGCAGGAGAGCACGCTTTCTGTTCACCACCTGCCGGGTACTTCTCCTGCAAAACAGCATACATCCACTCCAGCTGTTCAGAGTAGAGGTGAGTGTTGATGGTCTGATCGTCTGGAACAAATTCATAATGGATTATCTCCTCAATTCCCCCAGACGCAAAGCACAGTGATGGAAAGTTTGCGCCAATTTCATTATCTTGCGCCAAACTGCTACAAATTACGAAAAAATTGAATATTTGTGCTCAACTGCGCCAAAACGGCAATCCACAGCAAAAATTGCCAAGCGAAAAAAAATTTCACGGCGAAAAATGCCGTCTTAAACGTTGAATCGAATGCTGCTTTTTTAAGGTCTATGCGTAATTTGGTGAAAACTACGCTTAATCAAGACTTACCGTACCGCCAATCCCAAAATTTCGAAATGTTTTTCGCCTACCTTCTAATTCGTTGTTTTTTCGGCAAAAGTGACGAAAAAACAACGATTTTTGCGATGTAGGAAATTAAATTGTTTTTGCTTATGGAGAAGTTTTGTTGTAATCACGTGGTATGTAGGAGAAACGATGCTGTGCGTTATGAAATCCTGATGAAGATTGTTTACTGATGGTTTGGCAGTCTTTCAGAGTGCTGTGCAATTGAGATTGTTTATATGTCGTTCCCTGCTCTTTGGGATAGCGCAGTTATTTCATTCCGGTCGAGGTGAGCGATTACGTAAATACAGGGTAAGGTCAGCCATTAGCTATTTCGTTGACGCGAAGGATGACTGAAAATGGCTCTCCCGTGGCAAGATACAATGGTTCTGTTTCTAAAGGATTCATAGGTATTCAGTGATGAAAACTTTTACGGATTTTCACTCCATCTTATGGTTTTACAAAAGTCACCCGAAAAAACTACGGAAAAGCCCTCGCAAGATCCCTGCACGCAATTTCTATTTTTTCACCGTCTTTTGGTCGAAAAAACGCACTTTACAGATAGTCCCTTATTGCGCCTTCGATGTTCTGACTTCCCCCGCTAACGGAGGCGGAGCTTGTCACGTTATTCCCCATTATAGCCATTTGAGAGTACCGTGCGCAAAAGTCGAGAGGGAACTCTGCTAAGCGTCTTTTGCCAACTAAATCTTTACATTGATTGCATGTGGCTTTGTGCTTGTGAAAATTTCGGTGCAAACGTTTTAACCCTTTCCACTCGACTGTCGGGTGACACCCGACATTACGAAATCGCCAAATAGCTCACCCTGCCACTCCAATGACGCCCCCCCTATAGCTCGCATGTCAGTGGTCGCGAGACATTTCTTTTTCCTCCAATAGGTCGGGTGTCACTTGCCACGCTGATAACGCCCCTATAGCTCGCATGTCAGGGCTCGTGAAACGTTTCTTTTTCACCGGATAAAGAAAAGAAACGTCATCTGCATGTCGGGTGTCACCCGCCATGCCGATGACGCCTCTATGGGCTCGCATGTCGGCGCTCTCGGGGAATTTTGTTTTCACCGAATAGGTCAGGTGTTATCCGCGACGCCTCTATAGCTCGGATGTTGGCGCTCACGTGGAATTTCTTTTTGGCCGAATAGGTCGGGTGTCATTCGCTACGTCTATGATGCCTCTATACTCGTATGTCGAAGCTTGCGAGACATTTCTTTTTGCCGAATATGTCGGGTGTCACCCTCCATGGCCAATGATGCCTCTATATCTCGCATGTTGGCGCTCGCGAGACATTTCTTTTTCGCCGAATATCGCACGTGTCAGGTGGCATCCTCCATGCCGATGACGCCTCTATAGCTCGCATGTCGGTGCTTGCAAGATATTTCTTTTTCATCGAATATGTCGGGTATCACTCGCCACGCTGATGACGCCCCTATAGCTCGCATGTTGGGCCTCGCGAGACGTTTCTTTTTCACCGAATAAAGAAAAAGAAACGTCATCTGCGTGTCGGGTGTCACCCGGCATGCCGATGACGCCTCTTTGGCTCGCATGTCGGCATTCATGATGAATTTCGTTTTCACCTAATAGCTCGCTTGTCGGGTGTTATCTGCCACGCCTACGACGCCTCTGTAGCTCGGATGTCGGCGTTCACGAGGAATTTCTTTTTCGCCGAATAGGTCGGGTGTCATCCGCCACATCTATGACGCCTCTATAGCTCGTATGTCGGGGCTTGCGAGACATTTCTTTTTCGCCGAATATGTCGGGTGTCACCCTCCATGGCCAATGATGCCTCTATAGCTCGTATGTTGGCGCTCGCGAGTAATTTCTTTTTCGCCGAATAGCTTGCGCGTCGGGTGTCATCCTTTGTGCTCATTACGCCTATGTAGCTCGTGGGTCAGGGCCAGCAAGACATTTCTTTTTCGCCGAATATCGCCCGTGTCGGGTGGCACCCTCCATGCTGATGACGCCTCTATAGCTCACATGTCGATGCTCGCGAGACATTTCTTTTTGCCGAATAGGTCGGGTGTCAGCCGCCACGTTGATGATGCCTCTATAGCTCGTATGTCGGGACTGGTGAGCTAAAGCTGAGCTTTCACTGCTAAGTTGTGGCTTCTACTGCAGAACAGAAAAAAATGCGAGTTCTGTGTGAGTATGGGTGAAAAGTTGTTTGAGTGGAAAGGGTTAATTTAGATTAAAACGAAACGAAACAAAACGTAGCAGTGAAACAGCTATGACAACGAAAAGAACAAATCAGATAAAACTTATCATCAATTGTATCACAGTATGTATAGTAAAGAATGGCCTTTTTATGAAGCATCTAAAGTTTTGCTGAATCACGTTTTATAAGCCATGTGACTGCGATCTTAGCCTGTCGTAAGGCGGCCACGATGATTGTAGGCGTCATGCGGAGAGCAAGAAGCACAAAGATCATGGCAAAAGATTAAGTGAAGATGTGAGTAAAATTAATATAACCAAAAAACTTCTGACAGCTTATAAAGAATCCTGAAAAAAATATCAAGAGCAGATTAGTGCTGGAAAAATGCATCAAAAAAGCCAAAAAAAGAGAAGAAATTGAATGTTTGCAAATTGATTTGAAATGGTAAGAAGCTGAACATTTACAGCAGTTGGATTCCCTCATAAAATGTTAACCAATGCTGAGATGAACATTGAATGTGGCATAAAAAAAACAACAACATGTGAGTGCAATAGAAAGTGGACAGATACTATGAAAAGAAACAAAACATTGCTAACTATTTTTTTTAAAAAATGAGAAAAGAATAGAAGTGATAAATTAAATATTGGGAAAAGCAGCAAAAAATTAAAATGTTTTTGTAAAATAAATGATTAATAATAGAATCCTGCTATGGTTACAAATTTTTTGATCTATTTGAAAACTAAAATGCATACCTGTCAACCTCTTGAGGTGATAGATAACCTGTACACTTGACCAATAAAAACCTTACAAAGACTAAATAACCCTTACACACAAAATTTATTACACAAATTTTACAAGCTCAACAATTTTATAACAGCAACTGATGTAGGTGTATTAATTTTTTTGCATATTTAAGCAATTTAATCTTAGTGTGTTGTATTGTATTCAACACATGTATGTTTTGCTTTTTTCCAAAATGTAATCGGTGGGTTTAAAGCCATTGAAACAAGTGTCAATGTTTATTTTACAATGTAAAAAAGATGTCAGTGTACTGCATTCAGGGACTTCCTACAGCCTGTATGGATTTTCTTCATCATGGAGAAAGATCTTTTACAGCCAGCATTATTGTGAGGCAAAGTAAGTAGTCACTGAATACTCACTTAAGATTTGGGAAGCAGATGCCACCAGTACTTGTTCTCAGGCTTATAATATCCAGCTAAGAGCTACTAAAGCTCTTTTTCTGGCCACTGTCTACAAGTACAGGCACACAGTCATCAGAGATCATATAATAGTTACTAATTTCATCCTTTAGAGCTTCCTGATCAAAGTGTGGAGCAAAGGTGTCTGCTAATCTACAAAAATGTGTGTATTTCAGGCTGTTTTTGAGGGTTGGGTCAAGTACTTTAGGTCTTTCAGCACCTGATTTTCAAATGGAAATTTATCTACCATCTTTCTCACTACTGCATACCTGCCAACCTGAGAAAATTCAAATGTGTAAAACTGCGCACGAATGACATTTCTAATGATTTTTTTTAACTATGCGCAAACAACATTTAAAATGAATTTAGCTATGTACAAGTAAAAATAAATGCAAATATTTGTGTATTTTAAAATTTTTAGATGTTTATAATATAAACAAATTATATCACATTTTGATACCATACTCAACGTTTTCCGTCCCCGTAGCGGACCGACGATTTCCATAGCATGCTCGATGTTTTCCATCGTATGTAGTGGACCGACGATTTCCATAGCTTACTCGACATTTTCTGTCGTCCGTAGCGGACCGACGATTTTCATAGTATACTCGATATTTTCCGTCGTCCGTAGCGGGACCGACGATTATCATAGCATATTCAACGTTTTCTGTCGTCCGTAGCAGACCTACAATTATCATAGCATACTCGATGTTTTCCGTTGTCCGTAGAGGACCGACTATTTCCATAGTAACTACGTAAAATCCGCAGTAGTCTCTGAATCTTTCTTCCACCGCATAATCTTTATTCAGCGTCAAGCATAACAGTGTGCACGGAGAATTTACTGTGCTGAAGTCCCGACGATGACGACAGGGAACTGGTGTTCTGGCGCACAAAGGCACAAAATTCCCATCTCTGTTATATATTTTATTTATAGGGAAATTTTTAACAAAAAATACAGAAAATTTTAAAATCCGGAAGAAAAGTTCTTCCGGCCGGAAAACCAGAAGACCGTATAAAAACGGAAAACTTCCGCAAATTCCGGAAGAGTTGGCAGGTATGATTTAACTGAAACATTAACAAATATTTCTCAAAGAAGATTAAAAAAAATGTTTTTTAAATATACGGAAATACGTAAAAAATTAGCGATCTATGCGTAAAATCATAAAGAACAGTTAAAATGCGTAAATTTTAAGCGTAATGCGCAAAAGTTGGCAGATATGCTACTGCTACATAAAAGTTTCTCACATCTGCGAAAAATGACTTTTTATCTGCACCATTAAGTTCCATTTCTTCCATTAATATCCTGTTGGAGACGCCTATCGTGCTGCACCTCGCGATTATTGAATTTGATTTGCCTCAAATCAGCCGCTTGTTTTGATTATGGAATATAATTATATTAAGATATTTATGGAATAACATTTTATTTAAAAATTGAGGACAAAGGAACATCGCTAGAAAGGGGGAAAAACTTTCACTCCGTTCTACTTCCATTTTCGGGACATTTTTCATTTTTGAACTTATATATTAAATTATGTTTAAACAATAATACAATGCAGCGAAAACACCGTAAAAAAAAATACGAATTCGGAAGAACTCTTCGCTGCTTTTAGCTTCCTTTGTCGAAATTTTTTTGTGCTTCCAATTTACGATTATGGGATAAATTTCTGTTCCGTTCAACTTTCGTTTTCAGAACATTTTCCTCCGTTTTCAGTCTTAAATATAAACATTTGTGTAACAAAATTATACTTAACCATTCGGGATAGAAGGAATATCGTGGAAAAGGAATGTACGATTACGAGGCTGCGTCTAACTTCCGTTTTGGGAAGTTGTTACCTCAGTTTTCAGACTGAAACACAATGGAATAAAATATTATTTAGCAATATCGGAAAAGGAAACATCGCGAGAAAAAAAAAAAGAAGGAAAAAAAAAAAACGTTACAGGAGAAATCTTTACTTCGTTTCTGGAAAGTTTTGAAGACTGAATTTCGTCCGAAGACGAAGAAAAACTTGCATCCATGATCGGAAGTCCGCAAAAGGAGCTTCAGTTGGGTTCTAGAGATATCATTTTTGTCTGCAGAACCAAAATAAAATATGCGACGTATATCATTTGTCGCCGTGATTCTGCTACGGTTACGCGAACCATGGAATGAACGTAAAATGTTTGGTATTATACCCACAAAAAAGGTTTAGAATAGGGCCAGTTAATGTAAATAATTAACAAAAAAGCTTTTCAGAGATTTAAAAAAAACGTACAAAACGTTTGTACGGCCGTACACGAACGAAAATGTAAAAAAAAACGTACAAAGTACAGGCAAACCGTACAGGTTGACAGGTATGAAAATGTTTGCATATATGTGTGTGTGTATTTTAATGCAATATGTTTTAAATTTGAGTAGGGTGCATCTATTTCCAAAACATTTTTTGCTTAAGGGTTTGTTCTATCTACTAATATTTTACCTGCTCTAAAAAATATTTTCTTACACCAAAAATGCATTTTGTTGCTCCTAAAACACATTTTGCTGCTCCCAAAATGTATTTTACCTGCTCCAAAAATGTATTTTACCAGCTTTAAAAATATATTTTACCTGCTCCAAAAATGCATTTTGTTGCTCCAAAAATGTATTGCTGCTCCAAAAATGTATTTTACCTGCTCCAAAAACGCATTTTGCTGCTCCAAAAACGTATTTTACCTGCTCCAAAAATGCATTTTGCTGCTCCAAAAATGGTTTTGCAACTTTACATCACTGAAAGCAGCACCTTGTGCTCGAAGCGCCCACATTTGGCAGCAGGTTCTGGGAGCTGGCCAGGGCTAAACCACTGCCGTTGTGTGTTAGGAATACGGAATTAGACCCACTTTTCATCGCACGTAACAATTCTCTTGGTGAAACTCGCATCGCATGGGTTTTCTAGGAGTTTCATGCACACTTCCACTCAGTGGTTTGCTTCAGCTGGCGTCACTTTGTGAGGGACAATGGGGCAGCTCCTATAGACCTTGCCGAGGTTCTGAGGGTGACAAACCCCTGTGGTCTGTGATATGCGCAGCTCGCCTAATAATCTCTGGGTGCTGGTTGTCGGATTTGGCTCTGCGGCCTGGCACACGGCCTCCCAATCCACGGTTAGTGGCCTACCTGACCTTGGCTGATCGTCGAGGTTCCTGTTACCCGAGCAAAACTTCTTGAACCATCTGCTTGTGGTGCTGTGGTCCACAGAACCTTCCCCTTTCGCATGACAAATGTTTTGTGTTGCTTTAGCTGCGTTATGGCTGAGTTCAAACTCGTAAAGCAAAAGTTCCTTAATTAGCCAGTTTAGTGGCTGTTCATCTTTTAGGCATCCCAACCACAGACAGAACAATGACATGCAATGCTGTTCACGGCAAGGACTACCACTTTATATCCCTTTCGACTGACTGCAGTGCGCGACTTGAACTAGTTTAAACACGCAACATACCCACTGCAGCACATGCATTTATGCAAATATTGCAAAACTTTTGACTCACTCTCTGTAATAACTTATCCTAAATATTATGTTACAGATTTAAAAAGTCTTTTTCACCATGCTTGATATATTGTATAAGGTGAGTGTGCCAGTTTTACTTTATATAAAGTGCAGTAATTTTGGTTTGTAACTTTGATAAACCCTGCACCATTGCACGTGTGCTTCTTTAAGTTCCGAATGATTACTGGCAGACACCTCAGAAGGTTGGCAGCTCTGTGTAAGACTCTGGGAATGACCTCTCTCCGTTACACTGGCAGTTTTTGTCAGCTGTTATCTAGTCATGGCTTTGCTCCCGAGCAGTTCACACTTAGGCTTTGAAAAGTGGTGACACACAACAACAGTGATCAAGAGAGGAATTAATTGCTTTTTGATTTATTATTTATGTTGTACACAACCACATGCAAGATGTGTCTGAAATATACCTGCCAAGTTTTACAGTTTACCGGTAAAATATAGGGAAATTCTGTGCGTTTTACTATTATTTTACACACAACATTGTTTTTCTCCTTTTTCCTTTTTGAGGGAAGAATGAGTGGCTCCAAGGACTGCTGTGCCTGTATATTCTGATTTACCTGATTTCAGCTCTGCATCCTGAACTTTTTTTACTTGTAGCCTAGTGAGAAAGACCCAGTAAAAGCAAACAGATGTAACGCAACAAGGAGGTAGAGGACTGCAAAGAGATAGTAAGATTTTATTATTATTATTTTTTTTTACTTACAAGCATTCTGATGGAAAATATGACACAACAAAAAAGTGGTACTATTTGCACTTGTGGAAGCCTACATGCTGTGAGAAGCCCACATAGATATTCCATGGCATGTAACAATTTTGCAAATTGTGTTCTCTAATTTTGCTGCATTAATCGTATAAGTTATTTTATTTTTTATGCTATTCAGTTGATACATATTCAGAAAAGGCATACTATGGGCCATCCATAATTTCTACGAATTTTTTAGGTCTAACTAATGAACTATGGTAATGCTGCAAAATTTTGTAGTTCTTTTTTTATTTACTTAAAATGTAACACAGAAGTACTTAAAAATGACACTTACTTTTTTAATAAGATGGTAGTTTCTTTCTTACATCGTTGGACTTCTGAGTCAGTAATCCTGTGAATCTTGGCTTTTCTGTCCAAAATCATGGTACACTATTAACATGCCAAGTGTGTATTATACAACCATATCCTGCCTCCGAATGTAATGGTCTACAAATTATATGCCACCACATATTATATGTCAGATTTTTTTTTTTTTTTTTTCCTCTCACTGCCTCCACACATCTTAGGTGGGGGGAAAATTCTTAATTTTATGGTCTGCAGATTATTCGAAGGAACTTAAGATACCTTGAATTAGTATGCACAAAATTTGACTTTCGCAAATAGTGTTTTAATAAAATCAAAATGTAAAATTTTAATTTTTTGAGAGCAGCAACTGGGAGAATGGGAAAAGGAACCTATGAAGCAAATTGGAACTTTATTTTGCAATAAATGGCTTGGGTAAAAAGAAAAAACGTTAACAGCGAATATAGTTTATCACTTTTTATTCCAGCATTATTGCCAGACAAGCGATGAACCCAAGCTGTCAACAAAGCACTATGCCAGCCGATGGTGGTTCGATACTTGTGTGGGGTGTCTTAATGTGGCACAGTTTGGGTCCTCGCAAACATGTCATTAACCGGTAATCACTTTGTTGCTTTGCTGGGTGACCATTTGCAGCCCTTCATGTACCCCGACAACGATGGGATTTTCCAGGTGGACAATGCACCATTTCATCGGGCTCAAGTTGTCCAAAATTGGCTCGAGGAGCATTCTGGACAGTACCGACAGATGGTGTGGTCACCATGTTTGCCCAACATGATCCCAGTAGAACACTTATGGGACGTGGTGGTAAAGGTCCATTCGCACCAAGATCCTGCACCTACAAATACCAGGGAACTGTAGGCGGCTATTCAGACGGCATGGCTCGACATCTCTCCTGAAGTCTTCCGGCCACTTGTGAAATCGTTGCCACATTGAGTTGCCAAGAAGAAGCTAGAGGAGGTCCTACGTGATACTAGGTACCTATCCCATGTTTTTTGGCACTTCAGTGTATATGTAGCATTGAGGTCAGGGTTTTTGTTTCATCTCACAATCACCCCTGTATGACTGATTTTGTTTAAATGATACTACCATACTGCCATTCATTTGCCACTGTCAGAACTATCGGTACTGAATCGGAACTGGCTCAGTTGTAAGTTTAGGAGTGTGGACAAAGTGGTTCTGATGGAAAGTTGTGTTTCAATTAGTTCATGGATTCAAGTACTGAGCAGAGAATAGCAATAAAATTTTGTTTAAATCTGAACTGATCATTATAAAGTTTTTGAAAATCAGATAAAAGTCACTGTTTCTTTCGTGTATTCTCAAACAATAAAAAAAAAGCAAAAAAAATAAAGAGAAATTAGTGTCATAAACTCAAGTTCAAAGCACATCTGTAATTCTGTGGTTTTGATCTTTTTAGATAGGTACTTACCCTTTTGTGTGTCCACAGAGAAATATGGTACAGCAATCGATATGTAACCTCACAATTTTTGTTTTTACTTTTAAAGAAAAGAAAAAAAAATCACTTTGTACAAGGTCTGTATGTTCCCTGAGTTCTTTTTTTTTTTTTTTTTATAGTGTAAGTGTACTGTGATTTGTTGTTACTTTGCTGTGTCGTGGTGACATTTTAATCTGTAGCACCATACATTAATTAGTTTTTTACAAACTGTTTTAAAATTCTTATCCCTCTCAATTTCAGATTTGTCTGATGTTCACAAGAGAATGAAAAGTTTGGAAACTAAAAGCAAAATTCAGGTAAAGTTTTCTAATGACCGTTGTTGAAGATAATGATGAATTGTGATGTATTGTTATACTGGAATGAGAACTTGTTCAAGATTATAATCAGTACAATTAGGATACAATTCAGTATTCTCATTATTAAAATCGGTACTTAGACTAAGTTCAATAATTCAAGGTATTTGTGCAAACGCATACCTATAGTACACACTTTCATTCTGTTCGAACTGACCACTCCCCAGTCAAGAACTCAATATTTGCATCTTAATCGACATATAAATGCAACAGGGCAATCCTAACACTCATTAAAATAAAAAGTTAAAACACAACAAATTAAGATCATGCTAAAAAAGTTTGTTAAAACGGGATTTTTCACTAAGGGAATTGTTGAACTCAAACCTGTCAAAATATGCTCTGCGAGTGCTTTCTGAAGTCAATAACTTCTATCATCAAGCAGCATTCTCTCCAATTGACAAGACATCCAGAAGTGAGCTTATTACAAGTGTTGACTTCATCCAGAAGAAGTGTTAGGTTATGGTCAGCAAACCTCCATGTATTTGTGTAATGATAGAAGATTTCACAGCTATGTGGCGCCGTCTATTGGTCAAACTTGTAACATTTTTATGAAGTTAGTTTCTATTATATACTCATTATACCAGTATATAATGATTGTTTCATTCATTTTTTTCCTTTTTGCCCCACCCCCATATCTAATAATGTTTTCCGTAAGTCATCGATGCTAGCTGGATCTTGAATATTACCTGTATTGTCCTTATCTTTTTCAATCAAAATGCTCTCTAAGATTCTAAGTCCTTTTTCATTATTATGAGTGGTTAGTAATTTAATATTTTCAAATTCTGAATATTTCTGATTTTTGAGACAATATTGTATTAATGCAGTGTTTTCTTTGTGGCTCCAATTTTTAATATGCTGTACTAGTCATTTTTTTTTTTTACATGATTTTTAGTACTGCCTATATGATGCATTAGGAGGTCTCAGAGCGATTGGGATTTTATATACGCCTATGGATTCTAAAAGTCTTGCATGGCATTTTTTATTATTCATTAATAAGTCTCCAATATTATTAACAGAATGTCCAAATTTGAAATTGAATTTTCCCCCAAAGTTGTTAGTTGTCATACTATTTTCATATATGGAAAGGAACCTTTTTTTTTTTTTTTCATTTTTATTATTAGATTTTGCTTTCTAATTGTAGTTTTGTTTCCACAATCAACCCATTGATCATTTTATTACTATATTGTTTTGCTGTTTCTTTATTCCATTTTTTCTCTTCATCTTTAAGTTTTTGGTTAGAGAAAATGGCTGAAGGCTCTATTTATTTTGTTTGACATTGGATGTTCTGAGTGTGCAGGTACAGGGTGTCCCACTCACTACTGAGCCCGGCATTTCTTTAATAATATTAACACCAATGAAGATATTGCAACGGAATTTGAAGTGAACTTGCCTCATTTCGTGCGAAATGTGATGACATCACAACATGTGCTGGAAGTGGCTACCATTTGCGTCCAGGCAGCATTGAACCCAGTGCAGTATTGTGGAAAGTCCTTAAAGTACGTCTGCCGTCACTGCCTGAATTTCTTCGGTGATGTTTGCTTTCAACGCGTCTACGGTTTGCCGTTTCTTTTGGTAAACTCTCCCTTTTAGATATCCCCATAAAAAGTAATCAGGAGGTGTCAGATCGGGCAAGCACGGTGGCCCCAGACCCTTTGAAATGATGTGGCCACCAAAAAAGGACTGATTTTCGGTCATACTGGTGTGTGATGCTCACTCCATCATGCTGGTAATATCCAATGGAGAGTTTTTTGTCGTCCAATTGATTTACAAAGGTGTTGAAGATTTCCATATATGCAGCTGTTGTGATGGTTGTATTGAAGTAGATGGGACCAATTATGCTGCGCCGGGTCATCTCACACCAAACTCCAATTTTCTGTGAATGAAGGGGTTCTTCGTGTTCTTTGCTCTGTGAAATGGCATAACAAAGCAGCAGAGAGACGTGTCCGGCTGGATGGCGGACTGCTCCTCAACTTTCGAAAACGGAAGTTAGCTGCGGCGAATCTTTCTCCCGTAATCTTTTTTTTTCTTGCAATGTTCCTTCTGCCCAGTATTGCTTTTAAATATCCTTTTATTCCACAAATACTGCATTTCATCCTAAAAACGGAGGAAGTTTCTGAAAACGGAAGTCGGTCAGAGTGATGATTTCTCCTGAAATCGCATTTTTTTTTTTTTTTCTTCCCGCAACGTTCTCACTATCCTGGGTTGTTGTCAAATGTTACTTTCCCCCATAAATGTCTGCACTATAGCTTGATGGAGGGGACATTTTTCAAAAATGGAAGTGATAGAGTTTGGAAATTTGTTAGAATTGATGCATGGTGTTCAAAAGTATTCATATTCTGAAAGTCACACCATTTATCTAAAGCAGCAAAAGCTTTGATATCATGCTTTTTTGATCCTTAGGCTGAAAGATCTTTCAGCATGATGGATAAATTATTGTTATCTGAGGGAATAAAAGGGGAGGAGGAAAGAAAAGTGGTGATGAAATAGGAAGGGAATGATAACAAAAGAAAGAAAAACTAAGCAAAGATTGCTGTGCAGTGTCAACAAAAAATAAATATGGCCATGGAACTTGCTGTGAAGGGAAGGGAAAATTGCCTCGATAATTAGTTGCCACTGTACAGGAATTTATTCAGTGAACTTTAGATGACTAGCAGGTGGTCTTGTTTTCTATGTATAGCTTACACACATGTCACCTTCTATCCAGAAGTGGTAATTTGTTGCACTAGCAACTGTTGCAATTAGCATAGGACTTTAATAAGTAGATTTGTGTTCTGATTTGACTTCTCTTTGTGGCTTATTTGCACTATAGTGTAATTTCTTAAAACAATAATAACTAAATTCAGAATTTTTTGTTTCCAGTTACTGGAAGAACAGACACAACATGGTATTGAAGTGGAGCAGGTTATGGCCTTAAAAAGGCAGGCTGAGACAGACTATCGAAGCTTATGGAATGCCACTGTAAGTTATGTTAGTGTGTGTGTTCTAGTATGCCATATTTATGTTATCAGCTGTGCAGAAGTTTAGGTGTGCTATAAGACTTTAGTAAATACCCTCTTATGAAGATTATTGGCTTTTGGCTACATGCTTTAAAACACTTAAATACTAGTGCTGATGTGAACAAGCCTTTATTGCATCAGGACTTTGAGAATCAACGTAACCTATTATTTTAACTCCAAATAAAGTAGGCAACACACAAAGTTTTGCAGATTTTGCAAAGGCTAATGTGAACTTTTGTGCCTAAAACTAGAGAAAATTTTCGGGGAAGCTTTTGAAAGATTGCAAACAGCGTCAAGAGAAGTTCAGAGTTGTTTAAATGCAGTTGAACCTGTATATAAAAAAGTTAAAGGGAGAAATTAAAACATGTGGTATATACAAACGTCATTATAACCAGACAATAAAAATTAGGCTGGGGTTTTTTTTTTTTTTTTTTTTTTGGCATTATTTCATTATGTCAGGTTAAAACAAGTCAATCACAAACTGTTTATATAGATTAATTGAAAGCGAATTGAAAGGTATCTGGCTGTTGGTAAGAAAGTTTTTGCTGCCTTCATAGATTTAGAGAAAGCTTACGACCGAGTAAATATGACACTTTTGTGGAAGGTATTGAATGAATATGGTGTTACTGGGAATCTACTTAATAGTGTAAAAGCCATGTATGCTGGTAGTAGAGCTTGTGTACGAGTGAATGGTGTTTTATCAAAATGGTTTTCTATTGGTGCAGGAGTTAGACAAGGTTGTGTAATGTCACCATGGCTGTTTAATATATTTGTGGATGCGTGCGTGATGCCAAAATAGATGATAGTGGTTTATGTCTTGGTGATATCCATGTGTGCAGATTGCTGTATGCTGATGACACTGTACTGTTGGCAGAGAGCAAAAGTGAGTTGCAGAGTATGTTGTCTCGGATGTACAAAGTTTGCATGAATTTTAAACTGAGTATAAATAAGGGAAAAACCAAAGTTATGGTGTTTGAGAGAGGAACTGGTAGCATTGAATGTAACGTAAGTATAAACGGCACTGTGATTGACCAGGTGAGTGAGTTTGTGTATTTAGGAAGCATGTTTGACAAAGAGAACAAATTGGATGGTGAAATTAGTAGGCGAGTGAATTCTTCATTGAAAGTCATAGCTGCTCTGGGAGGTTTTCACAGGAATGATGGGTTCTCTAGAGAGTCCCGCATGGCTGTGTATGAAAGTGTAATTGTTCCTACTCTGATGTATAGCAGGGAAACCTGGGTACTGCTGAAGAAACATAGGAGTTGTTTGTGTGCTGGAGAAATGCGTTACTTACGGGGGGTTTGTGGCAAGACATGGTCTGATTGTGTGAGGAATGAAGATGGGTTGCAGTTGTGTGATGTGAAGCAAAGTGTTGTTAGTAAGGTGCAGACCAGTATGCTTCGGTGGTTTGGCCATGTTGAAAGAATGAGTGATGAGATGCTTACTAAGAAAATATTTTTAGCCCAAGTGGCAGGAAGGAAAGGCCATGGAAGACATGGGTGGATCAGATTCAGGAGTGTCTGCATGAGAAAAAGGTTATGAGTATGAAGTATAAAAGATCTTGTGTACAGCGTGTAATGGATATCAGTGAAGCCTGAGTTGTATGTCAAGATTGCTGTAACTGGAGAAGTTTGATATGACAACAGTAAGTAAAAATATCTGGTAGTTTGTATTTATTTTTGGAGCTAACCTCTGAATCTCAGAGAACAGCTTAGTGATGTGTGTGTGTGTGTGTGTGTGTGTGTGTGTGTGTGTGTGTGTGTGTGTGTGTGTGTGTGTGTGTGTGTATGAATTACAATTTTAGTTAAAAACTGTAGCTTGGGAAAAAAATATGAGTTGGATATGTCATAAGCAAAACAGTTAACTAATGTAAAAATTAAAGTAACTGATAGAAATTTGAAAGTTCACCTATTGCGTTTGAATTGCTGTTTGCCTCTTACTTCGAAAATACATCGAAGAGTCAAAACATTACAATAACCTGCCTAATATGACGTTGATGTGCCACGAACCACCAAAACAGCTCTTACCTGGTAAGGCATGGATGCTACAAGATTTCTAAAGGTGTCTTGTGGTACCTGGTACCAACCTGTTGCCAACGGATCCTTTTACTTTTGTAAGTTCCGTGGTTGAGCTGCTGCAGATCAGATTGCTGTTCCAATGCAAACCTCATATGCTCAATTGGATTGATGTCTGGGGAATTTGGAGGCCAGGGCAATCAGTACCTGGAAATCTTTGTTATGTTCTGTGAACAATCCAGGCAGTGTGGCATGGCACATTATCCTGCTGAAAGACGTCACTACTAGAGGGCTATATCATTTTCATGCAAGGAAAATGATAATGGTAATGGTTTTCATGCAAGGTTTTCCGGCACATGAGTGACTGGACTGGAGGGGGGGGGGCTATGACCCTAAAACAAATCCCAATCACCCAAATAGAAGACTTGTCTTTGACCCAAAGTACCCAAGGACATGAAATCAAATGTGATAGTGATGTTGAGAATTCCCTTTGCTGTCATTAAAGGTGCAGAGTGCAGACAGTTTGTGTATTGCCAGACTTATTGCAAAGAGGTTTTGAGAAGAATAAGGCGGTGAGAAGGAGGGTTGGCACAAGTGGTGCAATCCCTGTTGTTGCACCTTCATCTTCAGCAATGCTGATCCACAAGCTCCTCACCAAATACTGCATCTCAGCAGAATAAAGCCACCATATTTACCTGATTTGGCTCCACGCGACTTCTGTTTCCCAAATTCTTAACAGACGAAAACGTAAGAGTAGGTAGCATCATTGAGAATGCAGCACTGGCGCTGAACGTCCCCTCACTCCTTCAAAAAGTGGGGGGGGGGGCGACTTCCAAACATGCTTTATGAAGTGACAGAAACTCTGGGGTCTCTGAAATACTTCAGAAGGAAAATACTTTGAAAGAGATACTGTTGATTATCTTGTGTTTTTTCTCTGATCAGAGGTTAGCTCCTCAATAAACATTTAACAGATAATACAAACCACCAGGTAAATTCTTAACTGATTATTTACTTACTGTTGCCATATCAAACTTCTCCATTTACAGCGATCTTGACAAACAAAACAGGCTTCAGTGATATCCATCACACGACGTACACAAGAACTTCTGTACTTCATACTCATAATCTTTTTCTTCTTCAGGCACTCCTGAATCTGATCCTCCCATGATTTCCGTGGCCTTGCTCTGCCTTTCTTTCCTGCCACTTAGGCTGAAAGAATTTTCTTAGTAAGCATCTCATTACTCATTCTTTCAACATGGCCAAACCACCTAAGAATATTAGTCTCCACCTTGCTAACAATATTTCGCTTCACATTACACAACTGCATTCCTCACATGATCTGAACGTGTGTGCCCCCCCCCCCCCATAAGTAACGCATTTCTCCGGCACACAAACAACTCCCTTGTGTCTCTTCTGTATTCTGTAGTACCCAGGTTTCACTGCCATACATCAGAGTAGGAACAATTACACTTTCATACACAGCCATTCGGGACTCTTTTGAGAACCCATCATTCCTGTAAAAACCTTCCAATGCAGCCATGAATTTCAATGAATTCACTCGCCTACTAATTTTGCCATCTTATCTATTTACTCTGTTAAACAAACTTCCCAAATATACAAACTGATTCACCTGGTCAATCACAGTGCCATTTAGACTTGTATATTACATTCAGTACTACCAGTTCCTCTCTCAAAAACCATAACTTTGGTTTTTCCCTTATTTATACTCAGTTTGAATTTCATACATCTAGGACAACATGCTCTGCAACTCACTTTTGCTCTCAGCGAACAGGACTGTGTCATTAGCATACAGCAATCTGCACACATGGGTATTACCAAGACATAAACCAGTATTGCCTGTGATTGAAAATAAACACAGAACAGAGTAGGAGATTTCCTTTTATTCTGGCAGGAGCTGGGTGTTCCCAGTCTAGCTAGCTCACTTCAGTAAAAGTTCCTGTAACAGTCGATCATGTTTAAATACTCAGCCGTGTATAATGTTAGTATGTTATCCGGGTAACTGCATTGTCAGAGGTGCAGACTTCTGGCTGATATCTGAATTCAGCATGAGTTAAAATCCTGGATGAGACATGAGTGGTCTGTCTGCTCTGTGGTGCTGGATGTCCTCGCCCTGGAACTAATGGCGCTAAATTAGGAACCGGAGGTTTCTTTTAGTGTTAGATGCTCACTGGATTAGTTAAACCTCAAAACAAAAATTATATAATATTAATAGTATTGCATTGATTTGAAAGCAAAATGATTATTTACGGATTACGTTGTTTTCAAGTTGTGCAGTCAAAGTGCAAAATCGTACACTGCCTTCAGGTATAATTTCGTAAAGTAATTTTGCAAACACAATCAAGGAATGAAAATTTTTACATCACATTTATTTTTATTTTTTTGCAGGGAATAGTTTTTTTTTTTAATTATGAATCAGTTAATGTAAAAATTTGAATACCAGATAACTATGCTAACAGACAAAACAAACTTTGGACAACTTCAAAGCAAGATCATTGAAGTCTCCACATATGTAGCAATTAAAGCATATATGTGGAACTATGCACTACTCTGTACATATTATGTAAAAGTGCTTTTCGTACAGCACCTGCTCTCTCCTTTCCCTAAAACCAATGGCCCTAAAATTGGTAAAGGCGACTGCTTATATCCCATTGAGTTTATCACAGTGGTTGTGCCCCCCCCTCCCCTAAAAAACGTTGTGTGAACTTGTTGATTGCAACATTAATATAAATCCCAGTGCTGCAGATGGTTTAAGCACTTCTCCACAGTACAAATGGAAATTTCCAATAACATGTGTTGTGCGTACAGAGCTCTACTCCACCTTAGCATTTTTTTTTTTTTTTTATTGGAGGTTTAACAACCACCGTGAGCAACTCAATGGGCTATAAGCAGTCGCCTGTCCCTAATTTAGGATCACTGGTTCCAGGGAAGGGAAAGAGCCAGTGCCGTAAGACAAACACAACATCCATGCCTCACCGGGATTCGAACCTGGACCCCTTTCGGACGAATGATCAGAGGCCATCACTTAGACCACTGCGCCACCGGGGCGGCCTTAGCAAGTATGTAACTGTCTTCAGTACACAGTTAACAGAATTGATATGCAACATATGAAACCCCAATGTTAGAATTTTGAAATTTCACTTTCTGTTGCGTTCCAAAATTAAGGTGAAATGTAAATTAAAAAAAGTCAGTGATTCAGATGAAGTTTTAAAAGGGTGATTTATTTTATTTTACTTTTTCGTATAAGGGCATTAACTGACATCACAAAAAAGTACTGACTTGCTATGAAAAACATTTTTTAATAAATAAAAAAAATAAAAGAAGGAACATAGCTCGGAAATACCTAAATATTCCCGAAAAATGTTCCCATTTAACGTGCTATTTGTATTTAAATTCATGAATGGAAACTCACCTAAAAGGTTGTTATTCCTATTTCAACATTTACCGCATGTATATTTCGGCTGACTCGTCGTACTGCATGATGGACTTTTCATGTTGATCATATCTCTTCCTTGTGACTTCGTATATACTCTTGCCAGTTGTTTTTGAGCCCACATTTCACTATTACATTCACATTTATTCACATACACACAACTTTCATTATTTTCAACATACATTTAAAAATCTAAAACACTGTACAAAACTTCCATTCTATGCATCAGAAACTTTAGCCCAAACTCTCTTGGTTGTTAATTGCCGGCCACGTCCTAATATTCACAGCATTTATACATGCATTCATATTAAAATGCTATCCATATACACTATTTACAGAAGCTCTATTCTCTCAACTCAATTCATTTACACAATGGCTCAACCTTCCTCCTTCAATCCTACCTAGCTTTTCGATGGGAAACACAATACGCTTAACCGCCGATATTGTAAGCCTCACCCCATGACTTTGTCTGCCTCAGCGGTTAAGCGTATCGTATTTCCCATCGACAAACTAGGTAGTATTGAAAGAGGAAGGTTGAGCCATTGTGTAAATGAATTGAGTTGAGAGAATAGAGCTTCTGTAAATAGTGTATATGGATAGCGATTTTAATATGAATGTATGTATAAATGTTGTGAATATTAGGACGTGGCCGGCAATTAATGACCAATAGAGTTAGGGTTAAAGTTTCTGATGCATAGAATGGAAATTTTGTATAGTGTTTTAGATTTTTAAATGTATGTTGAAGATAATGAAAGTTGTGTGTATGTGAGGAAATGTGAATGTAATAGTGAAATGTGGGCTCAAAAATAACTGGCAAGAGTATATACGAAGAAATACGACGACTACAAAAAGTCAGTCACGCAGTGTTATGACTAGTCAGCCAAAATATACATGCAGTAAATGTTGGAAAAGGAACAACCTTTTAGGTGAGTTTCCATTCATGAATGTTTTTTTTCAGTACATTTTTGTACATCATGAGTGTAATTATATGCAATAATAAAACATGTCCATAATTCATGCTGTGGATTACTTTATTATTTTTTATTTTTCCTTTAATTTAAAGTTTTGAAATGTCTATATGAGCATTTTACCGAGTAGTTTAGGCATTTGAAGGGTTTTCATGTTTCACTCGTAATGCAGTTCACTATGTTTTTGTGATATCTTTTATACACTGTATACTTTTGTGTGATATCTTTTATACACTGCTGTTTGTTGAAAATATAATAGCAAGAAAAACGTGCAATCAGACTGAAATCGCAGGATGAGGAGGTGCAAATGATTTGTGCCAACCACATCCTCACAGGCACAGGCATCCTTAGGAAGGGGCAAGAGGTGGCACTTCCTCTCTCCTGAAAATCTAACTGTTATTTTACTTCTTGGGAGGTACTACAAAGATTTTTGCCATAACGTTAATTCTGATTGCTAATTTTTATGTTAAACTTCTGAAAGAGTGTGTGCGTTTAATAAAGACATTGGGAATTCACAGTAGAATGTAATAATATTGAAATTTGCCACTGCCTGTTGAAGCACAGCACACCTCAGTACAGTGTAGGGCAGTGTGAAAGACAAAGAAATGAAAAACATATCTTCTACAATGACCATTTGCTGTTAGACAAAGAGTGTGGCAATTATTTTTTTTTTTTTTAGAACTTTGTCTTGTGCATTTTTTCCCTTTTTGATCAATTGAGTAACCATTGGAGTATTGTTTTGCATGCGACAGAAGTGGGCAAAAGACACAAGGCTCAGAAGAACAAAACAAAACAAAAAAATGTATTGCCCCAATATGCTGTCAAACTTAATATATCAGTCTTTTTTTATGCAATTTTTTCATCTGGTTTCAATTAAATTTATCTAGGCGTGTGTGATGAAAATGGTTAGAGAATATAGACAGCACAGTGAAGTTTAAATAGCTTTGTTTATGCTATTGGTGTTTACAGTTTCCATTTTTGCCCCCTCCTGAAAACTAAGCTATGGGCACACAGGGGAAGTTGCAATAGTCAAATCACGGGAATCGTGGCTGTAAGGTAATGGTTGTAACAGAGTATGCCCCACTGCTGCAGATGAAACCCATACATACAGACTTTGAATGAGACTGATGTTTTGGATTGTGGGGAAAAGGCAGGCTTTCCTTCCATGACATCACTGCTCGCTTTGACAAAATATGGTGTCAGTGAGAACAGGAAGGTCTAACGCACTGACATGATTGGTCTGGAGCCCAGATATGAACAGACAAATGCATGCAAAGACCATCATCTCCATTGTATGGTGTTGGCAGACCAAACAGCCACTTCCCAAGTGTTAACAAAATAGTGAAGATCTGTATCACATCAAGGGTTTTCTGCAAGCTCTGTTCAAAACCATTTGCTTCAGAGAGACCTCTTTGCTTGCTGTCTATTGCTTTCAACTTCCCTTGACCTTAAACCACCGACGTCAGCAGCTGCAATAAGGCCAAAAATGCAGACACCTGCACGACGAATGGCAGTGCATAGTGACTCATGATGGACATATCCTTGTATGGTGATATTGGGGTGAATAGCTGCTAGAGGTATGCATTATGAACCGTCATATGGACTTGACACCCGGTGTTTTGCTGTGAGATGCTGTTGGATTCCATTCATGTTCCTGCCTCCTAAGCTGCTAAAGGTATGTATGGATTATGAACTATCAGGTGGGCCTTACACCAGGTGTTTTGTTGTGGGGTGTTGTTGGGTTCCATTCATGTTTCCCCTCCTAAGCTGCTAGAGGTATGCATTATGATATGGACCTGACACCGGAGGTTTTGCTGTGGGCTGCTGTTGGGTTCCATTCATGTTCCCACCTCCTAAGCTGCTAGAGGTATGCATTATGAACCATCATATGGACCTGACACCGAGTGTTAGGTTCCATTCATGTTCCCGCCTCCTAAGCTACTAGAGGTATGCATTATGAATCATCCTATGGACCTGACAGAGTGTTTTGCTGTTGGGTTCCATTCGTGTTCCCGTCTCCTAAGCTGCTAGAGGTATGCATTATGAACCATCATATGGACTTGACATCGGGTGTTTTGCTTTGGGTGCTGTTGGGTTCCATTCATATTCCTGCATTCTAAGCTGCTACAGGTATGCATTATGAACCATCATATGGACCTGACACCTGGTGTTTTGTTGTGAAGTGCTGTTGGGTTCCATTCATGGTCCCATCTCCTAAGCTGCTAGAGAGAGGTATGCTGTATAAACCATCATATAGACCTGACACTGGGATGTTTTGCTGTTGGGTTCCATTCATGTTCCCGTCGCCTAAGCTGCTAGAGGTATACATTATGAACCATCATATGGACCTGATATCAAGTGTTTTGCTGTGGGGTGTTGTTGGGTTCCATTCATGTTCCCACATCCTAAGCTGCTACAGGTATGCATTGTGAACCATCATATGGACTTGACACCTGGTATTTTGTTGTGAAGTGCTGTTGGGTTCCATTCATAGTCCCATCTCCTAAGCTGCTAGAGGTATGCATTATGAACCATCATATGGACCTGACATCGGGTGTTTCGCTGTTGGGTTCCATTCATGTTCCCACATCCTAAGCTGCTAGAGGTATGCATTATGAACCATCATGTAGACCCAACACTGGGTGTTTTGCTGTTGGGTTCCATTTGTGTTTCGCCTCTTAAGCTGCTGGAGGTATGCATAATGAACCATCATATGGATCTGACACTGGGTGTTTTCTTGTTGGGTTCCATTCATGTTCCCACCTCCTAAGCTACTAGAGGTATGCATTATGAATCATCATATGGACCTGACACCTGGCATTTTGCTGTGGGGTGTTGCTGGGTTCCATTCATGTCCCCACCTCCTAAGCATTTCAGGAACCATGATCATCCAGTGATATCTTCCAAATGTTGTGGATGCTGAAGTGCTTCCATATCTACAAATGTTCCCCGGTGCCATCTTTCAATAGGGCAATGCCGGACCACATGTGGTGCAAAATGTCTTACAGATCCTGGATGCTACACATGTGCAGTGTCTTACTTGGCCAGTGCATTCATGTGACATGTTGCCCACTGAAAAATTGTGGGATATGGTCACTCAATACCTGGTCTGTCTGGCTCAGCCACCAGTTACCCAAAATTAACTTTGGGTGCAAATCGAGCCAGCATGGAATGACCTTTCGCAGTGTAACACCTTGAACCTCTTCCGGTCGATACCACACCATGTACGAGTCATTATCACTGTGTTCCACAATAGTTTCAGATTTGTACTTCTGATCACTTACATCTTCGTAAGTTAATGTCCCCTATAAATCTCACATCAATATCTTAGATCGTTCTTGGTGTTGCATTTTCAACAGGCAGCAGTGTATATACACAGGATACAAAGTATAGCCTGGCTTCACCCAAATAATTGCTGGACAAAAGGTTCTAGTGGCAAAGCAGTTGGGTGAAGGTTTAGGGAAGCAACAAATTCAGGTTGTATGCTGCAGAGACAACATATCCAAGGACATTTCTAAGCAATGTAGTATCATTGGATTGGTTTCTCAAGACTCCTAAATGGAAGAGGGACTACATCGGGTGACTCAAGAATCCCCCTCCCCTCTTCATAAGAAACTGCATGTTTGCTTTTGTCAGTTGTGATCAATCCACTTGCATGTCGTAGTCACAGTTTAGAAAGGTGTGGTGGGGGGATCCAGTATCTTGATTGTCCACTCGTCCGCCTTTATCTCTAAACAGCAATCCAATTGTATCACATCACTGAAAAATACCCGTGGATACTTTTGCCTCCTTAGTGTACAGCCTGAATTCATCCATTAACCTCCAATTCAGACATGTCTGATTGCTGTGTTAATAATTCACATTAACCTCTAAATTCGTGCAATAAAATGCAATTCAGTGATGTCTTGATTGCTGTGTTAGTAATTCACATGAAACTCCACTTTTTATGACTGACTTACAGCAAATGAATGATGCTCTCAAACTCGATGTTGATGTCATTTGATTGACCATGTTGCTTTTCTGTATCACCACATGAAATTTATGCTGCTAGCACCATTTGTTCAATTATTTGGGTGACTCCAGACTTTACTGTGCACCCTGTATGTGTGTGCATATATATATATATGACCAAACTCATAATGAATTTACATTATTATATTGTTATAAATGTATTTAAACTATTTACTTTAATGCAGAGTGGAAGTACAGAAGAATCGGGAAAAAAGAAATCACAGGTAAATGTTGCATTTGTTTTTATTCCATGTGCGGTGTATCTGTAATTTAATTATGTACATGCATGCATCTACATTTAAGTAGCAAATTATTAGGTACACCCAATAGCAATCTGAAACATGCCATCCACACTTACATACATAATTATGACGTTAAGATGGCTTTATTAGCAGCTCACTGCAAAGGATTCAGATGTGTATAAAGCATACCTAGCAGCAATTTTGATACTGGTGACTAGACACACCAGTACATGTGTGCGGTGTTCCTGATGGAGAGGGCTACTTCCAGCAGGATGATGCACCATGCCACAAGGCTTGGATCGTCACACAATGGTTCCAGGTAGAGGAATCGTCATATCATTGTGGACTGGACACACCCGTACATGTGCATGGTGTTTCCTGATGGAGAGGGCTACTTTCATCAGGATGATGCACCATGCCACAAGGCTTGGATCATCACACTGTGGTTCCAGGTAGTGGAATCTTGATATCATTGTGGACTAGGCACACCCATACATGTTCATTGTGTTTCCTGATGGAGATAGCTACTTCCATCAGCATAATGCACCATGCCACAAGGCTTGAATAGTCACACAGTGGTTCCAGATAGAGGAATCTTGATATCATTGTGAGCAAGCACACCCGTACACATGCATGGAGACTGCTACTTCCATCAGGATAATGCACCATGCCACAAGGTTTGGATCATCACACAGTGGTTCCAGGTAGAGGAATCTTAATACCATTGTGGACTGGGCACACCCATACATGTTCATTGTGTTCCCTGAAGGAGAGGGCTACTTCCATCAACATAATGCACCATGCCACAAGGCTTGGATCATCACACAGTAGTTCCAGGTAGAGGAATCTTCGTATCATTGTGAGCAGGCACACCCGTACACATGCATGGAGACTGCTACTTCCAGCTGGATAATGTGCCATGCCACAAGGCTTGGATCATCACACAGTGGTTCCAGGTAGAGAAATTTTGATATCACTGTGGACCAGGCACACCCGTACATGTTCATGGTGTTTCCTGATGGAGAGGGCTACTTCCATCAACATAATGCACCATACCACAAGGCTTGAATGGTCACACATTGGTTCCAGATAGAGGAATCTTGATAACATTGTGAGCAGGCACACCCGTACACGTGCATGAAGAGGACTACTTCCAGCTAGATAATGTGCCATGCCACAAGTCTTAGATCATTACACAGTAGTTCCAGGAGCACAACAGTGATTTCAAATAGTTAAAATGGCCTGCACAGTCTCCAGATGTGAGGGTCAATCAAAAAAGAAAAAGAGGTTACATGTTCGAGTAGGAGAAAGGAAAACTCACCAACCGAGAAATGTTTGTGCAGTGTGACAAAGGATATGAAGCACTATTTCTTGACGAAAAATTCTGTGGCGGTTCAGACATTTGTCAGACTGCACGACTAGCATGTCCATTCCAAACTGAAAAAAATTGATGTCCCTGCTGATGTAGCCAGTTTGTTGCAGCTGTTTTCACGTCATCATCACACGTGAATCAAGTACCTGTTGCTGTCTTGAGAGCTTCTTTTAACACGAGATACCATTTACCTTATGGAACACGTTAGGTTTGTATTTGAGGAGGTTTGTGGTTCACAATTCTGCTGTTAGGTGGTGTCTTGTACTTTCGTTTGCAGCCTATCTCTGCCTCTTAAAACCCTATTGAGAAATTTCTTTTTTTACTGTATGCCATTCGGTATGATAAAGATGGAGAGTGAATAGATTTTTGCTACAATAAGAAGATCCTCTTCAAATAATGTACAACTTTCCACCTAGGGGTTGTATAGGTCAAAATGTTTTCTTGCTATCACTGCTTCCGGGAGACGTATTTGAAAAGTTCTTTTTCCTTAGCCTAGCTTTTGCAGTAAAAAATACTTTTTGCTTGTTTTCAACTTATCCATTAGGCAAAATTCTTTTCAACTTTTCCATTATGCAAATTCTTTCCAGTGAAAGATTTTTTTTTTTTTCATGGGTTATTTTGACCTTTACTGAAATTTGCTAAGAATGCTTTATATTAAACATTTGCCATAAAATCAGATTGCTTTCTGATATCAGAAACTTAAATCTAGTTATTTCTTAGTATTTTCTGAGCAAACTAATCACTTTGCATGTTCTATAATTAGTTTTCTAATCATGCCCAGTTATGAATGCAGTTGTTGTGCCCTGTGATTTAAGGTTTTCTCGTTATTTTCTTTCACTTCACATTGGAAATTTTGGTGTATACTTTGTTTGCTGGAGAGTACAAATTTAAAACAGCTACAGCATCAATATTATGTTGAAAATTCCTTCCCCAAATAAAATGTAGCAGAAATACTTGCTCCCATGATTATGTGTTTAAGAAATAACAATCCCTTTGTTCCTTTGAAAAAGTTCCAAATATTTCACCTTTTCTTACCCTTAAATTTCCAAAGTAAGCATTATTTTAAAATAATTAAATATAAATAGTATTTTATGTATTCATTGTGTGGTATATGAAAGCATTTCAAGAGTATTGCCACATACCTATGTATTTTTGAGTTTTATGTTGTTGTTTTTTATTCTGTAATTTGCTTCAATAATTGAACTAAAGCCAAAGTAGAAAAATATTTTTTTCTCAAAATCAGTGTAGGATACTGTATATAAAAGTTTAGTAGATATTAAACCTGGTCACATTTTCAGTTATAGTAATTTTTTAATATTATTTTTTTTTTTCATTTACAGTTTTGGTATTTCAGTATTTATCTGTGATTCTAAGTTTCTGATTAGCTACACCAGACATCATTTTTAACATTCTGCATTAAGTTTGCCCAAGCATGTAGGAAATTGTTTGTTGTAGTTTACAGCTGAACTGACCTATGGTTTCACTATATTTTAAGTAAGAGTGTTAGGATCGTATGTCCTGGAAAAAAATCGAAAAGTCCTAGAAATGTCCTGGAATTTTATGATTGAAAAAGCGTATGAACCATGTAAAAACAAAAAAAAAAAATAGGATGAGTTTCAAGCTGTTTTCTGGGATTTAGATAAAGGGCTAAAATGCACATCAAAGACAAGCAACATTTTGCAGTATCTTTTTACTTGTCTTATTAAAAAACAGCAAATTTGATAAATACAAGAGGTTTATCAAAATAATGCAAAACACTGTTTGCAGAAAACTTTTTATTAATAATCTGTAGGCTCACCTCAGGCTTGCAGAACAGAAGCAATTCAACTTGGAATTGACTTGTACAAGTCATGCACATACGATAATGGTATGTAGCATTACTCATCGTCAAAAAAATAGTTACACACAGAAGGACGTGTCGGATTGCAATGCTGTTTGGAAGGAAGGTAAAGGTTACCAGGAACAATAAATGATTAAACATTGAGATTGATATGAGAATTATTTATTGAGCTACTTGCCAATAAGTAGTGTCTTTCAATATGGCATCGGGCCACCATGTTTGCTCACACAGCATGCCAGACGTCTTGGCATGGAGTTCTATAGGTTCCTAATGGGGTCCTGCGATAAGCCATCCCATACAGCTTGAATCTTCTCACACAGTTTCTGCAGATTGTGCAGTAGGAGTGGAGTGTGGATAGTGCATCCAATAGCATTCCACACATTTTCAATCACCGATAGGTCTGGTGATGCGGCTGGCCATAGCAGTGTCAGTGCCTCAAAGGCAAGCTCTCAAGACAGCAACAGTATGTTGGAAAATCGCACAGGAGTGAGCGTTCAGAAAAGGTAGGGCCACTGGTTGCAGGATGTCATTAACGTAACATTGGACTGTCAAAGTGCCTGTAATGAATACCAAAGGTAATCTGGCATCGTCGGCAATTGCACCCCTCACCATGACACTAGGCCTTCTGGAAATGACACTCAACAACATAAAATATTGCACGTCTTTGATATGTGTTTGAGTCCATTTTTATTTGTACTCCCAGAAAGCAGCTCGAAACTCGCTTGGGACGGGGGTGGCATATGATGTCACACATCATCATCATATGCCATGAACAGGTCCAGCCCTTCCTAATTTTCTTTGCAAAAGTCCCTAAAGAGAAATTTGAAAAAGTTTTATGGTGAGAGATGGGTTTGCCTCCTCGAGGCGCTCCGTGGTAACAATGGCACACACAACAGCAATTAGGGCCTCTTTGAATCTTGGAGAGGTGCCAACTAGTTCTGTGTGACATTGGTAAAAAGACCCCAACTCACTGGGTTTTGTTCCAGAATCCCTAGGTTGGATGACCAGCTGGAACCGTCAGCTTTGGGGTAATCCCCCACACTGATGTACTTACCTGATTAAAAAGACACAAAGAAATCAATATTCGGACTCTAGTGTGGGATATGATGGATCTACCACACTTGAAAAGGATGGTCCACCACGGAATCGACCTGGACTTTCTAAATGGCATATGAGAAGAGATCTCTGCTGAGTGAGTATAAAATTGGTGTATGGAATACTAGAGGTATAACTGGCAAGATGAGTGAGGTGATTGAGGAGATGAATAAGTATAGACTGGATGTGCCGTGTGTAAGTGAAACCAAAAAGAAGGAAATTGGGACAGAAGAAGTGAATAGAATGGTGAGTGTATGGTCTGGAGTATTGGATAATGTGAGAGGACAGGCTGGTGTAGGTGTGATTTTAAGTGAAAAGATGAACAACTTGATTCACTATAGCTACATAAGTGAGATAATTATTTGGATTCATTTGAAAGTGAAACTTCAGAGAATAGTAATTGTCGTAGTGTATGCTTCTTGTGACTCGGAACGTTCTGATAAGAAGGAAGATTTCTGGAATGAGGTAAAAGCTGTTTTGAGCCAGTTTGGTGCTAAAGAGAAAGTTATAATAGCAGGAGATTTCAATGCTAGAGTAGGTGTGCAGAATGCAATTTCTGACAATGTTCTGGGTAAGCTTAATGATCCTTGTATGAATGATAATGGTGAAAGATTAATTGAACTTCGCATTGAGAATGGTTTGTGTGTATCTAATACGTTTTTCAATCACAAGTATATCCATACATATACTTGGGAAAATCGTACTCTTGGTCAAAAGAGTGTGATAGATTTTGTTGTCTTCGATCAACGTCTGAAACACTTAATTGTGGACACTTACTTGTGTGATGAGAGGTGCGGATGTTGGTTCTGATCATTAGTTGGTAGTGTCACGAGTTAAACCTAATGTTGGTTGAAGGAAAAGAAATAGGAAGAGGCCCAGAATGGAAAAAATAAAGGTTAAAAGGCTCCCTGATGATCATCAGTGTTATTCTGACTTACTCAGAGAATGACTGTAGGAGCTGAAGTCTTGTGAGAGGGATGTAGAAAAGAAGTGGGAATGTTTTAAGAACTGTGTTGTCACTGCTGCTGAAGAGGTCTGTGGCACCAATAGTGGGTAACAAAAGAGGTTGTGCTTGGTGGAATAATGAGATTGAAAAGGCAGTAAAGAGAAAGAAGGGAGCCTATTTGGAGATGTTGGAAGGTAGAGTTTCTGTGGATGAATATCACTGTAAGAAGCATTAAGCCACTAGGCTGGTTCACCAGAGTAAGGCAAAAGATAGGAAGGAGAGGGTGGAAAGGTGTGAATTGGCTTTTTGGAAAGATAGAAAGACTTACTGGAAGTGCGTGAGAATCAGGAAAAATAGGCGAAACAAAGTTGTAAGTTGTGTGAAGAATAGGATCGGGGAAACGATATGGGAGCCCAATGAGTTAAGTGAAAGATGGGGTGAATACTTCTGTGAGTTATTAGATCAGGAAAGCAAAGGTGATTCAGAGGCAGAAGCAGATGATGTCACAGTGAATGATAAAAGCACAGGAGGGATTTCAAGAGAAGGGATGTGTAAAGCTTTAAAATCACTTCAGAATGGTAAGGCTCCAGGAGTTGATGGCATAACTGCCGAGATGTTGAAATACGGTGGTAACTCTGTAATTGACTGGTTAACTGAAATTTGCCAGTTGTGCTGGTAGTTAGGAATGGTCCCTCAGGATTGGAAGGATGCTATTATTGTTTCCTTGTGTAATGGAAAAGGTGATCACTGACTGAAAGAACTATTGTGGTATTAGCCTACTGAGTGTGCCAAGAAAGTAAGAAAGTTTTTACTGCCTTCGTAGATTTAGAGAAAGCTTACGACCAAGTAAATAGGACACTTTTGTGGAAGGTATTGAATGAATATGGTGTTATTGGGAATATACTTAATAGTGTAAAAGCCATGTATGCTGGCAGTAGAGCTTGTGTATAAGTGAATGGTGTTTTATCAAAATGGTTTTCTATTGGTTCTGGAGTCAGGCAAGGTTGTGTAATATCACCATGGCTGTTTAATATATTTATGGATGCGTGCATGTGTGATGCCAAAATAAATAATACTGGTTTATGTCTTGGTGACATCCATGTGTGCAGATTGCTGTGTGCTAATGACACTGTCCTGTTGGCAGAGAGCAAAAGTGAGTTGCAGAGTATGTTGTCTTGGATGTACGAAGTTTGCATGAAATTCAAACTCAGTATAAATAAGGGAAAAACCAAAGTTATGATTTTTGAGAGAGGAACTGGTAGTACTAAATGTAATATATGCCTAAATGGCATAGTAATTGACCAGGTGAATGTGTCTATGCATTTAGGAAGAATGTTTGACCGAGAGAACAAACTGGATGGTGAAAATAGCAGTAGGCGAGTGAATTCTTCATTGAAAGTCGGGGCTGCTTTGGGAGGTTTTCACAGGAATGATGGGTTCTCAAGAGAGTCCCGCATGGCTGTGTATGAAAGTGTAATTGTCCCTACTCTGATGTATGGCTGTGAGACCTGGGTACTGCAGAAGAAACATAGGAGTTGTTTGTGTGCTGGAGAAATGCATTACTTATGGGGGGTTTGTGGCAAGATATGTTCTGATTGTGTGAGGAATGAAGATTTGTTGCAGTTGTGTGATGTGAAGCAAAATGTTGTTAGCAAGGTGGAGAATTATATGCTTCGGTGGTTTGGCCATGTTGAAAGAATGAGAGATGAGATGCTTACTAAGAAAATCTTTTAGCCCAAGTGGCAAGAAGGAAAGGCAGAGGAAGGCCAAGGAAGTCATGGGAGGATCAGATTCAAAAGTGTCTCCATGAGAAAAAGATTATGAGTATGAAGTAAAGAAGATCTGGTGTACGGCATTTGATGGATGTGAGTGAAGCCCGAGTTGTATGGCAAGATCGCTGTAAATGGAGAAGTTTGATACGGCAACAGTAAATAAAAATTATCTGGTAATTTTTATTTCTTTGTGGAGCTAACCTCTGAATCTTAGAGAACAGCTTAGTGATATGTATGTATGCATGTACACTGAAGTGCCAGAAAAATTGGTACACCAGTCTAATACTTGGTAGGTCCCTCACGGGAGCGCAGGACTGGAGAAATACGACGAGGCATAGACTCCACCAGCTTCTGGAAATATGCTGTAGGCAATGCACACCATACTTCCTACGGAGCGTTCCACAATGCTGGTGTATTCTGAGTAGCATGTTGCATGGCATCCCAAATGTGTTCTATCACGTTCAGATCTGGGAACTTGGGTGGGAATGGCAACACTCCAAACTCAGATGAATGCTCCTCTAACCATAATGTGGCGTCCTGACACTTGTGTGGAGGTACGTTGTCTTGTTGGAACAGGCCCAACCCATCAGCATGAATGCAGGACATGAACGGGTGTACCTCGTCAGAAAGGATACGCACATAGCATTGGCCGGTCACAGACAGATGTTTGTAGACATACCAGAGGTCCCAGTGAAGTCCAGCTAAACACACCCCATACCATTACGGACCCCCCCTCCCCCATAAACACACACACACACACACACCAGCAGCAGCCGGTACAGTTCCCTGCTAACAGGCGGGATCCATGGCTTCATGGGGTTTGCGCCACACATGAATGCTTTCATCTTCCCGAAACAGTTGGAAACACGACTCGTCAAACCAAGCTATTTGTTTCCAGTCATCAGTTGTCCAGCGGCGGTGTTGTAGTGCCCAAGAGTGTTGCACGCCTATCGCGTTAAACAATTCTTGACAGCCCACGATGCTCACATTCACCCAATGTATTTTTACGGCCACACTGGTATCGTAGGTTGGAGGTTTTGCCGGAATTCTTGTAGTCACGGGACACCCTTGCAATGGTCATCCGTGAAAATACGAACTTTGTTTCTATCTTCGAAATACACTATCTACCAACAAGTAATTGGACACCCCTGCAATCGACGATATCTGCGGTCCCTGATACACGTTACAGCTGCCGCCGTTAAATATTGTGGTGGAAACAACAACACAACCAGTCGCATGCAAGATGCCACTCAGTTTGAAGCTCTCTGATTTCGAAAAAGGTGTAATCGTCGGGTATCACAGAAATGGCCGATCCATACATGACATATCCAGCAAGTTGAAGTACCCAAAATTGACAGTGGCCTACGTGATTGGCAAGTGGAAGATGAGAGGTGACTGTCGGCATGTGCCCCGACCCGGCAGACCCACAAAACTGGGAGTTAGAGACAGACGGGTGCTGGCCGGAGAAATTCGGAAGAACCGCACCAAATCGATGGGCCACATCCGCGAGGAGTTTCAACAGGCATCCGGGAGTGTTCTTTCGATGAATACCATCCGTAAGGAAGCCCATCTGCTCGGTTATCATGGACGTGCTGCCGCCCACAAGCCTTTGATCACCAAGTCCAATAGCGTTGCTCAGCTAACGTGGTGCACAGAACGTCGACAGTGGACCGTTGAACAGTGGAAACAGGTTCTCTGGAGCGACGAATCAAGGTTCACCCTCTACTGTTCGGAAGGCAGGGTCTGGGTTTGGCGTCTGCCTGGAGAATACCTCCTACCGGAATGTATTGTGCCAACTGTGAAGTTCGGCGGCGATGGAATTATGCTATGGGGGTGTTTCTCCTGGTATGGCACGATACCCTTGGTCACAATTTCCTAGTAGACTCAATGCCGAGACCTACTGCACCATTTTGGATGACCATGTGCTTCCTTCGTTGTGGCAGTTTTATAAGGTGGACCCATGTTACTTTCAGGACGACAATGCCACCTGTCATGTTGGAGGTCCACCATGGCTTGGTATGCTGACAATGGGGTTAATCGAATGGACTGGCCTGCACAGAGCCCGGACCTTAACCCTATCGAGCACCTCTGGGAGGAGTTGGAGGGTCAACTTAAGGGGTGCCCCCACCGTCCGAAATCTGTCTTCTCCAAGCCGAGTGGAAGAAAATACCGCTTGCCGTCGTACAACACCTGGTTGATAATATGCCCCGGAGGGTCGCAGCTGTAATCGTTGCTCATGGAGGCTCCACCAACTATTGAAGGTGAATAAACTTTGTTTTCCTTTGCTATTACAGGTGTCCAATTACTTGTTGGTAGATAATGTACTATGGCCCATCCAGACGTGCCAACTCTCCGGATTTAGGCGGGAGACTCCGGATTTTCAACCATTCTTCCTGCCCTTTGGATGAATGTCAAATTCTCCCAATTTTCGCCGATAATTAGCCATTACGATGGTTGAAATTCCATCAACCATCGCCTTGGATCGACGCAGAAGAAACATATTTCGAGCCGCTTATGAAATCTTTTTTTTTTTTTTTTCTGCGTCAATGCAAGACACCATTTACAGTCATCAGTATCGTACTTTTCCTCTTCTCATATCTGCAAAAGAAAGCCACCCCCGGTGGCGCGGTGGTCTATTTTATGTTGGTTACAAAGACGCGCGCGCCAGGAGTGACCTACTTATCGTTTCACATTTTCCCGATCATAGCTGCGAGCTCTGTTTATGGTTTTTTCAGAGTTTTGCGGATGCTTTTCAGTTTTGCTTTACTGTGGAGATTTTTATTTCTTGTTTTGCACCATGTTTGTCTTTTTTTCCTTCTTCGTTGCATTTTGTGGAAGATTAATGTGCTCCTTTGTTCGTCTCTAATTGCGAATCTGTTATTGTCAGCTTTGTTTTATCTTCTATTGTAGCATTTTGTGTACACTTAGTTTGTGAATTTTTTTTTCTTGTTCCTTCCGCTTACTTTTTGCGAGAGATATTTCCTTTTGCATTACGCCACTTTCACGGTTTTTAATGTTTTATTTTATGTCATATCTTTGGCAATTTGTTTCTTCTTTACATATTAGCAGTTATTGTCTTTGCTGCATAATAAAGTTGTGAAACTGAGCACCGGCTTTCAACAAAATGTCCGAGATAGGTCCGGGTTTGAATCGCAGCGGGACATAGTTGTTGCATACTTACTAAGTTTTACGGATTATCCGTAAAATTTGCGGATTTCTGCTTAATTTTGCTGATTTATGGGGTTTTTTAATATTTTGATTGCTGAATCGAAATATTTCAATCCCCTGCAACCATCCAATTAGATTTTCTACCGGACCTTACGAGCGCCGTGTTTCGTGATGATGTCATCTTTGATTTGCCGGCTTCATGCGGAGCCATCAAGTATAGCGATGGCTCCGCTTCTTGGCATCTCCTTGGGTAGCTCTCTCTCTCTCACCACTGGAGTGCTCAAGTGACATGCCGACCAGTGTTCTCCAAAATGCGTAATCTAATTATGCGTCTAGTACGCATCGAAATAATCGACGCGTAAAAATACGCATCATGAATATTTTTTCAGGGCGTAAAAATACGCATCGAGAATTTTTCTCGACGTGTAAAAATACGCATCGTGAATTTTTCTCGGTGTGTAAAACTACTCATTAAAGAATTTTACCAATTCGTAAAAATACGCATCGGGACGGTATTTTGTCTTTCAGAGACGGAAGTAAACAAAATAAAGATTTTTTCCATAGTCGTTCTTTTTCCTGTGATGTTGCCTCTGTCCAGTATTGTTGTTATATATCATTTTATTCCGTAAATATTTGTATTTCAGTTTGAAAATGGAGGAAAAATTTCCGAAAACGGAAATTCGAGGGCAAAAAAATTCTTCTGTAATCTTTAGGCATGAGAGTGCGACGGCTTCGAGAAATTTCTCCCTTTCCATCATAATTTGGGTTGTCCGCGAGATCGATGCATAACTGAATAGAAATTTTGGGGCAATTAGTAGTGGTGGAGGATATTTTCTGCCTGAAACTTTCTTCCTAAACTTTCGAAAGAGGAAGTTTTGTCTTTCAAAACTTTCGGAAACGGAAGTTAGACGCAGTGAAGATTTCTCCCGTAATCGTAACTTTATTTTTCACGTGATGTTTCCTCTGCCTAGTATTGTTGTTAATTATCATTTTATTTCATAAATATTTGTATTTCAACTTGAAAATGGAGGGAAAATGTCTGAAAACAGAAATCGGATGTAGCAAAGATTTCCCCTGTAACTGCCCCCCCCCCACACACACACACACACAAACGATAATCAGAACATGTACCCTGTATTCTTAAATATCTCCCCCCCCCCCAAAGTTTTGCATTTCAGTTTGATAAACATACAGTCTGCATTTAGAATAACTTTTTAAACATTAAAAATGCTATGTACCAATAATAATACTTCTGGAAAATTGCTCCCGCATCTGAAAAATGTCGATAAAAAAATAGCGATCATGTGATTTTATGAGCTGTAAAAGGAGCTCCTGATTTTTAGGTTTTATAGGTTGGCACGTTTGCCCATCATTCGAGCGCCAACTATGACACCGCATTGAAAAATCGCTATTACTTGTTGTTCTCATACCGAAAACAGCTCTTGACAGCTGGCAAGGATGCCAACTATGACACCGCGTTGAAAAATTGTTATTACTTGTTATTCTCATACCGAAAACAGCTCTTGACAGCTCAAGGATGTCTATCGCTTTATATACGCACTGGCAGACGCAACCGAGTGCGCGCATGTGCGGCGTTACTATGTATTTTGCATAAGCTCGTCTGTACCAGTTTTTCTGGCACTTCAGTGTATGTTATGGTAGCAATTTTCTGCTGCAGAGGAATTTTACACAAACTTTGAAGTGTTGGAATGTGTGTATCGTATATGAAGCTGAAATTGAGTTGTTGTTTTTTTTGTTTTTTGTTGTTGTTTTTCCACAAGTATTAACCTCCCCACTAAATATTAAAAAAAATTATGGTGATGGTGGTTGTCATTTTTCTGAAAAGATAGATTGAATTGAATGGAACAACTCATACACAAAAACTTCTGAAATGTTTCATAAATTGTAAATTGTTTGGTTTTTCTTTTAGATTCGGCCTCCACGCCACAAAGGGAGAAAACGAGCTTCTGCTGATGTGGTAAGTTTTTTTTTTTTTTTTTTTTTTTGCGTTTGTTGAACTTGCATCAATTTATGTGTATGTGTTATCATTGTCAAAGTGGCAAAGTGGTTTTTGTTATCAGACTTCCTGACTTGGTTCTGTGGGAACAATGCTTTTAAATAATGAATCCTTTTAAGATTATTCACAGCAATCAGTTTGTGTTACTGAATTGTTCACCTCTCAGAAAACTTGAAAATTACATCACCCTGAAGCTGCAATTAAACCCGCATCTGCAGTTCTTGTCAGAAACCTCGTTGGAGATTCAGAATTTCAAATAGGTTCAGCTCTTGAAATTCTGAATCTCCAATGAGGTTTCCGACAAGAACTAAATATGTGTGGCAGAACGGGGGGGGGTCAGATTTGAGCTAAGAATGTCTTAAATACTTAATCGCTTAAAGGCTGCAAGAGTGATATAACAAAGGACATGTTCGGAATATGAAAACAGCAAAGGATCAAATCTAATGATGATGTAACTGCGAACAGGACAAGGTGATTATAAGAATTCATAACTCAAGAACAAATCTGGTAAATCTAATATTATGTTCATATTTAATAAATAAAATTAAGGAACAATAATACAAAAAATGATTAATTGTTTATCAGGTTGTATATTCCCTTTAAAAAACATATACAGGGTGCTCATAAGTCTTGCCCACATTACAAAAATTAATATAAAACAATCTATGTAAGTTAAAAATAAAGTAATTGGCAACATAATATGGCAGCCTTCATAAAGTTTTTTTTTTTTTTTTTCTGTTTTTTAGGTGAGCTCTACTGCTGAATAAGAGGAACATTTAATTGATAATGGCTTCCCTGCAAGAAAAAGCAGTGTGCGTGTTGTGGTCCCATGAGACCAAATTAGCGGTTACTGTCTTGGGTCATTTCAGAAAAGAGTACAGACGATCACCGCCGAACCAAAAAAGCATAAAAGCTTGATATGAAAAGTTTAAAGCGATAGGTGGTGTTGGTGATCTCCCCCAAGCTGGCCGACCACCGGTTACACAAGAGACAATGGCAGCTGTTCTGGAGATGTTTCTGTAAAGCCCCAGGAAATCCATTTGTCGTGCTTCACTACAAATTGGATTCCTCATACCACAGTTCACAAAATTTTACACAAACATCTTCATTTGTATGCTTATAAGGTACAGATCATTCAAGCTCTTCAGCCTGATGGATGGCCTCGCCATGCTGCATTTGCGACGAAGATGTTGCAGCGCATAGCTCATGATAGTGATTATCTGCACCGTGTCTGTTTCTCAGACAAAGCCACATTCCATGTCTCTGGTACAGTAAACAGGCACAATGTTCAAATCTGGGGATCAGAAAATCACTATTATGACATCAAACAACAGAGGGCTAGCTCGAAAGTGATTGTATGGTGTGGCCTGATGCATGACAGAATCATCGGACCCTTCTTTTTTACAGAGCCTACGGTAACATGTAACGTGTACCTGGACATGCTGGAACTTTTTGTAGCACCTCAGTTGCAATCACTCCAATCTTCGGTTATTTACCAACAAGATGGTGACCCACTACATTCGTCAGTAATGGTTCGTTCAAAACTCAAACAATAAAACCATGTAATTACTGCATAACAGGTAACATAACCTAAATACAAAATTCTCCTGATAGGATGTTCAATATATTTTTTCTTTTTTTCAATTTCTAACAGAATATTCCTGATATTGTGTTTTAAGTCTGATGCGTATGTGAAATCTGGAAAGAAGGGGCGTAATTTGCATTGCATTCCTATTTTCATTTAAACACGAAGTTTTCATGTTCATTAAAGTTTTAGGTCTTTTTGTAAAAGTGTAAGATAAATTAAAATATACCAGGTGAGTGTGCTTGCTATTGACTATTTCTCATACAAATATTTAACCACTAGAAGCCCTTTCCGGTGTAGCAATTTTAAATTTATTTTCTAGCTACCCTAATTGGTATGTTCACCAAACAGTTCTCCGTGTGATATTCAATGGTTTCTAAAAATCAAAAGGAATTTTCTGGGCTGTCTTTTCCTAGGATGCAAGACCTTGCAAAAATGCGTTCCAGGATTGGTATAGACATCCTTCAGCTTTACAAAGGGTCGGCTGAGGGGGGGGTGTACTTTGAAGAACAGTAAAGTTTCGTTGGTGTAAGTGCAATGGTTTCTGTTCCGCAAATAATGCAATGCCAAAAGTGTTTGAGCACCCTTCATAATACCGTATTGAATACTTCAGTTTCTTTTGAATTATTTCTTATTCATCATCATCATCATTGTCAACCATTATCAATCCACTGCTGGACGAAGGTCTCCCCAAGTTTCCTCCACAACGGTCTGTCTTGTGCCAGTCTCCTCCATGTCACTCCCACATATTTACGAATTTCATCCACCCATCTCCCATGTGGTCTTTTTCTGGGTCTTTTCCTGTCCCTTGGAATCCAATCTAAAATTTCGGCTGTCCATCTATGGTCTGTCCTTCTGGCAGTATGTCCAGCCCATTGCCATTTCAGGGATTTAACTCTGATCATGATGTCTTCCACTCTCGTCATTTTTCGGATCCACGAGTTCCTCTTCTTATCTCTCCTGGTTATACCAAGCATGCACCTCTCCATGCCTCTTTGAGTTGTCTGCAGCCTTTGTATGTCTCTTTTAGTTAAGGTCCACGTCTCTGCACCATACGTAAGCACTGGAAGGATGCATTGATCAAACACTTTTCTTTTAAGACATAATGGCATATTGCTCTTGAAAATTATGCTGTTTCTTCCAAAAAGCTCTCCAGGCAAGTTTTGTACGCCGATTAATTTCTTCATCAATGTGACCCTCACTTGATATCTGCTGTCCAAGATAAACATACGTATCTGTTATCTCCAGTTTTTCTCCATCAATCGATAAATCTTCATTTCTTGTAAAAGCATTGAACATCACTTTTGTCTTCTGAAAGTTCATTTTTAATCCCACTTCTTTACTCTTGTCAGCAAGTTCCTGGATCATACTCTGCAGCTCTGATGGGGTAGTTGCAAAAAATGACTACGTCATCAGCAAAACGAAGGTGGGTTAGATAATCTCCATTAATCTTTATCCCTTTGTTTTCCCAGTTCAGTGATTGAAAGACATTTTCCAATGTGGCATTAAAGAGCTTCGGAGATATGGTGTCACCTTGTCTCACTCCCTTTCCAATTTTTATGTGTGTTGCATTTTCAAACAGCCGAATCTTTGCACTTGCATTTTCATAGATGTTATTAATAATATTAATGTATGCATCTTCAATACCGCAGGATTTCAGAGCCGTGGTAACTGCTGATGGTTTTCACCGAATCAAAGGCTTTTTCATAATCGATAAAAGCCATGCACAATGGAAGTTCATATTCCCTCGCTCTTTCAATTAGTTCTCTCAGTACGTGGATATGATCTATTGTGCTGTAGCCACTCCTGAATCCAGCTTGTTCTCTCGGTTGAGCCATGTCCAGTGTTACCTTCAAGCGGTGTGAAAGAACTTTAGTGAAGATTTTATAAACCACTGATAGGAGGCTGATAGGTCTGTAGTTCCTGAGATCCTCAATGTCACCTTTTTTATGTAGCAGGATCATTGTAGCATTGTTCCAATCCTCAGGAATCTTCCCTTCATTAAGGCATCGAGTGAAAATTTGGGCGAGTACTGTTTCAATTTCTCCACTTGCTTCTTGTATGATGTCTATAGTAATTCCATCTTCTCCTGGAGCTTTCCCCCGCTTCATGTTCTTGATTGCATGAGCAACTTCTGCTGGGAGGACTGGAAGAACTCTGGTACCTTTCATGATGTCTGGAGTACGTGTATCATCCCTTTCATATAATTTGGAGTAGAAATCTTTCACTCTTGTCAAAATTTCGCCTCTATTTCTTGTTATAGAACCATCTTCTTTTCTCAGAGCCATAATCTGTTTTCTTCCCTTACTGAGATGTCCCTTTGCTATCTTCAGGCTTTGGTTGTTTTTCAATTGCTTTCCTCACTAGCTCACAGTTGAATTTCCTTACGTCTTCAGTGATACTTTTTCGTGTTGTCTTGCATAGCTCCATATATTCCACTTTGGAAGTCACATCTTCTTTAGTTGTCCTCATCTCTCTTCTTTTTTTGCATCAACATTTTGGTTTTTCCTGATAATTTGTTCACATGCAACTTGTTCTTAGACCCAGCTAATTTTGTTGCTGTTTCCATTAGAGCTTTGGTTACTTTTCTGTTAACTTCAGAAATATCCACTTCTTCCGATGTTAGGCCTTCTAAAGCAGAGAATCTGTTCTTCAGTTCCAACTTGAAAGTATTATGGTGTTTTTTAAGGTTGGTTATGTCAATACATTTTGTTTGTCTTATGAGCTTGCCACGTTCCAGTTTAGTGTTGAGGTGCATCTTACATCTCACCAATCTATGGTCACTACCTGTGTTGAACTTGTTCAGCACACTGCAGTCTTCGATGACGAATTTTTTGTTACACATAATAAAATCAATTTCATATTTCTTATTAAAGAATGGTAGTTTGGCATTGCCTTTCTGGGAGTGCAACTTAATTCAGTATTGACTGGGGTCACAGAAAAAGTACCAGAATATCATGTCATTACATTTTAGAAACTTTGCAGGGTTTTTTATATGTTCTTTTTCTGCATTTTGTATTGACATGTATTTTGATATTTCTATATAAAACTCTTGTTAGGACAAAGATTTGGCACCAAGTCAGAAGAGAAAAATGGTAAGAAGTCAATTACGCTCTGAAGGTGAAGACAGCTCCAGTATGGTTTCACTGGTAAGTTTATTTTGTTTTATTCCTTTGCATTTGTTTTTTGTGCAGTTTAGTACCATAATTTTGTAGATTTCTTCATTTTGTTCATAATTTACATGCTTGAATACAAATGATAAAGCTGTTTACAAGTGCACAAGCTTGTTGTGTGTAAAGCAGAGTGCTAATACTGTGTAAATGCATGTTCACAAAACGAAGCTTTAAAAATCAGAAAACAGCCATAAAATTCAATTGAAGTATTGTACAAATCGAAAGAAACAAAATTAATTGCGAATTCAAAAACCTGAAAATGTAAAGAGTTGCATGGGAGAAACAAAAGTTATTTAACATTTGAAAAAAATTACTGGAGCTGTCGATAACAAATGAAATTGAAAATTTATTTGTAAGATGATGGCTCTCAATAAAATTCTAATAAATTAATGTTGTCTCAAATGTATGAAGTGTCTTTGAAATTTAAACTGAGGAAAAATAAAAGAAACCCCCAAGTTATGATTTTTTACGCTTTCCAACCGTAGGTTGAAGAAGTGTATATGCTCCAGCTTTGTACGTCTGTCTGTCCACTCGATAACTCGCATAAAAATGGCTAAATTTCAGTGAAATTTTAGTATGTGGTAAGGGACGAACCCTATTGAAAATGGGCGAAATGGGGTCAAAGGTCAGGACATACGAGCGAGATCCATTCCATCTCCCTTATGCGTCATATCTTGTGTAAAAATAAAAATGCCTCTGTTGTGACAAAACTTTAGTATGTTGTTCCTGAGGTATACTGAACCAGCTCTGTTGAATATCATCGAAATGGGGTCCAAGGTCAGGGCACAGGGGTGAGATTTATTCCACAGCCATTATCCTCATAACTTGACTAAAAATGTTTCTATTGTGACAAAACTTTAGTATGTTGTTCCGGAGGTGTACTGAACCAATTTTGTTTAATATCATCGAAATGAGGTCAAAGGTCAGGGCACAGGGACAATATTTATTCCACAGCCATTATCCTCATAACTTGACTAAAAATGTTTCTATTGTGACAAAACTTTGTTGTTCCGGAGGTGTACTAAACCAATTTTGTTTAATATCATCAAAATGGGGTCGAAGGTCAGGGCACAGGGGTGAGATTTATTCCACAGCCATTATCCTCATAACTTGACTAAAAATGCTTGTATTGCGACAAAACTTTAGTATGTTGTTCCGGAGGTATACTGAACCTGTTCTGATGAATATCATTGAAATGGGGTCAAAGGTCAGGGCACAGAAGCGGGATTTATTCCACAGCCATTATCCTCATAACTTGACTAAAAATGCTTCTATTGATACAAAACTTTAGTATGTTGTTCCGGAGGTATACTGAACCAATTCTATTGAATATCATCGATATGGATTCAAAGTTCAGAGCACAGGAGTGAGATTTATTCCACAGCCGTTATCCTCGTAACTTGAGTAATGATTTCTGGTATGTGGAAAGTGTATTATAATCAATGCATTGCATGATTTTACTAACTTGTTGAGTGAGATACTATTAATACTGAATGCTAGATCAATATAAAAGGCACAGAGATAGACCAGGTGAATCAAGTTTTTATATTTTAGGAAGCATGTTTGACATAGAAAATAAATTAAGATTATGAAATTAGCAGGCAAGTGAATTTGTCTTTGAAAGCATACTGCTTTACGAGGACTTCACAGGAATGATGGGTCCTCAAAACAGTCTGGAGTGGCTGTGTATGAAAGTGTAACTGTTTCTTCCCTGGTGCATAGCAGTGAAATCTCGGTACTGCAGGAGAGACATAAAAGTTGTTTGTATGCTGGAGAGATTTGTTACTTATGGGTGGTCATGTGTGGAATGAAGGTGTGTTGTTGCAGATGTGTAATGTAATCCATCTAAAGTTTTTGCTGCCTTCATAGATTTTGAGAAAGCTTACGACCGTGTAAATAGGACACTTTTGTGGAAGGTATTGAATGAATATGGTGTTACTGGAAATCTACTTAATAGTGTAAAAGCCACGTATGCTGGCAGTACAGCTTGTTGTACGAGTGAATGGTGAAAATCAAAATGGTTCTCTATTTGTACAGGAGTCAGGCAAGGTTGTGTAATGTCTCCATGGCTGTTTAATATATTTATGGATGCGTGATGCCAAAATAGATGATACTGGTTTGTCTTGGTGATAGCCATGTGTGCAGATTGCTGTATGCTGATGACACTGCCCTGTTGGCAGAGAGCAAAAGTGAGTTGCAGATGTACGAAGTTTGCATGAAATTCAAACTGAGTATAAATAAGGGAAAAACCAAAGTTATGGTCTTTGAAAGAGGAACTGGTAGCACTGAATGTAATGTAAGTGTAAATGGCACAGGTGAGTGAGTTTGTGTCTTTAGGAAGCATGTTTGACAGAGAGAACAAATTGAATGGTGAAATTAGTAGGTGAGTGAATTCTTCATTGAAAATCATGGCTGCTTTGGGAGGTTTTCACAGGAATGTTGGGTTTTCAAGAGAGTCCCACATGGCTGTGTATGAAAGTGTAATTGTTCCCACTCTGATGTATGGCAGTGAAACCTGGGTACTGCAGAAGAAACATAGGAGTCGTTTATGTGCTGGAGAAATGCATTACTTACGGGGGGTTTGTGGCAAGACACGTTCTGATTGTGTGAGATATGAAGATGTGTTGCAGTGTGTGATGAGAAGCAAAATGTTGTTAGCAAGGTGGAGACTAATATGCTTCGGTGGTTTGGACATGTTAAAAGAACGGGTGATGAGATGCTTACTAAGAAAATCTTTTTAGCCCAAATGGCAGGAAGGAAAGGCAGAGGAAGACCAAGGAAGTCATGGGAGGATCAGATTCAGGAGTGTCTGCATGAGAAACAAATAATGAGTATGAAGTATTGAAGATCTTGTGTGTGGCATGTAATGGATATCAGTGAAGCCCGAGTTGTATGTCAAGATCGCTGTAAATGGAGAAGTTTGATACGGCAACAGTAAGTGAAAACTATCTGGTAGTTTGTATTTCTTTTTGGAGCTAACCTCTGAATCTCAGAGAACAGCTTAGTGATATGTATGTATGCATGTATGAGTGAAGATACTAAGAGAGTATTTATTCAGCCCAAGTGGCAGGGAGGAGAAATAGTGGACAAAAACATGGGGGGGGGGGCAGATTCAAGAATGTCTGCATAACATAAGAAAAAGAAATAACAGGTCTTGAAAAATGTCTGAAAAGTTACATGCCCGGCTGGGCATGTGCAGAAATTATTTACTTGCCCAGGTAGTAAATGCTAGATGACCAGGAAAATTTATCTTTTAAGATAACAAATAGAACCCTCATTTTTTTAAGTTAAAAAATATAATGGACTTTTTTATGTTCTGCATTTTCATATCAAGCATATGTATTCAAACTGTTCCATGCACAAAAGCATGTATCTGAAGTTCTTAAGATGATAATACTGAAATTGGTATGCAGACCTGCCAACTGTTACGATTTTATTGTATTTAGTACGATAAATCATGCTGCAGTACGCTAATACGATTTTGCAGCCAAAAATACGATTTTTTTTTTTAGATAGTCATGTTTCCTTACATTTTTTTCCCTTTTCAGATAAAAGCCTTGTAGCAGAATCGTGACGACGGGCGACATAAGTCGCAGATTTATTTTGGTTCTGCAGACAAAAACAATATCCCCAGAACCCTGTTAAAAGCATCTTGCAGACTCCCTATCATAGATGCAAGGTTCCCGCCTTTCAAAATTTCCAAAAAATGGAAGTTAGGCATAGTGAGGATTTCTTCCATAATCGTAATTTTTTCTCACGAAGGACGATGTACGTTGCAGAATTATTTTCTAAACGTCCCTGTAGCAGAATCGCGTCGACGGCCGACGTACATCAAAGATTTATTTTTTACTCATCCCCATAGAAGATCGCGTTGTCGTACATCGCAGGTTTATTTTGTACTCATCTCCGTAGAAGAATCGCAGTGACAGCCAACGTACGTCGCAGATTTATTTTGTACTCATCCCCATAGAAGAATCGCGGTGACGTACATCACAGGTTTATTTTGTACTCATCCCGGTAGCAGAATCATGGCAACATGCGACGTACACCATAGGTTTATTTTGTACTCATCCCCATAGCAGAATAGCGGCGGCGACCAACGTACATCGCAGATTTATTTTGTACTCGTCCCTGTAGAAGAATTGCGGTGATGTACATTGCAGGTTTATTTTGTACTCATCCCCGTAGCAGAATCGCGGCGATGCTCGACGTATATCACAGATTTCATTTGTACCCAACCCCATAGAAGAATCGCGGCGATGCCCAACGTACATCGCAGATTTAATTTGTACCCACCCCCATAGAAGAAACGCGACGACGACCAACGTACATCGCATATTCATTTTCTACTAATCCTCATAGCAGAATCGTGGCGCCACAGATTTATTTTGGTTCTGCAGACAAAAACGATATCCCCAGAACCCTGTTAAAAGCATCTTGCAGACTCCCTTTCATAGATGCAAGTTCCCCGCCTTTCAAAATTTCCAAAAAACGGAAGTTAGGCATAGTGAGGATTTCTTCCGTAATCGTAATTTTTTCTCACGAAGGACAATGTACGTCGCAGAATTATTTTCTACTCATCCCCGTAGTAGAATAGCGTCGCCAGCCTATGTACATCAAAGATTTATTTTCTACTTATCTCCGTAGAAGAATCGCAGCGACAGCCAACGTACATCGCAGATTTATTTTGTGCTCATCCCCATAGGTGAATCGCGGTGAACTTACATCGCAGGTTTATTTTGTACTCATCCCCGTAACAGAATCGTGGCAACAAGCGGCGTACACCATAGGTTTATTTTGTACTCATCCCCGTAGCAGAATTGCGGCAATGCCCGACGTACATCACATATTTAATTTGTACCCACCCCCATAGAAGAATCGCGGCGACGACCAACGTACATCGCAGATTCATTTTCTACTAATCCTTGTAGCAGAATTGTGGCGACAGCCGATGCACATCACAGATGGTCCTGCAGACGAAAACGACATCCCCAGAACACGATTACACCATCTTGCAGACCTCCTAAAATGCAAGTTTTCCGCCTCTCAAAATTTCCGAAAACAGAAGTTAGGCGGAGTGAGGATTTCTCCCGTAATCATAAGTTTTTTTTTCTAATAATTAACAACATAAAAGTGTTTGCCGATTAGATTTAATTAGTTTCTCAATAAAGTTTCGATGTAGGGAAAAAATCCTAACATTGTCATCATCAAGAATTTATATAGCTCAAAAATAGGCTTAAAAAATTATCACCATGCATCGTGCTACAATTTTTCTATCTGAGTGTTACGTTTTTTGGTTCTGATAGGTTGGCTGGTCTGGGTATGAAATTATATGATGATGAAATCATTATTTGAGAAATTTAGTGATTCTGCCATGTTCCTTCCTTTCGTTGAAGTTTTCACCTTTTGTCATTGAACACCGGAGACAAGTTCCAACAGAGGTATGCATCCCATCGCTGACTTTAAACAACGTTTGGAGCAAAACAATGTAGGGCTCCAATTTCTGGACCTAGAGCATAATATAATTTAAAAAGTGATATTATTCTGTCCTTGGGACTCATACATACATACATACATACATACATTCTATAAAGATACCTAAGCAAAAAAAAAAAAAAAAAAATATACAAATATAATTTTGACTCACACCTAGTACAACATAGAAAAGGTTATGTATCTACCTGTGTGAGTAAAAGGAGAAAAGAAAAAAAAAAAAAAAAATTTTGCACCCTTCGTTCTAAATTCTAAAATTTTTTCCTTAGTCTTCAGTTTTGCTCTTAAGCATACATACATACATACATACATACATACATACATACATACATACATACATACATACATACACACATACATACATACATATCACTAAGCTGTTCTCTGAGATTCAGAGGTTAGCTCCAAAAATAAATACAACCTTCCAGATATTTTTACTTATCGGTGTCGTATCAAACTTCACCATTTACAGCGATCTTGACATACAACTCGTGCTTCACTGATATCCATTACACGCCGTACACAAGATCTTTTATACTTCATACTCATAATCTTTTTCTCGTGCAGACACTCCTGAATCTGATCCACCCGTGTCTTCCTTGGCCTTCCTCTGCCTTTCCTTCCTGCCACTTGGGCTGAAAAGATTTTCTTAGTAAGCATCTCATCACCCATTCTTTCAACATGTCCAAACCACCGAAGCATATTAGTCTCCACCTTGCTAACAACATTTTGCTTCACATCACACACTGCAACACATCTTCATTCCTCACACAATCAGAACGTGTCTTGCCACAAACCCCCTGTAAGTAACGCATTTCTCCAGCACACAAACGACTCCTAAGTTTTTTGTGCAGTTCCTAGGTTTCACTGCCATACATCAGAGTAGGAACAATTACACTCTCACAGACAGCCATGCGGGACCCTCTTGAGAACCCATCATTCCTGTGAAATCCTCCAAAAGCAGCCATGATTTTCAATTAAGAATTCCCTCGCCTACTAATTTCACCACCAATTTGTTCTCTCTGTTGAACATACTTCCTAAATACACAAACTCACTCACCTAGTCAATCACTGTGCCATTTACACTTACATTGCATTATGTGCTACCAGTTCCTCTCTCAAAGACTAAGAGTATAACTTTGGTTTTTCCCTTATTTTTACTGAGTTGAATTTCATGCAAACTTCGTACATCCAGGACAACATACTCTGCAACTCACTTTTTCTCTCTGCCAACAAGACAGTGTCATCAGCATACAGCAATCTGCACACACGGATATCACCAAGACATAAACCAGTATTATCTATTTTGGCATCACGCATGCATGCATCTGTAAATACAATGCTGGCCACCCAAAATGCAACACCATGAAGGAAACATCCGTTTGGCCTGAAATTTGCAGCATGCATCGCCCGCGAGAGGACATGCAAACGATTAGCATTGCAGGGCATATGCAAATCATGTGCGCCCGGCACGCCACCGAGAAGCACTATAAGAAGGATTTTTGCGATGTAGGAAATTAAATTGTTTTTGCTTATGGAGGAGGAGTTTTGTTGTAAACACGTGATATGTAGGAGAAACGATGTTGTACGTTATGAAATCCTGATGAAGATTGTTTACTGATAGTTTGGTGGTCTTTCGGAGTGCTGTGCAATTGAGATTGTTTATATGTCGTTCCCTGCTCTTTGGGCTAGCGCAGTTATTTCATTCCGGGCGAGGTGCGCGATTACGTAAATACAGCGTAAGGTCAGTCATTAGCTATCTCGTCGACACAGAGGACGACTGAAAATGGCTCTCCCGTGGCAGGATACAATGGTTCTGTTTCTAAAGGATTCATAGGTATTCAGGGATGCCAACTTTTTGGGATTTTCACTCCATCTTACGGTTTTACGGAAGTCACCTGAAAAAAACTACGAAAAGCCCTCGCAAGATCCCTGCACGCAATTTCTATTTTTTTTTTTTTTTACCGTCTTTTAGTCGAAAAAACGCACTTTACAGATAGCCCCTTATGCACCTTCGATGTTCTGACTTCCCCCGCCAACGGAGGCACAGTTTGTCACGTGATTCCCCGTACAGCCATTTGAGAGTATCGTGCGCAAAAGTCGAGAAGGAACTCATCTCAGCGCCTTTTGCCAACTCTTTACATTGATTGCACTTGGCTTTGTGCTTGTGAAAATTTTGGTGCAAACGTTTTAGCCGTTTCCACTGGACTGTCGGGTAACACCCGACATTACGAAATCGCAGAATAGCTCACCCGCCACTCCGATGATGCCTTTATAGCTCGCATGTCGGTGGTCGTGAGACATTTCTTTTTCGTTGAATAGGTCGGGTGTCACTTGCCACGCCGATGACGCCCCTATAGCTCGCATGTCAGGGCTCGCGAAACGTTTCTTTTTCACCGGATAAAGAAAAAGAAACGTCATCTGCGTGTCAGGTGTCACCCGCTATGACGATGACACCTCTATGGCTCGCATGTCGGCGCTCGCGAGGAATTTCTTTTTCGCCGAATAGGTCGGGTGTCATCCGCCACGTCTATGATGCCTCTATAGCTCGTATGCGACATGTGCGATATTCGGCGCACATGTCGCATGGAGGATGCCATGCGACATGTGCGCCGAATATCGCACATGTCGCATGGCATCCTCCATGCCGATGACGCTTCCCTAGCTCGCATGTCAGTGCTCGCGAGACATTTCTTTTTCGTCAAATAGGTCGGGTGTCACTCGCCACGTCGATGACGCCCCTATAGCTCACGTGCCGGGGCTCGCGAGACGTTTCTTTTTCACTGGATAACGAAAAGAAACGTCATCTGCATGTCGGTGTCACCCACCCTGCCGATGACGCCTCTATGGCTCGCAAAGAATTTCGTTTTCATCGAATAGCTCCGGTGTCACCCGCCATGCCGATAACGCCCCTATGGCTCGCATGTTGGTGCTCGCGAGGAATGTCGTTTTCACCGAATAACTCGCGTGTCGGGTGTTATCTGACACGCCTATGCCGCTTCTATAGCTTATAGCTCAGATGTCGGCGCTCGCCAGGAATTTCTTTTATGCCAAATAGGTCTTGTGTCATACGCCACGTCTATGACGCCTCTATAGCTCGCATGTCGGGGCTTGCGAGTCATTTCTTTTCGTCGAATAACTTGCGCGTCGGGTGTCATCCTCTGTGCTCATTATGCCTCTGTAGCTCGTGGGTCAGGGCTTGCAAGACATTTCTTTTCGCCGAATATTGCATGTGTCGAGTGGCACCCTACATGCCGATGACGCCTCTATAGCTCGCATGTCGACGCTCACGAGACATTTCTTTTTTGCCGAATAGGTAAGGTGTCAGCCACCATGCTGATGATGCTAAAGCTGATCTTTCACTCCTAAGTTGTAGCCTTTACTGCAGAAAAAAAAAAATGCCAGTTCTGTGTGAGTATGGGTGAAAAGTTATTTGAGTGGAAAGGGTTAATTTAGATTAAAACGAAACGAAACGTAGCAGTGAAACACCTATGATGACAAAAAGAACGAAGTCAGATAAAACTTATCGTCAAGTGGAGCGCTGTATGGATATTAAAGAATGGCCTTTTTATGAAGCATGTAAAGTTTTGCTGAATCATGTTTTATAAGCCATGTAGCTGCGATTTTAGCCTGTCGCAAGGCGGCCGTGACGATTGTAGCGTCATGCAGAGAGCAAGAAGCACAAAGATCATGTCAAAAGATTAAATGGAGATGTGAGTAAAATTAATGTAACCAAAAAACTTCTGACAGCTTATAAAGAATCCTGGAAAAAATATCAAGAGCAAATTAGTGCTGGAAAAATGCAACAAAACAAGCAAAAAAGAGAAGAAATTGAATGTTCACAAGGTGATTTGAAATGGGAAGAAGCTGAACATTTGCAGCAGTTGGATTCCCTCATAAAATGTTAAACGAAGCTGAGATGAACATTGAATGGGGCATAAAAAAAAGACATGAGTGCAATAGAAAGTGGACAGATACTATTAAAAGAAGCAAAACAAAACATTGCTAACTATCTTAAAAAATTAGAAAAGAATAGAAGTGAGCAATTAAATATTGAGAAAAGCAGTGAAAAATTAAACATTTTTTGTAAAATAAATGATTAATAATATAATCCTGTTATGGTTACAAATTTTTATCTATTTGAAAACTAAAATGTTTGCATATGTGTGTGTGTGTATTTCAATGCAAGATTTTTTAAATTTGAGTAGGGTGCATCTATTTCCAAAACATTTTTTGCTTAAGTGTTTGTTCTATCTACTAATATTTTACCTGCTCTAAAAATGTTTTCTTACACCAAAAATGTATTTTATCTGTTCCAAAAAATGCAGTTTGTTGCTTCAAAAATGTGTTTCACCTGCTCCAAAAACACATTTTGCTGCTCCAAAAATTTATTTTACCTGCTCTAAAAATATATTTTAGCTGCTCCAAAAATGCATTTTGTTGCTCCAAAAATGTATTTCACCTGCTCCAAAAATGTATTTCACCTGCTCCGAAAACGCATTTTGCTGCTCCAAAAATAGTTTTGCAACTTTCCATCACTGCATAATGATACAGATGAATTATACACATAAGGGCAAAAATAGAGCTGCAGGACAATTGCAGAGGGATCCGTGGCACGCAGTCCAGTCGTCTTCAATAGCATGTCGCACTGCCTCATACGGTGATACATACTGTAATGCGGTCCGGTGTGGAGTCGAACAGACACCTAATATTGTTCTGCAGCAGACTGACTCACACGTGTTGGACGGTGTGCTCCAAATCCCAGATAGTGCAGCACGGCTGCAGCCACTGTTTCAACTGGTGCCACACATGGAGCGGGCTGACCAGGGAAGTAGGCAGTCCTTGTTAACCCGAGCCATGTGAAAGCGGGCATTATCCTGCTGGTATAGTACACCTGGAACTCCAGCTAGGAATCGGAGCATATGGGGTCGTAGGATCTCATCCACATACCGCTGCCCCGTCAATGATCCACGTACCACTACTAGAGCTGATCGACTATCGTAGACAGTGGGTCCCCAGACCATAATGCCTGCAGTGGGGGGAGGTGTGGTGCTTGATAGCAAGGTTGGGGTTGTGCAGTTGCCCCGGGGACCTCTACACATGGACACGATCATCAGTCCCCAAAACGAAATGGCACTCATCGCTGAACATCGCATGTCGTCGGTGTATGGCGTTCAGCGTCACTATGGCCTGGTGCCACTGCACACAGAGCCGCCGATGTTCCAGTGTTCGTGGCAGACACGTAAGGGGCGCTGGGATCACAGGTTTGCTTCTGCGAAGCGTTGGGAAATAGTTTGTGGGCACACAGGAGCCTCTACATCTGCCTGTATAGTGGACCTGGTCCCCGTGGGATCTGTTCGTGCCTGGCGCACGATCCGACGATCTTCCCTACCGGTGTTCATCCTGGTCTGTCCAGAGCTGCCCCACCAAGTGGCAGTGCCATCACATGTCCACTGCTCCCAACACAGTCGTACGGTATGGTCAGAACGATCGACGTGGCGGGCTATATGGTGAGACAACCACCCTGCGGTTTTCAGCTCGATGATCAGACCTCTCTCAAAGTCCATAAGTTGCATAAATTGGTGTCTACTTGGCATTCTTGTCACTCTGTACTCTTGCTTGCATCGATTGGTGCTTTTCTCGTTCGTGGGGTATTGACTACTTGGCAGTTTATAAGTCTGCCAGTCTGTGCTTGCAGCACTACCACAGGGTGTGCTGTCATGTGCACTCGCTCCAAACGTGGATCATTTGCAAACCAGCAGCACTCTAGCTATTTGCAAAGTTTTGCTGTTTTAGCATGTTTTCTTCTAGGTGTGCAAATTTCATTGTCCATGAGCGTGTATGTGTATATATATATATCATCATCATCATCATTGTCAACCATTATCAATCCACTGCTGGACGAAGGTCTCCCCAAGTTTCCTCCACAACGGTCTGTCTTGTGCCAGTCTCCTCCATGTCACTCCCGCATATTTACGAATTTCATCCACCCATCTCCCATGTGGTCTTTTTCTGGGTCTTTTCCTGTCCCTTGGAATCCAATCTAAAATTTCGGCTGTCCATCGATGGTCTGTCCTTCTGGCAGTATGTCCAGCCCATTGCCATTTCAGGGATTTAACCCTGATCATGATGTCTTCCACTCTCGTCATTTTTCGGATCCACGAGTTTCTCTTCTTATCTCTCCTGGTTATACCAAGCATGCACCTCTCCATGCTACTTTGAGTTGTCTGCAGCCTTTGTATGTCTCTTTTAGTTAAGGTCCACGTCTCTGCACCATACGTAAGCACTGGAAGGATGCATTGATCAAACACTTTTCTTTTAAGACATAATGGCATATTGCTCTTGAAAATTATGCTGTTTCTTCCAAAAGCTCTCCAGGCAAGTTTTGTACGCCGATTAATTTCTTCATCAATGTGACCCTCACTTGATATCTGCTGTCCAAGATAAACATACGTGTCTGTTATCTCCAGCTTTTCTCCATCAATCGACAAATCTTCATTTCTTGTAAAAGCATTGAACATCACTTTTGTCTTCTGAAAGTTCATTTTTAATCCCACTTCTTTACTCTTGTCAGCAAGTTCCTGGATCATACTCTGCAGCTCTGATGGGGTAGTTGCAAAAATGACTACGTCATCAGCAAAACGAAGGTGGGTTAGATAATCTCCATTAATCTTTATCCCTTTGTTTTCCCAGTTCAGTGATTGAAAGACATTTTCCAATGTGGCATTAAAGAGCTTCGGAGATATGGTGTCACCTTGTCTCACTCCCTTTCCAATTTTTATGTGTGTTGTATTTTCAAACAGCCGAATCTTTGCACTTGCATTTTCATAGATGTTATTAATAATATTAATGTATGCATCTTCAATACCGCAGGATTTCAGAGCCGTGGTAACTGCTGATGGTTTCACCGAATCAAAGGCTTTTTCATAATCGATAAAAGCCATGCACAATGGAAGTTCATATTCCCTCGCTCTTTCAATTAGTTCTCTCAGTACGTGGATATGATCTATTGTGCTGTAGCCACTCCTGAATCCAGCTTGTTCTCTCGGTTGAGCCATGTCCAGTGTTACCTTCAAGCGGTGTGAAAGAACTTTAGTGAAGATTTTATAAACCACTGATAGGAGGCTGATAGGTCTGTAGTTCCTGAGATCCTCAATGTCACCTTTTTTATGTAGCAGGATCATTGCAGCATTGTTCCAATCCTCAGGAATCTTCCCTTCATTAAGGCATCGAGTGAAAATTTTGGCGAGTACTGTTTCGATTTCTCCACTTGCTTCTTGTATGATGTCTATAGTAATTCCATCTTCTCCTGGAGCTTTCCCCCGCTTCATGTTCTTGATTGCATGAGCAACTTCTGCTGGGAGGACTGGAAGAACTCTGGTACCTTTCATGATGTCTGGAGTACATGTATCATCCCTTTCATATAATTTGGAGTAGAAATCTTTCACTCTTGTCAAAATTTCGCCTCTATTTCTTGTTATAGAACCATCTTCTTTTCTCAGAGCCATAATCTGTTTTCTTCCCTTACTGAGATGTCCCTTTGCTATCTTAAGGCTTTGGTTGTTTTCAATTGCTTTCCTCACTAGCTCACAGTTGAATTTCCTTACGTCTTCAGTGATACTTTTTCGTGTTGTCTTGCATAGCTCTATATATTCCACTTTGGAAGTCACATCTTCTTTAGTTGTCCTCATCTCTCTTCTTTTTTGCATCAACATTTTGGTTTTTCCTGATAATTTGTTCACATGCAACTTGTTCTTAGACCCAGCTAATTTTGTTGCTGTTTCCATAAGAGCTTTGGTTACTTTTCTGTTAACTTCCGAAATATCCACTTCTTCCGATGTTAGGCCTTCTAAAGCAGAGAATCTGTTCTTCAGTTCTAACTTGAAAGTATTATGGTGTTTTTTAAGGTTGGTTATGTCAATACATTTTGTTTGTCTTATGAGCTTGCCACGTTCCAGTTTAGTGTTAAGGTGCATCTTACATCTCACCAATCTATGGTCACTACCTGTGTTGAACTTGTTCAGCACACTGCAGTCTTCGATGACGAATTTTTTTGTTACACATAATAAAATCAATTTCACTTGTCGTTCCAATGGGATGTCTCCATGTCCATTTCCTGTGTGGCTTTTTTCTTGAAAAAGGAGTTCAAGATGAAAAATCCTTCTGCCTCTGCAAACTCAACGAGAGTATTTCCACGCTGGTTTCTGTTGCCGTGACCGAATTTACCTACTGAAGTTTCATTCTGTTGCCGTTGCCCTATTTTTGCATTGAAATCTCCCATAATTATCTTCAAGTGCTGCTTACCTTTATTATTTAGATGACGAATTTCCTCATAAAATTCTTCAATTTCTTCTTCAGGATGACTTGTGGTGGGTGCATAAGTTTGAATAATCTGAGCCTGGTATCTTCTCGATAGTTGGATAACGAGTCGTGCAGCTCTGTCAGAGGAACTTTCAACTTCTACCACTTTATCCTTCAGTTTCTTGTTTATTATAAATCCAACACCACTAGTTCTGCCAGTATCTGTCCCACGATAATAGAAGAGATGTCCACTTTTCAGTTCAATGAGATCTTCTCCTTTTCTCCTTACCTCACTTAGCCCGACGATGCCCCACTTGATCCTTTGTAGTTCCTCTTCCAATTCAAGAAGCTTTGAATCAGAAGATAGGGAGCGTCCGTTATAGGTAGCCAAGGTCAGCATCAAATGGCAGCCTAGTCCGGTCCTCCGGGGATTCTTAGCACCCTCTGCCTTCATGTCGCACTGGCCGCTGCCTTGGCCAGGTACATTCCAGCTGCCGGAGACTGAGGGCCAAGATTTAAGTTGTAGAGTCATTTTGGAGGTGTTTGGCCATAACTCACCACGCTGGCCAAGCGGGTTGGTGAGTGTGGGATAGCATTTCCTCTGATCCCGATGGTATAGTTATACCGCTATTGGCAGTCATATATATATATATATATATATAAATGGAATGTAAGGTCATATATATATATATGTATACATGAGATTCTTCCGCGAATTCGCGGAAGTCCGCTTTTTCGGCATCATTTTGGTCATTCTCGAGGTCATTGCAAAAATGAAGAGAAATTTTTCAGGATTTTTTTAGGGGGCCAAACTATCCGCTTGATTTTATCCTTGACGACATCGCCAGAAACTTTCTCTTGTAATTAGCAAATGTACCCGAATGCGTTCCCGCTTTTCTGAGATCGTTCGAGAATCGAAGCTCTCATGAATCCTCTTCCTACGGAGGATGCCAAAAAATACGGAAACTCCGTAATTATTACGGATTTCCCCCGGATTACGTCGACCTGAAGCATCTAAATAAAGTTCGTGACGCAGCTTTCTTTTCTTAAATTCGTCCTAACCCCCCCCCCCCCCCCCCGAAGAGAAGGAATTTGTTTTGCTTGTTTGAAGGCTACTATGTGGAAAGGAAGCATGGCGCAGCGCCGGGATTATGTAGGCCTGGCGGGCTTCTTTTGCCGTGATCCGGAATTACGTTGGTTCGGACGTGCTTTCGCTGCTCCCCGGAATTGCATCTGCCCGATGCCTCTGAATCATGTTCGTGACGAACCTTTTTGGTTTTTTTTTTTTCTAAGGAGGAGGAATGTGTTCTGCTTGTTTGAAAACTTAGTGGAAAGAAAGCACGGCGCCCGGCTAGGATAACGTCGGCCCGAAGCCGCTGAACAAAGTTCGTGACGCAACTATGTTTCTTTCCTTTCTTTTTTTTCTAAGGAAGAATGTGTTTTGCATGTTTGAAAGCTGGGGGGGGGGGCACAGCTTCGGGCCAGTATTACGTCGGGCCGAAGCCTCCAAAAAGTTCGTGACGCAGCTTTCCGTTTTTTTGTTGTTTTTTTCATTCTTTCTAAGAATGAATTTGTTTTGCTTGTTTGAAAGCTAAGTGGAAAGAATGTGTCATGAGAGGCTCAAAAACAGGGTTAAAAACAAGAATGCGGCAGAGAAAATCTCCCCACTTGCTTGACATTGATGGAGATTCATGTCACCATATTCACAATGTAAGCAAAAAATTTTTGCAAGCCATTTTATAAGGTTACATTAAGAAATACTTTATTGACTTCTTCAATGACTAAAAACTAATCTGTGGATATATGTTTCTAATTCTTGCAAGTTTCTAATTGCTTGACTAAATTCACAAACTTTCCTAGACAAATACTTTTCACCTCAGGAATTAGCTAGTAAAGATTCACATGTAAGTTTTAAATCTGATTTTTTTTTAAGTATTTCATTTTATTTTGTTCTTAAATCCCTACTTTTCTATTGTGAATATAATAATGTGCTTCACTTTAATATTTACTTACATAATTTACAGAAAATAATTCCATATGGCTAGCGTACTCTTAAATATTGTATATATATGCTGTATTTGAATTTGCCCACCGCGCGTTCGCGTGTCCCAATTTTCCACCCAGTTAAAAAGTTCAGCTTTTTTTGTCATCGGCCGGTCTCATGTATGATATATAAAGGGATGTAAGGTCAGGTGATGCGTAACATCACAGCCTCTCCTTGACAAATGTCAACCCCGCCTTCTCGTGGTGCATCCTGTTCCCACTAAAGAGGCTCTGACGACCGCCAATAGCGGTATAACTATACCATCGGGATCAGAGGAAATGCTATCCCACACTCACCAACCCGCTTGGCCAGCGTGGTGAGTTATGGCCAAACCCCTCCAAAATGATTCCACAACTTAAATCTTGGCCCTCAGTCTCCGGCAGCTGGAATGTACCTGGCCAAGGCAGCGGCCAGTGCGACATGAAGGCAGAGGGTGCTAAGAATCCCCGGAGGACCGGACTAGGCTGCCATTTGATGCTGACCTTGGCTACCTACAACGGACGCTCCCTATCTTCTGATTCAAGGCTTCTTGAATTGGAAGAGGAACTACAAAAGATCAAGTGGGACATCGTCGGGCTAAGTGAGAGGTAAGGAGAAAAGGAGAAGATCTCATTGAACTGAAAAGTGGACATCTCTTCTATTATCGTGGGACAGATACTGGCAGAACTAGTTACTGGCAGAACTAGTGGTGTTGGATTTATAATAAACAAGAAACTGAAGGATAAAGTGGTAGAAGTTGAAAGTTCCTCTGACAGAGCTGCACGACTCGTTATCCAACTATCGAGAAGATACCAGGCTCAGATTATTCAAACTTATGCACCCACCACAAGTCATCCTGAAGAAGAAATTGAAGAATTTTATGAGGAAATTCGTCATCTAAATAATAAAGGTAAGCAGCACTTGAAGATAATTATGGGAGATTTCAATGCAAAAATAGGACACCGGCAACAGAATGAAACTTCAGTAGGTAAATTCGGTCACGGCAACAGAAACCAGCGTGGAAATACTCTCGTTGAGTTTGCAGAGGCAGAAGGATTTTTCATCTTGAATTCCTTTTTCAAGAAAAAGCCACACAGGAAATGGACATGGAGACATCCAATTGGGACAACAAGTGAAATTGATTTTATTATGTGTAACAAAAAATTCGTCATCGAAGACTGCAGTGTGCTGAACAAGTTCAACACAGGTAGTGACCATAGATTGGTAAGATGTAAGATGCACCTCAACACTAAACTGGAACGTGGCAAGCTCATAAGACAAACAAAATGTATTGACATAACCAACCTTAAAAAACACCATAATACTTTCAAGTTGGAACTGAAGAACAGATTCTCTGCTTTAGAAGGCCTAACATCGGAAGAAGTGGATATTTCGGAAGTTAACAAAAAAGTAACCAAAGCTCTTATGGAAACAGCAACAAAATTAGCTGGGTCTAAGAACAAGTTGCATGTGAACAAATTATCAAGAAAAACCAAAATGTTGATGCAAAAAAGAAGAGAGATGAGGACAACTAAAGAAGATGTGACTTCCAAAGTGGAATATATAGAGCTATGCAAGACAGCACGAAAAAGTATCACTGAAGACGTAAGGAAATTCAACTGTGAGCTAGTAAGGAAAGCAATTGAAAACAACCAAAGCCTAAAGATAGCAAAGGGACATCTCAGTAAGGGAAGAAAACAGATTATGGCTCTGAGAAAAGAAGATGGTTCTATAACAAGAAATAGAGGCGAAATTTTGACAAGAGTGAAAGATTTCTACTCCAAATTATATGAAAGGGATGATACATGTACTCCAGACATCATGAAAGGTACCAGAGTTCTTCCAGTCCTTCCAGCAGAAGTTGCTCATGCAATCAAGAACATGAAGCGGGGGAAAGCTCCAGGAGAAGATGGAATTACTATAGACATCATACAAGAAGCAAGTGGAGAAATTGAAACAGTACTCGCCCAAATTTTCACTCGATGCCTTAATGAAGGGAAGATTCCTGAGGATTGGAACAATGCTACAATGATCCTGCTACATAAAAAAGGTGACATTGAGGATCTCAGGAACTACAGACCTATCAGCCTTCTATCAGTGGTTTATAAAATATTCACTAAAGTTCTTTCACACCGCTTGAAGGTAACACTGGACATGGCTCAACCGAGAGAACAAGCTGGATTCAGGAGTGGCTACAGCACAATAGATCATATCCACGTACTGAGAGAACTAATTGAAAGAGCGAGGGAATATGAACTTCCATTGTGCATGGCTTTTATCGATTATGAAAAAGCCTTTGATTCGGTGAAACCATCAGCAGTTACCACGGCTCTGAAATCCTGCGGTATTGAAGATGCATACATTAATATTATTAATAACATCTATGAAAATGCAAGTGCAAAGATTCGGCTGTTTGAAAATACAACACACATAAAAATTGGAAAGGGAGTGAGACAAGGTGACACCATATCTCCCGAAGCTCTTTAATACCACATTGGAAAATGTCTTTCAATCACTGAACTGGGAAAACAAAGGGATAAAGATTAATGGAGATTATCTAACCCACCTTCGTTTTGCTGATGACGTAGTCATTTTTGCAACTACCCCATCAGAGCTGCAGAGTATGATCCAGGAACTTGCTGACAAGAGTAAAGAAGTGGGATTAAAAATGAACTTTCAGAAGACAAAAGTGATGTTCAATGCTTTTACAAGAAATGAAGATTTATCGATTGATGGAAAAAAACTGGAGATAACAGATACGTATGTTTATCTTGGACAGCAGATATCAAGTGAGGGTCACATTGATGAAGAAATTAATCGGCGTACAAAACTTGCCTGGAGAGCTTTTGGAAGAAACAGCATAATTTTCAAGAGCAATATGCCATTATGTCTTAAAAGAAAAGTGTTTGATCAATGCATCCTTCCAGTGCTTACGTATGGTGCAGAGACGTGGACCTTAACTAAAAGAGACATACAAAGGCTGCAGACAACTCAAAGAAGCATGGAGAGGTGCATGCTTGGTATAACCAGGAGAGATAAGAAGAGGAACACGTGGATCCGAAAAATGACGAGAGTGGAAGACATCATGATCAGAGTTAAATCCCTGAAATGGCAATGGGCTGGACATACTGCCAGAAGGACAGACCATAGATGGACAGCCGAAATTTTAGATTGGATTCCAAGGGACAGGAAAAGACCCAGAAAAAGACCACATGGGAGATGGGTGGATGAAATTCGTAAATATGCGGGAGTGACATGGAGGAGACTGGCACAAGACAGACCGTTGTGGAGGAAACTTGGGGAGACCTTCATCCAGCAGTGGATTGATAATGGTTGACGATGATGATGATGATGATGATATATATATATATGGCACAATCAAATTGTGACTGCTTCTACAGCTTTTCCTAACTGCTTTGGAGTTCAGACTTTTGACACCACATCATAGGGATCGAATGTTGCTGGCAGTCGTGGCTCGCAGCCACAGTAATGGTCAAATAGCCTCCAGAGAATCTTCAACAATTTGAATGACATCAATTCATTGTCAATGTATATATAGTTCACACTACTGCATTCAAACTGTAGGCCCGAGTGTCGAAGGCTATGGTTCATTTTTAGTTCGATGGACTATAAAACCAACGCCTTCATTTTTGAATGTGAGCAACTAACACCCACTCAACTTTTTGATGAAGAAATGTGAATTTTAAGCTACCAAAGCTGGGAAACGTATTTTAAGCAAATTCTGTAAATAGACAGATGACAAAGTATGATGCTATAAACTGCATGAGAAACTGGTGCAAAAGTTTCAATTCCAATTTTAATCAGACTGGAAGCAGTGGTTTTTGTGCCCTCTGTTGACCTGCGCCCACGGCAGCCGCCCGCCCTAGTTACGTTTATGAGTTGTATAAATGTTTTAAAGATGGTCTAAAGTGTTGAGAGTGATTAATGGTCTGTGAGGCCTGCAACCAGCAAAAGTGAAAACAGTCGTGAACTTGTGCACACAACTGTGCAGGAAAATTGCCAAATCACTATTCATGAGTTATCTGAAGACTAACATTAGTTTCGGTTCATTTCAGTCAATTCCTGCAGGCGATCCGGGTAGATCAGTCAAATTTGTGCCAAAATTGCTCTTAGCTGAGCAAAACAGACTTGTGTTTTAGCTACTTGTGACCTGCTTAAGTGCATCGAAAATGACGAAAACTTTTTAAAAACTATGATAACTGGTGATGAATTGTGGTTTTATGGGTATGACTCTAAAATCCAGGCTTCACAGTGGAAGACCCCAGCAGACATGCCAACTCTCCGGATTTAGGCGGGAGACTCCCGATTTTCCAGCCATTCCTCCTGCCCTCTGGATAAATGTCAAATTCTCCCGATTTTCGCCGATAATTAGCCATTACGATGGTTGAAATAACGAAATTCCATCAACCACCGCCTTGGATCGACGCAGAAGAGGAAGATTTCGAATCGCTTGTGAAATCTTTTTCTTTCAGCGTCGATGCAAGACTGCATTTACAGTCATCAGTATTGTACTTTTCCTCTCCTCATATCTGCAAAAAGAAAGCCACCACCGGTGGAGCAGTGGTCTATTTTATGTTGGTTACAAACACACTCGCATGCCAGCTGTGACCTACTTATCGTTTCACGTCTCCCCGCTCTTAGCTGCGAGCTCTGTTTATGTTTTCTTCAGAGTTTCGCGGAGTGCTTTCAGTTTTGCTTTACTGTGGAGATTTTTATTTCTTGTTTTGCACCATGTTTGTCTCTTTTCCCTTTTTCGTCGCATTTTGTAGAAGATTAATGTGCTCCTTTGTTCATCTCTAATTGCAAATGTGTTGTTGTCAGCTTTGTTTTATCTTCTATTGTAGCATTTTGTGTACACTTAGTTTGTGAATTTTTTTTTTCTTTTCTCATTCCTTTTGCTTACTTTTTGCGGGAGATTTTTCCTTTTGCATTACGCCACTTTCGCAGTTTGTAATGTTTTATTTTATGTCATATCTTTGGCAATTTATTTCTTCTGTACATATTAGCTGTTATTTTCTTTGCTGCATAATAAAGTTGTGAAACTGAGGGCCGGCTTTCGACATTGTCCAAGATGGGTCCAGGTTCGAATCGCAGTGGGGCATGGATGTTGCATACTTGCTAACTTTTATGGATTATCCGTAAAATTTACAGATTTCTGCTTAATTTTACTGATTTACGGTTAGAATTCTATTTTTTTTTTTTTTTTTTTTACAGATTTTTTAATATTTTGATTGCGCCATCGAAAGTTGATCAGATTGATTTTGTTAAGTTTACTGTGAACTTAACTGTTTTCTATTTGATTATCTATTGCCAAACCTAGGCATTGATTCATGAAAACCCATAACTTGATTCACATACTTTGTTTCATGAGATTCCTGTTGAACAGCTAAACCCCCACCACCACCTCAATGTGTTTTCCATTTTGCATTGCTAAATTCCTGTTCAACAATTTAATATCAGTTTCTTAGAAATGTTCTTAACCTAATATCAATTATGTACAGTGGTGTGTCTGTGTCGTCAGTTAACTCCCCATGCATGTGTATTTTGTGATCACACATTTGTGTTATATTACATCTTCTCATTTATCTCCATGTAGGAAGTTGAAAAGTTAAACAGTACACAAATGCCTTCTTCTATGCAGCGACTTCAAGAGTATGTTGTTCAGAAGTCACCAGCTGCCCTTAAAACTGTTGGTATGTTTCATTTTATTTAACTGAAATCTTCTCAGAATAGTTCATTTGTAATTTCAAAGTACATGCATTATGTCTGAAGTAGGGTCTATAAAATTCCTTGTTGCCATACTTTACAGTGTAAATTAAAAAGTAGCTTCACACATGTGGAGTTCCATTTTATTATTTTTACATAGAATAAAATCAGAATTGTAAAATAACCCCACCCACCAAACATTTCCTGATTACAGCATTTCAATTGGACTTATTCTAGCTGTAATTCTGAAGACGTCTTAGTGGTACTCATCTCTTGCTGAGTAATGTAACTTAAATTTCTGAGTGGCTACGGCAAACATGGCTCTTAAATCCTTGAGATTACTTGAGAAAGATGGCAAATGTACTTATCCTTAATGTAGCCCTATAAAAAGTATAAGATTTTTATAGAATGCAAAGTTATAAAATTTCTCGTTCTGAATTTGTGGTTAATTTTTAATGCTTATTATCATCAATGTACATATTGATATTTTCTCATAGGTTTTATTTCACCATGTAATTCCTTAGTCAGAATTGAATATACTTTGGTTTACCCACATTAGAGAAAAACTTCAGCTTTTTTTTTTTCTGCATGTTTGTCTGTGCATAGTAATCTAACTATATTGTTTCTTCTGGGCAATACTTCTGATTCGAAATTTAGCAATTTAAAAACTCTAAAATCATCTATATATTTAAAACACAAGGCCGTTTCTTTCTACAGTCCGCTAGCTCCACCCACTAGAGCGATTTACGTGATTTTTTTTTTATTTAATGAAAGCTACTGACCTACAGATTTCTTATCGCTAATTTTTTTTGTCATGAGTAATTTTTTTATGTTACCATGGCATTTTCTTTGTACAATCCGCCGTTCATTATTCTGGCATTTGTTCTCACTTCAGTACTTGCAGTGCCATCTGCCTTTCTGCGATGGTCGGACTTGGAAGTAAGCCCTCTACTTTGAACTATGTAGTTGTAATCGAAGTTCATAGTCAAACTACAGCGGCTCCTTGGACTTTGCTTTCTATGTGAATGTGTTTAAGCTTACTCTTAGTAAACAGCTGTTTTGGTTTGTCATGGAGCACCATGTTATCCCTATTCTCGGTGATGGCAACTGTTTATTTCATGCTGTTTCTCTGTTTATATAATAATGAACGTCAGTGTAAGATTCTCATACAAGTTGTTGAAAAAATTAAAAATGAACAAATAAAACACATTTTAAACCCCATTGTGTAGTTATCTAGACACAATATCATTTCGGGTCACTGAAAGAATACCTCAATATTCCAATGTAAGCACGTGATCATTAAATTTGTATAAGAGTAGTAAATCAGCGGGAATATTATGAAAATTTTGTTGTTGGTGACCCACTTATACACTGCATTAATATAATTCAACGGTTTATTAGTTTTGCATTTTATAACAATTCGTGTTGTACACTGGTGTGCAAAAATTAAGGACGAGACGGTTTTTCGAATGTAACGTCATGCAGAAGTGCTCCACATCGACTCAAATTATACCATAAGATCCCCAAGATGTAAGAATATAAGACAAGTGAGCAAAACAATCCAAACAAGGAATCCAAATAATACAAAGGCACTTTATTGAAAAGGTAGCTTCAGGCACAACTGGACAGAAGACAGAAACGTTCACGTGACAGGCGGCTGCCAAGAAAAATCCAGTCTTAAGTAGGGAATATATATGATCACCCCTGACTGCTTCGCAGGATTTAAAACGTCTGTCCATGCTAAGAACGAGGTTGTCCAGGAGCTGTTGAAGCATCGTGGCCCATTCCTGTTGTAGCGCCAATCGCAGCTGCGGAATCTTTGTTGGCGGCTGGTGACGTACTACCAAGCGTCTCCCGAGAAGGTCCCACACGTGTTCGATTGGATTTAGGTCCGGGAACCTTGCGGGCCAATCCATGCGTTGAATATCTTCATTCTCCAACAGCTCTGCGACAGCCACTGTACGATGAGGTGTAGCGTTGTCATCCATGAAGAGGACTCAGGACCCACAGCACCTCTAAACACACGCACGTGAGGCAAGAGAACCTCGGCACTATAGTGGACACCAGTGACTGAACCTCCTTGAAAGATGTGGAGGTCAGTACGGCTACCAAGCATGATACTGCCCCAAACGAGAACTCCGCCACCTCCAAACAGGTCCCTTTCGATGATGTTGGAGGTGTGATTGCGTGTTCCCTGTTCTCTCCAGATGTGTATACGTACAGAATCGCTCGTCAGACTAAATCGGCTCTCATTCGTAACGAGAACTCGACCCCATTGCTGATGTGTCCAGTTCTTGTGTTCCTGGCACCACAGAAACTGCCGTCTCCAATGAGCAGACACCGTACTGGTCGTCGTGCAAATAGACCACCTTTGTACAGCCTCCTGGCCACGGTAAAACGTGATAACGAACGTCCAGTTGTCTGTTTCATGTGCCTTGCGATTTTCCCCGCTGTCTGCCGTCTGTCTCTTTTCGCCTATAGGACAATATACTGGTCGTCCTCCGCCGTGGTTGCTTGTGGACGACCATTGCTAAACTCTCGGACAGCTGTTCCTGTCGTTTGAAATGCTCTCCAAGCTCGTGAAACGATGCTGTGAGCGATCCCGAACTCCTCGACCACACTAGTCACACTTCAACCTTCTTCCAACTTCCCTATGACGTGACCTCAGGTAAAGTCATCCAGATGTCTTCTACTGGATTGCCTGTTGGCCATATCACACGCGGTGGCAGCAACTCGACGTCGTTCAAACCGATGTACACCGTGCAATAGCTTTCACCGAATTGCTGAGCGTACACCGCCCGTGTGCTTTTTATACCCTTTCGACACCCCCCCCCACACACACACACCCCCATGTCATGCTGCATATATGTGCATGCCCTCCCGGACCCAAGTCTATCTCCTGAGTGGTCTTTCGACGATCCGTTCTGCCTGCTCGTTCCGCTGTTATGCTAATTTCTCCTCTTTGTCCTTAATTTTTGCGCACTAGTGTAAAACAAGAAAAAAATTCAGTCACAGCTTTTTTCAACCATGCATGGCACAGGTTACAGACTAGTTTTAAATTAATGTAAAATTGTTTTTCTTTATGAACAGGGCTCGGACGGCATCTTTTTCCAGACTTGGAAAGTCCTTGATTTTTTCATATTTTTGTGAAAGGTCCTGGAATTTTTTTCTTGCAATGAAAAAGAAAATGGTCGATATGTTTGGGTTGATTGCATCACTTTGTTCTAGCTTCCTGCAGCATCTGCTCACGATGGCATCACTTCCATCCATGGAGTGTGAAGACATAATGTCGTCTCTTACATCTTGTGAAGATACAGTGCAAGATTTTTGACTGCAGTAATTCCAATGACCTTGGTTTGTGGTCGCAATGTTGTGTGGAGACCTTCCTTCAAGTCTAATGTGACTCTTCATTCTCTCATGTTCTTCCCACACTGAGGGAGGTCTCCTTGTCACCAATATGTGTGGAAATGGGTGACTTTGGAATCTTCAGTGCCTTGACAAAATTGTTTTGCATTATTTATCATTGTGCGAAGTTCCAGAGTGCTTCATATACTGTACATAGTTCGTATTCTTCTTGAAAAGTCCTTGAAAAAAAAAAAGTTAATTTTTAAGTCCTTGGACATACTTGAAAAAGTTCACAACTCTGTAAATAGTACTCGAAAAAACTATTTTTGTTTTTTAAGTAATGATATGAAAGAGCATGTGTGAAATAATTGTTTGTGCTAAAAAGTAATATAGGAGGTTTCTGTGTATTTCTGATAAAAACACTAAGCTGATCAAATAACGCAGAACTTGCGTTGAACTCGGGAGAATGCGTGGACAGCTGGTACCTTGGCTATGGCATTGCTGCAAAGTAAAACATCAGCCATGATATTAAAATAAGTGGAATGATGTATTCGTGGATTGTGATGGGCTAATGTTGATTGGGATTAAGGACACATTCTTTCTGAAGGGTGGAGTTTCTAGGAATTGCTTATGATTCATGTGTGGACCCTTCATCTCCTGGCTGTATCAAAAAATGCATGAAAAATAAAAATTCAAAGTGCTGCAAACAATAAATGCCATACCAGCAGATGAATACAGAAATGACATACCCTCTCAAAGTATTCCACAAAATAAAATGATTTCGAAAAACACCAAAACTGATAGGAAATTCAAAGTTAATAAAATAAACCAACTTGGAGCAGGGGACGACATGCAGGTCATTGAAGGTGTGCCTGTCCCACAGGTAAGTAATGGTTTGAACTCAATAAAATACCTACGTGCTGACCGACAGCACACTCGTATGATAATTTGATTTTAAGAAGTGCTTGAATTTTTTTGCTTGGAAGAAACTTGATATAAGTTTTAAATGGAGCAATTTTCATACAGGAAAATTGTGCCACTTCATTGAAGGTGTAACACACACCAAAGAACACTCTGTAACAACAGAACCCATAGGACTTCATGAAAATTCTAAATGCATAGTGAATTTCACCCCAATTTGCAAAATATAAAACAAAGCATTATAATTCTAGGAAAAAATTGAAGCTCCTGAAAGTTTTTGATTTAACTCCTAGAAAAGTTCTGGAATTTATTTTTTGTAAATGCGTATGAACCTTGTATGATGATGATGTACTCAAATTTTGCGAATCACTCCAGGCATTTTTAATATAATATCATACAAGGAAAAGAATCTTATCATACGAGTTTTAAATGATTTTTGAGTTTTTAATTGTTAAAATTCGAATCTGAAGTGTGATGCCCAGAAAAAACAGTACAGTTAGATTTCCATTAGAGAGTAGCGTGTAGAAAAGAAGCTGAAATTTTTCTGTGAGGGGTGAACCAAATGTATTCAAATATACTCAATTCCAATTTAAAAATTATATGGTGAAATAAAACAAATGAGAAAATATCAAGCCATTAACTGTAATACATTAATGTTAAGAGGCATTTACTTTCAGCTGGTGTGCATCAGTACACATACGGGCACACTTTTAAAGGTATTTTTGGGAAAGGTTTTCACAAAGTAGACTCTCTCTCTCTCAAAAGTTCTTTCTTTGGAGGGGGGGGGTAACAATTAGTGGAAAATTACTGGATGAATGCACATACCCACCACTCCCTACTTCCTTTTTTTTGTTTTACCTTTTTCAAAGATTCAACCTTAGCCTCTTTTCTGGTACTAAAATAAATTGTTCTTTTCTGCATATCACCAAGAAATTTTAGCTTTAATTTCAGTGCCACCACCCAACTTAGCCACTCTTTTGGTACTGGAATGAATTGTTCTTTTTGGCACATCACCAAGAAATTTTAGCTTTAATTTCAGTGCCACTACCCAACTTAGCCTCTCTTCGAAATGAAGTGTTCTTTTCTGCACATCACCAAGAAATTTTAGCTTTAATTTCGTATGTTCAATTCCCCGGCGGTGACTAAAAGCAATTTTTTGGTTGCTATGTGTTTCTGGAACGTGGAAAGAGCAATGTATTTGTTTATTTACCGACGCCACCTATTTGGAGGATTTTCACTTTGTAAATCATAATTTAATGTTTTTACTTAATGTGAAAGTTTTATATGTTGCTTTCAGGGTACACACACATCTTTGAAGACCTTGAAAAGCCTTAAATTAAAGAAAAAAATGTTTTAAGGCCTTGAATATTTTGGAATTTCCACTGTTTTCTGATAAAAGTTGGTAAATTCCTTGAAAATCGGAATCTGCAAATTTCCATTTGTTTTATCCTGTAAAAAGAAAATAAGAATCTGGAAAACCAAATTTTCCACCGTGGTCACTGTGAACAGAAGTATGCTTATTTTATACTTATTCAATCTTATCATAGTAATGCAGGCTTAATGAGTTCAACAGCACAGTGTATGTAGTGATTTCAATGTTTCTTCCCCTTGAACTTGTTTAAAATCATTCCCCATTTCACAAGGTCAAATTCAGCAATAGTAACTCAGCTACAATGATAACTCATTAGGAGGTTGCTGCCCTTGAAGAGATAAAACTTTTCTTTTAAATTGGAAATATTTTTAAGGACAGATATCTTACTACTGCCCCCCCCCTCCTTTCTTTTTACTTAAAAAAATTAGCATGCCACACTCCTTATTTAGCGTGTTCTGACTGTAAAGTATAGCATGTTCTGACTGTAAAGTAACAAAAAAAAATGGGGGGGGGGGGGCTAAAACAAAATGCTCCAAGTTAAAGTTATTGTTTGAATTCCTTATGTGTTTATGTGGGTTTTGCTAGCAAGGGCTTGTGATTTTCTTTTTTTTTTTTTTTTTTTTATTTCATGTTCTCTGAAATCCTATTCCTTGAATTTTCCCCTTTGATATTTGTGTGAACCTTGTAATAATTAAGAAGAAATTTTGAGATTTGAGTAGTGTGATGAACGAAGAGGATTATTCATCACAAAACTGAAGAATGAAGTTCTAGATGCTATGAAGAGAATTTCATTGCTGTCTTATATGTGCTGTTGAGCATGGCTTGTGTTATATGGTGTATGTCTGCAAACATTTCATAGTGAATTAGGTGCACTCCATGTTTACATAGCTGGATGTTCAGTTTTTACTTAATCAATGCAGGACACATGAATTTATGTTTGGGTATTGTCTTAATAAATCCATTGATTTGTAAAATAGTTATTTAATTATGAAACTTGTGGGTATCTCTGATAAAATTCTAAAAAGTCTCAATTTTTTTTTAATGTTGTAGTTTTTTTATTAGCAAGTTTTTGTGCAAGGTTCATGACTTCCTGAAACAGAAAATTTAAAAATGTTGAATATCATTTTTTGCTGTATAATTACCAACAGGGTTTGCATGGCTCTGTTGATAATTATATGGCACTTTAAATGACAGGGTTAGAAATCCTGAAATTTGATTTCCTTTTTTTCCAGGCCCAGAAAGTCCTTGAGTTTTCATATTTTTGTAAAAGGTCCTGGAAATAGTTCTGCAATTTTTTGGAATGAAAAAAAAATTGTTCAAAATGTTTTGTTTTGATGGTTTGTTCTAGCTCAGTGCGATGCCTGCTAAGTGATGACATCACTTCCTTCCACGAGGGGCATGATGTCATCTTGTGTGACGCTGCAGTGCAGGATGTTTGAGTGCCATGTTTCCAGCGACCTTGGTTTGTGGTATACCAGTTTTGTGCAGTTGGAGTCACAACAGCATGTGGAAACTTTCTGGTGATTTCAAGATGGCCATCCATGCCTTCTAGCTCGTGCTTTCCTCACTGAAGGAGATTGATATGTAGCCTCCCAGTCGCCAATGTGCGTAGGAGTAGATAACTAAGGAATAGGGAATCTTCAGTGCCATGACAAAATTGTTTTGTATGATTGTGCTAAGTTCCAGATTGCTTCATTAAGTTTTATACAGAGCAATTTTTATACAGGGAAATTTTGCCATTTCATTGAAGATGACACACACTCAAGAGCACGGTAACAGCAGAACCCATAAGAATTCTAAATGCATAGTAAATTTCAACCCAGTTTGCAAAATGTGAAACAGCATTCTGATTTTAGAAAAAAAAATCAGATTCTGGAATTTTCCGATGAAAACCTGGAAACGTCCTGGAATTTGTTAGCTGCAGATGTTTACAAACTGTGCATGTGTAGTCTAGTTCACTATCATATTTCTGAAACAATTTGATACTTATGGGAGTATCAATGTATATCATTACTAGAGAATTAAATCGTCAAGAAAGGTTTTTTATGCTGGCATTTATTATTGGTAAAGGGAGGCAATTTTTGCAGAAGTGCTGGCATCAATTCAGTTAATACAGCAAAATAGTGAATCTTTATCTGCTGGGATTCTTGATATATCTTGGTGAATGTCATCATGGCTGTAAGGTAGATGAGGTAGCTTCTTCCAACCAAATCCTTTTTTTTTTTTTTTTTTTTTTGTCACATGCTCCATGAGGTGTGTGGGTTCATGCTGTCATGGAGGACTCTTTTTCTGTTAGCTGTTGTAGACTGCTTGAAACCCTTTCCTTCTCAAATCAGGCAAGGGGGTGTCATTTGAACACCTCCAATTTTTTTGAAAAAATTATGGTAGCTACTCCTTAATAGAGGTTACTGCAAAAGGATTTTTCATTAAAAAAAATTTTGGTCGAGCTACAGCATATCGAAAATAGGCAAAAAATACACCTGTGACGAAGATAATGTGAAACACCAAATTTTTAAATGTGCACTGCTCCTGTGCTATTAACAGGTGGAGACTTGGATTTTTTTTTTTTTTTTTTTTTTTTGAAGCTATTGAATTGGCCTTTATGTTCACAGAAATCGATCAAAGGAATATTGCTAAATGGCAAAAAAATGTCTATACTTAATGCAAAAAATTTTAAATTTCCATAAATTTAGGATGTTTTTTTTTTAAAGGAAATAACTTGATCAGGTGGGTAAGTGTGCCAACCTGCACTCCTACTAGGGTTGTCTAAGCAGTAATTTTATTTTTATCCTGTGGTGCATGTAACACAAAATTAATTTTTAAAATATACAAAATTTTAAAAAATCAACATTTTTGAAGTGCAATATCTCAAAAACCCCTTTTTTTTAAATTCTGAAATTTTGTCCAAATAATGTCCTAATGGTAGGTAGTTAACTGGGGAATCAGGTTACTGGATTTTTGCCTTGAAATTTTCCTACAAATTCTTGAAAATGCACTTCTCTCCTGCTCAAACCTCATGGTTGGGTTATATTTAAAAAAAAAAAAAAAAAAACTTTGAAAGATATTTCTGAAAAGTTTACTTGTATATATATTCCAAATTGCAGCGGTCATTTTTATGATTTTTAGTAATTGTCATCTATGTACATGTCTAAATTTTTTTAAATCCATAGTCTATACACATACAATACATTATCTCAGTTGCATTTAAGATTCAATTTCTATTTACATAAGAAAAAAGGCCTCAAAAAAACAAAATATGAGCTTACCATCATAACTACAAATTATTCAAACTGAGAAAAGGTGCTGGATTTTATTGATTTCTTTCTCATCAAAGGTATGAAGTCATGCAGAACGTCCAACAGGAGTTGGGGCATTCACCTTTAGAAGCACATTTTTAAAGGGCACTGGACACTTGACATGTTTTCTTACCACATTCTTCTGGCCACCAAAAACCTCTGGCTGGTCCATGAGGGTGCATGAAAGATACTGTTATGTCCTCGAATTCTTTAGATATGTTTGTAATCTGTCCCATCCATCCACCAGTTATCGTCATAAATGCATCCTATAAATTCTCCTATTTGAAAATCATTCACAGAAAATGGTTTCTTTTTTTGTTGGCTTGAAAATTGCAGTGCTTTATGTGGGTGCCAGACTGCTCTGGCCATTGATGGTTTGTTTCCTTGTACTAACCAGGAATGCTGTGACTGTATTCCAACAACAGATTTTACTGTATTCCACTCTTCTACTTTGCTGGTTCAATAGGATTGAACTTCATAAGTTGTGAGGAGAAGAAGTTTAGTCTTTGGGATCAAGGGGGAGACAGTTTCAACAAATGAAGGTGCATCTCTTATAGCTTGTGAAGCTTCTTTCTGTAAGTTGAATTTAGCAGCAAAATGTTTGCACAGGCCACTCACATCATCACATGTATTCTTGCATTGGCCTGTGGCTGAGAAGATCCACTTCCTTGTTACATTTGGGTCCCCTTTCACAAGTTCATAGAACTGATATTTGTTTTTGAAGTGCCCTGCTGCTCCATCTGAGATGTAAACAATTGTTTTAAATTTTTTCAATGGACAAGTCTTAGCAATTTCACTTTTTATGAGCAAAATGGCACATAGAGCATGTGCTGTGTCATGGCATATATCATTGTATGCTACCACAAAAGACTTAGTCTCATATGGAAAGTACGCAATGCATGTAAAGAGTGAAATCTGGACATTGTTTGCCAGTAGTAACTTTGCACTTCATCAGGTAAAATTACACATCAGTTCTGAGCAAAGTCAAAGTGCAACACCAACACTGGACTATGTGCTGCATGCAGGCTGTTTAACCTCTGCTATCCCATTTCTCTGGATCTGCTCATTATAAATTACAGAAGAGTTTTTTCCCTCTCAATATCCCCCACCTTCAGTAGCTCTTATTTTCATTGACTCCCCCAATGACTCTCAAACAGCCTTAATAAGTGTTTCACAGTACTCCATTAAAATTGCACCGGGCAGTACCATTTTCAGTGCCACAGCTTTGGAAAATCAAACTTTGAAATCATATCAGCTGCAGTTTAGCCCGAAAATGATCACAAATTGCAGTTTACCCATGAGTCAAAAATTGCCTAAGTTTCATAAATCATTCGCCACCTAATTTGTTCTCGCCATTTTTGATTTTGTCACATTTGGCAACTTGGTGAATGCTTAGCGCAAGCCCTGCTGGGAATTGTGTTCTCCTGCTATTAAAAATTTACTAAATAATGTTTGCAGTTCTCATTTTTTCACTGAATTCAAAAATTTGAAAAAAAAGTACCATTTTTCAAAAATTGGAAAAAAAAAGAAATTGAAAAAAAAAAAGTGTCATTTTTAAAAATATGTAAGAAAATTGCAAGACAAAAATCCAGTAACCTGACTCCCCCAGTAAAACTACCTACCATTAGGACATTATTTGGACAAAATTTCAGAATTTTAAAAAAATGGGGTTTTTGAGATATTGCAATTCAAAAATGTTGATTTTTTGAAATTTTGTATGTTTTAAAAATTAATTTTACGAGTTACAAGCATCACAGGATAAAAATAAAATTACTGCTAAGACAACCCTAGTAGGGGTGCAGGTTGGCACACTTACCCACCTAATGAGCCTTTTTCTTAAAAAAAAAAAATCTAAATTTGTGGAAAATAAAAAAATTTGTAATAAATATATTTTTTTTTCATCTGGCAACATTCATTTGATCAATTTCTGTGAATTTGAAGAAAGGCCATTTCAATAGCTTCAAAATAAAATAAAAAAATTGAGTCTCTACCTGTTATTATAGTTCAGGAGCAGTGTGCACCTAAAAACTTGGTGTTTCACATGATTTTCGTCACGGGTGTATTTTTTGCCTATTTTCAAAATGCTGTAGCTCGACCAAAAATTTTTTTTATGAAAAATCCTTTTGCAGTACTTATACCTCTATTAGAAGTAGCTACCATAATTAAAAAAAAAAAAATTGGAGGTGGTCAACTGACACATGTTGGTCACATCTGCCTGGAATTGAGATGGAAATGGTCTTGAGTGAAATTTGTGCACAAAGACAAATAAGTTGGTCACAGTAGACATCTGAGTCTATAGTTTCACCAGGTTTCAGGAGCTCATAATGAATTACACCCCTTCGTTTGTGAATAGGATAAAACCGTTACAGTTTGCGAGTAGGATTTTCGTGTAATACCCACTTTTCATCTCCCGTAATTATCCTGTTCAAAAAAGGGTCATTTTCTTGTCTAGGCAAAAGTGCTGAATGAATGGCCATGCATTGAAGTTATTGCCCTTGCCAGTTGCCTGAGGAACCCATTTTCTGGCCTTGTTTGCCTTTCCCATTGCTTGCAAGTGACAGAAAGCTGTTACCCTAGCTACACCTGATGTTTCTGCAATTTCATCCAGTGCCTGTTGCAGATTTTCCTCAGCTATAGCTTGAAGACGTTAATCATCAACATGTGAAGGTCTGCCTTATCTTGGAGGGTCCTGTAAACCGAAATCACCGCTTCAAAACCACCTCTGACATTTTCTGCACATTCACCACTGGATACACTTCATTAATGTTGCTTGTTGCTGTAGTTGCATTGTTTTGTACAAATTGAAGAATTAAAAGAAATTTTATTGTACATATATGAAAATAACATTTTTATGTTCAATAACAAGATTTACAAACAAAATTATGGTGGACCTATGGGGTCACCATTGTCAACCCTATTTGCTGAAATAATAATGTGTGACATAGAAACAAAAATAATAAGTAAACTAGAAGATCCACCACTGATATATTGCAGGTATGTTGATGACATTTTGCTGTTGTCCAGGCTAAAAAATGATGAACTTGAAGACTTGACAAAAAGGTATAATGATATTTATCCACCTATTGAATTGACAGTGGAACAGGAACATAATAATACATTGGCATTTTGGGATATTATGGTAATCAAAACAAATGATAATGGGCAATACAGAGTGCATAGAAAATCATCATGTATTCCTGTATTAATACCTTTTTAGTCATCGCACCCATTAACACATAAAAAAATAGTGTTAAAACACTAATTAAAAGAAGTTTAACACACTCATCAAAAGAACAATATAAAAAAGAAGAAATTGAATATATTGAAAAAATTGCACATGATTTTGGTTACCCTAAACAGGTATTAAAGAAATGGATTTATGAAGTAACTCAAGCAAATAAGAAAGGCAATAATGGTAAAAAACTATTAAAATTTGTAGGAGCTATTTCATATGTTAAAGGTATTTCTGCTGAAATTAATAAGGTTTGTGGCAAATATGACATACAAGTAGGAAATCAGGTGCATACTATAAAAAATATATTAATAAAAAACGAAAACATCAGCCAACTAGATAGAGCAGGTGTATATGAGATTCCTATAAACCAGAAACCACCTTTGTCATATATAGGCAGCACTAAGAATAAATTAAAGTATAGATTGCACCAGCATATGATTAATTGTAATAAAAAAGAAGCAAAGACTGCATTAACCTAATATTGTCTAGAAAACCGCCAATGTCCGAAGTTTGAAGATATTAAAATTATTAAGAGCTGTAAAAACGAAAGGCAGTTGAGAATTGCGGAATCAGTATTAATTGAAAAAAACAGATCAAAAGTTTGTAACATTAATGAGCCAAGCAACTTAAATGAACAGTGGGAGGCCTTAATAAAAATTGAACAACAATTAAGAGGGAAAAAAAAGAAAAGAGAGCAACACTGACAATAGATGGCGCCAGAGACACAAAGATGCAGAGATTGCAACTGAAGCAGGAACCTCAATGACTTTGCTCACTTGAGCTGTGGTAGGCAGAGACACATTGGCCTCCTGATGACGACAGTGATCTTTTGAAAGTGCTAGAGGATTGTATATGACAGGCTGAATGAGGTTGGCGTTTGCGGTGTGTTTTGTATGGTGTTTGAGGCAGATCGAGCACTTTTAGTCACAGTTGACAAGGGTTTGACTGCCAGGGAATGTAAATAGTGTAATTATGTACATAGTGGTTTTAATTGAGTGTATGAATCTGTTGTATGTTGTGTACAGTTGAGTGGTTTTTATGGAGATGACGAGCTCTGTTACTTCTCAGACGGCTGAATGAAATCAGCGTTTTTTGTCCTGTGAATAATATAAAAAAAAAAAAAAAAATAGGATGTTTCATGACCGGAAGAACAAATATTATAAGCAAGGCGTTTTTCAACCTTTGAAGGCCAACAACATAACATGATGTTATAATCGACGTGCATGAAGTGTAAAGAAAAAAGTGACCAAGAACTTTCGGGTAAGTTGGTGCGTCGACGAAGCAAGAGGGAGTCTTGGATGAAGTACGTTTCATCTATCAATTCACGTGCCAGTTCAAAAACTGTTTGGGAAAAAATTCGTAAGATCCGGGGAAACTATAGTTCCCGCCAAATTTCAATTCTTGAGAATAACGGCTGGACGTATGCTGAAGTTGGGGAGATTGTGGATTGCTTGGGCGAAGCGTTTGCCTCAGTTTCTAGTTCTCAGGCGTATCTCCCGTCCTTTCAGAGGATTAAAACAACCGCGGAACGCCAGAAAATCTCCTTTGCGCCTTTTTATAACACCGAGTATAACTCCCCTTCAGCATGGTTGAACTACGGGTGGCTCTGCATCGGTCCGGCGCAACATCTGTCGGCCCTGACGGCATCCACTATGACATGGTTCGTCATCTCTCGCAGTCGTCTCTCGAGAATCCGTTAGTGCTTTTCAACCGTATTTGGTTGGAGCACAGTTTCCCGGACTCTTGGCGAAGAGCTTTTGTTTTACCTTTTCCCAAGCCTGGCAAAGACCCCAAGTCTCCCTCTAGTTATCGGCCAATTGCCCTCACTAGCTGTCTGTGCAAAATCCTTGAACGAATGGTTAATTCCCGGCTAATTTATTTTCTTGAAGAACATCGAATACTCTCTCCATCATAAAGCGGCTTCTGTCGTCATCGTTCAGCTCCTGACCATCTCCTGCTCCTTGAGACGTCTGTTCGTGAGGCGTTCGTACGTAGGCAGCACCTGGTGTCTGTATTTTTTGACATCGAAAAAGCTTACGATAGAGCGTGGCGTCACGGTATCCTCCGTGACCTCCACGAGAGTGGGTTGCGGGGAAACCTGCCAACCTTCATTGCCAACTTTCTTCGTAACCGTGTGTTCCAGGTGCGCCTGGGTACAACGCTGTCCGCCTTTTTCCATCAAGAACAAAGCGTTCCTCAAGGCAGCATTCTTTCGGTAACTCTGTTCATCCTCCGCATTAATTGTTTACTCAAAATCTTCCTCCTACGGTTTCGGCTACCATTTATGTTGACGACCTTCACATCTTCTGTTCGTCATCCAGCATGCATTTCGTTGAAAGGCAGCTGCAGTCTGCAATTACCCAGATTGTTAAAGCCGCTAACAATAATGGGTTTGTCCTTTCTCCCGACAAGACAGCCTGTGTCCATTTCTGCCGGAGGCGTGGCCTCCATCCTGATCCAGAGCTCTATTTGGACCGTGCAGCCATTCCAGTTTTGCCGGAAACCAAGTTCCTTGGTTTGACCATTGACCGTGCTCTCACCTTTCGCTCGCACGTTCGACGGCTTAGGACTTCCTGTCTGAGAGCCTTGTCAATCCTTAAGATCCTTGCCTCAGTCTCCTGGGGTGCAGACAGGACTTCTTTGTTCCGTATTTACCATTCTCTCATTCGGTCTAAGCTGGATTATGGCTGTATGGTGTATGGCTCTGCGCGTCCTACCGTTCTCCGGCCGTTGGATACCATCCACCATCAAGCGCTGCGTCTTTGTACGGGAGCCTTTCGTACGTCACCCATTCCCAGCCTTTATGCCGACGCGAACGAACCGTCGCTTCATTTACGCCGTCTGCAGCTGTCTCTTCAATTTTACCTAAAACTTAAATCACTCACAGACCATCCTTTATACGATGCAGTTTTTCATCCCCAGCATGCTCGTTTGTTCGAGATCCGTCCCTCGTGCATTCGAACCTTCGGTCTTCGTATGGCGGCCGTAGCTCGTGATGCAGGGCTCGACTTGTCACTCGTTGGAGAGACCAGGGGCTTTGAGGATCCCCCATGGCATCCTCTTGGTGTCATGGTTGATACCAGCTTTACATCTTTTGACAAGTCCTCAACCCCTGCGTCAGTGTACCAGCAGCTCTTCGCTGAACACCGTTACGTCAATGCAGACTTTATTCCTGTTTTCACCGATGGATCTAAGGCGGCTGGTGTTGTTGGATCCGCCGCCGTCTGCGTTGACGAAGTTTCTGTTGCCCGCATTCCTCCTGAGGCCACGGTGTTTTCGGCGGAGATGCATGCTGTGTATCTTGCACTTGTTCACGTGCAGTCGAGCTCTCATCAGCGTGCTATTGTGTACACTGATTCGTTGAGTGTTGTGCAATCATTGTCATCTTTGGATTTCACTGGCCACCCACTTCTTTTTGCCGTTCGGAGACTTCTTCGTTCTTTGCTCGAGGTTGATGTCCAGATTCGGTTCTGCTGGATTCCTGGGCATGTTGGTATCCCAGGGAACGAGTCTGCCGATGCTGCTGCTAGATCTGCCTCTTCTTTGGTTGTCACACCCTTGCCACTGTTTCACCGCGATTTTCGCTTTCTTGTTCACGATCATATCAGACGAACGTGGCGAAGTCTGTGGGACCAACAGGTGGAGAATAAACTGCACCGTGTTAAACCTATCCTTGGAGTCTGGAAATCATCGTGTCGCCGGAACCGTAGGGAAGAAGTTGTTCTTGCGCGTCTCCGCATTGGGCATTGTCGCTTCACGCATAGCTATTTGCTGTGTGGCGACGCTGCCCCAATGTGTGAGGCGTGCGACTGTTTACTCACCATCTCTCATGTTTTATGTAGTTGTGTTCGTTTTTGTAATCATCGGTTTCATTATTTTCAGTCTCATCTACTGGATGACGGCGCAGCTACACTGCAGAAGCTTTTGGGCGATCACTGCGACACTTTCGCAGTTTTTTCGTTCTTAAAGCAGATTGAATTTTTAAAACTTATTTAAAAAAAAATTAATAATTAATAACAGTGAATTAATAAATTTATATATAAACCTATTTAACTAACTAGTCTTCACAGCTTTCATCATTCTCTTTTCTAACTTTTACCAAGCCTGTCTGCTTTTAATCATTTCACCCCGCTTTTAAAAATCTTTAACTGATAGTTCTGTGTCTGGCGCTCTTTGGCCAAACCTGGCCCTTGCGCCACTAAAATCAATTAACTAACTAACTAACTAAGTGATTGGCTCTTTTAATGTTATGTCATGAAATTTACCAGTTGTGCTGGGAGTTAGGAATGGTCCCTCAGGATTGGAAGGATGCTATTATTGTTCCCTTGTATAAGGAAAAAGGTAATCAGACTGAATGCAAGAATTATTGTGGTATTAGCCTACTAAGTGTGCCAGGGAAAGTGTTTGATAAGGTTGTTATTGAAAAAGTATGGGGTCTTACATCAGAGAAAGTGTGGGATGTTCAGAGTGGTTTTATGCCTGGTAAAGGCTGCACTAACCAGATTTTTGCGTTACGCACAATGATTGAAAAGTATCTGGCTGTTGGTAGGAAAGTTTTTGCTGCCTTCACAAATTTAGAGAAAGCTTATGACCAAGTAAATAGGACACTTTTGTGAAAGGTATTGAATGAATATGGTGTTACTGGGAATCTACTTAATAGTGTAAAAGCCATGTATGCTGGTAGTAGAGCTTGTGTACGAGTGAATGGTGTTTTATCAAAATGGTTTTCTATTGGTGCAGGAGTTAGACAAGGTTGTGTAATGCCACCATGGCTGTTTACTGTTTAATATGTTTATGGACGTGTGCATGCGTAATGCCAAAATAGATAATACTGGTTTATGTCTTAGTGATATGCGTGTGTGCAGATTGCTGTATGCTGATGACACTGTCCTGTTGGCAGAGTGCAAAAGTGATTTGCAGAGTATGTTGTCTCGGATGTACGAAGTTTGCATGAAATTCAAACTGAGTATAAATAAGGGAAAACCCAAAGTTATGGTGTTTGAGAGAGGAACTGGTAGCATTGAATGTAATGTAAGTATAAACGACACTGTGATTGATCAGGTGAAAGTTTGTGTATTTAGGAAGCAAGTTTGACAGAGAGAACAAATTGGATGGTGAAATTAGTAGGCGAGGGAATTCTTCATTGAAAGTCATAGCTACTCTGGGAGGTTTTCATGGGATTGATGGGTTCTCGAGAGAGTCCCACATGGCTGTGTATGAAAGTGTAATTGTCCCTACTCTGATGTATGGCAGTGAAACCTGGGTACTGCAGAAGAAACATAGGAGTTGTTTGTGTGCTGGAGAAATGCGTTACTTACGTGGGGTTGTGGCAAGATACGGTCTGATTGTGTGGGGAATGAAGATGTGTTGCAGTTGTGTGATGTGAAGCAAAATGTTGTTAGCAAGGTGGAGACCTAAGAAAATCTTTTTAGCCCAAGTGGCAGGAAGGAAAGGCAGAGGAAGGCCAAGGAAGACATGGGTGGATCAGCTTCAGGAGTGTTTGCATGAGAAAAAGGTTATGAGTATGAAGTATAAAAGATCTTGTGTACAGCGTGTAATGGATATCAGTGAAGCCTGAGTTGTATGTCAAGATCGCTGTAAATGGAGAAGTTTGATACGACAACAGTAGGTAAAAATATCTGGTAGTTTGTATTTCTTTTTAGAGCTAACCTCTGAATCTCAGAGAACAGCTTAGTGATATTTATGTATGTACAACAGAAAAATTAAGGTGTAAGCTCTTTCATTTTACTTTATTCGTTGAAGTTCGTTATGCTCATTATTTCAAATAATCTGGTAATTTACTAGGCAAAGAAAAAATAGCTGCACTGAGCCATTTGAGAAGTGTACATTATAAATTGCATGAATTGTGAAATTTTGAACCTTTGTTCATCTGAAAAAGTAGCAGTAAATTAAATGGTTAAATGTGTAGTTTAGCGTCCTAAATTATTTTGGCTGAAAATTCCGAGAAAAAGTTATAAACATATTTTAAAGTATGTAATTTGATGTGAAGTGATTACAAAATTTCAGCTTTATAATACTTTTTAAAGATTTTTACCGTAAAATTAACCTGCAAGTATGGTAAATACACGCTGCACTGAGAAGCACTGTCGCACTGCAGCAGCCATTTTGTGGATATGCCGAAACAAAGATCTGTATATTCTTTTTATTATTATTATTATTTATTTATTTATTTTTGTTTTGTTTTTGGTAATCCACTTAAAAACTGAATTGTAACGCTGTTTCTACGGTCAATAATGCTAAATTTAGAACTGTTCCAGGGCAAAGCATATTGTTGTAAGATGCAAAGGCTTGCTTTCTCTCTTGTTGTTTTCTGCCCATAAAATGGCCACCGTAGCACGTGCTGAAGATCGTTTTGATGATGCGGCACTTCTGAGAGTAAGCTTGCCGCAGTGTGTGTTTACAATGCTGTACTTGCAGGTAAATTTTACAGTAAAAATCTTTAAAATGCCTAGTAAAGCTGAAATTTTTTCACCATTTCACATGAAATTACATACTTTAAAATATGTACTGTAAAACTCCAATATCCTGATCTTCTTTCAAGGTCAAGTGAAATTAAGATTTTTATTAATTTATTTACATGTTTTTAGTTTGTTTGTTTTTTCATTTAAATAATACAAAATAATAATGCAATACAATAGATATTTTTAACTGTATTTGTTATTATAAAATACAATAAACAAAAAAAATAAATTCCCTCACTTCAATTAATATAAATACTTATTTGGCCTACAAAAAAAAATTTATCTGGATTTTCTGAATATCCGGATGGGCTGTAGTTCGAGTTAATCCAAATAATTGGAGTTCTACTGTACATCCTTTTTCTTCAATTTTTTTTTTTTTTTTAAATTTTCAGCCAAATAATTCAGGTTGCTAAACTACTACACACTTTCGAATTTCATCCTTTCATCTCCCACGGGGTCTTCTTTTGGGTCTTTTCCTGTCTTTCAGAATCCAGTTTAAAATTTTGGTTGTCCATCGGTAGTCCGTTCTTCTGGCAACATGTCCAGCCCATTGCCATTTCAGTGATTTCACTCTGGTCATGATGTCATGCACTACTGTCATTTTCCTTATCCACAAGTTCCTCTTCTTATCTTTCCTGGTTATGCCAAGCATGCATCTCTCCGTGCTACTTTGAGTTGTCTGCAGTCTTTGTATGTCTTTTTTTAGTTAATGTCCATGTCTTGGCTCCACACGTAAGCCCTGGCAGGATGCATTGATTAAACACTTTTCTTTTGAGATATACTGGCATACTGCTCTTAAATATTGTACTGTTTTTTCCAAAAGCTCTCCATCCAAGTTTTATATGCCGATTAATTTCTTCATCAATGTGACCCTCACTCGATATCTGCTGCCCAAGAGAAATGTAGGAATCGGTTGTCTCAAGCTTTTCTCCATGAATCGCCAAATCTTCGTTTCTTGTAAAAGCATTGTACATCACTTTTGTCTTCTGAAAATTCATTTTTAATCCCACTTCTTTACTCTTGCCAGCAAGTTCTTGGATCATACTCTGCAGCTCTGAAGGGGTATTTGCAAAGATGACTATGTCATCAGCAAAACGAAGGTGAGTTAAGTAATCGTCATTAATCTTTATCCCTTTGTTTTCCCAGTTCAATGATTGAAAGACTTTTTGCAATGTGGCGTTAAAAAGCTAGGGAGATATGGTGTCACCTTGTCTCACTCCCTTTCCAATTCTTATTTGTGCTGTATCCTCAAATATCCAAACCTTTGCACTTGCATTTTCATAGATGTTATTAATAATGCTAATGTATGCATCTTCAATACCGCAGGACTTCAAACCCATTGTTACTGCTGATGGTTTCACGGAATCGAAGGCCTTTTCATAGTCAATCAAAGCCATGCATAATGGGAGTTCATATTCTCTTGTTCTTTCAATTAGTCCTCTCATTACATGGATATGATCCATAGTGCTGTAGCCACTTCTGAATCCTGCTTGTTCTCTTGGTTGGGCCAACAAAAATAGGTGGTACCAAGAACAAGTTACATATGAAGAAAATTTCAGGAAAAACAAAAATGTTGATGCAAAAAAGAAGGGAGATGAGGACAAATAAAGACGTAACTTCCAATGTGGAATATATAGAGCTATGCAAGACAGTGAAAAAAGGTGTCACCGAAGACACTAGTGAGGAAAGCAATTGAAAACAACCAGAGCCTGAAGAGAGCAAAAGGACATCTCAGTAAGGAAAGAAAACAGATTATGGCTCTGAGAAAAGAAGATGGCACTGTAACAAGAAATAGAAGCGAAATTTTGACAACGGTGAAAGATTTCTATTCAAAACTATATGAAAGGGATGATACATCTATTCCAGACATTACGACAGGTACCAGTGCCAAAGTCCCTCCAATCCTCCCTTCAGAAGTTACATATGCAATTAAGAACATGAAACGGGGACGAGCTCCAGGAGAAGATGGAATTACTGTGGACATTATACAAGAAGCAAGTAGAGAAATTGAAACTACACTTGCCCAAGTTTTCACCAGATGTCTTAATGAGGGGAATATTCCTGAGGATTGACATAATGCTACAATGATCTTGCTCCATAAAAAAGGTGACATTGATGATCTCAGGAACTACAGGCCCATCAGCCTCCTTTCAGTGGTTTATAAAATCTTCACTAAGGTTCTTTCACATCGCTTGAAGGTAACACTATATATACATAAATATATAAATATATATTCTATTAAGAAGAGACCTAAGCAAAAAAAAAATATATATATATATATATATATATATATATATATATATATATATATATATATATATATATATATTTGACTCATACCAAGTACAACATAGAAAAGGTTATGTATCTACCGGTGTGAGTAAAAGGAGAAAAGTTTAAAAAAAAAAAAAAAAAAAAAAACTGAATGTAGAAAGTGTCGAGAATACTGAGCCTTGGCTTTATCAAGGACCAGCAAAAACTCTGCATTTTCTCACTTCCACAAAGACCTAGTTGGAAATGGGTTTCTGCAAGGCCATAGATGCAAGTAACAAGCCCACCAAAAATTGTTTTAAAAAATATATATATGTCATGACCTCCGCAGAGTAGTATGACCTAGCTCTAGTTAACAATTTCGCTTGCATCCATAACCTTCATGGCCCGACCCATGCTCTTCATCTGTTACTATTAAACAGAGAGAAGAAGATTAAAGAGAACTCAAGCTGTGAGAGTGACATAATAATTAGAAATAATTTTCAGCTATAACGAAATGCCAAGTTCGCCTGAGAGAGAATTTAAACCTGAAAAGCAATGCAAAAGAAATCCAAATTTTTTCATTGCTATTAAAAAAGGAAATATTAATTTTTTAAAACTCATATTTTTGAAAGAAAACTTGATTCTAAAACCCCCTACTCTACAACTTCTAACAACACAAAAACGAGAATAAATTAAAGACAATAATTAACTAAAGAAAAGCTTTGTGAAAGTTAAATGACATAAACAATTAGTTGCAATATGTACAAAGTATTTCAGCAGTGCTTTAAGTGCATAATTAAGTAGTTATTAAGAACTTAACTACTTTGAAAATACAGCGCAAAGTAAAGGAACTATGCTTAGCCAGCTGCTGGGCCTAAGTTTCCTAAAAGACGCGCAAAGTTACCAAGAAAAGAAAGAGTTAAAACCCGCAAAAATGTTAACAGGCAAGCCAGTGCCTAAAAGCTAAAAAGCAAAAAACAACAGAGAAAAAAGTACAAGAAGTACAAACATTGAACTTATAAAACCTAAAACCTAAAGACAAGGAAGAGAGCTTACCTCTTATGCAACTAAACTTTCTCCACACAAGAGGAAACATGGCTGACCTCTTCCCCAAACGTCCTAACACTTCTGCCACTCCCTAGTCGCTGGGGGCAGTGTGGGTGGGGCTGATGGCCTCCTCATACTGAAAGAAACCAACTCGCGGAGTTTTTAACCAGAGAAAAAATATATATATACTTAAGACTGTGGACCTGTATGATCAGAAAGAGCAGAATTAACTCTCCAGAATACATGAGAAATATTATAAAATACACAAGTGGTGTATTTAATAATCTTTGCATGTTTTAAATCACCTTAGTGAGCTTCTATAGATTATTCAGAATCTTATTAATTTTAATGTTAGTTTTACTATTTTTAGTATAGCTATTCTAGTGATGAATAACTAGTTTTCTTTTTTATTTGTTTTTATTTTCTTTTATAAACAGATTTTTAAGCTTTTTTTGTGATTTTGTCTATATTATTTAATTTTTTGTTTTAATAGGACCTTCATATCCATAGCACTAAGGTTCCTTTTAGTAGTTAATAGGCATCCACTAGCCAACTTCCTTACGGCTTTGATTGGTCAGAATCATATTATTAACTGTGTAGAAAATTAAAGCAGATCTGCCAACCTTACTCTATTATTCAGAATAATTTTTCTTAAAGTTCTTTTGATGAAAGAAGAAGGAATTTCGTTCTCTAGAAAACTATCTAATAGTATATTGATGTGGTAATTGAAGTCCAAATTGTTGCTGCAAATTCTTGAAATTCTTAGGACCTGAGAAATTAGTACATTCTCAATTACTTTGGTTGATATGTTATTATTCCAGTGTAGATATTTAATTACTTTGAAAGGAAAATTAACTCTTTTATCAAAGAGGCTAATAGATGGGTTACCTCTGTTGAGCTTAATGCTTAAGTCTAGGAACTCAAGTTCCTGATTACTGTGGTTGGTTTTACATAAGTTAAGAGAGCTAGGATAGATATTATCAAAATCACTCTCTATAACTTCTGAATTATTGATACACAGCAGATCATCAATATATCTAAATGTGTAAAGGTAGTTATCTGAGCAGGTGGGGTGATTTTTAATGAATTTATATTCCTTAAAGAACAGGAATAGATTAGCAATATTTGTGGAGGTTGATGTTCCCATGGGAATACCGTTCACTTGCTTATAGAGAGTATTATTATATAAGATATGGTTATTTTTTATGCAGCAATTGAGATAAGAGTTCCAAGCTCCTACATTAACAAATTGGTTAAGTTTAAATTCTGCATACAGCTCTTTAAAGGTAGTGATTATATCTGATAGAGGCAGATTAGTATATAGGTTCTCAAAATCACAACTATTAATATCTAAGGTACATACTTTGAGTATAGTAGAAATTACTTCTGCATTATTATTAATTATCCAAAAATCTCTGTACATCAAATTAGTACAGTTTCTAATGTGTTTCAAAACCTTCTTTAAGACATCTTCAAAAGCAAGATCTATTTTCTTTTTATGACTCCTTACTCCACTAACTATGAACCTGAACTTCACAGGATCTTTATGAAACTTAACCGTTGCAAAAAGAAATGGAAATTTCAGGCCCATATCTTCTAGTTTGTGGAATTTTAAGTTTCTTGAAGAATGCCTTAAACCGATTTTCTAACTGCTTGGTAGAATAACTAACGGGCTCGTACGTTACTCTATTATTGAGTTCCATAGTTAACAATTCAAAATAGAACTTCTTACAGATAATTGCAAAATTATTGCTAGCTTTATCCGTAGTGGTAAAAATAAATAGGTCTTGTAGTTTGGAGAGTGACCTTTTAGCATCTCCAGAGAAAAAGAGATTTCTATCGAAACAAAAGTCCAGACCTGCCAACTCACAAGTGAAGCTATTGATTACGTTATATTTCCATTCTGCGAAGGCCTCAATAGGCTGATTGTATGTTAAACTGGTTGCAGCAAAATGCTAAGCTTTGGCTTTATCAAAGATCAGCAAACATATTGTTTGCTGATCTTTGATAAAGCCAAAGCTCAGCATTTTCAAAGCTTTCTGCATTTCATTTTTTCTCCCTGCTAGTTTGCTTTGTTATTGTATTTTAATTTATTTTTTTGCATATTTTGGCTCCTGCTGCAGTTATTTCTGCTTATTTTAAGTAGTCTTTCTGAGAATTCTTCTCTGCTGCTTTTGCACTTTCAGATTCTGTTATTTTTAATTAATTTAAAAATATATATATTTTTTTTCTGTTCATTGCAAAAGTTTTGGTTTAAGTCGTGTGTGTGTGTGTGTGTGTGTGTGTGTGTGTGTGTGTGTGTGTGTGTGTGTGTGTGTGTGTGTGTGTGAGAGAGAGAGAGAGAGAGAGAGAGAGAGAGAGAAAGAGAAAGAGAGGAATTACTTATTGCTGTTGAAAGCAGCAACTGCATATGCCATGTAATAGTAGTGGTTACTACTGACAGGACTCTGGGCAATGTTGGCAGGTATGTATGTATGTCAGAAGAAATCGTGAATTTTGCTTTGATGTCATAAATTTCTTTGTATTTAAGCAATTGTTCATTTTCTTGTGAAAATCTAAGTGATTCTTCATGCACCAACAATATGAAACATAAATATGGTTTCCATCTAATGATCCAAGTGGTTAAAAAAGGGGGCATTTGTGCCCTCCTCCACAATGAAAACTATTAAGATGTTTTAGCATAGAAATATATGTACAAAATGTTGATTACAAAATTCTGAGATCAGTTTAGCAATGTAAATTATGCTGCATATGTAGTCAAGACATTTTTCAGGTATAAATGTTAAAGAAAGGTGTGTAATGAGATCGTCTGAAACAAGGTTAAGTATGAGAGAGCATGTAATACACTGCCATGGAACGCTCACACATCTTTTTGAAATGGTTATGAAAATTGTTAATTGATCATGAAAACACATTTCCCAAATTTGGTAGACCCCCTACCTTGTATGTGCACTGATTATCTGTTTTGTTTTTACTTCATAGTTTTATTTTCAAATGTATTCTTAGTTCTCATTGGTGATAGTTTTCATGATTGTGTTTCCTTAGCTCACCATGTGACAACGTTTCTGAGCCCAAAAAGAAAAGAGGACAGCAATTCTTCTACAATTAAAAAGACTAAAAAGAAACTCTACAGTAATACATGTGTTGCACAGTTGAGTTCCCCAGTTGAAGTAAGTTTGAAATTTTGGCTTTGCTAAGAAATTCTTGTTGACACAAAGTCTGTTTTCATTTTCCCATTTTCTGTATGTTTTTACAGATTATGCACTGTACAAAAGAAAAAAAAAATTGTTCTGATATGGATCCTTCCGCATTAAACCAAGCATACAAATAGAAGGATTTACTTTGCAGTCACCGAATTTTATAACATATTAACTTGTAGGCCACGTGAGAAATTAAAGTGTGCTCAGTTTTTACTCAATGAATCTTTAAAAGTACGTCATGTTCAAAAATGCTCAAAATAAATTCAGCTTTGTGCATTTTTGATAGCCTAAAAAGAAAGCTGATGCAGAAAGTCAATTATGAAGACATTTAACCCTTTTTGTGCTACACATATTTTGTTTGTATATGCGAAAAATGCTAAGCCATTTTCTTAGAAATTGCAAGCTTCTAGAAAAAATGCTGTACTTTCCATAAATTTTGATATTTTGGGCAACAATTTTTTTCTTAACTTTATAAGATTTTTCTTAATATTTATATGTACATTAATTTACATTTCAGATAACTGAACTTTAAAACAAAAAAACTTTATGTGAAATAATTTTTTTTTAAATAGAAATTGCAAATTCAAAACAAATTTTCAAAAACTATTTTTTCCTCTGCAAGAAAAAGGATGAAATATAATGACAAGTCATTTAATTTTTAATATACCCTCACAGTTTGATGTTATTCTAAGGCAGTGTTTCGTGGTTCTGCTAGTATTATGGAAGCACAGCACAGGACAACACTGAAACATACTTATGCACTACACTTATGCAATGGGAAACATTCCCCATGAAGGCCCTTTTCACACTTTGCACATATTGTGCGGGACCTCTTCCTCTTTCCTTTGTCATATTTAGACCGTTTGCTGCATACACAACAGTCTCTCTCCTTTTTTCCAGAAAGTTTTCGGAGATATTTCCCGCTTTCTTGTTCTGTTGTTTCTGTAGTGCCTGAAGTTCCTGCTTGGTTATCTTTTTCCTGGAGCCACTCATCTGCCAGCAATTCTATATCCTGAATAATAAAATCTAATCTAGACATGGGTTTCTGGCTAGATGGAATATTTTCTTTGTACAAAATATAACTACTCAGGACCATACGGGAAAAAACATTGGAGCACACCTTTTTCTAGTATTTCACTGTACACCTCTCATCTAGATATGAATACACCATCATATCAGAGGTGTCAATTCCACCCATGAAAGAGTTGTACTGTTGAACAATTGATGGCTTAGTTATACTTTTACTCATTCCTTGACGTATACATGTGCATGTAGTGTTTCCAGCAGTACAATGTGTCGACAAAAGCAGAACAGGAAACCTCTGATTTTTTTCCCTTGAAGGCAGTAGCAAGAATAGGACCCATACGGAAATACTTCACTTCACCAATAGGAAATTTTCTATGAAAGGGTGCTGGTAGGAATTTTCTGTTTTTCCGGATGCTTCCTGTTACAAATGTCCCTGCACTATATAGTGTTTTAGCCAGAGGAACACTTGTGAAAAAGTTATCCATAAAAAAAATGGTACCCTTTAGACAGAAAGTTTCCCATTTTCAACAATCTCATTACAACAGAGTATGCCAGTCCATGTTCTTGAATCTCTGCTTTTGAAGTGGTGTCTTTAGCTCCTCGGTATATAAAAAAGACAGACAGTAGCTGGATACTGAATCACAGGGCATCCAAAATTTGATACCCCAACGGTGGTAATGTTTGTTGGGTAAGTACTGCATAAGTTGTGTATGTTTTTTTTTTTGTTCCTACTAGGCTTTCATCCACACTTAGCTGCTGATGTGGAGTGTAATGAAGCCTAAAAAGCCTGTTTGCATGGTCAAGTAGCGGCTAAATTTTTGCACAAGGATCATAGCCAGGTTCACCAGGAGCTGCTAAGTTGCTATTATCCATGAGATGAAAGAATTTCAAAATCATTTGAAAACATTCGTTGAAACCATGGCATATTCTGTGAGGAACTTGTGTACCAATACGAAGCAATAGTTGGTTGTCGTTTTATTCCCATATTTAGAAGGCACGCAAGGAAACCTTTTATTTCAGCATTTGTAACAATTTTCCATTTCTTAGCTCCAGATTTGGGAGAAAGATTTAGATGCTCCTGGAGAAACCTCTTTGCATACTTATTTGTTTCAGAAACAATAATTCCAAGGATGAAATTGGTAAAAAACAAGTAAAAATATGCAATAGGTGTCGCATCAGTTGCAGGAGCATGTTTGGGCCCCTGCATTTCATGATAATCAAAAGGATGCTGAGGTTGTTCATCACTTCTCTCTATTACATCCTCCCATTCACTTTTAGAACTTTCATGATCTGAAGATTCACTATCAAGATCTTCACTTTCGGAAGAAGATATTGTGTGCGTTGCACAATGGCTAGTTTTCTGGCTTGATGTTGCTTTGCCAATATCACTCTCAGATGATTCAAAATCATCACTATCACTTGGCAAACTTTCACTCTCACTACAAGAAGCCATTTCAAATAACCTTACAAAAAATTGTGTGCAGTAGGAAAAAGCACGTCTGCTAGTCTGAGGAACAAGCTGTCAATAAAGTCATCCTCTGCTAACACTAGTTTGGAAAAAGGGAAGGATTCGTAATTCACGAAGTTTTGCAATTGTGTCTGTTTGTTTGGGAAAAAAGAAATGAATAATGTGAAGAGCTTCTAGTAATAAACACTGCATTTCGTCCACACACACACACACACACACACACACACACACACACACACACACACACACTTGCGCTGCGAAAGTCCGCAAAAATAATAAACGGCCGTCATTGCAGGACCACGCACTGTGACGAGTTGCACGTTATTGCACTTTGAACTGGGCTCGAAAAAGTGATTTCCAACAGTACGACATTTTATAATTCACCAACTGCAGTAGGAAAAGTTTTGGCTAAAGTAGCCTTTCTCTCGTCACACGGAGAAAGCGCGTGGGAAGCCCGATGATAGCAAGCGCAAACTATTTCACGATACGACTTTTACGGCATATTACAATTTTTTTTCGATAATATCACTGTTTGACAATATGATTCATGGAGATTCCATTTCAAAACGATATGATTGATAAATTATATGATCATCGACACTAATATCTGCCATCTGATTCGAAAAATACTCGGATCAAAATCGAAGGGCGATCATTCAGCCTGCCGCACTTTTAGCACAAGACACGCGGGCCGACAAATCGGCCGCGCCGCACTAAAAGGGTTAAAAAGCTTTTGAGATGACATTTCATTTTATTTCTAACACGGCACATTTTACCTAAAAATAAATTTCAAGGTTAAATACTAAACCTTTTTGGTCTTGAATTTCATAAAGTTAATCCAACCCCACTTTTTTCTTAAAAAAAAACATTAGTAGGAAGGCCATTTCGTGTAATATGACGAAACCAATAATGCAGAAAATTTCACGCATGTTTTATTACGTATTAAACTTCAGATTTGGAAGATCTTTTGGCTGCAGCATCAGCCTTGTTCACACTAAAAGCAACCACTCAAGTGGTTGACATAGTTTCTTTAGCTCTTGCCAGTAGAGATTTCCAAATTATCGGAATACTGAAGGGTGCATCCAAATTGCAAAAGTTTTTATTGAAGAAAATTTCAATGCTTTCTCTGTAGCGTAATGAAAATTTGTTTGAGAGGAGTGCAATCCTTTTGGTACAATCCCAGTTTGGAGAAGCAGAGGTAACTTCTTCAAACTGGAAGCAGAGGGTCAGAAGAGAAAGTGCAGAAGTTGGAAGACTTTTTCTGACATCTCTTTTATGTTCAAAATTCTGCAGTTTATTGTACGAAAGGTACTACCAATATAGCAGTTTTTGCCTGAGGAATTGGACACAGGGATGAGGTATACGCCAGGACAGTCTAAAGGATCAAGAAGATCTCTGTGTTTAGATATTGATTGGATGGTAGTGGGAGGAGGATTGATTGCAAGCCTGTAACCAAAACTTTTGAAAATTTTGACAAGTTTGTAAGAACAAGAATTACGATAGAGGATTTAACCAATAAAGGAAAGGGATGGTTTCTGTAGAGGAGAAAGGTTTCTGTAGAGGACAAATTGATTGCCATCAAACTTTATATATATACAAACATATAAAACAAGCGAAACATGCAGAGTCACGTATGGTAAAAGGTTCATTTAGCGGTAGCTTTCAGTCGTCATACGACCCTGATCACCTACGATAGACCTAATGGGCTGGTTGCCAGAACTACAATTTGAAGTTGGAGTGTTGGAAATGTTGCCAGATTTTAGATGAGAGATCCAAATAAATGGGATTTGATGAGGGGTCTCTGAATTGCAGTTTTTGGTAAACGAAATGTCAATGCTTTCTTGGAATTAGACACAGGGATGAGGTATACGCCAGAACGGTCTAAAGGATGAAGAAAGCGTTGAAATTTCATTCACCAAAAACTGCAATTCAGAGACTCCCTCACCAAATTCCATTTATTTGGATCTCTTCTAAAATCTGGCAACATTTCCAACACCAACTTTAAATTGTAGTTCTGGCAATCAGCCCATCCAGTCGATTGCGGGTGATCAAGATCATAAGACGACTAAAAGCTACTGCTAAACAAACCTTTTACCATACATGGTGACTGTGTGTTTCACTCGTTTTATATATTTATAGGTTATTGTCGCAGGAAGCCTGAGTTTTTAAACCATCAAACTTTTTGAAAAGTTTGTTGATAATTTCGAGGGGAAACTGATGGTTTGTGGCAATTTCTTGGATGATTTCATGTTCTTTTTGTAATGAGTGGGGTTCGTAGCAAATGACACCCCCCCCCAACCAACCCCGCTTTTTTTTTTTTTTTTTTTTTTTTTTTCTTCCCTTCTTCTTAAATGTACCAGTTCCAGAAAGTGGTTTCAAACAGTCTGGGAGCTAACATTCTTGCAGTCACATAGCATAATACAGTGAGACTTCTCAAGAACGACCACCCTCCGTACCGATAAAAAGCGGTCGTTTGGAGGGGAGTCGCTTAAAGAGATATTGATACTAAGTATCAGTATTCTCCTCAGTCATCAAGAACGAGTTAAATTGCAATGTGTGAGGTATCTAAGTAAAATAGTACATATGTAAAAAAATCGTTTTAAAAGACCAATATTTATTAAGATGAAAACATAAATCAATCTTTTTTTAAAAAAAGATGTAAGTTCAGTTTGTCTCAAATTTTTGAACTTCTCACTAACTACAGATTTTTCGATTGTCTGTTTTATCTGGGAAAATAACGTAGATAAATGCTCATTGGCCATGCATTCAGAATGAATCATTAGTTCATCTATAGTCTTTTAAGGTCCCTTGGACTGAAATAACTGGCTTGGCTTCGTCATTAACCCTATCTTCTTCAGAATCTGAATCAGCGCCTGAAAGGCACAAACATTTTCTAATAGGTAAGACCTTGTGAATCCGAAAAACATCTGTGTACAGTACATACGTTATAACAATTTTAATGTAATCTACTTACCTTGCACAGCGGCATTTTCCAAAAGTCATGCCTCCCAATTTTCACCTAGGTCATCAAAGCACTCGATGTTTTCCTCGTACTCCAATTATGTTTGGTCGTATTTGATGCCAACAACCTTGGAGAGTTCAACTAATATCTCATCGCTGATACTCGTTTTATCAAGTGGCTTAGTTTGGTTTTCAAGTTTTGAATTCGTCATTTCTCAACTATCAAACACTTTTTCATAAGATCTGGGCTAAAATCCTCCAGGCAGATTTTATCCACTCGTCTACAACTGTGATTTTCTTGGCCAGTTTCGAAGCAGTTGCGCTTTCACCAATTCGAGCCAGAATCAATTGCAGTACATAACGCCAGTATTCATTTTTGAACCATTTAATCACACCGTGATCCAAAGGCTGTAAATTAGCAGTAGTATTTGGGGGTAAAAAGAGCAGTTTTACATTTTTGAGACTTGCTTCACGTGCATGGCAAGTGGAGTTGTCTAACACAAGCAGGACACTTCTATGATTTCTCATCTTTTGATCAAAATTTATGAGCCACTCTTCAAATATAGGAAGAGTCATCCACGCCTTTGAATTTGATTTCCAAATCGCACCCATATTTGCGATGTTTTTTCCTTTAAACAACTTCATCTTTGGTATTTCCAGATCACCAACTGTTTCTCTTTTTTGCCTGCAGCACTAACACAAAATGCAAACGTTAAGCGTTGTTTTGCAATTTTTCCTCCTTGTGATTTTTGCATCATGCTTTTCGGCGGCAGAGCACGGAAAAAAGTCCTGTTTCGTCCATATTGAAAATGTCCTTGTCTTCATAACTGGCCAAAAGTAATGGAAGTCTCGTAACCCAGTCCTCACACAATAGCTGATCTACATCTGCCGCTTAACCACTCAATGCACGAAAAACGATGTTATATCGGATCCGAAATTTATTCAACCATCCATTGCTAGCAGAAAAGCCTTCAATCCTGAGAGCATCTGATATCTCCACAGCCTTTTGCTTAATTAAAAGTCCACTGATAGGAACGTTCTTTGCCCTTGTGATTTTGAACCACTCCAACACAGCTTTGTTGATAGCCGAAAACTTTGCGAGGCGAATCCGCTTGACTCCATGAAACTTGAAGTCCTCCCATTCTTTTAAAATTGTAACTTTGTTCTTTATAATCTTGTTTATTTAAGTCTTACTGCAGTTAAATGTTTCTGATAACTTCCTTTCAGATTTTCCAATTTCATGCAATTTTATGACTTCAACACGCTGTTAAAACCCCCGTTTTTTAGATATTGTAAGAAGCGAAAATTATCCACTTGAATTCACGAATGAACACTAGATTCACCACTGGCCCGAGATGACAAAAATTTCTTTCTTTCGTCCGACAATGCAATGCTCGAATGCCTGCCCTCGAATGAGCAATCAGCGATCACACGTGTACACGTCAAAGTCAGACAGCTGTCTCCTCTCCACATGTTCCCCCTCGTCCAAGCAGGTCGAATTCTTCTTTTACGGAGGGAAAACCGTTCGCTCGTGGAAGTTGGCTTGGTCGGTCACTGGGGGCTTTTTAACATTACGTCTACAGTCTAAAATTCTGTGCCTAAGAAAATCGGTTGTTAGGGGAGGTGGTCGTTATATATAGGGTGGTCGCTCGGAGAGGTTTCACTGTATATATTAATCACAAAAATTCTTGCCTGCTTGATATCATCTGCATTTCGCATGACCCCCTAAAAATTACATGAGTATGTCATTTCTAAAAAGCTAAAACCCATGATGTTTAAAAAAAAAAAAAAATTTAATTGTGAATTTTCAAGGGTAAGAATCATTCCACATCAGTTCAGACCAGGGAAAGGGGATTTTCCTGATCATGACATTTTTTTAGCTTGGTAAAAGACCGTGAGAAAAGAAAATGCTCCAAATTTTAGCACAATTTCCCTCATGGATGAAGAGTGAAGTGCATTCAAAAAAATATCATGCTGTCAAATTTGTTTCAAAACCATTATAGTGTAGTATACATTATTTTTTTTTTTTTTTTACAAATCAAACCTGCTTGCATTTTCATTGCCAGTTATGGTATTTCAGTTTTTATATGTGATTCTAAATGTTTTTATTAGGTGAAGCAAACATCATTCTAAAAATTCTGGATTGCATTTTCTCAGGCCTGTGGGGTTGCTTGTTGTAAGTTACAGATTGTTGAATAACATGATAAAAATGGACATAAGCACGTAATTGTTAATAATAAGTATGATATCCGATGAAAAATTTCCGAGACTAGGTGGATATGCAACAAAGTACTTACATTACTTAAGTCTGGCTATGATCTCCCTCAAAGTAGTCTCCTTGGGCAACAATACACCACTGCCAGCGTTTTTGCCACTGTTGGAACGCTCCCTGGAAGTCCTGTTTGTGAATCGTGTCAAGCAACGTCTGCGATTCACACTGAATCACGTCCACGGTTTCAAAACAAAGACCCTTGAGCTTCAACTTCATCTTTGGGAACAGAAATAAGTCGCAGGGGGCCAAATCCGATGAATAAGGCAGGTAAGGAAGGATGGTCACGCTGTTGCGGCTGCAAAACTGGTGTGTTGCTAACGCTCTATGAGCTGCTGCGTTGTCATGATGGAGCAGGAAATCGCCTCTGCACTACATATCGGGTTGTTTGCGGCAAAAGTCCTCCCTAAGATGCCGCAAAACATCGCAGTAAAAAGGGAGGTGACTGTCTGGCCCTGGGGAACGAATTCACGGTGCACAACCCCACGAATGTCAAAAAACATGATGAGCATGTTTTGGGTTGGCCTCCGGACCAGTCGGGCATTTTTCGGTCGTGGAGATGAAGGGCTCTTCCACTACGACGACTATTGTTTGGTCTCTGGGTCGTAACCGTAGACCCAAGTCTCGTTCCCCGTGATGACCCGCAACAGGAACGTTGCTCACTTACCACCTGCTGACGAAGATCTTGACAGAGTTCGACACAGAGCGCCTTCTGTTCGGGGTTCAGAATCTTTGGCATAAACATTGCAGTAATGCGGTGCATGTTCAAAACCGACGTCAGGATTTCTTGCACTGTTCCGTATGACACATTGACGAAGGTAGAAATGTCTTGAATGGTTCTCCGACAATGCTGATGCACCAGTTCCCTAACTTAGTCCACATTTTCGAGGGTTTTGCTCAGGGACGGCATGCCTGCCAACTACTACGGAATGTCCGTAGTTTCTACAGATTTAGTTGTCTGACTACAGAACTCACTGTCGAAACTATGGATTCTGTGCATTTTCATTTATTATTTTATGATATATGTATGTATGTATGTATGAAACTCTGAAACGGATTCGTGAAATTCCGTCTTTTTTTCTTTTTTTTTTTCGCCAAAGTTTAGATCTTTCTCAAAATCGATGCAAAACTCAAGATAATTGGTGGGGGGGCACGGTATTTCCTGTTTCAAAACTTTCGAAAACGGTAGTTCAACGCAGTACAAATTTTGCCATAATCGTAATTTTTTCTCTCCCATTGTTGCCTTTGATCATGATGTCTTCCACTCTTGTTATTTTCTGACCCATGAGTTCCTCTTCTTATCTCTCATGGTTACACCAAGCATGCACCTCTCCATGCTTCTTTGAGTTGCTGCAGCCTTTGTATGTCTCTTTTAGTTAAGGTCCACGTCTCTGCACCATATGTAAGCACTGGAAGGATGCATTAATCAAACACTTTTCTTTTAAGACATAATGGCATATTGCTCTTGAAAATTATGCTGTTTCTTCCAAAAGCTCTCCAAGCAAGTTTTATTCACCGATTAATTTCTTCATCAATGTGACCCTCACTTGATATCTGCTGTCCAAGATAAACGTACGCATCTGTTATCTCCAGCTTTTCTCCATCAATCGATAAATCTTCATTTCTTGTAAAAGTATTGTACATCACTTTTGTCTTCTGAAAGTTCATTTTCAATCCCACTTCTTTACTCTTGTCAGCAAGTTCCTGAATCATACTCTGCAGCTCTGATGGGGTAGTTGCAAAAATGACTACGTCGTCAGCAAAACGAAGGTGAGTTAGATAATCTTCATTAATCTTTATCCCTTTGTTTTCCCAGTTCAGTGATTGAAAGACATTTTCCAATTTAGCATTAAACAGCTTGGTGAGATATGGTGTCACCTTGTCTCACTCCCTTTCCAATTTTTATGTGTACTTTATTCTCAAACACCCGAATCTTTGCACTTGCATTTTCATAAATGTTATTAATAATATTAATGTATGCATCTTCAATACCGCAGGATTTCAAAGCCATTGTGTAACTGCTGATGGTTTCACTGAATCAAAGGCCTTTTCATAATCGATAAAAGCCATGCACAATGGAAGTTCATATTCCCTTGCTCTTTCAATTAGTTATCTCAGTACGTGGATATGATCTATAGTGCTGTAGCCACTCCTGAATCCAGCTTGCTCTCACAGTTGAGCCATGTCCAGTGTTACCTTCAATCGGTGTGAAAGAACTTGAGTAAAGATTTTATAAACCACTGATAGCAGGCTAATAAGTCTGTAGTTCCTGCAATCCTCAAGATTACCTTTTTTATGTAGCAGGATCATTGTAGCGTTGTTCCAATCTTCAGGAATCTTCCCTTCATTAAGGCATTGAGTGAAAAATTGGGCGAGTACTGTTTCAATATCTCCACTTGCTTCTTGTATGATGTCTACAGTAATTCCATCTTCTCCTGGAGCTTTTCCCCGCTTCATGTTCTTGATTTCATGTGCAACTTCTGCTGGGAGCACTAGAAGAACTCTGGTGCTGGTACCTTTCATGATGTCTGGAGTACATGTATCATCCCTTTCATATAATTTGGAGTAGAAATCTTTCACTCTTGTCAAAATTTCGCTTCTATTTCTTGTTACAGAACCATCTTCTTTTCTCAGTGCCATAATCTGTTTTCTTCCCTTACTGAGATGTCCCTTTGCTGTCTTTAGGCTTTGGTTGTTTTCAATTGCTTTCCTCGCTAGTTCACAGTTGAATTTCCTTACATCTTCAGTGATACTTTTTCGTACTGTCTTACATGCTCTGTATATTCCACTTTGGAAGCCACATCTTCTTTAGTTGTCCTCATCTCTTTTCTTTGTTGCATCAACATTTTGGTTTTTCCTGATAATTTGTTCAAATGCAACTTGTTCTTAGACCCAGCTAATGTTGTTGCTGTTTCCATAAGAGCTATGGTTACTTTTCTGTTAACTTCAGAAATATCCACTTCTTCCAATGTTAGGCCTTCTAAAGCAGAAAATCTGTTTTTCAGTTACAACTAACTGGAAGGTATTATGGTGTTTTTTAAGGTTGGTTATGTCAATACATTTTGTTTGTTTTATGAGCTTGCCACGTTCGAGTTTAGTGTTGAGGTGCATCTTACATCTCACCAATCTATGGTCACTACCTGTGTTGAACTTCATTAGCACACTGCAGTCTTCTATGACAAATTTTTTGTTACACATAATAAAATCAAAATCACTTGTCAATCCATTGGGATGTCTCCATGTCCATTTCCTGTGTGGCTTTTTCTTGAAAAAGGAGTTCATGATGAAAAACCCTTCTGCCTCTGCAAACTCTATGAGTGTATTTCCACGCTGGTTTCTGTTGCTGTGACCGAATTTACCTACTGAAGTTTCATTCTGTTGCTGTTGCCTTATTTTTGCATTGAAATCTCCCATAATTATCTTTAAGTGCTGCTTGCCTTTATTATTTAGATGACGAATTTCCTCATAAAATTCTTCAATCTCTTCTTCAGGATGACTTGTAGTGGGTGCATAAGCTTGAATAATCTGAGCCTGGTATCTTCTCAAGAGTTGGATAACAAGTCGTGCAGCTCTGTCAGAGGAACTTTCAACTTCTACAACTTTATCCTTCAGTTCTTGTTTATTATAAATCCAACACCACTAGTTCTGCCAGTATCTGTCCCACGATAGTAGAAGAGATATCCACTTTTCAGTTCAATGAGATCTACTTTTCTTCTTACCTCACTTAGCCCGACGATGTCCCACTTGATCCTTTGTAGTTCCTCTTCCGATTCAAGAAGCCTTGAATCAGAAGATAGGGAGCGTCCATTGTAAGTAGCCAAGGTCAGCATCAAATGGCAGCCTAGTCCGGTTTTCCAGTGATTCTTAGCACCCTCTGCCTTCATGTCGCAATTCCTGATAGACTCAACACCGAGACCTACTGCACCATTTTGGATGACCATGCGCTTCCTACGTTGTGGCAGTTTTACAGGGTGAACCCATGTTACTTTCAGGATGACATAGCCACCTGTCATGTTGCAAGGTCCACCATGGCTTGGTATGGTGACAATGGGGTTAATCGAATGGACTGGTCTGCGCATAGCCCAGACCTTAACCCTATCGGGCACCTCTGGGACGAGTGGGAGCGTCGACTTAAGGGGTGCCCCCACCATCCAAAATCGGTGAAGGAACTGACCTATCTTCTCCAAGCCGAGTGGAAGAAAATACCGCTAGCCGTCATACAACGCCTGGTTGAGAGTATGCCCCAGAGGGTCGCAGCTGTAATCGCCACTCGTGGAGGCTCCACCAACTATTGATGATGAATAAACTTTGTTTTCCTTTGCTATCACAGGTGTCCAATTACTTGTTGGTAGATAGTGTATATATATTTTTTACCAAAACGTGAACATTTGTTAATTTTGTCACCGTGGTTTGAAATAAATAAATAAAATTAACAAAAACCTTTTTTTTTTTTTTATTGTGACTTACTTTCTAAAACTCATGCACTATTTTGGGAAACTATTTTAGTCATTAACATAAGCTGTTAAGGCTACTATTTTTACCATTAGTGGCTACTAAAGCAACTATTTTCTTGCGTGTGATAGGCTGGCAGCCCTAAGCATGGAGCAGAAAGAGCTCTTGTAGTGGCACATGATGAATTTGACTTTGACTTTGGTTTTTCAATTCAAGCCATGAAATAATTATGTTTGATATCCAAACAGAGATCTTGTTACTTTACGGCAGAACCTTCTTTTAAATTGCATAAATTCTAATTATTGGGTTGTCAGATAAGTATGTTCATTTTTTTTTTTCTAATTATTGGAATCCTTATTTTTCATGAAAAGGTTTTCACAAATCAGTCAATAATATATTCCCCTTCATTGTTCATGACCTCTTGCCAACATTCCATTATGTTGTCAATGCCTCGACAGTAGAAATCCCCAGGTTTTGTCTTGAAGAAATCATCGATCCACTGTTTCAGCTCGACGGCGTGGTTAAACGATACACCTCGCAGACTGTTGGAGAGCAACCGGAAAAGGTGATGATCTGAGGACGCTAGATCAGGAGAATACGATGGGTATGGTAGAATTTCCCAACCCAGATCTTGAATAGCAGTTTTGGTCCGATTAGCGACGGGGGGGGGCCTGTTGTCGTGTTGAAAAAACACACCGTGCCACCGATTGGGTCTTTTCAGCTGAATTACCTCGTTGAGTCGGTGCATTTGCAGAACATAAAGTTATGCATTGATTGTGGTGTTCTTTTCAAGCAATACATAGGGGATTACACCTTCCCAATCCCATCGAACGCATATCATGGTCTTGCATGGTTGCAGCTCGGCCTTGGCTCAAGGTGTTGTTTGCTTGTGAGGACTCGATCGTTCTTTCTTCTGCTTCATATTAACATAGAGACACCATTTTTCATCGCCAGTGATGCTACAGTAAAAAAATCTCTTTTTGTGTCCACAAGTAGTGTCGAGCGAGCAAACTGGCGGCAATAATGTAGTGCTGGAATTTGTCTCTTGCGTTCAGAGAATGTGGCACCCATTCATCGAGTTTTTTAACCTCACCCATCGAGTGAAGGTGACAGGCGATGGTATCATGAGAGCATCCTATCTGCTGGGCCAATTGCCTAGTGGATTGGCCCAGATCCCCGTGGATGAGCTCATTCAATCCATCCTCATTGAACTGAACAGGTCTGCCGCAACGCGGAGAGTCTGTGAGGTCAAATTTCCCCTTTCTTGAAGCGTGAACGCCATTTCTGTGCAGTTCTGTCAGTAATAGTGCCTTCTCCGTACACATCACAAATGTCTTGAGCAGCTTTGGAACCTTAATTGAAAGCGAAGAGAAGCAGGTGTTGAAAATGCTCGTTTCTGTCTACTTGGCACTCCATCTTCATGCGGCTAAAAAAAAGTTAAACCAAATATGATGTCGAAACCGGTGAACAAAAGTTGTACAGGAAGAATAGAGCTACAAAAAATACATATAACACTATGATCAAAATATTGGTGGTGTTTCTTCAAATAACATTGGCAAAAACCGAACGAACTTACCTGACAACTCAATGCATCCACAAACTTGAATTATATGCAATAATATTGCAAGTTTCATGAACTGTCTAGTTTGCATAGTTAAATTATGTGCAAAATTATATTTGTATATATGTTACTTTCATGTGTACGATTTGTAAGGTTCATAAAAAAAATTTGTAGGCTGCTAAAAGTCCACCGAAAGTTCTTATATTTTCTGGGAGAAACGGAGTGGGAACCCTGTATAAATTGTGAGAAAACCACTGCACTGGCACTAACATGACATTGAAATTGGTGCCAATTGGGTGACAAATACACAGAAGTAATTATGGTTTGCAATTAAACAGTAATCATTAACATTTGCACACATTCGGGATATGAGTAACCGTCGACGTTACTTGACATTCTTCCGCATCACACTCATATCATAATTACACTGTTGCAATTGGGGGGGGGGGGGTCATGCATTACACCCTCTCATGAACATGTATATGGCGGAAATGTCTTGCCCCAAGCATATATGCTTTCATGGCTAATGCCTACCCCTGCTTAATGGTGTTATTGCAAAAGAAAACATTTTGAATACTAAATTGAAAAAGTATTTTTTTTTTTTTATTGCAGTTAAATGTTGCTGATGTTTATCTTTTTCGTCTTTAATTGTTGCTCACAATTATATGAAAGTTGCAGTGCTTTTGAACAAAGAAATCTGTTTATTTCAATTAACTTTTGTTTCCCCCTTAGGAATCATCACCTTCAAAGATCTCTCCCAGGAGAGTAGTGTCTCTAAAGCTTCGCAAAAGAAAGGTTCCAAATAACAAAGGGGACAGTGTAATTAACTCAACATATGCCTAGATATTATATTATCGGTGACAAGCTGTCATAAAATGTGGTCAGTGATCACTTTTAAAAATCTAGTTTCCCTTACCACGTGCTCAGGAAACTAGTTCTGTTTTTGTACAAAAGTTTAAATGAGGAAAAAAAAAGAAAAAAGAAAAAAAAATGTATTTGTTGCCATTTATGTGAGAATTCCATTACCCACACACCTTTTCCGTGGTAATTCAGATTATTTTGCTCATCTTGTTCTTACAAACAGTAACCTAGCATTTTTTTTTTTTTTTTTCAATGATGTTCATTTTAGAATTTTTATTATTTAAATGAAATCTTTGTGGTCATAAAAAGGAGCTTGAGAAGTGTAAAATTTTTGGTTGCCCTGTGAAGTTGTTCATACCACCAAAAGAAAATATGGTTTGCTTTTAGGATGAGGTATTATTTTACATAACCACGCTGTGTATAAGCTCTGTCATGTAAATTTTGTAATAATTATTTGAATATGTCCACATCATTAAAATTTTTAATAAACTACTGGTAACTTTTTTTTTTTTTTCGTATGAATTAAATTCATTGAAAATATTTTGTATTCTCATGTTTTTCAACCAATTCTGAAAGTGTCATTTTACAGAGATTTTTTTTTCTTACAAAATAATTATATGTCCTTAAGTGAAAAGCATCGATTTTTGTGTAATAAATGTTCCATTCAGTTTAATATTTGCTACCATTTCCAAAAAAAAAATTTTTAATTTTTAGTTTCATTATGGAATTGTGTTTTGTTTCATAAGAGGTGGTGTGTACTGTAGATATTTTTAACTGAATGCAACATTGTAGCTGTATGTAATATATTAGTTACAATATTGTACTCGCCAGTGGTGGTCAATTATTTTTTCAGCTGGAAGTGCGGACACAGTCATTACTTAACCATTGTAAATTCTTGTACAATTGCCATATATATTACCACTCCTTTTTCTTCAAGGTGCTATTGTCAAGGCACTTATAGTTCAATGTACAGAGGTGATTTTGTACCAGAACTTCTTGGTGATCAATGTTGTGGAGAATAGAACTTGTGGTCTTGAATCAGCCTTATATTATCACTGATTACTTTTTCGTGTCTTGTGACATATTTTTCTATTTCAGCTGGACCATGATTAAAATGCAGTGCACCTACATTGAGCCATTGTATATATGCTGCAGCATATCTGGTTGATGCAAATCTTTTTGTTTTGGAGTCTGTTAGTGCACACTGGCAATTACATGTTAGTTACCTTCAATTTGCCAGTAGGTTAGTTACATGTTAGTTACCTTCAATTTGCCAGTAGGTAACTGCACTGTAATTGCCAGTGAGCTATGGTCAAGTTTGGTCAAAGATTTAAGACTGGTGAAGTGTAGTCAAGATAGCAATTGTCTACATTTCATCAATTGATTATAGTTTAGTGCAGGATTAATTCCAATTATGTGCTGTATAGTCTTAGTTTGTTTTGAATTGCAGTTTAGCCAACAGTTGACTACAGTTTCACCACCAGATGACAAGAGTGGATCCTTTGTTGCCTGCTGTGTGATTAGTTGACTATATAGTTCAGCTCATGGATCAGAAAACTACAGTTCAGCTTGATGATAACTCAAGTCTGAGCTGTTGTGTATTACAGTTTAATGAACTATTGAGTGCTGTAGAAACTGGCAAAAGTAAATCAGTTGTTGCCTGTTGTATGATTAACTGACTATGTAGCTTATGGATCAGAAAACTACAGTTCAGCTTGATGATCATTGAAGTCTAAACTGTTGCTTTCTTCAGTTCGGCAAACTATCAAATGCTGTAAAAATTGACAAGAATAAATCCATCTGTTGCCTGCTGTGTGATTAGTTGACTATATAGTTCAACTTGTGAATCAAGAAATTACTGTTCAGTTTGAAGATCATTGAACAGTTGCTTATTACAGTTTGACGAACTACTGAGTGCTGTAAAAGTTGACAAGAGTGGATCCATTTGTTGTCTGCTGTGTGATTAGTTGATTATATAGTTCAGCTCATGGATTTTATTCAGCTTGATCACTGAGGTCTGAGCTGTTGCTGATTACAGTTTAATGAACTATTCAGAGCTGTAGAAATTGGCAAAGGTGGATCCATTTGCTTACTGTGTGATTAGTTGACTATATAGTTCAGCTCATGGGTTAAGATGATGATCACTGATATCTGAACTGTTGGCTTTTTCAGTTTGACCAACTACTGAGTACAGCAAAAATTGACAAGAGTAGATCCATTTGTTGCCTGCTGTGTGATTAGTTGACTATGTAGCTCATGGATGAGAAAACTATAGTTAAGCTTGATGATCACTGAAGTCTGAACTGTTGCTTTCTTCAGTTTAACGAACTATTGAGTGCTGTAAAAATTGATGAGAGTGCACTATATAGTTCAGCTCATGGATCAGAAAACTACGGTTCAGCTTAATTATCACTGAAGTTTGAACTGTTGCTCATTACAGTTTGACTAACTATTAAGGGTTGTAGAAATCTGTGAAAAATTATCTTCAAAGAGTATGATAGGCAGGAAGAATAATAATTTTACCAAACTACAGTTTGTGATGAACAGCATCTCAATCACAACCTATCCAGGTCATTAATATTCCATTATTAAATGATGATATATTAGTTGTGTTGAATAAAGTTGCAATTGTCACTATTAATTTTCCCTTAACATAATTGGTTCTTCAAAAACTGTTTGGATATCAGAGAAGGAATATCATTTTCAAAATGAAAATGCTGTGTTCAGGATTTATCACTCAATACTTGTGGGGTAGAGGAGAACAACAAATTAATGAAATGAGTGAATTATGCATAAGTAAAAAAACTCTTGACACAGTAATTAATTGTAAGCCTGACTTAGTAATGGAAAATTACTTCTGTACATTTAACAAATGTTTTAATGGAAGTTTGTGGAAATATTCCTTGTTTTCTGAGTGGGTTTTTATGAAAAGGAAAACGTATGTCTGGTAACATATCTTACTTTATAATGTTGACAGAAGATTGTAGACTAAGAAAGAGGCCCTGTATACGAGATATCACACACAAAAAAAAAAAACTTTATGTAACCCTGTTGTCTTTTATTTGCAAAAAAAGTAACTAGTTGCATAAGAAATATTGATAAAGTAAGTAGAATTATTTTGGGTATCTCAATAAAAATAGCTTTTTTTTTTTTTTTTTTTACTCTCGTTTTGTTAGAACTGAGCCAATATCCATTTAAGGACATTGACATATAAGTTGGTGCCAGGTCCAAGCTATACGGAAGGTGGTAAAACACCTTGCAACCGAACTGCACCAACAGCACTCCTGTGCGTGCAGCTGTGTGTGACCGCGAGTTATCGTGAAAGAGCACAACACCTGTTATCAGCATTCCTCTCCTTTTATTCTAAATTGCCCTGCTGCATGATATTTTTATTGTTTCACAGTACCTCTCTGCCGTTATTGTAGTTCCTGGTTCCGTGAAGTCAGTCAGAAGCACTCCTTTCCGATTCCAGAAAGTGGTTGGCATCAATTTTTTCTGTGAAAATATTGGTTTACACTTTTTGAGCTTGTTTGGTGAATGTGTGTGCATCTACAGCTTTCACTGCTCTTTGCATTTGATATTAAAGAATTGAACCCGCGTTTCATCACCCGTCACGACACGGTCAAGAAATGCATCCCCAACTTTGCTGTAATGCTGCAAGAATGTCAAAGCTGATCCCATTCTCTGCATTTTGTTCATGTCGGTAAGCATTTTTGGCTCCCATCTGGCACAGAGCGTATGGTAGTCTAGCCTACCTATAACAATGTCATACAGAACAGTTCGAGAAATTCGTGGAAAATCACATGACAACTCTGATATTGTGAAGCAATGTCTTTTGCACACTTTTTGGTCAACACTTTGAACAAGTTCATCAGTCACCACGGATTGCCGATGTTGCCTTTCTTCACTAATAAAGTTCGGACCGTAGACTCTATTCATCCTCCTACAAATTACTGCGGAGCTTTTCACTTCAGCGTGAGAAAAACAGATGACAGTGTGAATTTCGCAGCTGGTGGAAGCATTGACTGTGGCACACGTTTACTCATCCATATGACACTGGGAACTAATGCCAGATGGCCGATAGCTGGGCATGGAGAGGACAAGCATCACATGATGCCATGGCGCATACTCGAGTTGTGCTTATGTTACGTGGTACATTGCGACGGAGGTTAAAATCTAAATAGCCCTCGTACTTTTGAAAGGGCAGCACTAAGTATCAAGAACTGGTTAAAAATTCATTCTTCCTTCCTCCTCAGACAAGTAAGTGTCAAGGACTGATTAAAATTTCACCCCCCCCCCCCCCCAAAGAATCAAGGACTGGTTAAAATAAATTTCATTCTTACTTCCCCCTCAGAGAAGTATCAAGGAATGGTTCAAATTTCATTCTTACTTCCCCTCAGGCAAGTATCAGGGACTGGTTAAAAAAAATGTATTCCTTTCCCCTCAGACTAGTATCAAGGACTGATTAAATTTCATTCTTCCTTCCCCTCAGACTAGTATCAAGGACTGATTAAATTTCATTCTTCCTTCCCCTCAGACTAGTATCAAGTACTGGTTAAAATTTCATTCTTCCTTCCCCCCTCAGACAGGTGGATTTATTTCTCTTTCTGAAGCTGTGGTGGAATACTTACCCTTTGATGTGTAAGAAAGTACCATATATTTCAACGTATGTGGTGAGATTTTATCCTTCAGAAGTCAGCGCCTCAACTTATGCCACGTCGACTTATCTATTGATTGGTCATTGAGAAAGTAAAATATTGTGCATTAAATTAGCACCAGAAACGTAAAATGATCTGAGCACCAGAAACGTAAAAAAATGATCTGAGCACCAGAAACGTAAAAATGATCTGAGCACCAGAAACGTAGTATGATCTGGGCACCAGAAACGTAGTATGATCTGGGCACCAGAAACGTAGTATGATCTGAGCACCAGAAACGTAGTATGATCTGGGCACCAGAAACGTAGTATGATCTGAGCACCAGAAACGTAATATGATCGGAGCACCAAGAATGTAATATGTTCATTATGATGGATGCACCTCATTTATCTCGAAATTATTAATTCTCTGAAGCATGTTGCTGCCACGCAGTTCATTGTCTGATGACAGTCACGTCAACAGCCTGCAGCACATGTGCTTTGGAATGGCATTGACGAGATCCTAGCGAAGGCAGTCCTTTTTTCACTGTCAGTATCTGAATTAATATCAACAATTGCTTCCATTTATTATGCTTCTTAATTTATTTCATGTTTTTGATTGAAATCTAAAGCTCTTTCGATTTCTCATTTCAACGAAACTCTGTGAGAAGGCAGAGAACAATAACTCAATCTGCAAGCTGCACTCTCATTCGACACCCTTTGTGACGTTTTGTTGTTGTCATTTTATTTTAACTTTTGTGCAGTGGCTTCTACTGATCAGTTGAAGGGAAGAAATACAGTGGTGTCAGTTCATAAGAAGAAATAAATTTACAAAATACAACTTTTTGATCAAGAGAAAAAATGTGAAAGTTACCTCACTTTCTCTGTGTTTTAGTATTTACTGAGACATTAAAACTGTATAGCTACAGAATTTCTGAATTCTAATTGTATTTGCTCAATCCTCATCTTATACTCAGGATCAACTTATCTGTAAATGAAGGTAAAGAAATTGAGAAATTTAACCCATTCAACATATAAGCCAAAAAACGTGGTAATTAACCACTGCTTTAAAAAGAAAAAGCAGAATTTCTTTTCCATAAATACAAATAATTTTAGGATGATCCACTTCCTCATCGAAAATTATAGAAAAAATTTCATGTAACAAATATCTTGAAAATGGCAATGTATTTTCATATAATTTTATAAACACTTGGGAATTGGAGCAGCAGATGTAGTCGGAGATCGTTTGAGTGGTTTACATTTGCAAATGTGGCTGTCTTTTCATCGCTTACTTGAAATGTGCATAAATGTCATACGTGAGATAATTCCGCTTATTTTATTTTTTACCCATTGTTTGAGTAGTCTCAGGATCGATGCAAAAGTGAAGAGAAATATTTTTTTTGGTGGGTGGGTTGTTTTCCGTCTGGAGACGGTACTTCGTGTTTCAAAACTTCAGAAAACGAAAGTTTAAATAAAGGAAGTGAAAAAATTTCCCATAATCTTAATTCTTTTTTTTTTTCCCCCTTGCGATGTTGCCTCTGTTGTTCAGTATTGTTAAATATCATTTCATTGCATAAATATCTCTATTTCAGCTTGAAACCATAGGCAACAATTTGCAAAAACTGAAGTTAAATGGCGCAAAAATTTCCCTGTGATTTTAAGACACAAGATTCTTTGGTGGATTTGAGGAATTCCGTCAGAAGATGGAATTTTGAAAATGGAAGATAGACAGAGTAAAGATTTTTGTAATAGCAATTGTTTTTTTCCCTCTCAGTGGTCCTTTTGCCTAATGTTGTTAAATGTCATTTTATTCCATAAACATTTAAATGAAGTTAAAAAAAAATCCCATGATCGTAATTTGTTTATTTTTTTTCTTGCAGTGTTTCCTCTTTTCAGTATTGTTGTTAAATGTCATTTCATTGCATAAATGTTTGTATTTCAACTTGAAAATAGGAAAAAAATTCCAAAATTGGAAGTCTATGGATAGAGCAAAGATTTCTCCCATAATCGCAATATCAGCTGTGATATTTCCACTTTCTTATGTTGTTTGTAAATATTGTTTCCCCCAATAAATGCTCTCATTTAAGTTGATAAGGGAGGGAAATTTTTCCAAAAAAGGAAGTGACGAAATTGGAAAATTTGTAAGAATTGGTGCATGGTTAACTAAAATAGTCAACACTTTGATATCATGTTTTCATGGTCTTCAGGCTGAAGCAGATCTGCCAACTGTTGTGATTTTATCGTATTTAGTACGATAAATCATGCTGCAGTACGCTAATACGATTTTGCAGCCAAAATTACGATTTTTTTTTTTTAATAGTCATGTTTCCTCACATTTTTTTCTCTTTTCAAACAAAAGCCTTGTAGCATAATCGCGGCGATGGGTGGCGTACTTCGCACATTTATTTTGGTTCTACAGACAAAAACGACATCCCTAGAACCCTATTAAACTATCTTTGAGACTCCCTTAGATGCAAGTTTTCCACCTCTCAAAATTTCTGAAAACGGAAGTTAGGCGTAGTGAGGATTTCTTCCATAATCGTAATTTTTTTCTCGCGAAGGACGTTGTACATCGCAGAATTATTTTTTGTACTCGTCCCCGTAGCAGAATCGCGGCGACGGACGACGTACATCGCAGGTTTATTTAGTACTCGTCCACGTAGAAGAATCGTGGCGACGTACATCGCAGATTTATTTTGTACTCATCCCCGTAGAAGAATCGCGGCGACGTACATTGCAGGTTTATTTTGTACTCGTCCCCGTAGCAGAATCACGGCGACATACATCGCAGGTGTATTTTGTACTCATCGCCGTAGCAGAATCGCGGCGACGTACATCGCAGGTTTATTTTGTCTCATCCCCGTAGAAGAATCGTGGCGACGTACATCACAGATTTATTTTGTACTCATCCCCGTAGAAGAATCGCGGTGACGTACATTGCAGGTTTATTTTGTACACATCCCCATTGCAGAATCACTGCGACGTACATCACAGGTTTATTTTGTACTCGTCCCTGTTGCAGAATCGCGGCGACATACGTCGCAGGTTTATTTTGTACTCGTCCCTGTTGCAGAATTGCCGCGACGTACGTCGCAGGTTTATTTTGTACTCGTCCCTGTTGCAGAATCGCAGCGACGTACATTGCGGCGACGTACGTCGCAGGTTTATTTTGTCTCATCTCCGTAGAAGAATCGTGGCAACGTACATCACAGATTTATTTTGTACTCGTCGCCGTACACCGCAGGTTTATTTTGTACTCATCCCCGTAGCAGAATAGCAGTGACGGCCGACGTACATCACAGGTTTATTTTGTCTCATCCCCGTAGAAGAATCGAGGCGACGTACATCGCAGGTTTATTTTGTACTCATCCCCGTAGCAGAATCGCGGCGATGGCCAACGTACATCACAGATTTATTTTGTACCCACCCCAGTGGAAAAATCGCGGCGACTGCCGACGTACATCGCAGATTCATTTTCTACTAATTCTCGTAGCACAATCGCGGTGAAGGCCGACGTACATCGCATATTTATTTTGGTCCTGCAGACAAAAATGACATCCCCAGAACCCAATTAAACTATCTTGCAGACTCTCTAAGATACTAGTTTTCCGCTTCTCAAAATTTCCGAAAACGGAAGTTTGGCAGAGTGAGGATTTCTCTTGTAATCGTATTTTTTTTTTTTTTTTACTAACAACAACATAAAAGTGTTTGCTGATTAGATTTAATTAATTTCTCAGTAAAATTTTGATGTAGGGAAAAGATCCCTACATTCTCATCATCAAGAATTTATATAGCTGAAATAGGCTTCAAAATTATCAGCATGCGTTGTGCTCGATTTTTCTATCTGAATGTTATGTTTTTTGGTTCTGAGAGGTTGGCAGGTTTGCTGAAGGTTCTTTCAGCATGATGGAAGAAATTATCATCATCAAAGGGCTTTAAAAAAAAGAAAAACAACAATGGAGCAGCTACAGAGTCAACAAAAGACAAAGAGAAAAAAGGTAGTCTGCATTATATTCACAATTTCTTACTTTCTTCGCCAGTGTCGTGTATGAAATGTGCAGTTGCTTTCAAGACAAAAGAAGATCCAAGTCATTAAAGGTAAAATCAGAAATTAATGTTGTGTTTCTGATATGCTGATTACTGTGAAAGGACCTTTCACCTCTTAACTGTATTAATTTTTCAGTCCTTTTCATTTGCACATTTAAGATTTCTGGCACAAAACTCATTTCTTAAGTAAATGATAATGATTCCATTTGAATGTTAAATGGCACATTGCAGATCCTCGTCATTATTGCAATCAGTGACTCCACAGAATTGCATAGTTTGTTAGAAACATTTTATGGATAAGTTGAAGAAATTAAATTCTGTACAAATAAGTTGGACTCTGTCCAATTTCTTTATGACCAGATATATATGGATCGCCCAAATGAAACTGTGACTGTCGGTTTTTTGCCATAGGGGTTTACAGGCTGGAATATATGAACATACAGGAAGTAACCCATGGGCTACATACCCGCTACACATAGTTGCCTTGTTGGTTCAGGCAAGTGCCCCAGCGCTGCACGAGACTGGATGCCTGGTTCCACAGCCAAACATGGATCCACGAGACTGTATCCATGTGTGGCTGTGGAACCAGTCTTCAACGGCGTTCCGGAACTCAGCATTGTTAGCAACCGGCAGCTCTTGATAGCTTTTTTCAGTGGCCCGAAGATGTGGTAGTCACAGGGCGACAGGTTGGGGCTATAGGGGGGATGGTCAAGGACCTCCCAGCGGAAGCTCCTCAGCAAATCTTGGCACACTGTTGCCACATGCGTGCGGGCATTCTTGTGCAGCAGAATAACCCCATTTGACAACATACCAGGTTGCTTATGCTTGATGGCCGTTTTGAGGTTGCATAACGTATTGCAGTATGTGGTTGCCTTGACCGTACTGCCTGCGTCCAGCCAATCCAAATCCAACAGCAATGGGCCATTCTCATCGAAGAAAACCATGAGCATCACTTTTCCGGCTCTTAAGGAGGACTGAGCTGGTTCTAGCAAAAGTTGCCAGTGGAAAATTTTTGAATGTTTTAGTGTGAACTGTAAAGTGCCACTGCATTGTGCATGTGGAATATTTTAGGCACACACAAAAAAGAACAACTGCTTTCTGGAAACGAATGTTTCTTGAAAAGTTCAAACATTATAAAAACATTTTGGCACTAGTTGAAATATCCAGTATATTTCCCTTATTTACTTCTGCATGTGAGGTTGGGTTCAGTTTCAAACATTGAATGCTCTCATGAGTATTGAGGTTCAAGGTCCGTCCAAAGACAAGTTTGACCCCAGACCTGCTGTTTTAAAGTGTTGTGAGGAAAAGACCCGAAACTCAGATCGTAAACCATACGGAAAATAACTTAAGATTTTGAATAGTGTTCTTGAATTTTGTGAATAAAGTTAAATAAAAATTTTTTTTTAATATTTGCTTTCGAATTAAATTGTTAGAATTAATCTGTCAGGTCATGAAAAGGTGAGTTATATCTAAATATTTGTAATCTTTTCAGCATTACAATGTGACAGGGGTGAAATCAAAATTTGTCATGATTCACTAATGGAGAAGAACATGTTAAAGTTTCTTTTGCATCATGTTAATAAATTTTGCTAGTAAAAATAAGGCCTCTAGCAAGTGTTTCTACTGCTAAAAAAAAAAAAAAACGAAATTAAGCCCTGCTTGGGACCCATTGTGCACAAATCTTGCTGTATTCCAATTGACGATGGTGAATGGTGTTAACAGTTTTCTTACTCACAGACAATGTTGCTGTAAGCTCAAACATGCTGATTCGGGATTCTCCTTCACAAGGTTGTCCACTGCAGCAATCAATTCCATGGCTATGGCCACGTGCGTTGTTTGTCCAGGTCTCGGCGTGTCCTCCATGCTCACACATCCTTTACAAAACTCACTACACCAGCAGAACACTGTACACCGTGACTGACAATCATTCCCATACACATCCTTCATACAATGATAAATTTCGGCTCCACTAACACCTTCTGTAGTCAACTTGCTGCCGCACATACAAACAGCACACTGACACATGCCGCCTATAACAGCCTGCTTCCTGACGTGACACTCCGTGTAATTATACAAGACGCTATTACAAGAGTCTCACTTTCATTTGGGCGACCCTTATATATATATGTATATATATATATATACACACACATGTATTGGTATATCCATGAATCAAGTAATTTTTCATGTTAGAGAAGTAAATTTTACGAATTTGAATTTTAAATTAATCGCAAAGTTTTATGGTACATAGTTAACTTCATTGCGGAACTTGCTGTAGTGTTCCAAGAAAAAGATCTCTGTAGAAGTTTTATACTGTTTTTTTAAGGTGTCCTGTAATGTCAATTTAAAGCTGCCAGTTCATGGATTTAAAAGTTTCATTAATCATGTGAAATGAGATCGTGCAATAATTGTTAATGACAAGGATTGCTACGTCAGTCTAGCTAACAATTGTGGATTCAGTAAATTCTTGCCACTGACCAATTGTACAGTTTTGCCACGAAAGATTATTTTAAAAGCATGTACTTAATACTATACCAAACCTTTTTTACCATCTTTTTAACAGTTCCATGTAATCATTGCAACTGTTAAAAAGATGGCTAACAGTTGCAATGATTACATGGTGTGTTCCCAGGTGAGCCTAATTTTTTGGGGGACGGGAGAGGGTGGGGGAGAAGGCAAAATTAATAGAGATGGGTGACTCTTAGCCCTGTGAATTTTCTCGAAGTACAAAAACAGTAAAAAAAAATAGAATTTCAAATATATAATACAGTACCAGACCTATTATCTGGTGTTCTGGTATCCAGAATGACACAACAAAAAAACTAACAATTTTTTTTTTTTGCTTCTTTTTTTTTTTTTTTTAAATAAGATAAAGCAGTCATTAATACCACGAAATATGTTCAAAATTACTGCTTTTGAGGTGTAGGTGAACTGGGGTAATGAAAATAAAAGCAGCTGAGGATAGATGTGCATGGGGACACAATCAGAGGAGGTAGGGAGATTGGCTAAAACTTTCCTGTGGTAAAAAAAGCTAATGCACACGCCAGAATCATTCTGCTCTCCCTTGGCAAGCAACTTTGATTTGTCCCTATGAGTCCATCAGTTGAGACTGGGATAAAAAGTCACAAAAATTTAATTTCCAAAATATGGTAGAAACTGCCTATAACAGTGGTATTTGCATTCAGAGTCCAGCACGTGCTCAATCTGACCCAAAATCCCATGTTTCTGGCAATATAAATTGTGCCGAAACATGTAAATGATGTGGTATATTGTTTAAAACAAATCCCTCCCCCTTTTAGAGCTTTTTAAATTGTGCCGAAACAGGTAATTGATGTATGTATTGTTTAAAACATGACCCCCCCCCCCTCACAACTTTATAAATTGTGCCAACATCTGTAAACTTAATAGTATATTGTTTAAAACGATTAATCATAGTTTTGTCCCTCGTGTTAAACCACTCGCAGGCAGCAGCTAGACGGGCTGGGAGTGAGTGTCTCAATAAGGTGCTGGAAGGTGTTCACAGGTATGTGGAGCCATGCTAACTACAGTGCATCTGAGAGCGTCTGGAGGGTGTGTGGTGAAGGATCCGTAGAGCGAACAACATGATTGAGGTGGTCCCACAGATGCTGAATTGGGTTTAAGTCTGGGGAATTAGGGGGGCCAGGGAAGTACTGTGTTGTCTTCATCTTGCTCTTCCAACCACTCTGACATTTCTAGCTCTGTGACATGTTTCACTGTCGTGCTGGGAGATCCCATCCACCCCAGGGAAGACAATCAGCATGTATGGGTGTACGTGGTCTGCAAAGGATGGATTCATAATGAATTTGGTCCATAGTGCTTTCCACAGGTATCAGTGGACCCAGAGAATGCCACAAAAACATTCTCCAGACCATAACGCCAGCTTGTGTTCTGCCAGCAATGATTGATGAGTGTTTGTTCTCCGATGTTTCTTGCCTTATACGCCAATGTCCATCCATTTAATGAAGCAGAAAACGCGACTCGTCGGAGAAGGCAATCCTTTGTCAATCAGCGGAGGTCCAATTCCGATACTGCCATGCAAGTGTAAGCCTTTTCTGCCAATGCACCTTCGTTAGCATAGGTGCTGTGACAATCCATCTGCATCAGAGCCCCATATGCAGCAGAGTTCGCTGAACTGTCATTTTAGACACACTTCCAGTAGTCCCCTGGTTCGTTCGGCCAGTGAGTTGCTTCACTGTTGCGTGTCAATCCGCTCTCACGCACCTTGGAAGCCAACATTCACCTCTCACATCAATGGCACGTGGTGCTTCGCAGTTTCCACATCACTTATTTGCAATAGGGCCATTTCTCCAATCACGATACATTTTAACCACAGCACGCGAACAGTTCACAAACTGCGCTGTTTCAGAAATACTGCCACCCTTCGCCTGAAAGCCGATAATCATCCCTTTTGGCAAATCTGATAAATCGCTCCTTTTATCCATGACAGCAACAAGTGATATGTTTTCAGATTGCCTACCTCACACCTTATATATCCTCCAAGCCAGTTCATGACACATGCCTTCTTTCATTGGCTACATGCTGGTTATGTCAAAAGTAGGAGATCGCCACAATAATGTGACTTCACTGTGTAATATATAATATGAAGTGCAAAATTTGACTTCAAAATTGCAATTTCTGAAGGATTTCTAGCACACTGAAAGAACAATGCAAGGCGGCATTACAGTCATCAGTTTCATACTTTTCCTCTCCTATCTGCTGAAAAAAAGTCACCCCAGTGGTGCAGTGGTCTAAGCGCTGGCTTCTGACCAATCATCCAAGATGGGTTGGAAAAAATTTGCTTTAAAAAAATGTCTCCCAGTCCGATTGTCTGGCCCTCTCCTGGTACTAGAATGCCAGGGAGGGTCAGTAATTGATTGGCATGTGGGGCTGACCTGCCTTCTTCCAGTTCACTCTTTCAACTCCTGACCTCAACAGAGGCGCTCACATTCTAAGTGATGATAAACAGTTGAGTTCTGGCAAATTCACTTAACGACAAAAGGGAGTAGTTACAGTTGTCCTCACCTTGTAACGAAAGGCATACATACATCATACATATCACTAAGCTGTTCTCTGAGATTCAGAGGTTAGCTCCAAAAAGAAATACAAACTTCCAGATATTTTACTTATTGTTATCGTATCAAACTTCGCCATTTACAGCGATCTTGACATACAACTCGTGCTTCACTGATATCCATTACACGCCGTACACAAGATATTTTATACTTCATACTCATAACCTTTTTCTCATGTAGACACTCCTGAATCTGATCCACCCATGTCTTCCTTGGCCTTCCTCTGCCTTTCCTTCCTGCCACTTGGGCTGAAAAGATTTTCTTAGTAAGCACTTCATCACTCATTCTTTCAACATGGCCAAACCACCGAAGCATATTGGTCTCCACCTTGCTAACAACATTTTGCTTCACATCACACAACTGCAATACATCTTCATTTCTCACACAATCAGATCGTGTCTTGCCACAAACCCCACGTAAGTAACGCATTTCTCCAGCACATAAACAACTCCTATGTTTCTTCTGCAGTACCCAGGTTTCACTGACATACATCAGAGTAGGAACAATTACTGTTTCATACACAGCCATGCGGGACTCTCTAGAGAACCCATCATTCCTGTGAAAACCTCCCAGAGCAGCTATGACTTTCAAAGAAGAATTCACTCGCCTACTGATTTCACCATCCAACTTGTTCTCTCTGTCAAACATGCTTCCTAAATACACAAACTCACTCACCTGGTCAATCACAGTGCCATTTATACTTACATTACATTCAGTGCTACCCGTTGCTCTCTCAAACACCATAACTTTGGGTTTTCCCTTATTTATACTCAGTTTGAATTTCATGCAAACTTTGTGCATCCGAGTCAACATACTCTGCCCCTCACTTTTGCTCTCTGCCAACAGGACAGTGTCATCAGCATACAGCAATCTGCACACACGGATATCACCAAGACATAAACCACTATTATCTATTTTGGCCTCACGCATGCATGCGTCCATAAATATATTAAACAGCCATGGTGACATTACACAACCTTGTCTAACTCCTGCACCAATGGAAAACCATTTTGATAAAACACCATTCACTCGTACACAAGCTCTACTACCAGCACCCATGGCTTTTACACTATTAAGTAGATTCCCAGTAATACCATATTCATTCAATACCTTCCACAAAAGTGTCCTATTGACTCGGTCGTAAGCTTTCTCTAAATCTATGAAGGCAGTAAAAACTTTCTTCCCAACAGCCAGATACTTTTCAATCATCATGCGTAATGCAAAAATCTGGTTAGTGCAGCCTTTACCAGGCATAAAACCACTCTGAACATCCCACACTTTCAATGATGTAAGACCCCGTACTTTTTCAATAACAACCTTACCAAACACTTTCCCTGGCACACTCAGTAGGCTAATACCACGATAGTTCTTGCATTCAGTCTGATCACCTTTTCCCTTATACAAGGGAACAATGCTAGCATCCTTCCAATCCCCAGGGACCATTCCTAACTCCCAGCACAACTGGCAAATTTCAGTTAACCAGTCAAGTATAGAGTCACCACCATACTTCAACATCTCTGCAGTTATGCCATCAACTCCTGGAGCCTTACCATTCTGAAGAGATTTTAGAGCTTTACACACTTCTTCTCTTGAGATCCCTCCTGTGCTTTCATCCCTCATTGTGACATCATCTGCATCTGTCTCAGAATCATTTTTGCTCTCCTGATCTAATGACTCACAGAAGTATTCGCCCCATCTGTCACTTAACTCATTGGGCTCCCATATCATTACCCCAATCTCATTCTTCACACAACTTACAACTTTGTTTCCCCTATTTTTCCTGAGTCTCATGCTCTTCCAGAAGGACTTCCTATCTTTTGCCTTACTGTGGCGAACCAGCTTAGCAGCTTCATGCTTCTTACAGCGATATTCATCCACAGAGACTCTACCTTGCAACATCCCCAAATAGGCTTCCTTCTTTTTCTTTACTGCCTCATCAATCTCACTATTACACCAAGCATCACCTCTATTGTTACCCACTATTGTGGTGCCACAGACCTCTTTAGCAGCAGTAACAACACAGTTCTTAAAACATTCCCACTTCTTTTCTACATCCCTCTCACAAGATTTCAGATCCTTCAGTCGTTCTCTCAGTAAGTCAGAATACTGCTGATGATCTTCAAGGAGCCTATCAACCTTTATTCTTTCTATCCTGGGTCTCTTCCTATTGCTTTTCCTCCAACCAACATTAAGTTTCACTCGTGACACTACCAAATAATGATCAGAACCAACATCCGCACCTCTCATCACACGGGTGTCAACAACTAAGTGTTTCAAATGCTGATCATAAACAACAAAATCTATCACACTCTTTTGACCAAGAGTACGATTTTCCCAAGTATATGTGTGTATATACTTGTGGTTGAAAAATGTATTAGATACACACAAATCATTCTCAATGCAGAGTTCAATTAATCTTTCACCATTATCATTCACACAAGGATCATTAAACTTACCCAGAACATTGTCAGAAATTGCATTCTGCACACCTACTCTAGCATTGAAATCCCCTGCTATTATAACTTTCTCTTTAGCACCAAACAGGCTCAAAACAGCTTTTAGCTCATTCCAGAAATCTTCTTTCTTATCAGAAGGTTCCGAGTCACAAGGAGCATACACTACAACAATTACTATTCTCTGAAGTTTCACTTTCAAACGAATCCAGAGAATTCTCTCACTTATGCAACTATAGTGAATCAAGTTGTTCTTCATCTTTTCACTTAAAATCACACCTACACCAGCCTGTCCTCTCATATTATCCAATACTCCAGACCACACACTCACCTTGCCATTCACTTCTTCTACCCCAATTTCCTTCTTTTTGGTTTCACATACACACAGCACATCCAGTCTATACTTATTCATCTCCTCAATCACCTCACTCATCTTGCCATTTATACCTCTAGTATTCCATGCACCAATCTTACATTCACTCAGTCGAGATCGCTTTCTCATACGCCGTTTAAAAAGTCCAGGTCGATTCCGTGGTGGACCGTCCTTCTCAAGTGTGGTAGGTCCACCATATCCCACACTTGAGTCATTCTTAATATTTTTTTTTGTCTTTTTAATCAGGTAAGTACATCAGTGTGGGGGATTAGCCCACAGCTGAGGGTTCCAGTTGGTCATTCAACCTAAGGATTCTGGAACAAAACCCAGTGAGTTGGGGTCTTTTTGCCAATGTCACACAGAACTAGCTTGCACCTCTCCAAGATTCACAGAGGCCCTAGTTGCTGTTGTGTGTGCCATTTTTACCACGGAGCGCCCTGAGGAGGCAAACCCATCGCTCACTACGACCGCCCGCAAAAGGCGATGTTAGTTAATGCTTTTTGTCATCTTCACCTTAGCAAACAGCCTAAAGAAGAAACTAAAAACAGTTGGCTGCTATTTTATTTGTAAAAAACAAGACGCAAACCTATTATTTACGTTTTCATTGTCTTGTGGAATTGACGCACCTGGAAAAAAATTTCAGTGGAGGTGTGTGTGGGGGGGGGTTTAACCTTTTCTTTTCTTTTCTCCAGAACTTTTAATGGACCTATAATACTACTGGAAAATGTCAGAGGGGGGGGGAGCGCTCACATGATTCTATGAGCTGTAAAAATCTCCCGATTTTCAGATTTTCAAGGTTGACATGTATCTACCTGTGTGATACACATATAATGAATAGCTGAAGGTAAATGTAATAAAGAAAATAAGCATGACAATTCATCTACCTTCAGTGATAAAAACAATAAAAAAATCTAGAGATTCAAAACAGGAAGATGAGAGTAGGCATGAAGAGAGATTGACTGATGATGAAAAGCAATGAGTGAGCTTTGTTCTGTGTGTTGTTGTTTTTTTCCCCCGCATTGTCAGTTATCATTAGTAATTGGAAGCAGGGAAAGTCACTCTGTGGGTGAGCTAGATCTGCTACTAGATTTGCCCATGCTAGACTGTGGACCTGAATTCCAGGAAAAACCCCAAACTGGCAATGTTCCAGTCTAGAGCTCCTCGGATAAAAGGTCTCGGTACTGTATTGAAAAATGGGTCTGATGCAAGAATAAAACTTGTTCAGAACTGTGCATGTAAAACAGACAAAGTTGTAAGGGCTGAACAGCACAAAGGTAATATATGTACTTATAACAGTTTTCACTGCTGAAGCTAGTAAAGCATTAATAAAAACAACAGATCATTTGGAATTTGTGAGTAAAACTCAGCAATGAACATTCTTTTGAGTCACCATCTGCTAAGAAAGTGAAAGGTCAGTAAAGCATGAAGTAAAATTTAAGTTCCTTGTCTGGACGTAACTAGTTCATGATGTCTTTTGTGTAAGCATTTTGTGCGTTGCTGGACAAGCTGAATTGTGTAAATATCACCCATTGTATAAACAACATCAGACTGCTCTGTGTGTAGCATTTTCATTAGCCTAATATATAATACTTTTCTATGTCAGAGGCAAGGTAATTTTTTATCATATATATACTTCATTTGTGCATTTATATATTTGCACTGGTTATGTTCTTTAGCATATTTCTCATACTGTACCAGTATTAGATATTGGTGGTTCTGAGAACTTTCTTTTGAAATGCTGACTTATTTTTCTTTCCTGTTTTTTATAAATTCTAGTTTTATCAGTGCATGTAAATAAAGAAGAAATCTTGTTTTCGTTTCATGTGTATATATACTTACATATTTGTGTTCATGCAAAAAGAGATCACAGTAAATGTTAGAGTGATGTGTGATGATTTGTTTACTTTATGTGAAGTGCAGAGGGTATGTTAAGTTTCCAGACTTATATTTTCTATTAAGTCTTAGTATATGCTTCTGGCACTACATGCATTGGGCTGTAAAAGTAAAACAATTGAACTTTTGTTAGAATTTCACGCTGTCGGGGTAAGATGGCAACTGACAAGGTGTACATTTGTCACTGCCTGTTCAGGCTTAATCTCAGGGAAACCACAGCAGAAGCACTATAGTGTTTGTTTGGCATACAGCAATAAAACTGTAGGTGTGAGCACTGGTTATGTGTGACTTATAATGTTCAGTAGAGGTGACTGCCACCTGGATGACAGCAGTATGGCAGACAGCATCACTTTGACCATGCAGAGCACAGACGTACTTTGATGACATTTAAATGCATTCTGTTTTGTGGTGATTGCAGCAGGAATGACAGCAGTGCAGCATACAGCCAAAGGAGATGCATAGTGCGCATTTGCATCTCTTTGTCCGTGCAGAGCACAGGCATACTTTGATGACGATTCAAATGCAACCTGTTTTGTGGCGATTGCAGCAATGATAATAGTAGTGTGGCCTTAGCCGAAAGAGATGCCATGCGCACATTTGCATCCCTTCAGCCATGCAGAGCACAGACATACTTTTATGATGATTAAATGCAACCCCTGCTTGTGTGTGGTGATTGCAGCAGGGATGACAGCAACATGGCATACAGCTGAAAGAGATACCAAGTGCACAATTGCATCCCTTAAGCCATGCAGAGTACATATATATACTGTCATGATGATTAAATACAACCTGCTTGTGTGTGGTGATTGCAGCAGGGAGGACAGCAGCATAGCATACAGCCAAAAGAGATGCCAAGTGAACATTTGCATCTCTTCTGCCGTGCGGATCACAGACATATACAGTATTTGATTATGATTAAATGCAACCTGCTTGTGTGTAGTGATTGGAGCAAGGATACTAGCAGCATAGCATACAGCCAAAAAGATGCCAAGGTCACATTTGCATCTCTTCAGCCATGCGGATCACAGACATACAAAGTATTTGATGATTAAATGCAACGTGCTTGTGTGTGGTGATTACAGCAGGGATGACAGCAGCATAGCATACAGCAGGCCTCGGCACAAGTCACTTTTCTCACTATTTGTCACTTTTTGTCACCTTTTTTTTAAATTTTGTCACTATTTTCACCTTCTTCTTACGTTTGCCCGTAATTGTTTTGAATTTAGCTAGTTTTGCATTGTTGTTTTTTTATATGTAGGGGATTTTTTGTCAGATTAAAAAAATGCTGAAGACATCCATCCCTGCAGAACACGTGGGTTGGGTCACAAGTTGTAAACATGACTCACAGCTGCAGCAGAGGAGTGGGCTGGGGTGGGGGAGTCAGTTGGTGGTGATTTTATCACCGCAAAGCAAGGAGGGTTGCAAACGGTAGTTTGTTTTTAGCGTCATTCCGCATTGGTATGACTTTAGTTTTGAAAATCGTTCCGAAATTCCAAACAATCAGTAGCTGTATTTATTTTTTTTAATCGTGGATGGTGTGTGTGATGTTTTTTGTGAGGTTCAGCATGGGCTTGAATTTCAGTGGAAAGATGGACAAGCAAAAGCATGTAACGATGCTGCCAAAAAATGAAGATCTTGAACTTGAAGTCTTAATTTTTTTTTACAGTGCCATCCATATTTTTACTCACAATTAGCATTTTTAATTATTATTTTAACTTTTCTGCGAACCAGTGGAATTTCATTCGATTTTTTTTTTTACAATCTGTTTTATTTTTGGTGGAGGTGCAGAAATTTGAATACCCCCCCCCTCCATAAAAATTTGGCAGACGCAATCGTAGTTAAAATATTTTGTGAAGTTCTGATGTTTGTGTTGAAACCCAACCGGGCACGGTAATGTTGGGGGAAGGGGGTGCGTCCAGGGCGATTTCAGTGAGAAGTCCCCCCCTTCATGTAAGGATGTCGAAGGAAAACCAGTGGACAGGGTAGTCAGCAATGGGAATCAAACCCATCATCTCACATTCCAAACTGGTCCGCAAAAATAAGCCACCGAGACGTTGCTTACCACGTAACCAGGGGTGATCGGCAAAGTTGTGGAATTGTGTTCTTCGCGTGAATCAGCATCATTTTTAATATAAGCTCAAAAAACAAAATTTCTGTTGGAAATACAGGAATAGCAGGCAAATCGGTTGGGGTTTGGTTTTTTTCAGCATTTTTTTTTTTTTAATATTTTTTGAACAATTTTATTTTTCCCGATTTGAGATTCTCTTTTTTCGGTGGTGGTGGGGGGGGGGGGGGGAGTTGAGTAAAACATGAAGAGCTCGCTGTTTTTCTTTTTCTTTTTTTAATCTAAATCTTTTTAGGGTTAAGTTTTCGAAACCGCAAACTTTATTACGTTTGTGTTTTCCGGGGATTCGTGTTGTAATTTCAGAATTGTAGAAGTTGCGAGTTATGATGAATTTTTTATGCTTTCCTGAATCGAGAATGGACTTTCTAATTCATCGAATCTTTTCATCTATGTCCTTTTCAGGCCAAATTTAGTTGACCATTCCTGGTCAAGCAGAGATGCCCTTTACTACGGATTCTTTTTAGTTTCTACTGATAACAACCACATACTACGGACTACACATTTAATTAATTTTTGTACTGAGAATTTAGTATAAAACGATTTATTTTCATTGCCGATTACTACGAACAACTGCAATCAAAGCTTTGAGGCTGGGTTCAGAGCAGACTATTCTTTGCCCAGAGCGAAAGAAAATCTCTCTCTGTCTGTCTTTGGCAGCCAGCCAAAGAAAACATCCCACCACAGCAGCTGCATGCATTTGCTTTCTTATCATATTCGAAATTAAATATTGTAATTTATTAATATTGATTCGTTCTAGATTATATTTTATTTAACGTTGTAAAAGTGTTGTGTATTCCTCTAATTTTTATGTCAAGAACCTTTAGAAAATGTATTTTATGTTTATGCCTTAATTGCACAATTGTTCTAAAGAGCCAATGCTTTCAATGTATATATTTCAAATGTTTAATGTAATTGTTTTTCTGACGCTTCGAAGCGATGCTCGTTGAGAAACATCTGCATGTGTTTGTTTTCCCCACTTCCTACTTCCTGACTGTTACCGCTGTGGGTGCGCGCCAGGTGTAACATGTTTTCTCACGCTCTCACCAGTGAGCATTTGTCTATGTTACTCTGACAGATTTGCGAAGTGCACTTTTTTAGCACGTCTTTTGTAAAAAAAGATCGTGCTTATGTTATTGGTTTGTCCGTCCGTCCCCATGAAATCTCTGCAACTATTAGTCCGATTTGAAAAATTCTTTTTGCATTGGGAAGCTTGAAATATGCGAATGATGATCCTTTATTTCGTTTTTTTTTTTTTTTTATGATGTGCAATTTCGCCGCTAGATGGCGTAAATGCAGATGATGTCGAATTCAAAAATATGTTTTATCCACATATTTGCTTCTAAACATCTGATTGAAAAAATTATTTTATCTTTAGATTCCATTTATGTCGAAGAGTATTTTAGATATAGTTACATTTTTAAATTTTGCATAGATTTCTCGCTAAAGGGCGTAAAAGTAAATTACATTTTTCCCGATAACTCTTCTTCTAAAACTCCGATTTGAAAAAAAATTTCTTCAGCGGATACACCTCCTGATGGAAAATCTTTTGCATGTAATTTCTAATTTTTAGTAAAGAATACTTTGGCAACCAGGGGGCGTAAGCGTTAATTTTTGCTTCTGATGTATCTGCCATAAAATCTGAGCTTCTAAAATATCGATTGAAAAAATTATTTCGTGGACTGATGCCACTCACATTGATAAACCTTTTCGGAAAATTTTCTTCTTAAAATATTCCACAGTTTCTCTGCCAGTGGGCGTAGATGTATATCATATTTTAGTGAATATCTCTACTTCTAGTAGTTCGATTTGAAAAATTCCTTCTTTGTTGGATAGTGTGTTCAGTGTGATAAGTCTTTCATATAATTTAAAAATTTTCAGGTAATTCACAGACTTTCCGCTAGGGGGCGTAGAGGTAAATTGTGTTTCCCCTATATCTCCGCTTCTAAAACTTGGATTTGAAAAAAGTCTTTCTGCACCGGATACAGCTCCTGATAGGAAATCGTTTGCACACAATTTCTAATTTTTGTAAAAAAATGGTTTGGCCACCAGGGGGCGTAAATCTTAATTTCCGCTTCTGATGTTTTTGCAGCAAAATATGAGCTTCGAAATTCTCGATTGAAAAAAACATCGTTTGTAGGCCGATACTACTCATGTCAACAAACCTTTTAGAAACATTTTCTTCTTAAAATAATGCATTTTTTTCTACGCCAGGGAGTGTAGATGTATATCTTATTTTTGTGAATATCTCTACTTCTAAGAGTCAGATTTGAAAAATTCCTTCTTTGTTGGATAGTGTTTCCAGTGAGACATGTTTTTCATATAATTTCAAAATTTTCAAGTAATTCATAGATTTTCCGCTAGGGGGCGTAAAGTTAAATTGCTTTCCCCCTATATCTCTGCTTCTAAATCTCCAATTTGAAAAAGTCTTTCTGCACCGGATACAGCTCCTGATGGGAAATCCTTTGCACATAATTTCTAATTTTTGCAAGAAATTGTTTGGCCACCAGGTGGCGTAAGTCTTAATTTCCACTTCTGATGTATTTGCAGCAAAATATGAGCTCCTAAAATCTCGATTGAAAACAAGTCTTTTGTAGACCGATACTACTCATGTCGACAAACCTTTTAGGAACATTTTCTTCTTGAAATAATGCATGGTTTCTACGCCAGGGGCATAGATGTATATCTTATTTTTGTTAATATCTCTACTTCTAAGAGTCTGATTTGAAAAATTCATTCTTTGTTGGATAGTGTTTCTGATGCGAAATGTTTTTCCTATAAATTCAAAAATTTCAAGTAAATCCTAGACTTTCCGCTAGGGGGCACAAAGGTAAATTGCGTTTTCTGCGTTATTTCTGCTTCTAAAACTTTGATTTGAAGAATTCTTTTTCTATTGCATACAAGACCTGATGGAAAATATTTTTCACATAATTTCTAATGTTTGGTAAAGAATCGTTTGGCCACCATGGGGCATAAGTGTTAATTTCTGCTTCTGATTGAAGTATTTGTAGTAAAATCTGGGCTCCTGGAAACTCGACTAAATTTTTTTTTTTTCTTGGACTGATACCGCTCATATGGAAAAACCTTTTGAGAATACTTTCTTCCTAAAATAATGCATGGCTTTCCCACCAGGGGACGTAAAGTCACATCTTATTTTTGTCGATATCTCTGTTTCTAAGAGTTCGTAAACTCATGATTCCGCTTACATCAATATCTGAGGGATTAAAACCCCGATTGAAAAACTTCTTTCTTTCGTCAGATACTATTGTTTTCCATACCGGTTCCATTGACTTTGAATAGCTTTGATAAATTTAATTTGCGTCAGAATGGATTGAAAAGACGTGCTAATTACACCCGAAAATTCGGTGTCATCTTTCTTGTTTGTTTTTTCCTCTCGTAAAAACGTTTTAATAAACAGAGTGGTGTTTTATTTTATCTTGTCAGATTCACAGGAACTTTCTTTATTTGTTAAATAGCTTGTTTAATGTTTTCCCCAGATCATTCTTTGTTGGAAATCTTTTAATTTCCGTTTTAATTCTTTTGTTTTTTATTTTATGATCCTTTACTCACTTGCGTATTAAGTTGTGTCACTTTGTTTCCCCGCACCATAGCAGGAAACTTCTATTGTGTTAATCAAACGTTGCATGGATTTTTATTGTAGTTTATTTTATTTGCATTGCCTTTTTATTTTATCCTTTCTTTTTTCAGAATTGATTTATTTATGCAATTTAAAATGCCTTTTTTGATTAGTTTTTTTTCGTATCATAAGCGTTTAATGTTAATTTTCTATTTATCCGCATAATAAAGCCATGAAACCTTCCATAGTTAATTTTTCTGTGCGTCGTTGGTGTTTGCTCCCATCGTGTTTGTCGTGTGCGAATTTACTTGCAATAGCGTCGGGTAAACGGTCACCTGCCTCTACTAATATTCTTGAATCTAAAAAGCAAAAAAGTTATCAAAAATTCAAGGAGTTATTTGCAAGAATTTCCGTGTCTAAAATCGTCTAGGGTATCTAAAAACCATAGGTTTTGTTCCCTGTGTGCTGTTGATTTTTCAATCGCAGACGGAGGAAACGACAATTGCGGTCGGCATTTTCACTCTAAAAAAACGAGGAATAACCATAAGTGTGTGGCATCACACACTTATGACATAACATATTTATTAAAAGGTGGAGTTGAAATAATATGTATTTTTTGTATGTTTACTCAGGGTTTTTTTTTTTCATTTTAAGGGTACTTAGGTATGTTCCAAAATTTATCCAAGTATTGTCCCCCATCCAGATTAAAATGTTGCTAAAAATGTAGCTGTGTACTGTAGGAAATACGCATTTTACCCTGCAAATTTTAATGCGGGAACTTCACTACAGAAAAACTATGGGTGCCATGCATGTGGACTACTGATAACTTCAGATGTTGGCACTTCTGGTCAAGTGGTACAAGCGATGCTTCGACAGTTTTTCTCGTTGAACACTGCGGAGTAGGAGGTGACTGGTTTGATTTCCCGCTGTGCTGTCCACCGGTTTCCGTGAACGTCTTTACGTGAATACGTAGGTAATTTCCATTGAAGTCCGCTCTGGATGCACCCAACCCATGTGTCTTAAGCCATCTCTGTTAATATTTGCACCCGGTTGGGATTAAACATCAACAGTATGGAGTGGGAGATGACTGGGTTTGATTACCATTGCTGACTACCCTCCCGTGGACATCCTTTTCAACTCGTGAATATGGGAGATAGTTTTGAAGTCTGTTGGCCTAACCGTGGTTGGTTCGAACTCAACATCATCACCGAAGTTTGAGTTGAAACGAAAATTAGCCTACTGCGAAGCAATTGAGAGATTCGATAGCTTTCAAAGTAAATATTTTGGAATAAAATACTTTGATGCGCCGCACCCTAGGAAGTGCCAGTGATATATCAATCTCTCTCTCTCTCCTTCTCTGAGCTTCTCCTTCTCCATCAGTCAACTCTTTAGCAGTTTCAGTGACTCCCTAACATTCGAAAAAACAGAACCTGTCTGCTTGTTTGTTTTTATTAGCGCTTCTTTTTTATTTTATATATATATTTTTTTTTCATCGGATGTTTTTATTGTCTCTTCTAGTGTGCAGTAGTAACAAAACTTCTTCACTGCTCGGGAAAATGCGTGTTGTTGGCATAAAAGCAATTAAATAAATAAATGAAAAAAGTAATATAATAATTTTAAAACTTTTGAACGGATTCAGGTGATTTTTGAACGATCACCATAAGTTTCCGAATTATGTTCATCAAAAATTCAATTGATTTTGATAAAAATTCGAAGAAATATTTTAAAACCCATTCCAGTCTTTCGGCGAAGGATGTCTTGTCTGCTACTGCTGTAGTGGAGGTGAAACGAATTGTTGAGTAACAGAAACGGCATTTTTTTTTCTTAGTTAAAATTACCGGATCCCTCTATCAAAGGGGGCAGAGTGAATGGGAAAAGACAATTAAATGATTCTCAGCATGTGTAGGGATTTCAACTCAATTTAGTGGTAGTACACTCACGGACATTGAAATTTGCGCGCCGCCCCGGTGGCGCAGTGGTCTAAGCGATGGCCTCTGATCATTCGTCCGAACGGGGTCCGGGTTCGAATCCCGGTGAGGCATGGATGTTGTGTTTGTCTTACGGCACTGGCTCTCTCCCTTCCCTGGAACCAGTGACCCTAAATTAGGGAAGGGCGACTGCTTATAGCCCATTGAGTTGCTCACGGTGGTCGTTAAACCTCCAATAAAAAAAAAAAAAAAAATTTTGCGCACCAAGAAGGAATCATCGGGTTGAACTGAAGTTTTATGGACGGAATGATAAACATAATGGCAAAAACAGCTGCAGAACAATTGCAGAGGGATCTGTGGCATGCAGTCCGGTCATCTTCAATAGCGCCTCATCCGGCGATATATGTTGCAATACGGTCCGGCATGGAGGCGAACAGACGCTTGCGGCAGACTGGCCCACACGTGTTGGGTGGTGTGCTCCAAATCCCGGATATGGCGGCAGCTGATGTTTCAACTGGTCCCACACATGCTCGATAAGGGACATGTCTGGGGAGTAGGCAGTCCTGGGCAACCCGAGCCGTGTGAAAGCGGGCATTATCCTGCTGGTATAGCACACCTGGAGCTCTGGCCAGGAATGAGAGCACATGAAACCATAGGATCTCATCCACATACCGCTGCCCCGTCAATGATGCATGTACCACTATTAGAGCTGATTGGCTATCGTAGGCAATGGCTCCCCAGACGATAATGCCTGTAATGGGGGAGGTCTGGCGCGAGATTGGGATTGTACCGTTGACCCGGATACGATCATCTGTCCCCAGAACGAAGTGGCCGGCGATGTTCCGGTGTTAATGGCAGCACACGTAAGGGGTGCTGGGATCGCAGATTCGCTTCCGCTAGGCGTCGGGAAATGGTTCGTGGGCACACAGGAACCGCTACATCTGCCTGTATAGTGGACCGGATCCCCGCGGGATCCTCTCTACCGGTGGTAGTGCCTTCACGTGTCCACTGCCCCCAACACCGGACGGTATGGTCAGAACGATCCGCGCGCCGACCACCCTGCGGTTCTCAGGCCGATGATCAGGTCTCAAAGTTGTGTAAATCGACGTATCTGGCGTCTACCCAGCATTCTTGTCACTCTTGCTTGTGTCGGCGGTGCTTGCAGCGCCACCACGGGAGTGCGGTCATGCGCAATCGCTCCAAACGTTGATCATTTGCAGCATGCCAGCACGCATTCTAACTATTTGCAGTTTCGCTGTTATAGCATGTTTTTTTCTAGGTGCGCAAATTTCATTGTCCGTGAGAGTAAAATACAAAGATCATTCACACACAGATTTACTCCGGAATAACAAAAAAAAGTTCTGATAAAGAAAGGACATCATATTCAACATAGTATTTACGAAGGCTAAATATATACTTCTTTTTGGTAAAATGCATATATACAATCCTACAGACACATTCATCTAGTATTTAAAAAAAAGGCCGGTAGAAGTTGGAATAAAGTTTTGCGATAAAAAAAAAAAACGGTAAAAGTACCTTCCCATTAAACGTTTAATGTAGTATACACCCCGCGCGCCTTTTTTTTTTTTTTTTTTTTTTTCTTCCCCGTGGAGTAGTTTTTAAATTGCAAGCTTTTCCTATTTATTCCGTTGTTCGTCGTCAATGAGCAGTGAATTTACACATTGGCAAAAGTAGTAAAAAGGCATAGCGTGTCACTTGCGTTTTGACAATTTTTCTTTCCTAAAGTGTTGGTTTCCTTGTACACTGGCGTGCAAAAATTAAAGACGAGACGGGTTTTCGAATGTAACGTAGAAGTGCTCCACGCCGACTCAAATCATACCATAAGATCCCCAAGATGGAACAAGTGAGCAAAACCGTCCAAAGGATACAAAGGCACTTTATTGAAAAGGTAGCTTCAAGCACAACTGGACAGAAACGTCCATGTGACAGGCGGCTGCTAAGAAAAATCCAGTCTTCAGTAGGGGATATGATCACCCCTGACTGCGTTGCAGGATTTAAAACGTCTGTCCATGCTGAGGACGAGGTTGTCAAGGAGCTGTTAAGGCATCGCGGCCCATTCCTCTTGTAGCGCCAATCGCAGCTGCGGAATCGTTGCTGGCGGCGGGTGATGTGCTGCCAAGCGTCTCCCAAGAAGGTCCCACACGTGTTCGATTGGATTTAGGTCCGGGGACCTTGCGGGCCAATCCATGCGTTGAATAATTTCACTCTCCAACAGCTCTGCGACAGCCACTGTACGATGAGGTGTAGCGTTGTCCATGAAGAGGGACTCAGGACCCACATCACCTCTAAACAGACGCACGTGAAGCAGGAGAACCGGTGACAACCTCCTTGGAAGATGTAGAGGTCAGTACGGCTACCAAGCATGATGCCGCCCCAAACGAGAACTCCGCCACCTCCAAACGGTCCCTTTCGATGATGTTGAAGGTGTGATTGCGTGTTTCCTGCTCTCTCCAGATGCGTATACGTCCAGAATCGCTCGTCAGACTAAATCGGCTCTCATCCGTAAAGAGAACTCGACCCCATTGCTGATGTGTCCAGTTCTTGTGTTCCTGGCACCACAGAAGCCGCCGTCTCCAATGAGCAGGCGTTAATGGCAAACGCCGTACTGGTCGTCGTGCAAAGAGACCACCTTTGTGCAGCATCCTGGCCACGGTAAAATACTATAACGGACATCCAGTTGTCTGTTGCATGTGCCTTGCGAATTCTCCCGCTGTCTGCCTCTTCTCGCCTGTAGGACAATATACCGGTCGTCCGCCGCCGTGGTTGCTCGTGGACGACCACTGCTAAACTCTCGGACAGCTGTTCCTGTCGTTTGAAATGCTCTCCAAGCTCGTTAAACGATGCTGTGAGCGATCCCGAACTCCTCGGCCACACTTCGACCTTCCAACTTCCCAATAACGCGACTTCTGGTGAAGTCATCCAGGTGTCGTCTACTGGATTGCCTGTTGGCCATATCACACGCGGTGGCAGCAACTCGACGTCGTTCAAACCGATGTACACCGTGCAATAGCTTTCACCGAATTGCTGAGCGTACACCGCTCGTGTGCTTTATACCCTTCCGACTCCTCCCCAGCCCCCCACCCCCATTCATGCTGCATATATGCGTATGCCCTACCGTACCGGACTCTTAGTATTATCTCCTGAGTGGTCTTTCGGTCCGTTCTGTCTGCTGTTATGATAATTTCTCCCCTCCTCTCATCTGTTTAAATAAAGTCCCTAATATCGTCCGAAGTGACTGTCTAAATATTTATGACATCCGAAGTGGGAATAACAGCAGAAAACAAACAAAAAGCTAGGAAATATCTCGGATTCGATTTGGATAAACATATATGTGTTTCTGTTTGATTAATTTTTTATTGATTTACAGGTTTTTGTCCCACAGTTTAACTACTTAAAATTTTAAAAATTCACCTATTAAACTGTGTATACAAAATGTCTCTCGGTTCAGAATTATAAAGAAAGTTCATAAAGGTGAAAATAACATATATAATTTGGAATTTATTTAAATGAATAAAAGCAGAATATTCACCTAAAAAGAAAGAGAAATATTAATGGCATATAAAAAAACAGTCTTAAAAGATTTATTTCAAAAGATAGGAAAAAATAGCACTACCAGAATTCCACATCGGGAAATCAGCGAATATGTATGCTTTCGGGTCCATCGAAATTATGTTTCTGTGGGCCGTGTTGTGGTCGCCATACATAAAAAAACTATTGAACCGATGGGACAAAGTTCTATACAAAGGCTGTTTCATAAAAACAGTATTTTTTTTTTAGTTGGCAACAGTGCGAAGGGGATAGGTAACCGCGCAGACGACTAACTGGATTAAAGACGTATCTACGGCAACAGTTAGTACCTGCGGCAAACGATTCTAGTTTTGCTATTGCGCAGTTTAAGGCAGGGGCTTAGCCAGAAATTTCTTGGGGGGGGGGGGTACCCCGAATCCCCACCTTGGCTACGCTGCTGGTTTAAGGTAGTCTGCATTTCGCCGTAAAGCTATCGAGGTGAGTGATTCAGAGTTAAGAAGTGAAACGCGTTGTTTGGGCTATAAAATTTTGCTATCGTTTGGATAAAACGTCTCCAGAAACAGTAAGTTTAATGAAAAAACTTACAAAGATAAATGTTTGTGTGAGTCAACGATTTTTAGATGGTACCATGATTTCTAAAACGGATATTTGTTGGCAGATCTCGCTCTTAGGCCTGGTCGACCTCGAAGTGTTGTTACGGAGCGTATTGTTAACGTTTCAATCATGCAAGAAGATCCACGAAGGACGTGTGAAGACATAGCGGCATCAACTAATATGTCAAAAACGTCGGCATTCCGCATTCTACGCGACAAATTACCCCTGCATCGTGTGTGTTCCAGATGGGTACAGTGTACCAGCACTGAGCACCGTGCCCTCAATACTGAATACACTCCCATTTTCACTGATGATACACGGAGTCGTTGGATCCGCAGCTGTCTGTGTTGATGACGTGTCCGTAGCGCGGATCCCAGCTGAGGCCACGGTGTTTTCAGCGGAGACGCATGCTGTGTATCTTGCACTTCTCCATGTTCAGTCGAGTTCTCATCATAGTGCTATGGTCTATACAGATTCCTTAAGTGTCCTGCAGTCTTTGTCATCGCTGGACTATTGTAATCATCCATTTCTTTTGAACGTACGAAGGCTTCTTCGTTCCTTGCTCGAGGCCGGTGTCCAGATTCAATTCTGCTGGATTCCTGGGCATGTTGGAATCTCGGGTAACGAGTGTGCTGATGCGGCCGCTAGATCTGCTTCCTCTCTGGTCGTCACACCCTTGCCACTCTTTCATCGTGATTTTCGATTTCTTGTTTGTGATCATAACAAACGAACGTGGCAGGGTCTGTGGGATCAACATTTGGAAAATAAACCATCGTATAAAACCTATTCTCGAAATCTGGAACTCCTCATCTCGTCGGAACCGCAGAGAGGAAGTGGTGCTCGCGCGTCTCCGCATTGGGCATTTTCGTTTCACTCACCGCTGTTTGCTGTGTGGCGACACTGCACCGATGTGTGAGACGTGCAATTGCCGACTCACTGTCATTCATCTTTTGTGTAGCTGTGTTCGTTTTCGTGGTGTACGTTTTCATTCTCATTTGTTGACCGAGGACGCCGCTACTCTGCAGCGGGTCCTGGAGGACCACTGCGATACTGTCGCTGTGTTTTCCTTTTTAAAAGAAATTTACTTTTTTAAACGCATTTAGATTTTAGCTCTTCCATCATCCTCGTTTTTCAGTTTTAATGAATCAGCTGAATTTTGAACATTGAATCATGTTTTTAATGCTGTTTTTGCTTCATTGTCTTTTCGCTTTTCCATCACTCTCATTTTTCACTTTTACTTCATCAGCCAGATTTTAAGTTTCCTACCATATTTTTAATACTGTTTGTCTGTCCTGTGTCTTGTCTTGTCTTGTGTTTGGCGCTCTTTGGCCAGGCATGGCCCTTGCGCCGTAAAAACTAACCAACCAGATGGGTACCTCATCACCTGACGAGAGAACAATTGCTAGACAGAGTTCAGGTGTGTTATGAGTGGAAACAAATGTTTGCAAAGGATCCAAACTTTCTAAACACAGTAATAACTGCCGATGAAACATTGGCCCACTATTTCGAACCCCTCACGAAACGCGCAACGAGTGTCTGGAAACACAGGCCCTCCTTCGAAAAAAGTTCGCCAAACCAAATCAGCTGGGAAGGTGATGATCATTTTCTTTGATTATAAAGGTCTGCCAGCATGCCGTTCCTCCACAAATTGCTGTCAATACTGAGTATTACATTTCACTCTTGAAGCATCTGAGACGACACATATCGATTAAGCGACAAGAACTGGTGGACAGTACACCATGATAATGCCCGTCCATATGTGGCTGCTTGTGTTCAACAGTTTCTTACGAAATGCAGTATTGAAATCATGCCACAGCCTGCCTACAGTCCTGATCTCACCCGGTGCGATTTCTGGTTGTTTCCAACAATGAAGGAGAAGTTCCGTGGCGCAACATTAAACACACATGTTGACGTTATTGAAGCTGTACAGAGGTCGCTAAAGCAGCTTCCACAAAATGCCTTCGCCACATGCTTTGAAAAGTGGACTGAACGGTGGGAACGTTGCATATCATCCGAAGGAAGATTCTTTAAGAAATAATAACATATTTTCTTCTGTACCTATATTTCTTCATTTTGCTCAGTTTTTACGGAACGGCCGTTGTATATGTATATATGAGGCTTTCACTAATGAAGCAAATCTATGGATTCCCTTAAAAATTTCTGGCTACGCGACTGTGCTGAAGAATCGAACAGTCATCTCGATAATCGTGGTGTTATTTCGCTTCTGTTTTCACTGGATTGAACAAAAATATTTATGGGATGGGGAATAAATCTCATCTTTTTTCAGCACCCACTGTCTTGCGATTAAATAAGTGGTTGGTGCAAAATTTGGTTGCGTTTGGTAGATTCCATTGAGAGTTCTACAATTTTTTGTTCAGCACATTTATTTTTCATTAAACTGTTTCGCCGGTGGCGCAGTGGTCTAAGCAACGGCTTCTGATAATTCGTCCGGGTTCGAATCCCGGTGAGGCATGGATGTTGTGTTTGGCTTGCGGCACTGGCTCTCTCCCTTCCCTGGAACCAGTGGCTCTAAATCAGGGACGGACGATTGCTTATAGCCCATTAAGTTGCTCACTGTGGTCGTTAAACCACCAATCAAAAAAATTGCTTCTTCAAGTAAAATTATTAGACTTGGAATTTTCTTAACATAAGGTATTCCATGATTTCTGTCTGCTCAATGTATAGTTATTTTCTGATTTCAGATATTTTTCCTTCTACAGAATTAAATTTCAGTACAAAATTAAAATGTAGCTTTGTTTGCATGTGCTCTTTCTATGAGTATCAGTGGTTCCTTTTGGACCACGTTTTATCGCGCTCCGTGTTTATGTACCTCGTTCTGCCAATTCCCGCCCGGATTGTTTAAGACTCTACGAGACCCGCCATCTCTTGTTAACCAACGGACAAGCGTATTTCACAAATTGCTCGGGCAATTTTGCACATTTTGGAACACCGTTTGTGGCTAACGCAAGATATATGATAAATAAAGAGTTCCCTGGTTTCAGAATTTTTATTGACCTTTCCCTTAATTTTTCATCTGCAGCAAAAGTCGTACCAAGGCGTCTTCAATAACTTTATTAATTAATAAAAAATACTTAGAGTCCAAAATGAAAATCTGAAACCAGGGAACTCTTTATCAAATATCTTGCGTTAGCCACAAGCCGTGTTCCAAAATGTGCAAAATTGCCCGAGCAATTTGTGAAATGCCGCCCCGGTGGCGCAGTGGTCTAAGGCGCTGGCCTCTGATCATTCGTCCGTAAAGGGGTCCGGGTTCGAATCCCGGTGAGGCATGGATGTTGTGTTTGTCTTACGGCACTGGCTCTCTCCTTTCCCTGGAACCAGTGACCCTAAATTAGGGACGGGCGACTGCTTATAACCCAGAGTTGCTCACGGTGGTCGTTAAACCTCTAATAGCCGCCTCGGTGGCGCAGTGGTCTAAGGCGCTGGCCTCTGATCATTCGTCCGTAAGGGGTCCGGGTTCGAATCCCGGTCGGGCATGGATGTTGTGTTTGTCTTACGGCACTGGCTCTCTCCCTTCCCTGGAACCAGTGACCCTAAATTAGGGACGGGCGACTGCTTATAGCCCATTGAGTTGCTCACGGTGGTCGTTAAACCTCCAATCAAAAAAAAAAACCTCTAATAAAAAAAAAAAATTTGTGAAATACGCTTGCCCGTTGGTTAACAAGAGAAGGCAGCAATACAAGATGGCGGGTCTCGTAGAGCCTTAAGTTCTTTGTGCTTACCTCAAGTTTGAATGTCCCCGGGTCCTTTTTATTTTCTCCTGTTTGGTGAGTCCTTATTTTCCTGTAAATTTTGGTCTCTGTCGAGCTGGTCGGGACTCCACTTCCTGGCCGCCATTGCTGTGTCGACGACCAAAGTTGACGTGACTTCTCCGCTCAACATCTGGATGCTGGCGATGCCTTGCTAGCCTTAGGTGCTCCTCTTCCTGCATCTGCCGCTCCTGTCTCACTATCAGGCCACCAGTTTGTGCTCTCTTCTCGTTCAGACAGCTCTACTGTGACTGCCTCCAGCGATGACGCCATAGATGTGCCAGACTTCTTCGCTTCTTCCTAACCTGGATGCGATCCCACTCGCTTATACTCAGCGGCGGCGTCTGGTCCTGCCTTCTCTCAGCCTACCTCGCTGTTACCTTTTGCTAGTCTCGATGGACACGAGATTGCTCTGGATATTCCAGCGGACTCTTCTGCTGGACGCTCCTTCATCTCTACTATTTTCCGTTGCTTTTGTTCTACCACTGATCATCACCTTCGCCTTTAAATATCTATCAGAGAGGTGTTTGTCCGGCGTCAGCACATGGTCTACGTGTTCTTTGGCATGGAAAAAGCTTACGATCGGACGTGGAGATACGACATTCTCCATGATCTGCGGATTGCGGGGAAACTTACCAACTTTCATTGTCGGCTTTCTCCAGAACCGGATGTTTCGTGTGCTCCTCGGGTCGACCCTCTCTGCGCTGTGTCCACAGTAGCAGGGTGTTCCTCAAGGTTCCATTTTATCAGTTACTTTTCATCGTGTTAATCACATTTTCACATTACTTCCTCCGACGGTTCGTGCATCGATGCATGTGGATGATCTGCAGATTCGTGTGCATCAGTCAACATCCGCACAATTGAGAGACAATTGCAATCGGCCATTACTAAGATTTCTTTCTGGACTTTACGTAATGGTTTTAGCTTCTTGTCCCAGAAGACCGTTTGTGTGCATTTTTGCTACAAACGGGGTCTTCACCCAGACCCTCATCTCCGTCTGGGGAACTCTACGATCCCTGTGGTGCCCGAAGTCAAGTTCCTAGGTCTGACCGCGCACTCACCTTCCGTCCTTACATTCAGTCATTAAAGGTGAAGTGCACGCAGTCCTTGAGTATCCTTAAGGTCCTCTCCCGAACATCTTGGGGGGGGCTTACAGGTGCTCAATGCTCCGTATTTACCACTCACTTGTGCTGTCAAGGTTGGACTACGGACGTGTAACCCTGCTCGCCCTTCTGTTTTAGGTCGCTTTGACCCGGTTCATCACCAGGCTTTGCACCGGCGCTTTTCGTACTTCTCCCGTGCATAGCCTGTACGCAGAGTCGCATAAACCGCCGTTGTGCCTTCGCCCTCAGCAACTGTCTCTCCAGTTTTACACCAAGCTACAGTCACTACCTCATCATGCACTGCACGATTCTGTCTTCTCTTCACAATGTTCCCGCTTACTTTCCAATCGCCCTTCTGGTGTTCCAACCAGGGCCGTAGTCAGGGAGGGCCAGGCCGGACCTGTGTTTCCTTTTTCCCGTCCTAGAGACTCACACAACAGTATAGTGGCCGACCTCTTTTACATCCTTCGCCCTATCTCAATCAGCCACCCCTGTCAACTTACTTGTCTGGCTTCGGGCCTGGTTCCAACTTTCGGATTCAGACATGGTACGCCATGCTGGCCTAGAGTTATCGACGATTGGTGTGACTAAAGCTTTTCGTGATGATCCTTGGCGCACAGCTCAGGTAATAGCCGATATGTTTCTTTCTGTGTGGCCAAAGTCTTCCACGCCTGCGCCCGTTTACCAGCAGCTTTTTGCTGAGCACCTCTCGCTGCATCCAAATTTCGTGCCTGTCTTCACCGATGGCTCGAAATCTGGTGATGTGTGATCTGCCTTTGTGTGTACTGATGAGACGTGCGCAGAGCGGATTCCGCCGGCGGCGACCGTCTTTACGGCGGAAATGCATGCAGTTCACCAGGCCTTACGTCACATTCAGTCCTGTTCTCATCGTCGCGCCATGCTTTGCACTGACTCCCAGTCTATCATCCAAGTCTTATCTTCTCCAGTCACCAGGGACGTTCGTCGTCTCCTGCGGACTTTGCTTGGCGCTGGATTCCAGGTCCGTTGCATCCATGCCGATCACTCAACTGTCACTGTTTTTTAGAGATTTTCGTCCTGTCATCCGTTTCTTCATCATGGCTGAGTGGAAGTCCCTTTGGTCTCAGCAGGGCAGAAACAAACTTCTCTTCATCAAACCACAGAACGGACTATGGCAATCTAGTTTGCGTCGGAATCGTCGTGAGGAAGTTGCCCTTGCGCGTCTCCGCATTGGGCATTGTCGTTTCACGCACCGCTTCTTGCTATGTGGCGACACTGCCCCAGTGTGCGAGACATTTTTTTATTGGAGGTTTAACGACCACTGTGAGCAACTCAATAGGCTATAAGCAGTCGTCCGTCCCTAATTTAGGGTCACTGGTTCCAGGGAAGGGAGAGAGCCAGTGCCGTAAGACAAACACAACTTCCATGCCTCGCCGGGAGTCGAACCCGGACCCCGTACGGACGAATGAATCAGAGGCCAGCGCTTAGACCACTGCGCCACCGGGGTGGGTTGCGAGACATGCAACTGTCGTTCATGTTCTATGTACTTGTGTTCGTTTTCGTGCTGCCCATTTTCACTATTTTCATTCTCATTGGTTGAACGACGACGACGCTACGCTGCAGCGGCTTCTAGATGACCACTGCAGTACATTCGCCATCTTTTTGTTTTTAAAACAAATTGACTTTTTTTAAACGTATCTAATTTTTACACTTTTCTTCATTCTCATTTTTCGCTTTTAGCGCATCAGCTTGATTTTAAGCATTATCCCACATTTTTAATACTGTTTGCTTGATTGTCTTGTGTCTGGCGCTCTTTGGCCAAATATGGCCTTTGCGCCATTAAAATCCACTAACCAACCAACCATCTCTACTGTAGCGTTCGATTTGTCTCTCTCCCGAATACTCCACTCAAGGATTACTGCGCTGCCTTAAAGCTGCTTCTCAGCCCCAGGACTATTACATACATGACTCGCCAGCCTGGTGCCGTGGTTTTCTACTTTTAGCCCGCTTCACATGCTCGTACTGCTCTGGATCAGAGCCTTCGTGTCTGCGACCGTCATTTGTACCCGGTCCCCGTCTCCCAGAGCCCTGTTCTTATTTTCTTGTCACCCGTGCCTCCGGAAGTCTCAGATGCCCAGCTCTGCTTTCTGCTTGGTGGGTCAGGTTGTCTGGCCTATCACCACACTTTCCGCCGCTCTGAAGGATCCCGCCGACTGCTCGAACGATGCTTTTCGTCGTCAGAGCACGGGCTGTTTGACGAGGCCCTACTCTTGTGCTTGTTTTTTTTTTTTTTTTTTTTTTTTTTTTTTGATTGGAGGTTTAACGACCACCGTGAGCAACTCAATGGGCTATAAGCAGTCGCCCGTCCCTAATTTAGGGTCACTGGATCCAGGGAAGGGAGAGAGCCAGTGCCGTAAGACAAACACAACATCCATGCCTCACCGGGATTCGAACCCGGACCCCTTACGGACGAATGATCAGAGGCCAACGCCTTAGACCACTGCGCCACCGGGGCGGCCTCTTGTGCTTGTGCGTTGTAGCGACGTTTTGTTTCGCGTCAACATTCAACCTCTCCTTCAGTGTTTGTACTCTCAAGCTCCTGGCCACGTTCGCTCTGCCTGCCCGCATGATTCTCTTGTGTCCATTGTGTCTCAGGCTCCGTCTTCAGCCTCAGGATCTGCTCTCCTTGCCTCTACGACCTCTGCTGTGCGTTTTCGTTCTTCATCTCCTGCGAGCTTTGCAGAGCCCGATTTACACAAGGGGCCAGGGCCCAGGGCCCCCAATTTATGCACTAACATTTAATTTGGATTATTATGGGCAGCAAAAACAGCGACGGCGGCGTGCACCAGTTAATTTTCACCGAGCACAAATATGCATCGATAGGTTGCTTCAAAAAATCGATTATTAATATCCATTTGAAAGATGGAGATAAAATGTTTACGCCGCCCCGGTGGCGCAGTGGTCTAAGCGATGGCCTCTGATCATTCGTCCGAAAGGGGTCCGGGTTCGAATCCCGGTGAGGCATGGATGTTGTGTTTGTCTTATGGCACTGGCTCTCTCCCTTTCCTGGAACCAGTGACCCTAAATTAGGGATGGGCGACTGCTTATAGCCCATTGAGTTGCTCACGGTGGTCGTTAAACTTCCAATAAAAAAAAAAATGTTTGCTTTTAATTTACAATTTTTGAACATTTATTGCTTCTTGAATTTATTAAAGTAGATAGCACTTGTGTACTAGGGCAGCACTTCTTGTGTTTTATACAATTATAAGTGCATTTATAGAATAATTGCGCGAACGTTAATTTATTAAGAGTATGATTCATGCCTGGGGATGCCCCCCCCCCCCCCAAAGTTGTTTGTTCCCAGGGCCCCACTAGTCTTAAGTCGGGGGCGTTCTGGTCATAGGCGTTTCTTCTCCGCCTCTTCGACCTGCTCCCGGTGTCCACCCACCTGCCGCTGTCACCACTGTAGCCGCATCTTCCATGTCTTCTGCTGTTGAGCCCTCATTTGTTGTTGCTGTATCTCTTACCTCTGCCTCATGGCACGGATTCCCGGCTGTGTCGCCTGATTCCGATGCTTCTACAACCTCTGTTCGGGAACTCACAGGAGCTGCCCCTCAGAAATCCTCATGTCTCACAGCTATCGCCAAGAAGCCATGTGTGTCTGTCGTCTCTTCCTGGATCTCCACGATGGCTTCGTTCTCGTCTCCTGTCCTTGTCACCTGCACCTGGCTCTGACCCTGTGTCCTTCGATTTTGTTCTTCCGGCGGACCCTACCCTTTCCTTGGAACAGTTCCAGCAGCTCTAGGATGTTTCGCTCTTCAATGACCTACCGCTTTCTGCTATAAACCATCTCTTCTACATTCTAACTAATAGTTTTCATTTATTGCCAATTAAAAATCTGAATTGTTGACGGAATTATAGCACATTAAGACAAACTGCAGTCCAGGTTATGATGAAATTCATCAATCAATTTTAAAGGATGTAGCTGATTTAATCATAGACCCTTTACTAATAATCTTTAACTCCATTTTTTCCTCAGGTACATATCACAGTTCTTTAAAAATCACAAAATTAACTCCTACTTTTAAATCTGACTCCCGAAATGATCCTAATAATTACCAACCAATTGCCAAGATTTCAATTTCTGCAAGTCTTGGAAAATTTGTTGTACAAGAGATTAATTTCATATAATATAATATAAATGGAAATCAGTTTGGGTTCCATCCTAATAAATCTACTGAATCTGTGCTCTTATATTTGCAAACTGTTATTAAAAAAAATTTAGAACTTGGAGAAATAACATTTGCTATTTTTTTGAACTTATCTAAAGCCTTTGATACTGTAAATCATGATTTCCTATTAGCCAAATTATATAATTTGGGGATCAGGAATGTTTCCTACACTCTTCTTAAAAATTATCTCGTAGATAGATTTGTTTTCAATTCTATTAAACAGTTTACTTCACCTTTGTTGAGAGTGACCATGGTGTTTCGTAGGGCTCTATTCTTGGCCCCCTTCTATTTAACTTATACATTAATGATATATTCCGTGTTCAGTCTTGTAATAAGTTAATGCTGTATGCAGATGACATAACTTTACCTTTTTGAGTGATATATTCCGTGTTCAGTCTTGTAATAAGTTAATGCTGTATGCAGATGACATAACTTTACTTTTCTGAGGAACAAATATTAATGATCTCTTTATGCAGGCTAATAAACAATTTCAAATTTATTCAGAACGGTTGATATATAATGATTTAGTAATTAATCTTAATAAAACTAAATGTTTAATCTTCACTAGACAAAGAATATCTTTGATGCACCACCATCATTTAACTTTGAATAATCAAACTATTGAATGTGTGCAAACATTTAAGTTTTTGGGAACCATTCTAAACTCTACTTTAAAATGGAATAATCATATAGCATACATTGAAAGTAAAATTGCAAAACATATTGGTATTGTTTCTAGGGTTACATCATGTTTGACAGTTAAAACCCTTAAAATATTGCACTATTCATTGATTCATTCACATATTAATTATGGCATTGCCTCTTGGGGACAGATTACTCAAACTAATATAAATAGGTTGCAAATTTTACAGAATAAGTTCATAAGATTATTGGATTTAAAGATCTCTCCCTTTACTCTTAACAACTTACAATTATTCCACTATCATCATAACCGTGTTGACCCAAATAAGTACGGAATTTTGGTGGTTGAACAGCTATTTCATTTTAACATTGGTAAATTGATGTTTAAAGGACAAAAAATAATCTGTTTTCCAATGTTATAGATTTAAATTTTATTACTCATAATTATAAAACAAGGAAAAAGGCATTCCTGCGACCTATTTTACCAAAGACACAGGTATCAAAGCAAGGCATTAACTACATTGGTCCTGAGTACTGGAATGGATTGCCTGTGAAATTAATTGATATTAATAATCTAACATTATTTTAAAAAAAATAAAAAAATACTTACTTAACAAATAAAAACAACAACATAGCATATATTTTTTTATTACTGTATTGACGCTGCCAGTGCTTGACTCATTTGTTCTGTTTCCGGGTTTCAGGGCATGTCAGGTCTCTGAGAGGCCTTTTCCCTTTGCTGCTATTAATTTTTATTTGCACATAAATATTTCTCATTCATTATGTTATAATGTAACAGCATAAATATTGAAATACATAAAATATTTGGAATATTAGGCTAGTAGCCTCATGATTAATTATGCCATAATTCACTGTTCATCAACGGGCGCTCCCTTAGAAATTTTGAAAATTGTACCAAGCTGGTTTCTTCATTTACAATAATAAACATAGAAACTGAATGAAAAACACAAGAGTCACATTCATAAATGAAGTTTGTTAGGTGGTAGCTTTTAGCCATTCTACAACCTTGATCACCTGCAATCAATTGAATCTGAGGATTAGTTACCAGAACTATAATGTGAATTTGAGATGCCAGAATTCAGTAAAGAAATCCACATAAATGGGATTTGTTGAGGAGCCTCTGATTGCAATTCTTGGTAAACAAAATCAAATTATTGTTCTGGCAACCAGTTCTCAGACTCAATTGATTGCAGGTGATCAAGGTTGTAGAACGGACAGAAGCTACTGCTTAACAAACCTCATTTATACATGTGACTGTATTTTTCACTCAGTTTCTATGTTTATTATGATACTGTTACGTGACGCACGAGTTTTCAACCACTCTTTATTTATTTCTAGGGGGAAAATTCTGATCTTCCTTACAGGGTTCATGAATAAATTTCTAATCCCTATGGATTCCTATTAAAATACAATGTGAATAATGGGGGAAAAAGGGCTTGTGGGGAGTTTTCTTTCTCTAAGCTATATGATGAACATTTCCCATTAATTAAGCAATGTATATCAGTAATTTCTATTAGGGTTGGTTCTGATATACTACATTATTAAATTCACCCCAGTGCAAGTTGTCTCATGCACCATTAACAAACAAGTGTGAAACAAAGTTTTCAAAATATGGATGGAAAAACTAAAGATGAAAGGCCTCTTGAAGTCCATGTAAAGAAAAATGATATCACAATTCAGATTTTAGCTCTTTTTTCTAGGAATGAAGCAGTATATGCAATAGAAGCACAACATATTAATATGAAATAGGATTTTATATTTATATGTTGTACTTTTACTGCATATACTACTTCAAAGTTTAGGATCTCTAGGTCGAATGGTAAAATTAACTTCTAAATTTTTCAAGTACAGGCTAACCCATGGAAGTATAGTCCAATCATCACTAAGAATGTGAACAAATATTGCATTATTTATGGAGTTGATTTTCATCAGCAGATGACAAGATGGGGAGAGAAAAACTGCCACACAAAATGCTGCAGACTCTGGTGGCTTGCTGAGAATGAATGGTGCCCAGTTCTCCATGACAAACTCGGTAAGATCTTCAACATTTACATCAAGCTTCATTCCAGAGGTACAACCAGATGACAGGCTTATCCTGTTTTGAAAGAATAAAAATAAATATGCAAGTTTTTTTACACATATTTTGTGTACTAAATTTATTAAATCAATTACAAAGGATGACTGTATGCTAGCAGCTGCAGCTACCAAATGACAAGCCTATCCTGTGTGGAAAGAATTAAAATAAATATCCAAAAAAGAAACCTCTTGCAGTATTAAGTTTTCACATATATTTTGTATGCTTTAAATTAAACCCATGAATGAATGCATGCATGCTGATAGATGTACGTAGCAGGCTAGCAGTAACCATGGAGGCGTTAGAAGCTAGTAGTGTCATCCAAATTTAAAAAAAAAAAAAAAAAAATAACAACCAGTTCTGTAAGCATGGCCAGATGTACAGCCATAGTATATAGCAAGTGCAAATCTAAATGTTTATTGGAGGGGTGTATAATGTACAGGGTGTCTATAAATGAAGTATACAACTTCAGTATGCTATTAAAAAATACAATGGAAAAAACTTACTTTAAACATCAAGAGATGTGGCAAATGTTAAAATTAGTTAAATCAGATGATAGATGGCGCCAGGTGTCTCATGTAATAAAAAATCTCGTCCAACACGAAATATCTGGGGCATAGAAAATCCTCATGTGATCGTAGCACATGAGAGAAACAGCCCAAAGGTTAGTGTCTGGGTTGGCCAAATGGAAGACACACAGTGATAAGGCCCTTTTTTTCGCTGAACCAACCGTTACTGCCATAACATACCTGGACATGTTAGAACATTTTGTAATTCCACAACTCCAGGATATTCAAGACATCATATACCAGCAAGATGGAGCACCTCTGCACTGGTCTTTGGATGTACACAGATCTTTAGACCATCACTTTCCAGGACGTTGGATTGGACGTGGGGTCCGATGGCATGGCCACCCTGTTCTCCTGATATTACCCCATGTAAATTTTTTCTTTGGGGCTTTATTAAGGACATTGTGAACAAGAAAAAGATTACATCTATCACTGAGCTCAAAGAATGCATTACTGCAGCCTTTCTTCTTGTTACACTTGACATTCTGCAGTGTACATGGGTGGAACTGGACTATCGTTTAGACATTCTGCGAGCAACCAACGGAGCACACATGGAGACCTACTGACATTTAAAAAAACTTTCACATTTACCATGTATTTTGACATTAAAAATAAATTATTGTTTATTGTAATTTTTTTCCCAATAGCATACTGAAGTTGTATACTTCATTTATGGACACCCTGTATATTGTAAATATTAAAAAGTTTTATTATTGCTGGTTATAAGGTGCAGAAAAGTCAAATACTTATACACAGTAACTCCCGCTCCAGGAATGATTTTTTTTTTGACATACTATGAACGCCATCTCTTGGGCAACACATGAGCTATTTCCCATGAACCCTCAATAAGCGACTGTAATTTTTTCACCCAGTTCTGCTTCGGCTATGGTGAGCAGTGCACGCATTTTTCATGCTGGAATTTTGACCTTGTCACACTTCAGAGATGGAACAAAGGGCCAACATTAAGTTCTGCTTTAAATGAGACAAATCTGCATGAGAAATGTACAAATTGATGTTTATGTTTATCTCAGTCCAGGGTGTATGAATGGTATACACGTTTTTGTGATGGTCAAGAGTGATTGGAGGATGTTAAAAGGAGTGGACAACCTTCAACAAGCAACACTGATGAAAATACGCAGTCTGTTAACGAACTGTTGTCTATGGATCATCGATTAACACATCGGATGATAGCAGAAGAACCGAATATTACTAAGACAGTAGTAGCACACGGCATCATTTGTGATGTTCTCGGCGAGCGGAACGTGTGCGCAGAAGTTCGTCCCACACTTTCTCACTCCGGAACAAAGAGATCTGTGAGTTAATGCTTTGCAAAACTTGTGGAAATGGTTAATACATACATATCACTAAGCTGTTCTCTGAGATTCAGAGGTTAGCTCCACAAAGAAATACAAACTACCAGATAATTTTTACTTACTGTTGCCGTATCAAACTTCTCCATTTACAGCGAAATGGTGAATGGCAACACAAATTTTCTCATCAAGATAACTGGTGATGAATCATGGTGTTTTGAGTATGACCCATCCAAGAAATGACAAACTAGAGAGTGGTCAAGTCTGGGAAAGTCGAAACCAAAGAAGGAGAGTGCTGTGAAGTCGAAAATCAAAATGATGCTGATCATGTTCTTCAATTCCCATGGGATTATCCATCATGAATTTATGCCTGAAGGACAAACAGTCAATGGCTTATTCTACAAGGAAATCACAAATCATCTTCTCAAGAGAATTCAAAGAGTTAGGCCGAATTTGAATTGAAGTGGAGAATGGTTTCTCCTCCATGACAATGCTCCGTCACACACCTCAACCATTGTTATCCAGTTTCAGGCTAAACACCAGGTGACAACGATCATACATCTTCCCTATTTGCTGGATCTAGCCCTGGCAGACTTTTTCTGCTCTCAAAACTAAAAGCACCCACAAAGGGAAGACGATAAGGGTCCATTCCAGATATTCAAAGGTCAGTGACAACGTATCTGAAGAACATCCCAGGGTATTTGAGAGACTTCTGGAATGATCAAGCAGTGTATCAAAAGAGGATAGAACTATGTTGGAAATTAAATCAGCAAAATTGCTACAGGTAAGATATACATGAATGAGCCATTACATTATGGCCACCGCCAACCTAGAAAAATGAGCGCGTCTGGAGGCCAAATGGTGGCGTAGGTGGTAGTATATGTACAACCTGAGGACTGGCTTTTGGCTAGTAGAGTGTTCGGAGTTGGAATAGGAAAAGCTGCCGATCTATTGGAGTTTGATAAGGAACAAATTGTGATGACACGGCGCCTTGGAACTACGATCTCTGAAACGGCACAGCTTGTGGGCTGTTCACGTGCTGCTGTAGTAAATATGTATCAAAAGTGGTGCACAGATGGCCAAACAACAAACCATCATCTATCCATGTGTCGTCCGCAGCTCATTGATACCAGAGGGTATGGAGACTTGCGCACTGTTCACAGCAACCGCTGGGCCACATCGCGACAAATCACTCGCAGCTACAACAGTGGTGATCAGGGCAATGTGTCACAGCACACAGTTCATCGCACTTTTCTGTGCATGGGCCTGCATAGCCGAAGTGAGCATGGGGACCCGGCTGGGGTCACCATGCTCACTGCATGTCATCGCCAACAACGCATGAAATGGGCCCAAGATCATGAAGGTTGGACAGTGGATGATTGGAAGAAAGTGGCCTGGTCTGACAAATCAAGGTTCCTGGTGCATCACGTAGATGGCAGAGCGAGCGCAGATACGCCTATTACCAATTAAGGCTATGGCACCTGGATGCACTGTTGGGTGGAAACAGGCCGGCGGCGGCGGTGGTGTTATGCTGTGGGTGATGTTTTCTTAGGACACTTCAGGCCCCATTATCCCAATAGCATAATCCGTAGGTATCTGAGCATTGTTGCAGACCCAAGTTCACCCATTCATGGCAATTGTGTTTCCTGCCGGTGATGGCCATTACCAACAGGATAATGCGCCATGCCACATTGCCAGATCATCAAGGGGAGTGGTTCAAGGAACATGTTGGTGACTTTCTGTTAATGCCCTGGCCTCCAAATCCACCAGACATGAACCCAATAAAATATTTGTGGTTTGACTTAGAAAAGCGGGTTTGCGCTAAATCACCACCACTTTGAAATGTACAGGAACTAGAGTACCTGCTTTTGACATTACGGTACCAGATATCCCAGGATATCTATCGCCACCTCATCGAATCAATGCCTACCGAGTGGCTACTGTTTTGCGGGCTAAAGGGGGTTCTACAGCTTATTAGGTAGGTGGTCACAATGTAATGGCTCATCGATGCATTTTTTTTCACTGAATTATTCCTGAAACTTTCTGGACTGACTGTTTATAAGGGAATCCTCTCCATAGTCCTTTCATTCATCGATACCAGCGCAGTGCACTATTGGCATTTCTCTGATTTTGATAATAAAAATTTACCATTCCTTATTTGCAAAAGCCATTATTACTACAGGCAGCCATTTCAAGTGACGCTTCTGCTGTGCATCACAGGTAATTGCTTGTGATGGTCAGCATGTTGAGCAGATTTTGTCCAGAAACGTTTGTGCTGTCGATAAACAGTAAATTCACACATGTCCGGTTTTTCTTGTGTCCATAGTGCTGCTCTTTCAAAGTTGCAGTGCAACTTTGAACTAAATACCCTCATGCTAAATTGTTTTCCTGTGCCCACAATAAGCTACCGACCAAGTTTTGTCCCTATATCTCCATTTCTCACTTTTCCAGAGATCTGAGATCAGGAATACTTATTTTATAGCCACCCATTGTACGGCAGATTTTGGTTAATTGGGCTATCAATTAATAGGGGCAGCCATTTATTTGGGACAATTCTTGAAGAACATCCCAAATTTGCTCTTTGGAATAAAGCTTCGCATAATTGGAGCAGGCACTTAATTGGGCCAAAGTGTTCTATAGTTGTATCCCAATTAACCAGAACTTACCATATATTCAATGTCGCTCTTATTCAAAATTTATCACCATTTTGGGACAAACAATGGAATACAGTTAAGCAAATGTTTCCATATGCAATAAGTACATTTGAACTGAGTTTGGGAGTGATGTATTTTAAAACATGATTCAAGGTAATATCCCCTCCCCTCGCCTCCTTCCTCTTAGCATTCTTGTTTCTTTGCTTCTTTTGCCAGTTATTTTCTTCTTTGAACTGCAAAGTCAGTTACATGGCAGGGATGTAAGTTGTGCTGTGTTACTGCAAAAGCTTCTAAAGTTGGTAACATAAAAACTTAATGGGAATTATAGAGGATAAATTCATTAAGGTACTTTACCTCTCAAATTTTCGATCTATACACTAGATCATTTTCAGGAGTCCCTACGCCTTATTACTTCCACAGGTCTGGCGACCAAGCCTCGTTGATTTGCCATCCAACATGGTCATTGATGTTGCCACCTTGTGTCTTGTAAATTTCTAGGGATTCTTCTAATTTCCGGATAATTGCGTGGGATTGATGCTTGATAACTTTTAAGAAATTCAAGCTCATCTTGTGGCTAGTTTGTTTTATGTGCCAATCTAACCAGTTTTATTTGAAGTGCCTCATTGCCGCTTTGTGTTAATTAATTCTAGTGGTTAACCTTCGTCCTGTTTCTCCTATGTATGGTAAACCACACGAACAGTTTATTTTATAAATGACTACTTCCTGGAGTAAAGTATAAAAAAGTTGGCAACATCAATGACCATGATGGATGGCAAATTAACCAGGCTTGGTCACTAGAACTGTGGAAGTAGTAAGGTGCAGAAACTCCTGCCAATGAGCTAGTGTACTGGTTCTCAACCGCGGGCCAAATGCGCTTTGTGAATGGCATCAGTCTGGCCCATGGTTAAAAATTAAACTGAAAAGAAATACAAAAACTCCACAGGCTAAAAAACTGTTTATCAATATTTATAATATAAAACAGTATAAATATTTTTCGAATATTCAAAGCAAACAGAATATAAATTCTGAATTTGCTTGTATCATATTACTTGTCATCCATGTAACTCTCTCAGAAAATTTCATCACCCTGGAGCAGAAATTGAACCCGCATCTCCGGATTTCCATTTGAGTAGAATACTTGAACGAAAATTGGGAGATGCAGGTTCAATTTCCACTCCAGGGCGATGAAATTTTCAAGTTTTCTGAGAGAGTTACATGGATGACCAGTAATATGATACAAGCAAATTCAGAATTTATATTCTGATTGCTTTGAATGTATCATGAGGAATATTTCTTCCTTCATTGATTAATAAATATTTTTGTCTGATTTATTTTTGTTGACTACAACCTATACTCCAGAAAGACGTCACCTCCATTGTTCTCATTAATTTCTTGATGACTAAATTTAAATTTAAAACATTGTATTCATAATTTTACTTTAATACAAATACCATAATTTTCATCGTATTATCTGCACCAGCATATAAACCGCAGGCCGCAAAATTTACATAAATTTTTTCCCCTTCGTATAATCTGCACCGGCACATAATATCCGCAAACTGTGACATTCGGAAAAAGAAAAAAAAAAAAAATCGCTGTATAATTCGCACATCATAGATGTTGAACTGGAAGTGGAATTTCCGACAGAAAAGTTGGTCACATAATGACCCAGGAGTTTGAAGAAGTAAAAATAAACGATTTTATTAAATGAAAAAATTCATTTTTAAAGGGTACCTTTTATATTTTTATCTCTGGACAGATACAGCTCAGTGGCATGAAAGCACTGAGCTTTTATCTATCACTGAGCTTTATATGATAAGCTCCTCCATAGATCAGTGGCATGAAAGTACTGAGCTTTTATCTATCACTGAGCTTTATATGATAAGCTCCTCCATAGATCAGGCTGATGCAGCTCCAGAGTATTGCATTACACCTTGCAAATGACAAAATGCTGATACAGAACAAGCCATAGAAATACCATATGTACTCACGTATAAGTCAAACGTTTTTGGAGGAAATCCTGCTTTCAGAGTTGGGGGATCAGTTTATAAGTGGGCCAATAAAAATTAGAGCTAGACTTCCATGAATTCTCCCACAGAATTTACCGATGGATTTGTTTATACTTTAGACCATGGCACAGTGGCTTTATGTGTGTTATTGCACGATTGTTTTCTGACCTTCTCAAAACTAACGCGCAGTGACATGATCATATCCTCAACTATGCTCACCATTTTAAGTTTAAATTCGGCAGTGTAACTGAAACGTTTCCTTTTCAAAGACATCATGAACAGCAATTAAGGAAAATATCAGCAGCACAGGTGTTGGTCAAAATGGCGAAGGACGAAATAAACACAAGGCACAGCTCACATGAGATACAAAAGGAGGAACGCATAGGTTTGTGCAGCAAGAGCTGTGCGTACGTTTTCATTGGCTGGTTGACAAAAACAGAGACAGCACAACAGTTACGGTTGTCCTTCTGAGCAACACAAAATGACCCCCCATTGTCCCACCCCACAACTTTCCCGATCTTTCATTACGAGGCACTCCCCCCCCTTACATTCCCTCTGTACAAACTCCTGAACTAAGGAAAATTTTTCCAAGGGAGTCCCTTTCCCAATTATACTCCTTCTCCAACACAATTACCCAGCAGATTTTTATTTTAAACCAAAGGGCTGTAAATTTTTTTTTTAAATCAGCGTATTATCCGCAGAACTTATTTTTTTAACTTTTTTAGCAGATAATCTGAGGATTATACGACGAAAATTACGGTAACTGATTTCTGAAATTCGTTCAATTTTTTTCATTTGCTCGCTATGTAGCGTTCATTTTATAATTTTTACATTACCTTTAAAAATCTTAAAATGATGCAAATTTTGAAAACAATTTAAAAGCAGAAAAAAAAACTTGGGGTGCTCTAGAAAATGTATATGAGTATCAGTATGATATGCAACTTACATTTACCAAATTAAGTGTTTACACCCTCTGGCTTGGTTCCACACACACACACACAAATGTGGCCGCTGGTGAGAAGAAATTAAGAACCAGTGATCTAGAGTACAGATCAAAAATTTGAGAGGTAGGGTATCTTAATAAATTTATCCTCTATAATTCCCGTTAATTTTTTTCATCATTAATGGTACTTATACGAAGCCATGAAGTCATTAATTACTAAGCTTCTAAAGTGTTTTATATGAAATGGTTTTAGATTAAAACTACTGTTACTCAGTTTGATCACCTACCTTATCTGCCAGAGCTCTGACTGGTCTTTGGCTATTCCCAAAGATAAAATCCACCATAAAAGGACACAGATTTGTCATTACTGAGGGAATTCAAGGAAACATGATGCAAGTTTTGAAGGCAGTTTTAAAGCAGAAAAAAAAAGCATGGGGTGCTCTAGAAATGTTTGAGAACATGGGAGGGCCGCGGGTGACCTAGTGGGTTCATGATTACCATGGAGAAGACCTCGGGTTTGATCCCAGACAGGTAGAAACGCTTGAACCACTAAATATACGCCGTGCATCGGATAGGCACATTAAGCCGTCGGGCCCCAGGTACTGCATACATACATACATACATCATCATCATCATCATCATCATTGTCAACCATTATCAATCCACTGCTGGACGAAGGTCTCCCCAAGTTTCCTCCACAACGGTCTGTCTTGTGCCAGTCTCCTCCATGTCACCCCTGCATACTTTCGAATTTCATCCACCCATCTCCCATGTGGTCTTCTTCTGGGTCTTTTCCTGTCCCTTGGAATCCAATCTAAAATTTCGGCTGTCCATCTATGATCTGTCCTTCTGGCAGTATGTCCAGCCCATTGCCATTTCAGGGATTTAACTCTGATCATGATGTCTTCCACTCTTGTCATTTTTCGGATCCACGAGTTCCTCTTCTTATCTCTCCTGGTTACACGAAGCATGCACCTCTCCATGCTACTTTGAGTTGTCTGCAGTCTTTGTATATCTCTTTTAGTTAAGGTCCACATCTCTGCACCATACGTAAGCACTGGAAGGATGCATTGATCAAACACTTTTCTTTTAAGACATAATGGCATATTGCTCTTGAAAATTATGCTGTTTCTTCCAAAAGCTCTCCAGGCAAGTTTTGTACGCCGATTAATTTCTTCATCAATGTGACCCTCACTTGATATCTGCTGTCCAAGATAAACGTACGTGTCTGTTATCTCCAGCTTTTCTCCATCAATCGATAAATCTTCATTTCTTGTAAAAGCATTGTACATCACTTTTGTCTTCTGAAAGTTCATTTTTAATCCCACTTCTTTACTCTTGTCAGCAAGTTCCTGGATCATACTCTGCAGCTCTGATGGGGTAGTTGCAAAAATGACTACGTCATCAGCAAAACGAAGGTGGGTTAGATAATCTCCATTAATCTTTATCCCTTTGTTTTCCCAGCTCAGCGACTGAAAAACACCCTCCAAAGTGGCATTAAAGAGCTTCGGAGATATGGTGTCACCTCGTCTCACTCCCTTTCCAATTTTTATGTGTGTTGTATTTTCAAACAGCCGAATCTTTGCACTTGCATTTTCATAGATGTTATTAATAATATTAATGTATGCATCTTCAATACCGCAGGTTTTCAGAGCCATTGTAACTGCTGATGGTTTCACCGAATCAAAGGCTTTTTCATAATCGATAAAAGCCATGCACAATGGAAGTTCATATTCCCTCGCTCTTTCAATTAGTTCTCTCAGTACGTGGATATGATCTATTGTGCTGTAGCCACTCCTGAATCCAGCTTGTTCTCTCGGTTGAGCCATGTCCAGTGTTACCTTCAAGCGGTGTGAAAGAACTTTAGTGAAGATTTTATAAACTACTGATAGGAGGCTGATAGGTCTGTAGTTTCCGAGATCCTCAATGTCACCTTTCTTATGTAGCAGGATCATTGTAGCGGTGTTCCAATCCTCAGGAATCTTCCCTTCATTAAGGCATCGAGGGAAAATTTGGGCGAGTACTGTTTCAATTTCTCCACTTGCTTCTTGTATGATGTCTACAGTAATTCCATCTTCTCCTGGAGCTTTCCCCCGCTTCATGTTCTTGATTGCATGTGCAACTTCTGCTGGAAGGACTGGAGGAACTCTGGTACTGGTATCTTTCATGATGTCTGGAGTGCATGTATCATCCCTTTCATATAATTTGGAGTAGAAATCTTTCACTCTTGTCAAAATTTCACCTCTATTTCTTGTTACAGAACCATCTTCTTTTCTCAGTGCCATAATCTGTTTTCTTCCCTTACTGAGATGTCCCTTTGCTATCTTTAGGCTTTGGTTGTTTTTAATTGCTTTCCTCACTAGTTCACAGTTGAATTTTCTTATGTCTTCAGTGATACTTTTTCTTACTGTCTTGCATAGCTCTATATATTCCACTTTGGAAGTCACATCTTCTTTAGTTGTCCTCACCTCTCTTCTTTTTTGCATCAACATTTTCGTTTTTCCTGATAATTTGTTTACATGCAACTTGTTCTTAGACCCAGCTAATTTTGTTGCTGTTTCCATAAGAGCTTTGGTTACTTTTCTGTTAACTTCAGAGATGTCCACTTCTTCCGATGTTAGGCCTTCTAAAGCAGAGAACCTGTTCTTCAGTTCCAACTTGAAGGTATTATGGTGTTTTTTAAGGTTGGTTATGTCAATAGATTTTGTTTGTCTTATGAGCTTGCCATGTTCAAGTTTAGTGTTGAGGTGCATCTTACATCTCACCAATCTATGGTCACTACCTGTGTTGAACTTGTTTAGCACACTGCAGTCTTCTATGACGAATTTTTTGTTACACATAATAAAATCAATTTCACTTGTCGTCCCATTTGGATGTCTCCATGTCCATTTTCTGTGTGGCTTTTTCTTGAAGAAGGAGTTCAAGATGAAAAACCCTTCTGCCTCTGCAAACTCAACGAGAGTATTTCCACGCTGATTTCTGTTGCCGTGACCGAATTTACCTACTGAAGTTTCATTCTGTTGCTGGTGCCCTATTTTTGCATTGAAATCTCCCATAATTATTTTCAAGTGCTGCTTACCTTTATTATTTAGATGACAAATTTCCTCATAAAATTCTTCAATTTCTTCTTCAGGATGACTTGTGGTGGGTGCATAAGTTTGAATAATCTGAGCCTGGTATCTTTTCGAGAGTTGGATAACAAGTCGTGCAGCTCTGTCAGAGGAACTTTCAACTTCTACAACTTTATCCTTCAGTTTCTTGTTTATTATAAATCCAACACCACTAGTTCTGCCAGTATCTGTCCCACGATAGTAGAAGAGATGTCCACTTTTCAGTTCGATGAGATATACTCCTTTTCTCCTTACCTCACTTAGCCCCACGATGTCTCACTTGATCCTTTGTAGTTCCTCTTCCAATTCAAGAAGCCTTGAATCAGAAGATAGGGAGCGTCCGTTGTATGTAGCCAAGGTCAGCATCAGATGGCAGCCTAGTCCGGTCCTCCGGGGATTCTTTGCACCCTCTGCCTTCATGTCGCACTGGCCGCTGCCTTGGCCAGGTACATTCCAGCTGCCGGAGACTGAGGGCCAAGATTTAAGTTGTGGAGTCATTTTGGAGGGGTTTGGCCATAACTCACCACGCTGGCCAAGCGGGTTGGTGAGTGTGGGATAGAATTTCCTCTAATCCCGATGGTATAGTTATACCGCTAATGGCGGTCGTCAGAGCCCCTTTAGTGGGAACAGGATGCACCACGAGAAGGCGGGGTTGACATTTGTCAAGGAGAGGCTGTGATGTTACGCATCACCTGACCTTGCATACATACATACATACATACATACATACATATCACTAAGCTGTTCTCTGAGATTCAGAGGTTAGCTCCAAAAAGAAATACAAACTACCAGATATTTTTACTTACTGTTGTCATATCAAACTTCTCCATTTACAGTGATCTTGACATACAACTCGAGCTTCACTGATATCCATTGCACGCCGTACACAAGATCTTTCATACTTCGTACTCATAATCTTTTTCTCATGCAGACATTCCTGAATCTGATCCACCCATGTCTTCCTTGGCCTTCCTCTGCCTTTCCTTCCTGTCACTTGGGCTAAAAAGATTTTCTTAGTAAGCATTTCATCACTCATTCTTTCAACATGGCCAAACCACCGAAGCATATTGGTCTCCACCTTGCTAACAACATTTTGCTTTACATCACACAACTGCAATACATCTTCATTCCTCACACAATCAGATCGTGTCTTGCCACAAACCCCACGTAAGTAACACATTTCTCCAGCACACAAACGACTCCTATGCATCTTCTGCAGTGCCCAGGTTTCACTGCCATACATCAGAGTAGGAACAATTACTGTTTCATACACAGCCATGCGGGACTCTCTAGAGAACCCATCATTCCTGTGAAAACCTCTCAGAGCAGCTATGACTTTCAAAGAAGAATTCACTCGCCTTCTGATTTCACCATCCAACTAGTTCTCTCTGTCAAACATGCTTCCTAAATACACAAACTCACTCACCTGGTCAATTACAGTGCCATTTATACTTACATTACATTCAGTGCTACCCATTCCTCTCTCAAACACCATAACTTTAGGTTTTCCCTTATTTATACTCAGTTTGAATTTCATGCAAACTTCGTACAACCGAGACAACATACTCTGCAAATCACTTTTGCTCTCTGCCAACAGGACAGTGTCTTCAGCATACAGCAATCTGCACACACGGATATCACCAAGACATAAACCACTATCGTTGATTTTGGCATCATGCATGCACACGTCCATAAATATATTAAACAGCCATGGTGACATTACACAACCTTGTCTAACTCCTGCACCAATAGAAAACCATTTTGACCATTCACTTGTACACAAGCTCTACTACCAGCATACATGGCTGTATTAAATAAGGGTGTCTTCCTCCCCCTTTCTACCTCACTTCCGTGTCACTTTCCTATCTGGCACTCTAGCCCAAATCTCCTAGTTTCCTATTTCTAAGGGTTGTTTAAGACCTGGGGTCAGACACTCCCTTCCTAAAATTATCTGCATATGATCTGATCTGAGAACATGGGAGTGTAAATGCATAAGTGAACTGCCACCCAAGGTGAAATGGATAACATTTATTGTGGCATATAAGCGCTATGTTTGCAGATACAGTGGAACCTCTACTCAAAGAATTCCTGTTCAGTGAATTTCTATATTTAGTTAATTTTATGAAGGAACCTTAAAACTTCAGCTAAAATGTGGTCACAAAAACGCCTTTATTTAGGGAACTAATTTCCTACTTAATGGAGGGAGTTCCTTCCATTTTGTTTCCTTCTGTTGTATTCAAAATTGATAAGGATGTTACTTTTAATAATGATCATCTTACTGGCAAACGATATTCTACAGAGTGTTTACAAAAGTTTTTAGATTGCTGATGACGGGAAAGATGGAGACTGAGAATTTGAATCAAAAGCAACTAGAGACGATATGATCAAAGCACTTCAGATGGCTCAAAATGGGCTTCAGTCATTTATAATACATCAGAAGATATAGAAATCATGGAAGAAATATTCCTCATAAATGCATGGGATATTCACATAATCACAATGTGACTTGCTCAAGTATGCTGTTCTCTATTTAGCAAGGTATCAGAAAACTTGAAAATTACATTACGGAGTGGGAATCGAACCCTTATCTCCCGATTTCTATCCGATAGCATGCTCAAAATGGAAACCAAGAGATGCATGTTTGATTCCTGCTCCACAGCAATGTGATTTTCAAGTTTTCTGATATCTTGCTACATGGAGAACAGCATACTTGAGCAAGTAACATTCTGATTGCTGCTTGAGTAATTATGTGAACATACCATGTATTTATGAGAAATATTTCTTGCATGATTTCTATATCATCTGACACATTATCAATGGTATTTGGCTCTGAATGCCATAATGCAATGATGGGTTTGCCTCCTCGGGGAGCTGCATGGGAACAATTGCACACAAAACAGCAACAAGGGCCTCTGTGAATCTTGGAGAGGTGCCAGCTAGTTCTGTGGGACATTGGCAAAAGACCCCAACTCACTGGGTTTTGTTCCAGAATCCTTAGGTTGAATAACCAACTGGAACCATCAGCTGTGGGCTAACCCCCCACACTGATGTACTTACCTGATTAAAAAGCCACAAAGATACCACAACAGTAAGTAAAAATTATCTGGTAGTTTGTATTTCTTTGTGGAGCTAACCTCTGAATCTCAGAGAACAGCTCAGTAATATGATATGATATGATATGAACATTATCAATGATTGAAGCCCATTTTGAGCAATCTGAAGAGCTTTGACCATATTGACTCTTGTTGGTTTTGATTCACATTCTCAATCTGCATCTGCCAAATCATCAGCAATCTAAAAACTTTTGTAAGCACTCTGTAGAATATCCTTGCCAGTAAGAGGATGATCACCATCTCAGAATCACATTCGGACTGCTGCTAGAATAATTATGTGAATATATCATACTTTTATAAGGTATAATTCTTCCATGATTTCTATGTCTGAGGTTCTGGTGATTTACAATTGTGGCCAAAAGTCCTGCACGAGTAGACCGAAAGTCACATTTTTGATTTTTGAAGTCAACTTATACAGCGTAATGGTAAAGTCAGGAATACATATTATACATCATTGTAAAAGAAATTTTATACTGAATTCACATATTTTTTCAGATTGTTATTACCAGTAACAGAAGTGAAGTTACAAGCAAAAGTACAGCATCTAGTCATAAAAAGCAACAAATAGTGGAATTTGTGAAATTAGTGTACAATGCACTTAATGTAAAATTACTGTACAGTACATTATTGACACTTGCAGGACACTTGAAATAACTGACCAACAAGCAAAATAAACTTTAATATTTAATTGGGTAACCATGGTTTTCTAGAGTACCCATGCTTTTTTTCTGCTTTTAAACTGCCTTTAAAACTTGCACCGTGTTCCCTTGAATTCCCTCAGTAATGACAAATCTATGTCCTTTTATGGTGGATTTTATCTTTGGGAATAGCCAAAGACCAGTCAGAGCTCTGGCAGATAAGGTAGGTGATCAAACTGAGTAACAGTAGTTTTAATCTAAAACCATTTCATAAAATTGCTGTTAAATGTGGCTGTGATCATTTCACTCTTGTGCACCATTAAAAGAGTTGCAGAAACTGGATGTGTGGGAAACAGGAAAAAAACAGGTTGACCAATGCTGTGCACTGAATGTGATGATTGCATGTTGATTCGTCGTTTCTTAAAATCAAGGTTTAAAAGAGCCACCGATTTAAGAAATGAGTGGGAGAATGAAGTATGGCATTATTGCATCTGCACGTAAAGTTTGTCATGGGCTACAAGAAAATGGATTGACTGCACAAAAACCTTTCCTTACTGAACAACAATGGCTCAAAAGAATTGCTTGGGCTAAAGCACACAAGAATTGGACTGTTGATGAATGGAAAAATGTTATTTTCAGTGATGAAACAACTGTTACTATTTCCGCTAATAATGTAAATAAATATGTACGTTGTCTGGCTGGTGAAAGATATAAGGCAGGCTGCACCCAGTCAACAATGAAGCACCCACATTCGATGATGTTATGATCCTGTATTTCAGCCAGTGGTGTTGGCTGTCTGCACATTGTTGATAGCACATTGAATGGATTGAAATAGGTGGATATTTTGGAGTCCAAACTGCTACCATCTGCACAAGACATGGTTTTGTGGAGTTTTATCTTCCAGGATGACAATGTGCCATTTCATTGCTACATCTACAGTAGCGTGGAGTGTAGCCTTGCTACAAATAGAAAATGTAGTTGTAGCAATAGCAGGCTACAAAATAAAGTAGCTTGAAAATTGTGCTACAAATTGTGCTATTTTAAAAAAGTAACACCCCCCCCCTTTAAATCAGGTGATATTCAAATTTCGTGAAACATTATTGGCTGGAACAGGGGCGCCGAGTGTACACTACTTCCATCATGTAACTGACTTGACTTGCATTGTGAAAGTTAGCCAAACTGTTAAAATCAGAAAGTGTTGTATTCCCGCTCCAGGATGATAAAAATTTTCAAGTTTTCGGATATTATCTGACTTACCATCCTTGTCACATTTATGCCAAAAATTGGATTGTCATCTTTAAAATTTGTTGTGTTGTATTCCTTTATGCTGTCTGCAGGGAAATCTTCTCAGTCAGCCTGAGGAAACAGCGAGTATAAGATGATCGAGCTAGCGAATTTGTTGACAACAGTTGATTGCGAGATTAGATTCTCTTAGTAAAGAAAATGAATTTGCAGATACTTTTTGATGGCATTTTTATTTGAAATCCCTGGGCATATAAGCTAGCCTGGAATATAAGCCACTGAATGTGATTACATATGTTACATGTGATGATCAGAGCAGAGGTAAATAAGAATAAATTACTTGTGTAATTTACCCAGGTATTTGTTTCTGAATGCCATATGTAAGAATGTACATTCAGTGGTCGCGCTGGCTTTTAAAAAGTTTTCGCAAACTTATTCGCCAAATTCAATTTTTTTTCACCAATGTATTATAACAGTACAAAAAGGTGATCACCAAACCTATTTTTACATCCGCAAAACGATTTCTTTTTTGCAAATTGTGAAGAATGTAATCGACTGCATGACCCCTGTACATATAAAGATTATCTTCAGAATTTGTCCTTCGAACTTAAGACTAAATGTAGAAAAAGTAGCTAAAAAGTAGCAAAAGCAGCTACTTTTCCAAAAAAGTATTTCAGCAAGCTACTTTTTGGAAAAACTAGTTGTAGATGTATCAAGCTACCTTTTCAAAACTGTAGTCGTAGCAGTAGTTAGCTACTTTTAAGAAGTAACTTTCCAATCAATGCCTTAAATTACTTTTCTAAGAAGTTGCCGTCATTATTGAGGCATTAATCAAAATGGACAACCAGTTTTTGTGTCTCTGCATCACAGAATAAGGCCACCTGTGAAGATAGCCACTTCTGTACTGCTCCTTTGACTTGATCATCACCAAAGAAATGCCAACCAAAAAGGAACTTCTTCAGATGCAAGAACAGGTCATAGTCACTTGGCGCTACATCTAGGTTGTAGGAGGATGGGGGTAGGGGGTGACCCATTTGTTTCCACCCAAATGATGTGATGAATGCTTGAGTCTGTGCAGAAATGATGAAAAAAGTTGAAGAAATGTGAAAAAAGTTTGTCCGTTGACTTCACAAATCAGATGAATGTTAGACGATTTCACATTTCTTGCATTCAAAAATCAAATTATGGACCTCATTTCACAGTCAGCGAGCCGCCTAATCTTCTTAAACATGTTAAATACACAGAGCAACATGCAAACTCGATTTGATGCTTTCGTGATGGCATCTGTGGCTGGCCCCAAAATGAGGGAAGTCAACACACATATGTGATATTCCGACCGCAGAGCTATGTATGTAAAACTATTTGCAAACAGTACTTACTTTCAGAAAATGCTTGTACTTCGCAGTCACACTTCTTATATTAACTGTGAGTTATAAATATGGTTTGATTTAAAGGGCACTTAATTATCTTATAATTAACATTCTTACCCTTTGCCTGCTTCAGTACGTATGTGACTCCACATTTCTTCAAATAGTACCCGTTTCCATGACGACTGAAGAGGTGAAGCAGATCTTGGCGTTGAAATGGGGATAAAAAGATCTTCAAACTCCAGCGTTACAGAAGGCAAATCACATATGAAACTGCATCCATCACTGGAAGTAAATTCTGCACTACAAGAACAGAGAAATGTATCTTACATGTGGTAAAACAAGAATAATTTATCAATATTAAGAACTACATGTATACTGAAATAATAATATAATACTAGTATGATTTAACGGTGTAGTAATGATTCAAGGCATTAGATCAGAGCTCAGGAACCAGCAGCTCTTAGCTTCAAAAACTGTGGCTCTTTTGTACTTTAACATTTAAAAAAAAATCTAAATTTCTAATGCTTCCTTGCTTTTAAAGCCTTAAAACAATATGAAAAAGATCAAGGTGTGAAATCAGCAGAACATTTATAAATCATGCTACTTGATTTTTTTTTTTTTAAGCAAAAATATAATTGAGGCTCCTTTAATAAAACATTTTGTTCACTTTTTGGGGTTTTGGCTCTTTCCTTGAAAAAGGTTCCTGAGCCCTGCATTACACTGAAGAGCAATTGGATTAGAAATACCTGTCTAGTAACGTGTAGCACCACCTTTCGCCCTGATGACGGCGGCGATTCGTCTCGGCATGGACTCGACAAGACACCGGAAGTGTTGGGAAGCCATACAGATCCACGACCCCTGAACAAGCTCCCACAGTTCATGAAGATTTTATGGAGGAGGATCAGAGCCTCGAACATCTCTCTCGATGGCATCCCAGATGTGCTCGATAGGATTGAGGTCAGGTGACCTAGCTGGCCAAAGAAGCGAGGTCACGTCGGTGGAGTATTCATCCAACCATTCGGATACAATTCGGGAGCAATGGCATGGTGCATTGTCTTGTTGCAGGACGAAGTCCCCAGTGGGATGTTGAAGACGCACAAACGAGAGCAAATGGTCCTCCAGGATATCCCGGTAACGTTGACCTGTGAGGGACGATGTCACACATACCAGGGGTCCCATTTCAGTCCACGTAAACAATCCCCAGACGAGAATGCCACCCCCATCAGCTTGAAGAGTACCCTACTGGCAAGAAGGATCCATCGCTTCATGTGGTTTGCACCATACTCATATCCTGCCATCCGCATGTACCAACGTGAATCTTGACTCATCAGTCCAAGCAACATTTTCCCACACGTCTAGGGTCCAATGGCGATGTTCCCGCGCCCATGCTAATCTTTGCACCCTGTGATGTGCGGTCAGCAGCGGTACCCTTGTGGGATGATGGCTTCTGTACCCAATAGCGAGGAGATGGTTCTGGATGGTGTGGCTGCTTACACGTTTTTGTGCACCAGCGTTAAATTGCCGAGTGATTTCTTGCACTGAGGCCCGTCTATCCACTGTTACAATGCGAGCTGGCTGACGATGATCCCGCTCATTCACATGCTGTTGTCCACGGCAGTTGGCCCGTGCAGGGATGGTTTTACTGGATTCAATGTACTCACGGTGCACCCGTGACACAGTGGCTCATGAAAATCCCACCAGTGCCTGCACGACTTCCGAGATGGAGTGACCCATTCGTCGGGCCCCGACAATTTGCCCACGATCAAATACGCTTAGATCCTTCGTCTTACCCATACTGCGTCTGACTCTTACTGATTCCCGTCGCATCACTCCTTATATTGTCGGATCGCTGCATACTTCATATCATTTCCGTTTACAGGGTCGCCCACAGTGCCACATTTGCATAACGCCAGCTGTCTCCAATTCAATTGCTTTTCAGTGTAGATTATATCAAGAGTAAAGGCCTAATTAATGCACTGTGTGGGAGAAAGACACTTCTGATGAGGGTTCGAACCTCAATTTACCAGCTATCCAGTCTGGGGTTTGGCCTGGTTTCCTGCAGATATCCTGGGCTTAGGCATGTGAGTGCATAGGCCAACTTCCACACAAAGTTTCCCCTGAATGCACATTGCCCCTGATCTCCCCAGCCTTGGGCCAGCCATCTAATCCAGTGTAACATGGCTATGAAACCTGCATTAAGCCTTGTTTCTGTAGAGGAAGGAATGTACTTTCTTGGTCTGTGTATAATAAGAAAGTAAGTAAAGGCCTCATTAGGTGGTTAAAAGTGGCTGATGTGAGATTGGTAACAGCAATATCCAGAAAAAACACAAAATTCAGTGGCACAACAGAATTAGTAATGCAGATGTTGTTGAGTTGGGTACTTTTTTCTGTAGATGACAAAGTTAATGAAAACATATTTTGGTGTAAAACAAAGTATTTAGTACATACATACATACATATCCAATAATATATCGTTTCTTCTGACCATTCATATTTTATTTTGTTCTTTTAAATTCGTTCACTACAGTTTCTTGGATTGTTCATTGTTAGCCTTTTAACCTGCCTGCGGCATAGGTCATTACAGGGTTTTTATTTTTAGTTGTATTAATCTTTTGAGCTTATGATACAGTATATAGCAAGGTTATTTGGGTCGACTACTACTTTGACATAGCTAAACACTAAATTATAGTCAACATCAGACTTTCTGCAATGCATAGCCGCTGAACACCTGAGACCAAACAACTTGGTATGCGAACGAAAACGACCTTTGGACGAATATATGTGAGTAATTGCTCTTGCTTTCTTTTAGTCTTTTTCTTTTTTAATAATAAACGCCATAATTAACTGCACCACCATAATCACATGTCCGTATTTTAACGTGCGTAATAGCATTCTAAAAGAGGTACTGAATCTCTATATATTATGTATTTTAACCACGTATAACTTGTGACTTCCTTATAGGGAAGATATACATGAAGTATCTATAAATATCCAGGGTTTGAAAAATCCCAGCCCACTTGGGTTTTTCAGGTTTTATTGGGCTTTTTTGGGTTTTATTGGGCTTTTTCTAGTACTGTTGCAAATACAAAGAAGCAACAATCAATGAGTAAATTCTGCCCTAAAACCACAAAAGGGCAAAAGGAATCTCTTGATAAAACAGTGGCCGATTTTTTTTTATCCTGCTAACATACCATTCAATGCAGCAGAATTCGATCAATTTAAAAATTATGATCGAAACATTGAGACCTGGATATCATCCACCCTGAGCGAAAGCCACTGGTGGAAAATTGTTTGATACTGCAGCAGAAGAAATTGACATTTAATCTTCCTTCCCTCAGAGTTCATTAGGTTTTTTACAGACATTTCTGGCCTCTTGATTTTAGTCAAGGCCTGTTCTCAATGTATAGAAGGATTATCAGAAGCTTTGTTTACTCCTGAAGAATTCAAACATTGTTGCCAGCTTCCTCATACTGTAGACAGTTACTAAACTGAAATGTTTTCATTTCAGTTTAGTAACTGGCTACAGACTAAAATCAAGAGGCCAGAAACATCTGTAAAAACCAAAGAAACTCAGAGGGAAAGAAGATTAAATGAAAATTTCTTCAACTGGAACTAGAACCAAATAAATATATCTGGGTAAAGCCTTGAGTAAGTGATATAATACCTGTTAAGAAGAATTGAATCTCAGCTTTCAGAAAAAATAAAATCAGGCAGTTTGACTCTCACTATAGATGGCTGGTGCAGTGTGAAGAATGAGCCAGTCCAAGCTATTCATGTCCATACTGGAACATAAATTTTTTTGCTGTATGCTCATGATACTAGGTTAGAAAAGAAAACAGCAAAATATTGTGCTTCTAAATTAGAGGTGACATTAAAGGAATGCAAAGAAAAATTTGGAAAACCTGTTTTTGCTGTTGTAACTGACAGCAAAAAATAAAAAAAAGATAAAAATGTGGAAAATTTTAAATGAAAAATATCCAACTCTCGTAACATATGGATGCTCAGCACATCTGTTGAATTTGGTAGAAAAAGACTGTTTTAAAGCAGATTGCAGAGGTGCAAAAATATTTTTGTGACATAGGCCTACATCAAACACATGGATGGTTCAAAAGAAAAGCCTCGCTTAATGCCACAACTACCTAATGAAACAAGGTGCAACTCTCATCCTGTGTTAAAACATTTGTGGCCAATTATCACAAATACAGAGAAATATCTTTAGAGCATATTGAGGAATTTGATCAATCTATTTAAAAAATCTTGGATAACATGGGCATTTACTGTGAAGCTATGAATCTGGAAAAGCAGTTATCATTGTTACTAGCACACTGGACACACTTCAGAGAGACACAATGTCTATTTCAGTTGCTGTTGAAATATGGCTAGATTTACTACAAGAAGAAATCCTGCACCATACCATCTAGATTTTAAAAAAGGTTTGAACAAGCAATTCTTGCACCACATTTTCTAGCAAACCTTATGGATCCAAAATACAGAGGTTAGAAACTTAATCAAGAACAGGGGAGTATTGCAGAAGAGGATATCCAAATTTCACTCTGATTACACAGTCGAATAATATGACTACCCCCGGAATCACTGTGTACTCGTCCAGGCATGTCACAGAGTGCACGCGACAAGGTCGACCACGCAGATATATAAGCGGCTGGCCAGGACAGATGAGCCATAGTGCGTAACGTGAGCACAATGGGCAGAGGTAGTGATTCGATGGACGTTCGAAAAGGAATGATTATCAGTTACCGCGCCAAGGGTGGAAGCATCTCAGAAACAGCAGACTTTGTGGACTGTTCACGAGGTGCTGTTGTAAAGGTGTACCAAGAATGGACCACTGGCACGCAGAGCACCTCCCGACATCGTAACTGTGAAGCTCGAAAGGCCATCCACCCCAGAGGAGAATGTCGCCTCTGTCGACTGGTGAAGGGCAATCTATGTGCAACAGTGCGGCAATTGACCACGCAAATGAATGCTAGGGCACCCAGGTATGTGTCCCTGATAACAGTAGAGCGAACCCTGATACACATGGGTCTCAGGAGTCGATGCTGCCTCAAGGTGCCTATTTTAACCCAGGCCCATCAGCAATGATGCCTACAGTACGCATGGGACTACTGTCATTGGACAGTGGAAGAGTGGAAAAAGGTTGCCTTCTCTGACGAATCGAGGTTTCTACTCCACAGAAGTGACGGGCAGTGGTAGACACGCCAACGGTGGCAGTGAGCATGTCTGGGGGACATTTTCCTGTTATGCCATAGAACCGCTGGTACCACTTGATGAGTCCCTGAATGCTAATGGCTACCTGTCCATCCTCACTGACCACATGCATCCTTTCACATTGGACGTTTACCCTGGTGGTGATGGTGTCTAAAGGACAATGCACCCTGCCATGTTGCTAAGAGGGTGCATGACTGGTTCCAAGAACACGACAGCGATGTCTCCATTCTCCCTTCAGAGGCGAAATCGGCCAACCTCAACCTCCATGCTCTGCTGCAGTCCAAATGGGCACGTGTGCCTCAGGCAGCCTTCCAGGGGCTTCATTGTGTCCATGCCATGGCTTCTCACTGCTGTCATCCGGGCAAAGGGTGGTTATTCCCATTGATCATATTATTCTGAAATGACAGTGTATTTGCCTGGTGTAATGGCTTTCAAAATTAATGACACCTAGCATCAATGATGAAAGAAAGTGCCATCAGCCAGTTTTCTTCCATAAAATGGTGGCAAATCATGGCAAAAAAAGTCTGAAAATGGTTCAAATTCACAATTGTCTGCAGGATTTTGTGACTTCTTTGTATGCCTACATTCAGCACCAGCTTTATCTGTCTCTATTGAGAGAATTTTCTCTATGTTTTAACTAGTTTGGAGAAAGTTATGAAATAGGCTCGGGGGTAGAGAAAACCACAAAACTTGTTCAGTTTATCATTAAGATCACAGCATGGATCAAAATTTCCTGTAGATTGGTAGTTTCATTTCTGGCTAAAACCCTTGAGATTACATTAATTATTTTAAATGTGGCTGTTTCATGCAGAAAAACTCAGAGTTTGAAAATATTTGAAAATTGTGTGGGTCATGAAACTATGATAATTTCAGCCTGCTTTTGAGGTTCTAGTAAAATAGAAAGCAAAAGTACTTTTATTATCTGTACCATTGTTTAACTTTTAGGCAATCTTTGTAAATAGTCAAAAACCATTGTAATTTACATGCTGCACACAAATAATATCTCAGGCAAATTTTATTTAAAGATAATATTTTAGTTAGAAGCTAAGTATCTTATATTCTGTTTCTCTATTGTTTTTTCTATAGTTCAAATAGATAATGATAATGTTGGTCTATTCTATAGTTATTCTTTATAGGTGGAAAGCTATTTATATGCAGCCATTTATTATTTTCAGGATTATTGTTTAATTTTCTTATTTCAGATCAGTTAGTTGCTTGATCTGAAAGGTTTGTTTTGTGTTGCTAAATAATGAAATCGGTAAACCATCACCATTGAGAAGAAGGTAAGAAAGTGAATCTAGTCATTATTCCTAAAAGAAAATATTTTATTGGGTGCTGATTAAATTTAGAATATTGTAGGAGCAAAAATAGAATCTAATTTTGAAAAAACCCAGGCAGGTTTTTCAAACTGGGCCCACCCTGGTGAACCCTGTACATATCACTAAGCTGTTCTCTGAGATTCAGAGGTTAGCTCCACAAAGGAATAAAAACCACCAGATAAATTTTTAACTGATTATTTACTTATTGTTGCCATATCAAACTTCTCCATTTACAGCGATCTGGACACACAACTGGGGCTTCACTGACATTCGTCACATGACGTACACACAAGACCTTCTATACTTCATACTCATAATCTTTTCTCATGCAGACACTCTGAATCTGATCCTCCTACGACTTCCTTGGCCTTTCTCTGTCTTTCTTTCCTGCCACTTGGGCTGAAAACATTTTCTTAGTAAGTAAGCATCTCATCCCTCATTCTTTCAACATGGCCAAACCACCTAAGAATATTACTCTCCACCTTACTAACAACATTTTTCCTCATTGCAGCACATCTTCATTCCTCACATGATCAGAAAGTGTCATGCTACAAACTACCTGTAAGTAATGCTTCTCTCTAGCACACAAATGACTCCTATGTCTCTTCTGTAATACCCAGGTTTCACTGCCATACATCAGAGTAGGAACAATTAAACTTTCATACACAGCCATTCAGGACTCTCTTGAGAACCCATCATTCCTGTGAAAACCTCCTAAAGCAGCTATGACTTTCAATGAAGAATTCACTTGCCTATTAATTTTACTATCTAATTTGTTCCCTCTGTCAAACATACTTCCTAATTACAAAAACTCATTCACCTAGTCAATCACTGTGCCATTAAGACTTATCTTGCATTCAGTACTAACATTTCTTTGCTTAGAAACCATTACTTTGGGTTTTCCCTTATTTATACTCAGTTTGAATTTCATAGAAACTTCATACATTATTATAACAAAGTATTTAGGCTTATTTAAAAACCTAAATAATCAAATCAAATGAGCTAACTAAACATATAACCATAAAGTCAGGCCAAATTATAATCTCTTACCTCACCATGCAAGCAGAAATATATTCACTGCATGTACTAGACTCCAATGGTCCTTCTGGTCAGTACCAGATTTTTCTTTTAATTAATTTTAAACTTTCAAATTAATACATTTTAAAATCCTTTGTGGTCATAAAATTTAGCCATAAATTCCAGCTTTTAACCAAATTTAACATTCATATTTTTTCAAAACCACATGGTCCAAAGGCACAGGATTATCTAAGAAGATGCTAATGTTTAAAATTACACAGTGCATACAAGGTATTGAAACTGTCAGAAACTGAAAACAAAAGAACACTTAAGACACAATACATCTTGGAAAGAATAAAGAAGTGGGATTAAAAATGAACTTTCAGAAGACAAAAGTGATGTACAATGCTTTTACAAGAAAAGAAGATTTATCGATTGATGGGGAAAAGCTGGAGATAACCAATACCTACATTTATCTTGGACAGCAGATATCAAATGAAGGTCACATTGATGAAGAAATTAATTGGTGTATAAAACTTGGATGGAGAGCTTTTGGAAGAAACAGTATAATTTTCAACAGCAATATGCCATGATGTCTTAAAAGAGAAGTGTTTGAACAATGCATCCTTCCAGTGCTTACATATGGTGAAGAGACGTGGACCTTAACTAAAAGAGACATACAAAGACTGCAGACAACTCAAAAAAGCATGGAGAGGTGCATGCTTGGTGTAACCAGTAGAGATAAGAAGAGGAACTCATGGATCAGAAAAGTGACAAGAGTGGAAGACATCATGATCAGAGTAAAATCCCTGAAATGGAAATGGGCTGGACATATTGTCAGAAGGACAGACCATCGATGGACAGCTGAAATTTTAGACTGGATTCCGAGGGACAGGAAAAGACCTAGAAGAAGACCACATGGGAGATGGGTGGATGAAATTCAAAAGTATGCGGGAATGACATGGAGGAGACTGGCACAAGACAGACCGTTGGGAAGAAACTTGGGGAGACCTTCGTCCAGCAGTGGATTGATAATGGTTGACAACGATGATGATGATGACATTCTGGAAATACCATTGGTTAACTAAGTCACCACTAAATACTTTCATCCAGTTCTTAGGTCATATTCAGAGCAAGCATATTACTTTGTGATTGTAGCTTTCAACTCACACATGGCTGTTCATACACTGACATACTCTTTCGTCTATAGTGGTGGAAGATGCCACACCTATGAAGAAAATTCCTAATTCCACCACTATGAATGAAAAAATATGGCAGTGTATAAACTATGACGTGTGAGTTGAAAGACTGAATGACATGGAGGAGACTGGCACAAGACAGAACGTTGGGAAGAAACTTGGGGAGACCTTCGTCCAGCAGTGGATTGATAATGGTTGACAACGATGATGATGATGACATTCTGGAAATACCATTGGTTAACTAAGTCATCACTAAATACTTTCATCCAGTTCTTAGGTCATATTCAGAGCAAGCATATCACTTTGTGATTGTAGCTTTCAACTCACACATGGCTGTTCATACACTGACATACTCTTTCGTCTATAGTGGTGGAAGATGCCACACCTTTGAAGAAAATTCCTAATTCCACCACTATGAGTGAAAAAATATGGCAGTGTATAAACTACGGCATGTGAGTTGAAAGACTATGTGTGTGTTGAAAGACAGTGGCCTGCATAGCAGGCCACTGAAATGTTTCAATTTATGTCTACTACCTCAATTTATGAGTACTAGGGTACCACGTTGAGTTAAAAGTTCATCCCATTTGCAGTTTAAATGTTTAATGATGCAAGCAAGCCATACATGGTAACCCCATTCTGCAAAGTACAGGCCATTGTTTTCTGTAGTACTTTGCAAACATTCCACCAGAGCCATGGTCTTACCGCAGTACCATTTGACAGGTTTTGAGGACAGAAACTATCTGATGCCAGATTCCACATCCACCACTGAAGCAAAGTTCCATCCTGGTAGGAAATGGGTCATGAAGCAAACCAAGTGGTAGTCAGATGGGACAAAGTACAAACTGTATGAAGGATGGGGTAGGATCACAATCCTTTCTAATTCCTGTAGCTTTCAGTGGACCACTCTAGAGGTGTGACTTGGTGTATTATCCACTTGCAGCAATGCCCGCTTCCTATTGATCAGCTGTGGGTGGTGTTCGCATAGGGCATCATGGACTCGCTGCAGTTGTTCAATGGACAACTCTGGAGGTGTGACTTGGGGTATTATCCACTTGCAGCAATGCCCACTTCCTATTGATGAGCTGTGGGTGGTGTTGGCATAGGAACATCATGGACTCACTGCAGTTGTTCTATGGACCACTCTGGAGGTGTGACTTGTGGTATTATCCACTTGCAGCAATGCCTGCTTTCTATCGATGAGCTCTGGGTGGTGTTGGCACAGAACATCATGGACTTGCTACAGTTGTTTGGAGGACCACTCTGGAGTTGTGACTTGGGTTATTATCCACTTGCAGCAATGCTCACTTCCTATTGATGAGTGCTAGGTAGCATTGGTGCAAAGCATCAAGGACCTCTTGCAGTGGTTTGGCATAGCAGTTCCCGTCACAGCCTGACCATCTGGCATGAGTTCCTGTGCACAGGACCGCCACAATTTCCCCAAATGCACAGCATGACTTTCCTCCCAAATTACTCTCTTGGCAACACTGGCTTTGCTTTCTGGTGTGGCCTCAGCATGCAGTTCTCAGTGGAAGGAAAACATAGGAACATCCACTCTTCATCCCCTGTGATGATATGAAGCCAAAAGCTACCATCCTGTGAAATTGACAGCAATCTACAACAGAGAATGAAGCGTTGTTTCATTTTCTGGGGTGTTAATACATAGGGAACTATTTCATGACGCCTGGGGGAGAAACCATGCTAATGCAGGAGACGAGCGATGGGGGATTGGGAAGACCCATCTCAGATGCCAATTGTAATGTTCTGGTATCAGGGTTCACTGTTCAGAACTCCGGCCAGGGTGTAAGTGTTGGTGATCATTGGACACCCTGATCTCAACTTGTCTTAGAGATTGGTGTTCCCAGCATTGAAATGCCAGGACCATTTTTGTGCAGTGCTACTGTGCACAGTTTCTTCACCTTCAGCTACCCAAATTTCATGTATTAGTTCAAAGTACACCAGATTGTGCATAATCAAAAAGCACTAATAGCATTGTAAAATCCATTTATTTACTGGTATATGCCATTATGTCTTAAAAGAAAAGTGGACCCACTTCCTATTGATGGCCAATAGTAATATAGATGGCCAATAGTAATGTAGATTCGCCAAGTTTTTGCTCTTCACGGGGAGGCTTTTACAAGGTGATAGGTAGGCATAAAACACCTTTATCTCTACCTGTTGCCTTAATGGTAGACATTGAAATTTCAAGGCAATGGTAGACATTTTATTTTTTTATATCAATAGGTAGACATAAAATGCCTTTATGCCTAGAAAAAGCTTGGCAAATATATATACGTCTTATGCCAGTAAATAAATGCTATAAGCACTCTTTGATTGCACATAAATTTCTCTTGCTGTTGATGTCATGCATAACCCTTTTTTCTCACAATTATGTCGGAACACCTGAACAGCATGTTTGTCGACTTTCATCTTCCACTCACCTGATAACAAAATGTGGCTCTGTACCACATGAACATCAGCCTTATGTGTTTTATGTCATTGCAGTACACAGGCAATGCTGATGCACATTTCACACAGGAATGAAGGCCCAACGTCATGTGTAACTCGAAATGGGGGCGAACTTTTGACCTACCAAAAGGGTGAAGTAAAATAATCATCCAATAATTTGCAATATTAACCTATAGAAAGAATCAACATTTTATTTTTGCTATATTGTCATTCGAAATGACAAAACATTTGCACTTACATGAATGCAAGAGTCACGGGGCAAGGACAAGATGGCGTGAATTCCGCATTTACTAAAATTCCTAAAAAATGGGGAGAAAAAGATACAATAGCATAAGTGACATACATAAAATATTAATTAACTATAAATACAAATGTAAGTTTTTCATTTAATGGAAACATATAGCAACATGCATAAAATACACTATACAGACAAAAGTATTTGGACACCTTCACACATGCAAATAAATGTGCGTTTCCAGAACCAAACATGCATGTGTTGGGTGCTGTACACAAAGGGGAGGCATTGCACACCTGTCAGATGTGTTAGAAGTGACTATGATATGCAGAGCTAAACACATGGACATTGAAAAAGGTGTGGTGGTTGAATGCCACTCAAGTGAACAATCAGTATGTAGCTTTGCTGCTCTTGTTTTCATTTTATGCTATTTCTCACAAGAATAACTTTTTCTTGATATTGCAAAGATTTTGACAACAGTCTTCTATAATTATGACACTTATTACAAAAAAATTTTGAAAACATATTTTCAAAGTTTAAATGGTTATGAAAGACTGCAGTAGATCAATGTTAAGGAAAGACATTTTTTAGCAATCCTTTGGAAAAGTGAACACAACCTGATAGCAATGGATGGAAAATCAGGTAAACAAACTTTTAAAGATTTATGAATGTTTATATACGAAATAAGACTGCATGTACATATCAACAGCTGATGCAAAGAAAGGCACACTGAATAATGATATACTTGAAGAACAGGTATATATGAGTACTAATATGTTGCAGTTTCTGTCTAACTTTCTTGAAAAAGTCATCGGGTTGATGCGTGAAGGCTTGGAAACGCTCATGTCTTTTTCCTACGCCAATAAATCGGATCACTAGTATAGTATTACTATTTCCTAAGTAAACAGGTATTACAAAAAATTGGCAATGAACAAGATACACATAATATCATAGAATTCTTTATGCTTGCTCATATGAATATAGTAGCAACATGTTATAATTTCGTTAATTGGCCCCATTTCTGGTGGAATCTCTGAAGTCTCATAAACAGTTCATTTATTATTATTATTATTATTATTATTATTATTATTATTATTTTGGCACACCCACTGTCTGTGACAGTGGCCAATAGTAATGGTTGATGAGTGGAATGAGCTAGTCACTACTAGGCTACCAAACAATAAATGACCACATGGTGAATGCAATAGAGAAGGAAATGAATTCTCTGCGAGAGTCCATAGTTACCATTAAAGACTAAACCAAGAAAAATTTATACACTGCTGGCCACCCAAAATGCAACACCAAGAAGAACACGAGATAGCAAAGCCAGATTTACTGAACACATAACAACAGATACAAAGATGAAACGATTGAGCTTACAGGCCCGTGCAACTTGCGGAACACGCAGACATCAGTAGTTCGTGTGGCCCCCATGGCTGGCAATAACCGCTGCTACACGCAGCGGCATCGAACAAAAGAGGCTTTGGATGTGGGCTTGGGGTATGTCGGTCCAGGCTGCTTCCACACGTTGCCACAGTTCATCAGGCGTAGCCGCGGGCTGTGCTTGCCGGACCACTCGGTTGCCGATCAGCAACCAGACGTGTTCGATGGGTGACATATCGGGAGAACAGGCGGGCCACGGCAGCAGCGACACCTGGTGGGCCATGAAGAATTGTTGCACGATGCGTGCCACATGCGGGCGTGCATTGTCCTGTTGAAACGTGGCCGCTGGCAGGTCCTGCAAGTAAGGGAGGTTTACAGGCTCCAAAACGTCGGAGATGTAGCGGTGGCTGTTGAGTGTACCAACGATGCGTACCAGAGGGGTGCGGGTGTCATATCCAATTGCACCCCAAACCATAACGGCAGGCGACGGACCGGTATGACGATGCATAATGCAGGCGTCATACAGTCTTTCGCCGCGGTGCCGCACACGCGGATCCAACCATCGTGGTGTTGCAGGCAGAAGCGGGATTCATCGGAGAAGATATTGTCATGCCATTCCGTAGTCCAGGTGCGGCGTTCAATGGCCCACTGTGCTGCACTAACCGGTGGTGTAACGTCAATGGTAATCGGAGCAATAGGCGCCACGCGACAAGTCCCCGCTCCTGCAGACGCCGCCGAACGGTACATGCGGACACAGGTTGTTGCGCAACACACCCTAATTCCTGCGCTAACGTTCATGATGTGGCAGTGCGAGCCGTCAATGCCCGCTGCACAACATGCCGGTCTTCTCGTTTGGTGGCGTACCGCGGCTGCGGCAATCACTCACGTCGGTCCCTCCTGCACCCACCGAATCCATATTCGCCTCACTGTGGCTGGATGTCGTCGCACATGAGTGGCGATGTCTCGGTACAATAAACCGCTGTCGCAATAAGCCAGTATTTGTCCTCTGTCGAAATCCAAAACGTGCTGGAATGACTGCCGTATTCTGCAACGAGGCATCAAAAGCTTCCCATGCACAGGTCCGGCAGCGCAACACACTTCCACTACTTACACCCCACCTTCTGTGCGCCTTTTTTATAGTGCTTCTCAGTGGCGTGGCGTGCCGGGCGCACATGATTTGCATATGCCCTGCAATGCTAATCGTTTGCATATCCTCTTGCGGGTGACGCATGCTGCGAATTTCAGGCCAATCGGATGCTTCCTTCTTGGTGTTGCATTTTGGGTGGCCAGTAGTGTAGAAACATGCTGAAAAACATGAAATACGTAATGCAAAGTTGAACAAGGCATCATGCTACAGCATATAAAACTACTGCTCAGGAAATCTGCAATGCTATACTTAACCATTTCTTAATGTCACACATAATAAATTATTGCTTTTTGACCCATATCATACGAGGAAGATATAAGAAAATTTTTTAAATCAATGAAGGAAAAAATATTCGTTATAATATTAGGTGTACAAATAAGTTTTAAAGCATTTTAAGACAACGCAACATGTAATTTGAGAGAAAACAACAATACCTTAAGGAATCAAAATATGCGCCATCATTATTTATCACCTTCCGCCATCGGTCAGGCAGCTGACAAATTCCAGCCATGAAGAATACATCGTCGTGTGACGCGATGAAATCGTCAACCCATTTTTGCACTTCGTCACATGTTCAGAACCACACAGCAGACAAACCATGTTGCATCAATCAGAACAAATGATAGTCTGAAGGGGCTGTGTTGGGACTATACACTGGGAGCTCCAAAACTTCTCTGCCAAGAGTCAATAACGTTTCCTTGACCGATTTCGCGACATGCGGCCTAGCAATGCCATGCAGTAATTTTACAGGACACAATCCTTTGCCTGTGAATGGACGTTTCCGACAGATTTCCTGGTTCAATCGCAGCAATTGTTGCTTGTTGCGATCAGCAGTAACAGTTTGACCCTGTTCCAATAGTTCATAATAAAGCACACCCTTCATATCCCACCAGATGCACAGCAGAACTTTTCTTGGAGTGAATATCGCATTTTGGTGTCAAAGTTGTTGTTTCACTGGGGTCTACCCAGTGCTTTTTGCATGTGGGATTGCCGTACCATATCCACTTTTCATCACCCATAACGATTTTCCACAGGAAAGATTTCCTGTGTTGTTTATTCAACACATTCGAACACTTCATGACACACTCATCCTTGTTCCTCTGACTAAGGTCATGTGACATACATTTTCCTTCATTCTGAATCTTTCCCATTGTCCGTAAACCATTGGAAATGGTTTGTTGAGTTACCCTCAGTTGTTCAGCTAGTTCCTTTTGCATTTGAGATGAATCTTCACCCAGCAAGGCTTGCAGTTTGTCATCTGCAACCTTTTGTGGGGCGCCTCTACATTCTCAATCGCCAATATCAAAATCACCTGCTTTAAACCATCTAAACCAAAACTCACATGTGCTTTTTGATACAATATTCTCCCACAGAACAGATCGATGCAATGCTTTTGCAGCACATTTTCCTTGATGAAATTCGTAACGAATGCGATGTCAAATAAATGCAGTATCGCTTGCCATCTTTCACCTACAGATGTGTAAGTGCGTTCGACTGTTGCGCAAACTTCTGTGTCACATTTTATACTCGGGATCAGTTACTGTCACATGACAACAACGCAGGGGAATGTCTGATATGTAAATTAGCGGCATATGTCACACAAAAATTGCTTTAAAACTTATTTGTACACCTAATACATGGGAAATCAATAGGATATTCAAAGCAAACGGAATATAAATTCTGAATTTGCTTGTACCACTTACTGGTCATAAATGTAACACCTCTCAGAAAACTTGAAAATTTTATCACCCTGGAGCTGGAATCAAACCCGCACCTCCAGATTTCTGTTCGAGTATGCTAACCTTTACACCACCCAGGACAGTGAAGTTCCAAGCAACTAAGACTAAGCAAACTTAGCTTAGGAATCTGAACATCCTCAGATTTTTGCTAATTGAAGCATCCTTGCTTCCTCTTAGCATTTTGACCCATCTCCTATCCAGAGCAATGAAACTAAGCAAATTCAGGATTTATACTCTGTTTGCTTTGAAAATGTTTTGTTGAAAACATGTTAACATATCCTGGAGTAAGCTAAGGCTCTATCTAAACAAGAAATTCAAAGAATTTAATGTGTATCATAGGAAACACCTTACCTTCACTTTCAGATTCCATTAAAACTGGCACTTCTATATCTGAAAGCCACAGATAATAATGCAATGAATTAGTGATTATCACAATTACATGATAGAATTCAGAAAACTGTATAAAAGTGAAAAGGTTTTGCTACATCAACACGAATTGAATTACACCTGTACACATCAAAATTAAAGGAAAGCTAAAGTGGATGATACACATACATACTGACAATATCAAAATATTAAAGGGGATTAACTTTTTATACCTCTAACTGAAAAAAAAATAATGCATTTTAAAGCATACATGATTATTAACAAAATAAATATTTAGGTATAAATGAAAAAATCTGAATTTTTTTGTTACTGTAGGACGTCGAATAATGCCACTTAGAGCAATCCATCAACAGCTCTGACTTTGAGAATGTTAGCAGGCACAGTATCTTAAGTGATAAAGTCATGTCTAACATTCCCAATAATTATTTTAAATGATGAATTTCGGACATTACATAAATATATTTTTCATTTTAATATAGAGAAACAGCATTTATAAATGCAATTATTTATAACTTAACATTTAATATAGTTTTGCTAGGAGCTATGGTCCAGTTTCCTCAGGACTACAGCATGTTGATTTCTTCTATAGAGTAAAAAGTTTATACTGTCTAGGCACGTTAGAAATATTTTAATTTTTGTGCTAAAATACACTAGCACGTTCGAAACTATTATATGGTTTCATCATCAGGTGTAAACATAAGATACAAATCCTTTCAAATACACACTACTCAAAATACCCCTTGAGGTTATAACGGCAAGAAATATATCTTACGTGATGGTTATAAGCAGGAACATTGTGGCACATGTTTGATTTAAATGTCAAATTGTTGTCGAAGTTAAGCTATAAAGAGCAGTTGCGGTTTTTGATGAAAATGAGATATTTAAGCAAAAACTATCTGCAAAATCTGCTAATAATTTAGAAACTATCCACATATGGCCAGGGCCCGACCAAGGTCAATCAAGGCCCTGTGGACATCCTATGTCTGAGGCCCCCTCGATTAAAATTTTCAGTCAAACAGTCAAAAAGAATGTTTACTGGTAAATATTTTTTTTGCAAGTAGTTTTTATAGCAGTGAAAATATTAAAATATATCCCACATGCTAGTCAACTTTATAGCCAATGTGGCTTGTAATACACGAGCATTCACACTGCTTGTACTTCCCTGCACCCACAGAGCTTACAGCTGTAACATTAATTACTCTGGAATTCTTTTTTTGTTTTATAGTATCATTTACAGAAATAACTATCCTCCCAGAAATGTAATTTAAAACATCTGGTTTACCATAAATGTAATGGAAATGATGAACCAATGGTAGTTTAAGCTGTAAAATCAATCCCTCACAAAGTCTTGCAGCTAACCACACACATTGTGGGATAATTATTGCAACACTCCACGTATATTATTACAACAGTCTTTAAAGTAGTGTCACTTGAACTTTTTTTTGTATTTTTATTTATGTAAAAATAAACCCTACATAATTACGAATATTAATTCACAATTTTTGTTCTCACATGACTAGAATATTAATAATAATTTTTTTTTTTTAGTAAATTCTACATGTTTGCTGAAATGCTTTTCATGTATAATATACCGTATGGCTCCAAACACAGGCTGTTCCCATTGCATTTTGATTGTTACAAATAAGGGTGAGATTAAGATGTTACATTGGCCGATCACAGCTCAGCACAACGCTTGAGCTTTATTATACAAAATAATAACTTGTTTTCCAAAATCTCATCCTAAATTTTGAAATCGAACCATATAATAATTTCGTGCTATAACAGAAAACATATTTTAATTCTGAAAATTTATATTATTTTATTAAGGTAGTTTGGTGGCCCCTCCAAATTCTGAGGCCCTGTGCACATGCACATGCGGAAATCAGGCCCTGCATACGGCATACATGCGCACGTCTACACGCGAATACTCTGCCGCAAACCAAGGTCGCTGAAAATATGGCCCTAAAACATCTTGTACTGCAGTGTCACATGAGATGAAAGAGATGACATTACATCTGCACACTGCACAGAAGGAAGCAATATCATTTCAAGCAAACACCACAGGGAGAAGGAAAACAGTGACAATCAATCTAAACATTTTGACAAATTTCTTTTCATTGCAAGACAAAATCCAATGACTATTCCATGATATTTCATAAAGATATGAAATATCAAGTATTTTCCAGACCTGGAAAATAGAGAAATCAAATTCCACACCTTTTTCAGGGGATGTGCAAACCCTGTAGCTAATGACTTACTTTTTTCTCAAATGATAGGCAAGCATTTACAATGCATCAGAGGTGTAACTAGATATATTTCTATTCCCAAAGCAACCATAAAATATTGCACTCCAATCTGCATTTTCCTCTTGTGTAAATATGTAGTGTGATGAAAAAGTTCCGAGACTAGGTACGTAGCGCGCCAACAGATGGCAGCACGTGAGTAGCGGTCGAGGGCAGGGATCTTCATGAGTCATTCTGCCGAGTGGCGTCATTCTGTGAACTTGGTATCTGTGCTACACGATATTTGGTGACCACGTGCAGAACACAGCTGCGATTTCGGTATGGACTGCAAACTAGAGCAACAAGCGAACATCAAATTCTGCGTCAAACTCGGCAAATCGAGAACGGGGATGCATGAAATGTTGCGGCAGACTTATGACAATAAAGCAATGAGTCGTGCAAGGTGTTTTGAGTGGCACTCGCACTTCAAGAGCGGCAGAATGGCACTGGAAGATGACGAGAGGTCAGGGTGACCATCCACAAGCAAAAACTCCGAAAATGTGGACAGAGTTAGGGAACTGGTGCATGAGGATCGTCGGAGAACCATTCAAGACATTGCTAGCATTGTCAATGTGTCATACGAAACAGTGCAAGAAATTCTGACATCGGTTTTGAACATGCACCGCAATTGCTGCAAAGTTTGTGCCAAAGATTCTGAATCCTGAAGAGAAAGAGCTCCGTGCCGAACTCTGTCAAGAGCTTCGTCAGCAGATGGTGAATGAATCAACGTTCCTGTTGCGGATCATCACTGGGGACGAGACTTGGGTCTACGGTTGTGACCCGGAGACCAAACAACAATCGTTGCAGTGGAAGAGCCCGGCATCTAAACGACCGAAGAAGGCTCAACAGGTCCAGAGCGCAACCAAAAGCATGCTCATCGTGTTCTTCGACATTCGTGGGTTTGTGCACCGTGAATTCATCCCCCAGGGCTAGACCACCACCGCTCTTTTTTAGTGCGATGCTCTGTGGCGTCTTAGGGAGGACATTCGCCACAAAATGACCTGAAATGTGGGGCAAGGGTGATTTCCTGCTCCATCACGACAATGCAGCAGCTCACAGAGCGTTAGCAACATGCCAGTTTTGCAGCCGCAACAGCATGACTACCATTCCTCACCCGCCTTACTCAATGGATTTGGCCCCCTGTGACTTCTTGCTGTTTCCGAAGACGAAGCTGAAGCTCAAGGGTCGCCGTTTTGAAACTGTGGACGAGATCCAGCTCGAATCACAGACAGTGCTTGGCACAATTCGCAAACAGGATTTCCAGGGAGCGTTCCAACAGTGGCAAACACGCTGGCAACGGTGTATCACTGCCCAAGGAGACTACTTGGAGGGAGATTATAGCCAGACTTAAGTAATGTAAGTACTTTGTTGTATATCGGCCTAGTCTCGGAACTTTTTGATCGGACCTCGTGTATTACCAATTTACAACAGTTCTCTCTCTCTCTCTCTCTACTTTTCTTTCCCCCTCTCTCTATCTCCCCTCCTCTCTCTACCTTTCTCTCTCTCTCTCTCTTAAATCAAAATTGATGTCATATCAAACTCTCCCTCAAATCAAAATTGAACTATGGCTGTTTGTGCAACTTTTACTAGCTGCTTCAGAGTTCAGACCTTCAGTACCACATCAAATGAACCGAATACAACTAACAGGTGAGGCTCAGAGCCATGGCAATTATTGAATAGCCCTAAGAGAATCTCCAACGATGTGAATCACATCCCTATCTTGCAACGTACTCTACTAAAGCCATACTGCAGACTCCATTGTTTTCAACAAAGGCCGTGGTTCTTCTTTAGTTGAACAGACTATACAATCATACCTTCATTCCTTAACACAAGCAACTAACATCACCTAGATATTTTGAAGAAGAAAACACAGATTTTAAGCTGCAAACCAAAACTGGCGAACCATATTATGAGCAAATTCTGTAAATCGACAAATGACAAAATATGGTGCTAAAAAACTGTACCAGACATCAGTACAAAAGTTTCAATTACAGTTTTAATCAGATTGTAAGCAGTGATTTTTGCACCCTCTTTTGAGCGGCCCTACCTGCCCCACCCCAGTTATGCCTCTGCAATGCATATGTTTTTTTCCAGACACCTTCCGAGCAGCGCGCAATTTCGATTTGTATGCTAAGACTTCACATTAATTATGAATTTAAAATTACTTTTACAACAGCTTTTTTTCTTCTTTCTTGATAGTTAAAAACATTTCAATGTACAAATGCACTCTTGAGAACTTGCAAAACCATGTAATTATAAAGAAAAATAAATAAATAAATAAAAATATTACTATAACCTAAGTTTCAAACATTATTTAACTTATTACATAAATATATACACTTGCAACAAGTTATTTTAAAAGAACGATTAAGAAAGAATTAAAGTGATACGAACTGGACCCCACTGGCACCTTAACTTAACTCACTAAGTCTGTCACCCAACTAAGTGGATGTCCTTAGACAGTCAATGTCTCCGTAGGGCCGCTCAAAAGAGGGCCCTTAAGCTCAACTGACTTTGTCATCTAACTAAGTGGACATCCTTAGGGAGTCAATGCCTCCCTCTTAAACTCAACCAAGTCTGTCATCCAACTAAGTGAATGTCCTCAGAGAGTCAATGTCTCCTTCTTAAGCTCAACTAGCCAAATGGAAACGGAGTCCAGCACATTCCTCAAATAAAAATTGGCGGATGATTCCTACAAACTACCAATTAGGCATGTACAGATGTGGTGCCCTCTGTTGATGAAGATTCAAAACATTTTCTCTTCTTAGTTCTTATGACAAAGGGTATCGGAGAAGAAACTTGTATATCATAAATATTTGCTTCCCATTTGGGAGAAAAGTAAGTTCATTAGTTAACTTACAAATTGTAGTTGAAATGTAGTACATTCTTTTCAAATATTTGAGGTTCAGTAAAGACCTGAACATTATGCTGCATTACCATTTAATATTTTTAATGAAATTAAGTCTTTTTTTATCCAAACACTACATGGATTTTAAAGTCAAAATACCTATTGCATTTGAAGGTACAGGAGAGGTTACTATCTTTATTACAATTGCATATAAAGTAGAAAACTCTTCATCACAACCTTTCACCTAAAAAGAAAATAAAGAAGGATGTTAGCATTTGGTAAAATTTAAAAAAATCACAAGAAGTAAACCTATTTAAGTCTACCACAACAATGATGCAAAGCAGCATGCCACTAGTAGTACTATTATTATATTAACATACTACACTAGTGTGCAAAAATTAAGGGCGAAGAGGAGAAATTAGCATAACAGCAGAACGAGCAGGCAGAGGGGACCGAAAAACCACTCAGGAGATAGACTAGGGTCCGGTAAGGTAGGGCATGCACATATATGCAGCATGATTGGGGGTATAAAGCACACGGGCAGTGTATGCTCAGCAATTCAGAGAAAGCTATTGCACGATGTACATCAGTTTGAACGGCGTCGAGTTGCTGCCACCATGTTATATGGCCAACAGGCAATCCAGTAGACGACATCTGGATGACTTTACCTGAGGTCGCGTCATTGGGAAGCTGGAAGAAGGTCGAAGTGTGACTAGTGTGGCCGAGGAGTTCAGGATCGCTCACAGCATCGTTTCAAGAGCTTGGAAAGCATTTCAAACGACAGAAACAGCTGTCCGAGAGTTTAGCAGTGGTCGTCCACGAGCAACCACGGCGGTAGACGACCGGTATATTGTCCTACAGGCGAGAAGAGACAGACGGCAGACAGCGGGAGAAATCGCAAGGCACATTCAACAGACAACTGGACGTCCGTTATCACGTTTTACCGTGGCCAGGAGGCTGCACAAAGGTGGTCTATTTGCACGACGACCAGTATGGTGTGTGCCATTAACGCCTGCTCATCGGAGACGGCGGTTTCTGTGGTGCCAGGAACACTAAGAACTGGACACATCAGCAATGGGGTCGAGTTCTCTTTACGGATGAGAGCCGATTCAGTCTGACGAGCGATTCTGGACGTATACACATCTGGAAAGAGCAGGGAACACGCAATCACACCTCCAACATCATCGAAAGGGACCGGTTTAGAGGTGGCGGAGTTCTCATTTGGGGCGGTATCATGCTTGGTAGCCGTACTGACCTCCACCTCTCCCAAGGAGGTTCAGTTACTGGTGTCCGCTATTGTACCGAGGTTCTCCTGCCTCACAAGTGTCTGTTTAGAGGTGCTGTGGGTCCTGAGTTCCTCTTCATGGACGACAATGCTACACCTCATCGTACAGTGGCTGTCGCAGAGCTGTTGGGGAGTGAAGATATTCAACACATGGATTGGCCCACAAGGTCCTCGGACCTAAATCCAATCAAACATGTGTGGGACCTTCTCGGGAGACGCTTGGCAGCATGTCACCAGCCGCCCGCAACGATTCCACAGCTGCGATTGGCGCTACAAGAGGAACGGGCCGCAATGCCTCAACAGCTTCTTGACAATCTCGTCCTCAGCATGGACAGACGTTGTAAATCCTGCAACGCAGTCAGGGGTGATCATATCCCCTCCTAAAGACTGGATTTTTCTTGGCAGCCGCCTGTCACATGGACATTTCTGTCTTCTGTCCAGTTGTGCTCGAAGCTACCTTTTCAATAAAGTGCCTTTGTATCCTTTGGATTCCTTGTTTGGACGGTTTTGCTCACTTGTCCCATATTCTTACATTTTGGGGATCTTATGGTATGATTTGAGACGATGTGGAGCACTTCTGCACGACGTTACATTCGAAAAACCGCCTCGTCCTTAATATTTGCACGCCAGTGTATGGTTTGGTTTTTACTTTTAAATGAAATTTGTGTAGTTGTAACAAAAATCCATGGTATAATAATTGTTGACATATAGGTGACAAATATTTTTACTGTTTCCCATGTATCTTTGGAAAACTTGAAATTATCCTCCAGAAAACTTGAAAACTACATCAACCTGGAATAAGCATTGAAAAGATGCTAGTTTCAATTTATGTTCCAGCATGCTACTTTTACACCATCCAGGATGATTCCCATTCCAGGGGATGTAAGTTTTCTGAAAAGAGGCTACATGAGAAACAGTAAAATGTATAGCATCTACGTATATGCTGACAATGATACATATATGGGTTGGACAAAATAATGTGAACAATTGGGAAATAGATGATATGTCTTTATTAATAAGGTGTTCGACCACCACTTGACATTAATACAGCTTCCAACCATCTTAGAATAGATTCATACGAATGGTACAACATTCCACAGGAGCCTTTTGAATAGTTACCAGAGGAATGTTGTACCATTCGTCGATCAAAACGTCAGTCAATTGCTTCAGAGATGTTTGAGGAGGGAATCTGCTTCTCACTCTGCTCTCCAAAGCTGCTCACAGTAATCAAGTCAGGTGATTGAGCTAGCTGGCCAGGGCAGATAGATGTTAAAAGTTCATCTTGGTGCTCCTCAAACCAAGACTGAACTGTTCTAGCTGTGTGTGAGGGCGCATTATCACTCTCCAAAACTGCCCACAATGATATTCAAGTCAGATGATTGAGCTGGCCAGGGCACATTGGTGCACCCATGGAGGAGGGCTTTGGGGGCTTGAGCCCCCTCCGATAAGATTAAGAGCGACGTACGCCACCTATTAAACATTCAAAATTATTATTTTACATGTTCGAAAAATTACATAGTGTCTGATATAGTGTCTTCTATTACATGGTGTCTTCTTCCCAAATCCCCAAAGAGATTAAGAGCGACGTACATCACAAAATAAACATTCAAAAATATTTTTTTACATGTTCAAAAAATTACATAGTGTCTTCTATTACATGATGTCTTCTTCCCAAAGCCCCAAAGATATTAAGAGTGATGTACAACACAAATTAAACATTCAAAAACATTATTTTACATGTTCAAAAAATTACATAGTGTCTTTTATTACATGATGTTTTCTTCCCAAAGCTCCAAAGACATTAAGAGCGACGTGCACCACAAATTAAACATTCAAAAATATTATTTTACATGTTCAAAAAAATATATAGTGTCTTCTATTGCATGGTGCCTTCTTCACAAAGCCCCAAAGAGATTAAGAGCAATGTATGTCACAACCATGTATAAATTATAGGCTATATAATAAAATATATATATGTACAGTACACAGATTGTGTATGCATACTATATATATTTAGCCCCCTCCAACAGGAATTCATGGGTGTGCCACTGCCAGGGCAGATATTGAAGTTCACTTATGAGCTCAAGACTATGAGCTCCTCTGGCTGTGTGTAGAGGTGCATTATCACTCTCCAAAACTCCCCTCAATGATATACAAGTCAAGTGATGGAGCTGGCCAGGGTAGGTATTGAATTTCATCTTGGTGCCCCTCAAACCAAGACTGAACTGTTCTGGTTGTGTGTGTATGGGTGCATTATCATCGAGAAATGGCATCATTGTTGGGAAACAACATTTGGACCACAGGATGCACCTGATCACCTAGAATTTAAAAATTACTCTACACATCTTATTTCCCCCGTCATTATTGATAGATTTTCACCTCATCTACACTGAAGAGCAACTGAATTAGAGACAGCTGGCGTTATGCAAACGTGGCGCTGTGGGCGGCCCTGTAAATGAAAACGACATGACGTATGCAGCGTCCGACAATATAAGAAGTGATGCGACTGGAATCAGCAAGAGTCACCCGCAGTATGGATACGACGAAGGATCTAAGCACATTTGATCATAGGAAAATTGTCGGGGTCCGACGAATGGAAAACTCCATCTCGGAAGTCGTGCAGGCACTGGGATTTTCATGAGCCACTGTGTCACAGGTGCACCACGAGTACATTGAATCCGGTAAAACCATCACTGCAAGGGCCAACTGCCGCGGACTACAGCGTGTGGATGAGCGGGGTCATCGTAAGCTAGCTCGCATTGTAACAGCGAATAGACGGGCCACAGTGCAAGAAATCACTTGGCAATTTAACGCTGGTGCACCAAAATGTGTAAGCAGCCACACCATCCAGAACCATCTCCTCGCTATGGGGTACAGAAGCCATCGTCCCACAAAGGTACCGCTGCTGACCACACATCACAGGGTGCAAAGATTAGCATGGGCGCGGGAACATCGCCCCTGGACCCTAGACATGTGGGGAAATGTTGCCTGGACTAACGAGTCGAGATTCACGTTGGTACATGCAGATGGCAGGATACGAGTACGGCGCAAACCACATGAAGCGATGGACCCTTCTTGCCAGCAGGGTACTCTTCAAGCTGGTGGGGTTGGCATTCTCGTCTGGGGTCTGCTTACGTGGACTGAAATGGGACCACTGGTATGTGTGACGTCATCTCTCACAGGTCAACGTTACCGGGATATCCTGGACAACCATTTGCCCCCATTTGTGCATCTTCAACATCCCATTGGGGACCTCATCCTGCAACAAGACAATGCACCGTGCCATTGCTCCCGAATTGTATCTGCATAGTTGGATGAACACTCCACCAACGTGACCTTGCTTCCTTGGCCAGCTAGGTCACCTGACCTCAATCCCATCGAGCACATCTGGGATGCCACCGAGAGAGATGTTCGAGGCTCTGACCCCCTCCATCAAATCTTCGTGAACTGTGGGAGCTTGTTCAGGGGTTGTGGATCCGTATAGCTTCCCAACGCTTCCGGTGTCTTGTCGAGTCCATGCCGAGGCGAATCGCCGCCGTCATCAGTGCGAAAGGTGGTGCTATCCGTTACTAGACAGGTATCTCTAATTCAATTACTCTTCAGTGTATATATAAATGTAAAGCAGAAAAACATACAAATGACAAACACCACATATATGGTGAGCAATAAAACTTACATGCTTTAAGATGAAAGGCACTTGAACAATGGGCTGAAATGATTCCGAGGACACAAATTCCTTGTATACATCAAAAACTCCTGTAAGACAATTTCACATGGAAATGTTTAGTTACTATATAACCATGGCACTTTTTTCAGCACTAAAGTGTGATCTTTACTTTTTATAATTTTAGATGGTTCTACCTAAACACTCTGCTCTATGTTTCCAATGGTGAAAACTTCTGCAGACACTTTCTTCGCAATTCATTTATTCTCAAGCAGGAAAATCTGCGCATCGATAAAAATAACTTTAAAGAATAGTATGGTGTACTTAGAATTTGGTATGATTAACCATATTTATATTAAAAATCAATATTTTTTGCTTCAGTAATGTTGAGACATGCTAACATATGGAGTGACATGTACACTGATGGAATCAGTAGACAAACAAATGATTGATGGCTTATTTCAGAATTAGAAATCAACAGTATTGCTGATTCTTTTTCAATAATTTGATTAATTTTTGGAATGGAATCAAACTTTGAGTTTATCTGTGTGATAGTTGTGATGTCCTACAGAGGTCCTACAGAGGTGAAGCATGTGTTAAAATGATAAATCTGCAGTGTTACATTTCATCAGTGTAGCTTAGTCAGTTGTAGCAACTCATTCCAGAGCAAGGAGATGGAAATTCGATTCCCAACGCATTTCTGTTTTCACAATGACGCCCAAACATAAAAATAGATCTACTGGCCATTGGGTTCTTTAAAAAATGTGCGATGTACGCTCCACACATCATCTGGAATTAATGAAAGGTTCCTTTGTTAAAAAAAATTAAGAGGGAGATGATATGATGTACTACAGAGGTGAAACACATGTCAAGATGATAAATCTGCAGCGATACATTCCGTCAGTGTAGCTTAGTGAGTTAGGGCAACTCACTCCAGAGCGAGAAGATGTGGGTTTGATCAGCGTCACAGACAAATTCCTGTTTCCACATAGTCTGGAATGTTTAAAATTATTTGAGTCACTTAAATTAAATGTTCTGACAATTTAGCTGAAAATGTCAACAGAACAGCAGGTACTGCTGATCTCTAATTCCGAAATAAGCCATCAAACATTTGTTTGTCCACTGACGTCATCATTGCACAGGTAATGCCATCTATTAGTAGGCTTCAACATTACCCAAGGGAAAAATGATTGATTTTTAATATAATTATGGTTAAGTTTTAGCAAATATTAAGTATGTCATGCTATAATTAAAAGTCATTTTTATCAAATTTTCATCCTAGGGAATAAATACATTGATTGCAAAGAAAATGTCTACAGAAATTTTTTTACCATTGGAAACACAGGATATAGTTTTTAGCAGGAACCACCTTAACCGCATCATTAAGTTAAATACACAAAATTCAAAATCAGAGGAGTATGGTTCTTCTCTCTCTCTTTTTTAAGGCTTATGGGACTGTTCAATTGGAAGCAGAACATAAATTTCACAAACCAATCAGCTGTAATCAAGGAAAACAACTTCCCTTCTTACGTACTGCACTACTCACTTGCTACTTACTCACTTACATGCGCATGCAGAGCTAATGAATATGAAACTAAGACAAGGACAGAGATATTAAATTTTAAGTTTTGGATAAATAGCTGAATAAATGCATGCAGAGAGGTCAGACAGTTATTTTCATAAATTCATTACATGTATCATGAAATATGGGATTACACCAGTATACAATACAAATTTGAAGATGTGATTCCATCTATTGGTGTAAATTATGACGAGAATGGTAAGTCAAATAATATTCAGAAACTTGAAAATTTCATCGTCCTGGAGCGGGAATCGAACCCATGTCTCCCGGTTTGTGCCCGAGTATGCTCTTGCACTCGAGTATAAACTGGGAGACACAGGTTCGATTTCCGCTCCAGGATGATGAATTTTTCAAGTTTCTGGATATCATTTGACTTACCATTCTTATCATAAAATTTACACCAGTAGACAGAATCACATCTTCAAATTTGTATTGTATACTGGTGTAATCCCGTATTTCATGATTTATCAGCTTCTCCAGATAATCACGGGAAACAAAATTTTATTCAAGCATACTCGGACGCAAACCGGGAGATGCGGGTTCGATTCCTGCTCCAGGATGATGAAATTTTCAAGTTTCTGGATATTATTTGACTTATCATTCTCATCATAATTTACACCAGTAGACAGAATCACATCTTCAAATTTGTGTTGTATACTGGTGTAATCCCGTATTTCATGATTTATCAGCTTCTCCAGATAATCACGGGAAACAAAATTCTATTCAAGCATACTCGGACGCAAACCGGGAGATGCGGGTTCGATTCCTGCTCCGGGATGATGAAATTTTCAAGTTTCTGGATATTATTTGACTTACCATTCTCATCATAATTTACACCAGTAGACAGAATCACATCTTCAAATTTGTATTGTATACTGGTGTAATCCCGTATTTGCTTCTCCAGATAATCGCGGGAAACAATGAATTCTATTCATCCAGATTCACTAAATATGAATGCCATTGCTTCGACTGGTGATTGCTGTGATGTGTTAAATTCAAATTACTCGGAAACTTGAGACTTGGACGTTCTGGGTGGTGTCGTGGTTAGCGTACTCGGGTGCAAACCGGGAGATGCAGGTTCAATTCCTGCTCCAGGACGATGAAATTTTAAAGTTTCAACATATTATTTGACTTACAATTCTCGTCATAATTTACAACAATAGACGGAATCACATCTTTCAAATTTGTATCATTACATGTCATTATAATGTTGTAATAACAAATGCATGGTTCATACTAATTTGTGGAAGTCCATTTAATAAATTTTCAAGGAGTTGATGACATCAGAACTTTTTAAAGTTCAATTTCTCTGAAGAAGTATGGTATCCCATTTTCTAGTAGTTTCTTGTTATATCAACAGACTAAAAAAAAAAGCAAGCATTTTTCCTTTTGTTCTAAAAAATATCCAGTTCAAAATCAGGATTTCAACACTTCATCGCCATAGCCTTCCCGTAAAGTCATTTCTCTTAACATTTATAATGTAGTACAATTTTCCACCATAAATTTAGTTTTAAAAATACTGGTGTCCAAAATTAATGTGACAAACACAATGTCACTAATAACTCAAAATCCACATGACAGAGTTTTGTGACAGTTGATACGGAAATAAAACTATCAACAACGCAGCATTACACAACAGAAAAGGAATGCCACGAGGAAGAAGCATGCGCATGGCAGTATGGAAGTCCAAAAGTGATGCAGCATGTGGTGCGAATTTCGAGGGGCTAATAGTGAGTGTGATTACCTCAAACAGTGATATAGCCCTCATGCTGTTTACAAGGCTGTGAATGAAAGTTTGGGACAATAAATGCGACTCCACCACCAAGGCGTGTAGGACTCCCGGGAGGGTTCTGGGAAAGGGCTGCCATTTCGCAATAGCCCTTCCCGGAGGATCCCAGACATGCTCTATTGGGTCTAGGTCTGGAAATCCCACATGCCACCTCCATTCTGTGAATATCCTAATTTTCCAGGTATTTGTCGACTAGCCAAGCCCTATGGGGACAGGCATTATCATCCATAAAAAGGAACTGGGGTCAACAGGTCCCATGAAAAGCCATACATAGGGCTCTAGGATATCATCCGGAGGAGAGCTACACGAGAGTTGCCTGGCTGCCGATCTCTTATGGTGGCGAGCTGTTAGAGACAAATACTAGTCATCTTGACTTATTGTGGCTTGTAGGCATCCTTGTCCCAGCCTTCTGGTTATTGTTCTGGTTTCTTGGACCTGTCTTCAGAGATTGGAGACCACTTGCCTTGACACATTCAGCCATCTTGCTGCCTCAGCTTGCGATTGTCCTGCTTCTAATCTGTTGATCCCTCTCCATCATCAACAGACTTTTAAGCAATGGTGCAAAGCTATTCTTCGACTAACAGTCCATCTCAAGCTTTAATTGCCGCACCCCAGACAAAAACAACATTTATCAAGGTTGTGTACCTGCCAGCTCTATGACCAACAGTCATGATTTGCATATATCTATAGAAACTAGCACAATGTTGCTTGGATACACCACCTTAGTTGTTTCTGCTTACACGTCTGAAAAATCGTTACAATCGCTCATCTCATTTTGGACATATTCTCAAATCTGTATTTGTCCCATTACTTTTGGACAATAATGTAAACGAAAAAAGGCTTGCTCTGCCCCTTGGTATAGTAAGAAATGACTAAGGAATGAGAAAACACAAATTTTGAGCTCTGGGTGATGTAATGGATAGCATGCTCAAACAGATATCGGGAGATATGGGTTCGATTCCCACTCCAGGGCAATGTAATTTTCAAGTTTTCTCATGTTATTAATGTTATGTGATGAACAGTAACTGCAAGCAATTCATAGATGTCTGATTGCTGTGTTAATTATTCTAAAGAAACTTGTTAGTCAGAAGCAACCAAGGAATTAAAACACATTTGATAGAAGCAGTCATACAATTTTGGTTTCACATTATAACAGCTGATGAATTAAAACACTTGGTTTACTCCATGGGATGTCATTGTAAGGCTATAATTGAAGCAAAAGATTTCCTGACTAAGTATTAACAGAAATGGTGAGAAGATATGAAATACCCTTTATAAGGGTTTTCTGTGTATAACTTTTTTAAATGCCATTTTTAATAAAGTGTGCTGCATTACATTCTGTATTAAATTATCTCTCAAATAATATATAATTTTATGGTGTTATTCTAAAAAAGACTGATGTTATGAGATATTAAGCCTCAGAAATATAAATTTTCCAAAAATGTTTCCACCACTTTGGCCATTAGTATATATAGTGTTGACTATGATACATCAGATAACATAAGGCAATAAATATTTGGAATTGGTTACAAAAAGAAACCTATTACCTTTCCGATCTTCACCAGATGATGCATCTGTGGTTTCATTTGAGGGAGGGACCACTTGTTTCTTTACCCTATAATTAATAACCTCAGGTCAAAATTGCAAAATTTTCAAAATAAATAAATGCAGTTTAAGTGTTAAGAACATGAAAAATTCTGACATCAGCACATGACCATAAATCAACGAGTATTAAAACTTTAAAACATGCTTAAGTAACATAAGAAAATAAACAAGGAAGCTTTAAACTGATAACTTCCACAGGGCTTGAAAAAACATCTGGAAAGTTACATGTCTAGCTGGTAGTAAAAGCTAGATTCCCAGGAAAATTTATCCTTTAAGACAACAAATCGGAACCCTCATTTTTTTTAAAGTTAAAAATATTCTAAACTTTTTTTCTTGTTTTGCATTGTTTTAAGGGTCTGCATTCAAAATGTTCAATGCACAAAAGCATGTATCTAAAGTTTTAAGATAATGCTGAAATTGGTATGAAATGGTATGATGATGAGATTGGTATGTGAGAAATTTAATGATTCTGCTATGTTCCTTTTGTTGAAGTTTACGCCCTTTGTCACTAAACACAGAAGGCTAGTTCTATCAGAAGCATGCATCTCATCACTGACTACATACAACATTTGGAGCAAAACCACATATGGTTCCAATTTTGGACCTAGAGTATGGTATAATTAAAGAAGTGATATTCTTCTGTCCTTGGCACTCCATAACAATAATACAACTTCCAGTGATTAGAAGTGAAATGAAACAGGACATGCAACGACTGTCTTTTTCTTGTAGTAGAAAATTCTATTCTAAATTTTATTTTAAAATTTATTTGCCTGGACTGGTTAATTAGGATCTTTCTTTACCTGCCCAGGCCAATAATTTACATGCCTGGGCATCTCAGGCATGGTATTTTTAAGCCTTGTTCCATCGTTTTTAACATATGAAAGAATTAACCAACTCTTTCTTAGGTTGAAAAACAGTTTTTGGATTAAAACAAAATCAGTTGAAAGTTTTCTTATTTAAATTTCGTTTACATAACTTATAAGGTTTTAAGATTTTAGTTTTTGTTTGCAAGTTGTTTGTTATTCAACAGCCACTTAAATACAAAGCACTTGCATAAATACTCCAATGGCCAAAGTTAATTTGACTAAGAAACTACTTACATATATATATATATACTTATCACTGAGCTGTTCACTGAGATTCTGAGATTAGCTCCTCAAAGAAAGCTCATCTGCCAGATTTACGTTTAAAACTGCTGGAACTAGATTTTATTTACTGTTGATGTATCAAATGTCTTCATTTATTTGTCGACTTACAGCTTGTAGACACAAATCCACAATAAAATCAACAACACATTTTTTATCATGAGATCTTTAACACTTATTTGACTTACAGAACATTTTTGATTTTAGTTATATCAAAGATAAAATGTGGTCCATCTTGAAAGAGTACCTTGTCTTACTCATGCACACACTTTTTAAACTGGGTGTGGCTTTTTATTTACTTTCATTCACTGTCAGCTCTTCCCAAAATGCATAAATAAATTTGGAAGTTTTGATGTACCATTTAGAAATATAACAAAAAAGTAACAAAATTTGCATAAGAACAGAAACTCAAAAGGAAGGTTAATTTACAGATATAAATCACAAATGTAAGCATGTTCTTTAAATTTTAATACAAGTGTTAAAAAGTTGTAGCATAAATGAAACAGTGAAAATTCTTTCAGTGACAGGGATCAGGTAAATATAACTGAAATATATAAAAACATGGTCAATGTGAGAGTTTGAAAAACTATAAAAGTTTCATGTAATAATTTAGGTGTAGTGAAAAACATAATAAATATAACATACATAGTGCTCTAGTACATATCACTTGAGAGTACTGATGTCCTAATGAATTACACATGCTAGAGGTGATTTTTGTTTATTGTTAACATTAGATGCAGTGATGAGGAGTAAATTATTTATGCAGCAATCAGAACATGACTGAATTCCACTAGTTTACTGTTCAACATGCAACATCATATCAGATAACTTGAAAATCGCAATGACCTGAAGCGGGAATCGAACTCACATCTCCTGATTTCTGTTTGAGCATGCTATCTGTTACATCACCCAGAACAATGTAGTTCTAAGTAACTGAAGCACAGCAAATTCTAAACGAATGGAAATTAGGAGATGTGGGTTCAATTCTTGCTCCTTGTTTGCTTCAAAGGTTTTGTACTTAAATAGTATAACTACACTAGTGATACGAAATTTCTTGGCGTAGAATAGAAATAAAAGCTTTCACACATTAACCAGATGGCTTTGTCAAGGAATGTTTATTTTTATTTCTACTCTACGCCAAGAAATTTCGGATCACTAGTGTAGTTACAGTATTTAAGTACAGTTAGTTGGTGTATTGTTCCTTGTTATTAATTAGTGTCTGCACTCTCCGAGCATGTGGAACACCTTCAAACTATTTGCTTCCTATCAGCTCAAGAAGGCGCTCAAGAAGACGAACCTCGGTGTTGGCATTAGATCTCAGACATCTTTATATACTATGCTTAAGGGAAACACTGAGAAGTCCTCACCTTCCAGTGAAGCAGGTGTTTATGCCATTCCTCTACTATATCCAGATGAATCCGTGCAATCCTACATTAGAATGACTAAACGTTCATTTAGAATTAGAGTTAACGAACATAAAAGGGGCATAAAGAACAGCAAAGTAACCACGGCTCTATCCAGAGAAGTCAAGTTCAAGTCCGCTGCTTCTATGTGGGATGACATAAAGAAATTAGCTTCCTACTCCACCCCAAAATCTACTGCCATTTGCAAAACTTTGGAGATCATAACCAACAGCAAGTTGTGCAATGATAGCGTCTCACTGGAGTTGCCACGGGTTTGGAACCAGTTCTTCAAATAGTGATTGCCTCTTGGTTTTCCTTCCATGATTCCGTGTGCTAAATGAGCATAACGCCTCGTGTCTTTGAATACCTGATTACATTCGCATCTATTCATGATTGTCAAGTCAAGTCACCACGCTCGAATTGTTGAACCGTTCTATTATTCAGTTTGCAGTTAGCTGTCTACCTTCCTTGAGAAAGCCATCTGGTTGATGTGCGAAAGCTTGGAAACTGATTTCTATTCTATGCCAAGAAATTTCGGATCACTAGTGTAGTTATACTATTTAAGTACAGTTAGTTGGTGTATTGTTCTTTGTTCTTAATTCAAAGGTTTTATTTTACAAGTTTTCTGATATGATGTTACATGGTGAAGAATGAACTAGAGCAATTTCGAATCATAATCTGATTGCTGCATGAATAATTACATGATTAACATACATATTTATGAGGAACATTTCTTCCTTGACTTTCATATGAGAAGTCAAGTTCTTCAGATTGTGTTTTTCATCATGGTGAAGTTTTTAAGTTTAATGACAAGAAAGCAATGATGAGGCACTTGGTGCATTTTTACATTGTGATTGTGGACTCCTGTGTATATGAAAAATATTTATTACTAACTTCTAAATAGTTGAAAGAATTTCAAGAGTTATCAGAAGTGGGCAAACTTGTTTTTCCCTGCTTTAAACCTTTCTACCCATTCATAAACTTTTTGTTGAGTTTTCACTTCCATGCTGAGCCAATTACATCTCTACGTTTGAAATACTGGTGATTTAAAAACACTATGAGGAAGCAGAATTTGCTTCGACTGGTGTAAATAGGAGATTGTTTTGATTCTTAACACTCAGATACTTGGGACTTCACTGTCCTGGGTGGTGTAATGGATAGCATGCTTATACAGAAATCAGAAGTTGCAGGGTCATTTCCTGCTCCAGGGAAATACAATTTTAAAGTTTTCTGATGTTAAAGTTACACATTGAACAGTGAGCAAGACAATGGCTGTTCTGTTTGCCACCTTAAAATCCTGCAGTTGTTCTATGTTTTTGCAAAGAATATTTCTTCCACAATCTCCATATAAAAATCCAGACTCACAGAGTGCCTCATAGAAATAAGAAATACTGACAGGTATCTCGACACATATTTGTTTCTACAGATTACAATAACAAAGTTCAAAAAATGATGGTTATTAATTAATCAGGAAATCTGCAAGAAAACTAAATATTTAAAAAAGTTAAATAATACCTTGTGAGTTGCAAAACAGGTTTCTGTATTTGTTGGATGGTGTTTCGAAAACGAAAGAGATGCTTTCCACCTGGGAAATATTAATTAAGCTATAATAAAAACTCAGATCTTTATTATCAAAAATGAATATAATGAGAAATAAAACAATGTGCAGAGTAACTGCACAATTTTTGGATTCAAAAACAATTTAGGAGGCCCTAACAAAAGTTCTGCACACTGTCAATTTTTGAAAAAACTGTGAAGTAACGGAGAAAACGTACCTTATTGCCGTTCAATGTACTCTCCTCCACTACTAATGACAGCTTTCCAGTGGTGAGGTAGGTCCTGGATGCCCCCCAGCATGCCATCTTTGTTCAGCTGTCATATTACTCGGGTCACATCCAATGATAGTTCATCCAGCGACTCGTAACGGATGCCATGGAGCCAATATCAAAGTCGGGTGCACTCAGATCAGGGCTGTATGGTGGGTGGGATAAAGTTTCCCAGCCGTATTTCGACAAAAGTCGCTGTACCAACGCTGCACCATGACATGTGTTGTCACGTAGCAAGATTGCTCCTGCTTCCAACAAGTTGGGGCGATTTTGACAAATTTTCGGTCTCAACTTTGTCCTCAGAAAGTCACGATAATATTGTGCCTTAGTGTTTTGCCCTGCCAACCAGCACTCGATCAGAGACCACAACACCCTGGGCATCATACACAAAAATCATCATTTACTTCACTTTAGATTGTTGCTGATGAAACTTTGAGGGTCATGGGTAACTTGGATGCCTCCATTCCACTGATTGTGACTTCAGTTCCAGCTCAAAATAATGGGTCCAAGTCTCATCAATTACGACAATTCTGTTCAGGAAGGTGTCGCTCTCCCTTTCGAACCTGTGTGATGCTCACTCTGGCTGCCTTCTGCTCGGGGGTGAGTTAATGGGGCTTCCCAGTGCGTGACAATGTTTCTTTTTCGCAGTGAGTCGGTCAAAATCTGGTGAACAGACATGGTGGATAAATTTGCCTGATGAGCAATCTCCTTGACTGTCAAACAGCGATTCTCTTCAAGAAGCGTTGCAACAATGGTGAGAGATGTTTTGTCTGTCACTGTTTGAGATCGGCCTGAGCGGTGATCATCTTCCATGCTGCTTTGACCCTCTCGAAAGCGCGATGCCCTATGAAGAATTGTGCTTCGATCGAGAGTTCCATCCCCACAAACTTCTTGCAAGGCAGTGTGGATCTGTGTCGAAGTTTTTTTCCGCAGTTTCTATTTTTACATGCGAGCAATGGTCTAATACTGTGACTTGACCTGAGGAGCTGCATGCTTCCATTTCCAAATCCCTCCCACGTGCACACAGCAAATGATAGGGCGTCGTTCTGACACCACTTCATTGCTGAGAGTCTGACCTTGACATGATGCAATCATTTCCCCGATTGCATCATCCAGTTCCGTTTTAGATTAACATGTGCAGAACTTTGGTTATGACTCTTGTAATTCAAGTGCAGGAAATAAAGACTCATGATTAAAAAGAATCAAGGTAGTAATAGAAAAAATCATGGTAGTCTGCAGGAGATACAAAATAATAATTTGAGTGAGTCAGAGAGTGCACACATGTGTGTCCATGTTTTCATTTTTTAATATGACTTACTTGGAAAAATTTTACTTTTCACTTAACTGTCTAATTTTCAGGTTAAACACCAACCCTTCCTCAGGAAAATGTCCCAAGGAAAGGATGGTCTTCAACTCAAAAATTAGACCAGTGAGTGAAAAATAAAATCTTTCCCAGTGAATCCCATAAAAACCCTAATATTTTGTAACAATGTTTCAAGCCCTCCCAATTTCCTAACTTTTTTTTCTTTGCATATATTCACTGGTGCATAAACCCATATACTGTAATTCATAGGCATGATGTTGCACAACCTACACTTTAAAAATACAACCTGCACTATCACAAAGTTTTGCATCAAGTTTTAACTATCTTGATTTGAGTTTTAACTGATGTTTGGAAGCTGTAACCGTTCTTTTCAAAGCCACGTATTGTAACTTTCCAGCACAATGCGTGGCTTTTAGGTGCTTGTATCTTTCTGTAATACCTTAATAAGAAAGCTTTATTGATCAGATATATTAGACATTAAAAAGAGTAATAAAGAGAAGACCACCAGCACAGTGTAGTTGGTTAAGTCGTTATGCCCTGTGAGGGAGATGGGCATTTCTGATGGGTGTTCGAATCCCAGTTCTGCCGGCCATCTAGTCTTCGGTTTTTCCTGGGTTTCCCACAGACTCCCTGTGTTTGGAGACGCAAATGCGTGGATGGTTCCCTCTGTGAAGTCGGCCCCAGATGCGCTTTGTTCCTTGGTCCTCCAGGTTGGGGGTTGGTTATGGGACTAAATCCCCCACCTCGTCAAAAATCTCTTGTTACAAAATTTCGCGAAAAAACTTTTTGAGAAAGCCAGGACCCACAATAGGCTGCTCAGTCATTGAAGAAGAATAAAGAGAAGTGTGAAATTTTTTATCTAATAAATCTTTTCATGTATAATACAATCTTTCAGCAAATGCAGATATTTGTTATTGGCTCTTGTGCAACATGTGAATATAAGTACAGCTCAAGCATAGAGAATAAAACAGAGTAAGATGCCAGTCACCAACAGACTAATTGACACTTCAGTGTACAGAGAAAGCAAGAAAGGAGGAGAACAACACGATTTTATTTATATATATCATCATCATCATCATCATCATCATTGTCAACCATTATCAATCCACTGCTGGACGAAGGTCTCCCCAAGTTTCCTCCACAACGGTCTGTCTTGTGCCAGTCTCCTCCATGCCACTCCCGCATACTTTCGAATTTCATCCACCCATCTTCCATGTGGTCTTCTTCTGGGTCTTTTCCTATCTCTTGGAATCCAATCTAAAATTTCGGCTGTCCATCGATGGTCTGTTCTTCTGGCAGTATGTCCAGCCCATTGCCATTTCAGGGATTTAACTCTGATCATGATGTCTTCCACTCTTGTCATTTTTCGGATCCACGAGTTCCTCTTCTTATCTCTCCTGGTTACACCAAGCATGCACCTCTCCATGCTTCTTTGAGTTGTCTGCAGCCTTTGTATGTCTCTTTTAGCTAAGGTCCATGTCTCTGCACCATACGTAAGCACTGGAAGGATGCATTGATCAAACACTTTTCTTTTAAGACATAATGGCATATTGCTCTTGAAAATTATGCTGTTTCTTCCAAAAGCTCTCCAGGCAAGTTTTGTACGCCGATTAATTTCTTCACTAATGTGACCCTCACTTGATATCTGCTGTCCAAGATAAACGTACGTGTCTGTTATCTCCAGCTTTTCTCCATCAATCGATAAATCTTCATTTCTTGTAAAAGCATTGAACATCACTTTTGTCTTCTAAAAGTTCATTTTTAATCCCACTTCTTTACTCTTGTCAGCAAGTTCCTGCATCATACTCTGTAGCTCTGATGGGGTGATTGCAAAAATGACTATGTCATCAGCAAAACGAAGGTGGGTTAGATAATCTCCATTAATCTTTATCCCTTTGTTTTCCCAGTTCAGTGATTGAAAGACATTTTCCAATGTGGCATTAAAGAGCTTCGGAGATATGATGTCACCTTGTCTCACTCCTTTTCCAATTTTTATGTGTGTTGTATTTTCAAACAGCAGAATCTTTGCACTTGCATTTTCATAGATGTTATTAATAATATTAATGTATGCATCTTCAATACCGCAGGATTTCAGAGCCATTGCAACTGCTGATTGTTTCACTGAATCAAAGGCTTTTCATAATCGATAAAAGCCATGCACAATGGAAGTTCATATTCCCTCGCTCTTTCAATTAGTTCTCTCAGTACGTGGATATGATCTATTGTGCTGTAGCCACTCCTGAATCCAGCTTGTTCTCTCGGTTGAGCCATGTCCAGTGTCACCTTCAAGTGGTGTGAAAGAACTTTAGTGAAGATTTTATAAACCACTGATAGGAGGCTGATAGGTCTGTAGTTCCTGAGATCCTCAATGTCACCTTTTTATGTAGCAAGGTCATTGTAGCGTTGTTCCAATCCTCAGGAATTTTCCCTTCATTAAGGCATCGAGTGAAAATTTGGGCGAGTACTGTTTCGATTTCTCCACTTGCTTCTTGTATGATGTCTACAGTAATTCCATCTTTTCCTGGAGCTTTTCCCCGCTTCATGTTCTTGATTGCATGTGCACCTTCTGCTGGAAGGACTGGAAGAACTCTAGTACTAGTGTTTGATCAATGCATCCTTCCAGTGCTTACGTATGGTGCAGAGACGTGGACCTTAGCTAAAAGAGACATACAAAGGCTGCAGACAACTCAAAGCAGCATGGAGAGGTGCATGCTTGGTGTAACCAGGAGAGATAAGAAGAGGAACACATGGATCCGAAAAATGACAAGAGTGGAAGACATCATGATCAGAGTTAAATCCCTGAAATGGCAATGGGCTGGACATACTGCCAGAAGGACAGATCATCGATGGACAGCCGAAATTTTAGATTGGATTCCAAGGGACAGGAAAAGACCCAGAAGAAGACCACATGGGAGATGGGTGGATGAAATTCGAAAGTATGCAGGGGTGACATGGAGGAGAATGGCACAAGACAGACCGTTGTGGAGGAAACTTGGGGAGACCTTCGTCCAGCAGTGGATTGATAATGGTTGACAATGATATATATATATAGAGAGAGAGGGGGGTGAAAAGAGAAGGAGGAAGAAACATATGTATCATTATGATATGAGAAAGAGGAAAATGGAAAAATGGAGACATGATGGAAAAGACAGAAATTAACAAAGAGCATGATGAAAAGAGGAAAACAGATACTAAGTGATAAAGATAGAAAATATAGGGGAAAGAGAAACTGGAAAAAAAGATGGAGTGCATGACAAAGAGATATGAAGGAAGATGAAGGTATGTACACGTTTGAGAAACATACATACATACATATCACTAAGCTGTTCTCTGAGATTCAGAGGTTAGCTCCAAAAAGAAATACAAACTTCCAGATATTTTTACTTATTGTTGTCATATCAAACTTCGCCATTTACAGCGCTCTTGACATACAACTTGTGCTTCACTGATATCCATTACGCGCCTTACACAAGATCTTCTATACTTCATACTCATAATCTTTTTCTCATGCAGACACTCCTGAATCTGATCCACCCATGTCTTCCTTGGCCTTCCTCTGCCTTTCCTTCCTGCCACTTGGGTTGAAAATATTTTCTTAGTAAGCATTTCATCACTCATTCTTTCAACATGGCCAAACCATCGAAGCATATTGGTCTCCACCTTGCTAACAACATTTTGCTTTACATCCCACAACTGCAATACATCTTCATTCCTCACACAATCAGATCGTGTCTTGCCACAAACCCCATGTAAGTAACACATTTCTCCAGCACACAAACGACTCCTATGCTTCTTCTGCAGTGCCCAGGTTTCACTGCCATACGTCAGAGTAGGAACAATTACTGTTTCATACACAGCCATGTGGGACTCTCTAGAGAACCCATCATTCCTCTGAAAACCTCCTAGAGCAGCTATGACTTTCAAAGAAGAATTCACTCGTCTACTGATTTCACCATCCAACTTGTTCTCTCTGTCAAACATGCTTCCTAAATACACAAATTCACTCACCTGGTCAATCACAGTGCCATTTATACTTACATTACATTCAGTGCTACCCATTCCTCTCTCAAACACCATAACTTTGGTTTTTCCCTTATTTATACTCAGTTTGAATTTCATGCAAACTTCGTGCATCCGAGTCAACATACTCTGCAACTCACTTTTGCTCTCTGCCAACAGGACAGTGCCATCAGCATACAGCAATCTGCACACACGGATATCACCAAGACATAAACCACTATTATCTATTTTGGCCTCAAGCATGCATGCGTCCATAAATATATTAAACAGCCATGGTGACATTACACAACCTTGTCTAACTCCTGCACCAATGGAAAACCATTTTGATAAAACGCCATTCACTCGTACACAAGTTCTACTACCAGCATACATGGCTTTTACACTATTAAGTAGATTCCCAGAAACACCATATTTATTAAATACCTTCCACAAAAGTGTCCTATTCACTCGGTCGTAAGCTTTCTCTAAATCTATGAAGGCAGTAAAAACTTTCTTCCCAACAGCCAGATACTTTTCAATCATCATGCGTAATGCAAAAATCTGGTTAGTGCAGCCTTTACCAGGCATAAAACCACTCTGAACATCCCACACTTTCTCTGATGTAAGACCCCGTACTTTTTCAATAACAACCTTACCAAACACTTTCCCTGGCACACTCAGTAGGCTAATACCACGATAGTTCTTGCATTCAGTCTGATCACCTTTTCCCTTATACAAAGGAACAATAATAGCATCCTTTCAATCCCGAGGGACCATTTCTAACTCCCAGCACAACTGGCAAATTTCAGTTAACCAGTCAATTATAGTCACCACCATACTTCAACATCTCTGCAGTTATGCCATCAACTCCTGGAGCCTTACCATTCTGAAGAGATTTTAGAGCTTTACACACTTCTTCTCTTGAGATCCCTCCTGTGCTTTCATCCCTCATTGTGACATCATCTGCATCTGTCTCAGAATCATTTTTGCTCTCCTGATCTAATAACTCACAGAAGTATTCACCCCATCTTTCCTTAACTCATTGGGCTCCCATACATTTTCCCGATCTCATTCTTCACAGAACTTACAACTTTGTTTCCCCTATTTTTCCTGAGTCTCATGTACTTCCAGAAGGACTTTCTATCTTTCCAAAAGCCAGTTCATGCCTTTCCACTTTCTCCTTCCTATCTTTTGCCTTACTGTGGCGAACCAGCTTAGCAGCTTCATGCTTCTTACAGCGATATTCATCCACAGAGACTCTACCTTGCAACATCCCCAAATAGGGTTCCTTCTTTTTCTTTACTGCCTCATCAATCTCACTATTCCACCAAGCATCACCTCTATTGTTACCCACTATTGTGGTGCCACAGACCTCTTTAGCAGCAGTGACAACACAGTTCTTAAAACATTCCCACTTCTTTTCTACATCCCTCTCACAAGATTTCAGATCCTTCAGTCGTTCTCTGAGTAAGTCAGAGTACTGCTGATGATCTTCAAGGAGCCTATCAACCTTTATTCTTTCTATCCTGGGTGTCTTCCTATTCTTTTTCCTACAACCAACATTAAGTTTCACTCGTGACACTACCAAGTAATGATCAGAACCAACATCCGCACCTCTCATCACACGGGTATCAACAACTAAGTGTTTCAAACGCTGATCGTAAACAACAAAATCTATCGCACTCTTTTGACCAAGAGTACGATTTTCCCAAGTATATGTGTGTATATACTCGTGGTTGAAAAATGTATTAGATACACACAAACCATTCTCAATGCAGAGTTCAATTAATCTTTCACCATTATCATTCACACAAGGATCATTAAACTTACCCAGAACATTGTCAGAAATTGCATTCTGCACACCTACTCTAGCATTGAAATCCCCTGCTATTATAACTTTTTCTTTAGCACCAAACTGGCTCAAAACAGCTTTTAGCTTATTCCAGAAATCTTCTTTCTTATCAGAAGGTTCCGAGTCACAAGAAGCATACACTACAACAATTACTATTCTCTGAAGTTTCACTTTCAAACGAATCCAGAGAATTCTCTCACTTACGCAACTATAGTGAATCAAGTTGTTCTTCATCTTTTCACTTAAAATCACACCTACACCAGCCTGTCCTCTCATATTATCCAATACTCCAGACCACACACTCACCGTGCCATTCACTTCTTCTACCCCAATTTCCTTCTTTTTGGTTTCACTTACACACGGCACATCCAGTCTATACTTATTCATCTCCTCAATCACCTCACTCATCTTGCCATTTATACCTCTAGTATTCCATACACCAATCTTACATTCACTCAGCCAAGATCTCTTTCTCATACGCCGTTTAGAAAGTCCAGGTCGATTCCGTGGTGGACCGTCCTTCTCGAGTGTGGTAGGTCAACCATATCCCACACTTGAGTCATTCTTAATATTTCTTTTTGTCTTTTTAATTAGGTAAGTACATCAGTGTGGGGGATTAGCCCACAGCTGAGGGTTCCAGTTGGTCATTCAACCTAAGGATTCTGGAACAAAACCCAGTGAGTTGGGGTCTTTTTGCCAATGTCACACAGAACTAGCTTGCACCTCTCCAAGATTCACAGAGGCCTAGCCTAGTTGCTGTTGTGTGTGCCATTGTTACCACGGAGCACCCCGAGGAGGCAAACCCATCGCTCACTACGACTGCCCGAAAAATTTGAGAAACAAAGAGCATAAAGAGTATTAAAAATTAAAAGAACATGAGAGAGGAAAATAGGAAAAGGATGAGAAAAAAAAAAAGAGAATAACAAAGAGAAAGGAAGGGAAAGAATATGTTCGAAGAATGTAAAAGAGTGGTTAGTTCTGATAAATTAAGGTGTACATGAGAAGAAAAGAGCAGAAAAAGAGATCAGAAAAACAAATAATAGAGTGAGAAAGATGGAAACAGGAACAAGCCAACAGGCATATTGTTCAACTGGTAATGCATTTATCTTTAAAACAGAATATCTAATATTAACTGAAGGCCTGTTACATTTTCAGGGCTCTTTCATTCATTTTATTCCTCAATGAAAAATCCAATATGAGAGATAATGTAGATACAAAGGAACAAATATAAACTCTAAATTTACAGCTACTGCATCACCCTCTCTTCTATGTTATACAGTTCACTCACTGAAAACTGATATGAAGTACTTGCAGGCAATACAAATGCAATTTAAACAAAGAGTGTAGAACATTGGATTTTCATGCAAGGATTTTGTTTTTTCAGATATAAGAAAGGTATTGCAGTAGAAAAGAAGTAACTGCCAATTGCTGTTTGGCAAAATACATTTTGCTTTTTAAGTTTCGTGCAGCCAGAGGAAATAAAATGCAGGGCATTTTACTTGCAAACTCTTTTTCATGATTAACTCTTTTTCTTAATCTCGACATCCAGTATCTTCATATTCATAAAACTGTGCAAAACACCTTAACCAGGCATCAAATATCATATTTTGTAAGACATATATATATATAAAAATAATATAAATAGCTTAAATTCTCTACAGTGAAAAAATTCAAATTACAGGTTTTATAGAGGTCATTTTTGTATATTTGGTGGTCGAAATTTCGAAATAGAACCTAGTTTATCGGCAAGACTATGTTATGATTTGATGTCTGATTAAAGTGCTTACTAAGTGACATAGTCCTGAAAATGAACTAGGGTTTAGTTCAAAAATCTGACCCCATCAAATATATAAAAATTACCTCTATAAAACCCGCAATTTCAATTTTTTTACTTAAGTTGTTGAAGAAATTCGTACCAATAACACTGTTAGAATGCCATCATTGCACGATATAACATATCACTGGAAGTCAAAATTAAGGATGAAAATGACTTTTATTTACAATGGAGCAAAAGTTGCAAGTCAAAAACGCATCACTAGATCTTTCCTGCTGGCTCCCAGCTCATCCTCAGGTGAATGCTAAAATGAGACACTGTAAAAATTGGAAAAAGAAAAATTTGTGAATTTTTTTTATAATATCTCATTTTAGCATTCACCTGAGGATGTTCTGGGAGCTAGCATGAAAGATCTAGTGATGTGTTTTTGACTTGCAACTTTTGCTTCAGTGTAAATAAAAGTAATTTTCGTTGTTAATTTTGACTTCCAGTGATATGTTATATCGTGCAACGATGGCATTCTAACAGTTAGTTCAATTTTTCAACTATATGATAAATAATCAGAGATGAAATGATGTCATTAATCACTGGGATTATTGGTCTTTGACAGTCAAGGAGTTGACTATTAGTGAAATGTATTTTCATCACTGGTACTGCAAGTGAATACTTTTCTGTCGTCATCATGGTTCTGAATCTAGTCGAATAAGATTTTCCATAGCTGGCATCAATAACAACATTTTGTATTCATCATTTTTCAAATTTTCTTGTGTTTTGTTACCTGGTGGATTTCTGTAATCTTGTCATAGGTACTTTTTATCTTTCCTCTACAAATATATTCAGTTACCTGTTTTTGATGCAGAAAGTGAATACTATCCATATGTTGCAATCTCACTTGATTTTTGCCTAATTTGTCAATGCCTCTGGATATGAGTGAACTTTAAACTTTCCCATGATAACCCATGGAGCATTCAAAAACCACCATTAGCTGTAACAAACAACCATCTTCTTTGCAAAGGATAGTGACCACAATGAAGTGCTTATTCATGAATAATAAATAACACATGACAGTCACAACTACATGTTAGGTTTTGGTGCAGAAATGCCACATTTGGCAGCTTCCGTATAAACTAAAAAACAGCTTCACCTTGGAGTAGGAACTGAACCTGCATTTCTTGGTCCCTGTTCAATCCTGGTGGCGTGAAACATTTTTGTTCTTTTGGAAATTAATACATTGTCCTGGAGGTGTAATAATGAGGATAGTACAAAAAGGGTCTGGTTCATTTGCTCGATGTTTACTTCACTGAAGGGTCACTTGACCGAAAATTACTTCACCGAAAGATCACTTGATTGAAACGTTCATTTCACTGAACAGCCACTTGATGGAACGGTACATTTCCCCGAAGGGTCATTTGATCGAAAAGTTCATTTCACTGAAACGTCTCTTTACCTAAAAGTTAATTTCATCGAAAGGTCATTTCACCGAAGGGTCAGTTTATCGAAAACTTTGGATTTCATTACAGGATCTGTTGAAGCATGGTGCCAGTTTGGATGACAGACCACACAGAAATGTTAGGGGATCATGCTCAAATTGCACTTTTGATTTCTCCGCGTCACAAAGAATGCAAAGGTTTAGTTTTAAGACAAAACTAATTAGTTTTAAGTGCCTATGCCTCAGCTTGGGCCTTTTTAGCAAATTTTAATCGTGCGTGCTCATGTTCATAGGGTTTACATAAAAAGTCAAATTATTAATGTTACACATTTATTCAGGCAAAAATAATCAATTTTAGGGATCTAGGACTAGCTTAGGCCTTTTGAGAAAATTTTAATCGTGCATGCTCATGTTCATAAGTTTTACATAAAGAATCAAGTTAATAATGTTGCAAAAAGGCCTAAACTAAGGCCTGGGGACCTAAAATTAATTTTTGTGTCTTAGTAAATGTGCAACATTATTCACTTGACTTCGTATGTAAACTTTATGGGTGTGAAGTGGGGTGATTAAAATTTGCTAAAAAGGCCTAAACTGAGGCCTAAGGCCTTAAAATAAATTCCCTGTGTCTGAGTAAATGTATGAAATTATTAACTTTGCTTGTTATATAACCCATATTAATATGAGCACTGTAGCTTAAAATTTGCTAAAAAGGCCCAAATCTAAGCCCAAGGCCTTAAAATTAACATTTTGGGTCTGGGTAAAAATTCAACATTATTATTAATTTGACTTGCTGTGTAAACCTTATGAATATGAACAAGGAGGATTAAATTGTGCTAAAAATTCCCAGATCTAGGCCTATAAAACCTTAAAATGAATGTTTTAGGCTTGAGCAAAAGTGCAACATATTTTACTTTAAATTTTATATAATGCTTATGAATATCAGTAAGGTAAAAATCTGTTAAAATGGCCTGTTTCTAGGCCTACGGTCAAATGATTAATGTTTTGTGGTTGAGTAAAAGTGGGACATTATTTACTCGATTTGCTATGAAAACCTAATGAATATGAGCTTGGAGGGTTAAAATTTGATAAAAAGGCCCAGATCTAGGCCTTCTAATTAATGTTATACTTCGAAAAACCTACTCATGGAGAGGTGTTTCATAGAAATTAAAAGTGCATTTTTTATACAATCCCATAATGTTTAGGTGGCCAGTTCTTCAAACACCCACACCACACTTCAACAGATCTCTAACAACAAAATTCTAAGTTTTTGATAAATTGACCATTCGGTGAAATGATCTTTCGATATAATGAACTTTTAGGTAAAGTAATCCTTCGGTGAAATGAACCTTTCGATGAAATGAACTTTTAGGTGAAGTGACCTTTTGGTGAAATGAACTTTTCGGTCAAGTGACCCTTTGGTGAAATGTACCTTCCGATCAAATGATTTTCGGTCAAATGATTTTTTGATGAAGTGAACGATACCCGTACAAAAATTGAGAGATGCAAGTTTAACTCTGATCAAGGATAGTACACTTTTCAAGTTTTCTTCTAATGTGTGAAATTTTTGACACATTTGTGTGCTACCCTGATCCACAAAACAATTGAGATATATGCAAAGTGCAATATCATACAGTGAAACTTTCGTTAACAGACATCTCCAGTAGGATTAACATTAGTGATTGCTTCCAAACAATAGAACCTCTCAACAGTAGTTAGTGGACAGCGTAGTAGGAAGTCTAACAGAATTTAAGATTTTACTTAGCTCCTTCAGTACTTCAGCTGGTGAGTAAAATGGGGAACAAAGAATGTTGCTTAAGGAACTATGCTTCAGGTAGGATGTGTTACATTACAATCGAAACCCCAGTTAGTCCAAAAAGAGGACTAATGGCCACCTTGTCCCTTGAATTTTACTTACAGTACCGTCTTTGGTACTTCAACGGGTGAGTGAAATGGGGACAAAAAATGTTGCTAAAAGAACTGTGCCTTGAGCAAGATGGGTTGCATTACAATGGACATCCCAGTGAGTCAGGCAGGAGGGAAAATAGACACCTTTTCCTTTAGGATTTTACTTAGCTCTTTCAGGGTATGGTACTTCAGCAGGTAAGTAAGATGGGGACAAAGAATGTTGCTGAAGGAAATGTGTCATGGGCCAGATGGGTTGCATTACAATGGACATCCCAGTCTGCCTGGAAGGAGATCTAGTGGATATCTTGCCCCCCCCCCCCCCAGATTTTACTTAGCTCCTTCAATACTTTGAGATACTTTGGCAGGTGAGTAAGATGGAGACAAAGAATATTGCTGAAGGAAATGTGCCATGGGCTGGATGGGTTGCATTACAATGAACATCCCAGTCAGTCTGGAAGGAGATCTAGTGCATATCTTGTCCCTTAGGATTTTACTTAGCTCCTTCGATACTTTGGCAGGTGAGTAAGTTGGGGACAAAGAATATTGAGTAAGTTGGGGACAAAGAATATTGCTGAAGAAAATGTGTCATGGGCTGGATGTGTTGCATTACAATGGGCAACCCAGTCAATCTTGAAGATCTAATGGATATTTTGCTCCCTTAGGATTTTACTTAGCTCTTTCGATACTTTGGCAAATGAGTAAGATGGGGACAAAAAATATTGCTGAAGGAAATGTGCCATGGGCCAGATGGGTAGCATTACAATGGACATCCCAGTCTGTCTGGAAGGAGATCTAGTGGATATCTTGCCTCCTTAGGATTTTACTTAGCTCCTTCGATACTTTGGGATACTTCGGCAGGTGAGTAAGATGGGGACAAAGAATGTTGCTGAAGGAAATGTGCCATGAGCCAGATGGGCTGCATTACAATGGACATCCCAGTCTGTCTGGAAGGAAATCTAGTGGATATCTTCCCCTCAGGATTTTACTTAGTTCCTTCGATACTTTGGCAGGTGAGTAAGATGGGGACAAAGAATACTGCTGAAGGAAATGTGCCATGGTCCAGATGGGTTGCATTACAATGGACATCCTAGTCTGTCTGGAAGGTGATCTAGTGGATATCTTGCCCCCTTAGGATTTTACTTACCTCCTTCGATACTTTGGGATACTTCGGCAGGTGAGTAAGATGGAGACAAAGAATATTGCTGAAGAAAATGTGCCATGGGCCGGATGGGTTGCATTACAATGGACAACCCAGTCAGTCTGGAAGGTGATCTAGTGGATATCTTGTCCCCTTAGGATTTTACTTAGCTCCTTCGATACTTTGGGATACCTTGGCAGGTGAGTAAGATGCGCGCAAAGAATATTGCTAAAGGGAATTTCCATGGGCTGGATGTGTTGCATTACGATGGACAACCCAGTCAGTCTGGAAGGAGATCTAATGGATATTTTGCCCCGTTAGGATTTTACTTAGTTCCTTCGATACTTTGGCAGGTGAGTAAGATGGGTAGAAAGAATATTGCTGAAGGAAATGTGCCAATGGCTGATTGGGTTGAATTACAATGGACACACCAGTCAGTGTGGAAGGAGATTTAATGGGCACCCAGTCCCTTAGGATTTTACTTAGCTTCTTTGGTACTTCAGCTGGTGAATACGATGGGAACAAAGCACGTTACTAAAGAAATTGTGCCTCAGGCAGGATGGGTTGCATTAGAATCAACACCCCCAGTTAGTCTAGAAAGAGGACTAATGGACACCCTGTCCCTTAGGAGTTTACTTAGCACCTTATGTATTTCTGCAGATGAATAATATGGAGACAAAGAATGTTGCTAAAGGAACTGTGCTTTGGGCAGGATGGGTTGCATTATGGCAGGAACAATGGCACACCTAACTGAAAAGAAAGGAGTTAAATTTTAGTTCGATGCAAGGCAATAATTCTTTGAGGTGAACTCTAGTTCTCATCTGTGTCCCAGTCCCCCATTAGGGCTGGCAGGGGTGGATGTTAATGCTTAGAATATTACCTGCTGACAGCAGTGTCTCTTGGCTTGTTCCCTGTGGGTTATGTTTCTCCTTTCCCACACACGGCCACCTAACTGCATTAAACTTCACTGTCACTAAAATTGTGCTGTTTCTCTTTCCTGTAGGATACCCTAAGCTCTGGCCTTACTATTTATAAGGGCTGTTTAATCAGAAGTTCAACACTGCCTTTCTAAACTCCTCTATATGATTCCTGATTGTTACAGTTCTGCCAGAGGCTACCCAGTTCCAGTGAATAATATGTCAAGATAAGAAGAAAAACATTTGCATTTAAAGTGCTTAAGTCAGGCTATTTATTCATTTTCCTGGTTCAAAAATTCAGCTACAAACAATCAGTTGTCTGAATATTTTTACCTTTGAATTAAGCTCAGTTTTCTGAAGGCTAACATTATGCAGAGTGCATTCTGAAATCTACATCACTACAGTTGCTGATTTCTTCTGTCTCAAATTTTCCATTGCCTACAGGATTTGCTCATCCCAAATAAAACTGACATACAATATTAATTTAAGCATAACCTCTCAGCAACAGTCACCTCCCAACTATGGTCACTTTTTTCCCAGTCTGAGTGGTGACAGTCATTCAGAGGTTTCACTGTATAATGGTTAACATTCTTGCCCAAAATACTTGCTAGCCAAACATGCTAAAAGAGTAGATGAGAATTTTCCTGGCAAAACTTCGAAGACTCCTGAATCAAAATATATGGTAGCACATCTCAAAGCCCCATTAGGAAAACTCCCAGTTGGTTACAAAAAACCAAATCCCAACTCATTATTGCTCATTGTTCACCCATATAGGTGAATATCTGTTCAACAGCTGTAGTACAAAGTCTTTGCTTATTTGTGTAGAAAATATTTTTGACATTATGTATTGGAAATACTTCAAGATATCAAATATTTTAAAAGCATGCATGCCTTCTTATAACATCATAGGGACAACTTAAAACACAAATTATGTTTATCATAGTGAAAAAAAAAAGGAAATTATTTTAATTTAATCAACAACGAACAATAACAAAAAGCACTCACCAGCTATGAAACTAGAAAGAGAGTCATCTGTAGTTTTACAGTAAGTGTCATTTTGAAACAATGCCTTTACCTGGAATAAAATGTATGCAGAAAATATTAAAAAAATTTTTTACAAAATAATTCATGAGCAAGAACAAAAGACAGCAACAACACTCATACTTTATTTGAAAAGTAGCTCAACAAATATAAAATATATATAAAAAATTTTGCACACACATAAAAAAAAGAATTCTGTTTTTTACTCATTTCTCAAGGTTTCATTTTAATGTACAATGAAAAAATTTTATTTTAAAATGTATATAACATAAGATTAATTTTGCCTTCCTCAGAATAAATTTCAACTCCATCCATGTTGTCAAGGTATCAAACCATGGTCCTGTTTTCTTTTCATTTGTTTTTTCACTCGTTATTGAATGGAGGTGAATTCAACAATACAATGAGGTACAGAGGAAAAAGACAACTGAGATGAATGCCAGACTATGGTATAAACCTTGACAATGTGGATAGATTTAAAAATGATCTTGGAGAAGGTGACAACAATATTATGACAAATGTATTTGAAAGTTAAAAAAAACGTATCTGGAATAAATAGCAACTGTGCATTATTTTGACATTTTCAAACCATACTAACACAGAAACTGAGCAGAATCTTACACAATACCTTCGATTCAGATAAAAATGTGACAGTAGCATAGTATGTTTTTGCTCTCAACTTGACATCAACATCAGATATATTTTTCAGTACCACAAGAAGCAATTCACAGAGATCTAAAAGCAAAACAACAGAAAACTTCACATAAAGCCAACATGAAATAACACACAGAAACAAATATTACAAAAGAAAAGTCAGCTAATTTGACACTGTTATCAAAGCTGAAAATAATTCAACAAAAATTTATGTACAAACTTATACTTGACAAAACACTTCGTAATAGACTGGTGTCCCAAACCTATGGACGAAGACTATTTAGAAAGGTCACAACCACAAAATCAGATGCAACAGCTTGTGGCAATTTGCATAACTAGAGACATTTAGTAGAAAGCTGGTGTACATGCAAACTGCCGAATCGTGTACATGTGGGCCATGTGGTATCACTTAAACAAAAGGGAAAAGAGTGCAGTAGGCAACATGTGTTTGAAGGAAAATCTGGATGTGAAGGTGTAAAGGTACAAGCTGGTAATTTACTTTATGTCTCAAAAACTTCATCTAGCTGATTTCACATGGGGAAGAATTATAAGGAAGCTGGATGAAGGCCGCCAAGTGAGTGATGTTGCCAGGAAGTTTAGAATGTGGTATCCAGACTCTGGGCAGCATTTCAAATCAATGGAATGTGTTCCAGATGCATGTAGGAGGTTACCGAGGCTGCTACGACACATGAAGACAGATGTTTAGTTGTAACAGCAAAAAGTAATCACCACGACACAGTTGGTCAGCTTGCGAGTCGCCACCATTCCAGCACAGGAACATAAATATCCTGACAAACTGTGGCAAGATATCTGCAACATATAAGGCTACATGCCGAAAGTCCTGTAGTATGGCATCCCTCTATCCAGAGTTCAAAGTAGTGCATGTTTTCAGAAATATCATATGATATCCACAGAAATTGGACATGTCATCAATGACCTAATGTACTTCACAGATAAGAGTCGTTTCAGTCTGACCTAGGATTCTAGACATCAGTTCACCAGGTGTGAAAGTGGTACTGTGTTACAGGGCTTGGTGCTCAGTTATATTACAGCGCCCTGCGTGAGGGGTTCGTTTGATGCTTCGTTTGCTGCAAGCTCTGTATTGGGGGTTTAACCCGTATTTCTCCCTATTTGAGCAGATAGATAAAGTATTAAATAAACATGACTAAAGTTAAGCTTTGCTCTTGCAGTGAGGAAGACTTTTATTCAGATGTTATGGGGAATTTCTCAAAGCATTGTCCTGATCTCCTTTCCTCTATTATCATCAACGAGCTGATTGCCCTATTTCTCTTGTCCTGTGTTCGCTTCCTACCTTCTCATTCTCCATCGATTTCCCTCATCTTTTTCCAGTTCCAACCGATCGGATAGATTTCACACCTCCTCTCTTGCATCCTTAACACCGAATCCCCTACAACCGAGTGCCACATCCTCTTGCTGAGAAACCCCCACAAAAAAGTCGGCCCTTGCTGAAGAGTGAACTCCAATGCTTTCCAAGAAAGTGTGGACACTCTTTAAAATGCTTTCTCATTGAAAACGCAAAGTTACTTAATAGGCTGAAACTGCCCCCTCTTCTCACATCCACGAAACCATAAATCTAACACCCTCTCATTTGAAGGGATGCATAAGAAAGAGTATACTTTGACCGTTCGTTGCCCAGCTCATCAAAATGGTGGGAAATTAGAGGAAAATGAATACAATTCTCTATCTCTAAAATGGCTACTGGACTTCTGATAAATATGGATGCCCAGGTTACAATTGAGTAACAGTGTGAGAATGTGCAGGAAAGGAATAGATACAGCAGTGCCGGGGTCATGGTGTGGGGTGGCATCAGAGCCCATTTAGGGGGCTGCAGCCCCGGGCCCCGCACTTTCAAGGGGCCCCCACAATTTCTGCTGAAAGTTTCAATTTTTTTCGGACATAATGCGTTTATTTCCACAGAGGACGAGAAGAAACGTTTTAACATACTGAGAATGCATAGGTTGTTTTCACAGAGGAGGGGCAGAAACGTTTTCACATACTTAAAGAGCGCTCATTTAAAAAAAACAAAAACAATCAATATTTAAGGTAAAGAGCAGAAAGCTCGTCAAAAACATGAACACACTCCACGTCGTCATTCGTCGATGACGTCATACATACGTAGCGTCGCTCTGCTCTGCTCTGATTCTGAGAGAGTGTGTGAGCGGAAATCTTATCATCAGTATTGTGGCGCCATCTACTGGCAGCGTCTAAGAAGAAAAATTATTTGACAGTCAAAAATATAGTAAACAGCATAGGGACGTTCCCACATACAAACACGTCCAAAATCTATAAAATGTTATATATATCCACAAAAAAAAAAAAAAAAACAGTTGTAGGGCACCAGTAATTGTCTGGATGATCACAGCCATCTAGTGGAATTTGTTCAAATTCTATTTGGAACTTTTAAGATCCGGTTTGGCAACACTGAATTTCTGGATCAGGTTTGCCGTTTGGAAACACTGACTTTCCAGATCCGGTGTGTCATTGTTGTCTGGTGCTCTTTTCAGAACAGTGGTTTGATGTTTACTTGGAGTAGAGTACGAAAAGAAAATTGATATGCTTGTGTTAAAGTAACAGTTTTATCACGATCCAGTTTTGAAAATATTTCTTATGTCATGTCTCAAAGACAATACCTTAGTGGCGCTACAAAGCGGAAACTGAGATTAAAGAAAGAAGAAGAATTAAGCAAGGTAAGGAAACTTACAAATTTCTTTAAGCTTCCAATAGCAGAATCCAATCCCGTAACTGAGGAAACGGAGAATGAGCTTCAGAATTATGATAATTTATTTGCTGAGAAAAGTCCTGATAGCCCTAAATTTCGGAAAAGAGAACTTGAACCTGAACGTAAACCCAATAGCAACGAATCAGCTCCTATCAACAATGATGAAAAATGTGGCAGCATGGAGCATACAGATGAAACTGATATGAGTATGAATGACAGTGTAAAAAATAAGCCCTGCGATTTAGGGCACAAAACTTGTAGTGCAGAGCATGTGCAAGCATCGGCCAATTTCCAAAGCATTAATTCCATTGATATGGAAAATTACAAAGATCCTGGCAAATGGCCAAATTTTTTAAGTAATAACTTTAGAGATTTATGCCTGAACAGTGTTCTTTCAAAATCGTAACCCCAATAACTTTTATTTGTCACAGAGGTAATTTAAAACACAGAACAAATGTGTTTTATCTGTTCTGTGTTTTAAATTACCTCTGTAACTTTCACTATGATAAACATAATTTAGAGATTTATGTCCGCTGAACAGTGTTCTTTCAAAATCGTAACCCCAATAACTTTTATTTGTACACAGAGGTAATTTAAAACACAGAACAGATAAAACACATCTGTTCTATGCAACACCCTTTCCGAACACAAACTTCCAAATGGAGAAGTTCAAGAACGTAAATGGTTGATGTTTTCAGAAAGCACAGGTTCTGTGTACTGTTATGTATGTAAATTGTTTAGTGACAATAATGAATCACCATTTGTTGGTTCTGGGTTTAATAACTGGAAACGCGCTGAGGAAAAAAACATCAGAACATGAAAATAGTTCCTCTCATCGTAAGCATATGATGTGCTGGTTATCACGAACAAATGTTAACTTAACTTTAAGAAAAAAATTGCAGAACAAGTAGCTTGTGAAAAACAATATTGGACAACTGTCTTAGAAAGAGTAGTTGCAGTTATAAAGTTCTTGGCCCAAAGAGGTCTGGCGTTTGAGGGTGAAAATAATTTTATTGGATCTCCAAATAATGGGAATTTCCTAGGGATGCTGGAACTATTGGCACAGTTTGATCCTTTCCTCAAGGAGCATTTAAAGAATCACGGAAATAAAGGGAAAAGTAATGTGTAAAAGAAGTTCTTCATAAAATAATTAGTGAAATAAAATGCACCAAATACTTTGCACTGATATTAGATTCAACTCCTGATGCCTCACGTGTTGATCAGCTCTCCGTTGTTATACGGTATTGTTTTGAAGGACATGTTTATGAACGATTCTTGACATTTATACCCATTCAAAGCCATGTGGGTAAAGTGCTATGCGATTATGTAACAAAGTATCTTGTTGACAAGGGCCTTGACATGACACTCAGCAGAGGGCAGAGTTACGACAATGCCAAGAACATGTCAGGTGAGTATGAAGGCTTGCAAGCTCACATTAAGAGGATCAGCGATGTCACACTGTTTTCATCATGCAGCGGTCATTCTTTACATCTTTGTGGTGTTCATGCTGTGCAGTGTTGCTTAGAAGCTGTAAACTTCTTCGGTTTTTTACAAAAGTTGTATTCATTTTTCGTTGCGTTAACGCATAGGTGGGATATCCTCTGCAGAAATTTAAAAGATTCTGAGAGCAGCCAATTACTACTCTTAAAATTCTTATGTGATACAAGGTGGGCACGCCATGCTGAAGCATGTAAAGCACTTATCGTTAATTACCAATGTATTATCGACAGCCTTGAGGAAATAGCCGACAATGAAAATGAACATGCAGAAAGCAGAACAGAAGCTAAATCCCTCAAGAAGAAAATGATTAAGTTTGAGACAGGATTTATGGCTGTATTTTGGAACAAAATACTGGCTAGATTTGCCCACGTTAGTGCATACCTCCAAGAACCAGGGCTTGATTTATTTACTGCTGTTAATTTATTGAAATCGTTGAATGCATTTGTGTCCACATTAAGAGAGAAATTCACAGACATAAAACAAGAAATGCAAAGTTTGTCAGTTAAAATTATGGAATTCGCATTTGAAAAGAGAGTCAAAACGAAGAAATTCCTTGATGGTAGTGATGATTTCATTTTAACTGGTGAAAGAAAATTTGAAGTTGAAACTTTAAATGGGATTATCGATAGTCTGGATGTAGAACTGAAAAAAAGAATTGCTGCATATGACAATATTTGTTCAATATTTGGTTTTGTATCAAAACTAGGTAAGGAAGTGTTAGAAGAAAACAGGACAAATATCCTGCTGACATAGAAGATAGCATAAAAAGTGAAGCAGTGCACTTTTCTCATTTTATCAAGGAATGCAATCTACAAGAAAAAAGACCTTTTGAGATTTACAAATACATGCATGATCAGAAATTATTTGATATCTTTCCAAATATGTTTATTGCCATGAGGATATATTTGACTTTGCCTGTGTCAAACTGTGAAGCTGAAAAGTCATTTTCAAAGTTAGCTCTTGTGAAAAACATTCGAAGAACAGCACTGAGAGAAGATAAACTTAACTATCTTGCTAGACTGTCATCCGAAAATGACATAACTTCGGCACTGAATTTCACTGACACAATCGCGAAATTTGCTGCAATGAAGACAAGAAAAAAGTGTTTCTAAGGCAAGACTTTTTAGTAGTCAAGAAATATTGCTATGATTTCCTTAAAAAGTCATTCTCAGTACAATATAACCTGTAAAAATGTTTTTTACCCTTGTCATTTGTATTTTTAGGCACATCAGCATTAGAATTTATTTATAAAAAATAGCGTTACTTTGGAATTTTAATAAAAAGCAAGGCTCAATTCCCATAGATGAAGCACTGCGGAGAGCACATTTTGTAATTCCAACCCTGCTCCTGGGGGCCCCTAAATATTGGCCAGCCCCCGGGCCCCCTGTGGCCTTAAATGGGCTCTGGGTGGCATCATGATTAATGGATGCATTGAACTACAGGTGCTGGAAAATGGGACTATGACGGGTGAACGATATTGCAACGAAGTTATTGTATGTGATGTTCATTATTCCGTGGTGCTGTAGGCAAAGACTTTCTGTTCATGGATGACAACGTGGTGTCTCATCATACTAGAGCAGTGCAGACACTTCTGGGGACTGGGGATATTCATCGCATTAACTGGCCAGCACTCTCCCCAGACCTCAACCCCATTGAACATGTCTGGGACGCAATGGTGCTCGAAACCCCGCTCCAGAAAACAAGCAGCGCCTCATCTGTATTCTAAGGGAGGAGTCAGCCCATTTGCCTCAAGATCATATGGTGCTCAGCATCCCACGGCATTGTGAGAGCTGGGTTGCAGTTTGAGGTGGACACATTCCATACTGAAATGTTTAACTGATGGTGTTCAGCTTGCCACGGCATAGTGAGAGCTGGATTGCAGTTTGAGGTGGACACATTCCATACTGAAATGTTTAACTGATGGTGTTCAGCATCCCACGGCATCGTGAGAGCAGGATTGCAGTTTGAGGTGGTTACATTCCATACTGAAATGTTTAACTGATGGTGTTCAGCATCCCACAGCATTGTGAGAGCTGGATTGCAGTTTGGGATGGACACATTCCATACTGAAATGTTTAACTGATGGTATTCAGCATCCCACGACATCCTGAGAGCTGGATTGCAGTTTGAAGTGGACATATTCCATACTGAAATGTTTAACTGATGGTGTTCAGCATCCCATGGCCTTGTGAGAGCTGGATTGCAGTTTGAGGTGGACATATTCCATACTGAAATGTTTAACTGATGGTGTTCAGCATCCCACGGCATCGTGAGAGCTGGATTGCAGTTTGAGGTGGATACATTCCATACTGAAATGTTTAACTGATGGTGTTCAGCATCCCACGGCATCGTGAGAGCTGGATTGCAGTTTGAGGTTGATACTTTCCATACTGAAATGTTTAACTGATGGTGTTCAGCATCCCATGGCATCATGAGAGCTGGATTGCAGTTTGAGATGGATACATTCCATACTGAAATGTTTAACTGATGGTGTTCAGCATCCCACAGCATTGTGAGAGCTGGATTGCAGTTTGGGATGGACACATTCCATACTGAAATGTGTCTCAGCCTGGTAATCAGTAAGAATTGTACATCCATTTTCCAACAGTGTCCTTCAGAAATTTATAATTTTTGCGTAAACGCTGATTAAAATGTAATTTGTGCATCATTTATAAACAATTTTTGGTGTCCTTTCAAGTGTTCATATGCTTGCAATATAATTATTTCCCCGTTTTACTGAGGTTATGTATTATTTTTCTTATAAGAGTAAAATTGTAGTCTGTCCTTAGGTTTTGGACACCAGTGTAAATGAGAACTTACCCACATGCAACTTGACATATATCACATGTAGAAAAGTTAACACAGAATAGCTTATAACCTGGGGACATAACATTGGTCTGCTATTGGGAGGTGTCTGCTTATTTCTGAAGGAAGTGCTTACATGGAATACAGTAAAAATATGCAAATACTGTAATAGCATTACAATGCCTACCATGCATTTATGAAGAATTATTTCTTCAGGGAAATTTGTTTCCCAATTATATATGACATACTTCCATCACTGGAATTTGTGACATACATCCGACCCTGAATGTGAAAAAAGGCCGTGAGACGCTACGATGGGGCAGGAATAGCTTCGACTAGCGCAAATCTCAAGGTTCTCAGATACCTATGTTCAGTTGCTTGGAATTTTCTTGCCCTGGGTAGTGTAATGACTAGCATGCTCGACCAGAAATCGGGAGGTGCGGGTTCAATTCCCACTACAGGACGATGCAATTTTTAAGTTTTCTGAAAGAAGTGGTTACATGGCATACAGTGAAAATATGCCAATAATAGCATTACAATACCTACCATGTTTTTATGAAGAATTATTTCTTCGGGGAAATTCGTTTCCCAATTGTATATGCTATTCGGGAGTTTGTCTTTTGACCTCAACTAGGATCACAACAGAAAGAACTTCATATTAAATATGTATGTACAATATATGTATAATTAAAATGTTTTTGGTTAAATTTTTGATTTTTTCGCTATTGTTTTACAGGGAGAAACAATTTTCAAAAAATTATGGGGTTTTTTTTTACTAAGGAATAAAAGGATATTTTACTTGAAGTCAAATTTTCACACAGGTAGCAACTTCTAACCTTCATTTTATAAACATTAAAAAAAATTTGACCCTCCATTTAATTCTTTTAAGAACCTTGGCCTACAGCTGTATACAGAGTTTGTACACATTTACACAAAATAAATTCCAGGACTTTTCCATGTGTTCATCAAAAAGTTCCAGAAACTATAATTTTTGCTAGAATCACAGTGCTTTGTTTTATATTTTGCAAACTGAATTGAAATTTACAATGCATTCAGAATTCTTATGAAATACTATGGGTTTCGCTGCTCAAGTGTTCTTGTGTGTTACACCTTCCATGAAATGGTAAAATTTCCTTGATAAAGCTTATGGTACTAGTTTTGTTCAGCAGCTTCATATAATTTATCCGAAATTCTTTACAAAACTCATGTTTTCTCATTATTTGTGGTTTTATGATACCCATATGTGTTTGCGGAGCATGAACTTTTTGCGTTTAAATTGGTCAACATGAAATTTGAAAATCGGTACCTATCCGCAATGGTACTTTGGTAACTGTCATTTGCAATAACATGTAAAGTTGTTTTTATGGCATAGGTGTTACCTGCTATGTGGAACTTCTGGTAGCCAAGCAATAAGCAGTGTATGGATAAAACTCGAAGCTCCATGTTGTTGTAGGAGTTTCCTTGAACAACCTCAGCAAGATGGCATAATGAAGCAGAATTTCCAAAAGCTCAAAACAAAATTTAACTGAATATACAGCCCCCAAAATACGAGAATTACCCAATCAAACTGCACCACGTAATGACACAAAACAAAATACGTGGAGATGATCTTCTGCACAGCAACAATTCCCGAAGCAACCGGAACTTTCGGAATTTTGTTAGACAGTCCCATGCTGTTTCTGCAGTCAGAAGAAAATATTTACTGATTTTTGAAAGCACTGATCCTATCTTACTTAATCTTTGCAAGATCTATTCATAAAGTCGAGAATACAGTTACATGTGGCAAAAAAAAAAAAAAAAAAAAAAAAAAAAAAATGAATACATAGATCTACATTCAGTTGGAAGAATTACAATCCATTTTGCTGTGTCATGTGACAGTTGAAAGCTCTTTCTGTTTGACTGTAATATAACAGCATGCAGCTCAGAGATTTACACATCCACAGCTTATTGGTTGGCAACTGGCAGTTCCACGTAGCAGACGAACTCTGTGCTGTGAAAACAACTTTATGTGCTATTGCAAATGGTGGTTGCAGAACCATCGCAGCAGGTAGGTGCCGATTTTCAAATTTCATTTTGACCAATTTAAATGCCAAAAATGAGTGCTCCGTGGACACATATGGTATCATAAGCCCACAAATAATGGGAAAATATGAGGTTTATAAAGAAATTCAATTAATAATCTAAAGCAACTTATGGGATTTTACTAGGAAATTTTTTCTTTAATAGCAAATTTTCGGAGAAAACTCTTCTCCTTCTTCAGGCTGTCTTGTTGTTGTCACTTTTTCCTAGTGACAAGGAAAAAGTGACAACAACAAGACAGCCTGAAGAAGGAGAAGAGTTTTCCCTGAAAATTTGCTATTAAAGAAAAAAATTTCCTAGTAAAATCCCATAAGTTGCTTTAGATTATTAATTCAATTAAACTAGGAAGTGATTTCTCAACATGAGCTTTATTCAAAGAAATTCAAGTAAATTATATGAAGCCACTAAAGGACTCTAGTACCAAGCTTATATCAAGCAATCTGGAACTTAGTACAATGGTAGTAATACAAAACTATTTTGCCATGGCACTGAAGATTCCCTATTTCATGGTCAATTATTCCCACACACATTGACTGCTGGGAGGCCAAATAGCAATCTCCTTCAGTGAGGAAAGTGCAAACTTATATGAAGCAATCAGGAACTTAGCACAATGATAATAATACAAAATAGTTTTGCCATGGCACTGAAGATTCCCTATTCCATAGTAATCAATTCTCACACACATTGGCTGCAGGGAGGCCAGATATCAATCTCTTTCAGTAAGGAAAGTGTGTGCTAGACGGAATGGCCATCTTAGACTTGTCAGAAGATTGGAAAGATTTCCACACATTGTTGTGACTCCAACTGCACAGAGATGGTATTCTGCAGACCAAGATGACTGGAAATATGGCACTCAGACACCTTTTTTTTCGTTGTTGTTTTGTTTGGAGAGGTTAAACGATTAATGACCGCCATGAGCAACTCAATGGGCAATAAGCAGTCACCCATCCCTAATTTAGGGCCACTGGTTCCTGAGAAGGGAGAGAGTAAGTGTAGTAAGACAAACACAACATCAATGCCTCACAGAGATTGAACCATAACCTATTTCAGACAAAATGGTTGCATTTGTATGGAGTATTGACATACTGTCTGCTCGCTAAGACCATGGAAGTCTTAGCGAGCACATAACACAGGGAGCTATAAAAAAGCAACACAATTAATCTAAGCATTTTGACCACATTTTTTTTTTTCATTGCTAGAAAAATTTCCAGGATTATTCTAGAACCTTTCACAAAAATATGAAAAATCAAGGGTTTCCCAGGTCTAAAAAATAAAAAATAAATAAAAAATAAACGGAAACCAAATTTCCAGAGTTTTCCAGGATTCTAGGTGCCATGTGAACCTTGTATATAGAAGTTTGGAAGCACTGTTCCAAAACAGTATGGTCATGCCCACTTTATACTTCTAGTGTCAAAAGCAGTTGAGAAAAGGGCATGTTAATTAATAATCAATAACAACATGCTAGTCTCATCATCATTAATCACACCAATATGTGATGCTCATAGCCGCTTAGAAGGATTCCACAGGAATGACGGATTCTCAAGGAAGTCCTGAATGGCTGTACATGAAAGTGTAATTGTTCTTACTCTGATGTATGGCAGTGAAATATGGGTACTACAGAAGAGACACAGGAGTCACTTGTGTGCTGGAGAGATGTATTACTTAAATGAAGAGGGGGGGGGGGCAAGACTCGCTCTATGTGACAAATGAAGGTGAGTTGTAGTTGTGTAATGTGAGGTAAAATGTATTTAATAAAGTGGAGACTAATATTCTTAGGTGGTTTGGCCATGTTGAAAGAATGAATGATGAGATGTGTACTAAGGGAATTTTTTCAGCTCAAGGGGAGGGAAAGAAAGGTAGAGGAAGGCCCAGGAAATCTTGGGAAGACCAGATTCAGGAATGTCTGCATGAGAAAAAGATTTTGAGGATGAAGTGAAAAACGTCTTGTGTGCATTGTGTGATGGATGTCATTGAAGCTTGAGCTGTGTGCCAAAATCGCTGTAAATGGAGATGTTTGATACTCCAACAGTAAGTAAATTCTAATTCCAACAGTTAAAACATTTATCTGGTGGCAGAGTAGCAGAATGTAGATGCATGCGGATAGTTTCCAAATTATCAGCAGATTTTGCAGATAGTTTTTGCTTGTGGATTAAAAAAATAAAATGTTATTTACAGCAATTAAAACACTTAAGTTAATCATTGGCACTGATGTGCTCTATTTCATACATGAGACTGACAAAGAAATAAGAAAGCTGAATTTTTTAACCGGATAAAAAATCAGAATGCGCTGCAAAACAATGTGAAACGACAAGGGAGAATTGTTCATGTTAATTCATATATGTAAATATTAAACTGGAGCACATAACTCTATTCAAAATAGAAAATTACTGATATTTAACAACACAGGATAAAGGAAATATTGCGGGGGGGGGGAATAACGATTCTGGCGAAATCTTTGGTCCATCTGACCTTCGTTTTCGGAAATTTTTCCTCCATTTTCAAGCTGAAATACAAATATTTATGCAATAAATTGATATCTAACAACAATATTGAGCAGGAGGATATTGCAAGAAAAAAAAATACTATTACAGGAGAAATCTTCTCTCCGTCTAACTTCCCATTTCGAAAGTCATAATTTCGTCCTTCAACAGAAAACGAACCCCCTACCCTAATTCTGTTCATTTACGCATCAATCACGAGAACTACACAAATGGAAGAATCTCATGCCAGATGATTGCAGGGATATTTTTGCGCCGCCTAACTTCCTTTTCAGAAAAATTTCCTCCGTTTTCAAGCTGAAATACAAATAATTGTGAAGTAAAGCTGTATTTAAGAACAATATTGGACGGAAAGAGCATCGCCAGAAAAGGAAATTTTGATTACGGGAAAATCTTCACTCTATTTAACTTCCGTTTTCGAAAGTTTTGAAAGGTGAAATATCGTTCCCTAACGGGTAAACGAACACCCTACCCCAACTATTTCGCTCAAAATTTCTCTTCAGTTTTGCATCGAACTCGAGAATGGCCGAAATGACGACGAAAAAAGCAGAATTCCGCAAATTCGCGGACGAATCTCATGTAAGGACAATGCCCAAATTGATGACGGAAATGGCGGAATTCTTCAATCCACGGAAGAATATTTGCCTGAAGACTACAGGGAAATCTTTGCGCTGTCTTAACTTCCGTTTTTGGAAATCATTGCCCACAGTTTCATGCTGAAATACAAACATTATGCAATAAAATGATATTTAATAACAATACTGGGAACACGCAACATCGTGAAAAAAAAGAATTTACGATTACGCGAAAAATCGCCATTCCGTTTAACTTTAGTTTTCGAAAGTTTTGAAAGACGAAATACCCTTCCCAGACGGAAAACGACCCCCCCCCCCCCATTTCTCTTCAGTTCTGCATCGATCTCGAGAATGACAAAAAAAGCGGAATTCCGCGAATCTCGAGAATGATGACAAAAAAAGCGGAATTCCGCGAATCCGCGGAAGACACACCTCCCAATTACAGGTCGAACATGCTATCCGTTACACCACCCAGGACAAGGAAGTTTCTATGATGTTCTAGGAAGCACTTATTCAAGGCTTTACTCAGATTAACATACTTAATTCTATTTGAACTTTCATTTATTTTTCACATCTGAGTTCTTTTATTTTTACAGACGTTTCTGGTTTCTAGATTTTATCAAGGCCTGTTATCAATGTACAGGAACTGTATTAAAAGTTTCATTTACACAGAAAGAATTTAAATTTTATTGCCAGGTTCCTTTTGCAGTTGCCAGTTATTAAATTAAAATCATTTCCGTATGTATTTTGTAAGTCTACTATTTTTTAATTAAGTTGTTCAAAATACTATTTATAATTTTTAAGGTTCATTAATGGAACTGTTTTTCTAGATATAAAAATTTTCTCTAATTAGCCTCTTCTTTTTATGAGGTTCATAGTCCAATATTTTAATATTTTGCCATAAATGTCCATTTCTCACACACATTGCTGCACATTCAGTTGTAATGTACTTATTTTTTCCTCATTGGAATCTGTAGTGTTCTAATAATTATTTATTGTTTTATTAATTTTTCCTTAAATTATCTTATTCTGCTGTTATTGTGTGTCTGATTCACGGGTTTGCAGCAAGTTTCCTGTTTCAATGGTTGTGTACGCAGATACATTTTATTTTTATACAACTCTGTATAAAATAAAATGTATCTTTGTATAAATAAATGTATCTTTGAGGAGCTAACCTCTGAATTTCAGAGAACAGCTTATTGATATGTATGTATATTTCTTGTCTCAATGGGATATATGGCATGTATTATGTGAGGCAACATTCTGGTCCTCATCAGTTTTGAGTCACACCACTTTCTTAACAGAAAGTAAAAGTTACATGATCAGTCCTTTATATTTCTTTGACATTTCTTGCCATTTTAACTTTTGATAGGTTTAAAATGCATTGCCATCAACTGAAAACAGTCTACAAGGGGGCATGCATGTACTAACACTAATGAAAAATTGAAGGTAAGGTCTCTTTGTTCAGATGAGTTCAGATGACTGCACACATAACAGTTATTAAAATGCACTAAGATTGAAAAATGTAGAAGTCCAGAGGAGGCGCACAACTAGGAACTAGGAATATTTTCCCAGGGGGTTGGGGGAGTATGATATCAATGAAGTCTATATCAACAGTATGCCAATAATTTCCGTGCAATATCGATATAATATTGGGGAAAAGAAATATTTGCACTAACTGGTATCATTAGATATTCAACTGGTACCATAAAAAAATTTCATTATTGAGCAAATTAAAGTACAGAAATTAACAAAATAATTTACAATAAAAGAGAAGAAATAATAAATTCTATTAGGAATAATCAGATGAAAATAATGCCAGCAGTTTATCATAAACATAACTATAACATAAAGGCAATACACTGAAGAAACGTGTTCCTTCTGTCTGAGGTATCTCTCATCTGAACGACCAAAAGCAACTGCATGTTATTATTATTATTCTGGTGGTATGTTTACAGCCGAAATTTTAGATTGGATTCCAAGGGACAGGAAAAGACCCAGAAGAAGACCACATGGGAGATGGGTGGATGAAATTCGAAAGTATGCAGGGGTGACATGGAGGAGACTGGCACAAGACAGACCGTTGTGGATGAAACTTGGGGAGACCTTCGTCCAGCAGTGGATTGATAATGGTTGACAATGATGATGATGATGATGATGTTTACTTCAATATTAGATTACTTCCAGAAAAGGGGGATGTTGGTCATGGGCTTGGAAGTCTGAATACAGACATCCACTTTGCTGGACGAATTTCAGTGCTAAGTAACCGGTAAAAGAAAATCCTAAAACTCCTTCAACCTACCTTACCTTAGTGGGTTAGAACGGCTAGGGGTAGGGGATTATGTCAGGTCCGACACTAGCCAGACTTCTTCACAAGAACAAGCTCATCCCAATTATTGCCTCAATGGGATATATGGGCAGTGGAAAAAGTCAAGTAATTGTGCCATTTGTACTCTTGGACCAGATTGCAGATAGAAATCCTGACAATGTACAAATGGAAAACTTTTAAAATTTTATATATCACAGTTCATATATACATATCTATGTCTAGAGCTTACTTATATTGCGTGGCTATAAAACATTAGTTTTATCAACCGTATGTATGCCAAATTTTATTACTGTTCATTACATATAATGTGAGAACAGTAATAAAATTTGACATACACTGTCAATAAAACTAATGTTTTACAATTTTGTCTTGGGAGCACTCAGTGGAGAGAAAAATTGAATTACACCAAGACAAAGACATAGGAGACAGAAAAATAGCACTGCTAATGCAAATCATAAAAAGAAAAAAGAAATTGGGGGAGACTGGAGGGTGTATTAACCCTTAAAAACCCTATCCTGGTTGCATCCCTGTGTCCAGAGATAAACAGCTAAAGGTTATCTTTAAACTGAAATCTCACTTAAAGAAAACATTGAGATTGCATGAAGGGACTGTTTATGAATAATTGAGAATAGTTATTTTGACACAGATATAACTTTCATAATAATTCTACCTATGAATTTAATCTCTTAATGAAAATTCAACCCACCTTACCCTAGGGGATGAGATCCAAGTGGTAAATTACCAGAATTAAAAATTTGCAGCAATAAAAATAAAATATTTCATACACTGAGCTAATATAATTTTCAATAGTCAAGCTTCAGTAGAAAAATAATCCTTAATACACAGAGCCAACATACTTTGCAATAGTCAAGCTTCCCTAGAAAAAGAATCCTTAATAAACAGAGCTAACATACTTTGCAATAGTCAAGCTTTGGTAGGAAAAGAATCCTAAATACTCAAAGCCAACATAATTTGCAATAGTCAAGCTTTGGTAGGAAAAGAATCCTCAATACACAGAGCCAACATACTTTGCAATAGTCAAGCTTCCCGAGAAAAAGAATCCTGAAGCCAACATAATTTGCAATAGTCAAGCTTCCCTAAAAAAAGAATCCTTAATACACAGAGCCAACACACTTTGCAATAGTCAAGCTTCCCTAGAAAAAGAATCCTGCAGCCAACATAATTTGCAATAGTCAAGCTTCCCTACAAGAAAAAACTCAAAAATCTTCATAATGCTACTTCTCATAGTTTTCTACAATTGAAATAAAAAACCTAATCCACCAGTTTGAACCGCAATAAAAAATAAAAGCACTCCAAACAGTCACAGAAAATCTACAACACACAAGGTAAATTCCTTTCCTTCCAAATTCCTCTCATGAATTAAAAAAAAGTTTCAGAAAGTTCAGTTACCATCTTGCAATCAGTTCCAACCCCACAGTTCTAAAGCCTTTACTTAACAACAGAGATAAAACAGACCCACAAGATCTTCTGGGAGTCTATTCTATGCTTACACTCAAAAATTAAGGATGACTGTGAACCACAGGAAAATGTTGCACTACACAAAGTGATTCATCATGCAACTACTCCATACCTCTTCCTGAATTATGAAAGCTCCAGCAGACTGATGGCACGGCTAGAAGCATAACATGCATCGGGTTATAAAAAGAGAAGTCAGAGCAGGTGTTGTGCATTTCGGAAGTGTGACAGTGTTGCATAGCAAATGAAATCTTTTAGGAGGTTTTCGTCTCTATAGATTTCCAACACATACCTTTCTTAGTTACATCATTGTTCAACCCCCCCCCCCCCAAAAAAAAAAACCCAACGTCTTTTTCAACTCATGCAAACTTTGTTCCCATCTTTTCTTTTCCCAATGACCAAATGCGGATTCAAAATAATCAACCACAAGTATACATAATTGAACTCCCTAAAACACTAATATCAAATTAGAACTTCAATCAATAAAACTTATATTTCCTAAAACATCAAAGTTAAAAAACTGTAACCCATAATTAATTACAAATGCACACCGGTAATCAATTAAAATAAACCTAAAAACCTGACACAACCACTATACTCGACAATCACAGAACTCTCCCCACTCAGAAATAAGCATACTATCCTAGCACTTTCAGCCTCAGCCCAGGACATTCTCAAGGAGTGGACGCAACAGATGAACCACCCGTCACCACCCTCAAAACGTAGCGAATGTTCCAGTGCTCGCGCGGCATCGCCTCATTCCCATTCTTTGCTGTTCAGGCGCAGTGGCGCCATCTATCAGATGACCTAATAGCCTTCTTTTCCTTTCGTACTTATAAATATCTGTTTGATAGCTGATCGTAGTTGATTCATTTTTTTTTTATATTATGTTACATCATTTTTTTTTCTTTCCTTTTCCCCTCTGTTCTTCTCTGCAGCTTTCCATTCTGATCAAATCCTTCCAATATGTGTTTAAGCTATTAGGATCATTAACGTTACATAATCTGTGTCTATTTTTTTCAATCAAAACTGTTTCCGCCAAACTCAAATGCCTTTCCGTACGACAATTCTTAATAACTTTTATTTCATCAAACTTTGGGTATTGCTTTTGTTGAATACAGTACTGGACCAATGCAGTTTTTGCTTCTTTTTTCTGCCAATTCCGTAGGGGTGGTGAATGGTGGTTCACCTGTTGCGTCCACTCCTTGAGAATGGCCTGGGCTGAGGCTGAAAGTGCTAGGATAGTATGCTTATTTCTGAGTGGGGAGAGGTCCGTGATTGTCGAGTATAGTGGTTGTGTCAGGTTTTTAGGTTTATTTTAATTGGTTACCGGAGTGCATTTGTAAATAATTACGGGTTACAGTTTTTTAACTTTGATGTTTTACGAAATGTAAGTTTTATTGATTGAAGTTCTAATTAGATATTATAGTGCTTTAGGGAGTTCAATTATGTATACTTGTGGTTGATTATTTTGAATCCGCATTTGGTCATTGGGAAAAGAAAAGATGGGAACGAAGTTCGCGTGAGTTGAAGAAGACGTTGTTGGTTGTTTTTTGTTTTGTTTTTTTTGGGGGGGGGGGGTTTGAAACACGATGTAACTGAGAAAAAGTACCAAGGTTTGTACTGTTCCAAGCAAAATAAATTCAAGCACTTTTCAAAGACTTTTTAAACCCAAATTATCACGTGTGTATACTATTGGTAGGTCAGTAGGTAGGTATTTTAATAAGTTCAGACCATTAATCTTAGCTGGGGTGGGCACACCTTCAATGACCTGCCAGTTACCCCTTGCCCCCAGTTGGTTTATTTTATTAGCTTTGAATTGCTCTTCTGTTTTGGTGTTTTTTGAAATCATTTTATTTTTTGAAATATTTTGAAAGGGTACATTATTTTCGTATTCATCAACTGGTATGACACTCATTATTTGCTTTAACTTTTTATTTCTGATTTATGACTTTGATGCATTTTTTATGCTACCAGGAGACAAAGGGTCCATGCATGAAGCACAAGCAATTCCTGGAAGTTCCACCCTCCAACAAGAACACGTCCCTAACCACATTAAACATCGCAATTTATGAATACATCATTCCACTTATTTTACTGACATGGCTAACGCTTTACTCTGTAGTGACATCATAGATAAGGCACCAGCTGGCCACACGCTCCCCTGGGTTGACACAAGTTCTGCGCTATTTGATCAGCCTGGTGTTTTTATTAGAACTACACAGAAATCTCCTATATACATCTTTTTAGCACAAACATTTAATTAACACAAGCTCTTTCGCATCATTACTTAAAAAATTAAACAAAAAAATTCAAGTACTACATACAGAGCCTTAAACTTTTTCAAGTACTTTCAAAGACTTGAAAATGAACTTTTTTTATTCAAGGACTTTTCAAGGTTTTCAAGGAGCATACGAACCATGAAAACGTGTTGGAAATGTGTAGAGACATAAACCTCCTTAAAGATTTTTGGAATAAAGGTGAGTAACCTCAAAATGTAGATTATGTCTAAATAGCACGTGAATAATTAAGCAGCTAGGTGATATTTGACATTTGCAATGCTGTATGAATACATGACATATTGATGATGTTATGCAGGGCAGAATCATTGGTCAACTCAAGGCCAGCCAAAGCCAAACCCAGATGGCAGTGTCCCAGGAGCTTCAGGTCCCACAAAGTGTCATTTCTAGACTCTGGCAGTGGTTCCAAGTGAATGAAAATGTGTCTTGACACTTCAGCACAGGACATCCATGGATTACAATGCCACAGCAAGATCGTCATTTGTCACTAATTGCCAGACGGCACAGGCACAGTACAGCAGGGGACCTTGCCAGAGACCTTTCAGCTGCCACAGGGACCATGTTTTTTAAGACATACTGTGTACAGACAATTGAGTACGGGCCCGCAGGCCTGCCAGATGCGTCCTGTTAACTGTAGCCCATTGAAGAGCCTGTGTAGCCTGGTGTAGAGAACATTGTGCTTGGACAGCTATTTACTGATGCATCCAGGTTTAGTATGCACTATGATTCATGCCATGTCTTCATCTAGAGAGCACCTGGGACTCGGTAAAACACCTCCAACATCCTTGAACATCACCATTTTGGCAGCAGTGGGATTCTATTGTGGAGCAGAATAATGTTGGATTCACGTACACCCTTCCATGTATTCGAAAGAGGAGCTGTGACAGGCTAGACCTACCGCGATGCCATTCTGCAACAATATGCCTGGCTATTCAGGGTGCAATCGGACCTGAGTTCATGTTTAGGGATGACAATGAACCTCCTCATTGAGCTACTATAGTGGAGGAATACCTGGGAAGTGAGAATATCACCTGGTTACTATGGCCAGCTAGTTCTCTTGATTTAAACACCATTGAGCATGCATAGGACACACTTGGGAGACGTATTGCAAGATGTCACATCCTAGAAATATTCTGGAACTTCGAACAGCATTGGTACCTCACAGTGGAACTCCATACCTCAAGCACAGTTTGATAACCTGGTGCTGAGTATGCCCAGATGCTGTACTGTACGTGTTGCTGTGGCAGGCCAACATACAACATATTGTGTGAACACTTTCTTCACAATAAAACATTCGTATTCTGTACGAGATGTGCATTGCAAATTAGCTACAGGAAGCTGTTTTTTTATTTTGATCACTATGGTGGATTTTCTAGTGTTTTTTTTTTTTTATTCTGAATTTTCGTTTAGTTCAATATGTGCCATATCTACACTGCTGGCCACCCAAAATGCAACACCAAGAAGGAAGCATCTGATTGGCCTGAAATTCGCAGCATGCGTCACCAGCGAGAGGACATGCAAACGATTAGCATTGCAGGGCATATGCAAATCATGTGCGCCCGGCACGCCACCGAGAAGCACTATAAGAAGGGTGCACAGAAGGTGGGGTGTAAGTAGTGGAAGTGTGTTGTGCTGCTGCACCTGTGCTTGGGAAGCTTCCTGATGCCTCGTCGCAGAATACGGCAGCCATTCCAGCACGTTTCGGAGTTCGACAGAGGATGAATAGTGGCTTATCGCGACAGTGGTTTATCGTACCGAGACATCAGCACCCGTGTGGGATGACATCCAGCCACAGTGAGGCGAGTATGGATTCGGTGGAAGCAGGAGGGACGGACGGACCGACGTGAGTGATTGCCGCAGCCCACCACCGAACGAGAGGACCAGCATGTTGTGCGGCGGTCATTGACAGCTCGCACCGCCACATCACGAACGTTAGCGCAGGAATTATGGTGTGTTGCGCAACAACCTGTGTCAGCACATACCATTTGACGTCGTCTGCATGAGAGGGGACTTGTCGCACAGCGCCCATTGCTCCGATTACAATTGACATCACACCACCGGCGAGTGCGGCGACAGTGGGCCGTTGAACGCCGCACCTGGACTACGGAATGGCACAACATTGTCTTCTCCGACGAACCCCTCTTCTGCCTGCAACACCACGATGGTCGGATCCGCATGTGGTGGCACCGCGTCGAGGGACTGTATGACGCTTGCATTATGCATCGCCATACCGGTCCGTCGCCTGGCGTTATTTTTTGGGGCACAATTGGATATGACACCTGCACCCCTCTGGTACGCATCGCCGGTACACTCAACAGCTACCGCACCATCTCCGATGTTTTGGAGCATGTAGTCCTCCCTTACCTGCAGGACCTGCCAGCGGCCATGTTTCAACAGGACAATGCACGCCCGCACGTGGCACGCATTGTGCAACAATTCTTCACGGCCCACCTGGTGTCACTGCTGCCGTGGCCCACCTGTTCTCCCGATATGTCGCGCATCGAACACGTCTGGTCGCTGATTGGCAAGCAACACCCGTGTATACGCCTGATGAACTGTGGCAACGTGTGGAAGCAGCCTGGACCGACATACCCCAAGCCCACGTCCAAACCAAAGCCTCTTTCGTTCGATGCCGCGGCCTGTAGCGGCCGTTACTGCCAGCCCTGGTGGCCACACGAACTATTGATGTCAGCATGTTCCGCAAGTCGCATGGGCCTGTAAGCTCAATCGTTTCATCTTTGTATATGTTGTTATGTGTCCAGTAAATCTGGCTTTGCTATCTCGTGTCCTTCTTGGTGTTGCATTTTGGGTGGCCATTAGTGTAGAATAATTTGGTTGCAGTCCTAAGGGTGGAAGAGTTGAAACTGACATTATCCTTAATTTTTGAGCATGAATGTATTTCAATAAAAATTTCATCTGCACATACTTTCTACATTGGAAGTTCTTATTGTAACATCAACAATACATAGTGCCATCAGAAAATTTCCGAGTCTAGGTATGTAGAGCACCAACAAATAGCAGTACGTGGATGCACGAGCAGCGGTTGAGGGCAAGGATCTTCATGAGTCGTGCCAAGTGGCATCGTTCTGTGAACATTGGGAGCTGTGCTAAACGATATTTGGTGACCACATACACAACACAGCTGCAATTTTGGTATGGACTGTGAATTAGAGCAGCTAGCAAACATCAAATTCTGTGTCAAACTCGGCAAATTGGGAACAGAGACCCATGAAATATTGCGGCATGCTTATGGCAATGAAGCAATTTGTCATGCGAGGAGTTTTGAGTGGCACTTGCACTTCAAGAGCGGCAGAACAGCACTGGAAGACGACAAAAGATATGGGCGACCGTCCACGAGCAAAACACCAGAAAATGTGGACAAAATTAGGGAACTGGTGCATGAGGATCGTTGGAGAACCATTCAAGACATTGCTACCATTGTCAGTGTGTCATACGGAACAGTGCAAGAAATTCTGACGTCGGTTTTGAACATGCACCGCATTGCTGCAAAGTTTGTGCCAAAGATTCTGAACCCCAAACAGAAGGCACTCTGTGTCGAAATCTGTCAAGATCTTCGTCAGCAGGTGGTGAATGATACAACGTTCCTGTCCCGGGTCATCACCGAGGATGAGACTTGGGTCCACAGTTATGACCCGGAGACCAAAAAACAGTTATCGCAGTGCAAGAGCTTGGCATCTTCATGACCGAAGAATGCCCGACAGTTCCGGAATGCAACCAAAAGCATGCTCATCATGTTCTTTGATATTCATGGGGTTGTGCACAGTGAATTCGTCCCCTAGGGCCAGACCGTCACTGCCCTTTTTTACTGTGATTTCTGAAATGTGCCGCAGGGGAGATTTCCTGCTCCATCACGACAATGCAGCAGCTTACAGAGCGTTAGCAACACGCCAGTTTTGCAGCCACAACAGCATGACTACCCTTCCTCACCCACCTTACTCGCCGGATGTGGCCCCCTGCAACTTTTTTCTGTTCCCGAAGATGGCGATGAAGCTGAAGCTCATGGGTCACCATTTTGAAGCGGTGGATGAGATCCAGAGTGAATCGCAGACAGTGCTTGACACGATTTGCGAACAGGACTTCCAGGGAGCATTCTAACAGTGGCAAAAATGCTGGCAGCAATGTATCGCTTCCCAAGGAGACTACTTTGAAAGAGATCATAGCCAGACTTAAGTAACGCAAGTACTTTGTTGTATATCATCCTAGTCTCGGAACTTTTTGATCGGACCTCGTAGATTAAAAGAACACCTCAAAAGAGGTAAAAATGGGGAACTCTAATACTGCTTTAGCCTCCTTCACTTTGGAAAACACCGGAGCCGAAACCTGTTAAAAGGATCTAAAGCGAATTGCACCATTTTCCATTTCCTACACTCTTTGCTACTGTGAAAGCTTGGAAATTTATCTTTCTCCCAATGACTGCAATATTTGGAATCTCCATATACACTGCCGGACAATTGCTAAGGACGGATGACAATAGCAATGATAGCAACCATAAAATGGAAGGCAGGAAAATGTGGAAATTAGCATAAGTGCGGGATACAGTAAGACGTGTTGTGCGTATGCAAATTTTGGATTGCCGAACTTGTTCGTGACGTCATAAGCGCTGATAAGAGATATAAAGAATTTGACGTGTATTGACCATTGTTGTTCAAATGCAAAGTTGAAAGGGAAAGAATCAATTGACGAACTTGCAATTTTCAGTATGTCTTCTCGACATCACCTAGATGATTTTATGCGTGGCCATATTATTGGCAAGATTGAAGAAGGACGAAAAATAACAGATGTTGCCAGGGAGTTCGACGTCAGCCACAGTGTTGTTTCAAGGCTTTGGAAATCATTTCAAACAAATGGAGAGTGTAGCAAACGTCACGGGGAGGTCGTGTTCGCAGTACGACACCTGCAGAAGATCGGTACATAGTGCTATCAACAAAAAGACACCGGCGCAGCACAGCTAGTGAGGTGGCAAATCAGTTTATGGCTGCTACTGGCAAGCGGATCTCCCAAAAAACTGTCGCCAGACGTTTGCATGAAGGAGGACTATACGCCCGCCGTCCTGTTGTGTGCATCCCATTGTCCAGACGTCACCGTACCGCCCGTTTGCAATGGTGCCATCAACATCGCAATTGGACTGGTAACAACTGGTCTGCTGTCCTCTTCTCAGATGAGAGTAGATACAGTCTATCGTCTGATTGTCGATGACAACTGATCTGGCGTGATAGTGGTACTGCATATTGTCCAGCAAACATACAGGAAAGGGACCGATATCCGACATGTAGTGCCATGGTATAGGCTGGCATCATGATCAATGGCCGTACGTCCCTCTATGTGCTTCCAACTGGGACTATGACTGGCCAACGATACATTAATGATGTTCTGCTACCTCATGTTCGCATGTTCCGTGTTGCTGTCGGTGATAGATTCATTTTCATGGACGACAACGCAACATGTCATCGAACAGTCGCTGTCCAGGAGTGTCTTGAGAGCGAGGATATTCAACGCCTCGTATGGCCAGCACGTTCTTCAGATCTGAATCCCATGGAAAATGTGTGGGATGCTTTGGGGAGGAATCTTGCTGGTCGCCAATGCCCTCCAATAAACAAGGACACCCTCATCCGTGCACTGACAGAGGAATGGGATAAATTACCCCAACAGCTGCTTGATAATGTTGTGCAAAGCATGACACGACGTGTGGAATCTTGCATCGCCCTCCATGGTGGCCATATCCCGTATTGACATCTTACGCCGGAACGCCTGTGGACGGTAATTGCATTTTTTTCACGTTTACGTATTCTGCACAAAATGGCCTGTTTGTCCCTTGAACATGTTCCAAGGCCTTCTGGATTTCAGAGCACAATAAATTGTCTTTCTTGTAATGTCCTGGCATTCTGACATTATTTTATTTCACTTGGCATCCAACCACACTTACTTTTTTGTGCGCTATATAGCCGTTTATGATCCGTCCTTAGCAATTGTCCAGCAGTGTATCATCTCCATGATCTGGAAATCTGTACGCTTTGAAAATAAATACAATGCTTTTAAATCTGGCAACCATTTACAAAAACTGAATGACAAAGATCTGGGAACAATCTAATAAGTTTCCATTCAAACCATGGCTGAAGAACTAAAAACAGTTTGAAAGCATCCATGTGAAATATAACTTTTATGTAACTTAAGCATGTTCCTCTATTTTCTTCACATCCTTTATTTCAGTTATGTGTTGTTGCCCAATTCTCTCAATGATGAAAATTATCTTAATATGACCATTGCTTCATTTCATTAGCAGACCTTAGTCCAGCTCAAGGCTGTAAGCAATTCTTATGGATAAAAAATTTGTTTTAGTTTTATGCTCAAAAAAGAAATTGGTATCATCAGGAAGACCAGCTGAAGTTTTTCACTATGAACAAAAGATGCTGTGTAGTCATTCACAAAATGGACCAAGTTATACAAGCAATGAAAATGTGTCTTACATTTGACATTGAAAAATAATTTACAACTAAGGAAGATAATTATACAAAAGCATGAACTCACCATAGCAAAATAGGTGCACACTCTGGGATTTCAATAGTGAATGACATATTGTGAGAACACTGTTTCCAAACATCCATTCATCTTTTTCACTAACACTTGCTTGGGATACTACATTTTGTAAGCAGCGTAGAACAGCCTAGAACAGTATAAGCATGAGAATATGAATTAAGTTTAGATATTTCTTTTCTTCAGAAAATTAAGTGATAACCAGATACAAAAAATCGCAATTTTTTATTTTCATTGTCGAATGAAAATAAGAAAAAGGCTCAAAATAAGAGCACACGGAAGATGGGTAGACAAAGTTCGAAAGTCTGCTGGAGTGGCATGGAGCAGACTTGCTCAAAATAGACAGTTGTAGAAAAAAACTTGGGGAGACCTTCATCCAGAACTGAATTTATAATGGTTGACGATGATGATGATGACATACACTGAGATGCCAGTTTATATGGTACACTGACCTAATAGCATGTGGTGGTAGGTACCCTTGGCCTGCAAAACAGCCCAAATTTGTCAGGTCATAGAATACACCACACGCTGGAGAATGTGTCATGCAGGAATGATTGAGTCATGCAGTTTTTGCAAATTGTGTGGTGGCGCAGTCTCACAGCAGGTTCCATAACATCACAGATATGCTCAATGGAGTTTAAATCTGGTAATTGTGAAAGCCACTGAAGCAAGGAATACTCAGACTAGTTAACTTTTTTATGGGATTTATCTAGGTAAATTCTTAAAATTTCTGCAAATTTTCGGAGAGAACTTCTCTCCTTTGTTAGGCAGTCTTTCAATCAATCTCCGTCACGGTCTTCGGCTAACCTTGACGGTTACGGTGATTTTGCAAAATGTCTTGCCAGAAACCCCATAGTCATTAATGATGAAGTTCTGGTATTTTCCAATTTCAAGTCCCTCTTTCAATTTTTGCTTCAGGAAGTTGAACTGATGTCCAATAACAGTCAAAGAGTCCCATTCCATGCGGTGTCCGGTTTCTGTAATGTGTCTGTCTAATCCTGTCTTGTTTGAACAATTTTTAATTGCTGCCTTCCACAATACGAGTTTCCAGCCTACAACCTGTTTCTCCTATGTAGTATTTTTCACAGCTGCAGGTTACTTTATAAATGACTCCTTGCATTTTTAACAAGTTTTCTTCTTTTTTAACCAACTATGGAAATAATTTTTAAGCTTGTTGTCTGAACTGGGAGTTAATCTAATATCATATTTACTGTTTATTCTTTTTAAAGATTCAAACAAACCTTTTTGATACGTAATTTTTCTTGTGAACCTGAACTCCTGCTTGCTTGTATTTTTTTGTTTAGCTTGTTTGAGTAATTTATCTATTTCCTTTTTTGGGTAGTTATTTTCTGTTAGCATTATTTCCAGATCATCCATGTGGGCTTTTTTCATATCTTCTGAGGAGACCAAATTATTTATTTTTTCTAAAAATTGGTTTGCAACATTTTTCTTCATTGAATATGGATGAGAGGAGTTAAAATCTAGTACAAATGTATTTTGTTTGTATGCAAAGGTTTTTTGTACATTTTTGTGAGGAACTTATCTTCCTGGACATAGATGGTCAAATCCAAGAAGTTTAATTTTCCTTCAGTTTGAACCTCTAAAGTGAACTTAAGAGAATCATCTAATTCATTAAAGCACCTTAGAATTTTTTCTGGAAGATTTTCATCCTTGCTATCTAAAATGAATAAGATATCATCCATATATCTGTGATAAAGGCAAAAGTATGAGGGCTGAACCAGTATCTTTTCTTCCAGCTTTTCTACATAGTAATTTGCCAAAAGTGGAGAGAGTGGGGAGCCCATTGCTAATCCAGACTTTTGGAGGAAAAATCTTTTCTCAAATTGAAAATACACTGCTGGCCACCCAAAATGCAATACCAAAAAGGACACGAGATAGCAAAGCCAGATTTACTGGACACATAACAACAGATACAAAGATGAAACGATTGAGCTTACAGGCCCGTGCGACTTGCGGAACACACAGACATCAATAGTTCGTGTGGCCCCCATGGCTGGCAATAACGGCCGCTACACGCCTCGGCATCGAACGAAAGAGGCTTTGGATGTGGGCTTATGTCAGTCCAGGCTGCTTCCACACATTGCCACAGTTCATCAGGCGTAGCCGCGGGTGGTGCTTGCCAATCAGTGACCAGATGTGTTCGATGGGCGACATATAGAGAGAACAGGCGGGCCACGGCAGCAGTGATACCTGGTGGGCCATGAAGAATTGTTGCACGGTGCATGCCACGTGCGAGCGCGCATTGTCCTGTTGAAACATGGCCGCTGGCAGGTCCTGCAGGTAAGGGAGGACTACAGGCTCCAAAATGTCGGAGATGTAGCGGTGGCTGTTGAGTGTACCGGCGATGCGTACCAGAGGGGTGCGGGTGTCATATCCTATTGCGCCCCAAACCGTAACACCAGGCGACGGACCGGTATGGTGATGCATAATGCAGGCATCATACAGTCTCTTGCCGCGGTGCCACCACACGCGGATCCGACCATCGTGGTGTTGCAGGCAGAAGCGGGATTCGTCGGAGAAGAAAAAGTTGTGCCATTCCGTAGTCCAGGCGCAGCGTTCAACGGCCCACTGCCACCGCACTCACCGGTGGTGTAATGTCAATGTTAATTGGAGCAATGGGCACCGTGCGACAAGTCCCTGCTCCTGCAGACGACGTCGAACGGTACGTGCTGACACAGGTTGTTGTGCAACACACCCTAATTCCTGCGCTAACGTTAGTGATGTGGCGGTGCGAGCCGTCAATGCCCGCCGCAGAACATGCCGTTCCTCTCGTTCGGTGGTGTGCCGCGGCTGCGGCAATCGCTCACGTCGGTCCGCCCGTCCCTCCTGCACCCACCGAATCCATACTCGCCTCACTGTGGCTGGATGTCGTCCCACACGGGCGCCGATGTCTCGGTACGATAAACTGCTGTCGCGATAAGCCACTATTAGTCCTCCGTCGAACTCCGAAACGGGATGGAATGACTGCCGTGTTCTGCGACGAGGCATCAGGAAGCTTCCCACACACAGGTCCGGCAGCACAACACACTTCCACTACTTACACCCCGCCTTCTGTGCACCCTTCTTATAGTGCTTCTTGGTGGCGTGCAGGGCGCACATGATTTGCATATGCCCTGTAATGCTAATCGTTTACATGTCCTCTCGCGGGCGACGCATGCTGCGAATTTCAGGCCAATCGGATGCTTCCTTCTTGGTGTTGCATTTTGGGTGGCCAGCAGTGTAGTTGTTTTTTAAGGAAAAATTCATGAATTTCAAAAATTTCCACAAGTAAATTCTTTGCTTGATTATGAAAAACAATTTTGTCTGCCAGGTCATCTGCTAAAAATTCTATAAGCTCATCTAAATTAATGCTAGTGTACTTGTCGGCATGTTCCTGGAATTGTTCAGTGATGATAGGAGCTTTGTGAGCAGGTGTGCTATTCTGCTGTTCGATTGAGTTCATATCAGGTGAATTTGGAGGCCAGGGCATCAACAGAAAGTCACCAGCATATTCCTCAAACCACTCCTTGATGATTCTGGCAGTGTGGCATTGCACATTATCCTGTTGGTAATGGCCATCGCCAGCAGGGAACACAGTTGCCATGAATGGGTGAACTTGGTCAGCAATGATGTTCAGATACCTGACAGCTGTCATGGATTGTGCAACTGGGATAATGGGGCCTAAAGTGTCCCAAGAAAACATCGCCCACAACATAACACGGCTGCCGCCAGCCTATTTCCGCCCATCAGTGCATCCAGCTGCCACACCCTCCATTGGTAATTGGCGTATCCAAGCTCAGCCATCAATGTGATGCACCAGGAATCTTGATTCGTCAGACCAAGGCCATTTTCTTCCAATCATCCACAGTCAAATCTCGATTATCTTGGGCCCATTTGATGCACTGTTGGTGATGACGTGAAGTGAGCATGGGGGCCTGGCTGGGTAGCTGTGGGCGATTTGTTGCACAGTGGTGCTGCGGTCGCTGTGAACAATGCGCAACAGTCTCCGCTCCCCTCTCGCATCAGTGATCTGCTGATGACACGCGGCTGGATGATGGTTCGTTGTTTGGCTATCTGTGCACCACTTTTGATACTACTCACTACAGTGGCATGTGAACAACCCACAAGCTGCACCGTTTTCGAGATCATAGTTCCAAGGCACAGTGCCATCACAATGTCTTTTATCAAACTCCGATAAATTGGCAGCTTTTCCCATTCTGACTCTGAACACTCTACTAACCGAAAACCAGTCCTCGGGTTGTATGTATACTGCACTGTGAACTTCACCAGCGCCACTATTCAGTCTGCTCATTTCTCTAGGCTGGGGGTGGTCATAATGTAATGGCTTATCGGTGTATGTATTGCATAATGTACATACATGTGAAACCTGTTAAGTTTTTTTTTTCTTTTTGCCAAGGGTATTTCATGTTTATTATTTGCCAGGTGGAGACAAATACGGTTGGTCTCGAATCAACAAGACAAAAATTATTTCTTTTGTAAAAGTGCAAAAATTAAAAAATTGCATGTATCTTACAAATACACATTTTTTTTAAAATTATTTTCTGTACAAATCTTAAAAATTAAAATGAGCTAGATAATATGTATATATTTACAGTTGGTTTGCACACACTGGGATCTTCTGTAACAGCAGCACTTAACATGGAAAAGTAATCATAAACATGACTCAAAAACTGCTTTACTGGAAGACTGATGACATGATCAACAAGTTTTGACAGTACATCTTCACATAGTTTTGCATAGTCAGAACCTGATTCTAAAGGCCTACAAATGAAGATATAGAAATTTATTAGGAACATTATGATCAGTCCAATAAAAAAACACAGAAACTTTATATTTTAAGCATAAATGAAGAACATGGTGCAATTTTTATGCAAAGAAAAAAAAAGCAGGATATCAAGACAAACTACGGAACCATGTGCAATGAAATAAACTTTTGAATTAAAATGTCCTAAGTACTGTATTTTTAAAGTTCAGAATACAAAACATTATTTAGAAGCACAGTTTAGGTTCTGCACTGTTTAAATGGATCTACCACCTGACCTTAGGAATTGCGACAAATGCGGGATTCATACTGAATTGAAAGTCTATTTAAGGAGTTTTTAGGAGTCCAAAACCTATTTTCCAGAAGTTGACAACCACATCAAAAATGTTTAAAACTTTCTTAAATTTAGCTTCTCTGAAATTATATGGTTTCCCATTGCTTAGTCATTCCTTGCTGTATAAACTGGCAAAAAGAGCACACAGTTTTCATTTTATTTACGGAAAATGGAAGTTCGAAATTAGAACTTAACTCTCCGTCGATGTCTTTTGTTTCCTGTAAAACTGATTTCTCTGCACTGTGCGCAAGCAGTAGCATTTTTGAACAATAATTTCACTTTAAATAAATGAAAAAAATGTTTGCTCTGCCACTTGATATAGCAAGAAGTTATTAAGGAATGAGAAAATGCTCACTTCAAGTGAAATTAATTATAAAAATTCAGACTGCATTATTTATTCTACTGTGAAAATTTTATAGGCCATGAGAATGGCTCAGATTCCATCACGAACAGTTTAAATATCAACTTTGAAGTTTAGTTTCACTTTAAAAACAGCAACGAGAGCAAAAATGCTTATTCTACTGATTAGTTTCATAGAAGAGACTGTTAGAAATAGGGAAAATATGCATTTCATTAGAAAACATTCTTAAAAAATACAAAGTTGCTCTTTTGCACTATTACCAAAGATATTAAAAACACAGAATACCATCAGAAAAATATAAAACATACAAATATAATCAGGAAGAGAAATTAATTAAAAAAAGCTGCTTTGATCCGAAAAATGAGAAATTTCCAAAATCACGAAATATTCTCATTCCCACTAGAACAGTAAGTTCTAGAGGTGCCAAATGTTTTCGTCCAGAAGGCAGCATGAAGACATCCAAAAAATAATGAAAAATCCCCCCAAAAATGCTACAATTTTAAAAACAACCAATAAACAGTTTCGGAAATGTTTAATAAATGTTAGAACTTTGAAAACATGAAAATAAACTTTATATCATCATCATCATGATCAGCCATTATCAATCCACTGCTGGATGTAGGTCTCCCCAAGTTTCTTCCACAATTGTCTGTCTTGAGAATGTCTCCTCCATGCCACTCCAGCAAACTTTCAAATTTCATCCATCCATCTCAAATGGGTTCTTCTTCTGGGTCTTTTCCTGTCCCTTGGAATCCAGTCTAAAATTTCGGTTGTCCGTCGGTGATCCATTCTTCTGGCAACATGTCCAGCCCATTGCCATTTCAGTGATTTCACTTTGGTCATGATGTCGTCCACTCCTGTCATTTCCCTTATCCACAAGTTCTTATCTTTCCTGGTTACACCACACATAAAACTTTATATACATGTTGAATAGCAGTATTTTACAGTGAATTTCTATTTTAGTAGTATATTTGGTTTCTTGTACTTTGTAGAGAACCAACAATTTCTATAGTAACTGCTAAGAAACTGTAGTTCTTGGAGTGTCTCGGTCTTCTCCGAAGCAATTGTGGGACATGTGACTAAGTTTATCCAATCACATCTGTTGCTCATCCCTTCAGAAGTGGGCTAAATACATGTCAGCTGGAAAAGGTGAACTCAATGCAGTTTTCAGCAGATGAAGGGAAATTGCAAATTTCAAAATATTTAAAACAAACAGAGAAATTCGCCTCCCACCCAATAAATGAGACATGAAAGACATCAGAAAAGTCTGAAGTTTATTAATTCCTAAACAGGTCAGTCACAGCTTTCAGGCTCATTCAAGCCTGGGCTCTATTTTGCGATATAAAATTCAGGCTTAAGCTCTTAAAATTGAGCCTGAACCCAGCACTGTATCATTATAAAAATATTCAACACCATTAACTACAATATTGTTACATTAGTGAATGCATTATTTACATGATATAATAATTATATATAATTTGTGAAAAAGCTCAAGTTTATTTCACTACTGATAACTCTGTTACTGGTGTTTAATATCAAAGATGTAGCCATAAGTTACTGTGATATACAGAGATGTCACCTAACGACTGAAGTTATCAGGAGTACACAAGGAGAAAATCAGTAGTTTTAACAATTTTTCAGTACTCAAATAAATAAATATTTGGATTTAGGTATTTAAAAAACAAATGTTTTGTGTAGTATCTATAAACTAAATAATGTTTAACAAAATTAACATTTGACTTATCTATTAACTTGTTGATATTTAACAAAATAAATAATCTTCATAAAAAGGTAAACAAAATAATCCCAGAAATTCTTGAAATGCACACATCATGCTAAACATTTAATTATTTACTAGTTGATAACTGAAACAGCAAAGAAAAATTTAATAACTATTGAATGTAGAGTAAAAGAAAAAAAAATAGAGAGCTTTGTATGCAATGACACTTCATTTGAAATTTTTTGATCAAAGCATACTTCACCATACAGATATTTTGACCTTTTCTATCAAAAGAGCTTCTAATGCTCGAGACCCTGGATTTGATCATTTGGATTTGAGTCCCTAGATTTGGTCAGACACTCGAAGAATTAGATATAATTTTAAATACCCATAAATCTCTCTGTGCTGTTTCACAAAATACACACACACACACACACACACACACACACACACACACACAAAAAAAAAAAAAAAAAAAACCTGCCACATACTTCCTAAGCTGCGCTGAGATTCAACGTATGGAAAACGCAGCCTCTTAATAGCATCGGCGCCAGGGAGGCCCGATAAAAAACCTGTTTAAATACCATGTCTGCATTGCGATGGGCTCGCTTGCGAAGCTATGATGTAAACGACTGCTTGGCTGGCGCGCGAATCTTCAATTATGGCAATTCCCCAATGTAGCGTCTGGAACGAGACACCGCGAGAAACTACTTCAGAGACAGGTGCGCGTGAGGATCTCCCAATGTTCACGGGCCTCTTGGATAGAAAAACCGGTTTGTACATCTGTGCTTGGCCTTTGTGCTTTGTTATGGCTCGGTGGCGCGTGATGGCAATGAATCGTAGTTTTGTCAGTCGAAACACCGTAACATCGATGTTAAATTCAAACTGGTTGTTTTTCACGATTTATCGATACATCACACAGCCCTAGCAGGCACACTAAACTGTGACAAAGCGTCTGCTATGAACTCAGCCTCAAAGCTTTGATTGCAGCCATTCATAGTAATCGGAAATGAAAAGAAATTGTATTATACTAAATTCTCCATAGAAAAATTAATTAAATGCGTAGTCCATAGTATGTGGGTGTTAACTGTAGAAACTATGGAGAATCCATAGCAAATGGCATCTCCAAGTATACATGCATTGGTATTATTGCTTGCTAATCCAATTAAATCAAGTTTTTATTACATACCATTGCTTGATGTTGAACTTCCCACTTCACATTGCCATCGTCATCCACAATGTGATGTGGGAAGATCAACATCAAGCAATGGTATGCAATGAAAACTTGATTTAATTGAATTAGCAAGCAATAACACCAATGCATATACACTGAAGAGCAATTGAATTGGAGACAGCTGGCGTTATGCAAATGTAGCGCTGTGGGCGGCCCTGTAAATGGAAACGACATGACATATGCAGTGATCTGACAATATGAGGAGTGATGCAACAGGAACCAGTAAGAGTCGGACGCAGTATGGGTAAGACGAAGGATCTAAGCGCATTTGATCGTGGGCAAATTGTCGGGGCCCGACGAATGAGTCACTCCATCTCGGAAGTCGTGCAGGCACTGGAATTTTCACGAGCCACTGTGTCACAGGTGCACCGCCAGTACACCAAATCCGGTAAAACCATCCCTGCAAGGGCCAACTGCCGTAGACAACAGTGTGTGAATGAGCGGGGTCATCGTCGGCTAGCTCGCATTGTAACAGCGGATAGACGGACCACAGTGCAAGAAATCACTTAGCAATTTAACGCTGGTGCACAAAAACGTGTAAGCAGCCACACCATCCAGAACTATCTCCTCGCTATGGGGTACAGAAGCCATCATCTTACGAGGGTACCGCTGCTGACCGCACATCACAGGGTGCAAAGATTAGCATGGACGCGGGAATATCGCCACTGGACCCTAGTCATGTGGAAAAATGTTGCCTGGACTGACGAGTTGTCATGGCGAAAATTTTAACCTCTGGTGAATTTCAGAGAGACCTGATCAATCTTTCTGTTGGTTTATCAGAGATTAATTAATGCAAAAATTTTCTTCCATGACATACGTTAGAAGAAAATTCCTGGTTGAAAGGCAGGGGAATTCGTGCGCAAAATTCGCTTGTCTTAATCACAACCAGGAAAACAAAATTTCATGTTGGTGAAAAGGAAAAAAAGAATAATATTTGATTTAACTGACTTTGGGCTTTTGAAAATAATTAATTTATCGGTTCTTTTATCGCGATAGGAAAAGGCGAGTAGGTGTGCAGCTCAGAGAATCAAAATTAATTTTAGTTTAACATCACGGAACGAGAGAAAAAGAAAATTAAAACTAGTGATTTTCTGCAAAGCAAGAATTCGCCATTTTTTGCGTTCCTGTTTCCAAGCGAGAAGTCGCCCAAAAGTGTAACATCTTTTCGTCTTTTGGGGTAGGGAATTCAGCAACGAAATCTATTTTTAGACCTCAGGGTCAAAAAGAAGAGCTTGGTCTACACGTGTGAAGGTCAGAGGTCACTCGAGGCGTGGGAGTGAAAAGTCCGTTGGGAAGCCGTGAGTTGCTAGGCTGAAGTTTCGACCAATGAGAGGGGTCAGCGGTTTTCAAGCACCCCAGAGTTTTTATCCGTTGAGAGTCACTTTTGTTCTTGTACTCTTGCTGGCCAGGAGAAAGAGGGGACAGCCGAGTCTCTCCTCGCCTTTTGGTGGGGAGAGCATTTTTGCTGACCGCCATGATTTGACATCGAGGTAAAAAAAAAAAAAAAGCTTAAAGGAGCCTAGTAGCGGCGGTCTTCTAGCGTGGGGACTTGTCAGGCTCATGGTTGGTTACATGAAGAATAAAATTTTGAAAGAAGCTCAGGGCTGGCGATAAATGTCTCGCGGATTCCACCAGATAAGAAAAGGTGGAAGAAATTATGAAGAAAGGACAGGACCACCGTAGGACGAGACCTCCTCGGGGCGCAGCGAAAGATGATCACCGATGCACTCCTAAGCATTCTCGTGAGAGCTGATGGATAAAGAAAGGGGAACCTCCGCGCCTTTGCCGTCCACCTTCCAATGCAGCCGACCAAATTCCTACCAGGGATGGGCATCGAAAAGGACAAGGGAGAATTACTCCCTCTGAGAGGGTCCGTCATCACCAGCTTCGGGATGTCTTTTGTTTTCCCTGTGTTCAGGTGAAGTGCTCGGGCACATTGTGTCCAAAAAGAAAGAGAAAGACATTGTGTCCAAAAAGAAAGAGAAAGGCGAAGAGATTATCAACAGTGACAGTGTGACGAGAAGATTTTTTTTTTTGTGAAACAAGAGTTGTTCCTGCCCAGCCTAGAAGGTATATTCTTTCTCGATTTTTTTTTTTGTATAATGTTGTGACCGCTGCGAAATTGTTGAACGAGTGGGTCAGCAGTGTGAAATCAAATTTATAGTTCTGCGAAAAAAAAAAGAAGAAAATTTTTTTTTTTTTTTTGGTTAGCTGGATGTGGGACAGATGTCCCCATATTGTTGTCGTTCAGTTTGCAAAATTAAGATTTATTAGTTCCTCAGGCATGAGTTCAGAAAAAAAAAAAAAAGAGAGGGGAGTTGAAAATGCTTTCATTTATGTTTTTTTTTGTGCTGTCATGACTGGTATTTTAGCAACTTCCCAGGCCAGTAAATTTTGATGTATCGGAAAAATTTAGTTTAATAGTTGGGCACAGTGAATTTTGGTGCATCGATAATAGTTTAGTTGGGCATGTGATAATTGAAAAGCAGTGTTATTGTGATGTCGTGGGTGATAAAATAATTGTAAACATTTTTTCTCTAGCCTTTTAACAGCGTTGAGTTATTTTTTTCTTTTTTGAGTGAAGATAAATTATGGGATGATTTATATTGGAATTTTGGGAACATATTATAGTGTGATGAAATTGGAAACCTAAAGTGTTGTTTACATTCTTGGAGTGTTGAGTGTCGAAATTAAGATGGTAGGTGTGTTAATTGAGGACCAGTATTTTACATGCTCCAGATGAGTGTTAATCTCCCATTGGAAAGGGGTGATCTTAGGGCAAGCAGGGAACTTGTCCTAGGGCAGAGGGCTCTGAGTAGGGAATTTTCACCAGGATGCGATATGTGCAGAATAGAAGTTAAAGTATTTTTTTGTTCTCAAGTTTAGTATTTCACAAAAAGAATGAACATCATGGGTTGAGAAGACACACTTTTGCTCACCAGTTCCAGTATTAATTGTTCTTTTCTTTGGCCTAAATTTTCTTGTTTTTACTATAAGGTTAAAAGTCTAAATGTAATTTTAATTTTCAATAAGGTGAAAATATTTAGTGGGTTATGTAAATGGTCAGTGTTATTGTCTGAAGTGGACCTGCGCATTGCCATGGTGCAGAAGAATTTCCTTGCTAATGATTTTTCCTGGGATATATGTGGAGAGAGATAAGTGAACTTTCCTGGGATATATGTGGATACTGTGATTTAGGATTTCTTGGGATATAGAGAGATAAGTGAATTTTCCTGGGATATATGTGGATATTGTGATTTAGAATTTCTTGGGATATATACAGAGATAAGTGAATTTTTCCTGAGATATAGTTGTGTTAGTTCTGGGCCAGATGTGCCTGGAGTATTTAGGGTTGAAGTACGACAGGCTCTTGCAGGCGTGGTTGATCAAGGTGGGATCATGCATTGGTTCGAAAAGGGGAGATCCTTGAAGACGTGGTTTTTGGGGGAAAACTTGTCTTCAAACCCCCCAGTAGTTTCGCTGCTCACGGAGATATGTACTGCCAGCGAGGGTCGGTCGAGCGTTGCTTCAAGAAATGTGGTGAGATCATGTTAGAGGAAATTCTGTGCCTGATGATGATGTGTCACACTTGAGGATTTTTTTTCCTTTCCCTTTGCATAGGCTGAAAGTGGATTCACGACCCAATTTCATGCCTTCAGCCTGACTTGGTATTTTCTTCCTGTGTTGGTTCTCAAAACCCAGGGTAGTGTCTGAACTGAGAGTATTTGCCTCACCGCTACCTCAGTAATTCACTGCAGGTGTTAAATTCAAGTTTGTTTGGTGATTTAAAGTATCTAAATTTATTTGTTTATGATTTGCTGTAGTGATAGGGATGTAAATTCTAAATTCTGGTTGTTGGTGTTAGTGAACTTGATATTTAGTTTGGAAATTTAGTTAATTGGTATTTTGAGCTTTTGTTTACAGTATAGAGTTATTAAGTATCCTGAGCTATTATGTGAAGTGCAGAGTGAGGTGATTTTTATGAGCAAGCTAGAGCAAGAAGATTGTTTGAATTTCTGAATTATGTTGATGTTATGAATAGTGATAATTTTTAAGATTAGTTAGTGAGGTTTCTTTATAAGTGAAGTAGGTTCATTCAGGATAGTTCTATGGGTTATGTAATGTTAATTAATGCTTGTGCTCAGTGTAAATTCTGTTTTGAGGATAATTTACTTGGTTTGTTTACTTGCTGATAGTAGATTTGTTAAAGTATAATTTGTGGCTCTTAAAATAACTGTAAATTTAATTGAAGTCTTTGAATCTGGTCTGGGAGATTGCGGAGTTTGCTAAGAGTGTTTAAATTTAAATCAATAAGTGTAAAATTGTAAATTGGTCATTGAGCTAACTGGGTGAGAGAGAAGAGAGTACGTTTCAAAAGAACAGAATTTGTCCACCTTGTAGACTTAAAAAATAATCCAGTATTTTTTTTTGTAAGCTATGTGAATCATGGTATAATTTTGGATGCATGCCTAGTGTTCAAACCAACTGTGTTGAAATATGTAAAGTTGTGCTGTTCATAAGGCCAGTGGCCAAATAGAAATAAAAAGAAAATTGAGATTCTGTTTTTATACTGCTGTGTTTAAGCAAACAAGAAAAAAAGGAAATACCATCTGTTTGTCCACTAAATTAACTTATTAAGTTTTTAAAGAAAAATAATAAATACAGGCAGTAGCCTTTCAAAAAAAAAAGTTCAAAATGAGTGCAGTGTGAAAAATTTTTGTGTGTTGTTGTCTTCCATGACTTGGTCCCATGTACTCCCCCTTAGCTTGACTAAGGCTACCGATCCGAATCCTGGTTTTCTAAGGTATTTCATAACTGCAATTTTTGTCCTATCCATTTTAATTGACTTTCACCGCCTCCACAAGTTGTTATTGAACGAGTACATTTTATCGTATGACTTATAGTGACACATTTTCATACACATGCAACAATATCCACTTATTTTTGCACTTTCAGGTGACTCAACTCTGCTTGAACACAAACAACGCAAACTTTCCAATAACTTCTTGTGGAATGTAAATTTTCAGATGCATTTTTGTTTAGGATGTTCATGGCCTTTTCTAGTACTTAGAAAATATTTTTGTTTCGAAATGCATCCACCCATCTCCCAAATAAAATTTTTCTATAATTTCCATATGAATTACAATACCAGCATAAATAAATATAACGCCTTTTAATAAATAACAATCCAATTCAATATACTCAAAATGAATTAAATTCAATTTTATTTTTTTTCACCAAAACAGAGTCGAGATTCACGTTGGTAGATGCGGATGGCAGGATACGAGTACAGTGCAAACCACATGAAGCGATGATCCTTCTTGCCAGCAGGGTACTCTTCAAGTTGGTGGGGGTGGCATTCTCGTCTGGGGACTGCTTACACGGACTGAAATGGGACCACTGGTACGTGTGACATCGTCCCTCACAGGTCAATGTTACCGGAATATCCTGGAAGACCATTTGCTCCCATTTATGCATCTTCAACATCCCACTGGGGACCTCATCCTGCAACATGACAATGTACCGTGCCATTGCTCCTGAATTGCATCCGAATGGTTGGATGAACACTCCACCGACGTAACCTCGCTTCCTTGGCCAGCTAGGTCACCTGACCTCAACAACATCGAGCACATCTGGGATGCCATCGAGAGAGATGTTCGAAGCTCTGACCCCCCTCTATCAAATCTTCGTGAACTGTGTCCGCTTGTTCAGGGGTCGTGGATCCGTATGGCTTCCCAACACTTCCGGTGTCTTGTGGAGTCCATGCCGAGACGAATCGTGCCGTCATCAGGCCGAAAGGTGGTGCTACACGTTACTAGACATGTATCTCTAATTCAACTGCTCTTCAGTGTATATCACAGTAACTTATGGATACATCTTTTATATTAAACACGAGTAACAGAGTTATCAATAGTGAAATAAATTTGAGCTTTTCCACAAATTATATATAACTGGTATCATTACCTGTCACAGTGCCACATGATCATTCTCCAAGGGTCAGGCTGCCAATTACATTCTTTGCAATTTGCGAAAGAATAATCGTTTTGGCGAAAATATTAGCAATTACTTTTTGTACTATTATAATACTTTGGCGAAAACTTTAAAAAAGCCAGGATTCTCAATTGTATTGGGTGAACCCTCATATATGAACTGCCACAGTCTGCACATTTAACATTGCAAATAAGCTTTTAAAGAAATAAAAACCAGTACTTACCTTCCCTCAAAATTCACTTTAACGCAGTACAAAAAACTCATACAATGTGAGGCTAAGTGAGGTGATGTGGTGACCAAAAATAAGATTAACCTGCGTAAAAGATAGAATGAATTTGAAAGTGCATTATATATACATATATATATATATATATATATATATATATATATATATATATATATATATATATGCACTGCCTGACAGAGAAAATGCCACACCAAGAAGACGTGAACGCAGCGCCACCATGCGAACTGCACAGTGGGTGACATATACAAGTTATGCAAATGATTGCATTTGAATGCCAATCTCACGAATGGCACGCAGGATATAAACGGACAACCAGCCCATGAGGCCATCAGTCGAGACTTCGTCACGGCCGTGAGAAGTGAGTGGTTCTGTAGTAACCAAGTCTGGATATAAACGAACAAGGCGTGCCAATGCCGTTAAGACGCTGTCGCACGCGATTACGTCAAACGAATGAGTTTACGAGAAGTGTCATCGTAGGCCTTCATACTGCTGGATGGTCCTTGCGCCGTATTGCGAAAGAAAAGCAATGTGATGCCACAATCGTCAGTCGCATTTGGAGACAGTGGTCCCAGGAAGGATCTGTGCGATGTCGTAGGGGGACCTGAGCACCGAAGCAGACGTCTTAGCTCACCAATCATCGCATCCGACGTCATGCAGTAGCAGACCGACAGGCCACAATGGGCGACATTTTGCGGAGTGTACTGGGAGGCTCAGATGTTCTGATATCAAAGTGGACAGTGTCGTGCTAATTGGCTGCATCTGGTTTGCTGTCCAGCCATCTGTTGCGAAGGCTACCCTTAACAGCCAGCCATCGTTGTCACTGCTTGGCGTGGTGTCGCTCCAGAGCTGCATGGGGTGCCGAGTGGAATCGCTGTTCAGTGATGAATCACGGTTCTGTCTCACCACGGATGATCGCCGTGTGAGAGTCTGGAGGCAATGTGGCCAACGGGCAGATTCCTCTGCCATTGTGGAGAGCCACACGGCCTAGCAAAGTGGAATCCTGGTGTGGGGTGCCATCAGTATCAACAGCCGCTTACTGCTGAGATGCATTAGGGGCACATTAACAGCACGCTGCTACGTTGACGAGGTGCTGCGGCCTGTAGCACTACCGTATTTGCAGGGTATCCCAAATGCCGTTTTTCAACAGGATAATGCCTGGCCGCATACTGCTCAGATTAGCCTGAATGCTTTACATGGTGTGTGGATGGTTCTGTGACCAACACGATCCCCCGACGTTTCAAACATCGAGCATCTGTGGGACATGATTGGATATCGGTTGAGTACCCTCTCACCCCCACAAAATGAAGATGAACTGTGGACTCTGATCAACACCACATGGTCCACGATACCCCAGGACTCTATTCGGACTCTCATTGCCTCGATTCCACGTCGGAGTCAACGCTGTATCACCCAAAATGAGGGCCACACTCCTTATTGACCATCCTGTATATTCTGCCACTGGAGCCTAGTCTGTATGTAACAATTAAATCATTTGTTCAGGACCTACTTGGCTATCTGTGTGTGCAGTTTGGTCTGTTTTCGAGCATTCCTTCATGGTGTGGCATTTTCTCTGTCAGACAGTGTATATATAAAATATATATAATAAATTTTGTTACACACACACACACACACACACACACACACACACACACACACACACACACACACACACACACACACACCACATATACACAATAGGAGCAAAACATTATCCACCGTTCCCGATCCCCAAGGGCAGGTTTACCATTAGGCCAACTTGGATCATGGCCCAGGACGCTGCATATTGAGGGGCGCCAAAATTTGGTAAGTAAATGTGAGTAAAGCTGTTTTCGCTTATTTCTATGAAAACAAACAACAACAAAAAGAAACCTTGCAATGAAATAGCATTTTGCATTTTTGCAAATGAAACTGAGTAGTGTAATGCAGTTAATACTTAATATTATAATTGCATATCAGTACTCTTTCAATTTATTTCATTACTAAAAATGACACTTCATTTTGAAACAAAGATGACAAGAATTGCCAGATCACTGGCAAGGTCAAACTCAAAAGACAAGGAGAGAGCGGAAGGGGAGGGGTTCTTCTTTAACAGAGTTCACTGACAGTCGGCCATGTGTGAGAGGTTTCGAGGCTAGAGCAGATAATTTCTACAAGGCATTTAAACAAATTTGAAGATGACACTGGGAAGCAAGAAACAGGAATAGTTTACACCATGAAGCAGATTTCTACAAGATCAAGGACTCCATGGCAGTGTGAGCCATGAGGAAGGAGAGCGAATTGGTTATACAATATCAGAGCCATAGCCAGGGGAGATGCCCGACCTTTGTTTCCTTTTTGCCCATCCTGGTGACTCACACCATTGTCCAGCGGTAAAACAAGCCCACGTATCCACACATATCACTACCAAAAACACGTAATGAGCCCACACTATAAACCCCATCTCCCCAAGTGCCCAACCACTTTAAATATCTTTTGGCTTACATCCTTTGCCCGACCTCTTTTATATCTTTTACCTTACCTCCTTTTCCCAACCTCAATCATCAGCAGCCCCTCACGACTTCTCTGTCAGGCTATGGGCTTGCACAATACAATCCGCAGCATGCATCCTCAGATGAATTTATCTGAATTTGAACAAGAATAACTGCATTTTCAGAATTTTTGGCAATAATTTGGACAGACCAGTGATAGATTCAAGTATCTTATTGTGGGTATGATGCATTATTAGGCCAACGGTTTTCCTCTTTTGAAAACCATCAAGTCCTCAGGAAAGAACAAGTGAATTTTTTCAACTTTGTCACTTAATTCAAGCATTGCAGAAACACCGACATTTGATGATACAAAAAGATTTAATTTAGTAGTAAGTAATTGCACTAATTTATGTTTTTGCATTTCCTCTTTCTTTCAATCATTTAATTGGCTTACTATGGACATTGGTAGCAGTTCTATATTTAAAAAAAAATCCTAATAGTATTGCTTACATTGAAAATTTCAATGCAAATTTTAATTTCAATGCAAATTTACATTGAAAATTTCAATGCAAATGCATATGTTAAAATTACATAATTTCATTTTAAGTATAAAAATTGGCACTGAAATGAAGCTTTGAAATTGTGCAAATAAAACGTTATTTTTTATTTTTATTTCAGAGCTCCATTTTAACCCCTTAACCAGCTGGAACGAATTAACTCAGGGTTAGCAAAATGAGTTGATATCAGCTCAAACGAAGGAATTCGCTGTCTAAAGAGTGGACCGAACGTGGCTGAAACGAGTGATCTTAGCCATCAGAGAGTGCTGCATGTTTGAATCACTTGTTTCTACCCAATGGCGTGATGTCTGCGCCAGAGAAACTAGCTGTTCCCCATCGAGACTTCAGTCATGAAGCAGGGAATAAGGTACTAAAACAGAGAGAATGATAGTAAAAGAGAGACAGAGAGAAAGAGATGGGGGAAGAGAGATAGACAGACAGAGACAGAGATAGAAAGAGACAGAGATAAACACAGCAGAGAAAGGCAGAGTCAGAGAGAGAGAGAGAGAATTTACGAAAAGTGACAGGTTTGCGGTTGGTACTTCTCAGATGAGAAGGTCAAAGGAATCGTTTTGCCACAGCTTTCGTAAATCCAGACCTCTATGAGAACATATACAGTAGGTTTGGGAAGCGCAGAAAAGTTTGGGCAGCATTTGGTCTAGATACATCGGCCGCTTAAAGGGTTAAATAACACATGCTAAGAAAAGTTCTACATAGTTGTTCTTGAGAAAATGATGATTCTTCTTGCGATAAAAAGAATCTATATACACTTTAAATACGGAATTTTAATGGGGAAGTAAAATTTTAAATTAAAATATGTATATGTTTACTTAAGGGCGTCTGATTTTTCTTGGCGCAGGGTGCTGTAATGTTTAAACCTGCCTATGCCTCCCACATCTAACATTTAAGTCATTTCTGGCATGATAATGAACATATGTGAAGGCCAAAGGTGTATGAAATACTATCTGTGATGTGCAGTATCAGTCGGAACTGAAACTGTGGTTGCAATGGGTAAGGGATGAGATTTGACCCCCTTGAAAAAGGGGCATGATCATTGGATACAAAACAAAATGTGGCAGTGTCTGGAAAATGGAAAAATTTTTCAACCATTCATGGGCTGCTATAGCTTTAAATGTACCGAGATTGGATGGAAAGAGGAACAACACATAACTATGGGGTGGACATTGGACAGCCATGGCTGCTTAATGCACGAAGAGAGAAGCATCTTGGCTATATTGTCTGGAACAATAGGCATGCTACCTTGGCACAGCTGACCATGGCCTGCAACTACGGAACACGCAGAACTGTATCCGCATCTACAACACTACAATCTCTCCAGTGTAGGAGCATATGGTGTAAATGTATTACCACAGCACATCATCAGTCATAATGACTGGAGTTTTTCAGAAAATGCCAGGAGTGGAATACACAAAATTGGAAAAAAGTTGCCTTCTCTGGTTAAGCTTGTTTCCTATTGCAAGATTGGATGGACAGTGGTGGGTAAGGCAAACAGCTGGTGAGAAGACAGTACAAGGTACTGTGACTTCACAAGTACAGGCAAACGGATGGGGTGTAATGCTCTGGGTATGTTTTCCTGTGTTACTGTTGGTACCCTTGATAGTGTTGCAAGGTTTGTACTCTTACAAGCAATATAAATTCAAGAACTTTTCAAGGACTTTTTAAAACCAAATTATCATACATGTGTGCTGTCGGTTGTTTAGTGGGTAGGTGTTTTACCAAGTTCAAACCATTAAACTTAGCTGGGACAGGCACACCTTCACTGACCTGCCTTTTACCACTAGCAAGATGCATTTGCTTGCTAGCAATTTGCTACTAACTACTGGTCGAAATCGAGCCCTGCTGAGCATCGTATATTTCTCCATAAGGTTTGTACTCTTCCAAGCAAAATAAATTCAAGTACTTTTCAAGGACTTTTTAAAACCAAATTATCATACATGTGTGCTGTCGGTTGTTTAGTGGGTAGGTATTTTACCAAGTTCAAACCATTAAACTTAGCTGGGACAGGCACACCTTCACTGACCTGCCTTTTACCACTAGCAAAATGCATTTGCTTGCTAGCAATTTGCTACTAACTACCGGTCGAAATCGAGCCCTGCTGGGCATCGTATATTTCCCCATAAGGTTTGTACTCTTCCAAGCAAAATAAATTCAAGCACTTTTCAAGGACTTTTTAAAACCAAATTATCATACATGTGTGCTGTCGGTTGTTTAGTGGGTAGGTATTTTACCAAGTTCAAACCATTAAACTTAGCTGGGACAGGCACACCTTCACTGACCTGCCTTTTACCACTAGCAAAATGCATTTGCTTGCTAGCAATTTGCTACTAACTACCGGTCGAAATCGAGCCCTGCTGGGCACTGTATATTTTCGCATAAGGTTTGTACTCTTCCAAGCAAAATAAATTCAGGAACTTTTTATAACCAAATTATCATACATGTGTGCTGTCGGTCATTTAGTAGGTAAGTATTTTAGCAAGTTCAAACCAATAAACTTAGCTGGGACAGGCACACCTTCGCTGACCTGCCTTTTGCCACTAGCAAAATGCATTTGCTTGCTAGCAATTTGCTACTAACTACCGGTCAAAATCGAGCCCTGCAGGGCACCGTATATTTTCCCAGAAGGTTTGTACTCTTCCAAGCAAAATAAATTCAGGGACTTTTTAAAACCAAATTATCATACATATGTGCTGTCGGTCATTTAGTAGGTAGGTATTTTAGCAAGTTCAAACCAATAAACTTAGCTGGGACAGGCACACCTTCACTGACCTGCCTTTTACCACTAGCAAAATGCATTTGCTTGCTAGCAATTTGCTACTAACTACCGGTCGAAATCGAGACCTGCTGGGCACCATATATTTTCCCATAAGGTTTGTACTCTTCCAAGCAAAATAAATTCAAGCACTTTTCAAGGACTTTTTAAAATCAAATTATCATACATGTGTGCTGTTGGTTGTTCAGTAGGTAGGTATTTTAGCAAGTTAAAACCATTAAACTTAGCTGGGACAGGCACACCTTCAATGACCTGCCTGTTACCGCCTGCTAGTTTACTTTATTAACTTTTTGCCCATTTGTTTTGGTAATTTTTGAAATCATTTTATTTTGTGGAATATTTTGAAAGGGCACATTATTTTCGTATTCATCTTCTGGCAAGAACGTGTTCCTAACTCCGGTCAACAGAAGCTTATCACGATTTGTGAATACATCATTTCATTTATTTTACTCCCATGGCTGACATTTTATTATGTAATGATATCATCAAGGTACCAGCTGGTTCTGTACTATTTGATCAGCTTAGTTTTTTTATTGGAACTATATAGAAATCTCCTATACAACTTTTTAGCACAAACATTTATTTTACACATGCTCTTTCACATCATTACTTAAAAAAAATTTTTTCAAGTACTATTTATGGAGTTTTAAACTTTTTAAAGTACAGTATCGAACAGATTATCCAGACTCCAGAAAACCGGACTTTTTTTGTATAATTTGAATTTTTGTGATATTTCTTGACCTTGAGGTCCAGGTGTTCCATGCCAAAGCTCAGTCTCATATTTCAGTCATCCCCAGTTGGCCATTTTCCTTTCCTACCATTTGAGGCAGACATCCAACTTTACCCTCCTCCCTCCCTATCTTTCCCCCAAAGGAACAGTCAGCAGAAACCCAAAGCCTCTTTCTAGAATAACGGAGGCGTTATTGTCCATCAGAGAGCACGTCAAAGTCCCGTTTCCTCAAGAGAAGCATTTCACTTTTCAGCTGATGACATCGCTATTCTCCCTGGCGCTGGTGACTGCTTTTGGAAGAAAGCCAAAAAATCTTCACCACACTATTCGTTGATCATTGGTGTGACGTCATAGGCTGGTCGGGAATACTCGCGACTTCCCTGTGAAGAGAGGAAGAAAGACTACGGAGACCCACTTCGTTTCGGAAAATTAGGTCAATTACTTTGTTTCATTGGTCGGTACTCTGTGGTTCATGTTTGTTCCGCGGCGCTGCAAAAATCTCACGTGTAATGTCAAAATGGCCAAGAGATCAGGATGCGTGAGTACATCCTCGTACAATGTGTGATCGGAAGTGGGGCGAGAGTTTGCCGCATATTTACGTGAATGATATAGCTTTTTATTGGAGAAATAACAGCAGTGACTGGGGGGGGGGGTAATGGTTCTGAAAACCGGGAAAATCCGGAAATCGGACTGTCTCTGGCCCGGACCTGTCTGGATAATCAGTTCGATATTGTACTTTCAAAGACCTGTAAATGAACTTTTTTTCAAGGACTTTTCAAGGTTTTCAAGGAGCATAAGAATCATGTCTTGGATGACACCTGAACACCACTACATAACTGTCCACCATTATAGACACGCAAAATAGTATAACTATACTAAATATCCGAAAATTCTTGGCGTAGAATAGAAATAAAAGTTTCCAAGCTTTCGCCCATCTGTGCGAAATCTTGGAAACTTTTATTTCTATTCTACGCCAAGAAGTTTCGTATTTTTAGTATAGTTATACTATTTTGAGTATAATTTGGTGTACAGTTCCTACTTTTGAATTATAGACATGGTTCATCACTTTATGCTGAAAGTGTTCCCATACCAAAACAGGGAGTTTGAACAGGGTAATAATGTGTTGTGTCATAAGGTTCATATCACCCAGGACTAGTTTAAGGAACATTACGATGACTTCTATGTTCTCCCATGGATGCTCTTGTCACTTAATATCAAATAAATTCAACACAAGTGGGACCATATGGATCAGCAGTTGTGGCCCTATGGACTCTTCACCATGGACACAGAACAAGCCACGGGTAGCAATGAAATGAAGTGAACACCTTGTGGGTTCTCGTGGAGTCCATGCCTCATTGCATGGCCATAGTGGTGGTGGTTCATGGAGGACACACACAATACTAGATATAGATGCTCATAATGTTTTGCTCGTACAGTGTACATACAGTGAAACATCGTTTATACATTTCTCCAGGTGATGACCTTAAGAAACATATAAATACAAAAAGATGTATAAAAGAATTTTTAAAACATTAAATATTATTGTAAAATTTATGCTATGAAGAAGTGCAAGATGTTCCTTAATAATGACTTATTGAAATTCAAATTGATGACAAAAAAATCCATATAAATTATAATAAATTTCATTGCATTGCAAAAATCATAAAGCCTATGAAAATCAAACTTCTCTTTCTACAGCTATATCAGTCAATAAAAATCTTGACTCTAGATTAAATGAAGTCCTCATCTGAAACCAGTGCTTCAATATGCAACACATAAATTAACAGATTTTTTTTTCTGAAGATCCTAGGTGCATCTATTTAAAACTGGAATGTTGAATATTGATGTTACATCTATGCTATTCTACTGCACCATGAAATGATGGCTATGATGCTATTCTACTGCACCATGAAATGATGGAGCCACAGCTATCGGGAATTAATTCTCATCTTAGTTCCACCTCCAAGTTTTCTGCTTAGTTCCATCTCCAAAGCATCTACTAATCAATTTCTCAGAGAGAAATTGGAAAAATGTTTGAAAATAACATTTTTTTTTGTAAAGCAGAGAAAAATGTGAAAATCTTACACACTAAACAGACACAAACATATGTTTAAAAATATGTGTTATAAGGCACCACCTGTTCAAGGTTGGGCCTAGACTCAAACTGAAGGCAGAAGTGAAACGAAGTGTTGGGAAAGGGAGTGGAGGGGAGTATTAGATGGCAGCACAGCACATGCCATCAGGAAACAGTTTGTTTTACTGTGGGAGCTGGAAAACTCAAATTTGCCACACTTTTAAGGCCAATTAACCACTTGTGGTGATTGGTGACAGGGTTTGTCCACCACGGATCTAGTGCCTTGTTCCTGGTGGGAAAAATCTTTGTCTTCCAACCTTGCATTGACAGCTGCTGCAACCAACGCTAAGAGTTGGAATCACTTTCAACAGATGTTTTGCACTTTGGGAGCAAGGTCTGGGGAACAGAGTGAGTGCTGAAGCAACTCAAATAGTGCAGTTTGTATGGTGATCTTCACAATCTGGGAGGTGTGACTTGGTGCATTGTCTTGAAGAGGAAAGACACCTCTTCCCTGTTTGCCATTCCGCTTTTCCTTGATGGCTTTACAAATTTGTTTTATGAGGTTGGCATAGTATGCACCAGTGACAGTGGTGCCCTTTTCCTGGTACTCAATCATGATGATGCCATCTTCATCCCAAAACACTGATGCCATCGATTTACTGGCACAAGGAGTGACACAAAACTTCTTGAGAGGTGGAAAAGATTAATAGTTCTACGTTAGACTTTGTGTTTTAGTCTTTGGATCAAAGTGATGAACCCATGCTTTACCCATTGTATCAATGCAGGCACAGAACTTAGGATGCACACGAAGTCTGCTCAAGTTGGTGAGGTACATTCATTTGCAACATGCTTTTTTGCTCATTTGGTCAACACTGACCTTTTTCATCTTCAAAGAACTGGTCATGATTGAGTCTACACAGCTGATTGAAATGCCTACAGTCATTCGTTTGTCTTGCTCGATGAAGTCATGCACACAGTTGATGTTTTCCTCAGAGACGGATGCAGAGGGTCTAATGATTTGCATCACTGCAAGATTCCTTACCACAATGGAATTCTCTGTGCTACTTGACAACTGTGAAATATGCATGGGTCTTATCATGCTCCCCAATGTCTGCACCATATAATCACGAACCTCCTGTGGGGAAATGCCTTTTAAGGACAGGTATTTTATCACTACACATCGTTCATTTTTCTTCATTTGACAGTCTCTGCAGTTTAATTCACAAAATTGGCTGAAAAAAAAACAAAAACAGAATGGATCTATAGCATTAAAAATTGGTAGAGTGACATACACACAATGTGCACTACCTTCAGAAAAATACACTGCACATTCATATTCACTAAAAGTAGGCTAAAACACAAATTTTTTGAATGCCTCTTTTCAGGGGTGGATTGGGTACCACCAAAAAATGCTACCAAAACACACATGCCCAAAGGGGAACACCTTATAAATTCTCTCATGAAAAAGAAATCTGTCAGATCCTAGATGAAAGAAGCACTGTAAAACAAATTCAGTTTGCGAACAAATAAAATTTCAAACCAATTTAATGGTGAAAGAATTTTTAAAATCTGCTCATGATTAAATGTATTATTAAACCATGCTACATTTAATCATAAGCAGATTTTTAAAATTTCAGATAACTAGGCTTATTCCTTTTAAAAAATATTGTTTTTACAAAAAGAAAAAAATCACGAGTCTTTTGAAGACCAACTCAGTCACCATGAAGGTCCTTCTGAAAATTGGAGTGCACACATAACACATAGAAATTTTCCTATGCAGGGCTTGAAAAATATCTGAAAAGTTACACACCCGACTGGGCGTGTGCAGAAATTATTTACCTGCTCAGCCAGTAAAATCTGGATGCCCAAGAAAATTCATCTTTTAAGTTAACAAATTAAACAGAAGCCACATTTAAAAACTATGATAAACTTTTTATTCATCTTTTGCATTGCCACCTTAAGGGTCTGTAAATGTTCAATGCACAGAACCGTGCACTTGCCTTACTCACTCAAATTATACCAGAGACCAAACCTCATCAGTGGCTGTGCAATATCCCATTATCACTCCCCCTCCCCCATCGCTAAATGTTAACATTTGGAGCAAAACTGTATATGCCCCCCACATCAATTTCTGCAACTAGAGCGTAATATATATACACTATATTGACAAAAGTCACTGGACACCTAGAAGACAAACACAGCATAGCATTTATTGACATACATTAGTACGGTGTCGATCCACCTTTGGTGGCCGCCTTAACGTATGCACTGACCCTTCGAGACATGCTTTCAACAAGGTTTTGGAATACAGTGATAGGTATGCTTCCATTCAGTACATAATACTGCCGCTAACTTTTGCTTAGTAATAAGCCTTGGTTCCAAACTTCTTATGTGGCACTCTAATTTATCCCATAGGTGCTCTATGGGATTAAGATCAGGGCTCTGTTCTGGCCAGTCCACACACAATATGGAATTATCGTCAAACCATGCTGTAACAGCCCTTGCTTTATGGCTTGGTGCATTATCCTGCTGGTACCAACAAGGCTCGGTTCCATAGTATTGCCCCAGAGTTGGTAGGGTATAATTGTCCAGAATATCGAGGTAGACGTGCTGGTTAACAGGTTTGTCCACAATAACTAATGGGCCGGGACCATACCACGAAAAACACCCCCACAAGAGTACACTGCCAGCTCAAAACTTGACAGTAGGGACAGTACACTGTGGTAAATAGTGTTCCCCGGCTGCCACCATACCCACACACCAGACTGATGGATCGTGTATATGGATTCATCAATCCATAGGACTTGTTTTCTTGTGCAGTAAGTACTCAGTCGATTAGCTGTAACGACTCTCCTGAAACTTCAATGTCCTCTATCACTGATTTTCTTTGGTCTGCCAGTACGTTTTGCTGCTTCAGACACGCCATGTGTCTTCCACTTATTCAGTACATCCAAAACAGTTGACTTGGGTATGTTTAAGCACCTCTCAGTTTCTCTTATGGACAACCCACTAATATAACACCCAACAACCTTTCCTTTCTCAAAGTCAGTTCTCTCCCGCTGCAGCATTTTCACTAAACCTCACAGTGCGATATGATCGCGGTCAGCTGCAGGCTTGTTTTTATATCGCTTGCAGCTGTAGCGCGCATCTTAACAATGCAGGGGATCTGTTCATTTGCTTTTGAAGTGGTGTCCGGTGACTTTTGTCAATATGTGTATATAAAGAAATGATATTCTCCTGCCCTTGGCACTCTCTAACAATAGAACTTCCAGTGATTTGCAGTGAAATTAAAGATGATATGTGATGACCGTCTTTTTTCTTATAGGAAGAAATTCTCTGTTCTAAACTTTTTTTCCCCTAAAATTTAGTTGCCTGACCAGGTAACTAAATTTGACCAAGCCAATAATTTACATGCTCGGAGGCATCTCAGGCATGGCATTTTTTCAAGCCCTGCTATGTAAGTAATTTCAACATATACACGGTCGAGTCACATTATTGTGACCACCAGCTAATATCCAGAGTAACCGCCGTGTGCAACGCGGACAGCAGCTAGATGGGCTGGGAGTGACTCGATAAGGTGCTGGAAGGTGTTCACAGGTACGTGGAGCCATGCTGACTGCAGTGCATCTGACAGCTTCTGGAAGGTGCATAGTGAAGGATCCATAGAGCGAACAACACGGTCTAGGTGGTCCCACAGATGCTCAATTGGGTTTAAGTCTGGGGAATTAAGGGGCCAGGGAAGTACTTTGATGTCTTCATCATGCTCTTCCAACCACTCTTGGATATTTCTAGCTGTGTGACACGTCGCAATTGTCGTTCTGGCAGATTCTATCCACCCCAGGGAAGACAATCAGCATGTATGGGTGTACGTGGTCTGCAAGGATAGATTCATAAAGAATTCGCCACGAAAACATTCCCCAGACCATAATGCTGCTCTCACCAGCTTGTGTTCTTTCAGCAATGGTTGAAGAGTTTGTTCTCCGATGTTTCTCACCTTATACACCAATGTTCATCCGTTCGATGCAGAAAATATGACTCATTGGAGAAGGGAATCCTTTGCCAATCAGCGGAGGTCCGATTCCGATACTGACGTGCAAATGTAAGCCTATTCTGCCGATGCACCTTCGTTAGCACTGGTGCAGTGACCATCCGTCTGCATCGGAGCCCCATATGCAGCAGGGTTCACTGAACTGTCATTTTAGACACACTTCCTGGCAGCCCTCTGGTTCTTTCGGCCAGTGAGTTGCTCCTTGTAGCGTGTTGATCGGCCCTCAAGCACCTTTGCAGCCGACGTTCACCTCTTACATCCATGGCACGTGGTGCCCCGCAGTTTCCACATCACTTATTTGCAGTGGTACTATTTCTCCAATCACGATACACTTTAATCACAGCAGCACGCGAACAGTTCATAAAGTGCGCTTTTTCAGAAATACTGCCACCCTTGGCTTGAAAGCCAATAATAATCACTTTTTGTAAATCTCATAAATCGCTCCTTTCATCCATGACAGCAATGAGTGATATGTTTTCATAATTTCTACAGCACACGTTATATACCCTTCAAGCCAGTTCGCGACATGTGCCTTCTTTCATTGGCTATGTGCTGATGACGTCAAAAGTAGGAGGTGGTCACAATAATGTGACTCGATTGTGTATTTGGTCACTGATCACCTACTGTACAATGATATTGGTACCTACTCCTTCAGCAGACACCTTCTTAAAGTCTAGCCATTATTTTCACCGATAACCACCATTTTGTCCCATGAACCAATACTGGTACAATTTTGTTTCTTTAAGATAAACTGTGGGTGGGACATGGATTTCGGAATATCTTTGTGAGAGAAATGTTTTGTGCTCAGTCTGTGGATAAAGGGGTGGGGATGATGGGCTATCACAATGGATCCTTCAAGATTAAAAAAAAATCATCCTTCAAGATTAAAAAAAAAAGGTACAGCTATCAATGACCCCGAAGTCCAAATCCAGTGACTTACATCTAACTGTAGTTAGCTTTGACTTAATTTATAATAGTGTTCTTGGTTCAGAAGCACTTTTCTCATATAAGTACAAAGAATTTTACTACTTCATTTCAAAGCAAAAACCCAACACATAGATAGAATGAAATGATTTTTTTTTTAAATAACTTTTCTGGCAGATATACAGTTCAAATGAAGTTAATTATTATTCACAAGTACCAAAATAATTATTCATTTGTTCAGAAATCCAGGCAAAAAGAGTACGAGAAAGTGGGTCGTTTCTCGAGGGGTCCACTAAGAAATGTCCTGGTGGGCCAATCTACCCCTGCCTTTTGTGCACCTATAATAATAAAACAGAATGTCTGTATGTGTGTTTGTAATAGCCATAACTTATTGGGAAATCATGTATTCAAAATTTGATGGATTGTTTTTTATTATTGTCTAAGTTGCAGCGGCCAGTTTCAAGTCGAAATTCTAAAATGAGGACTTGCTAGGAGCGAAAATATTTACTATATTATGGCATTTCTTCAGGAACCAGACAATTAATGAGACAGTTGAGAACACATATCACATAAAATGTAGGTGCACTCACTGTCATTGGTGCTGGCATTAAAATGTTCTTTGTGACATGTGCATCATGAGACACAAAACAACTCACATTCTGGCAATGTTTTCCCATTGGTTGTTGTGATCATTTAGTGGTGATGAATCTACACCAATCACCGAATTATTGTTGTTTCACTAGCGGTATTGAGTTGGGTAAATGGTTCAATTAATATTATTATTATTTTCAAAAATACCCCCTTGATCTACTATACGAGATATGAACAGGGATTTATTAACACCGCCTTAACACTCCTCATATTCCTCAACAACCCTATAAAAATCTGAAAACCCCTCCATTAGAGGTGTGTAATACATACAGAAACACAACATACATATACAGCGAAACACCGATTTTACGCTTTTCAGGAAACCAGCATAAAAAGTTGTACAATGCAGAAAAACATAAAACTGAGGTCAAGGCAAAATAAACTTTACAGGCATATATAATGTGTACAAAAAACAGAAACCAATGTACATTATTTAGTAGTACATACTACGCTAGTACATAGTATGTATTGTAGTCACATTTATGTAAGAAATAAAAATGCAGTATGTATAACTGCATACATACTTACATTATGGAATGTTGGTTTGTAAAAAATTGGTAATTTCCTTTTGCTATAAGACAGTCAATAGCATTTTTGACATTTTTCCACAGTGACATGATTCTCCCTTTACAACATATGTTTCACCAGGCAGAAGATTAAAAAAAGGTCTGTCTTATCAGCATTAAAAATGTCCTTCAGAGGATGATTTGTGACTAAAGCAGGTAAGGTCTTCATCTTCCATTCATCAATTATAAGCGGATCAACACTTGTAGATTCACCACAAAGTGATTGGGTACATAAGATTGTGGCATTTCTTTAGTCTATCCATCCATCCATTTGAAGCTGTGAAGTCATTTAAACCAAGCCGAACAGCAATTTCTAAGGCCTTTTCCTTCAACATTGATCTATTTAGAGGTACATCAGTTCATCATAAGATAAACTTCTCTAGTCTTTCTTTTATTAGCACAATGACCTAACCTTTCTGAAGTAATTTTGATTAACTGTTTTTGTTTTAAAATTGTTTTCAGTGTTGAAACTGGTAATCCAAGAGACTTGGCTAATTCAACTTTATTTCCATGAAATTCGCTAACTTTTTGTATAATGTAGGCTTTTTCAGCTAAGGGAATTCATTTGTGCTTCTTACTTGCCATCTTCACTCTCATGTCTAAAAAGCGAGATTTAAACAGACAGCAAACTGACTGAATTGCTCTCAGAACCTCACACCTTTCTTGCAAAACTGAGAGGCAGGCCCGTTCTAACATGGGGCTTTACAACACCAGATGAGGCACTCCAACAAAGTTGCTAAGATAAGACATGTAGAGTTTGAGGAATGCAGCACTGCCCCAACTATTCGTCATGTGCTTTTGACAAATTCTGGGGAGGAAGAACCCGTTTAAGACACTCTGGTTGACAGATTTGCTGAGGAATGCAGCAGGAGGGGGAAGAACCGGTTTAAAACAATCTTATATGCACAGAAACCAAGTAAGATATGAAATCAGAGGAAAATCAGATTTGGCACCAAAAATTTTAAACAAGGTTTGATGCAGGAAATCATGTGATTGGAAAAACATATAACATGGGGAAAATGTAGAAGAATTATTGGGACCAGAAAAACGCTGCTCGAAACAGAAAATGCAGGGACGTAAGATCGGAGTTTCACTGTATTTCTAAATTTCTTTATTTTTGAATCAGTTCTTTTTATTGTCATGTAGTATAGTTGTCATCAGCAGTTAGTATTCACATAAATTCCCCAGCTTTAATTTGAAGTATCTTTTACTAAGGTGCAAAAGTTTTTTCTTTCTTACTTTAATTTGAAGTCTGTATAGAACAGTACTGTTTTCTTTTTGGTTTTTCTTCTTTAATTTATATATATAAAGTCAGTTATGCAGCCATAAGGCACATGTATGTATTTCTTCATTTTAGTCTGTTACAGATTTTGCAAATATGCTTTTGAATCACGTCAGCATGCACAAGATTTGTGAAAATATCAATATCTACTGTTTCAGCAAGCCATGTTAATATTTCTTTGCTGTAGCCTTGTCTAGGAAAGCATTTAGTTATGACAAAAAAAAACAGCATAAAAAACAAATTAACTTGTGTGTAGTTTTTGGAAAAAAGTTTTCCGATAATAACCATTCTCAACTGTAAAATAAAAAAATTAAAAAAATAGAAAAAAAAATCAACCATTCTCCATTTTAAAAGTTTTCTCCATTTTTAATTCTAGGTTTAAAGCCCAAATATGTCACAATGAAAATTTTCAGCATTCAAAAATAACTTTCCTTTTATCCAACACCCCCACCAAATTTTTCAGTACTCTTCCAACATGAAATTCCTGGATTAACTCTTGGATATGAATAACCCTAATCAAAAACATTACAAAGCTAATGCAGTACAATCAAGAAACAAATGATGTTGAGAAATAAAAGCTTGCTTACTTCTTAACTTCTGACATCAAAATCTCACTACTATGCAAAGAACAATATAAAAATAGCACCCTAAACAAGGAAGTAGAAGCTTTTAATCCTGTTGGAAGCAAGGCACTCTGTTTTAATCCACTGAGAGCATTCATCAGAAGTTGTACACATTTATCTGTAAAATGAAATATGATTGCCTCAGAAAAAAAAAAGTTTCAACTCTCAAATAAATGAATTTACAATTTATATAACATATGAAATCAATAGTTTGAGGCATGAAAATATGAAAACAACATTAAAATAAAACATTACGTCAAACTGTTCAGTAATAAATATTAAATCAGATAAAGTGTTTTAACCATTGTTTTGGGTAATAAAGGAATTTCATATATATGAGAAGGTTCAAACAAAAACAGCAAAAGTGGAAACAACAAAGGCATTTGTTTTTCTACATACTTCCTTGCTCTTGAAATGTGCACTTGCCATTGCTAAAATACTGCTCAAATTATTTACAGAATAAAACTTCTTAGATCACATGCACAACTGCTCCTGCACCTTTTACTCATGTCATTATCAGAACAAAAAAAAACTTCTGTCATGACACTTTGAGTGGGTCATAAAGATAGACATTACTCACAACTAAGTCCAGAGAGTGAAAGTAACAGCACTTCAAAATGCAAGCATTGCTTGGTCACTGTGACAAATGTTGATGTTGTGCACACATTCATACATATCACTGAGTTGCTTACTGAGATTCAGAAGTTAGTTCCTCAAAGGAAGATGAATAAGGGGTGTGAGAGCACTTACAATGCAAATTAAAGTTACTGATGGTTATAGATTTTACACACTTACTGGTGGTTATAGATTTTACAGCAATCTTGTCACATATCTCGAACGAAATCCATCACACATCTCCAATAAGACCATTTTTACTTCATACACATTATCTTTTTTTCATGCAGATATTCTAGAATCTGGTCCTCCCATGATTTCCTCAGTGTTCATCTAATATTCTTACCCACTACTTGGGCTGAATAATTTTTTTTGCATCTCTTTTTCTTTCAACATGACCAAACCACTTAAAAATATTTGTCTAAGCCCTATTAACAACATTTTGCTCCACATCACACATCTGCAACACATTCATTACAAATACGATCAGAATATGTTTTGCCATAAACACCTGTAAGTAACAAATCTCTCCAGCACATAAATGACTTCCAGGTCTCTTCTGCAGTACCCAGGTTTCACTGCCATACCTCAGTGTACAGGTCTGCACAGGTCTTAATTTGGGAAGCCCACACTGGCTCTGACCAGTGGCGCACCCAGGAATTCCTGTTGGAGGGGGGCCATATATATATATATATATAGTATACATACACAATGTGTGATGTACGTTGGACGTATGTTGCACTTAATTTATTTGGGGCTTTGCCCAGAAGACACCATGTAATAGAAGATACTATGTCAGACACTATAATTTTTTGAACATGTAAAATAATATTTTTGAATGTTTAATTTGTGATGTACGTCACTCTTAATCTCTTTGGGGCTTTGGGAAGAAGACACCATGTAATAGAAGACATTATGTAATTTTTTGAACATGTAAAATAATATTTTTGAATGTTTAATTTGTGATGTATGTCACTCTTAATCTCTTTGGGGCTTTGGGAAGAAGACACCATGTAATAGAAGACATTATGTAATTTTTTGAACATGTAAAATAATAGTTTTGAATGTTTAATTTGTGATGTACGTCACTCTTAATCTCTTTGGGAAGAAGACACCATGTAATAGAAGACATTATGTAATTTTTTGAACATGTAAAATAATATTTTTGAATGTTTAATTTGTGATGTACGTCACTCTTAATCTCTTTGGGGCTTTGGGAAGAAGACACCATGTAATAGAAGACACTATGTAATTTTTTGAACATGTAAAATAATATTTTTGAATGTTTAATTTGTGATGTATGTTGCTGTTAATCTCTTTGGGGCTTTGGCAAGAAGACACTATGTAATTTTTTTAACATGTAAAATAATATTTTTGAATGTTTATTTTACATCGTACCTCGCTCTTAATCTCCTTGGAAGGGGCTTAAGCCCCCAAAGCCCCCTCCGTGGGTGCGCCAATGGCTCTGACCCAAACTTTAGAGGCCTGGTCAATCCCCAGTTGAACTCAGGTATACATCAGAGCAGAGATCTGCACAGGCCTTAATTTGGGAAGCCCAGCATGGCCCTGTAACCTAAACTTTAGGGGCTTGGTCCATTCCCAGTCCAAGTGAGCCATACATCAAAGAAGAGGTCTGCATGGGCCTTAATTTGGAAAGTCCTGCCTGGCTCTGACCCAAGCTTTAAGGGCCTGGTCCATTCCCAGTCCAACTGAGTCATACATCAGAGTAGAGGTCTGCAAGGGCACTAATTTGCAAAGCCAGTCTGGCCCTGACCCAAACTTTAGGAACCTGGTCTATCCTCAATCCAACTCAGACTTTCCAGTTTACAGCCCAGCCCATTTCAGACTTTTATTGGTGTTTTCAGCCACTTAGGGTGGTTCCACCTAAAAACTCTGCCCTATTTTTCAAATGGCAAAAACTTCTGTACATATTTTCTTTGCAATTAATGTATTCCCAAGGGCAAAATTTTTTACGTCAATAAAAATAACTTTAAATTACAGTGCAGCATACTTAATATTTGCTGAAACTTACCCATAATTACAGTAAAAATCTATAATTTTTCCTTGCATAATGTTGAAACCTGCTAATAGATGACACAACTTGCACATTGATGACATCAGTGGACAAATAAATGTTTGATGGTTTATTTTGAAATCAGTGGTCGAAGTGGCACAGAGCTACTGCTGGTATGGTGTTGACCATAGATCCACATAGTATAAATAGGAGGTTTCGAAAGAAATACATACCATTCCACATAATCGTTGCTTTTTGGGTTTAATAAAAAATTAATGTATATAATATTTTAAAAATTACTGTAATAAATCTAATAATTAAAAAAATCTTCACTGAATGGTTTGTGGTCTCTTTCAGTTTCAGCTTAATTTCCAGCATTAATTAAATTGAAGTTTCTGGATTATTGGACCACTGCACAAATAAATCAATAAATAAAATTCTGAACATATTTTTACCTTTTTTTTTTTTTTTTAACACAAAGCGCCTTTTTTGCATCTTTACGAACTTTTTCTAACTTCCCATTCTTTAACTAAGATTTTAAATTGAAAGCCATTCTGCTTCAGTATGTTAAGTGCTCTGCTGCTACACTAAAACTGAAATGATAGATATGCACACATGCAAAGGATGATCATCAGCTTTGAATCCTGCAACTAATCTAGCAGCAAATGCCTTTTTCAATCAGCAAAATCAACAACAGGTGGATTAAGCTGGGCCAATTTAAGGAGGGACTAGGGAGAAGAGAGAAGTGTTGTTACTGGGAGAGAAAATCAGATTAGCAATTTAATCCCCTTATTACACTTTTATATCACCCCAAGCAACACCACACCCATAACAGTGAGCAATCCATAGACTCCTGTTCTGTGCTGAAAATGGGTTTTCACTGGGGCTTAGAAAACATCTGAAAAGTCAGGATTCCAGGAAGTCCCTTTGTTGAGATACCCTTCTTGCCACACCTGAGGTTATCTTGTATGTTTCGCTGAATAAACCTTGTATGTTTCCCTTCTCCGCAAATGAAAGAAGTGTTTTTCCTGAGAGATGTGCTGTTTCACTTTTCACCCTCTCCCCCTTTCATATTAACAAGAATTCTGACACTAGCTTCTGCTTCTTACATATTTTCAGTCCCAGCCGCTAATCATTTATCAATTTTATCCATTAAAAAATGTCATTTGCCGATTTTTGCGTTAAAAAAAAATTGTGCTTTCATCCTAATTTCTTTACATAGTTTGTGACAGGTTTATTATTTATTACATACCAGGATGGTAAATGTTTTTTTGACTGTCGGTATGCTCACTTCCATTTTTGTTAACTACTAGTATGTCATACCGGCCCACTTCGAACACTGTTTGAAATTAGAAATCAGCAGTACCTACAGTACTGTTTTTTTTTTCAACAATTTCATTTATTTTTGGAATGGAATCATAAATTGAGTCCATCCATGTGATAGTCTGGAATGTTTAAAATGATTTGAACCACTTGGATTAAAAGTTCAGACAGTGATTTAGCTGAAAATACAACACTTCATCTGCAACAATCAAAGAGCATATACAGGGTGTCCCGCTCACTACTTTACCTTTTAAGTTTTTATTAATAGCATCGTGAATATTACAGTAATTGAATGACATTTGGTAAGAGCATACCTTCATCAATGGAAAACAGAACCATATCATTAGAGATGTTGAAAGTGTCCACCCTGTGTGTCGAGACAGGCTTGAATGCAAGATTCCATATTTCGGAAAGTCCGAGCCAGTTGCTCCGGCATAATCATTGCCACTACCTTGCAGATGTTGTTCTTCAATGCCTCAAGAGTTGTTTGGCTTGTTTTGAAACACCACTGATTTGAGATACCCCCACAGATAGAAATCAGGGACTGCTAGGACAGGAGATCGAGGTGGCCACATGCCTTTAGAAATCATTACAAGGTTGCTTACCTCTTTTCACATTTCACCAAACGTTACATTCTTTCTGCCCGTCATGCTTGGTTTAGGCTTCCGGTGCGGTGTTCCATTTTTGGTTTTCAGGTTCTCTCAAATGCTTTACCAACATTCAAGTCCATGAAGTGCGTTGTTGTCCAGGTTGCAAAATTGTATACTTCTCCCTTCCCACCCTTCCCACAATCTTGTAAAACCTAACTTTCGTTGCTAAAAACCAATTGTTGAACACAAAATCTTTTGAAATTATAGACAACTACGAAAACGCCTATTTACAAACATACAAATTCCGAACGAAAAAATTTTAAAAACCTATATACAAATATTTACACACAATTCATTCCTTGGACTCCTCAACACCTCACGAACAACCAACCATACCCTAAGCCACTCCCAAGCAGATTGCCTTGAGTACTTTCAACCCCCTACTGGGTTATCTTCAGGAGGTGTTTTCTCTTCTGCCACTGCAGCAAGAGTGAGCGATACGTCCAGCCTCTTCGCCCCGCCCCATCGTCATCCACGAAACCCTTCCACCGTGGCTCCATCTGTCATTGACTTTAGTGAACTCTTCATTTTCTCTTTCCCTTTCTGTGTTTTTGGTTTTTTTGGTCAATTTTTATTAATTCCTTCCATTTCTCATTAAGTGTATTAGGATCGTTACTATTACATACTCAGTATCTATTTTTTTCAATTAATATAGATTCTGCAATACGTAGGTGTATTTCATTGTGACATGTTTTTATTATTTTTACTTCTTCAAAATTCGGATATGTCTGGTTATCTAGGCAGTACTGTATCAGTGCTGTGTTTGATTCTTTTTTTTGCCAATTTTTAACATGCTGTTGTAATCGATGTTTTAGCTGATTTTTAGTGCTTCCAATATATGACATTGGTGGGATCCCATTTATCGGTATTTCATACACACCAGCTTTTTCCAAGATACTGTATTTTCCAGTGTTATTAATTATCATATCTCCAATAGTCATTACTTTGGTTCCCATCTGAATTCCATATTTATTGCATAATTTATTGATTTCCATAGAGATTCCTGGTAGGTAAGGTATTGCTCCGACATATTGTAATTGTTTTTTTCTGTTAGGTGAATAAGTAGCCTGCATCTTTACTTGTACTTCATAAATCCATTTATTTACCTTCTGTGGAGGGTATCCATAGTTGTATGTGATTTCTTTAATATAATTTATTTCTTCATTACGAAATTCTTCTGTAGAGGAATGTGTGGTAGCTCTTTTAATTAATGTTTTTATGCTATTACATTTCTGTGCATAAGGGTGTGTTGAGTTATATGGTATCAGAACTGGGACATATGTTTGTTTTCTGTGTACCTTGTACTGCAGTTGGTTATTTTGCTTGATGACCTTAACATCCAAGTAAGGTAAGATATTTTCTTCTTTATGTTCTACTGTCAATTTTATTGTGGGATAGACATTACTAAGTTGTTGAGTTAAAGATTCCAGCTCTTCAATTTTCATTCTGGTCATGATGAAGATATCATCAATGTATCTACAATAAACCAAAGGTGGTTCATCCAATGCACTGATAATTTGTTCTTCTATGCTGTTCATAATTACTTCTGCAAAAAGGTTTGACAGAAGAGAGCCCATTGGGCCACCAAAATTTTGTTTGTATATTTTTTCATCATATTTGAATATATTATTTTCATAGATGTATAATATCATTGTTTTTAACTCTTGTAGTTGTGTGTTATTAAGAAATTGATCCTGTTGTAATTTTTTATTAATAATCTCAATAGCTTCTGGTACATGGGGTACTTGGGAACAGTGCCATGACATCCATACTAGCCATTCTGTAATCTTTTAGATCTTGGTTTACATTTTTCACAATTTCAATAAATTCATATGTATTCTTTACATTGTATTGTGTTTTCATAAATATTGGTGCCAAGAAACTGTAAACATTCTTTTCAAGATTAATCAATGGAGAGTTCCTTTTGGATACTATAAGTCTCATGAGGTTACCATCCTTGTGTGTTTTAATTTTTGCAAACATTCTTGGGAGCTTCGTACCCATTGGTGGTTTTGCATTTTTTATCTCATCAGGTAAGGTGCTGTGGTTCCTGATGTTAGCCAAATATCTTGCCTGATTATCAGTTGGGTCACTTTTCACCTCAGAACATTTCAATTCTTCTATTGCCAATTTCATTTTTTGGTTATATTCTTCTGTATTCAAAATCACTATTTGGCCTGTTTTATCAGCTTCACAAAATTTTATATTTTTGTCTTCTTTTAATTTCAACAGTTGATTTTTTTCATATTTTAACTTCGTTAAATAATAATTTTTATTATTTTTACATTATATTCCTTTAATATAATTCGGTAGAGTTTACCACTAACCTCTTCTTTATCCTCATTAGGGATATTTCTGATGATATCTTCAAAATTTGGTATTAAATCTTCGGTTTTTGTTATCTTCTGTGGGAAAGCATATTTTTTCCCCCGTTGTAATACAGCTCTCTGTGAATAAGTTAGCTCTTGTGATGACATGTTCTGGTAAACTTCGTAGTTATTTTCTTTTTGTTCATGTCCTGTATATTGGTCCAATAGCCGATGTAATTTTGCTGTGACACTTTTTTTGGCTGTCTTTCTTTCTTTTTCTACTATTTCATTAATCTCTCTTAACGTAGTATCCAAGATTTCATTCTTCCATGATCCATTAAAATTCCTGTAGTTGTATTACTTATATTTTTCCATAATTTTAAACAGGTGGTTTGTAAACCAAAAATTATTCTTCTTTTATTTACTATCTCTGCATTTAATCTTTTCTTTTGGCAAGTTTGTAATATTTTCTCATCTTTCTTATTCAATGAGGAGTTTGTTATTCTTATATATTTTGGGGATAAGTCAAAGTCTCTACATGCAATCAAAAATTCGACTTGGGTTTCAAATTTAGTTAATTTGATTTTCTTCTTTTTGTATTCTCTCCTTTAGAAATCACGCGATCTCCAGAGAATGACTCAATTTCAGTCATACTTACATGTGATGCATGGCAAGTTGCCCCATCTTGTTGAAAATATCCAGTGGTCAGCTATTCAGGGCGCAGTTGGTTAATGAATGCCTGAAAAATTTCCATGTAGATGGCGTACTATATCTCTATATATATAAAACTGAAAGTTTGTATGTTTGTTCCGCATACGTTCCTAAACAGTTTGATCGATTTGCACCAAAATTGGCATACATACTCTTTCTTCATCACCCATATTAAAATACAGGCAGGACGATTTTTAGAAATTCCATCCCTAAGGGAGTCAATTACAGGGCCCTCTATAGACTAGGTGCAAGTCGGCTGCTGCGGTATTACTCTGCATGTCACAGCAACGGTCGTCAGGTGACACCTCACTCCTTGCAAGCTTCTGCGGTTCAGGCATATGGGGAAGAGACCGATTTTTGAAAACACAACGCACCGGCAGAACATATTGTCATAAGTATTTTTTTGTTTATGTTACCATGGCATTTTCTTTGTAAGGATTAGGTTTCATTAGACTCCCAACAATTGGCGCAGGAGTCTCAAATATGGGTGAAGCTACAGATTCCCACCAATAGGGATGGTCTTCTCAAATAGCATCAAGGTTAAGTTGAAGTTAAAGCAGACGGTCTTCTTCATACATAAAATTTAAATACAAGATTAGTAATCTAAAGTAACTTATGGGATTTTACTAGGAAATTTTTTCTTTAATAGCAAATTTTCGGAGAAAACTCTTCTCCTTCTTCAGGCTGACTTGTTGTTGTCACTTTTTCCTTGTCACTATAAAAAAAAAAAAAAAAAAAAAAAATACAATATTAGGCTAGCTCCAAGTTTAGAGAATAAAGTTAAAAAATTTTTCCCTAAAATAGTTCAAAGAGAAGAAGATATTTTAAAAATGCAAGGAGTAGTTTATGAAGAAAATTGTAGTTGTGGACTATCTTACATAGGGGAAACAGGTCGCAGACTAGAAACTCGTATAGCTGAGCATAAAGCAGCAATAAAAAATTGCTCCAACAAGACTGGATTAGATAGGCATGTTAGAGAAACTGGGCACAGCATGGATTGGAATTCCCTTAAAGTAATCAGTTTCCAAAGCAATTTCCAAAAAAAAAAAAAAAAAAAAAAAGAAAACTGAAAGAAGGAATAGAGATTGAGAAAAATCAAAATTCCATCATCAATGACTGCAAAGGATTTTCCCTGCCTAACATCTGGCAGGATTTGTTGAAAAATAACCTAAACCGTCAAAGTTAACCGTAACCGTCAAGGTAAACCGTAACCGTGATAGTGACAAGGAAAAAGTGACAACAACAAGTCAGCCTGAAGAAGGAGAAGAGTTTTCTCCGAAAATTTGCTATTAAAGAAAAAATTTCCTAGTAAAATCCCATAAGTTACTTTAGATTATTAATTCAATTAAACTAGGAAGCCATTTCTCAACATGAGCTTTATTCAAAGTACAAGATTAGTATTGGCTCATTTCATTTCAAATCACCCAAAATATAAAAATCTCGTTGCCCTCATGTCACAAATTTTTGTGAAATTTTTTTGGCAGCAAGTACATTATGAAAAATGGTTAAATAATTTTTTTCAGAAATTTTGGGTTAAAACTCAGGTTAGGGGTCATTTTGAAATTTGACTAAATTTAACAAAATTGCGTCAATGGACAAGGTGGTTTTGAAGATTGTAACAACTGTAACTTTCCTATTTATGAACCAATTTAGTTCATTTCGGTGTCATTGGAAAGACAAAAGTGTAAGCTATGAAATAGAGTTCTTAAAATGCTGAAAAGTTACATTTTAACCTTAACAAATGTGCAGTAACATAATTTTTTGGTGCAGCAATTTATGAAAATTTAAGGAATTTATTACAGCAAAACCACAAATTTCACCACCTTGAATTTTTTTTTACATAATGATGGTAATCAATTCTTTTCACAATAAAAAAAATCAGGAGGGTGTTTTTTGTTTGGACAATAAAAAAACAAAACAAGGAACATGTGAAAAATTACTATTATGCTCATAATACACTTACAAACATGCAATATTTACCTACTGTCTACCAGATAAAAATGTTTTAACTAATAACTAATTATTAAATATTTAATAAATAATTATTATAATTGTATGACATTTGATCCTATACTAAATGCAATAGTTTACATCCTCAACACCTAATTCAAGATACCTTAGTCTTTGAAAGTAACAGTCATTGTAGTTTGGTATCTGGCAGCAGAAGTGTACTAGGATCACTGATTCCAATCCACCACTGATTCTGATAGATATTGCAGCTATCTATCAGAATTAGTGGTGGATTTGGAAAAATAATGGAACTCAGTGAAGAACAGCAAGATGCAAAGATTCAATTCATGACACCAAGTGGACCTTCCTCATCTTATTCATAGCCTAATCATACTGATGTCTGCTGGGTTCCATACGAAAATATCTTAATGAGTGTACCTACCCCAAGCACAAATACCAGCACTGGTCGCTTATATACCTTAGGTTCAGATATTGTCCAATCCATTCAAAAATTGTTTATAAATAGAAAAAATTGCTAGAATGTTAAGTATGGTATAGAAAAAATATAAATCATTATTTGTTGTGTACTAGTTAAGAATTAGCCTATGTAAGACCAATCATTATGAGAACAATAATACTTTTTTGCATTTTCCTTGTTTATTTTTTTATTCTCCAAACATAAAAAGCACCCTCCTGATTTTTTTAAGGTGAACAGAATTGATTACCAGCATTATGTAAAAAAAATTCAAGGTGGTGAAACTTGTGGTTTTGCTGTAATAAATTCCTGAAATTTGCATAAATCGATGCATTAAAACATTCTTTTATTGCACATTTGTAAAGGTTAAAATGCAACTTTCCAGCATTTTAAGAACTCTATTTCATAGCTTACACTTTTGTCTTTCAAATGACACCAAAACGAACAAAATTGGTCTATAAATAGGAAAGTTATAGTTGTTACAAACTTCAAAACCACCTTGTCCATTGACGCCATTTTGTTAAATTTAGTCAAATTTCAAAATGACCCCCTAACCTGAGTTTTAACCCAAAAATTCTGAAAAAAATAATTTAACCATTTTTCATAATGTACTTACTGGCAAAATTTTTTCACAAAAATCTGTGACACAAGGGCAATCGCCATTGGGTGATTTCACATGAAGTAACCCTATTGGCATTAGTATAGATAAAAGAAATAGCCTATGTCCACCGGAAAGAAGTAAGCTTCCCTAACGGTGAAAGAATTATTTGAACGGGTTTAGTTTTCGAGATTAGAAAAAAATTCTGTATATTATCGTGAACTACTTTCTTTCACGTTGGATGTGATCAGGGTGTATATCTATACTTTAGAAAGCTGAATGTGGAGTGCAGGAAGTGCATTATTGTGCATGTTTACTATTTCGAGTTTTTAGGGCTCAGAACGGCCATTATAAATTGTGATTTTTATAAAAAGAATTTCAACAAGTGTGGTGAAATGCATCCAAGAAAACGCAAACCCATCGGACAAGTTCAGTCGAAAGCAAAGAAAGTAAAATTACTTCGGGAAAGTGAGACAACCGAACAACATGATCGAAAACTTATTATGGATCAGCGGGAAAGAGCCAGTGTATCTAGGGCGGCAGAGACCTTGGAACAGTGTGAGGTCCGACTTGAGCGTTGTTCATCATGGTAGGATTTTTTTTATAGTGCGATGTACATTGTTACTTGAAAACAAAATTTATGTCTATCCTGGGCAACGCGGGGTATCTCCGCTAGTTAATGTATAAATGTTAAACATTTACTGTTCATCACGGTGTTCCTAGTATAAACATAGCTCTCCAACATAACCTCCACCATATAATGCGCCATAAAAGTTATTCATATCGACACACATGATGGACCGAAAAAGTTATTCAAATTGACACATACTGCACCATAAAAGTTATTCATATCGGCATAAGAAACAGCATACTCCGTGTCACATATATACAAAGAAAGTGTCCTACCTACAATGTCTATGATTATGTCCAAAAATCATCCACGGCTAATGTCCCATGTAGGCCAAGTCCAATATTCCGCTTCCTTTCAACACCCAGGAATGCTGGTCGTGAAATCGTGCATGTGATAAAATATGCGGTCCTCTCACTGGACCAAGTCAAAATTAAAACGAAAGACACCATAAACGACCATAAGATAAAAAGACTTAACAATATTAAAAGGAACTAAAATGAAGTAAAAGTAAATTAAGAAGAAGGTAGTGTAGAACACGCTAAGTTACGTATAAAAAGTTTAAGGCAAATATATTTCAGCCATTACTATGGCCTTCATCAGTGCGACTACGATTGGTTTTCGTTGCCAGATTGGAAAGGTTTTGTAATGGTAACTCCGGGTGACGTGATGCAATGAGGGATTTCCAGATATAAGGAATGAAAATGGGGAGCTCAGAGTTTCAATTTTTGGAAAATAAAATTTCCAAACTTTCTCTAAACCTCAGAGCATACCGATTTTGGAAGGGAGCCAACTTTTTAGTATCGGACCAAATTGGAATAGCAGAAGTGTCAGCCATGGTAAGAAGAGACAAGGAAGAGGAAGGTTTTCCAAATTTCACATCGATTTGTGTTCCTGAAGTATTGAGAGAATTTTTCAGAAGGAACTTCCTATGGTCTATATCCTTCTCTTTTGAAGATACTGATGAGTTTATAGGCAGAAGGTTTGTGGTAAGGGATTGAGCCAGCAAACGTTAGTTCCTTTCTTGGTGAGACAGGTTTGCTGGCTCAATCCCTTACCATGAACCTTCTTAATATTGTGATCAACACATTCCTTTTTAAGGATATCATTCATGGGTGGTAAGCATGGGAATTTTACAAAACATTTATTTTTGGTTTCCATAATTATTGGTTTTTTATTTTTCATTTTGTTCTTAATATTTGCATTCATTGATCTTACCAAGCACTTATTATATCCAAACTAAGTCTTAAGTTTTTTATCTTATAGTCATTTATGGTGTCTTTCGTTTTAATTTTGACTTGGTCCAGTGGGAGGACTGCATATTTTATCACATGCACGATTTCACGGCCAGAGTTCCTGGATGTTGAAAGGAAGCAGAATATTTGATTTGGCCTACATGGGACATTAGCCGTGGATGATTTTTGGACATATTCATAGACATCGTAGGTAGGACACTTTCTTTATATATATGTGATGTGGAGTGTGCTGTTTATTATGTCAATATGAATAACTTTCATGGTGCGATATGTGTCGATTTGAATAACTTTTATGATCCATCATGTGTGTTGATATGAATAACTTTTATGGCGCATATGTTGGAGGTCACGTCAGAGAGCTATACTTATACCAAGAACAACGTGATCAACAGTAAATGTTTAACGTTTATACCTTAATATAGTAATACTTTGAGTCGCGGAAAAAATCTACTCGATTCAACATATATCTTTGTGTTGGCTTGGGTAGATAATGTAATATGTAAATGGCTGTTGTAACCGTATCCTGAAGGAAGATGGGACCAATGATCCACTGATGTGACAGTGCACACCACACTCCAATTTATTGTGCATGAAGTGGTTTCTCAATAAATGTGTTAAGATTTACCACTACCCACGTATGTTTTGCGCATTTATGTATCCTGATAAGTAAATCCACACTTCATTGGAAAAAAAGGTGTAGTTCAAGATGGCAGCGATTGTGGCGGAGCAACTGGGGTGAACTTTCTGAAATATGGAGTCTCACATTGAAGCCTGTCTCAATGCACAGGGCGGACACTTTCAACATCTCTTATGATGTGGTTCTATTTTCCATGGATGATGGTATGTTTTTAACAAATATCATTCAATTACTGTAATTATTCACGATGTTATTAATAAAAACTTGGGTAAAGTAGTGAGTGGGACACCGTGTACTTGTTGACACAGGTAACAATTATTTTAAAATATTGGAAACGAAGAGGTAGTACATGAACAAAATAAATCACAGAAGAAACACCAAAAATTAAACAAATGACTCACTTGTTTTTCGCTTAGAAGTGATATAATGAGCTAATAATTTTAATTTTTGCTGTTGTTCCAAACGGCCATCAAAAGGAAAATGGAAAAGAAAGTCTGTACTAGATAAAGATGTGTTGCTCGAAAATACGTCCTTAAAAAGAAAAATAAGTATTTGCTACACAAGAAACCTAAACTTTTCTATTAGGATTTATAACATGCACAATTCAGATACAATGTTAGATGTTAGTACACCGCTTATAATTCTGTAGATGCAGAAATAACTTATCATACTTTGCATGACAAGAGGAGGAAAGTGCATACTTTATACAACAAAAGGAAGAAAGTTGGATTCTTTCAAGAAGAGTGATCATTCCAGTATTTTTTTGTTGAACATAAGAATAAGGCAGTTTGCCTTATTTGCAATGAGAGTACTGCGATAATGGAAGAATGCAACATCAAGAGGCATTAATGATACTAAGCACAGTGTGGAATATTCTGGACTAGCCTGTTGTACCCATCGTTGACGGGCTAGTGATGACCTTCTGACGTATGACACTTTTGAATTAATAATGGAGATTAAAAAACAACGTTCTATTTTCTATTTTTTTCTTCTCCGCCCTCAAGGTCATAATACAATTGGCAAACAACGCTTAACAAAAAACATGTGCCTTTCTGCTTTCTTTACATGCAACCTGATCACACCCAACGTGAAGATAAGTAGTTCATGATAAATTTCAGCCATTTCTTTTTTAGAATTACGTTAAAACAACGTTCCATTTTCTAGCTCACAACGTCGTCACAGTATGATGACTTTCTGACGTATGACAGTTTTGAATTAATAACGCAGATTGAAAAACTACGTTCTATTTTTTTTTCCTTCTCCGCCCTCAAGGTCATAATACAATCGACAAACAACGCTTACAAAAAAGGGCATAGTAAATGTATTTATGAATGAAAATAGTCGTAACGGAATTCTAAAAAAAGAGGTGCCTAAAATTTATGGTGAATTACTTTTCTGCACGCCTTAATGTTCGGTGTGATCAGGTTGACGTCAACAAAGCAGAAAGACACACTCAGATTGGGTAGAAACGCGTAACATTAAATAACTAAAAATCAAATTCAATTTTTTTTAAAATCGCTTCGAGGTGCACCAGAAGATGTCTACAGGTATCTTCATAACAAATTTCGTCACTCTAGGTCGCCTAATTCTATGTGAAATCCGACCGACAGACACACACACACAGTCTGTTTTATATATATAGAGATTGGATGGACGTTTTTGCTGCAAAAAAGTTAATGAATTAAAAGTAAGCTAAATTGTCAGCAGCCATTATTTTTCAAGGTAAATAAACAGTCTGAAAACAGTGTTTGTGTTGGCTACATGATAGCAGAAAAATTGCAGAACATGGAAAGCCGTTTGGGAAAGAATGTCTTCTATGAGCAGTTGATGTGCTTTGCCTGTCACAGGCTCAAGTTGTTTCGCACATTAGCTTGTCTGGTGTGACAGTAGCGAGGCACATGGAGGATCAGGCAGCAAATGTATTCAACAATTTCAAATCCACAGATGCAATCAATACTGTGCAAGTAACCATTTTCAGTTGTAGCAGTGATAGAAACTTCACAGTTGTAGTATAGAATTAGCCAGTATATTTGCTCTTAAAGACACAACATGGGCTTCAGATCTGTATGTCCAGAAAGAAGAGCAGAGTGACAACTTTAATGAAATCTAATAACATTATAAACATCTGCATGAAATCAATCTAAATGAGGTTGATCTCACCAGGTGTTTCAAACATGTGGAATTTCAACTACAGTACAGTAACAAATCTGTTACAAATATTCTGTTCAACACATTGTTACACCATTGCCAGAGGAGCATTATGCAATTACGAGTTACTATTGCTATAATCCTATGTTGTTACTTAATGAATAGAGATTTTTTAGCTTGAGTCTTGTTGTTTAATTCTCACGCTGTTGCATCCTTGATGTGTGTTTAATAGTTTACAAGTGGTAAGTATCATTTGAGTCTTCTTAGGTGACTTCGTAATGTACGTTAACAACTTGGCAAAAATAGAAGAGGGTTGAAATAAAAAATATTTAAACATATGGTACACACTAAAAAATGAACCAACTTGGTTCATTTAGTTTGTTTGGTTCGTTTGTGTGAAGATTTTAATTCTAAGTTGGTTCGTTTTTTAGTGTGTACTAGATGTTTAAATATTTTTTCATTCAACCCTCTTCTGTTTTTGCCAAGTCGTTTAACGTACATATATGAAGTCACCTAAGAAGACTCAAAAGATACTTACCACTATGTAATTCGTAGCTGCATAATGCTCCTCTGGCAATGGTGTAACAACGTGTTGAACAGAATATTTGTAACATTTGCTTACTATACCATAGTTTAATGAAATCTGAAGCAAAGGAGTGAGGTAATACTAAGATGATGACTTTACACTGCATCACCCACCAAGAAAATTTATGTGTGAAGTCTTTCTCAAACTTTGAACATGTGATAACTGTTGTTGTGAAAGTGGTGAATTTTAGCCAGTTGAAAAGTCTCAACCGCAGGCAATTTCAAAAGTTCTTGAGTGATTTAGAAGCTGAACATGGTGACGTTGCATATTATGCAGAAGTACATTGGTTGAGCCACAGAAAGATGCTTCAGCACTTTTTTCTTTGAAGGACAAAGTTCAACAATTCATAGAATCCAAGAAGAACCCATTTGCCAGGTCCACGATGAGAAGAGGTTAAGTGACTGCATTCCTTGTCAACATTACTGGTCACCTCAATGAACTGAACTACCATTTACTTAGGAAAGGCCAACTTGTTCATAATCTTTATGACTATGTGAAAGCTTCGAGACCAAACTAATTCTGTAGGAACATCAACTGCAAAATAAAAACTGCATTCATTTTCCAACATTATCAGTGTTGATGAATGAAAATAGAACATGGAGCTCAAATGATTGTGCACAATGCATTTCAAATCCAAGAGAGGTGTTCAAAAGAGGATTTTCTGACTTCCGAATGAACAAAATTTCCATGGCTATGTTCTCCTCACCATTCTTGAATGACATCAAAAGTATTCCACCTCATCTAATAAGAGTTTGCAGCTATGCAGCGTGACTCTGCAGTGAAATGCAAGTTTTTACAAGTTCCTACAGTAATTGACTTTTATTCCAACTATGTGTCCAAAGAAAAGTATCCAGAAATACACGTCTTCCATCTTTGACAGTACAAACATGTGTGAGCAGTTGTTCAGTCAAATGAAGAACACAAAATCAAAAATAAGAACATGTCTGACAGATCAACATCTGGAGGACACTTTGTGAATTGTGACAACATGGATTACACCTGATGTTGAAGCTTTAGTCAAGCAAAGACAATGTCAAGTTTCTCATTAAGATTGCAAATGACATCCATCCATCCCTGTTGTAATGTGAGTACCTTATGTTAATAGATTTTACTTGTAATATAGCTATATACTAATACTGTATTCATTCTGTTTCATACAGCACAAAGTACACTGCCACTGAATATACTTTGGGCAATAAAAATATAGCATAGGATGAACTAAAATGTGGCATCTATGGTTATCAGTGTCGACAGACATGCAGCCCATGGAAGCTTTCAAATTTATTGATGTGACCCTAGGCCCGGAAAGGTTTAAGACCTTACTGTAGGACAAAGGAATAATTTTCTGTAAAATCCCAGGTTATGAAAGTCTCCTCTTGAACACAATGAGGAATTACAGAATTATTTTTGCTGCTGTGGGAGGAAATCATAAGTTTTAATTTTTATTAGTCCATCACAAAAAGCTTCAATAAAGTTACAAACTTCTTCAAATAGTCTCCAGTGTACGGCAATCTGTAAATACCCACTCTTTAAAAGTAAATTTATCAAGAAACACATCCTTAAACTTTTGAATCAAAGTATTTTTAAACAGATGAACTCCAAAGCATCCCCTAACCTTACTCATACGACATTCTGCATTGCGATGTACTACCTCAAAGTAGATGCACATTTCAAGACAGTAAGTAGCAGTGATAAGCCCTTGCTGGCATAGCTTAATTGGGAAAACATTCAGCTCTGGAGCAGAAGGATGTGAGTTCAGGTTCTGCGACCGGCAAATTTGCATATCACATTAGCGCCCGAATGAATAATGGATACAGTAATGACGGAAAATTTCACACTTATGATTTATTACGTAATTTACGCTAAAATTCAGTTAGACCTTTTGGCTAAACATCAGTCTTGGTCACACTGGTAACAAGTGTCCGCATAGTGGACATTTCGATTACTTGGAAATCTCTACTGGCAAAAGTTATGGAAACGATGCAACCATGTGCACACTTGCTACCAGTGTGACCAAAGCTGATGTTCAGCCGAAAGATCTAACTGAATTTTAATGTAAGTTATGTAACAAATAATAAGCATGAAATTTTCATTCATTATTATATTCATTCTATTACATGAAATGCCCTTTCTGCCGATGCAAAAATGAATCTACTGGTCGTTAGGTTCTTTGAAAAATGTGTGATGTTCCTCCCACACATCCTCTCGAATTAATGAGTATTACTTCATCACTTCAAAAAAATGTGTGATGCTCCTTCTATACATCATGTAGAATTAGTGAGAATTCCTTTTTCCACAAACACTTACACCAATGAGCCATTTCATTATTACCACCTACCTAATAAGCTGTAGGATCCCCTTTAGCCCACAAAACAGCGGCCACTCGGTGAGGCATCGATTCGACGAGGTGGCGATAGGTATCCTGGGGGTATCTGGTACCATGATATCAACCGCAGGTCCTCTGGTTCCCGTTCATTTCGGGGTGGTGGTGATTTAGCGCAAACCTGCCTTAAAATGTTCAACTGGGTTCATGTCAGGTGAATTTGGAAACCAGGGTATTAACAGAAAGTCACCAGCATGTCCCTCGAACCACTCCTTGACGATTCTGGCAGTGTGGCATGGCGCATTATCCTGTTGGTAATGGCCATTATCAGCAGGGAACACAGTTGCCATGAATGAGTGAACTTGGTCTGCAACAATAGGGATTGTCATGAAAGAAATACGGGATTACGCCATATAATACAAATTTTGAAGATGACAATCCGATTTTTGGTGTAAATGTGACAAGGATGGTAAGTCAGATAATATCCGAAAACTTGAAAATGTTCATCGTCCTGGAGCGGGACTCGAACCCGAATCTCCCAGAAAAAGCCCGGGTATGCTAACCACTACACCACCCAGAATGACCAAGTTTCAAGTTTCCGATCAATTTGAATATAATCATCACAGGATTCACTAGTCGAAGCAACCAGCATTCATGTTTAGCGAATCTGGAGGTTAAGGATCTTATCCCGTGTTTGCCCGGAGAAGCAGATAAATCATGAAAGAAATAGGGATTACACCATATAACACAAATTTTGAAGAGGACAATCCGATTTTTGGAGTAAATGTGACAAGGATGGTAAGTCAGATAATATCCGAAAACTTGAAAATGTTCATCGTCCTGGAGCGGGACTCGAACCTGCATCTCCCAGAAAACGCCCGGGTATGCTAACCACTACACCACCCAGAACGACCAAGTTTCAAGTTTCCTATCAATTTGAATAAAACTGGGTGGTGTAGTGGTTAGCATACCCGGGCATTTTTCTGGGAGACGCGGGTTCGAGTCCCGCTCCAGGACGATGAAAATTTTCAAGTTTTCGGATATTATCTGACTTACTATCCTTGCCACATTTACGCCAAAAATCGGATTGTCATCTTCAAAATTTGTAATAGGGATTGTGCTATTGGGGCCTAAAGTGTCCCAAGAAAACATCCCCCACAGCATAACACCGTCGCTGCCGGCCTGTTTCCGCCCAGCAATGCATCCAGATGCCATAGCCTCCATTGGTAATCGGCGTATCTGCGCTCAGCCATCTATGTGATGCACCTGGAATCTTGATTCGTCAGGCCACTTTCTTCCAATCATCCACAGTCCAATCCTGATTATCTTGAGCCCATTTCATACATTGTTGGTGGTGACATGCAGTGAGCATGGGGACCCAGCTGGGTCTTCGGTCTTTGGCTACGCAGGCCCATGCACAGAAGGCTGCAATGAACTGTGTGCTGTGACACATTGCCCCAATCACCACTGCTGTAGCTGCGGGTGATTTGTCAAACTGTGGCCCTGTAGTTACTGTGAACAATGCGTGACAGTCTTTGCTCCCCTCTGGCATCAATGAGCTGCGGATGACACATGACTGGACGACGGTTCATCGTTTGGCCATATGTGCACCAGTTTTGATACATTCTCACTACAGCGGCACGTTGACAGCCCACAAGCCACGCCATTTCCGAGATCGTAGTTCCAAGGCACTGTGCCATTACAATTTGTCCTTTATCAAACTCCGATAAATCAGCAGCTGTTCCCATTCTGTTTCCGAAAATTCTACTAACCAAAAGCTGGTCCTTGGGTTGTATACATATACTGCTCTGTGAACTTCACCTGCACCACCGTTCGGTCTCCAGGTGTGCTCGTTTCTCTAGGCTCGGGGTGGTCATAATGTAATGGCTCATCAATGTATTTCAAGCCTGGTTTGAGATGTACCCAAAACCTGGGATTTCATGCTCCCGCCTTTATCAAAGGGAAGAAATATATAGGACATACTACAGAGCTGATGCACATTTTGAGATGGCAAGTAGCAGTGATAAGACCTAGCTGGCATGGTGTAATTGGGAAAGCATTCAGCTCCAGAGCAGAAGGACGTGGGTTCGATTTTGCCCCTGGCAAATTTAGGTTTTATAGGATGTACTGGAAGTAAACCCTTGAAGAGTTTTGATTCTTTTATCACAAAGACTACACAAACTAGTGAAGTGAATTTTCTGCTCCTCGGTACAAAAACAAAACTTTTGTAAATATTTTTATCTGTTTTCTTGAGCTGTTTTTCTAAAATTGCCAAAAAAAAAAAAAAAAGTATACGAAAACATGTTCTCTGATGCTCAAGAAAATGTTTTACACTTTAGAATTAATGATTGAGTTTGGTAGTGAAAATTCAGTTTTAAGATTATAAAGGAAACAATTCCTGCCATTTTCATTAGTTTGATACACTTTCTTTTGCATTTTAATCTTTTTATACACTTTTTTTTTTAACTAGTTTGAATTTTTATTTGTGTATAAAAATGTTCAATTTTGTAACTCTTTTTTCACCAGTAAACACAAGATAAATCATAAAAAAAATGACATTTAAAACCAATGTGATGCAGTTATATTTCTGTACAGAAATCAAATGTTGAGTATTTCATTCTTGGTGTACATCACTAAAATCGAATGTAATGCTTGCTTCAAAAATTTTTTAAATATGATCCCATTTTCATCCTATTCTGAATCAGATAAACTCATATCTCAATTAAACATATATTTTTTCAAAAAAAAAATGGTGTTTATAAGATTTTTTAAAAATCAAAATTTTGAAAATCTGTCCACTTTTTAAGGAAAAAAAAAAAGTGTCCACTTTTGTCCACTTTTTTTTTTTCTGTCCACTTTTTTTTTTTTTTTTTAAGGAAACAATTCCTGCCATTTTCATTAGTTTGATACACTTTCTTTTGCATTTTAATCTTTTTATACACTTTTTTTTTAACTAGTTTGAATTTTTATTTGTGTATAAAAATGTTCAATTTTGTAACTCTTTTTTCACCAGTAAACACAAGATAAATCATAAAAAAAATGACATTTAAAACCAATGTGATGCAGTTATATTTCTGTACAGAAATCAAATGTTGAGTATTTCATTCTTGGTGTACATCACTAAAATCGAATGTAATGCTTGCTTCAAAAATTTTTTAAATATGATCCCATTTTCATCCTATTCTGAATCAGATAAACTCATATCTCAATTAAACATATATTTTTTCAAAAAAAAAAATGGTGTTTATAAGATTTTTAAAAATCAAAATTTTGAAAATCTGTCCACTTTTTTTTATTCACAAATGGTATGTGCTGTATATTAAATTAAAATCATTTTAAAGAGCTTTAAAATGAGCCCCAGACGATTTCTCCGTGACTAAGGGTAACAGACTTGTGAGCATTTTTGCATAACAAAGTGCACCTAAATTTTGCATTTTTTGCAATTTTCAAATATTTGTATAAAAAACTACTGCTTCAATAAAATCTAAAAACTTGGACTTTCCATGTGCTTCATAGGTACTATCATTGTACCAAAAATCAGGCAAATCTGGAATGTGAAGACAAATAAATATTTAATTGGCTGATTTGTCTCACATGGTATGACTCTTACCACTTTTAGAGCAGCAGCTTGCAACAAAGTGTAGAGTTCTTTGTATGATAATAGTAGTTATTAGTTTCTAAAGGTGTCATTAGGTGGCAGCACAATCCACCTTACTCATAGTTCAACGTAGCAGGAGCTAGGTATTGCATGAGCATGCCCAGCTCAGATTCTACTGTGTATATACAAGAGAAGTCAGTAAATAGGTTACATACAGTTATGGGATAGCTGATAATGGTAGTTATTATTTTCTAAAGGTGTCATTAGGTGGTAGCACTATCCAGCTTACTCATAGTTCAACGTAGCAGGCGCTAGGTATTGCATGAGCATGCCCAGCTCAGATTCTACTGTGTATATACAAGAAAAGTCAGTAAATAGGTTACATATGGATAGCTGATAATGGTAGTTATTACTTTCTAAAGGTGGCATTAGGTGGCAGCACTATCCAGCTTACTCAGAAAAAATACATTTCATTGCAAGTTTTTTCCCCTTTTAATATCTACGGTTGGTTTGGGCTTCTGGTGCGGCGGTTTTATGTTGTCTTCAACTTGTTCATTTACTTGACTTGATAAATAAATGAACAAGTTGAAGACAACATAAAACCGCCACACCAGAAGCCCAAACCAACCGTAGATATTAAAATGGGGAAAAACGTGTAATGAAATGTATTTTTTCAAAGAGAACAGACCTTCTAGTAAAGGTGAGTTTCTCATTACTCTCATTAAAGTAATTGTAGGCACGTAAACTTTTGAATGGTTATAGTAATACTGTGACTTTTCAAACAAGGAATTACATACAGAAATGTTTTTCGTGTAAAGTGGTACACAACTGGGTTGATGAATTCTCTCAAGTACGCTCAAAAGTTACCGATGACGACTCACCTGGTCATCCTGTTCAGATTGTGACAGAAGCAACTCTGATGCTGGTGGAGGAGATGATTCAAGCTGACAGGTGAGTAACAATAAACAGTGTAGAAACTGCAACAGGGTGTTCTAATAGTTTAGATGTTGATGTGATAGTTTAGTTTAGCCTACAGCATAATGCATGATTGAATTTTCAAAAAGTGTGCGAATGGTGGGTGCCCAAAGAACTGACTTGGGAACACAAAATGAACCAAATAGGTCTGTCCTTGCAAGATCTCTCTTCCCATGCAGCTCAAAACGTTTCAGATATGTATCAATAATGTTACAATCTCTCATTTTCGTTACACTTTCAGAGATATCTTACAATTAGGTTTCAGCAACATCGATTTTGGAACATAACTCTTTGTACATTACGGTTACGTTAAAAATATTGGGTTGTCAGAAAAGTCATGACGTATTTTGGCACCCGATGGTAGTTAGGCGGTTTTGGAAGTACTAGAGGCGTGTTCAGCTCTGTTATCTCGACAGGTGTCAGTTCTAGCTGCAGTCTAAAAGGAATAGTGAGCGATTTGGTTGATTTGCAGAGATTTGACATCAAGTTGAAGATGGAAGACCAAACTGTGCATTTTCGTCATATTTCACTGTTTTACTTCTGTAGATAGAGGGAAGAACGCGCGTCAAGCTTGTGAAAAGTTGCGTAAAGTGTACAGTGATAGTGCTCTACAAGAATGTCAGTGCCAGCAGTGGTTCGCAAAATTCTGTGCTGGTGATTTTGACCTCAACAATGCTCCTCGGTCCGGGAGGCCAACTGAGGTTGATGATGACCAAATCAAGGCATTGATCGAGTCAAACCCACGTTACATGACACGAGAGATTGCAGACACATTGCACATCCATCATTCAAGTGCTCACGACCACCTGAAGAAGCTGGGACACGTAAGCAAGCTCGATGTGTGGGTTCCTCATGAACTCAAAGAAGCTCAATTGACGGCGCGTATAAACATCTGCGATATGCTCATTAAACGTGAGGAAAACGATCCCTTTTTGAAGTGACTGATAACTGGTGACGAAAAGTGGATTGTGTACAACAATGTGCTGCACAAACAGTCTTGGTCCCGACGTGCTGCTTTGCCTCAAACGACATCCAAAGCAGACATTCATCAACGGAAGGTTCTGGTCTCACTGTGGTGGGATTTTAAAGGTGTCGTGTTTTTCGAGCTCCTACCACGGAACCAAACAATCAATTTGAATGTGTACTGTCGGCAATTGGACAGTTTGAACGAATCCATCATCCAGAAAAGTCCAGAGCTCGTTCATCATAAAGGTGTGTTCCATCATGACAACGCGAGACCACACACAAGTTTGATCACCTGCCAAAAATTATTTGAGCTTGGGTGGGATGTGTTGCCACACCCAGCATACTCGTCTGACCTTGCGCCGTCAGACTTTCACTTGTTTCGCTCTCTTCAACAGTCCTTGCGTGGTATAACGTTCAATTCAGATGAGGCTGTAAATCAGCACCTTGTACAGTTTTTCGCCACGAAAGACAGGTCTTTCTATGAACGAGGCAATCTGCAGCTCACTGAAAGATGGTAAAAAGTTATCAAACAAAACGGGCATTATATCATTGATTGATGTTTGTTGTTTCTATCAATAAATGACCTTTGCAAAACATGACTAAAATACGTCATGACTTTTTCGACAACCCAATAGCATTCACTGATACTACTGCTTTATAGTTTCCATTGTACATAATTGCCACCTTGATGTTACATTCCGCCGATATTTAAGATTTTTGGTTTGGCAATGGCGTGGATGCGCATGCGCATTTATGCCATTTCACCAAAGCACTCTCGTAGTCGTATTTCCATGTGCTACTGGGATATTCTTTGCTGATACTGTTGTACTCGAGTTAGCTAGTTAGTGTACACTAGTGGTTGTCCTTAAGTTTTGCCCACCAGTGTATAATATCTTAGTACATTTGTTGGTTTTGAATTGGAAAAAATAGTCTCAATAAAAGTAGCTGTTCGTTAGTTTGTACAGGCAGAAAGAAAAACAATGTTGATATATTGAGAAGTTTAACGACTACGCAAGTTTTGAAAAAAGAAGTAGAGTAAGATATGCATTAAAAGGTACATTTCATTGATTAATCATGAATAAATTTAAGTCAGAGAAAAATAAAATGATCTATGGAAAAAAAATAATGTATTTCTATTAAATAACGAATTCGCAAAGCATTTAGAAAAAATAGATTATGATATACATTAAAAGGCACATTTTGTTGATTAATCGTGAAGAAATTTAAGTCATCTTACAGAAAAATAAAATGATCTATGGAAAAAAATAATGTTGATATATTGAGAAGTTCTAAGGTATGCATTAAAAAAGGTACATTTTGTTGATTAATCATAAAGAAATTTAAGTCATCTTTCAGAAAAATAAAATGATGTAGGGAAAAAAATAATGTATTTCTATTAAATAACGTATTCGCAAAGACAAAAAATAGATTAAGATATTCATTAAAAGGTACATTTTGTTGATTAATCATGAAGAAATTTAAGTCATCCTACAGAAAAATAAAATGATTTGTGGAAAAAATAATGCACTTCTATTAGATAACATATTCGCAAAGCATCGGCTTTCTCGTTAGTTCCTACAGAACGCTGTAAGCGCAAGGTGTCCCGTGGTCGAGTGGGATAATGCATCTGCCTAGAAACCCGCTGGACAGGGGTTCGAGGCTGGCGCAATCTTCGAGGATTTGTATTTTCTTGGAAAGAAAATTTCCCTAGCATTGTGACGTCACACCGTAAAATTTCCTGATGGGGAGAAACAAAATGGCATACAAAAGATATCAGTAAGACCCTGTGAGGAGGCAAAAAAAAAAATGGCAAACAAAACATGTTTGGTAGGACCACGTGGCACACAAAATATTATGGTTGAACACAAAGAGAAAATGGCAAGCAAAAGATGGTCGGGAAGATCATGTGGAAAAAATATGGCTGTGACTGACGTCATGATTAACCAGGAATCACCCACATCCGTCCTTCAGGCAGCACGTGGATGGCTTCCTTTGTTACAGAAACCCCCTATTATCACGTAACAGTAATATGATGATGTCATAAATATCTTTCAAATATGTAACAGTAATGTAACGAAGTTACAAATATTTTTCAAAGACGTAACAGTAACATGGAGTTGGTATGTTGAAGTTACAAAGACCTTTCACTGTAACGTATTGGTTATGGTTCAAAGTTATGTAACGTTTGCAGACATTTTGATGTAACCGTAAGGTTTCTGAAACATTACTGTTACATTGCACAACGTATCTGAAAAGTTTCAATGTTTCAGTGCTACGTACCTGTAACATATACGAAATATTCTGTGCTGCAAGTTTCAACACACTGAAAAACTTATGGGATAAGTGTATCAATACTGGCGGAAATTATGTTGAGAAATAAGAGGAAATGTAAAGGTAATAATAAATGTTTTTCAACTTCGTATTTCACTTACTATTTTTTAAATAACTGTTCATTACTTATTGACTGACTTCCTCTCATATAAAGAATACTTTTGTTTTATCTCAACCAAACCGACTATAAACATTTTCTTAAAGCTCAGAAATATCATATTTCGGTCTTGATTGGTTAAATAGTTTTTCAGTCATTTTATTCTTAAAAAAAAGACATCCAAGGATGTACATCCTCTTTTGTTGCCATTTAGAGGCATCAAAAGAAGAGGTATACTCGGGAGATATTTATATCGTTGAAATAGTACTATTGTTTTTACTATTTGGGGTATGCAAAAGTTTCCACCGCCACCGCTAGCAGGCATGGTATGGGTCTAACAGGCCGGCGACCCATGCTGTCAGTTTGTACATGAAGCCAAGCATGGCGGTCGATAAAGTTCATTTGCGGCACTATTTGTTATTCATGTTTAATTTAGGGAAAAGTGCGAGTGAAACTTACAGTTCAATATGTCTGGCATATGGCAAAATGGTTATGGGTGAGCGAACATGTCGAGAATGGTTTACCAGGTTTAAGAAAGGTGATCTAAGCTTGGAAGACAAGCCACTTGCAGGTAGATCGCAGGAATTCGTAGATGAGGAGCTGAAATTGCTGTTGTAAGAGGATGCCACACAATCGACCACGCAACTGGCGAAGGGTTTGAAAGTGGCTCAATCAACGGTGGTACGGTGTCTACAGGCCTTGGGGGAAGATCCAGAAGATTGGTAAGTGGGTTTTGCATACTTTAACGAAGTGTAATATTGGTCAACGATTGGACATCTGCATGTCATCGCTGAAGAGGTTTCAAGGGAAGAATTTCTTGTGGAAGGTTGTCACCGGGGATGAAAAATGAGTCTATTGCAACAACCCCATATGCACACTATCCTGGGTCAACCCAGGCCAGCCATCAACATCCACTGAAAAACAGGATATCCATGGGGAAAAGATGCTGTTGTGTGTGTGGAGGATATGCATGGAGCGCTGTACTTCGAACGGTTGAAACCGGGTGAAACAATCACTGCACAATGATATAACGATCAGTTAATGAAACTGAATGCAGAAATTGAGCGAAAACGCCCATGGACAGGTAAAGGACATTGTCCAGTCATCCTCTTACACGATACTGCCAGACCACATGTCGGTGCCACCACGAAATCAACCCTTGAACAGTAGTTACACTGGGAGGTTTTACCACACTTGGCTTACTCCCTGGACTTTGCACACTCAGACTTTCATCTGTTTTGCTCTACGCAACATGCCCTAGCCCATCAGCGGTTCACCCCAGTTTCAGAGGAGGAAAATTTTGTCACTGCATTCTTCAGCTCAAAACCTGAGTCCTTCTATCACAGGGGCATTCATTTGTTGCCTGAAAAATGGCAAAAGGTCATTGATGCTAATGGCCAAGATTTCGTTGAATAAATGTGTACTGGTTTCCGGATTGTTTCTGTCTCCTTTCTTGTTAAAACGGCGGAAACTTTTGCATACCCCTAATATTTCCTCAATAAATACTGCTATATTAGACTAAAATTAATTTACCAAAGTAATTAAATATTTTTTAGTCTCCTCTACAATTTACAGTTAGCTATGGCCCTGATTTGTACTGTATACAGCCATTCTTTAGCCAATGAGTTTATCATTGAAGATGGATTTATTCAGAAGATAGTAGGTTTCACATGCTTTGCTGGTTCTGTTGCCTAATTACTTATCATGCTTTCTGCAGTTCTAAACTCTTCATCTGCAATAAAAAATTAATAACTTTTTGGTTTCTACTTAGAACTACTGATTTAAACTTCTGAATATTTATCTTTATCCCAAATGTTTTCCTATCCCACTCAATTGATTAAGATTATAACAGAAGTATGTAGTTCACACTCTAAAAAATCAGCCTACAGTAAAACTGTTGGTATCAGAACCACTTGCTTCACCATTTAGTATTGAATCAGTTTCACGAACCATTTCATTTTTTTTTTATAGAAATAAAAACAACAGTGTACACAGCTCTTGTCCCATGTTACTCCATACTGAGTAGTCAGAGAGATTCTTTGTTTTTGACAATGCATCCATTAACTTTGAAAACAAAACAGAAAGAACAAAAGCAATTATATTGTATTTTGCATCACAAACAATTTCCACCATGCCAAAATATGACTTTAAAAAGTAAAAATAATTTTGAAAAAAACAACAACAAAAAAACTCACATGTACCTTATAAATAACAGATGATCCCAGCCAGTCTAAATAAAGAAGTCTGCAGGACGAATTGATGGATGGATGATTGGCACATGAAGTTAAATGGTACAGCAACATCTGCTCTTCTTGACTTGTAAAAAGCTCATCTCCAAATATTTTCTGCCCATAAAAAGAAACAAATGAATAAGGTAATAACTCTGCTTTCTTACAGATGATATTAAGTTTTAATGTGGAAACTGAATTTATGAGAACAGTATGTACAATTTATGAAACTAATTATGAATTTATGAGAACGGTACGTCCAATTATGTGGAACTGAATTTATGAGAACGGTACATACAATTATGTGGAACTGAATTTATGAGAACCGTATGTACATACCTATCTACATATCATATCATATCATATCATTAAGCTGTTCTCTGAAATTCAGCAGTTAGGCTCCTCAAAGAAAGACCATCTGCAAAGTAAACATTTAACTGATAGAACTAAAATTTACTTACTGTTGGTGTATCAAATGTCCCCATTTACAACGATCACTGCACACAGCTCGAGCTTCATTAATGCCACATGCAAGACCTTTTGTACTTCACATGCCACATGCATCACGTGCCACATGCAAGACCTTTTGTACTTCACATGCCACATGCATCACGTGCCACATGCAAGACCTTTTGTACTTCACATGCCACATGCATCACGTGCCACATGCAAGACCTTTTGTACTTTACACTCGTAATCTTTTTCTCAAGCAGACATTCCTGAATCTGGTCCTTCGATTATTTCCTTGGCCTTCCTCTAACTTCCTTTCCTGCCACTTGGGCTGAAAAAATTCTCTTAGTTAGCACCTCATTACTCATTCTTTCAATATGGCCAAACCACCTAAGATTATTAGTTTCCACCTTACTAACAACATTTTGCCTCACATTACAAATCCGAAACACATCTTCATTCCTCACATGATCAATGCGTGTTTTACCACAACCCCACTGTAAGTAACGCATCTCTCCAGCGCACAAATGACTCCTATGTCTCTTCCGCAGTATCTAGGTTTCACAGCTGTACATCAGAGTAGGAACAATTACGCTTTCAATATACAGCCATTTGGAACTTCCTTAAGAATCCATCATTCCTGTGAAATCCTCCTAAGGCAAGTATGACTTCCAATGAAGAATTCACTCGCCTACTAATTTCGCCCTCTAATTTGTTCTCCCTGTCAAACATACTTCCTAAGTATACCAACTCATACACCTCCTGGTCAATCTCTGTGCCATTAAGACTTATCTTGCATTCAGTAGTAATACACTCATGGATAATGAAATTTGCACACCAAGAAGGAAGCATCGGATTGAACTGAAATTTTATTAACGTACTGATACATATCAATGATACACATCATGACAAAAACAGAGCTGCAGGACAATTACAGAGGGATTTATGGCATGCAGTCTGGTCATCTTCAATAGCGTGTCGCACCACCTCGTGCGGCAATACATGCTGCAATACAGTCCGGCATGGAGGCGAACAGATGCCTGATGTTGTCCTGCAGCAGATTGGCCCACATGTGTTGGACATAGTGCTCCAAATCCCAGATAGTGCGACACCACAGCAGCCAGCGTTTCAACTGGTCCCACACATGCTCGATAGGGAACATCTCCGGGGAGTGGTCATCAGGACATGGAACCGTCTGGACAGGACATAAGCAGTCCTGGGCAACCCGAGTCGTGTGTGGGTGGGCATTATCCTGCTAGTATAGCGCACCTGGAATCCCAGCCACGAATGGGAGCACATGGGGCCATAGGATCTCATCCACATACTGCTGGCCCGTCAATGATCCACGTACCACTACTAGAGCTGATCGGCTATTGTAGGCAATAGCTCCTCAGACCATAATGCCTGCAGTTGGGGAGGTGTGGCGCTCGATAGCGAGGTTGGGATTGTGCCGTTGACCTGGGGACCTCCACATCCGGACACGATGATCATCTGTCCCCAAAATGAAGCGGCACTCATCGCTAAACGCTACATGTCGCTAGTCTGTGACGTACCACATCACTCTGGCCTGGCACCACCACAAACAGAGCCAGCGATGTTCTAGTGTTAATGGCAGCACACGTAAGAGGTGCTGGGATCACAGAGTCACTTCTGTGAGGCACCGGAAAATCATTTGTGGGCACATAGGAGCCGCTACATCTGCCTGTATAGTGGACCTGGTCCCTGTGGGATCCATTCGTGCCTGGCACACGATCCGTCGATCCTCTCTATCGGTGGTCCTCCTGGTCCGTCCGGAGCTGCATCACTCTGTGGCAGTGCCATCACGTGTCCACTGCTCCCAACACAGTCGGATGGTATGGTCAGAACGATCCACGTGGTAGGCTATACAGCGAGATGACCACCCTGCGGTTTTCAGCCTGATGATCCGGCCTCTCTCAAAGTCTGTAAGTAGCATAAATCAATGTCGTTGGCATCTACCCGGCATTTTTGTCACTCTGTACTCTTGCTTGCATCGGCTAGTGCTTTTGCTTTTATGGTGCATCGACTACATGCCGGTTTATGAGGCTGGCGGTTTTTGCTTGCAATGCCATTACAGGGTGTGCGGTCATATGCACTCACACCAAATGTGGATCATTTGCATACCAGCATGCACTGTAGCTATTTGCAAAGTTCCACGGTTGTATGTTTTCTTCTAGGTGCACAAATTTCATTGTCTGTGAGTGCAGTTTCTCGCTCAAAAACAATAACTTTTCCCCTTATTTATATTCAGTTTGAATTTCATACAAACTTCATGCATCTTGAACAGTGGAAATATTAAATTACTGGGATGAAGAGAAAATGTATGAAAAAGATGTATAACAGTATTCTCACATTGATGCTTGAATTACTAAGAAATTCAGATGTTATTTTTTACTTTACTTTCACCTACATAAAACATCATTGTACACTGAAGAGCAATTGAATTAAAGACAGCTGGCGTTATGCAAATGTGGCGCTGTGGGCGGCCCAGTAAACGGAAATGACATGACGTATGCAGCGATCCAACAATATAAGGAGTGATGCGACGGAAATCAATAAGAGTCGGACGCAGTATGGGTAAGACGAAGGATCTAAGCGCATTTGATCGTGGGCAAATGGTCGGGGCCCGACGAATGGGTCAATCCATCTCGGAAGTCGTGCAGGCAATGGGATTTTCACGAGCCACTGTGTCACGGGTGCACTGTGAGTACATCCAATCCGGTAAACCCATCCCTGCAAGGTACAACTGCCGTGGACAACAGCGTGTGGATGAGCGGGGTCATCGTCGGCTAGCTCTCATTGTAACAGCGGATAGACGGGCCACAGTGCAAGAAATCACTCGCCAATTTAACGCTGGTGCGCAAAAACATGTCAGCAGCCACTCCATCCAGAACCATCTCCTTGCTATGGGGTACAGAAGCCATCGTCCCAAGAGGGTACCGCTGCTGACCGCACATCCCAGGGTGCAAAGATTAGCATGGGCGCGGGAACATCCCCACTGGACCCCAGACATGTGGGAAAATGTTGCCTGGACTGATGAGTCGAGATTCACGTTGGTACATGCAGATGGCAGCATACGAGTACGGTGCAAACCACATGAAGCGACTGATCCTTCTTGCCAGCAGGGTACTCTTCAAGCTGATGGGGGTTGCATTCTCGTCTGGGGACTGTTTACGTGGACTAAAATGGGACCCCTGGTACATGTGACATCGTCCTCACAGGTCAACGTTACCGGGATATCCTGGACGACCATTTGCTCCCGTTTGTGCGTCTTCAACATCCCACTGGGGACCTCATCCTGCAACAATACAATGGATCTCTTGAATTGTATCCGAATGGTTGGATAAACACTTCACCGACATGACCTCGCTTCCTTGGACAGCTAGGTCACCTGACCTAAATCCCATCAAGCACATCTGGGATGCCATCGAGAGAGATGATCGAGGCTCTGACCCCCTCCATCAAATCTTCGTGAACTGTGTGAGCTTGTTTAGGGGTTGTGGATCTGTATGACTTCCCAACGCTTCCGGTGTCTTGTCGAGTCCATGCCGAGATGAATTGCCACTGTCATCAGGGCGAAAGGTGGTGCTACACGTTACTAGACAGGTATCTCTAATTCAATTGCTCTTCAGTGTATAAGATACGAAACACAGAAAATGCAATTTACATGCAATGACCAGCATCTGTTGCCCTTTAATACAAGAATACTAAATAAAAACCATTGCTGCTCACCAACAATTTCCTCGTGGTTTGATGGAAAAATTCATTAGAAAGTTTGAAGTTAAGAATTCCATTACTCTCCATTCTTCAGAGGTTAACAGACAATTTCCATTTGTGGGATGTACAAGGTCTATTACAAAAATTTCCGAACTCCAGGTTGTAGGTGGAAGTTTGATGTTGCATTGAAATCCTGCAGGTGTCATGTAACAGCACGGTTCATGTTCTAAAAATAGACATTAAACATTAATCTGTCTTGTTAACTTTGTGTTCAGTAAGGTTTTGTCTGCAGGTATGTGAGGTGTGGTTTGCAATTTTTTAAAATGGCTGATCGTCATGAACAGAAATTAACTATCTTGGAATAAATTATCCGTATTTCCTTTTAGCATTCTTCACATATTTTCACTTTCTTGGACACAAGAAAAAAAGGTTGGTATCATTCAGTGTAATTATTAGTTCATTTTTAATGTTAATTGATAAAAGCCACAAATTCTTAATTGGTTTGAGGTCAGGTGATTAAGGGGGACATTCATGTGTGGTAAAGTTACTTGAATGCTCCTGAAGCCAATCGGTCTCAGCTAGGGAAGTATGCAGTGCGATGCTATTGAAAGATGGTGACAAACAGAAAAATTGTATCATGGTGCAGAAACAGAATCATTATGAATGGGTGTGTATGGTCAGCAAGGATGCTCACATACCTTGTTCCAGAGACAGAGATCTTGATGGGTACAAGGGGCAAAAAGAAAACCCATGTAAATGCACCTGAAACTGTTATACTACCCCCACCTTTCTGTATGACCTGAACTGTCAAGCTGGATGCATTGCTTTGTGTGGTTTACATCACACATACACCCTCTAATTGGTGTCATAGAGTTAAAATCTTGATCCTTTAGAGCAGATGACATATTTCCAGTCTTCAACACTTCAGTTGTGACAGGTGTTTGCAAACTGCAGTCTAATCTTTTGGTGCCTTGCAGTCAACAAGGGAACGCAATGTGAACATTGACCATGATAGCATATTTTTTCCATAGTATGATGGATAGTCTTTGTCCATAAGCTTATGGACATGCCCTCATTAAATTCTGACATTAAGGCACTGAAACTATTTTTTGACAACAGGGGCAAGATATTCAGCATATGTATTTTTTGGTGACAACGTTAGAACATGTTACAGACAAAATAATTGTACTGGAAGTCCCCAGGTTATGAATGAGTTCTGTTCCTAAGTCTGTCTTTAAGTCGAATTTGTCTGTAAGTCAGAAAAGTTTGGTACGGTTCGTATCTAACGTCAGCTGGTCAAATGTTTGTCTTAGTATATAATATAACCTTTCTATGAATAAAAAAAATGTTAAAGAAAAACTTCCAACCCTACTCATAAATTCTTCTTCACATACACCTTCACTAGCTGCATGTGCAGTTTTTAAATCACTGAAAAGGCTTTGAGCCTTTTCTTGCACTAAAGTAAGGCCAATAGGTATATTACCTTGATTTTGATCCTTTAACCAAATTATCAATAGCCTTTCCATTTCAATAATTAAATCATTGCATTGCTTAGTGATAATTGTAGATTTAATCGAGACAAAGACTTTCACATGCTCAATTATTTTTGCTTTGTCCTTTAAAATTGTCCATATTGTTGAGGGACTGTAGCCTAACACTTTTCCAATGTTTCTTGGCATTTCACCTTTTTCTGATAGCTTTATTATTTCCACTCTGTTTCAATCTTTATTATTTCACTCTGGTTTTCCTTTTCTTTGATGCATCACCATCACTTGCATCACATTTACGCTTTGGTGCCATGGTTATGAGGGTAAAAAAATCAATCCAAATTCAATAACACACACGAGACACTATTAACAGCAACATGGTCCGAATTAAGAGAACAAAGTCTCTGTACTACCACAGGCCCATGAGCCACTGTGATTTGATGCATGTCACAAAGTGGTCACCATTTGTTATTATGAACCATTGTAAGTTAACTCGAATTTTTAATATAATGTGCTTTACAGGGATTGGTCTGCAATTATGGGTTGTATGTATGTTGGACGTTCATAACCCAGGGATTACTGTATCGATCAAATTTAAATCAACATAGAACTCGAGTTACATATCTATAATATAGTTGTTGTTTTTTATATAAAATAATTTCCTCATATTGTAAAGGGTGTCAAACAGCATTTATTTGGACACCTACATATTAGTATGAATTCTACAAGAAAAAAATACTTATGTTATGCATCAAACAACATACGTATGAAGATATATTTCATTCCTTTTCCACCCTAGCATTTTCTTTTTTTTTTTTTATTCTTTTCTCTTTAAAGAAAAAAAATGATTTTATTGTTTTTAAATGAAATAGAAAGTGTTTCTGCTCTTATCATAAAAACACAATTTTTGGGGATAACTAGAAATATTCAAATATTTCTATTTTCAAGTTTTAAATATTTGAAGAAAATTTCAGGAAAATGGTTTTATAATAAGTGATACTTTGTGGGACAATTTTTTTTCCTCTCATGCTGGTACTTTGTGAAACGTTTAGGAAATAATATTTGTTTTTTTCAGAAGGAGTTTTAAATGGCAGGAAATAAAATAAGCTAAATATTTATCCAATTTCGGACATAATTAAAAAGGAAGAAACACAAGGGGCGTAGATGTGATGTTTTGCCCCTGCATGCACATGAGTATGGGGCAGCTGCACCCTGTGCACCTGTGGTTCCGACAACACTGCATTATATGCTCCACTGTAGTCATGCAATTTCTTGTTATGTTGTGCGACCGTCTACACTCATCTCTAGAGTCAATTGCATGTTTATTAGAATAATTCTTGATGTCAACATATCACGCTTAAGTTATGTAAAAATTACAAGTGGTGGGATGTTTCGGTAGCGACTTCCACCTTCATCGGCCTTTCAATTTTAACCATCAGCGATACCTCGGTGATTCCTGATTGACAAAATGTTAAACGCATCGCTCCGTTCAGCAATCGAAAAGCCCTTAGGTACCGCGAAAGCACTGAAATCTTCCTTAGTCCCAACACCTGCAACACAGGCGCACCTTTTAACATACCTATCATTTGGAAAGAAATTTTAAAATCTGGCAACAACTGATGCTAATACCATGTGTTTCATTCCTTGGCTGATGAAGGTAGAAGTCGCTACCGAAATGTCCCACCACTTGTAATTTTTATGTAATTTAAGTGTGATATGCCGACGTCAAGAATTATTCTAATGTTTTGTGTGTTAAGTGTTCACTGCCAATTATTCTTACTATGCATGTTTATGGCCGCATTTCTTCCATTGGTTAGAAGTTTTGCCATATTTCACATAGTCTTGGTATACACATGGGACAATCTGATGTGGAAATCCCAACAGTTCAGCAGCCGCAGTGATTAAACAACTAGCCTTCTTTGCATCTACTATCTGGCCATGGTCAAACTCGAAAATTTACCCATGATTATTTTCTGCTGGCTTTTCCGATGTGTGGAGACATGCTCTATTTGTAGGCATTGCCAGTTTGAGTGTTCCATGTGACTGGATACAATACTTCTGCTTCACACATTGTTATCAGGGTGTATATAATAATTTGTCTAATCAGTGTAAATGCATGATCATACATAATTTAGAACACATCTACACAAACTGAACATCAGAAAGTGGTCAATTTACGTAACATAATAGATAACCAAAAATTGCTTGTATGAGAGTGTGTGAAGGATATTACTAAAAGATCATGTATAAACTAGAATTACTGTGTCAAGGTTCATACTATTCCAAGCAAAATAAATTCACTCACTTTTCAAGGCTATGTATGCTGGCAGTAGAGCTTGTGTACGAGTGAATGGTGTTTTATCAAAATGGTTTTCTATTGGTGCAAGAGTCAGACAGGGTTGTGTAATGTCACCATGGCTGTTTAATATATTTATGGATGCATGATGCCAAAATAGATAATACTGGTTTATGTCTTGGTGACATCTGTGTGTGCAGATTGCCGTATGCTTATGACACTGTCCTGTAGCATACCTGCTAACCTGGGAAAATGTGCATCAGTAAAATTATAAGTGCACATCAGTAAAATTGCACATCACATCAGTAAAACAGAAATTAAAGTTGTTTGTTTTTGTTTCAAAAAAGCAACAACACTGTTCTTTTTGCCTTGCATTACGTTATCATTGTCAGACATGAAGGCCATGCAATGCTCAAAAGGAATTTACATGCGTTCAAATTCATTTAAAATTAAAGCACTTATATTCTCTCCTGTAGAGTCGACAAACAGATTTGGAATGCTTAGCAACTTACTTTGGATCAAATTTTTGGACTTGTTAAAAAAGGTGACAACAATGGGATACAGTTTGTAGTCATTGCTATCATTGCTCCCATTGCATGCAATAGCAAATGGGCCCTCTCGGAAATATGTAACCACTGAAGAAATTCTCTCTCCAGAAATTTCTTTAATTAGAGCTGTTGTTTTAGTTCTTGCACACCCATAATTCTTTGCTATTTCAGATTTCGGAAACATTTTCCAGAATAGGGGACCAGCATAGTTCGCGGCACTTATGGATGGGAACATTATGTTCAATTAAAAATGACGTAAATAGCAATTCAGCACGTAGCACATCCGACTGACTGTCGCTCGCCTTGAAATAAGAGTCCGCTTTCGCACTTTTTTCGACACATTGTGCATTGCTTATGTGCTTGGACCCTTTCACGTGCCGAGAAATATCGTTTTTCCCAGCATGGGAATTGTTGAAGTCAGACCAGCACACTACACAAACACAAACTTCGCACCTTTTTGCGATCGTTTTTGCAACGAAATTCTTTAGTATAACTGTCCTTAAACACTTGAAAATATTTATTTGCCTTACTCAAGGCCATTGCATGGTTAAGAGACAAGAAATGATAATACGAAAAACAGCAAACAAGCAAACACATGCGTAACTTTCCATGAATTCTCTTCCCCTACTGCACAGAAAGTACCAAAGCTGAATTGCTCGATCAACTGCGACGTGCGCACGCAGCCTTGATGGCGTTACGAGAAGCACCGATTATCACATGACCTAAAGCGGGAGTACAGTAAAGAGAGATCGAATCTGACTCGCCCCTCGGTGCATTGAGCGAGGAGGTGAAGGCAAAATTACGCAGAAGTAAATAAAAATCTCAGGACATTAAAATCGTCAAAAATCCGTAAAATCGTTCGAGTCTTCTGTACATCCGTAAAACAGTATCAAAATCCGTAAATTTTTTGGATGATCCGTAAAAGTCGACAAGTATGCTGTTGAAAGAGAGCAAAAGTGAGTTGCAGAGTATGTTGTCTCGGATGTACGAAGTTTGCATGAAATTCAACCTAAGTATAATAAGGGAAAAACCATAGTTATGGTTTTTGAGAGAGGAACTGGTAGTACTAAATGTAATATAAGTCTAAATGGCACAGTAATTGACCAGGTGAATGAGTTTGTGTATATAGGAAGCATGTTTGACAGAGAGAACAAATTGGATGTTGAAATTAGTAGGTGAGTGAATTCTTCATTGAAAGTCATGGCTGCTTTGGGAGGTTTTCACAGGAATGACGGGTTCTCAAGAGAGTCCCACATGGCTGTGTATGAAAGTGTAATTGTCCCTACTCTGATGTATGGCAGTGAAACCTGGGTACTGCAGAAGAAACATAGGAGTCGTTTGTGTGCTGGAGAAATGCATTACTTACGAGGGGGGTGGCAAGACACATTCTGATTGTGTGAGGAATGAATAAAGATGTGTTGCAGTTGTGTAATGTGAAGCAAAATGCTGTGTTAGCAAGGTGGAGACTAATATGCTTCGATGGTATGGCCATGTTGAAAGAAAGAATGATGATATGCTTACTAAGAAAATTCTTTTAGCCCAAGTGGCAGGAAGGAAAGGTAGAGAAAGGCCAAGGAAGTCATGGGAGGATCAGATTCAGGAATGTCTGCATGAGAAAAAGATTATGAGTATGAAGTATAGAAGATCTTGTGTATGGCGTGTGATGGATGTGAGTGAAGCACGAGTAGTATGTCAAGATCACTGTAAATGGAGAAGTTTGATACGGCAACAGTAAGTAAAAATTATCTGGTAATTTGTATTTCTTTGTGAAGTTAACCTCTGAATATCAGAGAACAGCTTAGTGATTTGTATGTATGTATGTATGTATGTACTTTTCAAGGACTTTTCATAACCAAATTATCATATGTGTGTGCTGTCGGTCAGTCAGTGGGTGGGTATTTTCACAAGTTCAAACCATTAAACTTAGCTGGGATGGGCACACCTTCAATGACCTTCCTGTTACCCCCTGCTGGTTTATTTTATTAACTTTGAATTGCCCCTCTGTTTCGGTGTTTTTCGAAATCATTTTATTCTGCAGAATATTTTGAAAGGGTGCATTATTTTCATATTCACCCTCCGGCAAGAATGTGTGCCTAACCCCACCATAATTCGCGAATACAGCATTCCACTTATTTCACTTACATGACTGATGTTTTACTTCCATAGTGTTGTCATAGCCAAAGTACCAGCTGTCCAGGTGCTACCCTGAGTTGAACACAAGTTCTGCGCTATTTAATCAGCTTGGTGTTTTCACTGGAACTAGACAGAAATGTCCTATACAACTTTTTAGCACACACAATTATTTTACATATGCTTTTTCATATCATTACTTAAAAAACAAAACACAAAAAATTTTCAAGTACTATTTACAGTCTTTTGCAAGGACTTGAAAATGAACTTTTTTCAAGGACTTCTCATGGTTTTCAAGGAGCATACAAATCATGTACATGCATACAGAGACACTTGATACAAAATTTTGTCTGCTTACCAATAAATCAAATGCAAGATGAAAATACAATACATTTGAAGAAACAATTAACCTTGGTATCCATGGTTTTAGCACCTGAAATGAAAATGCACAGAAATTACTACATGTTCTGACAGCAATTACCAAAAATTTAATTTCCACAAAATCAATAATTATAAAAGTACAAAATATACAGATTTGTGGGAAAAAAAAAAAAGTAGGATTAGTCCTGATTGAGCCGTCAGTTTGGAACGTAGGACTACGACTTGCAGATCAAAGAGTTGAATAGCCAACACAGGTCTATGATATGAAAAGTAGCTTACATTAATTTTTACAAATAATGCTGGATACATTGCGAACACAAAGCAGTTCGATACCCGAATTACCCAATGTGGTGCTCTGTCTTCTTAGGCTTCTTACATTCCTCATCACTTGCCCTTGCCTCTCGTTTTGATTTTCTCCACTTTTGCTAACGTTCATTCTACGAATTCCGCTGCATTGTCAAAAATGTTAACCCGTTCACACAAAAACAGTTTTTAAAAAGTTTAGTTTTGAACCACTGCTTATACATGTATATTTGAATATATCTCGTCAAGAGCTTTAAAATGATACCATGCACAGTCGTTTTGCACTCATGGTTGTCCAGATAAACTGTGATATTGTCAAAAGTGTATACCGGTTCACAAGAAAACAGCTGCCCCGATGGTGCAGTGGTCTAAGAGATGGCTACGGATCATTCGTACGAGAGGGGTCTGGGTTCAAATCCCGGTGAGGCATGGATGTTGTATTTGACTTACGGCACTGGCTCTTACCTTTCCCTGGAACCGGTGGCCCTAAATTAGGGATGGGCGACTGCTTATAGCCCATTGATTTGCTCACAGTGGTCGTTAAACTTTCCATTTAAAAAAATAAATAAATAAATGTTCAGTTCAAACTACTGTGAAATGTTTTTCATATATTTGAATAGATCTCGTCGAGAGCTTTAAAATGATACCACGCACAGTTATATTGTGCTCACGGTGGCATACCCAGAAATATTACATCATCTCCCTCGCACACAGGGAGCGAGGGGAGCGTCGAGCGCACAATGTATTGCACAGTACGCAAATTGGACTCCATGCTGTTTACGAATATGCTAACACGATTAGTGTGCGACATGTATTTTTAACACTATAATGATTTTAGTCTGGACCTATTTTTGTCACAGGCGGTTTGCCGTAAAGTTACCCCATACTATCCGTGGAGTTGGACGTAGTCCCACGTCAAACACCCTGCAGGTATATATAATAAATAGCACTTATCACAAAGAACAATATAGTTAGAGATAGACTCAAAATTCCTGATGTTCGACTGCACTGTAAGCCATTAGGCACAGCTGCCCATCACAAAACCTCATATTGATACAAAAAAAATTTCACAGAAAGGCAATTTAAACGAGTGGTTATACAACATTCAAGAATACTTCAACAAGTGTGCCATATCCAAATTACTAACATTTTATGTTGTATTACAGTAACATAAAACATTCACTGAGTTGGGTTTGCATTATAGCAGTACGTATCTGTAGGGAACACAATCAGAAATTGCTGGAAGGAGAGTTCTATGGATTCATATGGAAAATAATGTAAATTGGAATAAATACAAAACCTTTAAAAGTGGAAAAAATAAGAAATATCTTCCTAGGAGGGAGGGTAAATCAGTACAGTGCAATTGTTAAACTTATCTAATGTGCATGTCTGAGTGATACATTGCATGTGGAAACAAAGAGTTTTCAACCAGCGCAATAAAATTCTAGCCTCGAAGGGGGGGGGTTACATCCAAGGAAGAACCCCTCCCCTTTGCTATGACTCTGCCTATCTAATAGCCTGTAGGCATGTCTTTCCTGTAATACAGCTCGTACATATCCTCGCATGAACTCCCTAAGGTATGGCAGAGTGCTCTGTGGCAGTGTGTTTCACATTGTGTCTTATAATGTCTGCACATTGGCAAGTGGAGAGTCATAGAGTTGAATCTCCTTTTCTAGTAAATCAGCCTTGTGATGGATGGACGCTGATAATCAAAGGGTTTATTCAACTGAGAAAGAGATTTCCCTGTCCATCCATCACAAGGCTGATGAAGACTGAAGTTATCAGTTGAAAGCTTCCTAACATTAGACTTTTTATTACGCAAGTATTTCTCGATGTATCGAGATTTAAAAAACATGTTTTCTATACGTTATTTTTTCAGGTAGAACCATTTTATGGTGGTTTTAACTGCTGCAACTTTTTACATGTTATATTTCCTTTGAGTGAAAAGCAATTTCTCAGTTGGAAGTTATTAATATTTGCTGCGAATATATATCGCAGTAATCGAATGTGATTCAAGGAAAAATCTTTCACGTACCTCTTGGTTGTTGGTGGTTGATGTTCAAATCTTTGCACTGTTGTTCTCATCAAGTTCTTGGGTGTAGGCTTTTTTTGAAGTTAGTCTGCACGTTTTCTTGAGTAGGATATACTTTTTTAGTTGAACTACGGGAGGCTCATGAAGACAAAGGAGATGTGAAAATTACATTGGAAAACTTGAAAAACGGAAAAATGGATCACTCGTAAAAATATTCGCATGAGGAATTGCAATCACCAAAAAGCTTCGTCAGACTTCTTGGATGTATTGTCCGATGCATTTCGGCAGATCTGTCTGCCATCTTCTGGGACCCCTGGTCATCCGCTCTCTCTGCAGTTTACGTTGAATATGCGATGTGCTCAGTTTGGGAAACTTTGTGTGTTATATGTCATTGGATGTGTTGCGTTGCCACTCCTGTGATTTGAAGACTTGGGAATTTTTTTTTAATTTTTTTTTTAAGACACGGGATTTTTTGTTATTATTATTTCTGCGTGTTTGCATTGTTTCTGTTCTGTTTGTCTTCCCATTTTTTGTTCTCTTCTTCTATCAGTATCGTCCATGGTATTGGCATTTCTACTCCACTACTAATGTTGCAGTTGGTCTTTTCAATTACGATTGCTTCGGCGAAACAGATGGTCTTTTCCGTTGGTTGGTTGTTTGCAGATAATTTTGATATTTTCAAATTCTGGCACTGTGTTATTTTTTATGCAATATTGTACAAGTGCTGTTTTTTCCTCCTTTTTTTCCCAGTTCTTCTTCATATGTTGTGTCAATCTTGTTTTTAATTTGTTTCTTGTGCTTCCTATGTATTTCACTCCATCAGGAAATGCCATGCACATGTACGGGTGTGCCAGGTCCACAATGATATCAAGATTCGTCTATCTGGAACAACTGTGATGATCCAAATCTTGTGGCATGGTACATTATCCTGCTGGATGTAGCCCTCTCCACCATCAGGAAACAGCATGCGCATGTACGGGTGTGCCTGGTCTACAATTATATCAAGATTCCTCTAAATGGAAACAATGTGTGACAATCCAAGCCTTGTGGCAAAGTGCATTATCCTTCTGAAAGTAGCCCTCTCCATCAGGAAACAACATGTACATGTGCCCGAACCACAATGACATCAAGATTCCTCTACCTGGAACCACTGTGTGAGGATCCATGCTTTGTGGCACGATGCATTATCTTAATGGAAGTAGCCCTCTCCATCAGGAAACACCATGCACACGTACGGGTGTGCCTGGTCCACAATGATATCAAGATCCCTTTACCTGGAACCACTGTGTGACGATCCAAGCCTCGTGGCATGGTGCATTATCTTGCTTAAAGTAGCCCTCTCCATCAGGAAACACCATGCACATGTATGGGCATGAATGGTCCACAATGATATCAAGATTCCTTTACCTGGGACCACTGTGTAACGATCCAAGCCTTGTGGCATGGCACATTATCTTGCTGGAAGTAGTCCTCTCCATCAGGAAACACCAAGCACATGAACAAGTGTGCCTGGTCCACAATGATGTTTAGACACCCCATGGCATCCAAATGCTGTTTCAGAGGTATTAAGAAACCCAATGCTTATCATGCAAACAGACCTGAGACTATTACACCACCTCCACCATATTGCACAGTTAATGTTAAGCAGCTGGGATCCATCAATTCCTGCTGGTGACACAATATTCTCAGCCATCCATCAGTGTTTATTAACTGAATACATGATCTACCAGGCCATGTGACCTTTTCCTAGTCCACTAGGGTCTGGTTTTGGTACTGCAGTGCCCAAGGCAAACAAAGGGGAGCAATTACAATAAACAAAAATATTTCACCTTAATGCGAAACAACAATGCTTCTTCACTATTATTCCATCAGAAAGAACTGAAAAGTTTTATCAAAAGGGAATGATATTTAACACAGCAACTACATTTGTCAGGTAAGATGGTAAATAAATACCTTTTTTAAATTACCATAAAAATAGTATTGATGAATTATTAAAAAATTAAACAGTAACATAATTTACAATTTTAATGAAAATGCTAAATGTGTGTCAGACAAGGTTGTGTAATGCCACCATGGCTGTTTAATATTTTTATGGATGTGTGCATGCGTGATGCCAAAATGGACAATACTGGTTTGTTTGGGTAATATCCACATGGGCAGATTGCTGTATGCTGATGACACAGTCCTGTTGGTAGAAAGCAAAAGTGAGTTGCAGAGTATGTTGTCCCGGATGTACGAAGTTTGCATGAAAATCAAACTGAGTATAAATAAGAGAAAAACCAAAGTTATGGTTTTTAAGCGAGGAACTGTTAGTACTGAATGCAAGATAAGTCTAAATAGCACAGTGTTTGACCAGGTGAGTGAGTTTGTGTATATAGGAAGCATGTTTGACAGAGAGAACAGATTAGATGGTGTAATTAGTAGGTGAGTGAATTCTTCATTGAAAGTCGTAGCTACTTTAGGAGGTTTTCACAGAAATGATGAGTTCTCAAGAGAGGCCCACATGACTGTGTATGAAAGTGCAATTGTTCCTACTCTGATGTATGGCAGTGAAACCTGGGTACTACAAAAGAAACATAGGAGTTGCTTGTTTGCTGGAGAAATGTGTTACTTACGAGGGGTTTGTGGCAAGACACGTTCAGATCGTGTGAGGAATGAAGATGTGTTGCAGTTGTGTAAGGTGAAGCAAAATGTTGTTAGGAAGGTGGAGACTAATATTCTTAGATGGTTTGGCCATGTGGAAAGAATGAGTGATGAGGTGCTTACTAAGAAATTTTTTTACCCCAAGTGGCAGGAAGGAAAGGCAGAGGAAGGCCAAAGAAGTAATCAGATTCAGGAGTAATTGCATGAGAAAAAGATTGTGAGTATGAAGTAAAGAAGGTCTTGTGTACAGCATGTGATGGATGTCAGTGAAGCCATAGTTGTGTGTCAAGATCGCTGTAAATGGAGAAGTTCGATATGGCAACAGCAAGTAAATAATCAGTCAGAAATTTATCTGGTAGCTTGTATTGCTTTGTGGAACTAACCTCTGAATCTCACAGAACAGCTAAGTGATATAATGATGATATTTACTCCCAAAAAAATTCTGTCAACTAATCCACAGCTGTTTAACTGAATCCAATAGTATCTTTCCACTGACATTCATTTTGTTGTTAAATAAATTATTCCTAATGACCTAACACATTACACAGAGTTAAAGTGTGACTAATTGTTGCAAAAAAAAAAAAAATAACAAAAAAACTCTAATCTAATTAAGGTCAGTAACTTTCACCAGATTCCACTAGTTGGGACAACCTGGCATCCCAAGCAGACACACACCGATATGGGATTTCGTTTATTTACTCATTAAACATTTAGTAGCATTTTCAGACAAAAACAAAATATCATGTTTTAACATAGGTTTGGTTTTAAATGAATCATCCTACAAGTAAACCATTATTGATAAAATATATTCTAGGTGAAAATTCATAAAAAAGACATATCCAATATGTTGTCTTTCACATATTAAATGCATCTATATATTAATTATATAAGGTTTTTTACTGTAAGACCAGTTGCGAGAGAACGGCTGAACGTAAACATATGGTTAAGGTATCAAAATCAAAGTCTTACGATGTAGATGTGCCAGTCAAACAGAAAAATGAGATTGTGGCAATGGTACGAGCATTGTGAGGCAGCAAAGTTGCCATGTAAAGTCTATGGGAGAAGCGTGCGGTTGACAACCGATCGCCTGCAGTTGACTTATGCGCTGTTGAAGGGACTCAGATAGTCTAAACGCCAAAGTCTTTCTTCTCAGCGAACCGTTGTGCAAAACAACCAAGAATTTGTTTGAAAGTTCTTATCGGAACAGCGAACACTCGAAGACCTGCTTGCGTTGTGCCATTGGACTGTGTGATGTTTACATACAATATAAAATTAATTCGATCCAGTTTATTCACGTAAGTAAGATGTTTCCCATAATGTAAAAATGTAAATAAACTTTTTACACGAGTTTATTCTTTCAAAAAAAAAAAAAAAAAAAAAAAAAAAAGAAAGAAAAGAAATAAATAAATAATTGTCGATTCAGACAGGTTTTGTCTACCGGGAAAAAAAACCAAAAACTATTCGTCGATTCCGACGGGTTTCGTTTACCGGGTTCGAATCCTGGTGAGGCATGGATGTTGTGTTTGTCTTGTGGCACTGGCTCTCTCCCTTCCCTGAAACCAGTGACCCTAAATTAGGGAAGGGTGACTGCTTATAACCCAAGCGTTGGCTTATGATCATTCGTTCGTGAAGGGTTCGGGTTCGAATTTCGGTGAGGCATGGCTGTTATGTTTGCCTTACACCACTGGCTCTCTCCCATACCTGGAACCAGTGACCCTAAATTAGGGACGGGCGACTGCTTATAACCCATTGAGTTGCTCACGGCGGTCGTTAAATCTTTAGTAACAAAATATATATATATATCGAACCTGGACTGTTGTCTTTACTGAAGTGGTTGAATGAATTTGTCAATCAAATAAAGTTTACATTTGTTGTTTCATATGAGTTCATTATTTAAAAAAAAAAAAAAATTCCATTGATTCCGATTGGTTTCATCTAGTTGAATGTAACTCCTTGAAGCGGGCTTTTCTTTCCATTCAGTTTTTACTATTTGTTGGTACTTCATATGAAACAAGTCATTAAAACTATATTATTTAAAACTTAGTTCATGTTTTTCAATATCTAGAAAGGCCCTTATGAAATTTGTATGTCTGTAAGATATTATGTTTTTAAGTACATTTCGCAGCAAATTTTATAACTTCCACCTGAAACCAAAATAAAAATTGCTGAAATCACACTACTTCCACACTAAAAGAACTTTTGCCATAAGTTAATACAGACAGTATCTGAAAAAGTCAATAAATGGTACTATGAAGTCTAATTTATAAATTTTACATTAAAACAAAAACAACTAAAATGAGTGAAATGCATACCACAGCTTGGATCTCTGTGTTATTTCTTACAACAACAGCTAAATTTCTTAGTACAGCAGAAACACAGGCCTGTGTCATTAAGGGAAGAACATCGATGAGATATGCACAAATAGAAAGCACAGGGATCTCATTTTCAACAGCTGATGATGCCTCTAAATCCTATTAATAAAAAGAATGACACAAAAAGTCACAGGATTTCTACATCTTCATTCTATTTACAAAAACATAAAACATATACTCTGTGTAAGGACACATATTATAGTACTGTGATTACTTATATATATATATACACTGAAGTGCCAGAAAAACTGGTACACCAGTCTAATACTTGGTAGGTCCCCCACGGGAGTGCAGGACTGCAGAAATACGATGAGGCATGAACTCCACTAGCTTTTGGAAATATGCTGTAGGCAATGCACACCATACTTCCTGCAGAGCGTTCCACAATTCGGGTGTATTCCGAGGTCTCGGATTCCTCTGTTCGATAGCGCGTTGCATGGCATCCCAAATGTGTTCTATCACGTTCAGATCTGGCGACTTGGGTGGGAATGGCAACACCCCAAACTCAGATGAATGCTCTTCTAACCATAATGTGGTATCCCTACACTTGTGTGGAGGTGCATTGTCTTGTTGGAACAGGCCCAACCCATCAGCATGAATGCAGGGCATGACTGAGTGCACCTCGTCAGAAAGGATGTGCACATAGCGTTGGCCGGTCACAGATGTTTGTAGACGTACCAGGGGTCCCAGTGAAGTCCAGCTAAACACCTCCCATACCATTACGGACCCCCACCAGCCAGTACAGTTCCCTGTTGACAGGCGGGATCCATGGCTTCATGGGGTTTGCGCCACACACGAATCCTTCCATCTGCTCGATACAGTTGGAAACGTGACCCGCCAGACCAGGCTACTTATTTCCAGTCATCAAGTGTCCAGTGGCGGTGTTGCCATGCATAAGCGAGGCGCATAGCTGTGTCATGCACCCATCAAGGGGACTCGAGTTGGGTGTCGGCTCCCAAAGCCCATATCGTGCCGGGTATGTTGCACAGTTTGGACGCTGATGTTTGTTGAGGCTCCAGCATTGAATTTCGATGACACCTGCAAGAATGTTGCATGCCTTTCTTGTGAAACGATTCTTGACAGCTGACGATGGTCGCGTTCACCCAATGTCTTTTTACGGCCACACTGATATCATAGGTTGGAGGTTTTGTCGGAATTCTTGTAGTCATGGTACACCCTTGCAATTATCGTCCGTGAAAATCCGAACTTCGTTTCTACCTCCGAAATACTATGGCCCATCTCACGAGCGCAAACTATGACACCGCGTTGAAAATCGCTTAAATCGTTATTACTTGTCATTCTCATGCCGGAAACAGCTCTGATAGCTGGCAATGATGTCTATCGGTTTATATAAGCACTGGCGGACGCAACCGAGTAGGCGCATAGGTGACGTTGCTATGTATTTTGCATAAGCTCATCTGTACCGGTTTTTCTGGAACTTCAGTGTGTGTATATATATATATATATATATATATCTGAAAAACTAACAAGAAGCCCCAAACAAGAAATCACTTTGAAGTTCTAAAGTGCCCAAGGCAGCATAAAAGAAAGATCAAATCATAACACTAAAAAAGTAACCTACGAGCAAGAAAAAAACAATTTAAAAAAAAAAAGAAGAATTTTAACCCAAAAAAACTGAGAACGAAATTGATAAACAGAAAAAAACCCCGAAAAACCCTACTCTGGAAGCAAATAAGCCCCGGAGCAAGCAAAAAACAAAACAAACCAAACTCAAGAAAACCGGGGGAAAATAGGGAAGATAGATAAATGACTGATTCTCCCATGACTTCATCAGGGACAAGCATGAAGAGAATCCCTCACATATCTACACAGACCAAAGAAGTGTGGGTTTCTGCTAATTTAGTTTGTTGTAAGGCCCAATTAAAGTTTAAGGTTAAATTCAACCAATGCAAAACGTGATAAGTAACTGAATCATCATCATCATCATTGTCAACCATTATCAATCCACTGCTGGACGAAGGTCTCCCCAAGTTTCCTCCACAACGGTCTGTCTTGTGCCAGTCTCCTCCATGTCACTCCCGCATATTTACGAATTTCATCCACCCATCTCCCATGTGGTCTTTTTCTGGGTCTTTTCCTGTCCCTTGGAATCCAATCTAAAATTTCGGCTGTCCATCTATGGTCTGTCCTTCTGGCAGTATGTCCAGCCCATTGCCATTTCAGGGATTTAACTCTGATCATGATGTCTTCCACTCTCGTCATTTTTCGGATCCACGAGTTCCTCTTCTTATCTCTCCTGGTTATACCAAGCATGCACCTCTCCATGCTTCTTTGAGTTGTCTGCAGCCTTTGTATGTCTCTTTTAGTTAAGGTCCACGTCTCTGCACCATACGTAAGCACTGGAAGGATGCATTGATCAAACACTTTTCTTTTAAGACATAATGGCATATTGCTCTTGAAAATTATGCTGTTTCTTCCAAAAGCTCTCCAGGCAAGTTTTGTACGCCGATTAATTTCTTCATCAATGTGACCCTCACTTGATATCTGCTGTCCAAGATAAACATACGTATCTGTTATCTCCAGTTTTTCTCCATCAATCGATAAATCTTCATTTCTTGTAAAAGCATTGAACATCACTTTTGTCTTCTGAAAGTTCATTTTTAATCCCACTTCTTTACTCTTGTCAGCAAGTTCCTGGATCATACTCTGCAGCTCTGATGGGGTAGTTGCAAAAATGACTACGTCATCAGCAAAACGAAGGTGGGTTAGATAATCTCCATTAATCTTTATCCCTTTGTTTTCCCAGTTCAGTGATTGAAAGACATTTTCCAATGTGGCATTAAAGAGCTTCGGAGATATGGTGTCACCTTGTCTCACTCCCTTTCCAATTTTTATGTGTGTTGTATTTTCAAACAGCCGAATCTTTGCACTTGCATTTTCATAGATGTTATTAATAATATTAATGTATGCATCTTCAATACCGCAGGATTTCAGAGCCGTGGTAACTGCTGATGGTTTCACCGAATCAAAGGCTTTTTCATAATCGATAAAAGCCATGCACAATGGAAGTTCATATTCCCTCGCTCTTTCAATTAGTTCTCTCAGTACATGGATATGATCTATTGTGCTGTAGCCACTCCTGAATCCAGCTTGTTCTCTCGGTTGAGCCATGTCCAGTGTTACCTTCAAGCGGTGTGAAAGAACTTTAGTGAAGATTTTATAAACCACTGATAGGAGGCTGATAGGTCTGTAGTTCCTGAGATCCTCAATGTCACCTTTTTTATGTAGCAGGATCATTGTAGCATTGTTCCAATCCTCAGGAATCTTCCCTTCATTAAGGCATCGAGTGAAAATTTGGGCAAGTACTGTTTCAATTTCTCCACTTGCTTCTTGTATGATGTCTATAGTAATTCCATCTTCTCCTGGAGCTTTCCCCCGCTTCATGTTCTTGATTGCATGAGCAACTTCTGCTGGGAGGACTGGAAGAACTCTGGTACCTTTCATGATGTCTGGAGTACATGTATCATCCCTTTCATATAATTTGGAGTAGAAATCTTTCACTCTTGTCAAAATTTCGCCTCTATTTCTTGTTATAGGACCATCTTCTTTTCTCAGAGCCATAATCTGTTTTCTTCCCTTACTGAGATGTCCCTTTGCTATCTTTAGGCTTTGGTTGTTTTCAATTGCTTTCCTCACTAGCTCACAGTTGAATTTCCTTACGTCTTCAGTGATACTTTTTCATGCTGTCTTGCATAGCTCTATATATTCCACTTTGGAAGTCACATCTTCTTTAGTTGTCCTCATCTCTCTTCTTTTTTGCATCAACATTTTGGTTTTTCCTGATAATTTGTTTACATGCAACTTGTTCTTAGACCCAGCTAATTTTGTTGCTGTTTCCATAAGAGCTTTGGTTACTTTTCTGTTAACTTCCGAAATATCCACTTCTTCCGATGTTAGGCCTTCTAAAGCAGAGAATCTGTTCTTCAGTTCCAACTTGAAAGTATTATGGTGTTTTTTAAGATTGGTTATGTCAATACATTTTGTTTGTCTTATGAGCTTGCCACGTTCCAGTTTAGTGTTGAGGTGCATCTTACATCTCACCAATCTATGGTCACTACCTGTGTTGAACTTGTTTAGCACACTGCAGTCTTCGATGACGAATTTTTTGTTACACATAATAAAATCAATTTCACTTGTCGTCCCAATTGGATGTCTCCATGTCCATTTCCTGTGTGGCTTTTTCTTGAAAAAGGAATTCAAGATGAAAAATCCTTCTGCCTCTGCAAACTCAACGAGAGTATTTCCACGCTGGTATCTGTTGCCGTGACCGAATTTACCTACTGAAGTTTCATTCTGTTGCCGGTGCCCTATTTTTGTATTGAAATCTCCCATAATTATCTTCAAGTGCTGCTTACCTTTATTATTTAGATGACGAATTTCCTCATAAAATTCTTCAATTTCTTCTTCAGGATGACTTGTGGTGGGTGCATAAGTTTGAATAATCTGAGCCTGGTATCTTCTCGATAGTTGGATAACGAGTCGTGCAGCTCTGTCAGAGGAACTTTCAACTTCTACCACTTTATCCTTCAGTTTCTTGTTTATTATAAATCCAACACCACTAGTTCTGCCAGTATCTGTCCCACGATAATAGAAGAGATGTCCACTTTTCAGTTCAATGAGATCTTCTCCTTTTCTCCTTACCTCACTTAGCCCGACGATGTCCCACTTGATCCTTTGTAGTTCCTCTTCCAATTCAAGAAGCCTTGAATCAGAAGATAGGGAGCGTCCGTTGTAGGTAGCCAAGGTCAGCATCAAATGGCAGCCTAGTCCGGTCCTCCGGGGATTCTTAGCACCCTCTGCCTTCATGTCGCACTGGCCGCTGCCTTGGCCAGGTACATTCCAGCTGCCGGAGACTGAGGGCCAAGATTTAAGTTGTAGAGTCATTTTGGAGGTGTTTGGCCATAACTCACCACGCTGGCCAAGCGGGTTGGTGAGTGTGGGATAGCATTTCCTCTGATCCCGATGGTATAGTTATACCGCTATTTGCGGTCGTCAGAGCCCCTTTAGTGGGAACAGGATGCACCACGAGAAGGCGGGGTTGACATTTGTCAAGGAGAGGCTGTGATGTTACGCATATATTTTAAGACCTTCACTTTTCATCAGCAAATTGCCTTTTTTTCTTGTATTGTGTTGTTGGAGAGTTTGTACTCCTTCAGAAAGGGATTTACTAGTTTTTTCTCAGAAGGGTTATTGTGTGTGAGTTCGGCAATGTGGTTTAGCTTGTTGCTTTTTGGGTTACTTATCACGTTTCGCATTGGTTGAATTTAACCTTAAAATTTAATTGGGCCTTACAGCAAACTAAATTAGAAGAAATCCACACTTCTCTGATCTGTGTAGATACGTGAGGAATTCTCTTCATGCTTGCCCCTGACGAAGTCATGGGAGAATCAGTCATTGATCTATATTCCCTATTTTCTTCTGGTTTTCTTGCGTTCGGTTTGTTTTGTTTTTTGCTCGCTCCGGGGAGTAGGGTTTTTCGTTTTTTTCTTTATCAGCTTCGTTTTCAGTTTTTTGGGTTAAAATTCTTTTTTTTAAATTGCTTTTCTTGCTCATAGGTTATTTCATTAGTATATATATATTTATTAATGTCGGGATGTAACGTCAGGTGATGCGTAACATCACAGCCTCTACTTGACAAATGTCAACCCCGCCTTCTCGTGGTGCATCCTGTTCCCACTAAAGGGACTCTGACGACCGCCAATAGCGTTATAACTATACCATCGGGATTAGAGGAAATGCTATCCCACACTCACCAACCCGCTTGGCCAGCATGGTGAGTTATGGCCAAACCCCTCCAAAATGACTCCACAACTTAAATCTTGGCCCTCAGTCTCCGGCAGCTGGAATGTACCTGGCCAAGGCAGCGGCCAGTGCGACATGAAGGCAGAGGGTGCTAAGAATCCCCGGAGGACCGGACTAGGCTGCCATCTGATGCTGACCTTGGCTACGTATAATGGACGCTCCCTATCTTCTGATTCAAGGCTTCTTGAATTGGAAGAGGAACTACAAAGGATCAAGTGGGACATCGTCGGGGAAAGTGAGGTAAGGAGAAAAGGAGATCTCATTGAACTGAAAAGTGGACATCTCTTCTACTATCGTGGGACAGGTACTGGCAGAACTAGTGGTGTTGGGTTTATAATAAACAAGAAACTGAAGGATAAAGTTGTAGAAGTTGAAAGTTCCTCTGACAGAGCTGCACCACTCGTTATCCAACTCTCGAAAAGATACAAGGCTCAGATTATTCAAACTTATGCACCCACCACAAGTCATCCTGAAGAAGAAATTGAAGAATTTTATGAGGAAATTCGTCATCTAAATAATAAAGGTAAGCAGCACTTGAAAATAATTATGGGAGATTTCCATGCAAAAATAGGACAACAGCAACAAAATGAAACTGCAGTAGGTAAATTCGGTCACAGCAACAGAAACCAGCGTGGAAATACTCTTGTTGAGTTTGCAGAGGCAGAAGGGTTTTTCATCTTGAACTCCTTTTTCAAGAAAAAGCCACACAGGAAATGGACATGGAGACATCCAAATGGGACGACAAGTGAAATTGATTTTATTATGTGTAACAAAAAATTCCTCATAGAACACTGCAGTGTGCTAAACAAGTTCAACACAGGTAGTGACCATAGATTGGTGAGATGTAAGATGCACCTCAACACTAAACTCGAACGTGGCAAGCTCATAAGACAAACAAAATGTATTGACATAACCAACCTTAAAAAACACCATAGTACCTTCAAATTGGAACTGAAGAACAGATTCTCTGCTTTTGAAGGCCTAACTTTGGAAGAAGTGGATATTTCTGAAGTTAACAGAAAAGTAACCAAAGCTCTTATGGAAACAGCAACAAAATTAGCTGGGTCTAAGAACAAGTTGCATGTGAACAAATTATCAGGAAAAACCAAAATGTTGATGCAAAAAAGAAGAGAGATGAGGACAACTCAAGAAGATGTGACTTCCAAAGTGGAATATATAGAGCTATGCAAGACAGTACGAAAAAGTATCACTGAAGACGTAAGGAAATTCAACTGTGAACTAGTGAGGAAAGCAATTGAAAACAACCAAAGCCTAAAGATAGCAAAGGGACATCTCAGTAAGGGAAAAAAACAGATTATGGCACTCAGAAAAGAAGATGGTTCTGTAACAAGAAATAGAGGCGAAATTTTGACAAGAGTGAAAGATTTCTACTCCAAATTATATGAAAAGGATGATACATGTACTCCAGACATCATGAAAGGTACCAGTACCAGAGTTCTTCCAGTCCTCCCAGCAGAAGTTGCACATGCAATCAAGAACATGAAGCAGGGAAAAGCTCCAGGAGAAGATGGAATTACTGTAGACATCATACAAGAAGCAAGTGGAGAAATCGAAACAGTACTCGCCCAAATTTTCACTCGATGCCTTAATGAAGGGAAGATTCCTGAGGATTGGAACAATGCTACAATGACCCTGCTGCATGAAAAAGGTGACATTAAGGATCTCAGAAACTACAGACCTATCAGCATCCTATCAGTGGTTTATAAAATCTTCACTAAAGTTCTTTCACACCGCTTGAAGGTGACACTGGACATGGCTCAACCGAGAGAACAAGCTGGATTCAGGAGTGGCTACAGCACTATAGATCATATCCACGTACTGAGAGAACTAATTGAAAGAGCAAGGGAATATGAACTTCCATTGTGCATGGCTTTTATCGATTATGAAAATGCCTTTGATTCGGTGAAACCATCAGCAGTTACAATGGCTCTGAAATCCTGCGGTATTGAAGATGCATACATTAATATTATTAATAACATATATGAAAATGCAAGTGCAAAGATTCGGCTGTTTGAAAATACAACACACATAAAAATTGGAAAGGGAGTGAGACAAGATGACAACATATCTCCGAAGCTCTTTAATGCCACATTGGAAAATGTCTTTCAATCACTGGACTGGGAAAACAAAGGGATAAAGATTAATGGAGATTATCTAACCCACCTCCGTTTTGCTGATGATGTAGTCATTTTTGCAACTACCCCATCAAAGCTGCAGAGTATGATCCAGGAACTTGCTGACAAGAGTAAAGAAGTGGGATTAAAAATGAACTTTCAGAAGACAAAAGTGATGTACAATGCTTTTACAAGAAATGAAGATCTATCGATTGATGGGAAAAAGCTGGAGATAACAGACACGTACGTTTATCTTGGACAGCAGATATCAAGTGAGGGTCACATTGATGAAGAAATTAATCGGCATACAAAACTTACCTGGAGAGCTTTTGGAAGAAACAGCATAATTTTCAAGAGCAATATGCCATTATGTCTTAAAAGAAAAGTGTTTGATCAATGCATCCTTCCAGTGCTTACGTATGGTGCAGAGACGTGGATCTTAACTAAAAGAGACATACAAAGGCTGCAGACAACTCAAAAAAGCATGGAGAGGTGCATGCTTGGTGTAACCAGGAGAGATAAGAAGAGGAACTCGTGGATCAGGAAAATGACAAGAGTGGAAGACATCACGATCAGAGTTAAATCCCTGAAATGGCAATGGGCTGGACATACTGCCAGAAGGACAGACCATCGATGGACAGCCGAAATTTTAGATTGGATTCCAAGGGACAGGAAAAGACCCAGAAGAAGACCACATGGAAGATGGGTGGATGAAATTCGAAAGTATGCGGGAGTGACATGGAGGAGACTGCCACAAGACAGACCGTTGTGGAGGAAACTTGGGGAGACCTTCATCCAGCAGTGGACTGATAATGATTGACAATGATGATATTAATGCCAGCTGTACTTGGCATATTTACTAAGTCCTACTGACGTCAGGGCTAAGTCAGGTGTTCCCTACACCTGAGGGGCTTTACTTGGACATTCCAGAAGAGGGGACCAGTTCGGTCTGGGGGAGATTAGCATTGGACACTGACAAGAGGAGCCCGAGGCAAGGTGTGCTGGTCGGATGCGGAATTATGGTGATGTGTAGCAGAAGTACTGCTATGTTATAGATATATATGTTGATGCACTTCAATCAGGATGTTGGTCCTGTAATAAAGTTGTTGATTTACCTATGAGTGTATTTACGAATTGAGAATTATGGTTGTTGTCAGATCTAAGTAAATTAATGATATGTGGTAATGAAAGACCTTATTTATACAGTGGGGACACAACAGCTGAACCAAACTAGGGAATTCAAAGTTATACGGGTCTCTCACACTCTGCAACACTGAAATTGTAACACCCAGAAGCAATAGGAAAATTTGACCGATGTTCAGAGATGGGGATGACAAAGACATGTTTTCAAAACTAATGGACAATTTTATTACCTAAAAAGGAAGGCACACCAGTAAGGGATATAACCACCTCTATTGGCAATGTATTCAGCAAACTGTGTTGTAGAGACATCTGATGGCCCACCTTACTTCCTGCACCACAACTTAAAAGGTGGTTGTGATCTGCACTAAATGTGTAACTGGGTGTTGAAATGCCTTCCAACCATGAACCATACATGATCTACTGGGGACAGATTAGGTGACCTTGCTGGCCATTTCAAGACACTGATAGCATGCAGACACCCCTGCAGATGTCTACAGTATGCGGACTTACATTATCTTGCTGAAACATGTGGCCAGGTGCCCCTAACAAAAGGAACAGCATCCAGGATATTCTCCATGTACCATCGAGCTGTCAAACTGCCTAAGAGGAATGCTACAGATGCTCAGATGTCACAGCTGATTGCTCCCCAGACTGCCACTACTGAAATACAGTTCATGCTGTATACGGTGGGGCAATTACTTTTGAATTGGTGTATTCTCCCCATTGTCTCCATATGTGAATCGAGAAATCATTAGACCTCCAAACAAAAGCAAAATTTGCCACTGAAAATCACACAGTGCCATTCTGTCAGCCAGTTCACCCATGCATGATACCACTCTAGATGCTGGTGACAATGGTAATTGGATGGGGTATGTTATGCATTGGATGTAGTGCATGGTCCTACCTCCACCAGTTTTCAAGATGGGATCTGTCTTGTGGCAGGATGACTTGAAGATAACCTTTACAGCACAACTGATGGTAGAAAGAATGGCTGTAGGAGGAGGAGCAGCAGCTTACTGCCAGTTCAGCTGGTCTTCCTATGATACAGTCATCCTACATTCTCCACTTCCAGGTAGATGAGAGGTTGTTTGTTGTTGTTAGGTTCCACTGAGTCATGCTAGACTCTTGGTGACTCTATGAACAAAAGCTTGCCATCTTAATATGTTCTCAGTAAGATCTTGCAGCTCTTCTATGGTCATTCCACTAGGGTCTTTGATTCCATTCAATCATCTTGTTCTCTGTCTTGCTGTTCTTCCTCCAACCTTACCAACCATGATCATCTTTTTGAAAACCATTATTGGCACGCATCACATGTCCAAAATACGTGAGTTTTTGCTTACAGATCATTGTCTCAAGGGAGCAGCTTGATTTGGTCAAGTACTGATTAATTAGTTCTTCTTGCTATTCATGGAATTCTAAGTAGCCGTCTCCAGGTCGATAATCCAAAAGCATCTATCTTCTTACTCTCACTTTTCCTCAATGTCCAGCTTTTATAATATATCATACATTACCACAGAAAAGACCATTGCTTTAACAATTCTAATCTTTGCTATTATTAAGGTGCCTTAATGCTTCATAATCTTCTGTAAATGTTATTGACTTTCTCCAAAGGGATATTCTCCTCCTTATTTCTCCAGCACACTGTCCCTTGTGACTAGAGCACATGAACTGCTGACTAGAGCACATGAAAACTTGTTGAAATTACATCTAATAAAATGAATTACATGTTTCCAGGGCCGGAGCAGGCTTTTTGTTCTGGGAGGGTATGATTTGAGACTATGTCCCTTGAGTTTAAAAGTTCCCCATTTCCACTCAAATAGCGTGCAGTTTTTGCTTTCTCATACCTCTATTATAGGAAAGTATTACAATCATTAAGAAATCGCACTTCCAGTTTTTGCATAATTTCACTAAAAATGTAAAAACTGGATAAATACCCTAGAGTCAAGACAAACACAAAAGTTATGTGAATGCAAACAATACAGCAATCTGCATAAATGCAGAATAAAACCGAACCAGCACAGAACAAATTAATACCAGATAGTGTGATTAACAATAGGAAGATGCTTTCAAGGTAGGTAGGTAGGTAGGTAGATACATACATACACTGAAGAGCAATTGAATTAGAGACAGCTGACGTTATGCAAATGTGGCACTGTGGGCGGCCCTGTAAATGGAAACAACATGACGTATGCAGCGATCCGACAATATAAGGAGTGATGCGACGGGAATCAGTAAGAGTCAGACGCAGTATGGGTAAGACGAAGGATCTAAGCATATTTGATCGTGGGAAAATTGTCGGGGCCTGATGAATGGGTCACTCCATCTCGGAAGTCGTGCAGGCACTGGGATTTTCACGAGCCACTGTGTCACGGGTACACCGTGAGTACATCGAATCCGGTAAAACCATCCCTGCAAGGGCCAACTGCTGTGGACGACAGCGTGTGGATGAGCGGAGTCATCGTCGGCTAGCTCGTATTGTAACAGCAGATAGACAGGCCACAGTGCAAGAAATCACTCGGCAATTTAACGCTGGTGCACAAAAAAGTGTAAGCAGAACCATCTCCTCACTATGGGGTACAGAAGCCATCGTCCTACGAGGGTACCGCTGCTGACCGCACATCACAGGGTGAAAAGATTAGCATGGGCGCAGGAACATCGCCACTGGACCCTAGACATGTGGGAAAATGTTGCCTGTACTGATGAGTCGAGATTCACGTTGGTACATGCGGATGGCCGGATACGAGTATGGCGCAAACCACATGAAGCGATGGATCCTTCTTGCTAGCAGGGTACTCTTCAAGCTGGTGGGGGTGGCATTCTTGTCTGGGGACTGTTTACGTGGACTGAAATGGGACCCCTGGTACGTGCGACATTGTCCCTCAGAGGTCAACGTTACCAGGATGTCCTGGACGACTATTTGCTTCCGTTTGTGACTCTTCAACATCCCACTGGGGACCTCATCCTGCAACCATACAATGCACCCTGCCATCGCTCCCAAATTGTATCCGAATGGTTGGATGAACACTCTACCAACGTAACCTCGCTTCCTTGGCCAGCTAGGTCACCTGACCTCAATCCCATCGAGCACATCTGGGATGCCATCGAGAGAGATGCTCGAGGCTCTGACCCCCTCCATCAAATCTTCGTGAACTGTGGGAGCTTGTTCAGGTGTCGTGGATCCATATGGCTTCCCAACGCTTCCTGTGTCTTGTCGAGTCCATGCATAGATGAATTGCCGCCGTCATCAGGGCGAAAGGTGGTGGTACACGTTACTAGACAGGTATCTGTAATTCAATTGCTCTTCAGTGTACACACACACACACACACACACACACACACACACACACACACACACACACATCATTAAGCTGTTCTCTGAGATTCAGAGGTTAGCTTCTCAAAGAAAGACCATGAGCCAAGTACACATTTAACTGACAGAACTAGAATTTACTTACTGTTGGTGTATCAAATGTCTCCATTTGCAACGATCTCTGTACACAGCTCTAGCTTCATTAACATCCATCACACGCCACACACAAGACCTTTTGTACTTCATCCTCATAATCTTTTTCTCAAGCAGACATTCCTGAATCTGGTCCTCCCATGATTTCCTTGGCCTTCCTCTACCTTTCTTTCCTTTCCAAAATTCTCTTAGTCAGCACCTCATCACTCATTGTTTCAAAATGGCTAAACCACCTAAGAATATTAGTCTCTACCTTGCTAAAAACATTTTGCCTCACATTACACATCTGCAACATATCTTCATTCCTCACATGATCAGCGCGTGTCTTACCACAAACCCCTGTAAGTAACACATCTCACCAGCTCACAAACGACTACTATGTCTTTTCTACAGTACTCAGGTTCCACTGCCATGCATCAGATTAGGAACAATTACGCTTTCACACACAGCCATTCCGGACTTCCTTGAGAACCCATCATTCCAGTGAAATCCTCCTGAGGATGCCATGACTTTCAATGAAGAATTCACTCGATTACTAATTTCACCATCTAATTTGTTCTCTCTGTCAAACATACTTCTTAAATATACAAACTCATTTACCTGGCCAATCCCTGTGCCATTAAGACTGATCTTGCATTCAGTATGAACAGTTCCTTGCTCAAAAACCATAATTTTGGTTTTCCCCTTATTTATACTCAATTTGAATTTCATACAAACTTAGTACATCCAGGAAGACATATCCTGCAACTCACTTTTGCTTTCTGCCAACAGGACTGTGTCATCAGCATAAAGCAAATAAACGACATCATCACTCTGTCCACGTTATTTTATAAATAACGCATAGCAACTGAAAAATTGTTCATCCGACACCGCTGGGATAGAACCCAGAACTCACGATAAACTAGCTGTGTGCATTCGCTTTACGCACACAAATTACTACTATGTCTTTTTTACATAAAGCAAACGCACTCGGCTAGTTATCGAGAGATCTTGGGTTCGATCCCAGCGGTGTCCGATGAACAATTTTTCAGTTGCTATGCGTTGTTTATAAAATAACGTGGACAGAGCGATGACATCTTTTATTTACATTATTTCCACATTTTTCAAATATATTCACCATTTCTATCGCCCTTTGGATTTATCAGCTGTTATTTAATAGCTTGCTTCATTGAATGCCACCAGATGGCGACACATTAGTCGCTGGGCCCATCAATACCGATTTGTGTAGTCAGATGCTGACTGATAAACCACGCACAGCGCTGTGTATTGTTGGCACGGTTGCGTAAAGCGAACGCACTTGGCTAGTTATCGAGAGTTCTAGGGTTTGATCCCAGAGGTGTTGGATGAACAATTTTCCAGTTGTTATGCGTTGTTTATAAAATAACTTGGACAGATTGATGACATCGTTTATTTACATTATCTCCACATTTTTCATATATATTCAGCATAGAGCAATCTGCACACATGCATATTACCAAGACATAAATCAGCATTATCCATTTTAGCATCACGTATGCAAGCATCCATAAATATAATAAACAGCCAGGATGACATTACACAATGTTTGCCTGACTCTTGCACCAATAGAAAACCATTTCGATAAAACATCATTCACTCATACACATGTTCTACTGCCAGCGTACATGGATTTCACACTTTTAAGTAGATTCCCAGTAATACCATATTTATTCAGTACCTTCCACGGAAGAGTCACATTTACTTTGTCATAAGCTTTTTCTAAATCTATGAAAGGCCACAAACACTTTTTTACTAACAGACAGAAACTTTTCAATCATCATGCGTAAAACAAAAATTTGATTAGTGCAGCCCTTACCAGGCATAAAACCATTCTGTACATCCTACACTTTTTCTGACGTAAGACTTCGTACATTATGAAGAATGACCTTCCCAAGCGCTTTCCTGGCACACTCACCAAACTGATACCAAGATAGTTCTTGCATTCAGTCTGATCACCTCTCCCCTTGTATAAGGAAACAATGATAGCATACCTCCAATCCTGAGGGACCATTCCTAACTCCCAACATAATTGGCAAAATTTCAATTAAGCAGTTAATCACAGTCACCACCATATTTTAGCATCTCAGCAGATATGCCACCTACTCCCAAAGCCTTACCATTCTGAAGAGATTTTAGAGCTTTACAAACCTCTTCTCTTGAGATCCCAACAGTGCTTCCATCTCTCACTATAATATCATCTGCTTCTGCCTCAGAATCATCTTTGCTTTCATGACCTAATAAATCACAGAAATACTCGCCCAATCTCTCATTCAGCTCATTGGGCTCCCATATCATTCCTCCAAGCCAATTCTTTACACAACTTAGAATTTTATTTTCAAGGTACAGTTTGGAAAATTTCAGCTCGTTAAACGTTTCTGCGATATTGCACAGATGACTTAGCTCTTCATCTCTATGACAAATTCGGAAAAGTCACAGTGTTCTATATGCCTCTATTTGCTGTTTTGGATAATTCCTTTCGTACATATGAGGAGTTCACACATATTATGTTAGCTGTATGGAATACTGTATGCTGCTAACTAAAATCTTCGAAAAGGAAAATACTGAAGTGTATAACTTTTTTTATTAGTTACAACTTCCAGTAAATTTATTCACACATTGTGCATTTCTATTTTTATGCCCTCAAAGCATGAATTTATGCCCCTAGTATGAACATTCTGGGATGGCAACCTCCCTCCCTGTCCTTCCAGTAGCTATGGAGCTGCATGTTTCAAAAATGAAATAAAAATGCCAATGTAGCAGTAAAAATGGTCATGCAAAAATGTTACTGCTCACTTTGAAGAAAGTCCGCATTTTCTTCTTATATTATTAAAACATTAACAACTTACTGTGACAATAAAAATAAAGGTGAAAAACTTAAACTGAAAAACCAGACCAATTAAAAGATTCATTCTGAGATATTAATTATACAATATATTAACTATACAATATATACACTCACAACATGAACCAATAAATGAATGCAAAAAGGCAAGATATAATGCTTTACACCCTCTTACATCTGTACAGTATTTTAAACAACAGTTCATGTTTTTATATCCAGAAAAAATCATAAAAGGTTTGAACTTACAGTTGATGCACTATCATTTGATTCCACATTCTTCCTGAAAGAAAAAAACACACATGTAAATCATATGAAACTGAGTTTAACTATATTACTAAAACTTCCAGAGAATAAAATCAAAGGACTCCATATAATTAACTGAAAAATAATAACAGTACAGTCGAACCTCGTTAAATTACCATGTTTTGTTCACCACACTGCCCTGGCAGCAAGTGAGGGTGGTGGTTTAATGAGGTTCATATAAAAAAAGAGTAAAATTAATTAGAGGACTATATAAGGAAGAAATAACACAAACATATGTTCTTATGTATCGGATATCTAATTCTGAGAATGTAGGAGTTGAAAACACAGTGATTAAGTAAAGTTCATGAAGACAATTCATAAAACAATATGTTTTTTTACATGATGATGATGGGCAAAACACATAATGAGAAATAACAAATAATGGTAAGTACATCATACTAGTTATGTTCACGGATTATAACTTTTTCAAAGAAGTTCGTTAGTTGGGAGCTTTCAACCTTGTCTTAGGTCTTCATCACACCAATGGAGCACTAAGATTGTTTCCAGATTCTACGTTTGAATTTTTTTGTTATTTTTGTTGCCAGATTTTAGAATCAATCTCCAGATCATTGGGGATACAGATTACTTCCCGATCTCCAGATCATCGGGATGTAGACTACAATAGATTACTTCCCAATCTCCAGATCATTGGGATGTAGACTACCGTAGATTACATCCAGATCTCCAGATCATCGGGATGTAGTCTACATACCATCCTGATGATCTGAGATCGCACACAAACACCACAAAAAAAAAAAAAAAAAAAAAGCATCCCCAAACCAAAGAGCACCGCTGAGGTAGTGCGAAAAGTCAGGTCTCTTGTAAAGAAAGAGAATCCAGCAATGACCAGAAGCACTGCACAGAATGTGGGTGTTGCACAGGCAACTGTAAACCGATCTAAGTTACACTTAGGAAAGTGGTTTAAGCCTAATGTCCACAAGCTCCTTATTTGTCACATTTCAGAGTGGATGACGAATGCTGAAAACTGTATGAGAGACACCTAGCAAGGGACAAGTGGAAGTTTGTGATCACTTTGGATGAAGCATGGATATACCTTCATGACCCAAACAAACTCTGGGCAATATACTATCAAGAAAAGGGTCCCAAGGCATACCCGGAATGGGTACTCAAATGCAAAGAAAGTTTTCCACAAAGATTTATGGCTGTGGCAGGTTATTTCTATAATGACAAGTTAAAGCAGCGAAAGGTTGAGAATAACGCAAAAATTAATGTGGCTTATTATTAAACGAACATTCTTGACCCAATTTACTGTAAAGAAATTCCATCCTTATACAATGCTATGGCTTCAAATGTATGGATCCACAAAGATAAGGTTTCCAGCCATATGACTAAGTCCACAGTGGCATACATGCAGAAGATCGATGTTGAGACCGGGATTCACACTATATCATTCTTCTCAATTCCTGTCAAATCTCCAGCAGTCTTTCCATGGATTTCTATGGCTTTGGGTTACTTAAACAAGCCCCCAAAAGTAGACAACCCAAAAGAATTGATGGCCTTTGGAAAACTTTCAAATAGGAGTGGAAGAGAATTGATCTTGCCTGTCTGCAAAGGAACCTGCTACAGTGGAAGTTGTGCGGCAGAAGGATGGTGCAGGAACATGGTAAGCACATAGAACACAACAGAAGTTGGTGCCGTGATATTCATAACTGTATGATCCTGCAAACTTTGACACAATAAACATGAAACAACCTCTCTACACCAATGGAAGGGTGTGTGTGCGTGAATAGGTCACACCAGTCTATGGAACCCAGCAGTAAAATCTGGTCATTACAGACCAGTACAGGCAGTGTAATATGTTCTATGGTATGTTAATATGGCCATTTTGGGGTCCTTTGCTCTTGATGAGACCACTGTCACACACACAGGGCAATGCTGGCATACATCCTGGGGACCTACACCCATTTAGGGCTATCCATTTCCCACAGCAGGATGCTTTCTTTTAACAAGACAATGCCCCGTCTCATCAATTCCATACAAGGCTATGCTGACGTACTCGCTGACCACATACACCTATTCTTGGCTATCCATTTCCCACAGCAGGATGACTTCTTTCAAGAAGAGAATGGCCCGTTTCTTCAATTCCATATAAGGCTATGTTGACATACTCGCCTACCAGCTACACCCATTCATGGCTATCCATTTCCCACAGCAGGATGCCTTCTTTCAACAAGACAATGGCTTGTCTCTTCAATTCCATACACGGCTATGTTGACACACTCGCCAACCATCTACATCTGTCCATGGCTATCCATTTTCTACAGCAGGAGGCCTTCTTCCAACAAGACAATGCCCAGTCTCATCAGTTCCGTAGAAGGCTATGTTGATGTACTCGTCTACCAGCTACACCCATTCATGACTATCCATTTCCACAAGCAGGATGCCTTCTTTCAACAAGGCAATGCCCTGTCTCATCCTGGTACAGTCCATATCACCACATGTTGCTGATATTGTGAGAATGAAAGGTGGGCCCACACATTAGCTTAGTGTGTATAATAAATTTTCTTTTCAGTGTTTATTTATGCAAACTGTAACTAACACAACAAACATAAGAGCAGTGGATGGCTTAGTGGTTAGCAAGTCAGACTATGAATGCAAGGTCCTCAGGTTCGAACCTGGGATTATCTTTCAGAGATAGTGTGATTTACTAACAATCGCTGAATATCCACCATGCATCGGACGAGCACGTTAAGTGACGGCCCCCAGGCTGGACCCACTGGTTAAATGGGTATCCTTTCCTATGCTCCTATGCCCCCTTAAATTCTCTCACCTCTCTATGTGCAACATGGTACTTGTACGGTGGCGCCATCTACTGTACTCTAATCTCACTACAAACTGTTCTGTCAAAGTCGCTAGACTTGTTCTCATTCCTTCTGTTTCTGTGTCCTGCCCAAAAGGCGATCTCGCTGTAGGTGGCTGGGACCTGAAACTCTACTCACTGTGGACAGAAGTCCTACAAGAAAATGACAAATATTGTGGACTGTGGACACAACAAACATAAGCATTTACTTATTTATTTAATGCAATTGTAGCAGTAAAAATCTATCTGATTTTATTCTTCAATTGTATTTAATGTGCAAAACTTAATTCAGACAATGTGCTGCATGCGTACTTTCATACATAAAAACTGAAAAATATAAAACTGCAATTCTGCTAATTCCGATAACAATTTTGTAATAGCTTTTGCCAGTAAAATAGCCACATTTCTATAAGAGAAAAAATTCCAGCTTAAACACTGAAAAGCATGCTATGCTGACCTCACAGGTTTGGTGAAAATATTGAATGGGAGGTAAAAATTCTATTCCATTTTCTATTTTTAATTCTTCCAGTCCATTCGATGCAAAATACCTACCTAAAATTTCAGACCCAGTAATTAAAAAAAAAAAAAAATGCCTGTTTTCGCCAGTTTGCAATACGTAATTCAATAATCGGTAACAATTGGGAAGACAATTTCCATAAAACAAAAACAGAAAAAAAGTTTCTAAAGACAGATGAGGAAATAGAAAAAATTTCAGCATAAAAAGAAGACCTATGTTTATATGCCAATGATCTGTTGTAAACAGCACAAAGACTAGTCTGCTGGGAAGTGATTCAGAGCCTGAGTCACTTTGCAGAGCTTGAAAGGAAACCAGTTGCTTCACCACAGGTTCAATCAAGGCACATGAACTTCCTGGGGTATGAAGTGAGACGGTCAACATCTGTTTATCATTTTCTGATATAATACATTAAAAAAAAAAACCCTGCTGAATTCAGAAAAAAAAAAATATTCTACCTGGAATGTCTGCAATATTACATTGTTGGGGAGCTTAGTGTTTGCCCAGTGAAGGATACCACGATGCTACAGAAAATCAGCAGAAAACTTTTGGCGCTCAAGTATTTTAAGCCCGAAAAAACAGTGCAGAAAAATTTTGATGCAACCTCAAAGCGGGAACTCCAAAATTTGGAAACTGAGCCCATCATAAAAATGGCTACATCACAGATTTGATAAGTTGAATAGAAGAATGTATGTAAACGTTCTTCATTGTTTTAACTTTTTGAGTGTTATCACCTCTGCTACAACCTGTCTCATTTTTCGCATCTGAATTAAAAAGGGAAATTTGTATTATGAACTTTACTGTAATTTGAATAAACTATACAAAAAGCATGCTTACCAGTCCCAATGTCAATCATTTTCCATTTAATAAAGTTAGACTGACAGATGTCATAGAAAAAGGAGGCCAGAAGAGATACAGTTGACTCTATGAAGCTTAAAATAAAAATACCAATGTTTACCACAATCAAAGGTTTATTCGTCGACTATAGTTTCGCAGAGAGTTTGGCTCAGCTTCATCAGGAAGAGCCAAAGCTCATCAGGACGAAACTATAGTCGATGTATAATAAACCTTTGATTGTGGTAAACGTTGCTATTTTTATTTTATCTCAACACCACAAGTTTGTAGTCATAAATTATCTATGAAGCTTGTCTGAACTAATAGTTCAAAGTTGAAGAAAATAAAATAAAAGAGGGTGAAGAGCTATGATACGACATAAAAACGTACTACAGTCGAACTTGGTTAAGACGAGCTTGGGTATAATGAGGTCCCGGCTATAGTGAGTAAATGCCAGAAGAAGTATGGTTTCGTATGCAATTAGTGTTAAATTATCCCGCTTGTTACGAGTATCAACTCTGTTATAGTGAGCAAATTTGCAAGACTTTCAGATTTTTAAAAAAAAAATTTTACGCTCAGTAAAAATAGCGCAGCATTGAAAGGTGGCGTCAATTAGCCACCTGCTACCCAAAAAGACCGTCTGTGTGTCACCTGCTCCGAGAGAAAAGCGCTGAGTTTTTTATGATGTCTTGCATTTCAGCCCAAGGGTAGGTGGGGGCGGCATTTTGTGGGGAAAGCTTCCCAGCCTTTCCTTTGCCACTGTTTATGAGAGGGTTTCTGGAATTCGCTTTCTCTCATTGGCTGCTATGGTCTAACCCCACGCATGTTTTCTTAGTGCATTCAGTATTTCAACTTCGCACGGGACATATCGTAACCTTTTTTTAATCAGAAAGTCGCACGCAGCCCTACTCTTGCGACATCACTTATGTTTTCCCTCCCCTTTTTTATTAAATGTGATATTGTGAGCAAAATGGTTGGTGTTAAAAGAAATGCTCTCTCTATCAGGGAGAAAATGGATATTATTCAGGAACTGCAAGACGGCGAGAAAAATTCAGCTGTTTGCAAAAAGTATGGGCTTTCATCATATACGGTACCTACATCGTGGAAGAACAAAGATGCCATTTTGTCAGCATTTGAAAACAATCTTACAGATTGCAAAAAAAATGAAAAAGTGTGAAAAAAATGATATTGATGAAGCTTTACTTTGTTGGTTTAAAGTTCAACATGATGCTGGTTTTCCTATCAACGGACCGATTTCAAAAGCGCAAGCGAAAAATTTGCAGTACAGTTTGGTCATGAGAATTTTATATGCAGTAATGGGTGGCTTGATCGCTTCAAGAACAGACACAATATTGTTTACGCAAAAATGTCAGGGGAATCAATGTCTGCAGATATGGAATCTGTAAGTCAATGGCTAAAAAGCCATTGACTTTTAGCCATTGACTTACAGATTCCGTATCTGCAGACAGCTTCATTTCTGAATTCAGTGAGCAGAACATATTCAATGTTGATGAAACGGGCATTTTTTACAAGGTAACCACTGACATGACTTTAACTTTTAAAGGCGAGAAATGCATTGGAGGTAAATTGACAAAGGATCAGCTAACCATTCTAATTTGTGCGAACATGGCAGGAAATAAAAAAGAAAATTCTTGGTGATTGGCAAATCGTTAAAGCCTCGATGTTTTAATAATGTTCAGCATCTCCCGGTTGATTATAAAGCAAACAGAAAGGTGTGGATGACGTCAGATATCTTTACGGGAGAACTTCATAAATGGGATCGTGAACTACGAAAGAAAAACAGAAACATTTTGCTGTTAATAGACAACTGCCCAGCACATCCCTAAGTAGAAAACTTGACAAATATCAAACTTGTGTTCCTACCACCAAACACAACATCAATTCTACAGCCTATGGACCAAGGGATTATTAGGAGCTTTAAGTGCCATTTTCGGCAATTTCTAATCGTACAATTAATCCAGAAAATGGAGAAGTTAGAAATTAAGATTTCCGTATTGGATGCTGTTCGTCTTATGAGAGAAGCTTGGGATAGTGTCACTCCTACAACCATTAAAAATTGTTATAGGAAGGCTGGTCTTCTAAAGGAGACTTTAGTAGAAAGCACTGAAGTGATTGATGACAATGATCTTCCCTTATCAGAATGGTTAAAAAGTAGAGATTTAAGCACCTTTAACAATTGCAATTCTCTTGATGATTTTATCGACATTGACGCTGCGGTCCTAACAACTGGAATTTTAACAGAGGAACAAATTGTGCAAGAAGTCATTGCGGTGAATGAAGAAACTGAAACCGACAGTGAAGGCGAAAACATTACAGAAACACAAGAAGTTGTGACTTACAATCTAGCACAAGATGCCTTGGATGTTTTGACTGGATTTTATGAAACTAATTCTGTCAATGAGTGTGTGTTCAGTGCATTATCAGTTGTTAGGCGTAATCTGATGGATTTTCGGTTGAAGTCAAGGACAACGCAGCTAAAATTTAAAAAAAAAATTCATACGAAATAAAAAGGCAATGTGCTTTGGCAGATAGTACTTTGCCTGTGCTTAATTTTATCTAAGTACTGTATGGTACAAAAATCACAATACTGTATAGTACATATTGTATTTCATACAGTACGTATGTAGTTTACATGTCTGTTATTCAAGAATTTCAACTTAATCTGCATCACATTGTACGTACTTACATATGTATGTACTACAGTATGTATAATGGTACGTATAGTTCTGTGTGTATGTAGTACTGTACGTACGCATTTTTCAAGAATTCCACAACTAACCAAAATATTGTAGGTAATTTCAACTAAACGTAAGTACTATGTATTTCTCAATATTAAACATTGTATATACTATATTTGATAACGAAATTTATTTTTTGAATGATTTCCTTGATATTTTGGGTCTTTCCCGGATTATACGAGTAACTGCTATAACGAGCAATTTGTTCGATCCCGAACAGCTCGTCTTAACAGAGTTTGACTGTACTTTAATTAAAATGTGACAAAGTTCAGTAAAATAAATACCTCTCTGTAATGAGGTTCTCAAATAAAAGGGTTTAGAAATGAATTACATCCATTATAAGCAATGGAAGTCCTTACTGGAATGAAGAATAAAAATATGAATGAAAAACGAATAGACAATATTCATTCACCAAAATCAATATCCAAAGAGGACACAGGATGAATTGCATTTACCATGAGCAATGGAAGTCATCACAGATTTGTATCTAAACATACTTTTCTAGGCACTAGCAGGGCCTGATTATTGCAGGGGCATGTGCCCAGGGCCCCCAGTTTGAAGGGGGGCCCCAAATTTGCAATTTTTACAATAACGTTATGTTATAAATTTCTTTTTAATGAAAGTTTCACAAAAAGAAATTTGGACGAACTATCAGGAGGACTAATAAAATTTCTGAGGCACCCATCTCAGCTAATTCAGTGAGGCATTTTAAACATTTCAGATTGTGAGCTCCGCCTTCCATCTACTGCTACCACTTCAACTATCGTAAAATGCGACACATTGATTGGTGCAGTATCCTAAAGTCCTTGGATGACGCTTTCAGTCTGCAGCCACACGGATGGAAATATTTGCTGAGGAAAATGGCAACACATTCTTGAAGCAAGCATTTGTTTATAGCATGTTGTTCTACCATGAAGCTTTTTGACTTGATTGTAGCAAAGCTCTCAATTTTACGTTTTTGTTAGAGTTAGCAGAGTTTGCCGAAAAAAATTTTAAAGGAGTATTTTTACTCCTTTGAAAAAATTTAGGGAGCAATTTTCAAAAGTTGGGAGTATTTTAGAAAAATTACCAGATGGAAATAAAATACTTATGAAAATGCTACGCAATTATGAAAACTCAATCCAGAATTTTTTCATATAAAAAATATTTTACTACTGCTCAATGTATTTAGAATTTGGATCCATTTTGTTTCTTGTTTTAGAAATAAATATAATATTCGTATTTTAAAACAATAACATTAAATTTATCATGTTTTGTAATGACCACATGGAACAGCAATGTGTTCAACAAGTGAAAACATTGCACTTTTGAGGTTCTTATAGGCATCTAAAAATATCTAATAAACTTCTCAGCAAGTTCCACAGCCACATTTGTTTTTCTGCAGCTGCACAGTATCCAGTGCTTAAATTTTCATTTTGCTGATATCTTTGTTTCCCTTCCCATTTCTTTATTTTCGTTTTTTTAATGCTCTTGGATGACAATTTTATGCATCATGAATGCATGATAGCTTTCACTATTTTAGATAAAAGATAAATATAGTGTAACTTTGAAAATATGAATACTTTTGAACACCATGCACCAAATGTTTACAATTTTTTCGGCTTTATCACTTTCGTTTTTGGACCCCCCCCCCCTTCCTTCCTTATCAAGCTGAAATGCAAAACTTTTTTTGGGGGGGGGAATATTTAAGAATACAGGTACATGTTCTGATCATCGTTGAGAAAAAAAAATACAATTACGGGTGAAATCTTTGCTACGTTCGATTTCCATTTTCGGATATTTTCCCTCCATTTTCAAGTTGAAATACAAATATTTATGAAATAAAATGATAATTAACAACAATACTAGGCAGAGGAAACATCACATGAAAAATGAAATTACGATTACGGGAGAAATCTTCACTGCATCTAACTTCTGTTTCGAAAGTTTTGAAAGATGAATCTTCCGCTTTCAAAAGTTTAAAATGTTTCAGGCGGAAAACGTCCTCCATCACTACTAATTGTCCCAAAATTTCTGTTCAGTTATGCATCGATCTCGAGGATAACCCAAATTATGATGGAAAAGGAGAAATTTCTCGAAGCCATCGCACTCTCATGCCTAAAGATTACAGCAAATTTTTTTCGCTGTGGAATTTCCGTTTTCGGAAAATTTTTCTCCATTTTTAAACTGAAATACAAATATTTATGGAATAAAATGATATAGAACATCAATACTAGACAGAGGCAACATCACAGGAAAACAAAATTACGATTACGGAAAAAATCTTTATTTCGTTTACTTCCGTTTCTGAAAGACGAAATATCGTCCCGATGCATAGTTTTACGTGCCGAGAAAAATTCCCGATGTGTATTTTTACATGTCAAGAAAAATTCTCGATGCGCACTTTTATGCGTTGGTAAAATTTCGATGTATACTAGACACGTAATTATGCGTTATGGCGAATTCTGAGTGTTAGCATGTGGTAATAGTTTGAAGGGAGATAATTTTTAAAATTTTGTAGTTTTTATCAGAATTTTAACTCATATCATATTTGTTTAAAGTGTAATACTGTAGTACTTTTTAAATGAAGTCTCAGAACGTTTCTGTCCGGCTCTGCTAAAAGGAAATTAAAGACTTAAAAAAAAACTTGCAGGATCACTGTTAAAGTATTCTGTTACAGTCAGTCAGAAACTGGATATTTCTGGGAATAAAATGATTACTTCTTGTTACCAAGTAATAAACATTGTAAAGATTTCGATGCATCAGCGAAGGAATCTGAAGACTGTGATCCACTTTTGAACTCCTTTTTTTTCAAGAAAACGGGGATTTTGCCGTTAAATATGAATTGTGAGAACAATCACCAAATAAACTGTATTTTAATGATGATATTAGATGGAGATGCAACATATCTTCATGTCTCAGCAGAAGAAGTTTTTGTAGCAGAACATGGTTGGAGAACTGTTGATTGCCTTTAATAAACTAACCCCGAAAATGTGAATTGTGAACCATATTTGGCGATTTATCACTTGCACCCAGCTAACAGAAAAGTAGCATTTATTTTCAATAAATACTGTTATGTATATTATGTATATTATTAAGGGATGTAAGGTCAGGTGATGCGTAACATCACAGCCTCTCCTTGACAAATGTCAACCCCGCCTTCTCGTGGTACATCCTGTTCCCACTAAAGGGGCTCTGACGACCGCCCAATAGCGGTATAACTATACCATCGGGATTAGAGGAAATGCTATCCCACACTCACCAACCCGCTTGGCCAGCGTGGTGAGTTATGGCCAAATCCCTCCAAAATGACTCCACAACTTAAATCTTGGCCCTCAGTCTCCGGCAGCTGGAATGTACCTGGCCAAGGCAGCGGCCAGTGCGACATGAAGGCAGAGGGTGCTAAGAATCCCCGGAGGACCGGACTAGACTGCCATCTGATGCTGACCTTGGCTATGTATAACGGACGCTCCCTATCTTCTGATTCAAGGCTTCTTGAATTGGAAGAGGAACTACAAAGGATCAAGTGGGACATCGTCGGGCTAAGTGAGGTAAGGAGAAAAGGAGAAGATCTCATTGAACTGAAAAGTGGACATCTCTTCTACTATCGTGGGACAGATACTGGCAGAACTAGTGGTGTTGGATTTATAATAAACAAGAAACTGAAGGATAAAGTTGTAGAAGTTGAAAGTTCCTCCGACAGAGCTGCACGACTCGTTATCCAACTCTCGAGAAGATACCAGGCTCAGATTATTCAAACTTATGCACCCACCACAAGTCATGCTGAAGAAGAAATTGAAGAATTTTATGAGGAAATTCGTGATCTAAATAATAAAGGTAAGCAGCACTTGAAGATAATTATGGGAGATTTCAATGCAAAAATAGGGCAACGGCAACAGAATGAAACTTCAGTAGGTAAATTCGGTCACGGCAACAGAAACCAGCGTGGAAATACTCTCGTAGAGTTTGCAGAGGCAGAAAGGTTTTTCATCTTGAACTCCTTTTTCAAGAAAAAGCCACACAGGAAATGGACATGGAGACATCCAAATGGGACGACAAGTGAAATTGATTTTATTATGTGTAACAAAAAATTCGTCATAGAAGACTGCAGTGTGCTAAACAAGTTCAACACAGGCAGTGACCATAGATTGGTGAGATGTAAGATGCACCTCAACACTAAACTCGAACGTAGCAAGCTCATAAGACAAACAAAATGTATTGACATAACCAACCTTAAAAAACACCATAATACCTTCAAATTGGAACTGAAGAACAGATTCTCTGCTTTAGAAGGCCTAACATCGGAAGAAGTGGATATTTCTGAAGTTAACAGAAAAGTAACCAAAGCTCTTATGGAAACAGCAACAAAATTAGCTGGGTCTAAGAACAAATTGCATGTGAACAAATTATCAGGAAAAACCAAAATGTTGATGCAAAAAAGAAGAGTGATGAGGACAACTAAAGAAGATGTGACTTCCAAAGTGGAATATATAGAGCTATGCAAGACAGTACGAAAAAGTATCACTGAAGACGTAAGGAAATTCAACTGTGGACTAGTGAGGAAAGCAATTGAAAACAACCAAAGCCTAAAGTTAGCAAAGGGACATCTCAGTAAGGGGAAAAAACAGATTATGGCACTGAGAAAAGAAGATGGTTCTGTAACAAGAAATAGAGGCGAAATTTTGACAAGAGTGAAAGATTTCTACTCCAAATTATATGAAAGGGATGATACATGTACTCCAGACATCATGAAAGGTACCAGTACCAGAGTTCTTCCAGTCCTTCCAGCAGAAGTTGCACATGCAATCAAGAACATGAAGCGGGGAAAAGCTCCAGGAGAAGATGGAATTACTGTAGACATCATACAAGAAGCAAGTGGAGAAATCGAAACAGTACTCGCCCAAATTTTCACTCGATGCCTTAATGAAGGGAAAATTCCTGAGGATTGGAACAACGCTACAATGATCTTGCTACATAAAAAAGGTGACATTGAGGATCTCAGGAACTACAGACCTATCAGCCTCCTATCAGTGGTTTATAAAATCTTCACTAAAGTTCTTTCACACCGCTTGAAGGTAACACTGGACATGGCTCAACCGAGAGAACAAGCTGGATTCAGGAGTGGCTACAGCACAATCGATCATATCCACGTACTGAGAGAACTAATTGAAAGAGCGAGGGAATATGAACTTCCATTGTGCATGGCTTTTATCGATTATGAAAAAGCCTTTGATTCGGTGAAACCATCAGCAGTTGCAATGGCTCTGAAATCCTGCGGTATTGAAGATGCATACATTAATATTATTAATAACATCTATGAAAATGCAAGTGCGAAGATTCGGCTGTTTGAAAATACAACACACATAAAAATTGGAAAAGGAGTGAGACAAGGTGACACCATATCTCCGAAGCTCTTTAATGCCACATTGGAAAATGTCTTTCAATCACTGAACTGGGAAAACAAAGGGATAAAGATTAATGGAGATTATCTAACCCACCTCCGTTTTGCTGATGACATAGTCATTTTTGCGACTACCCCATCAGAGCTACAGAGTATCATCCAGGAACTTGCTGACAAGAGTAAAGAAGTGGGATTAAAAATGAACTTTCAGAAGACAAAAGTGATGTACAATGCTTTTACAAGAAATGAAGATTTATCGATTGATGGAGAAAAGCTGGAGATAACAGACACGTACGTTTATCTTGGACAGCAGATATCAAGTGAGGGTCACATTGGTGAAGAAATTAATCGGCGTACAAAACTTGCCTGGAGAGCTTTTGGAAGAAACAGCATAATTTTCAAGAGCAATATGCCATTATGTCTTAAAAGAAAAGTGTTTGATCAATGCATCCTTCCAGTGCTTACGTATGGTGCAGAGACGTGGACCTTAGCTAAAAGAGACATACAAAGGCTGCAGACAACTCAAAGCAGCATGGAGAGGTGCATGCTTGGTGTAACCAGGAGAGATAAGAAGAGGAACACGTGGATCCGAAAAATGACAAGAGTGGAAGACATCATGATCAGAGTTAAATCCCTGAAATGGCAATGGGCTGGACATACTGCCAGAAGAACAGACCATCGATGGACAGCCGAAATTTTAGATTGGATTTCAAGGGACAGGAAAAGACCCAGAAGAAGACCACATGGAAGATGGGTGGATGAAATTCGAAAGTATGCGGGAGTGACATGGAGGAGACTGGCACAAGACAGACCGTTGTGGAGGAAACTTGGGGAGACCTTCGTCCAGCAGTGGATTGATAATGGTTGACAATGATGATGATGATGATGATATTAAGAAGTAAATCTGGATATTTAATTCATTATACCTAGTATACTGTTATTTAAAACTGTCTCACTTTTGTTTGCATATGGCTTTGAAACATTACCCTTAAAGTTTCATACATATGCACGTCTTTCTGTGACAGAGTAAAAACATGATGTGAGGGTGACCCCATGCAGACTTCTGCCCAGGGCCCCCGGATTATCATGATTGGGCCCTGGGCACTAGAGACCAACTGCATTACTCTGTTCTTGCAGCTGCTCATGCATACGATACAACATGAAAAACTCACAAAGATGGAATGCTGCCACTAAACATTAATTCAATTTTTTAAGAAAAATACATCACTTACATCATCCTTGAAGCTTTTCAATATAATGTCCGCAAATGTTCTGATACCACTGTTCCAACTGAAGCCAAACATTTGCTGACACTGTAGGTACAAAATCTTGAATTCAGTCACCATTAACGTGAATTGTCACCATTACATTCCTTGTTCCTAGACTCATGCTAGTGATAGCACAGGATGATCCAAAAGTTATGCAACCCATTAATAAACTATACCTAACAAAGCTGTGTGTTATAATCTACAGCTAAGCAAAACCTAAATATGTAAATGGCATGCACTGTAAGAAACAATTACCTCAAAATAAATGCTGAAAATACCCCCCATCTGCGGATATGCAGGTCTCAATGTGTTTCTTCATCAATGAATGAAATACAGGATTACACCATTGTACAGGGTGATTCAAAAGCCCCCAAACTCTATATATTTAAAACATATTTGCTGTAAAACCATAAAAGATATCCGAGTATTGCTGCTTGTGCCTCAAAATAAATGCTGGAAATATCCTCCATCTGCGGATATGCAGGTCTCAATGTGTTTCTTCATCAATGAATGAAATACAGGATTACACCATTGTACAGGGTGATTCAAAAGCCCCAAAACTCTATATTTTAAAACATATTTGCTGTAAAACCATAAAACATATCCGAGTATTGCTGCTTGTGCCTCAAAATAAATGCTGGAAATATCCTCCATCTGCGCATATGCAGGTCTCAATGTGTTTCTTCATCAATGAATGAAATACAGGATTACACCATTGTACAGGGTGATTCAAAAGCCCCAAAACTCTAAATTTTAAAACATATTTGCTGTAAAACCATAAAACATATCCGAGTATTGCTGCTTGTGCCTCAAAATAAATGCTGGAAATATCCTCCATCTGCGGATATGCAGGTCTCAATGTGTTTCTTCATCAATGAATGAAATACAGGATTACACCATTGTACAGGGTGATTCAAAAGCCCCAAAACTCTATATTTTAAAACATATTTGCTGTAAAACCATAAAAGATATCCGAGTATTGCTGCTTGTGCCTCAAAATAAATGCTGGAAATATCCTCCATCTGCAGATATGCAGGTCTCAATGTGTTTCTTCATCAATGAATGAAATACAGGATTACACCATTGTACAGGGTGATTCAATAGCCCCCAAACTCTATATTTTAAAACATATTTGCTGTAAAACCATAAACGATATCCGAGTATTGCTGCTTGTGGCTGTTGTGTGTGACTTTGGGGAACGAGCTGCGCCATGTGATAGCACCATGTGATACTACGCTTACGAACGCGCTGGCAAGCAGTAACATTCAGCCAGTCGTGAGTCTCATGCAAGAACAGAGAGTCACTTTGTTAGAAGTTTATTTTGCGGAAAAATCTTACCAATGTTCCATCCAGCTCTTTCAAAGGAAGTTTTCTGATGCTACTATAACAGGAAAAACAACATACTGTGTATGACCTTGTGAACCGGTTTTGCGAGACAGGAAGTGTTCAGGATAAGCCTAAAAGCATCCGTCCGTCCGTCCGTTCGTTGTGGCAACCACGTTTCTGGAGAAAATTCACATTTCTCTGCAGCACTCTCCCCGGAAGTCACTTCGGCGGTTGTCTCAAGAGTTTGGGGCATCGTATTCAGCCTACCAGGGGGATACTAAACATCTAAAGCTTTGGCCATACAGAATTCGAGTAGTGCAAGAGCTATGTCCTTTGGACTCGGAAAAGCGCATTACCTAATGCCAATGGTTTAAGAGTTTCGAGCGCAACAATGTGACTAATCAGCTTAACAACAATTTTTTCAGTGACGGAGGCATGGTTTCATTTGAATGGATATGTCAATAGCCAAAACACTCGCATATGGGCTGCGGAGAATCCACATGCATTGCATGAGTTTGGACTTCACTGTCAGAAAGTTGGAGTGTGGTGCGCCATGTCTAGATGGCGAATTGTAGGGCCATTTTTTTTCAACACAACTGTAAATTACGCTGTGTATGCAGACATCATCCATCAATTTGTAGCGATGCTGGATGAACACAAACGTTAATGTTGGTTTCAACAAGATGGAGCCACGTGCCACACATGAAACGACACAATGGAGATGCCCTGTGAGTTCTTCCACGATCGATTAATCTCGATAAAACTTTGGTTGCCTTGCTCACCACTCTTAAGTCCTCCAGACTTTTATTTGTGGGTCTATCTGAAAGACACATTTTACCACAACAACCCTAAGATGGAGATGGTACACGACCTGCGGAACAACATCATTACAGCTGTGAGGGACATACCAGCCAACACGCTGAAAAGAGTGCCCACCAAAATGTGTCGTCGGGTGAATTTGTGCCTTCAACAGAATGGTGGATAATTCCAGCATCTATTGTAAAGTGGTTTTCATTACCTGTAAGTATAGGTGTCAATATAACAGTATGTAAAAATAGTTATACATCACTATATTCATGGTAGAAATATTTGAATTCAGAGTTCGGGGACTTTTGAATCACCCCGTACAATACAAATTAGGAAGATGTGAATCTGTTTATTGGTGTAAATATGACATGGATGTTAAGTCAGATAATATCCGAAAACTTGAAAATTTCGTCGTCCTGAAGCAGGAATCGAACCCGTGTCTCCCAAACAGCGCCCGAGTGTGCTAACCACTACATCACCCAGAACGACAAAGTCTCCGATTAATTTGAATGTAACCATCACAGGATTTGCTAGTTGAAGCAACAGACATTCATATTACACCAATAAACGGATTCACATCTTCCAAATTTGTATTGTACAATGGTGCAATCCCGTATTTCATTCATTGATATTCTGCGCCTCCGGGCAATCACGGGAATGAATTATAAACCTCCAGATTAGCTATATATGAATGCCGGTTGCTCTGACAAGCAAATCCTATGATGGTTACATTCATATTAATTATAAACTTGAAACTCGGTCATTCTGGGTGGTGTAGTGGTTAGCATACTTGGGTGCTATACGGGAGACGCGGTTTCGATTCCAGCTCCAGGACGACGAAATTTTCAAGTTTTCAGATATTATCTGGCTTAACATTTATTGTGGAATAACTTTTTACGGGTCTTATAGAGGTTATTTTTCATGAAAGTTGGTTGTAAAATTTTCGAACTAAAGCCTAGTTCGTCATCAGGACTATGTCACTGGAGTAGTTGCTGCCACTCAATTGGAAGAGTTCATCCGCAATTATCGTTAATTGTGGTACTTCTTCTTCTTGCTATTTCGATCCCTTCTTCTAGTTTCCTCTTTACTAAGTTTGACTGGTGGGCGATTATTTTCACTGAGTCCCAATTTATGGAGTGTCCACTTGCTTGCTTGTGTTAGACTTCTGCTCATTCCACCCTGATTATATTAAATCGAATACGGCGAGACAATTTTTGGAAAAATTGAAATCCTGGTCTCTTCAGCTACTCAGAAAGATCTTCACAAAGAAGAATTAAAGGAAATATTGGCAGAAAACAATTACCCCTCCCCATATGTTGAGAAAATATTTAAACAAGTGCCAAAAAAGAAGCAGGAAAAAACCAACTTCAAATTCACCAGCAAAATTACGTACCACAAGGGACTTTTCGAGAAACTGAAAAGGATCGGAGCAAAATATAATATCAGGCTAGCTCCAGATCTTAATAACAAAATAAAGAAATTCCTGCCAGCTTTAAAGCAGAAAGAATTGGACATCCAATTGCAGGAAGGAGTAATTTACTGCATCGACTGTAACTGCGGACTCAGCTATATAGGAGAAACAGGGAGAAGTATTAAGGTCCAAATGAAAGAACACCAAGCAGCTATTAGGAACATTGGGAACAAAACAGGGCTAGACAGACATATACAAGCAAGTGGACACTCCATAAATTAAGACTCAGTGAAAATAATCGCCCACCAGTCAAACTTAGTAAAGAGGAAACTAGAAGAAGGGATCGAAATAGCAAGAAGAAGAAGTACCACAATTAACGATAATTGCTGATGGACTCTTCCAATTGAGTGGCAGCAACTACTCCAGTGACATAGTCCTGATGACGAACTAGGCTTTAGTTCGAAAATTTGATAACCAACTTTCATTAAAAATAACCTCTATAAGACCCGTAAAAAAGTTATTCCACAATCACTATGAATAGAGGTGCCATAAATGCATTTACAACTAGGTTTAACATTTATGTCAAATATTTACATCAATAAACAGATTCACATCTTCCAAATTTGTATTGTTTCTTCATGTTTGCTGCAACCTTTTAGATGGTCACTGCACTGATGCTGGAGACATGGAAGTCCATGTTCTGTCTTAGTTTGGTAGATGAGCAAGGGTTGTTCTTGTAAACATTTACTTTGAGATGACTCCTGAGATAAAAATCTGGAGAAAACAGGTCAGGTGATCTAGGTGGCCACAGTCCACGAGATGATGCATTCACCAAATAATTCATGCAACACACGCGCAGTGTCATTGCTGTTAGTATTGTTGCACCATTTTGCTGCAGCCAGAAGTTGCATTCATCATCATCTAACAACAATATGAATTGCTGAATGATGTCCTGGTAACGATCAGCTGTCACTGTTTCCATGAAAAAATTGGACCCACTATTCCTTCCTGTGAAACAGCACACCAGACTTTAACTTTCTGGGAAGGTAACAGGATCTCATGATAAAGGTGAGGGTTTTCAGAACCTGTTATTCTGACTGTTTTTGTGCTTCTGCAGAAAAGAAAATGTAATTTGGGATATGAAGACTGTTGTAGACAAAACACAGAAAACATCAGCAGTATTGGAGTTTTTTCACTTTATCAGTTCTTGCAGCTTGTGGACAACATTAATTCAACAGGGACGAAGGTTTAGCTTCTTTGTTGCTCTGCGAACACTTCAGTAAAATATTCTGGTTTGTTGGGACACATTTTGAATTGACTTTTGTAGTGAATGCAAAGGAGACTGGTGGACAGTTTTCGAAGAGTCCTCAATTAAGATTGACAGACAACCCGAATGTTTACAATCATCCACATGACCAGTTTCTGGAAAACAGGAGACCAAATGACACATTGTGGACTTATTCAGCACTTTAGATTCCAGAAAATGGCCTTTAAATTCATCCTGGCATTTAGAGAATGACTGCCATTTGAGGTAACTCTCCATAATGAAAGTGTGCTGAGCTTGGGTAAAACGCACGCTTGTTCGGTCATGACATAAGGAGTAATGGTGGAAGATGCAAGTCAGATCACATGATCAGTGCATGCTGAACTTGACCTTCACCATCAACTGTTGCCACTACATACATTCATATTATCCGTACTATCACTTTGCCACTCCAATGTAGTTTTTAATTGCTGGTTGTGTAACGCTTGGATCACCCTGTATAATTTATTTTAAAGTTCCTGGTTTATAGCTTGTTTACATAAAATCATATGTAAACTTTCAACGACATAGTAACATGACGAATGGCATCATGGGACAGGAAATAAAATTGCATTCTTCTTGGTTCCTTTCCTTTGGCTAACTTGTTTGGAAAAACTGATGGACAGATATTTGGCCCCTTGTTGACAATAATTCCATAAGGCAATGATTTCCATTTGGTGATCCACAAAACCCTCAGGGGTTTGTGGACTATTCAATAAAAGAAAAAAGGAATATTCTGTTGTATACCAAACAATTCAACTTACAGAAATCAGTAGAATTAAGAAAATTCTGAAAATCAATGAAGAATCAGAGGTCAGTGCATGTTACAGCTGGGAAGATCACAGTGCAGACTGTATTGTGTTACCTAACAGAAAACCAAACTTAGTTCAAGATCAGAAAATTCGAGATTTAGGGCAGTAAATATGTAGGAATTAAAGTTTTTGCAGATTAATTTTTGAGGTAATGAATTCAATGACAAGCGCAATCTTAACAATTTAAATGAAGAAAAACATCTCATTATTGTTCCCTATAATTGAGGGACCTCCAGCAAAGTAACAATCCTTTTCTTTTCTACTTTCCCCTCTCCCACTGAAGTATTGCAGTAGGAACAGTAGGAAATGTGTCATTCTCTAACTTGACGAACTACATACAATTTACATTTGCATACAATGTCACAGTTAAACCTCCACGGGGACCAGATGGAGTGCTTATTGACCACTGTTAAGAGATTGTGTTTTGTAGAGGTTATCATTAATGTTAATCTTATTGCAGCTGTTTTGTACCAACCGCCACTTGACATTTTTTTGGAGGTTATTGTCGTTCGGAGAAGTTCATTATGACAGGTTCGACTACATAATGTGTTACTACAGAATATGTTCTGTAGTAACAGATAACAGGTTTTGCATCAATTATGAGGGCATATCTTCACACATCCGTCAACACACTCAGTTTGCAAAAAAACTGTTCCTGAAAAATGAGATCAATGATAACAGAAATAAAAAAATTTCTTTAACTTTAGAAACTCAACGTACTTTTTTTGTAATTCAGTAAGGTGTTTCAGACAAGAACTGAGTAATAAAGCATAACTCTGAAATGATGGTGAAGAGCAACTCTGACAGAACGTCCATAGTTTCTCAATATCGTCTATCAGAATTCCCTAAAAGAGAAGTGAAAAAATAAATCATACATGTTACAAAATAATATATACACTGAAGAAGCAAATTATTAGGAACAATCAATAGCAGTCAGACATGCGCCCCCTCATTTACATACACAACTATGATTTTGAGATTGCTTTATAAACAGCTAACTGCAAACAGTTCAGTGCTGGACTTCTGAAGTGTTGTGTATTCTTCCAAGGCATTGCTAATGGATTTGTTTATGTTTGACATCATGACTCTCCGTGTGCCACTATGAAATATAAATAGTTCCACAATACAATGAAAAAGAACATTACGTGGGGAAGCTGATAAGTTCTCAGTGCCACCCCGGTGGCGCAGTGGTCTAAGCGATGGCTTCTGATCATTCGTCCAAGATGGGTCCGGGTTCGAATCCCGGTGAGGCATGGATGTTGTGTTTGTCTTACGGCCCTGGCTCTCTCCCTTCCCTGCAACCAGTGGCCCTAAATTAGGGACGGGCGACTGCTTATAGCCCACTGAGTTGCCCACGGTGGTCGTTAAACCTCCAATCAAAATAAATAACTAAATAAATAGATAAATTCTCAGCATCACCAAGAAGGAAATGGGCTAGAGCCATGAAACTTACAGACTATTCCACATATTCGTCCAGAAGTTCAACACACTTGGCACAGCATTTCTGGAGTTTCTTTAACCCTTCCAAAATAAAATTCTGAAGTAATTCTGAAGTCTGATCACTCAAATACTGCTCTGCTGCTGATATCACCTCTGAATCATTTGAAAAATGCTTTCCTTTCAAACTTTTTTAAGGTTTGGGAACAGGAAATAGTCTCATGGAGCAAGGTCTGGTGAGTAGGGTGGATGGTCTATGCATTTAAACCCCAGATCTCTCAAAATATCCATTGTCTTGCCAGAGTTGTGAGCCAGCACATCGTTCTGCAAAAAGAAAACACCTTTCCGCAGTTTTCCTCGCCTGTTTTCTTTCAACGCCTCCTCTAATCGGCACAGTAAGTTGGAATAGTATTCAGCATTTATTGTTTGACCCTTCGGAAGATAGTAAAACGCCTTCCGAAATAAAAAAAACAGTTGCCGTGACCTATCCTGTAGACCTTTGAGTCTTGAATTTCTTTGGCTGTGGAGTACCTGAGTGGTGCAACTGCAGGGACTGTTGTTTCGTCTCTGGATCATAGTGATGTAACCACGTTTCACTAACAGTGACAAGACACTGAAAAAAAAATTATCACCAGATCGCTCAAAATGCTGCAAAACTAATTTGAAAGTGTCCACACATTTTTGTTTCTCATCGGTGTTCAAACATTTGGGCACCCACTTTGCCAACATCTTCTGCATATCCAAGTGATCATGAATTATAAATCCAATATGTTCCCTGGATATCTCCAGTTTCTCAGCTATTGTTTCAGCCAAGATTCGCCGATCTGAAAGAATCAAGTCATGAACACAATCAACAATTTCAGGTGTTGCCATTATTGACGGCCTCCCAGATCTTGCTGCATCTTCGGTCTCAAAGTCTCCACGCTGAAAGTTGGCACACTATTTCTTCACAGTGAAATATAAAGGGCACTTGCCACTTAATGTTTGCATCATACACTCACATAGATTTCCTTTGCAATTTTCTTCTGTAGAAACAGAAATTTCATGACAGCCTGGAGTTCCACATTTGAAAATCCAACACTTTGCATTGACATGATTGAGTTCAGGATGTCAAACATCTTCAAAGAAAAAAAAAGAGCTATTAATCTGAAAAATGGCACTTTAAAATACAAAAGAACACTCTCTCGAGCTACGGTGACAAGATACTGCCACAATCACAGGATGTGGGTTAGGCTGAGAACTTTTTAGCATCCCCTAGTACCTGATTTTCATTAAGAACAACTAAATGTGCGAGGCACATTATTTTTTAATCTTTTGTGAACCTGAGTGGTATATTGCCAATGATCTTTAGTAAATTTGAGTGCTATACTGTCAATGTAGAAGTTAACTCATTCCCATAGAAATGGTTTACGTGGAAGGAAAAATTTGTCAGTTGATTAGTTTCAGTTTTTCTTTAACACAATGCAGCTAAGCTGAATGACTGATGGGTTCCTATTCAGAGAAACATGCCACAAGAGAACCAATCAACAAAGAGCTTTGATTCGTTGGTTGCTTGGTTCCCTTGTTTTATGTTTCTTAAAGCAGGAAGGTGTCAGGCCATTGGGCTAAATGCTCCATGTTAAAGACATGAAGCCAACTATCTGCAGCAACCAAATTTAATAATAGCAGTTTTGATCTTTTTTAAGGAATTATCCCTATCCGCTCAACTGTCAGGTGACACCTGACATTACAAAATAGCTGAATAGCTCGTGTGTCGGGTGTTACCTGTCACGCCGATGACACCCCTATAGCTGGCACGTCGGTGCTTGTGAGACATTTCTTTTTGCCAAATAGAGAAAAAGAAATGTCACCGGCATGCTGGGTGTCACCCGCTATGTCAGGCCATTGGGCCTAAATGCTCCATGTTAAAGACATGAAGCCAACTATCTGCAGCAACCAAATTTAATAATAGCAGTTTTGATCTTTTTTAAGGAATTATCCCTATCCGCTCAACTGTCAGGTGACACCTGACATTACAAAATAGCTGAATAGCTCGTGTGTCGGGTGTTACCTGTCACGCCGATGACACCCCTATAGCTGGCACGTCGGTGCTTGTGAGACATTTCTTTTTTGCCAAATAGAGAAAAAGAAATGTCACCGGCATGCTGGGTGTCACCCGCTATGCCGATGATGCCTCTATAGCTCGCATGTCGTGCTCGTGAAACATTTCATTCTCGCCAAATAGAGAAAAAGAAATGTCTTTGGCGTTTCGGGTGTCACCCGCTATGCTGATGACTCCCCTATAGCTCACGTCGGTGCTCGCGAGACATTTCTTTTTCACAGAATAGCTCGCCTGTTGAATAGTGTCATCAGCTATGCCGATGACACCTCTATAGCTTGCATGTCGGTGCTCATGAGACATTTCTTTTTTGCTGAATAGCTCGCGTGTCAGGGGTCACCCGCCACGCCGATGATGCCTCTATAGCTTGTATGTCAGGATTTGCAAGACATGTCTTTTTCACCAAATAGAGAACAAGAAATGTCATCGGCATGCTGGGCGTCATCTGCTATGCCCATGATGCCTCTATATCTCGCATGTCGTGCTTGTGAAACATTTCATTTTTGCCAAATAGAGAAAAAGAAATGTCATTGGCGTGTTGGGTGTCACCCGCTATGCTGATGACTCCCCTATAGCTCATGTCGGTGCTCACGAGACATTTCTTTTTCGCCTAATATCCTGCGTGTCGGGTGTCACACACCCTGCTAATGACGCCTCTATAGCATGCCGGTGCTCATGAGACATTTCTTTTTCACTGAATAGCTTGCGTGGCGGGGGTCACACACGCAGATTATGCCTCTATAGTTGTGGCTTCTACTGCAGAAAAAATACGTGTGCTGGGTGAGTATGGGTGAAAAGTTATTCGAGTGGAAAGGGTTAAAGAATAATGTAATACATTGAAAGTAAGATTTATCAAATTCTATGCAATTAGAAGAATCCCTAATATCCTCATGTCATGCATAGGTTACGTTAAGAAACTATAAGTGGTGGACCATTTCGGTAGTAGACTTCTACCTTCATCAGCAATGGAATGAAACACATGGAATGAACTATGTGGTATAAGCCTCAGTTGTTGCCAGATTTCAAAATAGCTTTCCAAATGATAAGGATGTGAAAATGTGCATCTGCATTGCAGATGTTAGAGGTAAGGTAGATTTCAACGCTTTCGTGGTACCTGAGGGCTTTCCGATTGCTGAATGAAGCGTTATGTTTAACATTTTGCCAATCGGGAATCATGGACGTGTCACTGATTGTTAAATTGAAAGGGAGGTGGAAGGGTTGCCTTTTTTTAACATCAGTGGTATGCTCCATCAGTTGCCAGTTGATGCTGCAGTAAGTACTACTAATGTAGTGGGTAATGTGTGTGGAAGTGTTGACAGGGATACATAGAGTAGACACCTTGTAAATCCAGGGGTTTATTGGGATCTCTGTCTTTAAGAATGAGATTAACAAGATGTGGAGATGATTTAACAGAAATCCAGGAGCCAAAAGATTTGAAAATCGTGCCAACTTTATGAGTGAAGGACAGGCTAAATCAACCTGGAATGGGAATAGAATCTGCATCTCCTGCTTTACGTTTTCAAGGGCAAAGTGCCAACAAACTGATGAGTGATGGAAGGTTCAGGCAGTAAACTAGTAGTTCAGTTCTGTAACTCACATTTCTTAATTAGTCTATGTACTAAGAAGGGTGGAAAGCCATGCAATTTGCTAATGTTGATGATGTTCTGATATCCTTTTTGTAAAGCAGGATCTAGGGAGCAGTGATTGCAAGCAAAGGCTGGAAATCTGAAAAAAGTCTTTTGGCAAAATAAAAAAAAATCCATTATTTTTCAAAGCCATGACAAAAAATTCCCTGATTTTCATTAAAAAATACAATTTCCCCTGAGTTTTGCCTGATTTTTGGAACCATTTTGAAATTCTTTGAGAATTCCAGGTTGTGTGGAAACAATGTGAAAGTAACCCAGTGAACAACTCTGTAACATTTTACAGGTGTGAAATGATAAATCATGATGATGACCATATTGGAGCTCCACTATCTACAAAATTGATACTGGGTACCATGTCGCTGCACACACTAACTCTGAAACTCCTCCAAACATGAACAGTGATGTAACCTCCAAAATACTGAAAATTTTTAGGGCCACTGGACCTCCCTAACTTAATTGCATGCATGACCAGATAACTCTCAATGATTAATGACAAAGTTACCTTGGGCACATGAAAGCAACACAGGACACTTAGATGAGGTGAGCAAAACTGACAAATAACCAGTGATCAGAAAACTACTTTTTAAAAGTAGCTTGCTACAGCTACAACTACTTTTTCTGAAAAGCAGCTAGTTACACTACTTTTTTGAAAAGTAGTGACTTTCGCTACTTTTCAGCTACTTTTTTTTATCTTTAGGTTTAAATTAAATGTACAAATTCTAATGGTGATACTTATATATATACATTCTTACACAAGTTTTCAAATTGGACCCTAGGAGGCAGAGATATGATAAAATATATATATCATCATCATCATCATCATCATCATCATTGTCAACCATTATCAATCCACTGCTGGACGAAGGTCTCCCCAAGTTTCCTCCACAACGGTCTGTCTTGTGCCAGTCTCCTCCATGTCACCCCTGCATACTTTCGAATTTCATCCACCCATCTCCCATGTGGTCTTCTTCTGGGTCTTTTCCTGTCCCTTGGAATCCAATTTAAAATTTCGGCTGTCCATCGATGATCTGTCCTTCGGGCAGTATGTCCAGCCCATTGCCATTTCAGGGATTTAACTCTGATCATGATGTCTTCCACTCTTGTCATTTTTCGGATCCACGAGTTCCTCTTCTTATCTCTCCTGGTTACACCAAGCATGCACCTCTCCATGCTTCTTTGAGTTGTCTGCAGTCTTTGTATATCTCTTTTAGTTAAGGTCCACGTCTCTGCACCATACGTAAGCACTGGAAGGATGCATTGATCAAACACTTTTCTTCTAAGACATAATGGCATATTGCTCTTGAAAATTATGCTGTTTCTTCCAAAAGCTCTCCAGGCAAGTTTTGTATGCCGATTAATTTCTTCATCAATGTGACCCTCACTTGATATCTGCTGTCCAAGATAAACGTACGTGTCTGTTATCTCCAGCTTTTCTCCATTAATCAATAAATCTTCATTTCTTGTAAAAGCATTGAACATCACTTTTGTCTTCTGAAAGTTCATTTTTAATCCCACTTCTTTACTCTTGTCAGCAAGTTCCTGGATCATACTCTGTAGCTCTGATGGGGTAGTTGCAAATATGACTACGTCATCAGCAAAACGAAGGTGGGTTAGATAATCTCCATTAATCTTTATCCCTTTGTTTTCCCAGCTCAGCGACTGAAAAACACCCTCCAATGTGGCATTAAAGAGCTTCGGAGATATGGTGTCACCTTGTCTCACTCCTTTTCCAATTTTTATGTGTGTTGTATTTTCAAACAGCCGAATCTTTGCACTTGCATTTTCATAGATGTTATTAATAATATTAATGTATGCATCTTCAATACCGCAGAATTTCAGAGCCATTGTAACTGCTGATGGTTTCACCGAATCAAAGGCTTTTTCATAATCGATAAAAGCCATGCACAGTGGAAGTTCATATTCCCTCGCTCTTTCAATTAGTTCTCTCAGTACGTGGATATGATCTATTGTGCTGTAGCCACTCCTGAATCCAGCTTGTTCTCTCGGTTGAGCCATGTCCAGTGTTACCTTCAAGCGGTGTGAAAGAACTTTAGTGAAGATTTTATAAACTACTGATAGGAGGCTGATAGGTCTGTAGTTTCCGAGATCCTCAATGTCACCTTTCTTATGTAGCAGGATCATTGTAGCGGTGTTCCAATCCTCAGGAATCTTTCCTTCATTAAGGCATCGAGTGAAAATTTGGGCGAGTACTGTTTCAATTTCTCCACTTGCTTCTTGTATGATGTCTACAGTAATTCCATCTTCTCCTGGAGCTTTTCCCCGCTTCATGTTCTTGATTGCATGTGCAACTTCTGCTGGAAGGACTGGAGGAACTCTGGTACTGGTATCTTTCATGATGTCTGGAGTGCATGTATCATCCCTTTCATATAATTTGGAGTAGAAATCTTTCACTCTTGTCAAAATTTCGCCTCTATTTCTTGTTACAGAACCATCTTCTTTTCTCAGTGCCATAATCTGTTTTCTTCCCTTACTGAGATGTCCCTTTGCTATCTTTAGGCTTTGGTTGTTTTCAATTGCTTTCCTCACTAGTTCACAGTTGAATTTTCTTACGTCTTCAGTGATACTTTTTCTTACTGTCTTGCATAGCTCTATATATTCCACTTTGGAAGTCACATCTTCTTTAGTTGTCCTCATCTCTCTTCTTTTTGCATCAACATTTTGGTTTTTCCTGATAATTTGTTTACATGCAACTTGTTCTTAGACCCAGCTAATTTTGTTGCTGTTTCCATAAGAGCTTTGGTTACTTTTCTGTTAACTTCAGAGATGTCCACTTCTTCCGATGTTAGGCCTTCTAAAGCAGAGAACCTGTTCTGCAGTTCCAACTTGAAGGTATTATGGTGTTTTTTAAGGTTGGTTATGTCAATACATTTTGTTTGTCTTATGAGCTTGCCACGTTCAAGTTTGGTGTTGAGGTGCATCTTACATCTCACCAATCTATGGTCACTACCTGTGTTGAACTTGTTTAGCACACTGCAGTCTTCTATGACGAATTTTTTGTTACACATAATAAAATCAATTTCACTTGTCGTCCCATTTGGATGTCTCCATGTCCATTTCCTGTGTGGCTTTTTCTTGAAGAAGGAGTTCAAGATGAAAAACCCTTCTGCCTCTGCAAACTCAACGAGAGTATTTCCACGCTGGTTTCTGTTGCCGTGACCGAATTTACCTACTGAAGTTTCATTCTGTTGCCGTTGCCCTATTTTTGCATTGAAATCTCCCATAATTATTTTCAAGTGCTGCTTACCTTTATTATTTAGATGACAAATTTCCTCATAAAATTCTTCAATTTCTTCTTCAGGATGACTTGTGGTGGGTGCATAAGTTTGAATAATCTGAGCCTGGTATCTTTTCGAGAGTTGGATAACAAGTCGTGCAGCTCTGTCAGAGGAACTTTCAACTTCTACAACTTTATCCTTCAGTTTCTTGTTTATTATAAATCCAACACCACTAGTTCTGCCAGTATCTGTCCCACGATAGTAGAAGAGATGTCCACTTTTCAGTTCGATGAGATCTTCTCCTTTTCTCCTTACCTCACTTAGCCCCACGATGTCCCACTTGATCCTTTGTAGTTCCTCTTCCAATTCAAGAAGCCTTGAATCAGAAGATAGGGAGCGTCCGTTGTACGTAGCCAAGGTCAGCATCAGATGGCAGCCTAGTCCGGTCCTCCGGGGATTCTTAGCACCCTCTGCCTTCATGTCGCACTGGCCGCTGCTTTGGCCAGGTACATTCCAGCTGCCGGAGACTGAGGGCCAAGATTTAAGTTGTGGAATCATTTTGGAGGGGTTTGGCCATAACTCACCACGCTGGCCAAGCGGGTTGGTGAGTGTGGGATAGAATTTCCTCTAATCCCGATGGTATAGTTATACCGCTATTGGCGGTCGTCAGAGCCCCTTTAGTGGGAACAGGATGTACCACGAGAAGGCGGGGTTGACATTTGTCAAGGAGAGGCTGTGATGTTACGCATCACCTGACCTTACATCCCAAAATATATATATACATATATATATATTCACACAAGTACAGTATATACGTATATATTGTATATCTATGCCCTTCCACATTGCTTTAAGGAGAAGCTATTGTCAAAAGTTTTTCCGTGGTGTGCGGTATCTGACCCAAATAAAAAAAAAAAAAAAAAAGTTTTCAGAAGCTCAGATATTGCTGCAAAAATACATCAGAACCAGAAATAAACCCTTACACCACCTACCACCTGATTGCAAAACTGTTCTTTACCAAAAATTAGAAATTATATGCAGAACATTTTCCTCCATGAACTTAATCCGATGTAAAAAGAAATTTTCAAATCGGCTTTTTAAAAGCAGAGATATCTGGGAAATTGCAATTTAACTTCAAGCCCACTAAGGAGAAAACTATGCATCACTTGAAAAAAAAAGACACCCAAAATAGTCTTTGTTATTGATGGTAGTATGAAATGGAAGAAACAATTTTTTGATTGGATATTTAGAAGCAATTATATGGAATAAAACATGTTTTGAATTCGATAACATCGGCATTTGCACCATCTAGTAGTGAAGTTATGCATCATAAAAAATCCAGAAAGCAAGGATCATCGTTCACACATTTCCAATTTCCAATGCAAAAAAGAATTTTTCAAATCGGTCAAATAATTGTATAGAGATATGGTGTCCACGGACAGACGGATGAACGAAATGATACTATAACCACATTCTTTTTCTTTTTTGTTTGCCAAAACATGCTAAAAATGGTCTATTTTGCTTGCTTGACAATGTCAGGCACATAATTATAGGTAGAACACAGTCAGCCCCTGTTCCAACCAATAACACTTCAGAAAATGAAAATTTGGAAATATCACATGATTTGAAGAATCACGTTTCACTGTTTTTAAAAGTAGCGCAATTTGTAACGTAATTTCCGCTACAAGCTACTGGATTTTGTAGTTTCCTGCAACAACATTTATTTATTTCTAGAGATACTACATACAACGCTACTCTAAAAGTAGCGTGCTACAGCAGCAGCGCTACTTCCGCGATCACTGCAAATCACAATGGGATTTGAGTAGGCCTGAATCTACCAGTGAACTTATTACTATTAATGATGGTGATACATACAACAATGTGTCTTAAATATACAAGTTAAAATAAAATGGGAGCAGAAAAGAATGGGAAGCCAATCCCTGGAAGAATTAATTCTTCACAAATACACAAAAGGCATATAAATATCATTGTTGGCATATAGAGATGCTATAATTTTGAATGTTTCCCATGTAGCCATCTTTCAAAAAAAAAACTTGGAAATTACATTGCCCTGGAATGAGAATCCAACCTGCATCTCCTGATTTAGGTTGAAGCATGCTACCATTATCCAACCATGGGCACTGGGTCACTTGACCCCTGTAGAATTATTTTATTTTATTTTATTTATTACTTTTTTTTACACTCATAGAACTGAACCACAAGGGAAAATGGAGTTTGGGGCGTTTAATTTAATATCCCAATTTTATTGGAAATTTGGAATTGGAAAACGATAATGTGAAAGCGGAAAACCTAGCAAACCGTAAGGTAGTACGCCCAAACAAGTTCCGCTCGGGGTGGTGTGTGCTGAACTTAAAAGGCTTGGCGTGGCCCTGCTTGACACTATTCATTATTTTGAAAACAGTTACCAATGTACATGATAATACATGACTATTACTAACATACACTTTCTTCAAGAGCAGCATCAATTAATAATAATAATAATAATAATAATAACAGTAGTAGTAGTAGTGTTCTAGTGAAAAACTAGTAGTAATAGTATTAATCTTTCATTTTCACGAATTACTGTTTTCTACATATTAGCCAAACCTTAATTAATTACACTTGACCCCCCCTCGAAAAATTATCTGCAGGCGCCCATGTACCCAACGAGGACAATGAAGTTTCAAGCAACTGAAGCAAAGCAGATGTTGATGCTGTATATTTTACTGTTTCCCATGTTGCCAACCTTTAGAAAACTCGAAAATTACATCATCCTGGAATGAGAACAGAATCTGCATCTCCTGTTTTATGTTAGAGCATGCTACCATTATACTACCCAGTACAACGAAGTTTCAAGCAGCAGAAGCTAAACAGATTGCATGTGTATGCGCCTGCATGCATTTGCCATAATTTTTACTTACTGTATTTTCCAGCACATAATCCGCAGATTATCTGTTCCTAAAAGTTTACATTCTAGCTACTGCGGATTATATGACGGTGCAGATAACACGGAGCTTAAAAAAATGAAGCAGTTTTGCTCTTCATACCGTGCCATATAATGAGAGAAATCTGCATCACGTTTTCGGAATTCCCGTGTTCGATGATAATGTGCAGTGTCACTGCATCAACATATCTCCTTCTTGACTTTGACAAAAACTTCTGTGTGTATGTGTGTGTAGACATTTTATCTGTGCGGATTGCTGCTTTGTAAAAGTTAGGGGAGAAAACATTGCTTGCGGCAAAGCGTATTGACCTTAAATAGGGGAGTGCCATTTCCATCCCATGCTGCTCTGACCCATGACCTCCGTAACATCACTCCCACCACACTCTTCCTGAGGTCCCAACCCCACTCCCACTTATTTATTTTTACTCTACTTCAAAGAGAATGCCTTTGGCACTTTTGCTGTAGCTCCAAGACTGAAGGGGAGAACTTTGACACCATTACAAATTATTTACAGTCTGAAATCCAGTGTTTCAGTTGTTCATGCAATTGAAGCATTACTCAGAGTTACAGCACAATTACCACAGAAATTAAAAATATATCTCACAACTGTTTGAAAGTTGCATTGCATTGCAACAGTAACTTTTTTAAATTTTTTTAAAAATTGCAGCAATTTCATATTTTTAACTCATTAAATGGAAAGTGTGTGTGTATGTATGTATATATATATATATATATATATACACAGTAAAACCTCAAAAATCTGGCATCGATGGGACCGGATGAGTGCCGGACTTATGAAAATTCCGGATTTCTGAAGCTATCCAAAAATTGCGTAACAAGTGTTACGTAAAGCATGTATTTACATGTAACAGGTCACTTTAATGAAAATTTGCACCTCTGTGTCTTATAAATATGCAGGGGTTGTGCTGCTGATCGCATTCTTTGCAATTTGCAAAAAAAAAAAAAAAAAAATAGTTTTTGCAAAGGAAAAGAAATTTGGGGGGAAATATTGGCAAATACCTTTCTGTACTATTTATTATAAAACTTTGTTGTGGATTATGCATCTGTTTTTTAACTTTTACTATGAATTTGTCTGCAGATTATATGTTGACTTTTTTTCTCTCGTGCTGAATTATACCGTCTGCGGATTATATGCTGCTGCTGATCATATCTGAAAAATATGGTATTTCCCACGTAGCCATCCTTTAGGAAGCTTGAAAATTACCTAGCCCTGGAAGAAGAATTGAAAACCTGCATTTCCTGATTTACATTCAGGCATGCTACCATTATACTACCCAGGACAACCAAGTTCCAAGCAACTGAAACTAGGCAGATGATATGTACATGCCTTTCATGTATTTGTCAAGAATTATGTATTCCAGGAATGCTTCCCATTCATTTCTGTGATCTGTAACACTGAAATTAAATTGCACTACAACTGCACACGGATGAGAAATGGTCCTCTCCATTACACACACACAATGAAGGAGGATTGCTTTGACTAGCACACTTCCAGAAAGTCAAGAATTTGTTATAAGTACAATGTACTTGCATATACTGTTTTATACATTGTATTTATTTATACATCATCTGGTCAACCCTCTATCGTATCTGTCCAAAACTTACTAACTTTCTTGATAAAAAACACAGAAATTGTCAACATAAATCTAATAACTAGTGAAAAAATAAAAAAATAAAAAGTCATAACTTACATTATATCAGGTGTAGATTGTTGAAGAATGCTTTGCTTTAACAATCTACACCTGATATAATGTAAGTTATGCATTCTTCAACAATCTACACCTGATATAATGTAAGTTATGACTTTTTATTATTTATTTTTTCACTAGTTATTAGATTTATGTTGACAATTTCTGTGTTGTTTATCAAAAAAGTTGGTAAGTCTTGTCCAGATACAATAGAGGGTTGATCAGATGATGTATAAATAAATACAACGTGTGAAACAGTATATGCAAGTACACTGAAGTGCCAGAAAAACTGGTACAGACGAGCTTATGCAAAATACATAGCAACGTCACCTATGCGCGTACTCGGTTGCGTCCGCCAGTGCGTATATAAAGCGATAGACATCCTTGCCAGCTGTAAGAGCTGTTTTCGGCATCAGAATGACAAGTAATAACGATTTAAGCAATTTTCAATGCGTTGTCATAGTTGGCACTCTTTAGATGGGCCATACTATTTCGGAGGTAGAAACGAAGTACGGATTTTCACGGACGACCATTGCAAGGGTGTACCGTGACTACAAGAATTCTGGCAAAACCTACAACCTACGATACCAGTGTGGCCATAAAAAGACATTGGGTGAATGTGACCGCCGTGGGCTGTCAAGAATCATTTCACGCGATAGGCGTGCAACACTCTTGCAGGTATCATCGAAATTCAATGCTGGAGCCTCAACAAACATCAGCGTCCAAACTGTGCAACGTACCCTGCACGATATGGGCTTTGGGAGCCGACGCCCAACTCGAGTCCCCTTGATGGGTGCACGACACAGAGCTATGCGCCTCGCTTGGGCACAGCAACACCGCCACTGGACACTTGATGACTGGAAACAAGTAGCCTAGTCTGACGAGCTGTGTTTCCAACTGTATCGGGCAGATGGAAGGATTCGTGTGTGGTGCAAACCCCATGAAGCCATGGATCCCGCCTGTCAACGGGGAACTGTACCGGCTGGTGGTGGTGGGGGGGGGGGGTCCGTAATGGAATTAGGTCTGTTTAACTGGACTTCACTGGGACATCTGGTACGTCTACAAACGTCTGTGACTGGCAAACACTACGTGCGCATCCTTTCTGACGAGGTAAACCCGTTCATGTCCTGCATTCATGCTGATAGGCTGGATCTGTTCCAACAGGACAATGCACCTCCACACAAGTGTCGGGACACCACATTATGGTTAGAGGAGCATTCATCTGAGTTTGGGGTGTTGCCATTCCCACCCAAGTCCCCAGATCTGAATGTGATAGAGCACATTTGGAATGCCATGCAACGCGCTATCGAACACAGGAATCCGAGACGTTGGAATACACCCGAATTGTGGAACGCTCTGCAGGAAGTATGGTGTGCATTGCCTACAGCATATTTTCCAGAAGCTGGTGGAGTCCATGCCCCATGGTATTTTTGCAGTCCTGCTCTCCCGTGGGGGACCTACCAAGTATTAGACTGGTGTACCAGTTTTTCTGGCACTTCAGTGTACATTGTATTTATAACAAATTCTTAACATATAGACCACATAATACATATGTTTCATGGCTTTACATTAACATATATTCTTCAAAATTGCAGATTGTTGTTGGAATTACTAAGCTGCATCTGCTTAGCTTTAGTTGCTTAGAACTTCATTGTCCTGGGTGGTGTAATGGTTGCATGCTGGAACCTACTGGGTGATGAAGGTTTAATTACTGTTTCAGGGAGATGTAATTTTCAAGTTTTCTAAAGGATGGCAACATGGGAAACAGTAAAATGTACAGCATCTATAGACTGATGATAGTATCAGAAGAGTGTAGGAAAGCTGATGATGATATCAGCTTTCCTACAACTTCCAAAAAATGAAATACATAAATAAAATAATAAGATAAAATAAAATAAATAAACTGTCTCTACATAAGTGCACTAGATCTGTACAAGCAATCTTAAGAAAATTCTCCAAGTAGTCATCAGTCAGCTGGGTTTTAGTGTTTTCACATTTTAATTTCTTCACCTTAAAGAAAAGTTGTCCTCACTGTTTGGAGACAAGCTACTCAAGGATAAAAAAAAATGTGAAATGCCATTTCCTAACCTTGAGTAGCCTGCAAACGGAAATACAATCAAGAAGCCAGCATTTCCCCATTTGTATGGATAAAGATGCAGGAAAATCAATGCAAAGTGCAGAAAATCATTCCCATCAATGAAAAAAAAAAAAAAAAAAAACCTCTCTTTTAAACACCTTATGTATTTGTAATAACAAAAGATGAAGGTAAACCACAAATTAAAAAAAATTACTGCACAGATGTAATCTCAACAATGTAGCATTATTAATTCACTGACATTTTTTTTACAGCTTTAACTTTTATGTCATGAAGAAAATTAAATAGCCAATTTTGTAAGTGTGGTGTACAATTTATCACTGGAACAAATTATTAAAAGTTTTTATCTTAGTATAGCATTTGCCACTTTTTACAACCTACAGCGGTTACTGTATTTATGAAATAAGATACAAATGTGGAAAGTCCCTAATTAGCTGAAACTAATATTATCACTCTTAAAATTTGAATGAAATTGAAAAAAAAAAAAAAAAAAGATCTCTGTTAAACAGCCTATGTATCAATTCCAATAAGTAGTTCTAATTCTGACTATTATACAGCTCTAATCATTCTACTATTCTCTTTTACGTGCGATATTTCAAAGTAACTTGTACAAAATTCTAGCGGATAATGCTTACCTTGGCATTCCTTTCTAGCGATGGAAACTTTTCACACACGTGCTTTCGTGTGTGAAATGTTCCCATCGCTAGAAAGGAATGCCAAGGTAAGCATTATCCACTAGAATTTTGTACAGCCTATGTATTTCTAATAATGAAAGATGAAGATAAACCATGCTGCTCCTGTGGCGCAGTGGTCTAGCGATGGCCTCTAATCATTCGATCGAAAGGGATCCGGGTTCGAATCCTGGTGAGGCATGGATGTTGTGTTTGTCTTACGGCACTGGCTCTTTCCTTTCCCTGGAACCAGTGGCCCTAAATTCAGGACGGGCGACTACTTATAGCCCATTGAGTTGCTCACAGTGGTCGTTAAACATCCAATAAAAAAAAAAAAAAGATAAACCACAAATTAAAGAAAAAATTACTGCACGGATGGAATTCCAATGTAGTATTATTAATTCACTGACAATTTTTTTCAGCTTTAACTTTTATGTCAGGAAAATTAAATAGCGTATTTTGGTTAAGTGCAGTGTACAATTTTTCACTGGAACAAATTATTAAATTTTTTTATCTTAGTATAGCACTCACCACTTTTTACAACTTTATTTACAGCAGTCACTACATTTATGAAATAAGACACAATTTTGGGAAGTCCTTGATTAGCTGAAACTAATATTATCACTCTTTGGAATTTGAATGAAATTGAGAAGTGCTTAGCACATGTTATCTTACTGGATAAAATTCTTCAATTTCTTCCAGGCACTGACATGACATAAACTCCAAGACATGGTCCTTTTGTCGAGACAATGAAGCACTTAATAGGACTGCTTTGGTGTCCTTCAAAAGTTTTGAGAACTGCTGATCCTAAGAAAGCAATAAAAAATAATACACATGTAATCATTGATAGACTTTTAGTGGAACATCTAAGCAGCAAAAAAGATTTAAGTTATAAGAATGTATAAAAGAACAATCATAAGAACATCTGTAAAATCTATAAGATTTTGAAATCAAAGGAAACAACTTCAAATTCAACAAGTTAGCAAAATTATGCAATGCATTGATTATGATACGCTTTTCAACATACCAGAAATCGTTACTCAAGTTATTACTTAAGTTATGAGGATAATGGCTGTGGAATAAATCTCGCTCCTGTGCCTTGAACTTTGACCCCATTTCAATTATATTAACCAGAATTAGTTCAGTACACCTCCGGAACAACATACTAAAGTTTTGTCGCAATCGAAGCATTTTAACGTAAGTTATGATACATAAGGACAGAGGATGGATCCCACTCCTATGTCCTGACCTTTGATCCCATTTACCACAGGGTTTGTCCCCAGGTGGTCCCCTACCACATACTAAAATTTCATCGAAATCGAACCATTTTTACGCTAGTTATCGTGTGGACGGACGGACAAAACTGGAGCATATACACTTCTTCAACCTACAGTTGGAAAGCATAAAAAACTGCATTACAGAAAATTTGTAAGACTATTTATACACACTAATTTTGACAAACTAGTTTCAAATGCCTTCTTTAGAGCATTTTTTAATACATTAAAAATCCTTAATACAAAATGCTAATACAAATTAACTACAGTAGTCCCCTCCTTATCCGTGGTCTTGCTTTCCATTGTTTCAGTCACCGAAATCAACTTTGGTCCAAAAATATGAAATGGAAAATTCCAAAAATAAAAAAAATTGTAAGTTTTAAATTGTGAGATGTTCTGAGTAGCATAATGAAATCTTGTACCGTACCACCTGGTATGTGAGTCTTCCCTTTGTCCAGCTTATTCACGCTGCATATGCTCCCCGCATATTAGTCAATTAGCAGCCATCTTGGTTATCAGATTGACTGTCATGGTATCGCAGTGCTTGTGTTCAAGTAACCCATGTTTTACTTAATAATGGCCTCAAAGCACAAGAGTAGTGATGCTGGCAATTCAGATATGACAAAGAGAAGCCATAAAGTGCTTACTTTACATGAGAAGATGCAAGTTCTAGACTTAATAAGGGAAGGAAAAAATTGTATGCTGAGTTTACTGAGATCTAGAGTAAGAAAGAATCTTCTATCGGTAAAATTGTGAAGAAGGAAAAAGAAATTTGTTTTAGTTTCACATTCACATAACTTTTATTACAGTATATATTTGTTATAAATATTACACATTATTCATGAAAGAAGTACGGGATTACGCCGTACAATACAAATTCTGAAGATGACAATCCAATTTTTGACGTAAATGTGACCAGGATGGTAAGTCAGATAATATCCGAAAACTTGAAAATTTTCATCGTCCTGGAGCGGGACTCGAACCCGCGTCTCCCATTATTAATCCACTGTTGGACAAATGTCTTCCCAAGTTTCTTCCACTACGGTGTGTTTTGTGTCAGTCTCCTTAATGTCACTCCCGCAAACTTTCGAATTTCATCCACCCATCTCCCATGTGGTCTTATTCTGGGTCTTTTCCTGTCCCTTGGAATCCAATCTAAAATTTCGGCTGTCTGTCGATGGTCTGTCCTGGCAGTATGTCCAGCCCATTGCCATTTCAGGGATTTAACTCTGATCATGATGTCTTCCACTCTTGTCATTTTTCGGATCCACGAGTTCCTCTTCTTATCTCTCCTGGTTACACCAAGCATGCACCTCTCCATGCTTCCTTTGAGTTGTCTGCAGCCTTTGCATGTCTCTTTTAGTTTTGATCAAACACTTTTCTTTTAAGACATAATGGCATATTGCTCTTGAAAATTATGCTGTTTCTTCTAAAAGCTCCCCAGGCAAATTTTGTACGCTGGTTAATTTCTTCATCAACGTGACCCTCACTTGATATCTGCTGTCCAAGATAAACGTACGAATCTGTTATCTCCAGCTTTTCTCCATCAATCGATAAATCTTCATTTCTTGTAAAAGCATTGAACATCACTTTTTGTCTTCTGAAAGTTCATTTTTAATCCAACTTCTTTACTCTTGTCAGCAAGTTCCTGGATCATACTCTGTAGCTCTGATGGGGTAGTTGCAAAAATGACTACGTCATCAGCAAAACGAAGGTGGGTTAGATAATCTCCATTAATCTTTATCCTTTTGCTTCCCAGTTCAGTGATAGAAAGACATTTTCAAATGTGGCATTAAAGAGCTTCGGAGATATGGTGTTACCTTGTCTCACTCCCTTTCCAATTTTTATGTGTGTTGTATTTTCAAACAGCCGAGACTTTGCACTTGCATTTTCAAAGATGTTATTAATAATATTAATGTATGCATCTTCAATACCACAGGATTTCAGAGCCATTGTAACTGCTGATGGTTTCACTGAATCAAAGGCTTTTTCAATATCGATAAAAGTCATGCACAATGGAAGTTCGTATTCCCTTGCTCTTTCAATTAGTTCTCTTAGTATGTGAATATGATCTATTGTGCTGTAGCCACTCCTGAATCCAGCTTGTTCTCTCGGTTGAGCCATGTCCAGTGTTACCTTCAAGCGGTGTGAAAGAACTTTAGTGAAGATTTTATAAACTACTGATAGGAGGCTGATAGGACTGTAGTTCCTGAGATCCTCAATGCCACCTTTTTTATGTAGCAGGATCATTGTAGCATTGTTCCAATCCTCAGGAATCTTCCCTTCATTAAGGCATCGAGTGAAAATTTGGGCGATTACTGTTTCGATTTCTCTACTTGCTTCTTGAATGATGTCTACAGTCATTCCATCTTTTTCTGGAGCTTTTCCCCGCTTCATGTTCTTGATAGCATGTGCAACTTCTGCTGGGAGGACTGGAAGAACTCTGATACTGGTACCTTTCATGATGTCTGGAGTACATGTATCATTCCTTTCATATAATTTGGAGTAGAAATCTTTCACTCTTGTCAAAATTTCTGCCTCTATTTCTTGTTACAGAACCCTCTTCTTTTCTCAGTGCCATAATCTGTTTTCTTCCCTTACTGAGATGTCCCTTTGCTATCTTTAGGCTTTGGTTGTTTTCAATTACTTTTCTCACTAGTTCACAGTTGAGTTTCCTTATGTCTTCAGTGATACTTTTTCGTACTGTCTTGCATAGCTCTATATATTCCACTTTGGAAGTCACATCTTTAGTTGTACTCATCTCTCTTCTTTTTTGCATCAACATTTTGGTTTTTCTTGATAATTTGTTCACATGCAACTTGTTCTTAGACCCAGCTAATTTTGTTGCTGTTTCCATAAGAGCTTTGGTTAATTTTCTGTTAACTTCAGAAATATCCACTTCTTCCGATGTTAGGCCTTCTAAAGCAGAGAATCTGTTCTTCAGTTCCAACTTGAAGGTATTATGGTGTTTTTTAAGGTTGGTTATGTCAATACACTTTATTTATCTTATGAGCTTGCCACGTTCACGTTTAGTGTTGAGGTGCATCTTACATCTCACCAATCTATGGTCACTACCTGTGTTGAACTTGTTTAGCACACTGCAGTCTTCTATGATGAATTTTTTATATTTTTTGCCTAAATCGAAAACACAGGAATTTAATGTTGGTTTTTATTTTGTACATGTGGCACTTTATTTTGTAGCATCATGACAGGTGTGGTCAGTGAACCTCCCGGGTAGGAGTCTGCATGGTGCCGACCCGCCGGGTAAGAGTCTGCCTGGTGCCAACCCGCTGGGTAAGAGTCTGCCTGGTCCAACCCGCTGGGTAAGAATCTGCCTGGTGCCGACCCGCTGGGTAAGAGTCTGCCTGATGCCGACCCGCTGGGTAAGAGTCTGCCTGGTGCCGACCTGCTGGGTAAGAGTCTGTGTGGTGCCAACCCGCTCGGTAAGAGTCTGCCTGGTGCCAACCCACTGGGTAAGGGTCTGCCTGGTGCCAACCCGCCGGGTAAGAGTCGACCCGGTGCCAGCCCGTCGGGTACCATTTGACCAGGTGCCAACCCATCGGGCCAGTTTCCTGGGTCGGTGCATGCGTGTGTTCTCCCAGACTTATGTTTTCCATAACTGAAAACTACTAGCCATAGTTATTACACAAATATTCCCAACTTGGGCTTCTAACTCCCAGTCACCTTAACAGTTCATCAAAAGTGGTGACTTATGCTTGTGTGTATTGTACATTTTGACACCATTTTAAGCAAGGTTAAAAAAAATAATTTCTATCATTTCTATACATTTTCTGTAAGCCTAAGACGTCCTCTTTAAGGTAGTTAAAACCAAAACTTTTGATCTACAATAAGAGGAAAGCAATTGCCTTTCTTCAAATCCATTCTGAGGTTCTATTTTGGCCTGCCGCAGAAAATAAAAAAATGAACCTATATGCATGATGGTGGCACATAAAAATAAAAAATAAAATAAAATTGTTTTGAGCTACACACCGATAGGGTTAAACTATGTGTGTGGGGGACGGGGGGGGGGGTTATAAAATGGTCAAGCAACCACTTAATTAAAAATTTGGGTAATATCATGTTGGAATGTTCCATATATAAAAGATACCGCTTTGGAAATAGTTTTTTTTTCCTCGCCAAAATTGCAAATTGCCTCAAATATTTTTTTCTCCTGTTGAAAGGTTACATTATATTACACACATGAAAGTGTTTTTAGCAAATTTGAAGAGGGGGCTCATTTTGAAAAAAAAAATGTTTTGTTTAATAAAAATATGGCCTAAATTTTCCATGTCTTTTGTCATTAAATTTAAAAATAAATTGTACTTTTAATTCAAAAATTGTGCAGAAACAAGTTGTTCCCAAATGAATGGATTATGCAGATCATTTAAGAAAAAAAATTATGTGGATGCAACAGTTAGTTGTGAAGTTATGCATTTTTTTGCCCTACAGTGTAGTTGTGAAAACTCATAGCACGAAAACTTTAAAGGCAGAGCTACCCAACCTTTAAAGTGGCATTACTCAAGATCTACTAGACCGACTGACCTAAAATTTTAACAGGTTTCATATCTCACCAGTACAATACTTTGTACCAATTTTCACAAAAATCTGAGGCGGGTGGGTGACATCTCATGAAAATGATGGGTGATTTGACATGGAGTGACCCGATAGTGATTATCTGCACCATGTCTGTTTCTCAGACGAAGCCACATTCTGTGTCTCTGGTATAGTAAACAGACATAAGGTGCTAATGTGGGGATCAGAAAATTCCTGTTATGCCATCGAACAACAGAGAGCTAGCCCGAAAGTGAGCGTATGGTGCGGCCTGATGCATGACAGAATCATCAGAACCTTTTTTTTCTACAGAGCCCATGGTAACATGTACCTGGACATGCTGGAACTTTTTGTAGCACTTCAGTTGCATGCACTCCAACCTTTGGTTATTTTCCAACAAAATGGTGCCCCACCACATTGGTCAATAATGGCCGTGAGTTCCTGAATGCCACATTTACGGACAGATGGATTGGCCGTGACGGTCCCATGACATGGCCACCTCGATCGTCCGACATAACCATACTAGATTATTTTCTGTGGGGTTACGTGAAAGACCAAGTTTACTCTAGCATTGTTCCGGATGTAGAGACATTGAAAAAAAGAATAATGGACGTTATTGGTTTTGTCGCTGCTGAGATGTTAAACAAAAAAACATGGCGTGAAATCGAATATCGCCTTAGATGTCCTCCGGGCCACAAATGGTGCCCATGTGGAGGTGTACTGATACTGGAAAAAAAAACTTTACTTGTGCACCAGCATTTTCATTTGTATTCAAGGGCAACTTTACTTGGTACTCATTTTCATTTGTATTCAATGGTACTCGTTTTCTTGTACCAGCAATACATTTTTCATATTAATTTTTGTAATGTGGAAAAGACTATCGACATCCTGTATCATACAAGTGCTTTTTTTCTTTCACCACCAATTTGACTTCAAATAAATCACTGTTAAGGAATATTTTGTACTTATTCAAAGCATAAATTTTACAACAGTATTCAAAATTTTGAAATTTCTTTTACACATTTTTTTTTTTTTGTGCATAAGTTTTTTTAAGGTCATCCCTTGGGAATATGTATAACCAAGACTCCATTGCATTTTTATGGAGGCACCGCTGAAGAAATAATGCAATTTCAAAATGATATTTAAAAATATTAAAACATTTAAATCCCATATTAAGATTTCCAGGTGACATGCAAATTATTTCCTCCTCCACTGATTGTTTTGGAACAACCTGAGACACCTAAAAAATGGTATTCAAGAGTACTCATTCTCTCAAACAAAGGAAAAATCTTACAATAATGGAACTTACACCTTAGTATTACACAACTTGAAATATTTAATCTGTATTGAATGGTGTAAAAATTTATTAAACATACAACGACTAAGTGCCGAGCTATCACACTCCGAACGGGAGGCTTTCTCAAGGCCAGTGAACTGGCCTTAAATCCCAGTTTAAAGGCCAGTGAAGTTTCTCAAGGCCAGTGAACTGGCCTTGAGAAAGCCTCCCGTTCGGAGTGTGATAGCTTGGCACTTAGTCGTTGTATGTTTAATAAATTTTTACACCATTCAATACGGATTAAATATTTCAAAGGAAAAAAACATTTAAATTTGTGAAACTACTAAAAATCATTAGGCTTATGTGTGGTTAAATTTCAAATGTATTACTGACAAAACATTTACCTCAGAAGTAACCAAATTATCACAGGATAAAAGAATGGTAGTTAAAGAAAGCAATGTCTGGCTTTTAAACAGTTTCTTGTCTTCTGAGTTTTTCAGTGTGTGATATAGATTCTGCAGTGAGCAAATAACCTGTTCAGCCCTGAGGAATAAAGAGCAAAATAAATAAAGCATAATGATGTGAAATGGCATAAATTTACATAAAAAGATGATACTAAAGATATTCATGAAGAAGGGCTCCTTAAAAGCACTTTACAAATTATAATATCCAAGTATGACACTGGAAAGGAACTAATAGCATACGTAAATTTCTTATATAAGATGTTATGGTAATAGCTAGGGAACACTCCGGTGGGCTTTTGGTTTGTTCCAGCTGTTGCCGTGATTTGAAAGGCCCCGCACCATTCGGTGTTCCCCCTGATGAAAACGAATGGCTTCATAAATTTTCAGGTTGGTATTTTGATATGTTGTCCTATTTTACTTCCATAAGGTTAGGGCTAAGTATTTCTTTCATACTACTATTTTCTGACTTTCTGATTTTTTGTGTATCATGTTTTGCATTTACGGTGTTACGGGAACATGTCTTTTAATGCTGCCTTTGGGTTGTTTTGACATGTTTGTTCTGCTACCCTGGAGTTAATTACCATGTTTTAAACGGGGATTTAAGGTGGTTTTTTTGGGGTTTTTTTTTTTTTTTTTTTTTTTTTTTGTTTTTTGGTGTAGACTAGGCTGTTTGCTGTTATGGTGATATGTTTGAATTTTTCTTTCTGTGTTTCATGTTTTGCATTTATGGGGTTTCTGGAATATGTCTTTTATGATTTTAATGTTGCTTTTAGGTTGTTTTGACATGTATGTTCTGCTTGTATGAAGTTAATCACTTGGTTTTAATTTGGGTTTTAAGTGGATGTTTTTTTGTTGGGTTTTTTTTTTTTTTGTGTAGAATGGGCTGTCCATTAATTACTATGGTGATCTGTTTGAATCTTTCTTTCTATGCTCATAGTTTGCATGGTTTGGTTAAACTTTGGTGTTTTAGGCTTACGCTACTTTAGTGTATCCTATGTTTTTGTCTATATATCATCATCATCATCAACCATTATCAATCCACTGCTGGACGAAGGTCTCCCCAAGTTTCCTCCACAACGGTGTGTTTTGTGCCAGTCTACTCCATGTCACTCCCGCATACTTTCAAATTTCATCCACCCATCTCCCATGTGGTCTTCTTCTGGGTCTTTTCCTGTCCCTTGGAATCCAATTTAAAATTTCGGCTGTCCATCGATGGTCTGTCCTTCTGGCAGTATGTCCAGCCCATTGCCATTTCAGGGATTTAACTCTGATCATGATGTCTTCCACTCTTGTCATTTTTCAGATCCACGAGTTCCTCTTCTTATCTCTCCTGGTTACACCAAGCATGCACCTCTCCATGCTGCTTTGAGTTGTCTGCAGCCTTTGTATGTCTCTTTTAGTTAAGGTCCACGTCTCTGCACCATACGTAAGCACTGGAAGGATGCATTGATCAAACACTTTTCTTTTAAGACATAATGGCATATTGCTCTTGAAAATTATGTTGTTTCTTCCCAAAGCTCTCCAGGCAAGTTTTGTACGCCGATTAATTTCTTCATCAATGTGACCTTCACTTGATATCTCCTGTCCAAGATAAATTTACGTGTCTGTTATCTCCAGCTTTTCTCCATCAATCAATAAATTTTCATTTCTTGTAAAAGGCATTGAACATTACTTTTGTCTTCTGAAAGTTCATTTTTAATCCCACTTCTTTACTCTTGTCAGCAAGTTCCTGGATCATACTCTGCAGCTCTGATGGGGTAGGTGCAAAGATGACTACGTAATCAGCAAAACGAAGGTGGGTTAGATAATCTCCATTAATCTTTATCCCTTTGTTTTCCCAGTTCAGTGATTGAAAGACATTTTCCAATGTGGCATTAAAGAGCTTCGGAGATATGGTGTTACCTTGTCTCACTCCCTTTCCAATTTTTATGTGTGTTGTTTTTTCAAACAGCCGAATCTTTGAACTTGCATTTTCATAGATGTTATTAATAATATTAATGTATGCATCTTCAATACCGCAGGATTTCAGAGCCATTGTAACTGCTGATGGTTTCACTGAATCAAAGGCTTTTTCATAATCGATAAAAGCCATGCACAATGGAAGTTCATATTCCCTTGCTCTTTCAATTAGTTCTCTCAGTACGTGGATATGATCTATAGTGCTGTAGCCACTCCTGAATCCAGCTTGTTCTCTCGGTTGAGCCATGTCCAGTGTTACCTTCAAGCGGTGTGAAAGAACTTTAGTGAAGATTTTATAAACCACTGATAGGAGGCTAATAGGTCTGTAGTTCCTGAGATCCTCAATGTCACCTTTTTTATGTAGCAGGATCATTGTAGCGTTGTTCCAATCCTCAGGAATCTTCCCTTCATTAAGGCATCGAGTGAAAATTTGGGCGAGTACTGTTTCGATTTCTCCACTTGCTTCTTGTATGATGTCTACAGTAATTCCATCTTCTCCTGGAGCTTTCCCCTGCTTCATGTTCTTGATTGCATGTGCAACTTCTGCTGGAAGGACTGGAGGAACTCTGGTACTGGTACCTTTCATGATGTCTGGAGTGCATGTATCATCCCTTTCATATAATTTGGAGTAGAAATCTTTCACTCTTGTCAAAATTTCGCCTGTATTTCTTGTTACAGAACCATCTTCTTTTCTTAGTGCCATAATCTGTTTTCTTCCCTTACTGAGATGTCCCTTTGCTATCTTTAGGCTTTGGTTGTTTTCAATTGCTTTCCTCACTAGTTCACAGTTGAATTTTCTTACGTCTTCAGTGATACTTTTTCGTACTGTCTTGCATAGTTCTATATATTCCACTTTGGAAGTCAAATCTTCTTTAGTTGTCCTCATCTCTCATCTTTTTTGCATCAACATTTTGGTATTTCCTGATAATTTGTTCACATGCAACTTGTTCTTAGACCCAGCTAATTTTGTTGCTGCTTCCTTAAGAGCTTTGGTTACTTTTCTGTTAACTTCAGAAATATCCACTTCTTCCGATGTTAGGCCTTCTAGAGCAGAGAATCTGTTCTTCAGTTCCAACTTGAAGGTATTATGGTGTTTTTTAAGGTTGGTTATGTCAATACATTTTGTTTGTCTTATGAGCTTGCCACGTTCAAGTTTAGTGTTGAGGTGCATCTTACATCTCACCAATCTATGGTCACTACCTGTGTTGAACTTGTTCAGCACACTGCAGTCTTCGATGACGAATTTTTTGTTACACATAATAAAATCAATTTCACTTGTCGTCCCATTTGGATGTCTCCATGTCCATTTCCTGTGTAGCTTTTTCTTGAAAAAGGAGTTCATGATGAAAAACCTTTCTGCCTCTGCAAACTCAACGAGAGTATTTCCACGCTGGTTTCTGTTGCTGTGACCGAATTTACCTACTGAGTTTCATTCTGTTGCCATTGCCCAATTTTTGCATTGAAATCTCCCATAATTATTTTCAAGTGCTGCTTACCTTTATTATTTAGATGACAAATTTCCTCATAAAATTCTTCAATTTCTTCTTCAGGATGACCTGTGGTGGGTGCATAAGTTTGAATAATCTGAGCCTGGTATCTTCTCGAGAGTTGGATAACGAGTCGTGCAGCTCTGTCAGAGGAACTTTCAACTTCTACAACTTTATCCTTCAGTTTCTTGTTTATTATAAATCCAACACCACTAGTTCTGCCAGTATCTGTCCCACGATAGTAGAAGAGATGTCCACTTTTCAGTTCAATGAGATCTTCTCCTTTTCTCCTTACCTCACTTAGCCCGATGATGTCCCACTTGATCCTTTGTAGTTCCTCTTCCAATTCAAGAAGCCTTGAATCAGAAGATAGGGAGCGTCCATTATACGTAGCCAAGGTCAGCATCAGATGGCAGTCTAGTCCGGTCCTCCGGGGATTCTTAGCACCCTCTGCCATCATGTCGCACTGGCCGCTGCCTTGGCCAGGTACATTCCAGCTGCCGGAGACTGAGGGCCAAGATTTAAGTTGCAGAGTCATTTTGGAGGGGTTTGGCCATAACTCACCACGCTGGCCAAGCGGGTTGGTGAGTGTGGGATAGCATTTCCTCTAATCCCGATGGTATAGTTATACCGCTATTGGCGGTCGTCAGAGTCCCTTTAGTGGGAACAGGATGCACCACGAGAAGGCAGGGTTGACATTTGTCAAGGAGAGGCTGTGATGTTATGCATCACCTGATCTTAAATCCCTTGTCTATATATATATATAGTACAATCAGCCTATTGAGGCCTTCGCAGAATGGAAATATAATATAATCAATAGCTTCACCGGTGAGTTGGCAGGTCTGGACTTTTGTTTCGACAGAAATCTCTTTTTCTCTGGAGAAGCTAAAAGGTCACTCTCCAAACTACAAGACCAATTTATTTTTACCACTACGGATAAAGCTAGCAATAATTTTGCAATTATCTGTAAGTAGTTCTATTTTGAATTGTTAACTATGGAACTCAATAATAGAGTAACATACGAGCCCGTAAGTTATTCTACCAAGCAGTTAGAAAATCGGTTTAAGGCATTCTTCAAGAAACTTAAAATTCCACAAACTAGAAGATATGGGCCTGAATTTCCATTTCTTTTTGCAACGGTTAAGTTTCATAAGGATCCTGTGAAGTTCAGGTTCATAGCTAGTGGAGTAAGGAGTCATAAAAAGAAAATAGATCTTGCTTTTGAAGATGTCTTAAAGAAGGTTTTGAAACACATTAGAAACTGTTCTAACTTGATGTACAGAGATTTTTGGATAATTAATAATAATGCAGAAGTAATTTCTACTATACTCAAAGTTAGTCCCCTAGATATTAATAGTTATGATTTTGAAAACCTATATACTAATCTGCCTCTATCAGATATAATCACTACCTTTAAAGAGCTGTATGCAGAATTTAAACTTAACCAATTTGTTGATGTAGGAACTTGGAACTCTTATCTCAATTGCTGCATAAAAAATAACCATATCTTATATAATAATACTCTCTATAAGCAAGTGAGCACGGTATTCCAATGGGAACATCAACGTCCACAAATATCGCTAATCTATTCCTGTTCTTTAAGGAATATAAATTCATTAAAAATCACCCCACCTGCTCAGATAACTACCTTTACACTTTTAGATATATTGATGATCTGCTGTGTATCAATAATTCAGAAGTTATAGAGAGTGATTTTGATAATATCTATCCTAGCTCTCTTAACTTATGTAAAACCAACCACAGTAATCAGGAACTTGAGTTCCTAGACTTAAGCATTAAGCTCAACAGAGGTAACCCATCTATTAGCCTCTTTGATAAAAGAGTTAATTTTCCTTTCAAAGTATTTAAATATCTACACTGGAATAATAACATTTCAACCAAAGTAATTGAGAATGTACTAATTTCTCAGGTCCTAAGAATTTCAAGAATTTGCAGCAACAATTTGGATTTCAATTACCACATTAATATACTATTAGAAAGTTTTCTAGAGAACGAAATTCCTTCTTCTTTCATCAAAAGAACTTTAAGAAAAATTATTCTGAATAATAGAGTAAGGTTGGCAGATCTGCTTTAATTTTCTACAGTTAATAATATGATTCTGACCAATCAAAGCCGTAAGGAAGTTGGCTAGAGGATGCCTATTAACTACCTAAAGGAACCTTAGTGCTATGGATATGACGGTCCTATTAAAACAAAAAATTAAATAATATAAACAAAATCACAAAAAAAGCTTAAAAATCTGTTTATAAAAGAAAATAAAAACAAATAAAAAAAGAAAACTAGTTATTCACCACTAGGATAGCTATACTAAAAATAGTAAAACCAACATTAAAATTAATAAGATTCTGATTAATCTATAGAAGCTCACTAAGGTGATTTAATACATGCAAAGATTATTAAATAAACTGCTCGTGTATTTTATAATATTTCTCATGTATTCTGGAGAGTTAATTATGCTCATTCTGATCATACAGATCCACAGTCTTAAGTTTATATATTTTTTTCTCTGGTTAAAATCTCCGCGCGTTGGTTTCTTGCTGTATGAGGAGGCCATCAGCCCCACCCTCACTGCCCCCAGCGTCTAGGGAGTGGCGGAAGAGGTCAGCCATGTTCTCCTCTTGTGAGGAGAAAAGTTTTTTGTCACACAAGAGGTAAGCTCTCTTCCTTGTTTTTGGGTTCTAGGTTTTATAAGTTCAATGTTTGTACTTTATGTACCTTTTCTCTGTCGTTTTTTAGCTTTTCAGCTTTTAAGCATTGGTTTGTCTGTTAACATTTATGCGGGTTTTAACTCTTACTTTTCTTTGTAACTTTGAGCGTCTTTTGGGGTACCTAGGAACAGAAGATGGCTAAGCTTGTTCCTTTTCTATGCGCTGTCTATGCGCTGTTTTTTCAAAGTAGTAAAGTTCTTAATAACTAATTAATTATGCACTTAAAGCACTGCTGAAATACTTTGTACATATTGCAACTAACTGTTTAAGGTATATAACTTTCACAAAGTTTTCTTTAGTTAATTATTATCTTTAACTTATTCTCGTTTCGTGCTGTCATAAGTTGTAGAGTAGGGGGTTTTAGACTCAAGTTTTCTTTCAAAAATCTGTTCGTTATAAATTAACATTTCCTTTTTTAATTGCAATGTAAAATTTGGATTTCTTTTGCATTGTTTTTCAGGTTTAAATTCTCTCTCAAACGAACTTGGAATTTTGTTATAGCTGAAAATCATTTCTATTTATTATGTCACTCTCACAGCTTGAGTTCTCTTTAATCTTCTTCTCTCTGTTTAATAGTAACAGATGAAGAGCATGGGTCGGGCCATGAAGGTTAATGGATGCAAGCGAAATTGTTAACTAGTGCTAGGTCATGCTACTCTACGGAGGACATGACTTATATATATTTTTTAAACTATTTTAGGTGGGAATGTTACTTGCATCTATGGCCTTGCAGAAACCCATTTCCAACTAGGTCTTTGTAGAAGTGAGAAAATGCAGAGTTTTTGCTGGTCCTTGATAAAGCCAAGGCTCAGTATTCTCGACACCTTCTACATTCAGTTGTTTTATTTTATTTTTTTATCTTTTCTCCTTTTACTCACACAGGTAGATACATAACCTTTTCTATGTTGTACTAGGTGTGAGTCAAAATTATATATGTAATTTTTTGCTTAGGTATCTTCTTTATAGAATGTGAATTCTGAATTTTCAAAACTGCTGCGTTGCGCGTTTTGATTTTCAGGTTATTTTGCACCCTTCGTGTTAAATTCTAAAATTTTTTTCCTTAGTCTTCAGTTTTGCTCTATATATATATATATATATATATATATATTGCAATTAATAATAATAATAATAATGTGTAATTTATTATAGTAGAGTCTCGAAAACTCGGCACTCAATAACCCGGCAGTCTGGATAACTCGGCCAGACCCTGGCAGGGCGAAAAATAAACGCGTGCGTGCAGACCCATTCAAGGTCATTGCCTGCGTGCGTGTGTCCCCCTCTTCCCGCATTCCTTTTTCTCGCCGGCGCGCGCTCAGCCGTTCAGTCTACCTGCAGCCTTGGCCAGGGTTAGTCGATTTCTTAATCGCGTTGTGTAACTCGATGTGAGTGAGTGTACTGTATTGTTCAGAGCTGTTTCAAAGTTTGTGGGTGCTAGACAGTAGTACTCTGCGATGGCATCTTCTTTTAAAAGAAAACAAGTAAACTTGTCTATGGAGCAAAATTTGGGGGCATTAAAGAGACTGGATAAGGGAGAAAGTGTCAGTGCAGTGGCTAAGGACTTGGGAGTCGGAAAAAGTACGATTGGAGACTGGAAGAAGAAGCGAACGGAAATCGAGTCGTGGTGTGTTAAGAGAATGTGTACAGAAACATTGAAAGAAAGGAAAAGTATGAAGGAAAGTGAGTTTAATGAGGTAAATGAAGCACTTTACATTTGGTTTCGCCAAACAAGAGAGAAGGGCTTCCCAATTAGTGGGCCAATCGTGCAAGAGAAGGCCTTGAAATTTTATCGAGCATTAAAAAAAGACAACAATCCTAAATTTGTTGCAAGCACTGGCTGGCTTGATCGCTGGAAGAAACGCTATGGAGTCCGGCAGCTTAGTATTTCTGGGGATAAACTATCTGGGGACAGGGAAGGTCTGTCTCAGTTTAAGGAAAACTTGCAGAAATTTATCGAAGTTGAAGGTTTGATCAGAGAGCAATTGTACAATTGTGATGAAACAGGGTTAAATTATAAACTGTTACCAGCAAAAAGTCTTGCTTTCAAGGAAGAACAGTCAGCCCCAGGTTTTAAAACGAGCAAGGAGAGGGTAACAATCCTAGCATGCAGTAATGCAACAGGTGACCACAAATTAAAACTTGGTCTCATAGGAAAATCAAAGAAACCACGTGCGTTTAAGCACATTGAAATGGATAAACTTTCCGTTTGGTACCGAAACCAGTCACATGCCTGGATGAGCTGTGCAATTTTCAAAGAATGGTTCCATGAAGTATTTTTTCCATCGGTTCAGCACTTTTTAAAATCTAAAAACCTGCCAAAGAAGGCTATTCTGATTTTGGACAACGCGTCTTCGCACCCAGACATTGAAGAATTAAAAAATGGGGACATACGAGCAATGTTATTACCACCCAATGTCACAGCGTTAGGCCAGCCAATGGACCAAGGAGTTTTTGTTAGTCTCAAGAGAAGATATAGGCGGAAGCTGTTATCCTCCCTTCTTTCTGCAAATGATGATGGTCAAGGTCTTATCCAGAACTTAAAGAAAATTAACCTATTGGATGTTGTTGGATGGGTGGCGGATGCCTGGAACGAGTTAGAGTCATTAACACTAGTTCTTTCGTGGCGAAAACTCCTTGATAACGAGGGAAATCAGTTCGTTGAACATGAAGATGCAGAAAATGTAAACTTACTCAACCTCCTGAAAAGAGTTCCTGGATGTGCAAAAGCTGATGAAAATGACGTCGAACAGTGGTTCCACAATGATACTGAGCAAGACATTATGTCCGATGCAGAAATTATTGCTGCTGTCACAGTTACAGAAGAAATGCCGGAAAATGATGAAGACGTTGATGTTGAGAACTCCACCGTACAAGCCCCTAGAATATCACATAGTGAGCGACTAAAGGCTGTCGAAACTGTCCTTCAGTATTTTGAACAACAAGGTGCATCGGTAATGGACTAACTGTTCCTTCGTCGTCTTCGTGATGAAGCAGCAAAACGCAGAGTGCAGTGCGGAAAACAACAAGACATTACGCATTTCTTTAACAAAAAATAGCCAGTTTTTTCTGAGGTCTGTCTTACATATCAGGTAAATTACTGTACATTGTGTACATATTCATTAATTTTCATTTTCATGTAGTAAAGGCTCTATGCCTTCATAAACTATGTACTTTTCCTTTGTTTAAGGGTATTTGGGCAGTTTATATTCTCTGTTGTATTCTCAAGCAACAAATACATACAAGTACAGTACAGTATACACTGTATTTTCTGAGAAAACACTCTTACTTATTCTTTTTTAACCCCATTCCCGATAACCCGGCATTTTCACAAACTCGGCCACCCTTCGGTCCACATTAGGCCGAGTTTTCGAGACTCTACTGTATTAAGTTCTGTACTTCAAGATGCAAATCACATGCCCTTTTCACCAGCTAGCCTGCCCCAACTCCCCAGAAAGCAAAGGACGCCCATGGGGGAGGCCCATCCCACCCCCGCAGTTGGTTTAGCCAATTTTTTTTCTAAGTTTAAAACACTGAAATAGACGAAATCTTTTTTAAAGCATTTTTAAAAATAATACAATATTAATCATTGATTGCAATTATCAAACTTCTTTATTTTAAAAATTCGATTTGCCCGATTCTGTTACGCGTCTACTTTCAAAAGTACGACAATTAATTGTAGGTGACAGTTTCAACAGATCTGATTACAAAGTACAAACCGATGAATCAGTAATGCTTTTAGGAGAGGGAGAGTGGCTGAGGTCAAGTTTGTGCTTAATAAATAAGTGTTCACAGAGACAGAAAAAAAGAGAAAGAGTTGAATTTGGTAGATTTGGCTACAGATAAGTTTTCTAAAAACAAGCGAAATCTGCAGTTTGAATTCTCTGAAAAGTACTAGATATCATGGTGGAATTAACTTTTCCCATCACAATGTTCTAAACTGTAATTATAACTTTAATTGTATAGTTCTCTGTGCAGACAAAAAAAAATTGCTACAAACTTTTAATTCATTTGAAATGTAGTTTTTCCATACCATCATCACACATGTAATATGAAGTTGAAATCATAATTTTTAAAATCAGCTAAAACATTTATTGGTTCAGTTTTTTTTTAACTTTATAAATATAATGAACAGAACAGAAAAAAATTGCGAGTTTTTGATAGAGCTTGCACATTTAAAAATAAGGCACTTGTTAGCTATTTACTAATTGTCAAACAGTATCAATTATTTTTGTTGTATTTTATCTTGTACATTTACTAAAATGTTTGACAGCCTTGAAGGAGGTAAGGATTTTTCTTAGCCACCCCCCTAAAAGTACTGATATGGGTGCCACTGCCAGGAAGTACACTACCTGTGCACCTGGAGAGAGAGAGAGAGAATACTTATGAAAGTTAAGTGTAAATACTTTTATAATAAATATGTTCTCTCTTTCATTCTCCATTTAAAAAAAGAAAGAAAAATGAATGATAAATGACTACAATTCTGAATGATCCAATGGATTTCGAGGTTAAAATGACACATCTCCTTTTCACAAGCATGTTGTAATTGCATGTATATACATATATGACTGCTGGTTTTCAAATCAAATTCATTACACAGCACTGAATGTTCTTAAAGTAAATACTACTTACAAATCTACATCAGTAAGCAGAAAACTTGAGTATTCTTGAAGTAGCAATAGCAAATGGATTTTATACTGAACTCCGACAGGATCAGAGTATAAACCCTAAAAGAGAAAAGAAATTTATAAAATTAACTCAACTTGTATTTAAAACTTAAGTAGTCTGGGCAATCTGGCTGTGAAGAAGTAATAAATATCTATATACATATGTACACTGAGTTAGCTTTGCATAGGAACACCCCTGTTTTACATAATTAGAACGATAACAAAGTACCATGTGATAACAATGTCATGTGTGGCTACTACATATTGTGTACAGCTATCCTCTGTACATAATCAGTATATGTTTGCCAGTAATGGAGAAACATAGCGACATACGCCAATTTATCTATGGCCATGTAGTTACAGCCCAGAGATATTTCGGAAACACATGCACTTATTGGGTGCTCCAGTACCAGAGTTCGAATTATCCAGTGGTCCATTGGCCAGTAAAACTTCCGCCCGACAACTGAACTATTGATTTTACCGGCCTGGATGACCAGAAAGTTCTTTTTTTTTTTTTTTTTCTAAGTTGCCACAAGTTAAAAAATGAATTTCTATTTCTATTATTTTGCTGTACAGTTATTTTTTTTAAGGCTGCAAACTAGTGTGCTAGGTTCATGAAATGTTATTGGATAACAGATATTTCTTTATCCCTCATGATATGTAAAGAGTGGAAGAACCAACAAATACAAAAAGACAGTTTCTCAGTCCTTGTCTTGTAACAGCAACAGCTGCTTTTTTGTTACCTCCATCCCCACCATTCATAATGAGCAGAAGCAAGCACAATAAATATCCTGCTCTTCCTTGGATTTGCCCACCCTAGTGAACGCAGCAGACACAAGCCAGCTTTTGTTTCTGCCCCAAGAAAACACACTAGCAGAGGACGTCAATTGGATGTGTGAAGGTACATTTTGTAAAAGAGCAGAGCAATTCACATGAAACAGCGTTCAATGGGGGACTGAAACTAACTTCATGGAAAAGTAGGAGGGACGAGCAATAAGACTAAAATAAGGTTAAGAAGTTAAGCTCCAAACAATAAAACATACGTATAAAAAAAAAAGGTTGTTAATGTACGTGAATTTTTGTATCCTTGAAGTCTTCTCATTCCCTTCTTACTTAAAAACAGATTGGGAATGCACTTTTACTCTCCTATATCACCAATCCATCAGAATTTTATTCTGGAAACATTCTTTGTTCAGTGAGTTGCACATTCAAATTAGATATTTTAAAAACAAATATTGGTGATAATTCCATTCAAATGATATGTTATTTTGTACATACACTATATTGACAAAAGTCACCAGACACCTAGAAGAGAAACACAACATACCATTTATTGACATACATTAGTACAGTGTTGGTCCACCTTTGGCCTTAATGCATGCACTGACCCTTCGAGACATGCTTTCGACAAGGTTTTGGAACACGGCGATAGGTATGTGCTTCCATTCAGTACATAATGCTGCTGCTAACTGTTGCTTAGTAGTAGGCCTTGGTTCCAAACTTCTTATGCGGCACTCTAATTCATCCCATAGGTGCTCTATGGGATTAACATTAGGGCTCTGTGCTGGCCAGTCCACACGCGATACGGAATTATCGTCAAACCACAATGTAACAGTCCTTTGTTTTATGGCTCGGTGCATTATCCTGCTGGTACCAACAAGGCTTGGTTCCATAGTATTGCCGCACAGTTGGTAGGGCATAATTGTCCAGAATATCAAGATAGACGTGCTAGTTAACAGTCTTGTCCACGATAACCAGTGGGCCGGGACCATACCACGATAAACACCCCCACACGAGCACACAGCCAGCTCCAAACTTGACCGCAGGAACAGTACACTGTGATAAATAGCGTTCCCCTGGCTGCCGCCATACCCACACACGCCATCTGACTGATGGCTTGTGTATCTGGATTCATCAGTCCATAAGACCTGTTTCCATTGATCTACGGTCCACGATAAATGTTCTTTGCACCATGCTAAATGATGAGTAGCATTCCAAGTGGAGATGAAAGGCTTATGAGCAGCCGCACGACCACAGTAACCCATGGAATGAAGTTCTCTGTGAATGGTACATGTACACACCGAGGTTCCAGCTTTTTTACTCACCTGTACACTGAGGTCTTGTGCAGTACTCCGTCGATTAGCTGTAACGACTCTCCTGAAGCTTCGACATCCTCTATCATTCATTTTCTCTGGTCTGCCAGTAGGTTTTGCTGCTTCAGGCACGCCATGTGTCTTCCACTTATTCAGTACATCCAAAACAGTTAAGTTGGGTATGTTTAAACGCCTCTTGGTTTCTCTTATGGACAACCCACTAATATAACACCAAACAATCTTTCCTTTCTCAAAGCCAGTTCTCTCCCGCCGCAACATTTTCACTCAACCTCACAGTGCGATATGATCGCGGTCAGCTGCAGGCTTCTTTTTATTCCATTTGCAGCTGCATAGCGCATCTTAACAATGCAGCGGATCCGTTTATTTGCTTTTGAAGGGGTGTCTGGTGACTTTTGTCAATATAGTGTATGTTGTAAATGTCTAAGTTTTTTTTTCCCCTTTGTTGTTGTTGTTGCTGTTTTTACGGACCAATGGTTTGCAAATTCTACTGGTCCGCTGGGCAAGTAGAAGATTTATTCCTAATCCTAACAATGAGTACTATGGTATCAAGGGTGTACCAGGACTGGATTAACCATGTGCAGACATCCAACTCACACTGTCTTAGCAAAGACGTACAAGAGACACCCAGCTCACTCACCAGTACAACAGTGGTGAAATTCGACCTATTTCCATATGCACCATGTGCCATATCTTGCTTTGTCAGGGGTTCCACAGCTGGAGAACAATGAGGTTCAGTAGTGCACCCACGAGGAGGGCCAATGCCCACCCCTGGGCTGACAGAGGGGGAAATTATTGCGTCGAAGTTTGAAACAAAAAAATCATGGTATGTGATCTATTGGGTTGTCGGAAAAGTCATGACAAGTTTTAGCCATGTTTTGCAAAGATCATTTATTGATAGAAAGAACAAAGATCAATCAATGATATAATGCCCGTTTTGTTCGATAACCTTTTGCCATCTTTCAGTGAGCTACAGAATACCTCGTTCATAGAAGGACCTGTCTTTTGTGGCGAAAAACTGTACAAGGTGCTGATTTACAGCCTCATCTGAATTGAACGTTATACCACGCAAGGACTGTTAAAGAGAGCGAAACAAGAAGAAGTCTGATGGCGCAAAGTCAGGCAAGTATGCTAGGTGTGGCAACACATCCCACCCAAGCTCCAATAATTTTTGGTGGGTGATCAAACGTGTGTGGTCTCGCTTTGTTGTGATGGAACACAACACCTTTACGATGAACGAGCTCTGGACGTTTCTGGATGATGGATTCGTTCAAACTGTACAATTGCCGACAGTACACATTCAAACTGATTGTTTGGTTCCGTGGTAGGAGCTCGAAAAACATGACACATTTAAAATCCCACCACACTGAGACCAGAACCTTCCGTTGATGAATGTCTGCTTTGGATGTCATTTGAGGCGAAGCAGCATGTCGGGACCAAGACCATTTGCGCAGCACATTGTTGTACACAATTCACTTTTCATCACCAGTTATCAGTTGCTTAAAAAAAGGATCGTTTTTCTCACATTTAATGACCATATCGCAGATGTTTATACACGCCATCAATTGAGCTTCTTTGAGTTCATGAGGAACCCACATCGAGCTTGCTTGCGTATCCCAGCTTCTTCAGGTGGTCGTGAACCCTTGAATGATGGATGTGCAATGTATCTGCAATCTCTCGTGTCGTGTAACGTGCGTTTGACTCGATCAATGCCTTGATTTGGTCGTCATCAACCTCGGTGGGCATTCCAGACTGAGGAGCATCGTTGAGGTCAAAATCACCAGCACAGAATTTTGCGAACCAGCGCTGGCACTGATGTCCTTGTAGAGCATTATCACCATACACTTTACGCAACTTTTCACAAGCTTGACGTGCACACTTCCCTTTAGGGAAGTAAAACAGTAAAATATGGCAAAAATGCACAGTTTGGTCTTCCATCTTCAACTTGATGTCAAATCTCTACAAATCAACCACATCGCTCACTATTCCTTTTAGACTGCAGCTAGAGCTGGCACCTGTCGAATGCCATAGCGATAACAGAGCTGTGCATGCCTCTAATAATTCCAAAACCGCCCAACCACCATCGGGTGCCAAAATACGTCATGACTTTTCCGACAACCCAATACATGTCATTTTTAATCATGAACCGTATAATTATTACATACAATAATTTTAAGGGAGCAGTTCTGTTAAATAAATTTAGAAAAATCTAACTAGAAAAAGAATTTCATCTGCTTCTTTTTCCAGTCATTTAAGTTTCTTGTACTATAGCATTACTAGTAACTGAATAATAATAAATGTACAAAGTCAACCTCCTTAATTGTTACGGCACTTGACTATTTTTCCCTGGTGAATTTAGAGGTGTCATCTCCATCTTGCGGAAATTCTGTGCACCGTGCCCCCCCCCCCCTGAAAATTTCTGGGTGAGCTAATTTTGATGATACCCATGATGATGCCCAGTCATTGCAAACAATGCCTCAGATAGGACAAGGAATGTTGGCAGTGGACTCTCGACACATAGAAGAAGGTTGTATGGAATGATGAGTCCTATTTCCAACTGCATCATGCTGATGGCTGGGTTTGCATATGGCACAAACAGCATGAAGCCCTACCCCCTGGTTGTACACTTGGGGTTCAACAGGCCAGTGGAAGTGGTGTTCTGTTGATGGTTGGGTTTCCATATGGCATAAACAGCATGAAGCCCTATCCCCTAGTTGCACAGTTGGGATTCAACAGGCCGGTGGAGGTGGTATTATGTTGATGGCTGGGTTTGCATATGGCGTAAACAGCATGAAGCCCTATCCCCTGGTTGCACAGTTGAGGTTCAATACGCCAGTGGAGGTGGTGTTCTGTTGATGGCTGGATTTGTATTTGGCATAAACAGCATGAAGCCCTATCCCCTGGTTGCACAGTTGGGATTCAAGAGGCCAGTGGAGGTGGAGTTCTGTTGATCGCTGGGTTTGCATTTGGCATAAACAGCATGAAGCCCTATTCCCCTGGTTGCACAGTTGGGGTTCAACAGGCCAGTGGCGGTGGTGTTCTGTTGATGGCTAGGTTTGCATATGGCATAAACAGCATGAAGCCCTTTCCTCTGATTGCACAGTTGCGGTTTAACAGGCCAGTGGAGGTGTTCTGTTGATGGCTGGGTTTGCATATGGCGTAAACAGCATGGAGCCCTATACCCTGGTTGCACAGTTGGGATTCTACAGGCCAGTGGAGGTGGTGTTCTGGTCTGGGAAGCTTTTTCCTGTCAAACCCTGGGTCTATTGGTTATCATTCCACAAACATTGAATGGTGGAAACTACAAGGACCTGTTAGCCGACCATTTTCTGTCGATATTTGCAGAGGGTTTACCCAGACAACAGTGTCATCTTTCAACAGGACCATGTACCATGTCACTGGGCTCATACAACTACTGAGGGGTTAGAGGAACACGACAATGAATTCGCCAAATTGCCTGGGCCCCCATACTCCCCTGACTGTAACCCAATGGAACATTTATGGGGTATGCTACAACGGAATGTGAAAACTGTTGATCCTCCTCCATGGAATGAGCATGAACTGATGGAGCTGCTGCAGCAAAAATGGGTTAAGTTATACATGGAGGATGTTTGACCCTGTGTAGGATCTGATCCTAGGTATCTGTGAGTTGTGATTGCACAGAGAGGTGGACCAAAGCATTATCAAGGTATTCCTAATGCAAAGCTAACCCTCTGTAAATTCTGTTGATCTTTTGTGCAGTAAAAATGGGGATGGGGAACATGAATAGGTACATGAAGACACTGTTTTGTCAGCTGTCAAGAAAGAAAACATGCAGGATTGTTGCAATTTCTGATTGAGATTTTTCAAACACCTTTTAAATACAAGAATGCATGCCAAAAAATCATGTTACCATTTTGCTAGGGCACAATTATCTACTCATAAAAGCACACAGGAAACTCCATTCGAGTTGTTATCTCCACGTGCCAACAGGTTTCCAGATGGAGAACACTTTACTATCTCGGAAATATCCTGGAAGACCCCCTCTCCCCCGTTTAACTTGAGTCTTTCTTCTGTCCAAATACCGGTTGATCTCTGATCGCCAAAAAACCCTGACTATTCCGTCAACCAAACGTAAATCCCTGAGAAGCCTAACCGACCCTCCCGGCTCAAACATGCTGTTCGTCAAGGAAAAATCCCAGTCCTCGTATATATCGGACCACTCACCGTCCGACTATGTTGACGGCGAAAACGCCAGAAGTCTCCCTTCCTTTCCCCCACCCCCTTCAAGCTTCTGGAATCCTCTTTCCGTGGAGTTCCCCTCTCTCTGGGAGGGGTGACCTTGCACCGATACATCAGACCCAGTCGTCCAGGTCAAGGTCAATGGACGCCGCTACGCACATGCCTGGCTCGGCACTCCCTAATACGGCGTACAAAAGAAATGTGCCACCTGTTTTCCAAATGCGTTGGAATTTGCATTACATTACACTTGAAATAATAAATTGATACAGAAAAGGCTGCTACATGGAAATAACTATTGGGAGCTTGACTCTGTCACCTTACAGATACCTTATAGCTTAAGTGGAGCAAAGTATAGTATCAACATTGCCACAGATCCACATGACTATAAAGCATCAAATTTTTGAGAATTCATCAAAATACAAACTCATCACACTCATGTCTTCATCGACATCACTCTTTGTACATTACATAAACACATGGGTAGACAAAGCCCCAAAATTTCCAGGCACCTTGTTTTTCAGGAGCCAGCACATTTTTTTAAGGTACAAAGATTGGAAACCACAAACTGTCTAAATAAAAACCACACACACAAAACTGTAACCTTCAACACTCAAAATTAATGTATAAGTATTTCTTAGATATTGTTCAATAATTCGGCACAAAATCTGAATCTAAAACTAAGAAACATATTATACATACATACATACAGGACCGCAGCAACCTTTTCTTATCTGGGAGGGTGAGACTTGAAATTATGCCCCTTCAAGTTCAAAATTACGCCCCTTCGAGTTCAAAATTACGCTCCCTTCGAGTTCAAAATTACACCTCTTCGAGTTCCACTCACATATTAGGTGCACAAATAAATTTTAAAACGTTGTTTGTGTTACATGCACTGCTAATTTACCTATCCAAAATTACCCCACATTGTTGTCATGTGAGTGCAACTGGTCCACAGTATAAAATGTAACATAGAAGCTTGCCTAACAGTCAAACACACATGCACTTCGATTGGTGAAAGATGGCAAGTGATACTGAATTTATTTGACACTGCATTCATTACGAATTTCATCATGGAAAAAGTGCTTCAAAAGCATGTGCATCGATCTGTTTTGTTCTGGGGGAGAATATTGTATCAAAAAGCACGTGTGAGTTTTGGTTTAGACGGTTTAAAGCAGGTGATTTTAATGCTAGCTATCGAGAACAAAGCAGAGCCCCGCAGAAGGTTGTGCATGAGGAACTGCAAGCATTCCTGGATGAAGATTTGTTTCAAACGCAAAAAGAGCTTACTGAACAACTGGGGCTAACTCAACAAACCATTGCCAATCATTTAGACACAATGAAAAAGATTCAGAAGGAAGGAAATTGGGTGTCACATGACCTGAGCCAGAGGAACAAGGATCAGCATGTCTTGAAGTGTTTGAATCTGTTAAATAAACAACACAGAAAGTCTTTCCTGTAGAAAATCGTTACGGGTGATGAAAAGTGGATATGGTACGACAATCCCAAATGCAAAAAATACTGGGTAGACCTCGGTGAAGCAACGACTTCGACACCGAAACGCAATATTCACTCTAAGAGAAAGTTCTGCTGTGCATCTGGTGGAATATGAAGGATGTACTCTATTATGAACTATTGGAACAGGGTCAAACTGTTACTGCTGATCACTACAAGCAACAATTGCTGTGATTAAACCAGGAAATCTGCCAGAAACGTCCATTTACAGGCAAAGGATCGCGTCCTGTGAAATTATGGCATGACAATGCCAGGCCGCATGTCACGAAATCTGTCAAGGAAACGTTATTGACGCTTGGCTGGGAAGTGTTGGAGCACCCGGCGTATAACCCTGGCATAGCCCCTTCATACTAGCATTTGTTACAATCAACGCAACAGGGTTTGTTTGCTGTACGGTTCTGGACATGTGACGAAGTGCAAAAATGGGTTGACGACTTCATCACGCCACATGCCAAAGTATTCTTCATGGCTGGAATCCATCAGCTGCCCGACCGATGGCGGAAGGTGATAGATAATGATAGAACATATTTTGATTCGTGAAGGTATTGTTATTTTCTCTCAAATTGATGTTGCATTGTCTCAAAATGCTTTAAAACTTATTTGTACACCTAATAATATTTGTTTTCTACTTTTTCACACACCGCCGTTATACAAAAGTTCTACGATCTTTCTAAAATTGCATTTCAGGTTTTTGACATAATTTTGTTAAAAATGTAAAAACTAGGTAAACACACAAGAACCACAGGTAGTAAATACCAAATAAAGAGTAAATGCCATGTGTACACTGAGAACACCACATACCACAGAAATGCTGAGCGAAAAACAAACCAGGACAGAACGAATGAGTATCAGATAGTGAATGTAACAATAGAGAAAAGCTTTAGGGCTAGGGCTTGGAAAAATTCCCTTCAAGGTTAAAAGCTCAGAGAACTTCCTGTGACAGAGCACAAATGATTAATCAGTTCTTCATTCCAAGGACATGCTCAGAAAGGTCATGGAGGTTAGGCATATCAGCAGAGGCGACTTTAGATCTTTTGAGGCTCTAGGCACTAAATGGTTCAGGGGCCCCTCCTCCTCCCTCTTATCGCTTCCGTGTCACTTTCCTATCGGGCACTCTAGCCCAAATCTCCTAGCTTCCTATTTCTAAAGGTTGTTTAAGACCTGCGGTCGGACACTCCCTTCCTAAAATCCTCTACATATGATATGATCTGACCTGATCCTGTGGCGAATTATTCTCTAAATTGAAGAGATTCATTCGGCCATGGCATAGACTAATGACATGAAAAACTGGAAATCCAATTATATGTTTTACTGTCCGGCTTTCTTGATCCATGGCATTAGTCTATGTCATGGACTAAGGAAGCCGGACAGTAAGAATTTCATCAGTCAGTGCAGGAAAGCGAGAATATGAAGAGTTTCTTGAAAGCATTGTTTCTTATTATTTCCATCAAAAAATTGTGAAGGTCTGCATTTTTTTTTTTTTATTATGTCAAAAAGATGCATGAGATTATTTTAAATACCTGAACTGCAGTTATCAGAAACAAAAGCATAAGAATTAAATGCAAAAGATCCGGTTTGAAAATGGAAAAGTAGGAACCACAGCTTTTCAAGTATCATTGAAACTTTTTATTGCTTTTTCAAAAGTTAGTTTTATGTCAATTTAAGAAATAGAAAAGGTGAGAATACTTGATAATTATCAATATTAAACGAAAAGAGGAGAAAGTAATAATATTGCTGCAATGCAATATAAATTTCTTTTAACACTGTTAAATAAGAAAAAGATAGTGTGATGTTCTCGAATTTTTGTTTTTCAGCCTAAATATTAACTCTTTTGGTTTAGGGTTGAGAAAGAACTTGATTATCCTACAACAATGGAACACTCCTTATCGCAACTCAGAAGGGGAAGGGTTCCAACACAGATGTTTTTCCTTTGCTGGAATTGTATGAAAGCAATTTATAGAACAGCAGACCAGTTAAGAATTTGCCTTAAAATATGAAAAGCGTGGGAAGCGTGAATACTTCTTTCAGCTACCACTAAAATGAAGGCTAAATTATTTTAACCGCTCCTGTCAAAATAAGTACATCGATAAGAACTCAAAAATTCAGAGTATCAGCAACAGCCCGAAAAAATATATGTTACTAATATCAGAAAGTAAAATATCAATTAACAATAAAAACAAAGTGGTCCCTTTAAGGATTGATTCGTTTCTGTCCGTGAAAACCAAATCAAAACTGGAAATCCTATTATACATTTTCGGGGCCCCTCAAACCCTGGGGGCCCTAGGCAAAATCGTTGCCCACAATTTCATGATGAAATACAAACATTTATGCACTAAAAAGATATTTAACAATGCTGGACATAGGCAGCATCGTAAGTAAAAAGAAATTACGATTACGGGGAAAATCTTCACTGCATTTAACTTCCGATTTCGCAAGTTTTGAAAAACGTGATATCGTCCCCAGACGGAAAAACGACCCCTCCCTACCCCCAAAAAATTTTGCTTCAGTTCTGCATCGATCTCGAGATTGACCTAAATGATGACGGAAAAAGCGGAATTCCGCGAATTCGCGGAAGAATCTCGTATGCTGCTGGGGTATTACTCTGTGTGTCAGAGCAACGGTCGTCAGGTACCATCTCACTTTTCGCAAGCTTTCGCAGTTCAGATCTTCGAAAATTCCTAAAATAAAAAAAAATAATAATAAAAAAGTACTGACGGAACATACGGTCAGTGGCGGAACATACGGTCAGTGGCAGAACATACGGAAACCCTGTTCCCAGCTCAATGTATATTAAAAAAAGCCGAGAAATAGATTAAAAAAGCAGAGAAATCAATTTCCGAGAGAATGTAAACAATAATTGAGGTCCGATTTTGGAAAATTCATAAAAAAAAAAAAAAACATTTCCCCAATACGGGGCTGCAGGAAGTGCATTGTTGTACAAGTTTGCTATTTCAAGTTTTTAGGGTGATTTAAAGTGTGCAGTTACATCTCTAAAGGGGTCAAAAAAAGTCAAATGTGTTTTTAAGGGGTCCTCTATAGACTGGGTGAAAGTCGGCTGCTGGGGTATTACTCTGCGTGTCAGAACAACGGTCATCAAATGACGCCTCACTCCTCGCAAGCTTCCTCGGTTCACGCATACGGGGAAGAGACCGAATGGTTACACATCATTCTCAACGGTTTTCTAAGCAATTTGCTAGAAAGTGCCTTCAAGATAGCTGAATGCCGAGTGCAGGGAGTGCATTGTTGTACACGTTGGCTATTTCTAGTTTTTAGGGTTCAGAGCAGCCATTATAAATTGTGATAAGGTGTTGTCAGAACAGCTGCTCCAAGTGGAAAAAGCATAAATGTTGTTTATAAACAAGTTTTACAATGAACACACCATTCTGCCAGGCAGGCATTTTGTATCACCATCAATAAAGCACAGTGGCCTAGTGAAACAAGTGCTTGCGGTCTCCATGCTGTTCCAATGGACAATTCTATGTTCAACATTCCACAGGTTTCAAAGAACAACAAAAAATTACAGGCTGTAAAGTGTAAACATTTTAAAAATAATAAATTGTATTACAAAATTGCGCATAGTTTCCTTCTCTCTATTTGGAAAATCCTTCATTACAATAACATTCTTGGGATACAATGAAAAAGAAGACCAATGCCCACAGAGAAAAAGGGGTAAAAATGCAAACGGTACCTCATAAAAGCTGAGCATTGTTCATCATGGTAGAATTTTTTTTTATAGTGCAATTTACATTGTTACTTGAAAACAAACTTTATGTGTATCCTAGGCAACTCTGGGTAACCCCACTAGTAGTACATACAGTTGCTCATGGTGGTTGTTAAATCCCAAAGCAAAACAAATGAATAAACAATAATGACAAAATTAAGCTGTGAATTTCATTGAAATAGAGTACAATTGACTTCCTGATGACTTTAATCAAAATATTTTTGTTCACTTCTTTTCACAGATGACTACATAAGCATCTACTTCTTGCATCATAGAACTCAGTGACTTCAAGTCACAGAAATCATGCTGTCGGCTCCAGTGGTCTAAATGCTGGCTGGCTTCAGGCCATTCGTCCGAGATGCGTCCAGATTCGAATCCTGTCGAGGCATGGTTGTTGTATTTGCTTTACAACACTTGCTCTCTCCCTTGGAGCCAGTGGCCCCAAATTAGGGGCAGGAGACTATTTAAGCCAACCGAGTTGCTCAAGGTGGTCATTAAACCCCCACACAGACAACCTAAAAATTGCTCAGATTGAAAAAAAAAAACACAAAGTAACAAAAAGTCTATTTCGAATACTGGCAAAAAAGAAAACAATTTTTCCTTCTTTTTTTTGTTTTTTTTTTTTTGTTGGAGGTTTAACGACCACTGTGAGCAACTCAATGGGCTATAAGCAGTCGCCCGTCCCTAATTTAGGGTCACTGGTTGCAGAGAAGGAAGAGAGCCAGTGCCTCACCGGGATTCGAACCCGGACCCCTTTCGGACGAATGATCAGAGGCCATCGCTTAGACCACGGCGAAAATTTTTCCTTCTGCCACACAGATGCGAAAACTATAAGCTTATTTTTAAATTTTATCATATAAAATTAAATTCTTGAAACATGGTACTAATAGGGCTATAAATATAAATCTGCGCAAGTTCTTTACCAATAAATGGGAACATAGGACGCGTGATAATAACGCCAGAAAAATGTTACCTTCAGAATGTCTAAACAAAATGCTCCTTTAGAAATTTTTCGTGAATCAAAAAATAATTTCGGATTCTCCCTAAAACTTAATAATCTCTCATACCAACCGGAGCCAAACTCTATTCCTGCTACTCCTGCCATGATTACTGGCTATACAGATATGAAATATTAATTTCAAAATTCATAATACACCACACTTTTGGAGATCGGGCGTAGAAACACCGTAAATACAGACACACATTACAAAGTTCATCGCTGTTCAAGCAGACGTCCACCGACCGATTTCAAGTTGATGGTGACAATGATAATCTCTATATCATCGATGTTTAGGATATAATCAGAATTTTTTGCACTAGAGATCGCCCCGCTTCCACCTATAACTTTGCCCAAAGGTCTTTGCCATCGAGCTTATACACTGGTGTGCGAAAATTAAGGACGACGAGGAGAAATAAGCATAACAGCGGAACGAGCAGGCAGAACGGACAAAAAGACCACTCAGGAGATAGATTAATGTCCGGTACGGTAGGGCATGCCCATATATGCAGCATGACGTAAGGGGGGAGATTATAAAGCACACGGGCGGTGTACGCTCAGCAATTCGGTGAAAGCTTTTGCACGGTGTACATCGGTTTGAACGGCGTCTTGTTGCTGCCACCGTGTGATATGACCAACAGGCAATCCAGTAGACGACATCTGGATAACTTTACCCGAGCTCGGGTCATTGGGAAGTTGGGAGAGATTCGAAGTATGACTAGTGTGGCCGAGGAGTTCGGGATCACACACAGCATCGTTTGGCGAGCTTGGAGAGCATTTCAAACGACAAGAACAGCTGTCCGAGAGTTAAGCAGTAGTCGTCCACGAGCAACCACGGCGGCGGACGACCGGTATAAGAGACAGACGGCACACAGCAGGAGAAATCACCCGTTATCGCGTTTTACCGCGGCCAGGAAGCTGCACAAAGGTTGTCTATTTGCTCGACGACCAGTACGGTGTGTGCCATTAACGCCTGCTCATGGGAGACAGCGGTTTCTGTGGTGCCAGGAACACAAGAACTGAACACATCAGCAATGGGGTCGAGTTCTCTTTACGGATGAAAGCCGATTTAGTCTGACGAGCGATTCTGGACGTATACAAATCTGGAGAGAGCAGGGAACGCGCAATCACACCTCCAACATAATCGAAAAGGGACCAGTTTGGAGGTGGCGGAGTTTTCGTTTGGGGCGGTATCATGCTTCGTAACCGTACTGACCTCCACATCTTTCAACAGGTTCAGTCACTAGTGTCTGCTATTGTACCGAGGTTCTCCTGCCTCACGTGCGTCTGTTTAGAGGTGCTGTGGGTCCTGAGTTCCTCTTCATGGATGACAACGCTACACCTCATCGTACAGTGGCTGTTGCAGAGCTGTTGGAGAGTGAAGATATTCAACGCATGGATTGGCCCGCAAGGTCCCCGGACCTAAATCCAATCGAACACGTGTGTGACCTTCTTGGGAGACGCTTTGCAGCACGTCACCAGCCGCCAGCAACGATTCCGCAGCTGCGGTTGGCCCTACAAGAGGAATGGGCTGCGATGCCACAGCAGCTTCTTGACAACCTCGTCCTCAGCATGGACAGACGTTGTAAATCCTGCAACGCAGTCAGGTGTGATCATATCTCCTACTAAAGACTGGATTTTTCTTGGCAGCCGCCTGTCACATGAACGTTTCTGTCTTCTGTCCAGTAGTGCTCGAAGCTACCTTTTCAATAAAGTGCCTTTGTATCCTTTGGATTCCTTGTTTGGACGATTTTGCTCACTTGTCCCATATTCTTACATCTTGGAGATCTTATGGTATGATTTGAGTCGATGTGGTGCACTTCTGCACGACATTACATTCGAAAAACCGTTTCGTCCTGAATTTTTGCACGCCAGTGTATTACTATAATACAAGCTCGATCGTCTTTGCTTTAGCCAGACCCTATCAAAAGTATTATCCATACCAGGGGTGTATATATTTTCTTTTTGGGGTCAGGCTGACGAAAAATGGAAGCTCTGAAATCCACCAAAACAAAGTAAAAGTTAATGAAAATTAGATAAAACAAAATAAAACAGTTTTTATAATGTGAGTTGACGCCTTTTTAATAAATTAACGCAGTTTTTCTAATGTAAGTTGCATTTTAAACAAAAACTTTAAAAATATGAAACACTTTCCAGGGGCCTCCCATCTAAATACGCCCCTGTTTGATGTAGATCATTTACGTAGATTAAATAGCTAAGCTCTTTAAGGCGGCGCAGTGGTCTAAACAATAGCTTGTTATCATTCGTCTGAAAAGGGTCGGGTTAACTCCAAGAAGGTAAGAATAGGCCGCCCCGGTGGCGCAGTGGTCTAAGCGATGGCCTCTGATCATTCGTCCGGAAGGGGTCCGGGTTCGAATCCCGGTGAGACATGGATGTTGTGTTTGTCTTACGGCACTAGCTCTCTCCCTTCCCTGGAACCAGTTACCCTAAATTAAGGACGGGCGACTGCTTATAGCCCATTGAGTTACTCACGGCGGTCGTAAAACCTCCAATAAAAAAAAAAGGTTAGAATAATAACTCTGGAGATGCCCGGAGTCTCTTAACCGTGAAACCACAAAATGTGGGAATTTGAGGTTGTTTACATGATGCACATGTAATTTCAACTGTGTGTAGATATAATTTCAACTGTGGTGGCGCAGTGGTCTAAGCGATGGCTTCTGATCATTCGCCCGAAAGGGGTCCGGGTTCGAATCCCGGTGAGGCATGGATGTCGTGTTTGTCTTACGGCACTGGCTCTCTCCCTTCCCTGGAACCAGTGACCCTAAATTAGGGACGGGCGACTGCTCATAGCCCATTGAGTTGCTCACGGTGGTCGTTAAACCTCCAATCCAAAAAAAAAAAAAAAATTGTGTGTATTTTGGAATAGCGTTACTTTTGGTTGCAGACAGTGTTAATATCAAACCGGAATGAATTATACTTCTTATATGAGTGAAGTTTTAATTTTAAAGTTATGTTTTGTTTAGAATTCACAGTAAAATTCGTCTATTTCATTTTAAAATGAAAATGGGAAGGAGTCTCAGAATAATTAAGAATTTTATAAATTCAGCATTTTCGCACCCATCGGTAGCAATTTCCGATGCGAAATTGAAAACATTTGCGACGATTTGGCCAACACAAAATGCATGGCAGTATCATTGAAACCTATCAGCTTTCCCACACTTTGACGGCCGTCGGCTAGCTATACGTCGGTGTCGCTCGCGGTTATAGGCTTCACGCAAAGTGGTACTGCTCCTTTTAAGCAGTTTTTTTTATTGGAGGTTTAACGACCACCGTGAGCAACTCAATGGGCTATAAGCAGTCGCATGTCTCTAATTTAGGGTCACTGGTTCCAGGGAAGGGAGAGAGCCAGTGCCTTAAGACAAACACAGTATCCATGCCTCAACGGGATTCGAACCCCGACCCTGTTCGGACGAATGATCACAGGCCATCGCTTAGACCACTGCGCCACTGGGGCGGCCAACAAAGGTTGATACAAGTTCTTTATATTCTGCATAACCTGTCCGATAGCCTATAGTATGGTACAAAACACTTTCGCCCATACCTAAACCAGAACTGAACAGATTCTAGTCCGCTATTTAGCTACACTACAAATTTATCTCCCGTTAAGTAAAAACAGAGTTGACGTACATTACCTTCTGTGAAGAAACTTCAAATTTTCTGGAACTCCATACAATATAATTACACAAAGTAATTAATAAAAAATACTCCAGATAAATACCGATTTTGCACTGAAGAACTCATAAACGGCATATAATCCTGTGATGGTTAACCTGAACGATCGGCCCACAACTCCCGAACGCCTCCTGGCGAGCTGTTACATTAACAGTCCGTTTATCGAACTGTTGACAGCCGGGAGTGTCTTTTTCTTTTTTTTTTTAAATGGAGGTGAGCAACTCAATGGGCTATACGCAGTCTCCCTTCCCTAATTTAGGGTCACTGGTTCCAGGAAAGGGAGAGAGCCAGTGCCGTAAGACAAACACAACATCCATGCCTGACCGAGATTCGAACCCGGACCCCTTACGGACGAATGATCAGAGGACATCGCTTTTTTTTTTTTTTTTTTTTGATTGGAGGTTTAACGACCACCGTGAGCAACTCAATGGGCTATAAGCAGTCGCCCGTCCCTAATTTAGGGTCACTGGTTCCAGGGAAGGGAGAGAGCCAGTGCCTTAAGACAAACACAACATCCATGCCTGACCGGGATTCGAACCCGGACCCCTTACGGACGAATGATCATAGGCCAGCGCTTTAGACCACTGCGCCACAGGGGCGGCCAGAGGCCATCGCTTAGACCACTGCACCACCGAGGCGTACCCGGAGAGTCTTATCACCTGACTTATCATACATCATCAAATGGCTGAAGGCATTAGGATGTGATGCATCATTTTTTTTTTTTTTTTGGTGGTTTTACGACCACCGTGAGCAACTCAATGGGCTATAAGCAGTCGCCCGTCCCTAATTTAGGGTCACTGGTTCCAGGGAAGGGAGAGAGCCAGGGTCGTAAGACAAACACAACATCCATGCATCACCGGGATTCGAGCCCGGACCCCTTACGGACGAATGATCAGAGGCCATTGCTTAGACCACTGTGCCACCGGGGCGGCATGCATTTCCCCACAGCTTACAATAAGGAAATTTTTTACGTTAAGAACGTTAACCGTTGTTTAAATGTAGGATCACAAATTTTATCCCTTGATATCAAATATGTTTATCGTACTATATGCACGCAGGTTTGGGAAATATCCGCCGAGAAAAAGCAGACATTTTGCCACGATGCACTTTCTCTGCCGTTATTGCCAGCACAGATGGAGGGAGATCCTAATTCATTAATATGATTAAGTACAAGAATAAAACAAATGTGTAAGACATATTGTTTATTACTAAATGAAAACATCAATAGTGAATGATTTCTCGAGCTGAATATTAATCAAGATTATTTTTTGCGAAAATTTCGGTGAGTTTTCAAAATCAGCAGTTTTCGTTAACGATGGTCCAATGACCTACGCAAAAAACTGATATTCCATGTTAAAATTGCTCCTCCGAATGTATAGCACCATCTCATTTACAAAAAGTACAATATTTTTGACGATAATGTACAGCACCATCTCATGTACAAGAAGTACAATATTTCTCAACTCAAGGGCTATAAGCAGTCGCCCGTCCCCAATTTAGGGTCACTGGTTCCAGGGAAGGGAGAGAGCCAGTGCCGTAAGACAAACACAACATCAATGTCTCACCGGGATTCGAACCCGGACCCCTTCCGGACGAATGATCAGAGGCCATCGCTTAGATCACTGATGAATGTTTTGCATTAGTTAAATAACATCTCTTTGTTGTCGTTTTTATTTATTGATTTTATTTTGTTTAAACTCGGAAAGCACAACCACCTTGGGAAAACTTCTTCAGTCTCCTATAGCAGGAAGAAGACGAGTTCTATGTGACATCATCATTGGCGTTTCCCATCATCCAATGAAATGCAATGCTACTTTTTTCTGGATAATCCTGTTTTCATTATTGTGTTTTGTTAGCGACGGAAGAGTGGGGCGAAACTGCTTATACTCTGTTGAAATCCATATAGTTTTGTATTTTTGTCTGTTTCTGTTTTATTTCAGGTTCATGATCATGACAACCACAGCAATGGGGAATGGTGATATCTTGGAGGTAAGTACTGCACTGAAACTTTTTTATTTGTAGTGCTGTTTTCTCACTCTGGAATATGGCGGTCTGGGTAAAGTCCAGATGTGAACTGTGTGATATACGCAAATGGCAATGTGCTAGTTAATTAAAGTGTGCTTTCATCAGAAAAAAGGGCAGCCAGTGTTTATTTAGAAACGGGAGAATTTTGTCATGCCGATTGCTTCCACATTTTAGATCAGTTTGTTATTGGGAGCTGGTCTCGTTGAAAAAAAGCCTGTGGTGATACTACTGCCATAAGAATAATTTTACTCGATGTGTTTAACTAAGTATTGATGCGTTAAAGACCATTGTCGAAACTTTTGAGTAATGCGTGAAACTTCCAGTGGCTAGAAAACATTTAAAGTATGTGTAAATGTGGGACAGGAAATAGCGGTTGTTTTTTTAAGTGTTTCCTCTCCTTCAGTTGTTCGATATCAGTATGACGATAGTTTTACATGCAACACCGACCATGCTTACGGTATTGCCCTGCGAGATTAACAGTTTACGCATTTTGCTTGAGGATATTTCGTGAAAAGCGTTTTGTAGTTTGTTGTATTTGTAAGCTTAACAGAGTTTTTGCCACCTCCAGCAAATATTTTGCTGGAAAAAACAGCTACCCGTAAGGAAGCTGGCATGAGCTATTAGTGGCTTAAAACAGTATGATAGTAAAAACTCGTTGATTTTGAAACTCCTGTGTCTGTTCCTTTTTGTGATGAAAATTCAGAATTGTGTTTGAGTAAAGCTTATGTAAGTAATGTGTTCTTGAAGTGTAGAAATCACCAGGCTGTATATCTTTAACATAAACATACATATGATACAATACAAATATCCTGGCCACCTGCCACACCATGATTTTCATTATAAACATAGTCATTATGCATTTAGTCTTCATGTTCCATACAATCAGTAAATTTTTAAGAGGGTGTTATTTATTTTTGCACACCAGTGTTAGAATTAGGAATTAATCTACTGGCGGTCTAGCTGGCCATTACAATTTGCCAACCACTGGTCCACCAAAATGCTCACTGGTCCTTAAAAAATAATAAGAAAAACACTTAGAATTTAAAATATATGTTGAAAATAAATAATTTCAATGGAATTGTCTCCAATATTTGTTTTTAATCCTATCGTTAGTTTGCAGCCTAAAATGAGAACCACACAGCAAGGTAAAATAAATGGAAATTCATTTTTTAACTTGTGACATTAAGAAAGTTGGAAAGAAGAATGTTGGGAATAACAAGAAGAGACAGAGTTAGAAATGAATAAGAGAAGAACAGGAATAATAGATATAAAAATCAAATTGGAGATGGGCTGGACATACTGGAAGACTGAAAGATGCATTAATAACAGAATAGGAACAGAGAGATGGAGAAAGATAGTCGCCACAGAACAAGATGGAGAGATGACCAGAAATTAAGAATTGCTACATAGGCTGAGGATCGAGGCCTGTACCCTGCAGTAGGTGCCAACAGGCTAAGAAGAAGAAGAAATTAGAAAAAACAACAACTTTATTAGCTATCCGGGCCAGTAAAATGAATAGTTCAGTGGTCCGACGGAAGTTTTACCGGCCAATGGCCATTGGGTAATTTGAATGCTGCCCACTATCCTCTTATTCCACAATGTATCAAATTCTTGTATTGCTGCTGATTAAGATATTGTGATTTGTAAGTTTAAATATCTTTCATTAAAGGATTGTACTGATGAATCCAACTTTACAGATTTGGTGGTCGTGGACATCTGTAGCTTAATTTTCAGGAGGGGCAAGCAGAAATTATAATTATGCTGCAATACATGCAAACATGATATGCAAATTTTCAGTGTAGCTTTATATCTAACCATTTTTACCACATACACAAAACACAAATTTAACTGGGAACCAGAAGACCCCAAAACTACATACAGGTAGATGAGTGATTCTTTGACGTTTATTTTGTTCACATGCCGCAAAACCAGAAGATCTCTCATTGGTCATCAAGACTGAAAAAAGGCCATCAAGGCATATTTCTGGGGAAAAAACTTAGATATTTTTTCCAGCAGATGATGATGTATTTTTGATGTTTTCACCTTTCATACTTTTCCATACTGTATCCTCGAACATGTGATTGGAAATATCGGTAAATGTGTAGATTAGCGTCCTAAATTATTTCGTCGGAAAAATGTTAGTACCTGGGAAAAAGTGCAATGTACAGCTTTTAGTGTATGGAAATAAATGGAAAGTGGTGCAGAAATTTCATATTTTAAATGTGTTTTAAAGATTTTTATCGTAATATTGACCTGTGAGTCCCACGCTGTGAAGAGAGAAGCTGCGGTAGGCCTAATGCATCGCTCCGACGAAGTTGTGAAACTTTGGTCTGTTAAAAAGAAGGTTCGTTGCTGTGCCGAAATGACAGGTGAAAGAGTACAAGAGAAGGAGGTTACGTTGTTGGCAAGAGAGCGTATCACTAATAAATGTATTAGTGATACGCTACAGAATATACACACATGAGATTCTTTCGCAGATGCGCGGAATTCCGCTTTTTAGTAATTTGGATCATCCTTGAGATCGATTCAAAACTGCAGAGAAATTTGGGTGGGGGGATATTAATTGGGGAAGGGATTAGTATTCTATCAGGAAGCAATATTTCATCTTTTAAAACTTTCGAAAATGAATGTTAAATGGAAAAAAGACCTTCCCCGTTATCGTAATGCTCTTTTCTCGGGATGTTTCTTCTTCCCAGTATTGTTGTTAAGTATAATTTTATTCCATAAATATTTGTATTTCAGCTTGGAACTGTAGAAAATTTTTGTGAAAACAGAAGTTAGACGGCATGTAAATTTCTTCTAATCTTCAGGCGTGAGATTTCTCAGCGGATTCAAGGTATTTTGACGTTTTTATCATCATTTGTGTGGTTCTCGCGATAGATACATAACTGAAGAGAATTTGGGGAAAAGTCGGTTTCCGTCAGTGGATGGAAGTACGACTTTTGAAATTGGAAGTTAGAATGGAGTGAAGGTTTCTCCCGTAATCGTTTTTTTTCTTTCAATACTGTTTTTCTGAGTATTGTTGTTAAATATCATTTTATTGAATAGATATGTATTTCAGCTTTGAAATGTAGGAAACATTTCTGAAAACAGAAGTCAGATGATGCGACAATTTTGGCCGTAACCGTTATACCCCCCTTCACGCAATGTTTCCTCTATCTTGTATTGTTAAATGTTAATAATTTTATATTTTGAATGGAGTAATGTGGTCCAGTTTAATATTTACATAAATAAATTAACATGAACAGTTTTGTCTTGCTGTGTTTTATTCACACTGTTTCGTCGCACATTCCGATTTTTTACCCAATTAAAAAGTTCAGCTTTTTTTTTCGTCAGTCTCATGTATGAAAATAGGTCCACAGCATCCACCCTTTATTTTGTTGTATCCTATACGTTGGCAGGAAAAACTGGATACAATCTCTTTGATTGCAAAAGATACATATGAGAAAGGTTACATGCTACGGAATAACTCTGCGGGATTCCCGGGAGTCACGGATTCTCACACCATGCAGGCTTTCTCACGTGCAAATAGTAACACTTTCCTTGAATAATATTTTTCTGTCAAAATGCTTCTAAATAAGAAAAAATATGCATAAGATATATGTATACAGTCGAAACCGTTCATAAGGGAGTTAAGAAAAAGTTTGTTATACGCAAACTTCGTTTAATCCGATTTTGTCTTAAATGTATCAGCAAACGAGCAAAAGTTATGTGAAAAAGCACATACAGTATACTACTATAGTACATATGTATTAGATAGCAGAAGTACAATAATTGAAACATTTACCTTTAATTTTTCATTCACACTTCTGGAAGTAACTATCCAGAGTTGCCTGTTTTTGGGATTGAACAATTGCTGTAGACAGCTGTTTTTCTATTTGATCCAACAATGCTGAACAAAACAGATTTTTTGACGCAAAAAAAGTATGTAAAATTATCAAGACTTTCAATTGCCACCGCATTTGAATTTTTTTTAACTTCTGCATATTCTTCCTCCTCATGCCATCAACGATGTCCTGATCTGTATTTTGAGATTCCGTTGAGATGTCATCGTCAGCCAGCAGATAATCTGGAAAAGATAAATCATATGAAATGAGTGCTTTTGCACTCAGGTGATTTCATGTTTCATCTTTAGTAGTAACCACTGTGTCTTCATTTACTACTGAAACACCAAAACCAGCATGTTTCCAACAATTTTTTATATTTACATCCAGGGCTCGACAAATATGTTCTAGATCTAGGAGCCAGCTTCAAACTTTAGGCGCCAGGTGAAACGAAGTCAATAACGCATGAACAAAAACATGTTTGGTTATGACGCTGGAACGAAAAGTGGTATACCATATTTGTTGTCAATTTTTTTTTTCTTTTTACCCAAACCGCTTATTGCAAAATAAAGTTCCAATTTGCTTCACAATTTTCTTTTTCCATTCTTTCAGTAGATCTCAAAAAAAAATTAAAATTTCAGATTTCGATTTTATTAAAATACTCCTTGTGGATGTCATAGTTTTGCATATTAATTCAAAGTACCATATTTTTTTTCCTTCATGAGATCCGCAAGGGCATGTAATTCAAAGGCTGTGAAAAAAAAAATTCCACACATAATCCGCAGCAGCATATGATTTGTAGATCGGGACATTCTGAGAAAAACAATTTCTTCCTTCGCATAATCCGTGGCATGTCTCAGATCATGATATTAAAAAAAACAAAAAAAGACTGTCTATACCTGCCAACATTGTTACTAATAACTAGTATTGCATGGCATACATAGACTCTATTTTACAAAATGATCCATCTCTTTGTAAAAAACAAATGTGCCCCAACAAAACGTTACAACAAACAAGGACTAATGAAACAAACTTAGCTTGTGAGAAACACAAAACTGATTCCCCAGCGAGGACATGACCGCAAGATTTAAGTTAAGTTCGAAACTTCCACCAGTAAACATCAGTAAGACGTGTTCAGAATTCCACAATGCCTGACAGACAGGAAATCCAAGCAAGTGAATGCGCAGTGCACGAACCTCCACTTACCACATGATCATACTGCCCCTAAACTTGCAGTCTTAAGACAAGTTGAGACCAAAGAAGGGGGAAGCTGAACATTTTAACTGGTGAAAAATCAAAACAGACAGCAAGAATGTAGACTATTGTTAGTCTGCCTTTTGTTGACTCTGCAACTGCACAGCATTGATTGCTTAATTTTTCTTTCTGCTGCTATCATTCTCTCCCTACTTCTTCAATGTCGTTTTTCTTTCTTTTCTTGACTTTTGTGCCCTCTGATAACAACTATCAGCCTGAGGACGATGAGCACATGATATCAAAGCTTCAACTATTTCATATAAATGGTGTAACTTTGGGAATATTAATACTTTTAAACACCATGCATCAATTTTTACAAATTTTCCAACTTCGTCACTTTCATTTTCGGGAATTTCCTTCTTCCCTTATCGAGATTAAATGCAAAAACTTATAGGGCAGAGGATATTTAACAACGCTGGAGAGTGGGAACATCACAGGAGGGGAGGGGGGGGGGCAATAGCGATTACGGGAATTCCATCCGACTTCCGGTTTTGGACATTTTTCTCCTATTTTCAAGGTGAAATGCAAAAAATTATGCAGTAAAATATTACTTAAAAATACTGGACACAGGCAACATCGCAAGAAAAAGAAATTACGATTACGGAAAAAATCTGAACTCCGTCGACTTTCCGTTTTCGAAAGTTTTGTAAAGATAGAATTCTGTCTTCCGACGAACATCTATCCCCCCCTTCACACAAATTTCTGTTCACTTGTGCATCGATCTCCTGAGTGGCCGACGTAACGAAAAAGGCGAAATTTCTCGAATTCGCGGAAGAACCTCAAGCCTGAAGCAATTTTCGCGGCGTCTAACTTCTGTTTCCACAAATTCTAGCCTACAGTTTCAAGCTGAAATACGAACATATATGCCATAAAATGATATTTAACAAGAATACTAGACACAAACGCAACATCCGGAGAAAAAAATTACGATTAGGGCAAATTCTTTTTACTCCATTTAACTACTCTTTTGGAAAGCTTTGAAACACGAAATACCGTCGCCAGGCAGAAAATAACCCAACCCCCAAATTATCTTCAGTTTTGCATCAATCATGATAGCGATCTAAATGATGACTAAAAAAACCCAGAGAATTCCGCGAATCCGCTTACGAATCTTATGCATATCATAAAATAATAATAGCAGAATATTTTGTTTTAAACAAAATGAAAATTCGTAGAATCCTTAGTTAGACAACTAAAACAGTAGAAAATACGAACATTCTGTGGTAATTGGCATGCATAACAGTCCTATCTATAATCGGCACCACGTGATCCGCACCTATCATGTTAATCGTGAATCGTAATTTCCGCCAGAAAACTGCGATTCACAGGACCGACTCAGAAATCCAAAGATGCAAGAAAAAATTGATAGTCTTATTGAAAAAGTAACTGTCATTTTGAAGTACTTTTGTGTTACTTTTAAGTAAAAAAAGAACTAAAATCGTTAGCTGTTGCCACATTATCGAAGTTCATTAGTTAGACTAAAAAATCCGTTGAAATTGCGGACAGTCCATAGCATTGTCTTATTTCTGAATACGTTTCAACTGTGAATACCGAAAAAACCGTAACTAATACAATCAGCGCACCAAAAACCAGGCGATCACGGATTCTCACACCGCGTAGGCTTTCGCACGCGCAAATAGTAACGCCTTCCTTGCGTCATATTTTCTGTCAAAATACTTCTAAGTAAAAGAAAAAATATATATTCTTACAACCTCTTTGCAGTCTTCTATCTCGCTGTTACGTATATTTTTTTCTGTTACGGCATTTTCGGTACTTTCCCAATAACACCACCTGTCCTTACAATTACCCCGCAGACTTTTTAAAACGACGCAACATTTTTTTTTTTTTTTTTTTTTTACCAGCGTCCGCAGCACCTATATTTATAACCTTTTAATAGATAATCTATGGATTACAAAACATAAATTACGGTATTTACTGCAATATATTACGAAATCTCAACTAAGAATAAAATTAGGCGCCACAGCCCGAATTTTAGGCGCCTGGGCGACCTGGCGCCCGGGATTTGTCGAGCCCTGGTTACATCAGTTATGGTAGTCCAAGCATTAGATAGCATATCACATGCCATTCGAACATCGATGACAGTTGGTTGCCTCTTTTCCACGTTAATAAGAATTTTTCTGAGTAAAATTTTGCGGTAATGAAGTTTTAGGGTTTTTATAACACCCTGATCCATGGGCTAAAGTTTTGATGTAGTGTTTGGTGGAAACCGATGTACATTTGTAAACGTTAACACTATGTTAGACGAATGTGCTGCACAATTATCGATGAGCAGCAGAACTTTCCTATTTTTCTTTGTCATTTCGTTGTCAAATTGTTTCAACCATTCTGTAAAGAGTTCGGATGTCATCCACGCTTTCTTATTAGCTCTGTAACTTACTGGTAATTTTTCACCTTTCTTGAAGCATCTGGGATTTTTTGATTTCCCGATTACGAAAAGTTCCCTTTTATCGGATCCATCCATATTTGCGCACAGCAATACAGTTAAACGGAGCTTTGAGTTTTTCCCACCAGAACATTTTTCACATTTGAAAGCTGAGGTTTTTTCTGGCAATAACTGATAAAAAACACCAGTTTCATCAGCATTGTAAACATCGCAAGCTTCATACTGCGAAATTAAGGTTTCACTTGATTCCAGCCACTTTTGGGTTGTTTCATCATCCACGGAAGCACTCTCCGCAAACGGACTTAAATATGATTCCATGACGCTCTTTAAATCTTTGAAGCCAACCATTGCTTGGCTGAAAATCAGGTTTTCCTAGAAGTCGGGCTAAATCTAATGCTTTTTCCTTCAGCAAAGGGCCAGAGACTGCAACATTTTTGCTTCTCACTTCTTGGAACCACTTTAACAGCGCTGCTTCCACGTCTGTATAAAGACCTTCACAAATCGTTTTCTATCATGGTTAACAGAACCTTCCGAGAACTTTCGCTTCAAACCATCTTTATTTTTTAAAATTGTGGATTGTGAATTTGCTGGAATGCCAAATGTTTTGGCTATGTCACACTTCTTTTTCTCTTTCTCCACCAAATTGATTGCTTCAATTTTTTCACTTAAACTCAGTGTTTTTCGTTTAACAACTGACATGATTTGTCAGCTTGTGTTGATGCGTTCTAACGAACGAATTTGTGAGAAAAATTGCTGCTTCCAAAGCTTTAAACCATCAGATGCGCCCGCTTAGGAATTGCAGAAGTGCGATTTAGACAAACTTCTGCCTATCTGGTCCATCCGAACAATTTAACATACGGCCCCAAAACGAAGACGCTGATATTGAACACCCCTGGCATGATTCCCCAACACCCCACCCTTTGATCCTTTGTTGCATTCCTCCTGTTCTCAAGCTGGGAAACAGATCATTTACCCTCTAAGCTCTAGGGGTGATGAAGTGGGGGTCCATTTAGTGAAGGAGGATTAAGGAAAAGTGGGGTGGGGGTGGGTGGGTCCGACACCGCCTGGCTAGTCTTCGGGCATTTCACTGAGTCAGAGGTCTCAAGATATCCTGAAAAAGAAAAAAAGAAAATGGCTACTCTCCCGCAGGAGAAATGTTAAATGGGAAAAGGCAAAAACTTCGTTATATATGATTTTGGACAAAACTGCTGTTCGTAATATCCAGTTGAAATAACATTACGATTGCATTGAAAATTCAGGGAACTGCAAAGACATTGTTATATATGAACCTTCCTTATATCCGAGCTAGTTATATGAGGGTTCAACTGTATATTCTTACAATCTCTTTGCGGTCTTCTATCTCGATGTTACATTACATTTCTTCTGTTACCGCATTTTTGGTACTTTCCCAATTACACCATCTCTCCTGACAATTACCTCCCAGACTTTTCAAAATGCTGCACCATTGTTGTCATTTTTCTTTTCTTTACCTGTGTCCGCAGTACCTAAATTTATAACTTTTTAATAGATAATCTATGGATTATACAACAGAAATTATGGTATTTACTGCAAATTACGAAATCTCAAGAAGATTAGGCGCCAAGGCCCGAATTTTAGGCGCCTGGGCAACCTGGCACCTGGGATTTGTCGAGCCCTGGTAATGGCTTTGTAATAAGTATGTATATGCAGTAGATTCCGGTTAAATGGGGCACATCTGGGCTAGAACTCTTTAACCCAATTAAGCGGCTGCCCCAGTTATGCAAAGCTTTATCCCAAAGTACTAATTTGGGTTGTTGTTCAAAAATGTTCTCGTATAATAAATGGCTGCCCCAACTAATTGGAATCTACTGCACTAAAGAATGAAGTAAGTTATATCCCAAGTTTCTTGCCTCTCACAAGTATTGTTATACACTAAGCTATTAAAATTTTCATGGATGTTCAATTATAGTGCTTCATTATATTGTTGTATCTCTGAATATTCAAAGCTGTGCTGTATGAAATTAGATGTGATGTGGTAGCTCGAAGATGGGGAATGAACTCATGTACATAATCTTTTGCAGAATGGCAGTATACCTATTCCAAGTGGAGAGCCCTCATTGAAAAAAATGAAGATAGAAGGTAATAATTATAATTCACTTTTGGTGTTCCTAAATATTTTGTAGAGTGCTTTTTTTGTTACATAAGATTTCACCTGTAAAGGTAAGGTGAAATGTCAACATGTTTCTGTGCTTTTGAAATAATCTTTTAATAGGTCTATATTGCCTGCCAGCATTTTATAATTGTCTATAAATGTTCAAAAAAAGTCTATGCTATAGATTTATTTGATGTATTCTTATGAGCATCTCAGAATACACAAACAAAAGGTGAATGTTTAATAGTTTTTTTTTTAAATATTTTATTCAGTAGGTGGCAGCACTGCACTTGCTATTTTGACAGGCCAGACATTGGTTTTTACCCTTCTGTGTCAGCAGAGGAACGAACTGTGCAACTGTTATAATTTACGTGAAGTAAATAAATGTAAATCTGCAGAAATTTCATAAAAACTTCATAGTTTAGCTTAAGTGAGTGTGGGTAAATGTTTCAAAAACAGCAAGTACAGCAATATTACCAGCCACAGAAAAATGAGCCATTATTATAAATTCATCTTTTACTTTGAGTACTCTGAAATCATAGCGATGCGAATATGTCAAAGATGGTGAAGACTTTTTGTGTACCATTGTAGTTTTGAAATGTGAATCTGAACAGCATGTATAGCTTGTTAAAAGTTCCTTTGTCCTTAGCATTTATTTTGGCTTTAATGTTGTTACAAGGATGAGAATTACATGGTTACAGATAAACATGGAAATAAAGGCAACATTCTTATTGCAACAAACCTGACTAAATATGGTTTTCCTATATTGTACCAATTTACAGTGTGGTCCAAAAGTAACATGCTAAAGGTGCACAATATTGTGTGTGTGAGAGTGTGCATTGTGGTAAACAAAGTTAAAACTGTTTAGTGCTTAGTATTTTATTTTTCAATGGAAATTACTGGAGGATAGTTTATCTACTTTTAACCTAGAATCAGAGTTGACCTATTTTTGGAACACTCAAGAGTTTAGATGCCTGACATAACACTTGTCAAAATTTTGAATTTTAGACATTCTTTTGAGTATTGAATAAAAACAATAAATATTGAATACTTAGTTCATCGTACATTTAAAGAATAAAAATAATATAGGGAAAAATTAAGTCTAATGTGGATTTTGTGAATTATACCCAACAAAAACTTGGAAAGTTATGCATTTTGTACAATTGGTCTAAAAAGTTGTGATAATTAGTAAGAAAAAAAAATTTGTGGTGTATTACATACAAAAAGGAACGATATTATATATATATATACATGTACATGTATATCATTCCATATTATATATATAGCATTTGTTTTGGCTTTTTTAAAGTTTTTGCCAACCCATTTGCCAAATAAATTTTTTTTTTCTAATGTAATCTGATGTCACCAATTTTTTTTCGCCATCCACTGAACCTGTGTTATAATAGGTCTTATGGCAGCAATTGTATCACTCTTTTCACGTAATTGCTTTGTGTTCTCACATGCAATGTGAACAAGAAAGATGACATCGAATTTTCAGGTGTAGCGAGCACGTCTTTTGAATCCGTTCCGACGCAAATTTAATTTATCAAAGCTATTCACATTCAATGGAACCAGTATGGAAAACAGTAGTATCTGACCAAAGAAAGAAGTTTTTCAATTGGGTTTTAAATCCCGCAGGTATTGTAAAACGGAATCATGAGCTCCTGGTTGTAGACTTATGTGTTAAGGAAAATTTGAATTTATACGAGTACCATTTAATAGCGGAAACACTCTCCAACAAAGAAAGAGGTTTTTAAATCGGACTCTTGGAAGCAGAGATATGGACAATATATAAGATATGCATCTACGCCCCTGGTGGGAAAACCATGCATTATTTTAGGAAGAAAGTATTCTCAAAAGGTTTTTCAATGTGAGCGGTATCGGTCAAAGAAAGAGTTTTTTAGTCAAGTTTCAGAAGCTCATATCTTGCCACAAATACATCAGAAGTAGAAATTAACACTTATACCCCCTCGTGGCCAAACCATTCTTTACGAAATATTAGAAATTTTATGAAAAACATTTTCCATCAGGAGATGTATGCGATACAGGAAGTATTTTTCAAATTGCAGTTTTAGAAGCAGAAATATGGGGGAAAACGCAATTTACCTTTGCGCCCTATCGGAAAGTCTATGATTTACTTGCAAATTTTGAACCTATATGAAAAACATTTCGTATCGGAAACACTATCTGACAAAAAAAGAATTTTTCAAATCAGACTCCTAGAAGTGGAGATCTTGACAAAAATAAGATATACATCTATGGCCCCTGGCGTAGAAACCATGCATTATTTTAAGAAGAAAACATTCCTAAAAGTTTTATCGACTTGAGTAGTATCGGTGCACAAACAAATTCTTTTAAATCAAGATTTTATAAGCTCAGATTTTGCCGCAAATATATCAGAAGCAGAAATTAAGACTTACGTCCCTGGTGACCAAACCACTTTCTACCAAAAATTAGAAATTATATACAAAGGATTTCCCACGAGGAGCTATATCCGGTGCAGAAAGTATTTTTCAAATCGGAGTTTTAGAAGCGAAGATATCGGGGTAAACGCAATTTTCCTTTACGCCCCCTAGTGCAAAGTCTGTGAATTACTTGGAAATTTTGAAATTATATGGCAAACATGTCACACTGGAAACTATCCAATAAAGAATTTTTCAAATAGGACCATTAAAAGCAGAGATATTGACAAAAACAAGATATACATCTACGCCCCTGGCGGAGAAACCATGCAATATTTTAAAAAGAAAATATTCCGAAAAGGTTTATCAACGTAAGTGGCATCGGTCCAGGAATGAATTTTTCAGTCGATATTTTAGAAGCTCAAATTTTATGGCAAATACATCAGGAGCAAAAATTAACATTTGCGTCCCCTGGTGGTCAAAGTATTCTTCACCAAAAATTAGAAATTATATGCAAAAGTTTTCCATCAAGAGCTGTATCCGCTGAAGAAACAATTTTTCAAATCGGAGTTTTAGAAGAAGAGAGATGGGGGGAAAACGAAATTTACTTTCACTCCCCCTAGTGGAAAATCTATGGGTAACTTGAAAATGTAACTACCAAAAATACTCTTTTACAAATGGAATCGATAGAATTTTTTCAATCGGATGTTTAGAAGCAACTATATGGAATAAAATGCATTTTGAATTCGATACCATCTGCATTTACGTCCTCTGGCAACGAAACTGTACATTGTAAAAAAAAAAAACGAAATGAAGGATCATCATTCGCATATCTCAAGCTTGCCAATGCAAAAAGAATTTTTCAAATGGGGCTAATAGTTAGAGATATTGTCTACAGATGGATGGACGGACAAAACTGATAACATAAGCACGATCTTTTTGTACAAAAGACGTGCTAACAATGAAAAAAGTAACTAACAGTTGAATTTCATTTTTCAAATACCAAATCTAATAAAAAATATATTCATTTTGCTTGGATGTCATTAAATAGGGTAATTGCCAATATTTTCCCAAAACTTTTTATGAATCATCAAAACTATTTTTTTTTTTTTTTGCAAATTGCAAAGAATGCGATCGGCAGCACAACACCTGTATGTATATATATATGAGAGTTGTACTGAAAATAATGCAAACATGGGCATAACTTTTTTATTTACTGACTAGAGGTCGTTCAGATTGACCATGCTTGTACAGTAACTCTTTCTCCATACAAAGGTACTGCTCAACATAGTCTCCATCACATGTGATGCATTTTCGCCGTCGTTGAACCCAACTCTCAAATCCTCTTTGAGAAAATTCAAGCGTGGACTGTTGTATCCACTTCTTCACAACCACTTTTGCTTTGTCTGTGTCATCAAATCGTTGTCTCTGGAGGCTGTCGTCCTTCATTGGACTGAACAAGTGGAAGTCGGAGGGCATCAAATCTGGGCTGTACGGTGGATGGGGACCACCGACCCGCCTAATTTGTTACCAAAGGTATGTGCGGAGTAGCAGAATATAGACGTACATGTGTACGCTGTAGGCGGATAGTTTCCAAATTATTAGAAGATTTTGCAGATACTCTTTGCTTGTAGATTGAAAAAAAAAAAAAATATTATTCACGTACTATCGTGGCTTTACTCAGAGTAATAGATTTAATTTTATTTTAACTTTAAGAACTTGCAATTATTTTTCATATCTTCTGAGTTCTTTTGTTTGTGCAGATGTGTCTGGCCTGTAGATTTTATCAAGGCCTGTTCTCAATTTAAAGGAACTGTATCAAAAGTCACTTACAAACGTAGAAAGAGCGAAGACCTTGTTCGAAAGTTTCATTTACACAGAAATAATTTAAATTTTTATTGCCAGGTTTCTCATGCAGTTGCCACTTATTAAATTAAAATCTTTTCTGTATGTATTTTGTGAGCCTACTATTTTTTGAATTAAGTTCTTGAAAATTCTATTTATAATTTTTGAAGGCTCACTGGTGGAACTGTTTTTCTAGATACAAAAACTTCAATTAGTCTCTTGTTTTTATGAGGTTCGTCGAATATTTCAATATTTTACGATAAAGGACAATTTCACACTCACTGCTGCACATTCAATTGTAATGTACTTATTTTGTTCTCATTGGAATCTGTAATGTTCTAATAATTATTTATTGTTTTATTAATTTTTTTCTTTAAATTATCTTATTCTATTTTTGTCATGGTTCGTGTTTCGCGGGTTTGCAGCAAGTTTTCTGTTTCAATGGTTGTGTATGCAGATACATTATATTTTTATACAACTCTGGGTATGTGTGGTTTCACAGTGTCATGGTGAATGTGGATCATTTTCAGATTCGTGTTTGGTCCATTCCTTATGTCTCCTGTAAGTATCTTGAGTGTCTCACTGTATTGCTCTCTGGTCATGGTACGGCCACATTCCAGAAAACCAAGAAGAATGACACCCTTGGCGTCCCAAAAAAGTCACCATGACTTTCTGTGCTGATCATTGGCTCTTGAACTTCTTAGGCCTTGGTAAAGAGGTGTGACTCCATTCAATGGATTGATTCTTCATTTCTGGATCGTAAAGATATGCCCACGCTTCATCCCCTGTCACCAGATTGGAAGAAAATGTGTCTTCATTGGCTTCAAACACTTCCAGCAGATCAGAGCAGACTTCCACCCTTCTCTCTTTCAAATCGGGTGTCAGCTGTCAAGGTATCCAATTTGCACACAATTTCCGATACCCTAAGTCTTCCACGATCTTCTGTATGGCATTGTGACCACAGTCCAGTTGTGCAACAAGCTCACAGATTGTGACTCGTCTCTCTGCGCAAAGCAGTTCATCCACTCGCTGATGATTCGTGCTAGTGATCACAGATGATGGTCTCCCAATGCCTGGTTTGTCTTCAATGCTCATTTCCTCTTCTTTAAACTTCATCCATCTGTGCACATTGCTCTTGTCAATGATGTCATCTTCGTAAACATTCTGTATCCTTCTGTGGATGTTGAACAGCCTGCACGCTTTCTTCATCAAGAACTCAATGACAGTACGTTGTTTCTTCTTGAAATCCATTATTTACCTGCAATGAAAAAGAAAGGTTACTATAGAGGAAAAGTTACTCTACCAAAGATGTGCAATTTGAATGACCTCTGTTAGTTCATAAAAAAGTTACGCCCATTTTTGCATTACTTTTGGTACAACCCTCGTATATTTAAACATATCAAAATAAAATCCTAAAATATTAAAAAAAAAATTGTACAACTCAAAAAATTAATATTTCTAAATGTCAATTTGTCAACCACAGAATTTTCTAGTCATCTAAATTGCTTAAATCACTTCCAATTTCATCCAGCCATTGTTTTACAGTAACGACATAATCCACATCTCCATACCTTACTCCAGCTTAATATCCATTTCGAACATGCGTTTAAAAAAAAGTTACACTAGTGGAGTTTTGATGTCTAACATACTCCTTTTAAGTTTAACGAATATCACCTTCTGGCTAATGGTGTCGAAAAAGCAGGCAACCCAGCAGCAGGCGAAGGTCAAGGTTATTTGAAAGCACTGAGACGTATGTGCAACGGAAGTTGAGGGTTCAGCTTCAGCAACCAATTATGTATTTGACAGTATTTCTCAGACCCTGTAACTCCTGTTAATGTTAAATTGTGGATTTCAGAATCAGGTTATACCACTGCTGATTTAACAAGGAAGGAAACACATTAACATTTTAAACCTATTTGATGCAATGCCTAAAAACAATAGTTAGTCAGTACATCATGGTAACATTGCTTATTGTTTTGATGGTAGTCCTGAAAGATGTACTAAATAAAATAAGTATGATATAACCCAAAAATTTGTCAATAAAGACATTTTCCTCCAATAACTTCCTCAGAAACAATTGGCTTTCTTATAATTAAAATAAGTCTGCTCAGTAAATTTAATCGTAAAAATGTCAACCTCAGTAGCTAGTTAGCAGTTGCTGTGGTTGGCATTCAGAAGTAGATCTGATCAATTTTTTAAAAGCTCATGGTTTGCAGATATGGTGGCACCTGTAAACCAAATCAGTAACAGAAAGGCCTTGCAATGTCTGACTGCCCATTGGTGGTCGTTAAACCCAAATTAAAAAAAATGTTTTTCTTTTCATGCCACTTTTGGTAATAGCAGTTAAGTGTCCAGTACATCAATAAAGTATATTGCATCAGTCTGTAATTATTCTATCTTTTTTGCCATAATTTCATCTTAGATTTGCCAATTTTGGAGGACAGAAGTTGAATTTTCACAAATTTTCTTTCCTCCCATTTTCAAAGACCATGAAGCAGAACTTTGGTAATTGGTAGTCAAACACAATTCATCATTCTAGTTATGGTAATAACAAATAATGCACAGAAACAAGCTCTGAGGGGTAGCCAAATCAGAGAGCCCACCTGTTCCCCACTATTTCTTTGACACAGTATTATTTGCAAGGGGATGCTGATAAGTTTTCAGCCTTATCAAGAAGGAAATGGGCTAGAGCCATGAAACAGACTATTCCACATATTCACGCCGAAGTTCAACACACTTGGCGCAGCATTTCTGGAGTTTCTTTAACCCTTCCGAAAAAAAAATCTTAAGTCTGATCACACAAATACTGCTCTGCTGCTGATATCACCTCCAAATCACTCAAAAAATACTTCCCTTTTAAACTTTTTTTAAGGTTTGGGAACAGGAAGTAATCTGATGGAGCAAGATCTGGTGAGTAGGGTGGATGGTCACAATAATAATCAGTTTGCCCTAAATAAGTAGATGAGTTCACTCTTAATAGCCTAGTGCTTTATATTTTCTTTATACTAAGTGTATTTATTTCATATATTGGAGGATTCATTTAGATTGAGAATGAACCAAGAAGAGATTACAGCAACACTTAAACCCCAGACCCTTCAAAACATCCATTGTCTTGCCAGCCTTGTGAGCCACCACATTGTCCCACAAAAAGAATATACCTTTCCACAGTTTTTCTCACCTTTTTTCCTTCAACACCTCCTTTAATTGGGACAGCAAGTTGGAATAGTATTCAACATTCACTGTTTGGCCCTTCAGTAGATAATCAGTCAGTAAAACGCCTTCTGAATCCCCCCAAAAACAGTTGCCATGACCTTTGAGTCTTGAATTTCTTTGGCCATGGAGAACCAGAGTGCCACCACTGCAGGGATTGTGGTTTTGTCTCTGGATTGAAGTGATGTAACCATATTTCATCAACAGTGACAAGTCACTGCAAAAGATTATCACCAGATCGCTCAAAATGCTGCAAAACTGATTTGGAAGTGTCCACTCATTTTCGTTTCTCATCGGTGTTCAAACATTTGGGCACCCACTTCGCTGACATCTTCTGCATATTCAAGTGTTCATGAATTATGCACCCAACATGCTCCCTGGATATCTCCAGTGTCTCAGCTATTGTTTTAGCCAAGATTCACCGATCTGACAGAATCAAGTCATGAACACGATCAACAATTTCTGGTGTTGTCACTGTTAAAGGCCTTTTAGATCTTGCTGCATTTTTGATCTCAAAGCCTCCACGCTGAAAGTTGGCACACCATTTCTTCACAGTGAAATATAAAGGGCACTTGTCAATTAATGTTTGTGTCATGCACTCATAGATTTCCTTTGCAGTTTTCTTCTGCAGGAACAGAAATTTCACAGCCCGCAGTTCCACATTCGAAAATTCAACACTTTGCACTGACATGATTCAGTTCAGGATGTCAAACATCTTCAAAGAAAAAAAAAAGAGCTATTTGTCTAAAAATTAGCACTTTACAATACAAAAGAACACTCTTTCGAACTGCAATGACAAAATAATGCTACAATTGCAGAAATTGGGTTAGGCTAAGAACTTTTCAGCATTCCCTCGTACTAAAACAATTTCTAAAGGAGAACCATTCACTTCTAGTAGAGAAATGACATGATTTATAAACATCAGCTAAACTCTTCTATTTTGCCAATTATTTGAAACATGATTTCAATAAATTGATTTTGTGACTAGCTAGCTGATGTTATACACAGTTTATCCATTGTTTGAACACATCATAACCTGTCTTCAACTGTGGTGTCATCAGGCTACATTTTTCATGTGATGCAGAATTCCCAAATGTTAGTAATGAAAGATACCTGTGGCCACCCTGGTGGCGCAGTGGTCTGAGCTCTGGCTTCTTACCATTCGTCCGGGATCAAATCATGGCGGGGGCATAGATGTTGTGTTTGTCTTATGGCACTGGCTCTCTCTCCCTTCCCTGGAGCCAGCGGCCCTAAATTAGGGACAAGCAACTGTTTAAAGCCCATTGGGTTCCTGTGGGTGGGTTTTTAAACCTCTGAACAAAGATATCTATCTGCATTTAAATCTTGACAGGAGCTGTACGACAAGTACCAATGTATCTTGCAATTTAACATATTTATTCATTCTACCCCTTAAAAAAAAACAACTCGATAAAATAATGTAAAATGTGCCATACTCTTAGGTAGAGAGCAATGTATGTTTCAGAAGTCAGGCTAAAGATTATTGATTTTGACTTGTAGGTTTAGTAATATGATTTATGTAATACCAGTGGATGTCTGTTCTTTACTTCAATACCGATATTTGAACAGTTTTTATTTTTCAAGAAAACGAAGTCTGAACTGTAAAAAAAAAATAAAAAAAAATAATAAGCAGTTTTCCAGACCGAAAAATTTAGAGCCTTAGGGGGCAGTTAATACCATTTGGTAAAACACACTTGGATGAATTCCGAAGGTGTATCTGTGATGTCCCTCTTTCTCTGTGAAAGGGCTTGTCACCTGACTGATTTCCACTTAGTTGCTACATCAACACATGCGTAATTGTTTCAGGAGAAGGTGCTGCTAAAAGTGTTCTGCTTTTCCTCCACATCTGCAAAATTCTTGTGCCACATAATTGTCTGAAAAAGTAATTTCTGGTCTGACGTATAAATGTGTGATTGAACTGACCCGACTGTAGTTAGTGTTTTCATTCCATGTACCATTAAGTCCGTAAAACAGTGCTAAAACAGTTGTTTCTTGTAAGCTTGTTCTTCAGTTTTTGTTACCAGTACATCATAAAATTATCTAATGTTCCATATATTTTGAAAGAGAAAGGAACAAAAGAAAACCTATTTTTGAAGTGGGATAACCACAGTTGGAATAATATTCCCTCTTGTTATGCTGTACATTTTCTGCAGGGTATTTCCATAATAAATCTTTGAGCTATATAAAGCTATGTTTTATTGAAATTCCACTGCATCTGTGTTCATCTGGGCTGTTTGATATTTACTCCCCACAATATTCTTATCTTGCACCATCGTATGATGTTTTTAAAGAGAAAGCACTGATCAAAAGGGTAAGTGATTGACTCATGGCATTGCTATGAACACTTCGTTTCCCATAAGTATATTGAGTTTTGTATTTGAAATGCAAGGCATTTGGTTTTGTTTTCATACCAGTACCATAAATATTATGAGCATTATTTTTATGCCCTGGATTAAATTGCCATTCTCCTGTAATCAACTCCTTGGGAAACTCAAAAATTTTGTTATCCGAGAGTTGAAATCAAAGCTATGTCTCCCATTTTCTATCCAGGACAGTGCAGTTCAAAACAGCTGAAGCATTCATATGGAGACAAGATTTTGCTAGTGAAGGTACTTGCCTCCTCTTAGACAAAGAGCAGGTCAGGTACAGTTCCAAAACGGTAAATCTGAAGTGTGTTACATTGATATCATTGGTTGTGGGAAACATTTCAGCAGATAGTCTGTAAACTTAACATGCTATTGCACTTTCTTGGTAGGTGGTTCCATTTCCATTCTTGGAAAGTATTCAACCCGCTCCTTCTTGTCACATTTAAGCAAATCGACATGTTTTAGCTTGCTGTTGCCCACTCCCTTGGAACTGATGCCACTGACAAAATGGCTAGTGCTTTACAGGCAGCAGCCCTGATGCTTAAAATCTTCATATCACAAGTTACATTACATAATCTGTTTATTTCCAAACTGCCTGCCAACTGCTAGAGTCTGTACGGTCCAACATTTGTTCTGCAACAACCTAGTAAGTACAGCATGTTTAATCACTGAGTTCAAAAAGTTGTTTTGGTGATAATCCTGTAAGGCTAACATGCTTCTGGGCAGTGACAATATTGTTGCTTCTCCACTACTTTGTTTTCTCCTGAATGTGCAAAGGGCCGTTTGCACCATACTACTCGCTCCGTGAGTAGCGTGTTTTGCACCAAAAAAGTTTTAAAAATCCTGCGTCCAGCCCCACCTCTCATTCAGCATGTCTCTTGCTGTACTCTGTCACAGGTTTTACCTCTCCTAAGCCTTTGGCATCTCAGTGCACTGAATGCCTATTGGTGGTAACAGTGCAACTCTCTTGCTAATACCAGAAACATTTAGCTTTCCGTCGGAACATAGAACAACTCGCAAATACATTCAGTGTCATCCACTAGGACAAAAGCATTTGCATATAAAGGACCAAGAGTCCTCCATACCCTGTATTGTTGCAGTTCCGCCAAATGGGAAATTGAAACAAATATAGCTTCATGCAGATGGAAAAATCAATATATCATATCCCTCGTATGTGTTCCCAAATTTTTTTATTTTTAGAGAAAATGTCAAACTATTTTTCTGCTTTTTAACTAGCAGATATCAAAATTAGAACTTAAAAAAAAATGTCAATCTGCCCATTATTTTACACTTTTGGATAATAATTAAAATATTACTCCACAAAGTGACGCTAATACAGAAACGCAGAAAGATGGCTCAATGTTTATTCTACATGTGAAAGAAAAATCGGATTTCTAAATTGTTTCTTTATATATGTAATTTCATTCTGCAAATGCATGTTTTTAGCTGGTTTTCACGAGGTATGGGGGACTCTTAACAAGTCAACATTGTTGGTGGTCACCTTTCACAGTAGTTTGCTTTGGGTATTATTACTAAAAAAAAAGTTACTGCTGGAATATGTATATATTTACATAGCATTAAGATGAACAGGGTATTGATGAGTTTTACAATTATAACATGTATTGAAAAACAAAAGTAACAGTTGTACCACTACTAATAATATACATAAGATTCTTCTGTGGATTTGTGGAATTCCACTTTTTTTTTTTTGTTGTTGTTTGGGTCATCTTCAAGATTGATGCAAAACTGAAGATAAATTTGGGGGAGAATTAATTCAAGGTGAGACACTTTTCCATCTGGGAACGGAATTCCAACTTTCAAAAACGGAAGTTAGATAGAGTAAAAGATTCCCTTGCAATTGTAAATTTTTCTCTCTCGCGATGTTCCTTCTGTCAGGTATTGTTTAATCAATTTATTTTGTAAATATTTGTATTTCAGCTTGAAAATGGATAAAAAATTATCAAAAACTAGTCTGACAAAGCAAAGATTTCACCCGCAATCGCAATTCTCTCCCTTTCCGCGATGTTCTTCTCTCTATCCTGTGTTGTTGTTAAGTGTCAGTAATTTTATATTTTGAACACAGTGATGTGTTCCAGTTTAACATTTACATATATAAATTACAGTGAGCAGTTCCATCTTGCTCACTGAGTTCGCCAACATGCGTAATCATGCGTCTAGTACACATCAAAAAGTGTGTTTGCAGTGAAGATTTCTCCCGTATGCGTCTAGTATGCATCGAAAAGTGTGTTACGCAGTGAAGATTTCTATCGTAATTTTATTTTTCACGCAATGTTTCCTCTGCCTAGTATTGCTATTAAATATTTTATTTCATAAATATTTGTATTTCACCTTGAAAATGGAGGGAAAATGTTGAAAACTGAAATTGGACGTAGCAAAGATGTCTCCCGTAACTAATCCCCCACCTCCAACGATGTTCTGAACATGTGTCCCATGTTCTTAAATATTCCCCACCAAAAGGTTAGCATTTCAGGTGCATTTTGGATTGATAAAAAGAGGGGGAGGGTCCAAAAATGTAAGTGATGAAGCTGAAAAATTTGTAAGAAATTGATGCTTGGTGTTCAGAAGTATTCATATTTTCAAAGTTAATCGTATTTAAAATAGTGAAAGCTATCATGCATTCATGGTTCTTACAGGCTGAAAGTTTTTCAGCATGATAAATAAAATTGTCATCCAAGGGCATAAAAAAGAAAAAGAAAAGAAAAAAGCGACAATAAAGAAATGGGAAGGGAAACAAGGATATGAGCAAAATGAAAATTTAAGCACTGGATGCTGCACAGCTGTAGAGTCAACAAAAGACAAATGTGACTGTGGAACTTGCTGAGAAGTTTATTAGATAGTTTTAGATGTCTATAAGCAGGCCTTGACAAATATGATTCAGATTTAGGAGCCACCTCCAAAATTTAGGGGCCAGGGTTGTGTAGCGGGGGGAGGGGGGGGGGTCTTTAAAGTTGATAAAATATCAATAAACAGAAAGGGGAAGACATAAGGTTTATTTTTTTACCTCATATTTACTCTCAATTTTAAGAAATCTGGGCAGCATAAAAATATATAATCGAGTAGAATGTATTTTACATACCATTGACAAATAACATGAAACATATCGATAAGAAACATACCTGACGTCTAGGTGCTTGTTGAAATCACAAAGATATTTCAGTTCCAGAACCACAACGTGCAGTAAGTTTGCTGCATGACTCAATTTCTTTAGAATTATGTCTTTGAATTTATATTTGCCTTTCAATTTACTTATGACAATAAAGCAGGTGATTTTTCACAATTCCTATAATATGGAGACTGTTTATGATATTGCTTTCAATTAAATTATATTAATATTAGCTGATATTGTGCAGCAATTGAAGGATTGAAATGTGGAAACTTTTTTTAAACAAATGAAGATAGAATTAAATTACCGAGTAAAAGCCAAAAAAAAAAAAAAAAAAAAAAAAAAAAAAGGAGCATTGTAAGAAAACTAAATCCCAGATGCCCTATTATGGCCATGAATATGTCTTGTGGTTTTAGCACCAAAATACCACCTGTCAATAGCCTTTGAAGGGTCAAATTCAGATAAGGAGGGGCCATTAAAGTTGATCATCATTAAATCATTTAAGCTCTCCGCTTCCATTGATGATCGAAATTTGTTTTTAATAAGGTTCATCAAGCTGAAACCTCTTTCACAACTTACAGTGGAAACAGGCAATACTGACACTATTGATAAGAGTTTCCCTAAAACTGGAAATCTGTCACTGTTAGACATCACTTTGTTCAACAATTCACTGAGCTTCATCCCTTGTCCAAGCACCTTAAACTCATACCATTCGTTCTGGAGAAGATTTATGCATGTTTTGCTATTCATATCTGGAGATGATAGTTGTTTTTTGAAATGTTGAGCTAGGACTCTTATCTCATCAACTCCAAACTTCTCCAGATCTTTTCCTGTTGGCCACGTGAAGGTATCAAAAACCCTGCAATGTTGAATGATGTTATGATTGTTCAGAAATCTTTCCTGTAAATATTGTGCTCCGCATTGCACCAGGTTTTTTTGTCAACTTCAAAGGAAGTACTTGAACTGGCATTCAGTCCATGCAGTTGCACTTCTTGATAAATGCCTTTCAGTGTTGTGCTACTGATGAACATGTCTTCATAATGACCAGGAACATCGATCAATGCAGTGAGTGTTGTTACAGTACTTTTTATGTACAGTTCAACAGCACTCATGAAAAGTTCTTGCCTTTGAAATATGAGAGACAGGTTCTTAAATACAGTAAGATAATCTAACAGAAAGTGTAGCATATGGGCAAACCTGAAATTCTTCAGTTTCTTCAACAGACCCTTTGCAACTGCAGAAGCATCCCCTTTCTCATTAGAAATATCTTCAAGATGTACCACCACACATTTCCAATCTTTTACCAGAGCAGCAAGTGCACCAACTTTACTGGCAACCCATCTTACTTTGTAGAGAAATTGAAATTTTAAAAGTTGGCCCTGCAAAATTTCAGATACCTGCTTCAGTTGATGCATTCTCTTTGGTGATGACCGATAAAATTTGTACAGTTTCTTAAGAACTGTATCAATGTCATCAATGAATTTTACATTTTTTACAGCACTCAGCACACTTAAGTTTAATCTGTGTGCAATACAGTGAACACCTACCACATGGCTCAATGTTTGATGAATCTTCTGAACTACACCATTCTCAGCAATCATACTGGCTGCTCCATCAGTCCCAATACCAATCAAATGATTGGAACTTAACCATTCTGACAGCTCTAGTCTTACAAGTTCACTATAAATTGCTTTCATGTATCCATCTGCAGTTGCACTTTCAAGTGGAATGATGGATAAAAATACTTCTTTTATTCCTTTGTCTTTCAGATATCTTGCATATAATATAAGTTCTTCTACACCTCCTTTGTCTGTTGATCCATCCAGCAATAAACTTACAAAATGCTGATCTTTCAGTTCACAAATCAGTTCATTTCTTATCCCTGCTGCAATATAAGACACAAATTCTTTACATCTTTTGTCATTGTTATATTCTTTTCTGACTTCAATACCTAGTTTTTCTGCCAATAACAATTGCCCTTCCAAGTCGCTAAAAGGTTTATTATTTTTAGCAATGAAATAGGCAATATTAAAAACAGATTTCATGTGCTCAAACATTTTTTGATCCATTTTTTTTACACACACTGCAATAGGGGTAGTTTCTGGATGTAATTCTGCATTTTGTGCTACCATGCATTTCTGATGCTGATATGACTTCTCATGTTTTTTAAATGTTTCCAGTTTGAAAGGTCCAACAAAACCCTTTACCACTTTAGAACTGACATCCGCTATCCCAGGAAATGCAGCACATATTTCACATTGTGCTATACCTGTTCTTTCATTAAAAGTAAGCCACAGTAAATCCTTTAACCATGCTGTTTGAAATTTCCTCCTTTTTCCTCTGTATGCCTGACTCAGTGAAGGGGAATGGAGGTTCAGATCTTCTGTACTAACTTCCACATTAGTTTCTTCTAATGAAATGGAAGGCCCAGGATCTTTCCTTTTTTGTGGAATCACAAAAAAACTTGTTAAACGGGATTGCTTCCCATTTTCCAAATCTCTGCTTGCAGCTGCTCATTTCATTTTTTGAAATGAATAAAACACACAAAGCTGAGGTTAAAAAACACAACAGAATCTTGAAACCAAAATAAAATAAAATGTGTAAGCATGCGACTAAAGTTGAACTATCACCACAGAAGGGTTCTCTGTTAATGACAACCAGTTTGCAGGTACGCGACCTTTCGTGACGCTATCTGCCTGCAGGGAGAGTAAGGTAGAAGGGGAACAATGAAAGTGGAGCCAGAGAAATAAATGGAATGTTTTCCGCTGCAACTCGCCCCAGGTCAATGGTTAGTCACATGCTTTGTTTTGCCGACTTGCGACACGTGTTAGAGGAAGGGTGCAAAAGAAACCGGACGGACAAAGGTCAAAACCAGGTCGTAGCCAGAGGAGAGCCGCTCGACCTCAATGACCTACCTCCCTCCCCCTAATTTCTATGCCTGGCTACAGGCCTGGTCAAAACTCTTCCTGCACAACTGAATTTCAACTAACTTTGAAGCTTAAAAGTTCTGTTGCAACATACAAAATCCGAAGAAAAAAAAAATTGATGTAAAATTCAATCCGCTGAACAAAGGCAGTAGTTGTCGGCAAGCGTAATTGCCGAAGCTTCAGCCATCAGCCCATTCGCTGCTGATAAGTTACGAGTTCCCACTTCCAAGCGCAGAGTGTGCTTCTCCACTAAAGGAGGAATTGCTTTGAGCACGCACACTTGCTATTATTGACGCGTGCGTCCCACCTGTAGGATCAAGCGGCACGGGAGAAGCAGCTTTCCTTTATTTTTGGATGGCCTTAAAACATTTAACAGAAAAAATTAAAGGCAGTTGCTAGCAGAAAATGGAAAGCCATCTGCAGTTGCACTTTCAAATATTAACTTCCAAGAAAAGGCCTGCGTAATGATTACATCAAAGTACGATCTGACAAGAAATCAGTTTCATGTAAAATAGTAAACCACAGAAGTATGGTAATAACTTCTGTGGTTTATTATTTTACACTTATAATGTGGAACATACTCCACTTCAACCTTTCACTAGGCTACATTGAAGGCATCTAGTTTCTAATACAAGCCACTCCGCATGCTTTAATACGAAGCAATTTCAGAAGTACTGAAAATATTATCACAACTATTACTCATAAATAAAGCAGAGGTAACAATTATAAAAATCATAGCAAGATATAAAAGTGCATTTAAACAGCTGTTTTTGGAAATGTGGAAATAATAGAAGACGAATAAAAGCCACCTGAGTAATGAATTTATAAGGAGCAAATGGAGGAATAATACGGTATAAAGGCAAGTATTTGTACTGTGCAATTTGGGAAATAATATGCATACGAGACCAACGAAAGATAAAAAACAAAACAAAAAAAAACGCGGAACTTTTTAACAGGGTGAATAATCAAATTTCGCAGCAAGAATGCGAACTACTTTCCGTTTCTTTTGTTGACTGCAGCTGCAGAGCATTCATTCTGTAATTTTTTATTTTTTTTCTGCTATCATTCTTTCCCGATTTCTTCATTGTCGCTTTTCTTTCTTTTTTCCTCCGATGACAATTTCATTTGTCATGCTGAAAACTTTCCTGCACGACTTCGTGTTATCAAAGCTTAACAAATACATCATGTAAATGGTGCAACTTTGAGAACATGAATGCTTTTGAACACCATGCATCATTTCTTACAAATTTTCCAACACGTTCAGTTTCATTTTTGGAAATTCCCCTCGCTTATGAAGCTTAAATACAACACAAGGGGAATAACATTTAACAACTCAGGAGAGGGGAAACATTGCGGGAGGGGGGGTCGTGATTACAGGAGATAACTTTACTCCGCCTGACTTCCGTTTTTGGCAAAATTTTCAAGCTCAGAAACAAATATTTATGGAATGAAATGATATTTAACAACAATGCTGGGTATAAGAAACATCGCGAGAAAAAACCCCACTATTGTGGTGGGGGGGGGGGAATTGTTTAACTCCGTTAACTTACGCTTTCGAAACACGAATATACCGTCCCCAAATGGGAAAGACACCCCCCTCCCCCAAGAAATTCTCTTCAGTTTTGCATCGGTCTGGAAAATGACCCAAATGATGGCAAAAGCGGAATTCCACGAATACGTGGAAGAATCTCGTTATGAATATGGGATTCACGACTAGTAATTAATAATAATTGAGCCAGCATTGAAAATAGCATTGAAGGAAATAACACAGTCCCTCTCCGCTAAACCATTACAGAGCAATTGGGGAAAAATAAAGTTATTACCACTGGTGAATTAATTTCTCTTTCACACAGCCTTATACATGCTGCTAAAAAGATTAAAATAAAATAATCCAGTAGGTATATAAATTATTTCACATGCAGTTGTATAAGTCTGAAGAATTAAATATATTAGAAGCTACATGCGAGTCCCGATTGAAGTGTTTTTGCGAGTCCTGATTGAAGTGTTTTTAAAGAGAAAAATTATAATTTTAGTTATAGGAGTATACTACAAAGGAAATGGATAATTATTTTTATTCTGACCCTGTGTAGTTGTCATAAAGTACCTTCCTGACATTCTAATAATTTTGATCACAATCATACCAGAATACACGCTCTGTACGTGCTTGCAGTGACAGACGCCACTAACTCTGCGGGGAGCAAGCTCCTCTACTTTAGCAGATCACCTCAACCGAAGGTCACGACCTGACCCACAGAGGAGACCTTGATAACAGCTGGTGCCTTGAACGCTTCAGCGCCCTAACTACGGAGCAGCTTTTGTATGCGACAGATACAAACGCGCCGATCTAGTTAGTCACTGGTAAATTGCGGGACTTCCCTCTTCACGCAAAAGCTGTTTGCCATTTTCATCAATTTAATTACAGTAAAAACATTGACAAAGTAGATTTTCCCACTTCAGAATAGGAAAACCACATCTGTTAAATACATAAATTAAACACAAAAAATTCTTGTCGCCCGCATGAAATTTTTAGGCGCCATGGCGACCTGGCGCCCGGGTTTTGTCGAGCCCTGTCTATAAGAATCTCAAAAGTTCAATGTATTCACTTCTTGAACACATTGCTGTTGCATGTGGTCATTACAAAACATGAAAAATATGTTATTGTTTTAAAATATGAATATTATATTTATTACTTAAAAAAAGAAGCAAAACAGATCCAAATTCTGAAATACATTAAGTGGTAGTAAAATATTTTTGAATATGAAAAAAAAAAAATGTGGATTGTTTTTTCATAATCGCCCAGCATTTTTATTTCACACACACACACACCTACACACACCTGTTAATTTTTCTAAAATACTCCCCACTTTTAAACATTACTCCCTAAATTTTTTCAAAGGAGTAAAAACACTCCTTTAATTTTTTTTTTTTTTTTTTGGCAGACTGCTTCTCATGCTGTTCTACATTAACGCTGTTTCGCTGTGCATTTTGATTTTTCACACGGTTAAAAAAAGGTTCTGGCTTTCTTTTTACGTTGTCAGCTTCATGTATGTATGTGACCATGACGAGTTACGTATGTTTGTATTTAAACTGTCCCCCTTCCCCTCTAGGTAATTTCCAATTTTCACTGTTCAGATCACTGGCGCATTCCAGGGGGCTTTGGGGCTTAAGCCCCCCCCCAACCCCACATACGCCAATTCTTTTATATATCTATATAATGTATATCTGTCAATCGTATGCACTATATGTATATGAAATGCAAGTAGAAATATTGATAAAAGCCACAGCAGTGGACAGAACATGAAACAACCAGCTCAAAACATAATGGATGGCATGTGAGGGTCCTCCTTCCCCAAGAATGGAAGTGGCAGTTTCTTCTAATTACATTTCTTACAGTAAGCTTATGGACTATTTGCTGAAGTGTTCCCATTTAATGGTGCTGTTAGTATGTTACTTTGGTCTTCACTGTAATAAAGGGATTTTCGAGAATGAGAGAACATACGTGAAATAAAAACTGGGGAGTAGACTACAGCTGCTAAATAGTGGACAGAGTTTTGGTGTTCACATTGTTGCTGAAAATAAACATTGACCTTTTGATTTATTCCTGTTTCGTAAACATCTGCTTGACATGCTGTTAAACAATTTCTTAAGGTACTGTGTATGTAAGTGCTGTTAATTTTTGTATATTAAGAAAACAAAAGTTTATGATGTCTTTCAAAATGAAAAACAGGTATATATTCATTTTTTTCGCTCTTTTCTTTTTATCGGCTTTTTCAGGTAATCCTTCGTGTGGCTGTTGGAAAAAACACCATCACCATCATCCATTTTTTTCATTGAGAAGTTTTATTTATTTTTATTTTCATCCCCTTCCCTTTTTTGTTTTTGTTCTTTGTTTCAGCACTGCCAGTTTCTATTTGTTTCACCTGAACAGTGCTGGAAGTTATTGTTTCTATATGCAGTCATCTAATTAAATTCCTTTTGGAAATCAGTTATTTTCATTCGCTGAGTAAGGTCATGTAGGTTGAAATAAGTGACAGAAACGTAGTATGAATCTTAAAAATGAATTAACAGATATGTACATATAACATTTCAGTCAAATTTAGTTAACATAGTTTTTCTTTAAAGTCAGTAAATATGATTAAATTCTTGACTATTTTAGCTGTGTCTCAAATTAAATTGCAGAACTTCCTTTCAGATTTCTAATTATTTTATGCTTTTGTATTATTAATAGCTTGAAGTGAATAAGGAGCTCATATTTAAAAAATATATATATATTTAGTAGATTAATTTTAGTTATGTGGCTTGAGAGAGAAATTTGGAGTTGCACCAGAATGGCCAAGATCTGTTATATCTACTAATAATTGAATTCTTGGCTATATCCAAGGTTACTTAATGAACTTTTTTTTTTTAACCTACCGTTTAACCAGAATTCTATTTTTTGGCACTACTGGTGATTCCTGCAGAAACTGTAGTTTTTCTAGTTAACTCTTAACCATTTTGTAGAGGTAAGGGAGACTGAGGGTGGCATCATAAAATATGTTTTCCAAATTTGCCCTAAAATATTAGAACTGTAGGGAGGGATAAAGTACTTCTCTTTCTTGACCATGTCTTTGTGGATATTCTGTAGAAGATAATGGGTATTGTCTGTTACAGGTATTTATGTATTTGTATGTGGGTGTGCTTGTTTTTTGATTTTGGAACATAATATGTGTCAGTGCATTTTAAGAGTTTGTCATTTAAACTGCATAATTTGTTCCAGAGTGATAAATTTGGGCTGGGGAGGTGTTAAATGTGCGATGAGAAACCAAAACACTGATAGTATAGTAAGCTACTTTTTGCTTTTGCCACGTTTGTTACCACGTAGTATAGCGAGTTACTTTTGACAAGTGGGTCATTCCGTGTCAAGTGATCCAAAATTTTAACACTTTTTTACCTTGCCATTTTGAATTTTTTTCAAATTTGGCTCACCTAATGTATCCCTAGAGATAGTAAAAAATCCAAATTTTTAGATTTTTGTCTGCAGTAGTTTTAAAGTTGTGGCTCTCTGAAATCTTTAAAAAAAAAAAAAATGCAATTTTCAGCTGACATGTAATTCTAAAATAAATTATTACTCAAGCTGGATAGACAGTTGGGAGTAAGAACCATTTTGTAGCTAATTTTATGAGCTTTCATATGATATGTAACATTGCTAGTTTTGGACACTTTAATTTCAAGGTCATACAATACACTTTGACCTTGGATTTCTCAAAAACATAATTTTTTTTTAATTTTGAAAACATTCACACACAAACTTCTATATTTTAGCATAATTTGTGGAAAGTTTCATAATGGGATCACAGTGGGATCATGGTTTCATGAATTTTTAAAAAATATTATGCAAAGGAAAAACCATCGGGATGCGAAAAAAAAATTGTTCAATTTTAATTCACGATTTTAAATTTCTTTGGACAAGCTAATTTATTGAAAATTATAACTAATTACATACCTTTTACTATTGTCACCATCCCTTCCGCGTTAACAATTTCAGCAATCCCTTGCAAGGTAGTTTTGAAGTGCCATGGTTGCTGCAACAATCTCTTCCTTGCGAAGGTAGTAAGTGCGGCCAGTGGGACATATGGGTTCCACCGTGGTCAGTATTTGGCAGACAGGCACTTCAAGTTCATCTTCAAAGTCCTATGGGTATGTATGTAAAGGATGGAGCAGGACTTTCAGGGTGTAGAAACTTCACTTCCACCATCTCAGTTGTCTCGTTTTTGTTTAAAACTACAGCAGGCCACCATTTCTTGTCATGCTCACATGCTAACATATCCTTTTGCTTCTGATAGTGAGAGCGTATGATTCAAATATCCTGACAAAGAAAACTTGTGTGATTGCTCTTTCTTTGAAAATACCTTTGTCAGTATTACTTTATCTGACACAGGGAGGAAACTGTGGAACTTTTGGGTGCCTGGTATTGGTTTTGCAACCAGAAATTGCTCTTCAAGCACTTTCTCTTCTTCTAAGTATTGTTCGTTATTAAAAAAAGAACTCAATGGAGTCTATGTTAGCCTGACTCCATGCAAACAGCTGTGATGGTGTCATAATTTGTTCTTTATAGGGTTGTTGGAGGCTTGCCCTTGCTGCAAGTCGTTTTACTGTTGCCCCCAGACCATCACATACTCCTTTACCATGGGCTGTTGCGTAGAAATGCCATTCAGCTTTGATTCCAAACTCACTTTCATGGTGGCATATGTTTGAGAAGTTTTTTCGGTTTTTAAACTGTGCAGCTGAATCATCAGAGAAGTAGATCTTTTTCAAATTTGGTATCAGTGAGTGTTTTCTGAAACAAGTGTACGGCAACTGTATCATGCTTAAGAGATTCAGAGATACAAACGATACTTCTAAATTTTAAACCATCAGAATCCTTGTAATATACTGCTATTGGAAAAACTGTTGCCTGGTCATAGTTCCAATGGAAAGACTGGGCGTCATCTTGCAATACAAAGGCATAATTTTCTGCAAAATACAAAGATAACACAGCCTCATTTTCTTTGATGTTCTCCTTCAAATGGGTGTAGTGCTCAGACTTTTTGCTATAAAAGAATGTCTTTTCAGGACCAACAACTGTTCACACAATGATTCCAAAAACTTCTGTGGTTTTGCTGAATGTTTCAAATGCGCATCTGTCAACAGATACCCATTGCTTGTAAATGATATGGTGTATCATTTCTTCTTCCAGCTTTACACTTAACTCCTGTTTCAGAAATTGTACACCAGGACATGAAGGACATTCATTAAGATAGCATGCTGTACCTGGCTCATCACATATTATCTTTGCTAAACAGGTTTTATAATCACTCACTGCTGTACTGTTGTTGAGTGTAATATTATTTAATCTTGCACCTTGAATGTTATCATAAGTTTCACATTTTGATGTGTTGTGCAAACACATGCTGCATGAGTACCACTTCCTCCAGCTAAGACACAGTGCTTGGGGCGTAGTTCAGCAAACTTTGAAAACCCTATCTTTTCGGTAGAGTACTTTTTCTTGAACAACTGATAGAATTCATTTAAATTCCCTAAAACTAGCCGTTTTCGCACATGAATTCTAGTCTTACCTGTCATTTTTCCCAGGCATAAGATGAGTAACATCACTGTTATAGAAACTGTTAACTTTTTCAATTACAGATTCATTAAGAACCTTTCCAGGTTTTGGATTAGGCATTGCCAAAATACCATTTTTTTTTACCACAGCTTTTACTTTTCTTGCCACCCTGTTGCTGACTCCAAATTCCTCCTCTATTTTTTTGCATGGCCAGCTTTTTGGTAGTACTGTTAAAATTTGGAATTTTTTTACAGAAACTTAGGTTTTCTTCTTAAAAATTTTCTTTCAGCTGACTTAACATTTTACAATCAGCATTATTTGTCATACTTTCACATACATCTTCACTAGATCCTATCAGTACCTTTTCAGTTAAATTATCTTATTTTGCTTAATTTTTTTATCACAATACAATGGTGTATGAAATCTCTTCTTTAGTATAGGTGACTCTTGAAGAGTAGTAAGAGACTTGTTGAGGTATGCTAACCCAGCATTTAAGTCTACAAAGTCTTCATCTTTATGACTAGGACCTGACATCATGCTACTTGCTAACGGTACTGAGATGTCTTCTGTCTCCATTTTTTTTATCCTTCACCAGCTTCATCTGTTTCCTAAAACTGTCACAATTTTTCATACCCTTTTGAATTATGTCCAATGCACCACACATCCATTCTGTAACAGGCCTGAGGCATTTTGAAACACCAGTGTGTCTTTTTTGTTAAAAGTGTTACAACAGAAAATCCCAGCAGTTTTTCTACTAAGTACTTTTTCAGCCATTGGAAAATACAGGGTGTCAGAGAATTATTGGACACATTACAAAATCATATAAAACAAAACATTAAACAGATAGAAAGATACTGACTGTACTAATGTACAGTGTAACTACACAAGTTAATAAATTTTGATGTGAGATCCCTTGGTTGCTCGTAGTACGTCCAAGCGATACTCGATTTCATGCCATGTATTGGCGAGCATCTGAGGAGTTATGGAATTAATAGCAGCTGGGATACGCTGCTTCAATTCCTGCAAATCAGTACAAGGCGTCTGATAGACACGATCCTTCACATAACCCCACATGAAATAACAGGGTTGCAAGCCGACCGGGGAAAAAATCAGGGAATCCGAAAATAAGGCTAAAAATCAGGAAAAACTCAGTGAGAAATAAATTTTTTAGCAAAAACCTAAAAAAGTCAGGGAAAATTAAACTGATAATTTTGTACGTAATGCGTATGCAGTTACCAGAGATGGGAATTCTGCGCCAAAACTGCGCCATTTGCCATCTTGCTACAAAAGGCAGATTTTGTGCCATTGTGCGCCAGAATCGCTGTGCCCCGTTGTCATCGTCGGTACTTTGACACACTACATTCTCCGTGTGCACCGTTCCGCTTGACTTTGAGTAAGACCATGTGTTGGAAAGAAAGATTCAGCGATTCAAAGTAATAAGGGTTTTACATAATTACTATGGAAATCATCGGTCTGCTACGGACGACGTAAAACATAGAGTATACTGTCGAAATCATTGGTTCGCTACGGACGACGGAAAATATCGAGTATGCTGTCGAAATAGTCGATCCCCTACGGACGACAGGAAACGTCTAGTATGCTATGGAAATCGTTGATCCGCTGCGGACGACGGAAAACATCGAGTATGATATGGAAATCATCGGTTCACTACGGATGACGGAAAATATCGAATATGGTATGAAAATCGTCGGTCCAGACGAAGGAAAACATCGAGTATGCTATGAAAATCGTCGGTCCGCTACGGACAACGGAAAGCGTCGAGTATGCTATGGAAATCAAAAATCTCAGTGAAATAACGTTATGAAACATCTGTGCAAAGCTTATTTTCAAGATTCTGACACTTGTTAAACATTTTCGGGAATATTTCTTGGGTGTTGAGAAGTCACGTCATCTTCTGTTTCCGCATAATAATTTTTTGCGTCCAAGTTTCCCCGTTTTCTTCTGTTTTTTTTTCTGTGCCTGATTATATTTTTATTTCTGATGTTTTCTGATCATGTTCCTCGTTTTTAGTATCTTCGGTAATAGTGAAAAGGAGCGACCTCGTATTGTTGAAGATTTTTTCTAATGAAATGCATGTTTCACTATTTCTAATACATACTTCTTCAAAACTATCAATAGAGACCAATCATTTCCGCCCCTTTCCCTTTTATTAAGTGAAATGAAATGAAATTTCTATGATCGGTACTTAATCTGCCCCCGGTGGAATCCGCGCCGTTTCTATGCCCTGTAAAATTGTTTCACGGCAGAGTGAGCAACATAGTATCGATTTTTCACTTAAATTTTCCATAAAATTCATATTTTTCCATTTATTAGTCACTTCTTGCTCATATGTGATATTATTTTGTGGATTCACAGAATTCCGCGTTCTCCGTCATCATTTGGGTTATTTTTGAGATCGATGCAAAACTGAAAAAGGGGGTCTTTTCCGCTTGAAGGATGATATTTCATCTTTCAAAACCTTCGAAAAGGAAGTTAAATGGAGTGAAGATTTCCCCCGTAATCCTATTTTCTTTTTCTCGCAATGTTTCTTCTGCCCAGTATTGTTATTAAATATCATCTTAATGCGTAAGCGTGCTGAGTATTTTGCCATTACTGGAAGTTCTACATTTTGTCTGAAGTTTTGCCAGGTCAGATTGGTGGAAAATGCAGCTGTTTCTCAGCGAGCTACAAGTGAACTTACACACTAACTTTTGTATATGGATTACAGTAGTACTAAAATAATTAATGATATTGCCAGTGACAAAATACAAAGTTTTAAATGCCAGTTTTTAAGTACTAAAATAATTAATTAATGATGTTGCCAGTGACAAAATACAAAGTTTTAAATGATGCCAGTTTTTAAGTACTAAAATAATTAGTTAATGATGTTGCCAGTGACAATACGAAGTTTTAAATGGTGCCAGTTTTTAAGTACTCATAATTAATTATTGATGTTGCCAGTATCCAACAATGCTTTGCAATTTAAGGTATGTAAACAGGTGATTCTGTATTCACATATATGTGTACACCTTACATTTGGAAAGCATTGTTGGATACTGGCAACATGGTATTTAAAAATTGGCACCACATTTAAACCTTGTGTTTTGTCACTGGCAAAAACTTGAAAAAAATAATAGGGTCCTTGTTCAAAGGAATTAAAAATTGTGAATTAAAATTGAACAATTTTTCTTTCACATCCCGATGGTTTTTCCTTTGCAAAATATTTTTTAAAAATCCATGAAACTATGATCCCATTGCAATCCCATTATGAAACTTTCCACAAATGATGCTAAAATATAAGAGTTTGTGTGAATTTTTTCAAAATTAAAAAAAATTAGGTTTTTGAGAAATTCAAGGCCAAAAATTGTATCTTATGACCTTGAAATTAAAAAAGTGTTCAAAACTAGCCATGTTACATATCATATGAAAGCTTATAAAATAAACTACAAAATGGTTCTTACCCTAACCGTCTATCTCATTTCTAGCTTGAGTAATAATTTATTTTGGAATTATATGTCAGCTGAAAATTGCATTTTTTTTTTAAAGATTTCAGAGGGCTCTAACTTTAAAACTACTGCAGACAAAAATCTAAAAATTTGGATTTTTTTTTATTATCTCTAGGGGTACATTAGGTGAGCCAATTTGCAAAAAATTCAAGATGGTAAGGTTTTTTCACTGGATCACTTGACATGGAATGACTGAAGTTTGTTACCACTTGAAGCAGTTAAATGTTGAATATGAAAAGGTAAATGTTACCTAAGAAGCCTGTGTCACTTAAACCGCTTTTCATGTTTAATTGCATGTGTAGCCACTAATATCTTAGTGTTTCAGAAATTGCCCTCAAACATGTTTCTTTTTTTCCCATTGTAACTTTTTGAAGGTGGCTGGATGATTCTTCTGTTTTCTGAATCTGCATTTTGTGATAGTTAGGAAAATATGTCATTATTTGAAAACAGGTTGCTGTAACAGGGAAGATAGCTGCATTGTTCGGATACATTTTTGGACAATGGGAAGATTAGGAAGTTATTTCTGTGATATAAATAATGTATGAAATTGTCCTTCAAAATGATTGGTTAATTACATAATACATTTTCATATATTTTTAAGTGCCTTAATGCCTTTACGAGAAATTGTTTTCTACTGGTAGTAATCAAGGTTAGAATGTGGCCCAAAATTCAGAATGTGGCCCAAAATTCAGAATGTGTGACTGCTTATATAGACCTTAGAGTTGCTCACTGTGATCTTTAAACCCTGAAACAAGCTAGAAAAAACTTCAGAAACTAAGAGGGGAAAGAGAAGGAAGATTTCTGTGGCTATGAATCGAAGTAAAAATACTGCAATGTAAAAATCTGCTTTATGTTGAAAAGTTGGCATTTTCTGTGTGACTATTCTACTCATATAAGGGTAGTAGTTGTAAGTGATGGTTTTAGTTGAGTGATGCTTTTTCTTTTTGATTAGGAAAGTTATTCACAGATGCCTGAAAGATTGCATGAGATGAATAGGTAGAGGTGCAATGTCAGGTGATTAGACAATTTAGAAGGAAGCCGAAAGTGTTTTTAACAACAAAAACTACTGCAAACCATCAGGGAGAGAGAAAGGAATTTGGGGAGTGCTTTTTATCAATGGATTATTCCTGAAATTAATTTTTCTATACACCATTTAACACTGTAGCACCTAAGATACAGGAACAAAATATTTAGCCTTGTGTTCCAGAGGTATCTTATATATCATATTTCACACAGCAGTCTTAAGCGATGGCTTCTGACTAATGGTCTGTGTGGGCTGGGGTTCAAGTTCTGGATATGACAGTCTTTGAACCAGTGGCCCTGAATAAGAGACAGGCACATACTTATAGCTCTTAGAGTAGTTACTCATGGTGGTAATTAAACCCCAAAACAAACAAAGGCATCAGATTTTATGTACTAATTGGGCATGCATAAGCCAGAATAGGACTTCTATATTCACGGTTGAGTCACATTATTGTGACCACCAGCTAAATATCCAGAGTAACCGCCGTGTGCAGTGCGGACAGGAGCTACACGCGCTCGGAGTGACTTGATAAGGTGCTGGAAGGTGTTCACAGGTATGTGGAGCTATCCTGACTGCTGCTGGAGGGTGCGTGGTGGAGTATCCATAGAGCGAACAACATGATCAAGGTGGTCTCACAGATGCTCAATTGGGTTTAAGTCTGGGGAATTAGGTGGTCAGGGAAGTTCTTTGAAGTCTTCATCGTGTTCTTCCAACCACTCTCGAACATTTCTAGCTGCGTGGCACGTCAAATTGTCGTGATGGAAGATCCCATCTGCCCCAGGAAAGACAACCAGCATGCATGGGTGTACGTGGTCTGCAAGGAAGGATTAATTAGGAATTCAGTCCATAGTGCCTTCCACAGGCATGAGTGTACCCAGAGAATGCCACGAAAACATTCCCCAGACCGTGATGGTTAAAGAGTGTTTGTTCTCAGATGTTTCTCGCCTTATATGCCAACGTCCATCTGTTCGAAGAAGTAAAAAAACGTGACTCATCGGAGAAGGCAATCCTTTGCCAATCAGTGGAGGTCCAATTCTGATACTGCCATGCAAATGTAAGCCTTTTCTGCCGATGCACCTTCGTTAGCATAGGTGCAGTGACCATCCGTCTGCATCAGAGTCCCATACGCAGCAGGGTTCACTGAACTGTCATTTTAGACACACTTCCGACAGCCTCCTGGTTCATTCAGCCAGTGAGTTGCTCCACTGTAGCGTGCCGATCGGCTCTCATGCACATTTGAAGCAGACGTTCACCTGTCACATCAATGGCACATGGTGCTCCGAAGTTTCCACATCGCTTATTCGCAATGGTGCCATTTCTCTAATCACGATACACTTTAACCACAGCAGCGCGTGAACAGTTTACAAACTGCACTGCTTCAGAAATACTGCCACCCTTAGCCCGAAAGCCGATAATCGGCCCTTTTTGCAAGCCTGATAAATCACTCCTTTGATCCGTGACAGCAATGAGTGATATGTTTTCGGCTTGCCTACAGCACACCTTATGGGCTCTCCAAGCCAGCTCATGACACGTCTTCTTTCATTAGCTAAGCGCTGCTGGTGTCAAAAGTAGGAGGTGGTCACAATAATGTGACTCGACTGTGTATTTTAACACTTATGATAGTATAACTTGGTTTGATAAAAGTAGATGGATTTCTTGTTCACAGTACACTGCAGTAGTAATCATTTGGCAGCGTTGCAAGAATTCTTATGAACAACACCACATGTGGTCAACCTCCATACACATAGCCTAACTGTACATGGATGCAGTGTTATTGTTGATGTGTGAGGAATTGGGCCACTGGTAGACATTCAATGTGTGGAACCTTTTGGGTTGCTCAATGGACCCACTTCTTATCACATAGGAGTACCCTATCCAAAAAATAGTTCCTTGTTATAGCGAGCAATGCAAGACAAGCTGAGACATGTTGCTGTTCACTGAAGACAATTCATGGGTGACCCACTTAGACAATTTGTATGTCTTACCTATTGCAGGCAGATGTCTTCGGACGGTTTCATCACTAACGCCATCTCTGAACTTTTGAAACCAATTCCGAGTTGTTCGTTCCTTCACGACATCTTACCCTAATGCTAAGCAAATGCGATGATTCGTTTCTGCAGAAGATGAATCAAGTTTAAATTCGTATAACAAACATCCATGAAATAATCCCTACTTTGATGCCACCATTGTAATCTCGCATCTTTCCACTACCAAACTACTTACCTGATTCATATTCACAGGGCATCTTGGGATTTCAGCTGATGACATACCGCTTGTGGAACACCTTCTCTCCGCAAATTCAATCATTACAAGGTATTTCTTTTGCTTCCTCGAAAAACGGCAAATACTTTTGTGGTTACCTAAATAGGTGCTGTGGATATTTCATGTAAGGTTGCATCCACCCTACTTTGTGACAAGGAAATTTTTTTCATGACACTGTTACTTATCCATTATGAGTAAAACTTGCATCTCTTTTCTAATGACAGCAGATTTTTATCACAGGTAGTGTAATAGGATCTTGCTAACAGATATAAAAATCAAACAGGACCATCAGGTTAGTGCTTGTGATTAGAGAGAAGTGGGCTTAACACTGATTTTTCTGTCACACTGACAGAGGAGACAAAGCTGTAAAGAAACTAGAACTGCGAGTCACTGTTTTACTTGTACAAACAATAAAAATCAATTATCACTAAGCGGTTATCTGAGATTCAGAAGGGTAGCTTTTTGAAAAAAGTCCATTTGCGACCAAAATCTCTGTTTGCGAGGATTATGATATGAAGTCGGAACAGAGCAGAGAATCACTGTGACAGAAGCTGAACACTAAATGGAAGAAAAACAAAATAAAAAAGTCACACATATGTATAAGTGGAATGCAAATCTACCAGAAAAAACAATTCTTCACAAATACGTGGAAGGCAATACAAATGTAACTGTTGGTGAAAATGTGCTGTATTTTCATTGTTTCCATGTAGCAACTTCTTCAGAAAAATCAATGAAGGAAGAACAATTCCTCACAATACATGAGAAATCAATAGAATATTCAAAGCAAACAATATAAATTCTGAATTTGCTTGTAACGCTTACTCGTCTTCCATGTAACACCTCTCAGAAAACTTGAAAATTTCCTCGCCCTGGAGTGGGAATCAAACCCGCATCTCCCGATTTCCGTTTGAGTATGTTAACCGTTACACTACCCATGGCAGTGAAGTTCCAAGCAACTGAGACTAAGAAAACTTAGCTCAGGAATCTGAACATCCTCAGATTTTTGCTAGTCAAAGCATCGTTGCTCCCTCGTAACGTTTTGACCCAACTCCCACATAGCATACTGAACGGAAATCGGGAGATGCTGGTTCGATTCCTGCTCCAGGGCGATGAAATTTTCAAGTTTTCTGAGAGGTTTTACATGGATGCCCAGTAAGTGTTGCAAGCAATTTCAGAAAATGTATTCTGTTTGCTTTGAATATTCTTTAGAAAACTTGAAAAACACATTGCCCTGGAGTGGAAATTGAACCTGCATCTCCCAGTTTCCATTCGAGCATGCTGTCCATTACACTGGCCCAGGACGAGGAATTTCCAAGCACTAACAAACAGGAAGCATGGGATAGCTTTAACTAGTGCAAATCTGAGTGGTTCTCAGATTTCTAAGCTACATTTGCTTTGCTTTAGTTGCTTGGAACTTCCTTGTTCTGGGTGGTGTAATGGATAGCATCTCAAATGGACTTCGATTCCCGCTCCAGGACAATGTAATTTCCAAGTTTTCTGAAGTTGCCACATGGAAACAGTGAAAATACAGCACATTTGTGCCAATAATTACAAAATAAAAAGGTATATTATTCCCCTATTCGGCAAAACTGGATTAACGCCTTCACCATCCCCCACCATTTACTTCTGATGGGTGTCAGGTGATAATAATCTGGCTCAGCTCATCTTGAGCTGCCAAGAGTAAAAACCCCCTAGGAAAGAGTGTGATGGTCACCATGGCCAAAACTGTGACACCTTAACAGTGATTTTGAAACTGTACCCTTTAGTCACTGGTGACAGTGATTTTTCAGTAACAACTTGATGTGATTTTTGATCCATTTCTACCTGTGATTTAAATGTAGCCATCCACCAGAACTCTCTCCATTGTAAAAGCTTCATCTATGTATACATAAGAGATTTTTTTTTATTTTAAGTTTTCTTCCATGAGAATCTAAAGCTGCAACATTGCCATTTATTTAGAGTGAATGCTTCCTGACTGGAAAATGACTGTGCTATTGGTTATATCTTCAGTTTGATCTTGGCCAAACTGGGCTGACTCAGATGCTTTTTTTTTTTTTTATTATTAATTTGTGTCTGAGGATAAGCATTCCCTTTGTGAAACATGATATGCTTTTGAATTCTCTAGCTTTAGAGACGTGTCACTTACGTCATAAATGAGTGGTAGGCAACGCATATAACTAGCAAACAAATTAAGAAGAAGGTAGTGTAGAACACGCCAAGTTACGTATAAAAAGTTTAAGGCAAATGCATTTCAGCCATTACTATGGCCTTTGTCAGTGCGACAACGATTGGTTTACGTTGCCAGATTGGAAAGGTAAGTTTTGTAATGGTAACTCCGGGTGACGTGATGCAATGAGGGATTTCCAGATGTAAGGAACGAAAATGGGGAGATCAAAGTTGCAATTTTTGGAAAATAAAATTTCCAAACTTTCTCTAAACCTCAGCATACCGATTTTGGAAGGGAACCAATTTTTTTAGTATCGGACCAAAGTGGAATAGCAGAAGTGTCAGCCATGATAAAAAGAGACAAGGAAGATGAAGGTTTTCCAAATTTCACATCAGATTTGTGTTCCTGAAGTCTTGAGTGAATTTTCCGGAATGAACAATTTTCCAGAATTAACAGTTTCCAGAATGAACAATTTTTCGGAATGAAAGTTCATTCCGGAAAATTCTCTCAAGACTTCAGGAACACAAATGTGATGTGAAATTTGGAAAACCTTCTTCTTCCTTGTCTCTTCTTACCACGGCTGACACTTCTGCTATTCCACTTTGGTCCGATACTAAAAGTTGGCTCCCTTCCAAAATCGGTATGCTCTGAGGTTTAGAGAAAGTTTGGAAATTTTATTTTCCAAAAATTGCAACTCTGAGCTCCCCATTTTTGTTCCTTACATCTGGAAATCTCTCATTGCATCACGTCACCCAGAGTTACCATTACAAAACTTATTATTCCAATCTGGCAACGTAAACCAATCGTAGTTGCACTGACGAAGGCCATAGTAATGGCTGAAATATATTTGCCTTAAACTTTTTATATGTAACTTAGCGTGTTCTACACTACCTTCTTCTTAATTTTTCACTTATGTGCTGTAGAGAACTTTTAGAACACACATATCATTGCACACCGTGTACCTCTGATTTTGATGTCTGTTTTTGTCATATTATTTAAATGTTTGGCCGACAAATATTGGAACGTTTGAAAGTTTTATTAATCAAAGTGTTTGCTTTTTTTATTTCTTTTATTTTGTAGAAAATGTTTTACTTGGCCTTTGGAACTCTCCTCACCAGCATGCTAATGGAATCTCATTGAGATTATTTTTGTTGGTAAAAAAAGTTAACTGAAACCTTTGATAGATAAGAAGCATTTATTTCCAAATTAGAAATTGCTGCCAAGGCTGTGATTTGGACTTTTTGAGCATTCCAGTTGTCATGATCAATAATCATAAATTTTAATGCAATTAATAACTGCCATCTACAAGTTAGAGACAAACCAGTGTGTTCCTCACTATTTTGAACTAATGCTATCCTGCATAATAGGGATTTGCTCTTCCTGCATGTTTGCAATAATTGATCATCTCCTAGTTTAATCTCAGTGCTTCTAGCTCTACAGCCTTGTTGAAGCAAGCAGAATATTTTATGTTTACCAGAAGCTATGGTAATTTTTTTTTATTATTTTAATTTTTAACTTTGCATCTAGAACTCCAATTTGAGTCAATGATCAGGCCATAAATTGTGTAGGACTTTCACAGTGCTTTCTTCAGCTGAAACCAGAGCTGTGTTAGTCCCAAATTCATCTACAAATATCTCAGAATTCAGCAGAGTTAATGAAGTAGTAGTATTGGTGAATTTAAAACCACATTTTTTCACAGTTCAAACATTTGCTTTTTAACTTTTTTTTTTTATTTCTTTCTCTTGAAGTACAGAATGGTTTAATCAAAAGAATTGCAAATTATTTTAACTTTTTGCTGCGAACTAGGGAGTTTGGCTTCATGCGAAACATAACTGGAAAATTGTGTCACATTATAATTTAAAAGCTTAACAAAGTTAAAAGGAAATTGTATGCAGACCTGCCAACTGTTACAATTTTATCATATTTAGTATAATAAGTCATGCTGCAGTACGATAATGATTTGCCACCAAAAAAAAAAAAAAAAAAAAAAAAAGTCATGTTTGGAACCCTTTTCAGACAGAAGTAGGGGAAAATTTACATGTAATCTGTCCCCCCCCCTTTGAAATATTTTTTTACTCGGAGAGGTTTCCAATTTCTCTTAACAAATTTCCTTTGCCTCTCTAGTTTCCCAATAGAAATAAAAGTAAGTCAAGTGCAATCGGGAACCAATTGACGAATCCCTACTCGTTTCGTATAACATTCGAGACTGATTCGTATTTTCGACTATTTATCATTCTTAAAGCTGTTGGTTGGTCGGCAATGGAACGTGGACAAGTGTCTGTTTATTTGAAGCAACCTCTCTCCCCTTACACCTGCAGCCATCAAGAATTTATATAGCTACACCTCGCAGCATTGAGAATTTATATAGCTGAAATAGGCTCCAAAAATTAGCAGCACTCATCATGTTATTGAGTGTTACGTTTTTTGGTTTTGAGAGGTTGGCAGGTGTATGCACCACAATTATACCTCATTTGTTTCCATTTCTCACACAAATCAAAGTGATGAACATCGTCTTAGGAATTCTGCAATGTGCCATGCTGTAGATTCCTATGTGTGTGTATGTTCAAGGTATATTTGGAAAGTTAGTACCATTTGACTATTAAAGTTAAATGAGAATGTATTTGTCAAAAAAATTATTTTTATCTGATTCGCCATAACTTAAACTACGTTATGTAGTTTCCGCCATTATTAAGACATTTATCATAACGGGCACTAGTTTTTTGTATCTCCTCATTGTAGAATGAGGCCACCTGTGAAGACAGCTACTTCAGCATTTATCCTTTGACTTGATTGTCAAAGAAATGTCAAGAATTTCTTCAGATGCAAGAACAAGGTGATAGTCATTTGGCTCTATATCTAGGCTGTAGGGTGGTGGTGAGGGGGATCCATTCGTTTCCAGCCAAATGAGGTGATGCGTGCTTGCAGAAATGTAAAGCCGAGCATTGCCTTGCTTCATGACAATGTAGCGAGTAAGCATGCCACCCTTGTTTTTGTTCTGGAGTGCGCAATGGCTGATGAGTATGCTTTTCTGCCTTTAGGCAAGAATTCAACAAACAAAACTTTTTGCCTGCCCCCAAACTAAAAAACTGAGCACGTGGTCTTGCGGCTTAAAATCGTTTGCTTGGATTTTTTCCTTTTTGGTGATGAGGCCACTCCATGGACTGCTTTTTTGATTCGGGAGTCATGTGAGGCACCCACCCATGGCTCATCACCTGTGATGATATGGCTCAACTTCAAGAACCCATCCTGCTCACTGTATTGCGCAAGGTCGACTCACTGCCAGCCCGCTTGCTTTTGTGTTCCTTTGAGAGCGTCTTCGGCACCCAGTGTGAGCACAATATTTGAAACCCCTAATGATCTGCCACAATTTTGTATGAACAGTTCTTGAAATTTGTGGGACTTTCGAAGAAAGTGCCAGAATTGGGAAATGTCTGTCCTCTAAAACTTTTGCAAAAATCACATGCACTAAATCATCGTTGACCACAGATGACCAGCCGCTCAGCTCCTCACCGCGCATGTTCTCATGACCTTCATTGAACTGTCACACCCATTCCATCACTCGTTGCCAGTTGACCATAGACCTTACAAATTTGATGATGAATGTCAGCCGGTTTCACATTTCTTGCATTCAAAAATCGAATTACAGACTTCATACCACAGTTGGCAGGCCCGCTCGATCTTCTTAAACATGCTTAGGTTTGCCCACAAATGAAAAAAATCAGCATGCACAATATCATGACCACAACACTGCATCAAAAATATTCGCAAGCTACGGTACGTATTTTCCATATATGCCTGATATGCATGCATATATACATATGCGGACTAAAAGATTAAAGAAAGTGTAATGTACACAAGGTTTCACTGAGCTTTTGGTAATTTTTTGTTCCATGAAGTGGACTTTCACTGAGCTGACTTGAGACTGAGGTTTTGCATTTTGGAATTAACCGTTATATTGTTCTTCAGTTGTGAAAAACTCTTTGTATCCTTTTGGGAGTTTTGTTTCTTGCTCACTATGACCTTTTTTCTTCTGCGACACCAACCATTTGTTTACATCTGTTTGGCTTCATGGCTGATTGAAGAATTACATTTCCATGGCACATTCTGATTGCCAACTTCAGCAGTTTTGTGTTAGGAGTGCGTTTTTACTGTATCTGCTATTCATGCCATAAAAACTCTGTGCCCATTTTTTGACTATTTTTATTCCTAAAATACTTAGCAATAGTTTTATTAAAGGGTATTGTAAAAACCTTGTGCTAGTTAACTTCTTTAATATATTTGAGATATACACACATGAAGATACTGTTACATTAACTCTCCATTGCTGTATCACATATCAAAGAAACATTTCTAGAGTACATTCAACTAGAGTGTACAGATAGCCCTGGTGGTACCACAACCAAATAAATGCAAAAACTTTGATGGCCGCCCTGTTGGTGCAGTGGTCTAAGCTCTGTCTTCTAATCATTCATCCAAGATGGGTCTGGGTCCTTTTTTTTTTTTTTTTTTTTTTTTCTTTCTTTCTTTTTTGAAGGTTTAATGACTACTGTGAACAACTCAATGGGCTATAAGCAGTTGCCCACCCCTAATTTAAGGCCACTGGTTCCAGACAAGGGAGAGAACCAGTGCTGTAAGATACAACATCCATGCCTCACCGGGATTCGAACCCTGATGCTTCTTAGACGAATGGTCAGAAGCCATCACTTAGACCACTGCACAACTAGGGCGATTGGATCTCGGTTTGAATCCCGGTGAGGCATGGATGTTGTGTTTATCTTACGGCACTGGTTCTCTCCTTTTCCTGGAACCAGTGACCCTAAATTAGGGGGGCTGCTATCCCATCAAGTTGCTCATGGTGGTTGTTAAACCCCCAAACAAATGAAAAAAAGAATAACTTACACCAACTTCAACATTATAACACACCAGTTCCCTAAATAATTTGATACAGCTATTGCCGTAATTTTCGTCATATAATCCACAGATTATATGCAAATTAAAAAAAAAAGGTTTTGTGGCATTTTGATTTTAAAAAAATAATCAGCAGGGTAATTGTTGTGTAGGAGAGAGGGTATAATAGGAAGAGGAACTCCCTCAGAAATTGTTTTCTCTGTTCAGCAGTTTGTACAGAATGGAGAGAAGGGTGGAGGGGTGTCATAATGAAAGATTGGGGAAGTTTTGAGGAGTGATGGCAAGGGCCATTTTGAGAAGTACAACTCTGAATTTTGTGCCATCTCTGCTTTTATCAACCAGCCAGTAAAAACATACATACAGCGCTTATACTCTGCGATTCATGCCTCCTTTCAACGTTTCTGTTTCGGATCTCGTGCACTCTGTGCATCTTTGCTGCTGATATTTTTCTTCATTGCTATTTGTGTCTTCGAAAAGGAAATGTTTCAGTTACACTGCCAAATTTAAACTGAAAGTGGGGGTGGGGGCGCAGCTAAGGATATGATTGTGTCACTGAGCGATAGTTTTCTGGTCAGAAAACAATCCCGCAGTGACACACACAAAGGTGCTGTGCTGCGGTCTAAAATGTAAACAAGTTCATTGGTAAATTCCGTTGAGTATTCATGGAAGTCCAGCCCTATTTTTTACTGACCCGCACATAAGCCAATCCCCCAACTTTAATAGCAAGATTTCTTCCAAAACTTTCAACTTAAATGGGAGTCATATGGTATTTCTATGATTTATTCTGTATTAGCGTTTCGTCACTCGGAAGGTGTAATGCAATACTCTGAAGCTGTATTGGCATGATTAAATATTGTGCTATATGGCTGCCGTACCACTGAGCTAAATTTATATGTCCTTCCAAAGGTAAAAATATGAAAAAAGTAATCTTTAAAAATGGATTTTAATAAAATTGTTTTTTTCTTTCTTTCTCCGGACTTCTGGGTCATTATGTTGCTGACTTTTTGGTCAGAAATTCTGCTCCCAGATAAACATCCGTGATGTGCTGATTATACAATGATTTTTTTTTTTTCTGAGTGTCACGCTCTGTGGATTATGGTTTAAATTTAGGCTTCATGCGAAAACACAGTCGTGTATGGTAAAAAGTTCATTTAGCGGTAGCTTTCGGTCATCCTATGGCCTTGATCACCTGCGATCGACTGGACGACCTGGTTGCCAGAACTGCAATTTGAAATTGGGGTGCTGGAACTGTTGCCAGATTTTAGTAGAGTGATCCAAATGCATGGGATTTGGTGAGGAGTCTGTGAATTGCAGTTTTTGGTGAACAAAATTTCAATGCTTTCATGGAAATGCAGAGATGCTTTGTTGATGAATGGGGTAACTTTTTTTGTTTCTTTCCAAAGGGGAACTTGCAGCAGTGTCTTCAAGGGTTAGTGCAGATAATGCTGTCTTTGGAAGACAATTGGAAACATCTTTTTTGTGTTAACTAAGTCTTGTATTGATTTTTTGGCATGTGCTTCCAATATACACTGAGAGACTGGAGAAAGTTGAAATGAGAATAACATGAACTCCAGGAGTGTCCAGGGGGAAGACAGGATCCCTGTCTTTTTAAGCAAGCACTTTATTGCAGTAGGGTTATTTTTGGTTTCTTTCCAAAGGGTAACTGCAGAGGTGTCTTCAAGGGTTAATGTATAGATAATGCTGTCTTTGGAAGACAGCATTGAAATTTTGTTCACTGAGAACTGCAATTCAGAGACCCCTCATCAAATCCCATTTATTTCGATCTCTGTACTAAAATCTGGCAACAGTTCAGCACCCCAATTTCAATTTGTAGTTTTGGCAACCAGCCCATCCAGTCAATCGCGGGTGATCAACGTCGCAGGATGACCGAAAGCTACCGCTAAATGAACCTTTTTACCATACATGACTGTGTTTTTGCTCGATTTCTATGTTTATCTGTGGATTATGTTAAGGGAAAAATTTGTTTGTATGAATTTTGTGGTCTGCGGATTATACAACGAAAATTACTGTACTTTAAAAAATAACGAAATCCCTAATTCTCAAACTTATTTACAGATAGTACATATATAAAATCTTTATCAAATGAACTAAGCATTGTGGCTCTTTCGACAATAAAAAAAAAAATAATAATAATGTGCTTTGCCCGACCTGCTAATGCGATTCTGGCATCCAATTTTTTTCCCTAAACATCTGCTCATCAGACACCAGTTGTAAGTTTGTGTGTAATGCCATTCCACAATTGATAGCCTTGAATCCTCCCTCCCCTCCTTTTGAGTCATACATTTATCTGTGCAAGGACGATCCATCACCGCCACTTTTTCCCAGTGACTTGTCTTTTCCACTTTTCTTGTAAAAGTTTTAGAGCACAGCAAGATCTATCAAAAATACAGAAATTCAGTGCTGTTATGCTACAAAATTTAATATTAATGATCCTTTCCATCTCGATTCAGGCAGGGGTGTCAGTTGACCACCTCCAATTTTTTTGAAAAAAATATGGTAGCTACTCCTAATAGAGGTATAAAGTACCGCAAAAGGATTTCCTCCTCCAAAATTTTTTGGTCGAGCTACAGCATTTTGAAAATAGACCAAAAATACACTCTTGACGAAAATAATGTGAAACACCAAAATTTTAAATGTTACACTGCTCCTGTACTATAACAGGTAGAGACTTGATTTTCTTTTATTTTGAAGCTATTACATTGGCCTTTCTTTATGTTCACAGAAATTGATCAAAGGAATATTGCTAGATGGCAAAAAAAAAAAAGTATTTATTACAAAAAAATTTATATTTTCCACAAATTTTTTTTTTTTTTTTTAAGAAAACGACTTATCAGGTGAATAAGTGTGCCAACCTGCACTCCTACTAGGGTTGTCTTAGCAGTAATTTTATTTTTATCCTGTGATGCATGCAACTCATAAAATTAATTTTTAAAATATACAAAATTTCAAAAAATCAACATTTTTGAATTGCAATATCTCAAAAACCCCATTTTTTAAAATTCTAAAGTTTTGCACAAATAATGTCCTAATGGTAGGTAGTTAACTGGGGGAATCAGGTTATTGGATTTTTGCCTTGAAAATTTCCTACAAATTTTTGAAAATGCACTTCTCTCCTGTTCAAACCTCACGGTTGGGTTATTATTAAAAAAAAAATCAACTTTGAAAGATATTTCTGAAAAGTTTACCTGAGTATGTATTCCAAATTGCAGTGTCAATCTATATTTTAAAGTCATTTTTATGATTTTTAATAATTGTCACCTATGTACATGTTTATTTTTTTTTTAAATCCATAGTCTGTACACATTCAATACATTATCTCAGTTGCAGTTGATATTCAATTTCTATTTACAAAAGAAAAACAGCCTCAAAATAACAAAATTATGACCTTACCATCATAACTACAAATTATTCAAACTGAGAAAAGCTGCTGGATTTTATTTATTTCCTTCTTATCAAAGGTACGAAGTCGTGCAGAACGTCCAGCAGGAGTTGGGGCATTCACCTTTAGAAGTACATTTTTAAAGGGCACTGGACACTTGACCTGTTTTCTTGCCACATTCTTCTGACCACCAAAAATCTCTGGCTGGTCCATGAGGGTGCATGAAAAATACTGTTATGTCCTCGAATTCTTTAGATATGTTTGTAATCTGTCCCATCCATCCACCAGTTATAGTCATAAATGCATCCTATAAATTCTCTTATTTGAAAATCATTAACAGAAAATGGGTTCTTTTTTTGTTGGCTTGAAAATTGTACTGCTTTATGTGGGTGCCGGACTGTTTTGGTCATTGATAGTTTATTTCCTTGTACTAACCGGGAATGCTGTGACTGTATTTCAACAACAGATTTTACTGTATCCCACTCTTCTACTTTGCTGGTTTGATAGGATTGAACTTCACAAGTTGTGAGGAGTAGAAGTTTAGTCTTTGGGATCAAGGGGGAGACAGTTTCAACAAATGAAGGTGCATCTCTTATAGCTTGTGAACCTTCTTTCTGTAAGTTGAATTTAGTAGCAAAATGTTTGCACAGGCCACCCACACCATCACATGCACTCTTGCATTGGCCTGTGGCTGAGAATATCCACTTCCTTGTTACATTTGGATCCCCCTTCATAAGTTCATAGAACTGATATTTGTTTTTGAAGTGCCCTGCTGCTCCATCTGAGATGTAAAAAATTGTTTTAAATTCTTCCAAAGGACAAGTCTTAGCAATTTCACTTATTATTAGCAGAATGGCACACAGAGCATGTGCTGTTTCATGGCTTATATCATTGCATGCTACTACAAAAGACTTAGTCTCATTTGGAAAATACGCAATGCATGTAAATAGTGAGATCTGGACATTGTTTGCCAGTAGTAACTTTGCACTTCATCAGGTAGAATTACAGATCAGTTTTGAGCAAAGTCAAAGTGCAACACCAACACTGGACTATGTGCTGCAGACTTTAACCTCTGCTATCTCATATCTCTAGATCCGCTCATTATAAATTACAGAAGAGTTTTTTCCCTCCCGATATCCCCCACCTTTAGTAGCTCTCATTTTTATTGACTCCCCTAATGACTCTCTAGCAGCCTTAATAGGTGTTTCACAGTATTCCATAAAAATTGCACCGGGCAGTACCATTTTCAGTGCCACAGCTTTGGAAAATCAAACTTTGAAATCATGTCAGCTGCAGTTTAGCCCAAAAATTATCGCAAATTGCAGTTTAACCATGAGTCAAAAATTGCCCAAGTTTCATAAAATCATTCACCACCATTTTCACTGTTACTAATTTTTTCTTGCCATTTTCGGATTTAGTCACATTTGGCGACTTGGTGTGAATGCTTAGTGCGAGCCCTGCCGGGAATTGTGTTCTCCCTCTATTAAAAATTTACTAAATAATGTTTACAGTTCTCATTTTTTCACTGAATTCAAAAATTTTAAAAAAAAGTGCCATTTTTCAAAAAGTGGAAAAAAAAAGAAATTGAAAAAAAAAGTGTTGTTTTCAAAAATATGTAAGAAAATTTCAAGGCAAAAATCCAGTAACCTGACTTCCCCAATAAACTAACTACCTACCATTAGGATATTATTTGGACAAAATTTCTGAATTTTAAAAAATGGGGTTTTTGAGATATTGCAATTCAAAAATGTTGATTTTTTTAAATTTTGTATATTTTAAAAATTAATTTAATGAGTTGCATGCATCACAGGATAAAATTAAAATTACTGCTAAGACAACCGTAGTAGAGGTGCAAGTTGGCACACTCACCCACCTGATAAGTCTTTCAAAAAAAAAAAAAAAATCCTAAATTTGTGGAAAATTATAATTTTTTGTAATAAATATAATTTTTTTTGTCATCTGGCAACATTCGTTCGACCAGTTTCTGTGAATTTGAAGAAAGGCCAATTCAATAGCTTAAAAAAAAAAAGTCTACCTGTTATAGTTCAGGAGCAGTGTGCACTTAAAAATTTGGCGTTTCACATTATTTTCGTCACAAGTGTATTTTTTGCCTATTTTCAAAATGCTGTAGCTCAGCCAAAAATTTTTTGTGAAAAATCCTTTTGCAGTACTTTATACCTCTATTAGGAGTAGCTACCATAATTTTTTCAAAAAAATTGGTGGTGGTCAACTGACACATGTTGGTATATTGGTCATGCCTGCCTGAATTGAGATGGAAATGGTCTAATAAGAAAGGAAGAACTGATTATCAGAACTAGAACACATTAACACTTTTCCATTAATGCTACTTGTAATGCACAAAAGTGTCTAATTTAAAATAACATAAATATTCCTATTTAACAATAACAGCTCGCAGAAATATAAACTAGCATTAGCTCCCAGGGTGTGTGAAGTTTGGCGACATATGTTTTCCATTTGTATGCCATGATTTTTTGCCCTTGTCATCTCTCTTGCTCGCTTTATCCCTTGGGGAGTTTTGCAGGGTAAATTTTTTCTCTGTTTTTATGGGTTCTTTCTCCTCACTGTCCACTAAAACGCAGCATCACTGACCCTTGTGAGATTATCTCTATTGTCTCCCCTCTAGCTGAGAGATTAAAGCCAAGGAGAGATAGACAGGGCCAGATTAAGGGGAGGTCTAGAGGGGCTATAGCCTTGGGCCCCACCAACACCAAGAGCCCAGGAGGCATGCCTGAGCAAATAATAAATAGATAGAGAGAAAGAGAGGTTTATAAAATAGCTTTACTTTTCTCTGGTATGATTTCCACTTGGTCAGAAAGAGACGCTGGAAGATGAACAGATTGCAAGACAGTGTCTCACCAAGGGTAAAGGTTTCGTATCGCTTTGTAAAGTGGTATTCATCAGTCCTAAATGCGATATAGCATATGGTGGAAATTGTAAAGCAGTGTCTGCAAGACAGTTTCAGCTTTTTCACTACCATCTACCCACATGAAATTTGTACTTGGAACCATTTATGGTCGAAGTTTCCTGTGGTTTCACATTGCATAGCAGAAAAGATGTACTTAAAAAAGTACACAATGCTAAAACATTAGAAAATCCAAGACAAAATCTGCAATAAGCTTTTAACCCATTTCTTGTGAGAACAATGGAAAATATAGTGACTTATGAAAATTCTGCAGGTAATTTATTAGTTTGAAGAATGCACTATGCATTAATTATCACTAGAATATTGCTATAGTTTCGAGTTTTATCGTCCCGCATAATGTTTTCCCGTCATAAGTTCTTTGAGATGCCTACTCAGATGTCTTAATCTAGGGGCCCATTAAGGCCTTAATCCGGCCCTGGAGATAGTGAGTTCCAGTCATGATGGAGTTGGGGGACATTTCTCTCATATGTGATCATCAGCAACTTAAAAGCCAATATACTGTGGATACATCCGAGTTAAATAGAAATAAAAAGAGTCCGGACTTGGTAAGACAATAATATACTTTATACAGTATATTATGATCTGTATAAACTACTGGGCAAGTCAAAAGTCACAGGACACCCTTGCATTTCGGAAACAGGAGGGAAAATGAAATATCTGAATATCCGAGCAAAGAATCATTAAGGGGGCCTATCTTTTTGGCTATTTCCAGAACATCGCTGCCATCTTCAAATCTGTCATATTGGATCAAGGTCAAATGGTAAGGGGGTCATGTTGCCTATCAAACTAGACTAGAATTTTCTCAAAAATTGTTTGCTGTAATCAGATTTGACATATGTGTTGTGGTTCACAAGTTAGCAACACACAAAGTTGAAATAACCTAATGCACCCTGTGATGCGCAACTATTTGATGTGTTCGATGTGTTGTCCTTGTTGCTGAACACAGAGCTGAAGGTACTTGATCCAGTCGTTATGCACCAGCATGAGAATATCGGGAGAAATGCACTCACAAACATCCAGGATACATTGCTGAAAGTGGTGTTTGTTGCATATTTTCTCAGCACACACCAAGTGTTTCAGATGACCCCACAGATAAAAGTAGAGTGGTGTGAGTTTGGGAAATCTAGCTGGCCATTCCACAGGACCGCACCAGCCAAATCCAATGACCGGGAATTGAACATCTCACCATTAATGAACAGTTGTTCCATAGTAATGTGGCTGATTCTGCTGCGAGATGTGTTCTACGCACACATCTTGCAGCTACGCACAATTTCACGCAGTAATGTGCACCTTCTGCTGCCAGATGTGTGTTCTATGCTATAGACTCTGCGAAGGATGCCAAGACCATTTTGAGGTACCCTCATCGGTAGCAGCTTTCGGCTGACCACTATGTGACTTGTTGTCCACAGTCTCAGTTTCTCGAAATTTGGGTATCAGGCATGCGACAGTGCTGTGTGAAATTAATGCTCTTTCTAGGTGTGGGTTGTTGAAGTCTTCAGCTATGATACTGCAGCTGCGTTCCCCAGGCATTAGGATCACCTCAATCCTCTTTCATCAATGCCATCTTCAATTACCTGTAACAAACAAAGGTTATTTCAAATTTCTGTGTTGATAACTTGTGAACCACAACACATGTCAAATCTGATTACGGCAAACAATTTCTGAGAAAATTCTGGTTTTGTTTGATATGCAACATGGCCTTACCATTTGAAACATTTGACCTTGATCCAATATGGCAGATTTCAAGATGGTGGCCATGTTCCAGGAAATAGCCTAAAAGATAGGCCCCCTCATCAATTCTTTGCTGGGGTATTCAGGTATTTCATTTTCCCTCCCATTTTTGAAATACACTGGTGTGCAAAAATTAAGGATGAAGAGGAGAAATTAGCATAACAGCGGAACGAGCAGGCAGAATGGACTGAAAGACCACTCAGGAGATAGTCTAGGGTCCGGTACGGTAGAGCATGTGCATATATGCATCATGACGTGGGGTGGGGTGCCGTCGGAAGGGTATAAAGCACACGGGCAGTGTATGCTCAGCAATTCGGTGAAAGCTATTGCACGGTGTACATCGGTTTGAATGACGTCGAGTTGCTGCCACCGTGTGATATGGCCAACAGGCAATCCAGTAGATGACATCTGGATGACTTTACCCGAGGTCGCGTCGTTGGGAAGTTGGAAGGTCGAAGTGTGACTAGTGTGGCCAAGGAGTTCGGGATCGCTCACAACATCGTTTCACGCATGTGCCATTAACGCCTGCTCATCAGAGACGGCGGTTTCTGTTGTGCCAGGAACACAACAACTGAACACATCAGCAATGGATTCAAGTTCTCTTTACGGATGAAAGTCTATTTAGTCTGACGAGCGATTCTGGATGTATGCAGGGAACATGCAATCACACCTCCAACATCATCGAAAGGGACCGATTTGGAGGTGCGTAATTCTCGTTTGGGGCGGTATCATGCTTGGTAGCCGTACAGATCTCCACATCTTCCAAGGAGGTTCAGTCACTAGTGTCTGCTATTGTACCGAGGTTCTCCTGCCTCACGTGCGTCTGTTTAGAGGTGCTGTGGGTCCTGAGTTCCTCTTCATGGATGACAACACTACACCTCATCGTACAGTGGCTGTCGCAGAGCTGTTGGAGAGTGTAGATATTCAACGCGTGGATTGGCCCGCAAGGTCCTCTGACCTAAATCCAATCGAACACATGTGGGACCTTCTCGGGAGACCCCTGGCAGCACGTCTTCAGGCACCAGCAACGATTCCGCCCTTGTGATTGGTGCTACGAGAGGAATGGGCTGCGATGCCACAACAGCTCCTTGACAACCTCGTCCGCAGCTTGGACAGATGTTGTAAATTCTGCAACGTAGTCGGGGATGATCATATCCCCTACTAAAGACTGGATTTTTCTTGGCAGCTGCCTGTCTCATGGATGTTTTTGTTTTCTCTCCAGTTGTGCTCGAAGCTACCTTTTCAATAAAGTGCCTTTGTATCCTTTGGATTCCTTGTTTGGATGGTTTTGCTCATTTGTCCCATATTCTTACATCTTGGGGATCTTATGGTATGATTTGAGTTGATGTGGAGCACTTCTGCACAACGCTACATTTGAAAAACCGTCTCGTCCTTAATTTTTGCATGCCAGTGTACAAGGGTGTCCTGCGACTTTTGACTCACCCTGCATATTATTGTCTTAAAATTTATCCTCTATAGACTTTATACAGGCGCATGCAGGATTTTATTTATATATCTAAAAGTATGTGCTTATACAGGTTAAAGGATCATACAAGATCTGCCGAGCTTTCACCTGCCAATGGGAGTGTACTCGAGCCCCATAGTGTACCCTGATGGATCTAAAACGATACACATAGGAATGAAAAGGGGTTTTGCTTATAAGGCTTAAAGAACAAACATACAGTAGAATGCATGTCGAATGTGGGAAACACAGGACTGTGGTGTCAAGGGAAGTATTAAATAATGAAGCAACCCCATTCTGGAGCGAAATCGAAGATATTGCCCTGTATAGCACAGCAAAAGGAACCTTACTAAGGGAGACCATAGAAATTCTGTCTCGCAGAGACGCATGCAATGATTTTGTATCGATGGACCTACCACATACACACGTAGACTGCACTTTTAAAGCTAAGCACACAATAACTTCATGTGTATACCATGAGATATTTAGCTGATGTAATCTCACACAACCATTGTTCATTTGATTTGATTTTTAACCTCTTATTCTATTTATGTTTCATTTAGTCTGGAAGTTATTCTAGTGACTTGAAAAAGCCGCTTGTTGGCAAGCGAAAGCTCCACAGATCTTGTATGGTCCCATTTACATGCATAAAGATTGGATTATTGTCTTATAAAGTCATGCAATTTTTCTTTCTACTTAAGAGCCAAGCAACTAAAAATTTCACCAGTAATTCATTCAGTGAAAACTGTGCTTACAAACTGGAACTCATAATCAGTACCATCCTCAAAGACAAAATTTTTGCTCCAAAAATCGAATTGGGATACAAAAGAAAAATATTAACAGAAAATAATAAAATAAATAACAAGAAAATTGTTATTAAAATTTCACATTAACAGGGAATAAGATAATAAAAGAAAGAACAATTTTTGATTTTTAATTTTTTTTTTATATTAGCTCATTAGATTACCAAGAATATCATCATCATCATAATTGTCAACCATTATCAATCCACTGCTGGACGAAGGTCTCTCCAAGTTTCATCCACAATGGTCTGTCTTGTGCCAGTCTCCTCCATGTCACTCCCACATACTTTCGAATTTCATCTACCTATCTTCCATGTGGTCTTCTTCTGGGTCTCTTCCTGTCCCTTGGAATCCAATCGAAAATTTCGGCTGTTCATCGATGGTCTGTCCTTCTGGCAGTATGTCCAGCCCATTGCCATTTCAGGGATTTAACTCTGATCATGATGTCTTCCACTCTTGTCATTTTTCGGATCCACGAGTTCCTCTTCTTATTTCTCCTGGTTACACCAAGCATGCACCTGTCCATGCTGCTTTGAGTTGTCTGCAGCCTTTGTATGTCTCTTTTAGTTAAGGTCCACGTCTCTGCACCATACGTAAGCACTGGAAGGATGCATTGATCAAACACTTTTCTTTTAAGACATAATGGCATATTGCTCTTAAAAATTATGCTGTTTCTTCCAAAAGCTCTCCAGGCAAGTTTTGTACGCCGATTAATTTCTTCATCAATGTGACCCTCACTTGATATCTGCTGTCCAAGATAAACGTACGTGTCTGTTATCTCCAGCTTTTCTCCATCAATCGATAAATCTTCATTTCTTGTAAAAGCATTGAACATCACTTTTGTCTTCTGAAAGTTCATTTTTAATCCCACTTCTTTACTCTTGTCAGCAAGTTCCTGGATCATACACTGCAGCTTTGATGGGGTAGTTGCAAAAATGACTACATCATCAGCAAAACGGAGGTGGGTTAGATAATCTCCGTTAATCTTTATCCCTTTGTTTTCCCAGTTCAATGATTGAAAGACATTTTCCAATGTGGCATTAAAGAGCTTCGGAGATATGGTGTCACCTTGTCTCACTCCTTTTCCAATTTTTATGTGTGTTGTATTTTCAAACAGCCGAATCTTTGCACTTGCATTTTCATAGATGTTATTAATGATATTAATGTACGCATCTTCAATACCGCAGGATTTCAGGGCCATTGTAACTGCTGATGGCTTTTTCATAATCGATAAAAGCCATGCACAATGGAAGTTCATATTCCCTCGCTCTTTCAATTAGTTCTCTCAGTACGTGGATATGATCTATTGTGCTGTAGCCACTCCTGAATCCAGCTTGTTCTCTCGGTTGAGCCATGTCCAATTATACCTTTAAGCGGTGTGAAAGAACTTTAGTGAAGATTTTATAAACCACTGATAGGAGGCTGATAGGTCTGTAGTTCCTGAGATCCTCAATGTCACCTTTTTATGTAGCAAGATCATTGTAGCGTTGTTCCAATCTTCAGGAATCTTCCCTTCATTAAGGCATCGAGTGAAAATTTAGGCGAGTACTGTTTCGATTTCTCCACCTGCTTCTTGTATGATGTCTACAGTAATTCCATCGTCTCCTGGAGCTTTTCTCCGCTTCATGTTCTTGATTGCATGTGCAACTTCTGCTGGGAGGACTGGAAGAACTCTGGTACTGGTACCTTTCATGATATCTGGAGTACATGCATCATCCCTTTCATATAATTTGGAGTAGAAATCTTTCACTCTTGTCAAAATTTTGCCTCTATTTCTTGTTACAGAACCATCTTCTTTTCTCAGTGCCATAATATGTTTTCTTCCCTTACTGAGATGCCCCTTTGCTATCTTTAGGCTTTGGTTGTTTTCAATTGCTTTCCTTACTAGTTCACAGTTGAATTTCCTTACGTCTTCAGTGATACTTTTTTGTACTGTCTTGCATAGCTCTATGTATTCCACTTTGGAAGTCACATCATCTTTAGTTGTCCTCATCTCTCTTCTTTTTTGCATCAACATTTTGGTTTTTCCTGATAATTTGTTCACATGCAACTTGTTCTTAGACCCAGCTAATTTTGTTAGTTTCCATAAGAGCTTGGGTTACTTTTCTGTTAACTTCAGAAATATCCACTTCTTCCGATGTTAGGCCTTCTAGAGCAGAGAATCTGTTCTTCAGTTCCAATTTGAAGGTATTATGGTGTTTTTTAAGGTTGGTTATGTCAATACATTTTGTTTGTCTTATGAGCTTGCCACGTCCGAGTTTAGTGTTGAGGTGCATCTTACATCTCACCAATCTATGGTCACTACCTGTGTTGAACTTGTTTAGCACACTGCAGTCTTCTATGACAAATTTTTTGTTACACATAATAAAATCAATTTCACTTGTCGCCCATTTGGATGTCTCCATGTCCATTTCCTGTGTGGCTTTTTCTTGAAAAAGGAGTTCATGATGAAAAACCCTTCTGCCTCTGCAAACTCTACGAGAGTATTTCCATGCTGGTTTCTGTTGCCGTGACCGAATATACATACTGAAGTTTCATTCTGTTGCTGTTGCCCTATTTTTGCATTGGAATCTCCCATAATTATCTTTAAGTGCTGCTTACCTTTATTATTTAGATGACGAATTTCCTCGTAAAATTCTTCAATTTCTTCTTCAGGATGACTTGTGGTGGGTGCATAAGTTTGAATAATCTGAGCCTTGTATCTTTTCGAGAGTTGGATAACGAGTCGTGCAGCTCTGTCAGAGGAACTTTCAACTTCTACAACTTTATCCTTCAGTTTCTTGTTTATTATAAATCCAACATCACTAGTTCTGCCAGTATCAGTCCCACGATAGTAGATGAGATGTCCACTTTTCAGTTGAATGAGATCTTCTCCTTTTCTCCTTACCTCACTTAGCCCGACGATGTCCCACTTGATCCTTTGTAGTTCCTCTTCCAATTCAAGAAGCCTTGAATCAGAAGATAGGGAGCGTCCATTATTCGTAGCCAAGGTCAGCATCAGGTGGTAGCCTAGTGCGGTCCTCCGGGGATTCTTAGCACCCTGTGCCTTCATGTCACACTGGCCGCTGCCTTGGCCAGGTACATTCCAGCTGCCGGAGACTGAGGGCCAAGATTTAAGTTGTGGAGTCATTTTGCAGGGGTTTGGCCATAACTCACCACGCTGGCCAAGCGGGTTGGTGAGTGTAGGATAGCATTTCCTGTAATCCCGATGGTATAGTTATACTGCTATTGACGGTGGTCAGAGCCCCTTTAGTGGGAACAGGATGTACCACGAGAAGGCGGGGTTGACATTTGTCAAGGAGAGGCTGTGATGTTACACATCTCCTGACCTTACATCCAAGAACATAAAGGTTATGAAATCATGGGAAAATGACTTTAAAAATATGCAGATTATTCAGATAGTGATCTAAGTGAGTTACAACGTCTTTTGGTAAAGCTCTTATGTTGGCTGTGGTGTTCCTTAGCCCCAAAATTATGGTAACTACATGTGCCATTATATTCCTTTTTCTTTGTCATGAAGTGTGCGGTGCTACTTTGTATAGTTTTTATGTTTAGAAGCTCACAGGTTTTAGTTAAAAGTTGCAAAAAAAAAAAAAAAAAAAATGTGAGCTAGCAGTAGTACCACAAAGGTAAAGTAACAAAAGTAAAATATAAGTAAATTTTTCATTTAGGGGTTAAAGGAGCTTGTAAACTGTGAATTTATAAAAATGTGTTGACCAAGATCATTGTTCCAAAAATGGAGACTGGGAGAAAAAAAATCTCTCTTGCACTGGACATAATCTTATTCAAAAAAGGTATTTCAGCCTTTTTAATTTTTAACAGTTCCTTTTTTCAGTGCTTCACAAAACATTTATAGTGGAAGGCTATTTTTAAAATGTTTTTTTGAAGTGCTGAACACATGCCTTGGCAAACATCGGGAAGGTTGAAATGTGTCTTCAATGAAGCAACTTAGGAATAAATCTTTTGTATCCCAATTCGATTTTAGAAGCTAAAGTTTTGTATATATTTGCTTCCGAGTAAAATCAAGGTAAGTAATTTGTATTCACCATTTTTTATTTTAATGGGAGCCACTACCATGTACTGTTGCAAAATAAAAAGCATTGGTTTTTGTTAGCATGGATCCAGAGTTATTCTTCACCTGGAGTTTGTTTTTTGGCTCTGTATTTCCAAACTTTTAAACCACATGTTACAAAATATTGTTTACTGTCTTCATCTTCAGCAGCAGTTGATCGTTCGCTGGGTCATCCCATGGAAAATCACCCAGGGATTTTTACATCTCTCTGTAGACTCACAAAAGAGTATTTTGTGTAAGTTTCAGATTTTTTTATACCTTCCCCTTTTCAGACACAGAGCTTTAAATTTTGCAATTTAAAAAAAATCAGCAACTTCAGGCCCCTCCTTTAGCATGAAGGAATTGTATAAGCTAATGGTTATTTGTTTCAGCTTAAAGTACTCCTTGTAGACAAAAAAATAAGCCAAAGACCATTTTGTTTTTTGTTCCCTAATAAGAACTACAGCGAAGTGCCAAAAGTAATGGGATATGTACCTGGTATTGTGTAGGACATCCTCTAGCCTGGTGAAGTGCAGCAACTCGACGTGGCATTGATTCCACAAGTGGCCGGACGTCTTCTGGAGAGATGTTGAGCCTTGCCATCTGAACAGCCGCCCACAGTTTCCTGGTATTTGTAGGTGCAGGATCTTGGGTGCAAAATGGAACAGTGCCTTGTTGACAGCTTGGGTCCATGGCCTTGTTAGGTCTGCGGCACACCCAAATCCTACTATCAGCTCGTAACAACTGGTAATGTACCTCATCGGACCATGCCACATGTTTCCAGTCTTCCAGGGTCCAATTACCATGTTCACTAGCCCAGGTGAGGCACTGTGTCCGATGCCATGGTGTTAACAAAGGCATTCTGGTGGGTCTTCTGCTGCCATGCTCCATAGATGCTAAATTACGCTGCACTGACCTGATGGATATGTCTCTAGCACCTTCTGTATTGAATATGGATGCTATTTGAACCAGTGTCGTTTGCCTGTTAGCATGGACAATCCTGGTCAGATATCGCTTATCATGTCATTCAGCACCCGTGGTCGGCCACTGCTCAGTGGGTGGTGATGTCTTCTATGATGTATTCTTGGTACGCACATGATACGGTGGATCGAGGAATGTTCAATGTTCTGGCAACTTCAGAAATTGAATGTCCCATTCATCTGGCTACCACTACCATGTCTTGTTCAAATTCCAACAATTTGTGTTGGGTTGCCATAATCCTACTGGCGGTTGTTCAACCTGACTCGTGAGATTACACCTCGCAACTGATAAAAATCGTGGCATGCGTCGAAGCCTCTATACAACACCAGCACCAGTTAAACATTTGCATATTGTTATCCTATGACGCTTCAGTGTATAATGGATGAAAAACTAAAAAAAAAAAAATCTTGAATTTGAGTTGTCAGTGATTTTTTGCACGTTGTGGTGGCCATTTTGGCTCATAAATCCAAAATGGTGGATCTTAAAAAAAATAAACCCCAGATTTAAACTCTCAAAATATGACTTAACTGTTGGACAAAAAATGAAATTAAAAAAGAATGTCAGTAACCACTTTTTTTTTGTAAACTGGGTTATTTCCTTCTGAATGACCCTTCCTTTTTTAAAGTGATATAGATGGTCATGATTGCTTGAAAGAGGGTAGCTTGTATAATTTTGTTGAACTTTTTGTACTATAAATTACACAGGGGTCAGATAAATAGAAATGAGCTTAGGTGTATAAAGTGCAAAAATATCAGCTTTTGTAATTGTGTTTGTCTTACAGCACTGGTTCTCTCCCTCCCCTGGAGCTAGTGGCCCTAATTAGTGATGGGCGACAGCTTACAGCCCATTGAGTTGCTCACGGTGGCTGTTAAACCCCCAGTCAAGGAAAAAAAAATAAGGAAAGAAATGCATCATTGTGCTGATTTATCAGGTTGTTCGTGCACATTCACCACTATATATAATTTATGACTACAGAACTTGTGGTGTTGAGATAGAATGTTAACCACAATCAAAGGTTTATTATACATCGCATATAATTTCGCAGAGCGTTTGCCTCAGCATCATCAGGACGAATGGAGCATAAGCATGCAAATAATTGTGACATACATCGTCAGAGCTCTGACGGTCACGGTTTTTGGTAAGTTGTTTCCATACGCTTGAAAGAAATGGAGTCGACGTCATGTCCTTGACAAGCCTTGAAGAGTTCCGGTATATGAAGGGCTCGGGTGTAAACCATGGTAACCAACACTTCTGTCGTCGTGAGATGCGTACATTACAAGTAGTAAAAAAATATAAATATTTGCACTTATCATAAATTGAAAGTTGTATTGTGGTGCCATCTGTTGACATAAATGTATAATAAATACTCTAAAATGCCCAGATTACCACCACAGTTGTTTTTTGTACGTTGTAAAAACAAATATTGGTTACATTTTTGCAAGAAAAAAAAACATTTTTTTACAAAAATGTTGGTTTATGCCTGAACCTTCATATGTGACAAGCTTCTAATACATTAAGCTTGTTAGTCGAATCAGGTTTATCAATAAGCATTAAGTTTCCATGTGAAGGAACACAAGACTTACGTACGGAACTGTGAACTGAAGAAGTCATCTATAACCCAACATTGTCATGAAAATAACCATAAATTTATGTTTGGAAATGCTGCGCTTATTGATAAACCTGATTCGGCCATCGTGCTTAATGTATTCGGAGCTTTCGACATATACCGGAACTTTTCAGGGCTTGTCAACGACATGACGTCAATTCCATTTCTTTCAAGCGCATGAAAATGACTCACCAAAAACCGTGACCGTCAGAACTGATGATGTCACAATGATTTGAATGTTTACGCTCCATTTGCATACCTGCCAACTGCTACAGAATGTCCGTAGTTTCTACGGCTTTTGTTGTCTGACTATGGAACTCACTGTTGAACGACGGATTCTACAAATTTTCAGCTTTTTTTTTATATTTTACTATTATTTTATGATATACATGAGATTCTTAAGCAGATCTGCCAAATCCCACTTCTTTTTTTTTTGTCATCGTTTAGATTATTCTCAAGGTCTGCAAAACTGAAGAGAATTTGGGGGCGGAATGTCATTTTCCGTCTGGTGAGCGGGGGTATTTCGTGTTTCAATCAAAACTTCTGAAAATGGTAGATAAACGGAGTAAAAAAAATTTCCGTAATCGTTATTTTTCTCTCCCGATGTTGCCTTTGTGTCCAGTATTGTTAAATATCATTTTATTGCATAAATGCTTGTATTTCAGCTTGGAACTGTAGGCAACAATTTGCGAAAACGGAAGTTAGACGCCCCCAAAGTTTCTCCGTGATCTTCAGGCAAGAGATTCTTCCGTGAATTCGAGGAATTTCACCATTTTCGTTATTATTTTGGTCAATACACGAGATCGATGCACAAGTTTACTGACATTGTGGGTGGGGAGGTGACAGGGGGATGTTCGTCGGAGGATGAAATTCCATCTTTACGAAACTTTCTAAACCAGAAGGTGTTGACGGAGTTAAGATTTTTTTCTGTAATGGTAATTTCTTTTTCTCGCGATGGTGCTTCTGTCCAGTATTATAGTTAAAAAATATTTTACTGTATAAATATTTTTATTTCAACTTGAAAATAGGAGGAAAATTTCCAAAACCGAAAGTTGGACGGAGCGAAGTTTTCTTCCGTAATCGCACCCTTCCCACTCTCCTGTGTTGTTAAATTCCCCCTCCCGTAAGTTTTTGCATTTATAAGGGAGGGGGAAATTTCCGAAAACGGAAGTGACAAAGTTGGAAAATTTGTAATAATTGATGCATTTTTGTACAAATTTTGGATTTCTTGTCTGTCAAACATTGTGGAATTCTGAACCCATCTGACTGATTTTTACTGGTGTAAGTTTTTAATATCGCAATGTTACCTGTCGTGCCTTAACCAGGGGAATCAACTTTGTTGTTCGCACATGTTAAGTTTGTTTCATTAGTGTGCTTGTTTGTCGTGATGTTTTGTTCTGGCACATATTTCTTTTTCACAATGAGATGAATCCTTTCGTAAAAAAGCGTCTTATGTTTTGCCGTGCAATAATACTAGTTACTACTGACAAGGCTCTTGCCAATATTGGTAGGTATGCATTTGTCCTGATGATGCTGAACCAAACGCTCTGCGAAACTGTAGTCGATGTATAATAAACCTTTGATTGTGGTAAACATTGGTATTTTCATTCCGCATTCAACACTTTCAGATGTTGATTTGTGTATGTGTAGTTACACATTGCATTGAAAATGTCAGATTTTATATAAACATGGCTGTTGTCTACCTTGTGTGTTCTTCATTCCTCAGTGGTGGTTCCATTTGCTCTAGAAGAGTGTCTTCATACGTATTTTGCATCCACAGTAGTTCAAAAGACTGGGAGGGGGGATTAAATGGGGAGGGGCAAAAGTTGCTTCTTAAATTTTCAGACATCAGCGTGCTGTCCAATCTTTGTTATGTAAAATGTTTCAGTATGTGTAGGTTGTCTGAGAAATGTAATAAAGATTTTTTTTCTTTCTTTTTCTGTGTTTTTTTCCAGAAGCAGTCTGTGGTATTTGCAAAACTTAGTTTTACAGAAAAGAAGTGTAAATGCTGGCTGGACACGCCATGATGAAGTCTGACCACACAGTTTTTTTTTTTCTTTTTCTTTTTTTTTTTTTTTTTTTTTCTTCATTGATCTCATCATTTGTGTCTGAATTTCTTTCATTGTGTTTTAGTTTTATAGTTAAATGATGGTGTGTCATTGGTAAATTAACAAGGTTTGCACGGTATGTCATGTGTCATCCTAGCGCCTTGTTATGTATTTACGAAATGTTAACCTTTCAGCCACATACTTAGGAAAATATTCTCTGCATGCCAATGTAAATCCTTTCTGTGATGTTTGTGAAATATCGATGCTCAGCTGCTTACAAATCAGATAAATTGAAAACCTGTTTTATTCAAAATAATTTTCGTTTTTAAAAACCAAACCTGAGAATCCTTGTCTCAAACTCTGAGAGTAAGGTTTCATTGTAAGTGCCGAACTTGACATATTATGTGCTAGATTTATCATGATTTCATTAAAGAAAATTGCTTTTTGCATGAGTGCTTTGGTAAGTATTAATTTCATGTTGTATATAAAGATGTTTGAGTTGTAGCAATTCATTTATTAGAAATAGTAGTGCTTCTCATTTTGGATAAATATTTCGTTTGAATTACAAATATAAAAGATTGAATTTTTCAGGTTTAGCAAGCTTTCCTTTGTTTGCATTGGCATATTTTGTTTCGTGTGTTTTTAAGTTTATTTCCAAACTTAATTGTCCGCAGTCATTCAAAAGTCGGAGCATAGCTTTATTTTCCTAATGGTTTAAAAATGTTCTGGGGCATTATGTATTGTATAAAACATCTATAATTGTAAAGAAATAAAAAAAACCTGATCAACAAGATAGGTGATTTTAAATTAGTAGTTTGCTGGTAAATCATGCTGAAGCACCACTTCTCATGCTTGACAACTAAAATAGAGATTATAAAGATAATGGAGATTTGGTAAGACATCTTGCCATACACACAATCTTGTGTATGAGGAACTAGTTAGGGCACTTGGAAATACCAATTTCTGAACGGCAATGACGTCTTCTCATTTGTTAACTGACCTTTTACTTTAGATGCATTATATATGTTGAATTTTATCTGTCTGACACTGTTTTATAGCTCTTCACTACCTGCTCCATGTGACTTGTGAACTGCAGCATTCAGCCATTTTTTGGCATTATCCATGGTATTAAATTTTTTTCTGTCGCACAAAAGTTCAGCTGAACCCTTCTCGCACCTCAAGAGATCAATGCTTAACCAAGAAGTTGTGGTATTGACAGTTCGCAAGGTGTTTTACCTTAGTTGCATATTGGTTACTTTTGAATGAAAAGCACGAATACTCAAATATGATTTTTCCTGAAGTAGACCTACTAGATTTCCAATGAAGTATATTGCTGTCATGCATTACAGTGGGATGCAGTGCAATTTTAATCCATTAGATCATTTTTTTTTCTGTAGTTTGGTGACTCGTAAAATACCTTGTGTGGAGGAGGTAAATGTTGTCTGATTAAATGTCCTAAGTAGTCAGGTGTGTAGGAATTATTCCATACTAAAGGATATGTAAAGTGTACAATTTTGAACAATTGATGCACTTTCAGTTTTCTCACTTGAAAATTTAAAAACACATGAAACTCCATGATATTAAACTTTCAAGGTTTTGTATGCTAGGTCTGTTTTCCCAAATGGTTGGAGTACGTCATATATGTTACATTATTTATTGAATTAGTTGCTTTAATCTGTAGATGTTTTCTTTTCGCAGCTATGCTTTTCTTCTTAAGTTCTGTATCTGCCATGATTTTCTGTTTCAATATCTCGCTGATATGTAGGTTCTTGCATTAAAAACTTTTTTTTTTTTTTGCCATAAATCTAAATATCAGACATTGGAAAATTCAAAAGAAACTAAGTTGAAAGCTGGAGTTTTCTATCGTTCTATGCAGCTATATCGATTCTCTGATAATTTCTTGATTTTTTTTTTTTTTTTCTGCTACAACAGTTTTTGTTGGCCATTTTTTTTGTCCCAGAAAAAACAACTGAAGTATTGATATTTTCACTGGAATGAAACTTCGAATATTTGCTGGAATGTAACGCAATTTGATAAATCTGACTTCAGAAATTTTGAAATGTTTAAATATGCTTCATATGGAAGGCATTAAGAGGCAATCCATTGTTTATCAATTTAGAATTGAAATGAATTGCTGTATGTTGTGTGCATTGTTCTCTTTGTTTGATTTAATCTCCATGGGGCTTGATTTGCATGACAATCTTAAGTTTTTAAAAAATGGATTTGTGTTTGTTCTTTCTACATGTCCAATATGTGAAGCTGAAGCTTGCAGGAACCAGTCTTGCTTGTTGTTTTTCTGCAGTTGTGAGCTTTTTGTGGCATGTATTTTTAATTGTCATCTGGATTAGTTTTAATGTTTCATTTGATGAAAAAAAAAAATCCAGGTTTTACTTTACAGAGTGCCATAATTATCCATTTATAATATGGCACACACAAAATATGATTGTATGCTGGTCACATACCACTGAAAATGTTTTCGATTGTAAAGTTTTATTCGGCAGCAGTCATTTTCTTTAGTGATATAACAGTAAGACTTATGTTGCCATTCATTTCAAAATTTTAAAAATAAAAATGATTAAAAATTTTAGTTAAGCCGATTTTGATTTGTTTTTACTGTAAAGAAATCAGGTAACTTAAAATATCAGCTACCATGTAACTCTGCTGCATGTCGGAGAAATTTAAACTTAAGAAGTTGCCTGGTTTTTTTATGTGTTGTAGTTTGATATAGCTAGGGACCTTTTAAAAATCTATGTAGTGTAATATCGAAAATGAATAGCAGCTTGTTTCTGGAGAGTTAGATTGCTCGTAAGTCATGTTAAAGTTCAAAGTTTGCATTAGTTATCTAACTTTAATTTTTCTTGTTCTTTTTTCTCTTTTCTTGTATTTTTATGCTGTGTAGTTTGAATCTGAGGGAAGATCCATGCTCTGTTCTCATCTTGCGCTTGTTCGTGCAAATCAATTACAGCACAAATTGCTAGGAACTGACTTTAGCATGACTGGCATGACAGCGGTAAAAGTCACCTTTAGACTGTTTTTCTTTTAATTTTTCCCCCTTTTTTCAGGCATTGACAGTAGGTTGTTCTTCACTGTTTGCATTGCATTGGAGGATTGTAACTGTAAGGAATCTGTGGACTACCTTCCATGCAGTGCAAGTAGTAACATTTGCATCTTTCTGAGAGTTAATTTTCACTGGCATTCACCCTAGAATTTCTACGAGTTTTTTCACTTTAACTTTTAATTTTTTTTTTAAGGCCTGTGGTTGGAATATTTTGTGTGAATGATATTTCAAAAAATAATTGTCAGAGAGTAATGGAACACAGTGGGAATTGAATTTTTTTTTGCAGCAATGCTTCATAAATTTTTATATCATTGCTACAAAGAATTTTCATTCTTTTTTCCATCTCTGGGGGAAAGAAGGCTTGATATTTCATGTTATCACTAAAAACTTGAGAGATGTTGACATTAGCTCATTTTTATGATGCGATCTTATAATTGATTCTTTCTAAAGTATATTGCATATCTACCGAGTTTTATGGTTTACGTGTAAAATTTACCCAAATTGTACTTATTTTACAGACAACACATTCCACATTTTTTTCTTCCCCAGATAGGTAGGAGCCATATTTTTTAAGACAGAATAACTAGTCCAAATGACTATGACACCTGTATGTTATGATATCCTTGATCACAATTTTTACTTTCCCAACCATCTCTGATCTCAACCTATCGGAGACTTGGAAATAAACTTTGTAGGATTAAGATTGGCAATAGTGGCAAGAAAAAAAAAAAAGAGAGAAAATTGAATTTTTTAAAAGCTATTTTAGCATGCTGACATAAAACCATTGGTAACTTGAGGTAAAAAGTCACTGCAATATGTCGCTTATAGCTATAATTTCGCACTTACAAAATAATTTTTTTCCGTTTATGTTTTGATAGCATACTAGTGACTTAATTATGTATTGATTTCATTTTAATTGTTATACGTGTGAAATACTTCTAAAAATCCTACTTGTATAGCATATGAAATCAATATATCATTCGTGCAATGAATCAGTTTTTAATTGATATATTTGTTACATTTCATGGATACATTTGCCAATCTGTCTTATCAATTAAACTTTTTATGGATTTCAATTCTTGAAAGGTGTCAGGCGTGATATTGTAAATACCTCCTCTTGCTCAAATGGTAATCATTGTTAATCAGAGGCATTGTGCATCAGAAAACATTATATGGAACTGGACATTTGGTGTTGCCATTTGGGAAGAGGATTTTCACAGCATAAGTTTTCACTCACACAGGTGTCACTTCTGTGAAATGTTTGCTTGTGGTAAGGAAAAGAAAAAGAAAACTTTAGACGAATAGCTGTAATTCTTCTTAATACTAAGACTGAAAATACCATATGAATTAAAAACTATGTGGTGAAATAACATTAATCAGTAGTAATTTGATCCAGTAAGAGATCAATCAAGAGAAATTGCAGCACCACATGCATGGTTGAAATCTTTCTCTGTACATATCTATATATCTGGTTCTTATTTCATAATTGTTTGTCACATAAAAGGTTCAGAATTTTGGTATTTGGTAAAGCTAAGTTGATTGTCTAGTTCAACTAAAGTTTAGGAAGGGATGTACGTGTCAATAGGTTACTTACATAGCCTCTTGTGTTTTTCATGGTGTAGCTTCTGTGGAACAATTTATTAGTGTTGCCCCTCATGTACAGTAAGTAGGTTATTCAATAACAGCAAAATAATAATAAAAAGTTGTGTATTGTCACTGCAGATTATGAAGATAAAAGTTCAATTGTTTCAATATTAAATTATCAAGAAGGTTGGAAGGGAAAAGATATGAGTAGGCATACAAAATAATGCATGGTATGAAATGTTGAAGAAAATCACCTTGTTTTTACTTACAATAATAAATTTAGCTTTTGTGTTTCTTTCATTGTAAAGGAAGGGGTGGGGAAATGTAGTCTGCGGTACCAAAAGTTGCAAGCGAAAAAATAAAACACGCACAAATGTGTAAAACCTGTATGAATTTAAGAAAGTTTTTTTTTTTTTTTTTTTTTTGCAGCTATGCAGATTAGTTTATTCTTCTAGAGCAGAGGTTCCCAATCTGTGCGTTGCAACGCCCCAGGGTGTCGCCGGTCTTGGTCCGGAGCGCTGCAACTATAGGGAAAAACTAAAACTTATAATGTATAGTCAAACGCAGCATGTAAATTTTGAAGAAGTGTGCATATTTTAAAGAATGAATTGTAAGAAAAAATGTTAAAGAAAAAGAAAACACATTTTTCTTGTTGTGAAAGCGCTCCCTTCATCTGAGTTTCAGACAGTAATGCTTTTTGAAAACTTAGCGTGACGTCGTGCAGATCTCGCTCCCCCTGCAGTCTGAAAATGGACTGAGCCAGGCAAGGTCAAGCAACAACGTTCTGCCTCTCATTGTTGGACGCTTACTTTACTACGCAGTCTTTATTCAATACACACGTAGCGTGTATAAACATTCGTTATAACTGAGCTGCTGTGTTTTAATAACTGTGAACGTAGTTATTTCTATGTGAATGTGTGTTGGTTTATGACCAGACCAGTTTACAGCAGCATCAACCTTCACTACTACCAAACAGGAACAGTGAAGAGACATTTCTCCAGACTCCACACTGTTAATGACATTCTCTTCCGGAACTCTGCCACAGTTTTGGAACAGTGTGGCAAAGGAGTACCCAAAATTGAGAATAAAAGCAGTGAGAGTAATTCTTCCTTTTGCCACATCCTACCTTTGTGAGGCAGGATTCTCAGCTATGGTGGTAATAAAATCCAGATATAGAAGCAAAGTTAAGGATATCCACGTAGCTGTATCAAACATTGTCCCCATGTTCAATGTTTTGTGTGATGAGAAACAAGCTTCCCCATCCCTTTAAGACACAAATACCTCTGTTATGTAGCTTCTAAAATTATATTAAAAATGTGAAAGCCTAGTAAAAAGTGTTACCATTGTAAAAATATGCCTAACTGATTAAGTTCTTCTTATTCAGTTCTGTAATTTTATTCTAATTTTGTATTTTCATGTTAAAAAGAATACAAGCTAGTGATGTAAATTACTATTTCCTTTTTAAAAAATACCACAAACTCGAATTTGGGCAATTTGTTTTTTTTTAATTTTGGGTACAGGGGCATCGCACGAAAAATGTGACATGTGAAGGGCAGCCCGGTCTCAAAAAGTTTGGGAACCCCTGTTCTAGTGAGTAAAATTTAATTCTCTGCATAGCAATAGAATGATGTAGATGAATGGCAACACAGGCTTTTGGTGCAAAGATTCTGTGATAGGAATTGTTTATGAGGGATCTGACCGCTCTCTTGTTCACAAGTTCATTTAGAAGTAAAAGAATTCTATTCAATTTTAAGATAGAGCATCCACTAAAATTAAATGGACTGCACTGAATGTGTGAGCCAATGAAAAATCTGACTTTATGATATTCAGTTGCAATTAATAATCTGGCAACACATTTGAAAACAAATATTCTGGTTTGTAAACAAAAGGTTGTTGCAAATGTACTGGAGAATGAGTCCAGAATCATAAGACTCAATAAATAGAACATGTACAGTTCTTATGCTTCTAAATGAACTTAATAAGTGCCTAAGTCTTTATAAGAACAAGTATGTAAGTAATTTTTTTTGTAGACACTTTTTCTTTTGGGTGGAAACTTTCATCTCCAGCATCAAGAATGTTCCATATGCAGCATATCTACAGGAAAGTTTCTCTGGTATTGACATTGGATAAACTATTTGCTTTACAGAGTGGATAACTTTGTACAAAAGTTATTCCTGAAATTTAAGTTTTAATTTCAAAGAAAAGCCCATTTGTATCATCTTATAGTCAAACTGTTAAGCTGCAGATGAGAGGAGGCATTTTTATTTATTTGTTTTTGGTATAGTGTGTATGATTGTGTGTGCTTCTAACTTCTCTCCTGAAGGTGCAGCTATAGAGCAGTAGCAAATTTTGTGAAATGCTTAGCTTGGTGTCTTTTATATGTGTGCACCCCTCTCCTTAAAAGAAAGGAAATGCTTCTACTGTTTCTGCTTTATGCTGCACTACAAGACTGCCATTTTATCTCTTGCTGTAACGATATAATATTGTTAACACACTAGAATGTAAATGTGAGAATTATAGGGGTATATATCCAACATTAAAATGGAAATAAGATGTAACTTCTTTCCATGGATAAAATACCAAAACTAATGGGCAAAGGGGGGGGGGGGGAGTTATTGAAGTGGTGTAACTTATACCAGAGTTTAATATGAATTATATAGATGTGCATGATTTTATGTATAATGATTGTATTCAGCCTGTTACTGATTGTATTGGAGATTGTGCTGATGCCAACCTTGTGGCAAAGTGGTTTTCTATCTAGTCATCTGACCAGGGCCTAGGTTTGAGACATGGGTAGTGTGTTTGTCTTCTGCTACTGGCTCTCTCCCTTCTCTGGAGTTAGCAGCCTTGAATTAGGGACTGGCAACTGCTTACACCCCTAAAAAGTTGCTTACAGGTATACATTTATTCCCCAAACAAAAATTTATGGTGAAGGCTAGATAAAAGAACTGTGTAGAATATGAATTGGTGAAAGGAGCAGTATTCCTAATATTTTCAGTCTTCATTTTTTTGGTTAACCCTGACTTATAGGTGGCTGAATGCACTGGTAGCAGTTACTATTGTTGCTGGGGCAATAAATGGGTACTCAGTGTGAGTGATCATTTCCAAAAAAAAAAAAAATCCCAAGCCATATAATTATATATATGTATATATATACATACTTGCCAGCTTTTACGGATTTCTGCTTGATTTTACGGGTACAGGTCGTTTTTTACAGATTTTTTAATATTTCGATTGCTCAGTTGAAATATTTGAATCTCCTGCAACCATTCTTTTAGATTTTCTACTGGATCTTACGAGCGCTGTGCCATGCGATGATGTCATGATCTTTAACTCATTGGCTTTGTGACGTCCTACAGTAGCTCTCTCTCCACGGGAGTGCTCAAGTGATGTGCTGAGTTCCGACACTAGATGCATGTGCAGGTCTGCGATGGTGGCCGTCCCATTTTGTATTTCCATGGCATGACTTGATCGAGCGGCCGTGGTATTTCTGTCCTTGTAGATGCTAGTTCTTCGTAGCAGTTGATTGGTCTCCCCGTGGGAGCAAAATCACAGCCAATGAAAGAGAAGGGTAAAATCTGCATGCACAGTGTTGAGCAATGTTGTAGCAGCAAAAGAATAATTTCTTTTGTGTGTTGTTTTTAGTGTGTGGTGTTGTTTCTTTGTTGTAGACAGGGGTGGATTGGCCCACCGGGACATTTCTCGGTGGACCACTCAAGAAATGGCCCATTATTTTTGGTATCCTCTTTGCCTGGATTGTTTGGAAAGAACGAATAATTAGTTTGGTACTTACAAATAAGGATCATTAGCTTCATTTCAGCTTTATGTTATCTCTCCAAAACACTATTGTCTTAAAAAATAAATTGACGTTTCAATCTGTTTACAAGTATATACACTATATTGACAAAAGTCACCGGACAACCCTTCAGAAGCAAATGAACGGATCTGCTGCATTGTTAAGATGTGAGGTACAGCTGCAAACGGTATAAAAACAAGACTGCAGCTGACCCCGATCATATCGCACTGTGAGGTTGAGTGAAAATGTTGCGGCGGGAGAGAACTGACTTTGAGAAAGGAAAGATTGTTGGGTGTTATATTAGTGGGTTGTCCATAAGGGAAACCGAGAGGCGTTTAAACATACACAAGTCAACTGTTTCGGATGTACTGAATAAGTGGAAGACACATGGCGTACCTGAAGCAGCAAAACGTACCGGCAGACCAAAGAAAATTGGTGATAGAGGACGTCGAAGCCTCAGGAGAGTCGTTACAGCTAATCGACTGAGTACTGCACAAGACCTCAGTGTGCAGGTGAGTAAAAATGCTGGAACCTCGGTATGTACACGTACCATTCACAGAGAACATTCCATGGGTTACCGCGGTCGCGCGGCTGCTCATAAGCCTTTAATCTCCTCTCAGAATGCAACTCGTCGTTTAGCATGGTGTAAAGAACATTTATCGTGGACCGTAAATCAATGGAAACGGGGTCCTATGGACTGATGAATCCAGATACACGATCTATCAGTCTGATGGCCGTGTGCGGGTATGGCGGCAGCCGGGAGAACACTATTTACCACCGTGTATTGTTTCTACGGTCAAGTTTGGAGCTGGCAGTGTACTCTTGCGGGGGTGTTTTTCGTGGTATAGTCCCGACCCATTGGTTATTGTGGACAAACCTGTTAGCCAGCACGTCTACCTCGATATTCTGGACAACTATGTCCTACCAATTCTGTGACAATACTATGGAATCGAGCCTTGTTGGTACCAGCAGGATAATGCACCGAGCCATAAAGCAAGGACTGTTACGGTATGGTTTGACGATAATTCCGTATCGTGTGTGGAGTTGCCAGCACAGAGCCCTGATCTTAATCCCATAGAGCTCCTATGGGATGAATTAGAGCGCCGCATGAGAAGTTTGGAACCAAGGCCTACTACTAAGCAACAGTTAGCGACAGCATTATGTACTGAGTGGAAGCGTATACCTATCGCTGTGTTCCAAAACCTTGTCGAAAGCATGTCTCGAAGGGTCAGTGCATGCATTAAGGACAAAAGTGGACCGTCACCATACTAATGTATGTCAATAAATGCTATGTTGTGTTTCTCTTCTAGGTGTCCGGTGACTTTTGTCAATATAGTGTATATGCTGGGCGTTTGCTCTAAAATGCTGAAGCAAAATTATCTGTACTTCAGTGAAAAATTTGCCTTAGGACCAAGCACGCTGTCTTGGACATAATAAATTAAGCTAACTAGGGTTAAGCATAGGTCGTTGGACTTGGAGCCAAAGGAACATTGGTAGACCCTGCTCTCTTTTCGTAATCTTGAAGGAGGCACTATTAACAATTTTGATGGTCCATCATCCAAACACCCTTATCCATGTACAGACATAAAGCACTAAATGATTCTTTGGGAGCTATGTTCCAAAATCCGCGTCTCACCCATATTTATCTTAAAAGAAACAATGATTATCCCGGTACTGGTTCATGGATCAAAATGTTAGTTTACAAGTCAAAATAATGGGTAGACGTAAGAAAGGCATCTATTTAAGGAGGTGGTATGAATACCGTTGCGCAGTAGAGAATCAATGATCAAATAAATATAATTATCTGGTACAGCACCAGGTTTTGATATGCTACTTTTCAATCATGAGTGAATTTTAAAAATTCTTTCACCCTTAAATTGTTGCTAAAATTTGTTTCACGACGGAATTAGTCTTGCAAGGCGTATTTGAACAGTTTTACTTCATCCACGAATTAACAGAAATTTTTTCATGAGGGAATTTATGCGATGTTCCCCTGTGGGTACGTGTGTTTCTGTAGTGGACCACAAGACTGAAATTCCCAGCCTGGTTTCGTCGACCCAATCCGTCCCGGGTTTTAGAGTTGAATTACCGGGAGGAGTGAGTTGTCAGTATAGCTTTTATGCAAATCTATAAAGATGAGTACTAAGATTATACCATCTCAAAGTTATTTTCAAACTTTTAAGGAAGCATACACCACAAAGTTCCAGGGTATCAGGAAATCTAATAAAGGTGTAAAATTTGCATTTTGCGATATTTGCCAAAATGATTTTAACATTGCCTATGTAGGCAGAAACGATATTTTTCATCATGTAAATGGTCCCAAACACAAAGGTAATGTGAAATGTACTGATAGTAACTCCAAACTGACTGTTTTTTAAAACATCGGATAATAGTCAAGGAAATGTAACTCATGCCGAATTGTTGTTTACGTCTTTTTTTATGCAACACAACGTGCCATTTAGTGCTGGTCCACCACTTTTTCGGCAGATGTTTCCAAAAGATGAAACTGCCAAACGTTATGGCTGTGGGAAGACCAAAACGACGGCGATTACCCACGAAATAGCTTTAGATCGAACTTCCGCTGTTGTGAAGCTTTTACAAGAAAGGTTATTTTCTGCAGCATGTGATGGAAGTCATGAAAGTGATTACAGTATTATATAATCCTGATATACAAGATGAAGATTAGAAGGTATGTAACATACAGTTTTGAATGCAATGTGTAGGTACTCTTAGAGTGAATATTTCCTTTTTACAGGAAATGTTTAGTTTGGTATTGAAATACCACAGGTTTGCAAGGCTAACAGTGAACAAAATTAAGATTTTACTTTATGGTTTTTTAAATTATTATTTTAAACACAGATAATGCTAGTTTAGTTATTGTGGCATATGCAGAGATTTTTACTGCATATTTATTAATATAATTATGTTTTGTAGTAAATGGTGTTCGTGCAAAAGTTTTACTGACGCACATTTTCCAAAGTTGGCAAGTATGTATATACCAATGGTGTGCATGTTTCAAGAATGGGTGGGAAGATTTGGAATCTGACGAAAGTCCTGGATGCCTGATTTCAGTGCATATTTCTGAAATCGTTGAGAAAGTTCGTAAAAGGATAAAAAGTGTTCATTGTGTGACCTTGAGGATGCTGGAACGTGACAGGGTTAATAAGGAGACAATTCATAAAATTTTAGTGCAAAATGGGGGGGGGGAGTGCTCGTCTTGTTCTGCATGCTTTAGTGCACAAAAGCCATGATGCAATGTTGCATCATGGAGACTGCTGTTACAATTCACAATTTTCTTCCAAGCATTGTGGCTGGTGATGAGACATGTTTTTCATTATGATCCTGAAACAAAGTGTCAGAGTGCTGAGTGGAATCACCAAACGAAAGATCAGGTTACAGAAGTCTAAAATCAAAACAGTGGTAGTGTGTTTTTACGACAGCAATGGAATTCAGCATCACGAATTCATTCTTGAAGGTCTGTAAATGGGCTGCCCCGGTGGCACAGTGGTCTAAGCAGTGGCTTCTGATCATTCGTCCGAGATGGGTGCGGGTTTGAATCTCCGTGAAGCATGGATGTTGTGTTTGTCTTACAGCAATGGCTTTCCCTTCCCTGGAACCAGTGGCCCTAAATTAGGGACAGGCGACTGCTTATAGCCCACTGAATTGCTCACGGTGGTCGCTAAACCTCCAGTCAAAAAATAAAAACAAAACAAGTGTAAATGGCAATGCTTACACATCCATTTTGGAGCAATTGTGGAAGAGGATTGTTCATGTCAGGCCTAAGTACAAAAATGGCCAATGGTTCCTTCTTCACTATAATGCACCTGCACACAGAGCAGTCTGTGTGCAGCAATTTATGGCATGAAAACAAGTGTGTGTACTGAACAATCCCCTCTATTCTCCAGATTTGTCACCATGAGACTACTTTCTATTCCCTAAATTAAAGCTGTCTTTGAAAAGGAAAAGTTTCAAGGCATTGAAGGCATACAAAGAATTGTGACATCAGCTCTTCACTCCATACCAAAAGATGACCTCTGCAAGTCCTTCCTTTCATTGACTGATTGTGCCACTTCTTGTATTAACACTCCTAGGAGGAATGTGCTTCGAATAAATATGAAGACGTACAAAGAACTGTGACATCAGCCCTTCACTCCATACCAAAAGACAACCTCTGCAAGTCCTTCCTTTCGTTGGCTGATCGTGCCACTTCTTGTATTAACACTCCTAGGAGGAATGTACTTCGAATAAATATGAAGACACACAAAAAACTGTGACATCAGCTCTTCACTCCATACCAAAAGATGCTCTTCCTTTCATTGGCTGATCATGCCACTTCTTGTATTAACACAGGGGGAATGTACTTCAAATAAAAGATATTCATGTAAGTTTTTCCTGTTTTTCCAGTTTTTTTTTTTTAATTCAGTCTCATTACTTAATTGCTGCACTGTGTAGTTTAAAAGTGGCGTCTGTATAGAATATTGAAAGCTTTTCTTATAATTAAAATTAATTTAGGATTATATATAATTTGTTGTCAGTAGAATTTGTATAACAGGTTAAGATTGAAAATTTATCAGCTGCCCACATCATATACCAAAGAATAAGTACGTTCCATGCAAATTTTGTATGGAGATTTAAGGAAGGTCATCTTTTATAAATTGTGTTACACCTGCAGCTTACAACAGCAACAGTTTTGGTGATATTGGCTGGTAGAATATATGAGGAACTTTAAAGTTTTTCAGCAAGTCTAATTAAAAGAAGAAAAATGAAATTACAAAGATTCACACTTGTGAATGTCTTGTATTTTATAGGGAAATATCACTTAATATATATACTGAAGGGAGAAAAGTAGCCATGTACCTAATCCCAATTTCACCCACTTCTGCATCGTAACACCACTCTATTTCCAGCCCAGCAAGAAAAGCTTACTAAAAATGCTGTAGGATTAGGATAACTGCTAAGACTAAGAGAGAGTGACAGAGAAAGGAAAAATATAAATTAAAGCAACAAGTTACTGCAGTATCACTATAGTTTCACAAGTGCAAATAAAATTTATTTAACCCAGGGCCAGATTAAAGATTTCAAGGCCCCAACATGGTTACAATGTGGGGGCCCCCTTAAAAATAATTGCGGACTGGTTACAAAATTAAGTCTTAAATATAAAGTGGTATTACTTTATTCCTATTGATGGTTAATGTTTTCTATTGGATTAAGAAATTAATGTATTGAATTTGCACTTTTAAATTTTATTTTTATAATTCAAAATACGCATTGGTTACGTTAAGTTTTTATTCAGTTGGATATAAAATATGCGAATCATGTTGTAATAAAATATGTTTACAAATTTATCCCCAAAAACCTACCGAAACTTGTATGCATCAAACTGATGAGACTGGAGCTACAAAGGTATGTAAAGCTTCTTATAACAGAACTTTACGTGATTTCTCTGCTGCAAAAGCATCAGTTATTTGAGAAAAATAGAGTTCTTGAAGGATGTCACTTTCAGTACTAAAAATTGACAGATTTGACAGGTGTTCTTGCAACATTGTACTGCATGAGCTCTTTTTAATCAGTTTAATCTTCGAAAAGGATCTCTCTCCACTACAATTAGACACCATCAGTGATAAATAAATTCATGAAACAATTTGAACATTAAGAAAAGTAAGGTAATTATTCGCAAGAATCATATAGTAAAGTATCTCTTCCGGTTCACTTTTCCCATTGCACCAATACATCCCCCTCGGCTCCAAATCATCTTTGTATATATTGACTAGATTCTTAGCAGCAGCATATACAGGGGTTGGACAGAATAATGTTAACACATAAGAAAAGAAGGTTTTACAACCTAATAGTGTGTGGAACCACCTTTGGCATTCAAAACCTCTTAAATCCTCCTTGGAATGGATGCATACAATACTGGATGGTGGTTAGTGGGATGTTACACCGTTCCTCATGCAGGAACTGCTGCAGGTCCTTGAGAGATGCAGGAGGAGGATAACAGGATCTTACTCTGTTTTCCAACACAGACCATAGTTGGTTGATGATGCTTAAGTCCGGTGATTGAGGAGGCCAAGGAAGGTGTAAAAGTTCGTCCTCTTGTTCCTCAAACCATGATTGGACATTCTGAGCTCTGTGAATTGTGGCGTTGTCATCTTGTTAGATGACATCCCATGAAGGAAACAATGTCTGAGCCATTGGATGGACTTAGTTGGCCAAAATGGTTTCGTATGCCTTGCCAGTCATCCGTCCTTTCAAGGTGGTGGGAACATGCTGAAAACCATGATATGACAACCCAAAGCATGACAGAAGCACCACCATGCTGCACTGTTGGGAGCAGACAGTCTGGGTTGTATGCTTCTGACGGTGTTCTCCACACCTAAACAGGTCCTGCAGTGGGAAATAGTGTGAATGTGGGTTCATCCGACCACATTACAGGCTTCCATGCATCGGCAGTCCACGCTGTATGCTCCTGGCACTACTGCCATCGCCATTGTGCATTCACCTGGGTCACCAGAGGTTTTGCAATAGCAGCTCTCCCATGAATATCTTGTTTATGCAGTTCACTGTGCACTTTTAATTGACACTGGGGTCTGGAGATGCAGATTGAGCTCTGCACTAATTTTCAGCACCATAGTCTTAGTACGGGTAACAATCCTCTTTAATGCTCTCCTGTCTGTATCAGTCGGGGTCATTTTCCGGCTGCTGTGGTGTTTCCTGGATGAGGTTTTGCCACGAAATGGTATGCTGTCATGACACTAGACACAGTAGCTCTCGATTACCCCACTACCATAGCAACTGTTGTCACAGAGACACCAACTAGCTGGCCACCAACAATTAGCTCTCTTCCGAAGGCCGTTAGCTCGCTCATTTCATCTTCACTCTGAAAGAAATTTTGCAAGGAGATACTTTAAATTCACTTAAACAGGATATTGAGGTTCTAAACAAAGCTATTGCAACCCAAAAGTGGTGAATACCTTTGCTTATCACGACGTACGCAGCTGCATTAAAAGTCACATCTCTGAGGGTGGTGTTCACGTTATTCTGTCCAACCCTTGTAAATCTAAGTCAGTTATGAATGAATTTGTGGGGGCCCCCAGGGCTGTAGCCCCTGTTGTTGTCCCCCCTACATAATCTGGCATAATAATGAGCATTATATGAGGTAATTATGTATTGGTTGCATTTTTATCCCTATTAACTGTCCAAACACCTTCACCAACGAGATAGAAGAATCTCTAGCTTCCCTGGTGACACAGTGATCTAGTGTTGGTTGCTGATCTGTCATCTGAGATGGGTTTGGGTTCGAATCCTGGTGAGGCATGGATGTCGTGTCTGTCTTACAGCACTGGCTCTGTCCCTTCCGTGGAGGCAGTGACCCTAAATTAAGGACGGGCGACTGCTTATATCCCACCAAGTTGGTTACAGTCGTCGGTAAAACCTCCGGACAACAACAAAATTCTTCATCATTGTAGCATATGAAATCAATAAAATTGACATATTTGCATTATAAATGAGCTTTTAATCAATATGTTTGATACATTTAATCAAGACATTCAACACATCAGTCAACAACATATTGATTAAGCATTCAGTGAAGAAAAATTTACGAATTTCAATTGCTGAAAGTTGGCAAGTCTGCATTAGCATTTATACTTCAGCTGCTGAATTCTTTGTTTTTTGTTTTTTTTTTTTTTAACAAGGGAGAGCCAAAGTCTAAACTCAGTTTTGCCAAATGCAAAACTATTCAGACTTTCACTGCTGAAAAAATAATTTTAGATTGTTCATCATAATGCTCACCTTAGATGCCTACCTTTTGGAAAAGCGGAAAGAACAGTTGTGTTTGTGTGTGTGTGCTGTCAATAATATGTAGAAACTGGGTATAATTGTGGCTCTAATTCCGTGTTTATTTTGATACACACTCAAATGTGTACCAAAATAAGCATTTTTATGTACATATATGTTTCAGTGGTGAGAATTTTTTTTTTTACAGCTTGATGCTTACGGCATTCCGTGTAATGGCAATAAAGACGAAAGTAAGTTGGTTGGCAAACATGTCACTATTGTTGGGGAAGACCTAACATTAAGAGATTCTTAGTTTCTGCCTATAATATTTCGCCGTTAATGAATCATGTCATTTTAAGTATGCTGTTGTTTGTGCATGTGTCAGCACCACAGATGTCTACATGTTGATCTTTTACTGTTATTTATGGAAGAAGAATGAATTTGTCTCATTGGTGGTGAGATAGGAGAGCATTTATATATATGTATAGTAGCTTCATGCTTTCCATAAAATTAAAACAAACAGAAATGGGAAGCAGCTGAAACTTGCATACACAATGTGATAAATATTCCCGCTGTAATAATATCTTTTTATGTCATGTCTTTAGGACATTATTTTTTGAAAAGTTTGTTCACACAAAATTTCTGCAGAAAAAATTCCCCTAGTAATATTCAAAATTTCCACTTTTTTTTATTTTGGTTAAAATATTTATTATGTGAATGCCAGTGAAAAGTCTTCATGCCTAATTGTGTACCATTGCTGCTTTAAATCTCTCCTTATAAAGTGTTAATGTTAGCTTAAATATCGTGATCCAGTAAGTTTGGATATTTATGATTTTCTGTAACGAAGTCGTCGAGTTTCCACATTAGTAGACTATTCTTTAATGCTACAGTTAATAATTTTCACTTGGTAAATCTTAACTTATTTTTTTTTTTTAATCATTAAACTAGACTTTAGGTTAGAGGTAAAGAAAAGTGAGAAGTATTCGTGTTTTTAATCTTAAGTTTCATTGCGCAGGTCGGGTGTCGTCCAGTCCACCTCTGGACAGTGCCCAGGTGGAGCAGACTGGGCCGGTGTTGGCGGGACCAGGTGCCATGAGAACACCTACCGGTCTCCTAGGCCTAGGATTGGTGAAACTAACTGCAGAGCAACAAGAGATGGTCACCAAAGCCAAAAAATATGCCATGGAACAAAGCATCAAGAATGTTCTGATGAAACAGACAATTGCTCATCAGCAGCAGGTATTTATTTATATACAAATTATGTAGTTCAGATAGTATTGTAATACAGTTGAACCCACATGTACAACGAGCTCCAGGGAAGCATTTAGAAGGGGGCCTCTCTCTCTCTCTTTCTTTCTTGGGGTTCTCCCTGAAAGCGTTTCATTTTTTAATTAAAATGTGACTTACATTTGAAAATTTTTTTTCAATTTTTCTTTTTTTTTTTCATTAACTTTTATTTTGTCCAGATGGATTTAAAAAACTTCCATTTTCTGTTGTCCTCCCTCCTAAAAAATTCTATATATGCCTGTGACAAGCTTGCATAATACGAAGTTTCACATTAATGTGGTTCCTCCTAAAATCTCTGCCTTATGTTTCCAGTGGTAAAACTTCTTTACATATTTTCTCCACAAATAATGTATTCCCAAGGATGAAAATTTGCACATCGATAAAACTAACTTTAAGTTTCAGCCTGGGATACTTAATATTTGCTAAAACATAACCTTAATTATATTAAAAATAAATCGTTTTTTTTTAGTAATGTTCAGACCTCGTAATAAACGGCGCAACCTGGACATTGATGTTGTCAGTACAAACAAATGTTGGATTGCTCAATTATGGTTATGTTTTATCAAGTATTAAGTATCCCATGCTGTAACTTAAAATTAACTTTATTGATGTGCAAATTTTCATCCCTGGAAATATATTGATTGAGAAGAAAATATATAAAGAAGTTTTACCATTGGAAACGTACGGTACAGATTTTAGGTGGAACAGATCAGATCATATGTAGAGGATTTTAGAAAGGGAGTGTCTGACCCTAGGTCTTAAACAACCCTTAGAAATAGGAAGCTAGGAGATTTGGGCTAGAGTGCCCGATAGAAAAGTGACACGGAAGCGAGGTAGAAAGGGAGAAGGAAGACGACCTTATTTATTGCTGGGGGGGACCGGTAATAAATAAGGGCGTCTTCCTTTAGGTGGAACTACCTTACCCGAAGTTTTTATAGATCCCCTGAACTTCATATTGCTCTGCCTTGTTATTTTAACTGCATATTGTTAGCAAAATTTTTGCAGAAACCACATATGTCGAAGTTTAGCATGGTTATCAGCAAAGTGGCATTCACCCAGGTTTTAAATCTTCCTCTTTCACTGGAAAACAAACCTGCTGCTGACGAGACCCTGTGGTTCATGTTATAGATAGGTCAGTTCACATTAAAACAAGAATGTTTAATTTCGTTTTCTACCAACGTTGGATTTACTTTTTTTCGTTGCCTAGCAGTACCGCTATGCATAATTTTTTTTGTGTAGCAGTTTTTAAACATTGTGTAGCACTGGCACATATGCAATATATCATGGGGCAATGAATTGCGATGACATTGTAGAGAGTTTGTAGATATATTTTATTCCACATTTCTACATATTAATGGCAGATGCGTATGTAGAATAAAATATTACATTAAACTTTACTGCTAATTACAAAACCAAAACAAAAGTACATATTAGATTTGAATTACCTTTGTTGATGTTGCACTTTCATTTACATTTTAGTATCCAGTCCACCCAACAAATAATCAGTCAGAATCCCTCTTTCTTTTGCCGTACGGTAAAGTGTTGGGCCGTCGGGGAGCTTGGAAGAAAATCTTTCGAGCCTCTTCCGGTGAAAAGGCTTCAATAAGCAGGGCTCTTAATACTAACACCAGCCAAGTTTCCCAATGCCTCTTCTTGCAGTTTATTACGATTTGCAGTCTCCTTCCCATGTAGGAAAATCCTCTTTCCACAACAGCATTTGAGACAAGAAAGACCAAGAGTATCTCAAATAGGTGAGCCAGGTTAGGAAAATTTTCCCTTTGTTTTCAAAACAAAAGTCCATAAATCCTGCCGACTGAAGAGTCTGAGGCTTTGGTTCCAAAACACTTCCAGCTCCTGCCACTCTTCCTCTATTTGTGAAAGGGCAACATTATTCCCTAAAAAAGTGATTCAAAATGTTTTTTTTTACCAGTTCAATTTCAGTTTGTCCATAGATCATTAAAGTGTTCATTTCATTAGGCCACAGTGTAACATCCAGAATTTTTACACATTGAAATACTTTGCCTTTGATATCCAAAAACCTTTGTCTGATGCATTCGTGAAGTTCGGTACCATATTTTGTTACCCCATTTGCATCTGTATCCAATGAGCATCCTGTTAAAGATATTGGGGCAAATGGCTCGCCTTTTACAACTGCAGAAATGTTAGATGATGTATAGTCAACGGTAGCAGTTAAATTTTCATGCTCTAGTTTATAGAAGCAAGTGGTGGCGTGTATAAGGTCACAACTATCTTTCTGTAGAGCTAGGCATAATTTTGAGATTATACTATATATTCTTACCATCAAAAGCAGATGGTACACGAACTTCCTTGATTTAATTTTTTTTTTAATAGCCCTTTGTTTTTGCAACATCACCACTAGTTTCCGAAGCTGTGTTTTCCAAATGAGCAATGATGAGGGCATACGACTTCACAAGTGCTATGGCTGCTCTTTTTTTGTCGTCGATCCAACGTGTGCCCTGAACATTTTTTGGATTATACGTTTCCATATTTTCTTGTTCGTCCAATATACCGGCTAATTCATGCGGTTCCCTTCGTCTTTTTGACTATGTTTATAATATGAATAAAGGTTCATCATATTTATAAGTTTCAAAATACGTATCTTTAATGGAATCTTTAACAGCCAGTTCAAGACGTTGATTGAGGTAATGCATTATTACAAGCCATGGGCAATCTTCTTTTAGTTTTGTAGCCAGTCCTTGCCTAATACCTAGGTTGACATTTGCACCATCTGAACAAAATGCAACGAGCTTCTTTTTAAGATAATTCGGTAGTCTTCCAATATACGTAATAAAGATATTTCTAAATCTGCTGCAGTTCCAGAAGTAACATTATGCAGGGCAACAAATTTAGTCTGCATATTTCCACTAGAGTCCATGTATTTAACATAAGAATTTTCTCACAGGTATTCAAATCTGTTGATTCATCCAACAAAACCGATATGTAATTGTAGTTCTCCAGTTCAGTACATAATTCTTTAGTCAAGGTTTTGGCAATGCAGTCAATAAATTCAGCACATTTTTCCCGATTAAGATAAGTATCAGCAAGCTGAACACCATGCCATTTTTCCAATTCAGCAATTCTGGGGAATATAGAGTATGGTAGCTCTTCTTTTGCTACAAAGTAGGCTATATCAATAAGCTTACCTACTGTATCATTTTCTTTATCTTCGATTTGGTTCAAACTCTTTCCAATTGGAGTCTGCATCTGCATGATGTATGGAATGAACCACATGGTTCGTATGCTCCTTGAAAACCTTGAAAAGTCCTTGAAAAATAAAAGTTCATTTTCAAGTCCTTGAAAGAACTTGAAAAAGTTTGACTCCATAAATAGTACTTGAAAAACAATCATGTTTTAGTTTTTAAGTATTGGTATGAAAGAGTATATGTACAATAATAGTTTGTGCTAAAAAGTTGTTGAGGATATTTCTGTGTAGTTCTGATAAAAACAGCAAGACGATCAAATAGCACAGAACTTGCTTTCAACCCAGAAGAGCACATTGAATGCAAGTACCAAAATGTGCTCTTCTGGGTTGAATCGCTATGGAGTAAAATAAGTGGACATTGCTATGGAGTAAAATAAGTGGAATGATGTATTTGCGAATTGTGATGGGCTTCTGTTGACTGGGTTAAGGAGCATTTTTGCAGGAGGGTGGAACTTCTAGGAATTGCTTGTACTTCATGCGTGGCATGCGTGGACCCCTTCATCTCCTGGCTGCATCAAAGTTACGCATCAAAAATGAAAAGCTAAAGCAAACAATAAATATCATACCAGCAGATGAACAGGAAAATAATGTACCCCTTCAAAATATTCCACAAAATAAAATGATTTTGAAAAACACCAAAACAGAGGGGCAATTCCAGGTTAATAAAACAAACCAACAGAGTTTTAACAGGCTGATCATTAAAGGTGTGCTTGTCCCGGCTAAGTTTAATGGTTTGAACTTGCTAAAATACTGACCAACTGACAGCTCATACATATGATAATTCAGTTTTTGAAAGTTCCTGAAAAGTGCTTGAATTTATTTTGCTTGGAAGAGTATGAACCTTGAACCATTGCACATTTTTCAAAGAACTCAACAACCAGTAGATCCATTTATATGTTCAGGCACCAATGTGAAAACAGGAACTTGTCGGGGATGAAGATCGAAACTGTGCCGACTAAGCTACACTGATGGTATGTATCAATGCATGCATACTCGTTGTCTTGACACAAGCTCACTTCTGTAGTACATCACATATCTCCTGCTTCCCCTCCATCCCCTCACCACCATGCTTGCCAGACATACATCTTCTGGGTAAATGCTGTCTGTTATCTCCTCGCCTCACCACCTTTCAATCACTTAATCTCTGTTTAGCAAATTTAGGGTTCATTTTGTATCCAGAAACATCCTAAACACCTTTTAAAGATAAGTGATAATTTATATGGATTGAATTTTCATCTCTAATAACATCAATTTATTAATGATAGATTGGACTTACCTATCTTAAAAACATATCCTGTACGTTAAAACTCTGAAGCCAACCCCCTCACAGTAAATTTTTAATTGAAAATTTACTATATTTGCATGGCAAAATTAATAAAACTATTATCAAACCTAAATTTAAAAAAATCATAAGCAAGGAAAGCTAAAACACTTTGATTGATTAAAAATACTAATGCTGCTAGTTTTTGTTTTTCAAAATGTGTTGCGTTAGTATTTTTTAGTCGTGCAAAGTGTTTTAGCCTCTTCTTGTTTAATTAAGATTTAAAAAATGAAAGTTTGATAGTATTTTTTATGTAATTCTAACTTGTAAATATTGTCGTTTTTAGTCGCAAGTTAAAAATCTGAGGGAGGAGTCAACTTCAGAGTTTTGACGTGTAACATAGGTTAGTCAAACCTGTCGTTTTATGTGCTGAAATCTAAACCACTGCATCAGAGTAAGTTGATAAAATTACAATCGTGATAACCACAAAACAAAAAATTGGCTCATATATCCAACATAACATGCAACAGGTGAACTTTCAAATTTTAGGTAGTTGCTTTATTTTTTACATTCGTTAAATATTTATGTTCAGCAAACAAGTTTTATTTGCCCTCAATTAATTGATAAATATTTTATGATTGACTAGTTTTAACCTGACACAATGTAATATGCTAAAAATAGCCCTCTTTACCTGTCTGGTTATAATGAAGTTCGCAAATATTGAATGTTTTTGTTTCTCCCATACTGTTAGTTATATATGGGTTTGACTGTCTTCATTATGAAATAATCAGGTATGCCATGTACATACATTTTTGCTGAGCTTTACAAGTATACTGTAAAGCTTACAGAAATCCTGTTTGTTGTACTGTAACTTTACGAAACGGTTTATTTTATAGACGTTTGTTGTATGTCGTGTGTGTGTTTCTGGATAGTTGAGTGCCATTTTAAGTATCACTTGAAACTTTCTGAAGTGTTGGAAAGAACAGTTCTTGCCATAAAGCAGAAGACTGAAATTTGCGAATATCGCAGTGAAAATATTGAAATCTAAAATACAAATAAAAATACTATTTTTAAAAAGAAACTAAAGTTAAAATAAAAATTATTTTGTGCAATGCTATTAATTTTCACCTGATAAAGTTTTAGTTATGTAGGGTGATTTTTAAGCATTTCCTTGTAGTTAAAATGTTAATTCGACTTTCTACTATGCAAAGTAAGTAAGCTTTCGCATTTAATGCTTACCAGAAACTTCTGAGATCAAAACAGATATTCCGAACTACAGACATACAACTGCATATATACTCCATACACAACATACAACTGCATTTTTTTTTTCTAATTAACATGTCTTTAACTGAATGCTAACCATGATTTTCCAGGAATTATAATTAATGAAATTTGGGTTACTTAAAAATTGACAAATTTGATATAATGCCACAATGTAATGGAATTACAGTCAATGCTTACTAAAAACTAAAGTTACAGCTAGGGTTGGCTGTAACTGCTCACAGTCTTTTGTGCTTGTTATGCTCTGGTGTTTCATATAATTGAATACGTTTATCATAACCCTGTATTTAGCAATAGCCCAGATTTAACAACGAAAACTGGAACATTTGTAAGGTAAAAATTAGTTCAAGGCTAATTTCATAGTTTTTAGCAAGAAAACTGTAATGATCTGCTGGAATTAATAATAAAAGAGAAAAGCTTGGTTGATAATGAACAAAATTTAGTTAATCCAAAAACAAAAAAAATTGTCATTTGACTGGTGGTTGATTCTTGAGGATGCATATTCCTATCCTGTGCATTCAAAACTGCTTCAGAAGAGACTGTTAGCACTGCCAAGGTAATGAAGATGAGGCAAGTGAACTTCCATTTTACAATTGTGGTTACAAAATTGGAACATTACACATTTAAAGAATATTTCTGCAATTGATGCCATCGTTTGAGTAAATGATGCACTCTCCACATACATCACAAGGCCAAGTATGTCTTATGAAATTCCTGAAGTAAGTAAAGAGAGAACACTTACCCAGAGCATCATATGCAATAGCTACTGATTGTGCAGTGGAAAATGCCCTTTTTTTTTAGGCAACAGACCACAGTAATAACAATGTATTTACTATTCAGTAAAAATTATGGGGACATAATACAAGGTTTGAATGGAAAGCAATGCTTACATTTGTTTTCATAAGAATATTTTAATAACAGCAAACAGGTTTATTCCTGAAACGAGTTCTTTTATTGTACGTATTTACTTTCCCATATTATCATCACCATTCTCTACACACGCCTGCCAGTTATGGACAAGTTTCTCAAAGCTGCGATAAAATAATTCCGCACTTCCTTTCCACCTCTTCATTTTTGTTATGCAGGTGTCCACAAAAATTTGCTTTCAGTTTCAGAAAAAAGGTGGAAGTCTGGAGTGTATTGTGGATGTGATAAGATAGTGAGACTCATTCTTCTAAACTCTTCTGGATTAGAAGTTAAGGAAGAAATATTTCTCAGAAATACATGGGAATTTCACAAAATTATTCAAAGCAATCAGAATTGTCTACTGAATTGCCTATAGCTTACTGGTCACCATGTAACATCTCAGAAAACTTGAAAATTACACAGCCCTGGAATGGAAATTGAACCCGCTTTCCCGATTTCCGGTTGAGCATACTATCCGTTACACTACCCAGGACAACGAAGTTCCGAGCAACTAAGTAAGGCAAAGCATTTATAGCTTAGAAATCTGAACTTAAGATTTTTGCTAGTTGAAGTGATCCTGCCTCATCGTAGCATCAACAACCCTTTCACATCCAAGCAAGAATATGTGTCTTAATTTGCCAGTATTTCAGATATAGAAGTTAAGGAAGAAATATTCCTTGGTGGTGCTCGACTGGAAATCAGGAGATGCAGGTTCGATTCCCACTTCAAGACGATGTAATTTTCAAGCTTTTTGAGATGTTATATGGAGACCAGTAAACTACAGGCAATTCAGTACGCAATTCTGATTGCTTTGAATAATCTAGTGAATTCCCCATGTATTTCTGTGGAATATTTCTTCCTTAATTTTCAAGTTTTCTGAGGAGATGTTACATGGAGACCAGTAAACTACAGGTGATTCAGTACACAATTCTGATTTCTTTGAATAATCTAGTGAATTTGCCATGCATTTCTGAGGAATATTTCTTCCTTAATTTTCAAGTTTTCTGAGGAGATGTTACATGGAGACCAGTAAACTATAGGCAATTCAGTAGACAATTCTGATTGCTTTGAATAATAATCTTCTGGATTGTTGTTTCAAAGTTTTGAGCATTGAAATGTAGCATTTTGAGTTGATGTGGGTCCCAGGTTCTAGGAAATCCATGTGAATAACACCACCCATGTCCCAAAAAGTTGTAGCCATGAGTTTTCCTGTTGAAGCCACAGTTTTGATTTTTCCTTTCACATGTGAATCTTCAGGATGAAATTCCATGAAACTGGAGCTTGGTTTTGGTCTCATAATAACGCACCCACATTTTGTGAACTGCCCCAAAGTTGTGAAAACAATTCTCTCGTAGTAACAAAGGTTGTTTCCAAATTTCAACTCTCAAAGCTTTAATTTCTTCTGCCAGCTTGCGAGAATCTCATCTTGCACAAACCTTCCAGTATTGAAGAACATAAATGTGACCCACATGTTTTTGTGAAATTCCATGCTTAACACAGGGATCGCATTCCTCCTAAAATTCCTAATATTTTGTGACCCTCCTTAAATTCCTAAAATTATACCTAAAATTTGCTATTCATCCTAAAATTTTCGTAAGCTTATTTATTAAAAACACAACCGTTATTAACGCCAATAAATTTACCATTACGGTAAGGTAAAAAGACCTGTTATTGTAGAAACACAGCCTATATGCTGTGCTGCTGAAGGGAGGGGAAATGACGCCATCGAGATGCACTTGCTTCGGGGCGGGCGCTCCACTTTTTGCCTTCGCACAGTTTTCGAGGGTAACAAGAGATCTAAGGGAAAAGGGGAGGGGTCATTTTCACCCCTGGTTTGCGCTTTGCAGACGAACTCCGTGGCACGCAGAAGATCGTACTTTATTTTTGTACATGCCTTGTGGAACCTCCTCTTTCTGCTGATGTTTTGTTATTGTAAACCGCAGGTGGGTGGAAGCAAAGAGGAAACATGTAATCTCCTTCCGTAACCTCCGGTAATGACGATGGGATGATAACTGAGTGTTATCGTGACAGGCAGTAGAGCACGTGATCATTGACCTTCGATCGTGCGTCGGCGACAGCGACCTTCGATGCGCAATATATCTCGGCTCCGACTCACTTTGACTGAACTTGCGTGAGATACGTATGATAGTTTCTGGTTTTGTGTCTTTTATGGTGTTCTCTGTGCTGTGTGCAGGTTCAGTTCTCTAGTGGTGACCTGCTTTTTTTTTTTTTTTTCTATCTTCTGACATCCTCGCAGCCAAATTTCGGGAAGTTGTCGTGTTTTTGTACTTCCCTTTCATTTTCTGGTTAGTAATACAAGTGTTTAAGATGCCTAAATCCAAAACGAAATTTCAAGATGCGTGGCTCGCCAAAGAATTGGACGGAGTGAGTTGAAAGAATGGTGTTCTGCAACTGAAACAATATTTTCTGCTAAGTGTATATTGTGTTCAGAAATTTTCAACATTTCTAATAGTGGCTTTTCACAAGTAAAAGCGCATCATAAAGGAAAAACAGGGTGCGCACGCGTGCTTGAAAACCTGGAAAGTCCTGGAAAATCATGATTACGTTTTCAAGGCCTGGAATATCCTGGAAAAACGGTGTTTTTTTAATGCTGTCTTGAAAAGCCTTGAAATTTGAAATTAGTGCTTAAAAAAATGCCCTTTTAGGAAATCGTGTTACTGTTACCCCTTCATTTTTTAAAGTTCCTTTTCTCTGTTCTCAAAGAAACCACCGGCAGCGGTTTCCGACATGCACCAAATCCTAATTTGGCTGGGGGAAAAAAAAGAAAGAAAAAAAGGCACTACTTCCAGTGCAATAAAATTGGATGATTACTAGTAGGTCGAAGGGGAGCTTGATGTCCGTCCGACAACTGAGAACGGAAGGGGAAAGAAGAGGCATTTAGCATTTGCAGGGGGTCGCGTATGTACCAAGTCGGCTGGCATCCACCAGTGAGGAGTATGCCTGAACAACACATTCTTCTTCTTCTTGTTTATGTGCATGCCACCCTCCCTCCCCTCAAGAGACTTCCGCTACTTATGATAAAAAATAAGAAAACTATCTTTGCGAATTTTTCACGAAAGTGGCTGAAATTTTTACATTCACTGTAATTGGATTACAGAAGCTCACTTCCAAAATTCCAATTGAATCGGTTAAAAACTTTAAAAGTTAGCGTTGGTAATTTTTATTATGGACAAGTATGTGTGCCTCTTTGGACAGAGTGTGCCTCCAGCAGAAAGGGTGTTACCATAGCAACGGTTGATTGACAGCTGGGAGCGCTGATCTGAAGCCCTTGGTTGGGAAGAAAGCAAACACCTGTTTATCACTTCCACAGCTCAAAAGGACTAGGAGAATATTTTCAGAAATCCATTTTTCCGAATTTTGAAAATAACACAGTAAAATTTTTACAGTAGTTAAGATACATCACAATAAAGTTCTAGTGCAAATTTCGCCAAATTCCGTTAGGAACTTTAGCAGATGCAAAAAAAAAAAAAAAAAAAAAATCTGTTGCATAATCGGATTGAAAAAAAGAAACAGTAATTATAAATTTCAGGAAAAGCAAGTGAATTATTTTTTTTAGATGCCATGGTTTATTTAAACAGAGTGATCCTTAAATTTTTTTTCTGTGATGATATGGACTCTATTTGAATTACAAACATACGTTTTTATTCAGACGTCTGAGTTACTGTTTTAATAAAAAAATCATCTATAATTAAAAAGTTTTCAATGGATTTAAGCAATATTCAGCAGATAAACAAACGTATTTTAGTAAATTGCAACGTCATGACGTAAATTTGGTAATTTAATTTTGTCGAAAATTGGGGAGCATTTTTTTTTTTTTACAATTTCTATTATAGTTAAAGTGAAGGAGGAAGAGTGCAACTTGACAGTTCAGTGAGCTGCAGGTGGTGATTTATGGCGATGTGCCAAATGAAAAGAAGCCATTCCATCAGGTCATTCCAAAGGTTGTGTGTGTGGACGCTGTCCTCCTGCTGTTTGATCTTAATCGGAATGTTTTTGTGCATGGGGGTGGGGGTTGAGAGAAATATCCGTTTCAGCTTTACAGCTTTCACTGCTTTTTTTTTTCTTGTTAATAAATAAAAATCATAGTTGCTGCATTCACCATTGATCCATGTTTGCATTTCTTGAATATAAACAGCAGACAATCAGAAATATAGTGTTGGGCGGGTCTTGATGTTCTTCATTTTGCATATGCTGAATTCAGTTCTGTGGGAATAAGGAATGACTTATACTGTGAATATATACAAAACTACATATTTTTGAGCTGAAAAAATAGGTCTACTTGTACACAGTAGCTAACGTGTGAACTCAGATGAAGACAATCAGACATACGGACGTCTGATTCCATAAAAAAAAAATCAACATAGTTTTTTTATTTACACTACAGGTAAAAAAGCAAAAACATGTTTTTAAACGTTATAAAGGAAAACGGATTTTTGAAACGCATGACTTGATGATCTTAATTTCTGAAAGTTTCTTTTTTCCACATCCTTTTTTTTTTAATTACAATACACTGTTACAGGATACTGTGAGTTATATCACCTAGTGATATGGCAGATTTTCGGTTGCTGATATCCGCGATCGTAAGCGGTAGTTGCATTGCGATTGTTGATGATAACAAGATAAATACTGGAGTGATGTAAAATGTTGCATAAACTAAAAAAAAAAAAAAAGCCCCCCCCCCCCCGAACTTTTATGCGGTCATCATAGCTGATCAACCATTTCATTCCATGAACATCAGCACATTTCAATCATTTGAACATTGGGGGTATCTGAAGGAATTCAGCCGTGCTTAAGCGCCCTAGCGCAACGAAAACATGCTAATTTTGGACAGTTCTATTCCCTTCCCCTCTACCATCCCTAATAATTGAGAGTGCATACTGTAGTTTCAAATATTCTATTTATGAGCTAGTTTTCGCGCTGTTCGTTATGCATTTATTTTCGAAATTCCTAACACTTTTGAACTATGGTTGCAGAAGCGTTTATGCTTTGGGTTTGTCTGTAGGATAATTCACATGAAAGCGGTTGAATTTCGGCGAAATTTTAGTATGTTGTTGGGTACAACCTGGAAACCTACCCTCTTGAAAAAGGTCGAACTTAAATTTAAAGGCCAAGACATAAGAGCAGTATTTGTTCTCCAAGCTTATGAATGTTAACTCACATAAAATCTGTTTGATTGCAACAAAGTTTTGGTATGTTATCAGGGAGGAGAAACCTACCCTTGTAGAAAATGATCCAACTTGAATTCAAAGGTCAGGGCATAAGAACAGAATTTATTCTTTATGGTCTTGTGCTTGATAAACTTGATCAATTTGCATAAAGCACATTCATCCATTTGCATCTTTCATCATTTTTATTACTTAAAACTGAAATTACTTTAAAAAATAATTTGAACATGATACTGTAAAGCGTAATAATCATCCTGGAATTTTTTTGTATATGTCCTGGAAAAGGCCTGGAAAGTCCTTGAATTTTTTTCCCCCAAAAGTGTACGAACCCTGAAAAAAACATTTGCAGAAATTTCAAAGTAAATTTCAAAATAAGTCCATCCTGAAAGCCTTTGGAGGACGGGATCTTCAGCCCAAAACAAATATTAGTGAAGTACTGAGTCATGATTTACAGTTGGCTAAAGCCGAAGCATTATGGGCCATGAAAGTTGCTAAGGACAATATGTCTTATGTTTCATGCACTGAAACAGTTGAACTTTTCAAAGAAATGTTTCCTAATTCTGCTATTGCAGCCAAAATGCAACTTAAAGAAAAAAAAGTTGCTTATGTGATATCACATGGATTGTCAAAATATTTTGAAGATGATTTGAAAAAGACATTGCATCTAGTAGCCCAGGAAAGGTTACTATAGCATTTGATGAAACTACAAATACACAAGTGAAATGGCAGTTGGATGTGTATCTCAGGTACTGGTCTTCAGAAATAAATTCAGTTTCTTGCCGATACCTAACAAGCGTTTTTCTGGGTCATGCAACAGCAGATATTTTGCTAAAAGAAATTCTTGATGTGTTATCATCCTTCAATATTTTGTTGAACAGAATTATTTGTGTATCCATGGACAGCCCAAATGTAAATAAGTGCTTTTTACGCAAATTCAATGAAGTTGTAAAACAAGAAACAGGCCAGAAATCTTTGGAACTAGGTTTTTGCAACCTGCATGTTGTTAGTAATGCATTTAAAATTTTTTTGACAAGCTTAAATATAGATTTTGACGAATTTGCTACTGATATGCATTACTTTTTAAAGAGTAGTGCTGCAAGACGAGAAGATTATAAATCTGTCGAGGATATAACATTGGTCACTGCCAAATTTCTTTTGTGTCATGTCAGCAACAGATGGTTAACCGTTGGTTCTGTAGCCCAGAGGCTCTTGGATCAACGGCTAAATATTACAGAATATTTTTTAAACTTCTTGCCATCTCAAAAAATATTTGAAAAACAACTACGCAATTCGGCAAGGTATAAAAGAATTCACTGTTTCCTGAAAAATGAGCTAACTCCTTGCTATTTAGCATTAATTTCATTTTCACACCAAAATTTTGAAAAGTTTTCATTATGTTATCAGAGTGAAGAACCAAAAATACACCAGTTATATTCTGATTTAAATACTTTAATGAGGAATGTTATGGCTCAGTTTATCCAAGATGATGTTATTGCAGGGAAATTTGGAGAAGACCTAAAGAATGTAGATTTTGAAAACAAAAATTCATGGAAAAAACTAGGGGAGTTAGAAGTTGGTATGAAGACAAAAAATCTCCTCAGGAATGTTCAGGAGACCAGGCAGAAATTATTTCTCTTAGATGTAAGATCATCACTAATTGCAACCACAAAATATTTAAAGTCAAATTTGCCATTCTGCAATCAAAAGCTAAGAGACATTAGAAGTTTTAAAGGTAAAAGAACCAAAGAAAGAGTCAACTCAACTTTCAGTCACTGAAGGACTTTCGGAAATAACCAGAATTTCAAGTGTTTTGCATCTTTCTGAGGAACAAATTGATAGAGTAAGAGAAGAGTGGAAACTTTTAAATTGCGATAAGCCAACTCTAGATGAACTAGTGAAATTTTCAGAGGAAGGGCATATTCCAGTGCAGATTGATCATTACTGGCGTAATATATTTAGTATTAAAGACTCTAGCGGAAAAGAAAAATACTCAAATCTTGCTAAACTCATAAAGTCAATTTTAGTTTTACCTCATGGTAATGCTGATGCAGAAAGGGGATTTTCGGTTAACACTGCTCTGTTAAGGAAGGACAAGGCTAACTTAAAAGACTCAACTATAACATCATTAAGAATAGTTAAAGGGGCCATTAAACACTATGGATGTGTAAGTAAACTTCCCATAACAAGAAATTTGTTAAATAGTGTTCGTGATTCACATAAATTTTATAAAGAGTATGTTGATAAGCTGAAGGAAGAAGAATCAAAAAAGGTAAAAGAAAGGAAGCAGAAAGAGAGGGAAAATAAGGAAAAGCAGCTAGAGAAAAAAGGAAAAGCTGAGTTTGATGACAAAATAAAAGAAAATGATGCAGAAATAAATAGACTTAAAAAAGATAAAGAAGCCTCCCTAGCAGTAATTCAAGAGGGAACAGAAAGAATGAGAAAAGCTGTAGAAAAACAAAATACTGTTGAAATAGCAGTTGCCTCTAACTTGATCATACAAGGTTCAGCTGAAATAAAGAAAACTGAAAGTAAATTAGTTGTGGTGGAAGCAGAAAAAGATAGGCTAATCAGGAAAAGGTTAAAACAATAATATGAAAAAAGTAATTCAGTGAACAATTGTACATAGTTCTTGGTTTTCAATTACCTTTTTAGGATATTATAGTTTAATGTGAAACCTGAAAACTTTACTGTGAAAATCGTGAATTGCTTCTGGTTCAACAGCATATTAATGTTCAAAGTGAAACTTGAATGTGGTAAATATACTTGAATATGATAACACGTGAAAAGATAAGAACTGAACATTAGAAGTAAATCATACTTAAACTTTAGACATTAGACGTTATGCAAAAAATTTGGGTGTGAACTTCGACCATATATACTAATGGACTGCGCATTGGCAATAGCTGCATCAAAGCCGCCATGGCTCAAACATTGGGCACGTCATCATCAGACTCCAAATTTCGTGTAAAAATGCTGTTATGATTACTAATTTACGCTGCAGAACTTCAGTGTTTTCGGTGTATTATGTGAATGCGCCTCATATATAATGAAAACTCTTCAGGTAAGTTTACTTATGAGCTATATACATGCATGATCGTGTTGTTTACATTTTGTGATTTATAATGTGATGAACATTTGCGAAGAATTTGGAACATGCATTCCATTTTTTTCTTTTTAAGTTACTATATTTTTATATCAATAGCTGCAAGTTTCTGGTTAAGTAATTGAACTTTATTGACTTAGGTATTTAATTCGTTTCTTACCCATGAAAAATCATAGAACTTTCTTTACTATATCGCTCAGAGCAACCATAAGCACAGCAGGTGTAACCCATCTTTTTGACTGTTGTCATGTGATTTTATGTTGGAGCCAGAAATTTTGATGTCATGTGCAGTCTATCAGTATATATGGTTGAAGGGTGTGAAGCAAACTCTTTACAATGTATACAAAGTTGTTTTACTAGATGTATACAAATATACATCTAGTTTTTATTGAAATACACTCCTAAAATTTTCCTAAAATTTTTCTAAAAAGTCCTAAAATTCCTACCTAAAATTTTCCAGAAGTATGCTATGATCCCTGTTAACAGCAATTTCCCTATGAGTTATCCATCGATTGTTCATCATTCTTGAGAAACTCATTAGTTGCTGTCATAATTGGTTCACTTCGTTTCTATCGGACAAATCTGCTCTTCCTGGTTTGCCATCTTTACATTTTTTAGCCCAGCAATACACAGTGCTCACATCAATATACTGATCACCATAAACAACCTGCATTCTGCAAGGAATTTCAGTTGGAGGGGGGGGGGGACTCCTTCGGCAATTATGGAATGTTGCTTCAAGCACACCAGTTGAATGAGCATTCAGTACAAGTTTCTGTTTCACATACAACAGCAATGCAACCTTATAACACAGCAACTTGCCATCAACTGAGGTGAAACGACAGCTGCACGTCACTTTTGCAAGAAAAGATTTCCATTAACACGTGATCTAGGATTTGCTGAGACTGTTCATTCAAGGTTGTCTAAGTGCCCCTAATTTTGATTTTTGGTAGTGTATTTAAATATTTCAAGTATACACAATCATTGATGTGTCTTTTTGCAAGAGTACTCCATCAGGGCTGCTGAGTATAATAATCCAGGAACTTTCTGACAAAGTAAAAAAGTGGTATTAAAAATGAACTTACAGGAAACAAAACTGATGTGCAGTGCTTTTTCAAGAATGGCAGATTTAGAGGTTGGTGGAGTGAATTTAGAAGCAACTAATGCATCTGTCTTTGACAATAGAAATCAAGAGAGAGCCACATTGAAGAAAGAATAAGTAGATATGTAAAATTTCGTTGGAGAGCATTTGGAAGAAGCAGTGCAATTTTCAAGAGCAATTTACCATTATGTATTAAGAGAAAAGTGTTTCTTCAGTTCATGCTTCCAGTTCTTATAGATCAGAGACATGGACGTTAACTAAAAAAGACATACAGAGACTGCAAACTTGAAAAAAAGTCTGGACAGATGTATGCTTGTTGTAATAAGGGAAGATAAGAAGAGTAACTCGTGGATCAAGGAAATCATCTTTCAATAGAAGGACCTGAGGCATCTATTTTTGAACCTTTTATTTTCATCAAGGGATTTTTTTTGCCATTATATCTTAGGCTCTAGTAATGTTATTTTGATCTTCATTTACATTTCTTTGCATCTAAAGTGTATGGCTGTTAAGATAGTGCGTTTATTAGCAAATCTGATTTCTTAAAACTGATAAATAGAATGGCAAAATATTTAATAAATACCCATATTTATCATTTTGTTTTTCTTTACAGCAACAGAAAACTCTGCAGCGTCACCAGGCATTGGTTCTTATGTGCCGGTAAGTTCATTGACTAGTTAAGCACAAAATTATGTTTCGTTTTACTGAAAGAAATTTTAAGGCATATGTTTTTTTTTTTTTTTTTTTTGGTTTTTTTTTTTTTTCGTTGGCCATCATGTTTAGTAAATCTATGTCTAAGGTTATCAGCACCTTTGTATCCAAATAGTGTTTAGGTGTAGCCAGGGTTCGAAAATTACGGACGCCCAGTCACCACGGGTGACTAGAAAAAAGAAACGGGTGCGCAACGTTTGGTGCACTGAAAACTCAATGCGGAGAAATTTTGCGTTATTTTTTGTTAATACTTTTTCGTGCGTTTTTCTAAATTGTTTTTTGCCAAAAAGTTTTTGCTGCGATGTTCAAAAGCAACATTTTAGTGACTAACACCCAAATAATTTTTGTTTTTTTCAAACCGGTATCCCATGCCCCAGGCCTGTGTCACGAGAGAGTTCAGCTTAATACACTCGTGACCTGCGAGTGTGAGGTTAAGTATCGTGGCTGCCGCAGGACCCCTCGTTCCGCTAAACTTCATGCTGGTATGCCAACGTCCTTCTTACTTATGTCGCTTCCCATGAAAGTGTTTTTATTGTTGTAACCACAACAGGCGAAGGTTGAAGTCCATGCGATTTACGACGAGACTACTTAAGAGAGAGAAAATGGACTACACTGAGGCTTTCAGCTTACCTCTTTTTTCCACCCCGCAATCACTTGTATTGTGCTGTTGACTTCTTTGTTAGTTAGTACGCTGACTTATATATTCTATTTTGCATCTCAGGAATTAAAAGTTTCTAGTACTGTTTAATTTGCTTTTGTGTTTCCCAAAATGAGTAAACGAAATGGTAGTCAAAGAACGCTTACTCTATTTTTTAAGAAGCATTGTTCAGAAGAAAACCGGTTTCGTAATGAGAGTTCAATGGAAATAGTGCAACAGCAACATTTCGGTGGCAATGAGCAAATTCCAATTGTGCGAATGAGAATTTCAAATCTCCCACACATGCGATAGATTCACGGAATGACCAAAAATGAAAATGTATGGTAAAATGGCTGGAGGAATTCAGTTTGCTTTCCTATGACAAAAATTTGGGTCATCCATATCCTGATTTTTTCAGCTGGCTCCTAAATTTCAAAATATTTTTTGATCCTTGGGTATAGCCATTATGTGCTGCCTGTTGAGAATTTACAGGCATGCAACTATGTAAACAAAAACTTAGAAGCATAAGGTTCATGATAGTTGCAGGGATGCCAACCTCTATGCATTTGGCGTAGAAACTATGCATTTCTTTAGCTTTACTACGCACTACGCATCATATGCCTAATACTACGCTTTTGTTGCTATGACGCCACATTCCCCCCCCACTAACTTTATTTAGCATAACTTTTGTGTTATTTGCAGACCCCCTTAGCGTTTGTCATGGTCACAAGTGCTTTAACGTATTCAGACTACTCAATAACAGGTTGCATATAAGAATAAGAATAGTCAAAAAGCGAAATGCAGAATCTCCAGCAATGTTTTGCCAGCTATACTTCGGTATCTGTCCTGCGTCGTCTGCTACAACAAAGCAACTGCAGTTAGGTGGCGCTTCCGCTGCTTTGTTTGTCATGGACATCGCGTTAAAGACTGGAGGTTTGCCGCTGATCCTCAGCTACGTCACAACCCCACTCCCTCGCCTGTGTCTTCGTGTCTTTTTCTGTCAGCAGGTTACAAGCGCTCCGGTCATCCCGGTAGTTTTGTGAAAACTCTGGACAAAATGACCAATCTTGGTGTCGATATGATAAAATTAAAAATTTTTGTTTATTGCATTTTATTTCATAATTGCTGCGTATTGTTAAAAAATTCAAGGGTTGGCACAATTATTTTTCTCCAAAACTGTTAAAACCCGGCTAAAAAAAAAAAAAAAAAAAAAAACAGGCCAAAAGGAAAGAAAGAAAAAAATCGAGCTTTACATGCGGGCATTCTTCCTAATGTTTTTGTTTAAGTTGCGTCACTTGGCCGACTTACAGCTGTTGGAAGCACGTTGCAATGTCTGTAGTAGATGAATGACCTCAAGATAAGTATTGAAGTGAGGGATCCCCGCCCAGTGCAGGCAGCATGATGTTTTTACATACTAAGAAACAAAATTGCGGATTATCTTTTTTCCGAATTTTCAGCTAAATGTACATAACTTTTTACAGATGCCATCATTTATTAAAACAAAGTGGCCCCGAAAATTTCACCTTGATAACTTAAAAACTTTTTAAGTTAGAAATGCAATTTTTTTTAATAATACCTCTTTCTCTAAGTGTCCAATCAATTTTTTTTTGTGTGTGTGTAATTTCAAAAGTTTTCACTGGATTTAGGCAAAATTTCTGGGTAACTTTGTTTGACCAAGTTATGACATCTATTAAAAAATCAGCTTTTTTAAATGAAAATTCAGAAAATTAATTTTTCACATTTTAATTCTCAGTTAAGCAAAGACACAACAGCAGGTGGCAAAAGGGGGAAGGGAAATGAATGTTTGCAAGCCTGTAGTTCTCGGTCATCTGCGCTTTCCCGTGAAGTTGATCTTTCTTTCTCTGAACATCTTAATAATAAAAAAAGAAAAGTGCGTAATTTTAAAAGTTTCCATTGGATTCAAATGAAATTTGCAAGGTATATGAAACCAAGTTATGGCATCTGTCAAAAATTCAGCTCTATTAAATGAAAATTCGAATTTTTTTTTCTTTTTTCATTTTTATCCTTAGGGAAGGAGTAACTCAGCGGGTTGCCAGCGGGATTGTGAATGAAAGGGGAGACGCTACCGAGACCCACATAATAGATTACGTGAGTCTCGCCCACGCAATCCCCCCGCGGGTCTCTGATGCAAGTGACGAATGGCGCATGCCTGTTGTTTCTTTTTATGCTGCTCTTCTCTTTTGTGAGAATAAAAAAGTTAATGTTTTTCGTTTGTGTGTTGTTCATTTCCGTATTTTGGTTGCTGTTTTTTTTTCCTTAAAAAATTAGTCTGCTGGCTTTTTTTTTTTTTTATCATGTTTCTCTCTAAGGGAAGAAAACATAACCAAGTTTTTAAAGATGCTTATGAGAAAACGTGGCCTGTTTTAAAAAGATCGAAAGAATCAGCAAATGATGCCTTTTGTACCTGTTGTGATATTTCTTTCTCTGTTGCACATGGTGGAAAAGACTGTAGACGACGTCATGTAGAATGTCGCCGTCATATTGAGAATGCAAAAAGAAAAGCACCAAACATTAACAAAAATGTTTGCACAATCTGATGACCTCTCCATTAGAGCAGAAGCATTATTTGCAAATTTTTTAATAGAGCACAACTGCCCGATTGCCATTTCTGACCATGCAAGTGCATTATTTAAAAAAAAAAAATGTTTCCAGATTCAGCAATTGCCGCAAAGTATGGAAGTGCCCGCACAAAAACCTCTGCAATTATAAGGAGTTTTACTGACACTTCAGTGCAGCAACTGGCGGAAGTTCTGAAGATATCCAAGTTTTGCTTGGCTACAGATGGTAGTAATTCCCTTCCCATTCAGATCAAAAAATATTTCCTATTTTAGTCAGTTATTTTGACCAAACCTTAAGTAAACTAATCATATTGTTGCTATCATTACCAAATCTATGTGGTAATGCAACTGGGGAAAATATATTTCACTAGCTGGATCAAGAACTCACGAAACAATTGATTCCATGGCAAAATTGTATAGCTTTTTGCTCAGACAATGCACCAGTTATGGTGGGAAAGCACCATGGCGTTAAAAAATTTATAAAAGATAAATTTATCTTTATATTATTGTTTTTATTGGCTGTACATGTTATTGGATTCATAATACAGCACATAGTGCTGCTAAGAAGCTAAATGTATCCATTGAAGATATTTTTGTGTATATATAATTTTATTTGAAGAGAAGTGATGCTTTTAAATTGTGTCAGACTTTATGTGGGGAAGAAACACAGAAAATAATAAAACGTGTCAACAAGGTGGCTGTCACTGATGAATGTGGCAAATCGTTTCCTTGATCAGCGGGGGAGCCCTTGCAAAAGTTCTTCTGCTATGAATATGAGGAATTTAGACAAATTAAAGGAACTTTTGAGTCTCCTGTTACAAAACTGTATCGGCATTTCTTACAGCATGTGCTGCCATTGTTTTGCAAGACAAATGTTTTTATGCAGCAAGAAAACCCACAGATCCATAAACTACGAAGAAAGCTTCTATCATTATTTACAGAAATAGTGTCAAGGTTTATGAAGCCATCAACTGTGAGTGAAGCTTAAAATGTTTTTTCAATAAAATTTACTGAGTATAAGCTTCAAAAATTTAAGGATGATCTGGTTTATAGTTTCAAAAACATGCCAGTATTTAATGGGAAACTCTTTAACAGAAGCAGAAAAAAATTGTTTTTACAAATCCGTACATGCATACTATACAGAAGCATGCCATTACATGATAAAGAACTTCCCTTTAGAAGATAAAGCTTTGCAGCATGCTGGTGTCAATCTCAGATTTCAGAGTAAATTTTAAGTCTGGATTTTTTTCTGGAACTCTTTCAATATGATGATGAAGAAAGAAATACAATTGAGATTGAGTTGTCTTCATTCAATATGATGATGATGATGATGAAGAAATACCATTGAGATTGATTCACCATGTTTAACAGAAAAATTGCTGTTACACACAGTGTACAATGCATCATTCAATTGCACATCTGATGCATGCAAACATGGCCATTTTTCCGAATACGATGACTTGAATTTCTGATCTGCAATCTTTAACTTCTTTCTTGCTTGTTCAGCCATATTAAAACATGTAATTGCTAAATGTGTTCACAAGTCGCGAAAGCACAAAATAATTTGTGTACAACCGTGAGATATATTAAATTGTGTGTTCATGCCCAACCGTTGTGTTTTCTATTTGTGTGGATTCTGTCATTTATTCTAGCAGGAATAGGGGTAAGTAAAACACCCTTTTTAATTTTCTCCATTGTCAATGTTTCATAAGTCGCTAATTGTTTAAATCAAAATCTTAAATCCGCTCATACTGTTCTCAATATTGATTTTTTTCTGGTTATTTTTATAACTGTCTAGTCTGTCGTAAATTTAAAACATCTTAAAATACTTTTTCATAATATTTCTTGTGTCTACACATGAAAGCTCAAAACTACACATTTTTATGGCTTGGGATACACATGAATGCTGTAAGAGGTTGGCATCCCTGTAGTTGTAAAATCTTCTAGGATATTAATGTTCCTGGATTCTTCTCAGCGTTCGAATTACCCAGTGGTCTGCTGGCCATTGGCAAGTAAAACTTTTGTTAGTTGTTGTTGATTTTTTTCTATAGCGGATTTTAAGCGATTATTAGAGTATATGTTGATTAAGAACTACCCTTAAAGCCTACTACTTAAAAATTAGAAAAACAAACCAAACCAAACTAATATTTATTCCCATGAATAAATAAATAAACAATCTTATATTGATGGGTGATGTCAGTTGTCACCCAGAAATGGCAGCCTTCCCCTGTCTCTTTGTGAAGGTTGTCAAACACTTTTGATGTCTTATACACCTTGAGACGAGATGCTGAAGAAAACCGTGTGAAATGGTATCTTCCACCATGGAAATGCTTGTCCAAGGATTCTTGTAAAAGTTGTGAAGCCTTATGAACAGGAGGTTCTTTCCAAAAAATGAAGACTTCATTAAAAAGGGTGTTGAAGTGGATGTTCTGATTGTGTAGGAGGTGGTTGCCATTACAGATCCAACTGAATCACAAACAGCTTTACTACAGATTTTTAAACAGTTTTGGGAAACGTTTATTAGTGTGACAAGCGATTGTGTCATACTTGTTACGCCACGCTACCTCCACCTTGGCATAAATAAAGTTGTTTGGGCTTTGTGAATTGTCTGCCAGTGGCAGTCGGTAGTATGTCACTGCGCGCATAACCTCTTGTATTCATAACGACACAACATTTTTCAAAATGATTACCATGCAGTAAATCACTCTTATCTTTCATGTTATAATCATTGTTAATTCGTCAATTTTTCGTTTTGTTATTTTACCCCCGGGAAAAAATTTCCCCAGAGCTCCCTTGATTTCCCCGAATTTCGTTCACTTGTTCAGACATACTCTGCCCCCTCCCCCCAACCGGAGTTAAAAAATGAGTTTCTATTTCTTTTACTTTGTTTTTACGGCTTTCTTTTTAGGCTGCAAAGCAGTGATAGGTTCATGAAATGCTATTAAATAGAACCTTTTTTTATTTTTTTATCCCTCATGATTTGTAGAGTGGAAGAAACAGCATATACAGAAAGGCAGTTTCCCAGTCCTCGTCTTGTAATGGCAACAGCTACTTTTTGTTACCTCCATTCCCACCATTCGTTTTTTTGGGACCTCCATCCCCACCATTCGTACCATTCGTAGTAAGCACAATAAATATCCTGCTCTTCCTTGGATTCACCCACTCTAGTGAATGGAACAGATACTGACACAAGGCAGCTTTTGTTTATGCTCCAAGAAAATACATCAGAGGAGGAGGCAATTAGATGCATGAAGGTAATTTTTCCAAAAGAGCAATTTGCATGAAATAGTGTTCAATGGAGAACTATCAACAAATACAGAAAGGCAGTTTCCTAGTCCTTGTCTTGTAATGGCAACAGCTGCTTTTTGTTACCTCTATCCCCACCATTCGTAATGAGCAGAAGTAAGCACAATAAATATCCTGCTCTTCCTTGGATTCACCCACTCTAGTGAATGGAGCAGATACTGACACAAGCCAGCTTTTGTTTGTGCTCCAAGAAAAGACACTAGAAAAGGAGGTAATTGGATGCATGAAGGTAATTTTTGCAAAAGAGCAATTTGCATGAAATAGTGTTCAATGGAGAACTATCAACAAAAACAGAAAGGCAGTTTGCTAGTCCTTGTCTTGTAATGGCAACAGCAGCTTTTTGTTACCTCCATCCCCACCATTCGTAATGAGCAGAAGTGAGCACAATAAATATCCTACTCTTCCTTGGATTCACCCACCCTAGTGAATGGAGCAGATACTGACACCAGACACAAGCCAGCCTTTGTTTCTGCTCAAAGAAAAGACACTTGAGGAGGAGGTAATTGGATGCATGAAGGTAATTTTTGCAAAATAGCAATTCGCATGAAATAGTGTTCAATGAGGGACGTTTTTTTTGGTTGGAGGTTTAACGACCACCGTGAGCAACTCAATGGGCTATAAGCAGTCGCCCATCCCTAATTTAGGGTCACTGGTTCCAGGGAAGGGAGAGAGCCAGTGCCGTAAGACAAACACAACATCCATGCTTCACCGGGATTCGAACCCGGACCCCTTACGGACGAATGATCAGAGGCCAGCGCCTTAGACCACTGCGCCACCGGGGCGGCCAATGAGGGACTAAAACTAACTTATGAGAAAGGAGGAGGGATGAGCAATAAGACTGAAATAAGGAAAAGGAAGCTAAACTTTAAACAATAAAACATATAACAGGTTGCTAATGCACGCAGACCTGCCAGGTTTTACAATTTACCCGCAAAATTTACGGAAATATGACTTGTTCAATAAGTAGGAACTGTACATCTGTTATACTCAAAATAGTATAACTATACTAATAATCCGAAATTTCTTGGCGTAGAATAGAAATGAAACTTTCGAAGCTTTCGCACATCAACCAGATGGCCTTTTCAAGGAAAGTAGCTGTCTACCTTCCTTGAATAGCAGTTAGCTGTCTACCACCTTCCTTGAAAAACCCATCTGTTTGATGTGCAAAAGCTTGGAAAGTTTTATTTCTATTCTACGCCAAGAAATTTTATTATTCGTATAGTTACACTACATAGTAACTATATTATTAGTATAGTATAGAATTATTAGTATTAATAGTATAGTATTAAAAATTTTGGATTATTAGTATAGTTATATTTTGCGAATGTGACTTGTTTTACGGGTAAGATATTAAATTTACGGATTTAGCGTTTCACTCAGATTTTTTTTTCCCCTCATAATTTTGTTCTTCCACCATTAGAACTTATTTTATTTAACTTAATCCATTTAAAATAAAGTATGGATATAAGTTAGGAATAAACTTCTCTTCAGCTATATATGCTTGTGTGTGAAAACTTCGTCTGTAGTTTTCCCACATGGTCATTTCAAACATTAAAGCTTGCGTAAACTGAACTGTCCCAGCTTTAGGCTTGTCTGTCTCTCGCTATGTTTACCCCCTATTTTTGCATGACATCAGAGATGCGTTACAGCACATGGCCAACTTATTAGAGATATGAAAACTTTACATCGGGAATTTTGGTTCACTACCTGAACCGGTGCTTAGCCATCTATCTGTATGTGGCAACGTCAAGAGTACGACGATCTGATGACGTCAAGACACAAATAGTTGATGGAAAAGAACGGGAAATTGATACAGGGTTGGTTCACAGTCAGTGTATACGAAAAATGTTGTGTACAAGGAAGTGTTGACGAAATAGGGACTAAAGGTTTTACAAAACACGTAACAGACAGCCAGTCATATCAAATTCCATAACCGACTGCTCGGGAAATTTTCAGTAAACTGTGAGCCAACGTCACCTTCTATTGACATGGAACTCAAAAACTCAATAAATAAATGTCAATAATTTCTGTATCGTAAATTTTATTTTTCCCCGTCATTATTGACGGGCTTTCATCTGGTTGCAGATAATTGCATTGAAGTGATACTTTATTTTGTATATATTATTGTAAATGTCTAAGTTTTTGTTGTTGTTTGTTTGTTTATGGACCAGTAGGCATTTTGGTGGATCAGTTGTTTGCAAATTCTAGTGGTCTGCTGGGCCAGTAAAAGATTTATTTCAAATTCTAACACTACTTCTGTATGCTTGGTAAAAGCAGAGATTGCACTTAAATCCATGTGTACTGCAAATCTATGCCTCAAATGTGTCTACTGCAAATCTATGTCTCAAATGTGCCTACTGCAAATCTATGTCTCAAATGTGTCTACTGCAAATCTAAGCCTCAAATATAAATCTATACTGTCTGCACTGAAGTAACAAATTATTAGGAACATCTATTCAGTAAAGTGTCAGGCTGCCCTTGGCCTCCAAAGCAGCCTCGATTCAATGTAGTATTAATTCATTGAAATATCGCTTACAAGTATATCATGTACAGGATGGTTCTGATATCATTTTACAGGTACATAGTGTGCCATTTAGTAGTGAGACAAAAATAATTGTATTGAAATGACAAACTATATTTTTAATTGTCACTTGCACAGTTTCAATATAATCTTCCTCCAACTTCACACAGTGCTGAGATCTTTGTATAGGTGTTCGAAGGCACGATGGAGGTCCTGAACCGGAACCTCCTTCAGTCTGTTGTTCGCACCTTGTTGCATGTCATCAACACCGCTGAAGCGCTCCCCTTTCAAGGCACTCTTGTTCTTTGGGAAGGGCAAAATTTCTGCGGGAGCCAAATGTGGCAAGTAGGGTGGATGTTCAATCACAATTAGATAGACCCCAAAGCCAGAAACTGCTTCACAGGGAGTGCACAGTGTGCAGGTGCATTGACGTGTGTGTGGCACAAACCTCAAGCAAATCTTTCTCTTGTACAGATCTTATTACCCTGGCCATTTCCTTACCAGTACCAGGCTGTTCAGTGAATAGCCTAGTGGTTATTCACCTGTCATGGGAAACAATATCTCTAGCCTTCACATTTTCATTTGTCTGTGCAAGTACTGGATGTTGTGTGTGGTTCATCCTTGAGGGATTCCCTCCCATCTTTAAACATTGAAAACCAAAGGATCACCTGTGCATGGTTCAGATAGTCATCACTGTAAACTTTTTTTAGGTCTTCCCGACTTATGTAAACCTTTTTAGGTCTTCCCGACTTATTAGCTTCACACTGAGCTCATGCTGTCATATGTGTTGGAGTAAGCCATTTAGGTGATGAATGCAGTTGTACCTAAGAAACTGGCATTCCAGTGTTAAGTGCTTGAATATTGGGTAATGGGTAAAAGAGGAGCTTAATATTTTTTAATGAACTTTTCTTACAAAGCGCATGGTTTTGCATTCCTTATCATCTCAGTTTGCTTTATCAATCAATGGAGCAATCATTTTCTCTTTTTCTTTTCTTTCTCTCCCAGTGAGATTAAAAGGTGGTGCTTAACCTTTCCATGCTAAAGTGGGTACCATTTTGTCCCATAGAGTTGCTTTTACAGCAGAATAAACAGCAACACAACTGCTTTTTAAGCTTAATTTTTTTAAAAATGAATGGTGTATTCCTTTCCTTGGCAACTCTTGCTGTATGAAAGAACAGCGCAAAGCATTTTTTCATTTTGTTTAAAAGTTCAAAAATGGTACCTCGTGCCTGCGTGCATGATTTTGTTGACATGATGTGACTTTGTGCGCCACAAAAGATAGTGGTGGTTGTTAAGTTCCAGTTTTGAATTTTAATTATGCTTTTTACACAAAACAGAAAGTAAAATGATTGTTCCATTGATTGATCAAGAAGGGACAGTAAAGGATAGTAAAACTTAGCTGCTAGTTTGCCCAGTATTTAACCACTTCTTACCATATGTGAATTTGTTTCAAAGACTTAAATTTTTGTCTTGTGTGCTGTGGGGCTATAAAATATGTTTCCAGTAGGAAACTCTGGGCACTGAGTGGTATCATGCTATGGTAACTGATTTTTGAACGTTATCTTTGTTTTTGGTTCAATTCTGTATTTTTGTTTTTGTGAATGTGTGTAACAATACTAGAGACTCTTAATACTGGAATATTAAACTGTGAAATATAAAATTTTGCTATGATCTTCTGTTTTCGTTTTGGTTAAATTCTGTATTTTTGTTTTTGTGAATGTGTGTAACAATACTAGAGACTCTTCATATAATATTAAACAATGAAATATAAAATTTTGCTGTGATTTTCTGTTTTGCAGTTTTGTGAAAATTTCAGTTCACATTTTTCTGGTTATTTTAGAGTTTATGTGGGAAGCATCAGTTTTGAGTTGAAAGAGGATACCATCAGGCAAGCATTTGTTCCATTTGGTCCAATCAAATCTATCAACATGTCATGGGATCCAGTAACTCAGAAACACAAAGGATTTGCATTTGTTGAGTATGAGCTTCCTGAAGCGGCACAGCTTGCCCTAGATCAGATGAATGGTGTTATGATTGGTGGTAGGAACATAAAGGTATGAACAATTTGATTGTTATTTTTATTGTGTCTCATTGCAGAATGCCATTTTAATTAATTTTGTTTTCATTTCCCATCATCAAATAGAAATGCAGTTCATGAAAACTAAACATGGATAAATGCATTTGTTTGGTAAATGAATGCACTTAGAAATATTTCAGAGATCACTGTAAATCTGAATTATCTTTTTAAGCTTTGAAATAGAAGAATAAAATCTATTTTGATCTTCATAAAGCAGGGCTTGAAAAATGCCATGCCTGAGAGGCTTGTGGCATGTAAATTATTGACCTGGGCAAGTAAATAAAAAATCTAGTTGTCCGATACAGGCAACTAAATTATAAAATCTTTGGATTAGAATTTCCTACTACAAGAAAAAAGACAGTCGTCCTATGTCGTGTTTCATTTCACTGGTAATCTCCATAAGTTGTATTATTGTTACAGAGTGTCATGGAACAGAAGAATATCACTTCTTTAATTATATTATGTCTAGGTCCCAAAATTGGAAGCCTATGTAGTTTTGCTCCAAATGTTGTTCATGGCAACTAAATTATAAAATCTTTGGACTAGAATTTCCTACTACAATAAAAAATACAGTTGTCCTATGTCATGTTTCATTTCACTGGTAATCTCAATAAGTTGTATTATTGTTACAGAGTGTCATGGAGCAGAAGAATATCACTTCTTTATTTATATTATGTCTAGGCCCAGAAATTGGAAGCATATGTAGTTTTGCTCCAAATGTTGTTCATGGTCAGCAACGGGATGCATGCCTCTGGTGGAACTATCCTTTGGTGTTTAGTGACAAAGGGTGAAAACTGTAATGAAAGAAACATGGTAGAATCACTAAATTTCTCAAACACCAATTTCCACCATCATACCATTTCATACGAATTTCAGTGTAATCTTAAAAGTTGAGATACATGTTTTTGTGCATTGAACATTTTGAATACAGACCCTTAAAACGGAAATGCAGAAAAGTTCATATTTTTTAACTTAAAAGAAATGATGGTTCTGATTTGTTATTTTAAAAAATAAATTTTCCCTGGCATCCAGCTTTTACTACCTGAGCAGGTAAATAATTTATGCACTTGCCCATTTGGGCATGCAATTTTTCAGATATTTTTGAAGCCCTCATAAAGGACAAGAGTAGTGTAAACATTGGTTTTTGAGGATACGTACATTATACTTTTCACTTGGAAATTGCTCATCATGTGATTTAATTAAGCAATCAAATAAAAAACAGGAAATCATGTTGCTAATCAATCCATTAAATGGTGCCAAATAGGGAATGTCGCATTCATGGCAGAACACAGTGAGAATAGATAAACAGACATCATTTTTGTACACAAAGTACAACCTGTCCATTGCTGCTGATGATGATTGAAGCTTGTCCCCGCCCCCCCCCCCCCCACACACACAATGCCAGGATATCACTTCAACCTTGGTTTGGCTTTTTTTTTTTTTTTTTTTTTTTAATTTTAACATCTTGAGCTATTCTAAGTGAATTTGGATTGCTCATCAAATCAAGGAGTAGATGGAGAATTAAGTATGTTATATATAATACAGTACTGCACAACAAATCATCTTGTGTTGCTCATTGTTGAAAATTACTCACTTGTCTTTTTGAAAAACACTAGAAAAAATTTCCTCTCCCCCTTCATTACTGTGAATAATAGGAATGTACTATGTTTTAGCATTCTGAAGTGAATCCTGTGAACAGTATTTTTTAATAAATAACAAAAAAAAAAAATAGCACCAGTTTATTGGGGATTAGTTTGTAACATTACCAGTGTTGTACTGTTTGCTTGTCTTATATAGCAGGTTTATTTAACATCTTGTACTTCTCTGTTTATAGGTAGGTCGTCCAAGCAACATGCCACAAGCTGCTCCTATAATTGAGCAAATAATGGAAGAAGCGAAGACTTACAACCGCATTTATGTTGCATCTGTTCACCAAGACCTCACTGAGCAGGATATTCAAAGGTAGTTTATACCAAGCGTGTGTTCTTTTTAGTTACTTAAATGATTCACAGTAGCAGGCTGTTTTTTTGTCTACTGATATATTGGAAGCATATATATAGCTAAAATTTATTATATTAAGTGATAGTTATTTGATTCATTTGCAGTAGAATGCTAGTTTTGTCTTGTGCTAAATTATAAAGTATGTATAAATAAACTTGTGTAATAAAATTTATTCCATTTGAAATATTGAAATACTGGACACTACTAAAAAGTGTTGGTACAAAGAAAAAAGAAATAAACTTACTGTAAAATGAATTTCAGTTTTCACAGGGTTGCCAACTGCTCCACATTTTGTGAAGTTTCTCCACAAAAATAGAGTGAATCTTCATAATTTACAATATTATGTGCAAATGCATTAAATTTCCACATGCAAAGTTTCTCTATGTAGGGCATAGCTGCCGAGTGTCCCGATTTAATCGAATTATGTCTGGTTGTCAAACCCAGTGTCCGGGAATACATTCTTTTTTATTCTTTTTTTGTTTGTTTGTTTGTTTTGTTTTTAAGAAAATGTCAGTTTTTTCTGGAATTTTAAAATGTACTTATTTTGGTTAATTTTTATGTAATATGTTTCCTGTGGAATTAACTTTTTTACGGGTCTTATAGAGGTTATTATTCAAAAAAGTTGGTGGTCAAATTTTCGAACTAAAGCCTAGTTCATCATCAGGACTACATCACTGGAGTAGTTGCTGCCACTCAGTCAGAAGTGTCCACCACAATTAACAATAATTGCGGTTGGACACTTCCGACTTAGTGGCAGCAACTACTCCAGTGATGTAGTCCTGATGATGAACTAGGCTTTATTTCGAAAATTTGACCACCAACTTTTTTGAATAATAACCTCTATACAAGGTTAGCAAGTTTCTGCCAAGGCAGTTAAAACCACTGGTTGTAACCAGTTAAAACCGGCACGGCAGAAACTAGTTTGTGCCATAAAAGTGGCAATAACTGGCAGAAACCCAGAAAATAATTGTCTTGTAATAAAAACTTACTGTAGTACCACAAATAGCATATAATGAATTACTGAAGTACCACAAATGACATATAATGAATCCATATAATGAATAGCATAGGGAAATGCATTTTAAGGTAAAACAAGTTCAGTTGGAATATTTGCAGCATTTATTCATAGGTTACACCACAGTAAATTAACCTTCAAGTGCACTTTTCCCACGAAGTAGTCGATAGCAAAAGACCAATTTTGCTGCTGTTGAATAAACCCAAACAATTTCTTAATTTATTGTGAATAAATGAAAAGCCTGAGAATATTCTTTCTAGCCCAGCAGAACTTGCAGGCAATATCATCATTGTGCAAGCAAGAGGCAAGAGTCATGTAGTCTTCATTTACAGTTGTTTTCTTTAAACTAGAGCACCATGATGTAGAAGCTGAGACATTTTCTAAGACTTCATTGGAGTAATATGTTTCAGGAAAAAGAGCTGATTTTGCTTGAAAATCTATGATGTAGGCACAAAATTTGGGTTGATGTCATAAAGTAATTTCCTAGCACTTTTTCTTGCTCATGTGACAGTTTAGATGGAATGTACTTTGGATGAAGCATATGAGCTGTATGGAATATATTTTAATTATTGAAATGATTAAGTTTTACAAATTACTATAATACTAAATTATTGTAATAAAAAAATATTTGTCATCTCTGATTTACTCTAAATTTCATGTACTAATTGATACAAAAATGGTTTAAGTACTTTTTTTAGTTTTTGCCAGTTGTTGCCATTTCCTGTCGGTTTAAACCAGTTATATCCAGTTTCTACCACCGACATGGCAGAAACTGAACTGTTCCAATCTATAAGACCCGTAAAAAAGTTAATTCCACAGTACACTGTGAATAGAGGTGCCATAAATTCATTTACAAATATGTTTACTACTGTTCAGACTCTCCAAGTGCTACTTATTTTGTGTAGTCACTACGGAAACTATTGGTCCTCTACAAAGTACAGGAAACGTCTAATATACTACGGAAATCCAGGTCCATCGCTTGAGGGCCGCCAGGAGAGGCCCAGTCTCCACTGTGAAATACTCAACTGATGTGGTATGATTGGCACATGCAGTATTTTGTTTAAAAAAAAGGCTGAACAAAAAAAAAAAATCATTCGATGCCACACCTTAAAGCGCTACACGTCTTTCTGATTGAAAGGAAAAACCCATAAATCTCCTGAATCAATGTCATATCTATATATACTTCACCATCAAATAAGGGTATTGGAAGTTTTAGTGTTTTATAGAAGCTCATTTGAGATACAGCATTGTACAGTTCATGGATCAATTTGTTGCTCTAACTTCTATGCTGAACTGTTCCAATTGTACGCAGTATGCCCCTTCCTTTTTTTTTTTTTGTACTTATTTCAATTACCCATTTTTAAAATGCTTTTGAAGTCAGTGGAGTTTCAAAAATCTTATTCAGTGCAAATGACATAAACTAAGCTGCAACTACAACAGTGTCTGTTTCTGTAGGAAGGAAATTTTAACACTCCAGGTTGTGACTACCGAAAATTACACATGAGCAGCTGGACTTAAGTTGCTGGCCTCTCCTCGTCTGAAGTGGTATTTTGATGGGGTATTACATGCAGTTGTACCTGACACCCGTCAAAACATTGAAAAGTGGTGCAAAGAAACATGAGTTAAGAACGCATTGCTAACTGCTCTCATACGGTCACGCTTCCTCCCGCTGTGCAATAGTGTGCATTAGTTTGGAAGTATACATGACAGATCAGAAGCACCTTAGTAGCTTTTGTCTCTCCTGTCTTCTTGTAGTCAGCATGCCAAAGCTTGAATTTCCAGTACCATAATTTTTTTGGGCTAAGAGACGCGGCTCTTACGTTACTAAAAAAGTGAAAATTTTCGGGTGTGCGGCCCTTATGCCAAATTTGTTTTCGATAAGACTGTTTCTCCCCCCCCCTTTTATGCAGATGCTTAGTAAATTTTTTCAAACAACGTCTTTTTTTTCACAAACTCGACTGTGGACCCCCCCCCCCATTCTACTCATACGTTAGACACGTCTATTTAACCGATAACTCCGCTGTCCTGATGTTGATTTAGGAGGGAAAGTGGGGGAGGACTGACTCAAATGCCATTTGCGTGGGGGATGGAATGGGGACATAAGCACACAGACCAGTAGCGTGACATCGGAGGCTTCTGTGGAGAGCGCACCCAGGGTATCTCTTTCGTTGGCTTCAGCATACATCATGCAGGAAGGTGCGATGCAACCAAGGGAAGGAACGTTTATTTTCACTGGGGTGGGCAGACCGATTTGATGGGCACTTCCTAGAACAGAGGCTTAAGAACATGAACAATGCAAAAGCCTGCCCCAGGACGATTCCATTAGCAGTGACCTATTCCAAACAATACTGGTGGGACAGAAAGACAAATTCTGTTCACTCTTCTTGGTTAATCTGGCATGCGATTCAGGTGTTTCTTGGCTCTGTGCTCCTAAGTTTTGCTTCGATTTTAATTTTTTTTTTTTTTTTAATTTACTGACGATAGTGGAAGTTGAAGGTTTTGGCTGGAAATGCTTTCTCACTAATAAGCGCTGTAGCATTATCATCTGATGTTAACAATGGGTAATTAATTTAATACTTGGCTGAAGATAAAATCTTCACAAACGCAAAAGAAAAAAAGAAGGGAGAGCTTTTCCATTCACATAAAAGCGGAGCTCAACGCGAAGGCTCAGTGCGCAGTAAATGAAAGTAGGTCAAACCACTTGAAAGAGTGAAAGCAAAGACACCGCTGTTTCGAAGTGTTGGCGGGAAGATCCGCGAACACGTGCGAGGCAGCTGGTAAAAGGAAGCTTAAAGCAACTTCATTCTAACAAAAACATCTGTAGATGAGAAAAAAAGCATAACAAACATAGAAGAAACATATTATTAAAGAAAACATTAATCGAAAGCATTACAAGCGATAATTTATAAGTTAATTACTTCTAAGATTTATTCTATTGTGGTGAACAGAGAGCCGTCCTGTGGCAGACATCCACATTGAATGGAATTTAGACAATTGTGCGTTTTTACGAGCAATGCGATATTTTAATGGGAGTCTTAAGATTAACTGTGATTTATATTTATTACATAAATGGTTTTGAGCATTTAATAAAGGCAAACAAATAACATCATTAGCATGATTAATGAAAAATGTGTAAATAAAAGCTTTTGCCAGTATGAAAAAATAAGTGTATAAAGCAGATCGACACTGAGTAGCAGAATTAGCCTTTGAAGTATACATATAATCATGTTTGGTGTGAGTTAATTCATGAAAATAAGGAAGATAATTTAGTTTTCTGAGCAGCACCACGAATTCACGGGTGCGGCCCTTACGGCAACTTTTGCTTCCAAGATTGCAAAATTTCTCACCTGCGGCTCTTAGTCCGAAAATTACGGTAATTGAATATTCATCTTATAGAGTTAATCAGAATGTTGTCTTTGTTCTTCCTTAAAAGTTTCGTCTGAATCTTTTTCTAAATCGCCTGGAGGAAACAAACAGTGGTATCACAATATACTTTTGGCAAATCTCAACCAAATCGATCATAATTTTTTTTTTTTAACAGAACTTCAAAATACCAAATTTCATCTTGATCAGTTAAAACAGTTTTTGATTCTTTTCATTAGAAAAAAAAAAAAAAAAAGACATCCGCAGGGCAACTCCTCATTTGCTGCCCTTATTGGCACCTGTGAAGCCTTCAAAAGCACATACAGAGTATTTAGCATTAACTTCGAACTATAGAATCTTAAAATAGTGTTTTTGGGTTTATTAGTCTTTCAATAAGTAGTGCTATGTTAGATTAAAATCAAGCAGTGTAACAAAGTGACTAAAATTTTTCTAGCCTCCCCTGTATTACTTGCTGTCCCCCCCCCCCCCCTCTAGAAAATTTTCTAGCCTCTCCTGTATCTTAGCATTCCTTAAAACATTTTCTAGCCTACCCTGTATTACTTGCAGTCTCCCTTAGAAATTTTCTCAAGCAATGGCCCTGCACAAATCTCAGTGAAATAATGCTAGTCAACATTTGTGTAAAGTTGGTTTTCACATTTTCAAGATTCTTAACATTTATGGATTGTTTATTGGATGTTTTTTAATATGGTGTCATTTTCTGTGTCTTCATACTGTCTGCTACCTATAAATAATTGTACCAGCAGAGGTGATAATGTTCCATGATTTTCAGAATTTTTGAATTTGTCTGACCAAGTTGTGCCCCCCCCCCCTTCATTTCTTTCCCAGATTATATTCTTATTTTTTATATTTTTTGATCATGTTCCTCATTTTAAATGTCTTCTGTAATAGTAAAAAAAGCAACTTAATATTTTAAAATATTTTTTTCTAATGAAATGCATACATTTCCCTGTTTCTAACAGTCTCTCCTTGAAAACCTTAGTAGAGCAAGCATTTTTGATGCCTTCCTCCTTTTTAAAGCAAAATTAAAATTTCAAAATTGGTACTTAAGCTGTCCATGTTGGAATCTGAGCCATTTCCATGACCCATAAAATTGTTTCCATGGCCGAGTTAACAATGCAGTTTTGCTTAGAACATGTGAGCAAGCATGCTTTCGTTTAATTTAAAGCAATATGTTCAAAAACACTATTGCATGCTCAGTGTGTAGAGAAAAATGACTTTATAGGAATGAAAAACAGTGACAAAGTTGGTTACTTTTTGTACTTCAGTTTTTTTGTAACAAAAGGAAAGACACTTTTTTTTGTCTGTTGATATAGCAAAACATCTGAAAGTTTCTGCGATTGCTCCTCATGCAATGTTGACAGCCCTGATTTTAATATGTTTCTCTATTTAAAAGAAGTATTGAAAAGAAGTTTAAAAGAAAAAGTAGAATTAATTTTTTCCTTTGACATTTTCTGTACACTTTAATTTTGATTAGCTAAACCAACACATTCTTTCAGCTAAATACATTTAATGACATTGCAAACTTTCTTGTATGTAAACCTTTTTTCTTCTTCTTCTTCTTCTCTCTAGTGTGTTTGAAGCTTTTGGAAAAATTAAGATGTGCAAGTTACAAGGTGGTGGAATTCCAGGAAAACACAAGTAAGTGATTCTGTTCATTAATGAGCAATAATGAATGTTAGTAGGTGCCAAAATCAACTTTTTTTGTTATAATATTTTTTGAGTGAGGAACAAGCATGTGTTTCACTTCATGTTTTATTAATTGATAGTTAGTTTCTGAGGGGGTGGGGGTGGGTGTTTTCTAAAATTGCCTTTGTCACTCAACTTATAGATTCTTGCTTAGAATCTACTGACATATTCTCCATTTGTGCTCAATCTGGAAATAACTGAAATAACTTGAGTAATATTCTGCTAGTGTTGTATAATTTTTCTAGCAGGGTATTGAAAGCATTGCAGAGATTATCATGGAGGATGATATCACCAATCTGTGTTGCAACTTTTTTGTGTTCATAGCAAATTTCAGGGCTGTAACTATTTTCTTTCCTTTATAAAGGCATTCAAGTTAGGGAGAGGGTTCTCACAGCCCATGAAGTTCTAGAAAAGTCCTGGAAATTTATTTCCCCATCTTTCAGGCCTGGAAAATTCTTCATTTTTCATATTTTTATGAAAGGTCCTGGAATAACTTCTGGAATTTTCTGTTGCAGTGAAAAAAGAAGAAAAAAATGGTCAAAATATTTTGATGATTGCATCATTTTGTTGTAGCTCCCAACTGCGTTTGCTCGCGATGATATCACTTCCTTCCATAAAATGTGGAGATGTAATGTCATTTCTTTCATCCCATGTGATGTTGCAGTCCAAAAAGTTTGAGCGTTATTAACATGCCCTTTTCTCAACAGCTTTTGACACTAGAAATATAAAGTGGACGAACAAGATTTCTGTACATAATTTGTTATATTCTTTTGAAAAGCTTTGCATACTGTTTTAGAACAGTACTGTCCAACTTCCATAAACAAGGTTCGCATGGCACCTGGAATCCTGGAAAAGTCTGGGAATTTGGTTTCAATTTTTTTCTAGGCCTGGGAAGCCCTTGATTTTTCATATTTTTGTGAAAGGTCCTGGAATAATCTCAGAATTTTTTCCTGCAACGAAAAAAAAAAAAAAAAGAAAAAAAGTGTTCGAAATGCTTGGATTAAATGCATTACTTTTTTATAGCTACCTGTGGCATGTGCTCACTATGAGTTTGTGAGACATGGGTTTTCTGAGCCTCATAACTACTCCTGGTACATGAAATGTTGATTTATCACTAAAAAGCACATGTTCAAAAAAGTGTTTGCAATTATGTAGGCAATTCGCTAAGTTACATTCAGATTCAGAATGGCGACGCTTGTTGTTCTCCTAATGTTGAACAATCGGAACATTCTATGCACATAACTACAGTATTTTATGCAAAATTCACTTCACACTGTTGAGTATGGCAAACCTAATTGTGCAGCAGCTTGTCAGGTTGGCTTCCCTAGGCTCCTGGAAACTGCTTTCTTGAAACACGTGAATGTGTGCTTCTTGGTTTGCCCAACCATATTCCCAGTTTCTAGAAATTTACCTTTCCAATAATGCTTAATTCTTTTAGCATGAAGAGGATTCTTTCAGAAATGTGCATGAAAATGGCTTTGCACTTGAATTACTTATTACATTTCAAAAAGCCACGCCACACAAATTGCTTTTTCCTGCACATTTTCCATAGCGTGTACTTATGAACAGAAAAAACAACTAGTGCTATCTACTTGCAATGATAGACAGTAAAAATTAATATTTACTGTAGCTGCAAGTCTTATTTCTGTAAGTGATGTAGTTTTTTATTATTAATTAAAAAAAATGTGCAAGACTTTTGGACTACCCTGTATGAGGCTTGCAATGAAGTAAAAATGAAGAGCAAAAAGAGTAAATTTTTTCTGCTTTAGAGTGAATTAGTAATGCATTTTACAAATTTCCCTTTCAGTTAGGTGTTTTGAAGGTGATGTTACTTTTATAGAAAAAAGAATGAGACAGTGCATTTTATTTTCTCTGAATACTATGTGTATGATTTAAGTGTTTTTTATTACATTAGATAATAAGCACACTAGACAAAAAATTAGTCACCCCTAACAGAAATGACAGCAGGAAGTTACCGGTTGCACAGAGGGTGGCGTGATAGCATTGTTAGAAGATAAATAGCACTAATGTGATCTACAGGATCATTTCTGTCTCATGCAGTGGTGAACAGCAATGTTTGTGTTCAGTTTAGTTTGCAATATGGGTTGTAAGACAAACATTACTGCAGTGTTAGAATTAGAAATAAATCTTCTACTGGCCCAGCAGACTACTAGAATTTGCAAACCACTGGTCCACCAAACTGCTTACTGGTCCATTAAAAATAAAAAAAAATAAAGACATTTAAAATATATGTATAAATTATCGTACCATTTCAATGGAATTATCTATAATATTTGTTTTTAAAACTATCATTAGTTTTCAGCCTAAAAAAAAAAAACCATACAGCAAGATAAAAGAAACAGAAATTAATTAATTTCTTAACTTGTGATAAATTAGTAAAAAAAAAAACTTACTGGCCATCTGGGCCAGTAAAATGAATAGTTCAGTAGTCTGACAGAAGTTTTACTGGCCAATGGCCAGCAGACCACTGGGTAATTCGAACGCTGTTACTGAGTGGCAAAACGGAGCCACTGTGTTTGGCTATGCCCACAAATGCAGAGTGAATGAAGTTGCTCAATTTGTTGATGTGTTGAAGCGCACTGTCCAGCAGGGTCTACAAATGGTGTAGTTCGCAGTCAACTGAAAATCAGCGAAGTAACTAGCAGGAAAACTATTCTCACCAACAGGGACTGCTGCCATGTTTCCCTCCTAGTAATTGCAAATTGGTGTCAAACCAGGCACCAGTTGCTCCAAACTGTCAATGAAAGTCCACTCCAACCAATTTCCAAAAGGACATTGAAATTCCACTCCAACCAGTTTCCGACGAGAACTGCATGTGATGGACATCTGGAGCAGAATGCCACAGAAGAGGCCACTTTTAACAGCAAGTCACAAAGTTGCTTATTATCAATGGGTTCAGAGTCGCCAAAACTTTACTGTGGAGGATCGGAAACAAGTAATTTAGTCTGATGAATCTCATTTTTGTTTGCTCCAATGATGGGAGGCGACGAGTGCATCACAGGCCTAAGGAAGCCTTTAATCCTGATTATGTCAAAGGTGTTCAAGCTGGAGGGGATTCTGTGATGTTTTGGGGATGTTTTTTGTACCACAAAATGCGCTCTCTTATTGCAGTGACGAATTTGAACCAGCATGCGTACCTCCGTATTCGGAATAACGAAGTGTTGCCCTTTTGCCTTACATCTCCAGGAGCACCATCACACTGCCACTCCTATCTTCCAAGATGACCTAAAACTGTGTCTGAGTGGCACAACAAACAATCAACAACACTGTCTCACTTCGACAGACCCGCCAAATCACCAGATTTAAATCCTATTGAAAATCTGTGGGATCATTTGGAACAGAAAGTGAAACACCGAAATAGACACCCACATACTCTCACGTACTCTGGTGGAACTTTGGGACCAATTGATGCACGAGTGGCTGCAAATGGATGCTCTCAATACATCCACAACCTTGTGGAGTCTCTACCACGCCAGATTCATGCTGTTATTAGGGCAAAAGGCACCACCATTTTTTGAGGTGACTCATTTTTTGTCTGGTGTGCTTACGAAAGCAATAATACCTTTTTGTAAATAGTTTTTTCTTTTATTATTCTTAACACATTTATTTGATTTTCAGAGGTTATGGCTTTATTGAATATGAAAATTCACAAGCAGCTCAAGATGCTATTTCGTCCATGAATTTGTTTGATCTGGGAGGCCAGTATCTAAGAGTGGGCAGGGTGAGTTCATGTTTTTATGATGAAGTACACTTTGTTTTACACTTAAAAAATCCATGATGCACAGGTAAAATGGGAACCTTCTCTCTCAACCTTCCTAAAAATGTAGTTAGTTGTTCTGTGACATATTGCATTTTTATTTTTACTTTTTGAAGATTGTTGATATTTTTCTTACACTGCTTACAAACTGCCTTGTTTCATTTTTGTTTGGAGCTGTTGCTCTCATGATGAGTGTTCTTTTGTAAATAAAACAAACACTTCACCTTTGCTTTCAGTTCTCAAACACAAACCTCCATTCATTATCTGTTGTTCTTCTGCTCTTGAGAAAAAAAATGCTTTAGTTTTAAGGTGGACATCAAGTAATTTTACTTCCTATACTTCCAATGGAAAAACTTCTGTACACATTTTCTTCACAATTAATGCATTCCCAAGGATGAAAATTTGAACATCGATTAAAGTAGCTTCATTTTATAACTTGGAATACTTAATATTTTATAAAACATAACAATAATAATGCAATCCAACATTTGTTTGTCTACTGACGTCGTCAAAGTACAGGTCGCACCATCTTTTTTCTGGTTTCAACACCGTCAAAGGAAAAGTTATTAATTTTTAATATAATTAAGGTTATGTTTTAGAAAATTTTAAGTATTCCAAGTTATAATATGAAGTTATTTTAATCGATGTTCATAATATGAAGTTATTTTAATCGATGTTCAAATTTTCATCTTTGGGAACACACTTAATTGTGAAGGAAATGTGTACAAAAGTTTTTCCATTGGAAGTATAGGAAGCAAAATTACTTGACGTCCACTTTAAACATTGTTGTTTTTGCTTTACACAGTTTATATTTGCAAGTGTAGAGGCATCACAATTTTTGTTGTTGAACGCAGTGATAATTGATGTTTTTTTTTGTTGTTGTTGTTGAGCGCAGTGAAAATTAATGGTTTTTTTTTTTTTGTGATCTGCTGAACATAGTGGAAATTTGTTACATGGCGTTATTTATTTTTCTTTTATTTAATAAAGTATATTACCTTAAATGAATGTCAAATGGGAGATGAAAAATTTTCAAAACTCTGTGGTGTACCACGTTGCAGACAAAGACGTGTCAAACTGTGTTGTGATATTTGATAGATCTAGTTCAAGATGGAATCAAGGTTGCAGTTTTTTTTTTAATGTGGTCTGTGTCTCCAAAACATATGAAAATATCTACCTATCTACCAAGTTTTTTTGGTATTCATCACATTTCTGTATCCGAAAAAAGTTACTACCATATTTTTCGGTTTATTTATAAGACAAGACTTCTTTTCTCCTGAAGTCTGGGCCTCAACTTGTACGCTACATTGACTTATTCAACTTATCTATTGATTGATCATTGAAATTTCTCAATCTGAAAAAATATATATGCATATTGTACCCTAAAAAATTGGTAGTGATTTTGAAATGACCTATATAGTTTCTGTGCAACTTTAATTGAGGCTGCTTCATTGCTGTTAAATGAGTCGATGAACATCTTCATCCAAGGGAAATTCATCCAGAAATGCTTCAAAATGTGCAAAATAATGACTCAAAATTAATAAAAAATGCTTTAAAGTAGCCAACCCCCCCCTGAAAAAATGCCATATCGCATAAAAATCACGAAAAACAAAAAAAAAAAAAAGTGCAAAACAATTCCTTCACGTAGGTACTGAAATCAGCTTAGTTTTGCATGAAACACATTTGTATACACATGAAGCAATGATTTAGATTGGGGGGGGGGGGGGGGAATGCAAAATCATGAAAATCCTAGCCCTAGTGATTACAGATCATCCTGCAGATTGCAGCATGACAGTGCTCACTCCTCTCATTTCTGTATAGGCAGTCTCTGGATAAGTTTTATTCCCAAGTCTGTCTTTAAGTTGAATTTGTATGTAAGTCGGAATAGTTAGGTACTGTTCATACTAGTGCTAAATTTTTCCTCCATTAGCCCCTGACTGCTACTATTCATACTTGCATAATTATATTCCTAATATAGTTATTGTTTTCTAAGCTGGGTTCACCTGCAATTTTCAGAACAGAGGATATCTTTAATTTAATGCATATGCTGTTCAGAAGAGATTATGAATGTTTACAGATCAATATAAGAACAGTGTCATTAAATATACTTCAGAGAGTGAGTGAATGTTTACAAATCAAGATGAGAACAGTGTAATTGAATGTACTTTAGAGAGCAGTGAAAGTGATAGATTGAAGCTTTGCCATCCCCTCACTTCAGTCGATACAAACAGTAATAAACCAGTCTGACTGTTGCTGTGAGTAATGTTAGTTGTCTGCATCAGGTTCATAACTAAGGCACCACATAGCTTTCATTGCCACCCCAGTGGCACAGGGATCTAAGTGCTGGCTTGTGAGCATTCGTCCGAGATAGATCCGGGTTCGAATGCAGGGGAGGCATGAATGTCATGTTTGTCTTATGGCAATGGCTGTCTCCCTTCACTGGTACCACTGGCCCTAAATTAGGGACAAGCGACTGCTTATAGCCAATTAAGTAACACACTTTGATCGTTAAACCCTATGTACTGCCCGGTGGCACAGTGATCTAAGCGCTGACTTCTAACAATTCATCCAATATGGTTCTGGGTTTAAATCCAGTTGAAACATGGATGTTGCGTTTGTTTTATGGCACTGTCTCTCTTACCTTCCCTGGAACCAGTGGCCCTAAATTAGGGACGGGCGACCACTGGCCATCGGGTTAATGGCCATTCACCCAAGAAGAGTCCGAGTTCAAATCCCGGTGAGGCATGGATGTTGTGTTTGTCTTATGGCACTGGCTTCTCTCTTCCCTGGAACCAGTGGCCCTAAATTAGGGACAAGCAACTACTTATAGCCAATCAAGTTGCTCACTTTGATCGTTAAACCCTGTATACCGCCTGGTGGCACAGTGATCTAAGCGTTGCCTTCTAACCATTCATCCAATATGGTTCTGGGTTTAAATCCGGGTGAGGCATGGATGTTGTGCTTGTCTTACGGCACTGGCTCTCTTGCCTTACCTCGAGCCAGTGGTCACAAATTAGGGATGGGTGACTGCTTATAACCCATTGAGTTGCTCATGGTGAGCATTAAACTCCCAGATAAATAAGTGACACAGCTTTGTCTTAAAAATAAATAAATAAATTAAAAAAAGGAAAAAAAAAAACATTTGAAACAGTCCTTTATTGCCATTTATGACCGATGAACCAACCCACTTTCATTCATGTTCTGTAGCTTGATGGCACCTGACCAAAAATTGAATAATTTCCCATAACTACAAAAGAAAAAAAGGGGGAGACCTTTCTTACAATTGTCAATATTTACCAGAATAAAGTGGCTTCTAAATTTCTCAAAAATCAATATATTGAGTCATTTCAAAATTATTAAAAAAACAAGTTAATTGTAACATACTGGTAGGCCTTATTAAAAACGTTGCACGTGTGTAACTAAAGTTCTGAAACTTTGCCAAAATTTAAAATGGAATTTTATCTTGTAGTATCTTGATGTATTGACTTATTTAAAAAAACAAAACAAAAACAAAATATTTGAAACAGTCCTTTATTGTCATTTATGACTTCTGAATCAACCCACTTTCTTGCATGTTCAATATATTGATTTTTGCTTGATGGCACCTGACCAAAAATCTGAATAATTTCCAATAATTACAAACGAAGTAGGGGATTTTTCTTACAGTTACCAATATTTACCAAAATAAAGTGGCTTCTAAATTTCTCAAAAATCAATATATTGAGTCATTTCAAAATTATTAAAAAAAAAAAATTGTAACAAGCCTTTAAAAACATTGCATAGCAAGCCTTATTAGAAACATTGCATGTGTGTAACTGAAGTTCTGAAATTTTGCCAAAATTTAAAATGGAATTTTACCTTGAAGTATCTTGGCTTATATAAACAGTGTGTTCACTTATTTAAAAAGGGGAAAGAAAAAAATACCAAGGGTACTAAATTTAATAAAAAAATACAACAATCAGCTTTTGGGCCGGGGTTTGCTGATTTTCCATAAAATTATGATTAGGATATATTGCATGAAAATATTTAATTGAAATATGTAATGGTAATTCAAAAGAAAGGAATTTTTTTTTAAAAAAGGAAGGAAATTGTTTTAGAACAATTGGATCAAACCAGCAGTCTTTATTATATGACTGTCAATATAGGAAATTTTAAATATTTGAAACAGCTACATTTTCCTGTTGTGTTGTAATCATTGTAATGTACTGTTCTTCCAAAATGTAAGTTTATCCTCAAAGAGACTCTGGTCAACATGTTCCTATTTGGAGCTAAGATGAAGATTCAGATATAGCTCAAGCTCAGGCTAAACTTGTTGTTGGATTATGTGGTAATTGTTAATACTATTTTTAAAGCATAATTAGTGTTCTTCTAAATCATCTGTTTCACACATTATAAATAAAATGTTTTGACCGAGGAAGGCAGTATGCGATCTATTACTAAGTACTAGGAAGTGGTGTTATACGGTTTACAATGACTATAAAAATGTCAACTCACCATTTCTTTACTTGAATTTTCCACTGACTGCTGCTCGAGGTAAACACATTGGGATATACGCTGTTTGATGAACTCATATGAACTATTGGTAAAACAGAATGAAATAAAAAAAAACCATTTAAAATTGGAATAAAATCAGAAGATCAGTATAAAATCGAAAAAAAAAAAAAAAAAAAAAGCCACAATGAATCGTTAAAATTCCAGAAAGGCTGTCATTGTTCACACTTGCACTCCTACTGTCACTCCTAACGTATTTCAGCTGCTGAAGTCACAGCCTTCTTCAGTAGTGGGCGATGTATTTACCTCAACTGCCAAGTCATCAATGCCTCTTTGAACTTCTTCCCAGTCATGCTCCGCCTCGACGCCAGGATCTTCATTGTGCATGTCATGCTGCATGCCATCTGCTGGTGATCGGTTGTATGAATTCTTCGTAATTATCATTTTTATTCTTTACTTTTTCAAAACCAAAAAATATTCTGATTTTAGTCTAACTTTTTAAACGGTTCTTTACTTCATTTGGTTTTACCAACAGTTTATATAAGTTCATAAAACGACATAGTACATATATCCCAATGTGTTTAACTCACATAGCAGCCAGCAGGAAATTCAAGTAAAGAAATGGTGAGTTGACATTTTCATAGTCATTGTAAATTGTATAATACCACTTCCTAGTAGTAATAGATCGCACACTTCCTTCCTTGGTCAAAACATTCAAATTATAATGTGTGAAACAGAATATTTAGAAGAACAGTATTTATTCTTTGAAAAATAATATTAAGATGAAGATTAGGGTGACAATCCTATACATGGGGAGAAAATAAAGTTGTACCTTTCTTTGGTCCCCACTTTCTTAAAATATTCTTTTTGGTATTATATACAACCTCTTAAATTTTCATCTCATTTGGTTGACATTTAGAGGTTGCACAGCACCAGTTATTTTTGTTCATTAAAAGCTATTAGAAGGTAATATAGTATATACCTTAACGTTACATCTCGGTGTTTAGTGCGACCTTGATCATTGATCCATGGCACTATTCCCTTTTTGTTATGACTTGTTTCTCCTTTCAGTGGATTTAATGCAAGATTGTTTTGTATTTCATGTTCATGCACTATTGTTGATTGAACAACCCATGCTCTGTTTGAGTCTCGTTGAAAGCTTTATAGAAGATTCCATGGCTGAACAATTAAATCCACTGAAAGATGGTCTTGTCAAGTTCATCAAGGATCAGCTAACAACATCTCAATCGAGGGATGACTACAAGGAATTACTAGATAGCTTTATAGAGGATTCCGTGGCTGAACACTGAAAGATGGTCTTGTCAAGTTCATCAAGGATCAGCTAACAACCTTTCAACTTTGGGATGATTACAAGGAATTACTACAACACTCCCTCTCCTATTCATAGGAGATGGCATTACAAAGCGAATTAACATTCATGTTCCTGGAGCGTTACATCGAGCTAGGTGGATGGTTAAGTTAATATACAGCATGAAGATCTACTTGTTTCACTTGCAGTTCAGACTAACTACCTGAGAACTCTATAGACCTTTAATGTGTTTGTGCTACAGATTTATCTCAAGTATTGGTATACTTCTCCCTGTGGAGCATCAGCTCCTAATAATGACCTAAAACTCTTAAAGGAACTTGATAAATACAAGGAAACAAAGCCATTGCTGATGCTGCAGCTAAAATCATCTCAGGACATTTGTAGTACCTAAGTGAAACACTTGTTGGATTAGCCTTTTTCAACTCCAAAGTTTCTTCTGAAATGAAACTGAAGATGGTGAAAACATTCGAAAAGAGAGGTACCGACAGCCCTCTACACTGCCATATCAAAGTTGTGGCAGCAGCTATTCAAACAAAGCAGTTATGGTAATTTTGTGTCACAAAACACTCAAATTATTTACGGCTTTGGATATACCTCAAGATTTTTTTAAATCAAGATCCAAATTCTTGGGAAAACAAGAATGATTTCCTTGAAGGTCGTCGAAGAATCCAAAAACTGAAGGTTGTAAATGATGCAGCTAAACATGGAATCACACTAATTCAGTCATTCAATGGAATTCTTACCAACCAGGAACAGCAGAAACAGCACCTTTTGCAAGTAATAGGAAAGCATTGGCGAGACTATCCAAACCCAAATAAGTCTACCATGGTTGCCCAAAATGTTCTTTAAGCAGTGATGCAAGACACTTTCCTTAATGTTGATATGTTTCTATTACGAACCCTATGTTAATCATACCAAAATTTAAAGTGTGTTATGCTACCAATAAATATTAATATTTTTTCTTGAAAATTTTTTGGGAGTGTTTTTTTTTTTTTTTTTTTTTTTTTTTTAAGGTAAATGAACAATTTCAGGGGTTGGGACCTTAAAAATAATGAACTTTATTTTTTATTGTCACCCTAATGAAGATGTTTTAATTTTTGCCAGATCTGGAATAGCCAACATACAGCTAACCTTAAGAAAAACATGGGATCTGCAGGTTGATTTCAGCAACTTATAAGGATTGACCCTGTGCTTGTTGATATTGATGGTGAAACTGAGACAAACAGGGAAAACTGTAGGCTTTAAACTCTGATGGGATGATTGGAATACGTGGATTAAAAACATGGTTTTTAGCATGCCTGTCCTGTTATAGCTTTGTTTTTTTTTGGCAGTCAGTCATGCTCCATTGTAAGGTACTAAGGGATCTGCCAAGATAAAATAAATAAATACATAATTAAGATGATTTGGAAAAACTCAAGAACAGAGGAATAGCAGTGTTAAGCTTAAAGAAAATTTTAGATTTTTTTCATATTTAATTTCTTGTACTCTATTTGCATTTCATTGAAATATATTTTCCCTCTAAAAGAATCTTGGAACTATTGCTTTTTAAATAGTAGTACTACATGTAGCTTGTAGTAACACACAAAGAACTGTGGTCTGAAATGTAAACAAACCTGCCCGTAACTTCAGTGGAAGGATATGTGTAACACTTAAACACGCTAAACAGCAAAATCAGTTTTCAAACTGTGAGTTGTGCACTTCATGTCAAACAAGAAACAATGATTGAAGAAACCTTGGCAAAATCTTGTGGTAAAAATATCTTGGAATTATTTATAACTCACATAAAGCTTTGAACTGAAATGTAAACATACCCGTCGGCAACTGTGGCAGGTTACAGGTGGTACTTTGGAAGTATAATGCAGTAAATAACAAGATCAAATTTCTGATTGTAAATTGCATGTTATGTCACATTTGAAACAATTGTTGAAGAAACCTAGTGAAAATCTTCCCATATATATGGCTGGGTACTTATTTACAGCACACGGAGAGCAGTGGACTAAAACGTAAACAAACCTGCCTGCAAATGCATCAAAACAATACGCCTAACATTTCAGAAGTGCACCCTCAAAATTTTGGCATAACCTATTAATATTGTCACTTTTGTTGTCCCATGGGTGTTTCCCTACTTAGATCTGTGTAGTATTAGTTTGCTTTAATAAAGTCACCTATAGGTGTGTGATAAATTGGCTCATATAAGTTGCGATGCTAACAAAAAACAGATATTTGTAATAGATTCTGTTACAGCTGGCCTCAGGTTCTTGTACAATATGTGCAATAATGCAATGAGTTTTGTTGTTTCGTTGATGTAAAGTGTAATGAAATATTGTTGGGCAATAGTGTAATGAATTGTTGTTGGGCAATAGTGTAATGAAATATTGTTTGAGAAACAGTGAAATGAACTATCATTGTGTTGGTTCGTGGGTCAGCATATCACAAGATCAAATTTCAGCAGTAGTTGAAAGCATTTTAAAAACTAAATAAATTAATTAAACATTTGCAAATTGGAATTTAAAAAAAGGAGGGTCTGCCAAACTTCAAGTTTCTACGTTCAGTAGTTTCTTTTGTAGGCAACTGACTGACAGTAATTTTATCAATATAGAAGACAGGGAAAATGAATCGCAAATGTTTTGCTAATCCTTTTCAGCACAGAAAGCTCTCAAGTGCTAGAAAGAGGGTGAGTGACCAAAAGGTAGATTTTTCTCGCCCCTTAACTTCAATGTTCTAATCGATGTTGCGATGACGTCCCCTTCTGTCGTGTTCCAAATGAGAACAGTCAGTCAAGAGGAAAGGGAGTGTTGCATTCCCTTCCCCTCCCCCAGCAGTTTGAAAGGGTAAATGTGAACTAGTTATTATTTGTGTGTGTGTGTGTGTGTGTGTGTGTGTGTGTGTGTGTGTGTGTGTGTGTGTGTGTGAAACCTGATGGATTGACTGCTGCTGAGGAGAGATGTCAGTTGCTGATTTTATGTGTTCAGACCTGCAGATCTGTTGCACCTACACACTAGTCTTAATATGTAATATTGGGTTGATGCATAAGTTCATGCCATTTTTTTCACTGCACTACAGGAATGTATTACATCGGAAGGGAAAATGGAATCGATCAACTATGTATCCCCCCCCCATTGTTTACGATGGTGTCCCAACGTCTGGATAGGTATACAATACCATTCTTGAAAAAACGTGCTGGTTTTGCTGCGAAGAAATCATCAAGGGAATTCTGGAGATAAACATCATTGTTGAACATTCTGCCACAGAGCGCATTTGACAGAGATCGGAACAGGTGATAGTCTGAAGGGGTGACATCTGGGGAATAGGCCGACTGTGGAAGAATCTCCCATTTCATGTCATTTTGGTCATGTTTGCACTGTGAGACCGTGTGTTATCATGTTAGAGAAGAACACCAGGGTGCCGATGTGGCTGTTTCTGCTGAATTGCTCCCTCCACGTGGTGGAATTGCTCACAATAGAGTGCAGTGTTGATGTTCCGATTCCTTGGCAGCCTTTCCTAGTGAATAATGCTTTCCATGTCCCACCAGACACACAACATGATCTTCGCAGGATGAAGGTCATGTTTTGAACGTGGTGTGGGCTTCTTGTTTGGGCTTAACAATTCCCACCAATGCCTGAAATTCATATACAGGTGCCACTTTTCACTTCCAGTAACAATACGTGACAGAAAGTGTTTGTGTTGCTGAGAACATTCACGATAACTGGTGAGTGAGGAACCACATATGGCAACACACTGATTCTTGTTGTCCTCGGTGAGAGTGTGAGGCACCCAAGACCCCAATTTCTGGAATATGTGACAGAAAGAGCTTGTGTTGCCGAGAACGTTCGCCATAACGAGCAAGCAAGGAACCACATATAGCAACACGCTGATTCTTATTGTCCTCGGTGAGAGTGTGAGGCACCCAAGACCCGATTTCTGGACCTTTCCCATACGTTCCAGGTGTCGCACCACTAGCGTGATCACAGTCCATCTCAGCGGTCAATTCGCGTGTGGTTTGGCGCGGATACAAGTGGATGAGATGGTTCAAATGATTCTCATCAAAGTGAGATGTATGACCTGAGTGTGGAGAGTCGTTGAGGTCAAAATTGCCACCCCAGAACCGCTCAAACCATTTGCAGGCTGTCTCGGAGCAATAGCATCCTCTCCATACACAGCACAAATGTGTGGAGTAGCCTCGGCGGCTGTGGATCCCTTGTTAAACTCGTAGAGAAGCAGATGTCGGAAGTGTTCATTCCTCTCTACTTGACACTCCATACTTCCGGACCTGAAAAAAAAAAAAAAAACGTTAGCTGCAATCACACAACGAAAATTTTTTAGATACATGATATTACTGGCTACATTTTGATATACAATGGCATGAACTTATGCAGGCCGCCATGGTGGCACAGTGATCTAAACGTTGGCTTCTGGCCATTCGTCCGAGAAGGGTCCGGGTTCGAATTCCGGTGAGGCATGGATGTTGTGTTTGTCTTATGGCACTGGCTGTCTCCCTTCCCTGGAGTCAGTGGCCCTAAATTAGGGATGGGGGACTCGGAGACGCCAATTGTTACGAATTTTCCGTAGTTTGTACGGATTTTCATTCCATCTTACGGTTTTACAGAAGTCACCTAAAAAACTATGGGAAAGCCCACGCATGCAATTTTCTATTTTTTAACGTCTTTTGGTCGAAAAAATGCGCATTACAGGTAGTCTCTATATGCATTCGATGTTCTGACTTCCCCCGCAAATGGATGCTGAGCTTCTCCTCGTACACTGTTTATCACGTGATTTCCCCGTACAGACATTTAGAGTGCCATGCGCGCGAAAGTCGAAAGGGAGCTCAGCTTAGTGCCTTTTGCAAACTCTTTACATTGATTATATATGGCTTTCTGCTTGTGAAAATTCCTGTGCAAACGTAAAACCCTTTCCGCTCGACTGTCTGGTGACACCCGACATTACGAAATCACTGAATAGCTCGCATGGCGGACGCAACCCGTCTGCACCCGCCACGCTGATATGAACCCTCTACAGCTAGCATATTGGTGCTCGTGAGACATTTCTTTTTTGCCGAATAGGTTGGGTGTCGTCCGCCACTCCGATTACGCCTCTACAGCTCGTATGTCCGGGCTCGCGAGACATTACCTTTTCACCGAATAGATAAAAAGAAATTTCATTGGCGTGTCAAGTGTCACCTACCATGCCGATGACGGCTCTATGACTCGCACATTGGCGCTTGCGAGGAATTTCTTTTTCGTTGAGTAGGTCTGGTGTCACCCGCCACGCCAATGACACCTAGCTATAGCTTGTATATCGGATCGGGGCTTGCGAGACATTTCTTTTTCACCAAATTGATAAAAAGAAATGTCATCGGCGTGGCGGATGTCACCCACCATGCCGAATGATGCCTGTATAGCTCGCGTGTCGGCGCTTGCACGAAACCCCTCCCCCCTCCCCAATAGCTTGCTTCTGAGGTATCATCCGTCACTCCTATGATGCTTCTATAGTTCGTGAGGAATTTCTTTTTCGCATATAGGTCGGGTGTCATCCACCACACCTATGACTCCTCTATAGCTCGTATGGCATTGCTCACGAGACATTTCTTTTTCGCCAAATAGGTAGGGTGTCACCCGCCATGCCGTGACACCTCTATAGCTTGTATGTTGGGGCTCGTTCTTTTTCACCAAATAGATAAAAAGAAATATCATTGCCGTGTTGGGTATCACCCACCACGCCGATGGTGCCTCTATAACTCACATGTCGGTGCTCGTGAAGAATTTTTTTGTTGAATAGCTCGCAGTGTTGGGTGTCATCTGCCATGCCTACGACACCTCTATAGCTTGCGTGGAATTTCTTTTTCGCCGAATTTCTTGCGCGTCGGGTGTCGCCCTCCATGCCGATGATGCCTCTATAGCTCACATGTCAACGCTAACGAGACATTTCTTTTTTGACCGGGTTTGCTAAATTAAGACATCCACATGAAACCTGTCAGTGGCTCAGCCATTGGGTTCATTCTCCCCTGAAGATTGGCACCCGATGGCTGACCGTATATTATTTATGGTTGTCATAATGTTGAGTTCTATAGTACTTGTAGCATCTGTGTTATTTATGTATTTTATATATATATATATATATAATTTGTAAATAAAACTACATTTTGGAACTTATTCCTTTTATTAAAAAGTGTTACAAACGATTCTGGGATTTTAAAATAAATATTTTTATATACTGAAAATCTTGCTGATGGTTGAAGCAGTTTTACTGAAAACTACTGAAAACTTTGGATTTTTTTTACTGATGACCCCTTTCTCAGGTTGGCATCTCTGGTGACTGCTTATAGCCCATTGAGTTGCTCATGGTGGTTGTTAAACCTCCAATAAAAAAAAAAAAACTTTTGTATCAACCCAATATTTTAGTTTGGGGGAAAAAACAAAAAAAAAACTGTTGTTAACCTTGATTTTATTTGCTTGCCGAATGTTTCACCTTTTTTTGTTCAACCTTTAAATTTGCATTTGTGCCAGTTAATCGGCATCATGAGTGATAAAGAAAAATATTTCCAGTTTTTAGGAACCATCCAAAGTATGCCTTTTGCTCTGTTCGTTCCTCCAAATATGGGATATGCTATGGAGGTAAATAAAACTGACATTATTACAGTGTATTTGAATGAAATTTGCAAAGCACAGGGAAAAAAAGACAAAGAAAAAGATAAAACTTACAGATTACTTCTTTTATGGCAGGAAATGGCAGTGGAGCTTAAGATGTGGATGTAATTGATTCAGAATGCCTTTTAACAAGTAGATCATTTGCCAGCTTGAGGAAGGTGATCAGGCAGGTCCTTTATTTAAAGAAATATTCCAGAAGTCGGAAGTCGCCCAAAATACTGTAGTGCATAGATGAAGAAGAGTGCCACAATAATAACATAAATTACAATTGAAAAGGAAAAAAATTGTCCTGGATTTTCAGAATACTCCATTTTAAATTGGAAGCTGTGATGACAATTCTAAAACACATCCAAAGTATTGTAACATGTCATGGTGAAAATAAGAAAAGAATACAGGGCTACCTGCTTTCAGTTCCAGTTATGTTTTCTGGCATCTACAAATCCTCTTTTCGAACTGTTTAGCAATAACTGAAATTTAAAAGTTGGTTTACCCAGAATAGACCAGAAATAATATAATATAAATTATTCTTTATCTCTGGTTTATATTTTATGTACAGACGTTTTACGTCCGTTGTTGTCTTTCAGGGCACGTTATCAATGCCTTAGTGGTGTTATTTGTTCAGAAGGTTCTTGAAGTGTGTCATTTCCATTGCCAGATTTCTACAAATCCTATTTGTTGCCATTCTTATTTTCTCTAGAAATCAAAAGTATGATGTGTTTGCCTGTGAATTTTTGTTTGTTTGCCAAGAATGGTTTTGCAGCCTTCCTAATATTACTGATTACTTTGTCCCGTTCCGCCAATGTGCTTGGCTCCACGGGGACTAATGGAACACCTTGGATTTTGTTTGAAATGTTGCGACAGTTATCCTGCCTTGAGATGCTGGTTCGGGCCCTGACCACCCCCGTGGTCCAGAGACCAGCCCGCGATGTTCTGCTGGCAGCCGACCTAGCGCACTTTGGCTGGGTTCCCGCTCTGTCTGGCGGGATAGGCCGTTACATTTTTAGGGTTGACTGGCAGATTGTCTACCCCTCGAACAGCTTTGATTTTTTAGGGGAATAATTTCCCTTTATTGACTATAACAAAGAATTTACACACATCTATACACTGTCCTCATGCCTAGGACTCACAACATTGAGAGATTGAAACTAGTGTATTTACAAGGTATTTACATTGGTAGCTCACTTGCCACTTGACCTCAGACTTTTGCCCTCAATCCGAGTCCGAGGCGCTTTTGGTGTGCACGTTCACCTCTTGCATCTAGGTTCCCGTTTGACTGGGGAAAATCGTGTGCTGCTGGAGGGTTAGCCTCTCTACTAGGGCTATTATCCCCCTCCTGTTAGTGAAGGATTGGATGAGCAGATCCAATCTTCGCATTGTTTGCACACCTGGGATCGGTATGTTTCTCCATTCAGCGAAGCCACTGCATTCAGGCATGCAGTGTTCAATGCTTGCCGCCCTATTTCCACAGGGACAGGTGCAGTTCCTGATTGTGAATCTGACCAAGTATTCAGGGCAGATGCCATGGCCGCTGAGTACTTGATTCAGGAACTTGTTTGTCTGTGCACGTTTGGTCGAGACCTTTGAAAACATTCTGTGTGTCTTCTGCCCTGTCTCTCCCGTGTCCCATCTGACTTGCCATTCGGCCCTGGTCTGACGTGCCAATTCTGCGCGGATGCTCCTGCGCTGCATTCTGCATTGCACGTCAGCGTGGCTTCCTTCGCCAGTTGGTCCGCCCTTTCGTACCCAGTGGAAACTAACTGCCCCATTTCCTTCTACCCTCCGGAGGGTTTTAATCCTCTGGACGATGGGATTTCTTCCCCTGAATCTACTCAGAGCCTGCAGTGCTGCCTCACTGTCAGAGTAGAGTTTGATTAATTCGTCACTACGCGTGGGGAGTGCCCAGGTGAGTGCCTTTTCTATCGCCGGAAGTTCTGCTTGGAAGACAGAAGCGTTCTGCGACAGTTTTACGCATTCTGCTGTCGCTTCATTCCCATCCGAGAACGCGCAGAAGCCTGCACCCACTTGTCCCCCTTGCGTTGAGCCATCAGTGAATAGCTCATGCCCAACTCCCGTGGGCTTCGCCTTGTCCCACGGTGGGCAAATTTCCTCTGCGCAGCCTTCCTAAGTGAAAAGTGAGTGGAACTGAGAATGATGGGTTGCAATTGCCAGCTTATAAATATAGGTGCATGGAAAGTGGTTTCAATTTTCCTGCAAAAATTGATGAAGTGATAACTGTTTAATGTTCTGTATTCCTTTGAAATTGTTTAAAAGTACAAAAAGGACCTTAAACTTTATCAGAAACTTCATGGGACTGAAATGCAAAACAACAACAAAACAACACTAAGATTGTGATCCCTTAGTGGAGCTTAGGAAGGTTTAATGGAACAACAATTATCCCATGGTGAAGTAAAAAGGCTTATAGTTGCCATTACAGCTGTGTGAAATTCTCAAGAGATGTTTGTATGCTGCAAGTGATGTATGTTAGTGGTAAAAAGAAGAAAGCTGGTATTAAAAAGTTTTTTTTTTCACAGACATCACTGAGATTAAAATAATTATTTTTTATTTGAACTTGAAAAGCTTTCAAATATTCTTCGTATTCTGAGTTTTTTTTTTTTTTCTGGCTTCAAGATTTTTATCAAGGCTTGTTCTAAATGATAATCTATTGGGTATATAAATAAGTATTGAGAGATTTCCATTCGGTGTCGTACTTATTACTGCTCACATGTATTTTAAGGTGGCAACACTGCGATATCGCAGTACGAGACGCCAGCTGTCAGAGTCAGTATACGACGTTCGATTGAGGTGCGAAGACGTATTTGTTTTACTCGATGGAAAATGGCAACTTTCATCTCGACAAAACAGCATTTGTGGGAAGTGTTAGTGCGTTACTTTATTGTCAAGAAAAGTGCTGCCGACAGCTATCGCTTAATGTCAGAAATCTGTGGTGAACATTCTCCGTCCATAAAAACATGTATTAGTTTAGACGATTCAAAAGGAACGATTTCAATGTCAGTGATAAAGAACATTCTGGACCGACCACCCAAAAAAATTGCTGATGCCGAATTGGAAGCTTTACTCGACGAGGATCCGTGCCAGACCCAAAAGAACTAGCAGCAGCATTAAATGTTAGTCAACCATGCATTTCACAACGTTTAGCTGCCATGGGAATGGTGCAAAAAGAAGGGAATTGGGTTCCACATGCTTTGCGGGAAAGAGACCTTGAACCTCGAAAAACCATTTGCGAATTGATGCTTCAAAGGCAAAAAGAAAGGGTTTTTGCATCATATTATTACTGCCGACAAAAAATGGATATGGTACGATAACCCTAAATGGCAGAAAGCATGGTTGAAGCCAGGTGAACCAGGTCCTTCAACGCCAAAAAGCAATATCCATGGTTCAAAGGTAATGCTGTGTATCTGGTGGGACCAGAAGGGTGTGATCCACTATGAACTGCTGAAACCATCAGAAACTATTACTGGTGATCGGTATCGAACCCAATTAATGCATTTAAAACGAGCTCTCATGCTAAAACGGCCGGAATGGGAGAATACGCACAACAAAGTCATCTTACAGTATGACAATGCAAGACCACATGTTTCTCGACCTGTGAAATCGGATTACCGATTTCACAGATTACCATTTATTTCGGTCGATGCAGTCAGCACTTTCTGGAGAACGGCTTAGTTCTTATGAAGACATCAAAAATTGGCTGAACAACTGGATCTCTTCCAAGGAACCGAAATTCTTCCTTCGGGGCATACGTTCACTGCCCGAAAGATGGGGTAAAGTTGTAGCTTCAGAGGGAGCATACTTCGATTAATATTAAAATATTGTTTCTGTTCTCCAACAACGTGTTTTGTTCACCTCAAATCCCTCAAAACTTATTTATATACCCAATATTAATTTTCTGGCTAAACAAAGCCTCTGATACAATTTTTGATAATTGAGAACAGGGTTTGATAAAGATATAGAGGCAAGAATTAAAAAAAAAAAGAACTAAAAAGATATGAAAAACTTGAAAGATCTTCAATTTAAGATAGAATTTATGAATGCTGATGAAAATGGAAAGGAAAAATGTAAAGCTAGGAAATTTCCGATTACAGAAAAAAATTATAACTTTAACTTCCTCGTGTTAATCGAGAAGAAAATACTTTATATTGCCATCAGATCTAAATAAACTTACTGCAGCTTTTTAATGTATTCAACATCTGATTTTGAAAAAAAAAAAAAATTATAAATCTGCATCACTACGTGCCAATATTCTGAAGAAAATCTAGTATGACTGGTTGAAAAGCCTTTTTATGAGATTTGCAAAGCTTTGCAGTAATTAAAACCTTCAGACTACTTGTTATACATTATCACTCTTATGATCTTTATAACAAACTTCAGGAAAGAACAAAAATAAAAAATAAATGTTTTTTTTAAATGTTTTCTAAAAACCCAAACGTGCAAAAGCAGCAGAGAAGAATTCTCAGAAATAACATCCACTACAAGAAGCATTTTCAACGGAAGCCAAAAGCAGGAGAGAAAAAAAAAACATCATTGCTAACAAGCAGGGAAAAACATGCAAGAATGCAGAAAGTTTTGAAAATGCTGAGCTTTGGCTTTATCAAGGACCAACAAAACGTAGCATAAAAATAGTATAAATTAAGAAAATTTTATAAGAAACTGAATATCCTCTGTAGTTTTACTTTAAGGTATTAGATGTGCAACTTAATTCTCGTCCCCTAACCGCAAGCGATCATAGAACGTCGGCAAATGCAAATAGCTGTGTGCAATAATGGCTGATTGCAGCGCCATCCAACAGCTTTTCAGGCAACCGTAACCGCTCAGAGCTGTAGTGACAGAAGGGACGAAAGTTGACGGTAAAAGCAATGTCGTTTGAGAAGAAACATTCGAGGCACTGCCTCCTGTTCGCATTTCAGCTGAAAAAAAGTGCCGAGGAAGCCCAGCAAATTATCTGTGCTGCTTTGGGTGAGGTTGCTGTGTCCTGCAGTATGTGTAAGAAGTGGTTCCAGCGGTTTAAGCAGGGAAATTTCAATCTCCGTGATGCAAAACGTTCAGGACAGCCACAGAAAGTTGACGATTAGGAACTGGAACAATTGTTGGACGCGGATCCCTGTCGCACAAAGTCGGAGCTCGCCCAGGAACTCGGAGTAACATGGCAAGCCATTGCAAATCGCCTGCACTATCTTGGATGAATGCACAAGGAGGGTCGTTGGGTACCCCACCAACTCACAGCTGCGAACCTGTCTAGGCGCTACAATGTTGCTGTGTCCTTGCCCTCCAGATTCAAGAAGGATTTCCTCCACAAGATTTTGAGCTGTGATGAAAAGTGGATCCTCTGCAATAATCCTAAGCAGCGCAAATCGTGGGTTTATCTAGGTCAGCCTACAGCCAAACCGAATATCCATGCCAGGAAGTTGTTGCTGTGTGTATGGTGGGATCAGCGTGGTGTCGTACACTATGAGTTGCTCAAACCTGGTGAAACGGTCAATGCTGAGCGTTTTGTCAGCAACTCATTCGTGTGAGGGATGCAATGGAGGCAAAAACGCCATACACCGGCAAGGGCAGAAATTTGGTCCTGTTGCTTCAGGATAACGCGCATCCTCAAACCGCGAAAACAGCTTTAAAGACTATCACTGACCTGGGATGGGAGAGTTTGTCCCACCCGATGTGTTCTCCAGACTTCGCCCCATCGGATTATCACCTCTTTCGCTCCCTGTAACATCACCTGAGTGATACGTACTTCACTTCTGTCGAGGAGGTCCACACAAGTATTGATGCTTTTATCAAGTCGAAACAGCCGTCTTTTTTCTGCAGTGGCATTCTGTAGCTCCCTGACCGATGGCTCAAATGTATCCAACACAACGGGGATTATTTCCCTGATCAGGTGTGTATTCGGTTTGCTATAATTTGATGTCAACGTGTTATGCCTGTGGCCGAGAATTAAGTTGCACACGTAATATTTTAATACAGGTGAATAACATTAAATACATTTTAGCTGTGTTTGGTGATATTTTTCTTGTATTCTGTTGAGTTTCTTCTCTTTCCAGACAATCAGTTTATTTTTTTCATTTGGGAGTTTTTTTATTGGTGGATTGCCATTTTTTGCGGGCTGCATTATTGTGTGCGAGGCTGCTGTTGGGAGGCTTCCTCCTCCCTGCCAAGTGATGTTTCATGGCCGACGGGAGGTTTTAACTGCCATTTTGTATCATCTGCCATCACTTTGGAGAGCAGTTTCCTAAGTCCGTCATTTTGTTTTTTTCTGTTTGGTAACTTGAAATTTTTTTTCGCATTTTTATGCTTGCTGACATTCGTTTGTGTTCTTTTTTGTCTTCTTGGCTTTGATTTTAATTTTTTGGCCTTGCTTTCTCGTTGAACTTTATTTTGGTTTTATGCTTCGTGCTTTTGAGCCTTGTGGCTCAGCTGTCTCTTTTGTTTGTGGTAGTGAGGCACATTCTTACCTGCCAGGTTTTACGATTTACCCGTAAAAATTTACGGAAATTGACTTGTTTTACGGGCAAAATGTTAATTTTGTGGATTTCGTGATTCTCTGAGATTTCTTTTTCTGATGATTTTACACCCATTATTAAAACTTTTTGTATTTAACTTAATTCATTCAAAATAAAGTGCTGATGTGAGTTACAAATAATTTTTCAGTTACATGTGTTTATGTGGGAACATTTACTGCAGTTTTCCCACGTTTTATGTTTATTTTGTGTTATTTCAACGCTAAAACTTGCGCTGCACATAAAATTTACTGCACAAACTAGCTGGGCTTATTTAACCTTAAGCTTGGCTCTCTCTCTTGCCGCCCCCCCCTCTCACTAGGCCAGCATGGGGTGTAGTTTGCATTGAAGCATGTGTTTTGCCGCCCCGGTGGCGCAGTGGTCTAAGCGATGGCCTCTGATCTTTCGTCCGAACGGGGTCCGGGTTCGAATCCCGGTGAGGCATGGATGTTGTGTTTGTCTTACGGCACTGGCTCTTTCCCTTCCCTGGAACCAGTGACCCTAAATTAGGGACGGACGACTGCTTATAGCCCATTGAGTTGCTCACGGTGGTCGTTAAACCTCAAATAAAAAAAAAAAATAAGCATGTGTTTTTATTACTCCCAGTTCGAAATGCTATCTCAGAACATTGCTACCGTGGAAAAAAAAAAAAATAATAATAAACGAATTTTAGATCTGTGGAATTTTTAAGCCCAGATAGATACTCAACATGACGAAATTAAGCAAAAGCTGCCAGTTTAGAGAAATTAAAAATGCATTGGGGCATGGTTCCGTAACTTCTTCTCTGGCAATAAATTTGACCTAACGAAAGAATGCTAATATAAGAGGAAGTTAAAAAAAAAAAAAAAAAAAGGCCAACGTTCATTCGAGCCAGTGCTTCTCCAGCAATGATTTATTTTGCTGGTCCGTTAGTAAGTTTTTTACGCTTCGTCGCTCGATAACGTGCATAAAAATGTCTTGGCTTGATTCAACGAAATTAATATGTTGGGGTACTATTTTTTCCTCTGCTGCAAATTACATCTCTTTAAGCTGTTGCTGTTTACTATAGCAGTTTTACTTGCATTTTTTTTTCAGGTGTCAACAAATTTAGCATTAGTGATTCGCTATGAGCAACAATATGGAAAGGGGATGGGGGTGATGCATGTTCTGCGTAATTCCCGTGTATTGCAAAATCTTCAAAAAATGAAAAATACGCATTTTACACTATGTGTCGATGTAATTTCAGCGTTTTGCATGGTGGAAAAAAATGATATTTCTAGTGTCAAGCGTAAACCTAATGTTGACTGCGTAGAAATAAATAAAAAAAATGCGACATTAACTTCCTTTGTTAAAAGTTATAATGAACTGGATGTGATTCGTGCAAAATGTTTGTTCACTTTGTTTTTAGTTGAGCATAATTTACCAATTAGACCCTCTCAATCACTCGTTTAATTTTTTAATTTTTTTTATTTGACTGTCTCATTGTCCGTCTCTCCTTAAGATAATCCTAGCATGAAAATGGTTCGTTTTTGAAAACATTTTAGTTTCTTCCGTGACCGCTTGGGATACGACCAAATTTGACCACAAATCCCACACTGCATACGTGGGATTTGGGGGTCAAAGGGTGGAACATCCTTCCCTTTAGATGCAAACTTATATGAAAATAAATTTTTGTCTTTTTATAGATCATAATGATATAGCATAGTAATGAGAAATTATGTATAGATTCTATTTTAATCAAAATAAACATGCCAATAAATTCAAACATTGTAGTCTGATCAATTAAAAGTTGATACTTGATTTAGGTAACGTATCGTTTTTTAATCGATATGTTTGGTACATTTAATCAATATGCTCGACAAGTAATTTAATTGAATATATCGATTAAAATGTTCATCGAATATATCGATTCATTTTTTTACGGATTTCGATTTCTGAAAGTTGGCAGGTATGCACATTTATTGTGTTTGTACTTTCTTGTAAAGCATTTTTATAATACTGTGTACATATTGCAACTTTTCTTTTTTCATTATTTAAGTAATTTCAAAGTTTTATATTACATTTCATTTGACTAAAAACTTGCTGTGTCTCGCGGCAAATGTCTATTAAATAATTTTTTTTGTTTTTCGCTCCTGGACTCTGTTCTAGTTTTCCTGGATTTAGGGTGTCAATGTCTGTTATCACAGGTGGATTTTTTTCTCTTGCCTTTTGGCTTTGTATTTTTTTTTTTTTTTTTTTTGGCCTTGCTTCCTTGTTGAAGTTTTGCACTGGTTGCATGCTTCGCATTTTGAGCCACGTGGCACTGCTGTCTCATTTTATGGAGCTCGTGCCTTCAAGTAAAGCATTTTAACAATACTGTGTACAAATTGAAACTTTTCTTTTTTTAAAAGTAATTTCCCAGGTTTTGTATTACATTTCATTTGTCTGAATTCTCCACGTGTCTCGCAGCAATAGTCAAATTTTTTGTTTTGTTTTTGCTCATGAGCTCTGTACCGGGTTTTCCTGGTTTTGTGGATGATGAGTTGTTGTATGTTGGGCCATGTAAGTATGTCATAAATGTATTGCTAAATTTATTCTTAATTTCTACCTTTTCGTGGCTTAGAAGGTGTTTTTTGATTTGTGGGGTCATTTGCCTAAAATACATTTGTCATAGCAGAAACCCATATTCAACTAGGTCTTTGTAGAGATAAGTTAATGCTATGTTTTGCTGGTCCTTGATAAAGCCAAAGCTCAGCATTTTCAAAACTCTCTGCATTCCTTGCATGTTTTTCCCTGCTTGTTTTCAATGTTTTTTTACTCCTGCTTTTGGCTCCCGTTGAAAATGCTTCCTCTTGTAGTGGATGTTATTTCTGAGAATTCTTTGCTGCTTTTGCACGTTTGGGTTTTCAGAAAGTATCTAATTTTTTTTTTTTAAACTTTTGTTTGTTTCTGAAGTTTGTTTAAACTTATATACAGGGTGTTCAGTTAATGAGGCGACAAACTCAGAGGGTTGTTAGTAGACATCAAGAGGAACAATAATTGAAATGGAACATTGTGTCGCAAACCACGTTTAGTCGGTGAAAATCGCAAAAATACGTATGCAGGTTCTGATGTCACGCGGGGATGACAAAAAATACAATAATAACTACAAAGAGATTTATTTGACAGCAAGTTTACAACACAGCTTGTGATGCACAGTACAATGCTGGAAAGGGAACGACGAGAATGATGTGAACAAAATTATTACAGGTGTTGTTAAATATTATTACATTGAAATTATTGCATCGTTGTACACAATGCGATGCTGGAAAAGGAATGATGATAATGATGTGAACAAAATTATTACAGGTGTTGTTTGAAGTGGCGACTGCGGACTTCATTGCACAGTATACAACGACATAAAAACGATTCCCAGACGTGCTCAGAGATACCGGGTGTGCTATTGATGTCTGCCGCAGCGACGCCGATCCGCGCTATGAGATCCTCTGGTGTGTCCTCAGGCATCTCATAAACGAGTGGTTTAAGGTGACCCCCAGAAGAAGAAATCCAACGGATTGAGATGCGGCGAATGTGGAGGCAAAACAACTGGTCCGGCGCATCCAATCGACCTCCCTGGGTATGTAGCATCGAGGTGGTTATGCACCACGCGGGGAAAAAAGTGCTGGGGCACCATCATGCATGAACCACATGCCTCACTGCACTGCTGCTGGCACACACTGCAGCAATTCCGGGAGGACGTGTTGCAGGAAAACAAGGTACATTGCACCATTCAGGCGTTCGGGCAGTAGGTATGGCCCCAAGAGATAATGACCGAGGATTCCTGCCCACACGTTGACACCGAACCTCTTTTGAGGTTTCCACGGGACACTGGCATGGGGATTTACCATCGACCACGTGTGTGCATTGCTAGTGTTGACAATGCCTTCTCGCGTAAAGCTGGCCTCATCAGAAAATAAAACAGTGGCAGGAAACTGAGGATTAGTATGTGTCGTGACGTCAAGCATCCAGCGCACGAACTGTACACGATGAGGATGGTCGTCTTCGGGTAGGTGTTGTACCCTCTGGATGTGGACGAGGTACATCTTTTCACTATGCAGAACATTCCACACCGACTTGTGCGGAACACCGAGTTCAGCTGCAACCGCTCATGTACTTGCCGACGAGGAATCGGCCAACCATTGCTGCACGATTTTTTCCATTTGAGGCGTGCATACAATGCGCACTTTCCCTGCATCACACCGTGCTGGCTGGAAAGTCCTCGTCTCCTGTAGTCGTCGATCGATCGTGGCGATGGTGGTATGGTGCGGACAAAGTCGCCTCGGATATTGCTGTTGGTACATCCGCTGTGCTAAGCGTCCATTGCCATCTGCTCGACCATAAATGAGATGCATATCAGCGTATTCCTCGTTCATGCAGTCAGCCATCACAATCCCCACTGAAACAGACAACTAACTGCTACACATGCCTACCACCGCAATGGCGCTATCTTACATCGCCCGCAGCATGCGCTCCTACCCCAGCGTATGCATTTCGCGACGCTGCTTACGTCAGACATCGTAAGTGAACCCACGAACGCATTCAGCGATCAACTGGCATCCGCCTTCCTTCTTCTCTGGAGTCGGAGCCTGCATACATATTTTCGCGATTTTCACCAACTAAACGTGGTTTGCGACACCATGTTCCTTTTCAATTTTTGTTCCTCTTGATGTCTACTAACAACCGTCTGAGTTTGTCGCCACATTAACTGAACACCCTGTATATATACATACACACACACAGTAACACCCTCAGTTACGTAAATTCACAGTTACGTAATAATTGCCGCCTCTTTATCTGCACTTGCTGCCTCACCCGTGACCTTCATCCTGACGTAAAAAAAATGAAAATTCTGAGAACTAGTTACTAGCGTGTTCGGGAAATTCACTTGCCACCTCTGTGTCTGCACTTGCTGTCTCACCTGTGGCCTTCATCCTGACGTAAAAAAATGAAAATTCTGAGAACTAGTTACTAGCGTGTTCGGGAAATTCACTTGCCACCTCTGTGTCTGCACTTGCTGTCTCACCTGTGGCCTTCATCCTGACGTAAAAAAATGAAAATTCTGAGAACTAGTTACTAGCGTGTTCGGGAAATTCACTTGCCACCTCTGTGTCTGCACTTGCTGTCTCACCTGTGGCCTTCATCCTGACGTAAAAAAATGAAAATTCTGAGAACTAGTTACTAGCGTGTTCGGGAAATTCACTTGCCACCTCTGTGTCTGCACTTGCTGTCTCACCTGTGGCCTTCATCCTGACGTAAAAAAATGAAAATTCTGAGAACTATTTACTTACTAGCGCATATGAACACGTTTGTGACTTTGCGCAGCTGCGTCTTTGGCAGCCTTATCGCAGTAAGCACATTTCAATTTTACTTGATATCTTGCCTCGCGTGGTTAGCTTAGTCACTTGTTTATCACCGCTAGTGTTCGCTGTTTATTTATCATTAGAATGCAATTGGAACGCAAAACCGAAAGACATTTTTTTACCTATTTGAAAAGTGAATACACGTGTACAGTATTTCAGTTTATTTTTATATTCTTTTACGTATGTATATATTTTTCATACTTTTATAGTTTACGTATGTCAGTAAATACTGCTACATGATGTCTCTTTTATAAAATAATAAATAATATACATGTACATACATATAATAATAAATATTGCAGTTTCTTATGAACGTAATTTACAAATTCGACTTACATAAAATTCAAGTTACATAACAGTTTACAGAATGCATTACTTACGTAACTCGGGGTGTTACTGTGTATATATATATATATATATATATATATATATATATATATATATATATATATATATATATATATATATATAACATTGTTTTCTATTATGAGATTTTTTATTAACAAGTTTTCTTTTAATTGTAAAAGAAATTGAAAGTAAGGATGAAGCATGGATACATATACTACTCTCTGTTCTCCGAGATTCAGAAGTTAGCTCCTCAAAGAAAGGAATGTCCTATTGGTATATCAAACATCTCCATTTACAGCAATCTTGGCACACAACTCAAGCATCGCTGCCATTCATCACACGCCTCCCATCAGAACTTTTGTACTTGATGCTCCTCTTTTTTTCATGCAGATGTTCCTGATTCTGGCCCTCCCATGACTTCCTTGGCCTTCCTGTACCTTTGTTTCTTATCACTTGGGCTGAATAAATTATTTTAATAAGCTTCTCACTACCGGCTCTTTCAACATGGCCAAACCACCTCAGGATATTTGTCTCCACCTTACTAACATTTTGCTTCACATTACTTACACATCTGCAAACCTGTCAGCTGTTACAGTTTTATCATATTTAATACGATAAATCACACTGCAGTACAATAACATAATTTTACCACCAAAAATACGATTTTTTTAAAAGTCATGTTTCCCCCTTTTCAGACAGAGGTAGGGAAAAATTTATGTGTAATCTGTCCCCCCCCTCGAAATATTTTTTTCTTTTTTTCGGAGAGGTTTCCAATTTCTCTTAACAAATTCCCCTGCCTCTAGTTTCCCAATGGAAACAAAGTAAGTCAAGTGCAACCAATGGACAAATCTCGACTCATTTCATATAACGTTCAAAACTGATTCGTATTTTTGACTCTTTTTCTTACTTAAAGCTGCTGATTGGTCGGTGCTGGAATGTGAACGAGCATCTGTTTATTCGAAGCAATCTCCCTCCCCTCACACCTGCAACCATCAAGAATTTATATAGCTACACCCTACACCATCAAGAATTTATATAGCTGAAATAGGCTTCGAAGCATTATTAGCACTCGTCGTGTTACGATGTTTCTATTTCAGTGTTACATATTTTGGTTCGGAGAGGTTGGCAGGTCTGCATCTGCAACACATCTTAATGATTAGAAACAAGTCTTGCCACAAAACCTTCAAAAGTAATGCATCTCTCCAGCACACAAATGGCTCCACTGTCTCTTCTGCAGTACCTAGATTTCACTACCTTACATCAGAGTAGGTGCAATTACCCTTTCATACACACCCATTCTGGACTTTGAGAACCCATCACTTATGTTTAATCCACCTAAGCAGCTATTACTTTCAAAGATGGATTCACACACCTGCTAATTTACCATCTAATTTGTTTTCTTTGTCAAACATGCTTTATACATGTATAAATTCATTCACCTGTGCTATTTAAAATAGACTTAGGCTGATCTTTCCTTGAGTACTAACAGTTAGTTCCTCTCTTAAAAACCATAACTTTATGCTGTTCAAGAAAGAAGCTTTAAATTCATTCAAATCTTGTATTAATAATAACTTTCCTAAAATTTACCTTAAATCCTTTTATTATTATGACTGCTTACTGTACAATGTGTTTGTCATTTCACTCTTGATGGTATGTTATTTTCTTTTTAGCCAAACAAAGTACTATATCTGATTGCTAAAAATAATTTATACCCCTTTTGAAGGTGATAACTGCTCCTTTAAAATTGCATTTGTAGTAAATGTAGCATGTAAACTTGAAAAATTTTGCTGCAGATTTTTTTTAATTTTTGTGCAAGTCTTATTTTTTTATTTTTTTTGCTAGTTGATTAAAAATCTATCTGAAGATTTAAAAAAAAAATAGCTAAAGTCTTTCATATCCCATCTTTTTTCTTAACACTGTCTACACCCGCACCTTTAACTTTACCTGATTTCCAGTATTGGCTTTTTTACTGCTGTAGGTTTTTATAATGAGTACAGCATGCAAGAAAATGCAAACAAATGTTTACAGCATGTGTAAAATCACATTTGTTGCAAATAATTTACTTTTATTTTTAAGGCACATTTCATTTTAAAATCAGAATTGTTTTTTACTTTATGCTGGCATTTTTTTTCTTTTTTTGAGGTCTTGTGAAGTGAGTTTGCATTGTATGAAAAAGTACTGTTGTGATGCTAGTTTAATTTTCATAGCCAGTTGCTAACTTCAGCACACCCATATTTGGAAATCTTTCTCATTAGGCAATTACTCCACCAAATGCTCTTCAAGCTCCTAGCACCTCCAGCACTATGCCAACAGCAGCAGCAGTGGCTGCCGCTGCTGCTACTGCAAAGATTCAAGCAATGGATGCTGTTGCAAGCAATGCATTGGTATGTGATGTATTATACTAAATTCTGCATATCTGCACACCGCTATTTTTCGTTTCTTGCATGCTGCCGATTTACTGATTTTCTTTCTGTTTTGTACTGTTGATTTATTGTCTTTGATTTTCCTTTAATTGGAAGAGCCCCCTCCCCCCACCCTCCAAGAAAATTATGGAATTGCAGCAGCCCGTGGTAAAGCTGATCTAGTGATCAATGTTGCTAAAAAAGAGATGATAGGAAGTTAATTCATGTGGTGAACAGTCAGATTTGTTAGTACCTGACAGAAAAGTGAATGACTAATAGAACAGTTTACTTACCTGAAAGCAACCCTACCTACAAAAAATGGTATCTGCAAAAAAGGCAGTGTGAGAAAATGATTGATTCTGGGATGGAATAAATGAAGAGATATCTTGGTAGTGATCTGTACCACAAATAAATAAATAAAGAAAGAAAGAAAGAAAAGAAGAATGGACTCAGTATAAAATGAAAGCCAAAAATTTTGAAGGTAGCTGGTTAGACTTGCTATTTTTAATTATTAGAGGTATGCAAACATTTCCGCTGTTTTAAAGAGAAAGGAGACTGGAACAATCGTGAAACCAGTACACATTTATTCAACGAAATATTGGCCATTAGCATCAGTGACTTTTTGCCATTTTTCAGGCCACAAATGAATGCCCCTATGATAGAAAGACTCTGGTTTTGAGCTGAAGAACACAGTGACGAAATTTTCCACCTCTGGAACTGTGGTGAACCACTGTTGGGTTAGGGCATGTTGCATAGAGCGAAACAGATGAAAGTCTGAGAGTGCAATGTCCAGGGAGTAAGCCGGGTGCTGTAAAACCTCCCAGTGTAACTGTCCAAGGGTTGATTTCGTGGTGGCACCGACATGTATTCTGGCATCGTATAACAAGAGGACCGTGTGGTGTCCTTTACCTGTCCATGGGCTTTTGTGCTTGATTGAGGTGTTCAGTTTCATCAACTGATCGTTATATCATTCTGCAGTGATTGTTTTCCCCGGTTTCAACAGTTTGAAGTACAGCACTCCATGCATATCCCACCACACACACAACAGCACCTTTTATCCCTGGATATCCTGTTTTGCAGTGGATATTGATGGCTGGCCTGGGGTGAGGATCGCTTGGCATTTTCCATCTCGGGACGGTATTTCGTGTTTCAAAACTTTCGAAAGCGGTAGTTAAACGGAGTACAAGTTTTGCCGTAATTCAAATTTTTTTCTCTCTCGTTGATGCATTTGTGTCCAGTTTTCTTGTTAAATATCATTTTATTGTATAAATGTTTGTATTTCAGCTTGAAACTGTTGGCAGCGATTTGCGAAAACGGAAGTTAGATGCCGCGAAAACTTCCCCGTAATCTTCAGGCACGAGATTCTTTTGCGAATTCAAGGAATTCCGCCTTTTTCATTATCATTTTGGTCATTCACGCGATCGATGTGCCCAAATGAACAGGAATTGGGGGGGGTGGGGGTGATGGAAGAAGGTGTTTGGAGGACAGAATTCCGCCTTTACGAAACTTTCGAAAACGGACAAAATTTTTTACTCCGTTTAAGTACTATTTTTGAAAGTTTTGAAACTCGAAATACCATCCCCAGATGATATTTCGCGTTATTGCATTATAGCAAAATATAAAAAAATAAACAAAATGAAAATTCATAGAATCCGTAGTTTCGACAGTGAGTTCCGTAGTCAGACAACTAAATCCGTTGAAACTACGGACATTCCGTAGTAGTTGGCAGGTATGCATGATGCAAGATTCCTTCACTGTTGTAGAACTTTCCTAAGGGTTTTGCGAAAATACTGGTTCCCGCATTTGCCCTATGACAGCAATTGATTAAGCAGCAGCTAACTAGGTGCATGTGACCCTTACACTGCTTGTCTTTTCACACAGCATTTGGGGAAATCATTCTACCGGGCTTGTGGCTTCTTGCCTCTTGTTTCTTGTTTAGCGCATAGTGCTTGGATGATTTGACTCAAAGCATTCGCTATGAAATTTCTTTTGTGGAAAAACCAGTTTCCCGTACTGGTGCACAATCAAGCATCAATTCTGTGAGTTAGAATAAGCTTTATTAAAAATCTGTTATTCTTGTGTATCCAAGAATAACAGATTTTTAATAAACTTATCATTTTGTATAAATAATTGCCGACTGAATTTAAACTTCTCTGCTGAATTTTTTACTAGTCAAATAAAAATTTTCACTCGTCGCAGACGATCGCATTTTCCAAGCCTTGTGTATCACAGTAATTTTGTAGTTATGAATGTAATTTTTTTATCCATGTATGTAGCCTAATAACAGGGTATTAATGAGATAATTACGTGTTGATTGCATTGTAATCCTTGTAAGTGAGAAATTATGCCAAATATTTCAATTATGGCTTATGAAAGGGATCAAAACTGACAAATAAAATAAAGGGGAATTTAATCAATATGTTTAATACATTAGTCAGTCAAACTTGTCAATTAAAATCTCACTGGGAATTTTATTACGGATTACAATTATTGAATGCTAGGAGGTTTACTTGAGAAATTTGTTAATTATAGAGGATTTAGGAAATGCCTCTATATGTAATTATAAATTCACCACACTGGAATATACCATTACTTTCGTTGCGCGGAAAACTTATTAGTCTACTATAGTTATGCAAGTATTTGTATTCATACTTTCAGTGGTAGTGTGTAAACCAGAAATATCTCTGATCATTGGGGATTAATATATACTTAGAAATAATTGAAATCTTAATTTGTTTTCAGTAGCTTCATCCAATTACAAAGCAGAAAGCCCACCACTTAAAATTTTCATTTGTTATGTTTTTTTCGAAACACATTGCTTGCGCTAGCAGTTTTTAAAAATGGCAGCAATATTAAAAAAGTATGTTTTTGAATATATTTTTTTTTAGAAAATCACCTCCCTTGACTTCCTGCATTGACGGTTTGTCAAACCTAACTGTACTTCCATTTTGACACTCCACAGTAAAGTTTTTCCCTCACACAACAAATAAAACACCATTTTTCCTACTCTTAACTATCATCTTATTCTTTTCTTTCTTGCTCTAACCCTATTGTCCTATTTTTCATGACATTGCACTCATCATGCATGCAGTTATTAGTGTTCTTGCCTTAAATTTATTAGGGGAAATGAAGTTTCAAAACTTCCTCGTATATGTATTGGGGGGGGCTCTAATATTTGTCTGTCCTCAAGGTGTGAATTACTGTCATATTTTGTGCCTTGTGGTCAATGATTTCCCATTGTGAAAAATATGCATCTTGCATCACTTTCTTTTTTTTTTTTTTTGCTGCTTAAAAGGTGGTTTCTTACTTGTTTGCTTTTTAACTTTCACTGTATTTACAGTCCTTATAAATCCTTAAAAGTCTTATAATTAGTATTTTTTTTTTTTATAGTGGATTGCTTAAAATTCCTTATGTTTTACCCAAAATTGCTGAGGCTTTATTTTTCCTGACTGGCTGTGCTATATCCAGAAGTTACGATGTAGTTCCTGGAACTTCTGCTGCTTTGCTGTGTTTGTGATAATGATGTCTAATATCAGCTGAAAGCCAGTGGGAGAGCCTGAGGTAGTGTGAGATACAGGGTTTTATCAAAATAATGCAGACGTGCCAAGTCTCTGAATTTAGGTGGGAGACTCCTGATTTTCAGCCCTTCCTCCTGCCCTCCGGATGAATGCCACATTCTCCCGATTTTCACTGAGAATTAGCCGTTGGGATGGTTGAAATTCCATCAACCTCCATGATTTCGAACCGCATGTGAAATCTTTTTCTTTCTGCGTCAATGCAAGGCAAGGCAGCTTTTAATTAATGCGTCAATGCAAGGCAGCATTTAATTTCTAATAAGATCTCAAGAAATATAGGGGTTATTAGTAGTGCAGTGGCCAATTTAACCCCAAAATTAATGATTTTATTATACTACACTTTAATTCAATCTCACCTAACCTATTGTATATCTGTTTGGGGATCGACTACTTTATACAATATGAAAAAACTTAAGTCGTTACAAAATAGATTTATAAGATTACTACAATTTAAACTACAAAATACTCAATTTTCAAATACAGTCTTTCAGGCTAGACTCAGTCCAAACGATTTTAATATACTAACTATTCAACAATTGCATATCTATAGTATAGGTAAACTAATGTTTTTGAGAATTAAAAATGGTTATTACCAAGATTTAATTACAATAAATACTCACAGTCATGATTATTCCACGAGACATAAAACAACATTAATTCCTATGTTTCCACTAACAGAACGATTTAGATCATTTGTTAATTATACTGGTCCTGCATTATGGAATGCATTTCCTACTAATATTGTATCACTTAATAATATTAATATATTTAAAGGAAAACTCCGGCATTTCTTACTGACAAAAAGCTCATAAAGTATTATTACCTTTATTAATTGATAGTACCACCCTAGCTGTGTTTGATATTGTGTAAACTTGACTTGATTATGTTTTTTTTTGTTGTTTTTTTTTTGAGTTTTTTTTTTATTTTCATGAAAATTTTGATACTTTGGGAGAAGAGAGCACGTCACGCCTATCAGGCCTTTTCCCTTCTCATTCCCTGTTGTTACAAAAATATATTATTTGTGTTTATGTAATACCATGTCTGTAACAACTAAAATGCAATAAATGAAATGAAATGAAATGAAATTACAGTAATCAGTTTCGTACTTTTCCGCTCCTGTCTGCAAAAAGAAAGCCACCCCGGTGGCGCAGTGGTCTAAGCGCCCGCTTCGGGCCAATTGCCTGAAATGGATCGGAAAAATTTGCTTTAAAAAATTTTACCCATTCCGATTGTCATATGGCACCTTCAGCAAAGAGCTCACCTTCGCTGGCACTAGAATGCAGGGGAAGGAGTAATTGATTGGCAGATGGGCGCTGTCCTGCCGTCTTGCAGTTCAGTCTTTCAACCCCTCGCCTTAACAGAGCAGTGTGTATTCTAAGTGATGAAAAACTCTTGAGTTGCAGCAAATTCACTTAATGACAAAAGGGAGTAAGTAACAGTTGGCCTCGCCTTGTAATGAAAGCATGGTTCGTACGCTCCTTGAAAAGTCCTTGAATAAAAAAGTTAATTTTCAAGTCCTTGAAAGTACTTGAAAAAGTTTAAGGCACTATAAATAGTAATTGATTTTTCTTAAGCAATGATATGAAAGAGCATGTGTTCAATGATTGTGCTAAAAAGATGTATAGGAGATTTCTGTGTAGTTCTGATAAAAGCATCAAGCTGATTAAATAACGCAGAACTTGCATTCAACCCAAGGGAGTGTGTGGACAGCTGGTGCCTTGGCTATATCAGTACAGAGTAAAGCATCAGCCATGTGAGTAAAAAAAGTGGAATGATGTATTCGCAAATTGTGATGGGCTTCTGTTTACTGGGGTTAGGGACACGTTCTTACCGGTGTGTGTAACTTTCAGGAATTGCTTGTACTTTATGCCTGGACTCTTCGTTTCCTCGATGCATCAAAGCATCAAAGTCAGGCAACGAAAATAAAAAGTTAAACCAAACAATAAGTGTCATACCAGCAGATGAATACAAAAATAATGTACCCTTTCAAAATATTCATTAAAATGAAATGATTTTGAAAAATACCAAAACAGAGGGTCAATTCAAAGTTTATAAAATAAACCAAACGAGGACAAGGAGTAGCAGGCAGGTCATTGAAGATGTGCCTGTTCCAGCTAAGATTAATAGTCTGAACTTACTAAAACACCTACCTACTGACCGACCGGCAGTACATACATATGATAATTTGGGTTTAAAAAGTCTTTGAAAAGTGCTTGAATTTATTTTGCTTGGAAGAGTATGAACCTTGGAAAGGTGATGTTGGTATGATGCTCTTGTTGTCTTTGCCTTCGCGCACAACCTAAAGAAGAAACTAAAAACAGTTGGCTGCTATTTTATTCGTAAAAAACAACAATATGTGGGCCGTTTTAGGTTTTCATTATGTTGTGGAATCAATGTGCCAAAAAACTAACTTCAGTAGGGGTGGGGTTGATTTCCACTCTGTTTTTTGTTTTTTTCCTTCAGAACATTTAGTGGACCAATAATACCACATCTGGAAAATATTTCCTACGGCTGGAAAATGTCAATAAAAAATAGTCCTTGTGTGATTTTATGAGGTGTAAAAATCTCCCGATTTTCAGATTTTGAAGGTTGGCATGTCTGATAATGGAAATACTGACTACAACTGGAGTGCATGCAATGTGCCATATGCAAATCACAGGGACAACATCACCTGCAAAGTGAGGTATGTACATTAAACAGCTATTGCGGAGTAATTGTCTATACTATGTCAGATCTCAGTGACCTCAAAAAAGGCACGATCATTGCTGCATGTCTTGCAGGAGCACACGTTATCAGTGGGCTCAGAGGCACCAAAACTTTAACGTCAGAAATAGTTAGTGTTACATGAGGAACAGTGTCCAAGGTTATGACTACCTATCAAAAAGGACACGGTGTTGCCCCCAACAAGGTTCGTACGGTCCTTAAAAGTCCTTAAGAACTCCTTATTTTTTATTTCCATTTCTAAGGCCCTTAAAAGTCCTTCAAAAGTCCTTATTTTTCAAAACGAGTGCTTATTCGCCCCCCCCCCCCGCCCATCTTGTTTTTGTGCTGCAGTATTGGGCATTACAATGCTGCCTCCATTTTTGTTTGTGTGTCTGTAAATATGCTAAACCATTCACTCCAGGGGAGCTTAAACTCTGACACTTTTCCAGCTGTGCAGGAAATTCTCAGAATTACAACTTACCCGTGCAATGCAAACTTGTCTTTGGGCTTGTCAGATGCCTGACAAAACCTTCTGAACAAACACAGAAGAAACAACCTATAGTGCTTCTCTTACTACATGAGTATATGCAGCTACGGACTTTCAGGTGAATAGAATGTCGGCAAGCTTCGCAATGTACACTATCTACCAACAAGTAATTGGGCACCTGTGATAGCAAAGGAAAACAAAGTTTATTCACCTTCAATATTTGGTGGAGCCTCCACGAGCGGCGATTACAGCTGCGACCCTCCGGGGCATACTCTCAACCAGGCGTTGTACGACGGCTAGCGGTATTTTCTTCCACTCGGCTTGAAGAAGACAGGTCAGTTTCTTCACCGATTTCAGACGGTGGGGGCACCCCTTAAGTCGACGCTCCAACTCGTCCCAGAGGTGCTCAATAGGGTTAAGGTCCACGCTCTGCGCAGGCCAGTCCATTCGATTAACCCCATTGTCACCATGCCAAGCCATGGTGGACCTCGCAACATGACAGGTGGCATTGTCATCCTGAAAGTAACATGGGTCCACCCCGTAAAACTGCCACAACGTAGGAAGCGCATTGTCATCCAAATTGGTGCAGTAGGTCTCGGTGTTGAGTCTACCAGGAATTGCGACCAAGGGTCCCGTGCCATACCAGGAGAAACATCCCCATAGCATAATTCCACCGCCGCCGAACTTCACAGTTGGCACAATACATTCCAGCAGGAGGCGTTCTCCAGGCAGACGCCAAACCCAGACCCTGCCATCTGAACGGTAGAGGGTGAACCTTGATTCGTCGCTCCAGAGAACCTGTTTCTACTGTTCAACGGTCCATTGTCGACGTTCTTTTTACCATGTTAGCCGAGCAGCGCTATTGGACTTGGTGATCAAAGGCTTGTGGGCAGCAGCATGTCCACGATAACCGAGCAGATGGGCTTCCTTATAGATGGTATTCATCGAAAGAACACTTCCGGATGCCTGTTGCGTAGGCCACTGTCTATTTTTGGGTACTTCAACTGGCTAAATATGTCGCATATGGATTAGCCATTTCTGTGACACCCGACGATTACACCTTTCTCGAAATCGGAGAGCTCCGAACTGCATGGCATCTTGCATGCGACTGGTTGCGTTGTTGTTTGCCACACGATATTTAACGGTGGCGGCCGTGACGTGTATCAGGACCGCAGATATTGTCGATTGCAGGGGTGTCCAGTTACTTGTTGGTAGATAGTGTATGAGGATTTTTTAATCATTTCAGTTGTCTACTACTGTTGCATTCTGTGAAAAATAAGCCCAGGCAAATCCTCCCAGCAGAATGCAAAAGCTTTGCGAATGTTAAGTATTTGTGTTTGCACCATTAAAGGAGAAATTTAGACTTATGTTATAATATGTATTGTTTTGTTTACTGTTTAAATTTATCGTGCTTTTTTTCTTTTTCTTCCTCATAACTAGGCTTTGGGACTTGGCACACCTAGCAGCACATCAGTTGCAGCTTCTCCGCCTTCTGCTGCTCTCAGTCCAGTTATTCCCCCTCCAGGTATCACTATACCAGCTATTGGTGCTCCAGGCCTTGTGACACCTGCTTTGTTGCCTCAACCAGTGTTAGCTGCTAATGCACCTGGTATTATAACAGGTGATTAATATTTTGTTGTGTTTGTGTAGACCTCTAAAATATAATAAAATCAGTGAAATAAAGTGAAAAATCTGTACTACAGTAGAACTTTGACTGTATGAATCCTCAAGTTTAAATGCTGTCCACGCATTTCCTATTCCTTACCAAATTCCTATCTTTCATCTCCCTTTGGGGGTTGAAGTTTAAAAACTCTTGTGAGCAGCTGTGATCATGATATGTCGTCCATCCGTAACATATTGCCTCTGATGGACTTGATGGTTGCAATTTTTCCTTTTTTGGCTGCTAGATAGCTTTGTTTCTGTTAGATTAAAGACGTGCGTGCTTGTTTGTTTGTTTTGAAGAGCCATACTTTTAGCATTTACAATGTTTCATTCTCCATTTCTGTGGCATTCCGGAAGTTGGTCACAGGTTTTTTCGCCTTTTTTATTCTTCCAGATAGCTTCATCTTAGTTAGACTGAGGTGAAAGCTCCCCCCCCCCCTAAAATCATATTTCTATGCATTTTTAATGTCTCCTGTTTCATTTCCACAACTGTATCACACAGCATTCCAGTAGCTGATGGTTTTTTTTTTTTATTAATCTCCAGAGGAGAAGGGTTTTTTTTTTTTTTTTTTTTTTTTTTTTTGGGCTTTACAAGAGCTCTTGCCTTGTTTCTCACTTTAATTTCACAATTTTTTTCTGATTGAATTATATCAATGAAAATATTCCCACCACATTTTAACAAATTCACTTAATTTTTCTCAAAAACTGCATTAAATTCACCAAAGGGATTTCAAACAAAAATCCTATATGAGCACCAGTTTTACAAACAAATGAAACGTGTCAACAATGATGTATCGATCTCTCTCCGTTTCTCTCCACACACACAGTATATATGCAGTTTTGATTGTGGTGAAACCTTATTATTTATTAATCACGGATTTATTTCTGACTAACATAAAACTTTTCTTTTTTTTTTTTATCAGCGAAAAGCTAGTTTGAATATTGCGACTAAATACTAATTCGCACAGTTATCAAAATCACAAATATGTGCTCATTTTTTAAAACTTTGCTTTGTTGCTGTGAAGAATGAAAACATTTATAGAAAAATTAGTATTTAGGCTTCCCTATCTTGCAGACAGTTTTTAGCTTTCCCGTTCTGCGTTGCTGACTCCTGAAAAAGATTCTGCTTCTGGGCTTCCGGATTTTGTGAAAGTCTTCTGGTTTTCCAGCCAGAAGAACCTTTCTTCCGGATTTTAAAATTTTCTTTATTTTTTGCTAAAAATATAAAAGTGAGTGCTATAATATCCCTATAAATAAAATATATAACTATAAAAAGTGATTTGCTTATAAATATTCGTTCTGTATTTTATTTTCAAAAAATGAGTAAAACATAACCTATGGCATGTGATAACATACGAGGAGACAATTTTATCATCGGCCATCTTTTTTGTTTTGAGTCATAGAAGCTATGATGTCACCCATGGCTAATACGCATCTGACTGGCTCCTCGTTCGTCCACCACTCTTGTCATATCTTGCATGTGGTGTAGCAGCTAGAGAAGTTAGATGGTATTGGGGGAAGCTACCAGTATAACAGTTACACTTATGATAGTGTACCTTTAAAATAAGTAGTTTAAGGCAAGCAATTTTGTGGAACTGAGTTTTATTCTTCAACTTTAGCTTTCGTAATGTTAAAATTTAAGCTGAAGAAAGCTACCAGATCTTTAATGTTGGATGACAATGTAAAATTTCCTTTAGTCAGCCATGTACTGAATTGTGCAGAAGTTGCAGGCTTAGATAACCTTGCAAATCAGTCTTTTTATAAAACCAAGTTTTTTATTAAGAAGTTTCTGTTCTGAAAGTTAGAGAAGATGCAATGGCAAGTGATGCATGGGACAAGTTAGAAGAGCAGTTTACTTCCTTGCAGGCTGAAGATTTAACCCAAATATTGCAAGAAAATGTTGAAAACATGAAAGAAGTGGATGGATTATTGAGATTTGATAAGTTTGCTCATGCTCTATTAGGAATATTGGTGATCCCTCATAGGACTGTGAGATAATTTTTTCTCACACTCTGCTTTTTGAGTATACACATCTGTGTATACTCAAAAGGTAGGAATGAGTGTTTTCTGCTAGAGTATGTAACAGCCTCTGCATTAAAGTTTTAAAATTGTAAATTTTAATTAATTATCCTTTTCTCTTATAATTTAGGTGTTACACCAGTACGACCACCAGTCGTAATTCCTCCACCTGGGATTATTACACTGCCTGTTGCAACTACAGCGGTAGTACCTATACCTACTGTGATTACAGAAGTAGCAGCAACTCCTGTAACCGTGAATATGGTAACACACGCGCCTGCTGAAATTCCAGTTCCTTCACCTGTTGGTTCATTGGCTGTTGGAACAGTTCCTACGCCAACGACTGAAGCAGTTTCTGATGCACAAAAACAGAAACAAGAAGAATTAGAAAAGAAGTTAGCTGAAGAACAAGAACCCCAGACTTTGCAACAGCAGGAAAACATGGTCATTAAAGGGACGAATGCTAGACATATCCTCATGCAAAAGCTGATGAGAAGAACAGAGGTAAGGAAATGTACTTTTTAACATGAGTTGCAGGATTTCCTATGCCACTTTAAAATTTAGCATCCAGATTTTTCAATCCGGAATGTCATTTATGGTAATGTAACATAGCTTCTAATTGTTCTGTTTTTCCTAAGATAGTCGCAGTTTCTTGATTCATTACCAATACAGTAAAACCTTAAAAATCCGGCATCCAGAAAACTGGCAACTTCAGAAATTCGGCACTTTTCGGATTTCGTTTTTGTGAGAACATCCAATTCGGCATTAATTTTTTTTTCACCAATAACCATGAAAATGTCCCGATATACCGTCCCAACAAAACATCGTGATCATCCGATCTCAGCGTGCGAATTGCCGATAGCCTCCTACGTGTAACATCAAGAGGTTTCTCAAATTCGTCATCACATTGGGCCGCGCTGAAGTGACGCAGATCAATGAGGGCGGCGAATCGCCGTGTACGTTTGAAATGTGTGTTGAACGTGTGATGATGATCTGTGCTTGGTGGTGGCAATATGTGGATTCGATCGTGTAATGACATCTTCATCGGCCTTCATGATGCATCGCGATGTATCGCAGTATCGGCAATCGAAAAACCATAACATTGATGTAAATTTCACATCGGGTTTTCGCGATTTATCGAAACATTGCCCAGCACTATCGGTTGTTCTAGCTTTTTCAAGTTTGATGCGATCGGCAGTGTGACGCTTGCATATTTATAAGGTGTAGACGCGCAAATTTCCTTTAAAGTGACCTGTTACGCGTAAGTACGTGCTTTACGTAACACCCATTACTCAATTTTTGGATAGATTCAGAAATCTGGAATTTTCATAAATCCGGAACTCGTCCGGTCCTGTCGATGCCGGATTTTCAAGGTTTTACTGTATATCCCAAATTATTAATTTTTGTTAAAAGTATAAAAAGTGCCTTTGTCTTTCTGCAATTCATTTGATAATTTTACGTTGCAAACTAGAACAGCTATGTATGCTGGAAGTAGAGCATGTATACACTGAGTTAGCTTTCCATTAGGAGTACCTACCTAATAAAGTGTTAGTCGACTATTCTGTGCTGTCATTGCTTGCAGATAGGCGAGGAACAGATTCTACAAGGTGCGAATATTGTTGATGTGTAACTTGACCCATGTCCGCTGCAGCAGCTATGCCAGTTTGCACTCATCCCATGGAGACGGATCAGCAGTTCCCACACCGCGGTCTAGCATATCCCACAAATGTTCAATTGGGTTACGATCAGGGGAGTTTGAAGGCCAAGGCAATGTGACGACCACTCATTAGTTATATGAGCCTGATGATACAGTGCATTCTCCTATTGAAAGATGGCACTATGGTCCATGTAAATGTCCTGCAGATATGGATGGATATGGTCAGCTGCCAGGTCCCTATAGTCTGGATGAGAGAGGCAAGGTGGCCGGCGTGCTGAATCCGCCGCCAGTTGGGCCAGTCGGACAGTACAGTGCGATCGTGTTGGGAGCAGTGGACATGCTAAGGCATCCAGACAAGCCACCAGCAGAGAAAACCGTGGGATCGTGAGACCGGCATGTACAAGGGACTCCTGTGTCTGCCAGAACCATTTCCAGACACCTGGCAGGGGTGAATCTGCACTCTTGATGACTCTTATAAGTTTTCTGCCATTAACACCTGACCATCGTTGGTGCTCATTGCAGTGGTGTCAGCAGCAAGCAACGTGGAATGCTACGGACTGGCGACATATAGTTTTCAGCGACGAATACCGCTTCTGTATGGGAACGGACAACCACCTTGTCAGTGTGTGCAGGACTGCAGGTGAGCGCTACAATCGCAACCTCACTGTACAGAGCCGCACGTCCCAAACTGCAGGCGTGATGGTCTGGGGAGCCGTCGTGTATGACAGCCCAGTGCTCTATGTACAGGAGATCCTGCGGCCCCATGTGCTGCCTTTCCTGGCGGGGCGGCCCAGAGCCATTTTCCAACAAGATAACACCCATCTGCACACAGCTCGAGTTTCCCAGGACTGTCTATGTCATGCTTCGACACTTCTGTGGCATGCCAGATTGCCTGATCTCTCACCCATTGAGCACGTGTGGGACCTGACGGGACGCCACCTTTCTCCATGTCCCAGTGTTAGTGATTTAGAGCGTCGGTTGCAAGTGTTGGCCAGTCTGTCCCAGGATAACATACTGTGTCTCTTTGATTCCATGCCGGACCATATCACCGCATGTATTGGAGCACGAGGCGGTCCAATGTGGTACTAACACTGACTGGAATGTGTACTGTATGTCTGCGGGAAATCATCCTGCTGCTGTGATATTGTAATCACTTCTGTCCTTGGTATGCACCATCTCACTACTAAAATCTCATTTCAATCCAATGCCTCCTCGGCATGCAGCTTTTTATGACAATGAGTGTATTTTTGGCATGGGCACAAATTTGCGACTGTACAAATTTCAATGAAATTAAAGATCTGGATTACTTCAGCAACCAGGAAAGCATCTTCTAAATGTTCAGTCTTACAGTTGCAAAATTAAATGCTCTCTTACAATTACAAATATTTTAAGATATTTTGGTAGGTATTAGTGAAACTTTCATTAACCTTCCTAAGTCCCATAAATCTTATGTACACACAGTATCTTTGGGGTCATATAGGACCACAAGATAAAGTATGTGATACTTGCCAATTACACAAAACTCATAATCACTAAAGATTTTGTGCTTCGTACTAGATAAAGTCAAGAAATTGCGTTAAAAATATTCAACACTCAACAGAGTTACCAAAGCTTCAAAGATGTGCTGGGGTATTATAAGACCCCAAATGCCATAGGACAGTAAATGAATCTTTGATGATTAGCGACACATATTCATAAAAAGGTGTGTGAAAAACTTATATAACTTTTGGTAATTATAACATAGTTGACATTTTTGACGTACAGACTAAGTATGTGTAAACTTCTGTGACTCATGTAGTGTAGCTAATAAACTCAGTAAGTGTCTAAAAATCCCCCCCCCCTTTTTTTTTTTTTCAAACTGACATCTGTTGAATTTGAAAAATATGTGTATTCATGCATGCAGTTTATTTAAGTTCAAGAAGCTGGACATGGTGTACCCCAATCTCCAAATTATGAAACTACAGCAAATTTCAATTTAGTTTATGTGTTCATGGTATTTGTTATATATCTAATGGAGGAAATAAAGAACATTTTGCTGGTAAAAAAAGAGTTATGAACTGCAGTTTACAGTGAGTTTTGATAAAATATGGTTTAGAAATTTTCAAAAATTATCCCTCCCCCCATCCCATGCACAAAATGTTTTATTCACATAGGTCAAATTTCAGACATAGGATTCTCCAAATACCCCATATTTAATTCACAATTTTTTTAATGCATGCCAGTATACTGTTATATATGCTTTTCACTTGAAAAACAGGTTCTGCGTATGGTACTATAAGATTTGCACCTAGAATTTTACCTATAGGCACGATTTTGCACATACCACTTTTTTCTAATTTCTCACCTGCCGACTAATTCCCAATGTGTAGAGAGACCTGCTCTATTTATACGCATTGCAAGTGTTTGCGTCCCATGTGTAATTGTAATGGGAGTGTGCATATAATAATTTGTCCGTTAATGTATGCGTAACCCCAAAACAGATAGTGCTGGTTTATGACTTGATGATTTCTGTGTGCAGGTTGCTAGATGCTGATTACACAACCCTATTGGTTTAGAGCAAAACTCAGTTCTTAAGTATTCTGTCCCAAATGTGCGAAGTTTTTTAATGAAATTCGAACAGCTGCAACTAAAATATGCTTTTCTTTTTACAAGTCATGTCCTAAGCAAGTTTCTGAATAGGATGGGCTTTTAGAAGAAAGAGAAAATATTAAATGTGATATAAGCTTTTTATTGAGTGGCTGTTAAAAGTGATAAACCTGTAAGCAAGTACATTGTTAAGCAAATGATTAGCCATCTGTGCATCAGAGTGACAGCAGAAGAAATGGGTTTAGACAAATCAGTAGACAAACTTAAACAGAATTAAATGATGGGTGGGGCTCTTTTCAATACAAACCAAATACAAATAAGTGCAGTAGAATTCAACTAGCTCTTCAAGACCAAAAAAAGTTGCGATGATATCCCTTGTATTTTTTCCTTCAGTATTCAAGGAATTTATTATAATTAACAGACTACCATTTGGTGAAAATGCAAATCTGGCATCAAACTTTTTGTGAGAAAAAAATTGAAAGTTATATTCCAGCTGTGAAAGAATGATTGGATTCTCCAGCATACAGTGCATTAACAGTTTGACAGTTTCTGCAGAGGTTTGTGTGCATTCACACACATTTTTTTTTTTTTGTACATTCTTAACTCACTACTTACAAAAGTTATCAAGTTTGCTTATTTTTAGAAATATGACACTTTAAAATCCTTTCTTCTCCTCTCTTTCTCTCATTATGGCTAAAATACAGGGTTATTCATACTTAACTGTTGGGGTTTTAGTGGCATGTAATCGGGAAACGACAAACTAAAACTGCAAACAGAATTTGACAGGTAACTAAAAGTTTTATTACCTGTAGAATCGATACATCAGATTGCTAAACCACTTTGACATGCGTGCTTTTCATGGCACGTAAGATATTCAAGCAATAATTAATTTCTCGCCAGCATTTGCGACAACACTGTTTCTGTCGCAGCACCAATTCTGATCTTGAGGTCATCGAGAGATGTCACAAGGGTCTGGTAAACTATGTTTTTCACATATCTCCACACGAAGAAATTCAGTAGCACAATATCGGGTGAGCAAAGAGACCACGGAATGGGTCCACCATGCCCAACCCAGTGCCCAGGAAAATGCAGGCCAAGAAATTCTCTGACAATAACAGCCCCAATGTAGCGGTGTGCCATTGTGCTGGAACATCACATTGGGCTTCCGACTGAGGCAACAGTCATGTGCAGATAGGTCCCCACTGTCAGTGTTTTCTCCACAAAGAAAAAGGGCCCCAACACTTCTGAACATGACAAAGTGCACCAGACTTTCATCTTTTGACTATCTCGTTCGACTTCTCGAATGGCGTGAGGGTTTTCGGAGGTCCATATTCTGCAGTTATGCTGATAGACCCTCCCTGAGATGAAAAATGTTGCTTCATCACTAAATATCCATGTCTGCAGGTAATGTTCATCAGCTTCGACTTTGGACAAATTGGAAACGGAGGGGTTTATTGTCCCGCTGTAAAGCCTGTGCAACCTGCAGTTTGTATGCATGGAGTTGTAGGTGGTTATGCAGAACCCTCCAAACAGTCGATTGTGGCATACCTAACTGCAACGCAGCTCATCTCGTGGACTTCTGAGGGCTTCGAGAAAAGATTTCCCGGACGCGATCAACATCGTCCTGGAAGTGCTCAGTCTTCCCGCTCCTTTTTGATGCTGCACACTACCGGTCTTTTGAAACTGCTTTAACCAACGCCGGACAGCATTATTGGAAGGTGGAGCTCTGCCATACTGTGTTCTGTAACGACGTTGCGTTGTGCTAACTGACTTGGTTTCAAAGAACCAGAGTATGCACATTGTTTTTCTTGAACATTTACCGTTTTGATGTATGACGGTAATTCAGCGGGTACCGTGTTGCCACATAAAACTTTCCCTGTGGTGAACTACTTTATGCAGCAAGCAGTTTTATTTGGTTGTTTACGGTGTGACCATGCCAGGTCACTGAACCCCTGACAATAATTATGAATCATGCTGTATTTTAGATTGAAATTTAGTTAGCCAAACTAATTTGACTCTGCATAATGTGGGTGTTTGTAGGGATAGCTTAGCATGAACTGCCAAATGCAAAATGTAAGAAAACTGTGTTAAAGCCAATCCCTTTGAATATTGGGGTAGTGATAATCTGAAGATAATATGTAGCTTATATTCATAGTATTTATGCTGACAGAATCTATAAACATTGCACTGAATGTAAATTTATATCTATATTAAAATTTATCAGATGTTTTTTGTGATTTCATTTTTTGATTCATCCAGGTGTAAAATAATGATTTTTATGTATGGTCTCTACTCCTACCTTCCCCTCTTGCAAGAAAATAATAATAATAATAATAATAAATGACATGAAGTGGTGAACATTTTGCAAATTTGGACCCTTATGATTTGTAATGTCCCTGATTTTTCTGTTAAGATTCTTATGTGCAGATTTTTATTGTAATCATATTCATAAATTATGACACTAGGGTCATTCCATGTCAGATCACCCAGGGCAGGTCACCCACCCATCTCAAATTTTTGTGAAAATTGTTACAAAGTATTGTACTGGTGAGATATATGAAATCTGTTAAAATTTTAAATCAGTTGGTTCAGTAGACCTTGAGTAATGCCACTTTAAAAATTGGGTAGCTCTGCCTTTAAAGTTTTCACAACTACACTGTTGGGCAAAAAAATCATAACTTAACTAACTGTTGCAGCCACATATTTTTTTTTCTTAAATGATCTACATGATCCATACATTTGGAACAACTTGTTTTGTACATTTTTAGAATTAAAAGAACACTTTTTTTTTTTTTTTTTAATTCAGTGGCAAAAGACATGGAAGAATGAGGCCACATTTTTATTAAACAAAACAATTTTTTTTTAAAAATGAGCCCCCCCCCCCCACTTAAAATTTGCTAAAAATATTTTCACGTGTGTATTATAATGTAATCTTTCAGCAGATAAAAAAAGTACTTTAGACAATTCACAATTTTGGCAACGAAAAAAAAAAATCCAAGCTGGCGTGTTTTATATACGGGGCATTTCGACATGATGTTACCCACTTTTTTAATTAAGTGCAGGGTGCGCACGCGTGCTTGAAAACCTGGAAAGTCCTGGAAAATCGTGATTACGTTTTCAAGGCCTGGAATATCCTGGAAAAACGGTATTTTTTTAATGCTGTCTTGAAAAGCCTTGAAATTTGAAATTAGTGCTTAAAAAAAATGCCCTTTTAAGAAATCGTGTTACTGACTGTTACCCCTTAATTTTTTTAAGTTCCTCTCCTCTGTTCTCAAAGAAACCGCCAGCTACAGTGGTGTTTCCGATGTGCCCAAATCCTAATTTGGCTGGGGGGGGGAAGCACTACTTCCAGTGCAATAAAATTGGATGATTACTAGCAGGTCTGTTAGGGAAGGGGAGCTTGATGTCCGTCCGACAACTACTGAGAACAACAGAAGGGGAAAGAAGAGACATTTAGCATTTGCAAGGGGGTCGCGTGTTTACCAAGTCAGCTGGCATCCACCAGTGAAGAGTATGCCTGAACAACACATTCATCTGCTCCTTGTTTATTGCATTAAGACGCTTGCTTCCGGCCCACTCCTCAAGAGACTTCGGCTACTTATGATAAAAAATAAGAAAACTATCTTTGCGAATTTTTCACAAAAGTGGCTGAAATTTTTACATTTACTATAATTGGATTACAGAAGCTCACTCCCAAAATTCCATTTGAATCGGTTTAAAACTTAAAAAGTTAGCATTGGAAATTTTTATTATGTGTGCCTCTTTAGACAGTGAGCCTTGAGCAGAAAGTGTGTTACCATAGCAACGGTTGATTGACAGCTGGGAGCGCTAATCCGAAGCCCTTGGTTGGGAAGAAAGCAAACACCTGTTTATCACTTCCACGGCTCAAAAGGACTAAGAGATATTTTCAGAAATCCATTTTCCGGAATTTTGAAAATAACACAGTAAAATTTTTACAGTGGTTAAAATACATCACAATTAAGTTCTAGTGCAAATTTCGCCGAATTCCGTTTGAAACTTTAGCAGATGCAAAAAAAAAAAAAAAAAAAAATCTTCCGTTGCAAAATCGGATTCAAAAAAAGAAACGGCAATTATAAATAACGGGAAAAGCAAGCAAATTATTTTTTTTAGATGCCATGGTTTATTTAAACAGAGTGATCCTTAAATTTTGTTTCTGTGGTGATATGGACTCTTTTAATTCAGCAGATAAACGTATTTTAGTAAATTGCAACGTTATGACGTAAATTTGGTCATTTTGTCGAAAATTGGGCAGCATTTTTTTTACGTTTTCTCCTATAGTTAGGGTGAAGGAGGAAGACACTTCAGTGAGCTGCAGGTGGCGATTTATGGTGATGTGCCAAAAGAAAAGAAGCCGTTCCATCAGGACATTCCAGAGGTTGAGTGTGCGTGGACGCGTGCTCCTGCTGTTTGAACTTAATCGGAATGTTTTCGGGAGGGGGAGAAATATCCGTTTCAGCTTTACAGCTTTCAGGCTCCTTTTTTTTCTTGGTAATAAATAAAAACCATAGTTGCTGCATTCACCATTGATCCATATTCGCATTTCTTGAATATAAACAGCAAACAATCGGAAACATGGTGTTGGGTGGGTCTTGATGTTCTTCATTTGTATCTGTTGAATTTTGTTCTGTGGGAATACGGAATGAGTTATACTGTGAATACATACAAAACTACATATTTTTGAGCTGAAAAAATATGTCTACTTGTACACAGTAGCTAACGTGTGAACTCAGACGAAGACAATCGGACATATGGACGTCTGATTCAATAAAAAAATCAACCCTTTTTATTATACACGACAGGTAAAAAAGAAAAAACATTACATGTTTTTAAACATTATAAAGGAAAGCGGATTTTTGCATGACTTGATGATATTAATTTCTGAAAGTTTTTTTTTTTTCGATTTTAATTTCTGAAATCTTTTTTTTTTTTTTTTTTCAATTACAATACACTGTAACATGATACCTGTGTGTTGTATCCCTTAGTTGTATGGCAGATTTTCAGTTGGCCGATATCCGCGATCGTAAGTGGTAGTTACATTGCTATTGTTGATGATGACAAGATAAATACTGGAGTAATGTAGAATGTTGCATAAAGTAAAAAAAAAATCGCCCCCCTCCTCCCCCTTCGAACTTTTATGCGGTTATCATAGCTGATCAACCATTTCATTCCATGAACATCAGCACATTTCAATCATTTGACCATTGGGGGTCTGACGGAATTCAGCAGTGCTTAAGCGCCTAGCGCAACGAGAACATGCTAATTATGGACAGTTCTATTCCCTCCCCCCTATCATCCCTAATAATTGAGAGCGCATACTGTAGTTTCAAATATTCTGTGTATGAGCTAGTTTTCACGCTGTTCGTTATGTTTTTATTTTAGAAATTACTAACCCTTTCGAACTGTAGGTTGCAGAAACGTTTATGCTTTGGTTTTTTCCATTTGTCCGTACGATAATTCACGTAAAAGGGGTTGGATTTTGGCGAAATTTTAGTATGCTGTTAGGTACAACCTAGGAACCTACCCTGTTGAAAATGGTCGAAATTAAATTCAAAGGCATAGATATAAGAGCAGTATTCATTCTCCAAGCTTGAAGCCCTACGTCCACTCTCCAGCTGGGTAAGTATGAAAGATTTGAGACTTGGAGGAGGAGACCCAGTACAAAGTTTTGCTTCCCTCAGGCACTAAGTGTTTGTTAACATTTCCTTTCCTCTGGTTTGGAGCCCAGCTGTAAGAGGTGATGCTTTGTAACAGTCTTTTAGCACAACACTCTGTCTACCGATTGGCATACAGGTCATAAAACAGTAACTTCACTAAGTGTTGTTTCCTTGTTTTGAATGAAGACTAAATCAATGCCAAAGCATTTGCAACCCAGGCTGCCTAAAGGACAAAGCTGGGGGAGCAGGAAAGAACATAGCAGTAAGACCCCTTTTTCTTTAATTACTTAAAATCTGGCCTATAGTAATTGGTCACATGTGTAGCCCCTTACTCAGGGGAAATTCTCAATTTTTAGTTGTGTGGTTCCTGATCTTAGATATTTTTTTGGTTTTCATTTACTGTTTCAGTTAATTTACCCATTTTTTTCACCCCCCCCATTAAATATGGATAAGTGTACTTTTAGTGATCTTTGGCTAATAAATCCTAAATATGCTGGATGGATTAAAAAAGATGAAAGCAATTGCCATGTTGCAAAATGCATTTTTATCCATTAAAATAATAGATGTTTCGAATATGGGGGATCCGCTTTAAGAAGCCACATGAAAGGAAAAAAACATAGTATGTTGACAGAAAGCTGTAAAAATGTTCCACTAACTGTTGATAAATTGCTATGTGTATCAAGTGATAAACAAGTACGGCCTATTGCATCCACATCTAATCCTCTGCATATTTCTCTTGAAAAAAATGCAACCATTAAAGCAGAAGCATTGTGGTGTTTAAAAGTGGTTAAATCCCATTACTCTTACAGGTCTTGTGCAGGTAATGATGTTTTATTCCGCCTAATGTTTTCTGACAGCAGAATTGCTGGAAACTTCAGCTGTGGCGAAAAAAATGTTCCTACATTTGTTGCTTTGGTTTGGCACCTCACTTTAAATCAGTGTTGGTTCAGGAAGTCAAAACTGAAAATGAAAATTTTGTGATCTTGTTTGACGAAAGTTTAAACAAGTTTAGTCAGTCAAAACAAATGGATATACATGTTCGTTTATGGGAAAAAGGAACAGTTTCAACCAGATATTTGTCATCAGTTTTTTTGGGTCATGCTAGTGCAGACATAATGATGGAAAATTTTCTTGAATGCATGGCGTGCCTCCCACTGTGTAACATTGTGCAGTTATCAATGGATGGACCCAATGTTAATTGGAAGTTTTTTGATATGCTGCAATCAACACTTAGTGCTGACTCAAATGTCCAACTCCTAAACACAGGGAGCTGTGGACTTCACATTGTAAACAATGCCTTTCGACATGGAGCCTCAGCAACAGGGTGGGAAATTCAACTTTTTAAAGATTCGCCTGCAAGGAGGGAAGATTTTTCTAAAATAATTTTAGCCAGTAAGATGCCATTAAAATTCTGCCCACACAGGTGGCTAGAAAATACTCCTGCCTGCGAGCGAGCATTAGAAATTTGGGCAGACATTGAAAATTATGTTAACCAAGTTGAAAAGAAGTGCATCAAGAATCCCCACACTGTATCATTTGATGCTATCAAAACTTTCACTAAAGATCCTTTTGTTTTGGCTAAACTACATTTCTTCAATTCAGTTTCAAAACAGCTGGTACCATTTCTCAAGGCATATCAGTCAGATAAGCCAATGATGCCTTTTATGGCCACAGATCTTGAAAAGATGCTAAGAAATATGATGAATCGCTTTGTTAAAAGAACCGTAATGGCAGAAGCTAACTCTGCTTTAAAGCTGTTACAAGTAGACCTTACAGATGCATCTCAGTGTTGTCACTATAAAGAAATTGATGTTGGGTTTCAAACAGAGAAGGTGTTGAAAGAATTAAGTGCTAAGAACATTAGTGAACGCAAACTTATGGAGTTTAGAATGGAATGCCGAATATTTTTGCAAAAGCTAGTTGTGAAGCTATTGGAAAAAAATCCACTTAAGTACTCCCTTGTTCGCCACATGAAGTGTTTAGATCCTCGGTTGATGTCAAAAAATAGTGAGACTTGTATTAAGAATCTAACATCCATTCTCACACTTCTTGTTGATGCTCATAGAATACAACCAGAATTATGTGATGGTGTAATATGGCAGTTTAAGGAATTTGTGACCAGTGTTGCGGCAGTAAAATCTTCATTCATAAACTTTGATCCAGAAGATAAACAACAAAGAGTAGACACATTATTGTATGAGTACATGTCTTCTACTAAAGCTTTTAGTGAACTGTGGAAAGTTGTGAAACTTCTTTTACTGTTGTCACATGGGCAAGCTTCTGTTGAGAGGGGTTTTTCAGTCAATAAGGAGCTCATTGTAGAAAACATGAGAGAGGAGTCAATTGTAGCACAGATAATTATTTATGATCATATATCCTATGTAGGTGGTATTGATAAGGTAAATATCTCAAAATCCCTTCTGTTATCAGTTGGAGCTGCAAGGCAAAAATACATACATTATTTGGATGATAAGTCCAAAGAAAAGGAAAAAGCAGCCATATGTGGAAAAAGGAAAGCTATTTTAGATGAAATTGATAGCATAGAAAAGAAAAGGAAACTCATTGAAGGAGAAGTCAAAGAATTACTTAACTCTGCTGATGATTTAGCTTTAAAAGCTGAAACTACAAATAACATTACATACATTGTAAAATCTAATAGCTTTAGAAAAACTGCTCATGAGAAAAAAGCAGTACTTAAAAAAATGGATATGGAACTTGAAACCAAAGTCAGCAATCTTAAATCTGTATAACCATCCATTGATACTCCATATTTGTGGTATCTTCCAAGCATATAGAGAATTAATACTAAAACATAAAATTTTTATATTTGTACAATTTACAATAGAAATGAACTTTTTTTTTTCTTTGAAGCATGTTGAACTTCAAACCAGTTTTGATCTTATATCTTCATAATTATTTAGTGTTTTTCATATGAAGTTCATGTAAATAGACTAATGAACTCTTCTGTTCCAAAAACTTATAACTTTCTGCAACTAACTTCCACAATTGGGCTTCTTATTGGACTAAAACGTTGGTAAGTAATATAAAACCTTATATATACTTGTACAGTAAATACTCATGGGCTCCTAAAACATATTTTTGCTGTACATTTTACTATGAATTTGTGGCCAAAACAATTCAATCAATTGTCCTTAATGCATTGATCAGATTTTGATTTATATAACTGACAAACTTCAATTTTTTTAAAAAAAGCTTTTAAAAACTTAATTCATATAATTGTCTTATGTTTTGGGAGTTGAACCAAAAGTGGTTATTCTGATTCTGGTTATGATTGAAGCTTAACTGGAGGTAGAGATTCCTTATGCTCATCATTTTTCATTTATGTAAAATACTTAAGAATATCCTAATTTATACCAATAAAAAACAAATTGTTTTATGTTTAAGGTTTTTATAAATAGTTTAGCTAGTTCCACATTTTGGGGTAGCACTTCATAAATTTAGTTTAGCAGTGATTTTGATTTAAAAAAATAAAAGTAAATTGAGGCAATCTTGTTTGATATGAAAAATAATTTTTGGAAAGTAATATGAGGCAAGTGTACTGGTAGACATAAAGGTGGTTAGATTCTTTTGGGTTGGGTGGTGGGCCAGGACTTTCTGACTTCTATGATGAAACTTATTTGAAATTTGTTGCCATGTTCCTAAAATTACACTTTCTGTTTTAAACTCTATTGGTTCACCTTTCTATGATCGTCCACTCCCGAATCATTTCTTGAGGTGCATAGTGATTCCGTGGCTTATGCTTTTTGATTTAACATAACTGTACTACAATTGGATGAAATTTTCCTCAAGTCTGGAACATATTCTGTCTAGTAATTAAGATTTTCATTGCCTTCAAAAGTCACATCCCAATATGCATCCACCAGTGGCAGTCATTGGGAATGTTAAAAAGAAAAAAAAAATCATTCCCATGTATGGAAACACTTTTTATCAGAGCTAGAATCCACCTGTGGGCATAACAGGCACATGCCCCATTTCAAAAAAAAGGGGGGGGGGGTGAGTAAGTAGATAAGTGCTTTGCTTTGTCTCACGTTTCTTGTTTTCAGACATCACACTTTTTCACTTATGGATTTGCAACTCCACGTTTTGTCTTACATTGGCCCGAACTTTTCAGTGATCCACACAGCATTACTTCAGAACTGCTGTTTGTGATGTACTCTGACAGGCAAGCACCCCATCTCCCCCTTATGGGTCCTCCATGTTTTACCACCGTGTTTTTTGGAGGAAATAAATCTCAGAGATTTTTTTACCAGTCGTCTGTTAGACGTGCGCCCTCCCCATTCTTAAATTCTGAATCTGCCCTCACTTTATTTTATAATAATTTCAGTTATCAATAATAGTCTGATTACATGGAAGATAGTGCAGAATAGTGATGCAGCTAAAATGACTGATTGAATTAATCATTTTCTGATTGAGGGAAAGGATTTTCTGAATAGCCTTGTGGTAATTGCATCATGATTCAATTTAGCATTATTGGGTAATTCGCCAATTAAAAACATTAAAAAGAAATGTAATGGGTAAAAAAGCACACCCATCCATTTGCGTCTTTCATCATTTTTATTACTTAAAACTGAAATTGCTTTTAAAAACTAATTTGAGCATGATATTGTAAAGCGTAGTAATCATCCTGGAATTTTTTGTATATGGCCTGGAAAAGGCCTGGAAAGTCCTTGAATTTTTTCCCCCAAAAAGAGTACGAACCCTGTAAGTGGTTGCTTGACCATTTTATACACCCCCCCCTGTAGTGTAATCCTATTGGTGAGTAGCTCAAAACAATTTTTATTTGCTTTTTATCTGCCACCATCTTAGATATAGGTTCATTTTTTTTTCCTGCAGTAGGCCAAAATAGGGTCTCACAATGGTTTTGAAGAGTGACAGTTGTTTGTTTTTCTCTCATTGTAGATTGAAAGTTTTGGTTTTCACGACCTTAAAGAGGACATTTTCGGCTTACATAAAATGCCTAGAAATGATACAAAATATTTTTTTAACTTTGCTTAAAATGGCTTTGAAATCTGCAATACTTGCAAAAATTATCACCATTTTTGATGGACTGTTAAAGTGACTGGGAGTTGGAACCTCAAGATGGGAATTTTTGTGTAATAATTTACGGGTTTATGGAACTATATCCAAGATGGTGGCAGATAAAAATAAAGTAAAAATTGTTTTGAGCTATCAGCAATAGGGTTAATCTATAGGGGGAAAGTTATATAAGGTGGTCAAGCAACCACTTAATTAAAAAATTGGGTAATATTATGTCAAAATGTCCCGTATATAAAACACGCCAGTTTGGATATTTTTTTTTTCCTCGCCAAAATTGTGAATTGCCCAAACAAAGTATTCCCCCCCCCTGCTGAAAGGTTACATTATAATACACACATGAAAATATTTTTTAGCAAATTTGAAGGGGGGGGGGGGTTGGCTGGGCTCATTTTGAAAAAATCGTTTTGTTTAATAAAAATGTGGCCTCATTTTTCCATGTATTTTGTCACTGAATTTTAAAAAAAGTGTTCTTTTAATTCAAAAAATGTGCAGAAACAAGTGATTCCAAAATGTATGGATCATGCAGATCATTTAAGAAAAAAAAATTATGTGGCTGCAACAGTTAGTTGTGAAGTTATGAATTTTTTTTGTCCTACAGTGTAGTTGTGAAAACTTTAAAGGCAGAGCTACCCAATTTTTAAAGTGGCATTTCTCAAGATCTACTGGACGAACTGACCTAAAATTTTAACAGGTTTCATATCTCACCAGTGACAATACTTTGTACCAATTTTCACAAAAATCTGAGATGGGTGGGTGACATCTTGGGGAAAATGGTGGGTGATTTGACATGGAATGACCCAGTATTGTTAAAAATAGTGAATCAGTTTTTTGTTTTTAGTCACATAGTAATGTTGGTTAATTGCCTGATATATCCCCTCTTATTTATTATATTGCATGGCTTAGATTTTCTTGTATGCTATTTTCAGTTTTTTTTTATAATGAATTTCCCCATTCTTTCAGTCTTGTTTTTCTCTTTTTTTTTTTTTATTATTATTATTATTATGTAAAATTCTGAGCTTGAGCCAACATTTTGTAGAATCCTGTTTCCGTATATTTCTTTCAGTCTTCAGTTGTAGTTCTTCGAAATATGGTTGGTGTTGAGGACTTAGATGATGAACTAGAATCAGAAGTCACTGATGAATGTGGAAGATTTGGAATGGTGAACAGGGTTATAATTTACCAAGAAAGACAGTCTGAAGATGATGACGCAGAAATAATTGTGAAAATATTCGTTGAGTTTAGTGCCCCACATGGTAGGTTGTTTTGATTGTGTTTCATATGTTCATTTTAACTTTGATCTTGCTGATTTCCTTTAAAACCTTTAGTTCCGTGCCAAGTTGTGTAAAAAGTATTGACATATTTTATGCTTAGTTCCTATTCCTGTGTATTCAAAGAAGTGCATAACCAGTAAGGAATTCTCGTATGATCAGTGATTTCTGTTCCATAGAAACAAGGTTGAGTTTTAATTAATGTATTTTTTGGAACATAAGAAACACCTTTTTTGTTTCCCAAGAAAATTAATGTCTAAACCCTACTGCATCTGATATACCAGAGGTCATTACTATTGCCATGAATGTACATTATATTATCAAAAGTATTCAGACACTAACAAATATTTGCATAAGTGCAAAGAACTGTTGTGCTGGAAGGTGCACTGTGAGTTTGGAGGTACATATATAAATCTGAGATGCTTTGTCGTGCTATCAGTAACTTTAATAAAGCACGCGGGCGGTGTACGCTCAGCAGTTCGGTGAAACCTATTGCACGGTGTACATCGGTTTGAACGACGTCGAGTTGCTGCCACTGTGTGATATGGCCAACAGGCAATCCAGTAGACGCCATCTGGATGACTTTACCCGAGGTACAGTCATCCAGATGGCGGCACTTTGACCTTCTTTCATTGGAAAGTTGGAAGAAGGTCAAAGTGTGACTAGTGTGGCTGAAGAGTTCAGGATCGCTCACAGCATTGTTTCACAAGCTTGGAGAGCATTTCAAACGACAGGAACAGCTTTCCGAGAGTTTAGCAGTGGTTGTCCACGAGCAACCACGGCGGCGGACGACTGGTATATTGTCCTACAGGCGAGAAGAGACAGACGGCAGACAGCGGGAGAAATCGCAAGGCACATGCAACAGATAACTGGACGTCCGTTATCGCGTTTTACCATGGCCAGGAGGCTGCACAAAGGTGGTCTATTTGCACGACGACCAGTACGGTGTGTACCATTAACGCCTGCTCATCGGAGACTGCGGTTTCTGTGGTGCCAGGAACACTAAGAACTGGACACATCAGCAATGGGGTCGAGTTCTCTTTACGGATGAGAGCCGATTTAATCTGACGAGCGATTCTGGACGTATACACATCTGGAGAGAGCAGGGAACACGCAATCACACCTCCAACATCATCGAAAGGGACCGGTTTGGAGGTGGTGGAGTTCTCGTTTGGGGCAGTATCATGCTTACTAGCCATACTGACCACATCTTTCAAGGAGGTTCAGTCACTGGTGTCCGCTATTGTACCGAGGTTCTCCTGCCTCACGTGCATCTGTTTAGAGGTGCTGTGGGTCCTGAGTTCCTCTTCATGGACGACAACGCTACACCTCATCGTACAGTGGCTGTCGCAGAGCTGTTGGAGAGTAAAGATATTCAACGCATGGATTGGCCCGCAAGGTCCCTGGACCTAAATCCAATCTAACACGTTTGGGACCTTCTCGGGAGACGCTTGGCAGCACGTCACCAGCCGCCAGCAACGATTCCGCAGCTGCGATTGGTGCTACAAAGGAATGGGCATCGATGCCTCAACTGCTCCTTGACAACCTTGTCCTCAGCATGGACAGACGTTGTAAATCCTGCAACGTAGTCAGGGGTGATCATATCCCCTACTAAAGACTGAATTTTTCTTGGCAGCCGCCTATCACATAAACGTTTCTGTCTTCTGTCCAGTTGTGCTCGAAGCTACCTTTCAATAAAGTGCCTTTGTATCCTTTGGATTCCTTGTTTGGACGGTTTTGCTCACTTGTCCCATATTCTTACATCTTGGGGATCTTATGGTATGATTTGAGTCGATGTGGAGCACTTCTGCATGACGTTACATTCGAAAAACCGCCTCGTCCTTAATTTTTGCACGCCAGTGTATTTATATTGTAAACAAAAGAAAAAAATACTTGCACATTTTGTTCGTTGATATGGTACAAAGTGACCGAGCAATGGGAAACTAAGCATTTTCACAGAAATTAAACTGAACTGTCAACTCTCAAATGGATACCTTAGGGGAAAACCTATTCCGTACCTGCAGTGTTAATTCATTGTAAACACATTTTCTCAAGGACTTATTGAGATCTGTTCTTCCAAGAAGTACTCAATTTGATGCTGATTGAGATAAACTGAATTAAAAACAAAATTCTTATATATATTTTTCAAAATCATACCTATAGTATATTTTAGCTAAGGACCATATTTATGCTCAAAGGTTTGAAGACAACAATGCAATAGTCTTTGAGAGAATGTATATAGAACAATGTAAAATAGTACTAGTAATCCCAATTTCTTGGCGTTGAATATAAATAAAAGTTTCCAATCTTTTGCACTTTAACCAGATGGCTTTTTCAAGGAAGGTAGACAGCTAACGGGATAGTAGAACACTTTAACAATTTGAACACAGTGACTTGACTAGACAACAATAAATGAATAGGCGCATATGTGATCAGTCATTTGAAGAATTGATTCCAAATGCGTGGCAACTCGAGAGGGACGCTATCATTGCAAGTCTCGCTGCTGGTCAAGATTTCCAAGGTTTCACGAATGGCAGTAGATTTGGGTGTGAAGTATGAAGCTAATTTCTTTATATCATTCCACATAGGTTCAACGGACTTGAACTTGACCTGTCTTGATAGGACAGTGGTTATTTTACCGTCTTTTGTATCCCTTTTACGTTCATTGATTCTAATTCCAAATGAATGTTTGGTCATTCCGATGTAGTATTGCCTGGAGCCGTCCGGATATTGTAGTGGGATGGCATAAACACCTGCCTCATTGAGAAGAGGGGGCTTGTCAATATTTCTCTTAAGTATCGTATATAAAGATGCCGGAGACTTTATTTCGACACCGAAGATCATCCTCCTGAGCGCATTTTTGAGTTGATAGGAAACATTTGGTATGTAGGGAATAGAGCCCAGGTAGTGAAGTTGCGGCTTGGAGAGATTGACACGGCTGGTTCTAGCTATTGGAAAAGCTATTCATTTATTGTCTAGTCAAGTCACCACATTCAAATTGTTAAAGTGTTTTACTATCCAGTTTGCCGTTAGCTGTCTACCTTCCTTGAAAAAGCCATCTGGTTGATGTGCGAAAGCTTGGAAACTTCGATTTATATTCTACACCAAGAAATTTGGATTACCAGTACTATTTCAAGTGTAATTGGTGTACAAGTTCCTTGTTATTAATTAGTACATAGAACAAATTAATGTTGCAGGTATAGGATAGGTTTTTCCTTGAGGTCCACCTTAAATGGACTTCCAAAACTCAGTAAGAACCCTGCAAGAGGGTTTCCCAGAAATAAGAAGGGGGTATGAGGAGCTAATGGTATGGGCTTTCTTTGAGGAGCAACCTCTGTGCTGCAAAAAGTTTGAAAACCACTGCACTAGATCATGAAGTTTCATAGGGAGATGTATAAAAGAAAGCTTCTATGCAATAGTTACCTTAGTATATAGGCATCAGTTTTAAAATACCTTCTAAAATTACAGATATGAAATAGTACATAAAGTCATCGATAATGGACCCTGACTGTCGGCTAGGGCTGTGAAATGTTTGCGTAGTAATTGCGTTCCCAGAGTTATTTATTATTTATAATAAGTAACTAGCAGTCATGCCTGTTCTCTGAATGGTGAAAGTATAAAATCATATTTTGAACATAAAATTAAAGAAATGAAGTAATTTTTGGAAAGAAAATAATTTAAGATATGTAACTGCAGGGCACGAAATTTCCGGTTCCCAGCTCGCCATTGGTGAGTAAAACTTTTCTCATTGAATTACCGCAAATTCGTTGTTAACCGTCGCAGCTATTATGATGATAAAAGTTTTTTTTTTGTTTTTTTTAAATATGTGGCACGTATGTGATGCGGCTGAATTTGTTTTCTGTAATTACTTTTTTTTCCCCTTTGAAATTTCCACACTGATGAGTAAACCTTTTCAAAGCCTTTTTTTTGTTTCTCATCCATAAACTGCCGGGTTCTTGGTGCTCGTTTGAAGTCTGTAAAGATCACTCTGCAGGCTTGTTTATGTGCTGATACTGGAAACTGACTCACTCGAATGAACTTCGACCAGCTGGAGGGGGTTGAAACCCATCAAGAGATGCAGGCAGGCTATAAACTATCAAACATTCCGTGATGTGAATTCTGCGAAATTCCCGTGTATTGCCAAATCTTTAAAAAATGAAAAATACGCATTTTGCACTACGTGTCCATGTAATTCCAGCGTTTCGCGTGGTTGAATGATATTACTAATCATTTTTCTAGTGCCAAGTATAAATCTAATGTCGACTGCGTAGGGAAAAATATGAAATTAACTTTCAGCTTTACAGCTTTCACGGCTTTTTTTTTCTTGGTAATAAATAAAAATCATAGTTGCTGCATTCACCATTGATCCATATTTGCATTTCTTGAATATAAACAGCAGACAATCAGAAACATGGTGTTGGGCGAGTCTTGATGTTCTTCTTCATTTTGCATCTGCTGAATTTAGTTCTGTGGGAATAAGGAATGGCTTATACTGTGAATATATACAAAACTACATATTTTTGATCTGAAAAAAAGGTCTACTTTACATAGTAGCTAACGTGTGATTTTGAAAATAAAACTCAGACAAGACAATCAGACATACGGACATCTGATTCCATAAAAAAAAAAAAATCAACAGTTTTTTTATTATACACTACAGGTAAAAAAGCAAAAACATGTTTTTAAACATTATAAAGGAAAACGGAGTTTTGAAACACCATGGCTTGACGATGATCTTAATTTCTGAAAGTTTCTTTTTTCCACATCTTTTTTATTTTTTTCAATTACAATACATTGTAACAGGATACCTGTGTGTTGTATCACTTAGTGATATGACAGATTTTCGGTTGCCGATATCCGCAATCGTAAGTGGTAGTGGCATTGCGATTGTTGATGATGACAAGATAAATACTGGAGTGATGTAAAATGTTGCATAGACTTAAAATATATATATATATATATATATATATATATATATATATATATATATATATATATTTGCCCCCCTTCTTCCGAACTTTTATGCGGTCATCATAGCTGATCAACCATTTCATTCCATGAACATCAGCGCGCATTTCAGTCATTTGACCATTGGGGGTAGGTGGGGTCTGACGGAATTCAGCAGTACTTAAGCGCTTAGCGCAACGAAAACATGCTAATTTTGGACAGTTCCATTCCCTTCCCCTCTAATCCCTAATAATTAAGAGTGCATACTGTAGTTTCAAATATTCTATTTATGAGCTAGTTTTCACGCTGTTCGTTATGTTTTTATTTTCAAAATTACTAACCCTTTCGAACTATAGGTTGCAGAAACGTTTATGCTTTGGGTTTGTCCGTACGATAATTCGCATGAAAGCGGTTAAATTTCGGCGAAATTTTAGTATGCCGTTGGGTACAACCTGGGAACCTACCCTATTGAAAATGGTCGAAATTAAATTCAAAGGCCAAGACATAAGAGCAGTATTTGTTCTCCAAGCTTAGGAATGTTAACTCACATAAAATCTGTTTGATTGCAACGAAGTTTTGGTATGTTATCAGGGAGGAGAAACCTACCCTTGCAGAAAATGGTCCAAATTGAATTCAAAGGTCAGGACATAAGAACAGAATCCGTTCTTTATGATCTTGTGCTTGATAAACTTGATCCATTTGCATAAAGCTCACTCGTCCATCTTTCATCATTTTTATTACTTAAAACTGAAATTATTTTTAAAAAGTAATTTGAACATGATACTGTAAAGCATAGTAATCATCCTGGAATTTTTTGTATATGTCCTGGAAAAAGCCTGGAAAGTCCTTGAATTTTTTCCCCCAAAAGTGTACGAACCCTGTGTGTACCAAGATTGTTGTAAATGTAGATATTTGATACACCAACATTATGTAAATGTTAGTTCCATCAGGTAAATGTTTACTTGGCAGATGGTCTTTATTTGAGGAGCTAACCTCTGAATCTCAGAGAACAGCTTAATGGTATGTATGTATTGTTCTTTGAAATTTGACTTCGTTTCACCTGGCCGAAGGGCTATACATAGAGGGGAGCTGGCCTTGCAAAAAAGTGTTTCATTTTTTTAAAAATTAAAATGTGACTTACATTAGAAAATAATGCTTTTTTTTTTTCTTCTGTTCATTAACTTTTATTTTGTTCTGATGCTTTTCAAAGATTTCCATTCCTCCAAATTATATATCTAGTTTTACATAAACATAGCTGCCAAGTGTCCCGGTTTAGCCGGATTCTGTCCGCTTTTGAAAATATTTTCCGGGAATCCGATTTTTCTACAAAAAATCCGGTTCTGTGATTTTCTTTTTTTTTCTTTCTTTTATTATGTATTGTTGTTTTTTTTTTTTTTTCCTCGTTAATGTTATCAGCCATCATTTTTATCTAGTGTGAACGCTGGCTGTGGGAATCGATAACGAATGGAAACAAATGTTCTGTTAATTCACAGCACTTGAGCACCAAGGTCGTGTGCCCCCGCGATGATAGCAAGATAGTCAGAGGCTTCGAAAGTTGAAGTACTGGTTTATGACGTCACATCTATGGCGCTTCTGGCTCAAAGCTACGGTTGGCTGCACACGACACTCGCATTGAGCCTCCTGGGAGTGGAAAGCCATTTGTTTGCTAACGCTCAGGTTGAATGCTGATTCCGTACTTCGTTTGATCTTTAAAACCAAAAAAGTTGTGTTGCAAGTTATTACTTATTATTTCAGTTCACAATCCCAGAATGGGACCTAAATGTCGGGGTCAAAGATTTTTAAAGAAATACTCCGAAGAATTCGACTTTGTAAAAGTCAATTCATGCATATTGCACTTTGTGCAACATTGATTTCTCTGTTTCTCACGCTGGTCGTGGAGACATCGTCACACATGTTGGAACTAACAAGCACATAAAATATCATGATAGTGCAAAAAGTGTGTTCAACATGGATTGTTTTGTTTCAGTGCTGAATGATTTTCAAACACTTCATGCAGAATTTCTGTTTACAGGATTTTTGTTGGAGCACAACATACCACTAGCGGCAGCTGATCAGATTTCCCAATTGTTGTCAGCTATGTTTCCTAACTCCCCAGAAGAAAGTAAAAAGGTATGCATGTGGTAGAACAAGAAGCATATTGTTCAAGAAATGACAAAATATCATTTAAAAAATGTCCTGTGCTATTAATAGTGGACTATTTTTCTGTCGCAACTGATAGAAGTAATGATGCTGACAATCAACTTTATCCAATTGTGGTTACGTACTTTGATAATGATTGCAAGCAAGTGAGATGCATGCTGCTCTCTTTGCCATACTTAGAAATCAATTCAACAGGTGAAAATACTGCCAAACTTGTGTCCGAAATATTTCAGTGTCATGGTATTCCGTGGATGAACTGTCTTGCCTTATCGTGTGATAACACTCTTGTTATGGTGGGAAGAAAAAATGAAAAAAATGGTCTCTCTTTGGAAAAAGTAGTGGCTCACTCTCTAAAAATGAAACTCATTAACAAGTTTGTTAATCTTATTTTGTACTGAAATACTACTTTTTTTGTAAATATTTCTTTATTTGTATTAAGTAATTAACCGTAATAGAAAAACCTATGATATGTAATTTTCGCCGAACACACGTTGATGTCCCGGTTTTTGATTTTGAAAAGTTGGCAGCTCTGCATAAATACTGTTCCAAAATATTCAATGAAATAACAAAATAAATTTAAAGATATTTTAATATACCTGTGATATGATGTAAGTATTACACTTGTGAATACATGGCACCAATCACTTTTCAAAATGGCATCCTTTTGCCTTCACACAGTCCTGTCTCTCTGGCCACTCATCAATAGCTTTACGCAAGGTCTCCACAGGGAAAGCTGCTACTGCCCGCACCAAAAAGCATTTGAGACTGTCCATATTGGGGTGTCTCTTTCTGCAGGCCATGTCCTCCAGTGTGGCCCACAACTTGTAGTCCAATGGGTTGAGGTCTGGGCTGCTTGAAGGCCAATCAGCTGGAGAAATGAAGTCTGGCAAATTCGCCTGAAGCCACTCCTGGGTTGACTTGTCCTTGTGGGCAGGTGCGGAATCCTGCCGAAAGCTCCATTGTTGGTTTTGGAAGAGGGTGTGACTCACATTTGACCATTGGCTCCAAAACCCTGTCCTGGTAGACTTTGGCAGATGTTTTCAATCCTTTCTCACAGAAAAGGAGCTTCATGGTACCCTCGTAGGAGACTCCGCGCCAAACCATGACAGAAGCAGTATGATGGCCCCTCATGATCCTTGGAGCTTTCTCCTGAGCTTCTTGTGAAGGTGACGCATACACCCTGTCATTTTGGCAATTGAAAGCCTCTTCAATAGTGAAAATTTTTTCATCAGAGAAAAGGATCTATCTGTGGCGATTGTCTGTGCAATGCTGCAGCAAACGTTTCGCTTTTAGCACCCTCTGCTGCTTTGGCTGTGGGGTGAGGAAGTGTCCTGTATGCCGCCCGTAAGCTCTCCCCCATAGGTCACTCCGCAGCATGTGTGACATCGACATTCTTGAAAAGCTCAGCTCATGAGCCATCACTGATTGTTTTCTGACAGGATTTCGTCAAATACGGACTGCCACTGCTTTCAGCAGGCAAGTAGTCCTCACAGTACGCGGCCAACCCTTTTTTTGTGCGGTCAGTGACGGTCCCAGTCTCAAGGAACCTTTTTATTGTCCAGTAGACAAAAATTCAGCTGATTGCCAGCTTCTTCAGCACGTTGAAAATCTCGGAAGTTGATTTTCCAACTTTGTGCAATTCTATTACAGCAACACGATTCTCATAATCGCCCCACTCCATGTCAAGCACTTGACAAAACACGTTATCTCCTATTGTATTTACTACGCTCAATGTGAATTACTGTTACACACGTTTTTATTACATACGTAGTGGTTGTTGGACGAGAACACGTTTAGGGTTACACTATTGTTGTATTTGATAAGAAATACAACAATAGTGTAACCCTAAACACGTCCTTGTCCAACAACCACTACATATATAATAAAAACATGTGTAACAGTAATTTCCTGCTACACATTGAGTGTAGTAAATACAATAAGTAATGTACCATGTATATTTTTCGTTCAATAGCGAATGTAGCTTTTTGGAGTTTGCAATAAAACACATTATCTCCTCTGTGATTGAATGCACAGTGATTGATTAGCTGCTTCATGCTGCCTGGCTGGTCGGTGATGTTGCACACACAGGCTGCACAGCATCTGTCGAATGTTTGTAACAGTATTTATGCCAAGACTGGGTATATACACTCCTGACCTGGCTCCTAGATGTGGGACATATTTGTTGAGTCCTGTGGATTACAGTCATGGCTCTCGCCAGGTGTTAAAGTTCATCTTTATTCTGTCTGTATTAGTGATGACAGATAATTAGAGTTGGTTCCATTACTGGGATTGTAAAATAATGCAGCAATATGTAGTGGAAGCGTAAGGTCTCTTCTCAACAAAGCAGTTTAAACAACAACCCAGCTTTGCCCGGTGAAGTTATAGCAATCAATTTTTTCCAGCCGAAAATTGCCTACTAATTTATTGGTTGACACCCTGAGTACTATGTTATTCCACCCTTGGTGTGAGATGTGCACCAAATCTGCCACTGCTTGCTGCAGCATGTTTTTTTAAGGCTCTGCTGGACACAGTGTTAGAGTAGATGTGCAGTTTTTTGTCTCAGTATTACATGTTTCATTCCCCTTACTTAAGTTTCTCGCCCTATTTTCATGTCTATGCCTTTACTCGTTCATTCAATATGGAGCTTTTACACCAATTGTTAAGATTGTGATATGTTTGTTTATATATGTTTTTATTTATTTCTATTTCCAGAGGCAGCAAAAGCAAGAGATGCTCTGAATGGAAGATTTTTTGGTGGAAGACTAGTCAAAGCAGAACTTTATGATCAGACATTGTATGAAGCTAATGATTTGTCCGGATAAACCTCTGTCTCCATACCAATGTCAGAATGGTGGTGTACTGTTGTTGCATTGCCACATTCTGAAGACTTTTTAGCTCTTGAGTCCCAGTCTGAAAGAGTTGTACATTTTAACACAGAAATTCAGTTGTGAGGTGTGCTAGTTGTACAGAATCATTTTGTATGGAGAAAGTGCATTTTGCTGTAAATAGGAATGGTTGTAAGTCGAAACACACTACTATACAGTGTGTACTATTTTTTCCGTGTTCCATTGTGTACCACTGTAAACTCCCTCATGTGATATTACTATAGCTACTAGCCCTGTTTTGAAATTTGGAAGTGTTAAAAATAGTGAAAGAAAAACAAGTTGATATTTGCAATATTATTCTTTCTAAATTCAGTAAAATTTTGTTAGCTTGGTGTGATAGAAGATGTACTCCAGAACGGGTTGATTAAATATATAAAATTGGGCACTGAAATGGATTTATTTAACACATGTATAAAACTAAGCATTTCAAGCAGTGAAATTTATTGAGGAGGAATGTAGAAAATTGAGCATTCTGCTGCATTTTGTATCTGGCTTGAATTTGTCTCTTATGTATCAGTAAAAGCGACATGTGCTGTAGGATGCAGATCCAGTGTTAAGTTTTTGTTAAATGTTATTTAAGTTATTTTTCCTGTACCTCCCTGTTTTAATTTTTAATGTAAAGATGAAAATTTAACTGATTTCTTGGCAACATGTGCTATTTTTGTGTTGGGCAGTTAAAGTTATTAGATATGATTATGGAAAATATCTTTCTGGTAAAATGTTTAATTTTTAGCACCTTTGTGAAAGTAACTAGCTTGGGAATTTTTACCCATATATGTTTATGTTATATAGAAATTGATTTTCTTTTTATCATGATGAAATTAAAATGTTTTCTGAAAGGGTCACACAATTTCGAAGAACTGTGTAAGATGTGGTTATGCTTTTGGCCAGTTGCAACTCTAGTTGTTTAAAGGTTCCGCTGCATTACTTACATTTGTTAAAATTAACAGTGTTATTATGGAGCAGTATGCACCTTCCCCACCTACCTTCATATCCTGAATATGTGCACACACACACATTACTAAAGTTAATTTTGTATGTAACAGACTGCTCTGATCAAACATTTGCCTTGCTGATAATGTTTTCGCAGTACATTGATTTTTTTTTATGGCATTTCTTTCACCAGTGTGTATATAATATGCTTCTTCCATGAGCACTGCTGAGCCAATTTTATCTGTTGAATATACTGTTGTTTTTTAGTATATCCCTATCAGATTTCTGATCATTTGGGTTGTAAACGCTGTACTGTGTGTTTCTATCAATTTAGGAATTTGCTTTTCATAGCTGCATGAATCAGTGGTAAAATGAATTCTTATATGGTGTTAAGTCAAAATGCAACTTTGTAGTGTAACTTACTGAGAGTAGTTCTATTGGCAAGAACAGAAAGTTTAACAAAGCAAGACCTGCTTTAAATTTGCCTTTAAGACTCTCCCTTCCCACACCTCATTTCATGGTGCAAAATCAGGTTAGGGCAATTCTTTTGTCACACTCATACATTTCCATAATTTATTTCATGGATGAAATTGTGCATGTAGTGTACTGATTCATGCCCATAAAACACGTTTTTATTTTTTATATCATCTCTCACAAATTGCAGTGTAAGAAAGCTAGATATTTTTTTTTTTTCAAAAGCAGAGATGTGCTAATATGTTAGGCTTATTAATTTCTGATTTCTAAATCTTTATTAAGATTGTAAATGGCTTACCAGTTTTTTTGTTTTTTTTTAACTTTGTCTCGCATTTCAGTGTCAAGCCAAATGAATTTTCTCAACAAGAGGTATAGGATTATTATTTTGAATGTCTAAAAATCCTCATTGAGATTGCAGATGGCTCACCAGCTGTTTTTTTTTGTTTTTTGTTTTAATACTTGCTCTTTAACAAATTAGCATGCAAAAGCAAGATAATCTTTTTCAGAGAGAAAGGGAGAGAGACGTTAATGTGTTGAACTTATTATTTGATTTCTAAAGAATATCCTTTGAGATAGTAGATGGCTTGTTTGCTTCTCTTTTAATATGATATGGTTAAACAATTTGCCCTTAAATATTAAGATGGTTTTGTATATAAATTTCAAAATTAACAAATCAGTTGAACAAAAGCAGGTAGCGTGTAGGGTGAGGTAGATTTTGTTTCATTATGCCATTGTATGCTTTCAGTGTGGTTTAGGCATTTGGTGTATATCGTTCAAATAGATTAATTTCAGAAATGAATAAAAGCCAAAAATAAAAGCAATATGCTTTTTTATAGCATTAATGGTTCCAATGAATAGGAGCAGGGGAGTGAGTGTACTATTCTGCCGTGGAAAATGCCATTTAGTAGTCAGTTATCTGTATGAAGTGTACATCTGAGTTAGGAAGTCGGCAGATTTTATGCATGTGTTGCAAATCATGGGATTTGATCATAGTGGGTTTTTTTTTCTTTTTTGCTAATTAAAAGAAAATTTCAACTCTTCCTGTATATTCAATAAAAATTCTTGTTATTAGCCAGATATTATAGTGGTTTGACATATTTTTAAGATTCGTGTTCAGCCTTTAAAAAGTGGTGAGTGCCTGCACCCTGCAACCCCAACATTCCTCAATATCATGATGATTGCATTGTTTTAAGTCACATGTTTGATGCATTTGCAGCTTAGCACAAAAAAAAGCTGTAATAAAAAAACAAAGGATATGTAAAAAATAATAAAAACGTGGGACTGAAACTCCCACAAATTTCATTGTTTTTTTCAATGAAATAGATTGTGTGTGTGTGTGTGTGTGTGTGTGTAATGAACTGAATGTTACACTATAGAGCATTTGTGTTCTGAAGCTTTGTTCACATGTTCAGAGTCTTATGAGGAGTTTTGAGTTTTGCTATTGCTTTCATATAGTCAGGGGTCGCACTGCCAATCGCCATCTTCGCAATTTGCGGGGGAAAAAAATGGGTTTGGCGATAAAAAAAATTGAATTTGGTGAAAACTTTCAAAGTGACCCCTACATATAGCTGCTACATTAAACACATGAGTGATACTTATTTCAGTATATGCCCCCCCCACCCTATTTAAGCTCAGTTGCAACATGTTTACACACAAGAGAGGAGTGAGGAAAATATTGGTTGTGTTAGGAAGTTCTAGACAATCGGGCATATTGGCAGAGTCAGTGGTATACCCATTACTGAAAAGCATGGGACATGCCCATTTTGAAGAGGTGGTATTTGTTCCTTTTTGCTTGGAGATTTTGAATCGTACCCAAGGTGTCCGCTTAAGTCATTGCTTCAAATTTATCTCCATTTTGCATGTTTTAAACTGAACCAGATGAATGCTACAGCTAGAGGAATAGGCACATAAATTCATCCCCTGTGAGAACGTACCAAACATTCATATGCTTAGAGTACCTTCTTTTTGAACAAGATCTTCTGTAAGTTGTGATATGTTAACTGCATTCTTCATGAATTACTGGTCAGGATATTTTCACTGCCTGAGCAGTGAATTCGCAATAAATGGAAAAACAAACTATCATGTCGGGTTACACTACCTTTGACTGAAAATTCAATGACTCGTCAACCATTAGCATAGTAATTTGTGTTTCTTATGCTGCTTAATCAGGTAGGTGGGAAATGAAGTTTTTATCTTAACATTGTATGCTTAATTTAATTTTAATTGTGAAGTGGGGGTGAACAGTGTGTGGCTTTGCTTTGTAACAGCAGATCGTTTTCTATGTGAGGTACGGTAGTGATTGCTGAAACCAATACTACATCATTTTTAAGCAATTAATCTCAGTTCGATTGCTGAAAATTGTACTGTTTTTATAAAGCTAGATAAATATACTTTAGTACCGGTAAGCAGCTTTTTTTTTTTTTTACTATACACAGAAGATGACAGTGCTATTGAGTACACCCGTTTGCACCACCTTTGTCCTGCAGAACAGCCTGAAATCATTATTGGGGCACGAAATATACCAGAGCTGGAAGCATCATATAGGAATGTTACACTATGCAGAAATGATTGAGTCATGCAGGTTCTACAAATTGGTTTGTGGCATAGTCTCTCAGGGAAGGGTTTTTTCAATTTCATCCCAGAGATGCTGGGATAAGGTTTAATTTTGGACAATATGCAGGCTACCGAAGCAAAGACAACAGCCCGTTCTTGGAATCATTCGGTAGCAGTGTGAGCCTTTTGAGTGGGTGCATTGTTCTGCTTGAGGATAAACCATAGCCATGGATTTAGTCAGCAATGATTTTCTTAAATGCCATGACATTCTAATATCAGACCAGCAGACTGCCGGCACTGCCTTATACTGTTGACACCTGGCATGATAGCATTCTATTGCTTGCAACTGATTCTGACCCTGCCATCCACATGATGGAGAATGAACGTTGATTCGTCTGTCCAGGCAACCTCTTTGTGATCGTCAACAGTCCAGTGGTAATGCTCTCATACCCACTAGAGGTGCACTTTTGCATTCTGCACTGACAATGTCAGTCAGCACTTGATGTGGTTATCAGCAGTTGTAGTCCATTTGCAACAGGGTCTGATATGTAGTGCATTTGGATGTGATTACACCAGTCTGCAAATTAAAATTTTTTGTCAGATGATTTCTTAAAAATAGTTGTTCCTGAATCAATTTTTGATGCAGATTCTAGAAATGACATCCATTTTTCTATTATCATCAAGTTTTTAAATAAAATAAGTTATGTTTTCATGATTTTAATTAATGTAAGCACAAAATACAAACACAATGTCCCACAAAGACTATTTATTTTTACAAAAACACTTCACAATTACTGTAAAGAACTGACCTGTGACTAGTCTTTAACAAAACGACAAGCAAACAGTGTTCCATTAATTTTCAAACTGTCTTTTTTTGGACTTTCTTGCAGATCCTCCTTTATCTTTACTGTCCCTCTTCAACATCCAACAATAGTTGGCCACCATAGTTTCATTCCATTTCCCCTGGTACCTCATCTCCATCTCCTTAATATCCTGGTGAAAGCGTTCACCGTGCTCTTCACTATAATGTCCCAGATTTTCCGGAAAGTAGTCGATATGGGAGTGTCGAAAGTGAACTTTTACACTCATGTTACAACCCAACTGCTTGAAATTTTCCAACATTGTTTCAACAATTTTTCTGTAATTAGGATCTTTGTGATTTCCTAGAAAGTTTTCGGTTAAAGATCGGAATGATGTCCATTCGTCTTTTTTTGTCTCACTCATCGTTTTCTCAAAATCTTTGTCCTTCATCAGTTTTTTTATTTGAGGGCCGACAAATTCCAGCTTTCAATTTTTCTAGTGTGATGAAGAGAAATTTCATTGAAAGGTACTTAAAGCATGGACCATCTCGTGGTAGAACCCTTACAAACTGCTTCATCAACCCCCGTTTGATGCGTTGTGGTGGAAGCAATAATTTTTGGGGGTCTTCAAGTGGGTCATGCAGGATATTTTTAGTCCCAGGAACAAAATTTCTCCGCTCTGGCCAAACTCTCATTGTCCAGTACCTTTGCTTTGCACTACTGTCTCATTCACATAGAAAGCAAGGCATTTTCGTGTACCCAGCTTGTTGTCCTAATAGCATTCCTATTACTTTGAAGTCGCCACAGATAAGCCATTTGTGTTCCTCATACTGTATATTTGTTAATAGTACCTTCATGTTCTCAAATGTCTCTTTCATTTTAACTGAGCGGGCCATAGGAATTGACCCACACACATTCCCATTATGCAATAACACGCCTTTGAGGCTCCTCTTGGATGAGTCAATAAAAAGTCTCCACTGAGTAGGATCATGTTCAATGCCGTAGAAGTGCATTAACTCGATGTTATTGCAGTAAACCAAGGAATCGTTCTGTGAGAAAAAAAGGAAGTACTTCTTTTTCTCTTTGTCGGTACCATGAAAAATGTGTTCCTGCAGCCAGAAGATTCTTACTTTTCAACCGGGAGCCAAGTAGTTCTTCAGATTCCTTAGGCAAGTTCAAATCACGTACTAGATCATTTAGTTCATGCTGGGAGAACAGTTGTGGATTAGAGTAGTTTTCCCGACTTGTAGACATCATCACTGTCGTCTTCGGAGATTATCACGTTCACATTCATCATCTTCCGCCACGTTCTCCAACACAGCTGAAGGAAGCAGGGCAGGCAGATCTGTTCCATGTGGAACTGGCGTAATTGGCTGAAAGAATGCTTGGATACACAATTTTGTTCTTATTTTTTGAATTGCGGCCTTTAACATTAACTAAGCAGAAGCAACTGTCGTTCAGGTGGTCTTTAGGCTCTCTCCACACCATAGGTATTGCAAACGGCATGCACGTTTGCTTCCCTTTGTCCATAACCTTAACCTCTCAACACAATAGCGGCACACTTTATGTGGTGCCCATGCCTTATCTTGGTTACCAAGATGCACTTTAAAATAAGCATTGTAAGCTTTCTTCACAAAGTCTGTGATATCCGTTCTTTGCTTAAGCACTACATAATTTCCACAAATGTAACAGAACACATTAGGACAATTTACACACTTGTGTTTCGACATTGTAAGACTACGCACTCACAATAGAGACCGACTTAGAACAGCTGTGTAAATCCGAACGGAAAGAGCAATGAACTGGAAATGTGAGCATCTGACTGGCAGGAATGCTATTTTTGGATTCTTGCCAATTCTCTTTTCAGTCTTCTACAGGTGGCTAGCTGGCAATACTCCAAATGTAACCTTACGTTGCTTTGACGACGGTTGGCAAAAGAGAGAGCTGAAATGCCTCCCACTAAAACGTCCTTGACTGGCAGATGTAATGCAATCAGCGATAATTCTTTAAAATCAAATTGGGTCGATTGTGCAAAAACTGTACGTGATAGAAGAAAACTAAGACCAGTTCTGGAATCAGCATTAAAAATTGAGCTAAGCACACATATTAGTTTTCAATCTTCTGATCTCGTGCAGACTAGTGTTATCATCACATCAGTGTTGGCCCATTTGAAAAATGGTGCATTTGGATGTGATGGTCATAACACGAGTGTTGGTAGCCCATTTGCAACATGGCCCGTTAAATGGTGCATTCGAGTGTGGTCGCCGTCTTACCAGTGTTAAATTCTGCAGTGATTTTGCAGGTTGTGGCCCATCTGTTCCCTTGCATTATTCTTGTTAGTTTCTTTTGGCCCCGTAATCTTCCAGTTAATGGTTCATACGCTACTTGAAAACTTTGAATAAAAAAAAAATTTCATTTTCAAGTCCTTGAAAAAGTTTAAAGCTCTGTAAATAATACTTGAAATATTTTTTTTATTTTTTAAGTAATGATATGAAAAAAGAACCTGTGTTAAATAATTGTTCGTGCTAAAAAGATGTATAAGAGATTTCTGTGTAGTTCTGATAAAACACCAAGCTGATCAAATAGCGCAGCACTTGCGTTCAACCCAGGGTAGTGCATGGACAGCAGTGCTGAGCCGGGCTCAGGCTTCATAATACACTCGCGGACAATGAAATTTGTGCACCAAGAAGGAAGCATCGGATTGAACTGAAATTTTATGGATGTAATGATACACATGATGGCAAAAATAGAGCTGCAGGACAATTTCAGAGAGATCTGTGGCACACAGTCCAGTCATCTTCAATAGCTCGTTGCACCACCTTGTGTGGCGATACGTGCTGCAATACGGTCTGGCATGGAGGCGAACAGATGCCTGATGTTGTTCTTCTGCAGACTGCCCACACGTGTTGGATGGTGTGCTCCAAATCCTGGATAGTGTAGCGCGGCGGCAGCTGGCGTTTCAACTGGTCCCACACATGCTCAATACGGGACATGTCCGGGGAGCAGGCAGGCCATGGAAGTGTCTGGACATGACATAGGCAGTCCCGGGTAACTCAAGCCATGTGCAGGAGGGCATTATCCTGCTGGTATAGCGCACCTGGAATCCCGGCCAGGAATGGGAGCAGACGGGGCTGTAGGATCTCATCCACATAATGCTAGCCCATCAATGATCCACGTACCACTACTAGAGCTGATCGGCTATCATGGGCAATGGCTTTCCAAACCATAATGCCTGCAGTGGGGAAGGTGTGGCGCTCAATAGCAAGTTTAGGATCGTACTATTGACCTGGGGACCTCCACACCTGGACAGGATTGTCATCTGTCCCCAAAACAAAGTGGCACTCATTGCTAGACACCACATGTCGCTCTGGCCTGGTACCACTACACATGGAGCTGGCGATGTTCCGGTGTTAATGGCAGCACACGTAAGGGGTGCTGGGATCGCAGATTTCTCTTCCGCAAGGCATCGGGAAGTGGTTCGTGGACCCACGGGCTGCTGCATCTGCCTGTATAGTGGATCAGGACCCCGTCGGATCTGTTCATGCCTGGCGCACGATCCATCGATCCTCTCTACCGGTGGTCCTCCTGGTTCGCCTCTGCCATGTGGAAGTGCTGTCATGTGTCCACTGCTCCCAATACAGTCGAATGGTATGGTCAGAATAATCCACGTGGTGGGCTATACACCGCACTGACCATCCTGCAGTTTTCAGCCCGTTGATCAGGCCTCTCTCAAAGTCCATAAGTTGCTTAAATTGACGTCTGGTGTCTATCCAGCATTTTTGTCACTCTGTACTCTTGCTTGCATTAGACGATGCTTTTCGCTTTCATGGGTCATCGACTACACGCCAGTTCGTGCTTTCAGCGCCACCACAGGGTGTGCAGTCATGCGCACTCGCACCAAACGTGGATCATTTGCTGCATACCAGCACACACTCTAGCTTGTTGCAAAGTTTCGCGGTGGTAGCCTGTTTTATTCTAGGTGCGCAAATTTCCTTGTCCATGAGTGTACTTGCTGGTGCTCGGGCTTTTTAAGAGAGGGAGAGACTTTTCTTCCTTTTTTTAAAAATGTGATTTTGTATGATTTAGCACACGAGACTTTTTTACACTTTCCAGTTGTGAAATAGAATTCTTCGGCAACTGGTTCTAGATGGGGAATGAGAACTCGGCAGGGCTATTCATTTCAGGCTTGGGTAACAAATACCATAGGCCACGAATTATTGAATTGATGCGAAGGAAAAGTTTCTCTAAGAACTATAGATAGTAGATAGCAAGCTGACAAAATTTTCCTTCCTATGGAGCTGCCCAGTTGAGGTAGGAAGAGCAACGTACGACATAGATTGTTGTGCCTCCCTATTTTTCCTAATGCCCAGTCCCCTGAAACATTTCAGGAAGAAATGAATTGCCAAACAAACTGTAGAAATAGGTAGACATTCCTTCCCCACTCCGCAGTTGAGAAAGACATTGGTTAATTGCACAGGTGGGAAAGTGTGGAAGTCTGGAAGAGGAAATTTTTTTAAATTCTTAAACAGGTTAATCATAGTTTTCGGGCCCAGGCTCTATCTTGCAATATAAAATTCGGGCTCAGGCTCTTAAAATTGAGCCCGAACTCAGCTCGAGTGGACAGCTGGTGCCTTGGCTATGATATCACCAGAGTAAAGTGTCAGCCATGTGAGTAAAATAAATGGAATGATTTATTCGTAAATTGTGATGAGCTTCTGTTACTTGGGTTAGGGACGCATTCTTGCCGGAGGGTGGAACTTCCAGCAAATGCTTGTGCTTCATGTGTGTACCCTTCGTCTCCTAGCTGCATTAAAAAATGCATCAAAAATAAAAAGTTAACGCAAACAATAAGTGTCATACCAGCAGACAAATATGAAAGTAATGTACCCTTTCGAAATATTCCACAAAATAAAATTATTTTGAAAAACGCCCAAATAGAGGGGCAATTCAAAGTTAATAAAATAAACTAACTGGGGGCAAGGGGTAACAGGCAGGTCATTGAATGTCTGAACTTAACAAAATACCTACCTACTGACTGACAGGCAGTACACACATATGATAATTTGGGTTTAAAAAGTGCTTGAATTTATTTTGCTTGGAAGAGTACAAACCTTGCAGCTGTTTTTGTCGATTGCTGGAATTTTTTCTTGCATATTGCACCATTGGCAGGAAACTTTGCGTGAACGTCCCACGAGGCCATTTGGGAGATGCTTGAACTAGTACTCCTAGTGGCAACTAATGTGCCTCATTAAACTCCAATCACCTTGGTTTGTGGCATAGCAGTTGTGGTTTCAACAGGATATGGGAGCCTTCCCACGAAATCAAGATTGCTGTTCCTTAGCTTGGTTTCCTCACCGAAGGAGATTGTTATCTGGCCTCCCTGCCATCCTTTGTGGAGGGAATAAATTGCTATGGAATAAGATATCTTCAGTGTCATGGGAAAATTGTTTTGTATTATTATTTTTTTTATTATTGTGCTACATTCCAGATTGCTTCATATAAAGCTTTATACAGAGCAACTTTTATACTGGGAAATTTTGCTACTTCATTAAAAAATGTAACACCCACTTAAAAAGAAATTAAACCACTTCAGACTTTTTTCAGATTAATATACTTAATTCTATTTTATCTTGAAAAGCTTTCCATTATTTCTCAAAGGAAGTGAAGACATAATAAAAAGTTCTTCAAGATAAAATAGAATTAAAAACACTTTGTAACAGTGGAACCCGTAAGACTTCATAAGAATTCAAAATGCAATTTGCAAAATATAGAACAAAGCTCTGTGATTCTAGCAAAAATTTCAACTCCTGTAATTTTTAATGAATTCCTGAAATTTATTTTGTGTAAATTTGTATAAACCCTGTAAATATACTTCTTGATATTTCTGATAATCCAAAAGTTTCAGTGCACCCCCACTTCCAGTCTCCTCACTGTCCTTGCAAGCAGCACATCCTATGTATTTATAAACATCAGGTGTATTAGTTTGCTCAATTGATCTATGCATTAAGTGAAAGTGATAATTGCCTTGATTTTCTGCATAACAGAGTAGTGGGTTTTTAAAGTTGGGAAAGGGGTTTGAAATGTACGATACTAGAAGATATCCATATGCAAATTTGAAAAACAGTACCTTATGCTACAGCACATTATAATTTAAGAGTGGAATGAATTTGCTTTTTTATGGAACTAACACTGACTAAGCAAATGTGCCATATCTGCATGTTAATTAAGTACACCGTAGTTGATTCTGACTGCTTGTTTGCTGCCAAGAATTTTTCTTTTCAAGTTATGCAATAATATATGATGTAAGTAAGCACATGATATGTAAAATACTTTTTAGATTATATGTATTAATTTTTATGTGCTTTATTTTTGTATTTCTCCTAAATTCACTTGAACAGATAATTCAGAGCAAATAATAAGTGGTACATAATGATTATTGCAAAGTATCATTGCACCAATCAAGTTTATTGTGTTAACTCTCCTTGTTTTTGTAAATATTTTTTAAATGTGTATCATAAAATTCATCTGTTGTTAGAGCCTGCTGCTTCATGAAAGTTGCAATCATACTTGTACAGCCATTTTTCTGTAATAAAAATGAATAAGGCTTTGCATTGTGTCTGGGTGCATTTAGCTAAGTTAGATTATAAGGGAAACTATGTGTTGCACAGATTTACTATATATACACTGATTGGGTACTGCATTAGGCTTACTAACCAGGCACAAGCTCTCCCCTCCCCAAGTGTTTCTTTTTGTTAAAATGTGATGCATTAATTTCATAAAAATGCACCTAACATTAAAAAAAAAATGCTTTAATCTTGTCTTCTATTTTTTATTAACTTTTCTTTGTCCTGGTGGATTTCAAAAACTTCCATCTTTGCCATCCCTCTTCCCCACAAAAAATCATCTATGCACACCCCTGTTACTTACATAATACTGTAGTTAGTCCCGTGCCTACTGCAATTTGAATAGACGTGAAAAAGCACAGTGCACACATGTACCACTTTGCTTTGCTGTCAAAAGCCGATTTTTCACAGCTGTTGGTGTGATGTCAAATCATTCTGACAGGACATCAGAGAAAAAATTGGTGCAAATTATCACTCGCCAGATGGCTATTAACTGGCAACTTTGGCAATTAAATTTATTTTAGTGGTCGCCAGTTTGGCCATTTGTTATTTTTAGTGCCAATTTACAAAAGTATTATAATTCAGAAGTAAAGGTAAAAGGAAGTGAAACTAATCCTAACTAGGGATAGCAAAAACCTCGAAGTTTTGCCACCGATAATTGATGTTACAGAACCCTTTTAAATGTGACGTGGTCGATTCATCGGCCTGTGTGTGTTGTGCTAAAAGTGCGGTGGGCTGAATGATCAGCCCTCGAGTTTGACCTGAGTAGTTCCCGAATCAGACAGCTGATGTCGGCGTGAATGATCATATCATTTATTAATCGTATTGTTTTGAAATAAAATCTCCACGAATCATACCGTCAAACAGCAGCATTATTGAAAAAAATCATGAGAATATACTGTAAGAATCGTATCATAATTTTTCGTTCGCTATATAGTCTTTCCACGCACTTTCGCTGAGCGATGGGAGGAGCCAAAACTTTTCCTACTACAATTTTAGCCAAAACTTTTCCTACTACAGTTGAGGCAGGGCTGTTCACAAGGGATTGTGGGTAAATTATAGAATGCTACGCTGTCGGAAATCACTGTTTCAAACCCCGTTCCAAGTGCAATAACGTGCAACTCGGGGTCCAGTGACAACGGGTTGTTTATTTTTCTCGCGGACTTTGCCTCGCAGGAGAACGAACGTGTTTTATTACTAGAAACTTCACATTATTCATTTTTTCCCCCAAACAAACCGACACAATAGCAAAACTTGGTGAATTACGAATCCCCCACATCTTTTTCCAAATTCGTGTGTTAGCTGAGGATGAACTTTATTGACAGCTTGTTCCTCGGTATTTGCAGATGTGCGTCTTAAATCGCCTTCGAATGACATCAGTTTGTAAGGCATTCATGCTGATGGGTTGGGCCTGTTCCAACAGGACAATGCACCTCCACACATGTGTTGGGCTGCCACATTATGGTTAGAGGAGCATTCATCTGAGTTTGGGGTGTTGCGATTCCCACCGAAGTCCCCAGATCTGAACATGATAGAACACATTTGGGATGCCATGCAACACGCTATCGAACAAAGGAATCAGAGACCTCGGAATACACCCGAATTGTGGAATGCTCTGCAGGAAGTATGGTGTGCATTGCCTACACCATATTTCCAGAAGCTAGTGGAGTCCTGCGCTCCCGTGGGAGACCTATCAAGTATTAGACTGGTGTACCAGTTTTTCTGGCACTTACTTCAGTGTATATATCACATGTATAAAAATGTTAAGAAAAATTTTAAAGGGAAAATTTCAGCCCAAAATATTAAAATTTATGGAAAGTACAGCATTTTTTTCTTGAAGCTTGCAATTTCCAAGAAAATGGCTCAGCATTTCTGTCATACACTCTTACATTACATGTAGCATTAAAAGGGCTTTAAACCTTGATGTTTCAGGAGCCGATACAGCGAAGAAACAGAGGTTTCATTACCAATGTTTAAAACTGGTAAATAATAATTTCTGCGTAAAGTTAATGAATTTCTTTTTGTTGCATTCTTGTAAAGAATGCAACAAAAAGAAATTAAAGAATAAAACTATGATACAGAAATGATTGACATTTATTTATTGTTTCACGTCAATAGATGGTGACGTTGGCTCACAGCTTTTTGAAAATTTCCCAAGCAGTCAGTTGTGGAATTTGATACGACAGGCTGTCTGTTTGTTATGTGTTTTGTAAACACCGACTGTGAACTCAGTATCAATTTCCCTTGTTCTTTTCCGTGAACTATTTTTGCCGGCTCAACACCATGCGGAGTGGCATTATTAATGCTTTCTTGTTCAACTTCATAAAGCATTTTGGATGCGTCAGGAAAAAGATTATTTTGAGACATGAAAGTGCTTAACTCTTGCATCAGGCTTGGATTGCACTGGGCATTTTCCCTAATCATCATGTTTTGATCACAAACCTCTTCCGGGCCCAATATATACAGTTGAGCAAACTTTCTCTGGCCCCTATTTTCTGGGTGCAAAGCTCCTGCTCTGATAAATTTGTTTATTAATTCAGAAATAATGGAGACCGTATCCAGGAGGCGGAGCAATGTTAGCTCCCATGAACACAAACGCCAAAATGTTATTTATTGATCTTGTGTTGTTCATAAAACTTTTCGAATATTGTTGCTGTCCTTTCATTAACTGCTGAATAACAGGGGCTGATCTTATAACATCTAATTTTATTTTGCCATTATGACAGCATTGCGTAAAAAGTTTGTCAGATGGCTGTTCTGCCGCAAAATGCTATGCATGACAAAATTTTCAAATACTGTTTATGGAACCACAGTTATGAGCGTCTACATTTGGTTCTTACAACATTAACTGCGTCAAGAACAGCTTGGTTTCTAGTTCGTGGATTTTGTCGGCAGATTGCGTCACCACTTCTCTGGCATAATATTTGCGCTTGTGACATGTTTGCAATCTCATGTCGTTTGTGACCTTGTGCAATTTGTTCTGACATCATGTTTACAATTCGGTGTCGTTCCCGACTGCGTTCAGTTTGCAGAGGAGCCATATTTGCTACGCGATGGCGATTCCGATTGCATTCTCTTTGCACAGAAGACATACTTTCCCTTTCTTGCTCCGCCTTTCGCCTTTTTGCTGCTTCCTTCCGTTTAGGAGGCATATTTGTAGTGTTGTTGTTAAAACTCACACAAAACAAAGTTGATGTTTTGAGACAAATGAACCACAATATGAATTGAATGACTTCGAATCGCACACACCCGAAAAAAACAAAAAAACTAACTTCGAACGAAAGAAAAAAGATGTAAACAAAACATTAAACAGGAACGGTTACGGATAACACAGATATAAATGTTCGTCTTTTTCTGCTAAACAGCGTAATGAAGCATATCAAGGGTATTATATGAAGTAGAACCAAAATTCTGACGTAAAGTTTTTCGAATCTCTAAAGAGTTGACCGTGTGATGTAACGCATCTCTGACGTCATGTGAGAATGATTTGGATTAGATAACATCACAGCAGCAACTGTGTTCCTCGTTGCTATGACAACAAAACAAAGTCATACGCGTAGACTGTGTGCGTGTAGGATATGACGAAAACATGAAAAGCAAAGCATGACATCACAAACATTTGTTTCTCGGTTGTTGCTATGACGACTTAAAAAGTGGCACGGAGGACTCTAGCAAATTATATGTTAGAATAGTGAAAGCTTTGATGCCAGGCATGAATGGTCCTCAGGCTGAAAGTTCAACATGATGAATAAAACTGTCAGCTGGGTCATGAAAAAAAAAAAAAAAGAAAAGCAACAATGAAGAAATGGGGAGAAAGATATCAGCAGAAAGAAAAATTAAGCACTGGATGCTGTGCAGTCAACAAGTATGGCTGTGGAACTTGCTGAGAAGAAAGCATGAAACTTTAGCAGTGATTTAGCAAGCAAAACTAAACAAGAAAAAAAACTGCTTTTGAAGCATTATCCTTTAGTCAATTATTTTTTTTTCGAATTCAGTAATTTTACATTGTGAATACAGTAATGTCCTCCAGTTTAATTTTACATAAATTAATTAAGCGAACGGTTCTACCTTCTTAATGCTATGTTACATTCATTCTTTTTCGCCCCTCGTTCTAATTTTTCACCCGATTAAAAAAAAAGTTCAGCTTTTTTTTTTCTTCTTGGTCAGTCTCGTGCATGAATACTGTAAGAGAATGTTTCATGTGAAGAAAAATCTATTGTTCTGTTCGTGCTGCAACATACCACAGGATTTTTCAAGAAAGGATAGTTGTCTGCATAAAAAATTTTGTGTTCGAACAGCCAACTGAAAAATATGCAGAAATGTGTTGATAAATTAATTGAAAAAAGAACTAAACAAGGGCAGCATCGCTCAACTGAAATTTGAAATTAACTAAATCCCAAATTGGATAACCCTACATTAAAAAATTACTTGGAAAATTTGTTGAAAGATATTGGTGTTGTTCCAAATGCAAATTGAATGCGGAAATGTTATTTGCCAAAAATATATGATATTCAAAAGCAACAAGTAATTTTTTTTTTTTTAAATCGGTAGAGAGAGATGTAGGTAACAAGTGATTCTGAAAATAGGTACATTTTGAATATTCTTGTTGCATCAGCTGAAACGAATGTCGAAAGCTGCAATGCTGAAACCTCTTAGAAAGCAATCTTCCTTGAGTGCAACACTGGAATCTGTACCTTTTTAAAGCAGTCAGCGAGGCAATACTTCAGTGTGTCCATAAGTATGAAATACCAAACAGACAAACAGAAGTAATCGCTTTTCCACATTTTATTAGTGAGTAACGAAAAAATTGTCATCGTCCGCCACCGGGAATTGAACCCAGGGTCTTCTAGTTATGTGCCGGACATGCTACCACTGCACCACACAACCTCTAATTCTCCAGACTCGCATACGACGAACTGCCAAACCACTTGGCAGGTTGCTCCTTGGAGCCCCACACAATGCTGGGGATTCGCCAAAGATGGTAAGCAGCAACTGAACAAATAACTAGGAGGCGAATGAATAATTAATACACACAATTGACGTGGATTAGGAACATCAAACAGAAATCATCGTTCTTTCCACGTTTTTATGTGTATTATTATTTTTGTGTGTGTATTATTATTCATTCGCTTTCTAATTATTTGTTCAGTTGCTGCTTACCATCTTTGGTGAATCCCCAGCATTGTGTGTGGCTCCAAGAAGCAACATGCCAAGTGGCTTGGCAGTTCGTCGTATGCGAGTCTGGAGAATTCGAGGTTGCTGTGGTGCAGTGGTAGCATGTACGGCACATAACTAGAAGACCTGGGTTCGATCCAGGTGGCGGCCAATGAGAATTTTTCCATGGCTCACTTATAAAACGTGGAAAGAGCGATGACTTCTGTTTGATGTTCCTAATCCACATCAATTGTGTGTATTAAAGTATGAAATACTTTTTGCGAATATAACCGCTCTTGTGATAAACAACACATCTTACATATCCAAAGTGTGGGGAAAGATCCGGAAAGCAGAATTTTTGAGGAAATATGGTATTTCGCAAAATTTTGGGGTAAATTCTGAAATTTTGCGAAAAGTAGCGAACTTTTTATGAAATTTCATGATTTATCGCACCCGAAATTTTGCGAAAAGCAGCAAACTTTTTATGAAATTTTGTGTACTGCCCCGCAAATTTTGACTTTTTTCCCCTCTGATGAAATGACTACCCTAGTCTTGATTTACACGATTATCTGTTGAAAAATGTTATAAATTGAGGTTCTGCAGATAATAAGCTGCTTTATTAAAAACAAAATTGCAGCACTTTGATTTTTAAAAATCCTCATTGTATTTGCGCACGATGCATAACCTTTATCTGGCAGTTTGTCTTTCTTTGAAGAGCTAACCTCTGAATCTCGGAGAACAGCTTGATGATATGCATCCTGCACAAATACAATGAGGATTTTTTAAAAATCAAAGTGCCGCAATTTTTTTTTTAATAAAGCAGCTTATTATCTGCAGAACCTTAATTTATAACATTTTTCAACAGATTGTATTGATAAGCTGGAAATTACAGTATTATAATATTAAATAAAGTTATAAAACTAGAAAAGATGATAAGATTTTTTGTAATCAATGTTTGAAACACTAGGGGTAGTTATGTTAATCCTCTAGAAACGGAATTATTTATCGGAAAAAAAAAAAGTTGTTGAGTGACATGATCAATGTGCATGAAATTAGTAATGAGTAAAACCAGAAAGACAAAATTAGGAACATTTCTTGTCAGAATATTTAATACTTAAATAAACATAACAGAGATCTGTAACTTTACATATTTGTTCAAAAAATTTACACAGGACTCAAAACTAACAGAATATGTCAAAATATAAAATTTTCAATTATTTTGTTGTACTTGACTCAACATTGTCATATATATAATCTTTATGTAACAGAAAAAAGGATGAAACGTCATGCTCTTGTGAGCTTTGGAAGTTTGAAAGTATCCTCAACATATTTACCTGTTTCCTAATAAGAGCATGTAGATAGCTTATTGTACTTTTTTCTCAGTTGATTTCTTTATTGTTTTAAAACTGAGATTTAGCAATACTCAAAATAAATTACACTGACATTTTCACTTGAGTTGTTACATGTTATAAGTTGATTTTCACCATATATGTACTAGTACTGTAGCCCCTTTCCAAACAGCAAGGGTTCTGTTGTAGAAAAATCTCAGATTATACATACATACATACATATTATTAAGCTGTTCTCTAAGATTTAGAGGTTAGCTCCTCAAAGAAAAAAATCTGCCCGACTGAACTTTCTTCAAATTAATAAATCATATTGACAGCATTTGTTTGACGGTGGCTGAGTTGCTATTGCTAAAGGAAAGATAACTTCCAACTATTTGATGGTGGCTTGAGTCATTATCGCTGAAGGAAAGATAACTTCCAACTAGCATGAAAAAATAAAGTTAGGCTCAGTTCTGATTGAACCGCCAGTTTGGAACGTAGGACTACGACTTGCAGATCAGAGTTGAAATGAGCTAGTTGAGAATGGTTTAAAAGCGTTTATTTAATTTGTTATAGCCAACACAGGTATATAATATGAAAAGTAGCTTACATAATTTTTAGAAATGCTGCTGGATACATTGTGAACACAAAGCAAATTGATACACAAATTACCCAACATGGTGCTCAGTCTTCTTACATTCCTCATCACTTGCTCTTGCTTCTCTCCACTTTTGCTTGCGTTCATTCTGCGAATTCCACAGCATTGTCGAAAATGTTAACCCATTCACATGAAAACAATTTTTTTTTTATTTTAGTTTTAACCACTGCGATATGTTCTTAATATATTTGAGTAGATCTTGTTGAGAGCTTTAAAATGATAGCACGACAATCATTTTGCACTCACGGTTGTCCAGATAAACCACAATATTGTCAAAAGTGTTAACCGGTTCACAAGAAAACAATTAAAATGTTCGGTTCAAACCACTGTGAAGTGTTTCATATATTTGAATAGATCTTGTTGAGAGCTTTAAAACTATACCACACACAATCGTGTTGCTCTCATGGTTGCCGATATAGACTGAGTCACACGTGGCGGCACGCCCAGAAGTATTGCATCATCTCTCCCGTACACAAGGAGCATCATGTGCACGATGTACTGCGCAGTAAGCGAATTGGACTCCATGCTGTTTAAGAATATGCCAACACGATTAGTGTGCGGCACGTATTTTTAACGTTATAACGATTACAATTGGGACCTATTTTTGTCACAGGCGGTCGGTCGGCCGTAAGTCACACCATACTATCTGCGGAGTCCAACGTCAAAAACTATTTTTTAGTTTACTCTTCTGGTTCCATTCCATGGATCAACGCAGTTGCATCGAAGAGTTATTTATGTTGAATTTTGGCTCTTTCTTCTCCATCTTTAATAGTTAATTATTTACAGGGGTTTTAGTGCTCCTACCATGTTTTGGAGCAATTCTTGAAGGGAGAAAATTTGCATTTTGGAGCAGAACTCAGGTTTTGGAGCATTTTTAATAGTTTAAAGTCCATGCTGTGCTTTAAGTTATGTTTATATACTGAATTACCATTATTTTATGAACTATGAAAAAATGTTATATTTCAGGTTCATTGACATTTTACTGCTCCTCTTACGACTGTTAATTAGCATTTCTGTCGTTCCTACAGTGAGATAAATGGGAAAACAATTATACTACCCACAATTTGTTGAAAACTACATGACCTGCAATATTTTAAGCTAACACATTAATAGGGATTTTCTTCTGAATGCATTTGTTTCGCTGTAACGCGAATAGGATGCTGCTGCATCCAAGAACTGTTGCTATTGTTACTGAACGCTTGCGAATATATACTTAGGAAGAATAAATAATATGTAACTACTGTTTGTTGTTTGGTTGGTTTTTAGCAGCATATTTTTCGAAATTCGTGGCATTCAGATTAAAACACATTATTTCTGAAACCAACCAACTGGCAACCCACGTGTATGTGGTTTGCGTGTGCATCACAAACTCCTAAGGTTTTCTGAAGGAAAGCGTACCTTCGATATAAAAGGAAAACTAATGTAACATTTAATAATCAAATTGTAAAATCACCTTTCAGCAGTTGCGCCATGATACTCTTCATACAATGTTTTTCACCCAGTAATTGTCAATGTCAAACTTTCATTATTGCTGTGAACAATTACAACTGCAACCAAAACTATAAGATAACAGTGAGATTTAGTAAAGTTGGTTAGATAAAAGCTGCTTCCATCGCTTAACGCTTGCGCAGTGACATTTTGGTATGTGACTGCCCCCTCCCTCTTTAGTAGTAGTAGAATCAGTTTGACTTTTTTGTTGTAGCTGTCTGAAAGAGCCACTGCTCTTGCATACGTGGGATCCTGTATGCATGCATGGACATTAAGCAGACGACTGCGAGTTAGTAACTGGTTGAACGTACGTTCCATCTGGAAAAAGAAAAGTGTGAGGGTGAATAGTAACTGATTGAACGTACCTTCCATCTGGAAAAAGAAAAGTGTGAGGGTGAACATGTTCCCCAAGGTAGGTCAAAATGAGAAAAAGAAAACCTAAAAGTTCTGCTCCCTGAATGTACGGGGCAAAATTCAGACTAAGTAAGAACCAAAAGATCAGTATTCCTGATAATTGATTACAAGTTATGCGATATAAACAATCCTTTCATTTATCCATAGCGCTCGTCAGCGACTTTAAATTAACACACATGAGACTGACAAATAAAAAAACAAAACAAAGCTGTACTTTTTAATTTGGTGAAAAATCAGAGTCTGTGGTGAGAAAGTGTGAATATTAAACAACATGAACAAAACTGAATCGTTCACTGTAATTTATTTAAGAAAATATTTAACTAGATCACACCACTGTATTCACAATTATAAAATTACAGAATTCCAAACAAAATAGGGTGGTTTTGAAAGATATAGCTTCAAACACTATTTTTTCCTGGTTTTGTTCTTGTACTTGCTAGAAAATTAGCTCTGGTTTCCTCTTGCGAGCAAACCCTACTTTCTTCTCAGCAAGTTCCACAGCCATAGTTGTTTTTTGTTGACTCTGTCACTGCACAGCATCCACTGTTTACTTTTTTCTGCTGATAGTTTTCCCTTACCATTTTTCTTTGTTACTTTTCTTTCTTTTTCATTTTTTATTCCCTCAGATGACAATTTTATCCATCATGCTAAAAGAACTTTCAGCCTGAGAACCATGAATTCTGATATCAAAGCTTTCACTATTTTAGATAAATGGTGTAATTTTCAGAGAATGAATACTTTTTTTTTAACACCATGCATCAATTCTTACAAATTTCCAAACTTCGTCACTTCCGTTTATAGAAATTTCCCCCACCCTTATTAAGCTAAAATGCACACACATTTATGAGGGTGATGACATTTAACAAATAATTAAGAATTGGAAAAAACACCGGGCGGGGGGGGGGATACAATTACGGAGGAAATCTTTGCTTCGTCCGACTTCCTTTATCGAAAATTTGTCAGACATTTTCAAGCTGAAATACAAATACTTATGGAATAAAATGATATCTAACAATACTGGGTAGAAGAAACATCGCAAGAAAAAAAAATACGATTACGAGGGAAATCTTACTTTCGTTTACTTTCCATTTTCGAAGGATGAAATTCCGTCCTACGACAAAAGAAACGACCCCCCCCCCCCACCAGCAATCCTCCCAAAATTTCAGTTCAGTTATGCGTCGATCTCGTGAGTTGGTCCAAATGATAGCAAAACAGACGGAATTCCTAGAATCAGCGCAAGAATCTCGTGGCCGAAGATTACGGGTAAATTTTCGGGCGGCCTAACTTCCGTTTTCAGAAGTAGTTGCCTACAATTTCAAGCTGAAATTATGCAATGAAATTATATTTAACAACAATACTGAACAGAAGCAAAATCGCAAGAGAGAAAAAAATACGATTACGGGAAAAATCTGCACTCTGTTTAACTTCCGTTTCCGAACGTTTAAAAAGACAAAACAATGTCCCCAGACGGAATACAACCCAACCCCCAAACTAATACCCCCAAAATTTCTTCACTTTTGCATCGATCTCGAAAATGAAAAAGGAGGGGGGGCTCCGCGAATCCGTAGAAAAATCTTACGTACGAATTAACCGCTGAATCGATTTTGAATGTCTTAAGATTACGCTAAAATATTGATGACCGGTAAATTTTAACTTTTTTGCAGATTTCGTCCAAATTGCGTTTTTTTTTTAGCAGAATGGGGCAAGAACAACGTTTTGGCGCAATTGGTGCTGGTCTGGCAGCCCTGTAATTAACACAACTGACACATCAAACCATGTAGGAGCTTCCAAGCACTTTCACCCAGCTGCTGTGAGCCAACGGGAAGTTCGCAATAGCCTATATATGCAAGAAATGAGATAAAATGAGCTTCAGCAACTTTAAGTTGGCTAAAGGCAAGCTTATTATTAGTCTTGTAGTAATTTTGGCCCACAGCAGTTGGGCAAAAGTGCTTGGGAGCTACTGTATGGTTTGATGTGTCGTTTTTTTTTAATTTGGAGATTTAAATAAGTTTTTTAATTATCATCTTTTTAACTTTTAGCTTTGTAAATGAGTGTTTTTGGAGACACTAGCAGCATGGAGTTAGGGTAGAAGTTTTTAGTTTGAACTCTGGCAAATAATTGGGTTACAGCTTAGAATTATTGATTTCTATGGGTTGGATGTTCTTTTGAGGTGAGTTCATGGGTACAGGATAAAAATAGAATTATTATTATAACTACTGAACACATCTCGCCAATGGGAAGTTCATAATAGCCAACACATGCAAGAAATGTGATAAAATGAGCTTCAGCAACTTTAAGTTGGCTAAAGTTAAGTTTATCATTATTCTTGTATTAATATTTGGTTATGTAATATACACTGAAGTGCCAGAAAAACTGGTAAACCAGTCTAATACTTGGTAGGTCCCCCATGGGAGCGCAGGACTCCACTAGCTTCTGGAAATATGCTGTAGGCAATGCACACCATACTTCCTGCAGAGCATTCCACAATTCGGGTGTATTCCGAGGTCTCGGATTCCTGTGTTCGATAGCGCGTTGCATGGCATCCCAAATGTGTTCTGTCACATTTAGATCTGGCGACTTGGGTGGGAATGGCAACACTCCAAACTCAGATGAATGCTCTTTTAACCATAATGTGGCATCCCGACACTTGTGTGGAGGTGCATTGTCTTGTTGGAACAGGCCCAACCCATCAGCATGAATGCAGGGCATGACCAAGTGTACCTCGTCAGAAAGGATGTGCACATAGCGTTTGCCGGTCACAGACGTATGTAGACGTACCAGGGGTCCCAGTGAAGTCCAGCTAAACACACCCCATACCATTACGGACCCCCACCAGCCAGTACAGTTCCCTGTTGACAGGTGGGATCCATGGCTTCATGGGGTTTTCGCCACACATGAATCCTTCCATCTGCCCGATATTTGGAAACGCGACTCGTCAGACCAAGCTACTTCTTTCCAGTCATCAAGTGTCCAGTGACGGTGTTGTGCCCAAGTGAGGCACATAGCTCTGTGTCGTGCACCCATCAAGGGGACTCAAGTTGGGCGTTGGCTCCCAAAGCCCATATCATGCAGGGTACGTTGTACAGTCCGGACGCTGATGCTTGTTGTGGCTCCAGCATTGAATTCCGATGATACCTCCGAGAGTTTTGCCCGCCTATCGCGTGAAACGATTCTTGACAGCCGACGATGGTCACGTTCACCCAATGTCTTTTTACGGCCACACTGGTATCGCAGGTTTTGCCGGAATTCTTGTAGTCACGGTACACCTGTGCAATGGTCCTCTGTGAAAATCCGAACTTCGCTTCTACCTCCGAAAAACTATGGCCCATCTCACAAGTGCCAACTATGACACCACGTTGAAAATCGCTTAAATCATTATTGTCATTCTTGTGCCGAAAACAGCTCTGAAAGCTGGCAAGGATGTCTTATCATCTTATATACGCACAGGCGGACGCAACTGAGTACGTGCATAGGTGATGTTGCTATGTATTTTGCATAAGCTCGTCTGCACCAGTTTTTCTGGCACTTCAGTGTATATATAAGGTAGGTTAAACAGAAGTAATGCAATAACACGAGAAAATGCCTAAAGAGTAACTGAAGTCCAAGGAATTATAACTGAAATACAATAAAACGAAAATATGAAGCAGTATGCAGCAGACTGAAGGAATTAGCAAAATATAGAGTTGTGAAAAAACGACCAAGGAATATCGAACAAAAAACTTTTTGTGAATGCAAGAACATGGAGAACAAAAGTAAAAAAAAAAAACTGAAAAAAACCAGGTTGCCTTCATCAGGAGAGCATCAGCCTGGGGAAGTGGCTATTTAAGAAGTCAATGGTTGTGTTAGGGGTGCTACCACTGCCTCTCTTTCCCCTGTGTCTGGTTGTAGATTTGTTGAAGGCTTTATATTTGAAATTATGATAAATACAATAATTGTTCAAGTTCAGTCGTTTGCCATTGAAAAGGTCATTAAGACCGTACGGATAAAAAGTTTCAAACTGTAGCAAGCTGAGATTTTTGAGAGTCAGTCTTTTTTTCCAATAGTGGCTCGATAAATAGAATTTTCAAGGTAATATTATTGAAGCCCTGAATCTGAAAGTGCTGGATTTCGTGGTCATTCCCCCCCCCCCCGTAGGTTCTAATGTCAAATCTGTGCCCATTGATACGGATATGTAAGGGTTACTGCTCTGTCCAATGTAGCTGCTAAGGCAAGTATCACATGTAATCATGTAGTCACAGTTGCTGGTTTTGCAGAAAACAGGAGAATTATTGTCACCAATGTTAGAGGGATCAGCATGACAACAAGTCTTACATCTACGATCACAGAACCTGGAACAGAAAATAGGAACAGAAGTAGGAATTGCAAAATTTATTTATTTTAAGTTTTTTGTAATATTATGAACAAAATTGAATAAAGACCATAATGTGTTGGTACGCTGGGACCCCTCTGTCTCAGGTCCAGGTACCGTAGGCTGTAGTTCATTTTTAGAAGTGGCCTGCCCTGCCTTAGGGCCAAACGCGGTCCTTGTTAACCCACGTGAAGACCGATATGGTTTGACAACATTATTAGACCTCAAAAGCATAATTACCAAAATAAGGAATAGAAAGTGATATAGCCACTCCCCAAGGCTGATGCTCTCCTGATGAAGGCAACCTGGTTTTTTCAGTTTTAATTTTTATTTTTTATTCTCCATGTTCCTGCATTCACAATAAAGCTTTTGTTCGATATTCCTTGTTTCGTTTTTTCACAACCCCCCCCCCCCCCACTCTCTCTCTATATATATGTATATACAGGGCGTCCATAAAGTCTTTCCCACATTACAAAAATTAATATTAAAAAATGTATTACAGGTACAAGAAAGGGGTTACACGGCAATGATGGTGCACAAGCAAAGTTTTTTCCAGTGTCAGTACACCTCCACATGAGCGCCATTTGTGGCCCGGAGGACATCTAAGCGATATTTGATTTCACGCCATGTTTTGTTTAACATCTCAGCAAAGACAGAACCAATGGCATCCGTTATTCTGCTCTTCAACGTCTTGACATCCAGAACACTGCTAGAGTAAACTTTGGTCTTTCACATAACCCCACAGTAAAAAGTCTAGAGCGGTTATGCCGAGCGATCGAGGTGGCCATGTTATGGGGTCGTCGCGGCCAGTCCATCTGTCCGGAAATGTAGCTTTCAGGAACTCGTGAACCATTATTGACCAATGTGGTGGGGCACCGTCTTGTTAGAAAATAACTGAAGGTTGAGTGCATGCAACTCGGTTGCTACAAAACGTTACAGCATGTCCAGGTATATGTTACTGTGGTCCCGCTCGGGGAGATCGCCAACACCACTTGTTGCTTAAAACTTTTCATACCAAGCTTTTTGGTCCGGTGGTGATTGTTTGTACTCTTTTCTGAAATAATGCTGGAACGTAATCGCCGATTTGATCTTGTGGAACCACAACACGCACACCGCTTTTTCTTGCATGGAAGCCATTATCGATGAAATGCTCCTCTTATTCATATTCTTCTTTAGTCAAAATCCATTCAAATAATGGTTCAACTGTTGAAACTTTTTACATGTTTTAGTTCTTTTGTGCGAAATGCAATTTCTCGATTAAAAATTACTATTAAATGCAAAAAAAAAAAAAAAAAAATCCTTTTTACGCACCTCTTGGTTGCAACAGCCACTGTTCGAATCGTCTGTGCGTTTGTTCTTACTTGGTTCTTGAGTTTAGACTTTTTAAGAAGTTTAGATGGCACATTTTTTAACCTTCTACTGAGAGGTACGTATAAGGATTTTTTTGTTTGTTTGTTTGCGGTTTGCACTTTTTAAAAAGTTTAAATGGCATATTTTTTAAACTTCTTAGAAGTTTAGATGGCAAATTTTTAAACTTCTTAAAAAATCTAAACTCAAGAACCAAGTAAGAACAAACGCACAGACGATTTGAACAGCGGCTGTTGCAACCGAAAGGTATGTATAAGGTTTTTTTTTTTTGTTCGCAGTTAAAACTTTTTAAGAAGTTTAGACGGCACATTTTTTAAACACTACTGAGAGGTACGTAAAAGGATTTTTTTTTGTTTGCAATTTGTACTTTTTAAGAAGTTTAGATGGCACATTTTTGAACTTTAAAAAAGTCTAAACTCAAGAACCAAGTAAGAACAAATGCACAGACGATTTGAACAGCAGCTATTACAAACAAGAAGTACGTAAAACGATTTTTTTTGTTCGTAGTTAATAGTAATAATTTTTAATTGAGAAATTGCATTTCACCCAAAAGAAATAAAATATGTAAAAAAGTTTCAACAGTTGAACCATTATTCGAATGGTTTTTGGCTAAAGAAGAATACGTTTATAAACATGTTTTCATATCTATATGTCGAGAAATATGTACATCCTCTTATTCAGCAGTAGCACTCACCTAAAAAACAGTAAAAACACCCTTTATGAGTGCTGCTATATTATGTTGCCAATCATTTTATTTTAACCTACATAGATTTTTTTATATTAAGTTTTGTATTGTGGGAAAGACTTTACTGATGCTCTGTATATATATAAATGAATTACATACACCAAGTGATCACTGAATTATGACCACCCCTATCAAAAGTGGATGTGACCCATTAACCACATGATTTCCGAGAGAGCGCGGTTAAGCGACTGACGTAACATATACACTGCTGGACAATTGCTAAGGACGGATCATAAACGGCTATATAGCGCATAAAAAGTAAGTGTGGTTGGATGCCAAGTGAAACAAAATAATGTCAGAATGCCAGGACATTACAAGAAAGACAATTTATTGTGCTCTGAAATCCAGAAGGCTTTGGAACGTGTTCAAGGGACAAACAGGCCATTTTGTGCAGAATACGTAAACGTGAAAAAAATGCAATTACCGTCCGCAGGCGTTCCGGCGTAAGATGTCAATACGGGATATGGCCACCATGGAGGGCGATGCAAAATTCCACACGTCGTGTCATGCTTTGCACAACATTATCAAGCAGCTGTTGGGGTAATTTATCCCATTCCTCTGTCAGTGCACGGATGAGGGTGTCCTTGTTTATTGGAGGGCATTGGCGACCAGCAAGACTCCTCCCCAAAGCATCCCACATATTTTTAATAGGATTCAGATCTGGAGAACGTGCTGGCCATACGAGGCGTTGAATATCCTCGCTCTCAAGACACTCCTGGACAGCGACTGTTCGATGACATGTTGCGTTGTCGTCCATGAAAATGAATCTATCACCGTCAGCACCACGGAACATGCGAACATGAGGTAGCAGAACATCATTAATGTATCATTGGCGAGTCATAGTCCCAGTTGGAAGCACATAGAGGGACGTACGGCCATGACACTACATGTCGGATATTGGTCCCTTTCCTGTATGTTTGCTGGACAATATGCAGTACCAATATCACGCCAGATCAGTTGTCGTCGACAATCAGACTCATCTGAGAAGAGGACAGCAGACCAGTCGTTATCAGTCCAATTGCGATATTGATGACACCATTGCAAACGGGCGGTACGGTGACGTCTGGACAATGGGATGCGCACAACATGCCAGTAGCAGCCATAAACTGATTTGCTACCTCACTAGCTGTGCTGCGCCGGTGTCTTTTTGTTGATAGCCCTATGTACCGATCTTCTGCAGGTGTCGTACTGCGAACACGACCTCCCCCGTGACGTTTGCTACACTCTTCATTTGTTTGAAATGATTTCCAAAGCCTTGAAACAACACTGTGGCTGACGTTGAACTCCATGGCAACATCTGTTATTTTTCGCCCTTCTTCAATCTTGCCAATAATACGGCCACGCGTAAAATCATCTAGGTGATGTCGGGAAGACATACTGAAAATTGCAAGTTCGTCAATTGATTCTTTCCCTTTCAACTTTGCGTTTGAACAACAACGGTCAATACGCGTCAAATCCTTTATATCTCTTATCAGCGCTATGACGTCATGAACAAGTTCGGCATATCAAAATTTGCATATGCACAACACGTCTTACTGTATCCCGCACTTATGCTAATTTCCACATTTTCCTGCCTTCCATTTTATGGTTGCTATCGTTGCTATTGTCATCCGTCCTTACCAATTGTCCGGCAGTGTATAAGGTGTGAGTGGAGCAGTAGGTAGTAAAATTCGGAGTGTGAAGGGTAAATAGAAGGATTTATTGTACTTTGAGGAAGGACCGATTGTGGGAGCTCGGAGAGCTGGTGCCTTGATTTCACAAACGGCTAAACTGGCGTGAAAATGGTCAAACAATGACTCAGAGGCAAAACTGCACAGGACAGCGAAAAGTTGATGTAGAGCGCCTGGTCCGAAGATTCGTACAGACCGACAGATGCAGCACTGCTCAACAGTTACCCCCCCCCAATACAACAGACATCAACCCGGAACAGTATCTGTCAAAAGACCATACGTATTGTACGCTAGCATGTACACTGGAGAGCAATTGAATTAGAGACAGCTGGCGTTATGCAAATGTGGCGTTGTGCGCGGCCCTGTAAACGGAAACGACATGACGTATGCAGCGATCCGACAATATAAGGAGTGATGCGACGGGAATAAGTAAGAGTCGGACGCAGTATGAGTAAGACGAAGGATCTAAGCGCATTTGATCGTAGGCAAATTGTCGGGGCCCGACGAATGGGTCACTCCATCTCGGAAGTCGTGCAGGCACTGGGATTTTCACCAGCCCTGTGTCACGGGTGCATCGTGAGTACATCGAATCCGGTAAAACCATCCCTGCAAGGGCCAACTGCCGTGAACAACAGCGTGTGGATGAGGTCATCGTCGGCTAGCTCGCATTGTAACGGCGGATGGACGGGCCACAGTGCAAGAAATCGCTCGGCAATTTAACTCTGGTGCACAAAAATGTGTAAGCAGCCACACTATCCAGAGCCATCTCCTCGCTATGGGGTACAGAAGCCATCGTCCCACGAGGGTACCGCTGCTGATCGCACGTCACAGGGTGCAAAGATTAGCATGGGCGCGGGAACATTGCCACTGGACCCTAGACATGTGGAATAATGTTGCCTGGACTGATGAGTCGAGATTCATGTTGGTACATGTGGATGGCTGGATACGAGTACGGCGCAAACCACATGAAGCGATGGATCCTTCTTGCCAGCAGGGTACTCTTCAAGCTGGCGGGGGTGGCATTCTCGTCTGGGGACTCTTTACGAGGACTGAAATGAGACCCCTGGTACGTGGGACATCGTCCCTCACGGTCAACATTACCGGGATATCCTGGACGACCATTTGCTCCCGTTTGTGCGTCTTCAACATCCCACTGGGGACCTCATCCTTCAACAAGACAATGCAGATCCCGAATTGTATCCGAATGGTTGGATGAACACTCCACCGACGTGACATAGCTTCCTTGGCCAGCTAGGTCACCTGACCTCAATCCCATCGAGCACATCTGGGATGCCATCGAGAGAGATGTTCGAGGCTCTGACCCCCTCCATCAAATCTTCATGAACTGTGGGAGCTTGTTCAGCGGTCGTGGATCCGTATGGCTTCCCAACACTTCCGGTGTCTTGTCGAGTCCATGCCGAGATGAATCGTCGCCTTCATCAGGCCGAAAGGTGGTGTTACTAGACAGATATCTCTAATTCAGTTGCTTTTCAGTGCACGAGTTATAACTGCATACAACCTCAATGACCCTGACAACAACCTCTCCTAACCATGGTTCACCGGCACATAAGACTCGCCGAGTGCGAAGATCATGCAAGTTGGATGTTGGAGGATTGGAAAAAGTTTGCTGCTCTGACGAGTCGTGTTTTTTACTCCACTCCATGTATGCATTTGGTGCAAACAACATGAGGCACTCAATCCATCCTGTATGGTCTCCACAGTGCAAGCTCATGGAGACCGTTTTATGGTGTGGGGCATGTTTACCTGGCAGGAACTTAGACCCATGGTGCATGTAGAACAAGGTATGACTGGTGCCCACTATCGTGAATTACTTACCAACTCTGTACACTCAGCAATGTTGCACTTTTTCCCGAATGGCAACGGTTTCTTCCAAGATGATAATGGGCCTAACCACAGTTCCAATGTACAGGAATGGTTTGACGAACACAATTCAGACTTCTAGCAAACTGACTGGCCTCCAAACTGTCCCGATATTAATTCCATAGAGCACTTGTGGGATACTATGGAACGGCATATCAGGCATATGGATACACCAACTACCTCCACATCTGTATTGAAGGCCATATTACACACAGCTTCATTCAATATAACTGCTCCCAGCATCTTATTGAATTGATGCCACTTTGGATAGTTGCTGTATTGAGGGCGAAAGGAGGACCTACAAAGTATTAGGTAGGTGGTCATAATTCAGTGATCACTCAGTGTATGTCGAATCGATGCCACTTCGGATAGTTGCTGTAGTGAGGGCGAAAGGAGGACCTACAAAGTATTAGGTAGGTGGTCATAATTCAGTGATCACTCAGTGTATGTCGAATCGATTCCACTTCAGATAGTTGCACTACTGAGGGCGAAAGGAGGACCTGCAAAGTATTAGATAGGTGGTCATAATTCAGTGATCACTCAGTGTATGTCGAATCGATTCCACTTCAGATAGTTGCACTACTGAGGGCGAAAGGAGGACCTGCAAAGTATTAGATAGGTGGTCATAATTCAGTGATCACTCAGTGTATGTTGAATCGATGCCACTTCAGATAGTTGCTGAAGTGAGGGCGAAAGGAGGACCTACAAAGTATTAGGTACGTGGTCATAATTCAGTGATCACTCAGTGTATGTCGAATCGATGCCACTTCGGATAGTTGCTGTAGTGAGGGCGAAAGGAGGACCTACAAAGTATTAGGTAGGTGGTCATAATTCAGTGATCACTCAGTGTATGTCGAATCGATTCCACTTCAGATAGTTGCACTACTGAGGGCGAAAGGAGGACCTGCAAAGTATTAGATAGGTGGTCATAATTCAGTGATCACTCAGTGTATGTTGAATCGATGCCACTTCAGATAGTTGCTGAAGTGAGGGCGAAAGGAGGACCTACAAAGTATTAGGTACGTGGTCATAATTCAGTGATCACTCAGTGTATGTCGAATCGATGCCACTTCGGATAGTTGCTGTAGTGAGGGCGAAAGGAGGACCTACAAAGTATTAGGTAGGTGGTCATAATTCAGTGATCACTCAGTGTATGTCGAATCGATTCCACTTCAGATAGTTGCACTACTGAGGGCGAAAGGAGGACCTGCAAAGTATTAGATAGGTGGTCATAATTCAGTGATCACTCAGTGTATGTCAAATCGATGCCACTTCAGATAGTTGCACTACTGAGGGCGAAAGGAGGACCTGCAAAGTATTAGATAGGTGGTCATAATTCAGTGATCACTCAGTGTATGTCAAATCGATGCCACTTCAGATAGTTGCACTACTGAGGGCGAAAGGAGGACCTGCAAAGTATTAGATAGGTGGTCATAATTCAGTGATCACTTGGTGTATGTAGAATCGATGCTACATCGGATAGCTGCGGGGCGAAAGGAGGACCTACAAAATTAGGTAGGTGGTCATAATTCAGTGATCACTCGGTGTATGTTGAATCGATGCCACTTCAGATAGTTGCTGAAGTGAGGGCGAAAGGAGGACCTACAAAGTATTAGGTACGTGGTCATAATTCAGTGATCACTCAGTGTATGTCGAATCGATGCCACTTCGGATAGTTGCTGTACTGAAGGCGAAAGGAGGACCTGCAAAGTATTAGATAGGTGGTCATAATTCAGTGATCACTTGGTGTATGTAGAATCGATGCTACATCGGATAGCTGCGGGGGCGAAAGGAGGACCTACAAAATTAGGTAGGTGGTCATAATTCAGTGATCACTCGGTGTATGTTGAATCGATGCCACTTCAGATAGTTGCTGAAGTGAGGGCGAAAGGAGGACCTACAAAGTATTAGGTACGTGGTCATAATTCAGTGATCACTCGGTGTATGTCAAATCGATGCCACTTCAGATAGTTGCACTACTGAGGGCGAAAGGAGGACCTGCAAAGTATTAGATAGGTGGTCATAATTCAGTGATCACTCGGTGTATGTTGAATCGATGCCACTTCAGATAGTTGCTGAAGTGAGGGCGAAAGGAGGACCTACAAAGTATTAGGTACGTGGTCATAATTCAGTGATCACTCGGTGTATGTCAAATCGATGCCACTTCAGATAGTTGCACTACTGAGGGCGAAAGGAGGACCTGCAAAGTATTAGATAGGTGGTCATAATTCAGTGATCACTCAGTGTATGTCAAATCGATGCCACTTCAGATAGTTGCACTACTGAGGGCGAAAGGAGGACCTGCAAAGTATTAGATAGGTGGTCATAATTCAGTGATCACTTGGTGTATGTAGAATCGATGCTACATCGGATAGCTGCGGGGCGAAAGGAGGACCTACAAAATTAGGTAGGTGGTCATAATTCAGTGATCACTCGGTGTATGTTGAATCGATGCCACTTCAGATAGTTGCTGAAGTGAGGGCGAAAGGAGGACCTACAAAGTATTAGGTACGTGGTCATAATTCAGTGATCACTCAGTGTATGTCGAATCGATGCCACTTCGGATAGTTGCTGTACTGAGGGCGAAAGGAGGACCTGCAAAGTATTAGATAGGTGGTCATAATTCAGTGATCACTTGGTGTATGTCAAATCGATGCCACTTCAGATAGTTGCACTACTGAGGGCGAAAGGAGGACCTGCAAAGTATTAGATAGGTGGTCATAATTCAGTGATCACTCAGTGTATGTCAAATCGATGCCACTTCAGATAGTTGCACTACTGAGGGCGAAAGGAGGACCTGCAAAGTATTAGATAGGTGGTCATAATTCAGTGATCACTTGGTGTATGTAGAATCGATGCTACATCGGATAGCTGCGGGGGCGAAAGGAGGACCTACAAAATTAGGTAGGTGGTCATAATTCAGTGATCACTCGGTGTATGTTGAATCGATGCCACTTCAGATAGTTGCTGAAGTGAGGGCGAAAGGAGGACCTACAAAGTATTAGGTACGTGGTCATAATTCAGTGATCACTCAGTGTATGTCGAATCGATGCCACTTCAGATAGTTGCTGTACTGAGGGCGAAAGGAGGACCTGCAAAGTATTAGATAGGTGGTCATAATTCAGTGATCACTTGGTGTATGTCAAATCGATGCCACTTCAGATAGTTGCACTACTGAGGGCGAAAGGAGGACCTGCAAAGTATTAGATAGGTGGTCATAATTCAGTGATCACTTGGTGTATGTAGAATCGATGCTACATCGGATAGCTGCGGGGGCGAAAGGAGGACCTACAAAATTAGGTAGGTGGTCATAATTCAGTGATCACTCGGTGTATGTTGAATCGATGCCACTTCAGATAGTTGCTGAAGTGAGGGCGAAAGGAGGACCTACAAAGTATTAGGTACGTGGTCATAATTCAGTGATCACTCAGTGTATGTCGAATCGATGCCACTTCAGATAGTTGCTGAAGTGAGGGCGAAAGGAGGACCTACAAAGTATTAGGTACGTGGTCATAATTCAGTGATCACTCGGTGTATGTCAAATCGATGCCACTTCAGATAGTTGCACTACTGAGGGCGAAAGGAGGACCTACAAAGTATTAGGTAGGTGGTCATAATTCAGTGATCACTCGGTGTATGTTGAATCGATGCCACTTCAGATAGTTGCTGAAGTGAGGGCGAAAGGAGGACCTACAAAGTATTAGGTACGTGGTCATAATTCAGTGATCACTCGGTGTATGTCAAATCGATGCCACTTCAGATAGTTGCACTACTGAGGGCGAAAGGAGGACCTGCAAAGTATTAGATAGGTGGTCATAATTCAGTGATCACTTGGTGTATGTAGAATCGATGCTACATCGGATAGCTGCTGAAGGGGGCGAAAGGAGGACCTACAAAATTAGGTAGGTGGTCATAATTCAGTGATCACTCGGTGTATGTTGAATCGATGCCACTTCAGATAGTTGCTGAAGTGAGGGCGAAAGGAGGACCTGCAAAGTATTAGGTACGTGGTCATAATTCAGTGATCACTCGGTGTATGTCAAATCGATGCCACTTCAGATAGTTGCACTACTGAGGGCGAAAGGAGGACCTGCAAAGTATTAGATAGGTGGTCATAATTCAGTGATCACTTGGTGTATGTAGAATCGATGCTACATCGGATAGCTGCGGGGCGAAAGGAGGACCTACAAAATTAGGTAGGTGGTCATAATTCAGTGATCACTCGGTGTATGTTGAATCGATGCCACTTCAGATAGTTGCTGAAGTGAGGGCGAAAGGAGGACCTACAAAGTATTAGATAGGTGGTCATAATTCAGTGATCACTTGGTGTATGTAGAATCGATGCTACATCGGATAGTTGCGAGGGCGAAAGGAGGACCTGCAAAATTAGGTAGGTGGTCATAATTCAGTGATCACTCGGTGTATGTTGAATCGATGCCACTTCAGATAGTTGCTGAAGTGAGGGCGAAAGGAGGACCTACAAAGTATTAGGTACGTGGTCATAATTCAGTGATCACTCGGTGTATGTCAAATCGATGCCACTTCAGATAGTTGCACTACTGAGGGCGAAAGGAGGACCTGCAAAGTATTAGATAGGTGGTCATAATTCAGTGATCACTCGGTGTATGTTGAATCGATGCCACTTCAGATAGTTGCTGAAGTGAGGGCGAAAGGAGGACCTACAAAGTATTAGGTACGTGGTCATAATTCAGTGATCACTCGGTGTATGTCAAATCGATGCCACTTCAGATAGTTGCACTACTGAGGGCGAAAGGAGGACCTGCAAAGTATTAGATAGGTGGTCATAATTCAGTGATCACTTGGTGTATGTAGAATCGATGCTACATCGGATAGTTGCTGTAGTGAGGGCGAAAGGAGGACCTACAAAGTATTAGGTAGGTGGTCATAATTCAGTGATCACTCGGTGTATGTTGAATCGATGCCACTTCAGATAGTTGCTGAAGTGAGGGCGAAAGGAGGACCTACAAAGTATTAGGTACGTGGTCATAATTCAGTGATCACTCGGTGTATGTCAAATCGATGCCACTTCAGATAGTTGCACTACTGAGGGCGAAAGGAGGACCTGCAAAGTATTAGATAGGTGGTCATAATTCAGTGATCACTTGGTGTATGTAGAATCGATGCTACATCGGATAGCTGCGGGGGCGAAAGGAGGACCTACAAAATTAGGTAGGTGGTCATAATTCAGTGATCACTCGGTGTATGTTGAATCGATGCCACTTCAGATAGTTGCTGAAGTGAGGGCGAAAGGAGGACCTACAAAGTATTAGGTACGTGGTCATAATTCAGTGATCACTCGGTGTATGTCAAATCGATGCCACTTCAGATAGTTGCACTACTGAGGGCGAAAGGAGGACCTGCAAAGTATTAGATAGGTGGTCATAATTCAGTGATCACTTGGTGTATGTAGAATCGATGCTACATCGGATAGCTGCGGGGGCGAAAGGAGGACCTACAAAATTAGGTAGGTGGTCATAATTCAGTGATCACTCGGTGTATGTTGAATCGATGCCACTTCAGATAGTTGCTTTGCTGAGGGCGAAAGGAGGGCCTACAAAGAATTAGGTAGGTGGTCATAATTCAGTGATCACTCAGTGTATAACTGAATTGAAAAAGTGATACACTACAGCAAAATATTGGGATTAGTGCAGAATTACATCTAAATGTGAAAAGTGTTTAACTGAGGTTCCACTGTAGATGAGAGAAAATGAAATTAAAAATAAAAGTACCTCTGTGTGTCTTTAGTGAAACTATTTCTTGATAACGAGTACAAGGACTTTCACTTGATAACAATTTATTAGGTTATGGGTGGTTATCTTTGCCTGATAAAAAATTACCAAGTGAAGATACCTGTGTCAATTATGAAGAAATAGTTTCATTGAAGATATGCAGAAAGGTATGTTCATTTTCTCTTTCACCTATATCCCCACTTGAGTTGAAAAACCAATTGATGACAGACTCTGGAAGCAAAATCTTTACGAACAAATTATGTGCTGAACAGAATTACTCAGAACTAATTTACAGTTTAAAACCCTAAATACGGAACTTGTTTTTTTTTTATTAACTTCTTTAAAAACACTATGTATTTTTGCCTACAGTCACTATTTAATGAGAACTTTTTTACTTATTTCTCTGGTCTTCTTGGTCATCCTGCGAATCCTGACATTTCTGTCGGAAATTATGATTTGGAGTCCACATCATGTGTGGATTATATGCAGGTAAAAAAATATTCTGAATATTAAGGTCCGTGGATCATATGAAGTAAAATAGGGTACTTGCTTATAAGGGTGGGGAGAAGATAACCAAGGTTTTGGACTCAGGCTATGACATTGCTCACCATCCACTTTAAGGTACAAAAAGATTGACTTTCTATCATTTTTCACTTGTAATCTGGTAACAATTCTTGGAAAGGTTGCATACCACAGATATAAATTTTGGACAGCTTACTGTGTGCCAGGTTGTTAAAATGTAATGTCAACCTGTTGATTGATTGATTGGAGGTTTAATGACCACCGTGAGCAACTTAATGGACTATATAAGCAGTCGCTTTCCCTAATTTAGGGCCACTGGTTCCAGGGAAGGAAGAGAGCCAGTGCCGTAAGACAAACACAACATTCATGCCTCACCGGGATTCGAAACTGGACCCCTGTTGGACGAATGTTCAGAAGTTATTGCTTAGACCACTGCGCCACCGGGGCGGCAATGTCAACCTGTACCTCATGTTACATAATCAGCCATCTTAAACTATCTTATGCCCACAATTGCAATACATGTTTAAACCAAGAGGCTTGGATTTATACTGAAATTAGGATACTTAATGTGATTAAACTTTTACTGACCTTGCACATCATATAATTTGATAAGCATTCATTCAAAAAAGCTATTTTTCGTATGTCAGATGGATTTTTTGCTCAAAATTTTTTTGTAGAAGTCATCTTGACCAGTTTCTATTAAAATACAGATTTCCTTTGAAGAAAGTAATGAACAAGATGCACAAAACGCAACATTTATTTTCCAGTATTAGTAAAATAATTGTCTTCAAACTTCAGGCTCCATATGGAAAAAAAAAAAAAAATAGTCTTGAAATCTTGAAAGAGCATTTAGAAAACAATGCTCTTACCAATTGCTCTTTTGAGCAAAAAATAAAAAAATAAAATAAAAATAAAAATAAAAAAAGAAAAAAAAAGCTTATTAATTTTTTATCAACATATAACACAATCAGAGTAACTTGCAATTTTCTACATTTTTGACTAATACTTTCTTAGGAACTGTGCTAATCACTTGTCAAAAGAAAAAAAAATAGCATTTGCTACGCACTGAGTTAGCTTTGCATTGCATTAAGAACACCGCTCGTTTTAAATATACAGGGCGATAACCAAGGGGTATCAATGTCATGTGCAGCTACTATAAATTTTGTAGACCTATCCTCTGTACATAATCAGTAAATGTTTGCCAGTAATGGAGAAACTTGGTGATGTAAGCCAATTCGACTGTGGCCAGATAGTAGGGGCTCAGATGGCAAGTGCCGGTATTTTGGAAACAGCAGCACTTGGGTTGGCCTGTATCAAGGGTGTACCAGGACTGGACTAACCATGTGCAGACATCCAGCAGAAGGGCTCACATTGGTCAGCCACACTTGTTGGCTGCTCCCATACTACAGTATCAAGGGTGTACCAGGACTGGATTAACCATGCACAGGCATCCAGCAGAAGGGCTCAAATTGGTCAGCCACACTTGTTGGCTGCTCCTGTACTACTGTATCAAGGGTGTACCAGGACTGGATTAACCATGCACAGCTATCAAGCAGAAGGGCTCACATTGATCAGCCACACTTGTTGGCTACTCCAGTACTACCGTATCAACGATGCACAGGCATCCAGCAGAAGGGCTCACATTGGTCAGCCACACTTGTTGGCTGCTCCCGTACTACTGTATGAAGGGTGTACCAGGACTGGATTAACCATGCACAGGCATCCAGCAGAAGGGCTCATATTGGTCAGCCACACTTGTTGGCTGCTCCTGTACTACTGTATGAAGGGTGTACCAGGACTGGATTAACCATGCACAGGCATCCAGCAGAAGGGCTCACATTGGTCAGCCACACTTGTTGGCTGCTCCTGTACTACCGTATTAAGGGTGTACCAGGACTGGATTAACCATGCACAGACATGCAGCAGAAGGGCTCACATTGGTCAGCCACACTTGTTGGCTACTCCAGTACTACCGTATCAATGATGCACAGGCATCCAGCAGAAGGGCTCACATTGGTCAGCCACACTTGTTGGCTGCTCCAGTACTACTGTATCAACGATGCACAGGCATCCAGCAGAAGGGCTCACATCGGTCAGCCACACTTGTTGGCTGCTCCTGTACTACTGTGTTACGGGTGTACCAGGACTGGAGTAACCATGCACAGACACCCAACAGAAGGGCTTACATTGGTCAGCTATGCATGGTTGATGATCCTAGAGGTGAGCGTCAGGTGCCACGACTGGTGCCTCAGCAACAACATCCAACCGTCGCCCAGTTTACCCATGAGTACAAGAGCAATATAGTTTAATGTACTTCTATATGCACCATGTGTCGTACCTTGGTTCGCCTGGGGTTCCACAGCAGAAGACCAATAAGGTACCAATATGATGCCCAGTCATTGCAAACAATGCCTCCCATAGGCCAAGGAACATTGGCAATGGACTCTTGACAGATGGCAGGTCATCTAGAGTGACGAGTCCCATTTCCTGCTGCACCATGCTGATGGCCGAGTTCGCATATGGTGTAAACAGCATGAAGCCCTATTCCCTGGCTACACAGTTGGGGATAAACAGGCCCGTGGAGGTGGTGTTGTGCTGATGGTTGGGTTTGCATATGGCATAAACAGAATGAAGCCCTATCCCCTGGTTGCACAGTGAGGTTCAACAGGCTAGTAGAAGTGGTGTTCTGTTGATGGCTGGGTTTTCATATGACACAAACAGCATGAAGCCCTATCCACTGGTTGCAAAGTTGAGGTTCAACAGGCCAGTGGAGGTGGTGTTCTTTTGATGGCTGGGTTCACATATGGCGTAAACAGCATGAAGCCCTATCCCCTGGTTGCACAGTTGAGGTTCAACAGGCTAGTAGAAGTGGTGTTCTGTTGATGGCTGGGTTTTCATATGACACAAACAGCATGAAGCCCTATCCACTGGTTGCAAAGTTGAGGTTCAACAGGCCAGTGGAGGTGGTGTTCTTTTGATGGCTGGGTTCACATATGGCGTAAACAGCAGGAAGCCCTATCCCCTGGTTGCACAGTTGAGGTTCAACAGGCTAGTGGAAGTGGTGTTCTTTTGATGGCTGGGTTCACATATGGCGTAAACAGCAGGAAGCCCTATCCCCTGGTTGCACAGTTGAGGTTCAACAGGCTAGTGGAAGTGGTGTTCTGTTGATGGCTGGGTTTTCATATGACATAAACAGCATGAAGCCCTATCCACTGGTTGCAAAGACGAGGTTCAATAGGCCAGTGGAGGTGGTGTTCTGTTGATGGCTGGGTTCGCATATGGCGCAAACAGCATGAAGCCCTATTTCCTGGTTGCACAGTTGGGGTTCAACAGACCAGTGGAGGTGGTCTGTTGATGGCTGGGTTTGCGTATGGCATAAACAGCATGAAGCCCTATCCCTGGTTTGCGCAGTTGGTGTTCAACAGGTCGGTGGAGGTGGTTTTCCGGTTTGGGGAGCTTTTTCCTGGCAAGACCTATGTTCGTTGGTTATCATCTCACAAACACTGGATGGTGGACACTACAGAGACATGTTAGCCAACCATCTCCATCCATATCTGCAAGAGGTTTACCTGGATCACAGAGCCATCACTCAACAGGACAAAGCATGGTGTCATAGGGCTCGTATACCTACGATTGGCTGGAGAAATGAAAACAAATTTACCACATTGCCTTTGCTCCCAAAATCCCGACTGTAACCCAATTGAACGTTTGTGAGATATGCTAGAACGGGGTTTGAGAACTGCTGATCCTCCTCTGTGGAAAGAGCATGAATTGACGGAGCTGCTGCAGGGGACATATGGTCAAGTTTCTCATGGACGATATTTGAATCCTTCTAGAATCGGTTCCTAGGTTTCTGTGAGCCATGACTGCACAGAAAGGTGGACCAACGCATTATTAGGTAGGTGTTCCTAATGCAAAGCATACTCAGTGTATATTTCAGTGTCAGTTCTGCATATATTCTGTTATTTTTTTACATTAGAACATTATATATACATATATATTCAAAGTGGAGAAATACATAAAAACTGTTATGTTTCTTCAATATGAAACACACTTCTTGTACTTCTTTCACACAACATGAAAATATTCCACTTTAAATAATTTCTTTCAAATGTAAGAAAAGACAATGCCAGCCTCTAAGCACTAAAACGTACTTGGGCTGAAGATATATATATATATATAATTACGATTTATTTCATAAATTACCTCTTAAAGTATAAATTAAAAAAAAAAAAAAAAACAGATCCTTGGACAATACATCTACAAATAAAACAGGGTGCATTTTTCATAATAAATATTTGGTATTTCAAAATGCTACAACAGCAAAAGAAACAAAAAATTACAAGTCATTGAAAACAGGAACTATGACTGAAAAAACAAGCATGGAATTATATGCATATACATATTCTGAGCTACATTTTCAATACTGCCATGAAAATGGTTGGGTAATTTATTTTAGAAAGGTATCACTAGATTTTTAAAATACGTTAAGTGCCAAAAATTAATTAATTTATCAGAACCAATCAAAAAAACGTTTATAGAAATCAAGGGAGAAATATTCCTCAGAAATACAATACATGGGAAATTCACTATGTTATTCAAAGCAATTGGAATTGTATACTCAATTGCCTGTGGTTTACCAGTCTCTATGCAACATCTTTCAAACTTGAAAATTACATTGCCTTGGAGTGGGAATCGAACCCATATATCCCGATTTCCATTTGAGCATGCTATCCATTACACACCCAGGACAACAAAAGTTCTAAGAAACTAAGGCTAAGCATTTAACAGCTTAGGAATCTGAACCTCAAATTTTCACTAGTAGAAGCAAGGTTTTTTAAAAAAAAAAAAAGTTTTTTTTTTTTAAAAGCCCAACCTAGGTGGGTTTTATTGGGCTTTTTTTTTACAGATTAACGTATGGTTCTTCAATACAGGGTGGTTATAAGTTAGTTGGGCAAAAAGAAAACTCTATTGTGCATAGATATAAGGATGCATAAGATAATAAGTATGAATAATATATATTTAAACACACCAAGTTTACCTTCCTTCATAAATGCTCAATGTGGCTTCCCTTGGTTACTTTGCAAATGTCCCATTTGTAAATCAGTTCTTCCCACATTGCTGTCAGTATCAACCAATGCGAGTGCAGCGGTGATTCTTGATTTCAGTTCAGGAAGGGACATGGGAAGTGGCAGAAGGTAAACTTGATCTTTAAAAAACTCTATTGACCGAAATCTAGGGGCGTTAGGTCCGGTGATGGCAGGTGATGCAATTGGGCCGCCGCGACCAGTCCAAACTGAGACTTCAATATTTCATCTCATTTTATTTGATAAGAAACTGGATTGCCAGCCTCGTATTAATAGTGTTTGACATCTTCTCATGCTATATGGCAAATGTTAAAAAAATTATCAAAAACAAAATAAATAGGAATACAGAAACATATAATCTCTAGCACTTTTATGTATCTTTTTATTTTTGATGCTTCTTGTTCTTTGTTTGAGTAACCCCGCTAATTTCTCATGTTTTTTATAAACATTTGGAAATAAAATCTCTGGATATTTTTATAAAATCACAAGCTAAATTTTATTTTTAAAGATATTAATGTTCAGCAAAAGAATATTTCTGTTTCCTGATTCATTTGCTGATGAGTACATACAATTACGTTTTAAAATATATGTCCAATCTCGTTTTATCTTTTTGCCTTACTTTCATTTTTCTCCTGATAACGGAAGAGACATGCCCCCCCCCACTCAATCGTTTGGTGAAGTCAGGGTGCCAAGGGCTTTAACAGTTTTCTTTGTGGACGAGTACCGTAATTTTCAGACTAAGAGCCGCAGGTGAGAAATTTTGCGATTTTGGAAGCAAAAGTTGCCGTAAAGGACCTGTGAAGTTGTGGTGCTGCTCAGAAAACTAAATTATCTTCCTTATTTTCATGAATTAACTCACACCCAATGTGATTATATGTATACTTCAAAGGCTAATTCTGCAACTCAGTGTTGATCTGCTTTATGCACTTATTTTTTCATACTGACAAAAGCTTTTATTTATACATTTTTTATTAATCATGCTAATGATGTTATTTGTTTGCTTTTATTAAATGCTCAAAACCATTTATGTAATCAATATCAATCACAGTTTATCTTAAGACTCCAATTAGAATATTGCATTGCTCGTAAAACTGCACAATTGTCTAAATTCCTTTCAATGTGGATGTCTGCTACAGGATGGTTCTTTGTTCACCGCAATGGAATCCGTCTTAGAAGTAATTAACTTATAAATTATCGCTTGTAATGCTTTCGATTAATGTTTTCTTTAATAATATGTTCCTTCTATGTTTGTTATGCTTTTTTTTTCTCATCTACAGATGTTTTTGTTAGAACGAAGTTACTTCACACTTCCTTTTACCAGCTGCCTCGTACGTGTTCGCAGATCTCCCCACCAACACTTCGAAACAGCAGTGTCTCTGCTTTCTCTCTTTCAAATGGTTTGACCTACTTTCATTTACTGCGCACTAAGCCTTCGCGTTGAGCTCCGCTTTTATGTGAATGGGAAAGCTCTCCCTTCTTTTTTTCTTTTGTGTTTGTGAAGATTTTATCTTCAGCCAAGTATTAAATTAATTACCTATGGTTAACATCACATGATAATGCTACAGCACTTATTAGTGAGAAAGCATTTCCAGCCAAAACCTTCAACTTCCACAATTGTCAGTAAATAAAAAAAAAAAATAAAAAAAAAAAAAATTAAAATCAAAGCAAAACTCAGGAGCATAGAGCCAAGAAACACCTGTATCACATGCCAGATTAACCAAGAAGAGTGAACAGAATTTGTCTTTCCGTCCTGCCAGTATTGTTTGGAATAGGTCGCTGCTAATGGAATCATCCTGGGAATCATATTGACCTATTCCAAACAATATAATGGAATCGTATTGTTTTGGAATAGGTCACTGCTAATGGAATAATCTTTTGCATTGTTCACGTTCTCCCACCCCAGTGAAAATCAAACTGGTCTCCCCACCCCAGTGAAAATCAACGTTTCTTCCCTTGGTTGCATCGTACCTTCCTGCATGATGTATGCTGCAACCAACGAAAGAGATACCCTGGGCGCGCTCTCCACAGAAGCCTCCGACGTCACGCTACTTGTCTGTGTGCTTATGTCCCCATTCCATCCCCCACTCCACCATGCAAAGGGCATTTGAGTCAGGCATTCCTTTCACAAACAAACCTCCTAACCTTAAGACCTACGCGAGCATTTCCCCGTCCTCCCCACTTTCCCTCCTAGACCAAAATAGGGAAAGCGGAGTTATCGTTTAAATAGACGTGTCTAACGTATGAGTAGAAAAGGGGGAAAAACGATAACAGTCGAGTTTGTGAAAAAAAGACGTTGTTTGAAAAAATTTACTAAGCATCTGCATGAAAAAAAAAAAAAAAAGGGAAGGAAGAAACAGTCTTATCAAAAACAAATTCGGCAAAAGGACCGCACACCCGAAAAATTTCACTTTTAGTAATGTAAGGGTGGCTCTTAGCCCAAAAATTATGGTACACAAGTGTCTTTTTTTTTTATACTTGGATCATTAGATGAAAACCACATTTACATCTCATGTGCTTTGGTGTGCATGGAAAATTACTTAAGATTGTCACCAGCAAATGAACAATTATTAAAAAAAGAAAGAAATTAATGACCTCAAAACAAAATTAGTGACTTTTTCATGACCCTTTTCTGAATTCGTGGCTTTTTTGTGATTTTCACAAACAGTAGACACCCTGCGTGAGTAACTGTATGGGCTATAAGCAGATCAGGTCAGATCATATGTAGAGGATTTTAGGGAGTGTCTGACCCCAGGTCTTAAACAACCCTTAGAAATAGGAAACAAGGAGATTTGAGCTAGAGTGCCCGATAGAAAAGTGACACGGAAGCGAGACTAGTAAGGGAGAGGAAGATGCTCTTATTTATTACCGGGGTGCCAGTACCTGGGGGCCGACGGCTTAACGTGCCCATCTGACGCACAGCGGATATTTAGTGGTTCGAGCGTTCATACCTGCCTGGGATCGAACCTGAGGTCTTCTCAGTGGCAGTTACGAACGCTGAACATTAGGTCATCGGCTATACGCACTTGCTCATTCCTAATTTAGGGTCACTGGTTCCAGGGAAAAGAGAGAGCCAGTGCCGTAAGCCAAACACAACATCCATGCCTCACCAAGATTTGAACAAGGAAGAGAGAGAGAAAGAGACCCTTGTTAAACCATTTTTCTGCACTCCCCAAATAAAAATGGTCACATATGGCTGCCAAGTTTTATGACAACTGCTTGTTTTCATGGCAAAACAATCCCTTTTCCCTATGATCTCAGCCGTACTGATCAGAAACCTGTCACAGGTCATACGCACTCCCTGCTAGTCCTTTTACATAAGACTTAACTATACAAATTTAAGTATGTTGAAAAAGTTTCTAGTATTTTTCCATATAATTTAAGTTTCTTGATATAATAGATTGGAATCTATAAAATTTAAAAGACAGTTCTGCTCATCAAATGAGTTTTGCTATCTGAGGGAATAATTACATATGCAATACAGTATATGTAAACTTGTAGTTAAAGTTATGGGTTCAAGATTTGAATTTTGCACATAATCATCTAATGGTTTAAACCTTTAAAAGGCTGATGTACCTAAATCAAACAGTGCCCAAAATTGTCTTTGCTCCCCAAACAAAAATGTTCACATAGCAGCCAGATTTTACAAAATCTAGGGCAAAACAATTTCTTTTCCTCTCTCTTCACTGTAGTAACAAACATAAAGATGTCACAGACAGGTGATAAGCACTTTCTTCTAGTCCTTTATATTCTGCTCCATGCCCCAAGGCATGATGGGGAAAGGCTATTGCCCATTACAGAGATACCTTGCCACTGGGTAAAAACAAGTGACTCAAACATCTTCTCTCTCCTTTCTTAGGTTTGTCGCCATTGTTATAGCCCTTTTAGCAGGTAATCAGTCAGAAGAGATTAGTGTCAATCACCCCCCCCCCTAAATGAACACTCTGAATAATAAAGCAAAGGGGAAATACCCAAGGCATGACAGGAAAAGGCTAGTGCCCCTGACATGTATGTCATGCCACTGGATAGAAACAAGTGACTCAAATCATCTCTCTCCTTTCTTAGGTTGGTAACCATTGTTATAGCCCTTTTAGCAGGTAATGAGTCAGAAAGATTTAGTGTCAGTCATCCTCTTACATGACCACTTTGAATAATAAAGCTAAGGGGAAGGACCCAGGGCATGATAGGGAAGAGATAGTCCCCCTGGAATGGACATCATGCCACTGGATAGAAACAAAGTGACTCAAACATTTTCTGTCTCCTTTCTTAGATTCAATGCCAATCTTATAGCCCTTTTAGGAGGTAATCAGTCAGAAAGGATTAGTATCAATAATCTCCCTACATGACTACTTTGAAAAACAAAGCTACCGGAAAAGACCCAAGGCATGATGGGGAAGGGAACTAGTTCCCCTGACAGGGGAATCATGCTAGAGATGAGCTCGGGCTCGTCTTGGCATTACACATGTTGAATTTCATTACTGAATCTTTATATATATCCAATTTCATTGCTTATAAGTTACCTTCACGAAAAACTGTAATTAAATAATAATTCCCTGGATATTATTGTTATAACTGGTTACCAAAAATTAAAGAATTTCTAGTGTTAAATACATGGGTGGTGCCACTTCTAGATCTGCAGCTTGATTTCTTCAGCAATGATTTTTTTCATTTTTTATATTTTTTTCGGAAAAAAAAATCAGCAGGCTTATTTGAAGATTTGGAAGATGAGTTTGAAATTCATGATCATGATCCAGATGAAATTTGTAAGTATGTGGAAATGCGCATGGGAGAAACATACTTTGAAGGTGTGGATTTGTTGCCGTGGTGGAAGATTTCCCAATTTCCTAAACTAGCGGCCACTGCGAGACATGTACTATGTATACCAGACAGTGGTTCTGCAAGCGAGAGAGTGTTTAGTGCAACAGGTAAAGTTTTAAAGGAAAGAAGATCAAGGTTAAGTGCTGAAGCATTAGATGCGATTATTTTTTTGAGGAGTTTCGAGAGGCTTAAACGATAAGCAATTTTCACGATGAACTTGCTGGAAACTGCACACACATAGAATAATTTCATGGTTGTTACGCTATTAAGTGCAAAGCTTTGTTAATGTTACAAAATGCAGAATAACCTGGTCTGGAATGCTCATATGTTTTTTTTTTTCTTTTGGAAATTTTCTTACATGCTTTTTTATACTCTACTACATCACTGTAAACTATCTTTACCAGTTAGAATATATGTAAATTATACTGCAAAGTTTAGCATTCTAGAGTCAAAACTTAAAACACGTGCAACTGTCTGTAAAGAGTTGTATGTTCTGTAATGCAATTTATTCAAAATAAAAGTAAGTTTAGAAATCCAAAAGAAATAACAAATGGGATATTTTGTGTTTCTGAAAGATTTTCTTATCTTCAGCTTTTGACAAAATCACCGATTCCCTGGTATAGTTGAACGGCATGTGCATCGATTATTTATTTATTTTCTAGTCCACATTTTAGAATATATTTGCTTTTATGCATAGTGTTTCGAAGAACATATTAATACTATGAAGTGGATTAACTGAAGTAAACTTTTAAACTAATGATTTTTAAACTAATCCTTGATTGGGCCATAGCTTTAGTTGGTGCATAATGCAAGCCTTGCTAAGGAAAATTTTCTGATAACCCGGGCTCGGGCTTACCAAACACATGTAATCAAAGAAAGCGGGCTGGGCCCGGGCTCTTAAAATTGAGCCCGAACTATCTCTACATCATGCCACTGGGTAAAAGCATGTGATTCAAGCATCTTCTTTCTCCTTTCTTAGGTTCATCACCATTGTTATAGCCCTTTTAGCAGGTAATCAGTCAGAATGCCATGTTTTTTTTTTTTTAAGAAACCCGTTTTGAAAGGGATCATGTCAAAAGACCTCACAGATTATTTCCAGCAATGTTTTCAGGAGTGGAAGGACTGCCTCCAATGCAGTGTTGCTTCAGAAAAGACCTGTTTCAAAGGAGATCATGCTGAGGTGCAAAACTGTCAGTAAATCATGTTTTTACAATTACGTTTGTGCCAGACCTTACACATTAAAAATTCCACACAATGGCAACTGTAGGAAAGAAAGATACAAATCGAATAGATAACACAATTACTTGAATGTCAAGTACTTGCAAAGTTTTTTCGGAACCTGAAGCTTTCTTCTGTCCAGTTCTTGTTAAAAACAGTTTTTACAACCTTCTTAAAATCAATGAAGAAATTATTAAACTTCACAAGTACATGGCACACAGTCAAAGTGTATCTCAGACAAACCAAGCACATTTTCTCTGATTAATGAATTTTAGCAATATGACTGAAGGTAACATATATTAATCACATGTGCCTGGATTCATGATTTGGTAATCAAACATTCCTCATATTTGAGATTAACACCCATTTTGCATCTGTCTTTTCCTGTTATGCTGTGCTATTTTCCTCTTTGACTATATTACTACCACTTTCTCTCTCTTTCTCTCATTAAGGAAACACAGAATTCTGTTGCTGACTTAAGACTGGTCATGAAGATAAAAAAAAACGACAACAGATTTGACAGGTAAGTTACTAAGTCCTCAAAATGATCAACACTACAGAAAAAGAAAAATTCAAAAGTGAAACAAATATTCATTCATCAACCTGTGAAATATTACAAACACATGCAATTAAGTATGCCATTTTGCACTGTAATCAGAATAGCAACTGTTTGAATCTTAAGTAGAATCTCTTAAAGTTTTTCATCTATTTTTTATTCAATCATTATAATTTGTTCCTTTTTTTCAACAGAAGTTTACATCGAACGTTGATTTGATGAAAACACTAGATCAACATTACTAATTTTAGCACGATTCTCAGGCATATTATTCAGTTGCAATGTGATAATTATCCAATGATTGAATAATGAGTAAGCCAGGACTGGATCCAAAAGCTTACCTTGAAGGATGGAGGGGGGGGGGGTTGTCTCTGGTAAAAAAAAAAAAAAAAAAGACTGATAGAGACTTTTGGAAGGGTCACACACAAACAAACTGGCACTAGAGCTAACACTTCCTGGCACTGCACAGCTTTTCAAAGACTTTTATAATAATAATAATAATAATAAAGTGCTAAATATTTAAATCACAAAGTGGGAAAAAACAACTGACAAATCAGCACTATTTTTCTGGCATTCAATTGCTAGCTTTGTGAGGAAACAAGTTCCGTGCCTTTTAAATATCAAGTCTCGATAGAATCTTTCATAATAAATTTGAGTCCTTCCATTCGGATGGCTTAATTTAATAGAATATCTTTCCGACCAAATCATTCTTAAACAATATGACTGATAATTGCTCTTTAAAATATTCATTTATTCATTCACAATGTATTATCCTTTGCCATTTATAGTTTTAATGGCAATTTTCACTTGGAAGTTTGTGGAAACATATTAAACAAAGCACACCCATTGCTTTTTATGATCTGTCAAAATCTCTTTTTCCCTTCCGCTTTCAGCGTCCTCTGTTTCTGAAACTCTGTTTTTTTTCTTTTTCTGTTCTCTTTCTCTCATAAAAGGTAAAACAGAACATTTTACCTCCAAATTCACAGCAGAAATTTTAATTGTTCTAAAATTTTTACAAAAATCCGTGCATTTATTACTATGATTTTAAAAAGATAAAAGCATTAATTATTTATGATCTTGGTCAATTAAAAAGGAAAAGTCTGCTTTAGGGGGTGATCGCCCCCCCTACCTTCCCTGCACTGAGTTCGCTACTGTAATAAGCCTTCTTTTATAAACCTTCACAGAAGAGTTACTGCTAAACTAAAACAATCAATTGCAATGGATGTTGTTAAAAAAATAATAAAACAGATGTGTGCAAACAAGAAGCACAATCCACTGGCATCTTTACAATATGGATTGCTTCCACCAATTGATGACTGAAACCATTGGGTAATCCTTTACAATAGAGTTATAAAGTATTGGCACAAATACACAGTATTAAAAAAAAAAAAGATTCATACTTCAGGGCACTGAGTATGCAAATCTATACAAGCTGGGGCAAAAACCACAGCAACAAAGCCTTCTTTACAGATCTCCACCATGAAAAAAACTTGTGAGTCCTCTGCCATCACAGCTCTGTCATCTGACGGACAGTGATTTGGAAGTAGTGTACTACCTTTCAGTAGCATTGCTACCAGGGCTGAGTTTGGACTCAATTTTAAGAGCCTAAGTCTGAAGTATGTCAGCCTGAGCCCGGGCCCAAACAAGCCTGTGTCAGCCTGAGCCTGAATTTTGTGTTTCAAGATAGAGCATATAGAGCCTGGGCCCAAACAAGTCTGTGTCAGCCTGAGCTCGAATTTTGTGTTCCAAGATAGAGCATATAAGAGCCAGGGCCCAAACAAGCCTGTGTCAGCCCTAGCCCAAACAAGCCTGGGAGCTATGATTAACATGTTTAGGCATTAATAAAAAATCTCTTCTTGCATAGTTTCATTCTCTTCTCCCCTTTTATTAAATCAACATCTTTTTCAACAGGGGAGTGGGGAAGGGACATCTATGTGGTTCTATAGTACAGCCTCAGAAGTTTCTTTGACATTTCATATCCACTTACAATACTTTCGGTGGCTGGCCATCTTACAAAATTGTGTTGTGCTGCAATCTAAGTTGCTCAATAAAATTAGCAGGGGACTGCTGCATGGAGGGATGGGTAAAAATTTGAAGAAGTGATATCTGCTATCTAGTATCTACAGTTTTTGAGAAGCTTTTCCTTTACCGCAGAAATCCATGAACGTATATAGCCTATGGCATTTACTCCCTAATCCCAAAATAAATAGCTCTCTCTAGTCTCCACTTCCAGACCCAGTTGTAGAAGAATTTCACTTACCAACTTGAAAGTGTAATTTAAGCTGCATATGCTAAATGCTAGATCATACTAAAATCATAGTTAAAAAGAAGACAATTCAGAGCCTGAGCGCAAACTGTAGTAAATATTATGGAGCCTGAGCATGGTTCGGGCTCAGGCTCAGCCTGTCTCAGCACCGATTGCTACAAGAGAAAAAATATAGTTGTAGCAATAACACATTACAAAATAAAATAGCTGTAGCACAAAATTGTTATAAAATTATGCTGATTTAAAAAAAAAAAGAAAAGAAAAAAAAATTCTTCAAATCACTTGATATTTCCAGATTTCCCGAAGAGTTATTGGCTGGGACAGGAGGCGTGAGTGTGACCTTCCTACAATCATGTATGTGACTTGACTTACATTGTGGAAGCTAGCCAAACTGTTAAATATGAAATAATATCTTCTTTACTTCATGCTGTTAACTGGAAAGTTTTCTCATTCAGCCATGCAAGCATGCACAAGATGATTGCACTAGCAGTTCTGTTCAACACTTTAGCTTGAGAGATTTGACTCTTTTAGTCAAAGTGAATGAATTCACAGGTATTCCTTGATATGGTTTTTATTTGAATTCTCATGGGGCTTTGCTAGTCTTTCTTGCCGAGAATGTACACCACTGAACATGTTAAAACGTGTTATGTGTGATGATCACAGCTACGAAGTAAGTATAAAGGTAAATTATCTGTGTAATTAACCTTGGTGTTTAGCTCTGAATGCCATATGTAAGAATGTAAACAGGAAGATCATACTATGAATTTGCACTTTTAACTTAAAATTACACATAAAAAGGTAGAAAAAAATGGCAATCTTACAGCCCTTTTAGCAGGTAATCAGTCAGAAAGGATTAGTAGTTGTAATAGTTACGTTTGAAAAGCATAGATTTCTAATTGCTGCCAATGGATGATATTCTGTTATCTGTTCCACTTCAATTTTGGGTTTAGCAAAGCAGGAAGATATATCACACAGGTTCTTCCAAAGAATTGATGGTTCTAAATCAGAGTGCTCTACTTTGTCCTTATAGCCTTAGATGCTAATTTAAGCTGTTAAGCCCACAGACAAAATAAATCTTTACTTTCCACCCATAATTACATTCATTTCAGTGCAACCCAGTGGAGCATGGCCACAGAGACATAATTGTGCCTTGCATATGTTCTGTCTCAAATTTTCATTGCGTGTGAATCTCAGAGAAACCTGATCAATTTTTTTGGGATTTACGGGCGGAATGACAGGTTCAAGCCAGAACACGTTAATAAATTTATCTGGGAGCGGGGAGTGTCAGAATTTGGCCAGTTCTGTCATTTCTCGTACCCCGGGTAAGCAGGCAAAATTTAATGTGAAAAAAACAACAACAGGAAGATAGTAATGAATTATTATTTTGTAAGGATTTAACTTCTTTCTCGGAGTAGGAAGAAAAGGTGAGCAAAGTTTTATCACACTCTTATTCGGTAGACAAAATTTAATTCCATTATTTTTTTTTTCTTCACCACGGAACGAGAAAAAGGAAATTATTCTCTTGTATGGTACAAAAAGTTGAGCACGCCATTTTTATTTTCTTCTCTTCTTGAAAGTTTTAAAAGACGCCAAAAGTGTCACTTTGCCTCATGGTGACTCAAGAATCCCAGGAGAAAATCATATTTTTGGCTTGGAATGGCAGGGAGTGTGGGCTCCCCTATGCAGAGGTCAGGGGGTCACTCTCGAGGTGTGGGAGAGAAAAAGTCTGTTGGTTGCTAATGCTGAATTTCAGCCAATGAGAGGTCAGCGGTTCTCAAGAACCCCAGCTTGGCGGGTTTCAGAAGGGTTCACACACTCGCTCTGTTCTCTCTTTTCTTACTTGGTGAAAAGGTTGTAGGAAGCAAAAATGTAAGGCTCTCCATTTTTGGAGGCGGCCGGCCTTAGGGCTTGGCGTTGGTCAAAATTAAAATATATATAAAAAAAAAAAAAAAGCACGGTCTTCGAACCCGGGTGACGCCTAAAACTGCAAGTGGCTCACAGGCTCACACGAACAAAAAAGGGAGGAAATTATTTTCCCTGCGCGCGAGTTGATGGCTACCTGCGGCAGAAGACAGGCCAGCCATGACCAGCACCGTTTGAAAATCCCCAATTTGGATGGAGGATTCACAATTTCCTTGGGACGGAGAAGTTCCCGTTGCTGGATGACCCCCTGAGAACTGCAGAGATGATGACGACTGCTAATACTCCAACAGTCCTCCCCAAAGACAGGAAAATGGCTGACCTGGTCTCCCCGAGAGAAAACACCTGCAGAGAAAACATCTTGGCCCCTGGAAGAGACGCGGAAGAGAATTAAACCCTAGAACGTATGACATTTTTTTTGTTTGCCAATCCCTAAGGACTGGGGGTAAGTTTTTTCATTTTCCACTTCAGAGGCAAGATATATCAGGTCGTCAAAAACTGGCCTAGAACTGTCATCAGGAACTCAAAAAGTTTATTTCCTCCAAAATTTAGGACACCTTCGAATTCTCACCATCATCTATGTGAGCAGTTTGTTCAACATATTCAATCTACAAAAAAAAAAAAAAAAAAAAAAAAAAAAAAAAAATCACTATTCTTAAATCAGAAGTTTTTCGTAACAATGAAGTTTGAATCGAAATAGTTTTCCCTTTTGGCATTTTAAATATTATGTTGTGGTCTCTTTGAAATTATGTAACAAGTGGGCTTTGAAATGGGGCTGTCAGATACATATATATATATTACAAAGAAAAGAGAAGGGGAGTTGTAAATGTTTTCATTCAGGTTTTTTTTTTCTTTTTTTGATTTTAGTGTTCTGGTGTGCTTAAAGAATGAAACCACCTTATTTAATGTTAGGCTGTGTAAATAAATTTCATGTCATCTTCTGTGGATAGGTAATTGAAAAACAAAACAAAACAAGGAAGAGAACTGTATAATTTTCTGGGTCATGTAGTGATAGATGATATAATAAGTATATTAAGATATTTCGGAACGAACACCTTCCAGACCATTAGTTCTCTTAGGTGAAATTTAACTCTCTTTTTGTGATCACTGATTTTTGTATTTATGAAGTGGAATTTGTATTTATGAGCTCAGTATAGGTGCCATGTAGGGGGAAATTTTTCTTGTAGGCTGGTAATTATTTTGGTTTAGTGTTTTGGTAAATTTAGGTGCAAAATTCCTCTTTAAAATTTAATTTTTGTAGTAGGGAGGGCTAATTTCTAGTTTCAGCCGTGGGTTGGATTTTTATGGGGAAAGAACATAAAAAATGGGCATACAGGCAGATTTGAGCATATGTATGGTGTGACTGAAAAGAACCCGAATAGCTGTTGTGTTTCTTCAAGAAGTGATGATTTTTCAGGAAAAGGGTGATAGTGGAAATATGGTGATTTGTAGAGGTTTTTGGAAATCAAGTAAGGTTTGGTATAGTGTGTCAAGTATGGTGTTATTGAGCTTTCTGGGAAATGAGTATGTACAGTGTGTTCCTGGGAAATAAAGATAAGTGATTTTCTGGGAAATGAGTGTGTTCCTGGGAAAATAAGGACATGAAGTGTGTTCCTGGGAAAATAAGGAAATGAAGTGTGTACCTGGGAAAAATAGGATAAGAAGTAATTTTCTGGGATAAAAGGTGATGTATTGAAATTTCTGGAAATAAGGATGGTGAGTTAGCTTTCTGGAAAATAGATGTTGAGATATTTTTGGGGACAAGTGAACTCTTGTGGGATACTTTACCCAATGTAAACGTGCCGTGGGTCTGAAAGGGTGCACGAAACAAATTGGGGGATTTGTTTTCTGCCCGAGTAAGCTCGTTCGGCCCATAGGAGGTGGTACCTAAGATAAGCACTCAATGTATTAAAAAATTCGAGATCCTTAGATTAGCAATGAATGCATTCAAATGCTCAAGATCCTCAGATGAGCACTGAATGCATTCAAATGCCCAAGGTCCTCACATGAGCATACTGAATGCATTCAAATGCTCGAGGTCCTTACATGATCACTAAATGTATTCAAATGCAGAATGTCTTCAGATTAGCACTGTATGCATTGAAATGCTCAGTCCTCAGATCAGCACTGAATGTATTCAAATGCTCAAGGTCGTCCTCACAAAAGCACAGTATGCAATGAAATGCTCAAGGTCCTCACATGAGCACTGAATACATTCAAATGCTCAAGATCCTCAGATGAGCACTCAATACATTCAAATGCTCAAGGTCCTCACATGAGTATAGAATGCATTCAAATGCTCAAATTCTGAGATGTGCACTGAATGCATTCAAATGCTAAAGGTTTTCAGATGAGTATTGAATGCATTCAAATGCTCAAGGTCCTTAGATCAGCACTGAATGTATTCAAATGCTCAAGGTCCTCACATGAGCACAGAATACATTGAAATGCTCAAGGTCCCTTACATGAGCATTGAATATATTCAAATGCTCAAGGTCCTCACATGAGTGAGCAATGATTATATTCAAATACTCAAGGTCCTTACATGAGTACTGAATGCATTCAAATGATCTCAAGATTATCATATCAGCACTGAATGCATTCAAATCATCTCAAGATCCTCATATCAGCACTGAATGCATTCAAATAATCTCAAGAGTTTTCCAATAAACACTGAATGCATTTAAATGCTCAAGGTTACAAGGTTATACTTGGGCTGTTGTTCATTACCCAGCATGGACTTCTTTTTTTTTTTTTTTTTTTTTTTTTTGTTTCAGGATTTAACAACCACCAGGAGCAACTCAGAGGAATATAAGCAGTCACTTCTTCCTAGAAAATAGTAACACATATACTAGTGGTTCTATTTATTGGCGTAGGGAAATATATATAAACATTTCCAAGATGTTGCAAATCAACCAGATGGCTTTATACACCACAGTTTCTGTCTAACTTCCTTGAAGAAGCCATCTGGATGATTTGTGAAAGCTTGGAAATGCTTATGTATGTTTTCCTATGCCAATCAATCAGATCACTAGTATAGTGTTACTATTTTCTACACAATTGGTGTATTGTTTCTCATTATCACTTGTTCCTAATTTAGGGTCACTGGTTCCAGGGAAGAAACAAAGCCAATGCCATTGGACAAACACATCACCCATTCTTCATCTGGGACTCAAACCCAGGCATATCTTGGATGAATAGTCAGAATCCAGTGTCTCAGATCATTTGGCTACAAGGGTGGTGCATGGACTTACGGCATTATAAATTCTTTGTTTAGCGACCATCCAAATAAACACCCCCCAATCCAGGGGGTAACACTGGAAATGCTCCTCTTCACTGACATACCTGCATTTCCTATATTTCCTACTGTCTTCTACAAGAATTTATTTTAAATTTTACCATCTTTATTCAGCCCCCATGAAGTTTTAGAAATGAACAAATAACACAAACACAAAGTTTTTGAAAGTGTAGGGGTCGGAAGAAAAAGGATATTCTAAAATAATTTTATGTAGACCCTTTGATATTGTCTTATGATCTTAAAGGATTACATGTTAAAACTGAAGACGAAAGTTATAGCCTTTTAAACTTATAAAAAGCTGTACTTTATATGACGACATAAACAATGCTGTTTTTCTTTGGTTTCAATATATGTCTGGTCAAGGAATGTCCACATGAGAGGTCCAGTAATATGCAAAAAGGCATTAATTTTGGTTAAATTACTTGCATATGATAATTTTCAATCAACTAATACAGTATTTAAATAGAACATGCATCTAAATTTTATCATTTCAGTGTAGTGTAAAAAAATTGTAATCCCTTTGTTACGAGATTCGACCCACATTAAGACACATTTATCCTGTTTGCAATGACTTATGCTTCTCTGGCAAAGAGATTAAACTTTTATCTGAAAATAAATTTAGCAAATTTAAGCTAATATTTGCACAACAACTAAACATGGTTAATATGAAATAGAATATGTACATGAAATGTGCACCAACAGCACTCTGACTGAAGATGATGATGTAGAAACATTATGTACAAATAGCAAAACCTATGAATGAACAATGCAATGTATTAGAACATTGCAACAGTCTGGGTGGTAGTACTAGTAATACCAAAAGGGACACTAGTCTGACTTAGATTGATTGCTGTTGATCACCTGACTTACAAACTGACCAAAGAGCATCATCATTTTGAGTTCATGCTGTTGCTCCTCTTTTCGTCGGCGTTCTTCGAACTCCATCCACAGTCTTTGCATTTCCTCATCGCGCTTTATTCGTTCTTGTTCTAGACACACCACCCTCTCCAGAAATCGCACATCAGCTTGTTCTTGATATTTCACAAATCTGTCTGTAACCTTATCTAACATTTTCTTGAACCACACATGTTTTTCTGGTAATTTCCTTCTTTTAAGGGGTGGCTCTTCATCACCTATGGAGAAAACACAATGAATAAATGGCTTTTTTTAAAAATGGACAGAAAGTGAAACAAAAGTTGTTCATGTACACAGTCGGTTCAGAAAGTTCCAAGATAATTCAGTGAAAAAAAAATTTACCTGTAGCAATTTTACTGATTTAATTTTCAACATTGTCCCCTCCTCTTTTGATGCACAGCTTGGATCGTCCCAGAAGTCTCTCAAATGCCCTGGGGAAATCATTTTCTGGGATGCCCTTCAGGTAGGTTGTCACTGTCCTCTAAATGACTGGAATGGACCCATAATGTGTTCTCTTCATGGGTGCTTAGTGTTTTGGAAACAAAAAAGTCTTCCAGGGCTAGATCTGGTGAGTAGGGGGGATGCATGATCATTTTTACCTGGTTTTTGGCCAGAAACTGGGGAACAATGGAAGATGCCAACTTCTCAAAATTAAAAACCGGAGCACCAACACATGTGTTCGGCGGTGCGCACATTTACAATTTATAAATAATAAAATTAAGTATTTTATAGGTTTCTTTATTTATTTTTTTATTACAGTTAATTTTTTAATACAAATAAAGGAATATTTATAAAAAATTAGTATTTAAGTATAAAATAAGGTTAACAAACTTTGATAATTAGTTTTATTTTAAGAGAGTAGGACACCATTTTTTCTCCTCGTGATAACAAGAGTGTTATCACAGGATAAGGCAAGGCAGTTCATCTACGGAATATCATGATGCTGAAATTCTTCGGACACAAGTTTGGCAATATTTTCATCTGTTGAACTGGTTTCCAGGCATGTCAAAGAGAGCAGCGTACATCTCACTTGCCTGCAATCATTAACAAAGTATGTTACCACAATTGGATGAAGTTGAACGTCGGCATCATTACTGCCGTCAGTTGAGACAGAAAATGGTCCAATTTTAATAGCACAGAGGACATTTTTTTAATGATATTCTGCCATTTCTTGAACAATATGTGAAGTTTTTGTTCTGCCACATGCATATCTTTTTACTTCTGGGGAGTTAGGAAACACAGCTGACAACAATCGAGAAACATAATCAGCTGCCGCTAGTGGTATGTTGTGCTCCACCAAAAATCCGGTAAACAGAACTTCTGCACGAATTGTTTGAAAATCATTCGGCACTGAAAAAAAAAATGATCTAAGTTGCACACACTTTTTTAACTATAATGATTTTTTATGATTCAAAAATTCCAACATGTATGACAATGTCTCTGCGACCAGCATGAGAAACAGAGAAATCAGTGTTACACAAAGTGCAATGATGGTCTTAGAAAGACAAATTCTTCAGAGTATTTCTTCAAAAATCTTTAGTTCCGTTGTTTAGGCACAATATATTTATTTGCAACACGTTATATAGTTCATGAATAGACCAGGTTACCCTAAACAATGATGAAATGTGGTAAGTAACATCAAAGGCAAGTTTTTTTAATAATATAATTCAGAAGGTAAAATATATTTAAACTACTTACGATGGATTGATGATATTTCATAATTTTCAACACTGTTAGATACACAAGGTGATTCATAAAGAAGTATACAGTTTCCAGATGTTGTAAAACAGTAACAGTTGAAGACACAGACCACAACTGTGACCCATTAGGTAGATGTACTCATAAAGTTTGTGTCCCGCTCCTAAGGGAAGTGACGTAGACGATAGCGCGCGTCACGTGACTAGTCAGTCAAAATGGCAGCGTCTGCAGTGGAGAAGGCATTTTGTGTTCTTGAATTGAGCAAAACGGAATCTGTAACTGTTGTACAACGGCATTTTTTATCACAATTCAGAAAAGAACCTCCAACCAGAAAATCTATCTACAATTGGCATAAAAATTTTTAAACTACGGACTGTTTGTGCAAACTTAAAAGTCCTGGATGACCGCGTGTATCGCGTTTGGGCGGAAATGGATTACCGGCTCGATGTGCGTCATGTGACTAAGGGTGCACACATAGAACATCTGTGAACGTCTCAAAAAAAAAAAAACTTTAAACATTCCCCTACAATTCTGTTACAGGTAACATAAAATATCTTACATTGTTCTTGTTTTATAGAGCGTTGAAACTGTATACTTCTTTATGAATAACCTTGTATATTTTAGGTATAGTCTTGAGTTGAACAATAAGTGGGAGGCCTAATCTTTTAAGCGAAGTTCGCATTATTTGCTGTTGTGTGAATGAAAATATACAGACAAACTTTACAGGAATGAATAAGATGCCATGCAAACATATTTTGAACAGATTTGTTGAAGTCAAAAGTACATGCAGAACCAATAATTTTCAGCAACAGCAAAAGTGCTGAAAATTACTGGTTCTGCATGTACTTTCGACTTCAACGAATCTGTTCAAAATATGTTTGCATGGCATCTTATTCATTCATTCATGTAAAGCTCATCTGTATATTTTCATTCGCACAACAGCAAATAATGCGAACTTTGCATAAAAGATTAGGCCTACCACTTATTGTTCAACTCAAGACTATACCTAAAATATATATCTAACAGTGCTGAAAATTATGAAATATCATCAATCCATCATAAGTAGTTTAAATATCTTTTACCTTCTGAATTACATTATTAACAAAACTTGCCTTTGATGTTACTTACCACATTTCATCATTCTTTAGGGGTTACCTGGTCTATTCATGAACTATATAATGTGTGAAACCAGTTATTTTATGTTACACTACTAACATGTTGCAAATATATGAAAAAGTCACGTAAAAAGAAGGTTCAAACAACCTTTAGCTTATAGCTTAGGCACCATTCTAGGACTGTGAACTGAAATAAATAATAACTTGCAACACAACTTGTTTGGTTTGAAAGTTCGAACAAAGTATGGGAATTAGAGTTCAACCTGAGCGCTAGCAAACAAATAAACAGCTTCCCACTCCCATGAGGCTCTGCACAAACGCCGTGGATGTGACGCCATAAACGAGAACTTCAACTTTTCAAGCCACTGACTGTCTTGCTACCATCACGGGGCTCATGACCTCGGCGCCTGAAGTGCCGTGGATGAAGAAATAAAATATATACAGCCAGCATTGACGTTGCAGAAAAAAAATGGCTTATATCATTAATAGGGGGGGGGGATACAAAGCAAAATAAATAAATAAAAGAAAAAAATCCCCAAACCAGCGGATTTCCAGAAAATATTTTTGAAATTGGATGGAATCCGGATAAACCGGGACACTTGGCAGGTCTTCAATTGTCAAGGTGTATGACGGAGCATTGTTATGGAGGAGGAACCACTCTCCACTTTGATGTAAATCCAGCCTAACTCGTCAAATTCTCTTGAGAAGGCAATCCATGACTTCCTTTTAGAATAATCCCTTGACTGTTTGTCCTTCAAGCACAAATTCACAGTGAATAATTCTACGAGAACCAAAGAACACAATGAGCATCATTTTGATTTTTCACTTCACAGCTCTCATCTTCTTTGGTTCTGACTTTCCCGGACTTGACCATTTGCTAGTTTGTTGTTTCGTGGGTGGGTCATACTCAGAACACCATATACTCAAGAAACGCATCATCATCATCATTGTCAACCATTATCAATCCACTGCTGGACGAAGGTCTCCCCAAGTTTCCTCCACAACGGTCTGTCTTGTGCCAGTCTCCTCCATGTCACTCCCGCATATTTACGAATTTCATCCACCCATCTCCCATGTGGTCTTTTTCTGGGTCTTTTCCTGTCCCTTGGAATCCAATCTAAAATTTCGGCTGTCCATCTATGGTCTGTCCTTCTGGCAGTATGTCCAGCCCATTGCCATTTCAGGGATTTAACTCTGATCATGATGTCTTCCACTCTCGTCATTTTTCGGATCCACGAGTTCCTCTTCTTATCTCTCCTGGTTATACCAAGCATGCACCTCTCCATGCTTCTTTGAGTTGTCTGCAGCCTTTGTATGTCTCTTTTAGTTAAGGTCCACGTCTCTGCACCATACGTAAGCACTGGAAGGATGCATTGATCAAACACTTTTCTTTTAAGACATAATGGCATATTGCTCTTGAAAATTATGCTGTTTCTTCCAAAAGCTCTCCAGGCAAGTTTTGCACGCCGATTAATTTCTTCATCAATGTGACCCTCACTTGATATCTGCTGTCCAAGATAAACATATGTATCTGTTATCTCCAGTTTTTCTCCATCAATCGATAAATCTTCATTTCTTGTAAAAGCATTGAACATCACTTTTGTCTTCTGAAAGTTCATTTTTAATCCCACTTCTTTACTCTTGTCAGCAATTTCCTGGATCATACTCTGCAGCTCTGATGGGGTAGTTGCAAAATGACTACGTCATCAGCAAAACGAAGGTGGGTTAGATAATCTCCATTAATCTTTATCCCTTTGTTTTCCCAGTTCAGTGATTGAAAGACATTTTCCAATGTGGCATTAAAGAGCTTCGGAGATATGGTGTCACCTTGTCTCACTCCCTTTCCAATTTTTATGTGTGTTGTATTTTCAAACAGCCGAATCTTTGCACTTGCATTTTCATAGATGTTATTAATAATATTAATGTATGCATTTTCAATACCGCAGGATTTCAGAGCCGTGGTAACTGCTGATGGTTTCACCGAATCAAAGGCTTTTTCATAATCGATAAAAGCCATGCACAATGGAAGTTCATATTCCCTCGCTCTTTCAATTAGTTCTCTCAGTACATGGATATGATCTATTGTGCTGTAGCCACTCCTGAATCCAGCTTGTTCTCTCGGTTGAGCCATGTCCAGTGTTACCTTCAAGCGGTGTGAAAGAACTTTAGTGAAGATTTTATAAACCACTGATAGGAGGCTGATAGGTCTGTAGTTCCTGAGATCCTCAATGTCACCTTTTTTATGTAGCAGGATCATTGTAGCATTGTTCCAATCCTCAGGAATCTTCCCTTCATTAAGGCATCGAGTGAAAATTTGGGCGAGTACTGTTTCAATTTCTCCACTTGCTTCTTGTATGATGTCTATAGTAATTCCATCTTCTCCTGGAGCTTTCCCCGCTTCATGTTCTTGATTGCATGAGCAACTTCTGCTGGGAGGACTGGAAGAACTCTGGTACCTTTCATGATGTCTGGAGTACATGTATCATCCCTTTCATATAATTTGGAGTAGAAATCTTTCACTCTTGTCAAAATTTCTGCCTGTATTTCTTGTTACAGAACCATCTTCTTTTCTCAGAGCCATAATCTGTTTTCTTCCCTTACTGAGATGCCCCTTTGCTATCTTTAGGCTTTGGTTGTTTTCAATTGCTTTCCTCACTAGCTCACAGTTGAATTTCCTTACATCTTCAGTGATACTTTTTCGTGCTGTCTTGCATAGCTCTATATATTCCACTTTGGAAGTCACATCTTCTTTAGTTGTCCTCATCTCTCTTCTTTTTTGCATCAACATTTTGGTTTTTCCTGATAATTTGTTTACATGCAACTTGTTCTTAGACCCAGCTAATTTTGTTGCTGTTTCCATAAGAGCTTTGGTTACTTTTCTGTTAACTTCCGAAATATCCACTTCTTCCGATGTTAGGCCTTCTAAAGCAGAGAATCTGTTCTTCAGTTCCAACTTGAAAGTATTATGGTGTTTTTTAAGGTTGGTTATGTCAATACATTTTGTTTGTCTTATGAGCTTGCCATGCTCCAGTTTAGTGTTGAGGTGCATCTTACATCTCACCAATCTATGGTCACTACCTGTGTTGAACTTGTTTAGCACACTGCAGTCTTCGATGACGAATTTTTTGTTACACATAATAAAATCAATTTCACTTGTCGTCCCAATTGGATGTCTCCATGTCCATTTCCTGTGTGGCTTTTTCTTGAAAAAGGAATTCAAGATGAAAAATCCTTCTGCCTCTGCAAACTCAACGAGAGTATTTCCACGCTGGTTTCTGTTGCCGTGACCGAATTTACCTACTGAAGTTTCATTCTGTTGCTGGTGCCCTATTTTTGCATTGAAATCTCCCATAATTATCTTCAAGTGCTGCTTACCTTTATTATTTAGATGACGAATTTCCTCATAAAATTCTTCAATTTCTTCTTCAGGATGACTTGTGGTGGGTGCATAAGTTTGAATAATCTGAGCCTGGTATCTTCTCGATAGTTGGATAACGAGTCGTGCAGCTCTGTCAGAGGAACTTTCAACTTCTACCACTTTATCCTTCAGTTTCTTGTTTATTATAAATCCAACACCACTAGTTCTGCCAGTATCTGTCCCACGATAATAGAAGAGATGTCCACTTTTCAGTTCAATGAGATCTTCTCCTTTTCTCCTTACCTCACTTAGCCCGACGATGTCCCACTTGATCCTTTAGGTTCCTCTTCCAATTCAAGAAGCCTTGAATCAGAAGATAGGAGCGTCCGTTGTAGGTAGCCAAGGTCAGCATCAAATGGCAGCCTAGTCCGGTCCTCCGGGATTCTTCGCACCCTCTGCCTTCATGTCGCACTGGCCGCTGCCTTGGCCAGGTACATTCCAGCTGCCGGAGACTGAGGGCCAAGATTTAAGTTGTAGAGTCATTTTGGAGGTGTTTGGCCATAACTCACCACGCTGGCCAAGCGGGTTGGTGAGTGTGGGATAGCATTTCCTCTGATCCCGATGGTATAGTTATACCGCTATTTGCGGTCGTCAGAGCCCCTTTAGTGGGAACAGGATGCACCACGAGAAGGCGGGGTTGACATTTGTCAAGGAGAGGCTGTGATGTTACGCATCACCTGACCTTACAATATGAAACGCATATAACATATTAAATCCGTTAATTTTTGTGGTGTAATACGCACAAAAATTCATCAAGCTTTTGCACTTCACCGGGAGGCTTTTTCAAGGCAATGGTAGATATAAAAATGCAGGGAATTAGAACATGTAAGAAACAAAGATGACTTTTTGAAAATAGCAAGGGTGACATCATGGGCGCATTACATGAATTTTTATCATGTAATATGCTTGTGATGTAATATTACGTGACAAAAATTCATGTAATATGCTTATGACAGCACCCACATTATTTAAAAAAAAATCATCTTTATTCCTTACATGTTCCAATTCCCTGCATTTTTAAGTCTACCATTGCCTTGAAAAAGCTTCCCAGTAGAGTGGGAAAGCTTGGCGAATCTTTGTGCAAATTATAAAATAAACATAGGACTATTTAATACACTATATGCATTTCTTGAGTATTCAGAGTCTGGTGTATTTATAATAACATCTTAGAACACCATGATTCATCATCAGATATTATCTTGCTGAGAAAATCTGGGTCGCTAACTCGCCATTCACAATTTCCACCAGGTTTTGCGAAGCAGTCACTCGCTGCCAGGGTAGGAAACTAGAAAAATCTGGCACGGGCAAAATGCCTGTACAGCTGGAAATCTGGGGGCAAATCTCTATTTTCTAGGTGCAAAAATTATATATATATATATATATATGTATATATATATATATAGTGCAAAACAAAGCACTGTATATGCATGTTGCATATGTATGTTTATTAATCCAATTATTTATTATTTAGAAATTCCCTATTTTTCTGGATAGAATAATTGTGCATATTATAATTCGTGTAGATAAGGAAGCAGTCTTTTTACATGATGATCAGTAGGATTGAACACATATCTGTACTCAATTATAACAAAGCATATTGGCTTTAATACTAAGTGCAAATATATATCGTACAAGATCTTTCCAAAATGCAGAGCATTTCATCATCAGGTACATCTTACATCATGGAGAAATATGTACCTGATTATGTAAGATGTACCATACCTGATGATGAAATGCTCTGCATTTTCGAAATATCTTGTACAATATATAACTGCACTTAGTATTAAAGTATTTAATTATGTTATAATTGAGTAAAGATATGTGTTCAATCCTACTGTTCGTATAAAAAGACAGCTTCTTTATCTACACTAATTCCCTATTTTTGATTATATTTTTCACTTTCAAAATTTTCAGAATACAGCAATAAAAGATGCTTACCCTAAAAATAAAGTTTTCATATCTTTATCTACATTAATAAGAGTGTTTTGTCTTCTGTGTAAACACTTTTTGTAGCCACTTGCAGCAACTGTCACTAAACGTAAGTGGTAAATCATGGTGTGCAGCAAATAGTATATGTTGTAGTCAAGAGTCAAAGACATTTATTAAGTGCACTACAAAAAGTTGGTAGGTAGATATGGCATATGCTACAAAAGTTGAATGAAGTTCAAAGAAAAAGAAATAGCTATGTACAATATTTACAAGTAAATTTGGCATTCCTTTATTTAGCAATAATTTCATGTTCTGGACGGCGAGTTCTTCCAGCAGACATATCTTCCCACCAAATCTTGATGGCTGGCTTTAGATCAAAGTCATTCAAACTCAGCCCCCTGATTTCTATGGCCAACAAATCATTTAAAGTGGTTATCTTTAACTTGTTTCACAGATCTGTTTTCATCAAGTTCATAGCACTGAAACCGTGTTCACAAACTGCTGTGCTGACTGGAATACAATGGAAACGAGATATAAGCTTCAGCAAATTGACATATGCCTCTGAGTATGAAAATTCATTGTATAACCGGTCCCACAAGACTTCAAAACTTTGTGAAGTTTTATTTTTGGCCCATAGTTTCCACTTAAGAAATTTTTCTCTGGTTTGTTCAGGGGATATATGCATACAGGATGGCAAATTACCTAACATGCAATCAAACTTTTCTACTCCATAGGTGAATATGTCATCATTTTCAGACATTAATGGCATCAAAAATGTCCATTAAAATAGAATCTGTAGACAATTTCTCATTACTAATCTATGCTATCATTATGATCTATAAAGATATAAAAATTTATTTTTATGGAAGTTTGCATCTAAAGGAAAGGATGTGCCACCTTTTGACCCTCAATTCTAAAAATGCTGATAACCATTTTCAATAGGATAGGCCCACTATGGGTGCTGAACAGTGTACCAAAACTACATCGCAATTGTGCTTTGATTTTACGTAAGCCATCAAGCAAAAAGGTGAGAGAATGAATCCCGCTCAGACTATGTCTTGACCTTTGACTATTTTCAATATGGATTCGATGAATTAGTGTCAACCCCAACAATATATTTATTTCGTCAAATCAAGCCAAGTCTTTTTCAGGCGTCATCGTGCAGATGGACAAAGTACATTTGGGAAGCGTAGAAAACTTACTGACTGACCGACCAGCAGAATAAATCATTGCTGGAGAAGCACTGGGTCAAATGAACATTGGACTGTTTTTTCTTCTTAACTTCCTATTATACCACATTCTTTCGTTAGGTTAAATTTATTGCCAGAGAAGTCACGAAACCATGCCCCAAATGTATTTTTAATTTCACAAAACTGGCAGCTTTTGTTTAATATCGTCATGTTGGGTATCGATCTGTGCTTAAAAATTCTACAGATTTAAATTCCGCTTGCATTTTTTTCTACGATAACTACGTTCTGAGATAGCATTTCGAACTGGGAGTAATAAAAACATGTGCTACGTGCTCCAATGCAGGACAACACCATGCTGGCCTAAGAGGAAGGGAGGAAAACTTGCGAGAGATAAACAAGCTCAGCTGGGGATGTTCAGTTTACGCGCTGTGCAGCTTTAGCGTTTGGAACAACACAAAACAATAAACCTAAAATGTGGGAAAACTGCGGACAAATATTCCCACATAAACACATGTAACTGAAAAGTTTATTCCTAACTTGCATCGGTGCTTCATTTTAAATTGATTAAGTAAAATAAAAAGCCTTAATGGTGGGTGCAAAATCATCAGAAAGAAAAAAAAAAATCTGGGAGAATAAACAAATCCATAAAATTAACATTTTGCTAGTGAAACCGTAAAACAAGTCACATTTCTGTAAATTTTACGGGTAAATCATAAAACCTGGCAAGTATGATATATATACATATTTCTGCAATTAGAGGCCACGGTTCAGCTTTGGCTCGCCAGCCCCGACATACGAGCTATAGAGGCATCATCGGCGTGGTGGGTGACAGGGTAACACCTAACATGCAAGCTATTCGGTGAAAAAGAAATATATCGCGAGCGTCGTCATGCGAGCTATAGAGCCGTTATCAGCACAGAGGGTGACAAAAAGAAATGTCTTACAAGCTCTGACATGTGAGCTATAGAGGCATTATAGGTGTGGCAGATGACACCCAAAAAATAAATTTCTCGTGAGCACTGACATGTGAGCTATTGAGGCGTCACTGGCATGGTGGGTGACACCCAGGCCTTGATTTAATTTTTTTAGCAGTACCAACACTTGCACGTGGCCTTATTTTTTTACAAGCAAATTGTGTTATCTACTAGCAAAAGTTTATTAACATTATACAAAAGAAACTTTAATATGTCTAACTCCATTAGCCAATCTAAACAAATTTTGATTTCCCCCTGTAACTGTCACATTGTAATGCTGAAAAGATTAGAAATATTTAGATATAACTCACCTTTTCATGACCTGACAGATTAATTCTAACAATTTAATATTCAAATGCAAATATTTTAAAAACATTTTTTTTATTTAACTTTATTCACAAAATTCAAAAACACTATTCAAAATCATAAGTTATTTTCCATATGGTTTACGATCTGGGTTTTGGGTCTTTTCATCATATCACTTTAAAACAGCAGGCCTGGGGTCAAACTTGTCTTCGGATGGAACTTTAACCTCAATACTCATGAGAGCATTCAATGTTTGTAAGTTTAAACTGTCCCTCCAATCACCCTGGATTCTCTTCTTGAAACTGAACCCAACCTCACATGTAGAAGTAGATAAAGGAAATATACTGGATATTTCTACCAGTGGCAAAGTGTTTTTATAATGTTTGCACTTTTCAAGGAACATTCATTTCCAGAAAGCAGTTGTTCCTTTTTGTATGTGTCTAAAATATTCCTCACGTGCAATGCAGTGGCGCTTTATAGTTTACACTAAAACATTCAAAATTTTTGTACTAGCAACCTTTGCTAGAACCACTTTTCATCACTAGCAAAATGCATTTGCTTGTCAGCAATTTGCTACTAATTACCGGTCGCAATCGAGCCCTGGTGACACCTGACACCCCAATGACATTTCTTTTTATCTATTCAATGAAAAAGAAATGTCTCGCGAGCCCCAACATACGAGCTATAGAAACGTCATCGATGTGGCGGATGACACCCGACACGTGAGCTATACAGCAAAAAATAAATTCCTCACGAGCGCTGATGTGCGAACTATAGAGACGTCATAGGATTGGCGTATGACACCCGGCACATGAGCTATTTGGCAAAAAAATTAATTCCTCACGAGCGCCAACATGTGAGCTATAGAGGCGTCATTGGCATGGTGGGTGACACCTGACATGCCAATGACATTTCTTTTTGTCTATTCAGTGAAAAAGAATTGTCTCGTGAGCCCCGACATGCGAGCTGCAGAGGTGTCATCGATGCAGCAGGTGACACCCAACCTATTCGGCAGAAAAGAAATGTCTTGTGAGCGCTGACACACTAACTATAGAGGCGTCATTGAAGTGGCGGGTGATACCTGCCAAGAGAGCTATTCGGCAATTTCGTAATGTCAGGTTTCACCCAACAGTCGAGAGGAAAGAGTTAAAACATTTGAACAGAATTTTCACAAGCACAGAGCCACATGTAATCAATGTATAGAGTTCGCAAAGGGCGCTGAGCTGAGCTTACTCTCGGCTTTGCGCACGGCACTCTCAAATCGTTGTTTTTTTTTTGACTGAAGGTTTAACGACCGCCGTGAGCAACTCAATGGGCTATAAGCAGTCGCCGTCCCTAATTTAGGGTCACTGGTTCCCGGGAAGGGAGAGAGAGCCAGTGCCGTAAGACAAACACAACATCCATGCCTCACCGGGATTCGAACCCGGACCCCGTTTGGACGAATGATCAGAGGACATCGCTTAGACCACTGCGCCACCGGGGCGGCCTCAAATCGTTGTACGGGGAATCACGTGACAAACAGCGTGCAAGGAGAAGCCCCACTTCCGTTGGCGGGGGAAGTCAGAACATCTAAGGCATATAGGGACTACCTGTAATGTGCATTTTTTCAACCAAAAGATGGTAAAAAACAGAAAATTGTGTGTGTGGGCTTTTCCAAAGTTTTTAGGGTGACTTCCGTAAAACCGTAAGATGGAGTGAAATCCATACAAACTACGGAAAATCCGTAAAAGTTGGCATCTCTGCATATATATTAAGCAGGGGAGACACACTCAGCCCCCTCTCCCCCTTTTCTCTATGGAAAAATTGCCTTCTGCAAGCAACAAAAATCTGACTCGTCATACTTTGACCGTTCCAAAGTAAGTTGACATACTCAACATTATTTTACATGATTGTATAATACACTACATTGACAAAAGTCACCGAACACCTAGAAGAGAAACACAACAGCGTTTATTGACATACATTAGTATAATGTCGGTCCACCTTCGGCCTCAATGCATACACTGACCCTTTGAGACATGCTTTCGACAAGGTTTTGGAACACAGCAATAGGCATGCACTTCCATTCAGTACATAATGCTGCCGCTAACTGTTGCTTGGTAGTAGGCCTTTGTTCCAAACTTCTTATGCGGCACTCTAATTTATCCCATAGGTGCTCTACGGGATTAAGATCAGGGCTCTGTGCTGGCCAGTCTACACATGATACGGAATTATTGTCAAAGCACGATGTAACAGTCCTTGCTTTATGGCTCGGTGCATTATCCTGCTGGTACCAACAAGGCTCGGTTCCATTGTATTGCCGCAGAGTTGGTAGGGCATAATTGTTCAGAATATTGAGGTAGATGTGCTGGTCAGCCCTTGCAAAACTGCTGAAATTTCTACTAGCCAATGTGGCTAGTGGAATAAAAATTTTACTAGCCAAATACGAAATTAAAAAAATATTCAGTAACTTCTCTACTTACGTTTCTCTGAAATTAAATGGGAGCATGTTTTTTTTTTTTTTTCTAAGGAGAGACACCTCCCCCATTAACTTCATAAAAACAGATGTAGAGCAGTTACTGTATAGGATCATTAGATTGACTGCAAATATTGCATATGCTTTTGTTCCAAAATGATTGATTTTTTGATAATTTATTTTCAGTGCTGTAATATCATTACTCTATCTTAATTTACACATATATAATTTATTTTTGAGAGGCCATTGAATTTTGCTGTCTAATTTCTTTTAATAATATTTAAAACAAAGGGACAAAAACTAGGATATATACATGAAGTGGCACTAATAATGTTGATACAGTTTACCACTGATATGTACTGTGTCTGATCTTCCCATCAGAGGTATCTGCCCACCACAATCGAATAGCATTTTGAGGATTGAAATCTTCAATTGAAGGGCCATTGCATCTAATCATTATTAAGTCGTTTAAAGTGTCACTATTTAGACATACCCAATTACTGGTTTTTATGAGGTTCATTGCTGATGCTCCACGTCAATGGGCTCGTGCATCGCTGCCGCCGAAGTGCTCGCATGCTGCGCCGCATCAATGTTCTTTTCTCCCGATGGCTTCTCATGCGTTCTGCCGTGGACATTGTGGTGTTTATCGAAATCTGACGAGTTGCTCTTCCGCGCAGACTACGTTCGATGTATTTCTGCTTGGTTTTTCGATGAGCATATGCCGACAGTGTAAAATATTTTTCAACTGTGATCTAAAGTTTCACAACAAACACTGTATTTGATGTCACTTCTAATGTCTTAAATCGACAGATCTTGACGTTAGATTTAGTTTGAGAACAATTTCAACGTCATAGACCTTTGCAGTGCCGAGTTATACTGATTAGAAGTTTGCATGGCACAGCACAAAGTCCCCCCACGCTTATTGCTACGTGGTAACTCAAGGTCACTACAAGTCTTTGTTCCCTTAGCTTTTGAATGACACTTTAGGTTGGTTTGGTTCGCGTTGATAATATAGAAATTATTAGACTGAACTCAATGCCCATTTTTTTGTAACGCTCAACTTTCCGTACTGGCCACCTAGTACTGGTCTGATTTTAAAGACGTATTCACGTAAAAAAAAAAACCCCGCCACATATTTTCTATCGTTCCTAAGCTGTGGTGAGTTTCCGATATCCAGCGCGTGGATCACGTAGCCTCTTGATAGCATCGTCGATGCACGGAGGCCCGATAAGAAACCTGTTTTTTTTTTTTTTTTGGAGGTTTAACGACCACCGTGAGCAACTCAATGGGCTATAAGCAGTTGCCTGTCCCTAATTTAGGGTCACTGGTTCCAGGGAAGGGAGAGAGCCAGTGCCGTAAGACAAACACAACATCCATGCCTCACCGGGATTCGAACCCGGACCCCTTACGGGCGAATGATCAGAGGCCAGTGCCTTAGACCACTGCGCCACCGGGGCGGCAGAAACCTGTTTAAACATCATGTCTGGATCATGATGGGACTCCGGATGGGATCACTCACGAAGCTACGATGTCCACGATTACTTGCCTGGCAGGCGAATTTCGGATGAGAAATCCTCCGATGTAGCGTCTGGAATGAGACACCGCGAGAAACTACATCAAAGACGCTTGCATGCATAAGTGTCAGCCGACATTCATGTGTCTCGGACTAGGAAAACCGGTTTGAACAACAGTGCTTTGTCACGGCTTGGTGGTGCGCGATGGCGATTACATCGCGAGCATTTACTTCACGGTGGTGATGAATCATAGTTTTGTCAATTGAAACACCATAACATCGATGCTAAATTCACATCGGTTTTTTGCGATATATCGATACATTGCCAAGTCCTAGTGGGGAGAAAAGTTGGACAAAGTAGTTGCTCACTTGGGGGAAAAAATGCACTCGCCATTATTGGCTACTATACTAACAAATTTACTAGCCACTATGAAATATCTGGTCGCCATTTGGCGACTGACATTCGCGAAGCCTGGTGCTGGTTAACAGGTTTGTCCATGATAACCAATGAGCTGGGACCATGCCATGAAAAACACCCCCCACACGAGTACACTGCCAGCTCCATACTTGAATGCAGAAACAGTACATACACTGTGGTAAATAGTTTTCTCTCAGCTGTCGTCATATCCATACACGGCCATCAGACTGATGGATTGTGTATTTGGATTTATCAGTCCATAGGATTCGTTTCCATTGATCTACGGTCCACGATAAATGTTCTTTACACCATGATAAACGATGAGCAGCATTCCGAGAGGAGATGAAAGGCTCAAGAGCAGCCACACGACTACAGTAACCCATGAAATGAAGTTCTCTGTGAATGGTACGTGTACATACCGAGGTTCAAGCATTTTTACTCACCTGTACACTGAGGTCTTATGCAGTAGTACTCTATCAATTAGCTGTAACGACTCTCCTGAGGCTTCGATGTCCACTATCACTGATTTTATTTGGTTTGCCAGTACATTTTGCTACTTCAGGCATGTGTCTTCCACTTATTCAGTACATCCAAAACAGTTGACTTGGGTATGTTCAAACGCCTCTCGGTTTCTCTTATGCACAACCCACTAATATTACACCCAACTATCTTTCCTTTCGCAGTCAGTTCTCTCCTGCTGCCACATTTTCACTCAATCTCACAGTGCGATATTATCACGGTCAGCTGCAGGCTTGTTTTTATACCGTTTGCAGCTTTCACTCAACTTCACAGTGCGATATTATCGCGGTCAGCTGCAGGCTACTTTTTATACTGTTTGCAGCTGTACCAAGCATCTTAACAACGCAGCAGATCCGTTCATTTGCTTTTGAAAGGGTGTCCGATGACTTTTGTCAATATAGTGTATGTGCATGATACTTGGGCACATAAAATTTCGATACTTGGGAACATAAAATTTTGGTTTGGGCACGTATTTCTTTGGACAACATGCTTGACTAGGCAAATTTCAATTCTGAAAATTTTCTGGCACTGGCATCAGCTAAGATTATGCTTATGACACAAGCAAATTTAGAAACATTCTAGATGTGCACTGTACAGCTTGTTTATTTTTTTAATTATTATTTTTGTACATTCCAGAGATGAGATGCATAAACAAATTATGAGGCTTTCATACATGCATGCTTTTTGTATTACTTACCAGCCGCAGATGTGGGGGAATCAGATCGCCCTTGATGTTGGTGATTTGTAGATGTGGCATTCTGTTCCTCACTGACACCTTCATTACTTACAACAACATCTCCCAGTCCCATACTTTCATCATTGTCTTTTTCAACTAAAACCACATTTGGAACCCATGGTGGTTCACTGTCATCGAATGAACAGTCTGAAAACGAAAATTTCACAATAAATGACACACTGAAAGAATCTGATTTCGGGAACACATGCACATATCTTGGAAGAACTCGAGAGTTCTTTCACAATTATATACAGTACAAGTTCTTATTAGAGCTTGAAAAATACCTGAAAAGTTCTTTTAAAATTACACACAGTACAAATCCTTACCAGCGCTTAAAAAATATCTGAAAAGTCATGCCCAACTGGGCATTTGCAGAAATTATTTACCTGCCCAGGTAGTAAAGGCTAGATGTCCAGGGAAATTTACCTTTTAACATAACAAATCAGAATCATCATTTTTTTTAAGTTAAAAAATATGATGATCTTTTTTTACATGTTTTGCATTTCTGTTTTAAGAGTCAGCATTCAAAATGTTCAATGCGCAAAAGCATGTATCTCAAGTTTTAAGACGATGATGCTAAAATTGGTATTTGAGAAATTTAGTGATTCTGGCATGTTCCCATGATAATTAACATAGCAATCAGACACCTCTGAATTGACTGTATTTACTGTTCTTCACGTAATATCAATCACATCAGAAAACTTGAAAATTTCATCGCCCTTGAGCGGGAATCGAACCTGAATCTCCCGATTACCATTCGAGTATGCTAATCGTTACACACCCAGGACCATAAAGTCACAAGTATCTGAGTGTTAAGAACATTAGAATATGTTCAACCACATTCTTAATAGAACAACTTTCTGGCATGGACATTCGGTTTGGCAGTACTGGAGGGAGGCTGACCTGGATAAACCCATGATTTGCACCGCTTAGGATTATCATAGAGGATCCACTTCTCATCACAGGCCAAAATTTTGTGGGGGAAATTCTTCTTCTTGAATCTGGAGAGCAAGGACACAGCAAAATCGTAGTGCCTAGACTTGTTTGCAGCTGTGAGTTGGTCGGGCACCCAACGGCCCTCCTTGTGAATCTGCCCAAGCTTGTGCAGGTGCTTTGCAATGGCTTGCTGTGTTACTCCGAGTTCCTGGGCGAGTTCTGACTGTGTGCGACAGGGATCCACGTTCAATAGTTGTTCCAGTTCCTCATCATCAACTTCCTGTGGCTGTCCCGGACGTTCTGCATCATGGAGATTGAAATTTCCCTGCTTAAACCGCTGGAACCACTTCTTACACGTACTGTAGGACACGGCAGCCTCACCCAAAGCAGCACAGATCATTTGCTGGGCTTCCGCGACACTTTTTTTTCAGCTGAAACGCAAACAGGAGGCAGTGCTTCAAATGTTGCTTCTCTACCAACATTGCTTTCACTGTCAACTTTCGTCCCTTCCGTCACTTCAGCTGTGAGCGGTTACGGTTGCCTGGAAAGCTGTTGGATGGCGTTGCAATCAGCAATTATCGCACACAGCTATTTGCATTTGCCGACATTCTATGATCGCATGTGGTTAGGGGCCGAGAATTAAGTTGCACACCTAATATCACGATGTATTTTCCACGTATTATAAAAATATTTCTTCTGCACTATATACTACCATGTTCCTTTCGTTGAATTTTTCACCCTTTCTCACTAAATACTGGAGGCTAGTTCCATCAGAGGCATGTACTGCATCGCCGACTATAAACCACATTTGGAGTAAAACAACATGTGGTTCCAATTTCTGGACCTACAACATAATATAATGAAAGTAATATTGTTCTGTTCCTGGTACTCCATAACAATAATACAACTTTCAGTGATTAGCAAGATATGAAACATGCCATGTGACCACCAACTTTTCCCTTGAAGAAAGAAATTCTATTCTAAACTTTTTTATTTCAAAAATGAGTTGCCTGTTCCAGGCAACTAGATTGCTTTTTACCTGCCCAAGACAATAATTTACATGCCCCAGGCATCTCGGGCATGGTATTTTTCAAGCCCTGCTTATGATGTAAAATTAGGATGATACATTTGAGTTCTACACACTGCCATACATGGCTGTAGTTGGGGCAAGGCCCACTGGCATCCACCGTCATGAATGTTGATATCACAAGTCTCCAACATATTTTTTTCACTGGCCTGCAAACTTTTAAACATGATCACAAATGTGACTAGTTTATTTGGTTTCAAATGTGGCCGTTCGTTTTATGGATAATGGAGATACGAAGGTCATTTGAAAAGTTTTGCACACACTGTGGGTTATCTCATAAAAAACTAATTCATTTTACAACATACCTTTACAGGCCTTCGAAGTAATCTCCATGTTTCTTTATGACAGTGTTAAACTAAGTTCCATTTTCGAAGGTCCAAATTCTGTTCTCAGATGGACCCCCCCCATTTTTTTGTCATTGTTCTGGTCTAGAAAAAAAAAAAAAAAGTGGAATTCCGCAAATCCATGAAAGAATTCCATGTGTGCACTCCTAATGTTCCCAGTACCTTTTTTTTTTTTGTCTAGTAGAATTCATATCCTACTACCCACAATGCCTTAAAAGAAACCACTTTTGTGAGGGTTCTGGTGAAAATGGGATGCCTGCCATCAGAGCTACAGTATGCGCACACGCTGTATGTGGATAATTTACACATTATTATCAGATTTTGCAGATGAGGAACAAGAACATCGAATTTTTGCTGGTGGCAATTTTTGTCTGTCTTGGTAGTATCGAGGCAGCAATAGTACCATTTCTGCCATAGTTTATGTCATGTGGTTTTTGGTGAAGTTCAATGTTATTTTTTATCCCATTGCTGAATCGAATCAAAGATGAACTGAGATTTATTCTAGTGGATGGAAACATGCTCTTTCCAATGGTACTGGAAAAAGCACCTTCTGAGCAAAAAGCACCTTCATGCTCTTTCCGATGGTACTGGAAAAAGCACCCAAGTCACAATATTTGAGTCTGAGCATAGCTCACTTTTGGCAATTTTATATTTGGCACCATGTTTGTGCTAAGGTATAATCCAAGATAAGTGGTTATGCATAAAGATATTCTGGCAGCAGGGATTGAAAAATATCATGCCCAAGATTGCCCGGGGCATGTAAATTACTGGCCTGGGCAAGTAAAAATGAAATCTAGTTGCCCGCTTTCTACTCTAGAAAAAGACAGTCATCGCGTGTTTTTCATTTTACTGCTGTATTATTTGTACAATATTCTAGAGGATAATGCTTACCTTGGCTTTCCTTGCTAGCGATGAAACACATTTCACGCTCGTTTTCCGGTCTTTGTTGATGTTATTGTCCTAATGTCTGTTGTATGAGATGTATAACTTTACTTCAACACACTTTTCACTGGGTATACTCATTTGATCTTCGCTTTAGGATTCAACTTATCAACTTTTACCGTTCTTTATATTCGAAATCCTAAGGAGCGTGGCGAGTCTGTTTCAAAAACATCAGTTCGTGATAAAGTAAATATTGATTTGATGGTTGCTAAACTGTTCTATGCCTGCAATATTTCATTTGCTGTTGTAGAAAGTGAAGCATTTAAAAATGTAATTCACATCTTGAGGTCCGGCTATAAATTACCTTCACGTAAAGAACTGGCAGATGGCCATTTAGATGTAGTTTATAATGAAATGGAACAATCACTTAAAAAAAAAATTTGAAAGGAAAAGAAGGAACTCTTGTGATTGATGGATGGAGTAACATTCTTAATGAACCGATAACAGCTTCATGTATTCAAGTCTGTAGAACATCATACATTGTGGTGTGTGGACGTAGAAGATACAGGGGTAACTAAAAAGACAGCAGAATTCTTGATTGAGAAAAGCAATATTATAAGGTCATTTCGACTGTTAAAACCAAGTTTGACTGTGAAATTAAAAGCATCGTTACCGATAATGCTAAGAACATGGAAAAAATGAGATCTGAACTTGAAAAACAAGATGAAAATTCTACATTGGTATCATACGGATGCGGAGCTCACTGGTTGAACCTTCTAGGTGAAGATATAACACCTAGTAGTGTGCTAAAGCATATAGTGGAGGTGCATAAATATTTCCAAAATCATCATGCTCATGGATCATGGCTCCGAGAATGTAGTGGTCATGTTTCTTCTCAGTTACCGGGAAAAACTAGGTGGAACAGCCACTTGACTTGTTTAGAAACTTGTGCAAAACCACAGCTCATACATAAAAATAGTAAATGATCATTTTGAAGACATGGATCAAAACATCGTAACTTGTATACATGATTTTAATCTTTATCAGCAAGTCAAGGATCTTATTAAACAATTGAAACCTGTATCAAGTGCCTTAGATATTCTTCAGTGTGATTCAACAACATTAGCACATGCTTGCTAATTGCCATACATGGTGCATGCAATCTATTGAAAAATGATAATTTGAAGTCACATTTTTCTACAGTAAAAAGACAGTTTGCACAAGCAATTCTGCCATTTCATTTCATTGCATATTTGCTGCACCTTAAATATAGAGGTGAACAACTAAATTTTGCACAAAAGGAAGATGCAAAAGCATGGTTGGGAAAAAATAATCCTGACTATATATCATGCACCATTAACTTTGACTTAAGGAAAAGCCTTTTCCTAAATACATATTTTATGGAACATAGGACAACAACAATCAGTGCTCATAAGTGGTGGAAAAGCGTAGCAAGTCAGTTTTTAGAAAAAATTAATAAAATAGTTTCTACAGCAGATAAAAAAGAAGCCCAAAAAGAAGAGCTTAAAGTCATACTTGCAGAGAATAACTATCCTAAAGAAGAAATTGAGAAGCTTCTGAATTTTAATGGTAAGAAGAACCCACAAAAGCAACAAGTAAAATTCACTAGAAAAATTTCTTATCACAAAGGTTTATTTGAGGCTTTAAAGAGAATTAGTAAAAAATACAATATTAGGCTAGCTCCAAGTTTAGAGAACAAAGTTAAAAAATTTTTCCCTAAAATAGTTCAAAGAGAAGAAGATATTTTAAAAATGCAAGGAGTAGTTTATGAAGTAAATTGTAGTTGTGGACTATCTTACATAGGTGAAACAGGTCGCAGACTAGAAACTCGTATAGCTGAGCATAAAGCAGCTATAAAAAATTGCTCCAACAAGACTGGATTAGATAGGCATGTTAGAGAAACTGGGCACAGCATGGATTGGAATTCCCTTAAAGTAATCAGTTTCCAAAGCAATTTCCAAAAAGAAAACTGAAAGAAGGAATAGAGATTGAGAAAAATCAAAATTCCATCATCAATGACTGCAAAGGATTTTCCCTGCCTAACATCTGGCAGGATTTGTTGAAAAATAACCTAAACCGTCAAGGTTAACCGTAACCGTCAAGGTAAACCGTAACCGTGATAGTGACAAGGAAAAAGTGACAACAACAAGACAGCCTGAAGAAGGAGAAGAGTTTTCTCCGAAAATTTGCTATTAAAGAAAAAATTTCCTAGTAAAATCCCATAAGTTACTTTAGATTATTAATTCAATTAAACTAGGAAGCCATTTCTCAACATGAGCTTTATTCAAAGACTTTTGTATGTTAATTGCTCACCTTCAAACATGTGCATCAAAGCAGTGCTGCAGTAGAAAGAATAGCTTCAAATTTTTCATTTGTGCACTCCAAAATCTGGAATAGGCTTTCAACATAAAATGTTTCAAAACTTGTTTTTTGTTATGCAATGCTGAAAACAATAAAAATTTGGCTTTGATGTAGGAGATATTGCGGAATTAGATGATGAAACTGATTACTGAAGTATGAAATATGCCTTTGTATCCTTAAAATAAAATTTGAATTTATAAAGTAGAATCTGTTTCATTTACTTCAATTTTATTTATTTTTTATTTATATTTCTTTTTTGTGCAATGGCTGTAAAATTTGTTAGGTCATCTTCATCATATTGAGTGTAAATTTTCTGGGTTTTGAAATATTGTTAATAGTTATTTCTCAGTATAAACATGAACAGTTTTAATCTTAGTTGTAAATGAATTTATGGCACCTCTATTCATATTGTACTGTAGAATTAACTTTTTTACGGGTCTTATAGAGGTTATTATTCAAAAAAGTTGGTGGTCAAATTTTTGAACTAAAGCCTAGTTCGTCATCAGGAATACGTCACTGGAGTAGTTTGCTGCCACTCAGTTGTAAGTGTCCAACTGCAATTATCGTTAATTGTGGTACTTCTTCTTCTTGCTATTTCGATCCCTTCTTCTAGTTTCCTCTTTACTAAGTTTGACTGGTGGGCGATTATTTTTACCGAGTCCCAATTTATGGAGTGTCCACTTGCTTGTATATGTCTGTCTAGCCCTGTTCTGTTACTAATGTTCCTAATAGCTGCTTGGTGTTCTTTCATTCGGACTTTAACACTTCTCCCTGTTTCTCCTATATAGCTGAGTCCACAGTTACAGTTGATGCAATATATTACTCCTTCTTGCAATTGGATGTCCACTTATTTCTACTTTAAAGCTGACAGGAATTTCTTTAATTTGTTACTTAGATCTCGAGCAAGCCTGATATTATATTTTGCTTCGACCCTCTTCAGTTTTTCAAAAAGTCCCTTGTGGTACGTAATTTTGCTGGTGAATTTGAAGTTGTTTATTTCCTGCTTCTTTTTTGGCACTTGTCTAAATAATTTCTCAACATAAGGGGAGGGGTAATTGTTTCTGCCAACATTTCTTTTAATTCTCTGTGAAGATCTTTTTGAGCATCTGAAAAGACCGGGACTTCAATTTTTTCAAAAAATTGTCTCGCCGTATTCGATTTAATATAATCAGGGTGGAATGAACAGTTTGTTAATAGCTTTTGATTTTGATTATTGTTTTGAATGAGAGAATGATTTTCATCCCTATGAATTGGATAAACAAAATTATACCGTTATAAACACATAGTTTATATTTTGTACTCATATTTCTTTAAATCAGTTTCAGTGATAAAAATGTATTTTATGTCAAAAAATAATACTTAACCCTTAAATCAAGGTTTAAAAATTCAGAATTATTTCGTTTTCTTTTAAAATCATTTGTAGAAAACAAAAAAATAACTTGATTATATGCCCCGTAAGTAAACACAGTAAATTCCTATTTTTGCCGGGACGATGTTTTCCGGTTTTTTCCACCTGAGGTAAAAACTTGCCAACCCTGATACACACCAAGATTGAACAAAACTGGGAGTGGTCAGTGTGAGCCCCTTGGTCACTTGAGATGGAATGACCCATTTGTTTATATGAAAACAATTACAGTACAGTAATAATTTCTGCAGATAACAAAACCACTTTCCTTAGACAATGCATCAGAGCTTTTTTCTATGAGATTTTTCTCTCATTTTCAGAGCATGCAAATAATATTTAACTTGTTGAAATGCCAGGGTGGAGCTTTCTGTCTTGTTCTTGGAATTTCTGAGACGAAAGGCAACATGTGATTCCATCTACAGCATCTTTGCCATACCAGGGCTTAAAATTCAAATTTGAAATGGAAGTGAGTCTCCCCACTTGTGTTTCTAAATGGAGGGGATTGAAAATTTCAGGTGGGAAGTTTTTATTATGTGACTTAATAATATTAAAAGACTGGGAAAACAGTAGTAATTTTTCAAACAATATGAGCTATACTTGATCTTTAAATAAACAAACAGGTGAATCAGAACAAAAAAATTACTACATTCAATCTAATACAAATTGCCATGATTCATTTTACAAAACTAGAGTTGTGCATTTTTGTAGTACATTGACATAAAATTCTGCCTGAAGTATGTCTTTTTTTTTATTTTTTTTAAAATTATTTTTATTATTATTTTTTATATTTAATTTTTTTTTTATTTTCCCAGGATTTCAAACACAAGGGAGGATGTATTTTTCGCGGTGTGTGTGTGTGTGGTGGTTGGGAGGGGTTAGGAAGTCAGGGATAGTGTCTGCAAAAGTAATGGTGGTACCTTGAGTCCTGTAGTTTTAACTTTTTAAGTAATAGATTTGACAATATGTGTAATTGCTTTGTGCAAAACTATAATAAATCACTTGAAGAAATCACCCTCTTACACACACCAGATCTGTGGCTGCTGTGAACATATGTTGACGCCTGTCATACATGTAATCTTAAGTAACTGACTATTTTCCCACATCCTCCACGGGGAATCCCACTGTGGCCTCGCACTTTTCCTCAGCAGCGCAGAGAGAGGGGGACTAGAGAGCGATCATATTATTTACAACCCATTGCAGAGCAATCGTATTACAACCCGAAGCAGAGTTCAAGCTGGCTCAAAAAATATTGTAGCAAAAATGTTAAAATGGGAAAAAATGTTGTAGCAAAATGCTAAAGAAAGTTAGCCGCTTTTGTCACTCGGAAAATCACAACATCAACTGAATCGTTCACACCGATAACACTTTGGGCATCAGTGAAAATGTAATGTTTATGGCCTAGGAGGAATGCCATAAATGTCACAGCTGACTCAGATTTAAACTTGAACTTTGAATGGGGGAAGGGGTTTAATCTGCCTAGCCTCTATAATCTTAACTCACCCTTTATGGAGTGCTCTAGAATGTACGGACGAAAGGGGGTGGGGTGGGGGTATTGAGCCAACAGGTGCTGTAGGAACATACCTTAAGAATTAAGAAAATAACAATAGTGGAGTGTGAATCGCGGACAGAATCATAAACTAGTTTTCACAGAAATAGAAAAATCTGAGCAGAATCAAATCATATGTAGAGGATTTTACAAAGGGAGTGTCTGACCCCAGGTCTTAAACAATCCTTAGAAATAGGAAGAGGAGATTCGGACTAGAGTGCCCAATAGGAAAGTGATACGGAAGCAAGGTAGAAAGGGGGAGGAAGACCAGGGCTATATAAGAGAGAAGGGCTGGTTCATCGCTTTGAGAAACCGAATGCCGACACGGTCCTCGGGGAAGTGGTTGGGGAACCGTTTGTGACGTCACCGTGCTGCTTGGTGTTCTCCCTCCCATGCTGCTGGGCTATCGTTGCGAGCAGTTTTCTAGCATGTTATGTCTCATCGTACTAGATTGTTTTATCGTTTGCATTTTACGAGTATTTATTTGTGTATATACTGTAATACGGGATGTAAGGTCAGGTGATGCGTAACATCACAGCCTCTCCTTGACAAATGTCAACCCCGCCTTCTCGTGGTACATCCTGTTCCCACTAAAGGGGCTCTGACGACCGCCAATAGCGGTATAACTATACCATCGGGATTAGAGAAAATGCTATCCCACACTCACCAACCCTCTTGGCCAGCGTGGTGAGTTATGGCCATACCCCTCCAAAATGACTCCACAACTTAAATCTTGGCCCTCAGTCTCCGGCAGCTGGAATGTACCTGGCCAAGGCAACGGCCAGTGCGACATGAAGGCAGAGGGTGCTAAGAATCCCCGGAGGACCGGACTAGGCTGCCATCTGATGCTGACCTTGGCTACGTATAATGGACGCTCCCTATCTTCTGATTCAAGGCTTCTTGAATTGGAAGAGGAACTACAAAGGATCAAGTGGGACATCGTCGGGCTAAGTGAGGTAAGGAGAAAAGGAGAAGATCTCATTGAACTGAAAAGTGGACATCTCTTCTACTATCGTGGGACTGATACTGGCAGAACTAGTGGTGTTGGATTTATAATAAACAAGAAACTGAAGGATAAAGTTGAAGAAGTTGAAAGTTCCTCTGACAGAGCTGCACGACTCGTTATCCAACTCTCGAGAAGATACCAGGCTCAGATTTTTCAAACTTATGCACCCACCACAAGTCATCCTGAAGAAGAAATTGAAGAATTTTATGAGGATATTCCTCATCTAAATAATAAAGGTAAGCAGCACTTAAAGATAATTATGGGAGATTTCAATGCAAAAATAGGGCAACGGCAACAGAATGAAACTTCAGTAGGTAAATTCGGTCACGGCAACAGAAACAAGCATGGAAATACTCTCGTAGAGTTTGCAGAGGCAGAAGGGTTTTTCATCTTGAACTCCTTTTTCAAGAAAAAGCCACACAGGAAATGGACATGGAGACATCCAAATGGGATGACAAGTGAAATTGATTTTATTATGTGTAACAAAAAATTCGTCATAGAAGACTGCAGGGTGCTAAACAAGTTCAACACAGGCAGTGACCATAGATTGGTGAGATGTAAGATGCACCTCAACACTAAACTCGAACGTGGCAAGCTCATAAGATAAACAAAATGTATTGACATAACCAACCTTAAAAAACACCATAATACCTTCAAGTTGGAACTGAAGAACAGATTCTCTGCGTTAGAAGGCCTAACATCGGAAGAAGTGGATATTTCTGAAGTTAACAGAAAAGTAACTAAAGCTCTTATGGAAACAGCAACAAAATTAGCTGGGTCTAAGAACAAGTTGCATGTGAACAAATTATCAGGAAAAACCAAAATGTTGATTCAAAAAAGAAGAGAGATGAGGACAACTAAAGAAGATGTGACTTCCAAAGTGGAATATATAGAGCTATGCAAGACAGTACGAAAAAGTATTACTGAAGATGTAAGGAAATTCAACTGTGAACTAGTAAGGAAAGCAATTGAAAACAACCAAAGCCTAAAGATTGCAAAGGGACATCTCAGTAAGGGAAAACAGATTATGGCACTGAGAAAAGAAGATGGTTCTGTAACAAGAAATAGAGGCGAAATTTTGACAAGAGTGAAAGATTTCTACTCCAAATTATATGAAAGGGATGATACATGTACTCCAGACATCATGAAAGGTACCAGAGTTCTTCCAGTCCTCCCAGCAGAAGTTGCACATGCAATCAAGAACATGAAGCGGGGAAAAGCTCCAGGAGAAGATGGAATTACTGTAGACATCATACAAGAAGCAAGGGGAGAAATCGAAACAGTACTCGCTTAAATTTTCACTCGATGCATTAATGAAGGGAAGATTTCTGAGGATTGGAACAACGCTACAATGATCTTGCTACATAAAAAGGTGACATTGAGGATCTCAGGAACTACAGACCTATCAGCCTCCTATCAGTGGTTTATAAAATCTTCACTAAAGTTCTTTCACACCGCTTGAAGGTGACACTGGACATGGCTCAACCGAGAGAAGAAGCTAGATTCAGGAGTGGCTACAGCACTATAGATCATATCCATGTACTGATGGGTTCCATTTCAACTCAGGCAGGGTCGTACCATCATGGTCTCAGATTTCTCTAAAAAAATTAAGGGGTGTTCCTTGACTAAAATAAAGAGACCCATATTTTTTCTTTCGGCAAGAAAAAATTTTCCCTTCGAGATAGAGGGTTTCAAATCTTGCACCGTCAAACAAGCTCTCTAGAAAACGGTTATTTTTCCTAACTTCAGCGAGTCATTGCAGCAGAGTTAAAAATGATACCGTGTTCTTGTATTTTTTACATTGTGTATATAACATATAATAATATATGGTGCTAATATTTGCTACACATCGTATGATTAAAATTTAAAAAAATCGCAAACTTTGTGATTTTTAAAAAAATTTCAATGTTTTAAGTTTTTTTTAAACAGGTTTGGATGGAGTTTTTTCTATATTCGTTTTTTTCGTTAAAGACATACAAATGTGCACTTTATTTGTAATTTTTTGTGTGTCTGTGAAACTGCTAGTTTCCGCGTTTCGGCAGCGTTAAAAAAAGCCGATTTTGAAAAATCTCTAACTTTGCCAACGATTTTCTCAAAAAGGCCATTTTTTAAAATTCTGAAAATTAAATCCCTGTTTGATTATCAACAGGAGAATATCTGTGTAAATTTTCACGGACCTAAAAAGGCCCGTTTCCCAGTTAGACGCGTTTGAATTCGGTTTGAAAGCCTACGATTTCCCGTGTTCTGAAGGCGCCATTTTGGAAAAATCTCAGGCGCAAACAAAGTACGTACGTTATCTCTTACCCGAATCAAAGCGTTAGATATTCTTTGCCCGAATGATGGAATGAGAGCATTGGGTCAGCTGGCCCTGGTTGGATACATCCACCTCACAATTCCCCGAGTGATGACATGCCTATAAAACTGTCAAGGGGGGGGTTAACCAATACATAAAGAAAATTCTTGCTGCTCCACTAACAAAGTTGAGTTACGAAAGACAGCAGCAGTTGTTTGTTTGTTTACGTTATATACTTAAACATCGCATAAGAAAAGACTATGAAAGAGTAGAAAACTGTTGTGAAATAATTTTAAGAAAAAGAGTGCAGGCACGTGTACCGTAAGTTAATTTTCGATGGCTAAACAACCTCGAGTTTTTCTGGGAGTTGCTAATTGTAGGCTACTGTCAGAAGAGCAGTTGCTGTTTTGTTATAGTTGCTAAAGTTAACCTCAGTTTTTCGTAATAGTAAAATATTCGCTCAGGAGAATTTTGTCCTCTGCGAACGGAGGGAGAAGGTGCAATGCACTTGACCTCGCTGCTGGGTTGTTAGCGCTGGTCGCTACCGAAACTCTGCTTACCTCCTCTCCAAAACGTAATGGCAATTGTCTAATCTACTAAATAAATAACAATTAACACATACGCGTGCATGCTTATTCATAAAATGTAAGTTGAGTATATTTCCTGTTCAATCAGCTGATTTTACAAGTAAAATTCATATACAAAATATGCGCTTATAATGGTGTAAAGATTTTTATCTATTTAAAACATATTCAAAGATTTCAATTTTTTAAAGGGGGGGGATTGTGTTCGTAGTGATCTCCACCTGGGCCACGATAAACCATGCACTGCCCATGGCTTCTGTTCCCTTAGAAGATAATCCTGGATCGATGGGAGACCAGCGGAGTTTTGACCCCCCCACTCCTCACATGTTGGTGAGGTGTCTCAAAGCTAGGTAGCTTTCAAAAATGTTTCAACTTAGTTGGCTGGTAACAAGAGAGGGATTCCATTTCAACTCTGGCAGGGTCGTACCATCACGGTCTCAGATTTCTCTAAAAAAATTAAGGGGTGTTCCTTGATTAAAATAAGGGTACCCATATCTTTTCTTTCGGCAAGAAAAATTTTCCCTTCGAGACAGAGGGTTTCAAATCTTCCACCGTCAAACAATCTCTCTAAAAAACGGTTATTTTCCCTAACTTCAGCGAGTCATTGCAGCAGAATTAAATATATTTTGTTCTGGTATTTTTTATTACATTGTGTGCATAACGTATAATAATATGTGATGCTAATATTTTTTACACATCGTATGATTAAAATTTTAAAAAATCGTAAACTTCGATTTAAAAAAAAAATTGAAATTTTTAAGATTTTTTTTAGCTGGTTCAAATGGAGTTTTTTTTTCTATACTCGTTTTTTGTTAAAGACATACAAATGTGCACTTTATTTGCAATTTTTTATGTGTCTGTGAAACTGCTAGTTTCCGCAGCGTTAAAAACAGCCGATTTTGAAAAATCTCCAACTTTGCCAACGATTTTCTCAAAAAAGCCCTTTTTTAAAATTCTGAAAATTAAATCCCTGTTTTATTATCAACAGGAGAATATCTGTGTAAATTTTCACAGACCTAAAAACGCCCGTTTCCGAGTTAGACGCGTTTGAATTTGGTTTGAAAACCTACGATTTCTCCGTGTTCTAAAGGCGCCATTTTGGAAAATCTAAGGCGCAAAGTACGTTTTCTCTTACTCGAATGAGAGTGCTGGATCCGTCCACCTTACCCTACCCTGAGCGATAACATGGCTAAGAAACGGTCTTGGGGGAAAAAAACAAATCTCTATATATAGAGAATTGAATGTATGTCAATTTAAAACCATCAAACTTGGTATACTATCTCATGGTACCCTAACTTAGATCGTAGATGGTTTTGGAAGGGGAGCCCGGGTCAAAGGGCCCCACGCAAAATTTCCGTAAAATCTAGTTTTCAATTTAGAACCATCAAATTTGGTATACTTTTCTTGGCACCCTAACTTTGACTAGACGGTTTTGGGAAGGGGTCGGAACCCGGGGTCAAGCCCCCCACCCCTACAAAATTTTGTAAAATATTTTACAAAGTTAGGGTGCCAAGAAAAAGTATACCAAGTTTGATGGTTCTAAATTGAAAACTAGATTTTACGGAAATTTTGCGTGGGGCTCTTTGACCACGGGCTCCCACCCACTCAGGGCTCTACCCCCCTTCCAAAAACCATCTACGGTCTCAGTTAGGGCACTATAGTTTACAAGTATATTTTACGGAAATTTTGTGTGGGGGCCCTTTGACCCAGGGCTCAGACCCCTTCCAAAAACAGTCTGCGGTCTAAGTTAGGGTACCATGCTATAGTATTGCAAATTAGGTGGTTCTAAATTGAAAACTAGATTTTATGGAAGTTTTGTGTGGAGCCCCTTGACCCCGGGCTCCGACCCCTTCCAAAAACCGTCTACGGTTTAAGTTAGGGTACCATGAGATAGTATACCAAGTTTGGTGGTTTTAAATTGAAAACTGTAAATTTGTTTAGCAGACATACATTCAAATCTATATATATAGATTTGTTATTTTTTTTTTCCAAGACCGTTTTTTAGGCGTGTTATCGCCCAGGGTAGGGTCAGGTGGACGGATCCAACGCTCTCATTCGGGTAAGAGAATACATACTTTGCGCCTGAGATTTTTCCAAAATTGCCCCTTTAGAACACGGAGAAATCGTAGGTTTTCAAATCAAATTCAAACGTGTCTAACTCGGAAACGGACGTTTTTAGGTCCGTGAAAATTTACACAGATATTCTCCTGTTGATAATGAAACAGGGATTTAATTTTCAGAATTTTAAAAAAGGGCTTTTTTGAGAAAATCGTTGGCAAAGTTGGAGATTTTTCAAAATCGGCTGTTTTTAACCTGCAGAAACTAGCAGTTTCACAGCCACATAAAAAATTGCAAATAAAGTGCACATTTGTATGTCTTTAACAAAAAAACGAGTATAGAAAAAAACTCCATTTGAACCAGTTAAAAAAAATCTTAAAAATTTCAATTTTTTAAAAATCAAAGTTTACGATTTTTTTTAAATTTTAATCATACGATGTGTAAAAAATATTAGCATCAAATGTTATTATACGTTATACACACAATGTAATTAAAAATACCAGAACAAAAGATCTTTTTTAATTCTGCTGCAATGACTCGCTGAAGTTAGGAAACATAACCGGTTTTTTAGTGAGCTTGTTTGACGGTGGAAGATTTGAAACCCTCTGTCTCGAAGGGAAAATTTTTTTTTCTTGCCGAAAGAAAAGATATGGGTACCCTTATTTTAATCAAGGAACACCCCCTTAATTTTTTTAGAGAAATCTGAGACCGTGATGGTACGACCCTGCCAGAGTTGAAATGGAATCCCTCTCTTATTACCAGCCAACTAAGTTGCAACATTTCTGAAAGCTGCCTAGCTTTGAGACACCTCACCACCACGTGAGAGGGGAGGGGTTGTCAAAACTCCGCTGGTCTCCCATCGATCTAGGATTATCTTCTAAGGGAACAGAAGCCATGGGCAGTGCATGGTTTATCGTGGTCCAGGTGGAGATCACTACGAACACAATCCCCCCCCTTTAAAAAATTGAAATCTTTGAATATGTTTTAAATAGATAAAAATCTTTACACCATTATAAGTGCATATTTTGTATATGAATTTTACTTGTAAAATCAGCTGATTGAACAGGAAATATACTCAACTTACATTTTATGAATAAGCATGCACGCGTATGTGTTAATTGTTATTTATTTAGTAGATTAGACAATTGCCATTACGTTTTGGAGAGGAGGTAAGCAGAGTTTCGGTAGCGACCAGCGCTATCAACCCAGCAGCGAGGTCAAGTGCATTGCACCTTCTCCCTCCGTTCGCAGAGGACAAAACTCTCCTGAGCGAATATTTTACTATTACGAAAAACTGAGAAGTTAATTTTAGCAACTATAACAAAACAGCAACTGCTCTTCTGACAGTAGCCTACAATTAGCAACTCCCAGAAAAACTCGAAGGGTGTTTAGCCATCGAAAATTAACTTACAGTACACGTGCCTGCACTCTTTTTCTTAAAATTGTTTCACAACAGTTTTCTACTCTTTCATAGTCTTTTCTTATGCGATGTTTAAGTATATACGTAAACAAACAAACAACTGCTGCTGCTGTCTTTCGCAACTCAACTTTGTTAGTGGAGCAGCAAGAATTTTCTTTATGTATTGGTTACCCCCCCCCGACAGTTTTATAGGCATGTCATCACTCGGGGAAGGGTGAGGTGGATGTATTCAACCAAGGCCAGCTGACCCAATGCTTTCATTCCATCATTCGGGCAAAGAATATCTAACGCTTTGATTCGGGTAAGAGATAACGTACGTACTTTTGCGCCTGAGATTTTTCCAAAATGGCGACATTAGAACACTGGAAATCGTAGGCTTTCAAACCGAATTCAAACGCGTCTAACTCGGAAACGGGCCTTTTTAGGTCCGTGAAAATTTACACAGATATTCTCCTGTTGATAATCAAACAGGGATTTAATTTTCAGAATTTTAAAAAATGGCCTTTTTGAGAAAATCGTTGGCAAAGTTAGAGATTTTTCAAAATCGACTTTTTCTAACGCTGCCGAAACGCGGAAACTAGCAGTTTCACAGACACACAAAAAATTACAAATAAAGTGCACATTTGTATGTCTTTAACGGAAAAAACGAATATAGAAAAACTCCATCCAAACCTGTTTAAAAAAAACTTAAAACATTGAAATTTTTTTAAAAATCACAAAGTTTGCGATTTTTTTAAATTTTAATCATACGATGTGTAGCAAATATTAGCACCATATATTATTATATGTTATACACACAATGTAAAAAAAATACAAGAACACGATATCTTTTTTAACTCTGCTGCAATGACTCGCTGAAGTTAGGAAAAATAACCGTTTTCTAGAGAGCTTGTTTGACGGTGCAAGATTTGAAACCCTCTATCTCGAAGGGAAAATTTTTTCTTGCCGAAAGAAAAAATATAGGTCTCCTTATTTTAGTCAAGGAACACCCCTTAATTTTTTTAGAGAAATCTGAGACCATGATGGTACGACCCTGCCTGAGTTGAAATGGAACCCATCTACTGAGAGAACTAACTGAAAGAGCGAGGGAATATGAACTTCCATTGTGCATGGCTTTTATCGATTACGAAAAAGCCTTTGATTCAGTGAAACCATCAGCAGTTACAATGGCTCTGAAATCCTGCGGTATTGAAGATGCGTACATTAATATTATTAATAACATCTATGAAAATGCAAGTGCAAAGATTCGGCTGTTTGAAAACACAACACACATAAAAATTGGAAAAGGAGTGAGACAAGGTGACACCATATCTCCGAAGCTCTTTAATGCCACATTGGAAAATGTCTTTCAATCACTGAACTGGGAAAACAAAGGGATAAAGATTAATGGAGATTATCTAACTCACCTTCGTTTTGCTGATGACGTAGTCATTTTTGCAACTACCCCATCTGAGCTGCAGAGTATGATCCAGGAACTTGCTGACAAGAGTAAAGAAATGGGATTAAAAATGAACTTTCAGAAGACAAAAGTGATGTTCAATGCTTTTACAAGAAATGAAGATTTATCGATTGATGGAGAAAAGCTGGAGATAACGGACACGTATGTTCATCTTGGAGAGCAGATATCAAGTGAGGGCCACATTGATGAAGAAATTAATCGGCGTATAAAACTTGCCTGGAGAGCTTTTGGAAGAAACAGCATAATTTTCAAGAGCAATATGCCATTATGTTTTAAAAGAAAAGTGTTTGATCAATGCATCCTTCCAGTGCTTACGTATGGTGCAGAGACGTGGACCTTAACTAAAAGAGACATACAAAGGCTGCAGACAACTCAAAGCAGCCTGGAGAGGTGCATGCTTGGTGTAACCAGGAGAGATAAGAAGAGGAACTCGTGGATCCGAAAAATGACAAGAGTGGAAGACATCATGATCAGAGTTAAATCCCTGAAATGACAATGGGCTGGACATACTGCCAGAAGGACAGACCATCGATGGACAGCCGAAATTTTAGATTGGATTCCAAGGGACAGGAAAAGACCCAGAAGAAGACCACATGGAAGATGGGTGGATGAAATTAGAAAGTATGCCGGAGTGACATGGAGGAGACTGGCACAAGGCAGACCGTTGTGGAAGAAACTTGGGGAGACCTTTGTCCAACAGTGGATTGATAATGGTTGATGATGATGATGATGATACTGTAATACATAGAGAGAGAGAGAGAGAGAGATACAAATAGATCACGCGAATGTTTAACAGTGTATTTATCTATTGTATGCGTGTACATAAATAGTTTACCTAGTCAATCAGATTGGATTAAATTACTGTCTTCAGGTGGACTTACCCTACCGTCCTTCTCATAAATGAATACGGTACAAAAATTTGAAAAACATTTTTATTCATTTCACGGCATCACTTTTCGAAAAGGAAAAGGTGTAATCTGCGAACTTGTCAGTGAACTGGAAAACCATTACCCTCAAGTAAACAAAGATGCAATTCGCTTATTTTGTATATTGCGAACATTTATCAGAATTCGCTCTTTAAACAGAAATGCAGTACTAGTATCACATAGAAAGGCCCAGCAGAAAATACAGAAATGGATACGTTCAAATAGTGGGAAGAAAACCTATACCTGATTTTTTGCGAACAAACGATGCTTCCCAAATCAAGCTGCAAATTTAAGTAACAATTTTTTACATTTGGTTTAGAAGGAATTTACATGTAAAATATTTACGATTTGTAATGGCACAATGTGTCCCGATCTGCATAATTAACCCTCAAGTAAACAAAGATATTCAAAATATTGTATACAAAATTTCGGGAGTATTGGGTTTAATTACGAGAATTTCAAATAATTTAACAATTAAAACATTAAAAATGTTGTACTACAGTCTGATTTATCCATGTTTGACTTATTGTTTATTAGTATGGGGGCAAACTACTATAATTTATATAAATTACAATCATTACAAAATAGGATGGTCAGAATTTTAAATAATTTTAGGGGAATTAACTTGAATATGGGGATACGGATAAATTCTTACGGATTTTTAGATATTGAGAAATTATGGCAATTTAGATTATTAGGATTCATGTATAAAAGAATAAAAGAAAATAGGTATCAACATTTAATTCAATTGAACACTGTAGGTCACGACTATTAAATATGAGATAGAAATGCATTTTTGTTAGCAATGCCTAACACTTTAACCCAAAAAAGATTTATTGATTACCAGGGATCGATGTTATGGAGTAACCTACCTTGTCAATTAACACATATTAATAATTATAATTATTTTCGAAAGCAACTAAAAAACGTTTGACTTGACTGCGTACTTTAGGGGAATTGGGATTCACTCGGGCTATACATATGTAGCCTTTTACTCAATTTCCTGTTCTGTGGTTACCCGGTGCATAAGTATTCACATTATATATGTTGTTTTTCTTAATAATATATGTTATAAAATTAATTTTGAAATGTAACATAGTCAAATGTAACCTCATAACGAAATAAATGAAAGGAAATGCAAGCTGATTTTTGTTAGTTCGAAGCTCCTAAAATATAAACTTACTTAATTCAAAAATTGTGGTCTTAGAACGAAAAAAATATATATATTACAGAATACAATCAGAAACGTTTTTGGAGAAATAAGATATATCTTCTACAATGTGATTACAGAACTGTAGAAAACATAAATCTTAAATTCTATTATCATTATATAAATTACAATCATTACAAAATAGTTCGAAGCTCCTAAAATATAAACTTACTTAATTCAAAAATTGTGGTCTTAGAACGAAAAAAATATATATTACAGAATACAATCAGAAACGTTTTTGGAGAAATAAGATATATCTTCTACAATGTGATTACAGAACTGTAGAAAACATAAATCTTAAATTCTATTATCAGCGCTTTAGAATGGCATAAATTTTCCCTAGATATCATCATCATCATCATCATTGTCAACCATTATCAATCCACTGCTGGACGAAGGTCTCCCCAAGTTTCCTCCACAACGGTCTGTCTTGTGCCAGTCTCCTCCATGTCACTCCTGCATACTTTCGAATTTCATCCACCCATCTTAAATGTGGTCTTCTTCTGGGTCTTTTCCTGTCCCTTGGAATCCAATCTAAAATTTCGGCTGTCCATCGATGGTCTGTTCTTCTGGCAGTATGTCCAGCCCATTGCCATTTCAGGGATTTAACTCTGATCATGATGTCTTCCACTCTTGTCATTTTTCGGATCCACGTGTTCCTCTTCTTATCTCTCCTGGTTACACCAAGCATGCACCTCTCCATGCTGCTTTGAGTTGTCTGCAGCCTTTGTATGTCTCCTTTAGCTAAGGTCCACGTCTCTGCACCATACGTAAGCACTGGAAGGATGCATTGATCAAACACTTTTCTTTTAAGACATAATGGCATATTGCTCTTGAAAATTATGCTGTTTCTTCCAAAAGCTCTACAGGCAAGTTTTGTACGCCGATTAATTTCTTCACCAATGTGACCCTCACTTGATATCTGCTGTCCAAGATAAACGTACGTGTCTGTTATCTCCAGCTTTTCTCCATCAATCGATAAATCTTCATTTCTTGTAAAAGCATTGTACATCACTTTTGTCTTCTGAAAGTTCATTTTTAATCCCACTTCTTTACTCTTGTCAGCAAGTTCCTGCATCATACTCTGTAGCTCTGATGGGGTAGTTGCAAAAATGACTATGTCATCAGCAAAACGAAGGTGGGTTAGATAATCTCCATTAATCTTTATCCCTTTGTTTCCCCAGTTCAGTGATTGAAAGACATTTTCCAATGTGGCATTAAAGAGCTTCGGAGATATGGTGTCACCTTGTCTCACTCCTTTTCCAATTTTTATGTGTGTTGTATTTTCAAACAGCCGGATCTTTGCACTTTTATTTTCATACATGTTATTAATAATATTAATGTATGCATCTTCAATACCGCAGGATTTCAGAGCCATTGCAACTGCTGATGGTTTCACCGAATTAAAGGCTTTTTCATAATCGATAAAAGCCATGCACAATGGAAGTTCATATTCCCTCGCTCTTTCAATTAGTTCTCTCAGTACGTGGATATGATCTGTTGTGCTGTAGCCACTCCTGAATCCAGCTTGTTCTCTCGGTTGAGCCATGTTCAGTGTCACCTTCAAGCGGTGTGAAAGAACTTTAGTGAAGATTTTATAAACCACTGATAGGAGGCTGATAGGTCTGTAGTTCCTGAGATCCTCAATGTCACCTTTTTTATGTAGCAGAATCATTATAGCATTGTTCCAATCCTCAGGAATTTTCCCTTCATTAAGGCATCGAGTGAAAATTTGGGCGAGTGCTGTTTCGATTTCTCCACTTGCTTCTTGTATGATGTCTGCAGTAATTCCATCTTCCCTAGATATATATGTATTTAATAGGTGACACACAGGAAACAAGACACATGAGGAAAACAAGTATTATCATTTGTACAACTGCATTTTGATTTTTGTTACCGGCAAAACACAGTGTTCGGAAAATTTTTCCAATGCTGTGTTTTATAAATAATCAACTGTTAATTAGTCGCTGAGCCTTTTGCGTAATACACAGTGATCTGTTTATATGCCCAATACTGTAATGTTAAAAACATATGTTTAAAGTTTAAATAATGTTTTTTTTTTTAACTACAACAGTGATGATAGTTTAGTTCATTTTCATTCCCTTTAATGTAGTGCTTTACAGTTATGTAGTTTTTCCTTGACTTTTAAACTGATTATTTTGGATTTCCCGTGGAGCAGTGGCTTCTGAGAACCCCACTACCAACCCGCTGCTGCAGCACGACTACGTCATCATATACAGCTCGCGTCTTCAGGGGAGCCGGCTCTAAGAACCAGCCCTTCTCTTCTATAGCCCTGGAGGTAGACGCCCTTATTTATTACCGAGGAGCCAGTACCTTGGGTCCGACAGCTTAACGTGCCTATTCAATGCACGGCGGATATTTAGTGGTTAGAGCGTTGGTACCTGCCCAAGGATCAAATTTGAGGTTCCTCCGTGGCAGTCACGAACGTTGACCACTAGGCCATCTGCTGCACGGTCTGGGCAGAATCTGCTAATGGGTTGATATTTAAACAGCTTGTGCCATTTTGCTAAGGAAACTAATTTCTCTTTTGCATTTTGGATTAAATAATCTCATTTCGCGAAAATAGCGACCGTAGCTCAATCTCTGAATTGAAGTCAAACACTTTCAATCTGTAGGAAATTCAGTGTTTTAAAAGCTAAACTACACATTTATTTAGGCAAAGCAAAATATATCTTTAAAGTAAAAAAATATGAATCACTGAATTAATTACTGTGAGTGTGCAAATTTTTTCATAAAACTATAACTGGCAGCTGCAGTACGCCCCTTCGTTACCTGTCCCCCCCTGATGCTGCCGGGGGTGGTAGTTACGCCACTGTTTAGAATGTGTGTGGCTCTGTTCAGGCGAGGGGTTGAAAGGCTGAACTGCAAGGAGAAGTCAGGGCAACTCCCATCTGACAGTCAATTACTGACCCTCCCCGACATTCTAGTACAAGAGCGGGTGAGCTCTTTGCTAAAGGCATCGTATGACAATCGGACTGGGAGAATTTTTTTTAAAGCAAATTTTTTCCGACCCATCTTGGACAATTGGTCAGAAGCCAGCACTTAAGACCACTGCGCCACCTGGGAAGATAGGAGAGGAACAGTACGAAGCTGATGACGGTAGTGCCGCCTTGCATCAACCCAAAAAGAAAAAGATTTCACAGGCGGTTCAAAATCATGGTGGTTGATGAACTTGATGGAATTTTGACCATCCTAACAGCTAATTCTCGGTGAAAATCAGGAGAATTCGACGTTCATCAATGCTGAAATTCCGGAGCCTCCTGCCTAAATCCGCAGAGTTGGCACATCTGCCAATGGTTTTCTTATGGCTATAAAATTAATAATCCTGGAGTCGGCAATGCAAGAAATACCTAAAATCACCCCAAAAAAGGACAAAATTCATAGTCACATATATGTAACTTATTTAAGATTAGCAAACAATAAATGTCATTCTTCAAGATGACCTCTCTGCAATCGAGAAGGAAGGCTCTCAACTCTAGTTCCTGTAAGGTATCATCAATGGAGAGATATTGTAAACCAATTAAGTTTCCGTGTCCCACGTTAACCAAGGACAAAATGTTAGTACCTGGGAAAAGTGCGACATACAGATTTTAGAATATGGAAATTAATGGCAAATGGTGCAGAAATTTAATGTTTTAGATGTCTTTTAAAGATTTTTATCGTAATATTTACTTGTAAGTGCGATGCTGTGAAGAAACGCTGCTGTAGGCCTAAGGCATCGCTATCGTGATGATGCCTAGCTTTGCTCCGCCGAAAGATTCGCTGCGTCGTGTAATAAATGCGCGGATGAGTACAAGTTCAGTCACGTACATTCTACCCAGGGGAGCAAAGCAACATGTACTCATACACTACAGAATATAATAGTTCATTAATGTTTTGTCATTGCTTTTAAAGCAGATGTTGAGAAATGTTTCGTTCTTTCACACGATTCCCTGATTCCAAATAGAAAGTACAAATATGCCTTTCTATGTTGTACAGGAAACTGGGGAAGTATAACTTTCGGTTCTGCTTTGAACGGCTTCTATTCATAGCTGATTTACTGTGCCACTGTACTTTAGGTTCTCCTGTTAAAATTTTCTTCACACGTCAGTTTCTATGTCACTGATACGTATTTTTTGCAAATCAATGAGGGTTTTTTTAAGTTTCTCCTGCCAACAACGTACAGGATACAACAAAATAAAGGGTAGATAATCTGGACCTATTTTCTGTAGCATATCACAACATTTATCGCTGTCCTGCCAACAACGTAACCACTTTCTCTTACATACTCTTCCACCTGTCATTTCAGTACAGCAACAAACCTTCCTTTTAATGGAGCAAAGCTTGACATCGTCGTGGTAGCGATGCGTTAGGCCTACCACAGCATCTCTTCACAGCATTGCACTTACAGGTAAAAATTACAATAAAAATCTTTAAACCACATTTAAAATATGAAATTTCTGCACCATTTGCCATTATTTCCCATACTCTAAAACCTGCACACCGCACTTTTTTCAGGAACTAACATTTTTCTGATGAAATAATTTAGGACTCTAATCTACACATTTACCAAAAATTTTCCATTATGCAAAATGTATACACTTTACAACTCATTTGAAGAATGTCTGGATATTTTTAATGTAAGTCATAATTTTTTTCATATAGCATGTTTTGCAAGACTGTAAATATCACTATAGCAATTCCTGTAACTAGATATACCATCTGTAGGGATCATATTAGGTAGCTTACTTTTTGTTGTAAGGCCAGCTCCTTTAGTACACATTTCCCTACAAGTTTTGTTCCCTTTGTAGTCTGTCGTTGGTTCAAGCCTCTGGTGCGGTGGTCCTATTCCGTCTTCAGTTCATTCAATGCCAGGAGAATGTACAAGTCCTTGAAGTGTACTGCAGTAGTGACATTTGGCCTTAACAGCATCTACTTCCCTTCCAACCACTCTTACTAACGTGCAAAAACCCAACCTTAGTTGGTTTATTGACATTTATAAAAAAACAAAGTTCTTTAATGCAACACGAACTGACATTGACCAACTAACACAAACGTCCTATTTACATACACACAAATATTCCAACCAAAAACACTAAAAGCATATATACAACTATTTGCACACAACTTATCTTATTCCCTTCTATGTCATTCCGTCAATTCCTGTTCCCTACACTTCACGACATCCTGAGCATTCGGACACCACACCTCAGCCATTCCCACGTAGTCTGCCTCAAGCACTTTCTACCCCCCACAGGGTCATCTTCAGGAGGCATTACAGATGTTATCTCTCCTGCTACCCCAGTGTGAGTGAGCAATACATTCGTCTTCCTCGCCCCGTTTTGACGTCACCTACGAAAGCCTCCACCGTGGCTCCATCTATTATAAACTTTTGTAAAAATTTCATTTTCTTCTTCTGTGTTTTTAGCTTTTTTGTTCAATTTTTATTAATTCATTCCATTTCACATTAAGATACTTGGATCATTATTATTACAAATTCTATCTCTATTTTTCTCAAACAACACAGATTTGGCAATGTGTAAGTGTCTCTCATTGGTACTTGATTTTATTATTTTAATCTCTTCAAAATTAGGGTATGTGTGGTTATATAGGCAATATTGTATTAGTGCTGTTCGTGCTTCTTTTTTTTTTTTTTTTTTTGCCAATTTTTAATATGCTGTTGTAAGCGATGTTTTAATTGATTTTTGGTACGTCCAATATAAGATATTGGTGGGATTCCACTAATAGGTATTTCGTATACACCAGCTTTTTTAAGATTTTCAGTATTACTAATTATCATATCTCTAACTGTTAGTACTTTGTTTCCCATCTAAATTCCATATTTATGGCATAATTCAGATGGGAAACAAAGTACTAACAGTTAGAGATATGATAATTAATAATACTGAAAATCTTAAAAAAGCTGGTGTATACGAAATACCTATTAGTGGAATCCCACCAATATCTTATATTGGACGTACCAAAATCAATTAAAACATCGCTACAACAGCATATTAAAAATTGGCAAAAAAAAAAAAAAAAAAAAAAAAAAGAACCAACAGCACTAATACAATATTGCCTATATAACCACACATACCCTAATTTTGAAGAGATTAAAATAATAAAATCAAGTACCAATGAGAGACACTTACACATTGCCAAATCTGTGTTGTTTGAGAAAAATAGAGATAGAATTTGTAATAATAATGACCCAAGTATCTTAATGTGAAATGGAATGAATTAATAAAAATTGAACAAAAAAGCTAAAAACACAGAAGAAGAAAATGAAATTTTTACAAAAGTTTATAATAGATGGAGCCACGGTGGAGGCTTTCGTAGGTGACGTCAAAACGGGGGCGAGGAAGACGAATGTATTGCTCACTCACACTGGGGTAGCAGGAGAGATAACATCTGTAATGCCTCCTGAAGATGACCCCTGTGGGGGGTAGAAAGTGCTTGAGGCAGACTACGTGGGAATGGCTGAGGTGTGGTGTCCGAATGCTCAGGATGTCGTGAAGTGTAGGGAACAGGAATTGACGGAATGACATAGAAGGGAATAAGATAAGTTGTGTGCAAATAGTTGTATATATGCTTTTAGTGTTTTTGGTTGGAATATTTGTGTGTATGTAAATAGGACGTTTGTGTTAGTTGGTCAATGTCAGTTCGTGTTGCATTAAAGAACTTTGTTTCTTTATAAATGTCAATAAACCAACTAAGGTTGGGTTTTTACACGTTAGTAAGAGTTGTTGGAAGGGAAGTAGATGCTGTTAAGGCCAAATTTCACTACTGCAGTACACTTCAAGGACTTATACATTCACCTGGCATTGAAAGAACTGAAGACAGAATAGGAGCACCGCACCAGAGGCTTGAACCAACGACAGACTACAAAGGGAACAAAACGTGCAGGGAAATGTGTACCAAAGGAGCTGGCCTTACAGCAAAAGGTAAGCTACCTATTATGATTGTAATTGTATGCATGCAAATTATGAATAGTTATGGCATAAGCATATGTAGTTGTTCTAACCCTGAATCTGTAGGGATATGCTTACAAATAAATACTACAAATTACAGTATAATAAAAAAGGAACTATATCAGGAGCACAAGAGGGGAAACCTACTTTGAATGATATAGTTCACACTTAAGCTTGATCATTATTCTACAATGTTCTCCTTCTTAAACTGTGTACACCAATTCTAAATGCTTAGATGATAAACCTCCTTTTTTACGATACTGCACAATTCATTGCTCTATGGAATGGCAAATGTTTCTATGTGTAAACAAATGGATTTTCTCAACGCATATGGATACACTGTAACAATGTCTGTTGTAGATTTTAACAGACTATAGTAGATTCACAAAATTTCACCGCCATTTAGTTTTTCTTAATATCTACTGGAAAATAGAAGCTCACCAAGACTTGTAATATAATTGATTAGCAAATAGTAACACTATACTAGTGATCCAATTTATTTCCATAGGAAAATAGACACACAAGCGTTTCCAAGCTTTCACACATCAACCAAATGGCTTTTTCAAGGAATTTAGACAGAAACTGCAAACTGAATAATAATAGCAATTTGAACACGGAAACTTGACTAGACAATAAATATATACGACACTATTAAAAATATGAGGCATCACGTTGGTTGCACACGCGGTATCCTGGTAAGGAGAAGGCGTTACTCGAAGAATTGGTTCCAGATTCATGGCAACTTAAGTGAGACATCATCGCAAGTATCACTGCTGGGAATGATCTTCAAGTTTTCCAAAATGGCTGTACATTTAAGGGTAGAGTAGGTAGCTAATTTCTTTATATCATTCCACATAGAAGTAGAGGACTTGAATTGACTTCTCTGGATAGTGCGTTGGCTACTTTAAAGTTTTTTATGCCCCTTTTAAGTTCATTGACTCTGATTCCAAACGAACGCTTGGTCATTCCAATGTAGTATCATTTACAGCCGTTTGGATACTGAAGGTAAACTACGGTGGCGGCGTAAGGTCTTCTGCATCTTTATATACTATGCTAAAGAGAAAAACCACCTCTCTGCTGCGAAGCAGGTGTTTATGCCCCTACAGTATCCAGACAACTCTAAATGATACTACATTGGAATGACCAAGCTTTTGCTTCGAATCAGAGCCAACGACCATAAAAGGGACACAAAATATGGTAAAGTAGCCACAGCACTATCCAGAGAAGTCAAATTCAAATCCACTACTCCTATGTGGGATGATATAAAGAAATTAGCTACCTACTCTACCCCTAAATGTACATCCATTTGGGAAACTTTGTAGGTCATTACCAACAGCGATACTTGCAATAATAGCGTCTCACTTGAGTTGCCACGAATTTGGAACCAATTCTTTAAGTAACGCCTTCTCTCTACCAGGATACTGCACGCACAACCAACGTGATGCCTCATTTTTTAAAATGAATATAACGTCATACCTATTTATTTTCAAGTTCCCGCGTTCAAATTGTTATTGCGTTCTATTTTCAGTTCCTGTCTAACTTCCTTGAAAATGCCATCTGGTTGATGTGCAAAAGCTTGGAAACGCGTATGTGTCTATTTTCTCACGCCAATAAATTGGATCACTAGTATAGTGTAACTATTTACTACTTAATTGGTGTACTGTTCCTCATTATAATTGCTTTCTTAAATATCACATTTCAACTTGAAAATTTACATGCATGCTCATGAAAGTGAGATGTAACAATGCAAAATCAAGTAATTTATACTATTACCTTTCTCTAGAACATCAACTTCGTCTTCACCATTCGCGATTAATGTGTCATTACTGTCATTTTGTAGGGATGGTGAAAGCATTCCTGAGTTCACTTTTACTTTCATTTTCAAACCTCCATTGCTCGAAATGGAACATGAAGGTCCTGGTAAAACCAACTGCGAATCTGTTCCAGCTCCTCCACTATTTGAACAGTCAGACTCTTGTTCTTGTGGATTAAAAGCAAAATGCAGTTCGTCCTCTTGGTCCGAAGAAGGCTGCATAACATCTACAGCGTTTTGGAAAGATAGTTCTCTACTCAGGACGAGATCTACGAGTTCATAGTGTTTCATTGGTTTTTTCTGACTTATATTGTGCTGGACGCAGTATTTCGCTATCTGATATTCCTTCCTCAAGCGCTTGATTTTCTCTCTGCATTGGTACGCCGTACGACTGAATCCCACTTGAGCTAATTCATGGGCAATCCTTTCGTACACTGCAAAATTTCGCTTCGAGCCATTCAGCTCCAGCTGCACATCGTCTTTGCCCCATATATCAATCAGAGCGATGGTTTCATCGTCCATCCAAGTAAAACCCCTGTCCACTGACATCGTTCAAAAAATAGCACCTGCAGAAACGCAAACACTCAACCAACACAAACATACACAAACAGTCATTTTCGGCAATAACGCCAAGACTATTTTTACCAACCTTACCAAGTTCAGTACATATTACACACAATATCAGACCCCATGCGTTCGAAAATTAACGCTCTTATGAATATCTGAAACAAAGTTTCAATTTGTTACTCCAACAGAAACTTGTCGTTTCATAAAGCAGTAACCTGAAGTGCAGACTTCTGGAGCATTGCCGGAATCGAATTACAATTTCGTAAGGCGTGCACGTTGCATATATATTATATTAGTTCCTCAGCACTGGTGTTTCTTTTTAAATTAGGGATTTTTTTTTTGATTGGAGGTTTAACGACCACCTTGAGCAACTCAAATGGGCTATAAGCAGTCGCCCGTCCCTAATTTAGGGCCACTGGTTCCAGGGAAGGGAGAGAGCCAGTGCCGTAAGACAAACACAACATCCATGCCTGACCGGGATTCAAACCCGGACCCTTTACGGACGAATGATCAGAGGCCAACGCCTTAGACCACTGCGCCACCTGGGCGGCAAATTAGGGATGGTGAATTTCTCATAAAATCGGCGTTCTGAAACCACGAAATAGGAAGGGCTGGGAGGTGGAGTAAACGCAAAGAAAGAATGACCATAATTTAGAGCAGGTGATTTCTATTCCTCTGAAACGCTGTTGGACAAAGTTAAAACAAAAATTGAAGGAAGACCTTCAACATAGTTTGTGAAATAAATAAAGTAAAATGTTTTTTACATAAGAAAATCAAAGTCAGAGATCATATCCCCAGGAGATCACAGAACATTGTTAAATGCAGCTTCAGTACTTCACACACCTTTTGAAAGCTTTTGCAAACTTCAGTTTGATGGGAAACATTTTGAGATGACCGATTTTATCCCAGATAATTCAGCTATGAACTGGCTTGCAATGAAGAGCAGAACTTTTAAATCAAGTGGTTCAAATTTATGAATGCTTCTTGAAAATAATGTTTCCCACAATATAGCGCCATTCTATTACTTAATCTTATTACTTTGCAAACTTATTTTGTCAATACATTTTGCTCTACTTCGGTTAGTTGTTGTCCTAAGCCTTGGTTGTTCAGTAGCCAACTAAAGTTTTTTCTTTCTCAGGACCATTGGCCATAATTCTCATTCTGCTATTCATGTTGAATCGAATGGCATCATCTTTGTGACACATGTGTTTCTGTTGTTTATTTTCGTCATCTACAGTCGTTGGTAGTTGCAAAGGTTGATCGTGGTATTTGCAAGTGAACTGTGAATGGTTTTACGAATAAGATTTCATGCTGCTGCTGCAATTCGTTTCTATAATACAAAGAAATCGTTACATCCTGTTAGAAGTGGTGTCACAAACCGACACCAGAAATTTCACTCTTGCAGTGTGTTTTTGGTTGTGGGAATGGAAGAAAACAGGAGAGGCGAAATTCTCGGCAAAGCAACTGCTGTCCGTAAATTTTATGATATACCATCAGAGTATGACACAAAAGATCATAGAAGTCACGAAACTAAGCAAAAGGAATCACTTCTAGAGCATATTTATTCGAATATTGCGGGCCACAATGCTTCGTTTCAAGGACCGTTTGGAAGACGCCAAGGTAGGTAGTTCCTGTTAAGTATAGTGTAAAACATTCTCTGGACGTTATTGCATTTTTAACGAAGGGTATTGCTGTTTGGACGTATTGTACGGATGTAGGTAAAAACACCCCCAGGAAAAAATACCCCCGGAGAAAATACCCCCGAAAATTGAAAAGCGGAAAAAATGCCCCCGGAAGAAATACCCCCAGAACAAACGGTTCACTGTAAACTGCCACACAAGAACACTGATGTGTGGCAGTGTTCCGGTGTGGCAATTTACCGGCAACCCTGCCACACATCTTCAGCAACTACTTGGCTACAAAAGTTCAAGGGGGGGCTGTATAAAGATTGCCGTGTCTGGGCCTACATTGATAACTGAATTGGGAAACGAATTTCGGGAAAACGTTCCATGTAAGCCAAGCGAGAATTGTTCTTTTATTTGAAGAAATAAATTGCCGAGGATCTGAGATACACTTGGTGGGGGGGGGGGGGGGGCTCTGCCCTGAACTTCCGTAATATTATATTCTGGGTCGCTGGAGTCTGTCAGTGTATCCAGGAAGTTCCCCTTGAAGTGTCCACGAGCTTGGGGGCTTCCCCAAGATGTTAAAATGCACGTAGAGCTGCAAACATTAGTACCATGTTTTATATAATGATTCTGTACACGACCGCGAATTTTCAGGAGGGTGGGTACCCCCCCCCGTTTCTAAGAGCTATTCAGGGGTAACATCGAGGATACACTGACCGACTCTAGAGGTCCAGAATATAAAATTACGGAAGTTGGGGATAGAGCCCTCCAAACCAAGCACCTCGTATCTTTTTCACAGGCTTCACCAAATTTCTGGGGGAGGGGGAAGGGCATACATAGTTTGCCATTAAACACAACATGAAGCATAGAAATTACGAGCAAATCCCTTACATTGAAGACTTGCACCCCACTCTCCTGAAAATTCGTGGTCGTGTAGAGAATCATTATGTAAAGCATGCTTCTAATGTTTACAGCTCTACGGCCATTTCAACATTTTAGGGGACCCCCCCCCCCAAAGCTCACGGACCTCGCGGGCGCTTCAAGGGGAACAGCCTGGATACACTGACAGACTCCAGCGGCCCAGAATCTAATATTACGGAAGCTGGGGGTTGAGCCCCCCTCAAGTGTACCTCGGATCCTCGGCAATTTATTTCTTCAAATTAAAGTACAATTCTCGCTTGGCTTACATGGAAAGTTTTCACGAAATTCGTTTCGCAATTCAGTTATCAATGTAGGCCCAGAAACGGCAATCTTTATAGCCCCCCTCCCCCCTTTGAAATTTTGTAGCCAAGTTGCTGAAAGATGTGTGGCATGGTTGTCGGTAAATTGCCACACCGGAACACTGCCATACATCAGTGTTCCTGTGTGGCAGTTTACAGTGAACCGTTTGTTCTGGGGGTATTTTTTCCGCTTTTCAGTTTTCGGGGGTATTTTTACCGTTTACCGTATTGTACATCGACAATCCATTGCCCTACCTAGAATTCTTTGGTCATGAAACAACTGCTCGAAGTGTGTTAGAGATTTCAGGTTGTTTTAGCGACAGTTGATTCGATTTTAAAGTTAACCTGTAAAGAGAAACTTACGGGTGTTCTTCCGACGTGCGGAGCATCGTGAATTATCTACAACATTGCTTATGATGATGTTATCACCTTAAATGACTAAGTGTCTGTATATTAAGTATACTGAAAATAACGAATCCAAGCGTCCATATGCTGAGATAGTGTTCTGCAATGTTTTCAGGCTCTGTACTGAAATTGTCAAACACAGGCAAACGTGGTGTGAGAACGGAGGTTTATAACAACAAGTGACAAGGGCACAACATGAAATTGTATTTCAAAGAGCATGGACTTGTAATGCTCAGATGTCCGAAATATATTGATTGCCAATTAATACAGACTTTGACATGGATCAGGAACATCAAACAGAGGTCATCGCTCTTTCCAAATTTATAAGTGAGTCACGGAAAAATTCTCATTGGCCGCCACCGGGAATTTAACCCAGGGTCTTCAAGGGTTATTGATTGCCGTCATGGAGAATCTACCTCTAGGGCAGGAGGAATCTGGTTTGCTAAAACAATATTGTCTACTCAGAAGATATTATTAATAACATACAGGTTTATGTGTAATTTATACTATGATTCAGCTGTTAGGGTGACATCCATTCACGATGGCTTGAAAACTTCCTTGGAAACAATGAGTGACTGGTATAACTACTTTAGAGAAGTAATAAGTTCACACTTGTTGCAATTTATGGAAGGGAGGGGACAAATTGGAGGAGCAGGAAAAACACGATTGATGAGACAAAAATTGGAAGGAGAAAAACTATGTTAAAAGGTGTGTAGAGGAAACATGGATCCTTAGAATGATTGAAAGAGATGCAAAAGAATTCTCATTGGACATATGGCCAGAGAACAAACATCTGCGGAACATCTTATCCCTATAATGAAAATGTAGCAAAGGGAACAACAATAATATCTGATCAGTGGGAGGCCTATGCCCATTTGTCTAAAGATTGATATTTTATTCATAAAACTGTGAATCATTCTAAAAATTCGGTTGATGCAGATTCCGGTACTCATACTCAAAACCTTGAGTCCCACTGGTGTGCATTTAAATGCTCCATGACTAAGGGAAATGTTCCAAAAGAAGCTCTGGCTGTCGGACTTCTGGAACATCTGATTAGAAGGAACTGCCGAATGAATAAGACTGAAGTTTTCCAAGAATCATTAATGGTCATCAAAAACACTGACCAGAATATGCAAAAACTGATTTCCAATTAACACATTGTAAGTTCCCTAGTTGTACTGAAACACACAGAAAGGTGTTGAATCTGTAGAATATGAAATTAAATTTTTTTCTCTGATATTATGGAGTCACTGATGTTGTGCATTAACAATTTTCTTAAATTGATTGTCCGTATTGATGTTATGCATTTCATTTTGTTTTGTTGTAGGTGGAATTTGTGATGTTTTGCGTGTCGGAAGAACACCCAAACTTACAAAATTCTTGGATGTTTAGTATTCTTGACCATGGATTATGTCTTCCTAATTTAAGAGTGGGAATATTGTTTGAAGGCTTACGAACTGTTGTTTATGGTGGTAACTGTTGGGGAGAGTAGGGGACCACATCAGTGAGTTTGTTGTGTGACTGATTTACCAGGTTTTATTGTAATATGTTGATGCATAAGTTCATGCTGTTTTTTTCACCGCACTACAGGAATGTATTACATCAGAAGGGAAAGCGGAATCAATCAACTATGTATTCCTCCCATTGTTTACAATGGTGTCCCAACGTCTGCATATGTCTGCAATGCCATTCTTGAAAAACGTGCGAGTTTTGCTGGAAAGAATTATCAAGGAAATTCTGAAGATCAACATCATTGTTAAACGTTCTGCCACGGAGTGCATTCGACAGAAATCAGGACAGATGATAGTCTGAAGGGGCGACATCTGGAGAATTGGCCGGATGTTGAAGGATCTCCCATTTTATGTCCTGAATGGCCATGTTTGCACTGTGAGGCATGCATTGCCATGTTGGAAAAGGACACCATGGTGCTGATGTCGTCGTTTCTTCTGAATTGTTCTCTTCACACGGCGGAGTTACTCATAATAGAGGGCAGCATTGATGGCCCAATTTCTCGATAGCATTTCCCCATGGATAATGCCTTTCATATCCCACCAGACACACAACGTGATCTTCGCAGGATGAAGGTCATGTTTTGGATGTGGTGTGGGCATCTTGTTTAGGCTGAACCATTCCCTCCAAAGCCTAAATTCACGTTCAGATACCGCTTTTCATCTCCAGTAACAATACGTGACAGAAAGGGTTTGTGTTGCTGAGAACATTCGCGATGACGGGCGAGCAAAGGAACCACATATATGGCAACATGCTAATTCTTGTCCTCGGTGAGAGTGTGAGGCGCCTAAGGCCCCAATTTCTGGACCTTTCCCATACGTTCCAGGTGTAACACCACTGTGGCCTGATCACAGTACATCTCAGTGGCCAATTTGTGTGTGGTTTGATGTGGATCCAAGTAGATGAGATAGTTCAAATGATCCTCGTCAAAGTGAGATGTACGAGCTGAGCATGGAGAGTCGTTGCGAACAAAATTGCCACCTCGGAACTGCTCAAACCATTTGTGGGCTGTCCTCGGAGCAATAGCATCCTCCCCATACACAGCACAAACTTGTCGAGCAACCTCGGTGGCTGTGGATCGCTTGTTAAACTCGTAGACGAGCAGATGTCGGAAATGTTTGTTCCTCTCTACTTGACACTCCAAACTTCCGGACCTGAAAACCAGTAGCCACAATCACACAACGCAAGATAATTTAGATACACGATATTACTGGCTACATCTCGATGTACAACTGGCTATCTGCACTGTCACTATTTACCTGGGAAACATGCACGAAATGAAATGGCATGAACTTATGCATCAACCCTATATGTTAGTCCATTTATTATTTTCCATTCTTACTATATGGCCAGCCCATTTCCATTTTTAAATTAATTATCTTTTCATTTGTTCTGGATCTTATATCTATATTCTTTACTTTATCATGAAGTCTTATATTTAGTAGTGATCTTTCCATTTTGTTCTGGATCTTATATCTGTATTCTTTACTTTATCGTGAAGTCTTATATTTAGTAGGGATGTTTCCATTTTATGTTCTGTTTTTTGCAGTTTGTCTAAGATGTTCTTCTTTATAGGCCAGGTTTCAGTGCCATATGGCCGCCCCGGTGGCGAAGTGGTCTAAGCGATGGCTTCTGATCATTCTCAAGTCATTCTCTTCCGATTTTCTTTTCCCTCTATTAATACCTTAAAAAATTGGCCTAAAAGATGAGGTATTAATAGAGGAAAACAAAAATCCAAAGAGAATGACTGTATCTACAATCATCAACAAACAGATAATGGTTGAACACATAGATGGCACCAGCATGATTTTGACGTATCTCTGACAATGTCTCCAACGAAAGGCATTCTCGGAGTGTCACACTCCAATGGTGATAAGTGAACCACGAACATCTGTGAGGATATTGCCAAGCTCCTGAAGATGTCCAAAGTGTTGGGCAAAAAAATTCGAGCATTTTTAATTAAGGTTTTTAGTCAGTGTTCTTTTCCAAAAATTTTAAACTCTTCAGTTTTACCAAGTCGTTTGTGCTCTTTGTGTTTTCTACCAAAACTTGATGCTGCTGGAGGAGGCTTGGTTCATTGGGAACTTCAATTTTCTGTGACCTACAGTACCTAGCTGGCAGTAGTATCCAGCTTTTTTAACCTTCAGTGCTTGTATTTTATTGAAGTTTTATCTATCATAATGAGATTTTAAATAATTGTAACACTCGCGTAAACAAAGACGGTGGAAACGAACAGGGACCATGACAGCTAGGCGCAGATTGAAGGACAAGGGCAGCGATGGGAACCAGATAACGTGTGTGAAATGTGATATTTTTTACAGAAGCGGACCTCAGAGGTAAGCAGTACATCTGGAATATCCCAATGTATGTTGAAATAAAGCACGTGAAAACCGAATAATAGTGATGTCTGGCCTATGCATTAAACCCAGGTGTGAGCTTCAATTTTGAGTTACCATCTTGACAGCTGTCACTTGATGGTGAATAATGTTATGTGCTTTGGCATAGTTAGCAGAGATTTCAGAAATTAATGCCTGAGAGGGCATAAATTTCTGAAATCTCTGCTAACTAAGTTACATCAGTGAAACAGTAAGTTCACAGTGTTCCTAATGTTAGTTATTGAAAAAGATTTATAGCAGTGTTCAAATTACCTGGTGGCCCTCTGGCCATTGGCCAGTAAAAATTGTGTTGGGCCAGTGAAATATTTGTTACTGCCCTGGTTGGCTAGCAGCCCTTGAGAAACTGCTAAAATTTCTATTAGTTAATGTGGCTAGTGGAATAAAAATTTCACTAGCCAAATGACAAAATCTACTGGCCATGCAAAGTTAAAAGAAAAAAAAAATAATTCAGTAACTTCTCTATTTACATTTCTATGAAATTAAATGGGTGATTTTTTTTTCTTTCTAATAAGAGACCCCCCCATCCATTAACTTCATAAAAACAGGTGCAGAGCAGTTACTGCATAGGATCATTAGATTGACTGCAAATATTGCATATGCTTTTGTTCCAAAATGATTGACTATTTTCAGTGCTGTAATACCATTACTCTTACGATCTTAATTTACACATATATAATTTATTTTTGAGAGGCCATTGAAGTTACATGTCTAATTTCTTTAATAATATTTAAAACGAAGGGACAAAAGCTAGGATGTCTAATTTCTTTAATATTTTAAAACAAAGGGACAAATGGTAGGATGTGTATACATAAAGTGGCACTAATAATGTTGATACAGTTTACCACTGATAGGTACTGTGTCTGATCTTCCCATTAAAGGTATCTGCTCACCACAATTGAATAGCATTCTGAGGATCAAAATCTTCAATTGAAGGGCCATTGCATCTTATCATCATTAAGTCATTTAAAGTGTTACTATTCAGACATGCCTGATTACTCGTTTATATAAGGTTCGTTGCTGAAAATCCACACTCACTGTGTTTGATCTTCCCATCAGAGGTATCTGCCCACCAGAGCTGAGTTCGGGCTCAATTTTAAGAGCCTGAGCCTGAAGTATGTCAGCCTGACTAACCTGTTTAGGCATTAAAAAAAATCTCATCTCTAAGACTTCCACTCTTTTCTCCCTGTGCAATCAACCAATGCCTTTCTCAACTGCGGAGTGAGGAAGGGATGCCTATTTATTTCTATGGTTTATTTGACCATTCATTTCTTCCTGAAACATTTCGGGGGCCCAGGTATCAGGAAAAATAATTAAGGCACAATCTACGTCGTACGTTGTCCAATAGAATTAGCAGGGAGCTGCCCCGTTGAGGTACGGAGCAAAATTTCATCAGCTTGCTATCTACTACTTATAGTTCTTAGAGAAACTTTTCCTTTACAGAAATCTAATAATTTATGGCCCATGGTATTTGTTATCCAAGCCCAGAATGAATAGCTCTGCTGAGTTCCCACTGCCCATCCAGACCCAGTTGCCGAAGAATTCTGTTTAACAAATAGAAAGTGTAAAAAGAGACGTGTGTTAAATCATACAAAATCACATTTAGAAAAAAATATAAAAAAATCTTTCTTTCTCTCCAAGCCCGAACTCCAGTAAGTATTATGCAGCCCGAGCCCGGTTCGGGCTTTCAGGCTCGGCCCATCTCAGCACTGCTGCCCACCACAATTGAATAGCATTTTGGGAATCAAAATCTTCAATTGAAGGGCCATTGCATCTAATCATCATTAAGTCATTTAAAGTGTCACAATTCAGACATGCCTGATTATTCGTTTTTATGAGGTTCTTACTGAAAAGCCACGCTCACAAGGAGCTTGTACTACATGGCATTAGATGTAGCAGCTGAATCATCTTAAAAACATTGTCATAACAGTTTGCTTTTTTTTTTTGTTCAGCAGATATGCAGCTAAACAGAAATTCAAAGATAAATAAAATGACATTATACTTTATGCAAGGTATACCATGGCAAAGATACATTATACCATGGGAAAGGTTGCTTTAGTAACCTTGACCAGAGTTTAAGCTGGCTCAAAAGATGCTGTAGCAAAAATGCCAAAATGGGGGAAAGTTTTAGCAAAATGCTAAAGAAAGTTAGCTGTTTTTGTTGCTCGGAAAATCATAACATCAACTGAATCGTTTACACCTACAACACTTTGGACATCAGTGGAAAACTAATGTTTTTGGCCTTGGGGGAATGCTGTAGATGTCAAAGTTGACTCAGGTTTAAACTTGAACTTTTAATGGAGAATAGGGTTCTAATCCCTCTAGCCTCTATAATCTTACCCCACCCTTTATGGAGTGCTCTAGAATGTATTGGGGGAGGGGGACTAACAAGTGCTGTAGGAACATACCTTAAAAATTAAGAAAATAACATTAGTGGAGTGAAAATCGTGACCAGAATCGGAAATTAGTTTGCACAGAAATAGAAAAGTCTGAGCAGAATCTGCCGATGGATGGGTTGATACACTGATGGAAAAACAAATCCCATCACCTCGAAAAACAGTTGTAGAGGAATGAAATGGCGGCAATACATTTGTATAGGTAACATATTTAATCGATTAAGGTTTCAAGATCACAGCTTATTGTAAGCACGAGAAGAGCCATTTTAAATGTGAAATGCTGGTACATTAACAACCGGTGTAACTGCCAGAATGTTGAATGCAAGCACGCAAACGTTCATGCATTGTGTCGTACAGGTGCTGGATGTCAGTTTGTGGGATGGAGTTCCATGCCTGTTGCACTTGGTCGGTCAATACAGGGACGGTTAATGCTGGTTGGGGGTGACGCTGGAGTTGTCGTCCAATGATGTCCCATACGTGCTCGATTGGTGAAAGATCTGGTGATCTAGCAGGCCACGGCAACATGTCGGCACTCTGTAGAGCATGTTGGGTTACAACAGCGGTATGCGGGCGAGCGTTATCCTGTTGGAAAACACCCCTGGAATGCTGTTCATGAATGGCAGCACAACCGGTTGAATCACCAGACCGACGTACAACTGTGCCGTCAGGGTGCGTGGGATAACCACGAGAGTGCTCCTGCTGTCATAGGATATTGCTCCCCAGACCATAATTCCAGGTGTAGGTCCAGTGCATCTCGGCCGCAGGCAGGTTGGTTGCAGGCGCTCACCTGGTCTCCTTCTAACCAACACACGGCCATCACTGGCACCCAGGCAGAACCGGCTTTCATCAGAAAACACAACAGATCTCCACTCCGTCCTCCAATGAACTCTAGCTTGACACCACTGACGTCGCAAACGGCAGTGGTTTGGAGTAAGTGGAATGCACGCTACAGGGCGTCTGGCTCGGAGCTGTCCTTCAAGTAACCGATTTGTAACAGTTCGTCGTGTCACTGTGGTGGCAACTGCAGCTCGAATTGCTGCCGCAGACGCGGTACGATGCGCCGCGGCCATATGCCGTAAATGGCGGTCTTCCCTCTCGGTAGTGCCACGTGGCCGGCCGGAACCCGATCTTCTTGAGGCAGTACCTTCCCTTGACCACCGCTGCCAACAATCATGCACAGTGGCTACATTCCTGCCAAGTCGTTCTGCAATATTGTGAAAAGAAAATCCACCTTCTTGTAGCCCTATTACACGACCTCGTTCAAACTCCGTGAGCTGTTGATAACGGCTTCTTCGTCTTCTTAAAGGCATTCTTGACTAACATCAACACCCTACGTCGAATCTCAACGATAACTAACGCTCACGAACGTTACAGCGCATATTTACAGCAAACCTGCTTTGCATGTTCCGAGGGGCGCTACTAGTGCCACACGTATGCGCCGAGCGCAAAATTTGCATAGACGTCATCTTACAGATGTACTCTCACCGCCTACCAACTGTCGTTTATCTAACACAACCCCTTCTTGGTGTTGGAATTTTTTTTTCCTGTCAGTGTATTTAAATGGCTGGTGCCATTTTGCTAGGGACACTAATTTTTCTCGCATTTTGGATTAGGTCATCGCATTTCACGAAAATAGTGACCGTAGCTTAATCTCTGACCTTGACCCTTTGGTCACTCCAGGCTGATCCGTCAGCAGATTAAGTTTCCTCAAAGCCCACCTTCACTTCCTTTCATTTTCGAAACATCTGCAGGAACAAGGATGAGAAAACAACTCAATATTCATTCACAAGTATGTGTGTGTGTGTGGGGGGGGGGGGGGGTTGACAAAATAGTTGCTCACTTGGAGGGGGGGGAATAAAATATATGCGCTATCGTTGGCTACTATATTAAAAAATTTACTAGCCACTACAAAATATCTGGTCGTGACTGGCGACTGACATTCGCAATGGCTGGTGGCCAGTAGTATTTTTTTTCCATTTGTTTTGGAATTTGCAAGTTTAAAAAGAACTGATGATTTCAAAATATCCACATGTGGCTATGGCAGTTTTCTGATTCATTGAAATTCATATACTGACTACTCAGAAACTAAATATCGAAATTGAAAACAGTATTTCAGTTCTAGGAAAATTTTGCACTGTAGGGAACCGAGGTCTGAATAAAAATATTTGGGTTAGGAAAGCCCCACTTTTTTGCCCAAGCAGTGACCCTAGAGTAGTGTCTTATGCTTTCCAACTGGAGTTGAAGAACCATTTATTCTCTGCTTTTGCTCACCTGTCTTTCTGCCAATATGGGAACCTCCTGCCTTTTAGACTGAAGCAAGGTATTCCATGAAGGCGGCTTTTGATTTGTTGCATTGTATAGTTTCCCTTCCTTATTTTCTTCCATGTAATTTCGTGTGCTATGCATGTAGGTCATTCATGTAAAAACAGCACACACACTTTGCATTCAACATTAGCATTCTCTGTGGAACTAAAATGTGAAAAGAATCTTGGGAAGGGAAGTGTGTTGCTGCAGTGGAAAATGGAAAAATGCCAGTTTAAAAATCGGCAACCCAGGTCACTTTTGCATTTGTTAATGGCAATCATAATATTTGAACTATAAACTTTAATTTGAAATTAACTACATAATTATACTTTAGTGTACTGTCCTTGATGCTAATACCAGGTGCACACTAAATATATTAGTATTTGTGCCATTTCTGGACCAGTAAAAAATGAGTGGGCCATCACATTTTGGTCTACACTGGAAGTTTTGAGCAGTGAATTTTTTTTTTTTCCCTCAAATTTCTATGACTGCTTATCGTGCTTCATTTTTATGTATTAGTATTATTTGCATGTGTACATATACACATTCTGTTGATCTAAATTTGTGATATACAGCTTCAATGAAATGGTGTGCTATCTTTCACATGTACTGTAAATGTGTGAGGTTCTTCTTTCACAGACCAGTGATTTGCAATTTCGAGTCATCCACTGGGTCTGTAGAACATTTATTTCTAATTTCGGCTATACTTCCATATCTGGCCTGCGTTGTCTGGTACAACAGAGCAAGTGTCGATGAGTGGCACTTCCGCTGCTTCGCCACCAAGGTTGATAACTGTGTTACGTCACCATTGTTTGCTCTGTGCGTGAAGTCCATTTGCTTACTTGTGTTTAGATATTCTTTGCTTGTGTTGCTCTTGATTGAATTCTGTAAGTGCTGCTTCATGTTTCTTCGCTTGTTGTTCTTTGTGCATGCGTTTTTATCATGTGGAATTGGATGTGCTTTTTCCAAAACATTGCCCAGGATGAGGAGACTTTTGTTTCGTGCTGTGAGTGGCAGGGATTGATTCCAACCAGTAGAACATGTTGGGAAGGTCAATCTATGACCCTCAAAATCGATAGGTCTCATCATTATGGACAATTCAGGTGGCAGAGGAATTACATTTCAGGGAAATCTGAGCAGTCTTCACGTGCACTTGAGACATGGGGCGCCTGGGTTCTTGGTGTCTTTGGATGTGATACTAAGCGATTCCGGGTCAAGATCTGCCCTGAGAATGAGAGCACATTGCTGCTGCTCATACACAAATATGTACAACCTCGAACTACTGTCATGGCAGATAAGTGGGCTGCATATTGTAACCTCGGAAGCTGTGGATACGAACATCTTAGTCAACCATTCACTAAACTTTGTGGTTCCTAGTACTGGGGCTCATACCCAAGGTGCTGAGAGCAATTGGCGACCTCTCAAACACATACTTAGCGATGGAATTAACTAACTTCATATGGCAAACCATATTCTGGAATATTGCGACGGAACTGTAGTCTTTTGTCTGAACATTGCCTTGAGGTCATGATTCTCATGATAACACAGTTCTTTCCTGGATGTAATTAATTTATTCAATTATATGCCAAAAAGACAGGTTTTAATTATGCATGAAACACGTCTCTACTGTCCCTGTAAATGTTTCAGAATACGAACAAAATCATCCGTCGTGAAGGCCCTTTTAAGAGCCAGCCAAAATACCTCAGAAACATTCCTATCGTGAATACACCACACGCTGTATTTTTCATGTTTCCCGATAGATAGCAGCATGGTATCACTTGGGCAACGCCATATTACCCGTGATTCTGCATTGCCTTATTGCAGCAGACGACGCAGGCCACATGCGGAAGCGCATCCGAAAAAAAATTGTGAGGGGTGATGGTGCAGTCTTCCTTTTCTCTTACCTGGATTAGTCAGTATGTATAATTTATTTTTGGAGATCTCATGAAACTATCTGTGTAAAAAATTTTGGAATTAAATGATGTGTATTTTGATTCAATGCTGTACTCTTCGCCAATCAGTGTTATACTTTTTGCAGTGATTTACTGTGATTATACAGCTTCTGGCCAACCTCTCCACTTCATTGAGAATTTCATCAGAGAAGAAGTATTGCCTTTTTATGGCAACACACATACGACTACATCTGTAACCTCTCTTCAAAGCACATTATTCAGACATGAAGCAAAGTAAGTGTATTTATTGTCCTTTATTTATTTTATAGAATTCAGTGTCAGGTTCCTGTATTGCTATGTCCTTAGTGTGCATAGATATACACTGTCTGATAATAATGTTCTAGGACAGCTGCTATTACGAGGAAAGTTTAATGCACGGAGTCCAACTGTGGTTATGGTTCTTTAAAGTAGTCCCCCTTCTTATCGATGCACCATTTTGATCATTCCACTAGATGTGTGAAACCAGGGTATGAACTGGCTTTTGAAAACCTTTAGCATTATAGCTAAAATCTCCAGAAACATTTTAGCATTTTGAAATTTCTTTTAGCATTTTTTTTAAACAATTTAGCATTTATTTAGAAAGATTTATTTAGAGACCAATAAAAACACTAGAGTTTAAAAAATATATTAAATTTTTTTCATTCATTTACAATGCGACGATGTTTTTTATTTAACCATTCTTCATATGCAATTCTAAAATCAAATTCCTTATAACCTGGCCCTTCTATGTTAATGGTTAATACGTGTTTTACGTTTTCTGTTGATAAATGATTTCTAATAAGAAAATTTGGTACGATAAACAGCGGAAATATAAAGAGAAAACAAAAAAATAAAATAAAATAAAATCACTTTGAATGGAAACAACGAAAACCAAAAGCTTGATCCGTTCTGTAAATGAGCAATTCCATGTCAGATCATTCACCTTCTTGACCTCACCATTTCTGATTTTGATGAAATTTGGTATGAAGCACACATATGGCAAGGTAAGTAATTCTGCCAATTTTCAGATTTTTATTTTGAAAATTGTCCAAGATACACACATAATAAAAATCGAAATTTTCGTAAAAAATGACAAACTCACACACATATAAATGGCTGTAAATTTTTTCCTAATTGTAGTAGAGTGACAATTCAAACACAGTTGCAAAGCTAAAGGATTGAGCTTTCTATAGATACCATACATGACCTTTACAACAGATTAAAGTTTCAAGGTCATCCACTGTGACCTTTGACCTTGAATATCTCAAAACATGCCATTTTAAAAAATTATGAAAAAAATATATTTTATTGCTACAGCTGGTGTACAAGCTCAGTAATGACAAGCAGGAGGAAAATGTGGCAACACACGCAGGTGTTCTTCCCAATCTTTGCAAATAAAACAGTATAAAAATAGAAAAGAAGTCACTACTCTGCTTTAACTGAAAGAAAAGAAGACACATGATATATATATATATATCAGCCATGAGAACAACACTCACAGGTGTTTTCTCAACAAACATTTTGTTAAGTCAGCGGGAAAATAAGTGTGCACAGCGCTCGTGAGGTCCGGTAGAACTAAGTGGATGGTTGCAGGAGATTGAAATATTTTGATTGTGCAATCGAAATATTAAAAATTCTAGGGAAAAAAGCTCTATCCGTAAATAAAAAAATTAAGTAGAGATCCGTAAATTTTACGGATAATCCGTGAAAGTTGGCAAGTATGTTACATACTTTAAAATTTGTATGTCTCACTTTTTCAAAATCCTTCAACATTTGTGGTGAAATAATTTAGGACACTAAACTACACATTTACCCTTTGTAAACAAAAACAAAAATAATAATTCAGATTTGCAACTAAATTTGTGGAATTTATTCCGAAATTTGTAAACATGGCGATGTTTCGAAATTCATCTTCGTAGATTGATTGCTCGTAGATTGATTGCATCTTGGATACACTGTTTTTGAACGCCGATCAAGCGTGACAAAGAAAAAAATAAATTTAACCAAAAGAAAAAAAAGTAAATAAAGAGGAAAAAACTTACCTTTAGCAGTTGCAAGGATGTTTTTCTTCTTGTATTTCTGGCATAGCTCTCATTTGGAATTTATTCCTAACCATTTATCCATATTTAGACTACGAAAAAATGTTCAACACACACGAATAAGGTCACGTGAAAAAGTCTACCGCGAAAGCGAACACGTGAGAGAGAGAGAGAAAGAGATGACCACAGTTGGCGACTAGGTGTTGCCAATTTTCAAAAACCCAAAGCTGGAAGAATGTAAGGAAGAGCTCGGTTTATGACATCATAGGAACTGGATTGGCTACTATACTTCGAGTCAACTTAAGAGTGAATGACTATGAAGGGTACGAAACAGCTACCTCCACTACGAAAAATAGTCCCTAGCGTTTAGAGCGAAAAGCATCAGAATTATTGCTTAGAATCCATTTTTGATTGCTCAACAGTTTATAAGACAAAATTGCTATCTAAAAAAAAATTCTAGAAGTTATGGCGCTTTTAGAAACAAATTTGTTCTGAGAAGTTGCTGAATCAAGAGCTTCGCACTTTCGGCTATTTCTGCCCACTTGGGATACAACTCGGACAGGGAGAAGGGGTGTAAGAACTCTTCAGAACATTAACTACACAGAGGCAATAAATTGACAATCGGGGAAATAGGGGAAGCAGTTCGGCCTCCACCAGACTCCCACTCACAATACCCACTGCTTGTGAGGTGTGTGTGTGTGTGTGTGTGTGTGTGTGTGTGTGTGTGTGTGTGTGTGTGTGTGTGTGTGTGTTGGGGGGATCATAAAGGAAACGGTAGAAGAGCACATTGACACGGATGGATTCTGTTCTTGCATTCCACGACGAGATGTGATAAGGCTCTCCCGCCTTTCCCAGTAGTACACTTTTAGGGTGAATGGGAGTATAGTTTCTATGCATCATTTGGCGTCACATGATGAAAGAAGAGAAATTCCACCACGAAGAAATTTTGTATACGTTCGATGGAATCACAGAATTTTAATGGCACTCACGAAGAAACAGCGCCATTTAAACGTTTTCGCATTTGTGTGAAAAGAAATATAAATATTTTAGCAAAATTGCATTTATTTTGGCAAAATGCAAAAAATATAATCGCAGTTTAAACCCTGTGTGAAACACTTTTTGAATTCATTTACCAGAACACTGTTCATTTCCACGCTAACAGTGTTCTTGATGTCCTGAACATTCGTGAAACATCGTCCTTTCAATGCCAGTTTCACTGTGGGGAACAAGAAGTAATTGGCAGGATCTAAGTCTGGGGAGTAGGGCAGATGGTTGAGCCTGGGTACTCCAGACTTGGCGAGGAACTGTGTTACCAACAGTGTTGTGTGGGCAGGTGCATTGTTATCCGAAAGGAACCAACTTCCACGTGCTTGCAGGTGCAGCCTCACACAATGAATTCTCTTCCATAGGTGATCAAGAACTTGCTGACCAGTAGAAGGCACTGGTGATTGTTGCGCCCTCCAGAAGCCATTCCGTGTGAATGATGCCACTGCTGTCAAAAAAATGTGATCTGCATTGCCTTGATTTTCGACTTCTGTAGGCGAACCTTGAGTCTTGGTGAACTTGGTGCCCTTCACTCCGTGCTTTGCGTCTCTGATGCTGGATCATGTTGAAAGCACCACGTCTCGTCACCTGTCACAATGCAGTCCAGCATCAAAGGGTCCAATTCCACAACCACAATGAATGCTTTGCAGCTTTCAACTCTTTGCACTGTCTGTTCTTCAGTCAAACTGCGCAGCACAAACCTTGCACAAATCTTCCTTTTTCTGAATTCTTTCTTTAGAATCAGCTGGAATGTTTCACGGTTGATATGGATAATTAATACAGACATTTGACAGAGGCCATCCCTCTTTCCACGTTTATAAGTGAGTCACGGAAAAATTCTCATTGGCTGCCAACGGGAATCGAACCCAGGTCTCCCAGTTACGCGCTGGATGTGCTTCCACCGCACCACAGCGGCCTTGAATTCCTGGAACCATATCCGGTGTGTAACTGGAAGACCCTGGGTTCGATTCCCGATGGCGGCCAATGAGAATTTTTCTGTGACTCACTTATAAACGTGGAAAGGGCAATAGCCTCTGTTTGATATTCCTGGTCCACATCAAATGTCTGTATTAATTATTCATTCGCTTTCTAATTATTTGTTCAGTTGCTGCTTACCATCTTTAGTGAATCCTCAGCATTGTGTGGGGCTCCAAGAAACAACCTGCCAAATGTGTGTGAGTCCGGAGGAATTCGAGGCCGCTGTGCTGCAGTGGAAGCATCTCCGGCTCGTAACTGGAAGACCCTGGGTTCAATTCCCGGTGGCGGCCAATGAGAATTTTTCCGTGACTCACTTATAAACGTGGAAAGAGCGATAGCCTCTGTTTGAGGTTGATATGGAGTTCGTCCTCCATCATCCGTACCGTCGTTCAATGATCTGACTGCACCAGAGCACGAACTTTCTCCACCGTCTCCTCAGAATGGCTGGTTGACAGTCTTCCAATCCTTGGGTTACCCCCAGCGTCTTCCCTTCCCTTAGGAAAGTGAGGATACCATTCAATAACATGACCACAGGATAGGGCACTGTCCCCGTAAATAGTTTTGATCATTTCGAAGGTCTGCATTGCTGACTTCCCAGACTTGCAGCAAAACTTGATGTTTACTCTCTGCTTTCTGTTCAAATCCATGAAAATGGTCTTTGGGTTACCTTCTGTTAACAGTCTTCAGAATCAGACAGGTCTTCACTCTTAGATCTTCATGTGTCCTGCAAGAGAGAGAAAACACAGTTACAATTTGACCCATAGAACATATTTTTACCACTACCATGAACAGAGTAATACCCACTGTCCTGGAACTTTATTGGATGTTTAACGACCACCATGAGCAACTCAGTGGGCTATAAGCAGAACTTTATTGTCAGATGGTGTATGTCATGTGATCAAGTGTTTGGTATTTTTATGTAATTGAGACTGGAAAATAGTGATAATGTAAAATTGATGTTTGTATTTCTTGAGTGAATTCCCCTAATGGAAACAGCCAACTTATTACAGTGAAACTTCTCAAGAACGACCGCCCTCCGTACCGATAAAAGAGTGGTCGTTGGGAGGGGTGGTCACTTAAAGAGGTGTTGATACTAAGTATCGCTACTCTCCTCAGTCATCAAGAACGAGTTAAATTGCAATGTGTGAGGTATCTAAGTAAAATAGTACATATGTAAAAAAATCGTTTTAAAAGACCAATATTTATTAAGAAGAAAACATAAATCAATCTTTTTGGAAAAAAGATGTTAGTTCAGTTTGTCTCAAATTTTTGAACTTCTCACTAACTACAGATTTTTCGATTGTCTATTTTATCTGGGAAAATAACGTAGATAAATGCTCATCGGCCATGCATTCAGAATGAATCATTAGTCCATCTATAATCTTTTAAGGTCCCTTGGACTGAAATAACTGGCTTGGCTTCGCCATTAACCCCATCTTCTTCAGAATCTGAATCAGCGCCTGAAAGGCACAAACATTTTCTAATAGGCAAGACCTTGTGAATCCAAAAACATCTCGGTACAGTACATACATTATAACAATTTTAATGTAATCTACTTACCTTGTGCAGCGGCATTTTCCAAAAGTCGTGCCTCCCAATTTTCACCTAGCTCATCGAAGCACTCAGTGTTTTCCTCATACTCCAATGATGTTTGGTCGCATTCAATGACAACAATGGAGAGTTCAACTAATATCTCATCGCTGATGCTTGTTTTATCAAGTGGCTTATTTAAGTTTTCAAGTTTTGAATTCCTCATTTCACAACTATCAAACACTCTTTGATAAGATCTGGACTAACATCCCTCCAGGCAGATTTTATCCACTCGTCTGCAACTGTGATTTTCTTGGCCAGTTCCGAAGCAGTTGCGCTTTCATCAATTCGAGCCAGGATCGATTGCAATACATAACGCCGGTATTCATGTTGGAATCATTTAATCACGTCGTGATACAAAGGCTGTAAATTAGCAGTAGTGTTTGGGGTAAAAAGAGCAATTTTACATTTTTGAGACTTGCTTCGCGTGCATGGCAAGTGGAGTTGTCTAACACAAGCAGGACACTTCTATGATTTCTCATCTTTTGATCAAAATTTATGAGCCACTCTTCAAATTTAGGGAGAATCATCCATGCCTTTGAATTTGATTTCCAAATCACACCCATATTCGCAATGTTTTTTTTTTTTTTTTTAAACATCTGGGTCTTTGGTATTTCCAGATCACCAGCGGTTTCTCTTTTTCGCCTGCAGCACTAACATAAAATACAAGCGTTAAGCGTTGTTTTACAATTTTGCTTCCATGTGATTCTTCCAATTTTTGCATCATGCTTTTCGTCGGCAGAGCACAGAAAAAGTCCTGTTTCGTCCAAATTGAAAATGTCCTTGTCTTCATAACCGGCCAAAAGTAATGGGAGTCTCGTAACCCCGTCCTCACACAATTGCAGATCTACATCTGCTGCTTCACCACTCAATGCACGAAAAACAATGTTGTGTTGGATCCGAAATTTGTTCAACCATCCATTGTTAGCAGAAAAGCCTTCGATCCCGAGAGCATCTGATATCTCGGTAGCCTTTTGCTTAATCAAAGGTCCACTGATCGGAACGTTCTTTGCCCTTGCGACTTTGAACCACTCCAACACAGCTTTGTTGATATCCAAAAACTTTGCGAGGCGAATACGCTTGACTCCATGAAACTTGAAGTCCTCCCATTATTTTAAAATTGTAACTTTGTCCTTTACAATCTTGTTTATTTGAGTCTTACCACAGTTAAATGTTTCTGATAACTTCCTTTTAGATTTTCCAATTTCATGCAATTTTATGACTTCAACACACTGTTAAAAACCTTGGTTTTTTTTGACGTTGTAAGAAGCGAAAATTATCCACTTGAATTCGTGAATGAACACTAAATTCACCACTGGACCAAGACAACAAGAATTTCTTTCTTTCGTCCAACAATGCAATGCTCAAATGTCCGCCCTCGAATGAGCAATCAGCGATCACATGTGTACACGTCAAAGTCAGACAGCTGTCTCCTCTCCACATGTTCCCCAGCGTCCAAGCGGGTCGAATTCTTCTTTTAGGGAGGGAAAACCGGTTGCTCGTGGAAGTTGGCATGGTCGTTCATAGGGCGCTTTTTAACATTACGTCTACGGTCTAAAATTCCGTGCCTAAGAAAATCGGTCGTTAGGGGAAGTGGTCGTTATATAGGGGGTGATCGCTCGGAGAGGTTTCACTGTATTGTAATTTTTTTAATCAGGAGGAATGAAAGTTTCCAAGTCAGTACTTACCTTGTCTTTGGTACATAGTGTCACGTTACTGGTAATTTGATAGGAGTATTTGAGAAAATCTAAAAGCCTCGATACATATTCTTGAGGGCTTCTTCTTCGGTTCACTGTTGGTTCATGAGCATTTGCATATTTTGGAATGTGGTTGTTTAGGCTCCTTGTTTAGTGTGTGTCTATCCAGAGGAGTGGCATCTGTGCTGAGTCCCACCAGTGATGAGAATTGCCTTGTGTTGGACTGACTTCGTCGACTGCTTCTTGATGAACTATTTGCTACATGATCTCAAAGACTAGTCTTGTGATGATTATATGCATTAAGAGAATACAACATGGTTTGTCACAAATATTTATTTTTTCTTCTAGTTGGCCATGGTTTCACTGGGTATTGACCTAGCTTCATCAGGACGAATGGCACATAAATATTCAAATTGTTTATGATTGCATAAATGGTGTTTACAGTCACAGGTTTTGGTTAGTTGCTTCTACGCACTTGATAGAAATATGAAGTTTGGTGGTTGAATCTGGCTTGTCGGTTAGTTTTGCTTCTTCAAAGTGTTCTTCAAAGTGAAGAAGCAGAACTAATTGACAAGCCAGATTCAAACACCAAACATCTGGCTTGTCAATTACTTTTGCTTCTTCAAAGTGTTCTTCATAAGTGAAGAAGCAGAACTAATTGACAAGCCAGATTCAACCACCAAACATCTGGCCTGTCAATTACTTTTGCTTCTTCAAAGTGTTCTTCAAAGTGAAGAAGCGAAACTAATTGACAAGCCAGATTCAACCACCAAACTTGATATTTTGGAAGCTTTTCACATATATCAGAAGTCTTCGCAACTTGTTAATGACATGACATACACCCCATTTCTATCAAGCGCATGGAAGCAACTAACCAAAACCCGTGACTGTAAACACCGTTTATGATATCATATACAATTTGAATATTTACATGCCATCAATCTGATGAAGCTAGGTCAGTACCCAGCGAAACCATGATCGACTTGAAAAATAAATATTTGTGACGAACCACATTGTATTCTCTTAATACGTATTTTCTTCCTGTTCCACTTTTGTTTTATTTATTTGTCGAGGGGCATTCAAACCACGGACTGGTATGTGTGACAAGAACTATAGTCTTTGGATTTTGTTGCATGCTTCTTCTGCATGGTAGAACATCTCAAAGTAATTGTATTCTTAAACTTTAAAGTTGAAATTGTGATATTTGGAAACTAAACATTTGTGGTTGCATTAAACAGTTGAGCTTGAATTGTGTTGCTAAAATTTTGTACACTGTTGCTAGTTACTTAATTTAAGAAAGTCAACTTATTTAAGACAGTCCTTCCTGTGGGTGTTGAGCTAGCTGGGCCAGGTAAAGAGATAGATGCAGGTTGGACCGTTGTAATAGTCACTACTGTCTCTCATGATGCTTAAGGTTGTTTTTTGTTGGTGGCCACAATTGAAGTACTTCTGAAATATTACTTGTTTTCTTTTGCAGTGGTTTTTGCAGGGGTCGATCCAGGTTTTTTAAGATGATACCCATTTTTGTGAAATTTACTTTATTTTTGTGAATTTTGCCTATTTTTGAGTGCCTATTTTTGAGTTTCGAGCCAATTTAATCTTCGTCGCCCAGGTGCCTAGAAAACTGAATATTTTGTTAGCTACCTTGAGTAGGGTGTCCCAAAATTCAATGTAAAAAAAAAAAAAAAAAAATTCTTAAAAAAGGTGGGTCTCACCCTCTAAAAAGTTTCTTCTACTCCTATTATTAAAATATATAAAGTTAGAGCTCATTTGGAAAACATTAAGAGGTCCCTCAAGGTCACACAAGCAACACTGATTTATGTGAAAATCTGGAATTTTAATCAAAAGCATAAGCGATCAATTATATATTTTATTTTCATTATTAATAAATTTTTAGTATCTATGTATATAACAAAAAAAATAATGAAAAGCATAATTAAATATAAAAACATAATTAAAAGCTGCGCCTGCTTCTGTAGTGCAATTATATATCTATATGTGATTTCTAAACCTTAACTGTAACCACTAGCATCACTTATTGCACCTTAACTGTGACTTTAAACTTTAACCGTAACCACTAGCATCACTTATTGCACATGTGTTGTTGTTTGTTCTATTGTATGTGTTGCCTTTTGCTGTTTGTTGAGATGGGTATTTTTACTGTTTGTTGAGATATTTCTATTGTATGTGTTGCCTTTTTGCTGTTTTGTCCAGAAGAGAAATTTGTTTTAGTGTTTCTTTTTAATACAATGACAAAACAAACTAGGAGTAGTAATAATGTATGGCTTATTGGATATCCTATTGAATCAATAACAGGTTCACGTCTGCCATCTGGAAGAGATGTTATGACCAATTTTATGTACTTTCACCGTACTAAGAAGCTTTCGATCAGTCCTATAGTGCTGTTCTTGTAAACAGTAAAATGTATGCGTATACATTCAATCATGGTACACATGTCAGTCTATTGTAGGTGCGCCAGTGAACGACGTTTTACTGATACAAAGATTGCATGAATATGATGATATACAAATACGCAAAACAGGATTAAAGATGATTTTACGTCACTCCTGGTATTTAAGTGAAGAGCTTGCCACTCTTTGTTTGTTTTCAACACTTATTAGTGCCAAGGAGAAATATATGTTAGTTAGTAAAATCAGTGAAAAAAAGAATTTGCACCTATTAAAGAAACTTCTTTTAAAATTTGATGACTTAAATATCTCTCGCAGCTTCTTTCACACCGCACAAATAGACGACAGCTTCCTAAGCGTGCCTGTTGAGAAATGGCCAGAAACACAATCTTTTAAAGAAGCTGAAGAAATTGTTAAACATTTGCCATGTGTTAATGACTGTGCTGAGCGAGGCATAGCATTAATCAAAAGTTTAAATGATGCAACAAAAGATGAAGAACAAAAACAGTATTTATTGCAGGTAGTTGAAATGCATAGAAAGAACTTCGCGAAGTTCAACCGCAAAGTTCTTCAAGATATGTAAAAAAATTATTAATTTTGTTATTTATAGAATGTTATGCAATATTTTCCTCTTTATTATCGTGTTAAACTTGACAGGTGAATTTTGCAGTAAAACATTCTTTTTACATTGCATTTTGCAATGTTGAATAAATCATGAAAGAAATACGGGATTACGCCATATAATACAAATTTTGAAGATGACAATCCGATTTTTGGCGTAAATGTGACAAGGATGGTAAGTCAGATAATATTCATCTTCAAAATTTGTAATGTTGAATAAAGTTCGTTTTTTGCCATTTTTTTATTAATTTTTCTTATATTTTCTACACTAAATATTACCAATAGGGTACATTTTTTTAGAAACGACATATTAAAAGCATGTAACATTTTAAATAAAAAATATATTTAAAAAATAATAATTTCGTAAGTAACTGTAAAAAATTATCGAATTAAAACTATTTTTTAAACTATTTGGCGACCTTGAGGGACCTCTAAATATTTTTTTTTAAGCTGAAATTTTACAGGAGATCTTAAGTACGCCAAACAAAACTTTTTAGGGGGTGAGAGTCAAAATATTTAAAAATTTATTTTTTTGGGACACCCTAACCTTGAGCTTGTGTCTATTTTTCTGACTTTTATATTAATTTTGTAATTCTAATTTGATTGTTAAAACTAGGTTAAGAAGTTCTGTATGGTTTCATACTTCTGATATACAGGGTGTAACCAAAAGTCCAGAAACAGCCACATAACTGGTGAAATAATGGTCGTACAGGAACGAAACTGGTGGCTAGGTATAGGTAAAGTGCCATGAAAAATCGAATGGGACCAACAGCGACGCCTTCTGGTGGATATTTGCTGTACTTATGAAAACTAGCTTCGAAACAAAGCGAGATAGGGCAAAAAGTCAATTGCAAAGTTGTAGAGCATCTGCTGGTTAGTAGGAAACGACATGTGGTTCACTGGAAACCAGCAAGGGAAGACCTGTAAACGCAGCGAATACGAAGTTTCGCCGGATGGTGTCAGTCGGAAAACAGTGCACGTAGAAACTGACGTGTAGCACATACAGTACAGCATAAGGGACAAAAAAATGATGACGCTATTGAAACAGGGTAAGCATTTTTATGTAATCACACAAAATGCAATCATGCCTGTAAACCGTGACGCGGTAGCCAACGGTTTTCCGTCTGTCAAATGTCTGCATTCGTTGTGTTTTATAGGTGTTCCCTTGCTGGTTTCCAGCAAACCACATGTCGTTTCCTACTAACCAGTGGATGCTCTACAAATTTGGAAGTGACTTTTTTGCCCTAGCTTGCTTTGTTTCGAAGCTAGTTTTCATAAGTACGGCAAATATCCACCAGAGGGCGCCGCTGTTGGTCTCATTCGATCGGCCATGGCCCTTTACCTACACCTAGCCACCAGTTTCGTTCCTGTACGATGATGATTTCACCAGTTATGTGGCTGTTTCTGGACTTTTGGTTACACCCTGTATATAACGAAAAAAAACAAAAAACTTGAAATACAGGCAGTAAATCCAATTATGATCAGATTTTTGTTTTATATTCAGTGCCCCTATTATACAGTCTTTACTTATGAGCATCAGTGTTTTAAAAGTAGTTTGTCCACTGGTTGATTTAGCATTAGTGCCAAGTAAAACATTCACTAACTTTCTGGTTTCAGATTTGTTAATGTCAGAAAAAAAGGAGAATTGCGAATGTTACTTAGTCAATTTTTAGTTGCATTATCTATTTTCATGGCTGCAAAAGAATGCTGTCTTGATTCCTCCGAAGTCATAAATACCAGATTATGTATAAAAGAATCCAAGAACCTTGTACTTTTGATAATCCAAAATTCAAAATGTGTAATTGTGAAAAGCCCAGAAATGAATTGCGTACAGTGCCTGCCGCTTATTATGATCACATCCGTTCCAACGATATTTGAGTTTATAAAGCGGCTGATTTCTATAACCGGCGATTCAAAATTTAGTCTTTTTATGAAATCAAGTATGTATGTAACTTGGAATGACACTATGTACATATAAGTAAAGTCAAAGTGATTAAAAGTGTTTAACTTTCAAAATGATTTATAAGTATGTACGTGTACATTAATTAAAACAGTAAAAATTACATGTACATGTAGTACAATACATTTACATACCTCAATCAAGCTTTCGTAAAAAATTGTCCTATTGTAATTTGTGTGGTAGAGTCTGTAATTAATCTTTCAATAATGTTCGTAAAAGAGTACAATTGACTGTAACTATCTGCGTCACCCTCTCTTTGTTCCAGCATTCTTCTTAGAACTTGCAAAGCTCGTCGGGCATCGGCTGCAGTTGGCTGTGGGTCGGCAATCTCTTCTTCTTCATCCTCGGACTCCTCATCACTTTTCTGGCATGGCGGCTCTTTTGAAGCCAGAATTTCTTCCACAATTTCAGAGTCGTTTTTTCTGACTGACGTTTGCAGATGATTATCAGTTGAAACATACATCAAAAATTCTTCATTGAATTCTTTTTCAGCAACAGTAGAGTCTATTGCATCTTCTAATGTGATGATTTCTTTGGGCATATTCAAACCGCATTATTTGAAGCAATTGGGGATTGTTTTTGGTGTGCAAGAGTCCCAAGCATTTTTGATTGCATGCATTGTATCTAAGAGCGTAAAGGACTTTGAAATGGCGTTAGAAGAACAGGAGGAATCTATCTCTTTGTTTACCCTTCGAACCACTTGTTTTCTATAGTGGCACTTGAAGGATCTGATGATGCCCTGGTCTAGTGGTTGCGTAATGCTGGTGGTGTTAAGCGGAAGAAACACCAATTTAATGTTCCTGAATTCAAGGTCAGCAGGATGTCAATTCAACAACAGTTGTCCAACAAGAGAAGAATTTTGTCACTCTTCAGATCTCTGTCCTACTGAAGGAGAAAGTCCCTAAGCAGCTTGCTGGTCATCCAAGATTTCCTATTGCATGCGTAATTCACTGGAAAATGTTTAACCCCTTTAAAACAATGAGGCTTTTGGCTAGATCCAATGACCAATGGCTTTTTCTTCACTGATCCGGTCATGTTGCATGTCAGGAGCACAGTTGCTCGTTGTTTAATTTTTTTTTCCTTTTCCATTTGATTCGTTTTTGAGCATTAGGGTATGTTCAAGCGGAACACAGTACAACATTCCAGTCTCATCCGCATTAAAAATTTGATGCGGTTTGTAGTCTTTCAACACTTTAGGCAAAACTTCTTGCTTCCAAGTGTCTGCTGATTCACAGTCTGCATCATGCTTTTCGCCATGCAGCTTCCTGTAGATGATGTTGTTGCATTCCTTCCATCGTGTCAGCCATCCATCTAGGCATAAAGTTTTCGACTCCAAGGAGGTTAGCAAAATGTTGCGCTTTTTCACACAAAATAGAGCGGGAGATGGGAACCTTCATCAGTCTGGCATTCTTAAACCACTCTACAACTGCAGATTCAATTTCATCTGACTTTCCTTTGTGTTTCCGCTTGTGAGATAAATTTCCATTGGTCACCACCTTATCAGAAATTTTCCCTCTTTGTTTCAATAAGTTACATAAAGCTGATTGAGAAATCCCCAATTTTAAAGTCAGCCTCTCTTTGACTGCATTTAGGCAAGTCATCGTATTTCAGCAACATTTCTTGCTTTTCCCTAACGCTCAAATCCTTTCGCTTAGACATGCTGACTTATTCTCCACAACTGAATGTCAAATGACCACACGCAGAAAGAAAGCTTTCGCAGGCTGCCCAGAACTAGTTGTAGAACCAGTTTTCTGCCCCTCCACATTCTTTACAACGACCTTCCTCCACCTTTGACCTTGATTTTATTTTGCACAGTTGCTATGTTGCATGATGTTATCACTGAAAATGTTTGATTTTTATAAGCGGCGGTGTTGATTTTATTGACCGACGATTTTATAATGATATTGCATTGGTTTGAATCTGTTCCTGGAAATTTGAGTTTATAAAGCGGCTGATTTTATTACCAGCGGGTACTGTATAACCAAATTGAAAAACTGATAGAAACTACAGCAAAATTTTTAAACTAGTGCAGAATTATGTACAAAAGTTAAAACTGTATAACTGTGGTTCCACTGTATTAGTTTTCATGAATATCTGTTCAGTGAGAAAAGCCCTGTTGAATGTCAAATTTTGTGAAGATGTGTTTAGCGACATGGGGCACAATAAAGCAAATACATTTCTTTTCATACATGAAATGCACCTGGAAACTGAAATAAAGTAACAGTGGAAACAAAATATCTGGTAGGAGATATATTTATGTATAGAAGTTAAAAATGTATAATTAATTTAATTAAAAAGTAATTTTTATAATTTTATAATGTATAATTTTTATCTAATTATTGTATGGAAAGTTATAAATATGTTGTGACTTGGCATTTTTTATCCTAATGACATTCTGATTATCAACATTATGAGGGTCCCATTTTAACTACTTTCATTTTGAACAAATAAAATATCAAAAGTATTGCGTACCTAATATTGAGCCGCATGTTGCACGTTACACGCTCAGTGAGACACGTGCTCCCACCCCGAGAGAAGCCTAAATTATGCAACAAGTCTTGGTTAGTTAAAAAAACATTTACAAATAAAATGTTTTAGTTAAAATATTAATTTATAATTTTCAATTAAACACTCACTCATTGGAACACACTCACACATCTAAAAATATCCATTAATGAAAACATATCTCATTAGAAACAACTAATACTCATCGGTTTGGGAGGCACGGCTCACTCGAAAAACACTTCGTCGATGTTATCACGACAAGTGCTTTCACGTTCCCATGGACTGCATCTTCAAGCCACCAACAAACTGCACGAGGATTCGGCGCATGTGTGTAGCATGCAGAAGTTGCATGTTGGGAAATGGAGGAAGGAGTGAGGCCTTTTTGCTACGTGTCAGGTGAATCTACTCAAGTGCCGCCATCTATTGAATGAGTTCTAAAATATATCTGTCATAAGTAAATATCTTTTTCTGTTAATGTAGAAAACAATTGAAATCAGGGTTGGGGTTTTGGACATCCGAAACTGGTTTTGAACAGGACATGTGGTTTTTACCATCTAAAACTGTCCAAAAGTGTCTAAAACCTAGAGCTGTCAAAATATGAAAACTTTCTCGTAAAAACCAGTAGACTTTCCTAGAACTATACTAACAGACTAACAAAATAAAGTTTTTTAGTTTTATTAAAAAAAAATTTTATGTAAAATTATGTACAGTAATAGTAATAAATAAATATGTGATTATCATGTGCGTGTAAAAACAAGTATTACTGTACCAACATTTCACCGAAATGTAAATATTTCATTACATTTAAGGAGACAGACTTCTTTATTTTGATTTAGGGAGAATGTTGATAGAGAAAGCAGTATCTGCTCATCATGAAAGGCAATGCAAACTTGACCCACAAGAATAGCTTCAGGAATGAAACTCAAGGTCACATAGCTGCTACAGACTGGTTTTTGAGGTGTCTAAAACCTGAAAAAGAAAGAAGTGTTTTTGTTTTAGTAAAAAAATCTGAATTACATTTTAAACTGAAAATGCACAAAGGTGGTAGACCATCAGATAGAGTGTGAGAACATTTTCTTAAGGTACAGAATGAGGGAAAATCTGGAAGTAATAGTAAATATGCCAAATGTAAATACTGTGGAAATGTTCAACATGGAAAAGCAGACAGATTGAGAAAACACATTTTATCTTGCAAAGCTGAAAAGGTATGTAATGATAGAACTGTAAGTAATGCAGAAACTGTAGATCGAGATTCATCTAACCTAGAACTCCTAGAAGTAAAAGAAAGTGGATTTGTGTCTGCCACCAAAAAAGATAAAAACTCAGCAGTGTTTAGATTCCCATATTTTAAAAACAAGTGACAGAACTGCAGAAAATTTGAATATACTGGTTGCCAAATTTTTTTATGCCAACAATATTGCCTTACTGCAGTAGAACATCAGACCTTCAAAGAATTAGTTTCAGCTCTGCGTCCAGGATATAGACCGCCAAGTCGTAAAGCATTAGCAGAAGAACTTTTAGATATAGTGTCAGCAGAAGTCACTTATTGAAGGCAAACAGGTCACCCTGATTGAAGGTGGATGGATACACAATGATCCACTTATTGCAACCTGTATTCAGTGTGAGGGGAAATCTTATTTTTTGAATTCAGTGGAAGCAGGTACTCATACAAAAAATGCATAATATCACAAAGATGTTTTACAATCAGCTATTGCATAGGAAAAGAAAGAATATAACTGTGATATAAAGGCTGTGGTCACTGATAATGCCAGAGTTATGGAGAAAGCAAAGGAACTCCTGTGTTAAGAAGATAATAGCTTGGTGGTATATGGATGCAGTGCCCATTATTTGAACCTGCTGGGACAGGATATAACACCAGTTTCAGTGCTAAACAATATTGTGAAGGTTCAAAAGCAACCACCATGTACCTAGTGCATTGCTTAATGAAATTCCTAATTCACTGAAGCCCCAGTTACCGGGAGATACAAGGTGGAAGAGTCAAATGACTTGCATTGAAACTTTTCTGCGTAACAGATCAGCATACCAAAAAATAGTTGAGGAACATGAAGATCACATAGACAGAGACATAGCCAATCCTATAAATGATTATAAATTATATAAACAGGCTAAAGATACATTGCAACAATTGAAGCCAGTTGCCTATTCACTGGACTGTTTTCAAAGAGATAATGCTACCATTCGTGAAGCCTGCCATACATGGCTCATGTTGTTGAAAGAAGAGTATTTACAGCCCCACATCCAAAAAGTTATAAAATGAATGGATCAAGCCATGAAACCTTTCCACTTCCTGAATCCAAAATACAAAGGAGAAGGTATGTCTAACATTCAAAAAGAAAGCACATCATCATGGCTAGTTAACAGGTATCCCAACAACATTTCCCTTTTGATTGTATATGAAGCTGAAGCTGAGCCATTTCCTCCTACTTACTTCACTGCATCTGGAAAAAGTATAAGTCCTGTCACATGGTGGACAGCAGTAGGAAAAACACTAGAACTAGAAGGATTTTCAAAAGATTGTCTACAACATATTGCTTTCCTACTTTCGTGCCCTGGAAGTTCCGCGTCGATTGAAAGAATGTTTTCAAACTTTGGAGTAATACATTCAAAACTCAGAAATCATCTTGGCACAAACACAGCATCTAAACTGGTTATGTGTTATCGGATGTTAAGAGGACCAATTGTGCTGGATTAACGTTTCTCTTGTACCTTGCACTTATATCTTTCTGTAGTGTTTGTAATTGATATAATTGATTACTAAAATAACCAAAAATAAAAATATGTGGTATTATGTAATAGAATAATCTAGCGTGTCATTAGCCACGTAGAATACGATGATTCTACGTGGCTAATGACACGCTAGATACATATTTTATTTCAAGATACAAGATGAAGCTTACTAATTTGGAATACCGATACAAGGTAAGTCCTTGATGATATAATAATTGAAACTTATAATAATATTCCTAGTCATATGATATATAAATGCCAAGATGATTTTGCTGCAAATATGCACACAACGCATAGAACGTATATAACGTGAGAAACAGTAGTGAGTATAGTGTATAGCTATTATTGTATTTTGTAATTGATATTTTTTTCCTTTTCATGCATTAGTTTCATATTACTGTTCACTTTTTGTAGTACAACAAATGTACATTTAAAAAAAAATTGAACCCAATATTGAGCCTAATGCAAATTGTATTTCTTTAAATGTAACATAGAATGTGTCAGCAATTGCTGTATATAAGTAAAATTTAACAAAAACGTCATACTATAAAAACGTTGGACTTGGTAATCTAAAAACAATTAATATAGCTGTATTTATATAGAGTTTTCAATTAAAAAAAATTACATATGGTTATTCATATTATTGTGTATTTTTGCATATTTTAACATATTTTATAAATTGTTTACATGTGGTTGTCTGACAGAGGTTTTGGACAGTACAGTAAAAACCATGGTAAATACTGTGGTTTTTACTGTCGTGTCCAAAACCTTGCCAACCCTAATTGAAATATTACTAACTTTTTATAGAAACGAATGCAATATTATTAACCTTTTATTAAATGGCGTGATTTCTATAATGTTCTTTTTTTTTTTTTTTTTTTTTTTTTTTTTGTCTTGTATGTTTCTCACTGAGCATGTAACGTGCACGTGCGATATATGGTTCAATATTAGGTATGCAATACCTTTGATGTTTTTTTTTATTTTTTCAATTTGAAGCACGTTTTACCATGAAATTATTCTTAGGGATATGTCTCATGATATGTTTATTTCTTAATTACTTTCATTTTGTATTACACCTATTGTTTTTAATGCAGATGGGGCAGAGACAATACAAATTTTGAGCTTTAACATGCTTAAAGAACAGCTGCCTGCTGAAATTTTAATCAATGCAGCTTTTGCCAAACAAACTCCTCCAAAGGTTTAGTGCCTTTCTAGCTGCACCTTGCTGAGTCTTTTGGAAGGGCTGAAAAAATAGAAAAGTGGAGACGGTGTGCTCTCATAGGAAAGAAGAAAAGCTATAATTAGAGAAAATTAGAGTTTTAAGAGTACATGGTTTCTTGTTACGAAGGTGAAGTTCTAAGCTGCCCTACATCCTATACCAATTTCTAACACCGAAGAGCACCCAGGCACCAGGAAGCAGGAAAGGGAGAAAAGGCAAGGAGAAAAGGGGAGCCTGAAATAAAATCAAAAACGAATACCAAAAGGAAACTATGTGAAAAACATAGTTTCTTTTTTGTGTTCATCTTTATTTTTGCCCTGAAAAGGGCCCTTGTGTTGTTTGTCAAATTTGCTCTCCCAGTGCAAAAATGCATTTGTGAATGTAATGGACACCTGAATGAAGTTTCCAGGTTCCTAGACTTCGAAAAAAATTCAACATTTTTGCACATTTGGAATTTTTTTTTTTTTTTTTTTTTTCTTTTCTCCTTTTATGTGTAGAAAAGCTTTTAATTCCAATTACCTTTTGGGTTTCTTGGCAGGTTCTTAAGGAATTTTTTTTCTGGTATGTTTTCCAGAATATAATTTGGCCTTAATGTCATAATTAAGGGTCTCCCTCACTAAGGTATTTGGATAATCCTCGGCTTTGCCTTACTCTTTGCTAAGTCATAAATAGTATAATGAATGGAGTTGACTTTAAACATATTACAAATTTCATGGTTAGAGGTATGTATGGCTGTCCAGACCTGCTATCATTCTCAAGGTTTTATTCTGAAAAGAGGTGATTTTTTTTTTGCTTGTTTTGTGCAGACACACCCTTTATAGCACTGCCATAGGTAATGACTGGACTGAAATGGGCTTTCCACAGTACTTTACTTTTTTGACTCAACCTTTCATTTTTAATAATAGATGCTAAATAGCCTCTTAATTTCATTGCTTTTGCAAGAGTCTCTGAAATATGTTTATTCCAATTTAAGTTATGATCCATGGTCAGGCCAAGATATTTAACTTCTTTTACCCAATGATTTTTTTTTCCTTAAAATTTAATTTCAAAGTCTAAGTTGTAGTTTCTTGTTCTCTTTAAGAAGATACTTGCCTGTGTTTTATCAGTATTCATTTTTATTTTCCAATATAGAAAATATTTTTGTAATTTCTGCTTGCAATGTTGCAGTTTCTTGAATTATGTTTTTTGACATATATGCTGTATCATTGTTGATATACACTGAGTGGCCACTTTATTATGACCACGCCCTCAGTACTTCGTTGGGCCACCTTTTGCCTTTAATACTGCGTCGATTCTTCGTGGCATGGACTACACAAGATGTTGATAGGTGGTTTGTGGATATGCTTGGTGAATATCACTTTCCACAAGTGTTAGATTGAAGGGTTGTGGATCCAGCTGTCTGATGGCTCGTTCAACTTCATCCCACAAATTCTCAATGGGGTTGAGATCTGGAGATTTTGGGGGCCACCTAAGCAAAGTAAACTCATCGGCATGTTCCTGAAACCAATCCTATACAATACGAGCACTATGGCAGGACGCATTATCTTGTTGAAAGTAGCCATCACCATTGGGATAAACCATCCACATGACAGGATGCACTTGGTCCGCAACGATGTTTAGATATGATGTGCCAGTCAGACGTTGATCAACACGAATTAAAGGGCCCAAGGCATGCCAGGAAAACATTCCCCAAACCATAACGTTGCCTTCACCAGCTTGAAGGGTTGTAGCAATGCATTTGGGGTCCATGCTTTCGTGCTGTTTCTGCCAAATTCTCACTCGGCCATCGGCATGGTGCAACTGAAAACGTGATTCATCGGACCACGTAATTTGTTTCCAATTATCGACTGTCCAATCCTTGTGCTCCTGTGCGAACTAGAAACGTTTAAATCCCTTGTTAATTGCAGACAGCAAAGGTGTTCGAACAGGCCCCTTCGGCTGCCATATCCCATCTGATGCAGTGTACAGCGAACAGTGCATGCAGAAAACATTTGAGGGGATCCTTGATTAAGATGGTCTGTAATTTGCTGCACTGTTGCCCTTCTGTTGTCTGTTACCAGTATGGACGCTCTCTGTTCCGCCCAAGCAGTCACTAGTCGATGACGACCACACGTTGCACGTAGAGACCCAGAGTTTTGGCTGACAGTCCAGTCTTAAAGCACTTTAACCACAGCTGCTCTGAAACATTTCACGAGTGCGGCGGTTTCGGTGATACTCGCTCCATGGCTCCGAGCTCCTACAATCATCCCACGTTGGAAGTCCGTCAAATTGCATTTTTTACCCATCTCGTCACCCAAAAATCACTTTTACTACTGTTGCAAGCACTTAGGCGAGTGAATTCTTCTTTGAAAGTCATAGCTGCTCTGGGAGGTTTTCACAGGAATGATGGGTTCTCTAGAGAGTCCCGCATGGCTGTGTATGAAACAGTAATTGTTCCTACTCTGATGTATGGCAGTGATACCTGGGTACTGCAGAAGAAGTATAGGAGTTGTTTGTGGGCTGGAGAAATGCATTACTTACGTGGGGTTTGTGGCAAGGCACGATCTGATTGTGTGAGGAATGAAGATGTATTGCAGTTGTGTGATGTAAAGCAAAATGTTGTTAGCAAGGTGGAGACCAATATGCTTCGGTGGTTTGGCCATGTTGAAAGAATGAGTGATGAAATGCTTACTAAGAAAATATTTTCAGCCCAAGTGGCAGGAAGGAAAGGCAGAGGAAGGCCAAGGAAGACATGGGTGGATCAGATTCAGGAGTGTCTGCATGAGAAAAAGATTATGAGTATGAAGTATAAAAGATCTTGTGTATGGCGTGTAATGGATATCAGTGAAGCACAAGTTGTATGTCAAGATCGCTGTAAATGGCAAAGTTTGATACGACAACAATTAGTAAAAATATCTGGAAGTTTGTATTTGTTTTTGGAGCTAACCTCTGAATCTCAGAGAACAGCTTAGTGATATGTATGTATGTAGCAAGCACTTAGCTTTCCCTTTTTATACTAGTTTCGCCCTCTGGAGGCAACAGCGTGCGGCCATAGCTCATTTGCTTAAAACTGTCAGGTGGTCATAATAAAGTGGCCACTCAGTGTATATAGTCCTTTCTGTACAGTTCCTTCTTGAAATTTCAAGGAGGGACTGTTTAGAATAGGAAAACATGCTTTCATTAGGAAAATTCATTAAGAAAACCCATAGATGCACTATTACTGAGTATATATGGCAGAATATGAATTTTTCATGACTTGTGTCTGTAAAAATGAGTTCCATACATTTTTTAGATTGTTTTTATGAAAACAAGAGCTATTGTTGAAGTACCATAATGATAAATTTTGCAACAATAAATGGCTGTTTTTTATTATACTGTTTTATTTTTCTATATTGCAAGGGCTGTACATGTGTGTTTGATATGAATTATGAAATTCTGATTTTTGTCATTACTTCTTACACAGGGATATTGTTAGGAATTCTGTCAATGCAAGTGAGCATGATGCTGTATTATTTGTTGGTACTGGATGTACTAGTGCAGTTCATAAACTGATTCATGCCTTGGATTTAAAAAAGCCTCCTGTAAGTTTTTAGTCTTGAAATTTTTGTGTATAAATTATTAAATATATTTATGTCACCTTTTTGTTTAAGACCACAAATATTATTTGCCAATTTTTTAAGAGCTAGGTGCACCCAATTTGAAGAAATTGACCAAGAAATTTCTTTTTGTTGTTGTTTATTTTAAATATTTTCTGCATTGATGACTCTGTAGCATTTAATTCATAGCTATTGGAAAAGGGTTTTAATTTTCACTGACAATCATACCAAATGTCAGGGCACTCACACTTATTACCAAAGCCACACAACACTTCTGCAAAGCAACACAGTGTGGTATTATTTCTTCTTTGTACTTCTCTCCTTAGGCCTGGTGTCAAATGTTGCAGGAGCAGTTGAGGTAAACCTTATGCCAATTGTTTTGCTGAGTGTCCTATCACTTAAATGCCATCCAGTACAGATTCTTTGTAATATTGCCAATTTTTGGTTGCTGCAATTGTGGAAGTACTGACATGACGATAAAATTTACACAAATTGCCATTTAAATTTTCTGATTCAGAAACAGGCTCAAGATTTTTCTGCAGAATTTCTCCTTTTTGTCATCATTTGGGTTATTGCTACGTTGAATAAAATGGGAGGGATTAGTTGGGAATCGTTTTCTGTCGGGGAGGACTGAATTCTGTCTTTCAAAACTTTCAAAAATGAAAGTTAGGTGGAGTGAAGATTTCAACTGTAATTGTAATTTTGTACCCATGATGTCTCTGTTCAGTATTATTGTTAAATATAATTTTTTTTACATAAATGTTTGTATTTCAGCTTGGAAATGCCAGCAACAATCTTCAAAACCAGAAGTTAGATGGAGCGAAAATGTCCCTGTAATTTGTAAATTCTGTTTCTCATGATGTTCCTTCTGTCCTGTATTGTCAAATAACATTTTATTCAATAAATATTTGTATTTCACCTTGAAAATGGAGAAAAATTTATGAAAACTTGAGGTGGGTTAATTTCGCTCGTAATCATAATCATACTTTTTTTCTAGATGGTTCCACCACCCTGTATTATTGTTAAATGCTATTTTTTCCCATGAATGTTTGTATTTTAGATTGATAAGGGAGGAAAAGCTTTTGGAACACGGAAGTGACAAAGTCAGAAAATTTGTAAGAATCGATGCATGGTGTTGAAAAGTATTCATATCATCAAAGTTACACTATCTAAAATTGTGAAAGCTTTTTCTTATGCATTCATGGTCCTCAGGCTGAAAATTCTTTCCGCACGATGGATGAAGTTATAGTCATAAAGTCGCGAAGAATGAATGTCGAAACCTATTTGTCTGTACAAAATGTGAACCATAAACTTAAAACACAGGGTATGTCTGCAGTTCAGTTCTTCAGTGAAATGGGTTGTATAAGAGAAGCACTAGATTCCAACTCTGCCAGAATCTGAGAGCATCAAAATACAAAGAGAGAGAGAGAGAGTCACGAAGAGTGAACATCGTAACCTATTTGTCTATATAAACTATGAAATACAAACTTAAAACACAGGCTAAGTCTACAGTTCAGTTCTTCAGTAAAATGGGTTATATAGGAAAAGCAGTGGATTCCAATTCTGCTAAAATCTGAAGGTATGAGAGAGAGAGAGAGAGAGAGAGAGAGAGAGAGAGAGAGAGAGAGAGAGAGAGAGAGAGAGAGAGAGAGTCAGGAAGAATGAACATCGTAACTTATTTGTCTAAACAAACTGTGAAATACAAACTTAAAGCACAGGATAAGTCCACAGTTAAGTTCTTCAGGAAAATGGTTTATATAGGAGAAGCAGTGGATTCCAACTCTGCTAAAATCTTGGGGTATTTGAGAGAGAGAAAGATAGTCAGGAAGAATAAACATTGTATTTGTCTATACAAACTGTGAAATACAAACTTAAAACACAAGATAAGTCTACAATTCAGTTCTTCAGTAAAATGGGTTATATAGGAAAAGCAGTGGATTCGAACTCTGCTAAAATCCTAGGGTATTTGAGAGAGAGAGAGAGAGAGTCAGGAAGAATGAACATCATAACCTATTTGTCTATACAAACTGTGAAATACAAACTTAAAACACAGGATAAGTCTACAGTTAAGTTCTTCAGGAAAATGGTTTATATAGGAGAAGCAGTGGATTCCAACTCTGCTAAAATCTTAGGGTATTAGAGAGAGAGAGAGAGAGTCAGGAAGAATGAACATTGTAACCTACACTGCCGGACAATTGCTAAGGACGGATGACAATAGCAACGATAGCAACCATAAAATGGAAGGCAGGAAAATGTGGAAATTAGCATAAGTGCGGGATACAGTAAGACGTGTTGTGCGTATGCAAATTTTGGATTGCTGAACTTGTTTGTGACATCATAGCGCTGATAAGAGATATAAAGGATTTGACGCGTATTGACCGTTGTTGTCCAAACGCAAAGTTGAAAGGGAAAGAATCAATTGACGAACTTGCAATTTTCAGTATGTCTTCCCGACATCACCTAGATGATTTTACGCGTGGTCGTATTATTGGCAAGATTGAAGAAGGGCGAAAAATAACAGATGTTGCCAGGGAGTTCGACGTCAGCCACAGTGTTGTTTCAAGGCTTTGGAAATCATTTCAAACAAATGGAGAGTGTAGCAAACGTCACGGGGAGGTCGTGTTCGCAGTACGACACCTGCAGAAGCTCGGTACATAGTGCTATCAACAAAAAGACATCGGCGCAGCACAACTAGTGAGGTAGCAAATCAGTTTATGGCTGCTACTGGCAAGCGGATCTTCCGAAAAACTGTCGCCAGACGTTTGCATGAAGGAGGACTATACGCCTGCCGTCCTGTTGTGTGCATCCCATTGTCCAGACGTCACCGTACCGCTCGTTTGCAATGGTGCCATCAACATCGCAATTGGACTGATAACGACTGGTCTGCTGTCCTCTTCTCAGATGAGAGTAGATACAGTCTTATCGTCTGATTGTCGACGACAACTGATCTGGCGTGATAGTGGTACTGCATATTGTCCAGCAAACATGGAGGAAAGGGACCGATATCCGACATGTAGTGTCATGGTATGGGCTGGCATGATCAATGGCCGTACGTCCCTCTATGTGCTTCCAACTGGGACTATGACTGGCCAACGATACATTAATGATGTTCTGCTACCTCATGTTCGCATGTTCCGTGGTGCTGTCGGTGATAGATTCATTTTCATGGACGACAACGCAACATGTCATCGAACAGTCGCTGTCCAGGAGTGTCTTGAGAGTGAGGATATTCAACGCCTCGTATGGCCAGCACGTTCTCCAGATCTGAATCCCATTGAAAATGTGTGGGATGCTTTGGGGAGGAGTCTTGCTGGTCGCCAATGTCCTCCAATAAACAAGGACACCCTCATCCGTGCACTGACAGAGGAATGGGATAAATTACCCCAACAGCTGCTTGATAATGTTGTGCCAAGCATGAAACGATGTGTGGAATCTTGCATCGCCCTCCATGGTGGCCATATCCCGTATTGACATCTTACGCAGGAACACCTGCTGACGGTAATTGCATTTTTTTCACGTTTACGTATTCTGCACAAAATGGCCTGTTTGTCCCTTGAACACGTTCCAAAGCCTTCTGGATTTCAGAGCACAATAAATTGTCTTTCTTGTAATGTCCTGGCATTCTGACATTATTTTGTTTCACTTGGCATCCAACCACACTTACTTTTTTATGCGCTATATAGCCGTTTATGATCCGTCCTTAGCAATTGTCCAGCAGTGTATTTGTCTATACAAACTGTGAAATACAAACTTAAAACACAGGGTAAGTCTACAGTTCAGTTCTTCAGTAAAATGGGTTGCATAGGAGAAGCAGTGGATTCCAACTGTGCTAAAATCTGAGTGCATTAGAGATAGATAGAGAGAAAGAGAGAGACAGGAAGAATGAACATCGTAACTTATTTGTCTAAACAAACTGTGAAATACAAACTTAAAACACAGGATAAGTCTACAGTTCAGTTCTTCAGTAAAATGGGTTATATAGGAGAAGCAGTGGATTCCAACTCTGCTAAAATCTTAGGGTATTAGAGAGAGAGAGAGAGAGAGAGAGAGAGTCAGGAAGAATGAACATCATAACCTATTTGTCTATACAAACTGTGAAATACAAATTTAAAACACAGGGTAAGTCTACAGTTTAGTTCTTCAGTAAAATGGGTTATATAGGAGAAGCAGTAGATTCCAACTCTGCTAAAACCTGAGTGCATTAGAGAGAGAGAGTCAGGAAGAATGAACATCGTAACTTATTTGTCTATACAAACTGTGAAATACAAATTTAAAACACAGGGTAAGTCTGCAGTTCAGTTCTTCAGTAAAATGGGTTATATAGGAGAAGCAGTGGATTCCAACTCTGCTAAATTCTGAGAGTATTAGAGAGAGAGAGAGAGAGAGAGAGAGAGAGAGTCAGGAAGAATGAACATCATTATCTATGTGCCTATACAAACTTAAAACTCAGGGTAAGTCTACAGTTCAGTTCTTCAGTAAAATGGGTTATATAGGAGAAGCAGTGGATTCCAACTCTGCTAAAATCTGAGGGCGTTAGAGAGAGAGAGTTAGGAAGAATGAACATCGTAACCTATTGGTCTATATCAGATATCACCACCAAGCTGTTCTCCGAGATTGAGAGGTTAGCTCCCAAAGGAAATACAAATGACCAGATATTTTTACTTACCATTGTCGTATCAAATTTCTCCATTTACAGCGATTTTGACATACAACTCAAGCTTTACTGATATCCACTAAATGCCATACACAAGATCTTTTGTACTTCATACTCATAATCTTTTTCTCATGCAGACACTCCTGAATCTGATCCACCCATGTCCTCCTTGGCCTTCCTCTGCCATTCCTTCCTGCCACTTGGGCTAAAAAGATTTTCTTAGTAAGCATCTCATCATTCATTCTTTCAACATGGCCAAACCACCAAAGCACATTAGTCTCCACCTTGCTAACAATATTTTGCTTCACATCACACAACTGCAACACATCTTCATTCCTCACACAATCAGACCATGTCTTGCAACAAAACCCCCATAAGTAACGCATTTCTCCAGCACACAAACAACTCCTATGTTTCTTCTGCAGTACCCAGGTTTCACTGCCATACATCAGAGTAGGAACAATTACACTTTCATGCACAGCCATGCGGGACTCTCTAGAGAACCCATCATTCCTGTGAAAACCTCCCAAAGCAGCTATGACTTTCAATGAAGAATTCATTCGCCTACTAATTTCACCATCTACTTTGTTCTCTCTATCAAACATGCTTCCTAAATACACAAACTCACTCACATGGCCAATCACTGTGTCATTTATACTTACATTACATTCAGTGCTACCAGTTCCTCTCTCAAAAACCGTAACTTTGGTCTTTCTCTTATTTTTACTCAGTTTGAATTTCATGCAAACTTCTTACATCTGGACAACATACTCTGCAACTCACTTTTGCTCTCTGCCAACAGGACAGTGTCATCACATATAGCAATCTGCACACACAAATATCACTAAGACATAAACCAGTATTATCAATTTTGGCATCACACATGCCCATCTAAGAGAAGGGTGGATGAAATTTGAAAGCATGTTGGAGTGACACGGTGGAGATTGGTTGAAGGCAGAAAGTTGTGAAAGAAATTTGAGAAGACCATCATTCATTGGATTGATAATGGTTGATGATGATAATGATATATATCTGTGTGTGTGTGTGTGTGTGTGTGTGTGCGCCAGGTCTGTTAATAAAGTTTGGTGAATGATGTAGCATGTTAAAGGAAAGGTTGTGAAAGGCATGGTCAAGTGCATGAGCAAACCTGTCTGTTACCATCATGAAGTTGTGTGATAGATAGGATGTGGTACAATGAGTTATGGCAGCTGATGTAGGTGCTCATCGTTAACAGTCAAAAAATGGTTCGAAGAACCATCTACTGTCCTGAGTGAGGCGTTACTGTGTTGAATCACCCCCTGTATTCACCTGATCTGACACTGGCTGACTACTTTTTGTACCCCTAACTGAAATCACTGAAAGGGAAGAGATTTGTGGACATTTTGGGCATTCAAGTGAACATGATGACCCAGTTGGAGAAGATAACAAAGGAGGACTTTTCCCATTTCTTCCAGTAGTTAAATAAATGATGCCAAATGTATATTGCTAGCAGAAGGGGAATTATTTTGAAGGCCAGTAAATTAAGTTTTCTTAAATATTGCCTGTTAATTTTCACCATGCATTCACTGTACTTTGTGATGTACCTTGTGTGTGTATATATGATATATGATATACAAAGTTTTAATTTTAATCTTTTATTTTGCAGGTGGTATTTGTTGGTCCATTTGAGCATCATTCAAATTTACTACCCTGGAGAGAAGTTGGCGCAAATGTAGGTTTTTTTATATCTGTTCTATATTGTGTACTTAAAGAATAAGCAGATAATAGATCTGTACAATGTTATATAGGATACAGTATGTGTTTACTTCATACTGCCACTAGATGAATAATCTTATAAAAGACTTTACTGATCCTGGAGGCAAATTTCATCTTTGCAAAATCTCTGCTTAAATGTTGTAATTAGTGTTTAAGCATAAAAGTGTGACTTCAAGTTTTTTTTTTCCCCCTTTCGTTCTTTCTTTTTGTTGAAATGAATGGCTGTCCACTTATTTCATTCCCTTCTCACTATATGTCAAACAACGGAGCAAGAATTTTTGCTTCTCATTTTTTACTAAGCTGATGCTAAAAGCCAGTACAGTAAAAGAAACCTCGAAAATCCGGCATCCAGAAACCTGGCAACTTCAGAAATCCTGCACTTTTCTGATTTCGTTTTTGTCAAAGCAATCGATGTTTCACCAATAACCATGGAAATCTCCTGATGTACCTTCTCAAAAACACATTGCGAGATCATCTGATATCGGCGTGAGAATTGCCGATAGCCACATACACTATATTGACAAAAGTCGCCGGACACCTAGAAGAGTAACACAACATAGCATTTATTGACATACATTAGTATGGTGTCAGTCCACCTTCAGCCTTAATGCATGCACTGACCCTTCGAGTCATGCTTTTGACAAGGTTTTGGAACACAGCGATAGGTATGCGTTTCTATTCAATACATAATGCTGCCGCTAACTGTTGCTTAGTAGTAGGCCTTGGTTCCAAACTTCTTATGTGGCACTCCAATTCATCCCATAGGTGCTCTATGGAATTAAGATCAGGGCTCTGTGCTGACCAGTCCACACATGATGCAGAATTATTGTCAAACCATGCCATAATAGTCCTTGCTTTATGGCTCGGTGCATTATCCTGCTGGTACTAACAAGGCTCAGTTCCAGAGTATTACCACAGAGTTGGTTGCGCATAATTGTCCAGAATTCCGAGGTAGACGTGCTGGTTAACAGGTTTGTCCACGATAACCAATAGGCTGGGACCATGCCACGAAAAACACCCTCACATGAGCACACTGCCAGCTCCAAACTTGGCCATAAGAACAGTACACTGTTAAATAGCATTCCTCTGGCTGCCACCATACCCACACATGGCCATCAGACTGATGGATCATGTATCTGGATTCATCAGTCCATAGGACCCGTTTCTGTTGATCTACGGTCCATGATTAATGGGCTTTACACCATGCTAAATGACGAGTAGCATTCCAAGTGGAAATGAAAGGCTTATGAGCAGCTGCACGACCATGGTAACCCATGGAATAAAGTTCTCTATGAATGGTATGTGTACATAACGTGGTTCCAGCATTTTTACTCACCTGTACACTGAGGTCTTGTGCCGTACTCCGTCGATTAGCTGTAACGACTCTCCTGAGGCTTCGACGTCCTCTATCACTGATTTTCTTTGGTCTGCTGGTAGGTTTTTCTGCTTCAGGCACGCCATGTGTCTTCCACTTATTTAGTACACCCAAAACAGTTGACTTGGGTAAGTTTAAACGCCTCTCGGTTTCTCTTATGGAAAACCCACTAATATAACACCCAGCAATCTTTCCTTTCTCAAAGTCAGTTCTCTCCCGCCGCGACATTTTCACTCAACCTCACAGTGCGATATGATAGCTGCAGGCTTTTTTTTAATACTGTTTGCAGCTGTACCTCACATTTCAACAGCGCAGTGGATCTGTTCATCTGCTTTTGAAGGGGTGTCCGGTTACTTTTGTCAATATAGTGTATGTCAAGGAACAGAGCAAGCCTATTTTTTTTTTTTTTTCATTTCAAACTAAAGTTCAAAAACTGTATTACTGCCTATTCATTCTTCAGGTAAAACAATTTTGTAAGTCAAGGAAGATGGGGATGGAGAGGGTGAGGGCCAATTTTCACTATTTTTTTTTTTTTTTTTTTTGGTGAAGTTTTAATTATTACTGTGAGCAATGTAATGGACTATAAACAGTCGCCCATCCCTAATTTAGTGCCACCGGTTCTAGGGAATGGACAGGGCCAGTGTTTTAAGACAAACACAACATCTATGCCTGACCAGAATCTGAACCTGGGCCCATCTTGGACAAATGGTCAGAAGCCAGCACTTAAACTACTGCGCCATTGGGGCAGCATTTTGACCTTTGATTTTGTTTTAAATATGCAAAAATTGCTAGCTTTGTTGATCGATGTTGCAAAAAGTAAAAAATGTTGAAACATATGTTTGATTAAGAAAATTCATTGAAAACATGAAGCTACTCTTCAATACTGTTAGCCAATAATTATTATGTGAACATTTTAAGAAGGTGGAAATTTTCATCCTAATAAATCTCCATTGCTTACACTCATGAGCATAATTCCTAGAAAAGGAAACATCTGGAAGAATCAGTGATCATTGGAAGAAAGAAAAAGAAGAATGCAAAATAAGAAATGCAGCCATTATAGAAATAATGTTTATCTCAACCTCTGGGAAAATTTAATCAAGAAATAGAAGCATCATACCATTAGGGAATCATTACTGATAACAAAAACTAACAGGTTTACCTTTTAAGAAAACCATGGGCAGAAGTAGACAGTGATCAAAGGCCTTAGGGGGGGGAGAGTTTGCAGAAATGAGCTCTCACTGACTTCTACCAGGTGTTCCAAAAGATACCTATCAAGTTTAAATGGAGATAATACCACAAGGGCTGCAGAGAATGTAAAGGAATTTTAACACTTTGTACTCAGATGTAGTTGAAATTTGTGATACACCAGTGTTTCTGTTCCTTTGCAGGAGTCATGAAAATGACAACATATACCCCAGAGCAGCATATCCTCATCGTGGAAGAGTATTGCCAATCATTGGAGAGTCCAGAAAAGGTGAGGAGGCATTCCAGAAGAAGTTCAGTATCAAAGCCGGACCAGACAGGCATCCTATAAGGAACATTATCATCAAATTTCCCATAACAGGGTCGGTGTTGGACTATTGGACCCAAAGTGGCAGTCCTTTCACATCAAGAGTGGAAACCAACATTGAAAGGGTGCAAGAAACATTTGACAGAAGCATGAAAAAGCCTATCCGACAGGCTGTGCGATAGTTGGGGCTGACATGCAGCAGTGTTCAGCACATTTTCACAACAGATCTGCATCAGTTCCCTTACAAGATCCAGACACAACAGCCTCTAACAGCAAGGAATATGAATAGTGGCAGTCCTTCCACAACAAGAATGGAAACCAACACTGGAATGGTGCAAGAAACATTTGACAGAAGTGTGAAAAAGCCTATCTGACGGGCTGTGCAATAGTTGGGGCTGACATGCAGCAGTGTTCAGCACATTTTCACAACAAATCTGCATCTGTTCCCTTACAAGATCCAGACACAACAGCCTCTAACAGCAAGGAATGTGAATAGTGGCAGTCCTTCCACATCAAGAGTGGAAACCAACACTGGAAGGGTGCAAGAAACATTTGACAGAAGCGTGAAAAAGCCTATCTGATGGGCTGTGCAATAGTTGGGGCTGACATGCAGCAGTGTTCAGCACATTTTCACAACAAATCTGCATCTGTTCCCTTACAAGATCCAGACACAACAGCCTCTAACAGCAAGGAATGGGAATAGTGGCAGTCCTTCCACATCAAAAGTGGAAACCAACACTGGAAGGGTGCAAGAAACATTTGACAGAAGTGTGAAAAAGCCTATTCGACGGGCTGTGCAATAGTTGGGGCTGACATGCAGCAGTGTTCAGCACATTTTCACAACAAATCTGCATCTGTTCCCTTACAAGATCCAGACACAACAGCTTCTAACAGCAAGGAATGTGAATAGTGGCAGTCCTTCCACATCAAAAGTGGAAACCAACACTGGAAGGGTGCAAGAAACATTTGACAGAAGTGTGAAAAAGCCTATCCGACGGGCTGTGCAATAGTTGGGGCTGACATGCAGCAGTGTTCAGCACATTTTCACAACAGATCTGCATCTGTTTCTGTACAAGATCCAGACACAACAGCCTCTAACAGCAAGGGATATGAATAGTGGCGGTCCTTCCACATCAAGAGTGGAAACCAACACTGGAAGAGTGCAAGAAACATTTGACAGAAGCGTGAAAAAACTATCCGATGGGCTGCGCAATAGTTGGGGCTGACATGCAGCAGTTTTCAGCACATTTTCACAACAGATCTGTATCTGTTTCCTTACAAGATCCAGACACAACAGCCTCTAACAGCAAGGAATATGAATAGTGGCAGTCCTTTCACATCAAGAGTGGAAACCAACATTGAAAAGGTGCGAGAAACGTTTGACAGAAGCCTAAAAAAGACTATCTGATGGGCTGCACAATAGTTGGGGCTGACATGCAGCAGTGTTCAGCACATTTTCACAACCAATCTGCATCTGTTCCCTTACAAGATCCAGTCACAACAGCCTCTAACAGCAAGGAATATGAATAGTGGCAGTCCTTTCAACTCAAGAGTGGAAACCAACATTGGAAGGGTGCGAAAAACATTTGACAGAAGCCTAAAAAAGACTATCCGATGGGCTGCGCAACCGTTGGGGCTGACATGCAGCAGTGTTCAGCACATGTTCACAACAGATCTGCATCTGTTTCCTTACAAGATCCAGACACAACAGCCTCTAACAGCAAGGGATATGAATAGTGGCAGTCCTTCCACATCAAGAGTAGAAACCAACACTGGAAGGGTGCAAGAAACATTTGACAGAAGCGTGAAAAAGCCTATCCGACGGGCTGTGCAATAGTTGGGGCTGACATGCAGCAGTGTTCAGCACATTTTCACAACAGATCTGCATCTGTTCCCTTACAAGATCCAGACACAACAGCCTCTAACAGCAAGGAATATAGGTGCAAGGCTGGCATTTGCCGAGACAGTGCTCAACAGAATTGAGACACAAAACATTGACACAGGGCTCATCTGGTTTTCGAATGAAACTCATTTCCACCTCAACGGCTTTGTCATGAAATAGAATTGGTGGTTTTGGGGGTCCACAAACCCACATCTTGCACTTGCAATTGCTGCAACCCTTTGCCCGCAGCATATGACTATGTGGTGTGCTTTAATGTGGAATCTTCGGGACTATCTTTATCAATGAAACTGTAACATTCACAAAATATTGGACAGTGTTGGAAACAGATTTCATTCAATATCTGCAGGGTTTCATTGGTGGTGTTGGCCTGCAGGGTCATTTTTTCATGCAAGGCGGTGCATGTCCACATTGTACAGCACCAGTATTTGCACTGCTCTATGAACATTTTGGAGAACATGTCATTGCCTTGGACTATCCTAAACACTGTGGCACCATAGTGAATTAACCACCCTATTTTCCAGACCTCAGTCCGTTAGACTATTTCTTATGGGGTTATCTTAATATATGGCAACGTGCTGATTCTTTTCCTCGGTGAGAGTGTGAGGCACCCAAGACCCCAATTTCTGGACCTTTTCCATATGTTCCAGGTGTCACACCACTGTGGCCTGATCACAGTACGTCTCAGTGACCAATTCGCGTGTGGTTTGATGCGGATCCAAGTGGATGAGATGGTTCAGACAATCCTTATCAAAGTGAGAAGAAAAACCTGAGCGTAGAAAGTTGTTGAGGTCAAAATTGCCACCTTGAAACCGCTCAAACCATTTGTGGGCTGTCCTCGGAGTAATAGCATCCTCCCTATACACAGCACAAATTTGTCGAGTGGCCACAGCAGCAATGGATCCCTTGTTAAACTCTTAGAGGAGCAGATGTCGGAAATGTTCATTCCTCTCAACTTGACACTCCATACTTCCGGACCTAAAAACCATTAGCCACAATCACACAATGCAATATGATTTAGATACTTTATATTACAAGCTACATTTTGATATACAACTGCCATCTACTGCTGACCTGGAAAACACTCGTGAAAAAAAATGGCACGAACTTATGCATCAGCCCAATACATACGGTAATTATCACTTTTCTGTTGTCCTCCATTTGCAGACATTAGTTTTTTTTCAACCCAGTATATCTGGTGATGACCTGTTTTCTATAATTTGAAAATATAGTTTAAGTATAAATATTTTTACTTGGTCTATTCTCATATTCACTGAAGTAGGAAAAAATATGATCAGGTAAAATAATTTTTTGTGTGCAAAATTTTTGCATTCCAGATAATGACCACATGTGGCCCATGTTGTATTCTCAGTTTTCTGGATTGCCAGTAATGGCTTTAGCTTTTCAGTTTATTCCACCCTTAAATTTCCTGAGATCTAAAAGTAACTGGGTTAGGATGGGTTCACCTGCAAGACGGGAAGGGGTGCTTTGTTTCCCTGAGCAAATATGAAGGCATTATTTTAATAGTGATACAACTCCATTTTATGTGAAATTAAAGCTAACCACACTCACATCAAACATCAAACAGAAGTCATCGCTCTTTTCACGTTACACTTTCAAGATCACACTGGAAGATTCTTTTAATTTTGCAACTGGCACACCTCCAACTTCTTTCCAGGGCAAGCAGATTGCACTGCAATGCAGATGTTTTTATTATACAGGTCTTCTTTATTTAACTGTAAGACCCGATATCTCGAAATGAATGAAAACGGAGCTGTACCACTATTAAAATAACACCTTCATATCAAGCTGTTCGAATCTCGCCCTCTGCCACCCATAAGGATCAGCAAGCAAGCAGGAATTATCATGTTAATTAGGTTAGAGAAGGAAGTGCTTTCATCCCTTTGCAACAGAAGAAATCAACCATATACCCATGGCTCTTCTAATGAATGTCTTATACAGTTCTCAGAAGTGTTTTTTTTTTTTTTTGTTGTTGACTTATGTATTCATGAATTTTAGCTATGTGAATTAGAAAACTTCAGCATATAAACATGTTAAAAAGCTATTCACTGAATTGTTGTAATTTTTTAGGTGATTAGAATTAAAGAAACTACCGATGGGCTACTAGACTTACAGTGCTTAGAAGAAGAATTGAAGGTAATTTGGATTTTTTTTTTTTTCAAGTTTTGTTTCAGTTTTCATCCTTAAATTTTTGAATTTATATGTGAAATACATGTAAACTCTTGGGAAACATTCACTGAAATCTGCACTTGCACTTATTGAATCAAATATACTCAAAAAAAAATAATTGTATGCACAATAACACATCATATATCTTTTTTAAATGCTTCAAGATTCAGAACTATGAAACATTTCAGTTCTTTTCTTTTACAATGAGAAAGGAATGAAATGAAAAAGGAATTATTCTTTCTCATTTTATGCACAGAAAAAAATATGAATATTTGGGAGAAACAGGTTGTAACTGCATGAGCACTAAGAGTTTTTTTTTTCTTCTTTAGTGTAGTGTAATTTAGGGTGTACAATTGAATGAAGAAATTATTAATGCAATTTTTTTAATGATCATTTCACACTTTATACCTGTATACCATACATGAGATTTTCCCATGGGAATCACAGAATTCCGTTTTTTTTTTTTTTTTGTGGTCATCATTTGGGTCATTCTCGAGATTGATGCAAAACTAAAGAGAAATTTGGGGTGTAATAATAGGGAGAGGGTGTTGTTTTGCATCTGGGGATAATATTTTGTCCTTCAAAACTGTGGAAAATGGAAAAATAAACGTGCCTTAATGAAAAAAATTATTAATTTAAGATGCAATTACCATTAAGTAATAACAAAAGTTCAAGTATGAAAAATAACTGATACAAAAATTATAACCACATTTTTGTTCTTATAAACAATAAAGGTATAGTCATACTCTATTACTATTTTTAATATACATTAAAAAATAAATATCTACAAATTAAATTATTTTGACTTTTTATGCCATCTATTTTACAGATTCATCAATAGCAATGTCAGAATATGTTTCTATATGCAGATCATTTTGGCAACTATGCAAAAATCCTCCTGCTGTATTTGTCCCCTTCATAACTTATGCCTTGTCCACCAATAATTTAAGTTGACCTTTAGCTCAGAGCTTGGCCTTCCATTAGACCCCTCTCATTGAGAACTTATCAAGAAATACCAAATACATGCTTGTTCCACAGTTTTGATTCATTGGATAAGTATTACTGTTTTATATACAATGGTATTTACTACCAGCAAAAACAAGGCGCACCAATGGTCTCTCGTCTTTCCTCCCTTACTTGCTAAAATTTATTTGCAGAATATTGAAAAATTAATCGTTGTCCCATCCCCCTTAAAACCTTCCATTTGGTTACGGTACGTTGATGGCATCTTCATCATTTGGCTACACCAGAAACACACTCTGTTTGAACATTTATTCTCTATAACTTCCAAATTCCCTCATATAAGATTCTCGTCTCAAGAACAGGTCGACAACAATATTAGTTTTCTGGATATCAACATCAACCCAGACTTCTCACTTGATCTCTCTGTTTACAGGAAACCTTCTGCCACCCATAATATCACCCGTTACCATTCCTGCACCTTTGGCAAATACAAATTGGCTGCTTTAAAGGCGTACATCCACAGAGCTAACCTTATTTGCAACAGCCCTTCTGCTCTTCAAAACGAATATCAGAACATCATCAACATTGGCAAATTGCATGGCTTTCCAGCCCTCTTAGTACATAGGCTAATTAAGAAATTTGAATCACAGAATAGATCTACTGGTTTACTGCCTGAACTTTCCACCACTCATCAGTTTGTTGGCACTCTGCCTTTTAGTCTGGCCTTCACTCACAAAGTTTGCTTCATTTTCAAGTTTTTTGGCTACAGGATTGCTGTTAATCCACCTCCACATCTTCTTAACCTTATCCTTAAAGACAGAGATCCCAATAAACCTCTAGAGTTACAAGGTGACTACTCTATCCCTGCCAACACTACTACAGGTGTTACCCACTACATTGGTAATACTTACTGAAGCATCAACTGGCGATTGGTGGAACATGTTGCTGATGTTAAGAAAGGTAACTCTTCCACCTCCCTTTCAGTTTTAACGATCAGCGATATGTGCACGATTTCCGATTGGCAAAACGTTAAACGTATTGCTTCGTTCAGCAATCGGAAAGCCCTCAGGTACCGTGAAAGCATTGAAATCTTCCTTACTCCTAACACCTGCAATACAGACTCACCTTTTAATGTACCTATCGTTTGGAAAGCTGCAATACAGACGCACCTTTTAACATACTTATCATTTGGAAAGCTATTTTGAAATCTGACAACAACTGATGCTAATACCTAATACCAGGTGTTCCATTCCATGGCTGATGAAGGTAGAAGTCGCTACCAAAAGTCCCACCATTTGTAATTTTTATGTGACTTAAGCGTGATATGTCAACATCAAGAATTATTCTAATGTTTTGTGTGTTATGCATTTCACTGCCAACTATTCTCACTGATGTTTCATGGTTATAATCTGGAACAATATCAGCTTGGTTCAGTATTCAAGAAAGGGATTAACACTTTTTTTACCCATGCCCTGGTGATCGAAAGACTTGCGACCAAATTCTAGAAAAATAACACCAGAGTATGTGACTCCATTAAAATGCAAAATTCAAACATATGTGAAAATAATAAAAAACATACATACATATCACTAAGCTGTTCTCTGATATTCAGAGGTTAGCTCCTCAAAGAAATAACTTGCTGTGGCTGTATCAAATGTCTCCACTTACAGCGATCTCAGCACACAGTTCGAGCTTCACTGACATCCATCTCACCTCTCTCACAAGACCTTTTGTATTTTACGCACATAATTTTTTCTTGTGCAGATATTCCTGAATTTGGTCCTCCCATGGTTGTTTTTTTGGCCTTTCTCTACCTTTCTTTCCTGTCACTTGGGCTGAAAAAATTCTCTTAATAAGCATCTCATCACTCATTCTTTCAACATGGCCAAACCACCTGAGAGTATTAGTCTCCACCTTACTAACAGCATTTTGCTTCACGTTATGTAGAATGTAATATGCTAATATAAAGGAAAAAGTATGCTAATATATATAGTCAGTTCATCTTCCTACTGTTGTTTTAAACTTCACAGATACTAATTACTGTTTAATTAACTATCTTAAACTCCCTATAGCATCTTCGTTCAATTGGCACCTATGGTGGGGCCACACTAAGCATATCTTAGTTATGGCCCTGCTCTTGCGTAAATGTTTGTATTTCAGGTCGAAGTTTGACAGAGCAAAAATTTCCCTGTAATTTTCATGCATGAGATTATTCAGTTGATGAAAGGAATTTCATCATCATTTGGGTCCACGTCAATTGTCTGTATTGATTCACGTCATCCACGTCAATTGTCTGTATTGATTATGTTTTACCAAGTTCAATACATGAAAAGTTATTTACCCTGGATTGGTTTCTGTTGAATGGTCTAAATAGCTTTAAGTGTTTGGAGTTTTTAAGTTTTGGTGAATATTTCTGATAGAATAATTTGTTATTAGCAATGCTGTCTGTGTGTTTGTTTGTGTATTTTTTTATATTGAGATTGTATGAATAATTAATTCAGTGATTTGGAGGAACATGAAGGTGTTAAGGTGGTGAAATTTTGGGAATAACAAGGCAACTTCTCCCAACAGCCCTTACTCAATAAAGCCAACCAAACTGTAATTCCACTTACAGACAGTGACCCCCATTATGAATCCTAATGTCAGAGACCTTCCACATATAATGAAAAAAAGAAAGCTAGATCAAAGAAAAGGATTCTTAAAAACTGAAAATGGGTTATTCATTGGCGTAAGTAATCTGATGATTTAGCATCATAACATGTCTTGGCAGTGGTTCTTCCATAGAGTGCTGAAATGCAAAAACAGAGTAAGGAGTAGAAAAAAAAAGTATTCAAAAGGGCTAAAAAATTTTGCTTTCAAACTGAAAGAAAATAGTAAAATTGTTATTGAGATTAAGCTTTGCTTGGCCGCCCCGGTGGCGCACTGGTCTAAGGCGCTGGCCTCTGATCATTCATCTGTAAGGGGTCCGGGTTCGAATCCCGGCCAGGCATGGATGTTGTGTTTGTCTTACGGCACTGGTTCTCTCCCTTCCCTGGAACCAGTGACCCTAAATTAGGGACGGGCGACTGCTTATAGCCCATTGAGTTGCTCACGGTGGTCGTTAAACTTCCAATTAAAAAAACAAAAAAAAAAGCTTTGCTTTGGAAGAAAATATCAGAAAAAAATTGCATCAATGAGCTCCCAGAAATAATGTGATATGGAAATTGAATTGAAAAAATCTTTTCAGGACGACTGAAAAGTAATGCACAGCATTTTTTTTTTTTCCTCTTTGTAGGTTGCAAGTAACAGGTTGCAGTTTGGTAGACAACAAATTTTAATATCATGCTACAGACTGGTTTGGCTGGATCAGGCATCGTCGTGGTGGGAGACATTGTGAACGATTGCACAAAGATGTCGCATTTGTTAGTATGGTCTACGAATGAAGAGCAATGAGGTATAGTCTGATTTTTGTGGGCTAAACGGAAAACTCCGATGGAAATTCACAAAGAAATAGTCGAAGTATGTGGTGGTGATTGCCTGGACCACAGCAACATCTTCAGATGGTGCAGTTCCTTTTCAGAGGGCCGTGGCAACTTTACTGATTCATTACGTTCCGGTTGACCTGTGACGGCGTCATCACTTGCCACTGTGTGAGGCATTGAACAGGCAATTCTGAGTGACCACTGGATCCACCTGTGCACATTGGCACAGAAGTTCAACATTTCGTACGGTATAGCGTACGATATTGTGCATGACAAATTGCAGTTTCGCAAGGTCAGTGCACGATGGGTGCCCAACAACTTGACAGACAGCCAGAAGGGACAGAAAATATTCCGTGGACCACTTGATGCATTGAAGAAGGACATGAATTTCTGGCAGGTGTAGTGATGGGCAGTGAGTCCTAGGGATACCACTAGACTCCCGAAACAAAGAAGATCAGGATGGTACGGAAACATTCCGACTCCCCGCCTCCAAAAAAAATTCAAAGTAACCCAATCTGCACAAAATCCTCATGGCAGTGTTCTGGGACATGCATTGCATTCTCCTGGTGGAGTTTCATCCAACAGGGACTACTGTGAATGACAAAGCCTATGCTAACACATTGACAAAGTTGCGTTGTGCCCTTTGTGAAAAAGAACCTAACAGAGATGCTGCAAATGTCAGACTGCCTCATGACAACGCTCGCCCACATGTTGCACAACACATTCATGACAAAATTGTGCAATTTAGCTAGGAGGTGCTCCTGCACCCATCGTACAGTCTGGACCTGGCTCCTTCAGACTTTCATCTGCGTGGTCCGTTGAAAAGATTCCTGGGTGGCCAACACTTCGATTTCGCTGACAAAGTAAAATTGGTTGTCCACAGGTGTCTATACGCTCAGAAAATGGACTTTTATGAACAAGGTATACTAAAACTGGTACAACACTGGGATAAATGTTTCGAGCATTTTGGTCCTTATGTTGAAAAATAGCTAAGAAATGTAGTTTCACTCTGTATATGTTTTGTTTTGCATATCTAGTAAACTTGTCCAAAAAAAAAAAAAAAGGTGTGCATTACTTTTTGATCCACCCTTGTATTAATACTAAGAACCCAATTTTTTTAAACTTTTCTCTTGTAGATGCATTCAGGGAAAGACCATCAATTAATAGGAAGCTTTAGTGCTGCATCCAATATTACTGGAATTCTGACAGACATCACCTCAACTACAGTCTTGTTACATAAATATGGTGCTTTGGCATTTTGGGATTATGCTGCTGCAGGGCCATATTCAGAGATTGATATGAATCCTCTTGTTACTGGGTGAGATATTTTGAATCATTCTAATATAATTTTTGACCTTTTATTGAGGCAGAAAATCACATTTGTTCATTTTATTTTTATGTTTACCTAAGTGAACCCGATGCTACAAAAATACATGGGGTGGGGTGGGGGTGGGGTGGGGGGACGGGGGCAATCTTTTGAATTGCACATCATGTCTTTGCACCTCGAAAATTTGGGAGTGGATAATGAGCTACAGTTCCATTTAGGTTTGAGATGCAAATTTGTTCCTGATGAATTTGTAGACTGAGGTTGTCAGAAATAACAGCTAATATACTGATGTGAGATATTTTGTGCTGATACCGTAATTTCAGGTAAATAAGCCGCACTGGCGTATACGCTGCAGCGATAAAAAAAAGGGGCGGAATGAAAAAAATCACCAGAAACGCAGCACCTCCGTATATGCCGCACCTTTGCAGTAAGATGGGATAGTACCATGGCGGAGTCTTGAAAACATTACGTAGATAAAAATATAGTACCTGATCTTTCAAATAATAAATAAAAATATCAATTAAACAAGATTCAGTCTTAAGGATAACACTTACCCTACTACCTATTTTATAAAAATTTACTCGAAGAATTCATAAGGCGCTTAAACCAATTATAAAACATTTATACCTCAAGAATTTAAAAAATACACGCACAACATTCTGAAAATATCTGGTACACATAGTTTTTCAATCAAATCCATCAAAATCGGAAACCACTTCCGAATGAAAGAGTTTTAAAAGCTCATCATCTAAAAAACTTCAGGGTCGTCCTCATCATTTTCGCTGTCTTCTGGCATTTCACCGCACAGTTTTTAGAAATAGTGTTTGCTTCAGTGAAGCCGAAACAATCGTCAAAGTTTTGGTGTTTTTCCAGGATTCCGAAAATATATTTGTTTACCATTAGCTTAAAACTAGAAGTATAACTTCTGCGTTTTGTCATTTTATTTTCCATGATAACGTAGAAGTACGTGTAGCATACTTGAGAAAATGCGATTTGGCGAACTGAATGCTAGGAACGCACACGTCACTGACAAAATTTGCACATGCTGTCATTGACCAATGACAATCGATTTTGGATGGTAGTCGGATATCCCATTTCAAGAGGGGAGAGAGAATGTTGGCCTCGGAGCAAAGCTGATGATGTCATGAGTTCAAAAAGAGTTAGTTGTTAGAAGCAATCCAGGATGATCCTTGCTAACAAGATTGATTTTCTGCGAAGTTTCCCTCAACCACAGATTTTTTCCGAGTTTTATCGGTCACCTCTCTCTTGCCTGCCCCACCTCAATCCTATAACCTATTTTCATGTCTTGTTTTAAGAGTGGGTGGGTGGAATTTATTGCACGTGGCTGTAACATTGTTATTCCATTCCCTCTCTATTGAGATATCTTCCCGTGGAAAAAAGAAAAAAATAATAGAACAACCCAAAACGTTTTTTGTTACATAATTTCGCTCTGCCAAAAAAAAAAAATGAAAAAAATGGCGTATACGCCGCCATGCTGTATAAGCTGCGTGGGCCGAAAATTTAATTTTGAACTCATATACGCCGCTGCTTATCTACCCGAAATTACGGTACTTTGAATTCATTCCATAAATGTCAAAACAGTTTTAATTAGATTGTCCATCTGTGCTTTGCCAATCAGTATAAACAAAGAGCCAAAACAATATGACCACCTGCCTAATATGATGTTGATCCTCTATGTGCCACCAAAACAGCTCTTACCCGGATATACACCAAAGAGCCAAAACATTATGACCACCTGCCTAATATGATGTTGGTCATCCACGTGCCACCAAAACAGCTCTTACCCAGATATACACCGAAGAGCCAAAACATTATGACCACCTGCCTAATATGATGTTGGTCCTCCACGTGCCACCAAAACAGCTCTTACCCGGATATACACCGAAGAGCCAAAACAGTATGACCACCTGCCTAATATGATGTTGATCCTCCACTTGCCACCAAAACAGCTCTTACCCGGATATACACCGAAGAGCCAAAACAGTATGACTATCTGCTTAATATGATGTTGGTCCTCCACATGCTGTCAAAACAGCTCTTGTCCGGATATACACCGAAGAGCCAAAACATTATGACCACCTGCCTAATATGATGTTGGTCCTCCACATGCTGCCAAAACAGCTCTTGCCTGGCAAGGCATGGACTTTGCAAGATTTTTAAAGTTCTCTTGTGGTAATGAAATATCATTATGGTAATATGCACCATGGTGTTCTGTTCAACACGTTCAATATATTTCGTAAGAAATTGAGTAAACTCAATTGTGTAACAAAATTAATATTTAAGAAGGTTTTGCTGTCCATACCTTAATTCAAATGAGGTTCAAATGTTACACAATAGTCAATATTCCATAGCCGCCCCGGTGGCACAGTAGTCTAAGCGATGGCCTCTGATAATTCGTCCGAAAGGGGTCCGGTTTCGAATCCCGGTGAGGTATGGATGTTGTGTTTGTCTTACAGCACTGGCTCTCTCCCTTCCCTGGAACCAGTGACCCTAAATTAGGTACGGGCGACTGCTTATAGCCCATTGAGTTGCTCACGGTGGTCATTAAACCTCCAATAAAAAAAAATAGATATATATTCCGTAGAAATAATGTTCCCAAAATGGAGTCACAGTTCTTCATCGAAGCACGTCTTGTCTCTATTTGGCCTAAGTTCTTCATTCTATTAAGCATAATCACTATTTCAACAAAGGCTATTGCATATTGACTTCTGTCGATTTTTTGACTGAGTTTCAACAATTCTCGAATAAATATCTATTACTTAACAAGGTGAAATTATGCTATTTCATTCAAGGTGAAATAGCTGTGAAATGATGTAATAAAGAATTTTCAATTAAAAAAAAAAGGCTATGAAAGTTGGCTAAAAAGACTATGATACTTTAGACCACTGGATGGTATGTACACTGTAAAGATCCAGACTTACAAATTTTGCTAGTAGACATTGGCCACCAAGACCAAAATGGTTAGTGGCCATAAAAAAAACCTCAGTGGCCAAACTTTGAAAAAAAAATCGAATTGTATATTTAATACTAAGTTATTTTTATAAAATTGCTTAGTATAATATCAGTACGTTTTATTTTGCATATTTCAGTTATAGTATTCTTAAAAGTTGAAACTGAAGTAATAAAACAATGCAGGAGAGTAGGAACATCGTGCGGGGAGGGAGTGTGCTTACTTGAGAAATCTTTGCACCGACGGACTTCCGGTTTTGGAAATTTTCCTGCTATTCTCAAGCTGATATACAAATATTTATGCAGTTAAATATTACTTAACAATAATACTGGGCAGAAGCAACATCGCGAGAAAAAAGGAATTACGATTGCGGAAAAAATCTGAACTCCGTCGACCTTCCGTTTTCGAAATTTTCGTGAAGATGGAATTCCGTCCTCCGAAGAACATCTCCTGCCCCCCCCCCCCCCAATTGTATTCGCTGGTTCATTGATCTCGCGAATGACCAAAATAATAACAAAAAGGCGGATTTCCTTGATTTCGCGGAAGAATCTGATGTCTGAGATTACGGGGAAATTTTGGCGGCATCTAACCTCCGTTGTCGCACATTGTTGCCTACAGTTCCAAGCTGAAATACTTTTATGCAATAAAATCATATTTAACAATAAAACTTTACACTAAGGCAACATCGGGAGAAAAAAATTACGATTACTGTAACTCCATTCAACTACTGTTTTCGAAAGTTTTGAGACACAAAATACCGTCTTCAGACGGAACTCCCCCACACCCACCCACCCGCAAATTGTCTTCAGTTTTACACTGATCCTGAAAACAATCTAAGTGATGACAACAAAAAACGCGGAATTCCGCGAGTCGGCTTAAGAATCTCGTGCATATCATAAAACAATAAAATATTTTTAAAAAATGAAAATTCGTAGAATCCGTAGTCAGTCAACTAAATCCGTAGAAACTACGGACATTCCGTAGTAGACTTATATACATCACAGAGGGCAGTTTATAAACAAACTTAACCTGAATCTATATTGATGATTTTACATACAAACCACACAAGTTTTGCTAAGTATACTTGCTTTTATCTGTGCAGATTAAGTCTGTATATTCTACAAAAATGCATGATGTTGATAACACTTGCTTCCATCTGTGTAGACATCGGTGTTTAATACAGATAGTGGTCTATAATCACACAGCATGTGCTATGATTTATCAGTGCTTGAGAAAAACACTGTGCTGTGATAAATCAGTATAAGGCTTATAAGATATTATTTACGTGGTATAATGATTACATATAATTTGTGAAATAACTCGAGGTTATTTTGCCATTGAACATTTTGTTACTATGCTTTTAATATTCAAATTTGTAGCCATAACAGGATTAGCAAGCAACAATACCAAACAGTAAAACCTCAAAAATCTGGCATCCAGAAAACCGGCACTTTTCTGATATCGTTTTTTATTATTATTTGTTGGTCACATTTAAAATTGTACTTTTATTTTCAAGTTTTTACATTTTCTGTGGTGAAAAAATATCCCTATCAACACACGCTGTTTTGTTTCACTCCATTGTATGCAACTTGTCTTTCCACAGATGGCAAATACTTTCCTTAAAACATCAGGATGTCTAATTGCATTCCTTCTAATTACATTTCTGCACTCTCTCAGAAGAGGACAAATCAGTCCATCAAACTCCCCACACCCTTTTTTTCACCATCTTAGTTTCTTTCTCCTGTCCTTCCCCACTCGTTTATGGTCGAGACCTTTGAACCCTGGTTTTGGATTGCACGTGCCACAAAAGAGAATTTCTCCCCTCCACTACTGCAGTATGTATTTGTGCTCTTTTGTTCCGACTTTGTTTCTCATACAAAACAATAATTATACCTCTCTCAAAACAAGTGAAATGAAAGCATGCTAGTTTAACAATAGTGAAAAAGGTTGAATTATTATGAAAAATGGAAAATGGCTGGTCTGTTATGAAGCTTTGTGAGCACCACAGATTAGTATCGTCAGTTGTGTATGATCGTAAAAAGCAAAGAGAAAAAATTCTTAGTTTTTACGCGGAAAGTTATGTTCTGAAGGAAATGGCTAAAAGAAAAAAACACATCAAGGTAAAAGTAGTGACATTGAAAATGTTTTTCTGGAATGATTTCGACAGAGGAGGAGTGAAGGTATTCTCATATCGGGACCTATGCTCATAGAACAGGCAAAAGTGTACCACAACGAGCTAAAAATTGAACTGCAATGCGACTACAGCCAAGGGCAGTTACATCGATTTAAGGCACATCACAGAATAAGAAAATTAGCCGTTAGTGGGAGAAAACTTTCTGCTGATGAAGAAGCAGCATAAAAATTCATTGAAGAATTTTGTGAATTAGTGATGAAAAAAATTATCTCCAAAACAAATATACAACGCTGATGAGTCAGGGTTATTCTGGCCTTGTTTACCAAATGTAACCCTTGCTGATGCAAATGAAGTTGCGGCCCCGTGAATAAAAGACTCAAAAGAAGGATTAACTATTCTCATGTGTGCAAATGCTGCTGGAACTCTGAAATTGCTCGTAATCGGGAAAAGCATGCATCCACGTGCCTTTAAAGGTGTGAAAGCATTTCCCGTTATATACAGAACCAACAAATGTGCATGGATGACATCTGATATAATAAGTGACTGGTTTTTACAAGTGCTTCGTAAAAGAAGCACGTGAGCACTGTGATTCAGTGGGATTACCCCATGACTGCAATGTAATTTTGCTTCTAGATAACTGCCGACACACCCGCAGACATCGATGAAAGACAGCATACAGGCTGTATTGATAATTAACACAGCAATCGGACATCACGGAATTGTCGATTGCTGTGTTAATTATCATGACGTATTTACCACATATTAAGAGAAGAATATTTCTTCAACTCTGAATACAGGTTGTATTTTTACCTGTGAGCTATACATCAATCATACAGTCAATGGACCAAGGTATTTTACAGTCTGTAAAATGCCATTATAAAACTGTGTTTATGATACGACTTCTCCTGGATTCATGCAATGATGGTACTGATCTCGAGCTGTTTAAGAAAGATTTTAATATTAAAGATGCTGTCTGGGCAATTAAGTGATCATGGGATGAAGTTTTGCCCTCCACTTTAGTCAACACCTGGCATAATTTATGGCCAGCACAAATTTCCAATGAGAGCAATGACTATGATTCTGAATTTCCTGGGTTTATTGTTTCAGGACAGAAAGTTTTGATTGGAGAACTATTAGAATACGCAAAATCTTCTTAAACTGATCTGAAATTCCAGGAAGACGATCTTCAAGATTGTTAAGTGTTGATGAGAAGACGATCTTTAGGATTGGTTAAGTGTTGATGAGATTTGACAGATTCGGAGATCGCACATGCAGTTTTAAGTAATAGCAAAGCAGATGGAGCTAATGATCACTCTGATGAGGATGAGGAGCAATTGGAAGATGGAAAGGTGTCATTAGACTCATGTATAATATTAAGGAAACAATTAATTTCCACACTTGAAAAACAAAGTTGTATATCTGAGCTCGAAATTTTACAACTTTACAGGATTCAAGACAAATTGATAAAAGAGAGACCAAAATACTTAAAGCAGTTGAAATTAACAAAGGTGTTTAGTAAATCTTAAGCAAACACTGTACTTAATACTATTAATACTTGATGCTTATTAAATACACTGTACTTAACACTATTAATACTTAATACTTATTAAATACAGTACATATGTACTGTACTTAAATTGTTTTAAATTTATTTCAGCAACTTTTCTTTTGTATTATTGCATTATTTTTTGTAATTCGTAAAACGTTAATACATAAATATTTAGTTTCTGTTTCAGACCGCTTTTATTTATTTATTTATATATACATATTTATAAGGCATAGATGCACAAATTTTTGTTAAAGTGGCCTGTTACATGTAAGTATGTGCTTTACATAATGCCTGTTACACAATTTTTGGATAACTTCATAAATCCGGCACTTATCCGGTCCCGTCGTTGCCTGGATTTTTGAGGTTTTACTGTATATCAGAGTAAGTTATGGTCACAAATTTGAATACTAAACGCATAGTAAAAAGGACTTAATCAAATGATTCTGTAAAAAGGACTTAATCTTCAATGTCATTTTAGTACTGTGTTTTTTCATGGTTTAGATCATGAATTACTTTAACTATGTATGAAAATTCAGTGCATATTATTATGGTTAACACGTACTTTTATCATTTTTAATTTTGTATAGTGACATTTTAAACCTGGTATCTGTAAACAAGTTACTCATCAGATGCAAGCCAAGTAAATTGTATTCAGCGCTCGAATTACCCAGTGGTCCGCTGGCCATTGGCCAGTAAAACTCGGACCACTGAATTATTGATTTTACTTACACAGATGGCTAGTAAGTTTTATTTTCGAAGTTGTCTTAAGTTAAATAAATTTCTATTTCTTTTACCTCGCTGTACAGTTTTCTTTTCAGGCTGCAAACCAGTGATAGTTTCATGAAATGCTATTGGACAACAGCTATCCTTTTTTTACCTCTCATGATTTGTAAAGAGTGAAAGAAACAGCTAATTGTCTTGTAATGGCTACAGCCGTTTTTTATTACCTTCACCTGCTCTAGTGAATGTAGCAGGTACTGATACCAGGCCCAAGCCAGCTTTTGTTACTGGCCGAAGAAAACACACTAGCGCAGAAGGTCAATCGGATGCGTGAAGGTAATTTTTGTAAAAGAGCAATTCACAAGAAACAGTTTTAAATGGGGGACTAAAACTAACTTCATGGGAAAGTAGCAGGGATGAGCAATAAGACTAAAAATAAGGAAAGAAAGCTAAATCTTAAACAATAAAACATATAAAAAAGGCTACTAATGCCTAAGAATTTTTTTGTGCCCTTGGAGTCTCCTTGTTTCTTCTTGCTTAAAAACAAATTAAGAATGCTCTCTTACTCTGTTATATGTATCACCAATCCATCAGGATCTTATTCTGGAAAATCCTTTGTCCTGTCAGTTGCACTTTCAAATTAGATGTTTTAAAAACAAATATTGGAGATAATTCCATTAAAATGACACATTATTTTCTACATATATTGTAAATGTCTTAATTTTAATTTTTATTTTTATTTTTGTATGGGCCAGTGGGCTTTTTCGTGGACCAGTGGTTTGCAAATTCTAGTGGTCCACTGGGCCAGTAGAAGATTTATTTCTAATTTTAACACTGGTATTTTTCTCATGGAAGGAATGCTGGTGTGAATTATTGTTGTATCTGGTTTCAGGGATGATCAAGGTCATGTATATAAAGATGCTATTTTCCTGTCACCTCATAAATTTATTGGTGGACCAGAGACTCCGGGTAAGTTAAAACATGTATGGGCATGACTTACAGATTACTTACTTTTCTCTATGTCTTGTACTTTGACCACATTTGTGTCTGCCTTCCTCACTAGGTTTTTTTTTTTTTCTGTGTTTACCTGTTTCTTTCTCTGTATCTACATATGTCAAGTTACTGTGACTGTTTGTCTCTCACTCTGTTATGCTGCATGTCTGTCCCTGTAATATATTATACTATGCATTTGTCTGTTTCTCTAACTGTAATATGCATTTGTTTATCTCTTTTTTTCAAGCACTCTCTTTTGCTACGCGTGCATACCTGCCAACTTCTACGGAATGTCTATAGTTTCTATGGATTTAGTTGTCTGACTACAGAACTATAGAATTCACTGTCAAAACTACGGATTCTGCAAGTGTTCATTTTGTTTATTGTCTTCCTTTTTTTTTTTTTTTTTTTTTTGTTGCTGTTATTTTATTATACACATGAGATTCTTAAGTGGATTCACAGAATTTTTTTTTTTTTTCATCATTTAGATCATTCTCAAGATCGATGCAATACTGAAGAGAATGGGGGAGGGTCTGTTTGGGGACGGTATTTCCTATTTCAAAGCTTCGAATACAGTAGTTGAACGGAGTAAAAAGTTTTGCCATAATTGTAATTTTTTTCTCTTAATGTTGCCTTTGTGTCCAGTATTGTTAAATATCATTTTATTGCAGAAATTTTTTGTAGTTCAGCTTGAAACTGTAGGCAACAATTTGCAAAAATGGAAGTTAGGCTGCACAAAAATTTCCTCGTAATTTTAGGCATAAGATTCTTCCGCGGATTTGAGGAATTCCACCTCTTTCAATATTATTTTGGCCATTCATGAGATCGAATCCTACACAATTGAACAGAAATTGGGGAGGAGGGTGTTTGTTGGAGGACAGAATATCATCTTTAGGAAACTTTCTAAAACGGAAAGTGCTGGAGTTCAGATTTTTTCCATAAACATAATTTATTTTTCTTGCGATGTTGTCTGTGTCCAGTATTATTGCTAAATAACATTCTGCTGTATAAATATTTTTATGCCAACTAATTTCTCCCATACACCCCCCCCTTGTGATGTTCCCAGTCCCATGAGTTTTTGCATTTAAGCTTGATAAGGGAAAGGGAAATTCCCAAAAACAGAAGTCACAAATTTGGAAAATTCGTAAAAATTGGTGCGTTTTTTACAAATTTTGCATTTCCTGTCTGTCAAGCATTGTGTGTACATCTGACTGAATTTTTCTAGTGGAAGTTTCAAATTTAAATCTTGCATTGTTACTTATTATGCCCTCACCAGGGGAATCAACTTTGTGTTTTGCATGTGTTAAGTTTGTTTCATTAATGCCCTTGTTTGTTGTGACGTTTTGTTGTGGTGCGTATTTCTTTTTCACAAAGAGGTGGATCATTTCATGAAAAAACATCTATGTATGCTGCGCAATAATACTAGTAACTACTGACAAGGCTCTTGCCAATGTTGGAAGGTATGTGCATGTAACATTTCTTTAGCTAGTAACTAATTTTAGTGGGTATTAAGAGGAACAAATTTGAGTAATTTACCTCAGATTTTCAAATAAGAATCTCATTTGTCTTCAGGAGGATTTATCTGCACTGTGCTGGTTACCATGTTGGATGGATTTGCCATCCAATGTGGTCATCAACACTGTGAGTTCATCAGCTGTGGTCATCAATACTATGGATCCATTCAGTGTGCTTGCCAGCACTGTGGATCCATCTAATGTGGCCATCAACACTGTGGATCCATTGAATGTGATCAGTCAACACTGTGGATCCATCCAGTGTGGTTACCAACACTGTGGATCTGTCCAGATGTGGTCACCAACTCTGTGGATCCATCCAGTGTGGTTACCAACACTGTGGATCTGTCCAGATGTGGTCACCAACTCTGTGGATCCATCCAGTGTGGTCACAAATGCTGTGATCCCTCCAAAGTGGTCACCAACTCTGTAGATCCATCTAAAGTGGTCACCAACATTGTGGATCCATCTAATGTAGTTACCAACACTGTGGATCCATGTAATGTGGTTACCAACCCTGTGAATCCATTTAATGTGATTACTAACATTGTGGATCCATCTAATGTGGTCACCAACACTGTTGATCCATCCCATGTGATCACCAGTGCTGTGTATCCATCCAAAGTGGTCACCAACATTGTGGATCCATCCAATGTAGTTACCAAAACTGTGGATTCATCTGATATGGTTACCAACACTGTGGGTCCATCCATGTGGTTACCAACACTCTGGAAATAAAACCTACTGATGATGAATGAGGTTTTCATTTGAAAATTTGAGGTAAATTATGCAACTTCTGTTTCTCTTAATATCCAGTTATATTAGTTATTAGTTTAAATAATTTCTTCAGAGGAATCCTTGATGTCATTTAATACAAGAATTAAGATAGGTTATCTATGACATTCATTTTTTTCTTACAGTTTCTTATGTTTTGCAGCTGTGTGTCTTTCATATTTCAATAACTGTTTTGTGATTTGTATCTGTCATTGAGTTTATTGTGCTTATGCTGCTAATACAGCTTCTCATATTACTAATAACAGGTGATATTGTTGCTGAACAGTTTTTGAACTAATTGTCAGTGGTTTCAGTAGATGATTAAGTCATAGTGGAAATCAGAATAAATGGTCTACTACCATAAGACCCCTTAAATCAATTAAAAACCGTATAGACATAATTTTGCTGCTTATTTGCCAAAGGAAGTTTCATTAGCAACCGAATTTCTGTTTTTTAATATGATTTCATATTTTTGTTTAAAATATCTTGAAATAATTCAGCAAAAATTACATGAATTTGCAAGAAATGTTTGTTCTCAAGGATATCCTATCAACTAAAATTTAAAAACTTTTCATAGTAAAACTTGGACATAAGCACATAACCATTAATAATAAGTACAAAATCTTTAAAGCATGCTTGAGTTACATAAGAAAGCTTAATTTAAGGGAGCTTTTGGCTGACAAAGACTGAAGTTATCAGTTGAAAGCTCCTTTAAATTAAACTTCCTTACAGGACTTAAGCATGTTTTAAAGTTTTTATACTTAAAAACTTTTCACATTTCTTCCCAGGTTCAGCATTCCTCATAGGTGTAGTACTCGTAAAAATGTAGTTTGCTAAATAGATTGGATGTGCTGTGTGTAAGTGAAACCAAAAAGAAGAAAATTGGGATAGGAAGAAGTGAATGGAATGGTGAGTGTGTGGTCCAGAGTATTGAATAATGTGAGAGGACAGGCTGATGTGCATGTGATTTTAAGCGAAAAGATGAAGAGCAACTTGATTCACTATAGCTGCATAAGTGAGATAATTCTTTTGATTCATTTGAAAGTGAAACTTCAGAGAAAAGTAATTGCGTAGTGTATGCTCCTTGTGATTCGGAACCTTCTGATAGGAAGGAAGATTTCTGGAATGAACTAAAATCTGTTTTGAGCCAGTTTGGTGCTAAAGAGAAAGTTATAATAGCAGGGGATTTCAATGTTTGAGTAGGTGTGCAGAATGTGATTTCTGATAATGTTCTGGGTAAGTTTAATGATCCTTGTGTGAATGATAATGGTGAAATATTGATTGAACTCTGCATTGAGAATTGTTTGTGTGCATCTGATACGTTTTTCAACCACAAATATACTACACATATACTGGGGAAAATCATACTCTTGGTCAAAAGAGTGTTATAGATTTTGTTGTTTACGACCAATGTCTGAAATACTTAGATATTGATACTCATGTGATGCGAGGTGCGAATGTTGGCTCTGATCATTACTTGGTAGTGTCACGAGTGAAACTGAATGTTGGTTGGAGAAAAAGGAAAAGGAAGAGGCCTAGGATGGAAAAAATATAGGTTGAAAGGCTCCTTGAAGATCATCAGCATTACTCTAATTTACTCAGTGAATTACTGAAGGAGCTGAAGTCTTATGAGAGGGATGTAGAAAAGAAGTAGGAATGTTTTAAGAACTGTATTGTCACTAATGCTGAAAAGGTCTGGCACCACAATAGTGGGTAACAATAGAGGTGATGCTTGGTGGGCTAGCCAGATTGAAGAGGCAGTAAAGAGAAAGAAGGAAGCATATTTGGGGATGTTGCAAGGTATAATTTCTGAGGTTGAATATCTTCTGAAAATTTTTTTCTCTTGAAAACAGAGGAAATTTTTTTTCAGAAACAAAAGTTATGTGATGTTTAGGTTTCTTTCGTAATAATATACATACGACTTTTATATATATACTGGGTGATTCATAAAGAAGTATACAGTTTCAATGCACTATAAAACAAGAACAATGTAAGATATTTTATGTTACCTGTAACAGAATTGTAGGGGAATGTTTCAAGTTTTTTTAGAGACAGTCACAGATGTTCTATGTGTGCACCCTTAGTCACACGACACACATTGAGCCGGTCATTTCCGCCCAAACGCAAGGTAAGATATCTGAATCAAGTGCAGTGATTGTGGCTGTAATATGCCGTTTCAGCTCCGCTAGATCAACAGGAAGGGGAGGGGCGAATACCTTGTCCTTTACGTAACCCCACAGGAAAAAGTCACAAGGTGTTAAGTCAGGACTTCTGGGTGGCCATTGAGTCAGTGGCATGTTTTAGTCCGCGGCTCGTCAATTCATCGGTGAGGAAGTGTGTCGTGTGACTAAGGGTGCACACGTAAAACATCTGTGACTGTCTCTAAAAAAAACTTGAAACATTCCCCTACAATTCTGTTACAAGTAACATAAAATATCTTACATTGTTCTTGTTTTATAGCGCATTGAAACTGTACACTTCTTTATGAATCACCCTATATTTTTATCTGCAGTGATTCCTTTATCCTGTGCTGTTGTTAAATGTTATTTCCCTCCCATAAATGTTTGCATTTCAGCTTGATAACGGAGGGAAAATTTTCCAGAAATGGAAGTGAGGAATTTAGAAAAATTGTAGGAATAGATGAATGGTGTTCAAAAGTATTCTTATTCTCAAAGTTATCAAAAATAGTGAAATCTTTGGTATCATGCATTCATGGTCCTCTGACTGAGAGTTCTTTCAGTGTGATGGATGAAATTATTGTCATCTGAAGACATAAAAAAAAAAAAAGAGAGAAAGGAAAGTGACAGTGAAGAAATGGGAAGAGAAAGATATCAGCAGAAAAAAAAAAAAATCAAGCAATGGATACTGTGCAGCTCCAGTCAACAAAAGACAAATATGGGCATGGAACTTGCCAAGGAGAAAGCAAGGCTTACTAAAAAGAGGAAACAAGCTCATGTTATAGTAAGTAAAATAAAACAAGAAAACACTGTGTTTTAAGCAAAGTCTTTTAAAACCATTTTATTTTGTTTTGAATTGTAATTTTATATTCCAAATGCAGGGATTTGTTCCAGTTTAATATTGACATAAATTACAGTGAACAATTCCATCATGCTTAATACTGCATTATATTTCTCACATTTTTGCCTCAAGTTTTGATTTTTCACCAAGTTAAAAAAAATTCAGCCTTTTTTTTTTCTTCGTCAGCCTCGTGTACGTGAACTTCACAAACCACTCATTACACATGCTTGCAAAATCTAACACCATTAAGTAACTTTAATTTGTCAGATGCTCTTGCTTTGAGAAGCTAATCTTTGAAACTCAGAGCACAACTTAGTGAAAGGTATATATGTATATTTTACTGAGAGGTACATAAATGTGATGTTTTTACATTTCTGTTTATTCATTTATTTATTTCAGGAATTTTAGTGGCAAAAAAGAACCTGTTCAGGAACTCGGTGCCTTCTGAGAGTGGTGGAGGAACTGTGTTTTTTGTAAGTAACAGTTGCTTTAAATTCTTGGCATACAATTTTTCTCTTTTTCCATAGTGTATTTAAGGATATTAGACCTATAGGTGTGCTTGTTACAACTGTCACATATAAAACTAAAACAATTATTTTTGAAAAAAAAAAAAAGTATTCCTGGAAAGAATGACAATAGTTTACATACTGGTGGGACAGTCTTCCTGTATACCATAACTGCTAAAAGTTAAGTGTTGCATGTATTACTGAGGCTATTATAAAAGAATTGGTGCAACAGTTTCAGCAAATTGCTGTGTGTATGTTCACTTAACAGTGTGTATCTATGCAAACCTGACTACCTAAATAATAAGGAAATTTACAATATTTATAGCAAGGGTCTAAAGGCTGGATATAAGAGGGATGACACACACAGAATACATAGAACTGTAAAAAATCATATAATGTCAGCAATAACAAAATCACCTAGGAAAACAATGAAATACACAGGATCCATCACATATGCCCCAGGCTCTACATATTAGTTAAATAATTTATTATGTAAATAAAACATATTAATAGCAATAAAGTCTTCAACCCCATTATCACATATAATATCAAGCTGCAAGGAGAGAGTGTGAGAAAGAAAAGGCGAGTGTGTACGCTATAATAATATCCTGACAACATGGAAAAGATATATATTGGAATGACAAAGTGATCTTTGGACAATAAATGTAAAGAACACATGCAAAGTGTAAACCAGGACATGCAGAATACAGCCCTCACCAGAGAAGTTATGCATTCATCGGCACCGCTTCTGTATGGAATAGTATTAGAATTGCCCCTTATACGAATTTTAAAGAGACTGCCATCAGGGAAACAGTCAAAATCCTCTCCAGCCAACTAGCCTGCAATGATATAGTCTCTCCTGAACTACCAATGGTTTGGCATGCATTATTAAAAGATGCAAACATATCGCAGCACACTGTTTGATTACGTGATAAAAATTCATGTAATATGATCATGATGTCACCCACGTTATTTTCAAAAACATCTTTGTTCCTTAAGTGTTCCACTTCCCTGCATTTTTATGTCTACCATTGCCTTGAAAAAGCCTCCGTATGGAGTGCAAAAGCTTGGAAAATCTTTGCCCTTATTACACTACAAAAATAAATGGATTTAATATGATATATGTGTTTCATGTGTATTCACTTAACCTGTTTGTTACTTTTATTTTCATACTTAATAGTGCGAAAGCTATGTATGCTGGCAGTAGAGCTGATGTACGAGTGAATGGTGTTTCAAAACGGTTTTTTGTTGCTGCTGGAGTCAGACAAGGTTGTGTAATGTCACCTTGGCTGTTTAATATATTTATGGATGTGTGTATGCCAAAATATTATGTCTTAAAAGAAAAGTGTTTGATCAATGCATCCTTCCAGTGCTTACGTATGGTGCAGAGACATGGACCTTAACTAAAAGAGACATACAAAAGCTGCAGACAACTCAAAGAAGCATGAAGAGGTGCATGCTTGGTGTAACCAGGAGAGATAAGAAGAGGAACTCGTGGATCCGAAAAATGACGAGAGTGGAAGACATCATGATCAGAGTTAAATCCCTGAAATGGCAATGGGCTGGACATACTGCCAGAAGGACAGACCATAGATGGACAGCCGAAATTTTAGATTGGATTCCAAGGGACAGGAAAAGACCCAGAAAAAGACCACATGGAAGATGGGTGGATGAAATTCGTAAATATGCGGGAGTGACATGGAGGAGACTGGCACAAGACAGACCGTTGTGGAGGAAACTTGGGGAGACCTTCGTCCAGCAGTGGATTGATAATGGTTGACAATGATGATGATGATGATGTATGCCAAAATGGACAATACTGGTTTATGTCTTGGTAATATCCACGTGTGCAGATTGCTCTATGCGGATGATACAGTCCTGTTGGCAGAGAGCAAAAGTGAGTTGCAGAGTATGTTGTCCCATATCTGCAAAGTTTGTATGAAATTCAAGCTGAGTATAAATGAGGGAAAAACCTAAGTTATGGTTTTTGAGAGAGGAAGTGGTAGTACTGAATGTAATATACATTTAAATGGCACAGTGATTGACCAGGTGAATGAGTTTGTGTATTTGGGAAGCATGTTTGACAGAGAGAACAAATTGGATGGTGAAATTAGTAGGTGAGTGAATTCTTCATTGAAAGTGACAGTTAGACTTTGTGTGGTTATCACAGGAATGATAGGTTCTCAATAGAATCCCGCATGGCTGTGTATGCAAGTGTAATTGTTCCTACTCTGATGAATGGCAGTGAAACCTGGGTACTACAGAAGAGACATAGGAGTCATTTGTGTGCTGGAGAAATGTGTTACTTACGGGGGATTTGTGGTAAATGTACACTGAAGTACCAGAAAAACTGGTACACCAGTCTAATACTTGGTAGGTCCCCCACGGGAGCGCAGGACTGCAGAAATACGACAAGGCATGGACTCCACTAGCTTCTGGAAATATGCTGTAGGCAATGCACACCATACTTCCTGCAGAGCGTTCCACAATTGGGGTGTATTCCAAGGTCTTGGATTCCTGTGTTTGATAGCACATTGAATGGCATTCCAAATGTGTTCTATCACGTTCAGATCTGGGGACTTGGGTGGGAATGGCAACACCCCAAACTCAGATGAATGCTCCTCTAACCATAATGCGGCATCCCAACACTTGTGTGGAGGTGCATTCTTCTGTTGGAACAGGCCCAACCCATCAGCATGAATGCAGGACATGAACGGGTGTACCTCATCAGAAAGGATGTGCACATTGTGTTGGCCGGTCACAGACGTTTGTAGACATACCAGGGGTCCAAGTGAAGTCCAGCTAAACACACCCCATATCATTACGGACCCCCACCAGCCGGTACAGTTTCTTGTTGACAGGCGGCATCCATGGCTTCATGGGGTTTGCTCCACACACAAATCCTTCCATCTGCCCGATACAGTTGGAAACGCGACTCGCCAAACCAGGCTACTTGTTTTCAGTCATCAAGTGTCCAGTGGCGGTGTTGCTGTGCTGAAGCGAGGCGCATAGCTCTGTGCCGTGCAGCCATCGAGGGAACTCAAGTTGGGGGTTGGCTCCCAAAGCCCATATCGTGCAGGGTACATTGCACAGTCCAGACACTGATGCTTGTTGAGGCTCCAGCATTGAATTCCGATGATACCTGCGAGAGTGTTGCACGCCTGTCACATGAAACGATTCTTGACAGCTGACAATGGTCTTATTCACCCAATGTCTTTTTACGGCCACACTGGTATCGTAGGTTGGAGGTTTTGCCGGAATTCTTGTAGTCACTGTACACCCTTGCAATGGTCGTCCATGAAAATTCAAACTTCGTTTATACCTCCGAAATATTGGGTATATAAATAAGTTTTAAGGGATTTCTGTTCGGTGTCGTACTTATTACTGCTCGCATGTATTTTAAGGTGGCAACACTATGATTTGTTCCAGAATCCTTAGGTTGAATGACCAACTGGAACCCTCAGCTGTGGACTAATCCCCCATCCTGATGTACACTGAAGTGCCAGAAAAACTGGTACACCAGTCTAATACTTGGTAGGTCCCCCATGGGAGCTCAGCATTCTTGACAGCTGACGATGGTCATGTTCACCCAATGTCTTTTTACGGCCACACTGGTATCGTTGGTTGGAGGTTTTGCCGGAATTCTTGTAGTCACGGTACACCCTTGCAATGGTCATCCATGAAAATCCAAACTTCGTTTCTACCTCCGAAATATTGGGTATATAAATAAGTTTTGAGGGATTTCTGTTCGGTGTTGTACTTATTACTAGACCTTGAATACACCCGTACTTACCTGAAAAAAGCTGCTAAGCTGGTTCGCCAGAGTAAGGCAAAAGATAGGAAGGAGAAGGTGGAAAGGCATGAAATGGGTTTTTGGAAAGATAGGAAGTCTTTGTGGAAGTACACGAGACTCAGGAAAAATAGGGGAAACAAAGTTGTAAGTTGTGTGAAGAATGAGATCAGGGAAATGATATGGGAGCCCAATGAGTTAAGTGAAAGGTGGGGTGAATATTTCTGTGAGTTATTAGATCAGGAAAGCAAAGATGATTCTGAGACAGACGCAGATGATGTCACAGTGGGGGATGGAAGCACAGGAGGGATCTCAAGAAAAGAGCTCTAAAATCTCTTCAGAATAGTAAGGCTCCAGGAGTTGACGGCATAACTGCCGAGATGTTGAAATATAGTGGTGACTCTGTAATTGACTGGTTAACTGAAATTTGCCAGTTGTGCTGGGAGTTAGGAATGATCCCTCGGGATTGGAAGGATGCTATTATTGTTCCCTTGTATAAGGGAAAAGGTGATCAAACTGAATGCAAGAACTATCGTGGTATTAGCCTACTAAGTGTGCCAGGGAAAGTGTTTGGTACGGTTGTTATTGAAAAAGTATGGGGTCTTACATCAGAGAAAGTGTGGGATGTTCAGAATGGTTTTATGCCTCGTAAAGACTGCACTAACCAGATTTTTGCATTATGCACGATGATTGAAAAGTATCTGGCTGTTGGTAAGAAAGTTTTTGCTGCCTTCATAGAATTCGAGAAAGCTTACGACCAAGTAAATAGGACACTTTTGTGGAAGGTATTGAATGAATATGGTGTTACTGGGAATCTACTTAATAGTGTAAAAGCCATGTATGCTGGTAGTAGAGCTTGTGTACGAGTGAATGGTGTTTTATCAAATGGTTTTCTATTTGATAAAACACCATTCTTGACAAGGTTGTGTAATGCCACCATGCCTGTTTAATATATTTATGGACGTGTGCATGCATGATGCCAAAATAGATTATAGTGGTTTATGTCTTGGTGATATCCATGTGTGCAGATTGCTGTATGCTGTTGACACTGTCCTGCTGGCATAGAGCAAAAGTGATTTGCAGAGTATGTTGTTTCAGATGTACGAAGTTTGCATGAAATTCAAACTGGGTATAAATAAGGGAAAAACCAAAGTTACGGTGTTTGAGAAAGGAACTGGTAGCACTGAATGTAATGTAAGTATAAACTGCACTGTGATTGACCAGGTGAGTGAGTTTGTGTATTTAGGAAGCATGTTTGACAGAGAGAACAAATTGGATGGTGAAATTAGTGGGCGAGTGAATTCTTCATTGAAAGTCATGGCTGCTCTGGGAGGTTTTCACAGGAATGATGGGTTCTCTAGAGAGTCCCGCATGGCTGTGTATAAAACAGTAATTGTTCCTACTCTGATGTATGGCAGTGAAACCTGGGTACTGCAGAAGAAGTATAGGAGTTGTTTGTGGGCTGGAGAAATGCATTACTTACGTGGGGTTTGTGGCAAGACACGATCTGATTGTGTGAGGAATGAAGATGTATTGCAGTTGTGTGATGTAAAGCAAAATGTTGTTAGCAAGGTGGAGACCAATATGCTTCGGTGGTTTGGCCATGTTGAAAGAATGAGTGATGAGATGCTTACTAAGAAAATATTTTCAGCCCAAGTGGCAGGAAGGAAAGGCAGAGGAAGATCAAGGAAGACATGGGTGGATCAGATTCAGGTATGTCTGCATGAGAAAAAGATTATGAGTATGAAGTATAAAATATCTTGTGTACAGCGTGTAATGGATATCAGTGAAGCCTGAGTTGTATGTCAAGATCGCTGTAAATGGAGAAGTTTGATACGAAAACAGTATGTAAAAATATCTGGTAGTTTGTATTTCTTTTTGGAGCTAACCTCTGAATCTCAGAGAACAGCTTAGTGATATTGGAACTTTGAATTTATTTTGCTGCTCATTAAAATTTGTGATAGCACAAGATGCAGTATTACTCTTAATTGGAAGATTTTAAACAAAATATGTTTTCATGAATAGCATAATTAAATCTTTAGAGAGCTTGACCTCTGACAGGATTCAAACACAAAATTTAAAAATAGTAGAAGAAGACTTGGTGGCATTAGTTGTTTGAGGTTTTTCCACAAAAATAAATCTGTTATTCTGAATAACATAGTTAAATCTTCAAGAGCTTGATCTATGTCAGGACTAAAGCATAAAATATAAGAGCAGTACATAAAGAATTGGTATCATTTTTAATGTTTAGTTGTTTGAGGCTTCTCTGTATAAATAAACATGTTAACTTAAATAGCATAATTAAATACTTACAGCACTTGACCTATGACAGGAGTGAAACATAAAATATAGGAACGCTACAAGAATTGGTGCCATTTTGAATGTTTAGTTGTTTGAGACTTCTCCATGAATAGCACAATTGGATTTTTGGAGAATTTGACTTATTGATAGGATTGAAATACAAAACATAGGAGCAGTACAAGAAAAATTGATGTCATTTTTTAATGTGCCTTATTCTTGACATTTCTTTGCTAATATGGTGCATGCAATCATGTAGAAGTGGGAATCTGTTTATTATGCTAATATGTTGCATGCAATCATGTAGAAGTGGGAATCTGTTTATTATGCTAATATGGTGCATGCAATCATGTAGAAGTGGGAATCTGTTTATTATGCTAATATGGTGCATGCAATCATGTAGAAGTGGGAATCTGTTTATTATGCTAATATGGTGCATGCAATTGTGTAGAAGTGGGAATCAGTTTATTATGCACAGTAATAGGAACGTAACTGGAGGATGCAGAAGACCATGAATATTAAAATTATTTGGCATACAAATGTGACAAATGGCTACAAATGCTTCACTACAAATGGACAAATAATTTACTGCACATTTTTTTTTTTTTTGAGGTAAGTACAGTGTGATTGAAAAATCTCCGAACTCTGAATTCAAATATTTCTACCACGAACATAGTGATGTATATAACTATTTTTACATACTGTTATATTGACACTCATACTTACAGGTAATGAAAACCACTTTACAATAGATGCTGGAGTTGTTCACCATTCTGTTGAAGATACAAATTCACCCGACGACACGTTGGCGGACACTCTTTTCAGCATGTTGGCTGGTATGTCCCTCACGGCTGTAAGGATGTTGTTCCACAGGTCCTGTGCCATCTTAGGGTTGTGATAAACTGTGTCTTTCAGATAGCCACACAAATAAAAGTCTGGTGAGCGAGGGGGCCAAAGTTTTTTCGAGATTAATCGATCGTGGAAGAACTCACGGAGCACCTCCACTGTGTCTTTTGATGTGTGGCATGTTGCTCCATCTTGTTGAAACCAACAGTAACATTCGTGTTCTTCCAGCATCGCTACAAATTGATGAATGATGTCTGCATACACAGCGGAATTTACAGTTGTGTCGAAAAAATGGCCCTACAATTTGCCATCTAGACATGGTGCACCACACTCCAACTTTCTGACAGTGAAGTTCAACCTCATGCAATGCGTGTGGATTCTCAGCAGCCCATATGCAAGTGTTTTGACTATTGACATATCCATTCAAATGAAACCATGCCCCGTCACTGAAAAAAGTGTTGTTAAGCTGGTTAGTCACATTGTTGCGCGTGAAACTCTTAAACCATTGGCATTAGGTAATGCGCTTTTCGAGTCCAAAGGACGTAGCTCTTGCACTACTCGAATTCTGTACTCCCATGGCTTTAGGCATTTAGTACTTGAATTCTGTACGACCGTAGCTTTAAACGTTTAGTCATTGCTGACTGAACGTTTAGTAGCCCTAAAGGTCTAGCGAAGCTGGTTCACAAGGTCATACACAGTTGTTTTCCCTGGTATAACCGGTTCCCAAGGTCATACACAGTTGTTTTCCCTGGTATGACCGGTTTACAAGGTCATACACAGTTGTTTTCCCTGGTATAACCGGTTCCCCAAGGTCATACACAGTTGTTTTCCCTGGTATGACCGGTTCACAAGGTCATACACAGTTGTTTTCCCTGGTATGACCGGTTCACAAGGTCATACACAGTTGTTTTCCCTGGTATGACCGGTTCACAAGGTCATACACAGTTGTTTTCCCTGGTATAACCAGTTCACAAGGTCATACACAGTTGTTTTCCCTGGTATAACCGGTTCACAAGGTCATACACAGTTGTTTTCCTTAGTATAACCGGTTCACAAAGTCATACACAGTTGTTTTCCCTGGTATAACCGGTTCACAAGGTCATACACAGTTGTTTTCTCTGGTATAAGAGCGTCAGAAAACTTCCTTTGAAAGAGCTGGATGCAACGTTGGTAAGATTTTTCCGCAAAATAAACTTCTAACAAAGCGCCTTTCTGTTCTTGCATGAGACTCATGGCTGACTGGATGTTACTGCTTGCCAGCGCCCGCGTAAGCGTAGTGTCACGTGATGCCATCAAGTGGCGCAGCTCGTTCCCCAAGGTCACACACAACAGCCGCAAGCAGCAGTACTCGGATATATTTTATGGTTTTACTGCAAATACGTTTTAAAATATAGAGTTCGGGGACTTTTGAATCACTCTGTATTATGTTTGCATTTTATGTGATGTAGCTGCCTGATACTTAATAGTTATCTCAATATTTGTTTTCTGAGTAGGGTGACCTTTGACCTGGTTTTATTGTAATTTTATAGGTTAGTCGCAACAGTCACAGATACCTGCAGGAAGTGGAAATGAGGGAGGAAGGCGGAACACCATCAATTATTGGGGCCATCAGAGCTGGGATGGTGTTTCAGTTGAAAAGAGCTGTGGGGACTGACTGCATCATGAAGAAAGAAAATCAGATTCTGAAGTAAGATTGTGTTTTTCAGTTTCCCTTCATCACTGTAATTAATTTTGGAGTTAACTAGGTAGTTATCTGTGGAAGGAAGAGTGCAGGAGTATATATAAAAAAAAATAATCACCATGCAATCTGTATGTCAACCCAGAACTGTAATTTTGTATAGAAAAGTCGCAATTCACGTGATGGTGCAGAAGTACAAATAAATTAAAAAAAAAAAAAAAAAAAGAGATCTTATTATTACAAAAAATTGACTAATTTTTAAATGATTTTCTGACACTTTGGAGTGAATAAAGAGCAAAAATTATGAGTTTTTTCAGCATTACTGCATTTCTGTAGTTAGACCTGACAGTTCCAGAGTTGAATTCGGTGGTATGCAGTTCCATAGTTGAACCTGCAGCACCCATGACAGCAAATAATATTGCCTTCATTGCATCATATATTCTGTCATAACACTTGTAAGTAAATAAAAATAAAAAACCTTTCCAACAGTTTCTAGACCTTCACCTTTGTATTGTGTTAAATTTTCCTGTTACAGATTATGTTAACACATTTTTAGAACGATTTTCCAGCAATATTATAAATGTTTAAAATCAAATGATTTCTCTCTTAAATGTTCTATGTCATATAGCCCTTTCTCTGGACTTGAACCTACATCTGGATTTCCAAGATAACAGGGCATTTCTTAAAATTGGTAGTGGTATTTTACTCCACACCTCTTCCACTGCTTTCCATAGTCTAATCATTGTTTTAGGTCTGCATTTAGAAAGTGTTCTTTTTTAGTACCTAATGAGATCTTGAAATATTCATGCTAATTTAACTGAAACTAAACAATGCACATACTGTTTCTGCACGATAAAAATGCGAGAAGTTAAAAACTGCTGATGATTCTTTGAATAAAGCTCATGTTGAGAATTGGTTTCCTAGTTTCTTAATTCAATTACTAATAAAACAAACTATTATGGGAATTTTACTAGGATTTTTTAAAATTTAAATTGCAGATTTTTGCAGGAAACTCTTCTCCTTCTTCAAGCTGTCTTTTTTTCTTTTTTTTTTTTTTTTTTGTCACTTATTCCCGTCACTATCACGGTTATGGTTATTTTTCATCAAATCCTGCCAGATGTTAGGCAGGGAAAAATCCTTTGCAGTCATTGATGAAGGAATTTTGATTTTTCTCAATCTCTATTCCTTCTTTTATCTTTCTTTTGAAAATTGATTTGGAAACTGATGACTTTAAGGGAATTCCAATCCATGCTGTGACTAGTTTCTCTAACAGGCCTATGTAAACCAGTCTTGTTGGAGCAATTTTTATAGCAGCTTTATGCTCTGCTATACGAGTTTCTAGTCTGCGACCTGTTTTTCCTATGTAAGATAGTCCACAACTACATTTTACTTCATAGACTACACCTTGCATTTTTAAAATATCTTCTTCTCTTTGAACTATTTTAGCGAATTTTTTTAACTTTGTTCTCTAAACTTTGGAGCTAGCCTAATATTGTACTTCTTACTAATTCTCTTTAAAGACTCAAATAAACCTTTGTGATAAGAATTTTTTCTAATGAATTTTACTTGTTGCTTTTGCAGGTTCTTCGTACCATTAAAATTAAGAAGCTTCTCAATTTCTTCTTTAGGATAGTTATCTTCTGCAAGTATGACTTTTAAGTTATTCTTTATGGGCTTCTTTCTTATCTGCTGTAGATACTATTTTATTAATTTTTTCCAAAAACTGACTTGCTACATTTTTCTTAATAGAAACTGGATGATAGGAATTGAAATCCAAAAGTCTGTTAGTATTCATTGGTTTTTTATACCAACTAGTCAGGAATTTTTCATCTTCATAATAGATAGTAATATCTTGAACTTCAAAAAGAAAAAGTAATTAACTTCTTAGATATTACTATCTATTATGAAGATGAAAAATTCCTCACTAGTTGGTATAAAAAACCAATGAATACTAACAGACTTTTGGATTTCAATTCCTATCATCCAGTTTCTATTAAGAAAAATGTAGCAAGTCAGTTTTTGGAAAAAATTAATAAAATAGTATATACAGCAGATAAGAAAGAAACCATAAAAAAGAACTTAAAAGTCATACTTGCAGAAAATAACTATCCTAAAGAAGAAATTGAGAAGCTTCTTAGTTTTAATGGTACGAAGAACCCGCAAAAGCAACAAGTAAAATTCATTAGAAAAATTTCTTATCACAAAGGTTTATTTGAGTCTTTAAAGAGAATTAGTAAGAAGTACAATATTAGGCTAGCTCCAAGTTTAGAGAATAAAGTTAAAAAAGTTCTCTAAAATAGTTCAAAGAGAAGATGTTTTAAAAATGCAAAGTGTAGTCTATGAAGTAAAATGTAGTTGTGGACTATCTTACATAGGTGAAACAGGTCGCAGACTAGAAACTCGTATAGCAGAGCATAAAGCTGCTATAAAAAATTGCTCCAACAAGACTGGTTTAGATAGGCATGTTAGAGAACCTAGTCACAGCATGGATTAGAATTCCCTTAAAGTCATCAGTTTCCAAAGCAATTTTCAAAAAAGAAAGCTAAAAGAAGGAATAGAGATTGAGAAAAATCAAAATTCCATCATCAATGACTGCAAAGGATTTTCCCCTGCCTAACATCTGGCAGGATTTGATGAAACTAATCCTGCCAGATGTTAGGCAGGGAAAGCCTTCAAGGTTAACCATAACCGCGATAGTGATGGGAATAAGTGACAAAAAAAAAAAAAAAAAAAGGAAAGAAAAAGACAGCCGGAAGAAGGAGAAAAGTTTTCTCCGAAAATTTGCAATTTAAATTTAAAAAATTCCTAGTAAAATTTCCATAATAGTTGTTTTTGATTAGTAACTGCTGATGATTTTACCAAGTACAATTAAAACTACAGATTACACTTAAAAACATCAGACCTTTTGGGGCCGCATTGGCCCCATCATCAGATGTAACATTAATGCACCATAATTGGAGCAACAGTAATATATATGGATCGAGAAATTCGTGACGTGATTAGATGGCGCAATTGGTTTGCGCAAGCGAACTAAGAGGACAAAAACACTTTCGCTCACTGTGGTATGTTCAAGTTCAGAGATGAGTTATTCTTGACTCTTAGTGCAAGTTTCCATATGGCAACAATAATCAAGGGTTGATCATCATTGCAGCAATAAAAACCTCATTCATAATAATCAAACTCTCTGTCTCTGCAAACAGGGAGTTGGACTTCGATGTATGGGTGGTCAGAATGCGTGTCTCGTTGCAGCTGGGCTGGTGAGATCCCAGTGAAGTTAGTCGAGATAGTGCAGTATTTTGGGAGCACATTTTAACACTGCACGAACACAAGGTTGCATGAACACAAATACGGTGTTAAAATGCGCTCCCAAAATACTGCACTATCTCGACTAACTTCACTGATCTCACCATATTCCCACATGGACCTGGTCTGATTTGTGATTTAGCCATGATGTGATGGCAACACTACGATACCCTTGCGACGCTGCTCCACACTTGGCACGTCATCACACCCAGACGTATATATGGGTGCACACTGGCAGCAATTGCTCTCCTCCATCTGAAGACGGATGCGACTGTCGGCTCAAAAGGGCTTATGGGTTTTTAATCTTTTTAACTATGTAAATATCTATCATCTTTTAAAATTAAATTATCGTGTAAAGATGGTGTGTGTTTTCAATGTATGGAAATAGTTGTCAATTTTATGGTACATGCAAAGCCTGCTCCTGTTTCATCATGTGACCATGGAATTTCTTGCTCCCAAAAAGTAAATAAGATAAAGCTTTAGGAAATACACTGGTTGCTTAAATTGCTTGTACAGGGTGTTCATAAAGTCGTGCAACCCAGAAAAAAAATTATGAGGTTAATTACAATTGTCAAAAAAATAAATATAATTTACAATCTTACCTTTATAACAACAAAAGAAAGGGAACCTCATTATAACATATGTTCAAAGTGGACTCTGTGTTCGCGAATGCAGACGAGTGCTCTTTTTACCAAGTTTAATGACACCTTGTGAAGCACCTCCACACTGACGTTTTCACTCGCTATTGTGATGTTCATTTTAAGTACATCCAGGGTGTGAGGATTGTTATACACAACACCTTTGAGATACCCCCGAAGAAAGAAGTCAAGCGATGCTAAATCTGGGGATCTGGGAGGCCACAGGTCTTTGGAAATGAGGTGTTCACCGAAAAAATCTCGCAAAAAATTTACGGTACTAACTGACATGCGGCATTGTCTTGCTGGAGCCAACAATGTCGTTCCCTAACATCAAGGAGTGCCACAAACTGTTTGATAATGTCTTGGTAGACGGAATTATCCACAGTCATTTCGAAAAGCATCAGTCCCACCATGCGACGGCGTGATACCGCACACCAAACTCCAAGTTTATTCGAACGCAAACTTTTTGCAAGAAAAACATGTGGATTTTCACATGACCAAATCCTATTGTTCTGACTATTGACATAACCTCTAAGGTGAAACCAGGCATCGTCACTGAAGAAAACTGTATCCAGACTCTATATTCCACATTGTTCAAGGAATGAGCAGAACCATCGGCAGAAGTGTATTAGTTTGCCTGCATCTGGGGCCTTGAGTTCATGCACTGTGCGAATACGATACGGATGCAGACATAACAATCTCGCAGTTTTACGAGCACTACCGTATGAGATTGATGATTGCACGGCGAGTTTCCTGAGACTTTTTCGTGGCGACCGCTGCAGTGCGCACTTTATCTCATCCACTTGGTCAGTCAAAATGGAGGGTCTCCTAAAGCGTTTTTTATTCGCAACAGATCCAGTGTCCCAAAAACGCTGCACTAATCGCAATATTGTGGACTTATTGGGGACTGTTGTACCCAGAAATTTCTTGCGAAAGTCCTCGGTAACACATCCATATGAACGAGTTGCGAAATAACTTTCCAGAATGAAAATTCGCTGCGTCTGGGAAAAAGACATTTCATCACCACAACGAACGAAATTACACTATGAACAACCTGTACACATCACAGTGACCACGGCTTCACTGATACTTCCCAACTGTATGGTAGTGACATCCTAGTGGCAGAAAAAATGATTATAACGATTTAGCAACAATTTATGAAAATTCAAACTTTGGGTTGCGCGACTTTACGATCATCCCGTATAATGCATTATACGTATGAGGGAGGATCGCAAAGTAATGCACAGCAATTTTTTTTTTCTCTTTGCAGGTTTCAAGTAGCAGGTTGCAGTTTGGCAGGCAACAAGTTGTTTGAATATCATGTTACACACCAGTTTGGCTGGATCAGGTGTCACATGGTAGAAGACGGCCAAAAGAAATGTCACATTTGTTAGCATCGTCTACGAATGAAGATCAACGCAGTGTAGTCTGATTTTTGGAAGCTAAATGGGAAAACTCCGACGAAAATTCACAAAGAAATGGTCGAAGTGTATGGTGGTGATTGCCTGGACTGCAGCAACATCTCCAGATGGTGCAGTTTCTTTGCAGAGAGCGTGGCAACCTCCTTACCGATTCACTACGTTCCGATCGACCTGTCATCACCTGCCACTATGAGAGGCATTGAACAGGCAATTCTGAGTAACTGTTGGATCCATTTGCACACATTGGCACAGAATTCAACCTTTCATATGGTATAACGTATGATATTGTGCATGACAAATTGCAATTTTGCAAGATCAGTGTGCGATGAGTGCCCAAGAACTTGACAGACGACCAGAAACGACAGAGAATGATGTCATCTTTGGACCACTTAATGCATTATGCAGAAGAAGGACATGAATTTCTGGCATGTGTACTGCTAGGCGATGAGTCTTGGGCATACCACTACACTCCCAAAACAAAGAAGGCCAGTATGGTGTCAAAACATTCCGACTCCCTGTCACCAAAAAAACTGAGAGTAACCCAATCTGCACAAAAAGTCCTCGGTGTTCTGAGACATGCATGGCATTCTCCTGGTGGAGTTTCATCCAACAGGGACCATTGTGAATAACAAAACCTACGCTAACACATTGAAAAAGTTGCATCATGCCCTTTGTGGCAAAAGACCCAACAGAGACGCTGCAAATGTCGGACTGCTTCATGACAATGCTTGCCCACATGTCATGCTAAAACTGTGCAATTTGGCTGGGAGGTGCTCGCAGCACCCACCATACAGTCCGGACCTGGCTCCTTCAGACTTTCATCTGTTTGTTCTCTTGAAAAGATTCTTGTGTGACCAACGTTTCGATTCAGCTGATGAAGTCAAATCAGCTGTCGCCAGGTGGCTATATGCCCAGAAATGAACTTTTGTGAACAAGGTACACTAAAACTGGTACCATGCTGGGTTAAATGTCCTGGGCATCTCAATTCTTATGTTGAAAAATTGCTAAGAAATGTAGTTTTACTGTGTATATGTTTTGTTTTGCCTGTCTATCAAACTGTTGCCAAAAAAAAAAAAATAGTTTGCATTACTTTTCCATCCACCCTTGTACCAATAGATAGCAATGTGTCAGCAATATGATGAGAATGATTGTCCTAGCAATGACAAAGACTATTGGCTAACATTATTGTCTCCTTTCATTGGCTGATAGAAGAAGTGGCGTTCTTGTTTATGATGCATGCAAAAGTTAATTCATTTCAAACTTGAGACACAGATGTCATTATTGCCACAAAGGTGCAATATTTTCACTGTTTCCCACGTTTCCACCTCTTCAGAAAACTGAAAAGTTTTCACCTTCACAAAACTTGAATGCAAAAATACAGCACCTTTGTGCCGATAATGACTTTTGTTTGTGACCTACATGTATTTGTGAAGAAATTTTTCCTCTGGAGGGATTCATTTCCCATTGATTTCTATGAAGGAACTACAAAATCTCTACTTCCGAAAAGGACGCAAGATAAAGCTTTAGGGTTTTTACTTGGTTGCCTGAATTATTTGTATGTGGCACATAATGTCAATAGATGGTGACACATCAGCAATATGGTGAGAATGACCATTTTTGCCAACTCCAAAGGCCAGTGGCTGACATTGTGGTCTCCTTCTGTGAAGGAGTGACATTTCTCTACAATGTCCTGGGCAGGGGTATTAATGTTTGGTCTTGGGGATAACAGCAGTATTTTCAAAGTGTTTCTCTGTGGTATTGCAGAGTGTAGAACAACTTCTCCCATAAGAAAAATAATCACATTACTAACCACAGGTGCCAGTTTATCATTCATTTCTGTGGCTCCCTATTGGGAGGCGTGGCCGCGGATAATGGACATCCTCCAAATTGAAGTTACTTTGCTGTTGATATGTCAAATGTTGTGTTGGACAGAAAGTAATGTCCAATGACAAGGTACCTGAAGTCAAAGTCCCGGCCATGGTGCACATTGGCCTCTAAGATTGTGCAGCACACCAGCGTGACATCAGCAGGTAGGTGGCTTAAGTCAGTCACAGTTAGCCATCAGAAAGAGAAGAGTGTAAGCCAAAATGGAGGTGGACAAGGAGCACATCCGCCATTGCATGCTGTACGAGTTTCATCAGGGTAGCACCCCACCACGAGTGCTGTAAGGAACATTACCAGTGTGTACCCCAATGCCATATCACATCAGTGCTCTGGTTAGTTCAAACGGTTTCAAGAGGGAAATGTTTACTTATCAGACTGTTCCAAAACAGGAAGACCCACAACAGTGAATATGGACATGCTGAAGACTTCAGTGGAGATTGAACCACGTGGGAGTTGGCCAAACAGCTGGGGACTTCTCACATGAGCATTATCACGCACCTATATCAACTTGGAAAGGTGCACAAGAGGAAAGTTTGAGTGCCCCATCAACTCACAGTTGAGCAGAAAGCAAATCACATGAATGCATACTTTTCCCTGCTTGCACGTGACCAAGTTGAACCATTCTTGGGCTGCATTTTGACAGGTGATGAGAAATGGGTCCTCTATGACAATGTCAGCACCTGGAAATAGTGGTTGAACCCAAAACAATCCGATGCCAACCCCCAAAGCTGGCTTACACCCATGTAAGGTCCTGCTGTCTGGTGGAATATGCAGGGTGTCTTGTTTTTTGAGCTGCTGCTGGACAATGCCACTAACACTCGTGATGTGTACTCCTGTCAGCTCAATGATCTGCTCGTATCACTTATGTTGAAACAACCAGCACTGCTGTACCAGAAGGCAGAGTTCGCCAACATACGTAATTACGCGTCTAGGACGCATCGGAAAGGGTGTTTACGCATTGAATTTTTGCCAACGCGTAAAAATACGCATCGAGAATTTTAAACTGAAAAATGTTTATTTTCAGCTTTTTATTCGAATTTTGTATTTCAAACATATGATCAGCGGTATCCTTTGTTACCTCAGGCCAGATCGCACGTTGTAGGCGATCCATACCTGGCCGTGGTTTGCTTGGCGCGACGGGAGCTATGGCGGCGTGTCCTGCCAGCCAGACAGGGTGTGATGTCAGGGAGGCATTGTTCCTTACCTTGATATCATCGGCTAATCGGGAGCGCAATCGCATCGCAAATCTACTGTGTACTGTCATAGGTGCTACAGCTCATGCTGGATCAGATGAGTGAAGTATGTTTTTGCAATCGCAATTCCGGAGCGCCTTGGGTGTGGTTGTGGAGTTGTTATTTGTACTTCGTCATGACGGTGTTACATGGTCGTGGAGTCGTGATTTGTAGAGATTGAAACAGCTTTATCAGACCCTGTAGTATCGAATGATGTGTCGAAACAGCGTACTTTAATGTCTTTTTTTCCCGGCTAGACTCAGTCCAATGGTGTAGAAAAGAAACAAAACGCAGAGGAAGGAAACAATGAAAGCTGCAAAAAACTAGCGGTGGAAATACGAAAGCAGCCAACAAACGTGGACACTTCATTAGAAAATGAAGAATGCATTGATAAAGGCTATGTTTCCTGTGTTACATCGACGTCAAAGTTAGAAATTCATTCTTGTTTTTTACGAAAATGGTACAAAGAATTTCCAGGGATTACTTTCCATGTGCTTGTAGTGTTTACATTATTTTGCTGATGACGTAGTCATTTTTGCAACTACCCCATCTGAGCTGCAGAGTATGATCCAGGAACTTACTGACAAGAGTAAAGAAGTGGGATTAAAAATGAACTTTCAGAAGACAAAAGTGATGTTCAATGCTTTTACACGAAATAAAGATTTATCGATTGATGGAGAAAAGCTGGAGATAACAGACATGTATGATTATCTGGGACAGCAGATATCAAGTGAGGGTCACATTGATGAAAAAATTAATCGGTGTGCAAAACTTGCCTGGAGAGCTTTTGGAAGAAACAGCATAATTTTCAAGAGCAATATGCCATTATGTCTTAAAAGAAAAGTGTTTGATCAATGCATCTTTCCAGTGCTTACATATGGTGCAGAGACATGGACCTTAACTAAAGGAGACATACAAAGGCTGCAGACAACTCAAAGAGGCATGGAGAGGTGCATGCTTGGTGTAACCAGGAGAGATAAGAAGAGGAACTCGTGGATCCGAAAAATGACAAGAGTGGAAGACATCATGATCAGAGTTAAATCCCTGAAATGGCAGTGGGCTGGACATACTGCCAGAAGGACAGACCATCGATGGACAGCCGAAATTTTAGATTGGATTCCAAGGGACAGGAAAAGACCCAGAAGAAGACCACAGGGGGGATGGGTGGATGAAAGTCGAAAGTATGCGGGAGGGACATGGAGGAGACTGGCACAAGACATACCGTTGTGGAGGAAACTTGGGGAGACCTTCGTCCAGCAGTGGATTGATAATGGTTGACAATGATGATGATGATGATATATATTTTTTTTAACTAAGAAAAGAAGCAAAACGTCCAAATACATTCAGTAGTAGTGAAATATTTTTAATATGAAAAAAAAACAGGTTTTTTTTTTTTTTATAATTTCCCGGTGTTTTCACAATTTTTTTCTTTTTTATTTCACTCAGTAATTTTTCTAAAATACTCCTCAATTTTAAAAATTACTCCCTAAATTCTTCTAAAGGAGTAAAAATACTCCTTCAAATTATTTTTCGACGAACTCTGCCAGAAGGGTGTCCTCCTACAGCAAGCCTTGCACAGCATGGGTGACCTGCCACTAGATCATGGATCTGAGGTGGGAACTGCAGCAGCACTTGGCCTATTCCCTGGATATTACCACAAGTGACTACCGCCCTTTCTGGTCATTGCAGCATTTTCTGGACAGGCAGGGGTTCATCAACTGGGTTGATGTCGAGCGTGTACTTTACTCCTTTGCGTCCAAGCCACCACAATTCTATAGGGAGGGTATCTAACAGCTGTCCAGATAATAGGAGCAGATTTGGCAAATGATGGCGACTACATTTTGGACTGATTTGTACTTATGCATATGGCATTAGCACTTTTTTGTTGCGTTGCATTTGCAGACATTACTTTGTTTCCAACTAATATCTTCATTTACTGCAATATTTGCACACAACTTCAGCTTCTGTGACATCTACCTTACGTCTCACATAAAACATTTTGTACTTCATATCTATTACATTCTTTTCTTGTAGGCTTTCCTGAATCTGATCCTCTGATGATTTCCTCGACTTTCCTCTACTTTTCTTTCCTGCTACTTGAGCTCAGTGAATTCTCTTAGTCATAACTTCATCACCCGTTCTTTCAACCTGCCCTGGCCAAACTGCCTCAAAATATTTGTCTCCATGCTATTATCAGCATCTTGATTCACATGGCACATTTACAATGCAGCTTTGTTCAGCATAGGATCAGAGCAAGTCTTGTCACAAGTTGAAATTAAGTTTGCATTGATTTCTGTGATTTAAAAGCATGTTTTTATGGTGATTTCTTTTGATACATTAGAAGGAAAACATTGTTTCTTTTCAGAAGGGTGTTATCTTCATGGTCCAAAATCAAGTCTTTAAAGATACTGGGCAGCACTGAAGTGAGTCGCCTGCCTATCTTTTCCTTTGTGATCCAGCATGAAGCCTCTGGCCTGTATCTTCATCACAACTATGTGTGTACTGTACTGAATGATCTATTTGGTATTCAGACCAGAGGAGGATGTGCATGTGCAGGACCATATGCTCAGGACCTTCTTGGAATTGATGAAGATCTTGCCGACCATTTTGAAGAGCTGCTAGCTGAAGACAAGTGAGTTCATTTTTTAATACAATAATCCATTGCTAAGGGTGGATCTACTAACAACAAATTTGTGCCTATGTGAAAATTTTTTTATGAGGACCATTCAAGAACTTGCATGGAAATTTATAAACAAGTGTGTATGAGCCCAAATTACAGAAAGCTGTAGTCCTTTCCAAAGTAATCTCCAGTGACAACACACCTGTCCAAATATCACTGCCACTCCTCAAAAATGTGCTGGGAGCCATCTTTCTGCATCCCTTTCAGAGCTGCTTATGAAGCATTGACTACCTTTTCTGTTGACGTAAACCTATGTCCTCGCAAGTTCTTTTTGAGAGTTAGGAAAAGAAAAAGTCACAGGGTGCTAAATCTGGACTGTATGGAGGGTGTGAAAACGTTCCAATGCACCTCCCAAATGTCACTTTCACTCCTCAAAGAATCTTTCTGCATACCTCTGAAGTGTTGACTACCTCTTCTGTTGACGTAAACCTACGTCCTCAGAAGTTCTTTTTGAGAATTGGGAAAAGAAAAAAGTCACAGGGTGCTAAATATGGACTGTATGGAGGGTGTGGAAGCATTCCAATGCACCTCCCAAATGGCACTTCCACTCCTCAAAGAATCTTTTTGCATCCCTCTAAGGCGTTGACTACCTCTTCTGTTGACGTAAACCTATGTCCTCGCAAGTTTAAAGCTGCAAAATAAACACCTACGATTATGGGACAAATCTTTACTTTTCCTAATTTGCGTTTTCCGAAAGTTTTGATTGACAGAATTCCATCCCCAGATAGAAAACTTGTGCTCTTGATTGCAAGTCTGCAAGAGAGGATTAAAAAGGGTTCTGGAGATTTTTCTTTTTTCTTTGCAGTTGCAGACTAAAGGTTCTGGAGATAGTGCTTTTGTCTGCAGGACTAAATTAAATTCTGCAATGTAGGTTGCCCATTGCCGCGATTCTCCTACAAGGCTGCCCTGTATGATTGGTTGTTAAATATCATTTTATTCTATAAAACTTTGTGTTTCAGCTTGAAAATTGAGGAAAATTTTCCAAAAACAAAAAGTTGGACAGAGCAAAAATTTCTCTGGTAATTGTAAAACATAAGCAAACATTTTCAACAATGGAACCCAAAGGCAATGAAGATTTCTTTTGTGATCGTTTGTGTGTGTTTTTCCTGCATTAAGTTATTAATAATATAAACACCTAGATCCGTCTCTCTGGGACGCTTGACATCACACCAACATCTGCATTGTTGCGTCATCACATATCGATCAGTTCGTGTGTGATCTCGAGATGTCAAAGTGATTACATGCTATGCAATAGCACGCGATCTAATGTCAAAGTGATTGCGTGCTATACAGTAGCACATAATCACTTTGAGATATCAAAGTGCTCGAGTGCTGATTTAAAAATATTTGATTACCAATGACTCGAGTTCTATTTATCCGATCTACGAAATTCAAATTGAAATTTTAATATCACAGCAAGTTGGGTTTGTATATTAATTTAATTTTGCACAATTCAAATATTAATTTGTACACCTTAATCGGTTTTTACTTTTTAAATTTAACTAACTTTCCGAGTTTAGTGCTGATTATATTATACATTTTGCAAAATATTGATCTGTCTAAACGTTGTTTACAATAAAAACTGAAATCTTGAGATATCAAAGTGAGCAAAATTGGATATAAAAGCAGATGTCACCCCAACAGCACATTCACGATAATTTAGAATTCAGCGAAAAATCAAAGCAAAAATTATTAAGGTATGTTTACACGAAAACAACTGGACTACAAGGAAAAATTGTTGAACAACAACAAATCTTTTTCACAGAATGTTTATTTATTGCAAGGTCTTTTGAAAAATGGAAATAACTAGCATATAATTTTCAGTTCTAACGTGAATGAGTTCTTACTATATAAGTTTTTGCTGTACAGGGTGTCCAAGAATTATTGGACACATTACAAAATTATATAAAACAGAACATTAAACGGATTGAAAGAAACTGACTGTACTAACTTACAATGTAACTACACAATTTAATAAATTTTGATGCGAGATCCCTTGGTTGCTCGTAGTACGTTCAAGCGATACTCGATTTCATGCCATGTATTGACAAGCATCTGAGGAGTAATGGAATTAAAAGCAGCTGTGATACGCTGCTTCAGTTCCTGTAAATCAGTACAAGGCGTCTGATAGACACGATCCTTCACATAACCCCACATGAAATAATCCAATGGAGTTAGATCTAGAGAGCAAGGAGGCCATGGAATGGGACCACCACGCCCAATCCATCTGTTGGGGAAATGCTCATTTAGGCACACACGTTGACCAATGCGGAGACCCGTCTTGTGAAAAAATGACGTCATATCTTTTGATCTTGGGTATAGTAAAATTTTCTAGCATATCCAAGTCAGTGTCACCATTTATGGTTTTTTTTTGCAGAAGAAGAAAGGGCCAATCACTTCTCTTTTTGATAGGGTGCACCACACATAAACTTTTGGAGAATCATGTTCCAGTTCAATAGCAGCATGAGGTGTTTCACTGCCCCATATCCTACAGTTGTGACGATTCACAATACCTGATACATGAAATGTGGATTCATCACTAAAAATTACAGTACTGAGAAAGTATTCGTCGTTTTCCACTCGATTCAGCATATCCACAGCGAAATCGTATCGCAGAGTGTGATCATTTACATGCATCTTTTGCACTATTTGGATTTTATAAGCATGAAACTTTAATTTCTTGTGCAAGATATCGTGAACTGTCGATTTCGGAATGTACAGTTCTCTGCTTGCTTTACGAACGGATTTCCTGGGGCTTCGTCGGAAACTTTCATTAATTTGGTGAACCGTCTCACCGCTGACTCTAGGTCTACCAGCTCCTCCACGATGTTCCATGTTGCCAGTTTCTTTAAACTGTTTCATCCACCGCATAATTGAATTCGTTGACGGAGGGTTACAACCAGATTCTAAACGGTACTATCTTTTAACTTTAATGACAGACTTTAATTCCGCAAGCCATAACACACACATCGCTTTCTGCTGCACGGATGACATGACTACTGATTGCACATTTCTCATACATTCCTCATCAGGCCACACTTAGCGCCATCTATCGGATTCTGGGAATAACAATTCTGCAAAACAAAAATATAGAAACAGTGTTAGTAATATGGGACATAGAAAAACAGACAATGCTCATAATTTTTTTTTGTACATAATTTTGTAATGTGTCCAATAATTCTCGGAAACCAGGTATCTCCTTAAAAAAAAGCCGGTGTCTATTTGATTTGTTTTCAATCTGCTTCAATTAAAAATTTCACTCCGTCATAGGACGGGCAACATCCCTTATATATTAATATTTATTTAAAGCTTAAAAACAACCATCCTAGGATGGGCTATAGGCTAGTTGTTTAAATAGTTAATTACATAAATATGTGTATTTAAGATCAGAAATGGGGAAAAAAACCTTTGAAAATGAAAGTAGGACGGAGCAAAGATTTCTCCTGTAATCATATTTATATTTTTTTCTAGCTATATTCACTCTGCCATGTATTGTTGTTAAATGTAATTTATTTTATAAATCTCTGTGTTTCAACTGAGATAGCTTTCTTTCACAGGACATTAGACAGAATTCACCTGCGTCGTTATCGAGAATATTCTGATCGTGAAGTATTGAGACCTGGATTCTCGAGATTGAGTTTGCCCTATTTCATGTCTGAAGAAGACGTTGATTATGTTGTTGCTGCCATTTCTATGTTATCTCAGGATGGCTGGAAACTACTCCCCCAGTACATGTTCAACCCTGAAACTGGTGAATGGCACCATAAGACTCATCAAGTAAGATGCGTTGTATTTCTTTTCCTTTTAAGTGAGACATAACTCATTACCATACATTTTTTCTTTTTCAAGAATAATAGATTGTTTTCATTAAAAAAAAAAATAAACTGGTATAAAAATATCTCAAGTTTGTTTAGCTTTTAATTGCATTTTCTGTTTCGGTGTTGAAATGTTTAGTGAATGTGAAAATTTTTATATTCTTTTAAAATATGAGGAATAAAATTAGTGTAAAGTTTTCTTAAGTTTACAAAGTAGTGCAAAACGAGTTGACTAAAAAGAGATTATAAATACATGCATATAGAAACTAGGATTTTTTTTTTTTGTAGTATTTTGATGATATTAGCCACCTTTATTTAGATAAACTAGGTGTGTGTGTGTGTGTGTGTGTGTGTGTGTGTGTGTGTGTGTGTGTGTGTGTGTGTGTGTGTGTGTGTGTGTGTGTGTGTGTGTGTGTGTTTTTAAAACACTACAAAATGCTTTTTAGTAATAAAGCAACAAGCTCAAATGTACTTCTTCACTATACAGTCACACCTGTTTGTAACAAAGTAATTTATAGCAAATTTGTGGTTATATTGAAGTAATTGCCATGCCCCTTGATTTAAGAAGAAAATTGCAATATGGACAATTTATTTGTAAAACAAAGTCAAATTTCTCATTATGGATTCTGAAAATTATTTGTGTCTACAGTGTGTTTTCCTGTACATATACAACAGCAGTACATTTAAATTGTATGTACTGTTGTATGTGTACTTCTACTGCTTTTAATAAGTAGTATTTGTTGTTGTTTTGCAGTGAAGTTGCAGGTATAATGAAGTTTGCACTGGATCCTTGGACTTCATTATAAACAAACATTACTGTATACAGCTGAGAGCATACAATACTGTATTCTTCAATACACTCAATGGATAAAACATTAGAGATACGTATTTAATAGCTTGTTGGTCCTCCTGTAGCATGAATAACAATCTGTGCACACTGGGGCATCAACTTCACGTAATGGCAGAGAGTTTCCGGCAGGGCCGGATTAAGACTTTAGTGGGCCCCAAGGCTAAGACATCTGAATGGGCCCCCAAAGAAATTATGACGAAGAATTATTTTTAAGTCCGTTGGAACACGAAACTGTAGCTACTAAATCATCTGAAAAGTTTTCATAATAAGTCACTGTATTTTTCATTGTTCTCGCGTGAGCTAAAAGCTTAAGATTCCTAGATTTTGTCTTTGATTTTTTAATGATTTAGTGTTGTATACTTTCCTTCATGCATCATTTTTCTTATGCACTGTAAAGCCACAGGAGACTTTGACTCTTAATGGTTCCAAGTGCGAATTGGGAGGTGTGGGTGGATGGTAGTGAAAAAGCTGAAACTGTCTCACCACCCCTGCTGTATATAGCAACATTAAACCATTACCCTTGGTGAGTCACTGTCTTGAAATCCTTCATCTTCTTGCCTCTGTTTCTGACCAAGTGGAAATCATGCGAGACAAAAGTAAAACTATTTTATAAATCCCTCTCTCTCTCTCTCTCTCTCTCTCTCTCTATATATATATATATATATATATATACAGGGATGTAAGGTCAGGTGATGCGTAACATCACAGCCTCTCCTTGACAAATGTCAACCCCGCCTTCTCGTGGTGCATCCTGTTCCCACTAAAGGGGCTCTGACGACCGCCAATAGTGGTATAACTATACCATCAGGATTAGAGGAAATGCTATCCCACACTCACCAACTCGCTTGGCCAGCGTGGTGAGTTATGGCCAAACCCCTTCAAAATGATTCCACAACTTAAATCTTGGCCCTCAGTCTCCGGCAGCTGGAATGTACCTGGCCAAGGCAGCAGCCAGTGCGACATGAAGGCAGAGGGTGCTAAGAATCCCCGGAGGACCGGACTAGGCTGCCACCTGATGCTGATCTTGGCTACGTATAATGGACGCTCCCTATCTTCTGATTCAAGGCTTCTTGAATTGGAAGAGGAACTACAAAGGATCAAGTGGGACATCGTCGGGCTAAGTGAGGTAAGGAGAAAAGGAGAAGATCTCATTGAACTGAAAAGTGGACATCTCTTCTACTATCGTGGGACTGATACTGGCAGAACTAGTGGTGTTGGATTTATAATAAACAAGAAACTGAAGGATAAAGTTGTAGAAGTTGAAAGTTCCTCTGACAGAACTGCACGACTCGTTATCCAACTCTCGAGAAGATACCAGGCTCAGATTATTCAAACTTATGCACCCACCACAAGTCATCCTGAAGAAGAAATTGAAGAATTTTATGAGGAAATTCGTCATCTAAATAATAAAGGTAAGCAGCACTTAAAGATAATTGTGAGAGATTTCAATGCAAAAATAGGGCAACGGCAACAGAATGAAACTTCAGTAGGTAAATTCGGCCACGGCAACAGAAACCAACGTGGAAATACTCTCGTAGAGTTTGCAGAGGCAGAAGGGTTTTTCATCTTGAACTCCTTTTTCAAGAAAAAGCCACACAGGAAATGGACATAGAGACATCCAAATGGGACGACAAGTAAAATTGATTTTATTATGTGTAACAAAAAATTTGTCATAGAAGACTGCAGTGTGCTAAACAAGTTCAACACAGGTAGTGACCATAGATTGGGGAGATGTAAGATGCACCTCAACACTAAACTCGAACGTAGCAAGCTTATAAGACAAACAAAATGTATTGACATAACTAACCTTAAAAAACACCATAAAACCTTCAAGTTGGAACTGAAGAACAGATTCTCTGCTTTAGAAGGCCTAACATCAGAAGAAGTGGATATTTCTGAAGTTAACAGAAAAATAACCAAAGCTCTTATGGAAACAGCAACAAAATTAGCTGGGTCTAAGAACAAGTTGCATGTGAACAAATTATCAGGAAAAACCAAAATGTTGATGCAAAAAGAAGAGAGATGAGGACAACTAAAGAAGATGTGACTTCCAAAGTGGAATATATAGAGCTATGCAAGACAGTACGAAAAAGTATCACTGAAGACGTAAGGAAATTCAACTGTGAACTAGTAAGGAAAGCAATTGAAAACAACCAAAGCCTAAAGACAGCAAAGGGACATCTCAGTAAGGGAAGAAAACAGATTATGGCACTGAGAAAAGAAGATGGTTCTGTGACACAAAATAGAGGTGAAATTTTGACAAGAGTGAAAGATTTCTACTCCAAATTATGTGAAAGGGATGATACATGTACTCCAGACATCATGAAAGGTACCAGTACCAGAGTTCTTCCAGTCCTCCCAGCAGAAGTTACACGTGCAATCAAGAACATGAAGTGGGGAAAAGCTCCAGGAGAAGATGGAATTACTGTAGACATCATACAAGAAGCAAGTGGAGAAATCGAAACAGTACTCGTCAAAATTTTCACTCGATGCATTAATGAAGGGAAGATTCCTGAGGATTGGAACAACGCTACAATGATCTTGCTACATAAAAAAGGTGACATTGAGGATCTCAGGAACTACAGACCTATCAGCCTCCTATCAGCGGTTTATAAAATCTTCACTAAAGTTTTTTCACACGGCTTAAAGGTGACACTGGACATGGCTCAACCGAGAGAACAAGCTGGATTCAGGAGTGGCTACGAGCACAATAGATCATATCCACGTACTGAGAGAACTAATTGAAAGAGCGAGGGAATATGAACTTCCATTGTGCATGGCTTTTATAGATTATGAAAAGACCTTTGATTCAGTGAAACCATCAGCAGTTACAATGGCTTTGAAATCCTGCGGTATTGAAGATGCATACATTAATATTATTAATAACATTTATGAAAATGCAAGTGCAAAGATTCGGCTGTTTGAGAATAAAGTACACATAAAAATTGGAAAGGGAGTGAGACAAGGTGACACCATATCTCACCAAGCTCTTTAATGCCACATTGGAAAATGTCTGTCAATCACTGAACTGGGTAAACAAAGGGATAAAGATTAATGCAGATTATCTAACCCACCTTAGTTTTGCTGATGACATAGTCATTTTTGCAACTACCCTATCAGAGCTGCAGAGTATGATCCAGGAACTTTGCTGACAAGAGTAAAGAAGTGGGATTAAAAGTGAACTTTCAGAAGACAAAAGTTATGTTCAATGCTTTTACAAGAAATGAAGATTTATCGATTGCTGGAGAAAAGCTGGAGATAACAGACACGTGCATTTATCTTGGACAGCAGATATCAAGTGAGGGTCACATTGATGAAGAAATTAATCGGCGTAGAAAACTTGCCTGGAGAGCTTTTGGAAGAAACAGCATAATTTTCAAGAGCAATATGCCATTATGTCTTAAAAGAAAAGTGTTTGATCAATGCATCCTTCCAATGCTTACGTATGGTGCAGAGACGTGGACCTTAACTAAAAGAGACATACAAAGGTTGCAGACAACTCAAAGAGGCATGGAGAGGTGCATGCTGGGTGTAACCAGGAGAGATAAGAAGAGGAACTCGTGGATCCGAAAAATGACAAGAGTGGAAGACATCATGATCAGAGTTAAATCCCTGAAATGGCAATGGGCTGGACATACTGCCAGAAGGACAGACCATCGATGGACAGCCGAAATTTTAGATTGGATTCCAAGGGACAGGAAAAGACCCAGAAAAAGACCACATGGAAGATGGGTGGATGAAATTCGAAAGTATGCGGGAGTGACATGGAAGAGACGGGCACAAGACAGACCGTTGTGGAGGAAACATTGGGGAGACCTTCGTCCAGCAGTGGATTGATAATGGTTGACGATGATGATGATGATGATGATGATATATATACACAGGGTGTTTCAAAAAGAATGAACCAATTTCATAGTATATTTACTAAGGCAAATGTGGGATAGTTACAAAACAAAGAGCCAAGCATGAAGGAAGGTCTAAAGTTTCACTCACCACAATTACAAATGCTCAATGTGCCCTCCACCTACTGCACGGACAACATCAAGCCAATAGCTGAATTCATCCCAAATGCGTTGGAGAGTGTCTTCAGTCACAGAAGTTACCACAGCCGTGATTCTCATTTGGAGCTCATCCAAGTCAGCGGGTAAAGAAGGAACATAAACACAGTCTTTTACGTATCCCCATAGAAAAAAGTCACATGGTGTGATGTCTGGAGATCTTGGAGGCCAAGCGTATAGTGCCAAGTCATGGGGTCCCCTGCGTCCGATCTAACGCTGAGGCGATGTGTCGTTTAGAAACCGATGAACATGTAGGTTCCAATGTGGCGGTGCGCCTTCCTGCTGCAAAATGTGATCTTCAGAGTCACCCTGCAGCTGTGGAAGTAGCCAGTCCTTCAGCACTGCAAGATAGGAGTTGCCCGTAACCATGTTGTCAGCAAAAAAGAAAGGGCCATAAACCTTTCTAACGGAAACCGCTCAAAAAACATTCAGTTTTGGTGAATCACGTTCATGTTGGAGAGTTGCATGTGGATTCTCCAGTCCCCATATGCGAACATTGTGGCGCAAAACTTTCCCGCTTACATGAAAGGTTGCTTCATCGCTAAAAATCAACCTTGGTACGACAATGTCGTCCTCCATGTCCTGTTAACAGAGTTGCACAAAAATCTTTTCGTTGTGTTTTGTCACTTCCACTAAGAGCTTGCACCAGTTGCAATCTGTGCGGCTTCAGCAGCAAAGTCGTCGTAAAACATGCCAAACAGTCACATGAGGGATGGCAAGTTCGTGGCTCGCACGACGAGTAGACTTCCGTGAACTTCGCTGAAATGCCTCGTGAATTCGTTGCACATTCATCGCTGAGGTGGTTGGTCGTCCAGGACTCTTTCCCTTACATAAATACCCTGTTTCTTCAAATTGTCGATACCAACGACCAATGTTTTTTGCCCACTGGTGGAGCACTGCCGTAATGCTGTTTAAACGCACTCTGCACCATAATCACGGATTTGGTCTTGCTAAATTCGAGCACACAAAACGCCTTCTGTTGCCTCTACACCATCTTCTCACTCACTAAGTGTAGCAGCTGTTTGGACCCTTGTGCGGCCATCTAGCGGTAGTCATAACAAACTCTGGGCCATGCCTGTAGACATGATATGAGTTGCATTCATCGGTGTTTTGTGGTTGCCAAGATATCCACTTTTCAAATCGGGACATTCTTTATGAAATACCCTGTATGTATATATATATATATGTACACTGAAGAGCAATTGAATTAGAGACAGCTGGCGTTATGCATAGGTGCCAAGTAGTACGGATTTTCCGTAATTTTACGGATTTTTGGTTGCTGTTACGGAAGTACGGAAACACCGCTGAAATTACGGAAAATCGCCATTTGATTTAATTTTCTGAGATAGAAAGCAAATTTTTATCAACTTAAAAATTTTTGTTGGTTCTTCAAGTTTTTCTGGGGATTAAATGCTACATTCTGTGTATTATAGATTTCTGCATCTTAATTGGCAATTTATCTACCGTAGACTGAGCAGCAACCACACTATGCTGGCTCAGTGTTTCATTCCATGACACCGCTCCCATTGGTTCTCCCCTGCCGGACGCAACTACGCAGTTTAGCTCTGTGCGGACACTGCTAAGGCATTCGTTCCGAACTCCCATGATGCACTTCGTGTCTCCTGCGTGCAGCCAGGGCAGTTGCTTTCGTTCCTCGTAGGCAGCGCTTCTGCTTTATTGTCCTTAATGCTTTTTGGTTCTCTCTGCTGCACGTGCTACCGTACTGTTACATCACGGAAGGGTGAGGCGATTGTGAAGTTTTTTTTGCTGTTTTCTTTCATTTATTTAGAATGAAGCGTTCTTTAGACAAACCTTCGTCGTTGAAGAAGAAACAGTGTTTTCTAGAAACTTACAATAGAGATTGGCCCTGTTTTGGGAAATCAAAAGTTTCTGTGAACCACGTGTTTTGCAGAATTTGTAGATGCGATTTTAGTATTGCGCACGGTGGGCGGGATGATTGCCGAAGACACACAGAATCGAAAAAGCATAAATCTTTCGGTGAGTTTGAATGTTCAGTCAGTGAGCGATTTGTTTGCATCAAAGGAGAACAGTGTAATAAATGCAGAACTTATGTTCACTTCATTTATTGTGGAACACAATTTACCCATAGCAGCTGCTGACCATGCTAAACCGTTATTTCAAGCCATGTTTCCCGATTCAGCGATCGCAAAAAAATATTCGTGTGGAAGAACCAAGGCTACTGCACTAATTCAGCACATGGCCAGTGTTTCTACAAGTAACATCGTATCTGAAGTTAAAAAGAATCCTTTTTCTCTATCTACGGACGGAAGTAACGATGCTCACACAAATAAACTGTATCCCATTACAATAACATATTTTGACGAAAAAATAGGGAAAAATTTAACAGTTTTGTTATCAGTGGTTGAATCAAGTAATAATACAGGTGAAGGAATATTCAACGTTTTGAACAATGAGTTTGTTAAAAAAAATATCTTGTGGAGCAACTGTGTGTCATTTTCTTGTGACAATGCTAACACTATGATCGGTCAAGTAAAAGGTGTTGTTTCTCACATAAAGAAGGTTCAGCCTGCAATCATAGTGCAGCGATGTTCATGCCACTTAGTAAATTTAGCTGCACAGAAATCTGCTACTCAACTGAAAGGATTTAATGTTGAGCAGTTTCTGATACAGTTGTTCTTTTTTTTGGAGAAAAGTTCAAAGAGGAAACACAATCTAAAACTGAGTCAAGCTGTTTGTGGTACTAAACCACACAAAATTCTAAAGCATGTCAATACTTGCTGGTTATCACTTTTGGAATCCATTGACAGAATTTTAGAACAGTGGGAGGCTCTAGAACATTATTTCAGTGACAATGAAGAAGCTAATTCACAGTATAAGAACCTTGCAAGTATGATTGGAAATCCTTCATCTAAACTTTATTGTCTTTTTTTATCTGCAACTCTTCCATTATTTACATCTGTTAACGTGTTCTTGCAGCAGGAAGCTCCGCTTGTGCATGCATTAAAAAGAAAACTTCATAGTCTGTTATCTGAATTGCTTGTACGATTTATCAAGCCATCAGCATTTGATGTGACAGCAACATCTCTTGCAGATGGAAATTTTGAAAGAAGGAGAAATCAAAGAAAACTGTGATCTCGTAATTGGGTCAAAAGCGAGATCTTATATAGGCACAACTGCAGATTTGAGTGAAGACACAATGGCTACTTTTTATTCTGAGGTAAGGGAATTTTACAAGGCAGGCTGCAATTACATTTTAAGAAAATTTCCACTTAATGATGAATTTCTGAGTCATGCTGAAATTGCAGATGTAACATTAAGGCAAAGTGTTTCTTTTGCATCAGTCCAATATATGTGTTCCCTGTTTCCAGTTTTGAAACCAGAAGAATCTGACAAGGTGGAATCTGAATTTGCTCACTACCAGTTTGAAAATTTTAACTGTGCTGTTACTTCTGGGAGAATGGATGAAGTGTGGCACAGAATTTCTTTAATGAAAAATAAAAGTGGCCAGTTGAAGTATGAATCATTAAGCAAAATTATGAAAATGATTTTAATAGTCCCTCATAGCAATGCAAGTACAGAAAGAATTTTCTGTATTGTGAAAAAAAACATGAATGAATTCAGACCTAATTTAAGTACTCATGTGCTGTCTTCTTTGTTAGTAGAAAAAATAAATAGCATTGCACACAGTGAACTATGCTATCAGAAGAAGTTTTCACAAATTGAATTAAGGAAGGCCAAAATGGCAACTACAGCCAGTTTATCATAATAATTTGGCCAACATTCCAAGGAATAATTTTTCTTCATGTCTGGAGGTAATTTATTATATTTTTCTGGTAGACAGTATTTTAAATTTTCCCACTAGCAAATTATTTTTATTGTATTATTATTATTATAATTATTATTATTATTATTATTATTTTGTTAATAGTTCTGACAGATTAAAATTTGTTGCAGTGTTAAATACCCAAATTTGCCGCTGTAAACTGGATTACTGAAAATTACTGAAAAAAAAATTGTTACTGAAAATTACTGAAAAATGAACATGTTAGTTACTGAAAACTACTTTTAGAGGTTGGCATCTATGACATATGCAGCTATCCGACAATATAAGGAGTGACATGACGGGAATCAGTAAGAGTCGGACGCAGTATGGGTAAGACGAAGGATCTAAGCGCATTTGATCGTGGGCAAATTGTCGGGGCCCGACGAATGGGTCACTCCATTTCAGAAGTCGTGCAGGCACTGGGATTTTCATGAGCCACTGTGTCACGGGTGCACCGTGAATACATCAAATCCAGTAAAACCATCCCTGCAAGGGCCAACTGCTGTGGACAAGAGCGTGTGGATGAGCGGGGTCATCGTCGGCTAGCTCGAATTGTAAAAGTGGATAGACGGACCACAGTGCAAGAAATCACTCTGCAATTTAACGCTGGTGCACAAAAACGTGTAAGCAGCCACACCATCCAGAACTATCTCCTCACTATGGGGTACAGAAGCCATAGTCCCACGAGGGTACTGCTGCTGACCGCACATCACAAGGTGCAAAGATTAGCATGGACGCGGGAATATCGCCACTGGACCCTAGTCATGTGGGAAAATGTTGCCTGGACTGATGAGTCGAGATTCACATTGGTAGATGCGGATGGCAGGATACGAGTACAGCGCAAACCACATGAAGTGATGATCCTTCTTGCCAGCAGGGTACTCTTCTAGCTGGTGGGGGTGGCATTCTCGTCTGGGGACTGCTTACATGGACTGAAATGGGACCACTGGTACGTGTGACATCGTCCCTCATAGGTCAATGTTACCGGAATATCCTGGACGACCATTTGCTCCCATTTATGCATCTTCAACATCCCACTGGGGACCTCATCCTGCAACAAGACAATGCACCGTGCCACTGCTCCCGAATTGTATCCGTATGGTTGGATGAACACTCCACCGACGTGACCTCGCTTCCTGGGCCAGCTAGGTCACCTGACCTCAATCCCATCGAGCACATCTGGGATGCCATCGAGAGAGATGTTCGAGGCTCTGACCCCCTCCATCAAATCTTCATGAACTGTGGGAGCTTGTTCAAGGGTCGTGGATCCGTATGGCTTCCCAACGCTTCCGGTGTCTTGTCGAGTCCATGCCGAGACGAATCGCTGCCATCATCAGGGCGAAAGGGGGTGCTACACGTTACTGGACAGGTATCTTTAATTCAATTGCTCTTCAGTGTATATATTACTTGCAAAGGCATGCCTTCTGGGCCCTTGATCATGGTGGGCCCTAAGGACATCACCTTAATCTGGCCCTGGTTGCCGGATGTAATTCCAGCTGTAGCTGCTGCAGCACTGCTAACAACTCTGCTTGAAATGTCGGTACAGGTTCTGTGGATCTGATGTTTGACTCCATGGCATCCCAGAGAGCTTCCACGGGATTTAAATCCTAGGAAATCGGGGGCCACTGGATGCTTCCAAACTCAGACGAGTGTTTCTCGAGCCACGCCTATGTGATTGTGACCCAATGGGGCAGTGCATTGCCCTGTTGAAACAGACCATTGGGCGCAGGATGTGCAAAGGCTGTGAAAGTGTATAGGTGATCAAACAGCACATGGTGGTGGTGCGCATTGGTTAATGACTTTTCCAATACACACTGAGGGACCTAATGTGTCCCACGAGAAGGCTCCCCAAAACATCACAGAGACACCTCCACCACCTTGAACAGAGCTGACCCGGCACAACAACCCCATGGCCTCATGCTGTCAACGCTACACCCTCACTTCCCTGTCAGCTCAGTACTGCTTGAAATGAGATTCACGTGACTACACAATACAGCGCCACTCTGCAGGGGTCTAGTTTTGATGTTCTCGGCACCAGGAGAGGCATAATATCCAATGATGAGCAGTCATCAGCATTCTCGGCACCAGGAGCGTCAGCTCCTGTAGCTCAGGGTATGCAGTGTGCACCATACCGTTCACTCACTGATGCTACTTGGGATTCCGACTTTTAATATAGATGTGATTTGCACCGCCATTTTCAAGCAATCAGTCTTTATGTGCATTCATAGTCCATGTCGACCCCAGTCATCAATGGCATGTGGTTGATCACTGCTTGCTCTCTGGGCACTGGTACGTCCGTCGATGTTATACTCTCAGTACGCCCTTGAAACGGTTGCCCTCAGGAATCCTAGGGTTCTTACCTCTTGGGTGGTAGAATGACCCATCTGTCCTGCATCCACAATGCACCCACAATAAAAGTTGCTCTGATCACCACGTTTCTGTTCGTCGATTGCAATACACTATTGGGCAGCCCTGCTGTCTGCCTATTTATTGCCTGCCTTCAGTTTGGGCTGGTTTCCACTCTGTGTGGAAGGGATGTCCATTACAACTGCCCATCACCCTTATCTCTAATGTTTTGGCTACTGAGTTTATACTGCACCTGTATTTTCTTATCTTTCAACATGCCTCAGAGAATGTTGAACTGAGTTGTATTTATAAAATTGTGTCATTCTAAGTCAAATAACATGCATTAATCACATGTGAAAATACAGTAAAATCTCGAAAACCTGGCATCGACGGAACAGGACGAGTGCTGAATGTATGAAAATTCTGGATTTCTGAAGCTACCCAAATATTGTGTAATGGACATTACGTAAAGCATGTATAATTCTTACACATAACAGGTCACTTTAACGAAAATTTGCTCCTCTACGCCTTATAAATAAGCAGAGGTCGCGCTGCCGATCGCATTCTTCACAATTTGCGAAAAATAATCGTTTTGGCAAAAATATTGGCGATTATCTTTTTGTGCTATTTACCTCTGTCGAAAAAAATTTCATTTGGTGAATGATTAGGCAAAAACCTTTAAAAATAAGCCAGAGCAACCGCTAGGGCTGGGCAACGTATCAATACATTGTGGAAACATGATGTGAATTTCACATCGATGTTACAGTTTTTCGACTGATGGAATTACGATACATCACGATGCATCATGAAGGCCGATGTAGATATCATTACACGATCGAATCCACATACTGCCACCACCAAGCACAGATCATCATCACACAATTGTCACGCATTTCAAATTCAAACGTACACGCCGATTGGTCTCCTCATTGGTCTGCGTCTCTTCAGCGGTGCCCAATGAGATGACGAATTTTAGAAACCTCCCGATGTTACACGTAGGTGGCTGTTGGCAATGCGCATGCTGAGATCGGATGATCTCGCGATGTGCTGTTGAGACGGTACAGTGGGAGATTTCCGTGGTTATTGGTGAAACATCGAAAGTTCTCATGAAAACAAAATCAGAAAAATGCCAGATTTCTGAAGTTGCCAGTTTTCTGGATGACGGATTTTCGAGGTTTCACTGTATTTTGATACTTCATATAAGGACTTCTTCCTAATTTGGAGCCAACGCTTTGTCAAGACTTCTGTGGTCTTATGTGAAATCACTTGTTGACAGAACTGTACCAGTCTGAGTGAAAGTATACATTGTTTGCTGTGTTAGCGTACAATATTGCAAAATGTTTTAAGTAGAAATATACTTAATAAAACTGTACATCCTCAAGAATGATTAATATGAGACCATTTAACTTGGCTAGGTGGAACTAGCACAGCCTGCCAATCTTTAGTGTGCTACTGGTGTTAAAAAAATTGTGGTTGCTCTATATCATCAGAGAAATTGTGTGTCCTTTATGAGATGTAAAGTTAATTCATAGCCAGCCAACATTGTAATAATTGTGAAGAACCAAGTTTATATAAATGCAGACAGGGTTGGAAACAGATTTCAGTCATTTGCTATCTGTTGGTGGGTAGTGTTTAAGAAGTAGATTGGGAAATCTGGCAATACTGTCTATTCCACTTCCGAATCAGATAAGTAGTCTGGCTGTTATGGCAATCATGTTACTGACAGGGACGTTGCCAATGGGGTGGCGAGGGTTGGCTAGAGCCCAAACTGAAATTTTTCTTGCCCGCCCTGCCACCCACCCAATTCAAGAAGTACCAGTTTTGATTTTATTTAACTTCAAATTCTGGACTTTGCCAAATAATAATAAGTCTCATGTTTTCATCGTGTAACTCAGTGTTTCTCAAACTTTGGTCCCTCATGGACCACTTTAAGCATATCTTTACTTATCGTGGACCATCAAGCGGGGTCTGGGAGAAATTTGAAATTGAAAAATATATTGTCTGAAACTAAGGTCAACTGCCAACCCTGGTTAATAATATTAGGACCTGCAAGACATCCTCCTCATCAGCCTGTGAGTGATGACCCCCCTTCCTCCCCACTCCAAAGTATCCGCCGATTTATGTGCCTTATAGGTGGGATTACCGATATGAGCTCCGGCTCAATTTACCCCCCTTAAAATGTGATTTTTAGTTAATTTTAAGGTTTTCCAGCAAATTTTTAGCTGCTTTTTACTTGAAAATAATATTGTCCCCAAACAGGGCTGGTAAGCAGTTGCCACTGGCCTTAGTCAGAAAATCACAAAAAATTCCGACCAGGTATACCAATTGGTTGCTAACTCTATCTGAAACAAAGTAATTTTTATAGTACCTGTATTTGATGAAGAAAGAAAGAGTTTGGTGAGTTATTATTTTATTTTGTCAGTTTTATTAAGTTGTCAGAAAAGTCATGACATATTTTAGTCATGTTTTGCAAAGGACATTTATTGATAGAAAGAACAAAGACCAATCAATGATATAATGCTCGTTTTGTTCGATAACCTTTTGCCATCTTTCAGTGAGCTGCAGAATGCCTCGTTCATAGAAGGACCTGTCTTTCGTGGCGAAAAACTGTACAAGGTGCTGATTTACAGCCTCATCTGAATTGAACGTTATACCACGCAAGGACTGTTGAAGAGAGTGAGACAAGTGGAAGTCTGACGGCGCAAGGTCAGGCGAGTATGCTGGGTGTGACAACACATCCCACCTAAGTGTGGTCTTGCGTTGTCGTGATGGAACACAACACCTTTATGATGAATGAGCTCTGGACGTTTCTGGATGATGGATTTGTTCAAACTGTCCAATTGCTGACAGTACACATTCGAATTGATTGTATGGTTCCGTGGTAAGAGCTCGAAAAACACGACACCTTTAAAATCCCACCTCACTGAGACCAGAACCATCCGCTGATGAATGTCTGCTTTGGATGTCATTTGAAGCAAAGCAGCACATCGGGACCAAGATCGTTTGCACAGCACATTGTTGTACACAATCCACTTTTCATCACCAGTTATCAGTCGCTTCAAAAAAGATCGTTTTCCTCACGTTTAATGAGCATATCACAGATGTTTATACGTGCCGTCAATTGAGCTTCTTTCAGGGTGCGCACGCGTGCTTGAAAACCTGGAAAGTCCTGGAAAATCATGATTACGTTTTCAAGGCCTGGAATATCCTGGAAAAACGGTATTTTTTTAATGCTGTCTTGAAAAGCCTTGAAATTTGAAATTAGTGCTTAAAAAAAATGCCCTTTTAGGAAATCGTGTTACTGACTGTTACCCCTTCATTTTTTTAAGTTCCTCTCCTCTGTTCTCAAAGAAACCGCCGGCAACAGTGGTGTTTCGGATGTGCCCAAATCCTAATTTGGCTGGGGGGGAAGCACTACTTCCAGTGCAATAAAATTGGATGATTACTAGCAGGTCTGTTAGGGAAGGGGAGCTTGCTGCATTCTCTAGCCCTGAGCTTGATGTCCGTCCGACAACTACTGAGAACAACAGAAGGGGAAAGAAGAGACATTTAGCATTTGCAAGGGGGTCGCGTGTTTACCAAGTCAGCTGGCATCCACCAGTGAAGAGTATGCCTGAACAACACATTCATCTGCTCCTTGTTTATTGCATTAAGACGCTTGCTTCCGGCCCACCCCTCAAGAGACTTCGGCTACTTATGATAAAAAAATAAGAAAACTATCTTTGCGAATTTTTCACAAAAGTGGCTGAAATTTTTACATTTACTATAATTGGATTACAGAAGCTCACTCCCAAAATTCCATTTGAATCGGTTTAAAACTTAAAAAGTTAGCATTGGAAATTTTTATTATGTGTGCCTCTTTAGACAGTGAGCCTTGAGCAGAAAGTGTGTTACCATAGCAACGGTTGATTGACAGCTGGGAACGCTGATCCGAAGCCCTTGGTTGGGAAGAAAGCAAACACCTGTTTATCACTTCCACGGCTCAAAAGGACTAAGAGATATTTTCAGAAATCCATTTTCCGGAATTTTGAAAATAACACAGTAAAATTTTTACAGTGGTTAAAATACATCATAATAAAGTTCTAGTGCAAATTTCGCCAAATTCCGTTTGAAACTTTAGCAGATGCAAAAAAAAAAAAAAAAAAAAAATCTTCCGTTGCAAAATCGGATTGAAAAAAAGAAACGGCAATTATAAATTACGGGAAAAGCAAGCAAATTATTTTTTAGATGCCATGGTTTATTTAAACAGAGTGATCCTTAAATTTTGTTTCTGTGATGATATGGACTCTATTTTAATTACAAACATACATTTTTATTCAGATGTCTGAGTTACTGTTTTAATAAAAAAATCTATAATTAAAAAGTTTTCAATGGATTTAGGCAAAATTCAGCAGATAAACGTATTTTAGTAAATTGCAACGTTATGACGTAAATTTGGTCATTTTGTCGAAAATTGGGCAGCATTTTTTTTTTTTACGTTTTCTCCTATAGTTAGGGTGAAGGAGGAAGACACTTCAGTGAGCTGCAGGTGGTGATTTATGGCGATGTGCCAAATGAAAAGAAGCCGTTCCATCAGGACATTCCAGAGGTTGAGTGTGCGTGGACACGTGCTCCTGCTGTTTGAACTTAATCGGAATGTTTTCGGGAGGGGAGAAATATCCATTTCAGATTTACAGCTTTCAGGCTCCTTTTTTTTTTCTTGGTAATAAATAAAAACCATAGTTGCTGCATTCACCATTGATCCATATTCGCATTTCTTGAATATAAACAGCAGACAATCGGAAACATGGTGTTGAGTGGGTCTTGATGTTCTTCATTTGTATCTGCTGAATTTTTTGTTCTGTGGGAATACGGAATGAGTTATACTGTGAATACATACAAAACTACATATTTTTGAGCTGAAAAAATAGGTCTACTTGTACACAGTAGCTAACGTGTGAACTCAGACGAAGACAATCAGACATATGGACGTCTGATTCCATAAAAAAATCAACCCACTTTTATTATACACGACAGGTAAAAAAGAAAAAAACATTACATGTTTTTAAACATTATGAAGGAAAGCGGATTTTTGAAACACCATGACTTGATGATATTAATTTCTGAAAGTTTTTTTTTTCGATTTTAATTTCTGAAACCTTTTTTTTTTTTTTTTCAATTACAATACATTGTAACAGGATACCTGTGTGTTGTATCCCTTAGTTGTATGGCAGATTTTCAGTTGGCCGATATCCGCGATCGTAAGTGGTAGTTACATTGCTATTGTTGATGATGACAAGATAAATACTGGAGTAATGTAGAATGTTGCATAAAGTAAAAAAATCGCCCCCTCCTCCCCCTTCGAACTTTTATGCGGTTATCATAGCTGATCAACCATTTCATTCCATGAACATCAGCACATTTCAATCATTTGACCATTGGGGGTCTGACGGAATTCAGCAGTGCTTAAGCGCCTAGCGCAACGAGAACATGCTAATTATGGACAGTTCTATTCCCTTCCCCCTATCATCCCTAATAATTGAGAGCGCATACTGTAGTTTAAAATATTCTGTGTGTGAGCTAGTTTTCATGCTGTTCGTTATGTTTTTATTTTAGAAATTACTAACCCTTTCGAACTGTAGGTTGCAGAAACGTTTATGCTTTGGTTTTTTCCATTTGTCCGTACGATAATTCACGTAAAAGGGGTTGGATTTTGGCGAAATTTTAGTATGCTGTTAGGTACAACCTAGGAACCTACCCTGTTGAAAATGGTCGAAATTAAATTCAAAGGCATAGATATAAGAGCAGTATTCATTCTCCAAGCTTGAAGCTTTACGTCCACTCTCCAGCTGGGTAAGTATGAAAGATTTGAGACTTGGAGGAGAAGACCCAGTACAAAGTTTTGCTTCCCTCAGGCACTAAGTGTTTGTTAACATTTCCTTTCCTCTGGTTTGGAGCCTAGCTGTAAGAGGTGATGCTTTGTAACAAACAGTCTTTTAGCACAACACTCTGTCTACTGATTGGCAGACAGGTCATAAAACAGTAACTTCACTAAGTGTTGTTTCCTTGTTTTGAATGAAGACTAAATCAATGCCAAAGCATTTGCAACCCAGACTGCCTAAAGGACAAAGCTGGGGGAGCAGGAAAGAACATAGCAGTAAGACCCCTTTTTCTTTAATTACTTAAAATCTGGTCTATAGTAATTGGTCACATGTGTAGCCCCTTACTCAGGGGAAATTCTCAATTTTTAGTTGTGTGCTTTCCTTTGTGTCAGACAGTCATTCAAATTCAGTGCGGTTCCTGATCTTAGATATTTTTTTGGTTTTCATTTACTGTTTCAGTTGATTTACCCATTTTTTCACCCCCCCCCCTCCCCATTAAATATGGGTAAGTGTACTTTTAGTGATCTTTGGCTAATAAATCCTAAATATGCTGGATGGATTAAAAAAGATGAAAGCAATTGCCATGTTGCAAAATGCATTTTATGCATTAAAATAATAGATGTTTCGAATATGGGGGAATCCGCTTTAAGAAGCCACATGAAAGGAAGAAAACATAGTATGTTGACAGAAAGCTGTAAAAATGTTCCACTAACTGTTGATAAATTGCTATGTGTATCAAGTGATAAACAAGTACAGCCTATTGCATCCACATCTAATCCTCTGCATATTCCTCTTGAATAAAATGCAACCATTAAAGCAGAAGCATTGTGGTGTTTGAAAGTGGTTAAATCCCATTACTCTTACAGGTCTTGTGCAGGTAATGATGTTTTATTCCGCCTAATGTTTTCTGACAGCAGAATTGCTGGAAACTTCAGCTGTGGCGAAAAAAAATGTTCCTACATTTGTTGCTTTGGTTTGGCACCTCACTTTAAATCAGTGTTGGTTCAGGAAGTCAAAACTGAAAATGAAAATTTTGTGATTTTGTTTGACGAAAGTTTAAACAAGTTTAGTCAGTCAAAACAAATGGATATACATGTTTGTTTATGGGAAAAAGGAACAGTTTCAACCAGATATTTGTCATCAGTTTTTTTGGGTCATGCTAGTGCAGACATAATGATGGAAAAATTTCTTGAATGCATGGCATGCCTCCCACTGTGTAACATTGTGCAGTTATCAATGGATGGACCCAATGTTAATTGGAAGTTTTTTGATATGCTGCAATCAACATTTAGTGCTGACTCAAATGTCCAACTCCTAAACACAGGGAGCTGTGGACTTCACATTGTAAACAATGCCTTTCGACATGGAGCCTCAGCAACAGGGTGGGAAATTCAAAAGTTGCTTTCATCATTATTTAGGCTTTTTAAAGATTCACCTGCAAGGAGGGAAGATTTTTCTAAAATAATTTTAGCCAGTAAGATGCCATTAAAATTCTGCCCACACAGGTGGCTAGAAAATACTCCTGCCTGCGAGCGAGCATTAGAAATTTGGGCAGACATTGAAAATTATGTTAACCAAGTTGAAAAGAAGTGCATCAAGAATCTCCACACTGTATCATTTGATGCTATCAAAACTTTCACTAAAGATCCTTTTGTTTTGGCTAAACTGCATTTCTTCAATTCAGTTTCAAAACAGCTGGTACCATTTCTCAAGGCATATCAGTCAGATAAGCCAATGATGCCTTTTATGGCCACAGATCTTGAAAAGATGCTAAGAAATATGATGAATCGCTTTGTTAAAAGAACCGTAATGGCTGAAGCTAACTCTGCCTTAAAGCTGTTACAAGTAGACCTTACAGATGCATCTCAGTGTTGTCACTATAAAGAAATTGATGTTGGGTTTCAAACAGAGAAGGTATTGAAAGAATTAAGTGTTAAGAGCATTAGTGAACGCAAACTTATGGAGTTTAGAATGGAATGCCGATTATTTTTGCAAAAGCTAGTTGTGAAGCTATTGGAAAAAAATCCACTTAAGTACTCCCTTGTTCGCCACATGAAGTGTTTAGATCCTCGGTTGATGTCAAAAAATAGTGAGACTTGTATTAAGAATCTAACATCCATTCTCACACTTCTTGTTGATGCTCATAGAATACAACCAGAATTATGTGATAGTGTAATATGGCAGTTTAAGGAATTTGTGACCAGTGTTGCAGCAGTAAAATCTTCATTCATAAACTTTGATCCAGAAGATAAACAACAAAGAGTAGACACATTATTGTATGAGTACATGTCTTCTACTAAAGCTTTTAGTGAACTGTGGAAAGTTGTGAAACTTCTTTTACTGTTGTCACATGGGCAAGCTTCTGTTGAGAGGGGTTTCTCAGTCAATAAGGAGCTCATTGTAGAAAACATGAGAGAGGAATCAATTGTAGCACAGAGAATTATTTATGATCATATATCCTATGTAGGTGTTATTGATAAGGTAAATATCTCAAAATCCCTTCTGTTATCAGTTGGAGCTGCAAGGCAAAAATACATACATTATTTGGATGATAAGTCCAAAGAAAAGGAAAAAGCAGCCATATGTGGAAAAAGGAAAGCTATTTTAGATGAAATTGATAGCATAAAAAAGAAAAGGAAACTCATTGAAGGAGAAGTCAAAGAATTACTTAACTCTGCTGATGATTTAGCTTTAAAAGCTGAAACTACAAATAACATTACATACATTGTAAAATCTAATAGCTTTAGAAAAACTGCTCATGAGAAAAGAGCAGTACTTAAAAAATGGATATGGAACTTGAAACCAAAGTCAGCAATCTTAAATCTGTATAACCATCCATTGATACTCCATATTTGTGGTATCTTCCAAGCATATAGAGAATTAATACTAAAACATAAAATGTTTATATTTGTACAATTTACAATAGAAATGAACTTTTTTTTTCTTTGAAGCATGTTGAACTTCAAACCAGTTTTGATCTTATATCTTCATAATTATTTAGTGTTTTTCATATGAAGTTCATGTAAATAGACTAATGAACTCTTCTGTTCCAAAAACTTATAACTTTCTGCAACTAACTTCCACAATTGGGCTTCTTATTGGACTAAAACTTTGGTAAGTAATATAAAACCTTATATATACTTGTACAGTAAATACTCATGAGCCCCTAAAACATATTTTTGCTGTACATTTTACTATGAATTTGTGGCCAAAACAATTCAATCAATTGTCCTTAATGCATTGATCAGATTTTGGTTTATATAACTGACAAACTTCAATTTTTTTAAAAAAAGCTTTTAAAAACTTAATTCATATAATTAAGATGTCTTATGTTTTGGGAGTTGAACCAAAAGTGGTTATTCTGATTCTGGTTATGATTGAAGCTTAACTGGAGGTAGAGATTCCTTATGCTCATCATTTTTCATTTATGTAAAATACTTAAGAATATCCTAATTTATACCAATAAAAAACTGAAATTGTTTTATGTTTAAGGTTTTTATAAATAGTTTAGCTAGTTCCACATTTTGGGGTAGCACTTCATAAATTTAGTTTAGCAGTGATTTTGATTTAAAAAAATAAAAGTAAATTGAGGCAATCTTGTTTGATATGAAAAATAATTTTTGGAAAGTAATATGAGGCAAGTGTACTGGTAGACATAAAGGTGGTTAGATTCTTTTGGGTTGGGTGGTGGGCCAGGACTTTCTGACTTCTATGATGAAACTTATTTGAAATTTGTTGCCATGTTCCTAAAATTACACTTTCTGTTTTAAACTCTATTGGTTCACCCTTCTATGATCGTCCACTCCCGAATCATTTCTTGAGGTGCATAGTGATTCCGTGGCTTATGCTTTTTGATTTAACATAACTGTACTACAATTGGGGGAAATTTTCCTCAAGTCTGGAACATATTCTGTCTAGTAATTAAGATTTTCATTGCCTTCAAAAGTCACATCCCAATATGCAGCCACCAGTGGCAGTCATTGGGAATGTTAAAAAAAAAAAAATCATTCCCATGTATGGAAACACTTTTTATCAGAGCTAGAATCCACCTGTGGGCATAACAGGCACATGCCCCATTTCAAAAAAGGGGGGGGGGCAGGGGGTTGAGTAAGTAGATAAGTGCTTTGCTTTGTCTCACGTTTCTGGTTTTCAGACATCACACTTTTTCACTTATGGATTTGCAACTCCACGTTTTGTCTTACATTTGCCCGAACTTTTCAGTGATCCACACAGCAGTACTTCAGAACTGCTGTTTGTGATGTATTCTGACAGGCAAGCACCCCATCTCCCCCTTATGGGTCCTCCATGTTTTACCACCGTGTTTTTTGGAGGAAATAAATCTCAGAGATTTTTTTAACAGTCCTCTTTTAGACGTGCGCCCTCCCCATTCTTAAATTCTGAATCTGCCCTCACTTTATTTTATAATAATTTTAGTTGTTATCAATAATAGTCTGATTACATGGAAGATAGTGCAGAATAGTGATGCAGCTAAAATGACTGATTGAATTAATCATTTTCTGTTGAGGGAAAGGATTTTCTGAATAGCCTTGTGGTAATTGCATCATGATTCAATTTAGCATTATTGGGTAATTCGCCAATTAAAAACATTAAAAAGAAATGTAATGAGTAAAAAAGCACACTCATCCATTTGCATCTTTCATCATTTTTATTACTTAAAACTGAAATTGCTTTTAAAAAATAATTTGAGCATGATACTGTAAAGCGTAATAATCATCCTGGAATTTTTTGTATATGGCCTGGAAAAGGCCTGGAAAGTCCTTGAATTTTTTCCCCCAAAAAGAGTACGAACCCTGTTCTTTGAGTTCATGAGGAACCCACACATCGAGCTTGCTTACGTATCCCAGCTTCTTCAGGTAGTCGAAGAAGCTGGGATATATATGATGGATGTGCAATGTGTCTGCAATCTCTCGTATCATGTAACATGGGTTTGACTCGATCAATGCCTTGATTTGGTCGTCATCAACCTCGGTGGGCCTCCTGGACCTCGGAGCATCGTTGAGGTCAAAATCACCAGCAGGGAATTTTGCGGACCACCGTTGGCACTGACCTTCTTGTAGAGCATTATCACCATACACTTTACGCAACTTTTCACGAGCTTGACACGCGTTCTTCCTTTTACGGAAGTAAAACAGTAAAATATGGGGAAAATGCACAGTTTGGTCTTCCACCTTCAACTTGATGTCAAGTCTCCGCAAATCAACCAAATCACTCACTATTCCTTTTAGACTGCAGCTAGAACTGGCACCTGTCGAATGCCGTAGCGATAACAGAGCTGCGCATGCCTCTAGTACTTCCTAAACCGCTCAACCGCCATCGGGTACCAAAATTTATCACGACTTTTCCGACAACCCAATAGAAGCATTAACTCTAAAAAAATTTAAATTGCCCAGTTTATGATTTAAAAAAGAAAAAAAACCCTGTGCTGTTACAAATGATTTAATGTATGTCCCATCCCTGAAGCATCCTTGTAGTTGGTGTCTATTGCATTGGAGTCCTTGTATTTCATAAACTTAACAATCTATCCTTTGAAGCAATCTAAGTGTTGTGTAAGATGAACAGTCACTGCATTGTCGCAGTTCCATTGCATTTTAATACTGTGTATTTTTATTTTATGTTTTTGATGGTTAGCCAGATATATTTATATTTGTTGGTGCTGTTACCTTTCAGGTATTTAGTGACAGAAAGTGGTTGGGATCCATTGATTATAGCAGTGGCTTCTTTTCTCATAAGAAGCCTGATGAAACAGCCGACCTTCCTTTGAATAAAAAGGTAATATTAAAGTTTTATCATTTATAAAATTGAAATTTCATGATCTGGAAAGAAATGGGAAATGGTAAATTGCATAAATATTGATGAATTACATGCCCATGGCTTATATGCCAAAACATACCTACCAACTACTATGGAATGTTCGTAGTTTCTACAGATTTAGTTGTCTAACTACAGAAATAAGTATAAACTGCGGATTCTGCAAATTTTCATTTCTTAATTTTTTTTATTTTTTTTTTTTGCTGTTATTTTATGATATACATGAGATTCTTAAGCAGATTTCCGGTATTCCGCTTTATTTATTTATTTATTGTCATGATTTAGATCATACAAAACTTTTAGATCGATGCAAAAGAGAAGGGGGGGGGGTCTATCTGGTGACGGTATTTCGTGTTTCAAAATTTTCGAAAACGGTAGTTAAATATTTCAATTTACTTCCGATATTGGAGGTTATATTATTTAACGTGCATTAATGCATTTGCATTTTTGAACTTCACTTTTAGTTGGTAAAGTTCGATGAACACTTACCGCACGTGGGGCTTGGCTTTCAATTCATATCTCCGTTATGTGGATGCGGCACGGGGGTTTTTCATTTGGCCACGGGTCCGCTTTTTTTTTTTTTTTTTTTTCCGTTGGAATTTATTTTGCCTCATCACCAATTGAGTTTTTTTCCTTTGCTGCATCCTCATTTACTTCAATATTTATTCATAGCCCGAGTACTTTCGTTAATACTCCTTGAGAAACAGCTGGAGAAATTTAATTAAAATTGAGCAAAAAAATGAAAAAGTTCGAAAAATGAGATCACTGACCAACAAGAGATGGCGCCACAACGCCCAAGAAGAAGCGATAGCCGATGACAGAAGCAGCCCGCGAGAACCACCGAAATGCCCAGCTGACACGGTCCGTGCTAGTCGGAGCAAAACGTCCCCTCGAAGACGGTAAAGGAGTATTACCGAAAGTACTCGGGTTATGAATAAATATTGAAGTAAATGAGGATGCAGCAAAGGAAAAAAAAACTCAATTGGTGATGAGGCAAAATAAATTCCAACAGAAAAAAAAAAAAAAAAAAAAAGAAGCGGACCCGTGGCCAAATGAAAAACCCCCGTGCCGCATCCACATAACGGAAATATGAATTGAAAGCCAAGCCCCACATGCGGTAAGTGTTCATCGAACTTTACCAACTAAAAGTGAAGTTCAAAAATGCAAAGGTAGTTAAATAGAGTAAAAAAATAAAAATTCTATAAACATATTTTTTTCTCCTGATGCTGCCTTTGTGTCCAGTACTCTTGCTAAATATCATTTTATTGCATCAATGTTTGCATTTCAGCTTGAAACTGTAGACAACAATTTCTGGAAATGGAAGTTAGACACTGCAAAAATTTCCCCATAATCTTCAGGCATGAGATTCTTCCCTAAATTCAAGGGATTCCACCTTTTTCATTATTATTTTGGTCATTCATACGATCAATGCACAAGTAAACAGAATTTTTTATGGGGGGGGGGGTCGTCTGAGGGTGGAATTCTATCTTTACGAAACTTTCGAAAACAGAAGGTTGATGGAGTTTAGAATTTTTTCCATAATTGTTACTATTAACAAATTATCTTTTGCATATGATGTTCAAAACCCTTCCTTTTTTTGTTCTTTCTTCATGTAAATTCATGGATGCAAGAGTTCAATCCTGCAGACAGATCTCCATTTTAAGCAGTGATGTAGTTCTAAATAAAAAAGTGCCTTAGCGGTGAACGGACTAGGAAAAATTACCCTTGAAATTTTCAAAATCTGATTCATTGTTTTTATTATGTATTATTATTTTCAATTTTCATGATTAATTACCAATAACAATTTATTAACTGCGTAATCTGAACAATTTAAATAACAGGAAGAATGTAACGTGAGAGACATATGCTAAGATTATAAAATTTTTATTTAAATACTGCTCTGTGTCGTTCTATGCGATTTTTAATATCTGGGAATATTTGTGATCAACAGAGTAACATTAATTCAATATGACTAATGCGCTGGTTTTACTGAGATTATGTGGTACATGTAGAAGATTTTTGTGTTGCCCGTAAGGGGGCAGAGATTGAGCTCAGGGAATTACTTTGATTGGAGACGATACCAGTGTCGAGTTGTTTAATATCAGTACCTTTCCATCAGTACTGTTTTCTCTCTGAGCACCACAATCTTAACACCACCGAGTGGCCATCTGTTACAAATTTATTTTGACTGCCTTCTAGAAAAAGGAGTTCACATTCTCTTTGTGATAGAATCTTATGATTTGTGAGACACCCTACTGTGGGATCCAACGGTGTAGATCCATCTATGCCGTATTTTTGTTTGTTTATTTTTGGGTTTAACAACTACCATGGGCAACTCGTATGGCCATAAGCAGTTACCCGTTCCTTATTTCGGGTCACTTGTTCCAGGGAAGGGACGGATCGATCACCTTTGGCTATGCACACCATCCCATGACTCATCCGGGTTTGGAACTCAGTCTTAGCTTGGAAGAATGCTCAGAAGCATTCACTTCAGACCACTGTACCATCAGGGTGGCCATATCTGTACTATGAACATTCGTATGCCGCCCCGGTGGCGCAGTAGTCTAAGCGATGGCTTCTGATCATTCGTTCGAAAGGGGTGCGGGTTCGAATCCTGGTGAGGCATGGATGTTGTGTTTGTCTTGCAGCACTGGCTCTCTCTCTTCCCTGGAACCAGTGGCCATAAATTAGGGATAGGCGATTACTTATAGCCCATTGAGTTGCTCACGATGGTCGTTAAACCTCCAATAAAAAAAAAAAAAAGAACATTCGGTTAAGATATGAGTATGTTTGCATACAGGACACAGTTTTTTCTATTTTTACATATATAATCATTTAGAAAAGTTCCTTAGTCCAGATTCTCTTGCCATGTAACCACGAAAACTGCCTTAGCACCGCTAAGGCACGCTAAGCCTCTTCTACATCACTGGTTTTAAGTTTTTGTCATACTACAGTATATTAAATTATAAAGTGAATTAGCCAAATACATGGTCCTCTGGTAAATAAATATTTGGTACACAGTACCTCATATCATTCTGTTTAACACACTTTTTAAGGAACTTGACTCATTATCATACCTGCCAACATTGGCAAGAGCCTTGTCGGTTACTAGTATTATTGCGCTGCATACACAGACACTTTTTTACAAAACGCAGTCCAACCCTTTGTGAAAAAAAATATGCGACGCAACAAAATTTTACAACAAGCAGGGACATTGCAAGATTTAAGTTCAAAACTTCCACCAGTAAAAATCGGTCAGATCTTTCAGAATTCCGCACTTAACAAACGCTACATCCAAGCAAGTGAACGTGCAGTGCACAAACCTCCACTTACCATATGATCAGTTTCCTTCTACACAGTTTTTGACAAGAGGAGACAATAAAGGGGAGAAAAAAGCTGAACATTTTTAACTGGCTGAAAAATCAAAACACACAGCAAGAATGCAGACTACTGTCAGTTTGTCTTTTGTTGACTCTGCAGCTGCACAGCATCCATTGCTTAGTTTCTCTTTCTGCTGATATCTTTCCCTATTTCTTCATTGTCGCTTTTCTTTTTCTTTTTTATGCTTTCTGATAACAATAATTTCATTCATCATGCTGAAAAAACTTTCAGCCTGAGGACCATGGATAAATGATATCAAAGCTTTAACTATTTTAAATGAATGGTATAACTTTGTGAAAATTAATAACTTTTGAACACCATGCATCAAATTTTTCAACTTTGTCACTTCTGTTTTCGGGAATTTCTCACTCACTTATCAAGCTTAAATGCGAAAATTTATGGGACGAAGGATATTTGACAACGCAGGAGAGTGGGAACATGAGGGGGGGGGGGCAATTACGGGAGAAATCTTAACTCCATTCGACTTCCGGTTGGGAAATATCCCCCTATTTTTAAGCTGAAGTACAAATATGTGTCCAGTAAAATTACGATAATACTTGACAGAAGCAGCATCGCAAGAAAAACAAACAAAATTATGATTATGAAAAAAATCTGAACTCCGTTGACCTTCCATTTTCGAAAGTTTTGTAAAGATAAAATTCCATCCTCTGACAACCCCCCCCCCCCAAAAATTCTGTTAACTTGTGTATAGATTGCATGAATGACCAAAATAATAACGGAAAGGGCGAAATTCCTCGAATTCGCGTAAGAATCTTATGCCTAAAGATTACAGGGAAATTTTCACAGCATCTAACTTCCCTTTCTGCAAATCAAATTGTTGCCTACAATTTCAAGCTGAAATGCAAACATTTATGCAATGAAATTATATTTAACATGAATACTGGACACAAAGGCAACATCAGGAGAAACAACATTACAATTACGGTGAAATTTTTTACTTTGTTTAACTACCATTTTAGAAAGTTTTGAAACACAAAATACCGTTTCCCCAGGTGAGACCCCTCCCCTCCAAATTCTCTTCAGTTTTGCATCAATCTTGAGAATGATCTAAAATTTCTAAATGATGAAAAAAAGAAAAAAAGAGGAATCCTATGAATCCGCTTAAGAAATTCATGTATATCATAAAATAATAGCAAAACAAAAAAATAATTAAGGAAGATTCACAGAATCTGTAGTTTTGACCATGAGTTCCATAGTCAGACAACTAAATCCGTAGAAACTTTGGACATTCTGTAGTAGTTGGCAGGTATGCATTACGTTGAGTTTTTTATTATGAAACAAATCTCAAAAATCGCTTACAGACCTATTGCATGCAATATTTGTTGGCTAGTAAGTTCATCTCTATCCTCAGTATTTCTGACTTACGTATTTAAGCCTAACCTACGTTAACAGTGCAGTGAAAACTTCCACTAATATTAATGCATACCTACCAAGTTTTACAGTTTATGTGTAAAATTTATGGAAATTCTACCTCTATCATGGTTATTTTACGGATGACATTTTAGAATTCAGTTTGTTTTTTATCTCAGGTTGGTGTAATTTAAAAACAATAAGTGTCCCCAAGTACCCCTGCACCTGTGTATTCTCATTTACTCGATCATGTTTTCTCCCACTTCTGTGTCTCCTACCCTGTCTGCTCACAGCCCAGGGTAGAGACTCTGTACATACGCTGTAAGATTACAATTGGTGACAAGTGCTGACAAAGAGAGAGAGAGAGAGAGAGAGAGAGAGAGAGAGAGAGAGAGAGAGAGAGAGAGAGAGAGAGAGAGAGAGAGGTGCAAATTAGAAGTCTCAGGTAAAAGACTTGCAATTGTTTTTTTTAAAGGTATTCTTACATGTTGACAAAAATTTAAGGTCAAAACCTTACTTAAGTTAAAGTGAAAAGCTACTTCAATATATTACAATAATTTCGCAGTTTCAAATGAAATCTTTATCTGTATATGTGGCCTAATGATAGCGAAATAATGAGATAATTATGTATCAGTTGCTTTTTAATCGCTGTAAGTGTTGAATAATACCAAATATCTTAATTGTAGCATAAGAAATCGATTAAAATCGACAAACCATTTTCATAATAATTAGGATTCTAATTGATGTGTTCAATACATCAGTCAATCATACATATCAATTAAACGTTCATTAAACTTGTTGTCTTCTGCAGTAATTCCTCTCAGTGTTGTGTGGAAATCATAAAATCAGTGGTGTAGCCAGAAATTTCTTAAGAGGGGGGGGTCCATGGATTTGGTTCATCGTTGAAAGGCTCATATATACGCATATATGTCACTTTAAATTCATACTCAATCCACCCTCAGGAGGGGGTCCGGGACCTGAGGACCCTCCCCCTGGCTACACCTTTGCATAAAATTATTGTCGTCTGAAGTTTGATCGCAAGATTGTTAATTGACAACCAAGAAATAAAATCAATCAACAAATATTGTGTGTGATAGCAGCAGAAGACACAATGAAAAATTAATGTTTTCTGTGTATTTTCCATTGTTATCACAGGCAATTTTTGTTTATTACAAATTGTATTTTAATTTTTGATTGCTGATTATCAATCTTGTGATGTAATTAAAATTTCATTGGATAATAATTTCCATGCAATGTTGAAAGGACTTACCATTAAAGACAAGTTCGTTATACCGATGGAAGGTTTAACTGCACAGCTAAAGGAAGCTTAATCACGGCAATAACAGTAGTATGAGTGATGGTGACCGTGGAGATGAAGTAACCAGCCAACAAAGATTGCATGCAAATAGGCATGTAAGTGATGAAAGACAAAAATTAGATTTATTTCATAATAAATAAGCTCAGCATAATGAGGAAAACTCTTTTAAAAATATGTTGTAGAGAAATAATATGCAGTGCTGTGTACCAAATTTATACAGATTTCCATTTTTGAAAAGTTTTCACATGAATATTGTAATGAGTACTTAATTAAGAAGATTTGAAAGCTGTCGAAGCACGGTAACTTTTCTGGAGCAGCCAAAGCACACACGCCACACTTTAAATTTCCTTTTAAAAAACATAGGGTCTAAAAAACGTCTTTGTTTACAATTTAAAAATATGGTAGATAAAAGCTGTGGCAAGCACTTTCGCGACCCCTATGGCTGCATCATCAGGCCGCTGAGTGAAACTAGATTAGAACAGCACAAGGTTAAGTAGTGACAGATATCAGTACAAGTAATACGCATTATGTAAATGAACACATAGGTCAGTGCCATTCACTATGAATTGTTAAAAGTTCCTTATAATCATTCAGATTCTTCATCCCGTGAGTACTGCAAAATTAGGTTTCTCCAGCTAGAGGGAATGTATACAAGCGCGTCCTCATTACAGCATTTTGGTCCAAATTGTATAATGTATACACTCGGTAAAAAGCATAGAGCATATAGTCTGCTTCTAATAAATGGTAGGCACGTCCTCATTACAGCATTTTGGTCCAAATATTATAATATATAGACTCTCGGTAAAAAACATAGAGCATATAGACTGCTTCTAATAAATGCTCTATGCTTTTTACCGAGAGTCTATATATTATAAAATTTGGATCAAAAGGCTGTAATGAGGATGTGCCTGTATACATTCCCTCTAGCTGGAGAAACCTGATTTTCCAGTACCCATGGGAGGAAGAATCTGAATGATTATAAGGAACTTTTAACAATTCATAGTGAATGGCAATGACTTATGTGTTCATTTACATAATGTGTATTATTTGTGCTCCTATCTGTCACTACTTAACCTTGTGTCGTTCTAATCTGGTTTCACTCGGCAGCCTGATGATGCGGCCATAGTGGTCGCGAAAGTGCTCACCAGGGCTTTTATCTACCATATTTTTAAATTGTAAATAAAGACGTTTTTTAAAAGGAAATTTAAAGTGTGGTGTGTGTGCTTTGGCTGCTCCAGAAAAGTTACCATGCTTCGACAGCTTTCAAATCTTCTTGCCTACAACCCAGCATGAAATACCTTTAATTCTTACAAGTATTTAAATGTTGTGGGTAATAGGGAAGAGAGTAGAGCTGTTTCATATGTTTTAACGAATTTTCTGAATAAAGTGAATGGTATCGCATTCTTTGCAAAATCTCCTCTTGCTATGTCAATCAATGGAGCAAACATTTTTGCATTTTTTTAAAGGCAAAATTCAAGTTTACTCTGTTTGTTACCTGTAAAATTGTTTTCCTGGGAAAGAGGGCAGTGGCAAAGCCAATTTTTGTACTTTAATTTCATTTAAAATGCATGTTTTCCCATTCTTTAGTTACTCCTTTCTGTATCAAGGAACAAAGTAAGTATTTCACGTTTTGTCTAAAGTGAAATAGAAGTTCAAAAGCAGTACTGCATGCCTAACGTGCAGTGAAAATAACTTTATGTATCAGGAAAAATGGTAGTGGAGAGGGTGTCAATTTGAACTTTAGTGTCACTTTAAACAAGAAGGAAACTGCTTGCTCGATTTATTGACATAGTAAAAAAACCACAAGTATTGGGGGTGGGGTGGGGGTATGCATTTCATTAGCATTAAGAAAGATATGTAACCACTCTCCTGCACTCATACAATATTTATGTGAACTTTTCCAGTTGCAAATTTACTTACTGAGCAGTCTCTCTTTATTTGTGACCATGTAAACCAGGGGTGACCAAACGGTTGATCGCGAGCTCTCGTATGATCGATCATTTGCTTTATCTTCCATTCAAACTGCCTGAGACCAGATGATAGAATTAATCAGTGAGACTCCCCTACCCAACCCTAACTGCTGTGCATGGTCGTCGCACATCTGCAGTCTGTCGCATGAGGCACATATGTTGTTATCTCGTGCTGTGCTAGTTGTCAGTCGCAATGCCTACAAAATACAGGAGCTGCCTGACTTAATGCTCATTTAGAAGCATGTATCCAGCTGTTGTTGTTTTTTTTAATTGGGGGTTTAACGACAACCATGAGCAACTCAGTAAGCTATAAGCAGTCACCCATCCCTAATTTAAGGTCACTGGTTCCAGGAAAGGGAGAGAACCAGTGCCGTAAGACAAACGCAACATCCATGCCTCACTGGGATTCGAACCCGGACCCTTCACAGGCGAGTCTCTGGTGGTACCTCACTGGATATATGCCAGATTATTCTAAACTTTGTGAGGGCATGCAGTGCCATGCATCAACATCTAAGAATTAAATACTATAAATAAAGAATCTATAAGTAAAATTATATAATTTGTTTGAAAAATAGTGTTTCAGAAATAAAAAATTATTAAAATATAATTTTTCTGTATTTGTTTCGAAACTTACAAAACCACACACACTAACAAAGCAAAGCACTCATGATGTAGGCTTATTCCTATTTAAATGTGCCTATATCACCGCAATGAAACATGTAAATGAAAGGTAGATCTTGGTTCCTCAAAGTTTGGCTACCCCTGGTGTAGACTGTCAGATTTCTGAAACACACCATGTTTTTCATTTATTTATGCAGCAGAGTACTCATATTGATTTCGCATAGTATTTCCACTCTTGTTGTTAGGATCGTGATACATGTTTTCATTTTTGCTTTTTAGCAGATGTAACTGCCAATCTGTGACATATTTTTGGTTCGGAATATGTAATGATACATCTAACTAACCTGTTTGTAAAAATTGGTAATCATGACTGATGCATATACTGTATAATGTTAATGGAAAATCCGAATTCTTTGCATTACAGTAAAATGTCAATTTTCTGTGGTAACTGGGGGATGCTAGAGCCTGGATAATTGAAAAACAGTTAATCCAAATTAAATTTTATTGGGTTAAATGCATGAAAAACCTATAAAACCATAAAACAAACATTCTTGTAGTATATATTAGGTGTGCAACTTAATTCTCGGCTACAGACACGACAGGTTGACAGCAAATTATAGTAAATCAAAGACGTACCTAATCAGGGAAATAATCCCCATCGTGTTGGATACATTTGAGCCATCAGTCAGGGAGCTACCGAATGCCACTGCAGAAAAAAGAGGGCCGTTTCAAGTTGATAAAGTCATCAATACTTGTGTAGACCTCCTCGACAGAAGTGAAGTGTGTATCACTCAAGTGATGTTCCAGGGAGTGAAAGTGGTGGTAATCCGACGGGGCGAAGTCTGGAGAATACGCCGGGTGAGACAAAATTTCCCATCCCAGGTCAGTGATCATGTTTGAAGTTGTTTTCGTGGTGTGAGGACACGCGTTATCCTGAAGCAACAGGACAGACCTTCTGCCCTTGCCGTTGTATGGCCTTTTCACTTCCATTGTGTCACTCACACGAATGAGTTGCTGACAATAACGCTCAGCATTTACTGTTTCACCAGGTTTGAGCAACTCATAGTGTATGACACCGCGCTGATCCCACCATATGCACAGCAACAACTTCCTGGATAAACCCACAATTTGTGCCGCTTAGGATTATCGTAGAGGATCCACTTCTCATCCCAGGCCAAAATCTTGTGGAGGAAATCCTTCTTGAATCTGGAGAGCAAGGACACAGCAGCATCATAGCGCATAGACTTGTTTGCAGCTGTTAGTTGGTGGGGCAGCCAACAGCCCTCCTTGTGAATCTGTCCAAGCTTGTGCAGGCGCTTTGCAATGGCTTGCCTGGAACAACTTCTTACACGTACTGTAGGACACAGCAGCCTCACCAAAAGCAGCACAGATCATTTGCTGCGATTCTGCGATCCTTTTTTCCAGCTGAAACGTGAACAGGAGACAGTGCCTCAAATGTTGCTTCTTGAACGACATTGCTTTCACCATCAACTTTCGTCCCTTCTGTCACAACAGCTGTGAGCGGTTACAGTTGCCTGGAAAGCTGTTGGATGGCGCTGCAATCAGCTATTATCGTACACAGCTACTTGCATTTGCAGACGTTCTGTGATTGCTTGCAGTTAGGGCAGAGAATCAAGTTGCACACCTAATATAATGAAATCAGATTTGAAAAATTTATATAAACGTCAAAATACCATATGCTTAAAGTAGCAAATGAAGTATGAGAGAGAGAGAGAGAGAGAGAGAGAGAGAGAGAGCAAATGAAAACAAACCAAAGGGCGTATGAAAAAGATAAAAGATATTGTGACCTATCGTAAAAATAATCCTCCTGGCTAGTAAGGCACGTATCCCACTGTGACACTAGATATTAAATTCCCCATGCATAGAAGGCAGTGGGTTCTCCAATTCCCCGAAAAGGTGAAAGTCACGAGGGGGACAAATCTGGGCTGTATGGCAGATGCTGGAGTGTTTCTCACCCGAATTTGGAAAAGTAATCCTGGGTGATTTTTGCAGTGTGGGGCTGGCATTGTCATGAAGAAGAATGACTCCTGTAGTGAGGATCCCAGGCTGTGTGGATTTGAGTATGTCCACATGCCAGGCTGCATTTACAGTGATCCCGGTGGTGAGAAACTTGATCGACAGGGGCCCTTGTGCTCAAAAAAGGACAACATGACCTTACACACACTTGTCTGATTTCCCTTTGACTGCTTTAGCAGTGGAGACGATGTATGTTTCCATTGGTCGCGTTATCTTTTGCTTTCAGGTTAATAATAAAAGCACCATGTTTCATCTCCTGCAATGATTCTGGCAATGAAACAGTGACCTTCCTCATGATACTGCAGTAAATGTTCCAAGAACACCACCCTTGTGAATGTCTTTCTGCACAGCTTACAAGTTGTGTGGCACCCAGCTTGCACAAATCTTCCGGTACTGCAGACGATCCCAGATAATGGTGTGCACACTTCGTACACTGATTCCAACTTTGTTGGCAAATGCTTCCACTGTGACTCTTCTGTCTTCCCGAATGAGACTATCCACTTCAGCAAGGGAAATATTGATGATCACATGGTGTGCTTGCCCTGGCCTCGAATCATCAGTCAGTGTCAACACCCCACCCACTCAGAACTACTTACTCCAGTCTTTAACACATGACAAAGACATGCATTTTTCATACACATTACTGATGCGTCGATGAATTTCTGTACTTCCAACATGTTCCACGGTTAAAAACCGGATAACAGCTCTCTGTTCAGCATGCATTGCTTCAATCATAACTGGTTGGACTGAACACCTCCATGAGGTCCTGTACAAAGGCCAACTGCTTCCATCATCATGTGATCACAGTGCCACATTTTACTATGTCATAACACTACAGTGGTGCCATCTACAGAAACATATAACCAAGGTGCCACTGTACTTGGTAAAAAAGTACTTCCCTGTGCTGAACAAATATTAATTTATTAATGTTATTAAAACATTTGTTTAAACGAATTTTTCAATATCTGTGGAATGCTAATTTCAAATGCTAAATATTAACTGAGAACAGTTATATATAAAGTTCTCAGATATTGTACTATCAAACTAATTAAATTTGAAAGAAAAGTAATAAACACTGAAATGAAAAAAAAAAATGGCAGCATTTAGTTAGTGCAAGATGGTTTGGACAAGTTAAGTCACGATGCACATGCACAGCAGTTCATATGCAAGACAGTCATAGATTGCGTTAGCTTTATTGATTCCACTGGCATATTTCTTTCCTATGCATGGTTACTTCATTTCCAAGCCAATAATGTGCTGCTGTCTGTTTGTGGCATCAAATTGTGATCTCAGGCTATAGCAAGTGTTTGCTTTGTATGTGTGGCACAAACAAATGTTATTGCCAGAAATCAACTTTTCTCAGTTAAATCATATGTTGCTGCTAATCCAGTCATATCATTTGTTGTTGCTATATACTAATTTGCAAATTACTCTGTTGAAGCTATGTTTAATTTTTATGTTCATAAAGTGAGCTGCTTTTACCAGACACTGTTAAATTGTTGTTTTTTTCTCTTATTTTACAATAGGAATGTTTAGAAAGAGCCAAGGAAATCTTTCTTCAGGCACCAAAGGTAAATCATTTTGATTTCACATCTTTTTTGTTTTTTTATTTGTTTCACATCTTTAACTTTTTTGAATAACCTGTAGAAATCTGGGTGAAGTACTCCAAAGAAAATGTAATGACAGCAGCTGTAACATACGTGAAATCCACTTATTGGTTTAAGCATAAGAACTACACACAAGCTTCCACACACTGTACCAGTGGCTTCATCAGGTAGCTGCTGTCTCTAAACCAGATGAGAAAAAATCTGGTTAAAAATTTCAAATTATAAACAGTGTAAAACATGATCGATGCTTCCATTAAGTTGAGTGCAGGTGGCTTCAGCTCTAAATTGATAGGCTGTAATATCAAAAAGTGTGTGCCAGACAGTGCAAAGGTTGGTGGGAAGATCTTCATTGCAAGCATTTGAGTTAGTGAGGATTTCATTTGTTTTCCTAGATATTGTGGCTCTTTCAAATATGGAGTGATTTTTCTTAATTTCATTCCATTTAGGCACAGAAGTGTGGATTTTAACTTGCTGTATCAAGTGGATAATTTGCTGAGCTTGACATCACATTTGTGCTCTGTCAGTCTTATCCTGAAAGAGTGCTTGCTCATGTCAATATAATATCTTGTACACCCATCCAGGGACTTGAAAGGATGAAATAAACACCAGCATCAAAAGGGTAATGAAATATTTCTGGTAAGCAGAGCCAGTACTGACCACAGTGCTGTAACATCAATACTGAGTCCAGATTTCTTAAGAGAGATTTTTTTTTAGCCATCATCTTTTCTCATCTAGTTTATAGTCAGCAACTGCCTGATGAAGCCACCCATCTGGTGTCAGAAAGCTTGCATGCAATTCTTATGTTTGCACCAATGAATAGATTTTGCACTCATTTTATAGCTGCTCTTATTATATTTCCTTGAAGAAGTTGCCTCTGTAAAGAAGATAATTCATTTTAGGCCATTAGATGCCTGCAGTGATTCTTTTTAATATTCCTTGGAAAGTAGTTGATAGTTTAGAAAAAAATATTTAGCAATCGTAATACAAATTTAATGGACACTGAAGCAATTACATTAGTATGAAATAAGTTCAGATTCTTTTGTCAGTTGTATACTGGGTTATGATGGCAAATGTAGAATGCTTTTAGATCCTTATATCTTAAAGACTATTTCACCTGGAAAAGTTAAACAACCATAATTTGAAAGCTCAGTGTATTATCTTTCCAGGTAAATCATTGATAACATTATCATTAACATCACTGTCACAGAAGAAATGAAAAGAGCATCTGTACTGACAGCTCTCAGTGCCGGGAGAACACCAAAAGAGATTGCGAAGTTCCGCAAATTATCTTTGTCTTTTGTTTACAAGATCAAGAGCAACGTTGAGCACGTAGAGGACCCTGACAACGTCCGTACCAAGCGTAAGAAACATGACCGTCGCTCCGACACCATCAGGACACCCAAGTTTGTCATCAAGGGGCAAGGGATGGTGGACAATGACCATATGAAATCAGTGAATGCCTTATCTAAGGAGTTGGGTGTTGCTTATAGTACCATCTACCGCATCATCCATGAGGACCTCCACTGCAGCTCCTTCATTCTTAAGAGGAGTCAGTTCATGGACCAGCCCATGCAGGAAATGTCTCTGACGAAGGCAAGAAACTGCTCAACAAAGTCCTGAGAACAACTTGCTGAGATTCTTCACAGACAAGAATAATTTTGACCAGGAACAGAAAGTCAATAAAAGAAATTGCAGGCAGTGATGCAAGAACCCTGATGATATGCCCAGAGTCACGCACACAAAATTTCTTGCCACACCATCATGGTCCTCGGGTTCATCTCCAGTGAGGGGGATGTCATGCCTCCTCATTTCGTTGAGAAGGGTTTAAGGTTCAACTCAGAAAAGTATGTTAAGGTGTTGAGAGATGTAGTGAAGTCCTCGATGAATGTCATTGCTCTTAAAGTAAAAGCAACTCAGAAATGGCTTGAAGAGACTATGCCTACCACTGGTCTGCAGATGTTTAGCCCCCGACTTGAATCCCTTGGATTACTATGTGTGGTGCATAGTTGAAAGAGAGGCCAACAAGCATCCCCATGCTATTTGGCCTCAGGTTCATTGAATAATTACGAAGTGTGTTTGTTTATCAATTGCACAAGTTTTTACATACATGCATATCACTAGGCTGTTCTTTGAGATTCAGAGGTTAGCTCCACAAAGAAATACAAACTACCAAATAAATTTTTAACTGATTGTTTACTTACAGTTGCCGTATCAATCTTCTCCATTTACAGTGATCTTGACACACAACTTGGGCTTCGCTGACATCAATCACAAGACCTTCTATACTTCATACTCATACTGCAGAGAGCAAAAGTGAGTTGCAGAGTATGTTGTCCCAGATGTACGAAGTTTGCATGAAATTCAAACTGAGTATAAATAAAGGAAAAACCAAAGTTAGGGTTTTTGAGCGAGGAGCTGTTAATAAAAAATATAATATAAGTTTAAATGGCACAAAGATTGACCAGGTGAATGAGTTTGTGTATTTAGGAAGCATGTTTGACAGAGAGAACAAATTGGATGATGAAATTAGTAGGCGAGTAAATTCTTCATTGAAAGTCATAGCTGCTTTGGGTGGTTTTCACAGGAATGATATGTTCTCAAGAGAGTCTTGCATGGCTGTGTATGAAACTGTAATTATTCCTACTCTGATGTATGGCAGTGAAACCTGGGTACTACAGAAGAAACACCGGAGTCATTTGTGTGCTGGAGAAATGTGTTACTTATGAGAGGTTGTGGTAAGACGCGTTCTGATCATGTGAGGAATGCAGATGTGTTGTAGTTGTGTAATGTGAAGCAAAATGTTGTTGGCAAGGTGGAGACTAATATTCTTTGGTGGTTTGGTCTTGGTCATGTTGAAAAAATGAGTGATGAGATGCATACTAAGAAATATTTTTTAGCCCAAGTGGCAAGAAGGTAAGGCAGAGGAAGGCCAAGGAAGTCATGGGAGGATCAGATTCAGTAGTGTCTACAGGACAAAAAGTTTATGAGTATGTAAGATTTTGCCTTTATAAAACATGTATTTGTGTTTCAGTTAGTTGTTTTATTATGTATATAAATTTTTCACATTTACCATGATAACCCTGTAACTATGTGAAAACCTGTCAATAATACTGGGGAAAAATAAGATATGTTGAGTAATTTTTTTAAATTATTTATTTATTGAGTATTTCTTTGATCACAACATTTTTTGTGAATGTTCTTTCATCGCCAAGAATCTTACCTTGATACGGAGTGTCATGAACATACACGAAACAATATTTTGTCAATGTGTTCCAAATGTGAAAGTATGTTACGACAATGAAAAAAAGTATACATTACGACAATGAAAAAAAGTATATTGGTTGAGGCAGGGATTCGACGATTAAAACAGGCAAGTGCTTTTTCCACTGGGCCACCAAAGTGGGACAAACATTCACTTCACTAATTATCTTTAATGATTAAAATAACTCAAAGTTTATTCGAAGATATTTTTAAAATGCAAATAGTAGTCTATGAAGTAAAGTGTAGTCGTGAGCTGTCTTACATAGGAGGGACAGGTCGCAGACTAGAAACTTGAATAGCAGAACATACAGCAGCCATAAAAAATTGCTCCAACAAGACAGGTTTAGATAGGGCTGTTAGAGAGACTGGTCACAACATGGACTGGGATTCCCTTAAACACATCAGTTTTCAAAGCAAATTTCAAAAAAGAAAATCAAAAGAAGGAATAGAAATTGTGAAGAATCAGAATTCCATCATCAATGACTGCAGAGGGTTGTCACTGCCTAACATCTGGCAAAATTTGGTGAAAAGTAAGCGTAGCCATGATAGTGATGGAGAAAAAGTGACAACAAGGGACTGCCTGATGAAGGAGAAGAGTTTTCTCCAAAAATTTGCCATTTAAAATAAATAATTCCCAGAAAAAAAGATATTAGAAGTTTAAGTGTTTAAAAAGATTTATAATTGTATCTGTGCATGTTAAATACAAAAATAAATAATTGAGAATGTTTTTGGTGTTTTCTTAAAAAGATTATGTATTAATTCTATAAGGTTTTTTACTGTGAGTCCTATTTTGAGAGAATGGCTGAACGTAAAGATATGGTTGAGGTATCAAAATAAAGGTCTTACCGTGTAGATGTGCCAGTCAAAGAGAAACATGAGATTGGGATAACGGTTCGGGCTTTGTGGGGCGGCAAATTTCTCATGTAAAGACTGTGGGAAAAGCGTGCAGTTGACTCATGTGCTGTTGAAGGCGGAAGCATGGAGGGACTGAGATAGTCCAAAGTCTTCTCTTTTCTGAGCAAACTGTTGTGCAAAGTAACGCTAGCAGGCATTGGTATGAAAGTTCTTCTCATTCGAACAGCAAACACTCTCAAAGACCGTTATGCTGTTGGACTGTGTGATGTATATATAGTATATACAATTTAATATTCATTCGATCCAGTTTATGTAAAGATGTAAATAAACATTCCATTGACCATTGTTAGTGAAAATATTTAGAATGTACATATTGTGTTGTGCCATCTATATCTTCATTCTACACGGTTTTTACTATGAGACCTATTTTGAGAGAACGGCTGAACGTAAAAATATGGTTGAGGTATCAAAATAAAGGTCTTACTATGTAGATGTGCCAGTCAAAAAGTAGACAGATTGGGGCAACAGTTTGGGTGGGGCGGGGTGGCACGGCAAAGTTCTCATGTAAAGTCTATGGGAGAAACGTGTGGCCCTTATCTACATCAGGCATTCAGTTCAGTGTCAGACTTGGTGCGTGCATGGTGTTCTATGATCAGTCCTAAAGTAAGTAAATACTTTATTGTATACTTACCCTTAACAGAATATCTCTCCCGCAGAGAAAAAACCAAGAAAAAAAACCCCACAAGAGCCTTACTGGAAGGCGTGAGCGATCAATGGGTCGCAACGATATGTCTCAAACAAGAGAGAATGAAGAGTATTCGCAACATGAAACTCATTCCAACACCATTTACAAACACAGTTGTGACTGAAGATGAGAGTGAAAGAGTGCGCTATCCAGTTGAATTTTTGCACGATCGAGATGAGTGGACTTCCGCCTCACATTTTACGACTGAAAAAGGGTGCAGTCGTGATGCTCATCACGAACCAGGCCGCCCCGGTGGCACAGTGATCTAAGCCCTGGCTTATGATGATTCATTCGTGAAGGGTCCACGTTCGAATCTCTGTGAGGCCTGGATGTTGTGTTTGTCTTATGGTACTGGCTCTCTCCCTTCCCTGGAACCAGTGACCCTAAATTAGGGACGAGCAACTGCTTATAGCACATTGAGTTGTTCACGGTGGTCGTTAAACATTTAGTCAAAAAAAAAAAAAAAAAAAAAAAAAAATTTAAATCACGAACCTGGACTATTGTCTTTACTGAAGTGGTTGAATGAATTTGTCAATCAAATAAAATTTACATTTGTAGTTTTATATGAGTTTATTACTAACCGTTAATTCTGATGGGTTTCATCTATTTAATATAAATTCCTGAAGAAGATTTTACTGCAAGTTTTACATGTTGGTGACTGTGAAATGCAGTTATATTCTCTCGTGCATTTCAAAAATGTCTTACCATAGCCTCTTCCCACAGGCAACCACCAAATAAAGATTTTACTCATTGTTCAAACTCTATATATTGAACCACACTATGTGGCTATGTAAGTCATTAAGCTTATACAACAATTGTGTTGTATTGTTAGTTACTGTTTAACATGTTATTCGATAGTTTTAGCTATGCCGGAGTACTATTTATTGCAAATTAAAAAGTGTATATATTATGAACATATTCTCATAAATTTAGCGTGGTATATTGTTATTCGTACTTTTCTTCCGCACAGGCCAACCCTCTCGCTCAATGTCATCCGGCCAACGGGTCTGGCCATCCAGGCATGCATGAAATATAACATTGAGAAATAAACATTGTCGTTGTTATGACAGTTGAATAAAATATAATAAACTGTTTGAATGAAGATTATGAAAGACAAATGAATGTTTAAAAGAACTTGGATGATGCTTTTAATGAAATATTCTAGACTGTAAGGAAGGTATAGACTTTGATAGTCTTTCACCTAGCAAAGAACATTAAAATCGTAAACACCTTGACAAAAAGCACAAAATGAGGAACATCCAGTGAACTATTCCTCCCGTGAAGCCGTACCCACGTGGGTAGCTAAAACTATGGAATAAAGTGTGAAACAGTAACTGACAATACAACACAATTGTTATGCCGGGTGCGCCATATAAAAGAGGCCCCATGGCCAGACGTTGTTAGGCGTGTTAAAGTTGTTTGGCGGGTTTCCAGTTAAAACCACTTTGTTCCACTTCTAACCGGTTTCTGCGTGTACAGCTGCAAAGGAATTCTCCAGAGTGGTTAGTCACAGCCAGAGCAGTGTAGGTACATGGCCATAAGTTTAAGTGACAAGAGAACAAAGGCGATGGAAATGGTTTTAAGTACGGAACATCGGATTTTTATTGTGGAACAGTATTTCAGAAATAACTCATATAAGGTTTTAAATGAGTTCTTTACAGAGCATTGAAAGGGAAAGTGTATGCAACTAATCCGCACACCCTTGATGAATTAAAAGTAAACATTACGAATGCCATAGCCCAGATTACTGCCGATGAGTTGTGGCACGTTACGAACAACATGTTCCGTCGTGTGCAGCTGTGTCTTGATGTTGGAGGACAGCACTTTCAGCAATTGTTGTAAATGCAGGAAAGTTACTCCTGTTTTTTGTCATTTCAACTATTCTTTACCATGTATAGTAACATTGCCTGACTGTTGTCATTCATTATACTTGGGCCTCTTTTATATATGGCACACCCTGCATTAGCTTAATGACCAAATAAGAATATTTTACGAATAGTTTGTATTCGTGATAGCACCCATGCCAGACAAAATTTCCCACTTTAGGTAGTGACTGCATAATGTGAGTGACCCCCAATAGAGGTTTCATTGTGTTCTTCTATTGGCGACGTCATTGTTGCATGCATTGAGTGGCCATGTGCATTAGAAGAGACTTGGAGGATATTTACTGCTCGTGGGAGGAGTTTTTGGCAGGAGGGCAATTGGGAAATTAAGTGGTTTCAGGGGTTACTAAGCATTACCATTACACCGTTTTTCTTGATTGCTGTTTGAAATACTCGTTATGTCTTGGTGGTTACAGAAGGATCAGTAGGAAATTTCCTTTTCTTCTGCCTCTCATGACAGCAGCACACTCTCAGGGTGATGGGAGGGTCCTTATCACATGGTACCGCATTAGTGTGGAGAAATACTGAAAAAACAAGAAATATCTTTTCTGTGAAAGGCTATCTAATTTTCATAGTATAACCAAGTTTGCCTCGAGTTCTAATTCAAAAATTTGACTATCAAGTATAAACAAATTACCTCTACAAAACCTGTAAATTAAACTGTTTCACTCTAAGGATATATTACCATAATATAAGGTGCATCATTTCGTGCCTCGTTTTTTTTTTTTTCTCCCCATTCCATTTAATGTAAAAAGTATGTATACAAGGGTTGGACAGAATAATGTGAACACCACTCTCAGAGACGTGACCTTTAATGCAGCTGCATATGTTGCAATATGCAAAGGTATCCACCCCTTTTTGGTTGTAATATCTTTGTTTAGAACCTCAAGGTCCTGTTTAAGTGCATTTAAAGTGTCTTGTTGCAAAATTTCCTTCAAGGTGACGACAAAATGAGTGCCTTAACAGACTTCGAAAGAGGGCTAATTGCTGGTGGCCGGCTAGTTGGTGCCTCCGTGACAACAATCACCAGGGTAGTGGAGGGTATTGAGAGCTACTGTGTCTAGCATCATGACAGCATATCATGTTCATCGCCAAACCTCGTCTGCAAAACACAAGAGTGGTCAGAAAACGACCCTGACTGATAGGAACAGGAGAGCATTAAAGAGGATTGTTATCCATAATATGAAGATCACTGCACCGAAAATTAGCACAAAGCTCAATCTGCATCTCCAGACCTCAATATCAACAAAAGCAGTGTGCAGGGAACTGCATAAACAAGATATTCATGGCAGAGCTGCTATTGCAAAACTACTGGTGACCCGGGTGAATACACAACAGTGACGTCAGTGGTGCCAGCAGCATACAACATTGACTGCTGATGCATGGAAGAGTGTAATGTGGTCACATGAATCCACATTCACACTGTTCCCCACTGCAGAACATGTTTACATGTGAAGAACATCATCAAGAGCATACAACCCAGACTGTATGCTCCCAAAAGTGCAGCATATTGGTGGTTCTGTCATTCTCTGGGCAGTCATACCATGGTTTTCAGCAGATCCCCTGATCACCTTGAAAGGACGGATGACAGGCAGGGTGTATGAAACCATTTTGGCCGACCAAGTCCATCCAATGGATCTGGCATTGTTTCCTGCAGGGGATGCCAGATGATAATGCCCCAGTTCACTGAGCTCAGAATGTCCAATCATGGTTTGAGGAACATAAGGACAAACTTTCACACCTTCCTTGACCTCCCCAATCACCAGACTTACACATCATCGAGCCACTGTATTCTGTCTGCATTGGAAAACAGAGTAAGATCCTGTTATCCTCCTCCTGCATCTCTCAAGGACCTGGAGCAGTTTCTGCATGAAGAATAGTTTAACATCCCACTAACCACAATCCAAGATTTTTATGCCTCCATTCCAAGGAGGATTCAGGTGGTTTTGAATGCCAAAGTTGGTCCCTCACCCTGTTAGGTACATAAAACCTTCTTTTCCTAGTTGTTCACATTATTCTGTCCAACTCCTGTACCTTCATTTCTTTCATTCCTTTCAAGCACGTTGTTATTGTTTTATTTTATTTTCTATTCTAGGCAGCTCAGCGTTCATTCTTAGCAGACCAGGAACTTATGTTTGATGAAGAGGCTTCTAAGGTTAGGTGGTTTTTGTTGCCAAATGAGGCAAAAGAATATCTGCTCAGTGAACGTAAAACACCAGCAAAGGAGTTGCCATTTGTAGTGAGAGAATCTGCTCCTCCCAGTTCTTGTAGTACTACACACAGCATTATATTGCAGTTAAAAAGCACTGGAAACGAATGCCCAAGAAAACACGTGAGCACAGATGAATGTCAAGACCGTCAAAACCTAATGGATGAAACAGAATGTAGTTCCGACAAAGCTCCAGAAATTTGCCATGCTGGAAACGGTGAAGGAGGCTGTACTTTACCTGACACAATTGTTCCTAAAGATAGGAATATGATATGTGTGAATGGTTTGCAGTGTGGGATCCCCAAGACTGATTCATTTTCATCATCTGCTGTGATGGCTAAGTGCAAATGGCACTCTCCACCCACAAAAATATTTAGACCATTTTTAAAGGTAAGAAATCTGAATTTTTTTTATTAACCTGTATTGACACAGTGTAAAGGCCTTTAATGTTATTACATTTAATATTCAAGGTTTGGTCAAATACCATAGTTTTGGGCTTATAAACATTGAAAAAGAATAGGATTTGCTCCCCCTGCAGGATCAAGTATTAAGGTTTTGATCAGTAAAAAGTATAGTAATAGCCCCAGCCAAAACAGGCAAAGACAAGTGTAAAAGTTGAATGGGAGACATTTTTTAAATTTTAAATTCCATATCTTCTAAAATACTAAATCACTTACTTTAGCTGCTGGATAATTGCTAATAGTTGATAAAAAAAAAAAAAAAAAAAAACCTGCACTAAGTATTCAATGTATCAAAGTTGTGAACATACTGAATTCATAAAGGCACTTACCATTGGTATCCGCAATACTTGAAAACATTTCTTAAACGGAACGTTATGCAACCCGAGAGAGGTACACGTTCATCCATGGCACTTGACATGGGTTATTACTTTTGCTTATTTTATGGCAAGTGTCGTGGACGAATGAGTACCTCTCTCGGGTTTCATAACACTATGTGTAAGAAATGTTTTCAAGTATTGTGGATACCAATGGTAAGTGCCTTTATGAATTGAGTATGTACACAATTTTGATTTATTGATTCTATATCTTCATTCATAGATAGGTCGATCCTCAGTATACAATGAGGTAGGAAAAAGCGCAAGTGCTGCCAGCTGTTCACACAATTGTCACCAGCCAATCAACTGCGTAATACCCACATGTTTCAGATGTCCAATCATTGTGAGAAAAATGAGTGCACTCATTGTACTTCTGGCAGCTTTGCAAAACCAGAGGTGAATGCCACCCTTGAGGGGCCATAGTGTGTCTCAAGGGGGTTGCTATTAACATAGGACAGTTGCCACTCCAAAACAGTCGTGATTTTAGGGATGTTTCTGTCAAACGGAAATATCTGTTTCATAGATGCCAACTAGTACAGATTTTCTGTAATTTTACGGATTTTTTAGTTGCTGTTACGGAAGTTTGGACATACCGATGAAATTACAGAAAATCACCATTTGATTTGTGATATGAAAGGCAATTTTCTCGTCAACTTAAATTTTTTAAATATAAATATTTCTTGATATGTCAAGATGAAACAACATGTTGAAAAATGTATTCATCTTTAGTTAATATCCATTTAATGATAATGGTTTAACTGTTGTAACTTTTTACATGTTATTTTTCTTTTGCATCAAATTCATTTCTTTATTGGAAGATACTATAATTAACTGCAAGAAATTAGAGAGACAAAATTTGTAACGTACCTTTTGGTTGTAACAGTTGTTGGCCCAGTCGTCGGTGTGCTATCTTTCACTCGGTTCTTGAGTCTAAACACTTCAAAAACAGAAGGTACATTCTTCACGGAGGTGTAAGTACTCATTGATTACAAAGTTAAAAAGGGGGGGGGCATGGAGGAGCTTTCTTCAAGTCTATTTTGGACTAGAATACTTTTAAGTCTGAAATTCCAAAAGTCGACAGGGGTGAGAAGACTCGGAAATCCATTAGACAAGCAACTCCTGATAAGTAGCAATTTTGTGAAGATGATAATATTTGCTTCATAAAAATGAAATGTTGAATAATGAATAACATAATTATTTAACACTAAGGGAAAACCCAAAGTAACAGAGAAAACCCATTAACAGAACTACTTGATGCGCTGATAATCAGAAGGCTATAGCCTGTAATGGTAGCCTGCTTGAACGGAAATTGGGAGATGTGGGTTCAGTTCCTACTTCAGGGCAATGTAAGTTTTGACCATAAAAAGGAACTGGGGGAAATCGGGACATGTGGGTTCAGTTCCCACTTCAGGGCAATGTAATTTTTGACCATAAGAAGGAACTGGGGAAAATAGGGAGATGTGGGTTCAGTTTCCATTTCAAGGTAATGTAATTTTTGACCATAAAAAGGAACTGCCAGAAATCGGGAGATGTTGGTTCAGTTCCCACTTCAGGGCAATGTAAGTTTTGACCATAAAAATGAACTGGGGAAATTGGGAGATGTGGGTTCAGTTCCCACTTCAGGGCAATGTAATTTTTGACCATAAAATGGAACTGTTAGAAATCGGGAGATGTGGATTCAGTTCCCACTTCAAAGCAATGTAATTTTTGACCATAAAAAGGAACTGGGGAAATCAGGAGATGTGGGTTCAGTTCCCATTTCAGGGCAATGTAATTTTTGACCATAAAAAGGAATTGTTGGAAATCGGGAAATGTGAGTTCAGTTCCCACTTCAGGGCAACGTAATTTTTGACCATAAAAAGGAACTGGGGAAATCAGGAGATGTGGGTTCGGTTCCCACTTCAGGGCAATGTAATTTTTAAACTCAACTTGAAGCTCTTATCTAAGCTTAATATATAGGCCAGATATCACTACTATTCAGTTTTTCATGTGACATATTTAAATATATATTGGAATATTCCAGACATACTGCTTACCTTTGAGGTCCCCTTCTGGAAAACATGTCACATTTCCCACACATTATTTGGTCCCCAACGCTGCCCCTGCCCTTCAACTGTGCTTAGCTGTCATGGTCCCAGTTTGTTTCCACCGTCTTTGTTTACATGGTGTTACTACTATTTAAAATCTGATGATGATAGATAAAACTTCAATAAAAAACATACACTGAAAGTTAAAAAGTCTGATACTACCGGTGAGGTATTGTAGGTCAATGAAAAAGGAAGTTCCGAACAACCCAAGCCTCCTTCAGCAGCACTAAATCTTGGTGGAATGTCGTAAACACACAACAATAGAGCAAACGACCTGGTAAAACACAAAAGTTTAAAATTCAGACAAAGAACACGGACTAAAAACCTTTATTAAACATGCTGGTAAGTTTTCACCCTACACTTTGGGCATCCTTGGGAGCTTGGCAATATCCCCACAGATGTTCTTGGTTCACTTATCACCATTGGAGTGCAACACTCTGAAACTGCCTTTCATCGGAGACACTGTCAGAGATACGTCAATTCACGCTGGCGCCACATATGGGTTTAACCATTATCAACTTGCTGATGATTGTAGAGATGGTCATTCGCTTCATATTTTCATTTTCCTGTACTAATGCCTCGTCTTTTATGCCAATTTTTTAAGTGTTGTTCTGTTTCCTGTCAAATTTAATTTTTAAGTTCTTTGAGTGGATGTTGCATGGAGAGCACAGTGAACAAAGAGCAGTTCACTATCGAAGTATGATTGCTATACTTGAGGACACTTTAATGCTTACATACGTACATACATATCACTAAGTTGTTCTCTGAGATTCAGTCGTTTGCTCCTCAAACCAAGATAATTTGTCAAATTAAAGTTACTGATGGTGTTAGCTTTTCTTTACTTTTGATATATTAAACATCCCCATTTACAGCCATCTTGACATGCAATTCAATCCTCACTGACATCCACCCCACGTTTAACTCAAGACCTTTTTTTACTTCACATACTCATTACCTTTTTCTCATGCAGACTTTCCTGAATCTGGTCCACCATGATTTCCTTGACCTTCCTCTGCCTTTCTGTCCTGCCACTTGGGCTGAAAAAGTTTAAAAGTTTTCTGAGTAAGCATCTCATCACTCATTCTTTCAACATAGCCAAACCACCTAAGAATATTAGTCTCCTCCACCTTACTAACATTTTGCCTCACATTACACATCTGCAACACATTTTCATTCTTCACATGATCAAAGTGTGTCTTGCCACAACCCCCCCCCCCCCATAAGTAATGGCATCTCCCCAGCACACAAGCAACTCCTGTTTCTTTTCAGGAGTACCCAGGTTTCACTGCCACACTGAGTAGGTACAATTACACTTTCATATACAGCCATTCGAAATTTTCCCAAGAGCCATCATTCCTGTGAAATCCTAAGGCAGCTAGCTATGACTTTCACATGTATTCACTCACGTACTAATTTCACCATCTAATTTGCTTTTCCCTGTCAAAATGTTTCCTAAATGCATGAATTCATTCACCTGGTCTATCTCTGTGCCATTTTGACTGATCTTGCATTCAGCACTAACAGTTCCTCACTCAAAAACCATAACTTTGGGTTTTCCCTTATTTACACTTGGCTTGAATTTCATACAAACTTTGTACACTGATGTCCAAAATTAAGGCCACAAACACATTTTTTTCAAAAATTCAAAATAGCAACCAGTAAAATGTTTAACATTGCTGTCATATATATTTTGGGGAACGGTGATTCTAATGTAAGCATCCACTGTTTGTTAAATGGTTAACAGTGTGAGTTTGGTAAGAGAACATGAAAGTGACCGTTTTCTGCATCTGCAAATTTCGTCTTCAGAGTTGTGATTCTTGCAAGAAAAATCACAAGATTGACTGATTTCAGATGGAATGAGTGCTCGGAATCGTTTAGACGATGGACTGAGGTGGAGAGCCATCGGCAGGCCTGAAGCTGGCCAGTCTCAAGCGAAGGTCGCTCGACGGTTACAGGTGTCACGAAAGATGGTATCCAGGTTACGGCACCAATTCCGAACAACAGGTAGCATCACCAGGAGACCCAGCCAAGGCCGTCCAAGAGCCACGACACCTGCGGAGGATCATTACGTGGCATTAGCTGCTAAATACTATAGGCGGATGACGACTAGAAACCTCTCTCAGGACCTCTCTGCTGCGACTGGAACAACAATTTTGAGGCAAACTGTATAACAGACGCCTAGCAGAAAAGGCCCTTTATGCCCGGCGACTAGTGGTGTGCGTTCCCCTCACCAGATCGCAGAAGAGAGCCCATCTGTCATGGAGGCAAACGCATCTTTCTTGGACACAGCAAGATTGGGGCTGTGTACTTTTATGTGATCAGTCGAGATTCAGTACACAAAGTGATTCTTGACAAGCCTTCATCTAGAGACAGCGTGGGGCCCGCTGTCATCCCTCCAACATAAGGGAAATCGACCACTTTGGTGGAAGTGGAATCCTTGTGTGGACAGGCATCATGTTGGACTGCCATACACCACTGCACGTCTTCAATGGGGGCACTGTGACCTCACAACGTTATAGGGATGAGGTCCTTGAACCTTATGTTGAGGCTTTTTCAGGGAGCTGTTGGACCAAACTTCATTTTTATGAACGATAACGAGAGGCCACACAGAGCTCATCTTGGCGACGATTTTCTGGAGCGAAAGGATATTCGCCATATGGTGTGGCCAGCAAAGTCGCCGGACCTAAATCCTATAGAGCATGTTTGGGATGTTCCAGGAAGAGCCATTGCATGATGTAAACCCCCTCCCAGGACCCTCCAGGTGTTAAAATTCTTGCTTTTAGATGAATGGGATTTCTTGCCACAGGCTGTTATCAACAACCTCATTTACAGTATGAGGGCTTGTTGTGTGACTTGTAAAGCTGTGCAAGGTGGCCACACTCTCTATTAGCCAGACCGTTCTCGAGATATGATGCATCATGTTTGAACCGTTTTTGGTCTAATTTGCACATTGCATGCAATTTACCTCCTATTCATTTTGTTATTTTGCTGTTGCGTGTCTCATAATATGAGGCATCTATGTACCAAATTTCATTGCAATAAACCATTTAGTTTTCAAGATATCACAGAATATGTGTTTGTGATCTTAATTTTTGACATCAGTGTACATTCGGGGCAACATACTCTGCGACTCACTTTTGCTCTTTGTCAACAGGACTGTGTCATTAGCATACAGCAATCTGCACATACTGATATTACCAAGACATAAACCAGTATTGTCCATTTTGGCATCACACATGCATGCATAAATATATTAAAAAGCCATGGTGACATTACACAACCTTACCTGACTGCTACACCAATAAAGCGTTTCCATAAAGCATCATTCACTCATACACATGCTCTGCTGCCATCATACATAGCTTTCATACTATTAAGCAGATTTCCAGTTATATCATATTTATTCAAGACCTTCCACAGAAGTGTCCTGTTTATCCGATCATAAACCTGTAAATCTATGAAGGCAGGAAAAACTTTCTTACCAACAGACATACAGTATATATACAGGGTGTCCGAGAATTATTGGACACATTACAAAATTATATAAAACAAAACAAATAGATAGAAAGAAACTGACTGTACTAACTTACAATGTAACTACACAAGTTATACAAATAAAGAAGATAGCTGTCTAAGCACGAACACTTTAGCTCAAACCAATTACAACACTCAAATGAAGCTAAGACGTATCACCGGTATCAAAAGTATACACAGTTAAAACCATGACGACACAAATAACTCATTCCATTGAGGTTTAAAAAGGTTTAATGTTAAAAACTTGCGAGATCTTTCGAACCTACGACTTATCGGTTCATCATCAGGCACCAAAACTCGCAAGGTGCACATGAAACGTAGTGGTTATATACACGTGTGGTTATGGGCAAAGACCGCGCATGCGTACAAAGTCGGGACAGTATGAGGTCATAAAATACATACATTTAAAATAACCTGTAGGGTAAAAAACACATAATGGTTGTCATAAATATAAGAAATATAAAATGAAGGTCAAAGTTCCCTCGCCTGAGTTTTATATATGTACAATAAAATCAATGGTTGTCTAATCTTGTTTCTTGGTTTTTCAGTAGGTATCGCCAAGGTGCTGGTATATTGGATGGAGCTTCATCATTACAACATTGTTCATTCAAATGATAAATATACAAGCTCTCGAGAAACAACAGGCCATTTTTAGTTTTGGTCGTCGATAACAGTTTTACATTGTCCCAGTCAGGATAGTGCTCTCCTTTTAGTACCTCTCTGCGCTAAAGAAGTTGTTAGGGCATGTGTACGAACACTGTATTTGTGTTCTGTAATTCGTGTCTTTAATGATCTACAAGTGGATCCCACGTAAGAAGTAGACTGTGAGGTAGTTGAGAAAGAGTTCAGTGGTACCGAATAAATGCCGTATTTATCTAAGATTGATGTCGGATCTCGTTCTGATTTGGTTAAATTGAACAAACTTTCCGCAGAAACACCAAAGGAACAATCGTATTTTTTGCATGAATTTTGTAAGATCGGTACAATGGTTGGATGGAAGGGAATGGATGCCACGTATTTTATGGTTACTTCATCACGTATTGGTTGTAACGTTGTGGAGATCCGTCATTGATACCTGCGTAACAATTTTGTAAATAGATATCCGGGATAACCGGAAACCTTTGTTAGATTGAAAATCCTGTGTAATTCTAGTTTTAAAGATCTTTTGGTGGATGAATGACTATAAGCCCTACAGATTAAAGATGAAATAGAACTATGTTTATAGGGAAGTGGTGTGTACGAATTATATGGAATGAGGGTAGGTGAACAAGTGGGTTTTAGGTAGACGGAGGTTTGAATGTCATTAGATGGGGTGCGTCATAATAAAATATCTAAGAACGGAAGGGAGTCGGAGGATTCTAACTCTTGGGTGAAGGAAATAGTGGGAAAGACGGTTGATAAAGAGGCAGCAAAAGTGTCTAATTCACTAAGTGAGTATTGCCAAAAAACTAAAACATCGTCGACATATGGTATATAGAGTAATGGTTGGAATGTACCATTATGAAAAACTGTATGTTCGACGTGTTGCAATACTATTTCTGCCAGGACGGGGGAAAGAGGTGACCCCATTGGGGTACCGAAATCCTGGCGGTAGGTGATGTTATTAAATTTAAAATAAGTCCGGTTCTTGATAAGTTCAGGGCTGAAACTATAGCAGTGGATTCAGTAGAAGAGAGGTTTAAGGATGGAAGTAGTGTGGTAATCAGGTCAATGGCTACATCCACAGGGACATTGGGAAACAGGGAAACTACACCGAGACTGGCCATTTTAAATGGAATACCCGATGTAGCGGAATGGATCCGTTCCAGGGCGGACTTAGAACTCTTAATTGAAAAAGGTGAAGATGTGGTTAAGGGGCAAAGGACTGAGGCAAGTGATTTTTCCAGATTTCGGGTGGGGTTAGTATAGCCTGATACTAAAGGACGGATGGGGTGTTCCGGTTTATGAAGTTTAATTTTGCCAAACAAATCTGGTATACGAGGACCAAAAGGAGGTTGCATATTATTTGAAATGGCTGGGGTTAGTGTATTACTATTTTTAAGTTTTCCAAGAGCAGTAATAGTAGCTGGGATAGGGTTACGAGATAATACTGTATGTGGGATCTGATTTATAACTGCGGTCATCTTATTAATATAGGTAGATTTATCAAGTATAACTATTTGGTCCGATTTATCTGCAGAAACAATTGATATATTTATCATTTGAATGAACAATGTTGTAATGATGAAGCTCCATCCAATATACCAGCACCTTGGCGATACCTACTGAAAAACCAAGAAACAAGATTAGACAACCATTGATTTTATTGTACATATATAAAACTCAGGCGAGGGAACTTTGACCTTCATTTTATATTTCTTATATTTATGACAACCATTATGTGTTTTTTACCCTACAGGTTATTTTAAATGTATGTATTTTATGACCTCATACTGTCCCGACTTGTACGCATGCGCGGTCTTTGCCCATAACCACACGTGTATATAACCACTACGTTTCATGTGCACCTTGCGAGTTTTGGTGCCTGATGATGAACCGATAAGTCGTAGGTTCGAAAGATCTCGCAAGTTTTTAACATTAAACCTTTTTAAACCTCAATGGAATGAGTTATTTGTGTCGTCATGGTTTTAACTGTGTATACTTTTGATACCGGTGATACGTCTTAGCTTCATTTGAGTGTTGTAATTGGTTTGAGCTAAAGTGTTCGTGCTTAGACAGCTATCTTCTTTATTTGTATATCAATCAGCACGATAGTCTTTTCATCATATCTACTAACAAGCTGCCTCGTTATTTCCCGGTAAGTTAGTTACCAATTGTTCTAAGATACCTATGAACAGCAAAGTGCCACATGGAGCGTGCCATAAAAATATTTTATAAAACATCTCGAAAGTTGGCTGTGGAATATACACACCTGTCTTTTCTTCAAAACTGCCGTTCCTTGGGCGTCATCCCAAATTTCCTACGCCTGAGAACCGCTCCACGTTCACTATCAGATGCTAAGTTATTACAAGGAACTGAATCTAGGCGCTTAACTACAGAGATAAGAATAAAATACGGCCTGATTGATTCCCTTAACCGAAAAACATACAACGCGTATGGTTTCCTTGCTCACAACACCTCTTTAATTATTTTTGACAAATTAATGATAGTAAACTATGCTAAGATTACTCACGAGGTGGAAATGTACCAACAGAGACAAATACGGAAATTGAGGGTCTTGGTGCACGAGTCTACAACTAGAAAAAACTCCTTGACAAAATCTAATCTAATGACCTCAACGAATGCTTTTGTGAATTTGAGTGCAAGACAATTAACAGAGGACGAATGCAGGGCACTAAATCGAGGATTTAAGTTCTAGTTTCCGGTGCTCAAACCAAAGACCTTCAATTACATTACCCAACTTGAACAGGTCATAAAGTCATTGCCGATTCATGCTCAGGACCCACTTAGATATAAAATCTCTCGTACTATTGAAAAGGAATCCACTCAACCACTAACTGAAATTCAACATATATTAAAATATGAGCGTACTACTTTGTTATCTCTTTCCGGAGATGCATCATTAGCAATTGTTTCTGCAGATAAATCGGACCAAATAGTTATACTTGATAAATCTACCTATATTAATAAGATGACCGCAGTTATAAATCAGATCCCACATACAGTATTATCTCGTAACCCTATCCCAGCTACTATTACTGCTCTTGCAAAATTTAAAAATAGTAATACACTACCCCCAGCCATTTCAAATAACATGCAACCTCCTTTTGGTCCTCGTATACCAGATTTGTTTGGCAAAATTAAACTTCATAAACCGGAACACCCCATCCGTCCTTTAGTATCAGGCTATACTAACCCCACCCGAAATCTGGAAAAATCACTTGCCTCAGTCCTTTGCCCCTTAACCACATCTTCACCTTTTTCAATTAAGAGTTCTAAGTCCGCCCTGGAACGGATCCATTCCGCTACATCGGGTATTCCATTTAAAATGGCCAGTCTCGATGTAGTTTCCCTGTTTCCCAATGTCCCTGTGGATGTAGCCATTGACCTGATTACCCCACTACTTCCATCCTTAAACCTCTCTTCTACTGAATCCACTGCTATAGTTTCAGCCCTGAACCTTATCAAGAACCGGACTTATTTTAAATTTAATAACATCACCTACCGCCAGGATTTCGGTACCCCAATGGGGTCACCTCTTTCCCCGTCCTGGCAGAAATAGTACTGCAACACGTCGAACATACAGTTTTTCATAATGGTACATTCCAACCATTACTCTATATACGATATGTCGACGATGTTTTAGTTTTTTGGCAATACTCACTTAGTGAATTAGACACTTTTGCTGCCTCTTTATCAACCGTCTTTCCCACTATTTCCTTCACCCAAGAGTTAGAATCCTCCAACTCCCTTCCGTTCTTAGATATTTTATTACGACGCACCCCATCTAATGACATTCAAACCTCCGTCTACCTAAAACCCACTTGTTCACCTACCCTCATTCCATATAATTCGTACACACCACTTCCCTATAAACATAGTTCTATTTCATCTTTAATCTGTAGGGCTTATAGTCATTCATCCACCAAAAGATCTTTAAAACTAGAATTACACAGGATTTTCAATCTAACAAAGGTTTCCGGTTATCCCGGATATCTATTTACAAAATTGTTACGCAGGTATCAACGACGGATCTCCACAACGTTACAACCAATACGTGATGAAGTAACCATAAAATACGTGGCATCCATTCCCTTCCATCCAACCATTGTACCGATCTTACAAAATTCATGCAAAAAATACGATTGTTCCTTTGGTGTTTCTTCGGAAAGTTTGCTCAATTTAACCAAATCAGACCGAGATCCGACATCAATCTTAGATAAATACGGCGTTTATTCGGTACCACTGAACTCTTTCTCAACTACCTCACAGTCTACTTCTTACGTGGGATCCACTTGTAGATCATTAAAGACACAAATTACAGAACACAAATACAGTGTTCGTACACATGCCCTAACAACTTCTTTAGCGCGAGAGGTACTAAAAGGAGAGCACTATCCTGACTGGGACAATGTAAAACTGTTATCGACGACCAAAACTAAAAATGGCCTGTTGTTTCTCGAGAGCTTGTATATTTATCATTTGAATGAACAATGTTGTAATGATGAAGCTCCATCCAATATACCAGCACCTTGGCGATACCTACTGAAAAACCAAGAAACAAGATTAGACAACCATTGATTTTATTGTACATATATAAAACTCAGGCAGAGGGAACTTTGACCTTCATTTTATATTTCTTATATTTATGACAACCATTATGTGTTTTTTTACCCTACAGGTTATTTTAAATGTATGTAATTTATGACCTCATACTGTCCCGACTTGTACGCATGCGCGGTCTTTGCCCATAACCACACGTGTATATAACCACTACGTTTCATGTGCACCTTGCGAGTTTTGGTGCCTGATGATGAACCGATAAGTCGTAGGTTCGAAAGATCTCGCAAGTTTTTAACATTAAACCTTTTTAAACCTCAATGGAATGAGTTATTTGTGTCGTCATGGTTTTAACTGTGTATACTTTTGATACCGGTGATACGTCTTAGCTTCATTTGAGTGTTGTAATTGGTTTGAGCTAAAGTGTTCCTGCTTAGACAGCTATCTTCTTTATTTGTATATCAATCAGCACGATAGTCTTTTCATCATATCTACTACACAAGTTCATAAATTTCTATGTGAAATCCCTTAGTTGCTTGTAGTACGTCCAAGCGATACTCAATTTCATGCCATGTATTTGCAAGCATCTGAGGAGTTATGGAATTAATAGCAGCTGTGATACGCTGCTTCAATTCCTGCAAATCAGTGCAAGGCATCTGATAGACATGATTCTTCACATAACCCCACATGAAATAATCCAATGGAGTTAGATCTGGAGAGCGAGGAGGCCACAGAATGGGACCACCACGCCCAACCCATCTGTTGGGGAAATGCTCATTTTGGCACTTACGTACACACCTTGACCAATGCGGAGGCGCGTTGTCTTGTTGGAAAACGACGTCATATCTTTTGATCTAGGGTGTGGCGAAATTTTCTAGCATATCCAAGTAAATGTCACCATTTATTTATTTTTTTTTTTGCAGAAGAAAAGGCCAATGACTTCTCTTTTTGATAAAGTGCACCACACATTAACTTTTGGAGAATCATGTTTCAGTTCAATAGCAGCATGAGGCGGTTCACTGCCCCATATCCTACAGTTGTGACGATTCACAATACCTGATACATGAAATGTAGATTCATCACTAAAAATTACAGTACTGAGAAAGTTTTCGGCGTTTTCCACTTGATTCAGCATATCCACTGCGAAATAGTATCGCAGAGTGTGATAATTTACATACATCTTTTGCACTATTTGAATTTTATAAGCACGAAACTTTAATTTCTTGTGCAAGATATCGTGAACTGTCGATTTTGGAATGCACAGTTCTCTGCTTGCTTTACGAACGGATTTCCTGGGGCTTCGTCTGAAACTTTCATTAACTTGGTCAAACGTCTTACCTCTTACTGGCTCCTCCATGATGTTCCACATTGCCTGTTTCTTTAAACTGTTTCATCCACTGCTTAATTGAATTTGTTGATGGAGGATTACAACCATACTCTAAACGGTACCGTCTTTTAACTTTATTGACAGACTTTAATTCCGCAAGCCATAACACACACATCACCTTTTGCTGTACGGATGACATGACTATTGATTGCGCATTTCTCACGCATTCCTCATCAGGCCACACCTAGCGCCATCTATCGGATTCTGGGAATAACAATTCTGCAAAACAAAAATATAGAAACCGTGTTAGTAATACATGACATAGAAAAACAGCAATGCTCATAGTTTTTTTTTTTTTTGTACATAATTTTGTAATGTGTCCAATAATTCTCAGACACCCTGTACAATGTATATGTTTCATACGTAATGCAAAAATTTGGTTAGTGCAGCCCTTACCAGGCATAAAACCATTCTGTACATCCCATGCCTTCTCTGATGTTAAATCTTGTACCTTATCAATAAATGACTTTTCCAAACACTTTCCCTGGCACACTGAGCAGGATGATACCATGATATTTCTTGCATTCAGTCTTATCACCTTTTCTCTTATACAAGGGAGTTAGGAATGGGGGATCATTCCTAACTCCCAGCACAACTGGCAAATTTTAGTTAACCAGTCAATTACAGAGTCACCACTATGTTTTAATTTCTCAGCAGTTATGTATGCATTTGCTCCTGAAGCACCACCATTTTGAAGAGATTTTAGAGCTTTACAAACCTCGTTCCTCAAGATCCCTCTTGTGCTTCCTTCTCTCACTGTGGCATCATCTTGTCTTCTGCCTCAAAAGCACCTTTATTTTCGCATTCTAATAACTCACAGAAGTATTCACCCCATGTTCCACTGAACTCTTTAAGCTCCCATGTCATTTCTCTGATCCTATTCTTCACACAGCTTGCAACTTTGTTTCCCCTATTTTTCCTGAGTCTCATGTACTTCCAGAAAGTCTTCCTATCTTTCCAAAACGCCAATTCATGCCTTTCCACCTTCTCCTTGCTGTCTTTTGCCTTACTCTGGTGAGCCAGCGTAGCTGCTTCAGTCTTCTTACAGTGGTGTTCATCCTCAGAAACTCTAGCTTGCAACATCCCGAAATAAGCTTTTTTCTCTCGCTTTACTGGATCTTTAATCTCATTCTTCCACCAAGCATCAAATTTAATGCTACCTACTGTTGTAGTACCACAGAGCTTATCAGCATCAATGATCATGATGGTTCTTAAATCATGCCCACTTCTTTTCCACATCCCTCTCATGTAATTTCAACTCATTCACTCAAATGTTTTTAATGTTTTGAAATCAGAATCATATATACACTATATACCAACAAGTAATTGGACACCTGTGATAGCAAAGGAAAACAAAGTTTATTCACCTTCAATAGTTGGTGGAGCCTCCACGAGCAGCGATTACAGCTGCGACCCTCCGGGGCATACTCTCAACCAGGCGTTGTACGACGGCTAGCGGTATTTTCTTCCACTGGGCTTGGAGAAGACAGGTCAGTTCCTTCACCGATTTCGGACGGTGGGGGCACCCCTTAAGTCGACGCTCCAAATCGTCCCAGAGGTGCTCGATAGGGTTAAGGTCTGGACTCTGCGCAGGCCAGTCCATTCGATTAACCCCATTGTCACCATACCAAGCCATGGCGGACCTCGCAACATGACAGGTAGCATTGTCATCCTGAAAGTAACATGGGTCCACCCCGTAAAACTGCCACAATGTAGGAAATGCATGGTAATCCAAAATGGTGCAGTAGGTCTCGGCGTTGAGTCTACCAGGAATTGCGACCAAGGGTCCTGTACCATACCAGGAGAAACATCCCCATAGCATAATTCCACTGCCGCCGAACTTCACAGTTGGCACAATACATTCCGGCAGGAGGCCTTCTCCAGGAAGACGCCAAACCCAGACCCTGCCATCCGAACGGTAGAGGGTGAACCTTGATTCATCGCTCCAGAGAACCTGTTTCCACTGTCGATGTTCTTTGCACCACGTTAGCCAAGAAGCGCTATTGGACTTGGTAATAAAAGGCTTGTGGGCGGCAGCACATCCATGATAACCAAGCAGATGGGCTTCCTTACGGATGGTATTCATCGAAAGAACACTCCCGGATGCCTGTTGGAACTCCTCGCGGATGTGGCCCATCAATTTGGTGCGGTTCTTCCAAATTTCTCTGGCCAGCACCCATCGGTCTCTAACTCCCAGTTTTGTGGGTCTTCCGGGTCAGGGCACATTCCGACAGTCACCTCTCATCTTCCACTTGCCAATCACGTAGGCCACTATCGATTTTGGGTACTTCAACTCGCTGGATATGTCACGTATGGATCGGCCATTTCTGTGATACCCAACGATTACACCTTTCTCGAAATCAGAGAGCTCCGAACTGCGTGGCATCTTGCATGCGACTGGTTGCGTTGTTGTTTGCCACATGACATTTAACGGCGGCGGCCGTGACGTGTATCAGGACCGCGGATATCGTCGATCGCAGGGGTGTCCAATTACTTGTTGGTAAATAGTGTATATATATACACCCAAAGTTTTTTTTTTTTTTTTTTTTTTTTTTTTGGTTTCTTCAGTTGTATATTTATTTATTTATTTATTAAATTTTAGGCTGTACAGGAGTTCAAAATGATTAAAGATGGAGACAGAGTTTTAGCTTGTCTCTCAGGGGGAAAGGATTCTCTTTCTATGTTGCATGCGTTACACCAGCATCAGTTTTATGCCAGAAAAAAGGTAAGTGCTTTGATTGTTTAAAATGTGTGTTTCTCACCCTTGTAATTCTCCGTGTGTTGATCTCACATTAACTTCAGATTAAATTGTAAACACAGTTTTTGTAAATGTACACTCATATTTTTAATGGACTCTGGATGACCCTTAAGCATTCTGGGTTCCCAAAATCCATTGTAACTGTTGACATTTCTTGGTCAAAAACATTATGGTTTTATGCATAGATGCCCAGCTGTGCGGATTTTTGTAATATTACAAATATTTGTTTAGAATTACGTTAGTATGGACATTTGGCAATGAATTTATGGAAAACTACCATTTGACTTTTCTGCTTTGGAAGCAGGTATGAGATTCTTTCATGGAGTTACGTATTTTCGTTATCATTTGGGTTATGCTTGAGATTGATGCTGTACTAAATACCAGTGATTGGAAGTAGTACGCTACAAGTAGCGCTGCTACTGTAGCATGCTACTTTTAGAGTAGTGTGGCTTGTAGTATGGCTACAAATGAAAAAAAGTAGTTGCAGCAGTAGCACGCTACAAAATAAAGTAGCTTGTAGCTGAAAACTTTGCTACAATTCATGCTACTTTTAAAATATTGGGTAAAAATTGTATTCTTCAAATCACTTGACATTTCAAGATTTCCTGAAGTGTAATTGGCTGTAATAAGGGGTCGGAGTGTGTGCTCTGCTTACAATAATGTACCCAATGCCTTTGAACGTACCTGACTTATCTTACACTGTGAAAGCTCACAAAATTGTTTACTGTGAAATCTCAATTAGTCAGTGAGACAGTGAGTACGAGGTAATCACGCTACCATTTTTTTGTTCATTTATTAATTTATTTATTTTTTGATGTAGGACTACGTCTAACTCCGCGGATAGTATGGGGCGACTTACGGCCGAGCACCTGTGACAAAAATAGATCCCAATTGAAATCATTATAACATTAAAAATATGAGCGCAAACTAATCATGTTAGCAGATTCATAAACAGCATGGAGTCCAATTCGCGTACTGTGCAATACATCGTGCGGGCGACTCTCCTCTCCCTCCCAGTGCATGGGGAGATGATGCAATATATCTAAGGATGCCTCCGGGTTTGACTCAGTCTGTCGCAGCAACCGTGAGTACAACACTACTGTTCGTGGTATCGTTTTAAAACTCTCGGCGAGATCTATCCAAATGTATGAAGAACATTTTGTGGGCCGGCCCGGTGACGCAGTGGTCTAAGCGCTGGCTTATGATCCTTCGTCTGAGAAGGGTCCGGGTTCGAATCCCTGTGAGGCATGGATGTTTTGTTTGTCTTACGACACTGGCTCTTTCCCTTCCCTGGAGTCAGTGGCCCTAAATTAGGGTTGGGTGACTGCTTATAGCCCACAGAGTTGCTCACGGTGGTCGTTAAACCTCCAATCAAAATAATAATTAAAAAAAAAAAACACTTCGCAGTGGTTTATGGTTTGAACTGAACATTTCAGAAATTGTTTTCTTGTGAACCGGTGAACACTTTTGACAATATCGCAGTTTATCTGGACAACCGTGAGTGCAGAACGATTGTGTCTGGTATCGTTTTAAAGCTCTCGATGAGATTTGTTCAAATATATAAAGAACTTATCGCAGTGGTTTAAACTAAAATTAAAAAAAAAATTGTTTTTGTGTGAACGGGTTAACATTTTCGACAATGCCGCAGAATTCACATAATGAACTCAAGCAAAAGTGGAGAAAATCAAATGACAGAGGAAATGATGAGGAATGTAAGAAGTCCAAGAGGACAGATCATCACGTTGGGTAATTCGTGTTTCGACCTGCTTTGTGTTCGCAATGCATCCAGCATTAATTATAAAAATTAAGTAAGCTACTTTTCATATCATAGACCTGGGTTGTCTATAACAAATTAAATAAACGCTTTGCAACCTCACTCGAGTAGATCATTTCAACTCTCCAATCTGCAAGTCATAGTCCTACATTTCCAAACGGACAGCTCAATCAGAACTGAGCCTACCTGTATTTTTTTTTTTTTTGTTAGTTGGTTTCAGCATTAACGACCACAATGAGCAACTCGATGGGCTATAAGCAGTCACCCGTTTCTAATTTAGAGCCACTGGTTCCTCCAGCAAAAGGAGGGAGCCAGTGCCGTAAGACAAACACAATATGCATGCCTCACCGGGACTCAAACCCGGACCCATCTTGGACGCCTAGACCACTCCCACGGGATATGCCACTATTGGTTTTATTCAAGACTGTTCCTTGATTGCGAGATTGGATTCTTTTAGTCAAAGAAAATGAATTATCAGATATACTAGAATGATACATGACTTTTAATTGAATTCCTTGGGATTCTCAGTTAGTCTGTCTAGCTTGAAATATGCACCACTGAATGTGTCAAAATGTGTTGCATATACAAAGATGAATTACTTGTGTAATTTACCTTGGTTTTTAACTCTGAATACCATATTCAATAATGTAGATGTAAAATCATATCCTCAGAATTTGCACTTTTAATTTTAATCTAAACGTAAAAAAAGTATAAACATATAAAACAAGCGAAACACACAGAATCACGTACAGTAAAAGGTTCGTTTAGCGGTAGCTTTCGGTCATCCTACGACCTTGATCCCCCGTGATCAACTGGATGGGCTGGTTGCCAGAACTACAATTTGAAGTTGGGGTGTTGGAACTGTTGCTAGATTTTAGAAGAGAGATCCAAATAATTGGGATTTGGTGAGGGGTCTCTGAATTGCAGTTTTTGGTGAACAAAATTTCAATGCTCTCTTGGAAATGCAGAGATGCCTTGTTGATGAAAGGAGCAACGTTTTTGGTTTCTTTCCAAATGGGAACTGTGGAGGTGTCTTCAAGGGTTAGTGCAGATAAAGCTGTCTTTGGAAGACCATTGGAAACATCTTTTTTGTGTTCACCAAGTCTTGTTTTGATGCTTCGGTATGTGCTTCCAATGTACACTGAGAGACCAGAGGAAGTTGAAATGGGAATAGCATAAGCTCCAGGGGTGTCCAAGAGTGAGGCAGGATCCCTGTCTTTAAGCAGACACATTATTGCAGAAGGGTTTGGTTTCACTGTGAGAGTGTAGCCCATAGTTTTGAAAAGTTTACACATCTTATAAGAGAAGGATCCATGGAAAGGGATGGAACCAGTGAATGGTGGTTTTTCCATTATTATTGGTGAGAGAGCAGACAGATTTTTCAAGTGGGAATTTTGGAGGAATTTTTGAATTGTAGAAGGTGGGAACTGATGGGCTTCTGCAATTTTCTATATGGTGTCAATTTCTTCATTGAAGGAAGATTCAGTGTTGCAGACAATCCTGGCACGATTGACATAAGTTTTAAAGGCTGCAAATTTGTGAGCAGTTGGGGAGTGGAATGAAAATGGGATTATGTTTGCTATTGCAGAGGGTAAACCACGTAAAAAAGTAGCTGAAAAGTAGTGAAACTTGCTACTTTTCAGAAAAAGTAGTTGTAGCTCTAGCAAGCTACTTTTTTAGGAATATAGTTGTAGCAATAGCAAGCTACTTTTAAAAAGTAGTTTTCCAATCACTGCTAAATACGCACATGAGATAGATACTTCGTGTATATCTTCCGTATAAGGAAGTCACAAGTTATACGTGGTTAAAATACACAATACATAGAGATTCAGTGTCTCTTTTAGAATTGCTATTACGCACGTTAAAATACGGACATGTGATTATGATTTCCAGATATGCCGTAAACCTAACTATATTGCCAACGTTATTCCAGCTAATTCTAACCATCCTATATCATACACTGCTGGACAATTGCTAAGGACGGATGACAATAGCAACGATAGCAACCATAAAATGGAAGGCAGGGAAATGTGGAAATTAGCATAAGTGCGGGATACAGTTAGACGTGTTGTGCGTATGCAAATTTTGGATTGCCGAACTTGTTCGTGACGTCATAGCGCTGATAAGAGATATAAATGAATTGACGCGTATCGACCGTTGTTGTTCAAACGCAAAGTTGAAAGGGAAAGAATCAATTGACGAACTTGCAATTTTCAGTATGTCTTCCCGACATCACCTAGATGATTTTACGCATGGCCGTATTATTGGCAAAGAAGAAGAAAGGCGAAAAATAACAGATGTTGCCAGGGAGTTCGACGTCAGCCACAGTGTTGTTTCAAGGCTTTGGAAATCATTTCAAACAAATGGAGAGTGTAGGAAACGTCACGGGGGAGGTCGTGTTCACAGTACGACACCTGCAGAAGATCGGTACATAGTGCTATCAACAAAAAGACACCGGCGCAGCACAGCTAGTGAGGTAGCAAATCAGTTTATGGCTGCTACTGGCAAGCGGATCTCCTGAAAAACTGTCGCCGGACGTTTGCATGAAGGAGGACTACACGCCCGCCGTCCTGTTGTGTGCATCCCATTCTCCAGACGTCACCGTACCGCCCGTTTACAATGGTGCCATCAACATCGCAATTGGACTGATAACGACTGGTCTGCTGTCCTCTTCTCAGATGAGAGTAGATACAGTCTATCGTCTGATTGTCGACGACAACTGATCTGGCGTGATAGTGGTACTGCATATTGTCCAGCAAACATACAGGAAAGGGACCGATATCCGACATGTAGTGTCATGGTATGGGCTGGCATCATGATCAATGGCCGTATGTCCCTCTATGTGCTTCCAACTGGGACTATGACTGGCCAACGATACATTAATGATGTTCTGCTACCTCATGTTCGCATGTTCCGTAGTGCTGTCGGTGATAGATTCATTTTCATGGACGACAGCGCAACATGTCATCGAACAGTCGCTGTCCAAGAGTGTCTTGAGAGCAAGGATATTCAACTCCTCGTATGGCCAGCACGTTCTCCAGATCTGAATCCCATTAAAAATGTGTGGGATGCTTTGGGGAGGAGTCTTGCTGGTCGCCAATGCCCTCCAATAAACAAGGACACCCTCATCCGTGCACTGACAGAGGAATGGGATAAATTACCCCAACAGCTGCTTGATAATATTGTGCAAAGCATGACACGACGTGTGGAATCTTGCATCGCCCTCCATGGTGGCCATATCCCGTATTGACATCTTACGCCGGAACGCCTGCGGGCGGTAATTGCATTTTTTTCACATTTACGTATTCTGCACAAAATGGCCTGTTTGTCACTTGAACACGTTCCAAAGCCTTCTGGATTTCAGAGCACAATAAATTGTCTTCCTTGTAATGTCCTGGCATTCTGACATTATTTTATTTCACTTGGCATTCAACCACACTTACTTTTTTATGCGCTATATAGCCGTTTATGATCCGTCCTTAGCAATTGTCCAGCAGTGTATAAGTACTCAGCTTTTAGGTCATACATCAATAGAGCGATAACCCATTCCTCCAATAACCTATTGCTAAATAAAGAATTCAATTGGATCAGAAATACTGCCTCTGCTTTTGGATATGACATCAGAATAATAAACAGTCTCATAAAGCGGATAACAGAGAAGACAAGAAATAATTATTTCAGAACACCAACTGATAAAAACGAAATGAAATATTGTGGATCAATATCTTACAATCATGAAATTAATAGCATATTGAAAGAAGCATGCAAGAAATTTGGCTTGGGCTTTGGTATAAAGACCAGAAATATCGAGGACACATTAACTTCTGGTCACGGAAACACACCAATATTGCAGAAAGCGGGTGTTTACTCAATTCCAATAGGGGACAGCCAATATATAGGAATCATCAAAAGAAATATCAGGATAAGATTATCAGAACACATCGGCAATTGGTTCAGGAAAGAAAATAAGACTGCACTTATCGATTTCTGTATAAATAATCAACACCACTATGGGAAGAAATAAAATTGATAAATCAGCAAAAAAACTGGAAGACCATCCAGATTGCTGAATGCATCTTAATAGAGAAGACCAAAACATCAAATTGTAATAACAATTCACCATGTGACCTTTCATATGCCTGGAGGAATTTAGTGGACACCGAAAAAAGATTAAAAGAGGAACATAAAAATAAAATCAAAAGACAATGATAAATACAGGAAAATCAAACTATGACACCAGATGGCACCATCATATAGGAGGAAAATTGACCCATGCGCAATGTACATCATGACTTCTGGAAGTACGAAACGTAGTCACTTACCAACAGACGTTTCATTTCCCATTGAAAACGCCTAGGAACAGACTTGGGCGAAACGCGTCCGGGGACGCTGGTGAATGTGAGGAGGTGGTGCACGCATTATGTAAATAGCTCATTTGTCGTTTCTTCTGACCATCCACATTTCATTTTGTTCTTTTAAATTCGTTCACTATCAGCCTTTTAGATTCGTTCCCTATAGTTCTTTTGGATTGTTCATTATTAGCCTTTTAACCTGCCTGTGACATAGGTCATTACAGGGTTTTCATTCTCAGTTATATTATTCTTTTGAGCTTATGATACAATATATAGCAAGATTCCTTGGGTCGAATACTACTTTGACATTGCTAAACACCATATTATAGTCACCATCAGACTTTTTGCAATGCATAGCCGCTGAACACCTGAGACCAAACAACTTGCGGAATTACGGTGGTATGCGGACATAAACAACTTCTGGACGAATATATGTGAGTAATTGCTCTTGCTTTCTTTTAATCTTTATTTTTTCAATAATAAATGTCATAAATAACTGCACCACCATAATCACATGTCCGTATTTTAACGTGCGTAATAGCAATTCTAAAAGAGATACTGAATCTCTATGTGTTATACACACATGAGAGTCTTCTGCGAATTTACAGAATTCTTCTTTTTTTGTCGTCATTTGGATCATACTCGAGATTGATGCAAAAATGAAGAAATATTTTTTGTGATTAATAAGAAAAGGGTGGGGTTGTTTTCCATCTGAGAACGGTATTTAGTCTTCCAAAACTTTTGAAACCCAAAGGTAAACAGAATGAAAAAAAATTTCCTCGCAATATTGCTTCTACCCAGTATTAGTGTTAAATATCATTTTATTGCAGAAATGTTTGTATTTCATCATGAAACTGTGGGCAACGATTTCCAAAAACGGAAGTTGATATGGCGCAAAAATTTCCCTGCAGTCATACTTAAGCTTGAAATTCTTCCATGAATTTGAAGAATTCCATCATTTCTGTTATCATTTAGGGCATTATGGAGACAACTAAACAGAAATTTTGTGGGGACTTGTTTTCCATTTGAAAGCGGAATTCCGTCTTCCAAAACTTTCAAAAACAGAAGTTAAATGGGGTGAAGATTTCTCCCCAAATCATAACTTTTTCTCTCACGATGTTCCTTCTGCCCAGTATTGTTGTTAAACATTCTTTTGCTCCCTAAATATTTGCATTTCAGCTTAAAAATGAAGGGGGGAGGAAAGTTTCCTTAAATATAATTTTTTTCTAATAAATGTATGCATTTCAGCTTGACAAAAAAAGGGAAAGTTTTCCCAAAACAAAAGTGACAAAGTTGGAAGATTTGTAAGAATTGATGCGTGGTATTCAAAAGTATTCATGTACTCAAAGTTACACCATAACCTAAAATTGTGGAAGCCTTTTATTATGCATTCATGGTCCTCAGGCTGAAAGTTTTCTCAGCATGATGGATGAAATTTTAGTCATAAAGTGAGAAAGAATGAACATTAAAACCTATTTGGCTGCACAAACTGTGAACTATAAACTTAAAACACAGGTAATAATTGATGATATGACTATTCCTGGACTTAATGAATTGTAAATATCTCAGAATTATGGGTTTTTACTAAGGAATAAATGATATTTATATGCCAAATTTTTGGGTAGTACCCCCTACCCTTCCTCAGGACTACAGCTATAGTAGGTGTTGCCATTCATGAGGTAAATTCCAGCCTTTCAAATCATTTAATGTTGTACCTCTTCTCTCTATTTCCAATCCTTCTGACAATTTTTTTGGGAAAAGTGCTGTTGATGTGAGTGTGGTCTCAGCTAGATGTGGGAGAGACAGGCAGACAGCTTAAAGCCTGATTGGCAAAGAGAGAAACAGAGAGTGAAAACATAAAGCTGAAATTAAAAATATGATCAGGGTGTCTACTGGTCCTGAAAGTTATAAAAAGTCACAAATTCAGAAAAGGGTCATGAAAAAGTCACAAATTTTGCTTTGGGGTCGTGAAAAACATGACTCCAAAAGCAAAATTAGATGCTAGATGGCAGCACAGTTTGCTTCAATTAAGAATGTGGGCAGAAAATATTCCGATGCTCTTAATACTCAGATACTTGAGACTTCTTCGTCCTGGGTACTGAAACAGTTAGCATGCTCGAACGGTAATCGGGAGACGCGGGTTCAATTCCCGCTCCAGGGCGATGAAATTTTCAAGTTTTCTGAGTGATTGCTCTTACGTGAGAACAGTAAAACTGTAGTCAATTCAGAGATGTCTGATTGCTGTGTTAATTATCATGAATTTATTTTTATTTTTAATGTTCATTTTCGGGTGACAATTTAAGTAATTTGCCATTCACACCAGCCACATAAGACAAATGTGATTTCCATCTAATGATCCAAGTATAAAATAAAGCACGCTTATGCACTCCTTCACACACACACACACACACACACACACACACACACACACACACACACACACACACACACACACACACACAAAACACTGTTAAAAACCTTTTAGCATAGAAATACATGCACAAAATTTTGAGATCAATCGAACAATTTAAATTATGCTGCTTATGAAGTCATGACATTTTCCAGGTATAAATGTTAAAGATGTGTTATGAAATCATATAACACAATGGTGGACATTTTAACTTATTTTAGGCGCTGTCAAAGTATGATGAGCTAGTTTTTTGTTACTTAGCAGAAGGGCAGGGGGCATTTTTTACATAGAAAAAAAAAAAGAGGGTGGGTGGGTGGGAGTTGTGCATATGCACATAGGTGAGCATTTCAGCTTATCATGAGCCAGTTTTTTTGTTACTAGCAGAAGAACAGGGGGCACTTTTTTATAGAAAAAATGTGGAGGAGTAACCTTTTTAATTATACTTACTGTACATATGTGTGTGCATGTGCATGTATCACTGCTTTGGATAGGGCTATATAAATATTGAGAGATAGACAGAGATAGCTTTTTAAAATGGTCATGAAAATTGTTAATGGGTAATGAAATTGCATTTCCCAAATTTGGTAGACATCCTGATGACAAAACAGGTTTAGACAGACATATTCAAAATACAGGACATAAAGTGCTTTAGGACACTGTAGAATTTTGACATTCAACAGCACTTTTTCGAAACAAAATTGTCAGGACTGGAAATTGAGAGAAGAAGAGGTACAACATTAAAGGATTTTGCGGGTACTACATGAAAATTTGATTTATAAATATCTTTTTATTTCTTAGTAAAAACCCATAATTTTGAGGCATTTACAGTTCATTAAAATGCAGGGTAAGTCTACAGTTCAATTCTTCAGTGAAATGAGGAAATGAGTTATATAGAAGTAGTAGATTCCAACTCTGCCAAAATGTGAGAGCTTAAAAGTGAGAGAAAAGAAAGATTCTAAAATATTACTGAAGGTAATCTAGATTTTTCCTGTAGACCAACACATTTTTAATTTTGCCGCTAGCAAATTATTGTTTAATTAATTTATTATTTTTCTGTGTAATAATTGTTATGTTGGACTGGAATTCATTGTCATGCTTGACATCAAAATGTGCCACTGTGTGGTGGATTACTGAAAATTACTAAAAAAAAAAATCATGTATATTACTGAAAACAACTCCCAGAGGTTGGCATATGCAGAACTTCATGTTATGGATATTTAGAACTTCTAGTTGACTCGTGTGGAACTGCAACTTTTTGGTATAAAATTTTGGTGAACTTTAATTTGTATTTTTCTTAAAGAGAAAATATGGTCAATAGATAAAAATGGGAGGATAAAGAAATCACAATTTGAAAATCTTCAAAGAAAAATAATCATGTTTTCTGTCTTTTATATCATTGCATTTCATTTCCTTTCTTCTTTTTTTTTTTTCTCCCTGATAGCATTTTATGGATTATCATCTTCTTAATTTATACTTTCGTGCTTTTTTTTTTATTGGTATGCATTTGATTTATTTTTGCATTTTTGATTTGTTTGCTTTTCAGGGTATAAATTTTCATCTTGGAGCAATGACTGTTGACCCAAAAAGTCCTGCTTATGACCCCAGCCCCTTGAAGAATTATCTGGCTGCTTTAAAAGTTCCATACTTTTATGAAGAACAGGGTGAATATTAAAATTAGATTCTTAAGTGTTTGTGCTGCACTTTCTGTATTGGAATTTAAATATATGCATAAATTTTGCTAGTTTCTGAATTTTACTTTTATAGTCACTTCTTACTTATTTCAGTTAGTAGCACAACATTTTAGGAAATCATATTTCATTACAAAATTGAAATATAGCTGTGCTTTGGGTCAGCACTCTTATTTTCCTTTTTTTTTTTTTTTTTTTTTTTTTTTTTTGAGAGGGAGAACAAATCTGTTTCTAGAAAGGTACAAGTACTGACAAAAAGAAAACATCATATTTTATGTAATATTTTTAGTTACTATGATAATGTGACATATTTTGGAATATGGCTGTGTGAAAAAGATTCTATAATATACTCATTTGGTTAATTTTTTTTATAGCACAACAAGTTTGATATTGAAGTTGTGTTTTGTGAACTTTTGTAAAATGAATTAAGAAAGGAGGGTATATCATCATCATTACAACCATTATCAAGATACTGCTAGATGAAGGTCTCCCCAAGTTTCTTTCACAATGGTCTGTCTTGAGCCAGTCTCTTCCATGTCACTCCTGCATGCTTTCAAATTCATTTACCCATCTTCCACACGGTCTTCTTTTGGATCTTTTCATGTCCCTTGGAATCCAGTAGAAAATTTCAGTTGTCCATCGGTGGTCAGTTTTTCTGGCAACATATCCAGCCTATTTTCATTTCAGAAATTTTTCTCTGATCATGATGTCTTCCACTCTTGTCATTTTCCTGATCCATGAGTTCCTCTTATCTTTCCTGGTTACACCAAGCATGCATCTCTCCAGGCTGCTTTCAGTTATCTGCAGTCTTCGTATTCTTTTTAGTTAAGGACTACGTCTCTGCTCCGTACGTGAGCACTGGAAGAATGCATTGATTAAACACTTTTTTTAAAGACATAATGGCCTTTGCTCTTAAAAATTGCACCATGCTATTATGTCTTAAAAGAAAATTGTTTAATCAATGCAACCTTGAATGAAAATCACAGCACACTGATTTGGTTAATTTTTTTTTATAGCATAAGTTTGATATTGAAGCAGTGTGTTGTGAACTTTTCTAAAATAAATTAAGAGAAGAGGGTATATACTCGTGGAACCTCGGTTATATGTTTTTCTCAGTTTTACGTTTTTGTAATTCTGTATTAATCCTGATATTTTACTGTAGTTTCTATCACTTTTTTAACTCGGTTATACCCGTTTCATTTATATGCCTTTTGTGATTGTACCTTAAAATTTGAATTTCAGATTATCAAAAATACATGGTTCGCTGGTTCTTTTATACATAATCAGATATCATGAAAGAAGTACGGGATTACGCCATATAATACAAATTTTGAAGATGACAATCCGATTTTGGCGTAAATGTGACAAGGATGGTAATCCAGTATGTTACAGCTTTGAGATACTGTTGTTATGTTTCTTCTGGTTGCAGCCAAAGTTGAACCTTCATTCCATCAGAGAAGGGTAAAAAATACATGGTTCGTTGATTCTTTTGTACATAATCCAGTACGTTACAGCTTTGAGCTAGTGTTGTTATGAAGGTTCGTACGACCCTTAAAAGTCCTTAAGAACTCCCTATTTCTTGTTTCCATTTCTAAGGCCCTTAAAAGTCCATAGAAAGTCTTTAGTTTTTAAAACAAGTGCTTATTTTTTTCCCCCGTCTTGTTTTTGCTCTGCAGTAATGGGCATCGCAACCCTGCCCTCATTTTTGTTTGTGTTTCTGTAAATATGCTAATCCGTTCACCAGGGGAGGTTTCTTCTAGCTCATTGAAGGAAGGTAATCCCCTAGAATGTTCTTAGAAATTATCTCCCTTCAGCACTCCATCCCCACTCCCCACTTTTCCTATTGTAGCTTGCATGACTTACCTTGCGTAACCTTGCTAGTGGGATCAACATCTGTGTTGTGTCTTTTCAGGGGTCAGAGATCAAAGCAAAGGTGAAAGGTGAGGGCAGGGGTTCTGTTCGACATCTTCGCAATTTATGGTGTCAGTTGTCTCATATGGTCTGATCTATCTGGTGTCTACTACTCTACTCGACTTGTCTTGCTTCACTGTCGCTGTGTCTCCTGCTTGTCCTCTTTTCTTTCTTTTTTTTTTTTTTTTTTTTTGCATGTATTTAATTTTGTTCTTTGCGGGAAAAGTAGTTTACATTTGGGGGAAAATGCCTGGTAAATGGCCACTAGCACTGTTTAGTCCCCTACATATGTATATATACATACTGTCCATACACACACACCTAGTGATATTCCAATGACGCAAAATATCAATTGGAGTGTAGGTCCTTAGAAAGTCCTTATTTTTTTCCGCAGAAAAGGGTATGAACCCTGTGTTATGTTCCTTCTCGGTGCAGCCAAAGTTGAACCTTCATTCCATCAGAGAAGGGTAAAAAATACATGATTTGTTGATTCTTTTGTACATAATCCAGTATGTTACAGCTTTGAGATAGTGTTGTTATGTTTCTTCTGGGTGCGGCCAAAGTTGAACCTTCATTCCATCAGAGAAGGGTATATTGTTTACTTTGAGAGAATTGAGACAGCTTTGTTATGTTCCTTCTCGGTACAGTGAACGTTGAGCCTTGATCCCATCAGAGGAAGGTATGTTGTTTACTTTCAGTTTGGATGAGAATTTGGTTTTGCATTTCATGACTCACCACAGATGCGCTATTTAAAAATGGATAAATCTCTGGGATGTAACTTTGTGGCTCCACTATTTCACGACGTAGTAGAATAGAATTCTAAATATGCCATCAATATTCTACATTCTGGTTTCAAATGGATGTGCTCAGGATCCACAGAAAAAACCAACAAAGAAACTGTTAATTCACGAGTTCCATACTGAGGCACTCATCTCAGATTCTTGGTTGTGAGAATTGCATTTAATCTAGAATCAGGATTTTATAGACAGACAGAGTCATCAAAAGAGAAGTTTGATTTTCATAGGCTTTATGATTTTTTGCATTGAAGGAAATCTTGCTCTAATTTTGTGCTCAATTGTTTGACATCATGTTTCGGTATGTTCTGTGATTTGTTTGTGCTTTAAAATGGAGGATGTGACAGAACAGTGTGCATGCATTAAATTTTGTTATAAACTTAGTGAAAGTACTACAGAAACTCACAAAATGCTGCAGCAAGCATTCAGTAAAAATGCTTTAGATCAAACAGTAACCTATAAGTGGTTTAACTGCTTCAAAGATGGCCGCATGCCAATTGAAGATGATGATCGTTCTGGACGGCGGTCAACCAGCACAACGTCAGAAACAGTTGCAAAAGTGTGTGAAATTATTGTGGAGGATCGGAGGCAGACGATTCTTGATGTTTGTAAGATTGCTGCACTGTCAGTGCATTTTATCAGACATCTTAAACATGAGGAAGATTTCTGCCAAGTTTGTGCCACGATTGCTGAGTAATGATGAGAAGAAGTATTGCATGGGAATCTGTCAGGAACTTAGGGGACAGCTCAGAAACGATCGAGATTTTTTTTTCTAAGGTTGTTACTGGGGATGAATATTGGTTTTATGGGTATGACCCCGAAACTAAACGACAGTCATCACAATGGAAGTCTCCCAGTTCACCATGACCAAAGAAAGAAATGAGGGTCGTTTCTGACCAGATTTTCTTTCAAAGGTTGTTACTAGGGATGAAAGTTGGTTTTATGGGTATGACCCCAAAACCAAACAATAGTCATCACAATGGAAGTCTTCCAGTTCCACCATGACCAAAGAAAGCTCGACAGGTGAAAAGCAACATAAAGTCAATGTTGATCTGTTTCTTCAACACGGATGGAAATTAATCATAAAGAATTTGTTACAGTTGGTCAGTCTGTCAATGCCCAATTCTACTGGGATGTCGTGCACTGAGTAAGGGAAGACATGTGAAGGAAACATCCCAAGTAATGGCAAGCAAACAACTGGCTCCTCCACCATGACAATGCCCCTCCACATATGGCATTGGTAGTGGACCAGTTTTTGGCATCCCATATAATGCCCCACCTTACTCACGAGATTTAGTTTCCTGTGACTTCTGCCTTTTTCCTAAAATAAAAATTAAACTCAAATGGAAAAAATTGACACTATAAACAAGATCCAGGCAGAATCACAGTCATGGCTGAACGCATTAACAAAAGTTGACTGACTTTGGCGAGGTGTTCCGGGCATGAGAAGGCCGTTGGAATTGGTGTATATGTTCCAATGAAGACTGCCATATATATGCTCGCATGTAAGACGATCTCTTGCATAAGCTGACCTTAAATTTATCTTCTGTGAAAACCTTCAAAGTATGATTCACTGTCGGAGTTTCCAAATAACTCCAGTAACAGCCATTACACTATTTATGCAGCATTTTTTTATATAATTTATAACCATTTCTGGTGAAATTGCATCTCACAATTCTTTCATGCAAGAAGTAACACAGCTGTGGCAGCCTTCTCTCAAGTTACCACCTTTTGTTAAACATTAGATCTTTGTTATTCAATGTCGCAAATGGCTTTTGCCAATGCAAATACGCACACCCATGCATACTGTGAAAACCCAGGAGAAGAGAGATACTTGATTGGCTGTGGCTGACCCCAACAGCAAAGTGATTTACGCAGCGTTGATGGTATCCTGCGATTGCTCACGAGAACTAATGAGGCATCTCATGTTTCAAACCAAGAAATCTCAGATTCTCAATTTGAAATGGGATTAGGTTTTTCACTTATCGTGTTAGCAGCACCTACTTCCGTAGGAATTCTACTCTACCTGGAAAAATATTTCTTTTTTTTTTTTCGACAGAAGGTTAGAAAACAATTGCGCGCAAAGCAACAGTCTAAAACAACTCCGCCAGTGAACCTTGTATAAGCCGACGCACCAACTTTGAAAGCAAGATTTCTTCCAAAAACTTTGAATGAGTAGGTACAGCACTTTGAAGTTGATAGTGGATAATAAGGTGTGATGTAGGTTAATAATTTTTGAAAAATTCATTTTGCAAACTTTTGGGTGGCACCTTGTATGTTATAAGTTGTAATGCCCCCCCCCCCCCATTTTTAAACACTTTTTTTTATATTTCTAGCATTATTTCTAACCTTTTTTCACCAGGAACTAATTCTAGTATTTTAATGGTATTGTTTCTAAGTAAATCTGGTTATGACGGACAGAAATATACTCAAAGGCTGATATCTGTTGGTACTGATTCAAATATATATTTTTTTATCAGCAAATGATAATGATAATGATACAGTATTTCAGTGGTATTGTTCTTAAATACAGTCCCAGACCCACCATCCCGAATCCTGAAATCCAGGACGACCCAAAATCCGTAATTTTGTTTATGCTTCTAGCATTATTTCTAACCTTTCTTCACCAGGAAGTAATGCTAGTATTTTAATGGTATTGTTTCTAAGTAAATCTGGGTATGAATGACAAAAATATACTCAAGGACTGATATCTGTTGGTACCGATTCAAATAATTTTTTTATCACCAAATGATAATGTTAATGAGACAGTATCTTAGTGGTATTATTTTTAAATACAGTACCGGACCTGCAATCTGGAATCCCGAAATCCAGAAGGACCCAAAATCCAGAATTTTTTATTATATTTCTAGCATTATTTCTAACCTTTTTCACAGGAACCAATGCTGGTATTCTAATGGTATTGTTCCTAAGTAAATCTGTGTATGATGGACAAAAATATACTCAAGGACTGATATCTGTTGTTACCGACTCAAATATATATTTTTTTATCACCAAGTGATAATGCTAAGGACACAGTATCTTAGTGGTATTGTTTTTAAATACAGTACCAGACCTGCAATCCCAAAATCCAGAGATTTTTTTTTATAACAATTTTTTTTGGCTTATTTGGGGGGGGGTAGACATATGTTTTACAGTTTTTAGCCTTTTTGTTTATTTACACTAAAGAGCAATTGAATTAGAGATACCTATCTAGTAACGTGTAGCACCACCTTTCGCCCTGATGATGGCGGCGATTCGTCTCGGCATGGACTCGACAAGACACCGGAAGCGTTGGGAAGCCATACAGATCCACGACCCCTGAACACGCTCCCACAGTTCAGGAAGATTTGATGGAGGGGGTCAGAGCCTCGAACATCTCTCTCGATGGCATCCCAGATGTGCTTGATGGGATTGGGGTCAGGTGACCTAGCTGGCCAAGGAAGTGAGGTCACGTCGGTGGAGTGTTCATCCAACCATTCGGATACGATTCGGGAGCGATGGCACGATGCATTGTCTTGTTGCAGGATGAGGCCCCCAGTGGGATGTTAAAGACGCACAAGCGGGAGCAAATGGTTGTCCAGGATATCCCGGTAACGTTGACCAGTGAGGGACGATGACACACGTACCAGGGGTTCCATTTCAGTCCACGTAAACAGTCCCCAGACGAGAATGCCACCCCCACCAGCTTGAAGAGTACCCTGCTGGCAAGAAGGATACATCGCTTCATGTGGTTTGCGCCATACTCGTATCCTGCCATCCGCATGTACCAACATGAATCTCGACTCATCAGTCGAGGCAACATTTTTCCACATGTCTAGGGTCCAGTGGCGATGTTCCCGTGCCCATGCTAATCTTTGCACCTTGTGATGTGCGGTCAGCAGCGGTACCCTCGTGGGACGATGGCTTCTGTATCCCATAGCAAGGAGATGGTTCTGGATGGTGTGGCTGCTTACACGTTTTTGTGCACCAGCATTAAATTGCCGAGTGATTTCTTGCACTGTGGCTCGTCTATCTGCTGTTCCAATGCGAGCTAGCCGACGATGACTCCACTCGTCCACACGCTGTTGTCCACGGCAGTTGGCTCTTGCAGGGATGGTTTTATTGGATTCAATGTACTCACGGTGCACCCGTGACGCAGTGGCTCGTGAAAATCCCAGTGCCTGCACGACTTCCGAGATGGAGTGACCCATTCGTCAGGCCCCGACAATTTTCCCACGATCAAATGCGCTTAGATCCTTCTTCTTAACCCATACTGCGTCCGACTCTTACTGATTCCCGTCACATCACTCCTTATTTTGTCGGATCGCTGCATACGTCATGTCGTTTCCGTTTACAGGGCCGCCCACTGCGCCACATTTGCATAACGCCAGCTGTCTCTAATTCAATTGCTCTTCAGTGTATATTCACTGTTTTAACAAAAAAAGAAAACAGAAAAAAAAAATTGCATCCCAAGTCTGTTTACATGCAAACCACAAATCCCAGATTACCTTAACATTGGAATATCTACTGTATACTAGAAGTGAAATGCTTTAAAGCAAGCTTGTGTAAATAAGGTATGTATTGTTACCTTAATATGGGAAGTTAGAAAGGGTTCTATGTATTCTTTCTGAAGACTGGTGCCAGTGTTAAAAGTCCTCCTAGCTTTCAGCTGTGAAGGAACTCAGTAAACCATCATGTTTATTTGAAAGGAAGAAAATGAGCTTAAAATGGGAGAATCTCCCTCCTACTTATAGCCTGTGTGTCTTTTTGTAGTCAGCAGTAAAGACTGGATCCATCTCAGGGAGGGAAAAGGGAGGGGGGCTGCTGTGTTATCTCCCTATCTTTCTTAAATTCACTGCATCTGTTAGGGGCAGGAGGAGCCACACTGCAAAACCTCTTCCTGTTTTCTCCTGTCCAACTTGTTCCTCCTTCCACCATTAAGATGCCTCAAATCAAATTACAATAACATACATAACTAGCTCTCCCCTACCACAAGCACCCCCAGTGAACTTGATCCCTGAGCAGGGAAACAAAAAGTCCTGTTTGTGTTATCACTTCCAACTTTTCTTTCTTCTAAATGGTGGTAATGCCTGGTTAGCTTCTTATGGTGGTTAGTGTTTTAATGATTGTTTTAACCTTGGTTGTTTATTCAATTTTTCACACATGCCAAGAAGGGTAGCAACTACAACATATACATATGTACATACAGTACTTTGCTGAACGAGGACCCAAAATCCAGAAAGCATTTGGTCCCAAGCTTTCTGGATTTGGGGTCCCATACTGTACTTTTTTTCGTCATAACCAGATATAATGTTAAAATGACATTTGAAAAAAAAAAAAAATTACATGCAAAGTTAGTTATTGTACAAAAAAAAAGTTTTTGTATAGCAGATTTGCTTCACAAAATTTTCTTAACAAATATCGCCCTGGTGTACTGCACCTTTTTCATATGTAAAAAAAATAATTATTTTTATCATGATATCATTTTGTGCTTTTGAAACCTTTATATGTAGCATCAGTTGTAGTTGTGTATTGATCATTTATGTATTATGTGTTTGATAGGAATACTGCAGCAAGCGGCTGAGCTCCCAGAATGCACATCTATTTGTAGTTTTTGTAGTCGCATGAAGAGAGGGAGGATATATGCATGTGCTCACAGAGAAAACTATAATGTTGTATCTCTAGGGCAACACCTTGATGACTTAGCTGAGAGGTAACACTACATTTAGACTTGAAACTCTGTTGACTGTCACCTTTTGTTTGGAGTTGTACACTTGCGTGCAAAAATTAAGGACGAGGCGGTTTTTTTAATGTAACGTCGTGCAGAAGTGCTCCACATCGACTCAAATCATACCATAAGATCCCCAAGATATAAGAATATGGGACAAGTGAGCAAAACCGTCCAAACAAGGAATCCAAAAGATACAAAGGCACTTTATTAAAAAGGTAGCTTTGAGCACAACTGAACAGAAGACAGAAACGTCCATGTGACAGGCGGCTGCCAAGAAATATCCAGTCTTTAGTAGAGGATATGATCACCCGTGACTGCGTTGCAGGATTTACAACGTCTGTCCATGCTGAGGACAAGGTTGTCAAGGAGCTGTTGAGGCATCGCGGCCCATTCCTCTTGTAGCGCCAATCACAGCTGCGGAATCGTTGCTGGCGGCTGGTGGCGTGCTGCCAAGCATCTCCCGAGAAGGTCCCACACATGTTCGATTGGATTTAGGTCCGAGGACCTTGCGGGCCAATCCATGCGTTGAATATCTTCACTCTCCAACAGCTGTGCGACAGCAACTGTACGATGAGGTGTAGCGTTTTCGTCCATGAAGAGGAACTCAGGACCCACAGCACCTCAAAACAGATGCACGTGAGGCAGGAAAACCTCGGTACAATAGCGGACACCAGTGACCAAACCTCCTTGGAAGATGTGGAGGTCAGTACGGCTACCAAGCATGATACCGCCCCAAACGAGAACTCCGCCACCTCCAAACCGGTCCCTTTCAATGATGTTGGAGGTATGATTGCGTGTTCCCTGCTCTCTCTAGATGTGTATACGTTCAGAATCGCTCGTCAGACTAAATCGGCTCTCATCCGTAAAGAGAACTCGACCCCATTGCTGATGTGTCCAGTTCTTGTGTTCCTGGCACCACTGAAACCGCCATCTCCGATGAGCTGGCATTAATGGCACACACCGTACTAGTCGTCGTGCAAATATACCACCTTTGTGCAGCCTCCTGGCCACGGTAAAACGTGATAACAGACGTCCAGTTGTCTGTTGCATGTGCCTTGCGATTTCTCCCGCCGTCTGTCTCTTCTCACCTGTAGGACAATATACCGGTCGTCCGCCGCCGTGGTTGCTGGTGGACGACCACTGCTAAACTCTCGGACAGCTGGTCCTGTCATTTGAAATGCTCTCCAAGCTTGTGAAACAACGCTGTGAGCGATCCCAAACTCCTCGGCCACACTAGTCACACTTTGACCTCCTTCCAACTTCCCAATGACGCGATCTCGGGTAAAGTCATCCAGATGTCGTCTACTGGGTTGCCTGTTGGCCATATCACACGGTGGCAGCAACTCAACATCGTTCAAACCAATGTACACTGTGCAATAGCTTTCACCGAATTGCTGAGCGTACACCGCCCGTATGCTTTATACCCTTCCAACACCACCCCTCCCTGTCATGCTGCATATATGTGCATGCCCTACCGTACCGGACCCTAGTCTATCTCCTGAGTGGTCTTTCGGTGCGTTCTGCCTGCTCATTCAGCTGTTATGCTAATTTCTCCTCTTCGTCCTTAATTTTTGCACACCAGTGTATTATTCATGCATGTTAGTTAGATCAATGATTTTAAATTTGTAGTACATGGTTGATTGCTAGTGTTAGATTATGAGTAAGAAAGGATTAGCTAGCAATCAGATAAGTGTGAACTGCCAGTTTTACTGTTCAATACGTAACACTGTTTGCCCTGGAGTGGGAATTGAGTCAGTGTCTCGCCATTTCCTATTCCATTATACAACACAGGACAATGGAGTTCCAACTATCTGAGTTAAAGTATCTAATAGATAGCATGCTCAAAAGGAAATCGGGAGATACAGATTCGATTCTCTCTGGTGACTCACGCATGTCTTCTTGCTAGGTGAATAATCCTGACCTTGTTCTACGTAATTAGTGAAGAATATTTCTTCCACTGAATCTTTATCTGGTGTGATAGATAGTACATACACTGAAGAGCAATTGAATTAGAAATACCTGTCTAGTAACGTGTAGCACCACCTTTCGCCCTGATGACGGCAGCGATTCGTCTCAGCATGGACTCGACAAGACACCAGAAGCGTTGGGAAGCCATACGGATACACGACCCCTGAACAAGCTCCCACAGTTCATGAAGATTTGATGGAGGGGGAATATCTCTCTCGATGGCATCCCAGATGTGCTTGATGGGATTGAGGTCAGGTGACCTAGCTGGCCAAGGAAGCAAATTCACGTCGGTGGAGTGTTCATCCAACCATTTGGATACAATTCAAGAGCGATGGCACGGTGCATTGTCGTGTTGCAGGATGAGGTTCCCAGTGGGATGTTGAAGACGCACAAACGGGAGCAAATGGTCGTCCAGGATATCCCGGTAACGTTGACCTGTGAGGGACGATGTCACATGTACCAGGGGTCCCATTTCAGTCCACGTAAACAGTCCCCAGACGAGAATCCCACCCCCACCAGCTTGAAGAGTACCCTGCTGGCAAGAAGGATCCATCACTTCCTGTGGTTTGCGCCGTACTCTTATCCTGCCATCCGCATGTACCAACGTGAATCTCGACTTTTCAGTCCAGGCAATATTTTTCCACATATCTAGGGTCCAGTGGCGATGTTCCCGCGCCCATGCTAATCTTTGCACCCTGTGACGTGTGGTCAGCAGCGGTACCCTCGTGAGACGATGGCTTCTGTACCTCATAGCGAGGAGATGGTTCTGGATGGTGGGGCTGCTTACCCGTTTTTGTGCACCAGCGTTAAATCGCAGAGTGATTTCGTGCACTGTTGCCCGTCTATCCGCTGCTACAATGCGAGCTAGCCGACGATGACCCCGCTCATCCACACGCTGTTGTCCACGGCAGTTGGCCCTTGCAGGGATGGTTTTACCGGATTCGATGTACTCACGGTGCACCCGTGACACAGTGGCTCGTGAAAATCCCAGTGCCTGCACGACTTCCGAGATGGAGTGACCCATTCGTCGGGCCCGACAGTTTGCCCACGATCAAATGCGCTTAGATCCTTCATCTTACCCAAACTGCGTCCGACTCTTACTGATTCCCGTCGCATCACTCCTTATATTGTCGGATCACTGCATACGTCATGTCGTTTCCGTTTACAGGGCCGCCCACAGCGCCACATTTGCATAACGCCAGCTGTCTCTAATTCAATTGCTCTTCAGTATATAAAACAGTAAAACTGCAATTCAGGCATATCTGATTGCTAGGTTAATTATCCTGACCTTGTTCTACATATTAAGTAAAGGAATATTTCTTCCACTGAATTCATATCTGATGTGATGGATGATACATAGAACAGGAAGACTGGCAATTCAGGCATATCTGATTGTTAGGTTAATACTTCTGATCTTGCTGTACATAATTTGTGAAGCATATCTCAACCACAAAATCCATACGAATAAATAACTTGTGAAAGTAATGTAATGTTCAAATTATCTCCTGTGTGAGGTAATGCCTTTGCGTCTTGAATAATTCTGAAATTTTAAAACTACATCAAATGACGTTGTGAAAAAAATGCTTTCCACTTGTGTCTGTTGACCCCTTGGGTTCTGAAGCTGCTCTAAGGGACATGAACTAAAAACAAAGAAATGCCACCAAGAAATGTGTGGTTAAATAAATAGCAGAGAAATTTACTTGTGTGAAAAATTACCTCACTGATTTTCCCAGATTGTATGTAAATACACAGTGTGTTAATTAAATGATGAGATTGATTTTTGGGTCAGAAAGGCCCAAAAAATGGGTCAGAAAGGCATGGATTTTTTATGTCATTTATCAGCTATGCAGTGGCAACAGCATTTGTGTGAGAATTCCACAGATGTATTTATGCAGTGCATGGAACTGGTAGTACTGAATGTAATATAAGTCTAAATGGCCCAGTGATTGACCAGGTGAATTAGTTTTTGTATTTAGGAAGCATGTTTGACAGAGAGAACAAATTGGATGGTGAAATTAGTAGGCAAGTGAATTCTTCATTGAAAGTCATAGCAACTTTGGGAGGAGTTCACAGGAATGATGGGTTCTCAAGAGTCCCGCATGTCTGTTTATGAAAGTGTAATTGTTCCTACTCTGATGTATGGCAGTGAAACATGGGTACTAGAGATGAGTTCGGGCTCATTTTAGGAGCCCGGGTCCAAAGGCCTAGAGCCCGGACCCGCTAGGATTGTTGGAAAATTTTGCTTATCAAGGCTTACATTTATGCATTATACACTGGCCAAAGATATGGCCCAAGCAAGGATTTTAAAAAAGTTTAGTTCAGTTAATCCACTTTACAATATTAATATGTTTTTAGAAATACTATGCATAAAGCCAAATGTTCCAAAATGTGGATTTGAAAATAAATAAATAATCAACATGCCCTTCGACCGTATCAGGGGAATCAGAAATTTTGGTAATAGCTAAAGAAAAGAAAATCATTTAGAAAGTAAAAATTCCATTTGTTATTTCTTTTTGATTTCTAAATTTACTTTTATTTTGAATAAATTGCATCATAAAATGTACAATGCCATACAGACAGTTGCAAGTTTGAAATTTTGACTCTAAAAAACTAATCTTTGCAATATAATTTACATATATGCTAATAATTTACATATCTTTGCAATATATAATTACATATATGCTATATCTTAACGAGAAAGTCACTAGTATCTGAGTGTTATTAACACTCAGATACTTGTGACTTTCTCGTCCTGGGTGGTGTAACGAATAGCATACTCGAATGGTAATCAAGAGATGCAGGTTCGATTTCCACTCCAGGGCAATGAAAGTTTTCAAGTTTTCTGATGTGATTGATATTATGTGTGGAAGAGTAAATACAGTCAATTCAGAGATTTCTGATTGCTGTGTTAATTATTATGACTTACAGGGAGTTTGTGGCAAGACACGTTCTGGTTGTGTGAGGAATGAAGATGTGTTGCAGTTATGTGATGTGAAGCAAAATGTTGTTAGCAAGGTGGAGACTAATATGCTTGTGGTTTGGCCATGTTGAAAGAATGAGTGATGAGATGCTTACTAAGAAGATCTTTTGAGCCCAAGTGGGAGGAAGGGAAGGCCAAGAAAGTCATGGGAGAATCTGATTCAGGAGTGTCTGCATGAGAAAAAGATTATGAGTATGATGTATAGAAGATCTTGTGTACGGCGTGTGATGGATGTCTGTGAAGCCCGAGTTGTATGTCAAGATCGCTGTAAGTGGAGAAGTTTAATATGGCAACAGTAAGTAAAAATTATCTGGTAGTTTGTATTTCTTTGTGGAGTTAACCTCTGAATCTCAGAGAACAGCTTAGGGATATGTATGTATGTATGACATCATTCAGTAGAAGAACATTGCCACGTCTCTGTCATGAAGAAGAGAGCAAATATACGGTTTTGTTTGAAAATTGGTAAAACTGCATCTGAGACAGTTGAATTGTGCTGTGATGTATATGGGTGCAAATATTCAGATGGTAATCACGTTTCAAGGATGGGTAGGAAGATTTGAAAAATGACAAAAGACCTGGATCCTCGTTTTCAGGGCACACATCTGAATTCATTGAGAAAGTTTGCGAAAGGGTAAAAAGTGATCGGTGTGTGACCTTGAGGATGCTGGAACGTGAACCTGGCATTAATAAGGAGACGATTCATCAAATTTTAGTGCAAGATTGGGAGGGGGGTGACGTTTGTACTCATTTTATTCTGCATGCTGTGTCAGACTACCAGAAACATGCACAAGTGGAGTATGCAAAAGAACATCCTGGAGACTGCAGGAACAATGAAAAATTTCCTCCTAAGCATTGTGGCAGATGACGAGACATGGTGTTTTCATTGTGATCCTGAAACAAAGGGTCAGAGTGCTCACTGGAAGTCACCACAGTCACCCAAACGAAAGAAGAGCAGTTTACAGAAGTCCAAAATCAAAACAATGCTTGAGAGCTTTTATGACAGCAAGGAAATTTTGCATCACAAGTTCATTCCTGAAGGTATTAGATGCTTGAATTAATTCCCGCTGTTTTTTGCCAATCAAACACCTGTGAGTTGCCTCAGAACAATACAGGATTGTCTATTAAAGTAGTGTCCGTTGGCAGCTACGACCCTTTCCCACTGTTGGGGTAACAAATGGATTCCACGGTAGAAAAATGCAGGTTCTTTCTAGGCGAACCATTCATCAAGCCATTTTGGGATAACTGCGACAGAAAGGAAGTGCTGCTCTGACAGGCCATGTTGTAGCGACCGGAACAAATGGAAGTCCAAGGGAGCCATGTCCGTGGGAATAAGGCGGGTGGGGTCAGAAGTCCCAGCCAAGTGCCTCCAAGAGTTCCTTCACGGATTTGGCGACATGAGGTCTAGCATTGTCGTGGAGAAGAATAACCTTGTCATGAGGGATCCAGTTTCCGAGCTTCTGGATCATTCCCATTGCCTTTACACGTTTGCTAACCATTGACTCATCGACCCATAGTGTTTCAGACAACTCGTGGAGCATCTGACATGAATCCTCGTCCAATAAGGCCTCCTGTGCGCCATCTTTGAACTTTTTGGCTGCCCAGAGTACTCTTTGTCCTTCACGTCATATTCGTTGGCTTTGAAGTGTCGGAACCACTCTCTGCATATTGCTCCCGATAGGGTATATTCCCCATAGGCCTGCATTAGAAAAGCAAAAGAGTAATGCTTCCCGCAAATGCTCCTTTTTTGGTACGAAACTCGACATCGTGAATGGGATACAAACTCGTGCTCTGTGCCCTCCGATCGCATGTCACACGCTGCTTCGCCCAGACCACGGTGCGTGCAAGGAAGGTTACGTGTGGCCTGGGTCACAGCGCACTATTGCTGTGCTCTATTAGGCAACAGCATGAATTAATTCAAGCACCTAATACAACTGTCACTGTCAATGGTTACACATCCATTTTGGAATGATTGTGAAGGAGGATTGTTCTTTTCAGTTCCGAGTACAAAAACAGGCAATGGTTCCTCTTTAATGACAACAGACCTGTACACAGTACAGTCAGTGTACGGCAATTTCTGGCACGAAAACAAGTGTGTGTACTCCAGTGCTGAGACCAGGTTGAGCCCGGGCCCAAACCGGGCTCGGGCTCTGAGAGAAAGATAATTTTCTTCCTTTTTCTTTTAATGTGATTTTGTGTGATTTAGCACATGAGACTTTTTTACACTTTCTAATTCTTAAAGAGAATTCTTCGGCAACTGGGTCTAGATGGGGAGTGGGTACTCGGCAGGACTATTCATTCCGGACTTGGGAACAAATACCATAGGCCATGAATTACTGAGTTTCTGCGAAGGAAAAGTTTGATGTGAAGCAAAATGTTGTTAGCAAGGTGGAGACCAATATGCTTCGGTGGTTTGGCCATGTTGAAAGAATGAGTGATGAGATGCTTACTAAGAAAATCTTTTTAGCCCAAGTGGCAGGAAGGAAAGGCAGAGGAAGACATGGGTGGATCAGGTTCAGAAGTGTCTGCATGAGAAAAAGATTATGAGTATGAAGTATAAAAGATCTTGTGTACGGCGTGTAATGGATATCAGTGAAGCCTGAGTTGTATGTCAAGATCGCTGAAAATGGAGAAGTTTGATACGACAACAGTAAGTAAAAATATCTGGTAATTTGTATGTATGTGAAAAGTTTCTTTAAGAACTATAGATAGTAGATAGCAAGCTGACAAAATTTTGCACCCTACCTCAGCGGGGCAGCTCCCTGCTAATTCTTCTGAGCAACATTCAGCATGAATTATTGTGCCTCCCAATTTTTCCCGATACCTTGCCCCCGAAACAGGAAGAAATGAATGGTGAAAAAAAACAAAAAACTATAGAACTATATATGTATTTATCCCTTCCCCATTCTGCAGTTGAGAAAGACATCAGTTAATTGCACAGAAAGGAAAGAGTGAAAGTTTGGAAGAAGCCATTTTTTTTTTAAAGCTTAAACAGATTAATCATAGTTTTCGGGCCCGCGCTCTATCTTGCAATATAAAATTCGAGCTCGGGCTGACATTCTGTGGGCTTGGGCTCTTATAATTGAGCCCGAACTCAGCTCTGGTGTACTCCCCCTTCTCTAAATTTGTCACCATGTGGCTACATTAAAGCTGCCTTTAAAAGGTTTTCAAGACATTGAAGATATACAAAGAACTGTGACAACAGCTCTTCACTCCATACCAAAAGATGACCTCTGCAAGTCCTTCCTTTCGTTGGCTAATTGTGCCACTTCTTGTATTAACACAGGAGAAATGTACTTCGAATAAATATGAAGACGTACAAAGAACTGTGACATCAGCTCTTCATTCCATACCAAAAGATGACCTTTGCAAGTCCTTCCTTTCATTGGCTGATCATGCCACTTCTTTTATTAACGTAGGAGGAATGTACTTCGAATAAAATATATTCATGTAAGTTTTCCATCTAAAAAAAAAATTCAGTCTTATTACTTAATCGCTGCACTGTATATTACACCCAGTGCTTTGGTGATATCCCTTATTTCCACCATATTGATACATTTTTTTAAACATTCCAAAGCTTATGTTCTGCACATTCTTGTGTTTTAACTTGATGTAAGTCATAAAACAATTGACATCTTCAGTTCTTTCTATTGTTGATAATGACATGTAAGCTTTTAATTTTATTATGGGCTTTGCAGTCATCTTTGATATTTTTGTTTCCAAATCTCATATTATCCATCTCAAAAATACTGAAGATTCTTTATTAATTTATGTTTTAAATATATTATAATTTTTTTGTAGAATGTCTTGTTTTAAAGTGCATTATGCCATGTCACATATTGAAATTTTTACATGTGTACTTTAAACAGTTTTTATGAACCTCCTGTTTTTCAGTTTCCTGATGTCAGTGTTTCATAATGGACGTCTTCGGACCATGAAAGCCAACTACACAATACAGTAAGTAATGTATGATTTTCTGCTTCTGCTATTTGCTTTATTTGGTGCATTCGGTCTATGTTCGAACACACTTCCTATTTATAAATGTAACTCATAGGTAGGAGGGGAAGTCGGTAAATAAGTCACAAACAGTTATGTGATCACTAAAGAAAACATACACATGAATAAAAATGAACACGCTTCTGATGTCTTGACAATGAAGGACTATGAAAAACTTTTGGTCTTACTAAGGCATAATTGTAGACTGTCTTCAATAGACTGATGAGTGACAGTGTTAAGGTCAATGTTTAGGTAATCTTTAAATTCCTTTGAAAGTTTTGTATCACTAAAGAAAGCAAACACACATGACTAAAAATGAACACACTTTTGATGTCTTGACAATGAAGGACTACGAAAATCTTTTGGTTTTACTAAGGTATAATTGTAGACAGTCTTCAATAGACTGATGAGTGACAATATTAAGGTCAATGTTTAGGTAATCTTTAAATTCCTTCGAAAGTTTTGTATCACTAAAGAAAGCAAATACAAATTTAAAGAAAGAAAATGCAAATATCAATACTGTCACTCATCAGTCCATTGAAGACAGTCTACAATTGTACCTTAGTAAAACCAAAAGTTTTTCATAGTCCTTCATTGTCAAGACATCAGAAATGTCATATATTTATACAGCATTGCAAATGTCATCTAGCTGCTTAATTATTCACATGCTATTTAGACATAATCTATATTTTGTGGTTACTCACTTTTCTTTCCAACACATATTTTTCTTAGTTTCTTCGTCGTTCAAGGATGCAAAAATAAAAACCAAAAAGGGGGGAAAATAACAACAACAACTTTTTCAACTCACACAAACTTTGTTCCCTTCTTTTCTTTTTCCATTTAGACATAATCTATATTTTGAGGTTACTCATCTTTATTCCCAAAATCTTTTGGGAGGTTTTTGTCTCTACACATTTCCAACACGTATTTTTCTTAGTTATTTCGTGGTTCAAGGCCACAAAAAAGGGAAAAGAAAAGAAGGGAACAAAGTTTGTGTGAGTTGAAGATGTTTTTTTTTTTTTTTGCGGCCTTGAACCACGAAGTAACTAAGAAAAATATGTGTTGAAAATGTGTAGAGACGATTTGGGAATAAAGATGAGTAACCTCAAAATATAGATTATGTCTAAAAAATGGGAAAAGAAAAGAAGGGAACAAAGTTTGTGTAAGTTGAAAAAGATGTTTTTTTTGTTTTGTTTTTTTGTTCTTGAACCACAAAGTAACTAAGAAAAATATGTGTTGGAAATGTGTAGAGATGAAAACCTCCTAAAAGATTTTGGGAATAAAGGTGAGTAACCTCAAAATATTATGTCTAAAATGGGAAAAGAAAAGAAGGGAACGAAGTTTGTGCCCTGAAGCATGAGAAGAGGGTGAAAGTTAGAGAGAGAGAAGGGGGGGGCACATTCATATTGAAAACTAAGGGAGCTGACCCACTCCAATTGTTTTGTAGGAGGGTAGGATGTTGTAAACTTCTATTTTTTTTAACTGTATATGTTCATGTAATATATGATATATATGCAATACATAGTCTAAATGATTAAGAGTGGATTTTAAGTACTTTGTACTCATATACACTGTTTCTCATGTTATAATTAACCATATATCAACGGGTCAATCCTCCATTGCATCCCGTCAAAATTTCAAACCATTCATGATAAAAAATTATAAGTTATAATAAAACATCTATTGAAAACAGAATCTTTAAGCTTAACTTACGTTTTATATCGGATGCATATTGCTGATTGATAGTCTGACGAACTCTTAATCTTGTTCAGGCTGTTATTTCAATGTCTGTCGTAATGCAAAGTCTTTTGAAACCTGAAGTCAATAAGGTCATTTTGAAGTCAAACATGTCACTATCTTCAATTTTCTTCATGTTTGACTTCAAAATAACCTTATTGACTTCACGTTTCAAAAGACTTTGCATTACGACAGACATTGAAATAACAGCCTGAACAAGATTAAGAGTTCGTCAGACTATCAATCAGCAATATGCATCTGATATAAAACGTAAGTTAAGCTTAAAGATTCTGTTTTCAATAGATGTTTTATTATAACTTACAATTCTTTATCACGAATGGTTTGAAATTTTGACGGGATGCAATGCAGGATTGACTCGTTGATATATGGTTAATTATAACGTGAGAAACAGTGTATACGAGTACAAAGTACTTAAAATCCACTCTTAAATCTATTTTTTTCATCAGCGGAAATTATTCAATCTTATCCTGCTGCTGTATTTTGCGAGTTTTCCAAACGAGAAAGGCACCGTGCAGCGATTTCTTTGCTCATAAAAAAAAAAACCCAACCCTGCTCGGCCTGTGTCTGTTTTACATTAAATATTGAAGGCCGGGCCCGTTTTCCCAACTTAGAAATGAGCAAAGGCCCGACCGGGCCTGTGCAGACCTCTAAACAGCAGAACCCATAGGACTTCATAAGAATTCTGAATTCATAGTAAATTTGATGTTGTAATGGCACACACAATGAAGGATACTTTGTAACTCATTGGACTTCATAAGAATTCTGAATGCATAGTAATTTTCACCCTAATTTGAAAAATATAAAACAAAACACTATGATTCTAGCAAAAATTTAAATCCCTGGAAAAGTTCTGGAATTTTATTTTCTGCAAACGTGCACGAACCCTGTATATATTTATCTTGTCATTGGCCTAGTACCAGAGACTCTAGGGCTTGTGAGATAATCAAAGTGATAATGCTTGAGTGTGGATTTAGTGAAATTGTGATGGTTCTGTGCACTGGGAACTCATGCCAGATGGTCAGGCTGTGAATGAAAACCTTTATGCCAAACAACCGCAGTGGTTCCATAGCAATGCCACCCAGTGCTCATCAATAGAAAGTGGGCATTGCTGATAATCTCTAATGCCTCAAGTAACACCTCCAGAGGGGTCTGCCAAAAACTGCAGTAATTGGAAAGGGTTGAGATCCTAGCCCATCCTCCATACAGTCCAGATCTTGTCCCATCTGACTACCACCTGTTTTGCTCCATGGCCCATTTCCTACAAGGACGACACTTGGTTTCAGCGATGGATGTGAAATCTGGCATCAGAAAGTTTCTCTCCTTGAAACCTGCCCAGTAGTACCACTGTGGGAGTATGACTCTGATGGTTGAATGTTGGCAAAGGACTACAGAAAACAATGACCTGAGGTGAGCATGTGTGACTTTCTTGCATCATTAAACTTTTTAGCTGCAAGTGGAACAAACTTCTGACTCACTCTGGTACATGTATGAAAGGCCAGGGCGTAATTTTTGTCAACAGGCATGCCAAGCTGTTAGAGTGTGCTGTTACAATTTACAGTGCTTTGTTCTAGAATTAGAATTTTTTCTGATCATGCTTGTGGACTGTTACAGTTTTTACTCTTATATTTTCTTTAATAAGGTCTCAAATAACTACCATTTTGTAATGATATTGTTTCATGTTAAAGTTATACTCTTCTCTTTCAGAAAAGGTAGCTTGCGCATAATTCGGCCATTTGTTTATGTGAGGGAAAAAGATCTAAGAAAATTTGCTGAGCAGGTAAAAATCAGTTCTTATTATTAATGAAATACGGGATTACACCATATAATAAAAATTTTGAAGATGACAATCCGTTTTTTGGTGTTAATATGACTTATCATCCTTGCCATATTTACACCAAAAAATTGGATTGTCATCTTCAAAATTTTATGAGTTCTTATTTTTTTATAAATGGGTACCAAAGCATATATGTGATATACATATATAATGCGATAATATATATAATAATTTATGACTACTAAACTTGTGGTGTTTAGATAGAATAAAAATAGCGATGTTTCTCACAATAAAATGTTTACTATACAGCAACTATAGTTTCGTAGAGTGTTTGCTCGCTCACTCCAATAGACCTCCGAGTACGAAAGAACTGGGCAGTTATCCCCTTTGCTCTTCAGATTTGCTTTGGAATTTCAAAAATTCTCAAAAGTTTTAATTTCAAAGTTATTTTTAAACCCATAAACAAATATAAATAGAGTAAATAGACGTGACTCGGTGAAACTCCTAAAACAACAGCAAAACTGAATATCCATGGAAAATTAGTTTTACTGTGCATTTGGTGGGGGTGAAAGGGTGTAATTCATTATGAGCCCATAGATCGTTTTTGAATCAAAGATTATACTTATAAAAATACCAGTAAAGGAAACTACACGGTCGAGTCACATTATTATGACCACCAGCTAACATCCAGAGTAACTGCTGTGTGCAGCGCGGGCAGCAGCTAGACGAGCTGGGAGTGACTCAATAAGGTGCTGGAAGGTGTTCACAGGTATGTGAAGCCATGCTGACTGCAGTGCATCTGACAGCTGCTGGAGGGTGCATGGTAGCTGGTGTTCTGATAGACAAATGGTACAACATTCCACTGAAGACCATTCAAAAGCTCAATCACCTGACTTGAATATCATCGGCAGTTTTGGAGAGTAGAGTGAGAAGCAGATTTCCTCCTCCAACATCTCTGAAGCAACTGGCTGGTTTTCTGATAGACAAATGGTACAACATTCCACTGAAGACCATTCAAAAGCTCAATCACCTGACTTGAATATCATTGGCAGTTTTGGAGAGCAGAGTGAGAAACAGATTTCCTCCTCCAACATCTCTGAAGCAACTGGCTGGTGTTCTGATAGACAAATGGTACAACATTCCACTGAAGACCATTCAAAAGCTCAATCACCTGACCTGAATATCATCGGCAGTTTTCGAGAGCAGAGTGAGAACCAGATTCCCTCCTTCAACATCTCTGAAGCATGGTATTATGCACATTGGTATACAATGTTACTTATTACTGTTTCACACGTTGTATTGTTTCATTAAATAAACTAGTTTCAACTCTTCATTTTGCGAGTCATCCTCAGTAGCGTACGATGTTTGCGTTTCCAAAGAGGTCGTTGTATCTCTGGGTCACTGATCACTCTTATTATCTGCTGTGTCCTTGTTGCACATGCATATTATGGTCGTGGGTTCGTTTGGACCTCTTCTTCTTTTTTATTTTATTCTCACGTTCCACCAAGAATTTCCATGCATATGGCAGATCATACGGGGTGTTGTTATTACAATTTATATCACGAGTTTTCTCGATCAATACTGCCTCTGCCATTAGGATTTGTTGGTGTGTATTGTGTGTTGTTAAGATTTTCGCGTTTTCCCAATCCGGAATAACATCATTCTCTTGGCAGTGTTGGATTAATGCCGTTTTCACCTCTCTCCTGTTCCAATTTTTGACATGTTCCATAAGGCGAGTTTTGAATCGTCGTTTCGTGCTGCCTATGTATATTTTATCGGTGCGATTGTTGTTTGCCTTTCTTGTAGGGATGGAGTATACACCTGCAGCTTCTAGGGTGGGTTGGTTGTTGTAGTCAGTTGTCAAAAATTTAGATATGTCCTTAACAGTATCAGCAATTTCATAATTCAGTTTCTTGCATTCTTTTTTAAGAATGTTACTGATTGGGTGCATATATGGGAGTTTCCCACAGTACACTTTTTCTTTCTCTTTCCTAACAACTGGCTGTTGGTTGTTGTTGTTATATTTATTATAAATTGATGTTATCAAATTCTTACTGTAGCCCAATTCAGTGGCAGTGTCCTGGATCCACTTAACCTCTCTCCGTTCAGCAGCCGTATTGGATGAGTGGAATATAGCTCTTCTGACAAAGAATTGTAATGCTGATATTTTATATTTCCATGGGTGGTTAGATGCATATGGTATAATTGTCGGCACATATGCCTGTTTCCTGTACACTGAATATTCAATCTTGTGTTTGCTGTTATGTATGGTTATGTCTAAGAAATTGATGCGTTGATCAATCTCTTTTTCTATTGTTGCTTTGATGGCTGGGTGGAAATTGTTGAATTTGCACAGGAAGTCTTGTAGTTCGTGTTCACTGTGGTGCCAGAAGATGAGGATATCATCGACATATCTTAGGTATATGAGGGTACATCATTCATGTTGCTAAGGAGTTGGTTTTCCATATCTTGCAGTATGGCTTCAGCCAATAACCCTGAAATGGATTTACCCATTTCAGGGTTATTGGCTGAAGCCATACTGCAGTGAACCCATCTCTGAAGCAATTGGCCAATGTACTGATCGACGAATGGTACAACATTGCACTGGAGGCTGTTCAAAAGCTGTATGAATCTACACTGTCGAGTCACATTATTGTGACCACCAGCTAATATCGAGAGTAGCCGCCGTGTGCAGCTCCGACAGCAACTAGACGGGCTGGGAGTGACTCAGTAAGGTGCTAGAAGGTGTTCACAGGCACGTGGAGCCATGCTGACTGCAGTGCATCTGACAGCTGCTGAAGGGTGCGTGGTGGGGGATCCATAAAGCAAACAACACAATCAAGGCGGTCCCACAGATGCTCAATTGGGTTTAAGCCTGGGGAATTAGGGGGCCAGGGAAGTAATTTGAAGTCTTCATCATGCTCTTCCACCCACTCTCGGACATTTCTAGCTGTGTGACACATCGCATTGTCATGCTGGAAGATCCCATCTGCCCCAGGGAAGACAATCAGCCTGTATGAGTGTATGTGGTCTGCAAGGATGGATTCATAACGAATTCAGTCCGTAGTGTCTTCCACAATATGAGTGGACCCAGAGAATGCCACGAAAACATTCTACAGACCATAACGCTGCCCCCACTAGCTTGTGTTGTGCCGGCAATGGTTGAAGAGTGTTCGCTCTCCGATGTTTCTCTTCTTATACGCCAACGTCCATCCGTTCGATGAAACGTGACTCATTGGAGAAGGCAATCCAATTTTGACACTGCAGTGCAAATGTGAGCCTTTTATGCCGATGCACCTTCTGGACAACAACTCAAAATTAGACTTTCATATAGTACTCCAATTAAAGTTTTCTGAAAATTCAACAGATAGCAGCAGGCAACATAAGACCACAACCCTGTGATAAGAGATTCAAAAGCTGGTCAAGAACGGAACAACTTACGTGATTTGATGGCTGATGAGAGCCCTAGTGGCTGAAACCATGATCCCATTATACACAGTTGAGTCACATTATTGTGACCACCTCCTACTCTTAACATCAACAGCGCGTAGTCAATGAAAGAAAGCACCTGCCATGAGCTGTCTTTGAGAGTAGATAAGGTGTGGTATAGGCATTCTGAAAACATATCACTCATTGCTGTCCTGGATAAAAGAAGTGATTTATCAGATTTGCAAAAAGGAATGATTATCAGCTTTTGGGCAAAGGATGGCAGTATTTCTGAAACAGCGCAGTTTGTGAACTGTTTGTGTGCTGCTGTGGTTAAAGTGTATCGTGATTGAAGAAATGGCACCATTGCGAATAAGCAATTGGAAACTGAGGAGCACCACATGCCATTGATGTGAGAGGTGAACGTTGGTTTTGAAGGTGTGTGAGTGCCAGCCAACATGCTACAGTGGAGCAACTCACTGGCCGAATGAACCAGGGAGCTACCGGAAGCGTGTCTAAAATGACAGTTCAGTGAACCCTGCTGTGTATGGGGCTCCGATGCAGATGGATGGTCACTGCAGAAAAGGCTTACATTTTCATGGAAGTATTGGAATTGGACCTCTGCTGATTGGCAAAGGATTGCCTTTTCCGATGAGTCACATTTTCTGCTTCATAGAGCGGATGGACGTTGGCGTATAAGGCGAGAAACATCGAAGAACAAACACTCTTCAACCATTGCTGGCTGAACACAAGCTGGTGGGGGCAGCGTTATGGTCTGGGGAATGTTTTGGTGGCATTCTTGGGGTCCACTCATACCTGTGGAAAGCACTATGGACCAAATCCATCCTTGCAGACCATGTACACCCATACATGCTGATTGTCTTCCCTGGAGGCGGGTAATATCTTCCAGAACGACAATGTGATGTGTCACACAGCTAGAAGTGTCCGAGAGTGGTTGGAAGAGCATGATGAAGACTTCAAAGTACTACCCTGGCCCCCTAACTCCCCAGACTTAAACCCAATTCAGCATCTGTGGGACCACCTCGATCATGTTGTTCGCTCTATGGATCCTCCACCACGCACCCTCCAGCAGCTGTCAGATGCACTGCAGTCAGCATGGCTCCACATACCTGTTACCACCTTCCAGCACCATACTGAGTCCCGTCCAGCTGCTGTCTGCCCTGCACATGGCGGTTACTCTTTATATTAGTTGGTGGTCACAATAATGTGACTTGACCATGTATATTCTGCTATGTCTTGTCATATGGACTTGTCTTTCACTGAAAAGTTGAAAACTTTCAAAACAGATTTCTTGGTGAAAGACATGTGAAAATGTCAGGACATGGTAACTTGCAGGATTGCCTTTTAACAGAAGATGGAAAAAATGATAGCTGTGCTTTTTTACTTATTGTTTGTTGTTGCATCAATTCTGTAGTAACTTTTGTGTATGTGTTGCAATTATTATGCAGCTAAAATAAGTAAACCACGGTTTTCTTGTCCTTTTCTTTTCATAGAAAAAGCTACCTGTTATAACAGAGAATTGCCCAGCATGTTTTGAAGCTCCAAAAGTAAGTGACTGAAGTTATAAAATCTTTATTTTCAATGTTAGTTGTCTTAGCATGCTTTATTTGTCCATAGTATAGCTATACTCCGGTATAACTAGACTTACCATATAAACACACCAGACAAAAAAATTACTCTCCCCTGTCAGAACTTACCTAACAACGAGTGACGGCGCCTTTTGCCTTGATAACAGCATAAATCTGGAGTGGTAGAGACTCCACGAGGCTGTGAATGTATTGAACATCGATTTGCAGCCACTTGTGCATCAATTGGTTCCAAAGTTCCGCCAGAGTACGTGGGTGTGTATTCCGAAGTTTCATCTGCTGTTCCAAATTATCCCACAGATTTTCAATAGGATTTAAATCTGGGGATTTTGTGGGCCAATCGAGGTGAGACAGTGTTGCCTATTGTTCGTCATACCATTCACAGAGTTTTAGCCCTGTGCACACAGCGGATTGTCATCTTGGAAGATAGGAGTGGCAATCTGATACTGCTCCTGGAGATGTAGGGCAAAGGGCAACACTTCGTCATTCACAATGCGGAGATACGCATGCTAGTTCAAATTCATCATCACTGCAATGAGAGGGCCCATTTCATAGTACGAAAAACATCACAGAATCCCCACCAGCTTGAACAACACCTTCAATACAGTCAAGATTAAAGGCTTCATTGGGCATGTGATGCACTCATCACCTCTTATCATTGGAGTACAAACAAAAACGAGACTCATCAGACCAAATTACTAATTTCCAATCCTCCACAGTAAAAGCTTTGGTGCCTCTGAGCCCATTGATGACGTGCAACTTTGTGACTCAATGTGAAAAGAGTCCTCTTCCGTGGTACTCTACTCCAGATGCCCATCGCATGCAGTTCTCGTCGCAATGTCCTTTTCGAAATTGGTTGGAATGGACTTTCATTGACTGTTTGGAGCAGTTGCTGCCTGGTTTGAAACCTATTTGCAGTTACTAGGTGTGAAACATGGCAGTGGTCCCTGTTGGTGAGAAACGTTTTCCGACCACAGTTACGTCGGCGATTTTCAGTTGACTGTGAATTACTCCACTGTTTGTAGACGTGTTACGACCACAGTTCAACCACAATTACGTCGCCGATTTTCATCATAGTTTTCCGACCACAGTTACGTCACCGATTTTCAGTCGACTGTGAATTATTTCACTGTTTGTAGACCCGTTTGTAGACGTTTTCTGACCACAGTTATGTCGCCGATTTTCAGTTGACTGTGAATTACTCCACTGTTTGTAGACCCATTTGTAGACGTTTTACGACCACAATTCAACCACAATTACGTCGCCGATTTTCACCACAGTTTTCCGACCACAGTTACGTCGCCGGTTTTCAGTTGACTGTGAATTACTCCACTGTTTGTAGACCCGTTTGTAGACATTTTCCGACCACAGTTACGTCGCCGATTTTCAGTTGACTGTGAATTACTCCACTGTTTGTAGATCCGCTGGACAGTACGCTTAGGCACAGGAACAAATTGGGTGACTTCATTCACTCTGTGTTCATGGGCATGGCCAAACATGATGGCTCCTTTTTGCCACTCAGTAATGTCTGTCTTACAACCCATATTGCAGACTAAATTCAACACATACGTTGCTCTTTACCACTGCAAGAGACAAATGATTCTGTAGACCATGTCAGTGCAATTTATCTCCCAACAATGCTATCATGGTTCCCCCTGTGCAACCGGTAACTTCCTACTGTCATTTCTGTTAGGGTGACTAATTTTTTGTCCAGTGTGCTTACATTATAGTTAGCTTTTGTTCCAGCCAGAATAAAAATGACAAAAATTTATTATTCAGGAAACTCATTAATCAAAAGCCCCTTCTAATCTGGACACAAGTGGTTGCATTATGCAGGTTGTTTGTTGAAGGGGCCAAAATACTTACTGCAGAATCAATATATTAATGAAGGTTTTAAAGAAATATCGTTTTGTGATCTGTTCCGAATGAGTTAACATGTAAGCCAGGGGACGTTTTTTTTTTTTGTCACATCACCTAAAGATATTTTACATTTTGAAGCATTTTCTAACTAAACCATTTAAATTTATGATTTAAAAACACCAAAAGGAAAAATGTGAACAGTGAATTTTCAGTGTCTTGTGGCTGGCATTTTGAGCTACACTGCAGTGATATTTACAAAAATTAAGAGCACAACTTTTAAAAAAGATTCAGGCTAATAACAAAAACGAAAAGTTTCAACCAGATTAGTGTGGCAGTCCCATTGTAAATTACATTTTATAGGGCTTCATGTCTGCATGATGTTGAAGTACTGTCCTTTCAATTTTTTGGGTAAGCGAATTACAAAAATAGCTTCAACATTTTTAAAACATTCCTACACCAAGGACTGTGTGTCTTGGTTTGGTTGCATGTAAATAGAGGATATAGAGATGTTAGTATTTTGTCATTTAACATAACTTTGTCTCAGTCATGTTAGATTTTGTCTCCATTTTTAAACTCAAAAATATGGTAACACTACGATGTTTTGGCCATGTTGAAAGAATGAATGATGAGATGCTGACTAAGCAAATTTTTTCAGCCCAAGTGGCAGGAAAGAAAGGTAGAGGGCAGCCTAGGAAATCATGGGTGGACCTGTAACGTACCAGGAGATGTGACGTACCTGCCAGAAGGACGCACACGACATAAAGGCAGATAAGAATCAGAATAAAACGTCCGCGTAGCTCAATTGGTAGAGCAACTTATTCCGGAATGAGGGGACCCGGGTTCGAATCCTGGCGCGGATAAAAATGACTGAGAAATTTACTTCGTTATAGACCAGATTCAGGAATGAAATACAAAAGATCTAGTGTATGACGTGTGATGGATGTCAGTGAAACTTGAGCTGTGTGCCAAGATCGCTGAAACTGGAGACATTTGGTACACCAACAGTTAGTAACCTGTGAATTTTAGAAAACAGCTTAGGGATATGTATGTACTGTTCGTTTTATCCATTGTGCCTTGGAAATTATGTCATATTGTCATCACCTCATTTTTATGGCATCATACTGCACCTGCCATCTGTTGAAAATGCAACACCAAGAAAGACCTGATATTTCTAGGATACATTATTTATGTAAAATACACAATACTCAGTAACTTGTGTATCCACCACAAATGGCAATAGTGGCTCATACACTTTATGACATTGACGGGAAGAGATTTTGGATGTCGCACTGTAGAAGGTTATTCCATGCTATCTTGATTCGTACCCGAAATTCATCTTGGGTAACTGGCAGCAGAGCCTGACAGGCCAGGCAGGCATCAAGCAACCATATCTCACATATTAAATATCCCCAAGTGATGCACTCTGTAAGATATGATGATTTTACAGAGTCAGACACTCGGTGAGATTGATTATGTACCAGTTTATGTTTATAGAATAAAGATCATACCGTCTAGGCACGTTAGAAATATTTTATTTTTCGCTAAAACGCACTAGCGCTTTCGAAACTATATCGCTTCATCATCAGGTGTACAAAATAAGATACAGATCCTTTCAAAATACTCCTTGAGGTTACAACGGCAAGTAATATATTTGCATGATGGTTATGATTAGGAACACTGAGGCGCGTGCTTGACTTAAATATTAAATTGTTGTAGAAGTTAGCTATAAAGAGCAGTTGCGGTTTTTGATGAAGATGAGATATTTAACATAGCATCATGTTATAGTTTTTGTTTAGATTTCTTCGTCAATAAGGTGTCTCCGAGGATGGGGTAGAATAATAGGGGTTCTTCATTACAGCAAGCGTTTGTAAATCTATGTATTACGACTGTTTCGCCATATCAAAGAGACCAAACATTAGTGTATCCAGTTATAATGGATATGTCGTCCCATAACGGATAGAATTGTTTGTCCGTGCAGGCTCTAGCTAGTGCTGTTGAGTGACAGTTGTTAGTAATTGTTCGTTTGTGTTCCATGATTCTAGTACGTAAACGTCTCTTTGTACTTCCAATGTACATGATGGCTCTTATGACTTCTGAGATGGAATGTACATTTTTAGACAATGGCACTAAGTAGATACCTGCAGGGTCTCTATCTTTTCTGATGTACAGAAAGATGTTCCTTGTGTTTAAACAAAGACTCAGTGAATGTCTTTGACAAGTATATTGCAATAAATTGATGACTGCTGGTACATATTGCATTGAATCGATAACCGATAATCGGTTCAATGCAATATATACCAGCAGTCATCAATTTATTGCAATGTACTTGTCAAAGACATTCACTGAGTCTTGGTTTAAACACAAGGAACATTTTTTTGTACATCAGAAAAGATAGAGACCCTGCAGGTATCTACTTGGTGCCATTGACTAAAGATGTACATTCCAGCTCAGAAGTCATAAGAGCCATGTGTACATTGGAAGTACAAAGAGACATTTACGTACTAGAATCATGGAACACAAACGAACAATTACTAACAACTGTCACTCAACAGCACTAGCTAGAGCCTGCACGGACGAACAATTCTATCCGTTATGGGATGACATATCCATTATAACTGGATACACACTGTTTGGCCTCTCTGATATGGCGAAACAGTCATAATACATAGATTTACACAAGTTTGCGGTAATGAAGAACCCCTATTATTCTACCCCATCCTTGGAGACACCATATTGACGAAGAGACTACTTTTTGTGAACTGATGAAAAAAACTATAACATGATGCTATGTTAAATATCTCATCTTCATCAAAAACCGCAACTGCTCTTTATAGCTAACTTCTACAACAATTTAATATTTAAATCAAGTATGCACTTCAGTGTTCCTAATCATAACCATCATGTAAATATATTACTTGCCGTTGTAACCTCAAGGAGTATTTTGAATTAGTGTGTATTTGAAAGGATCTGTATCTTATTTTGTACACCTGATGATGAAACGATATAGTTTCGAAAGCGCTAGTGTGTTTTAGCGAAAAATAAAATATTTCTAACGTGCCTACATGGTATGAACTTTATTCTATAAATATCTCACATACACTATATTGACAAAAGTTACCGGACACCCCTTCAAAAGCAAATGAATGGATCCATTGCATTGTTAAGATGTGTGGTACAACCGCAAGCAGTATAAAAACAAGCCTACAGCTGGCTGTGAGGTTGAGTGAAAAAGATAAACCGAGAGGCATTTAAACATACCCAAGTCAACTGTTTTGGATGTACTGAATAAGTGGAAGACACATGGAGCAGCAAAACATACTCAGTGATAGAGGACGTCAAAGCCTCAGGAGAGTCGTTGCAGCTACTAGACTGAGTACTACTGCACAGGGGAGTAAAAATGCTGGAACCTCGGTATGTACATTTACCGTTCGCTGAGAACTTCATTCCATGGGATACAGTGGTCGTGCGGCTGCTCATAAGTTTTTCATCTCCACTCGGAATGCTACTCGTCATTTAGCATGGTGTAAAGAACATTTATCGTGGACCGTAGATCAATCGGAACAGTTCCTATGGACTGATGAATCCAGATGTGTGGGTGTGGCGACAGCTGAGGGAACACTATTTACCACAGTTTACTGTTCCTGCGGTCAAGTTTGGAGCTGGCAGTGTACTCGTGTGGGTTGTTTTTCGTGGTATGGTCCCGGCCCATTGGTTATCATGGACAAACCTGTTATCCAGCACGTCTACCTCGATATTCTGGACAATTATGCCCTACCAACTTTGTGGCAATACTGTGGAACCGAGCCATAAAGCAAGGACTGCTGCGGCGTGGTTTAATGATAATTCCATATCGTGTGTAGACTGGCCAGCACAGAACCCTGATCTTAATCCTATAGAGCACCTATGGGATGAATTAGAGCACCACATAAGAAGTTTGGAACCAAGGCCTACTACTAAGCAACAGTTGGAGCATACCTATCGCTGTGTTCCTAAACCTTGTCGAAAGCATGTTTTGAAGGGTCAGTGCATGCTTTAAGGCCAAAGGTGGACCAACACCATACTAATGTATGTCAGTAAATACTATGTTGAGTTTCTCTTCTAGGTGTCCGGTGACTTTGGCAATATAGTGTATGTTCAGTGGGTGTCAAATCATGTGGTCGGGCAGTGTCCTGTTAAAAGATGGCACCAGGGGTCATCTGCAGATGTGGCAGCACTTCAGCATCCACAACTTCTGCAATGTACCGTTGGCTCGTCATGGTTCCTGCACTGCATAGGAGGCAGGAACATGAATGGAATGAAACCCAACAGCACGCCAATTGCAATTCATCTGTGAAGAGAACATTCACCCACTGATGTGAACTCCAACTGTGATGTTGGCTACTCCATGTTAAACAAGCTCGCTGGGTTGTGGAACTTAAGAGGGGACATCTCTTTGTTCCTTCTAGCACTCAGACACAATAGCAATTCATCTACAAAAGGTGTAGCTCTGGTACAGCCTTGTCCTGGACAATGGCAAATGTCTCCAGAGTTTGATCGGACATTTTGTGGAGCACTCAATGCTCTGGAAACTTCAGTCTGGGGCTAATCTGCTTCCATCCTCCCAGTCACTGTCCACCACTAACAATCATGTATACATGACATAATCAGCCTGGTGTGCCACCGAAGTAAAAGTGAGAGTTGCCTAGAACTGCTACAACCACTAACAATCATGTATACAATGTCTGCATGGCATAATCAGCCTGGTGTGCCACCGAAGTAAAAGTGAGAGTTGCCTAGAACTGCTACAACCATTAGCAATCATGTATACAATGTCTTCGTGGCATAATCAGCCTGTTGTGCCACCGAAGTAAAAGTGAGAGTTGCCTAGAACTGCTACAGCCACTAACAATCATGTATACAATGTCTCCGTGGCATAATCAGCCTGGCGTGCCACCGAAGTAAAAGTTGCCTAGAACTGCTACAACCACTAACAATCATATATACAATGTCTTCGTGGCATAATCAGCCTGGCGTGCCACCGAAGTAAAAGTTGCCTAGAACTGCTACAAGATGCAAATAAACTATCAAGTCTTTTTAAAGCAATCCTAATTTGCACATTCTGGCCTACATGCTACAAAAGTAAATATGGGATAGTCTTCCACATAGTTAAATTCAAGGTTTGACCAACTTTTAGTGCAATATGTCAACAGCTCTGTATGTTACTGTAGATTGTCCTTTAATTTTGAGCACAAGTGTGTTGATAACAAATTTTTCTAATCTTGAATATTTTCCATTCTACTAAATACTGTAATAAATTTTTGAGTGAATACGTTATTACAAATGTTATATTCTATCAATATAGGAGCGACACAGAGTCAAGCAGTTGCTTGCTGCTCAAGAAATCCTTTTCCCATTTCTGTACCCAAACCTAAGGAGTGCCTTGTTTCCTCTCATGGCCATCAATCGAACAGGGGTAGAAAGTAAGGAATTCGGAAGAGAGCTTCGATTGAATAATTTTGCTTCTGATGAAGATGATGATGAAAATGCAGAAAATCCATAGCATTACTCCTTAAAATAAATTTCAGTAGTTGTTTTTGACTATTGAGGAATATTTATTTGTGGATATGTAAATAAAGTTTATTTTATACAAATCGTATTGCTTCCGTAAAATAAAAAATAATAATTCAATATCACGTTAGAGCTCTAAAAACCTTTAAAATTGTGCTGACACGATAATTTTCTTTCTTATTCCTGTTTATGTGTATTACACTTTTCTAGGACAATGTGTTTCATAGAAATACAATGTTGAAAATAATGAGCTGACTAATAGGAAGCAAATCTCATTAATCTTTATGCATTTATATTATATGCTCAACTCCCAATTATATCCATGCATAATAATAAAAAATTAGAAATAGTGAAATGCCAAAGTACACTAAAACCTCAATTTATCTGGATCTCTCCATTAACCGACGTAGCTGAAAAAATTCAATTGAAACATTTTTTTTTTATGATATGTACAGACCTGCCAGGTTTTACGGTTTACCCGTAAAATTTACGGAAAGGTGACTTGTTTTACGGGCAAAATGTTAATTTTACGGATTTGGCGATTCTCAGAGATTTTTTTCTTTTTCTGATGATTTTGCACCCACTATTAAAACTTTTTTTTTTTTAACTTAATCCATTCAAAGTAAAGTGCCGATGTAAGTTACGAATAAGTTTTTAGTTACATGTGTTTATTTGGGAACATTTTGCTGCAGTTTTCCCACGTTTTAGTTTATTGTTTTGCCTTTTTTAAACACTAGAACACCAACCAGCTGGGCTTATTTAACCTTCCGTTTGGTTCTCTTCCTCTCTTGTGCACGCTGTTTCCTCCCGCCTTTCTTTTCAGATCATGCATTGTTCATCTCCCGAGTCGCAACTTCTCAGAAGGCCAGCGTGGGGTGTGCCCGCGTTGGAGCAGGTGTCTTTTATCTTTATTCTTCCCAGTTCAAAATGCTATCTCAGAACGTAGTTATCGTAGAAAAAAAATTCCAACGGATTTTAAATCTGTGGAATTTTCAAGCCCAGATCGATACCCAACATGACGAAATTAAGCAAAAACTGCCAGTTTTGTTAAATTAAAAATGCATGGGGGCATGCATGGTTTCGTAACTTCTTCTCTGGCAATAAATTTGACCTAATGAAAGAATGCTACTATAAGAGGAAGTTTAAAAAAAAAAAAAAAAGTAAGTCCAATGTTCATTCGAGCCAGTGCTGCTCCAGCAATGATTTATTTTGCTGGTCCGTTAGTCAGTAAGTTTTCTACGCTTTCGCTTTCAACCCGTGCTTTGTTCATCGCTCGGTAACGTTCATAAAAATGTCTTGGCTTATTCAATGAAATTAATATGTTGGGGTACATACTAATTCATCTAATCCTTATTGAAAATGGTCAAAGATAAGGTCAAGACGTAGGAGCGGGATTCATTTTTCCGCCTTTTTGCGTGACGACTTGCGTAAAATCAAAGCATGATTGTGATGAAGTTTGGGTATGCTGTTCAGCACCCATAGTGGACCTATCCTATTGAAAATGGTTGCTATCAGCATTCACGGGGACAGTGTATGCGCGAGATTTGTTCGCTTGCGTTTCAGAATTTTAGCACAATATCTTCCGTGGAAATTGACCGATTTGGATAGAATTTTTAATTATAAAATGCCGCGTGTGTGGCAGCTTTTTAATTTAGAAATTAACAGGCATAAAACATGTTCTATAATAAAGCAAAAACACGCAAAATATCAATTAATTCATACTAAGGGATTCATAAAGAAAACAGTAAAGTATCAGGGAGAACACTGTTGCTTTTGCAAACCCACACTTTTTTGTAGGTATGAAATTTTGGGCTTTTAGTAAACAACTCTGAATTTTAAAATATCCGGATTTTGACAGCACGAGTTTAATCTAGGGAGGAAGTGGATTTTTTTTTATCTGTTTGAAAAAAAAAAAGCGCCATTGGCTTTGTAACTTCTATCAAACCGAATTGAATTGTGTGATATTTAGAGATTTTCATTTTCTAAAACAGAATACGTGTATTCTACAGTTTGTCATTTAGGCCATTTTATTTATTTTTTTTGCAGAGACATAAGATCGGAGTTAAAATCCCGGTTCAAACATTTTATGCCGTTGTTACGCCTGATGTAAAAGACAGTTGGTTTTGTTCCGGCAAAACACATTGTGTTAGTTTACTGCAGGAGAGGGGTTGGTTCAGACGTTGATGGGCCCAGATTGTTTTTAAAAAGAATGACTAGAGAAGCTCTATTGGTAAGATGAAGGGAGGGTGGAGGACAGGAAGAGAAGACCACTATAAAATCAGTGCCATTTGGAAGTATAACGGATGCCGCTAAAGGGATCGGATTTAGTAAAAGACAAGGCATCGATCCGCCTGTGAGGAATGATGGGGAGGGAGGGGACGAACTAAGGGAATGACATTCGTAACTAAAACCTAAACCTTTGTTTCCAGATGAAAGAACCTTTCAGTTGCTCTCTGCTTTCCTAGCTGACCAGCTCAAATTGGAAAACTCTGTAATCGGTAGTTTTTCCTCTACTATAGCAGTTTTTACTTACATTTTTTTTTTCCCCGAGTGGTAAAAATTTAGTATTAGTGATTCGCTATGAGCAGCAACATAAAAGGGGAAAAAAAGTACTATAAAATATTCCGTGATTCGTATTCTGCGGAATTTCCGTGTATTGCGAAATATTCAAGAAAGGAAAATATGCGTTTTGCGCTATGTGCTGATGCAATTTCAACATTTCGCATGGTGGAAGGAATGCTTTTACAAATCATATTTCTAGTGACAAGTATAAATATAACGTTGACTGCGTGGGAAAACAAATAACGAAATTAACTTCCTTTGTTAAAAGTTATAATGAACTCTATGCGATTCGTACAAAATGTTTGTTCACTTCATTTTTAGTTGAACATAATTTACCAGTTAGTGTCTCTCAGTCACTCTTACTTATTTAATTTTTTTATTTGACTGTCTCATCGTCTGTGTCTCCATAAGATAAAAACCTAACATGAAAATGGTTCGTTTTTGAAAATATTTTAGTATGTTTCATAAATATTTTAGTATGTTTCATGACGGCGTGGGACACGATCCCATTGAAAGGGTAGAACATCCTTCCCTTTAGATGCAAACTTCTGTAAAAGTAAATTTTTATCACTTTATAGATCATAATGATAGCATAGTAATGAGAAATTATGTATAGAATTTATTTTAATCGATATGAATGTGCCGATAAATTTGAACATCTGTAGACACTTCAATTAAAAGTTGATGGTTCATTTGGGTAACATCGTTTTTTAAAGCGATATGTTCGGTACATTTAATCAATATGCGTGACAAGTAAATCAGTTGAATCTATCGATAAAAATTTTCATCGAATATATCGATTAAATTTTTTTACGGATTTCTGTTTCTGAAAGTTGGCAGGTCTGTATGTATTTTCCCTCTTATAACTTTTGTGGTTTCAAGGCCAAATTGCTTGTGTGTTTTTCTCTTCACAGAATCTTTAAAAAGCAGAGGCTGCTGTAATCTCTTTAAATAAACGTGATTTAAAACAACATACATCTGCGGGGGGGGGGGGTGTAGGATAAACAGCGACGAGAAAACAAATTTGCTGCTGTCAACAGATGACTTCTACCTCCTCCTCTCTGCCACCCAATCCTTGGCAAACTGTCATGGTGTCCCCTCCATTGCACAAGTGGAAAACTGATACTCGAGCACCACAAGTGTTCCACCCGCAACCCATCACTGCTTGCAAGCTACAGGCACTAACATTCCCCCACCTACATGTAAGCAGTGTGTGATTTGACTTGTCAATGTAGTATTTTGATGTACGTTCGTCATAAAGCTCTGGTTGTTATTCAGTATTAGTTTCATGTTTTTCAGTGCTTGTTTGAAGTGCTTCTACTCCAAAGATTTGCTAGCTTTTCACACACACAAAAAAAAAAATCTTTCTGACACTAAGCAAACTTTCATTTTTGTGCTGTGTTCCAGGAGGTTAGAATAAGACTTCTGGAGCTGCCCTGGGTGTCTTAACCGTTGTTTGCACGACGCCTACAGAGTTTCAGCTGTGTGATATTTTTTAATTGAATGATTTTGGGTTGCTGAAACCATGTTAATAACAAACTGGAGAGTGTTTTAAGCTCACAATTCGAATGTTTTGTTTTGAACTTTCACTAACATTTTATGCATTTCAGTTTAAAACATAAATGGGAAGGTGTCTCAAAAATAATGAACAATTTTACAAATCCAGCATTAGCAAATTACGATGCAAAATTAGAAACATTTAGGCTAGGGCCACACAAGCTATAATTACTTCTGGATTTCTGCTAATTTTGTAGCACAAGAAATGCACTCAAAGGCCTGCAACAGTAGTGACTAGACGTAGCAGTAAATGTCACCAATCAGGTAGTGAGGAGTGCAACATCAAGGTCATGTGGCAGAAGAATGCACCCCGACCCATTTTACGCACTTCTTATTTTGTACCCGGAACCCTGGCCACACACAGCAACATTTGAAGCGAGTGAGTGGTGCGATTTGTTTCGATTCTATTTTTGATATTAATCACGATGGATTTTATCGACAGTGAACATATAATAATTCAAGTTCAAAAGTATCCAGGTCTGTTCGATCCAAATGTAACTGCTGCTTTTTCTTCCACGCATATACAATGCCACATAACAGTATCAGATTTTTTAAGGCTATCACTCACAACGGAGAGAAGAAAGTCAAAAGACTTTATAGACATTCTAAAATATTCAAAAAACTTATTTGGGAACTGTAGAAGTTTGCTGTGAAGAAATGCAAACTTCCCATTGTGTGATCTTTCACTGACGATAGGATGAATCCACCACTTCCTATATGTTCGCCGACGTCGAATTATTCAGAGTTGAAGAAATATTCTTCTCATAATACGTGGTAAATACGTCACAATAATTAACACAGCAATCGGACATCGCCGAATTGACTGTAATTACTGTTTCACACGTGAATTAAATCACATCAGGAAACTTGAAAATTCCATCGCCGTGGAGCGGGAACCAAACCCACATCTCCCGATTTCCATTCCAGCGCGCTATCCGTTGCACCACCCACGACGGCAAATTCGCAAGCATCATCGCCGTGGAGCAGGAATTGCACAGATTCCACTCCACTGCGATGAAATGTTAACACACAGATGCTTGCGAATTCGCCGTCATGGGTGGTACAACAGATAGCGCGCTTGAACGAAAATTGGGAGATGCGGGTTCGATTCCCGCTCCACGACGATGGAATTTTCAAGTTTTCTGATGTGATTTAATTCATGTGTGCAACAGTAATTACAGTCAATTCGGCGATGTCCAATTGCTGTGTTTTAATTATCATGACGTCGAATTATTATTAAACAATAATAATGATTAAACAGCTTTTTTTATTATTATTACGCTGGAGATTCACGTTTCATCACATTACCATCACCCAACTTGATACGCAGTCTGACTGATGCAAATACTGCTCATCTGGCCGGGTAGCACTTCCAATGTGAGCAACATTTACGGCTACTGTCTAGCCATTTATTTGCAACATGTTCATTTAATGCAGAAATCCGGCAGTAATTATCGCTCGTGTGGCCCTAGCCTTACAACAAAATAATGCCATTCAGCCAACCAAAATGCATTGCTATATATAGTCTTGAAAATCACCAGCTTTCCCACATTTTAATGGCCACCACTCATGGATATTATACGCTTCACGCAAAGTGATACTGCTTCACTAGCGAGGGCATCTCCAGATATCTTCTTCTAACTTTCTTGGTTGCCTTCAGACATTAGAGGAGCATAGACTGGTAAACGTAATACTAGCAGTTTTGAGATGATGGGGACCAATTAAATATACAGTGTCATCTATGAATGAGAGAGGCAGTTATCAGTGAATAATGCCTATTAGAATGCAAGAGTGTTTGATTCAATTCATAATGTACTGCAGTAATTACAAAGAAAGAATGACATCAGAACTTTCTAGATCAAATTATAATTAGCAAGTTCTCATATCCGAGGAAAAACAAAACTAGTACGCAGGAAAATACCAGGCTACATCGCGGCTTCCTTACACAGAGCAGTGCTGAGATGAGCTGAGTCTGAAGTTGAGTCCAGGCCCGACAGGTCTCAGACTCCATGATGTTTACTATGGTTTGGGCTCGAGCTCTGAATTTTCTTTTTTTTTTTTTAATTTTCTAGATCAAATTAAAATTAGCAAGTTCTCATATCAGAGAAAAAACAAAACAAAACTAGTAAGCAGGAAAATACCAAGCTATACTGTGGCTCCCCTACACAGAGCAGTGCTGAGACAAACTGAGCCTGAAGTTGAGAACAGACCCCAACTCGGCTCGGATTCCATAATGTTTACTAAGGTTCGGGCTCTGAATTTTCTTTTCTTAACTTTCCAGATCAAATTATAATTAGCAAGTTCTCATATCCCAGAAAAATCAAAACTAGTAAGCAGGAAAATACCAGGCTATATCGTGGCTGCACTACACAGAGCAGTGCTGAGACGGGTTCAGCCCGAAGTTGAGCCCAGGTCCAAGTGGGGCTCGGACTCCATAATGTTTATTTACTATGTTCAAGCTTGAGCTCTGAAATTTTTTTTTTTAACTTTAATTTTAATATGATTTAGCAGTTAACATATGTGGCTTAAATTATACTTTCGAGTTTGTAAATGGAATTCTACAACTGGGTCTGGGAGTGGAGCAAAGCCTAGGGAGAGCTACTTATTTTAGATTAAATGCCATAGGCCACGCATTAGTGGATTTCTGCGGCAAAGGAAAAGCTCCTTCACCTACGGTAGATACTAGATACCACGCCTTCAAAATTTCACCCATCTCTTCCAAGGAAGTTAGAATAAGATATCTGGAGATGCCCTTATTAATGGAGCACTTTGCGTAAAGCCTATAGCAGGCCGTTAAAGTGTGGGAAAGCTGGTGGTTTTCAAGGCTTATTGCAATACATTTTGTGTTGGCCGAATCACATTCTTTCATCGCAAATGTTCCCAATTTTATTTTATAACTTGCTGCCAATGTGTGAGAAAATGCTGGATTTGTAAAATTCTTAATGTTTTTGAGGCTCCTTCACATTTTAATTTTAAATTGAAGTACATGAATGTTAGAGCAAATTCAAAACAAAGCATAATGTTTATATTGAAAATTTCGCTGGTGTATGAAGTATAATTCATTCCAGTTTGGTATTAATATGATTTCTGCAACCCAAAACGACGCAGTTCCAAAATATACACAGCTGAAACTACATAGGTATCATGTAAACAACATCAAATTTCCTGACTTAGTGGCTTCATGGTTAAGAAACTCAGGGCATCTCCAGGAGTATTATTCTAGCCTCCATGATCTCTCCATGCAGCAGCCCCTGCTAATTTTATTGACCAACTTACTTAGATTGCAGTATAACCTGATTTTGTCAGACGCCCAGCCGCCAAAAGTATTTTAGGTGGAAACGAATGGTCCAAGAAACTCCTGAGGCTGCACTACAGAACCAGACAGATGTCCCTTTCCCAGTTGAGAAAGACACTGATTTATTAAAAGGAGAGGAGACAAAGGAAGTCTATAAGAAGGTATTTTTTTCATTAACACTTTCGACCAAGACGCCCTTACACCTAAACTATCATGACCGCCCAAAACGCCCGTCTAGAGTGAGAAGGATTTCTTATCTCCACCTGTTCTTTGAATTTACATGGCCTCTACAGGTTTCGCAGAAGTAACATTCAGTCACCATTGCTGTCGCTAAACAAATGTTGACTCAAGGTTTCAGGAACCTTGTCGTTAAAGGGTTAATACCTAAACAGGTTAATCATGGTTCCTGGACTTATTCGGGCCCAGGCTCTATCTCACAATATAAAATTCGTGCTCGGACATGTTTGAGCCTGAACTCAGCAGTGACACAGAGCAAAGAAAGAATGAAAACTACTAAACAGAAAAGTTTTGCATCACATACACTTAAATCTTAAAAGATTCTTTGAATGAAGCTCATGTTGAAAATTGGCTTCCTAGTTTCTTAATTCAATTACTAATAAAAACTTCTATTATGGGAATTCTTACTAGGAATTTTTTTTATTTTAATTGCAAATTTTTGGAGAAAACTCTTCTCCTTCAGGCTGTCTTTTGTTGTCACTATCACGGTTACGGTTATTTTTCATCAAATCCTACCAGATGTTAGGCAGTGATAATCCTCTGCAGCTGTTGATGATGGAATTCTGATTTTTCTCAATTTCTATTTTCAAAAAAGAAAGCTAAAAAGGATGGAATTCAAAAAAGAAAGCTAAAAGAAGGACTTTTTTTTTATTATTGGAGGTTTAACAACCACTGTGAGCAACTCAATTGGCAATAAGCAGTCGCCCGTCCCTAATTTAGGGTAACTGGTTCCAGGGAAGGGAGAGAGCCAGTGCCGTAAAACAAGCACAACATCCATGCCTCACCAGGATTAGAACCCGGACTACTTTGGACGAATGGTCAGAGGTCATGGTTTAGACAACTGCGCCACCGGGGCAGCAAAACAAGGAATAGAAACTGAGAAAAATCAGAATTCCATCATCAATGACTGCTAAGGATTAACGCTGCCTAACATCTGGCAGGATTTGATGAAAAATAATAGTAACCATCAAGGTTAACCATAACCGCGATAGTGACAGGGAAAAGTGACAACAAAAGACAGCCTGAAGAAGAATTCTCTGAAAATTTGCAATTAAAATAAAAAATTTCCTAGTAAGAATTTCCATAATAGAAGTTTTTGATTAGCAAATCTTAAAAGATTTAAAACTGAAATACTGGCGCAAACACTTCAACACACTAGTTACTCCCTACAATGGTAGCTTTCTATATATGCTGGAAGTAGCATGCTCTTTGCCAGTCTATTCTGCTCTAATATCTTTGGTTGCATTACATTTTCTTGTTGTTAATACATTTCTGGTAATTTTACAAATATAAGATGTCTCCTGACAATTACAACAAGGACTATTTTACATCGAAGAACTGCAAAAACATTTTTTTTCTTAAACAGCATATTATCCACATCATAAAATCCACAGAGCCTAAATTTATAACTTTTTTTAATGTATAATCTGTGGATTATATTATGAAAAATATGGTAATTAAATAAACATCAATTTTTGTGCTCCTGAATTTCATTTTGTACATACGCTCTAAAATTCTAGCAATTCTAAAAGCCAAAAATGAAGCAAAATATTCCATGCACGATTCATTACATACTGAACTTTTGGAATAGTAAGATCTTTTGGGTGAAACACCAGCCTTGTTCACACTAGAAAAGCAAGCACTCGCGTGGTTGGCGTCATTTCTTTAGCTGTTGCCAGTAGAGATTTCCAAATTATCGGAACACTGAAGAGTGCGTCTAAATTCGAAGTTTTTATTGAAGAGAATTTCAGTGCTTTCTCTGTAGCATAATGAAAATTTGTTTGAAAAGAGTGCAATCCTTTTGGTACAATCCCAGTTTGGAGAGGCAGAGGTATCTTCAATAGTCAGAAGAGAAAGTGCAGAAGTCGGAAGGCTTTTTCTGACGTCTCTTTTAATGTTTCAAAATTTTGCAGTTTATACATACCTGCCAACATTGGTAAGAGCCTTGTCAGTGGTAAACAGTATTATTGCGCGGCATACATATACGCTTTTTTACGAAACTATGCAACTCTTCGTGAAAAAGAAATATGCGCCACAACAAAACGTTATAACAAACAAGGACACTAATGAAACTAACACGTGTAAACACAAAGTTGATTCCCTTGGCAAGGGCATGATAGGTAGCATTGCAAGATTTAAGTTCAAACCTTCCACCAGTAAAAATCAGTCGGATGCATTCTAAATCCCACAATGCTTGGCAGACAGGAAATCCAAGCAAGTGAACCTGCAATGCACGAAAACCTTCACTTACCATATGATCATACTGCCTATAAAATTGTAGTTTATGTCAAGATAAGATCAAAAAAGGAAAAAAAAACGCTGAATGTTTTAACTGGGTGAAAAATCAACACACACAGCAAGAATGCGGACTATTGTCAGTTTGTCACTTGCCAACTCTGCAGCTGCACAGCATCCATTGCCTAATTTTTCTTTCTGCTGATATCTTTCTCTCCTTATTTCTTCACTGATGCTTTTCTTTCCTATCTTTTTTATGCCCTCTGATAACAATTACTTCATCCATCATGCTGAAAGAACTTTCAGCCTGAGGATTGTGAGTGCGTGATATCAAAGCTTTAACTATTTTAGATAAATGGTGTAACTTTGAGAATATCAATACTTTTGAACACCATGCATCAATTTTTACAAATTTTTCAACTTTGTCACTTCCATTTTCATGAATTTCCCCCTCTCTTATTAAGCTTAAATGCAAAAACTTATGGGACAGGGGATATTTAACAATGCAGGAGAGTAAAAACAGTGCGCGGGGGGGGGGGCATTATGGGAGAAATCTCTGCACCGCCCGACTTCCAGTTTTGAAAATTTCCCCGCTATTTTCAGGCTTAAAAATACTGGGCAGAGGCAACATCGCGAGAAAAAAGGAATTACGATTGCGGGAAAAATATGAACTCCATCGACCTTCCATTTTCGTAAAGATGGAATTCTGTCCTCCGATGAACATATCCCCCCCTCTACTTAAAATTGTAGAATAAACTACAATTTTAGAGGCAGTATGATCATATGGTAAGTGAAGGTTTTCGTGCATTGCTGGTTCACTTGCTTGGATTTCCTGTCTGCCAGGCATTGTGGGATTTAGAATGCATCCGACCGATTTTTACTGGTGGAAGTTTTGAACTTAAATCTCGCAATCTTACCTATCATGCCCTTGCCAGGGGAATCAACTTTGTGTTTTGCACAGGTTAGTTTCATTAGTGTCCGTGTTTGTTATAATGTTTTGTTGTGGCGCATATTTCTTTTTCATAAAAAACAATATATGTATGCCGCCCAAGAATACTGTTTACCACCGACAAGGCTCTTGCCGATGTTGGCAGGTATGCATATTGGTAGTACCTTTCGTACGATAAACTGCAAAATTTTGGAACATTAAAAGAGACGTCAGAAAAAGCCTTCAGACTTCTGCACTTTCTCTTCTGACTTTTGAAGATACCTCTGCCTCTCCAAACTGGGATTGTACCAAAAGAATTGCACCCTTTTCAAACAAATTTTCATTATGCTACAGAGAAAGCATTGAAATTCTCTTCAATAAAAACTCTTGCAATTTAGACGCACCCTTCAACATTCCGATAATTTGGAAATCTCTACTAGCAACAGCTAAAGAAATGACACCAACCACGTGAGTGCTTGCTTCTAGTGTGAAAAAGGCTAATGTTTCAGCCAAAAGATCTTACTATTCCTAAAATTTAGTATGTAATAAATCATGCGTGAAATTTTTGCTTTATTATTGGTTTCTTCATATTACAGGAAATGGCCTTTCTACCAATTCTAAAAGTATTTTTTGTTTACAATATGAAGGTCTGGAAGAAATTCTTAATTTTGGCTCGTTTAGATTTCTTTTTCATTGAAAACAAAGGAATTTTCGCAATTCTGAATCCAATTACAGCAAAAATATTCGTAAGAATGGAATAAAATTTTAGACATTTTGACTCCGAGAAGATATGCTCTTTTTTAATATTAAATTTTATCAGGGAATACCAAATACTGCAGTTAAGAAAAATTGGTAAAACATTATTTACTACTTATTGCCTTAACACTTGCGCTGCAGCAATTCATGGATTTGTGCTGAAGACGAGTGGATTTAGGATTTTCGTGGGGCGGAGGCGCAGGTGTCGAAAATAACCGGGGATCTTTTTGATATTTTCCCACAAAATGAAAGTGTTCTTAGTATGTCTATAAATTCTTCTAATTAATTACGAAAGTAATATACTTTTAAGTAATACTTTCTTTTACAAAAAAAAAAAAATTCAATTTGTTATTAAAACCTAACAAATCAAAGCTGTTGGTTCCTGAGGGGGGGGGGGTGCCCCTCTCTGGATCCTCTCCTGGTTGAAAACCCATTTAAACATGAAAGGATGATCTTGACATACCATTATTAAGGTAGGTATACAGTTTTAATTATTTGCAAATAGTGGTCCACAAAAAGTTCACTGCCAGGGCCATTTGTGGTTTGCCAGTCTGCCACTACACAAATGTTGCAGCAATTCATAGACTTTTGTTGTAAAGACACTTACACATAAATTGGCATTATAACATGGCATTGTTATGATAGAGATATGGTTTTAATTCTCTGGTGATTGTGGGCCACAAAAATTCACTTCCAGGGCCATTTGTGGTTTGACAGTCCGCCACAACTCAAATGCTGCAGCAATTCATAGACTTGTGTTGAAAATAAGTTTAAGCCCAAAAGGATGATCATGAATAACATTATTAAGGTAGAGATACCATAACAATTCTTTGCTAATAGTGATTCATAAAAAAATTCACTTCCAAGGCCATTTATGGCTTGATAGTCCATCACAACTCAAATGCTGCAGTAATTCATAGACTTGTGTTGAAAAAAAGTTGAAATCCGAAAGGGTAATCATGACATACTATTATTAAAGTAGACATACCATAATATTGGGTTGTCGGAAAAGTCATGACGTATTTTCGCACCCGATGGCGGTTGGGCGGTTTTGGAAATACTAGAGTCATGTGCAGCTCTGTTATCACTATGGTATTCAACAGGTGCCACTTCTAGCTGCAGTCTAAAAGGAATAGTGAGCAATTTGGTTGATTTGTGGAGATTTGACATCAAGTTGAAGATGGAAGACCAAACTGTGCATTTTCGCCATACTTTACTTCCATAAAGGGAAGAACGTGCGTCAAGCTTGTGAAAAGTTGCGTAACGGGCACGGTGATAATGCTCTACAAGAACGTCAGTACCAATGGTGGTTCGCAAAATTCTGTGCTGGTGAATTTGACCTCAACGATGCTTTTTGGTCCGGGAAGCCAACGGAGGATGATGACGACCAAATCAAGGCATTGATCGAGTCAAACCCACATTGCACAACACGAGAGATTACAGACACATTGCACATCCATCATTCAAGTGTTCATGACCACCTGAAGAAGTTGGGATACGTGAGCAAGCTCGAAGTGTGGGTTCCTCGTGAACTCAAAGAAGCTCAATTGGCGGCGCGTATAAACATTTGCGATATGCTCATTAAACGTGAGGAAAACGATCCTTTTTTGATGTGACTAATAACGAAAAGTGGATTATGTACAACAATGTGCTGCACAAATGGTCTTGGTCTCGACGTGCTGCTTTGCCTCAAACGACATCCAAAGCAGACATTCATCAACGGAAAGTTCTGGTCTCACTGTGGTGGGATTTTAAAGGTGTCGTGTTTTTCGACCTCCTACCATGGAACCAAACAGTCAATTCAAATGTGTACTGTCGGCAATTGGACAGTTTGAACGAATCCATCATCCAAAAACGTCCAGAGCTCGTTCATCATAAAGGTGTTCTGTTCCATCACGACAACGCGAGACCACACACAAGTTTGATCACCCGCCAAAAATTATTGGAGCTTGGGTGGGATGTGTTGCCACACCCAGCATACTCGACTGACCTTGCGCCGTCAGACTTCCACCTGTTTCGCTCTCTTTAACAGTCCTTGCGTGGTATAACATTCAATTCAGATGAGGCTGTAAATCAGCACCTTGTACAGTTTTTCGCCACGAAAGACAGGTCCTTCTATGAACGAGGCATTCTGCAGCTCACTGAAAGATGGCAAAAGGTTATCGAACAAAACGGGCATTATATCATTGATTGATCTTTGTTCTTTCTATCAATAAATGACCTTTGCAAAACATGGCTAAAATATGTCATTACTTTTCCGACAACCCAATAATTCCTTGCATATAAATAGCAGGCCACAAACAATCGCATGCTGGTTTGTTTGTTGTTCACCAGTAAGCCAACTGCTTCAGGCTCCTTAAGGATTTTAGATGACATCTAAATGTGCACATGAATACTAGTCCTTCTTATGGCAATGTAATCATAAACTTGTGTTGTAAATACATTTAAACATGGGTGGATATTGTGACATACCATTATTAAGATAGGGATATTGGTTTAATTCTTTGGAGATTGTGGGCCACAAAAATTCACTTCAGGGCCATTTATGGTTTGATAGTCCACCACAACTCAAATGCTGCAGCAATTCATAGACTTGTGTTGAAAATAAATTGAAGCCCAAAAGGATGGTCATGACATAACATTATTAAGGTAGAGATACCCTAATAATTCTTTGCTAATAGTGGGCCACAAAAAATTCACTTCCAGGGCCATTTGTGGTTTGATAGATCGCCACAACTCAAACGCTGCAGTAATTTATAGGCTTGTGTTGGAAAGAAATTTAAACCCAAAAGGATGATTGTGACATACCATTGTTCAGGTAGAGATACCACAATAATTTCTTGCAAATAGCAGGCCACAAACAATCACTTGCTGGGTTGCTTGTGGTTCATCAGTCTGCCAGTGCCTCAAGCTCCTGAAGGATTTTTGATAACATCCAAATGTGCGAGTGAATAATAACTAGTCCACCTTATGGCAATGTAATTCATAGATTTGTGTGTAAATACACTTAAACATGAATGGATATTGTGACATACCATTATTAAAATAGGGATATTGTTTTAATTCTTTGGAGATTGTGGGCCACAAAAATTCACTTCCAGGGCCATTTGTGGTTTGATAGTCCACCACAACTCAAATGCTGCAGTAATTCATATACTTGTGTTGAAAAAAAGTCTAAACCCAAAAGGATAATCATGACATACCATTGTTAAGGTGTATATCTCAATAATTCCTTACAAATAGCAGGCCACAAACAATCACTTGCTGGGCTCCTTATGGTTCATCAGTCTGCCACTGCTTCAAGCTCCTGAAGGTCTTTACAGAGGCTGTTCCATAAAAACAGTCTTTTTTTTTTTTTTTTTTTGAGTTGGCAACGGTGTGAAGGGGGTAAAATAACCACACAGACAACTAACTGAATTAAAGAAGTATCTATAAAAACAGTTATTAGCCTTGGCAGACGATTCTGGTTTTGTTAAAGGCATGTCTGCATTTGGTCATACAGCTATGGAGGTGAGCGATTCAGAGTTAAGTAGAGAAATATGCTGTGTGATAAAATTTTGCTATCGTTTGGGTAAAACGGCTCTAGAAACAGTTGATTTAATGAAAAAAAGCTTACAAAGATAAATGTTTGGGAGAGTCAACAATTTTTAGATGGCACCATAATCTCAAAAAAGTGAGTTTATTGGCAGAACTCGCTCCTAGGCCTGATCAAACTGAAAGTGTTGTTACGGAGCATATTGTTAACACTGTTTGGGCAATCATGCAAAAAGATCGACGAATGACATTTGAAGACATAGCGGTGTGAACTAATATTTCAAAAACATAGTCATTCTGCATTCTACATGACAAATTACTGCTGCATTGTGTGTATTCCAAATGGGTACCTCATCACCTGATGAGAGAATGATTGTTAGCCAGAGTTCAGGTGTGTTGTGAGTAGAAACATTATTTCAAAGGTTTCGAACTTTCTAAACGCAGTAAAAACTGCCAACAAAACACGAGTCCACTATTTCCACCCGCCTCACAAAGTGCGCAAGAAGTGTCTGGAAACACACAGGCTTACCTCCTCCGAAAAAGTCTGCCAAACCAAATCAGCTGGGAAGGTGATGATAATTTATTTTGATCATAAAGGTGTAGTCTACCAGCATGCTGTTCCTCCAACAATTACTGTCTGTTGAGTATTACATTTCAGTCTTGAAGCATCTGTGACAACACATATTAATTAAGCAACCAGAACTGGTGGGCAAGTGGACCCTACACCATGATAACGCCCACCCACATGTGGCTGCTTGTGTTCAACAGTTTCTTACAAAATGCAGTGTTGAAATCATGCCACAGCCTGCCTACAGTCCTGACCTAGCCCCGTGCTATTTCTGGTTGTTTCCAACAATGAAGGAGAAGTTCCGTCGCACAACGTTCAACACAGATGCTGACATTATTCAAGCTGTATAGGGGTCGCTAAGGCAGCTTCCACAAAATGCCTTTGCCACATGCTTTGAAAAGTGGACTGAACGATAGGACCGTTGCATATCATCCGAGGGAAGATACTTTGAGAAAGAATAACGTATATTTTGCTGCACCTATATTTCTTCCTTTTGTGTGATTTTACTCTCAGTTTTTATGGAATGGCTGTTGTAGACAAGATCTAAATGTGCAAGTGAATAACTAGTCCTCCTTATGGCTTGACAGCACAATAAAAGAGCAGATGGTTTTGAAACTGCGAGTTCTAACAGATGAGAAATGTTATGAAAACCATGAGCAATGAAAGAAGATTAAACAGTTTTTGAAAATGGTTTATAGTCAGTTTGTGACCGAAGTCATAGTATACTTTATCAAGGTAACAATGCAATTACAAATTCTGAGGAATTCTAATCACAACATGCTTTTATTTTACACATTAGTTTTTGCAGGCTGATGCATAATCTTTCTTGAACAGAAATATGATGTACAGTAAAATTTACATAAACATTTGGCATCAAAGCAGCTACCTGAACACAGCTCAGCAGATCAAGCATTGCTAACAACAGCCGCACACAGATACATATATGAATTCAGCATCAGGCAACATTGTTCACAAAATAGCCAGATTCAGCATTGAAAATCGGCGTTTAAAAAATAAGTTTTATTTCGTAGTTATCGTTAATGGCATTTGCACGTTACATTGCCATAATTCTTAAGCCAGAACTCATTAAGCATCTTCAAGAACATAAGGAACTGTGTGACTTTGCTCATAATCAGATACTATAATGTGTAAGTGCTGACAGTCAGCCAAAATTGTTTTTGCATTGACAACAAGGAAATTTATCTTCAAAATTGCAAATTCTATTAAAAATATACAATAATGTAATTAACTTTCATAAAGTGCTGCTACATTTACATACAAACTATAATACGAATGACTGAAAATGGCATTTTTATGTACATTATTTTTTTCAAGGAAATGTACGTATTACTTTGCAGTACAACAACAATTTTCTTGGAAAATGCTAATGAAGTGATGGAAATGGAAAATGATGAAGCAATTTATACCTTGTTTATTCAAAAATTTGCTGGTGCACAAAGTAATTTTCATTAATTTTTAAATCTGCTGTCTTTATGATACCCCTAACTCACCAAGAAGAAAATTGAACATAAAATGCATTATCCTATTATATAAATATATTATGCCATTATATCTTTTTCCCAAGCATATCAAAGTTTAAAATAACAAGTGATTTCTTGCTAATTTTTTGCAGTGGGGATTTTCAGCTATGGAAGTTATGAGAATGGAAAAAGATGAAGTGATTTTATATCTTGTTTTTTCAAAAATTCATAGTGTACAAAGTAATTTTCATGAACAGATCAGATCAGATCATATGTGGAGGATTTTAGGAAGGGAGTGTCTGACCCCAGGTCTTAAACAACCCTTAGAAATAGGAAGCTAGGAGATTTGGGCTAGAGTGCCCGATAGGAAAGTGACACGGAAGCGAGGTAGAAAGGGGGAGGAAGACGCCCTTATTTATTACCGAGGGGGCCAGTACCCGGGGTCCGACGGCTTAATGTGCCCATTCGACGCACGGCGGGTATTTAGTGGTTCGAACGTTCATACCCGCCCAGGATCGAACCTGAGGTTATCTCCACGACAGTCACGAACGCTGACCACTAGGCCACCCGCGGCCAATTTTCATGAACTTTTAACTGCTTCCTTTTGTACTCCTTACTCACTCAAGAAGAAAATTGAACATTAAAATACATTATTCCAATATATATATATATATATATATTTCCCAAGTATTCTGATATAGCTGAAGCTCAGAATAAGCCTGTTGCTAGACTATGTAGTAAAGTGTTAAAAGCATTTTTGAAGAACACACATCATTCTTCCGTTTTTCTGTTTCACACATTAAATTCAAAGGTTCTGATCATGGAAGGTAGTGGTGCATAATTATTTTTTGGAGTGGCATTGTAAAATATTTTACAATAATATTGCAGAATGTAAACTCACCCACTTTCCACTTGAACTTCTCGCTGGTTGCCTGGTGCTTACGCTAACAATGCATCGGGATACATATTAGAGATGAGCTCGGGCCTGGGCTTGGGCGGGCTCAGAATTCATTAACTACCAAAAAACCCGGGCACGGGCTTACACGTCCTGAATATCATTACTGTAATTAATTCAACACGTGTAATTCCGAGCCCGGTTGAATTACACGTGTTGAATTTCATTGTGGATTTTTTACCATGGAGGAAGGATTTTCAATTTCCTAAACTAGCTACCATTGCAAGACAAATTTTGCTTAGCAAGACTTGCATTATGCATTGTCCAAAGCTATGGCCCAAGCAAGGATTAGTTTAAGGAGGTCTGGTATCGAAAAACTGGGAAAAAATCACATTTCCATTTTTTGTATTTTATTAAAAATCAAGAATCTTATCTTTAAAATGTTGTATTAATTTCCAAAATTGTGTAGTTAGAAGTATTGTTATTTTTTTTAAATGTCCTCACTCCCACAATCTTTGGGTGACATTGGTTTTTAGTGCAGCAGGTTGAGTTTTAGAGAAAAGAAGATCAAGTTGAAGCGCTGAGGCATTAGATGCAATTCTCTCTCTCTCTTCTTTTCATGATGAACTTGATCTGGAAACTGCACACACGTATGATAATATTGTGATTATTATACTATTAAGCGCCAAGCTTTGTTAATGTTACAAAATGCAGAATAATCTGGTCTGGAATGCTTTTACGTTCTTTTCTTTTTTTAATTTTGGAAATTTTCCTACATGCTTTTTCTTATATTCTACTACATCACTCTAAACTACCTTTACCAATTAGCATATATGTAAATTATACTGCAAAGATTAGTTTTCTACAGTCAAAATTTCAAACACTAGCAACTGTCTGTATGGCGTTGTATGTTTTATAATGCAATTTATTCAAAATAAAAGTAAATTTAGAAATCAAAAAGAAATAACGAATGGAATATTTTGTTTTTAAACGATTTTCTTTTCTTCAGCTTTTTCCAAAATTACCGATTTCCCTGATTCGGTCGAAGGGCACGTTGATTATTTATTTATTTTCAAATCCACATTTTAGAACATTTGGCTTTATACGTAGTATTTCTAAAAACATGTTAATATTGTGAAGTGGATTAACTGAACTAAACTTTTTAAACTAATGATTTTTAAACTAATCCTTGCTTGGGCCATATCTTTGGCCAGTGTATAATGCATAAATGCAAGCCTTGATAAGCAAAATTTTCCAAGAATCCAGGCCGGGGCCCAGGCTCTAGGCCTTTGGGCCCGGGCTCCTAAAATTGAGCCCGAACTCATCTCTAATACATATCACATATTCGATGATATTGGTAAAACACAGAGTGAAGTAAAGGACTATTTAAAAATTGAAATGAAATTCAAATACAACTTGATTTTTCGAATTTAACGTGTGAAACAGAAAATTAGAAGAACGGTGTTTGTTCTTCAAAAATGCTATTTACCAAGCATATTAAAGTTTAAAGTAACAAATTATTTCATGTTGATTTTTAGCAGTTGGGAATTTCAGCTAGGAAACATGACCTTGAGATAGTAGCAGGTATTCTGTGACTATGAATTAATATTCTGATTTTTAGTGGCTACAACAATTTATTTTTCTTCATGTGCATCGCCTATGCTGAAGATCACAAAACTAAATGGTATGAAGCATTTTACAGACAACATCTGACAATAAATTAAGGGAAGTGATTACATGGCAAGTGCAAGGACAAAGGTCATTGTGATTTCCGTCATCATAATGCTATTGCTACTTGGAAATAGGGAGATACAGTTGCATTTTATAGATAACTTATAAAATTGTCTCTTTTTTTTTTCCTTAGAAAAGACAAAGATGTTTGATAAGAGATAAAGACCTTAAGATTTGCATATGTTGTTTTGTCTGCTCGCAAAGGTCTTAATGATGAAAAATGGCACCATGTCAAATTCACAAGACCTCACATTATTAAAATGTAGCTATATGAAGCAGATCACTATTTGAGAATTAGGAAGAATCATTGAAGGGACTTGAAGCACACTTATGAAGCACATGTTTACAACAATTTCTAATTGTGCCATTTACCATTTCATACGTCACTGAATCACAACAATATTTCTGAAAGTTATAAAACTGCACAACCTCAGCTTGGTTTTTGAAATAAGTATCAAGTAGGGTAAACTTGTAAAGTGATCTGTGTAAATACCTGTTTAATGAATCCAGAAACCACAGATAGGTGATTGTGAGGTGAAATTAAAAAAGCCTGAAACTCTTACTTCAGTGATTTTATACAGTATATGAGTGTTACTAAATAACAGTGAGCCTCTTTGGCTGGAGTGCATTTATGCTTACTAATTTTGTCAGTGGGTGGGGCTAGTGTACAGGCGATTAAAGGCTCTGCGACTGCATTGCAGCTTGTTTTTTAAAGCCGTGTATTATGCTGAACTACTTTTATTGCTGTCTTCTAGGAGATGGATACGTCTGAAGTTGCTCAACGTGCTGCAGTTCAGCTTTTGAAAGTGGAGAAAATGCCACCAAGCAAAATTCACAGACAAATGAAGGTGGTGTATGGGCCTGCTTGTCTTCCATGCAGTACTCTAATGCGGTGGCATCAGCTCTTTAGTGGTTGACAAACAAGCACTGCAGACCAGCCAAGATCAGGAGCACCACTGTTTCAGTGACAATTGCAAGTGTGGTGCTGCAGTAAAGTCCGATCGAAGAATCAGGATCCGATAACTGACGAACAGTCCAAGTGTGAGCATTGGAACTGTCAATATGATAATGCATTTGCACCTTGAATATCGTAAGGTCTGCACCACGTGAGTACTGAAACATCTGTGCGATGAACAGATGAGTCAACGAATAGAACTATCGTTACACCATCTGTTCCACTACCATGAAGAAGGTGAAGATTCCCTGCTACACATTATTACCCCAGATGAAAGCTGGTGTCATCATCATTTTGAGCCAGAGTCGAAACACCAAAGCAGGCAGTGAAAACTTGCGTTGTCGCCACCACTAAGGAAATCATGGTCCACCATTTCCGCAGGCAAGGTGATGTTAATCCTGTTCTTTGACCATCGAGGACTATCGCTTCTTGAGTGGCTCCAAAAGGATCAACCATCAATGCGGAACAATATTTTCAAACTTGAATGAAGCTTCAACAAGCCATCAAAAACAAGAGATCTGACAACCTCACTCAGGGTATTGTGCTTCTGCACGATAACACCCTGCTGCATACAGCAGTTACCACGCAAAGGACATAGCAGTGCTTTCGCTGGGAAGTCCTTCAACATCTGGCGTATAGTCCTGATCTATGGACCTATGAAAGCATTTCTCAAAGGCAAACATTTCACTTTGGATAATCAGGTGCGTGAAGCTGTAGATAACTGGTTGAAGCAGTTATCTACACCTCCTCCTCTTATTTCGCAGAAATGCAAGGACTTGTGCAGTGATGGGGCCACTGCCTAAATGCTGGTGGTGATTATTTTTAGGTACGTCATGTTTTGACCCTTCAGGTAGAAAGCCTCACTACTTATTGAACAACCCTTATATATGCAATAGAACCCCCCTTATAACGAGCCAATATTTAGCGAGATTCTGGATTTAACAAGCAAAACACGAACTTTTGTTTAGTATAATGTTAATTCAAAGCTAATTTGATCATTTTTAGCAAACAAAATTTAATGATATCTCGGATTTAATGAGAGAGAGGAACAGATGATCAATTTTAACAAGCAAAGTAACAATTTAAGGAAATTCCATATTTAATGAGGCAGAGAAAACCTGCTATGCACTGTCCTGGAACGGGGTGGGGGGTGGGGGTGGTGGAAATGGTGGCATACAGGATGAAACTGCAAAAGTCCAGTGGAATCTCGGTGTGTTAGTGGAAGAATGTTGATAGAGAAGCAATGGGAAGGGTGCACATCAAGTGCTCAACAAGTGAGTTGTGTAAGAGAATCTCTGCCACACACTCCAAGGAGCCTTTTGTCAGCAGAGTTTAAAATAGGTGCCCTTACTCCTAAGCAAAAAGAGAATGGGTTGGATTCACGCTCATGTATTAAGTGAATATCCTACATATCATTGAGAAATGAATCTCCCTGAAGAAATAATTCTTTACCGTAGGCGTATCGTCGAGGGAGCACCCCCCCCCCCCAACTTTAAAAGTAAGAACTAGTCGTTCCCCTTTTAAATGTTATAAAGTGTGACATACAGCCAAAGGAACAACACTACACCATAACGAGCATTGTTATGACTGCTTTTCAGAAGTCATTCCATACACAATAATATGCAGTCATCTGATGATGGTTTTCGTCATCAGATAACTGCATGAGGTGCTCTGAAAGGCATATTTTTTTTCATCCTCATTAGGGTGAATCAACGCGAGATTCATGGTTTTGGATATATTAGGCATGTAAAAAATTTAAGTTATGGCACTAATGGCGATTGAACAGGTACATTTTTGGAGAAACTATTTTCGAGAATCCCTTTCCCCCAAGAAAGAAATTAGTTTACACTTAATTATGCCCCTCCAAAATTTCTGGTCATGCTATGCCTATGCTCTTCACAAATGCTTGGAATGCAATACAAATGTCATTGTTGGCGCAAATACACTGTATTTTCACTATTTCCATCGCTCTGCTTCAGGGTGATGTAATTTTCAAGTTTGTTTTTTTGTTTTTGTTTTTTGAGGAAATGGCTACATGGAAATAGTAAAAAATATAACACATTTGTGCCAAGAATGACATATATTTACAACACGAGCATGCAGATTTCCGTTTAATTGGCGTAAGAGTACAAATTAAAAATCTAGAACGCTAGCTTTCAACGCCGAAGACGGGCGGCTTCATCAGGCTAATGTTTACAAGGAACCCTTACTCTAAGCCAGTGGTCGTCAACCTGGTCCTACCACCCACTAGTGAGCGATTCTAGCTTTTATGGTGGGCAGTGGGTTTTTTTGTCCATTGTTACAAATTTTGTTCTTCCGCCATATATCGAATACATTGCTAACAACTTTGCGAGTTTGACTTTTTAAAATTTGCTTTTGGAATTTACTTTTGAATTCCATCTCTAAACTTTGAATACAGATAATTAAAACAAGGTAATATGTAAATACTGTCGTGGATTTGTTGCTTATTTGAAGGAAGAAGTGCCAAACATTTTGTGTATTCATTGTGTGGTGCACAGACAACATCTTGTACGAAAACATTTAAGTCCAAGTCTTCATTCATCATTAAGTGTAATAATTAGAGCTGTAAATAAGAGAAACACTTATACCAAAGATGATAGAATGTTTCGACAGGTGTGCCAGGATGATAATGAGCAATTTATTGGGTTACTTTTACACACAGAAGTTCGATGGCTCTCAAAGGGTACATGCTTGTCACGTTTCGCAGCACTATATGATAGTGTCATACAGTTTTTTGAAAGTAATAATGAGGCTGGTCTCTGTCAATAATCAAAAACAGTAAAGAATGATGCCTTTTATTTGGCAGACATTTTCAACAGATTTAATAAAATTAATTTGCAGCTTCAAGGAACCAATATAACTTATCAGTTGCAAAAATATTGTGTCATTATTTATCGAAAAACTTGATCTTCTCTGTCATATTTTTTTTAAGAGAGAATTTTATCAGTTTCCTGAATTGTCATCTATAAAAGATGATGTAAACTCCAGAGGAGATTGAAAGGTTCAGTAGCCACAGCAACAAACTTAAATTGGATACGGAAAAATGATTTAAAGATATTTTGAACTTGAAGGTATATGACTGAATGATAAATCATTTTACTGCAAATTTTGCTGAGTTTGATATAACTTGCCAAGAAGAACTATTAGAACTTAAATATGATGAAGAGAGCAAATATAATTTCGAAAGTGGTGAATACCAAAAACTCCGGCAGAATAAAAAAAAATGCCTGCGTTATATCCAAATATGTGGAAAATGATATTCAATTTATTGATACCTTTCCTTATCTAATACCTTGTAGAATCAGGCTTTAGTGTTGTTAATCATATTATCACCAAACAGAGAAACCGTCTGAATATCACCAAAAGAGGAGACCTTCGTTTGTTCCTTACGAAAATCGCTGCATCAGCCTCAAGAATCTCATTAATCATTAATTAAAGGTAATTTCAATGAACTTCATTGTTTTCACATTTAACTTTCGTTTTCTTCAATTTAAGCAGCTGCCGCACTAGTAGGCGCTTTATCAATGGAGATGCAGAAATTCATTAAATTGAAATTGTCTATGTATAAACAATAAAGTATAAATAAAAAGATAAACATATTTTTTACAAACCCTCCCCTCTAAAAATTACTTTGCGCTTGCGCTAAATTGAGTCACTGCGGCACCTGTGGGCGGTAAGGAAATTTTACCATCAACAAAGATACAAATGTGGGCGGTAGGTATTAACCCTTTAACCGGTTGGAACAAGTTAACTCGGGGTCAGCAAAATTTGCTGAAATCATCTCTAACAAATATATTTGGTGTCCAATAAGTGGGCTGAACGCAGTTGGGAGTAAACCTGGGCATCAGAAGGCGTTGCTTTCCCTTAGCCTTCTTATTCAAAGTGGGCATTTATGGAGATTATTGGCACTAATCCTTTCGGACTGATTACTTGCTGAGAAGGCTGTAATAATAGTTATGACCCTAAAAAAGGAGAGAGAAGACACTTGTTTTGACCTAGTGGCATGATGTTCTGGTCAGAGGTACTTGCCCTTCCCCATTATGCTTTGGGTCATGGAGAAGAGAACAAAGGACTAGAAGGGAGTTCGTATCATCAGGGTTATGGCGGGCACTGTTGATGGTTGGTTGTCGCAGGCTTATAGTCGGTACTGTTCTGATGAGAGGGCAAAAGGAATTGTTTTGACTTAGCCTTTGTGAAATGCAGCTGCTATCTGAATATTTTTTTGGGGGAGGGGGAGCGCAGAAAATGTGGCGCATCATTTGTTTCCGGTACATCAGCCACTTAGGGGTTAAGCAAAAAAGAGAATTATCCTGATGAAGGCGGCCGTCTTCGGCGGTGAAAGCTAGCATTCTAGTTTTTAGTTTGTACTCTTACACCAATTAAACGGAAATCTGCATGCTCGTGTTGTACATATTCTTGGTGTATTCACAGCCCATTTTTTTTAAACCTTGATAATGACATACGTATTAAGTGGATTTCTGAGTGATGATTGCAGAGAGAAATAGTGGAGTAATGGAATGGGAATGTGGCCTGAGGGAAAACAGGAGACAATTCCTGGAATAGTGTCCATTGCTCCTTTGACTCTCCAGCAGTGCACTGGCAAGAGTCGTGCTGCTTTGGCTGCATGTGTGTCACTAAACAATGGTCAATTCACCCAGCCATCAAGTAGGAAATTTTTAACTTTTATAGGTGACAAAATGTCTATCAGAAAACTCTTTATCTGTAAATGAGAAAGTAGCCATAATTGGAGAGCTAGAAAATAGCGAAAAACTTTTGACGTATGCTATATATGGACATATAAACTTAAATGCATATGTCACCTATGCATATTTTACCTGGTGGGATTTTTTCCCCCTAAACAGATTTAGTGAGCACCCAAATTTAATGATTTTTATCAGTCCCGAGCTCCTTGTTAGAAGTGGATTCTACTATGTATATACAATGCATATTACTTACACATTACATACACACATATTAACTAGCTACATAGCAGATATTCCTTGATATCTGTCACAGTTCAACTTCACACCTTTTTCTTATCAGTTTTAATATTTTTTTCCTGTATGTTAGAAATACTTCAAAGCATTGAATTTTTGAAGTCTAAAGCAGACATTACACATTAAATAATACTGTCACGACTTTCAAGTAATGACAATATTATTGAACGTGTAAGGTCGCTAGAGATGGGATGATGAAAGTGATACAGATCCAGATATTGTGATATCGGAGGGTTAGTATTGATGTTTAGAGGCTGGGGCAGATCCAGGATTTCCGTGGGGGTGGGGAGGGGCTTTTATGATATTTTTCTGTAAAATGAAAAAGTGTTCTTAGCATGTTTATAAATTCTTCTAATTAATTAACAAAAGTAATATACTTTTAAGTAATACTTTCTTTAACAAGAAAATATTCAATTTGTAATTAAAACCTAACAAATCGAAAAAAATCCTGGTTTCTGAGGAGGGGGTGCACCCCTCTAGATGTGCCCCCGGTTGGAGGGGATACTGTCATTAATACTGATCATGTGAGGGTATGTGAACCATTACTCAGTTCAAATTATGCAGCTGTGATGGAAGGTTCTGTCACTATTGGTAATGAGCACTCTGAGTGCGAAGTCCATGCAAGTGAGTCCATTGAAGAGGAAGATGATACAAAAAAGGATGTTCTTTGGAAACTTACTGAAACATATGAAGCTCTTCCAAAACTGTGGAATTCTTCACACCCATCGCACGTGAACAAAACAAAAGAAATTAAGCTCTAGATAAGCTGGTAAGCATTTATGGTAAAATGAAATCAGAGGCCAATCGTATAAGCTTGTAAGCATTTATAGTGAAATGAAATCGGAGGCCAATCATATAATAAGCTTGGAAGCATTTATGGTAAAATGAAACCAGGGGCCAATCGTATAATAAGCTTGGAAGCATTTATGGTAAAATGAAACCAGAGGCCAATCGTACAATAAGCTTGGAAGCATTTATGGTAAAATTAAACCAAGGGTCAATCGTATAATAAGCTTGGAAGCATTTATGGTAAAATGAAATTAGGGGCCAATCGTATGATCAGCTTGGAAGCATTTATGGTAAAATGAAACCAGGGGCCAATCGTATAATCAGCTCGGAAGCATTTATGGTGAAATGAAACCAGGGGCCAATCGTATAATAAGCTCGGAAGCATTTATGGTAAAATGAAACCAGGGGCCAATCATATAATAAGCTCGGAAGCATTTATGGTAAAATGAAACCAGGGGCCAATCGTATAATCAGCTCGGAAGCATTTATGGTAAAATGAAACCAGGGGCCAATCGTATAATCAGCTCGGAAGCATTTATGGTAAAATGAAACCACGGGCCAATCGTATAATCAGCTCGGAAGCATTTATGGTAAAATGAAACCAGGGGCCAATCGTATAATTAGCTTGGAAGCATTTATGGTAAAATGAAACCAGGGGCCAATCGTACTGAGGTGAGGAGGAAAATAAATACACTCAGATGAAACTCGCATAACAGTGTCTTTCCTGCTTAAAAACACTTCAATCATTTGCAGTAATTTATTAAATGACTCTTCATTCGTGCGAAAATAGTTCTTGTAATCATCCGTTTCCGTAGCACTTATTTCCTTCAATAAAACAACATGTAAATACTTATCACGTTGTTTTAGCCATTTCTTCTCCCATCCAATACCAGGGCTTAACATGACATTTCATTCCTAAAGGTAAAATTATAGCTAAACGCACTCTTCTTTGCACATCCATTCTCAAATAAAGATAAATTCAGTGTACTCTCCGTGACGACTCGACTGGTACCGATGCAAAGTAATAATGTTTAATAATGACCACGTAACATGTGAAAGTAATGAAGGAGTAATGATGGCGCTGTAATGAAGGGCAGGAATGACAGCATTACTGAACATGTATGGTCCACTTAAAAGGTACATTGAAAAGGTCGTTTTGGGCCAAATTTCACATTTTGTAAAAATGCATTAATTTTAAAGCCCCATTCTTTAGGATTCCAAAACACTGCCTTTGTTTCTTGTCAACGATGAATAGATACAGAGTTATAGCAATCGGAATATCTAAATCCAGGTGTCAAACGAACGGGAAGTGGCACTTGAAACGTGTTTTTTGCAGGATGAGATTCTCGTCCCAAACTCTTTACGGAAAACCTGATAACTGCAAAAGGTATGCAAATAAATTGATGAAACTTGGTATACATCTTTCTTACAATGTTGTGCATGCAATGAACTAAAAGTTTTGCTGTTTGTCAGTTCAAAGTTAGGTTATAGCTATTTACATTCAACATAGTGAAGAAATTTGTCCAAAATTCACACTAATACATGTAGGAATGAGTGTATCTCAGCAGTGTTTAAGAACATCACTTACCTTTCACTTCATAGATAATAGTCATGCACATATAGTAATGCAAAAAATACCATCATATAACTGTAACGTTTTCATTTAGAGTGTTTACTGTAAACGACATATTTCCTTAAATTCTTTCAAAAATTTCCCAATTTCTTGAAAATTTATATTGATATCATTTGTTTTCAACATTTGTCTTTTTGTGTGTTAGCCTTTCTGAAAAATAAAATTGTCCATTCTTGCATTTTTTCAAAAAAAGTGCCCCCAACGTAGTGGTATACCTTAAGGACTAATTCAGCTCTGAAAGTCTTATAGTGGTTTCAATTAAATTCTAAGCATAGCTTATTGTATTCACTGAATTTGACACAACCAAATTATTTAATATAGATAAAGCTGCCAAAATGATGAAAAAAGATGCACAGCTGTTGTGAAGTAAGCTCTCATTCTGTTATAAATTGCTCACATTCACTATGCACACAACTACAGTGAAAACACTATAATTTTCACACAAACAGAAATCAAAAGGCACTTTTAATTGATTACCGTTTTAAAGCATTTTCAGGGAAACAACATAACTGCAGTTTCCCAAACTCTTGCAAAATTTAAAAACCTGGACTTCATGGTTTAGAATGTGATAATAACCTGGATCTTTCAGTTTAGAATGTGGCACAAACCTGCATTTCTCAGTTTAAAAAATGACAAGAACCCAAAATTCTTGCCTGCATCCAGGCTACAAACAGGTCTACAGAGATTTTACAGACATCCAGAAGCCCAAAGAAGTAATTCAGATAAACATTACTTGCAGAATGTGTAAATTTAGTACTTAGTTTGATTTAGTGCATAATGTATTACCTTTGCATTTTGCAGGTAACATGCCACTTTAAAAAAAATGAGGTTTTGCAGCACTTAGATTAAAAAAAAAAAGTCATGAGGTAATTGTGGAGAGTTGGTATATCAAAAAGTACAAAAAATGTTTCATCAGTGCCAAGAAAAAGGTGTGAAAAGAGTTGGAAAAATATACTTTTTTTAATTACAAGCATTGATAGAAAATATGATGCAATGAAGATAATACTATTTGTTATCACAGAAAATTACTAACCCATAGCACATAATCATTGCTGTCAGTAATCATTTTGCAAATATCGTTCATTTGTTTTGCTGCACGAATCTCATTCCTCAATTTTTGCTGTGTCACATTAATTAAGGCTGCTATTTTTTCTTTAGTCAAAACACTCATAAATGCTAAGTACTATATGGATCTTTAGGTCGAACTACCCAGCTATGGTAATGCAGAAAAAACTAGAGATTTTTGCTCTTTATTTGCTTTTTTAAAAATGATTATGAAGTTTTGCTCTTTTTTAATTGAAAAAAAAACTGCTATAGATTTTGGCCTACAGTTATACTTCATTTAACAAGATCATTGTTGTTGTTTTTTTTACTTCTTTAGACTTCTGGGTCATCCTGTGAATCATGACTTTTCTGCTTGAAATTATGATTCAGGATCCCATGTACAGATTATACTGCACTTTTTAAAACTTATTATTATGGATTTCATGGCCTGCACATTACACAAAGGAAAATATGATACCTCCTTTTCTAGCCTAAATAGTCATGAAATTAAAGCTGAGAAAATTATCAACAGAACAAGATGAGGACCAATCCGATGTGAAATATATTCCCACTACTTTTTTATTAGTATTTGGTATACTGTAGATAAGATTACACAGTTTAAGGATAAAGTTACTGAAGTAATTGATTAAAGAAGTTCCATTTTACACTTTCTAACTGATGACAGAACATTTGCATAGACTGTTTAATTATGTATGAAGAAAGTGAAGTGATTATTGTCACTGCATAGAAAATGATCTTATTTTATAACCTTTTGGAGCCACACATAATTATACAGTTGCATTTAAAATATTCTCAACATATTTTTTTTAACAAAATTTTAAGACAGCTGGCTTAACCACCACATTTCTATGCAATTTTTAGCAAGTCCACAGTCTAAAAGTCACAGAGATAATGCTCCCCCTCCTTCCCCAAAATTTTTTTACGATGGAAATTTTTTAGAAAAATAAAATAATCTACAGTTTGATAGGCTTGCTTTGAGTTAAATTAAAAGGCTTCCTTCTGATTGTGAATGATATTTCTCCTTAAGTAAGTGTGTGAGGATTCTCTCAAAAATAGGCAGTAGTAAGAAACTTAATTCATGGAACAAAAGAAACTCAACGATTTAACAATAAATGCTGTAAACCTAATGTATCCTTTCAACTGAAAATAAAATTAAAAAAAAAAACAGAAAATAACTCATATATTAACTGAAATTATTTAGCCATGCAGATAACTCAAAACTGACAGTAAAAAAAGCAAACAAACCATGAGAATCTCAAATAAATAAATAATGAAAAATAGAAAGCTTTATTTAATTCATTATAATTTGCATTATTTTATGCTATTCAGTTTTGCATCTCTAAACGCCTACACTTATGTATGAGTTTTTAGTTTTGCATTGCTAAACTTTTAGCTCCAAATCTGTACACTTATGCACGAGTTTTCCAGCTTTGTATCGCTAAACTTTTACATTTTATGCACGAGTTTTTCATCTGAGTTACAAGCTAAATTCCTCAATATTTCATTAGCATCTGAAGTAAGTTGAATTGTTCAAAATTTCATTGACATCTAGGTCAAGCTGATTTCCAGAACATTACATTGACATTCGAGTTAAGCTTGATTCCTCAACATTTCATTGACACTTAGTTAAGCAGATTCTTCAGCATTTCATTGACACCTGGGTTAAGCAGATTTTCTCAACATTTCATTAACGCCAGAGTTAAGCTAGATTCCTCCAAATTTTCCTGATATCTGAGTTGAAATGGATTTTTCAACATACATTTGAGTTACAACTGATTCCTATATATTTTACATCTGACTTAAGCTGGATTATTTTTTATCACCTCATTGATATGAGTTAAGGTCTGAGTTAAGCAGAATTCCTCTACATTTCATTGACATCTGAGTTATGCCAGATTCTTCAGTCCTACACAATCGGCGGTCTGCACTACAATATCTGATTTCACATCATACAGTGCTCCATGTCACTCAAACTACCAATAACATTTCAAACTCTAATCATACTTGCTCTTTATGCTTGTCATTTCTACTGCACATACACCTATGCACTTGGTGAAAAAAAATCTCAAAACAAACATTCACCCTTCTAATTATAAGTGGCTATCTTCATTTGCAGCTGCCCGAGTCCTGAGAACAGGTTCTCATGGTACAACTGAATATCTAAATACAGATTCAGTGGGTCGTAAATCAGAAATTGAATGAAATTTTACAAAACTGTTAAGTTACTAATTCTTACAGTATGCTGAACTTCTATTTTCTTATCAGTCTGGTCTGAAACTTGCTACTTTTTTTTTTTTTTTTTTTTTGTTGCTCACAAAAACATAATTGCATTACTTTCCCCCATGAATGATTGTCTGTATTGTGTTATAATATCATCTTGAGAATTAAGGCCTGCCTAAATTTTCAACTAAATAAGTGCTCTGGGGATCAATAAATAAATAAATAAAAAATGAAGGCTTAGAAATTTAAAAAAAAAAACTTTTAATTCACCAATTTGGGATTGTTTTACACATTATCAAGAAATCTCTTGATATCAAACTTTTACTGGAAGCACTTCATCCATTGCAAAAAAATACTATGAATCTGTTTTTTCTATGCGCCAATTATGTGGGTGCTCCAAGACTTGGGTACACATTAAGTCATTGATAAAAATTAAAGTTCCCCCTCCAAATAAACAAAATATGACTGCAAAAGTGCATGCCTATAAAATAAGCACAAGAAACATTATGAGCCGACGAGTTTATAATTATGTATTTGTTTAAATTTTAAAAACCTGTCACCAATTAAATTGTGTGACTAATTGGCATATAGTCAATGTTCCACTGCAGATTTATGTCTGTGCGTGTGAGTATGGAAAGAGCTCAGGCACCCATTGCACTTCCTTTTCAGAACTCGAACATCCATTTGATTTCTGGAATGTTGGCACCTATAGGGTACATAACTTAGTACAACTGAATGGACTTCACATAGAATGAATAGTAGTTGTTGGATACACAAAGACACACTCAATTTTTTTTAGTTTTTTCAGCTATTGGATTTCTAAATGAACCTAATATCATTAGCACTTGTGCGCATTCTGAATTCATTTTCTCATCATACATTTTTGAAAACACACATGTAAAAATCAGGGCTTGAAGATTTTTCTGAAAAAGTTACACACCCAGCTTGGAATCTGCAGAAATTATTTACCTAAAAGGCATTTTCACAAAGTTACACACCCAGCTTGGAATCTGCAGAAATTATTTACCTGCCCAAGTAGTAAAACCTGCATGACAGGAAAAATTTTCTTTTAAAATAAAAAATCAGAACATTCATTTTTTAAGTTAAGAAATATAAACTTTTTTTTTACATGTTTTGCATTTCCATTTTAAAGGTCTATTCAAAATGTTCATTGCACAAAAGCATTTATCTCAAGTTTTAAAATTATGCTGAAATTGGTATGAAATGAAATTAGTATTTGAGAAATTTAATGATTATGCCATGTTTCTATCGTTGAAGTTTTTGCCCTTGGTCACTGAACACCAGAGGCTAGTCCATCAGAGGCATGCATCCCATTGTTGAATAACAATATTTAGTTCCAATTTCTGGACCTAGAGCATAATATAATTAAAGAAGTGATATTTTTCTGTCCTTGGCACTCCGTAACAATAACGCAACTTCCAATGATTGGCAGTGAACTGAAACATGCAACGACGTGTCTTTTATTTTGTTGCAGGAAATTTTATTTCAAACTTTATTTTTAAATTTAGTTGCCCGGACTAGATTTTTTTTTACCTTTATTCATATATTCTAGTAATTGTTGTATAGACTCTAAAAGTTATGTGGGTAGAAGATTAATCTTAATAGCTATACAGGGTGCCCACTAAAGTCCTTTCTCAGCCCCATAACTTTTGAATGCTGACAGCTACAGCCATAAAAACGGTGTCTAGGCGTAATAAAGTGGCTATGCGCTATCCGATGAGACCGCTTACAGCGCCTCTTAGTGCCAAAGTCAGGAGTTAGCGTGCCAATCTCGAAACCTATACGAGATACAGGAAAATAGTCAATTACAAAGTTGTAGAGCAGCATCGATTTAGTACGAAAAGACACTTTGCGCACATGCCACTTTTGCAGCTGCAACAACATGGCTACCCTTCCTCACCAGCCGGAGGATTTGGTCCCTTGCGACTTTTTTCTGTTCCCGAAGATGAAGCTGAAGCTCGAGAGTTGCCGTTTTGAAACCATGGGCAAGATCCAGCGCGAATTGCAGATGGTGCTTGACACGATTCGCGAACAGGACTTCTACACAGCGTTCCAACAGTGGAAAAAAAAAGGCTGGCAGCGGTGTATTGCTGCCCAAGGAGACTGACTACCTTGAGGGAGATCATAGCCAGACTTAAGTAACGTAAGTACTTTGTAGTATATCGACCTAGTCTCGGAACGTTTTGATTGGACTTTGTAGATATAAGCTCCAGCAGGTTTTCCCCAACTTCCCCTTGAAATGTAAGTTTTAGTTAATTTTAGCTACTTTTGGTAAATTTTAAACTTTTTTCAGCAAATTTTCGGCTGTCTTTTACTTGAAAAAATACCGGTTACAAATACGGCCAGTAAGCAGTTGTTACAGGCTACTGGCCTTAGGCAGAAAATTGCCAAAATTTCTGACCAGGTGTTTAAAGTACCGGTTGGTTGTCTACCATACCTGAAACAAAGTAATTTTTAGAGTGCCTATATATGATTAAGAAAGGAATAGTTTGAGTTATGATTTTATTTTGTAAAGGAAATCATTTGCTTAATTAAATACTTGGCAATGCAGCCACAGCATAGGCAATAGGCATAGCTAGGTGAGGGCGGTTTGGGGGTCAAACCCTCACCAAAACGCCAAATGTATGGTTCATTCATGCCCAGATGTAAAATACATTCTTTCATTAATTTTTCTTCTGAAATTTCTTGAAGATCCTGCAGACCACTTAATAGGCCACCACGGACCACACTTTGAGAAATACTGCTCTAGAATAATCGATCCTTGTTTCTCTTATGTGAACATATTATATTGTTCGTTCAGTACTTTTCTAAACACTTTGCTTAAAGAGTGAAACACATGAACTGTTTTACCGACAAACTTTATCACACATTTATTGAAGACATTTCACATTTTCTTTTGCAAAAATAAGCACAACCAAAAACACACATTGCAGTTTCACAATTGATCTCTTCATTGACAAATCACTGGTTAACAATCAGATTATAACATCATAAGGAAATATAAAAACATTTGAATATATGGCTTGTGACAGCAACAGCATTAAATTTGAAACTTCATAAGAAAGCTGTGCAAGAAAGATTTTTCTCCAATCAAAAATAAAAGGAATTAAACCACTTAAGCTTTTACTCAGATTAATATACTTAATTCTCTTCTATCTTAAAGGAAAGTTCAAGATAGAAGAGAATCAAAAATAAAAATCATATGCAAATTTTTAAATTGCAAGAGACATCCCAAATGTAGACTGGAACTGTTTAACAAAATTTAATACGATGTATACATCTTACTCAGGGATTGTGTTGGCTTTTTTTAAAGTTTTTGCCAAATTCATTTTTTTTTTTTTGTGCCAAAGTGTTATAACAGTACAAAAAGGTAATTGCCAAAACATTTTTTTTTTTGCAAATTGTGCAGCATGCCATCGGCAGTGCAACCCATAACTGATACTACTTTTCTAACTGATTTCCCTAAAATTTAGTGTATTTGTGTGTTATGTGTAAATCTTATGGATATTACTTCTCTAACTGGTTTTCCTGGGCTTCAGTGTGGATCAGTCGAAAAGCTCATTTAAAGAAAAAGCCTTTGGTTGTACTGTACACCACTTTCTACATGCTCAATAACTCTGCTGCTGCCCAGACTCATTTTCTGACTGAAAATTCCTTTGGAAGTCTTAACAGTAAGATAAATAATATTGGCCACATCAGGACTATTACAAAAAAAATAAAAAAAAAAAAAAAATGTGAAGTACACCTCACAGCAAATCTTAAATGATCACCAACATCTAATAATTGATAAACAATGGATTCTATAGTGTTCTCTGATTACAACTCGTGGAACCCATTTTGTGCTAACTGTTCCTTAACAGTTGCTTCAACACTTGCAGAGGTGCTCTGTAAAGTAACAGATATGCTCATGGCTGTATCCAAGGGAATGGCTTATAGGGTCTACCCCCCCCCCCCCTGTTTTTTTTTTACTCGTTTATTGTAAGTTATTAGATCAACAAGTCACCATTACCTTCTTTCGTTTTTATGAATTGTTTGTAATATTTTTTCACACTGTACCCACTGGTCAGCAGTAACAAATGTATAGAGTACAGGAAACTCTGCATCTGACACTTTACTAATCGGAATTGTTCTATTATCAGGTATTTTTGAGATTATTTATTTATTTATCATGTTAAGAGAGCCGAAAAAAAAATGGCAGTTGGAATCGTAGTTTATTGTTTCACTATAACATCAAGATGTCAGACTTGGATGGGTTATGTTTACAAATGTGAGAGTGCATTTCATCCCATAGGCATATTTGACACTTATTTGATCAGCGAAATGCCCATCGTTCCATCCGCCATCACGGTGAAACATTTTGCAGCATTTACTTTTTTTACTATTGCATCCTGAATAATATTTCCGCAAATGTTGAGAAGTTGGTTTTGAATTAAAGGACTCATATATTGTGCGTTTGCTGTGCCTAATTCGAGATGCTTTTCAAGCACAGAATCCCCAGAAGAAACACGGAATCTCAGAAGTGCACAAAAATTACCATCGTTGCTATAATAGCAACTATTAGGATGGCCAATTGAATGTCAAAGTCCCTTGGTATGGTGGCTTTATCTATCGCTATCAGAATTTTTAAAATCCACTTCTTGACGGAGATTTCAAATTGTTTTTACAAGTTTCATTTTTCAGATTGTACTTGCTTTCATCCTGACTCCTGTGTAATCTTGTTGTTCTCATGTGATCTCTGCCTCATATTGTTCAGTTTATTTTTCTGTTAACACTGAGTAAGTTCATGCATCGTTACTACTCACTAATACTAATATACTATAAATTAGAGCTTACTTTTTTTATTAAATGATCAGATAGATAGATTTTTGCTGTGGAACAGTTTAAAAAAAGTAAATAAAAGTTTAGTTATGGCTCTGATAGATAGATTACATTTTTGCTGTGGAATATTTTAAACCCCCCCCCCGGAACTAAAGTCTAGTTACGGCACTGGATATGTCACACATTTCTGTTAAATTCTAGGCTCCAAACTACACTCGTGCTCAAAATTAAAGCGACAGCCACAAAAACCTAGTTAAAAGGGAAAACCCTGTCCTAAAATCACATGTAAATGGTACACAAGAAGATCGTTATCTAAAGCAGCAATTTCTGAGAACAATAAATGAACAACAGTGCTACGGAAACCACAGGACAACAAAATTTGCATATTCCATGCACAAATGATTGGAGTTGAGTACATTGCTAATCCTGGGGTTTGCACTATTAGGTGCAGTGATAGAAGCAGGACATTCTCAAGCTGGAGTAGCCAGATGATTAAATGTGGATCAATATGCTGTCTGCCACCTCTAGAAGCAATTTCAGGACACTGAAAACATCCCAAGGAGACCCGGACAAGGACATTGGAGGGTCATTTTTGCTTGACAAGACTGCGTATTGGTGTTAACCACTAGTCACAATCCAAGCAACACCGTACATCGATTGGCCCAGATGCTCACGCTGGCAACTTGGCGGACTGTATCCCAACATATGGTATGTATTGAGAGAAGCTCTAAACTTCTCACATCATGCATTAGTCACGTTATGGAAGAGTATATGATGAAACGTTTCGAAAGTTAACTTCTACCTTCCTCACCATGGAATGAAACATGTATTAGCATCAGTTGTTACCAGATTTCAAAATAGTTTTCCAAATGATAGGGATTTGGGAATCTGGCAACAACTTTGCTAATACCACATGTTTCATTCCATAGTGAGGAAGGTAGAAATCAACTACCGAAATGTTACACCAATTACTTTTTCATAACGTAACCATGGGCGTACAGATGGCCCCCACAACCCCCGCAGTGTGAAAGGCCTCATGGCTAAAAGAACCTTTAGCCTCAATAGATGGATTTTACAAAAAAAATTGTGGAAACTTCATCTGGAACTGGTTAAAGAAACAGCCAGAAATTTTTGATGGTAACTTTGAATGATGTACTAAAAGAAAAGCAATTTTTGACATTTTTTTTTTCAGTAAGTAAGTAAAATCTTCAAGAAATCATTTGCCTTAGTTTATAAAAACTGGGTGATCGGAAAGCAGCTGTTCACAGCCATAGCAATAGCTCCTATACATGTATATTAACAAGAGAACGTGACTGAAATATCAGTTGAATAAATGACATTTTTATATCGAGAAGATAAGGCGCTATGTATTACACTTTTTTGCACATAACTATACATGCTTTAGAATATAAAGAGCTAGGTGTTCTTCGCAGGAACAAAAAAGCAGAGACCTGTGTCATTTTTTTTTTCATAACAGTCTTGGAAGGAAAGATTTTTTATGTGCAAAACAATGTGACATTATGCTGTGTGTTTTTTAATATTCAAGAGTAAATAATTTTACTCTTTTTATCCCACAATTCTTAATCTTAATTTTTATTTTATTTTATTTGCATACTTATGTTCTGTACCTTCGTATAAATCAGGAAAGGTCATTAGATACTGCCGTGATTGTAAGGCATTTCAAAGAGGTTGGCCTTAGTTCTCTAAAAGAATAAAATTTGCATGATATGATTAACTTTAGCATAAGTGTTTTGTAATATTTTATATTGGAATAAAACTAAGGCAATCATTTTAATTACAGCATGTACATTTGTGTTACATGCAATAAAGTGTAACAATTTTGGTTTTACAAAAAATACCTAGAGGTTTCAAAGAATTTGAATTATTGAAATGCCCGTAAAACCTAGTTAATAGTATGGAATTTAAAAATTTCAGTAATCGAAACCAAATAGATTTTTGCAGGTGGGCCTCCAAGATATTTTTTTTGCAGGGGGCTACGGGTTTTTTGGGTATATTGAACATACCTAATGTGTGATATGAATGTTTTACTGCTTCTGTCAATTTTTATCATGTTACGAGCTTTACTGCCAGTCCTTCTCATCATTACAATTCCAGTTTATATTTGAAACTTTGCTTCGTGAATTACAATGCGAGATTTTATCCAATTTCATAGGTCAGTGTTTCCAAAAGTGTGGTATGCATACCCCTGGTGGTATGGGTAGAGTTTGTAGGGGGTACGTTGTGAATGAGTGATGAGCAAGTGTTGATTTATTTACACTTTACAGCGACATGACACAGACACATTACATCAAGGCTGGTACAACACATGCAGTCTACTGCTGACTATTGCAGGGCATATACATGCCTGTTAGTTAAAGTGCTATACTGTCAATTGTTTAATAGAAAAGGTTTGTTATTAATTTACTAGTGTTAATAAATAAGCCCCATAAATTTTGACAATTAATAATTTTTTTGGTCCATAAAGTTCAAGAATAGGGATCGCTGGTTGAAATCTGGGTCTTGTACTGTTTGTAGTAGCAACCAACAAACTGGAATGGGGTGTACTCAGTGTATTTTCCTAATGGGGGTGTACTCAATGTAATTTCTTAATGGGGAGGGGATTCAATATAACAAAAATTTTAGAAGGGGTACACAGATGTCGAAACTTTGGAAAACGCTGTCATAGATCAACAAATTTTAAGAATCTATACATCTAAAAACTTTTGGTTTTACGAAAAATACAACACAAGCAGCCTACTGCTGACTATTGTAGGGCATATACATGCCTGTTAGTTAAAGTGTTATACTGTTAATTGTTTAATAGAAAAGGTTTGTTATTATTTTGTGTTAATAAATAAGCCCCATAGATTTTGACAATTAATAATTTTTTTGGTCCATAAAGTTCAAGAATATGGATTGCTGGTTAAAAACTGGGTTTTTTATACCAAAAGAAAGTACTATTTGTAATAGCAACCAACAAATAGGAATGGGGTGGTACTCAGTGTATTTTCCTAATGGGGGGTAATTTCTTAATGGGGAGGGGATTGAGTGTTACAAAAAATTTAGAAGGGGTACACAGATGTCAAAACTTTGGGAAACACTGTTATAGGTCAACAAATTTTAAGAATCTATACATCTAAAAAACTTTTGAACTTTTGGTTTTACGAAAAATACAACACAAGCAGTCTACTGCTGACTATTGCAGGGCATATACATGCCTGTTGGTTAAAGTATTATACTGTTAATTATTTAATAGAAAAGGTTTGTTATTATTGTGTGTTAATAAATAAGCCCCATAGATGTTGACAATTAATAATTTTTTTGGTCCTTAAAGTTCAAGAATATGGATTGCTGGTTAAAAACTGGGTCTTTTACACCAAAAGAAAGTACTGTTTTGTAGTAGCAACCAACAAATAGGAATAGGGTGGTACTCAGTGTATTTTCCTAATGGGGGTAATTTCTTAATGGGGAGGGGATTGAGTGTTACAAAAATTTTAGAAGGGGTACACAGATGTCGAAACTTTGGGAAACGCTGTCATAGGTCAACAAATTTTAAGAATCTATACATCTAAAGAACTACATTTTATTAGCTGCGCAAATTAAAAAAAAAAAAGTCTTGTATACTAAACATGCCAAAAGATAAAACAAGAGAAAAATGGCTCTACATACATATGAACAAAAAAGTGTCTAAAACTACTTCCATAAAACAGAAGTATTTCTCATAAGGAAACAAGATTATAAGTGGATATGCACTACTAGCTACTGGTACATAACATCTGTGTGAAAAACATATGCTCAAACGAAATGAATGAAAACAAAAATATTTTTATTTAACAAAGTCAATATGAGGTAACAGATACAACCAAAATCTATAAATGGACTTAAAACAGCGAAATACCAGGACTGATTTTCCCAAACATGTACTGTTTTGTGAGTACAACATAGCATCTTGCTTAGATTAAGACCACTAACAATTTCAGACTGAAAGCACCTAACATACACACTCCAACTACACCTATGGCAAGTGCTTAACAACCTTGTAAGCAAGACAACATACAGCAGAACAGGTGTGTGTGTGTGTGTGAGGAGGGGGGAAATTCATGGAACAAATATGTTTCAGAAATCATAATTCGTTATTTAAGTAGACTTCTAACTACGACAAAAGGTAGTTTACGAAAAAATAATGAAGCTGCTTTGTATCCATGATCAATGAAAATTACCTTATAAAACTATCAAAAATGTGAAAAGTGCTTCTAATAGTGAATGTTAATGCATATAATAAATAATTTGTAACTTCAGTTAATTATAAACAGAGCAAAGACTTGTACGCTCAAAAAGGATAACCCTTGTAACAATCACAGCACTGAGAATATGAATTCTATAGATATGTAGTACATCTCACTCACATGTACAACTTATGTTTTAAAATAATATTTTGACATTCCATCCATAAAGATAAAAGCTTAGTCTCAGCAGCAGATAATAAAATTTTCATTTTTTACCCCCCACAGAACTCAAGGTGGTTTTAAAATAAATTTCTGAACATCAATGAAAAATAAATTTTGTTCATTACAAGAATGGACGAAATCAAATGGATAAAATAAGGTAATTTCCACATGTGTTAATAAGGCACAAAAGCATTTGATTTGTCTTCTGACAATTTCTTAAATAAAAAAATATATATATAATGATTTCAACCAATTATAAAAGAGCCCATATAAGTACACAACCTGAGGCCACTGCCCACCAAAAGTACCCATGAATTTTATTACTCCCTACCACCCTACCTGTATCATAAAAAGCTAGATGGAATCACCCATTTTTAATTTATGGTAACTGGCTCTAGGGAAAAGAAGATGCTAGAACCAGAGGACCAGCACAACACTCATATATCTTACATGGGACTTGTTCTAGGCCCTGATATGGGAAGTTAGCTATTTAATTGCTCAGTGACTGGACAATGTTGTTCAGCATTGAACAACAGCCCTACTTCATTATATTACGATTATGCACACACATACAAACATACACACACATAAAAAAAAGGGGAAACATAAGTACTGTAATTTTTGGGCTAAGAGCCGCGGCCCTTACGTTACGAAAAGTGAAATTTTTGGGGTGTGCGGCCCTTATGCCGAATTTGTTTTCGATAATACTGTTTCTTCCCTCCCTTTTTTTTTTTTTTTCATGCAGATGTTTAGTAAATTTTTTCAAACAACGTCGTCTTTTTTTCACAAACTCGATTGTGATTGTTCCCCCCTCCCCCTCCCCCTACTCATGCGTTAGACACGTCTATTTAAACAATAACGCCGCTGTCCAAATGTTGGTTTAGGAGGGAAAGTGGGGGAGGACGGGGAAATGCTCGCGTAGGTCTTAAGGTTAGGAGGTTTGTTTGTGAAAAGAATGCCTGACTCAAATGCCCTTTGCGTGGGGGATGGAATGGGGACATAAGCACACACACCAGTAGCATGACGTCCGAGGCTTCTGTGGAGAGAGCGCCCAGGGTATCTCTTTCATTGGCTGCAGCATACATCATGCAGGAAGGTGCGATGAAACCAAGGGAAGGAACGTTGATCTTCACTGGGGTCGGGAGACCTGTTTGATGGGCACTTCCCTGAACAAAAGCTTAAGAACATGAACAATGCAAAAGCCTGCCCCAGGATGATTCCATTAGCAGTGACCTATTCCAAACAATACTGGCGGGACAGAAATACAAATTCTGTTCACTCTTCTTGGCTAATCTGCCATGCGATACAGGTGTTTCTTGGCTCTGTGCTCATGAGTTTTGCTTCGATTTTAATTTTAATTTTTTTTTTTGTATTGACTGATGATAGTGGAAGGTTTCGGCTGGAAATGCTTTCTCACTAATAAGCGCTGTAGCATTATCATCTGATGTTAACAATGGGTAATTAATTTAATACTTGGCTGAAGATAAAATCTTCACACATGCAAAAGAAAAAAAGAAGGGAGAGCTTTCCCATTCATATAAAAACGTAGCTCAACGCAAACGCTGAGTGCGCAGTAAATGAAAGTAGGTCAAATCATTTGAAAGAAAAAAAGCGAGAAAGCGGAGACACCGCTGTTTCGAAGTGTTGGCAGGGAGATCCGCGAACACGTGCGAGGCAGCTGGTAAAAGGAAGCGTAAAGCAACTTCATTCTAACAAAAACATCTGTAGATGAGAAATAAAAGCATAACAAACATAGAAGGAACATATTATTAAAGAAAACATTAATTGAAAGCATTACAAGTGATAATTTATAAGTTAATTACTTCTAAGATGGATTCTATTGCGGTGAACAGAGAACCATCCTGTAGCAGACATCCACATTGAATGGAATTTAGACAATTGTGTGGTTTTACGAGCAATGCGATATTCTGACGTGAGTCTTAAGATTAACTGTGATTTATATTGATTACATAAATGGTTTTGAGCATTTAATAAAAGGCAAAATAACATCATTAGCATGATTAATAATAAATGTATAAATAAAAGATTTTGCCAGTATGAAAAAATAAGTGCATAAAGCAGATAGACACTGAGTTGCAGAATTAGCCTTTGAAGTATACATATAATCACGTTGGGTGCAAGTTAATTCATGAAAATAAGGAAGATAATTTAGCTTTCTGAGCAGCACCCCGACTTCACAGGTGCGGCCCTTACGGCAACTTTTGCTTCCAAGATCGCGAAATTTCCCACCTGTTGCCCTTGCGCTGATGTGGCTCTTAGTCCGAAAATTACAGTACATATATGAAATCAAAGCAAATCAAAATTGCTAACTTTCTGACAGAAAAAATGTAAGTACTTCATATAAAAGCATTTTCCACAATTTTTTCCAACTTTTGACAAATTCACTAATTATTATTGATACAAGAACATGCACTTAATATGTTGGGAAAAAAACTCATTTTAACAGCCTACAAACAACAACCAATCACAATAAACAAACATGCAACTTAATTCATTCAGAACACGAATAGCATTAAAATGTTTTTAACAGCATCACCTACAAACTTAACAAACAATTAAGCAAATTTAAAAAATGGCAGTTTTGCTCTCAATTTTCACTGAGTGGCCACCATATTAAGACAAACACCAGACTTTTCCACACCTGATGATCACTTTAAATACACTGCTAGAGCTGTAACATTACTTCAATTTTACTTTTATAACTGACGCATCCCAGCAAAACTTACTAACCCCTCAGGTATGTACGGAATTCATAAAAACATTTCATTTTTGATCAATAAGAAAAAATAACCAACTTTTAAAAAACTAAATGCAGCAAAATTTAAATAACTTAAAATCACAGTACTAGAAATGATCACAATATTCATCATGCACATGTTATTTCTATTATTACTTTAAAGGGTTTAACAATCAAAGTTGCTGAACAATAAACAATTGCACAATTACAGCCATTATATTTTAATTGCAAATTCCCCATCGAATAACAATTAGGTTTACTTCCTTGTAAAAAGAATTCAGAGTGAACTGTTCATTTTTTAAATTACATAAACTCTTTAAACAGTGTATGGAGTATTTAAATTAATTCTCAGGTCAGTTAGAGAGAATAATAACACAACTGTATATTTATTAATGACAGAAAGCTGTTTACACACATGTATGATTTTCAGCCTACATTGCACCCAGCCTTCAGAATCAGTTATTTTAAAGCACTGTTTGATTTCACTCATATCAGACATTCCAACCCTTGTGGATAATGATTGTTGCCCTGCCTTTAATCTTTTTTTTTCTTTTTGTATCCCTTTTTTGGGGTATATGACTGCCCAACATTTTAAGTGTACAAGCAGTCACTTCCCCCTACTCTGAGTAAGTAGTTCCAAGGAAAGGGCAAATAACGACCACCCCAAACATCAAAGACTTCTCCCTAATTTAGGGCCACTGGTTCCAGAGAGGTGAGATAATGGCCACACCAAGCATCAAAGCCTATAATAAGCTGTCAGCTCTTTCTAATTTAGGGCCAATGGTTCCAGGGAGGAGAGAAAATGGCCACACTAAGCATCAAAGGCTATAATAAGCAGTCACCTCTCCCTAATTTAGGGCCACTGGTTCCAGAGAGGGAGAAAATTATGACACTAAACACCAAAGCTATAATAAGCAGCTGCCTCTCCCTAATTTAGGGTCACTGGTTCCAGAGAGGTGAGATAATGGTCACATCAGAGGCTATAATAAGCTGTCAGCTCTTCCTAATTTAGGACCAATGATTCCAGGGAGGAAAGAAAATGGCCACACCAAGCATCAAAGGCTATAATAAGCAGTCACTTCTTCCTAATTTAGGGCCACTGGTTGCAGATAGGGAGAAAATGACGACACTAAGCACCATAGCTATAATAAAGCAGCTGCCTCTCCCTAATTTAGGGCCACTGGTTCCAGGGAGGGAAATAATGGCAACACTAAGCTCCAAAGCTATAATAAGAATGCACCTCTCCCTAAAAATATATATATATAATAAAAGATGCAATTTCGTCATAAACAGTTGATATGACTATCATGGAAATGATTTTTAAAAATTCTACCTTTCTGTCCATTGCAGAAGACATGCATTATTACAAAATCACTGCTGAACAGAGTGCAAAATATTCTCAAACTTGGTAACTTCACAAGTTTTTGAAATTACTACATTACCTTTTTCTGTGCACTTAAAAACATGGATGTTCAATGTCAAATGAATGGATACATTAGTCAACTTTGTTGCAACTTTTGTTCCTTTTAAATGGTAACATATTTTTAATTTGCACAAGTAAGCCAACTCCACCTTTTTATTCTTTAAAAGATTTTTCAAAGTTTACATATCATCAATATTTAGGTACCACAACCTGAAATGTAGAATGAAAGGAAAAAAGTGCTATCTTTGAAAAGTAATTTATTGCCCAAACATTTCTTTCCATGTTAAGGCAGACATGATATTCTTAAAAAATAGGTTAAAATATAGACATTTCAAACTTAAGAATACATTTACAGTGGTATAAGACTGATTGTTCTACCTATTATGTAACAGAAAGATTAATTCTTTTATGTAGAAGATGAACAGAATCTGTTTCTGGTGTATGAAACATAATAAAAACTCTGTTTTCTGGGAAATTATATGTAATTATTAATGAAATAAAAATGTCCATAAAAACAATTATGAAGAAAATGCGTGCTGAATTTGTACTATGTTAAACTTAATAATAATTAAATAATAACACCTTAGTATGGCACAACATGACCAGAACATTCACAACTTTTACAGTTCAGTGCATGAACAAAGATCCCAGTAAGCAACAACTTACAGTGGCTTTGTTATACATTTTTAATACCCTTTAATTAACATTTTGTTTTCTTCTCAAAAAATCTGCATGTTTTTTTTTTAAAGTGGTAACACTTTTCTGATCAGCTTTGATTACTGTTTCAACAGTATACATACAATTCCCCAATCATAGCAACATACACAGGAGAATAAGGGAACTACATTTCACTGGGCTAATTTGCAAATGACTGATGAAATCCAGCGATAATGAAAAACAAGAAATCTTACACGAGCGACAATTTGGTGGCTGTTTATGATGAAATGCAGTTTCAAATTTCCACATCTAAAAGCTCAAACACTACACAGCCTCTTCTGATAATGTACAGTGGAAGCATCTCCACCCTGTGGTATCAACCACTCGCAGAACAGTTACTACGCTCAGAGAAACAAAGAAGCAGGATATGCAGTATCCCTGAAATACAAGGTGATCTGTTTTGGGTAAGGATAAAAAAAATCATTATACTAAACGCAGTGTAGTTGTTGTATCTTGCACTTACAGTCAGAGAGGATGGGAATTTGACAAGTGGTTGTTATGGTACATGCACCAACAGCATATCATGAGAAAGTCTATCATGACTGCTTGATACTACGTGAAGTGTGTGCTTTGATATGTGAAGTTGACAATGTTCTGCAGAGGAGTAACTTGGGCACGGCAGCTGGGGCTAATGCCCTGGGTTCAGCTGAAGAGGGGGTGCAAAAAATTATTGTTCACAATCTGCTTAATATTGGAATTTTTTCACCAGATTCTGACACAGTTGTTTTGCACCATACTTGGTCCATTTATAGTTTGCTTATGCTTCCCCAGTTTTGGTAGCTTTGACAACTTGAAATTTGTATTTCTGCCACAAAATCTTCAATGGATGCTAGTTGGTCACATTTGGAAGTGAAGGTGCAGTCAAATGTACTTTGCAAGATAAAGATTTCGTCCAAATTGTGATAATTCTTTGGGGGCTATTCGATCTTTACTGCTGCTCCAAGCCATGATTTCCAGCTGCATTTGGTCCCTTTGATATAGTATTGAATGTCTGAACACTGAAACAGTTAAGAAAAGCTGTACAAATGGTCCAAGTTTCAATGGGTACTCTATAGAGATGATTCTGGGTATAACATTAATTTTGTTAAGGAGTGTATATTTATGTAATAAATAAATATATATATATATATAGAGAGAGAGAGAGAGAGAGCACAATATTTTGTGTTTTGCCTCTAGTGTTATGGCCCTTCAGCAGGAGTGATCATGTGTACAACATCAGAAAGACCCAAGTACAATAACATAATGTGGCAGTACCATACATTTGAAGAAACGGGGTCCGTCACAAAGCTGCACTGAGAAAAAGTTCCTGTTTCCACTGTAACAGTGTGTACATAGCAGCCTGACAAAGAAGCTTTTGTTTCCACTGCAATGGTGTGTAGCAGTAGCCTGACAAAGCACCTCATTTCCACTGCAATAGTGTGTAGTCCTAGCACAAGTCTGTAGTGGCTGCCTCTGAAGGTGCTGTACACAATGTGCTGTACAGTGTACGTGTGTTACAGGAAGGTGTGCCCTTATCTCATGCAACATGTACAAGCACTACAGAGAAGAGGCCACAAAGCATGTTTCCAGTTTGCATGCATCATTGGCAGTTGGATGGAAGAGGACAGCAATTTTTTGTTATTAACAGACGAGGCAACATTTCACATGGGGGCAGAGTAACACAATCAATTGTGGTAGGAAATATCTGCATGGCAACTACAACCTGAAAGGGCAAGCCCTGAAATGAACATTTGGTGCAGGGTCACTCACTACAAGGTCTACAGTATTTTTTTCTTTGCTGAGAACACAATGCACTGGGACCACATTTGGACATGCTACAGGTGTTCCTCCTGCCTCAGCTGGATTAGGCTGTCTTTTTCCAGCAAGATGGAGCTTTATCACAATGAACAATAGCAATAAGAAAATTCTTGAACACCACATTCAATGACAACTGGCGTGGTTACAGTGAGCCTATTGTTTGGTTTATGAATTCTCTTGATGCTTCCCAGATTTCTTTCATCAAGAACATTGTGTATGCACAGCAAAACCTTAAGGACTTGGAGCATGAAATTTCTGTAGCATTTAAGGAAACCACTCCAAAAATCTTGGAACACACATGGGAAGTTGTAAGAATATTAAAGATAAAGATACTCGTAAATATATAGGTTCCATTCAATATACACCAGGTATCTCCAATTGCATACATAAGGGGAAAAAAACTTAAAAAAGAAAATATCAAATAGGTAGGCATCAGACAAGGCCCTTCAACTGCACAGCAGCTAAGAAACAATAAGGACCCACTGAAAACCAAACCAGAGCTTATTTTATACCTCTTTCTTCACCATGTGGTTGCACTAAGAAAACATACATAGGAATGACCAAAAGAACATTATCAATTGGCCAAAAAGAACATAAATGCAATGCTAAATATCAACAAAAAAACTACAGACTTAGTAAAAACAGCCTGATGAGCTTATACCTGTTTGGCATGAAGCAAAAGTCACTTTTAGATACCCATGAAGGAAATGATCTTTCCTCTGTGAATCTATAGAATGTTTTACCAATTTACAAGCTTGCAACAAGGACCTCTTTCAGAATTAACAATATCTGGGAAATTTCTTACCAAGTATCAAGCTTGTAACAAGAATCCCTCTTTCAGAATTGACAATATCTCTGAAATTTTTTTACCAAATATCAAGCTTGCAACAAGAACTCCTCTTTCAGAATTGGCAATATCTGGGAATTTTTTACTAACTATCAAGCTTGCAACAAGGACTCCTCTTTCGGAATTGACAATATCTGGGAATTTTTTACCAATTTACAAGCTTGCAACAAGGACCTCTTTCAGAATTGACAATATCTGGGAAATTTTTTACCAATTTACAAGCTTGCAACAAGAACTCCTTCAGAATTAACAACATCTGGGAATTTTTTTACCAAGTATCAAGCTTGCAACAAGGACCTCTCTTTCAGAATTAACAATATCTGGGAAAATCTCCCTGCAACATTAAATGTGCCCAATCCAAATCATCTGAAATTTCAACAGGATTGAGCCCAAAGATGGCTGCATAAGACAGCAACACTATGATGAGAGATCGAAAGATGACTCACAAGCAAAACAACTTATGCACTCTAATGGCTGACAAGAACCCAAGTGGCTGATATCCTTTACTGACTTTTGAAAATAAAATTATTTTGATTTATAAAATGTTCCATACACATGAGATGATTTGGGCTTTCTGTATGAACTGTGTTGTGTCCGCAATGGGGATCAAGTGGACGCCTAGATAAACTCCCAACCATAAACTAACTTATGCTGCAGACTGTATTATTCCACGTGTTTCATCCCATTCCATACCATTTCTATTTCATCCCTACCCAAACAGATCACCCGGTTGATTTTTAATTTCCACCCCTAAACCAAAAACAATCACGAGAGAAAGTCGACAGTGAAAGGATTTTTGAATGATTAAATGAAATTTCTTTCAGATTCAGAAAAAAAAAATCACATTAATACTAACAAGAAAAACAAACCAAAAAAGAGGAAACGAAAAACTCGTCAATAGACCTCAACGAGGGTTAACAGATATAAATGCCTTCAAACAAAAAATATATATTTGAGAACAAAATCTACATTAAACTCCTTGCAAGTATAAAAATGTTTGCATTCATTTATAGCTGCTGGATGGGGATGTACGGTTCACAACGAACAAACATGCGGACACAAATATATATTCATATGTATATAATGTACATGTATGTACAGAATGTGTTAACAAGATATGGGAGAGTTAACCCATGTCATAGTGTGGTTTTATATACTGACCTGAAGCCTTTACTTCACACATATTATTAGCAGAGATATAGAAAAGAAATAAACTTTGACAGTATTTCTGCAACTATCACGTACTACTTGCTGCATGTAAGTGGAATGGGCATGTTGAAACTTTGAGGTAATGAACCTGATGGTCTCGTGTAGAACGCAACAAGTTCAAGTCCACAGTAAAAACGTCACAGTATACCACAGCACTGTACATAAATAATGACTCTATAGAGACAAAAATATAATAAATAATAATTATGGCTGGATAATTTCACTAAGTTGTTGGCCTCAGCTAGTTCATGTGTCACTGTTCTTTGTGAGACGAGTGAAGCTTCCAAAAACACTTCGTATTGCAGTGGCTATACCCTGAAACAATGAAACTGGTTATACTTCACAGTTTATTAAATTATATACACACACTAGTCACTGAATTAGAAACCTTTATGCCGATGTACAGAAATGTTGCGCAGCATACACTCAATGGACACAACTTTAGAGATACGGCTGTACCTAGTGGTAAATTCTAGGGAAGGTTGCTAGCAATGTAGGGGAGGCCAGCAAATTTTTTGTTACATATATATCTCTGGAGCACCTCATCTTTTGGCGCCCTTAGCGGTACCAAAACATAAGGTACCCTCGGTATTTTGTATCTATTTTTATTTTTTTAGGAATGACATACATACATCATACATATCACTAAGCTGTTCTCTGAGATTCAGAGGTTAGCTCCAAAAAGAAATACAAACTACCAGATAATTTTTACTTACTGTTGCCGTGTCAAACTTCTCCATTTATACTTTACAGCAATCTTGACATACAACTCTGGCTTCACTGACATCCATCACACGCCGTACACAAGATCTTCTATACTTCATACTCATAATCTCTTTCTCAGACAGACACTCCTGAATTTGATCCTCCCATTACTTCCTTGGCCTTCCTCTGGCTTTCCTTCCTGCCACTTGGGCTAAAAGATTCTCTTAGTAAGCATCTCATTACTCATTCTTTCAACATGGCCAAACCACTGAAGCATATTAGTCTCCACCTTGCTAACAACATTTTGCTTCACATTACACAACTGCAACACATCTTCATTCCTCACACAATCAGAGCGTGTTTTTCCACCCCCACCCCGTAAGTAACATTTCTCCAGCACACAAACAACTTCTATGTTTCTTTTGTAGTACCCAGGTTTCACTACATCAGAGTAGGAACAATTCCACTTTCATACACAGCAATGCGGGACTCTCTTGAGAATCTATCGTTCCTGTGAAAACCTCCCAGAGCAGCCATGACTTTCAATGAAGAATTCACTCGCCTACTAATTTCACCATCGAATTTGTTCTCTCTGTCAAACATGCTTCCTAAATTCAGAAACTCACTCACCTGGTCAATCACAGTGTCATTTAGACTTATATTACATGCAGTGCTACCAGTTTCTCTCTCAAAAACCATAACTTCGGTTTCTCCCTTATTTATAATCAGTTTAAATTTCATGCAAACTTCATGCATCTGGGATAACATACCGTGCAACTCACTTTTGCTCTCTGCCACAACAGAACAGTGTCATCAGCATACAGCAATCCGCACGCACGGATATCACCCAGACATAAACCAGTATTTTCTATTTTGGCATCATGCATGCATGCATTCATAAATATATTAAACAGCCATGGTGATGTTACACAACCTTGTCTGACTCATGCACCAATAGAGAACCATTTTCATAAAACACCATTTACTTGTACACAAGCTCTACTGCCAGCATACATGGTTTTTACACTATCATACCTGCCAACTTTCAGACACCAAAAATCGTAAAATTAAAAAAAAAAAAAAAAAAAAAAAAATCGATATATTTGATGAAATTTTTAATCGATATATATCCAATTAAATTACTTGCCGTGCATATTGATTAAATCTACTGAACATATCGATTAAAAAACGATATGTTACCTAACTCAAGTATCAACTTTTAAATTGATATGACTACAGACGTTTGAATTTATCGGCACCTTTATTTCAATTATCCATACAGAATTTCTCATTACTATGCTATATCATTATGATCTATAAAGAGATAAAAATTTATTTTTATGGAAGCTTGCATCTAAAGGGAAGAATGTTCCCCACCCTTTGACCCCCAAATCCAATATGATCGTATCCCACGCCGTCACGGAACAAACTAAAATGTTTTCAAAAACAAACCATTTTCATGCTAGGATTATCTCACGGAGAGACGGACGATGAGACAGTCAAATGAAAAAAAAATTAAATAAATGAGTGACACTAATTGGTAAATTATGCTCAACTAAAGACGAAGTGAACAAACATTTTGCACGAATCGCATCCAGATCATTAAAACTTTGAACAAAGGAAGTTAATTTCGTATTTTTTTTTTCCACACAGTCAACATTAGATTTGTGCTGGGCACTAGAAATATGATTAGTAATATCATTCCTTCCACCACACGAAATTCTGAAATTACATGACATGCAGTGCAAAATGCATATTTTTCATTTTTTGAAGATTTTGCAATACACGGGAATTCCGCAGAATACGCATCACGGAATGTTTGATAGTACTTTTTCCCCTCTTTCATATTGCTGCTCATAGCGAATCACTATGAGCAGCAATATGAAACTTGAAAAAAAAATGCAAGTAAAACTGCTGTAGTAAAACAGTAACAGCTTAAAGAGATGCAATTTGCAGAGGAAAAAAATAGTACCCCAAAATATTAATTTCGTTGAATCAAGCCAAGACATTTTTATGCACGTTATCGAGCGACGAACAAAAAAAGCACGGTTGAAAAGCGTAGAAAACTTACTGACTAATGGACCAGCAAAATAAATCGTTGCTAGAGAAGCACAGGCTCGAATGAACATTAGCCTTTTTTTTTTTTTTTCCAACTTCCTCTTACAGTAGCAGTTTTTTGTTAGGTCAAATTTATTGCCACAGTAGAAGTTATGAAACCATGCCTAATGTATTTTTAATTTCACAAAACTGGCAGCTTTTGCTTAATTTCATCATGTTGGGTAATCGATCTGGGCTTAAAAATTCCACAGGTTTAAAATCCGTTTGAATTTTTTTCTACAATAACTACGTTCTGAAATAGCATTTCGAACTGGGACTGCTGAAATGCAAGACACACCCACGCTGGCCTCTGAGAAGCTGCGATCCCAGGGACGAACAATGCGTTATCTGAAAAGGAGAACGGGGGAAGGGGGAGACAGCGAGAGGGAGAACATGATTGTAACCTTACGTTACACAGCTGCATAACCTGATGGGAATTGTCACCAGCGTTGTGCTGCTTGCGCAGGGGAAGTTACTCGGATCCATCCAAAAGTCCACGTGTAAACAGAAAACCGCGCCACTCGCACTTTCTCTTCACAGCGGAAATAAGGAGAATTTTTTCTTTTTAATTCTCTCGTGATTTTTTGAAGTGGAATAAAGTTTTTTTTTTTTTTTTTTTTTCTCTTGAAATGGGGAGAAAAAGAAAGGGATTTTTGTTTTGGTGTGAGAATGAAAAATCGGAAGAAATCACTTTCCGATCCGAATATCGGAAAGACGCCCCAAAATCGGAAACTTTCCGGGTAAATCGGAAGGATTGGCAGCTATGCACTATTAAGTAGATTCCCAGTAACACCATATTCATTCAACACCTTCCAAAAAAGTGTCCTATTTACTTGGTTGTAAGCTTTCTCTAAAACTATGAAGGCAGTGTTTACCCAATGATGCTGAAATTTGATATTCCCAAGCTTCGTTTTAAAAAAAAACTTATAGTCAATTTTATTGGAATAGAACAAAAGAATGTGATACTATTGTTTGTTTCCTCAAGGCTAGGCGACTAGAAAAATTCGTCAAAATGTTTGTGAGAACTTCAAAGGAAATTCTTTCAAGAAAGAACATACTTTGGGCTACTTACCATTCTCTGGTTTTTGCTCCATATTTCACATTTCCAGCACATGAGACAGCCGTGGACATAGTGTCGCATGTTTCGTAGAGGTAGGTAAGCATGGGGCTCTTTAACTTTTTCAGCTGAAGTCATTCACTTTTGTTACTTTCTATTCTTGGTCATTCTGGAGGCTTCATGTAGTAATCCGCATATATTTCTTCATTTATAACAAAAAGGTGGTCACGTCAAATATACCAACACAACATAGTTGCGATCCTATTGTACATATCAACATTCATAAAACTATCGGATTGATTTTCTCCCTTGTCATACATACATACATACATACATACATACATACATACATACATACATACATACATACATACATACATACATACATACATACATACATACCTTACATTCATACGTTTCTTTATACACTATATACAATCTGCAAATACTCAAATAACTCACTATATACATATATACACATGCCACTTCCACCTCAGTTAACTACATCTATGTTTTATCAAAACAGCCTTCTGCTTGCTCATATCTCCTATTCTTTGGGAAAAGGCTTCACAAAAGGAGCTCTCCCAAGCCTGTCTCCACCCTCAGCAAACACCTCAACCCAAGTACTTTCTGTAGCTTTCCGTTACCATCCTTAGGGGACAGAAACTCTGACCAATACTCACAGTATCTGCAGAGCAAGTAAGTGACTCTTCCTGGACAATATCAACCTTTGATGCTTCGTTCTCTTGGCTACTGTGGCGCCATCTCTTGTTGGCTTTAGATTTCAATTTTCCAATCTTTTTATTTTTCTGTCCAACTCTTATTAAATTCTTCCAGTTGTTTCCTATTGCATTTGGATCATTATGGTTACATACTGTATTTCTATTTTTCTTAACTCTTTATTATTTCAATCTTGTCAAATTTTGGAAATTGTTGGTTGGCCAGACAGTATGAATGAGTGCTGTTTTTTCTTCCTTTTTCAGCCAGTTTTTTTATATGTTGTTTCAACCTGTGTTTTAATTTATTGTTGGTGCTTCCTATGTCATATGACATTGGAGGATTTTTTGTAATAGGAATTGAGTACATGCCTGCTTTCTCTAATTTGCTGATATTGTCATTTTTTAACATCACATTCTTGATGGTACTCACTTTGCTTCCAATTTGAACATCATATTTTTTACATATCTTATTGATTTCTGTTGTCACACCTTTAACATATGGGAAACCATTAACATATTTGACTTGTTTTTTAGTTTCAACAGCTTTATAATTTATTTTATTTTGTACTTCAATATTCCATTTTTTTTATTAATTGTCTGGGATAACCAAAACTGTCAGCAATTTTTTTTTATGAATTCAATTTCTTCATTTACTAACTGATCATTTGCAGAGTGTGTATATGATCTCTTGATCAAAGTTTTTAAGCTATTACATTTTTGAGTACAAGGGTGCGCTGAATTGAAAGGAATCAATACTGGAACATATGATTTTTTCGGTACACTATTGCAAATTATTTGCAATAGTGTACCGAAAAAGAATAAAAATACAAAAGAATAAAACTTTTTGTATGAGAATAATGTTTTTGCATATGACAACAAAATGTATAAACAAAATTCAGGTGGTCCAATGGGCTCACCATTGTCAACTCTGTATGCGGAAGTTATGAATAATATTGAAGAAAATATCTTGCACAGTATGGAAGAACAGCCAGAGGTGTTACTGTCAATATGTGGACGATATTTTCATTCTGTCAAAGCTGAACGAGGAAGAACTGAAACAGTTGGCCAAAAACTACAGCTCTTTGTACACAACAATTGAACTTACTGTAGAAATTGAAGAACAAAATGTAATAGCCTTTTTAGATGTTCAAATAATAAAAACCAGAAATCATTTGCAATACAGAGTGTACCGAAAGAAATTATATGTTCCAGTATTGATTCCTTTCAATTCAGCGCACCCTTGTACTCAAAAATGTAATAGCTTAAAAACTCTGATCAAGAGAGCATATACACACTCTGCAAACGATCAGTTTGTAAATGAAGAAATTGAATTCATAAAAAAAAATTGCTGACAGTTTTGGTTATCCTAGGCAATTAATAAAAAAATGGAATATTGAAATACAAAATAAAATAAATTATAAAGCTGTTGAAACTAAAAAACAAGTCAAATGTGTTAATGGTTTCCCATATGTTAAAGGTGTGACAACAGAAATCAATAAGATATGTAAAAAATATGATGTTCAAATTGGAAGCAAAGTGAGTACCATCAAGAATATGATGTTAAAAAATGACAATATCAGCAAATTAGAGAAAGCAGGCATGTACTCAATTCCTATTACAGAAAATCCTCCAATGTCATATATAGGAAGCACCAAAAATAAATTAAAGCACAGGTTGAAACAACATAAAAAACTGGCAGAAAAAGGAAGAAAAAACAACACTCATTCAGTACTGTCTGGCCAACCAACAATTTCCAAAATTTGACAAGATTGAAATAATAGAGTTGTCAATCTGAAAAGCACCACAGGATTGCAGAATCTGTGTTGATTGAGAAAAATAGAAATACAAGTATGTAACCATAATGATCCAAATGTAATAGGAAACAACTGGAAGAATTTAATAAGAGTTGAACAGAAAAATAAAAAGATTGGAAAATTTATATCTAAAGCCAACAAGAGATGGCGCCACAGTACGCAAGAGAACGAAGGTTGATATTGCCCAGGAAGAGTCACTTACTTGCTCTGCAGACATCGTGAGTATTGGTCAGAGTTTCCATCCTCCCTGAGGGTGGAGAGCTGCGTGGGTGAGCTCCTTTTGCGAAGCCTTTTCCCAAAGAAAACGAGATATGAGCAAGCGGAAGGCTGTTTTGATAAAACATAGATGTAGTTAACTGAGGTGGAAGCATCATGTGTATATATATGTATATAGTGAGTTATTTGAGCATTTGCAGATTGTATATAACAATTAATGACTTCATGGCTTCCTCTTATTACTTTCAGTATTATAAATATTTAACGAGGATAAATTTATTAAGGTACATTTACCTCTCAAATTTTCGATTTATACATTAGATCTTCCTCAGGAGTTCTTGCGTCTTACTAGTTCCACAGGTCTAGTTTCTTACTACTTCTTGTGTCTTACTACTTCAAGACCTGTGGAAGTAGTAAGACGCAAGAACTCCTGACTAAGATCTTGTGCACAGATCGAAAATTTGAGAGGTAATGTACCTTAATAAATTTATCCTCGATTATCCCCGTTAAATATTTATAATACTGATTGTATATAGTGTATAAAGAAATGTATGAGTGTAAGGTATGTATGCATTTATGACAAGGGAGAAAAACAACCCGATAGTTTTATGAATGTTGATATGTAGAACAGGACTGCTGTAACGTATACTCTATATTCACTTTCCTTTTGATTTTACTATCTCTGGTTATTTTATTTTACTATGTAAATTATCTTCTTACTGAACGAAATATTATTTCACCCGCTGAATGAGATCTGGCAATGAGTGTAAGTCATGACGTGGTGGTAGCTAGTATATAGGCGCGTTCATCGAGACTTAGAGAGAGCTTTTGTGTTGTTATGAGGAGAGCTTTTGTTGTTGTTATGAGAGAGCGTTGTTGTTTACGGAAAGCGTTTGTAATACGAGGAGAGATTGTGTTGTTATGAGGAGAGATTCTTCATTATTGTAAAACAAGTTGTGTGTGTGTTTTAGTTGACCAAGAGTCTTATAATAAAGAAGTTACCGTAAGTTAGTCTTTCTCAATTCATAGTTTTTGTCAGACCTCTGTCTGGCTGTTAGGTTTATAACATTTATTTATTACCATAAATAACCAGCGTTAAGACTTTATTCTCGTTCGTAATTAACTAGTAACAACCATTTTGAGTTCACTATTTTGAAGCTTAGTACAAGTATATCATTAGCTAGCTGGTAGGAAGAGCATCATTCATATTAATTAGCTTAGCGTAAAGCTAAATAAAGCTAATTCATTATACCGCAACTATGTTGTGTTGGTATATTTGACGTGACCACCTTTTTGTTATATATGAAGAAATATATGCGGATTACTACATGAAGCCTCCAGAATGACCAAGAATAGAATGTAACAAAAGTGAATGACTTCAGCTAATAAAGTTAAAGAGCCCCCATGCTTACCTACCTCTACGAAACACGCGACACTGTGTCCACGGCTGTCTCACATGCTGGAAATGTGAAATATGGAGCATAAACCAGAGAATGGTAAGTTGCCCCAAATCTGTTATTACAGTATTGCACATTAAATTAAACCTTGATTATTGGACAGGTGTCCAATATATGAGGTATTTTGAACTTTCAAGAAAGACTGAAGGCAACCTACTGATTAATTTTTATACTGCAAATAGTTAATTATCTATTAATTTAAATTTGTATTAACTGAGAATTCTACAGAATTTAATCTATTCCACAGATGAATGTGGTTTTTAACTGATGCAGAAGTTCTGCAAATGGCATACATGACTTAATGGAATATTTTGAATTACATTTCTGTTGTGTCTAAAATTTCTTGAGACATGTGAATTCTACTCCTTTCATGCCATAAGCAACATAATTATATCCATGAGCATCGCTGGTAGGGGGATGGGGGATGTCCCGTCGAATATTTTTGAGTACCCTCCATATTTCTGACTGCAACCCTTTTCAAAATTATTGCAATGCATTCCGATAAGCATTTATTCAATACACTTAGAAGATTTGCTGGCCCCAGTATATTTTGAGAAAAAAAATTGGCTATTATCATTGCACGCTGGAGTCCTGCCAATTCCTGTTTGCCAGCGATGCCCATGATTATATATGTTGCGTGTAGTGGATTCCCATTGCATAGCATGACATGGTTTGAAGTGTTTCACTTGCTGTTCAATGTTTCGTGTTCCTTTGCTTCATATTTTTACATTCTAGCATCGATATTGCTTTGTGCCTGAACTTTTGCCATGGACCTTACTGAATGCAAAGCAATTTGAAGATGAGTGATCGTAATGAATATGGGAAAACGGACAGGCATACCGTGTACATATGCAACAGTTTATGGTGGAAGTCAGACTGACAAGTTGATGTGTGAACTGTATTGTGGAGTTTTAAGCAAGCTTCTGTGAAAACACTTAGGTGTTGTAGAACTCCCAGTTTTTTATCCATATTTACTGCTCGAGATACGTGATCTTAAATCAGCTGCTTTACGAGCTTTTGCTGTCTGTCAGATCTATGTATAGTGCTTTAGGTGTGATGCTGAAATATTTCCATTACTAATCAAAAACTTCTATTACAAGGAACTTTTATTAGGGAATTATGTTTTTATTTTAATTGCAAATTTTCAGAGAAAACTCTTCTCCAGGCTGTAAGACTCTTGTTGTCACTTTTTCCCTGTCACTATCGCGGTTGCGGTTAGCCTTGATGGTTACGGTTATTTTTTACCAAATCCTGCCAGATGTTAGGCAGGGATAATCCTCTGCAGTCATTGATGGTGGAATTCTGATTTTTCTCAATCTCTATTCTTTCTTTTAGCTTTCTTTTTTGAAAATTGTTTTGGAAACTGATTACTTTTTTCATTGATGATGGAATTCGGATTTTTCTCAATCTCTATTCCTTCTTTTAGCTATATTTTTAAAAATTGCTTTGGAAACTGATGACTTTTTCAAAAAGAAAGCTAAAAGAAGGAATAGAGATTGAGAAAAATCAGAATTCCATCAATGACTGCAGAGGATTATCCCTGCCTAACATCTGGCAGGATTTGGTGAAAATAACTGTAACCATCAAGGTTAACCATAACTGCGATAGTGACGGGGAAAAGTGACAACAAAAGACAGCCTGAAGAAGGAGAAGAGTTTTCTCCGAAAATTTGCAATTAAAATAAAAATTTCCCAGTGAAAATTCCCATAATAGATGTTTTTGATTAGTAATTGAATTAAGAAACACCCAATTTTCAACATGAGCTGAAATATTTTTCATTATTTGTTTTTCCAAATATGGCCTATCTTAATCAGTATTTAAGTTAATTGAATCTTTCGTAGGGGAGTCTCAAAAATTTTCAGCTGCATCCCCCAAGCTTCGGCCTTGATTAGAGATATCTACTAATAGTGTGTTCATTTCTTTGTCTTTTTAATCAGGTAAGTACGTCAGTGTGGGGGATTAGCCCACAGCTGAGGGTTCTAGTTGGTCATTCAACCTAAGGATTCTGGAACAAAACCCAGTGAGTTGGGATCTATTTGCCAATGTCACACAGAGCTAGCTGGCACCTCTCCAAGATTCACAGATGCTCTAGTTGCTGTTATGTGTGCCATTGTTACCACAAAGGACACCGAGGAGGCAAACCCATCGCTCACTACGACCGTCCGCTAAACACCAGAGCTTGTGTACGAGTGAATGGTGTTTTATCAAAATGTTTTTCTATTGGTGCAGGAGTTAGACAAGGTTGTGTAATGTCCCCATGGCTGTTTAATATATGTATGGACACATGCATGTGTGACGCCAAAATAAATGATAGTGGTTTATGTCTTGGTGATATCCGTGTGTGCAGATTCTTGTATGCTGATGACACTGTCCTGTTGGCAGAGAGCAAAAGTGATTTGCAGAGTATGTTGTCTCGGATGTACGAAGTTTGCATGAAATTCAAACTGAGTACAAATAAGGGGAAAACCAAAGTTATGGTGTTTGAGAGAGGAACTGGTAGCACTGAATGTAATGTAAGTATAAACAGCACTGTGATTGACTAGGTGAGTGAGTTTGTGTATTTAGGAAGCATGTTTGACAGAGAGAAAATATTGGATGGTGAAATTAGTAGGCGAGTGAATTCTTCATTGAAAGTCATAGCTGCTCTGGGAGGTTTTCACAGGAATGATGGGTTCTGTAGAAAGTCCTGCATGGCTGCGTATGCAAGTGTAATTGTTCCTACTCTGATGTATGGCAGTAAAACCTGGGTACTGCAGAAGAAACATAGGAGTCGTTTGTGTGCTGGAGAAATGCGTTACTTACGGGGGGTTTGTGGCAAGACACGGTCTGATTGTGTGAGGAATGAAGATGTGTTGCAGTTGTGTGATGTGAAGCAAAATGTTGTTAGTAAGGTGGAGACCAATATGCTTCGGTGGTTTGGCCATGTTGAAAGAATGAGTGATGAGATGCTTACTAAGAAAATCTTTTTAGCCCAAGTGGCAGGAAGGAAAGGCAGAGGAAGGCCAAGGAAGACATGGGTGGATCAGATTCAGGAGTGTCTGCATGAGAAAAAGATTATGAGTATGAAGTATAAAAGATCTTGTGTATGGCATGTAATGGATATCAGTGAAGCCCAAGTTGTATATCACGATCGCTGTAAATGAAGGTTTGATACGACAACAGTAAGTAAAAATATCTGGTAGTTTGTATTTCTTTTTGGAGATAACCTCTGAATCTCAGAGAACAGCTTAGTGATATGTATGTATGTACTAATAGCGTGTTGGGTCCTTTTCTAATACAAACAGCCTGTACATGCTGAGGCATCGACTCCACCAGATACAGGAGCATTTCTGACAGTAATACCAGCCATGCCTGTTGCAGCATTGTACACAACACGACCCATGATGTAAGTCAAAGATTCGTAGATTTCATGTCCGACTCCACCGCATCCGAGAGAGCTTCCGCAGCATTTAAATCCAGGGACTGTGGGTGCCACTGGTGATACCAAACTCCGAAGAATGTTCCTCGAGTCATGCCTGGGAGGATGCCGCCCGGTGAGGCGGCACATTTTTCTGCTGAAACAGACCCTCGGCCACAGGATGCACAAAGGCCATGAAAGCATGCAGGTGATCAGCCAGCACATGCTGGTAGAGTGTATCAGTTAAGGATCTCTCCAGACACACTAAGGAACCTATTGTGTCCCATGAGAATGTTCCCCAAACCATTACAGAGCTGCCACCACCACCTTAAACAGAGCTGACCTGGCACAATGGGGCCTTGGCTTAATGCTGTCAATACCACACCCGCACCCTCCCGTTAGCTGAGTACAGCTGAAAATGGGATTCATCTGACCACATGACATGGCGCCACTCTGCAGAGGTCCAGTTCTGATGTTCCCAGCACCAATTGAGGCGTAATTTTCGATAACAAGCTGTCATCAGTGGAACACGAATAAGACATCTGCTCCCATAGCCCAGGGCAATGAATGTGCGCCATGCCATTCACTCCCTAACGCTACTTGGACCTCTGACATTTAACCTGGATGTGATTTGCACCACCATTGCCAAGGGATCGGTCTGTACGAGTCTCGATAGTCTACGTCGACTCCAGTCATCAATGGCGTGTGGTCGGCCATCGCTTGCTCTCTAGGTGCTGGTACCTCCGTCGATGGTATACTCGCAGTACACCCTTGATACGGTTGCCCTACAGAACCCTAGGGTTCTTGCCACTTGGGCGACAGAATTAGCCACTTGTCTTGCGGCAACAATGCATCCACGATCAAAGCCGCTCAGATCACCACGTTTACCCATGTCCGTTGATTGCAATACACTGTTGAGAAGCTCTGCAGTCTGCATACTTGTCGTCTGCATTTGATTTGGGTCTGTTCCACTCTGTGCAAGGTAAGCCCACGTCAACTACCCATCACCCCTATCTCTAATGTTTTGTCTACTGAGTGTATAATAATATATATATTTATATAGTATACTGTAACATACATGAGGGTCATTTCAAAAGTTTGCACACTGTGGGTTATCTCTTAAAAAACGAATTTATTTCACATCTCCACGTTTCTTTACGGCAACGACTCAACGTTTGAGCAAATCTTGTATTCCAGGCAGGACACCTCCATTGTTGAGGTGTCAGATTACTTGGGTCACCTAATTAGAAACATCCTGAATTGTACTTAACTATTTCCCATGCATTGGCTTCTTCCGTTTTTGGAACAAATCATTGTTCTGGTGGTCTCATGTCAGAACTGTATGTCACGTGGGGAAGCAATTCCCATCCATACTTTTCCAGAATGTCTCTTACTGTACGAGCAGAATGTGGCTTCGTGTTTTCGTGCAAAATGATGCCACCAGCTTCGAGCATGTAGGGCATTCTTTAGTGAGCCATTGGGTACAAAACATTGTGCAGAAACCTTCTGTAGTATTCCGCTGTTACAGTGGTCCCCTTGGGCACTCTGTCTGTTGCTATCACTCCAACGTTGTCATAGGTCATAATCGTCATCAGCTTAACCTTTGATTGTTGGCGGCGAAATTTTTTCTTGCAAGGCGATTCTGGATGTTTCCACTGAGCAGACAGATTTCAGTTCTGGTTCAAAATTTTGTATCCAGGTTTCGTCTACAGCAACAATTCTGTCCAAAAACTGCTCGCCTTCTGTCTTGTACCGCTGAAGCAATTCTTCTGTGACCTCTGCAAGGTGATTCTGGATGTTTCCACTGAGCAGACAGATTTCAGTTCTGGTTCAAAATTTCGTATCCAGGTTTCGTCTACAGCAATAATTATGTCCAAAAACTGCTCGCCTTCTGTCTTGTACCGCTGAAGCAATTCTTCTGTGACCTCTGCAAAGTGATTCTGGATGTTTCCACTGAGCAGACAGATTTCAGTTCTGGTTCAAAATTTCGTATCCAGGTTTCGTCTACAGCAATAATTATGTCCAAAAACTGCTCGCCTTACATCTTGTACCGCTGAAGCAATTCTTCTGTGACCCCTACAAGGTGAATCTGCATGTTTCCACTGAGCAGACAGATTTCAGTTCTGGTTCAAAATTTTGTATCCAGGTTTCGTCTACAGCAACAATTCTGTCCAAAAACTGCTCGCCTTCTGTCTTGTACTGCTGAAGCAATTCTTCTGTGACCTCTGCAGGGTGATTCTGGATGTTTCCACTGAGCAGACAGATTTCAGCTCTGGTTCAAAATTTTGTATCCAGGTTTCGTCTACAGCAACAATTCTGTCCAAAAACTGCTCGCCTTCTGTCTTGTACCCCTGAAGCAATTCTTCTGTGTCCTCTGCAAGGTGATTCTGGATGTTTCCACTGAGCAGACAGATTTCAGTTCTGGTTCAAAATTTTGTATCCAGGTTTCGTCTACAGCAACAATTCTGTCCAAAAAATGCTCGCCTTCTGTCTTGTACCCCTGAAGCAATTCTTCTGTGACCTCTGCAAGGTGAATCTGGATGTTTCCACTGAGCAGACAGATTTCAGTTCTGGTTCAAAATTTTGTATCCAGGTTTCGTCTACAGCAACAATTCTGTCCAAAAACTGCTCGCCTTCTGTCTTGTACCGCTGAAGCAATTCTTCTGTGACCTCTGCAAGGTGATTCTGGATGTTTCCACTGAGCAGACAGATTTCAGTTCTGGTTCAAAATTTCGTATCCAGGTTTCGTCTACAGCAATAATTATGTCCAAAAACTGCTCACCTTACATCTTGTACCGCTGAAGCAATTCTTCTGTGACCCCTACAAGGTGAATCTGGATGTTTCCACTGAGCAGACAGATTTCAGTTCTGGTTCAAAATCTCGTATCCAGGTTTCGTCTACAGCAATAATTCTGTCCAAAAACTGCTCGCCTTCTGTCTTGTACCGCTGAAGCAATTCTTCTGTGACCTCTGCAAAGTGATTCTGGATGTTTCCACTGAGCAGACAGATTTCAGCTCTGGTTCAAAATTTTGTATCCAGGTTTCGTCTACAGCAACAATTCTGTCCAAAAACTGCTCGCCTTCTGTCTTGTACCCCTGAAGCAATTCTTCTGTGACCTCTGCAAGGTGAATCTGGATGTTTCCACTGAGCAGACAGATTTCAGTTCTGGTTCAAAATTTTGTATCCAGGTTTCGTCTACAGCAACAATTCTGTCCAAAAACTGCTCGCCTTCTGTCTTGTACCGCTGAAGCAATTCTTCTGTGACCTCTGCAAGGTGATTCTGGATGTTTCCACTGAGCAGACAGATTTCAGCTCTGGTTCAAAATTTTGTATCCAGGTTTCGTCTACAGCAACAATTCTGTCCAAAAACTGCTCGCCTTCTGTCTTGTACCCCTGAAGCAATTCTTCTGTGACCTCTGCAAGGTGATTCTGGATGTTTCCACTGAGCAGACAGATTTCAGCTCTGGTTCAAAATTTTGTATCCAGGTTTCGTCTACAGCAACAATTCTGTCCAAAAACTGCTCGCCTTCTGTCTTGTACCCCTGAAGCAATTCTTCTGTGACCTCTGCAAGGTGATTCTGGATGTTTCCACTGAGCAGACAGATTTCAGCTCTGGTTCAAAATTTCGTATCCAGGTTTCGTCTACAGCAACAATTCTGTCCAAAAACTGCTCGCCTTACATCTTGTACCGCTGAAGCAATTCTTCTGTGACCCTTGCAAGGTGATTCTGGATGTTTCCACTGAGCAGACAGATTTCAGTTCTGGTTCAAAATTTCGTATCCAGGTTTCGTCTACAGCAACAATTCTGTCCAAAAACTGCTCGCCTTTTGTCTCTTACCGCTGAAGCAATTCTTCTGCGATTCTTTTGTGAACTGCTTGCTGCTTATCACTCAGATTACGCGGAACGCATTTGGCAGCCATTTTTCTCTCCTGTAGTTTTTCAGTTAGGATTCTGAAAACCAAAGAGGTAAACACATTTGCTTCATATGCAATCTTTTCACGTTTTCTGTCGATCTTGTTCGAAAATGCTGTTGACGATAACCACAGAAGTGTCGTCCGTTGCATCCGATGTCCTGCCGTTTCTTGGGTCACCTTTGACGCTTTTCCGACCTTGGCCGAAATGAGAAGCCCACGTAACACTGTGCTACGATCCACTACACTAACCCCACAAACTTCGCACAAAGCTTTATGAATTTTGGTAGGAAATTTTCCTGGCAAAATTTTAATTTTAATGCTGGATCGCTGGTCGCTACGTGAGATCTGACTTGACTCAATTTCTTGCTCCATTTCTAGGCAGAATTTTTTGGCATAACTTTGTATACTGAAGTCTGACTCACAACTGGCGCAACGATTGGAGTAATTGCATCATCCTATGAGCAGTGCCTGCGCAGTGTACAAACTTTTGAAATGACCTATGTCATATTCATATTACACTCACATATACGTAATGTACATATTACACTCACTTTTGAAATGACCTACGTAATATACACTGAAGTGCCAGAAAAACAGGTACAGACGAGCTTATGCAAAATACATAGCAACGTCGCCTATGCGCATACTCAGTTGTGTCCGCCAGTGTGTATATAAAGTGATAGACACAAGATAAGCATGCAATACTCTTGCAGGTTTCATCGGAATTCAATGCTGGAGACTCAACAAGCATCAGCGTCCGGACTGTGCAAAGTATCCTGCATGATATGGACTTTGGGAGCCGACGCCCAACTAGAGTCCCTTTGATGGGTGCATGTGCCTTGCTTAGGCATGGCAACAACGCCACTGGACACTTGATGACTGGAAACAAGTAGCCTGGTCTGACGAGTCGTGTTTCCAACTGTATCGGGCAAATGGAAGGATTCGTGTGTGGCACAAACCCCATGAAGCCATGGATCCCACCTGTCAACAGGGAACTGTACCAGCTGGTGGGGGTCCGTAATGACATGGGGTGTGTTTAGCTCGACTTCACTGGGACCCCTGGTACGTCTACAAATGTCTGTGACCGGCCGACACTATGTGCGCATCTTTTCTGACAAGGTACACCCGTTCATGTCCTGCATTCATGCTGATGGGTTGGGCCTGTTCCAACAGGACAATGCACCACCACATTATGATTAGAGGAGCATTCATCTGAGTTTCGGGTGTTGCCATTCCCACCCAAGTTCCCAGATCTGAATGTGAAAGAACACATTTGGGATGCCATGCAACGCGCTATCGAACAGAGGAATCCGAGACCTCGGAATGACATCTGAATTGTGGAACGCTCTGCAGGAAGTACGGTGTGCTTTGCCTACAGCATATTTCCAGAAGCTAGTGGAGTCCACGCCCCATCGTATTTCTGCAGTCCTCCGCTCCCCCAACCAAGTATTAGACTGGTGTACTAGTTTTTCTGGCACTTCAATGTACATATTACTCACTTTTTGAAATGGCCTACGTAATTTACATATTAAACTCACTTTTGAAATGACCTACGTAATATACATATTACACTCACTTTTGAAATGACCTATGTAAGATACATATTACACTCGCATAATAAATAATTACACAATAATTTACCACTGGTACCTGTGCAGTTAAATTTTGCACCTTCTTGTAAACCAAAGTTTTTTCAGCATGTTAGAAATCCATCAAAAACTGCATTTTTAAAGTCCACTTTTGCACTTCGCATTATTTAGGCAGACTATGGAAATCAGTTCAGCTCTGGAAGCAAAAGTTCTGCTACCATGACTTTCTATAATGATTTTCATTCAATTCCAAAATAAGTTCAATGTATTTCCTGAGTCTAATATAACCAGATTATTTGATGTAGATACAGCAGCCAAAATGATGAAATAGCCTTGCTTTCAATACGCACAGCCTTTGTGAAACAGAAAAGGCACTTTTAATTAATTACTGTTTTCAGAAATTATGTAACTCAGGATTACCATGTTCTTGCAAAACTTAAAACCCAGATTTCCAGGTTTACAATAAGAGAAAAACTCCGAATTTCGGACTACACCTGGAGGACAAACTCGTCTGATCAATGCACAAACTCGTCTGATCAATGCAAACTCGTCTGATCACTGCATTGGATTAGAGATGACTAACATACTCATAAAACTTACCACTTTTTATTTATCATTTTTAAGTATTTTGGATAAATTCACAACTCTCAAAATCTTTGTCTTCAATTCACATTTTGTTACAAAATGTGTAAATGATAATGATGGCCACTGATTCTTCAACTGTATGAAAAGTATCATCGTCATCATTGCCAAACATTATCAATCCACTGCTGGACAAAGGTCTCCTACCAGTCTCCTCCATGTCACTCCTGCATGCTTTCGAATCCATCTCCATGTGGTCGTCTTCTGGGTCTTTTCCTGTTCCTTGGAATCTAGTCTAGAATTTCGGTTGTCCATCGGTGGTCCATTCTTCTGGCAAGATGTCCATTCCATTGCCATTTCAGGGATTTTATTCTGATCATGATGTTTTCCACTCTTGTCATTTTCCTTATCCACAAGTTTCTCTTCTTATATTTACTGGTTACACTAAGCAGGCCTCTCTCCAGGCTTTTTTCAGTTGTCCGCAGTCTTTGTATGTCTTTTTTAGTTAAGGTCCACTCCATACGTAAGCACTGGAAGGATGCATTGATTAAACACTTTTCTTTTAAGACATAATGGGATATTGCTCTTAAAAATTGTGCTGTTTCTTCCAAAAGCTTTCAAACCAAGTTTTATATGTTGATTAATTTCTTTTGCTTTATATTTGCTGTCCAAGTTAAATGTAGGTATCGGTTGTCTCCAGGTTTTCCTCATCAATTGATAAATCTTCATTTTTAGTAAAAGCATTTTACATCAATTTTGCTTTTTGAAAGTTCATTTTTAATCCCACTTCTTTACTCTCATCAGAAAGTTCCTAGACCACACTCTGCAGCTCTGAAGGGGCAGTTGTAAAAATTACTACATCATCAGCAAAATGAAGTTAAATAATCACATTAATCTTTTATCCCTCTGTTTTTCCAGTTCAATGACTGAAAGACATTTTGCAATGCACATTAAAGAGTTTGGGAGATATGGTGTCATCTTGTTTCACTCTCTTTACAATTTTGTTGTTGTTGTATCTTCAAATAGTCAAACCTTTGCACTTGCATTTTCATAGATGTTATTAATAATGCTAATGTATGCATCTTCAATACCGCAGGATTTCAAAGCCACTGTAACTGCTGATGATTTCACGGAATAAAAGCATTTTCATAATCAATAAAAGCCATGCATAATGGGAGCTCATATTCCTTTGTTCTTTCAGTTAGTTCTCTCAGTACATGGATATGTTCTATAGCCACTCCTGAATCCATCTTGTTCTCTCGGTTGAGCCATGTCCAGTGATACCTTCAAGCAATGTGAAAGAACCTTAGTGAAGATTTTATAAACCATTGATAGAAGGCTAACGAGCCTGTAGTTCCCGAGATCCTCAGAGTCGCCGTTTTTTTATGTAGCAGGACCACTGCAGCATTGTTCCAATCCTCAGGAATCTTCCCTTCATTTAGACATCTTGTGAAAACTTCGGCAAGTCAAGTTTCAATTTCTCTACTTGCTTCTTATATATAGTCATAAAGGTAATTCCTCCATGAAAACTATATACATAAATAAATTGAATCAGATCAGTTCTTTGTAACGTTTTTTCTTATATGTTTCAGTTGAAAACTGTTTTAAGGTGCAAGCTGACAGAAAAATGCATGAAGTTTCAAACAACACTTTTCATAATATTTACTGACTATGAGAAAACCTGAAGACCTCTGACTTAAAAGATATTATTAGCTAATAATCGAAGCATATTAATGTCGCTACATCTTGCATAAAAACCATACATTATATACACACATTGCCCCCCAAAAAATGAACTTTTATTTAGTATTGAGTCGGGAACACCTTTGCTGAGAATGCCAGCAAGTATGTGATAAAGCATGGATTTTAACAAGATGCTTGAGTTTGTCAAAGATGGCCATTCCTGCAGCAAAATATTGTGCAGCTCAATCAATGTTGATGGAAGACGATATCAAACCTAAAAAATTATTTCCAGTATATAGGATTGAGATCAGGGGGCTATGGAGTCCACGAAAGATGATGCAAATTCTCATGTTCATCAAACCATTCTTGCACAACTCATGATCTGCTGTTGCACTGTCATCCATAAAGGCATCATTCCATGCAGGAAAAAATAGTGCAACATTGCAGGGTTCACTTGGTCTGCTACAACACTCAGGTATTCCTTGAAGACATCTTACCTTCCACTGGTATATGCCGACACAGTCTGTACAAGCAGAACATTCCCCGTAGAACTATGGCACCTCCAAATGCTTGGATTTTGTCCAGAAGGCATGCCATTTAACAACAATACTGGATGGAAAGAGCATCGCTAAAGGAGGACATTGTGATTACGGGGAAAAATCTTCACTCCATTTAACTTCCATTTTTAAAAGTTTTGAAGGATGAAATATCGTTCCCTGATGGGAAATGAACCCCTCTCCAACTCTGCTCAAAATTTCTCTTCAGTTTTGCATAAAAAAAAGCGGAATTCTGCAAATTCCCGGAAGAATCTCATGAACAAAAACAATGTATAGAGGGATTCAAGACCAATGAAGAAGGAAATAAAGCTGATTTTTTTAACTGAGTGAAAAATCAAAAGATAAGGCAAGAAAGAATGAATACAACATGCACTACCTTTTATTTGTCTTTTGCTGATTCTGCAGCTGCACAGCAGTCACTGCTTAATTTTTCTTTCTGCGAATACCTTTCTCTCCCTGTTCCTTTATTGTCACTTTTCTTTCTTTTCTTCCCTCTGATAACAATAATTTCATCCATCATGCTGAAAACTTTCAGCCCAAGGACCATGAGAGTGCATGATATCAAAGCTTCAACAATTGTACATAAATGGTGTAACTTTGAGAATATTAATACTTTTGAACACCACGCATCAATTTTCAGAAATTTTCCAACTTCGTCACTTCCGTTTTGGGGAATTTCCCCTCCCTTCCTTATCAAGCTTAAATGCAAAAACTTATGGGACGGGAGATATTTAACAACGTGCGCACGCGTTTGGGGGGGAGGGGGGCGACTTGCGGTTTTGGAAATTTTCCCCCTATTTTCAAGTTTTCCAATATTTTAGAAACTTAGAGAAATTTTACTGTATAAATATTTAAAATACAAATATTTATACAGTAAAATGTTATTTAACAATAATACTGAACAGAGGCAACATTGTGAGAGAAATAAATTACGATTACGGGAAAAATTTGAACTCCGTAGACCTTCCGTTTTCGAAAGTTCTGTAAAGATGGATTTTCGTTTTCCGACAAGCATCCCCTCAATTTCTCGCTGTTCACTTGTGCACCAATCTTGTGAATTACCAAAATGCTAATGAAAATAATGGAATTCCTCGAATTCGTGGAAGAATCTTATGCCTGAAGATTGTGGGAAAACGTTTGTGCTTCAAACTTCCATTTTTGCAAAATGCTGCCTACAGTTTCAAGCTGAAATACAAACATTTATGCAATAAAATGACATTTAACAAGAATACTGGGCAGAAAGGCAACACCGGGAAAAAATTACGATTACCGCAAAAACTTTTACTCCATTTAACTACCGTTTCAAAAGTTTTGAAACATGAAATACCATTCCCAGATGAATCTCCCCCCTCCCCAATTCTCTTCAGTTTTGCATCGATCTCGAGAATGATCTAAATAATGATAAAAAAGCTGAATTCCGCGAATCCGCAAAGAATCTCATGCATTTCATAAATTAATAGCAAAATAAAAATAATAAAAAATTTGTAAAATCCATAGTTTTGACAGTGAGTTCTGTAGTCAGACAACAAAATCCGTAGGAACTACGGACATTGCGTAGTAGTTAGCAAGTATGCACTAGACATCTGTTCTTAAATATCTTTTAAAATCCTTCTTTTCACTCTGCACACCGACGTTTCAAAAAATCTAAACGGTGACACAACCAATTGTATTTCACAATTCTTCATGAAACACATTTCAAATTTTGTTTTTCCAAAAAGCATATCATTACAGCTGATAATCCATGGCCATTCTAAGAAAATGTGGCTCAACGATATACACGAACTTTACGAAAAGCCTTTGCAATCGGAAAATCTCTCGAAAGAAACACAATGGTCATATGCCGCCCCAGTGGCGCAGTGGTCTAAGCGATGGCTTCTGAGGCATGGTTGTTGTGTTTGTCTTATGGTGGTGATTCTCTTCCTTCCCTGGAACCAGTGTCCCTAAATTAGGGACAGGCAATTGCTTATAGCCCATTGAGTAGCTCACGGTGATCGTTAAACCTCAAATCAAAAAAAAAAAATAATAATAATAATAATTTAGGAAAATTTTCCCTTCTTTATCAAGCTTAAACGCAAACATTCATGGAGGAAATGACATTTAATGACTACACAGAAATGGCATTTCATGACAACACAGGAAAGTAGGAGGGAGCATTGGAAGAGAGGGGGGGTTCAATTATGGGTGAAACCTTTGCTCCGTCCCTTTCTGTTTAGGGACCCTCCCTCCCATTTTCAAGCTCAAATACAAATATTGACAGAATAAAATGACATTTATTAACGTTGCTGGGCAGAAGGAACATTGCAAGATAAAATCATGATTACAGACCAAACCTTTAGTCCATCTCCCTACCATTTTCGAGAGGTAGAATTCTATCCTCAGATGGACCCAATGTTCAGAGAATTCCATACGCTGAGTTTCCAATTGATGGGCGTGTTATATTGTTTATTTGCCACACAGTGTATATTGAAAATTCATGGTATCTGAGACTTACATTTTGTCACTTAAATATCTTTCATTAAACATTTACCTTGTTGGCCCGAGCTTCAGAGTTTTTCTTCTCTTGAATTAGCCTGTGTGCATCCAAACATTTCTGATAACGTAACTAAAAAAAAAAAATAAGAATAATTTTTTCTTAAGTTCCATTTACAAAGCAATGTTGTACTGAAACATATGAATATATTATTGTGTAAGCACTACCATAATATTGTACATATAGTATAAAACATAGATTTAAGAAGCATTTAAAAAACTGGCAAAAAAGAAAGAAAAAATTTCACAGCAACAGGGCTTAAAGAGTTAAATAGTTTTTAAGATTTCCAGAAGTCTGAAACCTATTTTCCACAAGTCAAGGTGGAATAGTGAAATCGAAGAGGCAGTACAGAGGTGGGATGTTGCAAGGTAGAGTTTCTGAGGATGACTACTGCTGTAAGAAGTGTGAGGCAGCGAAGCTGGTTTGCCAGAGTAAAGCTAAAGATAGGAAAGAGAAGGTGAAAAGGCATGAATTGATTTAGGGGAAACAAAGTTGCAAGTTGTTTGAAGAACAGGATCGGAAAAAAGATACGGGAGTTCAATGAGTTAAGTGAAAGATGGCGTGAATACATCTGTGAGTTATCAGATCGAGAGAAGAAGTATGTAAAAGCTCTAAAATATCTCCAGAATGGCAAGGCTCCGGGAGTTCATGGCATAACTGCTGAGATGTTGAAATATAGTGGTGACTCTGTAATTGGCTGGTTAACTGAAATCTGCCAGTTGTGCTGGGAGTTAAAAATGGTACCTCGGGATTAGAGGGATGCTCATCATTGTTCCCTTGTATAAGGGAAAAGGTGATCAGACTGACTGCAAGAACTATCATGGTATTAGCTTACTGAGTGTGCCAGGGAAAGTGTTTGGTATGGTCATTATTGAAAAGGTGTGAGGTCTTACATCAGAGAAAGTGTGGGATGTTCAGAATCGTTTTATGCCGGGTAAAGGCTGCATTAAACAAATTTTTGCACTATGCATGATGATCGAAAAGTATCTAGCTGTTGGTAAGAAAGTTTTTGTTGAATGAATATGGTGTTACTGGGAATCTACTTAATAGTGTAAAAGCCATGTATGCTGGTAGTAGAGCTTGTGTACAAGTGAATGGTGTTTTATCAAAATGGTTTTCCATTGGTGCAGGAGTCAGGCAAGGTTGTGTAATATCACCATGGCTGTTTAATATATTTATGGATGCATGCATGCATGATGCCAAAATAGATAATAATGGTTTAAAATATGATGCCAAAATAGATAATAATGGTTTCAGCATACAGCAATCTGCACACATATCCATGTGTGCAGATTGCTGTATGCTGATGACACTGTCCTGTTGGCAGAGAGCAAAAGTGAGTTACAGAGTATGTTGTCCTGGATGTACAAAGTTTGTATGAAATTCAAACTGAGCATAAATAAGGGAAAAATCAAAGTTATGGTTTTTGAGCAAGGAACTGTTAGTACTGAATGCAGGGCAGGGTAAGTCTAAATGGCACAATGATAGACCAGGTAAATGAGTTTGTGTATTTAGGATGCATGTTTGACAGAGAGAACAGATTAGATGGTGAAATTAGTAGGAGAGTAAATTCTTCATTGAAAGTCATAGCTGTTTTGGGAGGTTTTCACAGGAACGATGGATTCTCAAAAGAGTCCTGTGAATGGCTGTGTATGAAAGTGTAATTGTTCCTACTCTGATGTACGGCAATGAAACCTGGGTACCACAGAAGAGACATTGGAGTCGTTTGTGTGCCGGAGAAATGTGTTACCTACAGGGGGAAGACATGTTCTGATCATGTGGGGGATGAAGATGTGTTGCAGTTGTGTAATGCAAAGTAAAATGTTGTTAGCAATGTGGAGACTAATATTCTTAGGTGTTTTGGCCATGTTGAAAGAATGAGTGACAAGATGCTTACTAAGAAAAACTTTCAGCCCAAGTTGCAGGAAAGAAAGGAAGAGGAAGGCCAAGGAAATCATGGGAGGATCAGATTCAGGCATGTCTGCATGAGAAAAAGATTATGAGTATGAAGTATAAAAGGTCTTATGTATGACGTGTGATGGATATCAATAAAGCCTGTGTTGTGTGTCAAGATCAGTGTAAATGGAGAAGTTTGATATGGCAACAGTAAGTAAATAATGTTAAAAATTTATCTGGTGGTTTGTATTTTTTTTTTTTTTTTTTTTTTTTTTGTGGAACTAACCTCTGCATCTCAGAGAACAGCTTAGTGATATGTATGTACCAGTTAAATGTTTATTTGGCAGATGGTCTTTGAGGAGCTAACCTCTGAATCTCAGAGAGCAGCTTAATGATATGCACGTATATATGCATGAAACATCAACATTGAAAGTCCCTTAAGTAGTTTTGAAGAAGATTTCTGGGAGTCTAACATCTATTTTCTAGAAGAATAGAGGTTCTAAGTCCATTTAGGCAGTTTTTAAGGAGTTTGAACCCTGTTTTCCAGGAGTCAACAATGAAAGTACATTTAAGTAGGGTGTTTTTTTTTTTTTTTTTTTTTTTTTTTTAGATTTTCACGAGTCCGAAACCTATTTTCCACGAGTGGATGTTGGAAGTCCATTTTAAGTCATTTTTAAGGAGATTTCGAGGAGTCTGAAACTTATTTTCCAGGAGTAGACATTGAAAGATCATTTAACTAGCTTTTAAGATTTCTGAGAGTCTGAAACACCAATTGCATAGTTGCCAACTTCAGAAAGTAAAAAACCTAAGGGTTTTTTTATGTGCTTCAGATTCGGTTTCACAAGCGGCGCTATGGGTGTTTATATGCACAAGAGCATGGAAAAAGAAATTATTTTAAAGATGCTGCATGCCAGCTTTTTACCAGAAAAGAGCAGCTGAAGCTGGAATATCTAAGTTTGCTATACAGAATTTGATAAAAAAAAATACTCGAGATGTATGATAGATTAATTTAGTCAAAGTCAATTATTATATTATTAAAAAAGAAAAGGTGCTAAATCTGAAAAACTAAAACTGGGTGCCAGTTATTTTGTGCAGCGGGAGAGGGGTGTTAAATTTCTGTGATTTATTGCTTTTTACAAGATAGGATCCAAAAGTTCAGGGACTTGGTGTGCAATTCTTTACCATGAATACTTTAAAAAACACTGATGCACAACCACCTTCAAAATAATCCCCTTGGGCGATGATGCACTTTTACCAGCACTCAAAGCTTCCAAAAGCCATGTTTTGCAACCCCCTGTAATACCTCCTACATTGCTGTTTTAGCCTTATTTGCTGATGCAAAACAATGTCCCTGCAGATTTTGTTTCATCAGTGGAAAGAGGTAATCATCGCAGGGAGCTAAATCGGGTGAATAGGCGGGATGTGGAAGCACATTAGTATAATTTCTGGCGAGAAACTCCATAACCATAAATAATATCAAAAGGTATTCTTTACTTATTTTTGAAAAAAGTATTCTGCACATTTGTTGCTACGTGAGAAGAAGAGCTTATATGTGAGCCGCGTGCCCCCGATACAATGAGTATAACTTTCCTTATGCATGTTTCAATTAATAGAAGAAATTTTAAATGTTTGATTGTGCTATTGAATGAATGTTTAAATGAAAATATTTAACTAAAACGTTTTATTTTAAAAAAAAAATTTTTAACTAACAAAAAACCTGTAACACAATTCAACCTCTCTCGGGACGGGAGCACGTGCCTCACGGAGCAACAAACGTGCGGAATACTTTTTCAATATTGGGTAAAGAATACCTTTTGATATTATTTATGTTCAATCTAAAGCATGTTTTTAACATAAGACAACCATTAAGAGTTGTTTCATGAAATTTTGTAACTCCATAACCAGTAGGGACCGATGTGCAGGCATCTTGTCATGGAGAAGGTACTATTGTCCACTTCGCCACATCTCGAGCAGTTTATGATGGATTGATTCCCGTAAGTTACGTAAAATGTCCAAATAACATTCCTTGTTAACTGTCGTGCCGTCAGGAATAAATTCGGAATGGACAATGCCGTGAGAATCAAAAAACACCTCCAGCATGACTTTCCCTTTGCTGCAATCCTGCCTGAATTTCTTTGATCACAGTGAATATAGTTATTTCCATGTTGAAGAAGCATGCTTTGGCTGAATATCAAACAAGTATCACAACATTTCATCACCTGCGATGATGTTATCCAATATTAAAAATGTAGGATCGCTATCGGCTTTGTTGATTAATTCGCCCGATATCCGCATTCATTTGTTTTGGAGGTCAAAAGGCGAGGGACAATGTGCTGACACACATGGTGCATATTAAGATCCCCCATCAAAATGCGCTGACATGTGGTCTCCGATAAATTAGTTGCGTTAGTGATTTCCTCAATTGTTCGGTGAGGATCCTGGTGAACACACTGTGCCACCATCGTAATGTTTTCCTCACTCCATGCAGTCACTGGTCAACCACAGCGCTGATTACCTGCGATGGATTCTCGGTCCTCTTTGAAATGCTGATGCGACTCTTACACCTTCGATCTCACCATCGTAGAGTGACCGTCCTTCAAAAGCATTTCTAAGGTCTATGCAGCTGATTTTCCCAAACGCTGACAAAATTTAATGTTACAACGTTGCTCTTCAAAAGCCATGTTTCTCACATCACAGAAGACTAACCACAGCAGCAAACATCTCTGTGCACATTCGAATTACTTTCCATGGGCCAAACCATTCTGATTATGAAGGGGAGGGATGGTGAAATGTATTTCAGACACCATAACTTTAACTGCATGCTTGCGTTGTCACGGGTAGGAACTCTCGCCCAAACTTTTGGATTCTACTCTGTACATGTAACATATCGTTTACAAAACATATACATATCATGAAACATATCCCTAGGGACAGTTTCATGGTTAAACGAGCTTCTAAGTGAACTAATGAAATAATGAAGGTATCATGTACCTATTATTGAACCTTATGTAGCATGTTACAATCTCGGTGAAACACATGCTCCCGCCCCAAGAAGAGAAAATGAGTTTATACTTACGAGTTATATTTACCAACTCCTCCAACAGATGGCGGCACTGAGGTGATTTACCTATATACGTAGCAAACGAGCCACACCCTTCTTTCGTTCCCGGCATGCAACTTCTGAATGCTGAAAACACGTGAGGGTAACCTCGTGCGGTTTGTTGTTGGCCCGAAGATATGAACTGAGTTCACGAAAGCGCTCACCGATACAACATTGATGGAGTGTTTTTGAGTGAACCGTGCTTCCAAACCCGATGAGTTTTGTTTGTTCCTAAAGTGGTATAATTTTTAATTATTGGATATTTTGAGGTTTATAAATGTTTTTGGGGGTATGTATTTAATAGAGTTATAAATTAATACTTCAACCAAAAGTTTTAATCCTAGTTGTAAAGGAATTTATGGCACCTCTATTCATAGTGTACTGTGGAATTAACTTTTTTACGGGTCTTATAGAGGTTATAATTCAAAAAAGTTAGTTGTCAAATTTTCGAACTAAAGCCTAGTTGTCAAATTTTCGAACTAAAGCCTAGTTCGAAAATTTAAGAACTAGGCTTTATAGTTCGAAAATTTGACAACCAACTTTTTTGAATAATAACCTCTATAAGACCCGTAAAAAAGTTAATTCCACAGTACAAAAGTTTTAGTTTGTAAATATTTTAACTAACAAAGACTTTTTACGTAAATTAGGCTTCTCTCGAGGCGGAAGCACGTGTTTCACTGAGATTGTAACGTGCTACATATGGTTTAGCAATAGGTACGTGATACCTTCATTATTTCATTAGGCCGCTTACAAAAGTTAAAACAAAAAACTATGTCACATTCAGACTATCAATTTAATGGATTATAATATATGATAGTATTATCAATGAAACTTTACTCGCCAAGCAATAAACAATCACTGTCATCATTTTACTGATATAAATCTCACTCAGAAATCATTTGCTTACCTTCAAATGGTTTATATTTTGCTTCTCTGATATTTTGTGATATTTTCTTACTCACACTGGCACCCTTCAAAGAAGTTGTAGATTTTGCTTTTTTGTGAAGGTTTGCTAAATTCCTCTTCAAAACATGCACCTCTTTTTCAGCACTTCATGATGAGTAATCTCTCCAATTTATTGTTTGTAAGAGAGGATCTAAATTCTGTTCGCATCTTCTTCGCTTGCCTAAAGATTCTCTCACACTCAGAGTTAGAATATGCAATTGTTAATAATGACAACATAGTCTGTACTAGCTGTGTTCATACTTTATTTTCCCCATTCCTTTCTTCAAACCCTTTACTAATGCTCACTCAACAAATTCTTTTTTTCTTCTTTCATATTTGACGGTATGTCTTCTATTTGATTTCCACAAAATTAGTTATGTGCAGCATCTAGTGCTTTTTCATAGGTTTAATTTTCTTTCTTAACTAAGATTACTGGAAAGTTATCAATAAAAAATTTCAAACTAAAAAAACTTGCCTTGGCTATGGATGAAATATTTATGACTTCTGTGTGAGACAAAACATCAAGACTTGTGAGGGAAGGCAAGGTGCATGTAATACAAAACAGTCAAAGTACTTTCGAACATAGCCAGAGAAAGTTAGTTTATCACCTTGGCTTAACAGTTCTATTTATGAAGTTTGAAAGCTCCCAATTAGAAATTTGCTTTGGTTGTTCTGAGTGTGACACTCTATTTCCATTTTTGAAGTACACTCCCTAATTATTCTTGGTTTCACAAATTTGCACAACTGTTTTTTGAACAAATCAATTAGCAATTTTAGCACATGAATAAGTGGTACCCTTGACAACAGTTCCACACATGCTGTAGTTTGTAAGGAGATTTCCAGGAATTCAAAATCTGTTTCAGGAGCCAATGATATCAGAAATTTTTAAAATTAAAAAGTTTAATTTCTATGAAAATGCAGGGTTTCCCCATTGCTCAATCACGTTTTGCTATTTCAACAGACAAGCAGAGCAAACATTTTTTCTTTTTGTTTACAAAAAAATTAAAGTTCAAAATTGGAACTTCAACTCTCCATTGGGGTTTCATTCCCTGTAAAATTGTATTAGCAGCATACTCACACATTAACATTTTTGTTCATAATTTTGCTTTAAACAAAAGAAAGCATGCTTGTGCAGACACTTCAAGTGAAATTAAAAAACAAAAATTGGTACTGCACTTTTCACTCTGCCATAAAAACAATTTTACAGATCACAGAAATAACTCAAATTTCATCACAGGAAGATTAAGTACCGATTTTGAAATTTAATTTTGCTTTAAAAAAAGGTAGAGGACAAAAATGTTTGCTCTACCGATTGGTTTTGAAAAGGATACTGCTAGAAATAGGAAAACAATAATTTCTTTAGAAAAAGTAGCCCTTTTTCACTATTACAGAAAATATTTAAAATAAGGAACATGATCAGAAAAATATAAAAACTAAGAATATAATCTGGAAAAGAAATAAAAAAGAAAAAGCAGCTTGGTCAGAAAAATTTGAAAATTCGGAAAATCATGGAACATTCTCATCCCTGATAGAACAATAAGTTCCAAGGGTTCCAAACATTTTGGCCAGCAGACAGCATAGAGATATCCAAAAAATATTTCTAAAAAATCGAGTAAATGTCCCTTATGATACTAAAATCATCCAAAAAACAATCCTAAAAAGGTTTAATAAATATTAGAAACTTTAAAATAAACTGCATACAGATGTTGAATAACATTATTTCGTGAACTAATGATTTCTATTTGACTACAGAGAATTCGTAGCACTTGGAGTGCCTGGGCCTTCCCTAACAGGAATGCTAAATCACATGATGCTGTTAATCTAGTCACACCTGTTGCTCATTCCATCAGGATAGAGAGTGAGCAACAGCGCAAGAGTCTGCATGTTGGCTGGCTCAAAACAAAAGACAACAAGTTAGTAAAATCATGCAATGCATTGATTATAATACACTTTCCAACATACCAGAAATCATTACTCAAGTTATCACTCAAGTTATGAGAATAATGGCTGTGGAATAAATCTCGGTCCTGTGCCCTGACCTTTGATCCCATTTCGATGATAATCAACAGAACCGGTTCGGTATACCTCCGAAATAACATGATAAAGTTTTGTCGCAATCGAAGCATTTTTACGCATAAGGCAGTAAAAAGGCTTCGGTTGCGCATAAGTTATGATGCATAAGGGCTATGGAATAAATCCCGCTCCTGTATCCTAACCTTTGACCCCATTTCGCCCATTTTCAATAGAATTCGTCCCCAGGCAAGCCCATACAACATACTAACATTTCATCCAAATCGAAGCATTTTTATGTAAGTTATGACGCATAATGGCGATGGAAGTGATTCCGCTTTTATGTCCTGACCTTTCACCCCATTTCGCCCATTTTCAATAAGGTTTGTCGCCAGGTGGTCCCCTACCATATACTAAAATTTCATCGAAATCGAACCCTTTTTACGCTAGGTATGACGCATAACAACAGTGGAATGGATCCCGCTCCTGACTAAAGTACTGACCTTTGACCACATTTCGTTCATTTTAAATAGGGTTCCTTCCCAGGTGATCCCCTACCAGATACTAAAATTTCATCGAAATCGAACGATTGTTACGCGAGTTATCGTGCGGACGGACATACGCACACAACGCATGACGTAATGAGGCAGATGGGAATCGCAACCATCTGCTCGGCGTAAGAGTGTGACGTCATAAAACTTTAATAGGATCCACACACAACGCGTGATGTAATGAGACAGATGGCGTGACAGTGCGCCAACATTCTCAAACGCGAGATTATGACATCATAAGATTTCTAAGCATTGGCAACATTAATGGAACAACGCCATCACTAAAAACGTTATAATTCGGGGAGGTTATTTAACCCACTAAACGAATTCTCCTAAAGTCGAGATCAAGCTAAATCGATTTCTAGTACCAGAAAACGGTAGATTAACGACTTTCATCAAAATTCTTAGAGCCGTTTTCAAAATAAAATGCACATACATACATACAAGAATTGCTACTTTAAGGTGGACGTCAAGTAATTTTGCTTCCTATACTTCCAATGGAAAAACTTCTGTACACATTTTCTTCACATTCCCAAGGATGAAAATTTGAACATCGATTAAAATAGCTTCATTTCATAATTTGGAATACTTAATATTTTCTAAACCATAACCGTAATTATGCAATCCAACATTTATATGTCCACTGATGTCATCAAAGTACAGGTCGCGCAATCTTTTCTCTGGTTTCAACACCACCAAAGGAAAAGTTATTGATTTTTAATATAATTATGGATTATTTTTTAGAAAATATTAAGTTTTCCAAGTTATAATATGAAGTTAATTTAATCGATGTTCAAATTTTCATCCTTCGGAACACATTAATTGTGAAGGAAATGTATACAAAAGTTTTTCCATTGGAAGTATAGGAAGCAAAATTACTTGACGTCCACCTTAATAATATGGGATAAGGGCAATAGAATGGATCGCAATCCTATGTCCTGACCTTTGACCACATTTCGTCCATTTTCAATAGGGTTCGTCCCCAGGTGGTCCCCTACTACATACTGAAATTTCATCGAAATCGAACCATTTTTACGCACGTTATGACACATAAGGGCAATGGAATGCATCCCAAATCTTATGTCCTGACCTTTGACCCCACTTCACCCATTTTGAATAGGGTTCGTCCCCAGGCGGTCTCCTACCACATAGTAAACTTTCATTGAAATCAAACCATATTTACGCAAGTTATGACGCATAAGGGCAATGGAATGATTCCCGCTCCTAGGTCATGACCTTTGACCTCATTTGTCTCATTTTCAATAGGGTTCGTCCCCAGGTGGTCCCCTACCACATAGTACACTTTCATTGAAATCAAACCATATTTACGGCAGTTATGACGCATAAGGGCAATGGAATGATTCCGCTCCTAGGTCGTGACCTTTGACCCCATTTGTCCCATTTTCACTTTACGCTTTCAACCTACGGTTGAAAGCGTAAAAAAGAAATTGCAAATCCGTAAAAGAAATTGCAATGTAAATGAGCAATGGATGTCATCAAAAAAGTGCAAGTACAATAACTTCTATGAGTCAAAATTAGTTTTACAGACTTTTCCAGAAGTCTGAGGGGGAAACATGGAGATTTTTGCAACATTTCTCATTTTTTTGCAACTTTTCTCATTTTTGTTTGAACACGATTTATCGCATACCATCCTGTGAAACAAACCATATTCATCCATGTTATACGCATATTTTAATTCTAAGTCATATACAATTTTTTATTTATTTTTTCTTGCCACATCAACTGAATAACTAATAATCACGAAACCTCTTGAGAAATATAAAATATCAACAATTAGTCCTTAAAGTAACATGACATGTGAAACAAACATTGAAAAGCTCTTAAAGTCAAGCATATGGTACAATTTAAAGCAAACCTACCTCTGCTTGTGACTTTATATTTACATACATCACACAAGTATCTTCAACGTTTATTCATGGGACCTTTTTTGAGTGAAGCACGAAGGCAAGCAATATCAAAAACCATGTTAAATATTCACAAATACGTATACAGGTAATTAACATATTTGTGAATTTTTAACATAATTTTTGATACTACTTTTTTTCATGCTACACTCAAAAAGTCCCATGAATGAACGTTGGAGATACTACATGTTTGATTTATGTAAAGATAAAAGTCACAAGCACAGATGGGTTTGTTTGAAATTGTACCACATGTTTGACTTTAAGAGCGTTTCATCGACTGAACTTTTGGAGGCTTCAGCTGTTGCACTGTGCCACATTCTGAATGACAATCTGTGCTGATTTTTGAAATTTTGAAGCCAATCATTACTGCAGCTGTATTCTTGAATTTCATTTATTTCCAAAACTATCTCGGTTTTATAAAGAATAACTTCATCACCAGTTAAATGTTAGGCATTTAACTGGCCAACACATAGAAACAAGAGCTATCTCTAAATTTCATGCTTGCTACTTTAAAAATTTTTAACTGTGAGCAGTTGTTTTTCAGATCCCATCCAATTATGTTTACCACTTAATATGTCTCCTACTCTGCTAATTGACTTGTAAAGTTTGGAAAAGTGTTTTGCTAGCTAATGCCTAGATCTAGGATTGGGATATTTCAATTAATGTATCAAAATTTCCTCATGAACATCCAATAATGTTCTACCCATTTCAGGATTTGGAAATATTCTAGTTGGATAATGCTTACCTAGGCATTCCGTTTCTAGTGATGATTCACTTTTCTCGCACGTTTCGGGTCTTCGTTGAAGCTATTGTCTGTTGTATGTGCAGCTACCTTTCACATCCAACACACTGCTTACTTTGGGTAGATTCAGTAGATCTTCACTTTAGGATTCAATAACATCAATTCTTTATCGTTATTAATGCTGTAAAAAATTTAGAGCATTAATAACGGTAAAGAATTGATGTTATTGAATCCTAAAGTGAAGATCTACTGAATCTACCCAAAGTAAGCAGTGTGTTGGATGTGAAAGATAACTGCACATACAATGGACAATAAGACAATAGCTTCAACGAAGACCCGAAACGTGCGAGAAAAGTGAATCATCGCTAGAAACAGAATGCCTAGGTAAGCATTATCCAACTAGAATATTTCCAAGTTTTTGAAATAATGCACATAAAAATGAATAGTAGCCTTTTCCGATCGATTTCTAAGTCGGAATGAGAACTGCTAATGAGAATTCATTTCAGGATGCTTTAAAAAATCTCGCATGACAAGCAGTACCTGTGAGAAACAGTGACTATCAAAGACGTTGGATAACAAGAGGTTTTAAAATTAAAAATGTGAGACAGGAAGTGCCATTTTCTGTGGAAGTGTGACAGCCTCTATCAAAATCTAAGACCATGCAATTAAGGCATTGTTATTTGCTCAAATCGTAAAGGGAACCATATGGGCAGGATAACTACCTCTCAGTTAAGAAAACTTCAATATTTAACCGTACGATAGCCTCTAGAATCAAGAACACACACACCAGTTGTCTCACTACTGTTAGATCAGTGTTGCCAACCATACTACAATTATAGTACAAATACTATAATTTAGCTCACTGTACTATGAACAAAAGACAGTCTGCTACGCAACATAACTATCGTGTAACATACTATAACTTTGTTTTCTGTATTATTGAAACTTTAGGTTCATTTCTACTTGTATATATATTTTTTTCTGATTTGTTAGTAAAGTTGAATCAAAGCTATTGTCTCTTACAGAAATTGCGACCTGCGTACATGTTATGACCTTCACTGAATTGACACATAAAAAAAATTAGTACACTAATTTCTTTTAAAAATAGAAAATAATAAATGATTCTCATCATTTTAAAGTTAAATAAGTAGTCATAAATGTATAGCACTTAAAACTTAGCTAATACTAAACTGAAAGAAAAAACAAACAAACTTGGAACAACCTTTTTTTATTCTCTACAAGATAAAATGCATTAAAGAGGTGCTTTGTTATCTTACATTCCATTGTTTTTGATGTACTATAATTTTTTTTAAAACACTCTTAATTTTTGAAAAATGCTACTATAATTGCAACTTTAGAAGTTGGCAACACTGTGTCAAATGCAATAAATCACACAGTTTGCATTCGATTTTCTTCAGTTGACTGCACTTTACTAACGACATTATTATTTTTTCAGGGAGTGCGCATGGGGGGGGGGGCTATTATTTCACACACTCTACAAAACTTCTTTGAGGAGCTCCTGTCCAACAACATGGTTTCGGGGCACAATTGATAAGATGGGCAATACAGGGTTGTACTCTTCCAAATGAGTATTTGGAAATTATACCACAAACTTTGAGTGACAGTTAACGGGGTATTATTCTCCAATAAGAAATACTAAAATGTCGCTAGAATATCGTGCTTGAAGGCGGTTTTTGCAAGGTGGTGGTTTAAAAGGGGAAATTTCCATTTAGTACAACAGGATAAGATTTGCAACTCATTAGAAGTAAGCAGAAGGCAGGGATGGCAGTTTAAAAAAGGGGCAGTTTAACAAGTTTCGACTGTATGTAGTAATACTTTTTAAGAAGACACATGCTGATTTTCAATATAAGACAATTATAATTTGAGATATATAGTAATTATATCTTACTTTACAGGCTGCTTCTATTGTTTTGCACAGAGCTCCAGAAGATGGTTCACAGTGAAAGATATGAGCAATGAACTGATCCTGGGCAGTATGAACTATGAAACCACATTGCCTGGAAGAAAAGAACACATGGAAAATAAACATAAATCTATTATTGTACATACATAAATATCACTAAGCTGTTCTCTGAGATTCAGAGGTTATCTCCACAAAGAAATACAAACTACCAGATAAAATTTTAATTGATTATTTACTTACTGTTGCCATATCAAACTTCTCCATTTACAGCGATCTTGACACACGATGTGGGCTTCACTAACATGCGTCACATGACGTACACAAGACCTTCTATACTTCATGCTCATAATCTTTTTCTCATGCAGACACTCCTGAATCTGATGAACCCATGACTTTCTTGGCCTTCCTCTGTCTTTCCTTCTTGCCACTTGGGCGAAAAAAATTCTTAGTAAGCATCTCATTACTCATTCTTCCAACATGTCCAAACCACCAACGAATATTAGTCTCCACCTTGCTAACAACATTTTGCTTCACATTACACAACTGCAACACATCTTCATTCCTCACACGATCAGAACATGTCTTGCCACAAATTACATTGCAGTAAAAACTTCCCAGTAAATATCCATAATTCTATACTTCATATGACATATATAGATATATATAATTGTATCACAATACTTCTCAATTGACAGCTGAATAAAGGACTTCCTAAGTGAGTTACACAACTCTACACCCTTATCAATTCTCTTCCATGTCAGTCCAGCATGCTTTTGAATTTCATCCAATAATTTCCCACATTGTTGTCTTTTGGATCATTTTCTGTCCCATGGCATCCAGTCCAGTGTTTCAGTTGTCCAAAAGCTGTCAGTTTTTCTAGCAAGGTATGCCAATCCAGCCCAAGGTTGCCAATTGAGGGTCTTTACTTTCATCGCGTCATCCATGTTTGTCATTTTTCTGATCCATGAATTCCTCTTTTTATCTTTCCTGATTATACCACTGCATGCTTCTCCGAGTTGCTTGAAGCCTCTGAAAGCTTATTTTTTTAGTCAAGGTCCATGTCCCTGGATCCATAAAAACTGGAAGTGCATGCATTGATTAAAAACTTTTATTTTAAGACATAATGATAAATTTAATATATTTCCTAGTCATTAAAGAAAGTTATAAACTCATCTTTAAATGCCTGCTTCTTAAATACCTATATGATGCAAGTTAGTACATCGCCAACGGCCGTGCTGGGCCTGAGTAAAGCATTAAAGATAATATCTCAATTCTAAAAAAAAAAAAAAAAAAGTTCATCTCCTGCCGGCTAAATGAGCAATGGAATACATAAAAAAGTCCAAGGTACAATAATTTCCATGAGTCAGAATTAAATTTACAGATTTTTCCACGAGTCTGCAGGGAAATAAGGAAAAAAAAAAAGTCCAAAATACAATAATTTCCATGAGTTAGAATTAAATTTAAGGGCTTTTCCAGGAGTCCGAGGGGAGATAAGAGGGAAAAGTTCAAAGTACAATAATTTCCAGAATTAAATTCAAGGACTTTTCCCATAGTCTAAAGGGAAATAAGAAGAAAAGGACTCATTTAAAAAGGTCTTATATTCCAGAAGATGTATGAAAGCAGTGGTATGCACACACATACTTGATGGTCCCATGCAGAAATCCCAGATGTTCTGCAATTGGGGTGAGGGGCACCACATCTTCTCCACACAGATTATCTGCCGGCGGCAGAACTCACCCAGGTCGCCGTTTTTACTCATCATCACAGCTGCAGGTATACTATGCAGCAGGTAGGTATGAGCCCACATGGAGGTTTCGGCTGGTCTCATTATTGTCAAGGGCTGGGGCAGGTTTGTGGATGAATGTGGTGTGTATAATAAATTGTGTTTTCAATTTATCCGGATCCTTCTGCAATTGTCCTGCAGCTCTATTTTTGCCATCATGTGTATTGTTCATTTATATTATTACGTCCATGAAATTTCAGTTCAATCCGATGCTTTCTTCTTGGTGAGCAAATTTCATTGTCCGCGAGTGTAAATTTACTGAGCATCCTGGAGACCAAAGGTTACATTTTTCGTAGGCCTATGCTAACCCCAGAGGAAGGTTATCTATGTTAAAATGTTTACTAGTAAACCTTATTAATAACAAGACTCCCTTTGCCGTGAAACGCCATGGGAAGACTAATGTTTTTTTTCTTTGCGTTGCTTTTGCTGGGATGCATTTACAATAAACCATGTGGTCTGTACTACGATACCAACACACACATATGGAGTTCTAGATCAAAAGAGCCACTCTAATGGGTCTTCGCCAAAACATGTAAACAATTTTCGCCTATTCGAAAAGCTTTTCCCACAGCCGTAGCTGAAAAACAGATGGTATCTTCTATCTTCGTTTGGCAATTCACCGAAAAACCACTTAAGAGAAAAAACAAGGCATTAAGTAGCAGTCATATTACCATAGTAACATTTATTCTTTCTCCTTGTTTCTCTCTCAGTCCCTGCCTAATTCCTTTCATGATGTCATCTTTGACTCATGTGACTCGAGTGCGCTGTTGCTGACCTGTCATGATTGAGATCAAAAGATTAGGTCTTAATCAGCTCAAACCTGTTCATGCTAGGAGTGATCTATAGCTTAAAAAGACTGACTTAAAATTTTTGACACTACCCATATTATGGAATTTGGAAGCAAAACACGGTCCTACACCATTGACTACAAGAAACAGGTAATTGAATATGCCAAAACAGCATGGCAACAGAGTTGCAGAAAGGCATTTTGTACCACCTCCAACTGAGAAAATGATCTGCTACTGGAAGAAGCAAGGAGACATGTTGAAGCCTGCATCAAGAAGTAAAGGCAACCTGCATCAGTCTACATCTAAGTGGCCAGAACTGGAGGAAGAGATGAAGGATTGGATAGTTAGGGAGAGAAATTTGGGTCTTGCAGTATCAACAAAGCTGTTATTAATGAATCAAAATTGAGGGCAGCAGCACGAGGTCTGGATGGTTTTCGTGCAACGTTTAGCTAGTGCTACAGATTTATGAAGAGGCACGGACTGGCAATAAAAAGAGTGAAAATAAAAATAGCACATAAAAAGCCTGAAGAGCATGCATTCATGCACACACACACACACACACACACACACACACACACCACTAAGCTGTTCTCTGAGATTCAGAGGTTAGCTTCAAAAAGAAATACAAACTACCAGATAATTTTTACTTACTGTTACTATACCAAACTTCTCCATTTACAACGATCTTGACATACAACATGGGCTTCACTGACACCCATCACACGCCGTACACAAGATCTTCTATACTTCATACTCATAATCTTTTTCTCATGCAGACATTCCTGAATCTGAACTTCCCATGGCTTCCTAGGCCTTCCTATGCCTTTTCTTCTTGCCACTTGGGCTAAAAAGATTTTCTTAGTAAGCATCTCACCACTCATTCTTTCAACATGGCCAAACCACCAAAGCATATTAGTCTTCACCTTGCTAACAACATTTTGCTTCACATCACACAACTGCAATACATCTTCATTCCTCACACAATCAGAACATGTCTTGCCACAAACCCCGATAAGTAAAGCATTTCTCCAGTGCACAAACAACTTCTATGTTTCTTCTGTAAGTACCCAGGTTTCACTGCCATACATCAGAGTAGGAACAATTACACTTTCATACACAGCCATGCGGGACTCTCTTGAGAACCCATCATTCCTGTGAAAACCTCCTACAGCAGCCATGACTTTCAACGAAGAATTTACTTGCCTACTAATTTCACCATTAAATTTGTTCTCTCTGTTAAACATGCTTCCTAAATACACAAATTCACTCACCTGGTTAGTCACTGTGCCATTTAGATTTACATTACATTCAGTGCTACCAGTTCTTCTCTCAAAAAACATAACTTTGGTTTTTCCTTATTTATACTGAGTTTGAATTTCATGCAAACTTCGTACATCCGAGACAACATACTCTGCAACTCACTTTTGCTCTCTGCCAACAGGACAGTGTCATCAGCATACAGCAATCTGCAGTACAAGAAAAGAGACCGACTATGGACTGGGTCAGATCGGAAACATGGATGAGGTGCCATTAATGTTTGATGTGGTATCAAACAGGATAGTGGATGTTAAAGGGTCTAAAAAAACCACTATACAGCTGTGTTATTGTGTTGTGTTGATGGAACAAAACTGCCACCACTACAGATTTTCAAGAGGAAAACTTTACCAAAAAACAAAATTCCACTTGGAAGTTTTGTTTGCAACCACTCAATGGGGTGGATGGATGAATAGGGAGTGAAGCTATGGTTGAATCAGGTCTGGTCAAGGTGTCCCAGAGGCCATCCTTGCTTGTGTGGTAACAGTTTTGTGCCCACAAAACAAACACTACTAAAGAAAGGGGGCAGAGACTGAAGACAAAAATGGCAGTGATCCCTGGTGGTCTAACAAGCCCAATTACAACCACTGGACATATCCATGAACAAGAGTTTTAAGGCATTTATAAAAGAAGAGTGGAATCAGTGGATGCATGACCTAACCCCTAACAACAGGCCAACAATTGCTCAGGTGTGCGAGTGAGTCCAAAAATCATGGATTGCTGTCAAGACTGAAATAGTAGCAAAATCTTTTAAAAAATGTGCCATCAGTAATGTGTCAAATGGCACAGCAGATAATATTCTGTTTGAAGACGGTGACACTTCGGACAGTATTGACCACCCTGATTACGACAATGATGCCAGTGATATGGATAACACCAGTGAATTTTTCGGATTTGTGGATATGAATGGCTGAAATGTTTATAAACAAAGATATTGCTCTTTCCACATTTTAGCAACACATATCAACCAAAAAATTTTTATTCGCCCACCGCCGGGGAGTCAAATCCCGGATCTCTCGATATCTAGTTGAGAGTGTTAGCCTTACACCACGGTGGCCAACAATCCACTGCCCTATGTGCATTTTTCTGTCAGCTTCTGACATCATAAATCTGTAAGATGGGCTCAGCTACTGAGACGTCTCCATCTGGTGGGCATTAACGGCACTGGCTATATAGCAGTTAAATCCAAAGTGAAAATATATTCCTATGTGTTGCTAAAACGTGGAAAGAGCAATGTCTTTGTTTATTCACTGACGTCACGTATTTGGAGGATTTTCACTTTGGATCTCGCCCTTTGAATTTAACTGCTATAATTAATATATAGCCAGTGCTGTTAATTCCCGCCGGGTGGGGGCGTCTCAGTGGCTGGGCCCATCTTGCAGATTTATGGTGTCGGAGGCTGACTGAGGAACACACATGGCGCCGTGAATAGTTGGCCACCGTGGTGTAAGGCTAACGCACTCGGCTAGATATCGAGAGATCTGAAATTCGGATCCCCAGCGGTGGCCAAATAACAATTTTTCGATTGCTATGTGTTGCTAAAACGTGGAAAGAGTGATGTCTTTGTTTATTCACTGATGCCACATATTTGGAGGACTTTCAGTTTTAAATGTTTTTCCTTATATGTAGAGGAAAAAATATGCATTACTTTTAAATCTTTATGAAAGTGCTGAGACCTTATTTTTATGTTTATTCTTTTATCTCAAAATTTTGCTTTTCAAAATTGGGGTGCGTCCTTGACGCCAGGAAATATGGTACTCGCACATAAGCCGAAAGTTTTGGAAGAAATCTTGCTTTCAAAGTTGGGGAGTTGGCTTATATGTGGGTGGGTCAGTGAAAAACAGGGCTGGATTTCCGTGAATCCTCCCACAGAATTTACAGACAGATTTGTTTATGTTTTAGATCGCAGCTTTCCACGTGTCAAAAATGTAAGCAAATCTGTTTTCGACCATGGCTTTCCGTGTATTTTTCAAGAGTACTTCCAAAAAATAAAAATAAAAAAAAATATGAAATAGTTTTCCACCCAGAGTAGGATTCCTATGTAGGAATAAATGGTGCTAATATGATAAGCGAAAAGCATAATCCCGTTTCAAATTGAAACCATGAAATTTCTTGCTTCCAAACATAGAATACTTCCCATATGCAACTGTGTAACACCACCTTTCCAATTGGGCATGCAGTGATTCAGACACCGCATAAATCACCGTGCTCTAGGGGTGAGTTACAGCCAATTAATCATGTCTCTCCTCTCATGAGTTTCTGGGTAAGCACTGGCATGCATGTCTCGCGCTCCACGGTTTGAAAAGCCATTCGCGCTATCAAACAGCAAAGACACAGTGCTTTATGAAAGGTAGTAAAACATGAAAAAAAAAAGGGCATACTTTGCCTTATTACTTCTTGAGTGAAAGAACTATGGGTCACAATTTCACCAGAAATGGTTATAAATTCTCTCAAAAATGCTGCATAAGAAATGTAATGGATGTCACTGGGGTTATTAGGAAAATTTGACAGTGAATACTACTTTGAAGGTTTTTTACAGAAGATAATCTCAGAAATTTGCACAATTTGTTTCAATAAATATATTTCCCAAAATCTCGAAATTTAATGTCAGCTTATATGTGGGTCAAGGTTTTACATAAATGTTTAGCTCTTGAAGTAGGGGGTTGGCTTATATGCAAGTATATATGATACTTGATTTTTAAACAAGTTGCTAGGATCTACACATTTCTGATATTCATTAAATAGGCTATATTTCCCCTTCATGGCTATTCATACATTCTCTGTAACACAGTTTCTTTATGTTAACTACATTTGTTTTTAATTGGTTGTCTTTTTGCTTTACTTTTGTAGTTTAATAACTGGCACATAAGAAGGAGTTCCTCATTCCAAATTTAAGGTCACTGTACCCAGGGGAAACTGTTGGCTGTGGGCTAATCTCTCACACTGACCTATTTAGGGGTATGCAAAAGTTTCTGCCGTTTTAAGGAGAAAGGAGACAGGAACAATAAGGAAGCCAGTACACATTTATTCAATGAAATATTGGCCGTGACCTTTTGACATTTTTTCAGGCAACAAATGAATGCCCCTATGATAGAAGGACTTGGGTTTTGAGCTGAAGAACACAGTGACGAAATTTTCCACCTCTGGAACTGTGGTGAGCTGCTGTTGGGCTAGGGCATGTTGCATCGAGCAAAACAGATGAACATCAAACAGAAGTCATCGCTCTTTTCACGTTTATAAGTGTGTCCTGGAAGCTGGTGCAGTGGAAGCATATCCGGCGTGTAACTGGAAGACCCTGGGTTCGATTCCCGGTGGTGGCCAATGAGAATATTTCCGTAACTCACTTATAAATGTGCAAAGAGCAATGACTTCTGTTTGATGTTCCTAGTCCACGTCAAATGTCTGTATTAATAAAACAGATGAAAGTCTGAGGGTGCAATGTCTAGGGAGTAAGCCGGGTGAGGTAAAACCTCCCAGTGTAACTGTTCAAGGGCTGATTTTGGGTGGCACCGACATGTGGTCTGGTGTTATCGTGTAACAGGAAGACTGGGCGGTGTCCTTTACCTGTCCGTGGGCGTTTTTGCTCAATTGCGGTGCTCAGTTTCATCAACTGATCACTATATCATTGTGCAGTGATCGTTTCGCCACATTTCAACAGTTCGAAGTACAGCACTCCATGCATATCCCACCACACATACAACAGCACCTTTTTCCTGTGGATATCCTGTTTTGCAGTGGATGTTGATGCTCTGCCTAGATCAACCAGGCAGCTTGCATAAGGGGTTATCACAACAGACCCATTTTCCATCGCCGGTGACAACCTTCCACCAAAAATTCTTCCCCTTCAGCAACAACATGCAGATGTCCAGTCGTTGACCAATATTACGCTCCATTAAAGTATGTGGAACCCACTTACCAATCTTTTGGATCTTCCCCAAGACCTGTACACGCCGTACCACAGTCGACTGCGCCACTTTCAAACATTTCACCAGTTGCGTGGTCGATTGTGTGGCATCCTCTTGCAACAGTGATTCCAGCTCCTCATCTGCGAGTTCCTGCAATCTACCTGCACGTAGCTTGTCTTCCAAGCTTAGATCACCTCTTTAAACCTGTCAAACCATTCTCGATATGTCCGCTCACCCATAACCATTTTGCCATACGCCTGGCATATTGAACTGTATGCTTCACTCACACTTTTCCCTAAATTAAACATGAATAACAAACAGTGCCACAAATGAACTTTATTGACTGCCATGCTTGGCTTCATGTATAAACTGACAACATGGGTCACCAGCTGGTTAAACCCCCTAGCAGGGGTGGTGGAAACTTTTGCATACCCCTAATACTTTTCATGATTTTCAAGACTAAAACTGTTACATCATCAGTAAGTGAAATCTAGTCTCATCAATTTTAAAACTTTAATTTGGCAGATGAGCTTTCTTTGAGAAGCTAATCACAAAGAAGAGCTTAAGTGCCATGTACATATACATGGATAGGGAGAAAATCAGTGGAGTGCAAATATGCATAACACTCACTTCTCACCACAGATTTGAACCTGGTAAAATATGAATATTCCACTTGTTTTCACACCTTACAGGGTGTCTACCGAATTTGGGAAACACAATTTCATAACCAATAAGAAATTTTCATGATCACTTTTAAAAGGCTTCTGTACATATATATATATATATATCATTATCATCAACCATTATCAATCCACTACTAGACAAAGGTTTCTCCAAGTTTATTCCACAACTGTCTGTGTTGAGGTCTCAATGTTACTCCGGCATGCTTTCAAATTTCATATTATAATCCTAGCTAAGGCTGCAGTAATGTGCGTGCGCGCACACACACACACACACACACACACACATTTAAAAGAGGGAGAACACTATGCCTCCTCTTTTTCTATTTTTCTATGGAAAAAGTGTCCCATGCTGTTCTGCAGGTTACAAAAATCTACTCATCATACTTTGAGTGTGCTTAAAGTAAGTTGAAATACTCACCACATTTTGCTACAAGATTTCATTACATATGCCATACTTTAACATTTATACCTGGAGAATGTTCTTACTCAATAAGTAGCTTAATTTAAATTCCTAAATTGATCTCCAACTTTTGTAAATTACATTATGGACATGTACGTATTCCCATACTAAGACTTTTCTTGCTCTATTCATTTTCATTGTGGTACAGGGAACAACCCCCCCCCCTTTTTTTTACACTTAAATCGGTAGATGGAAGCATTTATGCCTTGTGGGGTCAGTGCATGAAAAATTACTTAAACTTTTGGCCAGAAAGTCAACAATTATTAAAAATAAAAAGAAATTCATGACTCCAAAGCAAAATTCGTGACTTTTTCTGGACTTTCATGACCTTTTTTGAATTCATAACTTTTTCGTGACTTCCATGATTTTCATGACCAGTAGACCTGCCTTATCACTCAACTACCTGACATCAAAATTGGTGAAGATATTATTCACTAACAGAAAATATCCTACAATTGACAGAAATTTATATCCTACAATTAATATCTGAATAAAAAAATAGAAATGGTACTAATATTACAAAGTGAACAATAAAAAGAAATGGTATTACAATCCACTTTCATCAGTAATAACATTTATTGTATAGTATAATTAAAACAAAGTGGAGTAGAGATCCTTACTTTATATTCCTTCCAATACCCAGGAATGACAGAAAACGAACTCTACATTCGGCAAGCTGTTTCCCTTCCTCCTAAAATAAGAAAAATCACATATAGCCTTTAATTATTTTAAACTGCATTTCTGTGAAAAGAAATATATACAAAATTGCAACAATAATGATTATAGTAAACCCTCATTATAAGGAACCAATAGGGAAGGAATGGTGTCCATTATAACCAGGTAAGAGGAGTACACTACTAGAAAAAAACAGCCAATAAATACACTAAACAAGACACCCAATGAATAGAAAATGCTAGAAGAACTTCCAGCATTAGAAAATCCTTGCAGGGCAAGTTTAGATGTTGTGTATATGTATACGAATATAAACTTGGACAAACTCATAGATTACATAGCAGATGACCTATCTAACCTAGTAGTGTTTCATGAATACAATAAAGAAGAAGCAATAGGCCTTCATGAACTTACAGTGTTTGCTCTAAACAACAATTTTTTTCAATTCCAAGGCTGCTTCTATAAGCAAATATCCTACTAGGAACAAAACAGGCACTACTGACAAAAATAAGGAGAAAATTGAATATTTATTCACAAAAAAAGTCACTTACCACAAGGGACTGTTTGAAAAACTGAAAAAAAATCAGCACTAAATATAAAATTAGGTTAGCTCCAGGTTTGAATAACAAAATTAAAAAATACTTACCATCCCTAAAACAAAAAGAAGAAAATACTTTACTCCAGGAAGGAGTCATGTATAAAATAGTTTGTTCTTGTGGATTACCATATATAGGAGAAACAGGAAGAAGGTTAACCACCAGAATTAAAGAACACAAAGCAGCAATAAGGAACAGCTCAAATAAAACAGGATTAGACAGGCACATACAACGGAGTCATTTATAAAATAGTTTGTTCTTGTGGATTACCATATATAGGAGAAACAGGAAGAAGGTTAACCACCAGAATTAAAGAACACAAAGCAGCAATAAGGAACAGCTCAAATAAAACAGGATTAGACAGGCACATACAACGGAGTCATTTATAAAATAGTTTGTTCTTGTGGATTACCATATATAGGAGAAACAGGAAGAAGGTTAACCACCAGAATTAAAGAACACAAAGCAGGCAATAAGGAACAGCTCAAATAAAACAGGATTAGACAGGCACATACAACGGAGTCACATTTATAAAATAGATTGTTCTTGTGGATTACCATATATAGGAGAAACAGGAAGAAGGTTAACCACCAGAATTAAAGAACACAAAGCAGCAATAAGGAACAGCTCAAATAAAACAGGATTAGACAGGCACATACAACGGAGTCATTTATAAAATAGATTGTTCTTGTGGATTACCATATATAGGAGAAACAGGAAGAAGGTTAACCACCAGAATTAAAGAACACAAAGCAGCAATAAGGAAGAGCTCAAATAAAACAGGATTAGACAGGCACATACAACGGAGTCATTTATAAAATAGATTGTTCTTGTGGATTACCATATATAGGAGAAACAGGAAGAAGGTTAACCACCAGAATTAAAGAACACAAAGCAGCAATAAGGAACAGCTCAAATAAAACAGGATTAGACAGGCACATACAACGGAGTCATTTATAAAATAGATTGTTCTTGTGGATTACCATATATAGGAGAAACAGGAAGAAGGTTAACCACCAGAATTAAAGAACACAAAGCAGCAATAAGGAACAGCTCAAATAAAACAGGATTAGACAGGCACATACAACGGAGTCATTTATAAAATAGATTGTTCTTGTGGATTACCATATATAGGAGAAACAGGAAGAAGGTTAACCACCAGAATTAAAGAACACAAAGCAGCAATAAGGAACAGCTCAAATAAAACAGGATTAGACAGGCACATACAACGGAGTCATTTATAAAATAGATTGTTCTTGTGGATTACCATATATAGGAGAAACAGGAAGAAGGTTAACCACCAGAATTAAAGAACACAAAGCAGCAATAAGGAACAGCTCAAATAAAACAGGATTAGACAGGCACATACAACGGAGTCATTTATAAAATAGATTGTTCTTGTGGATTACCATATATAGGAGAAACAGGAAGAAGGTTAACCACCAGAATTAAAGAACACAAAGCAGCAATAAGGAACAGCTCAAATAAAACAGGATTAGACAGGCACATACAACGGAGTCATTTATAAAATAGATTGTTCTTGTGGATTACCATATATAGGAGAAACAGGAAGAAGGTTAACCACCAGAATTAAAGAACACAAAGCAGCAATAAGGAACAGCTCAAATAAAACAGGATTAGACAGGCACATACAACGGAGTCATTTATAAAATAGATTGTTCTTGTGGATTACCATATATAGGAGAAACAGGAAGAAGGTTAACCACCAGAATTAAAGAACACAAAGCAGCAATAAGGAACAGCTCAAATAAAACAGGATTAGACAGGCACATACAACGGAGTCATTTATAAAATAGATTGTTCTTGTGGATTACCATATATAGGAGAAACAGGAAGAAGGTTAACCACCAGAATTAAAGAACACAAAGCAGCAATAAGGAACAGCTCAAATAAAACAGGATTAGACAGGCACATACAACGGAGTCATTTATAAAATAGATTGTTCTTGTGGATTACCATATATAGGAGAAACAGGAAGAAGGTTAACCACCAGAATTAAAGAACACAAAGCAGCAATAAGGAACAGCTCAAATAAAACAGGATTAGACAGGCACATACAACGGAGTCATTTATAAAATAGATTGTTCTTGTGGATTACCATATATAGGAGAAACAGGAAGAAGGTTAACCACCAGAATTAAAGAACACAAAGCGGCAATAAGGAACAGCTCAAATAAAACAGGATTAGACAGGCACATACAACGGAGTCATTTATAAAATAGATTGTTCTTGTGGATTACCATATATAGGAGAAACAGGAAGAAGGTTAACCACCAGAATTAAAGAACACAAAGCAGCAATAAGGAAGAGCTCAAATAAAACAGGATTAGACAGGCACATACAATGGAGTCATTTATAAAATAGATTGTTCTTGTGGATTACCATATATAGGAGAAACAGGAAGAAGGTTAACCACCAGAATTAAAGAACACAAAGCAGCAATAAGGAACAGCTCAAATAAAATAGGATTAGACAGGCACATACAACAGAGTCATTTATAAAATAGATTGTTCTTGTGGATTACCATATATAGGAGAAACAGGAAGAAGGTTAACCACCAGAATTAAAGAACACAAAGCAGCAATAAGGAAGAGCTCAAATAAAACAGGATTAGACAGGCACATACAACGGAGTCATTTATAAAATAGATTGTTCTTGTGGATTACCATATATAGGAGAAACAGGAAGAAGGTTAACCACCAGAATTAAAGAACACAAAGCAGCAATAAGGAACAGCGCAAATAAAACAGGATTAGACAGGCACATACAAGAAACTGGCCACAAAAGGGACTGGGACTCCTTAAAAGTGATGAAACATCAATCCCATGCAATTATCCGGAAATTAGAGGAATCCCTGGAAATTTACAAGACACAAGGTGGCAACGTCAATGACCATGCTGGATAGAAAATCCATCAGGCTTGGTTACCAGACCTGTGGAAGTAGAAGGAAGCAAGAACTCCTGACGAAGATCTAGTGTTTAGATCGAAAATTTGAGAGGTAATGTACCTAATAAATTTATCCTCGATAATTCCCGTTAAATATTTATAATACTGAAAGTAATAAGAGGAAGCCATGAAGTCATTAATTACTAGAAAATGCTGCACTAAATAAAAAAAAATAAAAAAAATAAAAATTTCTTTTAGATTTTACATATGACAGAAGAGCTTGTTGTGTCTTGATCTTAAGAGACAGAAACTGTCATTTTTGAACCATTGGAGCAATGATGACTGGTGGTGACACCAGGGGTAAAAAAATATCAAAATTGTAACATTCGCACCTGGGCATGTTGTCCAAAAATATTCGTGCCTAAACACACACACATTTTGCACATACTGTGCTATTTTTTTTTTAATTTAAAACGTTTCACAAACAATATAAAAAACAGAATACTTTTACTGCATTTCATATATTGTTCCCTAGCAATTAAATTTGAATTCACTTATTTTTCATTGCATTTCATAAATTGCACACAGCAGTGAAATATGAACTTCCTTATGGGTCATCATTCCATGTCACATCAGAACAAAAATGTAGCATTTTTGACTGAATCCTTGATATTTTCTTTGAAACTTAATGAACTTGCAGGCTTTATAAAGAAACTAATCAATGGAAAATTTCACCTTCCTACACATACTTTTATAGCTAACTGTCTATTAACCTCGTTTGGATCTACGATTCACATGTCAGGATGGTGATGTCACTCAGTGACATCATGATTATTTGGCTGCATAGAGAGCAGGATGAGCAAACCTTACTGTCAATTAACTTTGTTCGGCTCTACGATTCACATGTTAGGACGGTGATGTCCCTTAGTGACGTCACGGTTATTCGTCTGCGAGGAAGGTGGGATGAGCAAACCTTACTGTCTATTAACCTTGTTCGGATCTACGATTCACATGGCAGGATGGTGATGTTACTCAGTGATGTCACAACTATTCAGCTGTGTGGAAGGCGGGATGAGCAAACCTTACTGTCTATTAACCTTGTTTGGATCTACGATTCCCATGTCAGGATAGTGATGTCACTCGGTGACATCACGATTTTTTGGCTACATGGAAGGTAGGATGAGCAAAATTTACTGTCTATTAACCTTGTTCGGATCTACGATTCTCATGTTAGGACGCTGATGTCACTCAGTGCCATCACGATTATTCGTCTGCGAGGAAGGTGGGATGAGCAAACCTTACTGTCTATTAATCTTGTTCGGATCTATGATTCACCTCAGGACGGTGATGTCACTCAGTGACGCCACAATTATTCGTCTGCAGCAGTGGCGGCTCGTGGTGTAAAATGCTGGTGAGGCGAACGGTCTTGATGTAAATGTAAAACAGTAACACATATGTTATTGAAAAATATATAAATTCGTATAACGTTATAGGAACATATATATATATCAGTGGCGTAGCCGGGGGTCGTGGTTTGCACCCCTAAGTAGGCGAGACAGTTAGCTTTTTCTAAGCACGTTTTATAGATAATTTCCCTATTTAAATTCATTGATTTTTACATAACTTACAATGTAATACAAATAAATTACATTGATACATAATATCAATGCAATTTCTTGATAATAGAACAGAAAGTAAAGCAAAGCAGCCAAAGAAGTTGCTTTATTAACTTTTTATTAAAACAACTATAATTTATTGCATTTTCTTCATTTTATTAAATTAGCTTCGTTTTGTATTAATGTCCAAGATGTGCGTACGTACAATAGAGAAATATTTGTCGAAGCGCCCCCCCAAATTGTTACATGTACTTATACACAGTTATACAGCATAAATGCAGAACCCCCGCCCCACCCTCAAAAAGTTTCATGTCAAAGGCAGTATCACCCATCGGATATCTTTGAAGTCCTGGGTTCGAGTCGGCTGAATCATTAAAATCTACTGAGATTCGGAAGTCTCGTTAAGCCATTGGTCTCAAGGTTAGGCGCCTTGTTATAAACAGCTGTAAACCCCATCCCTTAGGGCTTCAGCCCATGCCATTTAGCCCTTATATACAAATATTATTCAACAGTAATGGAATAAAATTATAGAAATATATGAAAACACGGCGTGGGGAGTCTTTCTTCACGAAAAAATCCAAAAATATTAGAGGGAAAATGTGCATATACCACTATATATATATGTGTGTGTGTGTGTAATATACGCTACTTTTGCAACAATATTTTTATGAAAACAATTATTCGATAATTTTACAACAAAGAAAGAAATATTTCACCTGTATTCTTTTATGTAATACACTTGAGCGAAAATACGCAATTTGTGCGGTTTCTTTAGCTAGTCAATGCGTCACTCACATCCCAACGCCAGTCGGAGATCCACTTCTTAAAAAATTCAAAGTAAATCATTTGAATAGAAATTGTTTTCTTACGAAATGTTTCTTGAGCTTGAATAAAAGTCACAGTTCGATTGGCATATTAGTGAAGGTGCATTTAGCACGGGTCATAGACTGAAGTCCAGGCTCGTGATAATTATTAGCTTCGTTTTGTATTAATGTCCAGGAGAAGTCAAGGAAGCACATTTCTATATAAAAAAAAGTATTAGGTAATTTAAACCTGGAATTAAAAACAGAGGAATGCGATATTAATTTGCTTTGGTCTCGAACAGAATGCTTTCAGTTTATGTTTTATAAATAAGTTCAATTCTGCGATCCTTTTTGGCTGCAAATTTGTCTATGATCAGATCATAAAATGGTTGAGTGGACATTAGATGGTTCAGCAATTCTTTCTCGATTGAAATTTTAGCGAGTGAAGACAAACGATCTTGTGCCGTTGTATTACGGAGGTAAGTCTTAATTCTCTTCAAACAAGAAAAACTCCTTTCAGCAGAAGAACTTGTTGATGCCAGTGTCAATACAAGAGAAAATAATTTGTAGGCTTCTGGTAACACATCTTTCAGCTCGTTTTCTTTCATTGTTTTCAAGGTTTTCTGAACACCGAGTTCCCTGAAGTTGTGATCATTATATAAAAAATCTAATTCGTTTTTTAGTCGTTGTGTGTCTGTAAAAATGTTTGGATAAATTTTTTTGAGAGTGTTAAGGGCACTGGATGGAAATGACTCTGAATAACTATGGTATTTTGAGCTGTCAACTAGCTGCAGAAACTCGAGCTTTCCCATATCTTCAAATCTGGTATTTATTTGGACTATTATGCTGTCAACGATTTCGTAAAACAAAATTTTGTAATAGTTTTCCACTTCTTCTTCAGTCAAATGTTTCTTTTGGCGACATTTAGGACCTCCACTCAAACTAATTGATTCACTGAAATGTTTCAAGTAAGTGGTTACATTCCTTTTCTTATTTATTCGTTCGCAACATTGTTTAATTTGTTTTTGGCAATAACTGATATCTAAAGTCTTTTTTTGTAAAACATCAAATAATACATCCGTAATTCCAAAAATGTCATCAAAAATCAGTGATAAAAAAGCAAATTCGAAATTAGTGAAATTTTTCAAATATCCTATGGCTCCGTTGATTGATTCTGCCGTTGATTCCGGGTCATTCATTATGTTTTCAAACACATTCTTTAGTTTGCCCCATTCGCTTACAATTAAACGCAAAATGTGTGAAAGTGATGCCCAACGTGTTTCCGCTATTTGAGGAATCCGTTTCCCAACAACTGAATCTGCTACGTGGGTTCTCTTGGCAGATTTATGAAAAAATGAGGGCATGCTGGATACAGTTGCGAAATATATGCGACAATTTACAATACTTTTGCACCCCTGTTGTAGGACAAGGTTAAGGCGGTGGGCGAAACAGTGGGTAAACAAAGCTTGCGGGGCTTCTACCTTGACTCTTTTCTGCAGACCGCTCAACTCTCCAGCCATAACGCTTGCACCATCATAACACTGGCCTACTAACTTTGATTTAAAATCAAACTCCTCCAAAACCGATGCTAGCAGATCATACAGTGCCACAGCAGTCCTGTCAGTGCTGATATCATAAAAACCAAGGAAGCGCTCAACTACTTCACAATTTGAGTCCAATATGTATCTGACAATTATTGAACACTGTGATTTTTGAGTAATATCAGTTGTATCATCAACTTGCACTGAAAAAAATTTTGACTCATTAATTTTGCTTTTAACACATTCGTTTATATATTCATGAATACACTCCATTAAATCATTCTGTATCGTTTTAGATTGTCCAGAAAATAAGCTTCGTATTTCTTCAAAATGTGCTTTTAATTCTGGGGGTGCTCCTACGAAGTAACAAATGGAACATCTCCTTGAAATTACCTTTATTTAATGAGGAAATAGATTCATCATGTCCTCGAAAAGGCAGTTCTTGCTTGCTTAGAACGACAACTAAATCGATTATATGTTCCATAAAAAGCCTATTTAGTCTGACCTTTTCATTAAACTTAGCTTTATGAAGAGCAGCATTTTCTTTGAGCATATCAGAAATAGTGTTTATATTTTTTTCCATCCGTTTCAGACCTACGTGATTAGTTATATGCTCTTTAGAGCTTTCTTGCAATTTTGCACTACGAGAAAAGTTTTTCAGATCAAAATAACCCGTTGTATTCACACATTTTTCTTATTGCTCAAAAGTAAACATGGCCAGCAAAAGAGAGTTTGCTTGTAATAGCTACCAGAAAGCCAGGGGAAAATCTCGTACCATGATTTATTGAAAGACCTAAGAAACGATTTGCCGCACTTCTTATCTTTAGATATTGAACTTATTACAGGTGTCGGTCTTCCAGATATGAGAACATCCCTTTTATTATAATCTTTCCAATGTTTAAAAGGAATTTCTTCCAGAACACAAATCACGTCGTTTATTGGGCCATTCATATTTTCCAACCCAAATCAAAATATGCTGTTTAGTAACAATAACAAAATAAAAAAGAAGAAAAACTCAACATTACTATGAACTAGCCAACACCCGCAAAAGAGAGGATTGAAAACACACTACAAAAAGTTAGACTCAAATATACTCTGACGAATAGTTAAAGCTACGTAGAAATCATCCTACTTCAAAGCATAGAGAGGCGAACGGCGTCATCGCCTGTAAAACCACTTTTTACCAAGGTCATCTGCTCATTTTCCCGCGCCCATTGGATACACAATCCTTGGGTTCTCCAATAACAGCAGAGATGCGATTCCAGTTTAAGCGAAATGGAGGGTCGCCTCAGAAATTTCCTTTCTCTTACTGGAAGTCCGGCACCTCCTTAGGTAGACCTCGGACCGTGGGGGTGGGGGGTTCACTCTGTAGGGCTCTTCTCTGATCCCCAGTTCCCAAAACCGGCTTCTCATCGAGACGATTCAGCCGGTCGCCTCTAAGCGCTTAAAACATGCAGCTGCTTTGCAAAAATAATGATTCATTCCTCTTCTTGAAAGCCTTTTTTTAACCTAATTCATGAATCACAATGTAAATTTCAGTGTTTCATTTATCCTGCAAAGTTCTTATATCTTCGTTACTGACCGGTTTTTTTTTTTTTTCACTTCTCATTCTGCGGAATTTCAGGTGAGGCGGCGCCTCACTTGCCTCATCTGACGGGGCCGCCACTGGTCTGCAGGGAAGGTGGGATGAGCGAACCTTACTGTCTATTAACCTTGTTCGGATCTACGATTCACATGTTAGGACGGTGATGTCACTCAGTGACGCCACGATTATTCGTCTGCAGGGAAGGTGGGATGAGCGAACCTTACTGTCTATTAACCTTGTTCGGATCTACGATTCTCATGTTAGGACGGTGATGTCACTCAGTGACGTCACGATTATTCGTCTGCGAGGAAGGTGGGATGAGCAAACCTTACTGTCTATTAACCTTGTTCGGATCTATGATTCACATGTCAGGATGATTATGTCACTCAGTGACATCACGATTATTTGTCTGCATGGACAGCGGGATGAGCAAACCTTACTGTCTATTAACCTTGCCCTAAATCATCATAGTCACCTATCACTAGCCTCAAACTTTTACATTCCTATATGTATGGCTATTTTGATTGAGGCATTTTGGATTCCTACACAATGGATGTTGACCTAACAGGAACGTTCTGGCATAAACCACTTGTAGACAGCCTCCTCAAGATTCTTACCTTGCACAACTCTCATATGTTCCCTTCCATTAATAGAGGTTGTACCATCAACACTGAACTTCAATGAAAACTCAGCAAGCACGTCCTTTGCTTTTCATATGACTGACACACTTCACTTTTTCATGCCATATTATTCATATATACAAGCCACTGTAGCTCCAGCTTCTAACAGCTTCATTAGTTCTAGTTTCTGGCTAACAGTCAGGTTAACATGCTTTCTTTTTCACTGCCATTCTACCTAGAGAAGCCATGGGTAATTTCTGACATAAAATACAAGACAAAAAATAAAAAGTAAACAGTGTTTACTTTTTATTTTTTGTCTTGTATTTTATGTCAGAAATTACCCATGGCTAATTCTCCACATTATTTGTTTAGTCTTTTTTTTTCTTAAAAAAAAAAGACTAAACAAATAATGTGGAGAAATTTGCTGCACTAGACACGTAGTGGTCACTCCAAGCAGCAACTGACTCAGTCTTTTGTCACTGATATGGAGAGACACACCTTGGCTACACTATATGCATTTCATCCATTATACACTGAGTGGCCACTTTATTATGACCACCTGACAGTTTTAAGCAAATGAGCTATGGCTGAACACTGTTGCCACCAGAGGGCGAAGCTAGTATAAAAAGGGAAAGCTTAGTGCTTGCGACAGTAGTCGAAGTGATTTTTGGGTGACAAGATGGGTAAAAAATGTGATTTGACGGACTTTCAACGTGGGATGATTGTAAGAGCTCGGAGCCATGGAGTGAGTATAACCGAAACTGCCGCGTTCGTGAAATGTTCCAAAGCAGTTGTTGTTATAGTGTTTAAAGACTGGACTGTCAGCCAAAAAAACTGGGTCTCTACGTGCAATGTGTGGTCGTTGTCGACTAGTGACTGCTTGGGTGGAACGAAGAGTGTCCAGACTGGTAACAGACAACAGAAGGGCAACAGTGCAGCAAATTACAGACCATCTTAATCAAGGATCCCCTCAAATGATCTCTGCATGCACTGTTCGCCGTACACTGCATTGGATGGGATATGGCAGCCGAAGGCCTGTTCGAACACCTTTGCTGTCTGCAGTTAACAAGAGAAAACGCCTCCAGTTCGCACAGAAGCACAAGGATTGGACAGTCGATAATTGGAAACAAATTATGTGGTCCGATAAATCACATTTTCAGTTGCACCATGCTGATGGGAGAGTGAGAATTTGGCAGAAACAGTACGAAAGCATGGACCCCAAATGCATTGCTACAACCCTTCAAGCTGGTGGAGGCAACGTTATGGTTTGGGGAATGTTTTCCTGGAAGGCTTTGGGCCCTTTAATTCGTGTTGATCAACGTCTGACTGGCGCATCATATCTAAACATTGTTGTGGACCAAGTGTATCCTGTCATGTGGATAGTTTATCTCAATGGTGATGGCTACTTTCAACAAGATCATGCGTCCCGCCATAATGCTCGTATTGTACAGGATTGGTTTCCAGGAACATGCCAGTGAGTTTACTTTGATTAGGTGGCCCCCACAATTTCCAGATCTCAACTCCATTGAGAATTTGTGGGATGAAGTTGAACAAGCCATCAGACAGCTGGATCCACAACCCTGCAATCTCACACTCCTGGAAAGTGCTATTCATCAAGCATGGTCTTAGATTCTACAAACCACCTATCAACATCTCGTGGAGTCCATGCCACGAAGAATCAATGCAGTATTAAAGGCAAAAGATGGCCCAACGAAGTATTGAGGGAGTGGTCATACTAAAGTGGCCACTCAGTGTATAGAAGTCCATAGTAAAAAGGGTTGTGTTGCGTGGTAAGAAGCAAATGATAGTCCAAAATAATTTGGACTTTCATTATATAACAAAAAATTTGGACTTTCATAAATAATTTTGCATAAATTGATGTTCACGGGTTTTAACTTATCTAAAACATAGTAAAAAACATATATGTAATTTAATCATCTGAAATCAACTGCTCGCCTAGCAAAGGTTAAAAATTGAATTTGAAACCAAAATAGCATTATTTACAACACCAAAAACAAAGTTAAACTTTGATTTAAAAATTTTTGATAGATAAGAATGATCTTTAAAATTTGAAAGATAAAAAACCATATATCACAGGAATGGTGATTTTCAATTCATCAATGCACCCCCTTCAGCACTCTAGTACACTTTCAACAACTGTTGTCGTTTTCAAGTGGCTGAATATGTCTCTGAAGCAGACAGAGCCTACTTGTGTGTTGTAATTGAAGTGGTGTTCTTTCATAATAGGAAAAGTACGGATGGTGTGATGTTTTTTTGGCCTAATCTTTGATCTCAGTTGACCACATCTGAGAAAGTGAGGATGTGCTGTCATCCGTGTACCAACGGGGTGTTTCTAAATCACATGAAAAGCTTAACTTTCAGAAAAATGAATAAATTAGTATGATAAGACATTTATTTTTCCAAAAGTTAAGTTTTTCTCGTGATTCAGAAAACCCCACTGGCACATGGATTGCAGCATATCCCCAGGAGCAGAAACAGTGCGACATGGCTACGCCCATCGCAGATTCTCGGAAAGGTGTGCAGACTGTTTTTTTTTTCATTTTCCTAACATTAATTGTTTGTAAGGTATCTTTAAATATTTTCAAACAAAGAAAGGGAAATTTTCATGTGCTTTTAAATTTGGCTCCCATTCCAGACGCAAAGCTGTAATCGATAGATCATGCACACAACTATTCCCCACCGACCCACTCATTTTATTTTAGCTTTAGTTCTTTATATTTTTCAGATAACTTCAATTTGATGAGATACATATAACTGCTTTTTCTTCAGCTCTGAATCTAAGAAGCGATATTTTTGTGCACTTTTAACGCACCACGCATGTTTGGTGTGGCATTTCAGAAGCTAATGGTCTCAAATTAATCTTTTTTTTTTTTTTTTTTTTTTTTTTTGCATCAAGCCTAAACTTTTATATAACTGGAACTTGGATTAAAGTGATTTTTTTTTTTTTTTTTTTTTTTTTACTTTTTGTACGGCAGCCATACTTTTAAAGAGTCCTCTGTTTTCACGGCAGTCGGCATTCTGTAAGTTGACGTCCCAACTTCTTTTTTTTTCCCTTTTACTTCCAGATAGCTTCACTTCAGTTAGACTGATAAGGTGTCTTTTTTTGTTTTGTTTTCTTCTTGTACCTTTTTTTATGTGTTTTGTTCAGAAACCTTATTTTTATCATCTGTTTTCCATTTTCCACGGGCGCATTATGAGGCATTTCGAATGCTGATGTTTGCAATTTTTCCGTTTTTGGCTTCCAGATAATTTCGTTTCAGTTAAATTAATGCTGGTTTTTTTTTTTTTTTTTACAAAATCCATATTTGCTAAGCATTTGCAACATTCCCTCCCATTTCCGTGGGCACGCAGCATTTCAGAAGTTGACGGTCACATTTTATTTTATGCATTTATTTTACTGCCAGATAGCTTTAACTCAGATTTTTATGAACTAAACCTATATTTTTACGCATATTTAATGTCCCCTGCTTCATTTCCAAGGCCATACTACATGGTATTCTGAAAGCTGAAGATCGCATTTATTATTATTTTTTTCCAGACAGTTTCATCTCAGATTGATGAGGTAAACAGTTTTTTTGCTTTACAAGAGCCACTGCCATTTTTCTCACGTTAAATTTATGGGGCTTAATTATATCAATGAAAAATGCCTCCCATCGCATTTCCACAAATTCACCAAAGTTTTCTTAAAGTTGTGGTCAATTCACAAATTGGGTTTCAAACAAAAATTTTACATGGACACCTGTGTTTTACAAATCAAGTTAAATGTGACAAAATTACTGTTGTTCCCAAAGCTGACAAAGTCCCCCCCCCAACATAGTCACCTAAATAATCACGTGGTGAGTACTAGCTAGTACAACATAATTGCTACAGGAAATAGTAACAGCAGAATGTCTATCAGGCAAAACATCCTTTGAAGGAGGGAATTAAAGTTTAATCAATTAACTAAATGCAGAATAAAAAATAATATGGATTTCAAATTATTTATTATTCCTTGTACTTTCTGTTCATTTTTTTTTTAAATCCAAATGGATTTAAAGAATGATGCTTAAGTTCTGAATGAAATAAAAAGTTCTAGTTTCTTCTTCATTTCTTATCAGGGAAAAGCTAGTTTGACTATTGCAATTAAATACCAATTTTCATTATTATGAGAATTTCAAATTGACTAATTTTTTAAAACTTCAATTTGTTGCAGTGCAGAACAATAAATTTTATGGCAGAACTAACATTTAGGTATGCCTTTACTTTGCAGACAGTTTTTAGGTTTTCCTTTCTACGTCGCAGACTTCTGAAGAAGATTCTGCTCCTGGGAGCAGCACATCTACACTTTCTCAGATGTGACCAACTGAGATATAAGACATGCATGATGAGAGGCTAAAAACCATTCCCTACCTTTCCTATTATGAAAGAGTGCCATTTCAATTGCAACACACATGTAGAATTTGTCTTGAAAATGACAACAAGAGTTCTCAAAAGTACACTAGTGGGGGGAGGGTTGTAAATTGAAAAATTGAAACTGAAGTTATCATTACCTTCGTATCATTTTTATCTTTCAAATTTTAAATATCATTCTTATCTGTCAAAAAATTTTACTCACAGTTTAACTTCATTTTTTAAATTGTAAATAATGCTATTTTAGTTTCAAATGCAATTTTTAACCTTTACTAAGGGAACAGTCGACTTCACAGGATTAAATTACATATGATATACCATGTATACTTGCATATAAGCCAACACCCCTATTTCAAGAGCTAAAAATTTTTGAAAAACCTTGACCCGCATATAAGTAGACCTTAAATTTCAAGATTTTTGAAAATATATTTATTGAAAGGAATTATGGCAGTGAAACCTGTATACTAAAGAAGAAACATAGAAGTTGTTTGTGTGCTGGAGAAATGTGTTACTTATGGTGGATTTATACCAAGACACGTTCTGATTGTGTGAGGAATGAAGATGTGTGTTGCAGTTGTGTAATGTGAACCCCAAAATGTTGTTAGCAAGGTGGAGACTAATATGCTTCGGTGGTTTGGCCATGCTGAAAGAATGAGTGATGAGATGCTTACTAAGAAAATATTTTTAGCCCAAGTGGCAGGAAGGAAAGGCAGAGGAAGGCCAAGGAAATCATTGGGGGGGGGGGTCAGATTTAGAAGTGTCTGCATGAGAAAAAGATTATGAGTATGAAGTATAGAAGATCTTGTGTACGGCGTGTGATGGATGTCAGTGAAGCCCATGTTGTATGTCAAGATCGTTGTAAATGGAGAAGTTTCATACGGCAAGAGTAAGTAAAAATTATCTTTTAGTTTGTATTTCTTTTTGGAGCTAACCTTTGAATCTCAGAGAACAGCTTAATGATATGTATGGAATTATGCAAAATTCTGAAATTATCTTCTGTAAAAACCTTCAAAGTAGGATTCACTGTCAGAGTTTCCAAATAACTTCAGTAACATCCATTACATTACTTATGCGGCATTTTTCAAGAGACTTTATAACCATTTCTGGTTAAATTGCCTCCAATAACTCTTTCATTCAAAAAGTAACACAACTGTGTTAGCCTTCTCTCAAGTTTCCATCTTTCGTTAAACACTATGTCTTTGTCATTCAATATCACGGATGGCGTCCACCAGTGTGGTGTGCAAACACGCACGCCCACACTTGCTGTGAAAACTCGGGAGAAGAGATAACCTGATTGGCTGCGGTCGACCCCACCAGCTAAATGATTCACGTGGTGTCTAAGGCGTCTCGCGATTTCACACGGGAAGTAACGAGGTATTCCATGTTTGGAAGCAAGAAATTTCAGGGTCTTAATTTGAAACGGGATTAGGTTTTCCACTTATCATATTAGCAGCACCTATTCGTGTATGAATTCTACTCTGGGTGGAAAAATATTTCATAATTCTTTTTATCTTCTGAAGGTCAAAACTATCGCACAGAAAGACACTGTCTAAAATGTAAACAAATATTCCGATAAATTCCGTGGGAGAATTCACGGGAGTGGAGCCTTAATTTTAAGTGACCAACGTATAAGCCCCCCCCCCCCACTTTAGAAACAGGATTTCTTCCAAAAACTTTTGGCTTATATGCGAGTATGTATGGTATGTTTTTAACTGCCTTTTAGGTAAGATACCTGTAAACGTCAATTTAAGGACTCTGTGTATTTAAAAGTTGTATGTAAAATGGCTTTTGTCTGAACATGTTTAACAAATGAACATGGCATTAATAAATCCTACACGAGCAGGGCTTGAAAATTTTCATGCTGGTTCACCAGTCAGTCAAATATCTCACTCGCCAGTTGAAAATCGAAAATCCGCAGGGCTGTCCATTTTGTTTCAAAGTTTGATTTGTTAAAAATTTATACACATCTCTCAACTGTTTTATCGTTAACCTAATGTAAGAGATTAATCATTGTATAATAACTAAACTTAGTTTCCTCCCTCGATGACGTAAGAATCCTTCAACGTTTTAGAACTTTCCTAACAGCGAATATATATCAAATACGTGGAGATAATGTAAATGGACGGTGTCATCGCTCTGTCCACGTTATTTTATAAACAACGCATAGCAACTGAAAAATTGTGCTTCCGACACCGCTGGAATCAAACCCCAGATCTCCCGATAACTAGTCGAGTGCGCTCGCATTTACGCTATAGTGCCTGCAATTCTCAGCGCCATGCATGGTTTACCAGTCAGCATCTGACTACACAAATCCATATTGATGGGTTCAGCAAATAAATAGCTGTTGTGTTAAATGCCACCAAGTGGCAACATCTCAGTTGCTGAGCCCATCAATATGGATTTATGTAGTCAGATGCTGACCTGTAAACCACGCAAGGCACTGAGAATTGTTTATCCGTATTGATGGGCTTAGCAATTAAATAGCTGTTGTGTTAAATGCCACCAGGTGGCAACATCTCAGTTGCTGAGCCCATCAATACGGATTTGTGTAGTCAGATGCTGAAAAATCACGCATGGCACTGAGAATTGTTTATCCGTATTGATGGGCTTAGCAAATAAATAGCTGTTGTGTTAAATGCCACCAGGTGGCAACATATCAGTTGCTGAGTCCATCAATATGGATTTGTGTAGTCAGATGCTGACCTGTAAACCACGCGTGGCACTGAGAATTGTTTATCCATATTGATGGGCTTAGCAATTAAATAGCTGTTGTGTTAAATGCCACCAGGTGGCAACATCTCAGTTGCTGAGCCCATCAATACGGATTTGTGTAGTCAGATGCTGAAAAACCACGCATGGCACTGAGAATTGTTTATTCGTATTGATGGGCTTAGCAAATAAATAGCTGTTGTGTTAAATGCCACCAGGTGGCAACATATCAGTTGCTGAGTCCATCAATATGGATTTGTGTAGTCAGATGCTGACCTGTAAACCACGCGTGGCACTGAGAATTGTTTATCCGTATTGATGGGCTTAGCAATTAAATAGCTGTTGTGTTAAATGCCACCAGGTGGCAACATCTCAGTTGCTGAGCCCATCAATACGGATTTGTGTAGTCAGATGCTGAAAAACCACGCATGGCACTGAGAATTGTTTATCCGTATTGATGGGCTTAGCAAATAAATAGCTGTTGTGTTAAATGCCACCAGGTGGCAACATCTCAGTTGGTGAGCCCATCAATATGGATTTGTGTAGTCAGATGCTGACCTGTAAACCACGCATGGCACTGAGAATTGTTTATCCGTATTGATGGGCTTAGCAATTAAACAGCTGTTGTTTGCTGAGCCCATCAACATGGATTTGTGTAGTCAGATGCTGACTGGTAAACCACGCATGGCACTGAGAATTGTTGGCACCGTAGCATAAATGCGAACGCACTCTACTAGTTATCGAAAGATCTGGGGTTCAATCCCAGCGGTGTCGGAACGGAAATTTTTTAGTTGTTATGCATATAATGTGGACAGAGCGCTGACGTTGCCCATTTCCTAAGAGCGTTGCAGAAACACGGACTCCCGTGTTTGCGCCCTTTGATAGCAGTTGGCTAAGCGGCAGCTTGCGAGGTGCACGTTACTCTTACACTGCCTATCTTTTCACACTGCATTTGGGGAAATCATTCTACCAGGCTTGGAGCTTCTTGCCTTGTGTTCCTTGTTAAGCACATGGTGCCCAGAAGTTTTGACTCACAGCATTCGCTGTCCAATTCCTTTCGTGGAGAAACCGTTTCCCATGTTGGCACACAATTACGCATCACTTCTGTGAATTAAATTAAGCTTTATTAATAAACTAATAGTTTTACATAACCAACAATAGGCATAATAATGCATAAAAATTGCCGACTGAATTTAAACTGATCTACTACATTTGTTTGTTTTTTTACTTGTCAACTAAAATGTTTTGCTCGTCACAGACGACCATATTTTTCAAGCCCTGTACAAGAATCAATAAATAACATATCACTAAATGCAAATCTATTAACTTTTATGAAAATCATTAAAAATAACTGAGTTTTAAAAAATTAACTCAACCCATAATAAGAAATTCAAAGAACTTACTGAAAGTTCCGATATTGTGATAGTTGATGGCGCAACAGCCACATTCACAAGCTTATACTCTGAAGGCGGTACTAAATTGGACAGCTGGTCAATAGCATCATTTAAAACAGCAACACCAGAAGGCTTTGTGACATTAATGGTCCCCAAGTAATGAACTTTTAGAACTTTTTTAGGTTCTTCCATTGGTGTAGGGAAAGAATTGGCTACGGAAATAGTGATAAAAACAGAATTAATGACCCTGAATTACAAAACCATGAACAATTCAAGCACAAATACTTAGATTATTGTACACAGCACCATAAAAAAATTATCTATCAACATAAGATTGATCAATGAAGCCAAACAAAATATGATTAAGTACATTTTGTACAAAGAGGTAACTGTCAAACAACAAAAGATACATTTCATAATAAAATGATTTTACATAAACATTAAATATAAAAATAAATAAAACGTGTGCAGAAATTAATTAAACAAAAGAACTTACTTAAAAAATATGCAGGCCAAAACTTTTTTTTTTTTATGTAGATCTCTAGTGAGAAATTTGACATTGTTTTTTATTATTCTTTCAATATCTGGTTCAGTGTTAGATACAGCGATCCACAGGTTCCCTCCAAGTGTTCGTCAGTTAGAAAAGAACTTCTTGATTTCACCTGTTTCATAACAGAAAATGATTATTCGCATAAGTATGTGCTTCCGAACAATGTGGCCGTTTTTTGAAAGTGGATTTTCAGTCTCTTAATTTCACAAAGCAAGTAGTTTATGTGAAATTCTAGTAAAGAAACTTCTGCAAATTTAGCCTTCAATTTGGAGCTATGGAGTAGGATTCAAAAGTTTTGGGACAGCGCCTACCCGTGACAACACAAGCATATAGTTAAAGTTATGGTGTCTAAAATACATCCTACCATTCCTCCCTTCCATAGTCAGAATAGTTTGGCCCATGGAAAGTGATTGGAATGCGCACGCAGACGTTTACTGCTTGGTTAGTCATCTGCCTTCTGCAATTTGAGAAACATGGCTTTTGAAGAGCAACCTTGCAACATTAAATTTTGTCAGCGTTTGGGTAAAACAGCTGAGAGGCCTTAGAAATGCTTTCGAAGGTGTACAGTCATTCTACAATGGTGAGATCAAAGGTGTACTAGTGGTATCGGCGTTTCAAGGAGGGCCGAGAATTCATCGAAGATAATGAGCACTGTGGTCGACCTGCGACTTCACAGAGTGAGGAAAACATTATGATGGTGGTGTAGTATGTTCGTCAGGACCGTCGCCAAACCACTGAGTAAATCGCTAATGCAACTAATCGGAGACAACATGCCAGCACATTTTGACGGAGGAACTTAACATGCACCATGTGTGTCAGCACTTTGTCCCTCGCCTTTTGACCTCCGAACAAAAGGATGAACGGATGCAGATATTGGGTGAATTAATCAACAATTGGGTGAGTTAATCAACAAAGCCGATAGCGATCCTACGTTTTTGGATAAGATAATCACAAGTGATGAAACGTGGTGCGACTTGTTTGATATTCGGCCAAAGCATGCTTCTTCAACATGGAAATCACCATCTTCACCGCGATCAAAGAAATTCAGGTATGATCGTAGCGAAGAGGAAGTCATGCTGGAGGTGTTTTTTATTCTCACGACATTCCCATTCCAAATTTATTCCTGAGCGCACAACAGTTATCAAGGAATGTTATCTGGACATTTTACATCGCTTACGAGAGTCCATCTGTCGTAAATGACTGGAGAAGTGGACAATGGTACCTTTTCCATGACAACGCGCCTGCACATCGGTCCCTACTGGTCACAAAGTTTCTCGCCAGAAATCGTACAAATGTGCTTCCACATCTCGTCTATTCACCAGACCTAGCCCCCTGCGATTTTTACCTCTCTCCACCGATGAAATAAAATCTGCAGGGACGTTGTTTTGTGTCAACGAATGAGGTAAAAACAGCAACGCAGGAGTCATTATGAGGGGTTGCCAAACATGGCATTCAGCACTGCTTCCAGAAGCTTTAGGAGCGTTGGAAAAATTGCAGCATCGCCCAAGGGGATTATTTTGAAGGTGGTCGTGCATCGGTGTTTTAAAGTATTCAAGGTAAGGAACTATACGCCCAGTCCCCGAACTTTTGGATCCTACCTCGTATTTTGAAGACCAGCAAGCTCCATATGAAAATTGACAAGCACAGAGCACCATTTTAATATCAGTTGCAAATAGCATTGCAAATACAGCATATATTTGTGTGCATCAAACAAAATTTTCATATCTTTGTACATATTTGCGTGTACTACAAGGGCCCCTAAAAATTTTGTGCAAAATCCTGGGCCACATACAATCAGGCAGAGGGCCACAGCTTGTGCATGTCTGACTTAGACTTTCAATGGAATGGTGGTCAACACTTGCAGCCAGGAGAAAAAGTGGGTTAAAGGCAGATTAGATCAGAGAGCAATAAAGTCAATGCTTAGAATGGGGAGACAAGGATGTGTCTCGGTTGGCTTGGAAGCAAATTAGAAACCCAATGACGAGACAGAAATGAAGTGGGGCCAGCAGAAAATGAAGCTCAAATCTTGTGAACTAGCACTAAAGATAATAAGCAAAAAATGAAGAGTAAATATCTTTCATTTCAAGACCCAGTGTTTCTGAATATATGTGGATCTATATTATTTTAGCTATGCTGTTTGAACTTGCAACAAATTATCCTTGCTAACCAGCTATGTAGCTTAGGATTTTAAATTAAAAGTGCAGCACTGTTACAATCCAATTAGACTAGCTATAATACATGAAAGTTTAAAAAAAATAACAAACAAAACACTAGATTCATAAATTATGAGTGCGAATGAACTATAGCACTGCAAAAACAATTCTTAAAGTTTTTGTTTCATTAATGCACATTTCATAATAATAATAATAATAATAATAAATAAAATTATTATTTATAATTTTTAAAATAAAATTTTTATTTATTAATTGTCGCCACGTATTTGGATTTTCACCTTGGTTCTCGCCCTTTGGATTTAACTGCTATAATATATATAGCTAGTGTCGTTAATGCCCACCAGATGGAGACGTCTCAGTAGCTGAGCCCATCTTACGGATTTATGATGTCAGTAGCTGACTTTAAAAATACACATAGCACCGTGGATTGTTGGCCCCGTGGCGTAAAGGTAACGCACTCGGCGCGATACCGAGAGTTCTGTTGGTTCGATTCCACAGCGGCGGCTAAAAAACAATTTTTCGGTTGCTGTGTGTTTCTGGAACGTGGAAATAGCGATGTTTTTATTTATTAACTGTCACCACGTATTTGGAATATTTTCACCAATGCACATTTCAGTAATTATTCTATTAACATAGACAATGAAGCATATGAAATTACACGAACCTTCATGTTTATATTGCTACAATGCAAGAAATATGAAATGGCACAAACCTTCATGTTGACATTGCCATAATGCAAAAAAAATGAAAAATGCTTCAAATGAAAAAAAAATTGCAAAATACCACAACAAAAAATCGGGAAATAGCAACATGATGATGAAACACATTTAAAGAGAGAAAGACTAATAACAGGAAACTCTATAAATACTTAAAATTCATTACCAGTATAGGAACTCTCAGAGTCACTATGAAAACGCCTTTGCTCTGTAGGGAGATTGTTTGGACGAATTGGTCCTCCCTTATTACAGAGAGAGATTCCATTGTGCTTTTCCAGACCAGGGCCAACTGGTTTTGCAAGGCTATGTTGCAAACTTCTCTCTATCATAATCTTCTTGCATATGTCACGCAGAGTATTTGCAATTATTCTTGCAGGAATGTCACAACGGAAGACATGGCACATATGTTTTCTTGTCACACGGTCTCGAGCAACGTAAGCAAAATCCCTAAAAATATGTATTATTTAGAAAATCTTTCATATATGTATATCATAATTTGCTGAATTTAATTTCTTGATTAAAAAAAAAAAGAATGACTGTACATGTAGAAACTACAGGGAAATATTTATTATGTAAATACATTGAAATTTCACCACCTAGGTATGTATGTTCCTTTCGTGTTCTTGTATACAAATTTTTTCAAGATATTTTTTGTAATTATTTTATTAATTAATGATAGGTAAGTCTTGAAAAAGCAATTAATTTTTGACACATTTGGATTTTCATTTTCACTAAAGGCCAAGAAACTATTACAAATTCTGTGAACTCAGCTATTGCAATAAATTTCATTTTAATGGAATAAAGTCTTTGACAGTTTCTCTCAGAGAACGTACCATGTCCATTGCTTCTCAGAAATGGAAATAATGCTTCTTCTAATAGCTCAAGTTCAAAAATAAGCTTGCTGCTGAACTACATGGTAAATTGTTAATAGGATTTCTGTAGAACATACATCGTTCTTCCAATTTTCTGTTTCACACATTAAATTCGAAGGTTCTAACCATGGTAGGCAGTGAGCACAATTATTTTAGGGAGTGGTATTACAAAAAAATTTACAATAATAATGCAAAATGTCACCTCACCACTTTCCACTTGAACTTCTCACTCCTTGCTTGGTGCTCACGTTAACAATACATTGGGATAAATATAATTTATTCGAGGATATTGGTAAAAAATAGAGTGACGTAAAAGACCATTTAAAAATTAAAATAAAATCATATTAAAACTGAAATAAAATCAGAATAAAACCTGAATAAGATTGGAATTCGATTTTATTCCAATCTTTTTCAGGATTTATTCCGATTTTATTCGATTTTTTTTTATTCGATTTTATTCCAATTTTACTCCAGTTTTAATTCAATTTTATTTCAATTTTTAAATGGTTTTTTACTTTACTCTATTGTTTACCAATATCCTCAAATAAATGATATTTATCCTAATGTATTGTTAACGTGAGCACCAAGCAAGAAGTGAGAAGTTCAAGTGGAAAGTGGGTGAGTAGCCATTTTGCATTATTATTGTATTAGGTGTACAAATAAGTTTTAAAGTGTTTTAAGACAATGCAACATGTAATTTGAGAGAAAACAACAATACCTTTATGAACCAAAATATGTGCTGTCATTATCTATCACCTTCTGCCATTGGTTGGGCAGCTGACAGATTCCAGCCATGAAGAATACTTCGTTGTGTGATGCGATGAAGTTGTCTACCCATTTTTGCACTTCATCACATGTCCGGAACCACACAGCAGACAAACCATGTTGCATCGATCGGAACAAATGATAGTCGGAATGGGCTAGGTCGGGACTATAAACTGGGTGCTGCAAAACTTCCCAGCCAAGCATCAATAATGTTTCCTTGACCGACTTTGCGACATGTGGCCTAGCATTGTCATGCAGTAATTTCCAGGGATGCAATACTTTGCCTGTGAATTGACGTTTCCGACAGAATTCCTGGTTCAATTGCAGAAATTGTTGCTTGTAGTGACCCTGTTCCAATAGTTCACAATACAGCACATTCTTCATATTCCACCAGATGAACAGCAGAACTTTCTTGGAGTGAATATTGCGTTTTGGTGTCGAAATCGTTGCTTCACAGGGGTCTACCCAGTGTTTTTTACGTTTGGGATTGTCGTACCATACCCACTTTTCATCACTCATAACAATTTTCCACAGGAAAGACTTTCTGTGTTGTTTATTCAACAGATTCAAACACTTCATGACATGCTCATCCTTGTTCCTCTGGCTCAGGTCATGTGGCACCCATTTTCCTTCCTTCTGAATCTTTCCCATTCAGCATAAATGATTGGAAATGGTTTGTTCAGTTACACCAAGTTGTTCAGCTAGTTCTTTTTGCATTTGAGACAAATCTTCATCCAGCAATACGTGCAGTTCCTCATGTGCAACCTTCCGCTATGTTCTCGATCGCTACGATCAAAATCACCTGCTTTAAACCGTCTAAACCAAAACTCACACGTGCTTTTCGATACAATATTCTCCCCCAGAACAGATCAGTGCACATGCTTTTGCAGCACTTTTTCCTTAATGAAATTTGTAACGAATGCAGTGCCGAATAAATGCAGTATCGCTTACCATCTTTCATCTACCAATGTGCAAGAGAGTTTGACTGTTGGGCAAACTTCTGTGTCACATTTTATACTTCTGAGCCAGTTACGGTCACATGACAACAACGAATGTTGGATATGTAAATTAGTGGAATATGTCACACAAAAGACACTTTAAAACTTATTTGTACACCTAATACATTTTTTTATAATACCACTCCCTAAAATAATTAATTGTCCACACTGCCTTTGAATTTAACGCATGAAACAGAAAATTGGAAGAACGATGTATGTTCTTCAAAAATGCTATTAATTGGAAGTAATGTTTTTACATTAAACTGTGCTAGGAATCAGTGGTGTAGGAAAGTGAGTAAAATGTCGTTAATTATTTCCTCAGTACAAAAAAATGCAGTTATTTATAGACTTGTGTTGAAATTATGTTTAGGCAGTAAATAGTGATGCTGCTATACCATTTTTTAGGGATGGAGTACCTAGATAATTTTTCTCAACAGTTGGCCGCACAAAATCAGTTTCCAGGACTGTTTATGGGTCGTCAGTCTGCCACTGATTAGTATTATTGATAACATCTACCAAAATGCAAGTGCAAAGACTCAACTGTTTGAACACACAGCACCCATAAAAATTGGAAAAGGAGTGAGACAAGGTGATCTGATATCTCTCAAGCAATTCAGTGCAACATTGCAGAATGTATTTCAATCACTGAACTGGGAAGACAAAGAGATAACAATCAACGGAGATAGATCCATCCTTCATTTTGCTGATGACAGTCAGTTTTGCAAGTGCCCCCCTCACAACATCAACTTGTTGACGAGAGTAAAGAAATGGGATTAAAGAAGAACATACTAAAAAAACTGATGTACAACACTTCTACAAAAACTTAAGATTTAAACATTGATGGGTCAAATTTAGAAGTAACTGACATCTACAGTATTATACCTTGGACAACAGACATATATTAACTATACAGGGTGCCCAGTAAAGTCCTTTCTCAGCCCCGTAACTTTCGAACACCAACAGCTATAGCCATATAAACGGTGTCTAGGTATAGTAGAGTGGCTTAGCATTATTCGATGAGACCGATTACAGTGCCTCCTAGACAAAGCCTCCTAGCGGCAAAGTCAGGAGTTAGCATGCCGATCTCGAAAACTATACGAAATACAGGAAAATAGTCAATTACAAAGTTTTAGAGCAGCATCGATTTAGTACGAAAACACACCTTACGCACATGAATGCTAAGAATAGAATGCGTACAATGCTCCTTTGTTTGTTCACGATGTTGAACACTGTTACGTCACGAAATATGTCAGAAAGGAGCAATTAGTTGTCACTAGGCACATTTACTACCAGTGCACAATGTGCTCTTCGTCAGCCACAATACACATTTGGACTCTAGATTGAATCTCACGCTGCACATTTTGCAGCAGTTATACGGCGTCGAAGGTCTTGCAACGTTGTCGGAGGTGTCTGATAATCTGATCTTTGAGGTAGCCCTACAGGAAGAAGTCCAATGGGGTGAGATCCGGTGAGCGTGCAGGCCACTCTACGCAACCACTATAGCCAATAATTTGTTGCTTGAATGTCTCGACCAGGTACCTTCTTACGTTTCCTGGCTGGTGCGGAGGGGTGCCGTCATGTTGGAACCAAACATTCCGCAGTTGAGTTGGGCTAGTGCTTTGCAGATGGTGATATTATCTCCTTTCTCATGCATTTCATGACGTAACAGTGTTCGACATCGCAAACAAACAAACTAGTGTTGCACGCGTTCTATTCTTACCATTCATGTGCGCAAGGTGTCTTTTTGTACTAAATTGATGCTATTCTACAACTTTGTAATTGACTATTTTCCCGTATCTCGTATAGTGTTCGAGATCGGCACGCTAACTCCTGACTTTGCTGCTAGGAGGCGCTGTAAGCAGTCTCATCGAATAGCGCATAGCCACTTTACTATACCTAGACACCGTTTTTATGGATATACCGATCGGCGTTCGAAAGTTACGAGGCTGAGAAAGGACTTTAGTGGGCACCCTGTATATTACCTTGGAAAACAGACATGGCATAAAAACCACGTTGAAGTAGACATTAAAAAGCATGTCAACAGAGAGCCAAAACACTCAAGAGACGTATATAGTGTATTAAATCCGTTTATTTTTGTGGCGTAGTAAGTACAAAGATTCGCCAAGCTTACACACTCCACTGGAAGTCTTTCTCAAGGCAATGGTAGACATAAAAATGCAGGGAATTGGAACACATAAGGAACAAAGATGATTTTTGAAAATAACGCAGGTGACATCACGAATTTTTATCAAAAAAAAATTCGACACACACGAATTTTTATCACGCAATTATACGGTGTGTCGCAATGTACACTGAAGAGCAATTGAATTAGAGATACCTGTCTAGTAACGTGTAGCACCACCTTTCGCCCTGATGATGGCGGCGATTTGTCTTGGCAAAACACCAGAAGCGTTGGGAAGCCATACGGATCCACGACCCCCTGAACAAGCTCCCACAGTTCACGAAGATTTGATGAGGGGGGGGGGTCAGAGCTTCGAGCATCTCTTTTGATGTCACCTCAGATGTGCTCGATGGGATTGAGATCAGGTGACCTAGCTGGCCAAGGAAGCGAGGTCATGTCGGTGGAGTGTTCATCCAAACCATTCGGATACAATTTGAGAGCAATGGCACGGTGCATTGTCTTGTTGCAGGATGAGGTCCCCAGTGGGATGTTGAAGACGCACAAACGGGAGCAAATGGTTGTCCAGGATATCCCGGTAACGTTGACCTGTGAGGGACAATGTCACATGTACCAGGGATCCCATTTCAGTCCACATAAACAGTCCCCAGACGAGAATGCCATCCCCACCAGCTTGAAGAGTACCCTGCTGGCAAGAAGGATCCATCGCTTCATGTGGTTTGCGCCGTACGCGTATCCTCCCATCCACATGTACCAACGTGAATCTGGACTCATCAGTCCAGGCAACATTTTTCCACGTCTAGAGTCCAGTGGTGATGTTCCTGCGCCCGTGCTAATCTTTGCACCCTGTGATGTGCGGTCAGCAGCGGTACCCTCGTGGGACGATGGCTTCTGTACCCCATAGCGAGGAGACGGTTCTGGATGGTGTGGCTGCTTACACGTTTTTATGCACCAGCGTTAAATTGCCGAGTGATTTCTTGCACTGTGGCCCATCTATCTGCTGTTACAATGCCAGCTAGCCGACGATGACCCCACTCATTCACACGCTGTTGTCCACGGCAGTTGGCCCTTGCAGGGATGGTTTTACCGGATTCGATGTACTCACGGTGCACCCGTGACACAGTGGCTCGTGAAAATTCCAGTGTCTGCACGACTTTCGAGATGGAATGACCCATTCGTCAGGCCCCGACAATTTGCCCACAAGCAAATGCGCTTGGATCCTTCGTCTTACCCATACTGCGTCCGACTCTTACCGATTCCCGTCGCATCACTCCTTATATTGTCGAATCGCTTCATATGTCATGTCGTTTTTGTTTACAGGGCCGCCCACAGTGCCACATTTGCATTATGACAGCAGTCTCTAATTCAATTGCTCTTCAACGTATTTCAATCATTTAATAATGCATGCCAAGCTCTTGGTAGTTCAGTAAACACTGTATCATTGCACGCTAGACTGCTGGATAAAATTTAGACTGTTTCCCTGATGGCAGTCTATTTAAAGTTTATGTACATGGCCAATTCTTCTAATACTATTCCATACAGGAGCGGCCGAGCAATGCATGACTTCTATGGGAAAGGCTGTATTCTGCATGTCCTGGTTGACACTTCGTACGTGTTCTTTACATCTAGTGTCCAAGGATCACTTTGTCATTCTGATATACATCCTTTCCGTCTTGTCAAGATATACCGACAGTATAGCGTACACACCCGCCTTTTCTTTCTCACATTGTCTCTCCTTGCAACTTGGTATTATATGTGATAATGGGGTCGGGGACTTCATTGCAATTAATATGTTGTATTTATGTAATAAATTCTTTAACCAATATGTAAATCCTGGGACATATGTGATGGATCCTGCGTATCTTATCGTCTTACTCGGTGATTTTGTTATTGCTGACATTATACGATTTCTTACAGTCCTACGTATTGTCTATGTCATCCTTCTTATATCCATGTTATTTTCAAAAATCATCTTTGTTCCTTATGTGTTCCAATTACCTGCATTTTTATGTCTACCACTGCCTCGAAGAAGCCTCCCAGTGGAGTGTGAAAGCTTGGCGAATCTTTGTACTTACTACACCACAAAAATAAATGAATTTAATACGCTATATGCATCTCTTGAGTGTTCACAGTGTGGTGTATTTATAATTACGTTAAAGAGCCAAAACATTACGACCAGCCTGTCTTTATGCAAATTGAAGCAAATGCAAGTGAACAACAGCATGTGTGAAGGTCATAAAATGGTATAAATAACACCTAATACTGAGCTCTATTCATCAGTGTTATTCTTGTTCTTCAGACAAAAAAGGCAACGGAGTTACGTGAGTTTAGCAAAGGATAAATTGTAATGGCAAGACAACTACATCAGAGAATTTCTGAGATGGTGAGGCTTGTGAGGGCTCATGGTATGATGGTTAGTACCTTCAAAATGTGGCCTGAGGGGGGAGGGGAATCACAAAACGCCAGCAAAGTGCCGGGTGGCCATGGATCATTGATGCTAGAGGTAAACGGAGACTATCCCATACAGTATGAGCAAGCAAAAGGGATACTGTGGTGCAACTCACCAAAAATTTGAATAATGATGATAAGAGTAATATGTTACAACATGCAGTACATCAAACCCTGCTGTAAATGTGACTGCCAGACTTCTCCGGGTGCCCATGCGAACCGTGGTTCAATGTCAAAAGTGCCTACAGTGGGCATGTAAGCATCAAAATTGGACTGGACCTTGAGTGATTAGAAGAAGGTTGTCTGGTCTGATGAATCTCATCTCCTGTTGCACCTTGTGGACAGCTGTGTACATGTGCATTGTTTACCGGGGCAAGTGCTGGAACCAGGATTCACTGTAGAATAAAAACAAGTCAGTGAAGGAAGTGATGTAATGCTTTGGTCAATGTTCTGCTGGCAAACCCTGGGTACAGTCATTCATTTGCAAGAAACTATGACATCTGGCACCTACCTAAACATCATTGCAGACAAGGTACATACTTCCATGGCAATGGCATTCCCCTCTAGTACATAGTTCCCACCCTTTTTCCACCAAAAAAAATCAAGGACTTTTCAAAGACTCATAAAAAATTTAGAGACTATATTCATGCCCAATGAGAACTCTCATGAAACACTAAAATCAGCTGTAATATTAGGTGTGCAACTTAATTCTCGGCCACAGGCACGACACGTTGACAGCAAATTATAGCAAATCGAATACGTACCTAATCAGGGAAATAATCCCTGTCGTGTTGGATACATTTGAGCCATCTGTCAGGGAGCTGCCAAATGCCACTGCGGAAAAAAGAGGGCCGTTTCAAGTTGATAAAGTCATCAATACTTGTGTGGACCTCCTCGACAGAAGTGAAGTGTGTATCACTCAGGTGATGTGGCAGGGAGCGAAAGAGGTGATAATCCGACGGGGCGAAATCTGGAGAATATGCCAGGTGGGACAAAATCTCCCATCCCAGGTTGGTGATAGTTTTTGAAGTGGTTTGAAGTGGTGTGAGGACGCGCATTATCCTGAAGCAACAGGACTGACCTTCTGCCCTTGCCGGTGTATGGCCTTTTCGCCTCCATTGCGTCACTCACACGGATAAGTTGCTGACAATAACGCTCAGCATTGACCATTTCACCAGGTTTGAGCAACTCATAGTGTACAACACCACGCTGATCCCACCATATGCACAGCAACGACTTCCTGGCATGGATATTCGGTCTGGCAGTACTGGTGGTAGGCTGACCTGGATAAAACCACGATTTGCACAGCTTAGTATTATCGTACAGCATCCACTTCTCATTACAGGTCAAAATCTTGTGAAGGAAATCCTTCTTCTTGAATCTGGAGAGCAAAGACACAGCAACATTGTAGCACCTAGAGTTATTCGCAGCTGTGAGTTGGTGGGGCACCCAACGGCCCTCCTTGTGAAACCGTCCAAGCTTGTGCAGGCGCTTTGCAATGGCTTGCAATGTTACTCCAAGTTCTTGGGCAAGCTCCGACTGTGTGCAACAGGGATCAGTATCCAACAGTTGTTCCAGTTCCTCTTCCTCAACTTTCTGTGGCTGTCCCGGACGTTCTGCCTTACGGAGATTAACCACTGGAACCACTTCTTACACGTACTGTAGGACACAGCAGCCTAACCCAAAGCAGCACAGATCATTTGCTGGGCTTCCGTGGCACTTTTTTCAGCTGAAACGTGAACAGGAGGCAGTACCTCAAATGTTGCTTCTTGAACGACATTGCTTTTACCGTCACTTTCATCCCTTCTGTCACTACGGCCGTGAGCGGTTATGGTTGCCTGGAAAGCTGTTGGATGGCGCTGCAATCAGCCATTAACACACAGCTATTTGTATTTGCTGACGTTCTATGATCGCTTGCGGTTAAGGGCCGAGAATTAAGTTGCACACCTAATATATACATATATGTATATATATATATATGAGAGAGATATGATCATAGTAAAATATCTGAAATGGCAATTGCATGGACATATTTGGAAGGACAGACCACTAATGGACTACTGAAATTTTAAACTGGATTCCTGGGCTACAAGCACTCAGCAGATCGATTGAAGATTCATTGATTAAGGTCCCTAAGAGTCTTTATATATGCATGATGAAGAATCCTAGGGACCTTATACTTACACCTACTTACACCCTTGCATTTACTTATTGTAGTTCAGAAGAATTCACCTCACATTCGCTTATTGTAGTTCAGTAGAATTCCCCTCACATTCCCTTATCGTAGTTCAGAATCACAACCATGTGAAAACCGGAAATGTGACAGCTATGTACTCTTGATTCCAAGAGACAGTTCTACAATACAGTGCGGCCACCCTGTAACATTTTAGCGATAACTTCTCTTCAATGAACTGCAGCTATTCTGAAATTTGGTGAACAGGGGGAAAAAAATCAAGTACTCTTCAAGGACTTAGAAAATTAAATGACTTTCAAGGGCTCTTGGAAAGGAAAATTAAATTCAAGGAGTTTTCAAGGACTTTCAAGGACCGTGAAAACCCTATAGTAGTGCCACTCATAAACTCTAGTTTGACTCATTGCACTCTCACCGTATGCTGATTTAATCATTTGAAAAGTCTCGGTAAAGGATTTTTCGAGCAGAACAAAAAATTTTACACTTGAACGCTGTTCAAAATTCGACATCGTTGTCTTCATGACGAAGAGCCTCGAATGCCTGTAATCACGAACTACGCACAGACGCTGTACGTGTTGGAGCTGGATCAAACCGGTTTTGGCTGGTCGGTCACATGATGCTCTTCGCTTGCTAAGTAAGGAATGACGTAATTCACTGACATTTGGCAAATATTCAAAAAGTTCCGGAATTTTTTTAGTGTAGTAGTATATGAAAAGCTTCTAAGAAGTCTAGGTCATATGTTGAATTTGGTCAAATCCCACATTTATAATCCTGTAAAACCCTTCACAGCTCCTGAAACCTTCAACATTTGACCTAGACTTTTTAGAAGCCTTTCATATATTTCGAAACCGTAATAACCTGGTAAAAGAATCTTTATCTCCATACCTATCAAGTGCATGGAAAGCACTCGGCAATCTGATGGCCACATGAGACATTTGACAGGTGACTCTGGTAACATCATCAGAAACAAATGAAAACACTCAGTCCTGACAAAGCTGAACCACAGCTCTCAGCAAAACTATAGTAGACTTTAAATTGTAAAAATTGCATTAATAAATGTTGTTTTCTGAATTAAATGTAATATAATTATGCAATGCCTGTAGTTCAACTATTTCTATGCTCTGCTGTTATCTCCTACCTTTATTTTTATCATGAAGCTATATGAGATAAACACTGCCTTACAATTTTATGAAAGGTATCAAGAGCTGTGAGGGGTTTTACAAGATTTTAAATTTGGGACATTTTTTTATATTGGTCAAACTCACTCAACATAAAAATTACTTTGCCATCCATTTCTCTTCCCTGTATCTTATTCTTCCCCAAATTCCATGCTTGATTTTCACAGGACAAGGAAATTAGAAATATGTCACCTTTTGAATATTCGAGAAGTAATTCAAAAGGTGACATGTTTTGAATAAGTTTTGCAGCAGTCTTCTAAATTTTCTTCAGTGAAAAAATTGTTACTGTGCTTCAAACATCACACTGAAACTATGTACAAGTTGCAAAGCCATACATATCCAGAAAACCTCCCGGAATTTATAGTCAGTGTAGTACAACTAAAACATCAATAATGTTATTCCATTGTAACACCAAAACATTGTAACTCATGTGTTAAATCATGAACAGTGTCAATATATATATAATTCTTTTATTCCTATTCATAAAGTAAAAGTGTGTTTTATAGTATATTCTTTTATTATGAAATGAAACACTGTGAACTATTTGCTAAAGTTTTTTTGGGGGGACATTTGAGAAGTAATATTTTATTCAAATTCCCTCTTTTACTTTTTATATTTTGCTATATGTAAAAGTTCAACAAACAGTGATGAAAGATACTCATTTTATTCAAATTTCTTTGCTGTTGTTTTTCATTTAAAACATATGTTTTCATGTTTTACTGAGACAAGATATAACTGGAGGTCACGATTTTTCATAAAATTTACTTAAACAAGAAAATAACACCAAATAAATTTACAACTACTAAACACACTGTCCATGCAACTTGTAAAAGTGTTTGCAAGCACAGTGGTTCTGACAATCTGCACATAAAACAGCAAATTAAGAAAAAGTTACATTTGAATTACTTTCTCAAAAATATGAGGCACTGAAAATAATTTTTTATTCCAGAAAGTTTATGACATTTTTTTCTGCATGCATACATGCTGACAAAAAAAGAGTGATTTGTTCATGCAAGCATATGCACATTATAAGCTAGATACAGAATGGCAAAACTCGATATGCAAATACCTTAACAAAAGTGGTTTTCAAACTGTAGGCTTATTTGCAGCAGCATACAAAAGGAACAAGTTACTGAAACATCATTCATCTAAACACCATTACATTTTCTCAAACACAATGTACATGTGAAGGGTTCTTTTCTGTATAGCATCAAGAAGTTGCTAGATTTATGTGCACTGCCATAAATGTGGTAGCAATAGTGACTAATGGTTCCAGGCAAGGATGATAACAAGCTCTGTATTTGAAATCAATGGTTCCACCAAGCAAGAAAATCAGCTCTCATTTTGGAACCAGTGGCCCCATAATTTGCAACCAATGGTTCCAGGCGTGGGAGACAATAAGCTGTGTATTTGAAACCAATGGTTTTGGGCAAGGGAGAGAGCCAATTCTGTGTTTGCAACCAATTGCTCCATAATTTGAAACCAATGGTTGTAGGCAAGGGAGAAGACCAGCTCTGTGTTTGGAACCAATGGCCCCATAATTTGCAACCAATGGATCCAGGCATGGGAGAAAATAAGCTGTGTATTTGAAACCAATGGTTTCAGGCAAGGGAGGGAACCAACTGTGTATTTGCAACCAACTGCTCCATAATTTGGAACCAATGGTTCTAGACAAGGGAGAGGACCAGCTCTGTATTTGAATTCAATGGTTGTAGGCAAGGAAGAGAACCAGCTTTGTATTAGGTGTGCAACTCAATTCTCAGCCACAAGCTGACACGTTGACAGCAAATCATAGCAAATCGAATATGTACCTAATCAGGGAAATAATCCCCGTCATGTTGGATACATTTGAGCCATCGGTCAGGTAGCTGCCAAATGCCACTGCAGAAAAAAGAGGGCTGTTTCGAGTTGATAAAGTCATCAATACTTGTGTGGACCTCCTCGACAGAAGTGAAGTGTGTATCACTCAGGTGATGTCGCAGGGAGCGAAAGAGGTGATAATCCGACAGAGTGAAGTTTGGAGAATACACTGGATGAGACAAAATCTCCCATCCCAGGTTGGCGATCATGTTTGAAGTCGTTTTCGAAGTGTGAGGACGAGCGTTATCCTGAAGCAACAGGACCGACCTTCTGCCCTTGCTGGTGTATGGCCTTTTCGCCTCCATTGAGTCACTCACACGAATGAGTTGCTGACAATAATGCTCAGCATTGACCGTTTCACCAGGTTTGAGCAACTCATAGTGTATGACACCATGCTGATCACACCATATGCACAGCAACAACTTCCTGGCATGGATATTTGGTTTGGCGGTACTGGTGGTAGGCTGACCTGGATAAACCCACGATTTGTGCTGCTTAGGATTATCGTACAGGATCCACTTCTTATCACAGGTCAAAACCTTGAGGAGGAAATCCTTCTTCTTGAATCTGGAGAGCAAGGACACAGCAACATCATAGCGCCTAAACTTGTTAACAGCTGTGAGTTGGTGGGGCACCCAACGGCCCTTCTTGTGAATCCGTACAAGCTTGTGCAGGTGCTTTGCAATGGCTTGCCATGTAACTCCGAGTTCCTGGGCAAGCTCCGACTGTGTGAAACATTGATCTGCATCCAACAGTTGTTCCAGTTCCTCGTTGTCAACTTTCTGTGGCTGTCCCAGACGTTCTGCATGACGGAGATAGAAATTTCTCTGGTTAAACTGCTGGAACCGCTTCTTTGCATGTACTGTAGGACACAGCAGCCTCACTCAAAGCAGCACTGATCATTTGCTGGGCTTCCACGGCACTTTTTTTCAGCCGAAACATGAACAGGAGGCAGTGCCTCAAGCATTGCTTCTTGAACGACATTGCTTTCACCATCAACTTTCATCCCTTCTGTTACTACAGCTGTGAGCGGTTACGGTTGCCTGTAAAGCTTTTGGATGGCCCTGCAATCAGCCATTATCGCACACAGCTATTTGCATTTGCCGACGTTCTATGATCGCTTGCGATTAGGGGCTGAGAATTAAGTTGCACACCTAATATTTGAAGCCAATGGTTTCAAGAAAGGAAGATAACTGGCTCTGCATTTGAAACCATTGGTTCCAGGCCAGGTAGGCAACCAGTTCTGTATTAGTAACTAACATTTCCAGGCAAGGGTAAGGACAGCTCTGTATTTGAAACCAATGGTTCTAGATAATGGAAAGGACCAGCTCTGTATTTGAAACCAATGGATCTAGGTAAGGGGAATGACCAGCTCTGTATTTGAAACCAATGGTTCTAGGTAAGTGAGAGAACCAGCTCTGTATTTGCAACCAATCACTCCATAATTTGGAACCAATGCTTGTACGCAAGGGAGAGGACCAGCTATGTATTTGAAACAAATGGTTGTAGGCAAGGAAGAGGACCAGCTTTGTATTTGAAGCCAATGGTTCCAAGAAAGGAAGAGAACTGGCTCTGCATTTGAAACCAATGGTTCCAGGCAAGGGAGGCAACCAGTTCTGTACTAGCAACTAACAATTCCAGGCAAGGGAGGCAATCAGTTCTGTATTAGCAACTAACAATTCCAGGCAAAGAAGAGAACAGCTCTGTATTTGAAACCAATGGTTCTAGGTAAGTGAGAGAACCAGCTCTGTATTTGCAACCAATCACTCCATAATTTGGAAACAATGGTTGTAAACAAAGGGGGGGGGGTGGCCAGCTCTGTATTTGAAACCAATGGTTGTAGGCAAGGGAGAGGACCAGACTTGTATTTGAAACCAATGGTGTAGGCAAGGGAGAGAACCAGCTTTGTATGTGAAGCCAATGGTTCTAAGAAAGGAAGAGAACTGGCTCTGCATTTGAAACCAATGGTTCCAGGCAAGGGAGGTAACCAATTCTGTATTTGCAACTAACAATTCCAGGCAAGGGTAAGGACAGCTCTGTATTTGAAACCAATGGTTCTAGATAATGGAAAGGACCAGCTCTGTATTTGAAACCAATGGATCTAGGTAAGGGGAATGACCAGCTCTGTATTTGAAACCAATGGTTCTAGGTAAGTGAGAGAACCAGCTCTGTATTTGCAACCAATCACTCCATAATTTGGAACCAATGCTTGTATGCAAGGGAGAGGACCAGCTATGTATTTGAAACAAATGGTTGTAGGCAAGGAAGAGGACCAGCTTTGTATTTGAAGCCAATGGTTCCAAGAAAGGAAGAGAACTGGCTCTGCATTTGAAACTAATGGTTCCAGGCAAGGGAGGCAACCAGTTCTGTACTAGCAACTAACAATTCCAGGCAAGGGAGGCAATCAGTTCTGTATTAGCAACTAACAATTCCAGGCAAAGAAGAGAACAGCTCTGTATTTGAAACCAATGGTTCTAGGTAAGTGAGAGAACCAGCTCTGTATTTGCAACCAATCGCTCCATAATTTGGAAACAATGGTTGTAAACAAGGGGGGTGGCCAGCTCTGTATTTGAAACCAATGGTTGTAGGCATGGGAGAGGACCAGATTTGTATTTGAAACCAATGGTGTAGGCAAGGGAGAGAACCAGCTTTGTATGTGAAGCCAATGGTTCTAAGGAAGAGAACTGGCTCTGCATTTGAAACCAATGGTTCCAGGCAAGGGAGGTAACCAATTCTGTATTTGCAACTAACAATTCCAGGCAAGGAAGAGAACAGCTCTGTAATAATGAACACAACAACCAAGTCTTACCCAGGATTTAAATCATGACCCAGCAGCACAAGAAGCCAAAAAGCTAAAGAAGCATTTTCAGCTAGGGTTCCACAAAAAATTTCAGGATGGTATAAATATATATAAAACTATTTGATCAATAATTATTGTGCATGTTTTTATGTTTTCTGTGTGACACATATTACACATGAGACTCCAAATCATCTAATAAAAAATTACTATATTTTACAATATTTCTTTTCTTTGTTATTTCACTGTGTTCAGTGAAATAATTAACATGCAGCATGACTGGGTTCTGAAAAATACTGCTATATACTGTATATTATCATGCATTATAAACTTGCCATTTCAATAGAAAAGTCGGCAGATTCATTATTTGATCACATGTTCAAATTCTACACTATGGTAAGAAGTTACTTTTAAAAAACTGTATTTTAATTATACTTTTCATAAGACATTTTTATTCCAGTAAAGGAGGTGGTCACCAACAGATCACACACAAAAAAAATTACTTTTTTCAGCTGTTGTTTTCTATTGCCTGTGTGAGTGTGTGTGGTTATATTTTTGTAAATTCCCCCAAATTCAATACTCACCAATGTTCGCTCTGCTCTTTACTCCAACCTAGGGCTATTCTACCTACCAGGCATACTCCCATTCATTTGCCACACTTTTACATTGCATCACTCTCAATGATTTTTTCCATCCCTCCAATGAAGTCTTTCTAATTTTTCTTTCTACCAATACCCTCTAAACCCCATTCCACTTAACTCTTATTAGCCATCTCCAAAAAATTCCCACTGAAAACACCTAATTCTCTGGAGTTAAGGTGCTACTGCATCATCCACAGGCAAGTGCCATTCCTAAAATGTAACAATCTTTCCATCACAAAACTGGAGACCAAAAGTCCCACAGAATAACCTCACTTACCCAGATGCTGAAAACCCCCAATAAAATCAGTTGGTTTGCCAATAATTGTACTTCCATCAAAAGTTTTGGAAAACCATAAAAGGAAATAACACTCTAGCACCCAACAAAGCAAAGTTCTTGCAACATATCCCTGACTGTGCTAGTATCAAAATGTCAAAAAGTTACATATATATGTATCACTATGCTGTTCTCTGAGATTCAAAGGTTAGCTCTTCAAAGAAAACTCAGCTGCCAAATAAAAAATTTCAAACTGACGGTGCTCAATTTTACTTACTGTACATGTATAAAACTTATCAATTTACATGATCTTGGCACACAAATTTAGCTTCACTGACATCCATCACAAGTCTCACACTATACCTTATGTATTAGGTGTACAAATAAGTTTTAAAGCATTTTTTGTGTGATGTATATCACTAATTTACATATCTGACATCCCCCCTACGTTGTTGTAATGTGATCATAACTGGTCCAGAGTATAAAATGTGACACAGAATTTTGCCCACCAGTCAAATGCACTTGCACATCAGTAGGTGGAAAATGGCAAGAGATACTGCGTTTATTCGACACAGCGTTTGTTACGAATTTCATTAAGGAAAAAGTGCTACGAAAGCATGTGCACTGACCTTTTCTGTTCTGGGGGAGAATTTTGTATCAAAAAGTATGTGAGAGTTTTGGTTTAGACGGATGAAACCCGGTGATTTTGATGTCAGCGATCGAGAACATAGCAGAAGGTTGCAGATGAGGAACTGCAAGCATTGCTGGATGAAGATTAGTCTCAAATGCAAAAATAACTGACTGTACAACTGGGAGTAACTCAGCAAACAATTTTTAATCGTTTACACGCAATGGGAAAGATTCAGAAGGAAGGAAAATGGGTGCCACATGACCTGAGCCAGAGGAACAAGGAGCATGTCATGAAGTATTTGAATCTGTTGAATAAACAACACAGAAAGTCTTTCCTGTAGAAAGTCATTATGGGTGATGAAAAGTGAATATGGTATGACAATCCCATACACAAAAAACACTGAGTGGACCTCGGTGAAGCAACGACTTCGGCACCGAAACGCAATATTCACTCCAAGAAAGTTGTGCTGTGCATCTGGTGGGATATGAAGGGTGTGTTCCATTACGAACTATCGGAACAGTGTCAAACTGTTACTGCTGATCACTACAAGCAACAATTGCCGTGATTAACCAGAAAATCTGTTGGTAACGTTCATTCACATGCAAAGGATTGCGTCCCGTAAAATTACTGCACGACAACACTAGGCAGCATGTCGCGAAATCGGTCAAGGAAACGTTATTGACGCTTGGCTGGTTTGTCATGGTTTGTCTGCTGTATGGTTCCGGACATGTGATGAAGTGCAAAAATGAGTTGACAACTTCACTGCATCACACGAAGTATTCTTCATGGCTGGAATCCATCAGCTGCCTGACTGACGGCGGAAGGCGATAGATAATGAAGGCGCATATTTTGATTCGTAAAGATGTTATTTTCTCTCAGATTACATGTTGCAATGTCTTAAAACTTATTTATATACCTAATATTTCATACTCATCATCTTTTTCTCTTGCATGCATTCCTGAGTCTAATTCTCTCAAAACTTCTTTGACCTTCTTCCACCTTTCCTTGCCAATTGGGCTGAACAAATTCACTTGCGAAACGCTGGTATTTCTGGTATTTTCTTAAAATACCAGAAATACCAGCGTATTTTCTTAAAATACCAGAAAAGGTACTAACTTGGTATAATGTCCTCTGACACTTGGGACATCCTCAGCAATCAGAGAGTGTATGGTATCTTACTTGTGAGTAGTCTTTGAATCTCTCATAACAGGGTTGTTGTCTTGTGTTGCCATCTTTCGGTTTTATCCTACCGAAATTTTGGAAAATTTGGTTTGGTTGCATTTAGTTTGGCAAAATGGTGCAGGGAGTTTTCCCAGATATTGTCAATTCCAAGAGATGGGTCCTTAACAATAATTGGGAAAATTTCCTTGCAACATTTTGCTGAACTACAAACTGTAACCAAACTAAATCTTCTGAACCTTTAATAGGATCAGATTGAAAGATGGCATCACAAAACAGCAACCCTGTGATGAGGGATTCGAAGACAACTCACAAGCAAATCACTGTACATACCCTGATGGCATACAAGGGCCCAAGTGGCTGAAACCATGGTACCAGTTAGTAGAGATGGGTAGGAAATCATGTCACCATTATTGAAAAATCACTGTCACCATTACATCCAGTGACAAAAAGTAACAGTTCAAAATTCACTGATAAGAATGTCATGCCTGATTTTACACCCAAAGCATTGCTCGGGCTTGTGAGCCATACTTTGGGTGCAAAATCAATGTCGCATCATAGTTTTGGTTTCCATGTTACCATATCTAAACAATTTTTGTCTCCTTTTTTGTTGAAACATCATAGAGGTCACCAGTGATGAGAGCTTTCTTTCAGTCTCCCCTTTTTCCCCTGCTTAACATAGTTTTTGTTTTTGCTTTGTTACAATTACTGAAAAATCGCTGTCATCGTCAGCTGTGTTTTGAGCAAAGCTTGGGGTCAAAAGTCACTGTTACAACATAGTTTTAGTTTCCACATCACCATATCTAAACAATATCTCCTTTTTTGTTGAAACATCATAGAAGTCGCCAGTGATGAGAGCTTTCTTTCAGTCTCCCCTTTTTCCCATGCTCAAGATAGTTTTTGTTTGGCTTTGTTGCAATTACTGAAAAATCACTATCACCGTCAGCTGTGTTTTGAGCAAAGCTTGGGGTCAAAAGTCACTCTTACAACATAGTTTTAGTTTCCACATCACCATATCTAAACAATGTCCCCTTTATCATAGAGATTGCTAGTGATATGAGTTTTATTTCAGTCTCCCCTTTTTCCCATGCATAAGATAGTTTCTGTTTTGGCTTTCGTTGTGTGTTTACTCATAAACAAAGAATTCAAACAAGCTAATTGTAATAATTTTTGTCACTGTTACAAGCAGTGCCAGATTTAAGGCTTTTGAGGCCTTAAATCCTGCATTTTCATCGCCAGCACGATGAAAATTTTCAAGTTTTCTGATGTGATTTGATTCACGCGTGAAACAGTCAATTCTGCGATGTCTGATTGCTATTATAATTATCATGACGTATTTGCCACGTATTATGAGAAGAATATTTCTTCCACTCTTTACATCTGAACAACTGGAGATTTACTTTACAACGCTAGATGGCAGCAAAATCTGCATTAATTAAGAACACGGTCGTAGAATATTCCAATGCTCTTAACACACAGATATTTACGAATTCGCCATTGTGGGTGGTGCAATGGATAGCATGCTCGAACGGTAATCGGATAATAGATGCCGATTCGATTCCCGCTCCATGGTGATGAAATTTTCAAAGTTTTCTGATGTGATTTGATTCTCGTGTGAAACAGTAATTACAGTTAACAGCGATGCCTGCTTGCTGTGTTAATTATCAATAAACCATCAATTTACAAGTACTTACAATTGACACTAGCCACAACAAAATAGTTAAAGTTTGACTAAACAAAAAAATAACTTGGAGCATACCAAGAAAATGAAGACTGTACAATAAAATTGTAGCTTTGAAACTTGAAAGTAAGCTTACTAAATGGCAAATTGTGACATGATTTTGAATTCGAAATCTAAATTCATATTATGGGATGTGTATGGAATCATCATCCTGCGCTACTTTAACTCTACACTATTCCTTAATCCGTATTAATTTTTTTCTCCAGGTATAAATTCATGTCTGTTTCAATTAATATTCCAACAACAATTTCCAAAACTTATGTTTTTTCATTAGAAATTTGCTTCTTTTTTTTTTTTTTTTTTTTTCCGTTAAAGTATTTTTCCACTAGCACATTTTTAAGAAACACTTCATGTTCATCAGGTTTTGAGCACTACAATTCACTGCCACTCCGTCAATTACAGTTGACCACTTTAGACTTTTCTCTTGACATTGTCCAGCCTGTGTGATCACTAATGATGGATTCTTTCTCATTTTAATTCCTTTTAACTTTTCTTACAAATCTTTCTCAACAAATAAAAAAAAAAAAATTTACAGAATTCGGAATATACTGTCAAAATATAGTTTATTTCATTTTTCTTTAACAGATGAAAACTTACCATTGATTAATCTTGAAATGTAGGAGCAATCACTAATCAGCATGCCAGAGAAGGTTTCTCAAACAGCCTCAAATAGTTCTGTTTGCTTGTTTGTTTCAGGTAGATGAATAGTCACTCTTGGCACTTTAAATTAAGATTAAAAAATACAGAAGACTAATACAAAACTAATGACACACTTACCTTTGGTCAACTTAAAGTTGCTGAAGCTCATTTTATCACATTTCATATACGTAAGCTATTACAAACTTCCCAGTGGCAAGATGTGTTTACTAGTTATAATAATAATCTTATTCTTATCCTGTACTCATTAACTCATCTCAAAATAAACATTTAACCCATAGAAACTATTAATTACAAGCTGTAACTAAATTATTTGCCAAAGCTAAAATCTTTAACCCTAACACTTAAGCTCCACTTGACTTCATTAGTTATCGCCTAAAACACTAATTTACAAAACTGGAAGTTCAACAAATGATAACTAAAACTTATTTACATCTAAAAAATTTAGAAAACTGATACATCAAACCCTACAGGAGCTTTCAAGCACTTTTATCCACCTGTTACTAATAATTATATTTTAAACTGAGTTAACTGTGCACCCTAGCTGCAAATTATATTTAGCACATAATTTCTTAATTTCATAAAAAATATTTTTTTAAAAGGGGAATGAATCAACATATCTAAAAGACTGGTTTTTATTATTACATCTTTTTTTTTTTTTTTTTTTTTGAATTTTTTCACTTGTTTTTCATAGTAACTTTTATCTATTTTTAATGTCCATTTTTTAATTTCACTCCTAGGGTATCATATTTTGTTTTTAAATCTTTTGTATTTATTTTAATTCTTCAACTTTGTATTTACTATTAAAAGTATGTGTAAATGCTCTCTTTATAAGAGTTTCAATGCTATTACTTTTATGTGTTTTAGGATGACACAAGTCATAGCAACTTAAGTTGGCCAAAGGTAAGCTTATCATCAGTTTTTTATTAATTTTGAGCTGCACGTATTTAATGAAATGTCTCGTTGAGCATTTGCACTCAACCAGCATATCTCATTTTTGAGAAAACAGATGACATCTGACACCCTCTTGGGTTTTGATCACTTGATTGCCTGTAACCTAAACCCAGAGTATTTATCAGCAATCAAGTGTTCAAGACCCAAGATGGTGCCGAAAGCCTTCCGTGTTTTTCAATCTTACTTGAACGTATCGAGCATGCATGCCTATTCATCTACCTTCAGTTATTCATTACGTGTGTATTGCTTATTTATTATTTGTTTGTTTCAGTATTTAATGACCCCCATGTGTAACTCTTAGAGATATAAATTGTTGCCTATCCCTAATTTAGAGCCACTGGTTCCAGAAAAGAGGCAGAACCAGTACTGACAGACAAACACATTATTCATGCCTTGTCTGGGACTCAAACCCAGGTCCATCTCAGACCACTCGGCCACCGGGGTGGCTGAGTTATTTATTTACTGGCATTTGGGTGACAGCCAAAACCTGTTGTTCTCAAATGATTTATTGAGTACACCCAAATTTTCTTTATCCCACACAAATTTTCCAACACATTCAGTGAAAGAACATAGAACTTTTTAAGTTCTAGTTCCTCTTGAAGAAATTTTGTTTAATCTTCCTTCCCTCCGAGTTCTTTTTTATTTTTACAGACGTTTCTGACCTCTTGATGTTGGTCAAGGCCTGTTCTCAATGTAAAGAAGGATTAACAAAAGTTTTTTAAATAGTATAACTATACTAGCGATCCAAAATTTCTTGGCGTAGAACAGAAATAAAGGGTTCCAAGCTTTCGCACATCAACCAGATGGCTTTCTCATGGAAGGTAGACAGCTAACTGAAAGCTGGATAATAGAACGGTTCAACAATTTGAACATGGTGACATGACAATAGCGAATAGATGCGAACAAAATCAGGTATTCAAAGTAAGACGCTATCATTGCAAGATTCGCTGTTGGTTATGATCTCTAAAGTTTCGCGAATGGCAGTAGATTTTGGGGTGGAGTAGGAAGCTAATTTCTTTACGTCATCCCACATAGGAGCAGCGGACTTGAACTTGACTCTCTGGATAGGGCCATGGTTACTTTGCCATTCTATGTCCCTTTTATGTTCGTTAACTCTAATTCTAAATGAACGCTTAGTCATTCCAATGTAGTATCTTGCAGATTGGTATGGATATAGTAGAGGAATGTCATAAACATCTGCTTCATTTGAAGGTGGGGACTGCTCAGTGTTTCCTTTAAGCATGGTATAAAAAGATGCCGGAGATCTGATGCCAACACTGAGGTTCATCTTCTTGAGCGTGTTCTTGAGCTGATAGGAAACATTTGGTGTATAAGGAATTGATCCCAGGTAGCGTATCTGTGGCATAGAAAGATTAGAATGACTGGTTTGGGTTTTCTCGATGTAGCGATGTACCAGGTTTGAGGTGTATCCTGTCTCAGTGGCCAGAGCTCCATAACGTTTCTCAATTCTCATTGTCTAGAAGGAACATCTGAGGAGACTGCAATCTATTCTACGCCAAGAAATTTCGGATCGCTAGAATAGTTATACTATTTAAGTACAATTGGTTTATTGTTCCTTGTTATTAATTAACAAACGTTTTGTTTACTTCTGAAGAATTTGAATGTTGTTGCCAGGTTCCTCATACTGATTCCAAGTTCCTCAAACTGTTGCCAGTTACCAAACTGAAATGTTTTCACTGTGTATTTTGTTATTTTTGTTGCTGTTGTTGTAATTAAGTCAAGAAGCCAGAAACATATTTTTCAAGAGGCCAGAAACGTCTGTAAAAATTAAAAAGAACTCAGAGGGAAGGAAGATTAAACAAAATTTCTTCAAGTGGAACTAGAACCAAAGGATTGTGTATCTGGGTAAAGCCTTAAGTGATTTAACTTTTAAAGTGTTACTATAACTGTACATACAATTATTTTGCTTAAATCATTAAGTGTCTATTGATCTTATACATAGAAAACACATTAGCAAAATATTAAGAAAACGTGAGAAATGATGAACTACATACTTTAAAGGGTACACATATGAGTTATCATAATGAAGAACTGGTCTCTCTCTCTCTACAGTTTGGAGAAGGCAATTCTACTAAAACGACAATACGAGCAACCAGATACTAGGGGAAAATTAAATTGTAATCACCTTTCACAAAATTTCTTCTAAAGAAAGTTTGAAAACCACTGTCTTGTGACAGTAAACTATGTATCAGAATAAATGTAACAAGCAGAAACATGCAGTCAAAATTGAAAACACACATCATGCATATACGGAGCTGAAGCAAAAGGAAACAAAAAATGAATGCACATTTAATCCGAAAAACATCCTTTTACCTTTCCCTGTTGAACCAGGTAATCAATCAGGGGCACAATTTTGGAAAGCAAAGAGCAAACAACAATGTGTTAAAATCTTTGATCAAAAACAGTGAAAATAGAACATATCTAACACACACACACTCTAAAAAAAATCTAGCAAAGTTTTATAGCAGTTGATATTTTATTTATCTAAGTCTAAATCAAACACAAGCAAAATTCTTGATACCAGAGAACAGTATTATGTAGGAAAATCACAGATAATTTTAGTTTAGGACTGATCTAAAGGAGGGGGGAGGAACAGAAATACAGAAACACATATATTTTAAGAACTGAAATTTTACTGAGGTAATGAATAGGTGTGTAGGTGTGCTTAATTAAGTCAGCAATATAATAATCTTATATAGAGATATGTACCTTTTTATGGTAGTTTTAAAAATTGTACAGCACAAATTCTGAGGTTAAACTTTCATAGTTACTCTTCAAAGCCAATTAAAACTGTAATCATGCACTCAATTTCTGTTATGAGATCAAGGGATATTTTATAGGGTTTTAAAAATGCATGCAAAAATTTACAGCAATAGTATCACGCTGGAATTAGGGGTCTGTAATACCAGTCCATAAAACAGGGGGGAAATATGTAAAACCAAGCACATAAAATACAGTGAAGCACAAGCTATTAAAGTCAAGGAATACTTGAATGCAATTAGGCTATAGGCACAAAAGACCTTAATTTTTGAAAGCTATATTTGTATGGATTTTTAATAAAACAAATTTATACACAGTAGTAACATTATTATACTTCTGCATAATAGTGATGGACCATTTCTGAATGATTCATTCACAATGAGTGAATCCTCACCGTGAATATGGCTTGATTTCAACACTGAACGATCACGCAATCCAACATTATTAATTATACATGCTGAAATTGCAGCACGTTTAACTTTATTTTGCCAGCATGACTTTGGAAACAAATTCCCATTAAGAAAGGTAATGTCAAGAATTGATAGGTGTCGACCATTATGTGAGTGGGAATGATACAGAAACTGCAAACTTGAGAATGGGAATGATACAGAAACTGCAAACTTGAGAATGGGAATGATACAGAAACTGCCATTCATTTGAATGGTGTGCCTGAATTATTTGCCACAAGAGAATCATTCATAGTGAATGGTGAATAGCTTGCACTCTTTTGGGCAGTTTGCCCATGGGACATCGAATGATAATTCACTATTACTGCAGCATATTTAACTTTCTTCCGACTGAATAGTTTTGGAAACGAATTCCCATTAAGGAAATTAAAGTCGAGAATTAATAAGTGTCAACTGTTATGTGGATGAGCAGTCAGCTAGGAAATAATGAGGAAATTTAAGAATGGGAATGATACATGAATGTAATTCATTTGAATGGTGTGCCTAAATCATGAATGGTGAATGTTGAAGAACTCACACTCTTTGGGGCAGTTTGCAAGAAACGGCTATAGCCTTGAAAATGATTTGGTTGAAAACATGAGAATCCTGCAACAAATGATTTACTCACTGAGCGTAGTGGCAATCTGGAAATTGAATGGCCATTCAATAATATTTGTAAGCATAAGATCATGTGATAAACATACACTTACCCAACTTTCTTTGTAAGTAGACCACCATATGCAGCACGCTATTGCCAACTCATAAGAATGTTTTTTGTTTTTTTTATTGAAGGTTTAACGACCACCGTGAGCAACTCAATGGGCTATAAGCAGTCGCCCGTCCCTAATTTAGGGTCACTGGTTCCAGGGAAGGGAGAGAGCCAGTGCCGTAAGACAAACACAACATCCATGCCTCACCGGGATTCGAACCCGGACCCCGTTTGGACGAATGATCAGAGGCCATCGCTTAGACCACTGCGCCACTGGGGCGGCTCATAAGAATGTCATGTATCTTGGATATTTTTTATTTTTGTTATATAATTACTTTTTAGAGGGATCATTATTTGAGAAGTTATTATACTGTAATAAAATAATTCATATGCTTATGGAAAATAATGCTATTCAAAGCTTTTTACCTCACCTTAAAACCAGTGCATGGTCATTTGTTTGAATTATCATTCGCAAATTACTCTTATGGATGAATGATAAATGAATTCCCAAGAAGGAATGATTTATGCCATCACTAATGTATAACTATTAAAATTGAAAGATCAATGGTCGTAAGACCATTTTTTTTTTTTTTTTTTGACTGAAGGTTTAACAACCACCATAAGCAACTCAATGAGCTATAAGCACTTGTCCATCCTTAATTTAGGGTCACTGGTTCCAGGGAAGGGAGAGAGCAGTACCGTAAGACAAACACAACATCCATGCTTCACCGGGATTTGAACCTGGACCCTTTCTCGGACGAATGATCATAAGCCATCGCTCAGACCACTGCATGAAGTCCAAGATTGCGAATGAAACTTGTTCATTCCTGACAAAAATAAAGGATTTGCAACACCTCTCGACACCGCACAATGGCTCTGATGATATGAAAATTCAGTAACTACCAATGATGTAATAATAGGATGGCTATGCTAATATCACAAGGGCTAATTTGAAAACAGATTAAACCATCACCAAGGCACTTGAGACATACCCCATAGCATTGAAGTCGAGGAAGCCAACAGGCTCAAGTGCTCAGCAGCTTTCATTTTAAAGACATTGATCCATGACATGATTTCTGAGACTCCTACCTTAACATTCCTTAAAATAAATCCTGAGTCTACATTACCTCTGCCAAATGGTAATGTGATATTCAAATATGTCATCCAAACAACTCTGGGCAGCCAAGGGTTCTCTATCAAACATGAAACGGTGAACATGGCCAACACCTTTGGTGGCTGAATCAATGCTCAAGGATCCCAGCAAGGTCATGTCTCAATATTATTAGGTTGATGCATAAGTTTCCAGCAGCTGTTAGTGAGGGACATACTTTACCACTTTTTGAAACTTTCCCATGGCACATAACCATTGAACCAAGGCCAACTGTTTCATGCCTACCTGTATTGCCAGTTCTGCTGTGACATATTTATTTACACGAGCTTGCAAAGCTGTGCTTCGCATCTCTTTTGGCCAACAGTTATGCTGCTTACCCTCCACTCTGCAATCACCACTTCTGAACTTCACAAATCTTCCATGACACATGTTTTTAACAACAAACTTTCTTGCTGTATGCTGAACAAATTCAGCCTTGTGCTGTGCAGTGGTTTTTCCCAAATTAAGCATGAACAACACATAGTTACAGTGAACACACACCTAGCTCAACGAATGGCACATGTAGACTATCCGCCAACATGTGTTGTTCAATGCAGTGTTGCCACCTGATCTCCCACAGCACAAAATTCTGACAAAATTCCATCGTTTTGCTTTTACGGTATGTTATGTGAAATGTCAGAAACTGATGCATAAACCTTATCTCCCACAGCAGAAATTCAGTCTTGTGCTGTGCAGTGGTTTTTCCCAAATTAAGCACGAACAACACATAGTTACAGTGAACATGCACCTAGCTCAACGAACGGCACATGTAGACTATCCGCCAACATGTGTTGTTCAATGCAGTGTTGCCACCTTATCTCCCACAGCACAAAATTCCATCGTTTTGCTTTTACAGTATGTTATGTGAAATGTCAGAAACTGATGCATAAACCTTATCTCCCACAGCAGAAATTCAGTCTTGTGCTGTGCAGTGGTTTTTCCCAAATTAAGCATGAACAACACATAGTTACAGTGAACATGCACCTAGCTCAGCGAACGGCACATGTAGACCATCCACCAACATGTGTTGTTCAATGCAGTGTTGCCACCTGATCTCCCACAGCACAAAATTCTGACAAAATTCCATCGTTTTGCTTTTACAGTATGTTATGTGAAATGTCAGAAACTGATGCATAAACCTTATCTCCCACAGCACACATTCAGTCTTGTGCTGTCAGTGGTTTTTCCCAAATTAAGCATGAACACATAGTTACAGTAAACATGCACCTAGCTCAACGAACAGCACATGTAAACCATCTGCCAACATGTGTTGTTCAATGCAGTGTTGCCACCTTATCTCCCACAGCACAAAATTCTGACAAAATTCCATCGTTTTGCTTTTACAGTATGTTATGTGAAATATCAGAAATTGATGCATAAACCTAATAGTTGTATTCATTGATAGTAAAATCTATTCCTTGATGTGATGATACTGTGTCCTAAATTCTGACGAGTGTGACAATACTTTGTCCTCCATTCTGATAAGCGTGATGATACTATATTCCATATTCTGATTAGCGTGTCATAATGATACTGCACCTCACATTCAGATACAGTGGCAGATCTAGAAACTTACCTTAGAGGAGGGGAAGGGGGCAGTTGAACTGGTAAAAAAAAAAGGGGGGGGTGAAAAACTTGGTGAAAGTGTGGTGCGTGTGTGTCACACGCACGCGCCAAAAACTGGCAGAGCTGCCCTTCCCTGGCATTGCACAGGTTTTTTTTTTGGTTTTTTTTTATACTTTCTGCATCAAAAAAATTGTGCTAAATTTTTAAATCACTAAGTGGGAAGAACAATGAAAAACAAGAAACATTTTTCTGGTGTTCACTAGCCTGTTTTACCCGAAAACAAGTTCCGTACCTTTTAAATACCAATTCTGGATGTAATCTTTCAAAATAAATGTGAGCCCTTATGTTCGGGCAGCTTAATTTAACAGAAAAAAAAATCCTGTCTCAATTAATCCTAAGCAATATCACCGATAATCCCTCTTTAAAAAATTTGCTTATTCTTTCCCAATGGGTGATTCCCACTTTTTTTTAAAAGAACTTCCATTTACTGCACTTTATCAAGTCATTCCTGCACCCTATTCGTTGTCTTGTTGGCAATTTTCCCTCAGAAGTTTGTGGAAATATTGCATTAAATAAAGCACACCCATTACTTTTCATGATCAGTCAAAATCTCTTTTCCCTTCTGCTCTCAGCTTTCTCTGTTTCTGAAACTCCAGTTCTCTCTCTCTCTCTCTGAAACTAGAACATAACATTTGATCTCCAAATTCACATGAAATTTTAATCGTATCAAAAACTTGTGAAAATCTGTGCATTTATTACTAAAATTTTATAAAAAAATGCATTATTTATGAAAGAAATATGGGATTACACCATATAATACAAATTTTGAAGATGACAATCCGATTTTTGGTGTAAATGTGACAAGGATGGCAAGTCAGATAATATCAAGTTTTCGGATATTATCTGACTTACCATCCTTGTCACATTTACACTAAAAATCGGATTGTCATCTTCAAAATTTGTATTAAATGCATTAATTATTTATGACTTTGGCTGTTGGTAAGAAAGATTTTGCTGCCTTCATAGATTTAGAGAAAGCTTATAACCAAGTAAATAGGACACTTTTGTGGAAGGTATTAAATAAATATGGTGTAACTGGGAATCTACTTAATAGTGTAAAAGCCATGTATGCTGGCAGTAAAGCTTGTGTACCAGTGAATGATGTTTATCAAAATGATTTTCTATTAGTGTAGGAGTCAGACAAAGTTGTGCAATGTCACCATGGCTGTTTAATATATTTATGGATGCGTGCATGCGTGATGCCAAGTTGGACAATACTGGTGTACATCTTGGTAATATCTGTGTGTGAAGTTTGCTATATGCTGATGACACAGTTGTGTTGGCAGAGAGCAAAACTGAGTAGCATAGTATGTTGTCCCGAATGTACGAAGTTTGTACGAAATTCAAACTGAGTGTAAATTTAAATAAAGGAAAACCCAAAGTTATGGATTTTGAGCGAGGAACTGTTAGCACTGAATGTAATATAGGTCTAAATGGCACAGTGATATACCAGGAGAATGAGTTTGTGCATTTTGGAAGCATGTTTGACAGAGAACAAATTGGATGGTGAAATTAGTAGGCGAGTGAATTCTTCATTGAAAGTCATAGCTGCTTTAGGTTTTCACAGGAATGATGGGTTCTCTAGAGAGTCCCGCATGGCTTTGCATGAAAGTGTAATTGTTCCTATTGTGATGTATGGCAGTGAAACAAGGATACTTCAGAAGAAACATAGGAGTCGTTTGTGTGCTGGAGAAATGTGTTACTTATGGAGGGTTTGTGGCAAGACACATTCTGATCATGTGAGGAATGAAGATGTGTTGCAGTTGTGTAATGTGAAGCAAAATGTTGTTAGCAAGGTGGAGACTAATATGCTTCAGTGGTTTCGATATGTTGAAAGAATTAGTGACGAGATGCTAACTAAGAATATTGTTTTTAGCCAAAGTGTCAGGAAGGAAAGGCAGAGGAAGGCCAAGGAAGTCATGGGAGGATCCGATTCAGGATTGTCTGCATGAGAAGATTATGAGTATGAAGTATAGAAGGTCATGTATACGTCATGTGATGGACGTCAGTGAAACCTGAGAGTTGTGTCAAGATCGCTGTGAATGGAGAAGTTTAATATGGCAACAATAAATACAGGGTGACTGATAAAGAAGTAAACAGTTTCAAGTTGCTGTAAAACAGTAAACGTTGAAGACACGGACCACAACTGCGAACTATTACGTAGATGTACTCGTGAAGTTTGTGTCCCGCTAGTGAGAGAAGTGACGTAGGCGATAGCACGCATGTCATGTGACAAAGCCCGTCAAAACGGCAGCATCTGCAGTGGAGAAGGCGTTTTGTGTTCTTAAATTGAGCAAAACGGAATCTGTAACTGTTGTGCAATGGCATTTTCGATCACGATTCGGAAAAGAACCTCCATCAGAAAATCTATCAACGATTGGCATACAAAATTTGAAACTATGGGCTGTTTGTGCAAACTTAAAAGTCCTGGACGACCGTGTGCATCAGAAGAAGTCGTTGATAGTGTTTGCACCGCCATTCAACGAAGCACTGGAAAATCAACATGGAGGGCGAGTCTTGAAGTGCAGGTTTCACAGCCCACTGTCTGGAGAATTTTGAGAAAGAAGCTGAAAATGATTCCACACAAACAGCGTATCACAGCCACTATCACTGCACTTGATTCAGATATCTTACCTCGCGTTTGGGCAGAAATGGATTACCGGCTCAATGTGTGTTGTGTGACTAAGAGTGCACACATAGAACATTTGTGACTGTCTCTAAAAAAACTTTAAATATTCCCCTACAATTCTGTAAAAGGTAACATAAAATATCTTACATTGTTCTTGCTTTATAGTGCACTGAAACTGTATACTTCTTTATGAATCGCCCTGCATAATAAATAATCAGTTAAAAATTTATCTGGCAGTTTGTATTTCTTTGTGGAGCTAAACTCTGAATCTCAGAGAACAGCTTAGTGATATGATGATGATGTTGGTATTTGAAAAGAAAAGTCCATTTTAGGGTGGAGGAGCAATCACCCCAGTTGCCCTCTGTTGAATCTGCTACTGTTCTGATAAGTGTGCTGATGCTGTTTCCTGAATGTCCTATTTTGAAATAGGACATTCAGGACTTGGCTTACTGACTATTTCGAATCAGTCAGTAAGCCAAGTCTAGACTTGTCTGTAAAAAGAACTCCCATCTCTTACACCTGGCTCTTCATTGCAATCATAAAAGTTTAAGGTAGCAATCTTAAAAGCACAATAATTAAAACAGTACACAAGCTTCAAATAAAGTGAAGAACTTATTTAATGTATAAGTTAAAAGGTTAAAAATAAAGCCATAAGAACTTTTGGTCTTCCTAAAGACCATCATCAGATGGAAGTACTAAAGGTGAAGCCTTTAGTACTTCCAAGTGAAGAACTTATTCAATGTATAAGTACTAAAGGTGGAAGCCTTTAGTACTTCCTAGAACCCTGCACGAGCCGGGCCTGCCTGTAATTTAAAACTTACAGGCCGGGTCTACAATTTCGTAGGCGGGCTTGGACGGGTCTGCACTTGCATGTGTACCGTGCAATCAGGTCGTTGATAAATTTAGTCATTCTGTTTTTGAAGTCTCTGTCTTTCCCTTTCCGTGATCATATTTCTTGTTTCTCGCAATCATTTTTTTCCCCCGCCTTGTGCTATTTTTTATTTATTTATTTATTTTGCGCGCATCTTTTACTCTTTGATCTTTGGCAATCGCACTCCCCTTTGAATCCATATTCCATTTATTTCGGAAGTTTACACCAGAAAAACACTTGCTCGTACGATAATTTGCATTTATAGGAATTAGGAATCAATTAAAGCTTCAATATGCGCTGGTAAACTATTCTTAGGCTCTGTCTTTATAATTTTGATTTGCTACTTGTTTTGTTTTAAATATGGTTGAATATTGGGTTGGGTAAATTAGAGGTTCGAGGAGCGCAAAACAATAGGATAATTGTGTTACATTTAGATTTTGGGAGTTATATCCTAAACCTGAAAAATTAAAATCAACGACGTCGGGCCAACAGAAGCGAATCATATTCTGTGTACGAGAGTTTGTTGTATTAACTATTAAGCATGTTATTGTGTGTGCAACTGAGCATCAATTTATATTATGTTCTGGGCAAAAGTGTTAAAGAAGACAGTACTTGACTCATATAAACAGTGATCTGACCCTATGAAGGGTTCGATTATGAAATGACGATAATTTACTTAAGTTCACTGAATACTATTTCTTGCATTTGCTGTATTTCTGGTTACTGGTGGGCTAGTTAACTTACTTATGCCCTCTTTTCACACGAGTTTCGAGTTAGTCCAAAAAGTTACAGTACAAATACCGTCTGTGCTAATGCGAGTGACAGTTACACAAAAAAACCTATGCCGGACCTGAATGGCCAGGCCCTCAAAAAAAACACCGGGCCGGGTCGGGCCTGACATTAATTGGGTGGGAACGGGCCGGGCTTGGGCCTAAAAATATTGCCTCTGCAGGGCTCTAGTACTTCCATCTGATGATGGTCTTTAAGAAGACCAAAAGTTCTTATGGCTTTATTTTTAGCCTTTTAACTTATACATTAAATAAGTTCTTCACTTCATCTGAAGCTTGCGTACTGTTTTATTGTGCTTTTAAGACTGCTACCTTAAACTTTTATGATTGAGTCATTCTGCACGAGAGCCTGATGCCTTGTCTTCATCACAAAATGGATAATTGAACCACACAAACTGCTAGTTGCATTGCACACACACAATTCTCCCTATCCCTATACTGAAGCCTTTTTTTTTTTAATATTTCTTTCTCTGGGTGAAACAAGACACTAAAGCATGTTAGCACAGAAACCATTAATGTTTGGCAGCCAATGACATTTTGTGATGCTACTACTTTATTATTACTTGCACTGAATGACTTATTGAGTTTTTTATGCACCACCTCTGAGAGATTTGTAAAAGATAAAAATCTCCAACTAGCAGTTTGTCCACAAATAATGAAAAATTGCACAGATCTGTTACAGAGTATTATTTGCTCTGGTAGTTAATCAGTACATTTGGAGCACCTGAAGTAGTTCTAATTCTATTGCAAGTGTTCACTACATTAGGCCACATAAATCTAATACTGATATTTTGATGGTACAAAACAGCAGGCTTTAAGCAACAATACAACAACAACCGTCGAATTAAGTGAAAATACGCACAGTTATATATAGCAATAAAATTCATTAAGTGGAAGCTTTCGACCAATCTTTGGCCTTGATCACCCGCGATCAACTTAATCAGAGGACTGGTTACCAGCACTACAATGTGAAATGTAGATGCAGGAACTATTGCCAGATTTTAGTAGGATTTGGTGAAAGGTTCCTGAATTGCAGTTATTGGTAAACAAAATTCCAATGCTTTCTTGAAAACATAAAGATGCTTTGTTAATAAAAGATGCAAGTTTTTTGTTTCTATAACTGCAGAAGTGACTTCAAGTGTTAGTGCTGTGTGTGATAGTGCTGTTTTCGGAAGACTAGTGATATGATGATGATGAATTGCATGAAATCTATGAATTATGTGCCACTTTTAAATAATTCATTCTTGCCATTTGTCCAGTTTTTTGGGACAAGATGGACACATAGTGAATCCTGCGTTTCAAGATGTCAACTCTCAATGAATGCATTCAGCTAGAATTGAACTGGATTGGTTTGAAGAACACAAGAGAGATGTTCCACATCTCAAATAGCCTGCAAATTTACACGACCTAAATGTGATTCAAAAATTCTGGGACATGTTAGAAATGTCCACGAAGAAGAAAAAAAATAACAACTGCAAAACTGGTGGAATTAATGGGTGTTTCGAGCTTGGGGTGGAATAAACTTGATACACAGGTGATACTGAGTCATATTGATAGCATGCTGAACAAAATTAAAGTCGTAATTACGGAATGTAAACATTATTCCATATGATAAAGTTTACATTCCGTAATTGTTTGTCTGGTGCGTTTACATAACACAATTTTCAAATTATGAGGGTCATAACAAAAGTTCTTCACACATTAATCTAAAACGGAAGAGGGCGATACACTCGGGGAAAATTATTGCGTCATGTAAAGGTCAGACTCTCAGAAAAGCTGTGGTGTCAGAACGACGCCACTGCTTTGCTGAGAGTCTGACCTTAATGCAGGAAATGCGCTATCATTTGCTGTGTGGATGTGGGAGGGTTAGGAAATGGAAGCGTGCAGCTCCTCAGGTCGAGTCACAGCATTAGACCAGTGCTTGTATGTGAAAATAGAAACTCTACGGGAGGAAATTCTGACATGTATCCACACTGCCTTGCAAGAAGTTTGTCAGGAAGGAGCTCTTGAATAAAGCACAATTTTTCGCTGGGCATTGCACTTTCAGGGGGGCCAAAGCAGCATCAAAGATGATCACTGCTCAGGCCGACCTCAAATGGAGACACCATTGTTGCAACGCGTCTCGAAGAGAATTGTCGTTTGACAGTTGAGATTGTTCATCAGGCAAATTTAGTTAGAATCACCATTTGACAGCCGAGGAGATCATTAATCAGGCAAATTTAGCAACCATATCTGTTCACTGGATTTTAACCAATTCATTGGGAAAAAGAAAAATGCCACACACTGGATGCCCCATCAACTCACCCCCGAGCAGAAGGCAGCCAGAGTGAGCATTGCACAGGTTCACCTCCACAGGCTCAAAAGGGAGGATGACACCTTCCTGAACCGAACTGTCACAATTGATGAGACTTGGACCATTGATTCTGAGCCGGAACTGAAGCCACAACCAGCGAAATGGAGGCATCCAAGTTCCCCACGCCCCTCAAAGTGTCGTCGGCAACAATCCAAAGTGAAGCAAATGATGATTTTTGCGTAGGATGCCCAGAGTGTTGTGATCCCTGATCTAGTGCCAGTAGGGCAAAATGTCAATGTATAATATTATCGTGACTTTCTCAGGACAAAGTTGAGACCAAACATTCGTCAAAATCACCCCAACTTGTTGAAAGCAGAAGCGATCTTGCTGCATGACAACACTTCGTGTCATGGTGCAGTGTTGGTACGGGGACTTTTGTTGAAATATGGCTGGGAAACTATCCCACCCACCATATAGCCCTGATCTCGGTCCATCCGACTTTGATCTTTTCCCAATGTTGAAAAATCGGCTCCATGGCATCTACTACGAATCTCTGGAAGAACTGTCATTGGACGTGACCCAAGTAATACGACAGCTGAACAAAGATGGTGTACTACAGGGCATCCAGGACTTACTTCACCTCTGGCAAGCTGCCATTAGCAGCAGAGGGGAGTACACTGAATGGCAATAAGGGAAGTCTTCTCCGTTACTTCACACTTTTCTCAAAAATTGACAGTGTGCAGAACTTTTGTTACTACCCCTGTAGACAGCATTTTCCTGAGCAATATGCAAATTTCACTGGGGCATTTGTTTCTCATATCAATTTGCATATGCCTGTAAACATCATAACACTTCATTAATCACTTTGGATTATTTGCCTGCTACTGCCTTCCGGATTTTAATTTTGGGCACTAGCTTATATGTATTACAGCATGGTAAAAATAACATACAGCTGAACTGATGAAGTGAACTTATAAAAAATACTTATACATTTTTTTTATTTCTTCATTATGCAATGAGAAAATATTTGTGTAACATATTTTAAAAACATCATGATGCAATGGAACTTCATTGATTAAAGCACACTACGGTTATCATTTACATTCAAGCAATGTAATTACAGAAAGATGAATGAGGCAGCCATGTAAACTACATGCTATGCCAATTTTTTTTTAAACTTGTACATGAAAAATTCTTTCAAAGATCTTCATGTGGTGTGGATCACGATAGGAGCAGAAATTATAAACAAGATATGAAGGAAACATTTACTGCAAACTTGAAGACCACCATGAACCAATAAAAGAATTCAGAACAAAAACTGAAAGATGCAAACTGTTGCTATATTTAAAGAAAACACAATCCTGGTAATCTCAAAATAAATGAGAGCACCAAAACAAAAAGACAAAAAAACTGGAACAAATTCACATCTACAAATATCTAGTGAATTACAAATGACGAAATGTGCAACAGAAGACATGTCTAAACCAACAAGACTTAATCTGGTTTAGAGACTTGCATTAGTCTTAATTTGGAAAGCCTGGTCTGGCAAAAACCTGAATGTTCAGAGCCTTGCCTGTTACAGATCTTCCAACTTGCAGAACAGCCTGAATGTTCAAGGCCCTGTCTATTTCAGATTTAACCTACAGCCTAGCTTGGTGCAAACCTAAATGTTCAAAGCACTGCCTATCTCAGATTTGCCAACTTACAGCCCAGCCTCCTGCAAATCTGAATGTTCAAGGCCTTGCCTGCTACAGATTGCCAACTTACAGCCCAGCCTCCTGCAAATCTGAATGTCCAAGGCCTTGCCTGCTACAGATTGCCAACTTACAGCCCAGCCTGGTGCAAAACTGAATGTTCAATGCCTTGCCTATTACAAATTTACCAGTTTACAGCACAGATGGATGTAACCCTGAATGTTCAAAGCCTTGTCTGTTTTAGATTTCCCAACTTTCAGCTTGGCCTGGTGCAAACCTGAATGTTCAAGACCCTGTCTGCTTTTGATTTGCCAACTTACAGCCCAGCTTGATGCAAACCTGAATGTTCAAGGCCCTGTCAGTTTCGGATTTGCCAACTTACACCCTAACGTGGTCCATGCTTTAACATTCAAGGCCCCTCGTTGGTTCATTACAGATTCTCAACTTAAAGCAGTCCATTGGTTTCAGCTATTATTAATGAATGAACTCAGTTTATGATGCACTTCCAGTTCTTCCATTTCACTCTGTAATCTTCATCACTCCTACACCCTCCTAAAGGTAACTAACGCCTGAAGAAAAGATCACTGAATGAAAATGGAATTCAAATAGGAACAGGAGTATGGATGGTGATGATAACAAATGGACACACTGCAATACTTCGGTTATAATATAAAAAAGAAATGTCTCTTAAAATATATGTACTTGGAGAAAATCACATTTTGTGTGTAAATCAAATTAGATTTCATTTATACAAAATTAAATTTGATTTGCTAATTTAAATTATTACTGGAGAGCAATGTTCCCTCTAAGCTGATTGCGCACAGCTGAAACATCATCTGTGCAGTAAGCATTTTAGATTAAAATTCCCAAATCCCTAATTAATTTTCATAAATCGAAAATCAATTACCTGCAAAAATAATAATAAATAAAATTCAGGCTCTCAAAAGTCAAAACAACACTTTTTGTAAATGCTGTTCACCTCCTTCTAAGTTCATCTTATTGTCCTCTTCATTCTCAAAGGCTTCTTGCAAAGTAGCCTCATGAGAGCAGACAGTGAACAAGGGAATGCAGATTAGTGATTTTCCCATGCCGAGAAAGAGGCAGATATTGAGTCTTTTCTCAAAACAACAGATCAGCTCCAGCAAACCACAGCAAACCGTAACCAAGTTCATTGTGCTAACTAATGAAACCATAACAGATACCATTCTCTGGTTTTTACTCCATATTTCACATTTCCAGCATGTGAGACAGCCGTGGACTTAGTGTTGCATGTTTCGTAGAGGTAGGTAGCATGGGGGCTCTTTAACTTTTCCAGCTGAAGTCATTCACTTTTGTGACATTCTATTCTTGGTCATTCTGGAGGCTTCATGTAGTAATCCACATATATTTCTTCATTTATGACAGAAAGGTGGTCAGGTCAAATATACCAACACAGCATAGTTGCGATCCTATTGTACATATCATCATTCATAAAACTAGCTGGTTGGTTTTCTCCCTTGTCATACATACATACATACATACATACCTTACATTCATACATTTCTTTATACACTATACACAATCTGCAAATACTCAAACAACTCACTATATACATACAGTATATACACATGACCCTTCCTCCTCAGTTAACTACATCTATGTTTTATCAAAACAGCCTTCCGCTTGCTCATATCTCCTATTCTTTGTGAAAAGGCTTCGCAAAGGAGCTCTCCCATGCTGCTCGCCACCCTCAGCAACACCTCAACCCCAGGTTGAAGTGGCTTGACCACCTTTTTGTTATAAATGAAGAAATATATGCGGATTACTACATGAAGCCTCCAGAATGACCAAGAATAGAATGTAACAAAAGTGAATGACTTCAGCTGAAGAAATTAAAGAGCCCCCCCCCCCCCTGCTACCTCTATGAAACATGCGACACTATGTCCACGGCTGTCTCATGTGCTGGAAATGTGAAATATGGAGCAAAAACCAGAGAATGGTAAGCTGCCCTAAATCTGTTATTACAGTTTTGCATGTTAATTTAAACCTTGGATATTGGACAGGTGTCTAATATATGTGGTAATCTGAATTTAATGCAACCATGCTCAGTTAAATTGTAAGCTGCTGGTCAGTTAAATTGTAAGCATCCCAGAAGTAAGTTTGAGCTTCACACTTCTTATAAAATAAAAATTGTAATTAATGAAATGTTTTTAACAACTTTTTTTAAAATCAATTGTGGAAAGAACAGTGATAAAAATGGGAGGATTAGAAAAAATAAGGTTCAAATCCAAGTTCAACTTCTACTGCATTAGTAAGAGAAGCTGAGAAAACAAATGTTTTTGCCCAAGTGGTTTTGATGCCTACCGAGCTCTTTAGGTTAGGCACCTATTTGCCCATGGCCACTTAGAGGGAATATTGCTGGAGAGGTATTATTGCTGGAGAGGTAATAAAAGGAACAGCTAATTATGTTACAAGTCAGTTTTCATTTTACGATTTGAAATGTGTTTCTTTAATCCAGTGACAAAATGCTAAATCATCTAGCCCTGGCCATTGAAGACTTCAAGTTTATAAGATGCCATACCTGGACCACACTGTTGTGAAGTTCACAGGCACACACTTTCCATACAGCTTCCATTAAAAAGATTTAACCCTTTCCAGCCCATTGTTGTTCAGAAACAACAAATATCCTTTTAATTTTCATAGTCCTAACACGACAAATCCTTACTAAACCCACTGTAGCTGGTAGATATCCAAAACAACACTGTAAATGCCACAAGACAGGATTTTCCTATGTTGTGTGCCAAAAATGTGATGGGATTTTGTGTTTCACAAAAAAAAAGGGGGAACTGCTTTGTAGATTTCCATGTGAAGTGAAAAATATTCTATTGAACATTTTCCTATATTCAGAGATGGAAGATCTAAATATAGGAAATATATATATTCAGAGATGGAACATCAAAACAAAAAGGAATTAAATTTAAAACAATTAAAATTTCTTTTTGAAAAGAGCAATGTGGTTTCATGTTCATGAAAGAAATGAAATAAGGAAAAGGAAGTCAAATTATCAGAAATTTGAACTTTTTTTGAATCCTAATTTTGTTAGCAAACAACATTCTGTATTTGAGGAATAAAATGTTATAAAAAAATTTCAGTGTTATTTTACTTTATTACAAGCCCAAAACAAAACAAAAACCAGAAAAAAAAATTCCAGTTTCAAAAATAAAATTTTGGGCTGGAAAGGGTTAAGAGCTTTTGAAAAGTGGATTTATGAATGCATTCTAAAAAAAGTTTTGGAAAAAAAAAGTGACAAGTAAAGAGTGATACTGAGGAGACTGGGGATTAACAAAGCATAGTTCTGAAAATGATAAAAACTACATATTTATGACAAACTATGGCACATTTTTCTACAAAAGAAATTTGTGGATGGCAAAATTGATAAGAAATGTCGACGATGTGGAGGAGGGGAAGCTGAAGCACATGGTTTGACAGTATGAAGGGTTGGATACTTACATTTATAACATGCCTGGAGTTTTAATATACTGTCAGAGTATAAATACTAGTGGTTTAATTTACTGTTTCACACCTTAATATTCGTTTTAATCGTCAAGAATCAAAGTTGTACTTCATCATTTCCAGAAATTTTGTGATAAACATAAGTTTGATGTTATTATTTACTGTCCTTTGGTAATAGGCTTAACAGTTATGATTCTCGATGTCATTGAGGTTAAGTGTTTCTTTTTATCCAAAGAACAGTTAATGATTACCTTGATGAAATTCATGAATGTGAAGCACGGCATCGTCTTCTTAACGTATTATTTCTCATACCAGTTACAGCTTTTGATGTATAAGCCTTCTTCAGTGAGTTTTTGTGCTATCATTTTAGAACTTGATGTTATTAGGCGCTTAGCTGCGGCCTTAATGAAGTTGTTTTTTCATAGTTTTGTTGCTGTCTACGTTTGAATGTCTGCTAGTGTTAGATATCTAGCGTCACAATATATCGTTCTTTATTGTCATTAAAAGTCTTTTTTTCGTGATTAAATCTTTTCATAATTCTTTTACTTTGCTATCTCTTTTTGTTTTTGTTTTTTTCTCTTACTCTATGAGCAAAGAGCAATTCAACAGGAGTGTCATAATTGCAATTATTTTCATGCGTTTTCTCAACTAAAACTGCTCCTGCGGTCAAAAGTTTTTTTATGTGTGTCATGCGTTGTTACGATTTTAGATTCATGCCAGCATGGGATAGCGTTGTTTTGCACACAGTGTTGTATTAAAGCAGTCTTTTCTTCCTTTTTATTCCAGTTTCTGAGGTGCTCATGTAGGCGAGTTTGGAAATGCCTTTTTGTGCTACCTATGTATAGGAGATCCGCTTGGTTATTTTCTGCTTTTTTGACCCTGCAAAAGGTAAATACTAAAGGTAAATACTTAAATACTTGGGTTGGACTTAAAAATGCAACTTCAAGCTGTGATGGTGTTTAGCAAAACTGTGCATAGTAACTGATTGATATCAAATCTAAATTCGTGGATGCAAGAACATACTGCAGAATGTCACCCTGCTGAAAAACATGGGCAAACTACATAGAATTAATTAAAAATGCATACAGTGCTTCATCATGTGCACTTCAAAATAAAACAAATACAGCAAAAATATGGAATTACTCTCACCTGCCATTGTCTCGACCCACGCCCCAAACACGGATGGTGTGAATTGGTTGAGTATTAAGGATAGTAAGGTCTTTTGTATCCATTAAACGCAAGCAGTAATCATCGAGATCCATGAACAAGTCTTTACCCTATAGAAAAACACATAGTGAAGAGTTATGGTCTTCACATGTAAATTAAAATCACAATTTGAAAACACTTTTTGTTGAACTTTAGGTGAGCGCTGAATTAACTGCCATAGTACTTAAATCACAACCACTTGTTTTGATATAGTAATTTCTACTTTGACTAGCAAACATTTAAACAACACACCAATATAGAAATTAACCCTTTCCACTCGAATAACATTTCACCCACGCTTACCCACACTCTTTTTTTTTTTTTTTTTTTTTCCGTGCAGTACAGGCCACAACTTAGCTGTGAAAGTTCAGCTTTGGAAAGCCTGATGCAAGGTATTATACAATGGTCATTCCATAAAAACTGAGAGTAAAACCACACAAAATGAAGAAATATAGGTAAAGCAAAATACATGTTATTATTTCTCAAAGTATCTTCCCTCAGATGACATGCAACGGTCCCATCGTTCAGTCCACTTTTCAAAGCATGTGGCGAAGGCATTTTGTGGAAGCTGCTTCAGCGACCCCTGTACAGCTTGAGTAATGTCAGTATCTGTGTAGAATGTTGTGCCACGGAACTACTCCTTCATTGGTAGGAAACAACCAGAAATTGCACGGGGAAAGGTCAGGACTGTAGGCAGGCTGTGACATGATTTCAATACTGCATTTTGTAAGAAACTGTTGAACACAAGCAGCCACATGTGGGCGGGAGTTATCATGGTGTAGGGTCCCCTTGCCCACCACAGTTCCGGTCGCTTAATCGATATGATTCATCACAGACGCTTCAAGACTGAAATTTAATACTCAGCATTGACAGTAATTTGTAGAGGAACAGCATGCTGGTAGACTACACCTTTATTATCTAAGAAAATTATCATAATCAGATCCTTCCCAGCTGATTTGGTTTGGCGAACATTTTTTGCCTGTGTTTCCAGACAATCGTTGCGTTCTTCAAGAGGGGTTCAAAATAGTGGGCCCATGTCTCATTGGCAGTTATTACTGGGTTTTTTTTTTAAGTTTGGGTCCTTTGCATTCATTTGTTTCCACACATGACACACCTGAACTCTGGCTAGCAATTGTTCTCTCATCAGGTGATGAGGTACCCATCTAGAACACACACATGATGCAACAGTAATATGTTGCGTAGAATGTGGAATGCCACCATTTTTGAAATATTAGTTGACGCCGCAATGTCTTCACACATCGTTTGTCGATCTTCTTGCAGGGTTGCTCAAACAGTGTTAACAATATGCTCCGTAACAACACTTTCAGGTTGACCAGTCCTAAGAGAGAGTTCTGTCGACAAACACCTTTTTTTTTTTTTAATCACGATACATACATACATACATACATATCACTAAGTTGTTCTCTGAGATTCAGAGGTTAGCTCCAAAAAGAAATACAAACTACCAGACATTTTTACTTACTGTTGTCGTATCAAACTTGTCCATTTACAGCGATCTTGACATACAACTCGTGCTTCACTGATATCCATTACATGCCGTACACAAGATCTTTTATACTTCATACTCATAATCTTTATCTCATGCAGACACTCCTGAATCTGATCCACCCATGTCTTCCTTGGCCTTCCTCTGCCTTTCCTTCCTGCCACTTGGGCTAAAAGATTTTCTGAGTAAGCATCTCATCACTCATTCTTTCAACATGTCTAAACCACCGAAGCATATTGGTCTCCACCTTGCTAACAACATTTTGCTTCACATCACACAACTGCAACACATCTTCATTCCTCACACAATCAGAACGTGTCTTGCCACAAACCCCACGTAAGTAACGCATTTCTCCAGCACACAAACGACTCCTACGTTTTTTCTGCAGTACCCAGGTTTCACTGCCATACATCAGAGTAGGAACAATTACAGTTTCATACACAGCCATGTGGGACTCTCTAGAGAACCCATCATTCCTGTGAAAACCTCCCAGAGCAGCTATGACTTTCAAAGAAGAATTCCCTTAGGGTCCAACAGACTGTAGACGAACTTCGTGTTACAAGTGATACTCATATGGAAGTAGACATTTGTCATACATATAACACGATATGCAACTTGCTCATTAACCACCTTTGACGAAATGATGAAGATCACTTCTACATTTAATCAAATTAAAAACGGTATTTACAAGTTAAAACATATGATAGATTAAAACACTAGATCTTTCGATCACACTAGTGATCTTCATCAGGTAACTCACCTAATGACATCAAGGTACGTCGACACGCAATATATAGGGATTTTTGATGACCCAAACAATGGGTAAAGCGCATGCTCACGAAAGTTGTTGTGAACACAGAGAGAGAGAGAGAGACATAGAGAGATAGGTAAAAGTACTGCAAACGAAGAAAGTAAAAATGATGTTACACAAGTATTAATAATTCAGCTGTAATGATTATTTCCGCAATGTTCAAGTAGAGCAGTCCATGTTCGTGGGAGGAAAGAAGGTACATCGTCATTACAGCAAATACCTCTATAATGGTGAATATATAAGCTTTTTGCAAAGAGGGTCATGCTTTTCGTGCTGTGTGTAATGAGGATTTTGCATTCATCCCATAATGGTCTATGTGTGCCGCTAGCTACCAATCGGGCTAGGGCAGTCGAATGTGAGCCTGTTCTGACATCGCGTGAGTGTTCAAGCAAACGGGTTTTTAAATTACGTAGGGTGGAGCCTATGTACACTTGATCTATTTCACTGGGGTTTAACGCTCTCAGGGGAATAAGGTAGACTCCGTACCTGTGTTTGGTTTCAACAGGATCCCTGTCACGTTTAATTAGAGTGTACAAACTGTGTGTTTGTAAACCAAAGTTTATATTAAACTTGGCACATGCATGTTTTAGAACGCTGGTGCAGCCTGGAAAATAGCTCATGGAGCCTACGTACCTGGTAAGGGTGCGGGTTTTTTCTAATGCGGTAAACGCAAGTCGTCGATGCCTGCGGAGAATGGTGTGTACCAGGTCTTTCGGGTACCCGAACTCACTAGCAATGACAAAAATTCGTTGAAGTTCAATGCGCCGAAGGCGTACAGATGGCGAATGTGTAAATGCCCGTCGTACCAGGTAGCGCAGGGAAGCCAGCTTAACATATAAAGGCTGCGCTGAGTTGTATGGGGCTATAATAGGGTGGGATGTGGGTTTACGGTACACTGAGTATTTTAAAGTGAAATTTTGGGGGTCCCGCTCTATGAGCAAGTCTAAGAACGGGAGTTTTAAGTTATTTTCCAATTCCAAAGTAAGGTTTATGGAGCGATATTTAGAGTTTAACAAACTGAGAAAATGCAGCAGGTCGGAATGCGGATGTGGCCAAAAGACAAGAACGTCATCCACATAGCAGGTGTAGAGGAGGGGTTTGAGCGTACATACGCCAAGTACCTCATTCTCCAGGGTTTGCATGACAGCCCCGGGGAGAATCGCTGAGAGGGGTGAGCCCATAGTGGCGCCTTCTTTCTGCTGAAAAATAACATCGTTGAATTTAAAATAAGACCTGGATGCAACGAGCTTTAAAGCTGAAAGGACAGTCTCTATTTCCAAAGGTGGGAGAGGTGGATTATGAGTATATAATTTTTGACAAATGATGTTGTGTGCCTCTTGAAGGGGAATACTGGGGTATAGCGCCCCAACATCCAAGGATGCCATTATAAACGGCTTGCCTTGTGAACTGAAGGATTTTATAAGATTAATAGCTTGTAGAGGGCTGTTAATTGAAAACTGAGAATGATTTAGGATGGGGGAGAGAAATTTTGCAAGGGCTTTTTCAAGTGGGCGGATAGGAGACGCATACGAAGAAACTAAGGGGCGGAGGGGGTGATTTTGTTTATGGAGCTTGATCTTCCTGAAGATTTCGGGTACTCTGGGGCCCTTAGGAGGGTTCATACTATCGGAAATTTCTTTAGGTAAGTGGCCATGATGAAACCAAACACAGGTACGGAGTCTACCTTATTCCCCTGAGAGCGTTAAACCCCAGTGAAATAGATCAAGTGTACATAGGCTCCACCCTACGTAATTTAAAAACCCGTTTGCTTGAACACTCACGCGATGTCAGAACAGGCTCACATTCGACTGCCCTAGCCCGATTGGTAGCTAGCGGCACACATAGACCATTATGGGATGAATGCAAAATCCTCATTACACACAGCACGAAAAGCATGACCCTCTTTGCAGAAAGCTTATATATTCACCATTATAGAGGTATTTGCTGTAATGACGATGTACCTTCTTTCCTCCCACGAACATGGACTGCTCTACTTGAACATTGCGGAAATAATCATTACAGCTGAATTATTAATACTTGTGTAACATCATTTTTACTTTCTTCGTTTGCAGTACTTTTACCTGTCTCTCTATGTCTCTCTCTCTCTGTGTGTTCACAACAACTTTCGTGAGCATGCGCTTTACCCATTGTTTGGGTCATCAAAAATCCCTATATATTGCGCGTTGACGTACCATGATGTCATTAGGTGAGTTACCTGATGAAGATCACTAGTGTGATCGAAAGATCTAGTGTTTTAATCTATCATATGTTTTAACTTGTAAATACCGTTTTTAATTTGATTAAATGTAGAAGTGATCTTCATCATTTCGTCAAAGGTGGTTAATGAGCAAGTTGCATATCGTGTTATGTATGACGAATGTCTACTTCCATATGAGTAAGAATTCCCTTGCCTACTGATTTCACCATCCAATTTGTTCTCTCTGTCAAACATGCTTCCTAAATACACAAACTCACTCACCTGGTCAATCACAGTGCAGTTTATATTTACATTACATTCAGTGCTACCAGTTCCTCTCTCAAACACCATAACTTTGGTTTTTCCCTTATTTATACTCAGTTTGAATTTCATGCAAACTTCGTGCATCCGAGTCAACATACTCTGCAACTCAATTTTGCTCTCTGCCAACAGGACAGTGTCATCAGCATACAGCAATCTGCACACACGGATATCACCAAGACATAAACCACTATTATCTATTTTGGCATCACACATGCATGCATCCATAAGTATATTAAACAGCCATGGTGACATTACACAACTTTGTCTAACTCCTACACCAATGGAAAACCATTTTGATAAAGCACCATTCACTCGTACACAAGCTCTACTACCCGCATACATGGTGGCTGAAATCACAGTGCCATCTAAAAATCGTTGACTCATTCAAAGATTTATCTTTGTAAGCTTTTTTCATTAAATCAACTGTTTCTGGGGCCGTTTTACCCAAACGACAGCAAAATTTAATTGCACAAGGCATTTCACTTCTTAACTCTGAATAGCTCACCTCTATGGAGCAGTATGGCGAAATGCAGATGTACCTTAAACAACTGCGCAATAACAAAACTAGAATCATCTGCCACCGCTAATAATCATTTCCATAGATACTTCCTTAATTCAGTTAATCGTTTGTGTGGTTATTTTTCCCCTTCGCACTGTTGCCAACTAAAAAATAATACTCTCAGTTTTTATGGAACGGTCTTTGTAATTCATTTTGAACAGACATAAATGCACAAAGTGAGTATAAAAACACTAGATTTTGATACATACATACTAAAGATTTGAGTTTGTTCTGTCTAGCTTACTTATATTTTTTCAGTGAGTGCTATTTTTCAAAGTGTTCACCAGGATAGAGACCGGGTTTTCTGGAGCAAGTTTTTGCACTGGAGCAAGTTTTTGCACTGGAGCAAGTTTTGCAGTAAAACACTGTTTCACTCCTTCCCTTTTCACTTTTCTGTTGCTGCAAACAGCACAGTCTTTGCTGTCACTCTTGTCATTTGAATAAATAAAGTGAGCACAAGCTGGATGAAAAAAAAAAAAAAGTTTAGCCAGCCCTAATGTACAAGCTATAGAGGCGTCATTGGGGTGGTGCGTGACAAATGAGCTATTCAGCAATTTCATAATCTTGGTAATAATTGATGTCATGGCTATTCCTAGACTTGGTACACTATAAATTTCACTAGATTATTGGATTTACTCAGGAATAAAAAAAAAAAAAAAAAAGATATTACTTATAGTCGAATTTTCGGGTAGCACCCCTACTCTTCCTTAGGATTACACTATAGTAGGTGTTGCCATTCATGAGCTGACATCAATTATTACCAAGATTATGAAACTACTTGAAAGGCTGGAATTTAGCTCATGAATGACAACACCTGCTATAGCATAGTCCTGAGGAAGGGTAGGGGTGCGACCCGAAAATTCAACTGTAAGCAATATCTTTTTATTCCCAACTAAATCCCATAATCTAGTAAAATTTACGATTTCGTAATTTCGGGTATCACCCAACCCATTGAGTGGAAAGGCTTAAGGAAGAAATATGTCTCATAAATGTAAATATGTGTGGGGAATTCACTAGATTATTTAGAACAATCAGAATTGTGTACTGAATTGCCTGTAGTTTACTGGTCTCCATGTAACATCTCTTCAGAAAACTTGAAAATCAAGGAAGAAATATTCCACAGAAATACATGGAAAATTCACTAGATTATTCAAAGCAATCAGAATTATGTACTAAATTGCCTGCAGTTTACTGGTCACCATGTAACATCTCAGAAAACTTGAAAATTGAGGAAGAAATATTCCTCAGAAATACATGGAAAAATCACTAGATTATTCAAAGCAATCAGAATTGTGTACTGAATTGCCTGCAGTTTACTGGTCACCATGTAACATCTCAGAAAACTTGAAAATTGAGGAAGAAATATTCCTCAGAATTACATGGAAAATTCACTATATTATTCAAAGCAATCAGAATTGTATAGTTTATTAGTAGCTTGTAGTTTACTGGTCTCCATGTAACATCTCCCCAGAAAACTTGAAAATTAAGCAAGACATATTCCACAGAAATACATGGGAAATTCACTAGATTATTCAAAGCAATCAGAATTGTGTAGTTTATTAGTAGCTTGTAGTTTGCTGGTCTGGTCCATGTAACATCTCCCCAGAAAACTTGAAAATTAAAGCAAGAAATATTCCACAGAAATACATGGGAAATTCACTAGATTATTCAAAGCAATCAGAATTGTGTACTGAATTGCCTGTAAGTTACTGGTCTGCGTGTAACATCCCCACAGAAAGCTTGAAAATTAAGGAAGAAATATTTCTCAGAAATACATGGGAAATTCACTAGATTATTCAAAGCAATCAGAATTGTGTACTGAATTGCCTGTAGTTTACTGGTCACCATGTAACATCTCAGAAAACTTGAAAATTAAGAAAAATATTCCTCAGAAATACATGGGGAATTCACTAGATTATTACTGGTCACCATGTAACATCTCCTCAGAAAACTTAAAAATTACATCACCCTGGAGCGAGAATCGAGCCTGCATCTGCTGATTTCCGTTCGAGCATGATATCCATTACACCATGCAGGACAATGAAGTTCCAAGTAACTAAGGCTAAGCATTTACAGCTTAGGAACCTGAACAACCTCAGATTTCAATAGCTTTGGTTGCTTGGAACTATTTGGGCTCCAGGGTGATGTCATTTCCAATTTTTCTGAAGGGATGTTGCATGGTGACCAGTAAACTACAGGCATTCAGTACATAGTTCTGACTGCTGTGAAGAATCTAACATACCAATAAATCACACTTTGCCAAACAGACACGAACTCAGAGAATCTTTAAAGAATAAATATAAAAATGTTTACACATTCCCCAAAATATAACATCTGTAGGAAATTTCAAAAAACAATGAACTTATCCCTTCCCTTATTTGTACCAAAATCTTTTTCATCCTTTTGGGATATTCACCACTAAAATCCACTATTCATGAGGAAGTCATTGATAATATGATGAAAGGTGAAGGTAGTTCGATAAGAATGCTAGCTATCTATGTCAAAAAAAAAAAAAAAACAGGACTTTTCTCCCAGTTTGGGTTTTGATCACCTGTAAACATTTGGGAACCTGAATGTTCAGAGGTGATTAAGACCTAAGCAAAGCTGAAAGTCTCCTGTGTTTTTTCTTAGCATAACTTGTGATTAATATCTTACTCAAACATCTTATATGGGTTTTTCCTTCTAGGAAAATAAGTTAAATAACTCAAATTTTTGGAGAAAACTGTTCTTCTTTAGGCAGTCTTTTGTTGTCTCTCTTTTCTCGTCACTATCGTGGTTATGCATGAGCTTTATTCAAAGTACCTTGTGAGTTTATCCAAATACCTTCATTTATTTGTTATGTGTGTATTGCATACTTCCTAATATGAAAGGTGGTTTTTATCTTGACAGTGCATCATATTTATTGAACATATCTTGTAAAGTGAACAAGTGGATGATCTGGCAACTGAGGATCAATCTGAAAGTGATGATCCACCCAAACTGAAGACATCTGCTCCCAGTAAACTTACTCAGTTACAGCAAACATTTGATGTATCAACCTACTTAAAATTTAAGATGGACTTTGGACATATTCTTACGAATTTCCTTGTGTAATATCATAAAAATGTTGGTTGGAAACAATTTTTTTTATTTTTACACACAAATAGGCCTCAGTAAGCTAAGAAACTTATGAAATCAAGGCACTCTAAATGTTTCCACACAACTACAGTTATGTTTTCATCGGGAGCAGGCCTAACAATAGCGAAGTGCAAAAAGAGTCTTTTTGTTAACTGAATGTATTGTTACACCTGCTTCTGATGAAGACATAACTGTAGTTCTGTCAAAACATGTAGGGTGCCTTGTTTTTGTAAGTTTCTTAGCTTATTGATGCCTATAGTGTGTAAAATAAAAAATAATCCATGCTTCGAATATCTTCACTTCCAAGGAAATCATCAACAAGCTGTGCCTTATGCTGATGAGTGTAAGTGCCCATAAAAAGAAATCGAGGACCAACAGCACCCCAGGAAAACTTTATACTGTGCTTACGAATCTCCTTGAAGCACTGACCTGTGATACTGCTATGCTGTTCTCTAACACATGGAGTGGTACACAGCCATTCAGCGTTATGCCACCCCAGACTAGCAAACCACTGCCACCAAAAGTGCGTCATTCTCTGATGCTGGAGGAATAATTACAACTTCCTGGTTTCCTCCAGATGAAACAATGCTGAGGATCTGTAAACCAGACCTTAATTAATCAGTGTAAAGAACACTGGCCTATTGGTCTTGGCTCCAAGAACTGTGTTGCCTGCACAAGTTCAATTTAACTCTTATGTGAGATGAGGAGATAGTTTCTATAACATTGAGAACAGGCCTTGATAAAAGTGTAGAGGCCAGAAACATGGGTAAAAACAGAACTCAGAAGATGTGGAAAATAATTGAAAGTTCTCCAAGTTAAAATGGAATTAAATATATTAATCTGAGTAAAGCCTTAAGTAAGTGTTTTCATTTCTGTAAATAACAGTTTTACTTTTTTAATCTACAAGCAAAAACTATCTGCAAAATCTGCTAATAATGTGGGAACTATCTTGCACAGCTTACATCTACATTCTGCAACTCTGTACATTACATAACTGCCATTACATTTCATTCAGTGAAACCAACTTTTTTTTTTTCAAAAGGCCTTGTAGACTTTAATTTTGGACACTTGTGTATAATGCACAAAACAGTCTTTTCCTTACAAGGTGCTACCCGAAAGTTCATAAAATAGAGTGAATACCCATGAACCACATATAGTTTGGAAGATTCATTCAACACAGCAGAGCATGCATCCCTTCTGAATAACTCTTCCACATAACAGCATTGAAGGTCATATCATTCTATTTTTGTGCTGAGTTGTTTGATGTCATCTTCAGTGTGTTCTGCAATTTGTTCATGCTTTAAAATGGAAGATGTGAAAGAACAGCACATGTGCATTAAATTTTGTTACAAACTTGGTAAAAGTACTACAGAAACTCACAAAATACTTCAGCAAGCATTAGGTGAAAATGCTTTAGGTCAAACAGTAACCTACAAGTGGTTTAACCACTTCAAAGATGGCCACATATCAATGGAAGATGATCATTCCAGATGGCCATCGACCAACACACCACCAGATACAGTCGCAAAAGTGCAAGAAATTATCATGGAGGCGGATGATTCACAATGTCTGCGAGATTGCAGGACAGTTTAATGGTGCATGTCAGTGCATTATATCAGACATCTTGAACTTGAGGATCTCTGACAGATATCCATGCAATGCTTCTTCTGATCATCACTCTGTGCCACAACAGCAGAGCGATTATCAGAAGTATTGCATGGTTATCTGTTGGGAACTTCAGGAACAAGTCAGAAACGACCCAGATTTTCTTTCAAGGGTTGTTAACTGAGGATGAAAGTTGGTTTTATGGGTATGACACCAAAACCAAAAAAAAAAAAAAAAAAAAAACATTCATCACAGTGGAAGTCTCCCAGCTCACCGCACCAAAGAAAGCTTGATAGGTGAAAAGCAACATCAGTTTGATGTTATCTGTTTCTTTGACATGTACAGAATTATTCAAAAAGAATTTATTTCAGCTGATCAGTCTGTCAGTGCCCAGTTCTACTGTGATATCCAGTGCCATCTAAGGGAGGACAAGCAAAAGAAACGTTACAAGAAGTGGAATGCAAACAACTGGATATTCCACTGCGATAATGCCCCTGCACGTACAGCTTATGCGGTGGTCCAGTTTTTGCTGTCCCATTAAAACAACAGTTGTTCTTCATCCACCTTTACTCGCCAGATTTAAGTCCTTGTGACTTCTAACTGTTAGTGAAAATTAAACTGAAAGGAAGAAGATTTGACACCATAAACGTGATCCGGACAGAATTGCAGGTGGTCCTGAACACACTAACAAAAGATGACTTCGGCAATGCATTCCAAGCATGAGAATGCTACTGGAATTGTGTATATGTTCCAATGGAAACTATTTTGAAGGTGATGGCAGATAATAAGGTGGAATGTGTAGGTTCACATGTTTTTATTTTTTTTAATTCATTTCACAAACTTTTGATTAGCACATCATACATAATAAACAGATCAATCTTTGAAGATGACAATCCGATTTTTGGCGTAAATGTGACAAGGATGGTAAGTCAGGTAATATCCGAAAACTTGAAAATTTTCATCGTCCTGGAGCGGGACTCGAACCCGCGTCTCCCAGAAAACGCCCGGGTATGCTAACCACTACACCACCCAGAACGACCAAGAAGAAGCATTGCATGGATATCTGTCAGAGATCCTCAAGTTCAATCCCGTATTTCTTTCAAGATCAATCTTTGATGATACAAAATTCAGAGATCACTGCCACTAATTATGAAATTAATCAGAAATCAAGGCACTGCTTCTATTCAGGCATACATTTTAAGCAGTTACAATACAGTGATAATGCCAAATAACTTACATCTCCCCATCGCCCAACAACATCCAAGATGTCATTTCTTCCCATAGACAAGTCAACAATACATTTGTTGACAGCTTTACTACTTCTCTCAGGAGTCAGATCTTCTTCTGGTATTTCTACCCATCCCAGAGAACGAACAGCAAACCTAATGGGTTTCTATAACAGACAGAAGAAAAAGGAAGAAATATAAAAGTGATACAAAATAAATAAATAAATAAATGCAAATCATAGGAAAAAGCTTTTGCATCAGTTGAATGACAAAGAAATCCAATAAATTATCCCATGCAATAAATATTTCATATCATAATCATGAAGTTGTAAGGAACTCATGCCAAGGCAAGTGAAATTTTATTTATCAGGATTATAACAAAACTTACAAAAACATGTTGAAGTTACATAAATAAAACTTGCTTATTATTAAGGGAGCTTTCAATCTTAGGAAGGATGGACAATGGCAAATGGTTGCGAGATCTATGAGGAGAGCTCATTAAATTCTAAGCCTGCCCTTGAAAGCAGTGATTAGCGGCTGATGCAAGTATTGTAAAGTATTGCATCATCCTTCAGTTGCACAACAGACATGCCACATCTCCAGCATTTGAGATGGCGCCATAGTGTATCGAAGTTTATAAGGTGACAATGGATGAGTGACAGACAAAATTGCGGAACCGAGCAAAGATTGAATTTTTTTGCACAGTAAGGTGAAATGCCACACAGTATTCCTGAATGGATGGTCTGTGTGTACGTCGATGGTGTACCTTCATATGCCACAGTCAAAAGACAGGCTGCTCTCTTTAAAAGGGGAGGAGACTTGGAAGACGAACCTCATGAGAGATGCTCAGTGGAAGTGACCACAGATGAAATCTGCTGGAAAGTGTTGGGACTGGCAACGTCAAACCGGCAAATCCGTGCCATACAGATTGCTGAGGAACTGAAGTTAAGTACTGGCAGTGTTTGAACCATTTTTCATGAGAGCTCAGGGATGTCAAAGGCCTGTGAAAAATGGTTTCCTTGAATGTTGACACTTGAGGTGAAAAATCATCATGCAAAAGCAAGTAGGGTTCAACTTGACCTCATTAACCTAAATCCAGATGACTTTTATTCCTGCACTGTGACTGGTGATAAGATGTGGCTTCATTATTGGGATCTTCATACTAAACATGAGAGCATGCAGTGGAAACATTATGGATCACCACCACCAAAAAAGTTCAAAACACAACCACCTGCAAGAAAGATTATGGCCACCATTTTTGACTGGTGGTGGGATGCAGAGCTTCACCATTGGGACCCTCATACTAAACAAGAGAGCATACAGTGGAAACATTATGGATCGCCATTACCAAAAAAGTTCAAAACACAACCACCTGCAAGGAAGATTATGGCCACCATTTTTGACTGGTGATGAGATATGGCTTCACCATTGGGATCCACATACTAAACAAGAGAGCATGCAGTGGAAACATTATGGATCACCACCAACAAAATAGTTCAAAACACAACCATCTGCAGGGAAGATTATGGCCACTACATTTTGGGAATCAGAAGGGTTGAAGTTAATTCATTACTTGCCTCATAAAAGGACCACGAATATTGACCATTATGCAGTACTATTGCAACATTTCCATGAAGTCATCAAGAGTATAACAGCGAGGAAAATTGTGATGGGGTGTTCCGCTTCTCCATGACAATGCTTCACTCCATACTGCCAGTGTTTGCATACAAGCTGTGACAGAATGTGGCTCAAAGCTGCTTCCCCAACGACCATACTTACCTGATCTCGCCCCTAGTGACTTCTTGCTCTTCAAAAATCTGAAAAAAAGGTCTGCGGGGTAAGCATTTTGCAGATCATTCTGAACTGAAGCAGATGACGAAGTTAATTCAAACACTCGATGTGGATCAGGAACGCCAAACAGAATTCATCGCTCTTTCTAGTTTCGGAAAAATTCTCATCGGCGGCCACTGGGAATCGAACGCAGGGTCTTTCAGTAACATGCTGGAAATGCTACCACTGCACCACAGCAGCCTCGAATTCTCCAGTCTAGAGAATTCGAGTTGCTTCTGTGAGTCTGGAGAATTTGAGGCCGCTGTGGTACAATCTTTCTTAAACGCCCGGAGATGTGGCAAAGTGAACAATGGTACCTTCTCCATGATAACACACCAGCACATCAGTCCCTACTGGTAACGTACGTAGTTTCTCACCAGAAACTATACTAATGTACTTCCACATCCTACCTATTCACCCGACTTAACCCCCCTGCAATTTTTACCTCTTCCCACTGATGAAACAAAATCTACAGGGATTTCATTTTGTGTCTATAAATGAGGTAAAAACAGCAACACAGGAGGCATTACAAGGGGTTGCAAAACATGGCTTTTAGCAATGCTTCCAGGAGCTTTACGAGCGCTGGCAAAAGTGCATCGTTGCCCATGCGGATTATTTTGAAGGTGGTTGTGCATCGGTGTTTTAAAGTATTCAAGGTAAAGAACTATGTGGCAAGACACCGAACTTTTGGATCCTACCTCATATACACTATACTGACAAAAGTCACCGGACACCAAGAAGACAAACACAACATAGCATTTATTGACATATGTTAGTATGGTGTTGGTCCACCTTTGGCCTTAATGAATGCACTGACCCTACGAGACATGCTTTTGACAAGGTTTTGGAACACAGCGATAGGTATGCGCTTCTATTCAATACATAATGTTGCCGCTTACTGTGGCTTAGTAGTAAACCTTGGTTCCAAACTTCCTATGCGGCACTCTAATTCATCAGATAGGTGCTCTGTGGGATTAAGATCAGGGCTGTATGCTGGCCGGTGCACACACGATACGGAATTATCGTCAAACCACGCCTTAACAGTTCTTGCTTTATGGCTCGGTGCATTATTCTGCTGGTACCAACAAGGCTCGGTTCCATAGTATTGCCATAAAGTTGGTAGGGCATAATTGCCCAGAATGTCGAGGTAGACTTGCTGGTTAACAGGTTTGTCCACGATAACCCATGGGCAGGGACCATACCACGAAAAACACCCCCACACGAGTACACTGCCAGCTCCAAAATTGACCATAGGAACAGTACACTGTGGTAAATAGCGTTCCCCCTGCTGCCGCCATACCCACACATGGCCTTCAGACTGATGGATCGTGTATCTGGATTCATCAATCCATAGGACCCGTTTCCGTTGATCTACGGTTCACGATGAATGTTTTTCACACCATGCTAAACGACGAGTAGCATTCCGAATGGAGATGAAAGGCTTATGAGCAGCCGCACGACCACAGTAACCCATGGAATGAAGTTCCCTGCGAATGGTACGTGTACATACCGAGGTTCCAGCATTTTGACTCACCTGTACACTGAGGTCTTGTGCAGTAAGTACTCCGTCAATTAGCTGCAACGACTCTCCTGAGGCTTCGATGCCCTCTATCACTGATTTTCTTTGGTCTGCAGGTACGTTTTGCTGCTTCAGGCACGCCATGTGTTCTCCACTTATTCAGTGCATCCAAAACAGTTGACTTGGGTATGTTTAAACGCCTCTCGGTTTCTCTTATGGACAACCCACTAATATAACATCCAACAATCTTTCTTTTCTCGAAGTGAGTTCTCTCCCGCCACGACATTTTTACTCAACCTCACAGTGCGATATGATCGTTGTCAGCTGGAGGCTTGTCTTTATACCGTTTGCAGCTTTACAGCGCATCTTAACAACGCAGCGGATCAGTTCATTTGCTTTTGAAGGGGTGTCCAGTGACTTTTGTCAACATAGTGTATTTATAAAATAGTACAAATTGAGGTACACATGGTTCATATCACGAACTGATGTAAACGTGTTAAAAAGTAGTGTTTTTCCTACAATGTGCGTAAGGTTGGTATATGTGTATCCACACATTCTTTTGCTTACAATTTTAAAATCCTCTAAGTATGTTAAATTTGCCTAAAAACATTTTAGGTGTCTTTGACTTTATATCATCAAGCCAAAAACAACAGTAACAAAGCATCAAGTTAGTTTCCTCAAAACCAACTTGATGCTTTGTTACATGAACTCCATGAAAATAGTGCTGATTTTTCAGGTTTCATCAGCAGTTTGTGATTTTTAAATTTGGAACAATTTTTTAATAAAAATTTTAAAAAAGCCTTGCAATGTCATAGAGGGGCACTGCTGCAAGTTTACAGTGTGTGTGAGCCCCCACGAAATATCTTTTTTAGACAGGAGCTACCCGACCCTCCACCCCCACAATGAGCTTATAGATCTGCTACTGACTGAATCAGTGGATGACAGAAATGGATCCGACTCTGAACTGATTCTCAGCAGTCATTCATTGTGAAACTTGTTCATACGAAGAGTCAGCGAATGACACAAACAGATCTGACTCAAAACCAATTCATGAGTCATTCCCTGCAAAAATCATTCACCAGAAGTGCCAACAAATGAAATACTTCAGCAAGTTGAACAGATTCTTTCAAAAGAATGGGTTTCCAAATAGCTGTAACACAGCAGGACACCACTCAGTGTACCTGAGTTCATGTGTCATAACTGTCAGGGTGTGCAGAGATCTGCTCATTGCCTGGGAATCTTTCCAGAGCCTTCTGGAATTTTTGGTTTGTGACATGTTGGTGCTCAAAAAAGTTTAGGATTTCAGAGATTTCTGGTTTGGGGATTTTTGAGAAATGGAGGCTCAACCTGTATTATGTTTATTCATTTCCATAGTTTGCTGCACTCTCATATTTAAAGAAAAGGTAAAAATTAATGTTATGCAATAAAGAAACAAAAATAAAATACGGAGTCATACACTGGCATAAATACTTCTCTCCCTCATTTTCATTTTAAAGGAGATTTTTTACATAAAATGTAAGCCACAAAGCAAAAACCACTACTAATAAAACAAAAATGCTAATTATTAAAATTTTAACATTGCCAACAGAAAAAGAAGAGAAGCAATTCATAAAAGATGATCTAAGAAAATACCTTATCAGGTGTGAGACTGCACGAGCCTTCTGGGTAGCTCCTCCTCCTTAAAATAAAATTAACACCCATCAAAAAGGAAAGTAAGCATACATAAATAACAAATACTTTACTCACAATTATGGTTTTAGGTGCAAAATTCAGTAGCATCAGGAATGATGAACAATTGATATTTTATGCATCACAAAGGGAATTCAGTGAAAATTTTAACTTCACATAACTAAAAGTTTTAGGAAAACATACTTGACACATTTGAAAATACACTAGAATATAAAATAAGCAAATTACACCAACTAGTTAAACAGACACCCAAAATTTTGGGTGTAATTTACGAACACATTTTCACAAATGTTCTCTAATTTAGTATCCTGAATATACATCGATGAGCCATTACATTATGACCTTCTACCTAATAAGCTGTAGGACCCCCTTTAGCCCAAAAAACAGCGACCATTTGGCACGGCATCGATTCGATGAGGTGGAGATAGGTATCCTGTGGTATCTGGTACCATAAAGTCAACAGCAGGTCCTCTAGTTCCAGTACATTTTAAGGTGGTGGTGATTTAGCGTAAACCCGCTTCTTCAAGTAGAACCACAAATGTTCGATTGGGTTCATGTCAGGTAAATTTGGAGGCCAGGGCATTAACAGAAAGTCACCAGCATGTTCCTCGAACCACTCCTTGACGATTCTGGCAGTGTGGCATGGCACACTATCCTGTTGGTAATGGCATCACCAGCAGGAAACACAGTTGCCATGAATGGGTGAACTTGATGCGCAATGATGTTCAGATACCTGACAGCTGTCAGAGATTATGCTATTGGGATAATGGGGCCTAAAGTGTCCAAAGAAAACATCACCCACAGCATAATACCGCCACCGCAGGCCTATTTCCATCCAACAGTGCATCCAGGTGCCATAGCCTCCGTCTGTAATTGGCGTAACCACGCTCGGCCGACTATGCGATGCATCAGAAATCTTGATTCGTCAGACCAGCCTACTTTCTTCCAATCATCCCCGGTCCAACCTCGATCTTGGGCCCATTTCGTGCATTGTTTGACGATGACGTTCAGTGAGTATGAGGACTCGGCTGGGTCTTCGGCTACGCAGGCCCATGCGCAGAAGGCTGCGATGAACTGTGTGCTGTGACACATTGCCCTGCTCACCACTGTTGTAGCTGCGGGTGATTTGTCCCACTGTGGCCCTGTGGTCACTGCAAACAATGTGCTACAGTCTACACTCCTCTATGCCATCAATGAGACACGGCTGGATTATCATTTGGCAATCTGCGCACTACTTCCGATACATGCTCATTATAGTGGCATGTGAACAACCCACAAACTGTGCCGTTTTCAAGACCGTAGTTGCTTTGAGGCACCGTGCCATCAGAATTTGTCCTTTATCAAACTTCGATAAATTGGCAGTCTTTTCACATTTTGGCTTCAAACACTTCACTAACCAAAAGCCAGTCCTTGGGTAGAATATATACACTGAGATGCCACTTTATTATGACCACCTGACAGTTTTAAGCAACTATGGCTGCACGCTGTTGCTGCCAGAGGGCGAGGCTAGTATAAAAAGGGAAAGCTTAGTGCTTGTGACAGTAGTAGAAGGGATTTTTGGGTGACGAGATGGGTAAAAAATGTGATTTGACAGACTTTCAGCGTGGGACGATTGTAGGAGCTCGGAGCCATTTAGCGAGTATCACCGAAACCGCCACATTCTGTTCCAAAGCAGCTGTTGTTAAAGTGTTTAAAGACTGGACTGTCAGCCAAAAACTGGGTCTCTATGTGCAACGTGTGGTCGTCATCGACTAGTGATTGCTCGGGCGGAACGGAGAGTGTCCAGACTGGTAACAGACAACAGAAGGGCAACAATGCAGCAAATTACAGACCATCTTAATCAAGGATCCCCTCAAATGATCTCTGCACGCACTGTTCGCCGTACACTGCATCAGATGATATATGGCAGCCGAAGGCCTGTTCCAACACCTTTGCTGTCTGCAGTTAAAATGAGAAAACATCTCCAGTTCAAACAGGAGCACAAGGATTGGACAGTCGATGACTGGGAACAAATTATGTGGTCCGATGAATCACGTTTTTAGTTGCACCATGCCGATGGCCGAGTGAGAATTTGGCAGAAACAGCACGAAAGTATGGACCCCAAATGCATTGCTGCAACCCTTCAAGTTGGTGGAGGCAACGTTATGGTTTGGGGAATGTTTTCCTGGCATGCTTTGGGCCCTTTAATTCGTGTTGATCAACGTCTGACTGGCACATCATATCTAAACATCTTTGCGGACCAAGTGCATCCTGTCATGTGAATGGTTTATCCCAATGGCTACTTTCAACAAGATAATGCATCCTGCCATAGTTCTCATACAAAAGAACTCAGAAGATATGAAGAATAATTGAAATCTTTTCAAGTTAAAATGGAATTTAACCTCTGCAAGTCGCTTGTCCGTAATTTAGGGCCACTGGTTCCATGGAAAAAACAGAGTCAGTACTGTAGACAAACACACTGCCCATGCTTCATTCAAGACTCAAACGTGGACCTAACCCATGATTAGCTAGAGGCTGGAGCCTTTGACTCATGACCACTAGGGTTGAAGTTCAAACAGTGCATGTCAGCTTTACTGCTGAAACTGCAGTAGCAAAATTTGCACACAGGAAAATTACAAGGTTGTTATAAATGTTTAACAGACAGCAGTGCAGTAGTTAAGGAACTCGTGTATTGCAGACATGCCAACCTTCAAAATCTGAAAACCAGGAGATTTTTACAGCTCATAAAATTACACTAGCGCTATTTGGGGGGGGGGTATGTTTTCCAGACGTTGGAACAATTTTCTAGCAGTAATATTATTGGTTCACTAAAAGTTCTGGAGAAAGAAAAAAACCGCAAAAATCAACACATCTCCCCCTACTGAAATTCGTTTTCAGGTACGTCAATACTGCAAGATAATGAAAGCGTAAAATGACCTGCATGTTGTTGTTTTTTACGAATAAAATAGCAGCCAACTGTTTTTCATCTCTTCCTTAGGTCGTGTGTGAAGATGAAGACGACAAAAGAGCATCATACTAGCATTGCCTTTTGTTACGAGGCGAGGCCAACTGTAACTACTCCCTTTCGTCGTTAAGTGAATTTGCCGCAACTCAACAGTTTTTCATCACTTAGAATACACACTGCTCTGTTAAGGCGAGGGGTTGAAAGACTGAACTGCAAGACAGCTCCTATCTGTCAATCAATTACTGACCCTCCCCCGGCATTCTAGTGCCAGAGTGGGTGAGATCTTTGCTGAAGGCATTATATGTCAATTGGATATCAATTGAACTGCAAGGAGAAGGCAGGGCAGCTCCCATCTGTCAATCAATTACTGACCCTCCCCGGCATTCTAGTGCCAGAGTGGTAAGCTCTTTGCTGAAGGCATTATATGTCAATTGGATGTCAATTGAACTGCAAGGAGAAGGCAGGGCAGCTCCCATCTGTCAATCAATTACTGACCCTCCCGGCATTCTAGTGCCAGAGTGGGTGAGCTCTTTGCTGAAGGCATTGTATGTCAATTGAACTGCAAGGAGAAGGCAGGGCAGCTCCCATCTGTCAATCAATTACTGACCTTCCCCGGCATTCTAGTGCCAGAGTGGGTGAGCTCTTTGCTGAAGGCATTATATGTCAATTGGATGTCAATTGAACTGCAAGGAGAAGGCAGGGAAGCTCCCATCTGTCAATCAATTACTGACCTTCCCCAGAATTCTAGTGCCAGAGTGGGTGAGCTCTTTGCTGAAGGCATTGTATGTCAATTGGATGTCAATTGAACTGCAAGGAGAAGGCAGGGCAGCTCCCATCTGTCAATCAATTACTGACCCTCCCTGGCATTCTAGTGCCAGAGTGGGTGAGCTCTTTGCTGAAGGCATTATATGTCAATTGGATGTCAATTGAACTGCAAGGAGAAGGCAGGGAAGCTCCTATCTGTCAATCAATTACTGACCCTCCCTGGCATTCTAGTGCCAGAGTGGGTGAGCTCTTTGCTGAAGGCATTGTATGTCAATTAAACTGCAAAGAGAAGGCACAGCAGCTCCCATCTGTCAATCAATTACTGACCCTCCCCCGGCATTCTAGTGCCAGAGTGGGTGAGCTCTTTGCTGAAGGCATATGTCAATTGGGATGTCAATTGAACTGCAAGGAGAAGGCAGGGCTGCTCCCATCTTTCATTCAATTACTGACCCTCCCCGGCATTCTAATGCCAGAGTGAGTGAGTCTTTGCTGAAGGCATTATATGTCAATTGGATGTCAACTGAACTGCAAGGAGAAGGCAGGGAAGCTCCTATCTGTCAATCAATTACTGACCCTCCCCGGCATTCTAGTGCCAGAGTGGGTGAGTTCTTTGCTGAAGGCATATGTCAATTGGGATGTCAATTGAACTGCAAGGAGAAGGCAGGGCTGCTCCCATCTTTCATTCAATTACTGACCCTCCCCGGCATTCTAGCGCCAGAGTGGGTGAGCTCTTTGCTGAAGGCATTATATGTCAATTGGATGTCAATTGAACTGCAAGGAGAAGGCAGGGAAGCTCCTATCTGTCAATCAATTACTGACCCTCCCTGGCATTCTAGTGCCAGAGTGGGTGAGCTCTTTGCTGAAGGCATTGTATGTCAATTAAACTGCAAGGAGAAGGCAGGGCAGCTCCCATCTGTCAATCAATTACTGACCCTCCCCGGCATTCCAGTGACAGAGTGGGTGAACTCTTTGCTGAAAGCGTCATACGACAATCAGACTGGGAGAAAAAAATTTTAAAACACATTTTTTCCGACCTATCTTGGATGATTGATCAGAAGCCAGTGCTTCGACCACTGCACCACTGGAGCAACTTTCTGTTTGCAGATATGAGGAGAGGAAAAGTACGAAACTTATGACTGCAGAAACAAGATTTCACAGGTGGTTTGAAATCATGTGGAAATCATGTTTGAAATCACGGTGGTTGACGGAATTTTGACCATCCTAATGGCTAATTCTCGGTGAAAATCAGAAGAATTTGACATTCATCCAGAGGGCGGGAGGAACGGCTGAAAATCTGGAGTCTCCTGCCAAAATCTGGAGAGTTGGCACGTCTGGTATTGGCATCAGCTATTCTCATATAATCATCAGATCAGCTCAATCCACAGTCACCACTCTTCAGATAACAATTAATCTAATGCAAGGTTTACTTTACTATTCCTTCAGGACTGAATCTTTTTCATTAAATACACATATCAATGTAGAAAGAAGATTTCACAGGTGGTTTGAAATCATGGTGGAAATCATGTTTGAAATCACGGTGGTTGACGGAATTTCAATCGCCCTAATAGCTAATTCTCTGTGAAAATCAGGAGAATTTGACATTCATCCAGAGGGTGGGAGGAAGTGCTGAAAATCCGCAGTCTCCTGCCTAAATCTGGAGAATTAGCACTCTGGTATTGGCATCAGCTATTCTCATATAATCATCAGGTCAGCTCAATCCACAGTCACCACTCTTCAGATAACAATTAATCTAATGCAAGGTTTACTTTACTATTTCTCCAGGACTGAATCTTTTTCATTAAATACACATATCAATGTAGAAAGAAGATTTCACAGGTGGTTTGAAATCATGGTGGAAATCATGTTTGAAATCACGGTGGTTGACGGAATTTCAATCGCCCTAATAGCTAATTCTCTGTGAAAATCAGGAGAATTTGACATTCATCCAGAGGGTGGGAGGAAGTGCTGAAAATCCGCAGTCTCCTGCCTAAATCTGGAGAGTTAGCACTCTGGTATTGGCATCAGCTATTCTCATATAATCATCAGGTCAGCTCAATCCACAGAGTCACCACTCCTCGGATAACAATTAATCTAATGCAAGGTTTACTTTACTATTTCTCCAAGACTGAATCTTTTTTCATTAAATACACATAAAATGTTTAAAGCAACAAACAAGGAAAAAAAATTTGAGAGAGTACCCTGGTACTCTTTGTAGATAATTTATGCTACGCATCTTTTACATGCCAAGATGTTTGTGGGTGTGAAATAAAACGAGTGATTGGAGAGTATATACATTTATTTACATACAGCATACTGCATTTATTCGCGTCACTCAAGACCACACTGAGCTACAGACCGATGCATACTAAGTGGAATTAACTCGTAACAATAAACAATACGGCTTACTAATTCTTGACATTGCACAATATGTTGTCATAAAACTAATGAAAGAAGATGTGCGTGTCATAAAAGCAAATATCTACTAAACTACGGTGGCAGCAATAGTATTTCAACTGTTTAGTTTTTCAAAAACAATATTTCTATTATTATATATTATTCAGATTTAGACGAATGTAAGAAACAACTTTGACACTCACGATATGTGATGCAGATACAAAAGTCCATTTGCGCATGCGCAAGCTAAAATCTGACCTCCAGATAGAAAGAAAAGCTGAATCGCACATGTGTTAGTGAGGAGGAAGATTAGTAACTTTTGATCTAGGATATCTACAGGTTGTACTCCATGCTGTTATACATTATTTTAAAGCTCTCATCAACAGCAGATACCTCACTGGGGGAGTAGAGAGAAAACCAAATTTTGCAACAATAGATACTTTAACTACTGTCAGGAAAATGCACTGCATTAAATGCATTTTTGCAGTTTTAAATTAGCACAAGATTCTCATAATTTACACAGATTGAAATGAGATATTGTTACATTCATGTGAAATGTGATGAAATAATTACTGAATATACTACACCATCTTTATAAAATAACACATGACTCATGCAAGTCTAAAATCTCCATTCAATGACATAAATAAAAACACTCACTCAATAAATGCCAAGCTTTCATGGACTTCCATGTGAAAGGAACAACTGTTTGTTCCAAAATGTCAAATTTTGTTTAGTTATATCAGCATTGTTGGCTGATGTTGTAAGAAGGCTCTGATAATCTAGCCCAGACAAAGCCTCCCACTGAAGCGTGAAAACTCAGCAATTATTGAGTAAGTGCTTTTATTTACATAGACGACGTCATCGCTATTTAAATAAAAGCACTAAAATAATGTAATAGCGTAATTGTGATGACATCGTCTATTTACATTATTTCCACATATTTGAAATATATTCACTATTTCCATCGCCCTTTGGATTTATCAGCTGTAATTAAGTAACTTCCTCTGTTGAATGTCACTAGATGGCGACACATCAGTTGCTGAGCCCATCAATACAGATTTGTACAGTCAGATGCTGCCTGATAAACCATGCATAGCGCTGTGAATTGTTGGCATCGTAGCGTAAAGCGAACACACTCGGCTAGTTATCGAGAGATCTGGGGTTCGATCCCAGCGGTGTGGGATGAACAATTTTTCAGTTGCTGTGCGTTGATTATAAAATAACATGGATGAGCGATGACATCGTCTATTTACATTATTTCCACGTATTTGAAATATATTCACTGCTTTTATTTACATCATTAAGGTGGTTCCACCTAAAATCTCTGCCTTATGTTTCCAATGGTAAAACTTCTTTACATATTTTCTTTCCAATTAATGTATTCCCAAGGATGAAAATTTGCACAATGATAAAACTAACCCTAAGTTATAGCATGGGATACTTAATACTTGCTAAAACATAACATAATTATGTTAAAAATCAATCACTTTTCTTTGAGTAATGTTCAGACCTGTTCATAGATGGCACAACCTCTACATTGATGATGTCACTAGACAAACAAATGTTGAATTGCTTAGTTATGGTTATGTTTTAGCAAATATTAAGTATTCCATGCTATAACTTAAAGTTAGTTTTATTGATGTGCAAATTTTCATCCTTGGGAATACATTAATTGCAAAGAAAATATGCAAAGAAGTTTTACCATTGGAAACATAAGGGAGAGATTTTAGGTGGAACTACCTTAAATGGAAATTTTAGACTCACATGAGTCATGTGTTATTGTGATGAAGTAATGTTTGGCAACAGTTTAGTAAAATATGTTGTTGAGTAACAAGGAAATTAACTATTGTTGAATCACTTCATTGTACAGCATGAGGCACGATTAGTTTTCAACAATGGTCTTGGCATTCATGCACAATTAACCATTTTCATTACATCAATTTTTCGTTTTTTTACTAGAGATTTACTTTACTGCTGTTCGGAAAGATACATAGCATCAAAAAGCACTTCTTTATGATATGGTGGTACGATGTCCTGCTGTAATACAAAAGCATAAATTCTTAACATGTCTGCTGCAGAGAAAAATTCATAATGTAAACTTATTTTCAGTAATAATTGATGGCATGGCTATTCCTGCACTTAGTAAGTAAACTACAAATTTCCCCAAAATATGGGGTTTTTACTGAGAAATACAAAGATATTACTTATCAGTCAAGTTTTTGGGTAGTACCCTACCCTTCCTCAGGACTACAGCAGGTGTTGCCATTTATGACACAAATTCCAACATTTCAAATCATTCATGGGGTACCTCTTTTTCTTCTCTTTATTTACAGCATCTCTGCTAATTTTCTTTTGAAAAAGTTCTGTTGGTGGATCAGAACTTCTATAGAGTCCCAAATAATTTTACGTCCTGTATTTTGCAGATGTCTGTCCACACCTGTTTTGTCATATTTTTTTTTTATTTGCCACTTTATGTTCTATCAATCTAGTTTTAAGCCATCTATCTGTCTTTTTATATCTCCTATAATTCATTATTTTGCTGTGAACATGTTTTCACAACACAACAATTTTGCCTCAGGATATCTTACACCCCCAGTTTTTTACTTGCATTATAAAAGACCAACTACAACAGCATCGTGAAATTTCACTAAGGACATACAATTTCCTACACGAATGACAAAAAAGCTCCTACTACTTACTTCAATTTATTGTCTACAACATAGCTGCATGAAACATTATGAACAGGTTCTGATGCAACAGAAGCTGTAGATGATGATGATGATTTGTAAGAAGGCAATGAAAAATCACTAATGCTTGAAATCTAAAGAAAATGACAACAATTAGCATAATATTCATAACAGAAAACATTTTTTGTTTTTATAATCATAAAAATATTTTCTTACATTATGCAAAAACAATTTAAGTAGACTGTAGTTGAGAACACGCTAAGTTACGTATAAAAGTTTTTAAGGCAAATATATTTCAGCCATTACTATCGCCTTCATCTGTGCGACTATGATTTGATTTGTTTCATTGCCAGATTGGAAAGCTAAGTTTTGTAACTGTAACTCCGGGTGACATGATGTAATGAGAGATTTCCAGATGTGTGGAACGTAAATAGGGAGCTCAGAGTTGCAATTTTTGGAAAATAAAATTTCCAAACTTCCTCGAAACCTCAGAGCAAAAACGATTTTGGAAGGCAGCCAACTTTTTTGTATCAGACCAAAGTGGAGTGGCAGAAGTGTCAGCCATGGTAAGTTGAACAAACAGAAGTAATCGCTCTTTCCACGTTTATAAGTGAGTCACGGAAAAATTCTCATTGGCAGGCACTGGAAAATGAACCCAGGGTCTTCCAGTTATGTGCCGGATATGCTTCCACTGCACAACAGCGGCCTCGAATTCCTCCAGACTCACATACACTAACTGCCAAGCCATTTGGCAGATTGCTTTTGGAGACACACACAATGCTGGGGATTCACCAAAGATGGTAAACAGCAACTGAACAAATAATTAGAAGGCGAATGAATAAATAATACAGCACTTGATGTGGACTAGGAACAACAAACAGAAGTAATTGCTCTTTCCACGTTTATAAGTGAGTCACGAAAAAATTCTCATTGGATGCCACAAACCCAGGGTCTTCCGTAACTGGAAGACCCTGGGTTCGTTTCCCAGTGGCGGCCAATGAGAATTTTTCCGTGACTCACTTATAAACGTGAAAAGAGCGATTACTTCTGTTTGCTGTTCCTAGTTCACGTCAAGTGTCTGTATTATTTATTCATTCACCTTCTAATTATTTGTTCAGTTGCTCCTTACCATCTTTGGTGAATCCCCAGCATTGTGCGTGGCTCCAAGAAGCAATCTGCTAAATGGCTTGGCAGTTAGTGTATGTGAGTCTGGAGGAATTCGAGGCCGCTGATGTGCAGTGAAAGCATATCCGGCACGTAACTGGAAGACCCTGGATTCGTTTCCCAGTGACGGCCAATGAGAATTTTTTCGTGACTCACTTATAAATGTGGAAAGAGTGATTACTTCTGTTTGTTGTTCCTAGTCCACGTCAAGTGTCTGCATTATTCATGGTAAGTTGAGACAAGGAAGAGGAAGGTTTTCCAAATTTCACATCAGATTTGTGTTCCTGAAGTCTTGAGAGAATTTTTCAGAATGAACTTCCTATGTACGCAGTTAATCCAATGTTAGTCATGATAGGAATTTTATACACTCCAAGAAAAGAAAGCAGAGGTCTTGGGTCTTTGTCATTACGGAGAATAACAGAAATTGAAGGAGAAGAGCGAATGGCAAGTCTATATCCTTCTCTTTTAAAGATACTGATGAGCTTGTAGGCAGAAAGTTTAAAATCCTGTGGAAGCTTTGAAATCATCTGTGGATTGCCTCAATAAGTTACAGTCATTAAAGGTTTTCTTAAGCAATTTTTCTGCTCCTTCTTTCTACCATTCTCCTAGGTCATTTGCCCAAATTAAATTACACAAAATTAAAGCTCAAATTAGACCTCTTGTGGAAAATACTCACTCTCCTGTTTCTAACCTGGAAAAATGTCTTGCCAAAAAATTCGAGATTATCACTAATAACCACCCCTACAATATCTCCTCCACTGTTGAATTCATCTGTAGACTTCCAAACTCCATAGATGGTCATGCATGTATGTTTACCCTGGACGTGGAATCACTTTTTCCTTCTGTGCCTCAATTTGAAGCACACATAAATTCAAAAAAAAATTCCCCATGGACGACACTTTAACCAAAGATGTGTATGATTGCCTGTATTCTCTTTGCCAATGCAGTTTCTTCATTTATAATAATCAATGCTATCAACAAAACCAAGGTGTTCCGATGAGGTCACCTCTTTCCCCACTTTTGGCTGAAGTATACCTGCAAAATATTGAGCAATCAATAGTGATGCAACATGACCAACAACCTACCTTATGGCTTCGTTATGTTGACGATATTTTAGTCATCTGACCTCATCTTAAAAAAGATCTATTGCAACTCACAAATTTAATCACTGAAAAATTCCCGTCCATTAGATTCACAATTAATGAAGAAATTGATAGCAAGATAGATTTCTTGGATGTCAGCATCTCTAAAAATAATAATCTATCCATTTCAGTCTTCCAAAAACCAGTTTCTACCAATAACATTATTCCTTTTAATTCTCATACCTTCCACCAATATAAACTGTCAGCTCTCAAGTCACTCATTCATCGAGCTCATTTGGTTTGTAGCACTGAAGTTAATCTAAAAAATGAATTAACCAACATCCCCTTCATCACTACTCAACATGGCTTTCCTCCACTCCTGGTTTCAAAATTAATTCAAAATGATAAGAAAAAACCAGTTGTTGCTCTTCAACCTGTATCACCAAAAAAAGGAACTAATGTTTGCTGGCTCTATCCCTTACTATAAACTTTCTGCCGACAAGCTCATCAGTATCTTCAAACGAGAAGGATACAGACTTGCCATTCGCTCTTCTCCTTCAATTTCTGTTATCCTCTGTAATGACAAAGACCCAAGACCTCTGCTTCCTTCTCCTGGAGTGTATAAAATTCCTATCATGACTAACACTGGATTAACTGCGTACATAGGAAGTTCGTTCTAGAAAATTCTCTCAAGACTTCAGGAACACAAATCTGATGTGAAATTTGGAAAACCTTCCTCTTCCTTGTCTCAACTTACCATAGCTGACACTACTGCCACTCCACTTTGGTCTGATCATACATGAGACCGGCCGATGACAAAAAAAGCTGAACTTTTTAACTGGGTGGAAAATTGGGACACGCGAACGCGCGGTGAACAAATTCAAATACAGCATATATACAATATTTAAGAGTATGCTAGCCATATGGAATTATTTTCTGCAAATTATGTAAGTAAATATTAAAGAGAAGCACATTATTATATTCACAATAGAAAAGTAGGGATTTAAGAACAAAATAAAATCAAATATTTTAAAAAATCAGATTTAAAACTTACATGTGAATCTTTACTAGCTAAATCCTGAGGTGAAAAGTATTTGTCTAGGAAAGTTTGTGAATTTAGTCAAGCAATTAGAAACTTGCAAGAATTAGAAACATATATCCACAGCTTAGTTTTTAGTCATTGAAGAAGTCAATAAAGTATTTCTCAATGTAACCTTATAAAATGGCTTGCAAAATTTTTTGCTTGCATTGTGAATATGGTGACATGAATCTCTATCAACGTCAAGCAAGTGGGGAGATTTTCTCTGCCAAATTCTTGTTTTTCACCCTGTTTTTGAGCCTCCCATGACACATTCTTTCCACTTAGCTTTCAAACAAGCAAAACAAATTCCTTCTTAGAAAGAAAAAATAAAATAAAAAGCAAAAAAAAAGCGGAAAGCAGCGTCACGAACTTTTTAGAGGCTTCGGCCCGACGTAATAACGGCCCGTACATTCTTCCTTAGAAAAAAAAAAGAAAGGAAAGAAACAGAGTTGCATCACGAACTTTGTTCTGCTGCTTCGGGCCACCGTTACCCTAGCCGGGCGCCGTGCTTTCTTTCCACTAAGTTTTCAAACAAGCAGAACACATTCCTACTCCTTAGAAAAAATAACTAAAAGGTTCGTCACGAACATGGTTCAGAGGCATCAGGCAGACGCAATTCCGGGCAACAGCGAAAGCACGTCCGAACCAACGTAATTCCGGATCACGGCAAAAGAAGCCCGCCAGGCCTACATAATTCCGGCGTGGCGCCATTCTTCCTTTCCACTAAGCTTTCAAACAAGCAAAACAAATTCTTTCTCTTCGGGGAGAGGGGAGGGGTGGGGGTAGAACGAATTTAAGAAAAGAAAGCTGCGTCACGAACTTTATTCAGATGCTTCAGGTCGACGTAATCCCGGGCCACGGCGAAAGAAGCACGACGGGCATTTTTTTTTGTTCACACTTTGAAACAAGCAAAACAAATTCCACCACCTGAGAAAAAAAAAGACAAAGGGCTGTGTTACGAACTTTGTTCAGAGGCTTTTACGTCGATTATTTACAAAAACAGTAAAACTTTCTTAATAACAGCGAAAATCTAAATAGCCATATTTTTTTTGTTAGTCATCCGTAATCCCGGGGGAAATCCGTAATAATTACGGAGATTCCGTATTTCTTGGCATACTCCGTAGGAAGAGGATTCACGAGTGCTTCGATTCTCAAACGATCTCAGAAAAGAGGGAACGCATTCGGGTACATTTGCAAATTAGAAGAGAGTTTCTGGCGATGACGTCACGGATAGAATTAAGCAGATAGTTTGTCCCTGATAGAATGCAGAGTGGCGATTTCCCGCAAGACAAGGAAAGGGCTGCGGTAGTTTCCCTAACGCACGAAGTAGGCGGAGCTTCCACACTTTGCGCTGCGATGCTCAAGTGACTGACATCCCATCCATTGTTGACAGCAGTAAACGAATTGAGCTCCTGACTCCACCCTCCAACATTTCTTCTTGCCCCCGCGTCTGCTCCAAAAGCAACGCTTTAAGCTAGAAAGCGCTTAGTTCTTTTACTCCACAAAAAAGCGGAATCTCGGTATTCCACTTTTTTTTTTATTTTTCTATAGAACGACGACCCCCCCCCCCCAAATCCTGAAAAATTTCTCTTCATTTTTGCAATGACCTCGAGAATGACCAAAATGATGCCGAAAAAAGCGGAATTCCGCGAATTCGCGGAAGAATCTCATGTATGTCTGATACAAAAAAGTTGGCTTCCTTCTAAAATCGTTTTGCTCTGAGGTTTAGAGAAAGTTTGGAAATTTTATTTTCCAAAAATTGCAATTCTGAGCTCCCGATTTACGTTCCATACTTCTGGAAATCTCACATTACATCACATCACCCGAAAGTTACAGTTACAAAACTTACCTTTCCAATCTGGCAACGAAACAAATCATAGTCGCACTGATTAAAGCCATAGTAATGGCTGAAATATATTTGCCTTAAAAACTTTTATATGTAACTTAGCGTGTTTTCAACTACTATCTACTTATCATGAGAAGCATGTTCAGTGAACTGCTGAGGACAGCGAATACGCAATCGGCCTTCACTTCACACAGGCATGACACATGGGGTAGAGAGTAGTGAGTGGCGGTGTTACTCTCTTGCCCATGTGTTACTCTCTTGCCCATGTGTTGTGCCTGCGCGAAGTGAAGGCCGATTGCATCTTCGCTGTCCTCGGCATTCAGTGTGACGCATCTGACTGTGCTGTTGTTATGGGATCATCAACAGTCATCGTGCCTTGGGGTTATGAGCAATTACTGTATAAACCAGTACACAGAGGAACAACATGCGTTTATTGTCCATATGTACTGGAAAACTGCCTCGATAAAGGAGTGCTAAAGACAATTTATTGCGCAGTTTGGGGTTCAGAAACCAATGGCAAAATCCTCCATTCAGTATCTGATGAAGAAACTGGAAACCACGGAAACGTTGGAAGGAGGACGTCCGAAACTGCCAGAAGACATGATACAGGAAGTGAAAAACAGACTGCTGGCCTCCCCACAGAAGTCCTTTGTTAAACTGTCGCAGGAGATGGAGGTTTCCACAAGCACATGTCAACGAGCTGCAAAGAAAAGAAAAGCTGCATGCATATCGAGTTACTGCTGTGCAAGAATTGAAACCTCCCAATGAACAGAAGAGGCTGAATTACTGTCATTGGTTCCAGCAGTTTGTCAATGCACATCCAGGAATACTGGACTACATGTGGTTCTCTGACAAGACATAGTTCCACCTAAGCATATATGAGACCGGCCTATGACAAAAAAAGCTGAACTTTTTAACTGGGTGGAAAATTGGGACACGCGAACGCGCGGTGAGCAAATTCAAATACAGCATATATACAATATTTAAGAGTATGCTAGCCATATGGAATTATTTTCTGTAAATTATGTAAGTAAATATTAAAGTGAAGCACATTATTATATTCACAATAGAAAAGTAGGGATTTAAGAACAAAATAAAATGAAATATTTTAAAAAATCAGATTTAAAACTTACATGTGAATCTTTACTAGCTAAATCCTGAGGTGAAAAGTATTTGTCTAGGAAAGTTTGTGAATTTAGGCAAGCAATTAGAAACTTGCAAGAATTAGAAACATATATCCACAGCTTAGTTTTTAGTCATTGAAGAAGTCAATAAAGTATTTCTCAATGTAACCTTATAAAATGGCTTGCAAAATTTTTTGCTTGCATTGTGAATATGGTGACATGAATCTCCCATCAACGTCAAGCAAGTGGGGAGATTTTCTCTGCCGAATTCTTGTTTTTCACCCTGTTTTTGAGCCTTCCATGACACATTCTTTCCACTTAGCTTTCAAACAAGCAAAACAAATTCCTTCTTAGAAAGAAAGAATAAAATAAAAAGCAAAAAAAAAAAAAAACGGAAAGCTGCGTCACGAACAACTTTTTAGAGGCTTCGGCCCGACGTAATAACGGCCCGAAGCCGTGCACCCCCCCCCCACTAAGCTTTCAAACATGCAAAACATTCTTCCTTAGAAAAAAAAAAGAAAGGAAGGAAACAGAGTTGCGTCACGAACTTTGTTTAGCGGCTTCGGGCCGACGTTATCCTAGCCGGGCGCCGTGCTTTCTTTCCACTAAGTTTTCAAACAAGCAGAACACATTCCTCCTCCTTAGAAAAAAATAAAAAGGTTCGTCACGAACATGGTTCAGAGGCATCGGGCAGACGCAATTCCGGGCAACAGCGAAAGCACGTCTGAACCAACGTAATTCCGGATCACAGCAAATGAAGCACGTCCGAACCAACGTAATTCCGGATCACGGCAAAAGAAGCCCGCCAGGCCTACATAATTCCGGCGTGGCGCCATTCTTCCTTACCACTTAGCTTTCAAACAAGCAAAACAAATTCTTTCTCTTCGGGAAGAGGGGGTAGAACGAATTTAAGAAAAGAAAGCTACGTCACGAACTTTATTCAGATGCTTCAGGTCGACGTAATCCCTGGCCCCGGCGAAAGAAGCACGACGGGCATTTTTGTTTGTTCACACTTTGAAACAAGCAAAACAAATTCCACCACCTGAGAAAAAAAAAAAAAAAGACAAAGGACTGTGTTACGAACTTTGTTCAGAGGCTTTTACGTCGATTATTTACAAAATCAGTAAAACTTTCTTAATAACAGCGAAAATCTGAATATCCATAACTTTTTTGTTAGTCACAGGTAATCCCGGGGAAATCCGTAATAATTACGGAGATTCCGTATTTTTTGGCATACTCCGTAGGAAGAGGATTCAAGAGTGCTTCGATTCTTGAATGATCTCAGAAAAGCGGGAACGCATTCGGGTACATTTGCAAATTACAAGAGAGAGTTTCTGGCGATGACGTCACGGATAGAATTAAGCAGATAGTTTGGCCCTTATAGAATGCAGAGTGGCGATTTCCCGCAAGACACGGAAAGGACTGCGGTAGTTTCCCTAACGCACGAAGTAGGCGGAGCTTCCGCCCTTTGCGCTGTGATGCTCAAGTGACTGACATCCCATCCATTGTTGACAGCAGTAAACGAATTGAGCTCCTGACTCCACCCTCCAACATTTCTTCTTGCCCCCCGCGTCTGCTCCAAAAACAACGCTTTACCCTAGAAAGCACTTAGTTCTTTTACTCCACAAAAAAGCGGAATCGCGGAATTCCGCTTTTTTTATTTTTTTATAGAACGACGACCCCCCCCCCCCCTAAAAAATCCTGAAAAATTTCTCGTCATTTTTGCAATGACCTCGAGAATGACCAAAATGATGCCGAAAAAAGCGGAATTCCGCGAATTCGCGGAAGAATCTCATGTATGACCTAAGTGGGCACATTGATTTCCAGAATAGCTATATTTGGGTTAGTGAGAATCCTAACATCATGCACGAGACATCTCTTCATGATGAAAAAGTTGTGGTGTGGTGTGCTCAGTCACAGCACCACATTATTGGCCCAATCTTCTTCCACAGAAGGGTGGATACAACAGTCTACATGGAAATCTTCCATGAGTTTATGAAATCAATTGGACATGCAACTCCATACCAGCTATTTTCAGCAGGATGGTGCCACCTGCCACACCTCCAATGTCAGCATGGCTGAAATTGTTTCCTTTCGTGTCCTTTCTAAGGAACTTTGGTCACCAAAGTCGCCTGACCTTACCCCACCGGATTTCTTCCTATGGAGCATGATGAAAGGGAAAGTGTATCGCAACAAGCCACGGACTCTTGTGAAAATGCAGGAAAACATTCAGCATGAAATTGAGGCTGTGACTCCTGATGTGTTGATAAATACCTTTCGTAACATGAAGAGGCGTGTGCAGGAATGCCGTGATGCTAATGGCAACAACTTTCAACACTTGTTCTGTGATCATCATGCTTCTCATATACCAAGGTAGGTCCATGTCAAATTTCACTGAATTATGTCCATTAATTTGCAAGTTATAAGGGAAATTCAGGGGCCAAGAGCGAGTGAAATACCCTTTACATGGATGATTCATTAACTTTCCTCACTGTTCAGACTATTATACATCAATTAGATCTTAATTGGACATTTCTCACTGCATTTGGATCATATTGTTCCATAATTAAGTACTGTTTATGGCATGCGAGAACTTCACTAATTTTCTTCCCGTCAAGCCTCTTTCTTGTATGCCAATTAGATCTCCACTAGACATAGGTTCTGAATGAGAAGAAATCAGTTCACCATCTTAAATGCTTACACCACATTTAAGTTCATTCCCAAGCTGAATAACTTTCTTGAAAGTTACATGCAAATGTTTTCTTATCTTTTCAGCACACTTGAAAAATTTATTGCCTACAATTTAATTCTTCCTTTCATATGATTATTCAAAATGTTAGTTCTCCAGCTGTTGAGCAAAAGACAATGTATGAAAGTTACTTTTAGGGGTATGAAAGTTGTAATGCACAAAAGCATATGAAAGTTGTAATGCACAAAAACATATGAAAGTTGTAATGCACAAAAGCATATGAAAGTTGAGAACCACCTGTATGCCTGCATGTACCACTTAAACAAATATTCACCTCACATACAAATATTTCACATCTTACCATATCTATGTCTCTTGCAGGTTTATTTGGTGCCTTACAATTATTAACCACTGAAGACACTGGTGGCTCTCTTTGAATAGTTCCACTACTGATATGCCAATAATAAGGACCACAGTCATCTACAGGTAAAAAAAAAAAAAAAAGATGTAATCTATGTTTACACATATGAAAATAAGTCAAGAATTAAAAAAAAAATTTACCAAACACATTTTGCATGTTAATTGAGAATAGAAACATCCACAAGAAAAGAATTCTCAGGCTTCAAATGTCCCTTACTGAAAGAAAGCCAAATAAATAAATAAATAAAGCCTCTGTTGGCTAACTTGACCATATTCCATGACAGTAGTATGGACAGTCAAATGGCTATAACAACCATCAACTGCGCAATATACCCTTTAACATACTTACTTGCTAAGTTTCGTAGAAGCATGTATGTACATGTTCTTTGTTGTTTTAACTTTTTGCACCTTATCATTTCTGCTACTATCCGTCCTGTTCATCATATCTAAATTAAAATGGGGAACTTGCATTACAAACATATTGTACTTTGAATAAATTGTACAAAAAATTCTTACCTGTCTCAAAATGCTTACCTCTTGTACAGTTTATTCAAAATACAATGTGTTTGTAATGCAAGTTCCCCATTTTAATTTAGATATGACGAACGGGACAGGTAGCAGCAGAGATGATAATGCACAAAAAGTTAAAACAATGAAGAACACTAGCATACATGCTTCTACCAGTGGCATAACTAGCACAACATGCACCCCCATGCAAGATTTACTTCAGCACCCCTAAGAACAGTAATTTTCCCACTATTTCAGACACAAGGGAGGATGTGTTTTCACAGTGTGTGTGTCTGGTGGCACCAATCGCAGCTGCGGAATCATTGCTGGCAGCTGGTGACATGCTGCCAAGAGTCTCCCAAGAAGGTCCTACACATGTTCGATTGGATTTAGGTTCAGGGACCTTGCGGGCAAATCCATGCGTTGAATATCTTCACTCCCCAACAGCTCTGCGACAGCCACTGTACGATGAGGTGTAGCGTTGTCGTCCATGAAGAGGAACTCAGGACCCACAGCAACTCTAAGCAGACGCACGTGAGGCAGAAGAACCTCGGTACAATAGCGGACACCAGTGACTGAACCTCCTTGGAAGATGTGGAGGTCAGTACAGCTACCAAGCATGATACCGCCCCAAACAAGAACTCCGCCGCCTCCAAACCAGTCCCTTTCGATGATGTTGGAGGTGTGATTGCGTGTTCCCTGCTCTCTCCAGATGTGTATACGTCCAGAATCGCTCGTCAGACTAAATCGGCTCTCATCTGTAAAGAGAACTCGACCCCATTGCTGATGTGTCCAGTTCTTGTGTTCCTGGCACCACATAAACCGCCGTCTCCGATGAGCAGGTGTTAATGGCGCACACCGTACTTGTTGTCGTGCAAATAGACCACCTTTGTGCAGCCTCCTGGCCACGGTAAAACGCGATAACGGACGTCCAGTTGTCTGTTGAATGTGCCTTGCGATTTCTCCCACTGTATGCGGTCTGTCTCTTCTCGCCTGTAGGACAATATACCGATCGTCCACCACCATGGTTGCTCGTGGACGACCACTGCTAAACTTTCGGACAGCTGTTCCTGTCGTTTGAAATGCTCTCCAAGCTCTTGAAACGATGATGTGAGCGATCCCAAACTCCTCGGCCACACTAGTCACACTTCGACCTTCTTCCAACTTCCTAATGGCGCGACCTCGGGTAAAGTCCTCCTGATGTTGTCTACTGGATTTCCTGTTGGCCATATCACACGGTGGCAGCAACTCGACATCGTTCAAACCGATATACACCGTGCAATAGCTTTCACCGAATTGCTGAGCATACACCGCCCGTGTGCTTCATACCCTTCAGACACTCCCCCCCCCCATTATGCTGCATATATGCGCATGCCCTACCATACCGGACCCTAGTCTATCTCCTGAGTGGTTTTTCGGTCTATTCTTCCTGCACGTCCTGCTAATTTCTCCTCTTCGTCCTTAATTTTTGCACACCAGTGTATTTCAGCCATTACTATGGCCTTCATCAGTGCGACTAAGATTTGTTTCGTTGCCAGATTGGAAAGGTAAGTATTGTAACGGTAACTCCAGGTGACGTGATGCAATTGGGGATTTCCAGATGTATGGAGCAAAAATAGGAAGCTCAGAGTTGCAATTGTTTGAAAATAAAATTTGCAAACTTTCTCTAAATTTCAGAGCAAACCGATTTTGTAAGGAAGCCAACTTTTTTGTATCAGACCAATGTAGAATAGCAGAAGTGTCAATCATGGTAAGTTGAGACAAGGAAGACCAAATTTCACATCAGATTTGTGTTCCTGAGGTCGAGAGAATTTTCCGGAATGAACTTCCAATGCCCGCAGTTAATCCAATGCAATTTCATTTTCCGGAATTAACTTCCAATGTACATGGTTAATCCAATGCGTCATTTTCATTTTCTGGAATGAACTTCCAATGTACGTGGTTAATTCTCTCAAGACTTCAAGAACACAAATCTGATGTGAAATTTGGAAAACCTTCTTCTTCTTTGTCTGAACTTACCATGGCTGACACTTCTGCTATCCCACTTTGGTCCGATACAAAAAAGTTGACTTCCTTCCAAAATCGTTTTGCTCTGAGGTTTAGAGAAAGTTTGGAAAATTTTTTTCCCCAAAATTGCAACTCTGAGCTCCCCATTTTCGTTCCATACATCTGGAAATCCCTCATTGAATCACGTCACTCGGAGTTACTGTTACAAAACTTACCTTTCCAATCTGACAACGAAACAAATCGAAGTCACATTGATGAAGGCCATAGTAATTCCTGAAATATATTTGCCTTTAAACTTTTATAAGTAACTTAGCGTGTTCTATACTACCATCTTTTTAATTTGTTTGTTAGTTACGTGCACTGCCTACTACTCTTTTATCATAATGAATATGAAATACAGACAATAGGTCTTGTGTGTGGTGTGTGATGGATATCGGTGAAGCTCGAGCTGTGTGCCGAGATCGCTGTAAATGGAGACGTTTGATACATCAATAGAGTTTACTAAATCCGGTTCCATCTGTTAAACATTTATGTAGCACATAGATTTTCTTTGAGGAGCTAACCTCTGAATCTCAGAAAACAGCTTAATGATATGTATGTACACTGAAGTGCCAGAAAAACTGGTACGCCAGTCTAATACTTGGTAGGTCCCCTACGGGAGCGCAGGACTGCAGAAATACAACGGGGCATGGACTCCACTAGCTTCTGGAAATATGCTGTAGGCAATGCACATTATACTTCCTGCAGAGCATTCCACAATTCGGGTGTATTCCGAGGTCTCGGATTACTGTGTTCGGTATTGCGCTGCACGGCATCTCAAATGTGTTCTATCGCGTTCAGATCTGGGGACTTGGGTGGGAATGGCAACACCCCAAACTCAGATGAATGCTCCTCTAACCATAATGTGGCGTCCCAACACTTGTGTGGAGGTGCATTGTTCTGTTGGAACAGGCCCAACCCATCAGCATGAATGCAGGACATGAACGCATGTATCTTGTCAGAAATGATGTGCACATCGTGTTGGCTGGTCACAGACGTTTGTAGACGTACCAGAGGTCCCAGAGTGAAATCCAGCTAAACATACCCCATACCATTACGAACCACCAGCAGGTACAGTTCCCTGTTGATAGGCGGGATCCATGGCTTCGTGGGGTTTGCTCCAGACACGAATCCTTCCATCTGCCCGATACAGTTGGAAACGCGCCTCGTCAGACCAGGCTACTTGTTTCCAGTCATCAAGTGTCCAGTGGTGGTGTTGCTGTGCCCAAGTAAGGCGCATAGCTCTGTGTCGGGCACCCATCAAGGGGACTCTAGTTCGGCGTCGGCTCCCAAAGCCCATATCGTGCAGGGTACATTGCACATTCCAGACGCTGATGCTTGTTGAGGCTCCAGCATTGAATTCCGATGAAACCTGCGAGAGCTTCGTGTGATACGATTCTTGACAGCCAACGATGGTCACGTTCACTCAATGTCTTTTTACGGCCACACTGGTATCGTAGGTTGGAGGTTTTGCCGGAGTTCTTGTAGTCACAGTACACCCTTGGAATGGTTGTCCGTGAAAATCCGAACTTCGTTTCTTCCTTCGAAATACTATGGCCCATCTCACGAGCGCCAACTATGACACTGCATTGAAAATTGCTTAAATCGTTATTACTTGTCATGCTCATGCCAAAAACAGCCCTGACAGCTGGCAAGGATGTCTATTGCTTTATATACGCACTGGCGGACGCAACCGAATACGCGCATAGGTGATGTTGCTATGTATTTTGCGTAAGCTCGTCTGTACCAGTTTTTCTGGTACTTCAGTGTACACAGCCTGCATCTCCGCCGAAAACACCATGGCCGCGGTAGGAATGCGGACAACAGAAACTTTATCAATGCAGACTGTGGCAGATCCCACAACACCAGCCATCTTAGATCCATCGGTGAAAACAGGAATAAAGTCTGCATTGACGAAATGGTGTTCAGTGAAGAGCTGCTGGTGCACTAACGCATGGGTAGAGGACTTATCAAAAGATGTAAAGCTGGTATCAACCATGACACCAAGAGGGTGCCATGGAGGATTTTCAAAACCCCTGGTCTCTTCAATTGTCTTGTACCAACAATGCATCCATGATCAAAGTTTCTCACATTACCTTTTACTCATGTTCATCGATTGAAATACACTGTTGGGAAGCCCTGCTGTGTACCTATTTATCGCCTGCATTCGGTTTGAGTCGGTTCCACTCTGCTCGGGAGATGTCCATGTCAACTGCCCATCACTCCTACTACTGAATGTATATGTAGGTTATTTCAAAAATTTTGCACACTGCAGAAACACTGCCAGCAGGATGATGCAATTGCTCCAATTGTAGCACCAATTGTGAGTCAGCCTTCAGTATAAAAAGTTGTGTCTATGTTTGTTGGATAATCTGTTCCTCTTCTGAAAAATTCTGCCTAGAAATGGAGAAAGAAACTGAGTCAGGTCAGATCTTGCATAGCGGCCAACAATTCTATTGGGTTGTCGGAAAAGTCATGACGTATTTTGGCACCCGATGGCAGTTGGGCGGTTTTGGAAATACTAGAGGCATCCGCAGCTCTGTTATCGCTATGGTTTTCGACAGGTGCCAATTCTAGCTGCAGTCTAAAAGGAATAGTGAGCGATTTGGTTGATTTGCGGAGATTTGACATCAAGTTGAAGATGGAAAACTAAACTGTGCATTTTCGCCCTATTTTACTGTTTTACTTCCGTAAAGGGAAGAACGCGCGTCAAGCTTGTGAAAAGTTGCGTAAAGTGTACGGTGATAATGCTCTACAAGAACGTCAGTGCCAGCGGTGGTTGGCAAAATTCTGTGCTGGTGATTTTGACCTCAACGATGCTCCTTGGTCCGGGAGGCCCACCGAGGTTGATGACAACCAAATCAAGGCATTGATCGAGTCAAACCCACGTTACACGACACGAGAGATTGCGGACACATTGCACATTCATCATTCAAGTGTTCATGACCACCCAAAGAAGCTGGGATACGTAAGCAAGCTCGAAGTGTGGGTTCCTCATGAACTAAAAGAAGCTCAATTGATGGCGCATATAAACATCAGTGATATATTCATTAAACATGAGGAAAACGATCCGTTTTTGAAGTGACTGATAATTGGTAACGAAAAGTGAATTGTGTACAACAATGTGCTGCGCAAACGGTCTTGGTCCCGACGTGCTGCTTCGACTCAAACGACATCCAAAGCGGACATTCATCATCGGAAGGTTCTGGTCTCAGTGTGGTGGGATTTTAAAGGTGTCATGTTTTTGAACTCCTACCACGGAACCAAACAATCAATTCGAATGTGTACTATTGGCAATTGGACAGTTTGAACGAATCCATCATCCAGAAACATCCAGAGCTCGTTCATCGTAAAGACATTGTGTTCCATCACAACAACGTGAGACCGCACAGAAGTTTGATCGCCCGCCAAAAATTATTGGAGCTTGGGTGGGATGTGTTGCCACACCCAGCATACTCGCCTGACCTTATGGAGTCAGTCTTCCACTTGTTTCGCTCTCTTCAACAGTCCTTGTGTGGTATAACGTTCAATTCAGATGAGGTTGTAAATCAGCACCTTGTACAGTTTTTCGCCACGAAAGACAGGTCCTTCTATGAACGAGGCATTCTGCAGCTCACTGAAAGATGGCAAAAGGTTATCGAACAAAACGGGCATTATATCATCGATTGATCTTTGTTCTTTCTATCAATAAATGACCTTTGTAAAACATGGCTAAAACACGTCATGACTTTTCTGACAACCCAATACATTAAAATTGAATCTTTGCGTGGAAAATCCCCTACCAAAATTCATAAAGCTTTGTGTGAAGTTTGTGGAGTTAGTGTAGTGGATCGAAGCACAGTGTCGCGGTGGACTTCTCATTTCCTCCAAGGTCGGGAAAGCATCGAAGATGACTCAAGAAGCGGCCGGCCATCAGATGCAACGGACGACACTTGTATGGTTATCGTCAACAACATTTTGGAAGAAGATCGACCGAAAACATGTGAAGAGATTGCATATGAAGCAAATATGTCCACCACTTCAGTTTTCGGAATCCTAAATGAAAAATTAGATAAGAAAAAAGTGGCTGCCAAATTGGTTCTGCATAATCTGAGTGAAGAGCAGCAAGCAGTTCACAAAGGGGTTGCAGAAGAATTGCTTCAGCAGTACGAGACAGAAGACGAGCAGTTTTTGGACAGAACTGTTGCTATAGACGAAACCTGGATACAAGATTTTGAACTAGAACTGAAATCTCAGTCTGCTCAGTAGAAAAATCCAGAATCGCTTCGTCAGAAAAAATTCTGCTGCCAAGAATCGAAGGTTGAGCTGATGACGATTATGGCCTATGACAAGGTTGGAGTGATAGCAACATACAGAGTGCCTAGAGGAACCACGGTAACAGCGGAATACCACAGAAGGTTTCTGCAAAATGTTTTGCGCCCAAAGATTCGCCAAAGAAGGCCCGACATGCTCAAAGCAGGTGTTATCATTTTGCATGACAATGCTAGGCTGCATGTTGCTCGTATAGTAAGAGACATTCTGGAAAAGTATGGATGGGAATATCTTCCCTATGTGCCATACAGTCTTGACATGAGTCCATCAGACTATGACTTGTTCCCAAAACTGAAGAAGCCACTCCGTGGGAAACGATTCAGTCATACAGTCCTGAGATGAGCCTGCCAGACTATAACTTGTTCCCAAAACTGAACAAGCCACTCCGCGGGAAACGATTCAGTCATACAGTCCTGAGATGAGCCCGCCAGACTATGACTTGTTCCCAAAACTAAAGAAGCCACTCTGCGGGAAACGATTCATAGTCTGGCGGGCTCATCTCAGGACAGTCCTGAGATGAGCCCGCCAGACTATGACTTGTTCTCAAAACTAAAGAAGCCACTCCGCGGGAAACGATTCAGTCATACAGTCCTGAGATGAGCCCGCCAGACTATGACTTGTTCCCAAAACTGAAGAAGCCACTCTATGGGAAACAATTTAGTGTGATTCTGGATGTTTCTTAATGAGGTGACCCAAGTAATCTGACACCTCAACAATGGAGGTGTCCTGACTGAAATACAAGACTTGTGCAAACATTGGGCGACTGTCATACAGAAACACGGATATTACTTCGAAGGCTTGTAAGGTATGTAGTGAAATAAATTTGTTTTTTGAGAGATAGCCCACAGTGTGCAAAACTTTTGAAATGACCCTCATAAAAACCTGCTTACAAAGGAAATTTATACTACACATATCACTTTACACACATCAATAGCAATGGCAAAATTGCTCACACAAAAAAATTACCTCACAAGAAATCCAGTCTTACCTTCATGCTTTTCCCATCCTGAAGGCAAAGATTCATTTTCAGCTGAATCTTTCAAGGAAATGTTCCCAGAATCTAAAGCATTGTGTGACTTAGAAATATTGCATAATGGTGCAGATCGTTGATCTTCCTGAAGATGAAAATTCCTCTTATGAGGAATTGCATACAAGTCTTCTGTTACCTTTCCCTGCACATGTCGAATGATTTTATCACCATCTTTAATAGGATGTTCTGAATTAATGGTTGTTTGATCTCTAAAATAAAAAAAAATTATTCTTTTAGTCAGAAGATAACAGAATTTGTCACATTAATGACTCTAAAAATACATAATACATAAATCAAAAATTAAAGTTTAATTTAGAATAATTTATTAATCTCTCTGGTAAATGAGAAAAACATAGTTGCTGATAAAACTTACTTTTCAAAGCCTGGAAACAAGAGTTTTATTTAAAAATATGTTTACAATCGTGACCAAAAGTCCTGCACCAGTAGACCGAAAGTCAAATTACTGATGTTTGAAGTCAACTTATACAGCGTAATGGTAAAGTCAGGAACACATATTATACATCACTTTAAAGGAAATTTTATGCTGAGTTCAAATATTTTTACACAATGTTGTTATCAGTAATAGAAGTGAAGTTACAAGCAAAAGTACAGCATCTAGTCATAAAAAGCAAAAATAGTGGAATTTGTGAAATCAGTGTACAATGCATTTAACATAAAATTACTGTACAGTACAATATTGAAACTTGCAGGACACTTGAAATAACTTATCAACAAGCAAAATATGCTTTAATATTTAATTGGATAACCACGGTAACAAAGTGCACCTTCTTAGCATGGAACTAATGAGCTTCACTAGTTGTCCATTGGCGATATAACACAATGCCATACGGGCCTTACAGACACAATTGAAGTGTGCCATACGGCCCTTACAGACTCAATTAAAGTTAACTGAGTCCATAAGAGCCGTATGGCACCATGTTATCACCAATGGACAACTAGAGAAGCTCATTAGTTCCATGCCAAGAAGGTGCACTTTGTTACTAAGAGAAACTGTGGTTATCCAATTAAATATTAAAGCATATCTTGCTTGTTGGTCAGTTATTTCAAGTGTCCTACAAGTGTCAATAATGTACCGTACAGTAATTTTACGTTAAATACATTGTACACTAATTTCACAAATTCCATTATTTGTTGCTTTTTATGACTAGGTGTTGTACTTTTGCTTGTAACTTCACTTCTATTACTAGTATTAACATTCTGCAAAAATATTTGCGTTCAGCATAAAATTTCCTTTAAAATAATGTATATTTCTGATTTTACCATTACGCTGTATAAGTTGACTTCAAACATCAAAAATTTGACTTTCAGTCTACTGGTGTAGGACTTTTGGCCACAATTGTAAATGCATGCTTGTTTGTTTGCATGTGTGTGAAGTTCCAGCAAAGCAAACGTGCTGAGTTACCAGTGTGAAAATATGGCAGGGGAACTCAGCTTCATTATGCAACATAGTCCTTAAGATTCTGCTTATTTTGACAGTGGACTTGCTGCTTGTGTCAGCAGTAAGCTCACTCGTCTTAAGATAGCAATAAAAAGAAATAAGTTACAAACTGTTAGAAAAGAAAGCCAACGGTGAATTTTTACAACAACTGGTTAGGAGGAACCTTGCATATGTACTTTTTACAAAAGACGTGCTAAAACGTGGAGGTCAATGGGAAAATTTATAAATTTAGGCTGTACACAGAGGGAAAAGTACGAGAGTTATACCGAAAGTAATGCAAAAGTGGGCATAACTTTTTTCATATGAAGAAATTAACTGGTGCACCAAAAGCTATTGAATCGAAAACAACTGCAAGACACACTTTAATGATAAAAAACTATGTACAATTAAAATAAATGTGTTTAAGAACTTTCAACGCCACAACGGCGTCATCATCAGAAACTGTTTCTGATGGTGATGCCGTTGTGGCGTTGAAAGTTCTTAAACACATTTATTTTAATTGTACATAGTTTTTTATCATTAAAGTGTATCGTGCAGGAGACGGCATTTGTTTTCGATTCAATAACTTTTTTTCTTAACTGACAGAGATTGTTCAAATTGCACATGTTGGTAGAGTAACTCCTCCTCTATACAAAGGTATTATTCAACGTAGTCTCCATCACAAGCTATGCATTTGCGCCATCGTTGAACCCAACTCTCGAATACTCTTTGAAAAAATTCAGGTGTACCCACCTCTTCACAGCCACTTTTACCTCCTCTATGTCATCAAATCATTGTCCCAGGCGACTGCCCTTCATTGAACTGAACAGGTGGAAGTCAGAGGGCACCAGATCTGGGCTGAACGGTGGATGGGGGACCACCGACCAGCATAATTTCCTGATCGCCTGATTTGTTGCCAAAGATGTGTTTGGTTTCGCATTTTCGTGGTGAAAGCGGATCCTTTTCAGATTCTTGTTTGGTCTTTTCCTCCTTATGGCTTCTCTGAGCTTTTTGAGTGTCTCAGTGTACTGCTCGCTGATCACGGTATTGGCAACATTTCAGAAAATCAAGAATGACAACCCTGTCATTCCAAAAAAAAAAAAACAGTCACCATGACTTTCTGTGTTCATCACTGGCTCTTGGAACTTCTTAGGCCTCGGTGAGGAGGTGTGACACCATTCCATGTATTGATTTTTCGTTTCTGGATAGTAAAGATACGCCCACGTTTCATCCTGTCACCAGATCTGAAGAAGAAGTGTCTTCATTCGCTTCAAATGCTTCCAGCAGAACAGAGCAGACTTCCAACCTTCTCTCCTTCAAATCGGGTGTCAACTGCCGAGGTACCCACATTGCACACACTTTCCAATACCCTAAGTCTTCCACCATCTTCTGTATGGCATTGTGACTACCCTCCAGTTGTGCAAAAAGCTCACAGATTGTGACTTATCTCTCCGCGTGAATCAATTCAACCACTCGCTGACGATTCGTGTCAGTGCTCACAGATGATGGTCTCCCACTGTGTGGTTTGTCTTCAATGCTGGTTTCCAATTCTTCATAATTTTTCATCCATCTGTGTACATTGCTGTTGTCAATAGCATCACGTCTGTAAACATGCTGTAGCCTTATGTGGATGTCAAACAGCCTGCACACTTCCTTCAACAAGAATTCACTGGCAGCATTTGCTTCTGCTTGGAATCCATTATTTACCTGCAATGAAGAAGAAGAGTTACTATAGAGGAAGGGTTACTCTACCAACATGTGCAATTTGAATGACCTGTCTGTCAGTTAATAAAAAACTTATGCCCAGTTTTGCATTACTTTTGGTAGAACCCTTGTGTTTCAGTCAAGTGAATTTGCAAATTTGCCACTTGGGTCGCTGAAGTCAAGCCGATGAATCTGTTCTCTGGCACTTACGCCAGTTCCATTGGTTCCACATTGTTATGAGCCTCCGTTTGCAGTTAAAATGACCAGTGCACAACTTTATTAACACCTTGAATATCTGTGTAGGAAATGTTTCTGGTGCCATGTTTATCTGACTTTATTTCATCAGAATATGCAGTAGAACAAGTTCCTGAAGTTTACCCAAACAATTTTTAGAAACATCTTGTGTATAGCCTTACATTGTTATGTGGTTCTTTAACCTTCCGAGTGCCATGGATGCATCTAGAGCGAGCAAACATTTCTCCAACTCAGTGTCATGGACGCTTCTTTCTGACACTGAGTTGGAGAAACGTTTGCATGCGCTAGACGTGCCGCTGACACTGGGTAAAGGAACGCTTCGCATGCACTAGGCATGCCGCCGACACTCAAAGGGTCAAACTTCCAAGCAAAAAAATGTTAAGCTGGCATTTCAAAAAAGCGGGAGGGGGGGGGGGGGGAACCTGCTACTTACAAATCGCATAAAAGCTGAAGATGATAAATTCGTGTGATTTATTGGGTTGGAAAGAAAGTAATATCTGCAAATGCAAGGCAACAGGAAAGTGCTAATTACCATATATACAAGTACAAATCAGCCCAAAATGTAGTCACCATTGTCTGCCATGACCTACTCCCATCATCTGGGCCACTGTTGAATACTGTCCCTGTAGAATTATGGCGGCTTGGAAGCAAAGAAGTGAGTAAGTGCATGTTCGACATCATTCCAGTTGGTGAACCGCTGTCCATCCAGGAAATGGTGCAATGACTGGAAAAGGTGGTAGTCACTTGGAACAATGTCCAGGGAATAGGCTGGGTGCAGCAGCAGCTCCCAGCCCAGGCCCTGACCTTGTGACAGATCACTCATGCTGTGTGAGGTCTCATTCCATCTTGCTGTAGGACATTCATCCTCGCAGTTCAGCAGTGCTGGTCATCCCGATGTGAGCAATGCATGCAGATCGTGGAGCTGACGGCAGTACACATGTGTGGTAATAGTGGTGGTGTTCGACAGCAGCTCAAAAAGCACAACTCTCGGCATATCCCACCAAACAGACAGCAAGCCTTGTGTGAGTGTAAGCAGGCTTTGGGGGTCGGCATGGGCTTCTGTTTTGGGTCCAGCCACTGTTACTGGGTGCTAACATTGTCAGACAGGACCCATTTCTTGTCACCTGTTACAAAGCGGTCCAAGAATGGTTCAACTGATCACGTGCAACCAGAGAAATGCACGCACTGGTTGACGCAGGTGCGCGATAATGCTCGTGTGGGTAGTTATCCAGCTGTTTGACCAACTCCGGCATGGTCATACGTGGCTCGGTCTCCACCAAGGTCTTCAAAAGCATGTCCATATCCACCGTTGAGAGTCTTTTGGCTTTGGGACGGTCTGACAGGTCAAAATTTCCCTCTCGAAACCATTCACACCAACAACAGCATTGACCATCTGATATGGTATTGGGGTACACACTGGTAATGTTCCTTACAGCACTTGCAAGGGTGCTACCACAACAAAACTCACAGAGCATGCAATGGTGGATGTGCTCCTTGTCCACTTCCATGTTGGCTGGCCCTTACACCCATTTGCCTTCTGATGGGTAACTGCAACTGACTTAAGCCGCTACCACCCTGCTGATGTTATGCCGGTGTGCAGCGCAATCTCAGTGTCCAATGTGTGCCATTGCCGAGGCTTTGACTTATCAGACATTACTTCCACCCCAAAAAATTCTTTATAAAATCAAAATGAGGAATAAAATTTTCAGTAAATATGTGAATTGTTTCTAATGTATAATTTGGCTTATACTACTACATTCAAAAAAGTTCCAGAACTTTTTGAATATTTTCCAAATGTCAATGAATTACGTCATTCCCAGCTGAGAAAGCAAAGAGCATGTGACCAACCAGCCAGAACCGCTTTGATCCAGATCTAACACGTACATCGTATGTGCGTAGTTCATGATTACAAGTATTTGAGGCTCTCCGTCGCGAGGACAATGATTTCGAATTTCGAACAACGTTCAAGTGTAAAATTGTGTGTTCTTCTCAGAAAATCTTTCGCCGAGACTTTTCAAATGATTAAGTCAGCGTATGGTGAGAGTGCAATGCATTGAACTAGAGTTTATGAGTGATATCAATGATTCGAAAACAGGCGACAGAGTATCGAGGATGACGAGAGGCCAGGAGGACCTTCAACATCCACAATGAATGAACAAATCGCCATTGTCAAAGAAATTGTGAAAAATGGCCATCGAAAAACTTTTGCAGTGATTGCAGAAGTTGCCGGCATCTCAATTGAAAGTTGCCATGCCATTTTAACAGAGAAACTGGGCATGCATCACGTGTGCCAACAAATTGTTCCCAAAAACCTGACACCAGAAAAAATGGATGAGCGCATGCAAGTTTGCGGGGATAACATCGATGCAGTGGATCCAGATCTCGATGTCTTGAATCGACTGATCACTGGCAATAAGACTTGGTGCTTTCTGTACGACCCCCAATCCAACCGACGGTCAAAAGTGTGGAAATCACCGTAGTCACCACGACCAAAAAAGTTCAAGGCTGACCGCTCCAAAAGAAAGGTCTTGTTAACAGTTTTCTTCGATTGCAAGGAGGTCGAACACAAGGAATTCCTTCAACATGGTCGTACAGTCCCTAAAGAAGAGCACGTCAATGTCCTGAAATGTCTCCAAGAATCAGTGAGACACAAGTGACCCGATCTTTGGAAGACCAACTCGTGGGTGCTTCATCACAATAATGCGCCGGCTCACAGATCCCTCCTTGTGTCCGATTACCTGTCCAAACATCACATTTCCATTCATTCACAACCACCTTATTCCCCTGATCTCGCCCCCGTGTGACATTTTCCCTGGATGAAGAATTTGCTTAAGGGGCGACACTTGTCAAGTTCCGAAGAAAGTGCAACGAGCTGCAACAGAGGCACTGGAAGATGTAGCAAAAGAAGGCTTGCAATCTGCATTTAAATATTTGTATGAGTGCTGGCAAAAATGCATAGTCACACAGGGTAAATACTTCGAAGGAAACACCGCATAAATAGGTATTATTTGTACTCATTATTTTTTAATATAAGAAGTTCCGGAACTTTTTTAACATAATAATAGCAATTCGCTATATGCCTCTAGATACCTGTTCATCACGTAATACATGAACCATTTATGTGATGAACAGGTATCTAAGAAGCATATATTGAATTGTTATATGCTAAATTATATTAAGCTGAAGATGATTTTTTGAGCCAATATAAAAACAGGGACTTACTTTTGCAGCACACAAGTAGTGGAAACATCTGTTCTGGTTATATTGCTGCTAGGATGCACAGATTCAATAGATGGTGTAGTTTCTTTCTCCTTTCGATGCCTTGAAGCGGCTTCTAGGCTTATGTAGTACTCTAAAAATCCTGATTTCCTCCCCATGTCTTGGTTGTCATTGGAATCAGTGTCGCTATTATTGTTATCTATTGCTTGATACCCATCTTTTTCATGGACTGAAGTGGATCTGCATGAGCCTTTTTCCTGACTGAAAAATTCCATACAAAAATTATGAGCACAATAAACAACTTCACTAAACTTTAGTTTATTCATTTAAGTGGTATTAACAGAAAATTTTAAAATAAATGCTAAAAAAAAAAATCAAGACTTAATTCAAAAATATATCAAATAAACTCAACTATACAAGGATGCAGTGGCAGCTCATGACTCAAGAGCAGTGAAGTTTTACAAAATAAGAATCCATGGGGGAAAATGTATCTATTTCTTATTAGAAGGTCAATTCTTCTATCTTTCAAAGAAGAATAGAAGTCAAATGATATCATCATAGAAAGGCTGTTTAACTACAAATTCAGAGAGAAGTTCTTTTTGCATCGCAATAATAGGTTAACAATATCAGTCTTTGCTGTGAAATAGCAATTCTATTTATTCATTTCAAACAAAAACATCTTTCTACTGGCATAGTGATTGAGAGTAAAGTAAGAACTACAGTAAACAATTTATACACTTATCGGAATACATCCTTATGCACATTACATCTGAAACAACGTGTACACTGCTATCACTATCCAGGTTCATTTTTTTTAACAAAAGCGTGGATCCACAACAACAGCACTAAAACTGAAGTTTACACTCGCAGTTACTCCATAAACTTAGCAGACGCAAATGAGGATAACTATCTAAACTCAAAATCTCACTGCAGGGAAGTGGCGGCTACCATCACTTCACCTCGATCATTGACGTTGTTGGTTGCCATAGCAACTCCCTTATTATATGCAGTTGAAGTTTCCATGCTGGCACTCTTCATGGTTCCAGAGTGAAGTGATTTGCAACTGCAGCTCTTATATCTAATGATTAATGACTTCATGGCTTCCTCTAATTACTTTCAGTACCATAAATACTTAACGGGAATTATAGAGGATAAATTTATTAAGGTACAATACCTCTCAAATCTTCAATCTATACACTAGATCATCGCCAGGAGTTCTTGTGGCAATATGAACACAAAACAGCAATAAGGAGCATTTCAAATAAAACAGGATTAGACAGGCACATACAACAAACTGGCCACAAAATGGAAAGGGAATCCTTACAAGTTATCGAGCATCAATCCCCTCACAATTATCTGGAAATTAGAGGAATCCCTGGAAATTTACAAGACACAAGGTGGCAAAATCAATGACCATGATGGATGGTAAATCAATCGGGCTTGATCGCCAGACCTGTGGAAGTAGTAAAATGCAAGAACTCCTTTCAGTTTTATATACATACTAGCGGAGATACCCGGTGTTGCCCGGGATAGACATAAAGTTTGTTTTAAAGTAACAATGTAAATCGCACTATAAAAAAATCCTACCATGATGACGAATAACGCTCAAGTCGGGCCTCATGCTGTTCCAAGGTCCCTGGCCGCCCTAGATACACTGTCTCTTTCCCGCTGATCCACAAGTCTTCGATCACGTTGTTCGGTTGTCTCACTCTCTCGAAGTAATTTTACTTTCTTTGCTTTCCGCCGAACTTGTTCGATGGGTTTGCGTTTTTTTTTTTTTTTTTTTTTTTTTTTCTGGGAGGCATTTCACCACACTTGATGAAAATTTTATTATAAAAATCACAATTTATAATGTCTGTTCTGAGCTGTAAAAACTCGAAATAGCAAACATGCACAATAATGCATTTCCTGCACTCCGCATTCAGCTTTCTAGAGTGTAGATATACAACCTGATCACACCCAACGTGAAAGAAAGTAGTTCACAAAAATATACTGATTTTTTTTTACTAATCTTGAAAACTAAACCAATTCGGATCATTCTTTCACCGTTGGGAGGCTTTCCGGAAGACATAGGCTATTTCGTTTATTTATTATTATTTTTTTATTATTTTTTATTATTTTTGTCTGTACTACCGAATAACATCCCTTTCAAGTAGTTTCCAATTTCCCAGGTATCGTTCAATTTTGTTTACATACAACCTGATCACACCTAACGTGAAAGAAAGTAGTTCACGATAATATACGGAATTTTTTTTTACTAATCTCAAAAACTAAACCCATTTGGATAATTCTTTCACCGTTGGGAAGCTTACTTCTTCCGGTAACTAATACCAATACTAATCTTGCATTTAAATTTTATGTATGAAGAAGACAGTCTGTTTTAACTTCAACTTAACCTTGACACTATTTGAGAGGACCACGCCTATTGGTGGGAATCTCCTAAGCTCTTGCTCTTTTGTGCAGTTTTCCAAAAAGAGCTGTAAATGTGCTTGTTCCTCATCATGACAAATCAATTATCTTGAGTGTTGGCGATCTCTTCTTTTGGGAAGTTACCCAATTTCCACTTGGTCTGGAACTTCTTTTGGAGCAAAAAATGAATTCCTCAGTAAATGTAGCGAGACAAATGGCTGGAAGTGAATGACCATTCATGAATGACTCTTTTGGGTGAATGATGAATGAACTCCCAAGAATGAATGACTTATGCCATCACTAGTTCTCTTGTAATGTGTTTCGCCAAGCAGGAGTATATTAGGCCATTGTGTCTAATAGCTCCACGTTACAAGGCACGAAGCAAAGTGTCTGCAGAAGCCAAATAAAAACTTAACAGGGAATTTTTAAGGAAATGTTTTTTTTTTTTTTTGGGGGGGGGGAAATGAAATCCCCTAATTTTTGGATGCCCTGATAAAAATTTCCATGATTTTTGGATTCCCTGATAAAAATTTCCCTGATTTTTGGATTAAAAAATTTCCATGATTTTTGGATTCCCTGATAAAAATTTCCCTGATTTTTGGATTTCCTGATAAAAATTTCCCTGATTTTTGGATTTAAAAAATTCCCTGATTTTTGGATTAAAAAATTTCCATGATTTTTGGATTCCCTGATAAAAATTTCCCTGATTTTTGGATTTCCTGATAAAAATTTCCCTGATTTTTGGATTAAAAAATTTCCCTCATTTTTGGATTAAAAAATTTCCCTGATTTTTGGATTAAAAAATTTCCATGATTTTTGGATTCCCTGATAAAAAATTTCCATGATTTTTGGATTTCCTGAAAAAAAATTCCCTGATTTTTGGAACCATTTTCAAATTCCCTGAAAATTCCAGGTTGCATGGAAACCATGTTATCACACCTCTGGGGTGTTTAAAAATAAGACACACAGATGAGCCATTAAAATAGAAAAAAAAATCTTTATAGGATTCTACTGATAAGAAAGAAAGAAAGAAAGAAAGAAAAGACAAATTAATTAAATAAAATAAATAAATATCTGATTAAATACTTACATATTATTTTCAGAATCAGCTTTCAGTAGTGGTGAGCACTCTCCTTCAACATTAACACCCATGGAGGATGGATCCAGCTGAGCATACTGACGTCGACTCTGAACTGTCTGCTTGCAGGAGAACCTGCACACAGCATTTAATTCCTCGTAGAGATCTTCATAATCTTCTTCTGACCCCAGATTGCTGTTTACATCTGTTGGATCTAAATGGTAGTTGGGGTTGTCAAAACTGAGAAGCCCGTTCTCTAAAATGGTTGATGAAAAATTAAGCACACCACATTTCAAACGATAGAATTTACAAGCAATATTCCAAACCTATATACATATATAACTTATATTAAATCTATAATCACACTGTACCAGTTCCTAAAATTCATACACAAAATATAGTGCTTAATTCACTGTCCAATCAATGACAAGGCAGCCCGATTGACTTTTGTGCAACTCTTGAGAAACTGGTGATCAGCATATACCAAAGACAACACTTTTATTTACAAAATACATTAACTCTGCATTCAGTGATACAGCTTTTTTTTTCTTCATAACAACAGCCAAAAACGTTATGAGGGAAGGCAATTTTTTTGTCTTGACAAAATTAACATTACAGGGCACATATATATGAGGCACATTCACATAGCATACTTCTGGAAAATTTTAGGTAGGAATTTTAGGACTTTTTAGAAAAATTTTAGGAAAATTTTAGGAGTGTATTTCAATAAAAACTAGATGTATATTTGTATACATCTAGTAAAACAACTTTGTATACATTGTAAAGAGTTTGCTTCACACCCTTCAACCATATATACTGATAGACTGTGCATGACATCAAAATTTCTGACTCCAACATAAAATCACATGACAACAGTCAAAAAGATGGGTTACACCTGCTGTGCTTATGGTTGCTCTGAGCGATATAGTAAAGAAAGTTCTATGATTTTTCATGGGTAAGAAACGAATTAAATACCTAAGTCAATAAAGTTCAATTACTTAACCAGAAACTTGCAGCTATTGATATAAAAATATAGTAACTTACGAAAAAAATGGAATGCATGTTCCAAATTCTTCGCAAATCTTCATCAAATTATAAATCACAAAATGCAAACAACCCGATCATGCATGTATATAGCTCATAAGTAAACTTACCTGAAGAGTTTTCATTATATATGAGGCACATTCACATAATACACCGAAAACACTGAAGTTCTGCAGCGTAAATTAGTAATCATAACAGCATTTGTACACGAAATTTGGAGTCTGATGATGACGTGCCCAATGTTTGAGCCATGGCGGCTTTGATGCAGCTATTGCCAATGCACAGTCCATTAGTATATATGGTCGAAGTTCACACCCAAATTTTTTGCATAACGTCTAATGTCTAAAGTTTAAGTATGATTTACTTCTAATGTTCAGTTCTTATCTTTTCACGTGTTATTATCATATTCAAGTATATTTACCACATTCAAGTTTCACTTTGAACATTAATATGCTGTTGAACCAGAAGCAATTCACGATTTTCACAGTAAAGTTTTCAGGTTTCACATTAAATTATAATATCCTAAAAAGGTAATTGAAAACCAAGAACTATGTACAATTGTTCACTGAATTACTTTTTTCATATTATTGTTTTAACCTTTTCCTGATTAGCCTATCTTTTTCTGCTTCCACCACAACTAATTTACTTTCAGTTTTCTTTATTTCAGCTGAACCTTGTATGATCAAGTTAGAGGCAACTGCTATTTCAACAGTAATTTGTTTTTCTACAGCTTTTCTCATTCTTTCTGTTCCCTCTTGAATTACTGCTAGGGAGGCTTCTTTATCGTTTTTAAGCCTATTTATTTCTGCATCATTTTCTTTTATTTTGTCATCAAACTCAGCTTTTCTTTTTTCTCTAGCTGCTTTTCCTTATTTTCCCTCTCTTTCTGCTTCCTTTCTTTTACCTTTTTTTATTCTTCTTCCTTCAGCTTATTAACATACTCTTTATAAAATTTATGTGAATCACGAACACTATTTAACAAATTTCTTGTTATGGGAACTTTACTTACACATCCATAGTGTTTAATGGCCCCTTTAACTATTCTTAATGATGTTATAGTTGAGTCTTTTAAGTTAGCCTTGTCCTTCCTTAACAGAGCAGTGTTAACCGAAAATCCCCTTTCTGCATCAGCATTACCATGAGGTAAAACTAAAATTGACTTGATGAGTTTAGCAAGATTTGAGTATTTTTCTTTTCCGCTGGAGTCTTTAATACTAAATATATTACGCCAGTAATGATCAATCCGCACTGGAATATGCCCTTCCTCTGAAAATTTCACTAGTTCATCTAGAGTTGGCTTATTGCAATTTAAAAGTGTCCACTCTTCTCTTACTCTATCAATTTGTTCCTCAGAAAGATGCAAAACACTTGAAATTCTGGTTATTTCTGAAAGTCCTTCAGTGACTGAAAGTTGAGTTGACTCTTTCTTTGGTTCTTTTACCTTTAAAACTTCTATGTCTCTTAGCTTTTGATTGCAGAATGGCAAATTTGACTTTAAATATTTTGTGGTTGCAATTAGTGATGATCTTACATCTAAGAGAAATAATTTCTGCCTGGTCTCCTGAACATTCCTGAGGAGATTTTTGTCTTCATACCAACTTCTAACTCCCCTAGTTTTTTCCATGAATTTTTGTTTTCAAAATCTACATTCTTTAGGTCTTCTCCAAATTTCCCTGCAATAACATCATCTTGGATAAACTGAGCCATAACATTTCTCATTAAAGTATTTAAATCAGAATATAACTGGTGTATTTTTGGTTCTTCACTCTGATAACATAATGAAAACTTTTCAAAATTTTGGTGTGAAAATGAAATTAATGCTAAATAGCAAGGAGTTAGCTCATTTTTCAGGAAACAGTGAATTCTTTTATACCTTGCCGAATTGCGTAGTTGTTTTTCAAATATTTTTTGAGATGGCAAGAAGTTTAAAAAATATTCTGTAATATTTAGCCATTGATCCAAGAGCCTCTGAGCTACAGAACCAACGGTTAACCATCTGTTGCTGACATGACGCAAAAGAAATTTGGCTGTGACCAATGTTATATCCTCGACAGATTTATAATCCTCTCGTCTTGCAGCACTACTCTTTAAAAAGTAATGCATATCAGTAGCAAATTCGTCAAAATCTATATTTAAGCTTGTCAAAAAATTTTTAAATGCATTACTAACAACATGCAGGTTGCAAAAAACTAGTTCCAAAGATTTCTGGCCTGTTTTTTGTTTTACAACTTCATTGAATTTGCGTAAAAAGCACTTATTTACATTTGGGCTGTCCATGGATACACAAATAATTCTGTTCAACGAAATATTGAAGGATGATAACACATCAAGAATTTCTTTTAGCAAAATATCTGCTGTTGCATGACCCAGAAAAACGCTTGTTAGGTATCGGCAAGAAACTGAATTTATTTCTGAAGACCAGTACCTGAGATACACATCCAACTGCCGTTTCACTTGTGTATTTGTAGTTTCATCAAATGCTATAGTAACCTTTCCTGGGCTACTAGATGCAATGCCTTTTTTCAAATCCTCTTCAAAATATTTTGACAATCCATGTGATATCACATAAGCAACTTTTTTTCTTTAAGTTGCATTTTGGCTGCAATAGCAGAATCAGGAAACATTTCTTTGAAAAGTTCAACTGTTTCAGTGCATGAAACAAAAGACATATTGTCCTTAGCAACTTTCATGGCCCATAATGCTTCGGCTTTAGCCAACTGTAAATCATGACTCAGTACTTCACTAATATTTGTTTTGGGCTGAAGATCCCGTCCTCCAAAGGCTTTCAGGATGGACTTATTTTGAAATTTACTTTGAAATTTCTGCAAATGTTTTTTTCCTTTATGATGCACTTTTACTTCTGAAAAGCCACTATTAGAAATTTTGAAAATTTCTGAACACAATATACACTTAGCAGAAAATATTGTTTCAGTTGCAGAACACCATTCCTTCAACTTCGCTCCGTCCAATTCTTTGGCAAGCCACACATCTTGAAATTTCGTTTTGGATTTAGGCATCTTAAACACTTGTATTACTAACCAGAAAATGAAAGGGAAGTACAAAAACACATTCCAATATTGCAAAACCAGACAACTTCCTGAAATTTGGCTGCGAGGATGTCAGAAGATAGAAAAAAAAAAAAAAAAAAAAAAAGCAGGTCACCACTGGAGAACTGAACCTGCACACAGCACAGAGAACACCATAAAAGACGCAAAACCAGAAACTATCATACGCATCTCACGCAAGTTCAGTCAAAGCGAGTTGGAGCCGAGATATATTGCGCATCGAAGGTCGCTGTCGCCGACACACGATCGAAGGTCAATGATCACGTGCTCTCTGATGTCTGCCACGATAACACTCAGCTACCATCCCATCGTCATTACCGGAGGTTACGGAAGGAGACCACATGTTTCCTCTTTGCTTCCACCCACCTGCGGTTTACAATAACAAAACATCAGCAGAAAGAGGAGGTTCCACAAGGCATGTACAAAAATAAAGAACGATCTTCTGCGTGCCACGGAGTTCGTCTGCAAAGCGCAAACCAGGGGTGAAAATGACCCCTCCCCTTTTCCCTTAGATCTCTTGTTACTCTCGAAAACTGTCCGAAGGCAAAAAAGCGGAGCGCCCGCCCGAAGCAAGTGCATCTCGATGGCGTCATTTTCCCTCCTTCAGCAGCACAGCATATAGGCTGTGTTTCTACAATAACAGGTCTTTTTACCTTACCGTAATGGTAAATTTATTGGCGTTAATAACGGTTGTATTTTTAATAAATAAACTTACGAAAATTTTAGGAAGAATAGCAAATTTTAGGTATAATTTTAGGAATTTAAGGAGGGTCACAAAATATTAGGAATTTTAGGAGGAATGCGATCCCTGACATTAGAACTCAGAACTGATATTAACGTCTTGCATTTGACTTTTTCCCAAGTTGTACATGGAAAGCTTACATAACGATGATGGGCAAAACACGTAACAATATTAACAAATAATGGTAACTTGATCACGCTAGTTACGTTAAATGAAAACTTTTACAAAAAAGTTCGTAAGTTGGAAGCTTTCGACCTTATCTTAGGTCTTCATCTCGCCAATGGAGGACTAAGATTGTTTTCCAGATTCTACATTTGAATTTTTCTTATTTTTGTTGCCAAAACTTAGAATTGATCTCCAGATCATCGGAATGTAGAGAGGAGATTCGGAATTGCAAGTCATTGAGTTGAAAATAATTTCCAGGCTTTCACGGTAACGGAGGGCAAAACGATTGTCAAAAGAAGCAATTCGTTTTGCTTCGTTCCAGTGGGGAAATGCAGATGTGTCTTCCATTGTCAAAATAGACAAGGCAGTATTAGGATTGGCTTTCGAAACATCTTTTTTATGTTCTAAAATTCTATGGTTAATGCTCCTGTATGGCAACAATCTTAGTCCTCCATTGGCGTAATGAAGACCTAAGATAAGGTCGAAAGCTTCCAACTTACAAACTTTTTTGTAAAAGTTTTCATTTGACGTAACTAGCGTGATCAAGTTACCTTTATTTGTGGAAAGCTTACTTTCCTGTACATAATGCATAACTATACAACCTTTGTACTCACCAGTAAAGTCATCTTTCTGCACATAATCTATTGCTCATTTCTTATTCAGCATGCCATGTAACAAAAAAATTGGAAGTTCTGTATTCGTATCAAAATGTAAATTTCACATGTTTTGCCTTACTTTTGTTAAACAATGAGAAACCAAAAAAAAGTATAAGTTTTGGAACGTATACCTTCCTTTATTTTTCCACGTAATTGCCAAGTTTTAGTAAACACTAGTCGGAATGAGAAACCAGTTTTTCAATACAGAGAGAGTAAAAGTTTGCTCCAGATTCATGGAGACATGTTTTGACAGCTTCCTTGACACTTAATCAAACATCTAATAGGGTATTTTCTTCTAGGAAAAAAAGTTAATTAAATAATGTAGATTTTCGGAGAAAACTCTTTTCCTTTTTCAGGCAGTCTTTTGTTGTCTCTCTTTTCTTATCACTATCACGGTTAAGAAGATGGTAGTATTGAACACACTAAGTTACGTATGAAAGTTTTAAGGCAAATACATTTCGGCCATTACTATGGCCTTCATCAGAACAACTGATGAATGCCATAGTAATGGCTGTTATACGTAACTTAGCGCGTTCTATACTACCATCTTCTTAATTTGTTTGTTAGTTACGTGCATTGCCCACCACTCTTTTACTATCATGGTGCAACTCCGACAGTTATGGTTATTTTTTACTAAATCTTGCCATATGTTAGGTAGGGACAAACCTCTGCAGTCACTGATGATGGAAGTCTGATTTTTCTCATTTGCTATTCCTTCTTTTAATTTTCTTTTTTGATAGTTGCCCTGGAAACAGGTGACTTTTAGTTAATTCCAGTTTATGTTGTGTCTGGTTTCTGTAACATGTCTATCTAATCCTGTCTGGTTGGAGCAATTTTTTATAGCTGCTTTATGTTCTGCTATTCGAGTTTCTAGTCTGTGACCCAGGGGCAGATCCAGAAGTTTACTCGGGGGAGGGGGCGTCTGTTAAGTGGGGACAAACCTCTGCAGTCATTGATGATGTAAGTCTGATTTTTCTCATTTGCTATTCCTTCTTTTAATTTTCTTTTTTGATAGTTGCCCTGGAAACGGGTGACTTTTAGTGAATTCCAGTTTATGTTGTGTCCAGTTTCTGTAACATGTCTATCTAATCCTGTCTGGTTGGAGTAATTTTTTATAGATGCTTTATGTTCTGCTATTCGAGTTTCTAGTCTGTGACCCAGGGGCAAATTCAGAAGTTTACTCTAGGTGGGGGCAGTTTTTCGGGTATAAAAGGGGGAGGGGAGAGAAGACATTATGGAAGGGTTTTTTTAGATATACATTATACATATTGGCAGTGCAGCTCTTACCTGACATTTCTTTACAAGGTCTTTAAAACACTTCCACTTGCTCCAGGAATGTTAAATCGTTAAATACCTGAATGAGAGCAGGCAATAGGTAAAAAATCACAATTGTTTCAGTGCGATCGATTGTGCGTTTCCCGAAGAAATGAACCTTAGGCTTTTTTGAAATTGGCACAGACTATGTCTGAATGAAATCCTTCAAAATAAAACCCAAGCCCTTATATTTAGAGTTGGTTAATTTAATAAAAAAATTTAGTGGTCTCCACCTGACATATTCTCATACATTCAAGTAAATACACACCTGATTTCAGCCAAAACATAATGAACACTCGGTTTAGTCATAAAATCGCTAAATATAAAACACAGTAACTGGAATTTTGCTCTCCCCCTCCTTTTTTTTTTTTTTTTTACTGTGCCCGACGGCAACAAAAAGAATCATTTTTGACTTATTTTCATTGGTGATGAAATAACGAAATTCTACGTTCATTGGAAATTAGCGTCAAAAAGGAAAAAGAAAGCAGTTCTGATATCAGTTACTTTATGTACAATATGAAAACTCCAATGAAGGATGGTAGACACATGGGTGTACTCAGTATGTGTACAATCACACTCGTACAAAAATGAGATGAAGAGAACTTAGTTTTTCTTTTGAAAAACAAAGTTCCCCTAGTCTCATCTGAAGAACTGAAAACTTCCTTTAAATGAGTATGTGGTGTTAAACCAAGTAAACAGTGCCTCCTAATACTCTACTATTACCAAATTTAAACAGCTTGGAAGTTTTACAATATTATTATTCTATTCCTGCGAAAAATTTATAGCGACAAAATTCCCAAAAGCTAATGGAAAATTTAGAAAGTTTCTGTTTTTATGATAGTTCAGAATAGATTACTATCTTAATTACAATTTAGAGATATATAATTTCATGAGAAAAATGAGTAGGTTTGAATTACGGATTCAGGTTTGTTTTAAATTTTCCACAGACTGTTTCGTGACGTTACAGACGCTAGACAATATGACAATAGCAAAGAACTAACAAAGAATAACCCATGCTTCCTCACCCCACTGTCCCTGTCTTATCTTTATCTTTTGCATGCACTTTCTTCCTCTCTTTATTATATTCCCTTCTCTTCCTTTTTTTACTGAAGTGTAAACATATTTTAAATCCAATTCTGCAGTAAGTTTAATTGTTAATTTTTTTTTAGAAAAACTGAAAACAAAATATGCAAAGTTAATCATTTACGATCTGTGCTACTTTAAATGTAAAAACTTCATTAGGCTTTGGGGGTATCGCCTTAGTCGCCCCCACCACCACCACCACTGGTTCAGCCACTGCTGCGACCTGTCTCACCTATGTATGATAGTCCACAACTACCATTTTACTTCATAGACCACTCATTGCATTTTTTAAATATCTTCTTTTTGAACTATCTTTGGGAAATACTTTTTTACTTTGTTCTCTAAACTTGGAGCTAGCCTTATGTCATACTTCTTACTAATTCTCTTTAAATATTCGAATAAACCTTGGTGATATGTAATTTTTCTAGTGCATTTTATTTGCTGCTGTTGTTATGTGTTCTTCTCACCTGAAGAATTTAGAAGTTTTTCAACTTCATTCTTAGGATAGTTATTTTCTGTAAGGATGACTAAGTTCTTTGTGTGCTTTTTTCATTTCTGCTGTAGATACTACTTTATTTATTTTTTCTAAAAACCGACTGGCAAAATTTTTCTTAATAAAATATGGATGATAGGAATTGAAATCTAATAATTTATTCGTATTCAATGGTTTCTTATACAGTTTTGTAAGGGATTTTCCAGCTTTATAATAGATTGCAATATCTCAAAAGTTAATATTACCGTCTTTTTGAAGTTCCAATGTGAACTTAAAGGAATCATCTAATTCATTGAAGCCGCCCCGGTGGCGCAGTGGTCTAAGCGATGGCCTCTGATCATTCGTCCGAACGCGGTCCGGGTTCGAATCCCGGTGAGGCATGGATGTTGTGTTTGTCTTACGGCACTGGCTCTCTCCCTTCCCTGGAACCAGTGACCCTAAATTAGGGACCGGCGACTGCTTATAGCCCATTGAGTTGCTCACGGTGGTCGTTAAACCTCTAAACAAAAAAAAAAAAAAAAAAAAAATTCATTGAATGTGTCTAGAATTTTTTCTGGAAAATTTTTTTCTGCGCTGTCTATTATAAATAAAATATCATTCATGTACCTACTACAAAGACAAAAATATATGGGTTGTATGTATTAGGATCTTCTCTTCAAGTTTTGCCACATAAGCCATAACCACAATAGTGACAAGAAAAGAGAGACAACATAAGACTACTTGAAGAAGGAGTTTTCTACGAAAATTTGCATTATTAATTAACTTGTTTTCCTAGAAGAAAATACCCCTATTTGATGTTTGATTAAGTGTTTAATTTAAATAAATAGGAAGCCAGTTTTCAGCACGAGTTTTATTTAAAGCTGCCTTGACTTCATCATCATTTGCAAAATGCTTGTCTTAAGGTCCTTTCTGGTTTTGGGAACAAATGGTAATTGCACGGGGCTGAATCAGGACTGTATTGGGGTGCAGCCATTTTTCCCACTTGAAATTGCAAAGGTCCTGCATAACAGCAGCTTTATTTGGGGTTGCATTGTCATGAAACAAAATGATTCCTTTTCACAAGTTTTGTCTTCGATCCTTAATTGCTGTCCTTAACTTCAATGTCCCACAGTACAATGCAGCATTTATCGCACTTCCTTTTGCCATAAACTCTGCATACACCGGCACCTTGCAGTCAAAAAAGACTGTCACCATCACTTTTTGGGTAGACGGCAGGACTTAAAATTTGTTTGCAGTTGGTGACCTGCGGTGTTTCCACACCATGGATGCCAATTTGCTTTCTAGTACTAAGTGATGCACCAGCACCTCATCGCCAGTGATGATGCACTGCAAAAATTCTGTGCACTCAGAATAACGTTGCAGGAATGCAAGACAGGATGTAAATCACCGATTTTTGTGCTGTTCCATTAAAGATCATGGAACCCATCTTGCACACACTTTTCTGATATGCAGGTGCTCATGAAGGATAGCGTGTACACTACCATATCACATGCCCAAATATTCAACAATTTCATAAATTTTAATATGGCGGTTATCCCTAATCAACTTCCTTGACGCATGAAATGTGATAAACGGCCATCGAAGGTCTGCCTCTGCCCAGTTCATCTGCCAAATCTGTACGTCCTTTTTCGAACTGCATATACCATTTTTCAATTGCCTGGGGAGACTCAGCCTCTTCTCTACAAACAGCAGACACTTCACGATAGATTTCAGTTGGATCCAAATGTTTTGCCCATAAAAAATGCATTGGTCTGTGAACTTCAATTTCTATTAACACTCCAGCTGCTGCACCATAAAAAACTATGATTAATGGAATAAACTACACAGCACAATTGTGCCACACTCCTTCCACAAGCAGATTACGAAACATATGACCATCACTCTGCAGCAGCATTCTTTTCTTTTTTCAGTTTCTGATAGTTGCCACCAGGTGAAACTTATTCTTTTTATACGCTGTCGTATTTCATTTACTTTTTATAGAGACATATTCTATAGTTCAATTATATAATATGCAATTTTATCTGATATTTTCAAACATTCTTTCAATTACAGTAGGTTCTAGTTAATCGGGGCCAGAACACTTTGGTCCAATTAAAGTGGCAACCCCAGTTATGAGAAGCTTTATCCCAAAGAGCTAATTGGGAATTGTTCCAAAACCAAATAAACAGCTGCCTTGATTAACTGATGGCCCAATTAATCAGAATCTACTTTATCTGCCTGGAATCTACTTTATCTTTTAGTGAAGCCTGTGTTGTGTGTCAAGATCGCTGTAAATGGAGAAGTTTGATATGGCAACAGTAAGTAAATAATCAGTTAAAAATTTATCTGGTGGTGTGTATTTCTCTGTGGAGCTAACCTCTGAATCTCAGGGAACAGTTTAGCAATATGTATGTATGTATCAGTTAAATGTTTATTTGGCTGATGGTCTTTCTTTGAGGAGCTAACATCTGAATCTCAAAAACATTTTAATGATATGTACGTATGCATGTACTTTATCTGACAAGCTACGAGATAAAAAAAAAAAGAAACAAAGTAAAGAAAATGACAACAAACAATATAAGAAAAATGTGAAATTGGAAAAAGCTTACAGCAAAAATGTGATAAGAAAAAAGCTTACAGCAAAGAAAAAACAACTAATTTTGGCTCACTAATATAAATCAAAAACACCTAAAAATAAATTATAGGTATATCTAACACACTAAATGGGATTTCAATAACAATTTTTTGTAAGCATAAGATTAATGAAAATCGTACAGTTACCCTACTTTCTTGGTAGGAAGTCCACTATTTCCTATATGATTTTTATCTATTTAAGACACTTCCCTCTTATACTTTGATGTTTTTCAATTCTTCACAGATATCATTATTTAGAATTACTAAATTGCTCTTAAAGTAATACATATATGCTTAATGAAATTAGTGCTAGTATAGAAATTTACCCTTACCTTGAAACCACATGGTTGGTGAAACTGCCTAATAAGTGAGTTATGTATATACTCACTATTACAATATTACACAGTTTCACTGCTAAGCATGAAAATTATTTTGATTGTTATTTAGTAATTTCAAAATAACGATATCTCTGAAGAATTGAAAAACAGTGGAGTACAAGAGGGTCATATCGTAAATAGATACAAAAACGTGCAGAAAATAGAGAACTTCCTACAGAGAAAGTAGGGTAAGTTTGCGTTTTTCATTAATCTTATGCTTACAAAAAAATTGTTTTTAATTATATCAAACTTGGTGTGGTAGGTATTGAAGCAGTTTAGTACATGTAAGGCAGCAAGGAAGTGTTCACACTTCCATGTTGTTTGACTTCTTATTTTTATGATTGTGCATACCTTAGAACTTCTTGGATTTTTTTTTTTCCCCAGTGGGTGGGGATATGCCTTAGGAAAGTGAGCCCAATTTTTAGCATGTAAACATGACAGTTGTTACCTTTAAAAACAAAACATGGTCTGTGAGACCACTCCCCTGATTTTATCATATATGATACCGACAGCACACACACAAGCGTGCACATTGCTTTCTTCTTAGCAAGTTCCACAAACACAATTTTTTCCTTGCTTTGTCTTGTTGTTTTACTAGCTATGCCATCAGCTGAAGTTTCTTCTTGCAAGCACACACACACACACAATGTTTTCGTGTAAGCCTTGCTTTCTTCTCAGCAAGTTACACAAAAACATTTTTTTTTCTTGGTTTGTTTTGTTGTTGTACTTGCTAGACTTGCAAGAAGAAACTTGAACATCAGTCATCAGTTCAAGTTTCTTCTTGCAAGTGCGCCCCCCCCCTTCTTCATACACACCTTGCTATTTTTTTTTTTTTTTTGCTTTGTTTTGTTGTTCTACTTGCTATGATATCAGCTCGAGTTTCAGTTTCTTCTTGCGCGCGCGCACACACACACACACACACAAACCTTGCTTTCTTCTCAGTAAGTTCCATAGCCATATTAGTCTTTTGTTGACTGCAGCTGCACAGCATCCATTGCTTAATTTTTCTTTCTGTTGACATCTTCTCATTCACATTTTTTCTCATTGATGCTTTTCCTTTTATTTCCTCAGATGACAATTTTATTTATCGCACTGAAAGAATTTTCAGCCTGAGGACCATGAATGCATGATATCAAAGCTTTCACTATTTTAGATAAATGGTGTAACTCTGAGAATATTAATGCTTTTTAACACCATGAATCAATTCTTAAAAATTTTCCAATTCATCACTTCCACTTTCTGAAAAATTTACCAACCTTATCACGCTTAAATGCAAATATTTATGGGAGGGTTACAGTTAACAACACGCGATGGTGGGAAAATAACTGGGAAAAATAATTACGCTTACGGGAGAAATCTTTGCTCTGTCCAACTACCGTTTTTTTTTTCAAAAAATGTTCCAAATTTTTAGCTGAAATACAAATACTTATGGAATAAAAGGTTACTTAACAATACTGAGCAGAATAAACATGACGAGAGAAAAAAATGACGCTTACGGAAGAAATCTTCACTCCGTCTAACTTCTGTTCATGAACGGAAAACGAACCCCTCCCCGCCTCTACACATTACCACTAATCCCCTAAATTTTTTGTTCAGATGTGCACCGATCTCTGACCCAAATGATAACACGGAGGAGGCGGAATTCCTCGAATCCACGGAAGGGTCTCATTGTGGAGAGATCACAGGAAAATCTTCACGCCGTCTTAACTTCCGTTTTTCGAAATCGTTGCCTACAGTTTCGAGCTGAGATAAAACATTTATGCAATAAAATGATATTTAATAACAATACTGGGCAGAGGCCACATAACAATAAAAACAATTACGATCACGGGAAAACTCTTCTTCACTCCGTTTAACTCCAGTTTTCGAAAGTTTTGAAAAACGGAATAACGTCCCCAGACGGAAAACAATCCCTTCCTTGCTCCCACTAATCCACACAGCATTTGTCTTCCGTTTTGCATCGATCGGAAGGAAGAAGAAGAAGAAGAAGAAGAGAGAGAGAGAGAGAGAGAGAGAGAGAGAGAGAGAGAGAGAGAGAGAGAGAGAGAGAGAGAGAGAGAGAGAGAGAGAGAGAGAGAGAAATGAGGCCTTGAAGTCTAAGCATCCCGGTCTAGTGTTTGTTTGCGGGTTTAAAGAGAGAGAGAGAGAGAGAGAGAGAGAGAGAGAGAGAGAGAGAGAGAGAGAGAGAGAGAGAGAGAGAGAGAGAGAGAGAGAGAGAGAGAGAGAGAGAGAGAGAGAGAGAGAGAGAGAGAGAGAGAGAGAGAGAGAGAGAAACCTAACCAAACAAATCGCTGGAGTCTTCCCTCTCATGGAGTAAATGAGGCCTTTAAGTCTAAGCATCCCGGTCTAGTGTTTGTTTGCGGGTTTAACGACCACCGTGAAAAACACTCAATGGGCCACAAGCCGTCGCCCGTCCCTAATTTAAGGCCACTGGTTCCAGGGAAGGGAGAGAGCCAGGACATTAAGACAAACACAACATCCATGCCTCACCGGGATCCGAACGCAGACTTGTCTCGGACGAATGGTCAGAAGCCAGCATTAGACCACTGCGCCACCGGGGCGACTTAGTCTGGTGAATCGGAAAGGTTTTGCCTTCCACCAGAGCACAAATTGCAGAACCTTGGCGAGAAACTTACATTTCGCCCATCATATTAACCAGAACTAGCACAAACAGATTTTCATTAATTCCAATCACTTCAGAATCATATAGCCAGGAAACCACGGAAGATATTATACTCGTTGAAAAGAAAATCCAAACGCTTTTTGATCCCAAGGACGCTACCTTCTTTGATAGGAAAATTACACTTCAGAAAATTTGAGTAGGTGCCGATTCATCCTCGGGTTTTAACAGGTGTGGCGATTCGTCCCCTGAACGCAGGAGCAGGTACCGATTCATCCTTTCCCGTTTTGTTTAATACTATATAGATTGCGAAGTCAAAGAATGTAATTACCATTATAACCAATCGCTATGGCGTAAAGTTCAAAATTTAGGCCTAATATCAGAATACATAAACAATGAAGACATCAAACGTCATATACGAATGTTTGCAGCTCTTGCATTCATTCCACCCACTTGTGTAGATGATGGATTTTTAGCCATAATGGAGGACGCGCCCACAAATGATGCTGTTCAAGAGTTTAATAATTTTATGGTAGATCAGTGGATGGACAACCCTGTTTGTTATTGGTCGAATATGTAACTGTTATAAAGAGCGTCACAGAACGACAAATTCCGTAGAATCGTGGTACGACAGACAAAGATTAAATACATCTGTAAGAAAATCGCATCCAAATATATTAGAACTTTTGATTAAGTTAAAAGAAGACACGCAGATGTATGACATTCAAAGAAAACAACATGAACTTAATATGCCTACAAAAAAATATATATATGTATAAATTTCGATAAAATAATTGAGAAAATCGTTCATGATTTCGAAACCGGAAAGAAGACACTAATTGAAGGCTTACGTGCTTTGGCATACACAGTGAAACTACAATTAATATGATCGTGACAAGAAAAATTAAAAGAAGACGGAGTAATCTCAGAAACCACGATAATAATTTTTGGGGAACGAAGTCGGACTACCTCCACGTGGTGTTCCCTGGAAACGCAATACACGGCTAAAAGTCTGAGCAAAACTAAATAACGAGTAAATAACACGAACTCAAATAACACAGTTTATTAAACTACTGGGAAAATGTAAGGGGCAGGGGGGGGGAGAGGACGAATCGCCACTCCTGTTAAAACCCAAGGATGAAACGGCACGATTTTGAGCAGAGGATGAAACGGGAAAGGATGGATCGCGACGTCACCGAAAATTTACCACAGTTACAAAACGCTGGTTTCTTCCTTTCATTTCAACTATATTATACATTACTGGCCCCTAACGGAAAAATTATAATCTCCACAGTTAGGTCTTCCCTTTCAATCACAGCAATAACCTCATTGTTGGGCCTCTGCTACACAACACATTAACTCTGCATTCAGTGATACAGCTTAGTAGTAGGAGTTAATTACTATTTTGTCAGATAAATTAGTTTTATGCTAATTTTTGTGATTGTACTACGTACTAAATACATTGAAACCTCAGACAGCTGATATTAAGATAATACTTTTTCACCTCCACATGCCAAGTCCAATCATCCTTGGCAACAAAAACTCAGCGCCTTTACAGTTACGTATATCGCGCGATACATATATGTTCAGAAAAAGACAGTTTGGAAAAATAACTATTTCCTTAAACGTGTTGCAGTACAGCGAGGATACAACTCTTCCATTATAGACAAGGCTCTAACAAAATTCCGGAAACCGAAGCTTGTCTCCACGTTAACTCCTGTGACGCGCCCATTGCGATAGAATTTTGCCATTATTCCATTTTCCCCATGACATTTCCTTCAAAATTTCAAAAATTCTCAAAACCTTTAATTTTAAAGTGATTTTTAAACCGATAAACAAGATTAAGTTTTCAGGATCAAAGGACTATGTTGAAGACAAAAACTCGTGGGGATTTTATCAAATTCCATGTGAATGTGGCGCTTCGTATATAGGACAGACCCGTAGAACCTTGAGTTTTCGATTGAAGGAGCACAAGACCTACATTCGAAACTGTGACCTAAAGAAGTCATCGATGGTTAAACACTTACGAAAAGGACCATAAATTTCTCTTTGAAGAAGCAAAACTAACTGACAAGCCGGATTCAACCACCAAACTTGATATTTTGGAAGCTTTCCATATATATCAGAAGTCTTCGCAACTTGTTAATGACATGGCATCCACCCCATTTCTATCAAGCTCGTAGAAGCAACTAACCGAAACCCGTGACTGTAAACACTATTTATGACATCATATACAATTTGAATATTTACGTGCCATTTGTCCTGATGAAGCTAGGTCAATACCCAGCGAAACCATGGCCGACTTGAAAAAATAAATATGTGACAAACTAAGTTGTATTCTCTTAATATATATAATCGTCACAAGACTGTACGTAGTCTTTGAGATAAAGAATCTCAGAGAGCCGATTCTGTATGTATAACTGATTGCACAAGCTATCATAATCAACTTAAATTTATCTGGATTTAAATAAATAGCATCATAATATAACGTATACAATAAAATGAAACATTCGTCTCTAAATATCGAATTTTCTACTCAGCTATTTTTTTCGCAATGAATTTGCGACTTTGTTTTATGGAAGTTCGACTGTATACTCTGATGTGGTATGGCACTCTTTAGCCAGATAAATTAAATTTAAATAAACTACTCTAAAATGGCGAATGCAGTGTACGATAAAATCTCTCATGATATTTAGATTTATTAACAAAGCAATCAGACATCTCTGAATTGCATGTATTTACTGTTCATCACGTAACGTAGTCACATCAGAAAACTGTAATTATACATCGCCTTGGACCGGGAATCGAACTCGCACCTCCCGATTTCCATTCGAGCATGTTATTCGTTAACACCACCCAGGACGACGAAGTCCCAAGAATCTGAGTGTTAAGGATCAGAACATTCTCACATTTTCGCTAGTAGAAGCAAATTCTGCTTCCTCGTAGAGTAGTTAAGTAAACCACCAGTATCTCAGGTAAATTCCGTGGAGGAAACCTTCTCACAATACGTGGAAATACGTCAGAATTATATCTATAACGAGGAACAGTACACCAATTAAGTAGTAAATAGTAACACTATATTAGTGATCCGATTTATTGGCGTAGCAAATAAACACACAAGCATTTCTAAGCTTTCGCACAGATATGTAGCTTTATCCAAAAGCCAGGGTCAAACATTCCAATCTTCCTGTGCCGCAGCTACGTTATTTATGCTCAATTCCCTACACACGAAGTGCGTCTTACAAACTCAAAAACGTCCTCAAGAAGATGAACTACGGCGTCGGCATAAGGTCTCCTGCATCTTTATATACTATGCTAAAGAGAAAAACCACCTTTCTCCTGCGAAGCAGGCGTTTATGCGATCCCCCTACAGTATCCGAACGGCTCTAAACGATATTACATTGGAATGACCAAGGGTTCATTTGGAATCAGAGTCAACGAACATAAAAGGGACACAAAATACGGTAAGGTAAAGTAGCTACGGCACTATCCAGAGAAGTCAAATTCAAATCCGCTACTCCTATGTGGGATGATATAAAGAAATTAGCTAGCTACTCTACCCCTAAATGTACAGCCATTCGGGAAATCTTGGAAATCATTACCAACAGCGATGCTTGCAATGATTGTGTCTCACTGGAGTTGCCACGAATTTGGAACCAATTCTTCAAGTAACACCTTTGCTCTACCAGGATCACGCGTGCAACCAACGTGATGCCTCGTATCTTTAAATGAATATAACGTCGCATCTTTTTATTGTCAAGTTCCCGCGTTCAAATTATTAAGCGTTCTATATTTCAGTTTCTGTCTAACTTCCTTGAAAAAGCCATCTGGTTGGTGTGCAAAAGCTTGGAAACGTTTGTGTTCATTTCCTACGCCAATAAACCGGATCACTAGTATAGTGTTACTATTTACTACGTCAGAATTATTAACACAGCAATCAGACATCTCTGAACTGCCTGTATTTACTGTTCATCGCGTAACGTTAGTCACATCAGAAAACTTAATAATTACATCGCCCTGAAGCGGGAATCGAACCCGCATCTCCCGATTTCCATTCGAGCATGTTATTCGTTACACCACCCAGGACGACGAAGTCCCAAGAATCTGAGTATTAAGGATCAGAACATTCTCACATTTTCGCCAGTAGAAGCAAATTCTGCTTCCTCATGGAGTAGTTAACTAAACCACCAGTATCTTTGGTAAATTCTATGGAAGAAACATTCTTCTTACAATACGTGGAAATACGTCAGAATTATTAACACAACAATCAGACTTCACTGAACTGCCTGTATTTACTGTTCATCACGTAACGTCAGTCACATCAGAAAACTTGAAAATTACAAATGGGAGAGAGGAGATGGGAGTTCGATTCCCGCTCCAGGACGATGTGATTTTCAAGTTTTCTGCTGTGACTGACGTTACGTGATGAACAGAAAATGCAGGCAATTCAGAGATGTGCGATTGCTGTGTTAATAATTCTGACGCATTTCTGCTTATTATGAGAATACTTCTTCCACACAATTTATTCCCGTGATATGATTATAAAGCCATTACAACATGCTGTAATCATTCTAATTAACTCTACTGCGGGATCACCAAATAAAATATAAAGAGGGGGGGGGGGAGTAGTTTGTCAATATCCCAGAGTTAAAGCAAATAACACGTATTTTAATGCTCCCCTTTCTCTCACTACCCGTTTCTTAGGGTACCCCGGCTACATTCGGGTTTGTTTGTTTTTTAAAAATGCAAGAATGAGTAATTTGATTATGGTTTTAGGAAGTTTACACACAAAAAGATGCATGAACAATAAAAAAAAATTATATCGATATAAATTTTCAAGAAAATATGATATTTTTGAAACAATTTAATGAAATTTGCCGTTTACGGTAAACGCTCTAAATAAAAAGTTACGGACATATGATTGTCGTTTTTCATCAGTATATGCGTATGACTATAATCTACACAATGAACTAAAATAAAAGTTCAGTGATATTCCCAAACACTGCTGAGACACAATAGTTCATTTATGCATTAGTGTGAATTTCCGACAAATTTCTTCACTATTTTGAATGTAAATACCTATAAACTAAACTCTGAGCTAACATACAGCAAAAGTTTTAGTTCATTGCATGCACAACACTGGAAGAAAAAATGTATATTAAGTTTCTCCAATTTATTTACATACCTTTCAGTTATCAGCTTATTCGTAAAGCGTTCGGGACGAAAATCTCATTCTTCAGATGCGTTTAAAATACGAAGTTTTTCGCAAACATAAATTGCATCAAATAATTGTAACCAAAGTATTGCCCGATCTGTAAAACTTTCTAAAAATACATGTGTTTGCTAGTTTTAACTATAATTTTATGCAAAAATGGTAAGAGAAGCCTAATTAGTTCCGGCCTTTAAAGTGTCACTTCTGGTTCTTTTGACAGCTGTGTTTTGATATTAAAATTTCTATAACTCTATATATACTCACCATAGACAACAAACAAAGGCAGCTTTGGAATCCGAAAGAACGGGGCTTTAAAAAATCAAAACAATTTTTTAAAAATGTAAAATTTTGCCTAAAATGACCTTTCCAACGTAGTCGGATAACCTTAAATGCATAAACAATGCTATTTTGGCACTTTACAGAACACTATGTGTGGGAGAACCGTAATAAATAGCCTTTTCTATGTCACGGTAACACGACAACTCCACGACATACAGAATTTCTTTTAAGTTTGTCACTTTACATAAAATTTTTTATACGTGCACGGCAAAAACGTCGAGAAAACGTTTAATCCACGACCTAATGCTAATCACATTCGCGAAACGAGTGACCTGAACATTGTTTTGCCTGTACTCCACGTAACATTGCAGGACAGACACCTTCCAGGTCCCTCCCAAGGATGAACTACGTTTTGCAGAATCACCTTCGGTTACTTCGGGAATATACGACCACACGACATTATAGGCAAATAGCAGAAATCATAGGTGAAGCTAACTTACGAAGTAGTACCATGTCCATTTACTAGGCCTACCAAAAGCAAATGAGATTCAAAAAATAGTGACAAACGTACATAGCAGACACAGAAGAAACCATCTTACCGGCATTCCCCTCCTGGGCTGTGGCCGAAGGATGCGCATCACGTGAATCACGCGAACCAATGGCGTGAGGAAAGGGTGACGTCACCGGGCGAGATCGATACCCGGGCGGCGAGACACGTTTGTGGTAAAAGCAATGGCCAAATCTACACATATACATAAACTTGTCTGCACACTTAATATAAAAACGAACTGCGGGGGTGGGACGAGAATCACGTAGTAGAAATTTACGCATCGCCTTCGAGGGGAAAAGGAAGTTCCGGGAAAGTGACTCGGTTTTAGATGATCACGTCTCGCACCTGCACAATTCAATTAACAAGGGCTCCAGAGTGGATAGTTAAAGAATAGTTACGGCTGATAAGTCTAATAAATCACATGATCGCACCTAGGAAAAAAACGAAAAGGGATAGCAATTTTCGAGGTGTTGGTACAGGCACAGACGTCTCTCGCTATAGAGATATTGAAAACAACTGGTGACATATTCATGTTGAATCTTCTTTTACAGAAAAATGTGTTGCACAACAGCTTGAGTTTTTACCTTTCACATCTACAAGGGTTGTCCCAAAACAACTGAGAAGGTTTTTTATAAAAACAATATGCGTACCTTACTCAAAATATTAGTATAACTATACTAATGATCCGAATTTCTTGGTGTAGGATAGAAATAAAACTTTCCAAACATCAACCAGATGGCTTTTTCAAGGAAAGTAGCTGTCTACCTTCTTTGAAAAGCACTAAAGCAGTTAGCTGTCTACCTTCCTTGAAAAGCAGTTAGCTGTCTACCTTCCTTGAAAAGCAGTTAGCTGTCTCATCATCATCATCATTGTCAACCATTATCAATCCACTGCTGGACGAAGGTCTCCCCAAGTTTCCTCCACAACGGTCTGTCTTGTGCCAGTCTCCTTAGCTGTCTACCTTCCTTGAAAAGCAGTTAGCTGTCTAACTTTCTTGAAAACGCCATCTAGTTGATGTGCGAAAGCTTGGAAAGTTTTATTTCTATTCTACGTCAAGAATTTCGAATCATTAGTATAATTATACTATTTTGAGTATAACTGGTGTACAGTTCCTACTTATTAATGTGTACCTTAATTATCAAGGAAGTTGTCATCTTTTTCGAAATACTGTCCATTGCATCCAACGGCACCCATGCCCCCCCCCCACACACACACACACCCTGATAAATTTAAAACACTAAAATAGACGAAACCGTTTTTAAAGCAGTTTTAAAAATAATAAGATATTAATGATTGATTGTATCAATTATTTTTGTTGTATTTTAGTATCTTGTACATTTACTAAAATGTTTGACAGCCTTGAAGGAGGTAAGGATTATTCTTAGCCCCCCTCCCCTAAAAGTACTCAGATGGGCGCCACTACAGGTGTCCCGACGTTCCTCCCGCTCTTCGAATGTCTTCTGAAACGCTGTTGAAGCACCTTTACGCAAGATGTAATAAATTGTTGTTCAGTCTCAAATTGTAAGAGCAGACATCAACTAAATGGCTTTTTCAAGGAAGGTAGTTTGCAGTTAGCTCTCTACCTTCCTTAAAAAAGCCATCTGGTTGATGTGCGAAAGTTTGGAAAGTTATATTTCTATTCTACGTCAAGAATTTCGAATCATTAGTATAGTTATACTATTTTGAGTATAATTGGCGTACAGTTCCTACTTATTAATGCGTACCTTAATTATCAAGGAAGTTGTCATCTTTTTCAAAATACTGTTCATTGCATCGAATACAGGTGTTCCGACGTTCCTCCCACTTTTCGAATGTCTTCTGAAACGCTGTTGAAGCACCTTTACGCAAGATGTAATAAATTGTTGATCAGTCTCAAATTGTAAGAGCAGACATCAACTAAATGGCTTTTTCAAGGAAGGTAGTTTGCAGTTAGCTGTCTACCTTCCTTGAAAAAGCCATCTGGTTGATGTTCGAAAGTTTTATTTCTATTCTACGTCAAGAATTTCGAATCATTAGTATAGCTATACTATTTTGAGTATAATTGGTGTACAGTTCCTACTTATTAATGCGTACGTTAATTATCAAGGAAGTTGTCATCTTTTTCGAAATACTGTCCATTGCCTCGAATGCAGGTGTTACAACGTTCTTCCCACTTTTGGAATGTCTTCTAGAATTATTCTTCTGAAACACAGATGAAGTACCCATGCGCAGTTGTAATAAGTTGTTGATCAGTCTCAAATTGTAGTCTCCTTAACGCGCTTTTTTGAAAACGGGGAATAACCAGAAGTCACACGGTGACAACTCGTATAGGTGCATACTGGAATTTTATCAAAGTGGCCGGTAAGTCAACGAAAGTTAGTGGCTATAAAAAAAACTGGCTGGTAAGTTAACAAAACTTAGATGACAAAATTAAGTCTCCAGCATAAAAAAAGGAGGGGGGAGGTTTAATAGCAACTTTAATGTGCTATTATTTACATGCATGGTTTTATCAGAACGTAAAAGAAGCCACTCACTGCGTAAAATAAAAACCATTTTGTAACTCTTTTTTTCCCCCTGGGGATGGTGGGAATAAATAGATTTACAAAATGGTTACTGCAGCAGTAAATGAGTACATCGCTGGGTAAAATCCCAGCTCAATACAAAAGTGGTTACTCGCCAACTGAAATCGAGAAACCAATAATATTTGTTAAAACGCTCAGTGTATGGAAAACCTGGATGTTTTTTTCGATGTAACGGTTCCTGTGCATCGAGGAAAAGAACTCGATTTCGCCGACGAAACATCGCCCAAAACAGTTAATTGATGACATAGAAAGGTGATATTCGCTTCCTCTTTACAAGAATGCTGCAAAAAAAGAAATTCATCTACTTTACGTAGAAAACATCAATTTCAAACATTGGTCATGAAACCTCGATGTTTTTTCGATGTAACGGCTTCTGCAACATTGATTATTTTATTGGTGGCAAAACTTCGATGTTCAGAAACATCAAGTATTTATGCCTATCCTTAGTTAGGACTAGTTTCACGTCCTTTTACTCCTGAATTATTATATATCTTTGTAAATTGGCACTAAAAATGAAAAATCGACTACAACGACCGTCTTCGCTCTCCACTCGATCATTTTGCAAGAGACACAGCTTTGCATGACGAATGGCCAGCCATTCCCTTTCGAGACCTAACGGACACTGGTTGATAACACTAGTTAACACATGTTTTGTCCCAGACATAATTTTTTTTTATTCTTTAGTATTTTCATACGAGGAATCTAGATTTGCTATTTGCTATCACGTATAGTTTTAGAGATATAAGAATGTTTTTTTTTTTTTTTTACGTTAAAAACAGTTGTTTTGCGAGAAATAATTTCAGAACTGACTTGGAGCACATAGCATCGTTTATCCATACGAGAAAAGAAAAAAAAAGCTGCAGGTGACATACAGACCTGTCCGCACGTGCGAATGAGTCATAGACATGGCGCCACCTGCACCCTTCCCGGCTGCTCACTCGACTACGTCTTATGTCTCAGTTCTCTGTAGACAGCCAGCCGAAGTGAACGCTGTACTATTGCTCTTTATTAGTAACTTTTGTTTGTGTGTGAAAACTGAAAAATGCCACGCAAGTGCTTCAACCATCCGGATACGTTTTGTGCGGTGAATTGACATTCAAACCTCAAAGGCGGAACACATTACCCAGTTAATACGAAAGTGTTATCAGCTTTACTTTGGTTGCAAAGTAGGAGATCAGGACAAGAGTTGGGCCCCACATATTTGTTGTGTTACATGTCCACGACTTTTAACGGGGTGGGCAAACGGTTCTCGCCATATGCCATTTGCAGTTTCCATGGTTTGGAAAGAGCCGAAAGATCATTCCTCGGACTGTTATTTTTGTATAACAAATACAAAGGGAATCACAAGTAAGTCGAAACACAGTTTAAAATATCCCAACTTACCTTCTGCGATGTTACCTATTCCCCACAGTGATGATATGCCAATACCACCTCATCCGGTATCAACCGACAGAAGTGAAAATTCAAGCTCTGAACAGGATCAGAATGAAGATCACGCTGATCGACATGATCCATGCTTCGACATTTCTAATGAGCCTCATTTATTGACACAAAGAGACCTAAATGATTTAGTGCGTGATTTAAATTTATCTAAAACAAGTTAGTAAAATCATGCAATGCATTGATTATGATACGCTTTCCAACATACCAGAAATTATTACTCAAGTTATGAGGATAATGGCTGTGGAATAAATCTCGCTCCTGTGTCCTGACCTTTGACCCCATTTTGATGATATTCAAACCGTATTTACGCAAGTTATGACGCATAAGGGCAATGAAATTGATCCCGCTCTTATGGCGTGACCTTTGACCCCATTTTGATGATATTCAAACCGTATTTACTCAAGTTATGACGCATAAGGGCAATGAAATTGATCCCGCTCTTATGGCGTGACCTTTGACCCCACTTCGCCCATTTTCAATAGGGTTCGTCCCTTGGTGGTCCCCTACCACATACTAAAATTTAATCGAAATCGAACCATATTTACGCAAGTTATGACGCATAAGGGCAATTGAATGGATCCTGCTCTTATGGCGTGACCTTTGACCCCACTTCACCCATTTTCAATAGGGTTCGTCCCCTGGTGGTCCGCTACCACATACTAAAATTTCATCGAAACCGAACCATTTTTACGCGAGTTAACGTACCGACAGACGGACGGAAAAAGCTGGAGCATATACGCTTGTTCAACCTACGGTTGGAAAGCGTAAAAAACAGGCAGAACTTTTGGGATCACGACTAAAAGGGTGGAACCTTCTTGATCGCGGAACTAGGGTATGCTACTTTCGAAATCGTCAAGAAGATTTCAAGGAGTTTTTCTCGCAAGGAGATATAGTGTACTGTAATGATATTTCATCAGTGATGGACACTATAGGACATGCTCATAATGCACAGGAATGGCGTTTGTTTATAGATTCGTCAAAAGTTAGCCTAAAAGCTGTCCTTTTGCACAATGAAAACACATTCCCATCAGTTCCACTAGCACATACTATTAATATGAAAGGAAAATATGATTATTCTACACAAGATACAGTATGAAAAATTCATTTGGGACCTATGTGGAGACCTCAAGGTGATCGCTATGCTGCTCGGGATACAGTCTGGATATACAAAATTTCGCTGTTTTTTGTGCGAGTGGGACAGCCGGGATCGTAAAAGTGGTTTCAAAAGGAAGACATGGCCTGCACGTAAATCTCTTACACCTGGTGAAAAAAATGTAATGAATGCTCCTTTAACTGATCCCAAAAACATCTATCTCCCACCTCTTCATATCAAATTAGGTTTCATGAAAAATTTTGTGAAAGCCATGGACAGAAATGGAAGTGGTTTTTTGTACTTGAAGGAGAAGTTCCCCAAAATTAGAGAACTAATGAAAGATGAAACTTTTGAAGGACGTTTGAATGACTTAGAAAAATGCGCATGGGTTTCTTTCAAGAATTTAGTGAAAACCTTTAAACCTTTTTAGGCAACAAAAAGTCTGACAACTATACGGATGTAGTACATGGGATACTGAAAGCATATGAAGACTTAGGCTGCAATATGTCTCTGAAGATTCGCTTCCTTCACTCTCACTTAGATTTCTTTCCCGAAAACCTGGGCGCCGTAAGTGATGAACACGGTGAACGCTTTCATCAGGACATTTCAAGCATCGAAAAAAGATATAAAGGAAAGTGGAGTTCAAGTATGTTAGCAGATTACTGCTGGACTCTCAAAAGGGACCTTTCTGAGGCAAAGTGGAAATCTTCAACTACGACCTTTTAGGTACGTTGAACATTAATTAATTTCCTTAATGTACATGTTATTAATATAAAATATTTGCGTAATTGCCACACAAAAACCTAACGTGATAGAGAAAAACGGTTTACATTATTGAATTCAGCGCGTCAAATACTATAAAAGACTGACCAATAACATCTTTGGGATATTTTTTTTTTTTTTTTTTTTTTTTTTTTGTAGACCAGTGTTGTATGCCTCGGCTTGTTGCCGCTGTCATACAAGCAAAAGATGAACTACTACTATAAAATCCTAGACCTAAGTCATTGCACTATCCAATTCCATGTAAAAATATCCTCAAGTACTATACTCTACTACATTTATTACACTGAAGAGCAACTGAATTAGAAACAGCTGGCGTTATGCAAATGCGGCGCTGTAGACAGCCCTGTAAACGGAAACGACATGATGTATGCAGCGATCCGACAATATAAGGAGTGATGCGACGGAAATCAGTAAGACTCGGACGCAGTATGGGTAAGACGAAGGATATAAGCGCATTTGATCGTGGGCAAATTGTCGGGTCCCGACGAATGGGTCACTCCATCTCGGAAGTCGTGCAGGCACTGGGATTTTCACGAGCCACTGTGTCACGGGTGCACCGTGAGTACATCGAATCCGGTAAAACCATCCCTACAAGGACCAACTGCCGTGGACAACAGCGTGTGGATGAGCGGGTTCATCGTCGGCTAGCTCGCATTGTAACAGCGGATAGACGGGCCACGTGCAAGAAGTCACTCGGCAATTTAAAGCTGGTGCACAAAAACGTGTAAGCAGCCACACCATCCAGAACCATCTCCTCGGTATGGGGTACAGAAGCCATCGTCCCACGAGGGTACCGCTGCTGACCGCACATCACAGGGTGCAAAGATTAGCATGGGCGCGAGAACATCGCCACTGGACCCTAGACATGTGGAAAAATGTTGCCAGGACTGGTGAGTCGAGAATCACGTTGGTACAAGCGGATGGCAGGATACGCGTACGGCGCAAACCACATGAAGCGATGGATCCTTTTTGCCAGCAGGGTACTCTTCAAGCTGATGGGATTGGCATTCTCGTCCGGGGACTGTTTATGTGGACTGAAGTGGGACCCCTGGTACGTGTGACATCGTCCCTCCCAGGTCAACGTTACCGGGATATCCTGGACGACCATTTGCTCCCGTTTGTGCGTCTTCAACATCCCACTGGGGACCTCATCCCGCAACAAGACAATGCACCGTCCCATCACTCCCGAATTGTATCCGAATGAGGATGAACACTCCACCGACGTGACCCCGCTTCCTTGGCCAGCTAGGTCACCTGACCTCAATCACATCGAGCACATCTGGGATGCCATCGGGAAAGATGTTCGAGGCTCTGACCCCCCCTCCATCAAAACTTCGTGAACTGTGGGAGCTTATTCAGGGGTTGTGGATCCGTACGGCTTCCCAACGGATCCGGTGTCTTGTCGAGTTCATGCCGAGACGAATCGCCGCCGTCATCAGGGCGAAAGGTGGTGCTACACGTTACTAGACAGGTATCTCTAATTCAATTGCTCTTCAGTGTACATCAGGTCAAAAGCTATATACAGAAGTTTAAAAACACAAGATCTTTCGCAGGGTGACACACAGCATCAGATCATATGTAGAAGCTTTTAGGAAGGGAGTGTCTGACCCCAGGTCTTAAACAACCCTTAGAAATAGGAAGCTAGGAGATTTAGGCTAGAGTGCCCGATAGGAAAGTGACACGGAAGCGAAGTAGAAAGGGGGAGGAAGACGCCCTTATTTATTACCGGGGGCCCAGTACCCGGGATTTAAATGCACTTATTATCATGATCAAATGTAGAGGATTTTAGGAAGGGAGTGTCTGACCCCAGGTCTTAAACAACCCTTAGAAATAGGAAGCTAGGCGATTTGGGCTAGAGTGCCCGATAGGAAAGTGACACGGAAACGAAGTAGAAAAGGAAAGGAACACGCCCTTATTTATTACCGGGGGGCCAGTACCCAGGGTCCAACGGCTTAACGTGCCCATCCGACGCACGGCGGATATTTAGTGGATCGAGCGTTCGTACCTGCTGGGATCGAACCTGAGGTCCCTTCCGTGGCAGACACGAACGTATAAATGCACTTAAGCAGGACCTTGAGGTTCTAAACAAAGCTAGTGCAAACAAAAAGTGGTGGATACCTTTGCGCATTGCGAAGTACGCGGCTGCATTACAAGTTACGCCTATGAGCGTGGTGTTCACATTATTCTGTCCAACTTATATGCACTTAAGCAGGACCTTGAAGTTCTAAACAAAGCTATTGCAAACAAAAAGTGGTGGATACCTTTGCGCATTGCGAAGTACGCGGCTGTATTACAAGTTACGCCTCTGAGCGTGGTGTTCACATTATTCTGTCCAACTTAAATGCACTTAAGCAGGACCTTGAAGTTCTAAACAAAGCTATTGCAAACCAAAAGTGGTGGATACCTTTGCGCATTGCGACGTACGCGGCTGCATTACAAGTTACGCCTCTGAGCGTGGTGTTCACATTATTCTGTCCAACTTAAATGCACTTAAGCAGGACCTTGAAGTTCTAAACAAAGCTATTGCAAACCAAAAGTGGTGGATACCTTTGCGCATTGCGACGTACGCGGCTGCATTACAAGTTACGCCTTTGAGCGTGGTGTTCACATTATTCTGTCCAACTTAAATGCACTTAAGCAGGACCTTGAGGTTCTAAACAAAGCTATTGCAAACAAAAAGTGGTGGATACCTTTGCGCATTGTGACGTACGCGGCTGCATTACAAGTTACGCGTCTGAGGTGGTGTGCACATTATTCTGTCCAACCCCTGTATGTGTGGAATCGGTTAAGTTTCAGAAAGTTAACTTGCACGTAAAATTGTCTAAGTGTTAGTGACATTCCACTTTTAAAATATGCAAGGTTGACTTCCTGTGATACTGCAGAACGATAGTTTTCTCGATACCTGTCATTGTTTCGTGACAGTATGCATAGATTTGCGACGGAAAATCTAGAGATGACATTTGTTGTCCGCTGCAACTCCAAAGGACTTTTTCCATCAAATGTACAGCTATGGATTAGCAAGTTGAGTATTAACATTATATTTCTATTACAGAAAATAACTAGTTGCAAAACCGTTGAAGGAAATATCTTATTTTTAGCAAATGTTTTTACATTGTTAGCAAATACTTTTGAAATTGTTAGCACACTAGCGGAGATACCCGGTGTTGCCCAGGATAGACAAAGTTTGTTTTCAAGTAACAATGTAAATCGCACTTTAAAGAAAAATCCTACCATGATGAATAACGCTCAAGTCGGGCCTCACGCTGTTCCAAGGTTTCTGCCGCCCTAGATACACTGGCTCCTTCCCGCTGATCCACACGTCTTCGATCACGTTGTTCGGTTGTCTCACTCTGTCCAAGTAATTTTACTTTTTTTTTTTTTTTTTTTGCTTTCGGCTGAACTTGTCCGTCGCCGCCCCGATGGCGCAGTGGTCTAAGGCGCTGGCCTCTGATCATTCGTCCGTAAGAGGTCTGGGTTCGAATCCCGGTCAGGCATGGATGTTGTGTTTGTCTTACGACACTGGCTCTCTCCCTTCCCTGGAACCAGTGACCCTAAATTAGGGACGGGCGACTGCTTATAGCCCATTGAGTTGCTCACGGTAGTCGTTAAACCTCCAATCAAAAAAAAAAAAAAGAACTTGTCCGTCCGTTTTTTTTTTGTTTTTTTTTTTTTTGGAGGCATTTCACCACACTTGATGAAATTTTTTTTATAAAAATCACAATTTATAATGACCGTTTTGAGCCCTAAAAACTCGAAATAGAAAACATGCACAATAATGCACTTCCTGCACTCCGCATTCTGCTTTCCAGAGTATAGATATACAACCTGATCACACCCAACGTGAAAAAGTAGTTCACGATAATACACGGAATTTTTTTTTATTAATCTCGAAAACTAAGCCGATTCGGATAATTCTTTCACCGTTGGGAAGCTAACCGGAGAACATATGCTATTTCGTTTATTTATCATTATTTTTTTATTATTTTTGGCTCTACTACCGAATAACATCGCTTTCAAGTAGTTTCCAATTTCCCATGTATCGTTCCGCTTTGCTTACATACAACCTGATCACACCCAACGTGAAAGAAAGTAGTTCACGATAATATACGAAATTTTTTTTACTGATCTCGAAAACTACACCCGTTTGGATAATTCTTTCACCGTTAGGAAGCTTACTTCTTTCCGGTGGACATGGGCTATTTCTTTTATCTATACTAATACCAATACTAATCTTGTATTTAAATTTTATGTATGAAGAAGACCGTCTGTTTTAACTTCAACTTAACCTTGATGCTATTTGAGAGGACCACGCCTATTGGTGGGAATCTCTAGCTCCACCCATATTTGAGACTCCTGCGCCAATTGTTGGGAGCCAAATGAAACCTAATCCTTACAAAGAAAATGCCATGGTAACATAAACAAATAAAAATACTTATGACAATATGTTCCGCGGGTGCGTTGTGTTTTCAAAAATCGGACTCTTCTCCGTATGCCTGAACCGCGGAAGCTTGCGAGGAGTGAGGCGTCACCTCAGGATCGTTGCTCTGACACGCGGAGTAATACCGCAGTAGCCGACTTGCACCCAGTCTAGAGAGGGCCCCGTAGAAACACATTTGATCCCTGAGGGATGGAATTTCTAAAAATCGTCCAGCCTGTATTTTAAATCTGGGTGATGAAGAGTATGTATGCCAAATTTGGTGCAAATCCATCAAACCGTTTAAGAATGTATGCGAAACAAACATACAAACTTTTACTTTTATATATACAGATATATAGAGATAAAAAAAAAAACAGAATTTTTGCGTTTTTAGCACCTAAAAATCCATTCCGTAGTTCTAACTGCTTAAATATGGGCTAAAGGGTGGGCTCAAAGAATATCTGTGTTGGCTACGTCTAGCTCATCGAGTTGCTCACGGTGGCCGTTAAACCCCGAAATAAAACAAAAAACCCCAATTTGCGCAGCCGATTTGTTTCGTGACGCAAGTGTCAGCTCGAGTCTTCACAAACTGAAGCATCGCCATACGCATAGTTGGGTCTGGCTTCGCTTTAACAGGATTTCTGACCAGTAGTATTCCAAATCCGAAACGAACCGTCGCCCAGACAACGACTAGATAGTTTCCCCATGGAAAAGCAATTCTCTTTCCTCCCAGTCATTCTCCCGAGCAGTCGTCAGCACTTGTTCGCTTCGGTTTGGTGTTTTATTCCGACAGTGTGAATATATTATGGATGGTATGGGTCAAGAGAGCGTGCAGGCGACAGTGGAAAATGTAGACTCATTTTTTTTTTACCTTTGCGTAGCACGGATCTTTCGACTTTTAGGCGACGGCCATTTCAGATCTTTGACGAGCCTTCACTGAGCGAAGTGACTGAGAAAAACATTTAATTATGTGCAAAATCGTCAAAAAAAAAAACAAAACATGCACTGTATTGACGAAAGTCACCGGACACCCCTTCAAAAGCAAATGAACGGATCCGCTGCGTTGTTAAGATGCGCTGTAAAGCTGCAAATGGTATAAAGACAAGCCTCCAGCTGACAACGATCATATCGCACTGTAAGGTTGAGTAAAAATGTTGTGGCGGGAGAGAACTCACTTCGAGAAAAGAAAGATTGTTGGATGTTATATTAGTGGGTTGTCCATAAGAGAAACCGAGAGGCGTTTAAACATACCCAAGTCAACTGTTTTGGATGCACTGAATAAGTGGAGAACACGTGGCGTGCCTGAAGCAGCAAAACGTACCTGCAGACCAAAGAAAATCAGTGATAGAGGGCATCGAAGCCTCAGGAGAGTCGTTACAGCTAATCGACGGAGTACTGCACAAGACCTCAGTGTACAGGTGGGTCAAAATGCTGGAACCTCGGTATGTACACGTACCATTCGCAGGGAACTTCATTCCATGGGTTACCGTGGTCGTGCGGCTGCTCATAAGCCTTTCATATCCACTCAGAATGCTACTCGTCGTTTAGCATGGTGTAAAAAACATTCATCGTGAACCGTAGATCAACGGAAACGGGTCCTATGGATTGATGAATCCAGATACACGATCCATCAGTCTGAAGGCCATGTGTGGGTATGGCGGCAGCAGGGGGAACGCTATTTACCACAGTGTACTGTTCCTACGGTCAATTTTGGAGCTGGCAGTGTACTCGTGTGGGGGTGTTTTTCGTGGTATGGTCCCTGCCCATTGGTTATCGTGGACAAACCTATTAACCAGCACTATGGAACCGAGCCTTGTTATGGCAATACTATGGAACCGAGCCTTGTTGGTAACTTGGTACCAGCAGAATAATGCACCGAGCCATAAAGCAAGAACTGTTAAGGCGTGGTTTGACGATAATTCCGTATCGTGTGTGCACTGGCCAGCATACAGCCCTGATCTTAATCCCACAGAGCACCTATCGGATGAATTAGAGCGCCGCATAAGAAGTTTGGAACCAAGGCTTACTACTAAGCCACAGTTAGCGGCAACATTATGTACTGAACGGAAGCGCATACCTATCGCTGTGTTCGAAAACCTCGTCGAAAGCATGCATTAAGGCCAAAGGTGGACCGGCACCGTACTAATGTATGTCAATAAATGCTATGTTGTGTTTCTCTTCTAGGTGTTCGGTGATTTTTTCAATATAGTGTATATGCCAGTGTTGTATTTTCCGCAATTTTCCATATACAGTACACTGTAAAAAAATGCAGTTTTTACTGAAAATTGCTGCACATCGCTACAGTAAAAATGAGGTACTCATATCAGACCTGTTTGAAATCCGGGTGTAGCCCAGAATTTGCCGCCCCGGTGGCGCAGTGTTCTAAGCGCTGGCTTATGACCATTCGTCCGAGACGGGTCCGGGTTCAAATCCTGGTGAGGCATGGATGTTGTGTTTGTCTTACGGCACTGGCTCTCTCCCTTTCCTGGAACCAGTGGCCCTAAATTAGGGACTGGCGACTGCTTATAGCCCATCGAGTTGCTCACGGTGGTCGTTAAAGGCTTCAAAAAAAAAAAAAAAAAAAAAAAAAAAAAAAGGCCCGAGGTTCCGGAGTTTTGTCATGTTTTAAACTCGGAAATCCGGGTTTTTAAGTTTTAGAAGAATTTGAGATACCTCAGTCATTTCATTTCTAATAATAACTAAAAGTTCGTTTTGAGTTCCAATTTCTTTGGAAATTAGTGTTTGAAAACACCGCATTTCCGCGCGGATCACAGGTGAATGTAAACGATTTGTGACACCTGAAGTTTTTTTTTTTTTTTTATAAAACAAGCTCTCAAAATCGCAGCCTGTTGAAAGGAGGGCTTTTTTCATCGTTTCGGAAGTTGTATCTATATCAAATAATATGGTTGTATTAGATTCGGTTAATCCTGTGAGCCACATTTACAAATTGAGTGGAAACCACTGAAAGCTTCCAGTAGTATACTGTTCTCCATTGACTTCTCAATTAATAGCAATATAAAGTCCGAAACTTTAAAAATGCAATGTCTGAACGATTCCTAGCACACTGAAAGAAAATTTGGTACAAGAAAAGATGCGAAGTTAAACTGCAGACACTAGTGTATGTTTGTTGTGTAGCTAGTTAAATATGAGCGCAATACGCTGAGTGGCCACTTTATTATGGCCACCTGACAGTTTTAAGCAAATGAGCTATGGCTGCACGCTGCTGCTGCTGCTGCTGCCAGAGGGTGAGGCTAGTACAAAAAGGGAAAGCTTAGTGCTTGCGACAGTAGTCGAAGTGATTTTTTTTTTTTTTTGATTGGAGGTTTAACGACCACCGTGAGCAACTGAATGGGCTATAAGCAGTCGCCCGTCCCTAATTTAGGGTCACTAGCTCCAGGAAAGGGAGAGAGCCAAAGCCGTAAGACAAAAACGTGATTTTTGGGTGACGAGATGGGTAAAAAAATGCGATTTGGCGGACTTTCAACGTGGGATGATTACAGGAGCTCGGAGCTATAGAGCGAGTATCACCGAAACCGCCGCATTCGTGAAATGTTCCAGAGCAGCTGTTGTTAAAGTGTTTAAAGACTGGACTGTCAGCCAAAAAACTGGGTCTCTACGTGCAACGTGTGTCGTCCTCGACTAGTGACTGCTCGGGCGGAACGGAGAGTGTCCAGACGGGTAACAGACAACAGAAGGGCAACAGTGCAGCAAATTACAGACCATCTTAATCAAGGATCCCCTCAAATGATCTCTGCACGCACTGTTCGCCGTACACTGCGTCGGATGGGATATGGCAGCCGAAAGCCTGCTCGAACACCTTTGCTGTCTGCAGTTAACAAGAGAAAGCGTCTCCAGTTAGCACAGGAGTACAAGGATTGGACAGTCGATAATTGGAAACAAATTATGTGGTCCGATGAATCACGTTTTCAGTTGCACCATGCCGATGGCCGAGTGAGAATTTGGCGGAAACAGCACGAAAGCATAGACCCCAATTGCAATGCTACAACCCTTCAAGCTGGTGGAGGCAACGTTATGGTTGGGGAATGTTTTCCTGGCATGCTTTGGGCCCTTTAATTCGTGTTGATCAACGTCTGACTGGCACATCATATCTAAACACCGTTGCGGACCTAGTGCACCATTTCATGTGGATGGTTTATCCCAATGGCGATGGCTGCTTTCAACAAGATAATGCGTCCTGCCATAGTGCTCGTATTGTACAGGGTTGGTTTCAGGAACATGCCGGTGAATTTACTTTGCTTAGGTGGTCCCCCACAGTCTCCAGATCTCAACCCCATTGATAATTCGTGGGATGCAGTTGAACGAGCCATCAGACAGCTGGATCCACACCCTGCAATTTCACGCTCCTGGCTATTCATCAAGCATGGTCTCAGATCCCATAAACCACCTATCAACATCTCATGTAGTCCATGCCACGAAGAATCGACGCAGTAGTAAAGGCAAAAGGTGGCCCAACGAAGTACTGAGGGGGGTGGTCATAATAAAGTGGCCACTCAGTGTATATACACTGCTGGCCACCCAAAACGCAACACCAAGAAGGAAGCATCCGATTGGCCTGAAATTCGCAGCATGCGTCGCCCGCGAGAGGACATGCAAACCATTAGCATTGCAGGGCATATGCAAATCATGTGCGTCCGGCACTCCACCGAGAAGCACTATAAGAAGGGTGCACAGAAGGCGGGGTGTAAGTTGTGGAAGTGTGTTGTGCTGCCGGACCTGTGCGTGGGAAGCTTCCTGATGCCTCGTCGCAGAATACGGCAGTCATTCCAGCACGTTTCGGAGTTCGACAGAGGACGAATAGTGGCTTATCGCGACAGCGGTTTATCGTACCGAGACATCAGCGCCCGTGTGGGACGACATCCAGCCAGTGAGGCGAGTAAGGATTCGGTGGGTGCAGGAGGAACGGACGTACCGACGTAAGCGATTGCCGCAGCTGCGGCACAGCACCGCACGAGAGGACCGGCATGTTGTGCGACGGGCATTGACGGCTCGCACCGCCACATTACTAACGTTAGCGCAGGAATTAGGGTGTGTTGCGCAACAACCTGTGTCAGCATGTACCGTTCGACGTCGTCTGCAGGAGCGGGGACTTGTCGCACTGCGCCCATTGCTCCGATTACCACTGACGTTACACCACCGGCGAGTGCGGCGGCAGTGGGTCGTTGAACGCCGCACCTGGACTACGGAAAGACACGACATTGTCTTCTCCGACGAATCCCGCTTCTGCCTGCAACACCACGATGGTCGGATCCGGGTGTGGCGGCACCGCGGCGAGAGACTGTATGACGCCTGCATTATGCATCGCCATACCAGTCAGTCGCCTGGCGTTATGGTTTGGGGCGCAATTGGATATGACACCCGCACCCCTCTGGTACGCATCGCCGGTACACTCAACAGCCACCGCTACATCTTCGACGTTTTGGAGCCTGTATGCCTCCCTTACCTGCAGGACCTGCCAGTGGCCATGTTTCAACAGGACAATGCGCGCCCGCACGTGGCACGCATCGTGTCGTGCAACAATTCTTCACGGCCCACCAGGTGTCACTGTTGTCGTGGCCCGCCTGTTCTCCTGATATGTCGCCCATCGAACACGTCTGGTTGCTGATCGGCAACCGAGTGGCCCGGCAAGCACCACCCGCGGCTACGCCTGATGAACTGTGGCAACGTGTGGAAGCAGCCTGGACCGACATACCCCAAGCCCACATCCAAAGCCTCTTTCGTTCGATGCAGCGGCGTGTAGCGGCTGTTATTGCCAGCCATGGGGGCCACACGAACTATTGATGTCTGCGTGTTCCGCAAGTCGCACGGGCCTGTAAGCTCAATCGTTTCATCTTTGTATATGTTGTTATGTGTCTCATAAATCTGGCTTTGCTATCTCGTGTCCTTCTTGGTGTTGCATTTTGGGTGGCCAGCAGTGTAAATAATACGCATTATATGCATACTGATACTGAGCTCAGAATTGTAGGTTGAAGAAGCATATATGCTCCAACTTTGTCGGTCTGTCTGTCCGTCCGTCCGCACGATAACTCGCGTAAAAATTGTTCGATTTCGATTAAACTTTAGTATGTGGTAAGGGACCACCTGGGGACGAACCCTATTGGAAATGGGGTCAAAGGTCAGGACATAGGAGCGAGATTCATTCATTGCCCTTATGCGTCATAACTTGCGTGAAAATGGTTCGATTTCAATCAAATTTTAGTATGTGGTAGGGGACCACTGGGGACGAACCCTATTGGAAATGGAGTCTTAGGTCAAGAGGACATAGGAGCGGATTCCATTCCATTGCCCTTATGCGTCAAAACGTTTCGATTTCAATGAAATTTTAGTATGTGGTAGGGGATCACCTGGGCATGAACCCTAATGAAAACGAACGAAATGGGGTCAAAGGGCAGGGTATAGGAACGGGATGCATTCCATTGCCCTTATGCGTCATACCTTGCGTACAAATAGTTCGATTTCGATGAAATTTCAGTATGTGGTAGGGGATCACCTGGGGACAAACCCTATTAGAAATGGACGAAATGGGGCCAAAGGTCAGAACATAGGTGCGGGATCCATTCCATTGCCTTAATGCGTCATAACTTGCGTAAAAATGGTTCGATTTCGATGAACTTTTAGTATGTGGTAGGGGACCACTGGGGACGAACCCTATCGAAAATAGACGAAATGAGCTCAAAGGGCAGGATATAGAAGCGGGATGCATTCCATTGCTCTTATGCGTGATAACTTGCGTAAAAATGGTTCGATTTGGATGAAATTTAGTATGTGGGTAGGGGATTACCTGGGGACGAACTGGGGTCAAACAACAAGCAAAACCAAACAACACAGAATTATTCACCGGTTCCTTAATGAGACGAAACAATTTCCAGCATTCACTCTTCCCCTTGTGGTTTTCAACAAGCACGTATTTATTTGCCTCGCCGCCTTTCTCAACCTCCTTAATATTAAATTGGGGACGCCACGCCCTTTTGTCCTCAAATCGGTGTCCCGATATCTGGTCACCTTAAATTACGTACCTAACAATATAGGCAGGCTAACACTTTTAAAGACTTCTTGAGAAAAGAAAAAATATCATGCACATTTATGGATGTACTCTATAATATCACCACTGTTTTTTCTTTTCTTTTCTTTCAAAGCACTGCTAAGTCACGTTTTATTGCTGCGTACGACAAAAATCCCTTTAACTCGTCACACGAAAAGTACATGCTGTTTAAAGTAATGCATGAAGCCGTTCACAAACTCTAAAGTGAAGAAGAAAACCCTGATTTATTTCATGTAATCGAGTGAATGTTTCTGAAGACAGAAACGCAACGAAAGGTTAGCTTAGAAACAATAGTTCGTGATAAACTTTGATAATTTACAAAATTTTAACGAAGAGTACACGGAATATGCAAATTAAAAAACATTTGTAGCGCACAATAAAATCCGTTAGCGTTGATAGATAACTATGTACTGATAAGAAATGCGATAATTTACGAAGTTAAAGTAACAAAAAAAACACGGATTTTGTTGAACGAATGCTTTTTACAAAGTTTTAATAAAACGTTTTCGGGAATGTGATCTTTGATCAGGAGTTATTGAAAACTGGACAAATTTCTAATTCGTACTGGAAATGTTTAACTATTCCATCACAAGTTTTTGATCCGCAAATAGATCTCTCTTCAGCTTTTAATGTTAGTTAAACTTCAAATGAACAATTCCATAAATCAGTCATAAGCAAACGCCCTTCTCACACGAAATAAAAAACTGAAATCTTCCTTAACTTACAAAGCAAAAATGGGCAACTGAGGGTAATGCAACATGGCGGCCACCCAACTTAGCTGGCTTCAAAAGTGAGAGCACATGCTCTCTGCCCTTATTCTATATTCCTTGCGTATGGACTATAAAACAGCAGACGACTCCGACGACATCGTCTCCTAACCACGGTTCATCTGCGCAAAAGCACTCGCCTGGTGTACAGATCATGCAAGTTGGACGTCGGATGACTGGAAAAAAGTGTGCTGGTCTGACGAGTCGCGTTTATTACTCCACTCCGTAGATGTTCATGTACATACTGTGTATTGGACGCGAACAACTTGAGGCACTGGATTCATCCTGCATGGTCGCCACGATGCAAGTTGGTCGAGGCGGTTGTATGGTGCGGGGCATGTTTACCTGACAGGAACTTGGACTCCTGCTGCATGTAGAACAACGGTGCTCACTATCGTCAATTGCTTGCTGACTCTGTACACGCAGCAATGTTGCACTTTTTCCTGAATGGCAACGGTGTCTTCCTAGACGACAATGCGCCGAACCACCGGTCTAACGTTGTGCACAAATGGTTTGAGGAACACAGTTCAGACTTCCACAGCATGTCGACTGGCCTCCGAACTCCCCCAATACCAATCCCATTGGGGCACTAGTGGGACACTATAACAGCATATCGGGCATCTAGATGCACAAATCACCTCCATATCTGCATTGAAGTCCGCATTACACACAACTTGGTTGGCCATACCTCCCAACTGCTTCCGGCATCCTATTGAATCGATGGTATAGCTGCTGTATTGAGAGCAAAATTAGGACCTACGAAGTATTATGCAGGTGGTCATAACTCAGTGATCACTCACTGAATTATGGGCACATAATAAATCACATTCTCTGAATTACTAAATTGTGGTTGAGTTACAGGTTTTTATTGCTGGATCAACTATTTAATTTTATTTATTTTTTACTATTCTGGTCCCTTTCAGTGAATTTGCGCAATATCATCAAGCAGTTATTGACAAGGTCTTATTTCGACTTTTCTTCGGTTCCACTCTTTCTCCATCTTTAATCAAACATTCTCTATCGCTGGTGCCCGTGGTAACCTCTTTTTACTCTGTGTTCAACAGCCAGATAATCCCCTCCTTTCCAAGGTCGAAAACTAAGAGCCCTCATATTCAAGTCAATCATCCCCTTTTCACCGATACACATGCATCGGAAAACCGCTCCTAAAGCAATGAGTCGGAAGAAGCCGAAAGTCTCTCTCTCGCACAAGGACCAAAGAATATAAAGCTGCAAGGACTTCCCTTTACCACCCTTTTTCCAACGCCTATGGGGATACTCATTTAGCTACCCCTCACATCCACTCCCCTCAACACCACTTCTTTCCAGGCCATTAACTACATGGAAGTTAACAGCACTTAGCACCTCATAGTCACTTACAAAGTCACGAACAGTGTTTTAAGCTTTCTGCGGAACTACGCATCCACCTGGGCATTAGTTTGTTTTGTTTTTTATTTGGGTAGGGGTCCATATTTTTGTTCCTCTGAATAAAAAAAAAAAGAGCATTTCTCTCTTTCCTGACCCTTAACACCAACAACTCCTGTGCCTACATGGCTCAGAATAATTGGCGCAGCTATTCCTATAGTGATTCCCCCGGGAAGTAATTTCTTTTGAGATGTGCATCATTGCTGCTGTATTATTTCAATTTTGCTTTTTAAAAAAAGTTCAATACACGAATCAATAACATTTATCAGGGCCGGATAGAGCTTTTGCGGGGTCCGGGGCGAAATTTCATTGCGGGGCCCCGGAGCAAAACTTCATTGCTGGCACAAGGAAATAAATCTCATATTTTAATAAAGTCGTTAAGTGAAATATATCGTCTGCAAAGAACACGCACGAAAACTATCGTACAGAAAATATTATTTTCTCGAAGAAATATTTGTTTTAAGCTTAAGACCATAATATGGACTGAAATTTGAGAGAGAGAGAGAGAGAGAGAGAGAGAGAGAGAGAGAGAGAGAGAGAGAGAGAGAGAGAGAGAGAGAGAGAGAGAGAGAGAGAGAGAGAGAGAGAGAGAGAGAGAGAGAGAGAGAGAGAGAGAGAGAGAGAGAGAGAGAGAGAGAGAGAGAGAGAGAGAGAGAGAGAGAGAGAGAGAGAGAGAGAGAGAGAGAGAGAGAGAGAGAATAAAAAGTGTTGAAATCTAAGATTTTCTTTCCGGGGAGAGGGGCTATTGTGTGTGTGTGACTCTTACAGAAAATTCCTCACAAATTGATAAAAATATACTTGCGAGCGAATATTTTTGTGTAGGAAGTAACATCAGGTTCCCTCTACAATAAATTCGTACTTACGTACAAATAAGTTTTCCCCCTGTTACATGTTTTAGTGACTAATTTTTAATGCAAAGTGGAGTAACTGATAAATTAGTGATTTAAGCTTTTATACGAGCTCATATATAATTTTTTATTTTAATTTCTAGTAATGTTTTTATAGTCACTAAATAATTGGGCTTCACATGTAGCTCTAAATCAACTTTTATTTGTTATTTTTATTTCTTTAAATTTTAGTGTCTGTTTTGAACACATACTGTTGAATGAACAAAAGTAAGGGCCACAAAGTGATGAAATTAAATTTGTTATTTTTTTTTCTTATTGGAGGTTTAACGACCACCGTGAGCAACTCAATGGGCTATAAGCAGTCGCCCGTCCCTAATTTAGGGCCACTGGTTCCAGGGAAGGGAGAGAGCCAGTGCCGTAAGACAAACACAACGTCCATGCCTGACCGGGATTCGAACCCGGACCCCTTTCGGACGAATGATCACAGGCCATCGCTTAGACCACTGCGCCACCGGGGCGGCATTTGTTATTTCATGAATACGGAAATATTAAGGTGGCTACAATACAGCAGATATCAGTAGTACGGCAAAGAGCGATAACCTATTCAACAAGAAAGATGACACCGAATTTTCGGGTGTAATAAGCACGTCTTTTGAATCCGTTCTGACGCAAATTAAATTTATCAAAGCTATTCAAAGTCAATGGAACCGATATGGAAAACAGTAGTATCTGACGGAAGAAGTTTTTCAATCGGGTCTTTAATCCCTCAGATATTGGTGTAAACGGAATCGTGAGCTTACGAACTCTTAGAAACAGAGTTATCGACAAAAATAAGATGTGACTTTGCGTCCCCTGGTGGGAAAACCATGCATTATTTTAGGAAGAAAGTATTCGCAAAAGGTTTATCCATATGAGCGGTATCGGTCCAAGAAAAAAAATTTTGTCGAGTTTTCAGGAGCCCAGATTTTGCTACAAATACATCAGAAGCAGAAATTAACACTTATGACCCCTGGTGGCCAAACCATTCTTTACAACATCAGAAATTATGTGAAAAATATTTTCCATCAGGTCTTGTATGCGATACAGGAAGAATTTTTCAAATCGGAGTTTTAGGAGCAGAAAACGCAATTTACCTTTATGCGCCCTAGCGGAAAGTCTATGATTTACGTGAAAATTTTGAATTTATAGGAAAAACATTTCGCATCGGAAACACTATCCAACAAAGAAGGAATTTTTCAAATCGGACTTTTAGAAGTAGAGATATTGACAAAAATAAGATATACATCTACGCCCCTGGCGTAGAAACCATGCATTATTTAAAGAAGAAAATGTTCCTAAAAGGTTTGTCGACATGAGTAGCATCGGTCCACAGAAGACTTTTTTTCAATCGAGATTTTAGCTCATATTTTGCTGCAAATACATCAGAAGCGGAAATTAAGACTTACGCCACCTGGTGGCCAAACTTAGAAATTAAGTGCAAACCATTTCCCATCAGGAGCTGTATCCGGTGCAGAAAGAATTTTTCAAATCGGAGATTTAGAAGCAGAGAAATAGTGGGAAACGCAATTTACCCTTACGCCCCCAAGCGGAAAGTCTATGAATTACTTGAAAATTTTGAATTTATAGGAAAAACATGTCACACTAGAAACACTATCCAACAAAGAAGGAATTTTTTAAATCGGACTCCTAGAAGTCGAGATATTGACAAAAATAATATATACATCTACGCCCCTGGCGTAGAAACCGTGCACTATTTTAAGAAGAAAATGTTTCTAAAAGGATTGTCAACACGAGTAGTGTCGGTCTACAAACGACGTTTTTTTCAATCGAGAATTTAGAAGCTCATATTTTGCTGCAAATACATCGGAAGCGGAAATTATGATTTACGCCCCATGGTGGCCAAATTGTTATTTTACAAAAATTAGAAATTATGTGCAAACGATTTCCCGTCATGAGCTGTATCCGGTGCAGAAAGAATTTTTCAAATCGGAGATTTAGAAGCAGAGATATAGGGAGAAACGCAATTTACCTTTACGCCCCCTAGCGGAAAGTCTATGAATTACTTGAAAATTTTGAAATTATATGAAAAACGTGTCACACAGAAAACACTATCCAACAAAGAAGGAATTTTTCAAATCGGACTCTTAGAAGTAGAGATATTGACAAAAATAAGATATACATCTACGCCCCCTGGCGGAGAAACTGTGGGATATTTTAGGAAGAAAATATTCCGAAAAGGTTTATCGATGTGAGTGGCATCAGTCCACGAAAGATTTTTTCAATCGATATTTTAGAAGCTCAGATTTTATGGCAAATACATCAGAAGCAAAAATTAACACTTACGCCCCTGGTGGCCAAAGTATTCTTTACCAAAAATTCAAATATATATGTAAAAGATTTTCCATCAGGAGATGTATCCGCTGAAAAAAAAAATTTTCAAATCGGAGTTTTAGAAGAGTTATTGTGAAAAATGTAATTTACTTTTACGCCCCCTAGCGGAAAATCTATGCGTAATTTGAAAAAGAAACTATATCTAAAATACTCTTCGACATAAATGGAATCGAAAGATAAAATAATTTTTTCAATCGGATGTTTAGAAGCAAATATGCGGCATAAAACGTAATTTTGAATTCGACATCATCTGCATTTACGCCCTCTAGCGGCGAAATTGTACATCGTAAAAAAAAACGAAATGAAGGATCATCATTCGCATATTTCAAGCTTTCGAATGCAAAACGAATTTTTCAAATCGGAGTAATAGTTGCAGAGATACCGTGGGGACGGACGGACAAACCGATAACATAAGCACGATCTTTTTTTTACAAAAGACGTGCTAAAAATGGGGGTTGGGGTGGAAACTAAACAAAAACTTACAAAAAATTACCTTTTTAAGGCCTTGGTTCCCAAAACTTATATAAAAAAAATAATTGTAAAAAATTCTGCAGAAAATGATTTGTTCCGAAAACTGCGGGCCCTTTGAAGACTCGGGACCCTGGGCGATTGCCCCGGTTGCCCCTATGGTCCACCGAAAATAAAAGAGTTCAGAGAATTTGCAACTTCCAGGGGAGAGAGGTTGCTCGCTTTGCACGCTCAGGGAGCTGAACCCCTCCTAGCTATGGCCCTAGCACCTGTCGAAACCGTCAAACCGGGGAGCAGCATTCCTATCTCAAACACTTCCTTCCTTCCTCCCGAAATTTTGTTAGAAGTCCGTATATTGTTCCTCGTCAGGAAACGCACGGATGAATGCTTCACGAACGCAAGCAAAATTGGTTCTGATACGAAGTTCGTGACTGATTCACACTTCTACACGTGAGTACACCCCGACCGCGCGTGTAAGACCTGTTGCACGATTAGCATCAGCAGACAGGAAACCAAAGTTAAGGGCATGCCCGAAAACCTCGACCTACCTGCTCTGACGGAAGTGGGAGGAGTCTATTACATCGTGGGAAGAGAGGAAACTTCTCTTTTCACTTCTGTGTTGTTCATTAGTTGGAAATTGTTGTTTGGGTTGTGTTTTAAATGTCACTTTCTTTTTAAATATTTCCTTCAGGGAAGCACACAAGAAGGAAAGTACAAAAGTGAAATGATGGCGGCCTAACTCATTAATGTGAAAGGAGGCTAGGTAAATCTACAGAGGAACTGAAGAATGTCACCAAAATCATTTAAAAAAAATTACAGATAGGCTTAGTTCTGTGGTTTGTGCACCGGTTCACAAGAAAACATTTTTTTAAATGTTCAGTTCAAACCACTGCGAAATGTTCTTCGTATATTTGAATAGATCTCGTCGAGAGCTTTAAAACGATACCACGCACGGTCGTGTTGCGCTCACGGTTGCCGAGATAGACTGAGTCGAACGCGGTGACACACCCAGAAATAATGCGTCATCTCCCCCGCGCACAGCGAACGTCACGCGCACGATGTATTGCGCAGTACGCGAATTGGACTCCATGCTGTTTACGAATATGCCAACGCAATTAGTGTGCGGCACGTATTTTTAACACTTTAATGATTTCAATTGGAAGCTATTTTTGTCACAGGCGGTCAGCCGTAAGTCGCCCCATACTATCCGCGGAGTTAGACGTAGTCCTACTCCTACATCAAAAGTCGAAAGAGTAGTACCCTCGTAAACTTTGTAGATCATCAATGCTATGCATCTTTCGCATGCCACGACCTCGGTGGGTGTGAAATAAAACGAGTGATTCGACAGTATGCACACATTCGCGTAACTGACGACCACACCGAGCCACAGTCCGGTACATAATAAGTGGAATTAAATCATAACAACAAACAATAAGGTTTATTAATTCCTGACATTGAGCGGTACTTAAATATGTGAATTAATGAATGTTATTGTCATAAAACCAATGAAAGAAGATATGTAAGTCGTAAAAGTAAATATTTAAAATACTAAATAGCGGATTCCAACACAGAAAGTGGAGACTGCAGCTACACGCTCCTTCACTGTCCCGGGGCAGTGAAGGAGCTGGGAGTGGGTGACGACCAAGGTTAGTCAACGAGAAACTAAAAACATGATTTCTGATATGTTTCAAGTAAACCATTCAGATAACAGTTCTGAGAAGCAAATTGCAGTGGAATCCGATGGAGTAACAGAAATCAGAGATACAGAATATGGCGCATTAATGTGAAAATATAGGCAGTTGCTGACTAAAAATATTGCGTTACGCGAAAAGGTGTGCAATCAACAAAAAGAAATAAGGGAGTCAGCTCTAAAAATACGCAGATTGAAATATGAAATTGCTGCAATGAAACGAAAAAATGTTTGTAAAAAAAAATGTTGAAAAAATTCAAGTTCGTTCAATACTACTCAAAATGTTTACAAGGGGTCAAGTAAATATGCTTTTGAATAAAAAAAAAAGATTATTTGGTCCAATGAGGATATATCGATCGCTTTGACTCTGCGATACTTGAGTAAGAGGTCATACATTTATTTAAGAAGTGAACTAAATTATCCCCTGCCTGGATTATCAACTTTGCAGAAATGGACGTCCAAGATTAATACCTAAAAACAAGGTACCATGACGGACGTACTAAAAATTATGAAAACCGGGCATAATACAGAAAAACACCAATATTCAGACTGATGAATCACACACGAAAGAATTCACAGTCGCAACGTTGGAATCAAAAGTGATGAAAAAATGTCCAAAGATTTATACGATGCTTATTCTATGTAAGCGGCAACGATAATGTGTTAAATACACAACAATGCCTAATCACAGTAACTGAAGATGATGGCCGAGAGTATGTTGTTGGCTGGGTGGCCAAAAAGTATAAAGAAAATTGCCCACATCTGCGAGATTACACATCAAAAAATAACACTGTACATATTGAGGAATCATGGATAATTCATCTGTCATTTGGAGGACTCATTCAACCATCTCTTAAATAGTCTAATATCGCTAAAAAAAATGGAATATGATTTTTTTAAACAAAACATAAATTACACTATAAGTAAAGAGCCTTATATCGTAAAATCGCTAGCCGAAAAAGCATCTCTTGTTTCCTGGATTTCCCACAGAGGTACTTAGCACATATGTTAAGATGAGAATTATAATTAAGATTAAGTATTTGAATGAGAATCTGCAGTCCACTCTAACTGCCAAAAGAAATAACAGAAATGAAGATGACATTCGCTCAAAGAAGAAAACACCTATGTAAAAATAGTAAATTAGGAAAAAAAAAGAAACTTAGACCTATCCATTTAGAAATAACCTCTAGTTTTGCGGATTGGTGTGATTAAATCAATTATAAGTATATTAATTGGATTATAACTCATGTTCCTAAATCATAGAAAGCCAAAGAAATAGAACTGCAGCTACTGAAAACGTAAGTACAAAATAATACACTTTATGCTTCAGTAGGAAATGTTCAATTTTTATAATGCATATGCATGTTTTTCTCTCTTTTTTTCTAACCTTTTAAATGTCTTTAATCTAAAACAGGTTATGACTATAATCTTGCGTAAGGGTCCTAAACTTTTTCAAAATAAACAGGCTTTAAAAAAAAAAAAAAAAAAACTCAGTTGATTCCACACTCCGGACGGGCGGGCGAGAATTATGTCACGGTCAAACCCTACGATGGGTCTATCAGTGACGTCACGCGCCTCTCCGCTCCAAGATTTCCAGGATGGAGGCAATCTTCTCTTCTACCAACCTTGCTCTTCTACTAACCTTGGGTTAAGACTGCTTTGGAGGAGAATAGGGGCCGCGGGTTGCCTAGTGGGCAACGTTCGTGACTGCCATGGAGAAGACCTCAGGTTCGATCCCAGGCAGGTACGAACGCTCGATCCACTAAATATCCGCCGTGCGTCGGATGGGCACGTTAAGCCGTCGGACCCCGGGCACTGGGCCCCCGGTAATAAATAAGGGCGTCTTCCTCCCCTTCCACCTCGCTTCCGCGTCACTTGCCTATCGGGCACTCCAGCCCAAATCTCCTAGCTTCCTATTTCTAAGGGTTGTTTAAGACCTGGGGTCAGACACTCCCTCCCTAAAATCCTCTACATATGATCATGATAATTTGGAGGAGAATAGTGCAAGGTAAAATCACTGGCTTGAAGTTAAGAAGAGGGAGGTATTGTGACTGCATATCATGACGTTGAAATTTTATTTAGAAAAACAAAAAGAACATTTTTCTTTAAACAAATTGTTCAAGTGCAGTACTATTTTCATAAGAAAAATGCAAAATTTTGAAAAGCAATTAAGATAATGATCATTCACAGCAAAAATAAAAAAATAATAAAAAATTGAAGGCGACGTTCTACCAACACTCATGTCTTACACCACTAGTCATTATCATATCTTGTTGGTTTACCGGTCGCCAGGGCCGGATGGAGTTTTTGCGAGGTCCGGAGCGAAATTTCATTGCAAGGCCCCGGAGCAAAATTTCATTGCTTACACTAGGAAATAAATCTCATATTTTAATAAAGTCGTTACGTGAAAGATGTCCGTAAAGAATATACAGGATGTGAAACCCACAAATTTGCCTGTGACGGCGACGAATTCGCATCCCTCTACGCTCCGGAGCTGAATGCTTTACCGATTAAGGTACACCGACGGAATTTATCTTTGTAACTTTTCCTTTTTGACATGTGCTTCACCTTTGTAGTACTTCAAAACGAAAATTATCGTAAAGACAAAATGATCACCTCAAAGAAGCATTTGCTTTAAGTTCAAGAAAAAGACCAGAATATGCATTGATAGTTCAGAGAGAGAGAATAAAAACTGTTAAAATCTACGATTTTCTTTCTGAAGAGATGGGGTTGAGGTTGTATTTTCACTTATTGTATGAAAACTACTTCACAAAATGACAAAAAGCTACGTGCGCAGCAAAAATTTTTGGATTGCGAATATTTTAGTGTAGAAATAATAAATTCCTATAAATAGTTTTTTACTCCTGATACATGTTTGTGATTGACTTTTAATGCGAAATGGTGTAACTGGCAAATAGTGACTTTTTACACTTTTATACGAGATCAATGTGATTTTTTTTAAGAAAAATTCCAGTAATGTTCTTAAAGTCACTGAATAAATGGCCTCCAAGTGTAACCCGAAACCAACTTTGATATTGTTCTTTTTTATTTCATTTAAATTTAAATAACTGGTTTGCACGCAAATTGTTAAATTTATAAAAGCAAGGGCCACAAAATGATGAAATTAAATTTGCGGTTTCATGAATTCGGAAAATACCAAGGTCGTTACAATAATCACTTGAAATCTTCAGATCTCCGTATTTGTGCGGCGAAGGGCGATAACCTATTCGAAAACCGGGGGATTGGAAACAAACAAACAAAAAAACTTAAAAAAAAAGAAACATCTTTTTAAGGGCCTCGCACCCGAAAACTTACACACAAAAAATAATAATTGTAAAAAATTTTAACTAATTTTTTTCTTAAACTGCGGAACCCCTTAAAGGTGCGAGGCCCGGGGCCACCGCCCCGGTTGCCCCTATAGTCCAGCCGGCCCTGCCGGTCGCGTAACTAAGTCAGCGTGTGTTTAAGGGGGGAGACGCACGAATTATTTTGTGGCTGATTGTAAAAAGCATTGAAAATTCCTTCTTTCACTGTTTCATCAATAAAGTTGCTATGAAACTTGCCCCCAGCAAAAATAATAATCACCCACCTGTAACCCACCCTGATTTCGAAGTCTAGCGACGTCTCCGTTTAAGAGGATCCCTTTTTAAAATGTTACAGTAAATAGCTGACTGAAAAAAACTGCAATCCCAAACTGGTGGAAGATGTATTAAATTTACTAGCAGCCAACTGCCAATAAACAGTGAGAATGCTAGTAAGTAACCACCAATTAACACTGAGAATGCAAGCAAGTGATTGTGAATTTGGTGGAATGGTGAGGGACCTGTGCACTGAGAACTAGTTCCAGATGGTCTGGCTGTGAACTAGAAATTATGTTGAACAACTGAAGCTGGTTCATGATACTCTGCACCAAAGCTATCCAGTGGTCATCAATAGGAAGCAGCTGTTGCGATAAGTAGATAATGCTCCAAGTCACACCTGCAGACTGGTCTGCCAAAAAGTACAGGAATTGGAAGGTGTTAAGATCCTAGCACAAGACCGGTTTTAAGTCCTTAGTGGATCTCTAGGCTACGATTCGAGTGTGCCGTTAAGATCCTAGCACAAGACCGGTTTTAAGTCCTTAGTGGATCTTTAGGCGACGATTCGAGTGGGCCGTTAAGATCCTATAAACAGGGCCAGATTAAGGCCTTAATGGCCTTCTAGGCTAAGATTTGAGTAGGCCCTTAAGATCCTAGCACCAGGGCCAGATTAAGGCCTAAGTGGGACCTTAAGATCCTAGCACCAGGGCGAGATTAAGGCCTATGTGGGCCTCTAAGTTAAGATCTGAGTGGGTCATTAAGATCCTACAACCAGGGCCGGATTAAGGCATTCTAGGCTAAAAGTTGAGTGGGCCGTTAAGATCCTAGCACCAGGGCTGGATTAAGGCCTAAGTGGGCCTCTAAGCTAAGATCTGAGTGGGTCCTTAAGATCCTAGGACCAGGGCCAGATTAAGGCCTTAAAAGGCTTCTAGGCTAAGATTTGAGTGGCATTAAGGCCTTAAAGGGCTTCTAGGCTAAGATTTGAGTGGGTCGTTAAGATCCTAGCACCAGGGCCAGATTAAGGCCTTGGTGAGCCTCTAAGCTTAGATCTAAGTGGGCCATTAAGATCTTAGTACCAGTGCTGGATTAAGGGCTTAGTGGGCCTCTAGGCAAAGATCTGAGTGGGCTGTTTAGATCTTAGACCAGGGCCAGATTAAGACTTTAGTGGGCCTCTAGGCTAAGATTTGCACAGGCACCAAGGCTAAGACATCTGAGTGGGCACCCAAAGAACTTCTGACAGAGAATCACTATGAAGTCTGTTAAAACAGAAAACTGTAGCAATATGATTGTGATAATTTGTAGTGCATTCTTAAAACTAATAAATTATCTGCAGAGTTTTCATAACATGTCCCTGAATTTCCCATTGTTCTTACAAGAATGAGTTAAAAGCTTAATATTCCTAGATTTTGTCTTGGATTTTCTAATGATTTAGCATTGTATACTTTTCTTGGTTCATCTTTTGCTATACAATGTGAAACCATTAACGGTTCCAAATGCAAGTAGGGAGGAGTAGGTAGATGGAAGCAAAAAAGTTGAAACTGTCTCTTCGACCCCACTGTACACAGAGCCATGAAACCTTTACCCTTAGTGAGTCACTGCCTTGAAATCTGTTTGTCTTCCAGCCTCTGTCTGTGATTAATTGATCAATTGGAAATCATAAGAGACAAAAGCAAAAGAAAAAAAAAATATTTTATGAAAGTCTCTCTCTGTGTGCATGTGGGCACACACACATCCTCATCATGGTCAACCATTATCAATCCACTGCTGGATGAAGGTCTCCCAAAGTTTTTTCCACAATTGTTCTGTCTCAACTCTGGGTAACAATTGTTCTCTCGTCAGGTGATGAAGTACCCATCTGCAACACAAACGATGCAGCAATAACTTGTCACATAGAGTGCGGAATGCCGACGTTTTTGAAATATTAGTTGATGCCTCTATGTCTTCACACATCATTCATTCATCTTCTTGCACGATTGCCCATACAGTGTTAACAATATGCTCCATAACAACACTTTCAGGTCGACCAGGCTTAGAGTGTGTTCTGTCGACTAATGCCCTTTTTTGAAATCGTGGTGCCATCAAAAAATAGTTGACTCACCCAAGCATTTATCTTCCTAAGCTTTTTTTATTAAATCAACTGTTTCTAGAGCCATTTTACCCAAATGACAGCAAAATTTTATCGCACAACGCATTTCATTTCTTAACTCTGAATCACTCACCTCCATAGCTGTATGGTGAAATGCAGACATGCCTTTAACAACAGCGCAATAACAAAACCAGAATCGTCAGCCATGGCCAATAACTGTTGCCATAGATACTTCCTTAATTCAGTTAGATGTCTACATGGTTATTTTCCCTCTTTGCACTGTTGCCAACTAAAAAAAATTACTCTCAGTTTTTATGGAATGGTCTTTGTATATTTATTTTATACTGAGGCAGGAAAGGGCTTTCTGTTGTAAAAAGCTGAACACAGAAAAAATAACTCTTTTTTACATCTTATAAAAATATCTGGTATTTACACAAAAGTGGTCACTTATCCAGTGGCATCATAACCAGAATTTACTTCAAAGTCAATGATGGATTACTTAGTGGCAGATTCCAGTTCTTTTTCTAACATTTCTTTACACACTGGATCTTTGTCTCATTTGATACTCAGCCTCATTTTCAAAATAAACACTGATATTTATTCATTCAAGTCCTTCTGATGTTTTGGACAGCCACGAGAACAAAATGGCAGGAATAAACCTTGGAAAATTATGGTTGGTCACAATTCCTTAAGAAACCCAGCAACATCTTTTTAATGCACTATCACTGAATCAGCATTATCACTAGGGAACAGATTTTTAGGTAAATAAATATTTTCCCATAAAAACATCTTTTTTAATTAATAATCTAAAGCAACTTATGGGAATTTACTAGGAAAATTTTTTTTTTTTCATTTATAGCTAATTTTCGGAGAAAACTCTTCTCCTTCTTCAGGCTCTCTTGTTGTTGTCACTTTTTGCTTGTCACTATCATGGTTACGGTTTACCTTGACGGTTACGGTTAACCTTGACGGTTTAGGTTATTTTTCAACAAATCCTGCCAGATGTTAGGCAGGGAAAATCCTTTGCAGTCATTGATGATGGAATTTTGATTTTTCTCAATCTCTATTCCTTCTTTCAGTTTTCTTTTTTGGAAATTGCTTTGGAAACTGATTACTTTAAGGGAATTCCAAACCATGCTGTGCCCAGTTTCTCTAACATGCCTATCTAATCCAGTCTAGTTGAGCAATTTTTTATAGCTGCTTTATGCTCAGCTATACGAGTTTCTAGTCTGCGACCTGTTTCACCTATATAAGATAGTCCACAACTACAATTTACTTCATAAACTACTCCTTGCATTTTTAAAATATCTTCTTCTCTTTGAACTATTTTAGGGAAAAATTTTTTAACTTTGTTCTCTAAACTTGGAGCTAGCCTAATATTGTATTTTTTACTAATTCTCTTTAAAGCCTCAAATAAACCTTTGTGATAAGAAATTTTTCTAGTGAATTTTACTTCTTGCTTTTGTGGGTTCTTCTTACCATTAAAATTCAGAAGCTTCTCAATTTCTTCTTTAGGATAGTTATTTTCTGCAAGTATGACTTTAAGCTCTTCTTTATGGGCTTCTTTTTTATCTGCAGTAGAAACTATTTTATTAATTTTTTCTAAAAACTGACTTGCTACATTTTTCTTAATAGAAACTGGATGATACGAATTGAAATCCAGTAGTCTTTTAGTATTCATTGGTTTTTTATACCAACTAGTGAGGAATTTTCATCTTCATAATAGATAGTAATATCTAAGAAGTTTATTCTTCTTTCTTTTTGAAGTTCAATAGTGAACTTAAGGGAATCATCTAATTCATTGAATGAGTCTAGAATTCTTTCTGGAACAATTTCTGAGCTATCTATTATAAATAAGATGTCATCCATGTATCTGCTATATAAGCAGAAGTATGTGGGTTGTACTAGTATCTTTTCTTCTAGTTTTCCCACATAATAGTTAGCTAAGAGTGGGGAGAGTGGGGAGCCCATAGCTAGCCCCGATTTTTGAATGAAAAAAGTTTTCCCAAATTGAAAGTAGTTGTTCTGCAAAGAGAAAGTAAGCATTTCAAAAATTCCTACTAATATGTTTTTTTCCTTGTTGTGAAAAACTATTAGGTCTGCCAAGTCTTCCGCTATAAAGTCTATAAGTTGATCTATATTAATGTGAGTATACATAGACACTATATCTAAACTACCCATAATAGGAGAATCTAATTTAGGAAGAAGTTCTAGTTTTTCTTTTAGCTGCATTGAGTTTTTAATCAAGTTAGGTGGCTCTTTTAAAAGATTCTGAAGGTGTGACTTTAAAAAATAGTTTAGATTTGAAAGAATAGAGTTTTTTGAGTCTATTATTGGTCTAATTGGTTGGTGTTCTTTATGCAGTTTGACTATTCCATATATTTGAGGTAATCTGAACTGTAATTTTGAGAATTGTTTATAGTTTTCTGGCAGCTGGTTTTTCTTTTTTTGAAGTGAAATAAGCTTAGAGACTTTTTTAATCAAATCTGGTAGTGGGTTTTCTTTTACTTCTTCATACATAGGTTTTTTAGTTCTTCTTCCATCTTTTCTTGATAATCTTTCTTATCCATAATAGTAATCAACTTACTTTTGTCTGTTTTCACAGCAACTATACTTTCATTTTTTCTGAAATCTTTAAGAGCTTTTAATTGACTATTATCAAATTTTTTTTTGAGGTTTCCTTACTTGCTTCTGGAATTTTGTAAGGCTATTGTAGTAATCTTTTCTGAGGAGGTCTGCTTTAATTTGGTCCTCTTTTTCTAAAGTGCTGCAGATGCTTTCCAATTCAATTACCAATTTTTCTGGATTTATTTTTTCTTTGGATAGATTGAAATTACTTCCTTTATTTATCACTTGTAATAATTCTTGGCTAACTCCAGTAGCAGTGTTGTCCTTCACATGACTAAGAACTGCAGGTTTTTTGTTTTTACTTGAATAGTTTTTCTTCAAAAATTTTTTCTTCTTTAAGGTTCAGCTTTTTAACAAATTTCTTATTTTTGTTTCTTACTCCAATTTTTAGCCAGTCATCCAATTCTGCTTTTACTGTATCCCTTAAGATTCCAGAAATTTTCTTTTCATTTTCTACTTTTACTTTTTTATAATAAGCAACATTTTTATATTTTGCTTCAATACTTCTTTTTAACGTTTTTTGCTCTATTTTTCTTATGAAGTTGGCTGAAAGTAAATCTTTAAATGGTTTTCTAAGTCTAAATGAATTTGGAATAAAGTTATTTACCTTGCAATTTTTCAGGAACTTGATTTGAGCTATGGATCTTTCCATCTTCAATGTAGCATGTTGAACTTTCTTTATTGTTTGCCAAGTATCTGACCCATACTCTGTTCTAATTCTTTGAATAAAGCTCATATTGAGAAATGGCTTCCTAGTTTAATTGAATTAATAATCTAAAGCAACTTATGGGAATTTACTAGGAAAATTTTTTTCATTTATAGCTAATTTTCGGAGAAAACTCTTCTCCTTCTTCAGGCTCTCTTGTTGTTGTCACTTTTTGCTTGTCACTATCATGGTTACGGTTTACCTTGACGGTTACGGTTAACCTTGACGGTTTAGGTTATTTTTCAACAAATCCTGCCAGATGTTAGGCAGGGAAAATCCTTTGCAGTCATTGATGATGGAATTTTGATTTTTCTCAATCTCTATTCCTTCTTTCAGTTTTCTTTTTTGGAAATTGCTTTGGAAACTGATTACTTTAAGGGAATTCCAAACCATGCTGTGCCCAGTTTCTCTAACATGCCTATCTAATCCAGTCTTGTTGAGCAATTTTTTATAGCTGCTTTATGCTCAGCTATACGAGTTTCTAGTCTGCGACCTGTTTCACCTATGTAAGATAGTCCACAACTACAATTTACTTCATAAACTACTCCTTGCATTTTTAAAATATCTTCTTCTCTTTGAACTATTTTAGGGAAAAATTTTTTAACTTTGTTCTCTAAACTTGGAGCTAGCCTAATATTGTATTTTTTACTAATTCTCTTTAAAGCCTCAAATAAACCTTTGTGATAAGAAATTTTTCTAGTGAATTTTACTTCTTGCTTTTGTGGGTTCTTCTTACCATTAAAATTCAGAAGCTTCTCAATTTCTTCTTTAGGATAGTTATTTTCTGCAAGTATGACTTTAAGCTCTTCTTTATGGGCTTCTTTTTTATCTGCAGTAGAAACTATTTTATTAATTTTTTCTAAAAACTGACTTGCTACATTTTTCTTAATAGAAACTGGATGATACGAATTGAAATCCAGTAGTCTTTTAGTATTCATTGGTTTTTTATACCAACTAGTGAGGAATTTTTCATCTTCATAATAGATAGTAATATCTAAGAAGTTTATTCTTCTTTTCTTTTTGAAGTTCAATAGTGAACTTAAGGGAATCATCTAATTCATTGAATGAGTCTAGAATTCTTTTCTGGAACAATTTCTGAGCATCTATTATAAATAAGATGTCATCCATGTATCTGCTATATAAGCAGAAGTATGTGGGTTGTACTAGTATCTTTTCTTCTAGTTTTCCCACATAATAGTTAGCTAAGAGTGGGGAGAGTGGGGAGCCCATAGCTAGCCCCGATTTTTGAATGAAAAAAGTTTTCCCAAATTGAAAGTAGTTGTTCTGCAAAGAGAAAGTAAGCATTTCAAAAATTCCTACTAATATGTTTTTTTCCTTGTTGTGAAAAACTATTAGGTCTGCCAAGTCTTCCGCTATAAAGTCTATAAGTTGATCTATATTAATGTGAGTATACATAGACACTATATCTAAACTACCCATAATAGGAGAATCTAATTTAGGAAGAAGTTCTAGTTTTTCTTTTAGCTGCATTGAGTTTTTAATCAAGTTAGGTGGTTCTTTTAAAAGATTCTGAAGGTGTGACTTTAAAAAATAGTTTAGATTTGAAAGAATAGAGTTTTTTGAGTCTATTATTGGTCTAATTGGTTGGTGTTCTTTATGCAGTTTGACTATTCCATATATTTGAGGTAATCTGAACTGTAATTTTGAGAATTGTTTATAGTTTTCTGGCAGCTGGTTTTTCTTTTTTTGAAGTGAAATAAGCTTAGAGACTTTTTTAATCAAATCTGGTAGTGGGTTTTCTTTTACTTCTTCATACATAGGTTTTTTTAGTTCTTCTTCCATCTTTTCTTGATAATCTTTCTTATCCATAATAGTAATCAACTTACTTTTGTCTGTTTTCACAGCAACTATACTTTCATTTTTTTCTGAAATCTTTAAGAGCTTTTAATTGACTATTATCAAAATTTTTTTTGAGGTTTCCTTACTTGCTTCTGGAATTTTGTAAGGCTATTGTAGTAATCTTTTCTGAGGAGGTCTGCTTTAATTTGGTCCTCTTTTTTCTAAAGTGCTGCAGATGCTTTCCAATTCAATTACCAATTTTTCCAATTTTTTTTAAATTTGTATGTAAATACATGTTTTCCAAATTTCCATAATATAAAGTGTGCCCTTTAAGTAATGAGACAAAAATTACTATATCAAAACAACAAACTAAGCACACCAGACAAAAAATTAGTCACCCCTATCAGAACTTACTTAATAACAGGTGACTGTGCCTCTTGCCTAACAGCATGGATCCGGTGTAGTAGAGAGCCAACAAGATTGTGGATGTATTGAACATCGATTTGCAGCCACTCATGCGTCAATTGGTCCCGAAGTACCGCCAGAGTGTGTGGGTATCTATTCCGGCGTTTCACCTTCTGTTCCAAGTGATCCCACAGATTTTCAATAGGGTTTAAATCTGGGGAGTTGGTGGGCCAGTCGAGGTGAGACAGTGTTGCTGATTGTTCATCGTGCCACTCAGACATAGTTTTAGCCCTGTGCACACGACAGTTGTCATCTTGGAAAACAGGAGTAGCAATGTGTTGCTGCTCCTGGAGATGTAGGGCAAAGGGCAACATTTCATCATTCAGAATGAGGAGGTACACATGCTGGTTCACATTCATTGTCACTGCAACAAGGGCCCACTTCGTGGTACAAAAACATTCCCAAAACATCACAGAACCCCCTTCAGCTTCAACAACACCTTCAACACAATCAGAATTAAAGGCTTCATTGGGACTGCGATGCACTCGTTGCCTCCCATCATTGGAGTACAAACAAAAAGGAGACTCATCAGACCAAATGACTCGCTTCCAATCCTCCACAGTAAAGTTTTAGTGCCTCCGAGTCCATTGATAACGTATGACTTTGTGACTTGCTGTTAAAAGAGGCTTCTTCCATGGCACTCTACTCCAGACTTCCATCGCATGCAGTTCGCAATGTCCTTTTGGAAATTGGTTGGAGTGCTTTCATTGACTGTTTGGAGCAATTATTGCCTGGTTTGAAACCGATTTGCAGTTACTAGGCGTGAAACATGGCAGCGGTCCCTGTTGGTGAGAATCATTTTCCGGCCACAGTTATGTCATCGATTTTCAGTCGACTGCGAACTACACCACTGTTTGTAGACCCGCTGGACAGTACACTTCGACACACCAACAAATTGGGCAACTTCTTTGTGTCCGTGTGCATTGCCAAAGATGATGGCTCCTTTTTGCCACTCAGTGACATCTGTCTTACAACCCATATTGCAGACTAAATTCAACATACATGGTCTTCAGCACTGCAAAAGACAGAAATGATTCTGTAGACCACATTAGTGCTATTTATCTCCCAACAATACTATCATGGCACTCTCTGTACAACCAGTAACTTCCTACTGTCATTTCTGTTAGAGGTGACTAATTTTTTACCCGGTGTGCTTATATTTTAAATTGTCACTTACACAGATTCAAAATAATCTCTCTCCAACTCCACACAATGGTGAGATCTTTCTTTCAGGTCTTTGAAGGCAAGGTGGAAGTCCTGAATTGGAACCTCCTTTAGTCTGTTAGTCACACCTCACTGGATGTCCTCAATGTCACTGAAGCGCTCCTCTTTCAAGGTACACTTCACATCTAACGAAGAGGGTGGATGTTCGATCACGCAAATTGACTTCGAAGCCAGAAACTGCTTACAGGCAGAGCACAGTGTGCATGTGCATTGTCGTGCAACAGAAACCAATTGTTTTCGTTGAACAGTTCTTTCCTGGCACGTGGAATGTGGGCATACAGACATTGCATTATTCCCGAGTAATACTGATCTTTCACTGTGGTGCCCTCAGGAACAAATTCTTGGTGGGTAATTCCAACAGAGTAAAAAAAAACCAATTAATATTGTCTTGACACATGATGTTCGCAACCAGACTTTCTTCTGTTAGAAGACGTTCTACGCCATTCCATGCTCTGGTATTTTATTTCAGGATCAAACTGAAAACACCAACTTTCATCACTGGTGGCAATTCTTTGCAACAAATCATAATCCTGATCAACTGCGGGGAGGATGAACTTTCTCCTGCAGGGGAGAAGACATTCCATGCCATTCCACGTTCTGGCATTTTGTTTCAGGATCAACACCAACTTTCATCACCGGTGACAATTCTTTGCAACAACTCACGATCCTGATCAACTGCATGGATGATGAACTTTCTTCTGCTGGGGAGAAGATGTTTCATGCCATTCCATGCTCTGGAATTCTGTTTCAGGATCAAACTAAAAATGCCAACTTTTTTCACCGGTGACAATTCTTTGCAACAAATCACGATCCTGATCAACTGCATGGATGATGAACTTTATTCTGCTGGGGAGAAGATGTTTCATGCCATTTCATGCTCTGGAATTTTGTTCAGGATCAAACTGAAAACGCCAACTTTCTTCACCGGTGACAATTCTTTGCAACAAATCACGATCCTGATCAACTGCATGGATGATGAATTTTCTTCTGCCGGGGAGAAGACGATCCATGCCATTCCATGTTCTAGCATTTTGTTTCAGGATCAACACCAACTTTCATCACCGGTGACAATTCTTTGAAATAAATCACGATCCTGATCAACTGCATGGATGATGAACTTTCTTCTGCTGGGGAGATGTTCCATGCCATTCCACGTTCTGGCATTTTGTTTCAGGATCAAACTGAAAACGCCAACTTTCTTCACCGGTGACAATTCTTTGCAACAAATCACGATCCTGATCAACTGCATGCATGATGAACTTTCTTCTGCCAGAGAGATGTTCCATGCCATTCCATGCTCTGGAATTTTGTTTCAGGATCAAACTGAAAACACCAACTTTCTTCAAAACCAACTTTCATCACATGTGACAATTCTTTGCAATAAATCACGATCCTGATCAACTGCATGGATGATGAATTTTCTTTTTTTTTCTTTTTTTTTGATTGGAGGTTTAACGACCACCGTGAGCAACTCAATGGGCTATAAGCAGTCGCCCGTCCCTAATTTAGGGTCACTGGTTCCAGGGAAGGGAGAAAGCCAGTGCCGTAAGACAAACACAACATCCATGCCTGACCGGGATTCGAACCCGGACCCCTTTCGGACGAATGATCAGAGGCCATCGCTTAGACCACTGCGCCACCGGGGCGGCAATGAATTTTTTTCTGCCGGGGAGAAGACGTTTCATGCCATTCCATGTTCCGGCATTTTGTTTCAGAATCTAACTGAAAACACCAACTTTAATGACCAGTGACAATTCTTTGCAACAAATAACTATCTTGATCAACAGCATGGATGAAATTTTGACAGCATGAAACCCGCTGGTCTTTCTGTTCGTGTGTCAACATGTGTGGCACAAATCATCTTGTGCAGACCGTTTTTCTAAGATTACCTTGACCATTTCCTTACTGACACCAAGCTGTTCAGCGAGTGGTCTAATGGTTATTCGCCTGTCATGGGCAAGAATTTCCCTGGCCTTCACCACATCTTCATTTGTCCGTGCAGAAACTGGGTGTTTTGTGCATGGTTCATTTTCGAGGGACTCCTACCCATTTTTAAACATTGAAAGCCAGGGAACACCTGTGCATGGCTAAGACAGTCATTGCCGTAAACTTTTTTTAGGTATTGATACACTTCCGTGGCAGTTACTCTAATTCACGGTAAAATTTTATCACAGCTCTTTGCTCCATTATGCAACTTTTGCCATGCTCAACTCAGTCTTACTTCAGCAGTGACCACACGAAAACTGCTCTTGCAATTACAGCACACTCCAGCGGTCAAAACTGTAAAAAATTTTGTTACTTTTATTTAGAAGGCTGTCCCATAAAAATCAGTCTCATTACTTAATGGACAAAATGTGTACTTCATAAACTGCACGTTTCTTAATTATTTTTTTATTTTACTTTCACAGTACTGGCATATTTCCGACTAGGCGCACGCCTAGGGCCCCAGAGTTTGAGGGGCCCCAAAAATGTATAAATGGATTGCCAGTTTTGTTTTGTTTTTCACGGACCAAAACAAATTAATCCTTAAAACGACCACTTTGTACTGTCAATTGATATTTCACTTTCTGATATTAGTAACATATTTTTTCTTGCTTTGTTGATACTCCAAATTTTCGAGTTCTTATCAATTTATTTGTTTTGAAAGGAACAGTTAAAATAATTTATCCTGCTGTTTAGTGGTAGGTGAAGGAAGGATTCACGCTTACCATACTTTACATTGTTTACGGCGAATACTTAACTGGCATGCTATCCTACACTCGCGGACAATGACATTTGCGAACCAAGAAGGAAGCATCGGATTGAACTGAAATTTCATGGACGCAATGGTACATTATGCATGATGCACATGATGGTAAAAACAGGGCTGCAGAACAATTGCAGATAGATCTGTGGCACGCAGTCCAGTCATCTTCAATAGTGTCTCGCATCACCTCGTGCGGCGATACACATTGCAAGACGGTTCAGCACGAAGGCAAACAGACGTCCGATGTTGTCCTGTGCCAGACTGGCCCACACGTTTTGAACGGTGTGCTTCAAATCCCAGATAGCACGGCACGGCGCCAACTGGCGTTTCAACTGGTCTCTCACATGCTCGATAGGGGACATGTCCAGGGAGCGGGCAGGCCATGGAATTGTCTGGACATGACATAGGCAGTCCTGAGCAACTCGAGCCATGTACGGGTTGTCATTATCCTGCTGGTACAGCACACCTGGAATCCCGACCAGGAATGGGAGCACATGAGGCCATAGGATCTCATCCACATACCGCCGGCCCGTCAATGATCCACGTACCACTACTAGAGCTGATCGGCTATCGTAGACTGGGGCTCCCAGACCATAACACCTGCAGTGGGGGAGGTGTGGTGCTCGATAGCGAGGTTGGGACTCCACACCCAGACACGATGATCATCTGTCCCCAAAACAAGGCGGCACTCATCGCTAAACACTACACGTCACCAGTCTGTGGAGTTCCACGTTGCTCTGGCCTGGCACCGCTGCACACGGAGACGGCGATGTTCTGGTGTTAATGTCAGCACACATAAGAGACGCTGGGATCGCAGATTCACTTCCATGAGGCATCGGGAAATGGTTCTTGGGCACACAGGAGTTGCTGCATTTGCCTGTATAGTGGACCGGGTCCCCATCGGATCCGTTCGTGCCTGGCCTACGATCCGTCGATCCTCTGTACTGGTGGTCCTCCTGGTCCTTCCGGAGCCTCTCCGCCATGTGGCAGTGCCATAACTTGTCCACTGCTCCCAACACAATCGGACATTATGGTCAGAAAAATCCATGCATCAGGCTACATGGCACACCGACCACCCTGCGGTTTTCAGCCCGATGATCAGGCCTCTCTCGAAGTCCATAAATCGACGTTTCTGGTGTCTACCCGGCATCCTTGTCACTCCGTACTGTTGCTTGTGTCGGCCGGTGCTTTTTGCTTTCATGGGGCATCAACTACATGCCGGTTTATAAGGCTACCGGTTCGTGCTTGCAGGGCCACCAAAGGGTGCACAGTCGTGCACAATCGCACCAAACGTGGATCATTTGCATACCAGCATGCACTCTAGCTACTTGCAAAGTTTCTTGGTAGTAGCACGTTTTCTTCTAGGTGCGCAAATTTTATTGTCCGCGAGTGTTTAAATTACTTTCACGCTTCTTTCAGCCAAAGAAAAACATTTGGGTTGAAACTTTACCTCCTTTCTCCCCACTAAGTTGCGATGAGGAATGCTTGCATAGATACTTTCCTGATGATCGGGGACGTTTGCTGTTAAATGTTCTTCCCCTTTGGGGTAGAGTAAGCAAGTTCGTTCTCAGCCCTAATCCTCCTAACCAGTCTAAACCTAAATAGTTAATATTTAGGCTGAAAAAATAAAGAAATTTGAGAATATCAGACTACTTATCTTTTTCTTCTTTTTTTATTTTTATTTAATAGTGTTAAAAAAAATTTCTATTTTGCAACAAAATTTTCTTATTACTTTCTCCACTCCTGGTTTAATACTGATAAAGCTGTGGTTCCTACTTTTACAATGTCAAATCGGATCTTCTGCATTTAATTCTTATGCTTCTGTTTCTGATAACGGTAGTGCAGGTACAATTTGTATAAAAAAGATCTCACCCATCTTTTTGACAGAATAAGAAAAATGCAGACCTTCTCAATTTTCCAATGAAAATAATAAGAAAAATGCTTTCAAGAAATACATTCTCGCTTTCTTCTTTTTTTTTTTTTATTTTATTGAAGGTTTAACGACCACAGTGAGCACCTTATTGGGCTATCAGCAGTCGCCCGTCCCTAATTTAGGGTCACTGGTTCCAGGGAAAGGAGAGAGCCAGTGCCGTAAGACAAACACAACATCCATGCCTCACCGGGATTCGAACCCGGACGAACGATCATAAGCCATCGCTTAGACCACTGCACCACCAGGGCGGTATTCTCGCTTTCCTGCACTGACTAATGAAATTCTTACTGTCCATGGCATTCGTCTATGCCAACGTAAAAATGAAGATGATTTTCCAAAGTTGAAGCAATGGAAAGAGCACGTTTTGTAATTGAAGCGCATTCCAATTTCATAACAATGTACACAATGTACTGATAAATTTAGAGAAATTCCATTTTCTGGGCCTTGGCTTGAAATTTGCCAAGGCTTTTGCAACTGAAATGGTGCTAAAGTAATCGGTTTTTCCCAATATATCAAACTCAAAAATAACTGTTGCTATAACTGAAATGGTCTTTTCGTAGCTAAAGCTAAAATTTACTAAATTTCCTCTTTGAGAACTCCTAAAGGAAAATTTATGAACTAGTAGTGGAATTTAAAATAGGCAAAATTTAATGAATGTTTATGAATTATCATTCGTAAAAATATTTTTTGAAAAATCTGTGAAAACCAAATTCTTTGGACTCGGCGCAGCTAGCAGGAAATTAATGAACTAATTGAAAAATTTTAATATTTGAAAAGGAACAATTAAGCCTACTCTGAGAGGCATAAAAATGATTTTTTCCTCTAAGTTGAATAGTTTGTTCACAATAGAACTTTATTATTTTTTATTTTTTTTACTTTGACAGCCCTTAGCCGTAAATTCATGAAGTGTATGGGATATTTGAAGTGCCAAACTTTATATCCTTTGATTTCCTATTAGCCACAAAAATAATTTTTGAAGTATCTCTGAAAACAAAAAGTTCGATGTGCACAGACAGACAAAGTGATTACACTAGCACTGTTTCTTACAAAACATTCTAAAAATAGGAAAATAACTTACATTTTAAAAAGTGTAAAATCCTTTCTTGACTTTACCGGGTTTTTTTTTTTTTTTTTGTTAATCTGAAGGATAAAAATTTCTGAGGCGAGAAGGGGAAGGGAGCCCCTAAATCTTTTAACACCTAGGGCCCCAAAAGATCTAAAGTCACCCCTGCTTTACAGCATAAATAAACAGAGGTAAAACTTCAGCAAAAAAAGGGGGTGAGGAATAGTATTGTAATTAGGAGGTGAAATTTACACCTGTCTTCCACTCCATGAGGACTTGTTTCATTGGTGCCACCATGTTGGCAAGTGAAGTCTTCTCTTCCCACTTGGAGAACTGAAACCAGAAGTTCTCCTGCACCCACAAAGGCTTAGGTAACACATAGGTAGGTTTTAAAGTCCAGCATGAAGAGTATATATATGCCACTAGCATTATAGTCATTGCTGTTGATGTGGTTCTATTGAATTGATGCAGCCAACATGTTCTTTCCGCAATATTATTCTGCTCCTGTATTGCTTGCTACAATGTGGTTAGCTTGTAATTTTGATATCGAGTTACTCAAGAAACCCATATCATTAAACACACCATACTACAGTGAAAGTCCGATATTACGAGAGCTGACAAAAGTCGAAAAAATTGTCGCTATAACAGACTTCTCGTTATAGCCAGATCATACAAATACTACGTACATGTACGTACTACTGCACATTCTACATAACACATAAAAATAACAGTACCACAATAAAGAAAAGTGATCACAACAATATATATTACATGCCTGATGTTTGTTTTTAATTCAGACTGGGATTTTTACAAAAAAATAAGAATTGAGAGTGTTTTGTTTCCTCTTTTACATTGATGATTGCAATTCTCGACTTTACAGAAAATTGTTGTTTCTTCAAAAGGTGCATTTGACACACTATAAAACTCTCCGATTGTGTTTAAAGCTTGTGAGTTCTGATTGAGACTGTATGCTTTCATTTCTATACCATTCATCCTTTTGATCTTCTGAGCTTTCTTTTCTCATTCCATTATTTCTGTATCAGGCATGTCATTTCAGGGTACTACATCTGCGTCAGCATCAACATAGTCTTGAAACTAAATATCAATCCTATCTTTTTGGCAATGTTGCTACATCCATCTGCTTCCTGTTCTGCAGGTTTGTTGGCAACGATTTTCTTATTCAAATCATCTTCCGTAATGAAGCCAGCATCTCTAAAGCATGCTTCAATGTGCTTTCCGGACAGTTCATTCCATGCCACAGCAAGAGCTTTAATGGCCTCAAGGACATTCCATTTCACTGGTTTATCATCTGATGACGTCCGCCTGATCGTGTCATTTACCAGAATGGTCCGATGTTTCTGCTTTTTCAATTTCATAATTCCTTGATTAAGAGGCTGAAGTAAACTAGTGCAGTTAGGTGGCAATAATATCAGTTGAGTGTTATTCAGTTGAATATCTTTGGGACATAGGTGTGCAGGGCAATTATCGATGAACAGCACTATTTTTCAATTCTCAATTCCAACTTGGGCATCGAAAGCCTTCACCAATTTGATATGTAATGGCATTGACATTCACACCTTCTTATTAGCTTCAGATGTGCACAGCAGCAAAGCACCACACAAAAACATATTGGTGCAACATAGAGAAGTTAAACGTTCTTTACTGCGTTTTTCTCTTTTACACGGATCGCCTTTTACTGCTAAGTCCTGTCAGGTAACACATTATTAAACAACACAGCTTCATCAGCTGCATTGTAAATGTCTTTTGCATTGTGCCAAGCTAGAATTTCTGAAAGAATATGGGACTAGTCCTGAACAGCTTGTGTGTAACAGGAGCTGATTCTCCATTTTTTTTTATTTTTTTTGCATAGAAATCTCCAGTTGTAAATGAACTTATGGCACCTCTATTCATATTGTACTGTGGAATTAACTTTTTACGGGTCTTATAGAGGTTATTATTCAAAAAAGTTGGTGGTCAAATTTTCGAACTAAAGCCTAGTTCGTCATCAGGACTACGTCACTGGAGTAGTTGCTGCCACTCAGTTGGAAGAGTCCAACCACAATTATTGTTAATTGTGGTACTTCTTCTTGCTATTTCGATCTCTTCTTCTAGTTTCCTCTTTACTAAGTTTGACTGGTGGGCGATTATTCTTACTGAGTCCCAATTTATGGAGTGTCCACTTGCTTGTATATGTCTGTCTAGCCCTGTTTTGTTACTAATATCAAGCTTGCTCCAGATCTAAGTAACAAATTAAAGAAATTCCTGCCAGCTTTAAAGCAGAAAGAAGTGGACATCCAATTGCAAGAAGGAGTAATATATTGCATCGACTGTAACTGTAGACTCAGCTATATAGGAGAAACAGGGAGAAGTATTAAAGTCTGAATGAAAGAACACCAAGCAGCTATTAGGAACATTAGTAACAAAACAGGGCTAGACAGACATATCCAAGCAAGTGGACAGTCCATAAATTGGGACTCAGTAATAATAATCGCCCACCAGCCAAACTTAATAAAGAGGAAACTAGAAGAAGGGATCGAAATAGCAAGAAGAAGAAGTACCACAATTAACGATAATTGTGGTTGGACACTTCCAACTGAGTGGCAGCAACTACTCCAGTGAGGTAGTCCTGATGACAAACTAGGCTTTAGTTCGAAAATTCGACCACCAACTTTTTTTAATAATAACCTCTATAAGACAAGTAAAAAAGTTAATTCCACAGTAGAAATCTTTTTTCTAGTTTTAAATCGATTTAGCCAACTGCCCAAACGACTAAAACCCCCAATCTTCATTTCAACACTTAATTCATTAGTTTTAGCTTTTATCATTGGTCCACTTTGAACTGGGTTTTGTTCCAGAATCCTTAGGTTGAATGACCAACTAGAACACTCAGCTGTGGGCTAACCCCCCACACTGATGTACTTACCTGATTAAAAAGACAAAAAGAAATATTAAGAATGACTCAAGTGTGGGATATGGTGGACCTACCACACTTGAGGACTGTCCATCACGGAATCGACCTGTACCTTCTAAACGGCACACGAGAAAGAGATCTCGGCTGAGTGAGTGTAAGATTGGTGTATGGAATATTAGAAGTATAAATGGCAAGATGAATGAGGTGATTGAGGAGATGAATAAGTATAGACTGGATGTGCTGTGTGTAAGTGAAACCAAAAAGAAGGAAATTGGGGTAGAAGAAGTGAATGGCACAGTGAGTGTGTGGTCTTGAGTACTGGATAATATGAGAGGACAGGCTGGTGTAGGTGTGATTTTAAGTGAAAAGATGAAGAACAGCTTGATTCACTATAGTTGCGTAAGTGAGAGAACTCTCTGGATACGTTTGAAAGTGAAACTTCAGAGAATCATAATTGTTGTAGTGTATGCTCCTTGTGACTCTGAACCTTCTGATAAAAAGGAAGATTTCTGGAATGAGCTAAAAGCTGTTTTGAGCCAGTTTGGTGCTAAAGAAAAAGTTATAATAGCAGGGGATTTCAATGCTAGAAAAGGTGTGCAGGATGCAATTTCAGGCAATGTTCTGGGTAAGTTTAGTGATCCTTGTCTGAATGATAATGGTGAAAGATTAATTGAACTCTGCATTAAGAATGGTTTGTGTGTATCTAATACGTTTTTCAACCACAAGTATATCCACACATATACTTTGGAAAATTGTACTCTTGGTCAAAAGAGTGCGATAGATTTTGTTGTCTACGATCAGCGTCTGAAACACTTAGTTGTTGACACCCGTGTGATGAGAGGTGTGGATGTTGGTTCTGATCATTACTTGGTAGTGTCACAAGTGAAACTTAATGTTGGTTGGAGGAAAAGAAATAGGAAGAGACCCAGGATAGAAATAATAAAGGTTGATAGGCTCCTTGAAGATCATCAGCATTATTCTGACTTACTCGGAGAACGACTGAAGGAGCTGAAGTCTGGGGAGAGGGATGTAGAAAAGAAGTGGGAATGTTTTAAGAACTGTGTTGTCACTGCTGCTGAAGAGGTCTGTGGCATCACAATAGTGGGCAACAATAGAGGCGATGCTTGGTGGAATAGTGAGATTGAAGAGGCAGTAAAGAGAAAGAAGAAAGCCCATTTGGGGATGTTGCAAGGTAGAGTCTCTGTGGATGAATATTGCTGTAAGAAGTGTGAAGCTGCTAAGCTGGTTCACCAGAGTGAGGCAAAAGATAGGAAGGAGAAAATGGAAAGGCGTGAACTGGCTTTTTGGAAAGATAGGAAGTCCTGAAAGTACATAGACTCAGGAAAAATAGGGGGGGGAAGTTGTAAGTTGTGTGAAGAATGAGATCGGGGAAATGATATGGGAGCCCAATGAGTTAAGTGAAAGATGGGGTGAATACTTCTGTGAGTTATTAGATCAGGAAAGCAAACATGATTCTGAGACAGATGCAGATGATGTCACAATAAGGGATGGAAGCACAGTAGGGATCTCAAGAGAAGAAGTGTGTAAAGCTCTAAAATCTCTTCAGAATGGTAAGGCTCTGGGAGTTGATGGCATAACTGCTGAGATGTTGAAATATGTTGGCGACTCTGTAATTGACTGGTTAACTGAAATTTGCCAGTTGCGCTGGCAGTAAGGAATGGTCCCTTGGGATTGGAAGGATGTTATTATTGTTCCCTTGTATAAGGGAAAAGGTGATCAGACTGAATGCAAGAACTATCGTGATTATTAGCCTACTAAGTGTGCCCGGGAAAGCGTTTGTTAAGGTCGTTATTGAAAAAGTACGGTGTCTTACATCAGAGAATGTGAGGGATGTTCAGAGTAGTTTTATGCCTGGTAAAGGCTGCACTAACCAGATTTTTGCATTACACATGATGATTGAAAAGTATCTGGCTGTTGAGAAGAAAGCTTTTGCTGCCTTCACAGATTTAGAGAAAGCTTATTATGGACGCATGCATGCATGATGCCAAAATAGACAATAGTGTTTTATATCTTGGTGATATCCGTGTATGCATATTGCTGTATGCTTATGACAGTCCTGTTGGCAGAGAGCAAAAGTGATTTGCAGAGTATGTTGTCTCGGATGCACGAAGTTTGCATGAAATTCAAACTGAGTATAAATAAGGGAAAAACCAAAGTTATGGTGTTTGAGAGAGGAACTGGTAGCACTGAATGTAATGTAAATATAAACTGCACTGTGGTTGACCAGGTGAGTGAGTTTGGGTATTTAGGAAGCATGTTTGACAGAAAGAACAAATTGAATGGTGAAATTAGTAGGCGAGTGAATTCTTCATTGAAAGTCATATCTGCTCTGGGAGGTTTTCACAGGAATGACGAGTTCTCTAGAGAGTCCCGCATGGCTGTGTATGAAAGTGTAATTGTTCCTACTCTGATGTATGGCAGTGAAACCTGGGTACTGCAGAAGAAACATAGGAATCGTTTGTGTGCTGAAGAAATGCGTTACTTACGTGGGGTTTGTGGCAAGCCACAGTCTGATTGTGTGAGGAGTGAAGATGTATTGCAGTTGTGTGATGTGAAGCAAAATGTTGTTAGCAATGTGGAGACCAATATGCTTCGGTGGTTTGGCCATGTTGAAAGAATGAGTGATGAGATGCTTACTAAACAAATCTTTTTAGCCCAAGTGGCAGGAAGGAAAAACAGAGGAATGCCAAGGAAGGCATGGGTGGATCAGATTCTGGAGTGTCTGCGTGTGCAAAAGATTATGAGTATGAAGTATAAAAGATCTTGTGTATGGCGTGCAATGGATATCAGCAAAGCCCGAGTTGTATGTCAAGATCGCGGTAAATGGAGAAGTTTGATACGACAACAGTAAGTAAAAATATCTGGTAGTCTGTATTTCTTTTTGGAGCTAACCTCTGAATCTCAGAGAACAGCTTAGTGATATGTACATATGTGTGTATTTTGAACAGGAATGTTTTGGGCTCAATTGCAGCAAAACTTCACTTTATAAAATGTGCACTAATGTTCTTTTACATTGCTTAAAGGTAACACTGGACATGGCTCAACCGAGAGAACAAGCTGGATTCAGGAGTGGCTACAGCACAATAGATCATATCCACATACTGAGAGAACTAATTGAAAGAGCGAGGGAATATGAACTTTAATTGTGCATGGCTTTTATCGATTATGAAAAGGCCTTTGATTCAGTGAAACCATCAGCAGTTACAATGGCTCTGAAATCCTGTGGTATTGAAGATGCATACATTAATATTATTGATAAATATGAAAATGCAAGTGCAAAGATTCGGCTGTTTGAAAATACAACACCCATAAAAAATGGAAAGGGAGTGAGACAAGGTGACACCATATCTCCGAAGCTCTTTAATGTCACATTGTAAAATGTCTTTCAATCACTGAACTGGGAAAACAAAGGGATAAAGATTAATGGAGATTATCTAACACCTTTTTTTGCTGATGATGTAGTCATTTTTGCAACTACCCCATCAGAGCTGCAGAGTATGATCCAGGAACTTGCTGATAAGAGTAAAGAAGTGGGATTAAAAATGAACTTTCAGAAGACAAAAGTGATGTTCAATGCTTTTACAAGAAATGAAGATTTATCGATTGATGGAGAAAAGCTGGAGATAACAGACACGTACGTTTATCTTGGACAGCAGATATCAAGTGAGGGTCACATTGATGAAGAAATTAATCGGCATACAAAACTTGCCTGGAGAGCTTTTGGAAGAAACAGCATAATTTTCAAGAGCAATATGCCATTATGTCTTAAAAGAAAAGTATTTGATCAATGCATCCTCCCAGTGCTTATGTATGGTGCAGAGACACGAATCTTAACTAAAAGAGACATACAAAGGCTGCAGACAACTCAAAGATGCATGGAGACATGCATGCTTGGTGAACCAGGAAAGATAAGAGTGCAAGGCATTATGATCAGAGTAAAATCCCTGAAATGGCAGTCGGCTGAACATATTGCCAGAACTAGCCACCAATGTACAATCGAAATTTTAGACTGGATTCCAAGCAAGGGTGGATTGGGTTGAGAAAACTAAGCTGGGAGATAGTGTGGAAGAAATATTCTTTACATTTTACATGGAAATTCATCAGAATCAATACAATTCAGCAATGTCTGATTGCTGTATTAATAATAATTCTTCTCAATCCAGGCTGGGAATTTTAGTCCTGTGGTCCACTACAGAAACACATGTATCCACAGGGGAACACTTCATAAATTCCTTCACAAAATTTTTTTTTCGTTTGTGCTCCCTGCCAGAGAATCACTTTACAGAACTCTATGTCTGTATGTGGATAAGAGTGTTGGGATGATGGACCATCAGAATTGTTAATAGCGCTTTCTTCAAGATTACAAAGGGAGGGTAGGGCCTACCAATGTCCCTATGGCTCCAAACTTAAATATTTATAACAGTTAGTTTAATTTATTTATAAGAATGTGCTTGGTCCGGCAGCTAGTTCTTTACTGAAGTAGAGAGAATTTTGCTTTCTCATTTTAAAACAAACGTCCAAAATATACACACGATTAGATAGAAGGAAACACCATTTTTTTTTAACATTTTAGACAGATAACATAAAGCTCAAATGAAGTTAATGATTCTTATTCATAAGTACCAAAATAATTATTCATTCTTTCCAAACAATTCAGACAAAGAGGATACAAGAATGTGGGCCATTTTTCAAGAAGTCAATCCAGGCTGAGAATTTTAGTCCAGTGGACCAATCCGCCTCTGATTCCAAGGAAAAAGACACCGAAGACCACATGAGAGATGGGTGAACGAAATTTGAAAGCACATGGAAGCGATATGGAGGAGACTGGCTCAAGACATACTGTTTTGGAAGAAACTTGGGGAGACCTTTATCCAGCAGTAGATTGATAATGGTTGACAATGATGATTATATCATCAACCATTACCAATCCACTGCTGGATGAAGGTCTCCCCAAATTTCTTCCACAATTGTCTGTCTTGAGCCTGTCTCCTCCATTTCCCTCCAGCATACTTTCAAATTTCATCCATTCATCTCCCATGGGGTCCTTCTTTTGTCCCTCGGAATCCAGTCTAAAATTTCGGTTGTCCATCGGTAATCTGTTCTTCTGGTAACATTTCCTGCCCATTGCCATTTCAGTGATTTCACTCTGGTCATGATGTCACCCACTCCTGTCATTTTACTGGAAGGATGCATTGATTAAACACTTTTAAGACATAATGGCATACTGCTCTTAAAAATTGTACTGTTTCTTCCAAAAGTTCTCCATCCAAGTTTTATACGCCGATTAATTTCTTCATCAATGTGACCCTCACTTGATATCTGCTGTCCAAGATAAATGTAGGAATCGGGCGTCTCAAGCTTTTCTCCATCAATCGATAAATCTTCGTTTCTTGTAAAAGCATTGTACATCACTTTTGTCTTCTGAAAGTTCATTTTTAATCCCACTTCTTTACTCTTGTCAACAAGTTCTTGGACCATACTCTGCAGCTCTGAAGGAGTAGTTGCAAAGATTACTACGTCATCAGCAAAACGAAGGTGAGTTAAGTAATCTCCATTAATCTTTATCCCTTTGTTTTCCCAGTTCAGTGATTCAGACATTTTGCAACGCGGCATTAAAGAGTTTGGGAGATATAGTGTCACCTTGTCTCACTCCCTTTCCAATTCTTATTTGTGATGTATCCTCAAATATCCGAACCTTTGCACTTGCATTTTCATAGATGTTATTAATAATGCTAATGTATGCATCTTCAATACCGCAGGATTTCAAATCATTGTTACTGCTGCTGGTTTCACAGAAGAATATATATACGTATATATATACTGTACCCAAGAGCAAAGACAAATTTTTTACCTAAGAATTTAAAACTAAATTTGCTAAAAAAACAATCTGAAGATCATGACGCGCAACGCAGCAGCTATGAATATTCAGAACTCGCACACTACTAAGTAGATACAGTAATAAAAAATTATTTAACAAGTACTAAAACAACATAGAAAACTTCAAAGCCCAACAGGCATGAGTAAAAAAAGAAAATAAAGTAATAGCAAACCTGAATGTAGAAAGTGTCAAGAATGCCGAGCCTTGGCTTTATCAAGGACCAGCAAAACTCTGCATTTTCTCACTTCCACAAAGACCTAGTTGGAAATGGGTTTCTGCAAAGCCACAGATGCAAGTTTAAAGACCACCAAAATTTTTTAATTAGCATAACCTCCTCAGAGTTGCATGAAGAATAATTTAGTTAAAGTTTCTGCATGCATCTATAACTTTCCTGTTCTTTTTTTACTCATGCGTGTTGGGCTTTGAAGTTTTCTATGTTGTTTTAGTACTTGTTAAATAATTTTTTATTACTGTATCTACTTAGTAGTGTGTATATATACTGTACATATATATATATATATATATATATATATATATATATATATATATATATATATATATATATATATATATATATGTGGAAAACCAGAGATGAATGCTACTCACTGGGCCTTAAGGGAGATTGTAAGGGGGATGCAATTAACATATGACAGGTCCCACTCCAAATCGGTCACAGTAATTTCAACGATTCTGTCGAATGGAAATATGGAAATATCCATTTCTTAGGGAAAGGAATATTACATTTGGTATGCTTTCAGAATGGTTTCTTAAGAACATAATATTGACTTTCATGGATAAGAACCAAATTTAAGGCACAATATTTTTTTTTCTCATTGAGGAATTTCAACGAGCAATTAATAGATAAGTCGATGTGACATTTAAATGTCGAGGCCCAGGACTTCTGAAGACAAAAATCTTGACTTACACACCAAAAAATATAGTAAGCATGTTTTTAAGTTTTAATATTTGCTATTTACTGATATGTGTTTATATCCAAATTTATCATGTTACAAGCACATAGTTTTGCAAAGCAATGCAATGCACACAGGCCTTGAAAGACAAGAGCAAAAGTTCAAAGATGTTTGTGTTCTAATAAAACTTTGTTGCCTTCTCCGCAGACACAATGCTGTAGGTGGGATGGGGTGGGCTTCAATCCACCCAACTTTTCTTTGAGCCCCCTTTAAAAGTGCCCCAAAATATATACATTTTTTTTATTGGAGGTTTAACGACCACCGTGAGCAACTTGGTGGGCTATAAGCAGTTGCCCGTCCCTAATTTAGGGCCACTGGTTCCACAGAAGGGAGAGAGCCAGCACTGTAGTCCGTTAGACAAGTTCACAACATCCATGCTTCACCGGAATTCAACCCTGACCCATCTCAGGCAAATGATCAGAAGCCATCACTTAGATAACTGCACCACCTGGACAGCCTCAAAATATTTAAGCAGTCAGAACATATGGTTGGTGTTGCCATCTAAGATTTTAAGGAACTTGGATAAACAAACACAAATTTCTCAGATTCACTGTAATTTTATTATATAAAATGAATGTTTTGCTATTTAGTGTTTGAACTTCTGGAAAATAGAGGAATTCCTCTGAGCAAATTTCTAAGAGAGTAGTAGAAACACACCATATTTTTTTTAATAATAGAAATATGTGAGAAAGAGAGATTCCTTGTCAGGTTACAAACTAAAATTCATAAACAGCCTTATGAAAGAAAAAAAAAACATGCAAAAACGACCAAGTAACCTAAAGTTGCGAAGAAATAGTAACATACCATAGAGATTTGTATACATGGTTCCCATACTACATACATTGAATAAATACTATGTATAGTATTCACTTGAAAACTTACTTTTTACTAGGCATGACATGATCAGCATCAGGTAAAACTAACATAAACAGAATTTTTTGCAAACATTTCTTCAAAATTTTTGCCCCCTCCCCAAACAACATGCTTAGCCTCCCTAATAGCCCACTCAGTTCTGAGCAGCTGATGTAACCACTGCTTCTCCCCAAGTATTTCTTCTCACTCTGAATAACCATTCTATAAATCATGCAATAAACAGAATAAATAGCTAATAGTATAAAAATTCTACAATTCCTTCTTCAATTATCAGTAAGATGAATTTAAAGAAAACCAAAAGGCATCTCATCATTATCTATCATTCCCAAGTTCAAAGTAGGACCAGAAATCATTAGCCAATAAGAACATTAAAAAAAATTATAGACTAACTAACTACACTGGCGGAAAGTGGAAAAAGAACACCAAGAAGGAGAAGTCTGATATCAACGAAATTTATACAGCATAATAACGGAATACAGAGGATAACGTGATCAAAACATTATGGCAAAATACAGCTGTATTTGCTGGTAAACTGAAAAATAACATTTCCATGTAACATGGTTAGTACTAGGTTGAACCGCCACGAACTGCGTCTCACTGTGCAATTCTCGCATGGAGTCTTTCATACAGATGTTGGATGTAAGTTTGGGGTAATGAGTTCCAAGCATCCTCAACCTGGACGCGTACATCGGGGATGGTAGTGGCTGGCCGTGGAGACCGGATAAGTCATTCTCCCATAAAATCCCACACGTGCTCGATGGGGGACAAATCCGGTGAACGTGCAGGCCATGGAAGTTGTCTCACACCCTGAAGTGCATGTTGCGTTGCACGTGCCGTGTGTGGGCGTGCTTTACCTTGCTGGAAAACACCACGATGAGCTGACCTTACAAATGGCACAACAACAGGCTCAATAATGATGATGTTGGGAGTGCTGTTTAACGTACCCGGTACAAACACTAGTTGTGTACGGGAGTGATAGCTGATCGCTCCCCACACCAGGAGACCAGGTGTAGGCCCTGTGTGTCGCTGGCAGATGAAAGAAAGGTGGAGACGCTCCCATGTGCATCTGCGAACACGCATACGGCCATCGGAGGCTCCCAAGCAGAATCTGCTTTTTCGCTGAACAAGACAGATCACCATTGCATTTTCCTGTGCAGATGTTGGCGACACCACTACAGCCGTTCCTGGTGGTGGGCTGAAGTCAGAGGTACACATGCCAGAGGCACACGTGCACGTAGTCCTACATCCAGTAGATAGTTGTGGATTGTTCGCACTGTCACCTCAGGTGCAACGGCAGCTCTGATTTGCGTCGCAGTGGATGTTCTGCTTGACAATGCCGCACTTCTTATGCGTCGAACGGTCCGCTCATCAGTCTGTCTGTGACTCCCGGTTCCACATCTTCTCGTGTGGGAATGTTCCTCGGACCATCTACGCCACCACGTACCACCACCGATACTTCCCGTCCAATTTGCTCCGCAATACGACCCCCCTGCCTCACGGAGTCCAACTAGACGACCTCCCTCAAAGTCCGATAACTGCTGAAATCGTACACGTCTTCCATGTCCAGGAATTGCAGCTTCTTCAGGGTCTTTGCACGTGTCCATACGCCGACGACTGATTACATTCACTTCACCGTACTCCTTAATACCACCGACGATAATTTGCATATTATGCCGTGCTGTGGCATAAGCGCTCACCGGTTGGTCCCGAAATTAACATCACACCTACGTAAACTCGACCCCATTAACATATGTAAATTTCATGATCATCTGCCAATTCCTTCTTGGTGTTCTTTTTCACTTTACAGCATTGTATTTAATGACATGGCTATAACTTTCATACTGAATATCATGATACATACCTATATCCAGTGTGTCACTCATTCCCCAAGTATTATGGTGGGATCAGCAAACTAAACTTTAAATTGTCAAGAATGACAAAGCATTTGAAGATTGATCACAACTCCTGAAAATTCAAAATGCACAGTTGCTATTTCCACACTTCAAAAAAAACAAATTTCATACTAAAATACTAAAAAAACAAAAACATGCAATAAAAGCAACTTACAGATATAAGCTCTTCTGCGAAGAGCTGATACCAATTTTAACACAATACACTGAAACTACAATTTAACATGTACACCCCACACACATCTATCTACATACCTGCCCTACCCCAGGCACAATAATGAGGCTAGCCAAAATCCCTGCACACCATACACAGTTGTATCAGAATAATATGACCACCTACCTAATAATGGGGATAACCACCCTTGGCCAGGATGACAAGTGGTGAGACGGCGTGGCATGAATGCAATGAGGCCCTGGAAGGTTGCCCGAGAAACACGTGCCCATTTGGATTGCAGCAGAGCATGGAAGTCCCGGAGATGATGTGGCTGTGAGCTGGCAATGCCTGTTGATCCAAACAGTCCCACAAGTGCTCTACGGGATTGAGGTCGGGCAATTTTGGAGGCCAAGGGAGAATGAGACATTGCTGTCATGTTCCTGGAACCAGTCACGCACCCCCTTGGTGATGTGGCATAGTGCATTGCCCTGTTGGTAGACACCATCACCACTAGGGTAAACATCCAACACGAAAGGATGCATGTGGTTAGTGAGGATGGACAGGTAGCCATTGGTGTTCAGGGGCCCATCCAGTGGTACCAGCCATCCCCGGATTATACCAGGAAAACTTCCCCAGACACGCACACTGCCGCTGCCAGCCTGTACTTGACCGACAAGTGTGTCCAAGTGTTGGTTCTCGTTCTCTAACGCCATATCTGCCAGCGCCCGCTCTTTCTGTGGAGTAGAAACTAGATTCGTCAGAGAAGGCAACCTTTTTCCACTCTTCCACTGTCCAATGACGGTAGTCCGGTGCGAACTGCAGGAATCGCTGCTGATGGACCTGGGTTAACATGGGCACCTTGATGCAGCATAGACTCCGGAGAGCACAACAGGGTTCACCCTACTGTTTTCAGGGACACGTACCTGGGTGCCCCAGCATTAATTTGCGTGGTCAGTTGCTGCATTGTTGCGCGTCAATTGCCCTTTACCAGTCGATACTTTCCTCTAGGGTTGATGGCCTTTGGGGCTCCACAGTTATGACGTCAGGAGGTACTCAGTGTGCCAGCGGTCCATTCTTAGAATACCCTTACTACAGCACATTGCAAACAGCTCACAAAGTTGGCTGTTTCTGAAATGCTTCCATCCTTAGGGCAGTAGCCAATGATCATTTCTTTATGAACATCCGTCAAATCACTACCTTTGCCCATTGTGCTCACGTCACGCACTGTGGCTCATCTGTCCTGGCTGGCCACTAATATCTCCATTTGGTCAAACTTGTCACTTGCACTCTGTGACACGTGCCTGGGAAGGTACACTGCAATTCCGGGGGTAGTCATATTATTCTGATACGACTGTAACTACTAACTATAGATATGTACATACACATCACTAAGCTGCAGGGGCGATTCGTCATTAGGGGCCAGAGGGGCCAAGCCCCACCTAAAAATTTCTTTTTCTAGAAATATATTTTTTTTTTGCCCTGATTCTGATTCTCTCCCTTAACTACATGGTGATAAACATTTCCCTTCAAAAACCATTACCTAAGGGAAAAGTTTCCTTCAAAAACGAAAAACTATTCCCTGAAGAAAGAGATCATGTTCAGAGTGTGAGGTTATTGGGGCCAGTAACATCACTACACAAGCAAAGAGGAAACCATTTCCTCCCAGTCTCATTCAGTATGATGACCTACATACAACACTGCCTTAACCGTGTGTGCAAAAAAAACCAGTGGGGGCCAGATATTGATTGGCCGGGAGAGTATCCATTTCCTTAACGCCATGGGTTGACAGAGAAGCTTACCCCGACCAAGCTCAAGGGTGGCGGCAGGATTTCAAACGTCGTAGTAAAGTTTAGTTAGTTGTTTTTTCTGTGTGTCTCTCTCTTGGTGATGTGGTGTTCCTTTGTGTCGTGACTTTTTTCTTGTTGAATACAATGAATGGAGTGGACATTTTGTTAAAATCTCCGTTCTTTGCTTTAAATCTGGAAGAAAAGCTTCACTTAAAAAAACTCAGTGCTTATCACCCCAAGAATTTTTAGTTTGAGCTTCACTTAAAAAACACAGTGCTCATCAGCCCAAGAATTTGAGTTTCCAAGAGTATTATGAAGTTTACAAAGTTTTTTGCAGAACTAATTTCAGTTTTAACTAAGATGATTTTCTATGTTAAAAATAAATAAATACATGAGAAAACCTGTAAGTATAATTTGCACATGAGTACATATATGTTTTTAGGTTTCACAAGTTCTTTAAGAAAAAAGGTTAAACCTTTCAAATAATGCAAATGGTAGTATGGTACTTATTCTATATGGGACGAAATTCATGAAACATTCCCTTCCTGCATATATTTGTATTTGGAGTTATTATTTTTTCACTACATTTTTTTATCCTGTGAATCATGTGATTGTTCCTCAGTTGAGAAATCTGAAGAAACACAAAGCACAACTAACATAAATTAATGCTCATATGTTTTAAGGTAAAAATTTTATTTAAGGAGTTTTAACGTTTTTCTGTTAATAGTTATGCATTCTATTCTGAGGATTTTTTTTTTTTTTTTTTTTTGGGCAATACAATAGTTGACACATTCCTACCTGATTTGGGCATTATTGTGAGTCAAGGGGGTAAACAGAGGCAGAGTAAAGGAATTACACAACTGCAAAACATCTTCATTTCTCATACAATCAGAACGTGTCTTGCTACAACCCCCACCCCACCCCACCCACCCGTAAGTAACGCACTTCTCCAGCACACAAACGACTCCTATATTTGTTCTGTAGCACCCAGGTTTCACTGCCATACATCAGAGTAGGAACAATTACACTTTTATACACAGCCATGCGGGACAACTATAGATATGTGATATGATACAAATTATAAATACATGATTATAATATAAATAAAAATAAAAAATTATATGATAGGAGGAAATTTTCATGTTTTTAAGCCTAAGTGTTTCTTTGTAGCCATCATTTCCGGAAACACATCACCCAAGAGGGATTTCCATGTGGCCTCTCACTTTTCATAGCAGCACAGAGAGATGGTGATTGGAGAAAGATTGTATTCTTATACAACCCATGCAAAGGGATTATATTACAACCCAGAGCCAAAAGGCCGAGTAGCTTCAATCTGTATGACATCCAGTGTTTTAAAAGTGAAACTTGACACTTATTTAGGCAAAGCTAAATACAGTATATCTTAAAGGAAAATGTGAATCTTTGGAGTTAATTATTTGTTTCTTTCTTTTTGCGCATGGTCGGATTTTTTCATAAAGCTATAACCGGCAACTGCAGTATGCCCCTTTGTTACCTGCATTTCCCTACCTGCAGCTGCAGGCATAGCATGGGTGGTTGTTATGCCACTGTTCTGAAACTATATCTTTTTGGTACTTTGGTGGCCGAATGGTCAGAGGAATGAGTTTTGTTTCCAAATTAAGGATAAGTGACCACTTACAGCCTTTACAGTTGCCCATTATCATCATCGTCAACCATTATCAATCCACTGCGGGATGAAGGTCTCCCCAAGTTTCCTCCACGACGATCTGTCTTGTGCCAGTCTCCTCCATGTCACTCCTGCATACTTTCGAATTTCATCCATCCATCTCCCATGTGGTCTTCTTCTGGGTCTTTTCCTGTCCCTTGGAATCCAATCTAAAATTTCGGCTGTCCATCGATGGTCTGTCCTTCTGGCAGTATGTCCAGCCCATTACCATTTCAGGGATTTACCTCTGATCATGATGTCTTCCACTCTTGTCATTTTTCGGATCCACGAGTTCCTCTTCTTATCTCTCCTGGTTACACCAAGCATGCACCTCTCCATGCTTCCTTGAGTTGTCTGCAGCCTTTGTATGTCTCTTTTAGTTAAGGTCAACGTCTCTGCACCATAAGTAAGCACTGGAAGGATGCATTGATCAAACACTTTTCTTTTAAGACATAATGGCATATTGCTCTTGAAAATTATGCTGTTTCTTCTAAAAGCTCTCCAGGCAAGTTTTGTACGCCGATTGATTTCTTCATCAATGTGACTCTCACTTGATATCTGCTGTCCAAGATAAACGTACGTGTCTGTTATCTCCAGCTTTTCTCCATCAATCGATAAATCTTCATTCCTTGAAAAAGCATTGAGCATCACTTTTGTCTTCTGAAAGTTCATTTTTAGTCCCACTTCTTTACTCTTTCCAGCAAGTTCTTGGATCATACTCTGCAGCTCTGATGGGGTAGTTGCAAAAATGACTATGTCATCAGCAAAACGAAGGTGAGTTAGATAATCTCCATTAATCTTTATCCCCTTGTTTTCCCAGCTCAGCGACTGAAAGACACCCTCCAATGTAGCATTAAAGAGCTTCGGAGATATGGTGTCACCTTGTCTCACTCCCTTTCCAACTTTTATGTGTGCTGTATTCTCATACAGCCGAATCTTTGCACTTGCATTTTCATAGATGTTATCAATAATATTAATGTATGCATCTTCAATACCGCAAGATTTCAGAGCCATTGTAACTGCTGATGGTTTCACCGAATCAAAGGCCTTTTCATAATCGATAAAAGCCATGCACAATGGAAGTTCATATTCCCTCACTCTTTCAATTAATTCTCTCAGTACATGGATATGATCTATTGTGCTGTAGCCACTCCTGAATCCAGCTTGTTCTCTCGGTTGAGCCATGTCCAGTGTTACCTTCAAGCGGTGTGAAAACTTTAGTGAAGATTTTATAAACCACTGATAGGAGGCTGATAGTTCTGTAGTTCCTGAGATTCTCAATGTCACCTTTTTTATGTAGCAAGATCATTGTAGCGTTGTTCCAATCCTCAGGAATCTTCTCTTCATTAAGGCATCGAGTGAAAATTTGGGCGAGTACCGTTTCGATTTCTCCACTTGCTTCTTGTATGATGTCTACAGTAATTCCATCTTCTCCTGGAGCTTTTCCCGCTTCATGTTCTTGATTGCATGGGCAACTTCTGCTGGGAGGACTGGAAGAACTCTGGTACCTTTCATGATGTCTGGAGTACATGTATCATCCCTTTCATATAATTTGGAGTAGAAATCTTTCACTCTTGTCAAAATTTCGCCTCTACTTCTTGTTACAGAACCATCTTTTCTCAGTGCCATAATCTGTTTTCTTCACTTACTGAGATGTCCCTTTGCTATCTTTAGGCTCTGGTTGTTTTCAATTGCTTTCCTCACTAGTTCACAGTTGAATTTCCTTACATCTTCAGTGATACTTTTTCGTACTGTCTTGCATAGCTCTATATATTCCACTTTGGAAGTCACATCTTCTTTAGTTGTCCTCATCTCTCTTCTTTTTTGCATCAACATTTTGGTTTTTCCTAATAATTTGTTCACATGCAACTTGTTCTTAGACCCAGCTCATTTTGTTGCTGTTTCCATAAGAGCTTTGGTTACTTTTCTGTTAACTTCAGAAATATCCACTTCTTCCGATGTTAGGCCTTCTAAAGCAGAGAATCTGTTCTTCAGTTCCAACTTGAAAGTATTGTGGTGTTTTTTAAGGTTGGTTATGTCAATACATTTTGTTTGTCTTATGAGCTTGCCACGTTCAAGTTTAGTGTTGAGATGCTTCTTACATCTCACCAATCTATGGTCACTACCTGTGTTGAACTTGTTTAGCACACTGCAGTCTTCTATGACGAATTTTTTGTTACACATAATAAAATCAATTTCACTTGTCGTTCCATTTGGATGTCTCCGTCCATTTCCTGTGTGGCTTTTTCTTGAAAAAGGAGTTCAAGATGAAAAACCCTTCTGCCTCTGCAAACTCAATGAGAGTATTTCTACGCTGATTTCTGTTGCTGTGACCGAATTTACCTACTGAAGTTTCATTCTGTTGCCGTTGCCCTATTTTTGCATTGAAATCTCCCATAATTATCTTCAAGTGCTGCTTACCTTATTATTTAGATGACAAATTTCCTCATAAAATTCTTCAACTTCTTCTTCAGGATGACTTGTGGTGGGTGCATAAGTTTGAATTATCTGAGCCTGGTATCTTCTGAGAGTTGGATAACGAGTCGTGCAACTCTGTCAGAGGAACTTTCAACTTCTACAACTTTATCCTTCAGTTTCTTGTTTATTATAAATCCAACACCACTAGTTCTGCCAGTATCTGGTCACTAAATAAAAAACGTTCCTGTTTTATTAACCATGGCAGGAACTTATGTTATACTTGGTATATGGTATGGGTATGCAGCATTCGAATTACCCAGTGGTCTGCTGGCCATTGGCCAGTAAAACTTCCGTCAGACCACAGAACTATTGATTTTCTGGCTCGAATGGCCAGTATTTTTTTCTTTTTTTTTTTTCTGATTTGTCAAGTTAAAAAATGAATTTCTATTTCTTTTACCTTGCTGCACGGCTTTCTTTTTAGGTTGCAAACTAATGATAGGTTCGTGAAATGCTATTGGATAACAGCTTTTTTTCTTTTATCCCTCATGATCTGTAAAGAGTGGAAGAAACAACAAATATAGAAAAGCAGTTTCCCAGTCCTTGTCTTCTAACTGCAACAGGCGCTTTTGTTACCTCCGTCCCCACCATTCATAATGAGCAGAAGTAAGCAAGATAAATGTCCTGATCTTCCTTGGTTCACCCACCCTAGTGAATGCAGCAGATACTGACACCAGACACAAGCCAGCTTTTGTTTCTGCCCCAAGAAAGCACACTACCGGAGGGGGTCAATTGGATGAGTGAAGGTATTAGGTGTGCAACTTAATTTTCGGCCCCTAATCGCAAGCGATCATAGAACTTCGGCAAATGCAAATAGCTGTGTGCGATAATGGCTGATTGCAGTGCCATCCAACAGCTTTCCAGGCAACCGTAACCACTCACAGCTGTAGTAACACAAGGGACGAAAATTGACGGTGAAAGCAATGTCGTCCAAGAAGCAACATTTGAGGCACTGCCTACTGTTCGTGTTTCAGCAGAAAAAAGTGTTGCGGAAGCCCAGCAAATAATCTGTGCTGCTTTGGGTGAGGTTGCTGTGGCCTACAGAACATGTAAGAAGTGGTTCTGGCGGTTTAAGCAGGGAAATTTCAATCTCTGTGATGCACAACGTCCGGGACAGCCACAGAAAGTTGACGACGAGGAACTGGAACAACTGTTGGGTGCGGATCACTATCGCACACAGTCAGAGCTTGCCCAGGAACTCGGAGTAACATGGCAAGTCATTGCAAAGCACCTACACAAGCTTGGATGGAGTCACAAGGAGGGCCGTTGGGTGCCCCACCAACTCACAGCTGCGAGCAAGTCTAGGCGCTACGATGTTGCTGTGTCTTTGCTCTCCAGATTCAAGAAGAAGGATTTCCTCCACAAGATTTTGACCTGTGATGAGAAGTGGATCTTTTATAATAATCCTAAGCTGCATAAATCGTGGGTTTATCTAGGTCAGCCTACCACCAGTACCGCCAAACCGAATACCCATGCCAGAAAGATGTTGCTGTGCGTATGGTGGGATCAGCGCAGTGTCTTACACTATGAGTTGCTCAATCCTGGTGAAACAGTCAATGCTGAGCGTTATTGTCAGCATCTCATTCGTGTGAGTGACGCACTGGAGGCGAAAAGGCCATACACCGGCAAGGGCAGAAGGTCGGTCCTGTTGCTTCAGGATAACGTGCATTCTCACACCGCGAAAACGACTTTAAACACGATCACCGATCTGGGATGGGAGATTTTGTCCCAACTGGCGTATTCTCCAGACTTCGTCCCATCGGATTATCACCTCTTTCGCTCCCTGCCTACATCACTTGAGTGATACGCACTTCACTTCTGTCGACAAGGTACACACAAGTATTTATGACTTTATCAACTCGAAACAGCCCTCCTTTTTCTGCAGCGGCATTTGGCAGCTCCCTGACCGATGGCTCAAATGTATCCAACACGACAGGGATTATTTCCCTAATTAGGTACATATTCGATTTGCTATAACTTGCTGTCAACGTGTCATGCCTGTGGCCGAGAATTAAGTTGCACACCTAATAATTTTTGCAGAAGAGTAATTCACATGAGACGGCGTTCAATGGGAACTGAAAGTAACTTCATGGGAAAGTAGGAGTAATGAGCAATAAAGACTAAAATGAGAAAAAAGGAAGCAAAATCCTAAACAATAAAACATATAAAAAAAAGTCTGCCAATATGTGAATTTTTGTGCCCTTGAAGTCTCCTCATTCCCTTCTTACTAAAAAATAGATTGGGAATGCACTCTTCCTCGGCTGTATTACCAATCCATTGGAATCTTATTCTGCAAACATTCTTCACCCTGTGATTTGCACTTTTTTTTTTTTTTTTTGGAGGTTTAAAGACCACCGTGAGCAACTTAATGAGCTATAAGCAGTCACCCGTTCCTAATTTAGAGCCACTGATTCCAGGGAAGAGAGAGAGCCAGTGCCGTAAGACAAACACAACATCCATGCCTAACCGGGATTCAAACCCGTACCCAACTCAGACGAATGGTTATAAGCCAGCGCTAAGACCACTGCGCCACCGGAGTGCACTTTCAAATTAGATGTTTTAAAAACAAATACTCGAGATAATACCATTGAAATGATACATTATTTTTTACACATATTGTAAATGTCCAAGTTTTTTTTATTAGTTTTTTTTACAAACCAGTGGGCATTTTCTGTAGACCAGTGGTTTGCAAATTCTAGCAGTCCACTGGGCCAGTAAAAGATGTATTTCTAATTCTAACACTGTGTATGTATGCTGTTAACTATATAGGGACCTAGGGCTTAACTTTTACTTGCTCTTTTGTTATTATGTTGTAGAGCAACTTTCAATAGCTGAATTTGGCTTCAATTGTTTCTCACATTTTAAAAAAAGAACATCTCCATGTTTTACAAATTGGGTGTTTTTACCCTGTTTTTAATTAGAATTTCAGTGTAAAACAGGTAGTTCGGAGCTTGAGGCAAGAATAATTTTCCCACATTTGGGAAACTGGAGATTCCTGAATTTTATATCAAATCTCAAGTCAGTGGCAATATTTAGCATTTTTTTTTTTTTTTTTTTTAAATCAGGATGTTCAGTTAAAATGTTCTGTAACTGCCAATCAATTTTCTGGATGGGTTAGTTTATCATACTCGGAACTTTCCTTTCACTTTTAAATAAGTATAGGTGCTGTTATAGAGTATTTAATTCTAAATTTCTGGGAAGTTTTGGGAAATACTCACAACTTAGGAAATACTTTATTGAACAATTTAATTCTAATAATTAATGACTTCATGGCTTCCTCTTATTACTTTCAGTATTAGAAATATTTAACGGGAATTATCGAGGATAAATGTATTAAGGTACTTTACCTCTCAAATTTTACGATCTATACACTAGATCATCGTCAGGAGTTCTTGCGTCTTACTACTTCCACAGGTCTGGAGACCAAGCCTGATTTTGGTTGCCAGATTCTGTGGAAGCAGTAAGACGCAAGAACTCCTGACGATTATCTAATGTATAGGTCAAAAATTTGGGAGGTAAAGTACCTTAATAAATTTATCCTCGATAATTCCCGCTAAATATTTATAATACTGGAACAATTTAAGGGGTGTGTGTGAGAGTAACACAATATGCACAGTGCTGCCGTTGCATTGTTATCAAGATGGGTCCTAGGGACCCACAGATTTTTTAAAAGTGGGTACCTTGTGAAGAATTTTGGGTCCTTTTAAAAAATCAAAAGAATCAAGAGGTAATGAATATTTATATTTACATAAGCAAATGAAAAATAAATGTAATGTACATTGTTCAACACTTTAATTTATGCTCTTTGAAAGAGCAATCTGTAAAAAAAAAATCAAGTATTGACAGAATTAAATTTTATCATTTTCAACTAAATTTTATCATAATGGAACTACACAAAGACAGCTCAGAACATGTCAGCTCAGAACAACAGAGCAGTTTTTGTTTTTCAAACCACAGGAACTGTGATGACTACTGAAAAGTTTTTTTGTTGTTTTTTTTTTACTTTTAACCAACAATCATTGAAGTAGATGTACAACTTCTAATAGCATATAATGGTTCACAATTCTTTCATTAAACGTAAGTTTGTTTTTCAAATTTTAAATTTCAACTGCTCCAATACTGATTAAAAGAGCTGAAAGGTTTAATAAATTAATCACGACATTTGTATATTTACATAATCTTGCGGGACAGTGCATTGCTGGCTGTTTTCATTCTTTCTCTAATGCTAATGAATCTGACTTTTGCTGAATCGCATGTTAAGAAAATGCGAAATACTGTGGGTCCCAAAGGACGCATACAATTTGCAATTATGGGTCTTTTTTGTTTTGGGGTAATTTACGAGCATGAGCATCAGTGGCACCGCTGATGCACATAAACACTCTCTCTTCATGCTATAACACACATCACATATGCCACTACCTCACAGCTAGTAACTACAACTGCTGCATATGATGATATCACAGAACATATTTTTCTTTTGACAGTCAGAATATAGTTTAAGTTATAACTATCAGTACTTCTACTGTGATAATTACATAAAGGAAAATGTTCAAATGCACAGATCCCAAACAACCTATGAAATAATGGCAACTGCTATTTTTTTGGGAGCTTCAATTCCAGGGCATAATATTTTTAAATGCTTTTCTTTATTGCCTTATTGTGCAATATCTTTGGTACCTTGTTTTTAACAGTCTTAAGAAATATTATTGGACATTCAGCATGCTTTTGTAATAAAAACTGAATTCTAGATAATGCAGTAATCTCCAATAATTGCTATTTTCCCCGTAAAGAATTCAGCAAATTTATTTATTCAAACCAACTTCTCCGTATTTTTTTCCTTTTACACAGAAAAAGTACCAGATAATATTAACGTTTACCATTTTTTAAAATATCTTTCTCTATTTATTACTACTAATTCAACCTCTGCGAGAACTTACAGGAAGATAACCGCCTCAGTCGACGATGGCGAGACAAACCAGCCCGACCTCACCTGGAAAAGTCATAGGTCGCCAAAACATTTACGCAAACACTGCACACTGTTAGGCATCACTTAAATTCGCTTCTTAACATACAATAAAAGTTCCGCTCCTCCAGCTACCCCCAGAATACTTAAACTGTGCAGGGCGCGGTGAACGTGAAATACAAAAAAGCACTTTACTGAGGGTGTACAGTAACCACAAACAAGAAACGCTAATCCCTAACACATTACCTTCACTTAAATACATTTTCCATGACTTACCGCAAGTATCACGACCGTATGAACTCTATGTGCTACCAAAATATTTTGAAAAACAGCAATTCCTACGCCTCTTTGGTGATGGGAGAGACTGTGATAAATATATTACACAAACACTGGCATTTAAATGAAATGTTTACATATACAAAAAACTGTATTTACGCCCAGCATCGACTGCTGCCACCTATTTGGAAATCTTTAGTTAAATTAGGAAATCTAGTGTCGGACGCCCCGGTGGCGCAGTTGTCTAAGAGATGGCTTCTGATCATTCATCCGAGATGGGTCCGGGTTCGAATCCTGGTGTGGCATGGATGTTGTATTTGTCTTACGGCTCTGGCTCTCTCCCTTTCCTGGAGTCAGTGGCCTTAAATTAGGGACGGGCGACTGCTTATAGCCCACTCACGGTGGTCGTTAAAACCTTCAACCAGAAAAAAAAAAAGAAAAAATCTTGTGTGATTCAGACTGAATTCTTCCTTCCTCATTTCAATTAATATTCTAAAGAAGATGCAAAAAATGTTTTTATGGCTTTTGTAATTTTTTGTAATACTATTTTAATTAACCAGCAAAACAATGCAGACAAGAAATGAATGTCTCCACGGCCACCCCGGTGGCGCAGCAGTCCAGGCTCAAGGAGGTCAGAATAAGATATCTGGAGATGCCCTTGCTAATGGAGCAGTACCACTTTGCGTAAAGCCTAAAACCGCGAGCGACGGCGAAAGCTGATAGATTTCAATGCTATTGCAATGCATTTTGTATTGGACGAATAGCCTTCTTTCATCACAAATGTTTCCCATTTCGCATTGTAAATTGCTGCCGATGTGTGAGAAAATGCTGAATTTATAAAATTCTTAATTATTTTGGGACTCCTTCCCATGTTTATTTTATATAGAAATACACGAATATTATTATTGCGAATTCTAAACAAAACATAACGTTAAAATTAAAACCTTCACTCGTATAAGAAGTATCACTGTTTCTGCAACGAAAAGCCTCGTTATTTTTTTTTATTTTTTTTTTTTTTTGGTTGGAGGTTTAACGACCACCGTGAGCAACTCAATGGGCTATAAGCAGTCGCCCGTCCCTAATTTAGGGTCACTGGTTCCAGGGAAGGGAGAAAGCCAGTGCCATAAGACAAACACAACATCCATGCCTGACCGGGATTCGAACCCGGACCCTTTACGGACGAATGATCAGAGGCCAGCGCCTTAAACCACTGCGCCTCGCTATTCCAAATTCAACACATTTAAAATTACATAGGCATCATGTAAACAACGTCAAATTCCCACAGTTTGCGACTTTACGGTTATTTTTTTTTTTTTTTTTTTTTTTTTTTGATTGGAGGTTTAACGACCACCGTGAGCAACTCAATGGGCTATAAGCAGTCGCCCGTCCCTAATTTCGGGTCACTGGTTCCAGGGAAGGGAGAGAGCCAGTGCCGTAAGACAAACACAACATCCATGCCTGACCGGGATTCGAACCCGGACCCCTACGGACGAATGATCAGAGGCCAACGCCTTAGACCACTGCGCCACCGGGGCGGCACTTTACGGTTAAGAGACTCAGAGAATCTCTAGAAGTATATTCTAACCACTTTGTCCAAGCTCCGGCTTGTGACCGTTCGTCCAATGTGGGCACGGCCATGATTTTTCCCACCGTGAGCAACTCAATGGGCTATAAGCAGTCGTCCGTCCCAAATTTAAGGTAACTGATTCCAGGGAAGGGAGAGAGCCAGTGCCGTAAGACAAATACAACATCCATGCCTCACGGGATTCGAACCCGGACCCCTTTCGCCGGCAATGATTTGAGTATTACAGAAGGCATAGGTGTTTGTCTCACGCTGATTTCATGCGACTGGCTCTCCCAAGGAGGTTAGAATAAGATATCTGAGGATCATAACGAGATACCGAAACTACCGAAATTGTGGATGGACTACCATACAGTTTCATTTAACGGGGCACTCAAGCAAACAAGCTACATCCATTAAAATATTTTCTTTTTATAACACCGTTGCTGCCTTCTAATAATAAAAAGTGTTATTTGATACGCCTAAGTTTTGCCACTGGTTTCCACTGACTTTACACATTCGCTGATGCAAGAGTCTACTTCGGTCTCAAGGAGGTTATACTTCTGGAGATGTCCTGAGTCTCTTAACCGTGAAACCACCAGGTGTGGGAATTTGACGTTTTTTACATGACACCTATGGAATGAATTATATTTCATACACGAGTGAAGTTTTCAATTTTCACGTTATGTTTTGTTTAGAATTCGCAAGAAAGTTCGTGTATTTCAATTTAAAATAAAAATGGGAAAGGGCCTCAAAATAATTAAGAATTTTATAAATTCAGCATTATCTCACACATTGCAACAAGTTCTGATGCGAAATTTGAAACACTTGCGCCGAAAGAACGGCATTCGGCCAACACAAAATGCATTGCAATAGCATTGAAAACCATGAGCATTCCCACGCTTTGACGGCCGTCGCTCGCGGATATAGGCTTCACGCAAAGTGGTACTGCTTCATTAACAAGGGCATTTCCAGATATCTTATTCTAACCTCCTTGGTCTGTCTACGTACTTTTATTGTTGGAAATGCCCTGGCTAATGGAGCAGTACCGCTTTTTATTTATTGGAGGTTTAATGACCACTGTGAGCAACTCAATGGGCAGTCGCCCGTCCCTTATTTAGGGTCACTGGTTCCAGGCAAGGGAGAGAGCCAGTGCCGCAAGACAAACACAACATCCGTGCCCCACCTGGATTTGAACCCGGACCCCTTACGGACGAATGATCAGAGACCATCGCTTAGACCACTGCACCACCGGGGCGGCGTATCACTTTGCGTGAAGCCGCGGTGTATGATAGTGCGTGAAACCTATAACCGCGAGCGACAGTCGTTAAAGTGCGGGAAAGCTGGTTGTTTTCAAGGATATTGCAATACATTTTGTGTTGGCCGAATCGCATTCTTTCGTCGCAAATGTTCCTAGTTTTGCATCGTAACTTGCTGCTGATGTGTGATAAAGCTCTCTGCTCTGCCAACACCTCTCTCCTGATACGCTTATCCTATCGTGCGTCCGTATCTCTGTGTTGCCCGGAATCACGTCTGAGAATGTGCGAATGCTCCGACCAACGACGCCACCATCTGACCACGGCTGATACCTCTCATCCCACTCGGTCCGCAATTTGACGGAAGGACCAACCTTCTTCCCGCAGACCCACTATACGGCCTCGCTCGAACTCCGATAACTGAACAAATGTTGCACGCCTGCGTTGTCCAGGCATGGTAATTTCTTCAAAGAGCACTGAACAACATAACACCAGACAAATGACTTCGTTCTGCACGCCCTAGTCCTTAAATACGCGCTGCGTACATTTGCATGTTGTCGTCCGCAGTGACGTCATTATTTCATCCAATGACATTCCAACTTGGATCACAGTTTTTGCTGCCCTTAACAATTAACATATTATAATATGGCGTTCCTACCATCATTCCTTCAGGGTGTTCTTTTCTCATTTTCTGGTAGTGCAGGTATGCTCACGGTGGTGGCTAAACTTCAGAAAAAAAGAAAGGAATGTCTCCAAGACACTGATTGCCTTTCTGTATTCTTTTGTCTGAGGGTTTAACGACCACCGTGAGCAAGTCATTGGGCTATCAATAGAATAGTCATAAAATATTTCGGGAGATCTCAGAGCCGTATCTTTACGTACCTATTTAAAATATGATTACTTGTAATATATTAAATAATAACGATACATAGGTTAAAAGTTGTCGTAGCTATCGAATCCATGAAAAGTTTTCGCCCATGCCGTCCTTTATTTGAGGCCACTGCTTCCAGGGAAGGGGACGCAGTGCCGTTAGACACACACACACACACCCCTCCCCTTCATCCATGCCTCGCTGGGATTCGAACAGGAACCGATCTCAGACAAATGTTTGGAAGCCACCGTTTCGTACAATTTGGCCACCGGAAGGGCATTAGTATATTTACGATGAAGATGATGAGTGAAAATTATGGAACGGCTTCTTTTTATTGAAGGTTTGACGACCGCCGTGAGCAACTCAATTGGCTATAAGCAGTCGCCCGTCCCTAACTTTGGGCCACTGCTTCCAGGAAAAGAGGTGACCCAGTGCCGTAAGACAAACACAACATCCATACCTCACGGGATTCGAATCCGGACCTATCTCGAACAAATGGTCATACACCATTGCCAATAGGATACGGTAATCATACTCACAGTTATTCCATTCATATTTCTGCATATGAAATAAATTATCATCAGCTCTTAGCTGTGGCAACGCCAAGCACTCAGAACTGGGTGGGCTAATAGGAGGGTTTCATTTCATTTCATTTATTTCATTTTAGTTGTCACATACAAATGACATAGATTAAGAGAATGTGATTATGGAGTAGATGAGCAACAACAGGGATCAAAAGAGGGGAAAAGGCCATATGGGCCTAACTAGCCGTCTTCTCCCAAAACAATTCCTGGAAACAAACATCAAGTCAAGCACACATACTAGTGATTCGCAGCGCTGAGAAATAGACATCATTATAATTTCAAATTAACTGCCGAAGCGTCTCCATCCGTTAATGTTTTGTCTATATTGGAAATGTAAGTTAAAATAATACCACTTAAGATTGTACCAGATTAGTAAAAAGTTTGAATGGCTATGTTCAGCATTAAGCTTGCCTGTAATATCAAACATTAGTTTGTTTAGTGATTCAAGCGTTACAGTAATTATTATTGATATATAATATTAAATTTAAGAGCTTGTAATCACAATGATTGTTCCAGTTTAATTATGAAATAGCTGCTACCTTAGTAGAAAAAGGAATAACAAATTACAATGAGACTGATCGTAATAAATATTGTTTAAAGTTTTTTTTAAATAGATTAAGTATGATGAGAGGGGGGGCACAAATTTTCAAGTGTTTGACAGAAATTTCAGCAAAAACTTCCGTTCATGTGCATTTTACCCGACGCTGATAATGTTATCCTTAGTAAAAAAAGTTTTCAAGTGAATACTGTATGTGGTATTCAAAGAATGTTGTATGGGAACTGTGGATACGAATCTCTATGGGAAGGTACTATTTCTTCTCAATTTTAGCTTATTTAGGTCGGGTTTTTTTTTTCTTTCATAAGGCTGTTTATGAATTTAAGTTTGTAACCTTACAAGAAATATCAATTTCTTCTCTCTCTCTCTCTCTCTCTCTCTCTCTCTCTCTCTCTCTCTCTCTCTCTCTCTCTCTCTCTCTCTCTCTCTCTCACTCTCTCTCTCTCTCCCTCTCTCTTTCTCTCTCTCACTCACTTTCTCATGGTTTTAAAACATAATTTAAAAAAATGGCGTGTTTCTGCTACTCTCTTAGATATTCGTTCAGAAAACTCCTTCCATTTTCTATGAGTACTTTGTACAAATATTAAATTTAACGCGATTTCACACATTGATTTTGTATAACAAAATTTCAACGAATTCGAAAAATTCACATACGTTTATCCAAGTACTAAAGGTCGAGTATAATTTGTTGTCTGAAGCACGATAGTTAAAATCTTTAATGAATGAAATATTTACAAGTTAAAAAATACAAACACGAAATCTTTCACAAGGGCGACCCTTGCATCATCAGGTGAAGACTACATTTGAACATACTTAGTGCGAAGTTATAAAGTGTCAGGTCTTGACGTCATGGTGTACAATGATGCTCATTAGTTGATGACGATTGGTTCCTCCTATCTAACTTCTGATGCTACGTAGTTCCGTCTTTGAAAGGTGGTATTAGATTAAGTTAACTGATTGTGTAGTGGGGGGTTAAAATCTTGAATTTTTTCTTTAATATAAACTGTATTAAACAGTTGTTTCCAAACATATGGCAAAGTAGTGGGAATGTCATCGTAACAGCATTATTCACGACAGTGATGGATGAACAGTGCTTCCGCAAACAATGCAGATCTTTTTTCTTTGGTTTTTCTTTGATCTTTTTTTTTGCATGGACTGTGCTGGCCAAAGCAGTGTTAGAGGCACCTGTTCGGGTTGAATATCGGTGTTCGGCTGTACGAATTCCTAGGCTCCGAAGGGTCGAGCCTATATACCAGCTATCGTTGAACTCTGATCTCAGACTCTTTAATGGTATGCAATACACATCATATTTTGCATTTTTAAGCTTGACATCCCGATCTCTGCGCATCAGCTGGAAAAGATTACTGGAGGACTCACCAAATTAAATGCCGTGTTTCTTGCAGATGTTGTGCGAGATTTGCGACGGTATTCAATAGTACCAACGTACTTAATAGACTTATGATTGCTGGTTAAGGTTGTCCAGGCCTTTTTCTTGTGTTGAACAATCCAAGTTCCCAAGAATCTTAGATGGTAACACCGGCAATACGTTGCAACTGCTGAAATAGTTTGGAGGGCTAAAGGGGGATCTCAAAAACGTTCGGTGGGCTTCATGCGTAGCGTCGGGCATGGCTCTTAGAAAGCAATCTTCTTGTAGGACCCATGGAACAGAATATCTCGAAATGTTTGGATCTGTTTTCGCAGCCAAGTGGTCAAGCACGGTCAATGGGATTAATTCCACGGTGCGCTGCAACCCAGAATAAGTGAATAGAAATGGCAATGCGAAGAAAGACAAGTAGCAACGCTTGAGCATAAGATTGTCGGACAAACCGAGGTGGCAAATCATTAACGAAAAATCGTTATGAAGTCGAATCATTTTATACTTTATTATGACCACCCCTTAGTACTTCGTTGGGCCACCTTTTGCCTTTAATACTGCGTCGATTCTTCGTGGCATGGACTCCACGAGATGTTGATAGGTGGTTTGTGGGATCTGAGACCATACTTGATGAATAGCACTTTCCAGGAGTGTGAGATTGCAGGGTTGTGGATCCAGCTGTCTGATGGCTTGTTCAACTGCATCCCACAAATTCTCAATGGGGTTGAGTTCTGGAGATTGTGGGGGCCACCTAAGCAAAGTAAACTCACCGGCATGTTCCTGAAACCAACCCTGTACAATACGAGCACTTAGGCAGGGCGCATTATATTGTTGAAAGTAGCCATCGCCATTGGGATAAACCATCCACATGACAGGATGCACTTGGTCCGCAACTGTGTTTAGATACGATGTGCCAGTCAGACGTTGATCAATACGAATTAAAGGGCCCAAAGCATGCCAGGAAAATATTCCCCAAACCATAACGTTGCCTCCACCAGCTTGAAGGGTTGTCGCAATGCATTTGGGGTCCATGCTTTCGTGCTGTCTCGGCCAAATTCTCACTCGGCCATCGGCATGGTGCAACTGAAAACGTGATTCATCGAACCACATAATTTGTTTCCAATTATCGATTGTCCAATCCTTGTGCTCCTGTGCGAACTGGAGACGTTTTCTGTTGTTAACTGCAGACAGCAGAGGTGTTCGAACAGGCCTTCGGCTGCCATATCCAATCCAATGCAGTGTACGGCGAACAGTGCGTGCAGAGATCATTTGAGGGGATCCTTGATTAAAATGGTCCGTAATTTGCTGCACTGTTGCCCTTCTGTTGTCTGTTACCAGTCTGGACACTCTCCGTTCCGCCCGAGCAGTCACTAGTCGATGACGACCACACGTTGCACGTAGAGACTATAACGAAGTAAATATCTCCGTCCTTTTTGGTCCACGCCGGGATCGAACCCGAATCCTCTTATTCCGGAACAAGTCGCTCTACCAACTGAGCTACGCAGACGTTTGTTCTCGTTGCTATCTGCCTTTATGTCGTGTGCGTCCTGCGGAACAGGCACGTCACATCCCCTCCCCGAGAGAGGGTCGGGGGCATGCCCCACGGGTCATCCGGGACCATGTATCGTTGTAGGCAGCCATCCGCTGAAGAACGTGCACTTGAGAACTCCCAGTCAATCTGGTGTGTGGAATGCAACATCACACACAATTATTTTTCGAAGCGCTGAAGAAGGGATTGTCTTATTTTTCCTGCCTCGCGGTGTGGAAAGAACATCACACCATTGCGAGAACTTTAACGGCCGGGTCATCCGGGAAGTTCGGGCGCCATTATAACGAAGTAAATATCTCCGTCATATTTGGTCCACGCCGGGGATCGAACCCGAGTCCTCTTATTCCGGAACAAGTCGCTCTACCAACTGAGCTACACAGACGTTCGATCTCGCTGCTATCTGCCTTTATATTGTGTGCGTCCTGCGGGGCAGGCACGTCACAAGACAAAGTTTTTTGGCTGACAGTCCAGTCTTTAAACACTTTAACAACAGCTGCTCTGGAAAATTTCACGAATGCGGCGGTTTCGGTTATACTCGCTCCATGGCTCCGAGCTCCTACAATCATCCCACGTTGAAAGTCCGTCAAATCGCATTTTTTACCCATCTCGTCACCCAAAACATCACTTCTACTACTGTCGCAAGCACTAAGCTTTCCCTTTTTATACTAGCCTCGCCCTCTGGCTGCCACAGCGTGCAGCCACAGCTCATTTACTTAAAACTGTCAGGTCGGCATAATAAAGTGGCCACTCAGTGTATATATATAAAAAAAAGATATAAACATTAAAAAAATATATTGATAGAAATGATAATTGCATCCGTTAATTTTTATAGATGGAAATAGTTTCCTCAATGAATCGATTGCCGCCATCTCAAAATCAATACTCAGGCTCCGGATTCCTTTCTTTTACGTGCTGCTTCACAAGGGAGAAGAACCGTTCGTATGTTTGTGTTTGCTTATTTCGCATTAAGGCATGCACGGTAGGAATTATATTCGTTCCTTCTGAGGAGCTACCAATATCTACATGAATTGTGTAAATATGACAGAACTGCTTACTGCAGCTCTTGAATGTTCCGTCCACAAAGAAGGCTTCACTTTTAGTCAAAGCATCTTTTCCCCTTTTTGTGGCAAACGATATTATTCTCTCATGCACTCCGTCATCGAATAAGAGAAAATCCTCCTTTTATTCATTGAGCAATAAAATATCGTCAGTCAGATTAATTTCTTCTATACTTTTAGGTTCGTTTGAAACCCCTCGCGCTTTGCTCCGAATTCGATTCAAACTGTGCTTCACTGTAGAATATACAGAGGGTGAGTCGAAAGTTTTGCAATATGTGCATAAACGCATGTTCTGCGGCGGGTATGTCACGTGTTTAAACAAGTTATAACGAAGTAAATTTCTCCGTCATTTTTGGTCTACGCCGGGATTCGAACCCGAGGCCGCTTATTCCGGAACAAGTCGCTCTACCAACTGAGCTACGCAGACATTTATTCTGATTCCTATCTGCCTTTATGTCGTGTGCGTCCTGCTGGCAGGTACGTCACATCTCCCCCCCCCCCGAAAGAGGGCCGGGGGCATGGCCCACGGGTCAGCCGTGACCATGAATCGTTGCAGGCAGCCATCCACTGTAGAACGTGCACTTGAGAACTCCCAGTCAATCTGCTGTGTGGAATGCAACCTCACACACATTTATTTTTCGAAGCGCTGGAGAAGGAATTCTCTGATTTTTCCTGTCTCGCGGTGTGGAAATAACATCACACCAATGCGAGATTTTGAACGGCCGGGTCATCCGGATAGTTCGGGCGCCATTATAACGAAGTAAATCTCTCCGTCATTTTTGGTCTACGCCGGGATTCGAACCCGAGGCCGCTTATTCCGGAACAAGTCGCTCTACCAACTGAGCTACGCAGACATTTATTCTGATTCCTATCTGCCTTTATGTCGTGTGCGTCCTGCTGGCAGGTACGTCACAAAGTTCAAGTCGCGCTCTGCTGTAAGTCAAAAGGGGTATGAAGTTGTAGTCGTTGCTGTGAACAGCATTGCATGGCGTCGTTCTGTGTGCGGTTGAGACGCCTAAAAGACGAACAGCCACAACCGGCTAATTAGGGAACTTATGCTTTAAGAGTTTGAACTCGGCCATAACGCTGCTCAAGCAATACGAAACATTTTCCATGCGAAAGGAGTAGGTTTCTTGAACCACAGCCCGCAATCAGATGGTTTAAGAAATTTCACTCAGGTGACAGAAGCCTCGACGATCAGCCGTGGTCAGGTAAGCCGCGACCCGTGGATTCGGAGGCCGTGCGTCAGGTCGTAGAGGCAAATCCGACAACCAGCCCACAGCGATTATCAGGAGAGCTGGGCATACCACAAACCACCGTGGTTCGTCACCTTCAGGACATCGGCAAGGTCTATGGGAGCTGCCGCATTGTCATTCACGAACTGGCGCCAGCTGAAGCAAACCGCCAAGTGGAAGTGTGCTCGAAACTCGTAGAAAACGATGTACGTTTCAAAAGAATTGCTACGTGCGATTAAAAATGTGTCTATTCCGTAATCCTAACACACAACGGCAGTGGTTGAGCTCGGGTCAGCTTCCTGAACCTGTTGCCAAACGTGGGTGCTTCGAGCACAAGGTGATGCTCTGCGTCTGGTGGACTTTCGAGGGGTAATCCATTACGAATTTGTTCCAGACGGTCGAACCATCAACGCCAAGCTCTACTCTGAACAGCTTGAGTTGATGTATGACGTTTTGGAGGAGACGTTCCCTGCACTGGTGAACAGAAAGTGCACTGCCCTACAGCAGGACAACGCTCGGCCTCATACCGCGCGAACGACCCGGGCAAAACTCCAGGAACTTGAGGGCATCGAACTAATTCCACACCCGGCATATGGTCCGGAACTTGCCCCGTTGGATTATTACCTGTTCCGGTCTATGGCTCACTTCCTTCGCGGGCGGCACTTCAACAACCAATAGGAGGTGGCAGCTGGGGTGAAGGGGTTCTTCGCCTCGAAGGACAAGAACTGGTACCCGCGGAATCGAAGAACTGGCAGACAGATGGCTAAAGACGGTGCAACACGCTGCCCTATACTTTGAATGCTAGTCAACTTTCGTCGTAAAGGTACGTATGAAGACATAAAGTGATCCAAATATTGCAAAACTTTCGACTCACCCTCTGTAGATAATTATATTTATTTCGTCACTGATCGTTTACTGTGCAACGACATTCGTACCACCTCCTTGAATAGACGCTTTTTTAAAGTCTACCCATTATTTAGACAGATGAGCTACCATTTTGACTGATGAACCAGAACCGGTGAATGGGTGTTTCTGTTAGGTAAATACACGTGAGGCACCGATTTAGGAATATATTTGTCGAAGAATCGCTTTGTGCTCTATGCCTGTGAGTGGGAAAAGATGTGGGGATGATGGACCACCAAAGTTGTTTCTAGTGCCTCCTTCAAGAGTACAAAAGGAGGATAGGACCTACCAATCTCCCTTTGACTCCTGTACGTGGATAAGGATGTGTGGATGATGGACTATCAGAGTTGTTTCTAGTGACTCCTTCAAGATTACAAAAAGGAGGATAGGGTCTATCAATCTCCCTTTGACTCCTGTACGTGGATAAGGGTATGGGGATGATGGACCATCAAAGTTGTTTCTAGTGCCTCCTTGAATATTATAAAAGGAGGATATGGCCTACCAATCTCACTTTGACTCCATCAAGATTACAAACTGTAACGTACCAGGAGATGTGACGTACCTGCCAGAGGGACGCACGCGACATAAAGGCAGATAGGAATCAGAATAAAACGTCCGCGTAGCTCAATTGGTAGAGTGACTTATTCCGGAATGAGGGTATCCGGGTTCGAATCCTGGCGTGGACAGAAATGACGGAGAAATTTACTTCGTTATAAAACGAGGACAAGGCCTACCAATCTCTCTTTGACTCCTGTACGTGGATAAGGGTGTGGGGATGATGGACTATCATAGTTGTTTCTAGTGACTCCTTCAAGATTACAAAAGGAGGATATGGCCTACCAATCTCCCTTTGACTCCAGGTCCAAAGACTTATGCTTAACCATAGTTAGCTTAATTTATTTATAACGCATTGTTAAAAATTGGTACTTGGAAATAAGCAAAATGTACTCGTTTTTGAACACATTCTGGGCTTATAATAGCTCCGCAAACTTGTGTCTCATTTTGAAAAAGACACGTACTCGTTTTTGAGTACATACAGGGAATCAATTGTGAGTATATCTGTTATTTCTAATTTGAAATATGTGTACTCATTTTTGAGTACATATATTTCAAATATTTGTTCTAAAAAAATCCATATATTTCAAATACTGTATATGTGCTCTAACTTCATTCAGTTTCAGTGCCCTTTCGGGCAGGGCACAGAAACTGAAAGAAGTTATAGTGATTCTATCAAGATAGTTTGTAAGTGAGAGAGAGAGAGCACACTAGATGGTGCCACCGTACAAGCGCACGATTTTGCACATAGAAGGCAGACAGAAATTAGGGGGGAGGGCTTAGGAATGAACACCTTTATATGTAACCGGGGGAATCCTACTCGGGGGCCTCCCTTAACGTACTCGTTCGATGCACGGCTGATATTCAGCGATTGTTAGAAATTCACACCACCACGGAGAGCACCGTGGTTCAAGCCTATCAGGCTAGGTTTGAACCTGAGGTCCCTCCATCAGTAGTTTGAACCTCTAACCACTAATCCATCCGCTGCTCGATTTCAAATTTGATCATCATAGGTAGAGGATTTTAGGAAGGGAGTGTCTGATCCCAGGTCTTAAACAACCCTTAGAAACAGGAAGCTAGGAGATTTGGGCTAGAGTGCCCGATAGGAAAGTCACACGGAAACGAAATAGAAAGGGGGAGGAAGACGCCCTTATTTATTACCGGGGGGCCAGTACCTGGGGGTCCGACAGCTTAACATGCCTATCCGACGCACGGCGGATATTTAGTGGATCGACCGTTCGTACCTGTCTGGGATCGAACCTGAGGCCCTTTCCGTGGCAGTCACGAACGTTGCCCACTAGGCCACCCGCTGCCGGATTTCAAATTTGGAATGCGTTTACTCCATACATACTCATTTATTCATAGAAACAACTGGAAGTATATTATTCGGTGGCACATCTGGGATAATAGATATACTCGTTGTCACATGCTGGGCAAATGGACCGCACAATTTTATGACAAATATAGTGATGAAGCGACATATATTATTTATGAGATTGAAACAAATATAGTTAATGTAAAAACGTACACAAAGATACTTTATGCATAGTTAAATTACTTGTGATCAGTGACTTTGTTGTACTAATTAATGTGTGTCACTTTACACATTTATTAAACAATTTCTCGTGAAATCTGTGATTTTTAACAGTGCGGTGGGCTTGGTTTTGCGGCAACTTTTTCATTGAAGTAAAGAGAATTTTGCTTTGTCATTTTAGAGTAAATCCCCAACACATATTTAAATAGAAGAAAACGATCTTTTTTTTTTTTTAAGATAATACCGTTTTAGACAGATAACAAAAAGTTCAAATGAAGTTAACGATTCTTATTTATAAACATAGGAGTAACCAGAGGGGGGGGTAATGACACCCCTCCAGATTTTCAGAGTCGGGGATCCCCTATGTAAAGGACCCCCCCCCCCCCAATTTTTTCGGGAATATAATGATATAATGCGCACTTTTTTATGATGTGAACCGACTAAATGTAATTATATAGGATTGTGATTTTTCGTAGAATGCAAACACATGTGTAATGTGTACTTAATTAAACAGCGAGATTCCTAATAAGAAAAGTCAGCTCAGCAACTTTGTAATTTACATTTCTGCATTATCTATTACAGTTTTACAGTTGTGATCGCTAAGTTCCACAATTCGCCAATAGAGGCGCCTATGTCGTGCCGGTTAGATCGCGCCTCAGCAAGTGCTTCGCTCCTAAGTGTGTGTGTGTGTGTAGGGGGAGGGGGCAAACTATTTTATACAGTATGTATATACAGTATTATTGTATACAGGGTGCATAAGAAAGTCCCTTTAGCCTGAAATAACTTGCGAACGGAGAGAGGCACAGTTATGCAAGTGAGATAACGGTATAGTAAAGCAACTACGTCCGATAGGTTGCAACCGATAGCAGCGCTATTAGTGGCGAAATGCGCAAGTTAGCCATTGCAAATCGAAAACGAATAGAGATAGAGCAAAATTTCCAACTACAAAGTTGTAGAGCATCAATTAATTAGTGCAAAACGACATTTGTTTCACAGTGATAAGATAAATTGTCGTCTGAATACCCAAAAATGTCCGAAATTGATGCGCGACCTTTTGTGTGAACGTTTGAAGGGAACAGGCATAGGTATGAGCAAATACACACAATTTATTGAATAAATGTGTACTTATGTCAATACAGTTTGATGACGTCAGACAAAACAAAAACAAAAAAGGCAAACTGACGCACAGTGATAAAAAGTTAATGTCGAGTATATTCGAAGAGTTCGCCATTGCCCACGATACACATTTGTATTCGTGAAAGTAACTCTGCATGCACATTCCTCAGCATGGAAGGTGTCACACTATTGCAAGCATCTGTAACACGACGACGTAGATCCAGCAGACTTGTAAGCGCTGTTGCACACACCTGAAATCCAAGCTCGTCATTCTCACACAGCGTACGTAGACCTAAACTTCTGATCAGGGTATGATAATGATCACATGTAGAGGATTTTAGGAAGGGAGTGTCTGACCCCAGGTCTTAAACAACCCTTAGAAATAAGAAGCTAGGAGATTTGGGCTAAAGTGCCCTTAAGGAAAGTGACACAGGATCGAGGTAGAAAGGGGGACAAAGACGCCCTTATTTTTTGCCGGTGGGGGGGGGGGGGCAGTACCCGGTGTCCGACGGCTTAACGTGCCCATCCGACGCACGGCGGATGTTTAGTGGATCGAGCGTTCATACCTGCCTGCGATCGAACCTGAGGTCCTTTCCGTGGCAGTCACGAACGTTGCCCACTAGGCCACATGCGGCCCTCTGATCAGGGTACATCCTGCTACTGGTTTTCATATCGTAGGTACGGTACAACGTCACAATCTGCATTTGCATACGACTACATTTGCGAAATGTGAATATGCAGATTCGAATCGTCGCACATCGATTTCGGACATTTTAGGGTATTCAGGCAACAATTTATCTTACCCGTGTGAAGCAAATGTCGTTTTGTACTAATTAATAGATGATCTACAACTTTGTAATTGGAAATTTTGCTCTATCTCTTTTCGTTTTCGATTTGCAATGGCTAACTTCCGCATTTCGCCACTAGGGGCGCTGCTATTGGTTGCATTCGATCGGGCGTAGTAGCTTTACTACACTGTTATCTCACTTGCATAACTGTACCTCTCTCCGTTCGCAAATTATTCCGGGCTAAAGGGACTTTCCTATGGACCATGTATATGCAATGGCGCTCATATAAGAACTTTTAGGGGGGGGGGCTAAGAAAAATTCTTACCTCCTTCAAGGTTGTCAAAAATTTTAGTAAATGTACAAGATACTAAAATACAACAAAAATAATTGATACAATCAATCAATGATATCTTATTATTTTTAAAAATGCTTTAAAAAATGGTTTCGTCTATTTCATTGTTTTAAATTTATCAAAAATTTGGCTATACCATCTGCTAGGGAGGGGCCGAGCCCCTCCCTGCCTTTCCTTATGGGCTTCCTTGTTTATATGTATGCATATAATCTGGGAGGTCCGATCACAGTGTATGTGTAATTGGACCCCCCCCCCCTTCCCCAGATTTTGAAATATGGTTACGCCACTGTTTATAAGTACTAAAATAATTAGTCGTTCTCTCCAAACAATCCAAACAAAGAGGATGCGTGAAGTAGTGGGCAATTTTCCGAGTGTAATAGCTCACCGAAGGTGGACTCAAACGGGTCCGGACCCCCCTTTAAAACAATAGCAATGACCCTAAGATGTTGTGCTATTACAAAAATAATGCATAGTTATTTTATACATACTATATTGCATGCACACGCAATATATATTCTTTACATTAAGAAAAAAATAGTTAAAGCATATGTGTTCTTTAAGTCCCCAACCGTTGTATACACGTTATACCGGTGGGTTTTGTTTTTCTTGTTTGTTATCGTCTCACCGGCCTCCATGAACACCAGTTATTGTTACAGCTTTAAACCATTTTTGTTCTGTTTCGATGTTGTTCTTTGTTTCTATTTTAATACTCTGACTTGGCACTCTTTGGCCCTTTGATGCGCTTGCGCAATAAAACGACAACCAATCATCCTTCTTGAGAGGAGTTCCTCCTGGGAAAACATGAGCTTCAGCTAGGATTTGAGTGTTTGTTCTACGTCTGCTGGGAGGTGAAGGAGTGGACTAGTGACTGTCGCGGTATCTTAGTTATGCTGTTGCTTTAATCGGTCGGGGGTAGGTGGTAGGAGATGTGTAACACTGTTGATACATCTGCTCGGTAAAAGGACCTGGACCGCGGGTGGCCTAGTGGTCAACGTTCGTGATTGACACGGAGAGAACCTCGGGTTCGATCTCAGGCAGGTACGAACGCTCGAACCACTAAATATCCGCCCTGCGTCAGATGGGAACGTTAAGCCGTCGGGTCCCGGATACTGGCCCCCGGTAATAAATAAATGCGTCTTCCTCCTCTTTCCTACCTCGCTTTCGTGTTACTTTCCTATCGGGTACGCTAGCCCAAATCTCCTAGTTTCCTATTTCTAAGGGTTGTTTAAGATCTGGGGTCAGACACTCCCTTCCTGAAACCCTCTACATCTGACCTGAGCCTGTGATCTTGCTGAAAGCTGCGGTGATCTCTGGCCCTTCGGACCAGGGGCGCACACCCGGGGTGGGTTCGTCGGGGCCGGACCCCCCAGAATTTTAAAATACCTTATTTCGACTACGGCGAAATAAAAAAAATCTTTCTGCACATGTTTATAGAAACGAGCTGGCTGTGGTGTGATTGTGTCAATCACAGAAATCAGAGTACTCTTTTGCTTTAGGAATGCTGCTTCTGTTTTGGATGGCTGACGATGGCAAGCATTGAAGCAGGGAATTAGTGAAACCCCAGAGTGTTTGAGGAACCAGGAATCCATCACTCTCCCAGTCTCTCGTGTTCCCATAACCTTTTCCAGGAAATCTCTCCTTGGCTCGGGCCTCAGTCACATATGGGGTGCTAATGGGCGTTCCTCCTCTGAGAGGAGGGGGGATACACAAGATAAAGGCCTGGGTGTAAACGCACTATTTTCTGTTAAGAAGGTCTGCGTCTGTGCTTGATATTTTGTATCTGTTGATTTCCATCCGTTTAGGGCATGAGAGATTAACTTCCTGAATTTGTCATTTTTCGAGGAGAGCATCAGCTTGCTTATGAATGACTTTTTCTAACCGAACTGTGAATGACTGTTTTTACTCAGAAATATGCTTCATTGTAGACCCATGGATTATTCAGTTTTAGATTTATATAATTCCCTGTTTGAAAAGGTAGTTCGACAACTGTAATAGTTTTCAAAGTTCGATGAGGAATACTTAGGTGAGTTAAATATTATTGTTTACTTAATTCTTTCGTTTTCCATTGATAATGTGTGTGCTCTTTAACAGTGTAATGAACAGTGCTGTCAGGGCAAGCATATAATTTATATATATTATTTAAAGTGAGCTTCGATGAAAATGTTTCTGCATTATAGTAAGAGAAGCGATTTGAACTTTATTTTTCTGTACGTCTTAAGGTCTTACATAAATATTAATGGATATATTAATGCACATTTAATTTAGCAGACATTCAAAAGAGTAAGTTTTTTTTAACCTGTGAACACGTCAGTGCTGATTTATGCTAACAAAAAGAATCCACACACACTCACAATATACATATATAATCCATATGTGTGTGTGTGTGTGTGTGTGTGTGTGTGTGTGTGTGTGTGTGCGCCCAATTTCTAGTTTCATTTGTCCCGTGCATTTTTTTTGTCGGAATCCCCCTCCTTCCCCTTAAGGAAATTCTGTGTGCGCTCCTGCTTCGGACAGAGTTACTTCAGGTTCCTAATAGCTATGCAGAAATTTTCTTGTTTTTATATTAAACAGCTCCCTAGATATTCATCGAAAACATAGGATAGACGTACAGACACATAAAGTGCAAACATGGTGTGACAGTTATATGCAGTCCGTAAAGACCATCTACAAAATTTAAAATCTATCTCCAACGGTTAGCAAGATATTTATCAAAAAGAGGCAAACCTACGGACAAAAAAGAGCTAACGTGGTGATAGGTGTAAGAGTTGCTTTCTGACCTTAAAGTAATCCTGTAAATCTCTATTCTCCGACCAAGGAGGTTCAACGAAGCATTAGGTAAGTGTCCATGATAATACACTATCTACCAACAAGTAATTGGACACCCCTGCAATCGACGATAGCTGCGGTCCTGATATACGTCACGACCGCCGCCGTAAAATATCGTGTGGGAAACAACAACGCAACCAGTCGCATGCAAGATGCCATGCAGTTCGGAGCTCTCTGATTTCGAGAAAGGTGTAATCGTCGGGTATCACAGAAATGGCCGATCCATATGTGACATATCCAGCGAGTTGAAGTACCCAAAATCGACAGTGGCCTACGTGATTGGCAAGTGGAAGATGAGAGGTGACTGTCGGAATGTGCTCCGACCCAGCAGACCCACAAAACTGGGAGTTAGAGACCGACGGGTGCTGGCCAGAAAATTCGGAAGAACCGCACCAAATCGATGGGACACATCCGCGAGGAGTTTCAACAGGCATCCGGGAGTGTTCTTTCGATGAATACCATCCGTAAGGAAGCCCATCTGCTCAGTTATCATGGACGTGCTGCCGCCCACAAGCGTTTGATCACCAAGTCCAATAGCGCTGCTCGACTAACGTGGTGCAAAGAACGTCGACAGTGGACCGTTGAACAGTAGAAACAGGTTCTCTGGAGCGACGAATCAAGGTTTAACCTCTACCGTTCGGATGGCAGGGTCTGGGTTTGGCATCTGCCTGGAGAACGCCTCCTGCCGGAATGTATTGTGCCAACTGTGAAGTTCGGCGGCGGTGGAATTATGCTATGGGGGTGTTTCTCCTGGTATGGCACGGGACCCTTGGTCGCAATTCCTGGTAGACTCAACGCTGAGACCTACTGCACCATTTTGGATGACCATGCGCTTCCTACGTTGTGGCAGTTTTACGGGGTGGACCCATGTTTCTTTCAGGATGACAATGCCACCTGTCATGTTGCGAGGTCCACCATGGCTTGGTATGGTGACAATGGGGGTTAATCGAATGGACTGGCCTGCGCAGAGCCCGGACCTTAACCCTATCGAGCACCTCTGGGACGAGTTGGAGCGTCGACTTAAGGGGTAGCCTTCACCGTCCGAAATCGGTGAAGGAACTGACCTGTCTTCTCCAAGCCGAGTGGAAGAAAATGCCGCTAGCCGTCGTACAACGCCTGGTTGAGAGTATGCCCCGGAGGGTCGCAGCTGTAATCGCCGCTCGTGGAGGCTCCACCAACTATTGAAGGCGAATAAACTTCGCTTTCCTTTGCTATCACAGGTGTCCAATTACTTGTTGGTAGATAGTGCAGTTAGATGGATATGATAGAAATCACAGAGACCACAAAGAAGAAACATTCTGCCATATACGATGGGTACCAATTTCGTCAACACCGAACTAACAAAGAAAATGTCATTAGTTTGTTATGCATTAATGAGAAAACTGCAAAGTGTCGTGGCTCCTTAAAATCAAAAGATGGGAAAGTACTTCAAGTTTCTAACCACATTTGCAAACCTGACATAGCAGCAACTGACGTTGCAAAGCATTTATCTAACACAAGAAAACGGGCTCGAGAAGAAGACCTTCCTGTATTAAAAATTTACCACGAAGAACTGAGTCCTCTCTCAGTTTAATCGCGGATACGATATTGTGACAAACATTCCTCTTTTGCCCTCAGTAAAATCACAACTATATCGTGTTAGCATTAGACGCAAAGAACACGGATTGACGAAAGAACCAAAGACGTCGCAAGAAATCCAGATTCCTGATGTTGTGTTGGCAATGGAAGATGGAACAAGTTTCTTGCTGTTTGATGATGGCCACGAAGTTATAACTTTAGTATTTGCTAGTGAAAAAAGGCGGGGCACCCTGAAAAACTGCAAAACATTCTTTGCTGATGGAACTTTTCAAAGTTGCAGCAAGCAGTTCTACCAGCTATATACAGGGTGATCCATTTAAACCAGTACCATGTGATTTACTTATAACTTTTTTATAAATAACAACAAAATCATACTGTAAGTTGAGAATTATACATGTGGTATTGGAGAATCATTTTATCAAAGCAAATGTTGGAATTGTCCTCCATTTTCTTGTTAACACAGTTGAACACGCCGCACCATGTTCAGTGATGTCTCGTGTAGAGTGCGAAACATTGCCAATTTCAGTCGTGATTGTTTCACGCAATGCATCCAATGTTTTTGGATGGGTTTTGTAAACTCTATCTTTTAAGTAGCCCCATAAAAAAAGTTAGAGGAAGTTAAGTCCGGAGATCGGGGAGGCCATATGTTTTTTGAAATTAATCTTTCATCAAAGAAGCTAGTTATGAGTTCCACTGAGACTTTCGATGTGTGACACGTAGCGCCATCCTGCTGAAAGTAGCCCTCTGTCAATTCAATGTCATCAAGTTGTTCCACAAATTCATTGAATATGCGGCAATAAACGTTAGTGTTGACAGTCTCAGAGAAAAAAAATGGGGCCAATAATTTTCGTAGACGAAACCGCACACCATACACCAACCTTTTGTGAATGCATCGGTGTTTCACACATAACGTGTGGGTTTTCGGCAGCCCAGTATCTGCTGTTTTGCGAGTTGACGTAGCCTGACAGATGAAACCAGGCTTCATCCGTAAACCATGTGATGGAGAGAATATCAGATCGCAAATTAAGAAAATTTTGAAACCATTGGCAGTAACTTACTCTCTTTCCCTTGTCCGGTTACTGCAGCTGATGGATTACGTGCACTTTAAATGGTCGAATATTCGCTTTTTTTGCTGCCCTTTGACAAGTTCCGTATGAATATCCTGTCTGTTTGGCTTAATCTCCGCAACGATTTCGTCGGAGATCAAACTAAACGTTGCTGAACATCGTCCACACGCGTTTGGGGCATCGGAGTGTGATGTCTACCGCTACCGCTAAGAGAACCGGTTTGCTCCAGTTTTTTTGCCATCGACAAAATTGTGGACTTGCTTGGCACTTTTCGAACTCCAAAATCTCTTCGAAATGCTCGTTGCGTTTTGATGACAGAATTGGTTACCCAATACGATTTCACTAAAAAAACACGCTCTGGAACAGAGTACTGCATGTTTCCGAATGCACGCAAGTGAATGACAACGCAACAACAAACAAATCACGAGCTGAGTTACAGTTACGGTTAACAATCTTCTTCACGGTGGCGGTTTTCATTCCCCAGGAGTTGCCGCTTCTATTGAAAAAAGAAGTTCCTTGCGCGATCCCTTGCAAAAATGTAAGGTTTTTTCAGGGTACTGGTTTAAATGGATCACCCTACATTTCACGCTGATTTAAGCAGTAATGAAGATGAAGTCATTAGTGTTCCAATAATTTTCGCCCTACTTTCAAAGAAAAATGAAGACACATATGTGAAACTTTTCACAATTCTAATGGAATCCACATTCTGTGACTTTAGACGTTGAGGTTGCAGCTATTAAAGCCTTTGAAAGTATATTTCCGTTAGTGAAGATTTCAGGATGCAGCTTTCATTTTAACCAATGTCTGTGGTGGCATGTTCAGTTACTTGGATTAGCCAGCGATTATAAAGAAAATGAAGAAATCAGACTTCATGTGCGCATGTGTGAACCAATTAGCACATCTTCCAGATGCAGACATAGATAACAAATGGTTATCAATTCAAGAAAGTTCACCGCTGTAACCGAAGCTGAAGGAATTTTAAGATTATTTTGTGAATGAATGGTTAGAAAATTCTGTCTTTAGAACTAACATGTGGAACTGTCATAATCTACAGCACAGAACCAATAATGCGGTAGAGGGCTGAAATAATAAGTAAATGCTGAAATAGATAAATAAGTAAACGCCGGTAGAGGGCTGAAGTAATACACCACATCGTAAAATCAAGACCCACATTTAAAGTTTAAAGGAAGAATCTAAATACAGTGACTTTCTTATAAATCGAAAAGACCTTAATCTTGAAGGAAAGAAACGATCTAAAAAGTACATTAAACTGGATCAGCGAATTTGTAGAACTCTGCGACATTACGAAAGTACTCAAGATGTAAAGAAGTGTTTGAAGTCTTTAGCTTATATTGGTAAACTAGAGTAAATTTGAGTACATTTTGTAAAAGTGAATTGAAATATCTATGAAGAAAAAAATAAAAAGGGAGGAGGGGGGGGGGGTGTCGTCGAAATCGCGTAAAAAAAAAAAAAAAACTTTTAAGCACGCCAGCATAGATGCTGCCAGTCCTAAGCCTGGATAAAGTGTGAAAGGAAGTTAAAATCATTCAAAATATGGGTCACAATGACCGTGGTGTTCGGGATAATTACAAAAGCACATAATTATCCCCGAACATTACAGGGGAAATCTAAGGCTGTACGCAAGTACCACCTCTTTTCCTATGCTGCACCTGTTAGATTCGGGAACGCCTTGATATGTACGGAAGTGCCACCAAATTTGACATGTACGCAAGTACCACTACAGCAAAAAACATTTATCCCTGATCAGCCCCCCGCCCTCCCAATGTTCTTAGTCTTGGGACGCCCCTATTTCCAGGAGAATGCCATAAAGAAAATTTCTCTCTCTGTACTCTTTTGAGATAGTTTAACCAGCATAATTCTTTCGTGTTGATGATCAAAACTCCGATGCAACGAAATTTGATAATTTCCTTTCGATAAATTCTTGGAATAACATCCGGTGCTTTCGTTTGTTTTTGTTTCGGTAGAAGCATTTGCACCTTTCGACCTCGTAGCTCATTAGAAAGTCAGGAGTTTGTTGACCGGGGCAGACTTCCACACGACACGTGTTACGCTCATAATCAATTCCATTGTGAATTTTCCAGACCAGTTGGCCAGCTGGTTTAGTTGCCCTACCTATTAAATTCCTAGCATTAGACTAGGAGCATCACAGTGAACCACACGGGGCAAGGAAGGCCACTGGGACACTGGGTGATTGGCCGGGCCGGTTTCACGTCTCGTTCAGCGCGTATTAGGTTTTCTCTCCCTGGTTTTTTTTTTTTTTTTTTCTCACACTCTCATTCGCACGCGTGTAACTAATTCATGAAACTCAATACAAACAGTTTCCTCAAACGTGATGAAACATCTGCCTTTAATAAATTTGTTTTCCATTACGTTTTCTGACTGACTATCATAAATGCTGCTCGTAAATAAAACCTGTCTCCCAGACAGTACTGACGGAGGGGAGGGGGGAGGCAGTGGTGAGGATACAGTGTGATCTAGAAACCTGTTGACAAGAGTAAAGAAGTGGAATTAAAAATGAACTTTCAGAAGACAAAACTGTTATACAATGTTTTTACAAGAAGTGAAGATTTATTGATTGATGGGGTAAAAGCTGGAAATAACCGATACTTACATTTACGTAGGGCAACAGATATCAGACAAGGATTATATTGATAAAGAAATTAATCGTATTAAACTTTGTTGCAGAACTTTAGGAAGAAACAGTACAATTTTCAAGAGCAATATACTGTACATTAAAGCTCTACGAGACCCGCCATCTTGTATCGCTGCCTTCTCTTGTTAAAAAACGGGCAAGCGTATTTTTTTTTTTTTTTTTTGGAGGTTTAACGACCACCCGTGAGCAACTCAATGGGCTATAAGAAGGTCTCGCCCGTCCCTAATTTAGGGTCACTGGTTCCAGGGAAGGGAGAGAGCCAGTGCCGTAAGACAAACACAACATCAATGCCTCACACGGGATTCGAACCCGGACCCCGTTCGAACGAATGATCAGAGGCCATCGCTTAGACCACTGCGCCACCGGGGTGGCCAAGCGTATTTCACAAACTGCTCGGGCAATTTTGCACATTTTGGAACACCGTTTGTGGCTAACGCAAGATATATGATACATAAAAAGTTCCCTGGTTTCAGATTTTTTTTTTTTTTTTTTTTTTACCTTTTCCTTCATTTTTTATCTACAGCGAAAGTCGTACCAAGGCGTCTTTCATAGTTTTATTAATTAATAAAAAACACTTAACGAGTCCAAAATGAAAATCTGAAGCCAGGGAACTCTTTATGTATCATATATCTTGCGTCAGCCACAAACGGTGTTCCAAAATGTGCAAAATTGCCCGAGCAATTTGTGAAATACGCTTGCCCGTTGGTTAACAAGAGAAGGCAGCAATACAAGATGACGGGTTTCGTACAGCCTTAAGTCTTTAAAACAAAAGTGCTGGATCATCCTATCCTTCCCATTCTTCCAGTGCTTACGTATGGTGCAGAGATGTGGACCTTAACTGAAAAGGACATACAAACACTGCAGACAACTGAAAGAAGCATGGAGATATGCATGCTGTACCTAGGAAAGATAAGAAGAGGAACTCGTGAGTAAGGAAAATGTTAAGAGTGGAAGAGAAGACATCACGATCAGAGAGAAATCACTGAAATGGCAATGGAATGGACACATTGCCAGGATAACAGACCACCGATGGGCAACATAAATTTTTTACTGGAATCCAAGGAACAGGAAAAGACCCAGAAGACCACATAGGAGACTGGTAGAGGTCATTCGAAAGCATGCGGGAGTGACATGAAGGAGACTGGCTCAAGACAGGTAGTGTGGAAGAAACTTGGGGAAACCTTCATCAGCCGTGGATTGATAATGATTGAGGATTATATACACTGGCGGAAAGTGAAAAAAGAACACCAAGAAGGAGACGTCTGATACCACCGAAATTTATACAGCATAATAACGGAATACAGAGGATAACATGATCAAAACATTATGGCAAAATACAGCTGTATTTGCTGGTAAACTGAAAAATGACATTTCCATGTAACATGGTTAGTACGAGGTTGAACCGCCATGAACTGCGTCACACTGTGCAATTCTGGTATGGAGTCTGTCGTACAGATGTTGGATGTAAGTTTGGGGTATTGAGTTCCAAGCATCCTCAACCTGGACGCGTAAATCGGGGATGGTCGTGGCTGGCCATGGAGACCGGATAAGTCGTTGTCCCATAAAATCCCACAATACGGTGAACGTGCAGGCCATGGAAGTTGTCTCACACCCTGAAGTGCATGTTGCGTTGCACGTGCCGTGTGTGGGCGTGCGGTATCTTGCTGGAAAACACCACAATGGACCGACCTTACAAATAGCACAACAACAGGCTGAATGATGTTGTTGATGTAGGAGGTGCTGTTTAACGTACCCGGTACAAACACTAGTTGTGTACGGGAGTGATAGCTGATCACTCCCACACCAGGAGACCAGGTGTAGGCCCTGTGTGTTGCTGGCGGATGCAAGAAGGGTGGAGACGCTCCCCTGTGAGTCTGCGAACACACATACGGCCGTCGGAGGCTCCCAAGCAGAATCTGCTTTCATCGCTGAACACGACAGATCGCCATTGCGTTCTCCAGTGCAGACGTTGGCGACAGCACTGCAGCCGTTCCTGACGGTGGGCTGGAGTCAGAGGTACACATGCCAGAGGCACACGTGCACATAGTCCTGCATCCAGTAGACGGTTGTGAATTGTTCGCACAGTAATCTCAGGTGCAACGGCAGCTCGTATTCGCGTCGCAGTGAATGTTCTGCTTGACAACGTCGCTCTTCTTATGCGTCGATCGGTCCGCACATCAGTCCGTCTGTGACTCCCGGTTCCACGTCTTCTCGTGTGTGAATGTTCCTCGGACCATCTACGCAACCATCGTACCACCACCGATACTTCCCGTCCAATTCGATCCGCAATACGACGATACGACCACCCGGCCTCGTGGAGTCCGACTAGACGACTTCGCTCAAAGTCCGATAACTGCTGAAATCGTGCACGTCTTCCATGTCCAGGCATTGCAGCTTCTTCAGGGTCTTGGCACGTGTCCGTACGCCGACGACTGATTACATTCACTTCGCCGTACTCCTTAAATACCACCAACGATAATTTGCATATTATGCCTTGCTGTGGCGTAAGCGCTCACCGGTTGGTCCCGAAATTAACATCACACCTACGTAACCTCGACCCAATTAACATATGTAATTTTCATGATCGTCCGCCAATTCCTTCTTGGTGTTCTTTTTTCACTTTCCGCCAGTGTAGCTGCTTTTTCATCACCCAGTTTTTATAAACTAATGCGGAAATGATTGCTTGAAAATTTTACTTATTTACTGAAACAAAATCACCCAAAATTGATTTTCTTTTTAATACTTCATTTAAAACTGCCATCAAAGATTCCTGGGTATTTCTTAAACTAGTTTCACATGAAGTTTCCGCAAAAATTTTGAAAAATCCTTCTGCTGAGGCTACGAACCCTTTTAGTCGTGACGCTCAACATGAGCCAGGGGGCGACGCGACGCGCCCCTCTTACGTATTAAGTTATGCGAGTCGAGTTGAGAACGTAAAAAAATTCATATTTTTTATAGCTTAATATTGTTCAGCCCATTTAATATTGCATAACACTTTTAAATGTTTGTTATTTTATGTTCCTTTGTTACATTCCACACTGCTGGCCACCTAAAATGCAACACCAAGAAGGAACCATCCCATTGGCCTGAAATTCGCAGCATGCGTCTCCCGCGAGAGGACATGCAAACGATTAGCATTGCAGGGCATATGCAAATCATGTACGCCAGGCACGCCACCGAGAAGCATT